>CM070572.1:17425000-22425000 GCA_036346355.1 Rhipidocladum racemiflorum | reverse complement strand
GATGTTGTATTATGGCAAGGGTGAATACTTGGTACTCAGCAAGTCATGCACAGAATGCAAACTAATATTCTATATGCATGGCTTATTACAAAGGATAGGCTAACAGTCATTTGCAGTAAAACAACAATTAACAAGTAGCATAAGTAGATTCGAAAGCAGTGAATGTAAATATTATATCAATAACTTTTCCAGGAGTTAAGTAAACACTTTTCCTTTCCTAATCCACATTTCCATCAACGTCATCATGTAACCCAACCAAACTTTCCAAGTCCAAGTTGTTTTCATAAAAGTCTAACCCTTGACTGTAATCCCCGAGCAATGTCCAGTGCCGCGGACACGGCTATTCGAATAGATTTTACACTCTACAGAGGTTATGCACTTTACCCACGAGATACAGTCAAACGCCACAAAGACGAGTGATCATAACAAAGCGTTTCAGAGACCGCAAACAAAACAAGTGAACCTCTCCGGCTTCTGTCATACACCATCCCTTCCCTTAACGGAGGCGAAGTATGGGACCGACATACCGTTGGACGGGTACCATGCCATAGCATGGGTACGCTCCCTTTCAAGCTACACAAAAGGTGTAGTTGACACCTCGAGGTACCACATGCAAGTTAATAGTAACTTACTCGACTAGGTCCGTCCCATTGCGGACATGCGGTGCAAGGTGGCTAATCTAGGCCGTTCGATTTGGATCGGACGGTCCAGATTCGATCGGGTTTCGCCTCACCGTGGGGTGGCGTGGCATGACCCGGGTGGCGACACATGGCTCAATCTATGCCGTTCGATTTCGATCGAACGGCCGAGATTGCATCTAACGCTACAACGCGGCTAACCCGAACCGTACGATCTAGATCTAACGGCTGAGATTACTCCTAGCACGGTGCGGTTATGGGCTACGTGGCACGATCTAGGGCGTTGGATCTAGATCCAACGGCTGAGATTAGATCTAAAGCGTAACACGTGAGGCTTACCCGCGGGTGACGTGGACGAATCCTGGCCGTGCGATGAAGATCCAACGGTGGAGAAGATTCGGGGCTCCGGCGATGGCGCGGCATATAGAATTTGCCGAAGACGAAGATGATGACGAGCCCGACGGCGCTTCGAGCACGCTCCGGCGAGGTGAGTGGTACCCCTCGACGCGGCTTGACGCGGGGGACCCGGATCTGGGCTCGGAGACGGCGGGGAACTGCGGACGGTGGTGGAAATCGGCACAAACCGCGGCAGAACCCTAATCCAACTACGGCGAGCGATTGCGGCGCGACCACGACGGCTTGATCTCGGTGAGCTAGGGCTACGGGTGCGCACGGGAACGGGGAACACGATGGCGGCGGCGGCGCTTTAAATAGGGGCCTCGGCTTCCGTGAAATCCGCGAAAACCGAGGTCCACTCGGCCACAGCAGCGGAGTCCGAAAGGGACTCGGACTGGGAAGACGTGGCGCAACGCTGGGCGTTGGATCAAGATCCAACGGTTGCGGGGCTAGGGCTCGGGCACGACGCGGTTGGACCGAACCGCGTGGCGCGGCTGGCTCGGTTCAGACTCGGACTCGGGTCTGACTCGGGCCCGGTCGCATGAACAGTACTAACCCACTCGGCTAATTTCCAGTGACTTAATATTCAAATTAATTTCTAGAAATTCAAATAATTCAAGAAAAATAGCAAAATAATCAGAAAAATTCCAAAAAAATTCTGAAAAAATACTTTGAGACATTTTGGACTCAAATAAAATATTTCCAACAAAATTTTATTTATAAATTTTAATTCTTTAATTATTTCAAAAGGGAATAAATTCAAATTAAAATCCAAATAAATTCCAAAAAATTCCAAAAATCCACCAAAATGCAAAATTTCATTTAAATTCATGAAAAGCAAAAATTGGGGTGCTACAGCACAATGGTGAGAGTCTGAGTAATACTCGATCTCTTATAGCTGTTCTGGGATGCCCCCTCTTGGTGTGTCCTTGCGGCTTGTCGTGTGCATACCCGGGGTCTACAATTGAGTTGCCATTTCCCAGGTTTTCGTCAGCCGAGTCCTGCTTTATGCCGAGTGCTCCCAGTCTTTTGGCTCAGTTTCCCGACTTGTCCTCCTTTGATGCCGACCGTTTAGGTGCAGGCAAGGAATTGTAAAGAACTTGATAAAGCTCCATTAGTCAAAAATGCCGAGTGATACTCAATGTAGTCATTAGGATGCTTGGTGATCAGCCCATCCTGGAGCGCACCAAAATTTGAATAAATCTTGGCCGAGTGGTACTTGTATTCAGCTGCCATGATGCACAGTTGATAACCCATCATGGGGCATACCCTTGGGGACGATTACTCAAAATCAATTCATGACACCCGGCTCCGTCTTGCGGTAACCAGCGATTGGCCCGATATGGGGCATGTCACAGGTGATGCCCAATATGATTACTGGGACTTTGGTGATCAGCCCATCTTAGGGCGCACCATAGCTATACCTATTAGGATACTGGAGATCAGCCGGTCATAGGGCGCACCATAGTTATATCCATTAGGATACTGAAGATTGGCCCATCTTAGAGCGCTCCATGGTTTGAATAAACTTTGGCCGAGTGGTGTCTGTACCCATCCGTCATGACGCATAGCTCGTAGCCCAACGTGGGGCACATCATGGCTTGGCCCGACACTTGCGGTGTACAGCTGGTGACCCAGCTTTAGGGCATACCCTCGGAGCATTAATTAGGGTCGGACCCAAAACCAAAAACTAAGACCGAATTGGGAGTGTGGCTTCAGGCCCGATCCTTTTTGCAGAAACCAAAGCGTTTTTCCCGCCCAGAGGCGAAAACCTAGCGTCGTTTCACGCGTAAATATGGCTTTTGGCGTAAATGAGGAATCACATTCCCCTTTCACACATTCTACCCTTCATCTTTGTCTCTCACGCCGCACTCCTCTCGCTAGGGCTCGCTGCCGCCGTGCCATTGACCTTGCTCTTCCACCGCATCCACGATGTTGTCCACTCCCTCCGTAGATGCCAGTGCACCGTCCGCGTCCAAGGATTAGGCTGTTTCGGTGACAACAGAGGCACGCCTGGAGAAAATGGTCGTCGCCAGCGTTCTCTCGGCGTTGATATTGATCGGCACGCGCCTAGCAGCGGGTGAGTCCTCTCCTACCCCCCGCCCGAAGGAAATAATCATCTTCGAGTCCTTTTTCTAGCGCAGATTTGGTTCCCCTGCCAGTGCCTTTTTCCGCAGCCTTCTTCATTTTTATGGAATTGAGTTGATTCACCTGAATCCCAATTCCATTCTTCAAATTTCTATCTTTGTCCACCTTTGCGAAGCCTACATCGGCATTAGCCCCCACTTCAGTCTTTTTCGCCATCTTTTCCTTCTCAAACCTTTTCCAAGCAAGAGCGCCCCAGAGCGATCGTGGGTGCCGGCTTTCAACTCCGGGATGGGCTAAAGAAGTCTTATTTCTCCATCCCTTTCAGATTGTCCAACAAGGGTTGGCACCAGGAATGGTTCTACTATGCCAATCCTGATCCTTCCCTCACTCTATTTTCCGGGCACAAGCCTGTTGTCCTGCCCTCCTGGTTCTCGATGCCCCAGCTTGCGACATGGACCAAGTCGAAGAACTTCTGGGAATAATTCACAAGCTGAAGGAGGATGGCCTACACGGAGTTGGAATCACTGCCAGCTTTATCATCCGCCGAGTCCAACCTCTCAAGGAACGAGTCAACCTAGGATTCGAGTACCTTGGAATAACCGATCCTACTCGGGAAGCGCCTGAGCGGGTTCTAGATGAAGTGCTCTTCAGGTGACTAAGCGACTTCTTCACCCCGAACACCATGCTTGACTCCGGGGGGTGCCCGATGTCTTTTTGCGTGAGTCCTCCTCCTCCTTAGGTAACTCAGGTTTTTGGTTCGAATCCCAGCCAAGCCGCTGCTGTGGCCAATTTGTCATGGGGGCACCGGTCCTGATACAATGATTCCACCTCTACTATCGTGCTGGCCTGGTTAATTGCGCAACCAGTATAGTTACTGATAACGGCATCACGACCGACTCAGATTGAGACCACTTGGTCGGCACGACACTCGACTCATGAGGTCGTATGCCATCCAATTGGTTCCAATCCGAGCTTCCTGCAGATATGTGATTGTCACTAGTCCCTAGATCAGTAGGATAGTGTAACATATTATTGTAGGTAGTATCGTTCCATGCAAACACAAATTAAGAGTAGAAGTAATATATTACATCGATAGATAATATTACAACTTGTTCCTGTTTACAAAAGGCCGACTGGCTTAAAGTAAACTGAAGAGAAGAGCATAAAAGAAACAAAAGCAAAGCGGCCATGGTGTGCCTCCATTCTCACAGGCAACCGGCGAGCATGTCACTCCGCTAGCCGTTAAACGCACCACCCGCGTCTGGATCGCTTAATTCCTGGTGATCGCCGTCTTCTCCTGCATCTTCTGCTCCTCACGCAGATTTTTAGAGCAAACGATGAGTACACGTATGTACTCGCAAGTCTTTATTGTTTGCAAGTATATTAATAAATGCAGGCTAATCAATAGAGATGGTTGCTATTCTAGTTCAGGTTTGCATGAAGCAGAATTTATTTGCAATAGACTAATAGATTTGAAATGCGGCACATTTCACAAAGCATTTAGTAAGAAAAAGTAATTCAACACATATTTGTACATTTCACACCATATTCAATTTCCTCCAACAAATCCAACTTAACCATCAATTGACAACAAGAATCATTACCACAAATGATTGAATTCACCATTCCTACAGCTCCTTGAGACCAACGGCTCAACATCACGCTTATTCCAACCCAACCTTTTAAAAGATCTATCATTTCCAAATCATTTTCCGAAAGCAAAATCAAAATACTATACTTGACATCAAATACCCGAGTTGCTCGTGACCGTGAGCACGGCTAATCGATTAGTTTAATTAATCTCTGCAGAGAATGTACACTTTACCCACATGACACATTTTAGCAATCATGTCAACCATACCACGCGATACATACAGTACCCGTTTTGCTAGATTGTGACGAAACTTTTCCAATTGTCGGTTTTCAGTCCTGTGTCAGCCCCGACGATGTGCGCCCTTTGCTATGGGTGAGGGTTTCACACACACACACAGTATACCGGCCTCACCACGTCGGTAGTGCTGGCCAGAGAGAAAAACTAGGGTTTACAAAAATGGGTTTTTGCGCAAACGACTTCGGAACTTCGCGGCGATTGCATGGATGGGTTCTCGGCGATGGTAAGGACCCATTCAAGTGAACCACTCGAGGCTCTGACTTCGTTTGACCTAATTTCCGCCCGAAAAACTCTAGAATCCTAATTCACGCTGAATCTCGACTTTCGAACCGAATCGAATTCAAACTCGATTCTTTTCGCAAAACTCGAACTTCAACGGTATCGAATACCTTCTAGAGTCATTTTCCCAGCTTTTGGAACTAGGGTTACAATAATCCGACGAAATAAGGAACTAGAATTTCGAACTCGGTTTGCACGCTAACAGAAACTCCAACATCTACCCTAGGTTTAGAAACCCACCAACTAGAGGTTGAGCACTACAACTAGGTTTTCTTGGGTTCCAACTAATACAACGAAGAGTAGAGGAAGCATGGACTAGAGGAGAGAACTCAGATCGCAACAGAGTTGATTAAAACTCGATCCACTCACCACAAATCATCGCTAGGGTTCGAAGGAGACGTCCTCCACCTTCACTTGCTTCTCTACGAGCTCAAGGACACCGGAGGGAGAGGTTTAGCTGGAGGGAAAGCTTGAGAGAGGAGGAAGGAGCTCCATGGGAGAGAGAGTGAGTGAGAATGAGAGGGAGAGTGAGTGAGTGCGTGAGAGAGGGAGTGAGGGAGAGGGAGTTGGCTGGGGGAGGAGTGAGGGAGAAGCCTCTAGAAAAACGTGAGGTGGCCAGGGCAGCCGGTCAGCAACGGGCGCCCTGCCCCCCTGCCCGAACCCCTCGGCCGGCAGTACCGGCTTGGGCCGGCGGTACTACCGCCCTAGCAGGAAAAGTTCCCAAATTTTTCGAAAAGCTCAGAAACTTGGAAATTCTTCCCGGAACTTTTGGGATGGGTTCTAAGATAGCTAAAGAGAGTTTAGGAGCTACGGTTGACCTGAACGATAAAGCAGCATTACGGTGGTGGCCCACATGTCAGTGCCTCGTTGGGTCTGGGTCTAGGTACCCACGGGTCCAAAATGAGACCTAGACCCGGACCCGAAGTAATATACCCGTGGGTCCAAATTTGAACCCAAACCCAGACCCACAGGTATTTTTACCATCCCTATTGTGCGGCGAGGCATGGTGGTACGAAGCCCAGGGGGCGCGGTGCCTAGCCTAGCGTGGGCACGAAGGGCGGAGGTGTGCTTCAGGCGAGCTGAGGACGGCACCCAGCAGGGGCGCAGGGCGACGGTGCAGTAGCCCCTTTTTTCGTAAATAGTACCAGAATCGTAATTCTGGTAATTAGATTAATTTATTTTCTAATCGACAATTAAGAACGATTAATCCAGGAAATTAGAGAAATTAATCTGCAGATTAACAAACTGTTAAGATGCTATTAACTTATGTGTTTTAAACTTACGTACGACTTGCAGTAGATTAACAGCTTGATGCCGATCAAAATTTAATTCAATGTAGATTAATACAGACATACCATCTTAATCGGTATTGGTAAGCTTTGTGCTGTCCATCAACTGTGTCCGGGATTCGATGCAGCACACACAGGACAGGAGCGCAGCTGTTGATGGGCAGGCTGCATGAGCACGACCCTCTTTTGACTTCGGGTTTCCTTTGCCTGTTTCGTTCCGTAACGTGCTAGTACTGATGCAGTTCGATTCTGATGCCAAGACGTCGCCACCTGACAATCATCGCCGCCTTCACCCATCTAGCGCACGACACACCGATGCTGCCCCAACCACGCGAGGATGGTCATGGCGTTTGGATCCAGCAGAGGATGACGGTGGCTCGCGAGTCGCGAGATCAAGGCTCCGACGGCAAAGGACGGCGCTGTACATTTTAGAGAGCTCGCAAGCGGCTGCGGCGGTGTGTTCGTCCTTGATAGTTTCTTCTTCTTCTGATAATATAATGTTGTAAAGCAATGACAACTGCCGTAGATCAATCACATTACACTAAATAAAAGTAGATAAAAACATGCAGGATACACAGAGACAAAACTCTCTTCTCTTTATTAGATTAATCACATTACACTAATTATATGTGCATGAATGTAAGAATCGGGATTTAAATCCTGGTGGGTGGAGTGCTACACCCAAAATTCCACCACCCATCAAGAGATGGTTCCCAAATAAAACTTTCCTGACTGCATTAGTTCAACTATCTGAACATATTATAGCCTAGACTAATTAACATACCTGCAACATGAAAGGAAAGGGATCCAGTTCTTCGATAACGCGGCTGCAGCACCTCTGTAGACATTTTCAACGCAAGTTGCATTTACTTCAGGAATATGTTCAATCACACATCCTTCTGCTCCAACCATCTTGGCAAAAGTGGATGTCAGGGAGCCACTCGCTAGAAGATTATCGCAGTATTATAAAATGACAGGGGTTGAAGAGCTCTGCAAGCTCCAAAATTAAGGAATTGTTAAGGCACACAGCTCAAACAGTTGAATCCTGAATTCCTGACACATCAGGATAAGCTGTTGTATTTGAGTCTTGATACAACACAACAATACGATACAGAGAACAACTTGACAAAATAGTGTCTCCATGGGATGGAGTTTCTGACCTTGACTGGCATACGCAAGATGAACTGGGCACCAAATTGCAATTGCCTGTACACAGCAAATTGCTGATGCTGTAACGAAACACTTTTTTTGTCAGATATTCATGAAGGTACTCAAACTCAGCAGCACAGGATTGACTTGTACCATATCAGATCCCAGTTTACAAAAAAAAAAAGCTACAAAACTCCAATACCTTGTTTGTTTTGAGTTTTGACCTAAAATTATGCACCCGTAAAACTAATTATAGGATTTTAATTTTTTTTATCTACACAAAATTCCGGAAACTATCGATAATTTTCATACAGGAAAGTCAGAGATCTAGTCACCAAGAGTTCAATGAAAGATTTATCAAAACTACAGAGATGTCCAGAACTGTACAATTTCCTGTTGGATCGTTACTGAAGGATCTCCATGCAAAAACTGCTCATCCCTACATGGTTCCAGGAATAATTGCATTTGCAGCAACAAAGTATTTAACGAGCTGCTTAAGAGACTAAAGGCTAATTGCATGGTGATCCCACCAGCAATCTGAAATGTTCTCATTGGAGAAATATGATCCGTTTGGTATCTATTGACTATTTGTCCCTCAGCATAAATAAGGTGTACAACTGCTGCTGCAACTTCCAAAACATGTTTATAATTCAAAGTTGCACACCATCAACAGGGCCAAAGAATCGACACAAGATACAGTTCACAGCCCAATGTATAGGTCAAGGCAAGCAGTAGGTAAAACAGAAGATTTTTTCTTTTAATAATCAGGATACTGGCTAGCTGTCCTTGTTTGTGCTACAGATTGAGATGAACCACTTGCGTGCACTTGAGGGAGTTCTTTGGATGAAGTTTCACTCTCAAACGCAACTGCTCTTGATTATTGATTGGCGGCCAGGATCAAAATGGTGATCCCTGGATCCACATCACGCAATGTGCATATGGATTGGATTTTTATCAGGAAGATAAGCACATAGTCGTTAACAGGGGAATCAAAGGTGACGCTGTATGGAAGAATTAAACACGAAACCTTAAGGCTAAATCACCAATAATTTCCAACAAGGTGTGAATAGATGTTCAGAAAGGATGGCGTGGACGTTTGGGACCGATTGAAGGAGTGAATAGCCGGCGCAGGCAATTATTGACTCACAACTGATTGATCCAATGCATGAATGCAACATCCAAAAAGTAATGGTGAAACTAGGATCTCTTGAATCAGCCACAACTCATCTTGTTCGATGTAATGGAGGAGCAAGCGGATGGAGTCTGGAACCAACAAAGGGTAGCAAGGCGAGGGCACATACCGGTCGCGTGAGGTGGACCGGGATGCAGCGTCGAGGTCGACGAGCCACCCTTCCTCCTCCTCCCGGCCCTCCATTGCAATCAGGCGGTGGCTGCGGCACACGCACTGAAATCAGGAAGAAGCTGAGCACCCGGGTGGTTGGCACTGGCCGCTGGCCGGGTGTTCACTGGTGAATTCGCAAGCAAGAACAATAAGGCATTGCAATGCAGAAATGCAAAAATCTCAACAAAAAAAAAAAAAATCATAAATGTACATGCCAGAATATATGCACTTGTAAAAATTTGTGCAGAAACATGGTCATTTGTGTACTGTGCAAAAAACTGTCATTTTGACACCACAATCCAAGCTGAGTTTAGAGAATTGCAGAAACGATATGTATTATTATGTTCACTCGATTAGACTATTAAATGGACAATAGGCAATCCAACTTCGCGTGAATTGATAATTGAGACCAACATATTTAGATGCTGTACACATTAAAATTATGAAATGACGGAGGTACAATGAAATGGCTGATATTTTACAACTTCTCTGCAGACTGCACGACCTGGAGTGCCCTATTCAGCTCAGCTCCACCCAACTATACAGGCAGTGGCTCTTCCAAAACTGTCGATCCATAATGCATCATCAATGCACCATAAAAATATACAATGCTAATGATATGCACAAAAGAAAACTTTGAAAGTAAAGGAGCCTAAGATCAACACCTTTTGTTTTTCTGGAGCTTCTGGCCTCTCTGGCGCTTTAGTAGGTACATCAGGAAGCTCAATAACCTCGTCATTGTCTTCAGCTGCAGCTTCGATGTCAGTTGGTTCTTTTGTTTTCTCTTCAGGCCGTACTTCAGTAACTGGAGCATTTGGCAGAGACTCCAGGGCAAGCTGCAAAAAACAGCAATAATTAGGATTAAGAGAGAAACAAATCTGGCTTCATTTCATGTTCAGAATACGAAGCTTATCATGTTGGTAACTTTCTCAAAATGGACAATAGACAAAAACTCCTGAAACTTTTGCGGGAAACCTGAGCTTCCAAGTTTTCAAAGTCGGCCATAACAGCCTCCTCATCCTCAGCGGATAGCTGCTCGCCCAGAGCAGCATTTATTTCCTGCGATCAGTATATTAATATTAACTTACCCTATAAGGCGTGCAATTCGTGAGCCCTGGGCGCAGCCACGTCATCGTTCTTCGTGAAAAAGTCCTTCCGGTTTTTCTTATTTACGGCCTGGTCCAAGTTGCCTGCTACCGTCGATCTTCCGTGCAGGCCTAGATCCCGCCGTCCGCGTGTCCCTGGGTGCTGGCCCGTAAGTCGCCAAGGAATCGCCGTCCGCGGAGCCATCGAGAACCAACCCCCCTTTCCCCGTCGTCCTCGCGATGCCCTCCGCCTATTCCTCTCGTGGGAATCGCCGCCCCAGCTTCGCCTCTCCTCCCCCATCCACGCGTCAGAGGTCGCGCTTTGCCCGGCCGCCGTCGCCTCCTCCACGCCTCGCTTCTCCTGCCGATCCGACTATCCACGCATCCCCGAGCGCAGAGGGCTTGCGCCATGGATGAAGGGATTAGCCCCGTGCGGAGTCCTCGAGGAGCGCTGCCCCTCGCCCCGTCTCCGCATCGGCTCCGCTTCCCACGCGCGCTCCGCCTGGACCTCCCTTCGTCCACCACCCCGTCGCCCCCATCGTCGTGCAGCCGTGGATGGCCAGCCCCAGCATTGTGCTCGCTTTCCACGCTGTGCTCTTCCGCCGGTGGGATCGAATCTCCTTCGTTGCAAGTTTTCTTTCCCCGTTTGTCCTTGCATTCCGATTTTCTCGATCCTCCTATTCCCCAGCCGGATATCTCTTCCGCACCTGCTGCCCTAGCCCCTCTTGTCCCGCTCGCAGACCCCGCCACCTCAACGCCTCGCTTCACCCTCCCGCTCCCATCCCCTCCCTTCCTCCCCTTCGTTCTCTTCTGCTCGCCGCCGTTTCCTCTCACCGAATTGAGCTCGCCACGCCAGCCTCTCTCATCTCCTTTCCTAGATCCGGTTGGCTGCCATCCTCTCCTCCCCGAATTGTGCCATCCAACCTCCTCTCCATGTTTGAAGGCGGAGGGCGAGGCGAAGGCTAAACCCCACTGCTCAACGACAAGCTGGACATCGTCGTCCCGACGAGCCGCAGCCTCGACGTCTAGGCATCCAGCATCTCCTTGAAGGGATCCCGGCGTCACTGCTTTGGCTACATCGTCTCCAAGAAGAGGTATGTCTGCATCACCGACGACAATTACTTTGTGAGTGCTCATGCCCCATCACCCTCTACCCACTGCCCTGTTGTGATCCCAGATCTGCCTGTGTATTGTTGTGATTTGGTTGTAGCTTCTATTTGTAATATTCTGAGTACATACATGTGCATTGCAGTTTTAGTAGAATATATTTTCGAATTTAGGAAAAGAGACTGCTATGCTATCTATAGGAGAGATAGTGACATAGATTCATGCATCTTCTTATTCACAAGGCTATCTTCTCAATTATATAACAACCGCATACATGGGCATACCAATTAGGCCATAAGTTAATGTGTGAGTATTTGTGCATATGAAATGAATGATCTTTTATTTTATATTTTTAATAAGCTATTTAGATGCTTTGATCTTCGAGGATCTTCGCAATCCTCATCGTTAAGATTTCGGTTGCTACTGGTGCCATTTCACGTAGTTATCTGCGAGGATGTGGCACTACGGACCACAAAGCTAAGAAAAAAGAATCACATGTTTTTTATTCGATTTATGTTACTGAGCATCAAATGAGTAGGCTTGCCATTTGGTTGAGATGGTTTAGAAATATATCAGTTATGGAGTCAATTTACTGATCGTTTGTTCAGTTTTCTCAAATTGTAGGGTTAGGGTTTTTAATTCTGGTAGTATTTGGAATACCCAAGTGGCAGATCAGAGCCAAAATTGTAACTTGCGAGTTATCTGTATAACCATGAGACCATCTGTGAACTAATCAAGAATTGAATTTGAGTTTGTCACTGTTTGACAATGGGGACACAATGTCAAGTAAGCTGACAACATAATAGATCATCCACCATTTTGTAAGTGTTTAATGATTAGTTATTCTTTATTGTGTCTCTTTTTCTCGTTGAATGGGGAAAGCTTCGTTGAATTCAGAGCTTCTTGTAGCAGGTAATGACTGTTGTTATTTTTCTTTTATTAACATTATTGTTAAGACTTATTGTTGCTCAAATTAACTGTCATGTTGATTTTTAGCATTGATATATCCTGTCAACACCTGGACAAACTACTCTGATGACAACACGATAAATCATCCACCTTTCTGTAATTGTTTAATGATTATTTATTCATTGCTGCATCTCTTTTTTTAAAAAAAAAATTGAGTGGGGGAAGCAGCATCGAATGTTTAGCCAATAGAGCTGATCTGGTACTCTGCTTAGTAATTAGCTACATTTTGTTTTCGCAGATATTATTATTTCATGAATATGGGGTATAATAATTTTAGATAGAGTTCCTAATGATATGAGGAAAAAAAAGTAAGGACAACTGAGAGCAAAATTTTTGGATTGTCTCATGCAGAAGTAACAGAGACATACTATAATCTAAGAAAAAATAACCACTCTTGTGCCGGAAGGAATCCTGCTAGATTTTGGCCATTTCATCCATATGATTGTATGTGTTTGACAGAAAAATTAGTATGGATTAACAGTTTCTATGCAGCATGCAGCAGTATTCTACGATATTGCTTAAAATAGTTGGTGTGTCTAAAATAGATGCTATATATGTATATAGCCATTTTTGACACTTGTTATTGTTTACTTGTGTCAGTTTTTGGTTGTCACTTGAGCGAAGTCGTCGACAAATGATCGAAGCTGCTTGGTGGGTGCAAGCAGCAAGAGAACCACGAAATATAGGCCAGTCTTTTGTCTTTTACCTTTACTTTTTCCAACTGCCATCAGGTAGATTAGTACTGAATTCATTTCTAAGCTCATTTCTTTTTAGAAACTTCTTCCATTGGTCCATTTCTAAGCTTATTTCTTTTTAGAAACTTCTTCCATTCGTCTTGAGGCTCCCTCCTGGCTCCAGCTTGCTCTTTGCGATCCTCCTTGCTCTGGCTTACTCTTGGGGATCCTTCGATTTGGCTGGTTCTTGGGGCTCTTCTTGTTTCGGCTTGGTCTTTGATGCTCTCAGTTTGCTTTCGTGGCTTCGCTCTCAATGGAAGAGAGCTCTTTGTGGCTAGGGAGATAAGTGTGGCTGGTGCTTGCTACCTTCGGCTCTCTCAGTTGTAAATGTGGGCATGGCCCTATCCTTGTTGTGGTTGAAGTGCTCCTAGGAGGGTTGCACCTTGGCTGGCTAGCCGGTTGGTTGTGAGGGTTGGTCAAAGTTGCTAAGTTACCTTTGGCTTCTATTGCTCCTTTTACTAAGTTACCGAGTTAACCCCTTATGCCTTTTTACCGAGTTACCAGGTGGAGGTTTGCTAATTGGATCCTATTTTCTACGGATACCTGCAATCTGAACAGGTTTGTTTAAATGGTCGAATGATGAAACTTGAGGCAAACGAGAGGTGCCAACCTGGCCTCGGACGGGTCTGGTATCTCAGTGATCAATAACCTCACCTACAGGTTTGACGGCAATCCTCAAACTAAATCTATTTGTTCTATTCGCAAACTAAATTTTTATACATAAAAACGTTGACTACTACCATAATTACTTGCTTAGTACTTTTATTTATTTATTTATTTAATGATCTAGGTTGTTTCATCCTATCCCCATTAAAAGATATTTTCTCCCCGAAATTCGGCTCGCCTACGGGTTGTTGGTTGGCATTACGAGATCATCTTAGCCTTCACATACGGCTTCTTTCAGAGAATGGTGTCTCCAATGACTCAACTTGTAAATGGATCAAATGGATGAATGGAATGCATACCCGTAGCCATGTCAGTCGCTCCTTTCATTTGCTCTACCGGAATACCATTTAAGCGAACGGGCCCTGTAGGCGAGGCTCCCTCATTGGATCCTTTAGAAGATACGCGACTAGGATTTTCTTGATTGTGCCCTGCGGCTGGTGCACGAGCTTCCCAGAATGCTCTGCATGGAAGGACCTACTAACATCAGGCACCTGTTCCTCTTATGTCCATCTTGGCCACAAAGATAACACTTAACAGGTTGTTGGGAACAGTTGTTGGTACAATGGGGGCCTCTACATTTATGACAATTAGGTGAGGGTTTTGGTAGACCATTCTGTATCACTGGTGTAGCTGTGTAGGAACAGCTTCTTCAGTGATGTCCTTCCTTGCCACAATTATAGCAACATCGGAATTTCTTTGGACATTTGCGAACATAGTGTGGCCCTCCGCAATTGAAGCACTTAATGAAAAGATTTAGTGGATTGGTAGCGGGATGCCGGGGTGTTATAATTATCCCTAGTTGAAGTGGACGGTTTCTATTTGGCTGAATCTGGAAGGTTGTTTGAGGAATCTAGCCTGAGGGTTAGGTCTGGCTCTCTAATCTGGTTGTCCGACATCCTGCAAGAGAGATCAAATTTTTGCACAGTTTTATTTAACATTCTACTTTACTACATGAAGTTGGTTATGCAAGCCCTTTTTGGTTCTATTACTAGCAATTCCTCTCATTCACAATAGGGTTATTGACTGCGATTGAATTTCCTTCCTTAGTAGCAATTGCTCAATTGGGAAATAGGTTAGATGTCCTAAAGAATAGCAGTTATTTTACAAGAGGGTTCTGATTAATTAGAGAAGGCAAGGGTGAACCAATTATCTTTACAAGCATTTAATTATGAGGTAAGGAGTCTTATTGTAAGTAGAGGGTCTTATGGCTCAGTTTTAAACTCGTGTACTGAAAGTCTAGAACCGAATCATTTCATTTGATTGTTAACAATGCGCGTGTTGAATACTCTCAATTGCTCGGTATAAGTACATACGCAAGTTTCAGCGCAGTGCCATACGATGTTCTTGAGGCTAGGTAGCCGGTACTCTTCTTTAGTTGATGCTAATAGCCCGATGTAATCGATGTGTGGCATTGTATACAAGTCAGTAAGTTGCTAATGTCATGTGCTGTTCATGTGGAAGTTTCGTTGGCTTGCGTTTCAGGCTATGTGATAGATTTACTCCAAAGTTACTGTCAGATGCACTCCAATTTACTATCCGTATATATAGATTTTACTGTCACGCTAGAGGGTTCAACTTACTACTGCATAGATTACATAGGCTGACGCCTCTGTATGATAGTAAAATCTATCAGTAAGATAATTAAACATGTGCAAACCATCCTACCAAAATATATTTAGATGTATACCAGGAGTTGTGTAAATTAGCCCCCTGATGCAACCCAAAACAGCTTACAATGAGCTTTGATAGGAGTTTGATGTACCGTGTCATTCTTTGTGTTTTTAGTTTGTACATGAATCTAATTTTTTTTTGTTTTAACTATAACTTTTTATCGACAACTTCGATTCACAAAAGGTTTTCACCATTAGATTACTGACGACGAGAGTAACATAATAATATAAGTCTCGCTAATAAACACCGTGTGTATCAATAATAAAATCTATCTATGCCGATAGTAAAATCCAGAATAGCTTACAGTGAACTTTGATAGGAGTTTGATGTATCGTGTCATTATTTCTATTTCTAGTTTGTACATTAATCTAATTTTTTATTTTAACTACAACTTTTTATTGACAGCTTCGATTCACAAAAGGTTTTCGCAATTAGATTACTGACGATGAGAGCAACATAATGATGTAAGTCTCGCTAATAAACACTTTGTGTATCGATAGTAAAATCTATCTATACCGATAGTCAAATCTATATTTACATATAGTAAAATCTGACCCAAGCAGTGAGATTTATATTAGTGTGTTGCTCTTGTCGTCAGTAAGCTACTAGTGAAAGCCGTTCGTGAATCGGAGCTATCAATAAAAATGTTACGGATAAAACAAAAAAAAGAACGGATTCTAGTTGAAATAAGAAAACGCGTTACTAGTTACGTTGCATGACCGACTAGTAAGTATGTTACTGATTTGGTAGTAATTTGTAACATCCTCGTTTTGGCTTTCTGGAGAAAAACCTAATTAAAATAAAGTAAATTCAAAAGTTGGAGTTTCTTTGGTGTTTATATTAACCTGGCATCCATTCCTTCAAATCGGGAATTAATTCCCTCGAGCGAAAAATCGGATTTTCGATCACTGCATTCTAAAATCCACCCGAGTCCAAAAGTGCTCCAAAAATCTCCAAACCACTTCTAAAATGTTCCAAATATTCCGAAATGATTTTAGGAATCATTTCCGGATTTTGGACCTCCGTTCCTATTTTATCTCATGGCTTTTGTTTAATGCCAGCGATCCGCGCCCGATTATTCAATTCCACAAAAATCATCCAAATTCAACCAAACCACTTCCATTGAGTTCCAAATAATCCAAAATGGCTCTAGGAATTTTTCCGGAATTTTTAGGCCATTTTTCCTTATTTTTCTCTAGGGCGAATCTTTTGCGTAAAAGAGGGCCAATGAGGAGCTGCCACGTGGCACATGAATAGTGTCATCTTCAACCTCTAGCCATGCATGGGGGATGAAGCTTCATGCAAACAAAAATGGTGGGAGCTATCTTTAATTCCTTGTAACTCCCTCCACGCAACTCCAAATCAATCACCGTCGGATCCGTTGGAATCCTAACGGCCTCTCTCTATCCATGGGCTTAATGTACAGAAATCTCGTTGGTTTTTGAGCGGTTGCTAGAAACCCGAAATCCACTCTTTTGGAGATTGCGCGACCGTTCCTAGCCCGTTCCGCGTGATTCCACCTCTCTTCTCTCCGTATAAGAGTCCTCTTTCCGTTGGTGTAACCCTTCGTTAGCCTCTCAAACCCAATCGGCCGCAAGATCAAGAAAACCGACGAACTTGGTTGTTCTTCGTGTTCTTCGTGGTTCTTGCTCATATCTTCCTCCTCGGTGGTTCATTCTTCTCACCGCTTTGTTTCTTTGGGTTCGTGGGGAGGTCTAGCTTCTAATTCATCCGTTAATTTCAGGATTCCTCGGCCAGTGGCGGCAATTTCAGCGTTTTCATCACTTCGGCCGACCTCGGTTTTTCATCAAATTCATCTTGCTCGGTGAGTTTTGGTTCAATTCCTTCCGGTTCTAGGTTCCTAAGGATGTTATCTAGAGGTCCTAGCTTTTTGTTTGGATCAAATCCATGCAAAATTGGGAGAAAAATCAAGTTTTGGAAAAGCTTGTGTTCTTTTTTTCTTTTGGCCTTCTCTGTTCTTGTGGTGGAGCTCTGTTGTTGGCCATGGCTTGTGGGTGCGTGTGGGCCCCTGCCACACTGCCGGCCGCCAGCCGCCCGCGCCAGCTGCTGCCGCCCTTCATGCCGCTGGCCGCTTCGCCGCCGCCGCCTGCTGCTTCACGCCGGGCCATGCCGCCCGCCTTGTGCTTGCATGCGCCATGCCCGCCGCCCGCCATGGCCGGCGACCCCACGCCACGCCGCGGCGACCCCTCACCTGCCACCTCCTTCTCCCTCTCTCCCTTTCTATCCTCTCTCTCCTCCATGGATGGCTAGCCAAGCTTCATGGAGAAGCTACTCCCTCCCAATGACATGTGGGGCCCACTGTCATAGACCCCTAGCCCAGTCAAAGGCAGTCAAAGCTCGGTCAAAGCCCCTTTGACCCAGTCAAACCCGAGAGGGAATATTCCCGGAATATTCCCGGTTTTCGATTTATTCGAAATTCAAACTTCGGAAGCTCATAACTTTCTCATCCGAACTCCGTTTGACCTCATTCAAATTTCTAAATTCATCTAAAATCAAGACCTTCCTGCCAGTACTAATTTTATAATTTTTGGATTTTATTTATTTTCTGTTATTTATTTGTTGCCTCGTTTTGCGTGTAGTCGACGATCCCGGCCATGATCACGATTTCGCCGTCGAGCCTTCCGAGTTCGACACCGCACATAGAATGAAGGCAAGTCTCCTTGATGCACTTTGCTCCTATGTTTGCGTAAATGATTTAAAAGCTGTTTATAAAGTTGCATGGCTATGTTTAATAAAATATGTCAAATATAAGTGATAGTTAATCCGAATTTGATAATTCCTCCTTGACATTGATAATCATATCCGTTGTAACTCTAGAACATTGTTTATACCATGCTTATGTTTATATGGTATCCGTTGCTATGTAGTACGGTAGAATTGCTTAGGACCTTTTCCGACAAAAACAACCCATGGGTGGGATTATTCAAAAAGAATGTTATTAAATGTGTATTTGAAGGTCATTATTATGATTTTGGTCCTGTTTTCTAAAATAAAAGAAAAGGAAAATGATTTTGACTTGGGCGGCATGGAATGTCGGGTGGAAGCGGATCAAGCCTTGATCCTTTTGTGCAAGTACCGCCCCAAGTCATATAAGGACCGACGCTTATGATTGCCATTTTAAGCATAACCGTACTACCACATGTCTATAATGGTACGACCTGGCTCACTAATTTGTAGAAGCCTAGTTTAGACTCACCACTCGGTTGTTGTGTGAGAGCCGGACGGAGGCATTGTTGTGGATGTTGTTTTGCTCACACGGCGCAAGAGGGGCTTCATCTTGGGTGGAGGGAACCCTAACAGCGGTGAAACCTCAGCGGGTGGGTCTAGCTAGGTAGATACATTGTAACGGCCTTGTCAAGATATCCCTGCCGGCACACCTAAGGAAGTGTGTTAATTGCATGGCAACAAGGGTCTATCTTGTCTTGTGGGTAAAGTTGTACACCTCTGCAGAGTATAAACTATTCGAATAGCCGTGCCTACGGTCAAAGGCAAAGCAAGGAATGCTTTCATATTGGTAGACTTTGATTTTGATTTTAAAACCGAACAGTGTTTTGTTTTGGGGTTCGGGAGTGGTTAGAACTCTCGAATGTTGTTTGGCGGAAAGAGCCAACCAGGTGGATAGAACACATTTACCTTTGACGGATGGAGTCACATGATTAACTTTGATCCTTTAAACTGTTGGCGGATAGAGCCTTTATGTTAGTGATGGTGGATGGAACCTCACTACAATAATAAATAATTCAATTATTAAAAAGAGTTGTAAAATATGCTTTGTGAAATTTATTACTTAAGTACGATTTAATCAAATGTGGCTTTATGCAAATAAACCCTATTAAGCTTCCTTTGGAAAGCCCCTCATGATCATAATTTCCCGACTTGCTGAGTACTTTTGTACTCACGTGCTACACCAACATTGTAATCATCGTAAATTTATCAAGATCTTGAGGAAGAAGAGGAGTTCTTCGAGGAGGATTGCCAGGAGGACTAGTTGCGTTCCTAGTAAATTACTTTGTGGCGTTGTGGCGTTCGCTCGTTGCTTTCTTTTTGCTTCCGCTGTTTTGAGTGTCCGGTCGTTGGACCGAGTATTGTAATAAGTGGCCATGTGGCCCATATTTGAATATTTACATTACAAGTTTCGTTTTGTTCGGCAATGATGTATCACTGTGACTGTGTGTACTAGCTACTGATCTGGGACTAGTACGGAAATACACAGGAGATTCTGGATAGCTGATCCGGGTCTCACGGTGGTATCGAGCACAGACGCATCAGAGGACGTGACCTGAGTTAGCATGGCAAAGCCTTAAGGACCTATATTTCATAAAAATGTAATTGCAAAAGTTTAAGTTTCTTTGCTTCTATCTCTTCTATCTTAGTATCTTGTGCTCATCCTCTCTTTTATTTAAAATTTTGGTTACTAATTCTGTCTTCTTTCAAAAATTTGTAGATGTCGGTTTTCACCACCTTTGCTTGGCGAGGTGGAGGCTTTGCGAGGAGTCACATCGATGCTCCAGGAGCTGGGATTTCCCCATCGCCCGGAGTATCGCTACCAGTCAATGCCTGGTCTTGTCCAGGACATGTGGCAGGTCCGCTTGCTAGTCTTCGCGAGGAGCCGCCTTCGCGTTGAGGACCGGCCGTTCTACTTCACGGCCGAGACCGATTCTCGCGTGACGCGCTCAGGACGCGGCGTAAAGGCTATCCTCATGTTGGGACAGAGCTACCGCGACATCTTTGGAGAACTCTCCATACATTTGTTTCCCCGCTTCGAGGTTGGGCGGGTGTACACGGCTTGATTTAGAGTTTGGCCCGAGAGAGGACCGGCAAGTGGTGCACTTAGGGTCACTCGTCCAGCGAGGATGAGGCCCTACGTCGGATGTCCGATGAGTCTTGGGTTTGCGTCGGGACTTGGCGGCGAGAGAGAGGATCTCGGTTTGAGGAGGAGAGGAGGAGCCTCCCATCGCCTCCACCGCGGCGCTTTGTCGGGAGGCACGGCCCGTGGTGCCCGCCGCCACCCGGCCAGTTCGGGAGGAACCGCCGCCCGCGACATCCTGCAGGACGCGCCGCCACCAAGCGTCATCAAGGCACGAGGCTTGGACTCTGCGCGCAAGTCCGTTCGTCTCCCTTCGCCGCGAGTTTACTCGATTGCTTTGGTCGCCGCTGAAGGAAGCAGGATCTTCGGCGGCCGCTTCACCTTCCCGGCAAAGGAGCGAGGAGGAGGAGGAAGAGGAGGACCCGCCTCGCGTCTTCGCCAAAGGACGCTAGTTCTTAGATAGTTTCGAGTCTAGTCTGGCAGGATCTTAAATTTGTCGCGTTAGAGCGTTGAATAAGTGATTGCCGGATTGTATCGTGCCTTTAGGCATTTGTGATCTGACCACCTCCAAAACTATTTGATTTTAATTGAAGTTTAGTTGGTTTTTCCTCTTTGTTGTGTGCCTTTGTGGTTGTGCTCTTGTGTTGAGGATGTGGTTTAGTTCCCGTTGCTTACCTATGCTTCTCCCTCTTTCCTTGTGCTTGACCGCCTTTGTGCAGATGGAGAACGTTGGTCGTGGTCGTGATCGTGGAAGGCCCGCAGCCGTGGTAGAGGCCGTGGGCGAGCCCGTGGACCAGTGCACTTTCAAGAGGAAGCAGAGTATGTGGAGCCACCGCAGCCGCAAGGACAAGAGCAAGTGCAACACCTGCCGCCAAAGATGATCCGCCGCCGCCCCACCCCCAGGCTCGGCCAAACATGGAGCAAATGATGGCGATGCGGCCAGATTCTTCAGCGTTAACCCGTAACGCCCCGAACCAACCTCAAGCCGCGGCGGCTTCGGCTCAAGCTCAACCGCCCCAATCTAAATTTGGGGAGTTCATGAGACTCGACCGACTTTTCTTTGGATCCGGATCCAGATCCGCCGGATGCGGATGATCGCTCAAGGAAGTTGAGCGTAAAGCGCACTTGGCTCGGCGATGACATCGAGAGTGTGCAGACGCATCTCACGGCTCCAAAGGAATCGCAGCCAAGCGGTGGGAGAACTCTTGTGCCGCCCATGCCGACTCAAACAGAACATCCCATGGAATGAGTTTGTGGAAGCCTTCAGGGCTACACATATCCCAAGGGGGATTATGGAAATGAAACGTCGTGAGTTTCACAAGCTTCAGCAAGGAAACTTGTCTGTCTCGGAGTACCTTAACCGCTTCACTCAGCTGTCCCGGTACGCGACCGCAGATGTCGCGACTGACGAGGCCAAGATTTGGCGATTCATGGAGGGCCTTGACCCCAACTTGAAGGTACAATGGTTTCAAGCGACTACCGTCGTTCCAAAGACATGATCAACAAGGCGCTGATTCAAGAGGATGCTCGTCGGCCTTTTGAGTCGCGCAAGAGAAAAATGATGTTTCAGGACTCGGTAGCGGTGCCTAGATTCCAGGCCCCGCACTTTTCAAGAAGAAGCAGCCTAGCCAGCCAGAGCAGTGGCCCCAGGGACCCCAATGTCTACCCGCGTCCCCATCGACAAGCCCTCGCGGCGCATGGCAGAGCTCAAGCTCGGAAGAGTGGGACAAAGCAATGGCAGGAGTGCAAAGGCTTTAGCTGCAGGGAGATGGGGCACTACGCCAACAATTTGCCCCGAAGCGTCGGTGTCACCCGGTGAGGTTCAACCTGGGATCGACGCCCGGCCGCGCCCTGCGCCCGGCTCAAGGAAGAGGAACCCCTCAGACTCCGCGCACGCCAAGGACTGCAGGAAGAGGGCGTGTGAACCACATCACCGCGGAAGAGGCTCAGGATGCGCCAGACGTGGTCTACGGTACGTTCGTTGTGAACTCAGTACCTGCTTCAGTTCTGTTTGATTCTGGTGCAACTCATTCATTTATTTCGGAGTACTTGGTTAAAAAGCATAACTGGGACACCTTACAGTTAAGAAACCCTTTGTTAGTACAATCCCCTGGAAAAGAATTAAGAACAACTACTGTTTGTCCAAAAATGGATATAGTAATAAAAGGGGTAAAGTTCCTAGCGAACTTAATACTATTGGATACTAAAGGTATAGAAGTAATCCTTGGAATGGATTGGTTAACCAAGTACAAGGGTCAGATAGACTGTGCTAGTAGAGCTATCTCACTTACCAGCCCTGAGGGAGTTAGAGTGGAGTTCTTATCTAATCTTTCCTCTAAGGGGGGGTAGCACCCTAAACCGCCTGAAGGGTACTTCGTTGGAGAAAGTGCCGATAGTCAATGAGTACCCGGATGTGTTTCCGGAAGAGTTGCCTGGTATGCCACCAGATCGAGAGGTGGAAATTGTGATTGAGCTAGTACTTGGTACGGCTCCAATCTCAAAGAGACCTTACCGACTGCCTTCCAATGAGTTGGTCGAGATGAAGAAGCAGATTGAAGAACTGCAAGAGAAAGGATTCATCAGACTGATTCGTCACCTTGGGGATCGCTGTGATCTTTGTGTCCAAGAAGGATGGTAGTGCGAGAATGTGCATCGACTATGTGTCGTTGAATGAGGTTACGATCAAGAACAAGTATCCGCTGCCTCGGATAGATGATCTGCTTGACCCGATTGAAGGAGCTCAAGTCTTCTCCAAAATAGATTTGAGATCGGGATATCATCGGTGAAGATAAGAAAGGAAGATATCCCGAAAACAGCCTTTTACCACTCGATATGGACTGTACGAGTTCACAGTCATGTCTTTTGGTTTAACCAATGCTCCTTCTTATTTCATGAATCTGATGAATAAGGTGTTTATGGAATATTTAGACAAGTTCGTCGTAGTATTCATCGACGACATTCTTGTCTATTCCAAGAGCAGAAAAGAGCATGAAGACCATCTGCGGATAGTCTTGGAAACGCTAAGAGAGCACCAGCTGTATGCTAAGTTTAGCAAATGTGACTTCTTTGAAGGAAGTGTCTTTCTGGGTCATGTCATTTCTGCTGCAGGAGTAGCGAGATCCAATAAAGTGAGAGATGTTTTGGATTGACACAACCCAAGTCGATCCGGAGATCCAAGTTTTCTTGGATTGGTGGTTATTATCTGAGATTCATTGAAGGTTTCTCAAGATAGCGGACCTCTTACTCGGCTTAAAAAAGGAAAAGAAGTTTGAATGGACTAAAGCCTGTGGAGCAAAGTTTTCAGGAGTTGAAAAGAGATTAACCTCGGCCCTTCGGTGCTTATTTTACAGACATCCATAAGGGCTTTGAAGTGTATTGTGATGCTTGAAGCAAGGACTTGGATGTGTTATGATGCAAGAAGGAAAGGTAATAGCCTATGCTTCTAGACAATTGCGACCTCATGAAGAAAACTATCCTGTTCATGACTTGGAGTTAGCTTGTGATTGTGCACGCTCCAAGATATGGAGACATTACTTGATCGGCAATAGATGTGAAATCTATACGGATCATAAAAGTCGAAGTATATCTTCACTCGGCTGATCTTAACCTGAGGCAGAGAAGATGGTTGGAGTTGGTGAAGGACTATAACTGGGAATTCATTATCACCCTGGAAAAGCAAGCGTTGTTGCAGATGCTTTGAGCAGAAAGCTCACCGCAACAATACGAGAGTGCAACCAAGCCAACCGACGCTTCACGATGAATTTCGGCGCCTTAACCTGGGATTAGTAAATGAAGGGTGCATTTATTCTTTGGAGGTCAAATCAACCCTTGAAGATCGATCCGAGAAGCTCAAAAGGACGATAAAGGTATTGCCAACCTGAAGGAAGGCCTAAAGAAAGGAAAGCACCGGATTTTGAGGAAGATGACCAGGGAACTGTTTGGTTCGGGAAAAGAATAGTGGTCCCTAACCAAGAAGAAATCAAGAACGTGATCTTGAAAGAGGCTCACGATTGATTTACTCCATTCACCAGGAGGCACCAAAATGTATGTCGATCCGAAAGAGAAGTATTGGTGGTCCAATTTGAAAAAGGAAGTTTCGACCGTAGCACGGTGTGATGTGTGTCACCGGTAAAAGCAGAGCATCGAGAGACCTCTTTGGTCTATTGCAGCCTTTGCAAGTGCTGTATGGAAATGGGAAGAAATTGGAATGGATTTTATAAGCGGCTTACCAGAACCAAGTCGGTTATGATTCCATCTCGGGTTATTGTGGATCGATTGACCAAAGTGGCCCACTTTATCCGTAAGGACAACCTATTCGGAGATAAGCTTGCCGAGTTGTATATGGCTAAGATTGTGTGTTTACACGGTGTGCCAAAGAAGATTGTGTCGATCGAGGTTCCCAGTTCACCTCGAGATTCCGGCAAAGAATTGCATGAGGTATTGGGTACGAATCTTAATTTGATCTGCGTATCATCCCCAGACGGATGGCGGACCGAAAGGGTCAATCAAATTTTAGAGGATATGTTGAGAGCTTGTGCTCTAACATATAAAGGCTCGATGGGATCGAGAATTTGCCCTATGCACGAGTTTTCCTATAACAACAGCTATCAAGCCAGTTTGAAGATGGCACCTTTTGAAGCTTTGTATGGAAGAAAGTGCCGAACACCATTATATTGGAAAGAAACCGAAGGAGGACAAATCATCGGACCCGATGTTCTGAAAGAAGCCGAAGAGCAAGTCAGGCAGGTCCAGGGCAAATCGAAACGGCTATTTCGATCGAGACAAAAGAGTTATGCGGACAATCGTCGAAGGGAATTAAGCTTTGTACCTGGAGACCATGTGTATTTGAAGGTATCCCCGATGAAAGGAATGAAACGATTCCGCGTCAGTGGAAAATTAGCACCCCGCTATATCGGACCATTCAAGGTGATTGCCCGAAAAGGCGAAGTGGCTTATAAGTTGGAGTTGCCGCCACAGCTGTCAGGGGTACATGATGTCTTTCATGTGTCTCAGTTAAAGAAATGTCTCCGAGTGCCCGAGCAGCAGATGCCGTTGGAAGACATGGAACTGAAAGAGGACTTGTCTTACCCGGAGTATCCCATCAAGGTTTTGGATGAAGCCGAGCGTCGGACACGAAGCCGAGTGATCAAGTTCTGCAAGGTTCAATGGAGCAACCATTCTGAGAAGGAAGCTACTTGGGAGCGTGAAGAAGATCTTCGAGCAGAGTTCCCTGACCTTTTTCTTTCTCCGTCTGAATCTCGGGGACGAGATTCTCTCTAAGGGGGGTAGGTTTGTAACATCCTCGTTTTTGGCTTTCTGGAGAAAAACCTAATTTAAAATAAAGTAAATTCAAAAGTTGGAGTTTCTTTGGTGTTTATATTAACCTGGCATCCATTCCCCTTCGAAATCGGGAATTAATTCCCTCCCGGGCGAAAAATCGGATTTTCCGCATCTGCATTGCAGAAAATCCACCCGAGTCCAAAAGTGCTCCAAAAATCTCCAAACCACTTCTAAAATGTTCCAAATATTCGAAATGATTTTAGGAATCATTTCCGGATTTTTGGACCTCCGTTCCTATTTTATCTCGCGCGGCTTTTGTTTAATGCCTGCGATCCGCGCTCGATTATTAAATTCCACAAAAATCATCCAAATTCAACCAAACCACTTCCATTGAGTTCCAAATAATCCAAAATGGCTCTAGGAATTTTTCCGGAATTTTTAGGCCATTTTTCCTTATTTTTCTCTAGGGCGAATCTTTTGCGTAAAGAGGGCCAATGAGGAGCTGCCACGTGGCACATGAATAGTGTCATCTTCAACCTCTAGCCATGCATGGGGGATGAAGCTTCATGCAAACAAAAATGGTGGGAGCTATCTTTAATTCCTTGTAACTCCCTCCACGCAACTCCAAATCAATCACCGTCGGATCCGTTGGAATCCTAACGGCCTCCTCTCTCTATCCATGGGCTTAATGTACCCGAAATCTCGTTGGTTTTTGAGCGGTTGCTAGAAACCCGAAATCCACTCTTTTGGAGATTGCGCGTCGCTCCTAGCCCGCTCCGCGTGATTCCACCTCTCTTCTCTCCGTATAAGAGTCCTCTTTCCGCTGGTGTAACCCTTCGTTAGCCTCTCAAACCCAATCGGCCGCAAGATCAAGAAAACCAAGCGAACTTGGTTGTTCTTCGTGTTCTTCGTGGTTCTTGCTCATATCTTCCTCCTCGGTGGTTCATTCTTCTCACCGCTTGTTTCTTTGGGTTCGTGGGGAGGTCTAGCTTCTAATTCATCCGTTAATTTCAGGATTCCTCGGCCAGTAGGCGGCAATTTCGCGTTTTCATCACTTCGGCCGACCTCGGTTTTTCATCAAATTCATCTTGCTCGGTGAGTTTTGGTTCAATTCCTTCCGGTTCTAGGTTCCTAAGGATGTTATCTAGAGGTCCTAGCTTTTTGTTTGGATCAAATCCATGCAAAATTGGGAGAAAAATCAAGTTTTGGAAAAGCTTGTGTTCTTTTTCTTTTGGCCTTCTCTGTTCTTGTGGTGGAGCTCTCTGTTGTTGGCCATGGCTTGTGGGTGCGTGTGGGCCCCTGCCCGCCGGCCGCCGGCCAGCCGCCGCCCGCTGCCGCCCTTCATGCCGCCCCGCAGCCGCCGCTACGCCGCCCGCCATGGCCGCCGCTGCCATGCTGCCGCCGCCGCCGCCGCCCGTCCATGCCGCCGCGCCAGCGCCCGCCGGCCCGGCGCCGGCGCGCCGCCCGGCGACCACGACGCCGCCCGGCGACCTCACCGCCGGCCACCTCCCTTCTCCTCTCTCTCCCTTTCTCTATCCCTCTCTCTCCTCCATGGATGGCTAGCCAAGCTTCATGGAGAAGCTACTCCCTCCCAATGACATGTGGGGCCCACTGTCATAGACCCCTAGCCCAGTCAAAGCCAGTCAAAGCTCGGTCAAAGCCCCTTTGACCCAGTCAAACCCGAGAGGGAATATTCCCGGAATATTCCCGGTTTTCGATTTATTCGAAATTCAAACTTCGGAAGCTCATAACTTTCTCATCCGAACTCCGTTTGACCTCATTCAAATTTCTAAATTCATCTAAAATCAAGACCTTCCTGCCAGTACTAATTTTATAATTTTTGGATTTTATTTATTTTCTGTTATTTATTTGTTGCCTGCTTTTGCGTGTAGTCGGCGATCCCGCCATGATCACGATTTCGCTGGCCGAGCCTTCCGAGTTCGACACCGCCGCAACTGAAGGCAAGTCTCCTTGATGCACTTTGCTCCTATGTTTGCGAAATGATTTAAAACTGTTTATAAAGTTGCATGGCTATGTTTAATAAAATATGTCAAATATAAGTGATAGTTAATCCGAATTTGATAATTCCTCCTTGACATTGATAATCATATCCGTTGTAACTCTAGAACATTGTTTATACCATGCTTATGTTTATATGGTATCCGTTGCTATGTAGTACGGTAGAATTGCTTAGGACCTTTTCCGACAAAAACAACCCATGGGTGGGATTATTCAAAAAGAATGTTATTAAATGTGTATTTGAAGGTCATTATTATGATTTTGGTCCTGTTTTCTAAAATAAAAGAAAAGGAAAATGATTTTGACTTGGGCGGCATGGAATGTCGGGTGGAAGCGGATCAAGCCTTGATCCTTTTGTGCAAGTACCGCCCCAAGTCATATAAGGACCGACGCTTATGATTGCCATTTTAAGCATAACCGTACTTACCACATGTCTATAATGGTACGACCTGGCTCACTAATTTGTAGAAGCCTAGTTTAGACTCACCACTCGGTTGTTGTGTGAGAGCCGGACGGAGGCATTGTTGTGGATGTTGTTTTGCTCACAGCGCAAGAGGGGCTTACATCTTGGGTGGAGGGAACTCCTAACGGTGAAACCTCAGCGGTGGAGTCTAGCTAGGTAGATACATTGTAACGGCCTTGTCAAGATATCCCGCGGCACACCTAAGGAAGTGTGTTAATTGCATGGCAACAAGGGTCTATCTTGTCTTGTGGGTAAAGTTGTACACCTCTGCAGAGTATAAACTATTCGAATAGCCGTGTTTACTGGTCAAAGGCAAAGCAAGGAATGCTTTCATATTGGTAGACTTTGATTTTGATTTTAAAACCGAGCAGTTGTTTTGTTTTGGGGTTCGGGAGTGGTTAGAACTCTCGAATGTTGTTTAGCGGAAAGAGCCAACCAGGTGGATAGAACCTCATTTACCTTTGACGGATGGAGTCACATGATTAACTTTGATCCTTTAAAGCTGTTGGCGGATAGAGCCTTTATGTTAGTGATGGTGGATGGAACCTCACTACAATAATAAATAATTCAATTATTAAAAAGAGTTGTAAAATATGCTTTGTGAAATTTATTACTTAAGTGCGATTTAATCAAATGTGGCTTTATGCAAATAAACCCTATTAAGCTTCCTTTGGAAAGCCCCTCATGATCATAATTTCCCGACTTGCCGAGTACTTTTGTACTCACGTGCTACACCAACATTGTAATCATCGTAAATTTATCAAGATCTTGAGGAAGAAGAGGAGTTCTTCGAGGAGGATTGCCAGGAGGACTAGTTGCGTTCCTAGTCGCCGCTTTGTGGCGTTGTGGCGTTCGCTCGTTGCTTTCTTTTGCTTCATTGTTTTGAGTGTCCGGTCGTTGGACCGAGTATTGTAATAAGTGGCCATGTGGCCCATATTTGAATATTTACATTACAAGTTTCGTTTTGTTCGGCAATGATGTATCACTGTGACTGTGTGTACTAGCTACTGATCTGGGACTAGTACGGAAATACACAGGAGATTCTGGATAGCTGATCCGGGGTCTCACATAATTGCATCTGTTGTTCTATAGTAAAATAAATTCATGATTTACTACCGAATTGATAGCAATCAGTACAATATGCTTCGAAACTTGAACGTCGCGACCAGTAATGTGTGCGCAAGTAATAAATGGTCCATACACTCATGCGCAAGCGATAAATGCAGGTAATGTGGTTCGATTGGACTGCATAAACTGCCTGGCGTGTAGAATAGTACGTATATTCTACACGTAGTTGAAGAATAACGTAGCCCCCCCCCCACACACATACGTATATATATATACCGGATAGAAAACCCAAATGGTTGCTGTCCCACGACGGATAGATATGTGACGAAATACCACAAACGAGCGCGCCACGATTTCCATGCATCATCACATCATTGAGAGCCCCTCGTGCACGTACGTACGTCCCCACCGGCCTCAGCCCCTATGGGTGGTGCCGTGGTGCCCAAATAAGACATAAACAAAAAGAAAAGGTTAATTATTGGTTTTTTAACTTTTCATATGTTTATAGTTTTCATTTCTATCTGTAAAATTAAATTAGGTGAATACATCTCCCAACTCTCTTAAAATCGTTTGGAACACATCCCTTTCACTAGCAAAATACAGTTTCAACTAAAATTGACCCACATGCCACGTCAAATTAGATCTGAGCTAGCCAAAACGAGGTATAACCAGTATGTCCGTAGCGCATGAAGTCTATGAACAACTTACGGGGTAGGCTGGACTCATGTTGTCATTGAAAATTAATCATTTTCTTTTCTAATATAAAAATAAAGGTAGGTCATACCTTATTTTGGCTACTCAAATTCAATAAGGCGTGCCACATAGATCAAACTCCCATCTTTTGTTAACGGAACATTGATTCTAAGAGTTAGGACATACTTTACCTATTTTATACATAAAAAACAAACAAACAAACAAGCAGAGTACCGCACTATTTTCTAAAGGAAACGAACACATGCATGACTTAGGGGGTGTTTGGATGAGGAGTAAAACCTTCGAATGAAATACCTCTAATCCAAACAGGGCCTTAGCAGTTGGCACCATGGGTTTCGTTTCCCCGAAGCCCGTACGTAGCATGCTCACGTCCCCGTTCCTCTCTGCACGTCCATCGGTACGCGTACGCCTCTGGACCTCAGCAGAAAGACCTTGCAATACGCATGCATGCCTTTGTCTTCCTGCGACGTCCCCACGCACGTACGTCGTCGGTGCGTCCCTAGCTTGCCCGTGAGAAAAGGCCTGAGCCCCACGATTGACTTGGTGGTTGCCGCGTAGCGGTGCATGTCATCTGAATTAAGTCACGTTTTCCTCCTCGTCTCTTTCGCGACGTCTCACTCTCACTCCTCCTCTTCCCCACTTTCGCTTTCTCTCTGCCTCCATCGATCGTTCCATGCGATCCTCGACGTATTTAGCTCGGTTTGTCACCGCAAGAATTTTTGCCTTTTAGTGGCACGTACCGACACCATCGCTGTGTTGTACGTGTCCGTGGCTGGGTTGTACAACGGAACTAGAGCGTACAAATGGAACTCCATGTAGCGTTCGTGGAGTACTTGTTTCGTGGTTGTACAACTGGGTTGGAGTGTGCAAATCAATGGAATCCCATGTAGTACTCGATTTGAGTGGTTGCCACTTCTCTTCATCGTAAACAACCCGGACAACCCCTAGAGAGCTGGTTCTAGTTGTCCATTTCATTTACTTTTTGTTTTAAAAAAAAGTAAAGGAAAAGTATTCGAATACACGAGACATGACAATATGTCTCTCTTCGGTTATAAATAGTAGTCATTTTGGATATCGATACGGTTTCCAAAACTCAACTTTAACCACTAATTTCTATTGTAATATATATTTTAAAAATCTAATAAAATTATAATATTATGAAAGTACGTTTCAAGACGAATCTACATATATGATTTTCATCCATGTAATCTAAATATTTAAAAAGATATTAATAACTAAACTTTTAAAAATTTAACTGTACGCATCTCAAACCGATTACTATTTGTGACCGGTGGAGTTTAGTGGAAGACAAATATTGCTCAAAGAACCTTTCTCAACTTTCCCTTCCTTTTCCCTCACCGACAAAATTACAAGAAAAGACGCAACAAAAATGTGCATCCGGGTCAGCAATCTACGCGAATAGCAGGGTGGGAATCCCTTCTAAAAAAGAGAGAATTATTCTCCCCGCTGCTTCCTGATCTGTTGCTGACGCGGCAACCTCATCTGCCAATTATAAGCACGATTAAATGATTAAATCCTAAGCTAATCCATCCGGTCACAACTCAAACGACGATTCAAAATCTTCCCGTAGCCTTCCGACCCACGTGGCCACGTGTAGTTGTATTCTAATTCGACGGATTGCCGCCATCCCTCCTGTATAAGGGTTTTGATACTCCCTATAAGAAAACCTGCCCTGTTAGCTGTTCTCTCTCTCTCTGCCATTTCCTCCGCAGAATCGTAGTAGGAACCCTTATTGTTACGTTCTTTCGGATTTTTTTACTCATTTTTGTAGAATTTTTTCTTTAGTTAGCCTTTCAGATCTTGTTAGGATCGACGTGTTCTTCATATCCCAACAACAGAGGGAAGAGAAATTCAGAGCGGTTGTTTGAGAAATAAAGAGCTGGTTAAGTTGATCCGACATGACGTTCAGCAGCACGCATTTCGATGCGCTCCGGCCGTCGCCAGCCGACGTGCGGGTCATCACCTCCGACGGGACCAACATCTCCGCGCACTCCTCGGTTCTTGTAAGCGATTATATATTCTTGTTACTTTCTTTGTGGAGCTTCGGACATGGCAGATTCTAATTTTTGTTTTCCATTTTGTGGTTATCTGACGGTGAAGGCCTCGGCGTCGCCGGTGCTGGAGCGGATGATAGGGCGGGCGCGGCCCGGGTGGGACCAGGACTGCGCCGTCCGCATCCTTGGCGCCTCCCCCGACGCCGTCGCCGCCTTCATCCGATTCCTCTACTCCCCGAGGTAGCAGCAACGGCACATGAAAGGCGCGATCTTGTCACTTTCCTCGTAACTCGTCGTACGTATAGCTAACTAAGACGCGCGTGCGTGGCGTGCGAAATGCAGGGAGACGGCGGAGGAGTGGGAGGCGGGGGCGATGAGCTCGCACGCGATGGCGCTGCTTGCGTTGGGGCACGCGTACCGGGTGGCGTGGCTGAAGCGGCGGGCGGAGGAGGCGGTGGCGGCGCGGCTGACCCCGGAGCGCGCTGTGGACGCCATGAAGCTGGCCGCGCTCTGCGACGCGCCGCGGCTGCGCCTGCGATGCGCGCGCCTCGCCGGCAAGGACCTCGCCGCAGTCGAGCGGTCCGAGGGCTGGCGCTTCGCGGCCCGCCACGACGCCGCGCTCCAGCTCGACCTGCACCAGCTCCTCCACGACGCCGACCAGGTGCGCGTCCTCGCCCTCTTTGATCGGCTAGCTGTCGCATTGGGTAAAAAAAACTCTTTTAAGTACACGAAATTCAACATAATCATTCAGTCTTTTTAATCTAATAGATCAAATTAGCTAATAATTATTTATACTTCCTTCAATAGTATAGTAATAAAAATATCTTTAACAAATCAGTAATTTGATCTAATTTTTACTGCACATTATGTACCGTCAGTATAATACATTGTAAAATTTGTATTGTTCTCTCCCAATAAATAATGGGAAAACGCGGCTTTAGCTTAGTCATTATACATTTTGTTTTCTGATCATCCGATGTGCTGACAGAGGAAGGAGAGATGGGAGAGGGAGAGAGCGTCCCAGGACGTATACCAGCAGCTCAGCGACGCCATGGCCTCTCTGGAGCACATCTTCACTGAAGGATCGTCGCGCGCGGGCGAAGGATGCACGGGAGCTTCGTGTGCTGACGACGGGATCCGCATGCGCCAGGGTCTCCTGCAGCTCATGAGGCACTTCTCCCGGTGCGGCAACAAGGGAGGAGGCGGCGGCGGCTGCCCGCACTGCAGGCGCATATTCCAGCTCCTCCGGCTCCACTCCTCCGTCTGCGACCGCGCTGACGGCGAACCTTGCAGAGTTCCCTTATGCAGGTAACGCAGATGAACCAGTATCGGCATGAAACAATGACGATCGTACCAGAAGTTAATATTTTAGTGTGTGAACGAACAGAGACTCTACTTGCTAGCGAGTGTTTTGCTTCTACTGAAGACGTAGTTTTCGGTCACGTTTGGCTTTGTTGCAAGACAATAATGGCAAAATGAATGCACATGGAAATCTGAAGCACCAACTAATCATTCCTGAAAGCTCATACTTTTTATATATATATTTTCCATGATATATAGTTTAGGTGCCTGCCTTTCCAGATCATTTGCTCAGAATTTCTTGCTTTTTTCTTTTCTTTTTTGCCCCAGCAATCTCAAGACCAAGATGCAAGCAGAGAAAGTGGACAAGACATGGAGGCTCCTTGTGAAGAAGGTGACAAGTGCTACAGTGATGTCTACTCTGGCCAACAGGGAGATGCCGGAGATTGTGAAGAAGTCATGGGCACAATATAGCACCAGGCGTAGAGTAGCCAGATTTAGATAGAAAATAGTAAATGATACAAATCCAAAAACGAAGCATTAGTATTCTTTTACAAGGACACCGCAATATGAGACGGTCTTTGGCTGTATTCCTTCTGCAAATTTTTGGAAGGAGGAATGCTGAAATTACACCATGCACTTAATTGTGTATCTGCCTTGTAATGTTAAAAACAGTACAGTACAGAGGTCATGTTGTACCCATACATTCGTCATGCCTTTTGCTGGAAAAAGAGCTGCATAGGTTGCAGTTTTTCTGCTCAGAGTTACAAGTTCAGATCTTTGCTTATACGTTGCAGTTTTCCTTCTGAAGTCGTTAAAGACTTCGTAGTTTCTAAGTTCAGATCTAGCTTCTCAAGCTCTGGCTCAAGCCATTTCGGGCAAGCTGCCTCGTTTGACTTAAGGACCAAGGGCAAATAACTTCTGCAAAAAGTTTCCAACTTTGCCAACTCCCAAACATTTTTGTACTACACAACTCGTCTGACGTGGCTCTTAGCTTGTATATGTCAGCATTTGTCTATGTGGAAGAGTGAGAAACGATGAGAGAGAAGATAGCTAGCTCTTATTTAGTAACCAGCTTTGCACAGATGCATAGGTAAATCATTTATGTACAAGAGAGAAGAGATAGTTATTGCACAACATTTAGAGACAACTTTTAGAGACAGTTATTGTATAAGCTGGCTTTTAGCTTACTATTAGCATGCAGTGGGCTTTACTATTGTAGTAGAGCTAGCTGACGTGGTCTTATTGTACTTGCTCTAAATAAAGAAAAGGCGGCATCTTTAGGGGATAGGCGACGATTTGATGAGCAAAGGCCTCGTGTTGTGGACTTCAAAAGTGAAAACCAAACAGCGAGGTGCTTCTATCCTTTCTTTTTAAAGTTACATAAATAAAGAGTAGATAATGATTACTTACTTCTTTACTTGTTTTAAGATTCGTGCAATTTATATTAGAAGGAAAAACATAGAAGCACTGCTCAAAAAATACTAAACCACCATATTCCTGGAAGGATTCCGGCTTCCTCACGCTCCCACGTCACCCCACCCTCTCTCTCTCCCATTCTTGCAAAAAAACCCTCCGGTTCTTTGAAATTACGGATAGGTCTTTTGTAATTTTCTGTGAGTGTAAAATATTTTCCACCGGATGTTTAGGTCCTCCGTCACGTTTTGCACAAAGAACCTCCCATTAATACGAATTGCGAACTAGCCCTTTCCTACTTATTCAAATAGCGAACAAGTCCAAAATTATAACAAATTGGTCCCTTGACTTTTCGCTCGTGTCCTTTCTCCGCTTTTCCGAAAAAAATGTTTTCGTGCTCGCTTTGCTCTCCTAGAGCATAGGAAAAATGTTTCCGTGGTCTGCTTTTTTCTCAGAAAAAACAAAAATATTTTTCGTTCACGTGAACGGCGTTTTTCCCGGAAATTATTTCCGTGATCCGTTTGCTCTCCGGAGCATGCGAAAAATGTTTTCGTGACCTGTTTTTTCTCCGAAAAAAAAACAAAAAAATTCCGTTCACGCGTCTTTTTAGTGCTTCGCTTGCTCTCGGAGCATAGGAAAGATGTTTCCGTGGTCCGCTTTTTCTCCGAAAAAAACAAAATATTTTTTTCGTTCACGATTACGGCGTTTGTCACGGAAAATTATTTACTTGATCCGTTTTCTCTACGGAGCATGGGAAAAATTTTTACGTGGTATGTTTTTTATCCGAAAAAAAATCCGTTCACGCGTCTTGGGCGTTTTCGGAAAAATATTTTTGTGGTCCGTTTGCTCTCCGGAGCATGGGAAAAATGTTTTCGTGACCTGTTTTTTCTCCGAAAAAAAAAACAAAAAATATTTTCCATTCACGCGGCGCACGCACGCCGCGCTTGCGTTTCTAGTAATCTAAAGCTGGTCAAAGAAATAGGGGAAGGGGACGAGCTCTCGGCCGCAGCCCCGCGCCCACTACGCAACCGTCGCGCCGCCTCCTGCGCGAGAACCGCGGTTCCCCAGGCCGCCGCCTCCTCTGTCGAACAGGTGACTCACCTGTCTTTCTCTTATGCCCTAATGGGCCGAGTCCAAAGCCCATTTGCCAAATTGGCCAGCCCAAATCCATTTGCCAAATTGGCCAGCCCAAATCCAAACTCCAAGTGCCAAATTTTCAGCCATTTTCACAACACAAACAGCTAGGAATAGCTACTTACCAGCACTTGCTGATGAAACAATGACCTGAAGCTCAAGAGAAAGACCAAACCAACCAAGCTCACAAGACCAAGGAGCCTCATTTTGCCTTGCTCACTTTGTGCTCTCACTTTGAGCAGGTGTTGTGCGTAGTGTATATATAGGCCATACGGCCCATACCTCATGTTAGAGCATTTCAGCACAGGGTTGACAAATCAAAGGACATGAACTTTTTCTTTCATTTTTTTTGAACCAAATTTTGGTTTGGTTTTCAGTAGAGCTCTGAGTACAACACCTCTGTCCTTTCACCTGTCTTGGCCTTTGGCTTAATTAGTCTTCCAAGAACTACATGTCCTACGATAAGAATATCTTGTTTCTGGCGCTCAACGGTTAACTACCAAGTCTTTCTTGCGGTTGCTAGTTTGCTACCCTCTCCTTCTCGGGTCAAGAGCAGCTGCAGAGCTAATTTAAAAGTATCGGCAATGTCTTTTCATGTAGTAAGCTCTACTCAACCAACCAAGCAAAACCAAAACCACACGGCATTTTACTTTGCTCTAGTACACGCACTCGAGGGCTAAACAGTCTGATTCTAGGAATTAATTCTCACAATCCAACCCACCCATATACACTAGAATCAACAATCCTAGCTTTTGAAGAATCAGTTTCTCTACAACCATAATCCAGAATCAATTTTTAGAGAATCCAAAGCAAAAACAAACAGACTGTCATTGTAGTGAGGAAGGCTGTGGTGTTTGGGCCTTTTGGATCGACAAATGGTACTCCATCGGTTCCTAAATAGATGTTATTTTATTTTCTTCACTTTCATCAAGATACTTCTATAAAAGAACAAAAACAAACAGACCGTCATTGTAGTGAGGAAGGCTGTGGTGTTTGGGCCTTTTGGATCGACAAATGGTACTCCATCGGTTCCTAAATAGATGTTATTTTATTTTCTTCACTTTCATCAAGATACTTCTATAAAAGATTGTATTATTTTTTTATTATATCTTAGATGATGTGTTACTGTAGTCTATATTAATAAATGACATTAAATATAGTTCAAGAGGATGCGTGTACATGGATATGTATTTATAAACAAAATTTAAAACCTATAATATGTGTATTTGGGAGCTGAGGGAGTAATAAAGAATTATTTGTTGAATTTACTATGTGGTCTAGCTGCTTTCAGTGAATGCAGTAGTAGTTTCTTTTGAAGGGAAATCAATATAGTAACATGGAATTCAGCAAAGGCTTGCATGCCATTGTTGTATCGTGCACATCTAAGATCAATCAGAAGGGGGAAAGAACACCTCCGATGCCAATCTAGGCGGGTAGACCATTTTTATAGCTAAGCTTCTCGGTGCAAAGTGGGTTTAAATTTCTTTGAGAAGCATGAGAGGTCACACCCTATTATGAAAAGTCGAGGGTCTGTGTAGTTGGCTGCCACAGTATGCTACGACATAATTCGGCAAGTTTGATTTTTTCAGCCTAGTGTTTGATTTGCTGTCACATTTTAAGTGTGCTACAAAATTCTACCTTGTTGTCTCGCCTATAATAGATACAATGTAGTACCTTAAAAATGAGGTACTACACGGAACATCGTTGTAAATAAATGTAAAGACACAAGATATGATTCATGTGTTTTATCTTTTCAAAGTGGCATGTGTGTTAAATTATTCGAAATTGCTTACTTTCACTAGTGACTTTCATTATTTCTAGATTATTTATGGTTGTAATGGAGTTAATGTTTAAATTTCCCTAGTTTATATCTTGTATTTTTACATTTCTTTGCTATGATATTCCACGTAGTACCATATTTTCAATGTGCGGGATGCTACACACAACTCCTTGCCATATTTGCCAAAGCTTATTTGGCAAAGAAAAATAGAGTATGTTATAAGAAATTAATCAGTCAGTTGGATATTCGGGAGAAGTAATTTAATCGTTCGATTTTTATTTTATTTTATTAGTAGTCTTATAGTAGTCTTAGATTTTGCATTTTGTTGAACCTGAGGAATTCATGGAATAATCCATTTTCATGGAATAATGAATTAAGGAAGAAAGGATATGAGTCTACCGCTTACAAGAAAAGATCTCATGATAGTCAATATGGGCCCTCACCACCCATCAATGCATGGTGTTCTTCGACTGATCGTTACTCTCGATGGTGAAGATGTTATTGATTGTGAACCCATAACCAAACATGTCCTTAAGCTTTTAGTGGCTTTAAGCTAAAGACTAAAGCCCTATAAACAGGACCTTAGGGTATATTTTTTTCTTCCCTAATTATCAGGGAAATTATTATTTAGAAAACAATATATAGTTGTTGGACTATTTATTTTTTTAAAGAAAAAATTTGCTGCTGTACTTTGACTCTTACCACTGATTACAATACAATGTTAGGGCCCATTTGGAGCTAATTTTTTTTTTTAAAAAAAATGCAGGATTAGAGAGAGAAAAACACATGGATCGCTTGTCATATCTCTCGAAATACTACATGAATTGAAAGCATATGAATTCTTTGAAAGAGGTGTTTGGATGCAATATAGGAAATATTATTGGAATTTTAGAGAAAACTTTCTTTTGGGATGAAGAGAAAGGGGGAGAGCTAGATGCATGATGAATCGGACGTCCCAAAAACTTGGATAGGTGGAGGAAGGGAAAGTATCCCACAGAAATTCTCAAGGCCAACTCTACGCTCCAAAGAGTTACATAGGAGAATTTTTCTATAGGAATACAATCCGATGAAATTTCTTAAAAATTCCTGGCTAAAAATAAGGGAGATTAAAATATCCGCAGTCAAATTCAGCGTGAAAATACCACCTTCAATTGTTAAACAGCTCCATTCGAAAAGACTGCACCAAAAGTCAAAAACGCACCAAAAGAAAGAAAAGAACCAAAATTAAAACTGCCGGTTTAAGTTTAACTCTTAACTCTTTTCTTCCTGCTAATATATTCTGGTCTTGCCTTTCAAAAAAACGGTTGGGCAGTAGAAGCCCAAAACATAGCCCTCGCCGCCACGAAGGGCCCACCTGTCAGCGCTCTGAATACGTCACCGAGGCCCAATTGTCCTGTGCAGTTGCAGTACCGGAGAATGAGGAGGAAAGGGCACGGAGACGGAGGCGTCGGTGGCGGTGTCGCAAACTCGCAATCATCCTGCTCGCCACCGCACCGCAGCGCACCAACCAGCGAGCCCGAGAAAGAAGACGACGACACAGCAACACACTCCTCCCCTACAGGCTACTAGCCTAGCACCCATACAAGCCTACGCCCACGCCACCCCCGCACGCACACCGAGACAAATCCAACACCGCCCAGAGAAGCAGAACCAGGACAGGAGCAAAGCTGCAAAAGCAAAAGCGAAAGCGAAGCGAAGCACAAGCTAGGCTCTCTCCCACTAACAGCCGGGATACCTCCCTTCTTCTCGAAGCTTCTAGTCCCATCTCGCCTCCGCAGCCGAGCCAATCCAGGCGCCCCCCGTTGCCGGCGCGGCGCTGGTGGTTACTGCTAGTGGCGGTGGGTGAGTGGGATGCCCGCCGCGACGGCGACAGCCGCCCGCTCTCGCTTCTCGCCACCGCCGCCTCTAAAAGCGGGGGAAACTCACCTCTCGCCCTGCGCTTGCCGGTGGTGCCGCCCCAATTGCCGCCGGTGACGTCGCCCGTCCGCTCCCCGCACCGCGCCGCGCTATGGACGCCGCCTCCCGCCCCGCCGTCGTCATCGACAACGGCACCGGGTACCTGTCCCCCCTCCCTCTCTGACCAGATCTGTGCGCGGAAAGCGCAAGGGGTAACGCGCGATGCTGATCTAAGTAACCGTGGCAGGTACACGAAGATGGGATTCGCGGGGAACGTGGAGCCCTGCTTCATCACCCCCACCGTCGTCGCCGTCAACGACTCCTTCTCCCACCAGACGAGGACCTCCACCAAGGGGAACTGGCTGGCGCAGCACAGCGCGGGCGTCATGGCCGATCTCGACTTCTACATAGGGGAGGAGGCTTTGGCTCGCTCCCGCTCCAGCAGCACGTACAGCCTCAGCTACCCCATTCACAACGGCCAGGTGGGTGCGAATTGCCAAACTGTACAGCAGCGCAAAATGTTACTGTTTTGACACCCCCATTCGATTTATTTGAGCTGAAACGGACCGTTCAGGTTGAGAATTGGGACACCATGGAGAGGTTCTGGCAGCAATGCATTTTCAGTTACCTCCGGTGTGATCCAGAAGATCATTATTTTCTGCTAACCGAGAGCCCCCTGACTGCTCCCGAGACTCGGGAGTACACCGGGGAGATCATGTTTGAGACGTTCAATGTGCCTGGTTTGTACATAGCGGTTCAACCTGTCCTTGCCCTTGCCGCTGGATACACCACCACAAAGGTTAGTCGTCAGAGCTTAGTGTTGTAGTTATTGAGCGCAAGAATTTCTTAGTCTGATGCTGGATGGAACTGTGAAGGCCATGTGTCAGTGTAATTTAACTGGCTTTATTGCGTGTTTCCAAAGTGCATGGTCTTAGTGATTACAACGGTTCTTGTTTTTTCCCTTTCATGGATCGCTTCATTCTTTAGCTTCGTCATTATTCTGTTGTTTCAAATTTCTCTAGTTTATGTCTTTTCTTGGATAATTTGACATATGTTGTGTACTGGGGGAAACTGAGTACAATCATTTGGACAAAGTGTTAAACCGAGTGCCACTAAAGCTTCAGGTCGTGCTATGAGTAACTCATTGGTTAATACTATTGCTAACTGGTAAGTGGTGATTGCTGTTACCACTAGCCCCAATTATTAACTTCTATTGTGTATGTCGAGTATCACTAAGAGGCAAATGCTATTGCTATGTGGTCCTTTTTTTTTTCTTCAGAATTTTCAACTTCTATAATGTATTATTTAGTATCTGAAAACCCATTATGTGCCGCTGACATTGTTTCTAGCCATACATTGACACTTGAACTTAGTATATGTCGGCATGTGGCGCTAGGGCTATCTGCTAGTCAACCATAAGCTCCACAATCAACATAGGACTATCCCACTGAACCCAGTAATTTGTTTGTTCAACCAGCTTGGAAGTAACATACACTGTATATCTACATATTTGGCCCCATGTGCAGTGTGATGTCTAGATACCTGGTCCGCTGTCACATACATGCTTTTGTATTGCTACCATATGTGGTGCCCTGGAGTCCAACACAAATCAATTCTTGAGCTTGCCAACATTGATCTGAAATGGTTAACCTGATCAACTTGTAGTCGCCCTAGACAGTATATATTAGCCAACCAAGATATCTACTGTCAAGATGGCAGTATCCCACTAGATTCACTTGCACATGTGTGCTTGGGGTTATTTTAACCTGCCTTTTCTATTATTTTTACCCAAATATCCATGAGCATCCTAATGTTCGTTTGCTAAAAGTCATAGTTTTTCCCAGTGTCCACTTTAGTGTAATACAACTATAGAAGCATACAACATGTGGGAAATTATGCATTTCTAAGTTGCAGATTTTAGCATTTCTGGTTGTTTTGTGATGTCCATTGCTTGCAGTTTGCACTACATTCTTCATACTTGTTTTCATTTCTTTCCTGTTGACTATTGAGTGATCATCAAACTCTGGATATTTATGGGAACTTCATGCTTTGTTTTCAGTGTGAAATGACAGGTGTTGTAGTTGATGTGGGTGATGGAGCTACCCACATTGTTCCTGTTGCTGATGGTTATGTCATTGGAAGCAGTATCAGATCTATTCCAATTACAGGCAAGGATGTTACCCAGTTTATTCAGCAACTTTTAAAGGTAGCTTCCATTGCTTTCTTCTGGACTGTCACGAAATAGTACTCAACCTTTCATTTGTGTTAACAAATGCCATTGATCCTTTGTTCTTTGTGGACTAACAGAGTTGAAAATCCAAAAGGCCAAATATAAGGAAAATCCAAAAGGCCAAATATAAGGAAATGCAAGATGTAGGAAAATAATAGTCGAATAAAGAATAAAAGGGAACGGAAATATGAAATAGAGGTGGACTTAGAACAAAAGTGTTTATCATGTCGTTCCTCATCTAATGATGTACCATACAACAAAATTCACTTGAAAATTTAAAGACAGCTGCAGCATGCAATTCCGTCATGAAGGTATTGTAAAGAAAAGAGGAACTATTTCTTCACAAAACTTGGGCACATACTTATTCAAACCAGACTGTCAGTGAACTGGTGAAGGTGCTGGTTCAGCGGTTCATCGGTTGGACCTCTGGTTTTAATATATTAATATAATTTCTGAATTATATTTAATCATAAAATAGATTTATAAGCACTTATATACATTATTTATTTCATATGGATCTTGAAGAAGGCAAAATGCATTATTGGAGGTATGTACAACACAGTAAGTGCTCCATGGGAAAAGAAACAAACAAGCATAAAGATCGGCTCATAATGGAAACAATTGTTTGATTCAGTGAAGACTGAAGATATTCTGAATTTCTGACTCATACATGTATTCACGTTCACAATTTTCAAGATCCAATCGATGGGCTAAAAAAAGCAAAGAAATCAGCAAGCAAAGCAACGATTTCTAGATCCAATCGATGGGCTTAATAACAAGGCAAACAAATTGGTTAGCAAAGCAAACCTACTTGTGTCTCCGCCGACACCCATCTTGAGCCATTTGGTTGTGGAGGCCAACAACAAAGGGGTGCCCGGAAGTTGAGGCCACCAAAGAGCTAGCGCGCGGTGGCCCCAATCCATGACCTGGTGATCTTGACGACGATGATGTATTGGGAGAGGGCATGCAGCTGGAAGAGGGGGGGGGGGGAGCCCTAGGGCTCCCCCTTCATGCGCGAGTATGCGGGCCGCATGGGCCAGGTTGTCCCAAGTCACCACACACCATTTTTCTGACGTACATGAATGAAAGCATGTCCGGTTCATCCAAACCTATCTGGTTCACCAGTTCTTCCAAAACCGTTTGTTTTTTCCGGTCCAATTGTGTGGACGGTCCTTGAGCTAAACCGAGCTGTTGAGATAGTAGGTTCTAGTTTTTCCAGTTTAACCGCGGCCCGGTCCTACGAGTGGGGTGGTTGAAATGGTGCCAAGCATTGAGTGTCCTATGTGATAGAAACATCTCTCAAAAGTTAATGGGTAAGTTCTATGGGACGACGATTAGACCTCTGTGATGTTGTATGGAGCAGAATGTTGGGCGACAAAAAGACATGTACAGAAAATGAGCGTAGCAGAGATGTGGATGTTGCAGTGGATCTGTGGTCATACAAGGCAGGATCGAATCCGCGATGATAATATACGTGATAGGGTTAGGGTAGTACCAATTGAAGAAAAGCTTGTTCAAAATTGTCTGAGATAGTTTGGACATCTCCAACGAAAGCCTCTAAGGCACCGGTGCGTAGTGAAATTTTAAGTCGCCTCGAAAACATAAGAAGAGGCAGAGGTCGATCGAGACTGATGTGGGAAAAAGCAGTTAGAAGTGAGTGATTGGATTGTTCCTAGAGATTTGGTGTTGGATAGGAGCGCATAGAAGTTAGCGATCCATGTACCGGAACCATGACCCAAGATCGAAGGTTTAGGAGTTCTATTGACTTTGATTGGGTTTCTTTCCTAGCCTACCCCAACTTTTTTGGGATAAAAGGCTTGGTTGTTGTTGTTGTAACCGCCGGACCGGTCCGGTTTTAATAACTATGCTTGAGCAGTTGCATTACCACTTGATCTAGGACCAGGATGTAATTTTGTAAACAACTTCTAGGTTTTTGATGTGCCTGACCGTAGTTGTCAAATAAAGATCTCAGTTATGCCTTTCTGAATAGATGAGCACACACGCTTATATCCAAACAAGGACAAACTGAAAATGATGTTTTCCACATGTAATGAGAAAAAAAAGATCACTTAAGATTTTTTTCATTGGCATTTAACCTGCAGGGTGAATTGATTTATGGTTTGATATATAGGAGGGATGTAAAAGTTTCCTTCTTATATACTTGAAATCATCTTATATTGTGTAAATTCACACCGAATAACTGCAGTATACCTGTAAGCCACTGAACTTCCAATTCGTACGTGCAGGAAAGAGGTGAGCACATTCCACCAGAAGAATCTTTTGATGTAGCAAGGAGGGTGAAAGAAATGTACTGCTATACTTGTTCAGACATCGTGAAGGTATTTATTACATTAAGCACCTGTTACGCTATTGTTGAAAGTTGAACATCTATATTTGCTTTCAAGAAAAAGGTGTGTGTTTATTAAAAAGAGGTTTTCTTTTACCTTTTCATAGCAATGCAGTCAGTTGCCTGTACTAGTATAGCGGCCACTCCGCTGAGGGATCTAACTATGTAAACACTGTTATAAACATGCTTTATGCCAAATAATGCATATGCATTTTTATCGTTTCATTTTTTTCGGCCATTGGTGATTGTTTTCTTTAAAATATTATGTCTCAGTTCTTGTCCACTTTAAACCATGAAGTTCTTAATGGAAGAGATCACCAAAAGGAAAATATTCATAATCTACCTTTATTCTTGCGATTTCAGGAATTTAATAAGCATGACAGGGAGCCCTCTAAGTATATAAAACACTGGACTGGCATCAAACCAAAAACAGGTGCTCCATACACCTGTGACATTGGATATGAGCGCTTCCTGGGGCCTGAGGTATTTGATTTTACATAAATGTCTATACCATCAATAGTAACTTCTGCAACGTCACTTTGTTTTAGGCTAAAAAATTATTTTTTTATTGGTTAATTCTTGATCATGATATGCACAATTACCCCCTTTTGTTAATTGAGTTTGCTTTATTTCAATTGATAATCAAAACTAAACTTCACTTCATCGATAGATAAAATGCAAACTAAACTTCACTTCATGAATATCAATGTTCTCACTGCTCGACTTGGGGAGTCCCGAAAAATTTTGGCTATACATTTCTATCTCACTGCTCATTTTAATTCAATCCTCTCACATTACCACAAAATGCATGCAGATCTTTTTCCACCCTGAGATTTACAAGAATGACTTTACCAGTCCTTTGCAAGATGTTATTGACAAGTGCATCCAATCATCCCCAATCGACACAAGGAGGGCTCTTTATAAGGTTTGTATAATCAAAATGTTGCTTTATGATTCTAAGACATTACATAGAGTTTTGTTGTCAATGGCACAGAATATTGTCTTGTCTGGGGGATCGACTATGTTTAAGGATTTCCACAGAAGATTACAACGGGACCTAAAAAAGATAGTGGATGCACGGGTCCGTGCATCTAATGCTCGACTTGGTGGGGATGCGAAGGTATAATCTTTCCATATTTGCTCTTGCTCTCTTTCTGAATGCCAAAAAAAAGGGCACTGACCACACCAGAAACTTTGTTATGGTTTACCACTTGGAAGTTATAGGTACATTCTATTAGTTTCAGGCCCAAGCTGTAGAAGTTAACGTGGTTAGTCATCCTATTCAAAGATACGCAGTTTGGTTTGGTGGTTCTGTGCTTGCTTCTACTGCTGAATTCTACGAGGTATTCAAACTTTTGCTCTGCACAGTAGTAACGAAAGCTCATATCACCTGAAACTTCGCAGTGTGAATATATTGACTTTTGCAAGTGGGTTCCCCAACCAAAAAGATTTCTTTTGAAGTGTCACTACCATTTTTGTAATTTTCATTTTCAGTATCTGAGTCAAGCTAATTCTGGTAACTTTTTCCCCAACCAGGCATGCCACACGAAAGCAGAGTATGACGAGTACGGCGCAAGCATCTGCCGATCAAACCCTGTTTTCAAGGGCATGTACTAAACTACAGAGCAAACCCTCGCGCTGGACATTACGAACGGCATCCCCATGCAATCGACCTGCACCTGCCAACACTGTAAAAAAATCGACATTGTGGAGGCAGACTGCCGAGGGGATTCTATAGGAGCCTCGCTGTACGATCGAGTTTGTACAAAACCAGCGTGCACATACATAGATCACGTTACCTTAAATCGTTTCACACATTTTCTATGTTCATCAGTTAGAATGATGCTGGTAGCGTAGCAACGGGAACACTTCATGACCGGATGAGTCTGGGAGGCACTGATCACCTGCGTGAGCATACTCTGAGTGGCATCCTGTTGTGTAATCTCACTCCATCGGAGCATCGGTGTAACATTAACATTGGTTTTCTTTTTGTTGGTGATTTTTTTTGAGGGGCTTTTCGTTGGTGATTTGATATTGCTCCTTGTAGATCTGCATGCTGGCTTGATATCCACGATGCCTTTTTTTTCCCGCGAACTGTACTGCAACTTTGTGCGTACCCTTGTGGATCTTAGATGCGTGCCGTCACCGGCGGCGTGCTCGGCGCACCTGGCCGCGCGGCCAGGTAGCTTGCAACGTAGGATCTGCGATTCAAGTTGGCTATCAACGTCGCGGTACGCCGGCCCAGGGCAAACGACACGGCCATGGCGACGCACCGAATCGACAACCCATGAGATGGGTATGTTTGTCCACGCGGCGTGGCCAGCGTTTGGGAGCGTGCGGCTCGGCGAGCGCGGCAGGGGCTTTTTTTTTTCTTCTCGTGCTCCTCCTCGTCGGCTGTTGCATGGGGACGCCAGCTCCGCCGCCTCCAGCGTCGTCGGCACATGAGACGATCGACGGCATCACAGCCATCTACAGCCTCGGGTCGATATCAGACACTGGGAATCTCCTCCGAGAGGGCGCCACCGACACGATGCAGTGCACCACGGACCTTTCCCTACGGCGCCACCACCGGGCGGTGCTCCGTGCTCGGATGGCCTCGTCACGTTGGGCCTACTTGCTAGGTATCTCAAATTGCCATTGCTCGAGCCGTACCTCGACAAGGATGCGAACTTCACGCACGGTGCCCTCGACACGACGGCCCTGGCGTGGAGTTAGTAAATATTAGAGGATAAATAGCGATTATTTATCATTTTGTTTGTTTTAATATTTATACAATTTATATCGAGAATGCAAGTACTATTCCTAATTTGCCGGAGAGCTTCGTGACATGGGCGCCGTGCGGATGGTCATCCCAGGCAACTTACCGCTAGGGTGCATTGGATGCCGCGCTACCTGAGCACGGTGAACGAGAAGGACCCAGCGAGATGCGACGAGAGCGGCTGCCAAACAGAAGGACCCAGCGAGGCACGCACGACTGCCTCTGCGGCCTCAATCAATGGCTTCTCAGGGATGCACATGCAACGCGCTACTGAACCATACGCCCTGATGCAGTAGTCAGGTTTGCCGGCCGCGTCTCTGCGTACTCCGTGATGCTCGAGCACTCGCAAGAGCTGAGCTTCGACGGGGCGGCGCTGGCCAAGGCGTGCTGCGGAGCCGTCGGCGGCGGGCGGCTTTGAGGATGTGCCGCGCACCGGGAACAGCTACCGGTGTGCGCGAGGCCAAAGGAGCACGTCAGCCGGGACGGCAAGAACTAATGCATTCACGCATCTATAGCATCGACCGTGATTAATTTTGAGTTCTGGAGTACATCTACTCCTTTTAGAGTCTTCTGCACGACGGTTCGGTACTTGATGTATGAGCTTCCGTGGTAGCATAGAAGACATGCGATTGTGCACCTTGCAAGCCAAATCCTTTCTATTAACAAGTAAAGTAGGTAAACAGAGCATCTTTCCTGAGATTTAGAGACTGAACTACCAACAAGGCAAGAGCCATGCTATTATTTCAAGAGTTCGGATGAACCGAAGGAAGGTCACCCTGGTATTTACACCCTAGCATGAGCCCTTCCTATGAAATCCAGGAGATGCTCACCACTGATTTCACGGCTGCGATCGGAATGGCTGGAGACGGAATACATAATCATCGCAAAAATGATCGCCAGACTGCAGCTGGAATCAGCGGAGATCGATGGGAACGCACACTGGGTTCTGCACTCTTTCTTGACCCTCGGCAAGCTTGACACCAAGCTGGCCTTTGATCCCTCCCCCAAAGGCATACAGTTTACCGGACTCCATGACCGCAAATGTATGCGAGTATCCCATAGCTGCGTTAAGCCAATACGAAGTGTTTGTTGGGCTAATCTCTACAGCCTTTTCATTTAACACCTTAAGGGAATCGATTAAGTTGGGGGTCGAAAAATCCGCATTCTCCGCTTCGTCGTCCTCCTGAGAACAATCATTAGGCATTTAAAAACAATGATGGGAGGAAACATATCTGCATAATGTAAACTTTTCTCTTTTCAGCTCGTTAATTTAGAAAACTAACATGGATTTGTCAAGATCACGGCTCAACTTTTCTTTTGTAGCCCATTTATTAGCATAAGTGTGGAGGTGGTAACTGAGTAGAACTATAAGCTGGGTCAAACCTAGTCAACTTCTGTCAAAACAGCCAAAATCCCCCAATTTGATCCATCCATTATAGTCAAGATCAGTGTAACAGGTAACAATTGGTTATTGAGTGGTTATCCTTGATTTCAGATCATTGTCAAACATTTTCAAGTATGAATAAGATAGAATGATCGAACCTGGAGACCTATATTCAAGGATTCACCAGATCCAAAGGAGTAAACGTCCCCATTATCTGCGACAACAAAGGTGGTGTATTCACCGGTGGAGAGATGAACAGCCTTCACGTTGCTCAAACCTTGAACCACCGTAGGGAGAGACTTGTATTCCGCATCACCATGTCCCAAACAACCAGTATGGCCCCAACCCCAGGTGCATACACGCCCGTCGTCACCTAGGGCTGCAGCATGCCAAGTGCCAGCTGCAACTGAAACCGGATTTAAGCTCAAGGCCTGAAAATGTTCAATCAACTTGGGTATGCCCTTGTTATTTTTGCATCCATGGCCAAGCTTGCCTCCTAAACCACAACCTACAGAATACACTGACCTGCATATTGGCACGCACTGTTAACAACATCCAGACATGAAAAGTGTGATGATCAATCAGCGATCAAGTTTTATCATCATCAGAGAATGAACATTCCAAATTCCAAACAGTTCATGACCTCAAATTCCTTCCAAAGATTGCATCCTTTATTTATCAAAAGCGACCTACTTGTGTGTCATGATAATATGTATATTTTAAATTCTTAAGCATTACCACGCTCTGCCCTAATTCAAAGTATAAATTTGCAGCACCAAGAATAACCAGAAAATTAAACTCTGTGAAGTTTCATGCAACATAAAGGATTAGGTACTCTTTTTCCCCCACACAAAACTTGGATAACTTATAAATCATGATACTACCATTCCTAAATAAAGGACACAGGAGTAGAAGATTACATTCCAGTTGGCTGGTAGGCCAACATAAGGAGATAGCAATTCCCTGCAGAAATTTGTGCAACAAGAACATCCACAAGGGGCCCAGAGAGAAGACGGGGCTCAACATCCGAAGGATCTGAATTATGGCCAAGCCTCTCGGTTTGTCCCCATGAGAAAGTGTAAACCTGACCCTCTCTAGAGAGAACCGCAGAAAAATAACCTCCTATGGCTGCTTGAACCACAAACACACCCTTCAGTGACTCCACTATCATAGGAGTTGTAATGTGACTAGTGTCAGCAGCCACAGGGAATTCCGCACCCCAGAAGTTACCCTCCCCAAACGCATAGACGCTTCCCGTGTCACTCACAAGCATTGTCTCTCTTGATCCAACTGCTGCTTGTATAATTCTGATGCCTTGTAAGGACCTAACAAGGAGATGACAGTTCGTGATATTTGGTAAATAATTCTTATTTAAGAAAAATCAACAGATTACCTAATAAGGCATGGCTTGAATCGGTCTTCTGTATCTCCGAGGCCAAGCTGGCCTGAGCAATTCGCCCCAAATGAGTATACATCTCCATTTGTGGTGACAACAATACTGTGGCCTGGGCCAGCGATCACCCGAGAGCAATTCCTCTCTCTGACCAAAATGTACCTAAGAACAAGCTTCCAAGAGCCCCCACAGCGTTGTTTCAGACACTCCCTTTCCTCTTGCTTCATCAGCTTAAACATGGCCCTTTTCTGGCACATTTCAAATGCCGCAAGCTCTGGAAGTGATAACGCAAAGTTTGGTGCAAAATTTGCAGGTTTACTGAAGAATGTACATGTAGCCTGACACGCAAGAGAAGCTCATCAGCAGCAACGTCTGTTAAAATACTGAAACATAAAGAGTGTAGCTGCATGACTTGCCTCCAGAGCGGCGAGATCTTTAGGGTCTAGATCACAGGCCGAGAGCAAATGGAGGGCAATGGAGGGGCTCACTGCAAGGGGGAATTCACCTGGGGTTCCATTTCCATAGCAATGGCGCTGTGAGAGTTCCAATACCCTATGTAACGGAGATGAGCGGGAGGAAGGCTCATCGGCAATGGTGTGGAACCGTATCACAGGTGAGCTTCCATTTGCAGTGGCATCCATCGGGCACTGCATGATTCTAGCTTCCAGTGCCCTTGTGATGAAGATCAATTGGAGCAGAGAACAGTCTGACAAAAGAAAACAAAAATTACACACATTGACGTGATTATTGGGCACTATGAAACAGGATTAGCAATGAGCTGCATCTCAATAGATGATGTTTTTACTTCAAGACTAAATTATCAAATACATGCCCAGCAAATTAAAATCAGAATAAACCGCAAGAGGAGACTAACAAGCATAAGATAATTCATGAATTGAACATAGATCATATAACCAAATCAAGGTCAACACAGATAAATCTTCCACCAAAAGGGTCTTCCTTACACTCGATCATCTCCAAATCAGGATACAACAAAAACTGGGAAGAAAAACAAAGTGAAACAGGATGATCCATGATCATGACTTTAAGAGAACACAAGCTACAGCTCCACTGCCCAATCCACACCCAGATCATAAAATCCCGTCTTTAAGACATCGAACATCTCAATCCCCAAATTCAGCATCCAAATCCCCTACTCCGCACAACACCATCGCCATCAAAGAACCGGAGGAACTAAGCAAGACTCCACGGACAAAGAAAAGAACCTTCCTTCCCCACACGGATCGACTCAGAAGGGTCAAAAGACCGATCCAATTTCATCAGATTGCCCCCAAACTTGTTATCCCCACATACTCCCGCACCCAAAAAAAAAAATCCCCAAGGAAATCCTAGTTGCGGGGGAAGATCAAGGGAAGTCCAGGAGCATCGGAATCAAATGGAATTATGTAAGGTACAGTCCGATCACCCTACTAGAATTTATCCGATGGATTGGTTCATCTGATCCTCGCAGGTTGCAGAGTTGCAACCTTCTGAACAGGATGGGAATGGTAGCGAGGTAGGAGAGGGAGGGGCTCCCCACATATATAGATGCCGCAGTAGGTGCCACATCAGCGTCATTTGTTCCACCATTGTTCAAAATCCCAGTAAAATTTCATAAAATTTTGCTGAAATCTTGAATTTCAGCCCTTTCTCTGAGATTTATAATCTCGATGGAATAGAACAAATTCAAAAAATTTAAATTGCTACAATAATTTCAAAAATTTCACCGAAATCTCGTTTATTTGGACCGAAATTCCTAGTTTTTGGATCGGTTTGTAGTGCTAATGGAGTGGATTTGATGTCAAATTTTGTGTGAGAATTATAATGTCATTTATTAGGAATACATGTAAAGAGTTTGTAATAAAATCGGCAAAAGGTTTTTGCTCGGTTGGTTAGAGCAGGCGAAGGGCTCATGGTTGTAGGTTGCAGGTTGAAATCCTCAAACTAGTATGACTTTTCCTTTTGCCGTATTGTAGTAGCCCAAGCTTCGTGGTGTAGGTCGCTGGTTTGTGTGCCTCTACCTAGTTCCTAGACATGCATATAACATTGTTATAGATGGTACTCCCTCTGTTCACTTTTATAAGGTTTATTTTTTGAATGATCTTCTTCACAAATATAAGGTTTGTATGCAGCTTTAACGAGGCTTTTCCTTCTATACCCCTATTATTCTCTCTCAACCATATGCATTTATTCATTACCACCCACACAAAGTATATCTTTCATCTTCCAAGACAATTAAGTAGGGGCATCTAAGTTATTTTCTCTCGTATTTTTCTTAATTTCAACGCAACCTTAATCCTTGTGGAGAGTCAAAATAAATAGACATTTAGCAATAATATCTCAACAAAATAACATTTCATTTCACTACATACATAAATCAATCCAACAAGTCTACATTTCATAAACATTCATTTTAGTAGCATATCAAATGATATTTGAATTGAACATTTCTCATGTAAAATGAATGTTCGCACTTGGCATAGCTTCGTCAATCTTCCATTGTGACACATAAGCCATGTTAAACCAACATGAACATTATGTTAGTAAAAAATTGAGTTGGAATGAAATGAAACATACAAATAAAATATTACCTTTGGGGTTACGGCCAGTGTTGTTGGTTGTACACTTGGTTGTCCATGTTGTACTCATCTGTAGACATCATTATCAAACCTCATGTAGCTAGCAACTACGCCTTATATTCGTGCTAGCTTTGTCCCGTCTATGGGCTAGTCATTTGCTACTGTTGGTACAACATGACATAAAATTCTGGGTCTTGCCACTCATATACCCATTGAGTGGAAGGTTGCGTACGAGAATCCGGGATGGCATAATCGTATGAGCCATATGATCCATAACTCTCTTGCATCTCGACGAAGCTGTACGAGCTACAGCTATCCTGCGGTGCATCACGAGTTCACAACTATGTTGATTATCCCTCCCCTTGCTTGCAGTAGTCATCTTAGGTGATTGTGGAGCCCCATGGTCTTTGCCTTGTGTGGAACGAGTGTACTGGGACTCCCATGTAAATTGTATGGGAAACTGTGCTTCTGAGTGCGAAGTGAGTGGGATGAGGGCATCAGCACTGGAATGTCCACCATCGTTATCTGTCTTGGAGCTACTAGCATTGGATTCTTGGTACGGTAGGCTCCAACTGCCCTCGGGGGTGCTATAAGTTGAGTCATCACTCCTTACGTATTGTACCTGTTGTGTGGAAAGCTTCCCCTTTCCTTTTGAGGGAGCTCTCCTTTTTGCTTGCTCCCTCGTCGTCACCGCTTGGTGCTTACTTTTTCCCATGTGAATGTCACCCATTGTCTTGTCTGCCCATTCGGGGATGGTCGCAGCCCCAGTATTCTTTCTCAATGCATCAGTGTCTACTGGGTCTGTCACGAGGTGTGATGGGAAGGGGGTGTCACTCTCTATGTCCTCCTCGTCTAGTAAGGGGTCAGTATTGGACCTCCCTTTCTCCATCCACTGGCGAATTGGATTTTCTGTGTCACATAGTGTAAGCTCCATAAGGCGCTGGAATAGACCATCTTCGGCTGCAGACTTGTCACTTTCTTGTTCTTAGATTCTGAGTCGCAAGTTGTAGTTGACGTAGACCAGCTTACAAAGCTTCTTGTATGACAGACGATTGCGAACTTTAGTGTGGATGAACGCGAACATGCTCCAGTTGTTCTCACATCCGCTAGAAGAAGTTCAATGTGAAACGATGCACTAAGCCAACTGCTGGAGTGTGGGTGTGGCAGAACCGAACACACCCCACCAATATGTTGTATGTTAACGAATACAATAATAATACGAGGTGAAAATACGAGAGTGGCACTATATTTAAGATAATATAATGAAAATACCAAGGGAAGTTTTGGGATCATGTGCCATCCTCTCAGTTAGCGCACTCGAGAATGATCCAACCCTTCTTTTGAAAAGATTGACCTCATGAAGATGTCGCATCGCCATATCAGTATCATCAGCATGCGCTTCAAAAGCATCCCGGAGATTTGGCAAGAAGGTGTTAGTCGTGCCATACGCGTAATGCGTTCGGGGGTTCAATGTGGTAGCTGCATGAAATTTAAGGAAATATGTTAGTACAAGTAAGTGCAAGTACCAGGTGCTATTTCCTTACTGAGCCTCTCCTCCCTCATTCCCTTCTTCTTGTCCTTTGTCCTATCTAGGTCACTCTAAAAGTACTCGTGAATCTCCTTTGGAACTTGACTGCAATGGACGATATTTGTACCACGCCCTACCAAGTGGTACTTCAATCTGGTTGCACCGCCTCCTTTCTTCTCTTGGTGATAGTACTTGCAGCAAAAACCGATCCCCATCCTACTGCCGTGCTCCCACACAATACCGCTTTGGTCTGCCATCTACTATATCACATGCTAGCAATGAAAGGCAATGCATCAGTGAATGTTACGAATTATATGTACATGCTACCAATAAAAGACATTACATCAATTCTTGATAACAACTATACGTACATCTAACATCATTGAATGATAATACAAAACATCATGTTAATGTACGCACTAACCCTAACCCTGTCCCTAACCACATCATGTACTGCTAATCCTAACCCTAACATTAACCCTATCTACTAACCCTAACCCTAACCTAACCCTAACTCTGATCACATGGTAATGTGATGTCCCCATCTGCAATACTCAACATGTACTACCATTCATTCACAAACAACCCTAAGCACATGCTAATGAGACATATTCATCTACTATTCAACATAAATAGTTGAAAGTCGAATGAAATTACCAAAAATGCCTTGGTTTTGGATGAAAATTGACGATTTCCCTCTTGGGCTCAGCACTGTAGGCTCGCTTGAAAACCGACCAAAGTGGCTCGATTATCGAACTCAAGGTAGCGATTTCCTCGCGTGCGATGGCCAAATCTTACCGGAGCTCTGCTCTTCTGGAAGGGAGGCTGGGGAATCACTCGGCTAGCACAAATAATGTGGTTGAAACAGGCGAGCTGGGGCATTAAATGCGGTAAGAAGGGAGGCTGGGCTAGTTGGGCCACACGGTGGGCTCTGGCCCATTACTGTTTTTTCTTTTCTTTTTGCCTTTTCGATTTTGTATTTTCGATTTTGACTCAAATACATCTTCTAAATTTGGTTTTTTTACACGATTTTCATCCTAGATATCATAAAGATATTATACTAATTTTAGGAAATTTTAGCATAATTTTTTTTCAAATTTTTTGAATTTGAATCGAGCCGGTTTGCTGACCGGTTTATGAAGTCGAGCCGGCTCGATACGGGTGATTTTAGTGATAACCATTCTAAAATCAATGATTTTGTAATCCCTGGCATGAGGTCTCACATTCGATAGCCTCTTTTCCAAAAATTTTACAAAATTTATTGTTGAGCGTGGGAATCAAACCAGCAACCTTCTTGTTCCACAGGAGTGACGCGATGACCAACTCGGCTAACTAAGTTCCTTGCCCAGGTATCAAGGTTTATATTTTTGTAGCATCACAAGACCATTTTACAAGTGCTTCTGACCAAACGAAATTTTATTATTTTTCGCCGAAATCTCGGTTTTCTAGGTGTAAAAAAACCATATTTAAAATTTACTATTTGAATTTTAGTCAGATTTTACCAAAAAAAAAACTCCCTAGTAGAGCAATACTTGATTGATTGATTCCTTTGCTTATATATTGTGATACTCTTGTCTTTTGTTCGTCAACCAAGAATAGTTGAGTTGAGCTTAGTGGAAAAAGAAAATCAGAGAGAAATTAAACTTTTGCATGATTCCTCTTCTATGTTTGTTTCATTTTATAAGAAAGAAAAAAATAACATGACGATGCATGTTATTTTATTGACATATCAATTGAGGGTCAAAATGTCACCTTAGAGACTATATTAATTTCCAAAAAATAATTCATATTTGGAAACCGAGGGGGTATATTTCTACCCTTAAAAAAAGTAATGTGTCTATAATTATATCCAATGGCTATATTTCTATCATAATTAGTGCCCATCAGATTAACTTATCATGAGCTTTATTGAGATAGAATTAGAAATGTAGCACCACAAGATTTTTACCAGGATAGTAGCATCATCACAATTTTTGAAAATTCCTCAAGTTTGATCATCATCTAAAAATTTTATGGGAACATTAGTGATGCATAAGTCCATCCACAAAAATTTTCAGAATTTTCTAACTTGGTTTTAACCATTTTTTATTCTGTTGAAATTTCTTAGTCTTCCTTCAGTAGCTCTGTTTTATGAGAATATTATGAATGTGTCAGGATCATCAATAAAAATGTTCAAACGTTTCTAACGTGGTTTGCACCATTGTTCATTCGGTTGAAATTTGACGGTCAGCCTTTTATCAGGATAGTAGCACTGTAAGAGTTTTTAAAAATTCCTCAAGCTTGATCATCACCTTAAATTTTTATAGAAGTATTAGTGATGTGTTAGGAACATCCAAAAAAATTCAAAAAAATTTAACGCATTTTGACTAATTTTTGTTTGGTTAAAAATCATTGAGATCCCGGCAAGTCTCACCGAGATCTCGGTAAATCTCGGTGAGATCTTGGAAATCCTAGTCAAAAAACCTGGATTTGAATTTTGCTTTTTGTATTTCATTTGAATTTCGTTCGAAATAATGAGGTTTCGCCTAAATTTTGGATTTCGGAGGGTGACGAGATGTGAACCGTAAATGAAATTTGGAACCTTGGTTCCCACCCAACTATGAACTTTTCACTGAGCTAGCGCTTTAAACTATTTTTTTTCAAATCTAGCTCCCTAAGAAAAGAAATGCAAAACTAGTCCCTGAATGAGCACGAAAGAGTTGGTAGGAGACACATGTCTCCTACAGCGCTTGGGCAGCGTGGAAGCCCCATGGCTGACAAAGCACTGCTAGTGATGGGATGTGAGCACAGAGGTCGACACGCTCGCCATGCGCGGAAGCTACGCTCCTGCACTCCTTGGCCGTGGCAACGTGGTAGGTCCAATCGGCTTCAGTGCTCGGCCGCACAGTCACGCTGGCCACATGCTTTCGAGGTACCTTACCATGGCAGGTGACATGCATTACCTATCGAGTCTTCTGCGCTCGGACAGGGAGCCATTTTTGTAAAACTAGCAGCACGGGGGCTAGTTTTTTTTAAAAAAAATAAATATAACGAATGGGCTACTATAGTAAAGCATTCCCCAACTGCTACTAGTATTTTCTAACATAGAGCATAAATTGTTGAGATATAACTAGATTATTGATTTTGTTAAGATATAATCGGATTCTTGGTTTCAGTGGGGAAATTCTGAGACAATCAATAAAGAGATAAAAGAGTTTATATCTCCAATATCATATGTTCATCTATTTTGATTGTTATTCGAGTATTTTTATTGGCATTGGGATTGATCTACAGTGATTAATATATTATTCAACACTTTATTAGCACGACAGCTCTCCAAGGCCTAACGGTATGTTGCCGGATGTGATGCCCCCCGTTTTGCCCGATTGGCCAGACACAACGAAGATCATCATAGAACAAAGTTGCGCTAGGATTAGCTAAGGAAAATAGTGGCATGCACCAGTATAATATTTCACTGTTTAGTAGATGGTACCTTATTCATATGGCATATGTAGTGCTCCCTTAGGTCTGGCTACGTGAATACTTCACCGCTCACTTATCCAATATAAAAGTATATGCCTTCCTTCTAATGGTCTTCCACAAAGTCCAGGCTTCCAATTTTCGCATTAGCAATATTAATACAGCTCATGCCATAATGAAGATCATCCTTCTCATTAGTGTTATCATGCCTGGCAAAACACTAAAAAACAATAACAAGGCAAGGCTGAGTGCTCCAGTACTCAATAAGCTATGAAAAGTTAATGCATGAATTTATACACTCATATCATTTCGACCACCAAACCATTTATTTATACACCTCCGGCCACCAAGCTATATCCCCAAAGTGTCTCTTTAACCAGAATATCCATCTATTACCCATTTGTTGGAAAATGTTAATTTTAAATTTAGAAATCTACTACAGCAGAGCAACGTGCTACATTATAACCTATGTTAGAGGAAAACCAACACGACGCACTTCCAAACCCGGAAGCTTGGAGTGATATCACATTTTAACTCTGATTAGAGGTGTACTGCTTTGTCCATAGCATCTCTTGGCTTATAATGTCTGGCCTTTGGCGCACGACTAAGCCAAGGAAATAGAATCTTTGGCCAACTGTACTCTGATATCTACCTAGTTCCACCTTGCCTTACCAAAGGCTCACGGGTCGAGACTCCTACCTTGATGTCTCGCCCAGGGTAACTGCTCACCCCTAGCAGTAGTCACCTTCTCACTCATGGCAGAGTCAGCTACTTGTTGGTTACTTAGTTTAGCCCATCCCAATTTAGGTATATGGTCAGCACTATTTACGCTACTTTTGAAGTAAGTGCCAATTTGGTTATGTCCTTAAGTGATATCCTATGTAGAGGAATCATCACTTTCACAACAACCATATTTGAGTGGAATGGAAAGGGATCGATACCTATTTAGACCATCAACAATAGAATAAGCTCCACATAGATATGTGCATACATATAATTAGATTGGAAACAATATGCACATATTCAATTTGATTGCATTAGAGTTTATCCTATATTACCATGGGTATACTACAAACATGCAAGTCAAATATATACTCAAGGAATTGTTTCAAAGTATTGAACCTTGATTTGTTTGGCAAGATGAAATAGATAAATACTATTGAAACCTCAAATTAAAGAACAAAGTCCCCCTAGATGTGTGCATCCATGTAATATATGGAATTTGAGACATAATGCACATTTTGAGGTTAATACAATGGAGGAATTCATACTTTACCTTGAATCTAAAGTATGCAATAAGATAAAAGGCAAGAAGAATATGAGCGCATATCTTAGGTTTTTCATTTTCCATCCAAATTATGAGACTACTAACAATAAGCTCAATAAACATGTTAGTCTCATTAAAGATTAGATGTTATTAAACAATGATTAAGCATTATTTAAAACCAATCACCAAAGCCAATGAAGCTTAAAATTACATCAGCCTCCTCAAAATCATTCACTGGATCTACTTGATCCACTTGACATGTTTTAATTTTTTTTAGAAATCATTTTTGGTTCACATGCAAATATTTCAAAACAATATACATCCCACAAAATCAGTTCGAAAGATATGGTCGAAGGGCGACTTGCCTAAGTGAACTCCATCCAGCTTGCCAGTGTTGAGAAATGTTCCTACGTGTCCTAGACAACTCTTGAGATGACATTTTGCAATAACTCAATTTAAGTTCTAACCCCTGTTCTATTAATATCCTAAGCATGATGCAATATCTTAGACATGCACGCTCCTAAAATGTGAAGCAAAATATTAGTCATACAACTTGTGTCATCTTATCTATCTGACAGGATTTTAAATGTAATTATATTGTACATCTTTAGTTACTCAAGTTACAAAAGTTGTTTAGGGGTGTAAATTTAACAAGCAATTAAAACTTAATAAGAGAAATGATTTGATCATGACTGGTTCACAGCAGCAGTTGACTTTTAATGTTTTAGATTGCTTTCTAATAGTATTTTCTAATGAAAGTGTCAGAGATTTTCAATACTCGAAAATTTCTTAATAACATCATAATAGAAATTTAGGGGGGTTTAGTTATGTGTAGCGTATATTATTTGTCCTAAGGGTTCATATGCAATTTATTTGTTTAGTGCTTGAATAGTTAATTTAAACATATATATTAATATTTAGAATTTGAATTAATTTAGAGAGAAAAAAAGAGAGAAACAGAAAGAGAGAATAAGCTTGAAAATGATTTCTACCTTTTTCAACCTATTTTATTTTATTGTGTGTAAATATATATATATATATATTCATTTTCGGATGATACCATTTCTGGCCTAGGCCAGTTTTCCTGGCCCAATTGGCCTGACCATACCCCTAAAACTAACCCCTAACCCTAACTATTCTACCCCACCCCCTTTTTCCTCAATCGTCGTCATCCAATCTACCTCCTCTGGCCTCCTCCCTCGCTCTTCTCCTCTCTCTCTCTCTCTCTCTCTCTCTCTCACACACACACACACACATGCTTGATCCTGTGTGATGCCTCTCTCTCTCTCTCTCCCACTCTCCCTCACGCGTGCCTGCGCCTCTCCCCGGCGCCGCCTCTCTTTCTCCCGTGCGCTTCCTTTCTTCCATGCCGTCATTGCCTCTCTCGGCCTCCCCGTCTCCTCCTTCCCTCTCACGCACCACCACCAATTTCCTCTCCCCTCTGGCGCTAGTGCCCACTCCAGTCCTGAGTTCCTTGCCCCCCCTCTCCTCTCCTCGGCATTTGTCGGGACCCCGAATTTGCAAATCCGGACCCTCTGTGTATTCAGCACTAGTCCAGGAACACGCTAGTGCACACAGTCTTAACATCGGTAAATATCACAATCATACCACTCGATACTAATAAAGTACTTTATTTAAATAGTCAAACTGGTTACTCGACCTTATGGTCAAGTTACAAATGTATGCCTCGCAGGGCGAGACTTATTAAGAGAGAAATAGTAGCAGCGGAAAATCAAATAACCCATTGGCACCATCCAAAGATACCACGTGCAACCGGCTGGGCTCGCTTCCCCTAAGTAGACGGTTCCTCTTGAGCTCCTCCTCCAAAGCTGTGTCCGTCTCCTCTTCAACTGGTGTTGTATTGTGGCAAGGGTGAGTACTTGGTACTCAAAGCAAGTCATGCACTGAGAATGCAAGCTAATATACTATATGCATGGCTTGGTACAAAGGAATAGCTCAAGGTATATTTGCAAAGCGATGCATTTGACAAGTAACATAAGTATATTCGAAAGCAGTAGAAACAAGTATAACATAGGTAACTTTTCAAGGAGTTTAATAAACATCTTTCCCATCCTAATCCACATTTCCATCAACATCATTATTAAACCAAACCCAACCTTTCAAGTCCAAGTTATTTTTGAGAAAATCTAACCCTTGACTGTAATTCGAGCGATGTCCAATACCGCGGACACGGCTTATTCGAATAGATTCTACACTCTGCAGAGGTTATGCACTTTACCCACAAGATACAGTCAAACACCACAAAGGCGAGTTCCCGTAACAAAGTCTTTCGGAAACCTCTAACAATACAAGTGGTCCTCCCCGGTTATCGCACACTAACCCTTCCCTTAGCTAAGGCGAAGTTTAGGCCAATCAACCGTTAGATGGGTACCTGGCCTCACCCAGACGCCCCGTTAAACTTACACAAAGGGTGTAGTTGACCTCCACGAGGTCCCACAAGTACGTTATTAGCAACTTAGTCAACTAGGTCCGTCCCATTACTGGACATGTGGTTGCACGTTAGACCAGTTCAAAGGCTTGCAAGGTTAAGTCCTTAGGGTGACCAGGGCAAGACTACTAGAAGAACCAAATCAACATCCCCAATGCCACAAGCCTGCCCACTGATTATTCTTGCCACATGCCCCGTCGAAAAACTATTTATCAAACCCAGGTTGATTACCATGCACCACGTGCCATCAACATCACATGATACCTTCCCAAAGCAGGTTCAATATATCATTAAGTCAATATTAACATTTGTTTGTCCAAAATCATGTCATGAGCACGTAGTCTCCAAGCTTTACTACCTCCTAAAACCCATGTTGGCAATTTAATAATGTCAACTAGTAAACCACAACTAGGGTGACAAGGGGTCATGGCACATACTTAAGTAATCAAGGTGTCATACAAAGAAATTGGTATTTATCTAATTCCCCAGATTTAAATAAAGTATTTTCTAATTGAACTAGCATGCAATAGGTTAAATCAAAATAGATTTCGAAATAGGATTAACATGGTCAAAGCACAACTTGCCTTCAAAAAGTACTTGTTCTTGGTCTTGAGTTGGATCCTGAGTCAATACTTCTTCAAATCCTTCCGGCACTTCAACGTCTACTCGTAAAGCGTGCAAATAGCAAATACGAATAAACAATAGGCAAAGTATCCAATCATCCAAATAAAATCCATAAACAGAGAACATAATTTTATGAATTTTTAGAAACTGAAATTGTCAAATTTGGAGTTAAAGCATAAAAAGTTATGATTATTTAAAGTTTGTTAAATAATCAATTAAATAATTTTACAGAGAAAAACTTTAGTCCAAAAATTAAATAAAATATATATATAGGTATATCTCAATTTTATACTAATTTAGAAATTTGAATCACTAAAATCGGTGTTGAAACTGTAAAGTTATAAGCGTTTGAAGTTCGAAACAAAATCTGAAATCATTATTTGAATTAATAAATCATTTTCTTTTGGAAATTAATTGTGCGTCGGCGAAGACACGTGTCATCCACGTGATTGGTCCACGGTGACTTTGGCGTCGGCAAGATCGAACGGCCTCCATGATGACGCGTCATCATGACGTCATCATGCCACGGGCATCACTGTGCCGCCACGTGTCGATCGGCCCATGGATTGGTCCACGAAGCGACGGTCCCACGTGGTGGCGCGCGGCAGTGCGGCGACATGCGGGCCCGCATGTCGCCCACGGCGCTGGCGCGGCGTGCACAGGCTGCGTACGGCACGATGCGTGTCCGCTGATTTGAAAATCACCCGCCGCGATTAGATCCAGTGGTTAACACGTTGAAAACTACACGGTGATCGGGGCCGCTCGATCTAGATCGGACGGTCGGATCTAACCCTACGTTAACGCCGCTACTGGCGAGGTGATAGTGGGCCGTTGGATCTGATGCAATCTGGCGGTCGAGATCTAATCGGAGTTTGGAAACACGTGATTCATCACGTGCTCGATCGGGATCGGACGGTCGAAGCTTCGCAGATCGTGATGGCGCGGCGAGGCTCAAGCACGGAGACGAGGGCGGCGACCTTCCGTAAGCGGCGTTCGAGGGTCCTGGCGAGGTGGATGGCGCGGTCCGCGCCTTGCTCGTCGCGGTTTCCGAATCAGGGCTCCAACACGGCTGAGACGGCTTGACGGCGGCGTGCGCGCATTTAACGGCGAAGCCCTAACCCTACTACGGCGAGCAATTCCTCGGCAAGACTGACGGCTCGGGCGGTGTGGCTTGGGGCAAAAGGTGCGGCGTCCAAACGGCGATTCTCGAGGGCGGTCCACGCCTTAAATCTTTTGCCTCGACGATGCGCGCGAATCGGAACCTAACAGTGTCCGCTTCGGTCCACTTGCGGCGAGCCCTCAAACTGGCTGATTCGAACGAGGCGATGGTGGGGACCGTCCGCGATGTCGCGATGGCGCTACGATTGCCACGCTACGACCGGTCCGGAGGACTCGGGCTCGGCGGTCGCGGTCCAATCCAGGCCGTTGGATCCCAATCCATCTGGCCGGGATCGACCAGGGTTAGATGGGTTTGGTCGATCGACCGGTCCGGACTCGAGAGTCCGACGGGTTCGACCCGATCAGGATGAACAAGATTTGACCCAACTCGAATTTCCAGCGATTTAATAATTAAAATAATTCGATAATTCATTTAATTCATTAAAAATAGCAAAAGACTCAGAAAAATTCCAGAAAAATTCTGGAAAATATTTTGGATCATTTTGGACTCGAATAAAATATTTCCAACAAATTTTTATTTGCAAAATTAAATTCTTTAATTATTTCAAAATGGAATAAATTCCAATAAATTCCAATAAATTCCAAATAAATCCAAATAAATTCCAGAAAATTCCAAAAATTCACCAAAGTACCAAATCACACATGGATTTAAGAAAAGCAAAATTTTGGGGTGTTACAGCATTGAGCATTGAGTGCCCGCACTGTCGCCGGATCCGGTCGTTCCTCTCGTCGAATTCAATGGATCCACACCAGATCATGTGGTCTCAGGCAGATCCGATACCCCCAATGGTTCCTCATCCACCTCCTGAGGTAAGTTTTCTTCCCTTCTTCCATCCTACCTCCTCTCTTATTCTTCCCTCGTGTCACTCCTTTCTCTTCTAACCGTAGCTAACTCCTCCCCCTTCTTTTTTTGTTCATGTAGATCAAGCACCGTCGGGATCTGGCGGATCCAACCGATGCTGATAGTGTTCCCATTAGTCCCCGATGTCGATGAGGACGATCGACACCTCCCCAAGCCCCTTGGGCTCCTCTGGCATTGTTCGCTGAGGCTTGGCCTTGTGCCAATGTCGCCTCCAATGCGGAGCCGCATGCACGGAGCTCGGTGGCTGCCTCAAGTCGGCCACCACCACCCTCAAATATGGTTCGGCCACGGCTACGGTTTCTACCCCACAAACTAGGTGCCAATCTATTTCCTATGAGCTAAGTATTCGCCACCTCTCATGCATGTCCAGTATGATATTAGCAAATAAATTTCAGATATGTAATTTATGTTGTGATCCATGTTTAAGGTGGTTGTGAATGATGAGTATATTGTATCATATGTGCATGAGTTATAAACTGGCTCTGGTGTACTGCATGTGCATTTCAGTTGGTGAAATGACCGAATGCCGAGAAAAGGAAGTGATATTATATATGTTCTTGAATTAGAGTCGTGTATATGGATCGTTGTTGAGCTCTTGTGCGTTGTGTTTACTAAAAGCATGCTAAAAACTAGGATATTGTTTATAGGCACTGTGAGCTACATATACTGAAATGGTTACTCTTGTGCTTGATTATAAGTAATGGGGGCATAGGGGATGTGATTTTGTGATGTATTGTTGTTTGTCGAAAGGGTGAAAGCATCTAGGCCTCCTAATTTCTTAATAATGCTTTGTATGGGTTTGGTGTTGATGATCAAGTCAAATATGCCTTGTGAAGTGAAGACATTTCAAAATAAAGAATAAAGGCTAAGGTTTCTTGTTACTAGTTCTGGCTTGGGAGTTGATTCAAGCTTTATAGCTAGGATGGTCATAAAATAGCCATACTATAAAGGGGGATTATGCACAAGTAAGTACCTTGGTTCATAGAGTAAATCATTAAGATTACTTGGAGAAAATGTCACTTCATTTTATTTCCCCTCAAATTCAATCCTTCACCCTTACAGACAAAATCCTACACATGTCGGACCTAGTTGTCTTAGTCCAGCGCTGAAAACACTTCATCCAAAATCAAACCGAGTGTATTCTATTTACGCCAGACCGACTTGGTCTTGTCTATTTTTCAGTCTGGCACACACTGCATTTACGCCGGACCTTGTTGTTTTGGTCCGGCGCTGAGAACCACGAATTCGAGAATCAAACCGAGCGTACAATGTTTACAACGGACTCTTTTTTCATTGTAGTCAATTCTTAGTCCGTCTTCAATTTAATGTGTACGCCGGATTAACATTTTTTGTCTGTCGCAAATGTAATTCTCTCTGGAATTTTGTTCTAACATCAAAAGTCCGTTGGACAAAAAACTAGTGGATTTTCCTTCTACGTCGGACAAACTTTTTGGTCCAGCACAAACTGTCTTTCGCTGGTTTTCATGACGGACTAAATTTTACTCAAGGCATGTGTACGACGGCCGAGCTAATTTGGTCCAGCGTAAATGTAGTTTTTAACTTTAGTGGTTCTGCTTTGTATGGGTTTTGGTGTTAACGGTCAAGTCAAATATCCCTTGTAAAGTGAACACATTTCAAAATAAAGAATAAAGGTTAAGGTTTCTTGTTACTAGTTCTGGCTTGGGAGTTGATTCAAGCCTTGTAGCTACGATGGTCATATAATAGCCATACTATAAAGGGGGATTATGCACAAGTAAGTACCTTGGTTCATAGAGTAAATCATTATAGCGGCCGTTTAGTCTTGATTAAGTCCTGTTTAGCTAGTATTCCGATTTATCTGTTATCTTTCTATAAATTCCCTAAATGGGCTCTTGATCTAATCAATTCCCATATGGCTAAATGTTTGTGGAATAATTTTGAAGGACATAATAAACTTCATCTAGCTAACTGGCAGTTAGTGTGCATGGATAAAAAGCATGGTGGGCTTGGCATTCCCAATCTGAGAAATATGAATATGTGCCTTTTAGCTTCTTGGACTAGAAGATTCTACAATAAGGAGTCAAAAATTTGGAAAGAGTTAGTAGATTTCAAATATAATATTGATAATCCCAATATTTTTGCTAGCAACCATAGTAATGCGTCTGTTTTCTAGAAAGGGGTGCTGTGGGCTATGCAAGCTACTAAATTCGGGTATAGGTGGAGTGTTGGTAATGGAAGGAAGATTAGATTTTGGGAGGATGTTTGGTTCGGCTCTTCTTGTTTGGCAATTTAGTTTTGGGATTTGTATAGCTTAGTTAATGAAAAAGGTCTTGTCATTGCCGATATTTGGGATGGAAATAATTGTAAGTGTACTTTTAGGAGATCTTTCTCTGAAGATTTGATGATAAGGTGGTTTGATTTGATGGAGGTAATGAAAAGTATAAGATTGGTGGATGATGATGATGCCCTGATTTGGCAATATGAAAGTAATGGTATTTACTCGGCTAAATCCTTGTATGCTATTATTAATTTTAGAGGAGTGATCCCTGTTTTTGTGCCGGCTGTTTGGGATCTTCTTGTCCCTCCAAAAATTCAGCTTTTCCTTTGGTTAATGTCTCATGATAAACTTATGACTAGAAACAATCTCCTCAAAAGAGGAATTGATAAGGGTATAGCCTGTAGCTTTTGCATGGAAGCCGAATCTACTACCCATCTTTTTTTGATTGTGTAATTGCTAAAAGTGTTTGGAAAATTGTGAGAGAATTCTTCGATATTAACATTGGTTATAATTTTGAATCTATGGCTCGGTTTTGGATTAGTAATAAGAGAAACGCTGTTTTAAACACGCTTTGCTGCAGTTTGTGGAGCATTTGGAGATGTAGAAATAACATGACTTTTCGCTTTCAGATTTGGAGCAAAGGTGGAAAACTGTTTGGAGGACGGTACTTGTTTCTTTAAGGGATTGGAGTCCTATGTACAAAGAAGGAATGCTTATCAAATTAAACCAATTTTGCGAGGTCCTGGTTTCCAAACTACGATCCCCGCTGACACTGGAGAATGGAGTGAGTTAATTGATAAAGATTCTACAATGGATGATTCAACCAAAGACTCAAATCCGGAAGAGATGATTGTGTTGTCAGAATACCTGAAGCTTTCTACAAATCGCTCAAAATAGGAGATTGTTCGGTTTTGTTCGGTTTGTACTGATCCTGGGAGTTGTTCTGAGTTCTTTCTCTGGTGGTAAGAGTTTTGCTTAGTTGCTGCGTTTGAATAGAAAAGAACTGTCATAAGTTTTGTAATTTTTCAGCTTTGGTCTTGAATGTTTCTGAGGTGGAGATAGCCTCTAACTCTGTACTGGGGTTTTCATAATGAAAATCTGGGGCATCTGTGATGTCCTCTCTGATCTAAAAAAATCATTAAGATTACTTGGAGAAAAGGTCATTTCATTTTATTTCCCCTCAAATTCAATCCTTCACCCTTACAGACAAAATCCTACACATGTCGGACCTAGTTGTCTTAGTTTAGCGCTGAAAACACTTCATCCAAAATCAAACCGAGTGTATTCCATTCACGTCGGACCGACTTGATCTTGTCTATTTTTCAGTACGGCACACACTGCATTTATGTCGGCCTTGTTGTTTTGGTCCAGCACTGAGAACCACTTATTCGAGAATCAAATCGAGCGTACAACGTTTACAACAGACTCTTTTTTCGTTGTAGTCAATTTTTAGTCCGTCTTCAATTTAATGTGTACGCCGGACCAACATTTTTGGTCCGTCATAAATGTAATTCTCTCTGGAATTTTGTTCTAACGTCAAAAGTCCGCTGGACAAAAAACCAATGGGTTTTCCTTCTACGTCGGACCAACTTTTTGGTCTGGCACAAACTGCCTTTCACTGGTTTTCACGACTAACTAAATTTTACTCAAGGCATGTGTACGACGGACCGAGCTAATTTGGTTCGACCTAAATGGAGTTTTTAACTTTAGTGGTTTGCCATGCATTAGACAAAGTATGAAGGTTATTAAACTAAGTCCGGAGCACATTTGTTTATAATTTTTTGTCATTATGGCTTGTCCAACGGTTACAATTTTTGCTGTAACAGCTATATTCCTTTTATGGGCTATATAAGCTATGCCAGGACCATTGTTTCATGAATTTTTTTGCATCTCTTTAACATTTTAGCACTAGAGCTCAAAAGCCACCAAAGAGACCAAATTTTACTCTTGATCTCAAATTTCCAAAGTGATCTTACTCCAAGCTTAGTCTAGACAGTGTTGTGCTAGTGAACCAAGAGATAAGGCTTGTGGATAGTCTATTACTCTTGGAACTTTGTGTTCCTAGACGGCTGGGAGGAGATTTGGTGCGACCTGTCCAACCGTGTTTGTGGAAGGCCACCACTGATTGTGAGAGGTTTAGAACTCACCTCACCGGAGTGGTGAAACAGTCACCCAGTGATTACCAAAAATATTGCGATTAGCTTATGGTGGAGCTCTACGTCTTGTGAAGTGCTCTAACGGGGACGTAGGAGTTCATCTCTGAACCTCGGTGAAAAATCCCCTGTGTCTATTGCCTTTTACTTCCAGTCCTTACTTATCGTATCGTTTCTTCTGCTTGCTCTGTGTTTCAAATTGGTTCTCTGTTGGCACACTAGAGAGCTTAGATATTTTAGGCCTTATTTCTATCTTAAGGCTAATTAGAACTTTTTAGTGTTAGAAATTTTTGAAAAAGCCTATTCACCCCCCTCTAGGCTCATCCTCGATCTTACAAAGGGGTGCATGCATTCTCACGTTCTGAGTTCTTGTGATTAAGATGTGTATGATTCAATTAGGTTGGTCTTCTATGCAATGTGGCTAATAAAGATATATGTATTTAGGCACTGAAGAGAATGCTGATGTTTTCCATTTTTAGGAACAGAGAGTAGTGTATATATGCGTGTGTAGTGCCTTATATGCACTAGTATGGCCAAATTAACCTAATGCATGTTCTTGAACCCTTAATGTAGCTAGGGTTTTGTTCAGTAGGTCCTTGCGCGGGTAGGCTGTGTAGGGTTCTGAAATGGTGGGCACCATGGTCTGTAGAAGTCAGCATACAAGTTCAAGATTTGTGGGTGTGTGCATGCTAGAATAGAGGAATATCACTTAAGACTTTTTAGCCATGATTTCCCCTTTTTGGTAAGTTGGTATGCTAAGGTTCTGTATTCTTGGGCCCTAAGTGATGTCTAGAACTGTGAATTCAAGCTTATGTCAGAGAGTGTGCTTAACCTTGCATGGTCTGCTAGTCCTGATGTATTTAGGATCTATTATTGCGGGTGTGGTCATGTTGTCGTTGATATTTTTAATGTTCCTTCTCATGACACATTATACCTATGATATGGCATTGCTCATTTTAGTTGTTATATTGATTGTAATCATAGATTATTATGTTGGATTAGGTGCTATAACCCTTAGCACCTCTTTTTGCACTGATATTGCTATGGTGAGCTTGTTGTTGTGGAAACATTGCCTCTGAGCATAGTTTAATATGCATGCCTCTTAAGTTGAATGGCTTTGAATCAAGCCTTTGTTTTCAGTGGTGACCTTCAAGGCATCTAATGTTATGAGTAGGGGTCAAAACGGATCGAATACGGACGAATAATGGCTCTACCATATTTGTTTTCATATTTTTTTTCTCAAATGTGGATACAGATACGGATAGTCCAGATACGAATACGAATACAGATAATATTGAATACAAATATGAATCGAATATGAATCGAATCGGATATGGTTATGAATATTTATCGAAACATGATAATCCCTTAGATTGTACATAAAAAATCGATAAAAACACATAACTAGTTGATTTGATCAAAATATTATAGAAAATTGAAAAAATATAAGCACTTTCATTCACTTAGACAATAGTTAGATACCATGTCGCAAACAAAATTATGTAAGATTTAATTCATCACACACATGCGATTAGTTCATCATATATGTAGATAAAAACAAAACATGAAGGTGATCCTTACTCAAAGATACAAATAGAAGTAAACACAAAACACACTAAAAGTTTGATAATACTTAGATACCATATCTCTAAAAATATATATAACACTTACATGTAATAACCCAAGATTTGTATTCTTTGTTAAATTATGTTTAAAATAATAAATTATGTATTTATGAGTTTTTATACATTTTTAGCTACTTATTTAAAATATTTATCCTATTAAGGACAATAGTTTTTGAATTTTTTTAGAAAATATAAAATATGATAAAATATTAAAAATAATTTTTTTTTCTAAATGATATTCTATGTCAAGAATTTTTTTCACAAAATTTCATAATTTTCGAAGCTAGTTTGACAATTTTAATAATCAAAACTTGATTTATAGATTAATTAAATTAGAAAGCGATTTGAAAATTTAGAAACCATTTTGGGCCAAAAGAGTAGCTTGGCCCAGCCCACATGCATATTCGGATATCCGACCCATCAATATCCGGATTATCCGAATCTGTATCCATATCCGACGGATAGTGAGCTACCAAATCCGTATCTGTATCCGACAAAACAATTGTATATGTATCTAATCCAATACTATCTGACAAATATCCGATCCGACAGAATCCGTATCCGAAAATTATCCGGATCGATCGAAAACTATCTTATCCAATTTCATAGTTTGTTATGAATATTCTAAATTACAAAGCACTTATACTGCATATAATTACTAGTGGGGAACGGTGGCAATGACTTATATTTGGCACCTTGCTGCAGGAAAGTGTGGTGTTGGGAGTGGTTGGAGCAGAAGAGGGAAACAGAGGGCTGTCGCTGGCTTCCTTTTAACTAAAGTATGTGCTTGAGTCCGATTTCATCATAGAGTATTTTGCTTGTGCTCTAGAATATATGTGATTATGCTAAAACTGAGTTGAAGTTGTTTATGATATATGTATTCATCAATGCATCCTATTTCCAATTTTATTAATGTACTAGTGGCCTCCATTATGATGTTTATAAACCCCAAAGGCATTAGAGAATGCATGGTTATGAAACATGAGTCCTCTTTGTTGTCTGCTTAGACAAGATTAAGTACATGTGCACATGTTTTTTCATTTATTTTTGTTATATTGCAGTGGATTGACAAAACAATCATTTGCAACTGTATTGGTCATGACAGTGCCATGAGTATGCAACTACTAGTGACTACTATTGTACCTCTTATTTAGAGGGGAAGTCAACAAAATTGATGACTGCCACCTTCTCTATTGCATGAATAGTGGAAGGAATGATAGGAAAGGGCAAACTGTTCCATTCTTCCTCCCTTCGGCTGAGGCTATGAGATTAATGAGAGAAAGGTAGTGACTCAAAAAGAGAAGGCTGTCATTGGGCAGTGAGCTGTGCTGGGGTTGGGTATTTATAGCAAGTATAGAGGGGTCGTTTGGGGGGAATTTGTGGGCTGGTTTGTAAACAAGTGTGCTGGGGGACTGTAGGTGGCAAGCATGCAGCTAGCCACCTAGCCTCCCCTCCTCTTACATGTTCACAGAAGGCAGAAGGGTGGCATAGCTGTGCTGGCAGCAGCTTGGGGGCCAAGGAAAGATGACAGGGCTTGTTTGAAATGTTTTGGATCGATGTGTAAATATGTCTATCTTTGTTTATAATTTTCTGGAAATATTTATAGATTGAAATGTAAATGTTTTTTTAGATAATTGGACTGTGATTTATATGGGGTTTAAGGATAAGAATATAAACTTTTGTGTATGACAGTTGCATTGTGATCTATTAAACTATTTTCTCCTTTTGGCTACTATGGATGTAATCAAGTAGATTTGATGTTCTTGATCAAAGGTGTTTGAGTTGGATGATTAAATTAGGTGGATGTGATAATGTATGCGGTTTGTGCTAAAGTTGTGTATGAATATAAGTGGTCCTTTTTGAATGGAATGTATTCTGTATTATGAGAGAGGTTGTATGTTTGGGTACTGTGTATTATGAGAGGACGGAACTGTAAATCTAATTGTTGATTTTAGTGTGTGTGTGTGTGTGCGCGCGCTAATATGAATGTATAACTTATTTGCCTTGAGTGATTAAGCTTAGCTATCCTATGATTGTGATTAAGCAATTGAATTAATATTGATATGTCTATTGTTCATACATCAATTATTTACATATGTATTTTGATGCAATTGTATAGTCTTCTATATGTATATCTATATGCAATTGTATAGTCTTCTTGATTATCATGTATTTTGAATGTGGCAAAGATTAACGTAAGTTAATATGACTTAGTGTGTTAAGAGAAATATGGTGATTTCCTTAACGATTTATTAACAGTATGTTGTTGGAGGTATTAGATTTTGAACATGTTTTAATACAACACATGCTCATTGATTTTTTAACTATTAGAATGCTATGAGTGTGGTTCTATACCTTAGAATATCCATCTGGAGTTTATGAATCTAAATCTAAGTGTTCTAAGTATTATTTGGAGAACGTGTAGACCAAAAACATGATCAAGCTAAAAGTCTTAGTTGGTCTTGTTGGTTCTTTAACGGAAATTAGTCATGTGGCACTAACATTCCAATTTATTATATGAACAATTGGGTGGGTTTTTACACTGGATTCTCTCTTTTCAATCCCCATGCTATTAGATTAATCCTGCTAATTGATTTTTGCTTGCTAGACCCTAGATAGTTCTGTTGCTAATCAGTGTTCTAGATTGATTTATTGTATATAGGATTATTGTTCATGGCTCAGTCCATGCGCGCTCGTTGTTGTATGCCCCCTGGTCGAACCACATGCGAGCCTATCGCTCCATGTCACATGCGCACGTCACCATTGCTGCGCGAGCCCGGTGCTCCTTGCCTCGCGCCCTCGAAGAGTGTTGGTTAGCGCACGTGTGCTCTCTTAAGTAGTTGAAACTTAGACCTAGCATACATTAGAAGCTTCACATAATTGGATTTACTTTCCTTACATAATTCTATGTTTATACATACGCTAATATTTTTTTGTTATTTAGGTAATTATGAAAATTACTCGATAATTTGCACACAAAAAAAGAGAAAAATGCTAGAAAATTTTTTAGATAATTATCTACTAAATAGATATAGACCAATATTTACTAATTCAAGAGTGTGCATGCAATAGATAAATTTTACCAGCAGTAAAATTTATTTTTGCATGAGTATAACATAGGATATGTGCAACGGTTACGTGACCTAGGCAATGGATGCTAAGATTAACCTAACATCTTGATCTCTTAGAGCTGCTATTACCCAGTCTAAAGCAACATTCTTGCTCTTCCTAAAATTGCAAGTTCCAGCTTTGCACTTCCTAAAGCATCATCTTCATGCGGACTTGAAAGCCAAGTATTTGATGGTGGATTCGTTGGGACTATGAAATTCCTTGAATGAATGTTATTTGCAGCAAAGATCTACCCTGATGCCAGAAGCACAGCATGAATGGACTCGTTTCGTGCTACTCATGCTCCTACTTCTTAGAAAACAATCTAAATGGTCGTGAAAAAATTGAAAATTTTTTTTTGATACTGTAACAAAACTAATCCACAAAATTTAAAATCTAAATTCGATATATACATTAACAAACAAAAAGAAAGACAAATTTTGCTGAAAAGGAAATCCGAAATAAAAACCAAAAAATGAGAAAGCAACTATTCACTAGCATTTGTCTTTTTTATCATTACATACATCATGTTTCTAGTTGGAATTTTGCAAGATGCTCGGTTATCATATACTATCTAAACAATTTTTTTCAAAACTTTTTATGATTATTCGAACCATTTTCCAAGGAATAGGAGATGGACAGCACGAGATAAACTTGGAGCACAGCATATGTTCTCCGTAAGTAATGGTGCATGATGTGGAAGTAGACGTGTGTCACGCTACACAGTGTCAATGGTGCAGCTAACTGTGATGATGGGCACCGCATGCAATCGGACATGCCGGACTGTAAAAGATACACGAAGGTAAGGAATTACAGGGCTGTTTGGTAGCCTGCATGCAGTGAGTTTTGCATCTGTAAAATCCTGTTGTTTGGTTGCCTATATGTGTATCCTAGCCTGGCTCAAGTCATGCAAATTTCTCCACCCAGCCAGGCCCGTGGGGTACAAAATTTTTGGTCGTATCTGCGTGGCCAGGCTGAGCGCGTGCACTCGTTAGGGTTTCTCGTCTCCCGCCAAAAGCGCCCCATCGCAGCATTGCTCCTGCCAGGCGCTGAAAAGCCTTTCCCCGTCACCCTCATCCTTTCCCTGTTTCCCCATCACCCTCATCCTTTCCCCGTCGCCTGCACGACCGAACCTCACGACCGCCCCGCCTCCTTTCTCCGCTACCCCAACCGTTCGCCCCGCCTCCTTTCCCCGCCGCCCCGACCAGACCTCAGCGCCGCCCCACCTCCTTTCCCCGCTGCCCTGACCGGACCTCAGCGCCGCCCCGCCTCCTTTCCCACCGCCCAATCGGACCTCAGCGCCGCCCCGCCTCCTTTCCCACCGCCCAATCGGACCTCAGTGCCACCCGCCTCCGACCGGCTCCATTCCCCGGTGCCGCCCCGCCTCCGACGGCTCTATTCCCTCAGTGCCACTCCTCCTCCGACCAACTCTGTTCCTCGGCGCTGTCTTGCCTCCAACGGCTCCATCCCCAATTCCACCCCGCCTCCGACGGCTCCATCCCCAGCGCCGCCCCGCCTCCGACCGTCTCCATCCCCAGCGCCGACCCGACAGAGCATCCTCCTCCGACCAACTCTGCAAGGTGGCTCGCTGTATACTTGGATCTGATATTCTTCTTGTTATTACTAGTGCAACTCAATTCCATATTGATGAGTAATGATCTGTTAGTGACACTAGTTTACACATACACAATTATTTTGATGCAGAGAATTATTTTACCAATGGAGAGGAATATGCATGTATTTATCTACTACCATAAATTATATCCAAACGTATAATTAAATGCCATTTCTCACAGATTGTTAAGTATCAAGTTTCCACAAGGCACCTATATATCCTGAGGTCCAAGGCTATCGAGGTGGTCATCCTCTCCATCCAGCCATAGTGATCAATAGTCGAGTCAAAAATAAAAATAAAAAATAAAAATTCAATCGACTCCAATGTTGATGAGTAATGACTCCAATTGACTCAATTCCATATTGATGAGTAATGGAACTAGTGCAACTCAATTCCATATTGATGAGTAATGACTCCAATTGACAAGAGATACAGAGAAAACTCCAACTGACAGAGAAAACTATATGTGACACCAACTAATTTATTTGGGGCCTCATTTATGACTTATTTTCAATAATAAATTTGTTTCCTAAGTTCTCAAATCTTTGTCTATCTGTATCACCTTACTAAAATCCTTACGATCACACAGGCAAATAGCAAACCTGTACTGTTGGATTACACACATATTATAGCATGTCTTATATCCATTCTAAGTAAGTTGTGTAGGTTTTTTCTACTCCTTTGAGTATTTCACACAGATTGTTGTGTAGGCTTTTGCTACTCCTGAGGCGAGTGTTGGATTACACATAGATTGTAACTTTTCTTATATCCATTATCGACTCCCTGCATATTTATGTAAGAATCAAGTGAAAATTTTCATCTACATGTCAAAAGTTTTATATACCATCTTCAATTATTGTCTTTACTGCTTTTCTACAATAGTATAGCTCTCATGTTGAGATGTGCTTGATATGAAAATCTGGGCCACTGGATTTTTATGTATTGTCTTACATTGTTTAGATGGATATGCAAAGGCGACAACGCATCCTTATTATTCAAGCGGTTGCACTTGTTACAGTGATGCATGCATTCTGTGTTAGTAGGCTTAGGTTAAGGAGATTATCAAGTCCTCCAATCAGTTGGGGACCCATGTGCACAAGAGATATTGAGCAGCAAGGCAATCTGAATCTAATATTCAATTGTAACGATATTGAGTGTGTGCATATGTTGCGTATGAGAAGAGCTCCATTTTTTCTAGCTATGTAATTTATTAAGAGATAGGAACCTATTGAGGGACAGCATTCACACCTCTGTAGAAGAGCAAGTGGCAATGTTCCTCCATGTAGTCGGCCACAATCAAAGATTTAGGGTTATTCATCAAACATGTAGACGATCCATAGAAACGGTGAGCCGATACTTTAGGGAAGTATTATTTGCCATTGGTGAGCTAAGGAATGAGATGATTAGGCCCCCTCCAATGAAACTCATGTAAAGATCACTTCAAGTCGAAGATGGTATCCCTATTTTAAGGTAAACTAAAGTCACATTTAATTCTGTTTTGGATTGTGTCAATTACAAAATTGTCATATTAGTTCATGGCTATTGTAGGATTGTTTGGGTGCAATTGATGAAACTCATGTGCACGCTAGAGTTCCGAAGAACAATTGTGCAGCTTTTAGGGGTAGAAAGCCATATCCCACCCAAAATGTGCTAGCCACTGTTGACTTTGATCTAAGATTCACATATGTGCTAGCTGGTTGGGAAGGTTTAGCGCATGACGCTACCATCCTTGCTGATGCATTAGAAAGGCCTGATGGGCTACGTGTTCCGGCAGGTAATTGTAGTTATATTGTACCTAAATAAAATTCTAGTAAGGCATTAACCATATAACTAATTCATATGTATCAATTCATAGGTAAATGGTACTTAGTTGATGTTGGCTATGCGTTTTGACCTGGTTTTCTTCCACCATACATGGGTACTAGATACCATTTAAATGAGTACAGTGGAAGGAATTATCCCACCAATGAAAGAGAGTTATTCAATTTGAAACATTCAAGCCTAAGGGTGACAGTTGAGAGGGGTTTTGGGGCATTGAAGAATCGTTTTCGCATTCTCGACAAAAAGCCTTTCCATCCATACAATACACAAGTGAAGTTGACACAAGTGAAGTTAGTTCTTGCTTGTTGCATTATACATAATTGGATACTTGAGCATGGACAAGATGAGATATTCCCAAACGAGGAAGATTGAGTGCCCAACAACATCGGTCCTATTCCAACAAATCCTAATCAGAATGGTACCCCCTTAGTTGTCAATGATGCTTGGACAGCACAAAGGGACGAGTGGGCTAATGCCATGTGGGCTAATAGAGGAAATTCACATGTGTAGTACTAGTCTATGTAATGTTTATGAACTTTTATTGTAATAATTAATTGATGCCTATGTTGTTATTGTTGCAAGTACTCATTGTTGCTCTATTTGCTATCCCTATTAATATTCATTGCCCATAATGTAATATTCATTAGTAGGAAATGGCTGAAGAAGTGTTTTCTGTTGAGGGTTGTGCTGATGACATTGCAAGGTCTGCAGCAAAGGCAATGAAGTGGACCACTGTCACTTCATCATTTGTGCTTCACCGTATGTGTGGTCTCATAACTTCTGGTGTTAGAACTGAAAAGGGGTTTAAAGAGGTACACTTGAACAAAGTTGCAAAGGATCTGAAGGAGTTCACCGGCAATGATGTTAGTGGCACTCAGGTGTACAATCACCTTCGTAAGTGGCGGCAGAGGTGGATGAAAGTTTCCAAACTAAGAGATCTTAGCGGAGCACTATGGGATGAGGATAGCAACATGATAGTTCTAGAACACGAGCACTATATGGGCCATGTTAAGGTATGTCGTCTACATTTGTGCCATGGGATAGCATTTAGAATTCAATTTATTCTGCAATAAATTTATCGAGAAAATGAGAATACCTCCTGTAGTCTGTCCATCTTTATCATTTTGATAAAATGAGAATACCTCTTTGTCCTTTGTAGGCACACCCTAAGGATGCTGAATATTTGAACGAACCCATTGAGAATTACCAACAGATGATGACTATATTTGGGAGCGGTCTAGCTACAGGAAAGTTTGCTATGGGATCAAATGAGACCATAGGTGACCCTTCTGAATTTGTGGACACCTCTGCCAAAGATGAGCCTATTGATGTTGATACATTGTGTGATGGAGAAACCCAAGGGTTGTCAAAGAACATGAATAAGTCACCGCCTAAAGATGCAGCTAGTGTTTCTGGTGGCAACAAAAAAAGAAGAGATCCTTGCTGAGTGAGGAGGAGAGCATTGTCCTAATTGGTATGACAGAAGCTGTCAATAATGTTGCACCTGCCATTAGAGAGATAGCGGTGCATGATGTGCATCCTAACTTGTATGGTGCTGTCATGAACATGACTGGATTCCCTGAGGATGTGTTGTTTTTTTGCTTTCTCTTATTTGGTGGATAACAAGGCGCAAGGTACAACTTTTGTGGCTATGAATGAGAACCATCGTGTTATGTGGCTGAATTCTTTTCGTGCCAAGCATAACATGTGAAATACTTGTCTATCTAAGGTAAAGTGTAGTATATATTTAATTTGGATTGAATTGCTAGGACATACTAATTTTGTTTTTTGTTGCCTAGGAATATTTTGCTCTATGTTGAGAATGCTCGTGGAATGGCAATGGATGGAGGGATTGTTGCTATCAAGTCCAATTCGATGATGGAAACTTTTGGATGTCTTTTGATTCAAATGGATTTTTTCTTTATATTTTGCTGCCATACATGTAAATGAATGACTTATTAGTGATATATTCAGATTACATTCTATTTTTGTTTGCACTTTGCTACTGCATCCTGAAATGGAATTATTTCCTCCGTTTCGTGTCAACTAATAGCATTCTGTATTGGTTGGAGGTAATGAACATCCGCTTCATGTCAACTCGCCTTATATCATATATTTTGTGTAGCTAGATTCTCTCTGGAAAGAATGGTATTGCAACCGGTCAATTGATTGCTCATCACAATGTTGTTATACATCAGACGTTTATCACTAACCCTTGAAACAATTCAAGGATTATTTGGGGGTGTTTCAAATTCACTCATGTACAGAATGATGTATTTGGTTTATGGTCTTTCTTTGAGAAATAACAAATCAATACAGCTTGAGGAAATGCAATCCCTCAGTTGGAGAAGTGCAGAACTTTATTTTTGGCATTATATGTTGATTACTTTTGGGTACGATTATTAACGTTTTCTGAAGAACAAATCAGTTGCGTACTATTTTACTGTTTGTTCGTAGAATCTGCTTTGTTGCAGTTGCAAGATGAAATGTTCATCAACTACCTCCGTTATTTCTAGTTCAATTTAATTTATGTTGTGCAAAATCATAATCACACAATCAAGAAAGAGGTCAACAGACTATGAACTCATACAACCAACCAAACACAATCTCTTCACAGCCAGATTCAGGTCATGCAACCAACCAAACATCATCCCTTCACATCCAGGCTCAGCTCATGCAACCAACCAAACAACATCCACATGCATCAGCCTGGCCTGTCTCCAGCCAGCCAGGGTGACCTCGTACGGGCCAGGCTGAGGAGATACAGCAACCAAACAACCCCTACACCGTCACATGTAAGCCCAGAGCGTAACACGACGAGAAGGTGAAAAATAACTTCCAGAGTGAAGTCCGGGGGCTGTCGAGTTATTATCTTCTTTCAAAGTTGATATAGGGCCTGTTTGGTAGCCTGCATGCGCGCGGCCTGGTTCGATGCATGCATTGACCGTACACGAGATCGTGTTTGGTTGCCTGCATCGCATGTGCGCAGCCTGGCTCAACGTATGCAACGAAGGCCAATTTAGCATCGCATGCCTCGACGCAGATACGCCGCGCGTCAAGTTTCGCGGGCCTGGCTCGCGTGAGCCATGCTCCGCGCGTGCAGGCAACCAAACAGGCCCATAGTGTCACATAAAATTATTTTATTTATTAATTAGATATTATTTGGGACGTTCAAAATTTCGGCCTATGTACGTAAATAGACCAACCCTTAAGTGGATATTTCAAATCGAGCTAATGAGCCACTATTAAGTCAAACTTTATTAATATCTTTTTTTGTTTAAAATAGACTCATTTCAAATTTATACTCATTAAATATCGTAAAGGAAGCGATTTTAATTCTAACCGTAACGATTTGTTTTTACAGACCTACGGAGCCATTGCAAGCATCAGGTGCACGGAAGATAGTAAAAGACAGGAGCATAAAACCTATCAAGCATGGGCCCAAAACCCACGTCGTGCGAAGTGGGACGGCCCATCGGAAACGAGCATATCAATAGGCCGTCCTCCCGCCGCGTTAAGGCAGAATGATGGAGGCTAAAGGTCCCTTGCCAAGCAGCCCACATCGCTTGGGCAAACGCAAGGAGAGGGACGGCGCCGACGCACGCGGGAGGTGGTTGCGGCGATGGCAGCGGCGCGCGCGACGTGGTGAGCAGCGAGCGTGGCTGCGTGTCATGAGCGGGTTGGTTTAGCTTAAGAATAACGGAATTGCTAGGGATCATACGTCTGATTTTTTTGTAATATTTTTTTCTACGTAGTGAAATATTTTTTTCTACATAGCGAAACATTTTTCTTCGACAAACAGTAAAAGAATATTTCATACGTTCAAAAAAATATCGCGCGCCGTTTGGAAAAAAAAATCAGAAGTCCGGCTGCTAGTTGCTTAATAATGGAGATTCCAACACAAATGTTCGCGTCACACGTTCCACGGGAGCGAGTTCTGCGACATGGCACTACGCCCATGGCTGCAAGGAAGTCCCCATAATATAACAATTGGTCATACAGACGAAATGTATTCATGATCGACTAATCTTTTGCTTCTGGAGGATCCTGCGCCGACTCCATTATTGGGATATATAGTCATCGAATCGATCTTGCCGTTGTTAGGGCTATGACTAAGAAAGTAAACAGGATAGTAGTAAAGAGTAATTTTCAAAGTGTTTGACATTAATTGTTCAAGCATGAGATCATACTCGGGCATGTTTTTCTAATAGCTTAAGATTCTGTCTGACATTGTCGGCCACGAAAGTATGAGACTGAAAAAAAAATTGTAATGAAAAGATCTTAAGCCCCACATGAGCCACTTTTTTTCTTTTTTGCAACCAAGCGAGAAGCTCTTCATTCTGTCATTCATCTTCGGAAGAAGAAGCATGCACGGTCTAGCTGAATACCATCAGCGAGAAACGTAAGGGTGGAGTTTATCCATTGTAGTAGTACAACATGGACCTCTTTTGCTTCTCTTGGGTCCCATTTTTGAACTGTGCAAAGATTGCATGCCTCCTAGTTGGACTATTTAAACAGACGCACGCTTATAAAGCCAGGCTCCTCCTCATCCTCTATACATACACACACGTACAAGGCTTGGCGCTCTGACTACTAGCCAGCCTTAACTGATTGCTACATTGTATAGAAGTAAATAAGACCATTGGGGCAACTAGCAACTACACTTTGCTACAATGATCAAGCTGAGGTGCTCCAAGATGCTGTTCAAGAGGACCTCCTCGATCATCAAAGGCGAATGCTTGTGGTGGTGGTGGTGGTCATGGCAATGTCGCCGGCGTAGGTGTTGGCGGCGGCGTCGCCAGCGAGATATATAGAGTGGGAGGTGAGACCAGGGGGGATGCTGGTGCAGAAGAGGGAGGGGACAGGGCGCGAGGAGGTGATCATGGCGAGGGTGTCCACTGGCTTCTCTTGGCATGATGTGAGTAATTTTTCATGTCTGATTTCTTTTGATGATTGTTAAGAGAGAAGTTCTTGGAACTTGATTTGGTCATGGTTCTCTTTCTGGGAATTCCATCACTTATGCATACTCTTTTTGTATGCACGATAAAGTTCAGGACTAGATTGCACTCCTTTTCATCACCTTCCTTACATCATATGCATTTTACTTCTGTAGAGTGAGGTTTAATTTACCCCTAAAACCTCAAAAGAAACAAAAAAAAAGGAAAGGAAAAGAAGAAAACGTGCATTAGAGAGTGTAGTTGTTTGGTATGCGTTGGATGCAGTTAAGACTAAAGAACCCATCCCCAACCCAGGCACACTTTGGCAGTTTGGTGTGAAGTGAACATCAATACAGTAGTAGCACTCATTTACTTCACATTTTCCCTGCAAAATGCTTCTCTAGATTGTTCTACAGCCAGATGCAGTCCTTCAGTTTTACCCTCCAAAACCCGAATGCGATATTTCCGTACTTCTGAATCCCACTGTAAGTTAAATGCCAATATTTTTGTACTACTACTTGACAACCGGGAAGGTCGCCTGCTTCAATTATAAAAGAAGGCAAGTACGTACCACATCTCCTTCAGAACTACTACTCCAGAAATATACAATGCTCACATGTTGGCACCTTCCTACTGCATTTCTTTTTTGTTTCCTAGCCAGCAAACGATGTGTGCGTGTGCGTGTGTTTAAACTCCAGTTTGGATCTCACATTATGCTTTATGTAAGAACAAACTTGTTTCTCAAATTGCAGGGGAACTGAAGGTGATGCTGTCCATGGTGACAGGGCTGGAACCCAGGGAGCAGAGGCTGCTGTTCAGGGGCAAGGCAAGGAGAGGGAGTCCTTTGGAGTACAGTGAAATTAGTTTTTTTATGCAGTCCAGGGCCACTGATACGATGTGCTAGTAAGGTGGTTGGAGCTCAAAGATTTCAGATAAAGTCCTTTGGAGTACAGTGAAATGCAGCCGGGAGTTGGCCGTTGATCTGCTCCCCATTTAAGGACAGCAGCAAGGAGAGGGCATATGCTTGCACTAAGCCCCTTTTACGCTTGGTTTGCCAGCATCAATCAAAGCCGAAAATTGAAAGGTTATTTGGCTTCATAAGTAAGGAAGTAGTAGACCTTCTGCATATGGAGCTGGTTCATCCATAAGCTGTCCGCAGATCCAGTTTCCTTACGCCAAGACATGGGCTAAATTGACGCCTGCAGATCAAAATGTAAAACTGAAGTTTGGGAACTAAAGAAATGGCGATAGAATGATAGGTGACAGTTTTCACAACAATGTAAAACTGATAAACTTGAGTCTGAAAGCTTCTCAAAAAACATTAATCGTAGTAACTAAGGAATACAGTATCCATGAAACTCGGTATACCCCTGAAACTCGTGAAATTTTACACTAAAACTCATGAAACTTAACACTAAAAACTAATAAAACCTAAAACTCATGAAAATAAACACTGAAACTCATAAAACCCATCACTAGAAATGATAAAACTCAGTTATACCGTTGGCTAGTCCTGCTCAAAAACTAAACAAACTATCACATGCAAAGGCCAATCGCATCTCGATTATCTGACAATCCGAAGAACTTGCTCTTTTGACTCAACGGGTGTACCTTTTCCAGTTTTAGTCTAACAGTCCAACAACCAAGAAACAGTCTTCAAAAAGAAAAGAAAAAAGCCTAATAAATTTTGTAATATTGGTACTGTACAATCGAGCTACCCTGGATTGATAGCTCTTTCCACGCTATGAGAGCATGATCTGTAACAAGTTTCACTTAGCGGCGATTCTACGGTTGAGGAGAGCGAGACTATTTTTTTAATTACGTTAAAAAAAATCAGTTTTAAAAGAAGAAAAATTCATGGCTAGAAAAGCGACGACATCCGTAAAAAGATAGAGAAATTAGGCGGTATTGGCCACAAAAGGTCGCGCTAGCTGCAGAATATCTATCATCTAGCCGACTGCAGCAATTCTAGTCTAGTCTTGGTGCACGGCTGCATGCAAGAGTTGACCTACTTATATTCTCTCTAGGGAAAAGTTTCAGCGAGAGAAAGCAACAAGCTACTCGTGATCGTGGAATCGTGCTGCCCCTTTCTGATCTTTTCGACGACGCATTGCCGTGGAGTTTTGCCTGTGCGCGTGGCTGTGGATGCGTACGCGGTGGCCGGGGGAAACACGGACGTCAGTGTGTTCCGTCCGCCGCCGCCTCCTCGAACTTATCATCCGCCGCGTGATGAGGTCGTTTTTTGAAAGAAAAAAAAAAAGTAAAGAGATGCTATGAGAGTGGGGCTCTTCTTCTCTGTCGCCGCGTGTTGGACTTCGAGTCTTCGACCTATAACAGGCACATTGCGGTCGGTCACCACGATTAATGTTTTTTTTGTCCCTTCCTTTTACTTCAATTTCTGTGTGATTCGTTTCCAATTGTTAGCAATATTTGTCTTACCCAATTTTAGAAATTTTAGAAGTGTTGCTTAAATTTAGCAAGTATTTATTTTGCTACTAAATTTTAGGAATATTTACTTCTCTCTTGGCTCTCTAGTTCATCTTTTTGTCAATTTTTGGCTAAAACTTTGGTAGCTAATTTGGTGACTAAAACATTTAGTAAGATTTGACATCAGCTGTCTATAAGTGATACCATATCATCTATTTGCTGATGTGGATGAAAGAGAAAGAAGCTGTCTATACATTTGTAGTCGACTGTAGTACAAAAACCAAGCTGATTGTGTGTAGAAATGAGTTGTCTATAAAGAAATTGATTGTCTGTACCATTGTATATTTGTCTTCAAGATTGGCTATATGTGACATTGCAATTTGCTATAGACAACAGCTGTCTATAGCATTTTATATGCCCTGACGCAAATTTATCATCAATTCAAACATTCCCTGGATCTCTGGGTCAAATCATTCTATAGAAACTCTCCAAATTTTTTTTGTCCGACAATAAATACTTGCATTTAGCGAGTAGGTTAACATATCATTTGCTCATGTCAAGAAAATCCAGTGCCGTGCCAGTGGGCACTCGTTTTTAAGTTTCAACTAAACCCGAGTTTGTCCAAATCTGCGTGTGAATCCCGATATCCTAATCTAGAAAGTTTTGAATTCGGCACAAGCCACAAGGTTTGCTCATTAGAGGGAATTGCCATCAGGGTTTTAAAACAGACAAACCACGAAAACCGCTCGTACCACTTTGATTTGAAAAGCAAACATGTTCGTTTTACCGGTTAAATTTAAATTTAAATTCAAAAATTAAAATAAATTTTAAAAAATATCCAAAAAATTCTAAAATTAGTATTAATAGCTTGATGACCTCTGACGTGAATTTTTTGTTGTTGAAAAGAACAAAGTTTTGAGATGTTTTTGAGCCATTCAATTATATTTAGCAGCAATATTTGTTGAAGTATATTTAGTACTAATGGACGACACCGAAAAATGGTACTATTTGTTTAAGTAGCGATATTTGTATGCACAAAATTGATCTTGCTATCCTATATTTTAATATGTTAATGTTATCCACCAATGAAAAGCTTACTTCTCGTTATATACATGCATGAACTAACAGGCACATTGGTATGAAAATTGTACTCTGTACCACTAGTTATATTATGCACTTATTTTGTTGTACAACGTACAATTTAATACAAGTAATTTCTTGCAAATTATTTATACAAACAATTTCTGTAAGGTATTGAAATATAAATGGTGTTGGTATGTGAATGGTATTGATATCATTATATGAATGCCTATTTTTGCACTTGTTGGATTGATATGTGAGTAGTATTGAAATGAAAGATTATTTATTGATATATTATTGCTAAATGCCCAATTTACAACTTGCAATTGTCTTAAACATATCAAAGATCATATTGAAATTTTTCATATTTAGGAAAAATCATACCGAAATTTTTTCGTGTTTCTCCATACTTTTTTTACATATTTCTTTTTTTTTCTTCTATTTTTGGTCTTTTACAATTTTTGCAACATTTTTGTAATTTTTTCTGATTTTTTGTTAGTTTTTTTTCTATTTTTTCAACTGCTGTTTGAAATTTGAGCCTTTTTTAGCGGTCTTCGTTTAAAAATTGCAAAAATCGCTCGACGGTTTGACCAGATTTCAAATTTATTTGATTTTTAAACCGTTTGATTTTGAGCAAATTTTAAGTGATTTTTCACAAATTTTAACGCCGCTGAGTCATCGAAATTGGAGTTTGAAATGTTGTTAACATTAATTGCCATGACCATGTGTGCTTACCGGTTTACCCCAGAACGACGCATCTGGCAATTCTGGCCGACCGATCGTTCACTCCTCCCTTTCCTTTCCTCCTATCGTTCCCGTCCCATCTGCCAGCCTGCCTCGCCCGCTCGGCTGCAGCACCAACCTCCACTCCACCGGCAAACTGCAAAGCGAACTCCTTTTCGTCTCCAAGCCCTAAGGGCATGTACAATGGTACAGACAGCTGTTGTCTATAGTACTATGCCATGTCATTTATAGACAACAATAAAGATATACTAGTTATATACCCGTGCGTTGCTACGAAAAACAAAATTGATAATGAAAAATAAAGATTCAAAAATAAAAAAAATACTATTTCATAAAATCAAACATCTATCTTTAACGCTTCGTTTCTTACAAAAGCTGGCTAATTAAAGCAACGCTTCGTTTTTTGCATAGGGCAATTAAGCAGGGCAATTAAATAGGGCAATTAAACAGGGCAATTAATGTGACGTGGGAAGAAACTCTCACTTTATATAGTAGAGATTCTACAATGGGTTGTCTATAGGTTGTCTATAACACTTGGAACCATGGTGATGAAAAGAATATTATAACTTTGTAGTCTGTTGTGTGGCTTGCTTGCTAAAGCATACACTTGAAAAACTCACATGGTTCGTGAAATCTACTGAAGCTACTACCCGATTAGGTGTGTAATCTGGCAAGCAAAAAAACCATTGCTGTTGGTGAATCTCATTCTAGTTTGGCGTTACTTTTATAAGTGTCACGGAAGCTTGATGATCCGATTCACATGCCAAAGAATAGGACTTCCACCATGCAATTTTTGACTTACAAATCAAAAAATAATACTACGCTATTTTTGACTGTCAAAACTGAAATATAATGCTGCGCTACATGCAGAACAGCAGAAGAATAGGTCTACCATCATGCAGTGTTTGATAGACAAAACAGAGTAGCTAATTTTGGATAACCAATACAAAATAGACTATAATCACGGTCTGGCCAGTGACCATAAAAAATTCACAAATAATTAAGAATCATTCATTTGGTCCAAAATGCAGGAGTCAATACATGACCTTGGACTCCAGTTAACCTATTCTGATGAAGGTATCGAACAAGCCATGAAAAAGCAAATATCCAAATAGCATATAAGCTCTTCTATCCAACTGTTACGGTAACATCCACGGCATTTCTAAATGCAAAAAGAGGCGTAGTTGTTACCAGTGATAAACAGAGCTGATTAATTAACCATGTATGTGAGCCTCGAGAAAAATTTGCCATAGTTTGGCAAATTATAAAACTGGTCCATTCTGACTAATAGTCTGTCTGTGCAACATGATGATCAAATAGTTGATATCTCAAGCAAAGATCTAAAAGACCTACATTACTACAATCCTCTTGACATGATAGTGCATGCAAATAAATCATATGAAAAATAACAGTCTTGTGGACAGCATAGTTCGTAGAGAACTACTGACTCCGGCGAAGTATCACACCATCACTCCTTTAAAGAGTTCAATTTTCTGATCATATCCATCTATTCCCTGTGCAATAATCAATTCAATAATTAGATTATGAATGGCAAAGGTATATCTCTGTATGTATAGCGCAATGACCTATGTATAGCACAATATGCAATTAGAAACGTTAATGTACTTATTGCGTGCAAATATCATGTACTATAAATATATATATTAAAGTTGTGAACTACAAATGATAATGCTGAAATCTAATATATCATGTACCATCACAATTTGTTGATAGAGTGATGTTGAAATCTAATATAAAGAAATACTACAAATGATTGTACCGAACGAACTTAGATTTATGAACATGGAGAAGGCAAGTAAATTGCATTCGGAAGCAGCTTAAAGCAAACTAGTTGTAGACGAAATTGCAATGGAAGCAGCTTAAAGCAAACTAAAATAATTCATAGTTAGCATTAAGATCATTACTAAGCAGTCGATTATGCAAGTACAATTGACAAACATACTAGTTGTAGACGAAAAAATCTTACTGAGTGTTGCCAAACAATCTCTCTCTCATAGTCTTAAGTGCCTTGACATGCTCATTCTTCATTTCTTCCGTCATCACACATGTATCTTGCATAATCAACGCTCTGTACGTTTTCATCATTTCAGACTCCTTTTGAAGTTTTTTGGCCTCTTTCTTGTCCTTTGCTGCAAGGGCTGAAATCTTTGCTGATTCAAGCTTCTCGGCGGAGAGACGTTGTTGCAATTCTAGCAACCCACTACGATTGTTTTTAGCTTCAGCCTGAGCAGCTATGAACTTGTCGAGCACTTCCGTATCCATTGTAGCTGTTTTAGCCTTTCCTTTGCAATTGCGTTCAGCCTTTGCGGCTTTTGTTCCTATTGGGCGCGGGATATCATCGATATCGATAGGGGACGACGTATGCACACCTTTCTCCCATTCGTCTGATACCTTTCTCTTTTTTATTTTCACTAGCCACTCATTGTACGTCTGCCACTTGGGCTATTCTCGAACTGACTTCCAACAATTAATGTGTTGAAACTGCCCCACTTTGTAGTCTGCCTCATAAAATGCATGTGCCTTATCCATTAATTGGTCATCAGACTGCCCACTAGCATAAATGTTGGAGGCCTTGGTCCAAGAGCAATTAAACTGGTAGACTAGCTTGTTAAGACTGTGCCAACGGTCCTTAACTTGCTTTGCTAGTCTTCTCCGAGTTTTTGGAGTGGTGCTGTTGAAAACACTAGTGACATCTCCCCAGTATCGATCATTTTTCTTGTTATTTCCATTGATTGGGTCATTAGAGTTATTTAACCAAGAGCTCATCTACATTGTGAATACGTAGGATTAGTTGTTATTTGACACCCTCAATATAAGCCATAATTACCCATATAACCATGGATGACTACAAATAAACTTACCAATCTTAGATCCTCCTCTTTTGTCCATGCAAGCCGCTTGTGGGTCCTAATTTCTCCTTCCTCCTCGCCATCACAACATTAATGTGTGGCTGGGATTGCAAGTTTGATGGTGTAAGTGGAGTGCTCGAATTTGGACAATTTGGCGATGGAATCCCTACGGGAACCGAGGGACTTGATGCAAGGTTATGAGCATATTGTAAAGGACCGCCCACAAAATGGGAATTTTGTGACTGATGGGGAATTTGTCCAAGATTGTGGAAAGCAGCTGGATTTTGTAAAAAGCTAAGGAAACCACCGGGCGGACAAGAATTATTCCCCCTGGAAACAAACATATATAAACCATGCAAAGTTGGTATAGAATATGACGTGTGTTGTACTAGTGGGGTGTGGTCAGTCACTACAATACATAAATATATTAATTCATTAACACCAAAAATTTCATTATACTAGCAATGCACATCACATATGAAATCAAGTTCTGGAATGTCAAATTTCTTAAGACTAGCAATGCACAACACATCTAAACTCAAGTACTTGAATGTCAAATTTCATAAGACTAGCAATACAACGACACATCTGAACTCAAGTAATGGAATGTCAAAATCCATAAGACTAGGATTTTCAAATGTGAAACAAACCGAACATAAATATATAAGGAGGTATGTTCTTACTTTAACTAACTCTATTATAACTAGAACTATAACACATGTAAATTGGTTACAGAATCTGGTAAAACAGAATCTGGTAAAACAGACAAACCACAATGCTCAAGATTATAGTTAACCCAAATTGGTTTTAGAGTGTTGACAGAACCAAAACATAACTAATTTATATTCTAGGCAAATGATGACTACAAATCAGACAAACTAATATATTGTGACCAATAGCGTTGAAATACCGGCCACAAAGTTAAATGACTACGCATATACAATGTGTTCATACCTTACTAGCTCTTACGGTCTTAAGTCATAACTATCAAACAATACAAGATGATAAAAGTGCATTGACAATTATTCAGTATCTAACTACCAATGAGAAGTAGTTCAACCACGCATAGAACCAATGCATGCCATGTTTCTATAACAGCAAGTTGCATCATTTCCCCATTTTACAGTTCATAAAACAGATATTACTAATCATATATTCAGGTTAGTACACATTTTTGACTAAAAGAAGAGTCCCAGAAAAAATAGGATAACAAACTGGAAGGGTTTAATCTAGTAATAATTAATTCTAGTGATAAAATCTGGAAGATGATAAAATCTGTGGAGTCTACTCGTAGCTGATATTCCTATGAAACAAGGAAAACTTGAAATTCGTATGAAAGAACTCATACCAATGTGCTGGATCTGAGGTTGGGGATGAGAGCTCGGGTGAAGCGGCTTGACCTTCGTGCTTGTCCCTTGCGACTGCTTCAGACCCGCTTGCCCACCCAGTTGCGGCGCCGGAGAGGGTGGCACCATCCATGAGCTCCACGGTAGAGGCTGGAGGAGATCCCCATAGCGACGGCGACGGCGGATCCAACCGTGTCCGTCGGCAAGGAATCTTCCCCTCCGGTGGGGCTCGTCGGGGACGCCGGAAACTGGACGAGGATGGAGTCGAGCTCATGAAGAAGCGAGCAGATCTTGGACTGGAAGCCGAACTGGAGCTCGGTGTGGAGAGGAAATCGCGCGACAGGATGGATCGTGGAGGGCGCACGATGGCGAAGACTGCGCGCGCGTCGGGGCAGGAGGAGAAGAAATCCCGCGCGAAGGGGAAGATTTCGCGGGGTTGCTAGGGATTTGGCGGAGATAGCAAGAAATATTTCGCTGCAGCTCGACTGGGAATTTTGGATCGGCACAAATGATCGATCTTGTGGGCGTCTCGACGACGACTCTCGTACAACCGCAGGCTGGTCGTCGATTCCTTGTGCTATCGACCGTCTATTAACTTACCGACGACCTCCTCCTCTCTCTCTTTTCTCTTTCATCCACCTCATCCAATTGCTTACCTGGCAACTGCTATAGACAGCTGACTAGACACCATTGTACATGCCCTAAGAGCAAGAAATCTCTGCTCTGCTCTGCTCTGCTCTGCTCCAGTTTACTTGCCTCCCTCCCGGCGCCTCTCCTTAGCATCAGATTCTCAAGTCTCAGCAGCCCACAGAGCAGTGACAGCACAGGGTAGTTGTGAAGTCAGTTGCGCTTTTTCTATATTAATTTTCTTTTCTTGCTTCCCTTTTGGTGTTGGTTTTTGTTTAGTAAACCGCCCACACCAACTGGCAGGGGGGCGCAATCCCCAGGCACCGGTTCTTGCCAAAGCCCAACCACCAGCAGCACCGCAGATCCCATTTTCTCCTGCCTTTCTTGGCGGTTCCTGAGTTTTTCTTGGGTGCTGGTTTCAGGTTTCATCCATCTGGTTTGGGCTTGATGAGGGATTGGTGAGTTCCTGGAAATCTTGCGGTTTGTGCTTCCAGGAAAGAAGCTTCAGTTTTCTCATTGTTTTCTTCCCATCTTGCCAAGTTTGGGTCTTTGACTTGACCAAGGTTGTCAATGGAGCCACCGACTGGGGTTTGGGCATCTGTCTGGAGCTTCTTCAAGTTCCTGCCGTTCTTCTGTGGCCTTCTCCTCCTGGGGATCATCAAAGGTGAACGCAACACTTGCTCTATTCGTCCACTTCGCTTGGTTGCTTCTCTTAGCAGCCCTTGGAAAGTATGGACTGGAATTGCATTGGAGGATAAATAAATTCATGGGAGAATTGAGGACGATTTCACACAATAGTGTCTATGTTTGATGAACTCAATCATTCAACTGATGTGCCGTGATGCATTTGTTTGTTGATACGCAGAATGGAAGTATATTGAAGAGAACTTTGTGTGATCTATTTACATTTCCTTGCATTGCATTATGCGGTTGCTTGCTTCTCTTTGGTCATTCTGTTCTGCTTGTACAGATGCTTGGTTCCTCTTCTTCCTTGGAGCATTTAACCAGACTTAGAATGAATAATTGTTGTACGATTTAAATTTTAGTAATGATGGAATAGGGTTGCTTTCACTAGGCTTGCATAGATGCTCATATCAATAGTGGAGTTCTTTCAATTTCAATAATGATGTAACCGATGGAGTTCAGATTAGCTGGGCATCGGTATAATTCATGTGGCGTTGCTGGATTCACTATTTCACGTACGATAGCATGAGTTGGAAGCCAAATTTCAGAGTATGTCATCTCTCTCTCTCTCGCTCACTCTAACAGAATAATTAGTAGTTATGGACTTTAGCCATTTTGCCTGGTTCGGTTTTTGCATTTATGGTTCTTTTCATTTCAGAGCTTTCAGTTGAACTATGTTATTTGTGCTTGATGTGGGATACAAACTGATTGTTACTGGTCATTGCAACCGGAATTTCGAGTGGTGTAACGGAAAGATATGGAAGTGTGATTTTGGAAGTAAATGATGGCATGTGTGATACGGAATGTCTTTGTTAATTCTAGAATCCAAAGTTGTTATCTTGCTAAACTATAATGCCTTTTCAGCATATGATCGATTATTTGGTAATTTCTGCTGATCTATGTTCCCTTTTTAGTCTTAAAAATCTGATTTGCAATCCTCCTTTCATGTTAATTTTCCCTATCTAGGTGCTTTGTTCGGCCCATGGGCATGTCTTATTATGATGATCGGAATTTCTGCACTCATTCTAGGCTTATGGCCTATGCATGTAATTTGGACATACTACTGCATCATCAGGTAGTGTTCGCAGTTTTTGTACAAAATCCATTGTAAAAGAAAAATATCATGTAATTATGAATCTATGTACATAGATACGCTGATCGCCTTTTTGTGAAGGCAGAACCAAACTGGTGGGACCTGTTGTAAAGCTGGTGCTTCTTATTGCTGCATCTGTGACTTTAGTCTTATGGCTGATAGTCGGCATCATGGGAAGCATCCTTGCTGGTTTAGCTTATGGCTTTCTAGCACCAGTAATGACCACATTTGATGCAGTTGGGGAAGGAAAAGAAAGGCCACTTGTTCATTGTTTTGTGGTACATTTTACTATTTATGGTTTTACTCTGATATTTGCCTTATGTGTACTTTTAAAGTTTTACATGGGTAGCTAACTTCAAATGCAGGATGGAACATGGAGCACTATCACAGGAAGCTGTACAGTAGTCAGGGACCTGAAAGACATGCTATTCCATTCATATTTTTCAATTATGGACGATATTCGTTTCCATCCACCTCCTAACGGAAAGCCATATGAGATAAGGTTTTCCTTCTCATTTTGTTTTCAGATATTTCCCTTCTACCCAATAAGATTGCAAATGTATTTGTGTTAGTTTTTCTCTCTGATGCTTGGACAAAACTATGAGTTACTGGGACTTGCTTGAGCAGTGCAGCACATAATAGCCTATAGCCTAACTGTATTATATGTGTTATTGTAAATGTGGAACCACGTAACCTTCATATAGGATGCTGACAGTACTATATTATTGTGGATGCAATTATTGTGTTTGTACAAAATAATGTCTGACTTGAGATCCTACTTTGAAAAAAGAGGATATGTGGAAGTTTGCCCCGTAAATTAATTTAACCATGATATAATTCCTGGTTTAATGCTATGTGTTTTTAAATGCCCTATGTTGATCTTATTTTTCTTGAAGGATTCTATATAACAAAATCAAATAATTAACTCTACATCTCCCAGAGTGCTCGACATTCCTGGTGCAGTATTCGCTGCTGCTAGTGGACTCTTAGTGGATGGAATAATGTTCACACTAATTGCCTTCTACAAGTCCCCTGTGATGCTTTTCAAAGGATGGAAGCGGCTGATCGAAGATCTAGTTGGCAGAGAAGGACCTTTTCTTGAGACAGCTTGTGTGCCATTCGCTGGTCTTGCTATACTTCTCTGGCCATTTGCTGTTTTAGGAGCCTTTCTAGCCTCCATCATCTCTAGTGTTCCCCTAGGTGCATATGCTGCTGTTGTGGTTTATCAGGTATCAATAGATATTATTTACTGGGAACAAAAAGTTTTTACTTCTAGCATACATACTTATAAAGTATTAGCCGATTTAACTTGCGGTGAGGTCATGAAGCTTACTCTTGCAGTCTTGTTGATCTACCAGGAATCCTCACTTTTCATGGGACTATCTTTTGTCATATCATCAGTGTCCATCTTCGATGAGTATACAAATGATGCACTTGACATGGCACCAGGATCTTGCTTTCCTAGGTATAAATGATGTGTTCCATATTTCTGCATCGTCCTTGTGTTGTTCCTTCTGAATAATGCAAGTTAACTGAAAAATTATTTTACATGCCTAGGTTTAGATATCGTAAAAGTGAAGCTTCCTCACAGAGTGGTTCGTTATCAAGGCCCGCCTCATTCAAGGACAAGAACGATGGGAAGAAAGCTCCATCACGTGTTACATCATTTAAGAGCAGCTTTGATGAGTTCAATCCATTTAAGGTGATTTTTTTTTCCTGGCTAAAAATCTGCAGATTTTGTTGCACTGTGTTCCCTGTAGGTAAGAATTATTGGTACTGACATTTGATCAATACATAACTTCCGTGTATTCTATTATGTTGGGAGAGATACCTGTTTAGACTTGATCATGCCATTTTCACTTTGCATTTTGCAAAATGCAGGCTATGATTTATGGTTTAAAATTTTGTGCAGTGAAACTGATTTATAATGTTATGTAGTTGCTAGATCACCTATTCGCAGAGTGTAAGCACCATGGCGAGGCTCTGGTTGCTGAAGGAGTGATAACACCAAAAGATATTGAAGAGACGAAGTCAGGAAAAGTCGGCAGCGGAGTACTTAATGTCGGTTTGCCGGCATATGTTATTCTTAATGCACTCCTCCGATCCGCAAAAGCCAATTCTGATGGCCTAGTTTTAAGTGAGTAAAAATGGTTTTCATCATCCAAAAGAGGTGTTATGACTTTAGCTTGACTTTCCTTGTGAAATATGCAGGTGATGGCTCTGAGATAACATCTGACAATAGGCCTAAAAATACAATCTTCGATTGGTTCTTTGACCCTCTGATGGTCATCAAAGAGCAAATCAAAGCTGAGAATTTTTCAGAAGAGGAGGAAGCATACCTTCAAAGGCGAGTACTGTTGATCAGTGATGCAAAGCGCCTCAAGGAGAGACTTCCTCATCTGGCATCCTTGAATGAGCGAAAACAAGCAGAAATAGACGCTTTTGCTCGAAGGTACTTCTGTTCATCAACCTTCCCAATCGTAAAATGCAATTGCTCCTTTTCTAATTCTTTTGATCCGAATATCCGATGCAAGATTGCAAGGTATCACAAAGTCGATATCAAGGTACCCGACAGCCAAACGGCGTTTTGACGACCTTGTTAAAGCACTTTCAGAAGAGCTTGAGAGGACAATGGGTGGCAGTCAATCTACTGCCAATGGATCTCAAATTCGAAAGATGAGAAGCGGCATTGTTCGAATGCTTAGCCAGAGATCACTAGGGAGTACAAGAAGCATCCGAGGTGACGATCAAGAGGCACAATTGACAAGTGATGCTCACGCTGCATAATATTTTGGAAAAGCAGTAAAAAGAAGCTCTCTGTTGTCTTTCTCGAGCTATTTTCGCCAACTTTGTACAAAGAGTTGACACTGGTGTATGGGCTAACCCCAACCACTCTTGTATGAATCACATGCTGCAACATAATATAATTTAGTAATTAAGTTTCCTCCTTTTGTATCATTGATGCCCCCAATGAGTTGTGCATTTTGGTACATGCTGTTTGATTTTTTGTTCTTGCACATTTGGAGTTTTGGACACCTAGCCGGTAATATGAATTTCTGTTACTTTGGTGCCTTTGCATAGCTGTTGCGCTAAATGATTTGTGAAGAAACTTGTATGCATGCCACGCCTCAGGGGAAGAGTTATGCATACACAAGGATAGCCTGGCCAATCACCAAGCTGAAATATGTAGTTCAAAAGAAGTTTAGGATTACCTAAAAGCAGCGATATGGACCTACATTATTACGATTATGATCAGAAATCTGCAAGTATATGTCACGGATGAGGATCCAGATGATATCGGCATGGCCCCAAACAATAGTTAAACTTGAAGCCTAGAATGAGTAGAATCTGAACATCCATTGTCTAGATTAAGATTCAGAGAGAGAAAAAATAATGCCAAGGAAATTATAAACTGCACGACAACCGGTTAAACAGGCAAGAAAAAAAAGAATTAAAAAAGGCATCGCATAACTTTTCGAGTTAATTTCATTTTCACATTAAGTGCGTCTGGTGTTACATTAAGAAATGAAGAATTACAGGTTTGTGATTCATAATAGTGGAAGTAACAACAACAGTCCCGATCTAGCAGACTGGGAAGGTAATGTAGCTAAATAAAGTTGCTACAGCAAAGCTAGAGGTACTTGTCCATTAAACATGCTGAAGAAACACTGAGATTCTCAACATGAACGAGCATCTGAAACATCACTGTTCTTTCTTCTTGGCATCTTTAGCTTGCCCCTTCTTGCGGGTCTTGAGGCACATGCCCAGACGTGCATTGTCTACGATGGACTCAGGAAGAATGGAGATCAAGAACCACATGACAGAGTGTGGCCAGTATGGTGTGCACCTCGGCTCATAGCCAATGTGGCGAACAGCAGCACGGGCATAGGTGTCAGCCGATGGGACAAGGAAGGAAGATCTCCTGATCGATGCCATCTTTGTTGCCACGTACAATGGCACCTGAATATATTGCAAAAGCCAAGAGCACAACAGTTCATACAGTAGATAAGACAATGTGCCTAACAGCAACGGACAGGAGAAATAATTCAGATGATCCGTTTTCGTTTTACTTATGGGCACCCATAAGGGACTTCAAATCTCTATTACTGTGTTTGTTTCTCATTTACATATGCTATCTATCTACATGTCTGAGCAAGGATGGAGCAGTTTAGAGGACTGGACTCTCGAATGATCAGATAGACAAGTTTAAGTAATTCAGTTAAAAATGACATAATGATGATTTTATTGACAAAGCCTTGGTCTGCAAATTTTAGAACTTAATTTGTGAACACCATCACATTGGATTGTTTCTATCATCATATATAGTACATACACGAAGTTGACCAGAACAGCTGATGCATTCCGTTGTTTCATTTGAAATTTTCGGTTGTTCACAGACAGGGTTGCAAATATCGTCGATAATTGGTCGATTATCACGATAATCAACCGAATCGAGATGGTTCGATATTAGAAACCGGTTGGTAAACCGGTCCAATTCAAAAAAATTGGAAAAAAATTGTGCTTCGTAAACCGGTCAATAATCGGTGAAAATCGAGCGGTTATCAACGAAAATCGCTCGAAAATCACCCGCCAAAAAAGTTCAATTGGTCATCGACGAAAATAGACCGATTATCGGTGAAAATCGATTTTTTTTCAAAAAGTTTGATTTCTAAACCCTTCAATTTTTTTACTATAATCGGTCGATTATCGACAATAATCAGTACTGTCCGGGTGGCGATTTTCAAGGTCAAATCGATAGTGTAAACCCTGTTCACAGATATAGAAGTGTAAAAAACAAGCAGAGGCAATTAGCTAGTTCATGGCCATAAAAATTTGAAGTCTATAGCATGAGTAACTAGACAACTTAGCTAAAAAGCTTAACAACCAATAATTCATCACAACATCACAAGAAATTTGCCAGTGCGTTCAAGAAAAGTGCATAAAAGAGAGATAATTAGAGAAAGGGAGACTAGTTGTTACCTGGCATTGCACATCAATGCCCTTGCTCTTGTACTCAACATAAAGGCATCTTGAGAATTGGTCAATGTACCTGAGAAGAAAAAACAAATTATCCTCGGTAACCTATTTTTATGAACATCAGTAGATAGAAATGAAAAAAAGACCACTGTTATCAGAAGCATCCCAAGAAAGTTCCTCTGAAAATTGTAGAAATATCCAAGCTAATACAGGACAAGCAGTTCCATTCACCCAGAAAGGGTAAACGGCCACTTTTAGCTTGAATTAAGCTGTAGTGTGTTCACATGATTACACTCATCTTTCCCAGCTAAGTATCTACTGTATAGCACCAAGAAATAAAATCAAACTCATAAAAAAAGAAGGGAGAAAAGTGTCAAAGTGTTATATGCAAGGTGATACGATAATATGTTGCATGACCGTATTTCCATACTTCTGGGTCTTGATACAAGATAAACCATATCCCAGAAGAATAGATCCCCAACTATTCCATAGCATCTGGTAATTGCAATAAACCTACGGAAACAGCCCCCAAACAGTACACGGATATCCACTTTTCATGGCATGTCAGAAAAACAATCTGTGCTTAAGTAGACATTACATAAGTGCAATTCTTTGCTATCAATCTAGTCACAAATTGTGAGTGACGCATCCTTCTAATTCACTAACAGACTGATTTCACACCAGATCTGGAACACACTGAAACATATACCAAGCCAACAATCCTAACTTCGATACAATTCCAGTCTCCAGCCATTTCTATACTACACATCTAGCTCCTACTTCTAGACTGGCATCAGAATCTGATATGAGTATGACATGAGAATTAACAACTCACACCGAAAGGGCTTCCTTTGATTCCCTATCCCAGTCTTCCTACAATAGTTCCGGATCCTAACAAACACCTTGAAGTGCTAAATCAAGTGCAAGTAGGTAAGAAAGGCATGCTCTTTGTTCTCAAGGTTACTTCCACTACCGCTGTCTATAAGATTACAAGCAAGAACATTTAACACCGACATGTCTTAGAATAGACCTAAGAACACAAAGCAGAGTAGTACATTAGCGAACAAGAAAGCGAGAACTCACGCTTTGGTGGCGGCGTAGACAGAGTAGAGTGGATCAGACGGCACGACGGAGGCGGCGCCGGAGCCCATGTTGACGATGGCACCGCGCTTCCTCTCCAGCATGCCTGGGAGCACCGCTTGCGTGACCCGCGTGACGCCCTCGACGTTGACCCGGATCAGGCTCCGCATGAGCTCCTCGTCCACCTCGTGGAAGTAGCGGGCGTACGGGTAGGAGACCCCGGCGTTGTTGACGAGCACCCCCACGTCGAGGCCCCGGATGGCCTCCTTGAGCCCCTCAACCCCGGCGGCGAGCCCCTCGCCGGCGAAGTCGAGCACGAAGGTGCGGACCTCGGCTTTGGGGTGCTTCGCGCTGATCTCGGACGACACCGCGGCGAGCTTGTCCGGGTTGCGGCCGACGAGCACGAGCCTGAGTCCGGAGGCCGCGAGGCGGAAGGCGATGGCGCGGCCGATGCCGTCGGTGGCGCCAGTGACGACGGCCCACGGCCCGTAGCGGCGGCGCAGGGGCTTGCCAGGGCGCAGGAACGCGGCGTAGACCCAAAGCGCGAGGCGCAAGGCGGCGCGGGCCACGACGAGGAGGCCGACGGCGGCCAGGGCCAGCGCCCACGCCGGTTGCGCGCGGAGGAACTCGACGTGGGCGCACGTGCCGGCCATGGTGGCTGCTCTCGCGGGGAATTGGGCGGAAGCTAGCAGAGCTGAGATGCTGCCGCGCCGAGGGTTCGATGCGGGGCGGACAGTTATATCGGAGGCCCGAGTCGCCTGGATCCACAGGGGTTGGTGGAACCGGTGTACCAGCTCAAACGCTCAGCCAGAAAGCCGTCGTGCACGGCTCAAAAGCTATTTCTAGCTCGTTCAGTAGTTAGCGGTTGTAGGTTTTATTGATAGGTCGGTCGGTAAATTAGTTCTTGATTGGCTGCTACAGCTTGCAACAACCGAGTTAGGGTGTTGGAGTGGTGATCGAGCGAGGTGGGGGCGGAGACGACGAGGCGGCGCGGCGACTGAGCGAGATCGGGACAGAGGCGGCCGAGCTCGGTGGGGGTGGAGACGACGCGGCGACCGAGCAACCAGGGTCAGGGTTAGAGGCGGCCGAGCGAGGGAGGTGTGGTTAGGGTGGGGATGAGGGAATAATTACTGATTTGTCTCGAAATTGACGTGCAATTGATCATTTCGTTTATGATATCTCATTGACATATGGCTCTTGGGCCACATGTCAGTGAGATATATGGGGCAAATGATCAATTGCACATCAACTTTTGGGCAAATGATCTAATTCCCCGGGGACGAAGCATAGTTGAAGCATCTCCCTGCCTTGCTGCGGCTTCCAAGGGGGCTTCGGTTGTAGCTTCGATGCTCAGCTGAAGCACAATGGGATTGTTTGGCCCCCAAACAGGCGTGACATCTTGCACCAAGGTAAGACCACTGGTACACACGGTAACAGTTTGTAATATATCTTTATATTATTTATAGATATAATTTAGATTATTTATATAGTTGTTTTCAATGATTTTATATAATTAATAGATAGTATTATAATAGCATACACACTATAAAATCGTCTGTTAAATGATATACAACATCTTCTCTTCTTCATATCACTCAAAATCCTTTGTGGTATAGGTTTATAAACAATCGATATATACCATTGTATATGCTATCATTGATGGAACGAGTCCGGTAGTATCCCAGTAGGAATATTATATTATTGGTCAAGTTATCCGTGTTCATTTTTTACGTCTAATTTGGATACCACTTATTAGCCTGTAAAACTCCCATTATTAATTTATTACGTTAACCTAAAATTCACACTAAATTAAAAAACAGTTGCAAACGGATTAGACCTACTAAAAAAGACTACCGTTTCGGCGTTTCATATGGGAAAATCTAAACGATTTTACAACTAGAACCGGCCCGAGTTCTTCGACCAGAAAACAGCTGCACACCTCCTCGGAGTGTTTCCGCTTTTCACTCCAGAAAATCGCTTGCGTCGGGTTCAAACTTCGAAACAGTCAAATGGCAGTCAACTAGCTAGTAGCCTGATTGGCCGTGTTAATTATAATCCGCTGAAGTTCTTGGATGTGCATAGTTTTCTTTCTCAAAAGTCTGGAAGCACCGCTCTCGTGTTTGTGTCCTTTTCACTGAAATTTTTTTTTCGTTTTCTTCTTGACTGTGCCTCCTGCGAAATCGAGCCTGTTGGGTGATTAGAATATACATATATAAAAAAAAAGAAGTTCGCTGAGGTTAGCTACACCAGTACGCGTTGCTACTTGCCTCACCCGTTTCTTTGAGAGACGTTGTTGGCATGTTGCCCTGGTTTGCAGAGAGAGAGAGAGAGAGAGAGAGAGATTAAGCCATGGAAACTGCCGAGACGAACCTCGCAAGAGAGGACAAACCGAAGTGGCCATCTTTACATGAGTTTGAAGTGCGACATGCACGCTGTCGCGAGGCTCTAGCAGCTTAGCCACGCACTTTATACTGGACCACACTCTTTAGACGTGGTTAACGACACAACAGACAGTACCTGCATAGTGTACACTGAACGGTTTACCTGTTTCGTGCGCTCGCGTCTTAACGTGACGTTTGATTTTTTTTTTATTATTTTTTTTTTTTGTTACCTCTTATCCAGCCTCATTCCTGGTGCAAATTATTCACGACATACTGGCAGCATCCGAATCGTTCGTCTCACAACTGGGAAAGAATAAGCAGAAACGCATAGCGTGCATCGGCGAAGTTCCCACAAAACAGGAGCGTTCGAGCTAGATTTATCAGCCACCAAAAAAATATGAGTGGTAGGAGCGGTATCTGAATTCTGCAGCGGTATAGTCGTAAACTTATGAAACTTATCGGTTTCGATCTTTGGTTTCATGAGTTTCAGTGTTTAGTTTTATCAGTTTCATGTTTTATCAGTTTTTAGTGCTAAGTTTCATGAGTTTCAGTGCAAAAAATCATAAGTTTCATGAGTTTCAGAGGTATACCGTTGCAACGGTATACCGTTTTTTAGTTTTTCTGAAAAAATATTTGGTCTATGTGACTGTGGTGGTTCACGGGTTACGTGGTCCGCCAGCAGCGCGCTGTCCTGCCTTGGCTCGTGACGGGGTAGGGAAAGGTAAAGGGAAAGGGGGAGTTGGGCCAATGGGCCGGGGGCGCTGGGGGGTTTGATGAGCTCAAATGAAATTAAGGGACTCTTTAGAGAGTCGTAGCTTTTTTTAAAAAAAAAAACTTTTTTTTAGTTTTTTTGTTAAAAAGTAGCTGTAGATTTTTTTAATTAGAGGTTGTTTGTCAAACAACTAATCTCTACTATTCTAAAGCAGCACTTGGTGGCAGTGGTCCGTTCTTCCCACGTCATTAATTGCCGCTTAATTGCCCTACGCAAGAAACGAAGCGTTGCTTTAATTAGCCAGCTTTCACAAGAAACGAAGCATTAAAGATAGATGTTTGATCTTGTGAAATAAATTTTTTTATTTTTTAATCTTTATTTTTCGTTATCAAATTTGTTTTTCGTAGCAACGCACGGGCATGTAACTAGTTCTTCTTAATAATAAGTTACAAAAACACGTTTCGCTCTGCTTTTAGTTTTTGCTAGTTACATGTGGCTTATGCTTTATACCAAAAATCGCTTAAAAGCTAATCCATTTGGGGGTTTACTGGCTTTTTAAAAGCCAAAGCTGCTTTTAAGCCCCCAAAATAAGGCCTAAGAAGCCTCGGCTTTATTGGCCTCCTTCACACACACACACACACACACACACACACACACACACACATATATATATATATATATCGATATTATAATTGAATTTCAATGTATATAATTAAACATGTGTATATTTATGAATATCTCTACTATTCTAAAGCACCACTTGGTGGCAGTGGTCCATTCTACACGTCATTAATTGCCCTGTTTAATTGCTCTACTTAATTGCCCTGCTTAATTGCCCTACTCAAGAAACGAAACGTTGCTTTAATTAGCCAGCTTTCACAAGAAACGAAGCGTTAAAGATAGATGTTTGATCTTGTAAAATAATTTTTTTTATTTTTTAATCTTTATTTTTCGTTATCAATTTTGTTTTTCGTAGCAACGCACGGGCATGTAGCTAGTATACTAGACCCGAAACGGTATGTCGGTATGGAAACATACTCTTCCAAAAGCCAAACTGGTATAGCTTCCGGTACGGTATTAACAAGTTTGTCTGCAAAAGACCGACCGACCGCAGTACAAGGCAGCAGTGGACGGTGAAGTGGTTCTACAGCTGTGCCCTGGCTCGGTAGCGTCTCTTGCTACGGTCATCGTTGTACTGTAGACCCAACCATCTGCTACAGTATTCTGGCATCGCATCGGAAAGGATGCCATTCTGGAAAAAAAACTCACGGGGCTAGATTTATAAAAAAAGAAAAAGTTGGGAAAAGCTTCGGCTTCATAAGAAGGGAACGTACGTGGTACCCGTCAAGGTACGTGGTCACAGATAGCACAGCACAAGCCTCCATCCAAATCCAACTAGCCCACTGCACCTCTTAATTGGCCGGCACGAGCGCCGCCCCGGCAAGTGACGTGGAGCATATAGATCGGCCATACTCCGATAAAAGCCGGCTTAATTCGGGCGGATGGGCTGAACATACCGGTGCCGATGGAGACGCCGCCGAGAGGACGAGAGAACTTTTGGTTGGCAGCTAGGAGCCTGCCCCATACGGAGTACGACCCGTGACCATGCTTCTTCTTTGAAGAGATGGATGATTTGGTCTAATGCTTCTTCTTTGAAGAGATGGATGATTTGGTCTAACTAATAATAACAATTGATGTGACTGTAATGCTCTTTGTTCTGTGTTTTGTTATACGGGACCATTATTTGTTATAAGGGACAAATAATGTCAATGTGAATCCTAGTGCCTGTAGTTGGACCTGGACCACCTTGTCAATGCAAGTACATTACTCAACTTTCGAAGAGGACTGCTAAAAGGCCCTGTTTGCCACTTGAGCTGATTGGGATCATGGGCTAGGCTGATATTTAGCCCTTCCAAGGTTAAGTCTTTTTTCTTTTTAGCAGCAGAAGACGAAGTTCTGATCATGCGGTAAGAGCAGGGAGAGAAAAAGGTTTTCATACAATAAAACCGATGTTCAGGGAACAAAGAGGAAAAGTGAAAATGACCAACACAATTTCTAATCCTTGCAGAGTATATGAGCGCATAACACATGGTCTTGTTCCAACTTCGGGACATAACAGGGGCAGTTCTCACTTCTCGGCATGACTAGTACAGTACATTTCTAGGATGCCAATCTTCAGAAGCCCACCAATTCTCGTCTTCTACAGTCATACTATACACAGATGCATGCAGCAAAATATCAAATCCATCTCCTTGTCAAAATTACCATCTAGAAAGGTGATCATCTTCACCCCACTTGATGGACTCCGTATTATTGTTGGACAGAGGCATGTTTCTTGATGCCTGTACAGCGTTTGGGGGCACAAGTGTCAACTATTGTGTTGCTTGAGCAACAGAAACCGGAAAGCATGAAGATGCAACCCAACTATGGCATTCATACAAGGGACTATGCTTGTTTTTACCGAAGATGCCGCGCCCAGCCGCTTCCCTCATTTTTTTTTGGTGGTCTGAACACGGTACACTGGCTCCTCTTCATCCAACTCTTTTAAAAGCTCGCAACGATCCCCAACCTGAAGGTTGTTTGCTTCAACAAAAGGTTTCCAGCCTGCGGCGAAGCCCACGAATACCGAGTTCTCATGGTAAAAGACCGGCCATAACCTGTTCATGGGATCCTTGAGCATTATAACGTTCTGGTATTGCCTTCCTTTGCGTCGAACGGTGTTGCAAAGCGACTTGGGTAACTCCTAGAGGAAGATAACAAAGCAACAGCTTAATAAATTGGCTGGTGAATGGGTAAATGAGGTAAACTAAGATTTAAAATAGAATAACCTAATAGCCTCAACAATCGAGGGACGAGGTGTTCTCAATTTCACAAAATAACATTTAAAAAAAATGCGATCTGACGTTGTAAAATACTACTAATTTCTGGTGAGCATATTCTACCATACTTGTTACAGCGTAATGGGTTTGTCATATTCATCAACAATGTCAAAAGCTTTATACGCAAGCTTAAAACTGAAGTTCCATACCACATCAAGTGCATACTATGATCTTAGTAGATGGATATGCTTTACAACAACTTACTAAAGCATTTAAGAACAACTAGCTATGATCTTAGTGAATGGATGCCTTTTACAACAACCTACTAAGGCATTAGGCAACTAGAAAGCACATGAACTTCAGGCCTCAACAATAAAAGCATCACCAACAAGGAGCTATTCTACAGTTTAAACAGTTCAAGTGATGCTCGTAATGTGGCACTAATAAGTAATAACCGTATATTTCCACCTGCACCACTATCAGCAATCCTCACCTCAATAACTGCCACCCGTTGCTCACACGTCGTAAGCTCAAAACCTTACAAATTGCATAAGGGCAAACTTAATGAATATAGAGAGATATTCAACCTTCAGATCCCAATTTGTCGATGAAGAAGAATGAGATATACAACTAATGAAGTGAGTTAGTGGGGTTTGGAGGTGTGTTAGACATGTTGAGGAATTTAACACAGCTAACTGATAATTAATTCCTCCTTTAAAAATATAAGGCCTGGTTCCTGCAGACATGGCCACCAAAATTGAACTTTGGCCATTAATTCATTTAGTAGTAGATTAGTATAACTATAATATTGTTATTTATGGATGTAATGATACTTAAACCTAATAAATCAAAAGATGCACCCATAATAATGGTACCAATCTTTGAAAGGGAATTCATATTTTTCCTTTTGCAAGGATATTTTGATTGCGCAAAAAAATGATAAATGCAATATAATGCAAGTATTAACCAACAATTCTGAAACTGCGAAAGAAGACTATTTACGGAGTCTAAACAACTTACAAGCCATGTCTGAGTGGTAGAAGGAATGTAGAATTGAAAGTTGATCTTCAGTAAGGAATGATAATCTAACTCCAGAACTTCAGCCTTTACAGGTAGTAAAGTTACCGGGGTCACATAAGTACTAGACTTTCCACCTTCCTGTTGGGAGAACTGATGTTCTGCATGGGTAAATTTAGGCGCCCCATCAAAATGTATTATCCAATTTGTAAGCCTCTCTAATTTCACATTGAAACAAAAACAGGTAGAATCACTTCACCTGATTGACATGAAATTGCATGGTTGGCATGCACAGGAATATTGTTCCTTTGTTTACTTACAATGCTTCCCACATGTTCCAATTGTTCTTTTTTTGTTTGAAGTTGAACAGTAGTGCCTACAAAATAGACATTCAATATATGCTATAAATAAAATTTATCTCCACAATAAACAATACTACAAAGAACTTTAGAAAAGAAAAAAAAATAGTTGCAGGCCTGCAGCAATCATAGAAAATAATGGCAGGTAGCACCCTTCCACCTTTTCCATTGACAGAATGGTCGATCTCAGTCCTGCTATGTCCAGATTTGGATATCCTGTTGGGCATTGGTTGGACACAAGAATCGGTATTGTCAGACCCTAACCGCTGTTCAACAGGGTTTAGTCCCATTGCACCACAGCTACCAACCAATTTCTTGTCAATTTTTTGTGGTTTTTCAGGTCTAATCAGTCCACAGCCATCAATAGCTGCTCGACCGCTCAAAATACCCTTCTTCCACTTCTCCAAGCATCGAGAACCTCCTGGAGCTTCATATTTTCTGCAAACATTTCTGTTGGTATTCATCTTGCTACTATTGGGCCATTTGTTCACAACTGTAGTACATTCCAATTGAATGGTATTTCTTTCTTGTTTCCTTCTTAAATCTTCATCTGAATCATGTATTTCCGTACATTTTGTTGGAGTATCAAACTCTAGCTCAGTTTCTCTCATCATGCTTCTATTTTCCTTGTGTTGAGAAAATGTTGTTAACTTCACTGTATCATCGTTTTCTTGTGTTGAAGGAGCTGAATCAGTAATTAGAATTATCTCAGATCTTCTTGTTTCTTCTTTGCTGTACGTTGGTGAAATATTCTTTGTTTTGCACTCTCCAATGGTCAAATTCCCCTCCTCGTTATCTAGAGCCACTGAGGGTCCACACAAAGATCCACTGGCAACTCCTCGAGGGTCTTCTTTTGTATTAACAGTCACATGATGTGTTTCTGAAGCTGCATTCGATGATGTTAGCTTCACTGTATCATAATTTTCATGTGTTAAAGGAGCCGCATCAATAATTATAATTGTTTCAGACCTTGTTTTTTCTTTGCTGCACATTGGTGGAATACTCTTTGTTTTGCACTCTCCACTGGCCAAATTCCCCTCCTCGTTATCTAGTACCACTGAGGGTCCACGCCCAACCCCAGTTACTACTCTGCTAGGACCTTTTGTTTTAGCAGTCATAGGATGTGTTTCTGAAGCTGCATAGATAGATTCAGCGACCAAACTACAGGAAGCAATCTTGCCATTATTCATAATATAACCATCAACTATTGTTTTAGGCTCTTTGTTCCTAGGATATTCACCAGAAACATAGTGAAGATCATCTATGTCTTCAGAGTTCCGACCGCTATGAGATGAGACCAAATTATCATGTGACGTATGGCTCTCTTTCTGATTCTTCCAACCACCTTGTCTTTTAACATCGAAATGTAGTCTTTCACAAGAATCCATACCAAACACCCGCACAGAAAATGTTGACATGCCAGTGTACTCGAACAACAGAAAGTCACCCCACTTAATCAGATGGTCTGAAACAAAATTGCCCCACCCATGATGAAAAGCCAGGGAACCATCCACCACCGATATCTTGATGTTCGAAGACTTTCCCTCTGAGTCTTTAAGATGTACAAGATGATTAGTCAAATCCTCCAATTTGGGTGCAATCATTGGCGGTATCAACTGCAAAAAACATATCGATACACATAAATGTTTAAGCATAATCATACAAAAAAGACCCAAAAAAAAGAAGAGGAAAAAAGGGTACTAATATGAATCAGAACAAACACACCTTAAAGTTAAGACTTTAGACAACACAATGAAGACAGCTAATGAGCAAAATTAATGATATTTCGACATGACCAGACATGGAAAGTAAATAGAAACCTACACGTACCAGGAATTCCTTGAAATTGTTGCATATGAACTTGAAGAACGCGAGGGGCGCCTTCCTCTTCTCTTCCTTGTCACCACTTTGCATCTCCTTCTCCTTGTCGGTATCACCCTGCATCTTCTTCCTCTTCCCTTTGTCATCACTCCCCATTTTCTTAGCCTTGTCATCAGACCACATCTTCTTCTCCATCTTGAATGGTGTGGGTAGCTCCTTCCTCTTGTTTTCCTTCTTGTCATTGGTCAACTTCTGAATTTTGTTCTCCTTGGGGAGAACGGATGGTGCACTCCTCTTCTGCTCCTTCTTGTCACAATTATGCATCTTCATCTCCATGCTGTCACTGGGCCGCATTTTCTTCTTCTTCACAGGACATGTGATCGGCACAGTCCTCTTCTTGCTTTCAATTTTCTGAATCTTATTCTCGTTCAATGAGAGTGGCACATTCCTACCCTTATCCTTGACATGATCACCACTCTGCATCTTCTTCTCACCATTGTGACCGCGCAGCATTTTCTTTTTACCCTCCTCCTCAAAGAACGTGGTGGACACCTTCCTATTCTTCACCTTGTTGACACCGTTCCACTTCCACAGCTTCTTCTCCTTATTCTTCACCTCATAGCCACCGTTCCACATCTTCTTGTCCTCCTTATTCTTCACCCTGTCACCGTTCGGTCCGTTCCACATCTCCTCCTTATTCTTCACTTTGTCACCGTTCCGCATCTTCTCCTCCTTATTCTTCACCTTGTTGTCACCATTCCACTTATTATTATTATTATTATTATTATTATTATTATTATTATTATTATTATTATTATTATTATTACAACTACTACTAGTAGTACTATTATTATTATTATTAAGAGGTGTTTCTATACTTTTCTTTTTTAAAGTTGCACAAATATTAAAATATGAATGAAAGGTAGATAAGAATTAGTTATTCTCCGCTTGCTTTAAGATTGTGCAACTTGTATAGAGAGAAAAAGCATAGAAACATTGCTATTATTATTATTATTATTATTATTATTATTATTATTCACCTTGCTGTTAAGGTTCCCCTTCTCCTCCTCCTCCTCCTCCTCATCATCATTCTTCAAGTAATCCTCCTCGTCATCACTGTGAATTTTCTTCTCCTTCCTCTTCTTGTAAAAGCTCCTGAGCCGGTTCCGTAATGCCAGCCCCGGAACAGCACCATTCGCCCTCTCAAACCCCATAAAAATCCTGTTTCTTCTCCTGCACAAACAATAATGACGCAAAACTCCTTAAATCACCTGTAACAGTTTAGAAAGCCTCAAAGCAATAACCGCAAAATGGGGGAGATTTGATCATTTGCCTCGAAATTGTACTCATTTGCCTAAAGCTGATCTGTCTTTGTTAATTTGCCATATGATATCTTACTGACATGTGGCCGTAGGATCCGCATGTCAATAAGATATTATAGGACAAATGATCAAAAGCCATCAACTTTGAGCAAATGGTCAAAGACCACTCAACTTCAGGGCAAATCATCAAATTTTCCGCAAAATGGCGGCTATGATCAGAACCCCTCCCAAGACCCTAGATTTTTTTTTCTCGCGAAACCACGGAAAGGCCTCCCCAAACTCAAATGCGCCCAATTAGCAAACACTCGAACACATCCAAAACCCCAGAAATTTACAGTACACAAAAAAATCTCCAAGAAATCTCTCCCAAATCACAAGAGCACTACTGCATTTGGTTCCAGAAATCGCTCAACGATCACAGGAACCCTAGAAAATTCGGACAATTCACCCCCAAGAAGCGCCCCAAAGAACGGCTCAAACTAAGGACGGAAGAACACTTACCTCCCCGACCAACTCCAGGTCCGGTCAATGAAGCACCAGGGGAGCAGCTAGCAAGGATTGCCCTCTCCTCCGTGCCGAGACACCACCAAAGCGCGCCTAAGTTGGCTGCCGCCGCTGCTGGTTCTTCTCCCCCTAAAGCGGAAATCACCCACGCGAGGGGAGTGGTTTCCACATGGGAGTGGAGGTGGGACCAGCTTCTCAGTGAGGGGGAGGGGAAACTATGGTTGAACCCGGAGTGCGCTGTGGGGCCCCGGCATCGGAAAATGTTGCGCGCCATAAAAGTGGTTTCGTGGTTTGGGGCGTGGCTGCTTGCGTAGGCCGCAGTGCATCCTCCTCCTCCGGCTCTTTGGGAATGGTGTCGCGTCTCACATAGGCGCTGTGGTAGTACTACGTGATGATCTGACCGTACATTTTTACGATCCAGCTTTGTAACTGGTGGTGCGTAGGGATGCAAATGAGTCGGTCCTAGGGTTTTCTTTGACCCACTCTAGTTCATTTGTTTGCACTAAACTAGAGTGGGTCAAAGAAGACCCTAGGACCGGCCCATTTGCATCCCTAGTGGTGCGTCACGAATTCGTCATTTATCCGTTGTTTTTTGTACGAATATGGCCCTACATGTGTATTTTTTTAAAAAAATGTTTATCAGATCTATTTGTCGCTCTTGCATTGTGTTTTCACATCAACCACTTCGATCGTAGTTATTTCCAAACGATTTCGATGACTTCGAAGTAGTTTTCCTTCCTCGTTTTTTTGAAAATTATTTCCTATTAAAGGATGAAAGTATGATCGATTGTTTTAAGAGCTTTGTAAATTCAGAGTATAAGACATGTTCAGGTTCAATTGCCTTATATTCCTTGAAAAGAAAAGGATTTCTGTTGTTGTGCAAGCGCAACAAAAGATGAAGGTGTGAATGCTAAAAAAAGCCTAAGAGTTTCTCCAAGAGGGACCTTAAATATAGTTTTAATTTGAATTATAGAGCTTTTGAAGAAAAGATTAACTCCAGGAATAACCCTAAATTGGTAAAATTTAGCAAATTGTTTTAGGGCTCCTATGAGAGTAGCTATATTTAGCAACTCTGTGATTGAGCCCTATCTTCGTTGGGTTTTAAAGTCTAATTGCTGGAGTGAATATTTCGTTGGAGCCCTAAATCTAATTAGTTGGGGTCCTAAATTAAAGTTTAAGGCTCATTTTTAGGACTCTCTCTTGGAGATGCTCTAAGGTGAGTTTGTTGTTTGCCTTTTACCGTCCTAAGTGTTTTTTTCCTCAAATTAAGAAAGTCTTCAGTGGTTCAACTAGCGTGTGTCAAGCATATACTCCCTCCAATTTGATAACATCTGTCGTTTTGGACATCGACACGGTCTTCAAAACACAACTTTGATCGCTAATTTTTATTATAAAATTTTATAAAACCCAATAAAATTATAATATTATGAAAGTACTTCTCGAGACAAGTCTACATGTATAATTTTCATGTATCCAAATTAAATATTTAAAAATATATCGTTAGTCAAAGTTTCGGAAGTTTGACCATCACTATGTCCAAAACGACAGGTATTATCAAACTGAAGGGAGTAACTAACATTCTTTTTGAGCTATGATCAACCTCAGATTTTGATTATGAATGGGCCGAAGAACCCGATGAATCAGGCCTACTACTAAACATTGATTCTCTCTCTCTCTTAACATCTCTTAAATGTGTTAAATAAACAGCCATTAGAGCAAGTATAATAACAAAGCCTACTACCTTTCTCTCATCCATGCCATCTAGAGTAAGCACTAAAGCCAGCTTGTACAATAACTATCTCTAAAGATTGTTTCTAGATGTCGTGCAATAACTCTCTTCTCTCTTGTATATAATTGTTCTATCTTGTTTCCAGTGCGACGTTGGCTACTGCATGAGAGCCAGCTCTCTTCTCTATCATCTTTTATCACTTTTCACATAGGATAAAGCTGATATGTACATGCTTATAGTAAGGCGGGGTGTATTTTTTTTTATGATCATCTTCGTCATACTCTTGTCACATTGAGTGTATTGGTGACAGTTTAAGTTGATAATATCGCGTGAGTAAAATCGTGCATCCTTTACATAATGAGATCTCAATCTATTTAAATAGTCGTGCACCCCGTTATGGCATTATAGGAATTACAAGCAAAGGCCACACTTGGTTAGACTTTGGTTGTGGAAAATATTTGGGAAGGTATGAGTTAGATGAGAAGCTTTTATGATAAAAAATTCGATGGAAAAAATTCATCTATGAAGTGTAGGTAAGGAAACCTACACCAATTACTCCATGATATGATACGATTGTTTACTTTTAGCTATTAAATCTCTTTTACTTAAGATATTGTTTCAGTGCTCTATCCAATCTATTAAACATATTAAAAATGCAAAACTTGCTTTGAGTAGCAAAATTAGGTAGAATAGCCATTCCTTTGACATGGCCAATCTTGTAGCTAATAGTCTTTGACATAAGTGTTGATGAATACAAATACTCATTTTTGCTTATTGAACACTAAAAAAAGGAGATTCGGCAATTAACTAATATATCACTATATTTGGAGAGGACGAGAAGATCAAACAATAGGTTACGAACCCCAATAGGTTACATGTAGGCCTTGGCATACTATGTGAGCTTTATCTTGTTTACGTATATCTTCTGCTGCAAGACTCTAATGTTTATGTTTTTGGCCTACACGATGTAAGCATCTAGGCCCCAAATTTGTTGATTATGTGATTTTGGTGATTAATGACTCCTAAATCATAAAGACTAACTTTTGTTTGAGTGTGATTAGGATAAGTTAGTTTTTGATGATGGATATGTGTTGTTCTTGACATTCATAGATCCCCATAAGTGCAAATGATGACAAAGTTTGGTTTTTATAAAGATTAAGGATCTTGTGGCTAGAAATGATACAAGGAGTTGAGTAAGTATCATTTTAGTTAATAGGTTATTGTTTCTGCTTTGGCCGTACTATTAAGGGTGGTTCAAGGCTAGTAGCTTAAACTTGGTTAGGTTGAGTGACTAGTTGTGATGCACGCTAGGTCTTTATAGCTCAGTTCTAGTGAGAGAGTGTCATGAATCAAGTTGCAGTTGAGAGGATCTCAAAGTCTAGATCAAATTTCAACTAAGTAAGAAAAATCAACAGAGGCAGATTATCCGGGTCGGATCGAAGATGACGATGACATCGCCACAACCGTTAATTCCATGGCTGCTTCAATCTCCAGCGATGCCGGCTCTCCAATTGTTTCTCCATGCATCGGTTCACAATTCAAGCTCTGTCCTCATGCCTCATCGAGCAGGCCTTCTCGTCCACCCTACACTGAGTAGTGACTTTTCTTTTTATGCTTGGGCCAAATGGGGAGAGGTAGTAGGTGTGAGAGAGGGGTAGGACTTCTTTTGATTTGGTTTTTGAGCTATATATTTGATATTTCCGTGTTTATATCAATGTACATGCGACTCGTGTTTTAGTGTAATATATACTTTATGCTTGCGATGCAATGCTTTATCTTTGTATTTGCATCATTTGAAGTTCACTTGCTCTCGTGTGTCCAGTACTTTATCTTATGTTTGATCATATGTATTATTGCTTATCTCTTGGATTAATGTTAGTGGTAACTTTTCATGTCTTATCAATATATTTTTTCTAGTGTTGGTTTGGTTGTCATTAATTTCAAAAAAGAGGAAGATCATAAGCATCCAAGGCCCTATTTCGTTGATTATATGGTTTTGGTGGTTAATGACTACTAAATCATTAAGACTAACTTTTCCTTTGAGTGTGATTAAGATAAATTGGGTCTTGATGATGGATATGGGTTGTTTTTAGACCTTCATAGATCCCTATAAGTGCAAATAATGACAAAGCTTGCTTTTCATGAAGATTAAGGACCTTATGGCTAAAAATGATGAAAGGAGTTGAGTATGGGTCATTTTAGTTGATAAGTTATTGTTTTTATTTTGGTCGTACTATTAAGGGGGTTTAAGGCTAGTAGTTTGAGTTTGGTTAGGTTGTGCAATTAGTTGTGATGCACATAGGTCTTTCTAGCTTAGTTCTAGTGAAAGAGTGAATCAAGTTGCGGTTGAAAAGATCTCAAAATCTAGATTAAATTTTAGTTAAGTCAGAAAAATTAACAGAGATGGACTATTCGGGTCAAGTGTACCATTAAGGCATACCATATCTACAGAGAGGGTATTTCTATGTTTATGGAAATTCACACATACAGATAATCTAGGTCAACTCATACCATTGAGGAGTATCATTAATCCAGAGAGGATGTTTTTGCTGCCCATGAAATTTCACACTTATGCATATCATCCAGCTCGAGGCGTAACATTGAGGTGGATGATCCGGGTTGAAGCATACAATTGAGGCATATCATCTAGAGAGGGTGTTTTTAAACAAGTTGAGCGGTAAACGATACAACTCAAGATGTACCACTAGTCCATAAGGGTTCAATTTGACCAAAGCATTGAGACGAATGATCCGGGTCGAGGCATACCAATAACCCATACCATTGTTACAGAAAGAATCCATGAAGTGATTTCACTGAGGTAGATGATACTACGGAGCAGATTATCCAGGTCGAGGTTGTATGATCTGGGTCAATGTAATGGCTAGTTTTTGAACCGTTAGAACTAAGGCGGATGATCCGGGTTAGATTGCAAAATTTGATTGTTGGTAACTGATGCTACATATGACAATCTTGATGGAAAAAAGTTCAATTTTACTAATGCATTCATCAATATTACTCTTTTTTTCAAATTTCAGTGGACTTTTTTGTCTGTAAGTTAACATTTCTAACCTCACATTGTTATTTCTTCTAATTGGAAGTTACATTTCTGGCTTCAAGCTATCAAGTTGAGGATGATTGTATTTTTACTTCTGTTGTGTTATGTAGATTATGAGATTGAAAATGTTAAAGATACAACAAGCACACATGATGATTGCAGTAAAGATATAGAGCCGATGGTTGGAATGGAATTTGATAACAAAGAAAAAGCAAATGAATTCTACAATAAATATGTTGGAGGAATTGGTTTCAGTATTAGAAATTATTGGCATGACAAATCGGGATCATCGACACATGTGACTTGAATGAATAAGGTTGTCGGCTCAAAGCAAGGCGCCAGTAAGAAGAATCCAACAGAGGCTCAACAATGATATTGATCATATAAAAGAGTTGGTTATAAGGCAGAGGTGAAAATTAAAATCAATTCGAGTGGGAAATATATTGTAAGTAGTTTTGAAGCTACACACAATCATAAACTTGTAACACCAAGCAAGGCTCATTTGTTGTGTTCGCAAAGAAGGATGGCAGAGACACAAAAGGCTCAAATTGACATCTTAAATGATTCAGCTGTTAGACCGGAATATGGACATAAGGCGATGAGTAGAGAAGCAGGCGGTCGTCATTGCCTTAGCTTTACTCGAAAGGACTACCAAAGTTATCTTTGCTCAGAGCGTATAAGATCAATCCAAGGAGACGCCGGTGCTATTCTTCAGTACTTGTAGGATAAATAAATGGAGAATCCATCCTTTTTATGCAAATACAAGTAGATGAAGATGAGATGATGACTAATATATTTGGGCATATGCGAGATTAGTCCTAGACTACGATTATTTTAGCGATGTGATTTGTTTTGACACAACGCATAGAACAAATAGTTATGGTAAACCATCTTCTTGAATATTTGGCTAACTTGTAGGCAAGTGCTAACACTGTAACACAACTCAACATTAGACAGACTCAAAATTTCATAAATAGGAAAAATCATCTGTTAATACGTAGGAGTTTGGACGCAAGATTGATAAAGGCAAATCTCAAGTTCTCTCCTAACTTGAATACCTGAGTATCATTTGATCCTGAGTGACTCAAAGATTATTCCTTTGGTTCTAATGGAATAAGTCGAATAGGAAAAATTACCAGAATAGGAACAACAGAAAAACTTAAGCATTTCTTCTTTGTGTACGATGTCAAGGAGGAATTCCATTTGAATAAGAAAAATCTAGAAAATCATGTGGGGAAACTCTAGGAACCTGAGTTCCCCCAATAGTTGTCTGTGATCTCTCCGAACTCAGCTTTGGTGACCTCAGCTACTCACATCATGTCATCGTCTCGCCGTGCACACAGAAGCTCTTCGCATGGCCTACCGGTCTCTATGGTTGTGGATGCGGGGTGGATGCAAGTGCTCACTTAGTTGCTAGCATTCTTCCATATAACATCCCAATTTTTGTTTCTTTGGAATTTAGTATGCCTTTGAATTTTTGAGAAATTTTTAGAATTTATTTGGAATTATGCCTTTTTGTCAAATGCATTAAATAATTTGAAGAGTTTAAATAAAGTTTTGTTGGAAATATTTTATTTGAATTCCAAATGTCTCAAAATATTTTTTTAGAATTTTTATGTTTTTTTTGGTATTTTTACTATTTATTTTGGCTTAAATTATTTTTTTAGAATTATCTTAAATAAGAAAAGGTTGAAAATCCTTAAAATAGTGTGCGGGCCGAAACCCATCTCAACCCAGCCCGCTTCGGCCCAAACCCGCCCGCGCCAGCCCGCTCACTACAAACCCTAGCCGCTTTGGATCTCGGCCGTTGGTTCTTGATCGTGCGGTCGAGACTTAGCCGCGTCGCCTCGCGCTGTGAGTCGCACGTTGCTCGCCACATGGATGGCCACATCGTGCCATGTCCCCTCTTTGTGCCATCGTATCCTAACCGAACTTCGGTATTCACGTGATTTGCAGAAGTCGTGGGCACTATTTAATGTGTTGTTTCACACATCGTGTAGCCCACATTGAGCCGCTTCATTTTCCCCGTCCCATGCCATCAAAGCCATCATTGTTCGCTCAGGATCGCTCACCAGAGTTGCTCGTAGCGTCGCCGCGAGTTCGTGGCGGATTTCACCATCGTTTCGCTATATTCGCTGTGCCTGAAGCTGGGTTCAAACTCCTCACATCAAGTCGCACCGAGTCGAACAAGCCTCATTGCTGGAGGGGCTTTGCATCACTGCCATAGATTGCTACAGTGTTTTGAAGCTTAGGGACCTTTTGATCTAGGATCAATGCTCCAGATAGTACCTCGTGTCATTTCATCACCACAGATTTGATAAAATCTTAGCCGTTAGTGAAAAGATGAGAAAGTTGCCTAGAGGGGGGGTGAATAGGCAATTTAAAATTTAAACTAAATTTGTCGCAGCGGAAAGAGTATCGGAACTTCCGGTATTGGATCGGAACTTCCGATATAATCGGAACTTCCGATACCAGGTCGGAATGTCCGATAGACTTTAGACACGAACAATTAATAACTGAGAGTAAAGAGCTTTGAATGCAATCCAAGAACGATATTCCAACTAAACAAGGAGACAAGCTAAAGCAAAGTAACGTAAAGACACGGATTCGATCCCGGAGTTCGGATTCTTGAGGGAATCCTACGTCTCCGTTGAGGAGGCTCCAAAGAGCCGGGTCTTTTCCAACCCTTTCCTCCCAAACCTCTGTCACACTTGAGGCTTGGTTCCACTATTTGGTTCCTTTCCTTTTGGAGGCGGAGCCGGCCTTTACAAACTTCTCACGGCGTCCCACAAACCCTGGGAGCTCGTGAGCAACTCCTAGCCGTCTAGGAGTCCTTCAACCTCCAAGAGAAATAAATGCACGGGGAAATGATCTTGGAGGAACACTCTTATGCTCAAGATGGAAGACACTTGCTTTTCACTCTAGCTCCAAATCTCACTTCTAGTCCTCACTCCTTGGATGATCCCTAAGATCAAAGAGGAGGGCTCAAAAGTAGACTAGAGAGGGCTCAAGGTGCACTAGAGTTCTGCTAAAGAGAGTGTGTCACCCTCAGATGAGAGAGGGGTGGGGTATTTATAGTTTCTTGCAAAAAAACTAGCCGTTATACACCCACTTTGCATATCGGAACTTCCGATATCAACATCGGAATGTCCGATATGCACAAATAATCGTAACTCGAGCACTACAATTGTCAAACAAGATGCATCGGAACTTCCGATGTCAACATCGGAACTTCCGATGTTCCCGAAAAAGCCCTTGATAAAATGCTTCTAAGTCCATATCGGATTTGTCAGATATATACATCGGAACTTAGATACCAATATCGGAATGTCCGATCTAATATATCAGTGTCCGATAATTCGAAGAGCTCCCTTTTTGGTTTGAACACATGGAACTTCCGATGTCAAATACCGAACTTCCGATCTTTACAGAGAGCACCTAGAAAGCTTTACAGCGTATCGGAACTTCCGATCGTAAATATCGGAACTTCCGATACATCTTCCACGTCGGATTGAAGCCAGGCATGCACATCGGAATGTCGGTCATATCGAACTTCCGATATAATATCGGAATGTCCGACTTGAACTTTGATAAAAACACATTCCGGTGCATGCGCGATAACTTAGGGTCTCAATAAGAGTTAAAGTAGCATTCATCCGAGCATAGAGACTATCCTAGATCATTTACGATGCATCCTCTTAATAGTACGGCATTCCTACGACACAAAGCATAGAAAGTAAAAGCGTAATGCCATTTTCCTCGCGTAATATTGTTTGAGGGTATCCATCACGTCGACGATCTCACATTGAACCTTTTACTCGCTCATAAGCTCATTGAAGACATTAGTCTCTTTAATCGCTTGTCATTAATCAACCAAAACCAATTTTGAGGGCCTAGATGCACTTTCAATCTCCCCCTTTTTGGTGATTGATGACAACCCGATTAAAGCTTACAATGAAGAAGATATAATGAGAGATTAGTCTAGGTTTAGCTCCCCCTGAAGATTTGCATTGAATAGAAAACGATCGCAAATGCACAATTTTGAAATGAATTTGCAGGAGCTCCCCCTAGAACTGAGCATATAATGAACCAAACGATATGGAAGCTAACATTTGAATAACCATTAATATTAAAACATCCATAGTAACAATCATCCAACAGAGCATAGGTAAAGCATACTATCGAGAGTAACAAGATCCAAGTTCACATGATAACAAAGTTTGGAAATAAAACTAGTCGAAGGATGATAAAGCTGATAAAACGAGGTAAGCTTTCTTTCTCTTCTCCCCCTTTGGCATCAAGCACCAGAAAGGAGAACAAGGAGAGAGAGAGAGAGAAAACTAGTCTGACTCCTCGGAAGCAGCATCAGAGCCGGACTCCTCGTCGTCCTCGGACTCATCTGAAGCTGCGGTCGCTGGAGCAAACGGATCCTCAACTTCTTCTTCGCTGCTCTCATCTTCTGAACACTCTAGATTTAAATGCCTCTTAATGTCCTTGAGTCTCTTGGTGTTCTTCTTGTCTTATTTCTTTGCATTGCCCTTACCGCAGGACAAAGATTGACTTTAAAGCACGGAGGATTGGAGAGGATGATCCACTGGCGGCTGCGGCGGGAGGAGCGATGGAGGAGGAGGAGGCGACACCTCTAGTCGAAGCACGCCTAGCAGGTGGTGGGGCCTTGATCGCCACGATCGTAATCCAGCGTGCCTAGCATCATACTCAAAGTCTTGATGGGTAATGTGCTCAACCATATGCATGATGAAAGGAGCATAACCACAACTTCTCGTCGGCTCTGAGCGATCAACCGGATCTCATTCCATATGAAGTCAAACACATCAAGGACGCTGACCATCTCTCATCACCTTTCGGCAGGTTTCTTGTATAGGGCGAGAATGTGAGAGGCATCACCTTCTTTGGGAGCAGCGTCTTCTGAAAAGCTTTGTTGAGACAGCGAAGAGAGGCTTCATGCCTTTTGTGCTTCCTTCCTCAAAGTCTGCCTTCATCATAAAGAAAATTCAGGTTGGAGGCAAGCGAGGCTTCATTGTGAATTTGATCCTTGTCGCGACAGTCAGCTTCGGTGAATCCAAGACAGCGAGCAAAGTTCACATAGGAAATCTCATACCAAGCTCCTTCAGTCATCCAATGCAAGGTGGAGACTCTGTCCTTGGAGATGTACAAGGTGGAGTAGAACTGAGCAATGATTTCAACATTCCAATCATGCTGAAAGCTTATAATTCTCTTTGTCCCAGTTCTCTCACAAGCTGCAATGACCTCTGTGAAAGTGGCATCATCAGCTGCAGCCATGTAGTCCCAGTCCAACCTTTGCATCGGGATATTTGGATTTTTCCTAGTCGGGATGGACTCGTAGAAATCTGCTTGAAAGAAATTCGAGAATCGATAGTCCGTCGAGGCGATCAGCGCCCTGGGATTACGCTCTCGGCTTCTCGCACTTTTGCGGCTTTCCCTTTATAGCTCACGGGTTTCCTCTTGAGACGAGGATTCCTCTCTGCTGCTGAGCCTTGGAGGCTAGCTGGAGTGCAGGCTGGTGAGATTGAGAAGCTCTGCCACGGCTTTGCCCTTTCTAGAAGGCAATGGCGCTCCTCGAGGCACGTTCATCTGAGCGGGAGGACGGATGGAGGGTCACGATCCGGATGCTGGTCCTCCATTTGCCTCTACCTCGCTGACCCTTTTTGTTCTTGTTCTCGCTGAGTCTGCCTTGGCCTTTTGGCGCCTACCACTACAGGTGGTCTGAAGTGAGAGCCACCTTGATCGGGATCCATTGATCTAAGGACAAGAGCGGAATCGGTTAAGCTTACAAGAGGAACAAACTTGGTTTGGTTTTCAATCTGTTTACATCGGAAGTTCCGATTTTATATCGGAAGTTCCGACATGAGGTCGGAAGTTCGATGTTTTCGATCGAATGTCCGATGTCTGATTTCAACCAACACAAAATTTCTTCCAAACCAACCGATACAAAGAGATGAAACTTGACGGAAAGAACCAAAGGAATGGATGAACAAGTTCACCAAAGCGATTTCTCAAAAAGATGCCCTAGATTCAAGAGGAAAGAATTGAGCCCTAGGGTTTACCTCACGAAGAACGAGGAGAAATCGCACGGAGAGGAGGGTCCTCTTCAAGATGGAGTCCTTCCCAGCGAAGATCGGAAGTTCCGAGAGGTCGGAAACTCCGATAACGGCACAAAGACGAAAAAGGGAAGGAGAGGCAAAGAGACACGAAGAAGAGGACAAAAGAAAGTGAAAGGCTTTCTTAAGTGCGGAGGAGACATCGGAAGTTCCGATATGACATCGGAAGTTCCGATGTGGAACTTGCCGGACATCGGATATTAGATGATTGGATCGGATGTTCCGATGTGTTGATTTTTCCAGCAATCAGAGAAAGAAACAAGGAATTGAGTGAAGTCTGAAAACTCTGAGTCATGTGAACTTAAGGAGGATCATTCCACTTGTCATCAGTAAGCATCCAAGCAATCAAAACTATGATTACAAGTGAATTGATCCGAGATCAAGATCCAACTGAAACACTTTTGAAATTCACTCAATAACTTTTTCAAACATTTTATTTGAAATTGAGCTAATTTGCAGCGAGTCAATGAGTGCAATCTTTCAAGACACATTCCGATAGTCTAGGATGTTTAGCTCACTTCTAAGCTCGCAAAGCGCTTCTCATCTAGAGGTTTGGTAAAGATATCGGCCAATTGTTTTTCGGTTCTCACATAGGTAATATCTATGTCTCCCTTAAGAGAGTGATCTCTAAGGAAGTGGTGTCGGATATCTATGTGCTTGGTCCGAGAGTGTTGAACGGGATTGTTGGCTATTTTGATCGCACTCTCATTGTCACATAAGAGTGGTACCTTTTCCATACAAAAACCAAAATCCTTCAAGGTTTGCCTCATCCATAACAATTGTGCACAACAACTTCTGCGACAATGTATTCCTGCGGTGGATAAAGCAAGCTGAATTTTGTTTCTTTGAGGACCAGGACACTAGTGATCTACCTAGAAATTGACAAGTCCCGAAGTGCTTTTTCTATCCACTTTACAACCCGCATAATCGACATCAGAATAACCAATCAAATCGAATTTTGATCCTTTAGGATACCAAAGCCCTAAACTAGGTGTGTGAACGAGATATCTAAGAATTCTTTTCACGGCTACTAGGTGACACTCTCTCGGAGAGGCTTGAAATCTTGCACACATACACACACTAAGCATAATATCAGGCCTAGATGCACAAAGATAAAGCAATGAACCTATCATGGATCGATATACCTTTTGATCCACGGGATTACCTTCTTCATTTAGACCGAGATGTCCGTTTGTCGTCATGGGTGTATGGATTGGCTTGGCGTTCTCCATGTCAAACTTCTTAAGCATATCTTTGATGTACTTTGTTTGGCATAGGAATGTACCTTCCTTGAGTTGTTTGATTTGAAATCCGAGAAAGAATTTCAATTCACCCATCATAGACATTTCAAATCTCTTCGTCATCAACCTACTAAATTCCTCACAAAAGTCTTTATTAGTAGACCCAAATATAATGTCATCGACATATATTTAGCACACAAATAAATCATTATCAACATATTTTGTGAAGAGAGTAGGGTCGACTTTACCAATTTCGAAACCCTTTTTAATAAGAAAATCCTTAAGGCATTCATACCATGCTCTAGGTGCTTGCTTAAGCCCGTAGGCGCCTTATGGAGTTTGTATACATGAGTGGGGTTCTTGTGGTCCTCCATTCGGCGGTTGCTCAACGTAGACTAATTCGGCGATTGGACCATTTAAGAAAGCACTCTTGGCGTCCATTTGATAAAGCTTGAAATCATGGTGAGTAGCAAATGCAACCAATATCTGAATTGATTCTAATCTAGCAACAGGAGCATAAGTCTCACCAAAATCCAAACCTTCAATTTGAGTGAATCCTTGAGCTACCAACCGAGCTTTATTTCTTGTGACAACTCCGTTCTCGTCTTGTTTGTTGCGGAAGACCCATTTGGTTCCAATCACGTTTTGATTAGGCCTTTCCACTAGTGACCATACTTTGTTTCTAACGAAGTTGTTAAGCTCTTCATGCATAGCCATTATCCAATCCGGATCTCTTAGTGCATCTTCAACCTTCAAATGTTCCAAAGTAGACACGAAAGAGTAAAATTCGCAAAAATTAGATACTCTAGGCGTGTAGTTACCCCTTTTGGATATCACGAGGATGTTATCGACGGGGTGATCTCTTTGGATACTTTGATGCACCCTTGGATGTGGCATTTGAGAGACATGTTGGATTGGTTCTAGGGCTTCATCTTGAACATCCTCCACGAGTTTGCTTGCACTCCCTTGAGAAATGTCTTGACTTTGGCTTGAAGTAGGAGGCTCGACTTGTGTAGATGAATTGTCTTGTTGTATCTTTTCTTGCGGCCTCACTTCTCCTAATGCCATCTTCTTGATTGCTATGCTCGGTTCTTCCTCATTTCCTAGCACATTTAAATCAACTTGCTCTACTTGAGAGCCGTTAGATTCATCAAATGTCACGTCTCTCGCTATTTCAACACAACCCGAGGTTTTGTTGAAAACACGATAAGCGTAGGCATTTGATCCATATCCTAGCAAGAACCCTTCATCGACCTTTGGAGCGAATTTGGAGTTCTTAGGCTTCTTGTTTAGGATAAAACATTTACTACCGAAAACTCTGAAATACGAAATATTTGGTTTGTTACCGGTGAGGAGTTCGTATGCCGTTTTCTTCAATATCTTGTGGAGATATAATCGATTGATGGCATGACAAGCGGTGTTGACAGCTTCCGCCCAAAATTGATCGGAGATCTTGTATTCATCAAGCATTGTCCTTGCCATCTCGATTAAGGTCCGGTTCTTCCTTTCTACCAATCCATTTTGTTGAGGGGAGTATGGAGCGGAGAACTCGTGCTTGATTCCTTCTTCATCAAGGAATTCTTCGACTTGAGTATTCTTGAATTCACTTCCATTATCACTTCGAATCTTCTTGATCTTCAGCTCGAATTCATTTTGGGCTCTTCTTGCAAACTTCTTGATTATCCCTTGCGTCTCACTTTTTTCTTGCAAAAAGAACACCCACGTGAAGCGTGAAAAGTCATCAACAATAACTAAACCATACTTGTTACCTCCGATGCTTATATAAGCAACGGGTCAGAAGAGCTCCATGTGAAGAAGCTCCAATGGTTTTGTCATCGTCATCATGTTCTTCGCGGGATGACGCGCTCTAACTTGCTTTCCGGCTTGACAAGCGCTACAAATCCTATTTTTCTCAAACTCAACATTCGTTAGTCCAATGATGTGATCACCTTTTAGAAGCTTGTCGAGATTTCTCATGCCAACATGGGCTAGCCGGCGATGCCATAACCAACCCATGCTAGACTTTGCCATTAAGCATGTTTGAAGTTTAGCGCTATTTGAGTTGAAATCAACCAAATAGAGCTTACCCTTCAAATATCCTTTAAAAGCAATTGAGGATTGTCTCTTCTAAAGATGGTCACATCCTCATTAGTAAAAGACAATTATAGCCCATCTCACAAAGTTGCGACACGGATAACAAATTGTAATTTAAAGATTTGACTAATAGAACATTTGAAATGGAATGATCATTAGAAACAGCAATTTTACCTAATCCCATCACCTCACCTTTACCATTATCTCCAAACACAATATTTTCATATTGTGACCCTTTTCATCAAAAGATGAAAACATTTTCTTTTCTCAGGTCATATGGTTTGTGCAACCACTATCAAGCACCCAACTTGATCCAGGAGTATAATCCTACAAGATCACATTAGACTTTGTTTTAGGTACCCAAATCCTTTTGGGTCCTTGCATGTTAGTGATCAACACTTTTGGTACCCACACCTTCTTCTTACTCTTTTCACTAGAGTTGTGGGCACCGACAAAATGAGCAATCACTTTACCACGGTGATTTCTCTTCAACATGTAAGAAGCAAAGTGAATAGAATGAGATGCGTGATGTTGAAGATGCTTCTTAGATTCTTGCCGGTCTTGATGACTTGTGTGGTGGTCAATGGTTGCTTGTCATTTCCTTTGACAAACTTGATGCATTCCTTACCTTTTACCACCACACGGTCATTTCTTTTGCATTCATTCTTATCATATCCTAGCCCTTCTTTGTTTTGTTTCCTTGACCATTTATGGTCTTATATAAGGCATCCTTGGATTGATAAGTTTTCATGCAACCGTATCTTACCAAGGCACTTAATCTCGTTTTAAGCTTTTTAATACTTGCACAAATTGAGAGTTAGTAGTACAAGCATTAATATCAACATTATAGCAACGAGCAACCATTGCTAGTGGAAGGAATAGATGCCAAAGATGAATCAACAATTGGAGAATCAATATCATTAAGAGATTCAATTTGCACTTCAAGAGCTTGAAGATTGTTTTCAAGACTTATGACATTTTCTTGAAGTGACTCATTTGACCCCTTAAGTATTTCAATTGAATTATTAGCCAAATCAAGCTTTTGGTTAACAATTCAATAGTCTCCTTTTCTTTAGTGAGGATCTTCTCGAGCAAGAGTTCTCTTCTTTTCACAAATTAGCAACTCTTCTTGCTTCTCGAGAGTCTCCTCTTGGCTATCTATTCTTTTCAATAGCTTATGAATCTTAGCAATAGCCGATTTGCTCAAATCACAAAATAGAGCATCATCATTATCATCATCGCTTTCTAATTCACTATCGCTACTTGGGGGTTTGGTTTTAGCCATTACCTTGCGCCCTTTGGCCATAAGACAAATAGGCGCGTCGTGGTCAGTCGTTGTCGCTCAATTCCCGAATAGCGACTTTGTCGGTGGAGTGGCTTCTATGGCGAGGTGGCGACTCCTTCATCATCGGTGTCGAGTCTGAGTCGTTTGAATCCCATTCTTCTCCAATGTGAGCTCGCCCCGAGTACTTCTTCTTGTAAGTCTTGTTCTTCTTGAGCGGCTCACTTTTCTTGTTCTCACTTTGGTTGTTCTTCTTCTTTGGACAATCGGCGATGAGGTGTCCAACTTCACCGCACTCATAGCAAGCCCTCTTTGTGTTTGTTCTTCTTCTTGATTTGTCGTTGTAGTTCTTCTTGTACTTGCTTGACCCATCATACTTGAGGAACTTTTTGAATTTCCTTACAAACAGAGCCAAGTCTTCTTCGTCTTCGCTTTCATCTTCCTCTTCATCACTTGAGGTTGATTCTTCCTTTTTGCTTGCCTTCAAGGCTATTTGCTTCGGTCTTGAGCTCGAGCTTTGCTTGGCAAGGTTCTTTACTTCTTTTGCTTCTTCCTCCATGAGCTCATGTGAAAGAATTCTTCCAAGCACGTCATTTGGAGTGAGCCTTTTGAAATCCTTTCGCTCTCGTATAAGAGTTACGAGTCGAATTCCTTGGAGCAAATGCTCTCAACATTCTTTGACCACGACGTGGTCCGTCATATCCTTGCTTCCAAGCCCTCTTATCTTGTTTACGAGGATCATCAAGCGGTCATACATTTGTTGCGGAGTCTCATCATCATTCATAACGAATCTCCCCAACTTGCCTTCTAGCAATTCAATCTTTGACTCCCTTACACTTGACGTACCCTCATGTGCAACTTGGAGTGTGTCCCATATCTCTTTGGCTTCTTCCAAGCCATCCACTTTGTTGAATTCCTCGGGACTCAACGCTCCAAGCAACACGCTTGCGGCAGAGCATTGCGGTGGATGTTTTGCTCTTGTTCGGCGTGAGCTCCATATCGTCTTAGGCATATCTAAACCTGTGCAAACAATCTTCCAAACACTAGGGTGGAGTGACATCAAATGCATTTTCATCTTGTGCCTCCAAGCGGAGTAGTACGTGCTATCGAAAAATGGTGCACGCCCGGAGGGCACAGTAATATAGGAATGCGAAGAGGAAGTATTTAATTTTTCGTAATTAAAAGGAATTTGAGCTCCCTGCGATGACGTTGAGGTGTCACCTTCCTTGGTCTTCGTGGGAGTTCCATGTCCGGCCTTTGGACTACCTTCTTCCCCCGACACGACAACCTTCAATCCGGTGTTGGCCATCACGTTCCTTCAAGCGGTTAGGCCTTCGAGAAGGTTCGGCTCTGATACCAATTGAAAAGATGAGAAAGTTGCCTAGAGGGGGGGGTGAATAGGCAATTTAAAATTTAAACTAAATTTGTCGCAGCGGAAAGAGTATCGGAACTTCCGGTATTGGATCGGAACTTCCGATATAATCGGAACTTCCGATAGACTTTAGACACGAACAATTAATAACTGAGAGTAAAGAGCTTTGAATGCAATCCAAGAACGATATTCCAACTAAACAAGGAGACAAGCTAAAGCAAAGTAACGTAAAGACACGGATTTGATCCCGGAGTTCGGATTCTTGAGGGAATCCTACGTCTCCGTTGAGGAGGCTCCAAAGAGCCGGGTCTTTTCCAACCCTTTCCTCCCAAACCTCTGTCACACTTGAGGCTTGGTTCCACTATTTGGTTCCTTTCCTTTTGGAGGCGGAGCCGGCCTTTACAAACTTCTCACGGCGTCCCACAAACCCTGGGAGCTCGTGAGCAACTCCTAGCCGTCTAGGAGTCCTTCAACCTCCAAGAGAAACAAATGCACGGGGAAATGATCTTGGAGGAACACTCTTATGCTCAAGATGGAAGACACTTGCTTTTCACTCTAGCTCCAAATCTCACTTCTAGTCCTCACTCCTTGGATGATCCCTAAGATCAAAGAGGAGGGCTCAAAAGTAGACTAGAGAGGGCTCAAGGTGCACTAGAGTTCTGCCAAAGAGAGTGTGTCACCCTCAGATGAGAGAGGGGTGGGGTATTTATAGTTTCTTGCAAAAAAACTAGCCGTTATACACCCACTCAGCTGCATATCGGAACTTCCGATATCAACATCGGAATGTCCGATATGCACAAATAATCAGAACTCGAGCGCACTACAACTGTCAAACAAGATGCATCGGAACTTCCGATGTCAACATCGGAACTTCCGATGTTCCCAGAAAAAGCCCTTGATAAAATGCTTCTAAGTCCATATCGGTTGTCAGATATATACATCGAACTTCCGATACCAATATCGGAATGTCCGATCTAATATATCGGAGTGTCCGATAATTCCAGAGCTCCTTTTCGGTTTGAACACATCGGAACTTCCGATGTCAAATACCGAACTTCCGATCTTTACAGAGAGCACCTAGAAAGCTTTACAACGTATCGGAACTTCCGATCGTAAATATCGGAACTTCCGATACATCTTCCACGCACGGATTGAAGCAGGCATGCACATCGGAATGTCGGTCATATCGAACTTCAATATAATATCGGAATGTCCGACTTGAACTTTGATAAAAACACATTCCGGTGCATGCGCGATAACTTAGGGTCTCAATAAGAGTTAAAGTAGCATTCATCTGAGCATAGAGACTATCCTAGATCATTTACGATGCATCCCTCTTAATAGTACGGCATTCCTACGACACAAAGCATAGAAAGTAAAAGCGTAATGCCATTTTCCTCGCGTAATATTGTTTGAGGGTATCCATCGCACGTCGACGATCTCACATTGAACCTTTTACCTGCTCATAAGCTCATTGAAGACATTAGTCTCTTTAATCGCTTGTCATTAATCAACCAAAACCAATTTTGAGGGCCTAGATGCACTTTCAGTTAGATCCCATCTAGTGCACCAGATCTAGACATGTGGCCATGGTGTGCTCTGCCACGTTGTCTGGTCATCGCCAGCCTCTGTGATGAATCTCAGCCGTCGGTTTTGAATCATGCGGTCACGATCTCGTCGTGCGCCGAGCCAGTGCCATGCTGCCACGTGTCGCGTAGAAACCGATGAGTCACCCCGCCCCATGGTCGTTCTGACGTCATCATGGTGACATCAGCCGTAGTGATCCCACATGTCAGTGGCGTTGTGTCGTAGACCAAGTCCACCGTAGACTTGCGTTGAGCTATGGACCCGATCCATATACCGTGGGCCCACATGTCAGCCTAATAAAGCTTTTTCAGAAAAATTTTATTTTATTTAATTAGATTTATGACGTCAGCATGACATCATAATTGTCTTTTTTAGTATAAATTTAATTCAATCAAAAATTCAAAATATATGTGACACGTGTTGCTCTGTGGTTGGTTCACGTGTCACGGTGATGTTAGCATGACATCATAAATATATTTTTTTCCTGTAGAAAAATATTTCAGTAAAAATTATTTTTGGTGTTGACGTCATAAATTCTATTTTTTAATACAAAAATAATTCAATTAATTTGGTTTATTCTTTTATATATATTTTTAAACTTTGGGTAGCTCGTTCTTGCTCATAAGAACTCTGGTTGAGGTGATTCTAGAGCCTAAAAATTTGTAAAATCATGCTGTATATAATGATGAATTTTATTTAATTTTAGAGTTGATTTTACTCTTTGTTTTTTTGTATTTATTATTTATTTATTCGTTGAAGTGCCTGAGGGTTTCGATGGGCAGTTGTTGGTACTTCAAGAGTAATGTCTAGAGCCTGAGCAAAAGCTTTTTCAAGGCAAGTTATGTTTTGATCATGTTGATCCTATGTATTGAAATTTACATTGTTTTACACTATTGCATGCTAAATGAAATTAAAATTGATTTCAATTAATTTTGGATTAGTTAATCAACCTAATTATTGTATATCCACATTGTCGTTCGTATACCTAGTTTATTTGTCACCTTAAGCTGATTTAATGTTAGTTGGATGCTATTAAATTGCCAACATAGGTTGCTATAACGTGTTTAGTGTGCTTAGGCACGCAATATGTTATTGATATCATTTTGGAAGTACAAATTTAATATTGATTAATGGAATATGCAATGTGTTTCTAAAATGATGTGTCATGTGTTGCCACATGATGATGTTGATATGTAGAGACATGTGTTGTTTTACATAGATGTTGACTTGTTGATAGTATGTGTTGCACAATAATCAACTGGGTGGAAAATGATTTAGATTGGGGCAAATGGTATGAGGTTTTGTGCTATGGTGGTCCTGTGTGGCAGTGGATTGATGAGTGTAAGTGAGACTGCGTGCTAATGTTGAGAGTTTGGAAGTCTAGTCTTGGTCAATTAAGGACTTAATCTTGTAAGCCTTTGAACTAGGCCAAACATACAATCACATGTCTGGAGTGGAACAGACTTAGTTAAGTAAGTTGCCTATGTGTTAGCATATGGTACCTTATATTAATAGTCACATAGGGGTGTGGTTATGGGGGAGGATGTCTGTGCGTATGCTTGGCATCGGTCCAACGGTGTGTCGGTCCTATACTTCGGTTCTATGTGAGGGAAGGGATAGTGAAGGCAATACGGGAGAGGTTCATGTGTTAAGATAAAAATTTTTGGAAGGCTTTGTTATGATCACTCATTTGCATACTCTTTTATAACGAGTCATGGCATAGTGGTGAGTTGATTATATCTTATGGGTAAAGTGTATAACCTCTGCAGAGTGTGTGTCAAATCTATTCGAATAGTTGTGTCTGCGGTATTGGACAATTCTCAAAAATTACAGTCAAGGGTTAGATCTTAAAAAATATAACTTGGGAATAGGAGGTTATGTGCCATTGAGAAATATGAAATTGGTTAGGCTGTGTGCCAGTGAGTCTTGAAAAAATAATGAGAATGTTACTTAATTATAACATTTGATTTACAATAATTTTAATTTATACATGTTAATCATTTGTAAATGTTGCTTTGTACAAAATAACTACTTCAGTCATTCACTTGGAATAAACCATGCATATAGTTAATAGACTTGCATTCCGTGCATGGCTTGCTGAATGCTTTATGTATTCACCTCCTTGCAACACCCAACTCACCAGTTGAAGAGTCTACATCAGTTCTCAAGGAGTTCTAGGAAGAGATGAATAATTAAGGTGCGAGCCTTGTCAGTTTCCTGTGGCATATTAATGGGTTACTACGAGTCTTGTTTTATGATATAGTTTCTTTTATTTCTTAGTATTTGCCCTGCATGGCATATTATTATAAGTTAACCATAAGGCTGACCAAACAGGTTATATTAATAGATGAAGTTTTGTTTGCTATTATGTTGTGTATGATTGTGATATTTCTTCTATATTGAAACTGTGTACACTAATATAATTTTAAATTAGTGTTGAATACATTGAAGATCCGAATTTACGCATTCAAATCCCGATATTCTACGAGCTATAGAGAAGAGAATATGTGGAGTTGGGGACCTTGTAATCATGTCTCCTTTGCGCCCAAAATAGTAGCAAGAATGCCCTGCATGACTAAGTCTTTTTATTGCATAGAACAGTTAAGCCAAAATACTACATGTCACAATCCTACTGGCCCTACACTATTGGTGAACTCGGGGTCAACAAGACAGTGAGTGCAGTCGTGCAGTCAGATCAACCTCGGGCTCCAATGCAAAGCGCCGGTAATCTACCACGGTGCAACAACAACGCTCACCGATAGGCGGGCCCAAGCCAACCCCCGCCCGCTGACAATAAGGAGGTGACAAGTCACCCCTCGTTCCTCGCTTCCGTGTGGACCTCATTGTAAGATTGTGTACATCCCTTAGCATTTAAAGTAGGTATATTAACATAGACATATAATCTCTTTCTACCACTATTGTTAGCTACTTTTATTACTCTAACCCTATTGTGCACTACACATATATTTTAAATTATATCATCTAAATAGATTTTCGTATACAAGATAGGAGGAGAAACATTCCAATATGGCATGCAAGTTAGCCCTAGCACCAACCAGGGTTTCAAATTTCGTTTTCGGATTAAATCTCATCACCTACCGAAATCCAAAATTTCATCGAGATCTCGTTATTTCGGAAAAAATCCGAACGAAATACAAAAACCAAAATTTGAATCTGGTCAAATCTCGGTCAAATTTGCCGAGATTCACCGAGATCTCGGTGAGATTTTACGCACCGTCACACTTTGAATTTTTTAGGGTTTTTTCAATTTCGCTAGAATTATAATCTACCGACTATCCCACATGGAAAATGACACGAATAATCCAATCCGATCAAAATCCAGTCAAATCCGGTCAAGTTTTAGTCAAATCTCGGTCAAATTTGCCGAGATTTCGATCAAATTCATCGAGAACTCAGCGAGATTATAGGTTACTGTAGCACTTTGAATTTTGTTTAGGGTTTTCTTAATTTCGCCGGATTATGAAACTCGGGGAGTTCCGAGATCCGATATTTCGCCGATATTTCATCGATTTTCGTCGAGACTTTGAACCTTGGTAGCAACCACCATGTCGGTTAGCATTAAGACTGGCTATCGAGTCGACTCGATTTGACTCATTCAAGCTCATCTAAAAAATAGTTCAGTTGAGCTCGGCTCATTAAGCTAACGAGCTGAAAAACCAACTTAGTTCGGCTCGATAAAAAAGCTCAAGCTATTCGTCAGCCAAGATGAGCTGAGTTGAGCTAATCTAAGCCACGTCATGAACACATGCCATATATTAATAAAAACATGTAACATGAGAACTACAGAAATAAAACCGTAGCTAATTATCTAGCATACAAAGAAAACATAGGTAATTAGTCGGGAGTCAATTAGCAATCCTAACAATTTCAGTCACCTAACATGGTTACATGGATATAAATTAATTTAAATATTTAGCTAACTAAAAATCTTTCACATAAAAAATCATCATGATGAATATTTAGTTACCGAGTCTTAACGAGCTAACGAGCAGCTCGTGAGTTAGCTTGAACTTGAATACCAACATGTGAAGGCCGCTCGACACAACCCATTTATTTTACCACGAGCGGGAGTATGCGAGCTCTAGTTAGCATCGACTCCAACAAATTTCTCTTTCGTGTGGCTTCTCGCTCAGTGGCATGTATAATAGTTGTGAAATCATATGCTAAAAAATTGGCTTAGAATTGAATTTGCAAAAATGTGCTTGTTCATGTGTTGTGACAATTTGACAAGAAACAGTAAGTTTCGCTTTGGCGCCGGACCAAACTTAAAGAAAACAGTAAGTTTCCCATGTACAACGGACCAACTTTTTTGGTCCTTTGTAAACATGCTTTTGACAACCTCATTCTCCCATGTACAACGGACCAACTTTTTTGGTCCTTTGTAAACATGCTTTTGACAACCTCATTCTCCTATGTACAACAGACCAACTTTTTTGGTCCTTTGTAAACATGTTTTTGACAACCTCATTCTCCCATGTACAACAGACCAACTTTTTGGTCCTTTGTAAACATGTTTTTTTTTGGCAACCTCGTTTTCCCATATGCAGACCAACTTTTTGGGTATGTCGTAAATGTGCTTTGAAGGTTGTTGTGCGAGATCAAGTTATTGAAAAACAGTAAGTTTCACATATGCAGCGGACCAACTTTTTGGTTAAGTCGTGAATGGGTTTTTGAGTGATTTTGGGATTGAATTTATAAACTTGATTTTGAGATTATGAAATTTGTGAGAATTTCATGATGCTTGTTTTGAAGTGGATTTTATGCAATGCTCGTGTGAGTAGTTGCATGGATTAATGTGAGTCAAGTCGTGGACTTGTGCTCGGAATTATTTGTGGTTTGTTCATGTGCGGTATTGCTCGAAGACGAACGTGGTCGATGACGGACCGGAACTAGGTTCATGGAGGAGCCGAGGTTCGGGACTAGGTTCAAGGAGGAACCGAGGTCTTGGTGGTCAAGGATGTCATGCGGGGCGTTCGGGCTAAGAGAATGGTGCACATGAAGAATGGTTAGTCACGTGAGAATGGCGAGGAGGTCATTCGGCGTGCAAAGTGTTAGTCACGTGAGTATGGCGGTGGCCATACGCGTGCAAAGTGTTAGTCACGTGAGTATGGTAGGGTTGCCATACGGCGTGCAAGAGTTGTATTCGGCCAGGTTGGGCCAAGAGGAGTTGTGTTGAATACGGACTCCTTCTAGATTAGGAATTGTATTCAGAACTCCTTGTGTTTTGCTCCTTTAAATAGGAGGGGTGTCTCCTGTTGAAAGGCATCTAATCAAGTAAAGCTGAGCGCATCAAGCTTTGAGCTTGGTTTTAGGGTTTGTACTCTTTTGATGAGAGTATTTTAGACAAGAAATAATGATCAATTCTTCCAAGATTTTTGCGTGCTATGATAACCACGTCGCTGCTGGTTTTCTGTTTTGGTTCTTGTTTGCATGCTTGTTCTAATTCTAGATTGGTTTTTGATCGTTGAGTTTCATCTTGATTTGATCCATCAAAAACCTTTCTAGGGTATTGATCTAGTATTCCTCAAAGTTTTGTTGATAAATCTTTTGAAGATCTTGTTTAATCTTGAAGTTTTGATTAGATTGATTCTCGTCAAGTTCTGGATCAGCAAGCTTGCGAAGCTTATAACTTTTGATCTGCAAGTCCGATCGAGCTGATTCTTTTTGGGTTCGATTCGTATTAGAATCTAGTTTCTCGTGTCCAAATTTCAGATCAATCTAACGGTTGGATCTCCGGGAATTCGCGTTTTACCAAATCTCTGTCATTCTGTTTTTGTCGAAAACGAGGCAATTATTTGGTTCTGTTTTGGGGTGAACTTTTAATAGATCAAAAATTTGGTTTTAGCTTCCGCACAATCATTCACCCCCCCTCTGATTGCTATATTCGTATACTTCGATCCTACAATAGTACATATCAACTGTATGTAAGACTATACCACATAGAATCTTAAAGGAGAAATATGCTATCTACGATCTCATAGACGGATTCATACTGTATGTATAATTGTATAGATAACTATTAATTATACAAAAGATCATTGTAGGCAACCATATAGACATTTAATTATATAAATTATATTTAATTCTATCAATAAATAATAATAAAATGTATTATAGATAGTCACCCTTGTACTACTCACTTTATGGGAAAATTTCGTATTTAATACAACTTTTAACTCGTATTTACAAAATGATACAACAATTTCGCGTATTTATAAAAAAACCAGTGATGTCCGATTTCTGGAAAACCGAAAATGCATGTCTGGTTCTCCAAAAACCGGAGATGGCTTGTCCGGTTCTCCAAAAACCGTGATGGGACTTGTCCGGTTCCTGATAAACCGGACATGCATGTCCGGTTTACCAGGAACCGGCCATGCTTTTATTTATTTATTTATTTGCTTTTTTCTGTTTTTTTTCAACTCGAGGTAATTCAAATGCAAATAACTTTCGCTATACAACTCCAAATTCAACGAGACAACTTTTTAAATTTGTGCAAAATCATTTAGATTATGAATATGCAAAAATATTTTAGTTTTGATTATTGTGCAGAAAACGATGTCCAAGTCACGGTAAATTCGGATTTTCAAAACCGGTTATTGCGTATTTGGATTTTCAAAAACCGGTTATTGCGTATTTCTGAAATTAAAATTTCATACCCCATTTGATTATTTCGGTTATATTCTCTCGCTAAAATAGCATATGATGTTTGTCTGTAAAGGGTACCGCTCATTATTCTTTTAAGAGAATTCCACTTTTGCTCGTCCCACAAAGAAAGTAAAATGAAAGCTCATACTCTCACATTAAAAAACGTAAAGCATCACACATATATGTTGACAGAATCCTTGAATATCAATATAAATCCACCTAAAGGCCGGGACTACTAAAATACTACATGGATGATATGTGCGCTAGCTTTTGCTAAGATGAAAAGGATCTCTGAAGACACAAGCAAACCATTAACATAGACCCAAAGGTTTCTTTTTCCTAAGCCGCACTGCAGGCTGTAGCATTTTAGAAAATTATATAGTTGGTGCATGTTTTAATGGAAGCTTGAATATAGTCGCAGTGGATGGAGGCAAGGCCCACGCACGATGGTTGGTGTTCCCAAGTTTATTTTTCGGACTTAATTTAAGAGCTTTTTACGGTATACTGATTTAATATGAACCATTCATTATTTTCGGTCCATTAAATTGGTATCATACATTCTTTTCGATCCAATAGATCTGACCAGTTAGAATTTATTTATACTTCCTTTAGCAGTAAAGTAGTGAAAATACCTTTAACAAATCAACGACTAGATCTAATTTCAACTACCTACTTATATACTACGAGTATTATAATGTACCTAAAATTTCTCTAATTTAAAAGATAAGTGCAAGTGTGCTAAGGCTCGATTTGAAAGGCGAATTTCAGGTCAATCTCATAGGAATTGATCTGTTCGCCGTAAAAACTCATCCAAAACTCCTGCATTCGAAATGTACGGTGTTGGTTTAGAGGATGGAGGTGAGGTCCGCACATTGATGGTCAGTGGTTGAAAGTTTATTTTTTGGGGTTAGGTCCAGTTCATTTCAGTTTATGAATTCTAGATTATATAAGAAATTGTTTTTGACTGTAGAAGAATCAGATTAGACCAGTTGCGGCTTCTAGGTTCTAGATCAGGCTGATAGAATCAGATTCAAACCATGTTATGATTCTATATAGAGGGTAGTTTTGATTCTATATAGAGGGTAGTTCTGATTCAAACCATATTATGATTCTATATGGAGCGGTATCCCTTACAGACAAACATCATATGCTATTTTAGCAAGAGAATATAACCAAAATAACCATATGGGGTATGAAATTTTAATTTTGAAAATACACAATAACCGATTTTTGAAAATCCAAATACGCAATAACCAGTTTTGAAAATCCGAATTTACCGTGACTTGGACATCGTTTTCTGCACAAAAACCAAAACTAAAATATTTTTGCATATTCATAATGTAAAAGATTTTACACAAATTTAGAAAGTTGTCTCATTGAATTTGAAGTTGTATAGCGAACATTATTTGCATTTGAATTACCTCGAGTTGAAAAAACAGAAAAAAAAAAGCAAAAAATAATAATAAAAAAAGCAATGGCCGGTTTCTGGTAAACCTGCATGTCCGGTTTATCAGGAACTGGGCAAGTCCCATCACCGGTTTTTGGAGAACCGAACAAGTCATCTTCGGTTTTTGGAGAACCGGACATGCATTTTTGGTTTTTCAGAAACCGGACATCACTGATTTTTTTGTAAATACGCGAAACTATTGTATCGTTTTGTAAATGTGAGTTAAAAGTTGTATTAAATACAAAATTTTCCTCACTTTATGTAGTATGTATCATTGTATAAATAATTCTGTCTATACATGCCTATGCACGTTGTCCCTCCCCCGAACCTTCGCAGCTCGGGCCCACACGCCATCTTCTCCACCCCGGACCAAACATTCCACTACTTCCCTCCCCCAATTTCTTCCCTTCGGCGATGGTTTGATCGGATCCCAATCCGACCCGGCCCAGATCTAGCGCCGCCGCGCCGCCATGGCCGACCACTCCGACTCCGAATCCTCCCCCAAGTCCTCCTCCTCCTCCTCCTACTCCCCCACCGCCCACCGCAGCTCGCCGCCGCGCGCCCGGGCCCACTCCGACGAGAGCGGCAGCAGCGACGGTGTCCTCGTCGAGCTCCCCTCCCAGGTACCAGCACCGCGTCCTCACCCCCTCTGTCACCTTACCTCCATTCCGATGCCTGGCCCCGCTCGAACGGAATGGCTTATAGAAGCTTTGCCCCCCCTGGCCTCTGCTACATGTAGGAAGCGCGGAGCCCCGGGGCCGACCCCGACGGCGGCGTCCTCGTCAACATGCCCGCCGACGACACCACCAGCGGCGAGGCCTTCGAGGACGCCCCCGACGATCTCGCCACCGCCGGCTCCCGCTCCCTCGACGAATCCATCGCTGTCATCGACTTCCCAGACGAGTCCAGCGCCGCCGCCGAGTGCCGCAAGTACAAGGTGCTGCTTCCTTTGCCTCCTATACCAGATTAGTTTCGTGTTATTTCGTACGTTATTTGCGCCGCGCCAACTCTAGTCTTCAATTCTAAAGTTGTAACGCGATGTGGAATGGTTTTTTTGGTTCAGGAAGAGAGGGAGGTGTTTGCGCGGGACGCAGTTGCACTCCGAAGGATGCTACGGGAGTTGGTGGGGCAGGAATCATCGGGGTCGTTGCAGGTAGAGGATCCCGATGAGAGAGTGCTGGTGTCACCAACACCGCTGCACTCGATGTTGGATGATTGCTCGAGATTTGTGCTTGAACTAAATTCAGTGGCGCATGCCAGGGAGCAGGAGGTGGAGAGCCTACGTGCTAGGGCTGCAAAGGCAGAGGTGTCAAGGGAGGTTGTGGATGCATATATTGGTTCATGGAGGGAAGGGTCAGAACTAGCGATTGGACGGATCGTTGCATCAGTCGATGCCGTGATTGGGCAAGATGATTGCAACTTTGAGAGTGCTGACCGGGACAGGATATCTGCTATGGAAAGGAAGACTTTGTTGCTAGCGGAGAAGTACAGGCAGGTCTTGTTGGGTATCGGACAACTTGAGCAGGTTATAGCAGAGGTGAAGCCTGGTTTTTTGGCCATGGGGCAATGTGATCACGCTACCATCTTAGGTATCGCTTCAGAAGAATTGGTCAGTAGCAAGAGAAATGAAGCAGATTTCCTGCAGAAGGTGAGCACTTTCGGGGAAGAAAACAAGGCTCTTGCTGAAGAGCTTGAGATAGTGAAAGCTGCTCGAGATGCAGCAAACACTGAAGCACGCAAAGCCAAGGCAGAGTTTGAACAGATGGAGCATAAATTATTGACAACTAAGGAGAAGCTCAGCATGGCTGTTACAAAGGGCAAGTCGTTGGTGCAGCATCGAGATTCCTTGAAGCAGGCGTTGGCTGAAAAGACGGGTGAGCTGGATAAGTGCATGGCAGAGTTGCAACAGAAGTCTGAAGTATTGCAAGCAGCGGAGGGCAGAGTCGAGGAGCTCAAGACGTTGTTGGACGAAAAGTCGAATGATCACGAGAAATGCTTGGATGAGCTTCATGAAACATGCAACGCATGGGAAGCTGCTAAGGCCAGCATTGAGCAACTGAATGAAGCAAACACTGCACTTACTTCTGTTCAGGCTTCCCTTTCACTAAAGGATGGGATTCTTCAACACATTGAAGAGGTCATGTCGGTAGCATCATTTCCAGAGGATATGCTTTCCTTGGAGATGACTGACAGGTTGGAATGGTTGGTTGAGCAAAAGAAAATTGCTGATATGATATTCTCAGAGCACCGCAAAGTTAAAGATATTCTAGGCTCAATTGACTTTCCACACTCAGTCTTAACTGGCGAACTTGATTCACAAATCACTTGGCTAGTCAACTCGTTGACCCAGGCCAAAGACAATGCAGTCCGGATGCAGAATGAGTGTTCTGATATGCTGTGTAGACTGGCTGCACATGAATCAAAATCGGTCTCGATGCATGAGGAAATTGACCTTTTGACTATAGATCTACTGGAAGAGAAGCAGGAAAAGGACATACTTGTAAATGAACATTCTGAATTGATGTCCCTATACAATGCTGCTGTTAATAAACTATCTGTTGTCTCTTCACGGAATACTGAGCTTGTAAAGGCATTTGCAGAGATTTCTGATGTCACATTGGAGGGCAATGAACCCCTGGAGACTACCAAATTAGTAGAGCAGTGCCTAAGCAATGCCCAACTAAGAGCAAAATCCTCTCCTGTCGAGCGTGAAAGTTTCGAGAAGTTACAAACACTCGCATATACCCTGGATCAGGAATTAACACTGTGTAAAATAATTCTTGAAGAAGACATGATTGATAGATATGAGAGGACGAGACTGTCCGGTGAACTACACAGAACGACAGAGGAGATTTATGCCCTAAAAAATGAAAAGGGCTCATTACAGAAAGAGCTTGAACGGGTGGAGGAAAAATCATCTTTGCTTAGGGAGAAGCTGTCAATGGCCGTGAAAAAGGGGAAGGGTTTGGTACAGGAGCGTGAAGGACTCAAGCAAGTCCTGGATGAGAAGAATTCTGAGATAGAGAAGCTAAAACATGCTCTGGATGAAAAGAACTCTGAAACAGAGAATTTAAAACAAATTTTGGATTGGAATAACTCTGAGATAGAGAAGCTAAAACACTCTCTGAATGAAAACAATTCTGAAACAGAGAATCTAAAACAAGCTTTGGATGAAAAGAACTCTGAAACAGATAAGCTAAAACAAGATCTGGATGCAAGGAACACAGAAATGGAGAATCTAAAATACGAGATGGTGTCAAGGGAATCGGTAATTACGGATCTCAGAGAACAAGTTGAGCACCTATCTTCTCAGGTTACACATTTTGATAAGCTGCAGCTGGACATTCTTGTCCTTAATGATGAAAAGAGTAAAGTAGAAAGCATGTTGGAAGAAGCCAAAGTTTCCTGGGGCACTCTAGTTGATTCAATATCAAGCATTGCTCTTCCTGTTGATCACCCCTTTGAGGAGCCTGTGGAAAAAATAAGCCAGATTGCCCAATACATCAAGGAATCACAAGCTGCTAAGAGTTCTGTAGAGAATGAGCTACACAAAGCAAATGAGCAATTTGCCTTGCAAGCTAGCAGGTTTTCTGATGCCCTTTCCACCATAAAGATACTAGAAGATGAACTGAGTAAAGTAAAGGAATATGTTTCTTCTAGTTCTGAAGAAAAACACCAAATACAATTGCATGCTGCTGCTGTAGAAGAGGAGTTGGAGAAGACAAATGAGGAACTTATTCGTAATGCCAACAAACTAGAAGATGCCAACATAACTATTAACTCACTACAAGATGCACTGTCACAGGCTAGAACGAATATTTCTATTCTTGATGCTGAAAAGAATGAAGTTGAAGTGAAACATGAAATGGAAATTAGTGGTCTTAATGCTAAGCTAGACAAATGTTTGGAAGAGTTGGATAAAACTCCTGGAAACTTACAAAGTCATTCAACTGAACATCATGGTTACCTTGAGAAACTTAGCACACTTGTAATGGATGATAGTATCGTATCGTTGATGGCTGAAGATTTTGGAAAGAAGATCAGCAGCTTGAGAGATATGAGCCTTATAGTGAAGAGTATGCATGAGCAACTTGTTGCAAGGGGGTTTCAGATTGATCCAATTATGGAGGTAAAGTGTTTTTTCTCTCATGATTATATGATTTTTTCGAAAGCATTTTTCTGGTTTCTTTGTTGTATGTGCAGCAGTGAATTTATTATTTTATCTAACTTACCGGCTTTCTAGCATTATTTATATTCAGGACCTTACTACGAGCAATATTTACTACCAATAGACTTAGTTGAATGCTTCCACTACCATCATAGTTGCTACTCTATACATGTTTGTAATGTAGTTCTTGTGTTACTGGACTTGTCAGCTTTGTAATGTGGTTACCAATGGACAGGATGGTTGACTGACTTATCAAATTTGTAGTTGTCAACATGTCGTGTCTGGTCGTGTTAGTGAGATAACTAAGGAAAAAAAAAGAATCCATATACCTATGTCCTAGCTTTATGCTTGGGCAAGTTGGACATTGCCCATTTAGCTCCATATTATTTTGCATGCATGATCCACACATAATGAAAGAGGTGAATATCTCATATAATTTACACATCTTTCTGTCTCTCTAAGCATACACTTTTCAAGGTTTTGCGTTGCTTGGTTTTAGAATTCTTTGTCAAGTACAACGATTGTGCTGACTTGATATCATCATGCTCAAGCATAACCTGACCATTTAATGTACTCAAGCAGGATTCGGAGTTTGCCACGCTTTTCTCTCTTCCTGACTACAATAATTTTGTTACTGAAAGAATGGTCATCAGCAAAACTAGAAAAGAAAAAATTGATGATGATTCATCCTTCCCTACTATTGTTGAGCAGTTCAGCAACCAAGCTGAATATTTGTCTGGTTTTTTTAAAGATTTGTCAGGCTACATGACTGACAATATTATGCTGGTGCTACGTGCTCTGCATTTGGCAAGCAACAACTTTGCTCGTACTTTAGAAGAGCATGACACCTTGAAGATTGAATTGGGGAACAAGGACACTCATAACAGAGCTCTTGAAGCTGAATTGGTCTCTCTACAAAAAGAGCTGAGGGCAATGTCATCGAAATGTATTTATTGCACCCAACAGATTCGAATTATTTTTGATGATGTGCTTGATCTAGGCTATGCAATAGAGTTGGCAACATGCAACTCCAGCATTGTATCAAAAGTAGCAGAGAATTTGTCTGTTTTGAAGGATGAGGATGCTGATGATTATACTAAGGCGGCTGATACTTTACTATCTACCGTGAACAAATTGAAGTCAGAGTCTGAAAAGTTATCTGATATTAAGGGGGTAGTGATAACTTCGTTAGATGAGTTGAAAATGAGGCTGAAACAAGCCGAGTCAACTTATGAAACTGCTTCAAAAGATCATCAGTTGTATGCAGAAAGAGTGTGTGAGCTGGAGAAAGATCTCAAAACATTACAGGATGAGTGCAATGGAATGGAAATAAATATTCGGGAATTCCAGGAAAGGGAGGATATGTTGAAGGCAAGAGAGTTAGAGTTGCTGTCACTTGAACACATTCAAACTACAGCAGACAAAGGTATTTTTTTTTACGGAACTATTCATTAGACATTCTTATATTGACAATGTTTATTTCAGACTTATTTTGCTTGTTTTCTTGTATTAACTCTCTCTCTCTCTCTCAGGTATAACTGACGCAATTTCAAAGGATCAACTGGAAGCACTTATTGAGAAAATAAATAAGCTGAACATACCATCAGGCGACTCACATTTGCAGAGAGAAGTGACTACGTTCTCTAGTCCCATTGACAAACTATTTGTTTTCATTGATGAAGTTGGTGCACTTCGAAGTGAAATGGAGACCTTAAAATATGAAAATGAAGATTTACAGTTAAATCTTGAATCCCATGCTTGTGAAATTGAACAGCTAAAGGACACCTGCAGAAATAGTGATTCAAATAGTAGGGAACTGGAGTCAAAAAGCAGTGAACTACTCGAGGTAACAGTTAGTATGGAGCGAATGATTCAGCGGTTAGGCTATCTTGGAGGAAAAGATGCACGAGAGGATAACAAACCTACAAGTACACAAGCACTCTTATCAAAGCTGGAAAAACTAATAATCGCCTCGAGTACCGAATCTAGGAGTGCCAAGTCTGCAATTCAGGAGCTGGGAGCTAAGTTGCAGGCCAGGGAAAAGGCAGTTGATGAGTTGTCAACTAAAGTTAGAATGCTCGAGGACTCGTATCATACTCGGCTTGTGCAGCCAGAGGCTAGTAAAGACAGGTCATTTGAAGCATCTTCCTCAGCAATTGGTTCAGAGATATCTGAGATTGAAGATTTGGTAAACTCTTTTTGTCTTGTGGTTTCATCATTACTTTTCCTTCGCTATATTGTCTTTTAAGTATGTTACTGGAATTCCTAATATTTTTATATAGCAATATTACTGTTCTTACATTGTGATTTACCTAGCCACACATCTTACGCTTGTGTTTTTGTCATGGTGTTTCTCATATTAGTAGTTTACCACTATATGCACAGGAGCTATACTTTGCATATCAGCACATCTCTTTGCAGATTTATGAAAATTGCATATATGCTTGGTTGTAATGATATAGTCTTTCATACTCATATGCAGGGACCAATGGGGAAGGCATCAATTTCATCTGCCCCTACCGCTGCACATACTAGAATAATGCGAAAGGGGTCATCTGACCATCTTGTTCTGAATATTGGCACAGAGTCAGAACGGCTAATTGCTGCGCAGGATTCAGATGACAAAGGTAATGTAGACTATTTTTGGAGTTATTTCTATTAATATTAATGTGTCAATGACAGTGCTGTATTTCTTGTATTGAAGGGCGTATATTTAAATCACTGCATACATCCGGCATGATTCCAGCACAAGGAAAGCATATTGCTGATAGGGTTGATGGCATCTGGTAAGCTGTTTACAAATCTTGAAGTTACGCAGTTCAAACTCAGATGGCGTTGGTGAAACAAAAAATAGATCTTAATTTTAACTTTTCTCTTTCCTTTTTTTTTATTTACCTCTAATTTACTGTTTGTACGGATTTTGGTCTTCTTTTTTGTTTCTCATAACACATTCAACCTGAAGTTGGAGTTTTGCTTGGACATAGCGTGAACCAAAAGAACTTGCATTATTGCACCTAGCCATTAATTTGCACAGATATGTGAACTCGCTGGAAAGAAGAGTTACGTTCAGAAATTATGCCAACTCAAATTTGTTTCCAAGAGATGAAATGAAGAAAATGAAGAACCTTTTGCTATATACATTTTATTGGTTGATTGATTGTTTCGTTGACGACTATGATTGTTGTGTGGAAGGAGAGGACTGCATATTAGCAATTTTCTTGAAGTGTTCGTTTTAGACTAATTACCTTGTATCTTTCCATAGGGTCTCAGGGAGCCAGATTCTGATGAACCGGCCACGTGCAAGGCTAGGACTAATGGTGTATTGGCTCTTCTTGCACCTATGGTTGATAGGCAGCATCTTGTGACACTGCTTGTCATTGTCAATAACCGAACCCGCTCATAGCATAATTGTACAATAGCAAGCCTTAACAGTTTTATCCCCCCCCCCCCTCTTCCCTTCTTTTTTACCATAGAAATGCCATTCTTTTTCATTTTCTGCCCTCTGCTCAAATTTGTACTCGAGCAGGATATGTTGAATTCCGCACACATAATGTAATATACTAATAGGTGCAGAAAATAACAATATCATTCTTTGTTACGCTGAAGAAGTGAATGTTTTAGATGTGGCCATGATGAGTTCATCTTGTTTTTTTCTGAGGCATGATGCCTTTGGTATGAAATATTTTTGAACAAAATGAAAGCGTTTGAAGGCCCTGTTGGGGTTGCGGCTGGACTAAAAAACTGTTTTTAATTTGCTGAGCTGTAAAGTAATTGTAGCTGGCGGCGTAGTTTTTCTTAAGATATCGTTTGGCAAACTTGTTTTTTGTTGGTTTATATTGAGATGCTGAGTGGAGGCTGAGCGGGGAGGAGACGTAGGGCGGAGGCCAGGCGGGGAGGTGATCGGGCAGAGGCTCCGAAGAGGGGCAGAGCGAGGAGGGAGATGGCGACTCAAGCTTTCTTTCGCTTATCATTGCGCATCAAGAGGTGTTTTGAAGCATCTAGAAAACTGGATGCTTAGTGACAAATTTCGTCAAATCAGACGCATAGTGATCCTGAAAAAAATTTGAATAAATCTGACGCATTTTCAATTTGGGACATGGAAAATCGATTAATGATGCAGTTACAGAACGCGATCCATGATGGTGAGGTGGCCCGCGTGATCCACAGCGTCGCTGCCTTCCTCTTCCCCATTGACTTCCAGTTGCCGGTAAGCCTCCAACTTCTAACCCTGCCCATCTAAGGTTTTAAATTTCGTTTTCGGTTCATACCCTCTAAAATTCAAAATTTCAATAAAATCTTATTATTTCGGATAAAATCCAAAAGGCAAAATTTAAATCCGAAATTTTTTGAACCGAGATCTCGTTAAATTTCAAACTAACAAAAAATGGTTCAAACGACTAATGGTCCTGATGCATCACTAATGTCTCCATAAAATTTTTAGATGATGATCAAACCTGAGGAATTTTTAAAAATTCTAACAGTGATACATCCTGGGTTAATCCTTGCCAAATGGTCTCTTAAGAGTATAAAAGACTGTAAGCATGATTCTTACCAACAAGTTGGGATGGTTTGTTGGTCTAAGGCACCCCAAGGCTTTCAATTGAATGGTTGTGGGTTCAAATTCCACTCTTAACATCTTTTTTTCAAGTTTTGTGTGTGTGTGTGTCCATTTGCTTCTTGAATATTAGCCTTTAATTTGCACTTGCAAATAATGGCTGAGAAAGCAAAAGCTTTGCAGCCACCCATTTGCCAACTTGTACTAGCAGTAGTAGATAGGGGTGAAAATCGAACCAAGTCCTTATTTTTTCAAGTTTTTTTCGAAATTGACACAGTTTAATTTAATATAATTTTATTTATGATTTAGAAGTATTTTTAGAATCGAGCTAACGAGCTGAGCCAGAACAAAAACCAATTTCATTCAAAAATGACTCATTCAATATTTAATCAATAAACAAGTGTAATTAGAGCAATTTTGAACCAAGCCAATGAGCCCCACAAACGAGCTTTTTTTCTAGCCCTAGCAGTAGACAATGCTACTGCATTTGCATCATGGCTGCCTGCCTAAGCTAGCCCTCAATCACGATAATTTTTTACTCGATATATCCTTTTAGCCCATAATCTTGGTAACTTTGATGTGCTTGAGGATCCCTATTACAATTTTTCATCTTATCAGCTCCATCTGCTACTAAATTTATTAATTGCTTTTGGAGATTCACTTTCTTTTTTGAATTCCTTGAAACAGTGAAGTGCTTGTACAAATGAGAGCATAGGCAAAAAAAAAAATGGAAAAAAAAAATGTGCCCAGCTAGGATTCGAGCCCACGACCTCCTCGGCCACAATGTGAAAACCACTAGACTATAGTCACCCCTTATTACAATTTCAATACTAACATTTATACTATTGAAAGTTTAGAGAAAGTCAACCAAGCCCAAATCCGGTCCTAAGAACACTAAATCCGGTCAAAATATGCTAATCACAGTGCAAAACATCGAAATCTCACCGAGATTCCTGAAGTTATTGTAGCATTTTGAATAATTTTAAATTTTATTCATTTACTTAGGATTTAAAATTTCCACCGTGATCAAAATCGGAGATTTTATTCCTACGCCCACCCCCATCCCTCTCTCTCATCGGCATCATTTGGAGGTCTCTAACGCGCTCTCGTCCACGTGCGCTCTCCTGCAGGTACCATGGACGAGCCCTTCAGCAGCCAGGTGAGGCTCTCTCCTAGTTTGAAGCCTTCCTTTCACGCGTTTGAGCAAACTTCCGAGATTCTTACCATACGTTCTGGTTGAAAATAACTCAATATATTAACTTATCATATCTTTTGGTTATATCTAAATAGGTTGTTAGTTTAAGTCTTCTTCAACTAGAACTCCTTTGGCTTTTTTCCTGCAAGGGGTTTTCTACGTTAAATATTGTCTTCAGTTTTCGTGCGCTGTGCTAACCTTAATAAGTAGTATCAGAGCGAAAGTTTTCAAGATCAATTCGTTGCCCTGAGAGGAGACTCCCGGGGCGACACCTACACAACAATCTCACGATGGCCATCTGATTTTTTATCTACAAGGCACCTCGCTCGTGCCATTCGGCTTCTGCGCTAGCCAGTACCGCACTGGGCTTCCTCGGTGGCACCGTCATCGTTAACGCGCCAACATCACCGTGCTCTTCGAAGGCCGCATCTTCCTTGGCATCAGCATCAACTTCGGCAACCACGTCATCCACTTTCCAAGCCATGGCTATCCTTCGCGCCGTCGCCATCCATAGTGCCGACGTCCACCTTTCGATGCCACCATCGTTGCAGTTCCTTGTGGCTCCTCCGGCCAGTTGAGCGGCCATCGCGTCGGCTTGCAACCCGGCGCCGCCTTCCTTCGCGCTAGCCGCTCGCCGGTGCCCATCCCCTGGCCTTTGTGTCACTGCCCTTCGGCTCCCACACCGATTGCCGCTCGCCTTGAAGCCAACCTCAAACCCGCACATCGGTGTCTCAACTTCGGTCGGCTGCCCGCCCTGCCTCTTTGTGTTCGACTGATCGGCGCCATCCCCGCGGCCACCGCACCCGCCTTCGACGCCCCATGAAGCATCCCTTCCGATGGCCGCTCCGCGCTCGATCGCTCATCTCTCGTGCTGCCGCCTTTGAGCCACCCACTGCCTCCGCGGCCCTTGGGCTGCTTCGCCGCCTTCGCGCTCCCAGACCGAGGTTGGCCACAGCCGCCTCCAGCCACCGACTCCCAAACGTCCAGGCCCTCCATCGCCCTTGTCCACCCGAACTTCGGCCGTCGCTGACCTGCCGGTTGCTTTCGCCCCAAGACTTGCTTGGCGCCATCCTCTATGCCTGTCACCCAAGCTTAATCGAACTGAGACAGCCATCCAATGCAATCCAATTCAACTCGGACTCCAACCGGATCCACAAGTAAATTTAATCTGATTTGTGTTAACAAGTAGCTTCTTATTCGGCTTCTCGGCTCTAGCTTCTGGTTTTTGGTTTCAACTTTGAGAGGTGCTTCTATGCTCTTCCTTCTAGTATAAGTTGTACAAATCTTAAAGCAAGCGAAGGGGTAAGTAATCACCATCTTCCCTTCATTCATGCTTTAATAGTTGTGCAAATTTTAAAAGGAAGAGCATAGAAGCACCTCTCTTCAACTTTTGATTTCCTTCATATTTTGCTACACGCACCCGAAGTGTACGAGGGTTTCTACAGAAATTTCTACGCGCACTCGAAGTCTACCAGGAAGTTTGTTTTCAAAATCTACCATATATTTTTTAATCTGCATTTTTTCCACGATATCATCTACTAATTGACATTGAGAAGTTTGATGGCAAGATCAGTTTATCTATATGGTAGTTATTGGTAGGATTTCATGCGAATTTCTTTTACAATTAAGGTTTTCATGCCTATTATTGGTGGCATTTCATGCACAATTCAGGCTATTATATATTATTGTGCTTATTATTGGCGGTATTTCATGTGCAATTCAAGTTGTTATGCTTATTATTTTGTATTTATTATTGGCGAATTTTCATTGCAAGTAAGGCTTTTATGCCTATTACTATCAAATTTTATTGAAATGAATGCTTTTATGCATATTAATTGCGGATTTCATTACAATTCAGGAGGAATTTATCATTGAAGATTTATGTGATGTTTCATCTTTGGTTTCTTTGATGTTTCATCGTATATTTGGGCAGGGGGGGAGGTCAATTGAGGAAACAACTGAATTTGGTGTTTCATCACTGTTAATTTTAATTTGGTGTTGATTCACCATTTGGATACATTGACCATTATGGAGGTTTTGGCAACGTTAATTCTTAGAAATTTAATGACACCTTATTGGTAGCATTATACTCTTCGAAGTTTTACTAGTGAAGGTTTTGCTCCAATTTCAGTTTGAATTGAAAGATTGAAGTGGAAGAAGTTTTGCTTCTGAGTAGATACTAAAACGTTGTTTTATTGTCTTAGCTCAATATGATGAGTCTACTACAATTTATACTCCATCGATAGCACGATAGTTTCTTTTATCTTGACAGCTTTATATTAGCAGTTTCAACCATGTCATGGAATTTCAATATGCAGTTTTTCATACATGGTGACTACACATGCAATTTGCTCTTTTAATGAGAATTGTTTGCTAAATTTATTGTTCGAGATGGAGCATATCAAATATCTATGATATGAGTTCTTCGCTATTTATCAAGCGCCACAGGTGATATCTTGGCTTATGCCATTTGATGATTGGGCATTTATTCAGGAGGTCAGTTGTACAGACTTAGACTTTACTGAGGTTATGAGTGGAAGACCTAGATTCTTCGTCTGTTTTGTCATAGCTGTGTTGGTTTGATTATTTCAGTCTTTCTCATGACCTACTGGTAGTTTGCTCAATTTTGCTTCACAAAAAGTGTTTGGATAAGACTATTCTAGTCTTTGTCTTTGCACTACAAGTGTTTGGATTAACTGTTCCAGTATTCCTTGTTCAGTAGTCCGTTGGACTTTTAATGCACTTGTATTCATGTGCTTAATTACCCTTTGGAATTTTCTGGAGAAAATTTCTTAATGGATTTTGAGTTAAGTGGGGGTTTGTTGGAAATAACTTAATATATCAACTTACCATATCTTTTGGTTGTATCCAAATATGTTGTTAGTCTAAATTTTCTACAACCAGAATTCTTTTGGCTATATAAGCTAACCCCCTGTACAATCAAAATAGTGGATTCTTTTTCCGTGGTTTTTTCCACAAGGGTTTTTCACGTTAAATCTTTGTCTTCAATTTTGTGCGCTGTGCTTAGGGGTGGCAACGGGGGCATTCCCCGCCGGGGAGTGCCTCCCCATCCCCGTCCCCGCGACATGAAATTTTCCCCGTCCCCGTCCCCGCCATCCCCGATGGGGGAATCATTTTCCCCGTCTCCATCCCCGCGAGGGACGATTTCTTCCCATACCCGTCCCCTAATAGAGGAATTCCCCGCCGGGGATCGGGGAACGGGTCCCCATTGCCACCCCTAGCTGTGCTAACCCAAACAGAAGGGGTACGTGGAAAACTAGGAAGTCAAGTTTGTGTTGGACTAGCAATCGCGTAGGATAGTATGCTGAAATGGAAAGTGTGCACTATTGTCTATTCGCGATTTTTGGAGTCATACAAGAGTGTGACAATGGAAGCAATGGCTTCCGCATTTGGCGTTACTGTTGATTTCATAGACCAGTAAGTGCTCTCACACTGCTTCAGCAATTCATCTATTTTATTCCCATGTACCATACACCCCTTTTCTTTTCTTTTTTCTGTGCTGCGTTCATAGGTTTTCCCTTTCACTCGTTGTTGGGAACTGTGACGGCTCATTGCAGCTGGGAAGCTTCACCGCAAGATTGATGAAGTTGCTGGTGTTCTGGAGACACCGTCCCGACGAGACGAATGCTTTCTAAAAGGCGACAGTCAAGCAAGGGGATTTCTTGTTGAACCGCATCGCATCCAGAAGCTATCGTGAGTCATTGACTTTTAAACTTCTGTTAATATTGGAGTTTTGATCCTTCGATGCTCTGCAAAAGTTCCCCGCACTGGATTACTGGAAGGATTGTTCTACGTATTCACCTAGGCTCCCGAAGAATATGAGCAGTGTCTAGCTGTACCCACCTTGTGGAGGGAAAAAGGTCTTCACGAATTTGTGTTTTATGTGCGAATTCACCACATGTATCTCAGATTTTGTAGAATGAGGAAAATGCAGATCACACGGACGTTTCTTCTGTGATGAATTTGTTCATTCATTTCGAGTCTTTCTTAAATTATTTGTTTGACATCGCTCGCATGTACTGTAACGCTCATGCCATTTGATCAGCCTTAAGGCATACATAAAGACTATAAAGTACTCTGATACGCAACACCTTAGTTCAGCAACGTGTTATTCTCTGTTTGTAAAACCTGCTTAGACAGTTGAAATTTCATCGAGGGAATTCAGTTGCAACTTGCAAGGTCAAGCCATACCATCATTTTGCACACTGTACAACCACTAGCTGTTTCAAGAAATGGATTCAATATACAGCTGTAATCTACGCCGTTCCGTTGGTCCATCCAAATGTCGAGTGCTATGATTTGTTGATATTTAGTTGGAAGGAACAAAACACGTTACTCACAAGGAGATCACACATTGTCTCCGCAAAAATTGAAACCTGGAGAAACTACAGTGTAGCAGCTCCGGGACACTTGCAAAATTACAGCCGGCAGTTCACTCGTTCGGCGACCCCTGGTGTTTCTGAGTGATACAATCAGCTCTCCGTCTCTGAAGGGTGTAAATGGGAATCGTGCGATCAGATCAGTAATTTCGAAGATGATGACTAACAAAAGGCTATGATTCACATAATCACATTGATTCACATAATCACATTACACGAAGCAGTAATGCAATGGTAGAAAGAACATTGTTTCTCTACTCACTGATGCCCTGCTTCTGTTTCTGCTTCTGCTTCCTCTTGTTTCGTCTCTTCGAGCGGGGCTTCTCTTCTTCTGCTGCTTCTTCTGCCTCTTTGCTGACGGAACCTGTTATCTGCGCAAAGGATTCTTTTGCTCCAGCAGTTACATCACCGAAGAAGTCCTTCACCTTGTCAACCACAGTTTTGAGCTCTTCTTTCTTTGGAAGCTGAGATAAGTAGTTTTACAGTTAATGGCATGCTACTTGCTTAAAATTACTCAAACATGAGCATTTGCCATCGAAGATGCCATTTTCCATCCCCATGTGGAGGTTACTTCTGCATAGGAGATCTTTCCAAGGCATTACATTCCGATCTACTATCTAGTAGGCCATAATAATTTGAAATTTAAGGTAGAAACGTAGAGGGGAAGAGTTTATTGAGTAAACTCTAGCAAGTGTCGGCTTACGGTAAAAAAAGATCCAAGATTGACTAGTGCTATTCACGGGGTCTCAACTCGGATGCCCATGAGAAAAGAGATGCACGAGCGAGATGGAGGGAAGAGTGGAAGACGGCGTACTTCGATCACATTGCTTGTCGTCGTCAGTGCAGCCCTCAGGTTCCCGTTCTCCTGCTCACGCAATTGAGACGTAAAATTGCAATTCTCCATTTTAAAGGCTTGAAGTGGATGAACAACCACCTAAGGGTCGAGAAAATTACCACGACTTTGTAGCCATATCGAAACTCACTTTCGGCCCTCAGCACGCGGTTTTGCTCCTTTGCCGTGTCTATTATGTCGTCCTCATCCTTCCATGCAGACACACCAAAGCAGAGTCAGTTGCTAACCCGAGCTCAGCCAGAACTTTACGATGGAGATAGTGAAACACAAGCAGGGCTAGCCACTGGAGCGTGTAAGCAAAAGGGTGGCTGTTATTTATTACCTTGTAAATGACGGCGGCAAGGTTCCTGGCGAGCGTGTCCTTGTAGATGTACTTGCCGAGGAAGTTGTCCTTCGCCGCGAGCATAATCTTGGCGGTCGTGCCGCCGGTGACGATGTTGAGCGGGTACCAGAAGTACACCTGCAGAAAGCGCGCAAATCGATCTTGATTGCTCGCGACGGGATTTACGGAGCGAAATCAAGAACCAGCAAGGATTGAATGGACGGACGGTTGATAGGCACGGACGTTGGCGGTGCGGATGAAGATGACGAAGCGGGGGTTGCCGTCGTCCTCGATCTTGGGGAGCGGCGGGGGGCGCCGCTGCTGGAACTGCCGGTCCGAGTAGCCCCTCCCCCTGCCCTCCACCACCAGCTCACGCCTCGCCGGCCTCGCGGTCTGCGCCAGCTGCCTCCTCGGCGCCGCCCTCAGCAGGAAGCCCGTGCCGAACTCGCCGGGTGAAAGTTGCCGGAGCCGCGCCGGCGACGGCCTCAGAGACACGCTGGCGACGGCCTCCATAGATGCCTCTGCTTCTCGTTGTGTGACTGTCCGTCGAGGGATTTAGAAGAGAAGAGGGAAGATAAGCACAGGATTATCTGGTGGTGGGGAGCTGGACATTTGAGAAGAGGTTACCGACGTGTGGGTCCGGAAAACAGTAATGGCCCCTGTGTCACTGAGAATCTGGTCATTCTGCGACTACTTTTAGCCTTGATTGAGAGGCTATTTCCGGTCGGGCACATGATCGGGATTTTCACACCCTCTGTGGAGTGATTAGAAGCAGCAGCTCCGCCTGGATTTCCCTTCATTAAACGACAATGGCATCCTTAGATCAACTACACTGCACCAATCAATAACAATAAAGACCACATTAGGGCTGGGAAAAAAGCTCATTTGTGAGGCTCGTTGGCTCGATTCAAAATTGCTTCAATTACACTCTTTTTTCATTAATCATTGAATGAGTTAATTTTGAATGAAATTGGTTTTTGATCTGGCTCTGGCTCGGCTCATTGGCTCGATTCTAAAAATATTTTCAAATTGTAAATAAAATTATATTAAATCAAACTGTGTTAATTTTGAAAAAAAACTCGAAAAAACGACGACTTGGCTCAATTTTCACCCTTAGACCACATATGATATAATGAAACAAAACTCTCTTCTCTTTTCTTTTATCTTTTTTTTATCAATAAAGACAACCAGTATAACACGTAGTACGAATGCAATATACTCTTTTGTTTATCTTTTTTCACTGAATTTTTGAGAGGAGTTTTTAATGATATATGTGTATTACGTGGTATTCGTCCAAGAAGGAGTATTGTGAAACAGTTAGAATTCTTGTCTATATTTGAAAAAAAACTCTATCTATTAATGGACGAATTTGAACCCATCTTCATAATATTTCTTCTATATATTAGATATTATCTTTATAGAAAAATCAATCTAATAAAGAGAAGAATTTTGCCAAATACATTTATGTATGCTTCTCGGTATACTTCTATTTTTATTCGTACATTTCGTTGACATACTATTATTAGTAGGGATGAACAATGAGTTTTACGACAAAGCTAACGACAGTTGCCGCACGAACCGACTTTAATTGTTCCGTAATATTGTATCCTCAACCAAATTTGACGTGTCTACTCGCTAGCCCCTCCGATGTGTACCTTCCGACCAGCACGTCTTGCCGTCTAATACCAGCTGTCTATAAGGATACGCCACATCAGATTTTGGATGATGTGGAGGAGAGAGGGGGAAGAAAGAGAAATATGTTATCTACTATTTAACAGACGGCTTTATAGACAGCTTTATAGTGTGTATATCATTGTACAGACAGTCTATTAGTCATATGAGAGATCATTACAGACAGCTGTATAGACAGTCCATTGTATAAGTTATTTTTAGTACTGTCTGTAGATGACATGGAGGTATATTATATACAGTTACCGTCTATACCATTGTACATACGCTAATCAAGCCACGGAATTCCACCGAAACCCTGCTTCGATAGCACTACTAATTACTGTTAGGAAACCGGATTCGTATCCGATATGGACTCTTCCTTATCTCTAAGCAGAACCGCTATATATAGGAGGCAGGGGGTCACCCCATTGTACACAAGCATACAGAATAATAAAGCAGACCCGTTCCTCCTCATATTGTGTCTCTCGCCCTCTCTCTCTGTTCTCCAATTCAATCTATTAGGCAACCCCGGACTATTCGATAGCGAGGTTGTCTAACACGTTATCAGCACGAAGCTCTACCGGCGAACGGATTGAAAGGTGAGAAAAGGTGAGATACGAGGATTGAATTTAATCGCTCGTTGAATCTAATCTTGTATCTAGTCTACGCATCTAGGTACTATGTTAAATGCGTGGCATGAAGCTCTTGTAAAGCGAAAAAGATCGTTCATGGCACGAAGCTATTGGCGGATCTGGCACCATCATCTAAAAATCTTGTAGCACAAAGCTACTGGTCGTTCTCGGCATGAAGCCCCAAACGATGCGCCTGGCCCGGCATCTACGGCATGAAGCCGCCAGCTGCCGGTTTGGGAGGCGAAGCGTCGCCGCCAGCGTTCGCCTTCTGCGTCGAGCCTCGCGAGCTCGTCCTCCGCCCGCCGCGCGACTCGCGATTGCGCTCCTGAATCTCGGATGCGGCCGGCGGCTTGAATCCCGGGCGTCGCCTCAGCTCCGATGCGCCCCGCGCGACACCTTGTAGTGCATCCGACCGGAAGCCGTCCTCTGGCACGACGCCGCCGAGCAAGCGCCACTACTGCGGCCGGCTGCGCGCGAAAAGCGAGCCGTCGTGGTCGCCGCGTCCGCCGGCGAACCATGATTCGCCGTTGCAGGACATGAAGCGCCGCCTTGCTTGGCCCCGGCTCGAAGCCGCCAGGCCACCGGCCTCCGCCGTCGGGCACGAAGCCCATTGCGCCCGCATCGGCCGTCGGCTCCGCTTGCTCTGCCGAAGCACCGGTTGCCGCACCTGCGCCGGCTCCGCTTGCTTTGCCGCACGAAGCAGCTCTGCTGCTGCGCGCCTCCACCGGACGCCTACCGCGCGCCACATGCCGCGAGTCGCCGGCGCTACTATTCTTTGCGTCTTTGTCGTGGCGGCCCGATCTTTGCAGCGGTACTGAAATGCCGGCGCTACCGCTCGCAAGTACCCGGCCGGGCTGCATCTTACGCCAAGCACCCGCACGCGACGGAAGCCCCAGTCACCTGCCCTTTGGACATGAAGTCCAGTGCGTTAAGGACATGAAGTTCTGTTGAAGTCCAAGCTCCATAGGACATTAAGTCCAAAGCACGAAGGACAAAAGTCCAATCGGACTTGAGGCTTGGAGGCAAGGTTTCAATCCAGTTTTTGGAAAAATCGGGCACGGGAGGGCATGGGAAATTACCCATTTGCCCTCCCCAGTTTATTTTTACTGTTTTTACTGTTTTCTTTTCTAAAAGTGTTTAAGAAACTCAGTAATATTGATTAGAAAATTCCGAAAAAATCTGAAAATTCCAAGAAAAATATGAAAATAGCTAGAAAATTCCAGAAAATTTAATGGCTCTGTTTTAATTTGTACTTAGCCTTATTTTCTGTATTTATGAATATTTGCACGCATTTTGCAATAATTGCCTTGTTTAGAATATCGGAAATCCCTGAGAATTATTTCCCGCATTTATGAATTATGGAATTTATTTCCCTGTATTTTATGAATTATGCAATTATTGTTTATTTTGAATTTATGAATTATGTCATGTTGATATTTGCTGAAATTAAAATTTTACATTTGTCTGAGAATTACGAAAATTGCTTGGATATTAGCAGATATTATGAAAAGTGCTAGGAAAATTCCAGAATATTTCATATGGCATAAAATGAGAACATGAGTGGTTGGGATTTGATTTTGGTAATGAATAAACAGATATGAGACAATTGGTGTCTAGGAAAACACACATGAGGCTTGGTTCTTTAATTGGCACCCGGAAACGGGAAGTGCTCCCTCCCTCATGTGAGCCCTAGGGCGAGTTGACCTGGCCAAGAGTCAAATTGACAGAGATATTCATTACCTGTTTTCGTTCCCAGCCAACAAGAATTATATAAGTTGTAATTAGACTTATGCCATGTTTAATTCATGTTGAAATTTATTTTCTGTTATCAAGTGATGCTGGAAAATTGCTGTATAATTAACAGAAAATTGCCAAATACTAAGAAAAATTCTGGAAATTCATGAGAGTTTACTTTCCGCATTTTATGAATTATGCAATCACACTTTATTAGATTACACGCAGTAATCTAATGTTGGAATCTTGTAAAAATGCAGATGTCTGGCATTGTGAATCGTGAGTTTGCAGAATTGGCCCAGCACGGTCAAAACTACCTCACTTGGGCATCCGATGTGAAGATCGTACTCGGCGGCAAGAAGCTCCGAGCTGCCATCGGCTTAGGGTCCTCGAAGGACGCACCACCTACTGCCGAGCAGAACGATCAAGCATTGCACTTCCTCAGGCACCATCTCTCAGCCACCCTGAAAAATGAATACATGGCTGAAGAAAGTGCAATTGAGCTATGAATCGCACTCGAAGCGGTTCGAGAAGCTCAAATACACAATCTTGCCCCAAGCACAGACAAGATTGGGTGCGTCTGAGGTTTGCGGACTACAAAGCAGTGGCGAGTACAATTACGCCTTGCAGAATTTGTACTAATCTCTCCTATGTGGCCAGAAGATCACTGAGGAGGAGACGAGTGCGAAAACTCTTTCCACTTTTCACCCCAATGCTATCCAGAGTGCCCGCAGCTATCGTCGGGACGCATACAAGGAGTATAGCGAATCGATTGATGTTATGCAAGTTGCGGAGTCACAAGACGAAGCTCTCCGAAAGAACTTCGTCTCACAGCCACCTGGAAGGAGCATTGTACCAGAAATCAATGCCAACAGCTATAAGGTGAAAAAGCCCGCCCACATGAAGTGGGTCAAGAAGGGTGGAAAAGAGAAACATCAGGCCAAAGGAAAGTCCATAGCCCAAAAGAAGAAGGATGACAAGGAAAAGCCGCAGGGCAAGCCGTATGGACAGCAGAACCAGACGTGCTTCAAATGTGGCACTTGGGGGCATTGGTCAAAGATATGCCGGGAATCCAAAGAAGTGATCAATGCATATCAGGCCAAGAAGAAGGCCAAAGGAAATGCACTGGCAGAGGCACATTTTGCCGAAGTAGGCAATGATGATGTCATGGAAGTTGACACCCCACATGCTTCATCCTCGCAGCCCGGCCTAGACATCAATGATGCAGCCAAGCCCTTGGCAAATGAAGAAAACATACGTGGATGACATAGAAGCGAGAAATGAATGCATACTTTCTGATTCCGTTTAGTGCATGAATAACATTGTTAGCACTTTCTTTTAGATTGTGGTTGATTAGTTAATAATTGTAAGCTCTCGAAGAGCATACTTTTACTTTCTCATGAATAAGAATTGTTATTTATTCTTTATTCCAGTATTCTTTACTTGCAAGCAATGTTTGAATTACTTTGCCACTGTCAGATTATAATTATATTTCTTTTCATCTAGAAATCGTGTAGCACCCAATGGAGGAAATATGCATTGTTGATAGTGGCACAACAAATACCATCTTAAGAGAGTCGAAATACTTCCAGACGATCACGAAGAACGCTGGAAGGATTACGACAATCGCAGAAGCGATCACATATAATAGGCTCGGGAAGAGCCACAATTATATTGCGTATGGGTACATTTTTGTTAATTGAAGATGCCCTCTTGTACCACTGAATCAACTCGCACTCTCTTAAGTTTCAAGGATATCCGCGCCAATGGGTTTCACGTAGAAACCACTGAAGAAAATGGCAAAGAACACGTGTGCATTGTGAAGCACGCGGAATATGGAAAGATGGTACTAGAAAAATGTCCCTCATATGAATCTGGGTTGTACTACACGAAAATCAATGCACACGTAGTGTATACTTCTTTGAAGACTGTCTTTAAAAGCTCTGAATTATTTGCTTTATGGCATTGTAGATTAGGTCATCCTGGTCTTAGATTGATGAGAAATATAGTTAACAACTCACAAGGTCATGGCATTAATGTTAAGAATTTCTCGAATCACGAAGATTTTGTGTGCCATGCATGTGCCACCGGGAAAGTAATAACTAGACCCTCTGTTATGAAAGTGCAACATGAAATCCCTGCATTCTGGAACGCATTCGAGGGGATATTTGCGGACCGATTCAGCCATTGTTAGGGCCGTTTCGATCCTTTATGGTGCTCATTGATGCTTCACTGAAATGGTCGCATACATGTTTCTTTGTCAACAATGAATCATGCATTCGCAAAAGCCGATCTCGCAGATCATCGAATTAAGAATGTTTTTCCCGATCATCGCGTGAAGTCCATTCGAATGGACAATGCCAACAAATTTACTTCCAAGGCATTTGATGATTATTGCACAAAGAATGGAATAACTATTGAGCACTGCATGCCGCATGTCCATACGCAAAATGGACTAGTCAAGCACTCATAAAGAGGATTAAGTTTATTGCCGGACCGCTCTTGCAGAGTTGTAACTTGTCCAACAATTGTTGGGGACACGCATGATCTGTATGCAGCAGCACTCATCAATTATAGACAATCGGCCTACAACATCCATTCAACCATGCAAACTAGTGCATTGGGTCAACCTGAAGAATTGAATGTATGGTATATGTATCTATACCACCCCCACAGTGGACTGCAATGGGCCCTCTCCGCAAGTCTGGGATATACGTTGGTTATGAGAGTGCATCCATAATCAGGTATTTGGAACCCATGATCGAGACTTGCATCTGACCGATTCGGCCGATTGTATCTTTAGCGAGGACCGTTTCCGTCATTAGGGGGAGAGAATCAACCATTGGATGAAAAATGCCGGAAATAATATGGCATTCCACTTTGGGATCCCCGCGCATGACCTCGCACTAATGAAGCAAATCAAGAAGTCCAGAAGATAATTGATTTGCAGAATTTAGCAAATGAACTACTGATCATTTTTGTGATCTCAAGAGCGTGGTTAAGTCGCATGGACCAGCAAGAAATGCACCAGAGAGGGTGAAAATACCAAAGAAAGCGAAGGTATCCTCATCCTGCTCGAGGCCTCAAAGAAAAAGAACAGAAATCGGCTTCTCAAACCCAAAGTACCCGGAGGCGTCTGGGAAAAATGGGCAAGAGGACTTACCATAGCCAATCACAAAAATGCCCCAAAGCAAGAAGGGGAGCCAGTTGAGACACAGCACTTTGGAAAGAAGCTTTGTCGAAAAGGCAATTCCAGATTTGAATCTTCAATTGGAAGAAACCGCCAGAAATAATGTGTGCGCACACATTGGCGGAGAAAAACTAAAGGAACTTGCTCCTGGAATGGGAAATAGCAATGAAGAGCAAGTAGAAGTGCATGAAGCACACCATGACGAAATGGCCATAAATTTTGTAATAATAGGAGAATCTATGAAAAGAGCAACAACCATTGCAAGGCTTGTTGTTCAAGGTTTCACTCAACGTCCTAGGGTTGATTATGAAGAAACCTATTCTCCGGTCATGGGTGGAATTACCTTTAGATACTTAATCTCAATGGTAGTCAACTTGAAGTTGAGAATGAAGCTAATGGATGTTGTCACAGCATATTTGTATGGAAACTTGGATTCGGAGATTTATATGAAAATACCGGAAGGTATCCCTATCCCGAACCAAGACAGAGCAAACAGAAACCTATACAGTGTGAAATTGGAGAAATCCGTATGGGCTAAAACGATCGGGAAGAATGTGGTACAATCGTTTGAGTGACTTTCTCTGCAAGAAAGGCTACACGAACAGCGAAGATTGTCCATGTGTATTTATACAACGATCCACGAATGGATTTTGTATAATCTCCGTCTATGTAGATGACTTGAACATTATTGGGACGGATGAGGAAATTGAAGAAGCATGCACATACTTGAAATCTGAGTTTGAAATGAAAGACTTGGGTAAAACCAAGTTACATTTAGGCTTACGGCTTGAACATGTCCAAGGCGGAATCTTGGTACACCAAGCATCCTACACGCAGAAAGTGTTGGCGAGATGTGGCTTTGAAAAGGCATACCCCGCAAAGACCCCAATGGTCGGAAGGTCACTCCAAGGCACCTAGACCCGTCTGAGGCCTAAAGAAGAGGGGAGGAAGTCTGGGAGCGGAATTCCCATACTTGAGTGCAATTGGAGCGCTCATGTACCTTGCTGAATAGTACTAGGCCGGACATTGCGTTCGCCGTGAATTTGCTAGCGCAGACAAAGGCGTAACCCACTAAAAGGCATTGGAAAGGGGTGAAGGACATCTTCCGTTACCTTCAAGGAAGCAAAGACCTCGGCTTGTTTTACAGAAGAAAAAAAGAAGTGAATTTAGTTGGCTACACCGATGCTGGGTCCCTATCGGACCCGCATACTGGCAAGTCACAACCGGGGTATGTGTGCCTTTGCGGGGGACCAGCAAGGTCTTGGACGTCGTCTAAGCAGACTCTTGTCTCGATGTCGACTAACCACTCAGAAATCATTGCATTGTATGAAGCCTCTCGGGAATGTGCATGGCTTCGAAGAATGGTTCACCACATCCGAAGTCATGTGGTCTCGAACATGGAACAAACCCCCACTATTATCTATGAAGATAATGCAGCTTGTGTTGCACAAGTACAAATGGGATATGTGAAGAGTAACCTTACAAAGCATATCAACCCCAAGTTCTTTTATGCTCATGAAATGCATAAGATGAACAAGATAAAGATACTGCATACTAAGTCGTGTGAAAATCTCGCAGATTTATTCACTAAGTCACTCCCGGCATCTTCCTTTGAAAGATGTATTAGAGGAATCGGGATGATGAGGCTTAGAGAAGTGCAGATTTCAGGGGAGATTTTTCACATACTCCTACATAAATCTCAAACATGAAGTTTGAGTACCCAACGTAAATCTTGAAGATTAACATTGAAGTTTGGGTGGATTGTACTCTTTTCCTTAAGTAAGTTTTTCATTGAAGTTTTCTTACATAAGGTTTTTGATGAGGCAATCCGTGCAACACAGCAAGCGTGTGCTATGTACTCTTTCTCCAATTATTTTTCCCACTGGGTTTTTATGGAGTTTTAATGAGGCATATGCATCTCGCAGTGAAGAGTCCAAGCAGCAGTGTGAGGAACCCGCATTAGAATCCGATATGGACTCTTCCTTATCTCTAAGCAGAACCGCTATATATAGGAGGCAGGGGGTCACCCCATTGTACACAAGCATACAGAATAATAAAGCAGACCCGTTCCTCCTCATATTGTGTCTCTCGCCCTCTCTCTCTGTTCTCCAATTCAATCTATTAGGCAACCCCGGACTATTCGATAGCGAGGTTGTCTAACATGTCACGTGGAAAGGATAGGGATCTTCGAGCAGCTTCCTAAAATGCGGCGTCAGGTGTGCCAATTAACCACAAAGTTAAAATCTTGAGGTGTTTGCCAATTCGGCGTGTTTGGTTCTTCTCCAACGAAAACCATTCAGGAGTGTGCTGAAATTTCCGTGTTATAAATTTAGGCTCTTTTGGAATCGTTTTTGTTTGTGTAGATTTTAGATTACGAGAGAAGTTGTTTTTAATTATAGGAGAATCGAGTTGGGCTTATGAGAATTAACTAGCATCCGGACTATAATTTTATGCAGAATACAACCTCTAATTACAAAAGAAACCATCCAGAATCTTTCCGTTTAGAAAATAATTTGATTTTCTTTTAAAAATAGAAACTGCCGGCCATCCACAAATTAGCTAAAATTTGGCCAAAATATGAAGTATGAACAAGACGGAAACAGGACAAGTTATGTTTGGGACGCAAAAAATTTCACGGCATCTCCTCTCAGGAAAGATGGACGACTTCACGAAATTTCGAGGAACCTCCCTCGGTACCTCCGTCCATGCGCCAGTGTGTATGCATAGAACGAAATTTCGAGGAAGCTTCCTCAGTCCGGCGAAACACAATGGACGTGTGGTGGACAGGGTTAATTAAATCGTTTTTGGATTAAAAATCAAAGTCTCAACTGTACTGATTTACTATAAAAATGGATCGAAAATCGTCAAAAACTACAAAGTTTTGAAACTAAACTTTTGAAAAAAAGTTTTTAAACACATAAAAAACGAGAATCGATCGGTTTTCTCGAAAAACCAATTAGTTTTCTTGCAAAACCGATCGACTTTTGGACGGCCGGTTTTTTGAGCGATTTTCGTTGATTTTTATCGAAAATCACTCGGTTTTCACCGGTTTTCAACCGGTTTATATCGCATAATTTTTTTAATCTTTTTTAAATTAAACCGGTTTACAGTTTCGAACCGACTCGATATGATCGAAAACCACAGTTTTCGACGGTTTTTGTAAACCCTGGTTGTGGAGCCGCTCTCCGCGTACCCTGGGCCGTGTCCCGGACCGCTTACTCGCGTTCACGGTACTGTTCCACCTTCCCACGAAACACACTTCAATTCTTTGCAAGATTATTTAGAGTTTTCTATTAAAAAAAATTACAAGATTTCTGTAAAATTCATGCATCCCAAATGTGCTTTTATTATTTAGAGTAAAAAATAATTTATTGTATATTAAAATCTCATTCATAGAAAAAAAAAACTAATATAAAAAAGATAGAAATTCGAAAAAATTCTTAGAATAAATGGAAAAAGATTGACCTTTATTTTGGTGGACTCGAATCATGTTTAACAAATTGTTAGCTAAAAAGAAAAATACGCTATAAATTCTGAAAAAAGAGAAAAACATCCGGCTTTCAATTTAGTAGACTCTAATTACCGTAGCCATTAGATATTATTATAGGACCGAAATTAAAGATAAGAAAGAATCTTGAAGATGAGTCCGTTGGGGCGCGAAGCCCTCAACCGCGAAACATGAGTCCCCAGTCCCAGCTTCCTTTTGTTTTCTTTCCTTTTCTGTTTTTTCTCCTTTTTTTTTATATGTCCTCTGTTAGCTTGGCTAAAGCTTTGTATTCTACTACTTTCTTCTACTATTAATTCCAGGCACGTATCAGGCACCTTAAATGCGCGAATTCAAACCAAACACAGATATATTTTTCGAAAATTTACATATACCTACCTATAATAAATCACGCTATAAAGAGTGAACTTTAAAGAAATTTGTGTGGTTAAAATCTTATAATCAGTATTAGAGTATGCTTAGATGGGTAAAAAGATATATCAACATTATTTAAATTAAACAGTATATCAAAAATCAGAGTACATGATCACACAAAAGTAAGAAAATGGTTTCATACTTATCGAAGAAGAAAATATGGCTCACCGCGCGCTGGTGCGTAACGGCACGGAATTTCGACGAAGCTTCCTGCACACCTGTCTCCTCACGACTCCACGACTCCGTGTCAACGCCGAGATTTGCTTACGGCAGCGGGGCCAGGGCGACGAACGAAGGGTATAAATTATCCTGCACTCCGCTTGGCTTGCTCACCCAGACAGGAAGATATCCCCCTCGCGCCGTTCGAAAATCACCTCGATCGTGCGTCCAATGGCACCCAACAAGGAGGCTGGGAACAAGGAGCTGGACGCCGCACCGGAGCCGCAGCCCGCCGTCCGCCGTGGGCCGCTGCGCCTTTCCGCGTTCCAGCTCATGCTGTTCGGGGCGATCGTCATCATCGGCGCCGCCGCGGCGCCTGTGCCGCCGCCCCGTCTTCTTGCGGCCTTGGTGGTTTGGCTCGTCGGCTACCTGACGCTGTTTATTCCGCCGCTCTGACGCCACGCCGCCGCCGGGAGTCAGAAACCGACAAAGACCTAACGAGACACGGAATTCAAATTCGACGTCAGAGTTTAAATACGTATTGGCTTCTTCCAAAAATCAGTGTAAAATTTAACCTGGCCTGCAAGTTTGGAGAAAATTCGTTCTTTGGACCAGACCAGACCAGACTCCAGCTCGCCGCCCCTTCATCGGAGATCCAATGTACAGCCGTCAGTGTTATCTAGTCGTGTCGTGTGGTCTTGGATTGCTTTTTTTCCTTTTAAAAGTTATGACGGCTGGTTGGTCTATTTCTGTCGTTTCTTCTTTTCTCCGTTTATGGCAGCATGTGGTCTAGTGTCGGCAGTCAGCTGCCTGCCTCTATCAGATTTGTCTATAATCACGTCGGGAAAAAGCTGCGACTTGTTTGGTCTCTTCCTATTCTGGGCATGTACAATGGTCACAACATGTACAATGGTCACAGTCAGTTGTCTATAAGAGATGCCATATAGGATTTTAAGTGACGTGGAGGAGAGAGAAGAAGGAGAGAGAAATCTGATGTCTACTATTTAATAGACAGTCTTATAGACAGCTTCACATGTTGTGTACTATTGTATAGACAGCCTGTTAATTGAATGAGAGATCATTACAGACAGCTATATAGACGATCCATTGTATGAGTTGTTTTTTGTGCTGTTTGTAGATGATGTGGAGATGCATTATAGACAGCTGTTGTCTATACCACTGTACATGCCCAACCAGTGTGACGGTTCGGTTGGGACTGTGTTATATGATAAGGTGCAGCCATGGACAAAAATGATTTATAGAACGTTCTTAACCACACGCTTACTACTGAACTAGCAAATTTACATAAATATTAAAGTATAAATGAATAGTAGATGATGATTATTTACTCTTCGCTTGCTTTAAAATTTATACCAACAATACTGCTATTTTACCTTTCCTAATGACTTTCTTGTTTGGGAAAGAGAAGCGAATAAAAGTCGAACCGAACTTGATTGAAACGACAAGCTTGCGTTGTGCAAAGTCAAGTCTTGAAATTCTCCACTGAAACTGTACCCACGATTGCGACCTTTCTGATGGGAGATCACACCGTCTCCTTCGAGCGTTAAAACAAGTAGAAAATATATTTTGTTCTGCTCACCTTTGTGATGGTTAGCAATGAACAGTTGCTTCGTGAATCTTTACATAACCCATGGAAGGCATCAAGGCGATGTATTCACGTTTTCTTTACACATGAGATGGCAAAATTACTACTCCATAAAAGGCATGGAAGCATAAGTAGGAGGATGCATGTAACACCCGTGCTGGATGTGGGGTCCATAGGGCAGGTGGGAGACGGGTATAAGAGTTAGACTTGTACCAACGAAGAGAGACATGAAAAATGAATTGAAATCCCCTTTTGCCTGTTCTTACTTTCTGCTCTTCTACCTATCCTTTCTTTAGTTCGTTCTTCAGTTCTTCACCAGTTCGCTTGATCTCACATCCCGATCTTGATCGGTGGCCAAGGGATATGACAACATGGTATCAGAGCTCGGTCGTTCCGATCGGGAGAACCCACACCGTGGAAGCCGCACCATTCCCGCACAGCTACCTCGACCGCGTCGCCATCTCCACCGGCCGCTCTCCTCCAACCTGCCCCACCTTTCCGCGCTCCACCTGCTACTCGCCCACTCAGCCGTGCGGTCGCCCTCCCGCCTCGCGCCGCCCCAGTTCCCTTTCCGCCACCGCCGACGACCCGCGATTCGCAAGCGAACCGCCTCCGCCGCCGCATCCTCTGCCGCCGTCATCCGGATCTGCACCGCGCCTCATCACCAACCTGCGCCAGAACCAATCGCATGATGACGCATCCATGGCGACCACCGTCGCGCTCGGTGCCTGCGCGGCCGCGGGAGCCACCGCGTCTTCGGATCCGAGCCGCGCCCCGTCGACGCCAGAGGAAGGCCGGAGTATCAGCGCGTCCCTTTTCCCACCGGTGGACAAGATCTGGAGGAACAGCGCTTCCTCAACCCGGCCGATGGACGAGGTCTTCAGCCGCAGGTCCGGCTCCTCCGCTCCGCCCGCCTCCTTCACGTTTGGTTCCTCAACAACCGTATCCGCTCCATTCCTCTTCGATGCATCATCCACCACCTCTGCAGCGACCAACTCTAGCTTCTCCGCCACCACCGCTACTAGGACCACCACCATGTTGCTGGCGCATACCGATTCGGTGTTGGAGCAACTAGTAGCTTCCCAGCAGCATATGGCGAAGCAAATGGAGAAAACAACGGCAGCAGTCAGGATCATGTGTGCCAATTTGGGCATCAGAGATCCTGAAACAGGAATACCTGCTAATTCTGCAGCTTGTGTTTCTGCACTTGACATCCACCTTGCGGCTGATTCTAAGAACGAAGAAATCAAAGTTCAGCTGGGAGAAGCCCTTGAGAATATAGCATGGAAAGGAGTTTCTGAGGAAAATGTGGAGGTGGGTGTAGGACCGGTGGTTGAAATCAACATACCAGCTGCTGTTAGGTCTGAAACTTCTAGTGCTAAGGAGAAAGGTTATCTTCAAATGAATGATCTCACTCAGGACTTGGGTGCTCAAAATGGGAATGGTAATGTCACTTTGCCACTTTCTGACAGGTCAAACGATAGCAATCCAGATATGTGTTTGCTTCGTCGCACTGCCATTTCTGCCAAGGATTATGCTGATGTTTCAAAAATGTACTCCACTTTGGATCACCAGTCTGCAGTCAACTACATACAAACACAGTTTGCTCCTCAAGTTGTAAAACAACCAGTACACCAGTCCCTGCATGGAAGCAACTATCCCAACATACTGGCTGGACCTGGTGATTTCCAGAAGGAGCTCCTCTTCTGTTCGGTTTCATTTCATGGAACTAATACTGATGGCATCTCTGTTGAATTGCCAAGGATCAACATGCAGGGTGAGACAATGGTCAGGAAAGCTGATTTCAATCAGCTGAATATTCAGAGGCAGATTGGTCGTCATGAAAACACTGGATTTCACTCTCTTGGCACAAATTCTGAGTTCCAAAGCACACCAACTCTTCTGCGCAGGCAAAGTTCTGAATTCTCACAAATGAATAGCGCTGCTAGCAGAGGTTTAGCAGGCTCTGGAAGTTCATCAATCAGGCCAGAACTACAGGGTGAGCAATCTACCATGATGAATCGTGCTCGCTCTTTAGACCCAGTATTAGGAGTTGCTGGTGCTTCTCTGCCAAGAAGCTCTATCTCCTCTGTGTCAGAAGGTTCAAGTTCCAGTGGTCATCCTAACATGATCAATCATGGCATGGGTTTCATTCCAATATACCAACCAAATCCTCTTGCTGTTCAAGAAATGGGCCCTGGTGTGTTTAGATTCATCTTCTTAACCAAGATTGGATACTGTACAATTAAATCTGAGAAGCCGAGTTACCGAGTGATTGACACCGAGCTGCATAATGCTGGAGCCAACCAAGCCATCCATCAGGTCAATCCTTATGGTAACTATGTAAGATATTTTTTCAGTCTCCCTCCACCTGGTGATCAGATTTATCCAAGAATGGTTCTTACAACAGTTGATTCAGCAGCCTACTATGCAATGCAAGCACCTCAAGGCCCAGTGCATATAAATTGTGCTTTTAGAGAACCACTAGACTACAACAAACATGATTGGAGTGTTGACTGTTTAAGAGGATTGGACAAGTGGTTTTCAAATAGTGTCGCTGAATTGGCTGATAGTTTGTGTCGATGTAATTTACAAAGGGAGACAGGGAGATGGGCAGAGATTTTGATGGTTCTGAATTCAGGGGTTGCGCCGGCGATAATGTTTCAGTTACCTTCGAAGTGCCTGATTACATAACTATATGTTGCTCATGCAATCAGAGAAGCATTGTATGGTGATGCTATCATGTTTGTCGGAAATAGCATGGTAATTCGAGATTTGGACATGTTTGGGAAGGGCTGGTTTGACCACACTACCAATAGAAGTAATGTGTTGATGCATCATTTCCCGGATTTTTTTGGTGCCATAGTGACTGGGAACAGAGGGGCAAGAAAATTTGGTCAGCGAGTTTGGGTTCATATCCAGGTGGGAGATGGCAACTTAACAATACTAGAAATTGAGCGTCGTTTGCAATGGGACCCCGGAATTCTATGGATTCAACGTCAGGCTATACTTTTGCTTGGGGACAAGCAAAATTTCGAGGGGGCGGTAATGTAACACCCGTGCTGGATGTGGGGTCCACAGGGCAGGTGGGAGACGGGTATAAGAGTTAGACTTGTACCAACGAAGAGAGACATGAAAAATGAATTGAAATCCCCTTTTGCCTGTTCTTACTTTCTGCTCTTCTACCTATCCTTTCTTTAGTTCGTTCTTCAGTTCTTCACTAGTTCGCTTGATCTCACGTCCCGATCTTGATCGGTGGCCAAGGGATATGACAATGCATCCAAGTTGACATATCAAACCTTTAGAATGGAAAGCATGGGCTTGGCGAAGATCAAGTTCTGAGCCACTCTATACAAAGCCGAATGAGTGAAACCTCTGCTGCCGACAGAAGTGATGGTGCAAACTCGGATGTTGGAGACTGACAAAGCAGGTTGGGATTCCATTGCTGTCATTTTATATGTATATGGTTATAATTATTTACGTTCCCAATGTGTTTCTGATGTAGCACCCGGTGGATCTTTAGCTAGCGTGTATCATGTTATATAAGACGTGGTGTGCAGGTTACATTGATTAGAGAAGCTGGGTACCACGTACACCTATGATTTGACACCATTGATTAGATTGCGTTGTCTTTTGTTATAGTTTCTTGCAATTTTGTGTCTTCCATTTTATATGGGGGACAAGAATAGCCGCAATTTGTACGGATAGTATTGATTCTCTACGCAGCGCTGCAGATAAGCAGCTACCTGTTGGTTCTATGCATTGTTCAGTTCAAGTCTTCGTCTGCTTTTGTTAACATTTTTCAGTTCAGATGATAAAAAACATGCGAAGCAAGCAACAAGTGCAACTAACTAAAACGATGTTACCGCGTAAAATAGCATTCTGAAGTTCCTGCATCTATCGCATCCCCACTCAGCATTGCACTTTGTGAAACCAAGATTGTAGTTAAAAACACGAGGTGTTTCTATAATTTTTCTTTTTTAAAATTACATAAATATTAAAATATGAATGAAGAGTAGATAATGATTACTTATCCTTCAAGATTCGTATAATTTGTATTGGGAGGAAAAGCATATAAGCACTGCTCTAAAAACACGAAGACGTGTGATAAACAATGTATTATCATTACTTAGTAGTTTTCCAACAGGCCAACACTATCTCTGCACTTTCTGCATCTATCGCATCCCCACTCAGTATTGCTGAAACAAAACTAATTCACATCGGAAAACTTTGTGAAACCAAGATTGTAGTTAAAAAAAAACACTCAGACGTGTGACAGACAATGTACAATGAAAACTCGGACGTCGCTGTACCATTGCTTAGAGTAACACAAACAATGTTACTGCATAAAATAGCATTTTGCAGTATCTGCATCTATCGTGCCCCCACTCAGTATTGCTGAAACAAAACTATCTGACAATCGAAAAAAAATTGTAAAAAACCAAGATTGGAGTAAAAAACATGCAAGACGTGTAACAGACAATGTACTGTGAGGATTCAGACAACGTTGTATCATTGCTTAGTAGTTTTCCAACAGGCCAACACTATCTCCTCACTCGGTCTTGATCAGCTTCTTGACTATGCTTTTCAGAGCTGGTGCACTGGCACTGCACTTCTGATCAACAAAGCATGACCTCCCTTCCTCGGCTGCCTTGCACAGCTGCGGATCCATGGGCACCTTGCCAAGAAAAGGGACCCCCATTTCATGGCACATTTTCTCTGCACCGCCCTTACTGCTATCAAACACCTCACTGCACGCAACAACTGACAAAAGCTCTGGAGCTTTCTCCTTGATATAATTCAGAACCCATTCTGTAGCATCTGTCTCGCCAGCCGCACCTGGTTTCAGAAATCTGAAATCTGAGAGTGCCTGCCTCAAGCCACTCATGTTCTCCACAACACCTAAGACTGGCACGCCAACCTTCTTGCAAAAGCTGATTTCCTTCCTCACGTCAATTAGAGAGACCTGCTGTGGAGTCGTGACGATTATAGCACCATCGATTCCTGTGGCTTGTAGATACTGCACAATTGATATATGTTCATCAGACGTTCCTGGAGGAGCATCCACTACAAGATAGTCAATCTCCCCCCAGTCAACATCCTTTAGAAACTGTTTGATCAATCCATTCTTGCGAGGACCCCTCCAAATGACAGCATCATCTGGGTTAGGCAGCATGAAACCAATGGACATGACACCAAGATTGGCCTCAACATAGACTGGAGACCAGCCAAGGTTGCTCTGATGAATATCCTGACCTTCAAGGCCTAACATTTTTGGGATGCTAGGGCCACATATATCTATGTCAAGAAGGCCAACCTGATGGTCCATTTCAGCAAGGGCATATGAGAGTTGGGCTGAAAATGTGCTCTTTCCAACACCTCCCTTTCCTGACAAAACCAGTATCTTGTGTTTCACAGTAGCCATCCGCTCAACAATAGCAACCAAGTCTGAAAAAAGGATACAATCAAACAATTAGGGCATATTTGTTTTTGCTTTAGATTCTCTAAAAACTGATTCTGGATAGTGGTTGTACAGAAGCTAATTCTTTAAAAGCTGAAATCTAAAAGCACATATGAAGTGGATTTGGATTCTAGTGTATATGGGTGGGCTAGATTGTGAGAATTGATTCTTAGAATCAGACTGTTTGTTTTTTATTCGGCTTTTGAGGCCAGAATCCAGAATCAAAAACAAAAACAAACATACCCTTAGAACACTTGAAATGGAAGACAAAGAGGCGGTAAATATTGCACGTACACGTATCAATCACCAAGGCAAACAATATGATCACTCTGAAGTACATGCCAAAATGGATAAATCAAGAACAAAAAATTACCTATTACAATCTTGAGGCAAGCGCATATTTAAAATTTTAACCACGATGTTCTGGACCAGGTCAGATGTATCATACATATATTAATATAGCACAATGGTATTTTTTTTATAACATATTTAAGATCTCATCCTCTTGTTGATAAATACATTCAGGTTAAGCATCTAGCTTTAGCATTGACTGGAGTCACACTGCAACCTTGCTACACACCCTTTAACATCTATAAATAAAAGTATAAAACAGGAATAGATGCTGATCACAGCAGTGATTTCCTCATCAAACTGGAATTCTTCAACCCTCAAACATTTCCTACAGGCAGATGGGTCATGTCCAATTTTTCATTAAAAATATTTTTTAAGAACCTGTTCATTATTAAATGTTACGCGTCAAGCCTTTGATCAAGTATACTATCGCCGGCAGGGTCGTGTGCTGCCTGAGACAGATCGAGGAGTTGGCGTTCCGCCGTGCGATGGATCTGGGCCAAGCCATGCAGCGTCACCGTCGCCGCTTAATCCATGCACGTAGATTAATTCAAGTTGGATTGGAACTCGTCGTGAGTGTCTACGAGTCCAAGTATACTATCCTTGCAAGTCATATTTCCTGGTTTAAGGGAGTTTCTATATTTACTTTCCATGTTTAGTTGTACGAGCAGATTCGTTACAATCTGTTCCAAGTCCTGTTCCAAGTCGGTTCGAGTGCAGACGTGGACTATAAAAGTAAGAATAAAAGCAAGAGAAAAGGCATGCTTGTTTTGGTGCCACAAATCATAAGTCTTAGGCGGTGGCTCCGACAACAGCCAAGCTATCTAGTCCTTGCGTTGCATCGACGACAACCACGTCGAGCAACGTCCTTGCCGGCCGCCGGCCGGGTACTCGAGCATACGAGCATGCCCATCCCAAATCAGCGCATAACAATTTGGTATCAGAGCCAGGCTCTGGCACCATGGCTACACCATCACTGGAAGAACGAGTTTCGGCGCTTGAAACTGATGGGAAGGAGACGCGACGACTTTTGGAGGAGGTGCTCAAGCACGTCAAGGCAAAAGGGCCGGTTGAAGAATCAGGTCCTAATAACAATACTGAGCATTACTCAAGGGGATCAGTGCGACTTCCAGAAGGAGGGCGCAACCAACTCGCAACTCGCAGAAACGAGGACAGGGGCAGAAGGTCATCTGGACGAGGGCAGGAGAACAATGAAGACCGGAGATGGACACCCCGTCCTCCACGGTTTGATTTGTCCGAGTATGATGGATCCGAAGACCCTCTGGGATGGCTGAGGCAGTGCGAGCGTTTCCTTCGTTTTCATAAAATTCCAGAGGAAGAGTGGGTTGAACTTGCGGGAATTCATCTTCGAGGGGAAGCCTTGGAGGTCTTAGATAACTGGCAGCTAGAGGAACCGTGGATCGCTTGGGAAGATTTTTATGAGACTTTTAACCAACGATTCACTCGCTACTCAACTGTCGGACCACTAGGCGATCTCGTCAATCTAAAGCAAGGAAGCAGTCGGGTGGATGAATATGCAAGGGAATTTCAGCGCTTGTTAGCTCGAACTAATCGCATGCGAAGAACGGATCAGATCGAAACTTTCACTGCAGGGCTATCGGTCGCATTGGCCGCGGATGTCCGTCGTGAACGACCCCGCGATTTGGCGGAAGCAATCGGGTTTGCAAGAGATGCTGAAGCAAGGAAGGACGCTTGGCTCGCTGAGGCGGTTCAGCTAGGATCATCGTTAACAACAAAACCACGGCTTCCTTTTAGCCGAGGAACGGCACAGGGCATGACAGCTCCGGCTGGAGTACTCGTTTCTTCCGCAGGAGGTGGGCTGACTGCCTCCACATTCCAAGGTCCTAGCCAATCAACAGGACAGCAGGGGATGTCCATCCGGTCGGCTGGCAGCAATGCCACCACGTCAAGAAGCTCCCAAGGTAGCACGGCGCCTGTGTCGTCACGACTCAGGCTTAGCGCAGATCAGCTAGCCGAACGGCGTGCTAAAGGCCTATGTTACAATTGTGATGAAATATACACACGAGGCCATCGCTGCAAACGGTTGTTCCATCTTGAGATTAAAGAAGAGGATGAAGAGGGAGAGGAGGACGAAGCTGCATCAGAGGAGGAACCTTCCTTATCCATGATTGCTGTACTGGGACCAAAAAGTGGAGACACCATGCAGGTTATGATCCAGTTGGGGGGGCGCTGTCTTCATGGCCTCATTGACAGTGGTAGCACCCACAATTTCATGAGTAGCTATTCAGCCAACCAAGACACGTGGGAACAATCCACCGGAACGCCACAGCATGTCAAGGTGGCAGGAGGAGACCAACTTCCATGTCTCGGGACAATTCCAACCACCGTTTTTTCCATCCAGAAGCAGGAATTCAAGGCCCCATTCATTGTCATACCCCTAGACGTATTTGATGTGGTGTTGGGAATCCAGTGGCTGCGCACGTTGGGTGATATCAGGTGGAATTTTGAGACACTAACCATGTCCTTTCCTTGGCTTGGCAGTCAGGCGACATTGCAAGGCATGCAAGGAAAGCGGCCGCCACACCTACTTCATGTCACGGCAAGAAAGGATCTGTTCATACAAAACATGCTGGGTGCATACGAGGACGTGTTTTCCGAACCCCAGGGGTTACCGCCATCAAGACTATGCGATCATCGCATATGCCTGGCCAAGGGAACAGACCCAATAGTGGTTCGTCCATACCGATATCCGTATCGACAAAAGGATGAGATCGAACGACAATGTAGGGCCATGCTCCAACAAGGGATCATCCGTCCCAGCCGGTCCCCCTTCTCGTCACCTGTCTTACTTGTCAAGAAAGCCGATGGCTCGTGGCGCTTCTGTGTAGACTACCGAGAGCTTAATGGCCGAACGATCAAGGATAAATTTCCAATTCCAGTGGTGGAAGAGTTGTTGGACGAACTAAGAGGCGCTCGCTTCTTTACTAAGTTGGATCTTCGTTCAGGATATCATCAAGTTCGTATGAGGACAGAAGACATCGATAAAACGGCATTTCGAACTCATGAGGGTCATTATGAGTTTCTCGTGATGCCCTTCGGATTATCCAATGCACCATCAACTTTCCAAGCTCTAATGAATGAGGTGTTACACGAATTTCTCCGCAGGTTCGTCCTGGTGTTTTTTGATGATATCTTGGTATACAGCCGAACGGAGGAGGAGCACCACGAGCACTTGCATCTCGTGTTCGAGCTTCTTCGCAAACACCAACTGTACTTAAAAAGATCCAAATGTGCGTTTGCACAAGAACGCATTGGCTACCTGGGGCATATTATATCCTTCAATGGGGTGGAGGCAGATCCAGCCAAACTTCAGGCCGTTTCCACTTGGCCACGCCCAACTTCTGTAACAACAGTGCGTGGTTTCCTTGGGATCACAGGGTACTATCGACGCTTTATAAAAAATTACGCCACCATAGCTGAGCCATTGACGGCCTTGTTGAGGCGAAATAATTTCAGTTGGACCACAACCGCCGAGGAAGCTTTTCTCCAATTAAAGAAAGAACTAATGTCAAGACTCGTGTTGCAAATGCCCGATTTTTCAAAGACCCTTCATTGTAGAGTGTAGCGATCTCGTACGAGGAATCGGCGGTTCTACAACAACATGGTCACCCGATCGCATACTTCAGTCGCAAATTGGCAGACAGACACACGAAGCTAGCAGCTTATGAGCGCGAGCTCATTGGGTATCCAGCGATTCGGCATTGGCGGCCATATTTATGGGGACAAACGTTCATTGTTCTGGACAGATCACAAGACCTTTAAATACACGCCGAGCAAGCCCTCGTGACCCCACCACAACAACATTGGTTAAGTAAACTAATGGGATTTGATTTTCAGGTGGAGTATAAGCCAGGAAAGGCAAATTTAGCGGCAGACGCACTATCTCGCCTCCAAACTCCAACAGCAATATGTGCTGCAATCTCAATTCCGATGGACCTCACGCGAGATAAATGGCATACTGAATTACGGGGGCACCCAGAGGTGCAGCAGCTATGTGCGCGCTGGGCGCCGAACGACCCTGATGGGCGGCATGAGCTTTGGGTTGTGCAAGACGGATTGCTGTATCGCAACAACCGACTTTTCATTCCAGAGAAATCAGCCTTGGTTGATGCTATTATTGCTTCCGTGCATGATCTCACACACGAGGGGGTGCAGAAAACTTTGTATCGCATCCAAGTTGAGTATTATTGGAAAAAACAACGCCAGTCAGTGGAACAATACATCGCCAAGTGCCGGGTGTGCCAACGCAATAAAACAAGTTCCCTGTCTCCAGCTGGCCTTCTCCAGCCACTCTCCATACCGCATCAAGTTTGGACAGACATTTCAATGGATTTTATTACAGCCCTTCCTAAATCACAGGGCAAAACGGCTATCCTGGTGGTCGTTGACCGACTATCAAAGTACGCACATTTTATGGCATTTAAGCGGCCGACCACTGCGCCCGTGGTAGCTTCTCTCTTCTTCGACCAAGTGGTGCGGTTGCATGGCGTTCCGGAATCCATTGTTTCGGATCGTGATCCTGTTTTCCTCAGCGCGTTTTGGCAAGATTTGTTCAAGCGATGTGGCGCGGCCCTCCTTCTGTCAACAGCTTATCACCCCCAGACAGATGGCCAGACAGAGGTGGTGAATCGCACGGTAGAAATGTACCTACGGTGCCTCGCAGCTGATAATCCTTCCACATGGGCAAAATGGTTACCTTGGGCGGAGTTCTGCTATAACACTTCTGTCGGGGATTGGCTATCTGGCAAAAGACCACGGTACCCCCGGGAAAAGCTAAACCCGCCGACCAAGCAACACTAAAAGAAGATGCTCGGGAGAGCGGAGCAGGCATCCCTCCTTCTCCTCAGAGCATACGCATTTGCACCTTAGCCTGTCAGAAGCACCAAACACACCCCACGAGCAAGCATGCTCGTGGAAGGCCTGACACCTGCTCGGGTGTTTTGGTCGGGGTTCGATCAATGCCACAAGGAAGGAAGGTAGCAACCAATCAAGCAGGAGATCAAGGAAATCATGCAGAAATTCAAATAGGCGCCGGGTCAAGGCGTGGATCGTAAGTACTAAGCATTCGGCGATCGGAGGTAGTTACCTTACAGTGTACCTCTAGTCGTAGTATTTAAACCCCATGAAGATCTGTAAAAGAGGAGGGACACGGAGGCGAATTACACTACTGGAGTAGGGCTATTATCTCGGCGGTGAAGGCCGAACCAGGATAAAACATCGTGCTCGCCTTCTTCTTCCCGAGCTCGCGTCGCTCGAGCGCCCTCTGGTCGTCGCACGATGGCTCTGTGATCCCAATTCAACAAGTAAGCTCGGCGAGAGCCGTTCTCCAATCGTCAGCGGTGGCGCCGTCGTGGAACGGCAGGTTTGATTCCGTCACGGATCAAGATCCTCGAGATGCCAAACTCGGAGACACTGGGACCTTTGTGTTTTGACCCACGTTGAAGATGGCCAGCGTGTACTCACGCCGGAGCAAGCGTGGCGGGGTGGCCGATCCTATCGGCCACACCGGAGTCTGAGAGCCTTTCCGGACACGGAGCGAGGCGAGATCCTCCATTCCCGAGACATTACCTCGGAGACCCCGGGATGACCGCGACGCAGCTCTACGATGGCTTTGGACATACCCGGATGACCTAGAACTCGACCGAGAGGCGCATCCCAAGGGGATACAATGATATCTCCATCGCTTTCATCCGTTCTCGTCGAGTCAACGTGGCCGGGGCCGTGCGAGGCCGGAGAGAGGATCCTCGGGCCGTTGCCAAGCCACGACCACTCTGACAGACTCCACGCTGAGGCGTCTTTGGGAAAGACCCTCGCGAAGCATTCGCCGCCAAGCAAGGGAAGTGCGCTTCCACAGGAAAAGCGAACTCGCGGTGCGAACTCCCGATCGCCTCCGAGCACCGTCAAAGCTCACCGCGGATTCACCGCGAGAAGGCGGCTCAGGCCTTGGCGGCGGTCGTCGCGTGACTTTCTTGATTTCCGAGCAAGTAGACTTAGAGGCCGTGGGCGGTGTAGCCGAAGATTTGGAAAGGCTTGCCAGCAGAGCTAAAAGTCTCGGATCCCCTCAGGTCGGGATGCCCGGAGTGTTTCAGGACCATCAAACACTCCCCGTCTTCGCGAGGCGAATCCGGAGCCATGCTCGGAGATCGCCCTGACCGCTAATCCGTCCGGGAAAGGCCAATCCTGAGCAACCTCGGGCGATATACGCCTGTCGCCAGGTTCTGACGCTCTGACGCTCACGCGACCAAGCGGTCGCTTGGCACGACCGTCCACGGAGGTTTTCTCGACTCGAAAGCTTGTGTGCAGCGTTGGATGGAAGACCAGCGTGGAGGCGTGGCCGAGGGTTTCACCGCGAAACCCCGAGTTTCGGTTGCCAAGCCTTCACGAGCTCCCCTCGGGGCGTCGCGCATGGCGAAGCAATTCAAGCCCGGCCACGTCCGAGAGATTCAACGGGACCCCGTAACCAGGGCGAATTCCTCTCAATATACACTCGCCATCCTGCGCCGCGGCACGGAGGCAATGAAGTGATGGCGAGTACTGCCAGCAGTTGACGGCCGCCAAATCGTCACGTGGCTTTTCAATCGAGAAGAAGGATCCATGCAGTCTGAGAGGCGTTCGATGCAGCGCTCAGAAACAAATTTCGGAGGCTGCTACATCCGCCGGGAAAGGAAGCGCGACTGGAGGCGCTGTCTTTTAGGCAGACGGAAACCTGCGGCGATTCGTCGAGAGAGTTCATCAAGTCCGGAACTCGATCCGAACATATCGAGACGAGTCGTCGAGCTTTCAAGGGTCGAGAATGCGACGGCGCTTCACCACAGGACCTGGAGATCCGCGGATCTAGCGACAAAGCTCTTGAATGGCCGATCGATACGCCAGCTTGAGATGAGGCCGTCCAATGAAGAAGATCTTTGGGCGAAGGAAGCTGCCGCCTCAACGGCTTAGAGACCTCGGCTAGCAAAAGGGCTCAGTGCCAGCAGACAAGAAGATCAAGAAAAGAAGAAAAAAGCGGCCCTCGCCATGGTAGCCAGCGGTGGAACAACAACAACCGAGGCAACCCGTACTTGGCCAGCCGGGGCTTAACCTTCGAGGAAGAGGATAACCACTGAGCCTCGAGGCGAAGGCGACCAGCGGACCCGGCCAGGCGACCTCTTGTCGCCGCGGGCGCGGCACGACCTACGGAATTGCCGAACATGGACCCTCACTGGAAGCAGTTTCTGAGGGCCCATAACGCTTCGAGCGAGGGTGATAATGACAAAGGAAAGCTTGCGGCAGGAAAGTGAGGATGACATGGAATACCAGAACCAAGGAATCACATAGCGGTCATCTTCGAGCTCCTCGCCTACAAGTCCGTCGGAGACTTAAAGGAGGCCGCAAGGGAAGTGCACCATGTTACCCAGGGTAAGCCTCCGGTGCGTGAAAATTGAGAGTATCCTAACCTTCTCCAGATTTGTCTCCCTTAGGATGACCAAACCCAGAGGCTTAGATGGTCGTGAACCCGCGTCGGCAAAGTAAATCGGTCGGGTCCTCATAGAACTCAGGAAGCTCTTTGGACTTATTTCAAGGTTTTGGGCGAGATCTGATTCTCGTTCCAAAATCAAGAGTGTAACCGTGCCCTTCTTGGGATAGTCCGGGCACCTCGATCAAACCTCTGGGGAGCAGAGCCCGTAAGTTTCGCCCAAGTAACGAACGGAGCTAATCACCTTGAAGTGCCGTGGACTTGATCGGCCTACAGCGCCATCCTCGGCGGGCGCCTTGGCCAGTTCATGGCGCCTCGCATCGCAGCGTGTCGGTGCGAAGATTCGGCCAACAGTCATAACCGTCAAAGGGAACCACAAGTCGCGCTCAATTGCGACGAAAGAGCTGGATATGGTCGGTCGATTGCCCGCTCGCGTGCGACCAAGAGCCGAAGCATTCAGGCCTAAACTTGCCCTCGGCCTGGAGGAGAGACCAAGACATTAAAGCTCAGCAGTCGGAACGGCCAAGTCATTCATTTGGGATCTTCCTTAGATCCCAAATGAAGGCTTCGAGCTTCGTCACCTTCCTCACGGGCAGGTCGGATGTGTCACTGGGAACCATCCGAGCATGCCCGGTCTAAGGAGGTGGTCGACACGAGCTAGGATTGACGACAAAAAACCGGTGAGGCGAAACTTAGGCGCTTTTCCACGGGAAAAAGCAGGCAATCATCGGGAGGAACGATAAACTCTAAAGGCGGCTTCATCGGAGAGATCGAGCACTCCGAGTGGCTAGCCAATCGATTGGTCGAGGAAGAAAAGGAGGCAAGTGGCGCGTAATAAATCGACGACCGCGCAGGTTTGAACGCAGGCGTGCCCAAAGACAACTACCCGTTGCCTGCATAGACCAATTGGTGGGCCGGCGGCGAGTCGCAGACCATGAGCTTCCTAAGCGCCTATTCAGGCTATCATCGAATCACTGTCGCTGAAAGACGAGGAAAGACTTCCTTCATCACCCAGCCCGGTACCTTCGCTATAAGACCATGTCTTCGGCCTGAGAAGCGCTGGAGCAACCTTTCAGCGCCCCAAATGCAGAAGACTTTCCTGCAGACCAAATAGGTGAATTTGAGGTGTATGTCGGCGACATAGTCGTCAAAAGCAAATGCTTCGGTCACGTTCTGTCGACCTGGAAGAAACTTTCAGTAACCTCAATAAGCATCGAATAAAGCTAAATCGGAAAAATCGTATTGGCGTGAAGGCAGCAAGGTGCCACATGGTCGGAGCCACCTGGCGTTGGGCTAACAGGAGAAGATCGGCCATTGAGAACGTAAAGGTCGCCACTTTGCGTAAAGGAAGTACAAGCTCGGCCGGAAGAATGGCATGTGCAGTTCGTCTCTCGGTAAACGAGGACTACCTTTCTTTAAAGCCCTCGCAAACATGATGGCTTCACGTGGGCCAGGGCCGATCGCGCGTTCAAAGAGGCTGAAGCGGTACCTCTCAAAAACCGCCCGTCCTCGTCACACCCACGGTAGGAAGAATTGCTATTATACCTGGCGGCAACCCGCCAAGCGGTAAGCTCGGTGTTGGCGATGAGAAAATTGGTACCCGACCTATCTATTACGTCAAAGTACTTCATGGACCAAAGGAGCGTTACCCGAGGTCGAAGCTCTTGTACTCATTCGATGGCCTCCGGGAAATTCGTCACTACTTTCAAGCACACAAGATCGTGGTGCAGCTATTTCCCACTCAGGGAAATCAAAAATCGGGCGCCCGGTGGTCGCATAGCCAAGTGGCAATGGAGCTCGTAGAGTTCGAGCCGGTGTTCTCGGCCGCACTGCCGATAAAATCACAAGTCTTGGTCGATTTAGTGCAGAATGGTCTTCGATGCACCACCTGCAAGGGACCAATGATTCGAGAAGCGCTGGACCTTGTATTTTGGCGGATCCCGAGCATACGAGCCGAAGTGGCGTCATCTTAGTCTCCGGATGGAGAAACGGCTACGAGTGCGCCATCGGCTACATTTATTGCGACCAACAGCGGCGAATCACGAAAGGCCTTTTGGCGGACTTGAGCATGTAAATCGCTAGAGTCAACGACTCACCGTGAAGAAGCGATTCCTGGTTGGTCGTGAACCAGGTCAACAAGGAGTATCGGTGTTAGATACCAATGGCGCTGGCCTGGCAGTAAGGAAGATGGAGAAATACTTCAAGAATTTGAAGTAATCTACATCGGAAGGATAATTCCTGGCCGACCAAATGTCTAGGTCGGTTCCTCTCAAACCAGCTCGTGGTGCTTGTCGACACCTACATAAGCCCTCCATTCCCTCGAAGAGAGGCACGAGAGACGGCGGTAGAGGTCTCATTCCTCGAGCAAGCGCAAATTGGATGACGCCATTCATCCAATACCTTGCGCATGGGACATTGCCCGGAAAAGCGGCGTTCCGGCTAACAAGGCGATCTTCTCGGTACAAAGCGATCGAGGCGACTATCGGAAAAGCGCATTGGAATCCTTTCGAGATCGTCTCGGGAGGAAGAGCGATGCCTTCTTCGTGATATCCACGAAGGGATGTCGGAGCTCATTCGTCTTCGAGCGGCTTGTGAGCAAGGCCTTCCGATTGGGTTATCGGCCTACGGCCTTGTGGACGCCGACGGTCCAATCAGTAACGACTGCCGAGCATGCGATTCCATGCTCGCCAAATCCGTCAGACGCATCGCAAACCATACCACTGTGGCCATTCTCGACACAGGGTCTCGGCGTCCCCGACCCTTTCCCGAGGTCGAAAGGCGCAAGTATTTGCTCGTGGCCATCGACACTTTCACTAAGTGGATAGAAGCGAGCGAATCTCGACCATCTCGGCCCAGCGGCCAAGAGATTCCTCCGACAATGTGGTAACTTCGGTTCGGGATACCCAACCGTCTTATCACTGAACTTGGGACCAGTTCACTAGTGGCTGTTCTCCAAAGTGCTATGCGAGGAGGTCGGGACCAAGGTCTGCTTTAAACCTGGCACATCCACGAGTAGCAGAGCGGCCGGCGAGCAAGCGGTCGGCTAGTCCAGGGCATAAAAGAGGTCTTTAAGACCCTCAACCGGCCTAGCGGCGAGTGGGTGGAGGAGCTTCCGCGTTCTTTGGTGTCACGCACTGACGAGTCGACCGCAGGTGAAACTCCTTTCCAACTTTCGTCACGGTCGCGGAGGCGTTACTGCGAAATTGTCTTGGGTTCCCGAAAGGGTGCAAGCGATCGATTCCATCGATCAGAGGTTAGCGCCTCGTCGACTCGACCTCGTCGAGCGACCGCTGACCCGGGCGTTGCTCAGTCTGCGACTTACCTACTGAGCTCTTCGTAGGCATGCGGCCAAGACAATCAGACCTAGGGCCCTACAAGTTGGCGACATGGTCTTCACGAAGAGTTCAAGACTGTCGAAGGCCAACAAGCGACCCCAAGGTGGGAGGGCCCCTACGGGTCCATGTCTACAAGACCGCGGAGTTTGTTAGCGCCTCGCGATGCGGATGGTCGGAGCTGCGGCCACTGAACATCGATCAGCTGCATAAATTCGTTTGAAGCGAGTACTCTATCTCGCGCCCCTTGCGTTCTTTCAAATAAATCATTTTCCTCTTTCCGTGTTTTTTCGGCCTCGCTTTGTCGAACGAGCATGCAATCGTCTACGGCGCTTACTGAACTTATCCGAAACAAATATGCGCGCACTATTTCCCTTGGCCTCACGGCCGGATGCCCCAATCGCTCACTTTCCACGGTAGCTCTTCAGTATGGCGTGGCGCGACATCCACTCTGCTTGATTCGGTGACCAATCGGGTATGGTGGCTCTATTGTTGGTTTAAAGCTCGTCTTCTCAGTGCTCACACTTCCCTCAACGCCCGATCTATTCAGAGTCGACCAAAGCGACTTAAAATTCTCCCATGAACAAACAGTGCCAATCGGTGAAGGCCCGACCTTTGTCCCCATGGCGGGAAACTCAGTATGATAGGAACGTCCGTCCCTTCTTATCAAGGATCCTTTGATCGTATCTATCTTGTATGCTCTATCACGAGGAACTTGTTTCCTTTTCTCGCGTAACTGGATCATACGGGCATATGTTGAAAAGCGAAGCTCAAGAAAAGCAGGCAAGGACCAAACACACACCAAGTTTGCTCATTTAACCCGAGCGTTGTTTTTTTTACAGGGGTTTACACAAGCTAAAAATAAAAAGAGGAGCTAAGTCTCTACGGCTCGGCCTGGAGGGCGTGAGCTCGATCGCCTAAGTCGACCTCCGCCTCTAGTCCAGACCTTCCTGCCAGCGCGACCTTCGGTAGCGCTTTCCGGGCGCCCTGCGCCTCCTTGAGGCTTCCTGCGCTCCCAGAGCTGTTGAAGGTCCACGAAGCTCAAGGCTCCTCGTCAAGCTCGGCGCATACGCTCACGAAGTGCTCTTCGGCCGATCTCGCTCTGGAAGATTGGTCCGAGCCGTCGACAAGGCTCTCGCCGATTCAATTTGGGTCGACCTCGCGGCCAGCCTCGAGACCGACGCTCAAGATCGGCGATCTTGGCGTCTTGCTTTCGCGGTGAATACGACCGATACTCTTCTGGAGACCGAGGTAGCGTCGATATCCTCCATAGCCTTCCAGCGGCAAACTTGAGGCGAGAAAGAGAGAAAAGGAAAAAGGCGGCGGACTCGGAAGATCGATCGCAGAAAAAGAAGAAACATGAAACTTACGAGAAGAGCGGTGACCGGCTTGTCTTGAAGCGGCCATGGTCAGTCGCGCCGGCCGAAAAGAAGGGATTGACCAAGTCATCACGGTCAAGACGCTGTCGGGAGTCTTATCTCCTGAGCACCGGTGCTCGAGGAGGCGGCGTCACCACCTTCGACCAACCTGTCGCCCAGGTGATCCTCTTCCACGACAAGCGGCTCGTGGCGCCTTCCTCACGGTGGGGACACCGCTGACACAACATCGAAGGCCGCGGCCACTTACTCCTTGCTCGCGGTGGAAGCGGTTGGTGGATTAACGACCCACCTCCGCCTCTTGTCCTCTGCGGCGGAGCGACCAATGCTCTGCGGGCGGAGGCATTGGATCGAGCGATCACTTCAGCCTGCCCTCCGTAGTCCGGAGGCCGTACTGCCACGGAGGCATTTGATCAGGGCGATCACCTCCGCCCTTGCACCTCGTGGCGGGGGCGCTGGTGCCCCAAGGCCCAGAAGGAGTTAGGTCGAGGCGACCTCCTCTCTCCTCGGCTCACGACCAAGAGTGTTGGTCGGCGACAGCAAGCTCCTTCCTGGGCTCGGCGCTGAGCCGAGCGATCGTCTCTTCGCCGCAGGGACCAAGGCCAAGCGTCTTGGTCCTCAGTCCCCTGCAACTCCGCTCGCGGCGGAATAGGTTCGCGTCCGCGAAAAAGAAAGCACGGTCCCGGCCGAAACCGGGCTCGTGGAAGTAGGCTGGCGGCCTGCTCTCACCGTCTCGGCCGAACTCGGTCGGCAGCAGCGGTCGGCTTCGATCCCGCAGAGTCGATAATCTCCTCGACCATCGCGGAAGTCCAAAAGCGACATCCAGAAGCTATCACGCCCACGCCAAGCGGGTGGGGTTAGCTTGAAGAAAATCGCAAGACAAGAATAGAATAAGAGAATAAAGTAAGAACTTACATACTTGCGTGGCGGCCGAGTCCTCCTCGAAGCCTCCTCGCTCACAGAACCACGGGCGCATTTGCGCTTGGCGGCCTCGTAGGCCTCGGCCACGACCACGACACGCTCCTCCGCGGCATCGGCACGTGCCATCGCCGGGATCGGCGTCGTCCATGTCGACCTCTTCCAGCGTCGAGGCGGTCTGAGAGGTCGACCTCACCTTCCACCGACGGAGCATAAGTGGCCTCCTCTTCTTCCTCCTCCATCGGGTCATCGACCACCTTTGAGTAGGCCCAGTCTGGAGGGCCTTGATCACGCCTCTCCGCTCCTTGGCTCGGGAGGGACTCGGCCTCCTCCTCGGCCTTCCTCGCTTTGCTCGGCGAGGCTGTCCCGATCGGCTCATCGGCTCGGCTTCCTCGTTTGAAGTCATCAAACCAAATTCGAGTCGCTTACCTCTGGCGGTCGGCGTACTCAAGGTGCGGCATGGGGTCTGGTGGGCTCGGCGCCTCGACCGCTTGGTGGCCAGGAGGCGAGCGGATGCTGGCGGCCTCGACGCCGCTACTCTTCATGCGAGAGCCTGGCGGTCTTGGCTTATGGCGGCCTGCGGCCTTTCGACATAAGCTCAAGCGACCTTCTCACCGCAAGCAATCGGGAGGAATGAGCTCGGAAAACATACCCCGGCGGAAGCGAAAGATGTACTTACCGTCGCCACGGTGAAAATGTTCTTGGGGACCTGGCGATTGGGCGTCGGCTCCTTCCCGCCGAGCGCCGAACATCTCGGCGACCCTACAAATCTAACCGATCCGTCACCGGGCTGCGTCATCAAGACTAAGACAAAAGATATATATATATATGCATAGCACCGTCACGAAGCCTGATGCTCGGGGAAAGAGGTCAGGGAACATACTGCGTTGTCTTCGCGGGTGAAGTCGTGCCACCCGATCACCTCGAAGAAAGGATGCTCGCGGCGCCTCGAGACACGGTTGAAGGTGAAGTCGGGCGATATCGACGGTGAGCCCCATCTGGGCAAGCTTACGTCGTCCCGAGCACCCGCTCTTCCTCAATTTACCTGCAGGCCTGGCCTCGATGGCGGAGCGTCCTCGATGTAGACGCCTAATCGGGACCCTCCGCCTTCTTACGGTAGAGAGTTGGCTAACTCCGACAGAGTCCTTGAACGCGAAGGGGTACTCGTATGGTCGGTTGGTGGAAGCGAATAAGCGCATGAACCATCGGCGATGCGGAAGGGAATAAGTGAAAGAAGAGGCTAGCCGTGGGCATTACACCACGTAAGCCTCGCAAAGATGAAGAGAAGATTGCGAGAGAAGGATAGAGTTGGGGTGAGATGAGAGATCTCACACCTGAGAAGGCAAGCAACGGAGGCGAGAAGTCGCTTTCCGGGCGGTAGGCTTAGTTGATGGCGTACAACTCGCAGAGCGATCTCGGAGTCTCGCGATGCCCGGCTTGTCGCCACGGCACTCGGCGAGAGCTTGGGTCGACGTACCCCTCATCCATGAGCACTGGAGCCTCGCTTCGGGTCATCGGTGACCTTGAAAGCGCGCCATGACCAAAGAAGGAAGAGGAGCGAAAAGCGTTCTTGCGCTAGGGCTCTGGAAGATTTCTTGCCGAAGACGAGCAAAGAGACAATGTAACTCAGGCCTCTCCAGGTAGAAAGGGTTAAAAGACGAAGAGGCGAGTTAAAATCGCCGCCTATCACGTGGCGACACTGGATGAAGAAAGCGCGCTTCCGAAGCTACCGTCTTACAAGGAGGCTTCTGGAAGGAACAACCAACGACCAGCAGCACGCATGAGCAAGCACGCGGCGGGTAAAAAAAAAAAAAAAAAAAAAAAGGATTCGTCTCAGCGAAAAATGGTCGTGAGCCACGACCAAAGGGAAGTCAATCCCCTTCAAGTCTTCTTAGGCTCAAGGGAAGCCGAGAGTTCCCACTTGAACCTCGGGGCTAGTATGGGGGATTGGCTATCGGGCAACAAAGACCACGGTACCAGGAAAAGCTAAACCCGCCGACCAAGCAACACTAAAAGAAGATGCTCGGAGGGCGAGCATCCTCCTTCTCCTCCAGAGCATAGCATTTGCACCTTTCATGAAGCACCAAACACACCCTCACGAGCAAGCATGCTCGTACGACCCTTTCCGGGTGTTTTGGTCGAGTTCTGATCCAATGCCACAAGGAAGGAAGGTGGCAACCAATCAGGAGATCAAAGGGAAATCATACCCGAAATTCAAATAGCGCTTGGTCAAGGCGAGTGGATCATGTAAATGCTGATTCTGGCGTGATCCCAGAGGTAGTTACATACCTTGTACCTCTAGTCGTAGTATTTAAACCCCATTGAAGATCTGTAAAAGAGGAGGGACAGGAGATTGAATACAATACACTGCAGGTAGGGCTATTATCTCGGCGGTGAGGCCCGAACCAGGATAAAACATCGTGCTCAGCCACTTCTTCTTCCCAGAGCTCGTCCTTTCGAACGCCTCTTCGGTCCGTACGACGGGGCTCTGTTGATCCCCCATTCAACAAGTAAGCTCGACGGGAGCCCGTTCTCCAATCGTCGACAACTTCTTTCCACTCAGCTCATCGATTGACGCCTTTTGAGCTAGTATATGGCCGCAAACCTCCTCCATTGTTACCATACCAACAAGGAAGCACGGTAATCAATGCTGTCGATTGCCAATTGGTGGATCGGGACACTCTTCTTCAGCAAGCAAAGGAGCGTTTGTTACAAGCCCAGAACCGTATGAAGCAACGATATGATACTCATCATCGGGAGGTAGAATTCCAGGTGGGCAATTGGGTATGGCTTCGCCTACAACGCCATCGTCAGTTGTCGGTGCGAGCCAAACAACACAATAAATTGGAAGCCCGTTTCTTTGGGCCCTATCAAGTGGAGGCACGCATTGGTCAGGTCGCTTACCGTCTTGCATTGCCAGTCGAAGCCCGTATCCACAACGTTTTTCATGTTTCCTTGCTCAAAGAATTCAAAGGAGAACCACCAGCCGAGGTACCATCATTACCCGAAGAGGTGTCTCCAACGGCAGCACCAGCAAGACCTGAACCTCATCAGTTATTGGCCCAACGATTCGTTCAAGGCAAGCGACAATTTTTGGTTCACTGGACGGGTGAGTCTCAGGATGAAGCAACGTGGATGGATGCGGGGGTCCTCAGGAAATCTTTTCCCGATGGCAAGCTTGAGGACAAGCTAGTTTTTCAGGGAGGGAGTGATGTTACGCGTCAAGCCTTTGATCAAGTATACTATCGCCGGCAGGGTCGTGTGCTGCCTGAGACAGATCGAGGAGTTGGCGTTCCGCCGTGCGATGGATCTGGGCCAAGCCATGCAGCGTCACCGTCGCCGCTTAATCCATGCACGTAGATTAATTCAAGTTGGATTGGAACTCGTCGTGAGTGTCTACGAGTCCAAGTATACTATCCTTGCAAGTCATATTTCCTGGTTTAAGGGAGTTTCTATATTTACTTTCCATGTTTAGTTGTACGAGCAGATTCGTTACAATCTGTTCCAAGTCCTGTTCCAAGTCCGGTTCGAGTGCAGACGTGGACTATAAAAGTAAGAATAAAAGCAAGAGAAAAGGCATGCTTGTTTTGGTGCCACAAATCATAAGTCTTAGGCGGTGGCTCGACAGCGACCAAGCTATCTAGTCCTTGCGTTGCATCGACGACAACCACGTCGAGCAACGTCCTTGCCGGCCGCCGGCCGGGTACTCGAGCATACGAGCGTGCCCATCCCAAATCAGCGCATAACATTAAATATGAGGCAAGTCATTAGAGCAACTGCACTAATTATCTCAACACCAACATTCAAGTAACACATATCAAACTGTAACATCTACCATATCCATCTTCCATAGTAGAAGATAAAACAGTCACATAGATCCCAAGGCTACAATGTTTCTTCTTTCAGTTCTTTGGAGTAGAAAAAACAGTAATGTTCATCACTGAAGGAAAATCAGAACCTACCAACCTCCCCACCCAAAAGAAAAACACAGTTGATTTTTCCCACGAAAGTCCCCGGTAGATTCTTTTGGTTGTGAGCTGTCACTCCCTCTAGGGAAGGAAATTGTAGGTTTGGAGCAAATGAACCAAGCAAACCCCTCAAATGCTAGGAACAAGATCAAAATATAGAACCCTTCAACTCTCTCCAGAACGTAGACTCAAGATTCATCACAGCTTTTAAACTTCAGCAGCAGCAGTTCCATCTTCTTCAGTACCATTGGCAGTGGAAGCTCCTCTAGTAGTGGCAGCCGTGGCGTTAAAACATTTTTTATGGATTTAAGATGCATGGGGTCAGGACAAAAGTCTAGCTTTTAAAGAATCCATAAATTTGATTGCTTTACTATTAAATAATCCCTCCGTCCCAGATTATAAGGCCTATAATTTGAATGACCTTATCCCAAATATAAGGCGTGCATGCAGATTTAATGATGTCTTTCCTTCTATACCCTTATTTATTCTCTCTCAACCACATGCATTTATTCATTACCACCCACATAAAGTATATCTTTCATCTTCCAAGACAATTAAGTGAGGGCATCTATGTTATTTTCTCTCATACCTTTCTCAATTTCAATTCAATCTTAATCCTTATGTAAAGTCAAACTACGCCTTATAAACTGGGACAAAGGGAGTAATTGAATTACAATTAATTACTAATGGAGTTATGATACATTTGCAAATTTATAGCAAATATCCGTATATATGTTTGTTCTTAGTTCTTCTTTCAGTGTGGCAGACTAAATAAGTAAATACCCAATAAAACCACCACACCCTAACATACCAAAGGGCTCCACCCGTGTGCGGCCAAACCAATCTAACTGAAAGTACTATCAGATTGGACCTAGAAAATACACCGACCCGATTAAACTTAAGAAAAAAAACATGCAATAAACTGACGAAGAATCTGAATTTTCATTTATTTGGCCGCATACTAAATCCCAGATTCAATTTGATTACAATATTTTGGCCCTTGGCTGCTCAAAACTACAGATAAGTTCCTAGTTCATACTACAAAATTGGATTTTCTTTTGAGCCCCAGCAGATGTAGGTCAGTATGCACTGCCAGCTCTACAAAGAGGATGCATGACTCTTGCATCTTAACCCAGTCGTATGTGGCTCATTCAAAATCAAGCAAACAAGAAACACCACCCCTGAATATACTAATCTTACGGGAAGTTCGTACTAAAAACATACCAAAATCTGCAGCTACTGCAACAAAACCAACCTAAACCGAACTGAACTAATACGAAAGATGATAATAAACCGGCATCAGAGCAAGTTAGTACAAAATTGTATCATTTTTTTGCAAGACAGGGACATGAATATTCTGATTACCAGGATCGGGGCCCTTGGGGGCGGTGGCACAAATCTGCTGATTAGGGCATCCGGCGCAGGCCTCCGCCTTCCCCGCATCCTCCGACTGCGTTCCGGGGCAATCTGAGCCACACCCAACAAAAGCAAACTTAGAAACACCAACATCCCTGAACCAAGAACACTAAACATTGAAAAGGCTAAAAGCGAAACAAACACTAGTTCCTACAAAAATAAATAAACCTGAATAAAGCAAAACAGTATAATCAACTGCAAAAGGTCCTAATCTTTTCATGCGTATCAGCTAATCTTTTCACCAGTAACAAGCAAATAAAACAAGGAAAATATCCCCTTTTTTCTATCGCGAGAAGATCCATAAAAAAGGAAACCGTGGCTGCATAAATCGACCCAAACCCAAAGAAAAAGGGGAACAAGTAATAATCGAGACCCGTAGGAGGCAATGATTCCTTACGCTCGTTGGCATCCTCGGGGACGTCGCCTGTGTTGCCTCCGTTCTCCATTTCTTCCCCTCCCTCTTCCGCGGCTCCTTCTCGAGTCGAAGTTCCTGCCTAGGATTTTCTCTCTTTCTTGAAGGCGCAGCCTGGGATTAAAGCAGTGGAAATGAGGCGAAAGGGCCCAGGGTCGCGCTAAAACCCGGTCGATGGGTGTATACACCGTATGATTTTCTATCGGACGGCGGAGAGATTTCGACTGTGGTGCGCTGTGCGGCGCTGCCCGAGTCGAGTCCAAGGGGTTGTTGAGGACAAGTTTGCATCTTTGTTGCTTCCGTTCATCTCTTTTTTCTAGAGTTGACTTTCAATAATTTTAGCTCATCCTTGAAAATAATAATTTCTCTAACCAAAATAGATATTAGGGACCCTAAAAAAATAGATACTAGGGACTAGTAGGGCTGAAATAAAAAACTCGAACTCAGCTCGGTCCAGACTCAATTCAAGTTCCAAACGAGCCGAACTCGAGCTCGTGAGCTTCACCGAGCCGAGCTCGAATAGCTCGCGAGCCTACTCGAATTTGAATTGACCAAGTGAGTCCTCTGGTATATAGGGCATATTAGTTTTCAAATTTGCCCCGCCGCCCTGCGCCTCCCCGTGTCGCGCGTTGACCACCCTCACACAGACGCCAAGACGCCGCTCTCGGCCGGTTGTCGCTTCGCCTGCTGCCGTGGCTATAAAAGCCGCCGCTTCGCCAGATCCTCTCTCCTCGCCCGCTTCTTCCGCTTCTCGGTGAGCTCCTCCCCGCCTCCATCTTTCTCGGCCCGGCCGACTCACAGGCCGCTGCCGAGCCTCCGCCATGGCGCCAAAACCCTAGCTCCTCCGCCATTGGCCGGGCCGAGCCAGCCGCTGCCTCCTCCTCACACATCGCCGGGCCGCCACTAACGCTGGCCTTCGCGGCGTGGCCTTGGGCCATCCCGGCCGGGTGGGCCTCGCTGAAGCCAACCCGTTACTATTTCACCCCCTTTTTCCGATTTTCGGATTTTAATATTAATTATTAAATCCGAAAAGTAATTTAAAAATCCAGAAAATGCCAGAAAAATCCCTTAAAAATTCCGGAACACTCCAAAGTCCCACAAATACTTTCTCCGAACCGTTTCGATCCACTGAGTCCAAAAATGACCTCCGATCTGGAATCCGGAGTCTCCAAAATTCCAAAACGACCATTCTACCCTTCGTTCTCTCTCTAGATCCGGTTTCTGTCTTCTTTTCGTTTTCCGTTTATTTATTTATCGTTCGTCCTTTTCACGCTAGATCCGATCGTTGGACAATTCAAGGAGCAAAGCGACTTCCAGAGCAGAGCCGGACCGACAGAAGCTGGCGACCACGCCGACTTCGGCCACCGATCCGATCGCCGAGCAAGGCAAGCCGTACCCCATTGATCATATTGAACCCGATCATGCCATGTTATTATTAGTACTTATTTTCTACTGCATTATTTTGCTGTATGTTGAAATATTGAAACCCGTTATTTTGGAATGACATGATACCTAGATAATGCTGATTTGCTCATGGGACCTCCTTGAAAGATATTGAACCTTATTAAATCCTTTATTAACCCTAGATGATTATTTTATTCCTTGCTAGTTATTATCCTATTAGTTAGTTCAAATGCTTTTAAAAATGGAAATAAAATGCTGTCGAGCCGCTGGCTCGGTTGTTTTGAAAGTGTGCTACAGTCTGGGGGACAGTATTGGATTAATCCCGGAGTGGATGAGAATCCGATCCCCGACTGATGAGTAAGCCTTGGTTTGTCTGGTGGCCGGTACTGTGAGTACCGGAATGGGTTTGTGGATTGGTAAAGGCTTGGTCTTTGGCAATGTACGAATAATAACCCCTTGAGCAAAGCAAAGAACTTAAGTTCCCACTCAACCACAGGTCGGACTGGTCAGTGGACCTATATCCGACATGGCTCAGTAAATTATTCATTCTTGGAATAAAATTGATTAAATTGGTGGTACTATTCTCTGAGGAGAATAGGGACCGGCCTCCCTGGCAGGGGAGTATACCGAAGGGGTGAAACAGGAATGGACCGGAGTGTCATTCACTGTTCTCACAATGGTAGGTGCTAATAGTGACTTGGAGTCCAGATTAGCGTCAGGCCTATCGGGAACAACTAAACACAGGAATGATTAACGAAATGCTGCGATCATCTCGACCCGACCACATGTATTTAAGTTACATGTTGTTAGCGCTTGGCATTAACGGTCGTAGATATCTTGTGGGTAAAGCTGAGCACCTCTGCAGAGTTAATCATGATGGTATTCGAATACGCCGTACTTCCAGTTAATGAAGTTAAGTTTAAACTGGGGTGATTACCCGTAACTAAGCTCAAGTAACTTTGTTGAATTTATGAATATGGCTAAGTGTTGTTGAACTTTGGAACCCCCCTTTACTACTTATATTATGGTTTGTGCTTCAAATGTAAAATGTTGTTAGAAATAAAACTGCATACAGATACTTACAACCCTATTGCCATCCTTTGATTCCCATACATGTAGTATTCAACATTTTCCCGTGCAACTTGTTGAGTACTCCCGTACTCACCCTTGCAAACCCCCGACCAGTTTCAGAGTATGAAGAAGCTGGAGCGTATCAAGAATACGTAGATGGCGATCTTGTCTGGTTTTAAGATCTTAGTCTTTTGCTTAGGCCCTGCCTGTGTGGTGTTTTGGTTGTATTATATTCAGGCCCTGCTGCGCCCTCTTTTGTAAAAAAAAAAAAACTTGGCCGTTAGGCCCTGTATTGAATAAAAAGAGTTGAATTTGCTTTTGTTTAGCAATATACTCTTGTCTTTTCCAACAGCTAATCTTCCTGGATAGCTGTTGTGATGTTCTGACTTGCCCTAACAAGGCGGATCATCACAAGAAGCAATTTCATACTTCCTCGCAAAAAAAGAAGCAGATTAACGAAATCCTCTTAAGATCTCACCGTGTTGGCAACAGTACTTGAAACATCAATCACTAGTGTTGCAAAAAGATTGAAATCAACCTTAAAAAAGGATTCAAATCAAACACAACGGAATAACTGAATGAACCACACAAACCCTTTTTTTATTAAGGAAATACAATCCCTTGAAGTAGTAATTAAGTAGAGCTGAGAGCAAGGTTTCAAAATTTATTTTTAAACTATATCTTGGAGGAAATCAAAATCCAAAATTTTGGACGAAATTCAAAAAATAAATTTTTTACATGTATTCCTCACAGATAGCATTCTAATTCTCTACAAAAAAAAATTAGTCCCAAATCTGACAAAAAAACACAACAATCTCGACCAAAAAAACACAAAATCTCATCGAGATTTCCAAGCTTATTGTAGCATTTTGAAAATTTTGATTTTTTTTATTCGAGATTTGGAATCTAGTCACAACCTAGACAAGATTTCACTGATATTTTATTCCTTGGCTCAGAGTATCAGCTGATGACTCACAAACATGAGTATTTCCTTTTTTTATTATACACAATCCAAACTTTGATACAAACAAATTGCGCAACCAAACAGTCCAAACCGATAGACAGAGACACTGATGCAGTAAAATAGTCCAACTATCATCTAGGCACAATTGGATCCCCAAAAACTGCGAGGATGGATTCAATTTACTCTCGCCCCCCCCCCCCCCATGAGGCGATCCAAGATTTTCAGAATGGGTGTTCAAAGTTACAAAAATATTGTTCTATGTAAAATATAAAAGTTCATAATAACAAAAATACAAAGTACAAATTATTCTTACTAGAGACAATGCATGAAATAATTTAGAGATTTGAGGATTGGGGATTTAAAATTTACATGCTTAATATTCATTTTTTTTAATGTTCTCATGCTACGTTTCAAAACTCACGATTCACCATTGAAAATGAACATAACGCTAATAGATTTGCTAATTGGAGATTTTTTATTAGAGAATCAAGAATAAAATCCACCATTGTGGCTGCCGATGCAAAATGCTTAGCTGATGTCGATTGTTTTAGCACCACTACATTGATTGCTGGATGTTGCCGTCCTGACCCGCCAGTCACCGTTGGCGTCGCACCTTCCATCCCCAACCTATGCTCATCGCCGCGCCCACAGTGTTGCCCTGCAACAAGCCGCGTGATGCTCTCTGCCCCCGTCGAAGCTGGTGTCACACCCTACATTCCCGAGTCGGTGCTCGCTGCGGCCACAGGAGCCAGAGCTACCTTGCGTCGCTCCTTGCACCACCACCTTTAAGTTCAAGTTCTATTGGTTTTGGTGATTGGTTTTAGATTAATGCTTAATTTTTGTTTAATGACAAATCTAATCTTTATGAGACTAACATGTTTATTGAGCTTATTGCCAGTAGTCTCATATTTGGATGGAAAATAGAAAACCCAAGGTATGTATGCATATTTATTCTATTATTCATTGCATACATTGGATTTGAATTAAAATATGAATTCTCCATTATATTAACCACAAAATGTGCATTATGTTTCCCAATCCATATATTACATGGATGCATATATTTATGGGGAGTTCAAGTTTTAACTTAAAGTTTCATACGTATTGATCTACTCTTCACTCTATATATAAAGGATCAATACATTGAAACAAATCAATTTAAATGAAAGTTTAAATTGAGTTCATTTGTCTTCTAATCATCAAAGAACATTTCATCATGTGTTGATGGTGTTCTTGTGATCGATTAAGGACAAATGGAGAGTTCTTGAGTAGTATGAAGCATTAGTTGCATCATGTGCTCAAGACACATTTAAATTCATTAAATTGATTTAGGTTGTGCTTAATCGATATAAGTGGCATTCATTATGGGTTAATGGAGTGCAAGAGATAATTGAGACAACCATGTATTTTGGACTAACCATTCTCTATGAGTTGTGATGGCATAGGGTTAAGTCCAAATCTTGAAAAGATGAGAAGGTTCATCAATAAGTGATGAACAAGATGATGAGATAGCCGGGTGATGATCTTAGAAAAGAGAAGTAGAGCTGGGTGACGATTTTGAAGAAATAATGATTGAAAATCATGAAGACTTCAAGAAAGATAGCGATGTGTTGTTCCCAGTGAAAGAAAAAGATTGAAGATATTAAAGACCCCAAAGGGGATCACTCTCGTGCGGCGCAAAGGTATAACTAGATAAGCTAAGGATGTTTCCTAGCTTTGTGTCTAGATTTAGCGACGTACTATTAAGAGTGGTTGAGTCTTTAGTTTGAACCTCATCTTATGGTGATAAACTCAATCCGGTCACTCGAGCTCAATGTGTTCTTCTCATTTGGTTTTTCACATATTAACTCTGATTTGCATGCATTGCATATGGGATGAGCTAATGCGTTGGGTTTTAGCATATTGCTCTGATTTGCATGTGTTGCAAATAGGATAAGCATATGCTTTGGTTTCTAGATGATTGCTCTGTTTTGCATGTGTTACAAATAGGAAGAGCTCATACGTCGGTTTTCGCATTAAGTTCATATTTTGCATGTGTTGCAATTGTTGAATTTTATGTTTTTGTTTTCGAACTAAAATTTTATTACGTTTAAGTGATATTGCTTAGAGCTAAGTTTGCATGGGTTGCAAAGGGAGAGAGCTCAAGCAAGTTTTGGTTCAGTAGTTGCAAGGAGCTAGAGAATTGCAGGAGTTGCAATTAGAGAGCTCATGCACTCTGATTTTTGTTTGGTTGTTGCATGAGGCTATGGATTTGCATGTGTTGCAAAAAGGAGATAGCTCATACTTTGCGGTTTAATTGTTATTTGCAAATTCATTGTGCAAATAAGCGAGAGTTATGTGTGTCGATCCTGAGAGCATGTGATACTTGCACCGTGGTTTCTGCAAGTCAGTTTTGTCGTGGTTTGACCATCATATGGCTAGGAGGATCAAACTCATAGACTCATGGATTATTTGCTTAATATGTTTTTGTAAATATATCTTTGAGTAGTTTGCGAAAGGTGTTTTCACAAAGAGTTTGGAGTTGCTTGGAGCTATGTTTTTGCATGTGTTGCAAAAAGGGAATGCTCAAGCATAAAATGGCTTGATTGTTTTTTTGCAAGTTCGTTGTGTGAATAAACGGAAGGTCCATAGGTTCAAGACCTGAAAGTATGTGATACTTGCACAGTGGTTTTTTCAAGCCAGTTTGGGTCGTGGTTTGACCATCACATGTCTAAGAGGATAAACTTCATAGACTCCGAGATTTATTTGCTTAATACGTTCTTTCAAATATAATCTTTAAGGCATTTGTGAAATGTGTTTTCGCAAATTGATTGGAGTTTGATTGAAATTCTTTGAGCATAGTTTTAAAGTGTTGCAAATATATTTTTCAACTTAGTGTGATCATGGGTTGATCACCATTTGGCTCAAAGAATAGTTGTTAAAGTTTCGGAGAAAAAATTTTAGCTGAAAACTTGTTTTCTCTGATTTTCCAGCACTACCGCAGTGTTAATGTCGGTAGTACCGCTAGTCCGGTAGTACCACAGTATGGGCGTCGGTACTACTGCTGGACGGTACTATTGCTATTTATGAAGTGGTAGTTGTTTTCCAGAAGGGGTGTTTTTTAGAGGTGTTTGAAGCCGGCAATACCGCAGTGTTTAGAGCGGTACTATTGCTATTTATGAAGTGGTAGTTGTTTTCCAGAAGGGATGTTTTCTAGAGGTGTTTGAAGCCGGCACTACCGCAGTGCTTAGAGCGGTACTACCATAGGTGCGGTAGTACCGGGTATTGTATAGTGGTAGTTATTTTTCAGAAGGGGTGTTTGTCTGGAGTTTCATAGGCCGGCACTACCGAGAGCTTATTGGCGGTACTACCAGTCTTGCGGTAGTACCAGGTTTTCAATAGCGGTAGCTATTTTCCAAAATGGGGTGTTCTAGAGTTGTTGCTGGAGCGGTAGTACCGCTGCTGAGGGCCGGTACTACCGGAGTTTTGCTGGCGGTAGTACCGATTTAACTGTGTAACGGTTAGTTTTATAGCCGTTGGCCAGAGGTCGGTAATACCACAATTTTGCTGTCAGTAGTACCACAAATGTCGATTTTTCAAGATTTGCCCCCCCCGGCTAGTTTTGGAGTGGGGGCTATATAAGAACCCCTTGGGGGCATTTGGATGTTGTTGCTGCACTCCTGAGTGTGTTTGAACTAGTGTGAGTTCTTAAAAGGGTGTTGCATGTGATACACACCTCGATTTGGTTTTTAAGCTCAAGAGTGAGACTAATTGCATGTGTTGCAATTAGAGTGTGATTGAGAGGATCCTAGTGCATGTGTTGCACTTAGGAGTCATCGGAAGCGCATGTGTTGCGCTAAGTGAAGTTCAAGTGAAGTGCTTAACCTTTTATTCTTGGAGGTTGCCGCCTCCTAGACGGCGTAGGAGCATCGTGCGCGGGAGCTCTCAAGGTTTGTGAGAAGCCCCGGCGAAGTTTGTGAATGTTGGAGATTAGCCTACCCAAAGGGGTGAACATCTACCACGAGTGGATTTGAAGTAGAAGGCTCAAGTGAGTGAGCTGTTCCAAAGTGAGACGGACTTCCTCAATGTGGACTAGGGGAGACCGGCAAGTCTCTGAACACCACGGTAAAAATTCGATGTGTCACTTGTCTCTTTACATTCAAGCATTTACATTATTGCATATTTATCTATTGATTGATTGTATATAGAATTGTTTAATATAGTTTGTTTGATCAATATAGATCAATATAGCAATTCTTGTGTAGATACTTAATTTAGTTAGTGTACTAGTGAGCTTAGTTGATTTAGGCTTTAATTGTCGAAATCGTAGTTTACGCTTCCGCAATTTATTTAGGTTTTGACATAAGGGTTGATTAGAGCGAATTCGCAATTAGAATTTTATAAACGCCCACACCACCTGCCCTAAAGCCTCCGCCTATTCGCTGGTGCAGTGGCTGCTCAGTGCTTGTTCGCTATCTTGCTCCTTGTCGACTTGTTCCTACCCAGGCCTTCGTCTGTCGTTGCCGGGCTGTCGCCTGCTGCTTCCACCACCATGCAGAATGTGTTGGGCTTGAAAAATAAAGGAATATTGGACCTTGAGCGATTGGGTCGTGTAGGGAAGATTATGAGAGGGAATGAGTAGGACAGACTGAAATAGATTTTGAGTAGGGATGGCAGAAATACCCATGGGTCTGGGTACCCGCGGGTACCCGACCCGATGGGTCCGGGTCTGGGTCCGAATTTGGACCCATGGATATTTATGATCGGGTCCGGGTCCGGGTCCGGGTCCAAATATAGACCCGTGGGTCCTGTAGACCCAGACCCATTTTGACCTGCTATCCCGCCGGCCCACTGTGTAGTCCACTGTGTAGTCTGTGTATTGGGCTATTGGCCCGTTAGCCGTCGGTCTCAGGACTCAGGAGATAGTACACCGAGACACAGGAGGATATACACCAAAGCCAAACATCCAACCCTAGCCGCCGGTCTCAGAGGACTCACGGGCACGGCTCACGCCCGTGACGCCCGTCGCCCTCTCACAGGAGCCTCAGCCGCGGAGCCGCCAACCCTACCGTCGCGACCGGAGATCCAGACCCGGCGACCGGAGATCTGCCATCCGCGACCGGAGATCCAGACCCGGCGAGGCGGCGACCGCGACGGCGCTTACTGCGGCACTTCCTGGCTCCTGCTGACCCGGCGACCGCGGCGACCGCGACCGCGACCCGGCCGTCCGGCGACCGCGACCCGACTTCAACTGTATGTTGGTTGCTCCCTCTTTTTGAAATCGAGAATCATTAGGCAGAATTTTGACACAATCTGCAGTATATGACTAGTCTGCTTGCTTGTATCCGCACAAGTAGTTAATCAAAATTCAGCATGACACGATAAATAATTTATTGCCGTGTTTTGTTGTTGCTTAGATTTCCACATATCTTCTGAAAAGTAAAAGACGCTTTCACTGCTTTTGTGCGTAATGTTCTTGTGTATCATACTAGAAATGCTACCTACGACAGAATAAAATATTTCCAAGGATATGGTCCAATGTGTGTTCCTTCTTTTCTAATCTCATATGATATCTGAGGGTATTTGAATCCCTAGAGATGCTAACCTTACTATCTTGCTCTGCATGTTCTGTTGTTGAAGGTCCCTGTATTCTGTGTATAATCATCTTGGCAGTTTAAGAAATAAATCACTAGTCCGTATCATCGGTCACTGTCATGATCAGAGCCTCATTGCGATCCTTACTTCCACTTTTCCGTATAGCTAGCCTCAATCTTTGAGTGGCTCTTTAGTTGTAAATGTTGGAAAACTGAATACTGAATACTGGTCCAAAGGATAGATGTGTGGAAAACTGAGAAATTCATTGCTTTGTAGTACATATTTCATTGTTGGTGATATGGTAATATTTCCTTAAATGTATTTGAGAAAGGCATCTGCTTATTTTTGTGGATGAGTGGATCTGGTCTGGATTCATTCAGCGATAGTTTTATGCTTATTTTTGTTGACTTGTTTGCTGGAAATCTGAAATCATGTACCATTTAGAGTTGATAACCTTGCTATGCATCATATGGCTGTTTGGAGTTGCTGGAAATGTGATTTCGGGTCCTGCTGTAGTTTCGGGTCTCGGGTACCCGTCGGGTCCAGTACCGTCGGGTCCGGGTATGGGTCCAGATTAGGACCCGTAGGTCAATTCGGGTCCGGGTTCGGGTCTACAATTCGGGTCTCGGGTCCGGGTCCACGGGGGACGGACCCGGAGCTACCCGACCCGATTGCCACTCCTAATTTTGAGGTTGAAATAAGTAATTTTTTTAGCACACTTACTAAGTATATACATTTAATTTACTTATTACACATTAGATTTTCTGTCAATTTTTTTGGGTGTACAACAACTGTACACCCTTGTCCATACGTGGATCCACCACTGCACGAGGCTTCTATCTTGATCTTTTGAGTTGGAATGAAAAGGATAACCTGAGACCGAGCGATAGCTCGATTGGTGTGTGCACCAAGTGAGCGCACAACCATTTGCGTTTGAGTGCTTAGACGCGCGTGCTCACTTTTCCGTCAGGACTTAAGTCTTGAATGGAATTACATGCATATGTGTGTGCGTTTAGTGGTTAAAGTGTGTGCCCGTGTTCCGTAAGGTTTATGTCTCCACTCTAGATTAGACGTGAGCTATGGATGTATTTATGTGTGTAGGTGCGAGTGTATATGCTTCCCGTAGTGTCTTTTTAAAAAGAAGAAGAAGATGAGCTGCTTTGCTGTGGCTTGTTTGCTCAGGGTCCAATAGATCCTTACCCCCACAGAAATCTACAGATCTGTCAAACGGTTATAAGATGATGTCCACTCTCCAAATTTTTGGGTCAAATCGAGCTGCCCTCGGAAGTAAACACGACTAGATGTGGTGATCAGGCCAGACTTTAGGGTGGGCAGTGGCACGGTAGACATGGTATGGCATGTATACGTACTGACCGTGCTAAGTCTAGTGATCGGACAAGATGCATGGATGGTATGGCACACTACAAAGCTGACGGGTACAACGTAGCATGATTTTTTTTTATAGTTTTCGATAAATATTACAAAAAATTTGATATCAAAAGTGAAGTAAGAAGAAATACCTCAACAATACAACAAACACGAGACGATTTGAGTGCTTCAAGCGTATAGAAGAAGCTAAAAGGTGATATGTCTAGTTTATATTTCAAAGCGTTGAGCATGTCGTAATGAAATTCACAAGTAGAGATCAACTACTGTCTCGACATATCTTTTACGGAGAATGAATAAATATTAGTTATTTTTTCCTCAATATTTATGTCTACCGTCTTGATCATATGCGTCTTCGGCTCATTTTCTCTCTTTGTAATAGTGTAAATGTGCCTAACCAAAACTGGTACGGCATGAAGGTGATATGACATACCAATAGGTCATGCTTAGGCTCGCCAAAGACGAGTCGGGCCGGTACTGCACGGCGGGCTGGCTGAGTTATGATAGTATAACACGGTATGATCTATAATTTATTGTGCTCGTGAGATTCCCATGTCTCAATACGACACATGCATATGGATTTACTAGCATAAATAATATTCTGATGGTAATTTTTCTCGGGGGAAATAGGCGATGAGGCGATTGCGACACGACACAAGGAAACCGAAATGGTTGCAGACCAAATGATGCCAACACAACAATAAACGGTGCTTGCATGGGTGACCGCGGTGGCGACGGAGCGACGGCATGAACAGCGAGAGACAGCCGATGAGCCAGATCAGCAGCGCCGGTAACAGACGAGGCCAGGGTACTGTTGGGTCTATCAATAATGCTTCGATTTCGATATCGACTTCTTTCTTGGATATCTGAAGTTTGTGTTCGCATTTCATCAAAGGAAAAGTGGACGCCGTGCTGAAATTAGCGTCACCGAAAAGCCGGCGCCGGCCTGAGAGCCGGCGCCGGCGCCAATTCCCTTGGAATCCATTGGCTTGGCTTCTTCGCCACTCGTCGATGATTCAGACGCGGCACGATGCAACCTTGTTGGCTTCGTCTGAGCCTCTGAGGCGTACGTGAGACATGACGAAAATTTGGCGCCTCCCATCCCTTTGGGAATCCAGTCAAAGGCAGTTTTTTTCTTCTTTCTTTTTGACAAACAGTCAGAGGCAGTTACAGCTGTGGGTGTCGCTATGATTCACCAATCACCACCGATGCTTGTGGAATAACTGACAGGTTTGTCCGACATAGTACATGACCCACTGATCTGTGATTGCATCGTAGAGATTGTACTCCGAGCCCCGATGTAGGTTAGGGTATTTTTAAGATTATCAAACCGAACCAAATCGAGTTATCTGATTATTTCGGTTTTTATTTTGGTATAATTCTATTTTTGGTATTTGGTTCGATTTTTTTGCTTTCAGAAACCGAAATAACCGAATAGCCCATGTACAATACTACTTTTATAATGTTATTCCTAAAGTTACCAAATAATTCTCATGTTTTAACATTTTATACATATGTGTGGTATGTTCATGTGTTCTACCATGTTTATACTATAATGACATATGAATATTGTGTGGGTTTATCTCTACTATATTTCGCGATATGAGAAGAACCAAATCTAATATATGTAGTGTTTATTCATATTTCTGTCAACCGAAAAACCAAATTAACCGACCGAAATATTTCGGTTAATTCGGTTGAGTTTTTCATTTTGATCCGAGAAATTTGGTAGCCAGTTTCTAAAAACCGAATTATTTTAAAACCAAAAAAATCGAACCAATTAGACCGCAAAAACCGAATGCCCACCCCCACTCCAAAGCATAGGAAAACACGGCAGGGCACTTTAGGGGAGAAAAAAACACGTCAGGCGGGAGGGGATCTCCGGACTCTGGCTCCGTTTGTTTCCAGATTCAACACATCACTTCAGATTTGTCAGACGCTGTGATAGAGAATAATTACAGAAAGCACACACGATATAGAAAGGTAAAAACTCTTTTTTTTTAATTACATTGATTCTTTGTACATTTGTATGTTATATTTAAAGTAAAAACCTATTAGAAATACATTTGGATTTACCCAAACGTGATAGAGTCCAAATATATTTGAATAACTAGGATTAGAAGTCCTACTATGTTTCAACATAAAACACTGACATGTGTTGAAACCCACTCATTTGCATGAAACCCTACGTACTAAGCAACCCTTATTAGTTTGCATAAAACACTGACATCTTGATGTACGCGCGTGAAGTGAAGCTCCGTAAAAATATATATATATATATATATATATATATATATAAGAAGCATTCAGCAAAAAAAAAGGCAACTAACTCGCTGGTGTAGAAATCGTAGTCAAACAGAACTACTAATTAAGCCGCAGTATTTTTATGATGGAGATAGCATTCGTTAATAATCAGTTGAATATGTGGAACAGTACTGGAGTGGATAATCAAACTTAACATGCGACAGACATGCACAGCTGGCGCATACGATTCTTCATAACTATAACCAGACAACCAGTACATGAGAACTTAGTTAAAGGATCCCAGCACCTAACTGAGACAGCAACAAATAATCCAGGATATGAACCTGATAGCTAAGCTAAACATGCACATGTATAAGGTGATAGGGACCAATATTAACTAATTGACATGTGAGGCACTCGGTCCTCAAATTTGATGTAGTTTATCCTTCCACTTTTCTCTTGTAAAATAAAATTAACCTTAATTTTATATTTTCGAGAGCGAGGTCAAATACTCAAATGAGTTTTTTTTCATTGTGTAGCTTGTTTGGTCCGATCCAGTTCGTCGGCAACTCCCCTTTTGGTGCCTGGACTCCAAACTGCAAGCATCAGGATTGCCAATTTGGAGTCACGTCAAAATTCATGGATAATTCAATCTTTTTCATGAAAAAATTATGCGCGCCATGTACGTACGTACGACTGCATGCATTAATGCATATGCACCGACGCGCGCGCGCGTTTACGTGGTAATGTGGGATAGGATGGCTAGCTAGCTTTCGTTTCCTTTTAATTAGGCTAAGTAGATATTTTTCGTTTTAGATAATGAATCAATTAAGCTGCAGCAGCGGTTGCCGTCGGGCCAAGAATTAACTGCCGTCTGCCGGTAGTAGGAGCTGCCGAGCTGGCGCGCGCGGCGTCAGAGCCGCGGCAGGAAGAGCGAGACGCATCCGATGAGAAAGATGAGGAACGCTCCGAAGTGGCGGTGCCACGGCGCGCCCGGCTCGCCGATGATGATGATCGCGCCAAACAGTATGGTTAGGAGCGCGCGAGGGTGCATCGGCCCGCCGCGCCCGCGCCCGCGCCCAGCTCCGGCAGGCGGGAGGTCCGCGGCCAGGTCTTGTTCGACGACATCCTCTGCACCGATTGGATGCACGGGTTTACCAAGTGGGCCGTTGCGTCCACGGAGGTCGACGTCCCCGGCCGGCGCGAAGGCCGGTGCCGGGTTAGTACCACCGTGTTCCGTGCCCAGTGGGTGCGCGACTCGGTGAGACGAGCGGGCGCCATTGACGTCCCCGGAGGGCTCTCGTGAGCAGAGCGCGCCACCGACGAGCCCCGGGGAGCGTCGTCCCCCGAGGTCAACGCCATTGACGTCCCCGGAGGGCTCTCGTGAGCAGAGCGCGCCACCGGCGAGCCCCGGGGAGCGTCGTCCCCCGAGGTCAACGCCATTGACATCCCCGGAGGGCTCTAGTGAGCAGAGCGCGCCACCGACGAGCCCCGGGGAGCGTCGTCCCCCGAGGTCAACGCCGGCGGGTCCGGAGGGGTCTCGTGAGCGGAGATCGCTGCCGTCGAGCCCCGTGGAGCCTTGCCCACCGAGGTCAGCGCCGGCGGGTCCGGCGGGCTCTGGCCCACAGAGCTCGCCGTCACCAGGCCCCACGAATAAGGCGGACGGCGCAGGGTCTTTCTTGATGCCAACTGGCCACTCGTCCATCGGCCAATGCACTTACGACGACTTCCCGAGATAAACTAGGTGGTCTCCGGTCACCGTCGGCGCGCTCGCCGGAAAAAGGGTGGGGAAACCTAGTATGTGGGCGAAGGCAGTTTACTTCCGGTTAATCATCATCGTACAGACCTCGACCCTTTTTATAGAGAGAATTTTACTGTTACTCTGCCCCCTGGACGGCACGCGTTGCCTGGCGGATGTCTCTTAGTTTTCAACGGTTCAACCCAGGAAACTTCCTGGCAGCTTCTTCGCAGCGGCGGTCCGGCCAGCCCTGCGCTTTGGTTGTGGATACCCCGTATGACAAGTGGGCCGCCCCCTCCGTCTAGGTGCATGCTTGATGCTTGCACGAAACGTAACTCGCCTTCGCCACGCCCGTCTCTCGTCACTTTTTTTGTTCCCTTCCGCCCCCGTTGACACGAGCTTAGAGCATCTCCAACAGTACCCAAACCTTATTCCCAAAACCTTTTTTTAGGAACAAATAAAAAAACCACCCCTCCAACAGTTGCCCAATCGAGTTCCCAATGTGTTCGCACGCCCAAAACCTTCGGCTGGACTCGCCAGATTTTCGCCGCTGAGTGCTTTCCCAATCGCGATTGATTCCATCTCCCGCGTAGAGGATTTCATTCGCGCCATAGCCGAGCTCCACCCTCCACCCCATCTGGCGTCCCCCTCCATCCCATCGCGCGCGGAGCAACCACCAGTGCGACGGAGAAGATGGCCGAGGAGCTCTGCCGCGAGCTCCAGGAGCTCCAGCGCTAGCACCGCGAGGTCCCTCTGTCTCTCCCCGACCCTTCTCAAACCTTCCATAATCCCCGAGGCATCTTCCCTGACCTGTTCTCCTGGTCTCCTTCCCTCTCGCAGATCACTGAGCGCCTGCGCGACCCTCGCGGCCTTCGAAGCGGTGGCGGCGCCGGCCCCGGCCCCGCCGGTTCCTGCCCACTCCGCGGCTTCGCGAGACCCGTATGCTTCTCGCCTACATCTCCTTCTCTTCCCCGTAGACAGTAGAGTTTGGAGAGATCTGTCATGCACTTGATTTCCTGATGAATTAAGCTTTTGTACGAGTACGGAATACCGTATTTTATTAGTTGATTGAAAGTTACTATATCAGTTTTTTTCTTTAGCTGTTGGATCATACTCTACAAATCAACCTGAAGGTGGCACTGATTCTAAAACTGTCTTTGTGAGCAATGTAAGTGTCTCTTCTTTGCATTTCTGTTTACAAAGCTCAAGAGTTCCTATGTTACTAGCGGTTGTTCTGTTGGCTTTTTAGGTACATTTTGCTGCAACAAAAGATGCTCTTTCTCGTCATTTCAATAAGTTTGGAGCTGTGCTGAAAACTCTTATTGTGACTGATGGTGTCACTGGTCAACCAACAGGGTATGAATTCTAAGTCTTCTCTGAACATTCTGAAACACCAGCATTTGCTTGGATAATATCCTTAGTTGATTTTTTTCTTGTTTGATCAGTTCAGCGTACATCGAGTTCTTACACAAAGAATCTGCAGAGCAGCCACTAACCCTGGATGGCACATCTTTTATGTCACGCATTTTGAAGGTTAAACTGCCTTGACCCAACTTAAAATTTTTATTGTCTGCAAGGTTATCTATTGACCTTTTTTCATGATTCTGATGCAAAATTATCTGAAGACGCGTGGCTACAGATAACGCCAATGCAAGGAACAAAACAGAACCACTAAGAGGAGAAGAATGGCCCACCAGACCAATTCAAAGGTTTTTTGGGAGAAAATATGGGAACTGTTGGAGAACAAGGTATTTTGTAGGCCCAAAAACTTTTAGGAATGTCCCAATCTAAAGATATTGGGAGTCTAAATATTAGGAACTGTTGGAGATGCTCTTACACCGAGCACTTCTTTGTCTACATGTTCAGACCGCGCGCGAGGGAGACGCGGACGCACTGCCGTTGCGCGAGACGAAGCTGCCGCGAAGTTTCCGACGCCAGGCACGGCGAAACTCGAAAGTTAAACATTCATCAGTTGGCGTCGTGGTGCTTTGCGCGGAAGAACACTGCGATTTCCATTTTTCTCTGGGTAGCCGTGTGAAAATAAAAAGCACAATCGAACACATGGAACATCGTATTTCATTAATTATATATTGAATATACAAGCACATCTTAATTATGTATCGAATATACAAAAGTATATGTTTTGTAGGAGCTTAAACATTGATCAGTTGGCGTCGTGGTGCTTTGCCGGAAAAAGACTGCGATTTCGATTTTTCTCCGGATAGCCGTGCGAAAATAAAAGGATGATGGAGCATTGTATTTCATTAATTATGGGTCGAATATACAAAAGTCTATACTTTGCAGGAGTTCATATTTCGCCTTCTGCGTCTATGCTTAAAGGAGTATATTTGATTAGAGATTGCATAGCCCGCTGATTTCCACTACTAGAAAAACGAGCATCACAAGCGGTACTGTTTGCGCAAAAAAACGTGAAGTATGGTTTCTCGCTTCAAACACACAAGACAAACGCTGGGTTTGCAAGCGTGCCAGTCAATTTGACCTGAAATTGATAAGGTAATGCGAACGTGAATTCAACCAGCCGATAGCGACAACTATCGGTTTAACACTGATCGACCAATGATCGATAAGGAGATAACTAAACTAACCGATTAAGGCTGATCTGATGGTAAAGGCAGATCAACTTTGAAAGGCGATGCGCAACAAGCAAAGTAGATCGAACCTGGAACCAAGTCGACAAGAACAACAAATTGGCGATGCGCTACTTTTTATTGATCTCGACGGCTTACAGAGGAAAGATTGCTGCGAAAACTAGAAAAGTAAAAACGTAAATAGAGTGGTATTGGTTGATTTGTGTATGTTGATGTCTTCTTCTTCTTTTGGTCCATCCCCTTTTATATGTCCCAGTCAGTCCGAATCCTGCATGGATACGGCAACCAGATCCGTATTGGCTTTTGATCCGATTTCTTTCCGTCTTGGCAACGGATTCCTTGTTGATCGCGGTATATTTATTTCCGTCAGACTTTCCATACTTGAATTGGGCCGATTTTCTGTACGTTCCAAATATTGGTGCAAACATATGCCCCCCATTTTTGGAAGATAATTTGTTTGTCTTCCAGAAATCGTATCGGATTGTCACCGGAATCGGCTTGCGGAAGAAACATTTTCGATAACTACCCCATTAACTGCGCCGTAAAATTCTCGGTGCGCTTTTAATGCGAAAACTATTCCCGCCTGTTCACCTTTTTCACCATGGTATAAATATGCGGGTCCCCCTACGGTCATTCGCATGCCCTCAAGCTCTTGAATCGACAGCAATCGGCCTTCCCCCTTTTCCGTCAAGCCCTTATTCACTTCTTAAAATCGGCTAGGATGGACTCTTCTCAGGTACTCATCCCGATTCCCAATAGCGATGATCAAATCTATTTGGGGGCCAGTAGGACATATAGAAGCCGATGCTGTTATTAATCAGGAGATCCCTCGTCTCACCCTATCGGCTGCTGGTTATAATATAAAAGAATGGGGCAAGAGTTTTAGAGCTTGGCCGACGCCTCTTAAGGGTTGGAGATCATGGTATATTAGAGTAGCCGCTCAGAAGAGAGCAGAGTGGGACAGAATGGGCGTAGCCGAGTGCCTCCCTTTGAGTTTAGCAGACCCAGAAGTCAATGAGCCCTTGGTGGCCACGGCATGTTATTTTTGGTTGGATTCTTTTAACGCCTTCCTCTTCCCAACCGGCCCAATCGGCCCGACTCTCCTGGACATGGCCCAGCTGTGCTGCCTTAGGCCCGATGGGGAGCAAATATCGGCTTTTCAGCGACAAGCCCAATTACAAGCTTATTCATAAGAAGGGTGAGGGGTGGCGAAAATATATTCAGAACAATAACAAGATCACTGGGCCTGTGTCGGACGAGGAGCATGTTGCCTTCCTCAATCTCTGGCTCGACTGATATTTATTCTGCGGAGCTTCTCTTGGGCCTACACAAGTTTATCAACTTATAGCAGAGCAGTTGGTAGAAGGTCGTCGGCTTGCTATGGGGAAGATTCTGCTAGGGGCCGTGTACCAGATGATGCATGTGATAAGGAGCAGTCTTTTCTGGTTTCTCTAACTACGTTATCGGCAACATCGGTGGACCCCTGTGGTTTATACAAGTGTGGTTGCACTGCCTTTTTAGCCGATCCCTTGATTTGTCGGAAGACCCAAGGTTTCCTTGCAAAGATCATCCTGAAGACTCAGTCCTTGTATACACAGCTAGCTGATCTCCAGGGGAGAAATTTATAATGTGCTCCACTGGTGAAACGAAGATGTCCCCAGCTGGCTTCCACAAGTATTTATCGTTTTCCTTGAACTTGAGCAGCATCGGTTTTAGCCAGCAAGACTTCTTCAGTTATTCCAATCCAGCCGATTTTCCTCGTCCGTCCTTCTTGCACCTGGAGGCTAACAGTTCATCCATGTCCCAACCCACTTTGAATTCGTACCGGATCTTCATCTCTCCCTGCATTCTTCATGTGGGTTTAAGTACCAGAAATAGGACTTTCCAGCCATCCTACGAATTCTATCACCCTTCCATCTACGCTCGCCAATTGGGCTTCGGCCAAGTTATTCCTTGTTTTCCTCTCCTCGAGCGAGTTGAGCCCAGAGCCAAGGTGACTAATAGCACAGCTGCTGATATAGTCCTTGAAATAGCCGATGAACTCCAAATCACCAGGCTTCAACATTTTGTGCTCAACACTCGTCGCTCTAGCCGATACACCGCCTAGTGGTCCTCAGTGGCTGGTGCCCTCCTCCTGAATAGAACTCCGACGGCTATAATCTCTCTATTTTTACCTAACTACCACGAGCCGACGGTAGCTTCTAACACCTCAAATGGAACTAGCTCCTCGGGTTACACCAACTCATTAATAGCCATAGAGGTATTATTCACGATACTTTTTATCTGCGTTGGGTTCCACCTCCTGGATAGAACTCTTGTTGTAGCCTCAGCTGTACTTTGTGGTTTGCTTCCAGTAAAATGGAAAGAGTATCTCCTGACAGAACAGAGAATCTATTTCTTGAAAGCCTAGACTTGGATTACTAAGGCTGGGATTGTGACATAATCTTCTAAACTGCAGAGTATGAAGTGGTTATCTAAGAAAACAGGATTAGCAGGTAGGTACGCATCTCCAAGATGATACCTACTCAGTTCTCCATTTTACCCGTGCTGGCCGATGATGCTGCAGGTCGGCGTTCAAGTGGGCTGGCAGCCCATCCTACACGCTCTCGACTTGTCGAGGGCTCGAGGCCGAGAAGCCCAGCAACTTCCGGCCCTATCATCATCATTGTACTGGAGCACGGCCTAGTACTACTCGATTTGCGGACCAAATAGGCGCTCCAAGAACGTGCATTTTGGTTGAAGCTTTGACGACAACCCATGGCACTGAGCATGTTCCTTGCGATACCACATTTTCGAAAAAGAAAAGGAAAATAATAGCATCTGTATTCTAAGGCTGACCGACTGCAAACGTATAACGTTGCATGGTTTTGCTTCTTCTTCTTCTTCTTCTTCTTCTTTTTTCCTTCCTTCCGGAGAAATTCGAATATATTTGAATGTTTTTATTTCCATTCCGTGGTTGAGGCTTGACAGGGACATAAAATCGTTATACTCGATCGAGCGAAAATGGCAGAGATAGAAAAGAACATTCCGTACTTGACTTTTTTATTAGCTTAAAAGTCAAAAAGCTTAAGCTAAAACAAACGACTGGCTTTTAAGCCGAGCCTTAAAAAAAGCATAAATCCCCTGGATAACTATAAGTCAAAAGCCAGATAAGAGAAGCTTTTTTGAATGAAATAACCTTTTGCCACTAAAATTCTCCAAAATTACTCACAAAATGCCATCATTTATAAATCGAGAATTCCTCCTCCATCTCATTTAAGATATTTTAGATTTTCTATCTATAAGCTATACATCTAATATATTAATAAACCAAGATACCAAACAACATGTCTTAACTTAAAAGCTCATTAAACCAAAAAGCTAACTTTAAATCAAGAGCTAACAAATTTAAGCCGAAATAAATAGGACCTTAATCACACGACATGTCATACGTCTCACATCACGTCGTACCAAACAAGCACGAATCAGATACTCGTACCGTCCAAGTCCACGGCCGCGGAAAACCACCCGGCCGGCCGTTTCTTCTTCTTGGGCAGGAAGTCAGCCGTCCCCGGGCCCCGCTCTGATGTGCGGGCCCAAATCCAGCAGCGGCCCAGGGTTTACGAGGTTCCTACCCACAGGAACATTCTAGAAACCATCGGCCCAGCCCCACATGTCAGCCGCGTGGCGCCTCGACCCACCCGCCCAGGCCATTCCCGTAGGCGGAAACAAAAGGCGATCCGCAACCAGCGGCGCCGGGAGGGCCCCACCGTCCAAAGAAACCAGCCGCCGCCGGCAGGCCAAGCCACGCCACGACCCAAACCCTATCCCCCCCTTTATATAAACGACTCCGCTAAGTTTTGCTTGCTCGCATCGCGCTTCGCATTTCCTCGATCTGTTTTGAAGAAATCCTCGTTTCCTCCGTCCGTTTCAGCCCCATATTCCCATGGGTAATCCCGTCATTTCGCGCGCCTAGTTTGTTGTGATTTGGATTTTTGGTGGTGTTTTGGCTGATTGTTTTTTGCTTGTTGGATTTCCGTGGTCTGTGCAGCGAAGATTAAGATCGGCATCAATGGTGAGTTCTGGCCTACGATCGGATCTCGTTTGCTCATTTTTTTTCTTGAGTTTGTTGTTTTTGGGCGGATGTGTGATGGGTGTTCGGTGTGTGCTGCAGGGTTCGGCAGGATCGGCAGGCTGGTGGCCAGGGTGGCGCTTCAGAGCGACGATGTTGAGCTCGTCGCCGTCAACGACCCCTTCATCACCACCGACTACATGGTATCGTCTTCTCATCTGTTGTGAATTGCTTGATCTTTCTTATTGGGAGTATCAGTGTGCGCGTTCGTTCGACGGAAGTAGATTTGTACGGTTTGTGTCTTTTGGGTTTCGCCCTAGCTGGCTAGCTGCACCGTAAGAGATTACGAATTGGTGATAGGGACTGTGTAGATTCGTTCTAAATGTGCTTGGATTTGTGATCTGTAGATGCAATTTTCGTCCTGCACTAGTGAACTGCACCGCACTCTGATTCGATGAGTAGGATCCGATGCTAGTATATTCTAGAGGAATGTTGAGGTGTTTAGGGAATTGATCTGTATATACAATGTATATCCTCACCATGATGTACCTGTCGATTTGGATCTGTTATTTAGGCTGTCTGATTTCCCAAGGAAAATGCTCATGTAGATCCATATGCAGAGAATCCGTTTCAGTGTGTTACTTTGAGCCGATGCACACCATTGTACTTGTAGTATCCAGATCTGTATTTCTCTACAGGCCTTCTTATAATCCTAGTTTCCGCCTTCCAGTTGATTTAAAATATTGATGTAGAATGAGTACTATTTCCTATTTTAGCACGCCTTTTGATTTTCCATTGATTAGTGAAGATGTAATTGGTTTGATTTGTGATATCGTGCTGAATTGTGTGTTTGTGCGTGTGAGAATCCGTCGTGAGTACCTGGGCCAACATTGTGTTGTTCTTGCTTGCAGACATACATGTTCAAGTATGACTCTGTACACGGACAGTGGAAGCATCATGAGATCAAGGTCAAGGACTCCAAGACCCTTCTCTTTGGTGAGAAGGAGGTTGCGGTGTTCGGCTGCAGGTTTGATACCATTCATTTTTGTAGTAATTCAGTGCATATACAATTTAAGCATTACAGGCTGATGATCTGATATTCTGATGTAGGAACCCTGAGGAGATCCCATGGGCTGAGGCTGGGGCTGAGTATGTTGTCGAGTCTACCGGTGTTTTCACTGACAAGGACAAGGCTGCAGCTCATTTAAAGGTACATTCTTCTGTCAAATATTCTGTTATTTCAAGATACACTGAATCATTCATATATAGAATGCTTCTAATAGTTTTTTATGCTTACATTTACAGGGTGGTGCCAAGAAGGTCGTCATCTCTGCTCCCAGCAAGGACGCCCCCATGTTTGTTGTTGGTGTCAACGAGAAGGAATACAAGTCTGACATTAACATTGTCTCCAATGCTAGCTGCACCACTAACTGCCTTGCTCCTCTTGCTAAGGTACTTTTAATCATGATTTTGTGCTGTTCATGTAACTACTCCCATCTGGAGTCTTGAGCTTATAATTTATTTTTGTTGAAGGTCATCAATGACAAATTTGGCATTGTTGAGGGTTTGATGACCACTGTTCATGCCATCACTGGTAAGCATTACTAGAAGGCATTTTAGGTTGAGCAAATAAATAGTTTGGTAATCTATGTCCTGTTATAGTTAATTCGGCAAACATGTAAATTCTTACAGCAACCCAGAAGACTGTTGATGGGCCCTCAAGCAAGGACTGGAGGGGTGGAAGGGCTGCTAGCTTCAACATCATTCCTAGCAGCACCGGAGCTGCAAAGGTAACATAGAATCCAACTCTTTTATTTTTTTGTTTGTGTATTGTACTGTATATTCTTATACCACTAAAATTCCATGGGGACATTTGCAACTCTAAACACTGACATCCCTTTATATATATGCAACAGAGTGTAACATATCTGGAGCAAAACAAAATTAGAGCATGTTTCACGTATCTCATGATTAGTCATTGTATTGCATGTGGACCGGTCAATTTATATATCACCTTTGTGTTACAAATATAGCATCAAGCAATTGCCTTATCTCTTTCCAAATATAGATTAAACAAGAGTGTCCCTGTTTGGATGAGCTGATGGGGGGTTTTGGCTAGACCCCAAGTCAGTCCCCCCATGTCCAAACCAGTGTTACTTGGAGACGGATATGGGAGTTGGAATCTGACTCGGATTGGTGTCCGATTCGGCAAAAAATTTTGGATAGGGAAAATTGGACATTGGAATCTAACTCGTATTCGAGGTGTCCGATTCGGCAAAAAATTTTGGACATGGGAAATACTACTCGGAATCAGACACGGGTATCGGTACCTGACTCGGATTCGAGATGTCTGATTCGGCAAAAAATTTTGGACACGAGTGTCCGTAACACTTGTCCCAACACATCCACGGACTTCCAATCAATTTGTTTGCTACCTTTGTTTTCATTTATAAGTTGATCACAGTGCTTGCATTTTAATATGCTAGCTGTATTTTCTCTGGTGAACCAGTTTATATCTTTCAAAATATAGTGACCATTTTAATTATGGAATTTTTGTATAAATTAAAGTAAATTCTGCATTAGGCCTGCCTTTTGATTTATTGTGGGTATGCTCTATTAGTTTTAACTGCTTGATTTCTCAGGCTGTTGGCAAGGTGCTTCCTGCCCTCAATGGAAAGTTGACTGGAATGGCCTTCCGTGTTCCCACTGTTGATGTTTCTGTTGTTGATCTGACCGTTAGGCTTGAGAAGTCAGCCACCTATGATCAGATCAAGGCTGCAATCAAGTGAGTAATGTGTACCAGTATTTAGTGTCTAATTGTCTATAGAGTGCATACTTGGTAATTTTCACTATTTGATGCAATTTGAAGAGGTTTGGACTGACTGCAGAAGGTGCTTTTGTGTTTGCTCCACATTTTCATTTTGGATGCTGATATGGTTACTGATTTTCTTGCATCTTTCCAGGGAGGAGGCAGAGGGAAACCTTAAGGGCATTTTGGGTTATGTTGAGGAGGACCTTGTTTCCACTGACTTCCAGGGTGACAACAGGTATTTGTACTAAACATTATCAAACTTGCTTTTTATAGAGCATGTTGATTACATCTTACTCCTAAACATGACATCTAGCTTATATCTTTACTATTTTTTTCCCGCTTTGTTGATGACAGGTCCAGCATCTTTGATGCAAAGGCTGGTATTGCTTTGAACGACAAGTTCGTGAAGCTTGTGTCCTGGTATGACAACGAGTGGGGATACAGGTTAGTTTACCTGCAATATCACAATAAGATGGAAACTGCTCTTTCTCTATATGTGCGCAACAAATTACCGAATCCACATTTCTTCTCTCTTTTCAGCTCTCGCGTGATCGACCTGATCCGTCACATGCACAGCACCAACTAGACGAGCTAAGGCATGAAGATAACATGGGAGTGGTGTTTTGCCCCAGAGAAGAGTAGTAAAAAAGTCTCTTCCGAGAATAAAATTTTGTGTGGAATTTACTTCCGTTAAGAACTATATTGGTTGTACCCTGGTGGTTGGTTGGGCTGGTTATGGCTCATATTTTGTGTCAGGTTTATGTACCTTCTCAAACTAAATCAAGCATTCATTCACCTATGCAGCCGCTCCATTTTGGATGCTTTTTATTGAAATGATCCGCTTGCTGTGTTTCCCGTATGGTCAGTGGGATGTCTCTTTCCAGATAGGAATTTATTTTTGCATACATGTCAGATTTGTTAGGGCTCTTCTGTTAGCTTAATATGTTCGGTTGGGTTTTATCCACGAACTGAGCTGCACTAGTGTTCAACTGAGTTAGATTCTGGATGAATTTTGGCTGCAATGCGAAGTGCATTTTTTTTTCTGCGAAGAACGTTAAACAAAAGATAATCCAAGAAAACAACTCCGATATAATCGAAACAGAGTATAGTAGAACCGGGCCACAAGAAGTACACTTATCGAGCAATCATATATGGAGTAGTTAGATCGACATGAGCTTAAATCATGCGCCTCCCAAGCAAGCCAACATGGTGCCGTTGAAGACAAGGGTCGTATGGAGCCAAATGAGATCCTCTGCATGGGATGGAAATGCATCCGTCCATTTTAGACAGAAATGCACCCATCCATCTTAAACAGATTGCATCCATCCAATCCAATTTATGAAGAGATGCCGAGGCACATATCAACGAAAAGTCATACAGCGGAGACGCAAAGATGTTGTTTATTAAGTCGCAGCTGGTACATCCGAATGGGCACAGCGGAGACTGGTGGTGTGTGAAGCAGCTATGCGACAGCCTTCAAGGGCACACGAGCAACTGGGCATAGGTAAAGGTCATTCTTCTTTCGCACAGCAATGCCCATCTCCTCTGTCATGTCGAGCTCGTTGGGCGAGACGCCGCCGGGGAGCTCCCAGTCGAAGTGGTAAAGGAGTGCGGCGAGCATGAGCTCCATGTTGGCCAACGCAAATGTCAAGCCGGGGCACATCCTCCGGCCAGCCCCGAATGGTATGAACTCATAGTCCGTGCCCTTGAAGTCAACGGTGCCACCATCAAACCGCTCCGGGATGAACATCTCGGCTTTGTCCCAGCACTTGGGGTCCCTGTTGATCGCCCATGCATTTATCAGCACGGTGGTGCCTTTGGGCACGTCGTATCCCATGACCTTGCATGTCTGCCGGCACTCCCTTGGGAGAAGCAATGGCAGCACTGGATGCAACCTCATGGTCTCCTTGATGATTAGCTTCAGGTACTTGAGGTCAACCAAGTCATCCTCGGTCACTGTCGGTTTCCCTTGGAGGTGGTTTCGCAGCTCGGCTTGTGCCTTCCGCATCGCTCTCGGGTTCCTCGTTAGCTCTGCCATGATCCACTGGAGTGTAGTCGCCGATGTGTCGCTCCCGGCGCCAAAGAGGTCCTGTGGAATGCCAAGATGCAGCCGAATGAGCTCTGAACAATCCACACAGACAGCAGCAGCAGTAGTAAAATTACTTACAAGGATGACGGCTTTGATGTTGACCATGGTGAGAGGCACCTCAAGGTCACCTTCCTTCTGTATCTTAAGGAGCACGTCCATCAGGTCCTCCTCCTCCTCCTCCATGGCGCTCCCAGCCTGTGCAGCTATAGCATCCCTCCGATGTTGGTGCTGCCGGAAGGCGCATTCCATCAGCTCGTAGTTCTTCCGGTGGCGCTCCTCCGCGCGGCGCGATATGCCGCTCACGGCGCTCGCGAGCCTCGACGACGGGAACAGGTCATCCAGGTTGAAACCCGAGGCGAGCTTTGTTACCTCCGCGAGCTCCTCCAGGAACTCCTCCCGCCTCTCGAACCTGTCCCCGAGCATGGTGCGCATCGTTGAGTCCGCGATGGCAGTGGCGATCCGTTCGCTGACGTTCACGGTCTCCCCAGGCGGGGACCCGGCAACGGCGGCGACGAGGCGCCCGACCTCCTCCTCCCGCACGCGGCGGAACGACCGGACGCGTCGGGCGCTGAGCAGCTCCACGACGCATATCTTGCGGATCTGCCGCCAATAGGGGCCGTACGGCGCGAACAGTACTCCCTCGCCGTCGGCCCTCATCTTCCGTATGGTGGGGCTCCACGGGCGCGTGGCGAAGTTGAGGTCGTGCTTCTTGGTGACCTCGCGGGCGGCTTCGGGGGACGAGGCGACGACGACCGGGACCTCGCCGAGCTTGAGGTACATGATGGGCGCGTCGAGCCGGCTCGCGAGGTCGGCCATGGCGCGGTGGACGAGCGGGCTGCGCATGACTTGGTGGAGGTTGCCGATGACCGGCAGCCGCCACGGGCTGGGCGGCAGGCTCACCCCATTCCCGCCACGCTTGCTTAGCTTGATCAGGAGCAGGAGAGCCAACAAGATGCAGATCAACCAGCGCTCGACTTGCTCCATGGCCAAGCTAGCAAGTTTTTTGGGCTATGGAGCGACAGATGCAAGTACAAAGCCCAGGCCTCAAGAGCATATATATAGCTAGAAAAATAAGAAGAGACAACTTTTGCCGTCTTCAGTTCGTTTGGCGCCATTGGAGTAATATCGTGCTTCCAAAAGAAACAAAAAATATATCTGCAGCAGTCACCCACGCGTACCTTCACAAGGCGATGATGTATAGTATAACGTCGTCCATGGAGAGAGTCTCGATGACTTCGTTGGTGGTCATCCGATCAGTTCTATATCATGGCAATTATGTTTGATTACCCACGAATCCGCGGGTAAATACTCTAATAGAGATAGATATGGGGTCTTTTTTTGCCCGTGGGTATAGAAATGAGAGCAACTTTTTGCCCACCGGGTAAATGGGTACAGGTATGGGTAAGCTCTACCCGTACCCATCATACCCATTTACCTGTGAATTAACAAGTGGGCCATAAAAAAACGCAAACCCTAGACTTCCCATTCCCAAATCCCAATCGACTAACCCAGTCACCCAGCAGTCCAGCCCTGCGTGGTCGCACCCCAGCCGCTTCTCCCCCGTCCAATCGTCCCCAATCTCCTCAAGTTTCTTGCGGAGTTGCAGTCTTGCCCAGTCGCCGGATCTTCTCATCTGGCCATCTCCTGCCCCCGTCGCCTCATCTGGATCTTGCCGCCTCCTCATCCGGATCTCGACCGTCAGCCTCCTGCTCCGTCGCCTTCGGTCATCCCCGGATCTCCTGCCTCGTCTCCTCATCCGGATCTTCGGTGATTATCGACCTCTGCTCCGTCGACATCCCTAGATCTCCTATCCTAGTCGCCTGCATCCTGCTCCTACGGTCGTGCCCCTTCGCCGTTCGGTCACCGGCCCTACCCCGAGTCGCCTCTGGTCGCTTGCGTCTTGCTCCTGCGGTCCTGCCCCTTCGCTATTCGGTCGCCGGCCCTACCCCGAGCCGCCTCCGGTCGCCTGCATCCTGCTCGGCTGCTCCTGCGGGACTGCCCCTTAGTCGTCCGATCACCCGCCCTGCCACCCTACCGCCGGCTACCCCAAGGCAAGGAAATTACAGTCCTACTCATAACTAACAGCATGCATTTCAGGGGATTTCCATGCTTATTGTGTGATGAAGTGCTTTGTTTTCTCTTTACCCTCTAGTCGAATTTGGTAGCAGTGGTTGGGCAAAAGGAAGTAAAAGGTTATGTAGCATGTCTGTGTACTGATATAAAATGTTGATTGGAATGGGCATAGATGAGTGAAATTCTCTATACATATATATGTAGCCACTGCCGGCTTTTCTGATTGTAATCAATAGCATGTTTTCACTGGAATCAGATCTGCTGGTGCAAGAAGCAATGGAAATTTTTGATGTTGTCTTGAATGGCTGTGATTGAGGTTGGAAATAAGCTCAAAACATATTGTAACCACTTGTCTGAAGTCACTTTAGATAAAAGTCCAGTCTAGTCCATTTCACTTCAAGGTTGTTATAGTTTAAATGTGTGATGACTTTCAATTCGATCGATCTATAGTCTTTTTGTTGTGAAGTCTGGATCCAATCCATCTGTATGGTTGTTGAGAAAGAGAAAAAAATGTTAGAAACAACAAAGCAAATGTGATATGATATTTTTGACAATTTTTTTTTGTCAAATGGCAACTCTGACAAGTAGCGGCCAACCTGGACAATCATCGCAGGCCTCAATACCTCGTCCTCAACCTGGATCTGAAGCCGAAGGCATCGAGCATCAAGTTGAAGAACAACATGCAGATGAGGGGGATTCTCGTGACACAAAGAGGAAGCTCACTTCGTCAGTTTGGAATGAGTTTACAATAGTTCAGGTGAAAGATGTTGGGAAGGCAAAGTGCATTTGGTGTAGTAAGTATCTTTCAGGAGAAACGAGGAATGGTACTAAGCATCTGCATGAACATTTAAAGGTATGCATGTATCAAAAGAGGCAAGGAAAGATACAAACTAGTTTGAGGTATGGTAGTTCTGAACATGGACAAGTATCTGTAGAGAACTACATATTTGATCAAGAAGTTGCTAGGAAAGCTCTCTATTCCATGATTATTCTGCATGAGTACCCACTGTTCATTGTTGATCACTATGGTTTCCGTCAATTTGTTAGTGCACTGCAGCCCTTATTTAAAATGGTAACTAGAAACACTATTAGAAAGGCCATTTTGGATCATTATGACTTAGAGAGAAAGAAAGCTCTCACTTACTTGGATGCAATTGTCGCGTTGCTGTCACTACTGATCTTTGGACAGCCGATAACCAAAAGAGAGGCTACATGGTAGTGACAGGACATTTTGTTGATGACTCGTGGAAGCTGAGAAGTTGCATTCTAAGGTGCTATTTTATTCCTATCCTTTGTTTATCTTCTTGTTTTTGTGAAATACTCAAATCCTATTTCTTTGTGTAGGTTTATATATGTGCCATGTCCACATACAACAAATGTTATTTGTGAAGCATTGTATAAAAACCTCAGACTTGGAATCTTGATTGCAAGCTATCCACTTTGACTCTTGATAACCGCTCTACAAATAACAAATTGGTTGAAGCAATAGAGGTAAAGATTGGTCCATCTAACCTTTTATTGGGTGGAAAGATGTTGCGTATGCGCTGTTGTGCGCATATTCTTAACTTGATTGTGAAAGATGGCTTGGAGGTAATGGAGCCCGCCATCAAGAGAATCCGTGAAAGTGTTGCACATTGGCTTGCTACACCAAAGAGGTATGAGAAATTTGAGGGAGCAGCTAAGTTTGTTAAGGTTGAAGTTACTAAAAAGATTACCCTTGATTGCAAAACTAGATGGAATTCAACATATATCATGCTTAGTGTTAATATTCTCTATAAAAAGTATTTAAAAGGTTGAAGCAACTTGACAAGCACTTTAATTTTGGACCAACTAGTGTTGATTGGAATTTTGCCTTGACTGTTTGTGACAAATTAAGACTGTTCTATGAACTCACTGAAATATTTTTAGGAACTAAATATGTGACGGCTAACATTTTCTTTCCAAAGATATGTGAGATCAACATGCATATGAATAAATGGCTTGAATGTGGCAATCCAATAATTGAGTCTATGTCTATTGAAATGACAAAAAAAATTGACAAGTATTGGTCAGATATTCATGGTTTGATGGCTATTGCTATTATTCTTGATCCACACGGGGAAATGACAATGTTACACGCATGCTACATTGCCCTGTTTGGTGAAGAAAACTCTGAAGAGAATATTGCAAAGAGTTATAATACCTTGTGTGAGTTGATGAATGAGTACCAAGTGCATAGTGAACAAGAGGGTATGGCTACATCGTCTAGTATTCCTAGTGTTGTCAATGCCATTGGTGCTAATGAGGTGCTTTCAATTTTTAAAACACTAGTTGCTAGTAAGAAAAGTATTGGTGTGGTAAAGCCAAAAAATGAGCTTGATAGTTATTTGGAAGAAACTCTTCCTTGCACAGATGAGGAATTTGATATATTGGGTTGGTGGAAGGTGGCTGGGACACGTTATCCTACATTGCGGATGATTGCTCGTGATATCTTGGCTATTCCAATAACAATAATAGCTTCTGAATCAGCTTTTAGCACTAGTGGTAGAGTGCTGTGTGAACATCGTAGCCGTCTTACTCCAAAGATATTGGAGGCATTGATGTGCTCACAAAATTGGCTTCGAAATGACCTTCAAGGTATGCAGCTTCTAGTTATTGATCTAAATAATTTAAGTTTTCTATCTGATTTGCAACTAGTGATGTAATGCAATGTTTTACTTCTCAGGTGAAGGAGGAGTTGAGGGTTTATGGACATGCCTTCAGGACATTGAAGAGGAGCTCAAAGGCTCATGTTCAACTTCAACTGTTGACTCTGAATAGCGCACTGTCTGCAGCCTACAATACATTCTTCAAGTGTCATTCCTTACTATCCTTTCATTGAACTTGAGCATTTGTCATTCCCTACTACCATTTGTCATTCCCTATTATCATTTGTATGCATATGTGAATATGTGATGTATGTTTCAATGGTTGAACTTTGCTTCCATTTAGACTGATGGTTCGGTTAGTGTTGTCATACCACTTTTAATTTTTCATCATATGTTCTGTATTGTTAAGACTAATGTTAATTTTTCATCATATAACTTTGCAAGAACATCTACCGAATGCTTCTGTTTGATGTTAGTTTCAGAGAACTTCCTGTCATTACCTTTAAAATGGTTGCTTATCAGCCTTTGTTTGAGGTGTTGGCAGGTAAACGGGTATGCCTGCGGGCGACAGGTATGGGCGCTATTCTTCACCCACTACCCTTCACGAGTATGTCCGCGGGCAAGATTTCGGGTCATGGGCTAGTACTACCTGTGCCCGCTGTGCCTGACTGCCATCCCTAGCTTCATGTGTATTTCTACGCATGGAGATATCTACTAATGCTCAACAAGGGGTTGTCTGTTCATTAAGAGCTAAATTTCAGGCACTTTTCTCAACCTTGGATGAGGACCAAACCACTCTTATCACTCCTCTCACTTTCTATATAGACCCATCTCATCTTAAGACATATTCAAACAAAGAATTATTCTAAATTACACAAAACTATATATATTTAAGTTTGGTGAACCCTACAAAACAAAGTAATAGGCATACGCCTCGACTTAAGATGCGTTTATACAGAGTTGGTTCTGATCTTCTGTTGTCAGAGAAATTACTATGACGGTGAGTCATGACTTTCACCAAGGGAGGCTAACCACGATCTAAGAACGCGACAAACTCGCAATCGCAAAACCACTCCTTGATTGGTTATCAACCGTGTCAAAACACGACTCACTTGTTCACGAAGAATGGCGCAAACAATTCAACTATAATTGAAAAAGCAACAACAGAAGAAATCAGTCAATGATGAATGATTGAATTGAGACTTCAAGTTTGTGGCAAAGTGCCTTTAGATAGCACACAATATCTAAATCTAAATTCAAAGTTTGTCTAGAAAATACAAAGGATCTCAAGATATAGACCAAGGGTGCTGCAACGATTATGGTGGTGTGGTACCAATCACTCTACTAAGAAAATAAAAATCTATATAAAAAGTCATGATGCAATAATCATATGTTTCCTTCCTCTATGCTAATTCGGATAAAATATGTGCAACAAAATCTCAGCCTGGTCCTTGTATGACTGTTTCTCCTATCTCTCTAAACCAAGCACATGAATTAATATGTTCTACCTGGTATCAAAGCCCCTTTATTATTCCACAGAAGCAGCATTTGCATCAATCTGGACAAATGAAAAAAAGAAATCAAACATGCACGATTAGGTAGTATCATATATTCTGTGACCATAATTATAACTAATTGATGCAAAGAAACAATTCACATGTTGCCCAAGTCATCTAGCCTGTGATCTGGTAATTGGGCCTTGAAATTCTTATTGCACTGGCTCTTTAATTTGCTCAAAATGATTTGTAGGTGCTGCTAAAACAAAAAAAAACTAAAAACAATATAACTAAAACTGCAAATTTAGATTTAGTACCGTGCGTTTGAGCTAACTAAGAGACAATAAATTTTCAGGTGACTGAAATTAGAAAAACCACACTAATAATATGGGCATGTCTATTCATGAGATGATTAAATTTCATTTTTTCCCATCCAACAAAATTTCAGTCAATTCTTTTAGGTCTTGGATTGATGAAGATCCACTTACTCTCATCACTCCCTCACTTCCTTTATAAATGCACCCCCACTGAATAAAGACAAAAAAATAAATTTAAGTTTAGTGAAACCCTACAAAATACTAAGGCAAAAAATTCTAACCTAGACAAAAAAACCTAGATAAACCCCTATAGATATATAAACAAATAAAACAAAAAATATTGTAATTTGCTAAAATTACACACATCATTTAGCACTGCAATTTTAGACATACAATTTTAGGTGACTAAAGAATAAGAAAAATTTATGTAATAGAGAATTAGCGAAACTATAATAATATGTAAGTCCATTTCACAATTCTCAACTTTAACTTTGGTTTGATTTTCAACCCGCAACTCAAAAACCATCTAAAATGCAACACTCAACTATCAAAACCAGCCCCTGATCAGCCATTGCAGCCTAGTTTTACCCTGGCATGGCCACCACGTGGATCGAAGGTGACAAGTTTCTCTGACGTGGATGCCATGGTTTTGACAAGTCAGCAAATAAATATAATAGGGCCCACCCATCAGCCCATATGCGTCCTAATGTTCTAAAAAAATACAGCAGGACTAGCCAACGGTATACCGTTGGAACGGTATACCTGAGTTTCATTAGTTTCAGTGATTGATTTCATGAGTTCATGTGTTTATTTTCATGAGTTTTAGGTTTCATCAGTTTTTAGTGCTAAGTTTCATGAGTTTCAGTGTAAAATTTCACGAGTTTCATGAGTTTCAGGGGTATACCGTTGGAACAGTATACCGTAGAATAGTATTTCGAAAAAAATATAATAGAGCCACCGCTTGTCTCTTAGTGTTCTAAAAAATAACATTAATAAAGTAGGAGTTGAGCAATAATGAGAGGAATAATAGGAACAGAGGAATCTCAAGGAAGGACTACCGCGTGCATCAATATTATTTACCTGCTGATATATTTGTTGTATTGCGAAAAAGATTGAATTTGGGGGAAACATATGAGACTTGTTTGAGAGGCACATTCTCAATCGAGATCCATGTGGAATAGACCGAGATTTTAGGCTAAAATAAATGTCACCAAAGCACATCTACAAAAGACTATATTACCACCCATTATAATATCCGAATTGTATATTTTACTCTAGTTTATAATAGTAAACGTCATTAGAAATAACTAAATGAGTGGTATAAAAGAAAAAAAATTGGTAAGAAGCCATCTCAAAATTGTAGAATGATATGTATTTATAAATAAAATTTAAAAACTAGAATGATATGTACACGTAAGCGGAGGAGTAGCGGCTTAAGCTACGGAGTGATGAATGCGAGTACGATGCCTAGGTCTCATGAGTATTATATAGCTAGAACAGTGAGATGAGATCACAAAATATTTGTTTCCAAACTCGACTTCTGCATGCCTACATCACATTTTGAGAGTAAACCTTTGCCGTCTTTAGTTAGTTTGGCACCATTGGAGACCGGAGTTATATATGGCATATTTCCCAATTATGGGTGGAATTGAGCCGAGCCGAGCTCGGCAATTTTCAAGCTCGGCAATTGAACTGAGCCGAGCTCGGCAATTTTCAAGCCTAGCTCGGCTCAACTCGCAGTATTAAACGAGCTGAAAGTGAGGCTCGGCTCGAGCTCGGCAATCTTTCCCTATACCTTCACTTGAAAGTGTTGGTTCGGATCGTGCACGGCACGTAGCTAGCTTGAGGAGGAGGAGGAGGAGAAGAAGCCATTGCAAGCTCGAGCAAGCGAAGTCGTCGTCCACACGAGCTAGGAGGAGACGAACCGTGAAAACCGACCTTGAGACACCATCCTTCATCTCTTCACCAAATTGAACTTCACCGAGTGCAAGAGCAACCTTGTAGTGGTAAGATTCTACCCTAGTCCATTCCTTTGAAGTGTAGAGGCCAATGCACAAGCAACCATCCAAAAACCCAATCAAAAACCTTGTTGTTATACAAAGTGAAAAGCTGGAGCTGAGAGACCCAGCTCGGATACTCCGAAGTTCACTCGTATAGTCCGAAGCACTCGGATAGTCCGAAGTTTATTCGTATAGTCCGAAGCACTCGGATACTCCGAACAAAACTTCGGATAGTCCGAATAGGACTTAGCTCGAGGCTTGAATTTGCTAGCTAGACCGAGGGGGTCTGCTCGGACATTCCGAGTTGAAACTCGGATACTCCGAATACAATTAGATAAAATGCTTCTCAAATGCATGCTAGGATTAGGGGTATAATCATGAGCATTTTATGCATCTTTTAATTGCATCGTTTGAATTCTTGATTTTGGTGTTTATTTGAATTGGATCTTTTCGTTAGGTGTTGACGCTTCGGAGGCTACTCCCGAGTACGACTACGCGTACGAGATCCAGAACGAGCAGCAAGGCACTACTTATACCTTGAACATTTTTGATCCCATTAATTTCAAATGATGTTTGACGTTATTTTGTTAATTGCATGCTTACTTCCAATTATACCTATGTTGGGTAGTGTCGACGATTGAGGAGCAGGCCCCCGCTGAGCTTACTTAGTTGATTTGGGGGATCAACTCCGTCCCCTTCTTGCGTGAAGGGTGGCTTCCTAAGGATGCCTGGTCTCGCCAAATCGAGCACACTCGAATAATGACACAGGGATTTATCCTGGTTCGGGCCTCTCACCAAGGAGATAATAACCCTACTCCAGTGTTAGTGTATATTGCATGCGTATCTGTCTCAAACTGTCTCTCTTCCAATGTGTCCCCCTCCCTCTAATGTTCGGGAGGTATTTATAATTTACAAGAGTATCGATTCGGTTACGGCCCACTCCGTGCACGTTTGACCGTGTCTAATGTGGTCGCAACCGAATCCTACTTCTCCGCCACACCCGCGTCCTTAGCGCAATGATCCCCCGAAGTTGCGTGATTATCTCCTTGACCATTAGTCTTGACCCCCGACCACGTATCCAGAGCTTGGGGTCGGGCCGAGCTGATTTGACACCAGCCCGAGTAGGTGAGCCCGAGCAACATGCTCGGGCACTGGCCGAGCAACGAGCTCACGCCGAATAGGCAAGGAGCTCGCACCAAGGGGGCTCATACCGTACAGGCAAGTCGAGCAACGGTGCTCGACCACACCTTCGAGGATGACCTCCGGGGTGCACAGGGCCGGGACGAGACCGGTCATCGTGGCAATATGGTAATTAAGGGAATCACCAAATCCCCGATAGGTAGAATGACTAGTTACTGCCATGTGGATGTGATATCCCTTTTGCCATGATTCCTTGTGATCCATTGTCGCCCTAGGTGGTTGGTTTATTACCGTATATGGGTTCGTACAATTGCTTAGCCCTGCTTAGAAGACCGTTAGAAAACACGATAGATGGACTTACTCCATCGATCGCAATGATCAAAGATGATTATGATGATGTTGATTTAAATTGTGATAATGATTAGAAGTGTTGGCTAAGGACCTTAAGGATTAAATCTTGTTACCGTCTCGCAAGTAACTATCGTGCGAACCACACGCCGTTTATGGGGCCGGCTTAACCAAGTACTTATGTATGACTAGGGGTGTTTAAACCATATGCACCTCGGAATTCCTTGAACTCATTGGAGTGTCAAGGAAGGTCCGCCAAAATTCCTTGAACTTTACGGAGTGTCAAGGAACGTCCCCAGAGTCCCTCGAACTTTGTGAGAGTTGGGGATGTCAAACAACGGGTGTACTCCTTGGTCCACACACACGAAGCACTGAGCACGTGGGATCAAGGGCCACAGTCACCTGGGTGGTTTAGATGCACTACTATGCGTACTGGAAAATGGTTTTATCACGTTTACCTCAGCCGACACATCAAAAGAAATGTGCTCATAGCTTGGCTTACGAGTGTGGCGTGTCGTGTGGGTAAAGTCGTACCTCTGCAGAGTTTAAACTATTCGAATAGCCGCGTCCATGGTCAAGGACGATCGCTTGTTGTGTTAGCCACCAGGCAAGTTTTAAGGACTTGGTAAGCATGGAATGGATATGGAAAATTGACATGAGTATTGGAGTACTCGTGTGTGTAGGCGAACACGAGCGTTGGACTCGTGGTTCGGAGAATGCTTGGAGGCATGAAATGAATATATGATGGTTATGTTTATGATGATGTTACCTTATGTATTAGATTTTGCAAATGTTTGCCAAATGGCGAATTTCAATCTATATATGTCTATATTTTCATTCCAAATATTACTTTATGCTAAAGTTACCCATTTTGCCTTCCTTTGATGTAGCAACTACATGTAGCTAGAATCCAGCATTTTGTATATATTATTGTGCGAGTACACTCTTTGTACTCAATCGGATTGTCCACTTGCTGCAGGTGAGGATGAGGTGCTGCCCGTAGACTTTTACCGGGCAGATTTCGACGACACTAACGTCTAGATGCGCGTTCTTGCCTCTAGTCGGTTGCTTGAGGGTTTGGGGCATACTACGCTGGACATTACCTTTTGTTGTTTTGTTATATTTCCGCTGCTTGATAATGTAATACCTTATGTATGTCGTTGTGAACCATGGTATCACTTTTGGTATGCATATAAACATTTATGTTTCCATTTTTGTGTATACGATGTGATACAAACTGTTGTGAATTGTTGCATGTATTGGTGAACTATCCTGAGACCAACACGGGCATATATGCGGGACGCCCGAGGTTCCCTTGATTTACTCAATTTGTATGGTGCAATTGAGTGAATCAATGGAGTCCCGGGGACGGGTCCCCACAGTTTAATGCCCAATGGCATAACAAAAGTTCACAAAATAACATAAGTCCAACTCTCTCATCTTTCAAAAGTCATTATCTCGAAATCATTTAAATTGTTAGTAGCATCCATGTTCTCTCCTTTACCATATTCGATAGCATCGGTTAGAGTTTCGCCATAATCATCCACATCGTCGTCATCAAGCACGACCACTTCTTCATCTTCCTCCTCTTCATTGCCCAAATTAGAGTGTGGCTCCTTTTCTTCAACCACCCTTGGTGTAGATCTTGCATGTCGAGTGTAGGTCATAGTCTCGCCATTACCTTTCATAGGAACATTTTGACCTCGAAGCTCGCATGATGCACCAACAACTTCATCAACATGGTCCCATGTAAGGTCAAACCCATGACCACCTTGAGGTGGTTCAGCTTATGGGTCAACCCATTCACTGTCCTAATCAAGCTCTTCTATAACCAAAGAGTCATAGCTTTTGCTCCCTTCCTCATGCCGCTTTTGAAACCTACTTGTCATCTTCCAGCTATATGCAATATATAGAAGACTAAATCATTCAATTTCTTATGCTCTAACCGGTTTCTTTTCTTGGTATGGATGTACAAATGGCAAGCAAAATAAACAAAATGAATAAATGGCTTGCTAAAATTGAAATGAATGAACACAAATAAGTTACAAAATGAGGAGTTAAAATTAAACACTTACAAATTCAATGGTACACCAATTTCGCTCACAGCCGAATGATGAAGCACAAAGACTAATGATACACTTGACAAACCTTTGTAGCTCAACGGCTCGGCCGCCATAAGCACGCCACCAATCAACTAAAATTGCATATAGTAGGACTTATGAATGAAATTAACATCCTCAAATTAGGATTTAGGAATGAAATTAACATGCTGAAATTAGAAACACTTACTAGGACTCCATGAATCTATATTTTGGCTTGCCATTTTATTTGAAAAGGTGTCTCTGTGTTTGTCCTCATAGAGAATGGCATGTCTATCAATTTTGTTTCGAAGATCGACACCTTCTACCATTCTTGCAAGCACATCAGTGAAACAACCCCTTAGCTCCCCAACATATGCATCATCATTCTTCTTTTGGATGGAAAAATCTCTCCGAGTTCAAATAGAGAGCAGCTCCATGTAATGGATTGTCCATTTACTTCACCCAATGTTGGTCTTGAGCAAAACTTTATTATTTGGGTAGAGAAGGCTGCGTTAAATTTAATCTTTTCTTTTGCTTGAGCCATGAATGCTACAACCTCCAGCATTGTGGGCTTCTCATCACCATCAACCACACTTAGCACAACAAGAAGTGGTTGTGAAGCTCTAAGGCAATCCTCTATTAAGTTCCAAAACTCCTTATAAAGAATAATATCATACACTTTTTTTCCAACATCTGCCTTTGCCAATTTGGACATAGTCCAATTGTCGCTGACAAAAAGATATATCAACGTATATTTGTGCTTGTGCAAACTCCACAAATGAAGGAATGATGGGCCAAATCGAGTAGTTGTGGGTTTCACAATATCCATCCCACATGTCTTCTCCCTTATTGCACTAAGAAACCTCCCATGCATGTAACTGAATATGCTAACATGCCGAGCACGTGCAACAGGCTTTTTAAATTCCTTCAACTTTCCTATGTCTTCCAATATATAAGGTCCAAGCAATGTACAGCACAAGAGATTCAAAACAGGATAGGAACCCTCTTCATTAGAAGCGTGCCCATTGCCTTGTAGTTAGCATCATTATCAGTGATAACTTGAACAACTTTATCTTTTTCAATATTCTCAATTCTCTTCTCTAGCAAGTCACCAAGCATCATTGCATCATGTGCTTCACTTGATGCACCAACAAACTACAAGAATAAAGTCCCCTCCAGACTATTGACAAGGAAATTAATCAAGTGGTGTCCCTTCCTATCCGTCCGAGTATGCAACCATATTGCTTCCACACCTCTTTGTGCTTCATCCTTGAATTATTTGTCTCCTTAACAATCTCATCAAGCAATGGCTCCCTAAGCTCGTAGTAACTAGGAGGCTTGTACCGAGAACCGTACTGTGCAATGTCTTCCATAGCAATCTCGAATTGTCTTGAGTTTGTGGCATAAAATATTATGTCACACTCATAGAAAAACTTTGCTATCTCTAGGTTGATTGTATGCCTTCCTTCCTTTGTTCTCATGCAGGACTTAATGCTAGTTTGAGAAGTCTGTTGGAATGTCTTTGCTCTACAAATTCTACAGGTGTTAGTCGGAGCGTAGCACTAATGGAATTGGTCCCCTTTGCCTTCTTCAGTACTGGAAACTTGAATTAAAGAGCATATTGCTTTCTTTTGGCAACTGTCCCAGAACTTGCCTGCACAATAGAGGTTTGGGACTCCTTGCCGGTTGCTGTCATATTCATATCTTCATCTTCTTATCCTCCTTCTTCATCATCTAGGAAGAGTGGTCTGCCCTCTTGTTCTTCAGCAAACCCTCTGCATCTCTTTCATAATTATTATTGTAGTCTTGGCACATTTTTGAACATCTCCAAACCCACCCGCAAGATGCTCCTTTAATCTTTTGATTCCTCCTGTCATCTTCCTATCACAAAGGGAATATTGGATCAAATCTCGGTTGCCAATAATTGGCCAAAAGCCATACTTCCATCCCGGATCGTTAGATTTTGCTTTACATTTTGGATCATCTATTGGATCATATGAGGCACTGGAAGTTGCATTACTTGCGATTGCTATTTTGGTGATACTTCATTGCTTCTACAATAAATAGAACATAAATAAATGTGTTGTCAATTGTATAGTACTACTACTGGTAGTCTACTACTACAAGATTACATCTTTGCTACTTACTACTTGTACTACCGACCATCGCCATCAAGCATCGCTACTTCTACTTCTACTCACGCTCTTTGCTTTGCTACTACTACTTCTACTATTGCTCTGCTACTACTATGCCTTTATGCCTTTTATACTTGTACTATTGCTCCTCAGCTACTACTACTCCTAGTCTTCTACTACCGCTTTGTTACTTGCCATCTATAATGGTTGTTGATGTGCTACTACGACGAGACTACGGTTGTTGCTGCTGTGTTGTGCTACTACTATTGCTTCCCACATCGCCTCTCCCTCGACCCCGATCACCTCTCCCTCCCCTATCACCTCTTCCCCATCGTCGCCGCTGCCCCATACAACGGAGAGAAGAGAGGGGGTGGGTGGGAGAGGGGATCTCGTCGGGGAGGACACTGGAGAGAAGAGAGGGCCGGGGACGACGGAGAGAATGCTGGAGGCGATCGTACCTGGATGGCGACGATGAGCAAATGAGAGGTCCTCGCCGGAGCAAAGGAGCGGTGGCGCAGTGCAGCTACTCCCCCACCAGATTTGATGAGGACGGGGCAGAGGCGCCACAGTCGCCTCGGCCCACGCTGACACCAATCGACGCCTCTCGATTTCACTTCAAGTCTTTAATTTCTTATCCTGATCCCCCAATGCTATGACGGTCGCCTCGGCCCACGCTAACACCAATCGACGCCTCAGCGTTGCCTCAAGGACACCACAGCCGTGAGGCAGATGCCATAGGCTCTCCTGATAAGGCACCAACATGATGCAACCCTCCTCCCCTGCCCGCCATAGCGATTAAGCGTCGCTAATCGACACTTCAATAAGCATGACGGCAAGTAAAGAAGGGGCCTTGTGCCAACCTCCATGTTTCTTTATGAAATTGGAGCAAGTTTGATCAAGGTTTTGTCTAAGTTTGCAGCTGATGTGTGTGCCTGGTTGTCGTTAATCCAATTCCTTCAGAAAGAGCGTCTTGAGCATCTTCTCTTTGTTCTGCCTGTGTAACTCCTCTTTTTTTCTGCCTGGGATACAAGCATTGAAGCATGCAAGAAGTTACGACTCCTGTGGCTGATCCTTGTCATATATGTCGGCCTGTTTCTATTTTCTCCCCTTTTATTTCAGCATGTCGCTGCGTCCAAGACATAGCTGATGTGTGTATGAATGATGATCCCCTTCACTTGTCCTGGCTCTGAGATTATGTCGGAGCTCTATATGCACAGCTGCACATAAACTTCTAATGCCGACAAAACTCTACTCCTATCAAATGTGATACAGCAACCAGGTCGGCCGGCATGGTGCCATGGCTCGAGCACTCAGACAAGCTAGCCCTACACCCTAAAACTGTCACAGTAAATCTTGTAAGAAAAAAAAAACTGCAGCTGCAGGTGACAACAAAGAACCTATGAGCCTGAGATTTCTTGCTCCCGCTTCATGGTTCAAGATCTACAGATCTCTTTAATTCAAAAAAAAAGAGATCTACAGATCTCTCAAAAGAAGAAGAAAATATCACATAAGCTGGAAAAAGAAACGATCTCTTCGAGTCCCCTCATCCATCTCACCATCCGGTTTTGAGCACTGATGCAACTGTCCATGGCTTTATGTAGGCGAAAATGTTGGGAAAAAACCAACGGAGAAAAGGAAGGTAGCACAAGGGTTACTGATGTATCCCATTGGGCTGTCCGATTGACCGATCAACAGTTCAGATCAACTACAAGCCACGCGCTCTTGAGAAATCAAGTTGTGCATCAAAGGTAAGGAGGTGTTCGACTGGTGACAAAAAATGGTACCACCAAGCTGGCCTTGTCAAAATTTCACGTTGTCAAAGTCTGGTCGCCCATGTATTGGACTAAGGTCCCGTCTGACAACTTGAAACCGGACCGTTTCAACTAGATTCTGGAAGAAACCTAACCAAACGAGCGAAAGCTCGGAACGATTCTCCTTAGATCGTTTCTTATTTTTCCACACCGTGACTGAATCGGTCTCAACCCAGTTCCACCCGATTCACAGAACCCAACCTGAAACGTTTCTACCAAGAATCTGGAACCGTTTCCGTTTCTATTATAATCTGAAACTGTACCAAACAGGGTCTAAGTTTTGGCAAAAAAAAATAAAAATGAACCAATAAAGATGAAACGCATGTGCAGAAGATCATATGAATGCCTGATCGTGGCAAAAGTTATTAAATGTTGGTGAGCCAAACTTTGGCACGCGTATGCATCGAACCAAAACACCTCTCTGAAGTACTGATTCTTGGTTTAGGGTCTGGTCTGAGCGTGTGCCGTTTTCCCTGTTTGAGATGGGTTTCGATTGCGAGTTTTGACTCCAGGGCTGTGCAAGTGTACGGTTTGAACTTTGAACTGTAGCCAATGGTGGAGGTATGGAAAATTAGAACTTAGACAAACCTAATTGTAGCTCGAAAAACACCCTATTCTTCACATCCGACTGCAGCGAGGCTCAACTAGGATGACAACAGCGGCACTGGTGGGTCCAATATACAGACATGGTATGCATTTGTACAACAAAGAAATTTTGCAAAAAAAAAATTATTATATATAAAGGTGTGTGTGTGTATAATATATAAGTAATATGACTAAATCAGCATATATATTCATCATCAACTAATTTCAGCCAATTTCCATTCTCCCACACCTCCCATCCTCAACCGGCTAGCCCAGGCACTAGTGCTGGCTATCGAGCTTAACGAGCTATTTTCAAGATTTTTTTTAAATTAATATAGTTCAACGTAAAATCATTTTATTTACTATTTAAATGGTTATTTCAAATTCAAGCTAACGAGCAAGGCCTTATTAACTTTTTTCGTTCGAAATGAACTCATTTTAATTTTGAACCTATTAACTATTGTATTAGAAGAAATTTTTATTCGAGCCCTAACGAGCTTTTTTACCAGCCCTGCCCAACCCATTAGCAAAAAACCCACATCTCTCATCCTTGAACCGAGCAAATCACATTGCATAATATAGCCAACACTAGCCAATATTCCCCCCCCCCCCTCTATCTCTCTCTCTCACACACACACAGCTGGGCTGTTAGCCAAGCAACAACTTCATCACTACAACAATAGCAGCCAGTCAGGAGCCATTAATCAGAGCCTAGAGGTATTCTCGTATTGTCTTTCTGAATGTTGAGAACTTGAAATGTTAATAAAAGGTGAATCACTGAGATTAATTAGTTGATTGTGTGGATATAAAGCTTAAGAAAATGAAGAGGTGATATGTACATATGAAAGCTTTGTGGGATCGATCCGAAAGACAATATTTGTAGAAACCAAATTTGTTTTCGGCAATTAATTTTGTGAAAGAAAAAAACAACTAACTATAATTGATGAACAATATTTTCTTCTACAAGTTAGCCATGAAGCCAAGATACCTCACTTCCATGTCATGAGTCTCGCAAGTTAATTTGTCATTTATCTTAATTATTTTGTAATTTTCTAATTTACTTTGACATGCTTGCTCCGATGTAAATAATTTGTACTTTAATTCTTGCTACCATAAGATCTTAAACTTTTGTATTAAATAATATTTGTTAACTCCATACACCTGTATAAAAATTCTTAGACCCATCACTGAATAGGGGTTTGCCTCCTTTTTTTTCTTGGTGCAAGGAATTTGTACAAGGATGTTGTTTGTACGTACGAGTAGTGTGACGGACCGCCTTTTTAGGGGCAGATCCGAGACTCACAACAGTTACCCAGGAAGACTAACTGTTGGAAAACAAGAGTACAATTGCCAGGCAAAAGCAAATCCAACTCTTTTTATTCAATATAGGGCCTATGACGGGGTTTTACAAAGAGGCGCAGGCGGGCCTAAGTACATTACCAAACACCGCGGCGAGCTGAGCAAAAGACCAAGACCTCAAAACCAAACAAGATCGCCATCTCGACCTCTGGGCGCTCCAGCTTCTTCAAACTACGAAGGCGGGGTTGCAAGGGTGAAATCTGGAGTACTCAACAAGTAAATCTGGAACCAATACTGAATACTATATGAAGGTATTCCAAAGGAAGGAACTAGGGTTTAAGTATCGGATGCAGTTTTATTTTCAATTCATTTTACATTTGAAGCCACAGGACCACAAATAATAGTAAAAGGGAGGATTTTCCACAAGTTCACACAACCTTAATCACATTCACCAAATTTTGAAATAATTACTTGAGCTTGATTACGGGTATCACCCAGGTTCAAACTTAACCGTTAGCAGGAAATGCAGTATTCGAATACCATCATTAACTCTGCGAAGGTGTTCAACTTTACCCACAAGATATCAACGACCGTTAATGCCAAGCGCTAACAAACATGCAACTTAAATGCATCGTGGGTCGAGATCATCCATGACATTTCGTTTAATCATTCCTGTCCTTTAGTTGTTAGCACGATGGGTCCTAGGGCTACTTTGGACTTCTTGTCCTCATGGCGCCCTACCGTTGTGAGAACCAAGAATGACACCACACAATATTCTTGTTCCACCTCTTCGATATACTTCACTGTAGGGAAGCGGATTCTATTCTCCCACGAGAATAGTTACACTAGAAACGATCCAATTATTATATCAGGAATGACTAACCCTCTTTGAGCTATGTGGGATGCGGGTCCATCGACAGTCCGACGTTTGAGTTGAAACGAAACTAAGTTCTTTACTTTGCTCAAGGGTTTCATTAACCTTTCACGCCAAAGATCAAGCCTTCATTCACCACTTATTAAGGCATCCCACTCAGCAGGTCATCGGTCAAATCAAGGCATCAATCATCGGTAGGGATCGGAGTTACATCCACTCGGGATTTATCGATCTGTCCCCCAAACTGTAGCACTTTCACAAATACGAATCAGAGATTAGACATTTATTTCCATTTTCAAAGCATTTGAACTAACTTCTGAAAGAATAGCAGTAATTTATTTAATAATACCAACATCTAGGGTTACAAAGGATATAATAAGGTTCAATATATTCAAGGAGGTTTCACAAGCAATTCGGCATTACCTGAGTATCATGTCATTCTAAAATCTTTGTTTCAATAATTCAACATACAGTAAAATAATGCGATATCAAATAAATACTACTATAGCATGGCATGATAGGATCAACATGATCAGCGGGTGTACGGCTTGCCTTGCTCGGCGATCGGATCGTGAGCCATGCGTTGGCGTGAGTCGTTCGGGGCTCTGTCGGGTCAGCGCTCAGGATCTGCGTCACGCTCTGGAATCGTCCAGCGTCAGGATCTAAGCGTGACAAACGAGCGACAATAAAGAAACGAAAAACAAAAAAGCGAAGCAGCGGAAAAGCCAGGAGCCGAGTAGAGAAGAGGCGAAGAAGCGAATTGGGCAATTCGAATTTTAGGAACTTCCGGATTGAGAGCAGAGGGCATTTTGGACTTCGATTGGATCAGCGGTTCGAATAGTGTATTTGGAAAGTTTACGGGGCTCACGGAAATTTTCCGGGAATTTTGGGGTTTTCGGATTTTAAATCGAATTTTGGATTTAATAAAATCCAAAAATCGCGAAAAAAAAGGAAAAGCCAGGCCGTGAGCCTGATCTTTGAGCCGCCACGTACGGGACTTGCGGACATGTAGGCGAGGCACCAGGCCCGATCGAGGCGAGGCTAGGAGTTTCCCTTTGGGAACCCTAAGCGGCGAGCCGCCCTTGGCTTGACGGCCGAAGCGGGGAGGGAGGAGGAGGAGCTCGCGGCGAGGTGGGGCGAGAGAGGAGGCTGGGGTGGGCTTTTATAAGCGCGCAGGCGGCGAGCGGCTGAGCCGGGAGCCGAGGCGTGGCAGCCCAGCGGCTGAAGTTTTAGACGACGGCAGCGCAGTAGGCGGCAGCGGCAGCCTTGGCTGATATGGCGGCCTTGTGGCAAGCAATGGAAGCCATTTGAAGCGAAGGCGCCAGCCAGCGAGACAGCCGGCAGCCAGGAGCGCGAGATCGTCGATCGGCAGTGGAGCGGTGGGCGGAAGGAAGAGCGAGGAAAAAGCAGTAGGAAACAAAAGCGGTAGAAACAAGAGAAATTGGCCCAAAACCGAAAAGCGAAAATCAAACAAACAAAAGCAAATTCAAATCTCAAATTCAAATTTGAACTCGAAAATTTGAATTAACTCCAAATAAATTCATTTTGATTTTTGGGTCATTTCAACCTACCCACTTAAAACAAATCTCGTCCGAGATTTATTCCTCTGAGGCTGAGCGGTTGGGAAAAACTCTTCAAAAACCCGATTCCTTTTCGAGGTGTGATTCTTCCACAACACTCGGCCGGACCATAACAACCAGCAGTGCGAGACTCACGGTGACTCTGTCTTGGCCTTGTTGTTCCTTTGAAAGTGACATGGTTGATCCTTCCTTGGACTTGTCAGGCGTTCGACCTTAGTGTTTGGTTCCTCCGACTTCACCGGTACTTTTAGGTATCCTCGGGTGCAGGCTTTGTTGACGAATACCGGCGCATCTTGGTGGGGCGGCGGAGGCTGACGCGTGATCTAGCCAACCTTGTTGGTAGATCCTATGAGCGTCTTGCTGATGTGTCGAGTGTCATCCGCAGTGGAAAACATCTGAAGTCTTACGGGGACAATCTCGACAAGGTGATTCCCATTCTGAGTTATAGCAACTTAGTGTCACGATTGGGTGGAGATGGAGCTTATTGCTTTGTCCACTCATCGCTCGGTAGCCTCTTGTTTGGAAATGGGAGGAAAAGTGAGTCATTCCTCGTATTAGGCGGAAGAGTGCATCCTCTGCTCGTAAGCTTTCCTCTTTCTACGGTGTCCTCCAAATCATTCTGGTCTCCTCACGAGACTATCGACATCCACCATAGATGACCAGGTCCTTGAATTCTATAGGCGATATATGGAACTTCAAATTCTTACTGCAATCCTTGAAAAAATCGCTCCATCTTCTTGGCTTCGGTGTCAACTTCTCTGGAGCATAGCGGGCTGAGTAGTTGAATAGGTGGAGGTACTTTCGATCAACGTTAGTCCTCACGATGGAGAGCTAAAAATTCTCTTCTCTTCGGCGCCATTAATCCAGGTATGTGGGCTTTCTGAAAAGCGTCTTGGTCGATCACGTGATTGCTTGTCCATGCTTCATTTAAGTGAAAGTTCATCCACCAAGGCGCTGCTCGTCCTTGTAGGTGATGGGGCATACGAGGACTCTTTAGGTAGTCGGTGCCTTTGGATCGTGTCCAACTTTCTCTGAATATCTCGGATCAGTCATCTGCGCCAAAGGAGTCAATCGGTGTCGAAAATATAGGGGCCTGGTCTTTTGGAAGTCGGACCACCTAGACCCAGATTATATTTCGGTCGTCCATTTATGTTTCCTTGATTGAAACCACGAGGTCCTGCAATCAAGTGTTCCAACATCTTCTCCATCATCTTCTCTTGTCATACGCGAGATCTGGGTTCTTCTCCATTGCTTGCCAGGACTTGTGCGAGGTTGACAGGAGTTCTTGGTTGACTCTGCATCAGCTGCGGGAGTTGCTATTACATTGTTCTCCTCGATGTCTCCCATGGTCTTAATCACGACTTTCCTTTTCGTGCGGCGGGGTTTTGGAAAAGCGAGAGGCAGTAGAATCGGGGCATGGGGTGAGAATAGCAAGAATAGGCCGGGGCTCAGGCAGATTGAGGGACTCTTTGAATTAGGCAGGGGATATATAGATAATTAGGGCAACCAAAATCACGAAATAGAGAACTTAGCATTTTTATAATATGGACTATCATAAAACCATTTTAAGGTTCGCATAACCCATTTTACATTACAAAGCCTACTACAAGGAAGGGCACAACTTCTCGACTAACGATCAACTACTCAATGACATCACCTCCAAGTTTGTAGGCGAAGATCGGCGAGGATTTTGAAATTTAGGCAGGCGAGACAAAACTTTTTAAAACAAAGCGAGAAGATCGAAACTCTAAAGAAGACAAGGTAGCGAGGGAAGAAGGAGAAGCAATAATACTTATATTTTCACAATTCATTTTGTTTATGTAAGCGAAAATAATTTTGTAAAATTCACCTATACAAACCTAAGGTCTTAATCTATGGTCAAGCCAAGGCTCTGATACCACTTGTGACGACCGCCTTTTAGAAGAAGCGAGATCCGAGACTCTACTTGATTACCCAGGAAGACTAAGCTGTTGGAAAACAAGAGTACAATTGCCAGGCAAAAGCAAATCCAACTCTTTTTATTCAATATAGGGCCTAGCGGCGGGGTTTTTACAAAAGAGGCGGCGAGGCCCCTAAGTACATTACCAAAACACTTGCAGGCGAGGCACTGAGCAAAGACCAAGACCTCAAAACCAAACAAGATCGCCATCTCGACCTCACAGAGCGCTCCGGCTTCTTCAAACTACGAAAGGGCGGGGTTGCAAGGGTGAGTGCGGAGTACTCAACAAATTAAATCTGGAACCACTTGAATACTATATCTTGAGAGGTATTCCAAAGGAAGGAACTAGGGTTTAAATATCACGGATGATTTTATTTTCAATTCATTTTACATTTGAAACACAGGACCACAAATAATAGTAAAGGGGGGATTTTCCACAAGTTCACACAACACTTAATCACATTCACCAAATTTTGAAATAATTACTTGAGCTTGTTCACGGGTATCACTGATTCAAACTTAACCGTTAGCGAGGAAGATTCGAATACCATCATTAACTCTGTGAGGTGTTCAACTTTACCCACAAGATATCAACGACCGTTAATGCCAGCGCTAACAAACATGCAACTTAAATGCATGCGTCGGGTCGAATCATCCATGACATTCGTTTAATCATTCTGTCCTTTGGTTGTTAACCGATAGGTCCTAGGGCTACTTTGGACTTCTTGTCTCAGTGGCGCCTCACCGTTGTGAGAACCAAGAATGACACCACACAATATTCTTGTTCCACCTCTTCCCATTATACTTCCTGCCGGAAGGCGATTCCCCTATTCTCCCACGAGAATAGTTACACTAAACAGTCAATTATTATATCGGGAATGACTAACCTCTTGAGCTATGTCGGATCACGGGTCCATCGGCAGTCCAGGCAATGGTTGAAACGGAAACTAAGTTCTTTACTTTGCTCAAGGGGTTTCATTAACCTTTCCTTGCCAAAGATCAAACCTTCATTCACCACTTATTGGCATCGCTCAGCTCAGGTCCTTGATCAAATCAAGGCATCAATCATCGGTAGGATCGGAGTTACATCCACTCGGGATTTATCGGGTCTGTCCCCCAAATGTAGCACTTTCACAAATACCGAATCAGAGATTAATGACATTTATTTCCATTTTCAAAGCATTTGAACTAACTACAGAGAATAGTAATTTATTTAATAATACCAACATCTAGGGTTACAAAGGATATAATAAGGTTCAATATATTCAAGGAGGTTTCACAAGCAATTTCGGCATTACCTAGGTATCATGTCATTCTAAAATCATTTTCAATAATTCAACATACGGTAAAATAATGCGATATCAAATAAATACTACTATAGCATGGCATGATAGGATCAACATGATCAGCGGTGTGCGGCTTGCCTTGCTCGGCGTCGGATCGGTTTGAGCCATGCGTTGGCGTGATGGATTCGGGGCTCTGTCCGGGTCAAATACGTGCTCCGGGATGCCAAATGCGCTCTGGAAGCGTCAGCGTGGGATCTAGCGTGACAAGACGAGCGACAATAAAGAAAGCGAAAAACAAAAAAGCCAAAGCAGCGAGGCAGCGGAGCCGGTAGAGAGAGAACGAAGCGAATTGGGCAGTCGAATTTTGGGAACTCGGGATTGAGAGCGGAGGGCATTTTGGACTCGATTGGATCGAAAGCAGTTCGAATAGTGTATTTGGAAAGTTTAGGGCTCACGGAAATTTTAGGAATTTTGGGGTTTTGGATTTTAATCGAATTTTGGATTTAATAAATCCAAAAATCGCGAAAGCCGTGAAAGCCGTAGAGCCACGATCTTTGGGCATACCTGACGCGGGGCGTGGCGGGCCGCTGGCCGACGATCGAGCGAGGCGGGAGGCTAGGGTTTCCGCTTTGGGAACCCCTAAGCGGCGGCCAGCCATGGCCGGCAGCGCAACGGCAGGCGACAGGAAGCGAGGGAGGAGGGCTCGCGGCGAGGAGTGGGAAGCCAGGCGAGAGAGGAGCTTCGGTTTGAGCTTTTATAAGCGAGCGAAGGAAGCGGCGAAATGAAGCGGCAGCGGCCTTCTTGTACTATGATTCTGGTCGCGGCAAAAGCCTGACCAGTGTATGGCCAGGACGTGCAGCGGCCAGCCTTGGCTGGTCTGGAAGGCCCGGCAGCTGGAAGCCCTTGGCGCAGCGAGCCGGCATGGCCGGCCCCGGAGCGCGAGATAGTCCGATGCAGTGGCCGTTGGCGGAAGGAAGAGCGAAGAAGAGAAAAAAAAAAGCGGGCAGGAAACAAAAAGCGGGCGAAAAGAAGGAAATTGGCCCAAAACCGAAAAACGAAAATCAAACAAACAAAAGCAAATTGAAATCTCCAAATTCAAATTTGAACTCGAAAATTTGAATTAACTCCAAATAAATTCATTTTTGAATTTTTGGGTCATTTCAAGTAGCACATGTGACCCTTGCGTAGAGCTGTTTCAAGATGCAATCCGGCCAAGAGCAAGCTGATAAAAGAACTCTCTGACACCGTGATAATTCTCTAATGATAATTCAGAACAAAGATGTTCTCCGCCCACTTCGCAACGTCCAAACTAATCACATCATACATCACCCCGAGGGGAAATGATCGTGCCTCGTCGCATCAAAACTAGCAATGATTTGCGCATCGCTAACACAGGCGTGGCCCATAACAGCAGTAAATCATCCGTAAATGGTATTACCTCGTCATGTCAAAGTTAGTACCATTGATTTGCAAGTACTTTTGTGGTCATAAACAATTATCGTTTTAGATATATATATATATATATATATATATATATATATAATTAAAAATTTAAATATTAATATTTTTTTAAATATTTAAATTTAATTCATAAAAATCATATAGGGTAGATTTATATCGAGAAGTCTTTTATAATATTATAATTTTATTAAATTTTATAAATATATTATAATAAATGTTAGTGGTTTAAATTGTGTTTTGGAGATCGTGTTGATATCTAAAATGATAACTATTTATGACGGAAGAGTAGTTAGAAGCACCATGCATGGTCCATATCGTGAATGGAACGTGTGGCGCAGTCAGGGTTCACATTATCAAAGAAAATCGCTAGGGACACGGCATCTAAAATCGACCGTTAAACCGGTTAAATTCGAAAAAAAATTATGTGACGTAAATATCACGATAATCGATGAAAATTGAGAGAATCGCTCAAAAAATCAGCCCTAAGAAACATTCAATTGACCAGTGAAAATTGAGAGAAAATCGGTATATTTTTGAAAAAAAATTTTTAAAAAAAATTGGATTTCAAAACCATACGATTTTTAACGATTTTTGGAGCAAATCGGTACCGTGCTGGGGGCGATTTTCTAGTTGATTTTGGTAATGTGAACTATAGGCGAGGTCTTGAGATCAATCGCTGACGATCAAGAGCAATTCGACACGAGCACACTTTACTCTGTCATCGCTAGCACATCGACGTCATCCGAGTAGGAGATCGGCACCACTCTTGGTATTAGTTTTTTTTTCATTGTAGTAGCTTCTTTCGTGTGTGTTTTCAAATAATTTTGTGTGAAAATTTTTACAAAAATAGCTCTCTATCTGAGTGCACAAGACTCCGTAGGTGACATGTGTCACCTGTCACGATCAGGTAGCGTAGAAGGACAGTGAGCACGGAAGAAGTTGCCATGGTAGGGTTTCCTACTGCTATTCCCTACCGCATCAAGCCTCCTCCGACGGTGCAATCGTGCAGCAGGGCTGTGTCTCCTATCAGCTCTTCCGCATTTGACGAGAAGTTACTTTTACAATTTTTATTGTAGAGACTAGATTTTAAAAAAAAAATTAGACCAATGGAGCCATTTTGATTAACATTCTACTGGGTTCATGAATGAATCGACCATCCAGGCTGGGGCATCGATCGAGTAGCTTCGCATTAACTCGCTAGAGCCATCGCTTCAGATTAGAGCACAGTAACTGCCGTTTCCGTTTCATCGCAGGCCTATAATTTTGCGTGTTAAAGTTACTGGCAGAATATGCGGCGCACCGTGTAAAATTTATCCTGTTTTTTCTTAAAAAAAAAAGATTGCAGGAGAACTTAAACATATTTTTTTTCGGAGCGATCTTAACACTCTGTACGTTCATCGATGAATAATACATTTTTCGAAAAATATTATAGATCGAGTTGCAAAAAAAACTATAGAGATACAGTTGTATACATATATTTCTTATTCCGGAAAATATCAGAAATCAAGTTATAAAAAAATAGAGAGATAGAATTGTACACATATTTCTTTTGAAGAATTTGGTTAACACTTTATTATTACCCGGTCAATCTTCTTTTATCGAGTTTAACATTCTATGTGTTAACCGGGTAATAATACATGTTCCGAAAAATATTAGAGATATCAACCTTCTTTTATCGAGTAATAATACACGTTTTGAAAAATATTAGAGATCGAGTTAAGAAAAAATCTAGAGATTAGAGATCAAGTTGAAAAAAAAATCTAGAGATAGAGTTGCACACATATTTCTGTTGACGAAAATATTTTTTTCGGAAAAAACGAAGAAAGGACCTGGACGTAAGGGTCAGGGACCTGTTTGTTATATTTTTTGACCTGATCGCTATCCTGAAAAATTAGAAAAGGGCTCATTCGAGATTTGTATTTAGCGAGGGGGTTTTCCGTAAAGTAACGAACCAGAGACCTAAATGCGATTTAGAAACATTTTTCTTATCCTCACAAAAAATTGTAAAGGGCTTCTTTATAATTTACAGTGATCTGTCCGTAATTTAAAAAAAAGGGGAGAGACTTTTTGCAAATTAGCATGGAGGTGAGGTGGATGGCTTGAGCTCTCTCCAAATCTTTTCCACGTAATAGATGTAATATACAAATGTTGTAGGTTTTGGTTACGACGAATAAGTTTGGATAGCATTTGGACCGTGATAAAAAAAAAGATTGCTACGGTTCTGGTCATATAAACACCGCCGTTTATTCTCTAGCCAAATTGTGAGCAAAATAGTTTGAAAGGGTAGATTCAGCTACAGAGATAGCAGAGGTTGCCAAAGCCCAGCAGTCGCACCCACATACATCTCCATAGCTGAAAGCACCCCAGCAAACTGCACGTGCCCCCTTCCGATCCTAAAGAGCGCGAGAGGTGATCGAATCATGGTGTAGGAACAAGATAGGACCCACCGTGGAAAGGCACCTTTCGTGATGGTCGGGTGCAGAAGGCATTCACGGACACGCTCGCCCACGCAAAGCCCACACCGTGCGCACGCACGCCCGTGCGCTTGTCCGGCCGCCCGCGTTGCCCACGCGCTGGCCTTGCCACGATGGAGCTGAGGTGCCACGCTCCCTAGGTGCAGTAGATAACACGTGTCGCGTATTGTGTCTTTTGTGACAAGGGAGAAGACTATTTTTACAAATATACATATAAAGATATTAGATTTGAAAAAAAAAAGCACGTGGGGCTAGAACAATCCCCCTCACCAAACCAAGCCCCCATCATCAATTACCCTATTCCACCGTTACTTTCCAGGCCCTTTAAAGATTTCTACTCTCTTATCCATTCACTTGATAAGGATTAGGGGTGAAAAACGGATTGAATACGGATAGATAATAGTTCTACCATATTTGTTTTCATTTTTTTCTCGTATGTGAATACGGATACAAGTAGTCCAGATACGAATACGGATAATATCGAATACAGATACGGATTGAATACGAATCAAATTGGATATGGTTACGAATATTTTTATCAGAACATGATAACCCCTTAGATTGTACATAAAAAATCAACAAAAACATATAACTAGTTGATTTGATCAAATGATTATTAAAAATTGAACAAACATAAGCATTTCCATTCACTTAAACTTAGTTCATCACACAAATATGATTAATTCATCATACATGTAGATCAAAACACAAATGAAGATGATCATTGCTCAGAGATACAAATGGAAGCAAACACTAAAAGTTTGATAATACTTAGATATTATGTCTCTAGAAAAAAGTATATAAAACTTACATATAATGACCCAAGATTTGTATTTTTTGTTGAATTATGTTTAAAATAATAAATTATGTATTTATGAGTTTTTATGCATTTTTAGCTACTTATTTAAAATATTTTCCTATTAAGGATAGTAGTGTTTGAATTTTTGAGAAAAATTAAAATCTGATAAAATCTTGAAAATAATTTTTAAAATGATAGATTGTGTCAAGAACTTTTCAAAAAAAATCACAATTTTTGGAACTAGTTTATCAATTTAATAATTGAAACTTGATTTATGGATTAATTAAATTAAAAATGATTTTAAAATTCAAAAACCTTTCTGGGCCAAAAGAGTAGCCTTGTCCAGCCCATATGCATATCCGAATATCTGACTCATCAATATCGGAATTATCCAAATCCGTATCCGTATCTGATGGAGAGTGAGCTATCGAATCCGTATCCGTGTCTGTATCTGATCCGATACTATTCAATAAATATCCGATCCGATAGAATCCGTATCCAAAAATTATCCGGATCAATCAAAAACTAACCGATTCGTTTTCATCCCTAACTTTGATCTTGCAAAAACTCGCCGTTCAATTCTATAGAATATTTATTTTCCAATGAGGACCACAAGACTCAGTCACTGCCCCACTGTTTGTGGACTCTCTGTTTCTCTTTCTCTCTCTCATTCATCCATAACTACATGCCACCTTTGCACTATTGAGTATTGAACCACTTTGGTGGCCTAAATTATTAATCCAGTTGAGCTAGGTTGTGCAGACTCTGCAAGGTGTGTTGGTTCTTGTTCCTGAGCAGTCGAGCTGCATACGGGTTCAGCTACTTCATCCACGAGGTATTGTCTTCAAATTTGTTATCTATTTTATGTGTAAGTTTTTGTGGTGTTTTGTTCTGCGTCTCTGGTGCTTTTGCAATTTGCATAATGTTTGCCCCCCAGATATTCATACTAGAAAATGTAAGACAAATGCGAAGAAAATAACACATTTTACTTTCAGATTGGTATGTGGTCTGTAGGCTCACTTTAGTGTGTATGTTCTCACTGAAAAATCTCAACTTTTTTCGCTACAAAAACCATGACACCTAAGGCTAGAATACAGTTCTTTCCTCACCAGCTTTTAATCATTTAATCTCCATTTGCATGATCTTTTCCTTGCAGTTTACAAATGCTTGCATCCTACTATTCTAATCCAACAACAAACAATAAAGAAATCTTTTTATTCTCCTTCGATTTGGTCAGCTCACATGGTGTCTTGGCATCTTGCTTATGCACATTCCCTTCTTCTAAGCTCTACCATGCCGCAGTTCTTGGCATTGCCTCCCATGTGATGTGGTTAAGCTGAGCTCACTCCGGCGTCAACCAGTAGATCTTCCAAGGTCCCGCCATGGAGCAGTCCTGCTACTTCCCTCTGCGGTGGGAGAGCGCCGGCGACCAGTGGTGGTACGCCTTGCCGATCGACTGGGCGGCGGCCGACGGCCACTACGACATCGTCCGGCAGCTGCTACACCTCGACCCCAACCTGCTCATCAAGCTCACCTCCCTCCGCCGGATCCGCCGGCTCGAGACGCTCTGGGACGACGATGCGCGCTTCGTCGACGTCGCGCGGCACCGCGCGTCGGTCGCCCGGAGCCTGCTGCTGGAGTGCGAGTGCAAGAACGACGCCGAAAACACGCTGCTCCGGACCGGGTACGGCGGGTGGCTGCTCTACACGGCGGCGTCGGCGGGGGGCATGGGTTTCGTACAGGAGCTGCTTGACAGGGACCCCCTGCTCGTCTTCGGCGAGGGCGAGTACGGAGTGACGGACATGTTCTACGCGGCGGCGAGGGGCGGGAACGCTGAGGTGTTCAGGCAGCTGCTGGATCACGCCATGTCCCCAAGGTGTCCGACGAATTGCCGGGACGGGGAAGGCACGAATGGGAGTGGCGGAAGTCGCACCTCGGTGCTCCGGTTGGAGATGAAGAGCAGGGCTGTCCACGCCGCCGCGAGAGGCGGGAGCGTGGAGATGCTGAGGGACCTTGTCGAGGGGCTCTCCGACGTATCGGCGTACCTCGATGTCCGTGGATCGGCCGTGCTGCATGCTGCCGCTGGGAGAGGGCAGCTGGAGGTGAGGCAACTGTTTCTTGCCCATTGCTTACATCTTCTGTAAATGCTTTTTGGTTAGCTGTTCTTGGCGCAAATATGGATGGCAAGGTAGATCCTTTTACCAGGATGCTTACATGCTTCGGAATTTCGGTTTGCTGCTGGTTCTTCATCTTGTGTGCTCGTCTTTTAGGTTTGTTCGATGCGGATCTGCATACATAGTCATTTCATGTGGGATGGTTGATTTGCTTCGGAACAAATTATTTTCATATAGTCGTCCTTTCCTATGTATAGTGGAAAGGCTCGTAGTTCAAATATAACTGTTTAGTGTCATTCAGGGAGATCATTGAGTTATTTTAGACAATTATATTCAACCAACATTGTGATTTAATATAACTATGATATCACATTCAGGTGGTAAAGGATCATTTTTTTTACAATTATCATGCTCAATCGTCAACAGTGTATTATGAAGCTAGAGAATCAGTATACACTTACTGGCTTGGCCTTTTGGTTTCCTCTTTTAGTGGGATATTGAATATGGATTTCAACTCGTACAATTCATGACAGTTAGAAGATGCTACACAATACTGAAAAGTTAAACTCCAATCATGAGATCCCTTCCCAATAATTTGAGGCAAAAACTGATGTACTTCCTGCTGTTTCAGTTTAGGTAGAAAAAAAATCACCAGACACATTGTAGATCTAAGACTCCCTTTCTGTCTCTTGTTGTTGCTATTCAGCCAAATTTCTTTCTGTTTCTTGATGTTGCTATATAGCCAATCGTTCTTGCCACATCATTGAAATGTTTGGTGCGCAGAGGTCCAGTTATCTGCGAAGTAGAAGAATAGAAGTTTTCTTTTCCCCACATTATACCTCATATTGTTAACATACCTGATGCAGGTTGTCAAGTACCTTGTGGCCTCTTTCGACATAATCAATTCAACTGATAATCAAGGGAACACTGCATTACATGTAGCGGCCTATCGAGGGCATCTGGCTGTTGTAGAGGCATTGGCTGCTGCATCTCCATCAATCTTGTCAGCTGTCAACAATGCTGGTGATACTTTTCTTCATTCAGCAATTGCTGGATTTAGAACCCCAGGCTTCCGACGACTTGACCGCCAAATGGAGCTTATGAGACACCTCATACGCGAAAGATCTTCGGATATTCGAAAGATCATCAACTTAAGAAACGATGCAGGCCTTACTGTCCTTCACATTGCTGTGGTTGGCTGCGTGCATCCGGACCTCATTGAACTATTGATGACCACCCCGTCAATCGACCTCAATGTTGGGGATGCTAATGGCGTGACCCCGCTGGCATTGCCAAAACAGCAGCTGCGCTCAACCACGTCTGAAAGGCTCACCAAGCAAATAGTATCTGCTGGAGGGGTCTTGAGTTCAAGCGTTTTGAGAACTCGGTCATCCACTGTTTCGCAGCTAAAGATGCAAGGAGGGATCGCGAGCAGTCCTGGTACTGTTTTCAACATATCGGATGCAGAGATAATTTTGTACTCGGGGATTGGAACGGCAGAGTCTGGAAGGCCTAGTTCATGCTCTAGTACTGGCAAGTGTGACGGTGCACATGCAGATGCAAATGGTGTAAGCGGGGAAAACCATGGATCATCGAAGAAGAGGCTGGGTTCTGCCAGGTGGGCGAAGGACCGACTCAAGATGATGCTGAGATGGCCTCGCCACAAGGAGAAGTCCGAGAAGATGTCCAAGACGCCAAAAAATTCCGAGGACAGCAGCCCGCTGGATTCAATCAAGAAACTAAGCGAGCACGTCGTCGAGACCCCTGCCCCTCTCAGGCAGACGTTCACCAAGACGACGGCGCTCAACAATAAGCGGACCCTCGCAGTCAAGAGTTGCACCCCTAGCTCGGCTACCAAGAAGAAGCTCAACACGGAGCTCACGCATGGCATCATGGAGGCCATGCCGCATCTGGCATCATCATCCACCCGGTCCCCATAACACCTTCTCGAGGTCCTCAATGTCCTCCGCACCTCCATCCGCCCAGCTGAGGGATATCTGCTTGGAAGACGAGAACTCGATGACAACCCCGACATCTGGTAAGCTCAAGGACATCGTCCTGGATAACGACACCGCGGACGACCCATCATGCTCCAATTCGTCGGTGAATGACGACGGCGCGACGGAGAGGTCGACCCGGAGGCATGGCTGCGGGAACGGGAGGCTGATCAACATCTGCTTCGGCGCGCAGGGCCTCACCGTGGAGGACTCGGTTAGTGGGCAGCAGACGAGTAAGATGTTCAAGCAGCAGTGCCTCAGGGTGTCTTGACGGAAAGTCTCTCTAACCTGCATTCGGTTTGCTGTTAAAGCGGATATCTATCTCTGCCTGTTGAACTCCCCGGTTTGCTCTTCCGTGTACAATAGCAGGGCTTGGTTGATTTGTTAGATAAATTGCGTGTATCCTTAGCGAGGCGTGCTTGCTTTCTTGTTGGGCTTTCTTTCGCCGCTACTTATTTCGTTCCTATATCATTCTATGTTATTGCATTCCACTAAGGTATATGTAAAAACAACTGTATTATCTCTCTTTATTATACCTTTGGATAGTGTGTTACTCTAGCTGATATTAGAAATATCTAATTAGAAAATGTAAAGAAGGGAAAAAAAATGGGAATAAATCATCTCCAAATTATAGAATAGCACGTATTTATAACTTTAAAAGCTATAATCACAAGTATTCAGGAACAGCGGGAGTAATAACCATCTTATGTATTTGTGTTTGTTAACTTAGATGCTTGACGAATTCAGATTTGATCTGTATTTATAGCTTGAGAAATAACATTGTGAGCTGAGGCACAGATACTCGTCGGCATTACCATAACACTACATTAGAAATCGTTTCATGGTGAATCGGTCAATATTGATCCATTTTCTTGTGATTTATCCACATTCATAGCAGTGATGTTTAAATGCTCCAACGCCAGCACAAAAGGAGGGAAGGCGAAACAAGCAAAAGCAATTCCGGACTTGTATAACAAACCAAGCACTTGCATCCGGACCAACATTCATTCCACTGAAGAAACACACTGCGCACAAAGATGTACCAAATACAATTTCTTTTCCCTGTAAGAAGAATAGCTGGAGCTGTTCCTTTCGCCCATGCCCAGCAAACAACTAAGTACTTCCTTGGCTAAATCAAAATTCGAATTTACAGCAGGAAGCAATTAAACAATCCAAAGCTAGAAGAAAAAAAGGAACGAGAAAAGCTATAAGCTGCCCAGCAACACCTAGCCGCTGGGAGCTTAGCACTTGGATCACACGTTGCAAATGGAGGTGTGCAATGTGCCAAGACCATTTGGTCCTCATGTACACAGTTGTATTTCCAAGATAAATACACCCGACAACAGCTCGCAGCGGCATCTTGACAATGCGAGAACTTTATTCGAGGTGAACTCCTCAACTTCATCCTCCATGCACATAAATATTTTCATTTGCAGCTGTAGCTGTTCGTGGTCACCTCGACCTCCATCCTCTCCTCCCTTCTCCAAGCGAATGACCTTTTCATTTCTGACTGTTTAAGGTGACATCCATCCTGCAAGCAGATAATTTAACACCTCCAGCAGCATCAAAATAGAGGGCTTTCTTTGCACCAGCTTGGAAACAAGACGGACAATCCAGCAATTGCCCCCACACGCTTTGGCTGAAACGGACAATTAGAACCTATCCAATAAGTAGGTTGGCTTCCTCTTGACTTGAGAGCAACCAACATACATCAGTTGATCTCTCCTTCCTCCGCGTCTTTAATGCTGGGAACGCTGCTTGGCTCTTCTTCCTCTTCCTCGTCATCAGCTTTCATAAATAGTCCGAGTTGTTCCAACGGGTTGCCAGAACCAGGAAGAAAACTGGGCATGCCATCCTGGGAGTGCTCAGGACTTGTCTCATCAACAGAGCTCACAATATGTTCTGCCGTGGCTGTCCCAAGCATTTCCAGGTCCTTGGGATGGAGGTTGTCATTGATTTCTACAGTTCTCTCCATCTGCATTGGGTTTAAACAAACTTTTAAGCAAGAGGGCAAAAGGAAAGTTTCGCATTGCTGGTAAATGCAGTTTTTCACTTGCCTCCTGCAGGGCCTGACGAGCCTTCTCCCTCTCAAGGTCACGTTTACGCTTAGCTTCAGCTTCAGCTTCAGCTCTGCGAGCTTCCATAGCTGCATTACCTTCAGCCAATAGCCGTGCTTTCTCTGTATCCATAGATAAGACATTTCTTAGAAAAGAAATAAATGGCACTTAGCAGTAAATAAAAAAGTGAGTATGCTTTTTACCTTCCTTCTGGAGCTTTTCCAGCTCCTCCTGTTTATCACCACCCTGAGATCATCGGATCATTTTCAGTAAGAGGCACAGCAAGTAGTCAACAAAAAAATTGCTTGATGAACAAAGCTCTCAAACCTGGCTGAGAATCCCACGAGCTTTGACAATCACGTCAGCATAACGGCTCCTCAGAAGGGCTGCTCGTAAGAGCTTATCTGGGGAAACTTGCCTGCCGGGTTTTGAATTCTCCCCTAAATTTTTCATAGGGAAAGGATCAGATGATCCAACCACGTTAATGCACTGAGACCCCTTAGTGGCCTCATATGTACCTGCTTACAGATTCATGCATACCTTCTGGTGCAGGCTTGGACTCACTGTCCTGCTCACGGAGTTCCACATCATCAGCAGGGGCTGTGGTTTAACAAACTATAAGTACAAAATGTAAAAGTGGCTTGAACACAGTTCCCAACTACCATATGCAGTTAAAAACACTGTATAATAAACAGGGCACAGAGCAAGCTTACGGTTAGCATCAACTGGGCTAATAACATCACTCTTTTCTTGTTCCACAGGTTTTTCAGATCTCTTATTTCCCTAAAATTAAAAGGAAATCAATTATCGCAGTGCAATAGAATAGCACACAAGAGTGGTTGGCTTCAGTCATCAAAGTTGGAAATATAACAACAAATTCTTGCCACAAGAAAATGACAAACAGAATATGGTGATCATAGCTGAACCAAAATCCCCAAGTACAACAACCATAGTTATCAAGGCGTCGCCTAGGCGACGCCTTGTCGTCCAGTCGGCCGGCGGAGGACGACAGGGACGGCCACCTCGCCTAGGGAGAGTTAGGCGCCTGCCCAGGCAAGTAGTAGGGTGATTGGGCGTCGCGGCGGCCGGATTTGGAGAGGATAAGAACGCCTCAGCCGTGTCTCCGCCTCGCTCCTCCACTGCCGGACCACCTCCGCGCCTCCACCGCACATCCTCCACCTCCGCGCATCCTCTGCCTCCGCCTCGATGCCGCCGTTGCAGCTGCTCCCGCCGACGCCGCTGATGCTCCAGGGAGAAGATAGAGGGGTATCGGGAGGAGAGGAAGAGGAGTGAGGGAGGTGGCGCCGTGGCGGCTGGGCTGTGAAGAGAGAGAGAGATTAGGGTTATGGGGAGGGGAGGTCGAACGGGCTGTTGGGCCGGGAAATGGATTGGGCCGTGAAGTAGTAGCTTCATTGTTGATGTATAGTTCAGAATATTCTGCGAAACATCCACACACACCCTCGCAAAAATGTTTGCTTTCATTTTACATCTTCGTACTCTCATGGATATTATTTATTGCTTCATATTTGACTTAATTTTATATCATATAAGATATTATTTATTATTTTCATCGTCTAATCATCGCCTGGGCGGGCGCCTAGGCGGTCCGGGCTCGCCGCGCCTAGCCAGACCGCCGTGACAACTATGACAACAACATCATCAGATAACAGATGGCAGAATTGGATGTTATTGGTTAGATCTAACTAGGTGAAAGTCAACCAATACATTATAAGCTACAGAGCTAATCATCGACAGTGACATACATTAGCACTATCAGAAATAGTGGAGAAAAGGCAGGAGATAGTCACAGTTGCAAACACAAGCACCAGTAATTAGTGACTACAGAGGGGCTGTTAGTAAACAGCAGAAGAAAATGGGAAGGGAATGGGATGCTTATGAGGGATGAGGAGAGAATGCAAGGGTTGGATATTTAGAAGTCCCATAGCACCTTCAGTCCTTCACGACACTAGATAGTCCTTAGTACATTAACTGATTTAATTGAAGCACTGTTCGCCTAGGAGGCCACTTAGCTCGCCTAGGCGCTAGGCCCCTCCCTCCCGCCTAGCAGCCTAGGCTAATTTTTCCCCCCAGGTGGGGTTTAGACGCTAGGCACCTGTGTACCACCCACCTAGCGCCTAGGGGAACATTGAATTGAAGTATCACGTTTTCTAAGCACCCAGTAAACAAATTGCCAAAGTACCTTCGCAAGCTTTGCTGGGCTACCAACTTTTTCTGATTCGCTTTCAGTGTCACTGCCTGAGTCCGAATCTGCATTACCAGTAGAGCATATACGATTTGAGGACACCTTAAAAAACCATGATAAAGAGATGACATACAGTAGGGATAGTACAGACAACTGGGACTAGCAATGCCTCAGCAGGAATCATTTACAGAGAGCCTCTACAGTTTCCTGACAATTCTGTATGATGCGTACAAAAAGGAATACAGTATGCATACTGTGTTGGGTTACTTGTACTTAACATATCAGTTCATTGAAGGTTAGTACTTAGTATGAGGTAGTTGCATAGTTGCAGGATGGTATCCTGTGCACAAATCATTCTAGTCATGAATCTTAACCACCCAATTCAAATTCTATGGATACCGGTAATTTAGCCTTCCGAAAGACAGCAATACAAGATAAACAATAACATGCACGAATTTGCAATCCCATGTAAGTCACATCCAATATTCTGGTATTCAAGCACCTACAGTGAAGCACGTGTGCTTCTCTACTTCTGGTTCACTGCCTTATGTGAGACTCATTAACCGAAGTTGAACTAAAAGTTTAGTGAAAGACAAGACATACAGAGATATATGAACTAGCTGTAGCCACAAGCTTCACAAAAAAAATAACATTAGGGAAATATGTGTTCAAAGCAATCAGAAGTTCAGAAAAGAGTTCCGAAGAGAAACAACATATTTTTTTACAAGGATGTAAATAATGATAGAAGCAAATGTAGATAAGCACACAGAGGCACAGACCACTGGAAGAAGATCCAGAGTCACTGCTGGAACTACTTGGGCTACCACACTTGCTAGTTCTGATCTGAGCATCTTTCTCTATCAATATAGGGGAGGCATTGCCACAAATATCCACATCCTCCTCAACAGGCTCACCACCTGCATGCACAAAAAATAAATATCTAACTACTGCAGCAATGGCATCAAATTTAAATCTATTGAAAACTTCACCAAAGGGCTAGAAGGGAAAAAACCTTTGCAGGGATTTGTGGACGAGTGACTAAGGCCAGATACATTGACAGCCTCATTCTCAGAAGGGTCAGATTTTGCCTGCTGGCCCTGCTCTCTATCTTGCAAATACTTGTCTACATGCTTCTTCAGCTCAAATAGTATGTCATCACTGACTGCATGGATATCAATCTCTATCTCTCCGTCACCAAGCTGATCTGTATTGTTATCAATGCACTGCTGCAGCAAATCAATGATGTGAGCAGGTAATTCTGGATCCTCGGACAAAGAAGCCAAGCAATTCCCAAAGGCTTCTTTCTCCTCAAATGTCATCTTCGGCTTTACAGACTCCGTTGGCCTTACACACTCCATTGATACATCACTGCAGTCCACAGGAGGAGTCTTTCTCCTCTTTGAGTCAGCCCTGTCGACCTCAACATGCGGCTCAGTGGTGCCAGAAGCCAACTTCTTTTCAATTGTCTTCCATTTAGACTCGAACATCTTGTTCAGTTGAATGGCCATGTCATGCACCGCATGCCCACGAGGATTATAAGTCATCGCATTTGTAAAGGTCAGCCTAACATCAGCAGCAAAATCAGATGGACTTGGGTAGGAACCAGACTCGAGCTTCTTCTTGATGGTCCCAAGGTCCATTGGATGCTTGATAATGTCAAAATAATCTGGAATTTGTAGCTTCACCACATCAACTGGGGCACTGAAAATATGACTATATTTCTGCGACATCAGCTTCTTTAGAATAGCTTCGCACTGATTAAGAACTGTAGCCTCAGACAACACTGTGGGCATTTCAGGCCGGGTTTTTGTAGGCAAGAAGCGACCCTTGGCACCACGGACAGCGTGGCTCCCACGTTGCCCCTTCTTCCCTCGGGGGGTAGCCGAGGATGAGAACGCAGGTGCTCTATTGACTGGGACAGTGGACAAAAATTCTGGCTTCTTAAGGAGATCTCGAACCGAATCAAGCTCTGCCCGAAATCTCTTCCGAAGATACCGCCGCTCGGACGACGACATCTTGGATGGAACAAAGATCTCCCGCTTCACATCGAAGCCATCGCTGTTCAAGCTGATGCACTTGCGCTTCGGTGCCGACGAGTCTTCAGAGTCAACACGAACAGGGCTGCCTGCTGCACCTTCTGACTCGGCAATAGTCTCTGCATACCCCAGCGGCGCAGCGGCCGCCACACCCCGGAAGGCCATTTCATCGTAGCTCCGCTTAATCTGCCTCTGCGGCCCACACTCCATGAGAAGCGTCGGTGTCATGTGCCCAGGCGCCAGCGGGTCACAGATCTGCTCGATATTGGCAAACATAGCAACCCACAGCTTCAGCCACACGTACACCAAATTGAAACTTCCATACAACAAAATGAGAGAGAGCAAACCGAAATTTACACGAATTAGAATGCTCCCCCGCAAAACCCTAATCCTAGACCTAACCTAACCCCAACCCGAACACGCCCACAGGGCACAAATCCGACAGCGTAACGCTCAAATCCTCCAATTCGCGCCCAGAATCAGACGCCTACCGACACGAATTCAAAAAACCCCAAAGAAAGAAGCCGAAAATTTTGAATCGAAGAGGACGCGAACCAGGACCTGGGAGCTGGATCTGAAGCAGGCGAAACCCTAGGTCGGGATCCGGCGCGAGGCGGCCTCCTCCTCGCGTGAGCGAGCCGGCGTGCTGGATCTGCGCGAGGGAAGGGCGGATCTGGAGAGCGCGAGGTGGCCGCCGGCTCGAGTCGCCTTCCCCCTTCTTATCCTCTTTTTTTTTTCCCTTCTCCTTTCCTTCTCCTCGCCTCTCGAGTCGAGCCGTCTCTCCGCGCTGCTTATCCTTTTCTTTCCCGAAACGACCGAGCCCAAAGCCGTAAGTGGAGCTGTGGTGGTGGAGACCAGCACGCGCGAGGGCGAGACCCGAACCGGGGCGTATGCGATGCGATGCGACTGTGACGCGCGGGGAGCCTGGGGCTCTGGCGTTGGGTATTTATAGGCTCGGTGACTTGGTGGAGAAGGCTCGGTGACACGTGGGAGCAGGTGCGTGGCTGTGTCCTCCTAGCCGCGTTGGTGTTGGAGGGAAGCACGTAACGGGCACGGGTAGCTCTTGAAATAGGAAAGGTGGCCTTTGGGCTGGGCCCATGATTTACGACCTCGAGGCATTAATATGGTATATGGGCCGAAATTTAAGAAGGTGTGTCGAAGGGTAAGTATATGGCCGAGGTCACTAAAAGGCTATCTTTGTCTCAGTAAGGACCATCCTCTTTGTTCCAGCATGGTCCATCTGGGACGAGGTTCAAGTGCAGTCCTGTAAGAGCATCTCCAAAGAAGCGCAAAACAAGGGGCTCTATTTTGGATTTAGGCGCCTCCTATTTTTGGTACTGTTTTGAAGACAAGTTCAAAGAATAAATTTCTAAATCTCAGCCCCTATTTTACTTTTTCTCCTATTTTGACATATCCGCTATGTATAATCTTCATTTGACACCACTAAAATTCAATAAAAAATATTTGTAATACATAAAACATAAGCATATTAACATTTACAATTTAAAAACATGATATTTAAAATTTAAATTTAAAATTTTGAAAACATGATAAAATTTTCGAAGCCTCTCATGTATTTCCCTATCTTCAATAATAGGGGTTGTACTCGTGTCCCTGGAAATTGGGGCTGAGGAGGCAAGTTTAGAGGCCTCCTAATTTTAGGGGCTTGAGTAGGGCCCCCCTGGGAATTGGGGCTGAGGAGGCAAATTTAGGGGGCCCCTAATTTTAGGGGCTTAAGTTGGGGCTCTGCTGAATCTGTTTTTTTTTACTACACTCCCTATTTTAAGGTTTAGGGGCTGGTTTAGGGGCTCTGCTGGAGATGCTCTAAGCAGTTTCTAAAGGTTTGAACTGTCCGATCGGGTGAATGAACATCTAGATCTTTTAAGTTCGTGCGCTACATTATTTTTCTACCGTAACTATCGTTTCCAGTCCTATAAGCAGTTCCCAAAAGTTTGGACCGTTCGATAACGAATGGCCTAGATCTTCTAAATTCATATGCTGCATTGTTTCTCTACAGTACAATATCTCTACAATGTTTCTAATCAATCTGAGCTGCTGCTTTTCGATCCAATGGTGCCGTGTGATTGCTTAAGTTACAGTCTCTTAAGGGACTGGACATGAACCTGTTCGGTCATCCGTAGTGCAATTTGTGGCTGACAGTGGCCCCTTGCGCAGAACACAAAGCTGCATCCAGAAATACGCCCATTTTCTACGTATCTCCAGAGCCAAGCTGCATGGCTTGCATCCAGAGAGCCAGACTTAAAAATAGATGCAGGCAACCAAACACGAGAAAAAGTAAGATTCTGCATCCGTAGATGCAAATCTCTGTTTATATAGGCAACCAAACAGCCCCTTAACGTTTGTTCCCCAAATCCCATTGGACAAGCTAAAAGCAGTAGTCACCTCAAGGTTTTAACAGTCATTTACTGTGCTGAGCATTGGAGTTGCTATTACTCGCTAAGAGCAAGTACAATAAGGCCACGTCAGCTGGCTCTTAGCTTGTACATATCAGCATTTGTCTATGTGGAAGAGTGAGAAACGATGAGAGAGAAGATAGCTGGCTCTTATTTAGTAGCCAGCTTTGCACGAATGTATAGGAAAAACATTTTTATACAAGAGAGAAGAGATAGTTATTGCACAATATTTAGAGACAACTTTTAGAGACAGTTATTGTATAAGCTGGCTTTTAGCTTACTATTAGCCTGCAGTGGGCTTTACTATTGTAGTTGCTCTAAGGCTGTCGCAGATGAAGTTCCTACGCGGTAATCCAGTGGTCAGCGTCATTGCTGCTACTAAAAAACGATGATGTGGATGGATACTCTTAGCATGATAAACCTAGGCCGCAAGTTTAGCCCAGATCGACATGGCGGCCGGCGTCATTGGCAACGTACTGCGGCTATAAAAGTTGCCCCCTTCACATGGTTGACGGCTCCGACGCTTTGGAATCTAGCACGCGGGGGGAACAAAACCACATGCAGGCTCCATACGCGCATACCGTGCTACCGCTAGCCCCCTCGCGTCCCGCACAGTGGCATTGCCTCACATGTCGGCGCCTCTCCGTGCCGACCCACCGCCCCAAACGGAAGCGGCACCTGCTGCCGTGATCTGCGGCTGCATCCAGGTCCAACACACGCGCGTCTGACTGTTAAAAATCGCGGCCTCACCGCTTGAGTGCAGCGATCTCCCCCTGATCCCGGCGTTAAGAATCTTGGGAGTGTTTTGCGACCTGCGAGCGTGTGAACCGCAGAGGAACACGATCCCTTGTTCGGAGGTGGCATGTTGGCTGGGCTGGCTGGATCACTGGACGCCAGCCTTCGCCAACTTTTATGCTGATGGCGTGCGTTCGGGCGTCGGGATTTGGGACAGGTCGCTTGTCCGCTGCCGCAAGTTTCAGTTTTTTTTTTTTTTACAGTTTCTGCCTTTTTTAAAAAAAATGAATTATTTGCTTAATGCGAGAATTCTGGATAATTTATCTGAGAATCAGAAATTGCCTTTTACATAAAATCAGAATTCGACCAGAATCTGATTCTCATTTATTCTCGCCGGTTTGGTCGAAACATAAAATACACAGCCGACTCTATCCAATTCTCCTGTAATTAGAAGCACACTCTCCTACAATTCAAAAGCTAAAACGAACTGGAGGTTACGTACCACGTGCCGTGTCGGGAGGAGCACAGATACAGTGCAGCTAATCATGCGCTCAGCTTAGCAGCTCTAGGCCTTCTCTGACTGCTGACTTCCTTGCAGCTACAGAAGCAGTAGTCGCTCCCCTCCCATCACTTCCTTAAAAGACATCTCTTTGTATCATTGCATCTTTTCATGTGGTAGTACGAGTAGCTATTGCTTGGCAGACTTCTTCGTCGTTTTCAAATCTTGGTCTTTGCCTTTGTTGTTCTTTGTTTCTTGGACTGGATCCACTGCATGAGTGCCTTGCTCTGGTGAGTCCTCGGAGATGAGGAGATCGTCTCAGGGGAAGAGCTCCAGCTCCGGCACCGGCCTCCACAAGCACGATCTCTACAGTGCGAGCAACGCGAGGACGTTGCTGACATGCTACGCGAAGACGAAGCCGAGGCCCTCCAAGTGGGACAACGCGCAGAAGTGGCTGTCCAAGGCGCCCGACAACGACGGCCGACGGCGGAGCTCCAGCGCCGACGACCGGTTGCTGCTGCCGTCAGCGTCGCAGAAGGGGACCAGGCGCTCCTGGAGCAACGCGGACGGGGACGTGCCCGCGGCACTGGTGGCCGTGCTCGGCTCGCAGGAGGAGGGAGAGACGAAGAGGGTGGACTCCGTCTCCGTGCTGGCGTACGAGCGCCAGCGGTGCGTGTCCCTGAGGGATGTCGGCACGGATATGACGCCGGGAGGGAGCAAGGAGCCGTCCAGGACGAACACTCCCCGAGCCGCTCCGCCGGCCGCGGGCCGGGCGGCGGTCCATGTCGTGCGGGTCCCAGCTTCGCCGGGGCAACTTGACGGCGGATCGCAAGGCGGCGGCGCGGTGGATCTCGGTGGTGCGGTTCGCGAGAGCGCCGAGGGGCGCCAGGAAGCGGCGGGCGCGAGGACGGCTGCGTCGGCCGCGACGGCGTGGGACGAGGCGGAGCGCGCCAAGTACATGGCCAGGTGATCGCGATCGCTCCTCTTGGAGTTTGTTTCTTGTTTTGATTCGCCAAATTAGTCATCGTATTCACCATTCAGAGAGCACATCTTTGCAACTCCTGCTGAAGCCTGCATCGAGCATTTTTCAGGCACAAACTCGTCGAGATGAAAATACAAGCGTGGGAGGATCGCGAACGGCGGAAGGCCGAGCTGCAGATGAAGATGGCAGAGGTATCGCTTATTCGTTCTTCGCAAGCTTAGAACATGGAGAGGCGATTTAGAGAGTTACCGAACGACGAATCACACTACACCGCTGCCTATTTTTGTTTTTTGGTAGGTGAAGGGCGAGAGGATGAAGCTGCGGGCGCAGGAAAAGGCGGCGGGCAAGCTGGCCACGGCGCAGGCGCTGGCCAAGGAGAAGCGCGCGGGCGCGGAGGCCAGGCTGAACCGGCGCGTCGCGAGGGTACAGGACAAGGGGGTCTTGCTGAGGCGGAGCAGGAGCTGGCACTCGCCTTCCCCGTCCTTGTTCTCGCTCAGGCTACCGCTGTTGTGCAGCTGAGACTTCCACGAGACAGACAACGAAGGTGGTGCATCTGCTGTTTTCGCACTTTTGCATGGTGCCTATGGTCTATGGAGCAGTCTGACACTGAGGATCGATGCCATGGCAAGGCCCCCAAGTTAGCTTTGATTGGGAACGGGCTTGACCGTTAATAACGGGTCTTAATCATCTGTCAATTGTTCATTTGCAATTCATCTATAGTCAATTGTATCGACTTTCTAGTCACCTTGGAAGGGATTTTTCAAGGGAATTGCTAGGGATCAGATGTCTGATTTTTTTTCTATGCGTGAAACATTTTTTCTACGTAGTGAAACATTTTTCTTCGACAAACAGTAAAAACAAATGTTTCATACGATAAAAAAAAATATTGCGCAGCGTCCGAAAAAAATTAAAATCGGACGTCCGGCTGCTAGTTCCTCCCATTTTTCAATGGAATGTCGTGTCGGCTAGGCCCACCAGAAGTCGGCTACTAGTAGCCTACTACATACGGCAGATGCAACCTTCACCCAGTACCAACCCACCCTGACCAGTTCCGTCTGACACTTCGGGCCCAACCCAAATCTCCGTATCGCACCCCCACCGGGCTTGGGCTCGAGCGTGCCGCGTCCGAGCCCGACGCGAGTTCTCAATGGGCTGTTTGGTTGCCTTCTCAACTCAGCCAGGCTGTATGAGTGGAGCCAGGCTGGTGGGAGTCAGGCTGAGTGGATGCAAGGAGATGCTGTTTGGTTGTCTGTATCAGTGGAGCCAGGCTGACAAGAGATGCTGTTTGGTTGCCTGTATGAGTGGAGCCAGGCTGACAAGAGATGCTGTTTGGTTCATTGTTTCAGCTGATGCAGGCTGACAAGAGAACGTGTTTGGTTCAGGAATGCGCAATGACCAAGGTGTATTTTGCGGAACAAAGGTGTATTCCGACCAATAGAGATATTTTTTTTTACTTTCATGGTGTAAATCCGAATTTCCTCAATGTTGACGAGAAAATAGCAGATAGTAGGGAATGTGAACATAAGGCCTTTTCCAAAGTAGCGTATTTTCTTGGGAAGATGGTTTGGGCTAAAGGTTATAGAGATATGATAGATTTGTCAACAACCATCTGTACCCTGCAAACGCCATGAACAAACGCAATCAAAAATCAACTTGTTTGACCGATTGCATCTCTAAGGGGGAGCAACATGTGAACAGAATGCTTGGGACAATGAACTCTTCAAGCATATATAATAACAAAGAATCATCAAGCATCAAGCATAGATAATAACAGCAAGCATCAATTGGAACTCGTCAACATAAAATTTTTAAGTCATAGCCATCCACAACACATGTTTAGTCATGTACTACATTTCAAGTCCATCCAATATGTTTAGTCATAGCAAAATAAAAGTTCATAGCAACATCCAAAATGATCTAAAAGTTAATAGCAACATCAAAAGTCATTCCAAGTTGGTTTAGGACCATCTAGAAGGCAAAATGAAAAGTTCCATAGCCACATCACAATGTTTTAGAGGTTATTCTTCGCACAAAATGACCGTAGCCACATAGCACGATGATTCTCATTCATAGTCACAAATGCAGTCCCTTGCGCCTTGTTATCCACCAAAAAAGAGAAAGCAGCAAACAAGACATCCTCCACGAACCCAGTCATGTTCATGATAGCCCCATACAAGTCAGGATGCACCTCATGCACTGCTGTCTCTCTAATGGCAGCTGCGACATTGTTGACTGCCTCGGTCATGCCAGACATCAGAAGGGTTTCCTCATCAGACATAAATCTCTTCCTTTTCTTATCCTTTTGGACACACTACCAAAGATCGTTAGTTTGTGGATTGGTCTTGTTTGATACCTCGTGGCTTTCATTGCTAGGCTCGTCCTTCTGATTGTCCATGAAATCACTTCGGTCCCCAAGTGCCTCATTAGATCCCATGGCATATTTCCCAGTAGCCATACCACTCCCAAATATAGTCATCATTGCCACATAGTTGTCGATGGGTTTGTTCAGATACTCAGCATCCTTAGGATGTGCCTACAAAAACAAGATTCTGCATTGGAGTGACAAAGGTTGCTTGTGTTACTACGGTATGACCGGTGATTTCCAATGGAAGACAATATAGTGGAACTATGGAAATACTTAAGTATTAAATGTTAAAATATGACCGGTGATTTCCAATGAAAAGTGCCCACCATATATAGGGTGACAGAAGATTCAGCATTGTAGTGACAAAAGGTTGCAAAAGCACATGAAATTGATGGTAGCGTTTCAACCCAAATTGCCAATATCCAGAAGTAGGTACTTGTTAGTACCCTCATCTAGACATATGGTAGCTTGCAGCTACCTGCTTGAGTTCAACCTATAGGTTGAATCGTTAACAGAACGACCACTAGTTGGTAATGGAGTTCAATTGACCACCAAACTCTCAACCCATACTAGCTTATACTTTATTAACTTGCCATTACATCAACAAACAAAAAAACAAGTGCACCTGGCACCTAGCTAGATGGCACTACTGCTCTTTCACTCCAATACCCATCAATCATTCGATCAACAAAAATATTGAACGGACAATTTCTAACATGCAATTTCTAACATGCATTTTGGTAAAATATCAATAATAAATTAAGGCTCAATGACATACCTTAATGTGACCCATATAGTGCTCCTCCTCCAACACTATCATGTGATTAACCTCATCCCAGTGTGCTCCACTCAAATCTCTAAGCTTAGTAACCTTCACCCACTTTTGACGCCACTTACGAAGGTGATTGTACACTTGTGTGCCACTCACATCGCTGCCAGTGAACTCTTTGAGATCTTTCGCTACTTTGTTGTAATGAACCTCCTTGAATCCTAGAAGAATGCAATAATCAATATTCTAGAAGAAAGCATTATAATATAACACTTATTAATAGATGACTATATGTTAATCAATATTCTAGAAGAATGCAATAATCAATATTCTAGAAGAAAGCATTATAATATAACACTTATTATAGCTGACCAGAAACCATATTATTCTAGAAGAATGCAATAATGCAAATGGCAATCCATCCCACTAATTCATGATCAAGCACAAGTCTCCAAACACCACTTATTGGACAAAGCAAGTCGCTTAGCTTCATTCACATGATCAAGGCAACTGGAGCCATTTGCTTACCAAACTAAGCTAATGAAAAGTGCAAAACAGAGTGCTTGGTGATAACAAAGAAAAAACATGTCGAGAACTAATTAAGCAATATAACTGATTAAGCATCATATTGAACCAATATACATTCTACATTTATCGATTAAGCATGAAGTCACCTATTGCTCAGTACCATCGAACCAATAGAAGCACTAACCATCCAGTACCACCGATTCAATTGCTCGAGAGAAGCACATATTTCATTATGAGATAGAACAATATATAAGCACTAGAACTCAACCACATATTTCATCTTGAGATTGAACATAAGCACTAGAAGTCAACCACAAATTTCATCTTGAACCACCAATATAAGCACTAGAACTCAACCAAGTATTTCATCTTGAGATCGAACAAGATAGTGTAATAGAAGCAATAGAAGCAAAAAGAAAATGGATATCCAAATCTTCTTGAACACATACCACTGATTCTACTGCTCAGAGACTGGTGCGCGCGAGGGTCGGAGAAGGGCGGCTAGAGGCGCGCGGAGGTCGGAGATGGCCTACTGAGGCGCTGCACGGGCCTGAGACGACTGGATGGAGCGCACGGGGCTCCTGAGAAAGCCGGACAGAGGCGCTACCGGTCGAGATCACGGCTGAGGCGCGAGGGCGAGACGGCTACCGGAGACGCGCACGGCCTGGAGACGACGGATGGAGCCGCACGGGCTCGGAGAAAGCCGGATAGAGGCGCTTGGCCTGAGATTGCCGGCTGAGGCGCGAGGCGAGACGGCCCATTGACGCTGGCGGCCAGATCCGCGCGGCGAGGCGGATGGAGGACGGGGATGAGTCGCGGCGATGGAGGATGGAGGATGAGCGCCGACGAGACGGATGGAGGCGGCTGGATTGGAGAAACCCTTGCGTGGGGATGAATGCGTGAGGCGGGAGACACGAGTGAGCGAGCCGACGAGCGAGCCAGCCGCCTAAACGCCCGATATTTTCAGATCTACGAGCCTGGCCTGTGGGGCTTGTTGCATCGTGGGAGCCTGGCCCAGTGGATAGAGAAGCCAACCAAACAGTAAAATATTGCATCCCCAGGGCCAATTCTCTCCATATGCAGCCAACCAAACAGCCTACAAGAGACCAAAACATAACGCGGCTTCCTTCCTCTTCTTTTATTCGCGTCGCCACTCGCCCACCCACCACCGCACAATTCCTCCCCCCGCGACCTTTGTCGCCGCCTTCCGGTAGGGCTTCCGCGCGGCGCAAGCGAGTGCAGAGCTCCAGCGCCTAATCCCCAATTCTATCGGCTGTGAGGTCAGGCCCGATTCCAATTCGATCCAAAATCAAATCACGCCCGGTTTTCGTGTAGGGTTTGGTTTCGGTCCGAGGATCTAGGGTTTGGCGGTGATTTTTTTTTTTGTCTCGGAACTTTTGCGGGGATTCGCTTCGATTCGTAGGGTTTGTGCGTGCGCCTCATGGCCGCGGGGCGCTACGGGGGTTACAGGAGCTACGGTGTGGTGAGGGAGCGGGAGCTCGACCTGGAGGCCTCTAGAAGGAGCAAGGAGTACCATCACCGCCACCGGAGCGGCCACAGCGACTCGGACCACCGCCGTGATGGCGACCGGAGCAGGGACCGGGAGCTGTCCAATGGCTACAGCTACCGGCGCTCGCCGCGTCTGCCACCGAGGAGCCGGCCGGCAAGGAGAGCCGAGGACAGGGAGCCCGGCGAGGTTTCGAGCGGGAGTGGCTCGGAGGAGTCTGGTGGGCGCCCACTGCAGGCCAGGGAGCCGAGGGTGAATGGTATCGCTGGAGTCAGCAGGGAGTGCGGGGTGCTGTCCGCAAGTAGGAAGAGGAAGCACTCACCGGTTATTTGTGACAGGAACGGTTCGAAGCCACAGGCTCAAGATGTTGTGAGGAACATTAGAGATGTGAACACTGTAGCTGCGGAGCTACCTCCACCTCCACCGCACCCATTGCCAGATGTGAGCACCTTGACTAGCATGGCTGGTGGGCGCTCACCAATGGATTTGGATGTTTCAGGTGATTCACAGAAGTTTGAACGACTACAGGAGCATGAGAAGACTAGGATTATGGAGGAGGAAGAGGAGTACCCTACAATGAGAAACATTTTGACTTCAAGATGGGCAGATGCTGATGATGATGAGCAAGAGGTTGCGCCCAAGAAGAAGATTAGTGTCTCGCCTGTTGACTCGGTCAAACGAGGGTCCAGAAAGAAGGTTACAAGCCCAGAGCTTGGAGAGTTGGTGGTGGGTAAAAACTCAGGCGGGAGCTCCTCAAGGTCATCTGACTCAGGGGTAGCACGGGGTAGTGCAAACGGGGATCTTGAAGTAGATAGGGGCGACTACATGGATCTTGAGAAGGAGACTGGCGATGATTCTTCTGCTGGTCGTATGCTGGACACCGATTCTGAGAGTGATGCTCGCAGGTCTAGAACCCCTGAGACCACACGGTCGCCACATAGGTGCATTAACATGCTTCAGGGATGTAGGAGTGTTGATGAGTTCCAAAGGCTGAACAAGATTAATGAGGGTACATATGGAGTTGTATTTAGGGTGAGGGATAAGCAAACCGGTGAGATTGTTGCATTGAAGAAGGTCAAGATGGAGAAGGAACGGGAAGGTTTCCCACTGACCTCTCTGAGGGAAATAAATATCCTGCTATCCTTCCACCACCCTTCGATTGTGGATGTCAAGGAAGTAGTTGTTGGGAGTAGTGTCAACGATACTTTTATGGTGATGGAGTATATGGAACATGATCTTAAGGGTGTCATGGAGACAATGAAGCAACCTTATCGCCAAAGTGAGGTCAAATGTTTGATGCTTCAGCTGCTAGAGGGTGTGAAGTATCTTCATGACAATTGGGTACTTCATAGGTAATTTCCAACCATTGATTTTTCTTCACCTTTTCTTTGAATATTTCTTAATGGATTCTATTGTTTTGCATATATTCTAATAATATCATCTTGCTCCATAGGGATCTCAAGACATCTAATCTTCTCTTAAACAACCGTGGTGAGTTGAAAATATGTGATTTTGGACTCTCTCGTCAATATGGCAGCCCACTAAAGCCTTACACTCAATTGGTTGTGACTTTGTGGTACAGGTAAATCACCAGACAGCATAAAATTTCTCAAATGTTTAGGTGTTACTAAATTCGGTAAATTTGATTGTAAGTTTTCACTTGTCCAATCATGGTCTCACTATTTGCTCCTTATGATTGCAGGGCTCCAGAACTACTGTTAGGAGCAAAGGAGTATTCTACTTCTATTGATATGTGGTCGTTGGGTTGCATTATGGCAGAACTCTTATCAAAAGAGCCATTGTTCAATGGGAAAACTGAGATAGATCAACTTAATAAGGTATCTGGTTTGACTTATTGACTTCTATTTGTTTATTTTAATTAGCTGTATGAAATCTTATGTCAGAGTAACTTCCATTACAGATATTTAAAATACTTGGCACACCTAACGAGCAGATATGGCCTGGTTACTCCAAGTTGCCTAGTGCCAGTGTCAAATTTGGCAAACAACAGTAAGCGGTTACCCATTTCTTATTGCTGCTGTTTTTATCTTTCGAGCATAGAGGTTCATATCATGAAAGTCTTACTTTTGTTCCTCCCCTCAGGCATAGTAGATTAAGGGACAAGTTTCCAGCCGCATCCTTCACCGGAGGGCCAATCTTGTCAGAAGCTGGATTTGACCTGCTAAACAGATTGTTGACGTATGACCCTGAGAAGGTAACATACGACCTATAGCGAACCATCTGATTCTCCTATCCTCATTTTGCATCTCTTGAAACTAAACATACTTGTTTCTTTTACACAGCGCATATCAGCAGATGCTGCCTTGAAGCATGAATGGTTCCGTGAAGTACCTCTTCCTACATCAAAGGATTTCATGCCAACATTTCCTGCTCTAAATGAACAAGACAGGTACTTGTTATTTTGCTTTTAAGTTTTAACCTATCAGCCTAATTTGAAATATTTCTGATTAATATCGTTGCATTAATATCGCATTTATGAAACATACAGGCGCATCAAAAAGTATATGAAGAGCCCTGATCCTCTTGAGGAGCAACGGAAGAAAGAACAAGGGAGCATAGGAGATCGTGGCCTTTTTGACTGAGATTAAACCATTATTTTGGGTTTGCCATGGATGCTATTTTTCGGCATGAATCGATGGAAGTGCATGTCTTCCTAGGTGAGATGTCCTCTGGACATGAAGCATCTCAGTCTTCTTGGTGTCTGGCAACAACTGATGGTGTTCTTTAGCAGGCATGTGTGCAGAATCAATGGGATAATATTTCTCCTTATGTCACATGCTAGCCACTATTTCATTGCAGGGTTAACTCTTTCCCAAATTTCTGGTCACAATCTAATCCACCTGCATTATAAGGTGTGCAGATCTAATCCACCTGCATCGTAAGGTCTGGTTTATTGACTTCTATTGGGTACACCAGTTTCATGTCTGAAACTTCTGTATGTAAAGTATTATAATAGATACTTTGTAAACAATGATCAACGAGATCTTCTCATTTTATTACCCTCTGTGCAAGCAGCACATATTCTTTTGATCTTTGTATTTTGCTTGCAAGAGATTAATGATGCGAAGGAGGAGGGTGCCTTTTACTTTTGTGCGAGGAAACTGATGTGTAGTAATGCAAATTGTAAGGTAATATGCTGAGGAATTTATTGTGTCTACTAATGTGTTATTGTGTAAAAAGTGTGGTAAATTTTGTGCAACTCTTGTTTGTTCTCATTTTGTTTGCAAAGATCACTTTGTACTGAGTGGTCTTGTAAGATTGCTTAGGATGCCTTTCGACACTGCTTGGAAATAGTTATTAGTTAATTTCTACACTGGGCTTTAGAAACCTCTTGTTGGAAGCGAAAAAAATTGATTTTATCTGTCAGATATGTTCTTATCGTTTATTTGCTACAAATTAATGATGCTCATTTGGTTGTTTCAAATTAAAGGTGGCATTAAACAGTAAATATCTCTACAGAATTTCTAATTGTATAGTGAATGAAAATCAATTTAAGGATGCACAATAGAGAAATTAATATTCAAAACATCTTTCTTGCATTCTTTCAAACTGTTGTAGTAAGTAACAACCCAATTCTTTCAAACTGTTGTAGTAAGTAACAACCCAATTGTTTTTAGAATGGGCAAATGGAAAGTTGGAAACCTTTATTTCTGTTATTGGCTCATCAGTTGCTTTCCTGAACACAGGAATTTGAAAGCAATTGTTAGAGCTTGACTGTTGCTTACTATTATCTTTCAATAAAAAGTTGTAGATGCTGTTTTATCTGGCTGTTATTCTGTTTAGCATTTTCTCTTCTGATGAACTTCGAGTCTCAGACAGTCATCATTGTGAAGACCTCTAATCTCTAAAAGAATAATTTGTTTTTCTTTTGGGGCTTTTTTTTTTCTAAATATACTATAATTTTCTAGTGCTAGGTTCATGTTCACTTTACCTTAGCCTGCAGCCCTGCATAACTTAAAACTCTGCACTGCTTGCATTGTTTGTGATAAATCATGCTATCCTTCTTCAGCTGGGCATGCATTTTGTGTTATACTAGCTGGTGAAAGTTGTGAAATGTTTTCATTTCATAGGTGCTTGTTTGCCACTCATGAAAAGGCAATGTGGTGTTCACATTCTCACTCGTCCCAAAATCCTTGCACGCGCTTCACTATCTTTGATTCATTTAATCTTATTGCCTCAGTTTAAGTCATTTGTGCTTGTGCAGTACAGCTGGTGATAGAGAAACTAATGAGCCTATGTTCTGATTGGTTTCCATACTTGAATTTGTCAGTAAATCAACATTTTGTATGGAATAGCATAGATCTTGTTAAACCTGTTAATGATTCTCCTATTCAATTTGAACTATGAATGATGACTGCTTCTACTGTGCAAACCGCTTAGAGAGTTGATTGAACTCACTATAAATGTTCTGACACGTCTGCAGCTTAAGCTGTGGCTATATCAAGACAGGAAGCTTTGATGGCTGTCAACTTACTATACCTAATTGACTTCCTTTGTGGAAGGCCTCCAAGAGTCTTCATCTGTTACTCTTGTGAATCCTATTGGTCAGTCTACTATCCTATCTTCTTCCTACCTTGGTATGCTTCTTGCTAGAAGCTATTTTGGTAGCTATTCACCTTTTCTTTGTTTGACAAATAGATTATGGCTAATCTGTTCATAGTTCAGACCAGTTCTTTTCATGCACTCATTGTACCTGCTGGTAGTGACATATGATCCCTTGAAGAATTGTTCAGGTTCGTTTTTTTCTTCATTTGCAAGGACGCACACAGTTGTCAGGAAAGTGGCCAACTGGCCATCATCACAAAAATTAGTTACCTGCACTTGACATAAAATTCAGCGTCTGGATTCTATAGACAATACTTATTGCAGGTAAAAATCATGGAGACTGAGAACAAGGGAAACTGTTTTTGGTTTTCATTTGAATCATTTCGATGAACCATTTAATCACACCTTAGTTTCTTTTATGTTTTAATAAGATGCAGGCCGAAAAATATTGTTGAAGTGCGCAGGACTGTTCATGGTTTTTCATTTTTTTTCTATGGTTGATTCTGACCATTCCTCATGCAGTTTTTTTATCTTTTATTTGCAAATACCCCCAGCCCCCGATACCTTGATTCATTGGCTATTACTTGGTTAACATTTTTTTAAGAGTGCTAGGTTATGTTTGGGACCACGTGTCAATGTCATGTGACTGCCTGAAGTTACATGTTTGTTTTCTAGGGACCCAGGGGAGATATGTGCCTCTGTAGTAAATGAATTAATTTTAGGTCCTACTTGCTCCTGGTACACCATACTACCATTCCGTCTTTTTCTCTTTCTTGTGAGAATTGTCATTTGTGGGATGCCTTAGAATATTCTGTTCATGATAATGTTACTGCACATTAAACACAGTTCACCAGTGCACATGATATTTTTTTAGTTAGTATTGAACATTTGTTGAATAACTGCAATAACATGATATTTGAAGCCCTGGTAGTTGCTTTCTCTTACCGTGTGGGTAAATGGAGCAGTGGTGGAGAGGAGGGGACTGCCTCATCCATTTTATATTTGGTGGACCTATTTTATATGTATATGGACCCTTTCCTTGCTCCACCTCTGAGGCTCTGAATGACATTCTTGCTGTATTAAAAAAGTCAGAATACAGTGTCGTCCAGTTTTTTTGTATGTGGGAAGTTAAAACTGTGCGTGTTGTTGCGGAAGCAAGGATTATTTGCGCACAGTTTAGATACCTCTTTAAATGGCTCCAAAATCAGTAGTTTATATAATGCTGAGAAATAACCTGTGTTTTAGATGGGGAAATGCAACTGCCAACAGGTTTTGATATATCCTTTTCATTGGTATAAAATCAATAATTTATCTAGTTGTGAGAAGAACCTGTGGTTTAGGTAGAAAAATGAAATTAAGTGTTAACTGTTAACAATGTGCCAATACAGTAATTGTTTGTTTTCTTTTAAGCTTTTCATCTGCCTTTCTCTTCTGAGCTCTAATTATTCGTTTACCATTATTTTGTGCTTGTTAATCTGCATCATTGTTTTGTTTACGTCTAGTGGTGTGCCATTCAATTTGTTTTTTGTTGGTTCTGGGTGATGGGCATTTACGGGATCTGGTTTTAACAGTCTGAAACTAATGTGCCTGAGATAACTAGTGCAGTTATACAAAGTATTCAATTATAGAATATGAGAAGATGCGATCATGCGGATGTATTTTGGATTTTCTTTATTTGAATAATGGCTTCATCGAAAATGCTGGCCTGGTAGTCCTACTTCTATGGATCTGTACTGGACAGTTTTGGTCCTTGAAATCTGATGTCATTTGGTGTAAGCACTGAACATCGAGAGAGAAGGCTATGACTTTTAAATTTTAGCTCAAAGACAACATATGTACAAAGCCTAGGGAGGTTAACTGGGATAGTCTGGTCCGTTTTCAAGTTCCAGGCGTAAAATAGACGCAGCACCAATTCAACATCACTTGACAACTTATCCCGTGCATGCACATCACAACTAAATTGGAACAAAATTCTTTTCTTGAATATTTCGACTTCTGTCATCAGGATGAAAACTTGTTACGGATATCTCATGATGTTGGTATATTTGATTTTGGCAATGAATATCTAAACTATCTACGTAGTTTTTGTAGTTCGAAGTCTCTTGTTTTTACAAAGTAATACATAATTGGAGGTGCAGTGGTCCTAGAAGAGCCAAGCCTCCTGCTTCACCATTAGGTCATATAACCAGCACCACTGTGTGATATATGGAACCGCTAAAAAGCCTGATCGGTGGCAGTTTGTTGTTTTGGATTAGTAAACCGATGTTCGGTGTTCAATTAAACTTACCTATGCATTTTTGAGGTAGCGTCTCTCTAAAGAACAATCCAACCATCCCGCCTTGGTGCTGCCTGTCAGTATATTTCTGTTTTCAACTCCTGATCTTAACTTGTTTTGACCTGTTGTCTGTTTTATGCCCCTGCAAAACCCCGTGCAAAGCAACGTTGGGCAATGCATTTGTGGTGCTAAGAGGCAACAAGCTTTTGCGCTATTTCTGGCCTTTAACCGTTTGTTGAAGCGGAGCTCAGGAGCCTTGGTTTAAGCTCAGACTGCTGCTGGGAATGGGAAGTGCATGCATGCGTCGACAACTGTAAGATTATCTTTTATCCAGGAAAGGAAAATCAGGTGTTATTGTGAGAATTACTTAAAAATCTTCTGTCGAAGCTATCGATGTTTAATGTGATGGTATCCAGATGAGTAAAACCTCTTGATTGTACTCGTTGTTTGTTTCCTCTTTACAAGGTAATGCCATGCGAGATAAAAGAATTCGATTTTATTGTGTTTGCGAATTGCAATTTCTATCTGTAGTCCGGGCTTGGGAATGCCAGTACCCTGTAAGTAGCTGAGGCAGAGAACAGTTACGACAACGCTCACCATGCACAAGCGTGGTCAGGGTGTACCAGTCGGGTTTACACGTTCTATCTAGACAAGAAAATCCGTTGGCAAACGGCGTGTGTATGCTCGCGTAGGGGCGGAAAGAGCGAGCCGGCTCGAGCCAGGCTTGCAAAAGTTTATTTGAAATGTGGCTCGACACAGGCTCATTTTGGGAACGGGCCAAAAGTCTCGCTCGGCTCGGCTTGGATGGAGGCTTGAACCGGCTCGTGGGCTTGCACACCGACAGTCGCGCAAGGAGTGGGCTTCCCATGGGAAAGTGTGGTGCTGCCGTCGAGCTGGAGGTTCAGATCGACTCGAGGTAGCGCTTGAGGTCGGGCTGCACGAGCTGGTCTCCTCGCGCCGCCGCAGATGCACCAGGCGGGAAGCGGAGGTGGAGCACGGAGGGCTCGGGCCATTGCTGCCAGAGGCAGTACCAGGGGTGACGGGTATGCTCCGATATCTCTAAAAATTTTAGAAATATTACATGTTTATGTTTTTAATAGGTTAAGTTTATTGATTGAAATGGTTTTGATTTTAATGGTTTGATATTTTTAAGATATTAGAACGATTTGTATTATATTTAGCAAATTTCAAATATATATGTTGTATTTCTAATATTTCAAAATGATTATATAAGACTATAAATATGTACATATAAAGTGTACACACCAAGGGATTACAATGCCGTTTCGAGCTCGAAAATTGTCCACCGCTTGGCACCAATTTTCGTTGAAAATCGGAAGAAATTGAACTGTTTCGAAGTCAAACTCTTTGAACTTGATGGTAAAAAAAAAGAAGAAAATTGACTGATTTTCAAGCGATTTTCACCAATTTTGACCAATTTTCTTCGAAAAATCGGCAAACTAAGCGAAACAATTTGAAAACTGATTTTTGAGCAATTTTCACTTATTTTTGTGCGGTTTATGTTACATAAATTTTTCTATATTTTTTGAATTGGACCAGTTTATCGACCGGTATAATTTATCGAGCCGGCTTGATACGATAAAAAATCACGATTTTATCGATAATTGAAACCCTGTATATACCCATCGAAATTTTCCTAGTTCCGCCGCTGATTGCTGCACCCAGAGGCCTTGCCACTGCAAGGAGAGCGCCCTGGTGAGGATGGCCGACTTGAGTGGCAGCATGCTTAGAATTTGTAGCCGCAGCGCGTCAAGGGGGGTCCGAGATGCGGTCCTTGTCACCTCGCGGTAGCCGAATAGACGACGCAACAGACGGTCTGACGAATGGCACAACGGGTGCGGGTGACGAATGTGGATGGGTGGCGGCTAGGTGGTGGCATGGGTGACGGAGGTGGACGACAGATGGCCGAAGGTGCGGGCGATGGCAGTGCCCCTATGCAGCAGGTCCAAGTGCTCCCTCCCCGTGTGGTTATGCGTGCCTCAAGTCAAGCGCTACTTTAGGGTTAATGCTTGGTCTGCTCTAGGCTATAATGATGTGGTGGACTATCTACTGGCCTGCTAACGAAGCGTGTCTATCAGATCTGACGAGCCAGCGAGCCGCTCGCTAACCAGCTCGGACTCAGCTCGAAATTTAATTGTGCCGAGCCATGAGCCGGATTCGAGGCTGAAGCATCGGAAAATTCGTTGCATTATCATGTGCCAAGACCAGTCAAAACACTGGAAAGCGACATCCTTAATTATGTGATGCATCTATTTGGAATTTCATATGCCCGCAACTCGATGCCTTGTTTTTTTAGGGGGGGGGGGGCATTCGATTTGCTTTGATATCCATGTATCTTTCTTTCACGCTAGTAAACCTTACGTTCGCTCCCTTCTCTGACTGTCGGTGACTCGTCGATCACCGAAAACCCAAGTTATGCATTCTTTTGCTATCGGACACCTAATGACTTCACAACAGGGTTCACAAAACCGGTCGATTTTCAACGACTTTCACGAAAATCGACCACATTGAGCCGGGTCAAAATCCTAAATCAGTTGAAAAATCGATCTAATTCAAAAAAAAATTATGTGCCATAAACCGGTAGAAAATCGGTAAAAATCGCCGAAAATTGCTCAAAAAAGTTAGCCGTCCAAAAGTTCAACTCGCGGTCGATTTTTTTATAAAACTGAACAGTTTTCGACAAACAGATCAGTTTTCGTTTTTTTTTATATTTCTTTCAATCTCTCGGTTTTGAAACTTTTTTGTTTTTGATGATTTTCATGATAAACCAGTACTGCTGAGATCTCGATTTTCAATTCAAAAATGTGGGTAAACCTGCTTCACACAGGCCTTGCAACCGATCATGGATATTAGTGGGACCAGGGTTAACCTTATCGCTAGGTGCGATTTTCGGATGAACAGTGAAATTCGATAATCGCAAAAATCGAGCCGAAAATCGGTCGAAAATCGCAAAAAATCGCGTAAAATTCAAAAAACAGATTTTTTGAAAAAAAATCAAAAAACGTGGAAAATCGACGAAAATCGGTGGAAAATCGACGATTATCGGTGGAAAATCGACGATTATCGGTGGAAAATCGACAACCATGTTGATTTTTTTTGTGCGGTCGACTTTTGTAGCGATTTTCGACGATTTTTGACGAAAATCGACCGATTTCCACCGATTTTCGACCGGTTTTTGACACGTAAATTTTTTCGAATTTTTGAATTTTTTTTGAATTGGATCGGTTTATCGACCGGTTTTTGATATCGAGCCGCAGCGATACGCGCGAAAATCGCGAAAATCGACCGGTTTTCGTCGATATTGCGAACCCTGAGTGGGACACACTGGCGGTATTTTTCTAGAACAGCCAACAGCTACGCCAATATCGCCCTGCCCAAGCCTCCCTCCAATTCCAGTACGGCCCTCCCCTGCCCTGCTCGCTACCCCGCGATCTTCTTCCCCATCGGCCTCGGCAGGGTACTCTTCCATTCTCTTCGCTCCTTTTTTTTTCTACGAGGAAAGCTTCGTTCTTGTCGTCTCAATCAGCACGCACGAGCGCGGTTCTACTCGTCCGGTTTAATCCCTAGCTGCTGCTGCTGTCGATCTCCTTAGAATTCGGCGAAAGCGCAATCATGTGGTGCGATTCTTCTGTTTCTAGGCTTTTCCCCCATCGTTGTTGCTGCAATCAATCTGCGATGCGGTTACATTTCGTCTTGCGGTCCGTTTCCGTTGTCTCTGGTCCGGCCGTGATTAGCCCTATTCGTAAACAACTGGGGGCCAAAAAGATTTGGGGGTGGAGGGGGGGACTAAGGGGTTTTCTTGTAGAATCATTAGTCTTGCTGTTTACCACGGTGAATTGAAAGATTGCTGCGGGTTTGTTTTTGTAATTCTTGCATCTGTTCTGCCTTTCTGCGTGCGTAATCGTTCCATCTTTGATTTGTGGTGAAAATGAGGTGTGCCATAGTGTAACTATGTGGTTTTGCTGTCCATGGTGTACAGATTTTTCTATGTGATTATTCCTGTCTGATGTTTGATGCTGATTTAATAGCTACTGTTTCACAGTTCACATCGTGTTCTATTTTACATTTGTGAATGTGGAGTGATGTGCCTTTCAGTAGATAGGGATGTTCGGCGATAATGTTCACTATCAACCAATGCCCAGTGTACTGATGTTAAATCGATTTTTTGAGATGTTCACTTGGCAAGCCGTTGCAGGTTCTCAAGTGTTCTCCACTTCTCATGCTTTGTACCACAATGAAAACTAACGAATCCAAAAAGGCAAGGTCAGTGCCATCTCAAGTTCTTGACTTATTGTTGAAAATAATTATTTGCCCATTAAAAATACCATGATTGATGTGCACAGGGGCCATGTGAAATGGAATGAAGAAAACTTGAATGACATCGAGTCGACTAAACCAGTTAGAGAAAAAATCACCGAACCTAAGACACCGTACCACCCTATGATTTATGAAGGTGATGGTATGTGATTTGGGGTCTGCACATTGAATCCTTCTTTTCTTCTGTAAAACAGCCATGGAAAATTCCCATATAGTAACATGCTTCTGATATTAAGGACCAGTTTCACCAAAACGATCAATTGAAGAGTCGCTGGATAAATCCGCTCATGCTGACGCCATTAAGACTGCTTTGATGGAAGCAGTTTCGAGTGGAAAACTTTCGGTCAAAGATTGTTGGGAAGAATGTGCTGATGAAGAAGAGGCCATAAAGCAAGGCAAAGGTTGCTAATCTGCAATATTTTCCTGTCGACAATTGGACCGAATATCCATTTCAATGCCATCTTATTTTTTTCATCAACATTGATATTATGGTGCCTGCGTTATTTCTTACGATTCTAGTGCCATACTGCTGTGTTATGTCATAGCTGCTACACTCCCTTTTCTCCTGTAGCTTATACGAAGAAGGTACATAAAGAGAGGGATAATCAGTTATTATGCCAATGGGATTGATAAAGTAGTCTGATTCCATGGTCTGCAATTCTTATTTGAAGTGTCTCTGTTTAGACTTATTTAAATTCAGCTTCAGAATCTATTCACAACCAGAAAATTCACTCTGTTATCAACTTAGACTTGTCATGTATAATAATAGCAATTCAAGTTCAAGCCCTTTCTTTAGTCTGGCTGCTTTTCTATTCACTTCAATCATGTTGTTTTCTATTCAATTCTTTTGTACTAATGGCATCATGACATGGTGATAATAGACCAAACTTGCTGCATGATAGCGGAGAAATGAGGAACTAATTTGCTATACTCCAGTAGGTTCGCTTAGCTCTAGTTATGGGTAAGTAGCAAGTTGGATCAACTAAATTGTGATGATTGTAAATGGAGAAAAATTCTCTTATATGTTTTTCCCCAATCAGTTGGAAAATTTTAATGGGATAATTGCCATCGGACAAGATTAGTTGCAAGCTGCAACGAGTTTCTCAATCTCTGGTTCCAACTCCTGAAAGTACTGTTTGATATGCTGCAATTTTCATTATCTTATGTTTAAAAGAAAGAAGAACTTGTGAACATGTTCATCTGTAGATTTTGAAGAACACCGGAAGGTTCACTACGATGAATTCCGTAAGATGAAGGAACTGCTTCAGAAGGGAACCCTGGCTGATGAAGACGGGAGTGACCCAGACAAGGAGGGGCTGACGTCTCGATCCATCGATCCCAGTCAGACCTCGGAAATGCGATCGGCGAATCCTCACCATGCTGACTAGTGGTTGGAGGATGATTTCTGGTTCAGGAATCAAGACTACTATAGATATTGGCTAACCTTAAAATGTTTCATGTTCCCGTGTCCAAAAAACATTGTATAAATGGCTGTTCTCTTGCTTGCTGCTATTCCTAGGGCTGTATTTCAGCAGCCTGTCAAGTCAACTTCAGGCATCTGTGTTGCTGAGAACATTTCTGTGGGCAGACTTGTGCTCCCAACTTCTGCTCTTGTTCGTGCGTTGTTGACTGCAGGTTCGCAACTTCACGAGAACTTTGTGCAATGAATGGCTCATCTTATGGAGACATTAGGTTTCTCTTTCATAAGTTGTGGTGGCTCTTCGTCTCTGGTGTGTATGCTTGAGCATGTGCTGGCTGGTGAGGTTGCTGGGAATGATTCTGTTCATTCACTTGCTGGGCATCGAAGGAAATGAATGAATAGTCACTTGATGGACAATTTTGAGAACAAGAAGTAACTCGGAAATTTCTACTTCGTTATGAACTTCTGTAGAGGCACCGACTGGCCCTTAGCCCTCTGCTTCTTTGCATGAGAGTTGATGGACGTGCAGGCGGTGCAGCATTTGGATATGAACAATTTGGTATTACTGTTGGCTGTTTATGTAGGTAGTTTAGCTATTTTTTGCAAGGATATGCGTTATCACCTTGGCAAATTCAGCTGTTATAGTAAATTTGATACAGTTCTTGTTGCTCATTTATGTTGTAGATATTTTTTCTTCCAACATATATTGTACTCCTTTTCTTTAGACTAGGTAACATTTTGAAGTAAATTATTATAGACAGCCCCCATAGGAAAAACTCAGGCAACCTGACAGGTTCACGGCATGGTACGGTTCCTTTGTTACTTCTATGTTCTTTTTAAATTCCTCCTTTACCATCCTTAAAAAAAATCCTCCTTCAAATGGATAAAACATGTATTTAGAACACGGAAGCTCTGAAGATCTGTTATGTTCCTATCTTCGTATAATGCAGCTCAAAGTGTTTCTTCCTGAGCTGTTGCCTGTTTACATTTCTAAGCTCAACGACAGGAAGAAAACAAGAAAAATAGGTGATACCATCAGATTCTCTTGTATGATTGTATTATTGAAATATTTAGAAATCAATCAATGTATTGTAGCCAATGGTTCTACATGATGAGAGTTAACAAATGTAGTACGGTGTACAGACATCAGGTGCACCGCCAGTATCTCAGGTTTAGCCTTAACCGACTTGTCATCACTCATCAAGGCTGATAAACCCATCAATATAATGCAGGGAAGCCATTCAATTTCCTTTTCTTACATCAAATATCTTTTAGGGTTGCGTCCATGGCTGCATTGCGCTTAAGTGCCGAGTCTCAGATCGTGAAGAATCCAACAATGACCAACCTAATAAGAAAGAATCAGATTAAGAAATGCTGAAACATGAGGTGAGACAGTGACTGTATAATACTGAGTTAACCAAAAAGGCAGTAAGACCAATCGCAGTTTCACTGATGCATCATGATTCATAAATAAAACTAGCTCATTAGATGAATAATAAAAAAGGAACAGAACAGGGTATAGAAGACCACGTTCCAGTCTTCATACCACACAACGAAAGGGGTGCTTCAGTTGATACTTTAGAAATGAGATCATTGATCAGGAACCATACGCTTCAAAAAAACAATGGTTCAGAGTTCAAACATGCCTATAGTTTTGCATGTTTCCCCAAATCTGACTTGCTTTACCAATTGCAACATAAGGCATTACACTGATGAGAAAATAAGCGAAGCAGGCACGCCAGTTTCTCAACACGGAAGGTGGAGGTATCTGCTAGCAAGGCGATTCACCTAACCAGCAGGATCTCCTGCTTGAAGCCATGAAGGATGATTTTTTTAAAGCATTAGAACAAATATAAAGTTGAATTGCAAGTAAGAAGAAAGCCTCCTGTAATCCAACTTGACTGGTCAAAAAACATTGGGCACTGCTATCAACTTCAACCAATACTTTCAATTGTTTTGAGTTTTGGCAATTTTTTACAAGAAGTGCAAGTGCTTCCTCAATGCGTATGACAACTTCTCCATAGAAAATACAAAGCTGCAGCGGCAGGTTAACTAATTGAACTCCAACAACAGTTCGGAACAGGTAAATGAAATATGACATCCAACCCTATACAGCTGGTATGGTCAATGTATATGAATTAGACATTATTGTGTACAGCCAACATTTCAGCATATGTACGATCATCTAAAAGAATTGCTTGTGTGGAGCCTGATGACAAGTTGAGTACTTCAGTTGTCAATGCCATGATTTTGAACAACAACTTCTAACATCCAAACACACACAATCAATAATACAATGCAAATGGAAGATTATAAACTGTAAGACGAAGAGGCTTTGCATCATCAAATTGAACCCTTTGCCGCAAGAAGGTATTAACGGGGCATTTGATCATTTGCTCGTAGGGCAGATGATCAAAGGCTCACCAACTTTGGATAAATGATCAAAGGCTGATCAACTTCAGGGCAAATCATCAAATTTTCCTTGAATACATGCCTACAAGTACATTGAGTCAAGAACACTACATCAGTTAATAATCCATTCAGCCATGATAAAGAAAAGAACAGACCATCTCTCCTAGCGTCGCACATTGAGCATCTCCTTGGCCTCCTGCTGCTCGCCCCGCAGGGCGTCGCTGGTGTACTTACTCAGCAGCTCCTTTTTCTTCCGCTCTAGAACCATCCGCTCGATCGCCTTCTCATCGGGGAGCGGCACATGTGCGACAAACTCCCTCCCGGCCTCCTCCCCCTCCTCCCTCTCCCTCCTCTCCTCCTCCCGCCTCCTCTCCTCTTCAACCTCCTCCTCCACCTCCTCGAACAGCACCTCCCTAGCAGCTTCCCCACCGCGACCACCTGCCGAGGCCACCTCACCGCCCACAACCCCCTTCATGGCCTCCCGCCGCACCCGCTCCACGCGGTGCCACTCCGTGATGACCTCCTCCCACATGCGCTTCCCAGCCACGGCCTCAAGGCGCTCAAGCACGCCGTCCTCGTCGTCATAGTACCCGTAGTACCCGGCGTTTGTGCGCTTGTGGATCTCGTAGCGGGTGCGGCGCTTGCGGGTCTCGGGGGGCTTGTCGAAGAGCTCGCGGACGCCGGGGAGCTTCTTGGCGGCGCCGAAGTAGCGGTAGCCCGGGCCGCGGCCGGAGGGGTTGGGGACAGCGACGATGTTTCCATCGAGGTCGGTCATGAGCGGGGCGTTGGAGCTCCGGGAGTGGTCCCGGCCGCCGAGCTCGACGATGCGGCGCTCCCAGTGGCCGCGCTCGCGGAGGAGCTTGTTGATCTCGTCGTTGAGGTCGCGGAGGCGGTGCTCGCCGAGGCCCTCGTTCTGGATTTCGGCGACCTTGGCGCCGATCTCGCGGAGGATCTCGGAGCGCCAGCGCTCGGCATCGGCGAGGTCGCGGCACTCGGAGGCGAGGTACGGCCGGCGCTCGCGGGGCTTGCGCTTCTCCTCCTGCTTCATCGTGATGAAGCGGTTCAGCATGGACTGCGCTTTCTCCTCGTTGCGAGCCATGGCGGCCGGAGGTGCGGCGGCGGCGAGGTTCTTGAGCTCGGGGAGGGTTCAGGGAGAGGGGGAGGCGGGCCGGCCGTTTGGGTGCTTGGGATTTTGTGGGTTGGGTTTGGAAAAAGAAACCGTTTTGATGATTGACTCGGGTTCGTTTCCGCTCTGCCTTCATGGTCGGTTTGGTCGGCGTGTGATGGGGATTCGACGCTCCAGATCGATGGGGATGAGAGAGTTTAAGCCCTGTTTGGAGCCAGGATTTTTTTTCTGTCCAGAATCATTCAAATGGGGGGCCTACGTATGCAATACAGTGCCAAATGTAGTCTGGGTGGACGTGTTGTTGACTTTTCATATTGAAACTTTTCAAATTGAAACTTCCTATTTTTAATTTTTTTGATTAAAAGTTTTTTGAGTTTGAAAACTTTTTTTGTGTTGAAATCTTTCGAGTTGAAACTTTTCGATTTAAATTTTTTTGAGTTAAAACTTTCTATTTAAAATTTTCAAAGTTTAAATGTTTTAATTTAAAATTTTTGTATTAGAGAGAGAAGAGGGGAGCAAGGGAAGTGAGTAGGAGAAAAAGGAAGGAGGGTTGGATGAAGAAGAAGCGGAAGCGAAAGTGGCGCGCTCGCAAGGCCGAGTTGTCGGAGGAGCAAGCCGAGCGAGAAATGACGGGAGAAGAAGTGGAGTACGATGAGGACTCTACGACAAACCCACCGTCGGTGGAAGTACTAATCTCTACTACTATTCTAAAGCAGCACTTGGTGGCAGTGGCCCGTTCTTCTCACGTCATTAATTGCCGCTTAATTGCCCTACGCAAGAAACGAAGCGTTGCTTTAATTAGCCAGCTTTCGCAAGAAACGAAGCGTTAAAGATAGATGTTTGATCTTGTGAAATAATTTTTTTTTATTTTTTAATCTTTATTTTTTGTTATCAATTTTGTTTTTCGTAGCAACGCACGGGCATGTAACTAGTGCAGTATAATGCAGTGCGGGGTCCAGGAGGCAGCCCTCGTCCAAGAGGTCCAGGAGCTCGTCCCTGGTGAACGCCTCCAGAAGCCCATCGATGGCCTCCTCCTAACACTAATGCATCCATAATTAACATCACATATGATATTTGGGATGAGATCATTGAAGTAAGCTTCTAGCTCTTTTAATTCAGAATTTATTTCTTGCACAAGATTCCCATTTTTTTCTTGCATTTGTTCATGCCTGAATATTTCAATTCCAGGACTACTTGTTTGGAGTACATACATAATGCGTTTGAATAGTAATGTAAATTATTATCGAAGCGTGAATTTGGATTAGCTCTAGAGAGCTCGTGTTGTCATTAGTTAATATTAGGAATAACCGGAATAATTGATTATTTGGCACAAAGTTGGTGTGTATTTGATGCTTTGCCACGCCATATCTCACTGACATCAACTATTCCAATTATTTCTAATAATAATTCCAAATGCACAAAGTTTGTTGCAAATCATTAGATGCACATCAACTTTGTAACAAATAATCAAATCTCCCTTGAGTGTTATACTGGGATTAATCACATCTTGTGTTCTTGAGGAGGTATTGTTCTTGTAGATGTCAGATTGCACACGGTGGGATCTTTGTTATTTAGGAATCGTATATATAGATCATATATGTAACAAGACAAGCTGACGATGCCTGATGTTTGATTTGCCCATTTTGTGTTTTTCCAAACTCGGCACCACCAAGAACACATCCTGGTCGTATTTTCTGTACCCGATCAGGCCCGGTAGGATTAGTTTTCTTGTAAATGTCCGAAGGCGCAAGCTTTTAAGGGTTGTTTGCACTGAGTACGCTCCGATCCAACCTCCAGCAGCCGGGGCCGGGCGGCTGGCCGGCAAGTGCCCGCCATTGAAGACGAGAAGAGCATCCGTCCGCCATAGGCCACAGGCTCCTCACCTCCTCGTCCGGTACCTACATTCCCTATTGCCCCACCTCGCCGGCCACGCAGCACGGCTCGCGCAGCGAACGCCGTGGTGCGAGCAAGGTGTTCGACGGAATGCCGGACTGGGGCCGCCGTACCGTGGACCAGATAGCACTCCATTCACCGGCCGGGGCTCTAGTTGTTCGGGCAGGCATATTCTCTCTCGTCATTCAGGTTCCTTGTCCTCCTGCTGCGCCAAGAGCCTGTCCACTGAAGGCAGACAGAGAGGCAATGCTCAAGAGTCAAAGAGGTTACGCCATGATGGCCACCAGTTTGGCTCTGCGGACCAGTCCGGGGGCGTAGTCTGACCGGGACTGCACTCACTCGCCGGGGCAGATCATGGATTTGTGCCTTTAATGGCCTGCTTCTCATGCACGAATTAGCTTTGCTGGTGTTGGTGGAATCTGAGAGCAGAGCATGATTGGTGGATGGGGAAGAGGGTTCTGAATTCTGATTCTCAGTGAGGTCATCGGCATAAATCCTGTTTGGATTAGTGATCATTTCATGTCATGTGATGGAAAAAAAAAGGCTAATTAGGTCTGTGGCACCAGCAAGCTGTGGACCTTACAGTTTTCACTGCAGTGGCCTTTTTGCACAGGCGACCTGCAATTCGGCCTTGCTCTGAGTGAAGTCTGGTGACGGTTTAACAAACATGTGGGATTGTTACTTGCATTGCGATATTTTACATTAACCATTGGCTTTCCTCACCAAGGAAGCCTGCACGGATACAACAGTGCGTGAGATTTGTTACATGGTAAGTGAAGTACATTTCTGGAACACTGTAGTCAGTGCTTGTACATATGACAAGTAAGCTAGAAATTAAACGACATTGTGGCCCAGCATTTACTACCATAACTGGTGAGCTTGGCCTTATGCAACATTCAGTCAACCATCCTGTTTTGTAGAGGAGGAATGCAGTTATCCCAAGTTTCATCTAATGTATCGCCTGCCACCACATCCATTCTCCCTTTGGCAGTTGAAGAACACTGCAGCCACGGGTGGTCCTAGATTGTAAAGTGCTGAGAAGTCCCTTGTGTTAAAATTTGCTCTCCATCCTGGTGCATAAATGGTCTGCCGGACGGATTGGCGGAAAAGCACAAAGACAAAGCGATGTATTCCTGCTGTTGGCTTCGGACTTTCATAGCTGACTATCTCATTTCCTGAAATATAGTTTGTAGAACTTTTTAAGAGAAAATTTTCTTGTATACATTATGCCTATGCTTACTAACATTGTTAAGTAAGCATTTGTGTTGGATTCAGTATAGAATCTCTTTGGAGCTTTCAGGTTCCAAATTCACCTTAAACCTGTCCAAATCACATTTATATATTGCAGACTGACAGTCATATTATACAAGTTTAAGCCAGTCATTCAAATATTTCTCTGCAATGGATCAATGTGGAAGTCAATGAATTTATGCTGCCCATCGTGCTGGTCTGTGGTGGTTTTACTGTGTGCACCTTTTCAGCAGTGATAGTTTGCACTCTCTGGGTTGTACAAAGCACTTAGCTTGTATTACTAATGGAGCTGCAAAGTTTTTTTTTAATGTCAAAACAAACTAGATATGGATATCATCAGGACTGCCAAAAGGTATAATCATTTTAAATGACTATTCAATTCTTCTCAACATTTAAATCTGGGAAATGAGAGGTAAAAGAACGGGAAGAACCCACCATAGCTTGCATTTGTTGATTCTGGAATGTCTGTCACCAGCCTGTTTGGCATGTGCACAACTGTAAGTAACACTTTTGCTTTGATATTTAAATTCCTTTCAACGCAAATATTTCAGGTCTTACCAGTGAAGGTATTCTCTTTTGGTTGGATTGCTTGGACTTGGTGAGTCAGGATCCACCATCACCTATTGGTAAGTTTGTTATCATTCTTTGTTAGAAGCGTAAAGTGGAATCCTTGTTATATAAAATAATTATTAAATCAAGCAAAACTTGAACTGTTTATGCATATAAACATTTCTTTGAAATGTGCACCGCAATTGACTTTTTGCTTGTCTTCTGTCAAGGCAGTTACATTATTGATCTGAGCTATCCAATTGTTTGATAGTCTTTTTAGACAAATAAGTGTCGTGAAGTCAATTCAAATGCTAGTTTCTTACTGTTTTGTCGTGAAGTCAATTCAAATGTTAGTTTCTTAGTGTTATTTTCAAAGCATTTTGATGAGGCCAGCAAAATACATGGATTATTCACATTATATGACACACATTGTTGGGACTTGGAAGTAATTATCATGGTTCCAGGTTCCTATAGCCTATACGTCTAGACCAACGTGTACAACTTTAATTTTTAATGTGTGCCCGCTTGCAACGATGCTGGTATATTTGCTGAGACTAGCAAAAACAAGGTGAACATTTTTTATAGGATATATTTGAAATAAAGTATAGAAGTGTGAAATGTCTATTTCAATCAACATGAACAGTTTTTAAATCTTCACAAAGTCAAGATTATTCACTTTCAGTGATCTATAGATACGGAAAACAACTTCAAAGTGGATGTACTCTGAAATATTATCTTGCATCATAAAAAAAAACGGTGACCGACTTGGCCCCTTGTGTTGTACTTTAAGACTGTTTGGTTAGATAAAAGGTAGAAAGCTTAATTTTAAATCATACTCAGTGATGAAACGAGGTAGACAGGTTGTTATGAACTCACCAAAGTGTAAAGGGTCCTCATGTCACGCCCAGCAATCTCAATCCTTGGCTCAGTCACTACTTGTGAAGGCCTGAGCTCAGATCCATTAGTGAGTTCCCTATTGTTGTATAGGACTTTGAGTGACGCTGATTTGATAAATGGGTCCAAGATATCTGCAACTACGTTGCCTACGACAAGTGGATCCCGTGACATAGTTAGCTACGTTTGGTAATCTCCAGGGGACAAGTAGTATTGCTCAAGAGAAGCTAACTTGGCCTTAAGTGTGAACTTGGGTGAAGTGAAGGGTGCAGGTCATTGCTCTATATATACTCACAATCCCAAATGCCGAACCATTTCTGACGACCGAAACTATTAGCTCTGGACACCATGGTATCTTACTTTAACCTGTAAACAATGATATGGGTTGCCATCACTTGAAATATTTAAGGCTGTCCACCCTCTGGGCCTACGCCTATGGAAGAAGTGAGTTGTTTGTAGTGAAAACTGAAAAGGGGATTGCCTTTTGACTTGTCTCCTGGAGTGATGGATTATGTTCTTCATTTTCAGCTAGACTTCCCCTCCCTCTTTTTCGCAGTAAGAGTTTTAGGCAAATGCAAACGTCATTTAAATTTAATGCTTGCCTCAGGTTCTTTCGCTCTGTCTTGTAACAAGTTGGAAGTTGGATTGAATACGCTCTTAGTAAGATGAAAAGCTAAGAGGTTTCTTAGTTGGTACTAGTCAAGTGCCTATGCGTTGCAACGGAAACACATTTTCGAACTAAATAATCAAATCATGCCATGTGTTTACAAAAATAAAATTGCACGTTTGAGTTGCCACGGGGGAGGGAGAAGTGGGGATTGGCCCAGTCGGGGGAAGCGGGTGTGGACGGAAAGAGAGAGATGCGGTTGGTTTCTTTTTTATTCGCAAGAGGTGAGGAGAGCATCCCGCGGCCCACAAAACATATGTTGGCGCGCTGCTTTTCTTAGAGAGAAGGAGAGGGAGGACAGACGACCACCACCAACTCGTATTTATATGTTAGTAAAGATAAGCATGGTGGGATGAGATTACTATACTGCAATGATAGAAAGTTTAGGGGATTTTATTGACAAATTGTCGGTGTTTCGGGCACCGGCAATACGATTTTTAGTCTAAGGGGCCGCGCGTTCCCTCTCCTTGAATGGTCGACTCAGGGAGCCCAAGAAGTATACTGGTTTGGGCTGAACGTCCCTACTCCAGTTCGTGCGATGGATTCGTGTTGCTTTCGGGCACATTATTACAGACGAGGGCTAAGGGCTTGGCTTTGAGCGCCTCGTCGGAGATGGAGGGGAGTGGAAATGAGGTTCGGTGTTGTGTTCTTCGTGCTGTTCGTGTCCCCTGCCCCCCTTGGGGGTCCTGCCTCCCCTTATACCGTCGGAGGGGCCAGGTTACATGGGAATCCGAAAAGAGGAAAAAAGAGTGGGACGTCCCGCGCCTAGGAGTCCTGGTCTTCGGTGATCGATCGATGCCCGCTTGCACTGCGCCGGGTTGGTAGACATGCCGAACGACAAGGCTCTCCACTGCGACGGGGAGTGGCGCACCTACCCTCTGTGCATCTGCCAGGCGCTGATGTAGCACTTTGACTCTGGCATGGTCTCGGGAGGGAGCACTTCTGCTGTGCACGTCTGGGTGACGAGACCGGTGTCTTGACTTTTGTGGCCCTCTCGCCGCCTGGGGAAGGGGCCACCTACCCTCGCACGGTCAGCCTGAGTCGTCCCGTCCGTGGGGTAGGTGACCGACGGCTGGTGTCAGCCCGGAGCTGGCGCTCGGCGGAGGGCACCTCGATCGGGTCGGACGTTGCGGGGCGTCCGACCTGCTGGAGGGATCCCTCCGATCACTTTCGATTGGGGCCAAATCGCACTTGGTGGCCCACTTGGCGTTCGGCCATTGTCGGGCCTGGATCGGCCCACCTGGCGTCCTGGGCCACTGGGGGATACCCATGGTATATGTACTCGTCACAAATGTATCAATTTTTTGGTGTCTTCTCCTAAGATAGTAATTTCCTTGTCCCTAGATAGCACTTATATGAGTTGGATGCTCAAGATGCTAATTTGTGGTACAAGCGTATGATCTATATCATTGCATGCCATCATATAGAATTCAGAATCACGCCCAGTTCATCCCGCAAATATTGTAAACAATTGTTTGTTTTCACATTAACATAATGATGATGAGGTGGGTTGTTGGCATGTATTCAATCTCGTGTTACTTCAATTTAATTATGCTGAAAATTTGCCACTGAAAGCTGTTTCTCTCTATTTCTGTCAGCCAGGAGGATAGTCCTCACGGCTTTAACACTCGAAACAGACTGAATACCTCTTTCCTAGGACCTGTTTGAAACTGCGAAAAAGATGTGTTAGTAATGCAACACTTTTTAAGATATGTTCTGATTTACCAACATAAGTTGTGGAGAAAGGTAAGATTAGCTTTTTGCCTTATTCTATAACAAAACACTTTTTTTTTGTAGAACAGATGTGTCGATAAATATAAAGCCATAGATTCATTTGCTTTTGCCTCCCTAAAATCTCACTACCTTCTGTTCTGTTGACATATTATAATGTTACCTAGATCATGCTGTGTTTCAGCAAAAATGCTCATAACTGTACTACATAAAGATCATAGATCTTCAAGAGTCATTCTATGCCACTTTATAGTGTTTCGTTCCTTTATGAAAATAAAGGATCTAATAATTAGTTTAGTATTGCTCAGCAAACATATCTTAGTACAATTGACTGACCATATTTGAAGTTAAAATCTCCATATCAATCTTAAGATTCACTTGAAGGATATTGATTGTGATGTTTAATGTGCATGTGCTGCAATGCATCCACGAAACCACATTCTAATTAACTTTATCTCTTCTATTCTAGTTTATCTGATGGAATATGATATTCGAGGATGAGACCTCAATATAAGTTCGTGTGAACACTTGCAGAAGTTTATTTGTTCTTTGACATATGTGCCATTCGAACTGTGTGACAGAATATCATTTGCAAAATAATTCTGCCTCCAGTTGCTGTTCTTTTTTCTTGAGGGAAAAAATGCCTATGGCAGCTTATATGGACTTCAGATAAAAGAGGAGGTAAAGGTGTGTTTGATAAGGCCTACATTGATCTTGACTAGTAGGGGACCATAGAATCTCATTTTATTCTTGTACTTTATAGATAGTTTTATGTGGACTTCATTCTTCTGATACTTCACTATCACCTTACTGGGTTTTCAGCTGTGCAAGTTTCAGCATTTTCTGCATCATAAGATTGAGGATGGTGTGGATCAGCAGCAGATTAGCAGTTTCAGTTTATTTGTCATGTGACGAGAACTGTTCATACGCGGTGCGAACAGTACTGTGGTACTGTAGCACATGGGGAAAGGATTAGATTAGTTAGAATTGAGATATGATTAATCCTTTTAAATTAAATATTGTTTTCTTACGGTCCAAGTAATTCATCCCTAGAAAAGGGATGGCATGTATCTATTATCAAGGAATCAATAAACTTGAATTTAGTTAGCAGTAGTAGGCGGCAAATTTCCCGATCTAAAACCCGGTGATTACTTCCAGCTAAACGACAAGTTATCCAGGCCCGCAACATCTTGTTATCAAGGCATGACGCTCCTGGTATCATGGCTGACAATCCTATTTCCACGTTGAAATTCGTTGAATTCAAGTAGGCAACCGAAGAGAAGACCATCAGCATACAACTTCAATCAACGAAGTGAAGAGTTTGCTAGAACAGATCGCGTTTGTCCTGCTGGCCGTGACGCTAATATCTTCACCTCCCCTAAAGTTGCCAGTGACGGCAGCTGCTCCACTGTCAACTTCACCTCCGCTACAGCCGTCGATGATGCTAGCTGCTCCACCAGCATCTTTTCCTCCCCCGCAGGCAATGGGGACACCAGCCGATCTGCATTATCTTCTCATCCTCCGCGCGGCCATCCGCTCCTGCACCCATCGGCCTCTGTGCCGCGCCGCCGCCGCCCTTCCGGCGCATTGCCTTCGAGCCTCAGGCGCTGGGCTCTCTCTCTGAGGCCACATCACGCCTTCACCATAGCATCAGCTATTTCGGTTGGTGACCACGCCACCCGCCTCAAGCTCCGCCCGACGCCTTGGTAGCGTGTTCCATTAACGCTGACGTCCGCCCTGCTCCTGACGCCGGCGCGACCTCCACTCCTTGCGGCGTGCGCTCCGCCCGCTGTTGACCGCTTGGCCCTACGCAACCGCAGCATCTCGCCCATGCTAGCGTCGACCGCCTTGGTACCCGAGACAAGTCTTTGCTTAGCCACGCCAGTCCGAGCTAGTGGACAAGCTCGTTTTGGAGGAAGGGGGTGATGATATGGATCAACAACAGATTAGTATTTAAAATTGCAACCATTAGTATCTAAATTACAGATTAATAGTTTCAATTTACCTGTTATGTGACGAAAATACTATTTATGCACGTGTGAACAGTGATGTGGTACTGTAGCACGCAAGGGGATTGGTATTGTAGCGCGCAAAGAAGGGATTATATTCCTCTAGATAAGATTATTTCTTTTAAATTAGAGATTAGTTAGGATTAAGATAAAATTAGATTCCAAGTAAGCCATCCCTATAAAAAAGGATAGCATGTATCCATTATCAAGGAATTAATAAACCATAATTTGGTTAGTAGTAATGGGCGGCAGGTTTTCTGATTTAAAATCTGGGGATCGCTTCCAATTAAGCAGCAAGTTATCCGCCCGTAGCAGAAGTTGATTCCAGAGCTTAGAGTAAGAAGCTTAACATTTAGGGCATGTTTGGATCCATTAGCGGCTAATAGTTCCTAGCTAATATTAGTTGGCTAACTATTAGCTGGAGGGTGTTTGGATCCACCAGATAATATGTGGCTAATAGATGTTTAGGTTGATCAATTATCCAGAATACCCCTGCTATTAGCTGCTATTGGTGGCAGACGAGAAGGTTATTTTGGTTAAATGCCACCTATTAGCTGCTATTAGCTAGGTTTGGTTAGCTAATGAGATAACCATTAGCTGGGTGTCCAGCTAATAGTTAGCTGATCTATTAGCTGGCTATGTTTGAATCCACTCCAATTAATTTTTAGCAGCTAAATGTTAGATGCATGGATCCAAACAGGCCTTTAATTAGAGAAGTAGCACCGCACGTGAAACCAAAGGTAATTAATGTAAATGAAGCAGGGAGTTATCTCTGAAACCTAAATGTTCAACAGGCATGCCACTTTATCAAAGTTCCAAATAAGTGATTGCAAAGAGTTCGGTTAACATGATGGTGGATTGAGTTCGAGTTTAGCTCGGTTAGTGAAGTGTGCAGGTGAGCATACTCACCGTCTGTGCTCAAATTGGTATACATATGCATGCGCATTCAGTGGGAAAGTACGTTTCTGCCCTTTGGGACTCCTAGTCTTAGATTAAATTCTTAGTGTGTATTTAGGGTCGTGTGGCACATAAAGCACTTTGGGACTCTTAGTCTTAGCATCCAACTTTTGGAAAATGTATTAAAGATCTTTCATCTAAGGTCGTGTGGCAGCCCATAAAGCACAAAATGCAGTGGCTGAGAAAACAGGAGCGAAGTCGATGCCGATAACACAACAAAAGAAGATGAGGCCGACATAAATAGAAAGCTATCAAATTGTTAGCACCCAAAATTTGATAACCAAAGGTTGGCCGAAACGGGTGTAGATTCGGCGCGAGTCCGAAAAAGCCAATATATGATTTCGGATTGATGAAAGCCGAAATGATGTCAGATTGAGGGGTCACGATTGTATGGTAAGACGTGTATTAAAGAGGAAACCAAGGCCGGTACGACCAGGATTAGATACGATCACGCTTATGATGGCAAGAGGAGTTCGGGGCCAATATGGGTGGCTGGCGAGACCAAAATAGATACAATCGAGCCAAAGGTTATAAAAGGGGCGACGGAATCTGATTCTTACTGATTCTCACCGACCCAATCCAAAACCTAGAAATCACAGCCGATTTGACCCAATTCTCCCATAATCTAGAATCCATAACGATCTAGGCTATAATTGGAGACCAACCAAGGTTTTAAATCTCGTTTTGGGTTAAATCTCGGAGGTTGCCGAAATCCGAAATCTCGGCAAGATTCGGAAATTTCGGACAAAATCTGGACGAAATACAAAAACCAAATTTCAAATCCGATTTTTTTTCAACAGGGAAATCCGAGATCTCGGCCCACATTGAACCGACCAAAAAATGGTCCAAAACACGTCAAAAAATTTTGAAAATTTTTTTAGATAGTCCTGACACATCACTAATGTTCCCATAAAAATTTCAGATGATGATCATGCATAAGGAATTTTTAAAAAATCTAACAGTGGTCAAGTTGTGATAAAAGCCTTATGTAAAGTTTGTTTTTGATTTTTTCAAATGTAACAAATGAAGTTTTTGGAAATCTAATAGTGGTAATTTCAAGTTTTTGAAAAGTTTTCTATATATTCCTATATATTATATAGATAATACCTCATTAGAACATGTTGAATTGTAAAAATCTTGATACTCGAGGTTTCTGTGGACAACTAGTACATATTCTATTAAACATGTTGTTCTGAGGTGGAGTGGACTGATCCTAATTTTGAGATTTGTCGAGTTATATTCAGAAAGTTTACATTGTTCTTGTTATTCCAGCAAAGGAACTGATGCTACGTATTCAGAAAGTTTACAGTGTAGAGTTGAAGTTTTGCATGTATTTTCTAACTTTGTCGTGATAAAAGCTTTATGTAAAGTTTACATTGTCGGATCAATAATTAGAAATGTTCAAAAATTCAAATAGTACTACTAAAGACGGACTCACAAATTTGACCTGAATGAAAAAATAGTTCAAACTACTTTAGAAAATTTTGAAATTTTTTGTGAATGGTCCCAACACATCCATAATATCCTCATAAAATTATCAGATGATGATTAATTTTGAGAAATTTTAAAAAATTCAGACAGTCCTAACCGACAAATTGAACTGACAAAAAATAGTCAAAAACATGTTAATTTTTTTTAATTTTTTTTGTGGATGCTCTTGACCCTAAATCCAATCAAGTCCAATACACAAAAATTAAAATCCGGCAAAAGAACATCAAATTTCGACCGAAATTGCCGAGATCTCACTGAGAAATCCGATTTTTTTTAAATTTTTTTTTACCCGGCCGGGATTTTGAATTTCGGAGAGGTCCGAAATCTCGGCCGACACTTGAGGCCCTCCAAAAATATGAAATTACGGGTAAGTCCTTCCACCAATTTTTTTTTGCAAATAGAACCTCGTGGTTTGGCATATTCGCTAAGGGATCCTCCACCGGTAAACCGAAATTACAAATAAGTCATTCGTCCATTTTCCCCAACAAGAACCACGTGGTTACACAAATCCGGCGACGGCTCATAGCCAACCAATTCTTACGAAAAACACTAATGAGAAAATTAAAATCACGTTTTTTTGCAAAAAAAAAAACCAATTTTTTCGCGTAGCACGTCAACTGAAATTACAGATAGGTTCTTCTACCGTTTTTCCCACAAAAGAATCCGTGTTTACGCCATTTAAAAAAAAGACGAACAAGTTTTTACCGAATTTTTTAAACAAAGAACTCTGTGGTTACGCAGATTCGCTGACGAATCATAGCCAGTCAATTTTTACAAAAAATACCACCGAGAAAATCGAAATTACATTTTATGCAAAAAGAAAAGAAAAGAAAGAAAACCAAACATAATTTTTTCGTGTGGTGCGACATTGCCGTGACTCGACTAAGGTCCTGTTTGTTTGTCCTATGGATTATATAATCCAGCTTATATAAGTTAATGGGGAAACAAACAGTCTAGATTATAATCTAGATTATATAATCTAAAGCATGAGATTATAATAATCTATAAGCAGCCATTAGGGTGCTTATATAATCTCAAACTAATAATCCAACACAGTAATAATCCAGGAAAACAAACAACCCACCGACTTATTTAAAGGTAGCTTATATAATCCAGCTTATATAATCCAACACCAAAAAGCTGGATTATATAAGCTGGAGAAGGAAACAAACAGGGCCCCCTGTTTGTTTGCCCTATGGATTATATAATCCAGCTTATATAAGTTAATGGGGAAACAAACAGCTTAGATTATAATCTAGATTATATAATCTAAAGCATGAGATTATAATAATCTATAAGCAGCCATTAGGGTGCTTATATAATCTCAAACTAATAATCCAACACAGTAATAATCCAATAAAACAAACAACCCACCGGCTTATTTAAAGGTAGCTTATATAATCCAGCTTATATAATCCAACACCAAAAAGCTGGATTATATAAGCTGGAGAAGGAAACAAACAGGGCCTATAGTAAACTTATAATAAGCACTATGCAGTGAAGAGCCACAGCTTCTCTCTGGTGGTAGTACACTAGTACCATGACATCCAAGTTGCCGTACAGAAAACTGAAAGCGAGAAGGCTAGACATTCCTTCTGCCCCAAAAGTACACCAAGATGTTCCGTCTTCTCCAATTAAGCAGACCAGTCGAAAGAACTCTGACATCAGAGCTGCTAGCCGCGCATTTTCGCCGCTGGATTCAAAGCGATCGAGCATAATGCGACTGCTAAGCCATACAAAGTGACGGGCACGATCTGATCGATATTCGATGCAGCAAGCATCGCTGAAAAACATGACGCAACACGGCGAAACGGACTCTACTATAGCACCGTTCGTTTCAGTTTCTGGACAGCTTCTATCTAAAAAAACGGATTATTTGCCGAATGGGAGGATTCTAGACAGCTTCTCTGAGAATCAAAAGCTAATTTCTATATAGAATCAGAAGCTGTCTGAAACCTGATTCTCACTGATTCTCACCAGCTTGGTCCGGAATTTAGAAGTTGTAGCCGGTTTAACCCGATTCTCCCATAATCAAAAGTAGCTTCTCCTACAATCCAGAATCCATAATCAAGAAACTGTAATGAACTGGGCCTATGTCGAGAGCTTCCGACGCTGCAAGTTGCAACCCTGCAAGCGCTTTGCAACTGCATCTTGGAAAGGCGAAGAATCGGGAATGTATGCAAAGCGAGACGACGGCCGAAAGAAAGATCACAGATTCGAGTTTGGACAATTTTCTGAAACGACGGCCATTGACGATTGACTTGCTCGAAATGAGCGCACGCTGTACCTGCAAGTTACTAGAGGTCAGGTCCAGTCCAGATTTGGGCCTTCAAAAAGGATACTACCATATATCTGCTTGCGTAGCCCGCAGGAGCGGAGATCTAGCGTAGGTCCTTTGGAGGATTTGATGTGAAGCATCGATCCGGTGCCTATATACTTTAATCGCGGAATTTTAGGAGGATTATTGTAATAAACCTATTCACAAGATGGCTCAACGATCGTCTTGTGTATGATTACAGAATATCTTTAGACGAAGCTCTAGGCAGAACATTGATGATCAAAAGTCTCTCGAGAATGATGAGCCTATGAAGATGTTTTAAAAGTTTGAGTGGTGTTTCTATATTTTTTTTAAAAAATAAATAGTATAAATGTTAAAACATGAATGAACGGTATATCTTTTCGTTTACTTTAATATTTGTGCAATTTGTATTGAGAGGAAAACATAAAAGCAGACCCAGACCTAGCTAATAGCAGCTAATAGGTGGCATTTAACCAAAATACACTTCGCGTATGTCACCAATAACAGCTAATAGCAGGGGTATTCTGGACAATTGATCAACCTAAACATCTATTAGCCACATATTAGCTGATGGATCCAAACACCTTCCAGCTACTCCCTCCAGTTTGATAATAGATGTCGTTTTGGACATCGACACGGTCTTCAAAACACAACTTTGACCGCTAATTTTTATTATAATATATTTATAAAACCCAATAAAATTATAATATTATGAAAGTACTTCTCGAGACAAATCTACACATATAATTTTCATATATCCAATTTAAATATTTAAAAATATATCAATAGTCAAAGTTTTAGAAGTTTGATCATTACTATGTCCAAAACGACATCTATTATCAAACTGGAGGGAGTAATAGTTAGCTGGCTGCTAATGGATCCAAACAGGCTCTTAGGCACTAAAGATAACCTTGATGTCCAAGGGGATTAATCTGTGTTGCTGGTTCGTGGATGCGTTTGTATGAAGGTTCGAACCTTAGTTTCCTGTCTTTAGGTATACGCAAGCGCTCTATGGAAAAAGCACTTTTTAAAAAGAATTCTAGTATAGAAAAGGCCGACTAGAAGCTAATTGGGTTTTTGCTGGTCGAAACCTAGAACTATGCTGGTGGACCGGGTCGGTCACATGGGATATAGGGTGGAGGCGCTGCTGCAGGATTTTGATCATAACGGAAACCTGGGCTTGAGCTACGTATGACAAGGAGGAACGGAAGAAATCGATTGGAAGCCCGATCTTGATATGACAAGGCAAGCTGATTGGAAATTACACAGGTCAAGAAGAATAATCCATTCTATGTGAATGAGTCAAAATCTTAGTTCAAAATCCCGATCCATCTATTAGACAGGTCGTAATCTTGATTCAAAATTCTAGTCCATTCATGTTAGCGAGCTAATACTCCGTATAATAAATTCCAGAGGTTTCTCGGCTCCTAGAGGCACCACGTCGACCGTTGCGTCTCGGCCATTCGATTGGGGCTTCGGACGGTCTAGATTGTTTTGCTCCAAAACTATACATAAAACGAAACCGTTTTGCCTCCACTTGCTCAAGCGGGGCTCATGGCGTGGTGGTCGCCCCGTGGCTGGTTTTTTTGTCGAAGAAATTTTGCAGATTTCTAAAATTGCATATAGGTCCTGTTTTTTACGAGAAGACCATTTGTTTACGAGAACTATCCATCCAAAATTCGTGAAAAAAACCCTCCAAAAATCTGAAAAATACATCTTGGCCTATTTTTTTCGCCTCGGTCCATTTTTTCTAAAAAAAACACACAAAAAGGCCCTTCAAAAATTTGAAAAATGCGTTTTTGTCCATTTTTTAATCCCAGCCCATTTTCCCCCAAAAAAAATCTTTTTCTTAGTTTATTTTTTCATCCCGGTCGATTTTTTTGTTCAGGTCCATTTTCCCCTCAAAAAAAACTTTTTCTTAGCCTATATTTTTGTCTCGATCCATTTTTCACTAAAAAACGAAAATACCCTCCAGAAATTTCAAAAAAGCGTCTTAGTCTATTTTTTTTCGTCCCAATGCACTTCGAAAGACCCTCCGAAACTTTATAAAATACATCTCGATCCATTTTTTCTTCGAAAAAAGTGAACAGACCCTCTGAAAATTTGAAAGATACGTATTGGTCCATTTTTTCCCTAAAAAAACGTGAAATAACCCTTCGAAAAATTAAAAAATGTGTCTTGATCTATTTTTTTCGCCCCAGCCCCTTTTCCCCCACAATTGTTTTTATTCAAAAATAGCACTCCGAAAAACCTTTCAAAAATTTAGATGATACATCTTGGTCCATTTTTTCTTCGAAAAAAGCGAACAGACCATTCGAAAAATTAAAAATACGTCTTAATCCATTTTTTTCGTCCTAGTCCTTTTTTCCCCAAAAAACATTTTTACCAAAAAAATGCCACTCTGAAAGATCCTCTAGAAATTTAGAAAATACATCTCCGTCCATTTTTCTCTGAAAATTTGCAGCCTCCTCGAAAATTTTCGTATGACCGATTCGAATTCGTTTTCCATTCACGCACGCGCCGCGCTTATTGACCTAATTGTTATTACTACTACTATCTTTATGTCCTGTTTGGCAGAATTCCAGATCCCAGTTCCACATCAGATCTGAAACTTGTAGGCTAAAATAAAATGAATGAATTTTATATTTTTTGTTGTAAAATATAAACAAGCTGACCCACCTAAATACTCCTAATATATCCATAGCTCTAGCTCCATAAATTTAGTGGAGCTAGGAATACCTAGCTCCACCAGATTCACAAATCTGGTGGAGTTGGAGCTCTGCCAAATACCCCCTTAAAACCCTAATAGTCCCAACCTAGGGAGAAGCCACGCCATCCTTTTCGCGAAAAGGCTATCCGAAAAATTTAAAATTACATCTAGGTCCTCTCATGGTAATTGTGCAAAAAAACCCGTAGTTTTGTAGATTCGCGAACATATCCTCCACCGTTTTTTTGTTTTCACGAAAGGGCCCTTCGAAAAAACCAAAATGACATCTATGTCCTTCTACCGATTAGTTGCAAAAAGGAGCTTGTAGTTCCTTAGATTCGCGAACGGTTCTCCACCGTTTTTTTTTTTTTTGCAAAAAAAAGACATCATGTTATGTGCATTTGCAAATGGCTCCTACCTAATCCATTTTTAAAAAACTACCCTGAGAGAACCGAAATTATATCAAAATTTTCTTCTTAATATTTTTTTTAAAAAAATCCAGATTAAATTTTGCATGATATAACGCAGCGCACAACTTACTTAATACCCAAACAAGCCCCGAACAAAAAGGAGGGATGCTCTTGTGTAAATTTGTTGTTCCACTGCCATCTCTGGCATCTCTCTGCCTGGTGGGCTAGGCCCCCTGCACGATATTCCCTTTGTTAACGCCTTCTTTTGCTTCCCTCGATCTCTGCCTCTGGCTGCACATTCCTCATTTGCCTCCCACCACCGCCACCACCACCGGACCCGGCGGCCGCGCCGTCGTCGTTCTCTCCTCGCAACTGCACGCCGGCACGCGGCGCGACCTCCTTCCCCCGCTCGACTTCCCTGGCCGGGGGATCGGTCTTTTGTCGGTGGGTAAGCCCTAATCCCACTCTCCCCTAATTGTTTCTCCGCGAACGCGCTACTCGATCCATTCCCGCACAGGTAGTTCCCTGCACGCGCGCCGAGACACCCCCCCTGCGGCGCCGGCGCGCTTCCTCTTGCCCGTGCAGACGTGTTGGCGCAATCCCGCGCTCAGCCCGTCTGGGCGGGCCCAAGTGCTCGAGCACGGGGAACCATGGGCGGGGCGTAACAACCACCATCTTTGAGAGTTCATCACTTTTCTAGCCCGTGTGCCGCTTTTTTTTTTTTTTTTTTGCAAATTTGGCCCCTTCCGACCGCAATAGGAAAAATAGCCCCCATGACCCCATCCCGACCGCTGCGGAAGCATCGTGCTCCCACACAGCGGAAGCGCCTACTGAGCTCGGCAAGCCACCGAAGCTACCGAGTTTTGAGAGTTAGATGTTTCCGCGGTGCGGGGGCGTGGAAGTTGACACGTTCCGGCGCTTCCACGGTCGGGATGGGGATATTTTTGCAATTGTGTTTGGAAGGAGGCCAGATTTGCAAAAACAAATTTGCCATGGAGCTAGAAAAGTGATGTTTCCCATTTTTGACTGTTACTAAATCATCTAGCTCAGCGTCCACTGCTTTGGCTAGCGTAGTTGATGCGGCAAACTTTTCCAACAGTCCAAGTAACATGCTGGTAGCTTTTCTGCTTTGATTGCATAGCTGTTCTAGATAAGAAGATCCATGATATTGTTAATGGCTAATGCCTTTCAATTTTGTTCTCTTGATGGCTATTGTCAAGCTATATGTTGGGGAAGTCTCGGTCTACTATAGTTGGAGCAAGGCTCGATCTCCTGCCAGATGACAGTGGTTTGGTTTGAACTTACCTAGCATGGAGATTAGTTGACACTTTGTTCACTTGGCCAGTCAACACGTAGTTCAAATCATACAGTTGACCTTATATTTGTGAAGAGAGTAGTCGGTCAGTCTGTGCACCTGATAGGAGAGTTTGTTACTACAAATTACCTGTGTTGTGTGATTCTGGTAGTTCTATATAACAGCTGGTAGTTTTTGTGTGTACCACAACTTTTTTGCTTAAGTTTGGGGAGGCTAGGGAAAATTGGGTCTGAAGGGTTTAGAAAAATCTTGCATAACCATGGCACATTTGAATAAAAATGGGTTTTGCATCATCCCTATACCCTATGGGTAGTAAGTTCTTAACAATTTTATGTAGGATAATTGATATATAGCATGACAATGGGAACTCAGCTTACCAAAAGTGCTCTATCTGAATTCTACTATCTACAATTTTTGACAGATTCTTTCAATTTAAACTGGCAATGTTAGACAGTCATTTCTAGCGTCCACTCATGTGATTGTATCAGGTCCGTACTGGTTGAGCGTGTTGTGCTCTAATTAGCAGTGAAAATGAGGCAAAAATCCTGCATTGTAATCCTTAAACATCCTGAAACTGGTGACTGTTATGTGGGAGGATGTGGAGCTTACTTTTATTTGCATAATTGTTTTAATATACTAGAGTTAGCGTAGACAACTAGATGTTAATTCTGGTATCATAGCTAGGGCTGTAAAAAAAGCTCGAGGCCCGATGCGAGCTCCAAATGAGCCGAACTCGAGCTTGATCCCGAGCCATCAAGCCTCACTGAGCCAAGCTCGAATAGCTCGCGAGCCTGGTAAATTTACTATTCACTTGTTAAATATTACTATATGTTAACTCTTATAGAGCTTACTCGAGCCGAGCTCGAGCCTAGGTCCAGGCTCGAATCCCAACTCAAGCTTGGCTCGAGCTTTTACCGAGCTCAAGCCTGGGAGGTCAGGCTCGCTCGAGTTGGGCTCGTTTACTGCCCTAATCGTAGTTGCCTCAATTTTGAATAAAATACTTCTGTATTTTTGAAAATGTAAAATAGAAGTTTCTGCTAATTGATTTATTTTGCAAGTGCGGCTTGCTTATTGTATATCACCACTTTGTCCATTTCAAATAAACTACTTCTGTATTCTGAAAAATGTAAAAATAGAAGTTGCTGCTAATTGATTTATTTTGCAAGTGGGTTTGCTCATTGTATAACCCCATTTTCTGATATGAACATTTCCCTCCATCATAACTCATGAGTTGTGACAGATGGTACCTGTTTGGAGCATAACTCAAGAGCATTATACCTGTTTTAGATATCTTTTCAGTTTGTATTTCAATAACTTTTGTATCTTGTAAGAAAAAGTAGCTCCCTAAAACTGCAAAGGTGTCGCTTTAGCAATGTATCACTCAAATGTTCTATCTTAGTGAAATAGTACTGCAAAATGTGCTGTTAAGTTTTTTACCACTATGTGTGAATGTGTAACAGCCATTACTTTGGAGTTTGGACAATTTGCCTCTCTCCTCGTGCTCCTTCTTGATTGCCAGTCCTTCCTTATCCCTGGAAACCTCCATCCACCCTCCACATCATTGCTGTCTTCAGGAATCGCCCATTCAACAAAAATAACTTATGTAGATCTTGGTGACACGGCACCGCTCCTCTTCACCATCAGCCTTGATGAGATGGGGCCCGCCTACTGGTTATCACTGGCCTCAATGAGATAGTGCTTCTAGGCTGGCATTTGAGGATTAGCCACTGCCTGCATCACAATTGGCCGTGGTTGCTTGGCCCCTGCCGCCATGGCCTGGCTGCAGTCATGGATGGTGGCAGCCATGCATGACTTTTGAAACTTCTTTTTTGGAAGGAATGAAAACAAAGTCCAAGTGCAGCTAAAACTCAAATGGGTAAGGTTCGGAGAATTGGATAGACATATGTTTAACCTCTCTTTCTATTGTCCAACATCCCCTTTGGTAGTCACAGATATACCTTGAGATAGGTTCACGCTTCTTCCTAGCGGAATAACTCAAATGGAAGACTAACCAGCTAACCAATCCAATCTTGATTGTGGGGTTTGGCTCGCTCGGTTTTCACAAGTTTGAAGGAAAAAAAAGTAATGGTGTACATTTTTAGTGGTATCTATTATAATATTAAAGTAAAGGCAAAAGAAGCCACCACGTTTGCTCTCAAGGCTAGAAATTCCCATATTAATCGGAGGAAAAAAGAAATATCTACATCATTGATCGTGGTGGGTTCAGATTATAACGGTCTAGATTAAAAGAAAGAGTTTGTGTATTGCATAATACAGGATCTAGATTATAACGGTCTAGATTAAAAGAAAGAGTTTGTATTATTTACATTACACAAATAGCTAAAAATTAGAAATTGGATTCCATACGATAACGGTTTAGTTTAAAAGAAAGAGTCTAAAGATCTCCACCACTTATTTTGGTGGGACCAGATTATAACGGTGCATATTTATCTATATAAATATTAGAGTTATATAAAAAATACACAATTATAGAAAATATAGTTATATATTAAAAATAATCATATAATAATATCTAGCCGTGCAATTGCGCGGGTAAATTTGCTAGTTGTACTAATATGGCAAGTGTTTTGCTAAAGTGGCGATTTCAGAGTGCTATGGTGCTAATTTTCCCTTTTTTTTAACTAATATTTTGATACAATTTAAAAACATTGTTTGGATACCTCGACCCTTTTTAAATTTACGTGTGTCTGAAACTTTACAGGCTCAGTTGGTAGACTGGTGAACCGAAACTGTATTGCTATCTTCAGGTGCTGGTGCAATGGCCTACGAGATTAGTGAGATCAAAAGTAAAGTTCTATTCTCAATTAAGACTAGTACTTACACCTTTCATTTTACTGCAAAAACTGAGTTCTATACTGCTAATTTATGATTGTTAGAAAAGTCCAGATAATCCCCTATATTGGTTTTGAGTTGGTTTTATATGATTGAGGAAGAAGAGGGTACGGATTGTAAGGGTTTAATCAAAACACTGTCAGCTTTCTTTCTAGTATACCTTTGGTTCATATATGTCTAAACCATTAATTTTCACATAGTATTTGTTGAAAGTTTCGAACCAAACTGAAGAGCATATATATTTTAATAGAACATAAAAGAAGAAAAGAAGAAATTGCAGAAGGGCTTTAAGAACAGAAAGTATGTTCACAGTAAAGAAATAATAAGAAAGAGTCAATGTTATAGTATGTGCAATAGTAATCAAATTCCAGTTACAGAAAGTTGTCACTCATTCATATTTGCTTATCTCATGTATTTAGTTCTTTCCACATCTAAGTTGAAGTACTAATCATCTGATTTTTAATCTCCGTATGTCCATGTAGAAATTGGCATAGGTCTGGTGGGCTTTGGCATCCTATTCTCATTCCTAGGTGTTATCCTTTTCTTCGACAGGGGTTTGTTGGCTCTGGGTAATGTACGATATCACAACTCACAAATCCTTCTTCTGTTGCATTACTCCATATAAAGAAAATAATTATGCCACCTTATTCTTGCCCACCTTGTTTCTTCTAGATTTTCTTCTTGACTGGAGTGGGCCTGTTACTTGGCTGGCATTCTACGTGGCAGCTTTTCACAAAGAAGGCAAACATTAAGGTACTCAATGCTTATGTAGATACAGGAGGCTATCCATTTGTTTCTTCATAGCTTAAAATTGTGCTGTTTGCTATATTGTTTGCTATATTACCATTATTTATTCATCCATTGCTTCTTACTGAAATGAGATTACTTCTTAACCAGTCAAGTTTTCAATTTTCAAATTGATGTTAATCTTCTCAATGTGTGTGGTAATTCCATAGCATCTCTTACACAATTTCATAAACAATTAAGTAATACCTTCGAGGGGACATATTTATTCTGTGATGGAAAGAATACTAAAAAGTGGCGATCACCAGCCCTTTGATGTGCTGCAAAATTGCTGTGGCTAAAAGATTAGCCATAGACATCCAGTAAAGGATACACAGTATTAATTGCAGATCACATTCTCTTTGACAGCAATATCCGACTAGCAAATCCAAATGTCTTTATCAATAACACAATATCATGTCGCTCTTGATTAGACTTGTGTATTATTTACCAGCAAAATGCTGACCACATGGTCTCTCTCCCACATCCATGTGTTAAAGAGATAATCCTATTTTTTCCCACAGGGATCTGTACCTTTCTTCCTGGGTCTGTTTCTTCTATTTGTCCGATGGCCTGTTGCTGGTATAATCATGGAACTGTATGGATCTTTTGTCCTCTTCAGGTCATTGCCTACCACCCCCATTTTTTATATTATATTCATTTCTTGGTTGATACTGACTTGCTTCCATTTTGTAGTGGTTATGGGCCTCCTATCCAGGCCTTCATATATCAGATTCCAATCATTGGATGGATTCTGCAATACCCCTTCCAGGTAAAATTTATATTTCTCTTAGAAAAAGATAGTACTTATCCCTTCCTCCTGGCACAAATGCTGTTATCCTCTATTAATTTTGTGAGCATGAAATTCTACAGTATTCATTCTAGATTACAACAGGCGTAACTGATGCTTCAACTTCCGTCTTGTATCTGCAGCTGTTTGGTCAGTTGAGGCGTAAGCGAGCTTGAGGACTTGTGGTAGCAGAAATTGCTCTTCAAGAAAGAAATAGCACATTGTGTGATGTTAATGCAGAGATCTGTCGTACCCTTCTCCTTCTGTCAAGATGCTCTTTACGTCTCGTGTGCATACGCATACTCTGGGCTTTCTAACCTTGAGTTGCGCTGGCCTTTGCCCTTTTTGTCAGGAGGCAGTAGTTTAATGTTCATACGTAGACAAAGTAGAGGCTTCAGAATATGTTTCTGGATTCTGGGTTTTGTTGAAACACGCGGACCTAGTTATCTTTTGTCATCCTAACAAACTATTTACCACATTGCATGCTGTGTTTATTTCTGTTTCTGGGTGCAGCTTGTCACAGGTTCTTGCCATCAGAAGCTATCCCTGAAAATCTTGCAAGGAGCTTAACAGCTCGTCGTAGATGTGCAATCTGGAGTGGCGGTGTCCTTTGCCGATCGAACGGCTCATGCAAGGCATCCTTTGCCGATCGAACGGCTCATGCAAGGCGAAATGCCTGTGATGTCTGAACCGCATCGCAGGGGATGTATTTCCGCTAATATTTGCGCAGCCTACGAAAGGTGACGGGTTCGGAAGAGTGGCTAAGCCTAAAGCTGAAGTGTGACGCCGTCGTCGACCAGGAAAGCAACCACAATGCTGTTGCTTCAGTCATGCCGTCCATGATGTAATTGGCTTGACCCTTCCACATTGTGTGCTCCTTGTGGGGTCTCATCTAGATTAGGTTAGGCTGTTGATAAGCCATTTGCGCGCTCATCATTCCCGCCTTTGAACCGTATTTTTGGCAGAATTTGCCGTCTTGTCCACGCCATCTTGTGCCGATCTTACGAGATTTGATGGGCGTCATCATCATCCGCTGTGATCCTTTGACGCACTAGAATTTTCTCATAATTGTCATCGGATTTGACCAATTTAATGGCGATTGGTACTTGTTGGTTAGTGATAAGAGGACAGGGAATTTCTAGTGTAGTAGTAACTAGTGAGCCTTTTTTTTCTGATAAGAGTTGCATAAATTTTGAAGGTTCGTAATCATCATTTATCTTTCATTTATGCTATAATATTTATGTAACTTTTTTAAAAAAAAGCATAGAAGTTGAGCATTTGTCTCAGCAAAATTTCTGACGCTTCTTTTGATCCGAATATGTTATCGCTTACTGCTCATTTGAAATCAAAGTCAGTCAGCAAGTTGCTCAAGTGTGCATATTTATTTCAACCAATAGAGACATCACACATTCACACACCTACAAACATCAGCAACTGCCTTAGCATATAGGTATGTCTTTTCTCCGTCACCAAACTACGTTAACTCGCATCAGCAAGCTCACGACGACAAATGTCAAAAGGTTCAATATGATGAGTCCCTTCTACTGTTAGAGTAAACATATCAACATTTTACGATAAATCTAACATACATTAAAATTCGCTTTACACGATCAATTTCCACAAGGAAATACCCACTATTACTCTCTCTCTCTCTCCCTCTCTCTCTAACGGTGCTACCTCAGTATTGTTTACGTATAAAAAATCTTCAAAAAAACCAGAGATGGAGGAGAGTACATACTATATAACAATATATACAAAACTAGGCCAATAAGCGCGGCGCACGCCGCGCGCGTAAATGAAAAATAATTTTGCGTTTTTTTTCTGAGAAAAAATAGACCTAGATATGTTTTTAAAATTTTTGGAGGCTCGAGAAATATTAGAGACCATGTTGAAAAAAAGTACACATTTTTGTTGACGAAAATATTTTTTTTGGAAAAACGGAGAAATGATTTGGATGTAAAAATCGGGATCTGTTTGTTATATTTTTGGATCTCACCACTTCCCAAAAAAGTAGAAAATGGTTCGTTCACGATTTATATTTAACGAGAGGTTTTTTTTCGTAAAGTAACGAGCAAGAGACCCAAACGCGATCCGAAAAAGCTTATCTTTCCCTTACAAAAAATTCTAAAGGACTTTTTCGTAAATTCGTAGGGACCTATCTATAATTCGAAGAAATAGAGGGATTAAAATATCTGAAATTGGCGAGTAGCAAAGAGAAATAATGATCTGGCGAAACAAACCAAAAGAAAAGAAGAGAAACGGGCCAGAGGGAGAGAGGCCACTGGCAACACCTGTTGCTGTCCAGCTGAGGTCACTGGATTTGCGTTGCCACTGCTCGGCGTGCTCGCCCCCACGCCTCCTCCCCTGCCGCAACACGTCAAAACCAACAATCATCACCAGTACAGTGCCAAAGGGTAGGCAGCCAAGCAGGGCCCCCTACCCCCCCACCCCAATCACTCCTCTCCTTCCACGATCTCTCCAAGGGAGGGGGGAAAAAACTAAAGGCAAAAAGGAGGAGAAAGAAATAAAAGAGGAAGAGAGAAACAACAGAGCCAAGAAGGCAAGAAGTGCCATCTCGTGTTCTTCCCTTGGGAACAGGCCTCCCTTTGCAGCACAGCACCAGAAAGATTCCTAGTCCTTCCCCCACTTCGGTACCATCCACCTCTTGTTGCCACCTCCCCCTCCTGTCACATCCTCCACCCAATGTGGCATATAAATCCCCAGATCCAGATCTCTCACCTCCACTTCTTGTTGTGTATCCACACACACACACACACACATCTGTTGCATATATGCGCATATCTGATCTTGCAGGTGGTGTCATGCTGTTGTTGTTGTTTTGTTTCAGTTTCTTGCGCTGATCCATGTTTGCTTGGTCGGTTTATCAGGGGCCAGGGGGTGATGTCTGGGCGCAGTGGTTTATCGATCCCTTCCCTGCCTTGTGCTGATCCGGGGTGGTGATTTCTCGAGAGGTTTTTTTCCTGCTTGTTGCATACAGCTTTACGACAACGCGGGAATCGATCGATAAACCTCTGCATCCGGTTCTCACTTTTGTTCAAGGACTTGAGGCACCACTGACTGTCGCTTCTTGGTTCTTGCTAATGGGGTTTCGTGTCAGATATATATATATATATATATATATATATATATATATATATATATCTGTGCTTGAGGTTACTGTGATGGTAGAGTTGTTGCATGAATTAACTTGTAGATCGAGTTTCTCCTTCAAATAGCTTCATTTGTTGAGATGCTTGCATGATGGATATATTTGTTCTTTAGCTGCTTAGTTCATGTATACACAATGTAGCACCTCTCCTACGTATTTATGTACCAGAACCTAGCTTCACTTTATATATTTCTCATTGTGATAGAAATCTAAATAGTGTGTGGTGCTCATTAGAATATTAGATGATTCTTGTAATAACCTTTGGGCTATTCTATACTTCCAAAGTACTACTATTTGGTAGGTTAGGGGTGGTCTTGGCTAGTGGGAAACTGGGAATAAATTCCTTGGTCTAGAAAGTATAGTCTTTGGTTGGGATTAGGAACCATTAATGGTAGGTGGATACTTGGATGATATTGCTTGCTGCCGTCATGCCTGGAATAGGTTCTAGTTTGTTAGGAGTGAATCACATTCAGAATACGTTCCAATGGGTCTATTCTTGTTTCCCCAATGTTCTTTTTGTTTTGTTACATGGTGAAAGATAGGGCGAACTGTTAATTGCATGGTAAAAAATAGGGTGAACAGCTATCATTGGTTTCAAGAAATCTTGAAGATCTTATTTGAGGTATCAACTTTGTTTTACTGGATGGTATGTACTATGTAGTGAACATCATTTTGTACTCCAATGCAATGCTCTGTATGGAACAATATGTTGTACGGGAACTATACTGTTTCCTACCAATATCCTGTGTTCCAAACATAGTTGTTAGTTATAAAAGAGTATACGTGTGTGTATATGAAAATGGTTCCATACCCCTGAAAATACGTACTTCCATCTTCATTATGCCGCTTAAAGGATGTTGTTATATCGCTTTATCCTTTTGAGTATACTCTAATACTGACTATAAGATACTCCAAAGTGAGTTCTATGGAAAATTTTATCAAAGTCCATTTTGTATAGCATAATTTGTTTATATGCTCATTTTACATATGAAAAAGAGTATATAACAAAAAAAAATAAAGGGTTCTGTTGATTTTTTTTTTTCAACAATGTCATATTGTAGCATCTTATAATTATTATTGGAGTATATTGAAAGTGATAAAGGAGTATAACATATTTGTTTATGTGGTATACTGGAGGTGGAAGTACATACTTCCATAGTACGAAAAAGACTTCATATGTGTATATATGTGTGTATATATATGTATGTATAAACTTAACCCAATTGTTATTCTAACTTGATCAGCTTTTGAGTTTTGCTCTAGCGTGATAGTCTTCGGAAGCACTTTTCATTTCTATAATATTTTTGTGGCAGAGCTGTATTTGTAGGATAGACTACGCAAAACTTGTGAATATGTTTCAGTTGTAGGCCAAGCTAATTACCATAGCGGTTGGATCTTGGCCACGACATGCATAAGATAATGAGGTAAGAGACATAAGCTCTTCTACAAATTGAAATTAGCTAGGATGGGTTGCATTTTTTAAGCACATTGTTAAGAGACAAACGCTGTTCATTTCTCTTGCTTTTGTTATATACCTTTTTTATATGTATCTGATACATATATGTCTAAACGTCAGCGTCTACCTTACAATTAGGTAAGTGTTTATCTATGTTAAGTAGTTAATTTGAGTTGTGGTTGGGTGTGGTTAAATCTGTCAAGGTCTAAAAAAGAACCGCTTGACCAATAGCATGCATGACGGGACTCTTATCTCTACAATTCACCCTACCTTTTCTTTTCTACATTTGTTATCATTCTCTACAATCATTTGTAAATTGTAACCATGTTTTCCCATCAATAATAGATGTGAGCTCAGTATCGTCAGGTTAATGGTCGATGACCTGCTACAAAGTGAATTCGCAGCGTCGTTTGAATGCCCAGCAGTGATGCTGCATGCTTTAGGGCTTCTGAGAATCTTGTATTCTTTCTTGCTCATCAATTATCATTCACCTGTAGGAAAGTGCAGGTGGTTGTCAACATTATTCTATACTAGCTTCTATAGAATCGCAATTTGAAGGGTAGCTTTCCTCGAATCTGATAATGAGCTTCCTTTATTCTGAGAAGACCCCCTTTGGTGGCCACCCGGTAGCATGCCTCAATAATTATAGATACCTTTCCTCAACATTCGAATGGCCGGTTGCTTTTGCTGCAATAACAATGAGTTTCTCTGTTCCTTAGAGACCTAACCGAACACAAGTTACTTCGTTTGACGGCATTAATGTCGAATATTTCCCCCCTGTCGGTCTCCATTGTTTCTATAAAGGATAAAGGATACCTGTGATTGCACAGAACAATGGGGTAAAAAAAAAGCATAAATCTTGTCGGGTGAAACCTGGTCGTCTTGCTAAACTAAGCTGACCTTTTTTTTTTTTGTTTTGTTTTGGAAACGAGACTGATGTTTCTTGGATGGATCCCACACTGATGTTCATCACCAAGTTTTGCTGATCTGCGTGATCTTGTCAATGTTGCACATCATGTGTTCGCCCGTCGGTTGAATCCCCACGCACCAGCCGCTTGGCATTGGAGGCCAAAGAAAGAATTACACTACAAGATTGGATGCGGGTGGATCTACTCGGCGATTGGTTTACTGGGGTGCGTTTGGTTCGTGGGATGAGGTTGAATGGGATAGAATGATCCTGTACCATTTGGTTTTATTATTTTGGGTGAACGGAATGGTTCAGCATTTAGAGTAAATATTTATTAAATTTGTATCATTTGGTACTGGATAGGATGGTTCTATTCAGGCAATCAAACACATGGATGATTTTTTAAAAAAAACCATCTTATACATGTACCACTTGATACAGGTAACCAAACGCACCCAAGCTGAACTTGCTAGCCGTGCAATGCTTGATGTTTGTCTACATGGTCATGGCGGCACATTTTCCTGTCCTTGCTGTGCAGCCCTGTGCGAGAGCCCAGCAATGAAGTGTTTGCCCAGTCCGACTACTTCTGGGCAGAGTTCTTGCAGGTTTTCTGGTCATTGCTGTACAAAGACGGCGTGGTGGTAAGACCCACCGGTGGTCGTAGCGTACAGGCGTAAGATGCCGTCCGCCGCATGCGCGCGGTTTCGAGCACTGGCCGGTTTCTCAGGAGGCCGGCTCCGGCTAGGCGAAGCAAGCGGAGTCCTCCTTGCGGCTTGCTTCGCTCCGGCCGCGGCGACACCGTCCGCCGACTGTGCGCTGCTCCATGCGCAACCCACCCCGCCGCACGGCGTCGCGGTGATGGCAACGCCATCCGCGTGGAAGGGATCGGCTGATCGGGTGGCGATCGGAACCGAGGTGGATCCGTCTTACGTGTATGGGCGCGGCACAACGAGTCGCACGTACGTGTACGCCTACGCCATGGTTGGCACAACGTCGGCACGGCGTCACAGCTTCAGAAGCTCTCGTTCGTGTACAGGTGTACTACCGAACATGTGTGTGCAGTTACTCCGGTATGTACGCCTTCCTTTCTTCCTGCTCGCGTGAGTCGATCGGCGGTTCGGCACAACTTTCTGGGAGCAGCAGCTGACGACAACCTGATCGGCAGCTCAATCAATCGACAGTTACAGCTACCAGAAATGATAGTAACAGAGACCACCAGAGCAATAGCTGATCACACTTGGCACTTACAAAATCATCCCGTGTCATCAGATAAAAGACAGGGGCCGCCTCGCTGCTCTCGGTCGATCGGCAGCCTCCGCCACCTCCTCGCCCGTCCCGGCCGCCTCCCCCGTCGCCCGCCTCATCGCCGCTCTCGGACGCCAACCCCGCCTCGTCGTCCCGTCCCCAACCGGGTCGTCTCCGGCCTCGATCTCGCCCGCTCCGCCCCTCTAAGTTGCACTTTGAGCTCGGTTGTTCTCAAAAGCAACAGATGCAACAGTCAGTTACCAAAGCAGTATATCAAAAAAGTCATAGCCTAGCATGTCAAAAACGGCTTTCTAGCTTAGCTGCAGCTACCCTAAATAGGACCTAATACATCTCCGTGCATGTTTCATCTAGAGAGTTTGATATGCTGCGGCATTTGGCAATGAGAGAAGAAGAACTGTTATGTTTAGTACTATAGTTTGAATGATTTTATTTACAAATATAAGACCTACCCGTAGATTTAACGAGTATTTCCTTCTATATCCATATTTATTTTATTTATTATCATCCACACAAAATATTATCTCACATCTTTTAAGATAAATTATTTTCTTTTATATCTTTTTTAAATTTACCGTAGCATTAATTCTTATGCAAAGTCAAAATATATATCAACGGAAGAAGTGGTTAGACTAGTGGTAGTGCAAGACTGAAGCGTGAATTGAAAATGCATGGTCATCCTGCTCGAACCAAAACCACTATAAAACCCTTATCACAATTGGTGACACCGTCAAACAGCATAAGAACCTCAAATTTAGTTATATTCTCTTCGGCAATCTCTAATTTTCTCGCCTAAAACCGTACTGTATAACTATAAAAAATAAAAGGAAAACTAGCCTTATACAAATAGTTTTCACAGAGACTCATGCTTTGATGTTTACATCCGAAATAAAACTCAGAAAAATACGGAGAAATCGGAATCTCTCCCTCTCTCGCCGGCGACCTCCGGCGCGGCCTTCTCGGCCACCGTCTCGCCGCCTGCGCTCGAGGCGAACACCTCACCCACGACCTTCTCCACGTCCAGCGCATCCGCCTCTGCATCCGCGCCTGTACTGTCGTCGTCGGGCGTCGGGATGAACGGCGGCCGCGCCACGCCGAGGACGCGGTCCCAGTCCACGCCACGGAAGAAAGCGTGCCGCTTCACGCCGTGGGCGGCGAGCCGCTTGCCTGGGTCCTTCTCCAGGAGGCGCGCGATAAGGTCGCGCAGCGGCGTCGGCTCGCCCGGCAGCTCCGGCCGCGCGGTGAGGACGCGGTGGAACGTCTCCCGCAGGCTCGGCCCCCGGAACGGCGTGCGACCGTACAGCATCTCGTAGAGCACCACCCCGAGGCCCCACCAGTCCACCGCGTAATCGTGCCCGCTCCCAGCGACGATCTCCGGCGCCACGTAGTCCTCCGTCCCCACGAACGAGTTCGACTTCGCCGGCGTCCGCTCGCCAGACGAGCAGCAGGACGACGCCGTCCTGGAGGTGGACGGCGGTGGCGACTGGGACGAGGACTCCGGCGAGGCTGCGCGGCGAGAGGAGAAGCATCCGAAGACCAATGCCTTCTTGTTGTTGCGCTTGAGGTGACGTGAGGAATGTGAAGGCGAGTTACTTGGGGGTGGGGGAGTCGTGTCGGGCGGGGCCGGAGGCGGCGGCGGGGGCAGAGCGGTGGAGAGGTCGAAGTCGACGAGCATGATGTGGCCAGAGCCCTGGATGAGGACGTTCTCCGGCTTGAGGTCGCGGTACACGACGCCGAGGCCGTGGAGGTGCTCGAGGGCGAGCACCAGCTCCGCCGCGTAGAACCGGATGGCGGCGTCGGAGAACGCCCACCCGGCCTGGCGGCGGAGGAGGGAATTGAGGTCGCCGCCGGCGCATCGGTCGATCACGAAGCCGACGACGGCGTCGGTGGCCACCACGCCGCGCAGGGAGGGGAGCAGCGGGTGGCGGAGCACGAGCAGGACGTCGCGCTCGAACCAGATCCTCCGGTGCCCGTCACCGCCGAGGGCCCCTCCCGGTCCTTGGCCCGCTGCGCTCTTGTGCCGAGCGGCGGCGCGGGACATGGCCTTGAGGGCCATGGGGTCGACGCCGGAGTAGCCCCCGGCTGTGGCTGCGGCGGCGGAGGGCACGACGTGGAAGACCACGCTCCTGGCTCCGCGGCCGAGCACCGACAGGGCCTTGAGGTCCGCTAGGCTCAGCTGCGGCGGCGAAGGCGCCATGCTCCCCATGGCATGCAAATGCAATGGCGGCAAGCAGAGATGGAGCGGTGTGTGGGCGGAAGGGAGAAATATTTTTCGTTTGGGTTCAGGATTTGTTCATTAATCTGTCTGGGTTGGCTTGTTCGTAAGCTATATACTTCCTGGCTTTCTGAATACACATTATTCTAAATTCTTGTATTTTCTCTTTAAATGATATATTTTATTCTATTCTATGATAGTAAATGATATTAAAAATATCTAAAGGGCAAGTATATAAAAGAACACAATTATAAAAAAAATCATCATAATATATATTTAAAACAAAATTTAAAATCTATAACGAGATGTATTGGGTAACGGAGGAACCCTGTACTCTGTAGGTACGGCCGTGGAAAAAAAAATTATTGTATTGATTCCGTTGCATTCTTTTATTACAGAAATAATATTTGTTTATCTGTAATTACGAAAATAACCTTCTTTACGGTTCTAGACGCTGGTTCAGGCAAGAACCGCGCCTCCTAGATGCTGCAACGGCCAGTCGGGAAGAGCAACAGCCTCTGGGCGATGCATGCAAGTGCAACGGCGGGCCTCGTGCAGCTGGGAAGAGTAGCTACTCTCCGACGTTGCATGCCCTGCAGGCACTAATATGTGCATTGCTCACCTGTACAATACATACTACTGCAGGCACTAGCATACGGGAAAAATTGGTATTCTAGACAACTGTTGATCCGTATTTACAATTGTACATAACTTTTTGGAATATTTACAGAAATCTCAACCATACCCGAAATTAGGAATTTCGTTTTCCCATACCCGAAATTACAAATTTCGTTTTTGCTGTATTTGAAAACGCGAATTTCGGGAAACGCATAAACGAAAATACCATTTTCGGGTATAGCCATACCCGAAATTGGCAATTTCGGGTATGAGGTGGCACCCCCATACCCGAAAATGGGGATTTGGAGTATGAGGTGGCACCCCCATACCCGAAAATCCCAAATAATCTAGGCCTTGTACATGTGAAGCAAAAAGCCAGCCAACCGAATCCCAAAAAATGGCCCAAGAAATGGCCATGCATGCATGCCTTACCCGAAAATTGCAATTTCGGGTATGAGGGTGCCACCTCATACCCGAAAATGGGTATTTCGTGTATGGCTATACCCGAAAATGGGTATTTCGTTTATGCGTTTCCCGAAATTCGCGTTTTCAAATACAGCAAAAACGAAATTTGTAATTTCGGGTATGGGAAAACGAAATTCCTAATTTCGGGTATGGTTGAGATTTCTGTAAATATTTCAAAAAGTTGTGTACAATTGTAAATACAGGTCAATAGTTATCTAAAATACCAATTTTTCCTAGCATACGCCATCCAGACTGACATATACTACTTGAGAGTGTGTGTGTGTATCAACCAGAGTAGGAATGAACAATGACAGAAACAACTATGGGAGACAAATTAGTGGAGAATATCTATAACATGTAATGCAGTACTGATCATTATCTTGTATTTATTAATGGTCTGTTAACTTCATGATCGATCGAGCAGGAGGAGCTAGAAAAGGAACACAAGATGATCAACAAACAACGATGCTTAACTGGCAGCAAGTTAATTGTAAGGAGTATATGAATTAATAGAGTAGGTGAGTAGGTGCGAGCATGTATATATCATTATGTGTACATGCATGTATCTGTCCAGACATACCATCTTCGTGTCATGTTGGCCTTGGCCTGATCCATTTGGACCGTTGCAAGAGAGAAGAAAAGAACCAGGGACGAGCAAAACACCTAACGGTGTGGTTACGAGGACAAAGTGGTTCACCCTTGAAGCGCCTCCCGTCAAAGTTCTTGCCTGAACCATCGTCCTGGAACTATGAAGAGAACTATTTTCATAATAGGAGTGTATATGTATCATCCGGATATTTTTGTTTTAGCTAACATTCAAATTTTGGACCATTAGATACTTTATTCGGATATCACCGGGTCATTAAATTAAACTAGTTATATGCCCGTGCGTTGCTACGAAAAACAAAATTGATAACGAAAAATAAAGATTAAAAATAAAAAAAATACTATTTCATAAGATCAAACATCTATCTTTAACACTTTCGCTTACAAAAGTGGCTAATTAAAGCAACACTTCGTTTTTTGCGTAGGGCAATTAAGCAGGGCAATTAATGTGACGTATTTCATAAGATCAAACATCTATCTTTAACTCTTCATTTCTTGCAAAAGCTGGCTAATTAAAGCAACGCTTTGTTTCTTGCGTAGGGCAATTAAGCAGGGCAATTAATGTGACGTGGGAAGAAACTCTCACTTTATATAGTAGAGATCATAGGATCGAATGTAATCGATACTCCTAAATCTCAACAATGATCCGATAGTCCTAGATTTGAGTGATTTTAATAATAAAAACATCCGGATAAAGTTTATCAAATCCCTTTCATAATTGGTATAAACAAGGGTCATTTCTGCGGTAAAAGATCGCAACGGGTCTATACAGTAAATAAGTTCGGTCGTGGAGCCCTGGGATGATTTGATGTTTTCTCCGTTTAATTACTCCTACTCTATTTGAGCTGTGTATCGATAAGATTTTTGTTCCTCCGGAGAAAAAGAATCTCTTGGCAGGGTTACTGTAACCTGTTCTCTAGAAAATTCGTGAACTCAGCTCACGTGCGGCGAACAAGCCACCGCACGGCAAGAGCACGACACATTCCGATCGTATACACAGCAAATCCAATACACTTGGACAGTGGCTCGCAATAAATTTTAAGTGCATGCACGGAGTTCTCGTGAAAAAAGGCCCATCCATATCTACCGTCAGCATCGACTCGAAGCACCTGAACAGCCTGAACCCAACTCTCGTGCAACATTATCCTTTGCCCCAAATTTAATCGGCATTTGCTCATTTGCTCAAAGTTGATCGGTTTTTGATAATTTGCCCTATGATGTCTCACTGACATGTGTTCCCAAGACCCGCCTGTCAATAAAATATTATAAGACAAATAATCAAAACTCGATCAACTTTAAATAAATGATCAAAGACCACTCAATTTTAGACCAAATCATCAAATTTTCCCATGAACTGTGTCTAGTACTCCACTTTCCGAGTTGATTTATTGTAAGTACTACAGGTGTCCTTGGAGGCTTGGAGACTGTCAAGACGCTTGTCACGGTCGGTCACGGGCTCACGGCTCCAAGAGTCACGGGCGGCCACACCCCCGTCCTGTTGGTTACCGCGCGACCGCCCAAGCGAGGGAATTTTTGTATGTGTTACGAGATTTAGCCCGTATTCATAAAATAATACAATATTTTTGTGTATTGACAGAAAATTCACTTATACCGGAATTTGAAATTCTGTTTTTGAATATCTGAATTTTTAAATTCCTGTTTACCTTTTTCCTGGAATTTCAAATCCCAGTTTTGGTGTATTTGGAATTTGAAATCTCGGCTTTGGGGTATATTACCCATACCCGGTTTTTGAAAAAACGGGTAAGCCATACCCGAATTTTGAAATTCCGGGTATAGGAGTTATAGCCGGATTTTCAAAATCCGGGTATGGAGCATACAGTTGAATTTTAGTTGAAATGGCGCGGCGTTCATCAGAAAATTCCCCACCCATACCCGGTTTATCAAATTCCGGGTATGCATACCCGGAATTTCAAAACCGAGTATGGTGCCCATACCCCCAAAACCGGTTTTTCAAATTCCAAAATACGCAAGAACTGAGATTTGAAATTCCGGGTATGGCTTAACCGGAATTTGAAATTTCGGGTATTCAAAAATGTAATTTCAAATTCGGATATAAGTGGGTTTTCTATAAATACGCAAAAGTGTTATATTGTTTTGTGAATATGGCTCAAATATTATACCAAATACAAAAGTTTCCCCCAAGCGAAGATCATACGACGTTGCCAGCAACACAGTAAACTTTAGCCTCATAGAGCATATAAAATAAAATTATCTTAGTTGATTTTGTCTGTATATATCAATTTCGATCTATGTAAAAGAATGAGAAAAGAAATGGCTTTTGTTCAGTACTCCCTCTGGTTTTATATTTTCTATCGCTGGAGTGTTCTGCAGTTTAGTTGGAAATTTATGTCGCTGGACCGTTCTGTAGCCGGTTTTAGACAAGATTAACCCTATTGCAGTCAATGGCACTATATTTCTAAAGCATGCATATTGATTGCTAGATCACCAGGACGCTTTGGGACGCGTGAGTCCTGCATGCACGCGTGTGCTGGAGCTAGTTGTATTGGGTATCATAGCTTTGAGAATTAGGATCACACCATTGAGCTACAAGCATTTTTATTAACCAGATATAGCACTTCGAATTATTTAATATGGCCACAATAGAAAATTAGTACTCTAATTAATCACTTCTTGGTATGTGAGATTATGTCTAAAACGACACGAAATATGAAACCGGGGGAAGTAGCTAGCTTTGCACAAGAGCGTAGATATATTATTTATATACAAGAGAAAAAAGATAGTTATTGCACAACATTTAGAGACAATTATTGTACAAGTTGGCTTTTAGCTTACTATTAGTCTGTAGTGGATTTTGCTATTGTACTTCTCTTAGGTCGGCTTCACACTTTTTTAAATTTTTTTACAGTACACTAAATTTAATATGAACCGTTCGTTCTTTTCGATCCAATGGATCAAATTAACTAAGATTTATTTATACTTCATCTAATATTATAGTAGTAGAAATACTTTTAACACATTAACGGTTAGATCTGATTTTTATTACCCATTATCCACCACCAGTATAATGCATTGTAAAATTTTTCTTTTTTTATTCTCTGGCACTTTCAACAACAAAATTGTAAATTTAGCATTTTTTTTAGATAGTGAAAACATCGATAAGCGACACACGTTGCCAATCGAGGCCACGTCCGTCCGCTTCAATAAAGAGCAAGGCACGTAACTTCTTGTGGTCTGGACGACTACCACTCTCTCAACCATGGTTCAAAATTTCGTCGAGATTTCGGTTATCTCGATCGACATTTCGTTTTCTGACCTGGACCGAGATCTAAATATCGACCGAATAAAAAAAATTCAAAATGCTACATTACTTTCAAAAATCTCGGCGAGATCTCGATGATTTCCGTCGAAATCTCAGACATTTTTTATGGGATTTCAATTTTTGCGGGTCGAATTTGATTGGATTTGGGGTCAAGACCACCATTCACAAAAATTTCAAAATATTTTAACGTGTTTTTGACCACTTTTCAAAAGTTCAAAAGTTGATCGAGATCTCGGTAATTTCGGTCGAAATCTTAGAAATCCCGTCGAAAAAAGACCGAATTTAAAATTTAGTTTTTGGATTTTATCTAAATTTTATTTAAAACTTTGAGATCTCAACTAAATTTCGTATTTTAACCACCTCCGAGATATATATCGAAAGCAAAATTTGAAATCTTGCTCTCAACTGTCGCAAGAGTGCCCCCGATATGTGTAAGCCAAGCCAATGTTCATCCGTGCGTATAAGCGATTCCACGAGGAAGGAGGAATGAATAATTTGCGTCTAGCACGGTGCCACGAGCCTACGAGCCGCGGCAAGATGCTTTTTGTTTTAGACCTGAAGGCTTAATGCGAATGGGCCTTCCCTGATCTGAAGAGCCAGTGCCCGGGCAGACAGCAACTCTAGATCGAATCGTCGGTGCCAGAGACTGTGCAACAACATGGTCAGCTGAAGAAAGGGGAAGCCATGTGAGTATGTTTGGAAGCGTAATTCGCAGCCATGTTACAAGCACGGTTTGTTCAGTAAGCTTTCTGATATTCGACACACGGTCATAACTCATAACAGATACAGAGACAGTATCCAATACAAGCTCACTCCTCGGAGACATGGCAAGAAGCAGCAATGAGTTACCCGAAACAACCTTGAGCCAGTTCATAGACATTGCAAAGAGATGGTCTGTCCCAACAACACTGGTCCATGCATCACAAGTAGCTGTCATGAGGTCAAAAATTGTGCGTTTTACTGCGATATTGAGGTGCTTTTTCAGAAAGAATGCAGAGGCTATTGGTTTTGCAGCAAGTTCAGATAAAGTTGACGTGGATAAACAAGAACCTGATTCCAGCACTGGATGATTATACACAAGATTTGCCCAATCTTTTGAAAGGCGACCGATGCTGATTCTCCACCTTTCCCAGATGAAGAATCCAAGTGACGAGTGCGGTAAGAAATAGCAATACTCTACAAAATACATGGAGGAGTTAGTTCGGAAATGCGCTGGGATGAGTTGCTTCACCTCAATTACTCTGAAAGTGTGGAATGCCATGACATCCGAAAGGAATTGGTTCCTGCCTTGCTGAATGATATCACATGATACAGATGGTGGATTCATCATTTACTTATCAAATACAACTGGAGAACCATTGTGTATTTCATATCAGTACTTAGCACACTGGCAGTCACGGGCTCTCTGCTGAAATGAACATCACATGTACAATTTACCATATTATACGCAGCACACTACACCGAAAGCAGAAAGCAAGCCAATATGTAGACAGATTCCATAGATCAGTGATCTGTGGTCAAATTGACAACATCGAAAGGTTGCACAACAACACAACAAGCACGAGCTGTTATGAACTGGAGAGGGATTGATAATTCATAACTAAATCCTGCACTCAACATAAGAAAATCCACATAGGGTATTTACATCTGAACTTGCTCACATGCTACATGCTTTCGTGTGTGGCTATTGCACCACCTAATTGTGATCATCCACAGTGACAAGATCATGATCTCAAGCAGAAACTGGTGCCCAATCCTCTGAAACACGGCAGGATTACCACCAGCAGATGCTTGCATTCTGTAAATGATTACATTGGAAGCAGATCTACACATCTCAAGAACAAGAATGTTAGGACAACAATCAAACGAACTGTTTGATCATTAGAACAAGGTAGCACAATTCCCCTTGGCCAAGGATATAAAAAACTAAGGGCATCCGATCTTTCTTGGAGATCAGCTGCGCACTACGGTCAATTAGACGTCACACAGATCCATTTATTTACAGTACAACATAACTGCCCAATCCTCCCTCCAATGTTAATATTCCATCCTCACAGGCTGAAACACGAAGCTCCTTGTCTTGGGGGAGCATAGCAAGGTTGCCAACGACACATAGAAGCTAGTCATAGTGCTGATACAGAATGAGCCAAGGGACACCCATCCATTCTCTCCATGCCAGCCATCGAGCCAACCATGACGATAGCTTCCTGCCATTTTCCCACTTGGCATCCTTGCATCCACAGTGCACCCTTCCCCACTGCATATCCCAGGGTTTCCTGCCAATGCTCCTGGGAACTTCCGCAACCCATCAGTTGTTGGCAAAGGCCCAGATAGGCTATTGTAGGAGAGGTTAAGGACCTTGAGCTCTGCCATGGCAGCAATGCCAGGAGGCACCTCCCCTGACAGTCCATTATGTGAGAAGTCAAGCATCCGCAGCCTCCCCATCCCCCCAAGCCCTGCGGGGATCGGCCCAGCCAAGTAATTACAAGACAGGTTCAAATACTCCAATCCCTTCATCGCAACCAACCCTTCCGGTATCTCCCCACGGAGCTCATTCCTTGACAGATCTATCCCAGGAGCTACCCAAAGATCATATCCCAGCTCCAATTGCCGGCCTGTTGTGTCCACAGATGCTGACACAAACAATTGAGGTGGAATCATACCCTCTGATGGAATCCCCTGACCACCTCCTCCGCCATTAATGACTGCACTGGCATTGAAACCACCATCAGGGATGAAACCCACAAACCTATTACCGGACAAATCAAGCCACTGGAGCACTGGGAACGAGAACATCCAATCCGGTAGCGAGCCAGAGAGCTGGTTATCAGAGAGCGACAAGGATCTCAGGCTCTGCCATTTGGCCACAGCCCCACTGAGCTCCCCTGTGATCTCATTTCCTGTCAAGTTCACCACCTCCAGAGATCGGCACCCAGCCAGCGGCAGAGGAATCTCGCCAGATATCCGGTTGTTCGACAAATCTAGAACCCTCAGACTGTCAAGCGCATCAAGCTCCGGCCGCAGTGCCCCAGAGAGCCGGTTCCCCCCGAGCCGCAGGTACAGAAGCTGGAAGCAGCCGGCAAGCCCGGCCGGCACTACACCGGACAGCCGGTTATGCGACAAATCCAGCGCCTGCAAGTAGGTCAGGTTCCCAATCCCGGGGGGAATCTCACCGGACAGCTGGTTGTCCGCAAGAAACAGCCCCTGCAGGCTCCGAATCGCGGTGATCCCGGCGGGGATCTCACCGGAGAAGCGGTTGTGAGAGAGGTCGAGGAGTAGGAGGCCGGATGCGTCGGGTTCAGCGACGATTCGCGGGGGGACGGTGCCGGAGAGCGCGTTGCGGGATAGGTCGAGAGCCGCGAGGCGCGCAGGGAAGGAGAGGCGCGGGGAGAGCGGGAACCGGAGGGAATTGGAGGAGAGGTTGAGGCTGCGGAGGGCTGGGAGCGAGGCGGGGAAGCAGGTGGGGACGGCTCCGGAGAGAGCGTTGCGGGAGAGGTCAAGGTCGACGAGCAAGCGCGGGAGGGAGCAGGGGAGCTCGCCGGAGAGCGCGTTGGCGGAGAGGTCGAGCGCTTGGAGTCGGCGGAGGAGGGCCAGCGGCAGGGCCGGGAGCGGGCCGGAGAGGTTGAGGGCTGGGAGGGCGAGCGCGGCAACAGAGGGCAGGGCGGCGGCGGCGGGCGGGTGGAGAGAGACGCCGAGCCAGGACGACGAGAGCGGGCCGCGCCAGGAGGTGAGCGCCGCGCGGGAGGGCAGCGAGAGGGACCTGCGGAAGGCAAGGAGCGCCGCTCGGTCGGAAGCAGTGGGGGCCGCAGGGCGCGGCGCCGAGACGAGGAGGAGGAGGAGGAGCGCGACTGGGAGAGGAGCGGCCGGCATGGCGGCGGTGGTGGCCGGCGTGTGGGCTGGTTAGTTGGTTAAGGTTTTTGCGGGGGTTTGGGCGCGGCCGGCGTGGGAGATGGGGAGTGTGAGACAGTGAGAGTGATTGGAGGGGAAGCAGGGCAGCTAGGCAGGGGGTGGCGCAGCGAAAAGGTAGCAACGGCGGGGGATTTGGCCATTAGTGTGGTGTTTCCGAGCCGGAGAGGACGGGTGACAGGCTGACAGCGACAAGGCCGCAAGACGAGGTGAAACCAGCGAATTTTTTTAAAATAATATTATTATAGTACAAATTTACAGAAAAAAAAAAACACCTAAAAATACCCTATATAGCCATTTGAAATGGTGATAGCCTCCCTGCTGTCGTTTGAAATAGCGACGGAGAGTCTGTCACCATTTCAAATGGCGACGAAGGGGAAAACCTAACGATTGCCTTTCTGTTGCAAATTAAAATGGCGACATAGACGCCTAAAAAGTCTCGCCGTGCTGCACCAGCGCTATTTTGTCCTAACCAGAAACCGAGAAAGCACAAAGAAAGAAGAAGAAGAAAGAGAGGAGAAAGAGGTGAAGAAGAAGGAGACGAGGAATAGGGGAAGAAAAAGAAGGAGAGGACGAGGAGGAGGAGGAGGGGAAGAAGAGAGAAGGAAAGAGAAGAGGAGGAGGGGAGGAGGAAGAAAAAGTTATGATTTTTGTAGGTAATTGTTTGTTTTTTGTAGGTAACTGTCTGTTCATTTGAATTAAAATTTGGTGACTGGATTAATTGGATTGTAAATAATTAGCTATGTAGAGTAGCAATTATTATTTAGATAGATGATTTAGCAATAGTTTTTTTAGATACATGATTTAGCGACCAAATTAATTAGCTGTGTAGAATAGTAATATTTTTTTAGATGCACGATTTAGCAACTAGATTAATTAGCTGTGTAAGTAGTTAATTGTGTAGAATTGTAATACTTTTTTAGATTCACGATTTAGCGATCAGATTAATTAGTTGTGCAAGTAGTTAACTGTATAGAATAACAATACTTTTTTTAGATGCACGATTAGCGTCCATATTAATTATTTGTGTAAAGTAGCAATAGTTTTATTACATACATGACTTGGCGATCAGAATAATTAGATTCGTATATAGTGTAGAGTACGCCATCGTGGTACAATAGGTACAACAATATTAAGATTTTTGTGAAATGCTTAATACGTATGAATGAACGAGTGCAGTTTAAAATACACTATAGAGAAGAGGTTCCGCACATGAATGCACAATGGGTGAAACTAAGTCATTTTCTAAGTGTTATAGCTAGCTTGTCAAGTGCAAGGGGGCATTCATGGAGGACAGTTACAAGATGGTTGTACCAAATATTCTCGTTGGATCGTGAATTGCATGACTTGAAGCTGCATGGAGTAGGGTGTCAGAGACGGGATTGCATGTACTGAGAGTTAATTGAACTGAAGGGACCGAAGTCGTAGAGTTCGTATGTAATAATGACGATTGAGAAAGGGTGACCGCTAGTGTTGTTGGCGCAAGCATTTTAGAAAGCCAATGCCGCCCATACGACACAGGAGAAGGTTGTTGGTGATGAACCGGAGGAAGTTGGGGAGAGCAGTCAAGCAAGAGAATGTTCAGTGAGACAAGATATTATTTTGGGTTAGGAGGAATGCTAGGCGAGGAGGTTAAAGTTCCTATGCAAGAGGTGCAGAAACCAATAGGTGTGGCAGACGAGGGAGAATATATTGAATCGCTAGTGCAATCGATGGACGCAGAGAGCCAGAACTATGAGGCTTTAAGTAATGATGAAGATGATGAAGAGCATTTCCCTGTGGAGTGGGATGATGTTGGTTCGATAGGCTGATGGTCAACGGGGGTGAAGATGTTGCATGGGGGTACGATCGGAATGAAGCGCGGTAATGTGCAATTTACAAGAATAAGGGTGAGATGCAGGAAGCAGTAACAGCGTGAGTAGTGTAGACCCTTTAAGATTGCGAAGTCAGATCAGCGGCTGTATGATGTTAGATGCCAGGTGGAGGGTTGCCTATGGCGTGCCCATGCTTGCTAGCTAAGTGGGACACCATTTAGAAGTGTTCTATAGTTGTCCCGCATACATGCGTGCTAACGAAGTCTACGCAGTCGCATAGAAACATATCTTCAGACTTTGTTGCTAATGTAATGTACGGAGAGATTGTGGGCGACCTGGATTTGGAGTCACGTGTCATCATACTTGCAATAGAGCAGATATCCTAGTACACCATAACTCCATAAGCTATGCATAAGCATGAAGAGCGAAGTAGAAGGTATTGGAAGCAAGGTTTGGTACGTATGAAGACTCCTATCAGAACTTGCTAGGTATGCGTCAAGTGATCAAGGAAATGAATGCTGGGACTTATATCGATATTTGTGAGCAGCTTTTGCAGCGCTTCCGTGGTAAGATAGTACTAAAACAGGCATTTTTTTGATTTCGGTGCATGTATCAATGCGTTCAGACATTGCCATTCGTTGTTCTGCGTGGACGGGATATTTTTTACTGTGTAGTACAAAGGTCAGATATTGTCTGCTATAGGAGTAGATGGCAACAATCATGTTCTTCCCGTAGCGCTCGCAATCATGGAGGGTGAGAACACTGATAACTGGCTCTAGTTTCTAAGGAACGTGAAAGCCTGTGTTGTGGATCAGCGGCATGGAATGTGTGTCATACATGATCGGCATCTCGGGTTGTTAAAGGCGATCCTACAGTTGCAGCAAGGGGAAGATGAGACACATCCATAGCCTGATTTGCGAAGTAGGTAGTGCAAGCAACACATGGGTGATGGGTGCCAACTTCTACAAGCAGTTCAGGAATAAGGAGCTGATGAAGCTTTTTGAGAGACTATGCGACCAGAACCAGTAGAGAAAGTTTGATGCATTGTGAAAGAAGTTGGATGAGCTGACGTCAAGGCATACAATGGAGGCAGTGAAGAGGCCAACGCCTTCCATAGGGGAGGCCTCAGTAACGCTTGAAGAGTTACCCACAGACCCTCGGCACGCGAGCACCTTAGGGCCTCTCGCTGCAGTGCACCAGTGACGCCACCTTCTGGCTGACATGGCGTCACCTCGTGTTTGGTGTGTTCGTGGAGACCTACGCCGCCCATCGTGTGATGAGGCAGTTCGGTCTCTGGCAGGTGTTCCCTGTCCCTGTTGGTGACATCGTCCCACCGAACGTCCACACGTTAGTTCTCTATTACATGACTTTCAATTGCATCAGTCTTTCGGATATCCTTGCTAATGAGGTTATATTACGAATCTCTTTACGAAGACAGACATGCAAGGGCTTTGTTGGTATTGCGAGTTGGGCAGCACGCATGATGCCTCATGCTCAGCAATGGGCGCAGGCGTTGGCGGACGTGCACGAAGAGGCTAACCCTTACAACCACGGCATGTACGATGACTACATCCGGTGGTTTAGCCCACGCACACGCCTCCGAGGCACGTTCCCTCCACGGCTGACACCTACCCTACACAGCCGGACTCTATTTTTCACTGATCGATTAGTACTTCTTTTCACATGTCATATGATGCAGCGTCAATACAATAGTAACATCTAACAAGCTTTTCAATGTGTGCGCAGAGTGATCTTGCAAGAGAGGTTTCAGAGGATGTCCCGCACTTACGACCGGAGTCAACTCTGGCGGCAGGTTGGAGGTCACCATGGACCAGCTATGAGGGGCGTTGCAGCATGTACGCGAAGGCCTCTCGCATCGTCCAGCTTACGTCCTGCAGGAGGCCTAGGGATGACAATGTGGTACAGGTCTCTGGTCGTTTCTCTGCTGTACATGGGTGATAGGTGACACACACTGCACCCGTTACAGTGCAGATACAGGTATACCTTCGTGGTCTCCTTTAGTTTATTACTTTTTTTACAATATGTGTTGTTCTAACGTGAAATATTTGTTAGAAGCCGTCAATGACCAAAGCGCTACCCACTCCAGCGACTGTTCCACTTTGACAATGTCGTTGTTGAATATTGATAAACGAACCCCACCAGTAGTCGTCGGGTGTAGTCCTTGGTCTATCTCAACTCTCCGATGCTCCCGAGCTGAGTCAGCCTTCGCAGGCCACCTTCGCTACTCCGACAGCACCAGTACGGCCTGCTAGGAGTACTCGTGGACTACCCTTGGACCACCTGATGTATTCATCTGGACATGTTCAGCGTCGCAGGCGGCCGGGGACGACAGTGGGGTCGCACCGCGCATGGGCGCTAACTAGTTTTTTCTTTCATACCTGATGTACTAATCGGATATGATATGTTAGCGAAAATTTAGTTCGATTTCTTTTATTTTGATGATTACTTTTCTGTTCGAGTTGTCTATTTTACTATGATTTAACAACACGCAGACAATAGTTGTGTCCTACTGATTAGACATCACGCACCAGCAGCTTTGCAGAGCGATTTGACAACACGTAGACAATAGTTGTATTCTACCGATTGGACAATATGCACCAGCAGCTTTGCAGAGTGATTTGACAACACGCTCCAACCAGCTTTGTCATACCAAGATAATAACACGCTGCAAACAGCATTTTCAGTCAAATTTGACAACACTACGCACCGTGGACTGATAATACAAGGTCTATTTTCCCCTCAGCCAGAGTGGAGTGATATGGCCTATAAGTACCACCGGCCACCCAGGCAATACTTAGTCACTACCCCAATTTTCACTAAATTACAATGATAGACAAAGGAGGCACCTCAAGATGTGGAAGGAGTAGTCGGGGAAGAAAGGGTAATACCGCACCTTGAATCACCGACCTTTCATGGTTTTGAGGCCGTGACGCTTCACTCAAGTATTGTGGAATCTACGGTCCCTACGACCCCGATCCCCAGCCCAGATATTCCCATTCGAACAAGGGACTACTACGCCCCAAAAAATCCAATCATCGATGGCCGGCCAACCCACCCCATGAAATGGCCGACATGCAAGCATGACATCGACACCATCATGCAGATTTGTGATAGGATCAATTCCTGCCCAGGACGTCTTTTCTACCGATGCCCTCTATTCATGGTAACCGGTACAACTCTTACATACCATAGTGTAACATGTCTCGCTATATGACATTTACTCTTACTTGCAGACCGAGGATTTCAAATTCACTGAATGGGTGAACGATCCGTATCCCTTAGATGCTACATGTTACATGGCCAGATTGATGATATGCCTTGATGAAAAGGAAGAGGAACTCACTGAGGTGAAGAATGAGAATAACCCGCTCCGCAGGTAGAACTTAGAACTCCAGACCCAGAACGATGACATATGCCATTAAAGGCTTAGAGAGAGGAACAATGAGGAGGTCCTCCTCCTCGATGTGCGACTACCACACTTACTACTACTGCGGCAATGTGAGCTGCAGTTGTGCTTGCCACTACAGTGACCAGCAGCCCTGTCAACGCCGTCCTGACGATCAACACTCCATGTGGGTGTTGTATGGTTACTCATTCGAGCCTTCTGAATAGGGTCTATGAAATTCAACATGACTTCTTTACAATTCTAAAAGGCGAACATGTATCTTAGCTGTAGTTTTCATTCATGGTTCCTCTATGTCATCGTCCCATGTCTCTTTGCACATTTTCTATGTCATGTTATGTCCACGATGTCATGCTATGTACACTATTATTTCTACGTCATGTTGTGTACCCTTATATATTTAAGCACGTTTCCTGTGTTTTCTACATTATGCTATGCCATTTTTACGAGCCATGTACTCCTTGTCTTCATTCCGTTTATACCAACCTTAAACATCACTTCTACAATTTTTTCTTATTAATTTCTCTATGCCTTATTATTTTTTGTTTACACCAAAATTTTGCTTCCTCCTCTCCCTTTTCTTCATCACTCTATTCCTCTTTTTCTCCTTCTCTTCGTTCTCTTCCCCTCTTCCTCCTCTTTCCCTCACCCATTTTTGTTTTGAGCTGGGACCTCTTTGTCGCCATTTGAACCATTTGAACTAGTGACAGACTCTGTCGCTATTTCAAACGGCGACAGAGAGGTTATCACCATTACAAATGGATACAGAGGGGTATTTTTAATATTTTTTAACTGATGTATTTTTCTGTAAATTTTTATTAAAATAATATTATTTAAAAAATTCTAAAACCAACGATGGCTGAAGAAGAAGAAAAAACATAGTGACGCTAGAGACAATTACCTATTGATCATTAACTCCTTCCCATACGGTTGGTGTGCAATTCGATCAGCTACCGGTGTGGTGGACCTAGAGTTAAATCTTAGAGGGTGCTTATCCACTGTAGCTCACCGCGCCACCGCCCTCTTTGCCCTCGGTCGACTGCCCAAGGTTTTAGGCCTGCAGCTCATGATTATGAGGCAGGAGGGTCAGCATTTCCACAAGACTATGCAGCATCTCATAACTCTCCTCCTCTTGAACCTCACTATGAGCAACCACCAAATGGGACTCTCAGCCTGCTTGGTTTCACTCTTTTGAGCAACAGTACAATACTGATCTCAGAAATGCTCAAGAAAGATTTGCAGAAGAGCAGAGATTGGTAGCTTTGAGGCATGATCAGGCGATCAGCAAACGGCTGCTATCCAACAATATGATGAGTAGACTCAAGAAATGCTCAACAAGATTTATTAAGAGCAACACATGTTCAGAAATGAAAACTACAAAAGATTTAACATGCTCAGAAGCAACCAATGGGATATGAGAAACTGGATTGGAGAGATAAAAAAAATCAAAATATCCTAAAAGACAGATCGTATGACATTAACAAAAAACAAAATGCTCAAGAAGCTAAGTTAGATCAGTTTTCTCAAAATATACACAGAAAAATGGATGCTTAAGGAAGTTCCTTGGACTGGCTGGGGTATTCCTTAGAAGACCATATGAACTTTACTAAGCAGGCACACAGCCATATGGTTGATACTCAAGAACAGCTTGTCCATACTTTTGATGAACAATTTCAAGAAACCAATGAGTCTCTTAAGCAATTGCAAGAAGACTTCCACAGTTGGACAGTGAGTCCACAGCCTGGAGATCCTGATTATCCTAGATAGCATGATCAGGCTATGGGATCTCATCAAGTTGAGTCCGAAGAAGAACCTTCTCCAAGCTAGCAACACTTATCCTCTCCAAGGCATATTACAAGTTCCAAGCTCTCTGGTCTGCTAGAAAGGACTTTCTCCAACTGCAGGAAGTGACCTTTTTGGCAATTGATGCCAAAGGGGGATAATTAGTTGGGAGAATAGTTAAGCTGCCAGGAGTTTAATAGTCCTAGTAGTCCTAGTCCTTTGGGACTTCTTTTGTGTAGAACTATTAAACTACTATGTTTGTCTGTGCTCAGTTTTTATATAAATGATTTGTGCTCTTTGAGATCTTTAATGTGTTCTGGTTGTTTTATACTTTACTCCTGTGCTTATGTTATAAATATTTATGTTTCTTTTTGGTTCTCAATGCCTTTTTATCCTAAGCACACTTTTAGGGGGAGTATAAATTGTCCTATTTACACCTGCAATGTTTAAACTTGTTCTGTCAGACTAACATCTCTTTGCAAAAAAGGGCAAGTTATATTTATCCAAATTGAAGGTGTTGTCATCAATAACCAAAAAGGGGCAGATTGAAAGCATCTAAGCTCCCTTATTTCTTGATAATGCCTTTTACGGGGTTTTGGTGTTGATGATAAAATTAAGTATCTCTTATGAAGTAAAGACTTCTTGGAATGAATGATAAAGGTTAAGGACCTTTATTACTAGTTCTGGTTTGGGAGTTGATTCAATCTATGCAGTTAGGATTGCTATAGATTTGCTGTATTATCAATGGACCCGAACCGACTTGAGAGACATAAGTGTCCCCAAAGCACATCTTGTCATCCACTGCGCAGCCACGTGCACATCATCGTCAGCACATCATGCATATACGTGTTGTTTCGTGGCCAACCGTGCGTGAACGTTGTTTAAGCAAAATTAAGGAGGTTTTGGTACGTTACGAAGGGGAAAGTAACGGGCAACTTGGCAATAAAACTATGTCATTTGTGGGCGCACGCACCCACGACCAGGGTTGAAATTATCGACGATAATCAAACAATTATCGTGATTATTGCACATATCAAGATGGAACAAAATTCCATACCATTCGGTATATCATTCAAATTCAAAAAATTCAAGAAATTTGAAAAAAAAAATATCCAAAAGTTCTATAAAATTAGAATTAATAGCTTGTGATAAATGACATCAAATTTTTTTTCAAAGAACCGAATTCATGAGATGTTTCGAGCCAAAACCGAATGTACATAATTGAAAAGGGGGGAAATTTAAAAAAATAGTGCTGGGCTGAAGGCCAAAAGCATTTGGGCCAAGCATCCCAATCCGGCCCACAGAGAGGAAGCAGCTATCTTAAGGGTTTCCAGTTCTCACTTACAACAGCATTATTGCTGCGTTGACACACCCTCCTTTTCCTCTCCACCTTGCTGTCGCCACTCGTCTGATCCGGTCTCCGCAAGACGTCCTATTGCCATAGTGCCAGCGATAATTATGCAGAAAGGCTCGATAATCATGCTCCTCTACCGATTATCGACCTAGGCCGCCAGATCCACGATAGGAAGCAAAAATTGATGGCAAAGCTTTGGTAATCGCCAGGTAATACTCGATAATCGCTATATTGTACTAAACATTGTGCGTAAATTCCAATATTGGCAGTGCCTCGATTTTTCATTATAGCCAAGTGATTTTACTTTCTATTCGCGCTATTTTCATTGCTATTATTGCTATTTTCACCAAGTAACATGAAGTATTATAGCACAAGAGATGAAGAAGCTAGTTTATCCTTGCTGCTAGTTTATCCTGAAATAGATGAAGTTGTTCTAAATTTTTTAAGTATTATTTTTTTGCTAGTGACCATGCGATAGGGGGATATGCTCTAGAACCCTGAATGTATGTACAAGGTGATTATTTTTTTGGTTACGTACGTATTTGATGTATGACTGGAACATTACGTGGACTGCATGCATGCTGCTTCTTGTTGTTTTGTAGTAGTAGATGGTAGACCAGGTAGATGTTATGTAGGAGCACGTACGGTGACAAGATGGGGATCGAGTTTTGATGCAAGTACTGTCACCAAGAGAAGAAAGGGGAGCACAGCGACAAGATGCAAGTGTCACACAAATGTTGGGAATGATGACTTGACCGATAGCACTCCCGGGGACCGTCGAAGCTCACTGTACCAAGAGTCCAATGATAGCAGCTCCAAGTCAGACAATGATGGCAGTGAGCGTGGTGATGATGCCTCGATCACTCTCACTACCCGCTTAGAAGGACAACATCTTATATAATTTACAGGAGAGTCCCAGTACAATCATACCAAATAGGACAAAGATCATGGTGCTCCTCAATCACAAAGGACTACTACTATAGTAAAGCGAAAGGACCATCGATATAATCATGACACACCACATGATAGCTCTGGCTCGTATAGCATCACGGAGACGCAAGGGAGTTATGGTTCATATGGCGGCTATGACTATGCCATCCCGGATGCTTGTACACAACCTCCTACCCAATGGGTCTATGAGTGGCAAGACCCTGAATTTTATGTCATGTTGTATTAATAGTGGGAGACGACTAGCCCATAGACAGGGCAAAGTTGGCATGAATACAAGGCTGAGTTGCTAGCTACACGAGGATTGGTAATGATGTCCACCGACAAGTACAATATGACCAACCAAGTGTATATGCAACAATACTACCCGTAGCCACGAAAATAATATTTCATTTATATGTTTTATTTCACTGCAACTCGATCTTTTACTAACATGGTTTTCATGTAGGTCCAACATAGCACATGTGCGAGAATGGAAAGACCATGAAGCTATGCCAAGTACGAACATTCATTTTTCATGAGAAATATTCTTGAAATATGGACTTGTCGGACCTTTGAGTTGTGAATGGTGTCGAAATGAAATGTTATTTATTGACATATTATTGCTACATGCTTAATTGACAACTTTACATTATCTAAAATACAACAAAGGTCATGCCAAAATTTTTTGCAGTTTTTCCCTAATGTTTCATATTTTTTTTGCAATTTTTCCACTTTTTCTTCACTCTGCCGATTTTCTTCCAAAATCTATCGATAATTGCGTCGTACCGCTCAATAATCGGCTATTATTGGTCAATAATCGAGCCTTCGCACTGTTGTCTTCATAGTGAATACAAATGACTCTGCTTTTGAAATTCATTCGATATCTACCGAAAATCATTCGATAATCGTCGATTATCGGTACCGAGCCATGTTCGATATTCCATGCAATTTCGATATGGTTAACCCTGCCTAAGACCCGGCCCCGCACGGCATCTTTCAAGATGCACATGCATGGAGATCGAAAACCCGGTCCAAATGGGCAGAGGATCATTTAGGTACCGACTGATATGGCTGATATATACTATTTTGGCACCTAAACTAATATAAAGAATTCATATTTAACGTATTGACATCAATATCGGTCAATACCAGTCGTAGCAGTGGAATTGATAATATAGTCTATTGAACTATATGTAGGATCAAAGTAAACAAATATAGCAATCAGAGGTGGGGTGAATGATTGTGCGGAAGCTAAAACCAAAATTTCAATCTACTAAAAATTCACCCCAAAACGGAACCAAATAATTGCCTCGTATTCGACAAAAACAGAAAGAAAGAGGTTCGGTAAAATGCAAAGTTCCGGAGATCCAACCATTAAATCGATCTAAAATTTGGACACGAGAAACTAGATTCCAATACAAATCAAACCCAAAAAGAATCAGCTCGATCGGACTTACGGATCAAAAGTTATGAGCTTTGCAAGTTTGTTGTTCCAGAACTTGACGAAAATCAATCTAATCAAAACTTGTAGATTAATCAAGAATAACAAAAGATTAATCAACACAACTTTGAGGAACACTAGATTGATGTCTTAGAAAGCTTTTGAATGGATCAAATAAAGATGAAACTCAACGATAAAAAACCAATATAGAATTATAACAAGCATGAAAACAAGAAACAAAACAGAAAACACTGTAGCAACGTGGTTACTGTAGCACGCAAGAATCTAGAAGAATTGATCTTTATTTCTTTTGTCTAAAGTACTCCCATCAAAAGAGTACAAACCCTAAAACTGAGCTCTATGTGTCTCAGCTCTACTTGGTTGCCCTTCAACAGGAGACACCCCTCCTATTTAAAGGAGCACAACACAAGGAGTCCTGAATACAATTCCTAATCTTAGTAGGAGTCCCACTCCTAATCCTAGAAAGAGTACGTATTCAACACAACCTCCACTTGGCCCAATCTGGCCAAATACACCTCTTGCACGCGTATGGCAACCCTACCATATTCACGTGACAGACACTTTGCACGCGTATGGCCACCTACCATACTCACAGGACTAACCATTCTCCATGTGCACCATTCTCTTAGCTCGAACGTCCCGCATGACATCCTTGACCACTAAGACCTCAGTTCCTCCCTGAACCTAGTCCCGAACCTCAGTTTCTCCATGAACCTAGTTCCGGTCCCGTCATCGACCACGTTCGCCCTCGAGCAATACCTGCACATGAACAAACAACAAAATAATTCCGAGCACAAGTCCACGACTTGACTTAACATTAGTCCATGCAATCACTCACATGAGTGCATTGCACCAAGCAAACCTTCATTATGAAATCCACACAAATTCCATAATCAACAACTCAGATCAAAACTCATCCCTGAAAAAAAAATAGTCACGATGGACCAACAATCAAAACCCTACAAAATCGCATTCACGGCGGACCAACTAATTTGGTCCGGTGTACAAGTGAAGGTCTCGATTTCAAGAAGAAATCATTCCGGCGAAAACACGTTCACGACGGACTAAAGGAAATCAGTCCATTGTACATGCGAAATCAATCCTCAAAAAAGCCGTTCACGATGGACTAAAAATCAAACCGAGTAAAACGCATTCACGACGGACCAAAAAACATGGTCTGACGTACACATGAAAAAGTCACTCGAAAACCCATTCACAACGGACCAAAGAAAACGGTCTGGCGTACATGTAAAACTTAATGTTTTTGAAAAACTTTGTCCGGCGCAAATGTACGTTGACGGCGGACCGGAAAAAGTTGGTCCGATGGAAAAGACCCTTTTTCACGTTTACGACGGACCGAACAAGTTGGTCCGGCGTAGATGGGAAACCTTCTGGAATCTGGAAATTTGGTCCGACGTAGAGGAACTGAAAATCACGTTCACGGCAGACCCAAAAACTTGGTCCGGTGCAAACACAAAACCGGTCCGACGCAAAAGGGAAACTCTATGTTTTCTTGAACATTTGGTCCGGCGCAAATAACTCTTTTTCACGTTTACGACAGACGAAAAAGTTGGTCCGTTGTACATACGAAAAACGGTCCGGCGCAGTTGGGGAACTTACTGTTTCTTGAGATCTTGGTCCGGCGCCAAAGCGAAACTTACTGTTTCTTGTCAAATTGTCAAACACATGCACAAGCACATTTTGCAAATCCAATTCTAAGCTAATTTTTCAGTTCAAAGCCAATTTTTCAGCACTTGATTTCACACTATATATTATATTTGATAGTACTAGTATACATTTGGAGTAATATTCTAAGTAAAATGTGGTGCACATATAATTAAACATGTATATACCTATAAATATATATTATTATATCACACTTGAAACGGTATGTTGGTATGGACTGATGCCGAAATGTACCATTACAAGAGCAAAACCAGTATAGCCTTCGGTACGGTATTAACAAGTGTGACCTTAATTGGTTTGCAGTGAATGTGCTATCTAGATTCTTCTGTAGTACTGGTACGAGCTACAGGCTGCTACAAGGTACGTGGTTGTGGTCTATGCTATCTCGGCAACAACAGGATGCATCATCGATCGAATGAAGAATCTAGTGGTGGGCTGGTGGACGCCGCAATGCTGGCTTCGATAGGTTTGAGATGTGGATATATTTAACCGCTTTAAAAAAAACATCTTTAAAAAAAGGCCTATAACCTACTAGTAGAGCCGAAGAAATTTTGCTATTTGTAAATTAAATAGTTTTTCTATTTGTAAGTTGTTTGATTTTTGTTGCATGTTAGAACTAGCTAAGTCGATTTTCCTAACCTTTGGATTAGTTTTGATATACATTTGTCTGATTTTTTAAAAAGAAATGAAGGATCGAAATGGCGACTAGAAGGGAGGTTGAGTAGGAGTGAAAACATCCCCCCAAAGGACCTAAAGATCCAAGCCAAAACCTCAAACGATCAAATGGAAGCGAGGAAATCAAATTCAGAAAATTTTATCCAGAGGGTTGTGCTACCGACCATTTAGGGGTGGTAGCACCGAATGAATAGTGAAATCAGGCGTATGAACAGTAAAATCAGCACAACTTTAGAAACAAAAATCAATGGATCTTTTGATTGGCTAATTGAAAACTCGTGAAACTTGGTATGCACCTTCCCAAGGATGTTAGTAACCTACTCAAACCTTCAATCTCAAGGATTGACATCAAAGTTCCAATCTTTTTCAGTTTTAAAGGAGGGTGCACCAAAACCGGGCAAAAACCAAGATTGTTGTTTCAAGATTTCTCGTGGGGTTTTGATGATCAATATGGTTTTGGATATCCTCCCACTTGTCATAGTAACTAAGAACACAAGAAGAAAACCACACAAACATGATCTACAAGAATAGTTCTTCAAACACAAAAGATTGGTTTTTTTTGCAAAGTTTAAGACATGGAATGCCTAGAAGATTGTGGTATGATCTGAAGGAGATTAATCCATCAATCATTCATCCTCAGTAAGAGATCCAAAAGAGATTAGAAGAAGAGGTGGCAAATCCAAATGTGTGAAAAGTAAATTGCAAAATTTCAGTGCGGAATTTAAATGTTAAAATTAAATTACGGAATGTAAATGAATTTAAATTCACATTGCATGGAGGAGGAGAATTTCAAAGCCACACAACCAGGTGGGCAAAGCTTTTATTAAGTAAAAAAAATTCTCTCTCTTACAATCTTAGAAGGAGGCATACCCCTTCTCCTCTATTGATAGCACAAATGAGGCAATCTCCACCTTTGGATGGCTTCATTCATACATAAGAAACCTCTCCAAGTGCTGGGATTGACTCACACACTCATACATGGGCTAACCCGAAACCCACACACAGGTTTTATGCACTAAGCAACTTGACCGTTACTCCATCCTCTAAATCGTGATCCAATTGCTCTCCTTGATCTAAGTAGCTCCAAGTTAGCATCTCACATGTTCCCTTATCTTCTAGGCTCACAGTGACTCCGTCTCAGGTCATCCTCTGGCGATCTTCGACCGTCTAGATCTCGACGCACCTCCCCTAGTTTCGGTCATCCTCCACCTCACTATGACCTAGCAACATTGTCCTACAACCATCAAAGATAAGGAAACCTCACATAGCAATGTACAAATTGATATGCAACAAACTTCAAACACTGCCCAAGAAATTCCCAAATTCTCGACAAACCTGGTACTACCGCCCAATTGTGGTCGGTAGTATCCTAATTCCGATGCTACCACTCTCAATTGGCTGGTAGCACCATTCGCATGAAAACCCCGAGAGCAACCCTCTCTGGAATAAAGCTACCGCCCATTAGGCCGGTAGTACCACTCGGGCGGTACTGCCGCCAACAAGGGCCGATAGTACTGCACCTTTGTACTACCACAACTCTAACTACCAGAGACTGGTGCTACTGCCTCAAAGCCGGTAGCATCGCTCGGCCGGTACTACCGCAGCCAGTAGGCCGGTAGTACCGCCTGAGGCAGCCAGCTCTCAAATTGCTTTATTTTTAAATCTAATTCAAATCAAACTCAAATCTGAGCACATCTTGCTCAAATATTGTCAAACGCTCATCACAAACATAGATAGACCTCCGCATGGTCTTTCAAGAAAAAACAGTAATTCCAATTTGAGGACTAAATCATACCACATTGACATTTCCAGGTCAACTCAATGAGCCCCATGGTTTCAAACATAGATGAAAATCAAGAGTATCGAGCTGGTTCGGCTTTTGAAACCGGTTGGTAAACTGACCGAATTCAAATTTAAATTCAAAAAATTTGAAAAACAGAAACATTTACAAAATGTGTTAAATAATTTTGAAATTTTTTTTGTGTGAGGTCCGGAGGCAATGCTAATAATTCTACAAAAATTTCAAATAATTATCAGACGTTTGAATTTTTCAAAAAATTTCTGATAGTGATATTGTCTTTGTATATGCTATTCTATTTTTGATTTTCTATGTGCACTTTATTAAGTCTAATATTTCTAAAAAAAAATTTTGTGCGGTACTAAGACAATGATAACTTTTTTGTAACAGTGCTACTTTTCTAATATTATCAAACCTATGTATTTTTTTAAAAAAAATTAGCAGTGCTACTTTTCTTATATATGCTTTTCTGCTTTTTATTTTCTATGGGCACTAAATGAAGTCTAATATTTCTATAAAGTTTACTACATGATCCTTGGGAACTTTTTATGGTGCCATTAAAATTTTAGATCATGATTGAGCTTGTAAATTTTTATAAAAATATGACAGTTTCTCTGTTCCTTTTTATTAATTGCTATTTTTTATTTTCCATAAAAACTATATGAATTTAAAAATTATTAAAATTTCTCTGAGGTGTTTTACAGATTAATTAGGATTTATTACGATTTTATTAATTTTTCTAAGTTTTTTTAATTTTTTTTCTAATTTTTCTTGAGTGTGCCAAAAATCGAATAAAAGTGGTCAAAAATAGATGGAAATTGTCGAAAATCGGTAAAGAAAGTGGCGTTGTTTAGTTTGCTATTTTTGAAGAAAATCGCGCAAAAATCAGCCAAATCGGTTGATTTTCAAATTTTTTCGATTCTTTTACCGTCAAGTTCAAAGAGCTTGACTTGGGCATTCCTTCGGTTTCTACCATTTTGAAGCGATTTTTGACGAAAATCAGTGTCGAGCAGGGTTCAAAATCTCGGCGAAATTTCAGATTTCAGGCTCCTCCGAGTTTCATAATCCCGGCAAAATAAAAAAAACCTTTTGTCGACGATTGGGGAGCAGGCCCCCGCCGAGCTTACTTGTTGAATGGGGGATCAACCAAAACCCCTTTCTACCGAAGGTGTAGCATCGAAGACGTGGGAGACGGTCAATTGGTTACAGACGAAACACAAGGATTTTATCACTGGTTCAGCCTCTCATGATCGAGATAATGACCCTACTCCGGCGTAGTGTGTATTGTATATGTATTAATTTCCCAGTCTCCCTCTCCTCCAATATTTGGGGTATTTATAGTTTACAAGGGTATCGTGTGAGTTCTGACCCACGCCATGCGTTTGGCCAGTGCCCGGAAACATGAGTCGTAACCGAATCCTACATTTACGCCCGCGTCCAGGAGTCATGAGCGCAGCGGTCCTTCGTGGTGGCGCGATTATCGCCGTGGCCAGGATTAGTCGCAACCCTCCCGAGCCACGACGAGGCTCGAGCTTGGGCCGAGCTCATTTGACCCGACGAAACAAGTTCACGAGCAGCGTGCTTGGGCATTAACAAGGAGCTCGCGCCGAGCAGGGCATGAAGCTCGCATCGAGCAGGGAAGGAGCTGCAGAGGCGGGCAAGAGGCTCGCCGAGCGCAGGCGAGAGCGACGGTGCTCGACCATCCGCAGGTCATCCTCGGGAACAACCTCAGAGGTGCGAGGTCGGGCAGCTTTCGGCCGTGATGTTGGCATTATGGTAATTAGGGGAATTATCCAATCCCGGCGGCTAGTCCCAGAGGCTCAAGTGAGATGGGTCATCTTCTTGAGGCCGAGAAGTTCAGGAGGGATTGAATTCTTGATGGCTGAAGCACTTACCTCGACATCCGGTCATGAAGCTTGACCGGGGAAAAGGAAAGCGATAGATGAAGGCGGCTCATACTATCACGTCCGGCGAACCATGCTTTCGGGGAAAGGTCGACCTGACAGAAGCGGGAAAATAAAGCGCGATCGAAACTTCGTCAGAGCATGGATCGAGGCCAGGGCGCTAGGCATGAATCAGGCGCCTAGCAAAAGCGTAACTAGCCAGGATGAACAAACATATCTTTGCGCATCCATGCCGCGGATCCAGTGCAGGGGAACTAGACATGGATCGGATGTCTAGAGCAACTAGCGGTGCGGCGGACTCTTCTTTAACGCATCCCAAGCATGGATCAAATGCCTAGGAAAGATAACTGGCGGCTGTGAACAAGCCAGAATCTTTGGCATCCATGCGGATCGGTGCGGGGGAACTAGACATGGATCGGATGTCTAGGCAACTAGCGAATGTGGCGGACTCACCTTCTTGCATCCCAAGCATTGGTCGGATGCTCGAGGCCCAGCAGGCGAGACCGGCTTTCGAGCTGCGCATCTGGACATGGACGGATGTCTAGGGAAAGAAAGCTGGTAGAACTGTGCTCAAGCGCGAGCATCTTGGCCCCGAGAACAAGAAAAAGTCCCCAAGCGCGATGCTCATTTGGAGGAATTTAAGGAAGAGACTGCGCCGGGCGAAGTGCGTGCTCAGCGGAGCGAGATCGATTCCGGCGAAGTGCGTGCTCGGCGGAGGCAGGATTAGTCCGGCGAAGTGCGTGCTCGGAGGAAGAGATCAGTCCGGCGAAGTGCGTGCTTTCCGGAGGAAGAGACTCGCGCCGGCGAAGTGCGTGCTTCCAGCGCAGCAGAGATCCGATCCGGCGAAGTGCGTGCTTTCGGAGGAAGACTTCGCGCCCGAAGCGAAGTGCGTCTTTCAGCCTTGGAGCAGGATCAGTCCCAGCGAAGTCGTGCTTTCGGAGGAAGGCTCGCGCCGGCGAAGTCGTCTTTCGGTGCGCGAGCAGGATCAGTCCGGCGAAGTCGCGTGCTCGGAGGAAAGACTCGCGCCCGGCGAATCTGCGTGCTCGCGCGAGCAGGATCCGGAGTCGTGCTTTCGGAGGAAGAGACTCATGCGCAGGCGAAGTGCTTTCAGGGCCTTGAAACAGATCGATCCCAAGCCCGAAGTCGTGCTTTCGGAGGAAGAGACTCGCGCCGCGAAGTGCGTCTTTCAGCGCTGAGCAGGATCAGTCCGGCGAAGTGCGTGCTCGGAGGAAGACTGCGCCCGGCGAAGTGCGTGCTCAGCTGAGCAGGATCAGTCCGGCCCAGTGCGTGCTTTCGGAGGAAGACTCGCGCCCGGCCGAAGTGCGTGCTTTCGCGCGGAAACAGAGTCGATCCCGGCGAAGTGCGTGCTTTCGGAGGAAAGACTTCGCGCCCAGCGAAGTGCGTGCTCGGCCCAGGCGAAGACGGTCAGTCCCGGCGAAGTGCGTGCTCGGAGGAAGAGGGATCGGTCCCCGGCGAAATCGTGCTCGGAGGAAGAGACTTCGCGCCCGGCGAAGTGCGTGCTCGGCGCGAAACGAGATCGATCCGGCGAAGTGCGTGCTGGAGGAAGAGACTCGCGCCCGGCGAAGTGCGTGCTTTCAGCGGAGCAGATCGATCCGGCGAAGTGCGTGCTTTCGGAGGAAGAGACTCGCGCTGGCGAAGTGCGTGCTCAGTGGAGCGGGATCAGGTCCCGGCGAAGTGTGTGCTTTCGGAGGAAGAGGAACAACCCTTCTAAGCCTGATTTGATTGAGGTAAAGAACTCTTACATACCTTTCCTCATCATAATTTGTGTAGTATTAGTCGTCGGATGTGGAAGATGGCGTAGCCGGGATTCCTTTGGCAAAATCCGTCGATCCCCAGACGGCGCCCGGTATCGGCGATTAGAGGCGGCCCATAGAGCTTACTTGTTGAATGGGGGATCAGCAAAACCCCTTTCTCACAGAAGGTGTAGCATCGAAGGCGTGGGAGGCGGTCAATTAGAGCAGACGACAAACAAGGGGATTTTATCCTGGTTCCGAGGCCTCTCATGATCGAGATAATGACCCTACTCGGTAGTGTGTATTGTATATGTATTAATTTCGTCTCCCTCTCCTCCAATATTTGGGGGTATTTATAGTTTACAAAGGGTATCGTGCCGATTCGGCCCCACGCCATGCACGTTTGGCCGAGTGCGAAACATGGTAAATGGCAGAATCCTACATTTACGCCACGTCAGAGTCATGGCGCTTAGCGGTCCTTCGTGGTGGCGCGATTATCAAGTGGCCAGTTAGTCGCAACCCTCGAGCCACGCAGCGAGCTCGAGCTTGGGGCGAGCTCATTTGACCCAGACCGAGCAAGTTCACAGAACAGCGTGCTTGGGCATTAACGAGCAAGGAGCTGCTTGCAGACGGGCATGAAGCTCGCATCGAGCGGGAAGGAGCTCGTCACCCAGAGCGGGCAAGGAGCTACTTAGAGGCAGGCGAAGCGGCCGATGCTCGACCATCCTTGGGTCATCCTCGGGAACAACCTCCGAGGTGCCCGAGGTCGGGACGAGCTCGACCGTCGTGGCATTATGGTAATTAGGGGAATTATCCAATCCCCGACACCTTTAAAAAAATCTTAAAGTGCTACATTGCATTAATATCTCGCCGAGATTTCGGTAAAATGGACCGAAATTTGTATAAAAGTTGACCGGATTTAACCGGATTGGGTTCTTCACATCATTTCCCATGTGGGACAGTCGGTAGATCATAATTTCCGCGAAGTTGAAAAAACCCTAAAAAAATTGAAAGTGTGATAGTACTGGGAAATTTCGCCGAGATTTTGGAATTTTGGACCGAAATTTCGGATTTTTCAGCGAAATTTCGGATTTCTCGGTTAAAAAAAAAACAGATTTGAATTTTGTCCGGATTTTCGAATCTCGTCGAAAATTCGGATTTCGTCCATGCCCGATATGGAGTCCGAAAACGAAATTTGAATCCTTGGTGTCGAGTTACTAGCGAATTTTTTTTATTTCGATTCGATATTGTAAACCCTGGCGAGCCCTAGCCTTATATATCCTACCCGATCGACCTGGCCTTTTGAACTTGGAGGAACCTCTTGGAGCCTCATGCGAGAGTTCAACCGGAAGCATATGCCCCCATCACCGGCGGACTGTCCCGAACGAATAAGGATCACATGCAGTTGCTATTATAACTGCAATTTAAGCAGTTACGTGTCAGCCGTTGGATCAAAAAGCGACGGCTCATATCGACTCCGAAGCACTGTAGTAGTTACTGTAGCAAAACAATATAGCAAACGCTTTTAGATCACCGTCCCGAACATGGTGAACGATCGCCCGGAAGGACTCCCTGACGACGACGAGCCATAAAGGTTCAGAGTAGCTTCTTTTTTTGGAGAAAAAAAAGGTGTCGTCTCAAAGTTTACGAGCTCCGCCGCTGGATACCAGCATCCTAACTCCCACTTGCAGCGTAGTCGCCCGGTCCCCACGAGGCCACACGCCCCGAGAACCAATCACGGGCCATGCCCCGATTCCCTTACCTTTTAAAGCCCACCACTCCCTCCCACTTGCAGTCCGCCACTCCCTATGCCATAATTTTACGTGAAGGCGCACGCGCACTGCTGCCTAAGCTATAGCTCCGGCCACAAGCGCCCACGCCGTCCCGTCCAGCGTCCCTCCTCCGGCCGTCTCGGTGCCTCGCCGCGCCCTCCGCCTCGGGAACGCCGCACCCAGCCGGGAAGCGCCCGATCTCGTATCTTCATGAGGAGGTTCTTGCCGGCAGGAGGCGGCGGGGAGCCCTCCTCGTCCTCGTCGTCGGGGCCGCACGGGGGGGAGCGCGCGGGCGGCAAGGCCGCCGCGCCGCGGTACGGAGCGGGCGACATCTCGCTGGGGCGGCGCGGGCACGACCTCCACGGCGGCGGCGGCGGCGTTGGCGAGGCGGAGATGGAGGACGGAGCGGATATGCTGGCCCGGCACAGCAGCTCACCGGCGGGGTTCTTCTCCAACCTCATGGCGGGCAGTGGTAAGAGCTAGATAGCCGATCGATTACCCTCGATTTCGTGCAGCTCCCTTCTCCAGATACCCCCTCCCTCCCTCCCTCTCTCTCTGTGTGTGTTGCTACTACAGAAGAAGTTACTTTCTTGCGGCGTATAATCCTGCCAGTGTCATGGAAACAGAACCTAAAAATGGGTAATGGCGACATCGATCTTATCGCCCATCTGGCCATCTCCGGCCCTCCACAGAGGGCTAGCGGAATTTCTGGCGCTTTCTTCCGCGGAATAAAGCGGCTGGCCAGCAGCACTGTTGTTTTACCTGGTGCGGCGGCCGGCCGCAAAGGAGACCCAGTGTGCAGCTCCACTAGCCTAGCTAATCGCTGCGACTTGCGACTCGCACCGATCCATCGATCGATCGTGCGCATCAAGTGGACAGCGCCACTTTACCACTTTACCCCCCCTTGCCGGTTTTGGTTAAAAGTAGGCGTGTACATACATGTACGCGGCCTTTTGTTACGTGAGCAGCCTGAAATTAGAGCCAGCATGACATCTTTTGCATTCTTCTACTCGCCCTAGCTAGCTAGGTACTTCTTTTGAGCGGATAGGACGTCTTTTTGCTCCTGATCACGATGGTGGTTAGGGGGGATTTACCTACCAAGCATAAGATTATATGCACATCCTAGATTAAATTCCAGTGAAAAGCTAAAATTAGCATCGGCTTTCGATTCTTATCGCGTAATATAGGCTATATGTATGTTGTTAGAACAAGTTTTGAGTTGGCAACCTGTGAATTATGTGAAAATACACGGTTTTTTTTAATCTTGTCCTACGCACATATTGGACTTAATTCGGGATATATCCGCAATTATCAACCGGTTAGGAGGGGATGCAAAACTAAGGGCGCGCGGCTCTGTCAAGTCTTCGCGCGCGACAGGCGACAGCCAAGTGTGGGGTCAGAGATTTTTTAGTACCACACTTTTATTCTTTTTATATCTACTTTTTCTATTCGCGTGTCTGTAGTTTGTCCCGTTTTCTAATCCTACTTGCAATTAGTTATTTTGTTTCGTTTTGGCACTTGCAACGTAGTTAAGTTGATGTGCTGTCGATGGGTAACTTCCTCAATTTGATTCAATCTGTTTAGTTGCGAAGTCATTATAAGTGTACGGTCTACCCTTCATTAGATTTTTTAGGGGTACAAGTGGACGCAGATAACCCATGCACACCGCACTCACGCACTGTACACACACGCGTGCATGTCCTATACATATGCTAACGAAATGATCAGAGGTTTCACAACCTTCGAAGCGCGGGAACACGACGTCCTACTTAATACGCACGCGTGTATATCTATTTTTTTTCAATTATTTTGGTAAAATACGAGAAGTTCGATCCAAAGGATCAAACTCTTTTAGAGAGGAAGTTCAACAACTCCCGTGCCAACCGAGCTATGCTCGGTCCTCACCATTAACAAAAAGAGTTGAGTCTCTTTTGTTAATGGTTTCTTTCTTTCCCGTCGGATAAGGATACCATTCGATTGCTGAATTTGCTCGGAGTCATGCATATAATTAGTTGGTATCACCAACCAATGTTTAGGCTCCACTAGGCTTACGATGTGGATTTGATGTAGACTACAGTTAGTTTATTTATTAAATTTCATTAAGCGGGTCTTGAACTCAAAAATTTTTACTCTGCTACTAGGTTCAGTTTCGTCCACCAAATAGATCACTAAAAGCTTAGGTCATTGAGAAAATGTGTATATTATACTCATACGTACTTCAACAATTTCATACAAATGTTACCTATATATACTTAATAGTATATTGGGAAAACTTTTGTATATATAGCACAGATGCTTAAATTTTCCTCGCAAAAAAAAATGTACGTTAAATTTAGACATGGTAAAACGTCACTTTTTTATGTCATGATTCTTCAAATGCTACTTTCAGAATTTGTTGCTCGTTGTAAGAGAAGCATATTTTTTTCCAGGAAGATTTTTTTGAAAGAACATTCTATATATAAACTTTTCTGAAGCATGCATAGTCCATCGTATCCAGTCATCCATGTTATACAAACTTTTAGGACTTTGGTCTATGCATTTAAGTACAAATAGTAATTGTTCCGATGGGAAAAAATTAAGGTGAAGGAAACAAATTGTTAATTTGCCCAACCAATCGGAAAATGGCTCAAAATAACACGAGCAGCTTAGACTATCTCCAGCAATTTCCCTTCATTCCATTCCCTTCCCTATTTCCTTCCCCATATTCATTCCCTTTATTTCCTATCATCTCCAGCAGCATCCCCTCAAGGGATTTGTGAAGGGATTGGAGAGAGAATCCCTTTCTAAAGGGATTCACTGTTTAAATCCCTTATGAAGGGAATCATGAAGGGAATCCGCTGGAGCACTTGGGATCTGTTCGCGAAGGGATTTAAAGTGAAAGGGAAGCTGTTGGAGATAGTCTTAGCCTCAGTCTCTACCAATACTTCAAAAGAGTCGAATCCTTTCGTTTGAATACTCTGTCTGTTTTATAGGCAGGCTGTAGTGCTGTACAGCCTAGATTCACTTCTAGATAGGCCAATTGTGAATTATGAGGTAGTACTACACTGCTACCTCCTTGTCCACAGCGGACCAAACGTACGGATCAAGAAAACATTCAATTTAATAAAAAAAATATAATATATACTCTAGCACTCTCTCGGCTTAAGTTTATAAGATTTATTTGTTCTTGACATATAAACCAAGAAGATATTAAAATTAACTAGATTACTTTAATCATTATTACTAAGTACTATACTTAATGCATACGTATAGAGAATACTGGAGTAAAGATGGATATTTGTTAAGGGTATAGAAGGAACGTCACACTAATTTTGTATTGAAATGTGAAATGCGTTTTGTATTTGTGGACAAGATCGTTAAAAAAAAAAGTCTTGTGAACTTGGACAGATCGAGTATTAATGACTGTTTAACTTCTCTAAAAATATTTAAATTGGAATAAAGGGTAGAAAAATTACAGTAAGTATATCCTAGATTCGCTTAATGAACAAATATAGCGAAACAGGTACTTTCGAGACTACGAATAAATACACGGGCACTATATATTATAGTACTATTAAAAACTAATGGATCTTAGCGTCTCAAACCCTAGCCAATATGAGATTAATTAATGCCACATTGCCCTAATCTAAGGCGGGACCACATGGCCCGTCCACTTGTCGCGGTGGGCCCAGCGCTGTCTTCTGTCCAGGTTCAGCTGACGGCTCCACGATGATGTCACGGACGTCTCGCTCGAAATAGTAACCCATGCTATGCGCTGCACTCACGTACGGCCCTCGCCTGATGCACGTGCCGCTTCCTTCTCTTATTGGCTGGCCGATGACTTGTTTTTTTTCCCCTTCTGGGTTTCTGTATGTCCAATTTGAGAAGAATAAGATTCCTTTGGTCAATGGCACCACATGTCCAGTGGAGAATTACTTGTCATTGGCAGATGGATCGAGTGGTTCCATAAGGGAAAGGAATCAAATTATTTGCAAGAGTCTCGAACCGCCAATTGAGCTACAATTCTTACAGTAATCTCTACTATATAAAGTGAGAGTTTCCCACGCGTCGCATTAATCGCTCTTAATTGCTCTGAAAGCGAAGCGTTGCTTTAATTAAATTTTGCGAAAGCAGCGTTAAAGATAGATGTTTGATCTTATGAAATAGTATTTTTTTTATTTTTTAATCTTTATTTTTCGTTATCAATTTTGTTTTTCGTAGCAACGCACGGGCATATAACTAGTATTATGTAATAACAATCTTATGAGTACGTTATAACCTGTGCCACGCATCGGCGCGAGGGGATACCGCGGTGACGTGGACGCGTGAGAAGGCCACAATGCTACGAAATGTAATAGATGAAAGCAATGGGTCTGGTTTGTGTGTATGCATGTACCTACCTAAAGTGAAAGGTAGACGCCAACACACTGCCTGACGTAGAGTATATATAAAGTTATCTTGTTTGGAGCTACCTGATGTAGAGTATATAAAGGGCGTAGGTACGAATTTATTGAATTCTTTTTTAAAAAATCCTTTACTTAATCCAAACAGGCTTTTGGAGTTATGCTAAAAACAACGCCCACTTTAGAATTCTAGTGGAATCCTAGCATTGTTTAGTCGTCGGTTGCTGGTTTTCAATCAGTTTTAGTAAGAGTTGAGGAATCATTAACCGTTTTGTATGCGGCTGCTTTGGATAAACCAAGCAGGCTTTCCAGGCTCAAAAGCAGGAGCAGCTGGAGGCGGCGGGGCCGAAGCCCACCACCAGCATCCTTCCATGGCCAGCAACGCCAACAGCAGAAAGATGAAGTCCCAGCTGAGCCTGAGCTTCACGGCCGGGCCGCAAGCAGGCGCCGCCGCCCACCCCTCGCAGATCTCCGAGGAAGGCGCCGGCTTGTTCCCGGGCACCGACCGCGCAGCTGGCCACTCCGGCGAGAACGCCGTGCCGCGTGGCTCCTTCTCGGCCGGCGGCGGCGGCGGGGGCTTCTCCATCGTCGGGCCGTGGGACGAGTCGAGGGACATCGTTGCCACCCTCGGTGGGTACGACTTTAGCGGCATGGCGAGCTCGTCGGCGCTGGAGATGGCGGGCATGGACAGGTACACGCAGCTGCAGCAAGATCAGGTGCCGTTCAAAGTGCGGGCCAAGCGCGGCTGCGCAACGCATCCCAGGAGCATCGCCGAGAGGGTATGTATTACACGCTGACAGATCACCCATCTGTTAAATTATTTTAACATAATTTACTTTATATAAATTAAAAAGTTTCTTATAATTAAAAGGTATAAGTATGATGGTTGCTAGACTAAAAATATTGAGAGCCATAGGTGTAATTCCCTGTCCTCTCACTTAAAAAAATGTAACAAGTAAATTGCATGCTAATAAAACTGAATGGATATTAAAAAATTAAAAAGTTTCTTTAGTGTTTTGCATGATGTTTCAGTTTCAAATGATGAATATTAAAGATTCAGTTTCATAAAACTGAATGGATATTAAAGCCTACTTAAATGATGGTGTTTCATGAAACTAAATTTTATGTTAAGGTTATGTTTGGCAGAGCTCCAAATCCCAGCTCTATCTCAGATCTGAAACTTGTAGGCTAAAATAAAGTGAATTGAGTTTATATTTTTATTCTAAAATGTAAACAAAATGACCCACCTAAATACTCTTCCTGTTTGGCAGAGCTCCAGATCCCAGCTCTATCTCAGATTTGAAACTTGTTTGCTAAAATAAAGTGAATTAAGTTTATATTTTTATTTTAAAATGTAAACAAAATGACCCACCTAAATACTCTTAATATATCCATAGCTCCAGCTCCACGAATCTGGTGAAGCTAGGAATACCCAACTCCACGAATTTGGTGGAGCTGGAGCTCTGCCAAACACCCCCTAAGAGCTTGTTTGGGAGAGCTCCACTTCAAAAAAATCAGCTTCACTCCACCAACTCGACCATAGAGTAGCTCCACCATAGAGTTAAAGTAGGGAAGGGAGGTGTTTGGCTTACAAATTAGATCTAGCTTCAAGAATAGATGGTTTTGGTGTGGATACCCATTATGCCCTTGGATGTTAAATGGAGGTTTTGTGAATTTTTTTGAGCCATTTGTGTAACCAGTGGTAAAGGTGGGCAATTACCTAGGAACTTCAGGATTGGGTACGAAACGGTGTTTTTTGGAGTACCCCTTGAGGAGCTCCACAAAAACCATGGAGCAGCCCCCTAGATTTGCATTTTTCCTGGAGCCAAAGTTCTGTGGAGCTGAGGTGTTTGGCTACACGAATTTGGAGTGGAGCTGAAAATTGAGGAGCAGAGCTCTCCCAAACACCCCCTAAGAGTGTTTAGGTGGGTCATCTTGTTTACATTTTAGAATAAAATTATAAACTTAAGTCACTTTATTTCAGTCTACAAGTTTCAGCTCTGAGGTGGAGCTGGAATCTAGAGCTCTGCCAAGCAGGACCTTTATATTAAGTCTACTTAAATGATGGAGTTTCATGAAACTAAATTTGCATTACATAATGAATAAATGATGGACTTTCATGAAACTAAATGCACATTAAATGATGCAATAAATACAAGTAAAGATTCATGCATGTAACTCTAGATGATGCTTGGTTATATATACGAGACACGCCGACGTGGCACGGGCGAGGGATCGGCAATCCCACCCCTTGTAGGATAGTTAGTATGCAATAGCATTCAGATAGTAGATGGGGACAAGCACATAAAAGAATAGTTTATACATCAAAGAAAGTAAAGAAAAGTTCTCTGACCATCGAGAAAACTCTAAAGGTTAAAAATAAAGAGAGGAGAGGAAAACAAAACTCAATATGCAAAGCATTACAATATGTCTCAAGGTGGGGTTTGTGCTTTTGCACACATAAAAGTTGCTTTTTGGCATAATCAAAATTGCTAAATGATCTTATAGCTTTCGCAATTTATCTTATATTTGGTATCAAAACAAGATGTTAGCGTTTTTGATTCACCATTACAGTGTTCTTTTATAGTAGATTAAGCTTTCTTCCATGATATTTTATTTTATATTGTAGTGTGGTAATTATATTGCTCTATTTTTTTATCAACGCACATAAGTGAAATTGCATTTGCAATTGCGTGATTAATCATAGTAATGTTATTTAATTTTCTAGTATTGTTATTTGGATAATATGCAAGAAATATGTTTGTGCCTGTTCGTAATGTTAAAAGACTGAATTTTCTTTTGTTCATAATATCACAGTTTATTCTTATGAGCATAATTAAAAATGATATGCCAATTAAATATTTATATTATCGAAAGCATGTTAGTCACCAAAGTGGCCTTGCTTAAAAAGGATTATAGATATTTAATTGAGCATTTCTATTGTTCGTATTCTATTTGATGCTATTGGAAAATATAATGGACAGTTGAGCTTGCGAATTGTAACGCAAGGAGGTCACCCAAAGGTGAACCATTGCTTACAATTGGTGACATAAAAGAGGTTAATCAACATACAAGGTCAATTTGTTAGTTTATCCAAAGATAGCGTGCGCATTGGCTTGAGTATAGTTAATTATCTATTAAAGTTATTTGTTTTAGCATCATTACTGATTCTAGCTGTATATCTAAATTTTATCCAAAGATGTTTTTAGATGCACACTCAAAGTTTATTCTTACATGCATCTATTTTATTTACTCAAAGTATTAATCTGTGAACATATTTAAAATTTGCAGCTTACATTAACTTAATGAGTCAGGGTTTTGGGCTTGTCAAATTTAATGGGTTGAACTATGTTGACTGGTTCGAACAGATCCGATTTCACCTAGGTGTCATGGACTTAGATCTAGCATTAGTTCTTGATGAAAAGCCTGCAACCATTACAGATGAAAGTACTGATGATGATCATTCCCTTTATGAAGCTTGGGAATGTTTTAATAGGCTAAGCTTGAACTTGATGCGTTTAACGATTACTGAAAACGCAAGCCATCATTACCTAAAACTGATAATGCAAAGGAATTCATGACGAAGCTAAAAGAATATTTTTAATCAGACATTACATACAAGTCTGTAGTTGGGAGTATTATGAGTGAATTAGCAACTAAGAAATTTGATTGGTCTATTCCCATACATGATCAGGTGATTTGCATAGCAAATATTGCCACAAAGTTAATATCCATGGGAATGGACGTAAGTAAATCATTTCTGATCCAATTCATCATGGACTCCCTACCTCCTGAATTTGGCTCATTCCAAGTGCATTATAACACCATAAAAGAAAAATGAAACTTTCAAGAATGAAAAACCCAATTGGTTCAGGAAGAAAGGATATTAAAGAAAGTGATGGATCACTCTGTCTATCTCACAATGCACAATGGTGCAAGTAGTAGCAAGAAAAAGTCAGGAAAGAAGGGTAAAATAAAAGACAAGGCTCCATATCAAGTTAGTGAGGGCCAAATCCAAAAACATCTAAGATGCCACTTCTACAAGAAGGTTGGTCATTTTGCGAAAGATTGCCTTAAGAGAAAGAAATGGTTCGAACATAAAGGTATACACTATGTTTCTGTATGCTTAGAATCAAATCTTTTTGAAGTTCCTAGCTATACCTAGTGGTTAGATTCTAGTGCTACTACTCATGTTTTACATGTTATACAGAGATACCTTTCAATCCAACCCATAAGCGGATCTGAAAAGTTTTTGTACATGGGGAACAGAATGAAGACACGAATTGAAGGGATCAGGACTTATAGAATAATCCTTGATACAAGTCTACACTTAGATCTAAAAGAGTTTCTTTATGTTCCCGAATGTACAAGAAATTTAGTAGCTATGGAAAATTTGGGTATAATAAGTTTTAAGTTTTTTATTGGAAACGATATGTTTTTATTATAAAAGAATAAGTATTATTATGGTTCTGGTACTTTAATTGATGGTTTATACCGCTTCAATCTTAATGCTAATTTTTTTGAATTCATGTTTTATGTTGAACATAATATTGGTAACAAACATAGTGCACATAATGGATGTTCTGTTTTTTTGTGACATAAAAGATTGGGTAATATATCCAAATAAAGAGTTTTGAGGTTAGTGAAAAGTGAAATTTTACCTCAATTGGATTTTTTTGACTGGAATGTGAGTGTAGATTTCATCAAGGGCAAGCAAACCTCATACATATTAAAGCACCAAGCTACAAGAAGTAGTAAACTGTTACAGTTAATACACATTGATATTTGTGGTCCATTTGATGTTCCTTATTGGGCAGTGAAAAGTATTTTATCACCTTTATTGATGGCCTCTCACGTTAATATTACTTATACATGCTGCATGAAAAGTCTAAAGCTACGAGCATCCTAGAGGTGCTGGTTAATGAGGTGGAAAGGAAGCTCGATAGGAAGGTCAAAGTGGTGAGGTCGGACAAAGGTGGTGAATATTTTGGAAAGTTTGATGAAAGTGGATAATGTTCAAGTCCATTTGCAAAGTTTCTTGAAAGCCGAGACATTTGTGCACAATATACAATGCCCATAACACCTCAACAAAATGGGATGGCTGAAAGGTGGAATCGTACTCTCATGGAAATGATTAGGAGCATGTTAAGTTACAATGATATGCTCTTATCTTTGTGGATGCACGCATTAAAGATTGTTGTGTACTTGCTTAATAGGTTCCTAGTAAGTCAGTTCCTAAGACTCCTTATGAATTGTGGATTAAAAGGAAACCTAGCTTGAGGCACCTGCACGTTTAGGGCTACCCAGCAAATGTAAGAATATACAATTCACATGAAAAGAAGTTCGATGAAAATACCATTAGATGTTGCTTCATCGGCTATCCTGAAAAATAAAAAGGATACAGAAAGGTGGAATCATACTCTCATGGAAATGATTAGGAGCATGTTAAGTTACAATGATGTGCTCTTATCTTTGTGGATGAACGCATTAAGGACTGCTGTGTACTTGCATAATAGGTTCCTAGTAAGTCAGTTCCTAATACTCCTTATGAATTGTGGACTGAAAGGAAGGAAACCTAGCTTGAGGCACCTGCACGTTTAGGGCTACCCAGCAAAAGTAAGAACAAACAATTCACATGAAAGGAAGCTCGATGAAAAGACCATTATTGATTGTTTCATTGGCCATCCTGAAAAATCAAAAGGATACAGATTTTACTGTCCTAACCATAGTACAAAAATAGTTGAGTTTGGAATTGCTCGCTTCATTGAAAATGGTGAAATCAGTGGGAGTAATGATCCACGAAATGTGGATATCAAAGAAATTCAGTCCAACCATTATCCTAGCATTGTTGTATCATCGTTACACAACACTACAGAAAATACAACTATTGAACCAGCTACTAATGTGCAAGTCATAACTGAAAAGGAAATTACACATGAAAGGATATTAGAAGGTCTATACTGAATAAAAGACCAGCCATTTCAGATGGTTATGTGTTTTATTCACTTGAGCATGAATGTGACTTGAGTATCGAAAATGACCAAGTCTCATTTAAGCAAGCCATGTAATGTAATAATTCTATAAAGTGGTTTGATGCCATAAAAGAAGAGTTGAAATCAATGAATGACAATAAAGTTTGGGAACTAGTGGAGTTGCCACAAAGTTCAAAACAAGTCGGGTGTAAATGGGTCTTTAAGACCAAACGCGACTCAAAAGGTAACATTGAAAGATATAAGACTGGACTTGTTGCCAAATGTTACACTTAAAAAGAAGGTATTGACTACAAGAGGACCTTCTCTTCCGTTTCAAAGAAGGACTCTTTGAGAATTATTTTGACTCTGGTGAAACATTTTGAGTTGGAGCTTCACCAAATAGATTTGAAGACCACTTTCCTGAATGGTGATTTGGATGAAGAAATGTATATGAACCAACTGAAAGGATTCTTGATTCTCAGAAAAGAAAATTTGATGTGTAAATTAGAGAAGTCAATATATGGGCTGGAACAAGCTTTTCGACAATTGGTATATAAAGTTCGATGATACCATTTTGAAGTATGAGTTTGTAGAGAATACTGTTGATCGGTGTATCTACATAAAGGTCAATGGGAGCAAGTTTATTATTCTGGTCCTATATATTGATGACATTTTGCTTGCTACTAATGATAAATCTTTATTGCATGATGTAAAGAAATTTCTCTCCAATAATTTTGAAATGAAATATATGGGTGAAACATCCTATGTGATTGGAATAGAAATATGTAATTGGAATAGAAATATTTAGTGATACAAAACAAGGATTATTGGGACTCTCTCAGAAAGGTTACATTAACAAAATATTGGAGAGATTTAGAATGGAAAATTGCTCAGCGAGAATTGCTCCAATTTAGAAAGGGGACAAGTTTAGTCAAATGTAATGTCCAAACAATGATTTGGAACGAAAGGAGATGGAATCTATTCCATACGCATCAGTTGTTGGGAGGTTAATGTATGCTTCGACATGCACTCGACAAGATATCAGCTTTGTTGTTAGAGTGTTTGGTCGATATCAAAGTAATCCTGAAATGCATCATTGAAAAGTTGCAAAGAAGTTTCTTCGGTATTTGCAAGGCACCAAGGATCATATGCTCACATACAATAGATCGAGCCATCTTGAGGTGATTGGCTACTCAGATTCAGATTATGCCGGATGTGTAGACTCAAGGAAGTATACATTCGGCTATTTGTTCCTTTTGGCTGGAGGAGCAATTTCATGGAAGAGTGAAAAGCAATCTATCATTGCTACTTCCACTATGGAGGCTGAATTTGTGGCGTGCTTTGAGGCCACTATTCAATCACTGTGGCTATGGAATTTTGTGTCTGGTCTTCATAATATTGATAATATTGAAAAGCCTTTTAGGATTTACTTTTACAATTCCGTTGCAGTCTTCTTCTCCAAAAATGACAAGTACTCGAAAGAGGCAAAACATATGGATTTGAAGTACTTAACAGTAAGATAAGAAGTGCAAAAGTGAAAGGTATCAATCGAGCATATTGATACATATCTGATGATAGCAGATCTGCTAACTAAGGGACTGCCACCCAAGACTTTTAGTGGCCATGTTGAGAGGATGGGCATTACAGATAAAACCCTGTTAGCATGATGAGTATACACACACACGGCATTGAGTTGTTTGTGCTTTTATGAACTTATGAATTCAATAAAAGTATTGTTTTACTGGTTATCCATATTATCGTGTATACAATTATGGTAGTGGTGGGTAACAATGAAAGTTTCCCATTAAGGTTAATTTGAATTATATCGATTGTGATACATGGAAGGGATCTTGTCACTGTATGACTTGTGACCGCCATGATAGTACCGCCACAATCCAATTTAACAATGACTTGATAAATTTGATGAAAGATGTACAACTAAAAGTTTATCGAATCATCAAGTTTTTATAAGGGCCAAGTAGGAGATTGTTATATTATTTTAACATAATGTGGCCCATGTAAATTAAAGGTTATTATAATTAAAAGGTCTAAGTGTGATGATTGATAGACTAAAAGTATTGAGAACCTATAGGTGTAATTCTCTCTCCTCTGTCTTCAAAAAATGTAACAAATAATTTGCGTGCTAATAACAGATATTTCTTTAGTGATTTGCATGGTGCTTCAGCTTTTAGTGATGAATATTAAAGCGTCAGTTTTATGAAACTGAATGGATATTAAAGCCTACTTAAATGATATAGTTTCATAAAACTAAATGGCATTACATGATGCAAAACATGATAGAGTTTTATGAAACTAAATGTGCATTAAATGATGCAATAAATGTAAGTAAAGCTTAATGCATGTACCAGGTAATTGTCCCAGGTACAATTACCTGGGACACCATGGTGCCTGGGCACCATGATCCAAAATGGATATTTTCCATATGTATTTGTATGCGAAATTTTTTGAAATTTTTAGGATGTTGAGTTCAACCAGTTTACTAACTAGTTCAAACAAGTTTGAACTAAAATTCAAACTAACGTTTCCTTTTTTGATGATAGTTTGATTGTAGGTATGTGCTAAGCATACATATAAATCAGCAAAGTATGTAATCTGAATTCGTTCAAATCTTAAAATTCGAGTATATTTTTTCAAAGGTATGTGTTTCATTTGAATTCTTATAGATGGGTATATACCCTAAAACTGAAAGTTTTGAAAAATATATCCGAATTTGACTTGAATTAACGCATTTAAAATCATGGTGCCCAGGCACCATGGTGTCCCATTCCGTTATATATATATATATATATATATATATATATATATATATACATATATGTGTGTGTGTGTGTGTGTATACATATATATATGCTATGGAATTCAGATAGTAGATGTGGACAAGCAAATGAAAGAACAATATACACATCAAAGAAAGTAAAGAAAAGTTCTATGTCCTTTGAGAGAACTATAAAGGTTAAGAAAAAAAGAGGAGAGAAAAATAAAACTCAATATGCAAGGTATTGCTAATATGTCTCAAAGTGGGTTTGTGCTTTTGCACATATAAAGGATGATTTGTTCTTTTGCACATATAAAAGTTGCTTTTCGGTTGAATCAAAATTGCTAAATGATCATATAACTTTCGCAATTTATCTTACACCATTCCCTCACGTCGTTCACTTCTACGAACGTACACCTACTTGTTGGTTAGTTTAGATGGCGAAATATTAGATAAAGTGTAAATCTGGTACCGTCCAAAGCCCATTTTCATCTATAGAGGGAAGGTATCAACAGAGTTACCATCAAATTATCTTTAAATTCTTTGTATTTTTTAGAACCGCTGTCAACTCCTATACTTTTTGATACCTTCGGCCTTTAATTTTTTACCTTTTATACTAGCTCAATTTATCAGCCTAAGGACGGTAAAAAGTCTCTTTCACCCTAACCTACAAAGTTTTACCGCGATTGCTCTGACACGTACATGCATGCATGGTGTTCCGCGATGGTGACGGTAGGAACGGAGGACGAGGATTAGCGAGAAGCTCAGGAAGCTGCAAGAGCTAGTTCCCAACATGGACAAGGTAGTAACAGTTAACCTCACAACGTCGATCGTTATATACATGCATCGATCGTACAAACTACAAAAATACTTGTATGTAATTGCACTGTTTGTGTGCATGCAACTAACTGGAGTGATCCTGCTTGTCTGAAACTCTGGAACATAACAGCAAACGTGCACCTCGGACATGCTGGACCTCGCAGTTGAGCACATCAAGGGCCTCCAGAGCCAGCTGCAGGTATATACATCCATCCATATCTTACACTAGTCTATCTCGACTACAACAACAACAAAAAAAAAAATATCTTTATTCGCATAAAGCATTTGATTTCAAAGACATTACCGAACTAGCTAGCTCCTGTCTCTGCAGAATCTGAAGCATCAGCAGGAGAAATGTACCTGCTGCCGCAAGCGTTTTGACTGAGCAGGGAACCGAACCGAAGAACCGAAAGGTGACGATCCTTATCAGTTGTGTAGGGAGGATGACAGATTTCCCTGAGAGAGATGTAAATGGATGATGCTATTGGTAACAGATCCCGATAGATCGAACAATTTGTACATTTTTAGACACAAACTGAGGGACCAGGCGAAGGTGGATGACGCGCGGCACGCGCGGATGGGAGATCCACGGTTTTAATTTGCAGAGCTGTGTATCGGTCGATCCCAATTCCCAGCCGTGCTCAACTAGCTGCCGCAAAATGTGCAGCCGTCCTGATCCTGTAACTTGTTCCCCAGTTTTCGGCTTGCGATCACTAGCTAGATTGTAGTTTAGGTAATTTCTCTCTCTCTCGAAAACATCCGTTTAGGTACCTTTCAAGATGAGATTTTTTCTTTCCCCTTCAAATTTTGATCATGCAGAAATAACTGTACGTGCCACTGAATTTGGGGGCAGCTGTCTCAGAACTTCTATTTCGATCTCTCTCACTCCCTGTTCTAAGTCCTAACCAGCTGCTTGCGTGCTTATGGATTAATGAAATTTCTGTCAGTTTCTTGTAGCAGCTACTCCCTTCGGTCACAGACAGTTGTCGTTTTGGGCATCGACAAGATCCCCAAAACACGTTTTTTAACTATTAATTTCTATTGTAATATAGTTATAAAACCCAATAAATTTATAATATTATGATAATGTATTTTTTGAGAAAAATATCCATATATGATTTTCATATATCCAAATTAAATATTTAAAAATATATCAATAGTTAAAGTTTTAAAAGTTTGACTAAACATATATCTACATATATTTAGATCGATAAATATTTGTGACCAAGGAGTAGTACCATGCATGGATCCTGGATGCTCAGACTCGGAGCAACCAATGGCCGTGCATGCAAGGAGCTCCAAGTCAGCATCGTGATCTGACATGCTGCTCAGCCGTTTTTTCCTTCCCCCATTGCGGAATACTTGCTTCTGTTAGACAACCTCGCTATCGAATAGTCCGGGGTTGCCTAATAGATCTCAAGTGGAGAATAGACAGGGAGAAAGAGAGACACAATATGAGGAGGAACGGGCCTGCTTTATTATTCTCAGATGCTTACGTACAATGGGGTGACCCCCTGCCTCCTATATATAGCGGTTCTGCTTAGAGATAAGGAAGAGTCCATATCGGATACAAATCCGTTTCCTAACACTCCCCCTTGGACTCTTCACTGCGAGATGCATATGCCTCATTAAAACTCCATAAAAACCCAGTGGGAAAAATAATTGGAGAAAGAGTACATAGCATACGCTTCTGTTTGTTGCACTGATTGCCTCATCAAAAACCTAATGTAAGAAAACTTCAATGAAAAACTTACTTAAGGAAAAGAGTACAATCCACCCAAACTTCAATGTTAATCTTCAAGATTCACGTTGGGTACTCAAACTTCATGTTTGAGATTTATGTAGGAGTATGTGAAAATTCTCCCCCTGAAATCTGCACTTCTCTAAGCCTCAACATCCCGATTCCTCTAACACATCTTTCAAAGGAAGATGCCGGGAGTGACTTAGTGAATAAATCTGCGAGATTTTCACACGACTTAGTATGCAGTATCTTTATCTCGTTCATCTTATGCATTTCATGAGCATAAAAGAACTTGGGGTTGATATGCTTTGTAAGGTTACTCTTCACATATCCCATTTGTACTTGTGCAACACAAGCTGCATTATCTTCATAGATAATAGTGGGGTTTGTTCCATGTTCGAGACCACATGACTTACGGATGTGGTGAACCATTCTTCAAGCCATGCACATTCCCGAGAGGCTTCATACAATGCAATGATTTACGAGTGGTTAGTCGGCGTCGAGACAAGAGTGCAGCAGAGCGACTTCCAAGAAATTCTTTGTTCTCCACCGCAAAGGAAAACATACCCAGGTTTGTGACTTGCCAAGATCGCGGTGCGATAGGTACCCGACATCGGCGTAGCCAACTAAATTCAATTCATTGTTTCTTACGTAAAACAAGCCGAGGTCTTTGCTTCCTTGAAGGTAACGGAAGATGTCCTTCACCCCTTTCCAATGCCTTTTGGTGGGTTACGCAGCATCTGCAGTGCTAGCAAATTCACGCATGACGCCAATGTCGGCCTAGTGCTATTACGCAAGGTACATGAGCGCTCCAATTGCACTCAAGTATGGGAATTCCGCTCCCGGGACTTCCTCCCCCTCTTCTTTAGGCCTCAGACGGGTCTAGATGCGCTTGGAGTGACCTTCCAACCATTGGGGTCTTTGGGGTATGCCTTTTCAAAGCCAAATCTCTCCAACACTTTCTGCGTGTAGGATGCTTGGTGTACCAAGATTCCGCCTTGGACATGTTCAAGTGCAAGCCTAAACAGAACTTGGTTTTACCCAAGTCTTTCATTTCAAACTCAGATTTCAAGTATGTGCATGCTTCTTCAATTTCCTCATCCGTCCCAATGATGTTCAAGTCATCTACATAGACGGAGATTATACAAAATCCCTTCGTGGATCGTTGTATAAATACACATGGACAATCTTATTTGTTCGTGTAGCCTTTCTTGCAGAGAAAGTCACTCAAGCGATTGTACCACATTCTTCACATCGTTTTAGCCCATACAGTGATTTCTTCAATTTCACCTTGTATAGGTTTACATTTGCTCTGTCTTGGTTCGGGATAGGGATACCTTCCTGAGTACTTTCATGTATATCTCGAATCCAAGTTTCCATACAAATATCTTTGTGACAACATCCATTAGCTTCATTTTCAACTTCAAGTTGGCGCCATTGAGATCAAGTATCTAAAGGTAATTCCGCCCATGGCCTGGGAGAATAGGTTTCTTCATAATCAACCCGGGGCGTTGAGTGAAACCTTGAGCGACAAGCCTTGCCTTGTATCTTACAACTTCATTGTTTCGTTTCTCTTGCGAACAAAAACCCATTTGTGACCTCACGGGGTTTTATATGGGGAGGCGTGCGGCACCTGAGGCCCAAACACCTCTCTTTTGTTCGGAGAGACTAACTCTGCGGTGATTGCCTTCTTCCAATCTTCCCAATCGAGCCTTTTCTTGCACTCTGCGAGAGATGCGGGCTCGGGATCATAATTAATGATCGTGGCAATCTTCTTTGCAAAGTATGCATCGACATTGGTGTTGCTCTATTCATTGATTCTCCGTTATTACAAAGTTTATGGCCATTTCATCATGGGGTGCTTAGTGCACTTCTACTTGCTCTTCATTGCTATTTCCCATTCCAGGAGCAAGTTCCTTTAGTTTCTCCGCCAATGTGTGCGCACACATTATTTCCTGGCGACTTCTTCCAATGGAAGGTTCAGATCTGGAATTGCCTTTTCCTGAGCTTCTTTCGGTGCCAGTCTCAAGCGGCTCCCCTTCTTGCTTTGGGGCACTTTTGTGATTGGTGTGGTAAGTCCTCTCGCTTGATTTTCCCAGGCGTCTCCGGGTACTTTGGGTTTGAGAAGCCGGATCTCCTGTTCTTTTCTTTGAGGCCTCACGAGCAGGATGAGGGATACCTTACGCTTTCTTTGGTATTTCCACCCTCTCTCGGTGCATTTCTTGCTGGTACATGCGACTTAACCACGCTCTTGAGATCACAAAAATGATCAGCGGTTCATTTGCTAAATTACGCAAATCAATTATCTTGGACTTCTTGATTTGCTTCATTAGTGCGAAGGATCATGCGGGGATCCCAGTGGAATGCCATACTATTTCCGGCATTTTTCATCCAATGGTTGATTCTCTCCCCTAATGACGGAAATGGTCCTCGTCAAAAGATGCAATCAGCGAATCAACTGTGTGCAAGTCTCCAGTCATGGGTTCCAAACACCTGATTATGGATGCACTCTCATAACCAACGTATATCCCAGACTTGCGGAGAGGGCCCATTGCAATCCGCTGTGGGGGTGGTATAGGTACATATACCATACAACCAAATTTTCTAAGATGGGAAATCTTCGGGATGACCCCTTGCACTAATTGCATTGGTGAATGGATGTTGTAGGCCGATGGTCTATAATTGATGAGTGCTGCTGCGTGCAGGACTGCATGTCCCCAACAAGTGTTGGGCAAGTTACAACTCTGCAAGAGCTGATGCGGCAATGAACTTAATCCTCTTTATTAGTGCTTGACTAGCCCATTTTGCGTATGGGCGTGCGATGAGTGCTCAACGATTATTCCGTTCTTTACAATAATCATCAAATGCCTTGGAAGTAAATTCGCGGCATTGTCCAATCGAATGGACTTCACGCGATGATCGGGAAAAGCATTCTTAATTACGATGATCTGCGAGATCAACTTTGCGAATGCATGATTCCTTGTTGACAAAGAAACATGTATGCGACCATTTCGAGGAAGCATCAATAAGCACCATAAAGTATCGAAGCGGCCCGACAAGGGCTGAATCGGACATAAATATCCCCCTGAATGCGTTCCAGGAATGCGAGGATTTCATGTTGCACTTTCATAACAGAGGGTCTAGTTATTAATTTCGGTGGCACATGCATGGCACACAAAATCTTCATGATTTGGGAAATTTTTAACATTAATGCCATGACCTTGTGAGTTATTAACTATATTTCTCATCAATCTAAGACCAGGATGACCTAATCTACAATGCCATAAAGCAAATAATTGAGGAGCTTCTAAAGGCAGGTCTTCAAAGAAGTATACACTGCGTGTGCATTGATTTTCGTGTAGTACAACTCCAGATTCATATGAGGGACATTTTTCTAGTACCATCTTTCCATATTCGCGTGCTTCACAATGCACAAGTGTTCTTTGCCATTTTCTTCATTGGTTTCTACGTGAAACCCATTGGCGCGGATATCTTTGAAACTTAAGAGAGTGCGAGTTGATTCGAGGTACAAGAGGGCTTCTTCAATTACCAAAGTTGTACCCATTGGCAATATAATTGTGGCTCTTCCCGAGCCTATTATATGCGTATCGCTTCTGCGATAGTTGTAATCCTTCCAGCGTTCTTCGTGATCGTGCGGAAGTATTTCGACTCTCTTAAGATGGTATTTGTTGTGCCACTATCAACAATGCATATTTCCTCCATTGGGCGCGCTACGATTTCTAGATGAAAAGAAAAATAATTCTAATCATACGGTGGCTAAGTAATTCAAAATTGCTTACAAATAAAGAATCTTTGGAATAAAGAATAAATTGCAATTCTATTCATGAGAAAAGTATGCTCTTCGAGCTTACTATTCATTATGCAATCGATGTCTATGTGAGATAATTCTTGACAATTCATGTCGGTTCTTCAAAAACTCACGTTAGATAATGCCACACCTTTGCACATTCATAAGGTTCTTCCATTAGATTCTTGCGTGCAATCTAATAGGAAATGGTCGCTAGATTCAATGAAATGCATAATTGAATTCTCATGAGTTTCGGCAAACTAAAAGAAAATAATAATTGCAAGATTCATAAATACTCGATTCATAAATATTCAGAAATACAACTACGTGCATGTAGGTGATCGGCTTCGTGCAAACGATCAGATTCATATGCACGATCGTCTTCGTGCGATCGATTTTAACGCGGCTTCATGCGCGTGGTGCATTCAGTTCCATGCGCGTCGGCCTTCCTTGCGCGACGGTGGCCGCTTCGTGCGATGTGCTTGAATTTCATTATATTAAAGCAATAAATACAATGCATGGAACAGAACAATAATTGCACAATTCATAAATTCAGAATAAACAATAATTGCACAATTCATAAATTCATAAATGCGGAAATAAATTCTCGAAATTTCCGAATTTTTCTTAGTATTTGGCAATTTTACATTAATTATACAATTTTCCAAAGATCACTTGATAAATTGCAACATGAATTAAACATGGCATAAGTCTAATTACAACTTATATAATTCTTGTTGGTAGGAACGAAAAGCAGTAATGAATATCTACATCAATTTGACTCTTGGCAGGTCAACTCGCTAGGTGGCTCACATGAGGGAGGGAGCACTTCCCGTTTAGGGTGCCAATTAAAGAACCAAGCCTCATGTGTGTTTTCCTAGACACCAATTGTCTCATATCTGTTTATTCATTACCAAAATCAAATCCCAACCACTCATGTTCTCATAAAGCGTTGTATGAGAAGTGCGGAATTTTCCTAACGCTTTTCATAATTTACGCTAATTTCAAGCAATTTTGAAATTCTTATACAATGAAAAATTTAATTTCAGCAAATATCAACATGACATAATTCATAAATTCAAAATAAACAATAATTGCATAATTCACAAATTCATAAATACGGAAAATAAATTCCCAGGAATTTCCGATATTCTAAAAGGGGCAATTATTTCAAAAAAAATCATGCAAAAATTCATAAATGCAGAAAATAAGGCTAAGGGAAAATTAAAACAGAGCCAACAATTTTTCTGGATTTTTCTAGACATTTTTCATATTTTTCATGATTTTTCTGCTATTTTTAACCAAATTTCTCAATTTCTAATCATTTTCTAAAAAAAAAAAAAAAACAAGAAGGGTAGCCAAGTAATTTTGCCATCCTCCTGTTCTTATCTGGTTTTAACTGGATTGAGCCCGGTCGGCAGGGACTTCATGTCCCATCGCACTGAGGGGCAAAAGGAAATTCCTTTCTGATTTCAGCGGATTCCCTTAATTGCTTTAGAGCTTGGACTTCTAGTCCATTAATCCCAACCGGATCAATCGGGCTTCCTGGCTCGGAGTCAGAAACCTGACGAGAGGTGGTGGTCGTGAGTCGGGTGCGATCTGCATGGCTAGTGAGGGCGGCGGCCGACTGCGCGACAAGCCGAGAAAACCAGCCTTGAAACAATGAAGCAGCGGCCAGGGTAGTGCGAGCCGTCGGCCCGGTCTGCGGGCTCAGCCTTGAGCTCGTCGTGACAGCGCGGCCCAGCGACTATGCATGGTACTTGATGGCGGCCGCGCGAGGCCGGCGATGGTGCGAGGCCACGATACTAGGCTTCGAGCCAGTGAACGGTGCGGTGGACTTCGAGCCTTGTGGCGGCGTGGCGGAGACGCGCTTCGAGCGCGGTGGCGCAGCGGTCGGCCGGCAACCTGCGTGCGCAGCTTCGAGCGACGACTCTTCATGGCAGGGCTCGATGCGGGAGACGTCTGCCAGCGGCGCTCGGTATTGTGGCGGTACGCGTGATCGGCCGGTAGCGTTATGTCTCGCCGTGGCGAGCGGTGCAGCAAACTGGGCTTCAAGATTCGAACAGGGAAGGCCGAAGCAATCCGTGCAACCAGGCCGGCGGTCAGCACGCTGCATGTGCGCGCTTCGTGCCCGAGAGAATCCGGCCGATGGTCCGTCGCGCTACGTCTTGTGATTTCTTTGGTTCGATCGATCGGTTTGCAAAGTAACATAACCGTGCCATGACCAGAAAGATTGTATAACTGGCTTCATGCCATGATCTGCACAACGCTATTATACTGTAGCTTCATGCTACATAGCGTAGATTAGATGAATGCAAGGATTCACAATGAGCGATTAGATCAATCCTCGTATTCTCACCTTTTCTCACTTTTTCAATCTGCTTTCTGGTAGACTATCGCGTAGGATAGAGTCGCGTAGGACTTTTATTTCGGCAAACCGAGTGGATGCCCGGCTTGATGGCGCAGTTGATTGCAGATCGGATCGAGCGATCAATCGCCGGTAGAAACGTTAAGTCGTCGTCGATGATCCTTCGCTTCTTGTCTTTTCTCACCTTTCAATCTTTCTCGGTAGAGCTTCGTGCGATAACGTGTTAGACAACCTCGCTATCGAATAGTCGGGGTTGCCTAATAGATCTCAAGTGGAGAATAGACGAGGGAGAAAGAGACACAATATGAGGAGGAAGCGGGCTGCTTTATTATTACGTAATGTACATACAATGGGGTGACCCCCTGCCTCCTATATATAGCGGTTCTGCTTAGAGATAAGGAAGAGTCCATATCGGATACAAATCCGTTTCCTAACAGCTTCATCAATCTCGGATTTCATGGTTTTGGCGCATGGCTTGATTCGGATTTCATGGTCAGCTCTTCGGCCAAGCCCTCTCGGATTCCGATTCCCGTTGGTGAACTTGTCCGAACGGAGATGGATGGAGGCCATGGTCACAGACTTGTCCACACCGATCGAAACTTGCTGCTACTAGGGGTGGAATCGAGCTCGCCAGTTTTCGAGCCGAGCCGAGCCCGACTCGTTGCATACATCGAGCTCAATCTTGGGCTCTGCTCGGGCTCGCTCGAGCCTCGAGCCGGCTCGCGAGCCGGCTCGCGAGCCGGCCTACAAGGGCACTGGCAAGGGCCCAAATGCCCTTCATTCTCACAAAAAAACGAAGCTCCTCCATCCATTCTCACCGTTCTCAGGCTCCAGCCTCCTCTAGGGTTCGGTTAAGAAGCAATTTCACATTTATGGGACGCCTTTTTAAGCACAGATGGTTAGATTGCTTCTTCGCTTTATAAAGCGCAAACATGTAATCTGGAAAAAGAATACTCCGCTTACTTTTATCTGTGCAAAAGTAATCAGTAGACCCAATACAAGACATTTGAAGTACTCAGAAGAGTAAACTCAAAAAGTAAGGTAAGACAAGCATTGCTCATTAGATGTCTAGCATTGGGTATACTGATTACTGTATTGTGAATTCATACCTTATATGACTCAATGACTGTCGAGCCCAACGAGCCGCTCACGTTGGCTCGGGCTCGCTCGTTAGCCAAGAGGCGGTAGGCTCGGGCTCGGCTCGTTGGCCATGCGAGCCGAGCCGAGCCGCACCGAGCCGAGCCTCGAGCCTCGAGCTAAAATTCCACCCCTAGCTGCTACCAACACACGGATTTACGCAGCTCGCAGTACTGCACTTGCACGTGGCTATGGCCGCGGCAGTTCTCCGGTTTTTGCTCGTCCTCCTCGTCGTCGTCTGTTGCCTCGGAAGGCCGGTTCCGTCGCCTCCAGCAGCGTCTTCGGCGCATCATCGGCCTCAACCTCTTCGCGCAGATGCGCAACGTGCTGCTGCAGCATGTTAGCCGGACCGCCACCCTAGCGCGTCCGAATCCCAGGTCGTTAGGCTGCAGCACACACTCGCAGGCCCAACCCGAGCAGCGGGCCAAGGTCTGTTGGGCCATCTCCCCCCAAAAAGCTAGCTCAATGAGGGGGTGCTCCCTCACCCTTATAAACCATACTCAAGTCCTCCCCACAACCAATGTGGGACTATTCCCAACAATCTCCCCCTCACACATTGGGCCGAGATTATCTAGGAACCACCTGGGGCACCTGGGCTCTGATACCACTTGTTAGACTTCCCAGGCGTACATACTCACTCAAACGCTCAAGAACAGAAATAGCGGGAGGAAGAAGATGATGAACAGTAGCACGAGAAAAGCAGTGCGTCCAAACGCTTGCAGCGCACACACGCTGCACTCTCTGCTGTTTAAACTCATGGGTTACATGCCCTTATATAGTGGGCGGATCACCTAAACATAGAAAGCCTAACTAAAGAAACAAACATATTGAATGATCTGATTGCCTATTGTATCATGATTTATTGTCTTTCATGACACGGCAAATCATTAATTTTGGCAAGTCTTGATTATTTTCCAACAATCTCCCCCTAATCAAGACTTGTCGACTCTTATTCGACACTGGATGGAGAACGCATCTCTTCGACAAACAACGCGCACAACGCGGCTGCCTCCAACAGACCGCAACGGCCCCTACTGCATGCAACTCCTCCACGCTACGTACGCGGCAAGCTGCAAACCGACTCAAACGCATGCATGCCCCACAACTCGGATCACCACACGATCAGCACACGACACAGTCACGCCACCAGCTGCGCGCACGCACACGCCACTGGGTTTATTCCCAACAATTATCACTTGTCGAACTCGCCCTTGAGAGTTGAAAGGCGAGCCGCCTTGACGCGATCGGCGCCGACAAACCTCGTCTTGAGGCTGTTCCATACCTCCTTCGCCGTCGTCTTCGTCGAGACTTGCATGAGGATGTCCTCCGACAACGCTTGGAGAAGCTGCGCCCTCGCCGTCTTGTTCTTCCGCTCGTCCACCGCCACACCTTCCGCAAGAGACACCGCCTCCCAGAGGCCCTGGGCATCAAGGATTGCCTCCACCTTGATTGCCCATGCCGTGTAGTTCGCCGGCGAGAGCACCGGGTAGGACAGCGACACCGTGGTCCCCCCAGCACCGTGAGGGACTATCGCCATGGCCACAGGCAAGATCTTGAGGCTCTGATACCACTTGTTAGCCGGACCGCCACCCTAGCGCGTCCGAATCCCAGGTCGTTGGGCTGCAGCACACACTCGCAGGCCCAACCCGAGCAGTGGGCCAAGGTCTGTTGGGCCATCTCCCCCCAAAAAGCTAGCTCAATGAGGAGGTGCTCCCTCCCTGTTTGTTTGCCCTATGGATTATATAATCCAGCTTATATAAGTTAATGGGGAAACAAACAACCTAGATTATAATCTAGATTATATAATCTAAAGCATGAGATTATAATAATCTATAAGCAGCTATTAGGGTGCTTATATAATCTCAAACTAATAATCCAACAAGAATAATCAGGGAAAACAAACAACCCTAGGCTTATTTAAAGGTATATATCCAAATTTTATATAATCCAACACCAAAAAGGTGGATTATATAAGCTGGAGAAGGAAACAAACAGGGCCTAAGTCCTCCCCACAATGTGGGACTATTCCCAACACAGCAGGGCATCCGGGAGCTGCGCCGGCTGCAGCCAGCCGCGACGATCGCGTACGCCGACTGCTGATCTCGGCCTACGTGCGGATTCTCGAGGGCGCGCCCAAGATGGGCTTCGACGGGGCGACCCTGACCAAGGCGTGCGGCGGCGCTGGCGGCGGCGCGTGCAACTTCGACGTGGACAGGTTGCGCGGTCCGCCGAGGACGGCGGTGTGCGCGAGGCCGGACGAGTACGTCGGCTGGGACGGCGTCCACTTGACACAGCATGCGTACAACGTCCTCAGCGAGCTGCTCCACCATAGGAGTTTCGCGTCCTCTGCTCCAGTAAACTTCCCGCGTTCATAGATCGCCTGTGATTAGCTTCAGCCTCAAGTTCTGCATTTGTTTTCTTCCTTTTTTGAGTCCTCTGTATGATGGTGTTTAGTTAATGTAAGGATATAGTAATTAGTTCCAAGTGTCAACACGAAGTTCTGCATTTGTATTCTTCATTTTTTTTTTCTAGTCTCCTGGACGATGGTTTAGTAATGTAAGAACACGTGTGGTTGCATCAGATGGATATAAGCCATGCGATTAATTATGTGACTTGCAGTATCTCTCGCCTTTTCATAGAAGCTGACAGCGAGTAGAGATTTCATGACTTGAGCACACTACTCTTGAAATTAAAGTTGAAATTGTTCAGCTAAATTGTTCATATCTGTACTTGGATAACAGCTCAGCCAAAGCAACATTTTAACAAGGCAATGCGAACTGGGAACTCACATATAGCATATTCATTTAAAAGAGTGGTATGTTCTTGAAATAAGCCACCATTGTTGCCTATTGAGCAATCCTGGATACTGTAGACTACTTTAATCTTCTGTGTGTTATGTACTTTCTGTAAGCAAAAATAGCTTATGCTTCTTGAGGGTGTTGCAGACTCGCAGCCGCCACCCGTATTTCTACTTTATTTCTCAACTGTTGTACACAACGTGTTGATGCATTGTATTATCAGCTAGTGCACTGTTTAAGGACTACAAATGAGCTACAGGCTAAAGCCTACTCCTCAACAGGAGGATCCACCCAACGGCCATGGTCCTTGATTAGCTGAATCAAGGCGTCAGTGGCATGCTCCATCGCAATGCCCCGCTGCACAACGGCCTGCAGCAAAGAGATACATCGTGTCAATAGAAAGAAAATGACGGCCTTAAGACTGGTTTAAGGACAACGAGCATTTCCATGCCATCACCACATCTATTGGACAGCGTTTGCAAGATTCATGAACAAATATGAATTGTATGACTGTTGTTCAACAAAATACCACAATTTCCATTTGATATGATTCAACATATTGGAATGGTTACCTTGCCAACATAGAGATCGATCTTTCCAGGAGCACCTCCAACGTATCCAAAATCGGCATCAGCCATCTCTCCTGGCCCGTTAACAATACAACCCATGATAGCAATCTGGCACCATAATATAGATATAGTTAATCAGGCTGATGTTCGATTGAAATGAATGGAAAGCATGAAGTGTGGTAGAGAGTTTACAGAGACGCCTGGCAGATGAGAGGTCTTCTCTCTAATCTGAGCACTGACTTCTTGGAGGTCAAAGAGTGTTCTTCCACAGGAAGGACAAGAGACATATTCCTGCAGCATCCATTAACAGTGAGACGGACGATATTCTATTTTCAGAAGAGGTTCATCAATAGTTAGTTTCTTCTTCTTTGGCTGGTTTTGGAAGGAAGGTTTTTTTAATGTGATAGGAAGAATGTGTTGCACTTTTTCTCACAACTCTCCGATTAGAGGTGGATGTTGTTTAGGGGATAGACAGAGAGAGCTAGCCCTATCTATTAAACAAATAATTCATCAACGTACAGTTTTTGTGTTGCGCATCCTGCAACCCTGTAGCAAGTTGAAGGATGTGTCCCTCAAAAATTCAAATTCCTGGTCAGCAGCTTCAAGAAGTACACCATCACCAAGACCATCAACTAGAAGAGCACCAACATTGCTCCCAGCACCAATAACAAGATCATCTCTGCATTTAGATGGAATGGAATAACCGAATAAGCACAAAAAATAGGGCTCAGCAATTCCAAGGGGGGAAATATTTTGGAGTCACCTATCAATGCTTTTAGGGAATTCTATGTGATGGATTACAGGGAAGTTCAAACCATTAGTTTCTAAGTACTCGAATAACCTGCAAAACAAGGAAAATTACAAAATGTTAGGCGAACAGAACAAGGAAATATAACTTAGGGAGCACCATGTTGTTGATTATGATTGGTTGGAAATAATCCCTAAAAACATTGATTGTTTCTCAGCTACTGATCTTCTGTAGAATTAAACCCACTTTTCATGCTTAAATCAAAGGTTAGACTTGACTAGTTGGTTCGTCCTATCAAATTGTCATATTGTAGAACATACTCCAGTTAATAACTGAATACTGAATCGAGCTCTTTAATTGGCTCATTTGTTCACTTACCTCCTAGCAGCGTGTACTCTGCCAGTCTTCTCTTCACCATAAGGAACATTATGTAACAACATTGTTATATTATCAACACTCTTAAGAATATCTACTTGCGCGTATGACTCATCTCCACGAAGGGTGACAGCAAATCTAGTGCCTACAGGGGGGGAAAAGCAACTTAGAGATAAAACATCGTAAATAGTAATTGGCAAAAACCAAAATTTCAAAAAACTACAAGATCATAATCTAATTCTAATTGCTACCTTCTGGCAAAAGTTTGTGTGCAGCACTTGACAGTTCATCGAGGTTGACAAGCACAATTGCATGTGGAAGTGGCTTTGTCAATTGCTCCGATAAGGGAGTCAAGACACCCATGCTGGTGTCAACTAATCTTTTAAGTGTAAGCCTCTATAAAAATTTACAAATTATAACAGAATTAAAAGAAGGAATAGAAAATTATATGCATATGGTTTTAACACATGAGGGCGGCAAAGAAATGTAAATGGAACTCACAGCTGGAGCATCTTCTACAGGGGGGAGCACCCTCAAAAGAATAGAATCTACAGTTGCCAGATCCTGATGTTCATAGAAGAAATAAAACCAGTTTAAACTGAAGTCCCTCTAAAATTGGTCATGTGCTAGAACATACATCTATAGAAGATCAGACCTTGAAAGGCATGCCAACCACAAGCTTCGCAGCAAGAGACCTATAAAAGAGCTCAGGAGCCTGGCAAATAAAAGAGGCTTTCATCATTGCAGAAAACATTGATTCAGATGGCAAAATCAATATACATTGGTTATTGTTATTTTCATTTCAAGTAACAACGTAGTATGAAACTATTAACTATGTATTGCTAAATGCATGGAAAGTGACAAAGGGGCTGCTGAAGTTATTCTGCACAGATTACAAAATAACTGTACTGTGCTGAAGTATCTTTTGGCGTAGTCATGCAAGGAAAAGATCAAAAAGGGTAACAAAGGTGCAAGTTACCTTCAACTGATCCAAGGAAACTGACATCAGAACAGAGCCATCGCGATGCATGACACCTCTGTAGTCTACTTCCTCACCCTGTTGTAGGAGCAGCTGGTAAGAAATTTAGCGCTCCTTATTATCTGACTCATGGAATTATTTTCAACTAACCTCCTTTTGTAAAGGCAGCTGACCACTTCTACGCTGGAAATCGAAATAGTGCCTGTGTTTTTCTTCAAATGGGGCCTAGGAACACAATATAGATGCATTAGACATGCTCAAAAACATTCACATAAAGCAAAGCACTACTAAAAAGAACTGATATTTACTGTATAGTGAGTTCTTAACCAGAGACAGTGTCATTTGTGTACGTCCATGTATGCGGATGATGTCGCTTTGTTTCTCAACCCTAACACGGCAGAAGTTAAGCTCATGTCTGGACTACTTAGGATCTTCGGACAAGCAACAGGTCTTAGGGTAAATTTCCTGAAAACGGAGGTTTTCCCTATTAGGTGCGAAGGTTTAGACCTTCAACAAATCCTTCAGGAGTTCCCAGTGGTGATAAAAAGCTTCCCAGCTAGTTACTTAGGCCTACCACTACGCCCGACAGGTCTCAAGAAAGGGGATTTGAAACCCCTCATAGAGAAGGTGGAAAATAGGCTAGCGGGATGGAAAGGACCGCTGCTATCCAAAGCAGGAAGACTAGTGCTAGTGGAATCGGTGTTAGGGACCATACCAATCTATCATCTAACAGTGTTTCCAAGGGCACCTTGGGCCATCAAACAGATTGACAAAGTTCGTCGAAATTTCCTATGGAGGGGACAGAAAAACTGTAATGGAGGGCATTGCCTCGTTAATTGGAAAAAAAACATGTAGGCCAAAAAATCTTGGAGGATTGGGAATCAAACACCTTGAGGCGTTTGGCAGGGCACTAAGACTAAGATGGCTTTGGCATCAATGGAAAGATCCAAACAGGTTGTGGAAAGGTTTGCCGGTACCGTGCAAGGATGAAGACTTAGCCCTTTTCAACGCGAGCACGTCCATCTCGCTAGGTGATGGCCAACTGGCTAGGTTTTGGACGTCAAATTGGCTCCATGGCACGTCGCCAAGGAACATCGCACCTCATTGTTTCCAGCTGGTTCGCAGGCGAAACAAATCCGTGCAAGCTGAGCTGTCCAACAGCAATTGGATGCTCCCATTGAGAAGGATTTCCACAGAGACGCAGATTCAAGAATTTCTAAAGCTCTGGCAGCTGTTGCAGGGGGTCACTTTAAACCCAGAAATTCAGGACGTCATCACCTGGAGATGGACCTCAGACGGGCAATACTCAGCAAAATCAGCGTACAGGGTGCAATTCCAGGGAACCATAGCTGATCCAAACTACAGCTTAATCTGGAAATCAAAAACACAAAACAAATGTAGGTTCTTTGCTTGGCTGCTGTTGCAAAACAGGATCCTCACAGCGGACAACCTTTCTTTGAGAGGATGGCCTCATTGTCCGGTTTGCTGTCTGTGCGGCTCAGGAGTGGAGTCGGCGCACCATCTTATGATCTCTTGCCCTTTCGCAAAGCAGGCTTGGGCGCTTTTATCTCAAAGACTGCATACTCTGAATCTACCCCTGCAAAATCAGAACCCGGATCTGCCTGTAGATTCCTGGTGGCGAAGGCTGCATGCGGTTTTCCCCAAAGAGATTCGTGGAGAATTGGATGGGCTGCTCATTTTTCTTTTTTGGAACATTTGGAAGGAGCGTAATGCCCGTGTTTTCAATTTGATGTACTCAACGGTCCTAGAGGTGGTCCAGAAAACGATTCAAGATTTCACGGCATTCCATATAGCAAGGTGGTCAGAGTAGGGTTCCGGGGGATGGGTTGTTAGGGATCCCCCCGGGGGGGTTGTTGGGAAGTTGCTTTTGTTTGGCCTACGGGTCGGTTTGTATTTCACTTCTTTCTTAATGAATAGGCAGAGCTCCTGCCCTTATTTCAAAAAAAAAAAAAAACTAGAGAAAGGGAAAGTACATTACCAACCCTACTTGAAGGTTTGCAGCCTGCATTCCAAGATTTGCCAATCTCCGGCAAGGGTCAATTTCTTCCTCTGGTGGTTCTGTGAGGGAGACACGGATTGTATCGCCCAAGCCATCCTGTAACACCACAAACAGAAGATATAAACTTTACAGGACACTACTAGCCTCTCATATTTTTGTTATGTGTTAGACGCTAGCATGGCAAAGGTCTCAAAATACAACAAGTGCAACTTACACAAGCATGGGACTGCAAAGTGAGCAAACAAATTTCAATACCCTGAAACTCTTGTTTTCAGCTATATGAATTGAGTTAATTTGGCACCGTAACCACAGATCATGCTATGGGCCTGAATACCAAGTTTATTGAGTCAAAATATGCAACCCCAGAACTTCCAAGTTCCAACTATAAGCTTAGAAAAGCAAAGAATCATTCATTCCATAGAAAAAGAAACTAAGATTTCCATGTCGTTCATCCCAGTTCCAGAATTTTTATATGAAAGAAATTTATCTCATACAACAATAGAAAGTAAAGATGTAATTACCATCAGAAGTGTTCCAATGCCAATAGCAGACTTCATCCTCCCATCTTCACCCTCTCCAGCTTCTGTAACACCCAAGTGCAAAGGATAATCCCATCCTAGGTTATACATTTCTGCTACAAGCAGGCGATATGCTTGGACCATAACAACAGGGTTACTTGCTTTCATTGAAAACACAAAATTATGAAAGTCCAACTTCCGACAGATCCTAGCAAATTCCAAAGCAGACTCGACCTGAAATTAGTATGCAGAAGATGTCACGCATCTATCAAAGGATGGTTAAATATATCCTCATAAAGGAGATAATCACCATTCCCCGTGGAGAATCACCATAGTAGCTCATTATGCGGTCGGAAAGACTGCCATGATTTGTTCCTATGCGCATGGCTCTTCCATACTGCTTGCATTTCTCAACCAATGGAGAAAAGACCTGAAATGATATTAAGGTAGCTGTGCAAGTCAGATAACATGCGGCGTGTTCGTGCTGATTGAAGCGGACGTAAGAGAGTGAATAGATTTTCAACCTTCTCGATATGCTCAAGCTCTTTTTGGTAATCATCTTCAGTATATTCCAGCTTCTCAAATTGGGCACGCCGATCGGCTGCAAGTAAAACTCTCAGTATTTGCACAAAGTTAAGAATATAGCCAACAATAAAATGAGACACATCACGATTTCACTCACCAAAATTCCCAGGGTTGACACGAATTTTGTCGAAGCATTCAGCCACTCTTAAAGCTACTGTAGGAGCAAAATGGATATCGGCCACCAGGGGGATGTTGTAACTGTTGAAATACAAGAAAAATGTGAGGATACATCCATGCAAACTCACTGAATCTGTGTAGAATTGACTACTGACTTCTTCTGAACAAGAGTGTTTTTAATCTCGAAGCATGCATCAGCTTCCTTCCTACCCTGGACAGTTATTCTAACAAAATCAGCTCCTCTATCTGCTATCCTCATAACCTGCACCAGTGCGATCGATATACTTCAGTATTTCACCAATAATAAAACAGAAAACATCTGAAGAAAGGACGATTAACATCCACAGTTAGTACTAAGAACAGCACACCTCTTCTACGGTCATAGCAACATCTTTGGTATCTGAAGTGGTCATAGTCTGTATCCTTATGGGATGATCGCTGCCAAGCGCCACATTCCCGACCATCACAGTACGGGTTTTCCTCCTCCTTGTCTGGTATACAGATTCGCAGTACTTTTGCCTGGGAACTAAAGAACAGCAAAAGGCATTCAGGCAGATAAAGGTGACACAGATTTAATCTGAACAAATCCTTCGGCACGAACATAGAATTATACATATGAAATGCGCAAGGAGAACACAGCATGCCAATTGTATACCTAAAAGCGGGCTTCCTTCGGAAGATGGCTCGAGCTCCATAGTATCAGAACCTGCGCTGGAGCTCCTCGCTACGAGCGCCTTGCCTCTTGAGGAGACCGTCTTCAGAGTTGCTGTTCCAGGAACAGGCAAGACCTTTGCGAAGTCGACGCTCCTCGTGAAGCCGATGCCGCCATCGCGGACCCTAACATGCGGCGGGAGAGGAGCCGGCGCCACCCCGGTCCCCGTGGCCATGGCTATGCCCAAGCACCAAATGCCCACTCAGGCGATCCTGCAAGCACCTGCAGCGCCACCAACCAACACTAGCGGTGAGCACAGGCTCATCCATGTAGCCCTGTACTTGGCACAGGTTGGAATATTCCCACGGTCGTTCGGTTGTGCAGCAACAGGGGAACGACGGTGTGTGTTTACCGAAACAAGTGTTTAAGCAATTTCCAAACCAAATTGACGGCATATTTTTACAAAATCAACCGGAAACAAAATTGGGAGCCGGATTCAAGCGCATTGCATGCTACAGGACGAGAGAGAGGATGGTTTGAAGATGAAAATGGCATGATAAGTTCAAAATCCTCCTGGCCTAAAGAGAATTCTCTCTAAACTCCATCAAATTACGCCTCCCAGCCACAAAGTTCAAATTTTCGAACAAAAAAAAATATAAAAACAATAACCACCAAATGGATCCCCGCAGCATCCCAGAACCGGTTTGGCTCAGGAAGAAAAAAAAAACAGCAAACCTTGCAGCTCCGTGTCGCGATCTCTCTCCTCCCCCCGTCGGCGAGCACGAGCCAACGGCAGGTAGCGATGCGGGGTACGGAGTTTTTGTAAGCAGCGACGAGGAGGAGCCAGGAGGATGGCGAGTGGTGGGGTTTTATCTTCAAGCCGCGGGGGCGCATGGGCCAGAGAATATTTCGTGATTATTGTCGTTGCTAGGAGAGAGAAAGTTTATGAATGTTCTCAGTAACTTTTTTTTTTTTTTTGCAAACCGCACTGTTTTTCAAGTTTGAATTCTTTATGTTTCGACCCCGTTTGGCAATTTGGAACCGGGCTATTTTTACTAGAATCTGGGAGAAACCCAACCAAACGGGCTAAAACTTGGAACGATTCTCGTCGGAATGTTTCTTCTTTTTCCACGCCGGGGCCGAATCGCTCTCAACCTCGTTCCACACCGATTCATAGAATCCAGACAGCTAGCCAAACGGTTTCCAGATCGTGATTCTAATTCTACCTGAAACGTTTCTATTAAGAATCTGAAACCGTTTCCGTACCAATCTGTTGTCAATTTCAAGTTTGCATTTTTTGTTTTGCTGTGTCACAGCGAGATTTGGCTATGACTCGATAAGCATATCTTGCTGTTTTATAGCGAGTACTTGGTACCTCGGTCTCTACACGAAGTTTTAATTTTATTTTCGGACCATATTTTAGAAGCAGCCGAAATATACCCTAACGAAGAGAGAAACATTAGGGAGCTCAACTCGAGTAAACGCTCGTGTTAATCGTCAAACCGCATGTTTCAACATGAAGAGGATGTGCGATTTCCGGCCACCCTTGGATTCAATTCGTCTGTTCTTCCTAAAGAAACCAGCATGTGCGAAAAAATAAAAAAATAAAAAAAAAGGGGTTAGAAGAACGCCTGCGAAAGCCGCCGTCATGGCGGGTGTGCAGCTGCCGGGCAGCCGGAGGCTGGAGTCGGGTGGACGGAGGTAGCGGTCGCATCACATGTATTGACGTGAGACGCAGCACAATTCACGTTCCAAGCACCGATCCCACGTGGGAGAAGAATTTAGCACACATGTTTGGCACTTGGGGACTCTTGAGGGCTGTGGAATGACCGATCTCCAAATTGCACTTTCGTGCCTGTCCGTCTTTGGTCTTGGAAAACGAATGCCTCCCTCACGGCGTCGGAACGGGAGAAATAGCTGAAGCAGATGTTTCGGAACTGTTTACTGTGCTAGTTGTCAGCGTATTAAACGCTGCACGCAGCATAAGCAGTTAAGACTCACGCCAGGATGACAGCGCTTGGCGCTCACTCAAAGAAGGTGCTCGCTAAGAGACGTGGGCTGCTCAGGCCACTCGAGGCGACAGCAGCGTGCCTCCCTAAGAGGACAGTGGCGCTCAGTGCCACTCCTCGAGGCGACTAAAGAAAGTGTGCTCGCCAGGGATGTATGGCGTCGTGCCACTCTCAGTGACCAAAGAAAGGTGCTCGCCAAGGGGACAGTGATGCCGCCACCTCAGGGCGACTAGCAAAGGTGCTCGCCAAGAGGACAGTGGGCGTTGAGCCACTCCTGGGCGAGTTCCCAAGAATCAACCCGTAATCGGTACAGCTGGCGTGGTCGGCGATATTTAATGCGAGACGGCGCATTAAATGCAGGATGATGTAGGCAATGGTATGGCGCGGCCTTCCCAGCGCGCACACGATGGGGTGGCCCGACCGACATCCTCTCTCTCGGCGATGGATCGCAGGGGTGACAGACAAAGGGACTCAAGCGCTAAGTCTAAGTCGGCTAGACAGGCATTAAATGTGATGTAAGAGAGTGTGACGGTGCATTAAATGCATCAGAGAAAGGTCGACGCTTGCTTTACGCTAGCTCAAAGCCCTACGGCACCACCATTAAAAGGGAGCGCGCATGGGAGAATGGTTGTTGATCCTTGGTTGGCGAATCCTCGAGGGTCTTCTTCCTCACTTTGTAAGAACTTTGAAAGGTAAGAAACCACCAAGCAGACTAGGGTTATTACTCCTTTGGAGGGCCCAACCTGGTAAACTCGACCGCCTTCTTGCTTGCTCCCAAAGATCCCGCTCTTCCTGTCTTTGGAGCGGTTGCCACAAAGCCCCCAAATCTGACTCTCAAGCACCCAACCTAGGTGCCTCGCAAGAGCGGACAGCTGGCGCCGCAGTGTGGCTTAGTGGTTGGGACTGCCCGTTCTTCCATTCCTTTTGAGAAGTTTGCAAGAATCCAAGATCATCCGGTATGGCGAATCTCATCGCCGCCAAGCGCTCTCCCCGAGGAAAGCATGAGCCGATCTCGGCTCCCTTAGTGGAGTCGTCGCCGGTCCTTCTGCGGCGGAGGGCGCGAGTCGCATCCAAGCCCGTGAGTTCACCTTCGGTCCAGGCTGGGCTGTTGTGGGAAGATACTCCAATGCAAAGCCTTCATGCGGCGGCTGCTTTCGGATCATCCTTCCGGTTCAATCGACGGCGACACCTCACCACCTTGGCTCCGTGACATTGCCCGCCTAGTGGATCACCAAAGAAAGCAAAGAGTTGTCAGGGCAATTCAGCCGGGGCTTCCGCCCTCCGCCAAGGAGTTCGATGGTGGATGCCCAAGCTTCCACGCCTTATGGCGACCTCCCGGCCGCAGGAGCCGATAAAGGAAGGAGTATCGGCCGCACTCTCCGCAACAGGGGACGTGCACAAGCTTCCGCATCTTCCCGCGGTACCCATGCCGGAGGAGAACCGCGGGGATCTAAGGGCACGCCAACAAGGGCGCTCCAGCTGGGAGATGATCTGCGCTAAGTTCTTCGTGAGGCGCCATCCGTGAACGACGCGCTAAACTCCCCGCCGGCCATGGAAGGAGAGCTCTCTTCCGACTGGGGAGAGTGTAGACTCGCACTCCTCGACCCCATCTCAGGGTCGTATCGCGGGCGACACTACTCCCCATATAATGTTGGGTGCCAGCGCTTCCTCCGCCTCACCCTGGCTGTACAGAGAGATTTCGGCCCCGCGCCATCGAGAAGTATGCGACGGCACCACCAACCCTGGCAAGAATTCCTGGCAGATTTATACGACGGCAGCGGTCCGCTGGGTCGAGCAGAGTTATGGCTAACTACTTCCCGATACGCCGACAGTTCACTTCGCCTGGCGCCGAACCTTCCTCGAGGTTGACGCTGGGAGGAATCGGCGACATTTTTGTCGCTAACTTTCGTGGCCTTACGCCAACCGGTGTGGAGGACGCACTTCCACGCTTTGGAGCAGAAGGAGGAGTCCTCGAGGGCTTATTCGCGTTTAGCCATTGCCGCAACACGATCCCCTGGGATCTTCCGAGCAAATGCTATTATTATGCGTTCGGGGGGTTAGGGATCGAAGATGCGGGAGAAGATGGCTAATTGCGATCCGTACCACTTCCGAGCTCTTCTCTCCGCTCACAAGCATGTGGCAGCGAGGCTCTGAAGGGTGCAAAGCAGGCCCTCAAACCCTCGACGAAGCCGAGCCAAGTCCTCCGACCGTAAAAAGAAGAAGCGCAAGGAGGCCGCCGCTCGAGAGGTTTTGGTGGCCGATCCGTGGCTAAGCCTCGTTTCGGGCGCGACGATCGGGAGCGAAGAAGAGATCGCCGACCAGCGAGACAATCGCAGTGGGACCGCCGTTTCTCCCCGCCGTGAAGACGATAGTGGGCAAGCCATATCGCCTCATCCACCGCACAAATGGGCACGACTTGGAAGATTGCCAGGTTGTGTCCAAGTTGGTTGAAAAGCTGGCTCAAGAAGCGCCGCAAGGATCGGAAGATGATGACGACGAAGATGACACCCCACCGCTTTCCAACAAGCCGAGCACACTGCGGGCGCACATTCATGGGGGGCTCGCCACTACTCTTCCAACTCGCAGATAAGCGAGAGTCGAGATGTGTGTGCCACCATGCCGAGCCCGACGAGTCGGGCCGCTGAAGTGGTTTGGATCAATCGATCACTTTCACCGGGCCGACCACCCGGGCGAACACTTCAGGCCCCAAACCATCTCCCGATCGTGGTCGCCCTACGGCGTGAATGCGAAGCTTAGGCGTAGTACTCGCTGATGGAGGAAGTGCCATCAACTCCGGCCGGCCTGGGCGACGGCACTCCAAATACCTTATGAAGAATCATACCGCAGACCGCTTTTTTATGGAATTGCCCCCGGATGGGCCTAATGCCCCCGACAAGTCCATCGCTGGCCACGCTCGAAGCTACCAAAAACTTCCGAACGAACTCATCAACTTCAAGTCGCGACTTCGACCTCCCTTACAATGCCCCGCTTGGTCGGCCGCTAGTCAAGTTCATGGCAGGCGTTACGCATCATGCTTATTTGCCGATGAAGATCCCTCGGGCCGTAGGGCCCAATTGTGGTAAAGGTGGATGCTCAAGCCTTATGCGCCTAGCAAGGGGCAAGACTACCGGCTGAGCCGCTGCTGCTGGCAACAAGACCTCGAGCGCCCCCGGCCAAGGCTCGCGCCACCCAGTCCCCTGGGTGAGGTGAAGGTGGTCGTGGGTGAGGAAGGCTCGGGCAAGGTCATGAGGAATCGTGGCGCTGATCTCGCCAAATAGGAAGACGCGCTGCCACCTTCTTCCTCCGGCCTAATCTAGATGTGTTCGCTCGGGAACCATCTCAAATGACCGGGGTCCCTAGGGAGGTGATCGAGCACCGATTGGCAACGCTACCTCGAGCGCACTCACCGGCAGAAGGTCCTGAGGCAAAGCGCCAGAGCGACAAGAGGCCATTCGGGAAGAAGTGAGAAGCTATTGCAAGTCCGGAGTTGTGCGGGAAGCCGCCACCCGAGTGGTCAGCTAACCCCGTGACTCGTGAAGAAGTCCAATGGGAAGTGGCGAATGTGTATAGACTTCACCGAATTCTCAATAAAGCCTCGCCCTATGACCCTTACCGCCAAGGATTGACCTCGCTTGTCGATTCTACAGATGTGAAGCTCTATGTTTCCTAGACGCCACTCAGATATCATCAGATTAGAATGGCGCAGGAAGACGAAGAAAAGACGGCCTTTGTAACCCCTTTGGTGTATACTTGCTATGTTCGAATGCCCTTTTGGGTTGAAGAATGCCGGATCTACATACCGAGCCATGCATATTGTATTCAAGTCACAAATTGGGGAAGAACCTGGAGGTATATGTTGATGACTTGGTGATAAAAGCCAAGGCCACTGATGGGTTGGTTGAAGATCCTGAGGAAACTTTCTCCACCTCCCAGACCATCGCTAAAGTCGAACCCTGAGAAGTGCGTGTTCGGGGTGTCATCTGAAAGTCGCTGGCTTCCTGGTCTCCACCGCGGATCAAGCCAACCTGCATAAGATTGAAGCAATAGAACGAATGAAGCCACTGTCCGCCAAGTGCCACTTCATTTAGCTGGTCGCCTGTTTCCCTACCGTTCATAGTCTCTACTGGGAGAAAAGTCTCCATTGTTCAAGTCGATGAAGAAGACTAACTCTTCGAGGGACTCCTAAGCCTGCATTTGAAGATCTCAAGAGCATCTCCTCGCCCTGCGGCTGTCGCCTCGAGCCTGGTGAGCCGCTTTCCTTTATGTAGCGGCAAGCCCTCGCGGTGAGTGCAGACTAGTAGCAGAGCGAGAGGGCGCGGCAATGGCCGGCCTATTACGTGAGCAAGGTGATGATGCATGATCAAACTAGGTATCCTCGTGCCCGTAAAATGGTGTATGCCGTGGCCGGGTGGCATCAAGAAAGCCGCTGGCACTATTTCCAAGGAAGGGAGATCACTGCGGGTCTCCTGTATCCTCTCAAGGGGAGATCCTTCACAATCGTGGAAGCCAAGGTCGACGCTATGGTCCTGCCGAAATGGGGAATTTGGCTTCAAGTTTGCCCCCCGTGATCGCTTATCAAGAGTCAAAGATCGGGCGGATTTCTTCATTGTTGAATGGACTCGCGATGGGGAAGATAAGGAAGTCCTCGTGCTCACGCCTTTGACGCTTCTTCTTCGATGGATCCTTCAGCTCAAGGCGCTGGGCCGGGTTCCTCCTGGTCTCCCGACCGGGACCCCTCAAATATATAGTCGCCCGGACTTTAAAGCTACCAACAATGTTGCGGAATACGAAGGATTGCTGGTCGGTTCGAAGCCGCCGCAGCCCATCGGCATACGCGCCACAGACAAAGGCATTCTTTGTCGGGTCATCAACTGTGCAAGGAAGGACTTCACCGCCTGATCCCGGCCACATGGCAGCTTACCTCGTGAGGTTAGAAAGATGGAGAGACACTTCAAGGGCTAGGGGTATACACACATACCCCACGCGATAATTATTTAGTGATCGAAGCTCGCCACCGCCGACAAGAGCCCCTGCTCCTGGCCGGAGTCTTTGGAAGAAAGGCTTACGCGATCTGGCCCATCTCACCCGCCTCTCGTGGGGAGGATGGTGATGCCGCTTTCAGCCCTCACTGGATGGGAAGGCGACGCCGCTTATCGCAACCCCCGCTTCTCGCGTGGACGGCATGGTGGCGCCGCCCACCTCGCAGTGAGGAAAAGTGGCACCGGCTGAAACGCTGGCTAAGCGGAGTACCCGGGACGATCACTCTGCGGGTCGCCGTGCTTGACCGGGAAGGCACATGGATGGACCCGATCCTGGCCTACCGCTGGATCAAGTATGCCCGACGATGATGCGTCACCGAGAAGATAGCGCGAAGGCTGCCAAGCGCTACACCGTAGATGGGGACCTGATCACCGGGTGGAAACGGAGTTCTTCAAGTGCATCACTCGAAGAGGGAAGCATTTTGCTTTCGATATCCATGGAGGCGCATGCGTGGAGCCATTTTTCCACGGAACCTGGTGGGAAAAGCTTCCGCCACGTTCTATTGGCCAACCGCTTCCGTGATGCTTGCGAGTGGTGAGGAGATGCGAGGCGCGCGCCACGCCAAGCACAATCCACCAACCACCAAGTCTGCAAACCATCCCGCCTCATGGCCTCTTCGCGTCTGGTGGCCGATATCCTCGGGTCCGCTCTCGCTGGCCACGGAGGCTACACTCATCTGCTCGCCGCCATTGACAAGTTCACCAAGGCGGGTGGTCGGCCGCGAGAACCATTACCGCCGCACCGCGTCAAGTTCATGCGAGGGATCTTCGCTCGCTTCGGTCGCTAACCGTTATCATCGTCGCATAATGGCGCCTTACCACCAAATACCGCTCGACTTTTTGCGAAGAAATGGGCACGGTCTGCTTGCTCTCCGCTGCCCATCCAAGAAGCAACGCCGTTGAGCGAGCCAATGCATCGTGCGTCAAGGGCCTCAAGACGGGGCGCTTGATCGGCTTCACCAACGCTGCTCGCGGTGGGTTGAAGAACTCCGGCAGTCGTGCGGGTCACTCCGACCACTCCCACCGACTCGAGAGACTCCATTCTTTCTCGTTTACGAGCGTAGGCCGTCCTCCTTCTAATTGACATTTGGTCACGCCGTCTGGCCGGCTGCTTCCAAGGGAAGAAGATCGTGGAAAAGATGCGCCAAGACGACGCTAATCTCCCGGAAGAAGCCTGGATCGTATGCCCCTGGCTACGCTCAGACGCTAAAGCTCAGGAGGTACCACGCCACCCGGCCGCTGAGAGAACACCGCAGCGACCCGGTCTTCGCGAAAGATTCGGGCCGCAGGTCGGTTGTACAAATCCGCTTCTCAAAGGGAGGGCCCTTTAAGGTGGTCCCGCCTTCTCGACCGGGCGGCCAGTTATTACCGAGGGCGGGAGGAATCGCGAACTCATTGAATATAGAGAACTCAAGCGCAAGTTCTACCCTCTGAACGGTTGTAAGTTTCGTGTTTTGTTCTCGTGGCTTGGCACGAATCATGCCTGTACCGCTCGGGATTAGTCGGGAATGCTCGCGTTGTTCGTAAATTAAGTATTAAGTTCGCGATTTCTAGCGCTATTTGCATGCCTTTCCGGTTCATGGTTTTATGGCAAAGTGTTCGGCGATCGAACTAGGCTACCCGCGAGCGCCAGCGGGCAAAGGCGGGACCACTATGTAAGTGCGGCGCATCAGATTGGGCAATTGGGCGGCCGGTTTGAACTTCACCCCGACACGGTCATGACACTCGTGTGTCCCCGCAATGGGCGATTTAAACATCAAGCTATCAAAAGCCTACGCCCCGTCACGCCTTACACTGCGCGCTCACGGAGGCCACAAGGGTACGTGCGTTGTTTGGCAGGATCGTAAGGGCAACGAAAAGAATCGCCGGACACAAGGGATACTTTACTCCCTTCTTTTTCCTTCTAAGCCTTAAGCCGCAAGAGCACTCAAGCACGTCAAGATGAAGGTGGAAGGCTAAGAAGACAAGTTAAACATTGCCGAATAAGTCTAAAAGTGTCATGTCTATTCCATGAAAGTGCTTTACAAAAGTTGTTGCAGCCGCTGAAGTTGTAAGGGCAAAAGGAGAAGGGTCTAGTTATCCTATCCTTCTTCCTCCGTCGTCTCACATCGTCAACGCCGCAGGTCTTCCGCGAGGCCCGACGCCCAGCGCCAGGTTGCCACCTCTTCGCCGGCCTCCTCCAAATACAGGTTGGCTATCTCCACCGAAAGTACCGACGTGGGTCAAGAACGCACTGCGCCCGCCTCCGCCTGGGCCTTCCTTCAACTCGGACGGCACGTGAGGATCAAAGTTGGCGCCCTGACGCAAAGACGCCAAAACGAACTTCGCAGAGGGGCACTGCCATCGCTGGCCCCTCCCGGGCGGACTTGGCCAGGCGGCGGGAAGCCGGCGTGAAGTCCGCGAACTGACCGAGCGAGGCGGGTATATGAGGCGACGGCTTCGCTCCATGGCGCTGTCGCATCAACCCGCTGGGCCGAGCGGTAGGCCGCCTCCATCCGGCCAAAGGCGACCAAAGATCTGGCAGAGTGTTCGGCCGGATCGGATGCTGTGTCACGCGCTACTCGAGCTCTTCCATGAGCTCGGCATGAGCGGCCCTCGCTCCGCTTCCCCACTAGCCCCGCCTCCCGCTTTCCATCCGGCCATAAATTAGCCACTCACGTGAGGCGGCCGATCTCGAAGTGGCGGCCACCCCGCTGCTTTGCTCGACGAAGGCGGCCGTGTGGAGTAGAGCCGCCCAAGGCGGCTGCCAAAGAAGGTATCTGCGCCTGGCCAAGGAACGGAGTCCGCGGAGGATCCGGAGAGGGCCAGGCCTCAGCCGGCCTGGGTCGACAAGATGCACCACTGGCTCTGGCATGCTGATCGCCGGCTTTTCTTGTCCTCGCGGATCACGCTGCTGCTCGGCTCAGCTACTCTCACGGCTGCCACCACAGGAGCGTGGGGTCAGCAGCTGTGCCCCGGAACAAGCAAAGCAAGCAAAGGTAAGGCTCCATTCAAGGTTAAAAAGTTTTACCGTTTCTTTTGTGTGTTTCATGGATTCGTGTATTGGCGGAGGCCTTGAAACCGAGGCACTCCTTGAGCGAGAACCAACTCCTCGAGGCACCGGGCCCTCGGGCGAGGAGGTCGCTGCGCACGGTCCACCATCGCGCAGCTGGCGCGGTGGCAGGTGACGGTGGCGGGCGGAGGGTCGCTGCCGGGTGGGTTCATCATCGGCACCGCTGGCGGTCACTACCGGGCGGTGACGGTGGCGGCGAGGTCGCTGGCTGTGGGTCCGCCATCGCGCCGGCGGGTCACCGCCGGCGTGGGCGGTGGCGACGAGGGCCGACGGCCGGTCCGCCACCGAAGCGCTGCGTCACCGGCCGGCGGTGGCGGCGTGGCGATGGAGGGAAGGCGCGCCGGCGGGCCGGCTGCCGGCGGCGCCAATAACCACAGGCGGTGATGGCGAGGCGGAAGCGTCGCGCGATCGTTGATGAAGAGCCCCGCAATGAGGAGGAAGTCCTCAGAGGCGAGGCCGGCTGAAGGTCCAGCCGGCCACGACGGCCGCCCCGATAGCCGCGGGTCGGGCCGGACGCTCCAGCTGGGGCAGGTCGCCGGCAGGACGCTTGTTCTCCCTCTGGTCGCCACCGTCAGGAGTGCCGCGATTATCAGTGGCCTCGATGGACGATGATGGGCGCCCCATGGCGCTCCATCTTGGCATCGCCTGACGATCCCGCCGATCTCAGAGGTCGATGTCGCAGAGTGGAAGCGCACCTCTGAAGGCGAACGAGCCGATCGCCCGGGCCGCCTCATCCAGAAGCGACCGCGGGCGCCCAATTTTCCTACTACCCCGGCACAAAGAAAAAGAAGAAGAAGGCGATTTTAAAAAAAAAAAAAAAAAAAAAAAAAAGAATGATGATGAAGAAGGAAGGCGTAAGAGCTTACCTCCTGGAACTCGTCTGAGTCCCGCCGCCCACGCCCCAGTAGTGCCAGTCGCTGGCGGCGCGCAAAGGACTAATCCTCCGACACGGTCCCGAGAACCATGCCTCCTGGTCACCATATCCTAGCTCATCAACCCGAGCCAACATTGCAAGTAGCGTGTGTCGGGCGACCGGAGATACCTACATTTGCTGCCCACCGCTTCCAGCTGGGAAGCCCTGTGGCTTCAATGTCGGCTGCCTTTCAACGCATTAAACCATTCGCGGCGCACATTTTCCACCGGATCGGTTCTCATTGGAATGTAGCGCAACTACTTCCGCCTCTAAGTCGCGCAGATGGCGCACCGAGATGCTGAGCCCCCGACAAGTGAGCGAAGTGCTGAGCTTTTAAAAGGAGAAGATTGGGCATTACCCTATAAACATCTCACATGGGCGAAGACGAGAGGAGCACAATGGAGTTAGGCGGAAGGTGGATGTTGTGAATGTCGAGAAGTTGAGGACGGCATGTAGTCCGAGACAAGGGATGACCAAGCCCGCCATCGCCTGCATTTAAGAAGATGACTTTCGTCATGGGAGCGATAGCAATCTACCATAGACAAGGAGAGCGCCGCGGCGATCACCTTGAGCATTTAGCGGGCGTTTTCTTCCACTCGCTTGAAGGAGGGAGAACAGGAGCCTGAGAGGCCATCGTAATCCGCCTAAGGCGTATGGAAGCTAAGGTGAAGGAGCAGAGGCGAAGCAAAACGGAACTTGCCTCTGCCGCCGCTTATTTATAAGAATTCACAAAGAGCCTCGCGGGAAAAAGTCGAAGAGACGCGGATGCGGGAAAACCAAAGTATTTTTCATGAAGGGCACGTCCCCACGAAGCCTCTGGAACTACCGCAAGATTCACCTCGGCCGGAAAAAGAGGCAAGTTTTTAAAGACCGCGGCGTATGTAGATTTATGGCTCACCCGAGATTGAAACTGCTCGACGAAGAAAAGAAAAGAATAAAGACACTCTGCGGCCTGGCCATCACAACAGATTAAACGTCGGGTACCCACGCACCAAGATTATACTCACGCCAGAGGATGTGTGGCGCTGTGACACTCCTGGCATGACAAGAAAGGTGCTCGCCAAGAGATGTGGCGCTCGTGCCCTCAGGGCGATCAAAGAAAGGTGCTCGCCAAGAGGACAGGTGCCTGTGCCACTCCTCGAGGCGACAGCAAAAGGTGCTCGCCAAGAGGACAGGTGGATGCTCGTGCCACCCTCGAGGCTTACTCAAAGAAGGTGCTCGCCAAGAGGACAGGGCGCTCAGCCACCTCCTCGAGGCGACTAATAAAGGTGCTCGCCTGTGGACAAAGTGCTCAGCCATTCTCATGACCAAGAAGGTGCTCGCCATGGGACAGTGATGCTCAAAGCACTCCTCGCATGACAAAGGTGCTCGCCATGAAGAGGACAGGGCGTGCCACTCTCGGGCGTAGTTCCCAAGAATCAACCCCGTAACTGTAAGCAGCTGGTATGGGTCGGCGATATTTAATGCGAGACGTGGCGCATTAAATGCGTGGATGTGTAGGCTGGTATGGCTGCCTTCCCGCGCCGTGACACGATGGGTGGCCCGAATCGACATCCCTCTTCGCAAGGAGCTCAGCAGTGTGACAGACAAAGTGACCCAAGGCTAAGTCTAAGTCGGCTAGGACAGCATTAAATGTGATGTAAGAGATGACGGTGCATTAAATGCATCAGTAGCAGGTCGACGCTTGCTTTACGCAGTGCTTGTAAGCCCCATGCGCCAAACAAATTTCTCGAGTATAAAAGGAGCTGGGTGCATGGAGAATGGTTGTTGATCCTTGGTTGGCAGAATCCTCAGAGGGTCTTCTCTCAAATTTGTAAGAACTTTGAAAGGTAAGAAACCACCAAGCAGTGACTAGGGTTATTACCTTTGGAGGGTCTTAACCTGGTAAACTCGACTGCCTTCTTGCTTGCTCCCAAAGATCCTGCTCTTCCTGCCTTTGGAGCGGTTGCCACAAAAGCCCCCAAATCAATCTCTCAAGCACCCAATCCTAGGTGCCTCGTTAAGTTAGTTTGGCCACTCAGTCACGCTGTCTCGGTATATATATTTTAAAAAAAAATTAATCCTATTAAAAAATAATTAAAATAGTCTCTTTCCTCACCGCGGAAGACACGATAGATGATGCATGTCACTTGCCGCAGTTCTTACAGCGCGGGAGGCACCTGCCAATGCGGGAGTGCGGGAGCCTTCGTGCGGGTGTGGACGAGCACATGGCCGTGCTTCCACATGTGCACGGAAGAAACCTTCCGTGGTCCCTGTGTGTGAAAGGTTGCTTCTGTTATGAGATAAAAGACTCTAACCGTATTCGGTTAGGAGTCTATCTCTTAATATGTGGGCGAATCCGAACTCTCCTTGAGGGGACTGCTATATATATACCGGGTGCCTCCCATTGTATTTACATATATTGATCAATAAAGAAGAGAGAGCTCCACCATATATCTTGTGTCTCTTGTTCTTGTGTTCTTGTGTTCTTGTGTTCTTGTTGATTGCCGATCATCAACGTGGAGAACGTCTTGTTTTACAACACGTTATCAGCACGAGTCTCTACCGCAAGAAGCAAAGGATCGTCGACGACAACGAACGACTACTACCGGCGATTGATCGCCCGATCCGATTTGCAATCAACTCGTCACCACGCCGGCATCCACTCGGATTGCCGAAAAAAAGTCATGCGCGACTCTATCCTACGCGATAGCCAACACTTCCGGCATCAAGAAAGTAAGTCGAAAAACCTTGCAGATCGTTTCGCTAGATGCATAGATCTAATCTATTGTTAGAAAACAGAGATTGATTGTTCTAATTTGCCGTTAGATAACTAGATTGATTGTTATAACGCATAGATCTAATCTGACGTTACGACTCCGGGTTCGGCCAGAAGCTGACGACCTTCCTGCCACCAGCCACGTATGGCCCGGTAGCCGGCCGCCGCTAGCTGCGCCCGAATTTGCCGTTTGACCGCGCCTGAAGCCGCTGCTCGGCCACGCCCCGCAGGCGCCGCGCTTGACCCGCTCGGCTACGGCCGCTCCCGCCGACGTCACGGGCCCCTGCTCGCGCTGGCCCGTCCATGCCGGCCGCCATCCTAACGCATCGCTGCGTGCATGGCAGCCGTGTGTCGCGCCGAGTGCATGGCAGCCGTGTGTCGCGCCGAGTGCATGCAGCATACAGGCCATGCGTATGCAGCATATATGCGTATATACACGACGTATATGCATGCAGCATATATGAAACTGCCGGATTTCGGGCTCGTTTCACGCATCTACTAGAAGTTGCATTGATGGGTTAAATCCCTCTGAATTCACTAGGGAAAGTGCTCCCTTGCATGCTGTGGCAGAAAACTTTTTAGTGTCTGGTGGGAATACGATTTTATCCACAGCAAACTCTAGCAGTTTGCAAAAGTATTACCTCCTTTCGCAGAACATACTTGTCATCTCCAAGTGAGCATGCTCACATTTATGCAAATTTAATCTGAATAAACCATAATTCTCTGTTGTTAGAAGATTGTAGTGTACTAGTACATCTTTTTGGTCTTTTCAGCTGTGGTGTATGTTGATATTTGCTGAAATTAAAATTTTCCTGTTGAAAAGTAATTATGAAAAGTGTTAGGAAAATTCCAGAATACTCCATATAGTAGTTTATCAGAACCTGTGTGGTTGGGATTTGATTTCGGTAATGAATCAATAGATATGAGACAATTGGTGTCTAGGAAAACACACATGAGGCTTGGTTATTTAATTGGCGCCCGGAAACGGGAAGTGCTCCCTCCCTCATGTGAGCCCTAGGGGCATGTTGACCTGGCCATGAGTCAAATTGATGGAGATATTCATTACTCGTTTTTCACTCCCAACCAATAAGAATTACATGAGTTGAAATTAGACTTATGCCAAGTTTAATTGATGTTGGAATTTATTTCTCTGTTATTAAGTAATGCTGGAAGATTGATGTATATTTTTGTTTGTTTGTTATGCTTGTTCTATACCTTTCAATTTGTTCCTGTTGCAACAACTTGATTAATTAAAGTTTATTCTTTTAATATAGAACAATCATATAATCCAATAGCGGAGGAGGAAATATGTCTTGTAGACAGTTGCACCACGAATACTATTCTTAGGGAGACTAAATATTTTCAGACATTGACCAAGAAAACTGGAAATATTATGACCATCGCCGGAAGCGAGGCACTCATTGTTGGCCTTTGGAAGAGCCATTATAGTTCTCCTATGGGCACTCGTATAGTAATTGAGAATGCCCTTTTATACCCTGAATCTAGTCGCACTCTGTTAAGTTTTAAAGACATTCGTCTTAATGGCTTCCATATGGAAACCGGCAATGAGGATGGTCTTGAATACCTCCTTATGACTAAGTCAAGTGGGTACAATAAGCATGTGGTTGAAAAACTTCCCTCCTTCTCCTCTGGGTTATATTACACATATATAAAACCTGAAGTTTATGTTGCGATGCAAACCATCCTTAAAGGTCCAGAAATATTTAAGATTTGACATGATAGACTGGGCCATCCTGGGTTGAATATGATGAGAAGAATAATTAATAATTCTGCAGGCCATAGCATAAAAACTATAAACTTCCCTAAACCTGAATATTTTATGTGCCCTGCATGTGCCAAGGGAAAACTTATAGTGAGACCCTCTTACATGAAGATTAGGGAGGAACATTTGAATTTCCTGGAGAGAATTCAAGGTGATATCTGTGGACCCATTCATTACTGTCGGGCCCCTTTAGATATTTTATGGTACTGATAGATGCCTCTACTAGATGGTCCCATGTATGTCTCTTATCTACTAGGAACCATGCTTTCGCAAAATTAATTGCCCAAATTATTAAATTACGAGCCTCTTTTCCAGAAGAAAGGATCAAAACTATTCGAATGGATAATGCTGGTGAGTTCACCTCAAAAGCATTTAATGATTATTGTATGGCTCTGGGCATTAATGTAGAGCACTCTGTACCTCATGTCCACACCTAGAATGGCCTTGCAGAGTCATTAATTAAAAGAATAAAACCCATTGCTAGGCCACTACTGCAGAATTGTAGGCTACCTACCAGTTGTTGGGGCCATGCAGTCTTACACGCTGCTGTATTAATTCAACTCAGGCCAACTGCATATCATGAAATTTCCCCTTTGCAGATAGTGCGTGGAAAAGAACCAAGTATTTCCCATCTGCGAAAATTTGGCTGTGCTGTATACGTGCCAATCTCTCCACCACAGCGTACCACCATGGGTCCTCACCGGAAGTTGGGGATCTATGTAGGTTATGAATCTCCGTCGATAATTAAATACCTTGAGCCTAAGATAGGGGATCTGTTCACAGCTCGGTACGCTGATTGTATTTTTGATGAGGACAATTTTCCGGCATTAGGGGGAGATAAGTGCCACATAAAAGAATGCCGGGAAATTGATTGGAATGTCACGGGCATTCAGTCCTTAGATCCACGCACTAAAGAAACCGAACTCGAAGTTCGGAGGATAATAAATCTGCAACAAATAGCTAATAATCTGCCAGATGCCTTCACTGATCATAAAGGAGTGACAAAATCTCATATACCCGCAGTAAATGCACCTGAAAGAGTGGAAATACCCCAGAAGGATATTCAACCCACTCTTACCCCTCATGACAAAAAGAGGGAGAGGCCTCCAGGTGCACGGGACTCAATTCCGCGGAGACGTCCGCAGAGACTGAGGACCGAACAGATAAGATCACTACCTACGACAGCAGAAGAAGCTCAACTCGATGTTGAGAAAATCCCTGAAGAGAGCCATCCTGAAGATGAAGATGTCCCTGAAGTGACACATCCTGAAGATGATAATCCCAGCATGCGCGCACAATCTAACGCTGGGAGATCGGAACACCCAGACTCCATCGTTATGGGAAATCACGAGGAGCTGGAAGAAATAAACGAAGAAATATCCACAAATTATGTAGATTCTGGAGAATTATATAAGAGAAAGACTACAATTGTCGACATATATTTTGCCTCTAAAATTGCTAAAAATCTTGAATCGATCCGTAACCAAAGTCCATGGCGAGTGCCGTAAGCGCCGATTGGGTCAAATGGAAAGAAGCAATTGAGGCAGAATTGCGCTCGCTTAATAAAAGGAAAGTGTTTGGTCCCGTTGACCGAACGCCTCCTAAAGTGTTCCCTGTAGGATCAAAATGGGTTTTCGTCCGGAAGAGAAACGAAAATAACCAGGTGGTGAGATATAAAGCGAGGCTTGTAGCACAAGGGTTCACGCAGAGACCCGGCATCGATTACGATGAAACATATTCTCCGGTGATGAGTGGAATAATGTTCCGATATTTAATATCAATGGCAGCTAGCTTAAATTTAACTATGCAGTTGATGGATGTAGTGACCGCATATTTATATGGGTCATTGGATACGGACATTTATATGAACAGAAAAACTAAAAAACGGTATACCTCTGAAACTCATGAAACTTATGATTTTTTGCACTGACACTCATGAAACTTAGCACTAAAAACTGATAAAACATGAAACTGATGAAACTAAACACTGAAACTCATGAAACCAGCACTGAAACTGATAAGTTTCATAAGTTTCATGGCTATACCGTTGCAACGGTATACCGTTCCCTAGTCATTCTCTATATGAAAGTCCCTGAAGGCGTCAAAGTCCCGGATCCCGATAATCGCAACATGTATAGCGTTAAACTGCAAAGGTCGCTATACGGATTAAAACAGTCGGGAAGAATGTGGTACAACCGACTTAGTGAATTCCTCCTGAAGAAGGGATATTCAAATAATGATGATTGTCCCTGTGTGTTCATAAAGAAATCCCAGAAGGGTTTTTGTATCATCTCAGTATATGTCGATGATCTGAATATCATCGGAACCACAGAGGAAATAAAGGAAGCAAGTGCTTACCTTACGACGGAGTTTGAGATGAAGGATTTGGGTAAAACTAAATTCTGCTTAGGCCTGGCTGACTTGATCATTTCCCGGAAGGAATTTTAATACACCGATCTGCCTATACCAAGAAGGTATTGGAAAGATTTAACATGGATAAATCTCATCCTTTGAAAACCCCATGGTAGTAAGGTCACAGGCGGACAAAGACCCATTTAGACCAAGGATGGAAGATGAGGAAGTCTTAGGACCAAGTTCCATACCTAAGTGCTATCGGTGCACTTATGTATCTTGCGAATTGCATAAGGCCCGATATTGCCTTAGCAGTAAATGTCCTAGCAAGGTACAGTGCTGCTCCAACAAGAAGACATTGGACTGGAGTTAAGACTTAACTCAGATACCTCTAAGGTACTCAAGATCTTGGTTTATTCTACCGAAAGAACCAAGAATTAACTATGGTGGGATATACGGATGCTGGCTACCTGTCTGATCCTCACAGTGCCAAATCTCAGACTGGTTTTGTATTTCTCTGTGGTGGTACTGACCATCTCTTGGCGGTCTTTCAACCAGACTTTGGTAGCCACTTCTACCAACCACTCAGAGATTATATCTTTGTATGAAGCCTCACGGGAATGCGTTTGGCTAAGGCGTGTAATCAACCATGTCCAGAAGTCATGTGAGATGAATACCGTCGATACCCCTACTATTATCTATGAAGATAATGCTGCTTGTGTTGCACAAATGCAAATGGGTTATGTAAAAAGTAATATCACGAAGCATATTGCTCCTAAGTTTTTTTATCCTCACGAACTCCAGAAGAATGGTGAGATAAAAATAATGCAAACTAAGTCATGTGAAAATCTAGCAGATTTATTCACAAAATCCTTGCCAAAATCCACTTTCCAAAGGTATGTTAATGGCATTGGAATGAGGCGACTTAGGGATTTGCATAGTTCAGGGGGAGTAAATCCCTGAACCACAACCCCTTTTGCATAATCCTGAAGATCATAAGTTGTACTCTTTTATCCTTAGTGAGTTTTCCTGATGTTTCTCATATGAAGGTTTTTAATGAGGCAACTAGTGTAACACGGAGTGCGAGTGCAATGTACTCTTTTCTCCATCCCTTTTTTCCCACTGAGTTTTTGGGAGGAGTTTTTAATGAGACATGTGCATTACGCGGTATTCGCCCAAGGGGGAGTGTTATGAGATAAAAGACTCTAACCGTATTCGGTTAGGAGTCTATCTCTTAATATGTGGGCGAATCCGAACTCTCCTTGAGGGGACTGCTATATATATACCGGGTGCCTCCCATTGTATTTACATATATTGATCAATAAAGAAGAGAGAGCTCCACCATATATCTTGTGTCTCTTGTTCTTGTGTTCTTGTGTTCTTGTTGATTGCCGATCATCGACGTGGAGAACGTCTTGTTTTACAACAGCTTCCACGCTCTCCAACCGCGGCATCTTGGTGGGCCCAGCCTGCTTCAGTGTTCCTGTGTTGGCAGGCGCTTCCCACGCTACCAGATTGCGTCACCTATTGGATTTTTCGTGGTGGGTAATGGGGCTATTTTTGATTATTTTTTTCGGAAGAGATCTAGTTTTGAAAAAGAAAACATCAGGGGGCTAATACAATAAAAACTTCGATGTTTCACAAGAAAAAGACATAGTAACACGTAGAATTAAGAATGTTAATGGGCTTGGGTTGTCTGGACTTTTTGACCGAACTAGCCCAAAATTGTAAATAGATTGGATCAAATTTGGAATGTTGCCTTTTGTGTCAGATTTGGGCTAGATTGGACCAGGTGGTGAGCCTCTTCTTTTGCATTAGTAAACAGATCTGTAGAAGTAGCAAACAAATCATGGCTGACCCTGCTTGAATAGAAGTTGAGGAGCACATTCACCTTCGTGTACATGGTGGTCTATCACTACCATCTTCGTCTCCACATCCTGCGTCGTAGCACGGACCTCCTTTAGGCTATTCGCCACCTCCAGTAGGCCGGCGAGCTCAGCGACGTCGTATGAGAACTTGCACCAAGGTTGTCGCCAAGTAGCACTATGACATGCTTTCTGTCCATGATGCGGCCCACCTGCTCGAATATTGCACTCCAACTGCTCCCACATCTCGTTGCGACGGTGTTCTTTAGTTCGACGCTACGAGGAGGACTACGGTCTAGCTCCTCCATAAATGTTAGCCATGCCTGCGCACGTCATGTGTGAATCCGAGACCCCCGCGTGGTGGGCACTTTGGGTTGCAAGACAAGATGTAGCGTCGGTTGGCACGGGTGTGCATGTCGAAGCCTTTGTGCTCTTCTTGATTTCCATGAGTGTGGCAAATCCCTCTTTGATGATTTTGTAGGCGTCCGTGGCCACTACGGAATTAGAAGCGAGATACAGGAGGTGGAGAGGCGTAGTGGTAATGGTATCAAGTCCATTGCCCATGCTCGCTAGCCGACGACCTTCGATGACCTTTTTCTCCACAGGGCATGGAGAGAGATGGGAGAATAGGGGAGAGATGAGCTTTGGTTCGATCTGGATCAAGGCCTTAAGTCTTTTTTGGATTTGGATTGGATATAGGTTTTTTTTTTTTTTTTGGGTTTAGACTAGATTGGATTGAGGAAATGGAATTTCAGGTTTGAATTAGGTTTATACTGGGCTTTGATCCATTAGCATCCCTATGTAGAATGATTGAGCTATGGAAGTGGCATGCGACGAAGGCTAATCGCCTAATCGAGTTGGGCCAGACTTAAGTGGCACTAGATGGTCAATTGGAATTGCAGCCGGAATCTCCGCCTATGTGGGCCAATCACTGGCCTTGCTTTCTTAATAGAAGACGATTTGTTATTGCAATACAATTTTCGACCTCAACAAGGGACCATCTTTTAGTGAGGTGGATTACTGAGTGTATACCCAAATTCTAATATACATATTATGCGAGTGTGATTTCAGTTGTACATGACGTTACGAATTTATCTCCGTCGACCTTGGTCTTTCTAGACGCTAAGAACGCGCCTGCCTCGTCAATCTACGGGCACTTCGTCTGGCCCTGGAATTTTATCGGCGGCGGGCACGCGAGACCCCCACGGTACAGCAGGTCGGTCATGACACCATAGGCGTGCTGCGTCAAGTGGACACCATCCCAGCTGACGCGTCTGCTCGGGTCCGCGCACACCGTCGTGCCCGGGGCGCCGCACATCCTGCGGATGTCGAAGTTGTACGGGCCGCCGCCCGCGCCGCAGCACGCCCTCCGCAGGTCCTCCCCGCCGTCGAAGCCAAACGCGTGCGCCCCGCCGAGGATCCCGACGTAGGCGGCGAAGTAGTCGGCGTACGCGACCGTCGCGCGCGGGTACGACAGCCGCAGCTCTTCGATGGCACGCTGCAGGCACGCGTTGTGCAGGCGCGCGAAGAGGTTGAGGGCGACGAGGCAGCCGTTGCCGTCGTACGCCGCCGGGACTGTCACGTTCACCGCGCTCAGGTAGCTCGGCACGCACCCGAGGGGGAAGTTGCCCGGGATGACCACCCGGACTGCACCCATCTCGAGCACCTCCTGAGACGATCCATGTGCTAGAATTAGATATACATATACTACTTCCGTACGTGGCTTAATTTGGATGTGAATTGTGAATACGTTCCAAGACTGAATAGAAATCTCAAGTGCCCAACTCTGTATACGTAGACGTACCTTAGCTGCGTTCGCTATGGATCGCACGACTTCAGGGACGAGTGTCAGAGCCTGTGCTACGCTTTCTATCATACGGGTGACGTTGTTGAGGTCATATCCGCCGTCCATTGGCCAAGACTGTAGGAAGGCGTAGTTGTAGTCATTTCCACCGATCTCCCCCAACAAAACCAGCGACGTCGCTAGCCTTTCGCGGATGCCTGTGACACAGGGCGCACATATACGAAAAACAGTAAACATTAATCGGTGAGCCGGTTATTAGATCGATCAAAAATGTTTGCATGCACGAAGAACCTTGAGGGGAGCTCGAGGTGGAGCTCAAGAAATCTTTGAACCATCCGAGCTGGACGTCAAGGGAGCTGTTGCTGTGAGGGATGTCGATTCCTCTTGCGACGAGCGCCGTCGTGTTGAGGGCGGTGGCTCCTGCGACGGCGAAGTTGACGCCGTGCGTGAAATCCGCACCCTTGTCAAGGTATGGGTTCAGCAGAGGGAGGCCAAGATCCTTAGCTGCAATCCATCGACTCGATCATTCGCTTGAAGGCATGAATATGCGCTAATGGTTACACGAAACATGCAAGGAGTTAGCCGCATGGCATACGCACGTACGTACGTACCGATAAAATCGATCATGAGGTAGCCGTCGGAGCAACGTCCGGTAGGGTGGCCGATGGTGATGCCGTAGGGAAGTTTCGTGGTGTACTGCAGCAACCCGGAGGCGCCTTGTCGGAGGAGATTTCCCGTGTCCGATATCGAGTCCCCAAGGTTGTAGATGGCTGTAATGCCGTCCACCGTCGCTGTCGGCGGCGGCGGCGGCGCTCCAAGGCAGGAGGCGGCGAAGAGGAACGCCAAGAGTAGGAGTCCCAGAACAAGAGCCATGGCAAGCGTTACAACGCACGAACAAATAAGTAGCTTATAAATTCCAGGCTTCTACGCCGGCGGATATCTGGTCATTTAATTTTGTAGCGTAACTCATTGTAACCCAAAAGAAACCTACGGGATGGCGCCGAATTTTATGAGTTACTAAGGGTGTGTTTGGTTACCTGCACCATCCTAGCTTGTTTCGTATGAGCCATCCGAGGCCTTGACCAGTGCATTGAGTGGATCTGCAAGTTAAGTTGTTTGGTTGCTTGTTTGTGCATCTCACCGGCCTGTATTAGAGAGAAGCCTAATTTCTGTGTTTTCTCCATCCTGTATGAGTGGGTGCAATTGCATCCACCTGGCCAGGATGAACAGGAAACCAAACATGTGTCTAACAGATACAGTTGCATCCACTCATGCGATTCAGGCACCATGCAGGCAACCAAACACACCCTAACTGTTGGGACGTTGTTTTGGGTTTAGATTTATTCGAATATTTATTAATATATAAATACGAATTGATGCTAGCTGATGCTCTTCTCTCCCTAAGAAAAACAGCGTAAATGTCAATATATAGACCACACGATAAAAATCTTGAAGCAGGTAAAAGTGTAAGTAATCGGTATTTACCATTTATTCATGTTTAATACTTGTATAGCTTTGAAATAGTAATACATAAAAACACCTCTCTAAAAATTATAATGTAAGCTATGGCCTTGTGAGAATTAAGGAATGAAATAATCCCTCTATTCCGAAATATAGACGTTATAATCGGAAACCGGACGATAATGCGAAACGAATTATAGCTTCGAGTGTCCGAAGTAGGGATGAAAACAGGTCGGATAATTCCCGCCCGATCCGGGACCAGATCTTGTCAGGACCAGATATGGGATCGGATTTGACTATCTAGCCGGATCCGGGACGGGATCCGGATACTTGACGTCGGATACGGAACAACCAATATCCGGTAAATATGGGATGGGATTCGGATATCCGGATTTTTCCTATTCAGGTATTCGTATCGGATATCCGGATTTCCTATTCGGATATCAGCAAGGCCCAACCCATTTCATCTCATTTTTTTTTGTCATAGAGAGCATATTTATATTAACAATTAGTTGGTTCTATTAATTCTAAAGTAGCATATTTTTTATATGATGTATATTAGATTTGATTGATATATAAGTTGCTACTATGGTCATGTACCCGTACGGTTTAATTCAAAATATATTACTTGCTTTCATTGAAAACACAAAATTATGAAAGTCCAACTTCCGACATATCCTAGCAAATTCCAAAGTAGACTCAACTTGAAATTAGTATGCAGTAGATGTCATACGGGATCGGATATGGGATCGGATTTGACTATCTGGCCGGATCTGGGACGGGATCCAGATACTTGACTTCGAATACGGGATCGGATACAGAACAACCAATATCCGGTAAATACGGGACGAGATCCGGATATTCGGGTATTCGGATCAGATATCCGAATTTTCTATTCGGATATCAGCAAGGTCCAGCCCATTTCATCTCATTTTTTCTCATAGAGAATCCATTTATATTGACAATTAGTTGGTTCTATTAATCCTAAAGTAGCATATTTTTTATATGATGTATATTGAGTTTGATTGATATATAAGTTACTACTATGGTCATGTACAGTACGGTTTAATTCAAAATATATTACTCTATATATGCATGCATTATCTGTATATCTGTTGGAATATATGGGCTAAGCCCATGAATAGTTGAGAATAATTCCAAATAAATCTCAAAGGCCCACCATATGGAGAAGGTGTAAAACTTTTTAGTACCATATTGCTAGTTGAAGTAGAGCAACAGCGGTTGTTCCCTCTATATAATACGGGCTTCCGTTAGAGAAAGAGATATAACAAAAACCAAGTTTTGCCTCCTCTCTACTGTGCCACCACCGATAGGTTGCTCCGTTTCGCTACTCCGGGTGCACTGGTCATCGGGGGAGTAGGTTTCCGAAATCTATTGCCCTTGAGATCCTGCACCAGAGATGGAAAATAAGGTTTTTGGGATGCGCTCCGCGCGACTGCTCGCGATCTACTTTCTCTCTGTTCGTGTCCGTGATCGATCTCGTCTACTACACCGCCGTAAAGGGGTCCTCTGCTTTGTTCCACGCCTCTAGTTCTGTTCAAGAAAATCAATACGTTTCAATGTCTTTGCTATTTTCAATCTTGTTGCTACTGTTTTCTAGTATATCAGAAGGATATATGTGTAGGCTTTGCAATCATTCTCTGTTCATGAATTATCTACTGTTCGATTTATACCTGAAAGTGCTTATTTATCTAGCAATATCTTTATCCGTTTTCAATCTAAATCTGTCACATATCCGTATCTTGATTAACCCGGATTCATAACTGTATCCGGCTAACCCATATCCGGTTCTAAATCTGAAAAAATAATGAATTAAGATACGAAAAAAAACAGACCCATTTTCACCCCTAATCCGAAGAAACACTGGAATCGGTTCAACTTTGCTTCGTGTACTGCTGCGGGAGGGTCAAAAAGCCTTTGAGTTAGTATCGGTGGAGGCACGAATCTCCGGGCGGTGGAGAAAGGAGCCGCTTGACGGTGCCGCGTGTATCGGCACGAATCTCCAAACATCCGGGAAGGGTTAAAGGCAATGGTAGAAGGGTTCGCTCAACTTGTCTCTTTTTTCGGCGGCCCAGTCCAATCCGCTGCCGCCGCCAGCAATGGCCAAGTTCAACGTGGTGCAGAAGAACAGGCGCGAGTGGAACCAGGACCGCAAGCGCCGCGCCCATGGGGACCCCAACACCGGCAAGCTCAAGCAGTATACCGCGCCCGTCTCCGTCTCCGGCAAGCGCAAGCGCAAGCTCCAGCGCCGCCTCAACCGGGTAAATTGGATTTCCCCTGCTTGTGTCTTTCTTGGGACATGGTTAGTGCCAAGGTCCCGATCTTTCTGATGCTTGTTTGATGGGACATGGCTCTGGCGGTGCAGGAGCAGAAGGAGGCCGTGATGATCAAGGCGCTGGAGAGCATGGACGTCGAGATGGCATCCGCTGAAGGTACGACCCTTGGTTTGCTTGATTGTTTTGAGCTGGGTGGGGGGAAATTAGACCTTCTGTGGCTTTAGTTAGGTTGTTTGTAGGAAAATTTGGTGTACTAGCTATTCGTTAGGATTGCCCTAGACTAGTGGTTTCGAGAGTTAGGGGTTCGATGCAATGGTGAAAGACTGGGTTTCATCTATTTGTAGGATAATTGGTGGCGTCAATGTAATTGTGGACAAATCGTGATTGTTTCTTTTCTTTTTCTAGTTTGTTTGTGGGAGAATCGAGTGCGATAGGTATTTAGTTCCGCACTTATACTGCATCATGTTTGCCTCAAAGTTTTCAGGCTCGAGTAGATTTAGTAGGCCTTTATATTGATGGCTATTGCTTCCTTGTTTGTGAAAAACTGCATTGGATGATGGTAGTTGGTGATTCAAGTTGGTCAGAATTTGTAAGTGAGTTGAATTTATTTTAGTACTTTCTGTAAGGTTCCACTGGAGTGCTTGTGGTATGATTGGTCATTAGCTCTGTTGTTCTGCAAATCTTTACCATGCTGTTGTAGCATAATATAATATTGGTTATGTTGCTGATGCTTGCAGTGATATCTTGTTTTAATGTTCATTTGGATTATTTAAGCCTTGATTGGACTGATGCAATGGTGGTCAGTAGGGGACTTACGAGTTGGACCTGGTTGTAATATGACACCATTTGTACTCATAATTTTTTCTCCTTCTTTGGATGGAAGCCAGATAGCTACTAGAGGCGCAACCACGCAAACTTTGTGCTTGTGGCGTAGATATAGAGGTTGGAACAGTTGGTTTCCACTTAAATTTAGTTTTGCAAAGTTAAGGAAACTTACAGTGCTACTTGGAGTGATTTAAGTTTATTACGTAGGTTTTCCTAATTGTGAAAGTTTTTTTTTTAGTTTGATTACTTTGGCATATCAAGTGACACATTCTGTTCCATCATGATGAAATATGTTTCCAACCAATTCGTATTGATTCATAGCCAGCTTCCTGGAGCAGTGGGTGTATGTAGACGGGCTAATCAAATAAAGAAAAGCTATATTCTACAGAGACAAACGAATAGAATTTTGCAAAAAATAAAAATAAAAATAAATAAAACTATATGCTCAAAGTTCTAAATATTCTGGATTGCTGAATTGCAGTGAGGTAATTTGCTAGTCTATGCCAATTGGTGTATAATTATCCAATGTGGTTTTCCCACGTATGCGTGCTGGTACATGTACTATCACCACTGGCAAACGTTCAAAATTAAAGCCACCACCCCATCCCATCCCATCTTCTAATAATTGAATACCCCTTGCATGAATCTTGAGGCACTTTTGAGGATTAAGATAGTGCATGTACCCACATGTACATGTGGTTTTGCATTTTAGTAAGTATCGATTGTTATTTGGCTGTTGGATACCGATTCTTATTTGGTTAGACTTCTATGGCTAAAAGATAGTGCTCTGTGTCATCACACCTCACATGATTATACTAGTGATGAAAGATTGGACTTTTTTCATAAAAGGAGAAAACTCTGCACTAATTGTTTCTTGATGTCATGAATTATGCTCGACAGTTATGTATGTCTGTTTTGATTTGGATGAGCTATAAGCGAAAACAAAGGGTGTTTTAATCTGAAGATGGCTGCATTAGTGATGGAATTGGAAAGGTGGCCATCTGGGTTTCTAGTCTAATTAATCCTAGTAGTCAGATGGGCCAGATGGCTATGGTAAATTTCAATTCATCAGTTTTATATGTAGTTTCATCTCTCTCTCTCTCTCTCTCTCTCTCTCCCTCCCCGTCTCTCCTTAGGTTCCTTTTCTCTGGTCAAGATTGTACTGATGTTTTGTGTAGAAAGATTGGCATTTTGCTCCTGATAATTTTTTTTATGGTAGCATTACATAAGCTTGTCGTGTAAGCTCTGACTACTTGATCTACACATGTATCCCTTTCTATATATAAGATGTAAAATTATTTCTTTTTTTATAAAATAATGATGCAGCTGTTTTATAATAGAACATATGTGTGACCTGGCATGAGTAGAGATAGTTCTCACACTATCTCGATGTGTTATTTGATGTCATTTCGGCATATTTGTTTTGTGGCCTTATTCATCCTTACGCTGCCATGTTCACTTCTATAGATATGTGTGGCAATCACTGCAGTGCTAATGCTTACTTTTGTACTTGTATGAACAGAGTCTTCAGAAGCTGCAAAGGGCAAGTCTCAGATGAAGTTTAATGTGAAGAAAAACTCAAAGATACAGATCAAAAGATTAAAAGGCAAAGGTGAGTTTTTCTGCTGCTCAAGTGACTTAATACATCAAACATCAATGCGTTGCCCCTGTTTTCTTCCTTTGAATTGATCAAGCTGTTTACTTCTATTCTGATTTTGTCCCGTTGGAAGATTCATTCAAGCTTTGCTGGTCCATCCTGCAGGTAGAAAGAAAGCCAAAAATGCAAAGCCTCCAACGAAGGAGAAAGTTGATGCCATGGTAGAATGACTGGCAAGAGTGAAATAGCAAGTATTGTGATGAGCCTTTGTACTTTTGTTGAGTGCACCAGCGAGGGCAGCAAAAGCCCAAGACCTCAGCAATACTGACTGGAGCGCGGACTACCTTGCTGCTCAACCGCCTAATGTTCAGTAGAAACTAGTTGCTAGCTTTGCAGTGAATGTATCGAATTCAGACAACTTTTGTAGCAGGTGAATGCACGGTTTCCTTTATGTTCCTGGGATCATTTATCAAAGCTCTTGGTCGAGATTTGGCTGTGTCATTTGGTGTATTCTGCGTTGCCTTCCTGCTATGATCGAACGAGTCGAACTTGTGGAGTCACGTAGACACGACTGCAAATGTGACTTCTAGTTGTATGTTGACCACACAAAAGTGCTAATGCGTTAACCAATCCATAGCTACTCATTCTCGTTAATTTTACTCTATAACAGTTGGGAAACAAAAGGTGAAATGAAATGTTGGACCCAAGACACCAGAACCTAACATTCTGCCATACCACTAGTAGCGTGTTTGCCCAAGTGAACGGTGAGGAGTACCGCATGAGCAGCCAAATATGTACCTTCTGCTCAGCTCAACGAGGGCCACCAAAATTGTACTAAGCTTAATTCTACCCTCGGTCCAGAACCGACATAAAAGAATGATACACCTCGAAAGTTGCATTTTACCACATCAAACCAATACTAGGAACATGAACTTACAGTAACTTCTGAAATACCCAATTGTTTGTTTCTGAAGCGACGCATACCCGCAAATTTGCGAGCAAAATCGCCCTCCAGATTCCGGTTTTTTATGTAGTGCACTAAAGCTATGTTGTAAATGGACAGCGGATAAAAATAGAGAAATTTTACGGTGTATTATACTAGTAGTATATAATGTGTAGTAGAAATCAGATCTAACCGTTGATTTGTTAAGATTGTTTCTACTACTATACTACTAGATGAAGTATAAGTAAAGTCCAATTAATCTGATACATTGGATCGAAAATAATGAACGGTTCATATTCAATTTAGTGTACCATAAAAGAGCTCTAAAAATATGCATAAATGGTTCCATGCTTAACTGTCAGTCAGATTGAATTTGTACAGCATTTTTCAGTTAATTATCACCGGCGTTAGGTCGATCTTCAGGACCATTCAAGTAGAGGTTACGAGCACATATTGTTGGACCGTTTTTTCATACCGTATCACACTCCATGCTGATTTTAAGCAGACCGACGGAAAAGAAAAGACAGTTTGCCACGATTCATATATCACACAGCACAGTACAGGTACGATGAAGCTAATTCCCAGCACGGGTTGGCAACAAAGCAACAATCTTTGCCTTTACGAGGTTGGTTTGGCCACGACAGGCTTGAGAAGAAGTAGAGATCATACAAGACTAACCAACATAGTACATGATCGCTGATGAATTAATTAATCCTATCTGAGCTCCCCTTCCTCGAGATCTTGTTCCTCTTCCTCGCCACCAAAACAGCCTGATTTCAGGAAGAAGGGCCCGAGCTGCTCCACAAGGCTGCCGCGACCACGGCCAGGTCGACGCTTGTCGTCCATGGAACGCACCGGGCTCGTCTCATCGTCGACGGAGCTCACAGCGTACTCCACCGCGGTGACAACACCATGTCCCTGGGGAGTATGCTGTCGCTCGGCATCGCCCTCTCCTCAGACTCCTCTCCATGCCCTGCAGCTCCCCACGACGAGCCTTCTTCCTGTTAAGCTCACATACGGCACCTACTACGCTTCTCCTCTGGCGATGCGATCAGCTGCCGGAACTGCTGTCTGCTGCTGCTGCTTGGGATATTGTCGCTCGAGTGCACTGTGCTCTCCATCTCCTTTCCTTTCCTTTCCTTTCTGCTGGGAACTATGCTTGCCTTTTCAGCTTTTCTTGAAAGAACGAGCTTAGATTAATACCGCGTGGTTAACCTAGCGCCTAATTTAATCCAGAGTCCAAACTATGCACCAGTAGACTATGGTTAAGCGTAAAGAGAGCTGGCACCAATGGAAAGATACAAGACTTTGCCTTGACAATTTCCAGATATGATAATGTACTATTGATTAACAACAATTCTTGGATTCAAACAAGTTGTTCAAAAAGAAGCATCTTCATACTCGTAGCAATGAAGAACCTCAACAACCACCGAACACATCAGGAGAAACATGTAACAAATTGTATAATAATCTGTAGCCCAAAAATTTGGGGATTCCTACGGAATACGTCTGCCCAAAATATGTTGGGACACCCCCAACGGCCACATCTGACCACACGTTTCCTCGCAAAAAAAATGATGTAAAAAGGGAAAATACATTGATACTTCTTTCTTTGCCTTTACAGTGTACGATATAGTTTATTTCACCTGCACCCCTACATAAAATCTGATGCCCCCAACTGTTGGAAACACGGCAAAAAAGAATATCTTCTATCCTACCTGCAGAAACAAAAGAAAAAGGAGTTCAAAGATGATGAGCTAATAAGAACTCTTAGCAAACCGACATTTTGATAAACTTAGTTCTGGATTAGTGGATTACATTACAGATACAACCTACGCAACCTTAAGTTATTTTTATGATTTCCTTTTTTAAAAACAAAATATAACTTCTGAAGCCCACGTCAGCCTGATCAGAGACCAAGCATGGCCTATGGGTACAAGTAACCAGATCATTTTAATCTCGAAGCCTATCTCCAAAACAATGAGCCTGTAATAATAGTGGCATCAAAACACATTTGATGCCACTATTATTTTATATACAGAGAGCTGTCAACATAACTTCCCCAAACCAATATAGCTGTCATTGACAAATACCCAGTAGTTTATAGGCACAAACACATATATGTTTATTTGTTCACAATTTAGTCTGTAACATACTCAAATATCAGAAACATACAGCATACTAACAGAAAAATAGTTGTGCGTCTTCTCTAGTTTCTAAAGCAAACAAGCCATGTTGAATGAGCAACATTTTTATATAAATTCTGGCTAAAAGAAGCCACACATACCTCGAAAAAATATTTCATGTTGGCAACAGTGGTTGCCTCTCATCAGTTCCAATCCGATGGTTAGCCTGAAATGGCAGGTGCAACTTAAAATGTAAGTATTGTAAATGATATTTCTTTTTTTTTTTGTCGTTGGCGGTGGGGGTGGGGGTGGGGGATGAGTCACTTACATCATCAGCAGAACCAGCAGCCATATTTACAAAAGATTCAGATGGCCTGTAATATAATAAGCATCTTAGGAGGTCACTCATTAAGAAATACTCGAAATCAATTCACCCCCATAACCACATGTATTCATAAGCACATACAAAACTAGCAGGGAATGAAGGATTCAATAAAAAACAACAGACAGACAACTTCTGAAAATAGCACCATATCCTTGTTATCATTGGTAGAATAGAAAGGTGAAATTCAATTAAAAAAATCACAGCAAATATCACACTTCAACCATTTGAAACAAGATTTAAAAAAAACCTACCGATGATTCTCTTTGTCTTCCAACTCTAATAATTCACCTGGCTTGTCATCTTTGACTTTAGCGAGTGGAGAGAAGAACTGAGAACAAATAGCAGTTACACATATGGAAGAAGGTAGGCTCAATGAAATTAAGTTTAGAAATAGGCAAAGTAACCTGGTGCATTGAAATAAACACCACTGATATGCCCAGGAGAAAGTTAATGGTCAAGGTATGTCCCAAAAAAGCAGCAGAAGCTAGGCCAGTAAAAATTGTGGCAACAGTTGACGAATACTTCTTCAAAATTGTGTCTGCAGTGTTAAATTTAATCATTTAGAAATGATAATTTATAGAAGAAAATAGACAACACCGAAAGATAGTGTATAGACAAAAGAAAGTAAGATAGGCAGGTACAACATTTACCTGCATACTTGAAGAAGAATGAAGAAAGAATGCCTTGTGCAGCATTGTTACATATGAGAAACATTGTAGCCCTTGAGTGTCCTCGAAGGATATTAAAGCTCTCTGGCCCTGCAAAAAGATAGGACACGATAATATTAGAAACATTGCTGTGATTGCCAAAACATAAAACACATTATGACATTTCGCAAAAAGATGATTTGAATATGACAAGTGACAACACAAGACAGAACATGGCTAACATTTTGTTCCAGAATATGATGATGTGCATAAGTCAAAATGCATAGTCATATTTAGCCCCAAGGTTTACTAATCGATATTTCAAATTCTACATAAAGCCAACCAAGCAGTCACTCCTCCGCTTTATAAGCTCACAGGAATAAGTTATTAGCAACTCCCATCCCTAAGGTCTGCACAACTCAGAAAGCACAAGGCTGAGAATATCATACAAATTTCCTTCTTTGTTATTGACTATCACCTCCATCTGGACTGATAAACATAGCTAGTCTAATAAAGTAATAATCATGCATGGCAGATAGCATTAACTATCATAGAAAAACTGAGCTTTCATTGAAGGTGCATACCTTGGAATAAGGCAGTCCCAAGGATGCCAAGGAAGTTGAATATTGCACCATATCCATATAGAAACAAATTCTGCAAATTATATGAAAAGAGCATTAAAGGAAGTAAAAGACAAAAGAATCAGAGATAAAAAGAAAAATGAGTCGATGCCTTACAATACAAGCTTGGAAAACCCAAAAAAACCTACCATAAATAAGTAGATAGTTGGATAGCAGAATGAACAATGCTAGCTACTCCGCAATAATTCAAAACAGATGGTACACAATTTTTACAGAATACCTGAAGATAAATACTAGTATCATATTGGCTTTTCAAGGCATATTCATTGTAGACAGAAGCCAGTGATGGAACAGTTACCTACAATTCACAGTTTCAAATGAATATATATAACCTTTAAGACCACTGTCTGTTAAGAGAGTTCATAAAAAGAAGTGAAAGAACAGAGAAAACAAACTAAAGGCGAGATGGCTTGCCATTAACTTACAAAAATCAGTGTATATATGTATGCAATAGCGGTGATAGGAAGACCAAATGCTGTATTGCCCGCAGGTACAGTGCGAAGTTGATTGATGCTTATTCCAATAAGCAATAGAGCAAGAGCTTCCCACTGCCAACATTTAAAAACAAGAGCAGGATAAAAGTCAACATGCCTGAAAGTCAGAACTGTTGTGCAAGAGCATTTGCAAAAGTCACACCATCAGTTTTGGACCGAAACTAATGAATTCATGGCTTCATCCTATAAATCCACATTGACCACCATGGCTACCATGCTTGGCTGAGAGAACATATCAATTCTAGTAAGGCACAGACTGACCTAGGAAATATTGTGCTGTTGGAATACACCACAATTCCCAAAGGAGGCTGAAGCTAAGAAAATAAGTGTCCAGACCCGAGAGCATTTCGAATGCAATACACTTTCTTGTAAACTACTTTTACTCGTGCTTAAATTTTATTTAAGAGTTGCATTAACGGTTCCAAACCATTTTTAATAAGTTCCGACTTCATCGGTCCATGCTGCCCAACATCCCTAATATGATTAACTAGGCGAACGTGTAAAAAAGGAGGCAGGTAAAGCCTAATACAGTAATCCTTAAATTACATAGTAGTAGTAGACGAACAGATAATCTAAAAACGTAAAATAATTTGGTAAAGTTTATCCTGAAATCACAACTTAAATGTACGGCAAGATAATGTCAACCTCAACCTTACCTGAATTACAGAGAATCTCCTTCTCATTATAAATTTCAGAAGAACAGCTATGACCAGTACCTAGAGAAGTTTGGACCACAAAAGGTGTTATATTTGTGCATACTGCATACACACTAAGAACTAAAGCATGACATCTGAGTAGTACAAGAAAAGTGTACCTTTAGGTTGCTTAGCATTTTCACAGTTGAAGGATTGAAGTACAACTGCACAGTTGGCACAATATGTCAGGTTATAAGTTATAACAATATCACAAGGCAATATCAATATACAGTCACGACAACTGCAAGGCTCTGCCTTTAAATCCAATGAAATTTACCTGCATAATAAATTTTAGGTAATTGTTGATGGCATACAGAAGAGCAGGAACAGCTAGGAGTACATTATTACGGGCTGCCTACAAAAGAAAATGATTGAATGATAAGTGGGTGATGTGACAAAAAGCAAAGGTGAAATAAAGCAATATGCCAATATTACGTGTGAGCATAGGAAATATAGAAACAAATCATTGGGAAAGAAAGCAACAAGATACTAAAAAAAGCATGAAACTACATAGAAAGAGGAGGCGTAAAGGTGATTCAGCGTTGAAAGTGGAAGCATACACACTTCGCATATGGAAGTTGGAACGCAAGCAAGAAAGCAACAAAGGGAATGTAAACTGTATTGCCTTGTGACCAGAAAAATCACCTGTATGAAGGTTGAACGTGCCAGAAGTGGTTTTTCCCCAACCTTTTGCTTTCGGGACTGTCACATTGGAACAGAAATATAGCAAAGGTAAATAAATAAGAAGCACAAAAACATAACATACGCTAAAGAGAAGGCATAAAAAAAGTGACATGTTGCAGTACAGCCATCAGGCATTGTGAAAATCCAAATTCCAAGCTAATCTGGAAATACAGAAACTGAAGTGCAGGTTGCACATAGAATATCCACACAAGAATTGCCATTTCAATATGAAGCCGCTTCTACAGTTAAAAGGCAGTTCTTGTGAGCTAAGCTGATCTTTAGTCCTGCATTAGGTGAACTTATCAATTTGACACATTCAATGAATGAACAGAGCACTTTTACAGTTTGCTACAAGCAAACTACAGACGCTGTTCAAAACATGTTTAAAGCAGGCAAGAGCCTGATAATCACAAATTCAAATTCAAAGCCATCCAAACAAACTACACATGTATGAAGTCGACGTTTCATCTCTAGGGTCACATGGATTTATCATCTGAATGCAAGAGCACAAAAGAAAAACATCAGCAACAAGAACAAACCTCAATTATTAGCATCACCATAGCAAAGACAACTTTTGTAACCTCCGTCAAAAAGTTAACACTGATGGGACTGAACTGAAACTTCCCATCGACTTTTGACATGAACACTAGGATGGGCTGCATAAACAAATCAAATCGTTAACACAGATCTCCAACTTGCTTATTGCCAGTCACATGCATGTAACACTACAACAAAAGACCAACCAAGTAAAGCACGCATACAAAGCCTAAGCCTTACTCATCGCATTATGTATGTACCAAATTCGGCAGACCTCAGACCATTTCACTGACGCATCGCACAAGTGCTTGCACGTGGATGAAACATGAAACGCTGAGACCATAGTAGTGGGGTTATCGTTAAGGAGGGTGCGATCACACCTGGAGGCCGACGAGGATGCAGTCACCGACGACGAGGAGGAACTTGAGCGCGCGGAACTTGGACGATATCTTGCTGCGGTGCTTGTCGTACGCCCTGGACACGCTCCGCGGGCTCGGCACCACCAGCCGGGAGCGGCACACGCTGCATTCCACCACCCCGTTCCGCTGCATCTCTCCCAACCACCGCCGCAACCACCGCCGCCACAGGCCACGCCGCCGAAGAGATGCCGCTCAGTAGTCGCGGCTTACGAGCCCGAGGGATCCCAGAAGCATATACCTAGAGCAAGCAACCACGCCATTTCAGGCAATCAACAGCGACGCATCGAAGATGAGCAGGTATACAAGCGGATCTGAGGGATTCGGCTCGGCCTCGGTACCTCGGGGAAAGCGGGGAGGGGTCAGTTCGGATCTCGCAGATCTGGGCGCGACCTGCGCACCGCCGCGCTCGCGGCAAATTGGGCTCGGCTTGGTTGGGTCGTCTAGCTCAGGGGTTCCAGCGAGTGCACGGCTGTTGGATCCGGGGAGAGGAGGGGAGGTGCGCGTGAGATGCTCGCGCCGGGATCTCGGGTTCCGGCAGTAGTCGAGGTGGGGGAGAAAGGCGTGAGGGGGAGAGAAGAAGGGGAGAGGAAGGTGGGAGAGGACGAGACGCGAAAGCAAGGTGGGTGTTTCTATCTATTTATATTGACTCGTCGTATCACAAAGTGTTTGTTGTGTTTTTTTACCTAACCATTTAGGCTTTTTTGTTTTTATTTTTAATTCTGGATTCTGATTCAAAAAACTGAATAGAAAACAAATAGTTTGATTCTAGAATTTGATTCTCACAATCCAGTCTATCCATATACACTAGAATTCATAATCCACTTCATATGTATTTTTGGATTCTAGCTTTTAAAGAATCAGTTTCTCTATAACCACAATACATAATCAACATTTAGAGAATAAAAAAAAACAAATAGGCTCTTAGTATTAACGGTACTTATATACTTTTTTTCAATATAAATTATACAAATATTAAAGTAAACGAAAGAGTAAGTAATCTCTATCTACTATTTATTTATATTTTAATATTTATATAACTAAAAAAAACATAGAAGCATCTCTCATTTTGTATTTGTTTGATCGACATTTCCAAGCTGTAGTGGAGGTAAAATATTGTGACGATCGAGATGGTAAGAATAAGATAATGAACGAGAGAGTCGGTGGCCGTGCAATTTGCTCTGGGCACCCAGCCATGAGATAGAGGCACACTTGCTTAATTCGTTATGTGAATGATTATAATAGCCCCTCATTTACATGGGAGATAATTTAAACTTAGTAATGCAAGAGCAATGCAATATTCAATAAAAATTGCAATATCTATAATAATAAAATTTTATATTAATCATATTTTTTGTGTTATATTAATTCTGCAAAGCAATCCTTACACGTGTTATCTTTGATGAGAATACGTAGCCTTTACAACCTTTAACAAGTTTGACAACGTCGTGTATTATTTTATAACCCTCAGCTTCCACGCGTGCGGCGCTGACGAGCGCCGTCATCGCCTCGGTTTCCGCACGAGCGGAGCAGACCGACGCTGATCGGTGGCCTTCGGGGCCGGCCATGGCATGGTTGGAGTTCGATCTTTTGGCCGGTTTTTTTAGTAATGAATAGTACTTTGATCGCTACTTTTAGATTGGATTAACGAGTAATTTAAGATTAGTGAAGGAACAATCTAATTAGATGTACATATGATATCAATTTACGTAGGGCTTGCGGCAGTATGACCGCGTGTTGCAGGCCGAACTTGATGCAGTGTAGACGATCACGATTGGCCACGGTAGAACGTCGGTGCAATGCAGATTGACGCCGTGTAGATGATGCAGTGTAGACGATCACTATCGACCACGATAGAACGTCGATGCAATGTAGATTGACACCATGTAGATGATGCAGTGTAGACGATCACAATCAGTTATGGTAGAACGTCATGCTGATAACGTGTTATGAAACATAATCGTTCACCCACACCAATCAACATCACGCCAACGCAATCACATGAATGAGAACTGGAGCACACAAAAGTATGAGGCAATTCTCTCTCTCTCTCTCTCTCTATTAGATTTATTTTTCTGTATAAGGCAATGCTTAATATATAATAGAAACACCTGGAGATAAGTTCGGATTCGCCCACCAATAGATAGAGTCATTTCATACTTGGACAGGGATTCTATCTATATCATAACAAGTTTTTTTATTATCATATTTGTAGTCATCTAGACAACTTTGAGCCATATAAGCTTTTCACTAAAAATCGAAACTTTCAACTAAAAAGATAAAATGGATTTGAAACTTACTTTGAATTGTAGAAGGTTCCACATGAATGTGATTTTTGGGCTCTCACATGCGAGCATGTGAGGTGCAATGGTTGATGCTAACTCTCTAAAACGTGATAAAGAAGCAAGACTGTTGATCGATGATGAAGAACAAGACGGGGGTGGTGAGTGTGCGACGGTTGATGCCGATTGTTTGGGAGGATGATAAGGAGGCAAGCTTATGTGGGAGAGATGGAGAATATGGAGGTCGTAGAGTCGAGGTCAACGGTCATGACGTTGCAGGTGCCAATATTGTCACAGTTTTGATAATGAGAAGAACATTTTGCTTTTGCGGTTGGAGTGGAGGTGTGGTGCTGAAAGAAATCATAATGTTTTTCTTGTCACCATGCAAAAAAATACCGCAATTGCATACGAGCCACAACAAAAGTGTCCAATAAATCAATGCTGATGTTAGCATATAACAAGCCATGTTCAACTCCTCCTTAACTTTGCTCTAACTCCTTCGAATCAAAATCTTATGAAAAATCGAGAGCTTCGAAGAAAAGTGTTTGGCTAGGCTTCAGATTTGGCTATACCTTGGTGGCAGTCGGCAGCGACGCGACGTTGAGACGACTGGCCACGATCCAGGCGGAGTCGAGGCGACCGGTGGCGTTGCAAGCGGCTCAGGGTTGAGACGACCGTGACCGAGGTCGAGGCGGCAGGGATAGGGACGGGGAGCTGGATCGTGGTGGCGGCGCTGAGAACCGGGAGTGGGGTTGAGGACCGAGCGACGGGGCCAAGGACTGAGTGGATTCTTGCGGGAGGAGCAGCAGTAGCGGAGGACGGAAAAAAATTCTGATATGGCGAAATTATTATTTTTATGTACCTTTATTATCCGTTATTGTTCCTTGGACGTGTGCATCTTCTATCCTAATCTTAACATCAATTTTAAAATAAGGTAATAGGATATCATCCTATTCTCATTTCGATAGTAGGTGTATTATAGTGGCGGAGGACGGAGTAAAATTATGATGCGGCAAAATCGGTAGGATGGAATATTAAACAATATCGTAATGCCAAAAAAATTCATACAGAGAATATAAGGAGCAAAGTATTCGAGTTCAATCTACTGGACATCTTGCTAAAATAATTTTTCAAATCCACACATGAAATCATCAGGGTAAATATTTCATAAATATTTTGTGTTACTGACAGAACATGTGCTAAAAGTACTAAGGATCCACGTGACAGAGCAGGTATGGCAGGTGCCATACCCAGCCATACCTGCTCCTCCGCCCCTGAGGAGCAGGGTCTAGCCAGTTTCTCACTCACAGTGTAAATCGAAGAATCACTCCACTTAGATAATGCTCCTTATCACTAGAATCTGAGACCATTTAGTAGGGGGCATTTGATCATTTGCCCTGAAGTTGATGGGTGTTTGATTATTTGCCTAAAGTTGATAGGCATTTGATTATTTGCCCTATCATGTCTCACTAACATGTGGCCCTAGGACCCGCATGTCAATGAGACATCGTAGGATAAATAATCAAATACTCACCAACTTTGGACAAATGATCAAATGCCCATCAACTTCAGGGCAAATTATCAAATTTTCCATTTAGTAGAGCTCCAATTTCATCAGACAATTTCATCAGATGAGAATCCGAGAACCGAATAGGCCAAAATCGATGTAAAAAACCCACTATCCGGATATAGAAAAAGAGCAGCTTAGTATCCTGTTTGATCAATCAAGAATCCAGACTCCTTCCCGGAAAAGAAAAGGTTCTGTCCGAAAAACACAGGTAAAAAAACACAAATAGAAAATAGAAAGCGAAAAGAAAACGTGCGGAAAAAACAGGGAGAAAGCAGAAAGCTCGCAGCTTCCTCTACACCCGAGCGAATCCACACATCCGCCTCCCCATTTTCCCACCTCTTTCTCTCCACCCTTTCCCTGAATCGGAGCCCAATTGCTCCCTCTTCGTGGTGGGCGTCGCTCCGATACGCCCGATCCGCGCTGCTCCTGAGGCTCCGGCGCGCGGCGGCCGGTGGCGGCGGCGTAGCGGCGATGGATTCAGAGGACGACACGCGCGACTCCGCCGACGAGGACTTCTACAGCGGCGGCGAGGCCGGCCTCGCCCTCAGCGATGACGGGGACGCCGACTACGACTTCGATCACGACTCCGACGACTCCGACGACCCACTCTCCCACAGGCAGCAGGTGCTCATCGACCAGTGGTGCCCGGTCGTTCCCGGTTTAGAAATTGTTTGCTCGGGATGGTGGATTGGTGGGAATGGGATGTTGGGGCTCCCTTTACGATAAGATGGTTCTCTACATGCTACCGTGTACTTATAATGGATATGGATGTGGCTGGTTGGATGATCTAGATATTTGCTTTGGTCATTCGTGATTGCCTGATAGGTTGGGCCTTGTTGATGCGCATTAAGGGCTCGTCGAAGTACGCTCCTTTTTTCCCATGGAGGAAATTGCGAGGAGGAAGCATGATTCTAGCGGCTGCTTTGATCACCATGCGGATGGAAATGTGTTTATAAAAGTCACCAAAGGTTGTTTCTATTTATGGCCTATTGTAGGAACTGGCAAGCCGAATGTTCTGGATTAATTACTTTTGGCCGTTGGAAATGCATGTAGAATTGTGCTTTTGCTGTGATAGGTGTCGTCGTTTGCCGCATTGAATGTGTGCGGTAACTCAATGCTGTACCACATTGGATGTAGGCTGTGACTCCAATTTGGTTGTTGCTTTGGTAACGAAGGAAGCATGAAGGGGTGGGGGTGGGGGGGTGATGTTGTTCAGGGTAGAAAAGCATGGCAAAGGCAAAAGTTCAAACTTATGAAATGATTTGGATGAGCAACCATCGTATGTGTATTGTTATGAATATGACTTGTATTGAATATGAGGGCCAAAGGCCACAATATATAGAGTACATGAGGGAAAGGAATAGGAATAGGACTCTATCTATAACAGAGACTTATCTATAACTATAAGAGATAATATATCCTTAACACCCCCCCACAAATGCAAGGCGTATGCAATAGCATTGCATTTGGAAGAGATGAACTTAAAAGGGAAAAATCCAAAGTCATAGTCTTGAAGTAGCCGTCGTAGCATGTAACTCCTGAAGAATCGAGCTGACGAAGATAGCCAACGAAGAACCGAGTCGGTGAAGAAAAGTCGACGAAGAAGCCAAATTGACGAAGAAAAGTCGAATGTATGGCAGAGTCGACGAAGAAGAGCCGACGGGACGAGTCGACGAAGAAGAACCGGGTCGATGGAGAAAAATCGACGAAGAAGCCAAATCGACGAAGAAAAATCGAATGTATGGCAGAGTCGACGAAGAAGAGCCGACGGGACGAGTCGACGAAGAAGAACCGACGAGGCCGACAAAATAAGCCGAGCCGAGGTATAAGAGTTGACAGAATAAGTCGAGCTGATAAAAGAGCAGAGCCGAGCGACGACAGAATCAAAATGCCAGAGACTTGGATGGACGCAACGGAAGACTCAAGAAAATAAAAATACTAGTAGTAGAGACCACCAACAGCAGCAGCTAGATCAAAACTCAGTGACGACACCTGATGAAGCCTACACTGTAGAAAACGGAGAAGCCAAAGAGCCGAAGCCGAGATGGTAAAAGGCCGGAACTAGAGCAAGAGTAGAAAAGCTATATCCGGCCAAAATCGCTAGAAGATGAAGAAGCTTGACGTAGCACTTTAAATCTTGAAGATAATTGACTTCAAGTTTATGCTCAGCCATCACCACATGCACACGGACGTGAACTTCCTTGCAAGCCAAGCTCACGGGACGGACGTGAAACCCAAGCAGACTTCAATGAGCACGGAGTGGCGCCGGGCGGAGCAAACCGAAGAGGCAGTGCCGAGTCGTCGTGCGCGGCGCAAAAGCTGAGGAGACCGTGCTTGACGGCGACGCCATCTGTGGCCGCGGATGAGGCGTGGTGGCGGCCGACGACGCGTCCGGCGGAGGCCGGCAAGACGCTGAAATCGGCGTCCGATGGCGTATAAACGATGATGGCGCGGGCCGGAGGGCGTAGGCCGAGGCGTCGCGCCGCCGCAGAGGAAGCGAGTCACCGGCCGGCGACGGCGGCGGGAGGTCGGGCGATGGCGGTAGCTCTGCTCCAGCGGCAACGGCCGACCAGGAGGCTCGACTCGGTGGACTTTGGCCCAAAGACCGTCGGAAGATGCGGTTGTTCTTGGGCCTCACGGGGCTGAAGAGTCGTCGAGGCGGCAAGAGTTGGCGCAGCAAAGCCGGCGCGAGCGGCCGGCTGCGGCACGGCGGCCGATGCGGCGGGAGCCGAAGGGCACGCCGAGCGCGTAGATGGTTGGGCGCTAACGCCAAGACCCAAGGCACAGGAGCGGCGCTACGCCGGCCGGCATGGAGGAGCAGCGTCGCAGATCTTAAGAAGCCAGATGAGAGCCGAGCGCGTAGATGGCCGGTCGGCAGTAAGAAGCCGAACGTGCAGATTGATGCCTGCCCGGGAGAGCAGATTGCTTCTCCCGGGCACAGCGACAGCGGAAAAGAATTGAGGCTAGGGTTTGAACCTAAGCTCTGATACCATGTTATGAATATGACTTGTATTGAATATGAGGGCCAAAGGCCACAATATATAGAGTACATGAGGGAAAGGAATAGGAATAGGACTCTATCTATAACAGAGACTTATCTATAACTATAAAAGATAATATATCCTTAACATGTATCACTGTATTATCATTGCTTTCATGGTAGGAGGTGGCGGCATGGACATTCTAGATTGACTAGATTCAGCTTTTGTAAGTGGGAATAGGTGTAGGTATCTAGATTACAGTGATGGACCAGTCTGATGCTGATGCATGGTTATGCTTAATTGGTATGCTGCACGATCTGAATCTGCTTTCTGGAGGTGTCCTGAAGCTTGATGATTTGGTCGGAGGTACTATGGGTATAAAAATGGGCAAGTTAATTCACTGTACTAAATATTTTTTCGAAGCTAATTAGGTGAGGACAAGTGTTTACTTAGTTTTTTTAGAGCTCTTTTACAGTGGATTATACTTGTAGTATATTATGGTAGTATAAATTAGATCTAACCATTGATTTGGTGGGGGTATTATGGACTTTTACAAATAAAAATATTACATTTTAAAAGGGTATTAACGTAATTTTAGCGAGTCATCGAGGTTCTCCGACGCGCGATGCACTGACGGAGGGAGGGCTTCCGGTGGGGATGAAGAAATGGGCTTCGGGTGGGAGAAAAAAATCATTTACCGATTTACCCATCCGCTGTATTGAAATATTTACCATTCTACCCCTCCTCACATTCTACTACACATACTACACATGATAGTATAATTTGATCTAATCTATTTTTAACCTTTGGATTAAAGGCAATGAACGGTCCATATTCATTGTTGTGCACTGTAAAAGAACTCCTTTTTTAACAATCTGACCCCCCTGATTAATGGAATGGGCTATATCTGATGCAAGTACTTTCCTAGTTATTCTACTTGTGGAAAAACAGGGTACCTTGCATGATACTCTTGGTACTTGTTGGTTTCATTTAGTGTTGTTTTAATGATATCCGATTTTAATTATCAAGAGATATAGGGAAAGAAAAGCTTGCACAATGACAAACCAGCGCTTACCTTAGGATTCTAGTGAGTGTTGACTCAGGAAGGGATATATGTTCCACCTTGTGCAAAACATAAATCGAATAAATAAAACACAGCTTTCATTCTTCATTGCACTATCCGTTCCTACTGAAAATTCAGTTCCAAAGAAACACAAAAAGACAAATATTTCCTACTTATGATATTTTGTTACATTTATTGGTGTACATGTATGCAAAACAAAATTTGCATGTACCGTAGCATCATTTTGCCAATGCCACAGTATATCTTCTAGAATCTTTTTTCAGACTTTCAGTTAATGTACTTGCCAGCTCAAGCATTGGCAATGTGAGTGCATCAAGCGCCATCCTATCCTCATTCCTCAATACCTGAAAGTGTAAGCTGTTGCGGACTTGCAGTATCGCTTAACACATAGATTACAAAAAGGTGGTGTTTTCTTTGCTGATACAATCATGTTACCATACAAGTCACTCTTCTAGTCAGGAAATAATATTTAGAAGTGAGTAATTAACTTACGTAGGAGTACATTTTTGCTTTGTCTTTTCCCTTAGAAATGTGCCTGGATGACGCTGTTAAGTTAGAGCAGTCCAAGAAGAGAGATTTGACTTGGAGCCTTAAACCCTTTAGTCAGATTCGACTAATCAACTCTGCAGAAAGTTTCTATGACAAATGAAATCTTTGGCTCTGCTTGCCATTCTTTCCGCCTTTGGCTCTGCTTGCCATTCTTTCCGCCTTTGTTCTTGCCCTGCACTCTATGACAAATGAAATATTTGGGGCGGTTTGGTTGGTAGCCAAATTTGACTACACGTTAGAGTTGGCTCACCACTACATTGAGTGTGCCACTATTTGGTACACAACCACAGATTTGTTTGCCACACTGTGGTCAATTTTCAGTTCAAATAGTGGTATTTTGGACTGAAGTTGTGGTGCCAGTTTGTTGGCCCGAGAAAGTTTGCCGCACCATTCGTCACCGTGTGGCGCATGATACTTAAATTTGGCTACCAAACCAGACAGTCATGGGACATAGAAATCTGAAATCTTTGTGAAAAAAGATGTTGGTATTGTTATGAATAGCACTTGTATTTATCATGAGGCCAATGGACCAGTATATATACATGTACATGAGAGTATAAGGGGAAAGCCTATACTAAGCAATATCTATACAAGGTATAACAGGATACTGATACTGTCTAACAACCCCCCACAAACTCATGGTGGATCTACAACACTGAGTTTGGAGAGGTAAAAGTGATGATAAGCTCTAGTTTATGTTTTCATGAAGAAATCTGCTAGCTGGAGCTCTGAAGGCACATACTGAAGAGCCACAACCTGATCCTGTACCTGTGAACGCATATAAGAAGCATCAACACCAATATGCTTGGTGAGTTCATGCTTCACTGGATCTCGAGCAATGCTGATAGCACCCGTACTGTCAGATAAAAGAGGAGTCGGTGTAGAAACAGAAACACCAAAATCCTCAAGTAACCACCGTAGCTAAGTAACCTATGCTGTCAAAAGAGCCATAGCGCGCCTTCGACCTCGGCGACTCGAGCGAGAAATTGCATGCGCTTCTTAGTCTTCCAAGCAATGAGAGAACCACCAAGAAAAACACAGTAAGCAGAAAGAGACCGACGATCATAGTGATCACTAGCCTATGTAGCATCAGAGTATGCCTGGAGCTGTAAAGAGATAGAGCGTGGAAAGAAAAGACGGCGAGAGATAGTTCCACGAAGATATCGTAGAACTCGAAGAAGATGACTATAGTGGAGCTGAGTGGGAACAGAAACGAACTGACTCAAGATATGAACTGGATACGAAATATCAGGACGAGTGACACCCAGGTAAACAAGACTCCCAACAAGATGGCGATAGCGAGTAGGATCCTTAAGCGGTTCACCATCAGTAGGTCGAAGGTGAACATTGAGCTCCATGGGGGTCTCGGCTGTACGCTCATCAGTGAGAGAAGCACGATCAAGAAGATCCTGAATATACTTCTCTTGGGAGAGAAAGAAGCCCTCATATGTAGAAGAAACCTCAATCCTAAGAAAATATCGAAGATGACCTAGATCGGACATGAGAAACTGCTCACTGAGACGAGCCTTTACAAAGGCAATATACTGAGAATCATCGCCAGTAATGATCATGTCATCAACATATAGAAGGAGAAGAGTCAGACCACGAGAAGAAGTGTGAACAAAGAACGCAGGATCATGAGCACTTGCAGAGAAACCAGCTGCAGTGATCACAGAAGAAAAACGCTCAAACCAAGCACGAGGGGCTTGCTTGAGCCCATAAAGAGAGCGACGAAGCCGACAAACCATGCCCTCAGGAATAGAATACCCTGGTGGTGGCTGCATATAGACCTCCTTATGCAGCTCGCCATTAAGAAATGCATTCTTGACATCAAGCTGAGAGATGGACCACTGTCGGACAGAGGCCACAGCAAGTAGAGTGCGAACAGTGGTCATGTGAGCCACAGGTGCAAAGATCTCATCATAATCACGACCATGCTCTTGCTGAAAACCACGCGCCACAAGACGAGCCTTGTAGCGCTGAAGAGAACCATCAGAGCGAGTCTTAATCTTATAGACCCACTTGCAAGTAATGGGGCGGACACGTGGAGGAAGTGGAACAAGATCCCACGTGCCAGTGCGCTCAAGAGCAGCAATCTCTTCTGCCATCGCATGCTGCCATTCTTGATGAATAACAGCATCACGGTAAGAAGTCAGCTTGGCCAGAGCTGCACCAACAAAGGCAAAGCGCTCAGGAGGTCGAATAAACTATCGATAGCGAAGAGCATAACAAGGAGGAGACACTAAAGAAGATAGCTCATCAGACGAAGAAGAAGATGGCACATAAGAAGATTCCTCAGCTGGCGGACGATGAGTGTAGTAGAGAGGATAGGGAGGAACAATATCTGAAGATACTTGTGGAGGAGCGGACGGTGGTGAAAAAACCGACGGCAAAGGAGACGCTACGAATAGCACTTGTATTCATCATGAGGCCAATAGGCCAGTATATATACATGTGCATGAGGGTATAAAGGGAAAGCCTATATTAGGCAATATCTATACAAGGTATAACATGATACTGTCTAACAGGTATCATGCCACACATAATGGACTTATGTAACACAGCGCAAATGTAAAATAGCATTGGTTTGTGTTGCTATCCTGGGACCCTGTTTCTTGACACATGGAATCTGTAGGACATGTTGGTTGGCAGTGTATCGGGGGTTTTAGCTGTTATCATGTAATTGCATGTCATTCAGAGCATTATGGACAAGTTTCTTAGTTTGTGAATGTGTATTAAACATAACGCTGGAAATAGTAAGTTGCCTGTGAACATCAATGCTCTTTGCATACTTTTGGTAACATGATTTTTCTGGTAGTCATTGAATTTAGTGCTCTCTCTTTTTTGGGGGGTGTGTGCACGCTCCATGCGCTCTTTTAAGTTAAATAACTTATTAGAAATCATGAAATTATAGCAAATTTCTTCCTAAGGGGGTGTGGAAAAATGCACCCGTAGAAAAATGCTATTTTCTCCTACCTTTTTCCTTAGATCTTGTCTGGTTGTGCACTTAACGTGTTTGCACTGTTTTGGTCGACAGACTAGTTAAATAATCAGATTTACGTCTGTAATTTGGGTTAATTATGTGCTGATCTGATGAAGTTAATTCCTTTTATCTCTGGTTAATCTAGTGATGAACCAGTGATATTCAACTTTATGTGATTTTTAGGTGTTTATTTGACCCTCTTGCCCTTTTTTTCTTACAATCATTCTCTCCTTTACATTCCAGCAAAACTACTGTATACTGAGTGAAGCTGGTATAAAGCAACATCAAGCAGATGACATAAATCGAGTTTCAACTGTTCTTTCAATTTCAAAACCAGAAGCATGCGTCCTTCTTCGCAGTTATAACTGGTAATAGGCATTATTGCATTTGGCATGGTTGTTGCATTCTTAAATAAATAACCATTTTTAGTCAATTCCAAGAACAAAAATAGAGGCAGGCCATTAAGACATACATTTTAAAATTTAGTTTTGTAAGAATTTTACGCTAGTTTCATTTATGTTCAGCACCGAATATTAAGGCCACATGTTTTTCTTGTGGGTGCAAAATGCACTTTGTCCTTAACTTGTTAGTCTCCATTAGCAGAAATACTCTATGCACTATTATCATAAATGTCCTACTTCTTTTGGTCCTTCCCCATTTTCAAATGGAGATGTTTTGATCTTTGTTTTGTCTATAGCTTCTTTATATGGTGATATCATATGTGATGTATTTTAGCTGTGACTTTCATTTTCTGTGAAGGCATTATAAAGTTTCTTCCTGCAGGAGCGTCAGTAAGGTGCATGATAAATGGTTTGTTGATGAAGAACGAGTTCGTAAAGCTGTCGGTTTGCTGGAGAAGCGAATTGAAATGCCGAATGAAAGAGAAGTAAGTCTCACTAGTTAAAATTTGTTTGCTTGGTTGCCTAAACATATACTCCCTCTTTGGACAATATACTGATATAGTAGTCTTAACTATTGAGGCTTGGCTTATATTATTGCATTGCCTGTGTCTTCCATGGCCACTCGCTGTGTCAGTAACTCAGTATGTCCGCCTTCTAAGTCCTAACCCGTGTTTTACTGGAGAAAATGTTGGAGAGTAGGCTTGTTCTGTTGCATGCTTGCTGCAAATAGGTATCAACTCATACCTTTTGATGTTCTAGACATGCTAATGAAAATATTTCTCTCACATGTAGGTCATGTGTCTAATACTTTAGTTCTTATGTAAGTTCTCGCTTTAACAGCTGACATGTGGGATTTGTTTCGAAAGTTGTCCACAAGAGTTAATGAACGCTGCTGCATGTGGGCATCCTTTCTGTGGAGCATGTTGGAGAGGTTTGTTCTTTTGTTACCCTCCTTTTTGGATGGTAATAGTTTACAATTTCCTTGATTAGATGATTGATACATGTATACATTTCGTGACAGGCCAAGTGTTTTTACTGAAAACTTTTCATTTGATTTATCTCATGGCTGAATGCATATGCATGTTCATTGTGTGGCCGACTGGCCATCCCTTGATGTTTCCTGTAGCTGAACTCTTGTGCTTGTATTACTGGCCATCATAGCAATTTTGGTAAAAGATCTTGTTGCTGGACCTGATGGTGCACAATCTAAACAAGGTGGTATTGAATAATGTGGACATATCCTACTTCATCTAGATCATGAGTGTCTTTGCCTGAAATTTTTAAAGAAATGATGTTGCTGGCAATTTCAAGCCCTGCATGAATAAATAGAAGTCTATTACTGTATTTTGCTTCTGTCTGATGGCGTGTGAGCCTGCAATGTTATTGTCATAATCAAAATTGGGTTGACCACAGGCTCCTTTTTTTTTTGGAACAATTGAGGTACTGGGATGGCCGCGCTATGGCAACAGTATGTCCGTTCTCATTTTCCACTACCTCAAAGGCTCAGACCAAATACTCAAGTGCATATCTGATATTGCCAAAACAGTCCGCTTGTATCAATCTCATTTGAATAAAGGACGGAGTTGTTGTTTTTTTAAAAATCATAACAAATATATTGCAGTTCTCCTTTTTATGTGTGATACCATCACTTGTTGTGCTGTCTTTTCTTATATAATATTCTCATTTGTGCTGTATTTGAACGCTCTAGCCATTGAGAATTCTATATTTGATAACATATTACCTGGTCGAACCATTTCAAGTTGAGGAGATGAAAGTCCATTATTTACTATAACATTCTGTATTTGTCTTTGGTCGCTTGAGTGGAATAATTCATTATAAAATCAAAATTTCAAAAGAAAACAGAGCAAATTCTGTTGCCTTTTTGAGTGAAAAACACATGAAGAGCATAGAAGCACCTCTCAAAACACATGCATATCAGTTTTCTGCAGTGTTTCAAAGTAATGCCATTACTGTTCTTATTTTGCAGTTTGGTTGTTTTTTACATTTTTGCACACTTGTGTGCACTTTAATGCACTCTTTACGCCTTTGTGGTTTCTTCTAACATTTCATGAAATGATTTGTTTTCTTCTTCTTCCATCATTTCATGGAATCTTTTTTTTTAAAAAAAAATAAAATAAATTGAACTAAGCAAAAAATGCCACATTGCGGAAACAGTTTTAGTGTTGACATTTGGGCGGTGCTGATTATTTTCTTTTTCATCAACAGGATATATTTGCACGGCTATAAGTGATGGTCCAGGATGTTTGATGTTGAGATGTCCTGATCCATCCTGCGCTGCTGCTGTTGGACAAGATATGATTAATTCATTGGCTAGTGATGATGACAAGGGAAAATATGAACGTTATCTTTGCAGATCTTACATTGAAGACAATAGAAAAGTAAGTTGATAACTTGATACTTTTCAGAGAGATGTTGACCATAATGCAAGAATTCTGAAATGATGTGTGTCTAGTCCAAGGCTTGCCGGTAAGGGCTTTGTTTGATAGGTGGGGATTGTTAAGGATATATTGTCTGTTATAGATGATTGTTTTATCTCTTGTCCTGTGCCTTATCTCTTGTATCCTCATGTACTTGTTATGAACAGCACTTGTTGTATTCAATATGAGGCCAATGGCCACAATATATAGAGTACATGAGGGTACAAGAGATAAGGCAATCATCTATAACAGACAATATATCCTTAACACACCCCACAAATTCAAGGCGTATGAAATAGTATTGCTTTTGGAAGGGATGAACTAAATAGAGAAAATCCAAAGTCATAGTCCTGAAGTACCATTGTAGCATGTAACTCTTGAAAAATCGAGCTGACGAAGAACAACCAACGAAGAGCCGAATCGATGAAGAAAAACCGATGACGAAGCCGACAGAACGAGCCGAGCAAAAACCGGCCGAAAAATCGGAGTCGACGAAATGAGCCGAGCCGATAAAAGAGCTAAGCTGACGAAAGAACCAAGATGCTAAGAACTTGGATGGACGCAGCGGAAGACTCAAGAAAATATTAGGAATTAGTAGCCATATTACTAAAAAGCAGTAGCCCGAAAAACCATCAAGCAGGAGCCGATCCAAAGAACCGAAGAGCCAGAGCCAATTAGAAGAGCTGAAAAGCCAAAGCCGAGAAGCTCAAGAGCCGAACGAGAAGTAGGGAAATTCTGATCGGATTGAAATCTGATCGAAGATCGATCTCCTGGGGCCGGCGGTTGGAGGCGGTTAGCGATGCGGAAGAGGCGGTCAGCGCCCAAGGATGGCCAAAGGTAGTTGGCCGTCGGGATAAGGCGGCCGAAGCTCCCGGTTGAGTTGCTGGTGGTGCCGTCTCGGGGCAGAGCAAAGGCTAGCGGAGGAGGCGGCTGGCCGAGATGAGCCGCGCGGAGAAGCATGCGGATCACAGGAGTGAAATAGAATTTGCTTCACGGACGTGAACCGGTCAAAGAAAAAAAAATCTTTTCAAGCTCCACGTCTCCAGGGACTTGAAGTCCGATCGAGGCTCAGATCTTGCGCATGGACAGACTAACTGGGGCGACGCCGGCGTGTAGGCATGGAGGCTGAGGAGCAGTCGGAGATCGGCGCTCTGAGATGTGGTAGCGTTGAAGACCAGCGGCCACAGAGGAAACGGACGGGCCGAGCGGCCGACCGCATCGAAATCAATCGGCGGCGCGTGGCGGCGTGGCGCAAGAAGACCGGGCCGCTCGGCGTCGGGAGACGACATGGAAAACCGGGTTGGGCGCGAGCCAGTGGAGGCCGAGGCGTGGCGCCGCCGGCGAAGAAACCGAGGGGCGCGGAACGCGTTCGGCCGCGTGCATGGAGGCGAGCTGGAGAGCGCGGGCCCAAGCGAGAGGTTGCCAGCGGTGAAGCCGGCGTTTGGCGGAGATGGCGACGACGCGTCGGCGCGCCGGCGAGGTGCCGAGGAAGACGGCACGGCGCGTGATGGCGGCGCGTAACGTGGAAGCCGAAGAGAGCCGACGCTGATGGCTCTGAGGCCGTGCGAGTGCCGTCCCTGGAGTCTCCTCCTCCCGGGGCAGCGGATTAGATCTAAAACCTTAGCTCTGATACCATATTATGAATAGCACTTGTTGTATTCAATATGAGGCCAATGGCCACAATATATAGAGTACATAAGGGTACAAGAGATAAGGCAAATGACAAGAGATAAGGCAATCATCTATAACAGACAATATATCCTTAACAGGGATAAGGGCCAATCCCTTCTGATGGTCAGGGAAATTGAACTAAAATCCCTGCCAATTGGAAGGGATTGGATTTAATTCCTGCCTATCCAAACAAGCCCTAAAAACTAATTAGTTTTTGTACCATATGGTTCGTCCTATTTCCTGGCTCTTAACCTCCTCTTCTTTGTATTTTTTATTCAACATTTCACCATCATTTTGAATCATCAGAATTTCTTGTTGTTCATGCAATGTTTATTTTCTTTTCTTTTTTTTCAACGCTTGGATTGGCATGATTACTGGGTAATTAATGCGGATAATTGCAAAAAGAAATGGCTAAATGTCTTGTTTAGTTCACTGCTGGCTAGTGACTACTGAGCTTCCTGTTGATTTACACTTTGTTCGCATTGTTTGTCATTGTGTTAAACAGACAAAATGGTGTCCTGCTCCTGGCTGTGAATATGCGGTGGAATTTGTTATGGGCAGTGGTAGCTATGATGTTTCTTGTGGCTGTTCCTATGGATTTTGTTGGAATGTGAGTATTTCTAATTGTAGCTTATTTATGTGATATAATCTACTAACATAAAAAATAAGAAATTGGATGACAAATTTTTCAGTGCACTGAGGAAGCTCATCGGCCAGTAGACTGTTGCACAGTTTCAAAATGGATCCTCAAGAACAGTGCAGAGTCCGAGAATATGAACTGGTATGGAAGGGATTAAGTGTCTTTTTCGTCAACAACTGCCTTATTGCTTATGCTTAATCTGCATTTTCTGTTCAACACTATGGTCATTTCAATGTGCCAAGCTTGACATAAGTTGTACCACTCTACCAACTATTTGCTCCTCTTGTCCATTTTCCAATTGTTTACTGCATTTCTTTTTGGACCAAAAATGTTTTCTTGGCAAAAATGCCTTGCTGTAAATACTGAATTTACTGATCAGCAAGTTAGACCGCATACCCCTTTTACCCCACATATCTATTCTGGCTTCTCTATAAATGTTCCTTTCCCCCCTTTTTTAATATATCTCCTTCTTTTAGGGGTACTATCTGAGTTACGATGTACACCTAGTAGAAACTTTTGCTAAGCCCTCTTCTTTTCCCATTCCTTTAATTTACTAACATAATGGTGTGTAACAGTTTAGTTGATAGCATGATGCGTCTGCACAGATATATTTCATTTTCATTTTGAGTTGTTTTGATTATCAACTGTATAAATCTTCCTTCACAACCTGTTGGTTATGTTTTCCAGGATACTAGCTAATTCGAAGCCCTGCCCCAAGTGCAAGCGGCCTATCGAAAAAAACCAGGGCTGCATGCACATTACCTGCACACCGCCATGTAAATTCGAATTTTGCTGGTACAAAATCACATTATTGCTATAGTTCTGCTTATAATTGTTGCATCTTCAGATAGTTGACACAGCTACCCTGTGAATCCAGGCTTTGTCTTGGTCCATGGTCAGATCATGGAGACAGGACAGGTGGCTTCTATGCTTGTAATCGTTATGAGGCAGCAAGGCAAGAGGGAGCGGTAATGGTTCACCCAATCTTAAGTATCAAGTTTCTAGTGTAGTACTGAATTCTTTACACTAATTCCTTCCACGTTGTTGTTACAGTACGACGATTCTGAAAGAAGAAGAGAAATGGCAAAGAACTCCCTTGAGAGATACACACATTACTATGAACGATGGGCAGCCAATCAGTCAGTAAGTGATGTTCAACTCATTTAGCAGCATTGATATTCCTTTAATGTCAGGTCCGTAAACTGTGGCCTGAACAATACCTACATACTCAAATGGCATAGGCCTGTGACTCCAAAATATCAAATTGACTGAATGATTTCTTTCATTTTGTTGTGACTTGCGAGTCCTTTGGGGTGATAAAAATATGTTCAGTTTTTTTTTCTATAGCAAATGCCATGAGCCAATGTCTATTATAAATGAATAGTGTACAAACTACAAGGATTAATGCTAGGTTTTTTGACTCGAAGATAAATGCTAAGTTAGGATGAGACAACTTGGAAGTGGTATTTGATTGCAATACTGTTCTCAGTTGCCGTGATGGTTTCTTTGTTGCTTGTCATTTGTCAAACTTGCCTGGAGTTTGTTTATTGTTGCAGAAATATTGAGTGTAGGATATTTCAAGTTTGTCAATGTGACAGTGTCAAGGGATAGAATACTGATGATAGTTTTCAGTAAGTTGAGTTAGGAAAATAAAGATATAAACATACTTTATTTGTTGCCTGGTTCTTTATTTTGATCGATGCACTAATTAATGTGCTACCAGGAAACTTTTTTTTTTTACATAACAGACAATATTTAATATAATTTTTTGATTATGATGTAGTCAAGGAAAAAGGCGCTAGGGGATCTGCAGAGTCTGCAAAATGATAAGGTAGCTGACATTTGCCTTTTTCCTTTGTTTTCCTTTTAAACTTATCCTGTATTAAAGCAAAGCCATTCGTGGTGTAGACTATTCACTAGAAAAGTTTGGATTCACAACTTCTTCATAAAACTCCTGAACACCTAATGACAGCTATTTGTTTTGTAAATCCTTCAGCTCGAAAAGCTAAGTGATATACAAAGCCAACCTGAGTCACAGCTCAAGTTCATAATAGAAGCATGGTTACAGGTACCAATCACTTCATTAGTGTTCAAGCCATCAAGTGTCGCCAGTGCCTTATTTAGTTCTGTTGTCAACTATCATTGTACCTGAATATCTCATCCCGGAGTATGACCTCATTTTGCAGATTGTTGAGTGTAGGAGGGTATTGAAGTGGACTTACGCTTATGGTTATTACCTTCCAGAGCATGAACATGCCAAAAGGCAGTTCTTCGAATATCTGCAAGGTTTACATTTTTCTATTGTAGATTACATCTCTAGGTATCTGTCACTGAGTGGATTTCTTTTTGGTGTTATTTATTCAGGTGAAGCAGAATCAGGTTTGGAACGCCTTCATCAGTGTGCCGAGAAAGAACTTCAGATCTACCTTGAAGCAGACTGCCCATCTAAAGATTTCAATGACTTCCGTACAAAGTTGGCTGGATTGACCAGGTAATGATAAATCATACTGTATTTTCTTTTTGGTTCACTGTTGTGTTTCTCCAACTGTTGTCATCATCCATAATCATGGATGGATGTTCAACAGCATTTGGCATAAGTTTTGAAGATACTGGTTTCCACATTGTAATATAGTGACTTTTTCGCCCTTTGTGCAACCACACAAATCTGGCAACTGGTGATTTTTTTTCCATCATTCAGTAACTTGTCATGTCATTGATATATATTTATATATTTTCCTATATATATAGGAAAATGAAAGCGTACTACCGGGAGTATGTACTCCCTACTCCATGTATATTAACTGATGTTACGCAGGTGGAAGCATATTCCATAAATGAAAGTTGTTAACTGATTCCTTCTGATTAGGAAGTTATTTTTAACCAAATAGAAGTAGGGAGTACATACATCTGGGAGTACAAAATAGGCTTATATATATATATATATATATATATGTATATGTATATGTATATGTATATACACACACACACTCATCTTTTCACTTCACTTGACATTTTTTACCATTTAACAGCGTAACTCGGAATTATTTCGAAAATCTTGTCCGTGCTTTGGAGTCTGGATTAAATGATGTTGGACCACATAGCAGCAATGGTGCATGCAGCAAGGCCGTAAGTTCAAATAGCCTTGGCGGTAAGAGTAAGAGTGGAAAGAACAAGGCACCTGGTGCTGTTTCCAATCCAGGTGTCTCAACCCGTGGTATGGAGGATGGCAACATTTGGGCATGTGATCAGTGCACATTTGGAAACCCTAGATCTGCTAGAACCTGCCAGGTTTGTGAGCATCAGCAGCACCGATAGCTCTAGTCAAGCATTGAAGATTTGGATTCAATTGGATTAATTGGAAACCCCTGTACGTGCCTAGAGGCACATAACACATGGAATTAATAACCTCTGGGGCAGGCTACAACGAGAGGGTGAAATAGAAGACTCCTGCAGCTGCAAGCGAGGCAAAAAAGAAGAAGTATATTTTTGTGTCCTGCCTGCTTATTAACGGACGGTACCCTTGCAGCCTCATTCCATAATCATGGTTCGTGTGTACATAACTATCACCCCAATCTTTGCTTGTTTCGTTTAAGGTGTCATGACGGCTGTTTGCCTGCAATGACCTGAGCTCTTCTTGTAGCGTTGCACAGCTGCTGTAAACTTGCAATAACATATGGAGCCATATTCAAGAATCTATGTTTTTCGTTTTTTTTTTTTTTTGTTCAAGGGCAAAACAGTAGGTGAAGTGCCAAGATAGACGTGTTGTAATTCAGCTCGCTGCTGGCGTATGGTTCGCTTCTGTTTTAGGTGATCAGCAGAGGTTTCTAGTTCTTTTGGTTCTGAGAGTTTCTTTCACACATCAACAGCAGCGACGGCGCCGGACGACTTCAGCGTTGGTGGCTGCGCGGCCTTGGATATCAACAGCAACCGATGGCGGCGGTGCAGTCGTCGCCGGAGCATAGGGCTAAAGCTGGATTGTTTGTGTACTGTACCCTGTAGCCGTATGCGTACTGTACTGTAGCAGGAGAGGTGCATGTATTCGTATGAGTGCACCTATATGCATGAGCAGATCTCAAAGATGAATGTGTGGTGGAGAGGGCGGGGCAACTGCCGCTAAGCTCACCCAAAGATGGGAGCATATCCTGTGCACATGGATGGGTTATGTACATATGCAATAATTAAATCTGAACCATCCAAATCGCATCCAACGGTAGTTTCATTGGAGGTGGTAATTGCAAATTTGTGTATATTTTACAATTACCACTCCGATGAAGCTACCGTTGGATGGGATTTGGATGGCTCAGATTAAATTATTGCATATGTGCACAGTTTATCCATGTGCACAGGATATGTTTCCCCCAAAGATATCCCTTAACTAAACAGAGAAGCAATAACAGCATCCGGAGGTTTTCAGGGCCAAGCGTTGATCACTTGATCTTCAGATCGTTTTACGCTCTCTTCACGCGGGAACTTCACCCGAGTGAGCATCTATAGGAAGACCATTCCAACCCGTAATCCCGGACAATACATGCGCAGTCTGGACTTTGGATTTAATTAGGATTTAATCACTTAGTAGTGCTCAAGAAAAATAAAAGCATATTTCCTATTTTTTAAAAAAGTGAAGCTAAAATCGCGAGATTTTTTTCTCCGAATCACCCGAAATTTTGACCTTTAAATCTGATTGATTGATTTGTGCTCCGGCCGCCGGCTGCTTCTTCATTGCCGTGGTCGAGCACGCGTGAGCTCCACTGCCGATTGTGACGCCTCTGTTGTACTTGACTAGGTCAAATGTAACAGAGAAAGACCATGATAGAATTGCGGTAGGATCAGCTAGGAAAATAGTTGCGTGCACAATATAAAATTTTACTGTTTAATACATGGTGCTTTACTCAGATGGTACAAGCAGTGCCTCCTTGGGTTTGGCTACGGTAATACTACAATATCCGTCTATTTATTGCAAAAGCCTTCTAAATACTCCCTTCTAATGGTCTTCTACTCGTCGAGGTTTTGGTCACCCATTTTCTCGTGACCATAACCCTTTAACAGCAACATCAATATCACAATAGAGGTTCACGTCATTATCAATACCAACCTCTACCTCACCACAAATCTAAAAAACAACGACGAAGCAATACTGAGTACGAAAGGACTCAGCAAGTCGCGGAGAGGTGATGCACATTTCAGTATATACTATCAGTCACCAGACCATTTTTTTCAAAAGTAAATAATATCCAAAATAACAAGAGACCATTTCCCATTTGTTGGAAAGCAATATTTTAATTCAAATTTTAATTGGTGGTAGCGTGACGTGGGATCCTACCATTTGTGTTAGGAAAACCACATGATACACTTTCTTCAAACCTGTCTTATTTTACTTTGATAAGAGGTGTAAGCATCACTTGGCTTATTTTGTCTCCTACACTACTTTTGGCGCACAATTATACCAAGAAACCATAACCTTTAGCAAATCCATACTCTAACCTCTGCCGAGTGCCACCTCGCCTTACTAAAGGCACGTGAGTCAAGATCCCTACATGGCAGTCTCCTCCTAGGATGGCTGCCCTACCTGGTATAGTCACCTTCTCACCCGTGGCAGAGAACTATTTGGCTAATCAATCAGTTCAATCGGTCCCATTACAAGTCTATGGTTAGTACAATTTGTTATTTTGAAGTCATTGCCAGTTGGTTGTGTCCTTAAGTACTATCCCTATGTCTTAATTGTTTTTAGAAATCTAATTTGTGGTTGCTAGATGTGCAATATTTTAAAACAACCCACAAAAATAATTTAAAAGACATGATCAAAGAAGCGACTTACCTGAGTAAGCTCCGAATAGCTGGAAGCACCAGAAGCATGTTCTATGTGTCCTAAGCAACTCTTGAGAGTTGATACCGACTGCTAATAATAATCAAGAAAATACATAAAGCGCTCCCTAATTATGACCTAAGTATGATGCAAAGCCTTAATCATATTCATGCTCCTAATTATGATGCAAAACCATATTCATACATGCTCTCTGTGATTTTCCTAATTGATAGGGTTTTATAAGCGAATAATTTTTATTATTTTTATAATTGATATTATATCGATTTAATTTAGAGGTGTATGTATAAGTGCAGCAGATAAAAAGAAAAGGAATTCACTGAGCGTACTATTGAAAATAGGCTCAAATCACCCCTCAGTACGCCCCGGCCCAGTCAGCCACACTCCACTCAACCAACCGGCCCATCGTCCCACTCCTAGTCCTTACACTGGCTGCCCCCATTAACCCTAATCGAATACCATTTCTGTCCACTTTATCCACTCCCTCCCCTTGTAATACTCATGACTATCGAGGCCCAGTCAATGGTTTCATCATTCATTTTTGTTTATCAAGGTTTAGTATCGTCGACTGCAACTACACTTTGTTCTTAATTCAAAATGGACTGATACTACCATCGGTGTCTTGTTACCGTTGAGGTTGAGCGTCATCGGCTATAATCGGTTCTCGATGGAAAATAGACATATGTTATTGATAGTTTAATTTTACTAGGGGTGAAAATTAGGTCGATTTCACACTGACGAAGCAAGCTAGTAATCGCCAACACCAAGCGCCTCTGAAACGAACACACGCTCTTTGTATGCCCTCTTTCATTTCCTTATATTAACAAGATACGCTCAAGGTATTGCGCCCGTTAGCGAAGGCGATGACAAGGAAGAGGAGTAGGTATGGGAGAGGCCGCCGAAGATAGGGAACGTGACATGTGTGGCGGCCAGAAGGTGGCGCATAGACGACAGCGAAGGAGGGGGGTGTCGACGGCGATCATGATGAGAGACAGTAGAGGGGGCGGATGGTCTCACCGACGGGCCACGTTGGTTCCAGAGGTGATGGAAGAGGAATCAGAGCAACAACACGTGGGATGACGGCTTGGGTGAGGGAAGGAAGTAGACGACACTAGGGTTGTGATGCTTGGGTGGATATATTTATATTCTAGTGAGTGGATATAGCTAGAGTGTTGGGTAGAGATCTGTGATCATAGGATTAAAGTGATTAGAAAAAAAAATAAAGTCATTAGAATGATAAATAGCTTGGACACTAAATAGACACGAAAAAATGAAAGAAAAAGTGAGGAAAGCAAAATTAACTTGAGTGATAAGATCCGAGACGTCCTATTCACTATTCAGAAACGGACTCGGCCTCTTGTTTCCGTGTCCTCGGTGCTCCACAGCTCCAATTTCCAAATTCCGACTCCGACTCCATCTCGTACCGTCGTACTCGCGTCGTGGCTCTCGCCTCCCGGGCAATCATAAGTACACGAGCCGAGACGAATGCCAAGCTCATCTCCTCATTACACCACGCCTCGATCGACTCCACCTCAGAGCGCAGCGTGAGCAGACGAGATGCCTGGTCTGAAGGCGCCGGTGCGGAGGCACACGGAGACAGTCCGTGGCATCGTCCCCGACCACGACGGGCTGATTGGCGTGAAGACGGCGACCTTTCCCACCGCCGGGCTGTCATCCCAGGAGCGAATCCTCCTCAGGAAGCGTTTCCGGTCGGAGCTGGAGGTGGTGTGCAGCCACCTGAAGAAGGCGAAGATCTTGGTGGCCATCAAGGCCGTCAACGGCGGCGCGGCGCCCTCCAAAGCGCGACCGGCTCCTCGCAGTTCGCAGCGGCAAGAACGGGACCAATTCGCGGAAAAGAGGAAGAAGCGGCTGGAGGCAGAGCCTGAACCGCCCAAGAACGAGGCTGTGGGTGCGTCAGGCGCCATCAGCCCGTCGTCGCCGCGTCAACACGAGGACGGCGAGCGTGCCGAGGAGGAGGAGGACATGTACATCGATATCTGCGGCGATGCCTCTCCAGCAGCGGCGGACAAGGTTCGCTGCTCACCTCGCCTTGTGCGCAAAGATGTCGAGCTTGTTGAGGAGGACGGCAACGAGTTCGTGGACATCTGTGGCTATGTCTCCCCTGTTGCCGTAGAGAAGTTTTATGAAGCCGGTAGCAGCAGCAGCAGCAGCAGCAGCAGCAGCAGCAGTTCCAGCGGCTCTTCCGGATCTTCTTGCAGTGATTCTTCTGATTCTGACAGCGACTCCGACGAAGACGACAGTGTCCGCTAGACCATTGGAGCTGCAGAGTAGTGCTGCACAAGATCAGAAGCCCCACGGAGCCGCGCGTCCGGCTGGTCGGATCGCCGACCTCATCGCCAGAGCTCATGAGGATAAACGTAGTAGGTGCCGTGAGCTTGACAGGAAGGGGAACTCAGATAGGATTAATTAATTCATCAGTCATGTACTATGTTGGTTAAGTCTTGTATGATCTCTACTTCTTCTCAAGCCTGTCTGTCATGGCCAAACCAACCTAGTAAAGGCAAAGATTGTTGCCAGCTCGTGCTGGGAATTGGCTTCATCGTACCTGTGCTGTATTGTGTGATGTGTGATATATGAATTGTGATGAATAAATAATCCAGTGTTTCGGAGGATGCTGTGACTGACAATATGTTCCTAGATGCAAATGTGCCAATCAATTGATGAGATACTTATCGACTATTGGTGGTACTAAGATCCAGTTTTGAGGCCCATAGTGGGATCATTCTTTATGTTAGTTCTTGTCTTCCTGGTTGAAGCTAGAACTAAACTCACAGATTCTGACTAGCTCTCGCCGAGCAGATAGTACAGATTTTATTGTTCATGCTCCACTTTCTCACCATTCAATATAGCAACTGTAGCATAATAAGACTGGGTTCCCCACTGTTTGGAGCAGGAAGAGATTGAATTGCTATCGATTGACCAAGGCATTCGCCCTTTAGTGTTGTATTCTCCAAATCTTGGGCTCCGCAGTCCTTGCTGGTTGGCATTAAGCATGGTTGGCATTAAGCATGATGCATAATCTTGGGAGACAATGTTACAGAATTATGTACAGACAAAAATAAAAAAACATTATGGAGTTTACAAACAAACTACACGGTAAAATTGTTAACATTAGACAATTAATCATAAACGCACAAAACTGCAATATCTGATTATTACATCAGGAGGAGGAGACGAAGCAGCACAGAAACCACTAACGTCCGATAAGAACACAATTTTTGGCAAGTTCTCTCGAATCACTCCGAAGGTTCGAGCACAACCCTGTCAACTACCTTTGCGCCCCTTCCTTTGGCCATGTAAAGTCCTATATGATGCATAAGATCCTGCAACATTATAAGGGTGAGCTGACTCGTTAGGTTCTTACTTCAGTATCTAATGGAGTATCTACCAATATCTAATTTGGTCCAGAAAATGCAAAGGAATCAGAATTACTTGTACCCATTCCATAGATCAATAATCTGGTAGACAAAACAAATTACAGAACTAAATCCGGATATTTATACAATAAATAATATTCCCTGCATCTGACAATCATAAACGCAATATACAAGTTCAGTGTTCCAAAACGACAAAGGTTCCCAAGAACTGCACAGGTGGGTACTTCCCATTGTAGATGCAATGTTACTCCTTTAGTTGGTAGACTTTGCTTACTACTGACATTAAAAAGATGTTCTGTGTGGCTATGTTTTAAATTGTGGTACGACAAATAATGATAACTAATAACCATCCTGTTTTCTGAAACACGATTGCCAGAAACATTCCAAAGTGCAACAGCTAATCATTTATTGAAAGTTCATATTCCTGGTTAATTTACGACAAATTTGGTGATTCAATACCTGTGGATGAGCGAAAGTTCCTTTGATATTCCTAGCAACCTCAACAGGAAGGTCATATGTAGCACAACCCTCTGAATAAATCACGACGTCTTCTAATGGAGGTAATCGGTCAATATTTCTAGCAGCCAGAGATGAGCTTGCAAAATCCAAAACACAAATATCTGTGCATATTCCTAGCACCAAGACCTGCATCGAGCCCATGCACAAGTCGTAAACAATCAGAATTATTTGTAAAATATTTATGGCATAGGACAAATTACTCACAGTTTTAATCTGATATTTTCCGATCCAATCAGCAAAAACACTTGACCCATCCTTCTCTATTGAACTGAGGTAGCCGTCAATACAAGCCTTCCTCTTGATAGTCACATTTGGTTCCTTTTCCAACCACTCCAGAGCTGCATATTGCCGAATCGCATTTATCAAATACTACCAGTTAACAATATTCTGTGAGCTCTTTTACGTACACTAAATTCAATATGAACCGTTCGTTCTTTTTGATCCAATGGATCAGATTAACTAGAATTTATTTATACTTCATCTGGTAGTAGAGTAGTATAAATACCTTTAACAAATCAACGGTTAGATATGATTTCTACTGTCCACCACATACTACTAGTACGATGCACCGTAAAATTTCTATATTTTGTTGTTATTTTTCCCCGTACAATCAGGGTACATCAATAATGGAATATCTCAATATAGTAGGAAATAATCGAGCATAAAAGCTGAGCAAACGCTGCTAGAAGATTAAGATGATAAAGGGTGGTTTTACTTTAGCACTAACCTGGAACAAAATTTTCCTCCTCGGTACCGATGATACAATGAGGTGGATATGGTGGTTCGGGCTTATCTGGATAGTGGGTATCAAGAAATGCAAATATTGGCCAGTTTCTCTCACAGAACAGCTTGGCAAGCCTAGCAGCCTCCTCCACCATCTTTTCTATCTGTTTATTCGGTGCAGCAGGAGCCTGTAAATGAACATTAGAAACCATTTGGCTACTGAAACCATTTCTCAGAAGTGATAAATGATAATTACTAGTAAAGCAGTACATGAACAAAAAAAGAGACGATAAATGCAGAATTACAAGGAGGAACACCTTGAATATTTCAGCGTGTCCCTTAGATAACAAAACAACCACAGATGAAAGAAGGCAATTTTCCACGAAAGCTAAGGGCATGCACATTGTCGTGAATTATCATGTAAAATATATACGAACAATTTAACCACCTCTCCAAATCCTTCTTACTCCGTCACATGGCACAGCATCAGCATATCGCCTCTGTGCGCTTCTTACTCATGGGCACAGCATCAGCATACCACCTCTCCAAATCCTTCTCACTTGAACGCCTCCTCTACCTCTGTCAGGTGTCGGCTACACCCACCTATCAATGCGCCATTTGAGTGGGTATGGAGGATGACTCTTTATTATAGTGGGATGAGATAAGGATGTAGGCATGTAGCTGGGGATCAGGATGGATCTTGTTGTCAATTTAATTTTGGAACAAATGCCGTGTGAAAACCTCTAATTCAATCCCCTCTTAGTTGCCACCACGGTCATACACTTTACCTTCCCCATCTCGTTCTTCTCCCTGTCAATACCCAAATCACTCTCTTCCTAGTATCTAATCCGATCGTACTTGCTACAATTGTTGTTTTGTTCCTTCCCTCAACTCAAGCAACGGGACATAACTCTCTTCCTAGTCAAATACTCAAATGGGTAACGTCAACCCTGCTTGTGTCCCTATCCTAAAAGGGAGAAAAATCACTGCACAGGGGGCGATCAAGGACCGAAGCCGAGAGATCCTCCGAATCAACATTTTTTTTCCCTACCGTCGTTGACGAAAGTTACCGGAGAGCAATTTCTACCGACGCGAGTTTCACCAATCAAGGGAGCAAGGGAAGCCCACGAGAGCCCCGAAGGAGCAAGCGGGGGGAAGAAAAGACTCACGAGGTTCCCGGCGCCGACAGTGCAGAAGCCGTTGCAGAGGTCGACGAGGACGAGCCCCACGGCGGCGGCGCGGCGCGCCGGGAGCACCAGCTCGCCGTCGGACTGGAAGGGTATCTGCGACCGGAGAAAGCCCACCGCGCCGCCGGCCCCGGCACCGTTGCTGATGTCCTCAGCCTCCGACCCCATTGGTGTGCAGCACCGTCCGCCTATGTTGCTCTGTTGCGCTTGAGCAACTCGGTTCGGTGCGGCGACTTTGACTTTGATCACGGCGAAAGTCCATTTTACTGCCTAACATGACGTTTCTTGAACGAATACAAACATAGCTTTTTTATATAATAATATATGGAAATGATAATTTACGGCAAGTGGGAAGGGCTATTGCATGTGCTCTAGCGATAGCGCTTCCACTCTAGCTAAAACCTTTTTCAAGCTAAAACTTTTCAAAATAAATTTATTTGAACTGAAAATTTTCGAACCGACATTTTTTTGAACTGACAGTTTTCGAACATAAAGTTTTTAAAATTTCTTGTTCTAAAATTTTCTAACTTCAAAATTTTCTGATCTGAAATTTCTCGAGTTAAAATTTTTCTAGTTGAAAGTCTTCGATTTGAATTTTTTTGAGTTAAATTTGTTTCAATTGAAAGTTTCCTTGAGTTGAAATTTTTTCAGTTGAAATTTCCGAGTTAAATTTTTTTTTGGGTGGACATGTGTCACCATGGTGGGGCTGAACCGGCATGAAGCAATGTTGGATTAGGTAATGCAGTGATCGATTTTTCAAAGACAAAAAGGATGATTTTTCAAACGATGGTGTGGTAACCTTTTGCATTTTGTCTCACGTGTATTAGTGGTCCCATCATTTTGGTTTAATTTATCAGTAGAGTTCGACTGGATTATCCTTATCCCTTTTTCTTGATTTTAGTAGCCTCTCTTATTTAAGTGGCTGAAAAGATATTAGTCTCTGGGACGTATTTTTTGAATGGTATTCTCTCCGTCCAAATTTATAAAGTATATTTTTTCTTGCACATAGACTAAAAAGTATTGAAAACAACTAGATTATTCATAATTATTTTCACTAATCACTAAACTCAATGCATGCATATAAAAAATATAAAGTAAAGATAAATATTTATTAGGATATAGAAGGAATATCATACTAATTTTGCATTGGAATATGAAATACGCCTTATATTTATCGACAAAATCATTCAAAAAATAAGCTTTATAAACTTGGACGGAGAGAGTATTATCCATAAATATAGGGTGTATTTCATGTTTCAAAGCAAATTAATGTGATGTTTTCTTTATTCACCTGGTAACTCTATATTTGCTTTATATTCTTTGCATGCATATATTGAATATAGTACTTAGAGATAATAATTAGAGATAGTATAGTTATTTTAATATCTTCTTAATCTATATGATAATATGAAGAGAGAAAATGTACCATATAAATTTAGATAGAGGGAATACTCTGCTACAAACAGTGCAAGCGTAAACTTTGACAAACCAGCCCACGAGCAAGTTTATATGATAAGAGATTGTACTTGGTAAGGTACTCTTTTTTAGATAGTGGTCGTCACCAACCACTAGGATGGAACCTTACCAACCACTAGGAGAGAAAAAAAGAGTACTGACCACTAAGAAAGAAAAAGAGTACTGACCACTAACTGTGCTGAGCTACCGGAAGATTTTCTTGTAGTTCTACGAAGCAACAGGACTGTTCTAAAGATAATTGTACTGCATACATTTTGCTAAGGACCTAAGGTATTCTCAACTTTGTAAGTTGTAACGTTAACATCCATTGACATGTAGGCCCAAGCAGGTACACTGTTCACATAACAAGTCTAACACGATCCCATCATTTACACACGGACCGCAAACATAGCAAACAGGAAGAAGCGATGTCTTCCACTACAAAAGGTACTCAAGTCCGACATCATTGACAGCCATCACAACAGAAGTGGAGAAGAACATCTGTCATTGAAAGCCACTACAAAAGATTTTTTATTTCACTCCAAGCTCCAGGAACGGTGCCTCATCCCTAAGCTGAAACTCAACAGGCTTGTTCTCCAGAAATGGGTACTGGTCATGCTCAGCTTCGGTCAAAGAATCTTCAGCCAGCTTTGCTCTATCGCCTGCATGCAAATTACACACAATTACACGCAAGAAAATGAAACAGCTGCTGCAGGATTGGAAGCACAGCAGATAGAACAAATGTATGATACATATTTCTGAGAGAGAGAGAGAGAGAGAGAGAGAGATGGAGAAACCTGAGCTAGAGAGACGCCTATTGAAATCTGGAAGAACCTCATGTTCCAGCTCCACCTCTTTCACTTCTTCAAAAAACATTGCAACCTCCTGAATGACAAAGAAGTAGGTGGAATTATAGAAATGACATGTTATTGCATGGAGAATTACATCTCTAGTATTCTGTTTGCTAAAACTGTGAACGAATGACATGGAGCAATATGTAAATGGAACCATGTATGACAAGAACAAATTTAGATGATTAATGCATTAAACAAATTTAACAGTTCCAGAACATTTTATAGATGTCATCAACTACAACAAATAGACAAAAGTAGGTTTTCTCCCTCGGTTGTAAACTCTTGGACAAAACAGGGGAAAGACACAGATAACAACTTCAGCTAATACAGTACTAGTGTGAAACCAAGCGACAAATTCATTAAGCCATCTCTGATATCTTTTGATGTTATGTAAATGTTAATCGCTCTAAAAACAAATTAAAGATACAATGGGGCAGGGCAGCAATAGCTTGAGAAGCAATATAAATGAATAAATGGTTTTCTTTTATACAACTAGCAAAAGGGAACACACGTACCATGTACCAACTGAGAATATTTTGCTTATAACCAATAGTATATTCATTTGTGGCAGAAACATGGTACATTCCCTCGATGCAGGAGTATTGAAATGATTTTGTAATACATCAAGCTCTTCTAATTTGCTCCTCTACCAACTTTAGATAACAGAACCATTGGAATACCGGAATGATTTATCAGGTAAGTTTCTCTTCCATGCTTATTGGGTACTATAATGCATTAGAAAAAGATAGAACAAAAGTAGACAGAAATGTTGTTGACATGGAGCAAGACGCATTTGGTCTTTTGAAGTATTCTGTTAATCTTGAGCGTGAATGAATGACAGAGCAGGACATAAATCAAACCATGTATAAACTGATAACAGGAACACACTAGATGACTAAGGAATAACATGAATTTAACTGCTATTGATCATTTTAGGCCATTCTTAGAACATGGGAATTCATAAATTTCATGTGGGAATTGCACTATTTCCTCTGAAATTCCTACATTCCAGGTCATTTGTCGTCAAACACTTAATTTACATGGAAGAGAGGGTTTACTGACTTTTCTCCCTCAGAGGTAAACAATTAGACGAAACATATGCCTAAAATATATATATGCACATATACCAACATTAGTTAATACCAGTGTCAATGTATACTTCTGATGATGATCACTAAATAAATATACTACAACCTGACAAGAGCGGCCACAGTTTTGAAAGCGATATGCATATTCATAGATTATCAGTTCCTCCGTACTAGTAGCAAAAGGGGACATCCCGTATCCGGAAACTGGTATATTATTCAGAGAACATTCTACAGTTCAGAATATGCTTCTTCATTTAACAAGCAAATACTGCAGGGAAAGAACCCAAAACTATAAGTAACATCTCCGCCTCAAAAAACAAAGTAAGGTCTCATAAATATATCTAGTTCAAATTATTATTATTTAACTATTTTTGTATATAAAAAGAACATGATTATTAATCAATAAAGCTAAATATTCTTATATGATAGAAGACATGATACAGTTCCTCCGTGCAAGTGATATGAAAGCATCATCTAAATATATAATACATCAAGCTCTTCTAATCAACTTCCCTGACGACTTTAGCTAACAGAACGAGTGAAATAATTAATCAGGTAAGTTTCTCTCTCTTCCATGCTTATAGGTACTTAGGAAAAATGTTATTTAACGCACTAAGCTGACACTGGAAAGCTTAATGATAAAATGATTTTAACCAAGGACTCCAGCTTTCTAATCACCATATGTAATCCGCTTATCAGTTGCCAGAAAGAGCTAAACAACCAGATGGCAAGGACATACTAAGATAGGGATTGGGGACACTTTTCCTAGTCAAGAATAACTAGTTTGCCTGATTGTAGGTTTACATGGTTATAGAAACACACACATTGATACCTCAAAAAGTAAATATTCATGGATTATCCAAATCCCTGAATAAATATTTGAACCTTACAAACATGCTGCAGAAACTAGTGTTCTTGGGGGCTCATACCTTAGCTGGAAACACCACAGGATCCAATACCACATCTGACCAGCTATGCACGGCTGACATTATTTTCTCCACTTTCTTCTTGACACCTATATATATAGTATACGTAATTAGTCAGTACCTATTGAAAAGGTTCGCCTACAAATTGAACTAGCAAATGAAGCAACTACAAGACACAAATTCTTACGTTTGTCTTGCTTGTCCTTGTACAACTTCTGAGCATCATTCCCTGTGAAGTGGGTGCCCTCCACCCCATCCTTAGCCCATTCATGACATTTTGTGGTCTCCTCATCAGCAAAGATTACAGTCTTCTTCATTGGGTTCTTGGTGGCTTCATGGCTGCGCAGAGCAGACCTCTCTTTCAGGTTGGACCTCTCCTTCAAGGCGGTGCCTTTAGAAATGTTAGGCACTGGGGGCTTGCCGGTGTTGGACACATCCCGCAGGGCCTTCCGCTCTTGAAGCCCAGGCTTTGCTGATAGCTTCAGTGGCTTGGCCTTCAGCGCATCAGCCCTCTTGCCTGCGCATAAAGACCAAACATGCCTGCTTACTACAGGAAACTTCCTTATAGTGATGAATTAGTTTGAGCAAAAGCAGCCTCACCTCTATGGATTGGCAGGTTCTCATCAAGAAAAGCAGCTGCTGGAGTTGGGAAAGCCATGACAGAACAGACAGCTTTCTTCTTCTACCTTGGAATCCTGAAATAGAATTGAAGTGTTCAACAAAAGGGAAAATAATCCGAAGACAGAAAATAATAGCAATGGCTTCCCTAGGCTGTTGTGTTCTAGAATAAAAAAATCAAGACACCCACATTGTTTTTCGGAATAATTGATGATTTGCCCTCATTTACTTATGCCATTTGATCATTTACCCCATGATGTCTTGCCGATCATTTGCCCCTTATGTTGGACTGACATGAGCGAAACCAATCCAAGAAATCTAGGGCTTAGGCTTACCGGACAAAGAAACCTCAACTCCGGTCCAGTACCGCCGGGAGGGAGGGGAGGGGAGGGGAGAGATCGCGGCGGGAGGAGAGCGTGGTCGTCGCCGGCGACGGAGACGAAGGCGAGGGCTCGATTTGGAAACGAAACGAGAGGCTTTTCTCTTAGCTTCTTGGCTTGTCCGTGTGGGGACTTGTGTTCTTGGCGGAGGAACTCGAATTGGGGAACACTTTCTGTCTGCGCGCGGGGAAGGGGAAGGAGAAGAAGGGAGCGCAACGGTCGGATTTTTGGGTCGGTAGGCGGTGCGGGAAGAAGCCGTTGGGTGTATGTTTGGGCTTGGGTGATCGTGGGATCGAGCCGTATCTGGGCTGGGCCATTAATATTTTGAGATGGGCCGAGCCTTTGTTTGCTGTAACTGATGTCTCTTCGTCTGCGGTCTGTCGGACACTGTGGTGGCCTGCAGGGCCACCGGAGCAGCCGTCGCCGGCGCCGTGGCAGTGGCCAACCGGTGCCCGTGCCCGGCGTCGCGCACCAAGCTCAGCTGCGTCGAGTTCAGCACGGGCGAGCCGGTGTGGATCCGGCCCAACGCCGACCGGCCGACGGCAGGACCTGCACCGTGACCAGCGTCGTCGGGTTCAGGTGCACGCCTGGTCCGTGGCTGATTCATTCATTGCTGCAATGAACTTTCATAGATCAGGATGCTTTGATCGATAATTTGATATCTTCTTTTTTCATCTTAACATAAAATCACATTTGAGAGGGTTTTGTTGTTTTGTTTAGGACTAGGTAGAGGGTCTGTTTGGAGAAGTGTAGTTTTTCTGAAAAGTTATTTTTGTTTTGTTTTTGGTTCTAAAATACAGCTGTAGTTTTTTTTTATAAAAAACAGTTTGATAAATAGCTAATTTTTCTTAGCAATAAATTACAAAAGCAGATCTAACCTAGTTTTCAGTTTTTATATATAATTTCTGGATTATACGAAAAATCATTTAAAAGTTAAACTATTTAAAAAAGTTTACTAGCTTTTCAAATACCGAAACTGACTTAACAGCTCTCCAAACAAAGCTAGAAACATTTGGTACTGAAAAAGAGCCGAAAACACACACACATCCAGGGGCTGGGACCAATCTTGACGGTCGTAATTGTGGCCCAGATAAGGTCGGCCCAGCCCAAATGACTCACCAAAACCCTAATCAGGAACCCCTATCGCTATATATAACTAGACTTGTTCGGCCGGTAAGCGTCGCCTCCGCGACGGCTCATTGCGGCGAATACTCTTTTCTTCCTCCGTTTCCATCTCTCGCTTTTCTCTCTGCTCCTCGTATGTTCGTCTCTTCTTTGCGGTTTGATTCTAGGCCATGATTTCACTATGATTCTATGTTGGTTTTCCTTTCTTTTTATGGAGATTTGTGTATGGATTGCAAGATCAGCTTCTTGTCTGGATCTTGAAATTCACAAACCCGGTCCAGGCAATCGGCAAATCATCCTGCCATCTTGCAAGATCGAAACCCAAGCCAGCTTAAACTCACCTGGATCTGACCCCTCGATGATTTTCTGGGCCCTTTCGGCTGGCACATGCCTTCTCTTCTTTGGGAGTTACTCGTTTTTTTTTTTTGTCGATTTGTGGAAGCAAAGCAAACGCACTCTGTCCCAAAACTTTTTGCCGTGTTTTGTGGCAATTTCTTCGTTTGCGAGAGGGATTTTTTATTCCAAAAATCTCGTCCGCGAGTGAGGTTTGCTGTGATCTTGCGGGAGTTTTTTTGGAGACAATTCACCGCGAAAATCAACGCCTTCTTCTGTGTGTTCTCTAATTAGTTAATTCTGTGCCAGTTCGTTTGCTTTCTGCGGCAGAGCAGAGTCGAGATGATCCACCTCAGTTTCCGTATGGGCGAAACTACGCGAGGAGTTTCTCATCTCCGATGAAGCGCAGGTCGCTTGAAAAACTTGGAACGTATCTCTGCAATGCTAGAGTACAAAATCATGTTCTGCAATTGGATCTAAACCTATCCTACAGAAGAACATTCCATCGTACTACTAAAGCACAGTGATATAACTAAAGATCTCTAACCCTCTGGAACCCAAATTGATAAATGGTAATCAGGATTTGACTGATATTGCGAACATGGTAAGAGGGTTGTATGTGTTACAGCTACTGTCAAGCGGACATTTTTAGGTGCTGTGTGGATGATCTGAACCATCCATGGTTGGCTGCAGAGTGTAACTTGACCTATGTTCGAACGAATCCCGCATCACGATGTGTACTAATCTGGAACTTGGCCTTATATTACTCCAGTTTGCGCCTTGACGCGTTAATGAAAATGAAACATTGTTGACGAAAGTGTCGGTGCGAAGCGCAACGGTTCTGCAGTTTGAGCTTGGTTTCAGCAGATGTGGAGTTCATAGTCATCTCCAACAGAGCCCGGACAAGGTTTGTGAGTTGCGACTTGCAGGGAGGAGATGCACACAGTACGAGTCAGTTCTTCACGATTTGAGCAGAAACCTGTATACTGTCGTCACGGCTCCTCGCGTTGAAATGACCGTGCAAATTTTATTTATCATAACTTCAATGATATTAATATGAAAATATATTTCAATAAGCTAAAAATTATATCTCCTATTAGGTGGGCATTCGGTTTTTTTTGGTTCACCATTTCAGTGAGAATTGTTTGTTAGCTTCATAAAGAATATTATAAAAGTAGTATTATATATGGAATATTCGGTTATTTCGATTTCTAGAATCAAAAAACCGAGCCGAGTACCGAAAATCTAATTATAAAATCTAATTATACCAAAATAAAAACCGAATTGAAAACCGAAAAAATCGAAATAATTGATTAATTCGATTTCGATTTAAAAATACCCACCCCTATCTCTTACCGCCTTTTGTTTTTAGTTATATAGACTTATAACTTTTTAAAAAGTTATCTATTTGTTTAGATTTTGGTGTTTTGGTTATTAAGCGGGTGAAAAAAAAGTCCAAACAAATAATGCTGTAACTATAGTGAGCTTTTGTTTACTTGAGATCGCGCATCGAAATTTCATTTTCGTCTCACATCTTGTCACCTCGAAATCTGAAATTTCGCTGTGATCTCGGAATCTCGGAGGAAATCCAAACGAAACACAAAAGGCAAAAATTCAAATTCAGCATTTTTTCCATTGGGATTTCCAAGATATCGGTCAAAAAACCGAAATCTTGGTGGGAAATGCCGAGATTTCGGTCAAATTGAAACAAGCAAAAAAGTATTGAAACCCCGTTAGAAAATTTTGAAATTTTTTTGTATGCTAGCTGTCGACGATTGGAGAACGGGCTCCCGTCGAGCTTACTTGTTGAATGGGGGATCAACAGAGCCCCGTCGTACGGACCGAAGAGGGCGTTCGAGCGACGCGAGGTCGGGAGAAGAAGAAGAAGGGTGGAACACGGTGTTTTATCCTGGTTCGGGCCTCTCACCGCCGAGATAATAGCCCTACTCCAGTGTATTGTGTTCTATCTCGGTGCCTCTCTCCTGTTACAGATCTTCAGGGGGGTTTAAATACTACGACTAGAGGTACATAGAAGGTAACTACCTCCTGGGATCGCGCCGCGCAATCGTACTTACGATCTACTGCCCTTGATCCGGGCGCTATTTGAATTTCGGGTATGATTTCCCTTGATCTCCGGCTGATTGGTTGCCACCTTCCTTCCTTGTGGCATTGGCGGGCACCCGACCAAAACACCCGAAGCGGTCGTGGCCTCTACGAGCATGCTTGCTCGTGGGGGTGTGTTTGGTGCTTCATGAGCGAAGGTGCAAATGCGTATGCTCGGAGGAGAAGGAGGGATGCTCGTTTCGTTCTCCGAGCATCTTCTTTTAGTGTTGCTTGGTCGACGGGTTTAGCTTTTCACTGAAGTACCGTGGTCTTTTGCCAGATAGCCAATCCCCGACGGCTAGCCCCGAGGTTCAAGTGGGAACCCTCGGGCTTCCCCTTGAGCCTAAGAAGACTTGAAGGGGATTGAATTTCCTTTGGTCGTGGCTCACGACCATTTTTCGGAGAGGCGAACTTCTTTACCGCGCGTGCTTCCTCCGCGTGGGCGCGTCGTTTGGTTGTTCTGCGGTTCCTTCTCCGAGAAGCCTCCTTGTAATCTGATGACGGCGGTTTTCGGAAGCGCTTTCTCGGCCAGTGTCGCTACGTGATAGGCGGCGATTTTAACCTGCCCCTTCGTTGTCTTTTTAACCCTTTCTACCGGGAGAGGTCGGAGTTACATTGTCTCTTTGCTCGTCTTCGGCCAAAAATCTTCCAAGAGCCCTAGCGCCCAAGAACCCTTTTCGCTCCTTCCTTCTTCGGCCATGGCGCGCTTCAAGGTTAGCCGATGACGAAGGAGGCTCAGTGCTCACGGACGAGGGGTACGCCGACCCAAGCTCGGGTCGAGTGCCGAGGATGATGCGGTGCCGGCCGCGAGAGCGGAGATCGTCTCCTGCGAGTTGTACGCCATCAACGGCTTCGTCGCCTCGAGAGCGACTTCCTCGCCTCCGTGCTTGCATACGTGGGTGCGAGATCTCTCATCTCCACCCCAACTCTATCCTTTCTCTGCAATCTTCTCCCATCTTTGCGAGGCTTACGTGGAGTGTAATGCCCACGGCTAGCCTCTTCTTTCACTTCTATTCCCTTCCGCACGGCCGGGATGGCTCACGCCCGATTGCGTTTATCTTCGCCTCGGCCCAACCGACCATACGAGTACCCCTTCGTTGCTCTGAAGGACTCGGTGTCGGGTTGAGCCGACCTCTGTTCTACCGGAAGAAGGCGGAGGGTCCCGATTGGTCTATCTTTGGGGAGGGCGCTCCGCCTCTTGAGGCAGCGCGCTTGCCGTGCAACTGAGGAAGAGCGGGTGCTCGGGGCGATCGGTGAGCTTGCCCGAGATGGGGCTCAGCGGTCGGGATATCGCCGGGACTTCACCTTCAACCGGTGTCCCCCTGAGGCGCCGCGAGCATCCCTTCTTCGAGGTGACCGGTGTACGACTTCACCCGCGAGGACAACGCAGTATGTTCTGGACCTCTTTCCGAGCATCATTTGCTACGGTGATCGGTGCTATGCATATATATATATATATCTTTTGTCTTAGTCTTGATTTGCGGCCAGACTCAGAGGCAATTTGGGTTGACGAGAGGGTCGCCGAGATGTTCGGCGCCAGAAGGAGAAGGAGCCGACGCCCAATCGTCCAGGTCCCCAAGAACATTTTTGACCGTGGCGACGCGGTAAGTACATCTTCTGCTTGCTCGAGGGCACGTTTTCGAGCTTATTCCTCCCGATTTACGTTTGCGGGAGAAGGTCGCCCTTGATCTTGCCGTGTCGAGTGCCGCAGCGCCGCCATAGCCGGCACCTCGCCAGGGGTTCCCGCAAGAGGGCGGCGGTCGAGGCCGCCAAGTATCCGCCTCGCCTCGCGCCAAGCGGTCGAGGCGCCGAGCCGACCAGGACCCCACGCCGCACCTTGAGTACGCCGACCGCCAGGAGGTAAGCGAACCGAATCTGGTTCGATGACTTCAAACGGAGGAGGCCGGAGCTGATGGGCCGATCGGAACAGCTCGCCGAGAAGCGGCGAAGAAGGCCGAGGAGGAGGCCAGGTCTCTCCCGACCAAGGAGGCGGTGGAGGCAGATCAAGGCCCTCCAGGACCAGCTCACTCGGGTGGTCGATGCCCCGAGGAGGAGGAAGAAGAGGAGGACACTTATGCTGCAGTCGGAAGGAGCGGGAGGTCGACCTCTCGAGACCGCCTCGGCGCTGGAAGAGGTCGACATGGACGACGTCGACCAGCGATGGCACGTGCAGCCGACGCCGCGGAGGAGCGCGTCGTGGTCGTGGGCCGAGGCCTACAAGGACGCCGCGGCAGTCGCCAGTGGCCCGGCGAGGGCCGAGGAGGATGGCGCCGCTTCGCCGGCGTAAGGTAAGCTCTTACTTCATTCTCTTATTACGCTCTTGTCTTGCGATTTTCTTGGGCTAACCCACCCCGTTTGGTGTGGGCGTGATAGCTTCGGATGTCGTTTGGACTTCCGCCCGGATGGTGAGGAGATTATCAACTCTGCGGTGGACGCCGAGCTCGACCGCGTCGTCGGCCAAAGTGATGGCCAAGACGGGGAGGCCGGCGCCCGGCTACGGACTCAGTGGAGCCCGAGCTTCCCTCGGCGGGACCCGTGCTTTCTTCGTGGACGCGGAACCTATTCGGCCGCGGAGGAGCAGGAGCCGCGAGGGGCGAGACCAAGACGCCTTGGCCTTGGTCCCTTGCGAAAGAGACGACGGCTGCGGGCGAGGCCAGGCGCCGAGCCCCGAGGAAGGGAGCTTGGTCGGCTGCCGACCAACGACCCTTGGCCGTGAGCCAAGGAGAGGAGGAGGTCGTCCCCGACCTAACTCCTTCGGCCTTGGGGCACCAGGCGTCCCCGGCCACGGAGGTGCAAGGGGCGGAGGTGATCGTCCTTGATCAAACGCCTGAAAGTGCATCTAGGCCCCTAAATTTGGTTTTGGATGATTAATGACAAACGATTATACAGGACTAATGTCTTCAATGAGTTTGTGAACAGGTAAAAGAGTAAATGTGAGATTCTCTACATGCGAAGGAAACCCTCAAACGAATTCAAGCGAGTAAAACGGCCGTAATTTAATTTTCTATGCTTTGTGTCGTAGGAATGCGTGCTATTAAGAGGATGCATCGTAGATGATCTAGAGTAGTCTCTATGCTCGGATGAATGTTACTTCAAATCTTTTGAGATTCTAAGTCATCGTGCATGCAGGAATGTGTTTTTATCTAAGTTCAAGTCGGACATTCGATATTACATCGGAAGTTCGATGTGACGATGTCCAGATGTGCATGTTTGCTTGATCCGATCGTAGAAGATGTATCGGAAGTTCCGATATTTACGATCGGAAGTTGAAGATCGTTGTAATACTTTCGAGTGCTCTCTGTAAAGTCGGAGGATTAGATATTTAACATCGGAAGTTAGATGTGTTCTAACCTGAAAAGGAGCTCTGGATTGATCGGACATTAGATATATTGATCGGACTTTAGATGATTAAGTCGGAAGTTAGATGTTGATATCGGATAATCCGATGTGGACTTAAAGCATTTTGTCAAAGGGCATTTCTGCAGGAACATGGAAGTTGATGTTGATATCGGAAGTTAGATGCATCTTATTAATAACGACTAAAGTCTTTCGAGTTACGATTATTTGTACATATCGGATATTAGATGTTGATATCGGAAGTTAGATATGCGGTGAGTGGGAGTATAGCGGCTAGTTTTGCAGAAGCTATAAATACCCCACCCTCTCTCATTTGAGGGTTACACACTCTGTTGGCGAACTCTAGTGCACATTGAGCCCTCTCTAGTCTACTTTTGAGCCCTCCTCTTTGATCTTAGGGATCATCCAGGAGTGAGGACTAGAAGTGAGATTTGGGCTAGAGTGAAAAGGAAGTGTCTTCATCTTGAGCATTAGAGTGTTCCTCCAAGATTGATCAGCGTGCATTTGTTACTCTTGGAAGTTGAAGGACTCCTAGGCGGCTGGCGTCGTTCACGAGCTCCCAAGGATTGTGGGTTAGTGAAAAGTTTGTGAAGGCCGGCTCGCCTCAGAGGAAAGGAACCAAATAGTGGAACCAAGCCTCAAGTGTGGCCAGGGTTTGGGAGGAAAGGGTTGGAAAAGGGCAGGCTCTTTGGAGCTTCCTCCAGCGAGGCGTAGGATTCCCTCAAGAATCGAACTCGAGGATCAAATCGGCGTCTTTGTCTTCTTTACTTAAGCTTGTCCCTTTATTTAGTCGTTTTATTGTTCTTAGATTGTTCTCAAGTTTATTACTTTCAGTTAATGTAATCGTCAGTGTAAAGTCGATCGGACATTCGATCTGGAATCGGAAGTTCGATTATATCGGAAGTTCAGATCCAATCTGAAGTTAGATACTCTTTCATGCGACAAATTTAGTTTAATTTTTAAATTGCCTATTCACCCCTCTAAGGCAACTTTCTCATCTTTTCAATTGGTATCGAGCCAAACCTTCTCGAAGGCCTAGCAGCTTGAAGGAGCGTGATGGCCAACAGGATTGAAGGTTGTGGTAATAGGGGAAGAAAGATAGTCAAAGGCCGGGACATGGAACTCTGCGAAGACCAAGGAAGAGTGACACTTCAGCGTCATCGCGGGGAGCTCAAATTCCTTTTAATTACGAAAAATTAAATACTTCTTCTTCGCATTCCTATATTCTTGTGCCCTCAGGCGTGCACCATTTTTAGATGGCACGTTACTATTAAGCTTGGAGGCACAAGATGAAAATGCATTTGATGTCTCTCCATCTAGTGTTTGGAAGATTGTGTGTACAGGTCTAGACATCTTGGGAAGAGCGACATGGAGCTTACATAACAAACGAGAACATCCAAGAAATGCTCAAGCGCAAGTGTTTTGCTTGGGCCTTGAGTCAGAAAAATTCAACAAGGTTGATGGTCTAGAAAAGCAAAAGAGATATAGGGACACACTCCAAGTAGCTCATGAAGGAACATCAAGTGTAAAGGGAATCAAGAATTGAGTTACTTGAAGGAAAATTGGGGAGATTTGTCATGAATGATGATGAGGCGCCTCAGCAAATGTATGATCGTTTGATGATCCTCGTGAACAAGATTAGAGGAGCTTGGAAGCAAGGATATGGCGGAGCATGTCGTAGTGAAGAGAGGATGCTAAGAGCCTTTGCTCAAGGAATTCGACTCTCGTAACTCTTATCACGAGGCGAAAAGACTCAAGAGGCTCGCTCCAAATGATGTGCTCGGAAGGATTCTTTCATGAGCTCATGGAAGAAGAAGCAAAAGAAGTGAAGAACCTTGCCAAGCAAAGCTCGAGCTCAAGACCGAAGCAAATTGCTTTGAAGGCAAGTAAGAAGGAAGAATCAACATCAAGTGATGATGAGGAAGATGAGAGCGAGCGAAGAAGACTTGGCTCTATTTGTAAGAAAATTCAAAAAAGTTCCTCAAATATGGCCAGGTCAAGCAAATACAAGAAGAACTTCAATGACAAGTCAAGGAGAAGAAGAAAGCGAGAAGAGGGCTTGCTATGAGTGCGGTGAGGTTGGACACTTCATCATTGTCCAAGAAAGAAGAACAACCCAAATGAGACCAAGAAGAATGAGTCGCTCAAGAAGAACAAGGCGTACAAGAAGAAGTACAGGCGAGGCTCATTGGAGAAGAATGGGATTCAAGCGACTCGACTAAGGGCTCGAGCATCGATGATGAAGAGTCGCCACCCTCGCCATAGAAGCCACTCCTGGAAACAAAGTAAGCTATTAGAAATTGGCTGACAGCGACTTTCGGAACTATGGCGCCCCTATTTGTCTTATGGCCAAAGGCGCAAGGTAATGGCTAAAACCAAACCCCTAGTAGTGATAGTGAATTAGAGAGTGATGATGATGATGATGCTCTATTTTGTGATTTGAGCAAATCGGCTATTGCTAAAAGATTCATAAGCTATTGAAAGAATAGATAGTCAGAGGAAACTCTTGAGAAGCAAGAAGAGTTGCTAATTTGTGAAAGAAGAAAACTCTTGCTCTCGAGAAGATCCTCACTAAAGAAAAGGAGACTATTGAATTGTTAACCAAAAGCTTGATTTGGCTAATAATTCAATTGAAATGTAAGAGGTTCAAATGAGTCACTTCAGAGAATGTAATAAGTCACGGAAAACAATCTCCAAGCTCTTGAAGTGCAAATTGAATCTCTTAATGATATTAGTTCTCAATTGATGATTTACAAGTAACATCTATTCCTTCATTTAGCTTAATGGTTGCTCGTTGCTACAATGTTGATGTTAATGCTTGCACTACTAACTCCCAATTCATGCAAAGTATTAAAGCGGCGAGAGACTAAGTGCCTTGGTAGATGCGGTTGCATGAAAACCTATCAATCAAGGATGCCTTATATAAGACCATAAATGGTGGAAACAAAAATAAAGAAGGGCTTGGATATGATAAGAATGAATGCAAAAGAAATGACCAGTGTGGTGGTAAGAGGTAAAAGAATGCATCCAGGTTGTCAAAAAATGACAAACAACCATTGACCACCACACATGTCATCAAGGCAGGAGCAAGAATCTAGAAGCATCCTCAACATCATGCATCTTATTCTATTCACTTTGCTTCTTATATGTTGAAGAGAAATCACCGTTAGTAAAGTGATTGCTCATTTTGTCGGTGCCCACAACTCTAATGAAAGAGCAAGAAGAAGGTGTAGGTACCAAAAGTTTGATCTCTAACATGCAAGGACCCAAAGGATTTGGGTACCTAAAAACAAAAAGTCTAATGTGATCTTGTAGGAGTATACCTCAGGTGGATCAAGTTGGGTGCTTGATAGTGGTTGCACAAACCACATGGCCAGGAGAAAAGAGAATGTTTCATCTTTTGATGAAAAAGGATCTAATATGAAAATATTGTGTTCGGTGACAATAGTAAAGGTGAGGTAATGGGATTAGGTAAAATTGCTATTTCTAATGATCATTCCATTTCAAATGTTCTTCTAGTTAAATCCTTAACTTACAATTTGCTATCAGGTATCGCAACTGCGAGATGGGATACAAGCTATCTATTTACTAATCTTTGGTGTGGCCGAGTCTTTAGAAGAGCGATTCCTCAATTGCTTTTAAAGGATATTTGAAGGAGTAAGCTCTATTTGGTTGATTTCAACTCAAATAGCGCTAAACTTCAAACATGCTTAATGGCAAAGTCTAGCATGGGGTGGTTGTGGCATCGCGAAAGCTGGCCCATGTTGGCATGAGGAATCTCGACAAGCTTCTAAAGGTGATCATATCATTGGACTAACGAATGTTGAGTTTGAGAAAAATAGGATTTGTAGCGCTGTCAGCGGGAAAGCAAGTTGGAAGCGGCGTCATCCATGAAGAATATCATGACAACGACAAAACCATTGGAGCTTTTACACATGGACCTCTTTCGGACCCGTTTGTATATAAGCATCGGAGGTAACAAAGTATGGTTTAGTTATTGTTGATGATTTCTCTCGCTTCCGTGGGTATTCTTTTTGCAAGAGAAAGTGAGCATAGGGATAATCAAGAAGTTTGCGAGAAGAGCCCAAAATGAATTCGAGTTGAAGATCAAGAAGATTCGAAGCGATAATGGAAGCGAATTCAAGAATACTCAAGTCGAAGAATTCCTTGATGAAGAAGGGATCAAGCATGAGTTCTCCGCTCCATACTCCCCTCAACAAAATGGAGTAGTAGAAAGGAAGAAGCAGGACTTTTGTCGAGATGGCAGACAATGCTTGATGAATACAAGGTTTTAGATCAATTTTGGCGGAAGCCGTCAACCATGCTGTCATGCCATCAGCAGATTATATCTCCACAAAATATTGAAGAAAGCGGCATCTGAACTCCTCCACAGGTAACAAACCAAACATCTCATATTTGAGTTTTGGTAGTAAATGCTTTATCTAAACAAGAAGCCTAAGAACTCCAAATTAAACAAGATCGATGAAGGTTTCTTGCTAGGATATGGATCAAATGCCTAAACATCGTGTTTTCAGCAAAACTTAGGTTGTGTTGAAATAGCGAGCGTGACATTTGATGAATCTAACGACTCTCAAGTGAGCAAGTTGATTTAAATGTGCTAGAAAATGAGGAAGAACCAAGCATTGCAATCAAGAAGATGGCAATAGGTGAAGTGAGACCGCCAGAAAAAGGTGGATCAAGACAATTCATCTACACAAGTGGAGCCTCCACTTCAACTCAAAGTCAAAGAGCATACCTAAAGGGAGTACAAGCAAACTCGTGGAGGATGCTCAAGATGAAGACCTTGAGACCAATCAACAAGTCTCTCAAATGCCACATCAGGGTGCATCAAAGTATCCAAAGACCACCAGTCGATAACATTCTCGGTGACATTCAAAGGGGAGTAACTACACGCTCTAGAGTAGCTAATTTTTGTGAATTTTACTCCTTTGTGTCTACTTTGGAACCTTTGAAGGTTGAAGATGCACTAAGAGATCGGATTGGATAATGGCTATGCATGAAGAGCTTAACAACTTTGTTAGAAACAAAGTATGGTCACTAGTGGAAAGGCCTAGTCAAGCGTGATTGGAACCAAATGGGTCTTCGCAACAAACAAGGCGAGAAGCGGAGTTATTCTGAAGAAATAAAGCTCGTTTGGTAGCTCAGGATTCACTCAAATTGAAGGTTTGGATTTTGGTGAGACTTATGCTCCGTTTAATTGCTAGACTAGAATCAATTAGTATATTGGTTGCATTTGCTACTCACCATGATTTCAAGCTTTATCAAATGGATGTCAAGAGTGCTTTCCTAAATGGTCCAATCGCGAATTAGTCTATGTTGAACCTTGCCAGAATGGAGGACCACAAGAACCCCACTCATGTATACAAACTCCATAAAGAGCGCTCTCTGGGCTTAAGCAAGCACCTAGAGCATGGTATGAATGTCTTAAGGATTTTCTTATTAAAGGGTTTGAAATTGGTAAAGTCGATCCTACTCTCTTCACAAAATATGTTGATAATGACTTATTTGTGTGCCAAATATATGTCGATGACATTATATTTAGTTCTACTAATAAAAGCTTTTGTGAAGAATTTAGTAGGTTGATGGCGAAGAGATTTGAGATGTCGATGATGGGTGAATTGAAATTCTTTCTTGGATTTCAAATCAAACAACTCAAGGAAGGGCGTTCTATGTCAAACAAAGTACATCAAAGATATGCTCAAGAAATTTGACATGGAGAATGCCAAGCCAATTCATACACCAATGACATCTAACGGTCATCTTGGTCTAAAATGAAGAAAGGTAACCTGTGGATCAAAGGTATGTCGATCCATGATAGGTTCATTGCTTTACCTTTGTGCATCTAGGGATATTATGTAGTGTTTGTATGTGTGCAAGATTTCAAGCTCGAGAGAGTGCCACCTAATGGCCGTGAAAAAGAATTCTTAGATATTTAGTTCACACACCTAGTTTAGGGCTTTGGTATCCTAAAGGATCAAAAATTCGATTTGATTGGTTATTAGGATCTTTGATTATGCACCGGGTTGCAAAGTGGATAGAAAAAGCACTTGAGGGACTTGTCAATTTCTAGGTAGATCACTAGTGTCTTGGTCCTCAAAGAAACAAAATTCCGATTGCTTTATCTGCGGAGCGAATACATTCTTGCGAGGAAGTTGTTGTGCACAATTGTTATGGATGAGGCAAACCTTGAAGGATTTTGGTTTTGTATGAAAAAGGTACCACTCTTATGTGACAATGAGAGTCACGATCAAATAGCCAACAATCCCGTTCAACACTCTCGGACCAAGCACATAGATATCGAGCACCACTTCCTTAGAGATCACTCTACGAAGGAGACATAGATATTACCTATGTGAAGCAGAAAAACAATTGGCGATATCTTTGCAAACCTCTAGATGAGAAAGCGCTTTTGCGAGCTTAGAAGTGAGCTAAACATCTAGACTATCGGAATGTGTCTTGAAAGATTGCACTCATTGATTACTGCTAACTAGCTCAATTTCAAAATAAAATGATTGAAAAAAGTTATTGAGTGAATTTCAAAAGCTTTTAGTTGGATCTTAATCTCGGATCAATTCACTTGTAATCATAGTTTTGATTGCTTGGATGCTTCTTGATGACAAGTGGAATGATCCTTCCTAAGTTCAAATGACTCGGAGTTTTGAGACTTCACTCAAAATCCTTGTATCTTTCTCAGTTGGGCTGGAAAATTCAGCACATCGGAACATCAGATCAATCATCGGACTATCAGATGTCTGGCGATTGTTCCACGAACTTAGATATTTTATCGGAACATCCGATGTGGGCTCATAACAAGTGCCGTACCACTTTCATTTTCTCTTGTCCTTTTCCTCGTGTCTCTTTAGCCTCTCCCTTCCCCTTTTCATCTTTGTGCAGTTATCGGAGTTTCCGACCTCTAAACTTAGATCTTTGCTAGGAAGGATTGCATCTTGAAGAGACCCTCATCTCCATGTGATTTCTCCGTGTTCTTAGCGAGTAAACCCTGGGCTCAATCCTTTCCTTTTGGATCTAGGGCGTCTTTTAGAAATCGTTTGAACTTGAACTTGTTCATCTATTCCTTTAGTTCAATTACTGTCAAATATCATTCCCTTTCTATCGGTTGGTTTTGAAAGCGTTGTGTTGATCTAGATCGTAGACATCGGACATTCCGATCGAAAATATCGGAACTTCCGACCACATGTCGGAACTTAGATGAAAATCGAACCAGATGTCACTTGAATGAAAATCAATCAATCTTTGTTTCTCTCATTAGCTTAATCGATTCCGCTCTTGTCCTTAGAACAATGGATCCCGGTCAAGGTGGCTCTCGGCCCACCGGACCAGCGTGGTGGGCTCCAAAGGCAAGAAGCCAGACTCACGAGGAACAAGAACCAAGAGGCTGCGGGTAGAGGAAGAGGTGGAAGCTGGAGGGACGAGGCATCAGATCGTGACCCTCCATCGACCCTCCTGCCTTTCAGGCGATGTGAATGTACCTCGAGGCGCCATTGCCTTCTAGGAAGGAGCAAAGGCTGTGCATTTGGAGCTTCTCAACCTCAACTGATTCCAGACCAGCAATTCCAAGGCTCGAGCAAGCAGAGAGGAATCCTCGTCTCAAGAGGAAACCCATGAGCTATAAAGAAAAAGCCGCCAAAGTGCGCGAAGCCAGCGAGAACCCGGGGCAGAAGCACGGTTCTCGTGACTATCGCCACGGACCTTCTTTTCAGCCAGGATTTCTATGAATCTATCATTACGACAAGGAAGAATCGGTCAACTACGATGCGGTGGGTTGGTGGGATTACATGGCGCATGGTGATGATGCCACTTTCCACGAAGGTCATTACGGCTTGTGAAAGAAGCCCGGGACTAAAGAATAATGAGTTTTCGGCATGATTGGAATATTGAGATCATCGAAACCAGTTCTACTCCACTTTGTATATCTTGAGGAGACGAGTCTCACCTTGCATTGGATGTGAGAAGGAGTTTAGTATGAGATCTCCTATGTCAATTTTGCTCATTTGTCTTGGATTCACCGAAGGCATTGGCAGTGACAAAATCAATTCACAATGAAGCCTCGCTCAGTGCCTCCAACTGAACTTTTTGTATGATGAGGATCACGAGACTTTGAGGAAGGAAGCACAAAGGCATGAAGCCGTTCTTTGCTGTCTCTTGAGGCTTTTGGGAAAACTGGCTCCCAAGGAAGGTGGCGCCTCTCACATTACGTCTTATACAAGAACACTTTCTTGAGTAGAATCACGAGTTGGGCGGCGTCCTTTTGATGTGTTTGATTTCATATGGAATGAGATAAAGCAGCGGCTCGAGGCGAAGAAGAAGGCTGTGGGTATGCTCCATTCATCATGCATATGATTGAGCACATTACTCACCGACATTTTGAGTATGATACCAAGCACTGCAGTGCGGTCGAGGCGATCAAGGCCCGGCTCGGCTTTGGGCGTGCCGACTAGAGTCTTTGCTACCTCCTCCTCCACAGCTCCTCTGCTACTTGGTATGATGGATCATCCTCTCAATTCTCACGCGCCTTAAAGTCCATCTTTGTCTGTGCAAGAGCAATGCTGTGACGCACAAGAAGAACACCAAAAGACTAAAAGACATTCGGAGGCATGCGAATCTGGAGTGTCGGAGGATGAGGAGGCGATGAGGAGGTTGAAGATCCTTTGCTCCAGGCGCCTGCGGCCTCGGATAGTCAGGGGCGATGAGGAGTCCGGCTCGATGATGCTTCAGAAGTCGGACTAGTCTTTTCTCTCTCTCTCTCCTTGTTCTCCTTTACGGTGCTTGATGCCAAAGGGGAGAAGAGAAAGAAAGCTTTTATCAGTTTTATCATCCTTGATTAGTTCCATTTCCAAACTTTGTTATCATATGAACTTGGGACTTGTTAAGCTTGATAGTATGCTTTACTTATGCTCCGTTGGATGATTGTCTCTATTAATTAATATTAATGTTTATTAAATATTTAGATTCGTTATGTGCTTATTTCATTATATACTCGGTTTTGAGAGCTCTGCCAAAATTTGCTTTTAAAATTGTGCTTTTGCGATGTTTTCCTATCCTTTGCACATCTTTAGAGGAGCTCAACCAATCTGAAATTCTATTAATATCCTTTTATCGTAGCTTTAATCGGGTTGTCATCAATCACCAAGGGGAGATTGAAAGTGCATCTAGGCCCCTAAATTTGGTTTTGGATGATTAATGACAAGCGATTATCTGGGACTAATGTCTTCAATGAGTTTGTGAGCAGGGTAAAAGAGTAAATGTGAGATTCTCTACATGCGAAGAAACCCTCAAGCGAATTCAAGCGAGTAAAAGCGGCCGTAATTTAATTTTCTATGCTTTGTGTAAGTAGGAATCTTGCCGTACTATTAAAGAGGATGCATCGTAGATGATCTAGAGTAGTCTCTATGCTTTCGGATGAATGTTACTTCAAATCTTTTGAGATTCTAAGTCATCGATGCATGCCGGAATGTGTTTTTATCTAAGTTCAAGTCGGACATTCCGATATTACATCGGAAGTTCGATGTGGCCGGACGATAGATGTGCATGTTTAGCTTCGATCCGTCGTAGAAGATGTATCGGAAGTTCCGATATTCACGATCGGAAGTTAAAATCGTTAAAGCTTTCGAGTGCTCTCTGTAAAGATCGGAAGTTCAGATATTTAACATCGGAAGTTCGATGTGTTCTTACCTGAAAAGGGCTCTACGGATTGATCGGACATTCAGGTATATATTGATCGGACTTTCAGATGATTAAGTCGGAAGTTAGATGTTGATGTCGGATAGTCCGATGTGGACTTAGAGCATTTTGTCAAGGGCATTCTGGGAACATCGGAAGTTCCGATGTTGATATCGGAAGTTAGATGCATCTTGTGTAACGACTAAAGTGCGCTCGAGTTACGATTATTTGTACATATCGGATATTAGATGTTGATATCGGAAGTTAGATATGCGGTGAGTGGGAGTATAGCGGCTAGTTTTGCAAGAAACTATAAATACCCCACCCCTCTCTCATTGAGGGTTACACACTCTATTTGGCGAGAACTCTAGTGCACATTGAGCCCTCTGCAGTCTACTTTTGAGCCCTCACTCTTTGATCTTAGGGATCATCCAAGGAGTGAGGACTAGAAGTGAGATTTGGAGCTAGAGTGAAAAGGAAGTGTCTTCCATCTTGAGCATTAGAGTGTTCCTCAAGATTGATCAACGTGCATTTGTTACTCTTGGAAGTTGAAGGACTCCTAGGCGGCTGGCGTCGTTCACGAGCTCCCGAGGATTGTGGGTTGCCATGAAAAGTTTGTGAAGGCCGGCTCAGCCTCAGAAGGAAAGGAACCAAATAGTGGAACCAAGCCTCAAAGTGTGGCCAGGAGTTTGGGAGGAAAGGAGTTGGAAAAGACCAGGCTCTTTGGAGCTTCCTCAGCGGAGGCGTGGATTCCTCAAGAATCAGAACTCAGGGATCAAATCCAGCGTCTTTGTCTTCTTTACTTAAGCTTGTCTCTTTATTTGAGTCGTTTTATTGTTCTTAGATTGTTCTCAAGTTTATTACTTTCGGTTATTAATCGTCAAATTGTAAAAGTCGATCGGACATTCCGATCTGGAATCGGAAGTTCGATTATATCGGAGTTAGATCCAATAGGAAGTTCGATACTCTTTCATTTGCGACAAATTTAGTTTTAATTTTTAAATTGCCTATTCACCCCCTCTGAGCAACTTTCTCATCTTTTCAACGCCTCCGGCGCGGGCATCGGTGCCTCAGGACTACGGAGGGACAAGAGGCGGAGGTGATCACCCTCGATCCAATGCCTCCGGTCGCATGAGCATTGGTCGCCTCCCGGCTGAGAGTGACAAGAGGCGGAGGTGGTCGTTAACGACCAAGCGCCTCGGCCGCGAGCAAGGAGTGGCGGCGCTTCGTGGTTGGCGTCTGACCGGCGCGGTGCGACCGAGGAAAGCGGCCCACGAGCCGCTTGGCGTGGAAGAGGATCGACCTCGGGGCGACCCGGGGTTGGTCGAAGGTGGTGACGCCGTTGCTCTCCTGAGAGCACCGGGTGCTCGAGAGGAGCAAGACCACGACAGCCGGCCGGATGACTTGGTCAATCCCTTCTTCGGTGGCGCTGACCAGGCCGCCGGAGGACAAGGTGGTCGGTAGGGCTCTTACGGTAAGTTTCATGTTTCTTCTTTTTCTGTGATCGATCTTGGGAGTCTGCCTTTTTCCCTTCTCTTTTCTCTTTACGCCGAAGTTTGCCATGAAGGCTATGGAGGATATCGACGCTACCTCGGTCTCACTTGAGAAGATCTTGGTCGTACCACCATGAGCAAGACGCCAAGATCGCCGATCTTGGCGTCGGAGTCTCCGAGGTCTTGAGGCCGACTGAAGCGGTGGAATCGGCGAGGAGCCTCATCGCCGGGCTCCGGGATCAGCTCCTCGAGCGAGCGAGGCGAAGAGCACTTCAGAGCGAAGTGCGCCCGAGCTTGACGAGGAGTGGTGAAGCTTGGCGGGACCTTGGCCCGAGCTCGAGCGCGAGGAAGCCCGGCTCAAGGAGGCGCGGCGCCTCGGGAAAGCGCGACAAGGTCGCGCGCGGCAGCGGAAGGTCTGGACCTAGAGGCGGAGGTCGACTCCTTAAGGGCGAGCTCGCGCCCTCCAGGCGAGCGTAGGACTTAGCTCCTCTTTTATTTTTAGCTCGTGTACACCCTGTAAAAAAACAACGCTTGGGTTAAATGAGCAAACTCGCGGTGTTTGGTCCTTGCACATTTTCTTGAGTTCGCCTTCAACATATGCCCATATGATCCAGGTTACTGAGAAAAGGAAACAAGTTCTGCATAGAGCATATAGCATAGATACGAGCAAAGGATCCTTGATAAGAAGGGACGGAGCGTTCCTATCATCTGAGCCCCTGCCATGGACAAAGGTCGTGCCCTCAGCATTGCGAGCACGAGTTTGTTCATGGGAGAATTTAAGGGTCGCTTTAGTCGTGACGATTTTTTTTTTTGAATGACTTAGATAGATCGGTTGTGTTGAGAGAAGTGTGAGCCGCAGGCGGGCGAGCTTTAAACCAACACTACGTAGAGCCATCATACCCGCATGGTCAGCTGAGCAGGGCTTAGAGTGGATGCTCGCGCCCGACCACGCATCTGATGAAGAGCTCTTGTGGAAAGTGAGCGTTTGGCGAGCATCCGTAGGGGCCAAGGGAAATGGTGCGCTCATACTTGTCGGATAAGTTAAATGCGATCTTTGGTAAGCAGCGATGCTCGTTCGACAAAGCGAGGTGAAAACACGAGAAAGAGGAAAATGATTTATTTGAAAGAACGCCAAAGGCGCGAGATAGGAGTACTCGTCTAAACGTAGAATTCTGTGATTGATCGATGTTCAGTCTTTGGTGAGCTCCCGACCATCTGGCATCGCGAGGCGAACAGCCCGGGCGTCTTTGTAGACATGACCGTGTAGGGTCCCTCCCATCTTGGGGTCGACTTGTTGGCCTTCGACAGGTCTTGAACTCTTCGTAAGACCATGTCGCCAACTTGTAGGAGCCCTAGGTCGGGTATCTTGGCTGCATGCCTACGAAGAGCTTTGTAGTAAGTCGCGAGGCCGAGCAACGCGCGTTCGGCGTGTCGCCGACGAGGTCCAGGTCGACGAGGCGCTCAACCTCTTGATCGATGGAATCGATCGGTTGCACCCTCGGGGAACCCGGCCACGATCTCGGCGGTAGAATGGCTTCCGCACCGTAGGCGAGTTGGAAAAGCGTCTACTTTGTGGCTCGACTTGTCGTGGTGCGAGACAGACCAAAGAACGGCGGGAAGCTCCTCCACCCACTTGCTTGTCTTTGGTTGAGGGTCTTAAAGACCCTCTTTTATACTGGACTAGCCGACCATTTGCTCGCTCATTTGCTCCGTTACTCTGTGGATGTGCCACGAAGCGAAAGCAGAACCTTGGTCCCGACCTCCTCGCGATAACTTTGGAGCAGTTCACTAGTGAACCGGGTCCCGTGTGCAATGATAAGGCGGTTGGGTATCCCGAACCGAGTTACCACATTGCTTTGCGGAGGAATCTCTTGGCGCTGGGCCGAGATGGTCGAGGCAGGCTCGGCCTCTATCCACTTAGTGAAAGTGTCGATGGCCACGAGCAAATACTTGCGCCTTCGACCTCGGGAAAGGGTCCAAGGACGTCGAGACCCCAGGTCGAGAATGGCCCGCAGCGGTATGGTTTGTAGGGCGTCTGTTGGTTGGCGGGATTTGCGAGCATGGGCGGCATGCTCGGCGGTCGTTACGATTGGCCGTCGTCCGTCAAGGCCGTGAGGCGAGTAACAATCGGAAGGCCTTGCTCACAAGCGTTACGAAAGGCGAATGAGCTCGCACATCCCTTCGTGGATATCACGAAGAAGGTATCGCCTTCCTCCTGGGAGACGATCTGGAAAGGATTCCTAATGCGCCTTTCGGTATAGGTCGCCTTCGATCGATCTGTCTTGAGAAGATCGCCTTGTTGGCCAGGAACGCTCGGCTTCTTCCTCGGGCAATGTCCCATGCGCAAGGTATTGGATGAATGGCGTCATCCAATTTGCACTTTGCTTTCGAGGAATGAGACCCTACCGACGGTCTCTGGTGCCTCCTCTTCAGAGGGAATGGAGGGCTTATGTAGGTGCTCGACAAGCACCCCCGCCGGAGCGGTGGTTTGAGAGGAACCGACCTTAGACATTTGGTCGGCCAGGGAATTATCCTTCCTGGGGATGTAGATTACTTCGAAATTCTTGAAGTATTTCTCCATCTTCCTTACTTCGGCCAGTCTGAGCGCCATTGAGGTATCGAACAACGATACTCCTTGTTGACCTGGTTCACGACCAGCGTGAATCGCCCTTCACAGTGAGCCGTTGGACTCCTAGCGATTTACATGCCCGAAGTCCGGCCAAAAGGCCTTCGTACTCCGCCGCGTTGTTAGTCGCAGCGAAATGTAGTTGGATGGCGTACTGTAGCTGTTCTCCATCCGGGGAGACCAAGATGACGCCAGCCCCGGCGCTCGTATGCTTTCGGGATCCGCAAAATACAAGGTCCAGGAGTTTCCTCGAATCATTGGTCCCGCTGGTGGTGGTGCCGAGCCGACCGATTGCCACGAAATCAGCCAAGACTTGTGATTTTATCGCCGTGCGGCGAGAACACCGGCTCGAACTTCGGCGAGCTCCATTGCCCACTTGGCTATCGACCACCGGCGTCTGATTTTTCAGGATTTCCTGAGTGGGAAGCCGATCGGCACCACGATCTTGTGTGCTTGAAAGTAGTGACACAACTTCCGGAGGCCATCGATGAATGAGTGCTGTAGCTTACGGACCTCGGGTAACGCTCCTTTGGTCCATGAAGTACTTGGCCGACGTAATAGATAGGTCGGCTGGGTACCATTTCTCTCATCGCCAACACCGAGCTTACCGCTTGAGGGTTGCCGCCAGATATAATAGCAATTCTTCCCTGCCGTGGGTGTGGCGAGGACGGGCGGTTTGGAGAGGTACTGTTTTAGCTCTTTGAACGCAGCGATCAGCTTCCTCGGTCCACGTGAAGCCATCATGTTTGCGGAGGGCTTTAAAGAAAGGTAGTCCTCGCTCCCCGGTAGGAGACGAACCGCTTAAGGCGGCCATTCTTCCGGTCGAGCTTGTACTTCCTTTACGCAAGTGGCGACCTCATGTTCTCAATGGCTTCGATCTTCTCGGGTTAGCCCCAACGCCATGTGGCCCGACCATGTAGCCGAGCACCTTGCGACCTTCACGCCCGAATACGCATTTTACGGATTTAGCTTTATTCGATGCTTATTGAGGTTCTGAAAGTTTCTTCCAAGTCGACAACGTGACCAAGTACTCTTGCTTTTGACAACTATGTCGCCGACATACACCTCCAAATTTCGACCTATTTGGTGCATGAAAGTCTTACGCATGAGGCGTTGAAAGGTTGCTCCCGCGTTTCTCAGGCCGAAAGACATGGTCGTATAGCGAGAAGGTACCGAGCGGGGTGATGAAGGAAGTCTTTCCCTCGTCTTCGCGCGACAGTCTGATTCGATGATAGCCTGAATAGGCGTCTAGGAAGCTCATGGTGCGTGACCTGCCCGTGCGTCCACCAATTGGTCTATGCGAGGCAGCGGATAGTTGTCTTTGGGCACGCCGCGTTCAAACCCGTGTGGTCGGCGCACATGCGCCACTTGCCTCCTTTCTTCACGACGAGGCTGGATTGGCTAGCCACTCGGAGTGCTCGATCTCTCCGATGAAGCCGGCTTTTAGGAGTTTATCAAGTTCCTCCGGATGATCGCTGTTTTTCCGGGAAAAGCGTCTAAGTTTCTGTCTCACTTGGTTTTGTCGGTGAACCGCTAGCTTTGTGCTCGACCACCTCCTTGGGACCCGGGCATGTCGGATGGTTCCCGAGTAACGCATCCGGCCTTGCTCGGAGGAAAGTGGCGAGCTCGAGTTCCTATTTGGGATCTAAGGAAGATCCCAAATGAACGATTTGGCCGTTCCGACTCGTTGAGCGGAACAGCCTTGGTCTCTCCTCCAGGTTGGAGGGCAAGTTTAGGCCGGGAATGCTTCGGCTCTTGGTCAGGGCCGCGAGTGGGCAACTGACCGACCATATCCAGCGTTCTTTCGTCGCAATTGAGTGCGGACTTGTGGTTCCCTTTGACGGTTATGACTCCGTTCGGCCCGGGAATCTTCAGGCACTGATACACGTGATGCGAGGCGGCCATGAACTTGGCCAAGGCCGGCCTGCCGAGGATGGCGTTGTAGGCCGACTCGAAGTCTACCACCTCGAAGGTGATTAGCTCCGTTCTGAAGTTACTTGGGCCGCTGAAACTTACGCAGGCGGGACGACCTGCCCCAGAGGTTTGATCGAGGTGCCTGGGACTATCCCGAAGAAGGGCACGGCCACACTCTTGATTTTGGAACGAGGAATCTGCATCTCGTCCAAAACCTTGGCTGAAATAAGGTCCAAAGAGCTCCCGGAGTCTATGAGGACCCGGCCAAGCAGCAGTATTCTTGATGGTGGGGTTCACGACCATCGGAAGCCTCTGGGGTTTGGTCATCCCAAGGGGACAATCGTCCTTGGAGAAGGTGAGGGATACCTCAGACCATTTCAGCTGCTGCACCGGAGGCTTACCCTGGGTAACCTGGTGCACTTCTCTTGCGGCGTCCTTTAAGTCCCTACGGGACTTGTAGGCGGAGGAGCCCCCGAAGATGACCGCTATGTGATTCCTTGGTTCTTGGTATTCCATGTCATCCTCACTTTCCTCGGCGGGCTGTTTTCCTTTGTCATTTTCACCCTGCTCTGGAAGCGTTGGCATGGGACCCTGCCGCCAGAAATCGCTTCCAGGCGGTAGGTCCACGTTCGGCAATTTCGTGGAGGTCGTGCCTGCGGCGCTGGTGAAGTGGGCGATGAGGTCGCCCCGTCGGTCCGCTTGGTCGCCTCGTCCACGAGGCCTGGGTGGTTGTCCTCTTCCCAGAGCGTTAAGCCCCCGGCGCTGTGGCTGGGGTGCTCGGGGTTGTTGTTGTTCCACCGCGGCTACCATGGTGGCGAGGGTTGCTTTTTCTTCTTCTTCTTGATCTTCTTATCTCTGCAATTCGAGCCCTTTTTGCTAGCCGAGGTCTCTAGACCAGCCGAGGCGGCAGCTTTCCTTCATCCAAAGCATTTTCTTCCATTGGGCGGCTTCATCTGCGTTGGCGTATCGATCGGCCATTCGGAAGAGCTCGTTCGCCGTTAGATCGGGTGGATCTCCAGGTCTGTGTGAAGCGCCCGTCTGTACCCGAACTTGAAAGCTTCGGACGGCACCTCGTCCGATATGTTCGAGATCGAGTTCCGGACTGGATGAACCTCTGACGAATCGTCGCAGGTTTCCTTGTAAAATCTGTATCAAGCGCTCAGTCGCGCTCCTTTCCCGGCGGATGTAGCGGCTACGGAAATTTGCTTTCGAGCGCGCGCCGAGCGCCCCAGGACCGTATGGATCCTTCCTTCTGATTGAAAAGCCATGTACGAGCGGCTCCGTCCAGAACCGTCGGCAGGTAATTTGCCATCACCCCCTCATTGCCTCCGGCGGCGAGGATGGCGGTAGTGTATATTGAGAGGAATTCGTCCGGGTTCTGGGTCCCGTTGTATCTCGGCGTGGCCGGGCTTGAATCTGTTCGGCCATGCGGCGTCCGGAGGAGCTCGTGAAGGCCCTAAGAATCAAACTTCGGGGTTTCGCGGTGAAACCCTCGGTCACGGCGGCCTCCACGGGTCTTCCACCCAACGCCCAGCGCCGAGTGGGAGAAAACCTCTGTGACGGTCGTGCCGATGACCGCTTAGTCGTGGAAGCGTTGAGCGTTAAATGTCTGGGCGACAGGCTGATATCGCCACGAGGTTGCTCTGGATCGCTCCGGCCTTTCGGATCGGATTAGCGGTGCAGGGCGATCTCCGAGCATGGCTCCGAGATTCACCTGCGGCGGCGACGGGGAGTGTTTGCGATGGTCCCGGAAACACTCGGGCATCCCGACCACGAGGGATCCGAGACTTTTAGCTCGGCGGCAAGCCTTTCCAAATCTTCGGCTCACGACCGCCCACGGCCTCTAAGTCTACTTGCTCGGGAAATCAAGCGCAGTCACGCACGGCCGCCGCCAAGGCCTGAGCCGTTCGCTTCCGGTGAGCGGCGGTGAGCTTTGGCGGTGCTCGGTGCGATCGGGAGTTCGGTACCCGCGAGTTCCTTTCCGTGGAAGCGCACCTCCCTTTGCCTGGCGGCGAATGGTTGCGAGGGTCTTTCCCAAAGACGCCTCAGGTGGAGTCTGGCTGTCTCAGAGTGGTCGTGCTTGGCAGCGTCAGAGGATCCCTCTCCGGCTCCGCACGGCTCCGGCCACGTTGACCCGACGAGAGCGGGATGAAAGCGATGGGGACATCATTGTATCCCCTTGGGGCCTTGATCTCTCGGTCGAGCTCTAGGTAAATGCCTGGTATGTCCAGGCCATCGTAGAGCTCGTCGCGATCATCCTCGGGGTCTCCGAGGGTAATGTCTGGGAATGGAGGATCTGCCCTCGCGTTCCGTGTCCGGAAAGGCTCCCAGACTCGGTGTGACCGATAGGATCGGTCACCCGCCACGTTGTCGGCGGCGTAGTACACGTCGTCATCTTCAACGTGGTCAAAAACACAAAGGTCCCGAGTGTCTCCCGAGTTTGGCATCCTCGAGGATCTTGATCTGTACGGGAATCAAGCTGTCGCTCCCCACAGACGGCGCCCGGTATCGGCGATTGGAGAACGGGCTCCGTCGAGCTTACTTGTTGAATGGGGATCAACAGAGCCGTCGTGCAGGACCGAAGAGGGCGTTCGAGCGACGCGAGGTCGGGAGAAGAAGAAGGGTGGAACACGGTGTTTTATCCTGGTTCGGGCCTCTCACCGCCGAGATAATAGCCCTACTCCGGTTGTATTGTGTTCTATCTCGGTGTCCCTCTCATTCTGAGATCTTGAGGGGTTTAAATACTACGACTAGAGGTACATAGAAGGTAACTACCTCCTGGGATCGCGCGCAATCGTATTACGATCTAACGCCTTGATCCGGCGCTATTTGAATTTCGGGTATGATTTCCCTTGATCTCCGGCTGATTGGTTGCCACCTTCCTTCCTTGTGGCATTGACCGGGCACCCCGACCAAAACACCCGAGCAGGTCGTGGCCTCTACGAGCATGCTTGCTCGTGGGGGGGTGTGTTTGGTGCTTCTGCGAGCGAAGGTGCAAATGCGTATGCTCGGAGGAGAAGGAGGGATGCTCGTTTCGTTCTCCGAGCATCTTCTTTTAGTGTTGCTTGGTCGGCGGGTTTAGCTTTTCACGGGGGTACCGTGGTCTTTTGCCAGATAGCCAATCCCCGACACTAATATTCTTATAAAATTTGTAGACAGTGATCAAGCTTGAGGAATTTTCTAAAATTCCTATAATGAAAAATACTGTAAAATGATATCTCGTGGCCAGAAAAAATGATTTTTTTTTAAATCATGCAAGAATTTATGTGACGTTCCCTATCTGTTTGAATATAAAATACTAAGTTTTTGCACATAAAATACCCAACACTTACTTGTAGTGGAATTTGTCAATGAATGCTTACACACAAAAAAAAAATAGACCAATACACCTCATCATTTGATCTCTCCAAAAAGATTTAGTTGCACATAATATCTCATGAATATTTTCCGGATAATGAAATTTAGCCTTTCATTTATGAGCTTATATTAGATCAAAAGTTTTTGGAGCACTTATTATTCCTGATGTAAGGAGCTAACTCCACATCATTTGGCACATCTATAGTTTTCAGGATGCATTATGGGATTTTGCGAGTGAACATATCTGTACTGGAACTTAACTAAGACTACATAAAATTATAGGTTTCTTTTCCAACGAATATAAAGTTGTCTATTGGTGTATTCTTGTGCCCATTGTTGCAAGTGTCCAACACCAAGTCACGGATCGATCGAATTGAGTAAAACAATATTTTTTTTAAAAAAAAAAATTATCATTGCCGGATTAAATGTCCTAACTCCTAACCAACAAGGGTGCGTTGCAACGCACGCTTGGCCCAGCCCACTAACCCAGTGAACCAAGCCACCTAGCCCAGCCCATCACTCACAGCTCTTGACCTCGTCGTCTCGCCTTGATGCTGCTGCTCCTCGCGTGCGTGCCTCGCCACCGCCTGCGCCGCGGGCACTCTCCTCGCTGCTCGCCGCCGCCACAGCACCGTACACCCCTCGCCTCTACCCCCCTCCCTCGTCGTCACAGCGGCCCCTTGCCTCGCCGCTCCCTACCACCAACGCACCGTGTGCGCCTCGGCCTCTGCTTCCCTCCCCAGTGAGCCATGGCTCATCTCGGCAAGCACCGTCACCGATGGGCGGAAACCGATGGAGAAGAAGAAAGTCAAGCAATAGAAGACCAAACCTTAGCTTGATCCAGTGGAGGCGCATAAAAAATCATATTTAAAAAGCTCAAATTCGTACTACGAAGGTTTTGATTTCACCAAAATGAAAGGCAAATATTGGAGTTGAAAAAAAAAGAGAGAGGTGCTTCTATCCTCTTTTGCAGTACAAGTTGCACAAATCTTGAAGCAAACGAAGGGGTAAGTAATCACTATTTATCCTTCATTCATGCTTTAATAGTTGTGCAACTTTTAAAAAGAGAAGCATCTCTCTTTGGGACATGAAAGGTTCCAATTATTTTCCCAGTTGGAAGCTGGAAATCTGAGTTGGAAGCAAATTTTTTGTTTGAGTTGAAAGCCTTAAATTTGACCTCAATGATTCCAAATTCACGAGTTGCACTCTTAAATTTTGACTTGAATGGTTTCGAATTCGTGAGTTGAAAGCTTTCTTCTTCTTTTTTATTGGGGAGGAGGATGCCGGCACACACGTTTATTTTGGGGATTGTCTAAGAATCGGCTGATTCCCCCCCTTCTATCAGTGTTTTTTTCACCATCAGATCACAATCTTTGCGTCCAGATTTCCCCATCTTTTTCCTTTTAAAAGCAAAGCTAATTCTAACCCCAGGACATAAACCTCCACTGCCGCAGCACCCTGCCTTGCGGGGCCGCCTGCTGCCACCTCGCCGGCGCGCTCCGCCGCTGCCGCATCCCGCCGTGGCCGCTCGCGCCAAACTTGTTCGGTTGTTTGCCTTTGACCTCATTTGGAGATGAAACGAATTTCTCCCAAAATTGGTGTGAATTGCGACGATCTGGGCCTGACAAGGCCTCACGGGAGCCCCACCCGGCCCATTAACCATCCGCGTCCACGACGGTTAGCCTCTCCCCGCGAGGCCGCAACTCTGGCCGAAACGGCCAGCCACGCCACGGCCGCCGTCTCTCTAGGTTTCAGCGTTCCCGCCGCCCAAAACCCTAGAGGAAGAGAGAGAGAGAGAGAGAGAGAGAGGGCGGCCATGAACATGGAGAAGCTGGACGAGAGCAAGTTCGAGCAGCGGCTGCAGCTCTGGGCGCTGCGCATCCCCCGCGAGCTCACCTCCGCCGTCACCCGCCTGCTCCGCTCCGGGTAACGCTCCACGATCGCTATACGATCCAATCCGTCCAAGAACTGGGGGAAGATAACCGAACGTTTTGCGAATCCCAAGTAGTAGTATAGAAACTAGGAGCAGAGCTGAGCTTTCCTTTCCTGTATTTAGGTACCTGCTGGACAAGCCGCGGGTCAAGCCTGTAGTGGAGGACCCCGAGAGCGACAAGAACCGGCTCGTCGTGCTGTCGGAGAGGATCCAGAACCCCGGTATGCTTTTACCTCTTTCTTGCAAATTAGTAAATCCTTCCGCTTGTGAGATGGAGATTGTGGATAGGGTGGGCTGTATGTATGAATGTTTCCAGGGTTAATTTGGTTCTTGGTCCCGTCCGTAGTTGCCGTCTCTTTTTTTAGAATTGTAGAAGTGACTTGATTGCTAGTTACTGTAAATTACATGATTACCACTTGTTGAACTCATTCCATCGCGCATGTCGCTAGTACCATACTTTACTGTGCTTAGTTTAGCTTCTTGGTAGTCAAAAGAAAAAAAACCTTGTGCCATATGTTTCAAAAAAAAAGAAAAAAAACCCTTACATGTGTTAATGCTGCTCTTCTCTCTCTCAAGAATGCTCACATCTATGTTATCTGGTATGTAGATTTGTCTGATATTCCGGAATTGGTTCATGATTCCTTGAAGCAGCTGTGCAATATTGATGTTGTACCTTACACGGTGACCCTTGGTTATTCTTACTGGAGCGCAGGTTGGTTTGTCTCTATTCTTTGTCACCTGATTTCTTTTCTGTTGTTGCAGTTTGTTACTTTGTTGTGATCAATCGGTCTACAAAGTGTAGTAGAGGGCAAATCATTCTTCTGAATCGAAATCAACTACTGTTTTTTAAATATTATAGTTTTCTCATTTTGAATGCTGCTAATACACTTCATGTTGTTAGTTGGATGTTTGTAGTATTTTACATTGGCAAAGCTATTTTCTTGTTAATGTACTTCATATCATTAGTTGGATGTTTGTCTCTTTTATTTCCTGTAGATCATATCCTGAAGCAAATCTTACCTGCTGGAGTGGAGGTACCCTCATCTTTTGAAACAATTGTTAAGTATACTAAACTTAACTTCATGATGCTTCTTTTTGTTGTTCCATTTATAGTGTGATCTTGTTACTAATAGTAATTTGTATGATATGTGCAGGCCATGTTGCTCATCTGAACATATCGGATGACTTGCTAGCATATAAAGATGTCATAGCAAAGGTTATCTATGATGTAAGTACGCTGTATTGGCCTTTTCTTTCTGAGTAACTTGCTCATTTCCTAATTCTTACATATCTTCATTAATGTGAACTACAACCAGAATTTGCTTCTGAATGTAAAGGACAAGACACTCTTGAGCAATACTTGTCATAATGAGCAAGCATAAATTTTCATTTAGCACTTGGTTGCACACACATGCTTAATATATCCTATATTAATATAAGTTCAATGTCCTGCTCATCATTTTACTTTTGTACTTCCCCTAAATGTTTTTCAACGTGTGAGCAGAGGACCATGCAGTTTGCACATGAAAATAAGCTAAAATGAAATTGGCACAAAGAATTGTAAGCAGTACACACTGTAAAAAAAAATCTAATAAACATATGAAAATGTGTGATGATAATATACATGATAGGGTTGGGGTAGCACCAATTGAAGGAAAGGTTGTCCAACATCGTTTAAGATAGTTTGAATATCTCCAACGGAGGTCTCCTAAGGTACTGGTGTGCAGTGGAATTTTTTTAAGCCGTCTCGAAAACATAAGAAGCGACAGAGGTTGATCAAGACTGTCGTGGGAAGAAGCAGTTAAAAACATAGTTGTCACGGCAGTTCGACTAGGCGCAGCGAGCCCGAAGCGCCTGGACGACTAGGCGGCCGCCTAGGCGATAATTAGACGATGAAGAAGCAACAGCAACAACAACAAGAAGAAGCGGTCTAGCATTACTACTAAGTACTACTACAAAAAAAATAAAAGCAGAGTGCAAGTTGGAGCCATCGAACAAGCATGTGACAAGTTGCAAATCAACACTAGCTCACAACACCACAGGTCAGCTTGATAGATAAATTACAAAAGGTACTACACTACTACTAACTAGCACAAGGGCACAACTACTAAGTAGTAGTACTAACTAGCAGAGCTCAAGGGGAGGCCACCACCCGACGGTACCTCCAGAGGCGCTCGATGGCGGGGAGACGCGCACGATGGCGGGGAGAGGCCGAATCGTCGGTGAGAAGAGGCGCGTGACGCCGGCAGAGGAAGAATTGTCGGAGGATCTGGCGGTGGGGATGGAGGATGATGTGGCGGGGGCGACAGATCCGTGCCTCCTCCTCCTTCGATCCATCGCTCGCCTCCTCCGTCAGCGCCCAAGCCCTGAGGGGCCTGCTCCATTGCCAAGCGCCGCCCACCCCTCTTCCTCTGTCGCTGACGGCCTCTCGCCGCCCGTCCCTCTCTTCCTCTGTCGCTGACGGCCCCTTGCCAGCTGCCGCCTCCACTCCAGTTGAGGCGAGCTACCCTTTCGACCCTCTCCGGTCGCCACGATGACTAGGCTCGTCGTGACAACTATGGTTAAAAGAGACTAGAGGGATTGGAATGTATCCAAAGAGTTGGTGTTGGATAGGAGTTCATGGGAGTTAGTGTTTCACAGACTGGAATCATGACCTAAGATTGAAGGTTTAGAGGTCTTTTGACTTTGATTGGGTTTCATTCCTAGTTTACCCCAACTTATTTGGGACAAAATGCTTGGCTGTTGTTGTTGTAAACATATGAAAATATGGCCATCTGTCTCTTCGCTGTTGAATTGGTTAAATGGTCATAATAATTCAGAACCTGCTGTAATATTCTGCTTATTTCCATGATTCAACTAATATTTTCTGTCGTGGTTATATGCAGAAAAATTATCCGAGAATTCAAACAGTGGTGAATAAAGTTGGGACAATTGCAAATGAATTTAGAGTTCCAAAGTTTGAAATTTTAGCAGGGAAAAACGATATGGTCACTGAAGTCAAACAATATGGTGCTACATTTAGACTTGATTATGGTTTGGTCTACTGGAATTCAAGACTTGAACATGAACACATAAGATTGGTTTCCCTTTTCAAGAAAGGAGATGTAATATGTGACATGTTTGCTGGTATTGGTCCCTTTTCAATCCCAGCTGCACAGAAAGGATGTATTGTATATGCAAATGATTTAAATCCAGACAGCGTTCATTATCTAAGAACAAATGCAAATATTAACAAAGTGGAGGATTATGTCTTTACATATAACATGGATGCTAGAGTGTTCATGCAAAATCTAATGAGGGTACCTGGTTCAGAAACTAAGTCAGAGTCCCAAGTCGCTGCTGGTAATTCTTCTAACGAAGACATGGTCTCAGCTAATGAAAATTCCACTTCAAATGGACATCGTACTGGTACTTTCTTGTCCCCAGCCCCCCATCGTCCTGTATACTGGTTTATTGTGTATTTGTGCTTCACACATGCTGAAGCTACTGTTTCCTGAACTCATGTAGATGTTCAAGAGAGCTGCCAAAAGAGTTTGAATTACTCCTCCATGATAACCACTACTGCCAAAAGGAAACAAGAAACCTCAAATGAAGGTAACTACATTGTGTGTATGAATCTTGCAAGAATTCCATTTGTCTGTTTGAAGCTCCAAAGTTTTTTTTATAACCTGATAGTTTTTTTCATTTAAACTATTGTATGAGTGAGGGCTTGCTGTTCATCCTATTGATAACAAGCTTGATAAGCATGAGAATTTTGTTACACTGTGATGCTTCCTATAGGTCATCCTAACTGCCAAGAAGATGATGCTAGTCAAACCAAAAAGAGGAACAATAAGAGAGTAAAAGACTCAGGACCACCACCTGTCAAGCCATGGGAACACTTTGATCATGTAGTAATGAATCTACCTGCTTCTGCTCTGCAGTTTCTCGGTAATGTTTTATCCTTTCCATTAAGCTTTCCTGTTATATTCTAATTAATGATCACATCTGAGTGGTGCGTATTTTAGCATGTTGTGTACCATGTCACTTTAGCGGTTAAGTTAGCTATTGAGCATTTCTAAACAGCAGGATTCATTTTTCTATTTTTTTCCCTAAAAAATTAGCACCTCTTCTTCTTCTTCCTTGATACATTTTCCCTGCTTCTTGAATTCCAAAACTATAATATTATATCTTGCAATTTGCGATAAATTGCTGGCATACAGAAATGATTTAGATCACTACAGAGAACATGCAATTCTTCTCGGAGAGCTATGGTATCATATTTGCATCTGGAAAAATCTCTCAAACCTTTCCCCCACTTTCACCTCCTAGATCCCTGTGATGTGTCGATATGTGTCATGCATTTCAGCCTACTGGCAACGGAAGGGTTGTCCATAGATGAGGGATCTTTCTACATAAAATACCTTTGGGTTGATGTCTATAAGTAGTAAATATTTAGTTTTTCACTTGTGCTGTTGTAAACATGTGGTATTCGATTTTCATGTTATTGAGCAGTTACAGTTGCTCTGTGTTTAGTTCATTATTTGTAGATCTGTTGTGCAGATTGTTTCAGTGGTCTTGTTCAAAAGAAATACTGGTCAGGATCATTACCTTGGATTCACTGTTATTGTTTCATCCGTTCAAGTGAATCTGATGAATTGATATTATCTGTAAGTATATCCCTCTTTGATTATTTCTCAATATGTGATAATTGTTCCACTTGATCATACTATAACTTGCAACAGAATTGACAGTTTTATATGCTGTTATATATGTTGTAAGGCATTTCTAGTTTCTTTTGACAGCTCTTTCCCACCTTTGTAGGAAGCACAAAATAAATTGAATGCTAAGATAGCAGAACCAATATTCCACAGGGTTCGTGATGTTGCACCTAACAAGGTACATTGTGCTCATATACTAAGGCTCGTAGAGTCATGCTAAATGCTAATTACCTGCAAGATTATGCATACACATTGTTTTGTTTTGTTCATCTTAGGATATGAATGTTACTTTTTCTTTCCCCCTAAGTTTGAGGTTTTGAGCACAATATAAGGCCCCAGAACAAAATTTTTGGAATGCCTCTCAGTGTATGGTTTGCCAGTTTGCATTGGTTACTGATACAAGATAAACCCTCGCCTGACCCCAACCAAGCTTGCTGGTTTCCAGCAGAATCTGGGAAAGTAGCCAAGCAATGGGGATTCTTTATGTTTGTTGGCAAGCATAATGGCATGAACTCTCACATCTATATTTTGTGTTTGATATTTGTTGCAGGTCATGTTTTGTTTAAGTTTTAGGCTGCCCATGGAATGTCTTATGGAGGAAACTGAAGATCACAGTCAATCAGTTCAGTATTAAACCACCCCTTCCATACATTACTGCTGTAGCTATAGTTGTTCTGCCTGTCGTTTTGGAGCTTTGCTAAAGAAATGGCAATCATCCTGGTAATTCTTGAGCTTCCCAGTGGAGATTTAACTTAATCGGCATTTCACGGTGAAGGGGAGTTAATAGGATATTTCTGACACCAAGTCATGCGAAATGTTTTGTGAGATTTAACCCTGGGAGATGCTTTTCGTGGCTGAAATCATGACTCTGGTAGCACCTCTGATTCAGAAGTCTGCTGCCATTGGTTTACAGAGAGTACAAGGTCATGTTGTTTCGCAAGCATTCATATCTGTACCGCGTCTGGAGTCAAAGTTTCCCCTAATTCCATTTTCTGGGTTTCTGGTCATGTAGACGACTTATGATGGTCTTTGAAAGGAATAGCTGCACCGTTCCTCAATGATATGCACTGCCACATAATTTTATTCTTTATTTGTAGAAACTACTGGTAGAAATTATGGTCAGAGCTGTTGTATTAATTACAGATCATTAATTGTTTTCTACTTCAGTTCCATAATCGTATTGTTATGCTGTCCATTTATACCAATGTCCATTTGTCATTGGTTGTCTTCTCGTTTCTTTCGCTAATGATCTCACGTTTTCCACTATTTCAGATGCTAGTTATTATATCAAAACTAGGCATTTCAGCTAAAACTTATCTCACAATGATGGCATGGAAGCAAAGTGCCTGAAAATTATTGTGTTCACAATTGAGCAACACTACGCCAAGGATGCACAACACAACACTAGCTTTTGCATACAGTAGAAACGGAGCTCCTCTCTGTATACAGCGACGCTACAAATGCACATGAGAAGCTCTCTCTCTCTCTCTCTTTTTAACCAAGATCAGGGACAATAAGGTAGTCGTCCTCGTCGTCGTCGGGGATCTCGACCCGGGGCTTCTTACTCTGGCGCACACCGGCGCCGGCGGTGGTGGCGGCGCCTCTGTTCTGCCTGTAGTACGCCGCGTCGTTCGCCGTCTGCGAGGCGAAGAGCTCGGGGACCGCCGCCGCCGTCCGACCGCCCTTGGGCGCCTGGTCGTGGAACAGCTCGATGTCGGAGAACCACTCCAGCTCGTTGAACCCGAGAGGCGACTCCTTCTGCAGCTGCAAACACGAGCAGATCGATGTACACCATGAGATGAGACCCCAAGCACAGAGCAGTTCTGGCACATCGGTGAGAGTTTAGTTTGTCTAGCCCCTTGCCTTGTCGCTGGGCTCGCAGTCCGAGAGCTGCAGGAGCTCGTCGACAGCCCAGCCCTGCGGCAGGAACTGCGGCGGCGATGGCACCTGCTGCGCAACGGCGGCCGTCTGGGCCGGCGGCGGGTGCTCGGAGGTGGCCTTGGGCGGTGCGTGGTGGTCGGCGTCGTGGGGGCTGTTGGTGGCGCCGCCGCCGCAGGTGGAGACGGAGCCGCAGCCGACGCGGATGCCGGTGGCGAGGTAGCGCTGGTGGTTGCCGGAGAGCGTCCCGGGGACGTGGATGGGCTCGTCGCAGTCCCGGCAGAAGAGCGCCCTGTCCTCCACGCAGAAGATGAAGGCCGCCTTCTCCTGCATGAGCGCGCGCGCAACATCAGCGACAAGAGCTAGCTCAGCATGCACACGTACGTACGTACGTACGCCGGTCGATCGGTGCAAGCAATTAATTAAACACGTCCAATCCTTGCGTCAAGATCGATCGATCGATGGTCGTGTGAGCGTAGAAATATACGGGCGTGCGCGCGCGCGCGCGTGTGTACCTGGCAGACGTCGCAGCGCGGGAGCCTGCAGGCGTCGAGCGGGAGCCTCTGGTGCTTGCTGGCGAGCTTGTTGGCGGTGTGGATCTCGACGTCGCAGCGCGCGCACAGCGCCGCCTCGTCGGCGCAGCACACCACCGTCGCCGCCTTCTCCTCGCACGCGTCGCACTGGATCTTCATGGCGCCTCCTCTTCCTCGCAGGATGGAGGCTCTACGTACCTTACCTACTACGCTGAGCCGGGCGATGAGCTGAGCCAAATTAAACAAGGCATGCAAGGCTATAAGCAGTTGCTAGGGAGTTGGGAAAGGGAAGGGAAGGGTAGCCAGGACGGGACAGGAGAGAGGGATCCAGAAGCGGGGGCGCGAGTGGTGCATATAAACCCGGGCAGCCGCCAGCGAGCGATCAATCAGTGAGCGCCGAGTTTGTGGCGGACGGGTGGGCGGGGAGACTTGTGGACACGGCGGCCCCTCGTGGGATTGGGATCGAAGGCGTACGTCGTCGTTTGCCCAGATTTTGATCTGCTCCGCTGGCCCGGCGGATGCATGCGTCCTTGCATGGCGAATGAAAAATAAAAATATACCCAACCCATGCCAGGAGCAGCTCCATCACCATGCGTGGTCGTCCGGAACGGCAAAGCAATGCTGCCTAGCTTCCACCGCTGCATCATGCATGCATGGCAGCAGAAAATTGCGACACCCATTAACCTAGTTGGCTTGTTAGGAAAAAAAAACACCCATTAATCTAGTTGCCTTGATTTAGTTACTCTCGTAGGGTGCCTAGCTACCAAGTTACCGGGACTAGTTTCTCTCTCTTGCTGCGTGGAACTATATAGTGTACACTCAAATTAATTAACGCTCCTAATGATTTGTGGAACTGCATGCTTCACAAAAGCGCATGGATTGTTTGCCTTGCGTCTGTTTGCTTATGCAGCATTAATTTGGTGGATAATGCACCCTTGTCACCACTAAAAAGGCCCCTCTTTTCCCGGGGAAAAAAAAGGTCCATAAGCACATCATCAGCCTGGCGCCAAGTTGCTTTCAGCTTGTGGATGGGTTTCATCCGGCCGAGAGGATTCCTGTACTCCTATATGTTAGTCTGGTTGCAGTAACGGCTGCAACCGTGCCACACCATCACTGTGCTTTTTTGTTATTATTATTGTGAGACTGTTGTCTGTTATCTCACGTTCGGCCATGAGCCCATGAAAGTGCAGAGAAATTACCCAATGCACTTCACTTGATGAGCAGAACTGCAGAAGATGGTGACTTCCGATCCGTGAGGTAGCGGATAGAAGCAAATTCCTTCAACATGGGGGACAATCCCCATGTGAGGACGGCATCCGTGATCATGCTCACGTAAAGACAATTGTTATAGAATTTGTTTTTTACACTTTCTATCATCATTGAAACGTACTAAAATTTACATTTAGCTGTTACTGAGAGAGACCAAAAGTTGGTATATATCTCCACTTTTTTTTAAAAAAATTGTACCTTTTAGTACTTACCAGCTCAATATAAATGTTAGTAACTCCCAAAAATATAATAAGTCCTAGAGTTTTTTCTACGCGGTCGGGGAGAACGGTCGAAAAATCGGTACGAGTGGTACTAACAGATTCTGCATATGTGGATGCAAGGGTGCAGCAGCCAAAGCTAAAAAAATCTGACCAAGCGCATGGTTTTTTCCTTCCTTCAGTTGCTTCTGATTTTCCACTCCAGCGCAGTAATAACTTACACCAAGGCTGTCTCGGCGACACCAATCATTGTGAGGTAAAAACACCAACAACCAGCACCAGCACCAGCCACACGTACACTGCTGATCAGGCCGGCGCTGCCGGGCACTGGGCAGTACAGAGGACGACACGACGGTCGCAAGCCTGCATTTAAGCCCTGATGTGCCGACCGCTGAGCCCCTGTGCGCCACCCAGGCTCAACAGTCGCGCACTTCGTATGGATCTGAACAGAGGCTGCCACGGACGAACGATCGATGCATCGACGAACAGAGGCTGGCAGGGCAGGTTAATTGCTCCCCTACTATAGCTGTTGGGTTGCGACTTACCACTTGGATCATGGATGGATAAGAGCCATGTAAAGTGCGGCCTTTTGTTGTTGCGTGCGGCTGGATTTGATGTTTTTGACGTGGTAGTGGAATGTTGAGTCCCTTTCTTTGTCTGCCTTCCCTTTTTTTTTCCCTGTCTCTAAGAAGGTTGCAACTTGCAAGTCCTGCCTCGGTGTCTGTTAGAGCCCCAAAAATAATGGACATAAATGGGCGTATGTATATGGAAGAAAAAAAGTGTATAATCGGAGAACAACAGCTCAACGCCCCAGCAACTGAGCGAGTGATTAAGCAAGCGTCATTTTAAGTCATCGGTTTCCAGCGATGTTTCAAATTTTGGTTTCGGATCGTATATTGAAGGTGATTGAAATTCGAAATCTCGATGAGATCTCGAAATTTAGGATAAAATTTGAACAAAATCCAAAAAGCAAATTTGAAATTCGGCTTTTTTTATCGGGATTTCCGAGATCTCGGTCAAAATTGCCGAAATCTCGGCCCAAAAAACTTAAAATCCGATCAAAATACCTAATGTTCACATCACAAACGGTTTTAGCCAATAACTGTTATGTGCATTTTTACAAATTTTAAATTTTTTATTTCATTTCGTCTGGATTTGAAATCTCGTTCCCGACTAAAATCCAAAATCTCAGAGATTTTTGAAATTTCGATGAGATTTTAAACCTTGGTTTGAGCTGTTGCTATTTACAAACGAGTTGACATGTTACCGTGGAGAGTTTTGTCGGTTATTGGCATGGTGCTGAATCTTCGCAGAACTTAATTACCACAGTGTTCATCGCTCGTTTGTTGCCGTTAATCAGGTTTACTGGTACATGATTGATCCTATCAGTCCATAGATTCTACCATGCATAGGTGTTGTCAGAGAAAACGGAGGTAATGAAGCAGCATATGTGAAATGCCCCAAAAATTTGAATCTCAAAATCAAAACCCTAATTGCGTTTAATTGGTTTTTAATCGTGTTCTTCGCGTTCTTAATCAAGTTCTTGATTCCTAACCCTAACCCTTGGATTCTGGGGAGGATTGGATGGGATGGGGGTGGTTGAACAAACCTGGCATCCACGCTCGGACCGCTGGTCCTCCGCCCGTGCGCGCCGGTCCGTCGCCGCCGTCGCGTCGTCCGCTTTGCTCCGTCGCCGCGCGATCGTCGGCTGCCGCCCCTGCTCCGCTCACGTCGGCTCGCCTCGGCCTCGCCTCGCGCTTGCCGCTTTCTCCTCGCGGTGCGTTGTTCGCCTCGGGATCAGCGCACTGCTCGCCGCGTCATGCTCGCCTCCTCCTCTTGGGACTCGCCGCCGCTTTGCTCGCGCGTCACGCCTCCGCCAGCCTTCGCACCAGCTCCGCCTCGCCCACGCCGCGCATGGGTATAAATACCCATGCAGCCCCTTCACCTCCGCTCCTTGCTCGCCCCCTTCGCCTGCCTTGGTAAGCCTCACCGCCATCCGAGTTCCCTCGCCTCCCTCGTCTCCTTCAGCTCCGGCCGGATGGCCTCGCTCGCCCCGCCGCCCTTCATTTCCCCTCGGCCCGAGCCACCCTCGTCTCCTCGCCTCCCCACCCTCTTCATCTCCCTCTCCGTCTGAAAGTGCATCTAGGCCCCTCAAATTGTTTTGGTGATTAATGATGACACAATTAAAGAGATCTAATGTTTTATCCAAGAATACTGCAGATATCGAGATTATATCGAGCTTGGAATGACATTGGACACCCCCACGACTACTTAAAATCAAAAGGACGGCATCAAGACCAAAGTTGTAATCTTTTATTCAATTGTGTCTTAAGGATAGCCGTACTATTAAGAGGGTATGACGAGAAATCGATTTTAGGATGTGCATGTGCTCAACATCAAGTCCTGCATCTCACTTTAGCACTCCTACTCTTGGTTTTGAAAAGTTTCAATTTGAAACCGTTCTGGGTAACCCGGAGTATCCGGACATTTTGTCCGGAGTCTCCGGATTCAATCCGGAGTGTCCGGACATTTGGTCCGGAGTCTCCGGGTTGGACCTCTCGGTTGATCTGTTTCCAGCCGGTCCGGAGTATCCGGACATTTGGTCCGGAGTCTCCGGATAACCCGGAGTCTCCGGGTTGTTTGTCCGGACACTCCGGCCTGTTCAAAAACGGGAGTAACGGCTAGTTTTCAAAAAGAGTATTTAAAGCCTCCACTCCACTCCAACGGTAAGGATCTCTATTGAGCTCATTCATAGCAGCATTCAAGCCATTCCTAACCATCTCTAAGCATTCAATAGAGCCCCCACTTCCTCCCACCAATTAATTTGGTTGTTGATCTTTTTGGTGAGGAGAGGAAGAAGAAAAGTGCAAAGTGCATTCATTTCATCTTGTTGAGCACTAGTTCATCCTCCAAGCGATTCTTCGTGGTGCTATTTCTCTTGGAGGTTGAAGGTCTCCTAGACGGCTAGGAGTCACCGGGAGCTACCAACTTGTGTGGTGAGCCAGGTAGTTTGTGAAGGCAAGTCTCGCCTCAGAAAGGAAAGAGACAAGAAGTGAAGCCGTGAGTGCTTTTGTGCAACACCGAGGAAAGCGGGTTGAAAGAGACCCGGCTCAAGTGCGACTGAGCCACCTCAACGGAGACGTAGGGTTCCCTTCAAGAACCCGAACTTCGTGAAAATTCGTGTCTCTCGCATTCACTTTTACTTCTTAGTATTGCTTAAGTGGATTTGAATTTGTAAAGTTAGATCTAGCTCTTTGCTTGGCTTTAAATTCAAATTCACGCTAGCAATTGTTCTAGGTTGTTCTTGCTATATACTTCTAGTAGTTTATTGTGCTTGCTAGAGTAGTTTTTATCTCGCCCCGAGCCAGCTAACCCGAGAGTCCGACTCAATACGGACACTCGGACAAGCCGAGTATCCGGACCAAAACCCGGAGAATCAGGGTTGACCAGCTCGGACAAGTTTTTTCCGCTGCGTAAATTTTAATACGCCTATTCACAACCCCTCTAGGCGACATCGTTGGTAAATTCAATTGTTATCATAGCCAAATCTAATTTATTTTGGCTTAACCGCTTGGAGAATCAAAGATGTCGGACATAAAGAAGGTTACCAAACCCATGGCCAAGAGAAAGCCTCGGTTCCGGATCGGGTTGCTATTCCATTAGATTATTCCTCCTTTGGAGTCTCAAACTCCTCATCCTATGTTTCAGTCTCGTCCGGTCGAGCGCCTCACTTCGATGGCACTCGGTATGCGGCATGGAAACATAAGATGAAGATGCATTTGAGATCACTTCATCCGTGTATTTGGAAGATTGTTGAAACAGGTTTCAAGCCCGCAAACCCCAACAATCTCACCTCCGAAGAAGACAAAGCTCAACACTTCAACGACTTGGCCACAATGCCTTGTTCAATGCTTTGAGCGACTCAGTTCAACTGGTCGATGGCCTTGACAATGCCAAGGACATTTGGGAAAGATTGATGGTGTCTCATGAAGGTGTATCAAGTGTCCGTGAGTCCAAGATCGAACTCATCATTGGGGAGCTAAGCCGATTCACTTTGGAAGAAGGTGAATCGTACACAAATATGTTTGATCGCTTGATGGTGCTAGTGAATCAAGCAAAGGGACTTGGAAGCACCGAGCTCACCGACAAGGCCGTGGTGAAGATCATCCTTCGAGTGATCACCCCACCAACCGCAACCTCCAGTAACTCATCCGCGATCGGCCAAACTTCGATACTCTCACCTCATGATGTGATTGGCCGGTTGATGACGGATGAGATGATGGTGAAGGAAGCGGAAGTGGTGGAGGAGCTCAAGTCCGGCAAGAAGAAGGGCATCGCCTTGAAGGCCGTCAAGGTGGGTGCAAGAAGCGAAGAGAGCTCAAGCGATGAAGAAGAGTCAAGCGGCCCCTTGACAAATGAAGACATGGCCTTGCTCGTAAGAAGATTCAACAAGTTCTTGAAGAAGAAGGGCTACAAGCCGGGTAGTCACTCCAAGAACTATGGCAACAAGTCAAGAGGGCGTCACTCCTCAAGAAAGTGCTATGAGTGTGGGGAACCCGGTCATTTCATTGCCGAGTGCCCACACAAGAAGAAGGAGGAAAAGCCCTACAAGAAAGACAAGTTCAAGAAGAAGGACAAAGACAAGAACAAAAAGTACAAGGGCAAGGGTCATGCTTACATCGGCAAGGAGTGGAACTCCGACTCCGACTCCGAGTCCGAGTCCGATTCCAACTCCGACAACGAAGGAGGACTCGCCTGTCGCCATTGCCACTCCACCGACAAAGTCAAAGAGTCTCTTTGACGACTTAAGCGATGGCGAAGGAGATGCTCCAATGTGCCTTATGGCAAAAGGGCACAAGGTATCATCTAAGAGCACTACTCATTCCATTGTTGATTATAGCTTAGATGATTGTGATGATGCTAGTGATGAAGAAGAGGTAGCATTTAAGTCTATGGATGACTTTGATGTTAAAAAATTAGACTTGCTACTTAAGGATATTGAAAGATTGGAGGAGGTTGTTGAGCAAAAGGAAGCCATTCTCGAAGCTCAAGAAGATCTCCTTATTTTTGAAAAGGAGAAGAACCTTGAACTAGAGAAGAGCTTAGCCTTTGAAAAGAAGAAAAATGAGGATTTGGTCAAAAGTTCAAATTTGACCAAAAATGAAGCAATTAGACTTGAGATCACCAATGCTTCACTCTTAGAGCAACTTGCAAAAGCAAAGGATGCTTGCAAGGCTCTTGAAGTGAAGCTTGTTGATCTCTCGAATAAAGCTTCTACCTCAATCAACAACTCCAATATTTCACTACCCTCGACGAGCAAATCTGGCCAATGCTAGATGCTTTAATGTTGATGTTGCTACTTGTGCTACTAACCATGAGACTTTGAAAGTCTTAGCTCATGAAAATGAGAAGCTTAAGGTGATGCTTGAAGATGGACTTCAAAAGTCCTACAAGGCAAGCAAAGGTTTAGAGGAGTATCTCGGTAAGCGCCAAGGTAATCCTAAGAGGCAAGGGCTTGGGTATGTTCCGCCAAAGGGCAAAAAAAGCAACATTGTTGTTGCTCCTTTAAGCAAGCCCATTCACTTTGTAAAAGGCGAAGGAATATCCAAGCACAAAGCTCACTCCGAGTTCTTTGCTTCTTATGTGCTTAAAAAGACTAACCTCGATTAGTGTAGTTGCTTATCATGTTGGGCGTAAGCCGAAGAATGCTCCTTGTGTTCGTTCTATTTGGGTCCCTAAATCACTTGTCACTAATGTGCGTGGACCTAACCAAGTTTGGGTACCAAAGAGCAAAAACTAAATGTCATTTTGTAGGCCTATATCTCCGGTGGAACAAGTTGGATTTTGGATAGCGGATGTACGCACCACATGACCGGAGAAAAGGCAATGTTTGCTAAATTGGACGCAAATGGATCAAATAGTGAAAGCATTGTCTTTGGAGATAATGGAAAAGGAGAAGTAATTGGATTGGGTAAAATTCCTATCTCAAGCAATTTTCAATTAAATAATGTTTTGCTTGTTGAGTCATTAAGCTACAATCTATTGTCCGTTGCACAATTATGTGAAGCGGGCTATAATTGTTTGTTTAATGAAAAGGGTGTGGATGTCATTAAGAGGCTTGACGGTTCAATAGCCTTTAAAGGGCGTTTGAAGGGTAAGCTCTATCTCGTAGACTTCAATACGGATAGACTTAATCTTGAAACGTGCTTAATGGCTAAATCTAGCATGGGTTGGCTTTGGCATCGCCGGTTGGCTCATGTTGGTATGAGGAATCTTCATAAACTCATTAAAGGCAACCACATTCTCGGACTAACCAATGTTGTCTTTGAGAAAGATAGGATTTGTAGCGCTTGTCAAGCCGGCAAGCAAGTCGGTGCCTCCCATCCCGCCAAGAATGTGATGACGACCACAAGACCTTTGGAAATGCTTCATATGGATCTTTTTGGTCCGGTTGCCTACATAAGCATCGGGGGAAGTAAGTATGGTTTAGTCATTGTTGATGATTTTTCTCGATTCACTTGGGTGTTCTTTTTGCATGACAAAGGAGAAGTCCAAGTGACATTAAAGAAATTCATGAGAAGAGCTCAAAACGAGTTTGAAGTAAAGATTGAGAGAATTCGAAGCGACAACGGCACCAAGTTCAAGAATATTGGCGTGGAGGAGTTTCTTGATGAGGAAGGAATCAAGCACGAATTCTCGGCTCCCTATTCTCCTCAACAAAATGGGGTGGCCGAGAGGAAGAATCGAACCCTCATCGAGATGGCGCGGACAATGCTCGACGAGTACAAGGTTTCCGATAGCTTTTGGGCGGAAGCAATCAACACCGCATGCCACAGCTCCAACCGCCTCTACCTCCACAAGATCTTGAAGAAGACGGCGTACGAGTTGCTCACCGGGAAGAAACCAAATGTCTCCTACTTTCGAGTCTTTGGGAGCAAATGCTATATCCTTAATAAAAGGCTAAGTCTTCTAAATTCGCTCCTAAAGTAGATGAAGGTTTCTTACTTGGTTATGGAACCAATGCTTACGCGTACCGAGTTTTCAACAATACCACCGGTGTCGTTGAAATCTCGCGTGACGTGACTTTTGATGAAACTAACGGTTCTCAAGTAGAACAAGTTGATCGTGTTGTGATTGACGAGGAAGAACCTCCTTGTGAAGCTATAAAGAAAATGGCAATCGGGAGGTAAGACCTCAAAATTTGGAATCTCACCCGAGCACCCCAACCCGAGTCTCGGCACGAAACCCGGAGTGTCCGGATTAGTCCGAGTCTCGGGTCCAATACCGAGTCTCCGGATGGGTCGCTCAGGCGACATTCCTCCTCGTCCAATCAAGCTCAAGATGGTTCCAATGCCACCCAAGATGATGAAGGCCCTATTCAAGCCCTGGACTCATCCGTACCTCATCCGAGAGTTCATCAAAGCATTCAAAGAGATCATCCGGTCGACAACATACTTGGAGACATCAACAAGGGAGTATCCACTCGATCTCGAGTTGCAAATTTTTGTGAATTTTACTCGTTTGTTTCCTCTCTTGAACCTCTTAAAGTAGATGAAGCACTTGAAGACCCAGATTGGGTGATGGCTATGCAAGAGGAACTGAACAACTTCAAGCGCAATCAAGTCTGGGAGCTTGTCAAAAGACCAAATCAAAACGTTATCGGCACTAAGTGGGTCTTCCGAAACAAGCAAGATGAAAACGGGATCGTGACAAGGAACAAAGCCCGTTTAGTTGCTCAAGGGTACACTCAAATAGAAGGTTTGGATTTCGATGAAACATATGCTCCAAAGAGGGGCTAGGCTTGAATCTATTAGAATATTACTTGCCTTTGCTACTCACCATGATTTCAAGTGTATCAAATGGACGTGAAGAGCGCCTTCTTAAATAGACCACTTTCCGAGATGGTCTACGTTGAGCAACCACCCGGATTTGAAGATCCAAGACATCCGGACCACGTCTATTACCTTCACAAGGCACTCTATGGACTTAAGCAAGCTCCAAGGGCATGGTTCGAATGTCTTCGAGACTTCCTTCTCGGACAAGGTTTTGTAGTCGGAAGGCCGACCCTACTCTCTTTACTAAGCATATAGATAATGATTTATTTGTGTGCCAAATATATGTCGATGACATTATATTTGGATCTACTAATGAACATTTGTGTAAAGAGTTTAGCAAGATAATGACCAAAAGGTTTGAGATGTCCATGATGGGTGAGTTGAAGTTCTTCCTGATTCCAAGTTAAACAACTCAAGGAAGGAACTTTCATTTGTCAAACGAAGTACATCAAGGACATGCTCAAGAAGTTCGGAATGGAGGACGCTAAGCCCATAAAGACGCCTAATGCAAGCCAACGGGCACCTAGACCTCGACAAAGAAGGTAAACCGGTCATCCAAAAGGTATATCGTTCGATGATCGGTTCTCTCCTTTATCTTTGTGCATCTAGGCCCGATATCATGCTTAGCGTTTGTATGTGTGCACGTTTTCAAGCCGCTCCAAAAGAGTGCCACATGGTGGCCATTAAGAGAATCTTGAGATACTTAGTGCACACTCCTCATTTCGGACTTTGGTATCCGAAAGGATCCTCCTTTGAGCTTATTGGCTATTTCGATGCGGATTATGCTGGTTGCAAAGTGGATAGGAAGAGCACCTCAGGAACTTGCCAATTCTTGGGTAGGTCCCTAGTCTCGTGGTCTTCCAAGAAACACAATTCCGTAGCCCTATCCATCGCCGGCCGAATACATAGCAGCTGGGAGTTGTTGTGCTCAATTACTTTGGATGAGACAAACCTTGAGTGATTATGGCCTATCCTACAAAAGCGTTCCACTTTTGTGTGACAATGAGAGCGCCATAAAAATTGCCAACAATCCTGTCCAACACTCCCGAACAAAACACATTGATATTCGCCATCATTTCCTAAGAGACCACGCAACCAAAGGCGAAATTGATATCCAACATGTGAGCACAAATGATCAATTAGCCGATATCTTTACCAAGCCCCTTGACGAGAAAAGGTTCTGTGAATTGAGAAGTGGACTAAATATCTTAGACTCTCGTAACGTGGCTTGACATGTGCTCATATATTGGTTGGTGAATGAAAAATGAAGTTCAAAACTTTATTTATCTTTTTCTCTGAATTTATTCAATGTTTTTGGCTCTTGATCCTCTGATCTTGTCATTGATATGTGACCATAGCTTGTTTGCTTTATTGTTCATTTGGTCATATATCAAGTTGACATCTTAGGAATCTTTCTCTCTCTCGCTCATAAAATTCCTTGAGCTATCCTTCGTCGTGTCTAATTCCTAATCGAAGTGGGCAACCCGGTGTCCGGTATTTAATCCGAGTCTCGGATAATTCGAGTCTCCGGACTATTTGTCCGGACTATCCGGGTTGGGCGAGTCTCCGGTCTGAAATCTCGAGTCTCGGGTTAGGGCGGACGGTTCAAGTCCCCTAATCCCGCTGGTTTCTTTTATTCCTTTTTGCACCGGCGCCTCTCCTCTCCCTCTCCGTGCACCTCTCTCGCTCCTAGGGTTCTTGGACTCCTCCACCTCCTCCTCCATCCCCTTGGATTGAAGATCGTGGTAAGGATGTTCTTGCCCTAAGCTTTTCCTTCCGGATTTGGTAAAAATCTCGCGGTTCTTAGGGTCTCTCCGTGTGTTTCAACTCTCTTAGGGTGCCGATTGACTCGTCATTGCCCTCAAGATCGGAGATTCGTTAACCCTAACTCACCCGCGTTCTTCATCTATCAAATCTTCTTGAGGTGAGTTCCTTTTGTGCCCTTTTCATGAAATTCTTTGCTAGAGTTTGCCCTACTCGTTTCTTGAACTTCCTAGAGGCAATCTAGTTCCAATTCCTGTTTTGTGCGGATTGAATTCCTCAATTCTCACCCGCCCGTGTGCTCGTTCTGGCACATCCGGAGTGTCCGGACTCTGAGTCCGGAGTCTCCGGGTCGATCCGGAGTGTCCGGACTTTCTGTCCGGAGTCTCCGGATGCAATCCGGAGTATCCGGACATTTTGTCCGGACTCTCCGGATTGGGTGCCTCGGCCAGATTCTGTACTTCGCTGTTTTTCGCGTCGCCTCTCGGCTAATTCCTCTCGTTCGCTTTATCTGGTCAGATGGATCCTTCCCAGGGAACTTCCGGTGGCAGCGATCCTTCTCAGCAGGCAGCTGGTGGCAGTGATCCTCCTCAGCAGGCAGCTGGTGGCAGTGATCCTCCTCAGCAGGCAGCTAGTGGCAGTGCTCCCGCTCAGGGCGTGTCTCCCACTGGTTCTCCTCCTCAGCCTCAGCAGCCTCCGCAGAAAAAGCAGAGAATTGGAGTGGTCAAAAGACTCGTTTCCAGACCTCGAGGCCAGCCAGCTTCAGGGTCAGCTCCTGTCCTGTCTCCTCCACCTCAGCAAGCTCCTGATCCAGATGAGCATCCAGCTGATACCCATGCCAGGCTTCGTGATCAGAAAAGAAGCCAGTTCCGTATACAGGCACTTCATTGGTCCTCTGATCAAGGCCAAGCCCGTGTGGAACTATCCAATGTCCGTGAACCCAATGAGAGTAATTGACTACCGGACAGGACCTGGTAAAGGGAAAGCCATTGTGGAGCACAGAAAGAAAGATCCTTTGGAGCTCCACCAGGATGAGTATGTGGACCGCCGGTTTTGGAACTGGTTTGATCGATTTCTATGAAACGGTCCTATACCCACTTGAGCACCCAAAGTGGTTCGCATGAAGACAATTGATTGGGAGTACATGGCTGCGGCAGTAATCCAGTCTTCACCGAGATCATTCAGATTTGCGAGCTGCATCGGATCAAGAACATCATGGCATACAAGTATGATCGAACAATGAGATCATCATGCGCTTTATGCCACCTTGTACTTTGACAAGAATGATGAGGCCATTTGGTGGATGACCGACAAGATTTGGTATGTGGCTAGCAAGAAGAGATTTGCCGAGTGCTCAACCTCGAGATACAATGCCACCCAAAGCTTCATGAGAAGAAAGTGATGACTCTGAGCAAATTGAGGCTTTGTATGACACTTCCAGGAGCTTCACAGTTGGGACCATCAAGGGTCTCAAGGACATACGGTGTGCTCAACAGGATGTTGAGAGTCACTCTTCGCCAAAGGAAGGAGATGCTTACGCCATCGGTTCCTATGGTAGGAACTCATTGTTTCACCTCGTTGAGAGCATCGACCCTTTTGACATTGTCGATTTCTTGTGGGAAACAATGAGGCGTAACGCGCAGAGCAACATGGCCGATTGCAGCTATGCACCTTTCGTGATGACCTTGATCTCTTCAAGTGAGTGGGCTGAAGTTTGTCGAGATGAGGAGCATCTTTCTTACAAGGTCCGCCTCGCCTACTCCGGCCCCTCCGGCTGCTCCTGGTCTCGCTACTAGACCTCGCCGAGGTCGTGCTTGTGCTCTACCGCTCCTCGCTCCACTGTGGCCTCCATACTCCTTCCGAAAGCACCGAGGTCCCAAGCAAAGACTCTTCAAATGGATGCTCAAGCACGTCTTCCTTCTTTGCCGCGACATCTCCACCAGCAGAAGGTGATGAGTCGTCGATCAAGAAGAATGGTCAAGACATTCGCAGCATCCGCCGCCACAATGGCGGCGATACCCCAATGACTCTTCCGGTCTTCCGAGGAGAGTAGCGACGCCACTGGCCGATGCCTTGTTTGGGATTGCTTCCTCCTCTGCTCCTCCAAATACCGTGACGTCGACAATGAGGGCTCTGAGTATGAGGCCTCCGACGACGGAGATGACAAGTGATTTCCTGTGTCTTCCTTTTTGGTGTCTTGATGCCAAAGGGGGAGTGATCTTTAGCGTTGTCTTTGTCGTGGACTCTTTATCTTTCCGTCTGTCGCGTGTGGACTTACTTGTGTTGCTTCATTTATTTGTTTATTTAGTGTTGTGAACTCTGTCTATTCCATGTAATGTCTTTAATGCTTATTTTATGCATGGATTACTTTCAGTTACTTGTATTGTATTCTCATTAATGTGTTTGAGGGGGAGCTCTCAGTTTTCTCTCGTTAAATATGTGCATTTGTTCCCACTCAATTCCTCTAATGCACACATTTAGGGGGAGCTCCTCTTATTTATCTTATGCCTAAGTCTTGTTCTCGTTATTTTATTTGCTAATTAATTGTGTTGTCATCAATTCACCAAAAAGGGGGAGATTGAAAGTGCATCTAGGCCCCTCAAATTGTTTTGGTGATTAATGATGACACAATTAAAGAGATCTAATGTTTTATCCAAGAATACTGCAGATATCGAGATTATATCGAGCTTGGAATGACATTGGACACCCCCACGACTACTTAAAATCAAAAGGACGGCATCAAGACCAAAGTTGTAATCTTTTATTCAATTGTGTCTTAAGGATAGCCGTACTATTAAGAGGGTATGACGAGAAATCGATTTTAGGATGTGCATGTGCTCAACATCAAGTCTTGCATTTCACTTTAGCACTCCTACTCTTGGTTTTGAAAAGTTTCAATTTGAAACCGTTCTGGGTAACCCGGAGTATCCGGACATTTTGTCCGGAGTCTCCGGATTCAATCCGGAGTGTCCGGACATTTGGTCCGGAGTCTCCGGGTTGGACCTCTCGGTTGATTTGTTTCAAATGGTCCGAGTATCCGACATTTGGTCCGAGTCTCAGGATAACCCGAGTCTCGGGTTGTTTGTCCGGACACTCCGCCTGTTCAAAAACGGAGTAACGGCTAGTTTTCAAAAGAGTATTTAAAGCCTCCACTCCACTCCAACGGTAAGGATCTCTATTGAGCTCATTCATAGCAAAGATTCAAGCCATTCCTAACCATCTCTAAGCATTCAATAGAGCCCCACTTCCTCCCACCAATTAATTTGGTTGTTGATCTTTTGGTGAGGAGAGGAAGAAGAAAAGTGCAAAGTGCATTCATTTCATCTTGTTGAGCACTAGTTCATCCTCCAAGCGATTCTTCGTGGTGCTATTTCTCTTGGAGGTTGAAGGTCTCCTAGACGGCTAGGAGTCACCGGAGCTACCAACTTGTGTGGTGAGCCAGGTAGTTTGTGAAGGCAAGTCTCGCCTCCGAAAGGAAAGAGACAAGAAGTGAAGCCATGAGTGCTTTTGTGCAACACCGGAGGAAAGCGGGTTGAAAGAGACCCGGCTCAAGTGCGACTGAGCCACCTCAACGGAGACGTAGGGTTCCTTCAAGAACCCGAACTTCGTGAAAATTCGTGTCTCTCGCTTTCACTTTTACTTCTTAGTATTGCTTAAGTGGATTTGAATTTGTAAAGTTAGATCTAGCTCTTTGCTTGGCTTTAAATTCAAATTCCTGCTAGCAATTGTTCTAGGTTGTTCTTGCTATATACTTCTAGTAGTTTATTGTGCTTGCTAGAGTAGTTTTTATCTCGCTCCGAGCGCCTAACCCGAGAGTCCGGACTCAATACCGGGCACTCCGGACAAGCCGGAGTATCCGGACCAAAAACCCGGAGACTCCGGGTTGACCAGCTCGGCCAAGTTTTTTCCGCTGCGTAAATTTTAATCCGCCTATTCACCCCCCCTCTAGGCGACATCGTTGGTCCTTTCACCGTCATCTTCTCCCCGCCGCCTCGCTCACCGCCGCCTCGCCCTCGCCCTAACCCTAATCCCCTTTCCCTCCCCTGTCTCGATCGATCGAGAGATCGATCTCTCTGTGTATCGCCGCCCGCGAACCCCACCGGTCAGCCCCCTTCTGCCTTGCCCGCGCCCCCCCGTGGCCCCACCCGCCAGTGTCTCGTCTGGGCCCGCTGCGGCCAAGCTGCGGGCGTGGCTGGCCGGGCCAGCCTTCCTCATGAAAGGCTGGCGCCTGTGGGCCTTCGCCTCGAGCGGGTAGTGCCTCACGGCCGTCTGCTTTCTATTTTCGGGATTTCTTTTCTTTTTGGATTTTGAATAAATCCGAAAATCCTTTAATTGCCTCCAAAAATCCGAGAAATCCCCGGAAACCCCAAAAATAGCCAAAAATACACTATCCGAATCGTTTCGAGCCACCGAGTCCAAATATGATCTTCGTTTCGCCGTTTGAAGTCCACAAAATTCCAAAATACCCAAAAAGCCCTCAAAACCCCTCTCCGGCCCTTTCTCTCTCGGTTCCTTCCCGTTTTTCCCTTTTCTTGTCTTTCTCTTTTCTTTTCTTTGTTGTTTTATTTGTTTATTTATTGCTTGCTTCTTGTACGCTAGATCCGACCGTGGAGCCCGTCCCGGAGCAAGACGAGGAGCCGGAGCCGGACGCGACCAACACCGAGATCGACGCCGCCGCCGACGACCTAGGAACTCCCCTCGCCTCGCAAGGCAAGCCGCACTCCTTGAACATGTTGAACCCATGATACTATTGTAGTATTAATTATTTCCTTATCGCATTATGTTAGTATGTTAAATGCCAGAAATGTTATTTTAGAATGCCATGATGACCTAGGTAGTACCTAGTTTGATTAAAGACCCACTTTGTATTGTTGTGCCATATTCCCGTTGACAACCCTAGGCTTAGCTATTGAACTCCGTATGCTAGTAATTATTAAATTAGTAGACATTAAAAGCTTTGCGTAATAAAATAAAACCATCAAGTGGGAGGCTTGATGTAGGCTATATTCCAAAAATATGCTACGGTGAGAGGACTTTGGCGGGCAAACCACTAGATGGCTACGTGCCCGAACCTCGACCGTTGACGAGGCCAATGTGTGGTGTGGATTGTTGGTTTGGAATTGGCTAAGTCTTAGGCATAATTTTAAGTAATCACAACCTTGGGCAAAGTAAATAACTTAGATCCCGCTCAACCACAAGTTGGGTCAGTCGGCCTCGTTGACTCGATCCAACCTAGCTCGGTATTTGAACTCCCCCTTGGAATACTTATAGGCAAGAGGTTTCATACTGTGGGCGTTGATCAGTATGCCCGCGGAAAGGATGGGGTGGAATGGGGGTTGACCGACGGTGTCACCTGCCGCTATCCACAACGGTAGATACCCTCAGGAATCGGAATGTGCACCCCGCCGTGGCCCGTGGGACCCGAGTACTGTGTGGTTTCGAAACTACCGGGTAAGTGCTAAAGAGGGGTAGTTCAACGAAAGGCTTTGATTATCTCAACCCGGCCGCATGCATTTAAGTTGCATGTAATTCACGTGTGGCATTAACGGTTGTTGATATCTTGTGGATAAAGCTGAGCAACTCTGCAGAGTCAATTAAATGGTATTCGAATACGCCGTGCTTCCGGTAAATGAAGCTAAGTTTGAATTGGGGTGAATCCCGTAACCTAACCCAAGTAGACTTGTTATCTTCAAATTGCCGTAATGATGATCTTGTGGAAACTCAAATTTGATTATTTCTATTATGTATGATTTGTGCTTCAAATGTAAAATGACTTCGAAAATGAAATTGCATCCACAGAGTTAATAACCATATTGCCAATCCCTTGAGAATACCCTCACATGTAGAATTCAGAATTTCCCGTGCGGTTTGTTGAGTACTGTTGTGTACTCAGTCTTGCTTTTCAACCTATTTTAGAACTTGAAGACGCCGGTGAATTCCAGGAGATCGTGGACGGCAAGGCAGTTTGGTTTTAGGGTCCTTTCTCTGTGCTCAGGCCCTGCCTGTGTGGTTCTTTTGGTATTGTAATTTATTGAAGCTCGCCGCTTCTTTTTGTAAAACCTTGGCCGTTAGGCCCTATGTGATGTAAAAACAGTTGTCTCGTTCTTATGCTGGCAATGTATGACTTGGTTTCCTGTGGCTAATCTTCCTGGGTAGCCATTATGGAATTTAAACGCACCCCCTGAAAAGGGCGGTCCGTCACAATATGCATAACGAACCTTAGCTGAAAAAAGAAGAGAAATTCTGCAAGACTTAGCCCAAAAATTGACAGTGCTCAGCAAAAAGAAAATAATTAAAAAGATGAAGGACCGAAAAAGACAATTAAAAAGAATGAATAGGAACAAAATAAAATTTTCCCTCTAAAAATGAAACCATTAAAACAACAGATCAAAAGAACTATACAATCCGAACAGATGGTCAGATGAACAGTACTCCGAACAGGAGGTCGGATGAATAGTACCACCGGCCAGTTGAGGTTGGATGAATAGTGCCCGGATGAACATTGCTCAGTAAATAATGTTTAGATGAATAGTACTCCGACCTGGTTAGCAGTACTGGTCAGATGAACAGTGCTCAGGAGAATAGTAAAATCAACGCAATTTTAAAATAAGAATCGATATTAATTTTGATCAGCCGTTCAAAAGCCCATGAAACTTTGTGTACATCTTCCTATGGATGCCAGGAACCTATTTCAACCTTCAATCGCCAGGATTGATGTCAAAGTTTTGACCTTTTTCTAGTTTAGTGAAGGTCGCACCAAAACCACGTTAAATACGTTAAATACAGAAACTTCACCATAGGTTTGCTTGTAAGGTTCCGTTGATCAAGATAGTCCTAAATGACCTCCCACAAGTCACAACAAGCAAGAACACTAGAGAACAACCCTTCAAACAGACAAGAACGCGATCTACAAGGATCTTTCATCTTCCAAGCATAAAAGATTCATCCATCAATTTTTCATCCTTGGCCCAAAATCTAAAAGCACTTAGAAGGAGTGGAGGCAAATCTAAAATGTAAAAAGTAAGGATGCAAGAGCTGAAATAAATTTCAAAACATGCAAAAAGTAAAGCTAGCATTCTTATCCCTAAGAACCTCTATATCAGCAAGCACACTATTATGCAGGGTCCTTAGGTCCTCAAGCTCCACAAGCACAACATCATAGAGCATACAATCAGAGTCATAGGACGAAGAAGATCTAAGTTGTCACGGCGCTGGAGCAGACGGCCTCGGCGGCTGATACGAGACCGCCCGAGCCCGCTGCGAGCTGCCGCCCGCTGAGTACGGCGTCGCCCGCTTCCTCTTCTTCTCCTCCTGATGAGCCCGCATCTTGAGCTCAACAGTGATCGCGCGGCTCACCAGGTCATTGTAGTCGGCGAAGTCGCAGACGGACAGCTTGTCCTGCATCTTCGCTGTCAACCCGCTCATGAACCGACCCTGCTTCTTCTCGGTTTGTCGACCTCCTCCGGCGATCGCGCCAGTAGTTGAACTCTTGCGAGTAGTCAACCACCGACTTGCTGAATCGCCGAGAGCGAAATCGCTGCTTTCTTCATGTCCATGAGGCCCTTCGGGATGTGGTGCGCTCAAACGCCTCACGGAACTCAACCTAAGTAACCGGGTGCCTAGCAGTCGCATCACCCGCAAATTGGCCCACCAAGCACCGGCAGCAGGCTCCTCGGAGCCGCCGCGCCGCCGGCGTGGCCTTTGGAGCTCCCCACAATCGATAAGAGCAAACTTACGCTCTATCGCGGCGCAGCAATCGTCGGCCTCCAACGGATCGGTGGCCCGTGAGAAGACCGGTGGCTGCATATGCAGAAGTCGAGATAGCCGGTGGGCCGACCTCGCCCATCACCGCGCCACCATCTTTGGACTCGATCCCGACCAAAGATCTCCAGGATCCGATTCGCCGCTTCCTGGTGCTGCTCGGTCCGGCCGCAGAATATCCAACACGTTGGGAGGAGGCGGTGGAACAAAGACTCCTCTCGGCTGCCGCCCGCACCTCCATCACCCCAGTGGAAGCCCCGCGGGTCCGTGATTCTCATCAAACCGAGTCAGCGGCAAAAGTTAGGACCCTCACGGGAAGACAAGCCCTAAACGTAGAAAAATCCCGAACTAACTCCCACACTAGACTGCAAAGACTTCGCACTGGGGTCCCACAAGTCTGACACACCAAAACACAACACATGATGCAAACGGCCATGCACATGCATGACATGAAATGGGAGGAAATGCACGATCCCAACGTAATTCTCTCAATTACCACTATAACCTAGGGCGGGGATAAGCACTACCCTCTACCTAATGCATCATGACAGTCCTAAACAATTTCCTAATCTGGTCGTCAGGTTGGGGTCCGTCTTTGTGCGCCTTGCTCTGATACCAGCCCTGAGAGGAGCCGCCCAGATCATCCCCGAGTTGTTGGATGAACAGTCGTTCCCGTCGGATTTGGATCCTAGCAGCAGACCACCGGAGGTGATCTCGATGCTAACAACCAAGCCCAAACGAGACAACTCTACATACATCCAAACGACTCGACAACAACCCCGGTATTCCCCGGTATGTGATCCGAAACTCGCCCAGGATCCCCACATACCGGTTCCCAATGCTATATCAAACATCAATTCGCACAAAGGGGCATCGAGCCCCCAAGATCACTACCAGAGACGCAAGAAAAACGCGGAAGCAACAAACACACCACACGGCACAAAGAGGCCCAACAAAGACAACCAACAAAGACGACCAACGAAAAGCATTTGAGTCCATTACGTAAATACAAGCAAAGAATCTGTTCACAAAAGCAAGACCACCCACTCTATACAAACAAAAGTAAAACACCAGGAAGTGTCATGCCTGAACACTTCCGGGCATAACGCCGACAGCCTCTACTACTCGTGCCCCGCCTGGCCACCGATAGGCGAGGGGCAAAACTCGCAACCCGCTGGATCCTCACCTGCAAAACCACAAAGCAGAAGCCTGAGTACAAAAGGTACTCGCAAGTCTTACCCGTGGTCCATATATGACCGACTCCAAAGGACATGCAATTGGATGTAGCAAGGAATAAGCTAGAGGTAACATTTGCGGAAATGCTTAGGTTTATTATTTAGTCACTCAACTACTCAATTCACAAGTTAAGCAGTTGTAACAGCGCCTACTTCTAAAAACGAAGTGCAATCATTAATTCACAACAATTAATCTCATCACCAATTTATTTGGGCTCAAGCTCGACGGCGAACCTCGGTTCAAGTTCTTACTACGTGACTGTGCGATGAAAGAGCTTGCTCATATCCGAGAGCGCGGCAATTCGAATCGCTTAATTAACCCTGCAGGGAAGCATTGATCGCACGACACTTACCACAAGGGCCTAGTGCCAACCCCCTCCCAATCATACCCAATCGCTGAAGCGTCCTCCTGTGGCCTGAAAACCTAGCACCCCCTCGAGCAGCCCCAAGCCTGGCTTGGCGCTCGAGAGTCGGCCTAAGCCTCGCCCTCAACCACGTCCAACCACAGGAAGTTACGGTCCATCGATTCCGTATGAGAGAAAGAGTGGCTTACCGTACCATAATCGGGCATGCGACCAACCGGGGTGTGCTCAATCAAAGGGCAACCATCGAATCGGTCCTTAATCGACTCAGACGGGAACTACCACATCGGGTCTCCTTACCCAATGTCCCAACCTTCCCGCTCGGTCTCCAATTTAACCTTTCCTTATATAACCGAACCCATTTCATTTCATCACAAGTAAAGTAATTGATCTCAAGCGGTGGACCATCCACCACTTGGCCCAACCCGACCTCTAAGCAATTCTAAGCGGTGACTCATTTAATACCCATAATAGTTCCAACGGAAGTATTCACAAATCCAAGGGACGAATGTGTAGCAAATAGGATCTAACCCTAACCCAATTCAATTCCTAATGCAGACTTAATTCACCAATTAAGCAGTTTATTCACAAAAATACCATAAATACGGGTTCAAGATGCATAGGTGCTTGCCTTGATCTTCTGCTTGTGGGTCGGCAGTAACTGGCTCTCCGGTCGCACCCTCGGTCACCGCGGCGTCAAGTCCCGCGGGATCGCTCTCTACACGAATACAATGCATAATAAGATGCATGCCATGCAAATGAAATGAACACAAAAGGAAAAATCCCGACGAAACTGTAACACCCCGGCATCTAATACGCCTGAATGCTACCAAACATCGATTATGTATCATCTAAAACTACAAATAAAAGAAACTTACAGCAAAGGACCAATTGCTAGAACCGAAAATTTCGGCAGCATCTCCTTTGTTTAATCATGATCTCGCGCAACCATAATAGCATAGCAGAATATGACATAATATGAAACATCTAAAACGGCAATAATAAGCGGCACGGAAGCAATATAAGTCCACTTTAAGCATCCCAAAGTCATCATTAGCCAAATGAAACGAATAAGGCAATACTAGCACACATCTAAACCATAAACATCAATGGTATCACATTCAGTTTATTGTCATGACTCCAAATGATTCCATTGTGGAATCAATTACGTGAGCTACGTGGAGATGTGTGACTATTCCCTTTTCCCTCATGCCGATCTCAAGGTACCTAAAAACAACATAAAACACAAGCGTGAGTTCAAAACTCAAAGAAAGTGTATTGTAATGGAAAACAAAGATCAAGTCAACAAACCATCATCACCAATCTCCAAAAGCACATCATAACACAACATGGTTAGCATTCCAAACATCTTTTAAGCATCCATGTACTCATCTCATGAGTAACTCATAAGTATTCACATCGTCATCTCATAAACATCATCATATACATATTTCATTAATGCAATGCAATGCAATGCACATGTCTCCTTGGAAACTCATACCGGTATGGTTGAGTGCACACCCGTCGGCATGCACTCCTTTCCCCTTCCATCCCGAAGATGGAGGGTGCCTATCACTCGCTTCCATTCACCTCGGTGAAGGAATCACGATGTAGGACTTATTCGAAAGAATAGCCCCGACTAGTCATAACAGCTTCACCGACCCTACCGGAATAGTTATGACTTATCTCACCGGCCGGCCATGAAAAATATGCCATGTGTGCAAAACGGACAGCAACATATACATGAATAGAACTATTGCATATCAACACTTGGCATCGAAACATGTAGGTCCGTACTCAACAATCGACGGTAACCATTCAAAACATGGCATGTGATTCATTCATCAACAACAAACATTTTTAATCATGGCATGTGGACACCATATCATAGATAACCTTTAAATCATGGCCTAAGGACGCCATATCAATTATAACATGTAATTCATGGCAAGACAACATGTTATCTATTCCGAATGCTATCTAGCAAATCTAGCAACGCATATAACATACAATCCACGCAACACACTTGCCTTCAACCACGGCAACGGAGTGACGAGAGGTCGAGGGCACTCCCGGGGGCACACCACCTGCAAACACGTGCCATACACTCAAATCGAGTCCACAAAACAACACACATAAATCCCACTACCCCGACTTTGCTTACAACTCCTAAAACCAGAAAGCAGCAAATCTGTCCCTTCGGGACAGCAGTCTTCCAACGGGCATAACTTCTGTTCTAGGACTCCAAATTGAATAAACGAGTACACCCTCGCGTAGCTTAGAAAATTTCCCAACTTTTTCTAGTTATATGGAAAGACTGATTCGGACTCTAAATTAGTTTAATCTAATGTTGAACACGAACTGTCTCAATCTCGTCACAGATTTGACAGCGCTCGGTAAAATATCCATAACTTCCAAACGGCTGGGCGGAATTTCAATTTCTTTATGTCCACGGAAAGATAATGAAATTATCTACAACTTCCTAAAAGTCCGTACGGTTAGATTCAATCTCTAAATTGGCCAAAACTCCTGCCCTAGTTCGGGTTCCCAATCTGCCCGAACCAGAACGTGAATACAACTCTAGTTTTCATCAATCCTACCCCATGGCAGCACCTCCCTTGATCTAAAAACATGGTAAACCACCCCTACACAGCATCTAATTGATCCCCAAAGGTTTTCCCCATTACCTTCTTGAAGATCCACCAATCTACCGCTTCCGTTCGCGCGATCTCCACCCGATCTCTTCCTTCCACCGTTTCTTCTCGTCGTGGATCCTACCACCGGCGAGGGCTGCACCGAGGCGTGGCATGGCAGCGTGGGGGACGCAGCTGGGCACCTTGTGGTGGGGGTGGTGGCGCATGGACATGGGTGGGGTGGCGGCTAGGGAGGAGGAGGAGGAGGCAAAGGGTTGGAGGAGAGGTGGGGCTAGGGTTTGGGGAGTGGGGGGCGCATGGGGGCAAGGGGCTGGCGCAAGGGAGCCCCCTTGCTGCACTCCTCCCTCATGGGCCAGAAATCCCTCGGCCCAAGTGAGGATCCCCTTAGGCCCAAAACAGGGAGAGGCCCAAACACCAAAACAGCCAAACGCGACCAAAATTCATGCCGTAAAGTTTAATACCTCCATTTCACATTCTATAATGTCTTTGCCATCCCGTGGTATCACATTCTCCCCTTCAACAGGATTCGACCTCGAATCCAAGACACCACTAGACAATCCAAAGAAACAAAAGATAGCTAGGATTTGCACCACACCAGATCGGAAATAACTCGATATTGCTTGCACACGCGAGACTTCAATATCCCCTGGCCATCGCTCTCTCTAACTAAAATCACTGAACTACACCGATCAAGACTCGATGACCAAACTCTCAGGTTTGAAGACCAAAGGCATTAACGATATTTCACAGTAAAAACTTGCAAGAACTTTACTTAACATTGAAACACAAGTACTCACACAAGGCCTCAGCACGACCCAAGCGATAGGATAAATTCTCAAACAGACCACCAAAAAAAACAGTCTCACCGTCCTCAAACTATACATTCCTTAGCACTAAAGTGCCCAATTCTTTTAACCAACACTACTCCCCAGAAGACCACGGCTTCAACCGCTAGAACCCTCTCTACTGTGGTTTGCCGTATTCAAGACGCATTTACGACCCAAACGAGACACTACACTCCAAGACAACCCACTGCTTGAACAAACGGGTTAAAACCATGCAAAGGATTGATCTTTTACAAAAGACCAATACCCACCACTAACATCAAAAGGAAAACTTTCTTTAAAACCAAGGTTCTTACAACCCGCAAGAACAATAACAACCAAACAAAACCACTACGGTTGACTCAACTCGCTCATAGATCGACAAAAGATCAAATACACTTCGAAAAGGAAAAGCAATTACTAGCAACAACCAAGAGGAAAACCAGTAACTTAATCAACCCTACCGAGGAATACATCAACGACACAATACCCCAAGAAGGTTTGCATTGAGTCTAACACAACCTTCCTTTACTCTTCACTTTTAAACTATTTTCGATTAACTACTAGTAACACTTAATAACTGAGGTCATTAACCATCCACACTGGATTTATCTCTCTAAGAAGGTCTCGCCTCGTGCTCTTCCACTCAAAGGTCTAGAACAAAGAATACAATCATTGAGTAAGCTCAACCAAGACCCATGACCCCAAAATGATCCACATACAACAACTCGAGCTCCAAAGCGCTAAAAGCCACTTTGGAAAGAATTCGGCATCAACCAAAAAGTACTCATTCTATTTTTCCTAAGCCAAGATGCAAAGAAAGCTCATATCTCTTACATCACAACCAACATACCAGAAGGTATTCATTCTTACTCCTCATACTAGAAGGCAATTGAAATCTCGACTCAGAACATGCATGCAGCTTCCCAAGAGCACTGGATTAGTCATATATCCATATATGACTTTCTCACCGACCTGGCTCAACAACTCTTTTATCATTAATTATGCATAAACAATGTCTCGTTGTTCCCTTTCACCATTCATTCATCATGTAACAACAAGATCCGAATAGTCATTCACCAAATGACTTCTTTCTGTGATCAAATAATTGAAATACAATTAACATCGAAGGTTGCAGAAATTCATATAGAATATGACGGCAAGATAGTTAACAATAAAACACCACGCCGCATCACATCCCACAACAATTGAAAATCGAACTTGCAAAACATTGCATTTCAACCAAATTCAACATTTTGAAAGAGAACATCAAAACTTCAAGTCAAGCATCCGCTTCCACAACCGTCATAAATTTCTCAAAGAGAAAGGGAAACTCATTTCCAAAAAGAACACTTTACCAACAAAATCACTTATGAACATTCGCAAAAACCACCTTTGTGAAGCACACGCAAACACCAGACACATTTTCCAATTAACTCCAACTCTAGCCAAATAGGGTTACCCATCAAGGGCTTAACTCAAAAGTTCCCAACACAACCCACTATGACCATCTGCTTCCTTTTAAACATTTATACCAAAGATAATTCAGTGTGAACGCAAAGGAGCGCGATCCACTCAAAGACTTTTGGGTCTAAATCCATACTCATAGCACAAACTAAACAAATTAGCCAAAATCAAAGATTGGCACCAATCACTACAAGTTTAGGGAAACTCTGAAATATAACATAAGGAATACTTTGCCCGAAAGCATTCAACCAAACTAGCAAACAACCAAACCAGTCAAAAATGTTTTAAACACCGGCTTAGCATAAATACAACCATCTCTAGTGTTCCACTACGCTTTCCATTAAAGACTTCAAAATTCACTACTTACTCATTGGGAAGGTCCAACCGGATTTAACAAAATTTACATAACAAATTCTTTCTCTAGTTACCATTCCCAACACTTTTAATTAAAGTTTATGATGCTTATCAAAAGACATCCAATTAAGACTGCATCAACAAGATCCCCACGGACCAACATATCGTAATACATCATTTTCTGTATTTAGAATACAGTACTTCAACAAATACCCGAGCATGATCAACCTATCCATCTTATACCACCCATACGTCAACATCTTGACAATTAAAACTTGTTCAATCAATAAAATGACTTCAACAAATAAGTATTATCTCGTAAATAGCATTCTAAAATATGCGTTCATTAAGGTTAAAATCTTACATCATGATTATTATCCATTGTTCATCCCATCACAACATGTACTCGACATAATTTTCACAGCTTTTACACTTTTCTCTATTGGATCAATGGTTTCCAACAATTAACAACACTACCAAGTCATCAATATCAATTGTTTGCATAATCTTAAAAGCGCAACATTACTTTTAGTTATCCTATCCAAAGGCTATAGCAAATTATCACTACTCAACATGCTCGAACTATTTAAAACAAATTAAATGAGTTAGACCATCACAAAGCTCTTACCACAACCACTAAACCTATGTCTTCCCAACCGACATCGGTGCTAGCATTAAAAGAACACATATGCAAACTTCCAAATATACTAACAGCTTTGCAACATCATAAATAACAAGTCTAATCAACTTCCAAGTTAAGGTCACCAACACGATTAAATCTCTCTAATAACATGTAAAATTAGAGCATCTTTAACAACCAAAGAAAGCTTCTTTAACAATATCAATGAGTCCACATCATCTTAATGTTTTAACTATGCATCAGATTTAAAACTTTAAACATTATCGTGGGTCAAAAGCACTTTTAAAGTAAACAATGTAATCTGAGCATGTATATTAACACCTTTAATCATTCTCGCTATAGAGTAATCTACAACATTAGAAGTTCATTTAATCTTAAGCTAAAGATAACTATTACATTAAATTGATTCAGCTCACAAATTAACTAAGGAGTACATCATTTCCATTAACCACATTGTTACATACCACATAACATTCTAAACAACAATTCTCACTATTTGACAAATAATTTCAGTCAAAAGACTACTTACTCCGCTTACAAAGCATTTTCTTTTAAAACTCATCCAAGACTCACAAAGAAACTTGACTCCCAAAAGTTGCAATGGAACATGACTCACACTGGATCAAGCAAAAGATCTCCAAATCACCTTTAAATCTTAAAGACTCCCACGGGAGGGAACCAAGCGATCAAGTAACCTTTGCGGACAAAGGCACAAAACATAAATCGACACATCTTAAATTCTTGTACACAACTTCAAGAACCTCTTTTAAACTCAGAGTAAGACACGCAAGAGCAAAATGATACTTTTCTTTGCAAGGCAACCAACAAAACCGACGTCAAAACCAAACATTGCTACCAAAAGACACGCACACATAACTCTTCTTCTTTGCCTTCTACCGAAGAAGACAAAACCACAAACCGCCTACGGAACAATCCGCGAAAACCCAATACTTTTCATTTGATTTCACTCAACTAAAGCCAAGAAAAACAACCAAAATCGATCATTTAACGGTACACAAGATAATGAAGGAATCCACCACTAACTCTTCCTTTTGACTCCAATCAACTACCCAAATCATGCGATAAAAGGTAAGCACTCTTTCCCCACAAGGGTTAATAGTTCTTCGGTGATGGTTTTAATCGGCCATACCGTCAAACCACAACCTTACTATGAACAAAAAGGTGACCGAAACCCTTCGGCACCACAACCCCACTTTATCACGATAGCATGAGCAATTCAATCAATTATCTCATACGCATAGCAGCATACTTTATCACATAAAACATTCAACATTAAGGCTTAAATATAACATTTAAGCGTAAAGTAACGATACCCATACCCTTTCCTATCAGTGCATCCATGTGTGTCAAATTTTAAATTAGTTATTCCACATACACAAGTTTTAAGGTTGCTATCCTATAGCAAAATTTTAGTTATAACCTAAGCCATGTTTCTAGGTTATCCCACATCAAAGTTTTAGTTAACCCTATGGTATTTCACTAAATTCATACACCACGGACTCAAGCCCGCTCGATACCAACTCAGTAACACCCCGGCATCTAATACGCCTGAATGCTACCAAACATCGATTATGTATCATCTAAAACTACAAATAAAAGAAACTTACAGCAAAGGACCAATTGCTAGAACCGAAAATTTAAAGACATCTCCTTTGTTTAATCATGATCTCGCAACCATAATAGCATAGCAGAATATGACATAATATGAAACATCTAAAACGGCAATAATAAGCGGCACGGAAGCAATATAAGTCCACTTTAAGCATCCCAAAGTCATCATTAGCCAAATGAAACGAATAAGGCAATACTAGCACACATCTAAACCATAAACATCAATGGTATCACATTCAGTTTATTGTCATGACTCCAAATGATTCCATTGTGGAATCAATTACGTGAGCTACGTGGAGATGTGTGACTATTCCTTTTCCTCATGCCGATCTCAAGGTACCTAAAAACAACATAAAACACAAGCGTGAGTTCAAAACTCAAAGAAAGTGTATTGTAATGGAAAAACAAAGATCAAGTCAACAAACCATCATCACCAATCTCCAAAAGCACATCATAACACAACATGGTTAGCATTCCAAACATCTTTTAAGCATCCATGTACTCATCTCATGAGTAACTCATAAGTATTCACATCGTCATCTCATAAACATCATCATATACATATTTCATTAATGCAATGCAATGCAATGCACATGTCTCCTTGGAAACTCATACCGGTATGGTTGAGTGCACACCCGTCGGCATGCACCCTTTCCCCCTTCCATCCCGAAGATGGAGGGTGCCTATCACTCGCTTCCATTCACCTCGGTGAAGGAATCACGATGTAGGACTTTGTAACACCCCGGCATTTACTATGCCTGAATGTTACCAAACATAAGCTAAACAACATCTAAATACCACATTTAACATCAAATTCCAGCGAAGGTGCATAGACTAAAAACCGAGATTTCGGCAGCACCTCCTTTGTTTTATCATGAATTTAAGAAACAGCAACAATATAGCATTATATGGCAATAAGAGAAACATCTAAAACAGCAATAAATAAAGTCTTAACGACAATAAGAGACTAACATTAAGCTCTTAAGGTTCCAAGTGTCAAACAAACAATAGAACTCTCATTAACCAAGCTAAGACTTAATTTAAAGGCCATCACACGCAATTTATTATCCAACTAAATGAATTGACTTGGGGAAACATTAAGGTGAAGCAACGTGTGAGCGCGTGTGACTATTCCCTTTCCCGCATGCCGTTCTCATGGTACCTAAAACAACAAGAAAACACAAGGGTGAGTTCGAAAACTCAAAGAAGCATACCGCAATGGACAACAAGCATAACAACAAGTCAATAACATCTTTCATCATGTATAACATCTCATTCATGAATACTTATCAATATCATCATCAATTTGTATGCGATGTAATGCATTGCTCGACCCTCTGGAACCTCATACCGGTATGGGAAGTACACACCCGTCGGTGTGCACCCTTTCCCCTTCCATCCCGAAGATGGAGGGTGCCTACTCGCTTCCAAACACCACGTGGATGGAATCACGACATAGGACTTACTCAATGGCGTTCCTGGACTAGTCATAACTTTCACCGACCTTGCCGGACTAGCTATGACTTTCTCACCGCCTCGCCTCTATCTCATGACATGCATGCAACCATGCCAAATATCATATTCAATTCACATATTAACACATGGCATCATAATATGTTAAACATGCTCATCATATCATATCAATCATTAAAACATGGCAAGTGGACATATATCATGTAGGCAATTCCATCTAATTTCAACATGCAACCTACAACTTGCTATCCATCACAACACACTTGCCTCAACCACGTGCAACGGATTGGCGGGAAGAAGAGGGAACTCCCGGGTCACACCACCTGCACATAGGCATCACACACTCACAATCATAACCTCAAAACAGTACACACGCCCCATCTAACCCGACATTGCCAACTACTCGCAAAACCTAAAACAGAGGTTCTGTCCCGCGGGACAGCAGCCTTGCAAAAGGCATAACTTGAGTTCTGGGACTCCAAATCGAATAAACGAGTACACCGTCGCGAAGCTTAGGAAATTTCCCAACTTTTTCTAGTTATAGGGAAAGACTGATTCGGACTCTAAAATTGTTTAATCTACAGATTACCACAATCTGTTCCAGTTACGTCACAGATTTTTAGGCGCTCGGTAAAACAGCCATAACTTTCAAACGGCTGATCGGAAATTAACGTGCTTTACGTCCACGGAAAGATAATTAAATTATATACAACTTCCTAGAAGTCCGTACGGTCTGATTCGGATTCTAAATCGACGGAAACTCGAACCCTAGTTCGACTGCTCAATCTGCCCGAAAACAGAAACGTGGACAAGTTTAGATCTAACCCAAATTACTTCAAACCAGCGCCTCCAATTGATCTAAAAACTTGATAAACACCCTAATAACAGTACTCTAGATCATCCCCAAGGATCCCCAAGATCATACCTTTGCCCGATGCACAAAACTCCAATGAATCTCTCGCGAATCGCTTCCTCGCCTCCACGTTACTCGCTTCCTCGCCTCGCTTCCTCGCTCCTCGCTCCACGGGATGACTCCACAAGGTGCAGGGTGGGGAGGCCACCCAAGGGCAGCAAGGGGTGGAGGGAGGTGGTGTGGAGGTGGAGGAAAGGGAGGGTGCGCACGGTTTTGGGGGGCTAGGGCTTAGTGAGGTGAGGGAGGAGAGGGCGCAAGAGGGGAGGCGGGGCGCAATATGGGGAGGTGGGGCGCAAGGGGCTGGGGAAGCCTTTACCAGCCCTCAACCCAATCCTAGTCCGTTACGGAGTCCTAATCCATCCCACCAAAGCCCACCAAGGCCCAAAACTCCTCCGGAAGGCCCAAAACTCTAAACGGCCCTAAACGGCCCGGAAACGTTATTAACCCCCGATCCTTATGATTTTAACCTTATTTCCACATCTCATACTGTATTTAACCTTATCATGTTCAAAAATTAAGGATACGACACTCCGAGGTGTCACAGACTTATTCGAAAGAATAGCCCCGGACTAGTCATAACAGTTCTCACCGACCCTACCGGAATAGTTATGACTTATCTCACCGGCCGGCCATGAAAAATATGCCATGTGTGCAAAACGGACAGCAACATATACATGAATAGAACTATTGCATATCAACACTTGGCATCGAACCCGTTAGGTCCGTACTCAACAATCGACGGTAACCATTCAAATCATGGCATGTGATTCATTCATCAACAACAAACATTTTTAATCATGGCATGTGGACACCATATCATAGATAACCTTTAAATCATGGCCTAAGGACGTCATATCAATTATAACATGTAATTCATGGCAAGACAACATGTTATCTATTCCGAATGCTATCTAGCAAATCTAGCAACGCATATAACATACAATCCATGCAACACACTTGCCTTCAACCACGGCAACGGAGTGACGAGAGGTCGAGGGCACTCCCGGGGGCACACCACCTGCAAACACGTGCCATACACTCAAATCGAGTCCACAAAACAACACACATAAATCCCACTACCCCGACTTTGCTTACAACTCCTAAAACCAGAAAGCAGCAAATCTGTCCTTCGGGACAGCAGTCTTCCAACGGGCATAACTTCTGTTCTAGGACTCCAAATTGAATAAACGAGTACACCCTCGCGTAGCTTAGAAAATTTCCCAACTTTTTCTAGTTATATGGAAAGACTGATTCGGACTCTAAATTAGTTTAATCTAATGTTGAACACGAACTGTCTCAATCTCGTCACAGATTTGACAGCGCTCGGTAAAATATCCATAACTTCCAAACGGCTGGGCGGAATTTCAATTTCTTTATGTCCACGGAAAGATAATGAAATTATCTACAACTTCCTAAAAGTCCGTACGGTTAGATTCAATCTCTAAATTGGCCAAAACTCCTGCCCTAGTTCGGGTTCCCAATCTGCCCGAACCAGAACGTGAATACAACTCTAGTTTTCATCAATCCTACCCCATGGCAGCACCTCCCTTGATCTAAAAACATGGTAAACCACCCCTACACAGCATCTAATTGATCCCCAAAGGTTTTCCCCATTACCTTCTTGAAGATCCACCAATCTACCGCTCGTTCGCGCGATCTCCACCCGATCTCTTCCTTCCACCGGTTCTTCTCGTCGTGGATCCTACCACCGGCGAGGGCTGCACCGAGGCGTGGCATGGCAGCGAGGGGGACGCAGCAGGGCACCTAGTGGTGGGGGAGGAGGCGCAAGGACAAGGGAGGGGTGGCGGCTAGGGAGGAGGAGGAGGAGGAGGCAAAGGGTTGGAGGAGAGGTGGGGCTAGGGTTTGGGGAGTGGGGGCGCATGGGGGGCAAGGGGCTGGCGCAAGGGAGCCCCCCTTGCTGCACTCCTCCCCCTCATGGGCCAGAAATCCCCCCCTCGGCCCAAGTGAGGATCCCCCTTAGGCCCAAAACACCCCGGAGAGGCCCAAACACCCGAAAACAGCCTGAAACGCGACCAAAATTCATGCCGTAAAGTTTAATACCTCCATTTCACATTCTATAATGTCTTTGCCATCCCGTGGTATCACATTCTCCCCCCCTTCAACAGGATTCGACCTCGAATCCAAGACACCACTAGACAATCCAGCAAAACAAAAGATAGCTAGGATTTGCAGCTCACACCAGATCGGAAATAACTCTGGATATTGCTTGCACACGCGAGACTTCAATATCCCCGGTCACTGCTCTCTCTAACTAAAATCACGGGAACTACACTGATCAAGACTCGATGACCAAACTCTCAGGTTTGAAGACCAAAGGCATTAACGATATTTCACAGTAAAAACTTGCAAGAACTTTACTTAACATTGAAACACAAGTACTCACACAAGGCCTCAAGACGACCCAAGCGATAGGATAAATTCCCAAACAGACCACCACCAAAGAAAACGGTCTCACCGTCCTCAAACTATACATTCCTTAGCACTAAAGTGCCCAATTCTTTTAACCAACACTACTCCCCGTAAGACCACGGCTTCAACCGCTAGAACCCTCTCTCTCTACTGTGGTTTGCCGTATTCAAGACGACGACGACCCAAACGAGACACTACACTCCAAGACAACCCACTGCTTGAACAAACGGGTTAAAACCATGCAAAGGATTGATCTTTTACAAAAGACCAATACCCACCACTAACATCAAAAGGAAAACTTTCTTTAAAACCAAGGTTCTTACAACCCGCAAGAACAATAACAACCAAACAAAACCACTACGGTTGACTCAACTCGCTCATAGATCAGCGACAAAAGATCCAATACACTTCGAAAAGGAAAAGCAATTACTAGCAACCACCAAGTGGTCCACGAGTAACTTAATCAACCCTACCGAGGAATACATCAACGACACAATACCCCAAGAAGGTTTGCATTGAGTCTAACACAACCTTCCTTTACTCTTCACTTTTAAACTATTTTCGATTAACTACTAGTAACACTTAATAATCGAGGTCATTAACCATCCACACCGGATTTCTCTCTCTAAGAAGGTCTCGCCCTCAGGCTCTTCCACTCAAAGGTCTAGAACAAAGAATACAATCATTGAGTAAGCTCAACCAAGACCCATGACCCCAAAATGATCCACATACAACAACTCGAGCTCCAAAGCGCTAAAAGCCACTTTGGAAAGAATTCGCATCAACCAAAAGTACTCATTCTATTTTTCCTAAGCCAAGATGCAAAGAAAGCTCATATCTCTTACATCACAACCAACATACCAGAAGGTATTCATTCTTACTCCTCATACTAGAAGGCAATTGAAATCTCGACTAACATGCATGCAGCTTCCCAAGAGCACTCTGATTAGTCATATATCCATATATGACTTTCTCACCGACTGGCTCAACAACTCTTTTATCATTAATTATGCATAAACAATGTCTCGTTGTTCCCTTTCACCATTCATTCATCATGTAACAACTTGATCCGAATAGTCATTCACCAAATGACTTCTTTCTGTATCAAATAATTGAAATACAATTAACATCGAAGGTTGCAGAAATTCATATAGAATATGACGGCAAAGATAGTTAACAATAAAACACCACGCCGCATCACATCCCACAACAATTGAAAATCGAACTTGCAAAACATTGCATTTCAACCAAATTCAACATTTTGAAAGAGAACATCAAAACTTCAAGTCAAGCATCCGCTTCCACAACCGTCATAAATTTCTCAAAGAGAAAGGGAAACTCATTTCCAAAAGAACACTTTACCAACAAAATCACTTATGAACATTCGCAAAAACCACCTTTGTGAAGCACACGCAAACACCGTACACATTTTCCAATTAACTCCAACTCTAGCCAAATAGGGTTACCCATCAAGGGCTTAACTCAAAAGTTCCCAACACAACCCACTATGACCATCTGCTTCCTTTTAAACATTTATACCAAAGATAATTCAGTGTGAACGCAAAGGAGCGTGATCCACTCAAAGACTTTTGGGTCTAAATCCATACTCATAGCACAAACTAAACAAATTAGCCAAAATCAAAGATTGGCACCAATCACTACAAGTTTAGGGAAACTCAAATATAACATAAGGAATACTTTGCCCGAAAGCATTCAACCAAACTAGCAAACAACCAAACCAAATCAAAAATGTTTTAAACACCGGCTTAGCATAAATACAACCATCTCTAGTGTTCCACTACGCTTTCCATTAAAGACTTCAAAATTCACTACTTACTCATTGGGAAGGTCCAACCGATTTAACAAAATTTACATAACAAATTCTTTCTCTAGTTACCATTCCCAACACTTTTAATTAAAGTTTATGATGCTTATCAAAAGACATCCAATTAAGATTGCATCAACAAGATCCCCACGGACCAACATATCGTAATACATCATTTTACGTATTTAGAATACAAGATTTCAACAAATACCCGAGCATGATCAACCTATCCATCTTATACCACCCATACGCCAACATCTTGACAATTAAAACTTGTTCAATCAATAAAATGACTTCAACAAATAAGTATTATCTCGTAAATAGCATTCTAAAATATGCATTCATTAAGGTTAAAATCTTACATCATGATTATTATCCATTGTTCATCCCATCACAACATGTACTCGACATAATTTTCACAGTTTTACACTTTTCTCTATTGGATCAATGGTTTCCAACAATTAACAACACTACCAAGTCATCAATATCAATTGTTTGCATAATCTTAAAAACTGCAACATTACTTTTAGTTATCCTATCCAAAGGCTATAGCAAATTATCACTACTCAACATGCTCGAACTATTTAAAACAAATTAAATGAGTTAGACCATCACAAAGCTCTTACCACAACCACTAAACCTATGTCTTCCCAACTGACATCGGTGCTAGCATTAAAAGAACACATATGCAAACTTCCAAATATACTAACAGTTTGCAACATCATAAATAACAAGTCTAATCAACTTCCAAGTTAAGGTCACCAACACGATTAAATCTCTCTAATAACATGTAAAATTAGAGCATCTTTAACAACCAGCAAAGCTTCTTTAACAATATCAGTAGTCCACATCATCTTAATGTTTTAACTATGCATCAGGATTTAAAACTTTAAACATTATCAGGGGTCAAAAGCACTTTTAAAGTAAACAACAGAATCTGAGCATGTATATTAACACCTTTAATCATTCTCGCTATAGAGTAATCTACAACATTAGAAGTTCATTTAATCTTAAGCTAAAGATAACTATTACATTAAATTGATTCAGCTCACAAATTAACTAAGGAGTACATCATTTCCATTAACCACATTGTTACATACCACATAACATTCTAAACAACAATTCTCACTATTTGACAAATAATTTCAGTCAAAGACTACTTACTCCGCTTCTGACATAAAGATTTTCTTTTAAAACTCATCCAAGACTCACAAAGAAACTTGACTCCCCAAAAGTTGCAATGGAACATGACTCACACTGGATCAAGCAAAAGATCTCCAAATCACCTTTAAATCTTAAAGACTTACGGGAGGAACCAAGCGATCAAGTAACCTTTGCGGACAAAGGCACAAAACATAAATCGACACATCTTAAATTCTTGTACACAACTTCAAGAACCTCTTTTAAACTCAGAGTAAGACACGCAAGAGCAAAATGATACTTTTCTTTGCAAGGCAACCAACAAAACCGACGTCAAAACCAAACATTGCTACCAAAAGACACGCACACATAACTCTTCTTCTTTGCCTTCTACCGAAGAAGACAAAACCACAAACCGCCTACGGAACAATCCGCGAAAACCCAATACTTTTCATTTGATTTCACTCAACTAAAGCCAAGAAAAACAACCAAAATCGACCGCCGTAAGCGGTACACGACATCTGAAGGAATCCACCACTAACTCTTCCTTTTGACTCCAATCAACTACCCAAATCATGCGTAAAAGGTAAGCACTCTTTCCCCACAAGGGTTAATAGTTCTTCGGTGATGGTTTTAATCGGCCATACCACAAACCACAACCTTACTATGAACAAAAAGGTGACCGAAACCCTTCGGCACCACAACCCCACTTTATCACGATAGCATGAGCAATTCAATCAATTATCTCATACGCATAGCAAAGCATACTTTATCACATAAAACATTCAACATTAAGGCTTAAATATAACATTTAAGCGTAAAGTAACGATACCCATACCCTTTCCTACTTGTGCATCCATGTGTGTCAAATTTTAAATTAGTTATTCCACATACACAAGTTTTAAGGGTGCTATCCTATAGCAAAATTTTAGTTATAACCTAAGCCATGTTTCTAGGTTATCCCACATCAAAGTTTTAGTTAACCCTCTGGTATTTCACTAAATTCATACACCACGGACCTGAAGCCCGCTCGATACCAATCAGTAACACCCCGGCATCTAATACGCCCGAATGCTACCAAACATCGATTATGTATCATCTAAAACTACAAATAAAAGAAACTTACAGCAAAGGACCAATTGCTAGAACCGAAAATTTCGCGACATCTCCTTTGTTTAATCATGATCTCGCAACCATAATAGCATAGCAGAATATGACATAATATGAAACATCTAAAACGGCAATAATAAGCTGACACGGAAGCAATATAAGTCCACTTTAAGCATCCCAAAGTCATCATTAGCCAAATGAAACGAATAAGGCAATACTAGCACACATCTAAACCATAAACATCAATGGTATCACATTCGGTTTATTGTCATGACTCCAAATGATTCCATTGTGGAATCAATTACGTTGAGCTACGTGGAGATGTGTGACTATTCCCTTTTCCCTCATGCCGATCTCAAGGTACCTAAAAACAACATAAAACACAAGCGTGAGTTCAAAACTCACCAAAGTGTATTGTAATGGAAAAACAAAGATCAAGTCAACAAACCATCATCACCAATCTCCAAAAGCACATCATAACACAACATGGTTAGCATTCCAAACATCTTTTAAGCATCCATGTACTCATCTCATGAGTAACTCATAAGTATTCACATCGTCATCTCATAAACATCATCATATACATATTTCATTAATGCAATGCAATGCAATGCACATGTCTCCTTGGAAACTCATACCGGTATGGTTGAGTGCACACCCGTCGGCATGCACCCTTTCCCCCTTCCATCCCGAAGATGGAGGGTGCCTATCACTCGCTTCCATTCACCTCGGTGAAGGAATCACGATGTAGGACTTATTCGAAAGAATAGCCCCGGACTAGTCATAACAGCTTCTCACCGACCCTACCGGAATAGTTATGACTTATCTCACACCGGCCGCCATGAAAAATATGCCATGTGTGCAAACGGACAGCAACATATACATGAATAGAACTATTGCATATCAACACTTGGCATCGAAACATGTAGGTCCGTACTCAACAATCGACGGTGAACCATTCAAAACATGGCATGTGATTCATTCATCAACAACAAACATTTTTAATCATGGCATGTGGACACCATATCATAGATAACCTTTAAATCATGGCCTAAGGACGTCATATCAATTATAACATGTAATTCATGGCAAGACAACATGTTATCTATTCCGAATGCTATCTAGCAAATCTAGCAACGCATATAACATACAATCCACGCAACACACTTGCCTTCAACCACGGCAACGGAGTGACGAGAGGTCGAGGGCACTCCGGGGCACACCACCTGCAAACACGTGCCATACACTCAAATCGAGTCCACAAAACAACACACATAAATCCCACTACCCGACTTTGCTTACAACTCCTAAAACCAGAAAGCAGCAAATCTGTCCCTTCGGGACAGCAGTCTTCCAACGGGCATAACTTCTGTTCTAGGACTCCAAATTGAATAAACGAGTACACCCTCGCGTAGCTTAGAAAATTTCCCAACTTTTTCTAGTTATATGGAAAGACTGATTCGGACTCTAAATTAGTTTAATCTAATGTTGAACACGAACTGTCTCAATCTCGTCACAGATTTGACAGCGCTCGGTAAAATATCCATAACTTCCAAACGGCTGGGCGGAATTTCAATTTCTTTATGTCCACGGAAAGATAATGAAATTATCTACAACTTCCTAAAAGTCCGTACGGTTAGATTCAATCTCTAAATTGGCCAAAACTCCTGCCCTAGTTCGGGTTCCCAATCTGCCCGAACCAGAACGTGAATACAACTCTAGTTTTCATCAATCCTACCCCATGGCAGCACCTCCCTTGATCTAAAAACATGGTAAACCACCCCTACACAGCATCTAATTGATCCCCAAAGGTTTTCCCCATTACCTTCTTGAAGATCCACCAATCTACCGCTCGTTCGCGCGATCTCCACCCGATCTCTTCCTTCCACCGTTTCTTCTCGTCGTGGATCCTACCACCGGCGAGGGCTGCACCGAGGCGTGGCATGGCAGCGAGGGGGACGCAGCAGGGCACCTAGTGGTGGGGGAGGAGGCGCAAGGACAAGGGAGGGGTGGCGGCTAGGGAGGAGGAGGAGGAGGAGGCAAAGGGTTGGAGGAGAGGTGGGGCTAGGGTTTGGGGAGTGGGGCGATGGGGCAAGGGGCTGGCGCAAGGGAGCCCCCCTTGCTGCACTCCTCCCCCTCATGGGCCAGAAATCCCCCCCTCGGCCCAAGTGAGGATCCCCCTTAGGCCCAAAACACCCTGGAGAGGCCCAAACACCCGAAAACAGCCCGAAACGCGACCAAAATTCATGCCGTAAAGTTTAATACCTCCATTTCACATTCTATAATGTCTTTGCCATCCCGTGGTATCACATTCTCCCCCCCTTCAACAGGATTCGACCTCGAATTCAAGACACCACTAGACAATCCAGCAAAACAAAAGATAGCTAGGATTTGCAGCTCACACCAGATCGGAAATAACTCTGGATATTGCTTGCACACACGAGACTTCAATATCCCCGGTCACTGCTCATCTGAACTCTGGATAATGCAATTCGCTGACCATCTGAACTCAACTCCCTTCTTGAGCAGCTCAGTCATCGGCTTCGCAATCTTTGAGAAATCCTGGATGAAGCGGCGATAATACCCAGCCAGTCCAAGAAAACTACGGATGTCCATGACAGTCTTGGGCTGCTCCCATTTGAGTACATCCTGTACCTTGCTCGGGTCAACTGCCACGCCGCCGTAGAAAGGGCGTGTCCCAAGAATGACACTTCCTTCACCCGAGAACTTCGCACTTGCTGAACTTCGTGATATGCGATGCTCCTGAGTCGCCCGAGAACAATGCGAAGGTGTCTGGCATGCTCTTCTTCATTGGCTGAATATATCAGGATGTCGTCAATGAAGATGACGACAAAAGAATCCAGCTCCTCCATGAAGATGGAGTTCATGAGGTACATGAAGTATCTTGGTAGCGTTAAATCGGACCGAACGACATGACGGTGTACTCATACAGCCCGTACCGAGTGGAGAAGGCTGTCTTCGGGATGTCCTCGGCTCGGATCTTAATCTGATGGTAGCAGAGCCTCAGATCAATCTTGGAAAATACTCGTGCACCAGTCAGCTGATCGAACAGAGGTCGATCCGGCAATGGGTACTTGTTCTTGACTGCGGATCGCATTCGAGGGACGGTAATCTACACAGAGGCGCAGAGAACCATCCTTCTTGGTCACAAAGAGAGCCGAGCAACCCCAAGGTGAGGAGCTCGGGCGAATGAAACCCTTGTCCATCAACCCTTTCAGCTGAATCTTCAGCTCAGCCAATTCATTGGGTGGCATTGATCTGATCGCTTGGACACCGGGCGATCCCTGGTGAAGCTCAACGACGAACTCAATGTCCCGATCCGGTGGCATTCCCGGTAATTCCGCTGGGAACACATCGGGAAACTCAGACACCACGGGAATTGAGTCCAGCTCTTCAACTTCTGTCCCATTTAGCGAGCACAAGGTGGCCTTGTTTTCGTTAAGAAGTAGAGTGAGTCGGCCGCCCTTCGGATTTCGGAGTGACAGGGTACGACCACAGCAATCCAAAACAGCCTGCTGTCGTGTCAGCCAACTCATCCCCAAGATGACATCTATCCCCTCGGTCTAGAAGCGACAAGTCGACGGTGAACGGAATCCCCCGAATCCGAACCATCGCCTCGAACCATCCGCCTAACCGTGATCTTCGACCCGGTGCCTCAATCGTAAAAGAGGTGACACTGCCATCGACTCTCATCGATGCCGCCCGCAAAACCCCGCATTTAATAAAAGAATGAGAGGCCCCGAATCAAATAATACCCTAGCCTCATGCCCCTCAACAAGGAACGTACCCGGCTAGCGAGGCGGAGCCTCAGAAACCGCCTGCGGCGTCGACGAAAGGTGACGCTGCCTCGCTCGGCGTAGGCAATGGCGGTGGTGCCATCACGCCTGGCCGTGCGGAGCGCAAACGCTTCGCTGTCCCGACGTGGGAATGGGCAATCCCGGATGAAGTGGCCCGCGCGTCCGCAATTGTAGCACGGACCGGGACCCGCTGTTGCTCTGGCTGCCGGTGGCGGTAGTGGTGGTCGTGGCCGGGTAGCAGCAACCGACGACCGCTATCGCCACCGGCGAGAGACGGGCTGGAAGCCAGACGGCCTCGGCCGGTGATCTGAGACCGCCCGAGCCCGCCGCGAGCCGCCGCCACGAGTACGGCGTCGCCGCTTCCTCTTCTTCTCCTCCTGATGAGCCCGCATCTTGAGCTCAACGGTGATCGCGCGGCTCACCAGGTCATTGTAGTCGGCGAAGTCGCAGACGACAGCTTGTCCCGCATCTTCGGCCAACCCGCTCATGAACCGACCGCTTCTTCGGTCGGTGTCGACCTCCTCCGGCGTCTTGCGCCAGGTAGTTGAACTCTTGCGAGTAGTCAACCACCGACTTGCCGAATCAAGCTGTCGAGAGAGCGAAATCGCTGCTTTCTTCATGTCCATGAGGCCCTTCGGGATGTGGTGCGCCCAAACGCCTCACGGAACTCAACCTAAGTAAATCGGTGCCCAGCAGGTCGCATCACCCGCAAATTGGCCCACCAAGCACCGGCAGTGGCTCTCGAGCCGCGCCGGCGAAGTGGGCCTTTTGGAGCTCCCACAATCGATAAGAGCAACCGCTTATCGCGGCGTTAGCCAATCGTCGGCCTCCAACGGATCGGTGGCCCGTGAGAAGACCGGTGGCTGCGTATGCAGGAAGTCGAGATAGCCGTGGGTCGACTCGCCCATCACCGCGGCCACCATCTTTGGACCCGATCCTGGACCAAAGATCTCCAGGATCCAATTGCCGCCTCCTGGTGCTGCTCGGTCCGCCGCAGAATATCCAACACGTTGGGAGGAGGCGGTGGAACAGCACCCTCTCATTCTTTGCCGCTCCGCACCTCCATCACCCCATGGAAGCCCCGCGGGTCCGCATTCTGTCATCAAACCGAGTCAGGCGGCAAAAGTTAGGACCCTCACGGGGAAGACAAGCCCTAAACGTAGAAAAATCCCCGAACTAACTCCCACACTAGACTGCAGCACCCCGCACTGGGGTCCCACAAGTCTGACACACCAAAACACAACACATGATGCAAACGGCCATGCACATGCATGACATGAAATGGGAGGAAATGCACGATCCCAACGTAATTCTCTCAATTACCACTATAACCTAGGGCGGGGATAAGCACTACCCTCTACCTAATGCATCATGACAGTCCTAAACAATTTCCTAATCTGGTCGTCAGGTTGGGGTCCGTCTTTGTGCGCCTTGCTCTGATACCAGCCCTGAGAGGAGCCGCCCAGATCATCCCCGAGTTGTTGGATGAACAGTCGTTCCCGTCGGATTTGGATCCTAGCAGCAGACCACCGGAGGTGATCTCGATGCTAACAACCAAGCCCAAACGAGACAACTCTACATACATCCAAACGACTCGACAACAACCCCGGTATTCCCCCGGTATGTGATCCGAAACTCGCCCAGGATCCCCACATACCGGTTCCCAATGCTATATCAAACATCAATTTGCACAAAGGGGCATCGAGCCCCCAAGATCACTACCAGAGACGCAAGAAAAACGCGGAAGCAACAAACACACCACACGGCACAAAGAGGCCCAACAAAGACAACCAACAAAGACGACCAACGGTGCGCATTTAGTCCATTACGTAAATACAAGCAACAGAATCGTTCACAAAAGCAAGACCACCCACTCTATACAAACAAAAGTAAAACACCTCCGGAAGTGTCATGCCCTGAACACTTCCGGGCGTACAACGTCGACAGCCTCTACTCGGTGCCCCGCCCGGTCACCGATAGGCAGTAGGGGCAAAACTCGCAACCCGCTGGATCCTCACCTGCAAAACCACAAAGCAGAAGCCTGAGTACAAAAGGTACTCGCAAGTCTTACCCGTAGTCCATATATGACCGACTCCAAAGGACATGCAATTGGATGTAGCAAGGAATAAGCTTGAGGTAACATTTGCGGAAATGCTTAGGTTTATTATTTAGTCACTCAACTACTCAATTCACAAGTTAAGCAGTTGTAACAGCGCCTACTTCTAAAAACGAAGTGCAATCATTAATTCACAACAATTAATCTCATCACCAATTTATTTGGGCTCAAGCTCGACGGCGAACCTCGGTTCAAGTTCTTACTACGTGACTGTGCGATGAAAGAGCTTGCTCATATCCGAGAGCGCGGCAATTCGAATCGCTTAATTAACCCTGCAGGGAAGCATTGATCGCACGACACTTACCACAAGGGCCTAGTGCCAACCCCCTCCCAATCATACCCAATCGCTGAAGCGTCCTCCTGTGGCCCGAAAACCTAGCACCCCCTCGAGCAGCCCCAAGCCCGGCTTGGCGCTCGAGAGTCGGCCTAAGCCTCGCCCTCAACCACGTCCAACCACAGGAAGTTACGGTCCATCGATTCCGTATGAGAGAAAGAGTGGCTTACCGTACCATAATCGGGCATGCGACCAACCGGGGTGTGCTCAATCAAAGGGCAACCATCGAATCGGTCCTTAATCGACTCAGACGGGAACTACCACATCGGGTCTCCTTACCCAATGTCCCAACCTTCCCGCCCGGTCTCCAATTTAACCTTTCCTTATATAACCGAACCCATTTCATTTCATCACAAGTAAAGTAATTGATCTCAAGCGGTGGACCATCCACCACTTGGCCCAACCCGACCTCTAAGCAATTCTAAGCGGTGACTCATTTAATACCCATAATAGTTCCAACGGAAGTATTCACAAATCCAAGGGACGAATGTGCAGCAAATAGGATCTAACCCTAACCCAATTCAATTCCTAATGCAGACTTAATTCACCAATTAAGCAGTTTATTCACAAAAATACCATAAATACGGGTTCAAGATGCATAGGTGCTTGCCTTGATCTTCTGCTTGTGGGTCGGCAGTAACTGGCTCTCCGGTCGCACCCTCGGTCACCGCGGCGTCAAGTCCCGCGGGATCGCTCTCTACACGAATACAATGCATAATAAGATGCATGCCATGCAAATGAAATGAACACAAAAGGAAAAATCCCGACGAAACAACGCGACCGGACAGGTTAACGAAACCGGACAGAATAGCCTAACCCGGACAGTCCGGTTATTTGATCCGGACAGTCCGGATAACCCGGATACTCCGGACCTTGTGTCCGGATACTCCGGCCTAGGGCGGATACTCCGGGCTTTTAGTCCGGACACTCCGGGCCTGGCGAGTTTTACCCAATGACTCGACGGATCGAGGTGCCGCCAAGTCCTATGACACCGCTAGAACCCGATCTACGACTTTTCTACACGCGGCAAGGCCAAAGAAGCTTATAGCTAACCCAACTCCACGAGGAACGACACTAGCCCATGAAACCACTAGCCAACTCCAAACGACCCTTGGATCGGCATTACCACTACCCGATCTACCTCTCTAGTACCCACATTCATCAATCCAAGCCCCAACCAACCCTAGAATCACTACACCCAAAACCCTAGAGCTCAAGATTCAACTCCAAACCCCCAAATCCAAACCCAAACCCTAAACCCCCATGGATGGCCTTATGACCCAAGAATCCCACGAATCAACCCCCAAGAGAAAGGCCTACCTCCAAGGATGATGGAGGAGACACAATGCCGGGTGGAGGAAGGAGAAGTCGACGTGAGGATGAGTTCCCGGGGATGGAGGAGTCGCCGGGGAGGAGCCACGGAGGGTCACCGGCCGGCGGGAAGCTCACCGGAGTGAAGCCAGGGTGGAGGGGAGTAGCACCAAGGAGTGGGGAAACAACATGGAGGAGAAAGAATGGAGGGGAGCCACGAAATGGAACTTTTATACAAAACCCCCCGCTCATACCGGACACTCCGGACGCTAACCCGGAGACTCCGGGTTGGGTTCTTCGGTAGCACTAACCCGGACACTCCGGACAATTGGTCCGGACACTCTGGGTTGGGGTGTTCGGTCAGCCCAATCCGGATACTCCGGACATTTATCCGGACTCCGGGTTGGATCCGGACACTCCGGATGCTGATCCGGATACTCCGGATGTCCCAGAACTTTTGGAACTTGGGGCCTTGACACACCACTCCATCCGCGAACTCTTGATCCAACGATCCTCTTTCGCCTGAGTATGGCTCAATTTAGCATCTCATCCATTCACTTGACATCCTAGTTCTCAGCCATTACTCGGCCTCAGTAATCTTCTAACGACACCTTGAACGTCTGGACCTCAGCTCTTCCAGTCTAGTCTCTATCTCCTTCGCCTCACCATAACCTAGCTCCAAAGTCCTGCAACCTTCACAGACAAAGAAAAACACATCACATAGCATTGCTCAAAATGATATGCAAATAGTAATTAGCTGGCAATCACACAACTAAAGATCCCACCTTAAGACTAAGAGAGCACATAAAGCTCCCACCAGCCGAGGCCTCGACCAGTGAAGTCCCAACCACTTAAAAGGTCCGACCAGCCAAGGTCTCGACCAGTGAAGCCTTGATCACTTAAAAAGTCCGACCAGCCAAGGTCACGACCAGTGAAATCCTGATCACTTAAAAAGTCTGACCATTAGGTCCGACCAGCCAAGGTTCGACCTATCAAGACTACAACCAATCGAGGTTCTGACCTTTGGTCCTGGTCTACTCGCAGCAACTCAAATTGCTCAATCCAAAACAAACTTAAACCAAGACACCAAAGGCTCAAAACACTATCAATTACTCATCACACATAAGGGTAAACCTCCACATTGTCTTTCAAAAGATGCCTTAGATTGTTTTGGGCTGGCAAATGTAACCCAGGTTGGCCTAATGCTAATTCTGAAAAGTCCATGTTACTTAACGGGAGCATGCATGCTAATTGCTAAACTGATGCATGGCCATAGCTAGTAGCTTCCAAACTGGAACACCTCACAAGTCACAAAGTGGCATGAAATCCCTATCATTTGTAAACATGTTAAAGTATACACATAGCCACATGTCACATACCTCACTAAAGCTAAGGTCCTTTTTGACATGGTTCTATTTTTTCTGTGAAGTATTTTTCATCTAGATTGTATAGCTGAAAGGCTGCACGGCTGGACTGAAGTGTTTGGCATTTGGTAGCTCGACTTTTAAGTATGATAGATGTTGATCGAGAATAGGTGTGAGAGAGGTGGGATTTATGATTTTATACTTAATAAAAAGGGTAATTTTTTTCAACTCTAATAGCAAAGTTAGATCCCCAACCTATCAACATCGTAGGAAGCTATTTTAGATCAGCCTTTGGCTTTCAACATTTCCTAGTACAAATTGGTTGTTAGCTTTTAACTTCCGGCTTGAGAGAAGCCAGTTATCTAGGAGAGCTTTCGGTTTTCCGATGAAATAAGCCGAAGTTTAATCCGTCCAATCAGGACCTAAAGAATTATTATTAGTTTATTAACGCACGTCTGTTTACTATTTGTCAGGAGACTGGATTTTGTCAGGCGCTCGATCGATCCGTTCTACAATGCCAACCGGCACTTTGATCTCTAGTCTGTCTGCCTTCTTGGAACGTGAAGGCGCCGTGCCGTGCCGTGCCTTGCTCTTCACAGGCGCTTGGTCGAGGTCGCCGGCGCCGGCGCCGGAGCCGGAGCCCACATGTCGGCGCCGTTGCTCTGTGTTAGCTGCTGCGCCAGCTCCACCGGCGCGGCGCACAGGCCGCCGCTCCGCAGGTTGCAGTACTCGGCGTTCTGAATCACGTCGCATGGGGGATGGGAATCGAAAGATGTATGAGCACAAGTTAGGAAACGATTCTGTAAGTCAAAGTTGTTGGCTTATTGAGATGGTGTCAGGTAATAGAAACAGCGAGCTCACCGCAGGCACGCCGCCGCCGACCGCCAGATCGCGCAGATACGGGAGGCTAAGAACCTGCATCATATCATCTCTTGACATTAACAAAGAAGAAAAAACGAGGAGAAAAACTGAGACCGCGATGTGATGCCAACTTGCCAAGTGGTTAGCACTTAGCAGTGACAGACAGACCTGAAGCTGTTGGTGCAAGAACTTGATGTACTCCGTGGCCTCCTGAAGAACAGAGGCTGTATCCGACTGCAAAAGGAGAGAAAAGGTTTCGCAGAATTGCAGTGAGTGATTGCTGCACTTTGGCCATTATTTTCTTCGATCTCCATCAAATGAAGCACATACGTGATATGTACCTTCCCAAACGGTGAAACCAATTGCCTCAATACAGCCACTCTGTCCCCAACCCTGTCGTCCTTCACCTGCTCAAATGCATCAAGAAATGCTTCAGCCTCAGGCAAAGATCAAGTCAAGAGGTAATGTAATCGTACTAAAATAAACAGCATGCCTTTGCAGACAAAGATTTCTTTGTTGCAGTTCTAGTAGCTGCCCTGGGCTTCTTGGACTGCATTCGCCCGAATTCCTGCTGCTCTGAGCTGCTTCCGGCGGCGGCGGCTTGGCCGCCGAAGTAGCCGTCGGCGTGACTCCTCTTGCCCTGGTTGCCCATCATCACCATCATCTCCAGGTCCCTGTCGCAGCTGCAATTGCAAACCAAGAATAATGGAAGGATAGTGATATGAGCCTCCACTTTATAACTCATTTGTTTGACAGAAATTAACGCGCATCGAGTCAGAGTTCAGGTCGAAGTTTTCCACTCCATGCAGTGATCACCAGAGGCGAAAACCCACTCTTACAGCCGTCTCAGATCACACGTCGGCTTCGTGGAAATCGCCATCGGCTCGTTGACAAGAGATCATCCGGTCTCACATGAGCAAATCTTGACGTTTCGCCATGCATGCTGGTTACGCTCAGTTCAGGTTGCATACTTGCATGTAGGGTCGGTCATAGCAATTACTGCGCCATCTTTAAGAGGCAAGAAACACTACTATTTTTGTGTTATTGGGTCAATTGTTCTAGAAAGATAAGAGTTTGATTCTTGGGTTCCATGCACTGACCAAGTAGTGCCTCTTAACTCTGAAGTTGCTTCCAAGATCTGCCACCTTGATCTGGTCTGCAGTGGCACTACAAAGATTATACTACACCTTGGCTGCTCACTTCACAAACCTAGCTATCCAATAAATCAAAAGCCACATAATATTATGATCAATGCAAGTGCAACAAGAGCTAAGTAAGCTTGAGCTATAAGAACAAGCTTCATGTGTAGGCTTTGGAACCAAAGGAAAGAAGACTTCATATATTTGGATCATTTGTAATAGGGGTTAATACTTTTCGGACAGAGCTGGTGACCGAAAAGCATTGAATGTCTCGTGTTTCATTTCGTCCTAGTTCACAGGATAACTAACTAGTACTAATTAACTGTCCATTTTTATTCCACAACCAAATTAGGCAAGCTCCAAATGATGACACTAATCCTTATCACTAATTAGCAACCTTAAAAATCATGTCACTGACCAGCTAGCTATATATCATTAGACTCGTATTAATGCTCAAACTCTTGCCTGCTTCTTATAATCACTCCTCTGATTAACCATGAAGAGTGACATCAAATGGAGCCTACAGACATGTCAATTCTGGGACATACAAATATACACGATCTATATGCAGGTATATCTATCAAAAGTCAGCTATAACAAATGGGACATGTCTTTCCCAAGGCTCTCTGCACCAAATGACACCTCACTGCTCATGCCATGCCATGATAGCCATCTTCTTTCTTCTTCCCCATGGCCGTACCCCTGGACTGTGTCACACTAAAACACTACACAGTGCACACACCTTGAAAGTTTAATGCTTCCAAGAAAATCCAGGACAGACGCAGATGGAGCAGGCAAGGGGAAAGAAGGCCTCTTACAGTCTTACCAGGGGGTCAGTTTGTGACTTCTGTCTTCTGAAGCAATCAAGCAGCCGATCGAGCAACCAAGATGCTTCCAGTTTTCTGAGACAGAGTGGCACACTACTGCAACAGCTGTAGCATGCCTTTTTTTAAATGTCTGCCTCTTTGTGTCTCTCAGACAGACAGAGAGAGAGAGAGAGAAAAGAGACGGTTTAAGGTTGAGCTGGAGGGACAAGGTGGGTTCAGGGGGCTTAAGGAAAATTGCCCTTGGATGTTGAGGGAAAATAGAATGACATTCTGCTGAAATTGTTAGATCCACCCTCTTACAACACGGTATAAAGAAGCTGCAGATTGGTTTTATGAGTACGCGTGGCTTTATTGTTGCAATGTTCGTATTTTTTATAGGAGACGTGTATGTTTGTTATATGAATATTAGTCGATAAAAAAAATACTATCTACAAAGCATACAGCTCAATAATAAATTTGCATAAGAGTTACTTCATAAATAAAAATAATTACAGAAGGATGTTTTGTAGTTTGTACTATATGGTAGAAGATCCAAGAATCTAAGCATGTGGATATGCCAAACATAAACTCAAGTAGTGATTCCTAATTAAAAACACTACGACACGTCGATGCTTGATGCTCCATGTAGCCGTTCCCTAATTAAAATCGTGTTTCCAACTGTGTGTATACAGGATCTTTTGTACTTTTTTATACAACTTACCTTGCTTGCATAATTTCACTTAAATATCAACAATAAAGAAAGCACACGCTAAAAACAGGAGGTTTTTTCCTGATTAAAAAAAAGATTTGGTACTAACATAGGCTACCTAAAATTGGATGGGCCATGAGAAGGGACAGGCAAGATCTCTTGTCGTCTACCTGTATTGCGTCCGTTCCGTTACCGGAAAAGGAGGAGTGAACATGGGGCATTGATGATTAGGGAGGTAGATGTGTGGTCCTAGTCTCTTGTATGCACCGCAATACAATACAGAAGTCAAGTATATATTGTCATCTTTCGATATACCATTTAAATTAATATATTATACTTCTTTATCATTTTTTATATATTTAAATACTAATGGTAAGAAACTCCAATACGACATGGTAGAAAAAAATTAATCGGAGCTTGTTGTTTTTGTTATATACCTTTTTACCATATATAAAAGGAGTATACACACAAACTATGCTATAGAGGGTGGACTTTGATGAAACTTTTCATGTAACTCACTTTGGGGTGTGTGTGTCTGTATGAAACAAGGGACACCATGGTGTTAGTCACCATGATTTCAAATGCACGAATTCATACCAAATTCGAGTATATTTTTTGAAAATTTCAGTTTTAGTGTATATACTTATCTATAAAAATGCATATGAAATGCATACTTTGAAAAAAAAAACATTCGAATTTCAATATTTTGAACGAATTTAGATCACATGCTCTGTTGATCTATATATCTCTATATAATCAATACATAGCTACAATAAAACTACCATGAAAAAGGCGACTCTAGTTTGAATCTCTATTCAAACTTGTTTGAACTAGTTAGTAAACTAGTTGAAGTCAACATCCAAATAAATTTAAACTTTTTCGCATGCGATACATTGAAGAAATATCCAGTTTAGATCAAAACATGGTACCTGACACCATGGTATCCCATTGTGTGTGTGTGTGTATATATAATATATATGTGTGTGTGTATGTATATAATATAATATACATATATAATACATTTTACACCTAGGAGTAATTACTCACCTTTGAAATACAACTTTGGGTACACTCATATACGTTGGGAGTAGTTACTCTATATGCTGTATGGCTCGTATCTCACAACGTTGGGAGTATCTCGCCTAACACAGGGTATGTACGTGTAGTATACATGTATATAAGACCATGTAGGTGGTATATACAATTTTTCAGAGGTGATACGTATATTTTTTAGACGTGCTCCTTTTTATGTGTGTATATGAAGGTATTTATAACTACGCTAAAAACCATGAACTCCCTTGGAATTTTTCCACATGTAACACATTAGAATAATACTTATACTTAAAGCGCATGGAATTGGAGTGCTCTGCCACAAGCCACATCAGCGAATTCCTGTGCCAGCCATCTGGAAAAAAAGAAATTACAGATAGGTCCTTCCGTCAGGATTTTACAAAAAAAAACCAATGATTTTTTTTAAAAAAAACGTGGTTAAGCAAATTCATAGACGGCTCATAGCTAGCCAACTTTTGCAAAAAAAAAAAACACCATCGAGAAAACCAAATTACACTACAAGAAAAGTGATTATCTGTGATGAAAACGTCGTGACGTTGTTAACTTTTGTCATGGAAAATCTATTTTCTATGACGACATTTTTATTTTCGTCATTAATTGTATCAGCGCTTGTCGCCCCATGTACTTTGTGAAACATAAATTTTCATCAAGAAACCATAATACAAATCGTCATAGAAAATGAATGGTGTTTTTCTCGTTGGGAAGAGCGTCGTTGTTCCCTGGTGATTATTTGGTCTCTCTCTTTGAGGGTCCTCCCAAGGGTATGAGTCCGAGTTGATTACAAGTAAAGGAATTGTATCTTTCCTTATGCAGGGTGATTTCCCCTGCGGTTATAATCTCTTACTTGATTATAACGGGACAATAGGTAGAACTCACGGGATATATCGGGGGCTTTGTCAGTCCCTCTCTCGTCAGGTCTTCTTGAGTCGTACGGCGTACACTGGTTCCTATGTCTCACACTACGACCGGTGCATGCTTAGGATGCAAAATTACCCTAATAGAAAACTATTTTACACTATCCATGCCAGGAACCTGGTAGTACCCGGGTAAGTTAGATTCGGGTTGAATTAGTGCAGGGATCAGCCAATACCAGATGGAGTGCACGGTCAGGTTCGGTACCCAAATAATTCTGCAATCGGGTACCGGATATAATTAGCCCATCCCTACCTATTTTGAACTCCTCGTAGCGCTTCTTACTAGGGGTGCAAGCGGAGCGGATAATTCGATGAGCCGTCCGTCAGTATAAATTCGGATCTTATTCGGATAGTGATTTGGATATCCGAGGTTTTGGATATCGGATGCACGTTGAGATAAATTTTTTTGGATTTGAAAATGTATCTGAAATAAAAGTATCCGTCGGATTGAATATATCCGTAATTTTATTCGGATCTATGCGGTTAATTTCACCTTCGCTGACTCCTCCATCGAAGTCTCCACCCCGCTCCCGATTCGGTGCTAGGTCAAGCGCCCCACGCCTCCTCCGTTCGGCGCCGCCTGGCGCCGTCCCGAGCTACACCTCGCCTGCCCATCACTCCTCCGGGTCCCTGCTGACATGAGCTTAGAGCCATACCGGATTTCCCATTTCTCTTGTGCGGTCAGCGCGGTGGGCGGCGGTAGCAGAGAAGCTCCATGGTGTGAGGAGGAAATCCGGGAAGGTAAGCGGAGGTGGCTCTGGCTTGGAAGGTAATCGGCGGGGCGGCATGGCCAAGATGCTCGTCTCAGAAGGCGCGAGGAGTTCTTCACCCTCCGCGCGCCCAGGGCGTCAACCACCTGACTCGAGACCAAGTTCTCGTGGTATCACGCCTTTCGGCTCCTTCTCGCTCTTCCGTCCGACATAGGGTTTTCGGATCCGACACCCCTCTTCTAGGGCCTCCTTCTACGAGATCCGGTCCTTTTGATACTATGGTGTAGAGATTTCATGATGAGGTGTTAGTGGAACAAATCCAATTTGTTTAGTGGAACAAATCAATTTGTTTAGTAGAACAAATCCAATTTGTTAAATTCTGTAAATCCAATAACCGTGGCCGTCTTGATGTAATTGAGTTAGTTTTGACTTATTGGATATCTTGCAAATAAGCATTCTTTGAGATGTAGTATCGTTATCTGCATTTTAGCTTCATGGCCATTGTTGATTTTGTTTTGCTAGCAATTAGGCTCTGTTTTAGATAAGTGCCGGGGTCTGTGGTTTTGTTGGTTTGCCAATTACGCCATGCTAATTGCGTGTAGTATTCCTTTGCTATTTCTGCTTTGAAAATGTCGGAAGTATTAAGATAGCCTTGGAGAAATTCATTCACCGAATGATCACATTGTAAATTTTATAAGGTAGCTCAATATATTGTTTACAAAGCGTATTTGTTTTGTTACTCAGGAACCTCAACCAATTGCAGGAGTACTACGAAAGGAATTGGATCTAAAGTGGTGGATATGTACAAAAGCCTTATGAAAGTAAGCATCCTTATGCTTCAAACTTAATTTGCATTTCTATAAACAAGTGTTACTAAATCTGAAACAATGTTTATTTTTGGTATCATTGAGGATATTTGCATTGTCTTAATTCTCGAAGTGGAAACAAATATGCCTCGAGCAATGTTGCAATTGTTTGAGTGATTGGGAACAACTGGTATGAACTATGTAAGCTTTGTAGTTAGCCTTTGCCTTTGTTTTCATTTTGAGTTCATTTTCACTATTTTTTTGTGTCAACTTAATATATTTTAAGCCAATGGTGCGCCTAATTGGAGGATAATTTGGGCGGCCTAATTCAACAAGGGCCAATGGGTGCATATGGAAGATGAAGTAGTGGGGATTTATTCTTTGGGACCCTTTGTATGTGTGATTTTGTGCATATTTAAAAACAATATACTTTCTTCATTACAAATTATTTTCGAACTCTAAATTCCAATGTGCTGTTGAACGAATCTTTGAACATGTATAAGTTACGCAATTACCACTATACAGTTATTTATCTCTCAAATGGCATGTAGGCCCAAATGGATGTTGATGATGCTCTTACACGTATTGTACGTCAAATTGGCCCCTGCGTCTTCACCTATGATCGTGTATATGGCATACCTGGCTCTCCTTCTCGTTAATATTTGAGCAATGTATTGCATCAGCTAATTGATTCATTATTACTGCCGGATACGGCTACTATGTTAGCTTATGGCGAGTGCAATTTTTTTTAGTATGATGAAATTAATCACATTTTAGATGATTATTATGCTCGTGACTTATTTGTTTTTAGTACCAACTCTAGGTTGGTTAGGTAAGACATATCGATGGAGTACCAATTATAGTGGTGAAGTTAACCGAGGAGGAATAATTTCCCAAGTTATGAAACAATATCGGAAAAGTTGATGCCATGAAGGATGATATAGAGTTGTTAATTAGGGTATCCTTCATTTGAAGTCTGCAATAGATAGCGATCATTTTCTTCTATTGGTTCCAATTGCCATAATGCTTTCGTTACCATTTCGTGGTGTGTTGATGCACATTCGGATATTCAAGGAGGGCGTCTTTGATTTGCTTGATGCAAGTCATTCTTGCTATAGTTGTGTTTAGTTGTTCATGTGAAATAGGTATGTCAATTTTATGTCGATATTAATTGGTACTTCTAAAAGTCCACAACTAAGCATAGGTATATCAATTTTGTCATTACTGTACTATTATTGTCATGTTGAAGTTTTGATATGTTCCACACAGTTTTTCTTTCCTAAGTGTTTGTCCTTTGAGTACCTACATTTGTGCTTACAAAATTGCTTTCTTGAATCCATGCATATTGATTACAATTATGTCATAACTAAATGTATGCGCTTCCGAGGTTTCTTGCGGTAGCCTCATGCACATTAACTTGACCACCTATCATTAACCATAACCATACCCATACATGTAAGTAGACCCATTGAATTCAGCATACAAAGTTAATCCATTTCTTGATGTGTTTTTATGAAATTTTCTGAATGTGAATTTAGTTATTTTCAAATGCTTGGCAGTGTACCTTTGTTGTGTCTGCTCCATTTGGATGAAAGTTTTATTTGTATAAGCCTTTTATTCCCGCTTATCGATTATTGATTCTATTTATATTCTATATCTTAGGTGGAGATGGAAGCTATGATGGAGCCTAATGAGAGAGGTCATCCAACAATGTCTACTCTGTGATTGTTGACAAGGTTCTATCTCAAAGCGGTGCCACAAGCAAATTCTGAAGAATGTTGGATTACATTCAACCTTGAACTCTGCAAATGGCTCCAAAGAACAAAGCTCTTGAGGACTGTGGATCTGTTTCAAAACTTGATATTAGCTTCAATTGGTTTAGGTAACATGGTCAAACTTTGTGACTTGTGGATCTGTTTTTCAAAACTTGATATTAAGCTTCAATTGGTTTAGGTAACATGGTCAAACTTTGTGACACGTGGATCTGTTTTCAAAACTTGATATTAGCTTGAAGTGGTGGTACTAGCTTGAAGTGGTACTAGTTAGATCTCTAGTACTAGCTTAAAGTGGTGGTTTAAATCTTGTGAATAAAGTTTGTGACACAGTGTAATGTATTGATCGGTCTCGAAAATATTATGTGATGTGATTTGTAAAATGGGTCATATGTGAGGTGATAGAAGTGTTAAATAGCGGAAACTTCATGTCGATGCTATATCTATGTATGATGAAATTATTCATCATAGAAAATGACAGATCCTTACTTCCATGACGAAAAGTCACGTCCACGTGACAATCATCGATGACAAAACATTTGCGTCACAACCGTGCCACATCACCTCACACCCTGGTGATGACATGGCATTGGAGTGTTCAATGATGAAAATGCATGTCCATGTGGCACTCATCTGTGGCGAAACATTTGCGTCACAAGGCGTGCCATGTCACCTCACACCCTGGTGATGGCGTGGCAGCTTGGGGTGTTCCATGGCGAAAATGTAGGCGACATTTTGGATACAATTAATGATGGTTATATTCGTCATAGAAGTGCCTCTTCGCTGACACAAATGTAATCGTCACAAAAAAGTTGATTTTTTATGACGAAAATAAGCAATTTGTCATTGAATTCTTTCTATGACGCACTTTCTATGACAAGTTGAATTTTGTCATAAAGTCGTCATAAAAAATCTACAATGACGATTTCGGGACTAATGATGACGAGTTTGGACCGTCATTAAAAATCACTTTTCTTATAGTGAAAATTACTTTTTTTTGCAAAAAAATAGGACCAACTTTTTTCACGCGGTGCGGCATCGCCTGCGACTCGACGATTTTTTTAAAACAAACAATCCCATGGTTACGCAAATTCTCCGACAGCAGCCAATTTTTACAAAAAAAAACACCACCGAGAAAATCAAAATTACTATTAAAAAAATCAAACCAAAAATAATACTTATACTTAACGCGCATGGAATTGGAGTGTTTTGTTGCAAGCCACATCAGCGAATTCCCGTCCCGGCCCTCCGAAAAAAAGAAATTGTGGATAGGTCCTTTCGATGGGTTTTTAGCAAAAAAGACCCAATGGTTTTTTTAAAAAAGAACCCCGTGGTTACGCAAATTCGCCGACAGCTCATAGCCAGCCAATTTTTGCAAAAAAAAAAAAACACCACCGAGAAAACTAAAATTACTTTTTTTTGAAAAAAATATTGGACCAATTTTTTCACATGGCGCTGCATCGCGCGCGACTCGACAGTTTTTTTAAACAAATAATCCTGTGGTTACGCAAATTCATTGACGCCAACCAATTTTTACAAAAAAAAAACCATTAAGAAAACCAGAATTGCTTTTTTTAAAAAAAAAATAGACAATTTTTTTTGCGTGGCACGGTATCGCGCGTTACGCAAATTCACCAGTGGCTTATAGCCAACTAATTTTTTTTTTACAAAAAACACCACTGAGAAAACTGATATTACTTATTTGCCAAAAAAGATTAAATTTTTTTACGCAACGTGGCATCATGCACGACTCAACCTAGTTGCATTCAACCACAGAGTTTGTTCCGTTCTTATTGCATTGCATTGCATTATGTTCAATTTGCAACACACACCCACATGTACACACTCTTCACGCCACGCCACGCCAGCTAGTCTTCAAGCTTGAGAAAAACATACAAACGCATGACTAGTATCTTATAATTAGTACGCGACTACATGTGTACTCAATATATATATATATATATATAGAGGATAGCTAGTGTACTATCGATAGCACAGATCTTCCGTGCTATAGGGTTGTGTTTGCAAAATTTAAAGACGAAACTGTTGATCCAAACCGTGCATTCTATTCATCTCATTGAAATCTCACTACCCACCAAATTTTATATTTTTTGAACTTTTTCTCCTATTTATTTTGTATTTTTCAAAATCCACGATCTAATTAGTTGTGGGGCGTCCAATGAAGCTGGTTTTTGAAAATACAAAATAAATAGGAGAAAAAGTTCAAAAAATATAAAATTTGGTGGGTATTGAGATTTCAATGAGATGAATAGAATGCACGGTTTGGATCAACAGTTTCGTCTTTGAATTTTGCAAACACAACCCTATAGCACGGAGGATCTGTGCTATCGATAGTACACTAGCCATCCTCTATTCATCTCATTGAAATCTTAGTACCCACCAAATTTTATATTTTTTGAACTTTTTCTCCTATTTATTTTGTATTTTTCAAAATCCACGATCTAATTAGTTGTGGGGCGTCCAATAAAGCTGGTTTTTGAAAATACAAAATAAATAGGAGAAAAAGTTCAAAAAATATAAAATTTGGTGGGTAGTGAGATTTCAATGAGATGAATAGAATGCACGGTTTGAATCAATAGTTTCGTCTTCGAATTTTACAAACACAACCCTATAGCACGGAGGATCTGTGCTATCGATAGTACACTAGCCATCCTTATATATATATTATAATTAATCGAGACATCATAGTGCCTAAGCACCTTAATCTAAAACAAGTTTTTTTTTCTATATATTGCGTGCGTAAAAGTTTGAATTCTAGCACTTATTGTCATATAATATCACTAGTTTACATGTTGTTTAGTTACAAATAAATACGCATAAGATAGTGTTGATAATCTTTACACATATTTACTAGCTAATTCTACGAAATCTAAATTTGTTAGGTCGAAAATGCCGATTAAAGGGAGGTGAATAGGCAGTTTTATAAAACTTCCCTACGATTAATTACTCATCCTAATTACCCCTATGTCAAAATCTTAATAATAAATAATACGAAAGCGATAAACTAAAGTTTTGATAATTAAAGCTTAATTTTTCTTGGCTCACTAAGTGCACTAACTAATTATATCTCTAATCAAGAATATGAATCCTAAAGACAATCAAGCAATTTAATTCTATAAATGTAAATTGCAACAACGCAAATAAGGAATTGCAAGCAAAGTACAAAAAGATACACATCGATATTTTACCATGATATTTGGAGACTTGCTGGTCTCCCCTAGTCCACGCTGAGGCAAGCCCAAACCACTTTGGACTGGCTCCAGGAATTGAGCACCCACCTTGAATCCACTAGTGGTAGCTCTTTTTCCCTTCGGGTAGGTGAGCTCCAACATTCAAAAATTCGTCGGAGCTTCTCACAACCTTCGTTGAGAAACTCTGAAAGTGCATCTAGGCCCCTCATTTTGTTTTGGTGATTAATGATGACACAATTAAAGAGATCTAACGTTTCAAACAAGAATAATGCAGATCTTGAGATCATATCAAGCTCGGAATGAGATTGGACGCTCCTACGTACTTTAAAATTCAAGAAAACGGCATCAAGACGAAGACTTGTAAGTTCTATTTTGATTTGAGTCTTAAGGATAGCCGTACTATTAAGAGGATACTACGGAAAATCGTTTTTAGGATGTGCATGTGCTCAAGGTCAAAACTTGCATACAAACTAGCACTCAAATACTTGCATTTTCCAAAAACAGGAATTCCAACCGAGCCATCTAACTCGGAGAGTCCGGACATTTAGTCCGGAGTATCTGGACATTTAGTCCGGAGTCTCCGGGTTAACCCCTTCGGCCAAAATTCGAATTCCAGAGAGTCCGGAATGTCCGGACATTCTGTCCGGAGAGTCCGGACCATCCGGAGTATCCGGGTTAATTGTCCGGAGTCTCCGGACAGTTCAAAAAGGGGACAAACGGCTAGTTTTCAAAAAGGGTATTTAAAGCCACCACTCCCCTCCAACGGCTAGAATCTCTATTGAGCTCATTCATAGCAGCATTCAAGCCATTCCTAACCTCTTCCAAGCATTCAATAGAGCTCATACTCCCTCCCACCATTAGATTTGTTGTTTGATCCTTTTGGTGTGGTGAGGAAGAAGAGAAGTGCTAAGTGCATTCATTTCTAGTCCTTGAGCACTAGTTCATCCTCCAAGTGATTCTTCGTGGTGTTGTTACTCTTGGAGGTTGAAGGTCTCCTAGACGGCTAGGAGTCACCGGGAGCGACCGACGCTTGTGGTGCGCCCCGGTCGTTTGTGAAGGCGAGTCTCGCCTCCGAAAGGAAAGAGATAAGAAGTGAAGCCGGCGAGTGCATTTGTGCAACACCGGGAGGAAAGCGGGTTGAAAGAGACCCCGGCTCAAGTGAGACCGAGCCACCTCAACGGAGACGTAGGGTTCCCTTCAAGAATCCGAACTTCGGTGAAAAATCGCGTCTCTCACTTTCTCTTTTACTCTCTAGCTTAGCTTGTGTGGATTTGTCTTTGTAAAGCTTAGATCTAGCTTGTTGCTTAGCTTTAATTCAAATCCATACTAGCTCTTGTTCTAGATCGCTTGTGCTATTCATTTATTGTCATATCTTGTGCTAGTTAGAGTTACTTTAGTTGTGCTCCCGAGCCAGCCAACCCGGAGTATCCGGATAAAATACCGGACACTCCGGACAACCCGGAGTATCCGGATAAAATACCCGGAGACTCCGGATTGACTGCTTTCGGCGATTTTATTCATTGCGATTTTTTAATCCGCCTATTCACCCCCCTCTAGGCAACATCTTCGGTCCTTTCAAACTCACCACGCACAAAGCCTCTACACGCCATCTAGGTGTTGGCAAATACCAAGAGTAATAAGTCAAACCCTCTAGCTTGAACTCCACCAAGTACAACGCATGTACAATGGTGATTACCAAATGCAACACATGCACAATGCTCCCCTCAAGTGCAACATATGCATAATAGGATCTCAATCCACTCATAATTGCAAAATATGCAATTAGAACTCACTCTTAGCTCAATAAGCAAATGGAGGAAGGCAACACATGCACAAACCTCCCGAAACACTCCACAAAGTTAGCAAGCCCATATGCTAGAATTGGCATCAATGTATATCCCATTACATGAAAACTAGCCGTTGGGGGGAACTTGGGCAAAAATAAGCTTTTTCGATACTACCATCCATGCAGAGCCGGTAGTACTGGCCTCTAGGCCAACGGCTAGAAAACTAACTGTTGCATTGGAAACCCGATACTATCGCCCTTCTGGGAGAGGTAGTACCGCTCAAGCGGTAGTACTAGCCCCCACGAGCGATACTGTCAACCTCAATAAAACCTCCAGATCAGCGTCTCTGGAAAATATCTACCGGTTACTAGGGGCCGGTACTACCTTACTACCAGTAGTACCACCCTAGATCCTGGTAGCTCAAGCCTTCAAAAAACAGAAGAAAAACACTCTTCTGGAAAATAACTACCAACCCTGAGGGCGGTACTACGGCTCCTCTGGTAGTACTGGCCTCACACTAGCGGTAGCTCCAGATTTTCTAGCAAGTCAAAATTTTACACAAAAATCTTTCCAATTCAAATCAAGATCCAATAATGATTAATTCTTTGAGCCATATGATGATCAACATATGATCAAATCAATTTGCAAAACACATTTACAAACCCTATTCACTTGCTCCGAAGAAGCACATAAAACTCTAACTTATTTGCAAAACATATTTGCAAATAAACCAAGAACCTATAATATAAATCCTCTTAGCCATGTGATGATCAATGCATGATCAAGCCAATTTGCAAACCCATTTGCAAACCCTATTCACATTCTCTAGGGTCGAAATCCATAACCTCCAGCTCATTTGCAAAATGTAACAAATCATCCCACTTAAAAACATATCTCGAGTCATGTGATGATCAACTCATGATCAAGTCAATTCGCAAACACATTTGCAAACCCTGTTCACATGCTTCAAGATAAGACTCAAGTTAAATGACTCAACCACTCTTAATAGTACGTCAAACCTAACTAAAAACACGATCTCCCAACCACATACCAAGACCGGTAAAAGTCTAGGAACACATCCTTAGCCTATCTAGTTACACCTTTGCCGTTGCACAATCACTTGGAGCTTTCATGATGTCCAATCAAATCCTCTCCAGGTATGTGACTTCCCATCTTGTTCATCAACTTATGATGGAGCTTCTTCTTCGCTCCTCTCTTCGGGATCCCTTTGAAGCTTATTAACACACGATGACTTCTTCTCGATTCTTTATCATCGTTGGACTCAACCTACTTCATAACTCATGGAAGATTATTAGTCCAACAATACGGTTGCCTCAATCATTAATTGCACACCATTAACACACAAAGGGCCTTGCCGTATTTTCCCCTTGTTGCCGCTAGGTTTTAGTCTTCATGATGACTACTAGAGTTGGTCTACCCTAATTCTCTTGCTCCCTTATCATCCTAACCCCTTCGGCAGACTAGGTGAGGTTCGATGAGGGGGCAACATCTAACCCTTTGAAGACTAACTGAGGCTTTCGGCATGCCCTCGAAGGCCTCATCCCTGTAGTGCCCCCCTTCGGCTCCTATGCGAAGGGGTTAGTTGCTTCGTCTGTTAAGTCTATACGGTGGGTGTAACACCCCAAAATTTTGCTTTTCTTGAATTCATGGGTGATTTGGCACTTTGGTGAATTTTTGGAATTTTCTGGATTTATTTGGATTTATTTGGAATTTATTTGAATTTATTCCATTTTGAAATAATTAAAGAATTTAATTTTGCAAATAAAATTTTGTTGGAAATATTTTATTTGAGTCCAAAATGATCCAAAATATTTTCCAGAATTTTTCTGGAATTTTTCTGAGTCATTTGCTATTTTTAATGAATTAAATGAATTACTGGGAATTATTTTAAATATTAAATCGCTGGAAAATCAACTCGGGTCAAGTACTGTTCATCCGACCGAGCCCGAGTCAGACTCGAGTTCGAGTCCGACCCGAGCCACGTGACTCGACCGAACCCACTCCTAAACCTAATCAATCCCAACCGTTGGATCAAGATCCAATCGGTGAGATCCGCCTGCACGGTTGAGCCGTGTCCGACCCGAACCGTTCGCGCCCGGTCCGATCGGGGCCGCTGATCTGGACACGTGGGCGGTTCTCGTGCCGTCTTCCCGCCGAGTCCGAGCCGGACTCCGCGCCGAGTAGCCAGAATCGACTAGGGCTCCGCCGAGCACGCCTCCAGGGCTATTTAATGCCCGGATCGCACTCGAGGACCGCCGTGACCTTGCGCTACTTTTTGCCTTAGCTTGCTAAACCCTAGCACCGCCGCTTGCTCGGGATTGCTCGCCGTAGTAGCTTAGGGTATTGTGGTGGTTTTTTCACCTTTCGCCGCCGTCCGCCGTCGCCGAGGAGAAGAAGGCGAAGCAGGATCTCGAGCCAAGGCGACTCGAGCGTGACCACGACGTCCGCCGGAGGAGCCCCGTAGCGCCGCTCTTGGTCATCGTCCCGTCTCCGGTGCCCAAGCCTCGCCGGCGCCATCGCCGGACTTCGCGAGCTCGGTGAACCGCCGATCCAGTCGGACGGTTGAGGTGAGTTCACGTGTTCCAAACCCGATTAGATGCGGACCGTTGGATCAAGATCCAACGGTTCACAATCGCCACGCGCCGTAGCGTGCTATTATAGGATTAGATCTGGACCGTCCGATCTAGATCGAACGCCCACGATCATCGAGTAGTTTTAACGTGTTAACCCTGGATCCAATCCGCCGTTGATTTTCAAACCAACGGCCGCGATCGCGCCACGTGTCGGGGAGATGGACCGACGCGGTCAGCGCCAGACGCTGCGTGTGGCGTGTGTCTCGACACGCGGGCCCCGCATGTCGAGGGCCCACACGCCACCGCGTTTGCGTGAGACCCTCGCGACCGGCAGTCCACCTCGCTTGCCTCACGTAGCCGTGGGCCGGGTCCACCGTGGACCGAACCGCGCCGTGAGTCGAGCCCATGAGCCGGTGACGCCAACCAGCCAATCAGGAGCCGACACGTGTCCATGCCGACGCAATAATTAATTTCGAAAAGAAAATGATTTATTAATTCGAAATATTGATTCAAATTTAGATTCAAACTTCAAACGCTTATAACTTTTGCGTTTCAACTCCGATTTGAGTGATTCAAATTTCTAAATTTGTATAAAATTGAGATCTACCTAAATATGAATTTTATTTAATTTTTGGACTAAAGTTTTTCTCTGTAATATTATTTAATTGATTATTTAAACTTTAAATAATCATAACTTTTGCGTCTTAACTCCAAATTTGACGAATTCAGTTTCTAAAAATCCAGAAAATTATGTTCTCTCTATTTATGGATTTTATTTGGAGTTTTGGGATGTTTTTGCCTATTGTTTATTTGTGTATTGCTATTTGCACGCTTTACGAGTAGACGTTGAAGTGCCTAAGGATTCAAGGAGAAGTATTAACTCAGGATCCAACTCAAGACCAAGAACAAGTACTTTTTGAAGGCAAGTTGTGCTTTGACCATGTTGATCCTATTTCGAAATCTATTTTGATTTAAACTATTGCATGCTAGTTCAATTAGAAAGATACTTTGTTTAAACATGGGGGTTAGATAAATACCAATTTGCTGTATGACACCTTGATTATCTAAGTATGTGCCATGATCCCTTGTCACCCTAGTTGTGGATTACTAGTTGGACATTATTAAATCGCCAACATGGGTTTAGACCGTTGTAGTACCTCGCTTAGACTCGCTACGTGCTCATGACATGATTTTGGACAATCAAATGTTAATATTGACTTAATGATATATTGAACCTGTTTTGGAAAAGTATCATGTGATGTTGATGGCACGTGGTGCATGGTAATCAAGCGGGGTTTGATAATGATTTCGGCCGGGGCATGTGGCAAGAGTAATCAGTGGGCCGGTTGTGGCATCGGGGATGTTGATTTGGTTCTTCGGGTAGTCTTGCCCTGGTCACTCTAAGGACTTAACCTTGCAAGCCTTTGAACTGGTCATACTTGCAACCACATGGCTGGAATGGGACGGCCCTAGTTGACTAAGTCGCTAAGGACTCACTTGTGGAGCCTCGGGTGTCGATTACACCGTTTGTGTGATTGTGCGGGGGAGCGTATCGTGGCTGTGGCCAGATACCCATCTAACGGTGTGTTGGTCCCATACTTCGCCTTGGCTAAGGGAAGGGATGGTGTAGAGCACGAACCGGAGAGGACCACCTGTGTTGTTTGAGGCTTCCGAAAGGCTTTGTTACGGGAACTCGCCTTTGTGGTGTTTGACTGTATCTTGTGGGTAAAGTGCATAACCTCTGCAGAGTTTAGAATCTATTCGAATAGCCGTGTCCACGGTACTGGACAATGCTCGGGGATTACAGTCAAGGGTTAGACTTTCTGAAAATAACTTGGATTTGAAAGTTGGGTTGGCTTAATAATGAAGATGATGGAAATGTGGTTTAGGATGGGGAAAATGTTTATTAAACTTCTTGAAAAGTTATTTATGCTTTACTTATTTCTACTGCTTTCGAATCTACTTATATTACTTTTCAAATGCTGTTTACTGCAAATATACCTTGAGCTATTCCTTTGTACCAAGCCATGCATATAGTATATTAGCTTGCATTCTGTGCATGACTTGCTGAGTACCAAGTACTCACCCTTGCCTCAACACAATATCAGTTGAAGAAGAGATCGCACTGACTTTGGAGGAGGAACTCCAAGAGGATCCGTCTACTTAGGGAAGCGAGCCCAGTCAGTTGCCTGTGGTATACTGGATGGCGCCACGAAGTTTATTTGATTTTCCGCTGCTATTATTTCTCTTTTTAATAAGTTTCGCCTTGCGAGGCATACATTTTGTAACTTGGCCATAAGGTCGAGTGACCAGTTTGGTTATTTAAATAAAGTACTTTGATAATATCGAATGGTATGATTGTGATATTTACCAATGTTAAGACTGTGTGCATTAGCGCGTTCCTGGACTAGTGCTGAATACACAGAGGGTCCGGATTTGCAAATTCGGGGTCCCGACAGAGGTGGTATCAGAGCCATACTTGACTGTAGGCTCAACCCTAGCTAGAATGGTCGTAGTGAGGATAAAACCTATTTTCTAAAGCTAAAAAATTTGTGAAGACAAGAAATGACATCTCGACTTATCCCCTTCTCTCTTTTCTTGTCTCTTGCTGAAATTATCCCTTACCTTGTCACAATTTTAAAATTCCGAGTTCTTACGTAAAGCACTCTTGTGACAGATGGAGGAAGAGTTCAACTACGTTGATCTGGGAGTTGGTCACGCTGCAGAACTTTGGCATATGCTACAGACTCTCGGAGATTTTGAGAAGCCCCAATACCAAGTGGAAGTGATCAGACAAGCGGGATTGATCAAGGCTTGTGACGTGAGGATTGAGGTACCGCTAGGAAAAGGGCCTGTGCAATCGCCTCGATACATCAGACCGCCAGGAGATCTACAATGCAGATGGGTATCCAAGAAGTATCACGACGAGCAATGCGGCACATTACCCGTATCTACGCCAGAGAATTGAGAGTACGGTGTTCGTTACCATCCGCTGTAGCGATAACCTTCTTGACCCGAAGGCGATTCAGGATGAGGATGCCACGGTTACATACGCTTGGCACGATTTGTCGTCGCCAGGAGGATGTACTAGATAATACAAGCAAGGAGCTACAGAAGGCCCGCAAGGAGATCACGACAGAGAAGAACAGATGGCGGGAAGCTCAAGAGTATGTGGCACACCTTCTGCGAAGGATTGACGAGTTGGAGATGACCTTGTACGGACTGCACTCCAGAGCCAAGATTTGAGCTACACGAGCCAGATCCAGAGGAGTCGATCTCGATGAGGACATCGCTTCTTCGACTACCACAGAGGACACGATTCTTTGGACATGGCGATCGCTTTCGCTACTATGCCGCAAAGACCCGCACCCAGGCCGTGGAGGTTTTCTCGATGAGTGAGCATAGGTTCTATAGTGAGACTCCTTCGCCGAGTCGCGTCATAGAATAAAGAGTCACCCTTTTAGGCGTTAGACTCCAGAGTTAGTACGATTTGGATTTGCTTTGCTTGCTGAGTGTGCAGTATGTGTTGCAAGGCCCTTAGGCATTGTAAGCAGCCATACCAAGTTACTAATAATAAAGTTGGACCTTAAGGCTACACCTTTCGCCCCGCATAAGTTCCATATTACTTGTCTATTCTTGTTTCCCTCTTATCTCTAAACCTAGAGCAAATCGACAGATGGTGAACACCCGTGGAAACCTTGGAAGCAATGGGAGTGGTTCTCGCCCAGCAGAAAACCCCAATGATGGAGCACCAGCACCGCCACTGGATATGCAGAATTTCGGAGCTTTTCTTGCTGCCCAGACTCAGTTGATGCATGCTATGATGCAACAAATGCAGCACGTCACCGCTCAGGCCATCGCTAATCAAGTTAATCAGGCCACGCTTGAAATACAAGGCTGTCGAGTTCATGAGAACTCACCCACCCACTTTCTCTCGGGAATGCCAATCCATTGGAGGCCGATGATTGGTTAAGATCAATCGAGAGGAAGCTACACATAGCTCAATGCATAGGAAATGAGAAGGTACTCTACGCTTCTCATCGCTTGGAAGGGACAACCGAATGGTGGGAGAACTTCGTGCCACGCAAGAGAACCCTCAAGATATCACTTGGGAAGAGTTCACGGTGCATTCGACAAATATCACGTGCACGAAGGAATCATGGACCTTAAGAAGGAGGAGTTCGAGCATCAAGCAAGGTAATCACCCGGTGGCGACTACTGAACAAGTTCACACAGCCTAGCACGCTACGCTTTGAGGATGTAGCGACAGATAAATCCGCATACCTCGTTTTATGAAGGGACTTAACTCAGATTGCAAGTAGGGTTGATCACCCACACCTTTCCAGATTTCCAAGAGTTGGTGAATAAGGCGCTTATTCTTGAGGACAAGCGCAAGGAACTGGATGAGAACAGAAGCGCAGGATGCAACAGCAAGGATCACGCCAGGAACGCATAGCGCTTGAGGGTTGCACCAAATCAATTCTTGATTTCAACCACGAGAATGCAACAAGGACACCATCCTCAAAGCACCAAGACTCGCCAATCGTAACTACAGACCCCAGCCCCGCTAGAAACGCTACCCCGTGCAAAGAAGGAATGTGAGACGCTGCTACAATCGCAACGAGCCAGACACTTTGCCAACAGCTTGTCCAAAGAAGATGCAGAGCGACCCGATTCGCTTCAATCTAGGAACCACCCAGCTAGGACGCCAAAGACCAGGAGCCACACCCTGCATCGTGGTGAGAGGCCGAGTCAACCATGTCACCGCGGATGCACCGCAAAATGCTACTGACGTCGTCTTGGGTAAGTTACTTGTTAACTCAAGACTGCAAGCGGTTTTGTTTGACTCGGGGCTTCGTGATTCGTTTGTTTCGCAAGGCTTTGCTACTAGAAATGATTTGAGAATTGCAAGACTTAAGTGCATGCTTTTAGTTCAAACCCCTGGTTCCGAACTCCGAACGGAAGTAGGATGTTCCGGGGTGAGAATACTAATAGGTGAAATAGAATTCTTAGCAAACCTTATAATTTTGGAGACCCAGACCTTAGACGTCATATTGGGAATGGATTGGTTATCCAAGCACAAGGTTGTATTGGATTGTGGACGAAGGACTATCTCAGTTGAGAGCCCGTGTGGGAAGAAAGTGGAATTTCAAGCCACTGCAGTTAGAGATGGACAGTTGATGGTTAACAGTACCAAGGCAATCAGCATAGAGGATGTCCCAGTAGTGAATGAGTACCCGATGTTTTTCCCGAGGATCTACGGTATGCCGCTGACAGGGGACATAGAGTTTGTGATAGAGCTTGTACAGTACAAGACCGATAGCAAAGAGACCCTATCGGATGTCCACCGAGGAGTTGGTAGAAATGAAGAAACAGCTAGAAGAGTTAATGGAGAAAGGATTTATCAGACCGAGTTCGTCGCCGTGGGGAGCACCGCTTTGTTTGTCAAGAAGAAGGACGGGAGTTTCAGGATGTGCATTGACTACCGTGCACTCAATGAAGTCACCGTGAAGAATAAGTATCCGCTACCCAGGATTGATGATTTGTTTGATCAGTTGAGAGGAGCCGGAGTTTTCTCCAAGATTGATCTCGAGATCGGGATACCATCGATTGAAGATCCGATCGTAAGATATTCAAGATCGCATTCTCGTCAAGATATGGACATTACGAGTTCTGATTATGTCCTTTGGGCCGATTTAACGCGCCAAATTATTTCATGAATATGATGAATAAGGTGTTCATGGAATATTTGGACAAGTTTGTCGTCGTGTTCATAGATGATATCCTAATCTACTCCAGGACGTAGGATGAACATGCCGAACACTTAAGGCGAGTTTTGGAAAAGTCGAGGAACGACAACTTTTCGCCAAGTTCAGCAAGTGTGATTTTTGGAAGGACAAGGTGGAGTTTCTTGGACATGTAATGACCGCAGAAGGAGTCGCCGTAGATCCAAGCAAAGTAGAAGCCGTGTGTTACATTGGGAGCACCAAGATCGTGACCCATTCGGAGTTTCCTTGGAATGGTAGGATACTACCGCTGCTTTCATCGAAGGCTTCTCGACAATTGCGAAACCTCTTACGCAACTGGTCAAGAAGGAAAAGAAGTTTGCATGGACGCTTTAATGTGAGAAAGGATTTCAGGAGTGAAGAAGCGATTGACGCCAAGACCGGTGTTAGTTCTACCGGATGTTGCTCAAAGCTTTGATATTTATTGTGACGCATCGCGCCAAGGACTTGGATGTGTCTTGTCTGAGAATGGAAAGGTCGTCGCGTATGCATCAAGGCGATTGAGGCCGCATGAGGAAAATTATCCGACGCATGACCTAGAGTTAGGCTGCCGTAGTGCATGCTTTGAAGATATGGCGTCACTATCTCGATTGGAAACAGATGTGAAGTGTATACGGATCATAAGAGCCTTAAGTACATATTCACCCGATCGGATCCGAATATGAGGCAGAGGAGATGGTTAGAGTTGATCAAGGACTACAATGTTGGAATCCATTACCATCCGGGAAGGCCAACGTAGTAGCCGACGCCCGAGTCGGAAAAGCCATACCGTGAGTACGTTGCTAGCCACAAGTCGAGGATGAGTTATGTGAGGATTTTCGTAAAATGAAGATTGAGGTTGTACCTAAGCGGATTCTTGGCCGCATTAGAAGTAAAGCCTACCCTAGAGGATCGATCCGAGAAGGACAGAAGGATGATGACAAGATCCGCAGGATTAAGTCCATCAAGGAGGAAGGCAAGGCAGAGGACTTCAAGTTGGATGAGCAAGGCACGTTGTGGATGAAGGATCGCATTTGTGTGCCTAACAAAAGGAGTTAAAGCAATCGATTCTCGAAGAAGCCCATGACTCTAAGTACTCAATTCATCCCGAAGCGCCAAGATGTATCAGGATCTGAAGGAGAGATTCGGTGGCCGAGTATGAAACGTGAAGTTGCCGAGCATGTTGCATTGTGCGACGTATGCCAGAGAGTCAAGGCAATGCATCGAGAGACCAGCAGGATTGCTACGCTGAAAATACCCGAGTGGAAGTGGGAGGAAATCGGAATGGATTTCATTACGGCTTGTCAAGACTCAAGGAGGTTATGACTCCATATGGGTTATAGTGGATCGCTTGACTAAAGTAGCCCATTTTATCCCCGTGAAGACCACTTACTCGGGAGATAAATTAGCGTAATTGTACATGATCGGGATTGTCTGCTTGCACGGAGTGCCAAAGAGGATTGTATCGGACAGGTACCCAATTTACCTCAAGGTTACGGAATAAGTTGCATGAAGCCATGGGAACCCGTTTGAACTTCAAGATACCTTATCATCCACAGACGGATGGACAGACCGAAAGAGTCAACCAGATTCTGGAGGATATGTTGAGAGCTTGTGCATTAGCTTATGCTACCTCTTGGGATAAGAGTTTACCGTATGCCGAGTTCAGTTACAACAATAGTTATCAGGCTAGTTTACAGATGTCACCTTTTGAGGCCTTTGTATGGTCGACCACTGTCGGACGCCATTGAATTGGAATGAGGCCGTGGCGCCGTGTCTTTGGGCCTGATATTCTTCAAGAGGCTGAAGAACAGATCGCCATGATTAGGGAAAGGTTGAAGATAGCCCAATCACGACAAAAGAGTTATGCTGACAATCGTCGCCGAGATTTGAGTTTTGAACCAGAAGACTTTGTGTACCTCAGAGTTACGCCTCTCAGGGGAGTTAAGAGGTTCCATGCCAAAGGGAAACTTGCACCCCGTTATGTTGGACCATTTAAGATTTTGAGCCGCAGAGGCGAAGTTGCTTATCGACTGGAGTTGCCACAGTCGTTAGCAGGAGTACATGATGTATTCCATGTGTCCCAGTTAAAGAAGTGTCTCCGAGTTCCTGAGGAACAGACACCGCTAGAGTCAATTGAGTTGCAAGAGGATTTGACTTATAAGGAGTATCCCGTGAGGATTCTGGACACAATGGATCGAGAAACTAGAAACAAGTCAACCCGTTTCTGTAGAGTTCAGTGGAGCAACCATGAAGAAAGCGAAGCGACTTGGGAGTCACAAGAGGATTTGAAGAAAGAGTTTCCAAACCTATTCTCAGAGTGAGCCCCGAATCTCTGGGACGAGATTCTATTAAGGGGAGGTTTGTAACACCCCAAAATTTTGTTTTTCTTGAATTCATGGGTGATTTGGCACTTTGGTGAATTTTGGAATTTTCTGAATTTATTTGGATTTATTTGGAATTTATTTGAATTTATTCCATTTTGAAATAATTAAAGAATTTAATTTTGCAAATAAAATTTTGTTGGAAATATTTTATTTGAGTCCAAAATGATCCAAAATATTTTCCGAATTTTTCTCGAATTTTTCGAGTCATTTGCTATTTTTAATGAATTAAATGAATTCTTGGAATTATTTTAAATATTAAATCGCTGGAAAATCAACTCGGGTCAAATCTTGTTCATCCGATCGAGCCCGAGTCGGACTCGAGTTCGAGTCCGACCGAGCCACGTGACTCGACCGAACCCACTCCTAAACCTAATCAATCCCAACCGTTGGATCAAGATCCAACGGTGAGATCCGCCCGTCTGGGGTTGAGCCGTGTCCGACCCGAACCCGTTCGCGTCGGTCCGATCGGGCCGCTGATCTGGACACGTGGGCCCGGTTCTCGTCACCGTCTTCCCCGCCGAAGTCCGGCCAGGACTCCGCCCGAAGTCTTGGCGCCGTAGAAGGGCTCATGCTGAGCACGCCTCCAGGGCTATTTAATGCCCGGATCGCGCCCCGAGGACCGCCGTGACCTTGCGCTACTTTTTGCCTTAGCTTGCTAAACCCTAGCAGCCGCCGCTTGCTCGGGATTGCTCGCCGTAGTAGCTTAGGGTATTGTGGTGGTTTTTCTCACCTTTCGCCGCCGTCGCCCGTCGCGAGGAAGAAGGCGAGCAGGATCCTCGAGCCAAGGCGACTCGAGCGTGACCACGCACGCGTCGCGGAGGAGCCCCGTAGCGCCGCGCTCTTGGTCATCGTCCCGTCTCCGGTGCCCAAGCCTCGCCAGCGCCATCGCCGGGACCGCGAGCTCGGTGAACCGCCGAGATCGGTCGGACGGTTGAGGTGAGTTCACGTGTTCCAAACCCGATTAGATCTGGACCGTTGGATCAAGATCCAACGGTTCACAATCGCCACGTGCCGTAGCAGTGCTATTATAGGATTAGATCTGGACCGTCCGATCTAGATCGAACGGCCCACGATCATCGAGTAGTTTTAACGTGTTAACCCTGGATCCAATCCGCGCCGTTGATTTTCAAACCAACGGCCGCGATTGCGCCACGTGTCGGGGAGATGGACCGACGCGGTCAGCGCCGTACGCGTGTGAGCGTGTGTCCCTGACACGCGGGCCCCGCATGTCAGAGGGCCCACACGTCAGCCGCGTTTGCGTGAGACCTAGCGGCGATTGGGTCCCGCTGTCGGTCTCACGTGGAAGCCGTGGACCGGTCCACTGTGGACCGAACCGCGCCGTGAGTGAGCCCATGAGCCGGTGGCGTCGGCCAGCCAATCAGAGAGTGACACGTGTCCATGCTGACGCAATAATTAATTTCCGAAAAAGAAAATGATTTATTAATTCGAAATATTGATTCAAATTTAGATTCAAACTTCAAACGCTTATAACTTTTGCGTTTCAACTCCGATTTGAGTGATTCAAATTTCTAAATTTGTATAAAATTGAGATCTACCTAAATATGAATTTTATTTAATTTTTGGACTAAAGTTTTTCTCTGTAATATTATTTAATTGATTATTTAAACTTTAAATAATCATAACTTTTGCGTCTTAACTCCAAATTTGACGAATTCAGTTTCTAAAAATCCAGAAAATTATGTTCTCTCTATTTATGGATTTTATTTGGAGTTTTGGGATGTTTTTGCCTATTGTTTATTTGTGTATTGCTATTTGCACGCTTTACGAGTAGACGTTGAAGTGCCGGAAGGATTCGAAGGAGAAGTATTAACTCAGGATCCAACTCAAGACCAAGAACAAGTACTTTTTGAAGGCAAGTTGTGCTTTGACCATGTTGATCCTATTTCGAAATCTATTTTGATTTAAACTATTGCATGCTAGTTCAATTAGAAAGATACTTTGTTTAAACATGGGGGTTAGATAAATACCAATTTGCTGTATGACACCTTGATTATCTAAGTATGTGCCATGATCCCTTGTCACCCTAGTTGTGGATTACTAGTTGGACATTATTAAATCGCCAACATGGGTTTAGACCGTTGTAGTACACGCTTAGACTCGCTTACGTGCTCATGACATGATTTTGGACAATCAAATGTTAATATTGACTTAATGATATATTGAACCTGTTTTGGAAAAGTATCATGTGATGTTGATGGCACGTGGTGCATGGTAATCAAGCGGGGTTTGATAAACGATTTCGGCCAGGGCATGTGGCAAGAGTAATCAGGTGGGCAGTTGTGGCATCGGGGATGTTGATTTGGTTCTTCGGTAGTCTTGCCCTGGTCACTCTAAGGACTTAACCTTGCAAGCCTTTGAACTGGTCATACTTGCAACCACATGGTCGAATGGGACGGCCCTAGTTGACTAAGTCGCTAAGGACTCACTTGTGGAGCCTTAGGGTGTCGATTACACCGTTTGTGTGATTATGCGGGGAGCGTATCGTGGGCTGTGGCCAGATACCCATCTAACGGTGTGTTGGTCCCATACTTCGCCTTGGCTAAGGGAAGGGATGGTGTAGAGCACGAACAGGAGAGGACCACTGTGTTGTTTGAGGCTTCCGAAAGGCTTTGTTACTGAACTCGCCTTTGTGGTGTTTGACTGTATCTTGTGGGTAAAGTGCATAACCTCTGCAGAGTTTAGAATCTATTCGAATAGCCGTGTCCACTGTGATCGACAATGCTCGGGATTACAAATCAAGGGTTAGACTTTACGAAAATAACTTGGATTTGAAAGTTGGGTTGGCTTAATAATGAAGATGATGGAAATGTGGTTTAGGATGGGAAAATGTTTATTAAACTTCTTGAAAAGTTATTTATGCTTTACTTATTTCTACCGCTTTGAATCTACTTATATTACTTTTCAAATCTTGTTTACGGCAAATATACCTTGAGCTATTCCTTTGTACCAAGCCATGCATATAGTATATTAGCTTGCATTACGTGCATGACTTCTTTGAGTACCAAGTACTCACCCTTGCCTCAACACAATATCAGTTGAAGAAGAGATCGCACTGACTTTGGAGGAGGAACTCAAGAGGATCCGTCTACTTAGGGAAGCGAGCCGGTCGGTTGCACGTGGTATCTTGGATGGCGCCACGAAGTTTATTTGATTTTCCACTGCTATTATTTCTCTTTTTAATAAGTTTCGCCTTGCGAGGCATACATTTTGTAACTTGGCCATAAGGTCGAGTGACCAGTTTGGTTATTTAAATAAAGTACTTTGATAATATCGAATGGTATGATTGTGATATTTACCAATGTTAAGACTGTGTGCACTAGCGCGTTCCTGGACTAGTGCTGAATACACAGAGGGTCCGGATTTGCAAATTCGGGGTCCCGACAGTGGGTCGTAGAGGTGGTGGCCGCCCCCCACCCCACAACATATAGCTATAGCGGTTTGTGCATTTTATTGTGATTTTTTTCTATTTGCTTGGATGGGCTTCTATGACAGCTAATATTCATATCCAGGAGGAGAGATGATGTCATATGCGCAACCCACGGGAAAGGGTCCAAGAAATTTGCTTAGGTTTTGTTGTTGGCTCCTGATGCATTTTAAGCCAGCAACCCGAAATGCTCTCAGCACATGCGTGCTTATACACGCGCACAATGCCACTTCTATTATTGTTGGCGTTTGTGGCACTGCGACTCCAAACCATGTTGTGTTATGTCGATCATGTCTATTCTATATTGAATATTGACACAATGACAATATTATGTTATGAAAAATAAAGGTTTTAAATCACCATTTTCGTGATAAGATACAAAAAAAAACTACATTAGCTATCACGTAATCTATACTTCGTCATGTTTTCAATATTAATTTTTTTTTTAAAAAAATTAAATATGTATATAATATAAGTCATCTCCAAACAAATTATAAAACAATGATACTTTAGAAGGTGTTAATATTTTTATAATAAGAATATGAGCCAAATCTGAAATCAACAAACATGCTAATACATGTCGAAGGCTACAACTGATAACTATATCATAATGTTTCTAACAACAAATATTTAATCACTCAGAAATATGAATGCTGAATTATTAAAAAAAGGGCGAGATGTGGTCTTTACTAGTTTTTTCATAGTTTAGGCTTATAAGAAATGCATTTGGGTATTCTAGTAATGTTGGATTTCAAAACTGATCCAATGTTTTGGCTAGTTGGTACTTACATAGGATAGTGAAACTGTTGCTAGCTGCAAGTTATGGTATATAGCAAAGCTATTACTGGCTATAACGTTTTAGCTAATATAGCGGAATATTGGCATGTAACTTCGTGTTCGAGGTAAAAAAGGGTATAAATAGCTATTTAGAATGTTGAGAAAAATTGTAGCACGACATGCACGCTGAGCTCGATGTGTTGCTAGTTCTCAGCGAAATGGCGTGTGTTTAATTCCCTTTCGTTGTAAATTGCTTGGGAGATAGTTACCTTTAGCTTGCTGACTCGCTGCCTAGAGGTGGGCACATGGGCCATACCTATGTGGCCCGGCCCGAGGCTCGGCGGCCCAGCCTAGGCCAAAACCTGACACGGCACGGGTCAGGCCATGTTGTGCAGGCCTGATACTATTCATCAGGCCGTGTAGGGCAGAAAAAATGGGCACGGCGGGCGGCACAACCTAGCACGGTCGGGCACAGCGCACTGTCGCGGGCCGCGATAGGGCACACCGTGGGAGGAGCGGGGTTGGGGGTGGTCGGCCCGATGGGGGCGCCGGCCATGAGGAGGCCGATCAGGTGAGGGTGCCGAGGGGAGGCGAGCACGCGGCAGGCTGAAGGGGGGCAATACAGTGGGGAGGGAAGGGATGTGGCGCAGTGGGGCATACCTCGCTGCGTCGCTGTGGTCTCCCATGTCGCTTTGTGTGGCAGCCATAGAGAAACAGAGTCATCGAACTGCGCGCCTTGGTCGTGCCTCCATGGTCGCCGCCTTAGTGAGGGAGGGAGCGGAGCTTGAGGCGAGGGAGACCAAGGCCAAGGTGGTCATCAACGAGTGCAAGCGCGGGTCGCCGATGCTCTTGAGGGCGAGGTGAACTGGTAGAGGTGGAAGGCGTGGCACGCTGCTGCTACCTCCCGTCATGCTCGCGTGCTGCTCCTCTGCCCGTGCTGCTGCTACCGCTCCTCGGCCCGCGCCTCGGCCGCGTTGGTTCACCTCCCGTTCCTTGCCGCTTCACCACCCGCGCCGCTGCCGCTCCTCGGCCCACGCCTCAGCCGCATTGGTTCGCCTCCTGCGACGTGCTGCTACCGCTCCTCGGCCTGCATCGCTGTCGGGGGGAGGAGGGGATGAGGGAGAGGGAGGGGCGTGGGGTGGCCGGAGCTGGGGGCGCTTGTCGCTATTTCGGGAGGGGAGGATGGAGTGAGGGAGGCGACGACGCGCGGGGAGGAGGGAGGCGGAGGCGGTGCACGTGTGAGAGTGAGAGAGACCAAGAGGGAGAGTCGAAGAGGCGAGAGAGAGAGAGATAGTGCGCAGAGAGAGGAAAAGAGAGTGGGCGTGGGAAAAGAGAGAAGAGAGAGAGAGAGAGAGGGGAGCGGGAGAGAAAGGAGAGAGGAGCGCGTGAAAAATCAAAAAAGAGAAGAGAGAGAGGAGAAATATTTCAACATTCGTTTGAGTAGCGTTCGATTTCAACGTCTCTTCAAACAGTGCAACGTCTCCTCGATGCCGTGTGAGAGAGTAACATTCTATTCCAATGGCTACATAATTCCCTTCTGAGCTCAACGCACACGCACATATTCTCATACTCTCAACTCGATCTTTCTGACTTCCTCTCTTGAGCTCAACTCACACATTCTCTTTGTTTACTCTCTCTTAGCTCTCTTTTTTTTGCTCTTTCTCTATGAAACAAAATATTTTACAAGAGCAAGAGCAGGAGAGCGTGCCCTCGCTCTCCAAATCCCTCTCGCTGGGATGAAGAGATCGATCTGTGCAAACTCTCCTCTAGCATGAGAGACTATGGCATGGATGACCGTCATCTGGACGGTACGCATGGCATCGAGGATGCCTCGTACATTCTGGACACACCAAGCTCTGATACCGCCGCATTGGTGTATCTGGGATGGGCGTTGGTATTGGCACCGAGCGCGAATGCCGCTACATCAATGCAACCAGGATGGGTGTCCATATCCAACGCTAGATGGGTGTGGTGCTGGCAACACATGGACAAAATCGTTGAAATTGTGGATGGATGTGAGGTAGTATATGCTATTTGCAAATACTATTAAGCTAAATTGTCTACACGTGCATGTGGTGGAACAAGTCATCTGAAGAGACACACGAAGACATGCTTGAAGAAGATATCTGTAGGACAAAGGCCAGGCGAGGGCGTCCAAACGCAGCTCAACTTTAACAACGACGGTTCAGTAAGTACGTGGTATACAACGCCAATATAGCTAGAGACAAAATTGCTCGTTACATAGTTACAGAGGATCTTCCACTTAGAATGGGTGAGAGCTCAATTTTGAAAGAATAGTGCAACATAGTTTTTGCCCCAAATACCAACATGTTAATAGAAGAACAACTACACGTGACATTTATAAAATATTTACAAATAAACTAGAAATGTTAAAAAATATTTTGATGATAGTTAATTTTTCCTTTACCTTAACATTAGATATATGAACTTCCTCACATCAAAGAGCAGCTTATATTAGTGTTGTTGCACATTACATAGACGACAACTACATACTAAACAAAAGGGTTATAGGATTTAGGCCATTCTCCAAGTCACACACTGGAGAGGCTATCGCTAACCGTATACTTGAAGTTATTACTAACTTTAAAATATAAAGTGGAATTATTTTCCATCACTCTTAGTAATGCATCAGCTAACACGACGCTATGATTATCTCTCACCGCATCTGGTGACTTATGTTGGAGGTTTTGTACTCCACTAGAGATGCGTATACCACATTATTAATCTAATTGTGTAGGCAGGTTTGACTCTAATGACATCTAGTTTGGATAACATACGTAAAGCTATTGAGTTTGTTACAATTTCGCTTGTAAGGTTTGCACAATTTTCAGAGTACTGCATGGCTGAAACAACGAACCACGAATATTCAACCTTGATATGAAGGTTAGATGGAACTCGAAGTATACTATGCTCGAGCGGTGCAAGAGCTATGAGCATATTATCGCTGCATTCATCAATTGCAATAATGGTAAGCCGTTGGTTACTGAAGTGGATTGGCAAATTACTGGTTATTTTTGTAATTTTTTAGAAATTTTTAATGCAATTAAAGATTTATCCGGTGTGTACTACCCAACTTCTTCCTTTATCATAGAGTGGCTTTTAGACTATTGCTAATGCTTTTAGAAAAATAGAGATGATCATATTTTACATCCAATTATAGAACTAATGGAGAAAATTTTTAAAAAATATTTTAAAACTATTCCACATCTTTACTGTTTTGCTACTATTTTGGATCATAAGAGAAAATTATCTGACTTGCAGGGCGCCTTTTACGAAATAGGTGAGCTATTCGATCTTGATTTCTTCGATGCCAATACTCATATTTATAACGAGTTTTTAGAGTTTTTAACAAATATTATGATAAGTTTGGCACCATAAATGAAGTAAGAAGATCCACCTCAACAGCGCAACAAGCACGAGGCAATTCGATCGCTTTAAACATATGGAAGAAGTTGAAAGGCAAGGCGTCTGGCTCGTCTTCCCAATCACCGAGCAGGTCGACATGGAATTCACAATTAGAGCTCAACCACTACCTTGACACACATTTCGTGGAGACCGACCTTGACATGAACAAGGAAAATCAACTCAACTTGCTCCTGTGGTGGAAGAATAACCAACGTATTTACCCCGTGTTATCCCATTTTGCACAGGACGTACTTACGGTTCCGGTGTCTACTGTCTCGTCGGAAGCCATTTTCAGTTTGGTGGAGAGGATACTTGAGCCGAGGAGGTCGTCTCTTAGACCTGAGATGGTTGAGGCAATTACATGTCTCAAAGACTCGGAGCGTGCATAAGACATGATACAACATCAGCCCGACGATCCGGAGATCACAGAAGCGGTAGCCGATTTTAACAATCTCGGCGTCGGGTAGTCTATGTATTAATGTATATATACGTAGTTACTGTACTCTTTTTCTTACCGAGGGCACCCCACACCGTGGTGTAAGGTTTTTAACGAGGCAGTAACTCTGTACATGTTCAAGATTGAATAAAATTTACTTCTCCCCCCAAAATTTGTGTCCATTGCACCAGCTCCGTGCATCTATGGGTTCTTTCCTCTTGTCGCGATAGTGTAAATGGGCTGGCCTGTGTTAGCACGGCACAAAGCAGGTACAAAGCGCAAATAGACCGTGCTTGGGCTCGCCGAAGACGAGCCGAGTCGACATGGCACGGCATGGCGGGCATGACGGGCCGTCTTGACCCAACATGGTTCAGGCTCGAAGCACGATGAACCCGTGCCAGGCTGGCCGGGCCCAGCACGACGCCCACGTCTACCTTACCACATGCTATTTGGCGTCCTTGTGAGATGTCGATCATCAATATTTTTGAAGTGTAAACTACGACCTATTACTAGTAAGATCATAATACTTTGCTTTTTTACGACAATAATATCTGATCAGTAACACATTTACACCCTAGTGTATGCGCTTCTGCTGGATTGCGACCTACTCCAGTGTATGATAAAAACTAGGCTAATAAGCGCGGCGCACATCGTGCGCGTGAATGAAAACCGATTTTGCGTATTTTTTTTGGAGAAAAGATAGACCGAGATGTATTTTACCATTTTTGGTAGGGTATTTCTGCTGACGAAAATATTTTTTTCGGAAAAAACGGAGAAATGACCTCGACGTAAGGAACGGGGACTTGGTTGTTATTTTTTTGGACTTGAGCGTTACCCTGAAAAATTAGAAAAGGGCTCGTTTGCGATTTGTATTTAACGGGAGTTTTCCCCCGTAAAGTAACGAACGGGGGACCTAAACACAATCTGGAAGCATTTTTCTTGCCCTCACAAAAAACCACGAAGGATTTTTTTCGTAATTTTGCAGGATCTATCCGTAATTTAAAGGAAATAAAGGGATTTTTTTTGGAAAAACAGCGGGGTGACGGGTGGATATGGTGAGGAGCTCTCAAACCTCTCGGATGTAATAAAGGGATAATATCTGATCAGTTACACATTTACACCCTAGTGTATGATAAAAATATCTGATCAGTTACACTTTTTTAGTGTATGAGTAATGTAGATCAGGCGCTTGCGAGATGATACACGAAATGTAACTTGGTGCTAGGTGACTTAGAGCCAACAATCATCGTGATTTGTGAATATATGATGTGAACGAGAAATGATCATAATCAGTTGGTCAGTTCCCACTCCAGATTTCAGAAAAATCAAGCTAGTATTGTGCAGCTTGTACTGTCCAGTGGCAGTCCTGCCGCTGCACGGCTGCAGCATTGCGTAAAGACCGGTCCGATGATCACAGAAGTATTAATTTTGGACGCTGGCAGGGCCGAGGGGTTGCAGTTTTTTTTTTTTTTTTTGCCAGGAATTCATGGATGCCATGGGTGTAGTGCTTCTATGTATTCTCTTGCAATATAAAGTAATATAAATCGTGAAATATATGAAAAGTTAAGTAATTTAATATCTATGTAACTTTAAAGTAATAATGCAGAAGCACCTCAAATGCATGTATTAATATTGATGTGCGTGACAATATTTGCAAATGATGTCTGCTCCTGACAAAAAAAAAAGTTTGTTAGGGCTCGGATCAAAATTATTTCGATTACAATAGTTAATGGATTTAAAATTGAAATGAGTCCACTTCGAATGAAAAAAAAAAGGTTAATGAGGCTCGGCTCGATGGTGACTTGTTAGCTTGAATTTGAAATAGCCATTTAAATGGTAAAAAATGATTTTATATCAACTATGCTAATTTTGAAAGAAACCCGATAACAGTTGTTAAGTTCGATAGCCAGCCCTAGACACGTGACTACGCTAGAAATTTTCCCAAATCCTATAGTAGATGAAGGTATTGTTGCCTGCGAATCTGTAAACAAGTCGAGCTCGGTAAAAGCTCGAGCAAGTTTGAGTTGGAGTCCGAGTCTGAATCTAGACTCAAGTTTGGTTTAGTCCAAGCGCAAGTAAGCTCGATAATCAATAATTCAACATGCACTAATTTTTAATAATAAAAATACTTAAACTCGAGCTCGCTTTGAGTAAGCTCGATAAAAATTAACATGTACTAATATTTAATAAGTGATTCGTAAATTTACCTGGCACGCGAGCTATTTAAGCTCAGCCGGTGAAACTCGCGAGCTCAGTTTGTTTAGAGCTTAATTCAAACTCGAGTCAAGTCTAAAATAAGTTGAGCTCAAGCAACTAAGGATGCTAAAGCTTTTTTGTCTTTTCGGCCCTACCGGTGAAGCGCTTGTGTTCCAGTTCTGCTTGCAGCCCTACTCCTGAGCTCCAAAGACGTGATTGTTGACTTCAATCTGCAGCTGCTACCTCGGGTGAGTAAAGTCCGGTCTGCATCTCGTCATTAGAAAATCAAACTTTATCTTGATTTTTCTTGCCTTTTCCATCAGCATGGCAAGAGCTGGGAAGGCCAAAGTTAATCACAAACCTCAGAGGATAACGAATGTTGAGTAGAGTATGTATGGTTAAAACCTCAAAACACGGTTGGCAGTTGGCACGGTTTGAACATTGGGATTTGCTACGAGAGTGACTAATGCTTCACCTGTTGAAGGGCAAGTTCAATAGTCGCGGCTTGACGAATGCCATCCCCTAATATACGCTTCAAATTTTTTGGTGACACCTCGCCAAAAAAAAAACAGAAAAACTAAAAAACGGTATACCGTTGCAACGGTATACCTCTGAAACTCATGAAACTTATGATTTTTTGCACTGAAACTCATAAAACTTAGCACTAAAAACTGATAAAACATAAACTGATTTAAACTAAGCAAACTCAAAAACCAAAGACTTAAACCGATAAGTTATAAGCATAATGGCGTCATTCGGCCCATATGTTGGAGGCTCAATCAAGCCCACAGCGCCTGAGCTGAAGCACGATCCAATCACACTGACATTGCGGCCCCACAAATGAATAACTCCCACGTGTCAGAGGCAATGGGGAAGCCCTGACATACTCACCGCCCGCTTCCAAGTAAAACCCGTGTCCCCAACCTCTCCGTCCCAGCGCCGCCGCCTCCGTCGCCACGGTGCCCACGATCTCTCCGCCGATCGCCGAGACTTCGTCACGCGCTCGGCCCATGGCGTCGCAGCTGCCTGCCCTCGACATCCTAGGTAACCCCCCCCCCCCCACCTCTTTATTTGTTTTCCCCTAATTTCTTGCGTGGTGCGTACTACCCGCTTGACAAAATATGCGCCCGAACCAACCGCAGTGCGCGAGCCCGACGGCTTCACGGTGTGGTCCGGCCCGCCCTACCCGACGGGCTCCAGCCCGCCGCAGAGGCTCCCCAAGACGGCATGCAGCGCCACGTCCTTCTCGGCCGACGGCTCTCGCCTCCTCGCGACGGTGGCCTCGGCCTCGGCCACCGTCTACGACTGCCGCACGCTTGCCGCCGTCAGGTCCTTCGAGCTCCCTGGCCTCCTCGCCGCCGCGCTGTCGCCCACCGGGGCTTACCTCCAGACCTTCCAGAAGTCAACCTCGCCGCAGGAGAAGAATGTCACGGTCTGGCACGTCGACACCGCCGCCGCGCTCTACCAACACTACCAGAAGAACATGTCCAAGGCGACTTGGTACGTGTAACTTGAACTTTGGTGCTTAAATTATGCCTCTTGAACTTCGATGCTTAATTTAGAAACAATTGATGATTTGCTCTCACTTACATGTGTCATTGATCATTTGCTCTATGATGTCTCACATGCGGATCATAGGGCCCCATATCTCAGGGTCCGCATGTCAGCGAGATACATAGGGCAAATGATCAACTGGACCATGAAAAAGAGGGCAAATGATCAAATCTTCCTTAATTATACTTGTACAGCTTTTAATATGCACCTGCCTGTCTAGCGACTAGCAATATCGTCCCTCCTGTAGCGGGTGAACAATTTGTAGGACGGAATGGTAGACGTTTGTTTGTTAACGACATCCAGTCCATTTGTTGCTGCAATCCTTTTGTTAATAAACGGCAATCGTTGATTTGATAAGATCTGTATTTGGATGCTCAGAAAGCTGCATATAAGCTTTGATCCAATGTTCCTGTGCACCTCCATTTGATTTTCTTTTGTGTGCTCCTGACACAAGACTCAACCAAAGAAATATCTTGTACTGCCTAATTCTTAGTGCTTTAATTGGCTACTGATTAAATTCGTTGATCCTGGATTTGAGATGTTAATATTACTTGTACTGGTGTTCTAACATATGTGCTTCTATGCATCCATACATCGTGAAGTTGCACAATTATTGATGCACATAGGTGATTCCAACTACTTATCCCTTGGATGCATCAAGATTTGCGCAACTCTTGTTGGTGGTGCATAATCTGCATTAACTGTGCACTTGAGATTAAGAAAAAATAATACTGAACTAACCTGGGAGAACTTGCATCTGTGAATTTAATTTAGCCTCAATTTGAGATGGGTAGTATGACATGCATTCAGTTGGATGGTACATGACATGTTGGTTGAATTCATAGGCCAATGGTTCAGTTTTCTGCGGATGAGTCAGTCGCTTGCCGGATGATAACTAATGAGATACAGTTCTTTGATCCAAAGGACTTCACGAAAGGGATTGTGTACAGGGTGAGAATGCCCGGCATAGCTGCAGTGCAGCTAGCAAGTGCACCAGGATCTCATGTTGCTGGATTTGTCCCAGAGGCAAAGGTCTGGCCTATGACATTTGACTTCGATTGTGTTTCCACAATAAACTAGTTCACAAACTTAATGATTTTTTTCCTTTTTCTTTCTTTCTTTTTTCTTTAATTAGGGTGTTCCGGCCAGTGTTCAGATCTTTTCATGTGATAAGGATGCACAAAACCAAGTTGTTGCGCGCAGGAGCTTTTTTCGCTGTTCCACTGTTCAATTTCACTGGAACAAGGGGTCGACCGGGCTTCTTGTTCTTGCTCAAGCTGATGTGGATAAAACCAACCAGAGTTACTATGGTGAAACCAAGTTGAACTACTTGACAACTGACAGGGTCTTTGAAGGAATTGTTCCTCTCAGTAAGTTCTTAGGTCTTGAATTTTTTATGAGATTGTTTCTTCAATATCTGGTCACTGACTATCGATAATTGGCAGAAAAGGATGGGCCAGTGCATGATGTGCAGTGGTCATACTCAGGTTCAGAATTTGCTGTGGTCTATGGATGTATCCTTACATTCACAGTTTTTACATGAACTGTAGTATTTCTTAATGTTTTCTGCTCCCTTTTATTTCTTTTCAAGTGTTCCTTGACTGGATCTCAGTTATGCCGGCCAGAGCAACAATATTTAACAAAAAATGCAATCCTCTTCTTGAGCTTGGCGAAGGTCCTTATAATACGATAAGATGGAACCCCAAAGGGCGATGTATCCTTTAGAACAATCTGATCAGTCACGCTTGCTGTGCTGTCTTGTTTGAATGGGAGCAGGCATATGCACACTCTTTTATCAAAGCTGGGCTATTACTTTGAGTATTATAGCCATATACATTTTACAAACTAGTCACGTTTTGCCTAATGATATCCTTGACCTCATTTTCTCTACCAGTTATCGTTTTAGCTGGATTTGGTAATTTACCTGGTGATATGGTATGTTACTACACTACTATAAAATTTCTGCTTGGCCATAACCGTGATGCTGAGGATGAGTAGATTTTCTGATTGGGGAAATATTATCCTCTACATTTTCTTAACTTGTACTTTGGTAGAAGAGAACCTAAAACAAACTACAAAAGCAAAAAGAACATGCTTTAATATTTTTGAAGTGATTCACAAATAGTTTCAACATAGCTGACAGGGTATTTTCTGCCCAGACATTCTGGGATTATTCAGAGAAGAAATTGGTAGGGAAAACAAAAGCTGAATGGTCTGTCATAAGTGAATGGTCCCCCGATGGCCGTCATTTTATGACTGCTACAACAGCTCCAAGGCTTCAAATAGACAATGGGTATATTTTCTGCAGCTTTGGCATGTTAGTGGAAATGGGTTAGCATCCTTACAGGATTGTCTTCGTATTTCCTGTTGCAGGATAAAAATATTTGACCACTGTGGATCTCTGCAGTTTAAGAAGATGTTTGAAAAGCTGTATCAGGTATCTCCCCAGCATAACCAGTTTGTTGTAGATCTGTATCCTATGTTGGTCCTAAACAATTAGTAACATGCTGAAGAAATAAATATGCAAGCCCTTACATTCCACTCGTGATTATTGCTTTTGAATCACACAGGTTGACTGGAAGCCAGAAGCACCTGAAAGATTTGGTGACATTGCTGACCTCACAGCATCTTTGAGTAGCATAAAGATTGAAGAAACAAAGAAGCAAGGTTCTGGTATTCTCATATATTTCATGTTAGTAAGTTCTGAACTTCTGACCAATTGATGTCTGCCGTTGACTTTCTTATATAGTTTCAGAACACGGTTCTAAATTGGCACAAACATCAAGCAAGGCCCCTACAAATACAGCGGCAAAACCTGCAGGAGCATACCGTCCACCTCATGCAAAGACTTCTGCAGAAGTTCAGGATAAGGTATATGATAAATCAAATTATAGTTATCCCGAATGTTGGGCTTGCAATCACAAAACTTAGGGACAAATCACATCTGTTATATGCATCGCTGTGATGATCAAATCCTGCATTATGTTGCTCACTTGCCACTGTATACATACCAAAGGGTGTAAAATGCTAGTCAAGCATACTTCCGAGGCTTTTCATTTAATAATTGGGGTGTTTGATTTGAGGAATGGAATGAGTTGGTCTATTACAATGCAATTCCTCATTATTACCACAATGCCAAAAAAATGAGGACTGGGGCCATGCCACAAAAATCATGGGATTACCTCACGATACACATCCTAGGATCAATCCATTCCTGAAACCAAAACTGCCATAACTGTACTAGTTGACCACTCCTGCAATGCAATAGACTGCCTGTGCATAATAGCCTGGTCAAATACTGTTAGCCTAGTCAAGTTGAAAAAACATAAATTTTGCTGGGAAATGCCCACTCTGTTATAACCTAGAGAAACAACTCCCAACGTTTTGGCTTTACTTTAATATTCCCTGCACAGAGTATTTTACTATACCGGAAAAGGGCTTATCATTGCTAAGAAAAGCCTGTGTGAATACTAGCATTTGCAACTAAATTTTCTGGGAGATTACATTAATGCTCATGCAGAAACTATATACTAGCTGCCACTGAAATAATATTACTTGTTGGTTGCACTTAGTTAATTATCTTGCTTTTATGTTGTGTTACTTGTAATAATCTTTGGTTGTAGTTCAAGTTGCTGAAAGTTCTCATTTTTCAATATTATATATTGACTTTAACATTTGTTTGGTAAATTGCAGCTTTTTGGTGGACTTGCACCTACAGGGTGAGTTTCTTTATCTCGATCTGCATTTACTCGTTTTGTTTTATGCCAATGTTTAGGTCTATGCATAACACTAACCTTCGAAATGTAACAGAGGGGAAATGAGCAAAAATGCATTGAGAAATAAGAAGCGCAGAGAGAAACAGAAGGATAAAAAGGCTGCTGATGCATCAGGCTCTCCTGCTGATGACAGCTGATCCACTGTCTAGTTTCATCATGTTCAGACACCGATCAAAATCCAATGACAAATAATTTCTTTAAATTTGGGGGAAATGGCTATTTGTCCTGTAAATGTAACAATCATGCTTCCCCATCGCAGTCTGTGGAACTCTAGTCAGAGTTTGGTGCAAGAACGGCCGGAGATTTTGATAGCTTGGTGCTTAGGCAGAAAGCGTATCAAATAAAATAGTGGCGCTACTTCATTAATTCGGTGGATGTAACGATTTCACAAATTTTATTATTATTCCATTCACATGGTGATATTAACTAAGAGCGAGCTTGATAGCTTCATCGACGGTGGAAATTATGTGAAAATTGCATCTAGTACTCCCCAAATATACATTGTTGATATTGCAACAGTAGCTAGAAAAATATGACAAAATCGAGCATCTTGCCAGCTGACACTTGCGACAAGACATTCACGCATGTCTTTAACGAGGATGTATTCCTTTCATATTTGAGGATGATACATCTGGAACGAAAAAGATAAGGGCGACCCATACTACCTATATTACACTCGGGAGAAAGCACGCGCAGCCAGCGCCTCCACACGTCCCACCCTCTCTCTCTCCTCTTTTTGCGAAAAAGCCCCTCCGGTTCTTGAAATTACGGATAGGTCCTTTTGCAATTTTTTGTGAGAGGGAGATTTTTTCCCGGTTCGCGTTTAGGTTCCTCCTTCGCCATTTTACATAAAGAACCTCCCGTTAAATACGAATCGTAAACGAGCCCTTTTATAGTTTTTCAAAATAGCGAACAGGTCCAAAATTATAACAAATAGGTCCGTGCACTTTTCGTTCAGGTCCTTTCTCCGTTTTGCCCCAAAAAAATGTTTTTGTGGTCCATTTTTTCCTCCGGAGCATCGAAAAAATGTTTTCGTTTCTCCGTTTTGCCCGGAAAAAATGTTTTCGTGGTCCGTTTTCCCTCCGGAGCATGGGAAAAATATTTTCGTTGGCCGTTTTTCCTATAAAAAACCGAAAAAATGTTTTTGTGGTCCGTTTTTCCTCCGGAGCATGGAAAAAATGTTTTCGTTTCTCCGTTTTGCTCGGAAAAAATGTTTTTGTGGTCCGTTTTTCCTACGGAGCATGCAAAAAATGTTTTCGTTTCTCCGTTTTTCCTAAAAAAACGAAAAATATTTTGTGGTCCGTTTTTCCTCCAGAGCATGGAAAAAATGCCCTCGTTTCTCCGTTTTACCAGGAAAAATATTTTTGTGGTCCGTTTTTCCTCCGGAGCATGGAAAAAATGTTTTCGTTTCTCCGTTTTTCCTAAAAAAAACCGAAAAATGTTTTCGTGGTCCGTTTTTCCTTCGGAGCATGGAAAAAATGTTTTCGTTTCTCCGTTTTACCCGAAAAAAATGTTTTTGTGGTCTGTTTTTCCTTCAGAGCATGGAAAAAATGTTTTAAAGTGTTCTCATGGTCCGCTTTTTTTACGAAAACATTTTCTCGGTTTTTTGTATTAAAATTTTTTTTTTTCGTTCACGTGCACGGCGGGCACGCCGCGCTCAATTTCCTAGTTACATTAACAATGCAAAGAAAGCCAATCAATGCACAAAAGGCTTACAGTGATCACCAACATAGCCACCCTGATTTCATACGGATTTACAGTTCAGATCGAACAGATGTAACATAAGAGTATGTACAATAGGTGTATCACGGGAACCAAGGTAATTGTGTGTAGAGATAAATTGTCTATAAAAAAAACTATTGTGTAGCATAGAAACAAAAATGATTGTGTGTAGAGATGAATTATCTATAAAAAACTTATTGTATGTACTACTGTATAGTTATCTTTAAGATTGTTTATAAGTGACATGGCAACTTGCTATAGACAGCAGCTGTCTATAGCATTGTACATGCCCTAAGTTACGGGTTATCACCAACATCTGATTGGCATGCTAACTGTCTTAAATAATTGGTCATCAACTACAAAATTGCCAATAAGTCATTCACATTCTTAATACCTAACAAACCAGAGAACATACGCGTTAAAGAACAAAGAACACATCACTCCCAGGCAACAAAAGCCATCCAGGTAACACTGCACCAGCCATGGAACCAGTACTCATCTACACACCCATAGTCTTGTAGGGTCAAAAAAAGGGACGACGTAACACCTGAACTATGACTCCTGGGCATGTGGGCGCCAATTTCCTCTGCAAAGTTCCTCCATAAGATGAACAAACTTTTGAGGCTGTTGCCACCACATCGGTTTGGAAATAGCTGGTCTTTCATACCGGTCTTCTTGTGAGCTTTCCTTTTGCGTGAAGCTCTCGGAGAAATTGTTCCAGTTTTGCATGGCACGCTTCAGTCGGGCAGTCCGCTTACCAGTAACAAGATACCTGGTGTAGTCCCTGGCAAGACGGTACAGCTCCTCACCTCTGATTATATGGATGTACTGCACCATTATAAAAAATACAATTGATTTAGATTTAAGCCATAAGTGCTTAATGGTTAGTATTAAGTTAAGCAGAAATACATTAGACTGAGACTTTAAAAGAGTAAAATTGTCAGTTACATAGAATAACTACATGTTGTTGAAAGTGAAAGGGAGCTTCCAGTGTTTTGCACTCATGTGTTTCTACATGTATAAGCAAACAAGCCTAAGTGCATGCGAACCATGTAGCATATTCATAGGTAAGAATTATTTTAACAGTCCAAATTATGCACTAATAAGTTAACACAGATTTTTCCAATACAAGCAGAATAAGCGAGAGACAAAATCTTCTGTCAAACACTCTGGTAGTAAATCGTTTTGGTACAAACAGTTCGATGATGGCAGTCCATCAATGCCTTCTTGGTCAGTTAAACACAAGGAAAATACTTGATGACAAGGATATTGTATGAACTACAGAACAAGATTTTGTACAAGAAATACAGTTATGTGCTGATAATAATAAAGCTAGACATGTTAGGAAATTTGAAAAGTGGAAGCAACACTACAAATCAGGAGATATAGATGTACAATCATTTTAAAGAAACAGCATTTGTAAAAAGAATCACAACAAGACAGCAGTGATAGTTACCACAAGTATGAAAGCGACAGTTGCTATGATAACTTGGACTATTTCATCCAATGATTCCTTAAAAGATTCATCTTCTGAGCCACCAGAATCACCATTGCCTCCACGACTGTTTCTATTCCCTCCACCTCCACCAGATCCTTGTTGTGTCAGCTTAGCCATTTGTTCTTTCAGCAAGTCTTGTATGGGCCGTTGCTTTTTTGCATCAGCCATGGCCTTCTTTAAAGATTCCATAAAGGGCTGCAGCAAGGCAACATACACATTAAGCAAACAATTCTGCAAAACAAGTGCACACCGCTAATAGAAACCAAATGTATGTAAATGCGTGTTTCTAGCGCATATTGACTGATGCATAAATTGAATATCTACAGACACATTTTTATCCTATAACCCTAATTTCTTCCAAGCCAAACAACACCACTGATAACTACCCTAGAAACATTATTTGAATATGAATACTAAACTATGTGTCTTCAAATAAATCGGATGGCGCCCAACATTTGTCCTGGTCTTGAAATGAAAGAAGCAACCAACAGATTTTCCGAAGAGTACATTATCACAGAAACATGAGCCTCATCACATACAATACACTTAAGACTCCCAAGAGATTGAGAGTTGTACCATCACTTCCAGTATCAAGTTATACCAGAAAGAAGAAAATGCATCTTGACAAAGCTGATAATAACCTGTCGGATTACTAGATCAAGATATCTTATTTAGTTTCAGGACTCAGGAGCATGACATAAATATGCTTTGGGGAAAGTGGAGCAAGTTTGAAACAAAGAAAAACAGATATGATAGTTCACTTTGTGCTAATCTCAACTCTCAAGTGAACAATATGATGCATGGAAATATGATGATTATTGTATCGGTTCATACATATATTTCCATCATGTATACATAAGCATAAAAAGGACATGAAAGCTACTTACATCACTGTCAATCTCAGGGTTCCCCTTTCCGCTTAAAGCGCATACAGGAGTAAGCCTTTTGTGGCTAGCAGCAACAAGAACGAGTCGCGGGTACACTTGCTTTTGAAGCTTGTGAAATCCAAGAGAATGTGACCGTAGGGAATACTGAGGAAGAGGTAGCAATTTGCATGTCCTCCCAAGACCTGTTATGGGCCTGTCCACAATGAGCCCACTATGAGGCTTGCAAGTTGTGGCTTGAAAGTAGCTCATGCTTTCCTATTTCTTGAACAGTTGAATTCACCAGATCCAACTCTGTAGATATACAGCCAGTATAAGAACTTCTCTCAATTACAAAAATAAAAAGTGGTGGCAATCCATCACAGCAGAAGCAACTAATATAAGCATAGTATCAATAAATCATGAACCAATGCATTTACTGCTATTCAACATAGTTCAATTATACCATGGGAAAACATATCGAATTTAATAAAAAAAACAACAGGTTAAAATACACCAACGTTCTTAATATACTTTACATACTTCATTTTCGATCAGAGTCTGGGATAAGAACATTTATCTTCTACAAGTGGTAATTAAACCAACTCATCTCTTTCATATGTATACATAAGTGCAAATCATCCCCTTTGTTTTCCTAACTCCCTTGAAAAAACATCAGCCGTAAATTGGAAACATGTAAATTCTTATGAGTAACTACTGAACTATACAGAAAAAATTGCAATGCATCTACTTCCTGAAAAAAACAAGTAGGTTCACATCCCTCTTTTAAATCGCATACGACCTCTTCCATACAATGGACTAGGATCCCATCCAGTGTGATTCTCATAGGGAAGTCTTAATTATTGCCTGTGGTGCGTATATACTGTCAAACCAATCATTAAATGCGGAAATCACAACTAGACCGTGCCCATCCTCATGGTCAAACCGACTTATGGGAAATAACAACTAAGACAGAAGCAAATAAAATTCTACAACAGAAATGATGACGCACAACAATTAGAGCTACATGACGGATGATACATGGCTACGATGCTAGTCGTATGTAACAAAATGAATCCCATCGTCTCTCTGCTCAGGGAACTGCATCATACTCCCCTCCTTTCCCGAATACATGTCATTCTAACTTTTAAAATTTGTTCCTAAATACATGTTATTCCACAATTTCAAGGCAACTTTTTTTTACCATTTTTTCCTTCTATACTCCTCCCCGCTAGTTATTTCCAATATCATTTACTACCATGGACTAGAATGTGTCGACACACCATTCAAAGATATAATAAAGAGAGATAATAGTCTTTGTAGATGTGCCTCGGTGAAATTGCAAGAACCTAGAACGACGTCTATTGAGGAACGGAAAGAGTAAATCACAAGAGGAAACGCGAACTGACTGAGTTAAACAGAAAAGCGTCAGAATTGGTGTACGGGGCACGTTTCTTTCTTGTTATCACACCACAGAACACGGCGAACTTCTCACCGACAATTCGTACGAGTCAGAAACGAGACACGAGCGGAGGGTGGGAAAACCGCAGCCCAAGGCAAACATCTTAGCGAACCCTAACCCTACAGCAAAAGCCATGGTATCCTACGAACGCATCACCGAGAAACCCAACGAATAATGGCACAGAGGAGCACGCGAACGCCGAACGCGAGGCCACACCGGGATCTCAGATCATTCACAGGAATACGAGAGAGGAAAGCGTGGGGGCTGCCGAGAGGCAGTGGCCGTTACTTACCTCGTGTAGAGCACCACGGAGGTGGCTACGGCGGCAGGCTGGTCCGCGGCGGCGGCGGCGGCGGAAGGTGAACGCGAGGCGGGGTTTCCGGGAAGGAGAGGGAAAGGAAGGCGGAGGGGAACGGGAAGAGAGGAGGTAGGGGATTCGGATTGGGGTGTCCCTCTCTTACCCCCGCTGATCGGTGGGTCCCACGCCCGAGTGGGAGGGGCCCGCTTTATGCTGGATTTGGACGGCTAAGGCTTCGTTGATATATATGGCTTTGTCCTTATGTACCATGGTGAGATAGGAATTTTTTTACTATTATAGTCCACCGAGTTTAATTTTTTTTTTTGTTTTTTTGTTCGTTTATTTATTGATTTCGTTTCTTCACGCTAGATCCCACCATCGAGCAGTACTAGGAGTAGAACTACAGCTACTACGAGTTAGACGTCCCTTCAGCCCAGCAAGGCAAGCTGGATTTAATACATTAAAAAGTATATACTACTATATTATTGACAAGCTGGGTTCAAAATGTTCAAGGGGTGCGGCTTGTCTTGCTGGGCTGATGGGGTGTTTAACTCGTAGTAGCTGTAGTCCTGCTCAGTTCCGGACTGATCCTGCTCCTGCTCTAGGTATTGCTCCTGCTCTAGGTATTGCTCATGCTCTTGGTACTGCTCAAATGTCGGATCTAGCGCGGATAAACGAAATCAAAAAATAAACTAACAAAAGAAAAGCAAGAAGAAAGGAAATTGGGAAAATCCGAAAAGAGGGGCCGGAGAAGGAGTTAGGAGGGTATTTTGGTCATTTTTAGAGATTTTAAAGACTAGATTTGGCAGAGTGGAAGTCATTTCTGGACTCAGTGACTAGAACTGGTCAAGAAAGTGTATTTTTGGATTTTAGGGATTTTTTGAATTAATTAAATCCAAAAAAGAAAAAGAAAAGGAAAAGGAAAAAAATCAGTGGACTGGAACCGCTTGATATAAAAAGGAAAAAAAACAAAAAAAATAACAAGCGGTCTAGGACCGCTTAAAATTTAAAAAAAATAAAAAAAATTCCTTCGGACTGGGTCCGCTGAAAATTTAAAACAAATAAAAAAATTTCGGATTGGGTTCGCTTGAAATTGAAAAAAAAAATTCCTGCGGACTGGGATCGGTGGAAATCACCGTTTAGGGGCTACTTCTGTAATTTTATCGGACTAGCAGCTAGTTACGAAAAAAAATAAATGCAGCGGGCTAGAATAGTAAAAAATTCGTGAGATAGATATGGTCATTGCTCGTGATTTTTTTGACCGGTTCTTAGCGCTATCGGTCGAATATGGCTTAAAGTACGGTATGATATAGATATTTTTAGATTAAGTTAGAATTTGGCACGATAACTAATTCGACCCAGCAAGACCTATTAAATCATGGCTGGATCGACACGGCATAAATATGGTTTTTTCGTAAAAAAAACATCCTATCTACAGCTCAGCCTATTATCAATTAACTTACTCTAATGATCTAATCTATCATCAAATAACATATCTTCACTTCATCTCCTCCCATGACTCATCCAACGGAGTTGCCATCTCCCCACGCCTTTATCGTCTCCTTTCGCCCTCCTTCACCTCTGCTTTCTTCCCGCGTCACCACTGACGACAATTAATATGTCTTTAAGTAATTGTTGGGCATATGCACTTAAGAATTATTAAGGCCCATAAGAAAAGACAAAACCCAAAGCCTATTACCTGGCTATAACTTCAACTAAGTTATATTTAGTCACGTGAAAAAATTCTCGACTAGTTCAAATAATACTGATTGGAGATAAAGTACTCTATTCATCCCGACCAGCTATGTATGTTGGTTGGGATAGTTTTTTCAGTTACCCCGATTAGCTATACATATGTTGATTGGGGATAACTTATTTGATTGCTCCAAACAGCATACAGATCGGGTATTGAATGAGTTTCGTCTTGACTTGAAATTGGTTAGATTACCTCCGCATAAGACTAGTGTATGGAGGATACTCTCTCTGACAGGTACGGATAATTGATTGGAAGTTATTCCTTACGAAGAAATGTCTTTTTGTCAAAAGACACATCCAAGTAAAAAAGATACATTTTAACGAGAAGACACCTATTAGAAGATGACAACTGCAATCCCTTCATCAAGTATAAGTAGGAAGCCTGTGCAATGAATCAAGAGTGGACACAACAGAATAAAGGAGAAGAACAAGATCAGCATTAGTATTTTCATCCCCAATTCATAAGCATGTACTTTATTAAAACACATGATTGAATAAAGAGCATTGCCTTTCATCCTACCTTCACAATCTTGATTTACTTCATGCAAAAGCAACCTTAATTATATTTGTAAGTTTGATCTAGGGACCCCTAGGTCTTGAACAACGACAACCACCTCCCCCTATTGCCTCGGTGCTGAAAGTGCATTTAGGCCCCTAAGTGACTTTTGGATGATTAATGACAAACGATTAAAGGGACTAATGCGTTCAATGAGTTAATGAACAGGTAAAAGTCCCAAGCAAAAGTATCTACGGACGTTGGCGACCCTCAAAAAGTAGAAGAAAGAAAAACGACGTCATTTTGGTGTAATTTACATTTATTATTGAGTCATAGATATGCAACGTAGTCGATCTAGGATAAGTCTCTATGCTCAGATGAATGCTTACTCATTTTTATCAAGAGACACGAGTCACAACACGCACACCGAGTGGTTTCATTCTCAGTCCAGATCGGATGTTCTGATTTTATGTCGGAAGTTCCAATCCATCGGATTTTCCGGTGTGAGTGTTTTGTGCACTCTCTGGATACATTGGACATTATGATATGTATATCAGATGTTCCGATGAGGACTTTAAAGTTTTTCCAAAGTTTCTTTGTTTAGGGTACTCTTTGGACACTTCGGATATTCCGATGTTTTTGATCGGAAGTTTCGATCCTTGTAAAATCTGAAAAGGGCACTCTCTGGACATATCGGATGTTCGGATGTTCCGATCTGTGTATCGGACATTCTGATTTTAACTTAGAAACTTTTCAAAAAGGATTTTCAAAAGTAATTCTATGTATACATCGGATACTCCGATCGTGAAAATCGGAAGTTCCGATGTGTATTGTTTCGACCGTTAGGGTATGTTATTTTCTAGAAAATAAGTCACATCGGATGTTCCGATGTCTACATCGGAAGTTCCGATATGTGGCTGAGTGGAGGTATAACGGCTAGTTTTTGCCTCACTCTATAAATACCCCTCCACCTCCTCTTTAATGAGGTTAGAACTTTGTTGGTTGATCACTTGAGCATTCAATACACTTTCTTGAAGTCTCCTTTCTTCTCCTCCTTTTGATCTTAGTGATCATTTAATGAGTGAAGTGTGAAGAACAGATTTAGAGCTAAAAGCAAAAGCGAGAGGCATTCATCTTAAGCATTAGAGTTCATCTCCAAGGTTGATTGCACGTTGGATTCATTACTCTTGGAGGTTGAGGACTCCTAGACAGCTAGGCGTCACTCATGAGCCCCTAAAGATTGTGGGTGGCCATGTCAAGTTTGTGAAGGCCGGTTTCGCCTCCGGAAGGGAAGAAATCAATAGTAAAGTTGAACCTCAAGTGTGACCGAGGTTTGCGAGGAAAGGGTTGGAAAAGACCCGGCTCTTTGTGAGCTTCCTCAACAGAGATGTAGGATCCCCTCAAGGATCCGAACTTCGGGAACAAATTCTATCGTCTCTTTGATTTGCTTAGTTGTTGCTTACTGTGCATCTTGTCTAGTTCATGTACTCTATTTTTCACTACCTTGAAGTATAATTGAATTATAGGTAACTATATTTCCTTGGGTTCCACTATTTCTTGAATAGATCATATATTCCGATAGAAAGTTGGAAGTTCCGATATAGTATCGGAAGTTTCAATTTATTTCCGCTACGATTAATTTAGTTTAATTTTTAAAAGCCTATTCACCTCCCCTCTAGGCTTCTATCACATCTTTCAGGTGCTAAATCCAGTGGCCTTTGGTTACACCATCACTGAATAAGGCTTTGAGGCATCGCGCCACTACCTTCGCTACCTATCCTGAGGAAGAAGACAATGACAACATTGGATCTCAACGATTATAACCGCCTCGGTGCCAGTGATGACGATTAATCTATCTATGGCCCACAAATAGTTACGGCTTTCTAGAAGTTAGTCGCATCCTCATAAATGCGGTCCATAAAATGAAGAGACACATTAAATGCCTCATAATTATTCTATCAAAGTTATCGTAGACCACGATAAACAACTCCCCAACCTGCAATATAGGTCGGACAAAAACTTACCTTATACTTCTGATATGATCCTTTACCAGGTTAGGAACGGTCCCACCTATGAACCTTTGTAGATCAGATATAGTGCCTATTATCACACCGACCTAGACAATACCGGGTAAAGGATAATTCTCGCCTCGACCTGATTCAGGTCATCAAGGAATCTCTGCACAAGGATAACATGCGGAAGACGCTTTCTCTGATAGTTACAGACGACTATTTGGAAGTTACTCCTTACGAAGAGACTTCTCTATGACGAAAAGACACATTTTCAGTGAGAAGACGCCTTTTAATCAAAAGACACCTTTTAACAGGAAGAGACTTTCAAAAATGACAACTATCATCCCTTCGACGTTATAAATACGATACTCTTGCAATGATTCAAATGGTGAAGGAGTGTGTGTAGACAATAGAGAGTTGAATAGTCTTTACTCTGTAAAGAACGCCCATGATATAATACAATCATCATTTCTTTTCTACTCTTTTCAATCTTATTTTATAGACAAAGGCAGCCATAATTACTTTCTAAGCTCAATATAGGGACCCCTAGGTCTTGAACATCGACACTTGGTGCTAGAAGGAAGGCCTACGTCATAATTCAAGATTGAAAGCGGTAATGTACAATCACCAGAAGCCATAGATAAAGAAAATTCATTCGATCTTGCTAACTACGCTAACCTCACTGCCGATGACTTCGTGGAGGAAGAAGAAGGTAAGTGTGACTTCTACTCTGAGTATGTTACTGAGGCGGAGTCATCCAAATTGGCAACTTCATCTAAACCTGATGAGGCCACATCAGGAGCACCATTTTTTGAGAGAAAATCAGGAAAATAGAGTGACCCCATACCTACCCTTATATCAAAGGCAGAGGATCAAGGTGCATGCCCTATGAAAATTGATAATATACGAACTCACAAGAACGGTAATGACTTTCATAAGAGTTTATCTTTAGAAGATTTTCTCCAAAGTCTTAAACTCGATTATAACCTATCATCGTCCTCCGATGAGGGAGTGCTCACCCCTTCTGTCAATTCTGGATTTCGCATTTGCGCAGTTATAAAGGAGACAGAAGCACAACGAGTGGAACATGAATAGCGTGAAGCTCAAGAAAAGGCCGCCTAGGAGCAATATGAGAGTCTCATAATTGCCAAACAAAAAGTTATGGAAGCAGCGAGACGTATTTACCATGATAGCTAGCCAGGAACCTCGTGTAGGCTGGATCCATCGGGAAGTCGTCCTAGATCTGTCTCACAAAAATATGTTTAGCTTCCACGCTATCATTCACCCCCCCTCTGATTGCTACATTAGTCTATATCGATCCTACAGTTGGCTAGTCGATGCTTTCATTTGTGAGGTCTTAGGGTTGAAGTGCATGTGTTGCACACACCCATTTGGTTTTTGAGCTTAAGAATGAGATTAATTGCATGTGTTGCAATTAGGATTGGATTGAGAGACCTCTTATGCATGTGTTGTACTTGAGGGGATCCTAGTGCATGTGTTGCACATAGGAGATCACCGGAAGCGCATGTGTTGCGCTAAGTGAAGCTCGAGCAGAGTGCTTACCTTGTTACTCTTGGAGGTTGTAGCCTCCTAAACGATGTAGGTGTCGTGCGCGGAGCTTCTCAAGGAGTTTGTGAGAAGCCCGACGAGTTTGTGAATGTTGGAGTTTAGCCTACCCGAAGGGGTGAAAAGCTAACATGAGTGGATTCAAGGCGGATGCTTAAGTGCGGAGCTGGTCCAATGGTTTGTTTAAGCTTGCCTCAACGTGGACTATGGGAGACTATCAAGTCTTCGAACACCATGGTAAAAAGTCAGTGTGTCCCTTGCGTCTCTTGCTTTACATTCTTGTAATTCTCATTTATATTGCTTACTTGTTTAGAATTGCAATATTTGTGTAGAAACTTAATTAGTTAGTGCACTAGTGAGCCTAGTTGATTTAGGCTTTAATTGTCAAAACCGTAGTTTTGCTTCCGCTTATTATTTAGGTTTTGACATAGGGGTTGTTTAGAGCGTAATCATAATTAGATATTTTTAATAATGCCTATTCACTCCCCTCTAGTCGTATCTTCGACCCTACAGACACTCCTCCAAAGATGGCAACTGTCATCCCTTTGACGCTATAAATACGGTATTCTCGTGAGGATTCAAAGGGTGAAAGAGTGTGTGTAGACAATAGAGAGTTGAATAGTCTGTACTCTGTAAAGAACACCCATGATATAATACAATCCCTATTTATTTTTTACTCCTTTCAATCTTGTTTTATAGGCAAATGCAACCATAATTACATTCATAAACTTGATCTAGGGACCCCCGGGTCTTGAACATCGACATCCAGATTCAGCTGTCTTCGATCACGCTGTTGCCAAATCCAACCTTCCCACACCACGTCGCCATCCTCCCTGGCCATCATGCATGCTTCTTCCTTGACACTATTGTCTTCCTTGCCTTCGATCGAGCTGCATTCCATCCTCATGATCATGTGAGTAGGTGTCCCGCTTGTTCCCTGCTCCTCTTCTCTCCTTTGCAACAGTCCAAATGGACTAGGCGGACTAGCACGACATGGAGGTGGCATAGTGTACCAATAGGCCATACCCGAGCTCGTCGAAGGCAAGTCGGGCTAGCCCGACACGACATGGCTAGCTAGACGGTCGTGGCGGCAAAATACGGTCTAGACCCACGGTGTTGTGCTGGTCTAACACAGCCCAATGCCCAGATCTATCATGAGATATTAGGCTGAAATTTGGCTTAACCTACATGTCCTGGCCCAAAATTAGGTTGATGCGCTTTATGTTTTTCGTGTGACAATTACATGGTTCTGTGCCGATCCAGCACGGTCCAATGCCCAAATCTACGTGAGATATTAGGTTGAAATTCGGCTTAACCTACATGTCTTGGCCCAAAATTAGGTAGATGCACTTTATGTTTTTTGCGTGACAATTACATTGTTCTATTCTATCATAATTTAAGACTTGGCACTCTTTTGTGAGCTGAAGATCTGAATGAATGAATCCACTTCAAACAAATACGATTGGGCTTCAACTCGGTCTACTTCGAACAGTTGTTCCACCATGAGACGAGTTCATTTTGCGATTATCTCGTGTGGGTTTGTAGAACGGGTGGTTGCATAAGACCGAAAAAGATGGGAATAAAGTAGGGGTGGCAATCGGGTGGGTATGACTGCTCCAAACCCGCCACTCAAACCTGAACCTGAGCCGCCCGCCCGAACCCGATAGGTTTGTCGGGCATAGATTTGTTCCCACGCCCAAACCCGATGGGTACCCATGTAAGTTCAAGCTCCATTGGTTTTGGTGATTGATTTTAGATTAATGCTTAATCTTTGTTTAATGACAAATCTAATCTTTATGAGACTAACATGTTTATTAAGCTTATTGTCAGTAGTCTCATATTTGGATGAAAAATGGGAAACCCAAGGTATGTATGCATATTTATTCTATTATTCATTGCATACTTTGGATTCGAGTTAAAGTATGAATTCTCCATTATATTAACCACAAAATATGCATTATATTTCCCAATCCACATATTACATGGATGCACATATTTAGGGGGAGCTAAAGCTTTAACTTAAAGTTTCATAAGTATTGATCTACTCTCCACTTCATATATAAAGGATCAATACATTGAAACATATCAATTTAAATAAAAGTTTAAATTGAGTTCATTTGTCTTCTAATCATCAAAGAACATTTCATCATGTGTTGATGGTGTTCTTGTGATCGATTAAGGACAAATGGAGAGTTCTTGAGTAGTATGAAGCATCAGTTGCATCATGTGCTCAAGACACATTTAAATTCATTAAATTGATGTAGGTTGTGCTTAATTGATATAAGTGGCATCCATTATGGGTTAATGGAGTGCAAGAGATAATTAAGACAACAATGTGTTTTAGACTAATCATTTTCTATAAGTTGTGATGAAATAGGGTTAGGTCCAAATGTTGAAAAGATGAGAAGGTTCATCAAGAAGTGATGAACAAGATGATGAGATAGCTGGGTGATGATCCCGGAAAAGAGAAGTAGAGCTGGGTGATGATCTTGAAGAAATAATGATTGAAGATCATGAAGACCACAAGAAAGAGAGCGAGGTGTTGTTCCCGGAGGAAGAAAAAGATTGAAGATATTAAGACCCCAAAGGGGATCGCTCGCGTGCGACGCAAAGGTATAACTAGATAGGCTAAGGATGTTTCCTAGCTTTGTGTCTAGCTTTAGCGCCGTACTATTAAGAGGGGTTGAGTCTTTAGTTTGAGCTTCATCTTATGGTGATAAACTCAATCCAATCATTCGAACTCAATGTGTTCTTCTCATTTGGTTTTTCACATATTAGCTCTGATTTGCATGTGTTGCATATGGGACGAGCTAATGCATTGGGTTTTGGCATATTGCTCTGATTTGTATGTGTTGCAAATAGGATGAGCATATGTTTTGGCTTTTAGTATGATTGCTCTGGTTTGCATGTGTTGCAAGTGGGAAGAGCTCATACGTTGGTTTTCCCATGAAGTTCATATTTTGCTTGTGTTGCAATAATTGAACTTTATGTTTTTGTTTTCAAACCAAAATCTTTATGAGTTTAAATGGTGTTGTTTGGAGCTATATTTGCATGTGTTGAAAAAGGAGAGAGCTCAAGCAATGTTGTGATTTAGTGGTTGCATGGAGCTAGAAAATTGCATGTGGCAATTAGAGAGCTCATGCATTTGAGTTGTTTTGATTTAGTTGCTTGGAGCTAGGTTTTGCTTGTGTAGCAAAACGAGGATGCTCAAGCATTTGAGTTGATTTGGTGTTGCATGAGGCTGTGGATTTGCATGTGTTGCAAAAGAGAGATAGCCCATGACTTGAGGTTTTGCTCGTTATTTGCAAATTCGTTGTGCGAATAAACGAGAGGTCTATGAGTCTGGATCCTAGAGCATCTGATCTTGCACTGTGGTTTTTGAAAGACTGTTTTGGTCATGGTTTGACCATCACATGGCTGAGAGGATTAATCTCATAGACTCCGAGATTTATTTGCTTAATACGTTTTTGCAAATATATTCTTTGAGGCGTTTTCGAAATGTGTTTTCGCAAACTTATCGGAGTTTGGTTGAAATTCTTTAATCATGGTTTTGAAGTGTTGAAAATGTGTTTTGCAACTTAGTGTGATCTTGAATTGATCACCATTTGGCTTAAAGAATAGTTGTTGAAGTTTCAGAGAAAAGGTTTTAGTTGAAAATCGTGTTTTCTCTGATTTGCCAGCACTACCGCAGTGTTAATGTCGGTAGTACCGCAAGACCGCAAGATCGCCGCATGGGCGCCAAGATCGCCAAGATGACCGTACTACCACTACTTCAAAGCGGCAGTTAAAATCCAGAAGAGGGTGTTTTTCTGGAGTTTTCGAGGCCGAAGTTACCGCAGTGTTTAGAGCGGTACTACCGGGTTTTGTAAAGTGGTAGTTATTCTGCAGAAATGTGTTTTTCTATGAGTTTTAAATTCCGGCACAACCATGGTTCAAAGGCCGGTACTACCGCTGGTTCGGTAGTACCGCTATTTAGTTGCCGGTACATATTTTCCAAAGAGTCTAATAATTGGAGTTTTTGTGTTCTTTGAAAATATATATGGGTGATTAAATCTTGGGAAAGGGTGGAGATTGTGGCCCTCTTGATAAGCTTTTCATAGAGTCCAAGATCATCTAAATCGGACTTCGGATTAAAAAGTTATGACCGTTTTTGTGCTGAAACAGTGGTACTATCGGAGTTTACACAGTGATACTACCGTAATATCGGTAGTACCGCATTTTACATGGCGGTACTACGGCATTTGCTGTGCAACGGCTAGTTTTCTAGCCGTTAGCCTGAGAGGTGGTATCTACCGGGTTTTTGCCCGCGGTAGTACCGTAAATGTCGAGTTTTTCAGGGTTCTAGTCCACAACGGCTAGTTTTGGCATGGGGGCTATATAAGGACCCCTTGGGGAGGCATTTGAGTGTTGTTGCTGGTATTGGAAGTGCTCTTGAGTCTTTGGAGTATTTGTGGGAGGGTTTTGCATGTGTTTCTTTCTCCCAATTCGGTTTTGAGCTCAAGAGTGAAACTAGGTTGCATGTGTTGCACCTAGAGTGGATTGAGAGGATCCTAGTGCATGTGTTGCACTTAGGAGTCACCAGAAGCGCATGTGTTGCGCTAGGTGAAGTTCAAGCGGAGTGTTTGACTTTTTACTCTTGGAGGTTGCTGCATCCTAGACGGCGTAGGAGCGTCGTGCGCGGGAGCTCTTAGGGTTTGTGAGAAGCCCCGGCAAGGTTTGTGAAGGTTGGAGATTAGCCTACCCGAAGGGGTGAAAATCTACCACGGGTGAATTTGAGGTGGAAGGCTCAAGTGAGTGAGCCGGTCCAAAGTGAGTTGGACTTCCTCAATGTGGATTAGGGGAGACCGGCAAGTCTCCGAACACCACGGTAAAAAGTTGGTGTGTCACTTGTCTCTTTACATTCAAGCATTTACATTATTGCATATTTATCTATTGCTTGATTGTATATAGAATTGCTTAGTATAGTTTGTTTGATCAACTTAGCAATTCTTGTGTAGAGACTTAATTTAGTTAGTGCACTAGTAAGCCTAGTTGATTTAGGCTTTAATTGTCAAAACCGTAGTTTACGTTTTCGCAATTTATTTAGGTTTTGACACAAGGGTTGAATAGGGCGAATTCGCAATTAGAATTTTAAAAACACATATTCACCCCCCCTCTAAACGCATCCTCGACCCTACAACCCATGGGCATTAAACTCAGAAGAAGGCACATTTGCTTGCTCTTCTGCGATCAGATTGCACAAGCTACTATATGATTAAACAACCATTCCAAGATGTCCATTGTTTCATACTTCTAAATTACTATTGAATTGTGTTCTTCACACTATTGAACCTAATCACAGTGATGTGAATTGTGGAGTCATTTTAGTTCGAACTATAGCCATTTAAGGAACAACCACAGATATGGCATGAAATTAATATTCCAAGATCTTAAGTTTTCTTCATACACAAATAATGAAAGGCAAAGAGAAGTGTCAGTACTCAGTACAACTGAATCTAATTACCTTGGAAGCAATAGTGTAAAACCCATTGTCAAGAGAGTCCTTTGCAAAAGTTAGCCACCCCTCATGGGACACGTGCAGGTCAAGGTCATCGAAGTATTTGGCATCTCGCAGAACCAGCGCTACACATCTCATAGCAAGGCAACTCTAGTAGTGTACATGAAGAGAATTGGTGAAGCAACAGAGAAGAACACAAAACAAAGGGCATAAAGAACATGCATCAAGTATAAAAAGCTAAAATGCTGCCATCAATTCGTGCGAGAATTATATGATGAACGCATCATGATCGATGAATGTCGTGTGCTAGTTTCTATCAAACATGCTGTAATTTGAAAGAAGAACAAGCACACTTTATATAATGAACTAAAGCACAAAAACTACATCCAAATTAAACCATGGAAAACCATAGGTTTTTTATTCAACTTTCCATCGAACAGGTTAAATTGTTAGTATGGCTCACTCCACAGGTCAAGATCAAAGGCATGGTTCCTCAACAGATGGACATGATCAATCGTATATATTTCAAGGCAGAACAAAAAGAAAACTTTGCAAGTGAATTTCACCCAAAACATTGCTAACTGTACAGGGTATAGTATTAATTAGAATTATGACATTTCCTAAATGTAAAAGTCCGATTTAGTATTGGATCGATGTCTCTTTTCTAGTATCAGCTGCAAAACAACTTAAGCTGATTCTCCTAACAAATTCACATAATTAAACTATGCTCAAGTAGTGTTCGAGCATCACTACAAGTTTCAGTTCATAGACAGCATGTCTTATTCCAGATTTGTAACAGAATATCGGAACTACATTACCAAGCAAATAGATCCATGTAACTTAAACTGAACAAACAATCGGTCACTTAGCTTGCTGAAAAAGGAGGGGGTGAGCATGGTCGTCAGTGTCGGTGCCGGCTCTAGGAGGATGGTAAAGCCATCGGGGGCCGGTCAGGTGAGGACGACCTGGGGCAAAAAAAGGAGAAGGAGATGATGGAAGGAGAAGAAAAGGTAGAGTGAGAGAGTGAGTGAGTGAGTGAGTGAGAGAGAGAGAGAGAGAGGAGTGTGTTCACTTAACTCGGGGGTGGTCGAGGAGCTGTCGGTACCGAAGGGGACGACCGGAGTTCCATGGATCCGATGCAAGTAGGAGGAGGGCCACCAGGTCGAGAGAAGCTTTAGCTCCGGTGGGGATCGTGAGATATGAACTGGATCCGCCGAAGTGGAGGCCATGAGAGAAGGGCGGCGCGCTAAGGGAGGTGGCTGTGGGGAGAGAGGCGACGTGTGATAGAGAAGAAGCTTTAGCTCCTGTGGGGATCGTGAGATATGAACTGGATCCGCCGAAGTGGAGGCCATGAGAGAAGGGCGGCGCGCTAAGGGAGGTGGCGGTGGGGAGAGAGGCGACGCGTGATAGAGAAGAAGGGGGGAGGAGCCGGGGAGGTCGAAGCAGGTGGCATTGGCATGGGGGAAGGTGGTGCCAACGCTGGCGGAGGGAAAGGAGAACGGCGGCGGCGTGGAGACCCAGGGGAGTGCGCGTGAGAAATAGGGAGGAAGCATAGAGAGGGTGCAGCTGAGTGAAGAGAGGTGGGGTGAGGGTTAGATAGGTAAAGGGTTAGGGTTAGGGGAAAGGAGGAGGCTGGCTAGGCCAGGCTGGCCGACCAAATGGGCCGGCTAAATGGGCTAGGCTGAGGGAAATAAAGTGGGCCCACATGTTATAGGATAGCGATTGGGTGTCTATGGATACAAATTGGCATCCATACCTATTCTATAATTTTATCGGGCACCCAAACCCGAAAACCTGTGAACCGTGCCCGCTCTTAGCAGATCAGGTATACGCAGGTATCCAAACTCATAGATAAAACTGTCATCCCTAAACTAAAGTGGAGAACTAGAATTGACTGGTTCACCCTTGCGATGTCACGAACTCACGATGTGTCGTTAGGTAACATCTGCGGCAGATGCCCATCCGACGTACGTACGCACTCAAATGTGAATCTTCACGACAGAAGGAAAGCATCAAAGTAGAAACATATATACTTGCCAAGTTGACATGCGTCGACACGGAAGAAACCTGCAACGCTGACCGTTTCAATTCCATTAAGGCGTGCGCGGCGCCGGAATGCCTGCCAGCTAGCGGAGTATCTATATTGGACCCACAGCCTATACCGACCTTCCTCGGTCACTTCACATTGTTCATACTACACATGAAGGATAGAAGTGTATCTATATTGGACCCACAGCCTATACCGACCTGGTTCAAGGCTCAGCATCCTACCATGTACTACATTCACAAAATACATAAGATTGCCAATAACGTGAAGCTAGCCATGGAAGTAGCCAACCCTATGTGGAATGACGATATTTATGTATGGCGTCGCATATTACCGACATGTGTTCCAAAAACAGAAGACAGGTAAATTGCTTATAAATTACACTTAACAAGTTTGTTTGTCTACATAGATGAAACTATGTGTCCTTTTGTAGGGACATCACTGGATATTTTGTAATCAACTTCATGCGCTCTTGGGATGGTCTAAAATTACCATCATTTTGCACTGTGAGTACTATTATTTATTTAATTATAATTTGTCTTACCGTAGCACAATAAATATTTTCTGATGATGGTCCATAATAATGCATGTATAGGATGGGAATCTGTTGAGGGCTAAGTTTCTCATGAGCCTATTGAACTACAATGAGAATGAAGCGAAAGACAACATTCCTGAAGTTATACGGGAAATTCTAAAGCGTATCAGGGATTAAATAGTTTTTAATGATAAACAGTTCTTATGTTACTTTATGCACTTGCTTGTGTAATCAACGATATAATAACTCTCTGTATCTTTCTTTTGTGCACATCTTACTACACTTTATTACCAAAAAACTTATAACACCTTTTGCTTATTTAAATTGTATTACCAAATGTCGCCGTAGCGTTAGCACGGGCAATATACTAGTACTTGCCAAGTTGACATGCGTCGACACGGAAGAAACCTGCAACGCTGACCGTTTCAATTCCATTAAGGCGTGCGCGGCGCCGGAATGCCTGCCAGCTAGCGGAGTACGTAGCTGACTTGTCTCGCCATGGTCAACCGGACGATCAAAAGTGGAAACTGTGCGTGCCGAGTCAAGGATGCATCACCGTAGGGCAAATCAGAAAAACATGAACCACCGTACAAGACAACCTACTGATGCCGTGTTCTCCGCATAGAAATCTCTCAAGAACTATCACGTCGTCTGCAATTTTTACTGTTTCCGTTGCCAAGATCCTTACGACTTTTGCCTGTAAGAAACGGGGAAAGCAACCGCGGTTGTCACTGTTACAAAATTCCAATGGTGAGCTGGTACTGACGCCACCTCCTCCACGGCAAATATGCACTGCGGTTTGACCCGGCAGCAACGGAGCTCATGGAACCGGATCCTCAACTCAACTGATGGACAAAAGAAAACACACACACACAGAGAGAGAGAGAGATGTAGGAAGCTTCTATTTTCTAGATGCTCATGTACGACGTGGAGTGAGGCCAGGCCGCTCGCTTTCTCAGTTGGCGGCACGCAGAAGTCAACTAAATTGAACGTGAAACACAAGCTGCGAAAAATTGAGCAATGGAACATTCAACAGATAACTACCCAGGATGGCTGTTCAAGGGGTTTAAAAGTTTAATAATCCTCAACTGCTGGCGGTGGTGGAAAGAACGCAATAATAGAATTTTTCGAAGCTTGCGACGATCAAATGAGGTTCTACTTCAAGACATCAAGGACGACATTTCAAATTGGTCTCTTGCAGGTGCTCAAGGCCTCAGAGAGTTGATGCTTAGGCGGACCTAACTCCTGTTCCTTGTTGTCTTTTCTTTTCCCTTCCCCTTCTTTTCTCGCTTCCCTTTTCTTTCTCTCTTCTTCCTCTTCTGCTAACCTTCTCTAGTGCAGTCCTGTATATTTTATTCCTTCTATTTTAATATAGCTTCGGCTGTTTTAAAAAAAAAGCTGCGTACGCCGGCAACGGCAGGCCACACAAGCAGACGCCGTTCACGACTTGCAGATGCTGCCTTTAGCCGGCCCCGTTTCTCTCTAAAAAGAGTCAATGGATTTGACTCGGCCCTGGTTGGACGACTGCGAAGAGTCAGACAAAAAGTCAAGGTGTGGACCAAATGAAACCCCAAACCACTCGTCTAATAATCCACTCATCCTCTGCTTATCCAACTCTACATAAACCGGCCCCGGCCCCGGCCCGAACCATAGGAAACTTGGCATCGCCATCACTACTCGCCAAGACAACGAACTCACCTCACAACCATGGCACCCAAGCTGCTTGCCCTCGGGGCGGCCCTCCTCCTGGCCTCGACCATGGCGGCCGCGCAGAACTGCGGGTGCGCTGCCGACCAGTGCTGCAGCAAGTGGGGGTTCTGCGGCACCGGCAAGGACTACTGCGGCAAGGACTGCCGCTCGGGCCCCTGCGACGTGCCGGCCACCAACAGCGTGTCCGTGGCCAGCATCGTCACGCCCGCCTTCTTCAGCGCGCTCACCGCCCAGGCCGCCGACGGCTGCGCCGGCAAGACCTTCTACACCCGCGACGCCTTCCTCAGCGCCGTCGGCGGGTACCCCGCCTTCGGCCGCACCGGCTCCGAGGACGACTCCAAGCGCGAGATCGCCGCCTTCTTCGGCCACGCCAACCACGAGACCATAAGTAAGTTACTACAGTAATATTATCATGTCAAGCTTCTTGATACATAACTACTCGATCGAAGTACAGAACAGTAGATGCTGTGCAAACTTCTAGGTGAACTGGTGTGCATGGAGCTCAACTGACGAAGAGCTTGCATAATAAATTGCAGAGTTCTGCTACATCGAGGAGATCAACGGCCCGAGCAAGGACTACTGTGACCCGAAGAACACGGAGTGGCCGTGCGTCCAGGGGAAGGGGTACTACGGCCGCGGGCCGCTGCAGATCTCGTGGAACTACAACTACGGGCCGGCGGGACAGAGCATCGGTTTCGACGGGCTCAGCGACCCGGACGCGGTGGCGCGCAGCCCCGTGGTGGCGTTCCAGTCGGCGCTCTGGTACTGGATGAACCACGTGCACGAGCCCATCACGTCCGGCCAGGGCTTCGGCGCCACCATCCGGGCCATCAACGGCGCGCTCGAGTGCGACGGCAAGAACCCCGATGCCGTCAACAGCCGCGTCGCCTACTACAAGCAGTTCTGCCAGCAGCTCGGCGTCGACCCCGGGAGCAACCTCACCTGCTAAGGTTGCTGCATTGTACGACCGTGGACGTTCGCGACAGTGGTGTATGCGTCTATTGCGCACACGCATGGCATATATAATGTACTTATCCTGATTCAGATTCAGCCGAATAATTGTTTGAAATATAATTGATTTTGCAGTATTAGCTGCTACATGACGCGCGCGCTCTGCTCTGTGCTCTTTTTTCTACTCTATCGCGGGTTGTTTCTTCGCGGCTGGCAATAGACAAGATCGCGAGCAGGGTTAACAAAACCGAAACCGAAAAAACCGATGGAAAACCGAAATTGGAAATTTGAAAATATCGAGCCAAAAACCGCTCGAAAATCGTTAGAAACCGAAGAGTTTCAAAACCGAGCATTTGAACAAAAAACATTCAAAACAAATTTTAAAAAAACGAAAACCATTCGGTTTTCTCGAAAAACCGATCGACGAGGTGAACGTTTTAGGCTATCGGTTTTTGGAGCGATTTTCGTCGGTTTTTTCGAAAAATCGCTCGGTTTTCACCGGTTTTCGATCGGTTTACATCGCATAAATTTTTTCAAATTTTTTGATTTTTTTGAATTATTTTTTTAATTGAATCGGTTTACCGACCGGTTTAGGATTTCGAACCGGCTCGATACGGTCGAAAACCGCGATTTTCGAGCGGTTTTCGTCGGTTTTGTGAACCCTGATCGCGAGAACCCGGCCCAGCATTTTTCGGTCGGGAGTGTATAGGTATTATCCGGATGTTTTTGTCTTAAAAATCATCCAAACTTTGAACTGTACGATCAAAACACGAGCAGTGCTTCTATGCTTTTCCTTCTAATACAAGTTGTACAAATCTTGAAGCTAGCGAAGGGGTAAGTAATCACCATCTACCATTCATTCATACTTTAATAGTTGTGCAACTTTTAAAAAGAAGAGCATAGAAACACCTCTCTCAAAACACACATCCGTAGGATTAATCCACCTCGAATTCAGGGGGTTGTGCATCGATCTGAAAGCAAATCCAATGATCCAGAATTTGGATGATGGTTGCTAAAGAAAATATCTGGATGAAACTTATCAAAACCCTTTTCGGTTTTCATTGCCACGCCACAACTCTTTGAGCTTCATTCTCCATCATGGTGGGTGACGAATGATGGATATAAACCGTACACGAGGTGCGTACATAAAAGTGGCGTGCTCAATCCAACGCAGGCTGAAGAGCGTAACTCCATTCGCCCATGGCTCGGCATCTCGTAGCAGCAAGCCTTGTGCTTGATTATCCGGAGCTCACGACGTCCGCCCTCCTTGCCCTAAGAAGAAGGAGAAGAAGAAGGAGAAGGAGAAGGAGAAGGAGAAGAAGAGCTCTTGATGACTTGCACGGCCACCAAGAAGAGGGCAAGACGTATGAGCGAATGGTCATCGACGTGCTGCGTTGCTGGTCCCGTCGCTCCACCGCGGGAGCGTCTCCACCCACGCGTAACGAACGGCCGGTGGGGGCTGCTGGGTGTCGCAGGCGCATAGCAGGTCGTGTCGAAGGAGTAGGCGCCCCTCCGCGTCGCCGAGACCCTGACGCGCGTGCCGGCGGCGAAGTAGGCCGTGAACCGGCAGGCCAGGAAAAATAAACACAAGGGTGTACTATTCTACTATTTTACGATACATGATTATCGGTTAGAGACCAAACACCACCCAGGAATTATGTGATATATGTCGCGCTAACTTTGGGCTTTCGCCGGCAGGTTGGTTCTCGTAACAGGCTAACAGCTAGCATGCATTAGTGCAAAAAAATTGAAATAGGAGTACCACAATGGTAGGCCGAATTAGCGAAGATCGCACGTACGACCTCGTATGATACTACGACGTAATATAAAGGAAGAAAGGATGCATCTAGCAACACAGGGGCTGTTTGGTTAGCCTGCATACATAGAGATTTACATCTATAAATATAGAATTTTGCTTCTTCTTTTTTATGTTTGGTTGCCTGCATCTAGTTTTGAGTCTGGCTCTCTAGATGCAAGGATTTTACACGCAGCCTGACTCGAGATACAGAGAAAATAGACGTATCTCTGGATGCAGCGCACGGCAGCCTCGTGTTCTGCGCAAGCGGATATTGTCAGCCACAATAGCAAACCATACATGCGGTGCCACGTGAGTATGTAAGTTTTCTTTTTTCTTTTTTTGTTTATATCTTTTGATTAGCATCTCCGATTACCGAACCGATTTCAAAAATGGGTTCCTGATATTTTTTCGAACAAAACTAGACCACATTTGCTATATAAATTTTAAAATATTTAAATTTCAAAATACCTGCTACTAAACATACAACCAAACACTATCTCTGCATCTGTGCATCCTGTATCCTATCAGCCTAGCTGAGTCGAACAGAGCAAGCTTGTGAGAGAAGACAACCAATCAGCTCCTACAGGATCGAGCTCAAAACGTAACCGGAACTTCTCATTTTGTGTCCACTGTCCACAAAACATTCAGGAATCAGAAGAGGGGAAACAACCACAAGTCCAAGACTGAACCAAAAGGGCAGAACGACGACACGAAAAGAAAGAGCTTCTTCGAAACACCGGCGGAGCAAGCGGTTGGCACCGTTGAGCCATGGCCTAACCAATATCGATCCCATGGTCTATTGTAATCCTCGGTTCACTATACGACTTGAAATGCAACTTGATAACTATATTGATGATATGAGAAAAGAGGATACCTTCAAAGACTTAAAAAGTCTAGTTGAACTCTCAGTTAAGCTTGTTGAAACAAAAAGGCATAATGTTCATGATTTGGTGTACTTGCTTATCAAATCAGTATTGCTTCTACCGGTAACGACGACAAATGTTGAAAGGTTATTTTCTGCAATGAAATTTGTCAAGAATAAATTGAGAAATATGATGGATGATGGTCTTTTGGATGATTGTCTAGTCACCTTCATTGAGCAATATATGTTCACCCCTACTCGTACAGCGTGACCTACTATCCGATCGTATCTGACCCATTTTCACGACTACTCGTGTAGGGTCACGTCGGTGCCGCGTCTTGACCCTGGAGCCAGCCATTCGCGGGCAACTGCCTCGCGGCATCGACGGTGACGAGAACAACGCAAAGAAGTGCAACGGCAAGCAAGCAGATGTACGTCAGAGTTGTTGCTGTGGACTTCATAGGTAAGTCGTTGAAGAGTGCCTAATGGGCTGTTTGGTTGCCTTCTCAGCTCAGCCAGGCTGGTGGGAGTCAGGCTGAGTGGATGCAAGGAGTTGTTGTTTGATTGGTCGTATGAGGTTGGACAGGCTGCACAGAGATGTTGTTTGGTTGGCTGCACTGGAATGGAAGTGTGATAGGCAAATTCAAGAAAGGGATGAAACAAATTTTAAAAATAATAGAAAACCAATAGTTTCACAAACGAAAATAAAAAGTTTTAAAATTTATTCTAGAAAATCAATAAATTGAAAAACTAAAATTTTAATCTTTTGAAATTTATATAGCAAGTATGGTCTAGTTTTGTTCGAAAAAATATCAGGAACACATAGGTGAAATCGGTTCGTTGATCGGGGATATTAATCAAAAGATATAGCAATGAAAAGAAGAAAACTAGATAGTAAATGCTGATGTCAGCATGCATGCATGGCTCAGCAGAGCCTGGCTCTGGGGAAACGGTGGATTTTCTCGTTTCCCTGGAGCCAGGTTGAAAGGGGTGTTTTGCATCTGTAGAACCAGACTGAGTTGAATGAGAACACAACGAAACACCTATCTTTTGCATCTACAGATGCAGTTAACCAAACAGGCCATAAATGTATGCACAAGCAGCTCAGCTACTACACTAGTTTCAGGCTTACAGTTAGGGCTGCGGGTTGCGGTCAGGGTTCAAAAAATCGACGAAAATCGCTCGATTTTCGCACGTATCGCTGCGGCTCGATATTAAAAACCGGTCGATAAACCGATCCGATTCAAAAAATAATTCAAAAAAATTCAAAAATTCGAAAAAATTTACGTGTCAAAAGCCGGTCGAAAATCGGTGGAAATCGATCGATTTTCGCCAAAAATCGTCGAAAATCGCTACAAAAGTCGACCGCACAAAAAAATTCAACATGATTGTCGATTTTCCACCGATAATCGTCGATTTTCCACGTTTTTTGAATTTTTTTGAAAAAAATCTGAATTTTGAATTTATGCGATTTTCGACCGATTTTCGGCTCAATTTTTGCGATTACCGAAAATCACTGTTCATCCGAAAATCGCATGTAACGGTAAGGTGAACCCTGGTTGCGGTATATATAAGAACAAGCAGATCGGTCGAGATAAAAATGAAATGTAAGCTCAACTGTAGAAGTCATATTTTGTGGGGGAATCTGTACGCACTATGCAGGATGCAGTTTTGGTAAAGCCACTACTCTTTTAGCGATTAACGCATCCATCAATCATCTGGAGTTATTATTTCAGGAATAAAATTGCGTTTCCTACAACTTGAACGCACTTTAACATATGCAATATCAAGAACAGATTTCTGTCCAAATCATTCTTGACCAAAATAGATGTGGAACTATCTGATTTGTCGCAGCTCGCAAGAAAGAAACATTTACCAGATATCACCGCAAGAACTTAACAGACATGCTTGGCAAGGGATATCATAAATTTGAATGCACTGAGACATACTACACGACATTAGGTTTCTGTTTACACAAGATAAACACCTACTAGCGTCATAGCATAATATAGATATTATACCAGATCTTGTTCATTAGTTACAGGGCAAATGTATACTCAAGAAAGAAACAGGTGCCTTTCTCCAGTCACAAGCTAGTCACTCCTAATTGCGTTTTTTTCCCATGAGAAATTCCAAACAGAAACACCAAGGATGATGCAGTGCAAGCTAACACCCTCAAACCTTACGAAACAAGCCTGCATCTAGTGCCGGTCTCGACGGTCATGATGCCTGCAGAGATACAAAAATCAAGTCAGATGCATTTCCAATAGAATCATGAGCAGTGTTGTAGTAAGAGAAGTCGACATTCCAAAACAACTAGCTGAAAATCACTAAATTGTAGGTTAGTATTAATTTAATGAATTCATTTTACATGCATAATAGAAATTGAAAGTAAACCTTTTAAGAATCTAGATCATCATAGTACTAAAATTAATTTGACAATCTAGTAGTATGTACCCACCAAGTAGCAGAACATAATTTTGTTTCTTCCAAGAAATTATAAATTTCACACTGAATCTGGTGCCTTCAGTAGACTTCTTTTTGTTTAATACAACAGTAGAAGATAGCAAGAGAGGAAGTAGTGATGCACAATTCCAACTTTATGTGATAAATCATAACTAGAGCAGATGTAAACATACCTGTGTCGATCATAGTCTCTAGAACTGTCCCTTGGGGAACGTGACCTTCGGTGGCTCCTTGAATCATAACTACGAGATCTCCCTGATTCTCTACCCTTTTCCCTGCCATACCTACTTTCTTTGTCATGGTATCGATCATCGCTACTTCTACGGTCATAATTCCTGTCCCTGTCACGGCTGCTGCCTCGGTCTCCTCTGTCCTTGCTTGATACTCTCTCACGTTCCATGCTCCTTTCCCTGGACCTAGTTATATAAGTAGTTTTGAAAAGCTTTTAGCACCATGACAAATAAAGGATGTTACACTGTTACTAATAATGCATCAAAAGCGTCAGAAAACGTAGAGTACCTTCTGTCATATTCAGCTCGATCCACCTTTCGCCTTTTGTTTTTCTCTTCCTGCACACGTAAAAAGGACAAACACATATCTCATCTTAATCTCAAATAAAAAGCATGCAAGTACTAATATAAAAGGTCAATAATTCGGCCATGTTAGCAAAAACCTGGTACTAACATGTAACTCTGCAGGACTAAGTTTCACACAAAAGATTATGATTTCTGAAAACTAACCTGCAGTCCAGATAACTTCTCACGTATCAGCATATAACCCATATGAAGTTTCCCTCCAAAATGATCTGCTAAACGTCGGTCACTGTTTGGAAGGAAAAAGTCAGCTACAATAATAAATTGTAAATGATATGATGTTTTGCCAGAAGTTTGTGATAATTTACTATAACTCTTAACAAGACATCCGCAAGGATAAAAACATGTATAATATAAACACGCACATTCTTTAGCTGCAAAAGTAATCCTCGTAAAAGTGGACCCAAAAGCCTGCTGGTGAAAAAGGAGGTATGGTGTCTGTCAAAAGCTGAAGCATTTGAAAAAACCCCAAATTCTGCTATACTCATGACCCCATGGCGGAAGTTGATGGTGAAGCTAAAGAAGAGTTTACCTGTCGTACACACTCAAGAATGCTCCACATATGTCGCACAGGCGCAACTTTTGATCAGTCTGAACAAAAGAACATAAAATGGACAACATCAATATAACAACAAAACAACTAATATATACAGTTATACTTTCTGGGTCTGAAAAAAAAAACAGCTAAATATATTAATACAGTTATAATTTCTGGGTCCGAAACAAACTTCCCAACAAGAATAGAGTCCTATAACATATATAATCCAACAAATAGGTCTCTATTTGGTCAGCAACTCTCAACAAAAATAGTGGGTCTAAGGATTTTAAGCAAAAATGAAAAAGGAATTTATTTTTTTAATGTGGAGTGCACATGGAAAATTCATCGAACTTACAATCTGAATGTGAGATGTCATTTTTGAAGAGTCTGGAACAGGCTGTGGCCGAGCACCCAGCTGGTTAGAAATCAAAAGAGAACACATGAGAAAAATATGAAATAGTACTTCTTTTGGCAACTACGACAGAGGAGCTACTAAAACTTCTAGTTAGTTGCTCCAACAAATTTAAATGCTAAAGATAGAGATCAACCTTCTTCAGAGCTTCTGCTTCATCCAACAATTTTTGAGCTTCATCAATCATCCCATTCTCACCTGTTCAATATAAACATTAGAATCACTATTTACTTTCTTATATATGTAAGAAGAGATAAACAATGGACAACAACTTAATAGTGGCCAAGGATTCGTCCTCTAGTAGTTAGGGGAAGAAGGCTATAGAAGCATGATTTTTTTAGAAAATACCTAGTTCTTCCGCCTTTTTGAGTTTTTCATTTATCATTTCTTGTGTGCGTTCATCTGGAGCAGCAGCAGCAGGTGCAGTTGGTTGAGTAGCAGTTTGCAGAGAATTCATTAATGAGACACGGTCCTTGTTAAAAGCTTCAAGTAGCAGCTTTGCCTTGCAATAGTAAAAAAAATTGTCACCAAATCAACAGAATGGAAAGAAATCAGCTATATAAAATAAGTTCATGTAACTCCAGTGTGGTACATATTTGATAGTGACACCAGTAATACCTGCTCTTCAGCCCTCTGTTCCTTGAGCTTGTCAACCTCTTCAGTAGCTCGAATTTTGCCCTCAGTGTTTCCCTCAAGATCTATAGGAACAAATAGTTCATGTAATCAAGTTTAATAGAACAAGCACCAGGCACGAAGAATTGAATGTGGAATTATTTCATAGTACAAGAAAATTTAAATGTTTGGCAAGCATTTAAAAAGGAGACTGTATGGGAAACTAAGAACAATATCGGTGGGCAAAAACAAAAAATTAAAATGACAAAGAGACAAGTAGAGGAAACTAAGAACAATACCGGTGGGCAAAAACAAAAGATTGGAGTGATGAAGTGACAAAGATTTAACAAACGAAAATAGCGGTTGGCAAAAACAAAAGTATAAGAGTAACAAAGAGTCAAGTATTTAACAAACAAAGAAATGCTCGGTCAGTGTGTGTCTATTATTGCCTCAGTAGGTACAATCACAAGAATGAAGAAAATAACTAGATGAATCATCCATGGACAGTTTGATTGTTGAGGTCAGCTTTCCATATTTTAGCCATGATTATCTTGGATGAATGGTACCATGTGCTTAGGATCATTTTTAGTTCATTTTTCTCTGATTTTGTTTATTTAGATATGCTTCATTGTTAAATGAGATAAGACAAAAGAACAACGGGTCATGCAAACATACATATGTGTGAGGATTACAGTGGTTATTAGATCATTAAAGTATGCAAATTATGTTGAAATAGCATATCACTAAATGAAGAAATTAAGTAAAAAACATGACACATAACATTTAATTGCCATGGAAAATATTAACAAAGATATGGCCAGTTCAAGTTAAAAGAAAAATTTATCAACGTATGGTACTTAGGGATGGAACTGGTACGGATATTTTCCGACCGACCGAATTGATTTGGATGACGATTTGGATAGTTTCACAGATATCCAGTTGATTTCTCGGATAAGGATATGGATATGGATAATTTATATGGATACGGATACGGATATGGAACGCTGATTATCCGACGGATACGGAATATCCGAGTTTTTGTTCGGATAATATCCGAATATGACATACGGATATTATCCGAATAACACATTTCAAAATAACACATTAACAGTCTCACTGACACTGGCGCCGAACATCGTGCGTCAGGTTTTGCCGCGGTTGTGCCAGGCGCCTGCGGGCGGTGGCTTGTGTGCCGCGGCGGTTGTGCCGCTGCCCGCTGGCGCTGTGCCGCACTGCCGCATGAGTCGCGTGTCCAAGCGTGACTCAGCAAGCGTGGCGTGAGGCCCCGTGGCGTGAGGCCGTGGATCGTGAGGCGTGAGCCGTGAGCGACTGAGTCACTGAGCGCAGGGGACAGCAAAAAAAAAGAGACCAAGACTCCAAGAGAGAGAGATCGGTAGAGACTTGCCTGCAGGCGAGCCAGTGCCTGGCTTGCCCTCGCCCACCGCTTCTTGAGGCTTGAGCGCCGCCTCGGCCTCTGCGCCGAGGGTCGAGGCTCGCGCCGGCGCGCCCCACCGGCGAGGACGGCAAAAGGGCGACCTGCGGCACTGCGCCTCGCGCTTGAGGCCTGAGCGCCCCATCGGGCGACCGCGGCGAAGCCCAACCGGTCGGCCCCGCCTCCTCCCTCCACCGGCCTCCTCCCTCCAGATCCACCATCGGCTCCTCGAGACGCCGAACCTTGAAGTAAGGTGAATCCTCAATCCATACAATGTTTTTTTACCTGAAATGCATCTGAATAAAGCACTAAAGTGATGTATTTGTTAACTTTCAGTTTAGTAAGTGCATGCTTACTTCATTTTACTTGATGGTTTGATGCCCCTAATCTTTGGTCCGGTGTGTTCGTGGTGGCACCTGTTCTTCCTTTTATTCGTTCTCAGGTCTTGCAATGCAGAGAAGAGACAACTCATTTGGCAGCATTTGACTCTCTCCTCCTCCCAACGCGTTTACTTGCTCTTGCTTGCTCGCATCCATTTTATTTTTTTTCTTTCTCCTCTGCGTGCATCTGATTCTGATGCTGCAGTACCTTGCCACTTGTTTAATCTACACTACTGCCTTAGTGCCTTTTCACTACGACTGCTACTACTACTACCAGCAAGGCAGCAATAGCAGCTTGGTTTGAGTAAAGTGGTTCTGTTCTTTGTGGAGCAAGTATAAGGAGTGGTTAAGTACTAATGATGCACTTACTTTTGAGCTCACTGGAGTTTACTTGCATTTGTGGCTTCTTACGGAGCGGAACCATTGAAGAATTACGATCTTATCTTAACACCATGTTAAGTTCGGGTGCAGGAAATTCTTTCTTTGCCTTCATTGAGAAAGTAGTAAACGAAGATAATGCTGTTCAGTGATAGTTGTACCAGTGCAAGCTTTTATCTGTCAGGTGCTTCTGAAACAAGAAGCAGTTGGGCTTGGACTTGGAGACTATTTGTGGTTTGATTTATCATTCAAATTATGTGAGTTGGATGTTATCATGTGGATAAGTGATGAATTATGGATGCTGTTATGTTCAGAAATCAATATGTTTATTTGTTTGCAAGTCATTCAGTCATTTTTGATAATAGTAATTTTTTTGGCAGGATGGAACCCGGAATTGAAAGTGCAAGTGCTAGTGTTTGCAATAATGTTGAAGAGTCATCTACTACCCCTGTTACTGCAGGCATATCTGTGCCTAGTGCAGCCAGTACCGCTGAAATGGAACAAGGTAAAAATGGATCTAATATTTGTGATGGAAGTGCCCCGCCTTCAAAGAAGCAGAAGAAGTCTACCTCAAAAGTTTGGCTATACTATGACAAGGTTGAGGTGACAAATATAAAACCAAATGGTGTTAAGGTGCTGGAAACTTGGGCAAATTGCAAGAGATGTGATTACAAAGGTCTAGCACAGGGCAATAGAGGCACAACAGTATTTTGGAATCATTTAGAGAACAAGCATGGAATGAAGCAAGGCAAACAAAAGCAACACTCAGAAGACACAGAAGATGGTACTGTTGTTATGGAAACATACAGGTATGATTCAGAAGTTAGCTTAAAAAAGTGGTATTTGGCTATTGTTATGCATGAGTATCCTTTTAATATGGTTGAACATCAGTATTTTGTTGACTTTATCAAGTCCTTGCGTCCTGGTTTTACATTTAATTGCCGCAAAACTACAAGGAACAAAATAATGGAAATATTTGTGGAGGAAAAGAAGAAGCTATATAATTTGTTTAACTCTATGTCATGCCGCTTTTCTTGTACCATGGACATGTGGACTTCAAATCAAAACAAAGGGTACATGTGCATAACTGTGCATTGGATAGATTCAAATTGGACTATGCAGAAAAGAATAATCAAATTCATGCATGTGAAAGGAAGCCATACTGGACAGAATCTAGCCAATGAGTTTGTCAAGGGTGTGATGGCCATGAACCTTGAAAAGAAATTGTTTGCTCTTACTCTAGACAATGCATCCTCTAATGATAAATGTGTGAAAGAAATTATTCCAATTCTCAGCAAGGATGCTCCTTTGATCTGTGATGGAGTCTTTTTTCATGTAAGATGTTTGTGTCATATATTGAACCTTGTTGCTCAAGATGGCTTAAAAGCAATTGCACCATCGGTCCATAACATTAGAGATACGGTTGCAATTGTGAAAAATTCTCCATTACAGTGGGAAGAATTTCAGAAGTGTGCATTAGAATGTGAGTTGGATGTCAATAAAGGTCTTTCATTAGATGTTGCAACAAGATGGAACTCCACTTTTCATATGTTGAATAATGCTTTGTATTTTAAAAGAGCTTTTGAAAGGCTGCTATTCTTGAATGAGAGCAAATATGGGAAGTGTGCTCCAACACAAGAAGATTGGGATAGGGCAAAATATCTAACAAAGTGTTTGCTGAAATTTACTGATGCCACAAACCTCTTCTCTGGACATTCCTATCCAACAGCTAATCTCTTTTGGTGGAAATTTTGTGACATAAAGCTAGCAATTGGAGAATGGGTTCTTGACTGTGATGAAAATATTTCTACCATGGCAAAGGCAATGCAGGCAAAATATGAGAAGTATTGGGACAAATCCAATATAGCTCTTGCAGTGGCATGCTTTCTTGACCCAAGATACAAGAGGAAGCTAGTGGATTATTTTATGAGGAAAATTTATCATGAGAGGTATGAGTATGAGCACGAACTTAATAAGTTCATGAATGTTCTTAACCAATTATTCCATGCTTACAAGTCTAGCTCTAGCACACATGAAGAATCAACAATACAACCTAGTGGTAGTAGGAGTTCTCAGTCATGCAATGTTGATAAAGAGATTGAAGACTTTCTGTATGAAGGTGTCTTAAGCCATACAGAGGACACTGAACTTGAGGTATACATGAATGAACCACCATTAAAATTTGTTGATACTGATAATGTCAAATTTAATGTATTGGGATGGTGGAGGGACAAACAAGGGTCTTTTCCTATTCTCTCACGGCTAGCACGTGATGTGTTATCGGTTCAAGTTTCAACGGTTGCTTCAGAATCAGCTTTTAGTGCCGGTGGCCGTGTTGTTGATCCATTCCGTAGTAGACTAGAGCCTGATGTTGTCGAAGCTCTAATTTGTACTAAGGATTGGACATTTGCTTTAAACCAAGGTAAGAATAAGATGTTTGGTTAATATATTATGCATTCATGTGATCACTCATTTTAACTTACTAATTTTCACTTGTCTTTGTAAAATGTGAGGTTGTGCAAACTATGAGACAAAGAAGATTCCAACACTAATGGATGATTTTGACCTAGAGGAGGCAAAGACAAAACATATAGAGGTTTGTGTAACTGAGTATTAATTGATGCTGCAAAACCATCTTTTTTTCCCTTGCTGTACTAATTCATATTCCTATAGGATGGCATGATTGACTCTGGGGTAATTGAGTGATAATTGTGGCTGGAACAAGCAAGTGAAAGACGGGTTTACAACTTTTGGGTGCGAGCAAGCACGTGAAATATAATTCCTTTTGGACTTTGGTTGCTATTCCAGTATTGAGTATTGACATATTGCATTGCAGGTGCTTATGTATGTCAGTATGTGGTTATGGAACTTTGAACTCAACTATTGTAATATTGTTTACTGTTTAGTGTCTGCTACTATACTAGAAACTAAGAAGTTGGAACTTTGAACTTTGAACTGTTTAGTGTCTTAATCAGTGGATTGCTAATTCAGTTCGGTGAATAGTCATGCACTGCGTGCCCTTGCCATTGATTGTTCTTTTCACTGCCTCTGTGTGCCGTGCTTTGTGTGTGGTACATATGCCCTTGCCATACGCCAGCTGCAAATCATTTGGTTCAATTATTGCAATGGGTTATGGGTACATTGTTACTCACAGGTATGACAAGCTAGGGATAAAACGGCAAAAAAAAGACATACAAATATATTTCTTTTGGAATTTTGAATTTAAATTTGGACCGATTTTGAAAAAAAAACTGAAATTGGATTTTAAAATATCCGACTAATATTATCCGTATTCATGTTGATTCCGATCCGTATTCGATCTGTATTCGTATCCGATATTATCCTGTATAATTCGTATTCGATTCTGTATTCGATACTATTCGTATTCGATTCCGTATTCGATAAAAAATACGGATACGGATATGAATAGAACGATATTCGACCGTATCCGATCCGATCACATCCCTAATGGTACTCACAAAACTGACAAATTTCCAAACAAGAAGTACATTTATGTTTTGAATTTTATACCGAAGGATCAAAATCTTCTACACTTTTCCATTTGAAAATGAAAAGGTGCATGAAGGAGGTAAAAAAAATGGCATGTGGCCATAACAGAACTTGAAAAGAAGAACAAGGATAGCACCAGATTTACCAAAAGTGTCGATCTCCTTCATCTTCTCCTTAATTTTTTTGGAAAATTCGATTACTTCTTTACTCTGCATTTGCAAGTACATATTGTATTTCACCATTTAGTTTATCTCCACAGTGAAACAATCAAAAGTAATTAATGGGGCTGAAAGAGTAATTAACAGAAGGTACCTGCGTAACCTCAGTGACAGAGATTGCAATAGCTGCCTTAGCATCTTCCTCCTCCAAACGTTTAAGGGCTCTTTGAATCTTCCTTTCGCACTCACCTATTAGTCTTTCTATAGTTTCTTCCAATTCACGGTCATAGTTGTCCATACCTTTGGCTTTGGCTTCCTCATATCTATATTACTAAGTTCAGGAAGTAACAGAACAGAGCCCTCACACCCAACTGCAAACATACAATAGAGACATGCATGGGAATGAAAAGAAGGAAAATCTTCTACGTGCTTCAGTTTTACCAATGCAATTGCACACTACTAAGCAACTATCACCGATTCCTCATAATTCCCAGCTTAACTCAAGACTGCCACGATGCATGAATTAGCAAACATTTAAAACCATCTGCTCCATACGTAAAACAGGCCCTAATTAAGAGAATCGGAGATTTAGTTGATTAGGAAAGACTAGATAGCACAAACACAATGAAAACATACTAAAACATCATGGTTGAAATACGTAAAGTCAGAGGGGAAACCTCAATATCGCAACCCTAGCACTTCAAAATTCACTGCCACTGGACATGCACCCAAACAAACCCTTAGTCGCCAATATTTATTCACGCTGTTGACCAACAAAACACTTAATTTAAAATCTTCCACAAAGTAAGCCCAACACGCCCATATAGACGCAAAAACTCAAGCTTTACACGCAATGATCTTAGAAATTCATCAAACAGTGACAAAACCAAACAATCCAGACCATTAAATAGACTCCATCCGTTTTGCCCTCGTCTCAGACCTACCACTCGAGCACTCAAACTCCTCCGATTGGAACTAAACTTTTATTAGGGGGGAAATGAACCAATACGGGCATTCCCACAAATCCGCTCGCATACTAAACCAAACACAAGAAATCGACCGGAAGGATACTCCTTACGAAGCAGTAGCGAGTGTAGCTTGGGGCACGGCCCCATGTCCATCTTCTGCAAAACACCAAACAAAAAAGAAACATATCAGCGAGCCAAACCGCGCGAAATCCGGATCGAAATCTCGAAGGCCGCGCGAGGAAAACGCACGGTGAGCTGGAAGAGGTCGTGAGGGCAGAGTCCCGCGAGGAAGAGGCGGCAGACGTCGCGGTCGTAGTACTTGCGGCTGACCTCCCGCACGTCGCCGTTGCGGTTGGCGCCCATGAGCTGGTCGAGCTGCCTCCGGATGGCGTCCATGGCGATTGGCGCCGCGCGGCCTAGGGTTTTGGGTGGTGGCGAGGAAGGAAGCTAGCTAGAGCAGGTCTGGAAGGCGCTGGAACGAGAATAAAGGTGGCTGGTTCGACCGACCGACCGACCGGAACACGGCCCGACCAGCCGAGCTACAATTCACCCCGGATACCTTTGCATGCCGTCCGATCGATAACACACGGTCCGGATAGATTGAGCCTTTGTGTGCTGTCCGATCGATAACGCACGGTCCAAATTAGAGCTGGGTATCATGTCGTGCTGGTCTGGTCCAGACCCATCATGCTTCGGATCGGAACCATATCGTGCCACGATGGTCCATCATGCCCACCGTGCCGGTCCGACTCGCCTTTGGCGAGCTTAGGCCCAACCTATTTTTGCTTCGTGCTGTGCTGGCTCAAGCCCGACCCATTTTCACTATTGCAACGAGCAAAGAAATAAAACACATCACTACTACTAAACTACTTATTTTAATTACATAAGAGACTAATCACATCAACAAAATATCAAATATAAATGCAATGTTTAAAGATGCACTGAATTAACAATATCTGCCAACTTTTAGGTCTTAATCTGTGATTTCGTGTCCGTTCGTGCCGTGCCGACACAGGCCCAGCCCAAACGATCGTTACGGGTCGTCTTACCCATCATACCCGGTTTTCAGATCCCAGACGTCATACTACGCCAGACGCCGCCCGCCTGATGAAACCGCCATACCGAAATTCAGACCAAACCATCCATTGTACTTTAGGTCGGCTCAAAAGAACCTGGCCCAAGTGCCCACCTCTAGTCCAAAGAGATTGATGGGTTCGATGATCTCCAATACGGCCACGGCCTGGGCGGAGAGGCGTCGTCACGGCCCAGCCTCTGCCGGCGACGACCCGGCTCCTGACGCTGACTGACGCCGCGAGCTCTCCGGTCTCTTCAACGCTCCATCGGATCGCTGCGCTCCGAGCTCCCCACCGATCGCTCCCCCCTCCCCTTTTCCGGTGGTAAGCCTTCTCTCCGCCTTCCCTCTACGGCTCGTAATCTTTGGTGTTGCTCCTTCTCGCTAACCGACTGCTAGGACCCTCGGAGATGTTTGGGAACTACAGCCGTTCTTCTTTGTGTTAGAGAGTCTGGTGCTTCGATTCAGTTGTCCAGCACCTATCCACGAATGGATCATTCTAGTTTTTCCTTTCGTTTATTGCACCACGATGTTCTTATAAGAGTTATATTTTCCACCGTGATCGGCGTTGTCAAGGGATTTGTGGGCGTGGTAGTAGTGCTGATAAGATTGCTTTGATTACAGTAGCTAACGGTTCAAAATTGAAATGAATCCATTTCGAGCGGAAAAAAAGGTTAACGAGGCTCAGCTTGACAGTAACTCGTTAGCTTGAATTTGAAATAACTGATTAAATGATAAATAAAATGATTTTACGTCAAATTATGTTAATTTCGAAAGAAGCTCGATAATAGTTTGTTAAACTCAATAGCCAACCCTACGTGGCAACATGGTTAATCCGCCCACTAGTCTAGTGCTAGAGCGCCATCTTAATCTAGTTCTTGATTGCGCAATGACCAATTCTATGTGTTGTTCATTTGGGTTTGATTGCATCATAGTTCTACAGTTGTAATTTGGCTTATCGTTGGACCAACTGCATTGCTGGTATCGATCCCAAGATAGATTCAGAACCTGATGCTTGTGTTTAATTTTTTTTCCCAGAAAGAAACATTTCCAAGCCACCTTGAAACTGTTCATGTTGAGGTGTGTGTGATTTGAACGGTGACACATCTTTCCAGCATTATATCTGCATAGGTTGTAAGGCTGCACTCCTTTAAATATTGTACGGATAATAAATATCCTTTGGTGGATTGCTCAAGCGTGTTACAATATACAAGCATTATTGTTTGCTCATCCAACCCTTTTTCAGGACACAGTTGTGCTAATGGACAGCCTTATGTGCACGACAGAGGAAGATGGATTAAATTTCCAGTGCAACCTGTATGATTCAGAGGTTGTAAATAGCATGACAGAACTCCTACTTCGTGGATTGGCAACAGCTTCAGTGGACAGCACCACTGGTGATATCTTTAAGAGCCCATCTTCCGTAGCTGCTGGCATCAAGACCGAGGTAGCAGAGTATCTGATTCAGAGATCTGAAACACTTGTTCGCGAATCTGTGGATGGAGGCGAGGATCATTCAGATCAATTAATAAAAGCATCCGCCAGGCCAACGGAATTCATATCAGACTTGATCGATGATTTTGCAACTTCAAAAAGGAACTTGCTGAGCCATGTGTCTGGGTTTTTTTCTAGTGAAAGCCGTCTGAACAGAATCAAAGACTTCATGCAAAAGATGGATATGGAGAACTTCTGGGCACTGGATGGAAGGAAGGCTACTGCAGAGGACATTCTTAAGAACATAGACATGAAATGCATATTCCATTGCCCTGAGAGATTTGAGAGACCAGATAAGCTAGCTGAGCACAGAAGTCAATGCAAATTTAGGACCGTGAACTGCACAAATGATGGATGTTTAGCTTCATTTTCTGCTATTCATATCGAAAAGCATGACTCTGTCTGCCCATTCAAGCTCCTACCATGTGAGCAGCTGTGCCAGCAACATGTTATGCGGTGCAAGATGGACGGACATTGCACAACAGTCTGCCCTATGAAGCTTATTAACTGCCCTTTTTACCATGTTGGCTGTGAAATGGCCTTTCCACTGTGTACTCTTGATAAACATTGTTCGGGGTTCCTTCAAACCCATCTGCTGTATGTCCTCCAAGTGATTACAAGACAGGATGCTTCTGTTAATGATATGAATCAACGGATACAACTCCTTGAGAAGGTTAGTAAAATCTGTAGCCATGGAAGTTTCTATGCTGCCATGGAAGTTTCTAGATATTCATATAACACAAAATTATTTTTAAATTTAGCTTGCTATTTTACCCGATGTAAGATCTGAGATGCAAAAATAACTGGTGATTATTCAACTCAACAGCTAGAAGCAGTAAGTAATTGTAGAACTGATGAAAGAATGCACAGGGTTTGTCAGAAAGTAGTAGGCAATATTTTCTTACACCAAGTTGTAATAGTTGAATCCTACTGGGGCTTGCTACACATAATTATTAATTGATTTTGAAAGAAAAGTGGTGCTAATTTTTAAGGGAAAAATATGTATCTGTTCATAAACCACTTTCCAAAATGAAATCCGGCTTAATTCTTCTTTTCAACCTTATTACAGGCCCAGTCACTGAACGAACTATCTGGGGCTTTAGATGTCAGGTCCCTCACTCTGGTAACAAAGGAGCAAGAAGCAAAGATCAAGAAACTCGAACAGGATCTCAAAGCGCAAGAGGCAAAGATGAAAAAACTTGAGAACGAGTTTAGGTCAGCGAAAGCATGAAATTGTCATGATTGCAGCCTTACTGGATAAACACAGGGTGGCATACTTTAGTACCTGTAAATAATCAATAGCATTACCATACAGTTTACCATCATGTTAACCATTGTTCATGTACATACCACGGAGGGCTGTAGTGTTTAGAAAAGTCAGCTTCTCTTCAATTTACTTGTTAATTTGAAGTAATCAATGTTTCACCATTTCTATTATCAGATAGTAAATGCTTGGATTTTATGGGGATGAGGTTCATTGGGATCATCTGCCATCCCCTTTTTGTTGGTCTTGTCCCAGGTTGGGCTATTTTGTCGATGATATTGGGGTGTATTTGATGCATGATCCAAAGGAGCTGAACACGGATAAGGTTCTTCATGAGGATGTTGTGGTTCGCTGGGTTGGGAGCGTTGGAACGCGCGAGTTCCTGGTCGGAGACCCGCGCGCGAAAGAGACGAAGACGCTGCATGTAAATGAATCCAAATGGCCCGAGAGATAATCGCGACGATCGAGCCACCGGCCGGTTGTCGACGGCAGCGCCTGAGCCTGGATTTGTGGTACTTAAAACGTCCCTTTTCTTGTGTTTCTCTTCCCCTTTTATTCACCCTCCTCCCTTTACAAGGAAGCAACTAACAGATCCAACAAAAAAGGAAACCACAACCGAATTGATAACTTAAAGATAGAAACTAATCTTTTTAGGAAATAAACTAATTGTTCTCCTCGCTTTAAATCTCGCCATCCTCTCGCATGCATGCGCTTTGTGAAGACTCGGTCAATGCGATTTGCGGTCGATCAATACTCCCTTGGACACCAAGCTTGTCCTCGAGCTGAAATCGTGATAGGAACGGCAAGAACGATGGCGCCCACCCACGACGCTCGGCTGCTCACCTTCCCACTGAACCAAGAATTGACGGTGGCCGCGAAGGAACCGCCGCCACAGAAGGCGGGCACTCGTCGCGATACCGATTCACCGCTCGCCACATCGGGAGGAAGTGAGCGTGGTTGGAGGTGTGCCGTGGAACGGCTTTGAGAAGGGAGACGGGAAATACATTATGAATGCGAGCTGGCCGGGAGCTCTAGGCCGATACGCTACTTCCGACGCAAGCAAGCACTGAGCACGGGCCGAAGAAGCGAGAGAAAGCTTGAGCGGTCCAATGACCGCAAGGGATCCGTTGTGAAGGTTGACGACATTAGCCACACCTGTGCACCTACTGGAACGACTCGCGGTGGCCCGTGATCATATCGCCGCTTCATGCGGTTCTCGGGCACGAGAAGATGTCGAGCCTGGGCGAAGGGCATCCCGATCCACCAACTTGCACCCACCGATGGTAGTGGTCCCTGAATACGGTTAGGCCGGTGTGGCGGCCGTGAGACCAACTCGAATGGCGCCATCCGCAATCCGGAATGATAGGAAGTATTATAGCAAAATTCGCCCAGTAGCCATCGAACCCACGAAGACGGAGTTATCGCTTGTTAGGCAACAAGTAAATACATTTCAATGTCCCGTTGACTACTTCGCCTGGCCATCGGCCTGGGGATGATATGCCGAGGACGTGAGCAGCGAGTGCCACATCGCTTAAAGAGATCTTGCCGAAGCACCGGTAAAGACGCGGGTCGCGTCCGAGACAATGGACTCGCACTCCATGGAGACGGACCACCTGAAGAAGATGTTAGCAATTTGAGGAGCGGTCGCCGCTTGATGGCAATGAAATGTCCATACTTGGAGAGACGGTCCAACGCACTCACCAAGATAGATTCGGCTTTGGGATTTGGGCAACCCGACGATGAAATCCATAGAGATGTCGGCCCAAACATGGGATGCGAGTAGTGGTTGGCAGCCTACGTGGTGACAAGGAACTTGCTTTGTCACTGCGATAAACGCGGCATCGCCGTGATGTATATCATCGACCGTTTGGCGTTGCTTGTCCCAAAGAAAGTGTTGTCTAACACGATGAAGAGTTTTATGAACACCTTCGTGTCACATCATGGAAGGCGACCACGACTCAAGGCATGCCGATGGCGGGTACGAATAATTGACGCCAGTACAAAGGCCATCGGCCAGTAGACCAATTAGAGGTAACTTCGGGAAGATGGATCACCGCTTCAGTAGCACACCCGGCCTTTGATTCTGGATCCTGGCGCAATAGGTGCTTCCACTCATCCATCATCTGAGATGGGAGAGGAAATTGGCACGCACACGCCCTCTTCCTCAGACATCCGGGATAAAGAGCTCATTGCGGTTCGGCATCGCTTGTACTCAACAAATCAAACCCCATTAATTTACTTAACCAATGTTGTTGTGGCGAGTCACCAAGGCCTCGCCGAGAAGATATTTCAGTCGGGTATGATCGCTAAGACTCACATACGCCCCTGGTACGACCGCCAATGTCTGATTGCCTTGGAGAGACCGATCAATCTCCGTTCATACGCGGCAAGAGATTCCGACATGCCGCCCTTGAAGCGCCGATCAAAAGGCCACGGATGGCCTGCCGAGAACCGCCCAATGCTACTACCGATGCGCCGATTCGATCACAAAGTTACGCCGAGAATCTGGCAACCGCAGATTCCGGATCGCAGAGCTGCCTTCAAGTCGCGGAAGGCCTGCTCACTGCCGGCCGACCATCGAATGCTTGGTGTCGTAGAGGGTGGTCAATGGTTCGATCGTGAGCGCATCGCCGAATGAACCGTAGAGTACCCGGCCAGGCCAAGGAAACTACGCACTTACCGATGCCGATGTCGGGGTTGGCTGCTGATAGCTTGGAGCTTTGATGGGTTGGCCACGCCGCCGAGATAATGTGGCCTGGTAGGCCACTCGCTGCGCAAGCGCGCATTTGGCTCGCCGAGGAAAAGGTGGGTGGCGCAACCTCTCAAGCACCTGCATACTTGAGTCTTTGCATGAGTGTCCGGTGATGCGCCAGATATCAAAATATCATCAAAGAAGACTAAGACAAATTTCCGCATGAAGTCCGCGAGCACTTCGCTCATTAGTGCCTGGAAAGTAGATGGTGCATTGCACAACCCAAATGCCATAACGAGAAATTCAAAATGGCCATGGTGGGTCGCGGAATGATCTTCTCGACATCTTCTTCCTCAGATCCAATTGGTGGTAGCCGGAACGAAGATCGAGTTTGGAGAAAACTCGCTCCCATGTAGTTCGTCGTAAGTTCTTCCACCACGGAATGGGAAACTTGTCTTTGATTGTTTTGGCATTGAGGGCGCGATAGTCCACGCAGAACGCCACGATCCATCCTCCTTTGCCACCAAGAGCACCGGGCGAAAAGTGGGATCGGGCCGACGAATGATCCCCTCGTTCATCATGGTGGCACACTTGATTCTCGATCTCATCTTTCTGCCTGGAAGAGGTAACGATAGGGACGAACCGCCACCGGATCCGCTCCTTCCTGTAGGCAAATGCGGTGGTCGTGACGCCCGGAGGTGGTGGCAAGCCTTGAGGTTCCACAAAGACCTCAAAATCCGCGACGTGGTGGCCACCTTTTCAAGCAGATCTCGAAATGTGCTTGGGAGGTGTGGTGTACCTAAGCCTCAGAAGCGACACTTGTTTTCTGGTCCGCCGAATTGGAACGACATTGTAAGGGACTCAAAGTTCCACACGACATCACCTAAGGGCTTGAGCCACCGAACCCCGAAAGCACCACTCAAATCCTTGCAATGGAACGAGGAAGAAGGGTGTCTTGGAATGTATGAGTCTCACGCCAGGTCCTCCGTGGTGCAGCCTGCATGGCAATTCGCGCCATTAGCCACCTTGACGTCGGCCCTCGCCTCGCCGTTGCTAAGTTGTATTCCCACGTGGTCTGGCGTGCGCATGACTAATGAAGTTGTGCGTACTACCGTTGTCAACTACCCACGCAGCTGCTTGCCATGCATTAGGATATCGAAGTTGCATAGTGCGGCCTCTTCCGAGGTCCCTCGAGTGCCAACGCCGAGAGTTCCGGTGCCGTCCAGGTTTTCTCCTGGTTCCTCCTCTTCGGCGCTTATGGCCTCCAACAGAACAAGCGCTGCAACGGTGCCCTGGTGTATATTTCATCGCAATTAAAGCATAGTCCCTTGGCTCGCTGCTCGCCATCTCGCTCGCGGTCCAAGCGACGGTGAAGGGAGATCTGGCCCGATGAGGAACCAGCGACGCCAGTACTGCTTGGCGCTGGCGACGCCTCCGTAGCTCCTCTCGTGGTCCCGGGTTAGTCGGACGAACAAGGGGCGCAAGTAGCCGGTTGAGGACGAGTGACGCCGGGCACCATCCACGGCCGGGCCGGATTGGCCGGAGCTTCTGCTGAAGGTAAGCCATGGCTGAACGCTGGACGCGCCGACCGGACTTAACTCCTGGTTGCTCACGGCAATCCACGCGTCCCTGCTTCGGCTTCAGCGAGTTACCGCCTCGCTTAGGTCGCGAGGTCGGCCACTGCATGCATCCGCGGCCAAGGTCACGGATAGACCCGCACAGAAGGTCTCGTCGATCTTCCGTTTCATCCGGGGCGCCGGCGAGAAGCCTCAAATTCCTTCGCGTAATCATCAACTCGCGATTCTTGCTTGAGATTTACCAGGTCGCCAAGGGACCCGGCGATCGCGAAACTGGTCGCAAGAACGCCTCAGAGAAGTCGCCCCATGAGATGGGCCTTCCTCTAACTCCCAGATTATCAAGGACCTCTTGTGCTTCTCTCGCACGTGAAGACCGCCATCCGACGGGCGTGCTACGACGTGGAATGTCGTGAGCACGCGCGAACCTCTCTCGCATTGCCTCACCCAAAGCAAAGGGATCTTCCGTCTGGCCATAGATCGGTAGCTCATAGCGAGGTGCCCGGAAGGAGGCGATCGCGGTCACCTCATCTCCCCACTCCTCTGGCGCATCGGCTGGCGCTAGCGCGCTCTCCACGCTCGGCCCGCTCGGCCAGTGGAGACGCTACTGATCCTCCTCGTGCTACCCTTGCCGGCAACGTCGGCTCGGTCGCAGCCGATCTGGGCGACGCCCGAACCGCCTCATGTGTCCCCACGGCCGATCAGCGGGCCCTCTCGATCAAGATCGGCATGCGCCGAGCCGCCGCCGCCACCTCTACTTGGACCTCCTCCTCCGACCGCTTCTGGACCTTGAGGAAATCGGCTAGCATCTTCTCGATCGGGCGCTTGACCCAACCAATCCTTCCACCGCCACCTCCAGCCTTGGTGAGACGCTCCTCATTTCGCCATGTCCGAAGGATCGGAGGGCTCGATACCGCTTGTTGTGGTTCGGGTTGGGAGGCGTTGAACGCAGTTCCCCGGTCGAGATCCCGCGAAAAGAGACGAAAGACGCCAAGCAGGCTTGAATCCGGCGAAATGGCGAGATAATCGGCGACGGAGCCACCGGGCCGGCTTTCGACGGCCGAGCCTGGATTTGTGGTACTTAAAACGTCCCTTTTCTTGTGTTTCTCTTCCCCTTTTATTCACCCTCCTCCCTTTACAAGGAAGCAACTAACAGATCCAACAAAAAAGGAAACCACAACCGAATTGATAACTTAAAGATAGAAACTAATCTTTTTAGGAAATAAACTAATTGTTCTCCTGCCTAAATCTCGCCATCCTCCTGCATGCGTGCGCGCCTTGTGAAGACTCGGTCAATGCGATTTGCCGCATCAGAGGATCTTCTATCGCATGCGGAGCAATGCATATTTTATTTCTAGAAATGATATGTTTAAAACTTGCAACAGATTGAAGCTAGGGAAAGTCTTGCTGTGACATAGTAATATGACGGGAAGTGTATACAACATACATGCGATGTGTAGTATACCGTACAAAGTACAAACAACTTGAATTACTGGTGATAGATCTTTTGCCTTATATAGTTATATGTCAATGAGGGGCAGATCTTCCACTTGAAGATATTTATGAAGGTATTGGTCTCGAAGATGGCGATTAAGCTGCATTGGTTGCATTCTGTGCCAGTATGTGTGCCTCCTGACGTACTTTCCTACATCTTGCAAGAAATTACTGTTTTATGCTTCCAGCATTCAAAGGTGCTCCTTTGTTCTTTTTTTTTTAATGAATGAGGTGCTCCTTTCGCAATCTGCTGTGTTGATGGAAGTTCTGTAACGTATTGTCAATCAGGTTAGATTAGCTGAGCTGTTCAGTTGTGGATATATCATTGCATGGTGCAGATGCCAGCTGATTTAAGCAACATTATGCTATTGAAGGATCAATGGCTCTTATGTGATGCATGCACATTGCACTTGGAAAACCTAAGAGAATCCGTCGCAGGAGGACTGTTCCACAATTACTAAGTTTTCTTATCCTGGACGAGTGCCATATTATTACTGCCAGTTGATACATTATTTCAGAGCATTCCATGAATAAGTAGTTGAAAAACATAGGTAATTAATCCCACTCAGGTTTTGTTGTACATTGGAGTATTTCTGGCTGAATATAGTTTATGTGTTAAACCATAAAACTCAAACTGACCAGTGACAGTAACTGATATCAATGGATGATCAGTTTTTGGTCCTTGACTTTTTTTTTTATTCTAATTGATACCAGTGACAGTAACTTGCCTGCCCTAGCTACTCAAAGAAGTCAAATTGCAGTTCTTGAAAAAAAGAAGTCAAATTGCATCAGCCGTTCCGGAGGTTTGGGGCTTTTTTTCTTCTTTTGAAGCTTGAAATGTGGGACTTCAACTTTGACTTGTTTTCTTGCGGAGAGGAAACACTAAACTGATTTACTTCTGTGGTTACTTGGTTGATGTATTATTTGAATGATACAATCACAATGATTTGCTACTTTGCAGGAGTAACTTGTTTCCTTTTCGACACTTGTCAGAAATACTTTTGTATGTGAGGATGGAACTCTGTAGCTTGTAGGTAGTTTTCAACTGCAACTTTTCACGGTGAAGATCATCACTGGCTTGGCTCCTCGACTCAGCTTTCAGGATATAGCACAGGCAACCTTCAAATTCTTGCAAACTTGTCTCCTGTACTGCACTTTTATGTGTGCATGGAACTATGCAGGTTGTTTTCAACTGCTGTTTTTCATGCTGAAGATATGGCCACAATATCATCACTAGCTTGACCGTTTGACTCAGCTCTGAGGACATAATCACAGGTAGCCTCCAAAATCTTGCAAACTTCTCTCCTGTACTGCACCAGACAGTCCAGATCATGTTAGGAAGAAACCATCAAAAGCTGTTTTTGGAAAGATCAATGTATAGTTTATCTATTACCCAAATGGTTTCTATGGTTAGAATAACTAGAGGGTTGTGTGGTGCAGAGCAACTTGGAGTCATTTTTATCATCTTCTTGTCATATTCCTAATTTTCAATAGTGATGGCTGATAACCGAAGAGCTTGCCTGCAGCCCTGAACATTCTGTTCTTTCATCGATTGTGATCAAACTGGTCCTTTTTCCCACTGAATTAAGATGAAATAACTTTTGAAGGCTGGAAACTTCGATGCAAATCATTTTACAAAGTGTTGCAAGAGGTTAGGGTTCTAAACTATTGCTCTTCTATTTTTCTTATGTTACAGAGTTGCGAAATATCAGTGAACTCTTATGTTGCCAGCATCTCATTTCTTTGATAGGAGACCATAACATTGACAAGACAGTGTGGCATACCTCATCAGTTGCTCCAGATTTTATTTTGGATTGCAAAATGCACCATTTCTTCATGTTTACGCCTATTATGTGCACAAAAGGTAATGTAATGTTATCAGAAACTTCTTGTGCTGGATAAACATTTGACTTAATATGGGTTTTTAAAAGGAAAATTTAATAGAAAATTCAACTTACCGATCTTTATATCCACTTGACATGTTGAACTGGAGGTTGTTCTTAGAGACCACCTGCAGTGGATCTGTAACCAAGGCATCAGCTACAATTCCCCTTGAGAGAAAAATATTTACATCTCTACTAGCAAAACCAAATATTAATGGTCTAAAATGGAGAAGAAATGGTTAAAATGGAAACCTTGTTTGGTGTTCACTAGTATTAGTATCTTACTATGCGAAATATGAGTGCATTATTTTATTAATTGAATAACGGTTAAACTTCTTCTAAATATTAGGCAAAATTAAGTGAAAAGACATAAAAAAAATGGAAGGGGACATAACATTTTTAATGTGTCCAGAAGGGCACAAGTTAATCTTTCAATCGCTTCAAACTTTCAGTTCTTTTTTTTCATAGTTTACAATGATGCCAAATACCTCAAAGTAAGAGCCAAATGGAACATCATGTGCCTGCTGCTTTGTCTCATAGATCTGAAATCAGATAGAAACTCATGTTTGCATTAAATGCAGAAACAACATCAAGAAAACTTGATTTGCGATGAATCTATATGTTCTAGTTTGTTGTTACCAAGTTTCTTTTGTCCTTTGAGAAAGATGCATGCTGCCATTCTGTCACCACAGTGTCTGGAGGACACAAAGGACTGTGGCATAGAGACCTGAAAGTCACTTCACGAACATTGCCACCATACTCATCTGAGACATACCACCTGCTCAGCTGGAGAAAACAAAAACCAAGCTTTCATCTATTAAAATTCTGTTGGTTAATGCTGCCAGCTGCCAATTGAGTAGCAGCCCCACGAAATTGCCATAACAAGCAGAATATGTAAATAGTTCGTGTTCAACTGAGAGAATAGGCACCTTCAAACCTGTATCTTTTCTTGCATCTCGGTACTTCTGGAAAAACATTGAATTGTCACCTAATATGGTACTGAAAAACTTCTCAGATGTACCAGGGAAGATATTCTGAAAGGTAATGTCACACTGAAAATTAGGAAAACGAATTATAAATTATGCGCCTGAAAAAATAGGAAAACAAACTGGGGTGCTCACACTGGTTACATCTACAAGAACATGTTCATTGATGAAAGGTTGGAATGTGATAGCATGTGCAATGCTTTTTTCCTCTGTTTTTATGCTGTCTGTTTTGCTACTGGTAACATTGATGCTTCCTCTTTGAAGAAGTGAATGTGCTCTCACCTGCTTGTAGGAAACAAGTACAGATGCTCAGATAATCTCCACAAGAAGCAAACGAAAAGATCAAAACAAAATACTTTCTGAATACCCTCTTTTCAGCTTCTAAGGTTGCTCGGTAAATTTGTAGTGCAGTCTCTAGAGCTTGAGTTGTACGGTTTCTATTCCAGAATGATGTGAACTTGTACCTAACCCTTCCTGAAAAATTAAGTCAGGGATGTCAATAGAAAATCTCTAAATAGTTTTCAATAATGGGAGATGAAAGCAGCATGGTCGATCTGTTATTTTTAGGTCTGGCTGTGTGCTGTCTTCAATAGTAAAGATTTACTTGTGAAGGAATACTTCAACTTAAAAATGGCAGGGTTCAAACTCTCTTGTGTTGAAATTTGAAAATTTCAGAAATCTTGCAAATTGAATCCATAATAGTACCTAGTTTTCCAATTAGGCGTGTGCTTTAATCTAACTTAGTAACATTATGCCACTGAACTTTTTTTACCATTTTGGCTGCACGTAGGATGTGCTCCAAAATTATGCCAATGAAAAATAATTTACCATTTTGGCTGGTCGAAGGAGGTGCCCCATGACCACCTGCACCGGTGTGTAGAAAAATAGTAATTGCTGGGTTGATAAGGGAATGCTGGCTCCTTTTTATCTGCAGTATAAAATCACGCATGTCAACTATCTCAACCAATACAAAGCAAACTCTAAGACCATAAAAAGAGCTTCATGGGTTGCATACCTCATCTATGTCTTGTAATGGAATAATCACCTGAAAAATTCAGGTTTTAGAAAGGAACTCAAGGTTCCAAAAGAAAAATAAAATAAAATAAAATGAACTCAAGGAAATCATGTAAGGGATATTAAATTATGAAAAAACATCTAAACTTGCTTGCAACTATTTCCATAATTCCATGCTGTTATTGATTTGCTGCAGCAGTTACTCCCTTTGTGTTAGTTAGCTGGTAAGATTTACATAAGATGGCATATTAATTAACTAAACTTGCAGATTTTCTGAGGCAGTTGATGTTCTTTACCTTGCTCATCAGTTACAACTGTACAAGGATCAGTTTGGTCTTTGCATAGAAGTAGGAGCCTAATACAACCCAGCTTCAATCAAAATAATAAAGCGGTGTATGTCCCCTCTAATTCTAGATCAAACAGCAGTATTATGTACAAGGAACCATTTTCATAAGATGTACTTACATTCAATTGTTTGGAGAATACATTAGAGTGGAAGCACAGATGCCATGAGGAGATGGACATACGCCCCTGGTGCAAGAAAGACCTCTCCAGAGCACAAGAATAACTATGGTGAACAATCTGGAAGTACAAGAGGCAGCTCAGTTGTTTCAGCAATCTGTCAGTTCTGATGATTGTGCAACACTACGTAGGATTATCATTTGTCGAGAATTAATACTTCATCATGGGGAAGTTCAAATATAGCTTGCAGAGGGCCACTGTCTGCAGTCATCGCCAGGCGTTGCTTATTCAGCATCATCTTTCTCTGGGGCTGGACTCCATTACGTTGATCAAAGAAGCTGGAACAAAAATGATGAAATAAGAGGATTTTTATCATCAGAAACACTGTTGTATTTCCGAATCGAGGTTACCTATCAGAAGTCGGAAATATTTCAGTTGAACTTACACGCAAGCAGATCTGCAACCAAATGTTTTGCATTGTAAATACATGCTTAAGTTGATGCAAGTATAGAAATGGTGGCAAATGTGATGAAGCACTGTGATGGACTAACATAGCAGTGATTCATAAATGTATATCCTACCTGACCAGATTTGCTGTCCAGGTCGTACCAAGTAGCGCCCGTTATGTCTTCACCGAGAATAGCTATAGTTACAGATCCAATAACTTTGCATTTGCATACGTTGTCCCAGTCATATACTGTTATGGTTACCTATCCAGAAAGTAAAAACATATCACACGTCCAAGTAACCACAGTTGTGGCATCAAATGTTCAGAAAAAACTGGCCTTTTTGACGTTTTTTTGTCGAAAATGTTCGGTTCCAGCTTATGGGTAAGAAACATTCTGGACAAATGAATCTATTCAGATTTTACCACGCCATTTCCATAAATTTTATACAACGTTTGTGCTAGTCTAAAGCTTATTTTTGAATCATTGACAGGAGCAGTGCAAGAATTGTTGTTTCCGAGAAGCTATGAGCCTATGATTGACCTGCACGGCAATGAGAGCATATGCACGCCATGTACTCCCAAAATTTGGTTTGCCGCTTGTTACTTTATATTACTTTCTGCAGGTCAGTTGTTCACTATTTAAATCTTGAATTTGACACCTGCCCAGGTGTAATTTATGTTGTGTTATTTGGACCACTATCTGTTTGGGGTGGAACTCTACCACATGATTATGACAAAGCAAAGCGTCTTTGAAATTTTTATCATGCTGTTTTCAGCTACAATTCTGAAAGTTCAGCAGCAAGCCAGTTATATATACCGTTCACCGAAGGATCTAAACAAGATGATAAAAGTCACAAATATAGTACTAGTGCAATAGTGCAAAAGTATAGCTTTGTATCAGATCAAGGCTGGCAGCCACCCAGTGCCATTTCATTTGTCTATGCTGTATTGCTGATCTCTCACGCTTGCGATATTAAAACCAGAATCCACACTGGATTAAACGCTGGGTTAACTCGTGTGGAGATATCCATCAACTTCTTTTTTTGTTGTCAATCTGAGACATCCATGATTAGTCTTCTTGGTGGTAGCAGGCTCGGACGAGGACTACTTGAGTATGGCAGTGATTGGCCGGTAAAAGGAACTATTTTATGGATGCTATACCAACTTGTTCAGCTGCTTCCCTCAAAAAAAAAATGTTCGACTGCTCAAAAACTTCAGATGCAGTGGACAGACAGAATGTATATGACAAACTGTTTGTTGCCTTTTTCACCAAAAAAAGAAAGAAAGAAACTGTTTGTTACCTCAACCGGGAGTTCTTTGACTAGGAAGTTGAATTCCTCTCCCCACAAAGGGTTCCTTGAGCTAGGCACCATGGAACTGCAAAAACAGCATGGACACCCACACTCACTTTGCATAACTTCAGCTCAGCTGACTAGTCACAAACGAATTTTCGCAGATAAGAAGAATGAAACACGCAGGGGAGGAGGAGGAGACGAGGACGACGACAACAACGGCAGGAAGTAAGAAGGAAGGAAGGAAGCAGCAGATGGATCACCAACCTGAAGCGTCTCTGCTCGCCGCAGGAGATTACGGCGTAAGGATCGGAGGTCCCGTTCAAGTTGGCGCCAATCAGGTACTTGGCAGAGAGCAGCTCCAGCTGATGCAGAAGCATACGCACGCGCGGAGTAAGGCAGGCGAGAGCGCAACGGCACAAGCTTGTTCTCTGCTGTGGTGTGATGAAAAGTGTACCTTGACTACGTAGGTGGTGCTGCTGCCCCGCGAGCGGCAGCTATCGGCGGCCGGAAGAGCAATCTGCAGGGTGAACTCGAAGAAAGAAAATTGCATGCCATGTGAGGTCAGAGAAACCTGCAATGACCCTCCAGATACGCAAATCCATGCACGTCCAAAGAGGGAGGCGCGTGCCATGCGCGCTCGATCTCACCTTGCTCGTGCCTCCAAGTTGAGCAGCCACCTTCTTGCCCTTTCCAACACTCCGGCCGCGGCTGCCGGCGACTCGGTGGTAGCTTATGGTTGTAGGAGAAGGCGAGGAGGAGGAGGAGGAGGAGGAGGAGGAGGAGGAGGAGGAGGAGGCCGAGGGGCTGGTGGTGGTGGTGGTGGTGGTGGACGTGGTCTGGTCCAGGAAGAGGAGGAGCGCGGCGGCTACGAGCAGTGCCGCGGCGGAGACGGCGACCTCCGCCTCCCACAGCGAAGGCAGGAGGAAGCCCATCACCCACGAGCAGTACTCCCCCATCGTCTCGGCCGGATCAACTCGTCGCGGGAGGGAGGAGCGAGACTGGCACAGCAACGAGCAGCCTAATTTGCAAATGCGAGAAGCAGAGGGAAGCCAAGAGCCCAAGATCAGTTCGTGGAGAGCTTAAGGTGAGCCGATCGAGCATTGGTTGAATGCCGAGCCGAGTACTCCCTCCGGTCTTATTAGGGCATGTACAGAGGAGAGCCTAAAATGGTCTCTTAGCACATTTATCTAAGTATAAGAGTCAGCCTAATACAAAGGAGAGCCCCAAAACGTCTCTTAGCTCATTAAAACTCCCCACAACTCATTTACTCTGTGCGCTCTCGATGCCATCGTCTTCGTCGTCCTCGCGGCAGCGGCTGGCCTCGTCCTCGTCCTCACAGCAGCGACGGCGGCAGCGGAGTCCTCGCGCGCGTCCGGCGGAGGAGTCCTCGCGCGCATCCGGCGACGTGGCGGCGGAGCCCCCCTCACGCGCGTCCGGAGGAGTCCTCGCGCGTGGCCGGCGACGTGGTGGCTGACGGACGGCCGCATCGTCGATTTGGGGATTTATAGCTTGATTAGGGGGTCGATTGATGGTGGCGGCGGAGTCCCTTCGCGCACGCACGGCCGCATCGCCGTCATCCTCCTCACTGCAACGGCTCGCAGCGCCGTCTTGCCCTGTCCTCCACGCCGGCGGCGGCCGAGCGCCGCTTCTCTCGTGGGTCGGCCATGGAGCACGTCGCCCTGGGCGCCGTCCTTCCCCGTGCACGCCAGCGCGGGTCACCGCTCTCGACCACCTCGACATCGCTACGGCGTGAGCTCAGCCGCCTCCTCTCGCCCGGACGGCAGCGGCGACGGAGTCCTCCTCCTCGCGCAAGCACGGCTAGCAAGAGTCGTCTCTTCAGCGTACAACGCAGATGAGTCAAATTTTTGGCTTTGGGAGTGAGGCCAAGAGTTCGATGCTTCAAAGAAGAGTCGCTCTCCTGTTTTTGCTTTTTACCCCCTGCTACCCCCTCCACGTCAGCTTTAGAGACGGGTATTAATTAACGTTGTACATGCCCTTAAAAAGCTGAGTTTTGAATATTTACACGGTCTTCGAAACATAACTTTTACCATTAATTTTTGTTATAATATATTTATAAAACCCAATAAAATTATAATATTATACAAGTACTTCTCGAAACAAGTCTATACATATTATTTTCATGTATACAAATTAAATATTTAAAAATATATTGATAGTCAAAATTTTAGAAGTTTAATCATCACTATATCCAAAGCGACAACTTTATAGAGACCGGAGGAGTAGTATATAGGCCCCCTGGTCTCGCGTCTCACGCCTTTATTCGTGTCCGGCTTATTCATTTTTGAGAAATAAAAAACCAACTTCTTCTTTTATGATTCATATTTAAGATTTTAGCTCGTGTTTGAGTAACACGAAAGGCATATTGATGTATGCACCGGTTTTTCAGTACAAAATGGGTGTCCTGCTTGATTCATTTTTGAGAAACAAAAAACCAAACTTCTTCTTTTTATGATTTTTATTTAAGATTTTAGCTCTTGTGTAATACGAAAGGCATATGTATATTAACACCTTTATAAGGCCTAAGAATGGAGGCCAATCGGGGCTTCACGTCACCCCCACAGCGACTTGTGAAAAAATCCCTTCTTTTTTTTAAATTACAAATAGGTCCCTGTAAATTACAGATAGATCCTTCATAATTCTTTGTGAGGGTAAGAAAAACTTTTTTAAATCGCGTTTAGATCCCTAGATTGTTACTTTACGGAAAACCCTCACGCTAAATACAAATCTCGAATGAGCTCTTTTCTAATTTTTCGGGATAGCGATCAGGTCAAAAAATGAAACAAACAGGTCCCCATCCCTTACGTCCAGGTCCTTTCTCCGTTTTTACTGAAAAAAATAAATTCATCAACAGAAATGTGTGTGCAGCTCTATCTCTAAACTTTTTTCCCAACTCGATCTCTGATCTTTAGACTTTTTTCGCGACTCAATCTTTGATATTTTCCGAAACATGTATTATTACTCGGTGAACGCAGAGAATGTTAAACTCGACAAAAGAAGGTTCGCATCTCCAATAATTTTCGGAACACGGTCCTTTCTCTGTTTTTCCCGAAAAAAATATTTTCGTCAACAGAAATTTGTGTACAGCTCTATCTCTAGACTTTGTTCCCAACTCGATCTCTAATATTTTTCTAAATATGTATTATTACTTGGTAAACGGATAGAGTGTTAAACTCAACAAAAAAAGGTTGACCGGGTAATAATAGAGTGTTAACCAAATTCGTCAAAAGAAATATGTTTACAACTACAACTCTATTTTTTTGTAACTTGATTTCTAGTATTTTTCGGAATAAGAAATATATGTATAGTTGTATTTCTATAGTTTTTTTTTCAACTCGATCTATAGTATTTTTTGAAGCATGTATGATTGACCGGTGAACGAATAGAGTGTTAAACTCGGCAAAAGAAGATCTTTTCTCCATTTTTCCCGAGAAAATATATACTATGTATTAAAGTTGAGAGGTTCGAGGACCTTAGAGATTGTCCAAGTGCCACCGCAAAAAAATCCTCCGAAGATTTGGAAACTACATCTTTGTTCATATTTTCGTCCTGGTCCATCCCCCCACCCCTCCCCCCCCACCCAAAAAAAAGTGAAAAGATCCTACAAATTTTTTTAAAAAAAAATGTATTGTTCCATTTCCACAAAAAAAAATTATTCAAAAAAACCGCTCCAAAAGACACTTCAAAAATTTAGAAAATACATCCCGATCTATTTTTTCTCCGAAAACAATGTAAATTTATTTTTCGTTCACGCACGCCGCGCTTATCTTTCCTAGTGTTTATAGAGAGGTGCTTCAGTACAAAATGCCGCGCGGAGTAGGTGATGGCACCGAGGGCCTTGAGGCCGGGATTATCAAATCTGAGAGCACAGCCGGCTGACGAGCCGAAAGGCACAATGATTATAAGGTGCATGCACGCCCCCTTCCATTACGCACTTGCTGTCTTGTTTACTTTCAACTTTGAAGGTTAATTTAGTGCTCCGCTGGGAGGATCGTGAGCAAATTAAAATAATACCCCAACTGGCTGAAAACACTGGTCGGAAGGATCTCCTAAGAGAGTAATTGGTTATTATTATTGGAACATATGTACATGATGTATAGCTGTAGACTTGGTCTAGCTCATAACGGCTTGCACGCACATCTCGTTGCCACTCCCTGCGCATGCAGTGGATCTCCGAGAGCTGCGCCTCTCCGTTCATGTTCTGTGCACTCGCCTATTTAGGCTCCTGAGAAATAGATGGATGATGCGTTGCGTGCTTACTCTTTCATGGTATCAGAGCGGTGTGAGATCTGCGCCGTTTCTGCCCACCTCTCCCTCCCATGTCGGACACTTCCTCCGCCACGAGTGGTAACGCCACCACCCGGCGCCATGACTTCCGCAACGTTGAGCTCTTTCTAGCCCGGCACTCTCTCCTCCTCCTCCTCAGGCGTTGCCCAGTCCACACTTCACGCCCGGCGCCGCCCAGGCTGTCAACATCACCAGCCTTGTCAACATTCGCCTCGACATGACGTCCACAGCCTATCGTCGCCGCTGGCGACGCCTCTTCCACGCCGCCCTGGCCAGTTCAGTCTGCGTCATCATATTGATGGCACCCGCCGCAGCCGAACGACGCTGACGTGGCTCCAGGAGGACCTACAGTTCTCATGTGGCTGCACGCCACCGCAGATGACCTCCTTGACATGGTCATGGATGACGATAACACTGCGCGCTCCAGATGGACCAAAATCGGCGACCACTTCATAAAGCAATCGCTTCGGCCGCTGTTCAACTCGAGCAAGAACTCCACAACCTTCAAACAGGTGATCTTACTGCGGTTGCCTATTGTCACCGCCTCAAGACACTTGCAGATGGCTTGGCCGACAGACCAACTTTGTCAAAAGATCGCGCTCGCCCATCGTTGATCCGAGGGCTTCACCCTGGTACCACGTCCTTGGCGCCAGATGCTGCCCGGCCATGCCCGTCTTCCCAACGCTTCATGGAAGTCGCGATCGACTCATCGTCCGCCGAACACGCCAGCTTCCTCCAACCAACAAGTCCGAGACGCTCACCGCCTCCCACTCCTCATCCGGCTCCGGTGAGACCAATCCGCGCCGGAAGCCGGCGGCAATCTCAACTTCGTTTTTCACCCAGAAATCGTGTTCGCGGCGGATACCGTGGCGGGACGTGCCGTGGCGGGCGGACGCAGAACCAACTCCAACAACTTCAATGCCCGTGGACAACAACAGCCACCCGGGCCTCGCCGCAAAGAACTCCGTGGGTGGCGCTCCGGCCGCCTCCGGCTCTCCATGGCGTGCACCCTGGACTGGCACCACCGGTCCAGCATCCTAAGAACCGTCTCCTCCGGCCGTCAGATAACGCGGCCTGATCCAGCCCGACACTCAATTCGCTTCCCACTGCCACCATCCTTCGACACTTCCTGCCTTCTTCAGCGCCCAGCCGCGTCACTTCCCCAACAAATTTCGAGAATGATTGGTACATGGATACCGGAGCGCCGCACACATGTCGTGACTCGGGTATTATGCCCGACTATTGTTCATCTTCAAAGCCCAATTATTCTCGCAGATTATAGTTGGCAATGGATCCACACTTCCCATTCTAGGCACTGGCACAGTCCATTTATCCACGCCACAAGCCAAATTTATTCTATCTCATGTTCTACACACTCCCAACTTGATCAAAAATCTCATCTCCGTACGCCAATTTACTTCTGATAATGCTTGTTCAATTGAGTTTGATCCATTTGGTTTTTCAATTAAGGATCTTCACAGCAAGAGAGAACTTCTGAGATCCAGTAGCAGTGGCGAACTCTATCCCTTCGATCCTGACAAAGAAGTGTCCTTGGCGCCATCTACCCTTCGCCTTCAACCTTATGGCATCGACGTCTTGGACATCCCGAACTCAAAGTCCGAATAATATTTTGTCACAATTTTCATTTTCTCATCACAATAAAGACAATCACTTGTGTGATGCATGTCAACACGGGCGTCATGTGCGTCTTCCCTTTCACAATTCTTCTTCCATTACATATTTTCCCTTTCAAATAGTGCATTGTGATTTGTGGACATCACCCATTTCAAGTTTTACTGGCTACAAATATTATCTTGTTCTACTGGATGATTTCACGCACTATTTATGGACCTTTCCTTTATGCCTAAGGCTGATGCCACACCTACAATCAAACACTTCCATGCCTTCGTTCTTAACCAATTCCATGCCGCATTCAAACCATACAATGTGACAACTGGAAAGAATTTGACAATCACGACATCGCGTGACTTTTCCTAGCTCAAGGCATCTCCTTTCGCCTCTCTTGCCCTTACACCTCCTCGCAAAATGGAAAGGTTAACGCTCCATACGCACGATTAATGACGCCCCACGCACTCTACTCTTCCAAGCCCAACTTCCACCGAAATTTTGGGTGGAAGCTTTCCACACCGCCACTTATCTAATCAATCGCCGACCTAGCAAAGCCATCCACAACCTTACTCCCTATCGTCTCCTCTTTGGCCAAGATCCGGACTATCAACATCTTAGAGTCTTGGTACGCTTATGTTACCCAAATCTTCTACCTACTACTCCACACAAATTAAGCCCTCGCCTCCACTAAATGCCTATTCTTAGGGTATCCCCTCGATCACAAAGGGTACAAGTGCATGGATCTTGATTCGACACAAATCATCCTCTCCGTCATGTTGTTTTTGCTGAACACACCTTTCCTTCTGGCACTGACCACCACTACGCCTCCTCCGCATCCCCTCCACAAGTAATCCACCTCGGATCTATTGCCCGGTCCCGGGCGGTGTCGGCTACTGCCTCTCTATCACTGCACCACCAAGCGAATCATCCGGCTCGCATAGCCCCAATGCACTCTGTCAATCCAAATGCTCCGAGCTCGCCTCGATCTGGCAGCCCCGTCCGCCATCCCGTTCAATGGACCCAACAAACCCTCCACCAGTTCCTCACCCAATGCTTACTGAGCCAAAAACGGCATTACACGCCCGCCACATGATGAATCTTCATGCCGGGTATCACCATTTCCCCTTTGCCGTCCTCCTATCGTGCTTGCTCTAAGGATCCCAATTGGCAACGCAATGCTTGAGGAATTTGATGCTTTGACTATGAACGATACTTGGTGTCTTGTGCCGAAACCGCAGTGCGAATATCATCACGGGCAAATGGATTTTCCCGGCATAAACTTCATCCCTGATGGGACTTTGGCTCGCTACAAAGCACGCGTTGGGTGGTAAGAGGCTTCAATCAAGAGTTTGGTGTTGACTATACTGAAACTTTCAGCCAGTATCGCCACCACCATCCGCATTGTTCTTTCCATTGCTACATCGCCCGTCGTGGCCCATTCATCAACTTGACGTCAAAAATGCCTTTCTCCACTCGTGAATCTTTCGAACTGTCATTGTGAGCAACCTCTCGGCTTTGTTGATTCTTCTCGCCCTACTCATGTTTGCAAGCTCAGAAATCCCTCTACGGCCTAAAACAAGCACCGAGAACTTGGTTCCTCCGCTTTCACCTCCTATATTCAAAGCATAGGGATTCCAACAATCTCGAGCCGACATCACTTTTTGTGCTTCATTCTTGTCAAAGACACGCTTTACATCTTACTCTATGTCGATGACATTATCCTCACTGACTAGTTCTCACATTTGCTCCACAAGATCATCTCTAGCCTCATCATGAATTTCGTATGGACTCGACCTTTGGGTCTCTCACGCATTTTCTAGGCATCCATGTCTCCACGAACAAACAAGGCCTTTTCCTTGACTCAAGAACAGATGCATCCGAGCTCAGACCGTGCCAACATGCAAAATTGTAACTCCTGCCCGCACCCTATTGATACAAAGTCTAAACTTTTCCGCCTGGTGGTGAACCTCTATCCAACCCTACCGAATACCGCAGCATTAAGTGGTGCATTACAATACCTCACCCTCACAAGACCGGACATCACTTATGCCGCCGCAAGCTTGCCTGCTCATGCATGCCCCTCGCCAACCTCATCTGCAGCTGTTGAAGCGGATCTTGAGATACATCAAAGGCACCATCAATCATGGCCTAACACTCTTCCGCACCAACAATCATGATCTGGTGGCATACACTGATGCCGACTGGGCGGGGTGCCCGGACACTCGACGCTCCACGTCTGGGTTCTGTGTGTTTCTTGGCGGCAACTTGATCTCGTGGTCCTCCAAGCGCCAAACAACTATTTCCCGATCGAGTGCCGAAGCTGAATACAGAGGGGTCGCATAACGCCTGTATGAAACATGCTTGGATCAGGCAGGCTTGGCGAACTTGCACCGTCCACAGACCAACGCGCTAGTCTTCTGTGACAATGTTTCTGCAATATACCTATCTACTAATCCTGTGCAGCATCAAAGAACTAAGCATATCGAGATTGACCTACACTTCGTCGTGACAAGGTCGCTCTCGCACGGTCAAGGTTCTTCATGTACCGTCTTCATCTCAGTATGCTGACATATTTACAAAAGGGTTGCCGTCTCTGTTATTTGACGATTTCAAGCGCAGCCTTCACGTTGAAGCACGTCCAGGCTGAGGGGGGCTATTGGAACATATGTACATGATGTATAGCTGTAGACTTGGTCTAGCTCATAACGGCTTGCACGCACATCTCGTTGCCACTCCCTGCGCATGCAGTGGATCTCCGAGAGCTGCGCCTCTCCGTTCATGTTCTGTGCACTCGCCTATTTAGGCTCCTGAGAAATAGATGGATGATGCGTTGCGTGCTTACTCTTTCAATTATAACAATCCTTAACGAGACCGAGCAGTTGCTCGGATGGCTAGCGGCGCCATATTGAGCACGTAGCTCATCCGAGTTCGAGTCCTGTGTGCTAAGCTCCTTCTTTAGTGCACAGCCAGAGCTCTTGGCCGAAATTTTAAAAAAAAAATAACAATCCTTAACGTTCAATGACCAAGAGATCACGAGATCAAATCCTACAAAATTCATAGTAAATCATCTAACATGTAGCTAGTGGGACTCAAACCGTGGCCATTAGCCACAGGCAGGGTTCCACTTTTCGAAAACGAAAAACCGTTCAAAAACCGAAATTCGAAAAACCGTTCGAAATCCGTTGGAACAGTAGCGGTTTTCAACGAAATCCTTTTTCGAACAGTAACGGTAAGGTCGAATTTCGCGAAATTCGAACGGTTTTCGACGAAAAGTTGAACCCTGGCCACAGGACATTGTACCTCACAGGTCCACCCTGTTGGACTAGCCTTCGGTTGCTGGATCGGATGTTATTTTGGGGCAGCAAAGTGCATTTCAAAGCTACTGCATCATTCAACTAATTATAAGCCTTTGCATTTATTTTCAATTCTATCTCATGGGTCATGAGGCATTATTAAACTACGCACTTCGATCGGCTAACCGCATAATAGTAGCATTTTAGCAGAGAAAATGGAGTAAAGCTACTAAGCGAACAACTCAATGAGATTCCAAAGTCCAAGCCAATGATTAGGCAAGCATAGGGTGGCTTGAGTAGTAGGTCACTTATCAAAACTCCTCACTTTCGTAGGGTTACTTTTGAATTGATAAGAGTATATATTTAGTTGTGAATGGAAGCTCCGGAAGAAGATGTCATATTGCTCTCAGATTTGGCAGAGTTGTAAAGCGTGAAGAAAGATGATGACGGGTGAAGAAGAATGAAAAAGAAAAGAGGAGCTCTGTACGTTTTCGCAGCGTCCAATTGTTTCAGACTTTCAACAATTATTAGATTCATCACCAATTAATTCCTCTCTCTCTCTCTCTCTCCCTCTCTCTCTCTCTCTCTCTCTCTCTCTCTCTCTCTCCTGAATCATTTTTAGTAGAGTAAGGTGAGAGGTGCTTCTATGCTCTTCCTCCTAATACAAGTTGCACAAATCTTAAAGTTGCACAAATCTAGAAGCACCTCTCGAGTAAATATCATGGAACTACAGTTTTTTTTTTACAAATCATCGTAAAACCATGTCCAAGTATAGTGAACCTATAGGGTCGCACATTTAAAAGGTTAAGACTCAATTCGGATGGTGATTTGAATTCTAATGGACTACAAGGGTTTAATGGGCCTCTAATGTAGAAACCCATTGTGGGACGTCTATTTAAAAGAAGGGGTGCTAGCATTAGGGTTACGAGACACTATAGGAATTTGAAATTCTTGAAACCCTAGCCGCCACACCTCCTTTGTCCAAAACCGCGTAGCCGGCGCTAGCACTCCAGTGTGTGGTGTTCCTGCCCCGTCCATGTGGATACCTTGGAGGTGTCGCTGCGAGGCTTCAAAACTAGGATGATCCGCAACCTGTGATGGTCATGAGAATGATCAGTAACCTGTGTCATCCACGAGGAGCTGTTGAAGGAGACACGAGGCTAGTACGACTACAATCGCACCAATGCGCTACATCGATTCTTTCCACTACGGGTCTATGTGTCTAGTGGTAATTCCGTGATCTATAACTTGCTGTGGTTCCTTGGTTATACGGTAGAAAATTTTGAATTTATGTTAGAGTAGCCTATCTGTTCTCCTTCAGTTCTGTATTCAATCCATTTTGCACCCCTACTACTCTTCCAATCTCCCTATATCTATCTATGTCTATCATAATTGAATTGACACATATGCCTCCTCTCTATCTCTAAAAATAAAAGAAAAAGGAGGAACTATTTGAATATAACATTTCTGGAGGGCTGAATGAAAGTGGTACAGGTTAGTGCAGCATTTTGTTCGCTTTAACCTGCCTATGTGGTGGGGTCAATGGTAACCATGCAAGCCAGCCAGTTGTATGAGTGAGGAGAAAGGAAAAAAATTGATGATTTGCCCCCATTTTACCTCCGCTATTGATGATTTGCCTTGTGATATTGTACGAGTCGAGGAGCTACATGTCCGTGAGAGGTACAAATTAACCACGGCAGATGACGAAGTGGATGCTTGCAAAAATCGATCAGTGTGTTTCTGACTAATTGCATGGTGTTTTGGGGAATGCTTGGCGATCACAGTGTCTTCCTTTCTTCCATTTTGGTTTCATCGCGCCACGTTTGGGACCATGTAAGATCCCCTGCCCGAGCACATCCGGCGGCTGTCGCTGGAATGCTAGATGGATCACTGGATCCGGACCCCGAACCCAGCAAAGCTTGCGTTGATACGCACCACCCACATGCATGCGCTATCTCGTGCGCGTCTCGTGCCTACCACGGTCGTACGGCATGTGCCACACGGAAGCACCCGTGGCAGACAATAGATTTGTGGTACGTACAAGCCGCTCTCGATCGCCCGCGCACGCAGGATGGATCGCTTGTGGCAGCAGATGATCGATTTCACGGTGTTTCAACAGACGGGAGAATTGGTCGTGTCGGCGCGCCCTAGTGACGCACCCAACCTGTGTTTGCAGGCTAGGCGACCGCGCCCACGAGTGCGCCGCTGCGTGGGCTGCTTCGCAAAGCCGCTTTGGGCTGCTTTCTTCTTACGCACGTGACCCAATTGGCCCGCTTTACTCTAGTCCCACTCCCTCGCATCGTTCATTTGTAGCCCAAAGTATGAGGCCCACTGCTTGGCCCAGAGAATAGTACTCCTGCCTTCGATATTCCTAGTGGGCTGAAAAGCCTATCTTGTGGACGATGACTCAGCCAGCAAACAACACCCCAGCATAGCTACTTCTTATCATGCAAGAATTTCCCCCAACAAACAATGATTCCCACCATAAATTCTTTTTTTTTTTTTGAAACCAACAGTTGTTGGAAGCATATATTAGAGGATAGAAATAAATACAAGTTTTTGTTACAGGTGAAAAGGGTGCTGCTTTTTACGGGAGAAGAACTGTGGGAGTGGGGGGACATCGACTGGTACAGAACAAGTTTGCCCTTGCTGTTAACTCTTTTAATCGTTTTGCTCCTGTCAGTTCCCAAAGCTTGGCCTCTTCCTTGATGAGGGATAGGATCTCATGGTGTGTCGATAATTTGTTTTGAAAGACATGTCTATTCCTCTCCTTCCACCATTTCCAAGTGACAAGAATAATCAGTGTGCATGCGGCCTTTGTGAAAGCCGGTAGGGATTGCACCCATTTGAGCCACCAATACACCATTGTCATCATCTATTCCTAGACCGTTGGATCAAGTATCAGTAGATGTAGCCACTAAGCTATTTCGGTCCATATTTGCCGTACAGTTGTGCAATCAATGAAGAGGTGTGTAATAGTTTCAAGATTTATGTTGCACATTTGGCAAAAAAATTGGTTAGGCCATTCTCGGAGCTGCAACCTTTGAGCTATCCATAATCTATCTTACAACATCAACAATGCAAAAAACTTGTAGCGCGAGGGTGCCCGTGCCTTCTAGATGATAGTTTGGTAAGAAGTTCGAACTGAACCTGTAAAAAGTGCTCGATACGCTGAGGACGTTGAATAAACTCCATCTATTGTTAGTTTCAATTGGAGCTTGTCCTTAATATCTGGATTTAAGTTAATCTGTTGGACATTGCCCCATAGGCTAACATAATCCACTAAAAGGTCTGGTTAGATAATATCGGATGTCTCATATCCAGTTCATGTCTTGTATAACAGTTGCAACTGTCCAATTCTTTCTTCCTGACTGTGCATATAGTTTTGGGGTCAATATGCATGGTGCCACACTGTTCATCCAAGGAGAGGTCCCAAAACTTTGCTTTGTGTCCATTGCCTATTGTTACATTGGTGACATCTGCAAAGAATGCTTTGTCCTTGTTATAGCACGGTGTTGGTAATCCTACCTAGGGCTTTTGGGAAGCTTTCCATTCATACCAAAGCCATGTAAGTCTTAGTGATGTCGCAAATTTCTCTAGATTTAAGACTCCTAATCTCCCTAAGGGTTTGTTTGTTTCAGCTGGGGATTGTAGAATGCAGCTTTTAAAATCTGGATTGTAAAAGCTGAATTGTTAAAAGCTGGAGGTTGAAAAGCTAATGGTTGTTTGGCAACCTAGATTATAGTGTGTTTGGATTGCTGTTTCTACAATGGGGGGTGGCAATGGTGGATAATTTCGATTGAAGTTTGATGAGCATTTTGGTCATTTGCAAAAAAAAAAAGCTAAGGAAATCTCCTCTAGAGTGGATTGTGGGATTGCTACTAACAATCCGTATTGAAAGTTGCCTATTTGTTAACCTTTTAGATTTAAAAAGCTGCTTTCTACAATCCCCAGCTGAAACAAACAGGCCCTAACTCTATCAGGTTACAAACTTTGTTCCAATTGACTTTACTTTTTTCCTCTCTGCATGTCTCTGGTTGCTGCCATAGAAATTTTTGTCTAACCTTGTCGAAATGCTTTAGGAATTTTTTTTGGCGTCTTCAAAGCTGTGAGTAAATATGTTAGTAGCGACAGAGGCGAAGCCGCCTATGGGGCGCACTGGGGCGTGCACCCCTGCTCCAACACGGTGACAGGAAGGATGACATATCACGCTCACAAGAAATTCGAAGATATCACGTTCATCCTTCCTGTCAGGCTGAAACAAGGCACGATCAGATTAGCCCAAACAAGATAGATCATCACTAATGCAATGTCAAATAAATTTTAAAGAAAGGATCTAGATATTGTTCATCTTGTATTTGATGTTAGATTTGTTGGGCATCACTAATGCAATGTCAAATAAATTTTAAACAAAGGATCTAGATATTGTTCATGCCATGGGCCTAATTATGGATGCGAAAAAGAACTTGCAAAATTGGATTTTTTCGGCAATGAAGGTTAGGCCTGGGCGTTCGGTTTAACCGAATAATTCGGTTTCGGTTTTCGGTTAATTTGGAATTTCGGTTATTCAAAATCTGGAACCGAACACTGTGCGCAAAATTCGGAAACCGAAAATTCGGTTAACCGAGAATTCGGTTTCAGTTTCGGTTTTAACCGAATTAACCGAACTAAGTACTGAATAAACAGAAATGCCAGAATAAACAGAATAAACAACAGAATCCTTAAGATGGAGTCCATACAAATTAAACATGCATGTTGTAGTCCAAATCCAACAGACAAACATAACGGATTAACAATTTCTAAAGCCTGAAACATGGAGAGTCCATATAAGAATATAGGATACTAAACAGTACAAGACAAGGTCTGCGAATAGCTGGTTGCTTTGAGCCTTTGATGTGCCAGGTGGAGATAACGAAGCCTCCATGAAACTTCAGGAAAGCACGGGTATCTACAAGGTCATTGAGCAAATCAGTAACCTGTCACAGACTCACAGCAATATCATATATAACATTTGTTTAATTTAAAATGTCAGTACCTAAAAGCAGGTCAGCTACTGAACCGCTTGGCACAAGTCTTTCACCTCCCTCTCCAAATCAAGAAGACCTTTTCCAAAATAAGAGAGATATAGACAAGCAATCAGTACAACACAAACTTACTGTCAGCCTGAAATTAGAGAATGTGATAGGCAATAAAAATCTCCATGCAATACAAACTAGTATGCTGCCAGACTAAATCATAAAACTGACATCACATGACAGTATCACACTGTATAAAAGTATGAGCGACAATGCAGGCTGCAGCCATCCAATTGTTATGTTCGGTCAGGATTCCAGCAAGTAGGGATTTGTGATGCAATGAAGGTAAGTTCTAGGTAATTTAGTCCAAATCAGGAGGTGCTCTTCCCATCCAAACATCTACCAGTGCACAAATACTAACCGCCATTTGGTTAATTATTTGTTTACTATATATGCAAGTGTGTCATCAGCATATAAATAGTGAGCTCAAAGAGATAGGGAAGTTGTAAATAATTAGTTGCAGTTGGGAATTGGGAGAACAAGGAAATTACCAATACAATCAATCAACATTAATAGAAGCTGTAGTAGAACTTGGCTTAGTAATGATTTGTCTTTGGATTGTGTTGTCGACTTTGATTTTGTAGAAGTAGCAGCCTTTTCAGATTCATACTCTTTAAGCAATTCTGAAATAAAACAAAAACAACATGTAAATAATTAGTTGCAATTGGGAGAACAAGGAAATTATGTCAACAAAAGATTATTCATTGTTGTTAGCTTACCTTCTTCTATTTTGGCTAGCTCTTCCTCATTTTCTTCAATATCGATAGGAGTGGATCGTCGTAGCCAATCTTGTGTACAAATAAGAGCTTGCACCATGAATGGTGTAAGCGAGGTCCTAAAATCATCTAGGACTCGTCCACTCGTACTAAATGCGCACTCCGATGCAACAGTTGATAATGGAATTGCCAACACATCACGAGCCATGCGTGCCAATATAGGAAATCTGGATGAATTCACTTTCCACCATTCTAGAATATCAAATCTGCTTCTGTCCTCTTCATTATCTTCCCCAAGGTATTTCTCAATTTCAGATTTGCTAGTGCCAATTGCACAATTACCGGTCCTCATCTTTTTAGCAATTAGGGACTTCATCAACCTTCCTCCCCTTTTTTGTGGTTGTTCAGAATCATTGGTTTGAGTCGCTGAATCACTTGGAGCATATATATTTCTGTACTCTTCAAACAACTCATTGAAACAACCATTCACTGCATCCCAAACTTTACATCCTTTTTCCTCCCCAAACATTTCCCCAATGGCTAACTTAGTGTAACTAGATAGCTTGTATCTTGGATCAAGTGCAGTAGCAATAAAGATGAGCAAGTTCATGTTCTCCTTCTCCTTCTCCCTTGCCCTGCCCTTCCCCCTCCCCTCATTCTCATTCTCATTTTCCTTCTCATGCCAATTACCCCAATACTTATCATACTTATCCTTCATCCTCTTGGCCATTGCATGGCGCAATTCATCTTCACTATCAGCCCATTCTCGCAGTAATACATTGACTTCACCAATCTCATGAAAGAACTCATTAGCCGTCACTTGTAGTGTAGTGGAAACACGGAGAGTGAGATCATAAAAATGCCCAAGAAATTCAGCCATCTTCTTTGCGTTCTCCCAATCGCATTCATCAGGAATTCCCGGGCCTTTTTCCCCACATAACTCTATTGTATATGTTGGATCTTCTTCCTCATACCTTGCAAATACTTTCTCATAAATGATTGCAGATTTCAACATAAGATATGTTGAATTCCACCTAGTGCATACATCTAGTGTCAAGAATGCATTGCTTTCCAAATTTTCTAACTCTGCGAGTTTTTTAAATTTGACCAACCTAGAGGTTCCATTCTTGATAAACCTAACAAGAAGACGAACACGCTTCACAGAGCTATCCAACACTTTCAAGCCATCGAAACAATCAAATTTATAATGTGAGCAAAGACATCTCATGTGAAGATACTTGCCTAAAGCAATGCTAGTTTTTTGATTATTCATTTGCCTCCGTATGTAATCTACTCCACCGTCATTGGGGCTAGCATTATCAACTGTAATGGTCATGACTTTATTAATTCCCCAGTCCACCAAGCATCTCTGTATGTTTTTCCCAATATCATCTCCCTTATGGCCCTTTACCTTAAAAAAACTAATGATCTTCTTATGCAATTTCCATTCATGGTCAACAAAATGTGCTGTGACAGCCATGTAACTATCTTGTTGTTGTGAAGTCCAAGTATCAGTTGTAAGACAAACCCTTTCACATGATTGCTTAAAAAAGGTTTTGAGCTTTGCTTTCTCTTCAAAGTAAATAGAAACTGTCTCTCTAGTGATTGTTCGTCTAGATGGCACACTCCAACGTGGACAAACTACAGACATAAATTTTCTAAAGCCTGGCTTTTCACAGCTAGCAAAAGGAAGCTCATCTTCAATAACCATTTGTGCTAAAGCATTTCTAATTGCATCAGGATCATACTTGTAAGTTGTAACACTATCACCCTGATTTACTTGCAAATAACCTTGCTTCGGATCCTTATTCCTATGAGGATTGCATTTGCAAGTGTTAAAATGAGTCCGTAAGGCAGACGTACCATTAACATTTGGATCGGCCTTGATCTCACGGTGACAATAGTTGCACTTTCCTTTCTTCAGAAGACCACCCACTTTAATCTTGGTGAAGTGAGACCACATCTCTGATCTTGGGGCCATCTCTTTTCTTTTATTGCCCTCCTCCTCCTTCTCCCCTGTTTCCTTATCCTTTTCCCTCGGATTTCCCTCGGATTCATTTGTTTTGCTCGGATCAGAGGCCTACAATAATACAAGAACATAGCATGTAAAGCACACACCATCACATGCTTCATACAATACAAATATATGAAATTATGGATTAGGAATGTCTATCTGTTATAGCTATACGATTAATCAAGAAATGAACCACACATTTTCACATATCAATGGAATTTGAAAAAGATAAGTGCATCACAGGATGATTACTTCTATAAAGGAATTGACATATAAACCAATACTACAATAGAGCAATCTGTTATAGCTATACAATTAATCAAGACATGCAAACACGGAAACTGAAATAACATTACCATAATCTCACGGTTCCATTCATCCTATCAAAAGCAAAGCTTCAACTTAGAAGCAGGGACGCCGACCGCTTCATCGATCGGGTCATCTACAGACTGCCCATTATTTGCTTTAGATTAAATTACACAAACATAAAAACAGCCATTACAATCAACAAAAACCTACTACAAGCTAATCTCCCATTTGCACAGTTGTTCCCTTCCTTCCTTGTGGAAGTGTCCAGTGCACTAAATGTAAGCACTAACATTGTTTGCTAAGCAAAGCACAACCAAGCAAGAACTGCATGGTAGGAGTGATATACTTCACCATTCAATAACAGGCACATCATAAAGCATTGTAAATGAATCATCACATTACAAACCAACAAGCAACAACCGAAGCTGCCGAACAAACTACATGCATATCTAAACATTATCTACAAAGAGCAAAGACTAAATAGTAAAGATCAGTAGATCACATACGTTGTTGCAAGCCGACTGTTGCGTTGCTGCCACCAGGCCCACCATGGTCGGAGTTGGAGAATCGGAGGATGCCATCACGCTCGCCAGTTGCTAGGAGACTAGGAGGCCCAGGATGAGGGATTGAGGGGAGGGCGACGGCGTCCGGTGGCTGGAGTGGGGACGCGGCGGGATCAGGAGGGGACAGGAGATGGCTGGAGTGGGGAATGGAGGGGAGGGACCAAGGCGTTCGGCGGCACGGCCAAGTGGATTGGCGGCGCCATGGATCGGGAGAGGAGGTCCGAGAGGGGATCGGGAGGGGCGATGGCTTGGGGTGGGGAGGCGTCGCGCTGCCGCCTACGGTGGGGATTGCCGGATTGGGGAAGGGAGGGCAGGGGCAACGGCGTCCGGTGGCCGGCAGATGAGGGCGGCCGGTGTGGGGGCGGTGCGCGGCGGGATCGGGAGGGGAAGGGTAGGGCGCTAGGGCCACCGCCGCCAGCCGAAGCCGAGTATGGGTGGGAATCGTGGGATTGAGGGCCGCTGAGGGCTGAGGCCTGATGGCATGACCGCAACGCATCAGGCTAGGGTTAGTGTAGTGGGTTACTACTTACTACTAGTTCCCAACCGAAAGTCCGGTTTGTTCGGGTAACCGAGACATATAACCGAATTAACCGAAAATATTTCGGTTATTTCATACAGTAAACCGAAGCAACAACCGAATTGTTCGGTTTCGGCTTTTTCGGTGTCGGTTCCGGTTAGTTCGGTTTCGGTTTTCGGTTTCCGGTCTATTTGCCCAGCCCTAATGAAGGTTATCAAGACTGATTTGCGCAACAAAGTCTCCGATGATTGGCTCAATGATTTAATGTTGTGCTACATCAAGAAAACATTATTCAAATCTATTGATGATGAAGCAATTATGGACTGCTTTCAAAGGATGAAAATCCGTAGAATGTGCTTGTCTGTTGCCTCCAAATCTAACTCGTAGCTATTGTGCCTAGCAACTTCATTTATGTGAGTATCTTATAAACTTCTACTTTGTTTCACTTGTTAAATGATTATTTATGTATAAATTTGACTTTTACTAGTAGTTGAAATGTTTAGCTTAGCCCCCCCCTCTAATTTAGTCCTGGCTTCGCCACTAAGTAGCGAGCTGAGTATTGATTTTAAGAGTGTGAGTTGCCCTCCTGGTGAGAGATGTCGTAGCTACCAACTTGCTAGTCTTCTTGTTGCCTTATCATGTATTGGTTGTAGATCAATCCGACGTAGTTTTCCCAAGGTTATGGGTAAACCAAGGTACTTGATTGGGAAACTGACCTGAGCTCTTGTAAATGGTTGCATGGTGGCTTGGAGGTCAGTATCTTGGCATCTTATCGGTGGAAGAGAGAGAAAGCGAGGGAGGGAGGGAGGAGATGGATCCGACAGATGGGGCCTGGTCCCACCTGTCGATGAGGCGAAGAGAGAGGTGGGGGTGCGGTTGGGCCGGCCCAAGGAGAAGAGGGGAGTGGTTGGGCCGTGCGCGGTGGGCCGAAGGGGGCGTCGACGGCGGGGCTGGCCCAAAAGGGGAAGGGGTTTTTATTTTATTTTATTTTTATTTTTTTATACAGGTGTTATAATCAAGTTGTTGACACCCTCGAAGTCAACAGCTTTTGCACGCAGTGCCATGTCACACTGCACCGGGTAGTCGAACCAAGCAAAGAAGTCGTGTAGATGTGCCTCATGACACACGCAGGTTTGCCCATGGGATACCAAGGTGGGTCTGAAGAGACTTGGCTGCCTTGTGAGTGTCGAAGGTGATGTCCGGGTTGCATGCCCTAGTGATGGAGATCAAAACAGCATGCTCGCGAAGCTTTTCCGCCTCATCCATCATCGCCTGAGACGGCACGATGGCGCACTCAGCATGTTGAGGATGTTGTTCCGAGTGCCCAAGCAAACACTCCATGAAGCTAATTGTAGGTAGCTGGTCGTGTGAAAGGCGAGCACGTACTGGCTAAGTAGCGCGTTAGAGGCGAGCAATGTGGCCACTCTGTCTACACAGAAGACATCTAATGGGATCCCGCAGTTTGCTACTTGGTGATCGCTTGTAAGACATCTGAAACATTTGCCTTTGAGATGGGATTTATAGTCAACTGAGCCTTTTGTTGCCATGTGTGAGTTAGGTGATCCTTGTTTAATACGGCTTGAATGTAGGGCATGAATAGGTGGGAGCCACGACGATGGATTTTAGCCTCTGCTTCTTCTTGGGCTCCTTCGTACCAGGCGCCGCACGCTGGATTAGTGAAAGACCTCGCTGTTCGCCCGCTTTGCTACGTTCTCCTACACAAAGCAACTAGGCAACTGCGGTACGGAGATTGGTAGCTGTAACCTGTCATCATCATTGTTCGCCGCCGCATCGGTGACCTGTGGAATATCAATGGTCTTGAAAGCTTTGGTCACTTCGTCACGCTTAAGCTGAGCGACGCGAGCAGGTGGAGTAATGGCCGTGTGTGGCGGAGCGGGGAGATCTATAGCTTCATTCTTTAGAGGTGTCTGGGCAGTAATGGCCTTGCTTGGTGGAGCTGGAAAGTCTACAGGGCTACTCCCAGTAGCCGGTGATGTCTTCGAGACATGGGAGAGCTTGGAGAAGTTCATGGTCGTCCTCTCTCCAATCCAACTTTTCGGGACTATGAAGGTCCTCCTCCATGGATTGGCGTAGGAATAGGAGGCTGTGAGCGGATTTGGTGATCATAGTGGTCGGAGTGGCCAGCGGCTCGGCTTGAGGATGTGAGTGGCGCGGATTGCGGATGTCCTCTCCCCTCTTCCCGACTTAGAACTCAGTTGAATGTTTTTGGTAGCCTAAAATTATGATGAGTACAGATTGTCTCAATGAGTATAGATTGTTACCATCATCGTGGAGTAAATTACCATATGGGTAACACTCAGGCACCAACTCAGCTGACTTACCTACACTCCTAACTGATTTATCATCAGTAGTTTGAAATTATCCCTCCTAAGTTTGAAAAAAATCACCAGGTCCTTCACTCCAGCAAGAGATCAATAGAAAAGGCACACCGGGAATAGGCGGTGAGAGCTCGTCGACGGTGAAGTTGTGGGCGACAGTAGCGACGCTAGGGCTGGGTTTGGATTGGGTGATAACGACAAGAGAACAATAAGGTCGGGAGAGTGGGGTGGGGAATGTTGATGTAGTTGGTTTGGAAGTGGTATGCATACAGAGCAGCACTCAACAACATCCGTGCATCCTTCACCCATCAAATGGCTCCTAAAGTGGGTGCGCTCTAAGACTATTGTGCACCTAGCCGCACAATATATTTTGAACAGTATTTCTATGTTTTTCCTCTTAGTACAATTTTTGATGAAATTTTTTGTCCTTCATGTGATGGGATCGTGAACAATTATCTGCGACTACCATCAAGGTTGGGTTACTCAGCTGACGTTGGATCACGTATATGCGGTCCAGATTGAGTAGAGTAAGGACATACAGTTATAGTTTCACAACGGACCTTCGGACCAGCACAAAATCGAATCACAGATAGAATCTTTGCGATCCTTTTGGTTCCCCTTGTTCATTTCCCCAAATGGGTTGTACATGTGGGAGGTGAAACCGTGAAAGTGGTGACTTCTACCTAGATGTGTGCAACTGAAGCAGATACGGATGAATATTTTTTTATTCTATTCTATATTTTGTTCTAAGAGATATATATGGATAGCAGTAGATACCTATATTTCTCTATTCCGTAATTACTCCACAAGACTTGGGTCAGCCGATCTAAGACACTTTTGAGACGCTTCGACATGTTTGCCGCTACAATCTTCGACACACTAGCTTTCTGCCGATAGCAGCATGCTGACATTTGATTCTATCGAGATGATCACTTGGAAGGAGATGCTGAACGGAAAGAAGTAGTGTTCTCTTCGCATTTGTAAAGTTAGAATCCCGTCGTTGCAGCAAGGTGGTCGTGCTGGAGTGGTTATCGGGCATGACTAGAAATCATGTGGGCTTTGCCCGCGCAGGTTCGAATCCTGCCGACCACGTCTTTTTTTTTTGGCTTTCATTTTCACAAACATCTCTTGCATTTCCAACCATCCACGCTTCGAAATCCTTTTTGCAAACGTCACGGAGTATAATAGGTATCCGGTTTTTATTGCCTACACCGATATACATACGCCATAGCTAGCCAAATGAATCAGAGCATATCAATGAACAAATCTTACAGCCAATCGATCCTGACCTTATTAAATGCACTCTTTTATTAATTTGTTCTATTGGAAGGATTGCACCAAGGCTCACATACATACACATCGACAGAATCACAAATCAATACTCGATCGATCAATGGATGCAATCCAACATTAATGTTTTCTTTGCCTAGCCAATGCGTACGTACGACTCCTAAATGAAGTGGCATATATCAAACCATTCGCAGATAGCAACTGGTTTTGTTCTTGAAACATGAGATAGCTAGGAATCGATTTCCCCTAGCTAGCTTTGATGCAACTGGAGCTCTCTCCATCGATGCAGCGGCAGGGGGCCTCCGACGACGCGCAACAGCGACCAAGGTGTTCATCATAAGCGCACACAACACACCAAGATCTCTCACTCTCTCTCGCTCTTCTTGAAAGATCAGAAGATCACAATTATACCAATTTAAGCCATTATCAAGTGTTCATCCGCATGCTCATATGTGAGATCTGTCGATTTGGACTCATTGATCGTGATCGTCGTGTGTTCATTTGATGAAGGAATGGCGACGCCAACGTGCTCACGAGGAGCGCCGCCGAGAAGCGCCCGTGGTACGAGCGGGCGCTTCTCATGTGCTCGTCCGTGAAGGCTGCGGCGTCGGCGTTCGCACGGGTGGTGTGTCTTTGTGCCCCGGTGTGCTCCTACGACGAGGTCCTGCTGGGCACCCATGTCGACGCAGCGGCGCCGAAGCCGAGGAGGAGGAGCGGACGCTATTACGGTGGTCTTTCTCCCGCGGCAATGCCTACTACGGCCAGGCCTTTGGTGGTACCTCCCGCGGCAGCGAAGACTCCGACCAGGCCTCCGGTGGCGCCGGAGGGGGAGGGAACGACGAGGAGGCGGCCTTCCTTTAGGGGGAAGTCGCTGAGCGACATCATCGAGCAGGGCGCCGTGCGGCGGCCCGGGGAGAAGGAGGCGGTGATAGTCAAACAACCCTCGACAAACAAGTGGGAGCCGCCAGGGAAGAGCAGGCTCCGCCGGATGTCACTGGCAGACGTCGCGCGCTGAAGAAGAAGCCGGAGAGAACGGTACGGTTTTCCCTAGTGTAGTGAACCTCGGGCTCTTTCAGTTATGCTTGTTGCCTTGTTGGCTCGACAGGGCTGCTCGTTTTGTTTCCGATTATTGCGGAACGAAATTGCGAGTAACGAACTATGCTTCGTTAGGGTTGGGATGTTTGGTTCGATACCAATTATTGCGGAACGAAATTGCGAGTAACGAACTATGCTTCGTTAGGGTTGGGATGTTTGGTTCGATGTCAATTATTGCGGAAGGAAATTGCAAGTAACCAACTATATATGCGTTATTACGGTTGGGATGTTTGGTTCAATGTCAATTATTGCGGAACGTAATTGGAGTAATGAACTATGTGTTATTAGGGTTAGGATGTTTGGTTTGATGTCAATTATTGCGGAACGAAATGTTTGATGTCAATTATTGTGGAAGAAAATTGTGAGTAACGGACTACCGTTATTAGTATTGGGTGTTTGTTTGATATCAATTATTGCAAGGAAATTACGGGTCACGGGGAGTGGAAACGCCAAGACGGGGGTCACGGGACTGAGCCGCTGTGGGGCTCGAAGAAGGACTTGTTAGGGTTAGTCTTAAGGTTTGGTCGGATATCCGATTAAAATTCACCGGATATATCCGAGAAAAGGTTTGAAATATCCCGATCCGACGAATAGTATTCTTCCGAATCCGAAAAAAGTATCCGAAACCGATACCAAATTCGAAAAATATATATATGAAAAAAGTATCCGAAATCGAAAATTATCCGATCCAATTGCACGCACAAACAGTCGAAGGATGAAGATGGCTCGCTCCATCCTGGCTTTGAATCGAATCAAAATGAAAACAGTAGGAACCGAATTAATCTAGATCGGTTGGTAGAGGGTGTGGTTAGACGCTCCGCTCATCCGGAATCGAACCTAGGTGTCTATTTTCTTTCTTAACTGAATGTCGCAGCTCCTGGTCAATTTTTTTAAAAAAATGAAGACAGTAAGTTACCACGTGGAATTGCTTCATGCGTGTGTTTGTCATTTGTCAACACGAAATGAACATCAGAAAAGCCAGGCTTGGGAGATCAGAGCATACTGCACAGCTAGCATATACAGAGAATTAAGTTCAGAACACAGTGAGCGTTTATAAAGGAGTACTCCCAATCAATCGACTCGATTAAGCATCTTCAAGATTCAAGGTCAGAACAAGAAAGGTGCATGAATCCAAGTGGCTCTCAACCAAAATCTCCTATGTAACGTACCCAGGAGGCATAAAGAAAGTACGTACGTACGGTAAACTACTACTACTACTACTACTACTACTGGTCTACTACTACGTACGCAGTGGCATCACATCAACTTCGTCTTCGACGGAGAAGAAAAGTAGCACCGTAACCTTCCCAACTCTGGAGCTTTCTTTTCTTGATCAGATCGAGCTCGAAACCCTGTGCAGCTAGCTAAGATGCTCTTCCAGCGAACGAAGCAAGGAGGGGTTGACTTTTCGTCGTCGGGGTTGTCGTCGGTGTTGGCATTGGCAGTGGGGTCGATCTCGCCCTCGGTGCTGGCATTGGCGTTGACATTGGCGGTGAGGTCAACCTCGGCCGGCCTCGGTGTCGGACGGGGCGGGAATCCCCGGCGGCGGTCTTGAACTGAACCAGTATGGCGGTCGTGCTGTCAGTCGATGGCAAGCAACGATCAAGAAGGCCCTCACAAACCTGCAAGACAGTCAACCCGACTACGCCAAGCAGATCCCACGCACGACGTACGTACGGGCCAAATACGCGCGGTACTAAACGTTACTATATTTAAGAGCACATATTCTGCTGCATGTCCTTTGTATTGTCGGTATGAAAGTCACAAGTCGGTCCTAGAACAACGTTATTCACCCAGTAAAATTTTCTTTATCTGGTAGGAGAATTATTATTGATGTATTATTACTGCCATGACAAACAGGCAAAAGACTCAACAACAGCTTGGAAGTGCTGGCGTACGAAATCAACCACATTCTGACTTGACACAAGATATATTCCTCGAGGAAGAAGAAAGCAACGGTAAAATAGTCTTTGAAATCTGCATAATGACATTTTTCAAAGAAACGTCACTCTAGGATATATAGCATATTTCAAATTTTAAACTTTAAAGTGGCGTATATCTAAATTGGGTACTCTAGAGTAGCATGTATCGAAATTTCTCTAGAACAATTCCTATCGGTGTAAATTTTCATGAAGTGCCAAGTTCCTTGAATCACGCTCTTGCAAGATAAATCAAATATATGTGGCGGCTATGCTGGCGGCCATTTCCAACTAACTAATAAGAAAAGTAGATACCAAACCATCAAGTTAAATAATTATATGAACATTTTGAAGCACTGGCTAACGCAGGGATTGGCAGATATCCCTCTTTTCAGTACCTTCGACCTCTACAGCGACATTACACTGCTCAGGATAAAATTCTTCCGGACGAAGAAAAACCATACAAATGAACCACACATGGTGGTGCTAGAACCAACCAAAAGAAATCAGATGAGTCCCCATTGTTGCCCTACTACTAGTACTAGTCCTCCTTGTACTCGAGCAAGTTTATCCCTCAATACTTGTCCTCCTGCTCTTCGAATTCTCTTTCTTTCAGGCTGAAGGGTTGGTTTGTGATCGGTGGATAAATCAACTGCCTTTCGATACGATGGAAATAAGCCGAACTTTTAGGCACCAATATAGGAATGCATTTGTTATGACAAAAAAAAATAGTCACTAGACTCACTACACCTGCCCTTTCCTTGAGAGTACGCAAGGATAATAGTGTTTCTATGTTTTTTCTCTTAATACAAGTTGTACACATCTTAAAGCAAACGAAGTGATACATAATCACTGTCTATCCTTCATTCACTAGTTGTGGAATAAAAACCACACATGCTTTGCTTCCTTCTTCCTGCGGCCCAATGTAAGGAATTCGCTGTTTTTTTTGTGTGTGTGTGACAACATTAGATAACAGTTGAAGTGTGCTGCTAGCCTACTGGATCTGGATTCAGTTTTTAACTTTGAACTGATAGTTGTAACCACTCTTATTATAGAACTACATCTCAATTCCCGTACTGTTAATTAAAAGTGGCACTGCTTCACTGTAGCTCAAATCAAATATACAGAGAAATTGGTCTCTCTGAATGTGTGTCAAATCAAACATCATCTCCTAATTAATGCGGGTAAGGCAATTGTTCATCATTTTTCCCGAGGCAATGCGCTTTGTACACGGCAATAAGTATACGTAACAAAAATCACCGATGCCGGGATGCGCATGTTTTGTACGTGATGCAGCCTCTCACAGCTTGGAGTAGAGCTGCGGCGTGCACCACTTGAAGAACTTGCCGGTGGGGAGCTCGTCGGGCGGCAGCAGCGCGAGCCCCGCGGCGACGCGGCCGGCCTCCTCGGCGGTGCGCCTGCCCCATCCGCGCGTCATGTCCGTCCGCGTGAACCCGGGGCAGAAGCAGTTGACGGCGACTCGGTCGCCGGCGTCGCCGAGCCGCGCGGCGAGGAGGCGCGAGTAGGCGTTGAGCGCGAGCTTGGACACCGCGTAGTCCGTCCACACCGCGGGCCACCCGTGCTCCCGCCACGTCCCGTCCTTCACCTGCGCCAGGAACCGCGACGCCATCCGCTCGATCTTTTGCTCCGTCAGGCTGCCCTCGTCCAGCAGCATGCTCCGCAACGACGGGTTCCTCACCTTCTGCGACGAAAATGGAAAACCTACCTCGTCTTAGAGACCTGCATGCATTCTTGTACATCTGATCTCCCGCATAACAAGAACAAAAGCGTCTGAGGCAGGCTAGTAACATAACATCTAGATGCCATGGGCATTGGAGACGAAATTTAATTTGCCATTCGTTCACATGCCAATGTGCCGTTCGTGCCTTCATCATGGTCTGGTTGTCTTTGATCTCTTCTGCTTTCGCATTGGGTGTGTAGTACGTTGGAGTTTGGTTCAGAACACAGATGGCTTTGGGGAGCTTGGACAGTTCATGGTGTGGACTGTGGACAGACGGTACAACTGTACAAGGCAGCGCACCCGCACCGATAATGTCATGTGCTGGTGACGGAGACTTTGAAATATAATGGTCATACCTCTAGGACTAGTCTAGTGCGTTCAAACTTCAAAGTCCACAGTCTCTTAACCAGTGACGACGAGCCCACGTACAGTCAAGCTAGCTACTTGATTCTTAATCAAAACGCTGTTAATTTAAACCTCGACGATTTGAATTGACCCACGGAAAATAAACAAAGTTTGTCCACACTGGAATGTGCACTCATTAATCTGCAGGTGCATAGTTTCTTTCAACTTACTTGACAATTAGATATTTTTGTGCACTCATTAATCTGCAGGTGCACTCATAGATATTTTTTAAAAAAAATAATAACATCCAAAGGTGGATATCCTTAGACTCTTTCTTTTAAATAATAACATCCGATGGTGGAGATCTTTGGACCTTTTCTTTTAATCTAAGCCGTTATAATCCCGATCCGTTTAGATTAAGGGCCAGATGTTTTGTTTTTTTGCGAGAATTTCTAATCTATTTCTCTCTCTCTTTTTTCTTAGCGACTCTTACGAGTTTTTAATATATAATAGACATAACTGCTGGTGAGATAGACAGTATGAAAAGGTTCAGAATGGCAGGGCCTCTATCATCAGCTATTTTTCTCTCCTGCCATATTGTCCCATGGGATACTAAGAGTAGTGTGCTACTATGACTGTGTCATGTCCGGGCGTTACGGCCATACATACACAAGGCGTCACCGGGCACGAGATGTGCGACGCGCAGCGGAACGCACGGAGCGCACAGCAGGCGCGAGTGGAGAGGAACTCACGGCAAGTGGCTAAGATGGAAAATAGAGATAGTTTCCTATTATTAATAATTCCTTCCTATTAGTAGTTCCTAAATTAATGGGCTCTGACAAATTTTCTATTATTAGTAGTTCCTTCCTTTTGTTAGTTCCTAAATTAGGGGCTGTTGGCAATATAATCTTGTAAATCGCACATGAAGAAAAGGGAAGAAAAACTATTTCCTAATCTCCTTCTTCCTCAAGCCTGCGATTGGAGGTCTAACCTCACCGGAGAAGGCAGGCGGCGGCTACGAGCTCGTGGCCCAGGGTCCGGGCCGATCAAGGGTTCGACGCCCTTGACAACTTGGTATCACGATCTCGGCGATCCTCGCCTACTCGACACTGCCGTCATCAGGGCTCGCCGCCCATCTTGGCTAGCCAGCCATGGGGGCGACCTTACTCAAGACCACCGTCGAGAACCTCGCCAAGGCGTACACGCCTCCAAGCCACCGCGAGGCTAATGCCAAGGCCATCCAAGCCTCGCACAATCACCGTCGTCGTCATCATGTGCCACGACAACCGACCAAGGCGAGCACCACAACGACGCCCGCCAGGTTCCAAGATGGACTTCGGCGCTACGATGGCAAGTCGATCCACTGATCTTCCTCAACCATTGTGAGTCCTATTTCCATCAACAGCGAACCATGGCGGAGGAGAAGGTCTGGATGGCCTCCTACAACCTCGAGGACGTGGCACAGCTGTGGTACATCCAGGCTGCAGAGGCTAAGAACATGCCGCTGGGCCGCTTCAAGAGACCTCCTCAACTTATGCGGTTTGGGCCGCCCCTACATGTGGCGCCGTTGTTTGAGCTCACCGAGTCTGGCTGGGGACCGTGGAAGAGTACTAACCGCTTCAGCCCTCCTCGCGGGTCGGCGAGGAGATACAAATGGCTACCAGACACCGGGCTCGCTTCCGGGCGAGCCTGTGATTCACCACCGGACGCTGGCGATGGCGATGAGGCTTTGCGCGCCCGAGGTTGAATTGATGGAACTCACCAGCCGGCGCCGGCTCCGGCTCGTCCAGTTCAGCGTGGTCTTCTCGGCCTCGGCCACGCCGCTGCGCCGCTTTTCGCCGGCCGCTTCGCGCTCGGCGCCTAGTTGGGCGTTCCCGAACCCGCAGCGACGAAGCGTCGGCCGACTTTGCGGAACAGCGGAGCGGCGGCGCTAAATCTTGGCTCTGTTTTAAGCTGCGGATTTAAAATACTCTCGTGGCTACGCAGATTTTGCCGGGCATTTTCTTCGATGTGAGGGGAGATCGACGACACGAATGATGACGCCATGGCCGCCGTGACAAGAGGCACCTTGCTTCTTCTCTGCCAGGCCCTCGCCGGGTGCCCATGGGGACACCATGCATGGCCCGGGGGCCGCGATCTCATGTCGCGCTCCTCGATTCCGGCAGCACGCACAACTTCATCTCGGAGGAGGCGGCGCGGCGCTCCGGCTTGCCACTACGGCAGCGGCCCCGTCTCACGGCCATGGTCGCCAATGGCGAGCGGATCACCTGCGAGGGTGTCATCCGCGAAGCGCCCCTACTCATCGCTGGTGCCCTGTTCCCGGCGGACCTCTTCGTTATGCCGCTAGCCGGATACGACGTCGTCCTCGGCACCAAGTGGCTCGGCGCCCGGGGACCCATCGTTCGGGACTCGTCACGGCTAAGATGTCGTTTCCAAAGATGAGGCTACAAATGTCGCCGGCGTCGTCGCGCTGCGCTACGGCGTCTACGAGCGCCAAGCGTGGCGTAGGCGCACTCCTCGAAGCGAGGCGGGCGCGCTTTCGACATTCGCTGAGCCCAGGCCTACCACACCCGGGCACGACCACCGCATCATCCTCAAGCCCGAGCAAGTCGTCCGGTATGCGCGCCGTCATGTACCTGCGTCGCCCACAAGAACGAACCAGAGCGGCGCGGTGCCGCCATGATCCAGCAGGCATCGTCCCGCCAGCGACTCACCGTTCTCTTCACCGGTCCTCCTAAGAAACCGACGGGTCGGGCGATTCTCGCGTGGATTACCGCGCTCGAATCGCGCTTTACCGCCAAGGACGCTTTTCCCATTCCGGTGGTCGACGAGCTCCTCGACGAGCTCCACGAAGCGCTTCTTCACCAAACTCGACTTACGGTCGGAGTTACCATCTGGCGGACGCGGCCAGAGGATGTGCACAAGACCGCATTCGTGACTCATGATGGCTGCGATGAGTTCCTGGTGATGGCGTTCTGCCTTTGCAACGCGCTCCGGCCACATTCCAGCGCCATGAACGATGTTCTCCGCCGCCGGTTTGTCCTCGTCTTCTTTGATGACATTTTAATTTACAGCACGACATGGGCCGACCACCTGCGCCACCTCCGTGCCGTCTTCTCCGAGCTTCGGCACCATCGACTCTTCGTCAAGCGCACCAAGTGTGCTTTCGGCGCCGTCTCAGTCACGTACCTCGGCCACGTCATCTCCGAGGCAGGCGTCGCCATGGATCCGGCCAAGGTACAGGCCATCCATGAGTGGCCGGCTCCACGGTCAGCTCGGGCCGTCCGGGGCTTCCTCGGCTTGGCAGGGTACTATCGCAAGTTCGTCCACAATTACGGGACCATCGCCGCACCCCTGACTGCCCTTCTTAAGAAGGATGGTTTCGAGTGGTCCGAGGCGGCTGCAGCGGCCTTCGACGCCCTCAAGGCGGCCGTCTCCGCCTCCGATCCTCGCCATGCCGGACTTCACCAGCCGTTCGCCGAATGTGACGCTTCATGCACGGCTGGGCGCGTCCTCGCCCGGAAGGCCACCCCGGTGGCATTCTTTAGTAGGCCGGTCGCGCGCCATCAGCGCCACCGCCACGCTTTATGAGCGAGCTCATCGCTTGTCAAGCCGCCAATTGGCGTAACACCTGAAGCCGCTTCGCTTCCGGCAAACCGTCACTCGACTTGAAGTACTGCTCGGACAGCCTGCAACGATCCCTCAGCATCATTGGGTGGGCAAGCTGCTGGGCTTCGACTTCACCGTCGAGTACAAGGTAGAAAGCGAGTGGCCGACGCGCTCTCCGCCGACACACCGGAGGATCGGTCCGTCTTGGTCCTGTCGGCCCGCCGACTTCATCGCCTTCGGCAAGCAAACCCGACCGCCCTCGCCGCCATCCATAATGAAGTACGCGCGGGCTCCCGTGGGGCCCCCTGGACGGTGGTTGACGGCATGGTGCAGTACGCAGGCCGCCTCTACATCGCGTCTGCGTCCCCCCTCCGGCAAGAGATCTTGCGGGCCGTGCATGAAGAGGGCCATGAAGGGGCAATAACTCTCCACCGGCTCCGGCGTGATTTTCATTTCCCTAACATGAAGCAGGTAGTACAAGACTTTGTTCGCGAGTGTGTCACGTGTCAGCGCTACAAGTCGGAGCACCTGCATCCTGCCGGTCTCCTTCTCCCTCTGCCAGTTCCGCAAGGTGTGTGGTCAGACATCGCCATCGACTTCATCGAGGCGCTCCCTCGCGTGCGGGGCAAGTCGGTCATCCTTACGCGGGTCGCATCGGCTTCAGGCAAGTATTCCCACTTCATCCCGCTTCGCTCACCGTACTCCGGCTGGTCCGTCGCCCAAGCTTTCTTCACCGACATCGCCCGAGTCTTCATGGGGTGCCGCAATCTATTGTGTCCGAAGCAGCGACCCGATCTTCACATCAACCTTACGGGCGAAGCAGCGCTTGGTGGGTACCAAGTTACACGATAGCGCCTTTCCACCGCGATCGGATGGGCAGTCCGAAGCGGCTAACGAGTCATCATCATGTACCTTCCGCCTCACGGGTGATCGATCGCGTCAATGGTCGCAGATGGCTCTATGGGCGGAGTTCGTCTTCAATCTGTACCAAACTCGGCTGAACACCTGTCCGGTTGTATCTGATCCGCGACCCACCAACCATCAGGTGTCCTATGAGCCAGGGGACACACGGGTGGCGGCCGTTGCCAAGAACATGGAAGAACGCCGGGAATTCCTCGCAGATCATTGCGCTCGTCTCGAGCAAGCCCGAGGCGGTTGAAGCAACACTACGACAAGGCCCATCGCGATCCTTCGTACAAGGTCAATGATTGGGTGTTGCTACTCGGGCCGTCGCGCGATTCTATGTCGCTGCCCAGGCCACCTCCGGCAAGCTCAGCCGCGCTACTTTGGGCCCTACGCATCACCGAGATGATCAACGAAGTTCTTTCGCGCCTCGCTCTTCCACCTCGAGGCTCGCTTCGCACGACGTGTTCATGCTCCGGCCTCACGAGGAAGTTCCATGGCGCTCACTTGAGGCTCCTCGCCACTTCCGCCGGTCCACCACGGCGCCATTGCCCCAGAGAACGCGAACTGCTGCTCGGCGTCGATCGTGGCGTCCAATGAGATCTGGTCCAATGGAAGGTCCGCCCCTGCTGACGCCCACCTGGGAAGATGTCAGGCGTTCCGCCAGGTATTCCGACATTTTTCGGGGGCGAGCTGCCTCTCGAGGAGAGGAGAGATGTCATGTCCGGGCGCACGGCCATACATACACAAGGCGTCACGACACGAGATGTGCACGGCAATGAAACGCGACGGAGCGCACAAAGCGCGCGAGCGGAGAGGAACTCACGGCAAGTGGCTAAGATGGAAAATAGAGATAGTTTCCTATTATTAATAATTCCTTCCTATTAGTAGTTCCTAAATTAATGGGCTACAAATTTTCTTTCTATTAGTAGTTCCTTCCTTTTGTTAGTTCCTAAATTAGGGGCTGTTGTGGCAATATAATCTTGTAACCGCACATGAAGAAAAGAGGAAGAAAAACTATTTCCTAATCTCTCCTTCTTCCTCAAACTGCCCGCGGTGGAGGGGTCTAACCTCACCGGAGAGGCAGATTTGACGGGCTACTTAGCCACGAGCGAGTCCGGCCCGGGCCATGGTTCGACGCCCTTGACAGACTGTTGCAATGTGCGTGTGTGTGCGCGTGTGATATGAAGAGTCGAGTATTATATATTCACTTGAAATGTTATTAGCCATTAATTTGATCGCTTACGTTAAGAAGGCCAAGCTGGGAGCTCATGTTCAGGATCCGGCTGGTTGCAGCTGACCGTCGGAAAAGCGGCAGGAGTGCTTCGGTGAGCATCTTGGCTCCGTAGAAGTTTGTCCTGAGGACCATCTCAGCATGCTCCACTGAATTGGTGTCGATTTCGTTGAAGGATACGGCAGCGTTGTTCACCTGCAGGGACCAGTAAGCTTGATTAATTTCAGAATCGCATAATGTCAGATTAAGACGATATGTCGAAGGTATATTTGGCCATAAAGGAGATAAAGTGTGGGCATGTGAGGTGGTTACATCGACCCATTCAGCAGTAATTAACACTCGCTTTTGGTGGAGCTTCTGGCGATTTGTCTAGAATTAGAAAGTGCACTGGTATATAGGTAGTGCCCTGGAGCTTTTGTTTTGCCCTCATTTAGCTGAGATTTCCATTAGCTAATGATGCAGCTGATGACAGAGATGAGTGGAGAAACAGATGGAGCTCGATCAGATCAGACCGTGAAGAAACCGACTCGAGTTGAGTGGATTACACCAAAAGTGATCACCGCGATTCAGATATAGCCCACCATTTCAACTTGCAGGCACTATGTGCCCTGTTGATGACTGCAACAGCCAACATGTGTTGTTGATTTGCACGATCTAATTAGCTGTGATTCTTAACTTCAGTCTGGTCTTGAATAAGTAGAGCTGATCAGCTGGAAAATACTAGTTTGTATAGCAAAAGTGTGATCTTCTTTTTCTATTTTGTGACGTCAACACAAATATATAACAGAAACCTACTCATCTACAATAATGTTGTGAATCAATGACCGATGAACTGGATTGTAATGTAGTAACTGCCACAACTTGCAATCTTATATTCTGTAGCTCAGAAGAAGGGCTCTTCTGCTGCACTGTTCCATCGTCATGGAAGATATGCTAATTCATATTAGTTTTGTTAGCCTCACGCAGAATGCTTGCGTTTGCATTGGAAAGAAAAAACATAACCTGCATCGATCTTCACCGGATCTTATCTTTTAGCTTAATTCAAGTTACAATCTAGAAGTCTAGACATGCAGGTATGTATGGATATGCAGGAGGCATCTTCTATGGTTGACCTGCTCGGTCTGGTGTGTCTCGATCTGCACGAGCAAGAGGGCTGAAACACACATCTAATTCCTTGTACTTGTATTAGTTAATTATATACTGTTCAAGTGGTACTAGCCCCTACTTCAATGCCTTCAAAAAGTTGTGAAATTCCAATTCATGATTGTTGCAATATTAGATCACTCTACTTCAGCTTTTAACCACACAAACCCGTCCATCAGTTGAGAACCTGTTTGTACAAAACAATTAATTCAATGCTTCGATTCCCGCAAGAATCAAGAAAAATATTTCCACGTTTCAAAAAAGCTCAAACCTAATAATGTGCTGATTTGGCATCATGTGATAATTAAGTACTTAAGAGGCAGTGCTCTTGGCTAATAAAAAAATATATGAATACACACTATAGAAAATTTTATGTTTGCCATCGAGACAACCATTTTGTTTGCGTGCCATCCGATTGACAACACATCTTCTCTGGAAGGGGAAATTTTTCTGGTGCCACAGAAAAATGCCCAATTTTACTTCTGCTACTACTCTTTTTCTTATTTTATTTCTGCCATTAGTCTTTGTTCTTCTTCCTCATTTTGCTATTTCCGTTAGTTGACTGTAAATTGACCGTCAGTTGACCGTTTTAATTTTTAAAGATAACAAATGAAGTTCAATTCTTTTAAAAAAAAATCGTATGATCCTAGACTACTAAATATAGTACCATAAATTTTCAGAGTATGATCAAGCTTGTATATTTTTATAAAAATAAAATAATGAAAATATTTTTAGATTTGTATAAAAATGTAGAAGCTTGATCATACTTTAAAAAATTATAGTACTATCTTTAGTAGTCTAGGATCACACATAAAATTTTTCGAAAGAATTGAACTTCATTTTGTTATCTTTAAAAAATCATAAATAGAAGAAACAATGCTTCTATTTTTTATTTTTTTAAAGATAACAAATGAAGTACAATTCTTTTTTAAAAAATTATGTCTGATCCTAGACTACTAAATATGGTATCATAAATTTTATAGAGTATGATCATGCTTCAAATTTTCATAAAAATAAAAATACTAGAAATACTGTTAGAATTTTATTAAAAAAAATAGAAGCTTGATCATACTTTGACAAATTTATGGTACCAACTTTAGCAATCTAGAATCATACCAAATAACTTTTAAAAGAATTAAACTTTATTTTTTATCTTTGAAAAATAAAAAACAGAAGAAATAATACAACTAACGTCAACTAACGAAAATAGCAAAAGAATGAAGAAAAGCAGAGACTAGTGGCAAAAATAAAATGAGAAAAAACATAATGACAGAAACAAAATTAGACAGTTTTTCAGTGACACAAATTTTCCCTCTTTGGAAACCATAAAAAACTCGCGTAATCTAACGATGAGACCTCTGGAGTGGCATGCAAGTATGCAACTTAAAATTCCACGCCACAGGTGAATGGTGACGGCATTCGATACAGACACACAGTTGACCTGCGTCAAGAGAAAAACTGGGCGAGTACTAGAGCCGATAGGATTACATGCAATTTACTAAGCAATCAAGAGCGTCTTAATTAATTAGTAAGTGTCAAAATCACTATCAATCGATGACGATACGTACCTTGGAGCAGCTTCGTGCTCGTCATTATAAAGGGAAAACGCGTCCTAAGAACTACTGCAAATCTGCAATGCATACGCATGGAAAAGGGCAGCGGCTAGTACACCCAGCGCCGTCGTGACATGTACGAATTGATCTACAGTAACCGATGACTTGGTTGTACTGCCTCCGGTCATGTACTAATTGATCTACGGTAAATATTTGTCGTTTTGGCCATCTGCCTAGTCTCAAAAATACAACCTTAACCACTAATTTTTATTATAATATATTTATAAAACCTAATAAAATTATAATATTATAAAAGTACCTTTTATATAAATCTACCTATGATTTTTATGTATTAAATTTAAATAATTAAAAAGATATTGAGAGTTAAAGTTTTAAAATTTTAACTACAGCTATATTCAAAACGACGATTATTTGTGATGGGATAGAGAATATAACTTTGGCTACGACTTCTTTAGGCAAGTGTGGTCCGGTAAAAACTCATCTCGAAGATACACGAGCTGTTTGGTCGATTATTTGCCACGTCTAATTAAGTTTGATAAATTTGATTTTACATATCAGCGATGTTTAGCTCACGACCATAGCTTCACCATCAAACACTTTCTTAGCCACATACCTTATTTACCGTGAACACATTTAATTTCCTAAAGTATGCCAGAAACAAATAGGAAGAAGAAACCGGCCACGCTATGCATAAGTAGAAGTACGTGCAGAGTTAGCGGCGGGCTGCAGATTTGGACATAAACTTTGGTTACTACGGGAAGACTACTAGTGGAGTACTAGTAGGATAGCCAATTATATATTATACAAAACCGGTTGGTAGCTTGACTGATTGATCGACTGGTTGGTGCTACTTATAAACTGATGCTCTAGGCTACAGCCTATCGAACACCACTTTTGGGTTATATGAAAATTGAAATCTGTCCTCAAATTAAACCCGGCCCCTTTTAGACTATCTTCAGCAATTTTCCTTCATTTCATTCATTTCCTTATTCCTTTCCTATATTCATTCCCTTTATTTTTTACCATCTCTAACAGCATCCTCTCGAAGGATGTGAAGGGATTGGAGAGAGAATCCCTTCACAGAGAGATTCTCTCTCCGAATCCCGTTCGAAGGAATCGTGAGAGGAATCCGTTGGAGCACTTAAGATCTGTTCGTGAAGGGATTTGAAGGTTAAAAGGAACCCACTCGAGATAGTGTTAGACAGACTCGTCGACATGCGTACAAGTGCAACGAAACGAAAAAAAAAACAGCGAAGCAACACAGCTCATGTACACGTCCGAAAAGACGAAAACGACAAGCGGATTACAAGGCGAAAAAAATAAAATATACGGAATAAACCGAAAGAAAAGGAGCGAAAAGGCCGCGCGCGCGCGCGGTGGTACGTCCCTCGGTCCCTGGAGTGTCGAACTCACCAGAATGTCGAGCCCGCCGACGTCGTCGCGGAGCCAGGACGCGAAGTCGGCGACGGAGGCCGGGTCGGCGACGTCGAGCTGGCGGAACCGCACGGACGGGAGGCCCCTGGCGCGGAGCGCGGCGGCGGCCGCCTCCCCGCGCGCCTCGTCCCTCGCCGCGAGCACCACGGCCAGCCCCAGCTCCGCCAGGCGCGCCGCCAGCGCGTGCCCGATGCCCCGGTTCGCTCCCGTCACCACCGCCACCGTCTCCCCCGTCCACCACGCGCTGATCGATGACCCACCGCAACAACAACAACAAATCTCTCAAAACACACAAGAATGAAAACGTACGTGTTCGATCGAATCGAAAGCGTAAGAGCCAGCTGTTACTTGGGAGGAGTCTCTTTGGAGCTCAAGCAGTCCATTAATGGTGGAGGCGACTGGAGAGGAGATCGAGACGGCCACTTGCTTGCCTCGAGTCGGAACTCGGAAGCTATAGAGAGAGAGACAGCCAAGCTTCGAATCTTTGAATGGGATGTGGACTGGCAGAAGCCAAGGGAAGGGTCGTATATATAGGGACGGCTGGCTGGCTACTCGAACGAAGGCTTGGGAGCGAGTCGGTCAATCGAGGGCCGGGGCGTCACGCGACGGAGTATACGCAGCGTGTGAAAGTTAGTGAGGCACTAAAATATACTCTCTCTGAAAATTTTTATACGGCGTATTTCGACTAGATATGTAGATTAAGAAAATTCTAGGATCGAGAAAGACATAGAAGAGAGTGACTAAAGTACCCTTTTATTAAGAACTTTGTGATTATAAAAGTGACTAGTTTGTATGCTAAGTCATGTATAATGCTCAGGAAAGAGAAGAAAATAAATAGAAGCGGAAAAGAGAAAATAGCATTAACCATTCGTGTGCACGCCTTATAATTTTCAACAAAAATACAAACCAAATACTCCCCGTCCAAGTTTATATAGGGTATTCATATTTGGCACATAGACTAATGAGACATATATTAATAATGACTAGAATAGCCCTAATTATTATCTAGTATTATATTCATGCATACATGTAGATATGAATTAAAGTTCAATATTTATTAGGGGTATAGAGGAAACATCATAAGTACTAATTATGCATTGGAATATGAAATACGCCCTATATTGATCATCCAAAATATACACCTTGTAAACTTGGATGTAGGGAGTAGGCCTTATAAAAATCAATGAAAAGAGTACATTGAGCTGGTACCAAAAAGTGTACATTTTTTTAAAGAGATACAGATATTAAAAGATACAAAAATTTAAAAGTGATTTTGTAATACCTTTCTAGAATAGTAAAAACTCTATCAGATTTTATATACTAGCACAATAGTAGATTCTGAGTTCTGACAATTCGTATAAACGTTGTCTGTTGGGCTACACAACTTCCCGCATAACAGCAACCGACCGGTGGCCGGTTGATCACAAGACGGTGTTGCCCTTCAGCCAGCAGAGTTCGTAGACTGGAACTCATCGGGTGCCTATGTGCAAACCAGAGATTCTGAAGGTACCAAAATTTATATTAAGATAGTACCAAAAGGTATCTTATTAGGATTTAAATATACAAATTAGTATCCTCTGTATCTTCTACACTAATTCAGAATTACACTAATGCACACAATCTCAACATAGATGAATATTATAATCATACAATGCGAAAATATAATAAAAGACCTCATCTACTAAATATAAACATGTTGAACGACCTTAAAATCAATCTTACACTTATGAAGTCTGGATGGCTTTAACTCAAAATAATTAAACAACAGCGGAACGAAGAACGTCGGCGAATCCCATCAACATGCCACAGGTATCTGACAAAGTTCAACTCCTAAATATTCACCTCCTCGTAGAACTCCTCGTCCAACGCATGTGTAGACTTCTGTTCAATTGATGATTTGTTTGTTGCAAGGGGTGGGTACATAAAGCACTCAGTAAGTTGTGCACAGAATGCAAATCTATTATACTACATGATTGGTTTATTTCAAATGAGTGGCTAAATTGGTTACTTTGTAGTAAAGCAACACTTACAAATGAATAGCATAGATAGACTGAAATGACAGTAAAACAAATAATAATAATAAATTTCTCAGTTATTTCTCAAATAAACTGACTCACAACCTTAAATCAATTTCCATACTTCCAACAACACAATACCTACAATCCCAAGTTTTACTTCAAAATCTAACCATTGACTGTAATTCCTAAGCATTATTCGATACCACGGACATAGCTATTCAAATAGATTGAACATACTTTGAAGAGGTTACGCACTTTACCCACAAGATATGATCAAAATATATTGCCATACAATGTCACGTACCCATCAACGTGTGACTAGTAGATCATAACAAAACCTTTCAACTTTTATCTTAAAACCTCACCCTCCGATAAGCTATACGCTATCACTTCCCTCAGCGGAGATAAAGTGTAGGTCCTGAAGTGCAAAGGTGCACTGAAGTGCGGACACACGGCATAATCTGAGTGGTATGCAGAAAATCGGACGATCGAGGTTTACATGGAGATGGCAACGGGCACGACAGTGAGGTCCTCACCGGCGCTAAGGAATACAGTGAAGTTGATGGCGCCTCTGGGTACCTCCCACGACGGCCAATCACGGATCCGAAGCGACTCGACGCGATGAACTCAAATCCGTGCACGAACACGGTGGAAGAGGCTCAATGGCGACGGACGAAGACGAAAACCGCGGTGGTGCAAAACTCCACCTCCGGCGAGCGATTCGTGTGTGACGACGGTGGCTAGGGCAATGGGGTCTACGGCAAAACTCGCAACACGAAACAATAAACACAACGTTGGGTTGGGCACAATAAATAGCCCCTCGACGTCCGAGTTAGGCGCGGAAATCGCGACGCAGATCGGGGCTAGGGCGGAGTCCGACATAGATTACAGCAAAGGCGACGCGGCCGCATGTGGGCATCCATGTGGCAACGATCCCACGGCTCAGTACTCGTAGCCACGTGATAGATACATAGCCAATGGATCAAGATCCAACGGTCCATGATCCAAGCGGGTTAGGGTTAGCGGTAAAATGGCTGCGACGGCGGGCCTGGTGGGCTAGATTGGGTCGACGCAAATAATGGGCTGGGCTCAGTGGGTTTCGACCCAAAAATAAATAAAGGATTTTGCAAACTTTATTATTTAAAATAATTCTAGAAAATAGAATAAACCAAATAAAATAGAAAAAAATTCAAAAAAGAAAATGTACAACAAATCTATAAAATACAAATTTTGAGATGTTACGTACCTTCATCTTTTAATTATTTTTGTATCTCAATATAAATTTTGGTATCTCTTAAGGATGGTAAAACATGTCAAATTAAAGGGATTCGGAACTGCAGCTCTAGTTGACCTCATTTCACCCTGGGTGCACGCTCAATCGCACTGTGTTTGCTGGTTTTGAGATAACAAGTGGAATGACTGAACACTCATAAAAGTTTGAAATTTCAACGTAGCTTTAGTTTTCTTCTGCCTATATCCTTTTATCTTCTAGGCTTAGTGGCCGTCCGCGGAAATTTTGGCTGGCTGCTGCGCTGGCCGGCCTAATTTGAAGTTTTGTTCCCTCCGACGGAAGCAATTGTTCAGCGTGTTTGTTCGTCGTACGTGCATCAGAAAAGTATTCCGCCATTGTCTCCAAGGCAAGCAAAGTTTTTCGTCAAGTCTGGCTGACTTTGACTTTGCGTGTGTACGTATAGTTCGTGAAAAGAGAATAAGAGTGGCAATGAAAGAGCTGGAAATTTCTTATATATTCGCCCAGTCGATTGATCGCTGATCATGTATTCAAAATAGTTTACTACAGTACTGATGCCATCCCCCTTTCTCAAAATTATAATTCGTGCAGTGTTAAATTTGCAATTGTTGATCGGGAGAAATTTTAAGATAAGAGGACTCAATTTTGACCTTTTCTTGGTAGATCTGAAAACACACACATGATTTTCTCTTCTTTTTTTTTTATTTTATTGATTACTGGCAAGGTTTGGATCTCTGGATGCAGCAAGCATCCAAGTGATTTTTTTTTTTGTTCCCATCATTCCATCAATGAACAAATTTAAAATGACCTCACATGCACGCTTCCCCTTCCAAAAAGGCGAAAACACAGGGAGGCCGGGGCCATTCCGTAACGTACTGTCAAATGCAAAAGTAGCTGAAGTCTTGGAGATTCTTGCTTGCTCTAAGATCGAGTCAAAACTCAGAACTGAATAAATTAGCGTCCAACTAAGGGTGACCAAACACTCCATTTTGGAGACATGTAGAGTTTCGAATTAATCAAGCATGGGGTTCACGTCTAATTTCCATGCAAGCGCGCAAGCATAAGTAGCACTAACCATTCACAGTTTATAACGGAAATTAATTGAATATAAGGTGAAATTTTCGTCTTTCTTTACGAGAACAACGTACCATGCATTAGTTGCTGTAGTGAAAATCTCGATTTAATTTGTTAACATGCGCGGCACATTGTCAATCTTCAAGGGTTTTTTTAAGCACGTTTTCTGTTCCTTTGAAAATTAGCAAATAAAGAAGATGAGGAGAACGAACGAAGTAGCACCGGAAGTAGATAGTTTTTTTTTTTTTTGAAAGGCAGCAAGGCCAGAATATATTAGCAGAAAGACTGCACCAAAAATCAAAAGAGACACCAAAAGGAAGAAAAAAAACAAAAATTAAAGCTGCTGGTTTAGAAGCCTTTGTTGATGTGTTGCTCCTGAGACTATCCAAGCTGCTGCTTTATCTTTGATTGATTGGAGAATATGTCTGTCAGTCGCCCACTTCCCTTGAAAAAATTTGTTATTTCGCTCTTTCCACCATTCCCAGCAAGCCAGAATAATCAAGCTTTTGATCCCTTTCCGAAGGCTAGTGTGGCATTCTAAACGGTTGAGGTTCCATTGCTCTAGATGCACTGGCGTCTCCTAATGGTCCGGTAGGAGCGAAGGCAGATGCACCCATCGCGCAATTGCTAACCACAGGTGTTTAACTTGGGGGCAGTCAATGAATAGGTGGGAGACCGTCTCCAGGCTTCGACAGCACATTTGGCAGAAGTAGGAATTTGGCCATCCCTTGAGTTGTAGACGCTGAGCAGTCCATAGCCTATTCTGATGCACCAGCCAGAGGAAGATTTTGCAGCGTAGGGGAGCCCATGCCGACCAGATTGTAGTACATAAGGTTTTCGAAACGGCTCCGTTGAATTGCAAAAAGTACGCCGAGCTGGCTGAGTAGACGCCATCGGCAGTTGGTGTCCATATGAAGCTATCTTCGAATTCTGGTCGCAACGGTATTGCTCGCACTTTTGACCAAAGGTGGACATATTCCCGTAGCAGTTGTGGGGTCAAGTGATGTCGAATGTCGCGTATCCAGTTATTGCTTTGTATCGCGTTTGCCACCGATCTTGCCTTTCTCCTGGAATGCCTGTAAAGCTGCGGTGCGATCTGGGCAGGAGCTACACCTCAAAGCCATCTGGAAGTCCAGAATATAGTTCTCTGGCCATTTCCGATGGTGATTTGCGTAGCCGCGGAAAAAAGATGGTGGTCCGTAGTGTCACACGGCATTGCTAGTCCATTTCAAGACCTTTCTGGTCTGTGTGCTTTAGCCAGAGCCAACGCAAGCGGAGTGTTCGCGCGAGTTACCGCTGATTTTCTTACTAATTTGAGGAAGAGTTGAGCCACATTTCACGCATAGGTTACCACAGCTTATAGTAATTAGTATGTGATTGATCTCAAAGTGGATTCCAATGTCACACACCGCCCGCATTAGGCAACGTTAGGTTGGAAGGAACGGCTAGCTACTACTAATCAAACATTAGTGCTGTAGTGCAGTGGTTCAGACTTGAAAAATGCGATAGAGCGTATAGCTAGCATTGTTTAGTGGCAACAGTGCAACGCGATGGCACCGACCACGTGATTCCTGAATGATTGGTGATGTACATGTTCGTCGTCGTCGCTTATTTTAGTGTTGCGCCATTAGAGATGTCTGGCCGAGGAGAACTACTCGCATACCCTAATAATGATTAGGACCTGTTTGATAGGATTGTGACTGAGAGGTGCTTCTATGCTCTTCCTTCTAGTACAAGTTGTACAAATCTTGAAGCAAGCGAAGGGGTAAGTAATCACCATCTACCCTTTATTCATGCTTTAATAGTTGTGCAACTTAAAAAAAAAAGAGCATAGAAGCACTTCTCGACTGGAGAGATCTGAAAAGCTGTTTTTAGTTTGCTAAGGTGTAAAGTAGCCGTAGGTGACGAATATAGCTTTTCTTGATACATTGTTGGGCAAATTACCTTTTTTCTCTTTGAGGAGATTATTTTCCTGCTATTTGGCAAACTGGCCAACCCGGGACGGCGGAGACCAAGCGGCGAGGCGGATAAGATCCGGCCGGAGGCGATGAAGGGCCGGTGGGGGCGGAGGAGACCGACCGGGGGAGACAGAGGCCGACCAGGGTGGTGGGGGTGAAGGCGAGGAGGACCGGTCGAGGAGGAGGCCGACCTGGGGAGGCAGAGGTCGAGATGGGCGGCGGACCGGAGGCGGCGAAGGGACCAGAGAGGCGAAGCGCTCCAGGCCTCCTCGAAGCGTCTCTTGGCTGGTTTGGGCTTTTCTCTGGATTTCCTTCGCGCTTCACTTCAAGCCGTTGGGCAGCCGGTGTCTTTAAGGTGGGGGGCTTCTGGGCTTCTGGGCTTCTGGCTCGTAGCTGCAGCGCAGCCGCAGCCCGCAGCCCCCCGGACGGACGCTTAGTTAGGTTTAGCTAGCCAGCAGGTAGCACATTGCTACGGCTAAATCTGTTAAGCAAATCAAGCCTGGACCCATGGAGTCCATACATTTGGCTGTCAGATGGCACAAGCATTGTCGAACGCATGCACCACGCACATCGCCGGCGTTAGTCAAGGCTAATCGCAGTTCAGGACACCGACCTGCCGCCGCCGGACGAGTGAACCTCGGCTTGTGGCCACTGATATTAGCATGCAGCAAACGTTAGTTCAAGTCCATGTCGCACCGGCCGGCCGGCCCAACCACCCGCGGCTGGTACTGCTGCTCCGGTGAAAAGCCCTGCGGCCCACGTGGGCGCCGGCCAGTGGCGGACACAGTAAGAAAAATTAGGTGGGGCAAAGTTAAGCGACAAATTTAATCAAAAATAGAAACATACCGCTTAGACATCACATTTGTATTCCAATCACACACATTAGAGTGTAAACAGTAACTGAACAACATAGAAGAAGATTTAAGATCTCACATGAAGAATAAACACCAAATTTTCAACTATATAATTCAAAATTCACCAAATGATCAAAAGATAATAGATCATCCTATCAATTTAACAGATAGATAAATGAGGACCAGTGAGATATAATGAAGTGATTATATACTAAAAAGTGATTAATATTATAGAAATACATACCACTACTTAAGCACTAAGTGTGTCTTCGTTGTCTAGGTTTTGTTGGCAAGTCCATTCTTCGGTTTTTTATGGCTTGAAACCTATTCTTACTGTTATCACAATCAAGTCCTTTAAAAATACCCTTCTCAATGTAACACAACATCAAGTCGTTGAGCCAATCATCAGACATCTTGTTACACAAATCGGTCTTGATTAAGTGCATAGCCAAGAAGGCTCTTTCAACCGATACCGTTGCCACTGGTAGGATCGGTGCCAACTCAATGATGCAATAGACCAATGGAAAAGCAAGATGTTTTTCAGACTCAACCATCTTCACAGCCAAACTTCTAAGATTATGATAAGTAATGAAATCATCAACTCTTCTCATATGTATAATGAAGGTCTCAAGTTGATCCGATCTCAGAATCCCACCATGACTAAAGGGAGGGTCCACCCCTGGCGCCGGCTCAAATCTGTCGGGTTTTTCTCTAGTCTCCGGTGCAAGGTGATCTCCGTCGATCTTTTCCACCTTTTCTTGGGGTCATCAATCCATCGTTCATGGCGGAGGCCAGGTCATCCAATCTCCTTTTTTTTATGAAAAAAAGAGAGAGAAAGTGTCGGCTGCAATTGTGCCACGAGTTGGGACTATTTGGAGTTAGGATCGGGCAATAGTTTGGTTAGGTTCCGACTCTTAGCAGCTACTCCCTCTTGTCATAAATAGTTTTGAATATATATTAGTTAAATTTTAAAATTTTAAAATATTAGTATCTTTTTAAATATTAATTTAGATACATAAAAATTATATGTGTAAATTTATCTTAAAAAGTATTTTCATAATGTTATAATTTTATTGGGTTTTATAAATGTATTATAATAAAAATTAGTAATCAAAATTAGATTTTAGAGACTGCATTAATGTTTAAAATAATAATTATTTATAACCGGATGGAGCATTAGACAAGCTTCTACGTTACTTAAACTTGCGGTGCGTGTCCTAAATCCTGTTACAGCTTCAAAAAAAAAAAACTTCCTGTGACAATTGAATATTTCGCGCATCAAGCGTATTCGATCATATTTAGGTTGCTCAGTTAGTTAAAGTGATGACTTGACCGATCACGTCAAAGATCCAATTATCACTCATGCTTGAGAATGGCACTTGTGGATAGATCTGGACAAGGGCCATGTCCGTCGGAGCTGGCCTTCTGCATAACTCAAACATGATATAGCACCAATATTTTTTTGTCGAGCTGGTACGGTATGAATTATAGGTTGTGATAGGTCTAGAAACTCGGCATGATGAACAACATGACACGACAAAAGCGACTGCGCCGAGCCTGGACTGGCCCACCACGAATCGGTCTTTTCGTAAAAAATATCATATTTACAATCCAACCTATCATCAAATATTACCTCCCACTCACCTCCTCCTATGACCCAATCGACGTAGTCACTATCTCCCGTCGCATTCGTCATCTCCTCTCGCACTCCTCCACCCCTGCTTCCTCTCTGCACTGCCACCTCCCCCTCCATCCCACGCCATGCCCTCTTTACCGCCTATCGCCGTCTCGGTGCCAAATCCAGCGGCATTCGGTCGTACCGCAGCCTTTGCCAGCACCAAATTTGGCCTTTTCGCACTGTTCCCAGATTACTCGTAAACTTGGCTCACTATGCGGACTGGGCAGGGGCAACCTTCCGAGCCCGTTCGGATTTCCCTCTCCCTCAAAGAACGAAACAAAACAAATATGGTGATTTGCTTGGAAGAAGCGAAGATTTATCCCAAGAATTGAAGAAATGATATATATTTTGATGTAAACAAGTTGAAGTTGGGGTGGATGTTTTCTGATGTTCTGGTTAATGATGTCAACTCTTTAATGGTTGAAAGGATATACTAGCTTGTTTTTCTTGTAAGGATTAAGTAATAACTTATTACAGCTGTTTATATGATAACATGGTATTATCTACTTGATTTTCATGGTTGCTAACGTAAGTTACCTTGAACGTTTTTTTGAAAAAAATAATAATAATCTTGAATTGCCTGAAGTCTGAGCCAAAGAAACACGCCCCTGTTTCCTTGAAAACCAGGCTCCGGGTTGACTACTTAGCTGCGCTACGTCCGAATGGAAATATGAAATCCTCTGAAACCGAATAGCTTATTCTCAGTGTAAAAGAGAAAAAGAAAAAGAAAATCTTTTTGCGCATTGCAGCCATGGATAGGAATGACATAGTCGCAGGTAGCTTGCTACGTTTTCTTATTCCTCGTACATTCAGTGACGCTAGCTTATTCTCAGTGTCAACTCTGCAGTCTCTGTTTCCCCTTGATCAAGTAAAGTTAATTGGCTCCTCATTAGTCCAAAGAACAGGGAGTGGGGGAAAAACAATGGAAATTCAGATTGTTTTTAGAGTAAAAAGTTGGGACATTCTTGCTGAGTGAACTTGAGATGAACCTCCTCGGTGGTGTTCCATATATTGTTCATAGCTGTTTTTATAGAGCTGCTGAGTGAACTCGACATGTGGTACTAATTAAATTGCTTAATGGCCTCCGGTTTCTTCTTACAGCAGTTGTAGGATGGAACGGTACATCAGCACGCGGTAAAGATCAAGCCAACCCACAAACTAAACCCATTCTTCGTGGAACTTGCACATACACAAGTACATGACCAATTCGCTATTGCTGGATCTACAGCTACCCATTCTAATCTCGTCTCTCTTGCACTCTCTCTTAGAGCAAGAACAAAAGAACACTCTGAACCTGAGAGGTAGGTAGTATACATCGAAAAGAATTCTCGATTGAAAAAGGATACGGAAACGCGTGATGCTGATAAGCGCGGCGATGGCCGTGCTGGGCCTCGTAGCAGCAATCGCGGACGGTCCAAGTTCTAGAAGTAGCAATTCATACTTGGAATATTTAGGGGGGGGGGGGGGGGGAAGAGAAATTATAAGAAGGAAAAAAATTGGTATAAGGTCCTAAAACAGATAATTTATGGGGTTTTCAAAGTAAAGTTGAATATTCTAGAATATATGTGAGCAAATAGCTATGAATGATGCTAGAGCCATGCTTCATGTGGAAGTTAGGAAACATTTAGAGCTAGTATATTTTAGACCAAATATCTAGGTACTTTCCTAAAATTTCATCATAGTAGACATTTAGATGCTGAGAGTTGGGATGATGACAAGTGTCATCCATCAAATAGCTATGTACTACTATAAATACGGTGCCCTTTGTTGGAAATATGCTCAAGAAGCCAATCATGAAGATGATTACCTTGTATGTAAACCTATGTTGTTCCTTTAATTGGAATTCGTGGGTGAGCAACATATCCGGAAATTTGGGCCTTTAGCTTACGGCCGCAGAGATTTGAAAGCTTGTTTAGAGTGTAGGAATTTCACAACAAACAATCTATTCTTTTACAGAAACCTGTGAAAATCTCCATGTACCAAACGAGTCCAAGGGCCTGTTTGGTTCTCTGCATGCGTACGGCCAAGCTCGCCGCAATGCATTGACCGCGCGCGAGCTCGCATTTGGTTGCCTGCATCACGAGCGTGCGGTCCGACTCGACGCATGCAGCGAAGGCCAAAATAACACTACGCGGCAACTAAATAGGCTCTAAATGTGGTAGATTACTCTAAAGGGCATAGCTAGTCATGCTAAAAGAAACTAGTACTAGGAAAATGCATGTTGGATAAGGAGAAAAAAAAATCAGCTATTTGGCGTAATTCTGTGGTTTGGTGCAGTATAGTATAACTTTACGCAATTTTAAATCTCAAAATTTATATTCTGCAACATAATTTTGAATTTAGGTTATTTTATTTTGAGATATCTCTCTTTATGTGTAAAAGAGAAATCATCATTTTTCAGGCCTGCTGATATTTTTTTTTTCTTTTCCAAATATCACATCCATCCAAACGCAATAGCAAAAATAGCTCTATCTCCAACCGTAAAAGTGTCAATAGGCAATATGTGTCACCTATCACGTTCCTGCACTACAAAAGGAACTATGGATCTCTCATACTTCGGTAGCTACGCTGGCTTGCCGAGCTATGGGAGCTCGGTAGCTCCTTCTGCAGTGCGGGACTGCGGCAAGTGACATGTCTCCTACATACGCTTCTACGGTCAGCGATGAGGATATTTTTACAATTACATTGAGAAGAGGTTCATATTTGAAAAAAAAAGTTTATCAAAGGACTAAAAAAGCGATAGCACCTGGAAAAGAAAGGATTGAGAGATGGGTCCATTGAGGAAATTTCCACTCTCAACCTTTGAATTAAAAGTAGAGCTATCTATTTTTTCAAATTAGTATATCTAATCCAATTATTTAATCTAAGGCTTTAAAGTTAGGGTTCACCAAATTAAAGGTTAAATATTTTCTTAGATCTTTTTAAATTAATATATATCTAAGACAACTATCGAAGTTAAGCATTTAAAATTAGGGCCCACTGAATTAAGGGTTGAATAGTTTTATTTTTTATAATAATTTCTAGCATATTTCTCTCTTTTCTTAGCAATCGTAAAAGTCATGTCATCGACTTTGGGATATTTTATTTTATATTTAATTAGCAAATTTTATTTTGAGTTCTCTTTATGTGTGAAAGAGAGGAATGAGAGATGGGTCCATGAGGAAATTTTACACTCTCGATCTTTTAATTAAACTTAGTGCTGCCTATTTTGTTTTTTTTTCAAAATAATATATCTCTAAACCAACTATTTAATCTAAGCCTTCCAAATCAGGGTTTACCAAATTAAGGGTTAGAAGTTTTATTAGATCTTTGTTGAGTTAATATATCTCTAAGACAACTATCTAATCTAAGTCTTTCAAATTAGAGCCTACCTATTCAAGAGTTGGATGTTTTTCTTTCTTTTTTTTTTTTTTGAGAATTTCTATCATATTTCTCTCTTTTCTTTATAGCTGTGAGTCGTAGATTACCCCCCCACAATCTTATACACCATAAACATTCTTGGAAAGTACTTTATTTCCAAAACCAAATATCAAGAATTTAGGAGACTTTGCATCTCATTAGAACATTTGCTGGTACTGATCTAAAAAAAAACATTTGCTGGTACTCAATCCGGTTATAATTTCAGAATAATAACTTTGGCTTTGTTTTTTACGATCTCCACGACAGTTTCGGTATTTTTCATCACATCACATTCGAAAAGTTATAAAAGCAACATGAATAATGAAATTTTGATGAATTTACTTACAGGGGTACCATTTTTCCATGTATCAAGCCCAATGCCTGCAAATAAGACCGAAAAACAAACAGAGAAAATGTCTGCTTTAACCTTCATTTCGCTGACCGGTGGGACCATGCTCACACCCCTTCGTCAGCGCCTCCGGCCTCCCCACCCCCCTCCATCTTCTTCGTCCCATCCATCCTCTGCGATCCAAAGCAATCAAATCCCCCAAAACCCTAACCACACACATCTCTACTCTCCGTGAACCGCTAGGCCTTACCTCCCCCGCGGCCGCCGATTGCGGCCTCCCACCCCTCGCTGCTGGCCGTGCCGCCGGCGACGGTCATCCCTTGCACAGCACTGGCGCGGCGAGGTCGGTTCGTCGCCCTTGCCCCGACCAAGAGTGAGGACGCCGCTCCCCTCTGATCTCCCGGTTCCGCCTACTTAAGGTAAGGCTGGCCAGGCCGCCCCTGCAATCGCTGCAGCAACTCTTAATGGGGATTGTTTGGGACCAAGCAGTTGTTTGGTTGCTGTTTGTTTCATGTGTCTTAAGTTTCGGACAGAGGAAGGAATATGGTAGAGGAGTTGCCGAGGGAGCTGCCAATCGAGGAGGCGGCTGCTCATGTGGATGGGGAGAGCTCGGAGCTACCAGAGAATGGTACATTGCTGAAGAATGTTGAAGAATCTCGGGTTAGAAATGTTCGGGTTACTTTGAGTGTTGAAGTCTGATGTTTGCTGCTAAGGGAATCCATTTGTAATGCTTCGTTTGTTTGCTAGGATTTGGTAGGTAATTCCGCGGCGGAGTTGCTGTTGCATGAGGGCAAAGAGTTGATCCTCGTTGATGATAACGATAGTGGGCAGGAAGATCATGGGAGGGCCAAGGTGGATGAGAATGTGCCACGTATCGGGTTGAGATTCAAAACTTATGATGATGTGCTAAAGTACTACAAGCAGTATGCTGCAGACTCTGGATTTTCGGCGATCATTCTGAAGTCATCGTACTTGAAGTCGGGGGTGTGCCGGAGGTTGGTGCTTGGATGCAGTCGAGCAGGGAGAGGGAGAGCAAATGCATGCTATCTGTCTAGAGAATCAGCGAAGATAAACTGCCCAGCTAGGATCTCGTTGAAGTTAAGGCAAGATAGATGGCTTCATATTGATGATGCTAAACTCGATCACAACCATCCACTCCAATCCTCGGTCTCACTCATCAACTGTTACAAAAAATTGACAGATGCCAAGAATGGAGAAACTGCTTCACGACTAAAAGGACGCAGGAATGTTCCAATAGTTGACAAAGAGCAAGGGAACTTTACCGAGATAGGAAGGCTTAAACTCGGGGAAGGAGATGATGAGTACATCCACAAGTTTTTCGGGAGCATGCAGAACAAGAATCCAAATTTCTTTTATTTAGTAGATTTGGACAAACAAGGGCGTATAAGGAACATGTTTTGGAGTGATGCTAGGTCACGGGCAGCACATGATTACTTTGGTCGTGATGTTGTTTACTTCGACACTTCATACTTGACTGAAAAATACGATTTGCCACTTGTTTTCTTTACTGGGATGAATAATCATGGTCAGTCTGTTTTGTTTGGTACTGGTTTACTTTCAGATCTTAGTGCTGACAGTTATGCTTGGTTATTTAGAGCATTTTTGGCATGTATGAAGGGTTGCTACCCAGATGCAATCATCACTGAGCATTACAATGCTATTCTAGATGCAGTTAGAGAAGTTTTTCCCCAAGTTAAGCATCGCCTTTGTCTGTATCGTATTATGAAAGATGTGGCAGAGAACTTGAAATCACATGCAGAATTCAAAACAATTAAGAAAGCACTGAAGAAAGTAACATATGGGTCCTTGAAGACTTCAGAGTTCGAAGCTGACTGGAAGAAGATTATTGAGGAACATGGACTTGGGGAAAATGGATGCCTTAGTTCTGTATATGAGCATCGCCAACTATGGGCACCTGCCTATCTCAAAGACAAATTCTGGGCAGGAATGTCAATTTCTCAGCGTGGGGAGTCTATTGTTTCATACTACGATGGGTTTGTGTACCCAAAAACTTCTTTGAAGCAATTTTTCAGTAAATACGAGATGATATTAGAGAACAAATACAAGAAAGAGTTGCAAGCAGATGAAGAATCGTCCCATAAGACTCCATTGACTGTAACAAAGTTCTACATGGAAGAGCAGCTGGCCAAAGCCTACACGATCAACATGTTCAGGAAATTTCAGGCTGAGTTGAAAGCAACAATGTATTGTGATGGTATGCCAACTAAAGTTGATGGCACATTTGTTACTTTTGAAGTGAAAGAATGCTCGTACATGGAAGATGGAAAGGAGACGGAGAGCGGGACCTACGAAGTTTATTTTTGTAAGGAAGAGCTCATTGTTGAGTGTGAGTGTGGTTTCTTTCAGTTCACTGGCATCCTTTGTAGACATGCATTATCTGTGTTTAAGTTGCAGGAGATGTTTGAGATCCCATCAAGATATGTCCTTGATCGCTGGAAAAGGGACTATAAGAAATTGCATGCTTTGGCACACTACCCTAATGAAGTACTCCTTGGTGGTACAGTTGAGCGCCATGATTATTTGTTCACACAGTGTCGTCAGCTGCTCAATTTAGGGTTCATTTCTGAGAGTAGGTACCTTGTTGCTCTGAAGTTACTGAGAGAAGCAGAAAAGGCTCTTCTGGATGATGGCCAATCTTCTAGAGAGAGGCAGACAAGTCTTCTCTCATTTGAGGCTGAAGCACCTGAAAATGGTCAAGGCCTTTTTAGTCCTCAGTTTTCAGAGGGTGTAAAGAATTCTCAGTCAACAAATGCAAAACGTCGAGGTCGGCCACCAAAGAAAGTGACAGAATCAAATTTTAATACTGCATTACGGCCAAATAAAGAACAGGTCCGTCTTTCCTCAGTTTTGGGGACCTAAAGAACCTCAAATGCCATATTTCAGTTTATTATATGAATATGTGTTTGTTGATTTGTGTATGTTCTGTTGAGCAGGATTTTCTTCGGTCGTCATTTGTGACAGATGAAACTGATATGATTCAAGGAACACCCTCAGCCTCCCATCTTGAAAGTCCTCACATGGGAGTGCAAGGGGGCATTGATTTAATGGTACATAGTACTTTTTGTCTGCTACTGCTATTATTGTTGCATGTATCTGAAAAATCTTGTTGCAAACTTACACAGGAAGGAATATCTCCAAACCTATCATTTGGTACTCATTTTGGAATGGATGTTAATCACCAACATCAAGTACCCAGCCAATCAAGGATGCTGCCGAACAATTTTATGCAGGTTTTGCCATATAATTACGCAAATCTTGATAATATTCCATTATTCCGTAATCTTCTTTGTTTGCACCTATTTAGTTCCTATATTATTGACAATGTGCTCATAATTCTCAACAACTGTGCTGATTCTATATATTAACTATTCTTCTCCCTGTGCATCTTTGACTTGTGCACTTATCAATGCCTTTTCATTTTAAATATTTCAGGTCCAGGTGGATCCCCATGGGTTCGGAAATCAATGGGTTTACAACCCAACATTGCAGGTCCCCATCCCTCCCTTTCCTCTTCCCTCGCTTGCCCGTTTTCGTTCAAAGTCACCCTTTTTGCTTGACTTTAAAGTCTCCTTCAGATATATATAATAAAATGACCAAGCTGACCATATTGCAGGATAATTCAATGCTAAGAACTCCAACACGAAGAGGAGAGTAGCACATGTTCTTTGCTCTAATTATGGCAGTAGAATCTTAGGTACTGTGTCTTTGTATCCTTACCCATCATAACATGCTTTCCAAATTTTCTTAATGTAGTTGTGGTCATTCTGGGGCATCTCCATCTGCTAATATTCAAGAATTAGTCTTGTTTAAAATATAAACTTCTTTCTTTTCATTTCTAGAAATTATGGTCATGCTTGTATACTGTGAAAAATGTTATTGCTTATTTACTTTGACATATATACTCGTTATCATACATAAATTTTCTTGTATACTGCAGTTCATAAAAACTCAGGTGCATGAAGTTCATTGCATCTCTCTGTAGAAAGTCCTTGACACTTTAGTTTTTCTGGCTTGAGATTGAGATGTGATGGAAGGTGAGTGATTTGGATGTCCGGGTCACACACATGAAAGGCTGTGAAACGGGGATTGGAGCATATAATTTGTGCATTTTTTAAGCATAGACCTTATTTTTTAATTGATGGTTGCAATTCTAGTATTTAGTGACTTTACAAATTTGTCATGCTACCGTGTTTTTCTAGTTATGGTAACAAATGTTACATATTTGGAAACACAGATTCTCCGAACATAAATCTTGAGGGGAAAAAACCTGTGAATCAGGAATAACGTAGCAGATCCAGTGATATGCAGTACACGGATGTTAATGTACAGCACTACATGGTTTTGAACCTACATGTTGGTAGTATCATATTGTTGATTTTTTTTGTACCTAAGATTTACTTGAAGGCTTGTGAGTTGCGACACAAAATTTAATTGGACATTGCACATTGAATCAACTGGAGTTCTACATGGGATGCGTTTTTTTTCCTTTGTTCACTCTTGAGCGAATGGTTGACTGGTTTTGGTAACAATGCCCATATTTTCACTATGCATCAGAGTTTTGCATCGGCAGTTCCTATTTAACTGATTCCAGGTCCTATTTGACTGATTCAAAGAAGTGTGGGAAGATTATTGTTTTTTCTTGTTTAAAATAATTGCAATCTTAAAAGGCTTGCAACTCTTCCCAGTAATAGAAGCATCCTTCATATAAATTGCTCTTGTTATTTTAGTTGTGCATTAACATCTCGGCTGGCCATTTGTCATGGACTCCCTATGTAAATTTCAGGTACAACGAGTCTACAACTTCTCCGGAGCTTGTAATTACTGCCTAAACTAACCTTGAGGATACTGAGGTGGTAGCACTCTACAAGGCACATTTGTTAACTTGGTAGAGGAATCCAAGGATCCCTTGTAACTTTTTTGCTATTCCCTTACTGTTAGCTGGTGTTATTGGTCTACCCAGATATTTTTGGCTTTAAGTTGTACATAGCATTAGTCCATGTGTACATCATTCATCCTCACAGATTAGTGGATTACAGGATGTCCGAGTGCCACTGCAAAGTTCGTTGGTCACAAGTTTTCTCAATGCAATATCGCAAGTGCTATATTCTTTCTTCCTATTATCTTAGGGATTTTATCCTCTAAAAAAAACCTAGGGATTTCGTTATAAAATTAGATGCAGGTGATGGGTTGTGAATTGTCACGTTTATTGTGGTCTGGTGTTGTACCTGTACCTACGTGTTGCCATACGTGACACGAGGTGTTGTACCATGCATACCCTGGCTGCAGGCTTCTATTCCCTCCAAACTTGTAGTACAGGCGTCTGCCTATCTCATGGAAATGCGGACAGAAGAGGGCCTTCTTCCGTGTCACCTGTCACAAATTCTTACGTTTAGGTGGCAGAACTGTTGCTTCGGCTGTTTTGTTTCCAGTTCTCAATGGTGATGCAACAAAGCGTTGAGTGCAAATTCCTACGTTTCTTATGCAGTATAATAATTCCTCTGGATCGTCGCAAAGGAAATCTCTGAAACCATTTCATAAGTTCTTAAAATTCACAAGGAATCCCATCTACGAAGTTTACATGTAATCTATCTGAGCAGTGCTTCTATGCTTTTCCTTCTAATACAAGTTGTACAAATCTTAAGCAAGCGAAGGGGTAAGTAATCACCATCTACTTTTCATTCATGCTTTAATAATTGTGTAACTTTTAAAAGGAAGAGCACAGAAGCACCTTTATATCTTTATTTATTTAACTCCTCCGTATTCACACGTCAATTATCCTCCCTCCCCTCCTGATGCTTCTCCATCTACAGCGGCAAGCGAGCAAATGAGCTCAATAGTAGTGGTAACTCAATAGTAGAAAAGCCTAAAATAGCTTTTCTTGTCTGGCTTTTTGGCTTATAGTTATACATGGGCTTTAAGCTTTTTTAAAGCCCGGCTTAAAAACCGTTCGTTTGTTTCGGCTTAAGCTTTTTTGCTTTTAAGCCGATGAAAAAGCCAAAACAAACAGGGCCGTAGTAGCGACATGTCTTACCCGCACCTCTCTCTTTCCTCATGCTTTGAATTTGTGAGCAATGGTGGCCTGCATGCAAGAGCTACGAGCGATAACCCGTAGGTGGAGTGACGACCATGGTGAGAGGAGGACGTCGATGATAGGACCCATTAGATTTGGTCATCTTCCCTATCGCCGGGGACAGGATCAGTCGGATCCGGTCTTCTTCCTACCGGCAACAAGATCCACTAGATTTCGTGGCCCTCGCCTGCCTCCTAATTTGGGTTACAGAGTGGTTGTTTGTCAAAGGCTAGCGGAGGTGTTGATCGGCAGTACACAGTACGGAGGCAACATGGCTATAGAGGAGGGCTGCTACCGGCATGGCGAAGGTAGCATGGCAGGCGGAGAACGATGATAGGATCTACCGGATCTGGTATATATATATAGTATAATTAGCTAGGGCACCATGATCCAAAACGGGTATTTTCTCTATGTATTTGCATTCAATTTTTTTAAAATTTTAGAATATTGAGTTTAACCAGTTTACTAACTAGATCAAATAAGTGAATTGAAATTCAAACTAGAAATTTTTTTATGATAGTTTGATTGTAGGTATGTGCTGATTATATATATAAATCAGCGAAGTATGTGATCTAAGTTCGTTCAAATTTTTAATTCGAGTATATTTTTTGAAAGGTATGTGTTTCATTTGAATTGTTATAATTGGATATATACTTTAAAACTGAAAGTTTCAAAAAAATATATATATATACCCGAATTTGGCTTGAATTAATGCATTTAAAATTATGATACCCCGCCCCAAGGTGCCCCATTCCGCCATCCTATATATATAATGAAAATAAAAGTGTACTATCGAAAGATTGTATTTCCTAATCACTGTATATTAGTTGGTTATTACACAAGTACATAAGTGGAAGTTGTTAAGTAGTTTCTCCTGATTAGAAATTTGTTACGCAAGCCTACTAATAGATGATCAACTAAATAGCGGTATGGGAGCACAAAACGGGCTTCCTATACACACACACATACATATGGCAACGCTATTCTACGTCTACGTGTAAGACGAGCACGTTCAAACTATCCATGTATGCAAATAAGTAACGTGGCCAACTAACTAATAAATACTACTCATTTGTACATGAATATATCTTTCTTTGATTTAGTTGTAACTTTTAAATGAGATTAATTTTGGTCTTCAAATTTTACACGGTTGTAGAATCTCACCTACCCTACTATGGTAATTTTTTTGAGAATATACACATGTGGTTTTATGGATTTTTGAAAACATTGGATATGCTGCCTTTTACTATCCAGAAAATAATATTTTACTAGCTATTACAAAAGATGTTACTATACTAAAACGAAGTGAACTATCAGACCAAGAATTTAGATCTGTTTATCGTCCCTGTAGTCAAATGTTATGTGGACGAAAGTAAATGTTACTGCAATAGATGATAAAATCAAATGAAAATCGTTTGTAAAAAGTTATGCGTCTGTTCAACAGTAAAATCTTACACATATCAGTAATTTGGTGTTCATTTAGCAGTAAACCACCCTTATCGTGTAAAGTTCGTGAAAATCACATGTAGAAGTTTTGAAAAAATTCTAATTTTTTTTATCACACGTAGGGAAGGTGAGCTTCTACAACCCTGCAAAATTTGAAAACCGAACTCAATAGTATTTAAAACATATGAAATTGACGAGCAGCAAATGAATACTGTTAAATTGTGATAACATCACTTTTTAGCCGGATTTGTCTTTTTCTCATATCTTTCAAATGAAATTGATTATGATCTTCAAATTTCACAGGGCTGTAGAATCTCATGTCCCATACTTATGGTAATGTTTTGAGAATTTTTGAAAACTTATATATGTTAATTTGGTGTTCATTTGGCAGTAAACAACCCTTATCATGTAAACTCCGTGAAAACCATACGTACACGTTTTGAAAAATTCTCAAATAATTACTACACGTGAGGAGGTGAGTTTCTACAACTCTGCAAAATTTGAAGATAAAATTCAATAGAATTTGAAATATATGAAATTGACAAGCAGCGAATAAATAGTGCTAAACTGTGACAAAATCACTATTATGCCGAATTTGTAATTTTTATATCTTTAAAATAAAATTGATTTTGGTCTTCAAATTTTACAAGGCTATAGAATTTAAGCTCTTCTACATATGGTAATTTTTTTGAGAATTTTTAAAAACTTATGTATATGGTCTTCATGGATTAAATAGTTTACACTGGATATGTTGCCTTTTACTATCCAGAAAATAACATGCTAATAGCTATTATATAAAATGTTACTGTATTGAAAGGAAGTGAACATCAGAACAAGAATTTAGCTTCATTTGTTGGCCATGTAGTAAAATGTTATGTAGACAATTGTAAATGTTACTTAGATAATAAAATCAAATGAGAACCGTTTGTAAAATGTAATTTGGTGTTCATTTGGCGCTAAATCATCTTTATCGTATAAACTCTGAGAAAATTAAATGTACAAGTTTTGAAAAATTCTCAAAATATTACCACATATAGGTGGGTGTGAGCTTCTACAACCTCGCAAATTTTGGAGGCCAAACTCAATATCATTTGAAACATGTGAAATTGACCACATAACTGATTCGGTAGTATATTCATCTGTTGTTCTATAGTAAAATGTATTCGTGATTTACTATCGGATTGCATTTCTCAGTACGGTGTTGTTTGCATGCGCTTTTTTGGTCGGAGCGCAGAATAGCTTTTTTACGCTTGGGAGTAGAATAACGCTACCGTGTGTGTATATGAAGCCGTTTCCGCTGTACTCCTAGGAGTACATACTTCCACTTCTAATGTACCACTTAAACGAACATGTTATACTCCTTTATCACTTTAGTATAATTCAATAGTAATTTTAAGATACTCCAATACGATTTGGTTGAAAAGAAAAACCCATTGAAACCCTTTTTTTGTTATATAGCCCTTTTCATATTAAAAAGAAGGATATACACAAATTATACTATAAAGAGTGAACTTTGATGAAAATTTTCATGGAGATCACTTTGAAGTATCTTATAAGCAATACTAGAGTATACTCAAAATGATAAAGAGGCATAACAACATTATTTAAACGGTATATTGAAAGTGGGAGTATGTACTCCTAGGAATATGAAACCATATATATATATATATATATATCTTAACTATTATAAGAATGAGTTGGTGGTGATGGTGAGTCTGCCAGGCTGTTCTTGGGCCAGAACAGTATGGGCCCAAGGCTCAGTAGATGAGGAATTCTGATTATTCTGTAGATATTTGCTGTTTTTCTAGCCTTATTTGTATTTCATTGTATTCCATTGTTCAATTATTCTTCAATAACGGATCTCAAATAAGTGATAGCTCAAGTTTTAAATTCTCGTTTTTTTGTTTTTAAGAGTTTAGAATTTATGGTGTCATTATCTATTTGGAAACCATTGCAACGCATGGGCACTTTACTAGTGTATATATATATATATATATATATATATATATATATATATATATATATATATATATATATATATATATATATCTGGGTCACTATGATCCAAAATGAGTATTTTCTCTATCTATTTGCATATGAATTTTTTAAAAAAATTTAGGATGTTGAGTTTAACTATTTTAATAACTAGTTCAAACAAGTTTGAACTGAAATTCAAACAAAGTTTTCTTTTTGATGGTAGTTTGATTGTAGGTATATGCTGATTATATATATAAATCAACAAAGTATGCGATCTAAATTCGTTCAAATATTTGAATTTGACTATATTTTTTAAAGGTATATATTTCATTTGAATTATAATAGATGGATATATGGTATGTGTTTCATTTGAATTATAATAGGTAGATATATATACTCTAAAACTAAATTTTTTAAAAATGTATCTAAATTTAACTTAAATTTACGCATTTAAAATGATGGTACTCAAGCATTGTAGTGCCGTGTATATATATAGGAGGAGAGGGAAAAAAACATCTGGGTCCATGTAGCAGCCAGGGGCCTTCTTCAGATGCGTACACACACGTAGGCGTAGCCTTTTTCCCCTAATTCATTTGTTACCAAGCTTTACACCCGTCTTCCTCCCTACCCCATCCCAAACCCTAGCCCACCTCACCGGCGGCGGGCTCCTTGGCGATGGAAACGGAGGATGCGTTTCCCCCGCGCAAGAATCCTCGCCGCGCCCGGCGCCGCGACCTCAACGCTCTGGTTCGACCCGATCGATCCCATGTGCTCCTCTTTTTCGATATTTTTAGCGGCCCTGTGATCCTGGGCATTTGATGTGTGGAAGGGCGGGAAAATTACAAGATTTTCCGTGAGATTTTACATTTTTTTTAGGGTTTTAGGTGGCACATGGAGGGGAGAACTTCGATTTTTATGGGGTTTAAAGGTTCTTTACGTGTGTGTTTGCTGTGGTTCAGACTATCAGAGAGAAGTTGTAATTTCGGGTTGGAATTTGCTAGCTTCATTTGGTTCTGATGAATAGCTGGTGCGTCGTTAATCTCTTTTCTCGTTAATTGGAGTAGCATTGCTGTTTAGTGTCACCCTTAATCCTGTAAATCCTTAAGGACTCGGGGTTCCAATCTGGGAAACCATTTTGCTCTTCCAGTAAGTTGCAACCTTTGCTTCAGACCTACTAATATTAGGATGTACTTAACTTAGATGATTACTTGAGTATTTTACAATGGGTCAAACAAAATGTTAGTGTCATGCCATCCTGAAAAGCCTAAATTTAAGATGTTCTATATGTGCAAAGTTACTGGTGCCGTTTTTATGTTGTAGAAAGTTAGTTTTTAGTTTTCTTCAACTTCTATCGGCTTGAAGGAACTTAGGTTTTCAACAGGTTGCAATTGAAGAGGTTTAATGATGAATTTTCTGTTTCAGGATCCCAGTTTAGAAGAGTCCGATGGAGAGGACATTGGCGTTCCGGAAGTTGGCATGGTGTTCAATAACCACCTGGAGGTCAACCGATTCTACCGCAGGTATGCCCGCCGTGTTGGCTTTGGCGTCTCAGTTCGGAGGTCCTCATTCTCACAAGAAGGCACCTGCTTATATCTTGAGTTGATGTGCTGCAAAGGAGGGCGGCCACGTTATGAGCCGAAGTTCAGAAAACGGGCCTCATCGACCACCAACTGCCCAGCCAAGATTCGAGTGAAATTATGGGGAGACAAATTGTTGCATGTAGAGTTGGCGATCCTTGATCATAATCATCCTGTGAGCCCAGCAATGGCAAGGTTCTTGAACTCTTATAAGCAGCTATCTGGCCCTGCGAAGAGACGATTGCGTATGGGTGGCCCTGGAGCTATGCCGGTTGAAGAGCCAAGCAAGATGCCTGTGGATAAGTTGGGTGCACTTGAGGAGCTTTTGTTTGGAGAGAGCAAGCACCACAGTTTTGTGGAGAGGGGCCGCTTGAAGCTCCAACCTGGAGATTCAGAAGCCCTTCGACTTTTCTTTACTAGAATGCAGGCCAAAAATGCAAACTTTTTCAATGTCATTGACTTGGATGATGAAGGCTGTGTCAGGAATATTTTCTGGGCAGATGCACGGTCAAGAGCCATGTATGAGTATTATAATGATGCCGTCACACTTGACACTTCCTATGTTGTTGGCAAATATGATATGCCTCTTGCAACCTTTTATGGGGTGAACCATCATGGCCAATCTGTTTTGTTGGGCTGCAGCCTGCTTTCAGATGAAACAGCTGAAACCTATTCATGGCTATTTAAGGCGTGGGTAGCATGCATGTCTGGTAATCTTCCAAAGGCTATCATCACTGACCACTGCAGGGGCATCCAGAGTGCAATTGCTGAGGTTATTCCTGGAGTCAATCATAGAATATGCTTGTTTCAGATAATGAGAAAGGCGACAGAACGATTAGGTGGGCTGTCGGAGTACAGAGCTATTAGCAAGGCATTGCAAAAGGCTGCATATGATTCTTTAACTGTAGATGAGTTTGAAGGAGATTGGAGTACTCTTATTACATACAATGGGCTTCAGGGTAATGACTGGCTAAGATCACTTTATGAATGCCGATTTTCATGGGTTCCTGTCTTTCTTAAAGGTACGTTTTGGGCAGGAATGTCTGCTACACGAAGAAACGAAAATATCATTCCTTTTTTTGATGGGTATGTGGATTTGAAAACCACTTTGAAGCAATTTCTTGGTAAGTATGAGATGGCTTTGCAGAGCAAATATGAGAAGGAGGCCCAAGCAGATTTTGAGACATTTCATAAGCAACGTCCACCTGTTTCAAAATTCTATATGGAAGAGCAGCTCTCAAAGGTATACACCCATAACATGTTCAAGATTTTCCAAGATGAAATTGAAGCCATAATGTACTGTCATGTATCTTTAATTAATGTTGATGGGCCTATATTCAATGTCAAGGAATGTGTTTTCCTTGAAGATGGTAAAAGGACTATGAGCAAGATTTTTGCAGTGACGTATAACACAGAAGAAAAGGATATAACTTGTATCTGTGGAGGTTTCCAATTTAACGGCATATTGTGTAGGCATAGTCTCTCCGTACTCAAGTTTCAACAGGTTCGTGAAATTCCCTCACAGTATGTTCTTGATAGGTGGAAAAAGGATTTTAGACAGTTGCATGTGATGGGACGCCCTTCAAGCGATGCTGTTCCTAATAATCGTGTGGATCGATATGACTATTTGTCAATGAGATGCCTGCAGCTTGTTGACTCTGCAGTCCTATCAGATAAGTATCGCCTTGCTTTGAGGTTGGTGAGCGAGGCAGAGAAGTTTCTGTTAAATAGCAACACACATGATGATACACAACCGAGGATTAAGTCTCGCATTCCTAAAGTAGATAAACAAAAAGTGACTGGACAAAATCTGGTGAATGTAGCTACTGACAGCGGAAATGGTGGGTCTAAAGGACCAGAGGTACTGGGTTTACCTGTAATTAATATTTTAACAATATTCATCTTTAGTTTTGATCATTAATGAAAGCAATGATGGAAATAATTTATTTAAACAACTACCATCTAACCAATCTTATTTTGCAAAATGCAGGCTTCTGCATTAGCGCAGGCATCACAAGTTCAGAAGGTAGATTGGACTAAGCATCAGTAAATTTTTGGTGCATCACCCCTTCATCAGTTGACACCTGGTAATGAGGAATTGAGGATATTAATTGCGTGTTATTTGTACTGCAGGTTGGAGCAGAAAAGGGTGTAGTTCCTGCTGGTTACATTGGAGTGCCAGCTAATGTCCAGCAATTCGTAGGCAATCAAGCAGCAATGCGCCCAAGCATTGTGTATATGGTTCCGGTATGCCAAACTACAGATGACTATATCTTGCTAAATCCCATTTTGAGGAAGTATCAATAGCTCCAGAGAACTTAGTTCCCCAGGATATTTGGATGCTTTTCTTGCACAAACATTTGAGGCTCCGTACTACTCGCCCATACTTCTTTGCAGAATGCATGAACCCCAAGTGCATCATTTTGCAGGATGTATGCTATGAAGTTGATTCTTGGTTATTTGAATTTTCAGAGTGGTGTTGACCCGCAGGCATTTGGAAACGGTGTTTTGATGCCGGTGATGTACCAGCAGATGTTCCAGGTTTGTGTTTATGTGTGTTAGCAAGTTCATGCATTCATGTTTTCATGACTATTTTCACATGTACTGATGGTATATATGTCATGATACCATATCTAGGTACCCCAGCAGACAAATGGAAACGCGCGAGATACATCAGCAAATGGAAAAAAGAAGCAACCTCGTGCCCAGAAGCTGACAGAGGCATCTCAACAGTCAAATGGAACCCCAGGACCAGCATCTGGCTAGAGGAGACTCTTCACATTTAATCAAAACTCAGAACAGGTTTTCTTGATTTTCACTCCTATTACTCCTTTATTTGCTTTCTACCATAATCTATTTAGTTGTTATATCCAGATATAATCGTGTTTGCCGCTGTAACTAATAACCACCATATTCTCGATCCCAGGACTCTGTAAATATGCTGAGAAAGTGGAGACTTCATCTCGCCGATCTTGTCTGTGATCTGAAGCATGTGCGCTAGCAAAGAAATGAAGGTGGGCCAAGCGGCGGTCTTTATTTCGATCATCCTGGGTCCGGTCAAGTGTAGAAGATAGATTTGTCCTTCAGGTTTTAGTTGATTCCAGCAACATTAGCAGCATCTAGCGCGGGGGGGGGGGGGGAATATATTTGTGGCTCCAGCATTATGTACTAGTCCCTATGTCCTTTCCCTGATAATAGCTAAATGATTTTGTTGGATTATTCCTGCTATGAGGATAGTGCATCATGTTGCTCTGAATCACCAATGCATCAGAAAGCTGGATTGCTGCAGAAAATTATAAACGCGGTTTGGAATGTTGGATCATAATCATATATGCAATTTCGCCGCAGGCACTAACGCTTAATTAAAGCATCAAAAAGAGGCCCTTATTGGCACTTCAATTGCTCCACAAGTCTTGTTTGGCAACAAAGTATTTTTATAGTTTCTAGGTAAAACCATGGTTTTGGAGAATACTGTGGTATTTTTGGCAACATGGTGTTTGGAAGCAACCCAAAAAACTCTGTTTTGAAAACCATGGTATTGCCAATACCATGGTATTTTTGGGGTATTGAAAACTCCACTCAGAGTGGAGTTTTGGGCTTTTGGTGTTGGTATAGAGAGTGAAAGGTGTCAATACTTTGAAAATACCATACAAAAGACTTTGTAGCCAAACAATTTGTAGTTCCAAGAAAAACCATGGTTTCAATGGTGGTAGGTGAAAATATGGTATTTATGCCAAAACAATTTCTAAGCCATGGCTTTGTAATACCATGGTATTGAAAAACTTTGCTTCCAAACAGGGCTAAGTGTTTTTTTTTTCCTTTTTGGGGGGTAACGCTGAATTAAAGCAACAAAAAGAGGCCCTTATTGGCAAGTTTAGTGTTTTTTTCCTTTTTGGGGGGTCAACCCGTCAGTCCGTCAAGTAGCTACAAATTGTAAAACAAATCAGGTAGTGGGAGAAAATAAACCTAAACAGATCATTCCAATCATGTTCAAAGGTGAAAAGGTATGTTCAAAGTTGAAAATGCTGAGACAGATTATTCAGAGTTTAGTATAATAATATTAAGGGTGGACATTCCCCTTAACAAAGGCAATATTTGAACCGTTCATTCCAAGATTTCAACAAAAGCTGCAACTTGTCACTTGGAATATCCAATCACTTCACTCATGAACACTAGACATTCTTTGGGGTAACTAGTGTTCGTTCGACAAGTAATACGAGTAATACAATCTACATTCCCAGTTTATGATTGTACAAGCCTCACGATGTTCAAAAATGCTAAAGGATTTGATGTAACGAAAAAGAACAACATTTAACGAAACGTCATGAGCTTGCCACCCAGCGGTCAGGTTTCAAGTTTCCAACATCCAAATGCAAATCCATCATCCAACAGGAGTGCAGGTCCAACCGTCCAGGACACCCTGATCCAAATGGCATATTGTGATAAGCAATAAACGCATTATACTCGTTCACTAATCATATATTAACCCAAGCATCCATTGAACAGTTAGTATTTATAGAATTTGGAAATAGATTTACAGATTTTAAGATTGGAGGGTAGCATCCAAGTCCAACCGATATGTATTTCTACTTCCATAGCAACCTGTTGAAATTTCAGTTGCAATTCACCTGTCGATCCAAAGTACTGCACCTAACTATCTTTACAGCGAGTTTTTCTTACGAATCACAGGTCATTCTATCAAAGCCAGATCAGAGAGGAACAAAAAATGGTTATCTTGCCTTTGATTTACACATGGCGCTGCCACCAAGTAGGAGATACTTGAAGGCTCTGCCTGATCTGAAATGACATGTTGTCAATCTCAACAGTCAAAATGTTTCCAAATGCTTCCAACTACTGCCGTGCTTCTCCTTCGTCTTCATTGTTCTCCTCTGTTTGTGAAGCCAGCTTCACGATGTCTTCCACAAGAATCTTTCCTTCTGTAGGCGTAAAATGGAAAATGGTCAGAGGCGAGAAAAATTGGACATGTGCTATCATGAACAGTGGAAGTCTTGAGTGAAAGGACCTTTGTCTTTAGAAAGGTTGCTGATAAGCTCTTGGACGCCTTCCTTCCCTATGGTATCCTTGAGATAAGCCGCTGCTGCCGCTACCTCCTCAGGAGTCACCTTGCCATCGTGATCCCTGTAAATGAGGTCAGTATGTTGAGGAAACTTGCTCCGAGTGCAACCCAATGTCTTGATCCATAATATATTACTATATATTGACTATTGAGTAAACACCAAGCATCCCATATTATGCCACGGAAGCATGCGAGTGTATTATACAAGAGAAGCATCCATACAGTCGTAACTTAATTGGGAATAAGTTTTCTACTTGATAGGGGAATATTTCTAGCATATCTTATTGGTATTAAACCATAGGAATCAGCCCTATTAATGCTATAACAGTGACCCATACAAATTATAAATGATTGCATCAGGACATCTGCGTTAAAATCATGATACATAAATCACGGAAACAGATGGCACAGTACCGTGATACAGAAAACAAAGGCACCACATAATGAAGTTTCGATATAAAAAGGGGAAATGTACCAGCAGCACAATGCACTAGCTGATTAGCATGCAATATAAAATAACTTTTATACAGTTACAAGTGACATACCTATCAAGCAGTTGCCAGCGGTTTCCAATTTGTGCATCTACATCATCAATCTCCTTTTCTAATTTCTGAAGCATAGCATCAACCTAAAAATACAGCAAAACTATATGTCAATAGCTAATCCATAAATTATAAATACTGGACATAATGTACAGAACACCAATATACATGGTTTTCCCCCCCTAGAGATACCTCTCCCAACTAACACAACACAGGCTTATTGAGAGAGAACGAAAGTAAATACAGAAATCAGTCATGGAAATAGATGTTGTGTAAGTTGTGTAACTTGTACGATGTGAGTTAATCAAAACAGAGTAAAAGAATTCAGAATGTGAGTGCTGAGATCTTATACTTCAATTTGAACTATCAGTAGCCAGCTGGTATAGTATAGCTATGTCGATGTTAGTTCAGCATTTTGTTCTCAAATCAGTTAACGTATAAAGGGGGGTATATGCCAGTTTCTATTATTTCCTCAAACTTTACATATATCTATTTGTAGTTATTACTGCCAACATTTAACACAAGTCAAGCAAGAGCAGTTACCTTCAACAGCAAATTATAGCAAACATATACTGAACTGATTTTAGCGAGGAAATGATCAGCTATGGCTTTACATGCATGAAAGGATTTCTTACCTTCTCAATCAGTGCTGACGAGACCTTTTCTTCTTCAGCGTCCTCATCAGCGTCATCTGACTCCTCTCTAGCAGCGATATATGCTCTCTTAGCTTCCTCTTCACCCTCTGTACCCTCTTTGTCAAGCATGGAGTTATACAGTTCTATCTGCATTCCACAACAATTAAGTCATATTAAACCTACACAGCACATAAATATGCAACAAAATGAAAGATGGCTGGATGGATAACTGTTGCTCTAATTCCACTTCACAAATATACCTCCTTGTTGACAAGGCTTAGGAACTCTTGACGCTCCTTGCTAACTGACTGCGATATAAGGAGGCAAGTTAGAAAAAGGTCTGTTGAATGCTGATACTAGTGTTCTATACTCTAAAAAAGGATTGTGATCTTCTAGAATTATGGTGCTATTAATGTCAGTATGTAGTATGTACAGTTATTAAAAGAAATTACAGATTGGCTAGGATCATACCGATGCAGATGCTAGCACAGCCAATGCTCGACTGATATTACATAGCTGTTCCTTGTCATGCTGTTTTGCTTTTATCAGTTCTTCTTCCCTAGCAGTAGCCTCAGTCATTTCCTTCAAAGCCAGATCTTCTTCGGCAGCCTCTGGCTCTTTGAGCTTTGCCTTCTCTTCTTTCTCTTGTTTTGCTTTTTCTTTCTCTTTCTTCTTCTCTTCCTCCTGAATATTTTCATATGCAAAAGTATTAACAAGTTCAGTGTTAGCGGCATTATGCTGAAAATAATTGGGTTACAGTTCAGTGTTAGCAGCATTCTGCTGAAAATAAAATAAAAGGAATAGTATAAACCATTCCCCATTGAATAAGGTGTGAACCTTGAAGTGGCACAGATTAGATGATAGGTTGGTAATTGAGACTAAAGTACTAAACAGCATGGCCTTAAGTAATAATACAAGGGTATCAAGAGGTCAAGGAAAAAATCATTCACATCAACATTTTAATTTTTCAACTGAACATCATCTGGCTTAACCATGGAATAGTATAAACCATGTATGGTTTTCCAATACATCTACTGAATGAGGACATGAACATAAGATCCTATGAGGTTCAAGCATAAGAGCAAACAAGGGCACAATAGGATATGCAATAGCACTAAAACAGTACACAACCGTTCACACATTTCCAAATCTGAGACAATGCAGAGTGCATATGGGCTACGGGTTATCAGAAAAAACTAAGTCAGAGTGCATATGGGCCATCGGTTATCAGAAAAAAACTAAGTCCATAAGATGAATGTGTTTTTGAATTAAGAAAAAAATTTGATAACATTAAGAGCTACTAAATGCTCCACTTCCACCAGAAACATCAAAGAAAAAAAAAGCACAGGATGCATATTCAATGGAGGGCAATTCTGTATCAGCTTATCAGGCATACTATTGTACTACCAGGATGGTTTCATATCTACCCGAAATATTATGGTTGCATTGGCACAACGAGAAGTGAAATAGTGCACAATTTTAATCTTTATAGTACTTCTATATGGAAAAATGGCCCATCTTATGTATAAATCACCTTGATAAGTTCTTCCTGCATCTCAAGGAATTCCAGCCTTTTCCTCCTCTCAGAAACTGAATCTTCAGATGGCAATACTGTCCCAATTGTATCCACGACTTCATCTGGTAGAGAAGACAATGTTGCTACAACAGCCTCCTCAGGTTTCATTTTCCCAGATACGGTAAAAGCTCTGACAACATTACCGAACATGAATAAGAATGCAAGCCCAAACAGTACAAAGCCAGTGAGAAATATATCGATCAAATTTACCTTGAAAGTATGAGAAGAGAAGATGGCACAGCATAATTAAGTGAGAGATCCAACCAGTCTCGGAGCTGGACAGAAAATAAAGTGGTAACAAATTTTACTAGAATAATACCCATTACAGGGTTGTGGCTAGGTTTTTGAAACACACAAAAGTTATGGTTAAAGCAATGCAATCCAACTTTAGATGCGTTTAATTCAAAGTGGAAGCCAAGTGATGGTTGTAGCTATCCTTTAAAAGTGCATCGTAGTTGACAAAACATTACTACATATAGTTTTTTTTGGGGGGAGGGGGGGCGAGCTAATGAGAACAACAAAAATGTCAACTAATAAAGAAACTAATAGACTAAAGAACGAGGAAATAACAAACATATATTCTTTTGAAGAACAAAAATTAAGACCCACCATGGAGATTGATGATGTACAGCCTAATTCCAGTTCTTGGCAAAAGAATTAACATATGTGCTAAAAACTTAAAATGACCAAATTTAACCCTATTTAACATGTATAGGCACATCAGAAATCGTTAATTACAGATATGTTTTTGCAATTAAATGAAGGATACTGGATGGAAAGAGTGACAAATTTGTCTCAAAAAAGTAGGATGACATACAATGTGAAAAAAGAGTAGATGACTGGAATGACACAATATGAAACGGGGGGAGTAAACCCTAACAAATAACGCCAAGAACAAGTAACTGAGTGAATTATTGGAGACCATGAAACACTAAATTGTATGCATATCATCAGAACAATGCAAGCTAACCTGTTGGCGCATTTCTTCTGTTGACAGCAAGCCTAGGTGACCACGTTCACGGCAGGCCTGCCGAAGCTCTTCTTCAGAAAGAGACTCAACACCCTCAGCTTGAATCATCTTATCATCATTCTTAATGCTGAATAGATAAGAGTACAATTACCAAAACAAGGAGCAGATATTTTTCATCACGATATTAAAAGACAAATGTCATATTGCATTGAAGTATATGCAGACAGCATCAAGACAAAGGGGCAAAGGGCAAAACCACTAGCAAATCCAATAAGCAAAAGTTACCATGATATTTCATATATACAGCAAATAAACGGAGGTGCTAAACCTAAAATACTGTTTACGTTAAACACATGTTAAATCTATTCGACTGCAGAAAGTCTCAAATGTAAATCAAATCAACATGATTTCTGACATCCAGCATAAATACAGCTTATTTGCTCTTCGTGTATGAATTAAGTGCTGCATAGTTTTGCTTAAAATTATACTTATTTTACTATTAGGCATTAGCACTTAAACAGGCCACCTAGAAAAATTCCCCCCTTTTGTACATATATTATGATATAGATTACAAGATTACAAAACCCACTTGAAATTCTAATTTGGATGATTGTCTGATGAGCTTCTAGAAAGATAGTATTAACGCCAAGTCTCCGTCACTGGTTGATCTCCAAAGTTGATCATTCGAATTACATTTATGTACAGTAGAAAAGAATGCTTAGATGTTGAAGATGCAACCTATCCAGTTATGAAGTTAAATATTTCCAAACATGTCACTTCTACTTCACCAATTGCAGAATGCATATTTTACCCTTCTCAATTTAAATACTTACTCTTGCAGTTTTTTGCGAAGCATGAACCTTAAGTAGTGGTCTGTACCAAAAGGTCGGATACCCATATATTTGCACATATTTACCAAGCGTGGTCTGCAGAAAAATATTGATCAGCTCTGGTATAATTGTGACACTAAATTTACAAGGATATTTAAATGATGGGTAACCTGCTCATGTTGTCCAAAGTCAGTTCATCATTAAACAGCTTTGCAAAGCTCAAGATTTCATCGTTGGAGACACGTTCACCTCTCCTTACCTAATCGCAATTTAAAGCAAATTATCCATGAAAGAATATTATAAAGCAAGTCACAATATATACATCACAAATTTCAGTGACAAACGGGAGCAGCGTATATATAACAAATACCTTGTTCAAAAATTCATCCAGATCTTCAGCTGTCTGTTTTATTTCTCCACTACGTGATGTTTGAACTTCCTTTGCCATTTCTTTTGCAGTATCTTGCAAAAACTTTGCATACTCCATCTTTGCTTTCAGTTTCCTTTTCAATGCTTCCTGCACAGGAAAGTGAACCACTTTCCTGTTAATGTTGTGTGATTCCGACAAAAATGGTACTAGGGGCACAATTCACACATGAGACACAAAAATCTACTGTAACAAGCAGACATGGAAGACTGGGGGGGTATAAAACCATGGAATTATTAACGTAATGATACCACACATGCATTAGTCAGTTTGTGGCATACATACATCATCAATAGCATAATAGCATGCTGAGAAAAATGTAACACCTAAACAATATAATCACACCAGCGCATTTAGTAATTGAGGTGGTTACAACACAAACCTCTTCTTTCATCTTATCTTGGAAAGTTGACGGCAGCATATTTGGAAACAACTTGAGGAACACCGGCAATAAGAATTCCATGAATGGAACAATTATGAATACAGCAAAAGGTACCAGCCTGAAGATATCTGCTGTTGTACGGGTCAGCTGTTGCCTCTCCCTTCTGGAGAGGCTTTTTCCACCAGCAAGTTTCACCAGCAATCTTGATGAAATCCTAACATCTGCCCAGAGTAGCTTTGTCCCTAACCAGTAATGCTGCAGTGTAGAAACAAATTCATCCTTCCAATGCTTCAGCTTTGCAGCCCAATCAGCTCTTCACAAACAAAAAATAAGGTAAGTTCCATATGTTAAAAAAGGGCAGGAAAAAGGGGAGGAAGCAAATATCGTTGTCTTAAAACTACAGATTTGAGTACAAAGAAAAAGAACTGAGACCTGCTCATTGAAGCAACAGCTCGGAGAGCAGGACCAATACCCAGAAGCCTTGCCCAGAATTTCTGTAGGATTGATTGGCCAGCCTTTAGAGATTCTTGCACCTGCTTGGCTTTGGCTTTAGCTTTTGCTGTGCTTAGGCCTTCCACAGCCTGATCACATTCTTCTGGGGATGCCTCCTTTTTCCTTTTATTATGCTTCTGATCCTCACTCTGTTCATCTTCAATATCCAACTTAGGTTGCCCAGCAGTTGAAGTTGATGCTGTGCGGACTGACTGCAACAAATATCTAGCTCCCAAAGGCAACCCAAATTCATTCATTCCTATTCCAGAACCATAAAGAGAAATCACATGATCTGGACGTCGCACAAACCCATTACCAAGACTTGGCAGATCACCCCTTGTCAAATCCACACTATACTGCTCCTTCTCACATTTGGAATCCCCTAAGCTTTGCTCAAGAACATGCTTTGCTATTTTTGGCTTAACCTCAAAACCAAATCTTTCATGCTGGAAGGTGGAGGAAGATGAGAGAATAGGTGTGTTAACATGATCCAAAAGATACTTCCTTCTCCTAATAATCGCCCTTGAAGCCATACTTGATTGCTTCTCACCTTCCCAATAGGAAAGCCACGGTCATGCCTTTTCGGGTAGAACCCTGAAGTAATCCAATCCACTAACCATAAGCACAAGTGTTCATTATCCACATAAAGGGGGGAAATAGTAACAGCACACGACAAAGAACAAATATATATAGTGAGGCACTGAGAATAATACTCAACGTTCACATGAGCAATACACAAAAGAGGCACTAGTTAATTCATTTCAAGGCATCCTAGGCGGTTTTTTCTGATATAACCAAAGAACAGTAAACTCTCTGGGATTCAAACATGATGATCCAAAAATTCCAGCGCACTGAGTAATACTTAGAATCCTACATGAATACAATTGATCTGGACATCAAGTCAGTAAGGCCAAGCTGTAAGAAAAAGTTTAGTCTCAAATTTGGTCCCTATTGTCTCGCCTACCGCCTAGCCCGCCTAGGTGGAAATCGCAAAATGGCGGGCTGCGGCGAAAGACACATAACTAAATATGACAAAAGAGTGAAAGACACATGAAAAATGGAATATAGTCACAAAACATAGTCCCACACATCTACAGACTACTAATAGACTACTAATCTACTAATTTAAGCAATAAGAAAATAAACAGACTACTAATCTACGGTAGAGTTACTATTAATCTACAGATTACTAATCTACTAAAAAAATGTCAGTTGAGTTCACACTTCAGAGATCACTTCAGACTTCAGTTCACTTTGGTTATCTACTACTCAGTCGAGTTCACTGGTTTACCTCATGAGTCACGGTGCAGGAGAAGAGCTGGCGCAGGAGGAGACCTAGCGCCGACTAGGCGTCCAGGCGGCCGGCGGGACTCACCTTGCCTCGTCGCCTCGCCTGAAGCCGACTAGCCGGTCGCCTGGACCTGGACGCTCTGACGTCGCGGCGTGGGCGCCTAGGCGTCGGCCAGGGTGTCTGGGCGAGCGACTAGTCTTAGGATGAAGACTAAAAGGGCTGCGGGAGCGACCGAACGACTGAGGAAGTGGGAGGAGCGAAACGACTCATAGGTGGAGAAGAGAGGCGCTGAGGCGGCGAAACCCTAGCTTCGGGCCACCGCCGCCAGCAGCTGCACCGGCCCCGCCGCTTCCACCACCGGTAATCTCCGCCTCCCGCTCCTCCTCCGCCTCCCCCTCCTCCTCCGCCTCAGCTTCCCCGTCCGGCCATCCACCTCCCCTTCCCCGTCCGTTGCGCCTGCTCCTCCTCTGCTCGGCGTTGGCGGCTCAGGGCGATGCGCCTGCTCCTCCACTGCTCGGCTCGGCTGGGATGAGGATGAGAATTGGCGAGCCGGCTGTGTGCGAATGGGATGAGGATAACGGGATAAGTAGTGTAGAATTTCCTCTGCTCAGCTCGGCAATTGAAGTAGTGCTGACTGCCGAATGCGTTTCGGCCCTTTCCTCAACTACTAAGTAGTAGTAGTAGTCTGGTTGAATTAGTGAGTCAGTGATTACTGAATATTAGACTATTAGTATTGAGTTAGGTACTACACACATTACTCCTCACTTTGCTTGATCACAAGCAGCCTATTTATTTGCATTCCTACAAGGTACATATGTTATATACATATATGTGATACAGCTGCAAATGCAATTTTATTACTAGTATTTTTGGTCGCAATAAATCGCCTAAGCAGCGCCTAAGCGTCTGGCGCCAGAGGCGACTTGCCTCGGCAGGCGCCGTGATAAACATGCCTTGGCGCTTGGAGAAGAAGAGCGAGCGGCCGGATCTCGTCCTCGCCGCGCAAGAGGAAGAGCGAGCGGCCGGATCTCGTCCTCGCCGCGCAAGAGGAAGAAGCGGCCCGGTGGCGAGGGCGACCTCGAGTCTTTGGCGGCGGCGAGGAGGCGAGATCAAGCGGCCTCGAGTCGCGGTGGTCGGGGCCTCGGGGTTGCAGCGAGGTCGAGCTCGGGCTGCGGGAAGACGAGATCCGGCGGCGGCAATCGAGGATCTGGTGGTGGGGAAGACAAGATCTGGCGGCGCGAGGTCAGGGGCGCAGCGCGAGCTCGCACGGTTGCGCCCGACGGCAGCCCTCTCTAATCGGTAACTAGCCTCCCCCCCCCTTCCCCTCTTCCTCCAACTCAGCACCACCTAGCCGCCTGCGCGTCCGCCTTTTTGCCGCTCAACGCCGCCCTGGACCGCCTGCACGTCCGCCGAGCACCGCTTAGGTGGCTCCTCCGCGTAGGGCACGATTTTGTGCCCAGGCGAGGAGGAGGGCCACCACCGAGCACCTAGGTGCTGTCTTTCTCCGCTTTTTGGAACACTGGTTGCATTAAGGGAAAGCACTCCATCCTCTTACTTCCATAACAATAAATATAGAAGAAATAACAGAAAGACAAGAATCGATAGGAGATCATTTCAACCATGCTAACTCCACGTCTCAGAAAATTTTGGCAAAGGACAAGGTCCCTGCATTGTACTGATTCCAGCAAGGAATCTGACAATTATCCAGATATCAACAAAAAAAAAATATCTACACATAATTGTAAGGCAGTCATAGTTTAATTCGACAAGTTCACTATCAGTAACAGTTCACTTCAAGCATCCAAGCTTATCTAAGCTCCACACTCTAATATCACAACAGCTAGAAGTCCGCCGGAACCTCATAAATGTACAACAACATCGGATTCAATCCATGCTGCATACTAATTCATGAACAGGAGGATTTTCTGGAGCCTACTACACACACATTGCTAAATTTTGCACCAAAAGATTCGAGGGCAAGCATATTGGCCCTGGCATCTTCAGCAACCACCCCCTTCAACAAACTATATTCAACGAAAGGAGGGTAAAATAGAGCTCCAATAATTACAGGGAACCGGTACCTAAGGGAGAATCGAACCACACGATGCGTACCAATAATACGTCACGGAAAAAAAACAATATTTAATTCGTTCGGCCCGATCAGCACCGCGAAATCGATCCATTTCACCACCGGCCCTGAAATGCCCCAAACTCACTAACCGCCACCGATAAATCCCCCCACCCCAAAAAAAATCACAACAGAAATGAGCAGTGCGCAAACTAGCTAGCTATAGCGATCCATTCCACCGAATCACCGAGGAGAAGGAAACAAAATCCCTAAGAAATTAACGAACAACTCTGATTGCATCGAGCGAGGTCAGAAAAATCATACCCGGGGTCAGAGGAGCGACTCGAGCGAGGCGGAGGGGTGCTCACTGGGCGAGGACGCGCCGCCGATCGGCCGGGCCGCGTGGGTAGGGTTTAGGGTTTGGGGGAGGACGGGAAAGGAAAGCGGGACTGAGGGAGAAGTGGGGGTGTTTGGAGGAAGGCGGAGGCAGGCGCCGCAGGCGTGTAGAAAGAGAAAATAAGGGGCTGTTTGGTTGCCTTCTCTTGCAAGCCTGGCCCGTTCAACTCAGCCAGGTCGATGGGATACGGGATGTACAAATGCAGAGATGGTGTTTGGTTGAGTATTTAGTAGGTACGCATTTTGAAATTTAAATATTTTAAAATTTATATAGCAAGTGTGGTCTAGTTTTGTTCGAAAAAATGTCAGGAACCCATTTTTGAAATCGGTTCGGTAATCGGAGATGTTAATCAAAAGATATAAACAACAAAGAAAAAAAAAGAAACTTACATACCCACGTGGCACCCCATGTATGGTTTGATATTGTGGCTGGCGCAGAACACGAGGCTGCCATGCGCTGCATCCAGAGATACGCCCATTTTCTACGTATCTCCAGAGCCAGGTTACATGGAGAATCTTGCATCCAAAGAGCCAGGCTCAAAACTAGATGCAAGCAACCAAACACAAGAAAAAAGCAAAATTATGCATCTGTAGATGCAAATCTCTGTACATACAGGCAACCAAACAGCCCATAAATGGCCGCAAATGGCGAGTTTTTTTTTTTGAACTCCAAATGGCGAGTCTTGGAGAGGAGGAAGAACTTTACTGTTCGTACTGGCAGTGTGATCCGGTCACGTGATCCGGGGCGTGGGTTGCTACTGACCGTTGGATTGAAGATGTTGCCTCGTTGGGCGGGAAAAAAGTCACCCATGCCTTTTTATTTTTCCTTTCTTTCTTCTCTTGTTTTTGAGACATCAAATGCCTACTTGATCCTCTAGGGAAAAAAAGCCTACTTGATCATCTCCTAAATGCTTATATAGTTTGGAAACCGACGACTTCTTTAGAAATTTTCGAATTAGCAAACTAAACCCAGGCTAAAATTTTTGGGAAGAACTTGCAGCCGGACGTCCGATTTTTTCATTTTTTCGGACGCCGTCGCAACAATTTTTTTGAACGTAGTGAAATATTTTTTTTGTAACGTATGAAATATTTTTTACTGTTTGTCGAAGAAAAATATTTCACTACGTAGAAAAAATGTTTCATGCGTAGACAAAAATGTTTCGAAGAAAAACAGACGTCCAATCATTAGCATTACCGAAATTTTTTAGGCATCTTATAGAAATTATGCTTATCCAAACTTGATGGCAGTCCGCGGAGCGTGCATTGACTAGGAAAATGCCACGAGTCGGAGATTGATTCTGACGTACGCGTACTTGGTTCGTGTAACACTCCACCTCTGCTGATTCGATGTCTCGGATGGCATACTCCGCACAGGTGTGTTGCTGTGACACTGCGGGCGTTCTTTGCCTTGTCTCCCCGCTCGTTCGCTGAACTAGATGCGCAACGTTCATGTCTTGCTATTGCTACGGGTGGAAGGAAATATTTAACAGAGAGAAATTTTAAAAAATATTTTAAAAAAACAAAAAAATACTGATTTTTTTTTAAAAAAATAAAAATTTTAAAATACAAAAAATTAATTTTGAGAATACCTACAAGAAGAAACAAAAAAGTGATGATTTTCTTTTTAAAACATTTTAAAAACATTTCTTTAAATTTTTTTAAAAAATAATCACCTAAAAAAGTTTTAGAACCTAATTTTTTTTAAAAAAAACTTAAAACTCATTAAAGTAACAATAAATAAATAAAATTATTGTAAATGTTCAATGTAGAATCTACAGTCTCTAAAAAATCTTCAAAGTACATAAAAATTCAGAAAAAAAAATACTGTTACCTATCACTATAGCACACGGCGTGGTGGGGAGGACGGCTGACTGACGTAACTCCCCAAAAGATATATGATGCGTCGGTATTTTTTTGGGCACGTACCTTTGCTTCTCTTTTACCAATTCTTCAGCCAAACATTCCTCAAAGCTTTCCGGGCACCACAGCCCCCCACATCACCCCCACGCTCTCTCTCCTCTATTTCGCGAAAAGGCCCACTGTTTTTTCAAAATTACATATAGGTCCCTGGGCGATTTTCTGTGAGAGGAAAATAAATTTTCTCGTTTCGCGTTTAGGTCCCTCGTTCGGTATTTTACAGAGAGAGCCTCCATTAAATGCGAATAGCGAACGAGCCCTTTTATAATTTTTCAAAATAGCGGATAGGTCCAAAATTATAACAAATAGGTCCATGTGCTTTACGTTCGGGTCCTTCCTCCGTTTTTCCCGTAAAAAATGTTTTCGTGGTCCGTTTTTCCTCCGGAGCATGGGAAAAATGTTTTCGTTGGCTGTTTTTTTAAAAAAAAAAAAAATTCATTTCTCCGTTTTGCTCGGAAAAAATGTTTCAGTGATCCGTTTATCCTCCGGAGCACGGGAAAAATGTTTTCGTTGGTCGTTTTCCCTTTAAAAAAAACTTTCTCCGTTTTGCTCGGAAAAAATGTTTCTGTGATCCGTTTTTCCTCCGGCGCATGGGAGAAATGTTTTCGTTTGCCGTTTTCTCTAAAAAAATATATAATCCGTTTTTCGTCCATCATTTATCCTTTTTGCTGGAAAAAATATTTTTGTTGTCCGTTTTGTCTCCAGAGCATGGGAAAAAATGTTTTGCGTCGTTTTTCCCGGGAAAAATTGTTCCATAGTCCGTTTTTTCTCCGGAAAAAAACACAAATTCGTTTCCCGGTCACGCGCCGGCGTGCGCCGCGCGTACCTTCCTAGTTGATAGAATCATACAAGTCTAAGTATGTTCCTCCCGTACTTTCGCATTATCATCAGATGCATGTAAGATTAAAGGCAGTCTATTCACTTGTGTCGCAGATTCATATGATCCACCTGGAGTTCATTGCTGCAGGCACAGCTTTGCTTTTCAAAATTTCGATAAAAGGCACCTGTTTTTTTTTTTTTTTTTGGGAACATTTTGTATAAAGCAAAATAAAAATCATGTAGAATTGCCACTCTTGGCCTCTTAGGATGTTCCAGGAGTTGCGAAAAAACATTGTGGAAGTGTTTTTTTGTTCAGAACAGAAAACGTAATCAATCAGACAGAGACAGGCGTATGAGATGATGGGCATGCAAGAATAGGCAGTTGGAGTTGATCCCTTGTTGGCACGTTCGGAACGTTCTGAAAATTAATACATCGTTCCCGTTTGGATGAACATAACTCCTCAGAAGAAACTTGAACGGAGGCATAAATACAAACCAGAGATTATAACTGGACATACAAAAACTGGAAAGGAATAACTCCTGTCCCGTAACTCGATACATTTTTCACCGTGTTTACTTGCATATGCAAAAAAAGAAGGGGGGAATCCTGATGACAGTCTTACGGAAGTTTACGGCTATCCCTCTGCAGCATGTTTCCTGAGTCAGATGAAACATGAGTGAGACCCATGGTAGATCAATCAGAAAACAACGACATAGTTATTCGATCCCTAAGCGCATCTCTATGGGGGAACCACATGTTGCTGCCAGTAGAACGCATGCAACTTGCAGAGAAGTGGTAGAAATGAGCTGAAGCAATTGCAGTTTTAAGCCACAGAGTATTTCTAACTAAACAATGGATCACCAAATTAACTATATTCCTGCTCGTTTGGCTGAGTGTGGCTGAGCTCACTCGGCGCGGGTGAGCGCGGAGGTGAGGGCAAGCGCGGGTGTTGGGTGCGTGTGTGCGTGCGGTTATAGCTCGTCTGTTGTTCTCTCTTCTTAACGAAATGCCAAAGCTCCTGGCCAAATTTTTTAAAAAAATTATAAGACTAATGTCTATTTAAAATTGTAGAGAAGTTGGCAATACTTCAGGCCATGGAAGAACTAAAGGATGGTAATTCATGCTTTTCGGGCAAGATCAGTGAGGGCTGTGTACCATGGCAGCTTAAAGGTGTCTCTCCAGCGAGTCTGCTTTGAACAAATTGCGTATATCTTGTTCAGGCGTACAATTATCTCTGCGAATGTTGGCCTGACGGAAGGCGTTGGATCCCAGCACTCCTGTATTAGCCTGCAGCATGCAAGGAACTATCGTGAGAAGCAAACGGCACCGAGGCAAGCACACCCTGCCTGCATGCAGAGAACCACCCATTACTGTGACGGGGCAATGTAGGGAAGCTTGATAAAGTGAAAGCAAAGCTTCTCGAGAGATCATTGACACAGTAGACGGTACATACGAATAGAAAAGCAAGAGAAACTTTACGGTAGACTAGTAAGGTGCCCGTGCGTTGCAACGGTATCTACATTTTGAACGGTTGTCCTGCTATTACGATAACATGAAACAAGAAAATATGTTGTGCAAATAATATCTTATACAGAAGGACACTATTGAAGCAGTATTTCTATATTTCTATGTAAATGAAGCGTTCTGACGCTTCGTTTCTTGCGCCTGGAGTGGTTAATTAATTAAAGATGTGGGTAATTAAAGAATGGTCTTGTGTGCTGTCTTCCATCCACACCTGGAGTGGTTAATTAAAGAGATAGGTAATTAAGGAATGGCAGAACTTGTAATTTTGATGAAATGACGTGGGAAGAAACTCTCACTTTATATAGTAGAGATTATACTGGTAGTATATAGTACGTAGTAGAAATCAGATCTAACCGTTGATTTGTTAAAGGTGCTTCTACTACTTTACTACCAGAGGAAGTATAAATAAATTATAGATAATATGATCCATTGGATCGAAAGAAATGAATGGTTCATATTAAATTTAATGTAGGCAAACATCTGAGTGCAGGGATGTGAAGTAAAGCATAAGATTCACTCACTCTTTCACATCGTCGGGATAGGATTTGGGTTTATTCTTGAATAGCGGTCTCATGCCCTCCAAGCAAAGCATCTTCGCCGCTTCCTCCGGTGGCTTTGGGTGAAAAGCAGGAGTTCCTTCAATCATCTGAACAATCAATAAGTTGCAAGGGTAATGTACATGTGACAATTACCAATCTAAGAATTTGTTCTCATTTCAAAAACGTATTGACACAGCCACAGCAAACTATTAATGTGGATTCAGTGGCTCTTGCTAATTAAGCATTCAAGTGAGACAGCTATCGCATATATGAATTGGTTCAATTTTATGAAGGTTAAATATCTTTACATACCTCGTAAAGAATGAGACCAAATGCAAATGTATCAACACTTCTGTCAAATGTTTCATTTCTGTATATCTCAGGAGCAATGTATAAACCTAGGCAAATAAAATATAAACAGCAAAAACATATAAAATAGCAAAAAAAGGTCAATAGTATATCGACAACAAATAAACAGTTGCAGAAGAAGCCAACTCTACTTAAAATAATACGATTCTAGTTTAAATGGTACTATGGAATAAGGAAGTTTACTCGTGGTCTTCCTGAAAAAAAAATGTTACTCTAACTTCAAAGACATGACATACTACATCTGCAAAGAAGGCACTAGCCAAACTCACTAGACTAAAATATTATAATTCATCTACAACAGTAACATCAAAAGTAACAAATGACCAGTTAGAGGCATTTAACAGTAGCAGTACAACACATGAATTAACTTTTTTCTGATACGCTAACAATCAGGTCCATTTAAATTTTAGAGACCACAAACATATGAAATTAGCCACTCCACAAGCAAAATACATTGCTTTCCATAGTTCCATTATTACATTTGAATTTTAAGTAGAATAATAGACCGTCATAACTCAGGCACTAGAAGATTTTTATGGATGATATATTAAGTTGGAATATTCACTGGTACAGAAACATTTCATAATAGGATATAGCATGCCTTCATTAATTATATAAATGCAACATACTGTCAATTTTTGACATCTGCCGAGCCATTTGTAGTTTATCTTCTGAGACTTTAAGCAGACTGAGTGAGCCAAAGCCTACCACCTTAAGTTTTCCTTCATCATCCCGCACAATGTTTCTGAAACCTTACCAAAGTATCATAACGTACAGTGTACATATAGAAAATCACTTAAATTTGAAGTATTGAACCGATTTAATGATGAAATATATTTGAATTGGCTTACTTTGGTGACAAATCACCATGGATGATTGGCTCCGGCTTGCACTCATGAAGATAGTTTAGTCCCCTAAAGAAGAAATAAATGCTGAAGAAATGTTTCTTTTGATTTGATGATAGAAGAACATTACACAATAACTAGCACATAAAGTTCATAAATCATAGTTGTGATTTCATTTTGCTCTATTGAAACAACTCATAACTGAAAATTCAAAACCATTTCATCTACAGTACACAACTTAATTCTCCTGCTGTTCTAATTGAGAAGAAAGAAAGGGGCATTATTTCCAGGTGAGTACGAAATTTGAATGATAACTACTAGTTTGAAAAGAAGGAAAAGAAAAGGACAGACGTCCTGACTCCTGAGTCCTGACATACCTTGCAATGTCAAGGGCGAATTTGATAGCTTTATTAGATTGCAGGCGACCTTTAGTCTCAAGATAACTGGCTAAATCACCCTAATCAGGAAACACAGATCTAGTCATCGACCACACAAGAGTACTGTTGTTCAGGTAACTTAAGTGCAAAGTACTCCATTTATGTGGAAAAAACGGTGTAAGAGAATGTTTTGGATCGAAAGTGGATACAGGCGTTTGTCTTGTTAAATCAAGCGTAGGTACTCACCTTTTGATGGTACTCTGAAACAATCATCATTGGCACATTTTGTGTAACAGCTCCCACAAATTGGACCAAATTGGGATGCCGTGCTTTCTCCAGTAAAGTAAGCTCGTGTTTGAATGCATCTCTGAGTTGATACAACGACAGAACTTAGAAGTGTTCCATGAAAAATCATAAGAATGGTGCAAAATCCAAATAAAAAGTTGAAGACTAATGAACTGGAAAAAAAAATAAAGCCTTAAAATCTAATTTAGTTTATTTTACAAATTATTTCTGTGATAATCAACATAAAACATCACTGGGGTAACCAATAATATAATTTACCCTAAAGCTTGTTTATGAAAAGAAAGAATATTCTCAAGTGTAATCAACAAACAGGACACCAAGGCACAGAGTAATAGGATTGCCAGGGAAAATACCTAACAAACTATACTACTATCGAGCTCTATATTATTATAAAAGCCCCAAAGATCATTTTCTTTATATGTATCTCTAGTAAATTTCAGTGTGCTAAATTTTTTGTGGTAAACCTGAAGGATAGTTTCATGCGCTGGACAGAAAGTAATACATCATGCTAAATTTGTAATGACTAATTGATGTTGAAATCATAATTCTGAAATCAAAAGGTTACTTGATGTAAGAGTTCAAGGAGACAGCTAATACATTCTATCTGCGTCCGAGAAGCTGTCTTTATCAAGTATCTTAACAAACACTTTGGAGCCATACCACTTTGCTATATAGTAACCCTGTAAAATTTATATGACAAGTAGGACTGTCAAAATTCGGTGCAGAGCATTAAAAATCAGCAAATGTACATTTGCATGAATATACAATAGAAAAGACAACAAATCAGAATTTATAAGATGGAGCTCATATAGAATAACTAGTTCTGAAATAATAACTATCATTTAGCTTAAGCTTCTATGTGGAATGGAGCTCAACTTATCATGTAATTCCAGATATAAATCAGGTGCCAACCCTAACATAAGCTTTTAGGTACCATAAGTGTTACGAGCTCGGCTTCGGAGGTCGTAATGATGTATGGGGCGACGAACCGGCGACTTTGGGTGACGTCTAGCCGGCGCCGTCGAGACGGACGATCGCAGCAAGGAGCTGCGGACGCAGAACGAAGGAAGAGGAAGATAACTGAAATAATCTCTTGTTCTCTTATTGTTTTCCTTGACGCGGCTAAATAGCCCCAACCTAAACATGGAAATACTTATCTCGGAAGAGATCTTAACCGATTCTTACTCATACCCAGACCATGGTCATAACCTGCCAACTATGCTTCCTATGTCAGGTGCGGTTCCGGCGTACATAGTGCTGACCGAACCTGACATCACCTCCCTCCTCCGAAAACAGCGTCTGAAATGGAACTCCGACATCGCTGGCCGAAAGTGTCAACCTGCTCCCACGTAGCTTGTTCGGTCGGAAGATCTTTCCAACGGATGAGTGCTTGCCGCTGGCCGCGAACCACACGCCCCTTGAGTGCTTCGTCGGGCGTTGGAATGGCCCGACCATGAATCAGTGGAGGTAGAGGTGTCAATTCACGCGGGGGAGTGCCATGAAATTTCTTGAGCAGCCCAACATGGAAAACGTCATGAAGACGAGCACCAGGAGGAAGACGAAGGCGATACGCGACTGTCCCAATACGCTGAACCACTTGGTAAGGTCCGTAAAAGCGCGGACTGAGCTTGCCGTGAGTCACATTAGGAAGGGAAGAACCTGGGCGGTGAGAGATACGAAGCCAAACCCAATCATCAATCTCGAAGGTGATCTCCCGATGATTTCGATTATAGTAGGAAGCAGCAACAGCTTGAGCGTGTAAAAGGCGATCGCGCACTTCTGCCAGAAATTCATCACGATCAATCATCTGAGATTCGACGGCCGGAGTGCGTGCTTCGCCCTTGATGTAAGTGCGCATACTTGGTGGGTCGCGACCATACACAACCCTGAAGGGAGTAGTCTTCAACGAAGATTGGAAAGATGTGTTGTAACAATATTCACCAAGGCGACCAACGAATCCATTGCTTCGCCGATCCCCTCAAAACAACGCCAAATACATAGCGATAATTCTATTGGTCGCTTCGGATTGGCCATCTGATCGAGGATGATAGGCCGTACTCATATGAAGTCGGCACCGGTGAGTTGGAACAGCTCTTGCCAAAAATTGCTTGTAAAACCACATCCCGATCAAGAACAATGGAAGAAGGAATACCATGGAGGCGTACCATCGTATCAAAGAAAACCCGACTCACTGAGGCTAGTGTAGGGATGAGCTAATGGAATAAAATGTGCGGCCTTTAGAGAAACGATCCACCACAAGAAGAATAACGGTCTTCACTTTGATTTAGGCAATCCTTCGATGAAATCCATAGCAATATCAGACCATACAAAGATGAGGCACTTGGAGAGATTGGAGAAGTCCGCCGGGGTGTAAATGTTCCGTCTTGTTACGCTGACATATCATACAATCTCGAATAAATTCCTGAAGCAATTGCCGAGCCCGAGGAATATGAAAGTCTGCTCGGACCCGAGTAAGCGTCTTCTGAACGCCCTCATGACCCACTTCATGGCAAGTAGAAAAAATTGTGGTGATATAGGTGGACGTCTGTGGAACAAAAATACGGCCTTTATAGAGAATAAGTCCATCGCAAATCGTCCATGGAGCTAATAGACGCCCTTCCTGTATACTTTGCAGAGTAGAATTCCATGTCTCATCGGTAGGGAGGTCTCGCCGCAAGTCGTCAAAGAGAGACAAAGACGGGCCACTAAGGGTCATCAGGGTGGTAGTCGGAGAATCGCTATCACGTCGAGAAAGAGCATCGGCCACTGTGTTAAGCCGACCTTGCCTATACTCCACGGAGAAATCAAAACCCACCAGTTTACTAACCCATTGATGTTGGGGAATAGTGGATAGCCGTTGATCCAATAGGAATTTTAAACTATAATGATCGATGCGAATGAGAAAGTGCGTCCCCACACGCACGACGCCAATGACGGACAGCTTGGACGAGGCCGATTAACTCCGCTCATAAGCTGCGAGCTTAACATGACGAGCGGCGATAGGTCGACTAAAAAAGCAATAGGTGCCGCACTGATGAAGAACGGCTCCAAAACACGAACCGAGGCGTCACACTCGATGGTGAATCAAGGCGAAATCGGGAGTTGAAGGACCGGAGCAGATGCCAATGCGTGCTTGAGCGAGGAGAAAGCATTAGCCGCGTCCGAAGTCCAAGAGAAAGCTTCCTTGCGCAAAAGGCGGGTGAGAGGTGCGGCAATGGCGCCATAATTCTGGATGAAGCGCCGATAGTACCCTGCCAGCCCGAGGAAAGCACGAACAGCCCGCACGGTATTGGGAACCGGCCATTCCTCGATAGCGGCCACTTTTTGCCGATCCATGGTCACACCCTCTGCGGAGACGACATGGCCAAGATAGGCCACAGATGTAGTACCAAATGAGCACTTAGAACGTTTCAATGCCAACCCATGCCTAGATAACTCCTGCAACACCTGGCGAACATGACAAAGATGTTCGGCCCATGACTGACTATAAATCAGGATATCATCAAAAAACACCAACACGAAACGGCGTAGAAATGGCCCCAAAACGTCATTCATGAGTGCCTGAAATGTTGCAGGGGCATTGGTCAACCCAAATGGCATGACCAAAAATTCGAAATGCCCATGATGCGTACGAAATGCCGTCTTGGGAACATCTTCAGAATACATTCGCACTTGATGATAACCGGACCGAAGGTCCAATTTAGTAAAGAAGCGTGTACCCTTAAGCTCATCCAAAAGTTCTTCAACCATCGGGATGGGAAATTTGTCTTTGATAGTTTTGTCGTTGAGGGCCCGAAAATCGACACAAAAGCGCCACGTGTTATCCTTCTTACGGACCAACAATACCGGCGAGGAAAATGCCGATGTGCTGACGCGTATAATGCCCTGATGTAGCATAGCCTGACATTGTGCCTCTAGCTCATCCTTCTGCAATTGCGGGTAACGATAAGGGCGTACAGCCACAGCATCTGTACCAGCCTTCAGGTGAATCCGATGGTCGTAGGCACGTGACGGTGGAAGGCCCTGTGGATCCGCGAAGACTGCGGAGTACTCCGTGAGTAAAGCATTCATCAAATCGGTTGGTTCGGTGGTCATGGATGACAACGACCGAAAACGCGGTGACACCCCGTGGAGTTGAACCTGATGAGTTCCTTGCCAAAATGTCATAGTGAGACGTTGGAAGTCCCAAGTGATGGGTCCCAACGTCTGAAGCCACTGAACACCAAGGACCATGTCGACGCCCGGGATTGGGAGCACGTAGAGATCAATGAAAAAGATGTATGTGTCGATGCCGAGAGAAATCTGGCGACATTTGCCGTTGCCACTAATCCGCTCGCCGTTAGCTACTGCGACGCGGAAGGAAGAGTCTGCGGCTTCCACGATAACCCCTGCCTGACTTGCCGCGCCTTGCACGTAAAATTATGGGTAGAGCCGGAGTCGACGAGGGCAACGAAGTGGTGGTCACCGATGCGAACAGGAAGGCGCATCGTATGGCCGACGGTAATGCCGGTCAGGGCGAGAAGGGAGATGGATGGATCCCCGCTGTGCCCGGTGCCGTCCCATGCGTCGACGTCGTCAGGAATCACTTCCAAGCTAAAAAGCCGCTGACAGGAATGCCCGGGCGCGTATTTCTCATCGCAATTGTAGCATAATCCCAGGCGGCGGCGTTCTTCCATTTGTGCGCGCGTCAATTTCTTGATGAACTTGGTCCCAGAGGCATTGGTGTCGCCCCCTTTTGGTGCAACCACGCTTGGAAGTATGCCGGCCGTGGTGGCTGAGCTCGCGGCCGGCCACGCGCTTGCTCCAGTCTTCATGCCGCTGCCTCTAGGGATTCCGCGTCGACCATCTTCTGGATCAGGTTGCTGCAAGCGCTCATGAGCCCGGGCCAGGCTCATGGCCATGGCTAAGGACTGCGGCGAGATCAACAGCAATGGCGATCTTCTCCTTGAGACCGGCAGAACATCTCAATCTTCTCGGTCACTCGGAGGTTCGTGACGGGAAGTAAAGCCTCAAACTCCTTTTGATATTGTGAGATCGCCCTGCAGGCGAAGGCTGCCGGCTACCGCTAGGTGATTGCGTCGTGTTGGTGGCCCGAAGCGGAGGTTGACGAGATCCTTGAAGTGAAGCCAGGTAAGTGCCCCCATCTCCTCTTCCAGGAGCATGTACCATTGCTGTGCTTCTCCGCGCAGATGATACGTCGCGGTGCTGACCTTCTCTTCTTCCGCCGTGTCTTTGGCGCGGAAGAAACGATTCGCAAGAATTAAGCCAATGGAGAGGATCGTCTACGCCTCGTAGGTTGCAAAATCAGCGAGGGTGTTTTGGGAGTCGGCGTGGCGCAAGAAAATTCCCGCTCCGCCCTTCAACATAGGGCTGCGACTTCCTCCGTGCATGCCGTCGCCGGTTGCAAAGACACCCTCCACCAAGTCCGCCGCCGTTGCCTTCGGCTGGGCTAGCGTCGGCCGAAAGGAGGAACGTCGTGTCGTCGCGACTTCTTCCTTTATCGCCGCCGCCAGCCAGTGCGCTTATCAGGTCATCCACTTTGGCGATGCGAGCATCATGGCGATCGGCCAGCGTGGTGAGGGTTGCGAATCGAGCGGTGTGCCGTCCTGAACCAATGCCATGTCTTCAAGCTTAGAAAAACGGTCGATCTTATCAGCCAGGGTGCGTCCTTCATCGCCGGACATGGTCTCTGATACCAAGATGTTACGAGCTCGGCTTCGGAGGTCGTAATGATGTATGGGGCGACGAACCGGCGACTTTGGGTGACGTCTAGCCGGCGCCGTCGAGACGGACGATCGCAGCAAGGAGCTGCGGACGCAGAACGAAGGAAGAGGAAGATAACTGAAATAATCTCTTGTTCTCTTATTGTTTTCCTTGACGCGGCTAAATAGCCCCAACCTAAACATGGAAATACTTATCTCGGAAGAGATCTTAACCGATTCTTACTCATACCCAGACCATGGTCATAACCTGCCAACTATGCTTCCTATGTCAGGTGCGGTTCCGGCGTACATAGTGCTGACCGAACCTGACAATAAGTTTTTTCGAAAAAAATTTAGGTATCATAAGTCTTAAGTGGAAGTTGGTAAATACCCAAAGTTTGCGAGTATATGAAGAAAGAAGCAAAGTGGAAATCAAATAGAGGTAGTTTATAAACACATGCCTTTGTAACCTCCTCTCCTCTTCGGAACTCGAGTTCAAGTGGGTTCAGTTCATACTCTGGAACTTGTTTGGGATTTGACACCGCCATTGGAGTCTTTTTGGATTTCTATGGAGTAAAACAAACACATTATAGATATTTTTCATATAATGTATCAAAGCAAGAGTCAAGGAATAGTTCGAGGAGTCCAGGTAACCGAAATATAGTACCGGAAGTTTTGCTCCTCTTGCTCTCAGAAGGTTGTAAACTTCAAAATGCCCGTAATGTTTGGCGTCTGCCGCTGGCTGCAATTTATATAAAACATCAAGTTCAGTTAGATAAGTTCTTCGTCGTATTAAGTAAATTTAGTCAAACTCTTTGACTATTCTCTACCAGTACCTACTTGGCTAGTGGCTACTTCCACAGGTTAAGCCTTAAAATTCGCTTAGAAAGCGTTGATTGCTCTAATCCAGCTTCCTCTGTACTCATATTACGATATAAGTGTACAACGAACTGAATAGAAATGTTTGATTAAAAGTACACAAGTATTTGTTAACGTACTAAACTACTAATCATTAATCATTCTATGAAGAACAGCAGTTTTTTTTACTCAAACAGCGAAATTAAAGTCCTACATACGCATAGCCTCCCATCGAGAGAACAGAGCAAAGCACCATAAATAGCAGGGTCGTGAGAGGAGAGAGCTGATGAATCGCGTACCATGCTTCCCCATCGGTCGCGGGCGTTGATGTTGGCTTTCCAGCCGAGCAGCAGGCGCACCACCTCCCCCTGCCCCTCGCAGGCGGCGATGTGCAGCGCCGTGCGTCCGTCGAGGTCAATGCTGTCGACGTCCACCCCTTCCCTGAGCAGCTCCTCCACCCCGGCCGCGTCCCCCTGGCACGCCGCGAACAGCAGCCGCATCGTCGCGTCCAGGTTCTCCGGCACGGCCAACAGCGCTGCTGCCCCATCCGCCCCACCCGCCGCAGCCCCGTCGCGCGGCGTCGGGTCGAGCGACGACTGCCTCGCGAGCCCGAACCTCGTCGGCCCCGCCCCGCCTCCCGCCCCCGCCCCCGCCCTCCGCGGCGTGTGCGGCTCCAGCGACAGCTGCCGCCACACCCGCGCCGCCCCCGTCGACAGCTGCCGCGAGATGCTCCGCGTTAGCTTCGCCGCCGAGTCCATCGCCTCCTCCCTTCCTTCTCCCGCACGCACCGCCGGCTGTTAGCTGTACCGGGCGGCGAGTGGAAAATTCCCGCGGTTGGTACGCGTGGGATCTCGCACCCCACGGAGGTGGGTGCTTTTGGGGATTGGGGATGGTTGATTCGGCGTGGTGGGGCGGAGACCGCGGAGCAAGTAGCAGCAGTATTAGCGCTGATTTTATATGGAGGACAACTGAAGTACTGACAGGCTTAGCCGTCGTATCAGTGGAATGGAAATAGTACAGTAGGAAGCAACAAGAAGAGCGTGCGTTATTTCGTGCAGCGGAGTGAGTAACCGCCGGTGAGGGGGGGACGTGGCGGGTTTTAAATTGCAGATTGGGGTGGGGTAATTTACCGGACGGCACAGGTCCCTGACTGGTGGGGCCGGGTCAGTGTTAGGGTGGATTGTCAGTGAGGTTTGATGTGGGAGTTCTTGTCGCTTCGTGGGAACACTTGCCGACGAGTTTTGGGGCGTTTGATTGGATTACTTTTGCCTAGCTGGAGGCCTGAATTATTTGATGGGAAATGGCTTTGTTGTCTGTTAAATTTTCTTTCTTTCTTCGTTTGAATTTTCTTTTTTGTTGTCTGTTGAATTTTCTTTCTTCATTTGAATGCACATATTTACCCCCCTCCCCCGTCTCAGAAAAGGTTACATATCCTGTGCACATATGTAATAATTAAATCCGAGCCGTCTAGATCTCATCCAACGATGGTTTCCGTCCAGATCTCATCCAACAGTGGTTTCATTGAGGTGGTAATTGCAAATCTACGGTGGACGGCTCAAATTTAACTATTGTATATGTGCAGAGGATATACTCGTCTTGAAAAATACCACCAGTAGAGTCTGCAGAAGTTGGCGTTCAAGAGAGATGCTGGGCTCTAGATATGCGAGGGAGATACACACGCTCGGAACCCTTTATGGTGTTTTTGGTTCATAGGATAAGACTGAATGGGACGAGATGGTTCTGTACCATTTGGTTCTATTATTTTGGGTGAACGAGATGGTTCAGATCTAGAGGGAATATTCCTCAAATTTGTATCACTTGATCTAGGATGGGATGGTTCCATTCAAGCAACCAAACACACCTTTAAACTTTTGAACCTGGATGGTTTAGGTAACAAAAAGGAAAACAAAAAGAAAAGATAAGATGACAACGGCTGACCTGTGTTTTTTTTCATGGAATCTTTAGGCAGCACGTAACGCTTCTGCAATTGTGTCCATCTACCCTTTGGTTTCTTTTGAATATTCTTTTTGTTGAATTGCAGCGCCTCAATAGCAACAGTGGCCGCCCTGTTTGGAAAACGGCGATTGCTGCGACCTGTTCGAGTGGGTGCTTAATAATTTCGTTAGTTGATAACGCATTTTCTGCCGCACGTCGAATCGTTCAGCGAGGCACTGAAAAAAGGGCGCCTCAATTTCTGCGAGTGGAGATTTGATTTATAATAATCCGTACTGCAGCTGGACTTGCGTCGCATTCACGTAGAGTCCAACTAAGCAAAGCCGCTGCAAGCGATAAAGCTAAATGCTCACTCCGTCTAAGTTCACAGATTACATTTATACTGATATAATAACAAAAAAATTAAATCAATTAAATTATTTTTTATTAATACGACTAAGTAATATATTTAATATATATGTAGATAATATAAAATAAAAATAGATATTTATTAGAGGTATAGAGATAACGTCGAACTAATTTTTTATTAGAATATGAAATACTTTTTGTATTTACGGATAAGACTATTTAAAAATTTCCTTTATAAACTTAGACGGAAAGAATAGGAGTGATCGAGAGAGAGCTGGGATATTTAGGTTAAAATTGTTCCGACCGGACTGGTCACTGGCCCCACTGTTCGTTACACGTACGACTCTTGAACCCGAAAGGTGGGCCCGCGGTGGTTAACAGTTTCCTTGCCATCGACGTTACTATACTAGTCCGTCTCCCTGGTTTCCTCTGGCCCGGTGTAATTAAGTCCGATTTCCCGTGTGGTTTGGATTTCATGGTGATGGATGGACGGAGAAGGCTGACGACGTCCCGACGAATTCCTCCCCGGCGCCATGTCGGCCGCGCGCGTCGCTCTCGACCGCGACAGCGGGGGGCTCCGTCGCGACGGGCTCGGCGAAAGTGCCGGTCCTTTTACGGACTAAAAGTAGGTTATCCTACCAAGCTAGTCCCTCCAATAAAAAAGAGTATGGCTTTGTACATTGATATCCTCTTTAAAACATAACTTTAGCCATGTCGTAGGGCTCGGGCAACGTGACAGTGGCTCGTGGTGCCGTTATTAGACGCGTAGACCAGGGACGACGGCACTGTGCTGTCTTTTTTTAGATGGAACGCTTCCTGATTCCGTTACCTTGAGGCAAAGCTAAATCCCTGCCCATCGAAAACCAGTACAAAGGCAGGAAACTGCCCTTGCCAGCTTCCAAAGCGCTGCCAAACTAGGCCAAAACATGGGCCGAATTGTTACAAGATCGAGGACAGGAAACCCAAATTACAAACTGAAAAGTTTAGTAACCTGGATGATCAGCTTCCTTGGATAAAAAACTCCCGGTCGGAGACATATCATACTCGCTACTCTGGATAGCTTTCACCGAATTAGTTGCACCTGTCTCAATTGCCACATTCTCCATTCCCGTCTGAGTTGCTACCTTCATTGCTTATAAACAGGCTTCTGCTTCCGCCTGTAGCGCATCCTGCAACAACTGAATGTCGCCTGCTCCCGCCACAACAATCTCCCCTTGATCATTCCTGCCAATGAAACCCCGTCCCCCTCAGCCTTCCTTTGTAAGAACGATCCATCTACATTGATTTTAGCCATTCCTTTCGGAGGCCCGTTCCATTTCTTAATGTTGATTGCCCTTCCACTTTCTTCAGATTATTTTCTGAATGCCTTCTGAAAATCTGACAGAAATTGCTAGACAATGAAGGCAAAGCTGTCCACCTCCTTTTATTTTCTCCCCCTGCATTTTCTTTACGAAAAAGTCTATATGTTTCCCTAAACTTTGCTCGAAAGTCCGTCCGGTATCCCGAACTATGAAACCAAACACGTATGAATTCGTTACGTTCGCTGTTCTGCCTCTCCCCTCCAAATCCAATCATGAAAGCTATGAATTGTGCGTCGTGGTCTGGGGTTCAGCGTCGCTGTTACCGCCGGTGTGAGGTCAATCTGGGGAGGTGATCAGGTGAGTACTGTGGGGGAGCCCGGGAATGATCTGGGAGGCAACACATGGACCAGATAGGTTGGTGTGCATGCCCTCGCTTTCTGCTCGTTTGTTCTAGCTAATCGCACGATTTCTGTGTCGACATTACCGCAAAATGAGTTAAGATTTCCTTACGTAGCCGCGTGGGAGCAAAGCTTGCGTAATGATACGAGCCACCGCAATTAACAACACATCAAGGATCCACACTCAAAGGCACCATGATTCCGTCGATCGCTCCGTCGTCTCACGCACGCACACGCCTAACGGATAACATCCTCTCGCCCACCAGCAAAACCAAGACAACGAAGGAAGCAAGGAACAGTACGAGATCACGAGAACTTGCTCAGGCGATCGCTCGTACCAGCTGATGACGCGATCGCCATTGGCGAGGAGGAGGACCAAGGTGGGAGTCGAACGCGACGGCGAGGGAAAGGCTCCTCGGAGTCGACCTGTGTGATTCGCGCGGATTCGAGTTCTCGTGGCGGTGGGCCTGCACGCGCTTAAGCCTAACGCGGAAGCACGGCCCGATTTCTCTTGCAACTCTCCGGCCGCCGAGCGCGTAGCGATAGAAGCAGGTTACTTTAGTACCACATCGCCTGGCGAGACCAGCGGAGTCGGCGGAGGCAGGCACAAAACAAGGGACAGGGCGCCGTTAGTAGTCATACCTTTCTCGGCCTTTTGGCTAAGATCAAGTGTACTATCTGTTCTTATCAGTTTAATATCTGATATGCGGGACACAGTCCTGCAATGATATTAAATTTATTTTTTGTGGGGGAGGGCTCACATAAGTAGCTTGCTACTTAGGGCCTTCGTGTGTTGTCCTAGCGTTGCACTATAGCTTGGGCCTGGCGCACCCCAATCAAAGCAAAGTACAAATTTTTTCCAATATATAAAGATGTGGAAGTTAGTTCTTTAGTTGACTAAAGGATGGACTAGCGATTGATTGTTGCCGTAATGTGTTTTAATAATTTATCTAACATTGATAATTACTGTAGTATTTTCTTCAACGTATACAAATGATTTACAACAGTATTTGCGATATTAAAAAATGTATATGCAAACACCAAAGAAAAATTTGAATTTTTTTTTTAATAACTAGCAGTATTGGATGTCTAAATTACTTATTTGAAAGAATAGTATTAAAAAACAGTACATGCATTTCCTAAAAATCAATGTTGTAAACCATAACATTTTAGAGATACAAGTTGGGTTGCGGAGTGATGTGCCTGTCAGGTACGATCACCTTGTCGTGCCATGCCAGCCCGACTCGTCTTTGGTGAGACTCAGTATGGCCAGGGTATGTTGTGCCATATCAACTCAGGCTTTCACCTATTGCACGTGTGGAGTTGTGGACGGCACCACCATGAATACGTCACCGTGGACGGTACTAAGGATGAGGAAAGTGTCGACCACCGGTGATGATCTGGTGTACACAATTATTTTGAAAAAACTCATTAAATTTTATTTATTTATTGGATATAGATATAAAGTTACTGACTCGTTAAAAACCTTACACCCTAAAATGAAGTTCTTCTGGTAAGGAAAGTGAACTCCTTTTTAGGTGATAGTTCTGATTTACTGCCTCAAATGTGCATTATTGTGTATACTAGTTACATGCCCGTGCGTTACTACGAAAAACAAAATTGATAACGAAAAATAAAGATTAAAAAATAAAAAAAATATTTCACAAGATCAAACATCTATCTTTAACGCTTCGTTTCTTGCAAAAGCTGGCTAATTAAAGCAACGCTTCCTGTTTTGCGTAGGGCAATTAAGCAGGACAATTAAGTAGGGCAATTAAGCAGGGCAATTAATGACGTGGGTAGAACTCACCACTGCCACCAACTGCTGCTTTATAATAGTAGAGATACACGGTGTTCTGGTTATGTAATGCATTGTACATAATTATTTGTCCACAATACTGTGTGTAAGGAAAGTAAAGTTACTCATCATTAGTCATTGCAGTAACTTCAATCAATGATTTTGATCATATGGTAGCTGAATACTTTTAAGTCTGATGCTCCCCCCGTTACAATTCTTCTATAATCTGACAAACAGTATGTAACTTAGGTAAAAGTTACCATGTTTGTGTTGTGTGGAAGTAGGAATATTAAGATATTGCCATATAACCTTCTTAGAAGTCTTGTACTGAAGATTCTAAAATGAAGGACTCACAGATGGAAAAACGTTCTCCTGCCATTGTGTGCATACTGGATATCTGAAGAACAAAGCTATTCTAAAGAATCTAAACTGATTTTATACCACTTCATGCATTATTGTGCCTGCGCTGTTTTGTCTCCCTAGTCTCATTTGGATAAATTTTAACAATGTGATTTGCTCTTTAACTTTTTACCCAAAGAATGGATACATCGTCAGCTTGGAGATTTCTTTACTTCTCACATGTGTTCTATGATTCTATCGCTATACGAGTGATACTATTATTTTTTTTAATCAACCTTTATTCTGTTTGGATAATTGGATCCGATAAATTGCAGGTTGAAGATCTGTCTAAGGAGCCAGAGGTCGAAAGAGAGCTTATGCTTATAAAACTCAATGTTGAACCGGATCAGCGTCCTGAGGTAAGACATGCTGTTGACTTTTAATCTCCATAATTTGATCTTTGTCAAACATTGCATCAGTGTAAATAGCGGGTCAACTAATATATTATACTCTTGTCGATTGCAGGATCAAATCGGCTGACACGCCTGTACCTCAAACTTAAACTTGGTGTTTGCGTGTGTTGACTGCGATTAACCATGCATCAAGTTTTGGGCGTCAATAACCGTGTATTAAATAGTAGAAAGACCGTCAATTAAATAGTAGATAGTGTATTTCTCTCTCATCCACATCATCTAAAATCCTATGTGGCATACTCTTATCGACAGCCAACATGTACCATTGTGCATGCCCTTAGTGCTTGCAGGGAGGTTTATGCATGCAGTACCAGGCGAGTGGGTATTTTTTGTTAACACATATCCTCTACTATGCCTGGGGAGAGCGAGAGGTGGCCGGCACCGTGGCAGCGCAGGGAGCACGGAAGCATGCACTGTCGCGTCCTTGGACCACAGGATGATGCCTCCCGTGCTACCCGACGGTGGCACCTCACCTTTCCGCGCTTATGGTCCGCTCTCGCGCTCGGCCTCTCGCCCACGCTGTCATGCTCGCCAGTGTGCCACCACAGTTCGGCCACCTCCCACACTCCTAGGGCGCGACAGGGAAAAAGTGTTGCATACTCTGCCTTTCACGATAGGGGGAGGAGTCAATTTTGCAAATGCATTCGTGTGGCTAGATTTGCAAAAAAAGAAAAGAAAAGAGCTACATAGGACTAGATAAGAACATGGTTCACTTTTTGCAGCACACACAGACAGTGGAAAAACTAGAAATTTTCTGTTAGGATGCATGCTTCACGTGTAAAACTTTATAGCCTGTTATAATTACTTTGTAACATTATAAATCTAACGCATATATTTGAAATTTGCTAAAAACACAATACAAATAATTCTAAGATCTTAAAAATTATAAACTATTTAAATCAAAATCAATTTAATTAACAAATTTGATCTAGATGATTTTGTACCACTTTTAAAATTTTTGAAGGTGCCCAGGTTGAGACGGTGAAAACACGAGGCTTCGTGATACGCGTGTGGCCCAACATCGATGGGCCTCGTACACTGGATCAATAGAGCGGCTCACGGAAAGGAGAGCCCACCCACGAAAAAAGAGGACGAGACGGGACACGCAGCGGAAGAAGGGAAGAAGAATCCAGATTCCTCAGGTCCAGGGTGCTGTGCGTGCTGCCTGCCGAGCGCCGCGGCGGAGCTGTGTTGGTCGTCGGGTATTGAGATCGCCGACCGGAGAGGTCGATCGGAGGAGGACGATGACGCGCGGGAAGCAGAAGATCGACGCGCAGCGGCGGAACGCGGAGAAGAACCAGAAGGCCAAGGGGTCCCAGCTCGAGGCCCGCGCCGTCGGCCTCAAGGTCATCTGCCCAATCTGCAAGGTAACACCAACGCCAGGGCCTTCTTGCTGATCGCCTCTCTTCCCTTCCTCTCCCATCTGGACCTGCCGGAGTCCTTACCCTAGTAGATTCAGGGAAGGGGGTGTTCGTGTGATCTGTGCTTGTTGACTATCTCATCCGTGACCCTGATTCGCTCAGGCCGATTCCGTGAGAAATTCTACCGAGAGTGGATGCGCTGTTCATCTGAAAATTGAGGGGTTTGTTGATCGTCTTTGTATGGGTCTAAATCCAATACCGAGAGAGTAGAAGATCCTAAGACGAAGACTAGATGACAAGTAGCCGAACCATCTATTCCTGGTCACTGCCTGATGTGATCTGGGATAGAAGATAGCTTATGAACTTTAGCTGCAAACCAGCATGGACTCGAATTTTGTCCAAAACAAAATGCACAGAGTATAATCATGCATTGACTCGTTTTTTCTCCTTCGTTAGTTCCTCGGATGTGTAGAGTAAATCACAGCAAATGTGGATGCCATACTTTTTGCATTAGCATGCACCTGTGGGATGTAGCATCAACTTAAATGCGACATTGTCATTGCGTACCTGCGTGTAGGTACAACTGGCCAATGAGAAGCAATTGATTGATCACTATGGGTCGAAGCATCCTAAGGAGAAACCTCCAAGTCCATCAGAATAATTGTTGTTGACCGTTATGCAGAAACATGATACGATCAAAAACAGCTTCAGTTGGAGTCTGCTTGAATGTCTGGGAGTTCAATCTGCTCCATACTTGGACCTCAACTTCAGTTGTACTCGAAGATGTATGCATTGCCTCTTGTTTCAGGAAACACCTTCATAAGCATGTGCCTTCTATGAGTATATTATGCTATCTTACTGTCAATATGACTCCAAGCTGTATGTGGTACAATCTTGGACGAGAGAATGGTAAACTGTCAAGCATGTTTGTTTCTCTTGTCGCTCGGTTCGATTTAAATTTATTGTAACCATTAATTTCGATATACTTACTACATGAAGTCAGATTGCTTCTGGTGCAGAATGCTGACCATTATGTACAAAAGTGAAAGTACATGATGAAATAGAAAGGATTCATGGACTGTTTAGCCATTAAAAATCGATGCAGTTTACAAGAAAAGGCTGGCCCGAAGACTCAGTACCCACTACTGGCATCTTCGTATAAGGGGAGAAATGCAACAGGCTACAGATCCCACCTTTTCTTCACACGAAATAAGAAAGAAGGCTTGTGAAAATTATCCTGCGGTACTTGAAGCATAAGCTGAAGTTTTGTCTTCATTGGTGCAGTCTTTGCTCTGCCCTCTTCTTGTCCAACCTAACATCCAAAAACATGTCATAGAATTCATGGCTCAGAAAGGTATGTGCACTTTAAGCCATCAGAAGATAATTATGGCTTGAATGGACAGATCGCTGATCTATGATGTGAATGAAGTCAGGCTCTGCAAGTTTTTGACCATATATACCAGTGGTACAACAAAGGTTTGTTATTATAAACCTAAAAAAATCGCAGACAAACCTGTTATCACAGGCCTCAGTGAAAGACCAATCATACTCTTGAAGCTGTAAGATATACTGTACAAGACAAGACTGATATTTATTTGATCGATTTACCCATTAACATACATCAGCCTAATTAGGAATTTACTGGACAAATAGTCACTATATAGCACAACTAATTCTGAGAAGACAGATTGCACATTTACTTCAAGGACATTATGCTTGGTTTCATCATTTTTATACCAACGATGCAATCACTAAGAAAGAAGAAAGGATGAAATGGCAATTATGACTATTTTCTGATCCACCTGCTCCAATAATAAAGTAAGATAGGATGCTATAGCACAACGAGGTAGCTATAATGTACATACCCAAAGGGAAGCCCATCCAACTTGCACCTCTGAATCATAACCCGCTTTCATTTTGAAATTTTTACCAATTGTATGCTTATAAACAGCATTCCAGGTATCAGTGTCAAAGTAATAATGACAGCTGAAAGAAGGGGGGGAAATCAACATTACAAAGATCCACTGGAAATAAACTAACTGCGAAAAGACATATAAGATAATGCATGCGCCATGCAGTAATTCTTGCTTCCTTGGGCATGACTGCAAATAGCTTGGTTCAAATTCTACTTTGGCAATATGCTATTCCTAAATCCTAACAACCATATCAACTGTAATGTTAACTCAACAGATCATAGGAAATTGACGAGCGAAGGGAAAATGACACTGAGTAGAGAGAACAAAATTTACTATTCAGAATTAATTAATTATACTAAACTTAAGAGTAGTGAAAATCACAATTGCCTTCGGTCCTTAGGCCCAGTTTATTTCAGCTTCTGAATTATGGGAGAATCGGGCCGAGTCGACTACTTCTAAGTTTCGGACTGAGCTGGTGAGAATCAGCAAGAATCGGTGATGATCAAGTTCCAGTCGGATACTGATTCTATGTAGAGAGCAGCTTCTGATTTTCAGAGAACCTGTCCAGAATCCTCACATTCGGCAAATAATCCTTTTTTTTTAAGCAGAAGCTAATACGAATAGGGCCTTAGCAACAAAAATGTTGACGGACAGAACATTTGCATCATGCAATATATTCATGAATAACCCGTTGTCCATGCAGTGCATGATGACCATCAATAGTAATACTGTAGATATTCATGACAAAAATCACTAATGTACAAGGTTTCAAATTTTGGTTTCGGATGAAATCTCGAAGGGGACTGAAATCTCGGTGAGATCTTAGAATTTCGGACGAAATCCAAAAAGCAAAATTCAAATTCAGTTTTTTTTGGACCGGGATTTCCGAGATCTTGGCAAAAAATGTTGAGATCTCAGCAAATTTCAACCGAGTGAAAAATGGTCGAAACGATGTCAAAGAATTTTGAAATTTTTGCGGATGGTCCTAACACATCACTAGTATTCCCATAAAAATTTCAGATGATGATCAAGTCTGAGGAATTTCTAAAAATTCTAACAGTGCTACTGTCCTGATAAAAAGATGATCAGCAAAATTCAACCGAATAAACAATGGTTCAAACCATGTTAGAAAATTTTGAAAATTTTTGTGGATAGTCCTAACACATCAATAATATTCCCATAAAATTTTCAGATGATAATCAATCTTGACAAATTTTCAAAAATTTCGAACAGTGCTACTTTCTTGATAAAAAAGTTGATCGACAAATTTCAACCGAATGAAAAAATATTCAAACAACGTTAGAAAATTTTGAAAATTTTTGTGACTGGTCCTGACGCATCACAAATGTTCCCATAAAATTTTTGGATGATGATCAAGCCTAAGGAATTTTCAAAAAATTTGATAGTGCTACTGTCCTGATAAGAGCTTGATGATCAATACGTAGATTTGATTAAGCAACCAAAGAAGGCTTAGAATTTTTGAAACTTTAAGAGTAGGGTGCTGAGGAAATGCTTAAGCTCTCACCAAAAAATTGGATCATAATCACACTCAAGTGAATTTATAAAATTCTGTCAAGGGTAATGTATCATTTATGTTCCTTCTGTTTTTTGTTTTGAATGATAACATGTGCTAGAATATATTGAGGAAGGAGTCTAGATTTTTATAGTAATATAGGACCGATCAAATGGAAGCTGATCCTCCATTAGATCTTGTTGTTTCTTTTGCCTATTATTGATGGACTCTTGTTTGTTCAATGGGTGTAAAAATCTATTTGAAGATTTTAGCCGCGAAGCATCATTATCACTTGCATAGCTTGCAATATATTGACTATACTTAAACTCAATAGACCTAAGTACTTAAGCTCAAAGACAAGTTTGACAGCCAACACTTAAGGTGAACAAGCTCAAACCTAAGCACTCAAGCTCAACAACACCGCCCAACACTTGCGGTGAAGTTTAGTCAGATCCGGTCCAAAAAAAAACACCAACCCAGTACATAAAATCATGAATCCAGTATAAAGAAGCTAAATTTCGGTGATACATGACGAAATTTCGGGCTAAAAATGAGATTATTTGGTTACTTGTGTTGGCGAAAACATCTATTCATACATAAGGTTTACAACTTTACACATGCGTTCAGACTTCAGAGTTTTCGGACTTTAGAGTGTATGCTTGTACAATTTACAATTTTTGATTGAGCAACCAAAACAGGTTTCAATTTTTTGAAACTTTTAGTGAAGGGTGCTAAGGAAATGCTTAAGCTCTCCAAAAATTTTTGGATCATGATCACACACGAGCGAATTTATAAAATTCTGACACGATTATTGTCTTAGTTTTGTTTGTTCTGTTTTTGAATTTTTAAATATAACAAATGAAGTACAATTGTTTTGAAAAATTTTCTGTATGATCCTAGAGTAGTAATGATAGTATCATAAATTTTTTAGAGCATGATCAAGCTCGTACATTTTTATAAAATCTGGCAATGTTTCTGCTATTTTTATAAAACGTCCCAAAATTCAGTTTTTCAACAAATTTCCATGGAAGAAGACATTCTTAAGGGTTATTGACCCAAAACCAATCCTCAAAAGTCAAAATCCAATCAAAAATCCTAAGATTCTGGCGAAATTTGCTGAGATTACTGAAAATTACTGTAGCAATTTGATTTTTTTTCCCAAAATTTTTTATCCAACCAGGATTTTTAACCTTGCTAATGTATACATTTGTTAATAGGTATGACAACAATCACAACAAGCTGACCTCAACTTAGAAGGGCCAAAGCGCCTTTTGAATGCAAGGGATACTGCATTGGAAGGTAATGAGACCATGGGAATTAATGTTAATTCATTATCCTGCCATAGAGAAAGTATGAATATAATCAGATTAAGCAAAATAAAAAAGATTATATTAGATAAATCACCTTATAACAATATATTAGATTCAGATTATTTTCATTGTATTGGGCAGTCAGAATGCCATCCAAAAAATCAGATTTTGCGATCCCATATACAGACAACATTTTCCCGTCGTCTTCATTTCTCCTCTCTTCCACTGAAACTTGACCAATTGGAAAATGGAATGTTGCTCTTGGCTGCAAAAAAAAAAATCAGGATTTTTTAAACATATAACAGGGTTTATATCCCATATTCTAGCCAAAAAAATAGCATTAATCCTTGTTGCTAAGAACATAAATGTCTACAATATTCACAAAACCTCCAAACTGCACCAGCGCAACCTTAGGATATATGGTCTACTGCATGTGGGAGTATAAACAATAGAAGATTGTAGCGACAAAAAAAACTACAACATGAACTTCCAAATAAACCTTTGAAAAAATTATATGGCTAGCCAGAGTTTCGATATTGTTTTTTATCTGAAGTAGCATCTCAAGGAGTTCTGAGGGATTAGAGGTGGTCTCAAAGCTCACTAAGAATTAATGACTATAATACACTATACATCAGTATCAAAGATCAAAGATGTATTTAAAATTTTGAGGTAGAACACTGACTGCAAACTAATGGGGTAATTGAACCCTGCCGGAACCACATAATCCATTTAATCAAATAAATAAAGACGTGTGGGAGCCTAGACACTCACCAGACCACTGTAAGGCACCAAGGATGATAACTCGAGTTTATAAGACGGATCGCCCAACCTAGTTATCACTGAAACGTCTCCTTGTTGCTCCTGAGAAATCAACAAAAGGTGCATCAGAATGAAAGAAGTATGTAGGTAGCACAGCTGAACAGACTACATGCGAAAACTTGACAATTAAACCGAATGTTGTTCTAAATGGGGTAAGAAATATAAGGCATTTCTATCGACTAAATCAACAAAATGCACACACATATCAAATGCATAGATCATAACACTGGAGGGCGAATGTAAGTTAAGTGATTCAAAAATAACGGCGCAATACCTTGACATCGTGAGAGGCCCGGAGCTGAACGGCGCCGCCGGGGAGCGAGGCGCCCCCGCTGAGCAGCGCGTTGCGGCCCTCAACGTCGTACAGCACGGAGAAATGCTTGGTGAGGAACCCCACCATCGGCGCGACGAAAAGCTGCCGCGGGTCCTCCCCCTGCCCCTGCGGGTCGCTCTGGAACGACAGCCGCAGCTTGGCGAGTCCCCCCGCGAGCTTGCACGACACCTTGTGCGCGAGCATGGCCTCCTCGCTGTCATACTCAGTGGTCACCCGCAGCCCCGGCCTCCGCCACCTATGCGTCGGCGGCACCGCCTCCGGGGGCGGCGGCGGGGGAGGGGGCGGCGGAGGCGGAGGCGGGCAGAGGAAGGTGAAGGGGCAGCGGAGGCTGCGAAGCCATTGGGGCAGGTTGAGGGGGTTACGGTTCTGGACTGTGGACGAGGAGGAGGACGTGGTGGTGGTTGCGTCGGCGGCCATGGGCGGAGGAAGCGAGGCGAGGTGGCGGAGGGAACGGTGGGAAGAATCGAATGGAGGGAGAGGGAAATTGGAAATTTTTGGGGACGGGGTGCGGGAGGCGTGCCCACTGTTACAGTGCTGCCGTGCTGTGCACTCTACAGTCTACTGGGCAGTAAATGCGACTGCTAGTTCCATTTATTTTATTCCCTTCTCTACAGGGGCGGAAGTAGATTAGAGTACTCGGTATCACAGGACACCGGGTCAAAAAATAAATTTACACTGGGTAAAAAAAAATTAGTGTATATTAGTCTATATATAGTATATGTGAACCCCTTTGATCTAAATCTTGTGACACCGGGAGGCAAATAACAAGCAAATAGTAAGAATAAAAAGTTATTATCACTTATATGATAGAGTGGTGAACCCCGATGATTTTATCTCTAGTTCCGCCCCTGCTTCCCTATTCCTTTTCATATATTCATTCTTTTATTTCTTACTATCTTCAACAGCATCCCCTCGAAGAGATTTCTCTCTAGAATTGGAGAGAGAATATGTTTTTAAAGAGATTCTCTCTCCGAATCCTTCCTGAAGGGAAGGCTGAAGGGAATCCACTGGAGCACTTGGGATCTGTTCGCGAAGAGATTTGGAGGCTGAAGGGAATCTGCTGGAGATAGTCTTAACAGCAGAAAGTGCTTGTGGCTTTAAAAACGCAAAAATTTAAACTTGAACTAAAATTTGGGTGGTTTCGGAAGTCTGAACACCATCTGTGACATGACTTGTGGTTGTATGACTTGATTAAATCTTTTGGATCTTGTTCGGATCAACAATTTGACTATTGGATATGTAGCAATATCGATCATCGCATCTTTCTGCAGAGCATCCAAAGTCTGAACCCAACTATTACGTTATCCAGTTTCCTTTCTGTTCCTACATTTCAAATTGGCTGTAAATATGGAAATAAGGGTAGCCGGTTTGGTTTTTTTTCCCGGTAAGTACATATCATGTAACCCCAATGATTGCTATTTCAAAAAACTAGTAGTATACCCGTGCATTGCTATGGATCTTAAATATGGGCTAGGAAAGCTCATGAGCAGTAGCAAACTATAGCTGAAATGTCATGGGAAGCAACAAACTACAGCTAGCATGTAAGCTACTAGGAAGATTCGCGCTACGCCGCGCCGTGCGAAATTTGATAAAAAATGATGAAAAGCGGGAAAAAAACGGAAAAACGACGGGCGAAAAACGAATTTACGTTTTTTTTTTTTGGGAAACGGCCAACGAAAACATTTTTTTCATGTTCCGGAGAAAACACGGTTCACGGAAATAATTTTTTCAGGCAAAACGAAGAAAGAAAACGGCTTTCCATATTTTTTGTGGGGAAATAGCCACCGAAAACAGCTTCCCCATGCTCCGGAGGAAAAACGGATCACGAAAACATTTTTTCGGAGCAAAACGGAGAAAGGGAACGGTTTTCCATATTTTTGTTTTGAAAAAACGGCCAACGAAAACATTTTTCTCATGCTCCGGAGAAAAATCGGATGACGAAAAATATTTTTTTCGGGCAAAACGGATAAAGGAAACAGTCTCCCAATTTTTTTTGGAGGGAAATAGCTATTGAAAACATTTCCCCCATGCTCCAGAGGGAAAACCGATCACGAAAACATTTTTTCGGCAAAAACGGAGAAAAGAAACGGTTCTGCATTTTTTTTTTTTGGAAAAACGGCTAACGAAAATATTTTTCGCATGCTCTGGAGAAAAAACGGACCACGAAAATATTTTTTTGGGACAAAACGGAAAAACCGATCACGAAAACATTTTTTTCGGCCAAAACGGAGAAAAGAAACGGTTCTACATTTTTTTTTGTGGAAAAACGGCTACCGAAAATATTTTTCGCATGCTCTGGAGAAAAAACGGACCCCAAAAACATTTTTTTAGGACAAAACGGAGAAAGGACCCGAACGTAAAGCGCGAAGACCTATTTGTTATAATTTTGAACTTGTTCGCTATTTTGAATAATTAGGAAAGGGCTCGCTCGCGATTCGCCCTTAATGGGAGGGCCTCCATGCAAAACGGGAAACCAGGGACCTAAACGCGAACTGGAAAAAATATTCTTCTCTCACATAAAATCGCGCAAGGACCTGGACGTAATTCGGAAGAAACGCGGAGGGCTTTTGGCAAAAGCGCCGGCGACATGTGGGGGGGCCGGTTGGCCCCCAATCCTAGCCCTCATAAGGTGGGTTACCATACCGTAGTTGATGAGGGTTAAGATGGAGCCAAAAAGTGCTCTCAGTTTACAAGCAAAGTTCTCGGATGAAAATACGCAGCTGGATAGGTCCATTATACAAGGCATCCCTGTGAAACTCGAATTTTTTTGCCAAGTTAACCAAGGCCAACTTTTTGGATGTCGTAGTGCTCACTGAGATTTGCGAGGTATTGGTTGAAGTCCTGGATGCGGTCCCTGTGTGACTTGTCGGCAACCTTGGCAATCTTGTGCATGTCAATCTTTTGATCATCATCAGCTTGTGGGTTCCCTTCTTCTCCCATCCTCGTCGCCGATCAATTCATTGCTAGGATCGATTGGTAATTCGTAGATTCTCGTCAAGAATAACCATCGAATTAGATATGAAGTATATTCAGCAGAAAGCAGTTTTTGATTCATGGAGTTCAGTTACACAAACAGAAGAGATGTCTATACAAAAAATCTAGTTGTTGGGCAAATGAATCGAGCCTATTGTTGACCAATAATATATGTCTTGCCAACAAATATAGAGCAAGTTGTCTAAAGGTTCAACAACTCAGCAAAGCAGCACAAGCACCATGCGTAACAAGATCCGCTTTATCCAATTTAGCCAAATGTGCCCAAATTTCGAGATTATGAAGGCTGAATAAAAAACCAATAGTTTTTTTTCGAAATATTGGCAGAAGCTCTGCCGATTCATTAAGAAGAAAAAGCACAATAAAAAAGGTCCCCACAAAACAACAAAAGCACTCCTAGAAAAGGCCCCTAAACATCAAAAAGACCTTAAGAGCCTTAACCCGACTTTCGTGCTAGATGGAACGCCACGAAATCTTGGGTGATTTTTTGGACCACCTCAAGCCCTGTAGAATACAACTCGTTGAAAATGCGGGCATTTCTTTCCTTCCAAATGTGCTAGAAGAAAAAGATGAGTAGTCCATCCAAATCTCTACGAATCTGTTTAGGGAAAAGCGCATGCAGCCTCTGCCACCATGAAGCTATAGGCCAAGCTGGGTACTGAGTTTGGAGTGGGAGTTGCAAAGAATTTAGCCTGTGCGATAGAAGCGCCCAAATCTGCTTTGCAAAAGGACATGAGATCTTGAGGTGTTTTCCCGACTCCTCTTCTGAACCGCATAGACAACAAATCGGTGAGTGAGGCCATCCTCTCAAGATGAGATTGTCTGCTGTGAGAATCATGTTTTGCAAAAGCAACCAAGTAAAGAACCTACATTTGTTAAGAGTTTTTGATTTCCAGATCAACCGATGATTTTGATCAACTATGGACCCTTGGAATTGCATCCTATACGCCGATTCCGCGGAGTATTGTCCATCTGAGGTCCATCTCTAGGTTATGTCATCTTGACTCCCTGGATTTAAGGTCACACCCTGCACAAGCTGCCAGAGTTTTAGGAACTCCTGTATCTGTGTCTCCGTGCAAAAACCAATAGTTTGAGAAAGATGTTAGTATCTTTCATCCTGTCATAACATTATAAAATGGAAATCTGACTACCTTTAGTCCAAGGTTCAAGTCCTTGCACTATTGTAGAATGCTAAAACCAACAAGATTTACAAGACATGGTTTCTTATTTGTTCTACATTAACCATAGTTCACATGAATACAGACCCCTAATCCCACTCATCAGCACAAACTATAAATAATTAGTCCCTCTAGTAACACCATTAAGATATTTATCAATTATCATATTATCAAATCAACGAAGAAAGCTTGTCAGCAAAATAGTGTCAACCAGCAGGAGTAAAAACCGCAAACTACTCAAATCCAAAATACACACAAGATTGACATTAAGCTTATGTAAGGAAACAAAATTGCATCTTCAACAAGTAAATATTTCTGTTGGAAGCCACCGTAATCTATTCGTTGGCATGGACAAATATAACAAACAAAAGAGAGTTTAGACAAAGGTAATCCATCAATTAAGTAACCAACATATGTGTCAAATCAGTTACTCAGAGTGCAACAAAGCGATTGAATGGCATCAGCCCTAACGCACACCATAATGATCACTAACACATTCAGTTGTTTTAGGAATCTGAAAAGATGCTTAGGTTTAGAATAGGACAGTGTAGTAATGAACAAAACCTTCGTGAAGCTGGACGTGCCCGCTCTGAGACGATTCCTCACGGTAGTGCTTCTTCTTCTTTTTCTTGACTCCACCTTCCTTGACATCTAGCGCTTTCCCCTTCAGCTTCAACCTCCCCCCAACAACGTTCTGGTATTCCAACATCTCGCTGCAACAAGACCCAAACAAATTCAACTCATATTGAACTGCATCCGATGGTAGGGAGGGGCGGATCAAAGTGAAACAGGACGGAGAATCCCACGAAGAATGTAAAATCCTCATGAAAAGTATGGACCTTATTATCTGTTGACTTTGTTTCACAGTCTTCTCATTTCTGCAAGTAGCTGGTCTTTCTGGAAGATTCTTATCAGCAAGTGATTCCCCATCATCCAATTTCCGCTTATATGATATTGTTGATGTTGAACTATCAGCTGTGTTCCTATCAGTGTCCCTATTATGCAGAGAAAACCTGACAGCATGTTTCCTGGATATAGTACTATCCACCGTGACATCATCCGATTTTTGCGCCGTTCCACTATATGAATGGTTATTAACAGAGGTAGTGGCAGATTCTGAACTTGCTACAGGTCCAGATACATAATAAGAAGTCCGCATCGAAAAGGCAGCAGTCTCCCTTCTTGCAACAAGTATGTCATGTCCGCATACAGCCAAATCTTTCTGGTGTATTAAAATAAAAGTTGGCATGTAAAACTCCATCATTAATGCAGCTAGATAAACTGATCGAAAATAGAAATTAGCAGCACACAAATACAACAGTCTATCATAACTTTATATGAGGTAACTTCAAGATGACAATCAAAGTGGTTAGGAATCCCAGTGACCATTTATGCACGTGTTAGGAGACCTAGAGATTTTCCTTCTACGAGGAATAAGGCTATTACTTTTCACACATATGTAGAAGATGGAAATTCATGGATTGTTAAAATGCTCAATCGTGAACCGTCTATATAAACTGGTGTCAACCTTGACTTCAAGTGATTTTTTTATGTGTACTCTTCTACTGGAACTTACCCTCACCACCGTCCATGGGGAACCCTAGATCCCCGCCCTCGCCAGCCTCGGCCGAGCCGCGCCGCTTCATGGCCTCCATCGCGCGTGACCGCTTGCTGCCGTCGTCGCCGGCCTCCCTCGCGCCTGCGGCCCATAGCCGCCATCGTCGACCTCCGCGTCATCGGCCTCCCGCACGCCTGCAGCCCGTAGTAGCCACCGCAGACCTCTGCATCACCGGCCTCTCGCGTGAGCTAACGGCGCCACTCGCCGTGCCGACTCGGAGGGAGGCGGCGGGGCGTAGAGAGGGTAGCGAAGAGGAGGCGACGATTATCGATGGAGAGGAGGCGGCGGAGAGAGGAGGCTTCGGGCGTCTTGGGGAGGCGATGGGGCTCGGCTAGGGCGACGAAGAGGGAGGCGATGGGGAGAGAGGCGGCGGGGCGTGGAGAGGGAGGTAGTTAACTCGCTCGGTGGTGGGTTTTGCGGTGGCGCAGGCGCGGCGCACACGGACGGGCGATTGGGGGCAGTAGGCGCGATTATCCCTGCCCGTGTGGCCCTAATCGCGTCCGTGATGGGATGAACCGGGTGATTTGGTCCATCAGATATGATGAAGTGATGTGAGGAAACATCTTAGCGTTTGATTATGAGGAAATAGGATTTTTGGGTGGACGTTTTAGGGTGAACAAAAGAAAAGGTACCTCTGTGGGGGCAGAATAGTGTGTGTCTGTAGGAAAGAATTAACTGGTGAATTATAAAGGGGTAAAGATACTACACATGAGGCCCTAGTCACGACCAAAGAATTATGGCAGTTGGACTTAAATAAGTATCTCCGATATTATCTCACTAATTTAAATACCTTATTCATTTGCCTTAATAAAATATAAAAAACTATTATTCATTGTTGTCAATTACTTAGATTCAGTTAAAGAGATTATCTTCTGGAGTGCTTCTGTACTTCACACAATGATGTTTATATCACAGACGGCGATCAAACTGTCTATGATATGTTGTTATATCATTGATACATAGTCACAGATAGATCGAAAAGCTGATAACGAGTGATTTTTTTTTTGTCATGCATGCAATGCGACACGTGTGAAATTGTTTGTTTTTTACATATCACAGATTCATGGCAATAAACTCGGGGGCATATATTTTTTTAAAAACTTATTGAGGGCATATTCGATGAAAATACATCAAATATAGCAAATCCTGTCAAAATCATATGTCACCTTTTACAATTAAACAGAAGAATCTCTGCTATAAAAGATCATCAATTTAGCACCTTCTACTGGTAAATCGCACAATATTAAAATGATTCGACCGACCATCCTTCGAGACACGAAGCACCGGGGAGGCGGGGAACGCCGGAGCACATCAGCGACCGCAAACACCGTCTCCTCCGGCACGGTCTCCGGCTTAACAGTAGCGTCGAGTCCCAGGCAGGGTTCAAATTCTCGCCGAAATCTCACGAAATTTTGGTTTCCGGACCCCCCGAGTTTCATAATCCCGACGAAATTAAAAAAACCCTAAAAAAAAAATTAAAAGTGCTACAGTACCCTATAATTTCGACGAAATTTCGGTGAAATGAACCGAAATCTCAGTTTTTTGACCGAAATTTGTCCAAAATTTGACCGGAGTTCGACCAGATTGGATTCCTCAAGTCATTTTCGAGGTCTGACCAAAATTTTAAATTTTTTTGATATCGTTTGAACCATTTTCCGTTCAGTTGAATTTTACCGAGATCTCGGGTATTTGGGACGAAATTTCGGTATTTGGAACGAAATCTTAGAAATTTCGATTCAAAAAAACCCGGATTTAAATTTTAGTTATTGAATTATATCCGGATTTCGTCCGAAATAACAAGATCTCATCAAAAATTCGGATTTCAGTCGATGACGAGATTTTACCTAAAACGAAAATTTGAAGCTGGTCCAGGTGCGACTTTATCCGCGAGAACGAGCGTATCAGAGCCAAGCTCACCGCTGCAAAAAACGTTCGAACCAAAGCAAATTAAGGACACGAAATTTAGCAACCCAACCACGGCACCGGATCGGCGGGGAAAATGAACTGAGCGAGAATATCGTTACAGCCATCGTCGCTCTGCTCGACCGTCTCCCGCAGGAACTTGTCGCGGGGAAGGTTGCTGTCGCTGAAGTAGAGCTCCACCTGCGGCGATCAAGCCCAGATTGCTCAAAAACCCACCAAGTACCAACCAAAAAGGGGAGAAATCCGCAGCGGAGGACAAGCAGAGCGGGACCGAAGACCTGGCGGAGGACGCTCTTCGCCTTGGCTTCGTCGAGCGGCGGCCATGGCTCCGATTGCGAGCGAGCTGGGGCAGGAACGGACTAACGGAGGAACCGGCGGTTAGGATTTGGGTTTTAGGGAGGAAGCGGTACTGTAGGTGACGGCGGTCTAGTGAGCTTTTCGTGGTTCTCCTTTACACCATTTTTACCCCGGCCCATAAAGCCCAACTCCAGATTCCAATCATCTCAAATGGGCCAGATCTATAATTGGGCCAGGCTCCAAAACAACTCGGCTTCTGAATTCTTCTCAGAAAAAAAAAAACTTAATTACTCGGCTTCCGATTATACGTGCGTGCTTATCTCCGGATAGACATGCCGTCTCCATTTACGTGCAAGATTCTCTTCTCTTCTCCTCCTCTAGTGGGGATAGCCCGTTCTAATCTGCGAGTTATGATCTTATCTGGAATTCTTGTACAAGAAATGGCCATCTTTCCCACGAGAGAGACCGAAAAGGACGTCGAATGTCCTTCATATAGCACGTAGCAAGCTAGCAATGCTAGGCCTAGAATTCTACTGTTTCTGAGCTCAAACCTGTCCCTCTCCGTTTATTTGTCTTCGGCTCTTCGTGGCTGGGCGCCGGTCGACCCAACCTGTTCACTTATTCTCTCCCAAGTCACTGTTTACCGTGGAATAATACTCGCTGAAGCGAACCTTTCCTTTGTTGAAATGATAACGCTATACTGAACCAAAGAACCTATGGCTCACGGGATTGCTCCGAAGTGCCAACCAAATCACCAGGAAACTCGGTCCGCCTGCCAAAACAACCAGTACTCAGCTCTGTGTAAGTTTATCGGCGGTTCAAGTCATCAACTGCATGTTACTTGATCGTTTTTGTGTGTTTCGCAATATATGATCATCCGACGCGTCACTGGGGCGAAGCTAACAGGGGCTCTGTTAAGCTCGAGACCCTAATTATCTTCTTTAGCACTGAAGTTCAGTTTTTAGCATAGCAACGGTAAACACACGCGAACTCGGGTACGGTTGGAAGAGGAAGATGCTTTGTTGGTTGGTAATGTGCTTCTTAGGTCATATGGCTTGGTACGCCGCTCTTGTTGAAGGTCTAATTTGGTAGTTGGTAACTTCGTTTGGTGCTTGTAAAATTGAACTCAAACGCTGCACAAAGGCAAAGACCATAGAGAGAGAGGGGCATCTTGACACCTCTCCTTCGCGAGAACATGACAGCACACCAAGTCTAGAGCGCTTAATGCACGTTGCGAATAGTTGGTGGTTGCGAAGGCGTTGGGTGGATGACAGGGAGCTGGCAAACCATTTTAGCGACGGTGAGCGAACAGATAAGGCGAAATAGTGTGAGTTGACGAATGTCTAATTGGTTAAGTGGGCTGATCACAATACTAAATAGGCAATGTGAGCCTTTCTTTTGATATATGATTTTTTTATCAATTTATAATTATGTCATTTGGTTGAATAAAGATAATAGCCGATTTGTTTGTTTGATTAGTATTAACTTGTCCATAGATTTTTAAAAGTTTGATAAGCGGGCATTGTACCATAATTTTTTAAAATAATAAAGTACTAGTAGTAACTCTTAAACTGATGAGAATATAATAAAAACCATTTAATATATTTGTCTTAAACTAGACTAATATTTTAAAGCCACTTTCTATTTTCATCGTGCTTCGTCAACATATGTCACGTATTATACTCGTTGTTTGTTGATTTGGATGTTGTAGTATTAGCATTTCCACTATAGGGATTAGGGAGTATGTGTGGTGCGCCAATTGATCGTCGTAGTGTTGCAAGTAGGGTTAAAAATGGAACAAAAAGTTTTTAAATATTTCGGAAAAGAATAAAAATGGAAACTTTTTTTCGAAAATAAAAACAGAAAATGCTGGTATGGAAACGGGAATTTTTTGTCGAAAACAAAATGGAAGAGCCAGTTCCGACAGAAACAAAAATTCTGTCGGCCCAAAAAGAGAAGGGAAAATTGATATTTATTTTTAAATTAAAATTATTTTAGAAATACAAATAGTTTTATAGAAAAGATCAAATAGAGAATAATTTTTTTTGAAAAAATCTTAAAAATACTTTGGGACATTATGAACCTAGAAAAATTATTTACAGTATAATTTTAGTTTATTTTTTATTAATAAATTAATTTTATAAATCCAAAAATAGCAAAACATCATTTATAAACTCCAGAAAATTTAAGATAAATATCAGAAAATCATAAATGAAAATCGAATAATAATATAGAAATTTTAGGGCGTTACACACCTTTATAGTTGGAGGGGCAAGAGAATATCGATGATGATAATAATATGGAGGAGGACACGATAGTCTGATATGAGAGGATAAATAGCAAGCCTTCAGCTGACAAATTTGAGAAAAAAATTTCTAGTGATATCGATGAATAGGACATTGTTTTTGTGTCCACGCTGAAGGTTGAATAGATACATTGTTTTTGTTGTTATGTATATTATGATAATGTATTATGTTCTTATGAAATTTTTCGCTTTTGCATCCGCTCCGTTCACATCCGTTTTCGTATCTATTTTCAAATTTCTGATTATGTTTTATCATCAATAAAATATATAGAAAAGGAAATGAAACAACCACATTTACCGATAGTTTTCTTCCGGTTTTCATCCTACTAGTGGCGAGTGCACATCCGATGCCAGGTCCCACTTGAAGGATCCAGATCTTAATGGGGATTTGCCGGTCGCTGACCTGGCAGCATCGCATCCGCAAGGGATAAGAGCGGGGCTCGGCGGCCAACTGGGCCGCGCCAGCTGGCACCTGGCGAGCGTCCACGGGCGAATGGGACAGTCGGATTGGCGTGGGCCCCACAGCCCGCAGCTGTCCTCGTCGTCGCTCGCTCGCATCGCCGTCCCGTGCTGTGGCGTAACGACAAGCGACAACAACCGCCCCCCCTCTCTCTCTCTCTGTCTCTCTCGGCGAGCGAGAATAGCAAGGGCATCGAAAAACTTTTCCAAAAGGAAAAGGACGGGCCAGAGTGAAGGGTATCTGCGTGCAGCGCCGGGATGCATCGACAGAGCTCGTGCCCACCCAACGAGGAAACAGAGAGCTCACACTCCACACTAAAGGGTTTTTGTTTACTTTTTTTGTTGTTGCAGTGCACGTATTTTCAGCTGTCTAGGGCTAACGTAACCTCATGGATTATGCTAATGGTAACCGGAGAAAGACATCCGCGCATGGCCCTGTAGTGTTGTGTTGGTAGCCACCGATCTTATGCCTAAATCCATTTATCCTAACGGTTTACATGTCGCATCTAGCGTCTGAAGTTTCAAGCCGGTCTGAAACTATGGTAATCAAACGTGTCGCGATCATATACACCAGCAACGAAATTTGAACAGATAAGTACCGAAGAACGCAAGTCCAAGCAGGCAGGGGCGAATATAGGTGGTGTGCCGAGTATGTACTGTTACCTACAAAAGTTTTAAAAAACGTCGTGACATCATCTATTCAGTTGATCAAATTTGTTGATTAAATTGATTCCGATTTAGGTGCTTTGGGATTTAAAAGTCACGGAATTATTTGTTTTGTACTTTTAGCAAATTCGAATACATATATGTTGGATTTCTAATGTTGCGAAACCATTATACAAGACCATAAAATTGTGCATGTGAAAAATATATACCCCGATGAAAAATTTCTATTTCTATGTTGCAAACAGGCGATAGCGATTTCAAGACGAGCACAAAATACTTGTCTTGCAATGTACTGGCTCGGCCAATGTGATGTTGAAAGATCTTCTGCTCCACCTTAGCCCGGTCCGATAAACAACAAATGAGCGGACGCTCGGGACAGCGACCGGGCGCGGGCACAGTGGCCACGAGCCTCTCCACATGTCGGAGGCCAATGCATTTCTAGCTCACTAGGGTCAACTTTTTCTGCAAATATAGCTTATTTTTTCACCACGAAAACATCGGTAGATGACGCATGAGATCGCAACAGAGCTCTCCCAAGGAACACATACTATGTAGGGGCTAAATGGAAAAACTCAATCATTAATTAATGGATTAACTAATTTATTAAGAGACTAATAGTCAAGAAATTGATCGATCAATCATTAATTAAGTGGGTAAATATTCCTACAGAGGAATACATTTGTTTGGCAGAGCTCTAGCTCCACCAAATTCGTGGAATTGTTTGAGCTAAGTGCTCCTAGCGTCATCAGATTCGTGAAGCTAGAGCTATGGGTATATAAGAGTGTTTAGATGAATCATCTTGTTTACATTTTAGAATAAAATTATAAATTTAAATCACTTTATTTTAATCTACAAGTTTCAGCTCTAAAGTGGAGCTGAGATCTAAAGCTCTGCCAAAGAGTATCATACATATACCGTCGTCAGCGTTTTCACGATGAGAGAGAGATTTATTTTTGCAATTCCGGTCACAGGGTGACTTATATTCGTAAATAATTGGTCCCACGTGATAGTAATGTGTTGTTTCCACATGCCGCCGACCCCTCAAAACCCACGGCGCCCGCACCGAGCACCCGAAAACCAAGCAAATCCACCGTGAAACGCCCGTGCCGACCACCCAAAATCGGCGGACACTCGCAGGCAGTCGCACGGGAGAAGGCCAGCAACAGCGAGCAAGCGATGGACGCGGACAGCAAGCCAGTGGTGGGCGCAGGGTACTGGGGGCTGGGCGCGCGGCCGTGCGACTCGTGCGGCGTAGACGCGGCGCGGCTCTACTGCCGCGCGGACGGCGCGTTCCTCTGCCACGGGTGCGACGGGCGCGCGCACGGCGCGGGGTCGCGCCACGCGCGCGTCTGGCTCTGTGAGGTCTGCGAGCACGCGCCAGCCGCCGTCACCTGCCGCGCCGACGCCGCCGCGCTCTGCGCCGCCTGCGACGCCGACATCCACTCCGCCAACCCGCTCGCGCGACGGCACGAGCGGCTCCCCATCGCGCCCTTCTTCGGCGCGCTCGCCGACGCGCCCCAGCCCTTCCCCTCCCCGGCCGCCGCCGCCGCGGCCGTGACCGGACCGCAGAAGGATGCGGACGATGACGGGAGCAACGAGGCCGAGGCGGCCTCGTGGCTGCTCCCCGAGCCCGACAACAGCCACGAGGACAGCGCCGCCGCCGACGCGTTCTTCGCCGACTCGGACGCGTACCTCGGCCTGGACCTGGACTTTGCCCGGTCCATGGACCAAATCAAGGCCATCGGGGTGCCGGCCGCTCCGCCCGAGCTCGACCTCGCCGCCGGCAATCTCTTCTACACCGAACACTCAATGGACCACAGTGTAAGAGCCTCACTGTTACAGCTCGTGGAAGCTGATAAGGGGTTGCGATGGTTTCTTGACGTGGACGTACTCATAAATAATGTATACGCCTTTGCAGCTGTCGTCGTCGGAGGTGGCGGTGGTGCCGGACGCGTTGTCGGCGGGCGCGGCGCCGGCGCCGTTGTTGGCCGTGGTGGCGAGCAAGGGGAGGGAGAGGGAGGCGCGGCTGATGCGGTACCGCGAGAAACGCAAGAACCGGCGGTTCGACAAGACCATCCGGTACGCGTCCCGCAAGGCGTACGCCGAGACGCGGCCGCGCATCAAGGGCCGGTTCGCCAAGCGCTCCGCCGAGGACGACGCGCTGCTGGAGCACGACGGGGCGTGCTCGCCGGCGGTGTCTACCCTCGTGACGTCGGACGGCGACTACGGCGTTGTGCCGTCGTTCTGAGGACGACGAGCTGCCGGCCGCCTGCATGACCGCCCGGCGATTCCGCTGTAATTTTGGCGCTTGCATCCATGCTATGGCTGCAATGCATGCTCCGTGTAACATGAATAATATGTACATTAGTTCCATGGGCGTAGAACTCGATCGCACTATGTAGGCATGTACTCCCTTTCATCTGCCCAATCCAGGCTTGTACATTACCTTCGGGAGTAGCAGCTATTTTGCGACTGTGAGTCCGTGACCTTCAATTTGCCGTTCATGTATCAGTTTCTCGGTGCGGTATTAGTCGGCTTTCAGAAAGACCGCACGCTTAAACTTCCATGAAACCGATTAGGCCGGTGAAAGAAATGTGCAATCACGTATCTTACAGATTTAACAAATGTGGGTGATGTGATGTGTTAAAGCAGTTCTGGTTAGTGATACACCTTTGAGATAATTATAAAGATGATTGCATCATGCCTATATTTATATAATAATATAATTATTTTGTCCCTTGAATAAATATAATTAGTGTCGATCAATACGTATGTGACTTGTTCGTGAAACTCCTTGTCTATGTTTTGGTACTATTCTGAATTATCTCTGAAGTTATATCATCATATGGGACAATTGTGATTTATATGACAACATATGTATTGATTGATTATCATGTTTCACAGATCATGGATATAGGATATCAAATAAAAAATGTGAACACCTGTTAGAAAACATGGTGTTGGAGTGATCCACCATGCGACACTGCGGAAATTATTATATTCTTAAGTGTCATCATTTGGTCTTGTACATAGTGTGTGGAGGAGCCTTAGACCTGAGCTCGCAATGGTTTTCTATATGTGTAATAGTATACTTAGAGGTTGCCAAACGCTACTCCGTAAATAGGTAGTCATGAAGGTAGTTTTTGTGTTTACTATGAAACATACATGGGAATGTGAGCGATCAAGATAAAATTTGCCCCTTCTATACAACAAGAAAGATATCTCTAGGACCCTTTATATGGTTGGATTAAAGAAGCGCATGGTCATACCGAAAAGTGATTGAGGAGTCAATTGCAACTAAGTAATCCGTTGAAGAATGAGTAAAGGATCGAGCTACCATAGGATAGCACATTTCTCGCCTTAATTGTGATCTGGTATCATGAGGCAAAGGGATCAGAATATGATCACTATATATGTTCATTTGGTATGATATTTGTGAATGTTTGAAAGTCATTATACCCTAGTTGGGGGCCGTGTCTACTTATGGGCCGAAAGGAGTTTTGGCCTATGGCCGAATATGCATGAGCCTACAGTGTCACACACTTAACTGGCTGGAATACAGTGGTTTAAATTTGATCTGTTACTAATAGGTTAAGTGTGCTTTGCACCAGGTTGGGCCTAACGTAGGGTTCCACCGAAAGAAGAGGCGCCTATTTAAATGGACTTTATGGTTGCAATTTATAAGTGACAACTGCATTCCCGTGCGCGCTCATGCTAGCATACCGGCGTACGGCGTTCCATCCCCGAACATGTGGACTCCGATACAAGTGTTCTTCCTACTACAACACCGATCAAAACGGTTGACTACCGTATGGAGACGATCGACCACTGCACGAAGAAGATCAACCACCGCAACATGACACGCGCTATGTTGAATCGGGCTGCATCAACTCTCCTTCCGCTGCACTACGCGTCTAGTGGTAACGATCCATAATCATTTACTCGTTTGGTTTTCTAGTTTACACGATAGAATTTTTAATTTACGCTAACGCAGCGTATCCCAACAGCTCTCCTGTTTGTTTTGGCTGCTGTTCTTGAAGTAACGGGAAAGGGGATCGATGGCACTTGCCATGTGAAGGGAAACCGTGAACGAAAAACTTTCCGCTTCTCATCATGCGTACAAGCGAGGTGAAACAACTTTCGCACGGGGGACCACGCGGAGGCGGAGGCGGAGGCGGAGACGTGGTGTTCTGAACCGAAAGATCACGAAAGAGATTGGAATCATTGAGGGCTTTTGAGCTGCGTGGATGGCTGCCGGGGAAGTTGCAGCCGGGGCTGTACAACCACGTGGCTTGGAACCAGCGTACAGTGCGTGGGGGAAACTGCCGGGCTCTTTAGGCTGTACTCTTTAGCCATGTGAACTGCTGATGGGTTCTGCCCAAGCCGAGTGCGCGCCCGTGCTGCCTGGCGCCACAGCGAGCCGAGGCCTTCACAGGCGGCTCCCACCGGCGGCCACTCCAAAGTGTGAAGCAGCTGCCGTGATACGATGGGATCGCCGTGGCATCGCACGATGAGCCACTCGAAAGGAGGATGAAATGGGAAAACAACAGCCCAAACCAAACACCCTCGCCACGAAAAGCAACTTGGGTGGTGTTTCCATGCTCACCCAACAAACCATACTGCACGAGGTATGAGTGAAAGCACTGCGATGCGATTACGCAGACAATCCTGTCCAGTTGCGAACTGGAAGTCTGGAACAGGCAACGAGAGTAGAAGGTCCTTTGTCGTCGTGGGATCGGTTTAGCCGGTGCTCCGACCTCCGAGCATCTATATAGTCAGTGCTGAGTCCTGGTTGGTAGCTGAGTCCTGGTTGGTAAAATATAATTAAACTCTATCTCAATATGAATGGATTCGAATCTATATTTAATAAGTTTTTTTCTATAAATATAGCATATCTTTATAAAAAAAAAAATCAGTCTAACAAAAGATAAAAAGAGTTTTGCTTTTCTATATCCACTGTTCCCTATACGACGTCTAGGCGCTCGGTTCTTCCCTTCCGACCAGGCAAAATTTCCGGTCTAGCCCACCTAGACGCCATTCTATCACCCGTCTAGCGTCTAGAGGAACACTGCCTATACCCTTTTATATTCTTTGTGATTATTTTAACTATTCAATCGATGCACTATAATTAATCTACTGTTGTTGTCCTCGTTTTACAGCCAGTAGTGCTCGTAAAAGCAAATTTAGGCCCTCGAACAGAGATTTGTGCTCTGTACCGTGTTCTCCCGGCTAGGGGTGATAATTGTTAGAAATAAAGGCACATTTAGGTTTAATTTAATCCAAAAGTAAATCATGAACAATATGTGATTGACTATCGGTAACGAATAACAGGAGCATACCATAGATGCATATGCTAGAAGACTACACATATATCCATCTAATGTGCTCACAATCAATAGGTTGAAAATAAACAGTAGAAACATTGTAACGCATTGTTAGGTGTGCGAGATGGAAGCGATGAGTCGTTGTAGCGCCAGATCTGCCGAGGACGAGCGCGCCGCAATGAAGTGCGATGCCGAGCACCGCTCTGAACGTCGAGGAAGACGAGCCGTGGCGGTGGCGTGAAGCGATCGCGCCGAGCGCTTCCCAAAACTGATTCGCCCTCTCCGGTGCAAGAACGCGAGGACGGTTTCGGAGACACGCTTTCCGTTATTTGGTGCACGCCGGCAGACGGACGGCGCAGACTTGATGGCGGCCTTGGCGAGAGGAAAATAGCAAAAGCCTAGACGTGGTGTGTATCGTACTCTTCCGGACGGCAGCGCAAGATATAAAGGAATAGCCTGGTAACGGCAGTATCGAACACGACTTCGAAGACGTGCCCACGATCGGAGTCTATTACTGAGTCGATTCACGGTTTCCTTTATCCCTTCGGCAACTGTGACGATCCCGAGTAGCAAAAGAATAAACTGCATAAGGAGGCTGCGCTTACGCAAAGCCCGGACCGGATTTCGGCGGACTATTCACGCAGTGCAGACGCCGCGCTTTCGCCTCGCCCTACTGCGTTCGAGCCCGAGCCCGAGCCCTGGCCAAAGTAGGCGAGGCGAGCGCGCGCGTGTGTATTCTTTCTCCCTTTCTCCACATGGTTCTACCATGGTGGAGCACACTCCACTATTTAAACTAGTGTTCACCACTTTAGGCTAGCAATGTGGTACTATTGCTAGTGTACATGCCTCTTCATGAGGTGGGCCTTTGAGATTTTCTAGGATTTATTGTCTCAATTAAATGGGCTTGGCCCAAATAATCCAACAATAATAGGCTTGAACCTGTCGGGACCCCGAATCTGCAAATCCGGACCCTCTGTGTATTCAGCACTAGTCCAGGAACGCGCTAGTGCACACAGTCTTAACATCGGTAAATATCACAATCATACCACTCGATACTAATAAGGTACTCTATTTAAGTAGTCAAACTGGGTACTCGGCCTTATGGTCAAGTTACAAATATACGCCACGCAGGGCGAAACTTATTAAGAGAGAAATAGTAGCAGCGAAAAATCAAATAACTTCGTGGCGCCATCCAGTATACCACAGGCAACTGACTGGGCTCGCTCCCTAAGTAGACGGTTCCTCTTGGAGCTCCTCCTCCAAAGCTGGTGTTGTCTCCTCTTCAACTGGTGTTGTATTGTGGCAAGGGTGAGTACTTGGTACTCAGCAAGTCATGCACAGAATGCAAGCTAATATACTACATGCATGGTTTGATACAAAGGAATAGCTCAGGGTATATTTGCAGTGAACAGCATTTGACAAGTAACATAAGTAGATTCGAAAGCAGTAGAAACAAGTATAGCATAATTAACTTTTCAAGGAGTTTAATAAACATTTTTCCCATCCTAATCCACATTTCTATCAACATCATTATTAATCCAACCCAACCTTTCAAATCCAAGTTATTTTTGAGAAAATCTAACCCTTGACTGTAATTCCCGAGCGATGTCCAATACCGCGGACACGGCTATTCGAATAGATTCTACACTCTGCAGAGGTTATGCACTTTACCCACAAAGATACAGTCAAACACCACAAAGGCGAGTTCCCGTAACAAAGTCTTTCGGAAACTTCTAACAATACAAGTGAGCCTCCCCGGTTATTGCACACTAACCCTTCCCTTAGCTAAAGAGAAGTCTAGGCCAATCAACCGTTAGATGGGTACCTGGCCTCAGCCCGATGCGCTCCCCGCACAACTTACACAAAGGGTGTAGTTGACCTCACGAGGTCCCACAGTGCGTTATTAGCAACTTAATCAACTAGGTCCGTCCCATTACGGACATGTGGTTGCACGTTAGACCCAGTTCAAAGGCTTGCAAGGTGAAGTCCTTAGGGTGACCAGGGCAAGACTACGAAGAACCAAATCAACATCCCGATTGCCACAATGGCCCACTCGATCATTCTTACCACATGCCCGGTCGAAAAACTATTTATCAAACCCCAGTTGATTACCATGCACCACGTGCCATCAACATCACATGATACCTTTCCAAAACAGGTTCAATATATCATTAAGTCAATATTAACATTTGATTGTCCAAAATCATGTCATGAGCACGTAGCAGGACTAAGCAGTATACTACAACGGTCTAAAACCCATGTTGGCAATTTAATAATGTCCAACTAGTAATCCACAACTAGGGTGACAAGGGGTCATGGCACATATTTAAATAATCAAGGTGTCATACAAAGAAATTGGTATTTATCTAATCCCCATATTTAAATAAAGTATTTTCTAATTGAACTAGCATGCAATAAGTTAAATTAAAATAGGTTTCAAAATAGGATCAACATGGTCAAAGCACAACTTGCCTTCAAAAAGTACTTGTTCTTGGTCTTGAGTTGGATCCTGAGTCAATACTTCTCCTTCGAATCCTTCCGGCACTTCAACGTCTACTCGTAAAGCGTGCAAATAGCAATACATGAATAAACAATAGGCAAAAAGTGTCCAAACATCCAAATAAAATCCATAAACAGAGAGAACATAATTTTATGAATTTTTAGAAACTGGAATCGTCAAATTTGGAGTTAAAATGCAAAAGTTATGATTATTTAAAGTTTAAATAATCAATTAAATAATTTTACAGAGAAAAACTTTAGTCCAAAAATTAAATAAAATTCATATTTAGGTAGATCTCAATTTTATACAAATTTAGAAATTTGAATCACTCAAATCGGAGTTGAAACGCAAAAGTTATAAGCGTTTGAAGTTCGAAACAAAATCTGAAATCATTATTTCGAATTAATAAATCATTTTCTTTCGAAAATTAATTATTGCGTCGGCGAGGACACGTGGCAGCCTCGATTGGTTTCTTGGCGTCGGTAGGTCCATGGACTTGGTCCACGCTCGGCTCGGGTCTCACGTGGACTCGGTCCCACGACTCCACGTGTCGGCCCGACATGCTGGCCCCACATGTCGATGTCACGCCGCGCAATTAACCCGTCGCGGTCCAACTTCGGCCGACATCACGGGCCGTGGACGTCGGCGGTGGCGTCATGGTGCGGTTCGGTTGTCCGTGACACGCGGGCCGCGTGTCGAGACACGCGCTCAGCGCGTGGCGTGGCTTGGTACGCGTGGCACAATCTCGGCCGTTGATTTGAAAATCAACGGCCCGGTTGATTTATGCTTCACGCGTTTGGGGTGAACGCGGTCAATCTGAGCCGTTGGATCTTGATCCAACGGTTGAAACGATCCTAACCCGTAACGTTATCCACAAGACGGGCGGCGTGGCGATCGTGGGCCGTTGGATCTTGATCCAGCGGTCCAGATCTAATCTGGATTCTAGGGTTTGAGGGAGAACGTGGGCTCACCGTGGCGGTCGGATCTTGATCCAGCGGTTGTGCGAGCTTCGGGCGGCGATGGCAACGGCGGCGGCGTGCTCACCGGACGCGAGGGCGGTGACCAAGCCGGCAGCTGCGGGCCTCTCCGGCGAGATGAGTCCTCGCCAGTGCGCCTTGGCCTGAGGGTCTCGAACTGGCTCCAACTCGGCGGAAGGCGGCGGACGGCGGGGACGAGGCAACAACCATGCGGGAGAGAGAGGACTCCGGCGAGCAATTGCAAGGTAATGGCGGCGGATAGGGCTCGGAGTTAGGGGAAAAGCGATGCACGCAGGTCGAGGCGAACCTCGGGCAATGATCCAGCGCCTTAAATCCGGCGCGGCGTCGGTCGCTCGGTTTCCATGGCGGAGCCCGTCTGGCGGAGTCGATCCGGATCTGGCGAGGCAGCGTGGGACGCCGCGCGGGCCGTCCGCGTGGCGCGATCGGCGGCCGAGATTGGCTCGGCGCGCGGCGTACTAGCGCGGATTGATCCTGGCCGTTGGATCTTGATCAGCGGTTGGATCCATCTGAGTCGAGGTTGGTTCGATCGAGTCAATCGGCTTGGGTCGGACTCGAGTCCGACTTCGGGTTCACTTCGATCGGATGAGCGATACTCGACCCGATTGATTTTCTAGCGATTTAATAATTAAAATAATTTCCAGAAATTCATTTAATTCATTAAAAATAGCAAAAGACTCAGAAAAATTCCAGAAAAATTCTGGAAAATATTTTGGATCATTTTGGACTCAAATAAAATATTTCCAACAAATTTTTATTTGCAAAGTTTAATTCTTTAATTATTTCAAAATGGAATAAATTCAAATAAATTCCAAATAAATCCAAATAAATTCCAGAAAATTCCAAAAATTCACCAAAGTACCAAATCACACATAGATTTAAGAAAAGCAAAATTTTAGGGTGTTACAGAACCGGTCTAGACTTTTGGTTTAGGCCGGTCTAAAACTGCAAATAGATTGAACTCATTTTGGATCCATAGCTCTTTGAAGCGTATCTAGACCAGATTGGATCAGATTTGGATTTTACGTTTTTCTACTAAATCATTGTATTGCATGTATTATATGTTAATTATGGTCACATCTACATGAATGTTTTACATGCAAATAGCTTGGATCAAGGTCTAAACCTTTATTTAGATCTGGATTGGACTTAGGCTTATTAGTTTTAGATTTAGACTATACTGAATCAAGAAAACAAAAATTTAGACTTAGATCAGACTTGTACAAGGCTTCAACCTATTATCATCCCCTACTCCCAGCGCCCAGATTTTTTTTTTTTTGGGACGCACGAGAAGCGTTGCGGCACGAAAACACGTCCTGCAGATGCAGGAAAACCTTGGCCAAGATGCGCAATACGGACGGAAAAGTCTAGCACGTACTACTGTACCGGGCGGCGCATCAGCCGTGACCGAAGAAGGGCCGCTCCGCTTCCCCGGGACCGCGCCTACACCGGAGTCGAGTCCGCGATCTAGAGCTGCTCGATGTCGCACCCCTTCCGGCTGGCTGCAACGAAGAAAGCCCTACAGGCTCGCTGCGAGCTACATATGCGCAAACAAGTTGGGAGATGGTCTTTGCAGCAGGCGCCTGCTGTCCAGCGTGCACAGGAACAAAAAGAGGCGCACTCGGGCCGTCACGTCCAAACAGCGTTACAAATGGCCTGCTAATGGGCACAGATCTAACCCAAACCCACAGTAAAGTAACAGAATTTCCAACCAACGCACCATGAGTCCCTCCGAGCAATTTCCAACCCAACGCACCATGAGTCCCTCGAGCAAAGTACAATAATAAAGCACATTACAGATCGGTAGCAAACTAAAAGCTAATTTGTATAATAACTATCTCTAAAAGTTTATATATATATATATATATATATATATATATATATATATAATAACTATATATTCTCTCTTATACATAAATAATATATCTATACTCTCGTGCAAAGCTGGCTACTAAATAGGAGTTAGTTTTTTTCTCTCTCATCTTTTCTCACTTTTTCACATAGGTCAAAACGGATATATACAGGCTAATAACCAGCTAAGGTGACCATATTGTACATGCCCTTAGAACCACCCGTATGGCATTTCCACCGAGCCCACTTCCCTCGTATGGGTTTCAACTAGGGTTGAAAATGGAACAGAAAGTTTCCGACGATTCCGAAAAAAACCAAAAACGAAACCATTTTTTCAGAAATAGAAATGGAAAAAATACCAAATCGAAAATTTTTTGTCGGAAACAGAAACGAAAATAAGAGAGCTAATTCCGACAAAAACAGAAACAGAAAATTTCATACAAGTGAAATCAAAAATTAAAAACAGAAACGAGCCGAAAAGAGAAATGTGCTTTATTTTTGAATTAAAAATAAAAAAGGAGAATGTAGAGTTTACATTTATTTTTGAATTAAAATAATTTTATAAATACAAATGGTTTTATAGAAAATATAAACCAGAGTTCAAAAATTCTCAAAAAAATACTCTTGAACATTTTGAACCTAGAAAAATTATTTTTAGCATAATTTTATTTTTATTTTTTATGAATAAATTCATTTTATAAATATAAAAGTAGCAAAATGGCATTTATAAACTCTAGAAAATCCAGGATAAATATCAAAACATCATAAATGAACATCAAACAATAATATATAAATTTTATGACATTAAATTTTTGTAGTTGGTGGAGCAAGAGGATGTCGATGATAATGATATAGAGGAAGACATGATGGCTTGATACGAGGGACAAATAACGAGCCTTCTGCTGACAAATTTGAGAAAAAAACTTTCTAGTGATACCGGTGAACATAACATTATTCTTGTGTCCATCTTAGAAGTGAAATAAGTTACATTGTTCTTGTGGTCATGTATATTGTGATTCTGTACTATATTCATATGGAATTTTTCGTTTTCGTTTCTATATCGGCTTCGTTTCATTTCGCATTCGTCTTCATTACTATCCGTTTTCATATTCGTTTTCAGGATTTCGATTTTATTTCCATTACCGATAGAGATATAGAAACATCAATAGAACATCAATTTACCAACCTTTGTGTAGATTTCATTCCCAGTTTCAACCCGTTTCCAGTCATTTCCTCGACCCACCGCTCCAGCGGTCCAGCCACGTAATGACGGCGCCCACACAACTAGCTCCTTTTGGTTGGCAGCCAGCTACTGAAATGAAGAAAATGAAAGATTAAGAAGAGAACATCGGAATCGAAAAAACACCAAAAATAAAAGAAAGAATTTCCAAAAATCATCAAACCGACGAGACGTTCCAAAAAATAAATGCAGAACAGTCCAAAATAAACATAAAACATAAACATGTCTGGAAAATTGGAAAAAATATTTACAAAATATAATAATTTTAAAAACGTGCATATGTCCGAATAATAAAGAATATGAAGTAAGTAATTCGAAATTGCAGATGATTGTCCAAATCATACTCATACATTCTCACACTATCCTGAGTAGTGACATTAATAAAATTACACATTAACCAAGAATTAGCAATATCTCATCACATAGATTTCTATAAATGATATCAGCAAACCAGAAACGGAACCATGCATACAACTTAATGTCAAAAATGTATTAACAGCAGCATGTTCCCACACTCAAATCATTCACTTTATCAAGCTCCTTCCAAAACGCTTCACAATGATCAGCAGACTGCAAGAAACATGTGTCAGTGCACAGATACACTGAAGATTCAAAGACAGCTCGTAATAAGACTTGGTTAGATGCATAGTTGTAACGCGGAGGGGATGTCAGGGCAGCTCATCTCGACTAGAGGGGGGCTGAGAACAGCGAGCGACGAAAGGAAAGAGGAGGAATCCACCTTCGTCGACCTGTGGTCGAAGGCCGGCCTCGGTGCGGCGACGAGCTCATCGCCGTCACTTTTGACAAGCTCGTCTAGATCGGGCGCTCTCCCGCCTTCCGCAAGTTCTTCTCGGGCTCTCGATGTCGGTGGGGCGTCTCCTGGTCTTTCACTAGATCTGGCGTTGGCGTCCTCTTTCCGATCAGATCCATTTGGGTTTGGCCGGATTTGGTCTTTGTGCCGCTTGGATCTGGCCTAGTCGCTGCACCGGCACCAAGAAAAGAGAGAGGACGGGCAAACAGCAGCAGCGATTGAGAGGGAGAGGGAGCAGAGGTCACGATGATATGCGAGACCTGGCCGGTGGCTTCCGTCTTGCCTAACGTTTTTTGAATAGTAACATTCTTTGCCATTCTATAGGAAACTTTTTAATAAAGTGAATAAGATGTTTTTAAAAAATTGGCTAAATAACTATATATTTAGTTAATTTCATGCCATATAAGGTATATTTAGTTAATTTCATGAAATATGAGATATTATTTATTACTTATTATTTTCATTATCTAATCACCGCCTAAGCGTCCTGACACCTCAAACTCCCTGTGCCTAACCAGACCGTGACCGAAACTACTTAGGATTACACTAAGGTGCATGCCTGATGTGCATCCAAATCAAGGAAATTGTGCATGAACACCTTGTAATCTCATTTTCAAGAAATATCTGGTACTGCTGGTACTAATAATTCCTATTTAAAAGTTGCACAAATATTAACGCATAAATAAAAAGTTATAGGGTGATTACCCTATCTCTACCCGCGAGTTGAAACCCATTTCAACCCGAAACTTCTGAACCAACACCAACCGAACCCAGCCCACTTTTCCTGCCAACCGAACCCAACCCAGCCCGTTAGCTGCCTAAGCTCGTTCCCACCCATGCAAAGCCAACCCAAACCCATTAGCAGGCCCAGTTACTTTGCTAAATGCAGAGATTTCCTATAAAAGCGAAGAGGTTGCTCATCCTGTATGCCTAAATTCTTTTCCAGCACGCTGGAAGGATAGCCTTAGGTGTGCAAAATTGCAGGTGTGCCACACAAGGACTTTCTCCTGGCCGAGTGCAGACAGAAGTAACCTCGCTGTCGAACCGCTTGGCCTCGGCGACAAATAAAACGCAGCGCCTCGCGGAATCAGCACTTGATCGACAATAATCATGGGGCTCCGACTATATATTACATTAATATCCGTGCATTGTATCCAGGCAATCCAATAATACAAATCCCACAGAAAGCAGATCATGTCTTTAAGAACTACACGCGCTCAAGTTATCCAGTCAAAAGTGAGAGAAACTCCAGGCTCCCGCTTCCACAATTGTATCAGGAGTAGGGTTGTCCCGAGGGAGCACAAATGCTTGCGAGGAACATACTCAATCCTATAGCTTTTCAAAAAAGTCATACCGAAACGCTGAAGAAAACACACACTCAGGGCCCCTAACATAACATTTCCAGCATTTTGGGACTTTAGCACTCATGCGTTATTAGCGTAAGGGGGCTCCTCACGCTGGGGCGGCTGTGCTGGGGACCTGCTATAGCTTCGCTCACGAGGCGGCGGCGGCGGCGACCGACTGTAACTTCGCGCACGAGGAGGCGGGGGTGATCTGCTGTAACTTCGCCTCTTTGGAGAACGATCCCGTGGGCTGTAGCTCCTGAAACAAACAGATGTATTGTCAGACATAAACACAAAAGCAGTGAGCATTCACGAAGCTGCTAAAGTGTGTGTAAGACAATTGCAGTAGAATATTGAACTACAAAATCCTTCAAATCATTCCCATGGTTGATTTGTTAATGTACAAAAAAACGTTCTCATGCTAGTTTGAAATCGATCCATAATGCTAATGAAGCAGTAGCAAACAAAATGAAAAATGGAAGCATTAGATCACTTACTACTTATTAGTTATTACCAATAAGGAGAAACAGAACATAGGACTTTGATAAGAATGCATGAATTGGAAATTGAATCTGAATGTCAATTAAGAATGAAATTGATGAGTACTATCGAGCAATATTCTGAGGGGCAAAGTTAGATGTATATCCAAATATTATCCCTGGAGATATATCTTTTATTATTCTTTAAGCTTCTTATTTATACTTGCTTTTTAAGTTTTCCATGTAATATTCTTTCAATATCAGAGGGTACAAGGGGCTAGCTACTTACGTTTGTAAGCAAAACAGCTAGTGTGTTAGATGGTAATGTAAGGACCCACTATATTAACTAGTTAAATAATAGTATTAGTGGTTAATGAGGTTATTAATTAGTGTTCTTTGTTAGTGTAAAATTTAAAAATGCGAATAGAGCGAATAGAAATAGAAAAGAGGATTGCCGTCAGACCCGCAGGCGAGGTATTGATCACCGAGATACCAGACCCTGTTGGGGCCGTATCGGTACCTCTCGCTAGACCGGTTCATCACTCGGCAATCCGTACTTACCTGTTCGGATTGCGGGTATCCGTTGCAGCTCTTTAACCAGTAGACAACCCAGTGAACCAGTAGAATAGTAACTTTTACCCAAGCCAACCAGTCACTGCCAGCTCACAGCCAACCCAAAAGCAACCGAGCAGCACAGCACCAACACCTTTCAAAGCCATGCACTGCCCAAGAGAACACCCCAACATTTAAGTATTCTTTTCCCCAGCCAGCTTGCAGCCATGCAGCTCTATTGCCTCAGCCAGCAGCACTCGTGGCAGCAAGGGAGGGGGCACGGCTGCCACCCGTCCCTTTCCTTCCCCTTTATAGCAAGCATTCTTCTTTCCTCAGCTCAGTAAAACCAAGAACCAGAGCAAGCAAACACATCCAGTCCAGAGAGAGCGCAAGAGAGCAAGACCAAGAAGCAAGAAGCAAGGGAGAAGGTCCAGAAGCCGCAGGAGGAGGAAATCCACACGCCAAGAACCAAGAGGATCCCCAAGCGCAGAAGCCGGAGGATCCCCAAGGTCCACTGAACCGAACAAAGAGCAAGGAGCAAGGAGGAATCCACAAGAAGAGCCGAACAAGGAGACCCCAAGATCAAGAAGCACCGAACCAGCAGGAGCCACAAGAACCGATCCAGCCACTTCATCGCCCTCCAAACCGTCAGCCACCCTCTAGATCGATCTCCCAGGTGCGCTGTTGCCTCACCTTATTGGTAGTAGCAGCAGTAGTACTACTTGTTAGCACAACCTTGGTAGATCAATTAGAGGATGGTGGTCTCAGTGAATCCTAGGGTTGCATGAGTGAAAACCTGCCGTCCCACTAGAGTTCTTGCCTCATTGACCCCAAAGAACTTGCAAGCAAAACCGAAACCCAGAGTAGAATGCGAAAACCCGGTAGATCAAGTAGCCTCTGTTCTTTTCATTAACTCAAGATTTGCAATCGAAAGTAAAGGCAAACAATCAAAATTTGGCAAAGCGAAATAGATCAGTAGAATCTGTTCCTTCCTCAGCCATTAGGGCAAGTAGGGGAGAGTGGGGAGTAGAGGAGAGAGTAGAGGGGGGGATTAGGCAGTAGAGAAGAAGAGGGAGAAGTGGAGAGGGAGAGGGCGACGGCAGAGGTGGCCGTGAGTGAAGAGTAGAGGGGGAAGTAGAGAGGAGATGGCCAGGGGAGAACCGGCCATAGCGCAGAGGAGCGGTCGGGCTAGGGTTCGGCCAGGGGGAGGAGAGAGAGAGAGAGAGAGAGGAGAAAGGAGGTAGGAGAGGACCCGGCAGGGAGAGGAGGCTGCGGCAGCGCGATTCTTGCGTGGAGAAGAGGCCGTGTGGAGGAGCGCACGGGAGAAGAAACCAAGGAAATGAGCCGGTTCGGCTCAGCCTTAGGAAGAAGCAGGGAAAAGAAAGAAGAAAAGAAAAAGGGAAGGGAGAGAGAGAATAAGAAAAGAGAGAAAAGAAGAAAAGAAAAGAAGAGAAAAGAAAAGAGAAGAGAAGAAAAGAAAGGAGAAGAAAAATAGGAAAAATAGGAAATTTCTGTCTTCCGTGCATCCGCGTAGGTTAACTTGCCGTATTCATATCGTAGGAAAACTGCATTTAAATTTATAAAATCTGCGAGTTAGTAGTTAATAATTGTGTAAATTGTTTATTGTTGTATTAATTGAATTGCCATGTTCATTGCTGCTAGAATATTAAGAATCGGGTTAAGTTAGTGGGTTTAGTTAAATAAGTATTGTCCGTAGATTCGAGGCCAAGTAAAGTTCTTTGTGGGTTAATTCCCGTAGAGTTGATACGTTGTATTTGTCAGGTCCAGAACCGAACCAGTTATACCAACCACCTCTGTATTCGAGCGAGGCCGTACTTGCAAATCCTACTTCAGGCAAGATTTCCTTTGAGCAAATTTCATTAAATGTTTTCAACTTGATTTCAGTATTATTACGAGTATCATTCATGCATTGCACACTTTATATATAATTTGAAAGTACCCGATTGAATATGGGTGGAAATGTGGTGTGGTGGAAATGAAAGTATGGATGATGATGAGGTGTGGAGTGTGTTGGCAAGTCCAGCTGATGGAGCAGCTGGCTTGTGTTATTTATTATGTTGGTGTGGTGTTAATATGGTGGGTAGAGGGCCAAGGTACTTGGAATGTGGCGGTGGGACCCTCTACATAGGTTATGATATAAGAATAACCAACTACACTCGGGCAATGAGCCGTATTTTCAGTATCAACCATAGTGTGTGGAAGCGACCAGAAAAGGTTGTCCTAGGAAGGTATTATGATCTCCACATTGGGTAAGAGTAGATAAATACGCGTGTGAAGTCGGGTATGCTTAGGAAGGCCAGTGAGGACACGAGAATATCAGTGCGGTTGATTCTTTCGAGGCTATATATGAATAAAGCCTTTGGTTGAGTATCAGTTGTCTTTGCTACGGTAGCTGGATAGTTCGATACAAGCTGTTGGCCATGGCCGGCGGGATTGCCTAGTGAAGGAATCCGCGACTCGGGTAACGAGGTTGGAGATCTAATCTTGGACTAGTGATAAACGTGCAGGGCCTCTCATGCTAGGGGTCACTATGGGTAAAGTGGTACAAACTGCGCAGGTCAAATCATGAATTCATGCTGTCTCTGGATTGGAGGCTACGGAAGCAAAGTCCGCCTCATATACGGGTGTTAGTAGTCTCTTGAATTAAAATGTGCAACTCTTAAAGAAAATCAAAACCTATTTCCAATAAAAATCGATTTTTGGGAAGGAGGTAAGTCGGATTTGGAAAAAGGGAGGAAAAACTCATGTATTGCATTCTATACTATTACTTGCTGAGTACTCTGTACTCACTCTTGCTAACTCTCCCCCTGCTAGATATCTGTTCTGAGGGTCAAGCTTCTGGTTGGGACGTGGATCCCAATTGGTCCGACCATGAGACTTGGAGTGAGGGCCACCCGCAGAACCAAACCTACGCGGAGGACTACCAGGGAGAATAAAGTGCTGAGTAGCTGTATTACACTGCGTCGGTCTTTTGTGTAACTAGTAGTTATGTCTTATGCTTATGTTGTACTTGGATCCTGTCTAATTATGTATCGAACTTGTAGCCCTGCGTGGCTTGGTTTGTAATATAATTACATTCAGTCTCTAATTATTGTCCTGTTGCAACACTCTGAACACGGTATAGTAGCTAATAAAGTACCGGGACGCCCGTTATTTTGTTAGCCACTATGCCGAGATTCGCTTAATTAACCAGGGGTAATGGCAGCTGTTGCTAATTACTCTGGGCTAATTGGGCGGGTCGCTACAGGTAATCACTTGGTTGATTATCAAGAAAAAAGAATCTGGGAATGTCCAGAACTCCAGATCCCTTGTACGATAGCTACATAGTGCTTGTTTGAAAATATCACTTATTTATTACCTTCTACTGTAGCTTGGGCTCCTCCGATATCTTGGGCTGCGGCTGCGGCTGCGGTATCTCGGACTTCGGCTGCGGCGTCTTCCGCTACCCAGGCCTCCAGAACCAATCCGTAAGCGGCATTCACGTGCAAAGTGACCAGGTTCACCACACTCATAGCACTTCATATCAGAACCTCCAGCACGATCTCGGCCACGGCCACTACCAGATTTGGTTGACAGCTCAACTCTCCATCCATTCTTACCTATCAGCACAGCACAATTGGAATGAAGATCATGAGCACAAATTCATGAATTGCTCAAACATGCGATAACTCCATAATAGCTAAAGCACAAAAGTAGGTCTAATCACCAACACCAATGAAAAAGGGTGAAATGTTCTTGGTCAAATAAGAAAGCATATGATAAATCACAATTTGAAGTTTCAAATCTAACACTTACGAGCAAAATTAAGTCCCTCAGCAGTTTAAAGTTTAAACTGAACTGAACAGTTTTTTATATATATAAAAAAGTAGTTGTGCACCAAGGTCCTCCCAAGTTTCTTTGCTTTGAAGGACGTGCATTTGTTAGTGCTTGCTGAAGTGTCAGTAAATAAAAGCAGCACCAATATATTTGCCATCCCCAGCCATACTATAGGTTTGAGTTTGTGTTATGTGTTCGGGCAAAGGAGCGTGTGATGGGGCGAGAAGGTTGTGAAGGTGGAGGGTTTGTGGTTGGCGCCGTGGTGATGGCAAATAAGTATTGCTTAACCGGAAGCAATCATCGGATCTCAATTCGGAAGACTTTCAACCTATTAACTAAACAAGCGGTGCTTCTATGCTTTCCCTCCCAATACAAGTTGCAGTTACAATGCAGTGCAGCACCAATACATTTGCCATCCCCAGCCATACTATAGGTTTGAGTTTGTGTTATGTGTTCGGGCAAAGGAGCTTGTGATGGGGCGAGAAGGTTGTGAAGGTGGAGGGTTTGTGGTTAGCGCCGTGGTGATGGCAAATAAGTATTGCTTAACCGGAAGTAATCATCGGATCTCAATTCGGAAGACTTTCAACCTATTAACTAAACAAGCGGTGCTTCTATACTTTCCCTCCCAATACAAGTTGCACAAATCTTGAAACAAGCGAATGGGTAAGTAATCACCATCTACCCGTCATTCATACTTTAATATTGTACAACTTTAAAAAAGAAAAGCATAAAAGCACCTCTCAAACTAAACTTGAGCCTTATTGATTGCTTGATTTCCTTTAACAATCTGCCCTGCCTTTTAAAGGAGAACAGCAGCTACTTCCTAATCTGATTGGAATCAGAATCCTACTCTGATTGCCCTGATCCAGCCGGCTAGGAATCAGAGTTCCAGTCTGTTTTGGACTCTGATTCCTATTTGGCTAAAAAGAATCCTAATATGTAAACAGCATAGAAATAAACTGAAAGTACTAATCTGTAATTTAAATGCTTATCTAGTTGCTAACGGCTGCTAGCTGCCCTGGACTTGTGCCATGCGCTGGCCTAGAGGTAGCAACGCACATAGACCTAGCCCCAGCGCCTAGTAGGCTGCTGCTGGGCCATATCAGTGTGTGTGTGTGACTGCTGACTGGATAGCATAATAGTAATTGATTGTATATACAGGATAGTGGATACTGGTAAGTTACGACTTCCTGGTAACTAGAGGTGAAAACGTATCGAATACAGACAGATAATAGCTCTACCATATTTTTTTTCATATTTTTTTTCTCGAATGTGGATACGAATACGAATACGGATAATATCGAATACAGATATGGATCAAATACAAATCGAATAGGATACGGTTTTGAATATTTATCGGAACATAATAACCCCTTAGATTATACATAAGAAATCAACGAAAACACATAAGTAGTTGATTTCACCCAAACATTCATGAAGAACATGTAATGAGACAAGATTTGTATTCTTGTTGAATTATGTTTAAAGTAATAATTAAGTATTTATGAGTTTTTATGCATTTTTAGCTACTTATTTAAAATATTTTCTTATTAAGGACATCAGTGTTTGAATTTTTGAGAAAATTTAAAATTTGATAAAACTTGAAAATTATTTTTTAAAATGATAGCTTGTGTCAGGAATTTTCCCCAAAAAAATATGTAATTTTTGGAGCTGGTTTGTCAATTTTAATAATTGAAACTTGATTTGTGGATTTATGAAATTATAAAACAGTTTTGAAAGTCAGAAACATTTTTGGGCCAAAAGAGTAGCCTTGGCCCAGCCCACATGCATATCTGGATAATCCGGCCCATCAATATCCAGATTATCCAAATCCGTATCCGACGAAAAAAATCTGTTTCCGATCCAGTACTATCCGACAAATATCAGATCCGACAGAATCTGTATCCAAAAATTATCCGGATCGGACGGAAACTATCCGATCCTTTTTCATCCCTAATGGTAACAGTACAAATTCCATATCTTAAGACACAAGCACCGATTTTTGCCGGTTTCCCACCAAATACAATTTGTTTTTTCCTGTGATTAAAAAGAATTTATTTTTGAAGAGGCAATAAAAAGCAGCAATATATCCATCCAAAATGAATACCACACGATGGGCCTGAATTCACCATCCCAAAGAGACAGCAAGGTCAACTAGCCAAGTAGTAAAAAAAATGTTCACTTGCTACCTGTACGAGAATTTAGACTAGTGAACTTAAACAACCATGAAACTTGGCCCCATCAATATTTTCACAACTTGAAGTTATAAAATATAACACTTTCTGGAGATAGTGAGATACAACCATCATGATAAGATATGATTATCATATTTTTCATGAAAGATGTTTTATGTAAATTTCCTGTTGTGTTTATATTAAACTTGAAGTTCAAGTTACTTGCATCGTGGTTCAGAACCATGTTTCATGGTATTTATACTACAATCAAGAAGCAAGGTATTAGGCCCAGATCGTTTCAGCTTCTGGATTCTGGATTGTGGATTCTGGGAGAAGCTGCTTCTGAATGTGGGAGAATCGGGCTGGGTTGGCAACGACTTCTAGGTTCCGGACCGGACCGGTGAGAATCAGCGAGAATCAGGTTTCAGCCGGGTTCTGATTCTACGTAGAGGGCAGCTTCTAATTGTGAGAAGTTGTCCAGAATCCTCCCGTTCGGCAAACAATCTGTTTTTTTAAGCAAAAGCTGTGCAGAAGCTGAAACGAACGGGGCTTTAATAGAAAATCATTTGGATTATAAAATCATCTATCAGGGACATATTTTCATCATGAGACTATGTAATGTTAGAAGTTGATATCACTCGTGAGAAAAATGTATGCCAAGAAGGAAATAAGAAAAATAAAAATAAGAAGCCGACATCCATGCTTATTACCCTCCAATTCACGAATTGCATCTTGTGCATCCCTGCGGTCATCAAAGTCAATAAAGGCAAAACCTGGTGGTTTTCTAGCAACCCATACACTGCATTGAAAAACAAATTTGAAAAAGTCAATGCATCTGATTACACCATGCACAAAAACATCTAAGAAATTATTACTTTATGAAGGTTAATACCCTTCTTGATGTTGAGCAACTAGCGAAACATCTTTCTTACCGTACCATCAACTTGGTAAAAGAATTAGATATAACTCTCTAGACCAGCAGAAAATAATTTCGTAATAATGAGATAGTGTTGAGTTCGAATTTTTGAAGAAAAAAAAGTACATCCGAACCATGTCATTTATTCTCAGATTAACTTCCCTACTATACTTCTAAGTACAAAAAGGCATATACTGGCAGACCAAGAGATAGAATTATTATGTTGCATATGCTTCAGAATTACTGGCATGATCCTATCTTCTGCACATTCATAACTTGATTCTGCCTTAGCCCTCGGTGCCTTTCATGTTCACTTAATACTGTCTAGCACAATATGCCAAGCCTACATATGCACGTTCGTTGCATTAACCTATAGATCATGCAAATTAAAAAACCTCTAATTTCGCCCGCGCGGGGGGCGGGGGACGGGGGGGGGGGGTATTCATTCAACATTTGAACAAAGGAGCACCTAAATATATAGTGCTATAAAAGTGACCAAGTAAGGTAGTGACTAACGTATAAAGGGCTTCTATTTCTCAAACAGTGAGTTGGCACACCAAACCACCAGGTCAATAAAGAAACAGTCTCAACATCACACACATCATGGACTAAAATCATACCAATCAACAAACTCGGCACATAGACACCGTGGTAGCCTTACTGGTCTTGGCAATTACACGAAGAGCTAATGGACTACTACCTAGCACTTAAATGCAAAGTGTGAAAACAGAACATTCCAAAAAGCAGAGCTTTACTTAGCAAGCCTACAAGCAAGTGGATGAGCAAGCACGTCCTGAAAAATAGTAAGGGGGCGCACCGTATTACTAGCTTTAGTTAGGAGCTTCTAAGCAAGGTTCCAAGCATCTCACCTCTTCAGAACCCCAAACACACGGAACTCGTCCTCGACCTCCCGCGCCGTCACACGCGGATCCAGGTTCCCCACGTAGACGCGAGCCATGAGCGCGGCAACCCTGCAAGAGCAAAAACAAAAATCCGAACAAACCGCTCAACGAGATTCCAACGCGCAGCAGATACCAAGCACCACCAAAAAAAACACCAAAATTTCTCGCGCTTTGGACAGGGAAGAAGCGCAAAAGCTAGGCATACCGGCCTAGAAACCAAAATCACGGGGGGATCTGGAGCGTACTTGCCTTTGCGGGCGCGTCTCCCTCGGGGTATTTGAGATTTGGGTCGCGAGAGCGAGGCGAGAAGCGGCTCTAGGGTTTTAAGGTTTGAGCCGCGGGCGGAAGAGGGGGGAGGGAGGGCAGGGAGGGAAGTGTAATGTAACTTTAGTCTTTAGGCGACGGGTTGACCGTCCGTGACTTGGCTCGTGAGTCAGATGGCCAAACGGGCGGCCCGACCGGCCCGGCCCGTCTAATAAACGGGCCGTGCCGTGCCGGCCCATTACTACGCGGGTCAACAGGTCGAAACGGGCCGGGTCGGCCCGTTAGTGCCTAAAAATTGAATTTTTGGAAAATAAAATCAGAAAAAATAAAAAAAAATCAAAAAAGAATGAAAAAAATTGAAAACAAATTCAGAATAAATGAAAAAAGTTAGAATAATTAGAAAAACTCAAGAATGTAGGAAAACTTTTAAAAATATGTATAAATTGAGAAAAAGCTAAAAATATAAAATAAATTCTAAAATGAGCTAAATAATTAAAATTAAATAATGAGCTTTATTGATATTTGGTTGCCTCGTTAAAAACTAAACACGAGAAAACCTTGGCAAAGAAAAAAGAGTACAACCTAGCTTAGTGGTACAGGGAAAAAGTGAAGAGTACAAGCCGAGGTGCCTAATCGTCTTGGTAGTGGTACCTAATCGTCAGTGCCTAAGCGGTAGGCGTCAGTGCTGGTGTCTTTGTCTTGGCCAGGCCAGTAAGCGGCCGTCTTGTCTTGGCCGACCCATTTACAATCGTCGTCGTTAATGGGCCGTGCCTACTCTGATGCGTGCCTCGAAGTGACCCATTTGGCCATCTCTACTCGTGACCAGGGTTAACATTACCGAATCATCTTGAAAATTGACCCCTAACTGATAACAATTTTTCTCAAAGTTCACTCAAAAAACATAAAAAATCGAAGAGTTCCGAATTCAAATTTTTTGAACAAAAAAATCAGGAAAAAAAAATCAAAAATGGCTCAATATACCTCAATAATCGCTTGATATGCCTCGGTAATCGTGACATTGCCTATAATCAGCCAACCAAGTGAACTTCCTCGGCAATCAATTTTTTGAGCGATTTTTCGCTTGATATAGTTCGATAATCGCTTGATATACCTCGATAATCATGATATTTGTGTTGCATAATTTTTTTCAAATTTTTTGATTTTTTTTAATTTAACCGGTTTGCCGACCGGTATCTAACTGTCGACGGTTGGTGCCGTCGGCAATGAGATTTGTGATTCGAGGGGGATTCGTGTGGGATCGGAGCTCGGTGGTAACACAGGATGCAAGTGATTTTTAGACAGGTTCGGGCTCTCTCGATGGAGATAATACCCTAGTCATGTGTTCTTGTACGTGTGAGTTCTCTTCCTCCTTTCTTTAGTATTGTCTCCTCCCCCCTTATATACCGGGGGGGACGCCTTACAAAGGGTGACACATGGCCTATCACCAGGTGGACTAATGAATATCTTCTATGCCTCTATCTGCTAGACCCAACTACATCCAGGAGTTCGGTCGTGGCTTTTTCGACCCGCGTCTGCGAGTCCGCCAGGGTTTGATGGTTGCAGGTTGCAGGCTTTGCTTTACCCGGTTTTGTCTTGACGTGGGACGTTGCTTCGCCGAGGGGTCAACAAGCTATCCGGGTGAAGGAGTTGGGCTCTGGCCACTTCCTCCACCTAGTGTTTCAAAGGTCACGGCCCAGATACTTCACTGGCCATTCGGCCTTTGGGCCTACTTGCAGGACCCGGGTTTCGGACTTCCCACACTAACATTGTACCAGTTCGATAAGATCAACTATCATGATATTCGAAACGATAATCAATGATAAATTGAACCCTGCTCGTGGCTAGCACTGTCAATGATGAGATGTTGGCAAAGGATTATGTACTACTTCTCCGATCATAAATAGCTTTTGTTTATGGACAGATCTTCGAAACATATATTTATCTATTAATTTATATTATAACATATTTATATAACCCAAAAAAATTATAATATAGTTAAAGTACTTTTTAAGACAAATCTACACATATAATTTTCATGTATCCAATTTGAATATTTAAAAAAAATGGCGGTTTAAGTTTCAAAAGTTTAACTGCACTTATATCAAATATAACAACTATTTATAACCGAATGGAGTATTTGTATCCTCTTGTAGCATAGATTCTATGTCCTGTGTTGAAAAGAATGAATTTGGTAGTACCCCCTCTGGTCATAAATAGTAGTCATTTTAGACATCGACGCAGTCCTTAAAACTCAACTTTGACCACTAATTTCTATTGTAACTAGCAGAGTAGCCTGCGCATTTGCGCGGCTAGATTTCTTTTAAAGTTTACAGTATCAAATGACATATGCTTTCGAATATATCGACATATTTTGTAAGCTATTTAGATTTTTAAGATATCATAAACATTAGAAAATGACAACAGAAGCTAAAAGGAAAATTCAACTTGGAACATAATTGAAGTATAAACTTTGATGGAAAAAATCATTGAGCATAATGAGTTGATAGATTCTTAGAAATGTAACAACTCTTCATCTTGCACAGATCATGTAGCTATATATCCCTATTCTTTCTCCATCGATAACTCTTTTTTCAAAATATATGCAACATGTGTGCCGACATTTAATCTGAAGCAATACGCTGATTATTTCACATCGTATTACAATACATTGTTTATGTATACACCAATGCATCATGGACAACTTACTTTGAGCTTATCTTCCTCACACGTTAGTTGTCCCACCGAACCGTGTATCTTCTGCCTCTTCTTGATCGCCGCACAACTTTTCTACTTCAACCTCTAATAGCAAGCCCAATGCTTAATAATCCCTCTTAGTTGCTACCCTTTTAAACGTAATACTCTATCGCATAGCTATCTTCTTTTTCTCTTTAATTATTACTTAATGCTAAACGTTGCGATATCAACATGTGTACATGTATAACTGTAGCTTATCCCTACCGAGGATACCATCACGCTCTCACCAGTGCCCCCATGCATATTCCATACAGTAGTGCCATATCTACTATGAGCCTTTTGCTTTCTATTTCGATTCATACAAATGCATGCATATGCATGTTGTTATACATACTCAATTTACTTGTCCCATGTTGGTCGCTTCTCTTATTTGACGTTTGCCAACTCAACGATGTTTCTTCCTCACTAATCCAATGGATATATATTTTTGATAGCTCGTCTTCCACACAAACTTCATCTCCTCTCTACTAGGGCCTCCCCATTATCAAGATTTTTTTGCCACTGGCTTCAACAATACAGACGATCACCCACTCATCGTCGCGACTTTTGGCTCCTTCGACTTTGTCATTTTCTCTTCAATGACTCCGTGAGCAACGCGACATTGTTCTCACCTCTGCAATAGTAACTCCAGCTATTGTTTCTTCCCGAGGCACTCTATTCTTGCATGACATATCTACGCAATTGCACTCATGTGTGGCCTACTCTGACAACACTCATGATATCCACATTATAACTTTTAATTGCATTCAAAATGTTAGTTTTTTTTAGTTCATATATAAATTAAATAGCTAATTTTATTTTATTTATTTTGAATTTTGGTTATTTAGGCATTTTACTTTAGAATCAAATTGCAAACTTTCATTCATTTTTATTCATATTTTTTAGAAATTTTATATTGATCTAGTTAAGATTTTTTTTATTTCAAATTAGTTGTTTAGGAATTTTACTTTAGAATTCATATTGAAATCAATTTCTAGATTTATTGTATTTTTAATTCAATTTTTTGGTATTCTTGTTGGAATTCATATAGAAATTAAATTCTAGTTTTTTTTTATTTTTATGATGTATTATATATATTTAGAATTCGTATGGTAATCATATTGTCAATTTTTATTTTACTATCTAATCTGAATTTAGTTATCTTTGGTTAGAATTCTAATCGAAATGAAATTTGTAATTTTTTATTTATATTATAAAATTTTATGTATTTAGCAATTTTACTTAGTAATTCATATGGAAAAATTACTCATTTAATTTAATTTTTTATTTTAATTATTTTGTAGTAATTCACATGCAAATCTAGTTGCTATTTTTTTTAAAAAAAATTCTTCCAAATTAAATTTATTTAGGGATTTAAATACAAGTTCATATGGATATCAATTAATTTATTTTAATTTAATTTAATTTACAATTTAGTTATTTTTTTATTGTATATAACACAGAGTCTTTTTTTTAATCTAGATCGTTATAATTTTGACCTACCCCCGATTAACCGTGTAGATTTTTCTCTTTTTCTTCCTATTAATGTGAAAATTTATAGCCTTGAGAACAAACGTGGATGGTTCTTTTGTCTTCTCGTTTTTTTAGTTCATATATAAATCAAGTTGTTAATTTTATTTAATTTGTTCTGAATTTTAATTATTTAGGGATTCTATTTTGGAACTCGTATGGAGATCACATTGTAAATTTTATTTTATTTTTTATTCTTAATTTTTTTATTTTTTATAATTTATATATATATATATCAAATTGATGTTTTTTATTTAATTTTTACCCTAAATCTAAGATATTTAGGGATTTATTCTGAAGCCCCTATGGCAATCAAATTTCTAATTTTATTTTATTTTTATTTCGATATTCGTTATTAGGTTGAAGTTCGTATACAAATCCAACTATTAATTTTTATTCTAAATTTATTTTTTATTTTGGTGTTTCATGGAAATTAAATTGCTATTTTTTATTCCAAATTTATGTTTTTATTGTACTTGACATTTTTTATTTTAATCATAGGTAAATTAATTTGCTAATTTTTTATTTTTTATGCTAGATTTCAGTTTTTTTAGTTTGAAATTCATATAAAATGCAACTACTAATTTCCATTTGATTTTTATTATGAATTTCATATTTATTTGATGTTCGTATGGAAATCAAGTTGCTAATATTCTAATAGATTTCTAATTATCCTTTCATCTTGATTCCAAATTTGCATGTTGTTGTATCATACATGCTGTAGAGTTTTTTTTTAATAAGTTTTAGGTTGGAATCGTATAGAAATACTATTGGTATTTTTTATTTCATTTTTATTCTGAATTTAAGCTATGTATGGATTTTACTTTGGAGTTCGTATGGAAATCAAATTGCTAAATTTTGTTTATTCCAAATTTTAGTTTTAGGTTGGAACCTAATTGCTAATTTTCAATTTGGTTTTGTTCCTATTTTTTATTTTTATTTTTATTTTTATTTTGATGTTTGTATTGAAATCAAATTGCTAATTTTTTTAGCTTTGAATTTTAGGTTTTTATTGTACTTGATGTGGACTATTTCTTTTAATCGTATGGAGTTCAAATTGCTATTTTTTATTTTTTTATTCCATAATTTTTTTTAGTTAAAATTCGTATACAAATCAAACTACTAATTTTCATTTTGTTTTTATTCCAAATTTAAGTTTTATTTTAATATTCATACGGAAATTAGATTACTAATTATCTTTTAACTTTTTATTATGATTTTTTTTCTTTTTTTTTGTGCTTTACATGGACTATTTCTTTTAATCAAATGGAAATCAAAATTTTATTTTTATATTTTATTCCAATTTCAGTTAATTCTGTATTGTATATGACACAAATATTTTCTTTTAATCTGGACCATTATAATTTGAATCCACTACAATTAATGGTGTAGAATTTTTTTCCCCTCCAATCGATGTGAAAATTTCTACAATTGAGAGCGAATATGGTGGCTTTTTTGCATGTACTTTAATATTATAATAGATATATTAAAAAAATCCAATAAAATTATAATATTATGAAAGTACGTTTCGATACAAATCTACACATATGATTTTCATGAATCGAATCTAAATATATAAAAAGATATTGATAGCTAAAGTTTCAAAAGTTTGACTGCACGTATCCAAACGGACAAGTTTATGTAAATCGGAGGGAGTAATTTTTATCGGAGTTTCATAGATCTCAACACATTGTCCAAAATTTATATGTAACTTCTTATATTTCAAAGAGAGCCTACAGATGTAGTATCTATTATCTTCAGAAATTACAATTATATGCTCCTTAGTTTTTGTGGAGAGACTGTATGAAAGCACTATTAAGTATTATCTGGGGACCGGACCAATCCATTAAACTACTTCACAGAAAGGGGAAAAGGCAAAACACAGTAATTTTAGCCTTTATTAGTACACGATAAAGGCAAAGGATCCTTTCTCTTGTACCATGGCTGTAGTAGCAGTACACTAGCACACAATTACAGGTGCTTGTCAAATTTAAACGAATTCCTTTTTATCATGATGCATTGTCAAAATTTGGGCAATGGTAAATGAAATTAGTAATACCCCAACCAAAACTTGAGCATATTAGAAAGAAAAAAAATTATACCATGTTGCATTCAGTAAGCAGTGCGTATATTCTGTACTAGTATTTTACGTTGCGTACACCTACCAAACCTGGAGCACATTCAAACCGCAAAACTAAATGGCCTAAAACGGAAGGCCTGAATCATACATCTGCACTAGCAAAAGCCAGGAAGCTTTGCACATGGCTTCTTCGATAGAATGTATGTCCTGGTTGCTTGTATTGGATGGTCCATCTACGAAATGAAAGACATGTAACTGAGGCATCAGCTGATTCAATGGAGATACTATTGGTGTAAAACTGAAGCACATCAAGAAAACAGCCGTTGTTAGCACACCAATGCTAGTTTCACTAGTGCCAGTTTTCCCGGGAAACAAAGTAGCATCTCGTAGGTGAATTGTTAACATTCTACAAGATTGGAAATTCTTTCGTTACTAAAAATGGTTTCGGGCCTGTAACTGATAGGGTAGAGGTAACAGTAGCCACCAAATTCATAAAAAATGCAGACCAGTTGTATCAAATATTCGTCAAAAATGAACAGCAGGCGGCACTAAATGAAACAACCCCAAAATTCAAAATGAATTTATTTAGGCTTTTGATTTGGATTTGGATTTGGAAATCAAAAGTTTGAATTTCGTTACCTCCTTTTTGGGCCGAAACTCTTCTCTTCTTGGGCCTCCCGGCCTGCTCCTTTCGGCCTCCGTCGCCGCCGCCGGCCCGGCCCAGCCAGCCCGCCTCCCACGGCTCCGGCGCCGCCCACGCCCGCGCCCGTGCCGCCTTGCGCCCGCTTGCCGCCGCCCTGGTCTCGGTCCTCCCGACCGTGGTTGCGCCGCCGTGGGACGCCGCTTGACTCCGCCGCTGGCCCGCGCCCTACGCCGCCCGTGAGCGTCGTCGCCGCCGCCGCGACCGTGTTGCTGCCACCCGCCCCGTCCTTCTCCTCGCCTATATAAAGCCCCGCCCAGGCTCCTCTCAACTCGCCCCGCTCCCTCCCCTCATGGTGAGCCTCTCCTCCCCCTCGCCCTCGTCTCCCCTGCTCTCGGCCGCCGCGACCGTCCAGCGCCGCCGCCGAATCCCCGCCGCCCTCCTGTTTCTAATCAGAATTCCACGCTGTGCCTTGGCCTCGACAAAGCGGAGTCACTGCCAGCCTCAACCGCCCTTGTGCCGTGGTCCCGGCCTCCCCTCTCTCTCGGCACAGACTGGCCGGCCGCTTGATGGCCTCGCCTCGCCCGCGCCTGGGCCGTGGCTTGTTTAGCCCGGTCGAAAGCCAGCCCAACACTGTTTTAAACAGTGTTTCTGATTTTCGGTTTTTAATTCTTTTATTAAATCCGAAAATCCGTTTAAACTCCAAAAATAGCCCAGAAAATCCCGAAAAATTCTGTGAACCCCAGAAATCCACCAAGTACATATTCAGAACCATCTCGACCCACTGAGTCCAAAAATGCCCTCCGCTCTGCAATCCGAAACTCCAAAAATTCCCAAAATTCCCTTTTTGCCCTCCGTTCTCTTCCGGCCCGGTTTTCCGTTTCCCTTTCCGTTTTCATTTTCAGTTATTGTTTTTCGTTTATTTATGTTTGTTCGCCTCTTCCACGCTAGATCCGTCCGTTGGACCGCCGCCTGAGCAAGAGCAGTCCCCGGAGTCGGAGCAATTCCCGGAGCAGACGTTGGACCAGACAGGATCCCCGTACGACTACTTCCTCTACGACTCAACCGACCCGGCCGCCGAGCAAGGCAAGCCATACACCTTTGATCATGTTGATACGAATCATGCCATGCTATAGTTATTAACTATTTTTCTATCGCATTATTTTACGGTATGTTGAAATATTGAAATCAGTTATTTTAGAATGACATGATACCTAGTTAATGCCTAATTGTTCATGGAACTTCTTGAAAAATATTGAATCTCAATACACTCTTTGTAACCATAGGTGGTAATTATTCCATGTTAAGTTAGATATTATGCTAGGTTAGTAAAATTCAAAATCTTGGAAAATGGAAGAAAATGTTGTTGAACCGCTGGTTCGGTTGATTTGAGAAAAGTGCTACAGTCTGGGGAGCAGTATTGGATTAATCCCGGAGTGGATGGAATTCCAATCCCTGGCTGATGATTATGCCTTGGTTGTCTGGTGGCCGGTAGTATGGGATACCGGAATGGGTTTGTGGATGGAAAGGCTTGGTCTTTGGCAGTATAAGGTTAATAAACCCCTTGAGCAAAGTAAATAACTTAAGTTTCCGCTCAACCACAGGCCGAACTGGTCGGTAGGCCTGTCTCCGACATAGCTTAGTAAGTTAATTATTCCTGAACATAAAATTGGACAAAGTTTTGGTGGTACTATTCTCTCGGAGAATAGTGTCATTCCTGCTTCTCACAACGGTAGGTGCCATTTTTGGAACACCAGGTCCAAGATGGCATAGGCCTATCAGTAAATAACTAAACAAACTGGAATGATTAACGAAATGATGTGATGATCTCAATCTGACCACAAGCATTTGAGTTGCATGAAATTTCGCAATTGGCATTAAATGTTGTAGATATCTTGTGGGTAAAGCTGAGCACCTCTGCAGAGTTAATCTTGATGGTAATCGATTACGCCGTACTTCCGGTTAACGAAGTTAAGTTGGAATTGGGGTGATACTCGTAACCAAGCTCAAGAAATATTTGGAAAAGTTTTTGTGAATATGGCTAAGTATTGTTGAACTTTGGAAACCCTCTCTTTACTACTTATTTATGGTTTGTGCTTCAAATGTAAAATAAGTCAGAAAATGAAACTGCATCCAAATAATTAAACCCTATTGCCATCCTTTGTTATCCCCTACATGTAATATTCAATTCCGTACGACTTGTTGAGTACTTTGTACTCACACTTGCAACCCCAACCCCTTTCAGTGTTTGAAGAAGCTGAAGCCCACCAGGAAATCGTAGATGACGACTTAATGTGGTTTTAGGTCTTGTCTTTCGCTCAGGGCCTGCCTGTGGAATTCTTTTGGTAATGTATTACTGGAAGTTTGGATACTTCCCCTTTTGTAAAAAAACCCCGGCCGTTAGGCCATATATTTGAATAAAATAATTGAAGTTGCTTTTTATCAGGCAAAAATACTCTTGTTTTCCAACAGTTAGTCTTCCTGGGTAACTGTTGTGAGTTTCCGACTGACCCTAAAAAGACGGTCCGTTACACTAAACTCATTCGAAATGCACGCGAGTTTTTTTTTTAAATAATATCTTTTTAAAGAAGATTTCGGACATTAATACGCGGATTTTAAAATTTGCAAGAATAATACATTGTCGCCAAACCATTTGGCGAAAATACTATTTTCGCCAAACCGTTCGGCGAAAATTCGTTAATCCATGGTTAGGAAGCAATTCAAACACTAAATACCCATATCAGCCTATTTTCGCCAAACCGTTTGGCGAAAATAGGTTGATCTGGGTATTTACGAAGCAATTCAAACCGATTCAAACACTAAATACATGCATCAACCTATTTTCGCCAAACGGTGTGGCGAAAATAGTATTTTCGCCAAATGGTTTGGCGACAATGTATTATTCTTGCAAATTTTAAAATCCGCGTATTAATGTCCAAAATCTTCTTTAAAAATATATTATTTTAAAAAAAAAAATCAAATGCACGCAGAGCACTTGGAACAGACCAAGGACTAGCACCAAATGATTTTCTTTTGGGCCAACCACCGCAACAACTTCCTGGAGACACGAAGACTGACATCACGAAGCAGCACCTTACTTTGAGCTTTGGACGAGCATGGAGCAGAAATGAACTGGGCAATCGACCAAGAAGGCAAGAGTATATAACCGTAGTTATCAAAGACTTCGCATTTCTATACAGCCAAAAAATTTTTTCTCCTCACCGGTGAGCGACACGCATCATCTACAATGTTTGAGCAGCTCACTAGCTTTTTGAAAAGCTATCAAGCACGAAAAACTCGGTAGCGGCTGCTACCGAGCTCCTTTTAAGTTAGAAGAGCATGTCAGTAAGTTGGTCTTGCTTATATACATCATCTATATTCTATTATGTGTTTTGTGATGGAAGAGATTGTTAGAGAGGTGCTAGAGAAAAGCATCGTATTTGTAAAACTGTGTAAAGGACTAGTTATCCAAGTCTCCCCAATCACTGGGCTTGTTACGAGGGCCTAGGCCGGGCCACGACCAAAGCGGCAAGCGAAGATTCCCTCTTCTTGGGGTGAACCGAACTACCGAACTGACGCGCGACACCACCACCCACGTTAGCTTCTGTGTGTGGCCGTGGGCGCGCGCTGCCCCATGACGACCGCCACCGCAATCGTTGCCGGCCACGGCCTAGTCCTGCGCCGGAGCCTCCTCCTCTCCAACCCGTCAGGGAAACCCGGTTCCGCCTCCTTCTCCGCGCGCGCCCTCCCGCACGCCCACCGCCTCACCGTTCCCACGCCTACGCGGAGGCCGTGCCGGTCCATTTCCTCCGAGAGCTCCACAGCCGCCGCCGCCGACACAGCCGACGAAGAGGATCCCGCGAACGAGGAAGATGCGGAGGTGGACCCGCTGGCGGAGGTGTGTTACCTGGACCCGGAGGCGGACGCGGACGGGATCCGGGAGTGGGAGCTCGACTTCTGCTCGCGCCCCATCCTGGACGCCCGGGGCAAGAAGGTGTGGGAGCTGGTGGTGTGCGACGCGACGCTCTCCCTCCAGTTCACCCGCTTCTTCCCCAACACGTCCATCAACAGCGTCACCCTCCGCGACGCGCTCGCCTCCGTCGCCTCCTCCCTCGGCGTGCCCCTGCCCGACCGCGCGCGCTTCTTTCGGTCGCAGATGCAGACCATCATCACGCGCGCATGCAACGAGTTGGGGGTCAAGGCCGTGCCCAGCCGCCGGTGTGTGTCTCTGCTGCTGTGGCTGGAGGAGCGGTACGAGACGGTGTACAGCCGCCACCCCGGGTACCAGCAGGGCACCAAGCCGCTGCTCGCGCTCGACAACCCCTTCCCCACCAGCCTACCGGACAACCTCTTCGGCGACAAGTGGGCCTTCGTGCAGCTCCCCTTCTCCGGTCAGTGTTGCCGCTGCACACTTGTGCATTAATTGTGCAGTGTGGTTATGCATCTAAGCAGATTAATTAAGCTGCATGGTTTAGATTGTTCTGTGTTTCTTGACTTTCTTCAGCTGTGAGGGAGGAGGTGGAGTTGTTGGAGAGGAGGTACGCGTTTGGGGCCGGACTCGATTTGGACCTCCTGGGGTTTGAGCTTGATGATACCACGTTAGTCCCTGGAGTTGCCGTGGAATCTTCGCGCGCCAAGCCTCTAGCGGGTAAGATTTTACTCAAGTAGGAGGCTAGGAGCACTGGTCAAGACAAAATGATGTCATTAAGTTTCTTAGCGCTTAGTAGAGCTGTAGAATGGTAAATTTTTGGTGCATGTATGCCGGGTTCAGTTCGAAGGTTGCGAAGCACTCTAATTAAGTTTTGGTTGTAAATTTGCAATGAAATTTCGATGATCAATGCTGTATTGCTGATACATAGGATGTGCGCTATTTCTAGTTGTAAGAGTAGTAGCTTGAGGCAACGCGGTCTAAATTAATGTTCTTTGGGCCTGACGAAGAACTCAAGTCTCAGTAGCTCTTACTTCTTGCACATTAGTTATCTCTATACAGAGGTATTACGCGCTAGTCTGAGTTACTATAAAGTATGTAGTTTGAATACGGGAATAATATATACAACTGCAGTAGTCCTAGGTAAGTGTTGTTGTGGCACAGGACATGATCTTACAAGTTTGTCTCTGTAGAAATGTAGATTTTGTGTTGGACAAATGACAAGTGAATAGGATAGAAGCACCTCTCATTTGTCTTTTGACAAGAAATGGCGCCTTAGCATGAACCAATGAATGGTTAAGTGCCAAACTGGTATTGCTCACATTCTGTATCTGACGAATATTCTTGTCACGATGATCAACCGACTGAAAGCCTGAAACCCTGCACAATGCATGTGCCTTTGTTCTTCATACTTGACCATATTCTCTCTAAGATTTATGACAGTTGGCTTAGAGATCTTTGTTTTTCAACCCTCGCAGCATGGATGAATGGTTTGGAGATCTGTGCAATGGAGATCGACACCAGTAGAGCGAGCTTGATCTTATCAGCCGGTGTTTCGACCAGATACATCTACGCCGGCTACCAGAAGAGCGCTGCAACGACACAAGAGGCAGAAGCGTGGGAAGCGGCGAAGAAGGCCTGTGGCGGCCTGCACTTCTTGGCCATCCAAGAGAACTTAAATTCTGATAGCTGCGTTGGTTTCTGGCTCCTGCTGGACCTGCCCCCACCGCCCGTATGATCTGGGTGGTATGTGTTCTGAAATGTCATTGGGATCACTGTAGTATGTGCAGTGCCAATAACAGATTTTCCAATACAAGATATTTCCTTTTAGTTAAGTTCACAGAGGTGCACCGTTGGGGAAAGGAAAAAGGAGGAGAGGTCATACTTCATAGTTTAGCGACAGTTTGCGGTTGTCGTGTTAGGCTGCAATACCCTGTGGTTTGTAGTCAGGTATGTTCAACTTTACCAATTCGAGTAAATTTTCACTATTACGGATGTAAAAATGCATTCAGCAAGCTATTGCTGTGCGCAACATGGAGACAAAAGTGCTTCCAAAAGGTCACCACAAATCCACAATGCCGAACGCAGCCTTAAGGCATTGTCGAAATGCAAATAAGTTTTTTTTTAATAGGGAAATGAAGATAGGGCTCGCCACTTTGTTCGTCCTTGGCCCAACTTTGCATAGCCCAACACCAGCCCGATGCCGCAGGCCCGTAGCAACGAAGCGCCCTTCCCTCCAGGGCCCAGGCGGGCAGGTCCCGTGCGAGAGGAGGAATGGATGTCTGTCTACTTAGGGGTGAAAACGGGTCGGGTAATTCCCGAGCCGTATCCGTATTTTAAGGAAAAACTATCCGAAACAGACGGGTAATACCCGTACCGAAAATAAACGGGTAGTACCGTGCATCTGCCGATCGGATGCATACGCAGTGCGGGTAGGATACTGAGATGAGCAATACCCGATACTATCCGAGATAAAGCGAATTAGATGCAATGCCGATCTTTTTGCATTTTCGGGTACCCGATTATCTTTTTTGCTTTGGAAATGGAGGACATTCATGAGACTTGATATCTTGATGCATGCATGATGATCCTTGTTTTGTGTGTTCATTTATGTTAAGTAAACTCTATTTGTCACTATGTGTCGGTGTTTCGAGCACCGGCCAATGAATTTGTATAGGTAAGAGGGGGGTGCACGCTCCCTCTCCTCGACGGCTTACTCGGGTGAGCACAAGATGTATCTGTTCGGTGAACGTCCCTACTCGATTCGTGTGGGTTTGATTGTATTGATTTCGGTTGTGCGTCGTCTTACATGCTCGCTCCTCCCCTTTATATAGGCGAGGAGGGAGGTTACACTGCTGTTGAAAAAGAGAAAAGATCGTGCTCTTAGTCGCCCGCAAGTGGCGGTGATGGGATCGGCCACGGCTCCTTGCCACTGGCCGGTCGGCGTAGTTGCGTAGTAAATGCGAGAGTTGGGGACTTGTGCCTGCGTCATCATTACGGCCAAGATTTAATGCACTCGTCACGCAATAAATCTGCCGCTTCTTCAGGATTTCGCGATTCGGTTCTTCCTCCTTGGTAGTGGCCCCGACCTGGATTCGGCCCATGCGCTTTCGGGGGTACCCATGGCCTGGGTACCCGTCACTATGTGTTGGACTATATGTGTAATTTTTAATCTATGTGTTGGACTATGTTGGACTCTATGCATCTTTGTTGGACTTTATGTGTCTTGTTGGGTTATGTATTAATTGGACTCTATGCGTCTTGTTGAACTCTATGTTGCATTATATTTTACTTGGACTGCTATATGTTAAACAACATGATTATTGAACTATATGTTTCGTCACTTGTTCTCATTCTACCTATTTCGTGTACTATCCGACAAAATATCCGATACTCGTTTTTTACCCGCTCGTTAATACCCGGTATTCGTTGTTAACCCGTTCTGTAAATACCCGTATCCGTACCGTGCATTCTGTATTTTCATTACTCGTACCCGTCCCGTATCCGAGAAAAAAATATTAGGGTAGGATATGGGATAACCTATTACCCGCCTGTATCCGACCCGTTTTCACCCCTATGTCTACTGCCACCGGGTGAACCTCTGCTCCTCGCCTTTCACGGCTACACCGCCTACGGACACGGTTCTGTGCGATCCTTTATGGACTGTTTGGTTGGCTGCATCTAAAGAGATTTGCACCTACAGATGCAAAAGATGGGTGTTTGGTTGTCTTTTTATTCAACTCAGCCTGGCTCTACAGATGCAAAACACCCCTTTCAGCCTGGCTCCAGGGAAACGAGAAAATCCACCGTTTCCCCAGAGCCAGGCTCTGCTGAGCCATGCATGCATGCTGACATCAGCATTTACTATCTAATTTTCTTCTTCTCTTTGCTATATCTTTTGATTAACATCTCCGATTAACGAACCGATTTCACCTATGTGTTCCTGATATTTTTTCGAACAAAACTAGACCAGACTTGCTATATAAATTTCAAAAGATTAAAATTTTAGTTTTTCAATTTATTGATTTTCTAGAATATATTTTAAAACCTTTTATTTTCGTTTGTGAAATTATTGATTTTTTAGTATTTTTAAAATTTATTTCATCCATCTTTTGAATTTGCCTATCACACTTTCATTCCAAAGGCACGACCAACCAAACAACATCTCTCAGGCACTGTCCAACCTCATACGACCAACCAAACAACATCTCCTTACATCCACTCGGCTGACTCCCACGGCTGGTGAGCTCATCTGACAGGCTAAGCCGAGAAGGCAACCAAGCGATCGATTAGGGCTGTTTGGTTGCTGCGTCTTGAGCATGGCTCACGCGAGCCAGGCCGCGGAAGCTTGATCGCGCCGCAGCGTATCCGTAGCGGCGGCGTGATGCTAAATTGACCTTCGTTGCATGCGTTGAGCCAGGTCGCGCACATGCGATGCAGGCAACCAAACACGATCTCGTGTACGGTCAATGCATGCATCGAACCAGGCCGCGCGCATGCAGGCTACCAAACAGGCCCTTAAGGATTGCAACTTAAAGAAGTTGTGCACGAGTGGTTGGATTGAAAAGCGATGATGTGGATTAATCCAAAAAATATTGTAGCAAAGGTATCGTATCAGTAGCACATTGTAGCAATCACTGTAGTAAAACACTGTAGCACATGGATTTAAAAGATCCGGGCCTTTTATTTGCTCGATCGGACAGTCTACACTCAGAGCTGGGACGGCTTAAGTTGCAATCTCAAAGGGACTGCACTGGATCTTCCACCGCCTACATGCACGTGGTGCACCGCACAGGCGCCGTGTCGTCCTCTTGCCCTTGGGCGCCCGTGCACTCCCGCAACCGCACGCACCGCACCGTGTGCGCTCAGCCACTCGAGGCCGATCAACTCATCCCCGCCTTGCACCCACAGACCACGCTCAGGTACGTTTAGGGTTGATAGTGGGCTGAAGCCCAACACAAATATGATTAAGTTAATTTTTTGTTTATTTGATCCAATCTAATCTAAGTTTAAAACTAGTAATTTTATATCCAATCCAAGCCCAAATAAAGACTTGGACTTTGATTCAAACCATTTACATGTACAATATTTATGTATATATGATCATAATTAACACATAATACGTGCAATACTACACAATTTAGTAGAAAAACGTAAGCTCCAAATCTAATCCAAATAGCTATAAATCTAAAATAAGTCTAATCTATTTAGAGTTTTGGACTGATCTAATAAAAAGAAACTATCGGCTATGCTTTTCTTTCTAGTACAAGTTGACAAATCTTGAAGTAAGCGAAGGGGTAAGTAATCACCATCTACCCTTCATTCATGCTTTAATAGTTATACAACTTTTAAAAGGAAGAATGTAGAAGCACCTCTCAACCTATAATTATCACCCTTAGGTACGCTGCGCAATGGCTAACCAACGGGCGCGGTCGGGAGATCCCGGGCAGGTCCCCATGTCTTCCAGCGCCAGCGGCCAGGCGAATGGGATCGGATCGAAAGCCGAAGTAATTAGCTGCCGGATCTCGGAATTAAGAAGATGTCAATAGTTGGTACGATCGAAGCATGTCTGCCGTGTACCTACCGTGGAATACCACCGAGTTGCTGACCACACAAACGTGTATGGAAGGCGATCGAATTTATACATCAAGATTTGCATTGCCTGGTAGGTATCCGAGTTTATGACTACATGTTTCTACGACAGTAGCTGGCGTGTTTCATGTCCTTACTGAAGGGTAGGGATGAAAACGGAACGGAAAGTTTTTGACCGTTCCGAAGGAAAACGGAAACGGAAGGTCATTTTCGGAAACGGAATCGAAAAGTGTCGGCAAGGAAACGGAAACGGAATTTTTTTTCCAGAAACGGAAAAGGAAACAGGAGAGCTGGTTCCGACGGAAACGGAAACGGAACGGAATTTCCGTTTATAGTAAACCGGAATTTTCCGAATGTGGCCCAGCCCAATACAACAAGTACTCAATCCTCCACCGGTTAACCCTACCAAATCTGAATTTGTTGGGTATTTGGCGGCAGCGGCAGCAGATCTCCCGATCCGAAACTCCTCGGCCAGACCGGCCTCGCCAGATCTTCGACCTTGGCGGCGCCAGATCTCTACGGCTCCCGAACGTCCTCACCACTTCACCAGCCCGCTGCCCCTGACGTCCTCGCCCCTGGCCGTGGCGCCCCCGACCTCCTAGCCAAGCCGACCACGGCACCCCCGACCGCGCCGCCCAGACCTCCTCGCCAGGCTCGCCGCGCCGCCGCCAGATCGCCTCGACCGCGCCGCCGCGACCTCATCAACAAGCCGACCGCGTCGCCAGGCCCGTCGCGACACCACGGACCTCGCCGCCTCGACCTCGTCGCCAGGTGATTGACTGCTACTTTGGGTGTGATTCACTGCTTGTTTGGGTGTGATTGAAGGGCAATGATTGAAGGGGAAAGAAATGTCTCCTGGATGCAATTGTTGGCATGTAGCATGGAGTCCTGTGGAGGTAATGGCACATGAATGATCAATTCAGTTCTTGACAAGAATGAAGATTATATATGGTCGTTTTGGTTTTTGATCTGTATGCATGCGTTTTGGCAGACATCGAAAATAGATGTATTCATTGTAATTGGGAGGTTTTAGATTTCAGATAAGGCATGGATTCAGCAATCGAAAATAACTATATTCACTTTAATCCTATGCTGCCTGCAAGGAGTGCTATCTTTAATGGTGCCTCATGGCACTCTGGTCCTAGGTAATAGCTTTGAAGTAACTAATGTGTAGTATTTCCCCATGTATGATATGATTTCTAGGATACATAATGTCTATTGAGTATTGACCAAATGTTGGCTGCTAGCTTGCACTGTGTTCTGTGTATGTCCTGTAAGGCTGTAAATATGCTTTCATGACCAAATTTGATGTTGTATACTTGTATGTTGTTCTGTAAATATGCTTGCACTGTTGTAGTTGTGGGCTTTTTTCTATAGTTGGTCATGAAAGGGATACTTAGTCATGAAAGATTGAAAGGGTTGCTAGTCTTTTTCTGTAGTTGGTCATGAAACTTTGAAAGGGATACTTGGTCATGAAAGATTGAAAATGATGTTTTAGTTTGTCAACTTATAAAGTAGCAAATTTCGTGTTACAATACAACCTTTGTCAATTTCTTGCTATCCACTTATGTAGTTATGTGCAATGTAACAGATAGCCATGGACAATACTGCAAGTAGGAGCAGCAGTGCAAGTGCAAGCGCGACATCCCCTGCTCTGCCTTTGAGTCAGTCACTTCTGTTGCTGGAGCCTCCCGGTGCTACTTCAAATTCAGATGTTGTTGCAGCTGCTACTCCAAGTGTGGATTTAACTGATGAAACTGAGTGCAAGCCACCTCCTGGAAAGAAAGCTAAGAAAGCCACCTCTGATGTTTGGGCCCACTTCACCAAGTATGTGGTTAATGCCAAAAATGATAAAGGCAATGATGTTGTACAGCTATGGGTTAGGTGTAACAAGACCAGATGTTACTACAAAGGTCGGTGTGAGAGCAGTAGAGGAACATCAGGTTTCAAAAGTCACTTGGAACACAAACATTTTATCTTGACCGGACAGCAAACAATCAACTTGAAGAAGAGTGAGAGCGACGAAACACATGCATCTATTGAGATTTATAGGTATGATGAGGCGGTCAGTTTGAAGAAATTTTATCTGTTGAGCTACTTTGTGGACTTTATCAAGTGTTTGCGTCCTACTTTTCCAATTAAAAGTCGTATTACTGTGAGGAAAGATATATTGAATATGTTTATGGAGGAAAAGAAAAAACTCTATGAGTACTTCAAAACACTTGAATGTCGCTTTAGTACAACCATGGATATGTGGACATCTAATCAAAACAAAGGTTACATGTGCATCACAGTACATTGGATAGATGACAGTTGGTGTATGCAAAAAAGGATTATCAAGTTCATGCATGTAGAAGGACATCATTCGGGAAAAAATTTGTGCTTAGCATTTTATGATAGTATAGTGGATTGAAATCTTGATAGGAGATTGCTTGCACTTACTTTGGACAATGCTTCATCAAATGATAAATGTGTTCAGGGGATAGTAAGCAAACTCAATAAGATATCTCCATTAATTTGTGATGGCATCTTTTTCCATGTGAGATGTTTGAATCATATTTTGAACTTGGTTGCTCAAGACGGTTTAAAGACAATTGCACCGGCCATTGCAAATATTAGAAATACAGTTGCAATTGTGAAGAACTCTCCATTGCAGTATGAAGAGTTTAAGAATTGTGCCTCAGAGTGTGACTTAGATGTGACAAGGGGTCTCTCATTGGATGTTTCTATAAGGTGGAACTCTACATATCTTATGTTGAAGAGTTCAATTTACTATAAAGATGCTTTTGGTAGGCTTTTCCTTCGGAATTCAAGCAAATATAAGAAATGTGCTCCAACTTCTAGTAATTGGTATATGGCAACATCGATATCTGCATGCTTGAAGCTTTTTTATGATGCCACTGAGTTATTCTCTGGGACAAAATATCCAACTGCAAATCTATTTTTAGAAAGTTTTGTCAAATTAAGATTGCAATTGCTGAATGGTGTGACAACTCTGACCCAATAATTAAAGCTATGGCACATTCCATGAAAATTAAATATGACAAGTATTGGGAAAAATCCAACATGATGTAGCATGCTTCTTTGATCCTAGATACAAGAGAAATGTGGTGGAATATTATGCACCGAAGATTTACCCCACCACTTCTATGCAAGAGATTGATAATTTTACTAAAGTTGTTTATGAGTTGTTTCAAGCTTATGTCTCTACATCAAAGAAGATAGTCTGCAGTGCTACAAATGTGCACCAAGTGGGTTCTCAACTTGATGTTGATGGGGATGATGAGCTTGACAATTTCTTGAATAGAATCAGTGAATTAGATCATGTTACAAAAAATGAGTTGGAAGTGTACTTGGAGCAACCTTTTGCATCTATAAAAGATAAGAATTTCGATATCTTGTCATGGTGGAAGGTCAAGCAAGTTGAGTTCCCTATTCTCTCCCAGCTTGCTCGTGATGTGCTATCTATTCAAGTATCGACAGTTGCTTCGGAGTCGGCATTTAGCGCCGGTGGACGGGTTGTTGACCCATTTCGCAGCCGTCTAGATCCTGAGATTGTGCAAGCTTTAATTTGTGTTAAAGATTGGACAATAGCATCAAAAGGTAGATTTTTAGTTTGCTTCAATAGTTTGTTCATTATGTGAAAATATTTAAGTCTAATCAATTTTTACTAATCATTCAGGTGGTACCATTGCATCTATGATGACTGAGTTGGATGTGGATAGCCTTGAGAGACATTTTGCAAGCTCGATAGAAACGGTTTACCTTTCTTAACTAACTTTGAAACTATATTGTGCAAATCAAGTAACATTTCAGTTTAATGTGCTTCTATTTGTCTTCTCAAGAAGATTAATATTGTTTTGTGCTTGCCTTTGCAGTTGGAGGAGCAAGAGGATGTTGATGGTACAGATATGGAGGAAAATATGATGGACTACTATGGCGACAAATAGCTTAGAACATGATGGACTGATATGATGGACTATATGTTTATTTTTATGTTGTGATGTTGAACTATGTCCGTTTGCTATTACATTGTGATATTGAACTATATGTGCTTGCTATTACGTTGTGATGTTGAACTATATGTGCTTGCTATTACGTTGTGATGTGAAACTATATGTGTTTGCTATTATGTTATGAGGTGGAACTATATGTGTTTGTTATTATATTATGATGTGAAATTATATGTGCTTGCTATTATGTTATGAGGTGGAATTATATGTGCTTGCTATCATGTTATGAGTTGGTATGTTTGGAATTTTGGATAGATCATATACTACTGTACTAGTGTACTACATCCTTGTGGATTTTTTCGCTTTCGTTTCCGCTCCGTTCCGTTCCGCTTCTGTTTCCGATACTATCCGTTTTCGGGGTTTCCGATTTCATTTCCGTTACCGGTAAAAAATATGGAAACGGAAACGGAACAGCTATTCACCGACCGTTTCCGTACCATTTTCACCCCTACTCAAGGGTGGAGCTAGTTATCGGATCGGTAGGGCAATGGCCCAAGACTCGGTGGTCCAATAGAAGGTTAACACGAGCAGCATATCCTTCCTCGGTTCCTCGTCAACCGTGTCGCCGCACTGCGCCTCAAAATCGTGTCACCCTTCGCCCGGTGACGTCACCCATGCGGCCATGCTCCTCCTCGCTCCCACCCCGCTTCCACCACCGCTCGCCGCTCGTCGGAGATCCAGAGGCACCGCTATTCCACACATCCGCTGCTTGAGCATGCACGAGCTGAAGAGGTCCGCGAGCCCTCGTCCGAGTGTGGGGCTACCACCGCTGAGGGAGGTGATGCTGGTGTGGCATGAGGAGTATGTGGAACGAGGAGGGGCGCATCTAGGGGGGCTTCAACATCTCCGTGCTCACACCCAAGGGCGAGTCCCAAGCCGAGACCTCCTGTCTCTTGCTCTTCGACGTATACTTCCCCAACCCACTCGCGCCGCACCGTCAAGATCATCTGGGCTGGGCATGACGAGGAACTCATCCTGGACTCCGACCTCCGCAAGATCGACCTCTACTCTTTCTAGGTCAAACACTCCTCTGTTTGTTGGGTTTTTCGTGGAGTGCTCGTAAGGTGTTCATTGGAGTTCTTGAGTGGATATTGCGATCTTCAACGGCTGTTGAGGCATGAAGCGAATGAGAGGTATTTTATTTGTTTTGTTGAAATATTAAACACGAAGTTTAAATTTATTTTTCAATTATATATTTGTACAATACTCTTTTATACCTTAATATCTATAGTTTTTATATTACTAAATATTATATATCTTTTATGTGGGAAGGATTTGGAGAGCGCTCAGGCCACCCACATCACCCCCACACTAATTTGCGAAAGTCCCTCCCTTTTCTTTGAATTACGGATAGGTCCCTGTAAATTATAAAGATGTCCTTTGCGATTTTTTTGTGAGGGTAAGAAAAACGATTCCAAATTGCATTGAGGTTCCTGGTTCGTTACTTTACGAAAAAGCCCCCCCCCCCGCTAAATACAAATCTCGAACGAGTCCTTTTCTAATTTTTTAGGATAGCGATTAGGTCAAAAAATATAACAAACAGGTCCCCGTCCCTTACGTCCATGTCCTTTCTCCGTTTTTCCCAGAAAAAATATTTTTGTCAATGGAAATATGTGTACAGCTCTATCTCTAGATTTTTTTTCAACTCGATCTCTAATCTCTAGATTTTTTTTCCAACTCGATCTCTAATATTTTCGAAACATGTATTATTACTCGATGAACACATAGAGTGTTAAACTCGATAAAAAAGGTTGACATCTCTAATATTTTTTCGGAACATGTATTATTATCCAGTTAACACATAGAGTATTAAACTCGATAAAAGGAGGTTAGCTGGGTAATAATAAAATGTTAATCAAATTCGTCAAAAGAAATATGTATCCAGCTCCTTTCTCCGTTTTTCCCAGAAAAAATATTTCCATCAACAGATATATGTGTGCAGTTCTATCTCTAGACTTTTTTCCCAGCTCGATATTTAATCTCTAGATTTTTTCCCCCAAACTCGATCTCTAATATTTTTTCGAAATATGTATTATTACTCGGTGAGCGCATAGATTGTTAAACTCGACAAAAGAAGGTTGACATCTCTAATATTTTTTGGAACATGTATTATTACCCGGTTAACACATGGAGTTCGACAAAAGAAGGTTGATCGGGTAATAATAAAGTGTTAATCAAATTCGTCAAAAGAAATATGTGTACAACACTTCATCTCTCTATTTTTTTTGGTAACTCGATTTCTGATATTTTCCGGAATAAAAAATATATGTATATAGCTGTATCTCTATGGTTTTTTTTTTGCAACTCAATCTATAATATTTTTTGGAAAATGTATTATTCACCAGTGATTGTATAGAGTTTTAAGATCGCTCCGAAAAAATATGTTGAGATCCTCTTACAGTCTTTTTTTAGGAAAAAAGTAGAGTAAATTTTACACGGTGCGCGTGCACCGTATATTCTGCCTAGTAGTAACAACCGCTTAAGAACTATGGAAATCATGGTTCCACCCCGATCGATCCTTACTCCAGCGAGCTCATAATTAATGTTAGGAAACTTGGCCCACGTGGCCCCATGTGGACTCTCCCGAAACCCTAGCTGTAGGTTATAAATAGGAGGCAGGGGGTCCCCCCGTGTTCACTGATGCAATCCGAATAATAAAGCAGAGCAATCCCTCCTCATATCTGTGTCTCTACCTCTCTCTCTGTTCTCCAGTTTAGATCTATTAGGCAACCTCGGACTATTCGGTAGCGAGGTTGTCTAACACGTTATTGGCACGAAGCTCTACTGGAGAAAGATTGAAATGTGAGAAATGGTAAGAATTGGGTGATTGAATCTAATCGCTTGCTCTATACATACATCTAAATCTTCGTAAGCACGAAGCTACGATTGGCAACGAACTTTGCAGTTTGTGGCATGCAGCTACAATACGCAACCATCATTACAGATCGGCACGAAGCCGCAACATGAAGATACAATTGGCAAGAAGCTGTATCCACGCGCACGAAGTGTGCCGCTATAGACTCGACTCCGTTGCTCGGCACTTGGCTCGAAGTCGTCTCCACGCGCACGAAGCGCGCCGACGCAGCCAACGCGCAAGAAGTGCTTGCCTCGACCTTCTCCCACCCGACGGCACGCAGCCGTCATCGCCGGTCATCCCTCCCGCGGCCATGAAGTGCCGCCAAAGTCGCGGCCAGCCATGAAGTGCCTGGTCGCCAACCGCCGAACCGGACTTGAATCCCCGCTGAACCCCGTGTAACTAGAAGCCTACCGGGCCCGGAACGCAGCGATCACCGCTGCGCTGGCTGCTCCGCCCACCGCCGGCCGCAGCCGCTCGCCGGCCGCCATTGACGCCCGGCTGCTGCGCTTCGGCCGCCCGGCCATCGCCGCGGCACCTTTGGGCACCGAAGCCACCTTGGCCCAAATCCTCCTGCACCTTGCGCACCGTGCGACGCATCATTCCCGGCCGCCCTATCGCCGCATGAAGCGCACGAAGCGCCATGCCGATGCCCCGTTTTTCTCGTGCCGCCCAACGTCTTGTCCTCCAGCCGCTGGCTCTCGCGCCTGCTGCGCATTCTTACCTCCATTGATCGCCGCGCATGATGCGCCCGGTCCAACCTCGCCGGCAACCGTCTTGCGAGCCGGTGTCGCCGCATGGACCCCCGCTTTACCGCTCACGCGGTACATGGAGCGGCCGCTCCTGCAGCCTGGCCGACGTCGTCCCGCCGCGTTAGCGGCGCCGCCGCCGCTCGGCCTGGCGCGCAGACGCCGCGCTGCGCCCCGCCGGGCCCACGCCCTCGCCGCCTGGACGCCGAGCTGATCTGCAGCTCCGTCGCATGACCATTAGGGGTCCTATCTCCTAACTACTTGGACATGAAGTCCAAAGTGACTTGGACAAAGAATAAAATGGACATGAAGTCCAACTCTGAAGGACAAGAAGTCCGATCGGAACAGGATTCCAATCCAGTTCTGAAAAGAGTTGCGCACGAGAGGGCATGGGAGTTTACCATTTTGCCCTCCCTAATTCCTTTTCTTATTTTACTATTTTCTTTTCTGAAAACGCATTAAGAATTTAGAAAATTGATTAGAAACTCCAGAAATTTTTGAAAATTACCAGAAAAATATGGAACTTCCCAGAAAAATTGCAAGAAAGTTTATAGCTCTGTTTTTATTTGTACTTAGCCTTATTTTAAGCATTTGTGAATACTTGCATGTATTTTTGCAATAATTGCCCTGTTTAGAATACCGAAAATTCATGGTAATTTATTTTCCGCATTTATGAATCTTGAATTGTGCAATTATTGTTTTATTCCATAAATTGCAAATGTGCGCATGAATCCACGTCAGACGCAAGACGCACGGTCGGTCGCCTGACGGCCGATCGCGGCGCGACGAACAAATACCGCGGCATGAACGAAGCCGATCGTGCGCATGAATCCGATCGCATGCACGAATCCGATCGCATGCACGAAGCCGATCGCGCACGTAAAGTAAATCACATGAAGTCTATCATGCATATGAATCTGTCGACGATTGGAGAACGGCTCCCGTCGAGCTTACTTGTTGAATGGGGGATCGAAGAGGTCGTTCGAGCGACGCGAGGTCGGGAGAAGAAGAGAAGGGGGACACGGTGTTTATCCTGGTTCGGGCCTCCCCCTGCCGGGATAACAGCCCTACTCCAGTGTATTCTGTTCTATCTCCTTTTTTTTTCCTCTCTCCCCCTTTACAAATCTTCAGGGGGGTTTAAATAATACGACTATAGGTACCAAAAAAGGCAACTACCTCCTGGGATCACGCTATGTATCCATATCCGTGACCCGTCGTCCTTGATTCGCGCGCTGTTTTGAATTTCGGGTATGATCTCCCTTGATCTTCGGCTGATTGGTTGGCTCCTTCCTTCTTCGTAGCGTTCGCCGGGCCCCCCGACCAAACACCCGAGTAGGTCGTGGCCTCTACGAGCATGCTTGCTCGTGGGGGGGGCGTGTTTGGTGCTTCTACGAGTAAAGGTGCAGACGCGTATGCTCGGAGGAGAAGGAGGGATGCTCGTTTCATTCTCCCGAGCATCCTGTCTTCTAGTATTGCTTGGTCGGCGGGTTTAGCTTTTCACGGGGGTACCGTGGTCTTTTGCCGGATAGTCAATCCCCGACAGCTAGCCCCCGAGGTTCAAGCGGGGAACCCTCGGGCTTCCCCTTGAGCCTAAGAAGACTTGAGGGGGGATTGAATTTCTTTTGGTCGTGGTTCACGACCATTTTACGTCGGGAGACGAGCTTCTTTACCCGGCGTGTCGCTCGGCGTGGGCGCGTCGTTTGGTTGTTCTGCGGTTCCTTCTCGAGAAGCCTTCTGCAATGGTACGGGCAGCTTTCTGAAGCGGCGCTTTCTCCGGCCAGGTGTTGCTACGTGATAGGCGGCGATTTTTATCCCGTCCCTTCACTGTCTTTTTAACCCTTTCTACCGGGAGAGGTCGGAGTTACACCGTGTCTCTTTGCTCGTCTCCGGCCAAAAAAATCTTCCAAGAGCCCTAGCGCCCAAGAACCTTTTTCGCTTCCCTTCCTTCTTTGGCCATGGCGCGTTTCAAGGTCAGCCAGATGACCCGAAGGAGGCTCCAGGTGCTCACGGATGAGGGGTACGTCGACCCAAGCTCGGGTCGAGTGCCTGGGGGTGACGCGACGCCGGCACCGCGGGAGACGGAGATTGTCTCCTGTGAGTTGTACGCCATCAACGGGCTTCGTCTGCCCGAGAGCGACTTCCTCGCCTCCGTGCTTGCCTTCTGTGGGTGCGAGATCTCTCATCTCCACCCCAACTCTATCCTTTCTCGCATGATCTTCTCCCATCTTTGTGAGGCGACGTGGGTGTAGTGCCCACGGCTAGCCTTTTCTTTCACTTCTACTCCCTTCCGCACCGGCCGATGGCTCCGCCGGTTGCGTTTATCTTCGCCTCCGCCCAACCGACCATACGAGTACCCTCTTGTTGCTTTGAAGGACTCGGTGTCGGGTTGGGCCGACCTCTGGTTCTACCAGAAGAAGGCGGAGGGTCCCGATTGGTCTACAGGGGAGGGCGCTCCGCCCTCGAGACGGCGCGCACTTTGTGCAACCCGAGGAAGAGCGGGTGCTCGGGGCGATCGATGAGCTCGCCAGATGGGGCTCATCGGTCGAGATATCGCCCGGACTTTACCTTCAACCGGTGTCCCCACGAGGCGCCGCGAGCACCCTTCTTCGAGGCGGCCGGGTGGCATGACTTCACCCGTGAGGACAACGCAGTATGTTCTGGACCTCTTTCGGCGCCGCTGCTTTCTGGTGGTCGGTGCTATATATATATATATATATATATATTGTTTTAATCTTCGGTTGTGACGCAGCTCCGAGGACGGACTGGGTTGACGAGAGGGTCGCCGAGATGTTCAGTGCCCCGAAGGAGAAGGAGCTGATGCCCAATCGTCAGATCCCCAAGAACGTTTTTGACCGCGGTGACGCGGTTAGTACATCTTCCTGCTTCTGCCCGCGGGCATGTTTCCCGAGCTTATTTCTCCCGATCTCTGCTTGCAGGAGAAGGTCGCCCTTGACCTTGCCGTGTCGAGCGCTGCAGCGCTGCCGCAAGCCAGCACCCCGGTTAGGGGTTCCCGCAAGAGGTTGGCGGGTCGAGGCCGCCAGGCATCCGCCTCGCCTCCCCGCGCCAAGCGGTCGAAGCGCCGAGCTTCGACCAGGACCACCACGCCGCACCTTGAGTACGCCGACCGCCAGGAGGTAAGCGAACTCCGAATCTGGTATGATGACTTCAAACGAAGGAGGCCGGAGCTGATGGGCCGATTGGAACAGCTCGCCGAGCAGGCGAGGAAGGCCGAGGAGGAGGCCAGGTCCCTCCCGACCAAGGAGCGGCTGGAGAGGCAGATCAAGGCCCTCCAGGACCAGCTTATTCGGGTGGTCGATGCCCCCGAGGAGGAGGAAGAAGAGGAGGCCACCTATGCTCTGGTCAGAAGGAGCAGGAGGTCGACCTCTCAAGCAACCTCGGTGCTGGAAGAGGTTGACATGGACGACGTCGACCCGGCGATGGCACGTGCCAGCGACGCCGCGGAGGAGCGCGTCGTGGTCGTGGCCGAGGCCTACGAGGCCGCCGCGGGCAAGTCGCCCATGGCCCGAGGGGAGGAGGCCGAGGAGGATGGCGCTGCTCGTCGAGCAGAAGGTAAGCTTCTACCTCATTCTCTTGTTCTGTTCTTGTCTTGCGATTTTCTTCGGGCTAACCCCACCCTGTTTGGCGTGGGCGTGATAGCTCGGATGTTGCTTTTGGACTTCCGTCAGATGGCTGAGGAGATTATCGATTCTGCAGTTGACGCCGAGCTCGACCGCGTCGTCGACCAAGTGATGGCCGAGGCGGGGGAGGAGCCGGCGCCAGCTGCGGACTCAGTGGAGCCCGAGCTTCCCTCGGCGGGACCCGTGGACGTGGAACCTATTCCAGCCGCGGAGGAGCAGGAGCCGCAGGGGGCTGAGGACCAAGAAGCCTTGGCCTTGGTCCCTTGCGAAGGGGTAAGCGCGAGCGAGCCCCAGGCGACGGGCTCTGGTGGTCAAGCGGTGGTGGCTTTCGACCCACCGCCCTCGGCCGCGAGCCAAGAGGAGGAGCCGGTTACTGCCAGCCAGCCACCTCCAACTGCGGACCAAGGGGAAGATGCGGTCGTGATCGCCCAGCCACTTCCAGCCGCGGAAGTGATCGCCGAGCTCGACCAGCTGCCTCCGTCTGCGGACCACGAAGAGGAGGTGGCCGTTGATGACCAGCTGCTCGGTAGTGGATCACGGGCCGGAGGTGGTCGTCCTCGACCAATCGCCTCCGAGCGTGGAGCCCCCATTGCTTCCGGTCGCGGAGGTGCAAGGGGCGGAAGCGGCGGCCGGCGTCCAGTCCCCAGGCGCAGCGGCCGGGCAGGAGGAAGGCGGCCACGAGTCGCCTGTTGGCGCAGAAGACCAACCTCAGGGCGTCCTGGGGTTGGTCGAGGGAGGAAACGTCGTTGCCCTCCCGGGAGCACCGGGTGCCCAGGAGGGGCAAGATCGTGATGCGCTAGCTCGGGATCAGGATGGCCCAGCGTGGGTTAATCCCTTTTTCCGAGCTGGCGCCACCGACCGCCAGCGGCTTCAAGACAAGCTGGTCAGCCGGGCTCTTCTGGTAAGCGTTTTGCTTTCAACTTTTTGCATGAGTCGAGCAATCTTCAAGGGGTTCTTCTTGACTTTCCTTCCCCTTTGCTCCAAGTTTGCTGCGAAGGCTATGGAGGACATCGATGCCTCCGCAGTTCCAGCAGAGGAGTTCTGGGCGTACCATCACGAGCAAGACGCCAAGATCGCCGATCTCGAGCGTCGGGTCTCCGAGGTGCGCGAGGCCGACCTGAAGGAGCTGGAGTCGGCGAAGAGCCTCGTCGTCGGGCTTCGGGACCAGCTCTTTGAGAGTGAGACGGCGAAGAACACTTCGGAACAGAAGTGTGCCGACCTCGAAGAGGAGCTGGGGAAGTTGCGGCAGGAGGTCCCCGACCTGCGCGCCGAACTCCAACGAGCTCGGGAGCGTGAAGAGGCCCAGCTCAAGGAGGTGCAGCGCCTTCGGGACAGCGCGGCTGAAGGTCGTGCTGCTCGGCGGAAAGTTTTGGACCTGGAGGCAGAGGTCGACTCCCTTAAGGAGGAACTTGCTGCCCTTCAGGTCGAGCGTAGGACTTAGCTCTTCTTTTATTTTTAGCTCGCGTAAATCCTGTAAAAAAGAAAACAACCTTTCGGGTTAAATGAGCAAACTTGCAGGTGTTTGGTTCTTGCCTGTTTTTCTCAAGTTCGCCTTCAACATATGCCTATATGATCCCGGTTCTGCAGAAAAAGAAAACAAGTTCCTGCATAGAGCATATAGCATAGATACGAGCAAAGAAAACAAGTTCCTGCATAGAGCATGTAGCATAGATACGAGCAAAGGATCCTTGGAAGAAGGGACGAATGTTCCTATCATACGGAGCCCCCCTGCCATGGACAAAGGTCGTGTCCTCACTGTTGCGAGCACGAGTTTGTTCATGGGAAAATTTAAGGGTCGCTTTGGTCGTGACGATTTTTTGAATGATTTAAATAGGTCGGTTGTGTCGAGAAAAATGTGAGCACAGAGTAGACGAGCTTTAAACCAACAATACGTAGAGCCGCCATACCCGAGTGGTCACTGAACCGGGCTTAGAGTGGATGCTCGCGCCCGACCACGCATACAGTGAAGAGCTACTGTGGAAAGTGAACGATTGGGCGAGCATCCGGCCGGGGGCCAAGGGAAATGGTGCGCACATACTTGTCGGATAAGCTCGTCTGCAGTGCTGGTAGACGACGATGCTCGTTCGACAAAGCGAGGACGAAACACGAGAAAGAGGGGAAATGTTTTATTGGAAAGAACACAAGGGGCGAGATAGGAGTACTCGTCTAAACGTAGAATTTACGCAGATTGATCGATGTTCAGGCCGGTGAGCTCCCGACCATCCGGCATCGCGAGGCGAACAGCCCCGGGCGTCTTGTAGACACGACCGTGTAGGGTCCCTCCCACCTTGGGGTCGACTTGTTGGCTTTCGATGGTCTTGAACTCTTCGTAAGACCATGTCGCCGACTTGTAGGACCCTAGGTCGACTGTCTTGGCTGCGTGCCTACGAAGAGCACGTAGGTAAACCGCAGGCCGAGCAACGCCTGCTCGCGTGTTGCTTCGACGAGGTCCAGTCGACGAGGCGCTCAACCTCTTGATCGATGGAATCGATCGGTTGCACCCTTGGGGAACCTAGCACGATTTCGGGCAGCGTGATGGCCTCCGCACCGTAGACGAGTTGGAAAGGCGTTTCGCCTGTGGCTCGACTCGTCGTGGTGCGGACAGACCAAAGAACGGCGGGAAGCTCATCCACCCACTGCTGCTTGTGCTGGTTGAGGGTCTTGAAGACCCTCTTTTTTATGCCCTGGACTAGCTGCCCATTTGCTCGTTCGGCTGCTCCGTTGCTCTGTGGATGCGCCATAGAGGCGAAGCAGACCTTGGTCCCGACCTCTTCGCAGTAACTTTGGAATAGTTCACTGGTGAATTGGGTCTCATTATCTGTGATGAGACGACTGGGTATCCCGAACCGAGTTACCACATTGCTACGGAGGAACCTCTTGGCCGCCTGGGCCGAGATGGTTGAGACGGGCTCGGCCTCTATCCACTTAGTGAAAGTGTCGATGGCCACGAGCAAGTACTTGCAGCCTTTCTGACCTCGAGGGAAGGGTCCAAGGACATCGAGCCCCAGTGTCGAAGCGGCCACGAGAGTGGTATGGTTTGCGTGGCATATGCTTTGGTTGACGGGCTTTTCGAGCATGAAGCGGCATGCTCGGGCAGGTCATTACGACCGACCGCGGCCCGCCAAGGCCGTGGGCCAAGAGTACCCTAGTCGGAAGGCCTTGCTCACAAGCGTTACGAAGACGAGTGAGCTCCGCACATCCCTTCATGGATATCACGAAGAAGGTATCGGCCTTCCTCCCGAGAGACGATTTGGAAAGGATTCCTAATGCGCCTTTCCGGTATAGGTCGCCCTCGATCACCAGACCGAGAAGATCGCCTTATTAGCCGGAACGCTCGGCTTCTTCCTCGGGCAATGTCCCATGCGCAAGGTATTGGACGAATGGCGTCATCCAATTTGCGCTTTGCTCGAGGAAGGAGACCCTACCACGGTCTCTGGTGCCTCCTCTTGAGAGGGAATGGAGGGCTTATGTAGGTGCTCGACAAGCACCACGCGAGCGGTGGTTTGAGAGGAACCGACTTTAGACATTTGGTCACCAGGGAATTATCCTTCACGGGATGTAGATTACCGAAATTCTTGAAGTATTTCTCCATCTTCCTTACTTCGCCAGGTGCAGCGCCATTGAGGTATCGAACACCGATACTCCTTGTTGACTGGTTCACGACCAACCGTGAATCGCCCTTCACGGTGAGCCGTTGGACTCCTAGCGATTTACATGCTCAAGTCCGCCAAAAGGCTCGTACTCTGCCGCGTTGTTAGTCGCGGCGAAATGTAGTTGGATGGCGTCTTGAAGTTGCTCTCCATCCGGGAGACCAAGACGACGCCTTGACCAGCGCTCGTATGCTCGGGATCCATCAAAATACAAGGTCCAGGAGTTTTCCCTCGAATCATTGGTCCTGCTGGTTGGTGGTGCCGGGGCCGACCATTCTGCCACGAAATCAGCTAAGACTTGTGATTTTATCATTTGGGCGGTGAGAACACCGGCTCGAACTCGGCGAGCTCCATTGCCCACTTGGCTATGCGACCACTGGCGTCCTGATTTTTCAGGATTTCCCTGAGTGGGAAGCCGGTCGGCACCACGATCTTGTGTGCTTGAAAGTAGTGACGCAACTTCCTGGAGGCCATCAGCAACGAGTACAGTAGTTTCTGGACCTCGGGGTAACGCTCCTTTGGTCCATGAAGTACTTCGCTGACGTAATAGATAGGTCGCTGGTACCATCTCTCTACCGCTAACACCGAGCTCACCGCTTGCGGGGTTGCCGCCAGGTATAGTAGCAATTCTTCCCCCGCTGTGGGTGTGACGAGGACGGGCGGCTTGGAGATGTACTGTTTTAGCTCTTTGAACGAGCGATCAGCTTCCTCCGTCCACGTGAAGCCATCATGCTTGCGGAGGGCTTTAAAGAAAGGTAGCCCTCGCTCCCCCAGCCGGGAGATGAACCGGCTTAAGGCGGCCATTCTTCTGGTCGAGCTTGTACTTCCTTTACGCACGTGGGCGACCTCATGTTCTCAATGCCTTCGATTTTCTCGGGTTTGCCCCTAACGCCATGTGGCCCGAGCCATGTAGCCGAGCACCTTGCCGGCCTTTCACGCCCGAACACGCATTTTTCTGGATTTAGCTTTATTCGATGCTTATTGAGGTTACAGAAAGTTTCTTCCAAGTCAGCAACGTGACCCGAAGTACTCTTGCTTTTGACAACTATGTCGTCGACATAGACCTCCAAATTTCGACCTACTTGGTCTGTGAAAGTTTTCTACATGAGGCGCTGAAAGGTTGCTCCCGCATTTCTCAGACCGAAAGACATGGTCGTATAGCATTTCTCTGATGAAGCCAGCTTTTAGGAGTTTGTCGAGTTCCTCCCGGATGATTGCCTGTTTTTCCGGGGAAAAGCGTCTAAGTTTCTGTCTCACTGGTTTTTTGTCAGGCTGAACCGCTAGCCTGTGCTCGACCACCTCCCTTGGGACCCCGGGCATGTCGGATGGTTCCCAGGCGAACACATCCGACCTTGCCCGGAGGAAGGTGACGAGCTCGAGTTCCTATTTGGGATCTAGAGAAGATCCCAAATGAACGACCTTGGCCGGTTCCGACTCGTTGAGCGGAACAGCCTTGGTCTCTCCTCCAGGCTGGAGGGCAAGTTTAGGCCGGGAATGCTTCGGCTCTTGGTCAGGGCCGCGAGTGGGTAACTGACCGACCATATCCAGCGCTCTTTCGTCGCAATTGAGTGCGGACTTGTGGTTCCCTTTGATGGTTATGACTCCGTTCGGTCCGGGAATCTTCAGGCACTGATACGCGTGATGCGAGGCGGCCATGAACTTGGCCAAGGCCGGCCTGCCGAGGATGGCGTTGTAGGCCGACTCGAAGTCTACCACCTCGAAGGTGATTAGCTCCGTTCTGAAGTTACTTGGGCCGCCGAAACTCACGGGCAGGACGACCTGCCCTAGAGGTTTGATCGAGGTGCCCGGGACTATCCCGAAGAAGGGCACGGCTACACTCTTGATTTTGGAACGAGGAATCTGCATCTCGTCCAAAACCTTGGCTGAAATAAGGTCCAAAGAGCTCCCGGAGTCTATGAGGACCCGACCGACGACGGTATTGCTGATGGTGGGGTTCATGACCATCGGAAGCCTCTGGGGTTTAGTCATCCCAAGGGGACAATCGTCCTTGGAGAAGGTGAGGGATATTTCAGACCATTTAATTTCTTTGCCAGGAGGCTTACCTGGGTAACATGGTGCACTTCTCTTGCGGCGTCCTTTAAGTCCCAAGGACTTGTAGGCGGAGGAGCCCCGAAGATGACCGCTATGTGATTCTTTGGTTCTTGGTATTCCATGTCATCCTCACTTTCCTCGGGCTGTTTTCCTTTGCCATTTTCACCTGCTCTGAAGCGTCGGCATGGGACCCTGCCATTGTAAATCGCTTCCAGCGGTAGGTCCACGTCCGGCAATTCCGTAGGTCGTGCCTGCGCTGGTGAAGCGGATAAGAGGTCGCCCGTCGGTCCGCTTTGGTCGCCTCGTTCTCGAGGCCTGTGTGGTTGTCCTCTTCCTCGAGCGTTAAACCCCGTGGCTGGCTGGGTTTGCTTTCGGTGTTGTTGTTGTTCCACCGCGGCTACCATGGTGGCGTGGGTTGCTTTTTCTTCTTCTTCTTGATCTTCTTGTCTCTGAGTCGACCCTTTTTGCTAGCCGAGGTCTCTAGGCCAGCCGAGGCGGCGACTTCCCTTCATCGGCATTTTCTTCCATTGACGGCTTCATCTGCGTTGGCGTATCGATCGGCCATCCGGAAGAGCTCGTTCGCCGTTAGATCCGGGTGGATCTCCGTGTCTGCGTGAAGCGCCGTCCGCACTCGAACTTGAAAGCTCGGACGATGCCTTCGTCCGATATGTTCGGATCGAGTTCGGACTGGATGAACCTCTCGACGAATTGTCGCAGGGTTTCCCGTCCGTCAGTATCAAGCGCTCAGGTCGCGCTCCTTTCCCGGCGGATGTAACAGCTCTGGAAATTTGCTCGAGCGCTGGCGAGCTGCCCCAGGACCGTATGGATCCTTCCTTACGATTGAAAAGCCACGCTCGAGCGGCTCCGGCCCGTAACTGGCCGGGTAATTTGCCATCACCTCATCGCCTCGCGGCGAGGATGGCGGTAGTATATATGGAGAGAAATTCGTCCGGTTACGGGTCGTTGAATCTTTCGACGTGGCCGGGCTTGAATCTGTTCGGCCATGCGACGTTCCGGAGGGAGCTCGTGAAGGCCTGGCAACCGAAGCTCGGGATTTCGCGGTGAAATCCTCGGTCGCAGCGGCCTCCACGCGGGTCTTCCACCCAACGCCCGGCGCTGGCCGAGTCGAGAAGACCTCATGCGACGGTCGTGCCGACGACCGCTTGGTCGTGGAGCGTTCAGAGCGCTCGTAATCTGGGCGATTATAGAGGTACCGCTCTGAGGTTGCTCTGTGACTGTTCTGGGGCTTTTCCCGGATCGGGTTAGCGGTCTGGGGCGATCTCCGAGCATGGCTTCGAGACTCACCTGCGGCGAGCGCATGGGGAGCGTTGTGATGGTCCCGGAAACACTCGGGCATCCGGTCACGGGGAGGATCCGAGACTTTCAGCTCGGCGGCAAGCCTTTCCAAATCTTCGGCTATGACCCTGCCCACGGCCTCCAAGCCTACTTGCTCGGGGACACTGCGCAGGTCACGCACGACCGCCGCCAAGGCTCAGAATCGCTCCCGCTTCCGGTGAATCAAGCGGCGGTGAGCTTTGACGGCGCTCCGAGCGCGATCGGGAGTTCGGTACTCCGCGAGTTCCTTTCCGTGGAAGCGCACCTCCCCTGTGCCTGGCGGCGAATGCTCGCGAGGGTCTTTCCCAAGGATGCCTCCAGGTGGAGTCTGGCCGCCTCGTAGTGGTCGTGCTTGGCAGCATCCGAGGATCCTTCTCCGGCCCGCGACGGCTCCCGCCACGTTGACTCGACGAGAGCGGGATGAAAGCGATGGGGACATCATTGTATCCCCTTGAGATGCAGTCTCTCGGTCGAGCTCTAGGTCGTCTGGTATGTCCAGGCCATCGTAGAGCCCGTCGTAGTCATCCTCGGGGTCCTCGAGGGTAATGTCTGGGGAATGGAGGCCTTGTCCTCGCATTCCCGTGTCCGGGGACGGGCTCCCAGACTCGGTGACCGATAGGATCGGTCACCTCGCCACGTTGTCGACGGCGTAGTACATGTCGTCATCTTCAACGTGGTCAAAAACGCAAAGGTCCCGAGTGTCTCCCGAGTTTGGCATCCTCGAGGATCTTGATCTGCACGGGAATCAATCTGTCGTCCCCACGGACGGCGCCAGCTGTCGACGATTGGAGAACGGCTCCCGTCGAGCTTACTTGTTGAATGGGGGATCAACAGAGCCCCGTCGTACGGATCGAAGAGGTCGTTCGAGCGACGCGAGGTCGGGAGAAGAAGAGAAGGGGGACACGGTGTTTATCCTGGTTCGGGCCTCCCCCTGCCGGGATAACAGCCCTACTCCAGTGTATTCTGTTCTATCTCCTTTTTTTTCCTCTCTCCCCCTTTACAAATCTTCAGGGGGGTTTAAATAATACGACTATAGGTACCAAAAAAGGCAACTACCTCCTGGGATCACGCTATGTATCCATATCCGTGACCCGTCGTCCTTGATTCGCAATGCTTTGAATTTCGGGTATGATCTCCCTTGATCTTCGGCTGATTGGTTGGCTCCTTCCTTCTTCGTAGCGTTCGCCGGGCCCCCCGACCAAACACCCGAGTAGGTCGTGGCCTCTACGAGCATGCTTGCTCGTGGGGGGGCGTGTTTGGTGCTTCTGCGAGTAAAGGTGCAGACGCGTATGCTCGGAGGAGAAGGAGGGATGCTCGTTTCATTCTCCCGAGCATCCTGTCTTCTAGTATTGCTTGGTCGGCGGGTTTAGCTTTTCACGGGGGTACCGTGGTCTTTTGCCGGATAGTCAATCCCCGACAGAATCCGATCGCATGAAGCTGATCGCGCGGTTGAATCAGATCGCCTGCACGAACCGATCACATATATGCACGAAGTTGTATTTATGAATCTTTATGAATCATGTATTTATGAATCTTTAACTTATGAATCCTGCATTTATGAATCTTGCATTTATCTTGTAGTTATGAATCTTTGTATTTATGAATCTTGCAGTCATTGCTTTCTTTTAGTTTGCTGGAAATTCATGAGAATTTAATTATGCATTTATGAATTTTTGCAACCACTCTCTCTTAGATTACACGAAGTAATCTAATGAAAGAATCTTGTGAATATGCAAATACCTGGCATTGTCAAAAGTGAGTTTGAAGAACTGACCCCGAATGGTTAGAACTACCTCACATGGGCATCAGATTTGAAGATCATACTTGCGAGCAAGAAGCTTCAAGCTGCCACCGGCTTAGGGTCCTCGTAAGACGCGCAACCTACTGCCGAGCAACACGATCAAACTTTGCCCTTTTTCTCAGGCACCACCTTTCAACCACTCTGAAGAATGAATACATGGCTGAGGTGGGTGCACTTTAGTTATGGACTGCACTTCAGAAGCGGTCTGAGAAGCTTAAGGGCCTGTTTGGGAGAGCTCCATTCCAAAAAAATCAGCTCCACTCCACCAACTTCACCATAGAGTAGCTCCATCATAAAGTTGAAGTAGGGAAGTGAGGTGTTTGGCTTGCAAATTAGATCTAGCTTCAAGAATAGATGGGTTTGATGTGGATACCCATTTGTGCCCTTGGGTGTTTAATGGAGGTGGGTAATTACCTCATATGTGTAACTAGTGGCAAAGGTGGGTAATTACCTATGAACTTCACGAGTGGGTATGAAACAGTGTTTCTTGGAGTACCCCTTGAGGAGCTCCACAAAAACCATGAAGTAGCCCCCTAGATTCGCATTTTTTCTGAAGCCGGAGTTCTGTGTAGCTGAGGTGTTTGGGTACACGAAGTTGGAGTGGAGCTGAAAATTGAGGAGCAGAGCTCTTCCAAACAGGCCCTAAGTCCACCTCTTGCTCCTAGCACAGCAAGATTGGGTTCGCCTGAAGTTTGCAAACTACATAACAGTGGTTGTTAATGAATTTTTAATTGTAAGCTCTCGAAAAGCATACATTTTCTTTTCTCATGAACAGAATTGCATTTTATTCTTTATTCCAGTATTCCATATTTGCAAGCAGTGTTTGAATTACATTGCCACTATCTGATTAGAATTATATTTCTTTTCATTTAGAAATTGTGTAGCACCCAAATGTAGGAGATATGCATTGTTGATAGTGGCACAACAAATACCATCTTAAGAGAGTCGAAACACTTCCAAACAATCACGAAGAACGCTGGAAGGATTACGACAATCGCAGAAAGTGATACGCATATAATAGGCTCAGGAAGAGCCACAATTATATTGCCAATGGGCACAACTTTGGTAATCGAATAAGCCCTCTTATATCCTGAGTCAACTCGCACTCTCTTAAGTTTTAAAGATATCCGCGCCAATGGGTTTCACGTAGAAACCAATGAAGAAAATGGCAAAGAACATTTATGCATTGTGAAGCACGCAGAATATGGAAAAATAGTATTAGAAAAATATCCCTCATATGAATCTGGATTGTACTACACGAAAATCAATGCACCCGCAGTGTATATTTCTTTGAAGACTGTCTTTAGAAGCTTTGGATTATTTTCTTTATGGCATTGTAGATTAGGTTATTCTGGTCTTAGAATGATGAGAAACATAGTTAACAACTCACAAGGTCATTGCATTAATGTTAATTTTTTTTTCCGAATCATGAAGATTTTGTGTGACATGTATGTGCCACCGAGAAACTAATAACTAGACCCTCTGTTATGAAAGTGCAACATGAAATCCCTGCATTCCTGGAACGCATTCAGAGGGTATTTGTGGACCGATTCAGCCCTTGCCAGGGCCATTTCGGTACTTCATAGTGTTCATCGATGCTTCCTCGAAATGGTCGCATGTATGTTTGCTGTCAACAAGGAATAATGCATTCGCAAAGCTGGTCTCGCAGATCATCAGAATTAAGAATGCTTTTAAGTTCCCGATCATCGCGTGAAGTCCATTCGAATGGACAATGCCCACGAATTTACTTCCAAGGCATTTGATGATTATTGCACAGCAACTGGAATAACTGTTAAGCACTCTGTACCGCATGTTCATACGCAAAATGGGCTAGCTGAAGTACTAATAAAGAGGATTAAGTTCATTGCCAGACCGCTCTTGCAGAGTTGTAACTTGCCCAATACTTGTTGGAGACACGCAGTCCTGCACGCACCATCCCTCATCAATTATAGACCATCGGTCTACAACATCCATTCACCTATGCAACTAGTGCAAGGGGTCATCCCTAAGATCTCTCATCTTAGAAAATTTAGTTGTATGGTATATGTAACTATACCACCCCACAGCGGACTGCAATGACAATGAGCCCTCTCCGCAAGTCTGGGATATACGTTGGTTATGAGAGTGCATCCATGATCAGGTATTTAGAACCCATGACTGGAGACTTGCATACAGCTCGATTCGCTGACTGTATCTTTGACGATGGCCGTTTCCCGTCATTAGGGGGAGAGAATCAACCATTGGATGAAAAATGCCAGAAAATAATATGGCATTCCACTGGGATCCCCGCGCATGACCCTCACACTAATGAAGCAAATCAAGAAGTCCAGAAAATAATTGATTTGCAGAATTTAGCAAATGAACTGTCTGATCATTTTTGTGATCCGAAGAGCGTGGTTAAGTCGCATGTACCAGCAAGAAATGCACCAGAGAGGGTAGAAATACCAAAGAAAGCAGAAGGTATCCCTCATCCTGTTCAGAGGCCTCAAAGAAAAAGAACATGAAATCTGGCTTCTCAAACCAAAAGTGCCCGGAGTCGTCTGGGGAAAACTGGGCAAGAGGACTTACCACAGCCAATCACAAAAGTGCCCCAAAGAAAGAAGGGGAGCCAGTTGAGACCTGGCACTGGAAAGAAGCCTGTGGAAAAGGCAATTCCAGATCTGAACCTTTCATTGGAAGAAGCCACCGGAAATAATGTGTGCGCACACATTGACGGAGAAAAACTAAAGGAACTTGCTCCTGGAATGAGAAATAGCAGTGAAGAGCAAGTAGAAGTGCATGAAGCACACCATGACGTAATGGCCATAACAGGAGAATCAATGAATAGAGCAACAGCCAATGTCGATGCATACTTTGCAAAGAAGTTGTAAGGTACAAGACAAGGTTTGTCGCTCAAGGTTTCACTCAACGTCCTGGGGTTGATTATGAAGAAACCTATTCTCCGGTCATGGGTAGAATTACCTTTAGATACTTGATCTCAATGGCAGTCAACTTGAAGTTGAGAATGAAGCTAATGGATATTGTCACAGTATATTTGTATGGAAACTTGGATTCAGAGATATACATGAAAGTACCGGAAGTTATCCCTATCCCGAACCAAGACAGAGCAAACAGAAACCTATACATTGTGAAATTGGAGAAATCACTGTATGGGCTGAAATAGTCAGAAAAAATGTGGTACAATCGCTTGAGTGACTTTCTTTGCAAGAAAGGCTACACGAACAGCGAAGATTGTCCATGTGTATTTATACAACGATCCACGAATGGATTTTGTATAATCTGCGCCTATGTAGATGACTTGAACATCATTGGGACGGATGAAGAAATTAAAGAAGCATGCTCATAATTGAAGTCTGAATTTGAAATGAAAGACTTGGGTAAAACCAAGTTCTGTTTAGGCTTGCAGCTTGAACATGTCGAAGGCGGAATCTTAGTGCACTAATCTTCTTATACGCAGAAAGTGTTGGAGAGATTTGGTTTTGAAAAGGCATACCCCGCAAAGACCCTAATGGTCGGAAGGTCACTCCAAGAAAGACCTAGAGCAATACAGGCCTAGAGAAGAGGGGGAGGAAGTCCTGGAAGCGGAATTCCCATATTTGAGTGCAATTGGAGCGCTCATGTACTTTGCGAATAGCACTAGGCTGGACATTGCGTTCGCCGTGAATTTGCTAGCGTGGTACAGTGCATAACCCACCAAAAGGCATTGGAAAAGGGTGAAGGACATCTTCCGTTACCTCCAAGTAAGCAAAGATGCTTGTTCTATAGAAAGAATAATGAATTGAATTTGGTTGGCTACACCGATGTCTGATACCTATCGGACCCGCATACTGGCAAGTCACAAACTGGGTATGTTTTCCTTTGCGGTGGAACAACAATTTCTTGGAAGTCGTCTAAGCAGACTCTTGTCTCGACGTTGACAAATCACTCAGAAATAATTGCATTGTATGAAGCCTCTCGAGAATGTGTATAGCTTCGAAGAATGGTTGACCACATTCAGAAGTCATGTGGTTTGAACATGGAATGCATAAGATGAACGAGGTCAATATACTGCACACTAAGTCGTGTGAAAATCTCGTAGATTTATTCGCTAAGTCACTCCCGGCATCTTCCTTTGAAAGATGCGTTAGAGAAATCGGGATGATGAGGCTTTGAGAAGTGCATATTTCAAGGGGAGAACTTTCACATACTCCTACATAAATCTCGAACATGAAGTTTGAGTACCCAACGTGAATCTTGAAGATTAACATTGAAGCTTGGGTGGATTGTACTCTTTTCCTTAGTAAGTTTTTCATTGAAGTTTTCTTACATAAGGTTTTTGATGAGACAATCCGTACAACACAGCAAGCGTATGCTATGTACTCTTTCTCCAAGTATTTTTCTCACTGGGTTTTTCTGGAGTTTTGATGAGGCATATGCATCTCGCGGTGAAGAGTCCAAGGGGGAGTGTTAGGAAACTTGGCCCATGTGGCCCATGTGGACTCTCCCGAAACCATAGCTGTAGGTTATAAATAGGAGGCAGGGGGTCACTCTGTGTACACTGATGCAATCAGAATAATAAAGCAGAGCATTCCCTCCTCATATCTGTGTCTCTACCTCTCTCTCTATGTTCTACGGTTTAGATCTATTAGGCAATCCTGAATTATTCGATAGCGAAGTTGTCTGACAATTAAAACACACACCCCGGCCGTAACCCTCCCCAACGGCCCAACCAACAAATCGGCTGTGGAGTACGTGTAGTAACGACGGGGAGGCGCAATCAGGTAACCGCCTTTTATTGCACCGGCGCGCAAGCAAGAGCTAGCGAGGCAGGGCACAGCCCATGCAGAGCCCTAGCTGCCGCATCTTTGCTCTCGAAAGGCGTGGCCGCGTTTGGATGGATGTGTCACCATCTCACCACGTACGTGCCCCGCTCGCTTGGAAAAGCAGAGCAGGAGGCTGGGCTAGCTAGCTCGCAGCTACTAGCCTCTTAGCCTTTGCCCTTTGGAGTGCAAAATCCTCCTTGGTAGCCACGCACCGATAGGATCGGCCAGCCGATCCATATCCATGCATGCAAATACGCAACGAAGCATCGATCGAATCCATCCATCAGAATCAGACGCGCGTGTTGTCACCTCTACCTCTTGCCGATGGATATGGCCGGCGCCGGATAGCTTTTCTATCTGCATGGAAGCCGAAAGGCGAGTCTCGCGATCGAGCTGCCGCCGCTGCGTGCGTGCGTGCGTACGTACGTGCAGTGCATATGCATGCATGCATGCATGCATGGCACCAGCGGCGATGTGAGAGGAGCTAGAGGAGGGATCCGCAGGAGCAGCGTATTGCCTCAACACCGATCGGTTTGTCAGTGAGACGAAGGAAGATGCATGCTACCTACTGGCTCTCTGCAGGGATTCTCTCATGCATGCAGACGCAGGAGCTTTGGTCGTCATGATTACGCCCTGGCCCGCCCGTGGCTGCAAAACAGCGCCTATATATGGCCTATGCAGCTCGTCTTTTCCATTCCAAAAGCCCATAGCTAGGAGCACTACGTACGTACGTCCGTGCGCAGGTCGGTCCCTGTGTTGAGCTCTCAGATCATGCACCGCTACTGCCCGGATGGAACTACGTGCCACGCCAGTTGCACGTGTCCTCCTCCACAGTTACCGCATTAGATTCTCATTAGTACGTTCAGCTACTCGCACTTAATTGGTGGATGCCGTGCTAGCACTAACTGCATTAGCATCTCAAAACTGCAGCAGCTAGCCCACATCTATAGGAGTGCGCCACAGTGAGAGCCATAGCTTTTCAGGACGAACAGTAGTAATGTTCTCAACATCGTGCAGAGGTACTGCTTCTATCTGGAAGATATCGACGAGAGGTCCATGTTTCATTGTCGATGATCAGTAATCAAGCAAAATAAACGGCTTCCTTTCTTTCACAAATTAATAGCATATGTTTACACTAATTTAAATTGGATTAGTACTCGTATTCAATTAATGTTTCCCTCAAAATTAAAATGATTGCGCCATAATGAGGAAATTCTTTCCACGCCGAGCTACCGGGCTCTTCTTCGAACGAGCTAAGCTCATCATCACCAGGAGCCCAGCCTAGCTAGCTAGTCTTCTGGCCCATGGAGTACAAGCCTAGCTTGAAGGGAGTAATTGACTGCAAACGAGTCGGAGTGTTCATAAACCATGCAAACTTAATTAGCGCTCGTATTATTGTCTAACATCTGCAATATTGATCTCCAGTCCATCAAAACATCAAAACAAGTCTTGGCGTCAAGTGGAGCTAGCTAGGTTCACCATGCATTTGTGGTGTGTGCAAGAAGATGTGATCGATATATATATATATATATATATATATATATATATATATATATATATATATATATATATATATATATATATATATATTGAGGGTGTCTAGGAAGCACCTGAATGTTTTTTTGGTTTGTGAGCACTCAAATTTGTAGCATTTGGATCTAGATCCATCCATGCAATCAATTTGTCATTTCTCCCTACCATCCTTCTCTTTATAGGTCCCCAGGTTGAGTGCTCACAAACGAAAAAAACACTCGAGTGTTACTTAGCCATTCTCATATATATATATATATATATATATATATATATATATATATATATATATATATATATATATATATATATATATATATATATATATATATATATATAAGCAAATACTTCTGGCATTATGAGCTAGCATTGAGTCTTTTACATTAGCAAATTCATGCACCATGTATGTATAACACCTAGGCTGCTGTTCTATGTACATGACTGCGAAAGAGCGTCACTAGGTCCCCACAAACTGAAGAGGAATCCTCAGCTCTCATAGTCCAAGAACGCAGCAGGCAGAGACATGAGAGTTGATCAGTTACAATTACTTGCAATGACACACACACACACACAGACTGTATGAGTACGTGTGTGACTGGAGGAGTTACAGGGGCATTGAAGAGGGGGGCTCAGTGCTCTCATCATAGCCAAGGGTTCGCATCGCAGCTGCTCGCATTTACTTGCAGCTTGCTGTTTGTGCTGTTGTAACTTTTGTAAACTCCATGTTGCCAAAAAGGTGCAAGTCAAAATGCAGGCAACCCACACTCACATCTACCCCTCTCCCCAAACTTGGGGGCCTTCTTTAGTTCTTTCCCATCACCACACTGACATGTACAAGATCACAAAGATCTCTCTCTCTCTCTCTCTCTCTCTCTCTCTCTCTCTCTCTCTCTCTCTCTGGTTGTTGCGTGAGTTTGGAGAGAAGAGATGTGATACACTAGTACTAGCCAGTAGCTAGCACCATGTCTCTTACATCCTCCTCCTGATGGGTGACCATGCATATGACTGAAGTACCTTACAAGGTGCTGTAACACATCAAACCCTGAGGAGTCACAACTCGCAAGTCACTGCAGCAGCAAACAATTCTTTTCTTTTTTCCCCATTCAACTCACCCTTTATTCCTCTTCGTTCACATGCAGTAGGTGTGTCCAAGTGCACAAGTAGAAGCATATATGCCACCGAGGTGGAATGCAGCAGAACTGAACAAATCATGCATATATGAGACCAGACCTTTGATCCACTGGTCTCCTACTCTCCATCATATCACACATATGTACACACATTATTGTACTATCAGCTCATTCCCTGCATGCATCTTCCACTGTTATAAACTTACAATGAGTTCTGTTATGCTTATGCTACGATGATAAGCTTTTGTAGACTATAGAGGGGGTACCTTATTAGGCCCCGGATTGGCTGTGCGTACGAGCAGATGCATATATACGAGATACGACCTGCCTATAGCCATGGCTAACGAGCTAGCGGTCCCCTGATCGAGTTCCAAGTCAGGCATGACCAACTCCTCAACTGCCTGTTTTCAAGCGGTTTCGATGGTATGTATGGCAAACATTGTTCAGACGCACTCACCAGTCACAAGTGACCGAAACTTTTTTATACAGAAACTGTGCTAGCTACTTACAATAATATATATAGTCTACTGCTTACTCTGTATCTCATTTAAAGTAAGCAATAAAACCATCTTATACAATAACTATCTTTAAAAGTTGTCTCTGGATTGTGCAATAATTATCTCCTCTCTCTTGTACATAACTAATCTATCTTGTACGTACTCCGTGCCATGCCGACTCTTGCGTGAGAACCGGTTCTCTTCTTTTCTCACTTTTACACACAGGACAAAACTGATATGTACAGATCAAAAATAGGCTGAAATAGCCTTATTGTACGTACCCTAATAACTCCTCGGCACCAACCACGAGCGCCAAACAAGCACGCACAGAAAACTCGCGAAAATTCACTAGCACTCACTAACAGCAACAGATGGGCGATTCGAAACCTAGCATGCATGCATGCAGTCAATGAAAACCACGCACGCAGGACCCCAAAATTGAAAATGGCTGCCTCCTCACACTGATGCACCTCCCTTAATTCCCCATAAATGGAACAGTGTCCATACACAGTCAGTCAGTCAGTCAGTCACACAGTCATGCTTGCTCGCTAGCTATTCCGGCCGGCCGGCCGGCCGGCCGCATGCATGCACGCATGTATGTCCAAGCGCAAGCAATGGCCATCGCCTATCGTGTTCCTGCAAACGGCCGGCCGGCCGGTCCCCACCCGCCAGCGCTGCCGCTGCCGCTGCCGCTGTGCTTTTTCGTCGTCCTGCCGCGAGCAAGGCATTATGCATGGCGCGCTCTGCGGCCCGTTTCAAAACTCTTTGTTGCCGTGCTCATAAATGGGCACTGCTAGCTTCATCCTATCAGCCCTTTCGTCTGTTCTACCTTTATGCTTCTACACCCGATCCATGCCGGAAGGACGAGCTGGCTAGCTCCTTGCATGTTCAATGGCATGCATGCATGCAATTGATGCTCTGTTCCTTCTAGCTGAAACTTGAAAGACCAAATGTTAGCTACCCTTCCTAGTTATTAATTGCAGCTAGCTATTCTGTTCCACCTGCTGGATCGCTAGACTAATCACAACCAAGCAGATGAGATTAAGTACCAGCTGCTCGTGTAGATTTGACCAGGGTTTTTACCCTTTGAGCTCTTGCATCAGCATGCAAAGGGTAGCTAGCTTTCCATTTTGTAATTCGGGCTCAAGATAAAAAAAAATGATTGTAATGCTGGAATATATATTATATGATCGTTCTAGTCTGAGCTGTCTTATGGAGTAGTACGTAGCTTGTTGTACAGCAATGCATTGTATGTTAGTAAGTTATGCTGCAAAACATTTAATGTATACATAAATTACCATAAGATGTTAAGAGTACTAAAACCTTGAAGCTCTCATTCAAACGGTATATTTTAAGTACTACAGTATTACTTCATCCGATCACAAATAGTTATCATTTTAGGTATCGATACGGTCTTCACAATATAACTTTTTATTATAATATATTAAAAAAACCCAAAAAAATTATAATATTATGAAAGTATTTTTTGAGATAAATCTACACATATGATTTTGATGTTTCTAATTTTGATATTTTTAAAAATATTAACAATCAGAATTTTAAAAGTCTGTTATATCTTTGTCCAACACGATAACTATTTTTAACTAGAGGGAGTACGCTACTAGCAACTCTAGCTGGAAAAAAATACAAATATTAATTAACCGTTTCTCCATTCATCCAGCTAGACTGAAAAATCTTCCCTTAGCTTGTATATATCATGAAATCTTCCAAAGATTATCTGTTGGAAAGACACTAAGTGAAACATGCATTTTTCTCCCGGAGAAACGACCCAAATTGAAGGCTAATTAACGGGAAAGGAACAACACACCCAGCAAGCTTGTCCAACTTTTCTGTCATGGAATTTGGTTTCCAGTGTAGGTAGCATTATTTAATTGGACGCCTGCTTCCTCCTTTTTGCCTCCCCGTTTATGACTCTTGGGCATCGCCCTTTCCTGCCCTATATAAAGGAGGCACCACCCCTCTTCTCCACAGTTCTAGCACACACCTACGTCTTTTACTCTGGCCACCAATTCCTTTCCTCTCGCCCGCCCAAGCTTCATGGCAGGTCCTTCCTCGCTTGCCTCAACGGGACACCTTTGGATCAGGAAGAGGAGGCTGAAGCCTCCTAGCAAGTACTGCACCGTTCTGTGATGGCCCTATCCTCGCCGAGCTTCTTCAGTCACCTCTTCTCTACCAATTCTTCAACATCCTTCCACTTACACTTATTCTTCTTCTAGATCTTTCGGTTGATATGTAAGCATGTCTTCTTGACCTTGCAAGACTTTTCACCGAAAGACAATCTTCTACGATATTTCTTCCACATCCTATCGAACATTTCTTATCGTCTCGCATCTATCAATCCTCCCATCTTCTGTGTCCCCGTCTATCCCTCTTGAGCTTGTATTGCTTTTAGCTGCTTTTACCATGCACTCTATGTAATGGAAGTTAGTTTCTCGTATGTATTTTGTGCCATGCATTGTATGATCTGTGGCCTCGCGAGTTCTGTATGCTTTTCTACTGCTCTCTGTTTGATCCAAAAGGGAAAACAGAAGACCATGTAAGCTAGCAAAGCTAGCCCATAAGTGATTTAGTAACTTCCGCTGTTTGTTGACGCTCAGACATGCAAAACTACCAACCTCTCTGATCTCTCTCTGTGTGTGTTTTCTCTACTATTGCTGCGGCGAAATCATGAGAGTATGAGACAGACCAGACAAGATGAGAGTGGGCAAAAAGGGATTTGATAAACATCATCAGGATGTTTTGTTTGCTAAAATCAACCAAATCTGAGAGCATTGGATCATAAGTATCGTTGTTGAATTTTTTATTCTACGGTCTAAAATTTAGATGTTATTTAAAACAAAAACATCCGGGAGATGCCTTTACACACTCGGGCAAAAACGCTAGCTAGCGACGTGCGGCGCAGTCGTCGTTGAAAGCAGAAAATTTACAGGGCCGGAACGCGCTCCTGGCCGGGCACATTTACGTGTACTGAAAGCCTCTGCGACCGTCACGTACGCGTGGTCCTAAAATTAAACTCATACTCGCGGTCAGATCGATCGACGCAGCACCACTAGTTGTACCCTAGCTAATACGCATTTGCATCGATCGATCGGATCCCCCTCCACGCTCGTATCATCGATCGCGCGGAGCCCTAAAGCCTAAGCACAGCGCGCGCGCGCGTATACGTACGTCTCAGGCCGAGTTGTTAGCGTTTGCTCAGAACGCGCGTAGTACCTGGAAGCGAGACGTTCGCCCAAAAGCTAGCCGCGGCCCGGCCCCTAGCTAGTGAGGTCACATTTTAACGGGAAACAGGCGCGGCATCGATCGCTTCTGTGCGTGCGTACGCGCGTCCTTGCGGCCGGTTGGTTTCGGCAATAATTCACGACGGCGCGGCGCCGTGTGCCGGCCGGCGGTCGTACTCCAGATGCTCGAGGCCCGCATATGGACGCCGCGTAAACGTACGCTTCGGGGGGGCGCAAGGCTAGCTAGCTTGCGCCTGTTCGTGCGTGGCCGGCCCAGGCAGGCGTGAGGAATTCCTTAGCGGCGGCACAGTGCGACGCATGCGTGCCGTACTGGTCGTCCCCGTCCAGCATGGAGCCTACAGGCCCTGTGCCGTGCGTGTAGAGCTGGGGCTTCGGCCGAAAACTCAAAGAGGTGAATTAGCTTATCTACTCGCAGTAACAGCCTAACAGGCCGATTGGCCTTATCTACTCGCAGTAACAGCCTAACAGGCCGGATTGGCGAGCGGGGGTGGTAGAAAATCTGGAGCTTTCACACGGCACTGACCAGCAACAAAAGATTCCATGTCTTACACAGTTCTCCGGTAATGAACAGTACTCCCTCTATTGAGATCATTGTAAGGTGTTCGTATATTTTGAGATTTTAAGCTTGTAAACTTTAATCACTAAGTGAGTAGTTCAATAATATATAGATTATGTAATACAAAAGTGATACAGTTATTAACGGCCAAAGTTTAACTTTAAAAATTGTACTTGGTCGAATTATGCTTTATAAAAATAAAGGAGGGAGTATGTTGCATTGGATTTCCAACAATCGGTGTGGCCAATAAATGCAAGGAAACAGGGAATTTACCTGGCAAGAATCCCTTGGTCAAAATAAGTTTCCTGTGCGTTCCATCCAGCAAATAATAAGGCACAGTTGATCCAAACAGTATAGTTATATATTGTACTACTCCATACAAAAAAATATAGCAACATGCATGAGCCGGCATTGATGAAATGACTACTTCAAAAACTATTGAGTAAAGTTGAAGATATGATTATCTAACTTTCTGCACACTGTTGCTGCTGTACATCTGAGATCACGCGCGAGCATATTATATATACACACATACACACATACACACACATGTATATCACTAGGAAGATTCGCGCGCTACGCCGCGCCGTGCGAAATTTGATAAAAAAATGATGAAAAGCGGGGAAAAACGGAAAAACGACGGGCGAAAAACGAATTTACGTTTTTTTTTTGGGAAACGGCCAACGAAAACATTTTTTCCGTGTTCCGGAGAAAACACGGTTCACGGAAATAATTTTTTCAGGCAAACACAAAGAAAGAAAACGGCTTTCCATATTTTTTGTGGGGAAATAGCCACCGAAAACATCTTCCCCATGCTCCGGAGGAAAAACGGATCACGAAAACATTTTTTCGGGGCAAAACGGAGAAAGGGAACGGTTTTCCATATTTTTTGTTTTGGAAAAACGGGCAAGGAAAACATTTTTCCCATGCTCTGGAGAAAAATCGGATGACGAATTTTCGACCAAAGCAGATAAAGGAAACGGTCTCCCAAATTTTTTTGGGGCGAAATAGCCACGAAAACATTTTTTTCGGGAAAAACGGAGGAAAACCGATCACGAAAACATTTTTTTCGAGAAAAACGGAGAAAGGAAACGGTTTTACATTTTTTTTGGGGAAAAACGGCCACCGAAAATATTTTTCGCATGCTCTGGAGAAAAAACGGACTCCGAAAACATTTTTTCGGGACAAAACGGAGAAAGGACCCGAACGTAAAGCGCGAGGACCTATTTGTTATAATTTTAGGCTTGTTCGCTATTTTGAAAAATTAGTAAAGGGTTCGCTCGCGATTCGTACTTTACGAGAGGTCCTAAATGCAAAAGGGCGAACCAGGGACCTAAACGCGATCCGGAAAAAATATCTTCCTCTCACAAAAAATCGCGCGAGAACTTGGACGTAATTTTTGAAAACCGGGAGGCTTCTACGCAAAACGGGCGGCCGACGCGTGGGGGGCGCGGTTGGCCTCCGTTCGTAGGCCTCATAAGAATGGGTACCATTTACACCGATCAATATCAAATAAAGACACGAGGTGATCGTTTACACCGATCGAGATCCCACAAAAAAACATTTAAACTCAATGAGCGATCATCAATGTTTTAAATTAGGATTTTCGCGACAAGGTCTGAAAAAAAAGGCTACAGTTGCTATGTGGAAACCATTCTTCGTCACATTTTCAATATTAAAAAAAATTAAATATGTATATAATGTATGTCATCTCTCCAACCAAATCATTAAACCATGGTACTTTAGAAGGTATTAATATTTTTGTAATAAGAATATGAATCGAGTCCGAAATCAACAAACATGTTAATACATGTCAAAGACCTTGACGATCACTCATTGAGTTTAAATGTTTTTTTGGATCCTTGATCACCTCATGTTTTTATTTGACGTTGATCGTTATAAATGATTTTGCTATATGCGCGTGATCTCATATGTACAGCAGCAACAGTGTGCAGAAAGTACTTAACGTTCTTATCAAGTACTTAGACTATCTCCAGCAATTTTCCTTCATTTCATTCCCTTCCCTATTCCCTTCCCCATATTCATTCCCTTTATTTTCTACCATCTCCAGCAGCATCCCCTTATGGGATTTGTGAAGGGATTGGAGAGAGAATCTCCTTCTAAAGGGATTTACTGTTTGAATCCCTTCTGAAGGGAATCGTGAAGGGAATCCGTTGGAGCACTTAGGATCTGTTCGCGAAGGGATTTGAAGGGGAAGGAAAGCTGTTGGAGATAGTCTTAGTCACTAGGAAATATGAATGCTGGATTATTGAAAAAGATAAGATGAGATCTTTTACTAGATTTTTCATTGTTCAAACTTACAAGAGATGTATTTGAGCCTTTTAGTCATGCTGGATTTCAAAATGAGTTAATTACTTTGGCTCATGGATATCTATATAGGATAGCAAAACTATCGCTGGCTCTAAGTTACGGTATATAGTACTTATAGCTAATATAGAAGAACATTGTCTCATAGCTTCGCGTTTGTGGTCCAAAAAAATTACAACACTGCTATAGCCAGCTATTTAGAACACCAATGATCATCCCTAAATTTCCAACGGAGCTGCTTCTCCTAAATAGGGCCACGAACTTTCCACAGTATTTAAACTTCAGCAAGACAGCAAGTAAAAGCTGTGTTTTCAAATTTCATCGCGAGTAAGGTACCGCAACATTCATGGACGGGTATGTGATCATTGTCCTGCCCTGATGCCCAACAATTACTACAATTATGGCATATTGATGGCCCAAAAAGCATAGTACAGGATGAAACAGTTGAACTCATGGAATAATGCAAGTTCAATTCAGTAATGTGAATAAAGTGACCGCGTGTAGAGTAACTGTAGCCTATTATTACACCAGCATAAATGGAAAGCATCACTAACAGTTTTGCCGTGACTGTTTGAAGAACACAGGACAAAAGCATCGACACACTCAAACCAGAATGGAGCAGTGCAGCTGATCAAAGAGTTGACTGGTACAAGGGGAATCAAACAGTCAAACACTGATTATATTTAATTAAGAAAACATATACACTGCTCCTAGTTCTATAACAACAGAAATACGATATATATTAGATTAACAAAGACATGAATAGCTAAACTGTGACAACTTCCAGGGGTTAAACTGTAACAGGTAAACTTTATCTCTTAAAAAATTCATGTTGCAAACACTTGATCGAAGCCAATGTAATTTCCTGAGGATGTTTAAAGGTTCCAAATATTTAAACGAGATTCCGGAAATAGACAAAAAGAAATTATTTCTTCAGCATGACCTCTGAGTGGAGCAAATGTATGGTAAAATGAAAATCGTATTAGTTTCTGAAATGAAAGCAAACAGGCCTCAATAGCGGCCGTAGATATTCCCTTTTCTCCAAATGTTTATGACCATGCCCAATGACCAATTAGAGACTGGGCAGCAACACATTCTTAAGTTTGTTTGCAAGGTGAATAATTTTAGAAATTTAGGGTGTGTTTGGTTGCCTGCATGGTGTCTGAATCGCATAAGTGGATGCAACTGTATTTGTTAGACACATGTTTGGTTTCCTGTTCATCCTGACCAGGTGGATGCAATTGCACCCACTCATACAGGATGGAGAAAACACAGAAATTGGACTTCTCTCTAATGCAGGCCCATGAGATGCACAAACAAGCAATCAAACAACTTAACTTGCATCCATTCAGTCAGGCCAAGGCCAGCCTGGATGGCTCATACGAAACAAGCTAGGATGGTGCAGGTAACCAAACACACCCTTAGGCGCTTCAGGATGATCAGTTCCAAGGTTCAAGCGTGCTACCCTTCCTGAACTAAGTTTGGAGATAAATTAAGAACGGGTTCAACTGGCATAAATATTGCCATCCTTCTCCCATCGTCAAAGAACTAATATACAATGCTACCATGACACTCCACCCATAGACACTAAACCTTGTTTTTATCATTTGCATAGCCATTGTATCCTCGATGCGAGAAATAAACCAAGATTCCTAAAAAGCATATATAAAGCACCATTTTCGACCAAGACAACATGAACTGTTCAGCACCAAGGACAGGGACCCTCAGAATGGATCCTTCACAAACCGAGCACAACGCACGCCATAGTTCTTGTGTGCATCTTTTCCTGGGGAAGAACAGAACAAGAGGAAGGGCCGGGCCGGTAATAAAGCGAGATAGTGTAAATGTGTAAACTGTAAATAGTGTAAATGTGTAAACTGTAAACGCCTCCTTTATGCGTGCATGCTCAGGCCACTCTTTGCATATGCAAGCACATATATGTTGTTACCCCACTTTGTCTTAAAGGTGCGAGACACAGTTTTCGAGAATGAAGAATGCTATCATGAAGATATAGACGGTGATGATAAACAAAATTCAGGTTGAAGACAAGACACAGACTGACTGGGCCAGGCCACTAAATGCAGACAACTAACTAAACCACTGGACGCCAGCAAACTATTCGTTGAAACAAGGATCTTGAAGTAGTTTGATCAACCACGAAGAACATACTAATTACATCTACTGAAGTATCCTGCTAACTCGGCAATTTATAGATCAATAGGAGAAAAACCATTTTTGCAAATTTCTGTAGCTACCAAGTTTTGTATCTATGCCTTTTGACTCAAAAGACAACAGTTGAAATTCTTATCTGACATGTTTTGCACTTGAAAACAATGGAGGTGGCAAAGCCCTATATCACTATTTGCTAACTATCGGAACTAGATAGCGCTAGCACGCTCCATGAGCACAGTTAACAATGGCAACTGCCGGCACAAGTGCCCACCCAATCTCCGGGCAAAAGAGATCTGTAGTACTTGGCAAATTTCGCATTCACCAACATCGTCCCCTTTGGTATTCAAACACCTGATATCCGTGAAAGTTCATTAGTAAGGAAAGTATGGACATGCCTTTTGCATTTACGGTTGAAGCACAAATGCTAAACAAATTATTACGAGCTCACTGTTACACAGTATATATACCTGCGGTACTCAATATAGCGAGTAAAACAATACCTGGTTCTGGTTTGGTTTGTTGTTGGAAAGCGGAAATCGAGGTATTATTCGTCCGTATCCGATCCATTTTCACCCCTATGTGTAGGTGTGTCTTCTTTACTAGCAATGTTTTATTAATCTGCTGGCCGCTAGTAATCATTTTGTGGATGCAACATTTAACATCATGTTTTTATTGCGTACTTATAGAATTAAATTAATATTACGCTATGTTAATTTTTTAAAAATATATTTGTAAGATATATAGAATAAATAATCAATTAAACCAATTAAAATGGAGGGAATGATCAATTGTCCGGTAATCTTTCGACATGATCCTCCGGATTCTCCTATTCCCGTTCGGGGTAGATTGGTATCTATTATCTATTAGCGGCGACCAAGCGGCGGATACGCAAGGCTACAGAAGGAGCGGGCCGGGGATTCGATAGAACACTCCGGAAAGATCACGTTCGCACCTCGTCCATCTCGGCGAGCGGAGGAGTATAGCCTGACGGCGTCGCTCGGCGGTGCGGAGGAGAAGATCGCGACGGTGGTGCGGTGGCGGTGGAAGAGTTGGCGTGTGCCCCGTTCAACCTCCATGGTTTGCGGCTCGCTACTCCGAAGTTTGAAGACTAGGTGGAGATGCTGGGCTTCCAGACCAGGATAGCAAAAGCATTGGCCCAGGTGCAATCCAGGCTGTTTTGATCCAGGCCATCCCAGGAAGTCCAATTATCCAAATGTGTGAGCCTGTGCAGTAGAAGTAGTTGCAGCAGGCTAGAAGCACAGCTGTACTGGTCTGATACATCTATTTGATGGCCTGGCGGCCGGTAAGTGTAATCCCAGTTTTGTTATCGACCAATGTTTGAAATCTCGTCGAAATTCGGTGAAATTTCGGCGAAATATCGGATCTCGGAACCCCCGAGTTTTATAATCCTAACGAAATTAAAAAAACCCTAAACAAATTCAAAGTGCTACAGTACCTATAATCTTGCCAAGATCTCGGTGAATTTGACCAAAATCTCTGCAAATTTGACCGAGATTTGACTAAAACTTAACCGGATTTGACCGAATTTGATCGGATTGGATTCTTAGCATCACACACAGGCGGGCCGCGCGCGCACCGTTTTCTCGGCTCGCCCGTCCCGGGGCCACCGCGCGCCACAGACCGTGCCAGCATCTGATCGTGGGCCGCCGGATTCAGAGCCCAGCTCGGAAGGGGGTGACGTATTCGTTTCCGAAAAAACGTGATTCCCCGGCTAGTTTTGTTTGTATACCTTGAGAGCCAAGTGATTCTAGCAATACTATCACACTATTCACACGACAAGTGGGGGTGACGTATTCGTTTCCGAAAAACGCGATTCCCCGGCTAGTTTTGTATGCCTTGAGAGCCAAGTGATTCTGGCAATAGGATCCACACGGCAAGTTTACATATCGCCGTCTCTCTCTCTGCCGGTCGACAAGTCAAAGAAAACAAAGCTACTTTTCCCGTACGAACCTCCTTTTAAAAGATACGGATAGGCACGTCGTTGAGCACTAGACACGCCGAGAGCCACAGCCACCTCGACGCATCCAGTGAGTGCCAGGCTTGCAAGCTTCCCACGCGAAGCAAACGAGGCGCCGCCCGGGAGCGCGCTGGGTCCCACCTGTCATCCCGACGGGCGCGCCGGCCCTGGAAAGGTCGGCAACGAACAGCCAACCTGGTAGCAAAGACGCTCCGTGAACGCGGTCCACCGTACCTCGGGACCCTACCGAGGCGAATCTGCCCCTTATGTGGGCCCCGGACATCTTATGGTCCAGTGGACCGATTCCTTCCTCTGGAGACCCGATCCCGATAAGGGCGCTATAAATAGGTCGCCAATTCCGGCCATCCCTTCCCATCTCGGAGTCTCATCTCATCGTTGTTTGGGAATTTGATTCCTTCGCCCTTTCGTCGTTGTGAGGAACCAAGAATACCTGCTTTTTCGGAGAGAGAGAGAGAGAGAGAGAGAGAGAGAGAGAGAGATTTTTCCTCATTGCTGCTCGGCTCGAGATCTCTGAGGAGGAACAGATTCGTCGCGCTGAGTTTGCATAGATCATAGCTTCGTTGAGTTGTAAGATCTCTCTCCCGATCGGTTCGTGATGTTCTGTTTAGTATTTGGTTGATCTTTTCTTCGATGATGAGTTGTTTTTTGATGATGGGAATTATAGTTTTTTGTTCGTGAAGATCATCTAGAAAGTCTGTAATTTTGCAATTTGTCCAACCTTCTGAATTATGGAAGGGGATTACGATTTGCTAATTTATCTGTCTCACTGTATGGTTCTCTGCATAAATTTGTGGTAGATTTTGGCTCAATAGGGCCCCTCCATATCGGAGTGCTTCATATCTTTAAATATTTTTGTCTATCCGTGTAACACTTAATTTCATATCTTTCGTTGTGCTCCCAATTGGAATAGTCTTGAACTAAGTCTGGTATTAGAGCAAGTAATCACATAGAATTAGTGAAATAGTCCTCCAGTTTATATGGGTGATGAAAGATGAATGAATCTTCAAAAGATGAAGATTTGATCCAACAATCTGTTACATAGCTCGTCGGTTTCTCGTCAGTGCTTTAATTGTTCTCTGCAGTGCAGAATTTGATGTACTAATGGAGTCCAAGGGTGGCAAAAAGAAGTCTAGCAGTAGTCGTTCCTCCCTGATGTACGAAGCTCCCCTCGGCTACAGCATCGAGGACCTCCGACCCGCCGGCGGCATCAAGAAGTTCTCCGCTGCTTACTCCAACGTATGTGTCGAATCAATTGAGCTTCCTTTTGTCTTTGCAATTCTTGTCGATGATTAGATGCTCAAACTGTCAAATATGCTTCGTCTCTTGCAGTGCGCGAGGAAGCCATCCTGATAGCCCTCTCGGCTGGCCCGTACTAATAGCTTAGAATTCTCTTCGCATTTCCATTTTGAGCTTTTCCAAAATCTCTCTGGCTAGCTGCTTCCGGTGACCGGCAAGATCGCCAGTCTTGCTTCCTGTCTTCCTCCCTCCATCACCATCTCTGACTCGGTGTTCCGAAACAATGGCCATCCTGTCGGTTGCTGACCCTGCCCCGGTCTCTGCGATCGGGTTTGAGGGGTACGAGAAGCGCCTCGAGATCACCTTCTCGGAGGCTCCAGTCTTCGCTGATCCCAGCGGCAGGGGCTTGCGCGCGCTCTCGCGTGCCCAGGTTGACTCGGTTCTTGATCTTGCAAGGTGCACCATTGTGGCTGAGCTCTCCAATGAGCACTTCGACTCGTACGTCCTGTCTGAGTCAAGCCTGTTCGTGTACCCTTACAAGATTGTGATCAAGACCTGTGGGACTACCAAGCTGCTGCTCGCCATTCCAAGGATCCTTGAGGTTGCCGAGGAGCTGTCGCTGCCGCTTGCTGCTGTCAAGTACTCCCGTGGGACATTCATATTCCCTGAAGCACAGCCCTCTCCGCACAAGGACTTTTCTGAGGAAGTCGCCTTCCTGAACCGTTACTTTGGCGGCCTCAAGTCCGGTGGCAATGCCTATGTGATTGGTGATCCTGCAAAGCCCGGGCAGAAGTGGCACGTCTACCATGCCACCCAGCACCCTGAGCAGCCTGTGGTCACTCTTGAGATGTGCATGACTGGGCTGGACAAGAAGAAAGCTTCTGTCTTCTTCAACACCCCTGCCGATGGCCACACATCGCGCGCCAAGGAGATGACCAAGCTCTCCGGTATCTCTGACATAATCCCAGAGATGGAGATATGTGACTTTGATTTCGAGCCATGCGGTTACTCCATGAATGCCATCCATGGCCCTGCCTTCTCGACCATTCATGTGACCCCCGAGGACGGCTTCAGCTATGCCAGCTTTGAGGTCATGGGCTTCAGCCCTGCCTCCATTGCCTACGGTGACCTGGTTGAAAGGGTGCTGGGATGCTTTGGCCCGTCCGAGTTCTCTGTTGCTGTGACCATCTCTGGTGGTCGCCGCCACGCTGGGACCTGGGGCGAGAAACTGAATGCTGGAGCCTATGCTTGCGGCGACATGACCGAACAGGAGCTGCCTTCCGGGAGCTTGCTCATCTACCAGAGCTTCACTGCTACCGGCGAAGCCGTTGCTGGGTCGCCACGATCCGTCCTGCATTGCTTTGATGGTGACAACGTGGAGAATGAGACGAAGGTCGGTAAAACGGATGATCTCCCCTGGGAAGAGGATGCTATGGAGATGGATGTGAGGGAGGGCGCGAGAAGAGGCTGAGGTACTACTGATGATGGTGTGCTTACTGAAGATAGAAGAGAGGAGAAAAACTGGAGGCTCTATTCTTGTTTGGAGCCAGTTCTTTTGGTTTACCCCGTGAAGCAGCCAGCCAGGTTATTCATATGTTATAGCATGTGTTCTTATGTTCATGGCTCTTGTGTATTCTGAATAAATCGCTCTAGGTGGTCAGCTATGTCTGCCACAGTGAGCAAATGTGTTTTCTGAATAGAATGCTCTAGGTGGTCAGCTTTGTCTGCCACGATGAGCAAATGTGTGAATATTCGACGTCAAGAACGTATGATCTATATATATATTAAAAAAAATAGTCTTGTTAAGCATTCTTGGCCCCCCTCCGTTGTTAATTTGCTAATTTCTTGGCTCTTCATGATGTCGAATGTTTCATCCGAAGATGCTTGTTTTAGGAGGCCCATTATGGTGTCTGATTTTGACACATTTGTTCTGGGCTTGCTCAAATCATGGCTGCCTGCTGGTGCTAGCTCTCTTCGAAGCTGATCTTCTCTTTCTTCTCCCGTCGGTGGTGAGTGGTGTCATGCTACTGGTTGGTACCGAGATAACATGTGTTTCAATTACTTTTTGCGATGTATTGTCTCGAGGAATACTCGGTTGCTACCACCATGGAAATACTCGATCGGTTTGCGTTGGTTCTGTTTAGAATAGAATAGAGTAAGAATAATAAATGATTTAGTGTACAAGTGATATTTATACAAGAGAAAAGATGTATCTAAAAACACCTCTTCTAAAAGGTATCTGTTCTAGAAGACACCTATTCCAAAAGACACATTTATTCATTTGACTGTATTATAAATGTCTTAAACACTTTTCCTTGGGTGAATAACATAACCTTTATCTACTCTGATAAACTCCTCCAAAAACTCTGTAGAAAAAATATGAGAACAAATTTGTCCTCATAATCATATGCCATTTAAAATTCCTTTAAAACCCAATGAAAAAAATATAAGGAAAAACTTTAAAACTCAATTTAAAATTCAATGTTGCCTCATTAAAAACCGTCTATGAGAAACTATTTATGTAAAACTCGTAAAGGAAATAGTACAGCATGTTCTAGTTTAAGAGTTAACTCCCTTTGAACTTTGCAACTTACGAAGCCGTCTCATACCGATCCCTTGACACATTTTTGGAACGAGGATGTCGGTAAAGACTTAGTGAATAAACGAGCTAGATTTTCATGTGACTTCGTTTGCAAAATATTTATCTCACCGCTCTTTTGAAGTTCGTGAGGGTAAAATAGCTTCGGGGCAATATGTTATATTATATTACTTTTTATATAGCCTGTTTGCATCTGAGCAATGCAGACAGCATTATCTTCATAGATAATGATGGTAGGAGATTCTAATAGAATAATACCACAGGACCTTTGTATGTGGTTATCATTTTGCGAAGCCATACATATTTACGTGATGCTTCATATAAAATAATTATTTCAGAATGATTAGTGGAAGTGGCTACAAAAGTTTGTTTACAAGACTTCCATAAAATAGCGGTACAACCATAAAGAAAAACAAATTCAGTATCTAACTTGGCACTGTGGGGATCCGACAGATAGCTAGCATCTATGTATCCAATTAAAGTCGTATCTTGATTTCTTTGAAATATCAAATCAAGATCTTTCGTACCATTAAGGTACCTGAGGACTTGTTTAATGGTGCAATTTGTAGGATACATTAGTGCTCCGATGGCACTAAGATATGGAACTTTCTATCCCAATATGTCTCCATCCTCTTTCTTAGGTCTGAACGGGTCTTTATCCACATCAAGGGATCTCACGACCATAGGTGTTTTCGTTGGATACGATTTATCCAAGATCTTTTGGATATATACAGACTAGTGCACAAATATTTCTTTAGGAATATGCTCAAGCTGTAAGCTTAAACAAAATTTGGCCTTACACAAATCTTTTATCTCAAACTCCGTTACAAGATGGTTACTTGCGCCCTTTATGTTCGTTGTGGTTCCGATGAAATTTAAATCATCAACATATACTAAGATGATACATAATTAACTTTGGGATTTCTTTATAAACACACATGGACAATCATCATTATTGGAGTATCCTTTCTTCAAAAGAAACTCACTTAGTTGGTTGTACCACATCCTTTCTGGTTGCTTTAATCCATATAGCGACTTTTTCAACTTGACGCTATACATGTTGCGATTTGCATTAGGATTTGGAATTTTAACCCCTTTAGGTACTTTCAAGTAATATCATAATCTAATGATCCATACAAATAATCCATTAACTGCATTGATACTTTCATATTAATTGCTAGAGATATTAGATATCGGAATGTTATTTTACTCATAACGGGAGAGTATGTCCCATCGTAATCGATGCCGGGTCTCTGCGTGAACCCTTGGCTACAAGTCTCGCTTTGTATCTCACCACTTCATTGTTTTCATTCCTTTTCTGAACGAAAACCCATTTGTTTTTCACAAGAAACACTTTAGGAGGAGTTGGTGTTAGTGGATCAAACACCTCCCTTTTATTAAGCGAGAGCAATTCTGCTTCAATTTCTTCCTTCCATTTGACCCGATCTTTGAGGCAAAATGTATGTCGACAATTATCGTATCTTTTTTATACAATTCTCCTGAATTGGCATAATTTGTAAAAAAAAAATCATTTACATCCTCTAACTCCTTGTGGTTTCCAGTAACAACGGAGTCTAGGGGTTCCGATGTCCTAGCATCTAAATTTGTGCGCACTTTGATGCTGGGTTTACCATTGCTTTGATGGCTCTCAACCCCATGTCGAGTTTCTTTTGTTTATTCATGTATTGTACCTTTATCTATGAAAGAATTTTGTTTTTACTGACGTCTATGTGGAACTAAGTCTTTTTTATCCAGAATTTTCTCCTTCTCATTAGGGGCAAGAGTAGGTTTTGGAGGTACCTCCACTCTTTCTAATACATTGACTGTGGGTATATATATGATTTTGCAACACCCTTGTAATCAGTAAATGCATCTAGCAGATTATTGTAATTTATTGCAAATTTATTATTCTCTGAACCTCCAGTTTAGATTCTTTAGTACATAGATCTAAGGACTGAATGCTAGTGGCATTACAATATATTTCTCGGCATTCTTCATGATACTTTTCTCCCCATAATGCGAAAAAATTGTCCTCATTAAAAATACAATCAGCATACCGAGCTGTAAATAAATTCCCTGTTAATGGCTCAAGGTACCTTCATAGGTCGCCAACTTCCTGTGAGGACCCATTGATGTATGCTATGGTGGTGAAATTGGTACGTATATTGCACAACCGAATTTTCACAGATGAGAAATACTTGGTTCATTGCCACATACTAATTGCAACAGGGAGACCGTATGATATGCAGTTGGTCTTATTTGGATTAGTTCTACGACGTGCAAGACCGTATGGCCCCAACAACTTGTTGGCAACCTACAATTTTATAAAAGAGGTCTAGCAATTATTTTGGCCCTCTTTATCAAAGATTCTGTTGGGCCATTTTTTATGTGGATATATGGCACAAAATGCTCTACATTAATGCCCAGAGCCATACAATAGTCATTAAATGCCCTTGAGGAGAACTTAGGGGCATTATCCAAGCTATAGAATTTGACCCTGTTTTCAGAAGAAAAAAAGGCTCTTAACTTATAGCCATTAATCTAGCAAAGGCATGGTTCTATGTGCTTAATAAACACACATGGGACCATATTGTAGAAGCATCTATTAAAATCATAAAATATCTAAATGGCCCACATAGGGGCTGAATAGGTCCATAGATGCCCCTGTAAATTCTGTTCAGAAAATTCAGCGACTCATTTTTAACTTTGTGGTATGATTGTCTCAAAATCAATTTCCCATTAGCACAAGCAGTGCACATGAAATCCTCCGATTTTGGAAAATCTGAAGTATTAGTATTATGTCCAATAGAATAATTTACAATTTTTCTCATCATCCCAAACAAGGATGACCTAGGTGCTTATGCCAAATCTTGAATTTATCAAGATTTTAAAAAATTATTTTGAACGCAACATGTGGTTCAGGTTTAATGTACGTGTAGTATAATCCGAATGAATATGAAGGAAGTTTTTCAACCACTTGTTTTTTGTATCTATCAACTTTAGTGAGGAGAATATATTCATCGTGTCATTCACTAGTAGTTTCTATATGGAAACCATTAAGACATATATCTTTAAAACTTAGTAGAGTACGATTTGATTGAGGATACAACTTAATTATCAATTGTGTACCCATAGGGAGAATTATGATGACTTCCAGTGCCAACAATCAGATTATCGCTTCCAATGATAGTCATTATATTTCCACTTTTCATTGTCAAAGTCTGGAAATATTTTGTTTCTCTTAATATTGTATTTGTGGCACCACTATCAACAAGATAAATTTCATCCTCCATTGGATTATGCCACCAAATTCTATAATAAAGAGCATGATTATTAATGTGTGCATATATATTGTATGTCTGCAAATACAATATTTGCTTATGCAATACAATTAAATACCCATGTTCATACATAACTTAGTTAACTAAAAATATAAACAATAGTATGCAGAACAATTATAACTGACTATTTATGTAAGGGGATAACTAGGAGACTAAACGGTGTCTTCAAACTGTTCTTGGGAAGTGTATTCAACTAACATATCATCGGTTTTTATGAAGTCATCCTCCTTCAGTTGGACCATTTGATGGTGCTCAATATTCAGAGCAATATCCTCTGATCCTATTTTCAAATCTTTATCTGTTGGTGAAGTGAAGTTAACTTCAATATTGTCTCCTTTAAGCCTCTTACCTTTGTCCACAGATTGTTGATATAGCTCAATTAAATGTAGTGTTGTGCGATATTCTTATGCATAATGTCCTTTGCAACCACATTTATGGTAAAGGTCTGATTCTTCCTTAGAAAAATTCTTCTTCGATTTTTTCTTACCATATTCTTTGCCTTTGAATTTCTGCATATCATTGGATTGCCACTTTCTCTTTTTCTTGTAGCGCCTCTTACGCCCATGGCTACTGCTAGCCCCTTGAGTATGATGATTTTTCATAACAATTTCATCGTGTTTCTCTGCTTGAAGCAGAGTACAAATCAACTCAGAGTAATTTGTATACATCTTTTGGTGATATTGATGTTGAAGTATACGCATAAAAGGATGAAAAGTGCACAATATTTTTTCTATTAGTTCAGCATCACCAACTCTGTGGTCACAAAATTTTAGCTTGGAATTTATTTTATGTATTGCTGAATTATATGTTGCCACAGACTTGAAGTACTGAAAACGTATAAGTAACCACTCGTTGAGTTTTGGTAACATGACCGACCAGTATTAGTCATACCTCTCTTTTAAGGAGTTCCATAATTGAAGTGTATTTTCATCCATCAAGTACTCAGTTTTTAGGTCTGAGTGGAGGTGGTGTCGAATAAAATATAGGGCTGCATATTTTGAGGTTTGTCAAATTTGTGGGTCGTTTTGTTGAGGTTCAGCGATGGTTGCACCAAAACTTCTACCTATCAAATTTATCTTTAGATCCATCGCCCAAGTCAAATAATTGCTGCCATCCAAGACTAGCTCCGCAAACTCCTTTTTGGAGATGTCTGACATGTCCTACAATTTATTTTTCAAGCAATTGTAGTTAATTTACTTTCTCAAAGTAAAATTATGACATGAAATTATTGTAAATCAGTACACTAGAGTCAATGTATAATAATTGCATTTCCCTAAAAATTCATGGACTAAAATGCAATTTTTACTTGACTACGACGGCTAAATTTATGATTTCCCTGCAAAAACCAAATAAGAAGATTAAGGCCCCGTTTGGCATCTCGGAACCGAACTGTTTCTACTAGAATCTAGGAGAAACCCAGCCAAACGGGCTAAAAGTTGGAACGATTCTCGTCGGAACGTTTCTTCTTTTTTCACACCGTGGCTGAATCACCCTCAACCTTGTTTATACTAGTTTTTACTAGAATCTGGAACCGTAGCAAACGGTTTGCAGAAAGTGGTTCTGATTCTACCTGAAACGTTTCTACCAAGAATCTGGAACTATTTCTGTTTCTACTAGAATCTAGAACCGTACCAAACGGGTCCTAAGCTCGAGTGAACGGATTGAATTCATCAACACATGATGAAGTTCAAGCAAATGACTCAACCCCTCTTAATAGGACGACGATTTACCTAAACTAGACATTCTACCTGGTTATACCTTGCCGCACGCAACCTCTTTAAGTCTTTATGATTTTCAATCATCTTCTCTTCAAGATCGTCACCCGGCTGCTTCTTGTTCATCAACTTTTGATGAACCTCTTCATCTCTTCTCTTCATCTCTTCTCTTTATGATTAAGCATGTTAGTCTCATAAAGATTAGATTTGTTATTAAATAATGATTAAGCATTAATCTTAAATCAATCACCAAAACCAATGAAAATTGAACTTACATAGGGCACCATGGTGCCTAGGACTATGATTCAAAATGGATATTTCCCCTATGTATTTGCATGCGCAAATTTTTAATTTTTTTAGGATGTTGAGTTTGACTAGTTCAAAAGTGTCTGAACTGAAATTCAAACTAGAGTTTCCTTTTTTGTTATGGTAGTTTGATTGTAAGTATGTGCTGATTTTATATATAAATAATCAAAGCATGTGATCTAAATTTGTTCAAATCTTCAAATTCGAGTATATTTTTTAAAGGTACAAGTTTTATTTGAATTGTAATAGATAGGTATATACCCTAAAACTGAATTTTTTTATAAATATACCTAAATTATCGTGAATTTGTGCATTTGAAATCATGGTGCCCATATTGGCATCCTAGAATATACTATTCTACAGATACGCTATTCTCCAGCTACATGTAGAACATATTATTCTACACACCGGCCAGTTTACGCAGTCGAATCAAACCACATTACCTGCATTTATTGCTTGCGCATGAGTGTATGGACCATTTATTACTTGCGCACACATTACTGGTCGCAACGTTCTAGCTTCGAAGCATATATTACTGATTGCTATCAATTCGGTAGTAAATCTATTACTGATTGCTATCAATTCGGTAGTAAATCTTGAATTTATTTTACTATAAAATAACATATGCAATTACTACCAAATCAGTAACACACTTACTAGTCGGTCATGCAACGTAATTAGTAACGTGCTTTCTTATTTCAACTAGAATCTATTCATCTTTTATTTTATTAATAACTTTTTTTTGATAACTCCGATTCGCAAACGGTTTTCACTAGTAGCTTATTGACGATGAGAGCAACACACTGATATAAATCTCATCACATGAATCATATTTTACTATATGTAAATATAGATTTTACTATCGGTATAGATATATTTTATTATCGATACACATGGTGTTTATTAGCGAGACTTATATCAAATGTTGCTCTCGTTGTCAGTAATATAATGGTGAAAACCTTTTGTGAATCGAAGCTGTCAATAAAAAGTTATAGTTAAAACCAAACAAATTAGATTTATGTACACACTAGAAACGCAAAGAATGACACGACACATCAAATTCCTATCAAAGCTCACTGTAAAATGTTCTAGATTTTACCATCGGTATAGATAGATTTTATTATCGATACACAGTGTTTATTGGCAAGCCGTATCATTATGTTGCTCTCGTTGTTAGAAATCTAATGGCGAAAACCTTTTGTGAATCAAAACTATCAATAAAAAGTTATAGTTAAAACAAAAAAATTATATTCATGTACAAACTAGAAACGCAAAGAATGACACGGTACATAAAACTCCTACCAAAGCTCACTGTAAGCTGTTCTGGATTGCATAGGGGGCTAATTTACACAACTCATGGTATACATCTGAACATATTTTGGTGGGATGGTATGCACACGTTTAATCATCCTACTGATAGATTTTACTATCATACAAAGGCGTCACACTGTGTAATCTGTGCAGTAGTAAGTTGAACCCTCTAACGTGACAGTAAAATCTACATATACGGATAGTAAATTGGAGTGCATTTGGTAGTAACTTTAGAGTAAATATATCACATATGTTTGACAGTAAAACCTAAAGGCATAACAAGTAATTTGTAGCATATTTGACAATAAAATCGAAACTTCAGAAGCTCAAAGCCTGAAACACAAGCCAACAAAACTTCCACATGAACAACACATGACATTAGCAACTTACTGACTTATATACAATGCCACACGCCGATTACATTGGGCTATTAGCATCAACCAAAGAAGAGTACCAATTACCTAGCCTTAAGAACATCGTATGGCACTATGCTAAAACTCGTGTATGTACTTATACCAAGCAATTGAGAGCATTCAACATGTGCATTATTAACAATCAAATTAAATGGTCCGGTTCTAGACTTTCAGTACATGAGTTTACTAACTAGTAAACACAGTCAACACAGTCTATTGCTTTTACTTCAAGTACACGAGTTGCTTAATTGTGTTGGGTTAAAAAAAAATTAAAAAACCACAAATTTGGGAAGTTGCCTTTATTCTAACATAGTAAAAACCAGTTTGTTACGAGAGCATTATTGTATGATTGAGATAGTAACATTTTACTTTTAGACCGCTATCAGAATACATCTGTTACTATCGTTCCCAGTAGTTCATGGTTTCAACTACATTTCAGAAAACTACGTTTTACTATCGTGCAATCAATTTTTTTATGAAATATCCAATGATTTTTTCAGTTAATAATACTACGTTTTACTATCTACGTTCTCCTGCTACGTCAATTATTGCGTCTGCTGAACAACGCTCAAACAGAATTGTAACTACCAATTACATGTACGTTTACTATCATCGATGTAACATTTTACTTTTAAACAGCTATTAGAATACAACTGCTACTTTCGCTGTTAGTTATTCGTGGTTTACATGGGTCAGTATACATACGTTTCAGATAACTATGTTTTACTATGGGTCAAATATGTTGAGACAATATTGTTACATGTATGGATAGTAATTAAGTCAGTATTTCACGCTATTACCTTTTTTTCTCAGATATTAGACTGCGTAATAGACTTTATTATCTGTATCAATAGATTTTACAATCCATAGTAATAGTTTTTACTATAAATTCATATGGAGTTTAGTGGTGAGACATATATCATTATGTGGATGTGATTGTCAGCAAACTAATGATGAAAACTGATTGTAAATCTGAGCTATCATTAAAAAGATATAGCAAAATAAAGGTAACAAGATTCATGTACAAACTAGGGACATGTTTTTCTAGTCAGCTGAACTTCCGTGAATAGGAATGGGTTGATCAGTTTTACTAGTCGATAGACGCAGGTACTCTGTACAAATCACGACCAGCGCGTGAAATATCCTAATCTGCACACAGCGATAGGAAAAATACTTTCTACTCCCAGGAGTAATTACTCCCATCTCCAAAATACCACCCAAACGAACTTAAAATACTCCTTTATCACTTTGGATACACTCATATACTAATTATAAGATATTCCAATGAGATTCACATAAAAAAATTGCAAGAAAGCATGTAGTTTTTAGTGTATTTTGCAAATGCCTTCATATACACACATAAAAAGGAAGGAGTATATCTAAAAAATGTACATACCACCTCTGAAAAAATATAAATACCACCTAGATGGTCTTATATACTTGTATACCACACATACATACCGTCCATCACGCGAGATACTCCAATATCATATTTCAGTATCAATGCGAATGACTTTGTAATTTTCTAATTATTAATTGTGCTTGGAATTAAAGTAAATAGAAATGTGCTAATACCGCAATATTTCCAACACTTCCAACTGTAAATTGACTGAATTGCCTATGATGAAATAAACAATGTTACAAATTACACAGCGAAAAAGCTGGGGTGGACGAACAATGTGAAAGAATCGTTTCAAATGAACTCATGTAGCGATGTATCATGATATATTTTACAGAATATGCCGACGACTTTGGCTTTCACCACTTCAGCCAAAAGCTCTACGGAAAGGGTGCAGCAGCTTCAGTAACCGATGTCTGCATGCTTGCTGAAGATGCTGCAAGGGATGTTCTCTTCCGTTTGCGTCCCCAAAACAACCGGTTTATTTTCCTTTTGCTTCTCAAGTTAAAAGGAACCTCTATACAGTTGGTCCAGGGTAACAAATGAGTCATTGGTTTGAATCTTGGGGCAGAGCTGCCCAGTTGTGTGGGCAAAGATGTATGCAACGGGCCCTCTGGTGCCGCAGTTGCAAGAGCATTTTGCGTTGGATTCTTTATTTGGCTGCCCAGGTATCCTTGGCAGTTCTTTGCCCCGCAGTAACACTTGGCCTTCTCCCCAAAATGTACAAACCTGTAAGAACCAAGCAAATTACCGTTTCTCATAGCAAATATGACTAATTACTCACAATTCAGTCTTGGTAAATATCCTGCTAATATTTATTAGCAAGGAACATTATGGTAATTAGAACTCAAACATCATGCATTAAATCAGGTTTAAATGTAGTTCAAGGAAGTTTACTCAGTACATTGGAAGGTGGAAAGGCATGGATGTAAGTGGAATAATTATCACTTGATACGCTCCCCTGGTTAGCATATTTTAGACCCTATTAAAGTACTGTATCCTCCCTGAATAACATCCTAATATATCAAAACCAGCGAAAAAATGTGCTGCAATCAGGATAGTTGAGACCAGGAAAAACTAGGAACCAACTGAGCTGTTGCCTTGATTTCAGAAGAGCATGAAATCTATCACATTACAAGTTTTTTACCCCAACATTTATCTTATCCACCCCACATCAAGCAAACAATGTTCAATTAAATGGTAACATCTATAAGCATTATGATGCTGTCCTGTTTGAAGTATACTGTATATGGTTGAGACTAAAGCCACCACAAGCTTTTAGTCGCACCAAATGGACTTAAGCAGTTTGCATTGAAGAGAAGTTTAACCCCCATCCTTGCTTATAAGTTTACAGGGCTTATTCGAATGATCAAGCCGGCCTAATAATGCATACAAATTCTGTAAATGGGGGCCTAATATTGCATGCAAATTATGTGAGCGAAAGAAGCTCAAGAAAAATATTAAAAGAGAGAGAGAGAACCGTGCTTCTACTACAGCAGTATGTTCTGGAAATTCACCATCCGAGGCAAGTGGAATAAGACCCCAAAAACTTAAATGGCATGGTGCTTCTGCTACAGAAGTATGTTCTGGAAATTCACTATCCGAAGCAAGTGAGCTAAGATCCCCAAAACTTAAATGGGCAAGTTGTTGGACAACAACAGTATGAGTGGTAAAATGCTAGTTTTGTCACTTTGGTGGTAACTATCCAAACTAGACTGTACAAACTTATCACGGCACATGGCAAATCTGTGAGCAATTATAGCTGATTGCAGCGGGCCACTTTCACGATGCAAGATATCCACTGCCTTTCCAAATTACGAGAATGAACGTATTTTAGCCTTATTCAATTAAGAATACCATGTTCTCTTTAGAAATGGAAAGAACGTATTTTAGCCTTATTCGATTAAGAATACCATGTTCTCTTTGGAAATGGAAAATTTGTTGTTTACCTGTAGTCGTAAGTCAGGGGCTGACCAACTTCAACAAAATGAGAGGCAAAAACACCGACTCTTGTCTCACCATCAACTTGCCTGGTAAAGCCATAAAGATAATCAGGAACATGCATTGTTTGAAAAAAGTCTACCAACACTGAATACAACTTTTATGTTCTAAGAACAACATATTACCATTTTTCTAATTTACAGTTAGGATCACAACTGTGGTTTAGAAAACGTGAAGTGTTTCCTTTAAATGTTGCATCTATTGTAAAATCTTTGCTGATTTCACACATGTAGAAATTTTTGTCACCACGCCGTTTCATGTCCCAGAGCCGCTGCTCACATGTTGCATCATTGATGACTGAAATAAGGTTTAAAAATGTAAAATACATGAGGACAACATTAAGTCATCACAATTAGATTTACAAAAGATAACTCGGAAGCAAAACCACCCAAGTTTAGTTAACTAATTTCTTAACTAACAAAATATGAACGCTACCATTCAATCGCAGAAAGATATCACAATTACAAACTGAAAAGTATATAATAGAAGAAACATTGCAACCTCAAAGAAACATGGGTTATGCAGTAACAGTAGGTTCAAGACAAATAAACTGCTTCGTGTTCTGAACTCTATGAATGGCATGGCAAACGAATAGAGAAACCATAAATAGAATAAACCATGGGCATAAGAAAATGTGGCACAAACATTGAATAAGTGTCCATGCTCTTAATTGTAGCCATATTATAAGTTCACGATTGTTGGCACAAAATCTCCCCTTGTTCTCCATTTTATCAGACTAATAGAAAAGTTGGCACTTTATCAGTCTAATCAAAGTTTTCATCAAAACCATGCTAGTAAGCCTACCTATTCAGTTAGTCTGTTGGTAAGCTAAGACATTTTTAGACTAACTAGAATAACCGAAAACAATGCTACTTTTTTCAGACTATAATCAAAAACAAAATTTCCTGTCATTCTCCAATTATCAGACTAATTGAAGAATCTTTTCATCAAAACAATGCTACTTTTCAGTTGGACTAATGCATTGAACAACATGCCTGTTCAGGTTATCCATGATACCCATGTGTTAACTTCAATAGCAGACCACAACTTGGACAACGCAAAGATTTATCAGTGGAATATTTAAAAGTTCACAGAATTTGGATGATGATATGCCCTAGGATTTTTTATGAGCTTTACTAGACTCATCCTACTATTAAGAATAGTAATTACTGCTAAGGTTAGTAGTGTACTAGTATGTGTGTGTAAATGGAATTTGTAGTATTGCAGTGGTAGTCTAGGCCCTAGAGTCGTGTCCCTTGTACTATATACGCCCTTTGGGATCTTGCAATACATCACTAGAGTTGAGTCTTCCTCAAAACTTAACATGGTATTAGAGCACCTGGTTGTCAAACCCTAGCTGCCACCCTTCTCCGCTGCGGCTGCTGTCCCCAGGAGGAGAGCGATCATAAATGGTAAGTTACAATTTGTTGAGCAATAAGAAGCATAAACGAAATTGGGTGAATTTAAGCCAGTGGAAATGATAAATGGGGGGATGAGCAAAATGCAAGTTCACCACTGCATATGGTACGGGAACAGTCATCTACCAAATAATCTTCTATTTTTATTAGAGAAAAGTTTAACATGGCAGAATAACTTGTACCTTCACCAACGTACTCAATTATAAAATCACCTTTCTCCAAAGGCTCCAATGCAACAGCACCCCATCCACAGCGTTTTGTCTGTAAAGGGGAAAATGTTGCTGTGATTGTAGTCAAAGAAGGAAAATTAACACCATCTTTCAGTAAGCATGAATACCACAACAACTAATTCTCAAACAAAACAAAGCACTTATCATTGCCACATGCCATTTTGCATCCAACAATAACAGAAGGGGGTTTGTGGGTTTGGGTGCTTTGGCAGCCATTGAGGAAATTAGAGGGGCTTAGAGTGTATATATTGCACTGCTAACAATTATGTCAGGTGCTATTGTATATATTGCATGTTTAAGTATCTTAGAAAAAACGCACAAACTCTTGAAGAGCAAAAAAACTGAGAAACTTGACAAATTTAGCAAGTTGAAGTAAATAAAACCAAAATATCAACTTCATTTATGTGCTGAAAGAATTATACAAGGTAACAAAGGCGAAAAAAATGATAACTGAAATCTAAAAAAACAATTAAGTACATCATTTGAAAAGAGAGAATTACCTTGACAATTTTAATTTTCTTGTCCTTGCGGAATGGCTTGTTGGTACAAAGATCTGAACAGTGGCAATTCTTGGAACAACTCATAGAAAGACCCCTGATAAATCTCAGTCAAATTTCAATACCCATGTCCATGTGGGACAAAAGTAAATAAAAGTATGGCTGCTAGACTAAATTTCGACATTGTGAAACTTTCTGTGTGCAGTCAAGCCAACTTATTCAGCAAATATTTGTAATATGCACATGTACCAGCAGTCCAGACACTGAAAAGATTATTATGTCAATATACCAAACTGTATATAGTTGGCAGAAATTTGATTTAAAGTGAAAGAAATATGGATTTATGTGAAAATTATAGCAAATTATAAGTTTTATACCTACATAATTTAAATGTAATTTAGAAAGAAAAAATGAAACATTTTATCTTAGTTAAAATCGGCAATACAATAGTAGAGTATTAAGGCATTCTCATATGTGACAACACATACTTATGCTTGCTCTTTTGCTAGAATAGTATGTTTGGTTCCATCTTTCGAAATTAGAACACAATGAAACATTTACACAATACTCCCTCTGATTGCAAAATATAAGTCGTTTTGGACATTGACACAGTATCCAAGGTGACACTTCAATTTCTATGAAAATACGTTGTTTCAAATAAAAAATTATACATTATGAAAGTATATTTCATGATGGATCCAGTAATAGCAATTTCATGTTGTCAATCTTCGTAACTATTTATATATTAATGGTCAAACAAAAAAATGTTTGACTTGCACAGATTCTAAAACAACTTACATTTGGAATCGGAGGTAGTATCAAACTAGAGGCAGTTTTATGAAAATTTTCTTATGCCTTTGAAATGCAGCGACATAGTAAGAAGAATACCTGCATTCACAATCATCTTTGCAAGTAGAATCAACACTGCAATTTGTGCACCCAGCCTCCGCACGAGAATCAGCACGTTTCTTCTTGATTAAATACACATCTTTTTAAAATTAAGGAAACAATGATGACATGTAGAGATGAAGGCGGACAAACAAGAAGCTCATTTTAGAATGACAGTAGAATTAAATAGCTCCAGATAGCTTTATGCCATAACAAGTATTACTTTAGGATACTGCGCCTGATAGGTGTATAGGGGGGTGGTTTGTACACAATAGTAGTGAAGTCCCTAATGGTGGAATCGATATTGAAGTCTTCATTAACATAGGGAAGAGGTAGCCGGCAAAAAACTTCCTATCAAACAAGCATGTTAGCATAGCCATGCATAAATATTTAATAGGCAAGGCAATTCATCTTCTTGAGACAATATTACTTGTATTGGAACAAGATATGTCATTGAATTGTTTTTTTTTCTGGGGCTTTACAGCATTAATGAATTCCTCATTCATGGATTCCAATCGCATGGCTGTTGCTCTTCAGAGTAGTAAAAACTAATTTTGCTAGGAAAAAAATAGCCCTCCATTCTAAAGTAAGTGATGTTTTGGATTTTCCAGTCTCCATGGTACAGCTTCAACCATTAATTTTTTGTGATAATATGTAAGTAAAAGTAAAGAAAAATAATATCATGCAATTCATTTTATATGTGGCCATTCTAAATCCTTGTACACATATTAGTGGTAAAAGTTACAAACAAGTGACAAAACACATCCCAAAACATCACTTATTTTAGAATGGAAAGAGAGTAGAAGACAGCAATGTTTTGCTGCTTTAAGAGAATTCTGGAAAGAGTACCAAAAAAGCATTATAAAGCTTATATAAAGCATTAACACTCCAAAGACAAGTAACTAAGAAAGTGCTGAAATTGACTTATCTAAGAAAACAACATAACGCAAGTACACAACTTACATGAAAAACAAATATAAAAGAAAAGGTAGCAAACATACAGTACATCATGTCAGCACTAACCTCTATGTTGTTCGTCAGGTCAGCATTCTGTCACCATCAAACAAAGTAGTCCTGTCAGCCACCTCAACCATTATAAATATTAACAAAACGGTATATGGAATGATCTGTGATGATGTTCTCCAATCATCAACTGAAAAGGCAACTTATTCTGGTATTAAGCTTCCAATAATCTAGAGATGAAATAAATATTGTTTAACATGTAATTAGGAAAACGGCAGTGAGCATGAAACCATGAATCAAGCTTATTCTCCTCTACTTGGAACTAAACCAACAAAAAAAAATGCCCCTTGTGGCAGAAAATTCTGATTTTATTAAGAACGAAATCCACAAATCTAAATCATTTTTTTATTGGAAGATGGTGTGACTTTGTTAACACAAAATCATAAGTCACAATCATTTCATGGACATACAAGAACTCAACAGTAATAAACTCTAGATCACATGGAGTTTGAGCAAATGCCGGAGGCATATCAGCAAAAGATGGGAGCATAACAAGTATCAGAACTGCACCAAAATGATATTTTGATATGCATAGACGATATTTCTTTTAGTGTAGGCATCCACGAATACTTCTACATGTATGCAAGGTGTATCATAGAGATCGATGTTGCACATGCATCCAACAAGATATTGAATAACTATAGCTCCCATGGTTCTAAATTAATAGCACCCAACTAGACACCAGCATTGCTATGAACAGAAGAACAAAACTATAAATGGATTAAAGAGTAAAAAACTAGCAACAAAGACTTTTTTTTGTTGAAATAAGCAACAAAATTTAACTAGCAATAAACATAGATATCACACTTTTAGAAACAAATATAGTGTGATGAACTTCTGGTAAGATCAAAGAATCAAACGAACTTATGTAAGCAAGAAAAGCTGAGTTAAAACAGAAAATACGGAAAAACCTGAAGAAAGAAACTTAAAAAGAAAGCATGTCTCACATTCGATGTCACCAAATTAAGAACAAAATTTTATAACACTAATTTGATATCCATGTGTAGCACAAGAATCATCAAAAAGAAACTGAAAAAATAAAATGATACCATAAAAAATGAAATCCATTAGAAGACATGCAGCTTCAGCATAGTTGCACAAATAAAAATTGAAAATGCAAGTCAGCCAAGGGACAAAAACAAAACTAGATTCCTAAATATCAAAATTGTTTAACAATACTTGCATTGAAAATTTTCTTCTTGCATAAATATCAAACTAGACTGGGTAAACTACTTTTATTTACTTCATGTATAGCAAATATGAAGTGATCAATCTTAAGGGAAAAAGGATAGACCTCATTTTGAAGGAGCCAATTGGAGGGATGCCTCCAACAAATTGCACTTCCATGGTCGTCTTTTAGATGAATTAGTGGCCATGGTGCACATTTTGTATGTGCTGCAACTGTACAACGTCCACATCGCCAAAAAAACATCTTTTGCTTACAAACCATACATCCCTGATTAGAGATAAAGTTAAACAAATCTGTCTCGAGAGGTGAAACATAATTACATAATTAAAAAATACAAAGGTCTGTGCCTGCAGGTAACTTCATATAACAATGGAACTTTTCTAGCATAACAGTTTGGTGAACATCTAATTTTAACTAGGGAAACATGTACTTAGCCAGTTAAGTGTGGACTATGGTTCATTTTAGGACCTAAACTTTCCAAAGGTACTATTTGGTCCCTTAAAATCTGACCTTAGTTGAAAAAATAACCTTCCATGCCATGACTTGTGGGCCCAGGCCATACAGGACTGCATGTCACTGTGTTAGTGGCATGGAGACTCATTAGATTTAAGGATAATTAAAAGGACCAAAATAGGACCATTGGAAAGTTTTGGGGACCATAATAAGGCTTTTCTTCTAAAATATCTTCCTTCTTCATACATACAGAATAAATTTGTACAGCCTTATTCCCTTTACTTATTTATTTTACAAACAGTGATGCCATGTAGTGATCATGAACTGGTGATACATCTTTACCTCGACAGCCAAAACTATCACAGGATATTAGAGTCAGTTTCAGATATATTTCCATCTTTTTATGCCCTGTAAGCATGTCTATTTACAATGCACACTACATCCCCTGTCTTCAAACCATCTGATATTGCCTACTTGTATATTGAATATGTTGACAGTATCCTGTTTTGCCTTGTATAGATATTGCCCAATATAGGCTTTCCCTTTATACCCTCATGTACAGTGTTCAAGAAGGCGCTAGGCGCTAGTTGGGCGGTGAGGTAGGGCCCAGCGCCTAGACGGATTAATCGGGGATTAATCGGATCTAGGCGGTCAGTCCTAGGCGGTCGGATAAAATAGATTATGGTAGATATGTAGGATGTAAAGAACCAAATAACTAAGCATATTCCCATCCTATATCATCGGAATTTCTTTTGAGAAGGTTAGAACTCGATTCTTTTGCAACCGATGCTTGGGATGACGACATTGATTGTGATATACAAATTACAAAATAATAAATGGCATTAGCATTTAGCAAAATAATATATAGAAATCAATGTGGGGAGACTACAGAGAGAGATCAGAGAGTGGGGAGAGTGGAGAGACAGAGAGATCAGAGAGTGGGGAGAGACAGAGAGAGATCAGAGAGTGGGGAGAGTGGGGAGAGGCAGAGAGATCGAGAGAGTGGGGAGGCAGAGAGAGATCGGGAGAGGGGGAGAAGCAGAGAGAGCGAGAGGGGGGAGAGGCAGAGAGATCGGGAGAGGGAGGAGAGCAGAGAGAGATCGAAAGGGGGCGGAGAGGCGTCAAAGAGAGATCGAGAGGGGGGAGCAGGGGAGGGAGAGGCGGCAGAGGGGGCGGACCGGCGGAGAGGCGGCAGAGAGAGATAGAGAGATCGAGAGGGGGAGCAGTGGAGGAGAGGCGCAGAGGGGCGAGCAGTGGAGTGACTCAGGCGGGCGACAGCTGACGACGACAACGACGGCTTGGCCTCCGTCCGAAGGCCACTCCCTTGTCCCTTCTAGTCCAGCAAAAGTCGGCTCCATCCTAAGGTTTTCAGCTTCTGCTGCTTTATTGTTGCTTCGGCCGTCCAACAAGAAGTCGGGCCGCCTAGACCTTCTAGCCGCCGTCGCGCCTACTCCCGCCCAGGCGCCTGCGACCCCCTTGCGACCGCCTAGGCGGTCTCACCGCCTAGCGGACCGCCGAGGGCTAAGGCGCGGCGGCTGGAGGCCGCGGAACGCCTAGACGCCGCCTAATTCCGATTTTTTGAACAGTGCTCATGTAAATGTATATATACTGGCCCATTAGCCTCATGATGAATACAAGTGCTATTCACAACATGGTAACAAAGCCACATTTTAGGGTTAGGGTTTACCGGCGTTGCACTTGCGACCTCTAATCTCCCTCACCGTCATCTGCTTCGGCGCAACCACTCCCGACCTCCACACGCTCGCCTAGCTGGTTCTTCTGCCGTCCGACAGTCTCCGACGGTCGCCTAGTCTGCTTCGGCGCCTTGCCCCGATGTTGCTCAGCCTGCGCAGCGTGGTCGCCATCGACGCGCCCTCCGGCTCTCACCTCCATCGGCGCGCCCTCCGGTTCCCACCTCCGCCAAGCCCAACTGCCGGTCGGCCACCGTCACTTGGCTCGATTCTGCGCCGACCGACGATGCCATCTTGACGCCTCGATCTCCGCCGGCTCCTCCCGACCGCCCGTCGGCTCTCCTGTCGCTCAATGGTGTTGCGCTTCCACGTCGCCGGCTCCTCCCGTGCGCATGTGGTCGCCACTGACGGTGTGGCTCTTCTGCGCCGCCGGCTCCTGCTCGCTGTCCTGCTGCCCGACGGCATTGCTCTTCCTCGCCGCCAGCTCCTCGCTACTCGCCTCCAAGAAGCCACCCGAACGGACCGACGTCTATTAGTCCGGTTCAAATCCGTTTTTGACCAGTTCACGTCCGGCGAAGATTGACAGAGCAGCTCGCGTTAAAAAAAAAGATGTCATCTTCTGGTTCTTCATCAGGCACTGTCTCTGTTCCTAGCTGCCCGGTCATCTTTGATGGTCTCAATTATCGAGACTGGGTTCTCCGTATGCGCATTCACATGCGTGGTCAGCGCCTATGGGAGTTTCTTACCGGCGAGCTATCCTGTCCGCCTCATCCTGCTCCCCCTGCCATGCCTGTTATTCCCAATGAGGCGGGTGATGCTGCTCGCCAGAAGACCTCTGATGATCATGTTGATGCTGTGGAATCTTTTCAAACTCAGTTTACTGCTCACAAGACATGGATTGATGAAGATGCTCGTGCCTCTGCTATTTTGGTTGCTAGCATGGAGGTGCATCTTACTGGTGACATTGTTGCTTTGCCTTCGGCACAGTTGATGTGGCACATCTTCGCGATCGCTATGAGCCTGTTGGTGACTCTCTTTACCTTCTGTTGTGCGACAGGAGCAGTTGCTGCAGTAGGGTGATTCTACTGTGGATGAGTTTTATGCGCAGTTGTCTTCGGTGTAGCGTCAGCTTGATTCACTAGGATCGGATGTTTGCCGGACTTGCCAGTGCTGTCAGCGTCATCACTCTCATTTGGAGCTTCGTCGCATCTACGACTTCCTGACACGTCTTCGGGCTGAATTTGAGCAGATTCGTGCCCAGCTGCTTGCTCGTCATCCTCGTGTGACTCTATTGGAGGCCCTTGCGGCTATTCGTACTGAGGAGACTCGTCTTCGTGGTGCGGGCCTGCTGGTGTCTCCCTCAGTCTTGGCGGCACCTCGTTCTACTCCTCCGTCAGTGGCGCCTACTCCAGTTTCGGCTACTGGGGGCGGAGGTCTTCACTGCACCTACTGCGACAAAAATGGCCATGTGGAGCAGTTCTGCTACCGGAAGAAGAAGGATCTTACTCGTCGAAGTGGTCGTCCTCCTAAGAGGACTGGAGGCTCAGGCGTCTCCTCTCAGCAGACTCCTCAGCAGACTCCTGTTGGTTCTGACACCACTTAGGAGATTCTTATGCTACTACGTCGCATGGCTGCCTCTACACAGACAGGTTCGGCTGGTTCTGCTACTCAGTCTTCCAGTGAGAGACCACCCTCCTCATCAAGTATCACACTATGGATTCTTGACTCTGTAGCTACTTTTCATATGACATCTGATCCCACGAGTCTACATTCCATTAGTCCTCTTGTTGCTCCTACCACTATGCAGACCGCAGATGGTACTTCTCTTTCTGTTGCAGGACGAGGAACTCTTTTGTCATCATCTTTTCATGTTCCTGCTGTTTCTTATGTTCCCAAACTGACCATGCAGCTCATATCCGGCGCCGCCATCGATCATGGTTGTCGGGTTATTCTTGATTCTGACTCTTGTTGTGTTCAGGATCGCCGCACGGGGGCTCTAGTTGGGACTGGCCCTCGCCGCCATGACTCTCAGCGTCTTTGGGAGCTTGACTGGCTTCATCTACCTTCCGCTGCCTCTGCCAGTCTCTGTTTTCTCTACCGCTTCAGCATCCGTTGCTTCTTCTACCGGGACTTTTGCTCAGTGGCATCACCGTTTGGGCCATCTTTGTGGTTCGCGTCTGTCTTCTCTAGTTCGTCATGGTTTTTAAGCTCTGTGTCTGGTGATGCCTCTTTACATTGTATGGGTTGTAAGCTTGGCAAACAGCTACAACTCCCCTACCATTCTAGTGAGTCTATATCACAGCGTCCTTTTGATCTTGTTCATTCTGATGTTTGAGGTCCGGCTCCTTTTGTTTCAAAAGGGGATCATAAATATTATATTCTTTTTATCGATGATTTCTCTCGCCATAATTGGATATATTTTATGTCCTCTCGTAGTGAGGTTCTAGCCATCTATAAGACTTTTGCCACTATGATTCGCACTCAGTTTGATTCTCCCATTCGTGTTCTTCGTGCTGACTCGGCAGAAGAGTATCTTTCAGGAGCACTTCGAGCTTATCTTGCTACACAGGGCACTCTTTCTCAGTTCTCCTGTCCTAGTGCTCATGCTCAGAATGGTGTGGCTGAGCGCAAGCATCGTCATCTTCTTGAGACAACTCGTGCTCTCATACTTGCTTCCGCCATTCCACCTCACTTTTGGGCTGAGGCTGTTTCCACTGCCACCTACTTGACCAATATCCAACATTCTTCTGCTCTTAAGGGTGGGATTCCAGTTGAGCGTCTTTGTGGCATGCCTCCAGATTATTCTGGACTTCGCCTTTTGGGTGTGTGTGCTATGTTCTCCTTGCACCTCGTGAACGCACCAAGGCGCTTTCGATCTGTTGAGTGCGTTTTACGGGATCTGATCTTGAGCATAAGGGATATCGTTGTTGGGATCCTGTTGGCCGACGGATACGGATCTCACGGGATGTCACTTTTGATGAGTCTCGTTCCTTCTACCCTCGTTCTTCTTCCTCCCCTACATCCCTTGTTAAGCCACTGTCTTTCTTGACTTTTCCTGATACTCCAGTTGTCACTTTTCCTTTTTCGCAATCAGCATCTCCTTTATCGTCGGTTCCTTCACCACCAACCTCTCCTCCAAAGGTCTCTTCAGATATTGTTCCTTCCTTTCCTCTATACTACACTCGTCGTCCGCGAGCTGAGGAATCTTCTGATGAGCCATCTTCTTCAGTATCTCCTCCTCGTTATGCTCTTCGCGATCGACAGTCCATTCGGCCTCCTGAGCGCCTTGGTTTTGTTGGTGCAGCTCTGGCCGAGCCGATTTCTTACCATGATGCTGTTATTCATCAGGAATGACAGCATGCGATGGCGGAGGAGCTTGCTGCCCTTGAGCGCACTGGCATGTGGGATCTTGTACCACTTCCTCCACGTGCCCGTCCCATTACTTGCAAGTGGGTCTATAAGATTAAGACTCGCTCTGATGGTTCTCTTGAGCGTTACAAGGCTCGTCTTGTGGCGCGTGATTTTCAGCAGAAGCATGGTCGTGATTATGATGAGACTTTTGTGCCTGTAGCTCACATGACCACTGTTCACACTCTGCTTGCTGTGGACTCTGTTCGTGAGTGGTCCATCTCTCAGCTTGATGTCAAGAATACCTTTCTTAATGGTGAGTTGCATGAGGTCTATATGCAGCCACCACCAGGGTATTCTGTTCCTGAGGACATGGTTTGTCGGCTTCGTTGCTCTCTTTATGGGCTTAAGCAGGCCCCTCATGCTTGGTTTGAGCATTTTTCTTATGTGATCGCTGCAGCTAGTTTTTCTGCAAGTGCTCATGATCCTGCGCTCTTTGTTTACACTTCTTCTCGTGGTCGGACTCTTCTCCTTCTATATGTTGATGACATGATCATTATTGGAGATGATTCTCAGTATATTGCCTTTGTAAAGGCTCGTCTCAGTGAGCGGTTTCTCATATCCGATTTAGGTCCTCTTCGCTACTTTCTTGGGATTGAGGTTCCATCTACATCTGAGGGCTTCTTTCTCTCCTAAGAGAAGCATATCCAGGATCTTCTTGATCGTGCTTCTCTCATTGATGAGCGTACAGCTGAGACTCCCATGGAGCTCAATGTTCACCTTCGACCTACTGATGATGGTGAACCTCTTGAGGATCCTCCTCGCTATCTCCATCTTGCTGGGAGTCTTGTTTATCTTGGTGTCACTCGTCCTGACATTTCGTACCCAGTCCATATCTTGAGTCGGTTCGTTTTTGCTCCCACTCAGCTCTACTATAGTCATCTTCTTCGTGTCCTACGATATCTTCTTGGAACTATCTCTCGTCGTCTTTTCTTTCTACGCTCCAGCACTTTACAGTTCCAGGCATACTCTGATGCTACATAGGCTAGTGATCACACTAATCCTCGGTCCCTTTGTGCTTACTATGTTTTTCTTGGTAGTTCTCTCATTGCTTGGAAGACTAAGAAGCAGATAGCAGTTTCTCGTTCGAGTGCTGAGGCTGAGTTGCGGGCTATGGCTCTTTTGACAGCAGAGGTTACTTGGCTACGATGGTTACTTGAGGATTTTGGTGTTTCTGTTTCTACATCGACTCCTCTTTTATCTGACAGTACGGGTGCTATCAGCATTGCTCGAGATCCTGTGAAGCATGAACTCACCAAACATATTGGTGTTGATGCTTCTTATATGCGGTCACAGGTACAGGATCAGATTTTGGCTCTTCAGTATGTGCCTTCAGAGCTCCAGTTAGCAGATTTCTTCATGAAGACACAAACTACAGCTTATCATAATTTTTACCTTTCTAAACTTGGTGTTGTAGATCCACCATGAGTTTAAGGGGGGGTGTTAGACAGTATCATGTTTTGCCTTGTATAGATATTGCCTAATATAGGCTTTCCCTTTATACCCTCATGTACATGTATATATACTGGCTCATTGCCCTTATAATGTATACAAGTGCTATTCACAATAGAATACACCAAGTACCCATGTCGACAAAAGGCTGCACATTAGAATAGGATAGGGAGTAGGGACACTTGAGTATGACAAATAGAGAAGCCTAAAAATTTCACAACTGAAGTTTTTTTTAGAGCTATATAACTTATATTTTTAGGACAATATTATGCGTTTCATAAGCAACAGCACATCATTATATTAAAACATACCCCATATCGTAACATTGGGACTTACATGTTGAGGGCACTTAAAGCTTTCAGCATTGAGGTTTGCATTATCTTTCACCACACAGGTCAGATGGAACATCTCTCGACAACGGCTAACCAAACATTGTATTCCTTCTCCAGGATAGATAATCTTATAGCATACACGACATTCAACCTGAGCACAAATAAAGATGGCGTTAGAAACAAACTAGATGAATAATTAATTAAAATTGAAACCTGGTTCTGACATTGATCTAATTAATGAAAACTTATCACTTCAGCATTAATGAGCTGCGGTTTTAACTTTTAACAGGCAGGCAGAGGCTTGTATGAAGTATGATGACTTGTATGTTAAGAAATAATCATCAAACAATTCACAGGTAGTAACCTTGGTACTAACTGTATAAACAACTTCTCACATTAATCAAAGAACAACGATGCATTGCTCAACCAATGTTCCGAATACTTCAACAAGGTATTTGGCAAATTTTCAGAACTTCACATATATCCCAGGCCCTACAGTTGGGCTGCTGAGCACATAATTTTGCATCAGAGGTGACTGGTATCTCTGCATGTTCCTCATGAAACAAGTACATATGCAGAAAATATAAACTATCAAACAGTTAAATGAGGGACATAAGATGCATAGAAAACAAACCCAAAAAAAAAATCAAAACACTGGATATCTGTAGGCAACAGTACGACATCCAATGATAACTGTAAGAATACGAAAGTATCTTTTATGACGAACATACTAATATTAGTTTGGCCATTACAGATATTCATTAAAGGGCTGAGTACCCCCCACATGACCAATCTAAAAATTTAAAAATATATTATTATTCAAAGATTAAAAAAAAAAAGGTTTGACGGCATGCTATCTAATGTGTCTTAAGAATTTGTAAACAGGAGTAAAATATGCCTATCACGGGGACACACACGACACATTTCTATACTCAAAGCTTCAATTGTTTACATCTTGTTAGTGGTGATCTCGGCTTGGAGTTAACAGACAGCACGAAAATCACGGATCTAGGCCCACCACAACTCGTGTTTGCGCTCTGATCGGGAGCCTCTCAATGAAAGTTTGGTTCGGTCCAGATAGCTAGCACCAAATAAATAGGGAGAGGCCAGCACTCAAGAAAAAGACTTTGATCTTGAGTTTTGCCCTCTATTTTTCCCAATATTCATCCGATCTGAAGAAATTGGCGCAAGGCTACCGAAGACCTACACCATCACTGAGTAGATCTCGGCGCTCCCCTCTTCTTCATTGTGCAGGAACATTCTCTGAAGAACACCGACGCATCGAGAACATCACCAACCGAGCAACCCCTAATGGCATCTTCTTCCTCCAATCCGGGTTAGTTTAAGCTAGTGATTCTAATTTCCACATTAATTTTGTGACCACGACTTAGGCTAGTTAAAGACATTCATGTTTTAGTTCAATGTTGGACTCTAATATTTGGTATCAGAGCGATCTAGCCTAAGCATGTTCCAATTAGTCCTTTTTACCCTAGTTTGGATCTTATTTTGGCTCGGATTTAGCCTTGTTTTCGTCGGTTTAATGTTAATTTGGGCTTTTATTCGGTTCGGTTAGCACTTAGAAGGAGGGGATCCGAACCCTAATTCCCAAAATCCTGAAACCTAATCCCAAATGTCTACCCAAAATTCCCAAATCAATCAAAAAAACCTAAAGCTAAGAGGGGTTGCGGGCTTATCTTTTCGGTCGCCGCGGTTCTCGCAGTTGACCGCTCCGTGCGCACGCTGTTGCGGCCGCCTCGTCGGGCGTTTGCTCCTTTTGCCAACGTGTCTCCACGTCCGCTCAGCTCCCGCAGCGTGCGCGCCGCCGCTCCGCTCGGGCATTCCCTGCTCGCTCTTGGTCGATGTCGCTTCACCCGAGCGACTACTCAGTTTCGTCCGCTGCTACGTTGCGGAATTTTCGGGCAACAAAGCCGATAGGGTTAGGGTTTCTTTTCGGCCGACGCCGTTTTTGTTCCTCCTCGGGTGAATCTCAGCCGTCTGTTTATATCAACGGCTGAGGCATCGTTGCGCGCCGTCCTGGGCTGCGCTCGCCCTTTGGGCCAAGCGCGCGCTGCTCGGCCACCTCATGCATTTTGGGCTGGGCCGACTGCGTTTTGGGCCGCAAGGCCATTTAATTGTTTTGAGCCTTTCTGGTATTTTGAGGATGATTAGTTTTTAGCCCTCTTAATTACCTTCTGTCATTTAATTTCAGTAATAAGTATTGATTAATGATAATTTCCTGGGCATTATTATTGTGTTTAATTTTTATGATTAATCTTTGAGCAAACTAATTAATGTGGCAATTAAATTTTATGTGATGATTATTTCTAAGTATTGTCTCTAATTAAAATGGAACCGACGGGAAATTTTGATTAGAGATTATTATTTAATGTTAAAAATTGGGATTATGTCAAGGCCATGATCATATACTAACCAACGTTGTATATGAGCATGTGTCACCCATAAGATAATTTTAGTTCTTTTTCGTTTCTGTCCAACGGTGATGCGAATTAGAACTGTTATTTTTCTGTCATTAGCATGTTATTAATCAGACCAGCGTAGGGTTAATTTTCATGCAAGACATTTATTTCCTCTAATGTTTACTGATTATATTTTGTTTTGATTCATCCATGAACAACACTAATGTTGCCACTTACTTCAACGGCATTGAGCAACTAACTGGGACAAACTTTCCCTATTGGAAGGAAAGAATTCTAATTGTCCTTGGAGTCATGGATTTGGACTATGCATTGAGGACGCTCCCGTAGCTCCTGCCGCTGACGATGAGAGTTTCATTGAGAAAAAGAAACTCTATGACTAAACAGCGGAGAAGTGGGAGTGGTCAACCGCATGTCCCTAATGATTATGAAGAGCACGATGTCTATTGGGATAAGGGGAGCAATCCCTGAATCCGACAATGCTAAGCAGTACTTGGCCGCAGTCGAGGAGCAATTCAAGGGCTCCTCAAAAGTATATGCCAGTAACTTGATTATGAAAATGCTCACAACTAAGTATGATGGCTCCAGTAGCGTTTGTGAACATATCATGATGACGACTAATATGGCTGCTAAACTTAAGGGCATGGACATGGCTATTTCTGATGGCTTCTTAGTCCACTTCATTATGACATCCCTTCCTTCTGAGTATAATGCATTCAAGATTAATTACGACACTTAGAAGGAACAATGGATGATGAGCGAGTTGATCGTTATGTGTGTCCAGGAGGAGAGGATAAAGGCGGAAAGGAAAGACCATGTTCACCATGTCGGTCATGGCAAAAGAAAGTTTCAAAGGGACTATAAGTTTAAGAAGCTGCACTTCTCTCTGAAGGCTGAATCAAGCAAATCAAAATTGCATTCCTTAATGATGACTTGCATGAATGTTTACATAGCACAAGTGGAAGGTTTTGTCGTGGAAGGCAAGAAACATATGGGATGTCGACTTAAAAAATCCATCTATGAACTAAAACAGACATCTAGACAATGGTATCTTAAGTTTAATGAGACCATAAGAAATTTTGGTTTCAAAGAAAATGAAGTGGACAATTGTTGCATATACATTAAGATTAAGAGGAGCAAATTTACTATCTTAGTACTTTATGTGGATGATATCTTATTGGCTAGCAGCGATAAGGATATGTCGTATGAGACCAAAAGATTTCTTTTCACTAATTTTGACACGAAGGATCTTGGTGATGTCTTTTATGTTTTGGGCATTGAGATTCACCGAGATATGTCCAAAGGAATATTAAGCCTATCCCAAAAGGCATACATTGACAGAGTGCTTAAGAGATATAATATGCATAACTGCTCTACGCCTGCTCCTATTGTTAAGGGCAATAAGTTTGGAACATTCCAATGTCCAAGGAATCAATTAAAAACTGATCAGATGAAAGAGATTCCTTACGCTTCAGTTGTCAGAGGCATTATATATGCTCAACTTTGTACTCGCCTTCATTTAGCATTCGTAATCGGGATGCTTGGCAGATATCAATCAAATCCAGGGCTGAACAACTGGAAAGCCATTAAGAAAACTTTGTGTTATATGTAAGGCACTAAGCATTTTATGATCACATATAAGAAGTCTGGTACCCTTGAAGTTGTGGGTTATTCGGACACTAACTTTGCAGGGTGTGTTGATACTAAAAAATCCACATCAGGTTATATCTTTACACTTGCGGGAGGAGCCATTTCGTCGAAAAGCTCTAAACAATCGCTTACTGCATCATCAACGATGCAGACTGAGTTTGTGGTATGTTATGAGGCTACTGGGCAGGCTATATGGCTTAAGAATTTTATCCCAGGATTAAGAGTGGTGAACAACATTTTTAAACCAGTTCCTATATACTGCGATAATATGGCCTCAGTTTTCTATTCGAGTAACAATAAGTCAAGTGATGCTGCCAAACACATTAACATTAAGGTCCTGTTTGGCAGAGCTCCAAATCCTAGTTTCACCTCGATCTGAAACTTGTAGGTTAAAATAAAGTGAATTAAGTTTATATTTTTATTCTAAAATGTAAACAAGATGACCCACCTAAACACTCTTAGGCCCTATTTGGCAAAGCTCCAAATCCCAGCTCCACCTCGGAACTGAAACTTGTAGACTGAAATAAAGTGACTTAAGTTTATAATTTTATTCTAAAATATAAAAAAGATGACCCACCTAAACACTCTTAATATACTCATAGCTCCAACTCCATGAATTTGGTGAAGCTAAGTATACCTAGTTCCACCAACTCTACGAATTTGATGGAGCTGGAGCTCTGCCAAACACCCCCTTAATATACCCACAGCTCCAGCTCCACGGATCTAGTGAAGCTAGGAATACCCAGCTCCACCAGATCCACAGATCTGATGGAGCTGGAGCTCTGCCAAACAGGGCCCAAGTATCATGTTGTGAAAGAAAGAATCTAAGATCAAACAATTGATGTCAAGCATATAAGTGCTAAGTCTATGCTTGCGGATCCGCTTACTAAAGGCTTACCACCCAGTCTCTTTCGAGAGTATATTGCCGGTATGAGTTTATTGGAAAGCTTTTGATTTTGGAAATAAGGACCATAAGAACAAACCAACTCCCGTTAAGAATAAGTAATTATTCCATCGAGATGGAATGATGCACTATAGATACTTGGGTTTCAGTGGTGACTTTATTAACCGTTGTAATATTTTATCTTGGTGTGTTGTTCTGTTAAGTGTGGACTTATGATATTAACCTTTCAATCAAATGGGAGAATGTTAGTGGTGGCCTCGGCTTGGAGCTAATAGAAAAGCCCGAAAATCACGGATCTAGGCCCACCACAACTCCTGTTTACACTCTGATCGGGAGCCTCTCAACGAAAGTTTGGTTCGGTCCCAATAGCTAGCACCAAATAAATAGGAAGAGGCCGGCACTCAAGAAAAAGACTTTGATCTTGAGTTTTGCCTCTATTTTTCCCAATATTCATCCGATCTGAAGAAATTGGCACAACGCTACCGAAGACCTACACCATCACTAAGTAGATCTCGGTGCTCCCCTCTTCTTCATTGCGCAGGAACATCCACCGAAGAACACCGACGCATCAAGAGCATCACCAACCGAGCAACCCCTAATGGCATCTTATTCCTCCAATCCGAGTCAGTTTAAGCTAGTGATTCTAATTTCCGCATTAATTTTGTGACCATGACTTAGGCTAGTTAAAGACATTCATGTTTTAGTTCAACCTTCAGACTCTAATACATCTGTTGCCAAACTCAGCATTTCCCTTGTTGATCTTAACTGCAACAATGCATTACCAATTGAGGCATCTGAGCAGCATTTTACCAGAATATACACTTTGTTAAGATATGTGCACCCAAGTTTGCTCACACACAAAACTAAATCACTTCCAATATCCCAATTTCCCTCAGCCCGCCTACACAGAGACAACTCATTTCGGTCAAATATCAGTGATACATAGCATGGTAAATCATCGAATGCCCTCAACTTTGTCGCAAACAATCAAACCCCCAACTAAGTAAGGCCGGAGCAATCATTGGTGTAACGAAGCGAATTGTTAGGAGCAAAAACTTACCGCCTTGGGCGCGCCGGTGACGAAGGGCAGCTCGCAGTGCTGCGCGGGGACACCTTCCGCCGCCTTCCTCGCCGCCCACTCCTTCACGTGCTCCTCGAGCGTCCGACCCGACGGTGGCGCCGGCGTCGCCTCGGACGAAGGCGACGGAGCCGAGGACGACTTCTTCCCGCCGCCACGGCGCGCTGCAGGGCAGGCGGCGATAGTGTCCCTGCCCGCGACGTCAAAGGAGCGCACGCGGCCGCTCCACCGGCATTCTACGGGGAGAACAGGAGCACCGTCTCCGTCGCCACCGACGCCGCTGCCATCCCCGCCGGAGGCGGATTCTGGCGCCGCCGCGTCGGAGGCGGGGGCGGCATCTCCGGCGTGGTCGCTGACGAGGTTCCCGGCGACGTCGACGGAGAGTTCGGGGAAGGGGGGGAGGTAGACCGTGCTCAGATCTGGCATGGCAACGAGGGGGAGGGGGTTAGGGGTTAGGGTTTGGAGGGCATTGGAGTTGGGTAGAGACGTCAAGGATGGACCGGTGATGTGAATTGGGGAAGAAGGGGACTCCCGTCGCTCGTAAGATTTGGGGGTGATTTTTGTGCGTGAAAATTTTCCCCAGATACTTTTGCAGAGAGGTGCCTCACTTGTTCAAAATTCTTTTTCCCCGCAAAATGATGACCCCACCATCAGGTTAACAAAGCTGTCGAAAACCGTTCAAAATTACGATTTTCAACATTATCGAACCAGTTTGACATCTAAAATCGATCGATAATCAGATTTAATACAAAAAATTGAAAAAAAATGCAATGTAAATCGGTCAATTTTTTATCAACATCAACCGGTTTTAGGTTAAAATCGTGTGACAGTGCCATAGTGGTCTTCACCCATAAATTATCTGGTCGATTTTAGGTCAAAACAGGCAGATTTTTAGTGAAAATCAGTCGATTTTTTCTTTATTTTTATTTTTTCTAAAAATCTTGAATTCTTAACTTTTTGACTCGATATTTCCTATTTTTGAATTTTGATTTTCTAGCGGTTTTTTTGAAATCGGTGTTGTCAACCCGCGCGCCCACCATCCCAGGGAGAATTATCACAGTAAATTCTTTAAAAATTTTTGATTTCACATCTGAAGCATTCATAGGGTTAATTTGGTGGTTTAGTTTGCTTGATTTTTGGGGAACAAAAGGATATTGTGCTTTTTTGAGGATGTATAATGGTGAGATAACTTCTTCGAACAAAATAGATATGCATTGATTTTACAATCTTCCGTATCGCACTTTACTATCCACAATCGATTACAATGTTCAACTCGTATATAAAAAATTTCTTCTTGGTTGGTTTGCCATTCATAAAAAAAAAAAAATCTGTTGCACTAACTTGCATCTAATACGAGCATATGATCTTATACATTTATCTTGAAATCAGCATGAGTCACACCAGGTTTCGTAACATATTTTTCACTCATATTATTTTATGTGAATTGGATTTGTTTTACTATTTCGACTGTGTTGTGGTCTTAGGACTATCATACATTGGGCGTACCACCTGGACACAACATTTAATATGAATCTTTGAACCTTGCTACTTATTTTCTAATAATAAATTAAGTCTTTCCCATAAATCCTATTCTAAAAAAATACGTACGACCTTTACTACCGACCATAACAACTCAACAAAATTGCATGGTATCAGATTCTAAATCAAATGCAACGTTCATGTTATTTTGTTCCGGAATATATAAATGTGTACTCTCTTGTTTGGAGTTTGGACAGATGTGTACATTGCAGTCTTGTATAGATTCGTAGAGCGGGCCAGGGACTAGGGTGGAAATTGAGAAACGTAAAGGGGCTGTGCAGCGTGAGTGCGGGCCAAAATGGTGGCGCGGTGGGCGGGAAAACTAGGGACGGCATTTAAGAATGGAGAGGACGAAGGCAAAGTCAGGAAGCGTGCGACTCCCTGCGCAACAAATGGCGCGTGGGTCCCGACCGTGCCGTCCCCGCGTGCCATGAGGTGGGATTGCGCGAATAGACGTCCGGGTAGGATGTCTGCTCCATTTGAGCGCCTTTTTTCCGCCGCGACCGCGAGCATGTCATGTGGCCATCTGCGTCGGCGGTCGGCCAACCTCCATCCGTTTTTCCCCGCGGGGTCCGTCCGGATTTTGATCTTCTGCGTCGGAATTGGATCTCTTTAATTCTCGTGACCACGGGGTTGTTTCCACCGACGAATAAAATCCTAAATTTCACTGAAATCTTGTATTTCAGTCCTCAAGATTTATAATCCCGATGAAATAAAAAGTGAAATGTTTTTAAAATTGCTACGATGATTTTGAATATTCTAACTATTTTGACCGATTTGTATTGTGTTTGGACTAGATCTGACGCAAGTTTGTTGGTGGAGTATTGTAATATCATATAAAAAAATATCAATGAACTCACAACACTTGACGCTCAGTTGATTGGGACTTGAGACGGAGAAAACGCACAGTGATCAGGCCTAAATCTTTTAGGCTCACTAAGTGCACTAGCTAATTAAGTCTCTAAACAAAATAAGAAATTCTAGCACAATCAAGCAATCAATAATAATACAATAAAAATAACTTACTTAAAAGTAAAAGAGATAAGGAGAGACACCAACTTTTTTTCGTGGTCTCGGAAACTTGCCGGTCTCCCCTAATTCATGTTGAGAAAAGCCAAAACACGATGGACCAATGATTTCAAAAATTCTAGCTATTTTGACCGATTTGTATTGTGTTTAGACTAGATCTGACGCAAGTTTATTGGTGGAGTATTGTAATACCATTTGTAAGCTATACATATAAAAAAATATCAATGAACTCACAACACTTCACTAGCTCAGTTGATTGGGACGTGAGATGAAGGAAACACACAGGGATCAGGGTTCAAGTCCCTAGGACTCCCAGGCTCCCAGCAAACACACCTAATTTTTTTTAGAAAAGCCAAAACACGATGGACCGGCTCCAAACTTAAGCACCGGCCTCGATTCCACTAGTGGTTGCTTCTTTACCCCTTCGGGTAGGCGAGCACCGATGTTCACAAACTTTTGCTAGGACTTCTTACAACCTCCATTAAGAGCTCCACGCACGACACTCTATGCCGTCTAGGAGGCGACAACCTCCAAAAGTAATATACCAAGCCTTCTCGCTTGAACTTCATCTAGTATAACACATATACTCCGGTGACCTTCTAAGTGCAACACATGCACTAGGATCCTTAATAAGTGCAACACATCCACAACGAGGCATCAATCCACTTCCTAATTGTAACACATGCAATTAGGGCTCATTCTTAGCTCAAGAATCAAATAAAGAGGATGCAACACGCACAAACATCCTCCACAAACACACACAAGAGCCAAGAACGCTCTACAATAGCAGCAACACCAAATGCCAGCGCCCTAAGGCTCCTTTTATAGCATCCCACATGAAAAATAGCCGTTAGGGGGTAAAATGGGAAAAAAACAGCAAATCCAGCACTACCACCATCTAAGCCCCTGTAGTGTCGACCTCGATCCCAATGGTCGGCTAACGGCTATATTTCCGGTACTACCGCAGACAAAGTCGTGGTGGTACTGCTCGAGCGGCAATACCGGCCCCCACAGGTGGTAGTGTCGGACTCATGCTATCTTTAGAAACAGCATTCCTGAAAAATAATTATCGGCATGTAAACAGCGGTAGTACTGGCTTCGGGCGGCACTATCACTCTCCAGAGGCAATAGTGCTGCTCGAGGTGGTACTACCGCTGTCTAGGGCCGGTGTGCCCTATTTTTCAGATTAAAACAGTCATAACTTTTTACAAGTTTTCATATACTTATTTTGATGAAAAGTAATGATCCATGATATTTGATTGGAATGGAAAGGGATCAATACTCTATACTATCGACTATAGAATAAACTCCACTAAACTTTGTGTATACAAATAATCAATATGCACAAATTCTATTTGAGAAGGCATTTAGAGTTTATCCTATGATACCATAAGTATACTATAACTAGACAAGTTAAATATATACTCAAGGATTAGTTTCAAAGAATTGATCCTTTAATATGTAGCAATAAGATAAATTAGATCAATACAATTGAAAACAATAAGTTAGATTATAAACTCCCCCTAGATATGTGCATCCATGTAGTATATGGAAAGAGAAACATAATGCACATTTTGAGGTTGCCGCCGCTCCCACCGCGCCACACCTGGCCTATTATTGCCGGCCCAAAGCCCCTCCGCCTGCGTGCTGCACCTTCTGCGGCCTGAAGCCACTGTGGTAGGCCCCCGCTCGCGCGCCACGCTTCACATGGGTGAACGCGCCCACAAGGCGACGCACGCAGTGCCGCCGTGCTCGCTCGTGCAACCCACCGGTTGCTACGCTATTGCATCCATGGATGGGCTCGTCGTCTTCGCACCTAGCGCCGGCCCCCACGCGGCACGCTGAGGCACCGGCCATCCTCCTTCCGTGGCCCGAAGCCACTGGTAGGCCATCTGCCTCCCGCGCGACTCTGCACACACCAACCGCAGTCGCCGACCGTCGCATAGCCGTTCCTCCCGTGTCGGCCCGCCCTCGACCACCCTCGGCCGCTCACCAGCCTGCGTCACACCGCCGTTCGGCCTCGGCCCTGGCCGCCAGCGCCTCGATCCCGATCCGTCGGCCTTAGGCCACGATGGCGGCGCCTCCGTCATCACGGCCGCCAAGCGACCATGCAAGCTGACATCGGTGACCGCCTCCACACCCGGCTGTGCACTCGTCGCTCCTGCCTGTGGCGTTGGCGCTGTGTGTGGGAAGCTGGCGGTTAGGGGATGGGAACCCTAGCGCCGGCCAAAATAGTGGGGGAGTTTTGGGCTTATGGACCCAATGGTCCTTGTTGGGCTAATCGGCACGGCCATTCTATGAAAAAAAAAGAAAAAAATTAAAACAAAAACTAAAATAATGTTTATACCCCCCGAGTTTCTTAGTACTTTCCAAAAACATTAATAATTCCAAAAAATCCTAATAAATGCTAGAAATTAGATTTCCAGACATGAGGACTTCCGAATTTTTTTTAAAAAAAAATATGTTTTTAGCACATATTGGAAGTCCCATACCTCCGGGTTTACTTTTCTGGCATTATGAATTGTTTATTATGTGCTAAAATTAATTTTTTTTGGTATTCATGTAATTTTCAAAATTGCTTAAATAATCGACAGAAAATTGTGGAAATTGCTAGAAAATTATGTTGACACTATGTTCATGTCACATCTTTGGTTTTTATTTTCCTTAGCATTACTTCATGCTGATATGTGCTGAAATTAAATTTTTTTGTTATTATGTAATTCTAAAAATTGCTTTGTAATTAACAAAAATTATGAAAATTGCTAGAAAAATTCTAGATAATCTCAGATAGCATATTATGAGCAACATGTCTCTGGTTTATTTTTTTCTTAGAATTATTCCATTTTTAATTTATGTCGACGATTGGAGAACAGGCTCCCGCCGAGCTTACTTGTTGAATGAGGGATCAACAGGGGCCCCTTCGCTCGAGAGGGGAGTTAGCGTCCAAGCAATGCTCAGATGATCAGGGACACGCGGTGTTTATCCTGGTTCGGGCCTCTCACCGCGGAGATAATAACCCTACTCCAGTGTATATGGTTTGAGTTCTGTAAAGCTGCATACACTATTTTTTCTCCTCCACTTCCACAGGGGTCAAGAGGGTTTAAATACAAGGTCCTAAGTCGTATACATGTTAACTACCCCCTATAATTACGCCATGCTTCCATATCTTTCGCGCCCGTGATCCGGAGTCCTTGAATCGCGCCTCGTTTTAAATTTATGGCGCACCTACCCTAGATCTTCGGCGGATTGGTTGCCACTTTCCTTCTTGGTGATATGACCGGGTCCCCCGATCGTCCACCCGAGCATCTGCTAGGCCTATCTGAGCATGGTTGCTCGTTCCTGCCCGGCGTGCTCGTAGGCGAGCACTCGGTGTTTAACGGGTAGATGCGTATGCTCGTTGCCCGAGCATAGGGTTGCTCAGACTCTCCCCTCAGGCATTCCCCCGAGGGCATTATGTGGTCGGTGGCTTCTGGGCTGCTGGGGCGAGATGGTCTTCACGGTAGATAGTTCAATCCTCGACAGCTAACCCCCGAGGCTCAAGTGGAGAACCACCTGGCCCGGGCTTCCCCTTGAGCCTAAAAGACTTTGTAGGAAGGATTGGTTCCTTGCAGCGAAGCTCTACTGCAGCATCCGAGCACACCACAATCGTAGGCGGGCGTACTAAGCCACGATCGAGCTTCCGACCCGTCGTGCGACCAAGAAGCTGTGCTAGGGCAAAAGGCCGATTGGTCGCGTCGGTTCCTTCTTCAAGAAGCGTCTCTATAACGGTCATGTGGTTTCTCGGGAAACGTGCATTTACTGGGCAGTTTCAGCCGTAACGGACACACGTCGCTTCGCGAAAGGTTGCAGCGGCGTTAAATGCAGCTTTTCACTGCCTTTTTAAACCCGAACAACGAGGGCTACATCGACCCGAACACCGCTCGCGTGCCGGGGAGCGACGAAGCACCGGCGCCACGGGAGGGAGAGATCGTCTCCTGTGAGCTCTTCGCCATCAACGGGCTTCGCCTGCCCGAAAGTGAGTTCCTCGTCTCCGTGCTCGCCTTTTACGAGTGCGATATTTCCAACCTCAACCCAAATTCCATTCTTGCTCTGACAATCTTCTCCCATCTCTGCGAGGCGTACGTGGGTGTGATGCCCACGGCCAGCCTCTTTTTTCATTTTTACTCCTCCTTCCGCACCGGTGGGAACACCCCCGCCGGCTGCATCTACCTTCGTCTTCGGACCAGCCGACCATACGACTACTCTCTCCTTTCTCTGAAGGATTCGGTGTCGGGCTGGGCCGACCTTTGGTTCTACCAGAAGAAGGGGGAGGGAAGCCAACTGACCACCCGTGCAGCCTGAGCAGGAGCGGGTCCTTCGGACCATCAGTGAGCTCTCCCAGATGGGGCTCACTGGTCGGGACATTGCCCAGGACTTCGTCTTCAACCGGGTGTCTCCCCTGCGGAGGCGGGAGCACCCCTTCTTCGAGATAACCGGGTGGCAGGACATCATCCGCGAGGCGAATGCAAGTATGCTTCTTTGTCTCCCGTTGGTATCTGCTTTGGACCGAACAAGGCCTGGTCCCTTACAACTGGTTTGCCTTATAGCTCCGGGGATGGCCTGGGTCGAGGAGAGGGTCGCCGAGATGTTCGGCGTCCCGAAGGAGAAGGAGCTGAAGTCTGGTCGCCAGTTCCCCAAGAACATCTTCAACCGCGGCGATGTGGTAAGTTTCTTTGCGTGTTTTCGCCCGGGGGATTCCGTCCCGAGCTCACCTTATTTTGTCGTGGTCGCAGGAGAGGGTCGCCCTCGAGCTTGCCTTGTCAAAGGCAGAGTCAATGCGGCAAGGCGATACCCCGACCAGGGGTGCGTGTAAGAAGACAACGAGCAAGTGCTGCCGACCTTCTTCCGCGACCTCCCCCGCCAGGCGCTCCAAGCGCCAAGCCCTGTCCAAGCCTCCGGTCAAGCGCCACTTGGAGTACGCCGATCGGAAGAAGGTAAGGGAGCTCAAATGGTGGTTTGCCGACTTCAAGAGGAAGAAGCCGGAGCTGATGACTCGCCTGCAACAGTTGGCCAAGGAGGCAAAGAAAGCCGAGGCGGCGGCCCATTCTACTACGAGCAAGGAGCAACTGGAGGAGCAGATCAATATCCTCTAGGCTCGGCTTGCGCAAGTGGTCGAAGACCCCGGCGAGGAGGAGGAGGAGGAAGACATCTTTCCTCTTTCCAGGAGGAGCCGAAGGTCGGTGGGCTCCACGTCGGTTCGCCCAGCCTTAACCCTGGAGGGCGCCGACATGGAGTCGGTCGACCCCAGGATGGCGAGGGCCAGTGACGCGGCCCAGGAGCGGGCTAAGGCTGTCGCCGAAGCCTACGATGCTGCCGTGGGCAGGGCGCCCGCGGTTCGCAGCGAGGATACCGAAGACGAGGATGCTCATCCGGGGGAAGGTAACCTTCGCGCGGTCTTTCTGTTTTTTCTGCTTTTTTCAATTTTTCGAGCTAACCCCACTCCGTTTGATGTGGGCGTGATAGCTCGCTTATCGATTTTGGACCTTCAGCAAATGGCTGAGAAGATTGCCGACTCTGAAGTTGACGCCGAGCTCGAGCGCATCGTCAACTTGGTGATGTCCGAGGACCTGGAGGAGCCACCTCAGGCAGGTTCCCCGGAGGCCACCGAGCACCAGCAAGAGGACGCCGAGCTTCCTCCGATTGAAGAGGAGCAGTGTCGGCGTTTCGTGCACCGGCAATACGAATTTTTGGTTAGTGGGGGGTCGCGCGCTCCCTCTCCCCGAATGGTTGACTCAAGAAGCCAGAGGTTTATACTGGTTCGGGCTGAACGTCCCTACTCCAGTTCGTGTCGTTGGGGTATTTGGTATTCGAGAGATGATTCCAAGGTTACAGGCGATACAAGGGGTTTGATCGATCTCCCTTGCGCTCGGTGAGCTCTTTCGCTCTCTTTCTGGATCGGTCTCTCTCCTCTCCCCCCCGGGGCCCTGCCTCCCCTTATATACCCGGAGGCGGCAGGTTACAGACGGGAGTTGGAGAAAAAAAGGAAGGGGTACTGTATGCCTTGGAGTTTGGTCTTCTGTCTTGTCGTCCGACTGAGCTCCAACTACCTCCACGCCGGGTTGGTAGCCCTGCAGTGGGAAGTCTTTGACTGTGCTGACGAGATGACGCACCGCTCCGTACGGACGTCAGCCTGACATTTAATGGTATTTGACCTTAGCTTGGTCTCGGGAGGGGGCGCCTCTCTGCGGTGTGTCAGTGACGATGGGACCGGGGCTTGACTTATTGACGCACCCTCTGACATTCTCGGGAAGGGACCGCCTACCCTGGTACGGACGACAGGGGACGTCACGTACGCAGAGCGGTTGGCCCTTCGAGCGTTGGCAAAGCCGCCCGACCAAGCGCCCCGACCTGGGAGGTCGAAGTCCGCCGACTGCCTGGGGCTGGCTCCGAACAGTGCTAGGCCATCTCTTCGCGGCCCACGAGCCTTTGCCAGGACTGGACTTTCGAAGGATGTCAGCCCGCCCGTGGTCTCGGGCTGATGGAGGTACCCATGGTATGGGTACTCGTCAAGCAGGGTCTCGACCGGGTCGAGCAGTCTGAGACCATGGCCCTGATCCCTTATGGGGGGACTGGCGCGGCGCCGAGCATGGAGACAGCCCGGGAGGCAAGTCCTGAGGCTCAGGAGGTGGTGGCCTCCGACCAACTGCCTTCGGCCGGAGATCCAAGCACGAATCCTAGCCCGGAGGCCGTTCGACAGACCACCTCCGAGGCGCAGCCCCTGGGCACGGAGATCGAGCCGGAGGAAGAGCTTCCCCGACCAAGCCCTACCTCGAGGCCCGCCCAAGGGGAGGACCACCAGGAATTGCAAACCTTGAGGGAAGAGCATCCTCAAGGCGAGCAAGTTTTGGAACGGGAGGCCACTCTCGCCTTACCAGGCGCGTCGGATGCTCGGGAGGAGCGCGCCACCAGCCCGAGCGTAGCGCATGCTCGGGGGCGAGGGTGAGGAAGATTGTTTTTTTTTATATTTTAAAATAAAAAAATATAAACTTAATTTACTTTATATGATTCCCAGTGGCTTCCTGTAAAAATTCGTTGTTCCCCTAGACTAGTCGTCAATTCACTCTCCACTCCACTGGCCTTTATGGGAATTTTAACAGTAGTGTTTTGGACTTCGGGACCGACACTCTTGAGCTCAACGATGACCTCTGGGCGTCGGTGTGGGTAGGGGTGTAAACGGGTCGGGTTCGGGCGGGTAGTAGGTCATCCCGTACCCTACCCTATTATTTTTCTCCTGCGAATGCAGTCCGCGGGTAGTAAAAATCGGGTCGGGTACGGGTAACGGGTAGCATTTTCTATGAACGGGTAAAAATCGGGTTCCGGGTAATGTGCGGACGGGTATAATACAGACAACGGGTACTTCATCGGGTAGTGCACAAAATACCTAGGATCAAAATATGCGATAAAAACAATCCAACCATTACACTAATACATCACATAACACAATAGATAATCAAACATACATAGTCCAACAAAGAGTTCAAATAGTACATAATCAAACACATGGAGTTTAATAAACACACAAAGTACATTACATGAAGTGAAATTCATACACATAGTTCAACACATATAGTCCAACACACAAACATTTACGGATTTATCTTCCTTTTCCCTCGAGAATACACAAGGACTCTTCCACCAAGCTGCCTAGCTCAGTTTTCTTAAGGGTTCGCTAGCAAATAATAAACTAACAAGTATCAAAACAGTTAGAGAAACGCGATGTATTGAAGCTACATGATCATTACATTACAAAGAGCAACCGAACCATAGTGCTAGATAATTCATCTCACAGATGAATTACATCTTCACTATATACTAACAATACATCATTAACTATATGGAACCGAAATTACCGAATCTACACCTATGCAGATCAGAACCAGATATACTCAGGCTAAGTGGCTAACAATTGCATCAACATCATCAGTGGTAGCACATCACACAAGCATTACATGTAATGCAGAGCTTCAGCCTTCATCTCACAGATCTAATATATCTTCACTATATACTAACAATACAAAGATTAACTATATGGAACCGAAATTACCAAATCACACAAGCATTACATGTAATGTAGATGCAGAGCTTCAATCTCACGACTTGCAAACAAGGCGCCAAGCGCGTGGCGAGGCGAGGCTGGGGCCGGCGGTGGAGGCAAGGGGCGCAGTCGAGGAGGAGCGTCAAGGGTGTGCCGACGAGGCACAGTCCGACGGAGGGGCCGGGCCGCGGGGCGATGCCGATGGGGGCGAGGCTGGACGCGGGGCGCAGCCGACGAGGGGCCGGCCGGCGAGGCGCAGCCGACGGGGCGCGCCGGCAAGGGGGCTGGGTCAGGGGCGAGGCAGAGGCGAGCCGCGAGCGCCGTCTCGTCGCCGCTCGACCGACGAATGGTCCACTCGGCCCACCAAGGATTCAAGGAAGCAGGCACTAGGGCTAGCCGGCTAGGATTACTTGGGAGCCGGGTTGTCACATTGCCGGTTGGGCCAATGCCTAGTGGGCGCCGACGCAGGCGCCGACTGGCAGCACGCATGACACATGGGCTTGCCGGTTGGGTCTGGTTTGGCGTGGTTTATCCGGTACCGGATTGAGACAATTATCCTGCACGAACCCGACCGTGCACTACGCCGTATCGTCGATCCGTGCACCGACCCGAACCCGTATCTAATCTACCCGGGTACTACCCGTACCCGACGGGTAGTGTAAAACAGTTCCTATTAGGGTAATTTTGCATCCGGGTACGGGTACGGATCGGGTATTACCCGACCCATTTACACCCCTAGGTGTGGGAGGTCAGCGCCTCTGTGCGCGACGCCATGCGCCGCGACCAGGTCCGCGCCGATCTCCGTAACTACCTCCACTGCGACGAGGTCAAGGAGATGACGCGGTTTGCGGTGGACGTCGGCATCCGCGGCGCCATGCTCTGCGAGCTCCGCTTCAAGTGGGCCCACGAGAAGCTCGAGGAGATCAAATTCTACCGCGGCCTCGACGACATGCGCGCCCAAGCCGAGGCGGCTGCTAACCCTGTCGCACTCCCGCCGCCGAGGTTGACCGCATTGTCGCAGAGGAAGAGGGATGTTAAGTTCAATATCCCCGGGCTGGACTTGTCAGACTCAAAGTGGGCCGAGGTGGCGGAGCGAGCGGCTGAGGCTGAGGCGCACTTTGTGCCAGAGGAGGCCAAGGCTATAGAGGGGAAGGTGAAGAAGGCCGAGGAGCTGTTACTGGCGGTTGACCCGAGGAAAGGAGACCCATCGCTCGCCATGGAGGAGTGGAAGGAGGAGCTACGACCAAAGCGTGCAGACTGGATGGCGCTACTCGAGCTGGTTAAGAGCATCTCCAAGAGGGGCCTTAAATATGGCCATAACTTGAATTATAGGGCTTTTAGAGGAAAAGATCAACTCCAGCAAAGACCCTAAATTGTTAAAATTTATCAAATTGTTTTAGGGCCCATGTGAGAGTAGCTATATTTAGCAACTCTGTGATTGAGCCCTATCTTCATTGAGTTTTAGGGCCTAATTGCTGGAGTGAATATTTCATTGAAGCCCTAAATCTAATTAGTTGGGGTCATAAATTAAAATTTAAGACTCATTTTTAGGGCTCTCTCTTGGAGATGCTCTAAGGCCCGCAACGTTGAGTTGTATCTCAAGGTCAGATTTTTTTCTTTCTTGAAGCTAGTGTGCCTTTTGCTGTGATGTTAGTTCAGTAAATTTGCTGCAGGTATTTCAATGCTTCGTTCTTCTATAGCCACTACCAGAAAACTAGACTTTACTACTGGCATATCACTACCGATTAGATTTGAACCAGATCGATAGTGATATCGAGACGGTTCATTAGCTCTGGTGTAGTGGGCTTTCGACGGTTCATTAGCTACATGGCTGTAGTGGGCTTTCGGTACCGGTTGGTAACACGAATCGGTACTAATGCCCTCATATTAGTACCGGTTCGTGACACAAACCGGTACTAAAGACACGGGGCATCAGTACCGGTTCGTAACACGAACGGGTACTAATGAGAGTGCATCGGTACCGGTTCGTGTTACCAATCGGTACTAATGCCTCGTTTCAGTAAAGTTAAAAGGAGTGCATATTCTATGTATATTAGTACGCGATGGCGGATGGGTTGGTTAGAAGGGTGAGACTGGAGTCACGAGGTTGCGGGTTCGAGTCCCGCTTCTCCCATATATTTTCGACATGTTTTAAAACATTTCTAAACCGGTACTGATGCCCAATGGACATCAGTCCCGGATGGCTGGTACCGGTTAAAAAACCGCTACTGATAGCCGTTGTCAATCGGGACAAACGGTCAGATCTGTAATAGTAAGCACATTTTCTAGTTTTAGATGCTTCGACTATCGCATCAGAATGCCTGATTATGTGCTTCGTTAGTTTGATCAGGACAAAGTGTGCCATTGGCATCATGCGACTTGTTCATGTCGTGAAGGCAGACGAGAGATGTTAGCGTCTTGCTGAAAGCTCTGAGCCCGATCTTCATGTCAAATCCGCCTTCATCTCATACATCAGTTTCCCAAGTGTTGATCTCCAAGCCATTCAATCTTGCCAGCACGGCGTTGTGTTTTGGAGACACATTGTTCTGGTCTTCGTGTGAGTTACCAATTACTCCATCCTCGCGATCTCACGTAGTGTTTCTATACCCTCTGAGGTTTTTGTGTTGGCTAGTGTGTGGACATACAATGGTGCGGCCCCAATTGCCGACACTACTTTAATCGGTGATCCTAAGGCACAGTCAAGATTCACATCTAAATTGGGTGCTGTCTTGAGCAAGAAAGCGCGAATCAAAGAGGAGGCCGAGAGGGGACCATCTCCAATCATATTCCCTTCATTTTATTCTCTTCTCCGTTCCCTTTCCTCATTCCCATTCCCTTTATTTGCTCTCATCTCCAACAAATTCCCTTTAAGGGAATTGTATAGGGAAAGAAGAAAGAATCCATTGGTAGAGAGAATGGGAGAGAGAATCCCTTCACGGAGGGAATGCTGAAGGGAATGGGAATCCCTTCGCGGAGGGAAAGAGAGAGGGAAAAGGACACGGTTGGAGATGGTTTAGGGAGAAAGAGAAAGGAACCAACCCTAGCTAAGGGGATGGGGTTTGTGCACAGGTGCATTGAACTTGGTGTGTGGGTGGCTGGGAGTTGTGCGGCTGCATGGAAAACGTATGCATGCGCGTGACGGTGGGCTGTTTGAGGGAGGTGGAGCGCCAGACCGCATGGCACGTCGTGCGCATCGGCAGCAAGGGAGGTATTTTGTGCCTACATTGCTTAGATCGTGTGGAGTGCATTCGGTTTGGAAGCCGCGCGGGCCGCATATGCATGGCGTCGCATGGGCCGCATGCACGTGCGTGTACATATGGAATTTATTTTTATTTAATATTTATTTTATTTTATTTTTCAAAAATAATCAACATATTTTTTTTTGCGAAAATAAGCACCCGCCGCTCCCATATTGGGACGACAATATCGTCCTAATATGGGGCGATCGTCTCAAAATGGGTGCCTATTTTTGCAAAAAAAAAATTCCATTGATTATTTTTTTAAAAAAGATTTAAAATAGATATTAAGTAAAAATAAATTCTGTACGTATGTAAGGCGTGCGACCAGGGCACCGAATCAGAGTGGAAGTCAAACCAAAGCCGAAAAGGGAAGGCCAGCACGCGGGAGAAGAAAGAAAGGAAAAGTACAGAAAGAAAGAGGAGGAAAGAAAAAGTAAAGAAGCTAAATTTGGTTTGGAGAGAAAAAGGGAAGGAGAGACTTTCATTGCACACGAAGGAAGAGGGAAAGCAAATTGGATTGGAGAAGAAACCAACTCGAATTGACATACCAGTTCAACTTAAAAACGCCATAACTCTCACGTCCAAAGTCGGACCGTAGTTTTATAGGACTTCCTGAAAAGCTTAGGACATCACTTACAATTCATTCAATCACAACAAGTCCAGATTCCACTTTCATTTTTAATTAAATTGGTCAACAAATTTCACCTTGCTAGTTAGCTGAAATTAGTTAAACTATTGTAATTCCATCAGAAACAACCGAGGTCGGGGTTAAGGCTAGTTTTGGGCACCGGGCCAGGGTTCGTTCCACTGGTAGGCACTGGCGAAGCCAGCAGTGGGGCGCACTGGGGCGTGCGCCCCTGCTGCAACGCGGGTAACCAATCCACTAGCTTGGGCCGGTCCATCTGCTAATTAACGATTGAAGCAGTTGCATGAAACCTTCATTAACTTCTAGTCACTAGCAATGGTCTGCACATGACATGCATTGCCCATGCGCATACTTGATTCTAGTCATTAGCCAAACAAAAGCCAAAAACAACACTCTATTTTTTATCATGTTTATATTAAACCATCACAACTATTATTACTTAGCAAATCACTCAACACACAAATTATAAATCAACATTATCAAACTATTCTTTTAATGATTTAATTACTACCTTTAGTCCTGTACTCATGAATTTTTGACTCGGTGAAAAGGGAACGACTTATATGTGATGCAATTGCAGTGACTTGTGCATACGATGAGGTTAGTCTCCGATGATTGGCTCAATGACTTAATGGTGTGCTCTGTGTTGGCAAAAATGTGGCATGTTGTACTCTGTGTTGGCAAAAATGTGGCATGTTGTAGTGTACACCGAGAAAACAATATTCAAATCTATTGATGATGAAGGAATTATGGACTGCTTTCAAAGGATGAAAAACCCGTAGAATGTGCTTGCCTGTTGCCTCAAAATCCAACTTGTAGCTAGTGTGCCTAGCAACTTCATTTATGTGAGTATCTTATAAACTTCTGCTTTGTTTCACTTGTTAAATGGTTATTTATGTATAAATTCGGCTTTTACTAGTAGTTGAAATATTTAGCTTAGCCCTCCTCTAATTTAGTCCTGGCTTCGCCACTGCTGGTAGGTATCGTGGTTAAAGGCTTGTACGCTGGCAGTGATCAGCTAGCCATGCACGCACTGGTTCTGGTGTGAAAACCTTGAGGTAGCACCGACGACGGCACAGCCAATTCAGCCAAAGTCAAGTGATGAAAGATGTCTTCAGTATGGTGTGAACCTTTTGATTCGTTATTATCAGATGTCTTCAGGCTTGAAGATGCTTCCACACTCCACAGACCAAAATCCAGATAAGTTGATGGGTGCGTGCCCCGGTGTTGATGCAATGATTTTTTGCCCTCATCAATGGAAACTCGCATATTTGATAAAGCTTTCTAGTCATTGTAACACTTGGATCTCTAGATTGTGCCAAGCAAAACATCTCTCTTTCTGTAAATAGCTGTTATTGCTCTCTGTTCACCGTCGTATGTTAAATTTTCCGGGAGCTGTAAATAGATTGTGCCAAGCAAAACACCAAGCAAAACATAGTGGAGTGAGTTTTCCGGGAAACACTAGTTTCTAGTTTTCATTCCAACGGGAGCAAATGTATATGCAGTTATGCACTAACGTATCTGATTCTGTGTGTAATACCTACTTGCTATCATGCGTCAGTTTGTTTCTACCCTTTCTGTATTTGTATAGTTGTATATGCGATGGTCGGAGCAAATACGCCAAGTGCTCCAAGAGTATTAATGCATCACTAGTACTTGTCAAGATATCACATCGAAAAACAATGGATATTGATGGATACTAAAGAAATGGACTACAAAACCAATGGATATTGATGGACACTAAAGAACTGGACTAAAGAGGTAAGTCAGAACGCAAAACCCCCTAATCATAGGGCTAATTTGTAATGATCAACAATGCAATTAGCATTCATACTGAAATATGGTATAGTAGCCAAAGCAATGTTTGGCCGTGACTTACTGAAATAATGAAATCCAGAACATGGTAAAGCAGAAATGCGTCGGGCAAAGCTCAAATGCAAAACATTGTTAGCTGAAGCCTTTTTTCATTCACACACGCTTAAAAACAGCAGATACGATGATATGATATTTAGGGTGCCAGAGGCAAATCACCAATGAAATCTGAGTTTGACATCCAGACTCCAGTGTATAAGCACGGCATGTAACATTCTCATAATTTTACAAGAAACACCTCCCAGGACAGTAAGCTGACATCCATTATCACGCATGCTTGCTTCTTGGTGACAAGATATCAAACCAAGACCAATCACACTACCGCTGAGCCAGCTTCTTCAGGTGTTGAAACAACTTTTGCTTTATCCACTGTCGGTCATATGGCAGAAATGCCTGAATTGAGTGATCATAACTGCGAATGGGAAATATAGAGCTGTTAAGTTTTTAACTTTGAACGCAAACATGATAGTTCTTGAACTCACACTAGTGCACTTATGTCAGCTAGGCCATCAATAAAGTTGTACAGGTCGGTGATATCATATGTTATGTTCGGGACCATTGGGTTGATATCCCTAATTTTCCTTTCATAAAGCCCACAGATTCCTGTCATTTAAGTAGAGAGTTGCGGTAAGCAATTCATTAACTTGCATAAGGAAACTGAATCAAGAAGCAAATGTTAGATATCATCTGAATAGAATACTAAACCTTCCAGTACATATTCTGAAACTCCTGCCTCCAACAAATTAAATGTAAGGAGAGAGAGAGGGAACCTTAAATCTTGACCATGCATCTAATTAGGGGTGAAAACATATCAGATACGGACGGATAATAGCTCTACCATATTTGTTTTCATATTTTTTCTCAGATACAGATACGGATAGTCCGGATACAAATACGGATAATCTCGAATACAAATACGGATCGAATACGAATCGAATCGGATACGGTTACAAATATTTATCGGAGCATGATAACCCCTTATATTGTACATAAAAAATCAACAAAAACACATAACTAGTTGATTTGATCAAAACATTATTGAAAATTGAACAAATATAAGCATTTCCATTTACTTACACAATAGTTAGATACCATGTCGTAAACAAAATTACGTAAGACTTAGTTCATCACACACACACAATTAGTTCATCATGCATGTAGATCAAAACACAAAATAAAAATGATCCTTACTCAGAGATACAAATGGAAGCAAATACAGAACACACTAAAAGTTTGATAATACTTAGATACCATATCTCTAGAAAAAATTATATATCACTTGCATGTAATGACCCAAGATTTGTATTTTTCTTTAATTATGTTTAAAATAATAAATTATATATTTGTGTTTTTATGCATTTTAGCTACTTATTTAAAATATTTTCCTATTAAGGACAGCAGTGTTTGAATTTTTGAGAAAATTTAAATTTGATAAAATCTTGAAAACAATTTTTTAAAATGATAGATCATGTTAGGAACTTTCCCAAAAAAAATCGTAATTTTTGGAGCTAGTTTGCCAATTTTAATAATTGAAACTTGATTTATGGATTAATTAAATTAGAAAATAATTTTAAAATTCAGAAACCTTTTTGGGCAAAAAAAGTAGCCTTGGCCCAACCACATGCATATCCAAATATTCGACCCATCAATATCCGGATTATCTGAATCTGTATCCGTATATAACAGATAGTGAGCTACCAAATCCGTATTCGTATCCGATCCGATACCATCTGACAAATATCCGATCCGACAGAATCTGCATCCGAAAATTATCCGGATTGATCGGAAACTATCCTATCTGTTTTCATCCCTACCTCTAACGAAGCACAGGATAGCTATTCTTGCTATTATTACTGAAATTTCCAGCTAGCCTTTTTTAACATAGCAAACATGCAAGGGGAAAGGCTCATGAGGGAAAAGATGAATGACATTACAAATGCAAAACACAAGCAACTTCATAAAATATCAAGATCACATGATAATCACAAGGACCATACTAATAATATTAACTAAACTTAAATCTGAACATTGCAGCACGGTTACTTTTTGAAAACCATACATACCATCCAATGCATGGTTAATTGAATTATAATCCATAAATGTTCTAGAAGCCCTGTTTTGGGATGGTTGCATCAAAATAATGGTGTGCCTCCCAGCCTGCAAGATGCAAAAACTCATATTCAGACATCAACTAACGCCAATTGCTCCAAGAGTATTAATGCATCACTAGTACTTGTCAAGATATCACAGCGAAAAACAATGGATATTGATGGATACTAAAGAAATGGACTAAAGAGATTACAAACATGTCAATAACTACCGAGTGTTCAACAGGTTCCTAAAATAGAAGCTATTTCCGGAGGCAACTCCTGTACTAAAAAAGAGCAGTCACTACAAAAGAAGATTTGCTAAAGAACCCATTGACTGTACATAAAAACAATAGAAAACTATTTTAATATTCAGGCATGGTTGCTTTATAATTGCAATATTGTTACCATGATCATCATCAAGTTGTGCTTCAGATATGATGCACAGTCATGGCATCCAGAAAGCTTCTTATCTTAAATATTGTACTATGAGAATAAAGCAAACCACTCAACAAATTGCAATATTATCAATACCATCCTAATGGTCTTGCATGCAAACCGCATAGCTTTGCTTCTAATTTAAAGCGAGTAAAAATCCATACTGCACAATATATTATGCTCTTCTATGTAGGCCATTTTACCATTTTTAAGTGGATGCATTGTTTCCTCATATATATCGTAAGATTGACTCGGCACCATACCCATGACAGTTAATAAGAGAGACCCAAATTTCAACAATGGTTCGCAATATCAGGCATCTCTTGCTGGCATCAACTCTATGTTCTGTTTGAAAGTAAAATTTCATACTGTGCAATAACTATGTTTTTTCTAATTTCCAATGAGGTGCCTTTTTTATTTTTTCTTTCCTCGTATAAAGAAGTGTTCAGATATAGCTTATATTATATGAGGGTTAGTAAGAACCATCCAATCCCTAATAATGAGTTTAACTATCTGATGTTTATTGCATCAGTTAACGGGATAAGTATCACCTGCTTGCCTAGACGACCATAGTTCACACATTTAGGGCCTGTTTGGATATCCCCCTCATCTAAACACCCCATGAAGGTGAAAAATATTTGTATAGGAAAGAAACATATTTATACAAAATGAAACCAGAAATCTTACATGTCTTAATATTAGAAGCTATCACTAAAAAGTAAAAAATGCAAATAGATACAGGTAAATATATCTAACACGGCATACACTAAAAATTATGTATTAGAAATCCTTGAAATGAATGGATTTGGGCCAGAACTGATGAGCAAAACCAAAACTTCTTCAGTAAGTCAGGAACTAGGTTTACCAACAAACCAGACTCAGGAGCCACACAACAAAATACGATCAAAACACATCCTTCTTTGAACCTTAAAATGGTCAGCTATAAAACTTTATAGTGAAGGATAAACCACACTGCTAAAAGCTGCAGACCGGAACACATATTTCTTTGGCATACAAGCCAAGCAAAGAATATTCCAATACCCAGTGTCAACGTTTGTTGTCGGCAATAATTTATATGGGGTTATGCGTTAGATCCAAACTCGATGGTAACACAAGACAAGGGATTAGACAGGTTCAGGCCCTCAACGGCGGAGGTAATACCCTAGTCCTATGTTCTGGGATTATGAGAAGTATGTATCTCACGTATTGTGTGTTGCTTGCTCTATTGTGTTTGTCTGTCTTATGCCCTGCACGGCTGCACCTCTTGCCCCCTTTATATAGGTAGAGAGCCGAGGGATCCGAGTCGGTTACAGGGTGGATTCCTAATCGGTTACACGATGGAGATCCTATCTCCAGAATACAATCGTATCCTTTCTAATAATAGTTAGTTACCATCTATTATCCTTTCTTGTAGGACATGATGGTGAGAGTCCGAGTAAAGCCCGATTCTTTATAACCGTCCTGGGACGCCCCCTCTTGGTGGGTCCTTGCGGCCCGTCGTGTAGATACCCGTGGTCCACGTACTCCACACCCAGCCAAAACAACTATTCCTAAAAGATGAGGTTCATAAAATCACAATAATGTTGCTGCATTCCTTATCAAGTGGAACAATACAGATCCTAGCAATATTGAAAATCTAATACCGTCGCCACTCGCCAGCACATTAATTACTGCCAACCAAGACGGAGTGGGTTGTTTTCAAATCTTGCCAAAGGGTGAATCAGGAATGCACACTAGAGCAAGGGTGAGGGCAAGGAAATCAAGGTAATTCAAGTGAGTAACTGGGCATGAGGCGAGTTTCTTATTTAGGTCCTGAAGATACAATAGATTCCTTCATATCACTTTCTCAAGTAATTGGCTATATTGTTTCACAGCCTTGCTATGATTTAGTAAAAATTTCTAGTTCTCAGTCGTCCTAAGATATGAGCTGCAGCAACATTGCAGTAGTTTCATTAAATGTTGAAATAGTTAAAAAGAAAAACCTTGACAGTGCAAAGTAAAATAGATTTGTCTTAATACAAACTTAACAGAAACGCATATTATAAGTCAAAGAGTAAAGTTGACTTAATGCTATACACACAAAGCAATAGTTAGTAGATTCTAACATTTTCCTACGCCTACTATGACATGCTAACTGAACTACTGCAACGTGTAAAGGTAGTGATCCTAGGATTAGCTCGTCGTAGAACATCCAAAGTTCACAAAATCATTTCGAATGGAAAGGAGGAGTTAGAGTACAGGGTAAAACTAACAAATTTGCATAGATCAGAATGTCATACCATACTCAATTGGCAACCACAACATTCTCAAGCCACTCCCACTGCCCAAACAAATCAACAAAAATACTACAAGCAGATTAACTGACCAACTAATCCAAGCAAATGTAAAAAGAGGACACCAAGCTACTCCAACTTAACTCACCATCAGACTACCGCCACCCCACGAAACAAAAGCAAAAGGGAATAACAAAAAAACCAGCTTAAGTGGCGTCACCAGCGGCTAGATCCACAGCCGATCATGTTCGACCATCCGACACTACCCCAGAAACAAAAGCAAAAGGGTGAAAGAAAGCCACAACCCTGCTTACATGGCGTCACCAGCGGCCAGATCCCCAGCGATCATGTTCGAGACAGGACACGCAAAGCCTCCTCCCAACCCACCACCCGCCGCATCGCAGAAACACGCGAACAATCGAACAAAGGTCGCCGGATTCGCCCACCCGCTAGGCCAGCAACAGCACCGCGTGGCCCCCCAAAACCCTAGAGTGAGATGATGGAGCAGGGGAAGCTCACCATGGAGAGGGGCGGCGCCGAGCTCGCGGACGGGAGAGGGGAGGGGATCGAGGAGGCGGCGATTGGGGAGGAAGGGAATAGGGTTTTGTGTTTGTGCTAGGAAAGCGTGGGAGAGCGTAAAAGAGAAGGAAGGCGTCGGCCGTCGGGGGTTGGAGTTGGACGATCGAAGGACGAAAACTGACGGTTCCAGTTTTTAGATGCAGCAAAGCAATGATTCATCCGACGAGCTGTATACCAACTTTGGTAGGAGAGGAGAGGAGAGAACAAAAGGACAACAGAGGTGTTTGTCTAAACAAAAGGAGGCAACACGATGGCAATCGATCTCAAGAAAAGAAAAAGAAGGAAAAAAAAGAGAGAGTGCAATCGATGGGGTGACCAATCACGGATTGAAAAGCAAAGGTTAGGTACCATGAAGACCATTTTCTTTCTTTAGTATTTTGCATTTTATTTAAGATCTGTGCAGTAAATGATCCGACGTCTTTCTTTATTAGATCACTTATTGTTTCTAGATGATGTGTCTTGTTACTTTAATCTACTGTAATAAAATAATATTAGAAATAATGAATGGTAGAGGCATAAAAATTATCTAACAATTGTAGAATGATATGAGTTTAACCCCGTAGGTCAAACCATTTTTGTTCCTCGATTTAAGATTTTCTAAGCAATGGATACTTTCGTACACTTTCAAAGTTGTTGATAAAGCCGCGATATCGGTACACCCTCATCTCCTCTCCAAGTTTCACCTCCCCCTCATTTTTTTTTTTTTTTTTTTTTTTTTTTGCAATATTTCACAATTCCTGAGAGATTGCTTTTCCAATTCTAAGACTGATTGGAGCCTATTTCCCTCCATATTTTTGAGAGCGTAAAGCTAGAAGGAAATCGATGACTTACCAGTGAAGAGGACCACAGGGTGAGCAGTATAGAGGTTGTGAGATGGGTGAGATGTTTGATTATGACTCTTGCGATGATCCAGCAAGAAAGGTGTGTCTAATTTGTTAAAAAAAACTTACAACCCGAGGGGTTTTAGTAGGAGAAAATTAGTTTGATTGCGATGAAGCAGTTGTGCATAGCTAGAAATCTATTTAACCAGTCAAATACACTACATATATTTCGAAGGACACAATAACTCCTCTCCCTTTAGTAGTTGCATTGAGGCATAGGGACACTAGGCCAATAAGTGCGGCGCACGACGTGAACGAAAAATGATCACTCGTTTTTTTTCTAAAAAAAAAACTAGATGTATTTTCAGAAATTTTAGAGGCTCAAGAAATATTAGAGATCGAGCTGGAAAAAAGTACACATATTTCTGTTGACGAAAATATTTTTTTGGGGGAAAACGGAGAAAGGACCTGGATGTAAAAACCTGAAACTTGTTTGTTATATTTTTGGACCTCACCGCTATCCCGAAAAAGTAGAAAAGGGCTCGCTCGCGATTCGTATCTAATGGGAGGCTCTTTCCGCAAGGTAACGAACAAGGGACCCAAACACGATTCGAATTTTTTTTCTTGCCCTCACAAAAAATCGCGAATGATCTCTTTATAATTTTGCATGGATTTATCCGTAATTAGATGAAATTTTTTTTTCGCAAGAATGGCGGATGACACACAGATGCGCTACTAAGGATTCAAATCTTGTTTTGGGTAAAATTCCGGAGGTCACCGATATCCGAAATCTCGGCGAGATTCAGAAATTTCGAACAAAATCCGGACGAAATACAAAAACCAAATTTCAAATCCGGTTTTTTTTTCAACCGGGAAATCCGAGATCTCGGTCCAAGTTGAATCGACCGAAAAATGGTCCAAAACACATAAAAAAAATTTTGAATTTTTTTTTGGATGGTCCTAACACATAACTAATGTTTCCATATCAAGCATGGGTAATTTTTTAAAAATCTAACAGTGTAAAGTCGTCATAAAAACCGTATGTAAAATCAGTTTTTGATTTTTCAAATGTAACAAATGAACTTCAAGTCATTTGAAAAGTTTTATATATGTTCATATCATCCTATGTATTATAGAGAAATATTTATTCCATACATAGAAGCCATAATGTAAATTAATCGAGACAACACAACATATTACATATTGAAAAATAGTTCAAACCACTTTAGAAAATTTTGAAATTTTTTGTGAATAGTCCTAACACATCCATAATATTCCCATAAAATTTTCAGATGATGATCAATCTTGAGAAATTTTAAAAAATTCAGACAGTGCAAACCGACAAATTGAACCGACCAAAAAATGATCAAAAACATATCAAAAAATTTAGAAAATTTTTGTGGATGATCTTGACCCTAAATCAATCAAATATAGTACACAAAAATCAAAATCCGGCAAAAACACCGAGATCTCACCCGAGAAATTCGAAATTTGATTTTTTTTTTTTTCCGGGATTTTGAATCTCGGAGGGGTCCAAAATCCGAAATCTCGACCGAGATTTCGGATTTCAGTCCGAAATTTCAATCCTTGTGCGCTACCCTCCCGTGAGATACCCGAGATCTCACCGAGAAATTCGAAATTTAAATTTTATTTGAATTTTTTGAATTTTCCAGGATTTTAAATCTCAGAGGGTCCGAAATTTCAATCCTTGTGCGCTACCCTCCCGTGAAAGCTCCGGACTTTGTTTTATGGATTGATGATTCGCGTCCAGACGACCCGATTTGTACCGGACTTGAATACGAAAAGGAACACAAAATCCCGTTTTCTTGCTTCGCCATGGGGACGCTGATACACACGGGAACTATTCAACTAATCAGTTTAGCAAGCTCTGCCCAACTGGAAGGTTATAGGTTAAAAGAATCGTAGTAGATCTCAACTTCTAACTTCTAGACTTTTGAACACAGTTGTAACCAACAGTATACTTGCCAAACCACAGTTAACATCACTTCCTCCGTCCAAAAATAAATATAAGTTCCATAGTTTGAATGATCTTGTTTAGAAGAAATGCAAAAACTTACACGTAGATTTAATGAGATTTTTCCTAAAATACCCCTGTTTATTCTCTAAAACATATACATTTATTCATTACCACTCGCACAAAGCATTATTTTTCATCTTCAAGACAATTAAGTGGAGTATTTAAGTCATTTTCTCTCGTACATTTCTTAATTTCACCATAAACTTAATTCTTGTACAAAGTCAAAATACGACTTATAACTTCTGAACGGAGGGAGCAATATGTAGGACATGAAAACTAACAACATCAAGATGACAATAAGGTCACATTAAAGCCTTGTTCATCTCTGGCTCCAGCAAGTTAACCTACTGTTACCAGAGCAAAATCTATGGCATCTTTACTTTCCTCCGTCGTCCAACCAATAATAAGCACTCTCATCTGGCCTGGCAAAAATATACGGCTCACAAACAGCTGTTCCTCACAACTTCAGTTTGTAGTTTCTCAACTAGGGCAAAATCTGGGAAATACTTGAGTATAACAAATAATGGGTGCCGCTTTCCCAGTTACGGTATCAAAAAGGTAGCAGGAGGACCGGTCAAAGCTACCACAAATATTTATTTTGAGGATAGAAGATTGTCGCAAGCGTTGATTTTAGCAGCATGCGTGCTCAAGATAGCCTGACCTGATGGGTTTGCTTCGATGGTTTTCTTCACAGCTTTGAAAACCGCTGTGCGGAAGAAGTTGTCCTCCATTTTCTTTAAAGCATCCTCAACAACTTCTATACTCAGGTTACGTGACAAGATCAGCTGCCCAATAACTTCACCAAAATGTGCTGGAGCTTTTGGAAGGTCGATAGCGAGTTCATCCAGAAGAGACCCGTAAAGCAAGCACCCAGATTCCAAGTCAGCCGACTTGAGAATATTCTTGCTGTGAAGATGCTCCAATAGCCTTACAAGGGGATCAATGGAATTGGAACCTTTATCGAGAGCAAGAATGATGGCTTCTTTAACTACTTCTGGGTGGTACTCAGGGCTCTTCAGCTCTTCGATGCATTGTTGTGCTTCATCTAGAATACGAATGTGGAAATATTCCTCAAGAAGAGCGATGGTCTTCTTCTGAAGCTCTGCAGAGTTTGACTTGGGAGCAGCAGCTGGCTTCTCAACTACAGGGGATACAGATTGAGTTTGGATGAGTGACATTGGTGGTCCCATAGCTTGAGATGGTGTGACAACCGGATCAAGAGAAAAACTTGAAGGGCGGGATAGTGGACCACCACTGCCCACAAGTGCACTTGTCTTGCCACTAAGCAGTGCTCCACTGCCTTGAGGAAGTCTGGAATAAATAGGCGATGGCTTATTGGCCAACGGCGTGTGCTTTCGAAGTGGGTCAGCTCTGGGCATCGATTTAGAACGCTGAACTTCCCAGTCATCATTATCTAACACTGGCATTCCGGGCATCTTTCTCGCTCCAGGCATACCAGGCATCATGCCACCTGTTCCAGGTCTGTTCATTGGAAAAGCTCCTGGTGAAAGTGGCCCTCCGGTGCCACTACGGCCATTCCTTATGTTTGCAGTTGACCCTGGTCGTAATCCAAGATTCTTTTCTGCCTCTGTATGAATTTCACTAATTGTCTTGGCTTTCATCTGAGTAAGAAATAACAAAATCTCAGAGCTATTGGACAGTAGGAAAATCAAACCAGACAACATTTTCACAAGAACCGCAAATAAAGTTCCAAGCCTAAATGTTTGTTATGCTTTTACTTAGTGTATGAAGAAAAGTATATTGACTCGAAGTGGACTTATGTCAAGTGGACAGTCAGTCCATAAAATAGAAAATCACTATTGTGTGCCACCATATATATTGACTCGAAGCGAAGTGGACTTACGCTTGTGGTGTAACTTGTACGTACCAACAGGGCAATACTTGCGCAATTTGCAACAGACGGTCCATAAAATAGAAAATCACTATTGTGTGCCACCATATATATGAAGGCTCTTTACAGCTAATACACCATCACAAATCTAATCCGATTTTATATCTATTCTTAGTATAACACTATACAGCAATAAGCAACTACGAGGTCCACCTGATGGTAGTGGGTGAGAATGACATTCTGACAAGTAATGCCGATACATTTCAGGATGAAACTGATTAACTGAGAGACATTTACCTCTTCACGTCGAGGCACCCAGTTGTTTGAACGGAGATCAAGGACATTACGTGCCAAGAACCTCAACCGTGGCGCCAACTGAGAATTAGTTGTTAGCTCCTTCAGCCGGTTGAAGTATACATCATTAAAGCGACGAGACTTCGGGTTCTCGTCCAACTGTTTACCAATTGTGATGAAGAACTGACAGATGGCCTCAACATTTTCCTCAGCAGGGCATGTGTTGCTTTCAGAACCCAATAGCTCCTATTTACAGCAAAAGGGTTAGAAAATCTTTCACTGAGCAATAACTGAATAGGTGTGCAGAAAGGATGCCAGTCTAGTGAAGTGTTTTCCCACTAATGAACTGAAAAACTTATTGTATCAGCTAACCCGATTAAAGCAGTTTTGGTTCAGGTCACATAATCCTGCCCCAGTGGTTTTCCATTTGATGACATTACCAAACTGAAGAGCCAGAAAGTTTGCATGTGTACCTGAACAATGTGATGTACTATCTTCTCTGGGACCATTTTTTGCTTGAGTAACTCACCAATAAGGCGAATGTTCCCAAGTGTTTGAAGCTTCACTAGCCTTTCTTTATCCTGTCTCTCCATCTCTTGGTTTGGACCAGTCAATTTATCAACCTCAGCCCGTAGATTGTCAGCACCTTCAAATAATTCTTGACAATTGTTCAACAGTACACGTTTGAACGTAATCTCTTTACCACCAGGTTCTTCAGGAGGGAATGAGGGGAGCTTTTCATTGAGATCAGAGCAAAGTTGAGCATACATTGGACAGAAGGTGGGCTCAAAAACAGCCTTTTCAAATATGAGAGTAATAACATCCTGAATAAAAAACAGAGCAGAGGTAAATGACGGTAAATGACAGGGAACTGTAAAAGGTAGCCATTAGCATAAGCAATTGGGAATAATCTAAACCTTCAAAATATCAGCTGTAGTGATTCCTGCTTCTATTAACTGGCCCTTGAGAAGATCGAACTTCTCTGGAGTCAATTTGTTCAGTATACTGTGCAACGAACAAAAAATAAAATGTGCAAGAAAACAGTTGAATAAATTGTACTTTCTGAACATGAAATTATAGAAAATAAAATATGCTTTAGAAAGTAACAGCAAGCAAAAAAAATCCAAATCAAATAATACCCTTTCACTGTTTTCAAAACTCTTTCCTTGTCCGATAGATTGCCTCTCCGGATTGACCAAGGGACATCAGCCTTCACAAGAGCATGGGTGGGACCAACCTGATGTTTAAAATGAATGAAAATGTTAGAATAATCGTTTAGATATCAAATGCAAATGGTCATAAAATACTTTTGCAGGTCACTTTACATACGCAGCATCCAGAGACCAAAGCTGAACATACTGTTGACTATTTCTATTGCATAAAATATGATGTTTAGCATTCTTGTATTTGGATAACAGACAGATATACATGTTAAAATTATAGCGTGAGTTTGAACCAATTATTTCAACGTTGGTACATTAACAAATTTGGGTAATGCTTTTGAAGGACTAGAATTAGATAAAGGTCATACAAGCATCACATCACCATGTACAGAGTAAGTGCTTTATTTATGCAAGAATTGCCTAAAGATCAATCAGTGCTTGCAACAAGGAATACGATAGTGTGCACTCATCATAAGGATATTGGGATCATTTTCTACCGACGCATACAACCCAAATATTAAGCTTAGGGGTAGCAGTTTAGCATAGCAATTGTAAGAAATATGTTATGACAAACCCATACAGAGCAAGAGAGCTCAGCCAAGCGTACAGACAGCACAAATACTGATACTCTTTATCTTCAAGATACCTGAGCTTTAGCACCAAACTGGGAGCTTAATTGGTCATGCTTGTTAAATTGCTCTTGCTTTCCACTTGAAGCATAAGATTCTTTTGCTGCACGGATATTGTCCCAAGATTTCTCTTCACTAACAACCACGGGAGTTTGTGCCGGCCGTTCAGACCGTGAACGCCAGTCACGGCTGTCTGTCTCAGCAAAGCGAATATAGGACTGAGTTTGTACCTATAGACATGATAAACCACAAAAGGATGGTGTAATCAGGAAAAGAAGAACTGCAATGGTCTTACTACAAGATAAGACTCGCAACAATGACCATTAGAGCAGCACAACAGAACTAAAATGAGATGTAATTTGAAAATAATGGAAGTTCTTACATTTGAGTCATTGCGAGCCCAATTTTCATCTTCACCATGGAGTTCTACGCCAATCTCTTGCTTCAGTTTCAAGATGTCTTCAGGTACATCAACAATCTGCAAAGCCGTATAATCAAAACATGTAAATGCAAAAATATGCCACGTTCAGGAAGAGGATTTTCTTATAAAAACAATAAATGAATACACAAGTATTTGGAGATAAATACAAGAATTGATGTCAACAATTTATTGCCCCTCCTATTGCAAATATAAGTGGTTTTAGCCATGTGAACTGTGATATAAGTTGCTCTAGAAATTCAAGGCACTCTTTACTCCTTTCTTCATATTATGCCCTTGGTGAATAATGTCTTTGATAAGTGTTGTAATTAATATTTGCATGATGGGATAGAAATAATGAGAGAATTCATTATGTGTTTATAAGGAAAAAAGGCTAGTATGTTTGGGAATGATTGAAGGAAACGAAGGTCATTTCGTGTACCTCCTTAATTCTTGTGCATAAAGTTAAAATGACTAATATTTGCAATTGACAGGAGTAATAGACAAGAAAACGCCATGCTCCCTCTATCGGGAACCACACATCACCCCTACCAAAACCATTTTGTTATGCAATAAGTTTTCCTAGTAGTTAAACAACACAAAAGAATCAAAGTGACAACGCATAAAATAAAAAATGGCAAGTTGCTCAAGTAACAAGGGCATTTCTGTTTTCCTTTCAACATACATGAGGGTAAGCAATGGCATCACCTCTAAAATTGTTACAAGCAGTCATAACCCACTCGAAGTGAAATTTAGAAAACTACATTGCTATCTAATCTCTTCCAAATCTTCAATTCTCAATGCATATCTTCTTTAATTATCCATATACATTATTTTCTTCTCCCTCTAATTCAAGGCAAGATAAGAACATGCAAAATATAGAAAATGTTTGCCAATAAAGGTGACAGCACTTCATTTCACAAATCTAACAACTAGAAGGATTCGAAGGAACATGCAAAATATAAAAAAATGTTTGCCAATAAAGGTGACAGCACTTCATTTCACAAATCTAACGACTAAAAGGATTCAAATTCTGTGAAGACACGTTATTGTTTTATCAATTATTAAGCAACTATTAGCAGTTCCGACAAAAGTCAAAAATGAATTCGGCCCAATATGCTACTCAGCAACTGTCTTATTAATCATTATGCAAGAAAGCTATACCAAATGTTCCGTACAGATTAATTTCACATGATAAAAATGAGCAACCACATAAACAGAATGGGTAAAATAAGTAGCAATGAATAAATACCTCGCGCAGTTCAAGAAGCTGATCCCTTGTGTAATGGACCTGCTCAAGAGGCTCAAAACGTGAATCTCCAAGCTGCAGCAGATTACTACAAAAGTTAGCCTAGCAAAATCTTTTGTGGCTCATGGAATTAATTGGCCAGCCCAGCAAAATACACGCCAAGACAAAGTGCATTTGAAACAAGCTAACACAATGCAATTATGCAAACCAGGAAACTTCAGAGTCTAGCACTATTTGCTTGGCCCAGCTGGTCATGTAATGTTCATAGGATGGATTATAGCCTAGCTAATTATTTGTTTTTCAGTGTTGTCTAATAAAAGCTGGGTTAACTTCATTAAGCAAAAATTTCTGGTGCCACCAATCTTTACCTTGCCATCTCCACTATGGGAAGAGGAAAACTAATGGAAAAAGAAGAATCTAGCTATAGAGGCATGATACAAGATAACAACATTCAGTGTACTTTAAGTTTGTCTTTGCAGTCTTGCTTTGAATTTTGTTGGATTAAAGCAGGAGGAAAAAAAGTTTTTCAACAAAAACAATGAAAAATTACGGTTGAAATTCCTTTCAGCAACAACAGTGTTCAGTATACATAAAAGAGATGAACACGCGATAGCTAGTAAGAACATATCCATGGAAGTAACACCCTCAGAAACCCAAAGAGCAAAGTAACCTTTCCCACGTGTATCAGCCTCAGGGCCCAATCTCAGCCCACTCAAAACCCTAACAGCAACCATCCACAACCCCTATATCAAGCACTCATCAACTCATCGTAGCAGCAGTTGTGGTTGAGGTGTTGAAGGGCATCATAGACTTGTAGTGCAATGTGAGAAGTTTGTACCCCTAACGCAAATGAGCCAAGGGTTGAAATGAGCCGAGATTGAGCCAGCTTGACTAGAATAGCGAGCTCAGTAGAAACATCAGGTTTAGTGTTTTATGCCCTGAAATAGGGTCAAAAATGAACCGAGGTTCAACAAGCTCGACTAGAATAGCGAGCTGGGTGGAGATGACTTGTTTATTGAATGACCATAAAAGGTGGCTCAGTCAACTTGATTCAAGCCTGAAGCACTCGCAAGCCCAGCCTGGCAGTGCAAAATTCAAATGCATATTAACATACGCACGCAACAATAACAGAAGAGAGAACATAAAGATCAAACACCATAGCGTAGCCGCTGAGACTACTTTATTGCATATTTACACACCGATATCCGCATTTGTTTATTATTTTGAATTGTACTTATGCTTAAAATTACCAGATTCTCGAGGTACATGCAATGGGCCATTGGGTCTACAAACTCGATCAAAAAATTGCCAGAGGACCCAGTTACCCAGCTGGAACAATGCTAATCGGGCACAACACTCGCAGCTTGGAAAGTGAAGGAACAAATTTGCTATCAGGTTATTCCAGTACAATTTTGAGGACCTTGACAACCCAATATACAAAAAGTCAAAAAGTAGAAAGTTGTGGATCACATCGAACTAATTAGCTTACATCATGGTTGTTACGGCATCACGGTGTTGTTGTGTTGATGCCATGGGTGCTCGACTCACCTTGGAGATCTAGGCGAACGCCTAGAACGGCTCAGTGTCCACGACATCAACACAACGTCCACGGCGAGGCTCTGGGCGGCCGCCTTGGCCCGCTGGTTGAGGCCAGGGCTAGATAAAAAGCTTCGTACGCTTCACGCTCGACAGAGGACGATGACCTTAGGTGCTCCTTCAACCCTAGCTAACGCCTGCAACCATGGTCGCTGGTCGCCAAGGAGATCCCCTCCCTCCTCCACTCCCTGCGGAGAGGAGCTCCCCTGCCTCGTCCACTCCTTGCGCCGGTCGCCTGCGAGCTCCCTTGAGTCCCCATCTTCTTTCTCTACCCTCTGCCTTCTGCTGTTGCTCTCTGCTTCTAATCTGCTATTGCTATTGCCCAACTTCTTCCTCTGCCCTATCACTCGCCGTACTTCACCTTGAGGACGCCATGGTGCCCGCCTTGACGCCTAGGCGTCCTGGCGCCTGGCACTTGCCATGGTCGCCAGGTACGCCTTGACAACAATGGCTTACATATATTATAGGCTCAAACAAGAGTGTAGTCTTGGAAGATACGGCTTGAAGGAAAACTACACAAATGAATCCGAACTGAAATTGGAAAGAGTTTTGATTGCGCTCCAACAACAACCAAGCCTTTTGTCCAACATGTTTGTGTAGGCTAGGAATGGAACCCAATCAAAGTCAAAAGGCACCTAGACCTTCAATCTTAGGTCATTGTTTTGGTACGTGAATCGTTAACTTCCATGCACTCCTATCCGTCTCTTTGGATACATTCCAATCCCTCATCCCTTTTAACTGCTTCTTCCCACATCAATCTCGGTCGACCCCTGCCTCTTCTTATATTTTCAAGACGGCTTAAAATTCCACTGCGCACCTATGCCTCAGGAGGCCTCCGTTGGAGATGTATATCTCTATCGAGCGTAGTTTTACTAAAACAGATCCTACTGCAAGCTTTCTAAGGATATCTAAAACTCTTAGCTACCTTGACCAGTTGCTCGCTCGCTTCTAAATTAAACCCTGATCTCTTGCACTTACACACAAATCTAGGCATAGCCATCAGCCATGGTGAACACAAGCACAATCGAGCTACCCTTGAACAAATTCAAGCTCTACTTGTTCCACAGACAAATAGGCAAGCTCAGCTAAGAGTCCAATAACATGTTGGCACCATGGCTTTATAACTCTAGCTCCAGTTTGTTTCACGATGTGATTTCATCAGCTAAGCTGTTGTACACCCACTTGCCATCATCCATTTAGTGAAGAACAACATCAATTAAGTTGATATTGCTAATAGGTTCAAGTCAAAGATACGATTGCATGATTTAACACACATAGGCACACCCTTCGCAAAGCTAGCTCACAAGCTGATGGAAGAGGATCAGCTTGGTTGGAAGAGGACGCATGCAGGCTACCATAGCCAATAGCTATGTCCAGAAGCATGCAAACACACATGGAGGTTCGGGTGTTTTTAAATAGCATGCAATTGATGATGGTGATCGGGGGTTTGTTTGATCTAGTGTATTTATAGAAAAGTCCAAAAGTTCCAATATGATTACTAAAAAATGGACAAACCTCAAAACTCGCCTTAACAATGTTACTCCCTCCAGTAGCAAAAGGAAGTTGTTTTGGACATTGACACGATCTCCAAATGCAACTTTGACCACTTATTTCTATTGCAATATACTATGATGCACCGATACATGGGTTTGCTACAGTATCGGTGCCAAACACCATGCCCAACACCGATACGACACCGACACACCTTCGACATGTGTCGACAATGTATCGGATAATCAAATAGCGATATATAATTCATTTTAGTGTTCGACACGGATTTGATACTTATACGATGCGTATGCGGCAACCCCGGCCCAAACAAAAGAAAACCGAGCACAAGTGAACCTGGAGCCCTGGGAGCACTTGTGTAGGGTTCGCGTGGGAGCCTGGGAAGTGGAGTCTCCAATCACCACCACTGCTGCCAATCGAAATGACCTCCCCTCTGCCAAATCCACCTCCCCACTACCAGATCTACTGTCCCCACTGCCAGATCATCCATCCCAACTGCAAAATCCTCCTTACCATCGGCCATCGATTCGACCTCTGATGGCGTCGTGTGCCTCTCCCGCCGTCGATTTGGCCTCTGCCAGCGTCGCTCGCCTCTTCCCGCTCAACCCCCACAGTAGGAAGTACCGTCGTTCGCGCTCAGCGGCCTGCTATGCATGCCCCTCCCCTCACTTATGCTCTACTCAGTGCTTAGTAGTTATGCTAGTTAGTAATTACTAGTAGTACTTTAGTACTTAGGGGAGAATTGATCAATTGCTCCGTTTTAGTTGGTGCAATTGGCCCCAAGACCCGCATATCAGTGAGACATCACTGGCAAATGATCAATGGCACAAGTAAATGAGGGCAAATCATTAATTATTCCTAGTACTTAGTAGTTACTAGTTAGTAGGTTATTACTTAGTAGTAACTAGTTACTAGTAGTTAGTACATACAAATACAGTTATACTAGTTACTGCTATCGGCCTGCTGCTGCTACTTACTACTAGTTCACTACTTCACTCTTGATTTTTAGAAAAATAGCAGCAAGTGGTTCGAGCATTCCAGTAGAGGAACAAACAACCAATATCAAGGCTCCATTATGAAATCACGTTGACATTGTAGAAAAGGGTGGTCCGGCTAGAGGAAATGTGAGATGGAGATGCAAGTATTGCAAATATTTTAGCACTCGTAGTTACTCTAGAGTCAAAGCACACTTACTAAAAAGGTAAAAATTACTAATGGTGGATGCAAGGCATGTCCTAAGGTGATAGTACCAATTCTTACTCAGCTTAGAAATGAAGTAGCAAAGGCTGAAGATGAATCAAGAAAAACACGGCCAAGAATGTGCTCTTGCCAACCACTGCTGCTGCTATTATTGATAGTGTTGCTTCATCAAGTATGGACTCAACTATGTTTGGGCATAAGAAGCAGAGGGGACCTCCTTCACCACTGGAGAAAGCTTGGGGCATGGAGCTGCGCAATCAGTTGGATGCTATAATTGCAAGAATGTTCTATTCTAGAGGTATGCAATTAACTCGAATGCATTGTTTCATTGCTTGAATTTTATTGAACTGATCAGTTGCAAATCAATTAATCTTTGCTTATGTAAAATTTTCATGCTTGTCTTCCAATCTTGCAAGAAATCCACACTTTCAAGAATCATATAACTTTGCTGCAAGCCAAAGCTTATATGCATATGTCCCTCTTGTGTAGAACAAACTAAGGACTAGCTTCTTCAACAAGAAAGGCTCACATTCAGACCTTGCTGGAGCGGACGCGGATCACATGTTCTAAAAAGGGAGTAACCAATTGTTCAGATGGATGGTCAGATGCGCAGAGGCGACCACTCATTAACTTCCTAGCTGTTTCTGAGAGTGCGCCAATGTTCTTGCAAGCTATTAATGCTGAAGGTGAGGTGAAGACGAAGGAGCACGCCGCTAAGAAGTTGCTTGCTGTTATTGAAGAAGTAGACGCAAGAAATCTGGCTCAAGTCATCACCAACGTCTAACAATGCTGCAAATTACAAAGGTGCGGGTTTGCTTGTTCAACAAAAGTACAATCACATTTTTTTTGGACTCCTTGTGTTGTTCAAACTCTCAACCTTGCTCCAAAGAGTATTTGTGCTGTTAAAATGCCAAGGATTGATGATGAGGAATTAGTCTTTGATGAGTGCCACTAGATAACTAAAACTTCTGGTGATGCTAATATTATCAAGAATTTCATAATGAACCATGGCATGAGACTGTTAATGTTTAATGAGTTTAGCAAGCTGAAGTTACTTGCTATTGATGACACAAGTTTTGCCTCAGATGTGGTCATGTTGAACCAATTTTGCATGGTCAAGAGGGCTCTCAGAGCACGGTGATTAGTGACAAATGAGAGACCTATAGAGATGACAATACAGGATTGGCGCAATTTGTTAGAGATAAAGTACTCAATGACCTATGGTGGGACAAGGTAAACTACATGGTTGAATTCACATAGCCAATCTATGAAATGATACATGTGGCGGACAACGACACACCATGTCTTCATCTGATTTATGAGATGTGGGATACAATGATCGAGAATGTAAAGAAAGGTATATATAGGCATGAAGGTAAGGAAGATGATGAGGATTCCACCTTTTACTCTGTTGTTCAGAGCATATTTTGGTTGATCGTTGGGCAAAAGGCAACACTCCACTCCATTGTTTGACACATTCACTTAATCCAAGGTGAACTACAAATCTTTATTTTCTTTCGCAAACATTTCAGTTTTAGATCTCCCAAATTTTTAATCCATTTATTTTATTTTTTAGATATTATAGTGAAAAGTGGATCAATGAAGGTGCTGGCCGTGTACACCCACATTGTGATCTTGAGATTTCACAATGAGAATGAAATGTTTCAAGAAATTCTATCCTATCCTTGAAGATTTCAAGAAAGTGAAAGAAGAATATGCCAGATTTTCCACTTGTTCTGGAGAATTCAATGACTTTGATTCATATGACAGATGAATCCTTGATCCAATGAATTGGCAGGCAAATCATGGACAATCCATTCCTATGATGCAAACCTTGGCTCTCAAATTGGTTAACCAACCGGCCTCATCTTCTTGCTGTAAAAGAAACTGGTAACTTAAGCAACAGCATGAAAAGAAACAAATTAGCTCCTGAGCGTGCTTAAGATTTGGTCTTTGAGCATAATAATTTGAGAGTTGTGTCAAGAAGAACAAAAGCCTATAAAACAAGGGTAACTAGAATGTGGAATGTGGGAGGAGATAGCTTTGAATCTCTAATTGGTGTTGGCATTCTAGAAGTTGCTAATCTCTCTCTTGATGGACCAAAGTTGGAGTGTGTGTATTTTGAAGATGAATCTACTATAGTGAACCATGAAGAAGATGAGGATGAGCAAGAAGTCTAGGAGTCTCATGCTATCTTTTAATAAGCTTCAATTTGAGTTTGTTATGTAACTTAAGTTGAACCCCTCCTATGTTGGGATGTTAGCTAGTTGGCTACTATTGTATTGGTTGTCCCTGTCTTAAGTTTCTATGTTTGAAGTTTGAACTTGGCTACTTGTTATCATCTATCAATTATCTATTGGAGTGTTGTTGGTTGTTGCTTAATTGTTTTGAGCATTTCATTGTTCAAGAATCATGTCTAAATGTTAAATTTGCTGATCATGTTATTTCTTTTCCCGGGTTAACGGAATTCTGAATTACTAGTAATAATATGAACAACTGAACATATGATGAGTTGAATTAATGAAGATTGGAGAATGAAGAGGCGCAGATTATCTTTGCGGTACATTTTTGTAGTTTACACTTCACACTTTTACATTATTTCAGTTTGACAAACAAGTAGAAAAATAGGAAATAATAATAATAATAATAATAATAATAATAATATTATTATTATTATTATTATTATATATAGCCGTGTCACCATGTCGGTACTTTCGGGAAAATGGTGAATCCCCTCGTCGATGTCGTGTCGACGTATCCACTCGATTGAGCTGGTAAGGGATGGCTGGAAGAGGTCAAGCTGTCCTCTATCTCTATCAGTCGTTTCTACGCGGTTTCTGCTACAAAAATTTCCTTTTGGTTGCACCAGAGCTTGTTGTGAGCAATGTTGATCGTGTCTATGCAACATAGGTAATATATTTACAAAACCTACTAAAATTATAATATTTTGAAGGCATTTTTCAAGACGAATCTAAAGGTATCATTTTCACATGCCCACTCCAAATATTCAAAAAGAAATTTATAGCCAAATTTATAATGTTTGACTGCACATAACCCAAAACAACCTCCTTTTGTGACTGGAGGGTGTACAAAACAAGCACATTGAGTTTTTTACAGAAAATAGAAGCACTACTCTAACATTAATAGTCTGTCCTAGCTTATAGATAATGTCACAGGCACTCTTTAAATCACTGCTGTTCCCAAATGCTAAGAAAAACAACAGCCCAGCTCTATAAATACAAATTCCAAACCTAGCATGATGACAACAACAGGAGCTAAACTTGTAACTAGAAGAAATGCCTCTACTTGAATTGCTCATTGCCAACATTCTATCATATGATTTTAAAACCACATAGTATGCATACAAACAACCTCCAAAACTATATGCTTATCTGCTGTATTAGAGCTAAAGCAGCTTTTACTCTCCCAAAAGTTCCAGCTTTATACAAGAAAAATAAAACCATCACATCTTCAACCCAACCAAAAGGAAGTATCAACCATGAACCAGGACAAGTGCTTAACATATCCCAGGGCCAACATATAGCCGTAGTGTGCGTTAACACCCTCCCAAAGCGTTATCGCGCAGCTCAATGGATAATTAAGTTCCCAGCTTAACTTTCCAATAGAACGTCCCCCCACCGGTACAACCCAAACAGCAGAGATCCAGCCATTCCCCCAGATCTCGCCTTCGGAGCCGGAGCAAGCCCAATCAAAAGCCTAGCGCACACACCCCACCACAGCCCCAGATCGAGAGATCACCTTGGCGGCCAAGCCGGAGGACGCGCCGCCGTGCGGGCGGAGGAAATCACCGGAGCCGGTGGCGGCGGCCAAGCCGGTGGGGAAGAGGCGCGCGCCGCGGAGGCCGCCGCCTCCCGGGCGCAGGCTGATCACCGGCTGATCCGACTGCATGCTCGCTTCGATCGGAACCAACAACCTGAGCCGCGCCGCGCGAATCCGAACGGAGGCGAAGCGCGAGGAGGGCGCGAGAGAGAGCAGATTCGATCGAAGAAGAAGAGAGGCGGAGAGGAGGAGGAAAACGGAGGCATGCGCGGCTGGGAGGGGGTGGGGTTTTATCGCGGAGATGGTACTAGGGCTTGCGGTGCGGGGTGGACCGGTGGAGTTTGTCTCGGTTTGGGAGGGCAACCCGGTCATTTCATTGGGTGGGGGAGGTGTGGGCCGTGTGGCCCCGACGATGGCGGCTCGTCGGGCGGCGCCGGGGGCGTTTTGGTCTTTTGGCGGCAGTAAGTTGTCGGTTTTGGGTCGGGGAGGTTGGTGTATTTGCCTTTTGGGGTTGGGGCGATGTTAGGTTTTTTTGAGGTACAGGTTTTGTTTGGTAGAGTTCTACTCCCTCTGGTCGTTTTTAGTAGACGTTTTAGCATCCCACCCAAAGTGCATGAAAAGATGACGTTTAAGGTTTCAACGTGATTTTTTACCCGGTTTTGCCCCTGCCTTGGGAGATGAGGCGACGCTGCATGCAAGCTCACATTGATTAACCGGTTTTTATTGCACGTAGGAGTACCATCTACTCGTAACTTGCTCATAACTGGCTGGTACTAGTACTCTTTAACTTGGCTATGCATCTTCACCAACGTTGATTCATGTAGAACAAAAACATCAAAACTTCTCTACATAATACTATTAGATGTTGACGCCGACTTCTTCATCGGCAAGGATGTCGTCGCCGCCTCCATCGCCCTTGCCGTCGCCAACATGGTCGTCCCTGCCGTCGCCGGCTTCTTCATCGCAGAGGATGCAGTCGCCGCCTGCATCGCCCCTGCCGTCGCCACCACTGTCGTTGTCGCCGTTGCCTCCCTCACTGATACCATCACGAGCTTCACCGACAAGGATGCCGTCGCCGCCACCGTCGTTGCCGCCATTTCTTCTCTCACCACCATTAACGCCGTCGCCGCCATCGTCGCCACCGCCAGCGCTTCCACCGTTACCTCCCGCCGGCTTCAATGGAAGATGTTTGCCAGATGACTTTGAAGAGCTACCCGAATGGCAACAAAAAGTTGCAAAGGTCATGTATAAAATTTGCATGCCCAATTTCTTTTAAATTGAGGAATGATTCTGATGCTAGTAGAAATTCGATCTTAAGTTTGACGTTGTTCTCTTACCAAATTATGCCGAGTAGTGCCTTTGCTTCATGTACCAACGAAGAATCACAACTAATTTGCAATGGAAGATTGTCTTGCCTTTCCAGCATCTCTTTCTTCATGTGAGGAATTTTGTAGTTATTTCCTCCTCCTATTTTCATAGCCTCTCTCATAACAAGCGGTAGCGTCAAAAAAATCCGATTCGACTTGTGTACGCAATACTCTTGGAAGGCCTGTTTTACAAAACGATAAAATTAACTCCAACTAAAAATGATGCAAGTACAAATAAAAAAAATACCTGTTCGATGATTGGAACCAGTTCAGTCACTTTAGTTGCGGGCTTCTTGTATTGAATTGATTGTACAGCATGAAAAAAACCCAAATCTAAGATGTTGAAATCAGGTGAATTTGGTGGTTGACAAATAACTCGAATGTCGAACCCATATTGCGTAGCTGCTTCACAAAATAATGGGTCGGTAGGTACTATGTGGGGCTTAGCATTATCTTGTTGAATGAAGATAGGCTTTTTGGCATCTTCATGCAGCCACTTCGCTCGAATAGCAGGTAAGACCTTATCAATCATGAAATGTCTAATTACCTCCTTTGTAACTGATGCAATTGGCTTCATTTCCATTGTCCTGGCCACTCGATTAATACTTGTTCTCTTAGCAGGCTCATAAGTTACAAAAGGAAAACATCTAATTTTTCCATCAAATATACAATTTTCATCAGAGTCAAACCTCGGACGAGCAACAGCACAAAGGAACATGATCTTTGGGATGAAATTTTTACTCTTACATGTCCTTGTAGGCTCATCTTCATCTGGAAGTGTATAATATCGTTCTGACTTTCTTGTAAGATTGAACCACTTTTTGTCAATGAAAACAATATCAAATAATCCCTTAAACATAGGATTATTGGGTATGCTTGCTGGCTCAAGCATAGATACACACCATTGGATTCTAGTCTTCTTATTTTCATCTGTTAAATATGGTTTTATACTATTCGATTGGCGTCTTATGAGGCCTTCCCGCTTCAATGCGAATAGCTTGCCTTTGCTCACATGTAATTGAGCACACACATCTTGCATTGTTGTTCGACTTGAAAGAGGAACATCACGCAATACCGATACATCCACTTCAACTCGCTTACGCCTAGAGTTACACTTTCTACTAGAAACATCAGCCACAAGGCCTTCATTGAGATATTCTTTACCTTGTTTCCAAATGCGCTGGACTGTTCTAATATGAACAGAAAATAATGCAGCAACTTCACTTGTCACATGACGTTTTAGCTTTCCATTGGTGCTTTCCTCTAGCAAAACTTGAAAATTTTCTCTCCGTATAGCACTTGGAACATCTTTTCTGCCTATATGCTCACTACCTCCTGAACCAACAGTACTATCCAAAGCATTCTCATTACCACCTAAAGAGACAGTATAGGTGGATTTAGAAGAAAAAAAATGTGGTGCGAGTGAAAGAAAAATCAAATGTACCTCAAAATGACAAAACAAATAAGAGATGTTACCATTTTCTTCTACTCCATGATTAGAATCAATTTCTTCAAGTGGCTCCATATTCAAATCGAATCCATGATCACAAACAATTTCTTCATGTGTTTCCACATTCAAATCTATCTCACCTAGTGGCCTTCTACCAAAGGAATTGTCTGACATTTTTCTCTAGTGCCTTTGTGACTGACATGTGAGATGGAGTATACGTACGGAGTACAGTTTGATGCTATGTATAGATGGGAGATGAAAGGAACCGCGCCATGCAGTTTGCCCGAAAAAAATTAGCGCCAAAAATTGCTATTGAGCCGCCAGTACAAAACTGCTAATGGCGCCAGCACCCTACCAAAACCATGCAGCAAGAAATGACGTGAGGGTGCAAGGAAAAACAATTTTCATGCACGCACACCTGCTACTGAGATTCGAACCCAAGAAGGGAGGATGCTAGCCAAAGTGTTTAACCAACTGAGCTAGGCAACACTGTTGCTTACAGAAAAGAAATGACATTAATAAGGGTAAAACTGGAAGAATAGCCCCTAATAAACACCACCTTGGTATTGAAGCTGCCCTCTAAAACGTCTACTAAAAACGACCGGAGGGAGTAACTCTATTAAGGTTCTGTTCAGTACGATTTTAGATTTTAGTATAAACGGAAATGGTTTTAGATTCTTGATAGAAATGTTTCAAGTAGAATTAGAATCACTGTCTGGAAACCATTTGGCTAGCTGTCTGGATTCTATGAATCGGGGTGGAACGGGGTTGAGAGCGATTCGACCCCGACATGGAAAAAGAAGAAACGTTCCGAAGAGAATCGTTCCAAACTTTAGCCCGTTTGGTTGGGTTTCTCCCATATTCTAGTAGAAATGACCCGGTTCCAAATTGCCAAACGGGATCTAAATTTGTAGATTTGGTGGAGTTGAGTATTCTAGTTTCATTAGATACGTGAAGCTGGAGTTGAGGGTAGGCACTGTTTGGCAGAGCTCCAACTACCAACTCCACCCCGGATCTGGGTGGAGCCCTACCAAACACCCCAACTCCACAAACCAATGGAGCAGACAACTCCGTGGAGCAGCCAGAGTTCCAGTACAATTTTTTGGAGCAAGGAAAAGGGTGCTCCACGGATGGGTTTTTTCAGAGTAGACGTGGAGTTGAGGTGAAATTACCCACCTTTGCCACAGGGGCAATACCCTTCCAATTCCCAGCCCCCACCTCCCGATTCACCCGACCTGGCCCCTCCCCGCGCCTGTGCCACCGCCGCCCTTCCTCCCTCCTAGCGCTTGCGACGTTGCCGCTCCTCCTCCTAGCGCCTGCGACGCCACCACCCCTTCTCCCAGCGACGCCGCCGTCGCCCCTCCTCGCATTTCCAGTTGCCGTCGCCCCTCCTACCAACGAGGCCCCCCCCTCGCGTTTCCGGCCGTTGTTGCCCTCCTCAGCGTGCATAGGTGAGGCTGTCGTCGCCCTTCTCCGACACCAAAACAATAATGGATGAATGCTCCCACATTGACATTTGTTATGCACAAATGGATCAAATTGATTGCTTTCAATATGTGAATGATGATTGGTAGTTGTTTGGTTTCTCTATGGCACAAGTTCTGTATACCATTAGAAACTTTATTGATATTGAACAATTTTAAGCTCCATATGTCATTCAATCAAGCAACAAGACTCAATTCTTGGTTCGGCTGTGAAGTAACATATGAGGGGTCAATGAACAAAAATAATCACCTATAATATGTTAAGACATATGAGGGGTCAATGAGCAAAGCACTGAAAATATATTGGATGACATCCACTCAAAAAGGACATGTTGTCAATTGAACTGATCAACTAGAGTGTCTGAATATCCTTATAGTGATCTATCTCCTGCAAATAATGGGCATATTCAGATCCTTATGTCTATGAATAAGCATGAAGAGATTATTAGCATAATTGCGTTGTGGCAAACCTGAATGATCAAGTATTTGGAGTGTCTTAATTCTAACCAACCTTCATATCTCCCATCGAAGGCCGCGCCGCCCCTAGCGGCATCACGTGTGTTTTCGGGCAGATGGCGATGTCGCCCCCCGCGGACTCGTGATTCGTGGCAATGACTGGCTACGTGCCTACCTCCATCCACGACCTCCTGGAGGACTCCTCCAGCCACGACTCCAGCTCCAACCTGGAGCGCGTTGCAGACGGGCCGCACTCCCGCGAGTGCAATATGGCGGGCGTGGCTGACCCGGCCGCAACCCCCACAAGTCCACAAGCTCACCCCCGGCGCGCCGAAGCGCGGGAAACCGAGCACCAGCACGAAGGCGCTGAGAGCCTCTAGGCTCGCCGCGCTGAGCTCCAGCGGCAGCGCGGCGAGCTGGAAGCTCATGGGGCCGAGCTTGACAAACTTCAGGCTAACCTAGAGCAGCGTCAGCCCGGGCCCCTACTCGCAACTGGTGACGCACGAGCGCGTGCACACCAGGTTCATCATCAGCTGGCCGAGGGGTTGAACGGTCTCCCGTTCTTCCCCATTGTCAAGTCCCCAAGTTCGAAAAGTGCTGGGACATCCGGAGTATCCGGATCTACATCCGGAGTGTCCGGATCCAACCCGGAATGTCCGAATAAAATGTCCGGAGTATCCGGATTGGGCTGACCGAGCGCCCCAACCCGGAGTGTCCGGACTGAATGTCCGGAGTGTCCGGGTTGATCAGTATCAAGACCCCAACCCGGAGTCTCGGGTTGAGCGTCGGAGAGTCCGACGGTCGCGGGATTGTGTATAAAAGTCCCGTTTCTTGATTTCCCCACCTCATTTCTTTTCCCCACTTGGTTCCCCACCCGTGTGAGCTCGTTCCTCCACCCTAGCTCCTCTCCGGCGAGCTTCCACCGGCCGGTGACCCTCCCGTGGCTCCTCCCCGGCGGCTCCTCCATCCAGGAACTCCTCCTCAAGCGGCATCCTCCATCCTCCACCCGGCATTGCTTCTCTTCCATCTTCCTTGGAGGTAGGTCTCTCTCTTGGGAGTAGATTCGTGATTCTTGGGTTCTAGGGTCATCAATGGTGGGAGTTAGAGCTTAGGTTTAGATTTGAAGTTCGGAGTTGAATCTTGAGCTCTAGGGTTTTGGGTGTAGTGATCCTAGGGTTAGTGTGGGGCTTGGATTGATGAATGTGGGTGCTAGTGTGGTTGATCGGGTAGTAGTAGCGCCGATCCAAGGGTCGTTTGGAGTTGGTTAGTGGTTTCATGGGCTAGTGTCGTTCCTCATGGAGTTGGGTTAGCTATAAGCTTCCTCGGCCTTGCCACGTGTAGGAAAGTCATAGATCGGGTCCCCGTGATGCCGTTGGACTTGGCGGCACCTCGATCCGTCGAGTTATTGGGTAAAACTCGCCAGGTCCGGAGTGTCCGGACACCCCGTCCGGAGTGTCCGCTCTGCCCGGAGTATCCGGACCGAATGGGCCGGAGAGTCCGGATTGTCCGGAGAGTCGGATCAAATACCCGGATCGTCTCGTTAGGCCGGCCCGGCCCAGCTTGAGTCGAGTTGTCCGGTTGCGTTATTTCTTCGGGGTTTTTCAGTTGTACTTCATTCATATGCATTGCATGCATTTTTATTATGCATTGTACTCGTGTAGAGAACGATCCCGCGGCGACTGACGTGGCCGTGGTTGAGGAGTTGCCGAGGGCAAATCATTTGTCGATCCACCAGCCAGAAGAACAAGGCAAGCACCTAAGCATATTTACCCCATTATATGATTTTATCTTAGAGAATTAAATTGCTTATTTAGTCGATTAAGCATGCATTAGGAGTTGAATGGTGGGAACAGGGTTAGAACCTAATTCTTGCACATACACTCCTTGAATTTGTGGAACACTCCTTCGGAACGAAATATGGGTAATTGTAACGAGTCTACGCTTAGTTTTGCTTAGATGTTGGGTTGGGCCAAGTGGGGATGGTTCTCCAGCTTGTGATTATTAACAATTGTTTCACTTCACACATGATGGATTGGAATGGGTATGTTTATGAGTTGTAATTGATAAATTGTGGACCGGGCGGGAGTTGGTTCATTTGAGTATGGAGACTCAAATGTGTAGCCCCGTCTGAGTCGATTAAGGACCGATTCGATGGTTGCCCTTTGATCGAGCACACCGGTTGGTCGCATGCCCGATTATGGTACGGTAAGCCACTCTTTCTCTCATACGGAATCGATGGACCGTAACTTCCTGTGGTTGGACGTGGTTGAGGGCGAGGCTTAGGCCGACTCTCGAGCGCCAAGCCGGGCTTGGGGCCGCTCGAGGTGCTAGGTTTTAGACCACAGAGGAGGCTCAGCCGATTGGGTATGATTGGGAGGGTTGACACTAGGCCCTTGTGGTAAGTGTCGTGCGATCAATGCTTCCTGCAGGGTTAATTAGCGATTCGAATTGCCGCGCTCTCGGATATGAGCAAGCTCTTTCATCGCACGATCACGTAGTAAGAACTTGAACCGAGGTTCGCGCCGAGCTTGAGCCCACATAAATTGGTGTTGAGATTAATTGTTGTGAATTAATGGTTGCACCTTCATTTTTTAGAAGTAAGTATTTATTACAATGCTAAATTGTGAATTGAGTAGTTAGGTAATTAATATAACAAATGTTAAGCTTTCTGCACTTTTACCTTCACTGGTCTTTGCTACATCCAAATGCATGTCCTTTGGAGTCGGTCATATATGGACCACAGGTAAGACTTGCAGTACCTTCCGTACTCAGGCTTACGCTTTGTGGTTTTGCGGTGAGGATCCAGAGGGTGTGAGTTACGCCTTCACGCTTATCGGTGGCCAAGGGGCACCGAGTAGAGGTCGCCGACGTTGCAGGCGCCCGGAGTGTTCAGGGCATGACACTTCCGGTGTTTTACTTTTGTTGTATAGGATAGTTGGCTTTACTTTTGTAAACCGTCGCACTTTTATCTCTGCAATGGTTTTTGTCTACCTTTCGCTTGGTTGTTTCGTTGGTTGTTTTTGTTGGGCTTCCAGGTGCAGTGTGTTCTTTGTTGCTTCCGCGTTAGTGCGTCTCTGGTAGTAGGTTTGGGGCTCGATGCCCCTTTGTGCGAATTGAATGTTGATACGGCATTGGGAACCGGTATGTGGGGATCTGGGCGAGTTTCGGATCGCATACCGGGGAATACCGGGTTGTTGTCGAGTCGTTTGGATGTTTGTCGAGTTGGCTCGCTTGGGCTTGGGTATTAGCATCGGGATCACCTCGGTGGTCCGCTGCTAGAATCCAAATCCGACGGGAGCGATCGTTCATCCGCAACTCGAGGACGATCTGGGCGGCTCCTCTCAGGAGTTGGTATCGAGCAAGGCGCACAAAGACGGACCCCAACTCGGCGACCGATTAGGAGATTGCTTAGGATTGTCATTAATGCATTAGATAGAAAGTGATATTTATCCCCGCCTAGATTGTAGCGGTGGGAGTGAGTTGCGTTGGAAGTCGTACATGTCATCTCATCTCATGCCGTGCATGTGTCATCTTGCCTTGCATCGAAGTTGTGTTCAGGTGTGGCAGACTTGTGGGACCCCAGTCTTGAGAGTCTTTGCGATGAGTGGGAGTATGTTGAGGTTGTTAGGTTATTGTGGTGTGTCGTTTCCGTTTGGAGTCTAACTCTTGTCGTCGGTCTTGGTTAACGACAGAATGCGGATCCGCGGGGCTTCCACTTCTGGGGGTGATGGAGGTGCGGAGCGACAGCAGCGAGAGGGTGCTATTCCACCGCCTCCTCCCAATGTCTTTGGATATTCTGCAATGACCGAGCAAAGCACCAGGAGGCGACAAATCGGATCCTAGAGATCTTTGGTCCAGGATCGGGTCAGCGAGGTGGCCGCGGTGATGGGCGGGTCGGCCCACCGGCTATCTCGACTTCTGCACACGCAGCCACCACGGTCTTCTCACGGGCTGCCGATCCGTTGGAGGCCGACGATTGGCTGCGCGCACGATAGAGCGTAAGTTTGCTCTTATCGATCGTGGGGAGCTCAGAAGGCCCACTTCGCAAGACAGCGGCTCGAGGGCCTGCCCGCCGGTGCTTGGTGGGCCAATTTGAGGGTGATGCGACTGCCGGGCACCGGTTTACAGGCTGAGTTCCGTGAGGCGTTTGGGCGTACCACATCCCAAAGGGCCTCATGGACATGAAGAAGCAGCGATTTCTCACCCTCCGACAGCTCGGCAAGTCGGTGGTTGACTACTCGCAGGAGTTCAACTACTGGCGCAAGACGCCCGAAGAAGTCGACACCGACCCGGAAGAAGCGGTCGGTTTGTAGGTGGGTCGACGCGAAGATCACGAGGATAAGTCATCCGTCTGCGACTTCGCCGACTACAATGACCTGGTGAGCAGCGCGATCACCGCTGAGCTCAAGATGCGGGCTCATCGGGAGGAGAAGAAGAGGAAGCGGGCGACGCCGTACTCGGCGGCGGCTTCGCGGCGGGCTCGTCGCGATCTCGTATCGGCCGCCGAGGCCGTCTGCTTCCAGCGTCGTCTCGATCGGTCGCGACAGCCGGTCGTCGGTTGCCGCTGCCGGCCCACGACCACCACTACCGCCACCGGTAGCGAGCGGCCAGCGGAGTTCGGTCGGTCCGTGCTACAATTGCGGACGTGCGGGCCACTTCATCCGGATCGCCCATTCCCACGCCCGGGCATATCGCCGGCGCTCCACGGCCGTGGCGCGGCGGCACCACCGCTGTTGCCTACGTCGAGCCGGCGGCGTCACCTTCGTCGACGCCGAGGCGTTTCGAGGGCTCCGCCCGTGCTAGCCGGGTAATGCGTTCCTTGTTGAGGGCATGAGGCTAGGGTATTGTTTGATTCGGGGCTTCCCATTCCTTTGTTCGCACGGGGTTTGCGGGAGCGGCATCGAGATGAGGGTCGATGAGCAGTGTCACCTCTTTCTGATTGAGGCACCAGGGTCGAAGCTCACGGTTAAGCGAGATGGTTGAAAGGCCGTAGTTCAAATTCAGGGATTTCGTTCCTTTGTTAGCTTGTCGCTTCTAGACCTTCGGAATAGATGTCATCCTGGGGATGAGTTGGTACATCCTGACGGCAGGCTGTTTTGGATTGCTTGTAGTCGTACCTGTCACTCCGAAATCAGAAGGCGGCCGACTCACCCTACTTCTTAAGCGAGAACAAGGCCACCTTGTGTTCACCGAATGGGACGAAGTTGAAGAAATTTGGACTCGATTCCGTGGTGTCGGAGTTTCCGATGTGTTCCCGGAGAATTGCAGGGAATGCCACCCGATCGGGATATCGAGTTTGTCGTTGAGCTCGTACCGTGGATCGCTCGGTGTCCAAGCGACCGTCATCGGGATGCCGTCAAATGAATTGGGTGGTGAAGACCCGGTGAAAGGGTTGATGGACAAGGGTTTCATTCGCCAGCTCCTCACCTTGGGGTGTTCGGCTCTGTTTGTGACCAAGAGGGATGGTTCTCTGCGCCTCTGCGTTGACTACCGTCCCTCGAATGCCGTTACTATCAAGAACAAGTACCCTCGCCTCGGATTGATATCTGTTCGATCGACTTGCTGGTGCTGGTATTCTCTAAGATTGACTTGAGGCTTGGGTACCATCAGTTAAGATCCGGCCGAAGACATCCAGAAGACTGACCTTCTCCACTCGGTATGGGCTGTATGAGTACACCGTCATGTCGTTCGGTCGACAAGCGCCGGCATACTTCATGTACCTCATGAACTCCATCTTCATGGAGGAGCTGGATTCCTTTGTCGTCATCTTCATTGATGACATCCTCATTTATTCGGCCAGCGAGGAAGATCATGCCAGGCACCTTCGTGTTGTTCTCGGAAGACTTCGGGAGCATCGCTTTGTATGCAAAGTTCGGCAAATGCGAAGTTACGGCTGAAGGAAGTGTCATTCTTGGGACACGCCCTTTACGAAGCGAGCGTGGCGATTGACCGAGCAAGGTACAGGATGTCTTGAAATGGGAAGCGGCCGGGGCCCATCACGGACATCCGCAGCGATTTTCTTGGATTGGTAGGTATTACCGCCGTTTCATCCAGGACTTCTCAAAGATTGCGGCCGATGGTCGAGCTACTCAAGAAGGGAGTTGAGTTCGGATGGTCGGCGAATCGTGAGAGCGCCTTTGAGACAGAAACAGCGTCGACTACGGCTCCTGTCCTTACGCAGTAGGATATACACAGGCCTTTTGATGTATATTGCGTCGTCGAGGCATCGGGCTTGGTTGTGTGCTTATGCAAGAAGGCCGAGTCGTTGCCCTCGCATCTCGGCGATTGAAGCATCATGAGGAGCACTACCCCACCCACGATTTGGAGCTTGCGGCGATGGTGCATGCCTTGAAGATCTGGCGCCACTATCTCTTGGGGAACAAGTGCAATATTTATACCGACCATAAAAGTCTCAAGTACATCTTCACCCAAGCAGATCTGAACATGAGGCGGCGGAGATGGCTTGAGCTGATCAAAGATTACGATCTGAGGTGCATTACCACCGGGAAGGCGAATGTGGTAGCCGACGCGTTGAGTCGCAAAGCTCAATGCAACCGCCTTACTCTCAGTCCCCGAGTGCTTCCCTCTGTCGAATTCGAGAGACTCGGCTTGGAGATGGGCGGCGAGGATTCATAGCTAATCTCGAGTTGAGATCTACATTGCTCGATCGATTCGAGAGGCGCAGACGAAGGATGAAGAAGTTTCCCAAATCCGGGATAAAGTGAATTTGGGGCAAGCTGCTGAGTTTCGCCTAGATGATCAGGGAACCTTGTGGTTCGGAGACCGCATAGTTGTCCCTGATGACCAGGAGTTGAAGCGAAGGATTCTTGATGAGGCGCATAACTCCTTGCTTACCATTCACCCGGGCAGCAACAAGATGTATCAAGACCTGAGGCGGCAGTTTTGGTGGACTCGTATGAAGCCTTGAAGTCGCTCGCTATGTGTCGGAGTGCGACGTGCAAGCGGGTGAAGGCCGAACACCTCAAGCCAGCCAGGTACCCTTGACCTCTTCCTAGTCCAGTTTGGAAGTGGGAGGATGTTGCCATGGATTTCATTACCGGCCTGCCGACCACTTCCTCAGGCCATGACTCGATTTGGGTAATCGTCGATCGACTGACGAAGTCTGCGCACTTCTTGGCCGTTTGCACCAAGTATCGAGTCAAGAAGTATGCGGACTTATATATCTCCCGGATCGTAAGTCTGCATGGAGTGCTAAGCGGATAGTTTCGCATGAGGTTCTCAGTTCACTTCTCAGTGCAGAAGCCTGCATGAGGCCTTGGGCACGAAATCGCTTACGCTTCAAAGATACCACCCTCGGGATCGACGGTCAGGCCAGAGAGGTAAATCGGATCCTCGAAGATATGTTGAGGGCTTGTGTCTTGTCCTACGGAAAGAAGTGTGAAGAGTGTCTCCCGTACGCCAGTTTGCGTGCAACAACGGCTACCAAACCCGACATCAAGATGTCTCCATTCAAGCACTCTATGGTCGTAGGTATCGGGCACCTTTGAACTGGTCCGAGAGTGGCGGCGTTCATTCCTCGGGCCTGAACTAGTCATGGAAGCGGAAGAAAAAGTGAGCACCATTCGGGAGAACCCGAGGTAGCACGATCGCGACAGAAGAGCTATGCCGAAGCCGTCGTAGGAGACCCCTCTCCTTCGATATTGGCGACCGTCTATCGAAGGTATCTCCTCTTCGGGGCACTCGTCGGTTTGGAATCAAAGGGAAAGCGGCACCTCGATACATCGGACCGTTCAGAGTCCTTGAGAAGCGGAGTCGGGTTGCATATCGGCTAGAGCTTCCTCCGTCGCCGAGATGGTCCACAATGTCTTCCATATCTCCCGATTGAAGAAGTGTCTCCATACTCCTTTCGAGTCACTTGAAGTGGATGACCTCGAGGTTGCGCCTTTGAACCGGATCTATCCTATCGAGAGCATACAATTCGGGTTTTGGAATAATATGAACGAAAGACTCGACGAAGAACTCTCAAGTTCTATAAAATTCAGTGGAGTAATAATAATGAGGATGAGGCTACTTGGGAGCCCGAAGATCGTTTAAAGACCGAGTACCCCGAATTCTTCGATGCCATGTAAGTACGAGCGTACAATTCCCAAGGTTTAGAGCATGTCCGTTAGGGTCCTAACCCGTGTATGCGTCCGTTCAATCTCGGGCGAGATTCCTTTAAGGGGAGGGTTTGTCAAGTCCCCAAGTTCGAAAAGTGCTTTGGGACATCCGGAGTATCCGGATCTACATCCGAGTGTCGGATTCAACCCGAATGTCCGAATAAAATGTCCGAGTATCCGGATTGGGCCGACCAGCGCCCCAACCGGAGTGTCGGTTGAATGTCCGAGTGTCTGGGTTGATCAGATCAAGACCCCAACCCGGAGTCTCGGGTTGAGCGTCGGAGAAGTCCGGACGGTGCGGGATTTTGTATAAAAGTCCGTTTCTTGATTTCCCCACCTCATTTCTTTTCCCCACTTGGTTCCCCACCCGTGTGAGCTCGTTCCTCCACCTAGCTCCTCTCCCGTGAGCTTCCACGGCCAAGTGACCCTCCCGTGGCTCCTCCCGCGGCTCCTCCATCCCAGGAACTCCTCCTCAAGCTAGGCATCCTCCATCCTCCACCCGGCATTGCTTCTCTTCCATCTTCCTTGGAGGTAGGTCTCTCTCTTGGGAGTAGATTCGTGGGATTCTTGGGTTCTAGGGTCATCAATGGTGGGAGTTAGAGCTTAGGTTTAGATTTGAAGTTTCGGAGTTGAATCTTGAGCTCTAGGGTTTTGGGTGTAGTGATCCTAGGGTTAGTGTGGGGCTTGGATTGATGAATGTGGGTGCTAGTGTGGTTGATCGGGTAGTAGTAGCGCCCGATCCAAGGGTCGCTTTTGGAGTTGGTTAGTGGTTTCATGGGCTAGTGTCGTTCCTCATGGAGTTGGGTTAGCTATAAGCTTCCTCGGCCTTGCCACGTGTAGGAAAGTCATAGATCGGGTCCCCGTGATGCCGTTGGACTTGGCGGCACCTCGATCCGTCGAGTTATTGGGTAAAACTTCGCCAGGTCGGAGTGTCCGGACACCCGTCCGAGTGTCCGCTCTGCCGGAGTATCCGGACGAATGGGCCGGAGAGTCCTGATTGTCCGGAGAGTCCGGATCAAATACCCGACCGTCCGGTTAGGGCCGGCCCGTCTGGGTTGAGTCGAGTTGTCCGGTATGCGTTATTTCTTCGGGTTTTTCAGTTGTACTTCATTCATATGCATTGCATGCATTTTTATTATGCATTGTACTCGTGTAGAGAACGATCCATGGCGGCGCAGCGTGGCGTGGTTGAGGAGTTGCCGAGGGCAAATCATTGTCGATCCACCACAGAAGAACAAGGCAAGCACCTAAGCATATTTACCCCATTATATGATTTTATCTTAGAGAATTAAATTGCTTATTTAGTCGATTAAGCATGCATTAGGAGTTGAATGGTGGGAACAGGGTTAGAACCTAATTGCTGCACATACACTCCTTGAATTTGTGGAACACTCCTTCGAACCGAAATATGGGTAATTGTAACGAGTCTACGCTTAGTTTTGCTTAGATGTTGGGTTGGGCCAAGTGGGGATGGTTCTCCGCTTGTGATTATTAACAATTGTTTCACTTCACACATGATGGATTGGAATGGGTATGTTTATGAGTTGTAATTGATAAATTGTGGACCGGGCGGGGAGTTGGTTCATTTGAGTATGGAGACTCAAATGTGTAGCCTCGTCTGAGTCGATTAAGGACCGATTCGATGGTTGCCCTTTGATCGAGCACACCCCGGTTGGTCGCATGCCCGATTATGGTACGGTAAGCCACTCTTTCTCTCATAAGGAATCGATGGACCGTAACTTCCTCGTGGTTGGGCGTGGTTGAGGCGAGGCTTAGGCCGACTCTCGAGCGCCAAGCCGGGCTTGGGGCTGCTCGAGGGGTGCTAGGTTTTCGGCCCACGTGAGGACGCTCAGCGATTGGGTATGATTGGGAGGGGGTTGACACTAGGCCCTTGTGGTAAGTGTCGTGCGATCAATGCTTCCCTGCAGGGTTAATTAAGCGATTCGAATTGCCGCGCTCTCGGATATGAGCAAGCTCTTTCATCGCACAGTCACGTAGTAAGAACTTGAACCGAGGTTCGCCGTCGAGCTTGAGCCCACATAAATTGGTGTTGAGATTAATTGTTGTGAATTAATGGTTGCACCTTCATTTTTTAGAAGTAGGCGTATTACAACCAAGCTAAATTGTGAATTGAGTAGTTAGGTAATTAATATAACAAATGTTAAGCTTTGCACTTTTACCTTCAGCCTGGTCTTTTGCTACATCCAAATGCATGTCCTTTGGAGTCGGTCATATATGGACCACGGGTAAGACTTGCGAGTACCTTCCGTACTCAGGCTTCTGCTTTGTGGTTTTGCAGGTGAGGATCCAGAGGGTGTGAGTTCTCGCCTCATCGCCTATCGGTGGCCAGGCGGGCACCGAGTAGAGGCTGTCGACGTTGCAGGCGCCGGGAGTGTTCAGGGCATGACACTTCCGGGTGTTTTACTTTTGTTGTATAGGATAGTTGGCTTTACTTTTGTAAAGCTGTCGCACTTTTATCTCTGCAATGGTTTTTGTCTACCTTTCGCTTGGTTGTTTCGTTGGTTGTTTTTGTTGGGCTTCCGTGTGCCGTGTGTTCTTTGTTGCTTCCGCGTTCGTGCGTCTCTGGTAGTAGGTTTGGGGCTCGATGCCCCTTTGTGCGAATTGAATGTTGATACGGCATTGGGAACCGGTATGTGGGGATCTGGCGAAGTTTCGGATCGCATCACAGGGAATACCGGGGTTGTTGTCGAGTCGTTTGGATGTTTGTCGAGTTGGCTCGCTTGGGCTTGGGTATTAGCATCGGGATCACCTCCGGTGGTCTGTTGCTAGAATCCAAATCCGACGGGAGCGACTGTTCATCCAGCAACTCGAGGACGATCTGGGCGGCTCCTCTCACCCATGCGAGCCAGAACGTCACCGCAACCGCCATGCTGCTCCGCGGCATCCCCAAGCCGGATGACCCAAAGGCCAGGACCACCTACCAAAACCTCTGGGGGCTGGTGGAACGTGTTGTCGTACAGCAAATGCAGGGCTCTGGTCCCCACCGCTTGGGCGCCTCTTCGAGCCGCCTGAGCCGCTCTACCACTCGGGGCCGACGGAGTCCGACGAGGACGGCGCCACAGCCCGAGCGGTCCCAGGCTTCGCGCACCGCAGTGCACCGTCGCCTGGGCAATAACCACGACGTTCGCGCCACTCTCGAGGCACAGAGAAAAGCGATAGACGAGGCGGCCCGGTCATGGGTCGTGGACAGCGATGGTACTCGACGTGACGACCGCAACCCGAGCCCCGATGGTCCAGGGCCATGGGCGTTCGGTCGCGCAATCCGCAACGCGGACTTCCCTGCCCGGTTCCGGGCGCCGGTCAACATAACCAAGTACACAGGGGCAACGAACCCCAGCATCTGGCTAGAAGACTACCGGCTCGCATGCCGGGCAGGCGGAGCTACTGATAATCTCTTCATCATCCAGTACCTCCCCATCTACCTTGAGGACTTGGCTCGAGCCTGGCTCGAGTACCTGCCCGCGAACACCATCAAGAGCTGGGCTGACCTAACGAACCTCTTCGTCGGCGACTTCTAGGGCACGTACAAGCTCCCTGGGAACTCCTGAGACCTGAAGAGCTACAAACAGCAGCCAAGGGAGACGCTCCAGGACTACATCCGGCGCTTCTCCCAACAGTGCAACGAGCTCCCCGACATCCGCGACACCGACGTCGTCGGGGCATTCATCTACGGCACCACGTCCAAAACCTTGGTTCATAAACTGGGTTGCGCCAAGCCCGGAACCACCAAGGAGCTCTTGGACATCGCCACCAACCACGCCTCTGGCGAAGAGGCTGTGGGGCCCATCTTCGAGATGGGGAAGGCCAAACAAGAGTCCGGCGCCGAAGCCGGCACCCCCTCCGACCGCTCCGACAAGCGGAAGCAGGGAGGGAAGCAAGGCCGCGAAGGCCACTTGGTCGCGGCCACCGATCGTCCTGCCAAGAAGCAGGCGCGACAGGTGCCCGACCACTTCGAGAAACTGATGGACAGCCCGTGTCTGAACCATGGGTACCACGTCAAGCACAAGTACCGGGACTGTGAAGTCTTGAAGCGCTTCCTCTCTGGGAACCCCCTGCCATCGCGGGGCAAGAGGAAGAAGCGAGATTCGACACCCGACGCCGAAGAACAGAGGATGGACGCCAAGTTCCCAGAACCTGACGGCTGCCTCATGATTTTTGGCGGACCGGCTTGTTACAACGACAAACGGCACCTCAAGCTCGCCTACCGCCAGGTCCACACGGTGGCTCCCGCCGTGCCCAAGTACCTTTGGTGGTCGGAATCCCCGATCACCTTTGATCGGGCCGACTGTAGGACCCCAGATTGGCTATCCGGAATCCCCTGTGTATTTCTGTACTAGTCCCAGATCAGTAGCTAGTACACACAGTCAAACAGTGATGAATCAACAACCATATCACGAATACATATAACTGAATAAGAATAACACTAAATAAAAGCAAAGACCTTATGGTTAAGGTTTACCATTACAGCCTTAACAGGCTGAACAACTTGAACAACTGCAGCGGAAGACGAAAACACCAAGGCGACCCATCCAAATGCCCACAGGCAATCGAGTGGGGAGCGCGTCCTAGTCCTGGGATCTCCTTGGACAGCTTCAAACACTTCTGAGACAGGTTGAGAATGTAGCACGTGAGTACATAAAGTACTCAGCAAGTGCAGGAAAATGCATATGTGGGCTTTCCAAAGGAAGCTTAATACGGTTCTTTTGCATAAAGCCAAGTTTCCTCAAATCATACTTGTTAATAAGTTTCACAAGGCATATTTGAGCAATTCTTTTAATAATTGAATTAGGTAATATTTCAGTGAAGGTTTTAACCACCATTCACTAATATACAGGCTCTATCCGCCACATCTCAAAAAGATCATGATTCAATCCATCCACATGGCTCTATCTGCCACGGTTCACAAAAACAGGTTCAATCCACCTACTTGGCTTTAGTCGCCAGAAGCACACCCGAGAGTTCTAACCGCTCCCAGATCCCAAAACAAACCATTGTTTAGTTCGAAACCAAAAACCAAAGTCTACCAGTATGAAAGCATTCAGCAAGCTTTGCCTTTGACCGTAGGCACGGCTATTCGAATAGTTTTAACTCTGCAGAGGTGTACTGCTTTACCCACAAGACATGATATTCCCTTGATGCCATGCAATTAACACACTTCCTTAGGTGTGCCGGCAGGGATATCATGACAAGGCCTTTATAATGTATACGCCTAACCTGACCCACCCGCTGAGGTTTCACCGCTATTAGGGTTATATCCACCCAGTACAGAAGCCCCCTCTTGCGTCGTGTGAGAAAAACAACATTGCCTCTATCTGGTGCTCACATTCCACCGTTTGGTGAGTCTAAGTTAGGTTTCTACAAATTATTCAGCCAGGTCGTGCCCACTTTGACATGTGGTTGTACGGTTATGCTTAGAATGGAGACAGTCATAAGCGTCGGTCCTTAACTGACTTGGGGCGGTACTTGCACAATAAAAACTAGTGCTCTATCCGCACCCGCCAGACAAACCATTCCGCTCAAGTCCAAACCATTTTTTATTTTATTTTTATTTTGTAAACCAACGGCAATACTCTTTGCCTATAACTTTCAACACAAGTTTTCAAGAGTTATAAGAATTTCCCACCCATAGGTGCACATTGACCGTTTGCGAGTCTAAGCATTTCTACTGAACTATTCTATTCCACCAATAGTTTATTTTATAAAATACAAATCCACGGGTTTGATTATAATCCTTATAATCAATTGTGTATTCTCCAATAATCCTTCTATTGCCAAAATTTTACAATCATACGAATAATCCAATTCAATATAGTATCCAACAAGTAAGAAGTATATCATGGTACCATCATAACTCCAAAATCATATTAAACTACAATCATGTTTGTATATGAAATATTTTCCTTGAACTATAACTTGTATTATTGATTTATCCATCAATCATCCGGTGATTGATCCTATCATCTGTTAAGAATATTGCACCAAATCCTCTACTAAACCACTGAGAATACTGCCCAATATCATCGCTAGTCATCTAGAATACAATCCACCGATAATACTTCATAATATCATATATTTAATCCTTCACATTATCACCTCTAAATTATCTACTTTAATCCACCAGGAATACGTAATATTATCATTTACTAAACCACCAAATATTCTGGATTACTCACAATTCTCCACAAAGGATTATCACATATTTATATTTCCATAATCATCTATTTCTTAATCAGTCCGTTAAGAATAATTCCCAACAGACACTAATAATCCAACTAACTCTGATTCTCATTTGATACTATTTTATCAACCCAAGGAATCCAACTCAACATACTATTTTCTTGCAATGATCTATTTAATCCATCATGAATACTTCACAATACCATACATCTTCCAAAATTTCCCCCAATCTTGTATCATGTGAACTACTATCACAATCCAACTTCAGAATATTTCAATCATCAACGTTCATAGATCAATTTCATAATTAATAATCCCCATCAACACTAATATTCAAGTAATCTCCAATCAAGTTGGGTTCTAGCTCCAGTCTACATTCTATACTAATATGTTCCATCCAAAATGTCTTCCAAATAGTCATTTCCCTAATAAAAGAAAATTTTATCAAAAGTATTTATTATGGTGGATTACTGTACTAGGGCGACAAAGGATCATGGATAACAATAATAAGGAGGTATAAACAATAGGTATAACTAATAGCCTAACATTAACATCATCCTTTTATATAAATAGCAATGCAATTTGTAAAACATGGTAAAACATTTATAAAGCATAGGATCAACATGCGTCAAGGAGACTTGCCTTCAGTCGCGGGAAGGTCGTCGAACGAGGAAAGTTCGGCGGAGGGGTCGGCGATCGCGTCGGGGTCCTCGGCTACACGCAAAACGAGGCAATAAATAAATAAAATAAATAAATAAAATCTAAAAATTACAAAAATAGTACTGGCAGGTAGATATTGATTTTAGATGAATTTAGGAACTTGAACGGAATCAATCGGAGTTCGGACGCAAAAGTTATAAGCTTCCGAAGTTGGAAAATGCTGGAAAATCAAGAAAAATGGGAAAAATTACTGTAGCTACAGTAAAAAATCGCGAATTTTGCTTGGGAACAGAGGCACTGGAACTAGGGTTTGCTCAAGGGGAAGTTGCAAATCGAAGGGGTGGCGGGATGGAAGAAGGTGAAAGGATCGGTAAGGCCTAGAGGGGGGGTGAATAGGCAATTTTAAACAATTTAAACAAGACAAACTAAACAGTTTAAAGATAAGATCTAAGCAGATAAACAGAATAAGCACCAACAGACTAAGAACAACTTAAGCAATAGTGAGAACAAGAAAAAGACAAACTATCACACAGAGACAAGAGATTTTTCACCGAGGTTCAGAGAGAAATCTCCTACGTCCCCGTTAGAGCACTTCCTCAGAAGTATTGCTCCTCCAGTAACTCACAGAGGCAGTACTAGATTTTTCACTATTGTAACTCTTTTTACCACTTTGGTGAGGTGAGTCAAAACCTCTTCACAATAATAGTGGCCTTCCACAAACACGGTTGGACAGGTCGCACTAAAATCACCAAAGAAACTGCCTAGGAACAGCTAGTTCCAAGAGTAATAGACCATCCACAAGCCCTGTCTCTTGGTTCACTAGAAACAACTGAAACTAGACTTTCTTGGGAGCTGTAAGAGTGTAGGATTTTTGTTTTTCAGAGTGGAGCTTGATCTCTTTTGGAATTTTGGCTTTCGGATGCTAGATGTCAAAGAGATGGCAAAAGTTCCGTTTTGGGAGAGCCTCTGAACTGTTTAAATAGGCTACGAGGAAGCAAATAGCCGTTATTGGCAACAGTAGCCGTTTGCCAATGTCGATCAAGTGACAAAGCGAAATGATTGTATCGACAAGGGTTGATAAAAATATGCAAGAGGCTCAAAGAACTACGGACCCAAACCGGCGAAAAAGGCATCTACGTCGGACCAAGAAAGTTGGTCCGTCGTACATGCTTTGAGCAAATGTTTTGGTCCGTTGGGAGAGTTTTAAGAACAAGTTTACAACGGACCCAAAAACTTGGTCCGTCGCAGAAGGAGAGCTTACTGGTTATATATCAACAAAGGAATTGGATTGAACACCAGAAACCAGTAAGTTTTATGTTTACAACGGACCCAAAAAGGTGGTCTGTTGTAAATGGAAGCTTTTTGGTCCGTTGTAGCATAAAAGCACTTGAGAGATTTTCAAGGAAAACACAACTGCAAATGAGACCCAAAAACTTGGTCCGTTGTAAATGGGAAACGCTCGGTTTGAGTTCTGTTAGAATTTAATTTGAAAAGGATATGAACTCAAACAAGGTTTAATAAAGGAATCTGAAATGATTTAGCTTAAGCCCCAAGTTGTTTTTTAAAGAGAAATCCTAGGAACCAAGAATTGAACTTGTGCATAGTCCCTCTTTATAGTACGGTTGAAACCCGGAAAAACTTATCTAAAAAGACTTGAAAAGACTTATGAGCTAAAGGACTAAGAATAATGAAACCTTAATCTTGATCCTCTTTTCTGATGAAATCTGATAAGACTGATTTAGTTGATCATCAAGCACCAAAACCCAACAAATAATTTAAACAAATTATTAGGGGGCCTAGATGCTTTCAGAAGGTAAGCCCCGGAAAGGTCTCGACGACGCGAATCCAATGGTGGTGTCGGATTTTGAAGAGGATTACCGGAGATGATGAATTTCGCGATGAACGACGGTTCGGACGAGGCGACCAAAACTCAAAATCCGACTTCAATTCTTGATGAAACCTAAAATGGATTGAGGGATTATGATCTAGACATCCATACGCACGCAAGGGAACAACAGAATTGAGTTTGACTCACCGGAGAGGAAGATATGATGATGAACACGAAGAACATGCAAAAACAACGTGACCCGGCGTTGGTTTTCTTGATCTAGCGGGCAAATGAGTTGGAGAGACAACAAGAGGGTGCTACCACCGGGAAGAGGACTTCAACACGGAGATTTGAGAGGTGCAAGCACGTCGCTTGGAGTTGAAACGGGCGAGTAAATGACATTTAAGTGCATTTTGGTTTTTGACCGTTCGTGCAAACTCTGACGAGATCCCGGGCTCTTGATGGTGGGGAATAGCAAGAAGATGTCGCTACGGATTCAACAGAACCGACCGTTCGTGTTTTGGAGTTGAAATGAGGAAGATATGGGCATTTGAAGCCAACCCTAGCCATGAATGCTTGTGGAAGTTCTTCTCTGTTGTTTCCATGGCTAGAGGTAGAAGGCGAAGTACTGTAGCGCCACGTGGCAGCACGCGATTGGCCGAGAATTACGTAAATGAACCGCCCTAGAGAAAAATTAGGAAAAATGGTCTAAAAATTCCGGAAAAATTTCTATAACCATTTTGGAATATTTGGGATCCAATAAAATTGGTTTCGTGGAATTTGGATGAAATTTGTGGAATTAAATATTTAGGTGCGGATTGCGGGCATTAAATAAAAGCCGCGCGAGATAAAATAGGAGCGAAGGTCCAAAAATCCGGGGAATCATTCCAAAAATAATTTTGGAATATTTGGGACATATTTGAAGTGATTTTGGGATTTTTGGAACATTTTTGGACTCGGGTGAAATTTCGGGTACCGGCGGGAATATGGAAATTCGATTTTTCGAACGGAAGGGAATTGAATCCCGACTTTGGTTGGGAATGGATGCCAGGTTAAATTAAACACCAAAGAAGCTCCAAATTTTGAATTTAAATAATTTAAATTAGATTTTCTCCAGAAGGCGAAAACTAGGGCGTTACAAACCTACCCCCCTTAGAGAGAATCTCGTCCCCGAGATTCGGATGGAGAAAGAAAGAGATCGAGAAACTCTGCTCGAAGATCCTCTTCTCGTTCCCAGGTAGCTTCCTTCTTTGAATGATTGTTCCCCTAAACTTCACAGAACTTGGTCACACGACTTCGAGTTCGGCGCTCAGCTTCATCCAAAATCCTGGCGGGATACTCCGGACATGACAGGTCTCCTTCTGGTTCCATATCTCTAAACGGCCTCTGATGCTCGGGCACTGTGCTACACTTGATTCCTGACGGCAGTTATCAGCATAGCTCTTCTATCTCGACTGGGCAGTCTTCAGAGTTACACGGATCTGTCTGACCTACTCTTCGGCTTCTTTCAGAATATCAGGTCTATTGATTTGTCCATTATCGGTCTCTTTCCAATACAAGGGTATTCTGTCTTTTCTTACATACAGAGCTTCAAAAGGCGCCATCGTCCAACTCGACGGGGGCTGTTGTTGTAAAACAACTCTATATCTGGTAATTACCGACCTCAAGAACCTTTATTAAAGCCCAAGCTTTCAACATATCTTCCACTATTTGATTTATTCTCTCTGTCTGGCCATCGGTATGGGGATGGTGAGCAACACTGGAATTCAAATTCGTACCCCAAAACGTTATACCACTTCTGCCAAAACCTCAAGGGGAACTAAGAACCTCGATCTGACACGATCTCCTTGGGCACATCATGAAAATGCATTGTTTTAGCCACGCAAAGTTCTGCGAGTTTATCACCAAAATGGGTTATCTTCCACGGAACAAAGTGTGCAACTTTTGTCACCCTGTCCATACTACCCCAGACAGAATCATATCCGGACTTAGTTCCAAGGAGTTCAATGGTGAAATTCATTCTTCTTTCTTCCCATTTCTAAACAAAATCTGCAAGAGTTATAGCATTCCAATTGGTTTCCGATGTTCGGCTAATCTTTTCAAAACTTGCTAGCATGGCCTCTTGCCTGACGCTCAATAAATCTTGAATGTCCGGTTTGGCTAAACTGGTATTCAGTATTTGCCTGAGGTTCAACTTACTTGATTTACGTCTGGGGCTTCGAGTACCTTGAGACTTTAATTCTCCTGGCAAACATACACCACACTCATCTGGAGGTTGTTGTTTCCAAGCGATACTAACCGATTCCTTTCAATTGGGATTCCACCAACCTTTCCATGGTTTAGATGAGAACCATGGCTCTACGGCCATCCTTTAATTATCCCATGACTGGTGCCCAAATACAAATATGTTTCAAGAACTAATCAACAGAAATCCACATCCACAATTATACTCCTTTTAAACTTTTATTGATAGCAATATTGTCGATTGCATCTTACAGATTGAATCAGTACACAGACCCTTTTATTTTATTCTTTAAAAGAGGTATAGTGCTACTGGATGTATCATCCGTTAGCACTTACTGATAACATCAAGTTCCAGGGGTCTCTTCTTCAACTTCCGGGAGCATAGGTAGACCTGACGTCCTATATCGCAGAACCTGTGACAGAAGTTTCCGATTGCGTTTACCACCTGCTGCTGGGGTTATGGTCTGAAGAAGAACAGCATCCGAGATGTTGGGGTTCGAAGTAGACGCCTGACGTCCTTGCGGGCAACGATCAACAGTATGCCCCATAACAAGACAATTGAAAGCAGTATGCCCCATTCTGAATTATTTCTTTTCAAGGGTCCACTTCGTGATCAACATATTTTGAAAAAAAAATAATATCTACCTGTACCGCAAATAATATTTGTGTGGGAACATATTTGTAGTAAAAATGTGATGCAATTGGGCCCGCATAATATATTTGAGGACCCATATTGTGCGGGCCATATTCTAGGAGGGTAGAATATAACACAATATATATTTTTTCACAAATTCTGTAGGCTCAATTATTGACAATAATTATGCGAGCCGTCAATAATATTTTTTTACGAGCAATATTTTTTACTGTCGCAAGTGGTCATGAAATATTTTTTTCAACTGCAATACAAAATTAAAAAAAACATGCTTGGTACTGTATCAATGTGTGCTACAATGCGCATGTACTGTTGCAGTGGGGGGAGCTGTTGCATTAGCTTGCAGCGTTCCTTGGGCGCGGCATTAGCATTGCAGTGCATGGGAAGCGTGGGATTGCGCGTCGGGGGAGCATTTTGGGGGGAATTTTTTTTTAAAAAAAAATTAGAGCCTATAAGAGTAAAAAATTCGCTTCCACCTTGGTTCCATACGGCAAGCAAGGCCTTATAGCGGTTCAAGCTACACTAATTTATTTTTTTAAAAAAATTATTTTTTAATATTAGATTTTTTAAAGAATTTTATTTTTATATTTTTTAAAAAGAAAATCATTACTTTTTTGTTTCCGTTTTAAAGGGTTTCTCGAAAAAAAATCTTCTCTATATTAAAATCCCTGTCGTTCTTAGCGCTTCCTTTCGCCTGTAGTATCACGTGGCCCAGCGGAGCAACTAGCATACTTAGAGCATCTCCAAGAGAGAGCCCTAAAAATAAACCATAAACTTTAATTTAGGACACCAACTAATTAGATTTAGGGCTTCAATGAAATATTCACTCCAACAATTAAGCCCTAAAACTTAACGAAGATAGGGTTCAATCACAAAGTTGCTAAATATAGCTACTCCCTAGGGGTCCTAAAACAATTTGCTAAATTTTAAAAATTTAGGGTTCTTGCTGGAGTTAATATTTTTCTCAAAAACCCTATAATTCAAATTAGGACCATATTTAAGACCCCTATTGGAGCTGTTGTTTGTGGCAATCCCAGGCGGCCAGGTGTCAGGTTCACTTCTCGTTAGGGTTGTACAAGTATAAAGGATGCTCTCACAAACTTCCTTTTTGAAAAAAAAAGCGTTGAGTTTGAGTTTGAGAGTATAAAGCAGTTTTATTGTGGCACCAACCTACGACGGAGCTTGGACTAGAAATTGGGAGCGTATAGGTATCATCCGGATATTTTTGTTTTAGCTAACATTTAAATTTTGGACCTTTTACTTCACCCGGATATCACCGGGCCGTTAGATCAAATCATAGGATCGAATGTAATCGATACTCCCAAATCTCAACAATGATCCTATGGTTCTAGATTTTGATGATTTCAACAATAAAAATATTCAGATGAAGTTTATCAAGTACTCTAGAAATTAGAGCCGGACAACACTAGATGATGCATGAATAGTCTATTCAGATAGGCTTGTTTTGAAGATTAGTCGGTAAAACATCATTGGCATGCATGCCAGCCATTTTGGAGCAGCTAGTATTGCCAACAACTCCATCTCCACCACCGGCCAGTTGTACATGTGGAGCGGTTATCTAACTTTATTGTGAGCATCGCATAATCCGGAAAGTGTGTTGAAAAATTGATGTGGTCTAATATTAATTTAATTTAATAGTTACGTAATGAAAAAACATAAAATTAAATATTACGTCTATGATATAATTACTGGCAACTAGTAAATATTGAATAAATATTACATGCCCATGCGTTGCTACGAAAAACAAAATTGATAACGAAAACTAAAGATTAAAAAATAAAAAAATTATTTCACAAAATCAAACATCTATCTTTAACGCTTCGTTTCTTGCGAAAGCTGGCTAATTAAAGCAACGCTTCGTTTCTTGCGTAGGGCAATTAAGCAGGGCAATTAAGCGGCAATTAATAACGTGGGAAGAACGAACCACTGCCACCAAGTGCTGCTTTAGAATAGTAGAGATATAACATCAGGACCGTAAAGCACGTACAGGCTGCCCAACTGCACAGCCCCCCACAATTAGGGGCCCCTAATTTTAATCGACAATTTATTGCTAGTACTAATCATCGGTCAATCTAGGTCAGAGTAAGCTAGAGAAGCCTCTTATTGTTCTTCTGTAAATATGAAACTTTACTCCAAGTACTGATTAATAGTGATAATGATGAAAAATGAACAGTGAAGCTAAATCTTCGGCGAATAATGAACTTGGTGATTTTGAATTTTTTTTAATAGCAATAAGCATTTAGTATGGAATACTATCTGCAATAAATTTGGTTAGCAAGAACCTACAATCAAATGGTATGCTTATTCATGTTTCTCTTGAAAAATTGCAGGGCCTAATTTCCTTTTTCAATGGGTATAGAGACACTGGTTTTCATTAAATGCACTAGTAGGTCCGGGACAATTACAACAGGCTTGTGAAGAACATGAAACTGTGTAGGAGCGGCGCCACAATCGAAGACGAAGACGAAGATGGGTAGGCACACGGTGTCGGTGTTTCGTGCACCGGCAATACGATTTTTTAGTTTAGGAGTCGTGCGCTCCCTCTTCTCGAACGGTTAGACTCAGGGGGTTCAAGATGTATACTAGTTTGGACTGAACGTCCTTACTCCAGTTCGTGCGATGGATTCATGTTGCTTTCGGGCACAATATTACAGGCGAGGGCTAAGGGCTGGCCTTGAGCACCTCGGTGGAGGTGGAGAGGAGTGAAGAGAAAAAAGAGAGTGAAAGTGAGGTTGATCGCCCCGCCCCCTTGGGGGTCCTGCCTCCCCTTATACCGTCAGAGGGGGCAGGTTACATGGGAATCCGAAAAGAGGGAAAAAGAGTGGGATGTCCTGCGCATGGGAGTCCTGGTCTTCGGTGATTGCACTGCGCCGGGTTGGTAGACATGACGAACGACAAGGCTCCCCGCTGCGATGGGAAGTGATGCACCTACCCTCTGTGCACCTGCCAGACGCTGACGTAGCACTTTGACTCTGGCATTGCCTCGGGAGGGAGCGCACTCTTCTGCTGCGCACGTCTGGGTGACAAGACTGGTGTCTTGACTTTTGCGACCCTCTCGCTGCCTGGGGAAGGGGCGACCTACCCTCGCACGGTCGGCCTGAGTCGTCGCGTCCGTGGGGTAGGCGACTGACGGCTGGTGACAGCTTGGTGCTGGCGCTTTGCGGAGGGCGCCTTGATCGGGTCGGACGTTGCGGGGCATCCGACCTGCAGGAGGGATCCCCCGATCGCTTTCGATTGGGGCCAGATCGCACTTTGTGGCCCACTTGGCGTTCGGCTATTGTTGGGCCTGGGTCGGCCCACCTGGCGTTCGGGCCGCTGGGGATACCCATGGTATGTGTACTCGTCAGTAGCCCCCGAGCCCTCGAGCGAGTTCGTCAGAGGCGGTCGGGGGTTGCCCTGGCCAGCGAAATCCGGTCGAGTGCGCGAGGGTGTACTAATCGGTGGCCTCGGCCGGGTCCGCGCGAGCGCACCCGGTGGGTGTAGACCCCGAGCCCCCGAGCGGGTTAAGGAGCCGGTCGGGGGGTTACCTTGGTCGGCAGAGTCCGATCGGGCACGCGCGGACGTGCCCAGTCGGTTGCTTCGGCGAGCGCACCCGGTGGGTGTAGCCCCCGGGCGGGTCAAGGAGCCGGTCGGGGGGTTATCTTGGTCGTGGGGATCCCTTAGCGGTATATCCCTTCGATTCCCAGCAACGAACCCCGAGTCGTCCGCCGACCCGGGGGGCAACCGGTTGCCACCCATCGATGAGTTCCATGGGAGAGTCGAAGCGGGGCCTTGGAATCCGCTGCGTTGGTTGATGTCCTTGAAGTGGGTGCTTCTGCCGCCTCGAGGCCGCAGCGGCCCATTAAGTCCCTTAATCCGGTTGTGGCATGGCTGGCCTAGGAGCTGAAGCCGAGGGGCCGCGAGGCGCCCCGTCCGAAGCGGTGCCCTTTTCGCCCGCTGCTGCCCCGCCGCGATTTAATGCGCGGTGGGAGGGCGGAAGGGCTCCGTCGCGTATTACCGAGGCTTGGTGTAGTCGGAGAGGCGGCACGCGCGGTTCTTCGCTCGAGGTGGCGCCCGTTCGGATCACGTCGCCTATATACATAGCGCGGGGGGCACGAGAGTGGCCTCGGTCGATCATTTGATCTTGCCTCCCCGCCTTCTTCTTCCTCAGCCTCCTTTCCCGCCTCGGAGCATCTCGAAGTTTTGATGGCGAGCAGAGGCGACGACTCGACAGGCGGTCTGCGGGCCGGTAAACTACCGGCGGACGAAAGCCCCCGAGGTCCGGACCCCAAGAGACCTCGCCCCGACTCCGGGTCCTCCTCAGCGGCGAGGGGTAGGATCTTTCTGCCCGCGCGCGTCCTTCGCCTCCGGGACCCCTCCGCAGCGTAAGTTTTCGTAACTTTGGCTTTCGGAGGGGCTTGGTTTTCTTCTTTGCTGAAGCTGGTTCGTTTTTTCTATCTTTTTAGCGCTCCCGGGTTGGGCTTGGTCCCACTGCCGGCGGCGCCCCCGCCGGTCGCTTTGGTGGGAGGAGTGGTGGCCGCGGGGGTTGTCCCCTGCGCTCTGCTGCCCGTCCACGACGGTCCAAGGCCGCTGAGGGCCTGGGCGGCCGACCTGTCTGCTTCGTTGGTGGGGCTGCAGGCTTCACTGAGCGCCTAGGCCGCCGTGGCTACCGCCCAGGAGGCGGAGCTGACGGCGCAGTGGGCTCGGGCCCAGATCACCGAGGTGGAGCTTGTTAGGGCACGCGCGGACCTCGTCGCCATGCTCTGCATCCGATATATGTTCAATATGGTGTATATTAAATAATATTAAGCTAAAAATATGAAAATAATATATGTTCAATATGGTGTATATTAAATAATATTAATATTTTTTTATATTTTTTTGAATTTATACGTAGATATATAAAAATAATAAAATTTTACACTTGATCCATCCTGACCGTCGGATCCTCATCCGATGACCAGCAAGGCGCATTGGATGGGCGTTGGTCCGTCGGCGTTGGACCGCTCCTCCTTCCGTCGCGCAGTGCAAGCTGCCCCTCGGCTATAAAAAGGCGCGCCACCCCCACCTCGCTCACCAGCTCTCCACCAAGAGCTTCCTAAGAGCATCTCCAACAGCACTCTCCAAATTTCACTCTCCAAAAGCCATATTTGGAGAGTTCTCCAAAAATTTGACTCTCTATATCTCCTTCCTCTCCAACAGCACTCTCTATTTTCTCTCCCCTATATTTTAATCATATTCCATAACCGCCATAACAGCTATTGTAACCACCACGCTGCAACGGTTTTTTTTCAACGGGTAAATTCGAACTGCTATATTTCAATGGGGATTTAAAATTCGGAATTTATTGTAACGACAATGCTGCAACGGCTATATTTCAACGGGTAAATTCGAACGGCTATATTTCAATGCGGAAATTTAAAATTCGGAATAAGGCTGCGAGTTCAAATTACGAGAAGAAAATAGATGAAGCACTGTTTTCACATGCAAGTCTTATTACATTAAGCCCATCATCAAGAAGCGGCAGGATGGATCCATATCCATAATGGCGTCGTAAAAATCGCAGCTTCCTTCGTTGAATGTGAGAATTGGATGGATGTCCTTCGGTTCCAATTCTCCACACTCTTTTGAGAATGGACGCCACATATATGTCATTAGTCCAACAATTTGAGAATGAGGACTATCAACAACCCGAATTTGGAAAAAACAATTAGATCACGATTGTCATTCCAAATACTCTTCTAGATATACTACTGTGGTAAGTATGTAAATACCATAGCATTCTCATAGCAAACACCTCGCATGACTTGATCTTGTAGATGCTTCAAACCAGGTGTTTTATCTGCCAGAAGATGGAGTGCGAGAACCATTACGAGAATAGATAACAGAGAATCCTGCAAAAGTTAGCCAACATCCAAATTAGATTGTTGAATTATTACATCATGACAATCGCTAATAAAGAAAACAAGAGAATAGAAAAAAAAATACAAGAGAGCAAAGGAAAAGGTAAAGAACTTCTACCTCTGGACCATGTAGCTGAATTGGAATGAAGTGGCTAGCATCATGGACAACTGTACCATTTTTCAACCATTTGAGAACAGCCCTTGAACCCCTTCCTCTGCAGAATGGTGTGATAACCACATTAGTAATTCAAAATCACATGTCTGATCAATCATAGTGTAAAGGTTTGAACTCAATGTGGATAGATTTCTAGAGTCTACAAAGCAGAATTATAAGAATTTAGTCTGCGTGAATCAATACTTTCAATTTAGCGAGTAATAACAACTCGGTGAACCGCTTTTGAACTTGTAATGCACTTTGCAATCTTACAATCAAGACGTAAGACAGGAACCCAAGAGTCGTAAGAATGAGACAACGAAACGAGAATAGCATTAAGAACTCGATAAAAGCTTGATCCTAGTTTCCCCACTCCACAAGTCAAGCGGATCAGATTATAAGTCTATAGGTGTCCTTACAATCCCTCGAATGAGCAGAAGAACACAAAAGAACTCGTACTAAAAGAAGAAGGGAACTCCATTATTGCTGACCTCACTGGCGCCGATGGGAAGGGCCAAGCCCCTTGCCTCTCCATGGAGAACCTCTTGGCGTGCCACGCAGTGCGTCTTGCGCGCCCGCGCGCCGTCGCCGGCATCGAAAACCCTCCGCGGGGTTGCTCGCAAGCTCACGCCGCCGCCTCACCCTCCTCGATTGCTTCTTCGCCTCCACGCCTCGGCGAACCAACCCGCCCACCTCGGCATCTACGCCGGCCGTGGCGCTTGGAGGAGGTGCCGTGGTCTTGGCGCGGCGGATGAGCTGGCTCTTTGGAAGCGTACGTCGGCGGCGGAGATGGCTGCATGGAGGGAGCGGAGCTCGCCGGAGCGGGCGGCCGCAAACCGCCGCACATCAAGCTGCCGCAGCGACGGGGGCATGCCCAGTGGCGGAGGATTTCGTTACCAGGAAACCAGGAAACCAAGAAGCCACCATATCTGGAGGTCCAAGCCATTAGCAGTACCGGATCGGCCGCCGAATGCCTCGTCGGGGTGGGGATCCGCCGCTAGCTTCTAGGGATTTCGGATCTGCCGACGGCTTCCCAGGGGAGGGGAGAAATGGGGAACTTTGCCCGATCTTCGGTTGGGATCGACGGATGGGAGAGCGAGTGGAGACGCTAGCGGAGGCCGAGACCGAGCGAGTGGAGGTGACGGTGGCGGAGGACGAGAGAGCGAGACAGTGGAGGGGCGACGCTCCGTGAGGTCGCGCGAAGCAATTCTTCGGTTGAGCCTCGCCGGATAGCGAGCGGAGAGAGAATCGCCAAATCTAGCGAGTCTCTCTCCGCTCGCTAGATTTGGAGAAGAGAGTAGCGAGGCTGTTGGAGTCGCCTTTTTGCAGTCGTTCGGTATTATTTGGAGATAGCGAGTTGGATAGAGAGGCTGTTGGAGATGCTCTAACGACCGCTACTTTACTACTCACTCCAAATCATACCACGCGTGTTTCCACTTAAAGAACTTCGCTTTAGCTTGCCTCGCAGATCCGCCTGCCGCGGCAATGCGAGCGCTTCGATCGCGTCGAACAAGGTTGGTCTCCCTGTTAACTCTTGCCGCGTGAATCTCTTTCTGTTCGTTTGTTTTGTCGAGGTGTGATCGATCACGGTGCGTGTTTGGTGGTGGCGCGTAGATGAAGATCACGGTGCGGGGGTCGACGATGGTGCGGCCGGCGGGGGAGACGCCGCGGCGGCGGCTGTGGAACTCCAACCTCGACCTGGTCGTGCCTCGGTTCCACACGCCCAGCGTCTACTTCTACCGGCGGGAGGGCGACGGCGGGAGCTACTTCGACGCGGAGAGGATGCGGCGGGCGCTGGCGGAGGCGCTGGTGCCGTTCTACCCGATGGCGGGGCGGCTGGCGCGCGACGAGGACGGGCGGGTGGAGATCGACTGCAACGCGGAGGGGGTGCTCTTCGTGGAGGCCGACGCGCCCCACGCCGCCGTCGATGACTTCGGCGACTTCGCGCCCACCATGGACCTCAAGCGCCTCATCCCCGCCGTCGACTACACCGACGACATCGCCTCCTTCCCGCTCCTCGTGCTCCAGGTAAATTTTACCTCGGTCTCCCCAAGTGTCTCCATCCGTTTGGACTTTGGACTACTGCTACTCCACGTTACGAAGCGCCGATGCAGAGCAGAGTACAGCGCGGTTGCGTGCGAAGACGGTTTTTGCCCGCCGTCGAGAAACGGTTAATTAATATTTGTATTTTTTCCAGCTAGAGTTGCTAGCAGGGTACTCCCTCTAGTCAAAAATAGTTATGTTTTGGACAAAGGTACAACCAGACTTTTAAAATTTTGGTTGTTAATATATTTTTAAATATCAAAATCAGATACATCAAAATTATATGTGTGGATTTATCTTAAAAAATACTTTCATAATATTATAATTTTTAGGAGTTTTATAAATATATTATAATAAAAAATTATATTGTGAAGGCCGTATCGATGTCTAAAATGATAACTATTTGTGATCTGGTGAAGTAATACTGTAGTACTTAAAATATACCGTTTGAATGAGAGCTTCAAGGTTTTAGTACTCTTAACATCTTATGGTAATTTGTGTATACATTAAATGTTTTGCAGCATAACTTACTAACATACAATGTATTGCTGCACAACAAGCTACTACTAGTTAACGCCAGCCACCAAAGTTTCGGTCAAAACCGACGCCCGCTCGTCGTTTCCAGGAGCTTGTCCGGGTCGTCGCCTCGTCGGCGCCGTATGGCTGCGTCGATGGGCGTTGATGCGCGTCGCGACAAGTCACGGCTCGCGAGCGTAAGTAGCAAAACCGAGGTGTGTTGCGGGGGCATGGCACGCTGTCAGTCTGTCGCTAGTTGATCGCTAATTATAGACATCATCAGCATGTTTTTATCCTAAAAAACATCTAAACTTTGGGCCGTACGATTAAAACACATATGCGTAGGATCATCCCACCTCGAATTCAGGGGGGCGTGCATCGATCCAAAAACAAATCCAATGATCATGAATTTGGATGATGGTTGCTAAAGAAAACATCTGGATGAAACTTATCAAAACCATTCTTTGTTAATGTTGTCAAAATTGATATACATAGACTAGTAGAGATTGTCAAAATTGGCTAACGCCTCCACAACCTCTGGATTCTCGGTTTGATTTTGTGTCATCTTATCTACACACTCATAATCTTTGAGGCATGTGATTATCCTCTCTATTGAAGTGAATGTGGCTTTCAACGAGTCAGTCTACACTAAAACCATAGGTACATCCCGTGCAAATTACGATAATACATGATAAATACACTGGTGATCACAAGAGTCGCTTGAGTTCATTGCTTAGCCGCGTGTCGTGCCTGTTCTGTACCAAAGTCGTGTCGTACCTGCGTCATGCTTGTCAGTCTTGTAGTGTGCTATGCCAAGCCAAACACCATCCCTCGAGGTGTGCCGTACAGTACCGTCCATCTTACGCGGCCACTAGGTCTGGTATAGCCTTGACAATTGTATCGTGCTGTTCGCGCCAAAAACGTGAAAGGGGTTTTAGGCCTCGAACACACAAGACAAACACCGGGTTTGCAGAGCGTGCCAGTCGATTTGACCTGAAATCGACAAGGTAGAATTTGTAATTTGATCGAAGCCGATAAACAAGGATCTATCGGCTTTTCGCTAGTCGGCAAGAACCGATTAGGAGATAACTAGATCAAGCTGGATTCTGATTGATCGGACACAAGGTAAAATCGGCTTCGGGAAGGCGATGCGCAACAAAACGAAGCAGATCAAACCTGGGTGAAATCGGCAAAAATCAACAATCGGCGATGCGCAACTATGTTGATTCCGTCGACTTGCAGAAAGATCTATGAAGCTAAAACAATGTAAAAGAAAAGCTTGTAAAAAGTAGATGTGTGTGTTGTTGGAATTGATATTTTTTTCCTTTGCTTAGCGTCCACCCCTTTTATAACACGCCTGGCCGATCCGAGTCGCATATGGATACGGTGTGTTTTCCCGTATCGGCCTCTTATCCGATTTCCTTTTCTTTTATAGAAACGGATTCCTTTTCCGAGTCGTTTACCGATTCTTTTCTGTACGGATACTTCTATTTTCAGACCGATTTCAATACATGCCGAATTTTGGTGCAAACATATGCCCCCCTGTTTTTGGAAGATAATTTGTTATCTTTCAAAAAGAATATATCGGCTTTTTCACTTGTATCGGCCTGTACAGAAGAATCTTTTCTCGGGAACTACCCCATGCTTGGCCAGTAGTAATAATCTCGGTGCGTTTTTAATGCAGCAAGCTGTTCCTTGCCGCCTTCTTTCATCGCGGTATAAATATGGGGTCCCCACGGTCATTTTCACGCTTTCAAGCTCTCGGATCGTGCACCATCGGCTCTTGTCATCTTTTCTCCTTGTTCTTTCAAAATCGGTGACATGGACCCCTCACGGTATTCATTCCGATTCCTCAAAGTTCAAATCAATTCTACTTAGGACCGATAGGTAGTATGTCGGCAGATTTCACGATTATCAATACCGAGATCCCTAGACTCCCTTATCGGCCATTGGATATAATATTTACGAATGGGAAAAAGCTTTAGGGCATGGCCCACTAACTTTGAAAGGATGGAGATCTTGGTTCATTAGGGTATCGGCTCAAAGAGGGTGGAATGGGAGAGGATGGGTATAGCCGAGTCTCTATCTTTGAGTCTAGCCGACCACGAAGCCAATGAACCCTTGGTAGGCTGCAGCATGTTATTTTTGGTCGGATTCTTTCAACGCTTTTCTATTCGTCAGGCCCAATCGGCCCCTACTACGCTAGATGTGGCCCAACTATCTTGCCTTAGGCCAGGACGGGGACGATTATCGGCTTTCGGCGGAAAACCTTCTTTCAAATTAATCCGCAAAAAGGCGAAGGGTGGCATAAATACATCCAAAATAACAATAGGGTTCTTGGTCGATGTCAATTTGAAGAGCATGTCGCTTTTCTCAATCTTTGGTTAGACCGATATCTTTTACGTGGTGCTTCCTCGGCCCTACCCAAACCTTTCGATTAGTGGCGTAACGTCTGTGGAGGGTCATCGGCTTTCCCTTGGAAAGATGTTCCTAGGGGCGGTATTTCAAATGATGTATGTGATTAAGTAGCCGACTCTTTTTTCTCGGTTTTGCCAAACATGTCGTTGGCAATATAGGAGGTCCTCTGTGGTTTGTTCAAACATGGCTCCATTGTATGTTCGGTAGATCTATTTTATCCGAACCCTCTGGGAGCTCAACTTTCCCTCGGGAGGACTACGAGCATGTTGTTCCACAGTATAGAGCTAGCCGATCCTATGGCGAGAGGTTTATCATGTCTTCGGCTGGAGAGTTAAAAATGGACTCGATCGGCTTGCACAAATACCTCAGTTTCTTCCTTTCCCTAGATAGGACTTCCTTCGCCAACAAGACTTTTTCCGATATACCGATGTAGCCGATTATCCATACCCAACATTCCTTCACCTTGATTACGATAGTTCCTCGATGCCCCCATCTACTTTAGATTTGTACAAAATCATCCTTACCCCTTGCATCCTTCATGTCGGCTTGAATACCCGCAACCGGACATTTCAGCCATCTTACGAGTTCTACCACCCTTCGGTTTACGCTCGTCAATTAGGCTTTGGGCAAACCATTCCATCCTTCCCTTTGCTATCTTGTGTCGAGCCCGAGCTCGGTAACCAACGGCGTTGTCACGAGGTTATTCTTGAAGTAGCCGATGGATTGCAAATCCTATCAACACCACATTTTGTTCTTAATTCCCGTCGGTCATTGCTTTCGCGTTGATGGTGGACGAGAATATCAGAAAAATTTGTACTCATGGGCGAGGACTCCGTCGGCTATAATCCACTTATTTCTTCCCGACTTTCATGAGCGGTAGTATCTGGTTCCAGCACGAGTTCGGATTATAGCGATTCTTGATGGCGTAGAGGTACCAGCATCTTGTATTAAATCTGTTTTTACATTGGTTATCAACTTTTACTAAAATGCCTCCTGGCCTTTTTCAGGTTAATGCGAGGTATTGGTGAGCAAACAACCGATCCCCATGCTTCTGCGGCGTTGGCCGACAACGACGTCGAGGTCAATCATCGGCACTACGGGGGTATACTTCAGGGAATTTAGACATTCAAGCTCCATCTTTAACGGACTTAGCTCTTGACGTGCTCCAAGTAAGTCTTTTGCATATCGGCTAATATGCCCCTTGCTTTGACAATTGCTAACTCAAAAACAACTGCAGAGAGGAGGAAGAAGTCGACGGCGCTCGCCGGACACAGTGAGGCGGCAACCCGATGGCTCTCCGGAGCACTCGACCATCGATGTAAGTTTTATTCTTTATTCTTTGCTCAATATCATTTTTCATATTGCTGATTTTATTCTCTTGAATCCCTAGCAATCTCCGTCAGTGCAAGTGGCGGGAGTTATAGCCGATCTCCAAGGTGCTACATCGGCTATCCCTCCATCCTCTCCATTGCCGCCGGCCATACCGCAACAGACTATCGAGATCTCCGATCCTGACCCCAAAGCGCCATCAACTGATCTGGCCGATTTGCTGGGCTTCACTCTGGACGAGCTCGACGATCCGGAAGTGCTAGCCACCGATGACTACCCAGCCGACATCCAGCGCATAATAGCGACCTGCGCCCGACATCGGTGCCGTTACGGCTGGCCGGGTATGCAGGAGCGACTCAATCGTCTCTTGGATGAAGTGATGCAGCCAGAGGCAGCTCTTCTGGCCAACACTCAGCCCTTGAGGAACGCTATGGCGGCCATGCAAGCCGACCTTCCCCCTGCAGCCATGAATGCTTTGCTAGAAGTGTGCCATCTGGATGATCGTCGGCTAGACGTAGAATTGGCCAAAGCAAGAATTGAACAGAGGAAGGCCCAGCAAGCCGACCAAGAGATTCTGGACAAACTTATAGCAGATGCTAAATCTCGAAAGAGTGCTTTTGACCAGGGTGCTGCTATGCTGAAATCGGCCAAAGCTAAGGCCCAGGAGCTGGAGTCATCCAAGAAAAAACTTGAAGAACAACTGGCCTTGGTTACAAGAGAACTTGCCGATTGCCGAATCGGCATTGCAGATGCGACATCTTCACTAGCGTCTCAGAGGCAGCAAATCGGCGAAGTCTTTGCCAAAGTTAAGAGCCAATCGGTCAAGATAGTCCCAGTCCCAGGTGATGCAGTAGCCGATCAACAATTGATAGACGGCGTTCAAACTACCATCGGAAGGGCAGCAGCGGCACTATCGGCTTTGGGAGCCCATTTGCCCGGGTCGGGACTTCACTAGTTTTCTTGATCGATTGTGGCCAACCTCTGTAATATTGCTTTAAACTTGAGATGCCTTTTGAACTCTTGCTTGCTTGATCGGCTGTGGATGGATGTTTCAAACCGACTTGGTCGGCTGTATGACCAATTTTATATGCATGTGCTTGTCATTGATCCTGATGCCTTCACCTCTATAGTTAGGACCCGACCCATATGCTTGGGTGATATGCCTTGAGATACTTTCCATTGATCGCTTTAGGTAGGACGAACCCTTCTAACGATTCGGTATATATGAATTTCCGTCAGCCTACGATTGATCTTATAAGGTCCTTCCCATGTCGGAGACCATTTGCGAATCGATTATCCCTAGACCCAATCGGCAACACGGTTTTCCATACTAAATCGGCTTGATTGAATGATTTAACAATCACTTTTTATTATGCGACCTGGCAACCATCTCTTTGTTCTTTTTAAGCCGATCTAGCGTGATTAGCCTTAGTTCACCAAATCATCTAGATTGTCCAAAGATCGCTGTTTGAATTCATCGGTGACACCTTATCTTGCTCGTGTAGCCTTATTGAGCCGATGTTGATTTCCAGCGGGCAAAGCGGCTTCTTGTCAGTATACCAACCGATAGGGTGACAATTTAGTTGTTAGTGATGAGATAGCCGATAAGCCCATAAAGCCTCAGATAGCATTGAATGCCATCTCCTCGGCTCTTCCTCAATTTTTCTTTTTATCGGCTTTATCAATGTTTTGTTCGATGATTCGGCTGTCCGTTGGCACGAGCATAGTAAGGGAAGAATTGAGTAATTTTATCCCAAGACTTTACGCAAACCCTTTGAACTCGTTGGACATGAACACGGTACCCTGATCGGTAGTGATTATGCATGGAATCCCAAACCAGATGGGCGATGTGTTCATTTACAAAGTCGATTAGTTCTTTACTAGTAACCTTCTTGAGTGGCACGACCTCAACCCATTTTGAAAAATAATCCGTGGCTGCAAGGATGAATTTATGTCCTTTCTTTGGATAGCGGAAATATCGGCCGATTATGTCTATACCCCATCCTCTAAATGGCCATGGCTTGACGATCGGATGTAAAGCCGATCTTTGGTCTTGTTTGTATGTTACCAAACTTTTGACACGTTTGGCATCCTCTATAATATTTGAAGCAATCTTCTAACATCGTCGGCCAAAAATATCTGTTCGTCTCGATTACCCATTTCATCTTACGAGCGATTGATGTGACCCACAAATGCCTTCATGAACTTCACCCATTGCCACTTTGGCTTCCTCGGTTCCCAGACATCTTAATAACAAACCTTCCATAGTCCGAAAGTACAATACGTCTTCTAGTAGAACATATTTGGCGCTTTGCGCTGACCTTTTGCTTTCGGTCGGCTTAGTTGGATCTGACAAATAATCCCTTATCTCTGTTCTCCAGTCGACAGGGTGGACACATAAAATCGGCCAAACGTTTAGCTCGATTGGTCCCTGTCGGCTTTCAATCTTGTACCCTGATGCACTTTGTGCCAATCGGTTTGCTTTATCATTAGCTTCTCTGGGGATATGTTTTATGGAAAATGTAGTGAACATCTCGATGATCTGGAGGCATTGATGCAAGTACTGGGTTAGTGCATCATCATTGCATCGGTATTCTCCTCTGACTTGCTGTACAATTAACATTGAATCTCCAAAAGCTTCGACGTCTCTCACTCCGATGCTATCTAACAGTTGTAGACCCCTTAGTAATGCTTCGTATTCTGCTTGATTATTTGAACATCGGCTATTTAGCCGATACATGAAGTCATACTCCTGCTTTCTAGGTGAAACTAATACCACACCGATGCCTTCGCCTTCTTGGCAAACAGACCCATCAAAATACAGCTGCCAAGGAGTTACACTAGTTGTTCCTACTAATGTTTCACTCCCTGTGATAAAATCGGCCACAGCTTGTCCTTTCACCATTTAGCCGATTCATAGGATAACTCAAACTCTGTTAGGGCGTATGCCCATTTACCAAGCCGACCTCGTAGAATTGGCGCCGATAATATGTATTTTACTATATCGGTTTTGCATATTATGACGCACTTGGAAGCCAAAGATATAATGTCTTAACTTGGTGCAAGCAAAATACAATGATAAGCATAATTTTTCTACTAGGGGATACCTGGTTTTACGCATCTAGAAGGCGTCGGCTTAAGTAGAATATTGCTCGTTCCTTCCTATCGGCTTCTTGTGTTAAAAGCGCCCCAATCGAATCACCTTCTACCGATATATATAGTCTAAAAGGTATCTGAGTGTTTTGGTGCGGTCAATCTTTGGTGGACTCATCGGATATCCTTTTATGTCGTCGAAGGCTTTTTCCGATCGGCTCCCCATTTGAACTCTAGGTTGTCTTTAATTTTTAGCGGCGGTGTGAAAGCACGAATACGCATACGACAAGTTTGAGATGAAGCGTCGCAAGTAGTTGATTTTTCCAATCAATATCACGCAACTCCTTTTTACTTGGCGGTTTAGTATCGGCTATGGCTTTTACCTTGGCTTTGTTTACTTCAATTCCTCCTTCATGTACCGTAAACCCAAGAAATTGCCCGGTTGACACCCGAAAGCACATTTGAGGGGTTCATTTTAACCCATGCAACCTTGTGCTTTGAACATCTTTTCCGGATCGGCTAAATGTTGCCAGTCTTCTTTGGATTTTACCACTACGTCGTCAATGTATATTTCCGCAGGTATTGCCGATCAAATCATGGAAAATATGGTTCATAGCACGTTGATAAGTAGCACCGGCATTTTTAAACCGAAGGTCATAACTTTCCATTCATATAGCCCTAAAGCCCGGGCATCCGAAAGCCGTTTTGGGTATATCGGCCGCCATGAATATCGATTGTATCCGGCGTTCCGTCCAAAAAACTTATGATTTTATTCCCGGATGCGACATCGATAAGCATATCGGCTATGGGCATCGGGTACTCAATCTTTGGCGTAGCTTTGTTTAAATCTCTAAAATCGACACATACCCTAAGTTTGCCGTTTTCTTCTTCACAGGGGCGATGTTTGAGACTCCACTCAGCGTATCGGCAAGGCCGGATAAATTTCGCCTCTAGCAATCGTCCTACTTCTTCCTTTATAGCGTCATACAACGTGAGGTTAAACCGCCTCGGTGCTTGTTTGAGCGGCCGATAGCCAGGTTTTATAGGCGGTAGATGTTCAACTAGGTATCGGCTTAAACCTGGCATTTCATAATACTCCCACGCAAAGCAATCCTTATATTCCTTGAGTATTTAGACCAACTTTGCTTTATAGCGGGTTCTAATTTAGCACTTACAAGCGTTGGTCTTTGCTATCCTCTTCCCCAATATCGATCTCTTCAAGCAAATCGTGAAGTAAATCCTAACCCCTTTCTTTCTTCTTCAAAATCTTCAACGACTTCTTCGTATTCTTCTGCCGATAGCTCCTTGCTTTTCCTGCAGCTTTTGCTATTGTCTTGCGCTCCATCTTCTTATCACTTCGCCCGTCCGATCAAGCGTATTGGGTTTAACGCTGATCGGCTTGAATCACGATTTCTCAATACTGAGATAAAATCGCAATTGTCCAAGGCTTTTCACGATATGCATTCAGCCTCTTCGTGTGGCCAATTGGTGTCGGGGCTAGCCATGGCGATATGAGCCGATGTGTCGGTGATACGACTTCTCTTGTATCATCATTCCACTTTGCACGATTTACGGTGCATAGTTGATGGTATACAACGATTAGCATGGATCGATCCGCCCAAGGAGTACTGTTGTAATTGCCTTTAGCTTCAATCACAAAAACGCGATCGGCAAAGTTTTATTACCGATCGCCGGGCTTCCGACACCATTACGCCTTTAGCCTCGGTTGGGTCTCCGGTGAAGTCATTTAGCACCATGTTGGTCTTGATTAAGTCTTCGTCGGCTTTTCCCAACTTTACGAAAGTACTTAACGGCATCGATTGACCGTTGCCCGCCATCGACCAACATACGGGATATTGGTCGGCCATTAATGTATCCTTTTAGATACAATGGTTTGAGATGCCGATGCATGTCTTGTGGTTTTTCAAACATGGCGTCTGGTGCTCCGAGGCACAATTAGGCGAACACTTCTTGGTAGATTCTTGATTCACGAACTCGGCAGGTAAAGTGAATACCATGTTTATATCCATTGGTGGCGTGTCATCTCGGATCATCGGAGAACTGGATTGAACCGATTGATCTGAATCACTATCGATCTGCTCCTTCTTTCTCCACTCCTTTTTCAAAATCGGTACCGGTCTTAACTTATTAAACGTCCGATCCCTCTCACTCTCCTTTTTCGGCTTCCCTTTCTTCTTGTGTTTTTAATCATTGAAGCCTTCTGCGTTGCGACTTCTTTGAGACCGAAGGGCACCATCTAGGTTTGGGTTCTATCGGCTTTCTTATCTTTCGGCTAAATTGCTCATTTATTTGCCGATTCCACCCTTCTTGCGTTAGCCGATAATTCCCGATTTTGGGAGGATTCGCCTTGTTACGATGTTGACAACCTTTCATAGATCGGCCTTCTGCCCCCTTACCTGCGGACGATCGTGTGTCGATGCGGACAACTTTGTCTTTCTGATTGGTTTGGCCGACATGTAGACGAGTGTTGCATAGGACAAGATACAAGCTGTTGGTAAGGTCATCCTCTCTCCCAAAGAAAGCGCCAAAAAGGACATTGCCGATGTTTCTCTTCTTCTGTAATCGGCCGATGTGGCACATCGGGCCGCCGACGTTCGTCCCTCCTTTGCCCTGATCGATGAAAACCCTGGTGGTGTTGAGGGCTATACCTTCGACTTATCCTTTCATATTTCCCGGGAGTTGTGAGAAGGTCGGCTTTGGTTTGAAATCGGCTCTTCTTGGAGCCTTCTCATTTCGATACCATCTACCGAGCCTCTAAGTCCCTCTTGGTTTCACCATTCTTGAGTTTTGTCCATTTTTATCGGCTTCTATTTGTATAGAACCGGCGGTGATCTACCTTTGTCTCGCCTCGTGATATAATTCTCTTAGTCGGCTTATCCTCTTCCAGGCCTCTTTTCTTTTCGTGAACATTGAACCATGTTGACCTGAAAAGGGCCCATATCTATCTGCATAGCCGATTCTTACGCAAACTTTAACCTGCCATCGGCGATGGCGATTGGATCTGTTGTCGAAAAATATTGCAATCGTTAGTGTTATGAGAGAACGAATGATGCCATTTGCAATACCTTCGCTTTCTAATTTCTTGGCCGATGGTATGATATGCCCTTACGGTAACCTTATGAGTTTTTCTTGTAGTAATAAATCAAATATCTTGTCACACTTCGACACATCATACGAGTACTTGACTTCCGCTTTATTCTTTGTCGGCCTAAGCAGAGAGCATACGAGTGGTTTTTTGGAACCTTTGGCCCACTCGGCTATGTTCACTTCTGCTTCGTCGTCGGAGGTGTCGCCCGAATCGTAATCTACCATGTTTACTTTGGCCTTTTCATTGCCGTTTGTCCTAAACCTATCTTTAAACCCTTTGCTCTCTGCATCTGGCTTTCATGTGCCGACACGCTGGCGATGGAGTAGGTGGCCCAAGTCGGGGAACTCCTGGCACGACAACTTTTCTTTTAATGGAGGGATTAACCCTTGGACGCTAGGTCGGCCAATTGGTCAGTCGGGTAATGTTACATCAGAGCACCTATTCCGTCGCCCGAAATCTTTTGATATAATCGAGACCGATTCGCCGTACAGCCGGATTGAACTAAGATCGAAATCCTAAGCTCCATAGTTCGAAAAGAAGTACTCATGGAATCGGCTTTCTAAATCGTTCCATACATGAACCGAATTAGGTGGTAGATTTGTGAACCAAGTGAATGCGGTGCGGATAGTGATAAAGGAAACAACCTAATTTTTAAACCATCGGACGTGTCGCCTCCCCACATTGAGCCATGAACCGTCCGATATGCTCAATTGTGGTAATAGAATCATCCCCGAGAATTTAGCAAAGTCTGGTACCCTAAAGTTGTGGAGTACGGCATTCGGTCTATGTAATCGAGTGCACGGCTTCCTGTAGCCGATCACTCTCCTCCGGGTTGTAAACCGAACTGTTCTCTCAAAACATTGGCAATTTGTTCCGCCCAATTAACATTGTCGGCTTGTAGTGCGTAGGACACGGCCAATTCTCATTGTTTGCGCCTGCCCCGAGTGCAAACTTCGGGCCTTTGTCCAACTCGCACCTCGGGAGGTCTTGGTGCTGCGTCGTAATTGCGATTAAAACCTAATGCATCGGGTATGGGCGCGAAAGGTTCGACGTATGGCACCCCCTATATGGTGCTTGTTTCATGGTTGTGGCCCCTCGTGATTGTGGAACTCGTCCCATTTCGATCGGTGATAAGCCGATAACCCGATGTTATTGGAGGCGCGACTTGATTGATTTGATGCACCCATCTTGGCCCCATCCGTGTGCCCATGGTAGTGTGTGAACCCATCTCTCAGATGCTCGGTTTCAAAAGCGGTAGGTTGAGCGGCATCATGATAGGTGCTTGAGCCGACACGTTCTTGTGTTGGTGTTGGGTGCTATGGAATATACCGGAGTGCGTAGGGATGGTTTGTGGTGGATCTAGCCAGGCTTCCAGGCGGCTAATTCTTGAGCAATCGTTTTCACACTATTTTCTATCATCGGCTTTAAAGTAGACACTAGAGCCGATGATTGGTTAATCAATGCGTGATGGATGATTGCTCGATCATACTTGATAAATCAGCTTGAGCGGAGTGCGTATCGGCTTACCGATTCAGATGTTGAATCTCGATAGGATTGATGCTTGGGAGTGCAATCTTTTGAGTAACGCCACGGCGTGTTTTACGGAAGCATCGTAGCATCATTTCCTCCAGCGCCTTCGATCTTCGAGTTCTTTCCGTTGCTCAGGGGTTAAATCGGCCATCACGGAAGCGCGATTATGGCATCGGTGTTGATATCGGCGGTGACTGCGGGTTTGTCGGTTGACGACATTCTTTTTACGGTCCCACCGGGCGTGCCAAAATATGTTCGCGCCAACAACGTGAAAGGGGTTTTAGGCCTCGAACACACGAGACACACACCGGGTTTGCGGGGCGTGCGGTCGATTTGACCTGAAATCGACAAGGTAGAATTTGTAATTTGATCGAAGCCGATAAACAAGGATCTATCGGCTTTTAAGCTAGTCGGCAAGAACCGATTAGGAGATAACTAGATCAACTGATTCTGATTGATCCGGACCTAAATAAAATCGGCCGGAAGGCGATGCGCAACAAAGCAAGCGAGATCAAACCTGGGTGAAATCGGCAAAAATCAACAATCGGCGATGCGCAACTATGTTGATTCCGTCGACTTGCAGAAAGATCTATGAAGCTAAAACAATGTAAAAGAAAAGCTTGTAAAAAGTAGATGTGTGTGTTGTTGGAATTGATATTTTTTTTCTTTGCTTAGCGTCCACCCCTTTTATAACACGCAGCGATCCGAGTCGCGTATGGATACGGTGTGTTTTCCCGTATCGGCCTCTTATCCGATTTCCTTTTCTTTTATAGAAACGGATTCCTTTTCCGAGTCGTTTACCGATTCTTTTCTGTACGGATACTTCTATTTTCAGACCGATTTCAATACATACCGAATTTTGGTGCAAACACGTGCCAATTCCATCCGTGCATATGCGTATCGTGCGACGGGCCAGCTCTAAAAGGCCTGACCGATGCCCAGGTCTACTCGGTAGAGTGAGCTCCTCCGTCAAACAGCGAAATGTGGTTGCTTGCTGGATGTTCTTTTCTTTGGATGCGCATCCACATCCACATGGTGGTTGCAAGAAAGTGATAGCCCAACTGGAATGCCAAAAATATTTTTTGGTGATTTTTTTTGTGGTAGCAAGCAACCTTAGATCGATTCTTCCTTGACTTCCATTATTATTGTTGTGCAAACACATCAAGGTTGGCTTGGCATGACTACACCTTGGATATTCTCCCAAGGGACCAGTTGTCATATGCAACAGTACCTTGATGACATATATTGGTGGTGCAGTATGCAAATGAATTGTATCTGGCCAATGAGACATGTTCGTTTCAGCTTCTGAACAGCTTCTGCTTTTAAAAAAAAATCGGATTATTTGCCGAACGGGAGGATTCTGGACAGATTCTTTGAGAATCAGAAGCTGTCTGAAACCTGATTCTCACTGATTCTTGCTGATTTTCACCGACTTGCACTGGAATCTAGAAGTTGTAGCCGGCTTGACCCGATTTTCCCATAATCAGAAGCAACTTCTCCTATAATCCAGAATCCATAATTTAGAAGCTAAAACGAACTGAACCTTAATATGGTATGAACGTATTGTAGTTGAAGGAGAGGTATCTTAGTGATATGGTTGGTGTATCAGAAAATCATTACTGGATGGAACCTGCCACAGTTGTGTTAGTACGATGAGTTGTCAGCCACTTAGCCCCCTAGTTTTTCAGAAAGCAAAGAGCTCGTCAGTTAGGCACACGGCAGGGTTCGAAAAACCGTCCAGAAGCGTTCCGTACAGTTCGATTTCTGAAGTAAAATTTAAATTTACAAAATTTATGAAAATGTGTTATTTTTTGAATTTTTTGGTGAGATCCTAAGGCAATGCTAATGATGCTGTAAAATTTTTAAATCATTATCATATTTATGTATTTTTTTTAAATTCTGACAGTGTTACTGTCTTTTTATATGCTCTTCTGATTTTAATTTTATAGGGATACTAAATGAAGTCTAATATTTCAGAATTTTTTTGTCAGGTTTCGAGGAAATGATAATGAAGATGTAAAATTTTTAGATTATGATCAAATATGTGTATTTTTTTTAAAAAAAATTACAGTGCTATTGTCTTTGTATATACTTTTTTTTATTTTCTAGGAGTACTAAATGAAGTTTAATATTTTTGAAAAATTTGCTAAATGAACCTTGGGCAGTCTTTAGGATACCATTAAAATTTCAAACCATGGTCAGGCATGTAAATTTTTATAAAAATTTGACAGTGTCTCTGTTCCTTTTCATTAATTGTTGTTTTTTATTTTCTCAAAGCACTAACTGAATTAAAAAAAAATTAAATTTTCTATGAGATTTTTATATATTAATTTTAATTTATTATGATTTTTTTTGCAATTTCCCCCCATTTTCTTTGAATTTTCCCCCAAATTTCCTTGACTATGCCAAAAATTGAATAAAATCAATCAAAAATAGTTGAAAATCATCAAAGATTAGTGAGCAAAATGACATCACTTAGTTTGCCGGTTTTTAAGAAAAATTATCAGAAATCGTCAAAATTGGTCTTTTTTTTATTTTTTTACCGTTGATTTTAAATAGTTTGAATTCGATGTTCATTCAGTTTCTAGTGATTTTTAACGATTTTCAGTCCCGAGTTACTAGCAATTTTTTGGTGTAAATGGATTTTGTAAACCTTAGCATACAGTCGCTTTTATTCCCCTGGCGCGGTGATGGACTGGCGGTGCAAACTTCACATTTTTTTCTAGAATACGTGGAGCTGCAATCTCGTCTGCTTCTTGGCTTGACCGTGCTGCTGCTGTCTCTAAACCATTGCCATGTCACCTATAGATAGCATTAGAGATAACTCATACAATGGGTTGTCTATAGTGTTGTCTACGTGATCATTTAATGTCAGCTAGTAGATGGGAAAGGCTGCTGCGTAGCTCCTCCCGTGAATTCCTCAGTTGCAGTCGGCTTCGTCTACAAGCCATCTCTAAGCCGTCTACAAGCCGCGCGTCTCTAAGTATTGGTTTTTGCGCTAGCGTTGTCTGCCGCATGCGAGACGACCCTTATCTCTTTCCTCATTTACTCTTGTCCATGTCAGCAACAATCTGACGTGGCATTCCTTACCGACGGCTTGTAGACGGCTGACGTGTACGGTTGTACATGCTCTAATGAGATTGGGTCTCGGTCAATCGTCCGTTCATTGATAAATATAAATAGTACTAGTTATATACCCGTGCGTTGCTACGAAAAACAAAATTGATAACGAAAAATAAAGATTAAAAAATAAAAAAAAATACTATTTCATAAGATCAAACATCTATCTTTAACGCTTCGTTTCTTGCAAAAGCTGGCTAATTAAAGCAACGCTTCGTTTCTTGCGTAGGGCAATTAAGCAGTACAATTAAGTAGGGCAATTAAGCAGGGTAATTAATGTGACGTGGGAAGAAACTCTCACTTTATATAGTAGAGATTTTAATCTGTCCCAACAGTTGAAAGACCATAGTGGTTCAAAAAATCATGAAACACTTAACGGTCCTAACTCGCGCGCTTTCGCTTTGCAGGTGACCTACTTCAAGTGCGGAGGCGTGGCCCTCGGCGTGGGCATGCAGCACCACGTCGCCGACGGCTTGTCCGGCCTGCACTTCATCAACTCGTGGTCCGACCTCTGCCGCGGCGTCCCGATCGCCGTCATGCCATTCATCGACCGCACACTCCTCCGCGCCCGCGATCCGCCGGCCCCGTCCCATCCACACGTCGAGTACCAGCCCGCGCCGGCCATGCTAGCCTCGGAGCCGCAGGCCCTCACCGCCAAGCCGGCGCCGCCGCCCACCGCCGTGGACGTCTTCAGGCTCTCCCTCTCCGACCTCGGCCGCCTCCGTTCCCAGCTCCACAAGGGCGAGGGCGGCGCGCCACGGTTCGGCACGTATGCGGTGCTCGCGGCGCACGTGTGGCGGTGCGCGTCCCTGGCGCGCGGCCTGCCCGCCGAGCAGCCCACCAAGCTGTACTGCGCCACGGACGGGCGGCAGCGGCTGCGGCCGCCACTCCCGAACGGCTACTTCGGCAACGTCATCTTCACCGCCACGCCGCTGGCCGAGGCCGGCAAGGTGACCGGCGCGCTGGCGGACGGCGCGTCCACGATCCAGGCGGCGCTGGACAGGATGGACAACGGCTACTGCCGCTCGGCGCTGGACTACCTGGAGCTGCAGCCGGGCCTGTCGGCGCTGGTCCGCGGCGCGCAGACGTTCCGGTGCCCCAACCTCGGGCTCACCAGCTGGGTGCGCCTTCCGATCCACGACGCCGACTTCGGGTGGGGGCGGCCGGTGTTCATGGGCCCCGGCGGCATCGCGTACGAGGGGCTCGCCTTCGTGCTACCCAGCGCCAGCGGCGACGGCAGCCTGTCGGTGGTCATCTCGCTGCAGGCCGAGCACATGGAGAAGTTCCGGAAACTCATCTTCGACTTCTGAAATGAACAGCACGCACGCAAGGCACATAGAAGCATTAGAGCAAAATTAAGGCAGGGTGGTCTTATAGTTTGCTAGTATGCAGCAATGATTCTTTGATTCCACACACACACACACGCGTACGTAGTTCCTGCATGTTTACCATTCCAAGCCTGCCACTTTGGGCAGGACACATTTTGTGCCATCCCATCAACTTGAACAATTGTATTTCGGTTAATCCATAAAAAATACTATGAGCGATACATAATTAATGTGGCTACTAGTATTTATTGATCTCTGTGTCCTCTATTTTTCGTACCGGAGCGTGATATGTTTCACAGCAGGGAGCAAAGATATCGATGGATCAAAGTATTCCCTCGTTTTCGTCCTTAAAATATGTAAGAAGTACCGAACGACTGGCAGCCGTACCCTGTGATATGTTGCGACTTCTCTTTGGGGAGGAATCCTTTCATGTGACTCGAAGCGCACACACAGCACATGCGTGGCGTGGACAACGCAAGGTTTAAAATCCCAGAGAAATCGAAATCTCAGATTTCGGTTCTCAAGATTCATAATTTCAATGGGATAAATTTTTTTAAAAAAGTATTCAAATTACTATAATGCTTTCAAAAGTTTCGAATGTTTTTACGACCGGATTTCAACCGAAATAACATGTGAACTATTGGTCAGGAGTGCAACCAAGAGGCCCCATTCGAGTATCGCCAACCCAGATTTTTTAAAAGAGCAGGCATATATGCTCCAAAATCTAATTCATACATAGTTTGACCACTCCACTTCCAGCTGTTGCTTTGCTGGAGTGAATATTATATTGGAGCCCTAAATCTAATTAGTTGGGGTCTTAAATTAAAATTTAAGGCTCATTTTTAGGGCCCTCTCTTGGAGATGCCCTTAGAGCATCTCCAGCAGAGCCCCTAAACCATAAATATGGAGTGTAGTAAAAAAAACAGATCCAGCAGGGCCCCAACTCAAGCCCCTAAAATTAGCAGGCCCCTAAATTTGCCTCCTCAGCCCCAATTCCCTGGGGGCCCCAACTCAAGCCCCTAAAATTAGGAGCCCCTAAATTTGCCGCCTCAGCCCCAATTCCCAGGGACACAAGTACAACCCCTATTATTGAAGATAGGGAAATACATGAGAGGCTTCGAAAATTTTATCATGTTATGAAAATTTTAAATTTAAATTTGAAATATCATGTTTTTAAATTGTAAATGTTAATATGCTTATGTTTTATGTATTACAAATATTTTTGATTGAATTTTAGTGGTGTCAAATGAAGATTATACATAGCGGATATGTCAAAACAGGAGAAAAAGTAAAATAGGGGCTGAGATTTAAGGGTTTTTGCTGGACTTATGCTCTGAAAACAGGGCCCTAAAAAATAAAGGGAGTCCCTAAATCCAAAATGGGAACCCTGTTTTAGAGGCCCTGGCTGGAGATGCTCTTAGATGGTAGAATCACTCAGTGCTCTGCAAGAGGTCTTGTGCTCGATCCCTTATAACACAGTGAAAAAAGGGAAAATTTGATAATTTGCCCTGAAGTTGATGGGCATTTGATCATTTGCCCAAAGTTGGTGAGTATTTGATTATTTGCCCTACGATGTCTCATTGACATGCGGGTCCTAGGGCCACATGTCAGTGAGACATGGTAGGGCAAATAATCAAACGCCTATCAACTTTGGGCAAATGATCAAACACCCATCAACTTCAGGGCAAATGATCAAATGCCCCGTGAAAAAAGGGGTGGACGATTTCCAGCGTCTTAGACCATCTCGCCAACATCAACTTCTTGGCATGTAAGAGTTACACGAATTTATCTTCTCAGAAGACTATTTCACACGATTAAATTTTACCGAGATTTTGGTTGAAATATCAGAAATTTTACAAAAATCTTGGAAATTCCGATTCATAAAAAAAATCCGAATTTGAATTTGAATTCTTGCTATTTGCCGTAGTGATCCATTTCCTCAAAGAGAGAAACATTTACCATGTCGAAGAGCCGAAAAGTACATCTATCGTGCTATAACCCTTTCTTGATTGCAACTTTTTGTGTGTTGGTAATGTATGTATCAACATCCTTATGCTGGAAGAATTGGCGATCGCTCAGCCCCTTCATGTCAACCCCTCTGCTGTTTTGCAAAAGTGTCTCTCGATTTTCTTTAAATTATGAATTGGTCCCTATAAATTACAAAAAGATCCTTTGCGATTTTTGTGAGTATAAGAAAAACTTTTTTAAATAGCGTTTAGGTCCCTGGTTTGTTACTTTACGGAAAACCCCTGTAAAATACAAATATCGAACGAGCCCTTTTCTAATTTTTCAGGATAACGACCAGGTCCAAAAATATAACAAACATGTCCCTGGCCCTTACGTCTAGGTCTTTTCTCCGTTTTTCTCGAAAAAAATATTTTCGTCAACAGGAATACGTGTACAACTCTATCTCTAGAAATTTTTTTCAACTCAATCTCTAATCTCTAGATTTTTTCCCCAACACGATCTCTAATTTTTTCCGAAACGTGTACTATTACTCGATGACCGCAGAATGCGTTAAACTTGATAAAAGAAGGTTGACATCTCTAATATTTTTCGGAGCATGTATTATTACCCGGTTAACACAAAGAGTATTAAACTCGACAAGAGGAGGTTAGCCGGGTAATAATAAAGTGTTAACCAAATTCATCAAAAGAAATATGTGTCCAGATCCTTTCTCCGTTTTTCCCGATTTTTTTTTTCATCAACAGATATATATATATATGCATCTTTATCTCTATACTTTTTTTCCCAACTCGATATTTAATCTCTAAACTTTTTTTCCCCAACTCGATCTCTAATATTTTTCGAAATATGTATTATTATTCGGTGAACGCATAGATTGTTAAACTCGACAAAAGAAGGTTGGCATATATAATATTTTTGGGAACAAGTATTATTACTCGGTTAACACATAAATGTTAAACTCGACAAAAGAAGGTTGATCGGGTAATAATAAAGTGTTAATCAAATTCGTCAAAAGAAATATGTGCACAACTCTATCTCTCGGTTTTTTTTGTAACTATATGTATACAGCTGTATCTCTATAGTTTTTTTTTTTCAACTCGATCTATAATATTTTCAGAAAATGTATTATACACCGGTGAACGTATAGAGTGTTAGGATCGCTCCGAAAATATATATACTTAGGTCCTTCTGCAGTCTTTTTTCTAGAAAAAAAACCGAATAAATTTTACACTGTGCGGCGTCTGCCGCACATTCTGCCTAGTATGCTACACTAGCACACAAAGTGCAGAGCCATACTTTTCTTTTTGAGATGAAACGGTAGACATTTTTGCGATCGGGAGCAGGGTTCTACTTTTCGTTATTGGAAAGATCGGACGAAAATCGAAAGTAAAAAATCGGTAAAAACCGCTCGAAAATCGTTCGAAATCCGCTCTAAATCGAACGGTTTGAAAGTCAAATGAATTCAAAAGCTGGTCAAACTACCGAGCGAATTTCATGAAATTTGAACGAAATTTGTTCGAAAATGCTCGAAATTCGATCGAAATTCTCGAAAACCGGTTACAATTGAAAAATGTCTTCAAACTTGATTTTTTTTTTTTCAAAAAATATTAAAAAAAATTGTAAAAAAATTATAAAAAATCTTATAAAATCCCATTTAATCTATAAAACACTTGAGAGAAATCTTAACAATTTTTGAATTCATTTATTGCTTTTCCAAAATCAAAAATAGCAATTAATAAATAGGAATAGATACACTGTTAGATTTTTATAAAAATTTACATGATTGATCATTCTTTGAAATTTTAATGTCATAATAAATAGTGCCCAAGGATAATTTAGTAAATTTTTTATAAATATTATACTTCATTTAGTGCCCCTAAAAAATCCAAAAAAAGAAGAGTTTATACAAATACAATAGCACTGTTAGAATTTTTAAAAAAATACACATGTTTGATAAAAATGTAAAAATTTTATATAAACATTATAATTTCCTAACGAACTCATAAAAACATTTCATAAATATTATACTTCATTTAGTACCCCTATAAAATAAAAAACATAAGAGCATATATAAATACAATATCACTGTCAGAATTGTTTAAAAATACACATGTTTGATAAAAATCTGAAAATTTTACAGCATCATTAGAACTTCCTTAGGACCTTAACAAAAATTTTCAAAAAAATTTAACACCTCTTTATAATTTTTTTTAAATTTTGAATTTTAATTTGAATTTGATCGGTAAATCGAACGAAATTCCTTCTCGAACAGTAGCGATAAGGTCGAATTTCGTGAAATTCGACCGAAACCAGTCTAGAAATTCGACAAAAATTCGTCGAAAAGTGAAACCCTGATCGGGAGTACGAAGTGCTAGGACTGGGCGTTCGGTTTAACCGAAAAATTCGGTTTCAGTTTATTTGAAAATTCGGTTATTCCAAAACTGAAACCGAATTGTGTATAAAAAATTCGGTAACCGATACTTCGATTAACCGATAGTTCAGTTTCGGTTTTAACCGAATTAACCGAACTAGGCCAAAAGTTCAAATGATTGTTACGTTTACAAAAAGAAAAAAATAAACAGGAAAGCAAAAAAAATTACCTGCATTGGGGTACCTGACAATAGGATGCGCCTTGTACAAGGAAGGGCAACCAAGGCCTACCACATTAAGTGTTTTGATGAGTTCAAGCAGAACAAAAATCAGAGAGGAATCCAAGTGCAAACAACTCGTGTGTATAAAAATGTAACTAAGTTGGCAAACTGATATACCTTGTTCGTTAGTGTCTGATCATTTTTCAGCCTGTGAGCCTCATCACATATGAGAAGGTTACAGCTCCCCGATCTCTCAATTTTTGAAGAATGCATGCGGAAGGTCTCATTAGATAGGATAAGTACCTGAAGACAATTCACAACGAACATGTATTTTTTTCAAAAGATATTGTCATCAACTTGCTATTCTGATTGCAATTAGTAAGCATATAAAATATTAAAATAGAAGAAAATGAATGTGGGCAAGAGAAAACATAGCTTTATGTAACAGTGACTAAATATAGGGTTGAAAGGCAGAAGCAATACATATTTACATCAAAGTACAAAACCGGTTAGTTCGGTTAACCGAGAGTTAAAACCGAATTAATCGAAAAAAGTTCGGTTAACCGAGAGTTAAAACCGAATTAACCGAAAAAAGTTCGGTTATTCCATACAGCTAACTGAATCAACAACCAAACAATTCGGTGTCGGTTTTTTCGACTTCGGTTCCAATTTTAACGGTTTCGGTTTTCGGTTTATTTGCCCACCCCTACGAAGTGCCTTGCTAGGCTGTAATGTGCTAGTGCAAATAGGCTACACCCCTCTCTCCGCACTGAACTAGACTAAGGGCAAATTGAGCCAGCTCCAATTGATTTTTCTAATCTGGTAGCAGCCAGCAAATTCTTCGTAGTACAAAGAGTAGGTTTCGATGCATCAAACTCTCGAATCTCGATACAAGTTAAACAAATCTTGACAGACCACGCATTTCACCAGACAGGCTTGTGGGCTCGCCTGGCAGAGCCCAGCCAGGACTGGTATACTAAAGGGCTGACCAAAACGGGCTCACCGACCCGGCCCATATTGCTACTGCTTGGCTCCATGCGCAGAGCATCTATCGAGCCATCCATCCATGATCCACCCACCCGGGGCGATAAACCCCTCGAGTCCTCCACCCTTCCCAACTTGTGCGCCACCAGTTTGTCCACCACCCGCCCACATACGAACCACAGGTCCACAGCCAGCGGCCAGAGGAAGCGAACAAACGAGTGCCCCGGCCCCTCCCCCTGGCCCAACTCGACCCAGCCAAGCCATGCCCACCCCCCACATGAACCGCGCCACCGCCACTGCCGATTTGGAGAACGCCGCCGAGAAGAGCTCGAGGGAGAGGGGCTGTGCCTGTGGTCTGTAGGTTGGTGTATTTCTTTTCCTGACGCCAGTTCTTTGGAGTACCGGATCGGTGAATCGGCTCGGCTGAACGATGATGTGCTGTTGCGCTCCTCCTGCTGCGGCGCCTGTCGGCCTCCGCTCCTCGAGGCCGCCGCCGCCGCCGAGAGCTGGCGGGTTCTTGGTGCCTTGCCCGTCCGTGCGGAGCCGTGGAGTCTCGCTGGGATGGGCTCGGAGGACCGAGAGGCCGCCACCGGCCGCGATAGCGCTGAATCGGGTACTTGCTTATTGTAGATATTGCTTTTGTTGCCTGTTCTGCTTGTTATCATTCGTGGATTGATGTTAGGCGGACTAGGATTTGTTTTGGAGCTGTGATGGTGGGATGTTTCTTCACTGTTAAATTGTTTCTTGATTGCGCGGCTTGTTTCTCTATGACAATTCCCTGATGTTGACTGAAAAATCGCCTTGCATAGTCTAGGGAAATGCGAGACCTAAAATTTTAAAAAGTATCCCTTTTGAAGAAAGAAACATGGTTCTTGCGGGAATCACGATCCTAACTGAGCATGTATTGATGCTGATTGCTATTTGTGTGGTTATGGTTGTTCACTAGAAATCCAGCCTCATTGCATATTGAATCGTTTGCAATCTACAATAATCCATACCCAGTGACATCAAATTGCCATCCAGTGGTATAGCGTGATGGTTCCAATGTTCTCAAAATTCAAGGTTTTTTACATTCCACGGCAACAACAGGTCTTGCTTCTATTGCCACCCTTTGCCGCGATTTAGATCCTGTGCCTTATGTTTGAGCAGTGCCACTCACGCCTTTCCAGCTTGTGAGCTGTTTCAAGTGGAAAGTAGGCATTTGAGATTAAGTTGGCTTAGAAATTATGATTGCTTCAGTTTGTTGCTCAATCCCAAGCTTACGGTTGATATTAAGGCGGGAAAGAAGTTATGATTGCCTCAGATAATTGTTTATCTCAGTCGCAAATGTTGATTTCTAATTGAATGGCCCATAATCACTTATTGTAGTTGTGGGTAGAGATCTTTCTGGCTGATAGATGATAAAACCCACAATTTGTAAAGTTACCATTTTTGCATGTAAATGTTGTACGCGATATGTCAAAAGTGTTTGTATTATACGCCGAGCTTATAGCTCTTCCCAAATATAGGCTCAAAAGGGTGAGGTAGCCTATGCAGCACAAAAGCTACCGTAGCCTTCCCTGTAAATCCATCCAGTGGATTCTGGATTTAAAACGGATAGCACTGATAGACATCCACAAGGTGGATTTATGTAGAAACAACAGTGACCCACACCCCTCTCTTGGGGTATGCTTGTTGCAACTATGGTCAATTTTGACAATTGGGCAAGGGCACAAACTAAAAATCTGGTCCGTTGATGTCACAATGCTTTAATATATTTGGTTTTCACTAATGATTTACTGCCAGGGGCTGTTTTTATTGTGCTAGTATAGTTGCTTTGCGGATACATGCGAAGAGATGGGCATGAAGGTGATGGGAAGAGTCAAGGAAGAGATGACGCTACTCTGTTTGGGCTAGATGATGATAATGGTTCAAAGGTTCCTACTCAGGTCGAGACTCTCGTTAAGGGTACTGCAACAGTTGCTGCTCCATACAAACCACTCCCAGATCTAGATTACCTGCAGGTGGCCTTTTCTTACCATTTTCTACTGTTTCCTGTTAGGTTTAATTAAAGTTAACTTTTGTGGCCGTTAGTCTCTGAAAGTTAGTTTGGGACCACCATATTTTCCATGCAGTTCAAATCTGTCATGAATGATACATACCAAATACCATATCTAATGTGTACGAATTGATTTATCTTATGGAGTGGTTTCGTTGAACTGGCGGTGATGCAGGAATTGTTGGCTATTCAGCAGCAAGGACCCCGAGCAATAGGTTTTTTTGGTACCCGCAACATGGGGTTTATGCATCAACAACTTATTGAGATCCTGAGCTATGCTATGGTCATAACAGTATGTCACTGAGTTATACGTTATGCTTGTTTGTTGGATCTTTGCTTCCTCTACCACTATAATTAATGTTTCTGTGCTAATTGCAGAAAAATCATATATTCACTTCTGGTGCTTCTGGGACTAATGCAGCTGTTATCAGGGGTGCTTTAAGGGCTGAAAAGCAAGAGTTGCTCACTGTAATCTTGCCTCAAAGTCTAAAGAAACAACCTCCCGAAAGCCAAGAGCTCTTATCTAAAGTAAGAAATCATGGTATTTCAACCCTGAAATGGCCATTTCTAGCCTAATTTTATGCCAAATTATTTACTGGAGAGCATCGCATATACCAGTTTGCCTTTTGTGCTATGTCTTTTTAGTCTTGCCATTTGTGATTTTGTATTGTTCGATTGCTTGCCACAGTAGCAGGACTTCCAACATATTGGCACAAAATTATGGGAAAGGTGCATTAGGTGAGAACACCACTTAAGATGGGAAAACATGAACTCATCAACTCATGAGCCGAACCCTTCAATCAACTTGTAAATGAACTGTGTTTTTCGCCTTATCGGATCTATATCATGGCCAGAGTAATGATAATCATCACCACACTGATTGAATGGCTTGATTAATGAGTTTGCATGCTCCCAATGAGGGGAGTTCTCACCTAACATGTCTCCATTACAAGGCATTTTAGAAATGCATGCATTTCTTAACTTGCATTTTTGAATTACTGTGCACTTGTTTAATCAATACCCCCGCCACTCTGTACTCTTACTTTGAACATCTGACCTTTAGTTCTGCTGTATGCCAGGTCTTACCTCAGATATTCTTATAATTTATTTTCTGATCCTGTTCTGCTGTATGTCAGGTCTTACCTCAGATATTCTTATAATTTATTTGCTGATCCTTAGGATGTTTGGCTGCTGTCCTTGCAAGCTTGAACATCAATATGCTTAATAACAGGCGCAATTGCATGATTAGGAATGTCTTCTGGCCATACAAGTTAAGGCTAAGTATAAACAAAATGACAAACTAAAAATCAAGGAATCTAAAGTTACCATCTGGAGTATCCTACGATTCTGGGCAGCTAACTAGACTTATACTGTCACATGTGTTAATTCTAATAACTTGTCTCGCAGAAATTATTACAGCATTCTGCTTTGACATGTAAAGCTGATGTTGTCTTTCCGTATGGTAAGTTGGATACGATTTAGTGATATTTTGTTAATTTTACAGGTACAAAACTTGATTGAGAAACCTCAGTATGACCATCTGCCACTAATTGAGGCTAGCAGGTTTGCCAGTTACCTTTTCATATTGCTTATAATTTTGTGCTATGTGTTTTGTGTCATTAGGTGCGGTCACCATCTTTACCTAGAATTTAATAGAAGATATTTTATAATGATTGAGTATTTGATCCAAAGCTCGATTGGCCTATTTTTTAGCTTCTGGTTCACCTTTTGGGCTTGCACTAATGTTATTACTATGTATTAGTAGCTTCAGAACAACCCATTTATTCCGCTTGATATTGTACTATTACTGTAATAAAGATCATCAATTTTTTTGTCAATCTATTTTTATTTCAGTGAACTGCTTTAGATAACGAGTATTTGTCTTGTTCAATTATAGAAATACACCTTCTATCAGTTCATTAGCCCTTAATTTACCCTGCTGCACACGTGCAAGAAAAGAAGTGTTTTTTCTCTAAATTTAATGTTGCGATTCGTACTATTGGTACTTAATATTTCTTATAATCTTCAGGTTATGCAATATGGACATCATCTCGAAGGTCCAACAGGTGATATGCTTTGCATTCCACGACAGCAAGCTGCTGATGGAAACCTGCCAGGAGGCGAAGAACCTCCGGAAGATCGTAACGCTGTTCTACTTGGATTAGCTCCTCAGGGATCTTGTCCCCTTTTTGTCCGTAGGCTGGTGGATGAGAGGCTACTTGGTTTAGTTAGTTCTGCTTACTCTAAAGCTCTGGAATAGGTGCATCTTCACTTCAATTGAAGAAAGTCATTTTGGCCATTGTTTTGATTCTTGGTAAAAAAAATCAAATAAGCTTGTCGATGTGTGTAGCTCGTCAGTAAAGGGAATAATTTAAAGCTGTTGTTACTTGTGGTCTCAAAGGTTTAGGTAATTCTTCTCTTAATGTTGCAATTTAAAAAAAAAAAAGAGCATAGGAGCTCCTCTCTTAATGTTGCTATTCTAATTTTTTTGCTCATCAATTTAGGTTACAGTGTTACACTACACATAACATTTAAATATATTTTTACTGCAGTTACCTTAACGATAGCTTAGCACTAATCTCCCCTATCTGTTTTTGTCCCGCTACGCCAGTGGCGCCACGAGCCCTCAGCTATGCAGTCTGCTCTGCTGCTCCGCCCGTTCTAGCTGAAGTAGTCTGGTCGACGATCGCTCGTCCGGCGTGCTGCTCGCTTGGCTGTTGTTTTGTGCCGCACGCCGGCCTGGAGCCAGGTATACCGGTCTAAGCTCTAGGTTTGATCTACTGGAGTCGGCAATTTCCAATTTCCACAAATATAAATGGTACTATCTGTTCATTTCTATGATTTGAGTTTACACAATGATTAAGGTTGCGTTAAAATTAAAAAAAATACGAGAGAAAATGATTTAGATGCCACTACTTAATTATCTTAGAAGATGAAAGATATACTTTGTGTGGGTTGTAATGAATAAATATGTATGGTTGAGAGAATAAATAAGGGTATAAAAGGAAAAGCTTCATTAAAACTATATGCAAGCTTTATATTTAAAATAATCTTATAAAAATAAATCAAGGAGTACATTCTCTTGTCAGTGGCCACTTAAGCAAATCCATAGTGGTATTAATTAGTGGCAAATCGATATTTTTTAAGGAATGCTGTCAAAGGTGAATGGAGCCTCTCGACTTGCACCTCCGTTCAAACGAGCAGTTCCGCCATTGATCACAGCCTACGTAACACGGATGTATCTTGCCACCATATCGAGGCATTCTACATTGTTTCGTACAAAACAACACCTGAGCAAGGTTATAAATTTCGTTCTCGGTATATATCTTAAAGGTGGTTTAAATCCAAAATCTCGATGAGATCTCGGAATTTCAAATAAAATCCGAATAAAATCTAAAAACCAAATTTAAAATCCGGTCATTTTTCAACTGGAAAATCTGAGATTTCGGCCGAAACCACTGAGACTTTGTTCAAATTGAATGGCCAAAAAATGGTCAAAAAATGTCAAAATTTTTTGAAATTTTTTGTGGATGATCTTTACCCCAATTCCAATCAAATCCGACCAACAAAAATCAAATTCCGGTAAAAAAAAAGTCCAAGATTTCGGCCGAAATCATCGAGATCTCGACGAGATTTGAATAGTACTGTAGCATTTTAAATTTTTAAAAATCTTTTTTACCCAGCCGAGATTTAGGATCTCAGAGGATCCGAAATCCGAAATCTCGACCGAGATTTCCAAAATTTCACCGGATTTGAATCCATGCACCTGAGTGCCAGATGACCACATGCACAAAGCATCCCTATCTCCCTTGAAAAAAATTTGCAATGTATTATACTAATTGTATCTAATAGATAATAAAAAATCAGATCTAACTATTAATTTGTTGAGGATATTTCTACTATACTATCAGAGAAAGTATAAATAAATAAATACAATTCCCTCTATTCCTAAATACATACTATTTTAGCTTTCAATTTTTTTACTAAATACACATTATTCTATACTTTTGAGACAATTTTTAACTATTTTTTTTCTTTATATATCCTTTTAACTATTATTCTCAATGCTATTTATTATCGTGGAATAGAGTAACACATACTCCCTCCGTTCATTTTTTATAAAAGCGTATTTTGACTTTACACAAAGATTATGATTGCGTTGAAATTGAGAAAAGTATGATAGAAAAGAACTTAGATGCCACACTTAATTGTCTTGAAGATGAAAGATATATTTTGTGTCGGTGGTAATGAATAAACACATATGGTTGAGAGAGAATAAATAGAGGTATAAAAGGAAAGGCTTCATTAAATCTACATACACGCTTTATATTTGTGAAGAAGATCATTAAAAAACAAACCTTATAAAAATGAACGGATGGAGTACCATTAAGAGCAATAAGTGAGCTAATGAATGATGATGATTTGGTTATTTCTACACGTGTCTTGGTTAAAGTGCAAAATTTTAAAACTTTATATGTTCAGGAATGGAGTAACTAATATGATATATTAATAAAAAAATGATACATATTGAATTTAGCTTTCTGTAATTGAGCTAAAAAAAGAGAATCGATTACTTTCCTAGCCACATTGTATTATTTTTCTAAAATCTAGCCATTCTTTTTACCGGAATTACAAATCTAGCCCACCTCAAACGTGATTCGGCTGAGCATGCCCGCATCGCGCCGCGCTCGCCTGCTTTGGAGTGCTGCAAGTGCAAGCTGGTTTCTGTGGGAGCGAAGTGCGAAGCACGATGAAGAAGGTTAAATTTACAATTTTTGTGATAAAAAAGGTAGATTTGCATTTAGGGGCTAGGAAAGTGATTACTTCTTAAAAAAAAAACCACGGGCCATGCGAGAAGACACATGCAGGACTGGCGCTTCGACCCATCCGAGTCCGAGACGAGCCGAGTTATCTTGTGACCTGCTGTTCGCTTCTCCCGCATCCGATACAGCAGCAAGAAGCAATACGCCCCCTTCCCTCCCGCCCCATGGCTGCTCTCCTCCGCACGGCCGCCGCCCTCGCCCCCCCTCCCTCGCCTGCCCGGCGGCCGCGCCGGCCGTGCGCCGCCGCGTCCCTCGCCTGCTCCTGGCGAGCGCCGGCGCGGTCGCTCCGCGCGCAGCCGCTGCCGGTTCGGCGCGTCCCCGGCCGCGCCGTGAGCCGGCTGCCTCGGTTGGGGGCCACCGAGGCCGACGAGGCCGCGCAGACCGCGACGCAGGTGAGGGGCTGCATCCCCGCCCCCGGGGTGCTTTGCCTGTAGGCTGTAGCTTCTGTATGCTTTGTTGTTTCTTGCATAAATTTGCGGTGGATAAGCGGGTAGTTCTGAAGAAGAGCTATTGGATATCTAATGCTGTATCGTCTCGGTTGAAAATTAGTTAGCGGGGTTGGATTTTGAAACCACAAATTGTTCATTCGGAGCACACACAAGCTTGCATACTAGTAGCTGTTAATTGATGATGTGACTTTCGACTGCTCTGCATTAACATCTGTGGCGCAAATTATTTGCCGTTAGGTAGTAGCTTGCGCAGTGCATATTAATTTAAGCTCTCAATTTTCTGAAGTGTTGGCTTAATGGCTTTAAATGCGTATACCTTGTAAGATTTTGGGTCATTGGGTGGAACGTTTGCTTTTCAGTTGTTTTATGTTCAGTTGAACAGCTGTTGCTGTACGCTATTAATGTGCAGTATTTGGGTGGTACGAAGGTTCTGCCCTACCTTCGTGAATGGTTGGTGGCGGGTGATAAAATGGTTGAATTTAACATTTGGTTGGTGGGTGCAGGAAATTCTGACATGTCATTGTAGGATAAATGTTTAATTAGCCTGGTAATGACTAATATTTAATTATTCAGTGGAGACACATACGCAAATGTTTTTTTTCTGAGTTACGTTGGATCATAATTCACTCTCAGTATAACCATGGGGACTGCACAAGTGGCCAAAGCATGATCAATGTGCGGTGTGAAGGTTGGAAGGAACTGTTTGTTATGACTTATGATGGAAATGCCAAAGTTTCACTAATGTGGAAACAATGACAATCTATTTATCGTTTATGCATGTCATTGAGCTACCGCGGAAAACCACACTCGGGCTACACCCGTTATTTTTTTTTATCTTGTACGTTGGTACTTGTAAAGATATTGGTTATGTAACTCCAGTATTATGAATGCATTTTAGCTGTGACCACTGCATGCGTGTGTGCTTGTCAAGATGCTGGTATAGTTCTTCCTACGTTTGGTCCCTAGATTATATGCAATTAAGTTACCTGAGAACAGTGGGTTATTATAATGTTGTGCAAATCTGCTATCAGACTCTTACTATGCACATTTTGCAATTCTGGTCTACTGTTTTAGATTTTGTTACAGACCAACGACTTGATTCTATGTTCAGATACAGTAACGTGCCTGATTGCGGATTGTATATTAATACAAGGGCACATTATTTTCAATTTTTAGCATAAGGGTTTGTGGATATTATATGATAACACAAGGATTTGAAGTGCTGCTTTGTCAATATTTGAGGTTGGAAATTGTTGTGCACTAAAAAACTGTCTGCACATACTTCGTAATGCTAACCACTATGGGATGGCATTGGTGTAGCAGTATCCTATTTCACTTGCAATGCTTCTGTAAAAGCTAAAGAAGTTGATCCTGTACCATTAGAATCTATATCCTCGCACAATTTATCTATAGAAACACTTGAATTCTTACTTACGCTGGAATCCTTTTATGTCATAGGAGGATTCCGAAGCAGTGGCCACTGGAGACAGTGTTGCAGATGATGGTGCTGTGGGCGCAGAAGAAACTCCCTCTGTTCTTGTCACAGCATTGCAGTCATACAAAGAAGCTTTGATTAATGATGATGAAGCAAAAGTCGCTGAGATAGAGGGCTTTTTACTTTCTATTGGGGATGAGAAGAACTCTCTTATGAGCAAAATCACAACTTTAGATGTGGAATTGACAACTGAGAGAGATCGTATCTTGAGGATAAGCGCCGACTTTGATAACTACAGGAAAAGGACAGAAAAAGAGAAGCTTTCTTTGATGACAAATGTGCAAGGTGAAGTTATCGAGAGCTTGTTGCCTGTTCTTGACAACTTTGAAAGAGCAAAAACACAAATAAAGGTGGAAACGGAGAGAGAAGCGAAAATAAATGACAGCTACCAGAGCATTTATAAGCAATTTATTGAAATTCTGAATTCACTGGGCGTTGAAGATGTGGAAACTGTTGGCAAACCATTTGATCCTATGGTAAGCAGTCCTAACAACACATGATCTAACAACTTAGATTTTGAAACCGAACGTTTTTTCATCTAACTCTTTAAGATTAATGTTCCATTTAAAATTTTATGCCTTCCGTGGTCTGTTGTTAAGTGTATCTATGATCAGGCATTCAAACCTAAGCAGGTGTAAAAGGTAAAGATGCATTCATATGCTTAGTGTAACAACTTGTAACTGTGAAAAAATAATCCTTCTTATGCAACATCTTCGTTCTTATATTATCGGATAATAATGTGGGAAAGCATGTGGTAAGCTGTAATATAAAGGGCTAAATCTGCATCGACTATTATTGCGTTTATTCTGGGCTGATAAAGTATAGCTGTATTCAAGAACCGTTCATTTTGCACTTTCTGTTCAGCTTCATGAGGCTATTATGCGAGAAGAATCAGTGGAGTATGAAGAGGGGGTAATCATCCAGGAATTCCGTAAGGGTTTCAAACTTGGGGAGAGACTATTGCGCCCGGCAATGGTCAAGGTGTCTGCAGGACCAGGCCCTGAAAAGTCTGAAGACGACGATCCTACAATGGTTGAAGATAGTGTAGCACCTCAAAACGTCGAAGATAGTGAAGATGATGGTTTTGATGATGCTGGTGCTGAGTAACTGAGCTTAATTTCTGATTTCACAAGAACAAAAGTCCAGAAATTTTGATGCTTTTCTGGAGTGTGCCAAACCGGTAATAGGATAGCGTTAGATATTTGGCTCCTCAAATGTGTCGTTTCCCCCTTCCTGACTTTGACATGGAGTGTTGATATTGTCTCAAATTTCTGTTTCCTCTGGGTGTGGTCATTGTTATGGTTAGGAATTTTCCTGGTTTCATTCAAGCAACAATAACGATAATATGAGATAAATTGGTTTTGATCTGTTGGACATCCTCGGCAAAAACTAGACAACTTGATCTGTGATTTGACCTTGATTTCAATCTTCTCCTAAAGGGTAGAATCCTACTGGAGCGGTACCTGGTAGGAGCATATGAGCTAGCATCAGAATTTCAGAAAATTTGAGCTATAAAAGTACGCACCAAATTCTCATTCTTGCAACTTGTTATCATCACCATCAAGAACCAGATTCTACAGTGAAACACGGGTGGATTCCACGCGATAACCTCGAATCTGTTGGAACGTCGAACCATGGCATCAAGTACGACGTACGAGCTTGCACCATTCTGCGTGATTGGGATCTGATGATCGATAGAAAGCCATGTGCATCAGTGAAGGACGAGGTGACAAGGGTCGAGCTCGTGCATGCAGTAGCACAACCAGACCCAAAGTTCGATGATTTGCCCCGAAGTTGATGTGCTCATTGATCATTTTGCCCATGATGTTTTATTGACATGTGAGTTTTGGGACTATATGTCAGTAAGACACACGGGGTAAATGATCATTTACGCGTAAATTATTAATTATTTCATGATTTGATTATATGCCCAAAGTTGAGGCCCAGAATCCCATATCGGCTCAGCCCCGTCGCGACTCCCGTGCCAACTCACTCCCCCCCGAAACTCCCAATCGCCGTCGGGAGGCAAACCGTCTAAGCTGAGAAATGGTGGGCGCGGCGGCCGTGGCGGCGGGCGTGGGCGTGCTGCTGCCGTTCCCGTTCTACTGCGCTCTGTGGAACCACCCGCAGCGGTGGGTGGACCTGTGCGGCCGCGGCGCCGACCCGTGCCGCCGCATGGCGCAGGTCTCCCACGTCCTCAAGGCGCTCCAGCTGCTGTCCCTCGTCTCCGTCGCCTCCTTCTCCTGGCCCCTGCCCCTCTACTCCGTCGTCCTCATGGCCTTCGGCCAGTACCTCAACTTCAAGTGAGTAGCAGACCTAACCCCCCTCTCCCTGACAAACGCAACGTCTCCTCACGTTTAGATTAGCTGCAACTGCTAGGTCTTCGTTGTCATGGAATTGCTCCGTCTCTGACCTCTCCGTGCTGATCCACTAATCAGCACCAAACGTTGCATCCATCTATGTTGGTTATTGTCTCAAGAGTCAATGTTACGCCGCAGCTTCATTTCTTTGGATGTGCAAATGCATGGATCAATGTGTGTTTTTGCTACAGTTCGTCGATAAAAACAGAGATGCTTTTTGAGAAGCTATAGTTTTTCTTTGCGTTCACTGAATTGTAAACTCTCGGGGCTTAATATGGCATCCTAAAGTTTGTGGCTTAGAAAAAATTAACCATCTATGAAAATTTTACCGGGGGTGAACTGAACTGGGCGTATCTATGGTCGATGTGGTCATCAGGTTCTCAGATTTAGGAATTGGAAATTGCTGGTTTTGACGGAAAACGTGCTACTGCAATCTAATTCGTGGAAGTCTTGATTGATTTACTGCTACAGAATTGCTCTAGGCAAGTTGACACTGGTGTGTGTTTAGGAAACAAGGGGTTAAGAGGTGGGCTAGGCAAAAAGGTTAGGGTTGTTGACAAGCCTTGAAAATATGATCAGCCTTCATCATTGATCATGATAGTTGGCAAGCAATATTAGCATTAATACACTGGGGACTGTTCGACGTTTGCTGCTGTAACTGGTGTAACCATGTAAGCAAGTTAAGTCTTTGGATAAACTAGCTGTATATGTCTCCAGTTTAGACAATTGTAGTGTGGAAATAATGTAATCCATGACTTGGTGATTGTGATGTGTGGCAACCAACCACTGACCTGGAGATTATATAGCCACTGCTGCTTTAAGTCCATAAATAATACACCTTATGTTTGTGCTAATGCCTACACTACACATTCTACATTGGAATTTTCGGCAACACTTTTTACACATCTTGGAAATAGTGCGAGGGAGTTCATGCCCCAAAATCTGTGTATATTATTGTTTTGATGTTCTGGGTTAGACTAGCGGCCTGTGTATACTCTCCTATATTATTCCCAAAAGGTCCACTTCGTATTGCATATTCAAGCATCCTGTCACAAATAACCAATCTGTACGAAATGATTTGTTGGACTCTGCACTATATCGATATATTACATCACAAAAACATTGTCACTCGGTTAACCTGTTGCTGAGATATTTGATTTTGCAAGGGTGTACCAGCTGCTTGGCGAGTCGGGTACCTACTACGGCGTTCGATTTGGAAAGAAGATCCCGTGGGTGACAGAGTTTCCCTTCGGCTATATTAAAGACCCGCAGTACGTTGGGAGCATCGTCAGTCTTGTGGCACTGCTGTGTTGGGTTCCCTTCCAGTATGTGCTGCTCTGGTGTCTTGGTTATGTTCTAATGATCTGGGTGGAATACAAGGAAGATCCTGCCACTCGCGCAAAGCTGCTATCCTGATTGTTTTAGTTGCTGTAGATAACAATTTAAAATCTCTGTCCCTTAGTAGTTCATGGAGGTGTCTCTGTCAAAAATTACTGAAGTTGATATAATAAAGAAGTGTGGTTCGTTTTTGCTGGAACGCAATGTTCAGCCATTTAACCGTATTTCGGAGTTATATGGAGTGCCCCCAGTTCTTCAAGAACTCGAGTTAGAGGAACATGGTCGCAAGTTCAGTATACGTGCAATCGGTCATTCAATCATCTTCCAATTCGCCTCGTTGATCATCTCCTCTAACCTGTTCAGAGAGTTGATCGACCAAGACACGGTGGTTTCTACTGTCGTCGTTCATGCGACTACAGTTTCGTTGGCTACGGTTAAGACAATGCTGCCACAGAAGAAGGTTTTTTTTTAACATTCTTAGATCATCTCCAACAGCATTCTTTAAATTTAGATCTTTATATCCCCATATACATAATTATATAAAACTTCGTTCCCTATATTTCTTCCCTCTCCAACAGCTATATTGTAACGGTTATATCTTTTTAGACTATATTTTATATGTATCGTAATGGGAATAATTAAATAAATAAGTTTATGATAGCTATAGAAAATAAGTTGATAAGTTCGTACAACATAAGTTCATACAACACAAGGTAAAAGACCACCCTTTAGTCCCAACATAGGCTCGCGAACAAGGGATTTCACACGCGACAAAAGATGCTACCATGTACTAACCATACTGAATTCTCAATCTACAGATGCTGCAGCTGATAGTAGCTGGACCCAAGGTTTCAAATTTCGTTTTGGTATAAATCTTGGAGGTGGCCGAAATCCGAAATCTCAGCAAGATTCAAAAATTTCGGACAAAATGCAAAAACCAAATTTCAAATCCGGTTTTTTTTCAACCGGGAAATCCGAGATCTCGGTCGAAATTACCGAGATCTCGGTCCACATTGAATCGACCAAAAAATAGTCCAAAACACGCCAAAAAATTTTAAATTTTTTTTGGATGGTCCCACACATCACTAATGTTCCCATAAAAAATTCAGATGATGATCATGCATGAGGAATTTTTAAAAAATCTAACAATGATCAAGTCATGATAAAAGCCATATGTAAAGTTTGTTTTTGATTTTCCAAATGTAACAAATGAAGTTTTTGGAAATCTAATAGTGGTAATTTCAAGTTTTTGGAAAGTTTTCTATATATTCCTATATATTATATAGATAATACATCATTAGGACATGTGGAATTGTAAAAGTTTTGATACTCGGGGTCTCTGTGGACAACTAGTACATATTCTATTAAACATGTTGTTCTGAGGTGGAGCGGACTGATCCTAATTTTAAGATTTGTCGAGTTATATTCAGAAAGTTTACAGTGTTCTTATTATTCCAGCAAAGGAATTGATGCTACGTATTCAGAAAGTTTACATGTAGAGTTGAATTTTTGCATGTATTTTTTAACTAGGGTGTTGAAATTGACTGTGGATTGGTTATTTACGTCTAATGGCAGACGGTGGATCAATCTTTAGGAATGTTCAGAAATTCAAATAGTGCTACTAAAGACGGATTGACAAATTTTACCTGAATGAAAAATAGTTCAAACTACTTTAGAAAATTTTGAAAATTTTTGTGAATAGTCCTAACACATCCATAATATTCCCATAACATTTTCAGATGATGATCAGTCTTGAGAAATTTTAAAAAATTCGGACAGTCCTAACCGACAAAAAAATTGTCAAAAACATGTTTAATTTTTTTTAAATTTTTTGTGGATGATCTTGACCCTAAATCCAATCAAATTCAATGCACAAAAATTAAAATCCGACAAAAAACAACCAAATTTCGGCAGAAATCACCGAGATTTCGGTCGAAATAGCCGAGAAATCCGAAATTTAAATATTTTTTATTTTTTTTACCCAGCCGAGATTTTGAATCTCGGAGGGGTCCGAAATCCGGATTTCAGACCGAAATTTGAATCCTTGGTTGGACCAATGGGGCTCTCCTCTAATCAAACCGCCGAAGTCATAGTCAGTCAGCACAACTAGGGATTCAGATTTCAAATTTTGGAAACACCATGGCTCACTTCTTACTATTCGACTTCCAACATGCAAGATTCAAACTTAATTATCAATGCATGAATTTTCCTAATAACCACTGTAGTGACCAAAATGCTAATTTATTTGATCTATTTCTCAATACAACCTAAATGAAACAAAGTTTGAAGTCTCACTCACAAGTGACAAATCAAGGAGCTTCAATGATGTTCCATCAAAGCATTGCACACAAATTCATACAAACATCAATTCAACCTAAAGGAATTGCTAATAGATCAAAGGGAGATTTTCTTTCGCACCATTGATGGAACCATTCAAAACGTGCTTTTCTTTAAGCACTCCAAGTATATTTATGATCAGAGATTACTGTATCCAAGAAGACAACTTAACTGACTCAGAAATGCTCCAAGAATAACTAAGATAATATCACAAATAACAATTCGATGTCACTAACTCCAACCGGATAGATTCAAAACAGAAAGCAAAACTAATTAATGACTAGAGAATATTAGGACTACATAAAGCATATCATGGGTAAAGAAAATTCTTACCTCAACATGAAGCATAACTACTCCTAGATGTGCAGAAATATTTTTGGTAAAAATTTTAAACTTAGGCTGAAGGGCCTTTGAATCTGGCCCACCATCAGCTCCGAATTCACTAACCTGCATTCCGAACCAAGTATAATTTTAAAATGAGCATACATAGTATGTTGATTCTTTCTTCAAAACTTAAAACGACATGATAAAAAGGGCAGAATAATACTAACGGACTTATCATCCATCTAGTAAGATAAATTGTGAGCATCTGATAAAAGGATGAACCATTTATGTTGACCTACTAGCTTTTAGATACATGTTAGATTAACAATCTCATCACTAGCACTTCAATATATTGGCTCCTTCATATCAAACATGATCGGAGCACCCAGCCAATCAAGAGATTGTATGCATGTTTAGTAGACCTCACCGAACATTATTTTGTGAAATTAGTGGCAAATACTCAAGGGGGTTGTAGGCCCCCGGATCGGCTATCCGGAATCCTCTGTGTATTTCTGTACTAGTCCCAGATTAGTAGCTAGTACACACAGTCAAACAGTGATGAATCAACAATCATATCACGAATACATAAAACTAAATTAGAATAACACCAAATAAAAGCAAAGACCTTATAGTCAAGGTTTACCATTACAGCCTTACCAGGCTGAACAACTTGAACAACTGCAGCGAAAGACGAAAACACCAAGGCGACCCATTCAAATGCCCACAGGCAATCGAGTGGGGAGCGCGTCCTAGTCCTGGGATCTCCTTGGACAGCTTCAAACACTTCTGAGACAGGTTGAGAATGTAGCACGTGAGTACATAAAGTACTCAGCAAGTCTGGGAAAATATGCACAATGTAGGCTATCCAAGGATGGCTTATTATAGTTCTTTTGCATAAAGCCAAGTTTCATCAAATCATACTTGTTAATAAGTTTCACAAGGCATATTTGCAATTCTTTTTAATAGTTGAATTATGTAATAATTCAGTGAAGGTTCTAACCACCATTCACTAATATACAAGCTCTATCCGCCACATCTCAAAAAGGTCATGATTCAATCCATCCACATGGCTCTATCTGCCAAGGTCCACAAAAACAGGTTCAATCCACCTACTTAGCTTTAGTCGCCAGAAGCACACCCGAGAGTTCTAACCGCTCCCGGATCCCAAAACAAACCATTGTTTACTTCGAAACCAAAAACCAAAGTCTACCAGTATGAAAGCATTCAGCAAGCTTTGCCTTTCACCGTAGGCACGGCTATTCGAATAGTTTTAACTCTGCAGAGGTGTACTGCTTTACCCACAAGACATCATATTCCCTTGATGCCATGCAATTAACACACTTCCTTAGGTGTGCCGGTAGGGATATCATGACAATGCCTTTACAATGTATACGCCTAACCTGACCCACCCGCTGAGGTTTCACCGCTGTTAGGGTTATATCCACCCAGCACAGAAGCCTCCTCTGGCGTCGTGTGAGAAAAACAACATTGCCTCTATCCGGCGCTCACATTCCACCGTTTTGTGAGTCTAAGTTAGGTTTCTACAAATTATTCAGCCAGGTCGTGCCCACTTTGACATGTGGTTGTACGGTTATGCTTAGAATGGAGACAGTCATAAGCGTCGGTCCTTAACTGACTTGGGGCGGTACTTGCACAATGAAAACTAGTGCCCTATCCGCACCCGCCATACAAACCATTCCACCCAAGTCCAAACCATTTTTCATTTTGTAAACCAACGGCAATACTCTTTGCCTATAACTTTCAACACAAGTTTTCAAGAGTTATAAGAATTTCCCACCCATAGGTGCACACTGACCATTTGCGAGTCTAAGCATTTCTACCGAACTATTCTATTCCACCAATAGTTTATTTTATAAAATACAAATCCTCGGGTTTGATTACCATCCTTATAATCAATTTTACAATCTCCAATAATCCTTAAATTGCCATAATTGTACAATCATATGAATAATCCGATTCAATACAGTATCCAACAAGTAGTAAGTATATCATGGTACTATCATAACTCCAAAATCATATTAAACCACAATCATGTTTGTATATGAAATAATTCCCTTGTACTATAACTTGTATTATTGATTTATCCATCACTCAATCGGCGATCAATCTTATCCTCCACTAAGAATATTTCGCAAACCCATCTACTAAACCACCGCGAATACTTCACAATATCATCTCTAATCATCTAGAATGCAATCCACCGATAATACTTCATAACATCATATATTTAATCCTTCACATTATCACCTCTAATCATCTACTTTAATCCACCAAGAAAATTCATAATCTCACCCCAAGCATCTCTCAAGAAAGATTCTATAAATCCAAGATTTCATTAATTCATTGACTACAGCTATTTCCATAACCAATGATACCAAGTTTATTAAACAAATCGCACATAATCCACATTATTCATAATCCCGCATAAATGGTTATCGCGAAGCCATATTTCAGAAAATCATCCACCAACCACCGAGTATGATCATCAATGTTATCCACTTATTCCATCGAGCATATTTGGTAATATTATCGACTAATTCGTCGAGTATCATTCTCAATACCACCTATAGTAACCCTTCACATTGCCATCTCTAAATCTTGTAGTGCGCGTTTTAATTTCCACCGAAATATAATCCACCACTTATTCTATTTGATCCACAAGTATGACTCTTAATATTATGTATTTACTCCACCGACTATTATTCCTAATATTATACCTCTTCCAATATTCCCCCAATCTATACTAATTATACTGCGAACTGCTACCACAATCCAACTTCTCAATATTTCAACTATCATCATTCAAAGATCAATTTCATAATTAATAATCCCCATCAACACTAATATTCAAGTAATCTCCGATCAAGTTGGGTTCTAGCTCCAGTCTACATTTTATACTAATATGTTCCATCCAAAATGTCTTCCAAATGGTCATTTCCCTAATAAAAGAATATTTTATCAAAAGTATTTATTATGGTGAATTACTATGGTCATTTCCCTAATAAAAGAATATTTTACTGTACTAGGGCGACAAAGGATCATGTATAACAATAACAAGGAGGTATAAACAACAGGTATAACTAATAGCCTAACGTTAACATCATCCTTTTATATAAATAGCAATGCAATTTGTAAAACATGGTAAAACATTTATAAAGCATAGGATCAACATGCATTAAGGAGACTTGCCTTCAGTCGCGGAAAGGTCGTCGAACGAGGAAAGTCCGGCGGCGGGGTCGGCGGTCGCATCGGGGTCCTCGGCTACGCGCAAAACGAGGCAATAAATAAATAAAAGAAAATAAATAAAATCTAAAAATTACAAAAATAGTACTGGCAGGTAAATATTGATTTTACATGAATTTAGGAACTTGAACGGAGTCAATCGGAGTTCGGACGCAAAAGTTATAAGCTTCCGAAGTTGGAAAATGCTGGAAAATCAAGAAAAATGGGAACAGAGCCACTGGAACTAGGGTTTGCTTAAGGGGAAGTTGCAAATCGAAGGGGTGGCGGGATGGAAGAAGGTAAGCCCCGAAAAGGTCTCGACGACGCGAATCCAATGGTGGTGTCGGATTTTGAAGAGGATTACTGGAGATGATGAATTTCACGATGAACGACGGTTCGGTCGAGGTGACCAAAACTCAAAATCCGACTTCAAATCTTGATGAAACCTAAAATGGATTGAGTGATTATGATCTAGACCTCCATACGCACGCAAGGGAACAAACGGAATTGAGTTTGGCTCACCGGAGAGGAAGATATGATGATGAATACGAAGAACATGCAAAAACAATATGACCCGGCGCCGGTTTTCTTGATCTAGCGGGCAAATGATTTGGAGAGACAACAAGAGGGTGCTACCACCGGGAAGAGGACTTCAACACGGAGATTTGAGAGGTGAAAGCACGTCGTTTGGAGTTGAAACGGGCGAGTAAATGACATTTAAGTGCATTTCGGTTTTTGGCCGACGGTTTCAATTCCGGCGAGATCCCGGGCTATTGATGGTGAGGAATGGAGAGAGGACGTCGTTACGGATTCAATGGATCCGGCGGTTCGCGATTTGGAGGTGTGATGGAGGAGTTATGGGCATTTGATTGAAGAACCAAAGCCATTGGAGAGACTTGGAGCTTCTCTGTTCTTTCCCATGGCAGGAGGTAGGGGACGATGAACAGTGCCGACACGTGGCAGCACGCGATTGGCCGGGGATTACGTAAATGAACCGCCCTAGAGAAAAATTAGCAAAAATGGTCTAAAAATTCCGAAAAAATTCCTAGAACCATTTTGGAATATTTGACCCAATAAAATTGGTTTCGCGGAATTTGGATGAAATTTGTGGAATTAAATATTCAGGTGCGGATTGCGGGCATTAAACAAAAGCCGTGCGAGATAAAATAGGAGCGAAGGTCCAAAAATCCGAGGAATCATTCCAAAAATCATTTTGGAATATTTGGGACATATTTGAAGTGATTTGGGGATTTTTGGAACATTTTTGGACTCGGGTGAAATTTCGGGTACCGGCGGGAATCTGGAAATTCGATTTTTCGAACGAAAGGGAATTGAATCCCGACTTTGGTTGGGAAGGGATGCCAGGTTAAATTAAACACCAAAGAAGCTCCAAATTTTGAATTTAAATAATTTAAACTAGATTTTCTCCAGAAGGCGAGAACTAGGGCGTTACAGGGGTCAAGATAAACCATCTATTTAGGTTAAATCGATGTCTGCAGAAAATTCACAATGGAATGGTACAAATCATCAGACATCTAATGAACCAAAGCCCAGCAACAATGTCAACTTTGACTAATCTAAACAACTCTAGCATGCATCAATTATGCAAATATAATCACCCGATGTCTCATTCGACCGAAGGACCACACAAGTTGAAACAAAGCCTCGAACTAAAACATTTCACCGGATCCTGGCACTTCACACCCCGGGATCCCACAGAACAAGCTAACCACCATGAGATCCAGACACTTGGGGCGTTCCCATCCCCACTACATCTCAGATTCCATGAACACCACACCAGATCTAACAAAACTGGCCTCGAATCAAGCTCAGCAAACAAGCACGATGACAATGAGAGTAAATGGAGGAGGAGAAGCTGAGAGGAGGCGCGTACTCCGGGTAGGCGGATAGGTGGAAGATAGAGGTGAAGAGGACCCTCCTGGAAAAGGACATGAACCCCATCTTGACCCGCTGCAGAGGCGATGAGTAGAACCGGATCGACGATAAAGAGGACGATGGCGAGGCGCATTGGGTCGAGGGCGAAGAGGACGGAACAGCGTGCGGACAGAGCGACACGAACCAGGTCGACGACGAAGAGGATGGAGTGGCGCTGGCCTCCTGTGGGGTCCTCACGAGCACAGGACGGACCGGCCGTTGCCTCCAAACTGACGCTGAGCGGGATGGGGAAGGGAGAGAGAATCCTAAGATTTCGAGATCCTCTCTCCAATCCCTGAAGATAGAGATGGAAATCGGGAAGCTGTTGGAGTGAAGTTTTTGTGCTATAGTGCTATGCGTTTCCCATTTTCTCATGTAAGGAATGGGGATAGGGAAGCTTTTGAAGATGCTCTTAGAAGGATAAAATATACATTGGACTAGTACCAAGAGTAACCAAAAGTTTAAATGGTAAGGTAACAAGAGAAACAAGATTTTAAGAGGAATTAGTAATTTAGTGGTGACTTCTAAGGACGGTAAAAACTCTATTTTAATTAATCACACATTAACGCGGGTGCATATAACATAACAGAACAAGAAAAAATAAAAAATGAAAAAAGACAATGTTGCCAAAGAAGAAGAAGAAAGGCAATATCAGGACGGACGACGCCCTGCTACTCAATCCCAGCCCGTGTGTAGTTCGGGCCTCTTTCCCAGGTCGGCCCGTTCTGGCCCACTCGCTGGCGACTCGCTCGCCCTATGAAGCCGCCGCAGCCGCTAGGGTTTGTCTCCCTTCGTCCGGCGGCCTCCGTTCCACATCTTCCCGGAGGTAAGGTGAACCCATCCGCCTCTGACCCGCCTGATCTTCCTCCAGTTCTCATTTACCGCGTTTACGCCATAGATCAACGTACTTTGCAACCAGCGATCCCGTGGAAGCTTAGCAAGTGTAAGCTCTGCGTACTTGCATTGGTCTAGGTAGATGAGACGGCCTTCTATGTTGGGCGATTGCGTCGCGCGAAACAGTCGAGTGGATCTCTCTGTGATTTTTGTTGCTGTTTAATTAGTAGACTGGGCTAGTGCTCTTATGGATGTAGATTTCTTGCTTTGGCCTTCTTTTTAGCTAGTTTCTGATCTGCACTTGGTTAGTCTTCTATTTTAGTTGAGAAGGGGAACTTCTGTTACTTGTGAATTCTCTGTTCCATGGATGGATCGCTAGTTTTGTGATGGATTTTCTTGGTACAAAGACCCATTTCAGTATGGATCACTGGTGTTGCTAATGGTTGATTGGTTAAATGCGGTTTGAGGTTGCCTTTGCTGGATTTTTGGTGGGCCTGTTCACATATGAATTTAGGCTGTTTTTGTCTATTGGTACATCAGTTTTGGTAGTCGTAGCTGTTGCTGTGAAGACGACCAATTTGGGTGTAGATCTCGAGTAGGTTATTGATATCTTGGATGAGCACGAGTGCACCAGAATTGTTGTTAGGGGCTTAGGGCCTTGTATCTTAATAGTTAACTGCAATAGTAGTCCAGTTTTGAGCAATGAAAAGATGCGCTGGTTCGAGCCCAATGCTGTGCACACATAGTAATATAGTGTTTTATCCCTTTTTTCCTTGAGACGTTAGTGTTTTATTCTGTTCCTTTGTTATTTTCTAAATATGTTTTGCTTTCCCCCTTCCATGTAGTTTTTAAGCTGTTGAGAAGCTTCAATGGCGCCTAAAGGTATGCAATTTCTTTTTCATCTTTTGTTACTGCCTCAGCCTCATGCTTTTGATATGTTGTGTAATTTCTGATTACAGCACTTGACCTTGGATATGTTTCTATTCACTGCTTTTAACTAGAACCCTGGTAGCAACATGAATTTGAGGATTGTACAAATTTATCCGTTTTATTCTATATTTCTGGCTATGTGCTGGAACCTTTCAAACTATTGTGCAGTTATCCCTTGAATTTTAATGATAGCATTCTTACTAGGAGATGCCAGCTGACATGCCTCTTGTTTTCTGTATCTGAATCTGATTAGCACCCCCCAAGAAGGCTGATGGAAAGACTCAAGCCTTAAAGGTTGCCAAGGCAGTTAAGTCTGGGACAATCAAGAGGAAGTCCAAGAAGATCCGGACATCTGTGACGTTTCACCGACCGAAGACTCTCAAGAAGGCGAGAGACCCTAAGTATCCAAGAATCAGTACACCTGGCAGGAACAAGCTTGACCAGTATCAAATCCTAAAGTACCCCCTTACAACTGAATCTGCGATGAAGAAGATTGAAGATAACAACACCCTTGTCTTCATTGTCGACCTCAAGGCAGACAAGAAGATGATCAAGTCCGCTGTCAAGAAGATGTATGACATCCAGGCAAAGAAAGTCAACACTCTGATCAGGTCATTGTCTCACTCTACTCTTCTTTGTACATGTCTGGATATGCTGCATCTTGTTTGGTGAATTGATCAATCTTATGTTTTGCAGGCCTGACGGGAAGAAGAAGGCCTATGTGAAGCTCACACCAGACTATGATGCTCTCGATGTGGCGAACAAAATTGGCATCATCTAAAGTCTCTGGATTTTGATGTCAGTATGGTGCAGTTTAAGTTTTGGTGGGCTAGTTCTTAACGTTAAACAGAACCTCATATAGCTAGCAAAATAAAAAATAAAAAATGAGTACCCCGTATTTCTGGAGATTTAGTTAAGTATCATCGATCTGTCTGTGCACTTTTCCTTAATGCATGCAATTCAGTAACTTATCTTGTTCAGCATATGAATTTTGCTGTCGTTGTAGTACGAAGCTATTTCTCTGCAGATTTGTAGTTTTTTTTGCTGGTTTGGAAATTTCTCCCCCTAGAATCATTAGCAATTGAGTGTGACGGACGGCCTTTTTAGAGCAGTGCGAAAACTCACAACAGTTACCCAGGAAGACTAACTGTTGGAAAACAAGAGTAAAATTACCTGGCAAAGGACAATTCAACACTTTTATTTAATATAGTTGGTCTAACGACTAGATTTTACAAAGGAAGCATCCGAGCTTCTAGACTTACAATACCAAAAGAGAGAAACAATAGGCAGGGCCTGAGCGAAGACAAAGACCTAGAACCAGACTAAATCGCCATCTACGATCTCCTGGTAGGCTTTGGTATCTTCAAACTAAGGGCGGGGGTTTGCAAGGGTGAGTACAGAGTACTCAACAAGTCGTACGGAACCACTGAATACTACATGTAGGGGTAATCAAGGGATAGTAGTAGGGTTAGGTATCTGGATGCAGTTTTATTTTCCAATTCATTTTACATTTGAAGCACAGACTATTAAATAATAAGGGGTTTTCACAAATTCAACACTTAACCAACTTATCCAAGTTCCAAACAGTAACTTGAGCTTAGCTACGGGTATCAACCCCGGTTCAAACTTAACTTCATTAACCGGAAGTACGGCGTAATCGATTACCATCAAGATTTACTCTGCAGAGCGGCTCAACTTTACCCACAAGATATCTATAACCTTTATGCCAATCGCGAGTTTCATGCAATTTAAATGCATGTGGTCCAGTTTTAGATGATCATAGCACTTCGTTTAATCATTCCCGTCCTTTAGTTGTTAACCGATAGAGACCGCTACCTTGGACTCAGGGTCCCCATTAGTGTCTACCGTTGTGAAAACCAAGAATGTCACTCCGGACCATTCCCGTCCCACCCTCCTGGCCCACTTCCTGCTGGAAGGCTAGGTCCCTATTCTCTCCAGAGAATAGTTCCACCAAACACCCAATTATTATCTCGGGAATGACTAACTTATCGAGCTACGTCGGACACGGGTCCTCGACGGTCAGGCACTGTGGTTGATGGGAACTAAGTTATTTACTTTGCTCAAGGGGTCATTAACCTTACACTTTTGCCAAAGACCAAGCCTTCATCCGCAAACCCGTTAGGTACTCACTGCACGGCCACCAACAAACCAAGGCATTAATCACCCGGTAGGATCGGAATCTCATCCACTCAGGATTAATCCGACATCGTCCCTGATCGCAAAGACTTTTACAATTATCAGAATCAGAGATTCTAAGAAGACTTTATTTTAAATTCCAAGTTTTTGAGCTATCCCGACAAGATAGTCTAACCTATTCATGGCAATAGGCAATTAACTAGGGTTCCAAAGGATTTAACAGGATTCAACATTTTCAAGGAAGTTCCATGAGCAATTCGGCATTACCTAGGTATCATGTCATTCTAAAATATGGTTTTCAATAATTCAACATACAGTAAAATAATGCGATATAAAATAATTACTACTATAGCATGGCATGATTGGGATTAATATGATCAAGGGTGTACGGCTTGCCTTGCGCGGCAGCTGGATCGGATGAGTCGTCGAGGAAGTAGTCAGATCGCGCTCTGCCTGGTCCGACGTCTACTCGAATCGCTCAGACTCCAGGGGATCAAGCCCGGCTCCATCGGGCGTCTCAACGGTCGAATCTAACGCGAAAAGACAACCAACATAAGTAAACGACGAAAATAACAACTGGAAAGGAAATCGAAGCGAGCGAAACCGAACCGAGCTCGGAAGAGAACGGAGGGCAAAGCGGGATTTTGGGAATTTTACGAGTTTCGGATTCGGGAGCAGACGACATTTACGGACTCGAGGGATCGAAACGGTTCGGGAAATGTATTTGGTGGAGCTCTAGGTTTTTCCGGGATTTTTCTGGATTTTCCGGGCTATTTTTGGATTTAAAACGGAATTTCGGAATTTATTAATTAAATAAAAACCAAAATCGGTTTTATCGTTCGGCGCTGGTCGGCTGAATCGGGCTAAGGCCCACTGGGCGCGGCGAGCGAGGCGAGTTGGGCCATGGCTGGCTCGCCAACCGGCGAAGGGCGAGTGGTCGACGGGGGGCCACCGGAGAGGCGGAGAGAGGGAGCGGGTGGGGCCATCCGTCAGTGAGCGTGGGCACGGGAGGGTTAGGGTACAGGGAGAACAGGGAGGCGGGGCGAGCGGCGGCGGGCTGAGCAATGGCCGAGCGAGCGGGGCGAGCGGGCAAGGAGGAGGCTCACCGGGGAGAGGAGGAGCGGGCGAGTTGGAGAGGTGGAGGGCGACGGTTTTATAGGGCGAGGCGAGGAGCAGCGGCCGGGAGCGGCGGCCGCCACACATGACGGGCGACGGCGGCTTGGGGCGCGACCAAAGCGGCGTAAGCGGGTGCAAATACAAGACGGCACGACGCTGGGCGAGGCGCAAGACGGGCGGCGCCGAGGCGAGGCGAGGCGGCGCGCCACGCTGGTCGGGCCGGGCGACGGCCGAGGGAGCAGGCCGCATGGGCTGAACGGGAGCAGGCCGCAAGGCCCAAAGCAAAAGGGATTCGGCCCAACACGAGGTAAGAATTCAAATTCGATTCCAAATTTCCAAATCTAAATCAAACGCAAATTCAAACAAAAGCAAACAAATTCATTTTGAATTTTGGATTGTTTCATTGAGTGCTTAATATGGCCGGTCCCTAGGTGCCACTGACGTTGAGTCACTGATATGTGGGTCCTATGGCGCCACGTTGCCGGCCACATGCAGCCAGCGTCAGAACCTAGCTACAACCCGCGCGTGGCGTGCAGCGACCATTGGTGCGTGTTGGCAGAGGCTCTAGGGGTCGAGTTTACTTCGTGGGTGCGAACTGCGGAGCGCAGTGCCAGCCCGGCTGTTTCGGAGGGACACGGTTCGGCTGCGGTTCTTATACGAGTTACAGTTTAAGTAGTCTACAATTGTAGAAAAATTTGCTTTCTACGTGTATTGGTTTGGCTGTGGAGGTAGTGGTTGTAGTTATCTTCTGTCTTTCTGGATCGATCCCACAAAGCTTTCAAATCTACACACCACCTCTTCATTCTCTCAATCTCTACACTCACACAATCAACTAGTTAATCTTAGAGATTCACCCGTTATCAACATTCAACAAGACAATATGTGAATATCTTTAACTCTGGTCGATGGTCCCTGACTTACTGCTATAGCGGTGCAGCCCATAATGATGAGGCTGCTGCTTAACCGGCATCACAATTGTCGCCTCAGCCCCCCCCGGCCTCTTGCTGCCTGCTTATCAAAGTGTGCCACCTATTTACTGCCCTAAGGGTGGGGGGAGAGAGGGGGAGAGAGAGAGAGCGCATGAGAGAGAGAAAAAATAGGGATTTTTTTTTTGTTAGGGTTGGCTGTATTATGCAATGTGCTTTGCTCGGTTGAGTGAGGTATGAGCTGGCCAACGAGTTGAGGAGGGGAGGCATGGGAGAATGAAAATAGACTTAAATTAGTTGATGATGAACATGTTACACTATAAAACTCCTTATGTGCATCATCGTCCAAACCGGATCAAAGTTTAACAAGACAAGGCACTAGCGTACACGATCTCAAAAAACAAAAAATATGAATCTTATAGAGAGAACCAAAATAACAATGTTTGAACCCACTACGACAAGAGAGAAGATTTGGTGAAGCCGATTACAAATTCTTTAAGCACAACCTCAAAAGAGTACAAGAGGTTGTTGCTCTCTCACAATCTTTCGAACCTTTTAGGACATTTTGATCCTTTCTCTATACAAAAATCTAGTGCTAAAGAATAACCTAGCATCTAATTCTGTCGCATACCTCTTACTTTGGATGAGTTGGCATGTGACTTCTTGGTTGCTTGGGTTCTCCATGATCACCCCTTGGTTTATATAGTCTCCCCAATTCTCCTCCAAAGCAAATAAGAATCCTATTCCTATTAGAATTCATCTAGCATAAATTTTTAAATCCTAAAAGGCTATATATCAGTCACCATGTTTATTAATCTCCACATTGGCTCTTATTCGTTAAAGTCGCTGTGTTGCTCCAAGAACTCGCTCCAAGTCAGCTCCGTATTTCTTGTTTTTCCTCCTACCTTTGGGAGTGCCCCCACCATAGGGACTCATGTACATCACCGCAATGTATTCGTTGGTGTTTCGGCTTGGTTGTCCGAACCCTCCACCTGATAGACCTTTCTTTGTATAGTTTAGTTAACCCTCCATGACATAGGTTTGTACCGCCCCCTCCATGACATAGGTTTGTGCCACCTTCGAGCTCTACTTGCTCGTTGGTACATCATGGTTAGCCCCACCATGACTTCTTTCTTTCAATAGCTCGCCACCTTCACCTTTGTGCATGCTAAATGTTACAACCGTCTTTGCAGTTCCGCACATAACTGCATTTGAGATATGATTACCTACCATTGATGACACGGTTTCTTTCTTCTAATCGTGATTTTTTTTTCAAACCTTCCATTAGTTTCCCTTCCTTTAGGTTTACTCATCAATCGGTATTCTCCAATGCTCTAAATACTTTTCATGATCACCAGCCCTTTGCAAGTAACTCGTATGACTCCACCTCGAAGTGATACCTCACAACATTCGAGTTCAAACGATCTCACATATATTAGATTTTTCTTTAAGCTGAGAACTAACCGAACTCTTAATGTGGCAACAGGGGGGACGGAGCCAGCGCTTGGAGACGAAGGCAGGAGGACTAGAAATCTGTGCGAGGCATTTCAACAAGTTTATGGTGGGCAAATTAACCTTCTAGCGCATCAAACATACATGAAGCTCTCCCCCCCCCCCTCCTAGAGCAGATGAACTGAACCTGGGAAGAAGCAAATCCCGAACAACAGGTGATAAGCTACTCGACGTCGGGGGATCCATATCTATGGCCGCCGCTGCTCCTAGATATCGGGATAGGACCAGATATGTGGATGCAACATAGTAGCTCCTTGAGATGGCATCAGGGGTCCAGCTCTGCTTAAGGTGGTGCTTGGAGGGGCTGGAGGAACTGCTGTCCTTGGATAACATTAGGGAGGTCGGCGTCGGCAGAGGGCTTGGGTGCGGTGAGGAGGGAGCTGGCAAAGGGGTTGGCGGTGGGCGCCGGTGACTCGGCCTAGATCTTCGGAGCGGGGGTAGAGGTTGGTGGGGGCGATGGCACATCAGTAGAAGTAGAGAGGATCGAGATGCAGCGAGAGCAAGGAGGGTAGGGAGGGGCTTGGGCTTGGGCTTGGGTAGGGGGAGGCAGGGCGACTTGAGGGAGGAGTTCGGGGGGGAGGGGGGAGGCGGTAAATATGAGGAGGTGGGGACAGAGGAGAGGGAGTGGGCGCCTCGGGACCCTTGCGGCTGAAATAAGCTTTGACGATTTGGTGTTTGGTAGAATCGGTTTCTTGGAGCCAGAAATCGAACAGAAAACCGAATACAACTGAAAACTAACAAAATCGAAATATTCAGTTAAATCGGTTTGGTTTTTCATTTCAATTTAAAAATGCCCACCCCTAACTATACCTCTTATAGATATGCAACTGCCTCATTGAAGTTAATAGTGCTTTTAGTGCTTTTCCCAATAAGAATATTCATCACCAACTACTCCTATGACGGTGGTAGAGATGATGCCAGTACGATATCCTTGTCGTTCTCTTCAATTTTCTCATCCATACTAATCAGCTGTGTGATAAGCTTGTTAAAGATATTGAGATGGTCAATGAACCGTGTACCTTCCTCCATGCTCAATCTATACAGTTATCGCTTTATCACCCATTGGTTTATCAGCGACTTCGCCATATACAATTCTTCTAGTCCTTTTATAATTTCTTTGGCAAATTTTCCTTGATCACCGAGTACTTTACTCATTGGAGAGACAAATGGATTGTAGTGATAGCCTTCCGCTCCATCATCTTTCAGTCGTCAGCGGATGTCTTTTTCGATCTATCCCCTTCAAGAGTAGTGATTAACTCTTGCTGGATAAAGACATCCTTCACCACACATTGCCATACGCTAAAATTTCCTCCATCGTTAAATTTCTCTACTTGCTTCCACATCATAGACATCGATCTTGATCTTGTGTCATTTGACACTTTACCAACCTTCTCACAAATCTGATTAATCCGATCTTGGCTTTGATACAACTTGTTACACAATGATACCCCTTCTTATAAACAGCAGACTTCGGATCGCATCAGAGTTTAACAAGATAAGGCACGAGCGTATACGATCTCAAGAACGAAGAATATAAATCTCATAGAGAATCAAAATAACAACATTTGAAGCAACCACAATGAGAGAAAAGATTTGGTGAAACCGACTGCAAATTCTTTAAACACTACCTCAAAAGAGTATAAGAGGTTGTTGCTTTCTCACAGCCTCTCGAACCTTTTAGAACATTTGGATCCTTGTCCTATACAAGCATCTAGTGCTAAAGAATAACTTAGCATATAATTTTCTCGTACACCTCTTACTTTAGATGTGTTAATTTGTGACTTTTAGTTGTTTAGATTCTCCATAACCACCTCTTAGATTTATATAGCTTTTCTAATTCTCCTCCAAAGGAAATAGGAATCCTAAGTTTGGGATTAGCTATGAGAACTTCTGCTTACAGTCCGCTGCCAAGGCCAGAACTCGTTCTTTAGGGGCGTGGCGATCATGGTGGAGATGGCGCCGGCAGGGAGCCATATCGACCACGTCTAGGAGGAAGACGAGGTCGGAGAAGAATACCCGATCTGTGCTACAAGGAGTTCGTGGTTGGCAGTAAGGCAGGCGTGCAGCGGTCGTGCTCGCACGCTTTCCATCAGACTCTGGATAAATGTGTGTCAAAGAAACGGACCCGCCTTGGTGTAGGCATACGATTTTTTTCGATTTAATCACTTCGATTTTTTTGTTTTAAAATAATTTGGTTTTTGAAAACTGACAACTTAATTTTCCGGATCAAAATAAAAAATCGAATCGAATTAACTAAAATATTTCGGTTCGGTTAATTTAGTTTTTCTGTTAACCAAAATATGAATAAACACTAGGCACATTAGATTTGATTCTTCTCATATAACAACACAGAGTAGAGATAAATCCACACAATATTCATAGATCATTATAGTATAAACATAGTAGAATATATGAATATACCACATATATGCATAAAGATGTTAGAACATGAGAATTGTTTAATAGCTTTAGGAAAAATATTATAAAAGTGGTATTATACATGGTCTATTCAGTTATTTTGATTTTTGGAAATAAAAAATAGAACCAAATTATATCAAAAATAAAAATCAAATCGAAAACCATAAATTAAAAAAACCAAAATAATCAGTTAATTCGGTTTGATTCGGTAATTCAATTTCGATTTAAAAATACCGGCATTGCCGCTCGCCGGTGCCACGAGGAGTCGAAATCCTCCTGTACAAGGAGTACTACTCGGAGCACGAGGAAGACGACATTCCGATGAGGAGCACCCCCGCTCCATGGTGCTTGATGGTCAGGAGCTAGAGCCTCAAGTCTGGTTTAGGTGTTTAAAGCATCTTCAGCTTCTAAAAAGCTATCAAACTCCTCCAAACAGCTCAACTTTTAAACGGCTTTTGGCATAATCTAGAAGTCATATATAAAAACTGAAAGCCAAAAGCTGAAAACTGAATTGGACTTTGGTTTTATAGCTTATTGCTGAGAAAAAAATAGTTTTTTTATCAAACGGTCTCTTATAAAAGGCTACAGCAACTTTTTAGCCCCAAAAACCAAAAAGCAATTTTTAGTAAAGCTATAACTTCCCTAAACAGGCCCTAAAGTTTGATGCTGCGGAAAAGGCTACCTATAATAACAAAGGAAAATCCATGGTTTTTTTACATCCTGTGAGGCAAGCATAAGGAAAATTTTAGCCCAAGCTCAATAGTTCATGCTTCAGTCTTCAGATCATGCCTCACATGAGTTCTTTACGAGTGCAAGGTAGTAGCAAAATATCATGTCCAGATTGTTCTACAGTCAAAAGCTTTTTTTCCCAATGTTAATCAGAAAAACCGCAAATCCATTCCTCTCAAAATGTTCCCACACGAAAGGGGAAACCAGCCAGCCACCACATGATCTCACCATGATTAATAATAACTTCGTTGGAATTCAAGGTTCTAGTACTTAATTAGTGGCCAATATCCATTAATTGCTGGTCTCAATACTACTAGTCTTAATCAGCAGCATACCCACGGAAAAGTGTCCGTGAATACGGAATCCCGTACTCGAATCACTATTGTTAGATGCAGAACCTATGCACACGCTGATGAACTGATGTTAAGACCAAAAGAAGCGAACATCTGAAGGAAAACTTTAAGTTACATGGTACACAACACGATAAACCAGATACCGCTGATGGCTGTGGCATTTGGACACTACTGCGGTCACTGGACATTTGCCGATTGCAGCAATCGTACCTCAGGTTCAGCGGCGGCGTCTCTTATCGTAATCGTCATCTTCATCATCAGAGTTACCTTTCTCACGAAATCTAGGATTCTTCTCCTGCAAAAGATACCATGGAATACTTTGTAAATGTCTCATGTCTCAGAAGGGTCGGTAAGGAAAAGTCAGATGATAAAAGGTACAGGCTCTAATACCGATTCATAATTCGCATCTCTCCCAGAATCAGAGTCAGGTGCTCTCCTGGGCATATCAGGTGCAACTCGTTCATCATTCCGGAAACGTTTCCGTTGGTAATCTGGTAGAGCATCAGATTATGTTATCTTCTAGGTTGAAAAAAAACACATACATGAATACGTGAGTGCTGTGCTACCTCTGTCATTCCGGTGGGGATCTCCATATCCTCTCTTCCTGTCAGCTCTGTCATCTGCATATTAAAATTAAAAATGCAAATATTTGTGTAAATAGTGAAACAAAGTAAGGCTCAACCTGTCTAGACAGTAAGAACACAACAGCAAATTCGTTGCAAAACATGCTGCAAAGGACAGAATCATCACACACATGCTCTTGAGAGCGTGAGATCAAATACTGGAGTGAATGAATATCGCATTACATTTCCAAAGAAATGTGTGAATGGTTTGTGCAACACTACAACATTGTTGGCGATAATCAACAAGTAAAACGTAAACCAAGCCTACAAGTGAAATGGGAGTCAAGAGTGGAAAGGCACTGAGAATTGTGTCCCATGCTGCAAGGAAGAAGTGATATCGGACTGCATGCTATATACTATATACAGGTGCAAGTGTGTAATGCAATACTATAATAGAATGCAATAGATAGGGTGCCGTCAGCAGGTTATTTCATCAAATTTTAAATATGAAGTAGAACTTCATGACAACTCCATTCACCATACCAAGCATGCATACAATTGTTGTAGCGATGCTTGTTTCATTGAACTAGCTTCAAACAATATACCAATTGCTTCAGTCCAGAAAATTACTCCCAGTTGATCTATCAAAGAGGCTACTGTACATACACGAGCCCTAAGCCCCTAACAGTGAAATTACGGTGGTGACACCCATAACCATAAGTGCATCTTTTTAACTAGCTATATGGGCACACACAAAAAAATGTAAGAGATGTCAAAGCAAATGCACAAACATGCAACGTTGTAGTTAAAAGCACAGGATACTAATAACTTCAAAACTTACATTGAGGTGGTGCATTTGGTTGAAAAGCACCTCCACCATAGTCAACTAATTCTCTTTGTGCTTCCAGTTCTTTCTGAACCATCTTACCATAACCACCTCTTCGTTAGATTCATTAAGGAAGGTTGTGATCCCGAGAAATAATTTACACAAACATGTAAAGGCATACTAAACTTGATAATGCCCCATTAAGAAAAAACAACAACCAGCACTCAGTAGCATTGCAAGATTTTGAAAGAATGAATGGATAGATCTACATGTAACTTTATTGATGTGAACTAATCATAGTTACTAGACTCGCTGTAAACCCTGCTAATCGCTAATCGGATTTGTCGAACCTAAACCGATTTAGGATACGGGGTTGTATTTGCAATGAAAATTGAAAGAAAAAGTGGCGAACTGTGAACCCGAATCCCATACCATGACTCAAACGAACCACGTTTATGGTAACTATGGAACTAATACATTGGGTTTTCTGAGTTTTTTAGCAGTACAAACCCACATCAGCGTGTAGTAAATGGTAATTCAACAGTATCAAAGGATATCAGGATCATAATCTGTGCGGTACTCATCTCTGACCTATGAAAGGAACAAGCAATATCAGCATAAATCAGGTAGAAATGCCGTACATATTTGTTATTTATGCAGGATAAGATCAGGGTAATACTTGTCCGCCACTTCGTCCACGGCCCCATTGCCTACCGTCTTCAAAGCCCCAATCAAAATCGACACGAATTGGGCGATCATCAAGCATTGTTCCACTAATATATTTGACTGCATCTTCAGCGTCCTCCCTAGAGTAGTACCTGAAAAGGGAGGAAGAAAAAGCAGAGGGGTCATAACAGCATGTACAATGCAGGTGCTTAGCAATGAAAAACTGATTTTTCCTTGCCACATAGGATAAATAAGGTGCTTATTTTGAAGCATCTACACTTAATTAAGCACCGGTGGTTAGCAGATGCTTATATATATAACTATGTATAATTAATAGATAATAATATAACATCTAAGAATTCACAAAAGAGATGTTTGCATTGAAGGAAATAATTTTTACATTGGTGCTTGATGATGTGATTATATTCTCTCTCTTTAAACACTCATATATAAGCACCTTGCATTGTACATGCCCTAACCATTACCAGCTAATAGGGTACGCAACTGTTGGCACAAACTACATAGATGCCATCTTCCCAACGTCCAAGAACTCCAATACATCTATTGTACAACACAATCAAGCAACACATGCCTATAAGAAAAACACCTCTTGCATAACCATTTAAGATAAAAGAATATGATAACTCGACGAAAGCCTTATCGCCAAGAACCCAAGTCATGTACACCGAGTTATTCCTGAACAAGGCATACTAAAGTTGTGCTCTCAAGAATACACATTTTTCACTACTACTTTGAATATACCACCATTGATACATCCTATAATATATAGAATTGTAAATTCATGAACCGCATAAAACCAGATATGGAGAAAGAAATATCGAGCCTTTGTGAGAACAAAAACCACACTCCAACCTTGACCAATCTAACAAGATTTAGTACACATGATGCCAAATTCCTCACCAGAGGCAGCATTTTTAAATATAGTAACACATTGTATAGCTAAATATTAGTGTTCAAGGCATCATATCCCAACACAAAACACCACCACAAGCACCAGAATTAACTAGGATGCCCGGATATGCCGATACGGATACACGATACGCCATTTCCCCCAAAACACCGATATGGTGATACATGTGTATCTATATAATAAAAATAAAATAATAGAGAAACATTCATGAGATATGGTACATCATACAAAAAAGAGACATAAAAGAGACAATAAAAAAGAAAATGAAGAAGCAAATGGGCTAGATCATCTCAAAGGCCCATCAACTCATAGCACGCGACTTAGGGCATCTAGTCTATTGCTGTGTCAAATGTCTCCACAATTGTGTGCTTCTATTTGTGCCAGCCGTAGCCATATGTCTTGCCTCCTAGCCGCTGCTGCCCTCACCAGCTCGTGATTGCTGTTGGCTGTCTGGGAGTATACCACACTACCCCAGTCAAGAGGGAAGAAGAGTACTAGTGGGAGGACTCACCGTGCGTGAGGACCAGTGGTGCCGTCACGCTGGCAAGGAGGAGGGGAGGGGGGAGGGGGGGGGGGCGCCCGCTACCATCTGCAAGGGGAGAGGAATGTTGGCGTGGGAGCCCGAGGGAAGAGAGGAGCAAGAGCGGTGCTGTAGGGAGCGAGAAGGGACTGTGGGATGGTAATAAACGATTTCAGTGTCTTTTTCTAAGTTGGTAGAGGTATTGTGGTTGAGATGTATTGGGGGAGTATCAGGTAAGCATCGGGAATTTTTTTTTTGAAAAAAGGAAATTCACCGATACAGGCAGGATACGTAACTATACAATACAGTATCCGATACCAATACGCAAATTTTCTAGAGTATCAGAGTATCGGATCCAGAATACATGCAAAAAAAAAAAAACCAGTTCACTGCCAAAAATCACCAGCTCCTCAAAATATAGCTTAAATCCTAGCTCCCCCAACGATCAAACCACATTCAAACCATACAAAGCACTAGTCAAACACTGCATCAGATGGCAACATAATGGGGGCATATCCTGTGCAATCAAAGGTTTGGTGTAATCACCGTGCAATCAAACTAAAAAAAGTTTCAAAAAATACTGAAAAAAATCATGGATGTACATCTCAACTTACCCCATCTACGTATAAAATTTTATGATCAAATTTGTCTTATGCTAGAAGTTACAAAAAAGAAAATTTCTGATAAACTTTTACAGTTCAAATGCACCCCAAATTTGTCTTTTTTGTAACTTCTAGCATAGGACGAATTTGATCATGAAATTTTTTGAAACTTTTTTTAATTTGATTGCACAGTGATTGCACCAAACCTTTGATTGCACAGGATATGCCCCCCAACATAATACATGAAAATAACCAAACAAGAAAAAGGTAAATAACGAATCAAGGCCACACTATTAAAGTATAACGACCTCGTAAAATCCACATCTGAGCTCCACCAAACCTATTGCAACATCTAACTGTTCAAGTTCATATTTTCACTGAGATAGCACACTTTCCTGAATCACCAACGAATCGAAATTAATGCATAAACAGAACTAGAAAGCCATCTGCCTAGCAATTGCATCAAACTACATTCGAACCTATGTTCTCTAATAAAATACAATTGGTCCAAGGCATTGGTTTAAAAATTGCGTCATCAAACTACAGCACCGAATCCAACACTGGAAGAAGGGATCAAGAAAGGAAGGAATGAAGCCCGTACAGTACGAAGCAGAAGCCGCAGGGGGTCTTGGAGTTCTTATCTAGGCCCATGATGATCTTCTTGATCTCGCCGGCGCGGGAGAAGAGCTCGTAGGCCTGCTCCTCCGTGGTGTAGAAGGACATGTTCCCCACGTACACCGTCGTGGACGCCTGCAGCGCCGCCTCGTACTCCTCCTGCGTCCCGTGGAACCGCCGGTCCTTGTACGCCGACAATTTGCTTGGATCCTGGGAACAGCAAATCCGCGAGCCACATGAGCGGGGAGGCGGGGGGAATCAATCGGATGTTTGGTTAGGGTTCGGGGGATCCGTACCTTGAAGAGGGACGCCATTGTTGCGGCGGCCGCGCGAGGAGAGCTCTTGCCTGAGGTTTTGATTCGAGCGAGGAAGGGTTGGGGGAGGGGGTGGGGGTGGGGGGAGGTTGGCGTGCAGTCAATTTCTCTGACTTCGACCATTGATACGATGAAACTCACACGCGGTAGGATCTATCTACAGGGAAAATTTGATTATTTGCCCTGAAGTTGAGTGGTATTTGATTATTTATCCAAAATTGATTGGTATTTGATCATTTGTCCTATGATGTCTCGTTGACACGTGGGTCCTAAGGTCACATGTCAGTGGCACATCGTAGGGCAAATGATCAAATTCCAATCAACTTTGGGCAAATGATCAAATGCTACTCAACTTCGGGGCAAATAATCAAATCCCCCTACCTACAGTGATCCAAAAAAAAAAAAAAATTGATGGCAGAGGATACCGTTCCGTGGCGAATACGGTGGTTCTGTGGTGCGTCTATTGCTGAACAGCCGAACCCTTTTAGCTCATAAACGATAAAAAGGATAAAAGATAAATTTCCAGATTTCACGAGATTCACCACAACTTTGATGCATGTTCCCATTTACTCCTAAAATTTTTAGTGGAAATTACAAGGGCCAAACAAGCCAATACTCCTGTCAATTTAAACAGCAAACAACTTTCAAAACCAACTACACTTCCCGAAAACAAACTAAAAAAAGATGTGCAAGAAACCAGTACTGACAAAACTATACCACAAGGCATAAAAATCGATATGTTAATGGCTGAATTATGCCGAAATTTATATATTGCATACCGTGAATTTTACTTTGGCAGGTATGTTACTACTATGATGACGAATGATACATCAAGTACACTCAATCTTTTAGATGCAATCAACCAGCCTCGAATGGCTTATGGACTTTTAGGGTTTGTTTGGTGCTGTATCTCTTCAGCCTGGCTAGTACAAGGTCATTCTGGTTGATTGGAAACAGACCAAGCTGATGCATGTAAGGGGCTGTTTGGTTGCTTGTATACACATAGATTTGCATATACAGATGCATAATCTTGCTTTTTTTCTCGTGTTTGGTTGCCTGCATCTAGTTTTGAGCCTGGCTCTCTGGATGCAAGATTCTCCATGCAGCCTGGCTCTGGAGATACGTAGAAAATGAGCGTATCTCTGGATGCAGCCTCGTGTTCTGCGCAGAGGGGCCACTGTCAGCCACAATAGCAAACCATGCATGTGGTGCCACGTGGGTATGTAAAAGTTTTCTTTTTTTCTTTTTTGTTTATATCTTTTAATTAGCATCTCCGATTACCGAACCGATTTCAAAAATGGGTTCATGGCATTTTTTTGAACAAAAATAGACCACACTTGCTATATAAATTTCAAAATATTTAAATTTCAAAATATCTGCCTCCTAAACACTCAACCAAACATCGTCTCTACATTTGTGCATCCCGTATCCCATCAGCCTGGCTGAGTCGAACGGGCCAGACTCGCAAGAGAAGGCAATCAGACAACCCCTAAATGTTATTTGGTTGTCTGCATGAGCTAAGCCGGGCTATGAAAGGATGATATTTGGTAGGTTGCATGAGCTAAACCTACTAATACAGAATGCATGCATCACTGTAACAATTTGCACGACTCGAGCCTGGCCGCGTGGATACGCCCAAAATTCTCGTTCCCCGCGGGTCTGACTGGGAGGAAAAATTTGCATGACTCGGGCCAGGCTAGGATGGACGTCCAGGCAACCAAACAACAGGATTTTGCAGCCACAGATGCAAAACTCAAAACATACAGGCAACCAGATGCAAGTAGGTGAATTCTTCCATCGCTTATAGTCATTTTGTAAAGATAACCCCATAAACATCGTTGGTTTAGCCCTCTCCTTATGCACACTTGTTTAAATAAATGGTAATATCAAAATTTTATTTACTTGAATTTCAAGCTATCAGAGAACAACAAAGCAATAGCTACTTGAATTGCAAGCATTGTTAGCTATCAGAGAACAACAGAGCAATAACAAATGCATAGAGAGTGAACCATGATATTAACAGTATCAAAGTATAATGACAATTCATCATAATCAATTATCTAAACATGTCAATGGCAATAAGCAATAGCTATCAACTAGCAACAAAGCTCAAAGTGTTAAATTATTGCTCTAAGATATTGAGCTGCCAAAATTAACATACCCCCTCGTCACTAGGGACAAGATCATAGACTAATTTGTGATAATTTTTTCTATAGTCTTATCAAACAGATTTTAAATTATCAAATTAATTTAAATTATAATAAAGTAGATGTTCTAACTGTTCAAGAATATATACAAGAGCTTACTGATCAAAGATATAGCAATATGAAGGTAACAACAAAATGAAATATGTGCTGAAAATAGAGATCAAGTCATATAAACTGAATTGGACAGAGCATCACATATAATGAGCTGATTGAGCTATCTAGACAAGCATCTTAAAATCAGTAAACTGACTATATTATCACAAATTATCTCATTTTAGGCCAATCCTCATCGAGCAATTGCTACTCCAACATGCAAGGTCCTCAAGACAGTTTAATGTCTAGCCCCTTGCAATCAAACAGTAAAGTGTAGAAAGATAAAATTACCCATAGAGCATTGACTGACATTTAGTGTTAAGGCTAGGCTTGTTAAAGACGATGTCCCAGAAAACAATACCACCGCTGCAATGTCACAGACTCCCTAGCAAATGTTTCAGAGATACAAAGCCGCAAACCACTGAGTGAGGCAATTCATCAAGCAGTCCCAAGATACAACCAAAGCTGCTTAGAGCTACAGAACCAACTCCCTGACTGAGGAAGAAGATCCTCGTCAAGCAAGTCACGAAGGGCTTGCTACACAAAAGTGAAACGCAAAATCAAGCTCCAATCCACCACTGAGCAAAGCTAACCGACCAAGCAAGCATGATCAGTTCAGTGATTTAGCAACAAAGAGCACCAAGCACACCTCACTATCCATGAAGCCCTCAAAGATTGACTACAAACACCTCGAATTACTCACAAAGGTGGCATCCATGAGGTGAATGAGCACAGATCAAAGCCGAAGACCACATGAGGACATTAGGTAGCCAAGAATATAGTCGAAGAACACATGAGGATATCAGGTAGCCAAGAATCTAGCCAGAGAACACACGGATTGGAAGTGGATTAGGGATTTGGCGAATGGGGGAAAATCACGTCGTCGCCCTTGTTTAATAGAGGAACATGGACTTGGATTTAAAGGGGCATGGGAGTAGAAGGAGGAGGAGCAACTGCTGACGAGGGCGTGGCCACCTCATTACTGCATGCGGGGATGCGGGGATGCCGCTCCGTGAGATGTGGTCACCGTCGCCTCTTTACTCTTCCCTCTTAACGTGCTCTAGGTCTAGAGCACTGAGTGAAGGTCCTTTAACCTTAGCCGCCTGGGCCAGCTGGGCTGGCTCAATCATACGGGTCTTGCCAGCCCAGTTGGCCCAATAACCTGTTTTCTTTTTCTAAATTTTGGTAGAACTCCCATTTCATGAGGTAGATTGAACAATACGCAACGTCGGTCGACTGCACTGCCTGACTATGGTAATTGGCAATGCTAATCTCTTTTGTGTTGCTTGACTAAACCGACATACCTTGTCTACCTATGCTAAACTCTTTCGCTTGACCTCTAGTCCATTATCTAGGCCAACAATTATAGCCTTTGTCAGTCTCTGCTTGACTACTTAGGGCAAGGTTGTGCTGTTTAGCCACAACAAAAGAAAATGTGGAGAAGGTCAAAGCAAAGTTAGGGTAGTGCGGAAAATTCCCGCAAGGTTAGAGCGATGCAAACCTTCGTTTGTCCAAGACAAAAGAAGAGGGTAGGTGACAAGGTTGCACTACTACATAAAAGAATATTACAGACGGTTTGAAACTGTCATCAAAGACGGTTTTTTGAACCGTCTGTAACCATGTGTTAGTGATAATTATTGCACATCACAGATGATTTGTAAACCGTGTGTGAAATACACATCATAGACGGTTCTAACTATGAACTGTCTGTGATAAGAAGTTATCACAGATAGTTCTAGCCAAGGACCGTCTGTGATATGCATAAAATCCACAATGGTTCAACACTACATAATATATGGTACATCGTCCAGATCTCCAAATTTACCATGACTTGGATGCTTCAAATTTAGACACTTAGCTAAAATTAGTACAGTTCTCTAATACTATAATAGATAGCAACAAAATTCTTTGCTAGTATTTGCATTAACTCAGTTGTGTACTACTGTAGCATCAAATATGAGCTCTAGAGATTTGTAGTATCTAGAATAGATGTATTCCGTAGCACCAAATATGAGCTCTAGAGCCTCACTTTGGAGGAGGACCTACCCCCAGACTTAGATATGAAAATTTCCTATCGTTGACGAGAGCATAATCTGAGCCCATCACCTAATGCATCTATCACACCATACACCCAATAGAATAATAGATGAATAATCACCAATAGAATCAACTAGAGAACTAATAATACGCGTAAGCAAAAGAAAACAAAATTAACGAAGAAAATGGTTAATTTCCCGACGTTTATGTAGTCCTTAAGGAAGCAAGATGGCATGAGGGGCTGCGGGCAGACGAAGGTGAGCTTCACGAGCCACTGTACGTCGGCTGGCCGCCGTGGGATGAGCAACTTGGCAGCCTCGCCGATGCCGGCGACGGGGAAGAGCCCTGCGGTGGGTCGCTCTCCTCCAAGCACACACCCGCGCACAACATGACAGCTCACTCCGCCTCCGGGTACATGGCAGAGGCGTCGAAGTCGTGGAGGAGGAAGACGAGGTGGCGCACGGCCGCGGCGAGGCCCAAACATGGACGGTGGTTCCAGCGTTAGCGTGGGAGGGGAGGCAGACGGATAAGGGGTGCAAGCCGGCTAAGAGGAAGTGACACCGGAGTAGGCGGTCGTGCGTGGTCGAGAAGCTGAGGTTGCATGGTAGCCTCCGCCTGGTGAACGAAGACTTTAGAAACTACCACGCAGGGCGAGGCTAGGTTTTTGACCAGGAAGAAACGCGCGAATATATATTTAAGTTATCATAAACGATTCTATTATAGAACCATCTGTGATGTTCATGTTATCACAGACAGTTCTATTATAGAGCCGTTTGTGATGTCTGTTGGCATCATCATAGGTAGTTAGTATAAAACCGTCTGTGATATTAATAGACATCATAGACGGTTCAGGAATAAAACTGTCTGCGGTGATATCAGTAGATATCACAGATGGTTTTAAACCCCAATCGTTTGTGATAAAACATTATCACTAATGATTCTTCTAAAATCGTATATGATTAGATTTAATATAGACGATATTTGATAACCATCTATGATAAAATCTAATATAGGTTTTTTTATAGTAGTGTTAAGTCGCGCTACACGAGGGGAAACTCTCTTTTGCCAAATAATCTGAAAAAAAATCACAGTTGAATCTTTACCGGTGAAAAGTTGTATAGGAGGCTAACTTTCTGTGAGCAATATTGCGTGCGGTCTATCTACCCCCAAAAGGTCCATACAAGCGCTCTCTCTCTCTCTCTCAAAAGGTCCATACAAGCTCTCTCTCTCTCTGGATCTCTCTCTCTCTCTCTGCCTTGCAATGCAATTGTGCGGCATGCATTTTGTGAACTTCTTGGTTGTATCTGATTAGCAAATTTCACGAAACACAGGGCCAGAGCTAGGTCTAATTTTCTATTAATAAAAATGAAACCGGTAATAGCTTATAGTAGCTCAAATGTGTTTTAACTTCCGGCAACAGAGGCGTCGTAATAACTTAGTTTAAACTCCCCAGACACCAGTACGAGTCTACGATACCAAGACAGCGTGCAGAAAAGACAGGATTGTTATTCCCCACGATTTAAACACTTCACAATAGATTTTTAACCACAATTCGTATCCAACGCTGTCAGTTTTTGCGTCAGCGTTGATCGATATCTTCGACGCCTCCTTCTCCAACTAACAGCCCAGTAAACTAAAGTGAAACATCTTCTGCAACTCGGAGCCCCAGCAAAGTGGTTGCGATGTAGACTCAAGTGAGAGAACTTAATTCACAGGCACAACAAATGGAAATCGTATATTCCTGTTACATTGTTGGTGTTAATCCAATCGTCTCCTTCAAAATTTCTTTAGTGATGCCACACGCTGCTGTATATATTACACTTCGATTGGTCTTCAGTGTAAACAAATCATAATGTAAAAATAACCTTTTATCTGTCAGCGATAAACTCAGAAGTCGGACTTTTTTCAGCTGAAATGTGCCATTCGTTCCTATATATAAATCGAAGAGGTAAGTTAACCTTTGGTCCATATATATACTGCTGATACCAATAGCTGAACAATATTTGTCACACAAAGCTTGGTTCATCAAACAAAAGATCCATGTTGCATGCATTCAAACTGCCCATGCCCGCCTCAGAATTTAATTGGATACCACAAGAAAATTAGTTCAGATACCAAGTACTTTGAATGAACTGCACGTTTCTGAAAAGCAAAAAATTACACAAATAAAGCTTCTCATGTACAGGGGGGAAAACACAGAAAATATTTTGTGTTGCTGTTGAAGACATACCGTCTGTTTTCACTTTTACCTGTGCACCTTTTTGCCAAAGTCCAACGACACGTGAGACCCACATGTCAGTGACTCAACGTCAGAGGACACGACATCAGAGGATACTATCTTTCATAAACTGAATTGAGTAGGCGAGAACGAGATAACGTCCACGGTCCATGTACACAATTAAATTTCTCCCCTATATATGCTAGCTACTACCAACGTTGGGCGGCTTTGCCATCGGATACTTGGCGGCAATTGTACTGTATCTGGGAGCACACGATCGATCTGAACTTTCGTTGGGAGCATACGAATACGAGCTGAACTTTGTACTCCAGACTCCATGCATTGCGGTACTTGCGAACAACGTTTTCGAGTGGATGTCCCATCCTTTCGTCAGTACAGTAAACAAATACATTTGTTTTTTTGCCTGTATTTGGATATTTGTTATGAGCTAGTCGATCCAGTGTGTGTGTGAACTCTTAAAAAAAATTAAAAGTGTGTGTGCACATTTCTCCAATACTTGCAGCTCTGTGATTCTTCTTCGCTCTATATGGAGGAGAGTTCATCGTATCCTTAGCTAGAGAGGATTTCAGCGGAGTGTGGTTGGAACAACTAGTACAATAATGTGTGTCCCGTCGCTTCGAGAAGGAGATCGACATGTTGCTAATTAATTACTCATTCCGTCTAATTTTATAGAATGCATTTTCTCTTGATACATAGACCAAATAGATATTAAAAAAACTAGATTATCTTTAATTATCATTTCTAATCACTACATTCAATACATGCATATAAAAAATATCAAATAAATCTGGATATTTATTATGGGTATAAAGGAAATATCACAGTAATTTACATTAGTACATGAAATATACTCTATATTAATAGACAATATTATTAAAAAAATATAATATATAAATTTAGATGAATAGAGTAGCTGCTTCATAGTCAATGTTAAGAATTCCAGTTCATATTCTAACGTTGGCGACCATATCTTGCAAGCTAGAAGACACCCAAGTTGGCGCCCATGTCTTGTAGCTAGCTAGAAGACACCCTTTCTTCTTGGTTGTGTGCATCTTGGTATGCAGAGGCCAGAAACACTTTATTCTTCCATTAGCTAAAAAAAGAAGACACCCTTTCTTGCAATTGTCCCACCAAGTGTTATCTATTTGTAGATTTGATACTGTAACCTCTCGGTTGTTAAGCTTTCGTAATTGTGTATAAATCACATCTTTAACCAATTTAGAATTAGATACACACATCCGAACGTTAATCAAAAGCCAAAAAAAATCAACTTAGAGTTAACAAAAAAAAAGCGACTTACAGATAGCAAAACCGAAATTGCAATGTATAATTTTTCTAGGTCGGCATTTAAATAAACTATTTGTGCTATTTTCCTAGGCCAAGGTATTAAAACATTTAAGTTTTCTGAAAGAAATATTATTAAATTTCTTGATGTTAGCTATTTTATTGTTGTATATATTGATAGATAGGGTCTTAACAAGACTAAAAAATTTTAACAGAGTCCTGGCTGTTGGTTGATGGCCAAAATGAGACAAACCAAAATTTTGGGAAAGCCAAATATTGAGCAAAAGAATATTGTTTGGAATGTGACCAAGCCAAAATTTGGTGTTGTCAAAATTTGCACGTCTCCAAACCGTCTAGAAGACAGCTACCTCCAATTGTAACAAGTCAGTGACGCTTGCTTGAAATCAATCAAGTGTAGAAAGCTCACTTGAATGCAAATTCAATACTTCAATGCCCACAACTACGCAAAGGATGAGGAATGAATACTCAAGAGATGTATGCGCTTGTTAGGGATCAAGTATATTGCTATGAGGTACTAAGAGAGCTCAAATGCTTGTGTATGAGGTCTATTGATAGGTTACTCTCTCAAAAGAACCGTTGCAATCACCCTTCATTAAAAATAAAAAAATTCGAACATTTTGATTTGCATAATTTGGACAAACTAAATTGTAACGGTAACAACCTTAAATACAAACTAGCCGTTACATGCCAAATTTAGATATTCTGAATATTTGAATAGCACTGGTGCCCAAAAAGAATACTATGTCAAAATATCCAAAAATACCTATTAGGACATTCCGAAAGTACCAGGACATTCCAAAATAGTACATCTGGCCAAACCTATTCACACACTTGTCAAAATGTTTGAATGTACCAATTCGGACATCCCAAATTAGTACATTTGGCCATGTCTATTGTCCACCCCGAGTTGCACACTTCCTATCAAAATGTCCTAATTTTGGGTTAGAACATTCCGATTTATAAAATTAGGATATTCTAACAAGAGACTTAGCCACTAGTGTTTTCTGGATTTTCAAGGTGTTTAATGTAAGACCATGATCAATCTATCATCCATGAAACATCTAGAGGCCATAAAGAGTCTAGGCATAAAAGAATGCATCAATTTGAGCTTCCGACACTGACAAGATTCAAGATACTAGCCAAAGACCCCTCTTAATAGTATAGTAAAAAAAATTACAAATTATAGCAGCCTGGTCTTTTCCCCCAACTCCTAGACCAATAGATAATTAGAAAATATCCTTAACATTCTAATTATACCTTTGCCACTACTACAGAACAAGCTTCTACAAGCGGTTTGGAACCACTTCTAGAAGCGGTTTTACAACCGCTTCTAGGCAACCGGTTGTGATACCTCGAAGGGTATCACAAGCGGTTCTAGGAACCGCTTGTGTTGGTGCCACACCAAGCAGTAAAAGATAGTAATAATATCGTGGGAACGGGATTCGAACCCACGACCATCACTCCATCCTCGTGACTCGCCTCATCCATCTAGCCAACCCACCCACGCGTGCTCTCTGATAGAGTAGGGCACGCATTCCTTTTATTATTTCTAAAATCAAGCTTCTACAAGCGGTTCGTGACACGAACCCATACGAAGGGTCTTTAGAAGCGGTTCGTGTCACGAACCCCTTCTAAAGCCCGGCTTTAAGCGGTTCGTGACACGAACCCCTTCTAAAGCTTTAGAAGCGGTTGGGGACACGAACCGCTTGTAAATACCTTTAGAAGGGGTTCGTGTCACGAACCCCTTCTAAAGGTGGGGCTTTAGAAGGGGTTCGTGCCACGAACCGCTTCTAGAGATCCCCTCCGGCCTGTTACCACGAACCGCTTCTGGTGCGAGCATTACAACCGGTTCGCACCAAACCGTTTCTAATAGACCGTTTGTGATGCCCGATTTTGTAGTAGTGTGCCTTGGTCCTTTAGCTCTATTTGGAGTCATGAAGGCAAAGTCTCGGAGTCCTTTCTTCAATTTTCTCCAATTTTGAGACCTAAACCTAATACGTACTCATGAAAAAGATTAATTCTAATTTTCTGGTTGTCATTAATATTCAAAATCAAAGTTAGGGTTCTAGACTTTAACAATCGTAAATATGAACATAAATAAAATATTAAAAGCACTCTTAAAATTTTTTCCTAAAAATATATAATTTAATCATATTTCAAGTATCAATCCATATCATAATTCGTTGTATCAGTGCAATATATAATGTTTGTGATTGTACAACAAATTTGACGCCTTTGATATTATACGTACTTTGCCCGTATGAAGCCACGCATAAAGCACAAACAGTCTAAAAATGTTACTAGAATTGCGCACTAATAATACTTACAAATAAGGAAATAATAAACAGAATAATAGTACCATATGTGATTGGGATATGTTTGTATATGCCACTGCAAATTTCAGAATTTTGTATCTGCCACTGATTATCTCGCTAGCAAATATATGGCCAAGACCTACATCTTCAATCTCATAAGATAATATTTTGAAAGATACGAGCGACATATACAGTAAATTTATGCTTTGATTATATAGGAAAACTTCAATTAATTTCATGATTGTAGGGGACAATGTTTTACTCAAAATAAAAAAGCTGCCTATAAGTCTGGACATGACAGAAGAATTCCTTAAAAATTTATTACATCATAACGCTGGAAGAAAATACAAACAAAAAGCAATAATTTAGGCTCTATTTCGAACGATTTTAGCTTCGGCTCTCGTATCATGTATTGGCCAAACAAAATTTTTAGATTGGTATCAAACAAACTATTCTGATTCTCTTTTACTTGTCATCTTAAACATCATATTGGAGCACTGCTATTTCTAATTATTCCTTAGCAAAAATTAATAAAAATATAGTGATATATAAATACTTTTGATGATAAATCTATTATTTTCGATCATTTCTACACGATAAATCCACATAGTTTTGAAAGTTTGAGTGTACATAGCAAAAACAACATCTAATTGAGAAACTGCTAGGTATTGTTTTACAAAGAAGCATATTTCGCAAGCTATATTATACACATAAATTATGTAAGTATGCAAACACGGTACTAAATTTGAGAAATGTACATCTGAGAAAAACTAAGAGATATATGATGTACTTGATCTTTGTGTACCACCTGAAATTAACAAAAGAAAATATACTAGCGTTTTAACATTCATCTCAAGACAAAAAGAAGCGTATGTTACATAGATATACTCCCTCCATTTTTATAAGGCTTATTTTTTGAATAGTCTTGTTCACAAATATAAGACTTGCATGTAGATTTAATGAGGCATTTCCTTCTATATCCCTATTTATTCTTTCTAACCATATACATTTATTCATTACCATCCACACAACGTATATCTTTTATCTTCCAAGACAACTAAGTGGTATCTAAGTTATTTTCTCTTATACCTTTCTCAATTTTAATGCAAATTTTAATCCATGTACAAAATCAAAATACGTCTTATAAAAATGAACAAAGAGAGTACTTATGAAGGTGACCATTGACTTTTTAAGATGATAATGTGACCGTCGAATTAATTGTATCTCTATCATCAAAACAACTAGGCCAAAACCCCTAGAGTAAGTACAATAATAAAGCCCACTACTTATTTTATCTCTTATTCATGTCATCTAGAGTAAACATTAAAGCTAATTTATACAATAGCTATCTCTAAAGATTGATTCTAAATGCTATGCAATAACTATCTCTTCACTCTTATACCTAACTAATCTACCTATGTCCCTACGCAAAGTTGACTACTAAGAGCAAGTACAATAGTAAAGCCTATTACTTACTCTAATTCTCATTCATATCATCTAGAGTAAGCTAAAAATCAGTTTGTACAATAACTGTATTTAATAGTTATTTCTAAATATTGTGCAATAATTATCTCTTCCTTCTTGTACATAAATAATCTACCTATACTCTCATGCAAAGCTAGCTCTGAAATAAGAGCTAGCTCTATTCTCTCTCTCTCTCTCTCTTTTTCTCAATCTTTCACATAGGCAAAAAGTGATGTGTAAGAGCTCTCTTTTCTCTCCTATTTTGTCACTTTTCCATATAGATTAGAACTCAGACTAAAAATCAATTAAAGTTGCCTTATTGTCCTTAAGCGAAATTTCAAGACAAAATCACAAGTGTTTCCACATCTAGATCTCTCCTAAATAATCGATCGGTGGAGCAGTGGAGGTAGTTGCAAGTGTCTTCCCATTGGAAAATTTCTGCAGATAAGTACAGCGGCTTTCTTTCTAGAGATAAGTTCCAGATGCCACCAGTGTCGTCGTGTCGACAGAGACCTAGTCCCTATCTTTTTCCGGAGCTATTAGGAGACAAATGTGTTACTACCAGCAGCAGCAGCAGCAGCGCGTGTAAAAATGAAAAACAAAAGGACAGTTAGCATTGCACAAGAAATCTGCAACGAATGCTAGCATCTGCAGAAGCCTAATATGGCTAGCTACAAATTACCTGATCTGAGTAAGAATCCAGTTCATAGCCTCATAGGCAGATCTGAGAGATTCATTTGCTTCTAGATCTCGTCCCCTTCCCATTCAATAGCTTCTGCCATGAACCAGGCTCGGACTGGAGGCAGGTGCTGCATAGTACCCCTAAAATTAAGAGACCCTATTATTTATTTGTTTTTATATTACTATTTATTAATTTTGTATTAGTAAGAGTAAGAGCTAATAAATGAGTAGTTCTTTTTATTCTCTTTCATTTTCTTTTTAAAAATTTTGACTATAAAAATTCATTTATAACCAAAATCATGTGCCCTAGTGATATTTTAAAGTTTTTAAAACAGCCAAATTATTTCAGTAATACAATTATTGCATATAGAATTTTGTTTACAATTCCAGCGACTATTGCACATGCAAAAAAAGAGAGCTTATATAGATTGAAGTTAAAGTTCTACATGTGTTCTATAATGAACTAAAAAAGATTTACCATAGTCGAAGAAATTGATTTAATTTGGGAAAAAATAATTAGAAGAATAATTAAAGATTTTGTTTCAAACAATGCTAGAAGAATGGTTTTTTTTTTCTAAGTAAAGGTAATATATGATTTTTTTTTTGCGTGATGTATCACATAATTAATCCTTTGTCCTGTAAGAAAAAATTGTACTATAGATATAATATCAAATAATTATTTTACTAATTAACTTTTATTAAGTGTATAATCTAATTTTAAATTTAGCACATTGTCCCTAAGGCCCTGTTTGGTAGCAAAATTTTTCAATACAATGGTATTACAAAACCATGGTTTGAAAATTGCTTTGGCATAAATATCATGGTTTCACCTGCCACCATTGAAACCATGGTTTTTTTGGACCTACAAGCTGTTTGGCAACACAGTCTTTTGCACGGTATTTTCAAAGTATTGACCAGCCATGTACACCTCTCCCTCTGTACTCAAGTCCAAAGCCCAAAACTGAAGTCTGAGTGGAATTTTCAATACTCCAAAAATATTATGGTATTGGCAATACCATGATTTTCAAAACAGAGTTTTTTTTTATTGCTTTCAGACACCTTATGACAAAAAATACTATAGTATTCTCTAAAATTATGGTTTTACCTAGAAACTATGAAAATATTTTATTGCCAAACAAGCCCTAAAATGTCAGGAACGGCCTCCCATGAACTTTCCAATCTGGATTCTGGCCGGAGTTCCGATTCCCTACTAGTAAAAGGAACTGAAACATACAGATCTGGTCAAAATTCATAGATCCATGCAAATTTTGCGCATTTGGCTGTAATGTTACCATTGGATGGTCCGCAATCCAATTCTTGGCGCAATAAATACTTTTACCTTCGCGACGATCAGGCAGCAGAAAACGGTTGGATCCTTGGAAACGATGAACAAACTATCAGAGCCCAGGCTTGTTCGTACCAAGCGAAAGAGAGGGAATCCGTGCGAGAACGTACATGCGCGCGCGCGCCCGAAATCCAGAGATCCAACCGCGGGGCGTAGTACGTACCAACCCCAAAAATTGAAACTTGCAGAAAGAGGAACGAACACAAAACTAGGCATACAATCATACAAACACGGAGACAGAAGCCATACTTGGCGCAGAGTGCCGGCCGGCCGGCCGGTGCGGTGCCCGCGGCGGCCGTATGTTTGATTAGCACGAGCGGCTTGGGCAAGGCGGCCGTTGGGGAGGGTATGGGAGGAGTGGATGACAGACAGAGCAGTGAGCACGCGGCCGCGACGGCACATCCCGCCGGTGCCGTTCCGCCCGGCCGTGTGCTCACTCTCTTCTGTCACCGCCCAGCGCCGACGCCGAACCTTGCCCACCGCTCCCACGCCGTCAACCACCACGGCCGCGACCACCGCACGCAGCACGGCCGGACGAATGGGTCGTAGGAGGTGGGTGGAACGGCGAGATGGGAATGGGAGGGAGGCCGGTTATATAGGCGCGCGCGGTTGTTGGGTGCGGCCTGCTGGGCCCGGGGTGGCGGCGGCGGGGACGCGCGCTGGAACATTCCATGGCTGGCTGGCTGGCTGGTTTGCTAGGGTTTCCCACTCTACCACCACCGCGAGGCGTGGTGGTGGGCAGAGCGCAATGACAGGATAATATGATATGGCACCGCTGCCGCTGCCGTTGCGGAAGCGGCCGCGTTTAGCTGCCTCCTGCACCAGAACTCAACGAATCGAGCGGGCGAGCGGCGTGGCGCGCCGGCCAGGCTGGGTGGCAGGCGTGCGTGTGTCCCCTAGAATTCGGTTCAGAAATGCGCCGTGAGGCTGGATGGGAGCGTGCAGTGTGGGTTCCTCTCCGGCCTCGAAGCGATAAGCCGCGCATTAAAGTCGAGCCGTGCCGGGCGCGGGCCCCCCGACACGACACGAGGCGATAGGCCATCCTCGCGATAAGATTTTGCCAAATCTTGCCTCCTTTTTTTTTCCCCCAACTATGACTCCCCCCCCAAGGATTGGAGACGTCATGCAGCCATATTGATGGGATCCTCGCAAGTCGATCAGGTAATTGGAGCGTTTTGTATTTTCTGTCGACGAAGTGTTTTGTAGTTTGGTTAAAAATTTTTTTGTTATTGGACTATTATGTATTTAATGACACCAGATTTTCAAAGCATGCGTATTGATTGCTGACGCTTGAGCTCTGCATGCACACATAACGATTGGGTATCCTTGTTTTGAGAATTGAGATCACACCATTTCCAAACTATTTAATATGACCACATTAGAAAATTAACACTCTATTAATCACTCCTTGATATGTGAGATTATGTCTAAAACGACAGGAAATATGAAACCGGAGGGAGCAACATTGAAGGGATTTATTGATGATTTACCATATTAAGTTGGTGAAATGGATGATTTATTAGGCAAATCATCAATTTCACCAATTTAGATGTGGCAAATCCTCAAATTTCCCTTGTTGAATACTCCTTTCTTACTAAATGGTTGTTCTCTCCATCCATCCAAGTTTATAATGTAAATTTCATCTTGGCAAGTAGATCAAGAAGATATTAAAAATGATTAGATCATCCTTAATTATTATAACTAAACACTATATTCAATGTATGCATGTAGAGAATACAGATGGATATTTATTAGGGGTAGAGGGAACACCATATTAACTTTGCATTGGAATATGAAATACGCCATATATTTGGGGACAAAATCATGAAAAAATGCCTTATAAACTTAGATGAAGAGAGTACTCCCTTCAGTCATAAATAGTTGTCGTTTTTAGTTATCGACACGGTCTCTAAGACACAGCATTGACCACTAATTTTTTATTATAATATATTTATAAAAATTAATAAAATTATAATATTATGATAGTACTTTTTAAGATAAATCTATGCACATGATTTTCATGTATCAATTTAAATATTTTAAACAATATATTAACAGTAATTAAAGTTTTAAAAATTTGACTACACATATGTTTAAAACAATAACTATTTGTGACCGAGGAAGCACTACTACAAAATCGGGCATCACAACCGGTCTATTAGAAACGGTTTGGTACGAACCGGTTGTAATGCTCGCACCAGAAGCGGTTCGTGGCAACAGGCCGGAGGGGATCTCTAGAAGCGGTTCGTGGCACGAACCCCTTCTAAAGCCTCACCTTTAGAAGCGGTTCGTGACACGAACCCCTTCTAAAGATCTTTACAAGCGGTTCGTGTCCCCAACCGCTTCTAAAGCTTTAGAAGGGGTTCGTGTCACGAACCCCTTCTAAAGTCAAGCTTTAGAAGGGGTTCGTGACACGAACCGCTTCTAAAGACCCCCTTCAGAAGGGGTTCGTGTCACGAACCGCTTGTAGAAGCCCAGTTTTAGAAATAATAAAAGAAATGCGTGCCCTACTCTATCAGAGAGCACGCGTGGGTGGGTTGGCTAGATGGATGAGGCGAGTCACGAGGATGGAGTGCTGGTCGTGGGTTCGAATCCCGTTCCCACGATATTATTACTGCCTTTTACTGCTTGGTGTCGCACCACCACAAGCGGTTCCTAGAACCGCTTGTGATACCCTTCGAGGTATCACAACCGGTTGCCTTCTAGAAGCGGTTTCCAACCGCTTCTAGAAGCTGGTTCTGTAGTGGTGAAGCAGTCCTATCTCTACTACTATAAAGCAACAGTTGGTGACAGTGGTGAGTTCTATTCACGTAATTAATTGCCCTGTTTAATTGCCCTACGCAAAAAACGAAGCGTTGCTTTAATTAGCCAGCTTTCGCAAGAAACGAAGCGTTAAAGATAGATGTTTGATCTTGTGAAATAATTTTTTTTATTTTTTAATCTTTATTTTTCGTTATCAATTTTGTTTTTCGTAGCAATGCACGGGCATGTAACTAGTAAGTGATAAGGTATAAGTAGAAAATTTATTAATTGAACTAACCGATTTACTCACACAATTAAGTGATGTAGTGTAATTAATAATATATAAAGTTTTCTTTGCATGGTGTAGTGTAGTATAGTACAACGCATAAAATTTACATTCCTTCTTTGCAAACAAAATATATTTGTGATATTTGATATCATATTCAACTAGCACAGATTAATTATTTTGAGAGCTCTATTCCCCATTGTGAAGGGGAGGATTGGAAGGTAGGCCTGTCTAGCAAATTTTTACACTACCGACTCTAGAATTACAGGTAGTACTGCTTACCTCTTTTTATTTTTTTCAATTAATATACCTCTAAGCAAACTATCAAATCTGAGCATTTGAAATTAGGATCCATTAAAGGCTATGTTTTTTCTTGTTAGAATTTGTATCATATCTTTTTTTTGTCTTAGCAACAATAAATCATTTGTCATCCGATTATTATGCAATAGATAGATGTGCTTGTGATTTCCATAGGACCTTACCTTTGAAAAGAGATAGATTTGAAGATAAATATAGCTGTATATTCGGAAACAGATGAATATCACCAATATAAGTTAAGTGAATAAAAATTTCACAGGCTCATGAGAATCACACATGGACAGAGAGTACAATCATTAACCTTTTTGTCTGTATAGTACTATTCATTTACTCATTTTGGAAGGGTTCAGCTTGTTGTTGTCTCATTAACCGCCGTCAGTTGTACTAGCAGAATTTTTTTATATAAAAATCAAGAGGATATAAATTTTAATTTTTAGTTATAAAAAGTTTTAAAATTTTTCCTTCAGCATTTTCCCCACTTTACCACTCTCACTTGTAAAATGATTAGTGGACGGTAAGAAACGTGTATGCAAATACATAAATGACATATGCACATATACCATATATTGTCGCTCTCAATCGATGAAAATTGTACTCCACCAAAATATGCATCATTGGGTGAGCAAGATCATACAACAAAACTAAATTAGGTATATGGTCGGAAGCTGCTGTTCGATAATCAAATTGTGCATATAGGGTTAAATGTCTTAAATTCCAGATCTACAAATATCGATTTACGGGGATAATTCAATGTATACATGAACTTATCCCGGATCCACCACCTCTATCAAATGAACACCGTGTTCTTCTGAAGCTATTAAGAAAGATACGTGACAAAGTATATATTTAGCGTGTCTAACCATGATTGTTCTATCCAATGTGATGTAGAGATTAACCTGAACAAACGGAATCGTATTTGTTATACAACTCTATTATCCTTTGAAAATATAGTTGTATTTGTTATACAATTTTAATAGCTGTAATATCTATATATAATTAATCTACACTATTATAATTTGGCTCCACTAAAATAAACGGTGTAGACTTTCTCTTTTCCTTTTGATTAATGGTAGAATTTTTAGATATTTTACTTCTGTATGATTTAAGGATTATTGTGGAATTTTCTAGACCTCCAACGCGAATAAGGTACCTTGAATGGCATCAGTTATTTGTGTATGTGTGTGACACCCACACAAAATTACTAAAAAAAATAAGTAGTGCTCCGATGCTCTTCTCAAAAGTGAAAAAGGCACATTTTTTTAAACACGTTGACAATTTCATGAATAATGTTTCAATCCCGATACTTTTACCAATCCTGATTTTGCTTTGCCCGTTTGCAAAGCAAATTTGGGCCAAAGTCTTCACGTGGTTACAAATTAACACTCCAATGCTAAGGTTTGAATCGACTGCCAGTACATAGTAGAAAACTGTTCGTGCCTGCTTTCCAAAATATCGCCACAAAGAAGTCAATGGAGTGCTCGTCGATGCTTTTTGGAACATCTGGAAGGAAAGAAATGGTAGAATTTTCAACAAGATGTATCACAATGTGCAATCTATTTTTGATCTCATCACTCAAGATGCTTGAAAATCGAAGGTTTGCGTTCACAAACACGAAGCAACAGGTGGCTAGCTAGTACATCTACGTAGCTTCTTTCTTGTTCAAGTTCAAAGATGTCCTGCATTGTGGGCGTTTTCCTTTTGTTGCCTTGTCCGGCGGCTAAACTGCTTGGTTTGGTTTGTACATAACCCTGTCTGACTTCACTTCGCTTTCGTTCCCTACTTAAATGAATTTGGTAGTTCTCCTGCCTTTACTTTCAAAAAAGAAGAAGAGATGTTTAATTATGATATAGTATAAGTGTAACCCTAACCTTATTGTTATGATACATGCACTGTTTTCGCAAGTGTTTTACTAGCTTTTATTGCCAAGTACTGACCAGAGAACAACTGGTCCTAAGAAATTGGACCGAGATCTGCACCAACCTGAACTCACGCCGTACATCTATCTACAATCCTTGACAAATTTGTTCCAATTATGAGCTACAGCATGATGGCCCACGCACTGTTTGGTAAAAGAGTACGTAGCCCCAGAATTTTCCTCTCACAGTTCTCGCGTTCTGTGAGAGGCCGGCCGGGAATAGCTATAGCCTTGCCCGTCTTCTTCCTCTAGGCTTTCCTCTTTTGGTTTGTTCCTGATGGAGATTAAGCATCACGTCACTCACATGGAGCACAGAAGGGCACCCCTACTCCTACGTTGTACTGCCCTAGAAGATAAAGTTGCCGTTCATCGAGGAAAGAAGCACGGGTAGAGCCCATTCGCCGCGAGCTTTCGATCAGGGATTGGTCAGGCCTCGTTAAGCTACTAATTTAATCGGATCGCACGGCGATATCTTACCGTCTTGGTTGTTGCCCGGCCCTGCTTTCCCGGTGTGACAGGACAGGACACCATTGGAGCGAATTAAATAGTGGAGTAGATTGGTTAAAAGTGTCGAGGTTGTTGAAGCTATTGTGCCGTGACTCGTGACAGAGCTTGCCTGATCTTACGAAGATTTATGTTTTTTTTTTTTAACGTAGATCTTCGAGCTAACATGATTACACGAGGGTGCCTGCAGCTAGCACTCTGAACTTCTGAATAGAAATCAATATCTGGTGAGGTAACGTGGGGGATGCATATGTTTATAAAAGTTGTCTCAAGGAATCCCAACTCATATCTCCGATAGTTTATTTTGTTTCTAAAGTAATTTCTTTAACTGTTTTGTATTATTTTTTTGAGAATGACTAGGGAACGGTATACCGTTGCAACGGTATAGACATGAAACTTATGAAACTTATCAGTTTCAGTGCTGGTTTCATGAGTTTCAGTGTTTAGTTTCATCAGTTTCATGTTTTATCAGTTTTTAGTGCTAAGTTTCATGAGTTTCAGTGCAAAAAATCACAAGTTTCATGAGTGTCAGAGGTATACCGTTGCAACGGTATACCGTTTTTTAGTTTTTCTGTATTTTTTTTATCACGTTATTTCTCTTGCACTCTATCACCTTTTGTGTTAGTTTACGTGAATAGGTTATCTACTCTATAATAGATAGTATATTTTTTTTTCTTACCTCCACTTTCTTTTATATAAAATTTTATTAATGTTATATTACTAAAAGACGGCTAAAATAGCTCTATTGAATATGGCTTAAAAGGTACCACGCTGTAGGGGGCTAATTATATATATTTGAGGCATATGATTTTCTAGTTTATATACAGCACCAAGCCGAGACATGATTGGATGGTACAGCACAAATTAGTTTTAAATGCTGCATTGATGCAGCCGATCGAGCAATTTAGCAGTATATGATGCGTGCTTTGGATTGGCGCTAGCACGCATCTAGCTAGGCTTATATTCTACTTCCTCGTGTTATAAATAGCAATTATTTTAAATATCAATATAGTTTTTAAAATACATCTTTGATAATTAATTTTTGTTATAATATATTTATAAAACGCAATACATATGAAAGTATTTTTCAAGACAAATTTACGCATATGATTTTCATGTATCAAATTTAAATATTTAAAATTATTGATTTTTTAAAAGTTTGATCGTACATATATTCAAAATAACAACTATTTATAATCAGAGAAAGCAGTTCGTTAACGTTGTTTTGGCCTCTTACATTCTTTTTTTACTTAGAGCATGCGCGGAGTACTTCGAGTATATAGTAGCTAGTACTACTACCAGTACTCCGATCTTAAAGAAGATCCAAAGGGTTTTGGTTTTTTTTTTTAGCTTTTAGGGAAGGGGATGTAAGGAACTAGAGGCGAGGTAGCATTACTTTTCACTACTCCATTTTTTTAATCCATGCTCCAGGGAGTAGATTTTGGAAATATTAATTTTAAGGCTGTCTACAGAGAATCAAAGCGTTTTCACGCTAAATAGCACTTAAATTTTGAGTATTTAAATCTAGATCCAATAGATGAAATCACTTCATCTCCTCTCCTTGAGTACTATTTTATCAAGACTAAATTTTTTAGGTATTGAACGAGGAACTTATTCTTTTCAGCATGGATTTTTTTTTACATCAATTATAGGGGTGTTTGGAAGAGCTTCAGCTCGACCAAATTCGGGAATCTGGTGGAGCTGGGTATTCCTAGCTCCACCAGATTCATGGAGTAAGAGCTGTGGGTATATTAAGAATATCTAGGTGGATAATTTTGTTTACATTTTAGCATAAAAATATAAATTTAATTCACTTTATTTTAGCCTACAAGTTTCAAATCTGGGGTGAAGCTGGGATCTGAAACCTTGCCAAACAGGGCCTATATACTAGTTTTACAAAAATTAAATTATGTAAAAAAGAACATTTTTTCATGGACTTTTTTTTACATCAATTGTATACTAGTTTTACACAAATTAAATTATGTAAAAAATAATATGATAATTATGTAAAAAAAAGAACAAAATAAACTATAAGGAACCCAACAAACAAAAAATGTGGATAACAAAGTCAAAATAATAAAGCACAAAGTGGATCAAAAAGCAATATCTAATAGACAAAACTGAGTGCTCACGAACTAAAAAAAAAAACACCAATATCTAATAGACCAAAAAAATTAAGTGCTCACAAACCAATAAAACACTCTAGTGCCACTTAGAAATTTTCTAATTTTAATCAACCTCCTAGCATAGCTCATTGATGGTGTGGTTTTACTGTATACACAATGTTATCGTTTGTGTATTCAACACCCTACTGTTAGGTGCATCATGCAGTTTACCGGCACACATCAAGAAAAAAAGCATGATGCATACTGTGCTTCCTTGTTGCTTTTATTAAAGTTAGAAATTAATAATACATGAATATCTATATAGAATAGGGTGTCGTATGACTCACTTTGTAGTAAATAAATATGCAGAAAAAAGTTGCTTATTCAATGGTAATAAGTAGCTCAAGTGTTACGGACAAAATGGCCCGATCGGATAGCAATGCGCGTCATGATTCTTGGTCGCTTTTACCAAAGTTAGAAAATTATAGTACATTAAACCTACAGGGCAGGTTGTCATGTGCCCACTTCACAGTAAAATACAAAAAAGTTCCCGATTCGACGGTTATAAGTGGATTACGTATCACGAATAAAGTGACCAGCGTAACCAACCTTTCATTGGCTGTATACCACTTTACATTCCACCAAAACCCAAGGTAAGCATCCTGGATTCCCATGGGTTTGCACACTGCAGCGTGGGTTTTGTGGTCCTTAAATGTGGTGCTCTTTCAAGCAAATAAAAATGAAATGGATCAGCGTGCGTGGTCCATATCGAACGCTTTCCCATTTTTTGAACGGCGGTTTCTGTAGCTCGGCGATTCCTTTGGAAATTAATCAACATGAGACGAGGTACGTCTCCACAGCGACGCAAAAAAGAAATGGCCGTCTACTGGTACGTGCGTACGCATGCACGGCGAGGTTACTCGACAAGTGTTCTACCGGCCGGTATCTTTTCTTTTGGGTGCCCGGCCCTGTGGCTGCTGTGGGTACTTACTTTAATCCTGCGCGTGATTGGTCGGTCAGCAGGGTGGGCGCCACTGCACACTAGCAGGCCGGAGAGCTGTCATTTGGCGCACGGATTAAGCCGGAGACCTAGCTAGTAGTACGATCCATCCATCGACCTACGTACCTACGCCTTAATTAGCCCCATATATACATGCATGGTGGTTTTGCCTGGCGGTGAATGCGTCGTCGACAGTGCTACAGCGCTGATCGCGTACTCACCCACATGTGGCCCGTGGATGGATGCGTGTCCAGATCACGCGATCGATGCCATATACTCCTATCTACTACTAAGAGCATCTCCAGCAAGGGCCCCTAAAACAAGGTCCCTATTTTGGATTTAGGGACTCCCCCTATTTTTTGAGGTCCTGTTTTCAGAGCACAAGTCCAGCTCTAAATTTGCCTCCTCAGCCCCAATTCCCAGGGACACGAGTACAACCCATATTGTTGAAGATAGGGAAATACATGAGAGGCTTCGAAAATTTTATAATGTTTTGAAAATTTTAAATTTAAATTTGAAATTTCATGTTTTTAAATTGTAAATGTTAATATGCTTATGTTTTATGTATTACAAATATTTTTGATTGAATTTTAGTGGTGTCAAATAAAGATTATACATAGCGGATATGTCAAAATAGGAGAAAAAATAAAATAGGGGCTGAGATTTAAGGGTCATTCTTTGACTTGTGCTCAAAGCAGTGGCCAAAAATAGGGGGAGCCCCTAAATCCAAAATAGGGACCCTGTTTTAGGGGCTCTTGCTGGAGATGCTCTAAGGCCATTCACAATGGAGAGTTTCATTACACGGTTTCCAAAAGTGCCACATCAACTTTTGTCTAGGTAACCGTGTATCTCAGGTTTTATCCTTCCATGAAACTCTTTCTATCTCTCTCTTCATAATTATCTTGCCATGTCACCAAACATGATGATGTGTCACATCATTTAATGAAAATGAAACTCCCACTACCAATGGCCTAAGAGCTAGCGAGATTTATTGACAAGCCAATTAATGCGGATGCATGCATGCTGCGCATGTGGAGTACCATCCACGGCAAGGGGTGGTGGTGGAGCCACCGGACGGCAGTGCTGGTTGGACGGCAATCTCACCGATGGTGGACCAAAAGCAAATTCCGGATGGCCACCATTGGAATAGGAGCTTGCCACTGTTGTTTAATCTCTACTATATAAAGTGAGAGTTTCTTCCCACGTCACATTAATTGCTCTGCTTAATTGCCCTACTTAATTGCCCTGCTTAATTGCCCTACGCAAGAAACGAAGCGTTGCTTTAATTAGTCAGCTTTTGCAAGAAACGAAGCGTTAAAGATAGATGTTTGATCTTATGAAATAGTATTTTTTATTTTTTAATCTTTATTTTTCGTTATCAATTTTGTTTTTTGTAGCAACGCACGGGCATATAACTAGTTCACTCTAACTTACAGAGCTGGCCACACAAGTTTGGTTTACCCCCTTCCCCTACGGTTTTAGGAAATTTTCCAATACCTTCTAACAGTAGTAAGGGTTCGTAGTACTAGAAATTAAATCTACCCGTTGATTTGTCGATTTTTTGTATTTTGTTTGTTTACGAGGGTATCATGAATTTATTCTAACTTATTCTCACTGAACCTATAAATCACTAGCCGGCCCGCATATATGCGCGCGTGTTTATTTAAGACTTATTTGAGTAACTATAACTTAATTTTAACTAATCTGATCTATTAGATAAAAAACGACTCATATTGGATTCGGAGTGTTACCGAAAAATAACACGATTGTAATGGCCACTGATCCTTGCCACACCTGGCTAGATATATAAGCATATATGCATGTGATGTGTGTTAGCACGAATCTCCTCTAATTAATTAATTAATTAATTAATATAACACATATATGTATCACGAGATGTCAAGATGTTCGGTTTCCTTTTATAGCAGGCAAATGCTAGTATGTTTGTGGTATGTATATGTCAGTGATTTAAATAGCTTGTTATAGCTTCGTGATAGTTTTGATATAGCTTTTTCAAACATAAAACACTACGCAATTGAATGAAATTCTACAAACACAGTTGCAACTGCTATAGCCGCCATATTCACTGTTGTTTCCGTTGTTTTAGTAGCCATGATAGCTCAGCTATGCTATGTACGTATGCCAATTCTTTTTATATTTCTAAACATTAACTGTGTTTTGTGTATGGTCTTCTTTTATCATATTTGTTATACTTAAATCGAATTACTTTGGCTCCTAGAAATAATAAATATTTGTTAAAATTGAAATTCAACTCCTAAATTTACATAATTATATAGATTATTTTCTATTATAAATTGTATCACTGATATATACTAAATTTAAATATTAATTCATTATATGTAAATTACCGGTACTACATACTTAAAATAGTAAAAAAAAATTATAGTAAACCACGACGTGTATCGACAGCTTCTTATAGCCACGATAGTGCTCATATATTTCTCTCACCGTAATGGATCGCGGACCGCCATTTAAATCCGTGTATATTGTCGGGATCCATGCATATGCATATGATTAGTGTGAGGACGGATTTCGCTTAACACAGTTGGATTTTTATTACACGACGTGAGAGTTTTCGTGATTTGATATATGACTCCTATCTCCTTTTAGTCTTGAACGACGACGTGCATGCCTACTTCTGGCCAGCTACTAGCTAGTAGTCACCAGTGGCTGCGAGCTAGAAAAAATTCAAAACCTGGACAAATTTAATTACGGTTTGGACTGAGTTTGAGTGCATGTTGCCAATTGCCATGTAACCTAGACTTAAACCCTGCTAGATAAGCCACTAGATGACCCATTTGCTAGCCCTAGTATATGATCATTAGGCTTTAAGCCGGGCAACAGACCCTGGCCCGTCGGGCCCCGGCTCCAGTCCCCCTTTACCTGATGTCGTGTACACTGGTCGGAAGTAGGCCCGTTATAAATTCCTCTCAGTACTCATTATCTCTACCTACCAAAGTGTTTCCTGATCTAGAGCTGTGGTATGCACTGGTCAGAGAAGAAAGGCGTGTGGACTGTAGTGGTAGCATGCTGCCATGTCCTCGACGGGACCGTGGCTTTCCCGGCCGTTTGACGAGCCCACGACTAGCCGGCCCCGCCGGCCGTACACGACGGCCCACGACTATATTGCAACGCTGCACGTCAGCACGCGTTCGTCGATCCAGAGCCGGCCGCCGCGTTCGGAAACCATCGGCAAGCTAGACGGCAAAGAACGAAGCAACGGGCTCGAGCGAGCGGCTTGGTTAATTGCATGTGCGCGGCGAGTGCTCGTCAGAAACCCGACCACCGCGCGTCGTACGCCCAGAAGTCGATCCAGAACCAATTAATGCCTACTCGCACGCAGTCCCGTCGATTGTACGTGTTTTTTCGTTTTCTTTTTTGCTTGTACGATTCCGGCGCCGGCGTTCGTTCGTGCACCCCACAGGCCCAGCCCAACGGCACGTCTTTTTCTGGAGCGTACGTGCCAACCGCCGATGATGGCATGTCTATTCCGGCCGGCACGGCGCGCCCACCATGCGCATGCGACTGCTCGCAGTCATCTTCTTCGTCGGCGTGCGTTTTCTCCCGGCTCGACCACAACCTTCGCCGGAGGAGTTATTTCAGAATTTGACATTCAATTCGCAAGTTTTTAGCTCATTTGGATGACATATGAGACCGTCTGTATGTATGACAGTGGACCAGAATGTCAAATTCTGAAATGCGAATTTTAAAAGTGTGTCAAATTCTGAAAACTCTCTCGCCGGAGCGGTTGCCCGTAAGTTGCACCGTTTCATTTGTACACACGATGAATTCGTTTTCACTAGTAGTGTGTTTTGCGCGTTACTCAGTCATGAATTTGGCCGCTGTGTGTTAGCACGTACATATGAGATAGGAGTATTCGATCCTGTGATTATGCTAGTCTAGTCTTGGTAGTTCTTATTTCGGGTAGTATATATGTTTCACTTTATCTGTATAATGAATTCTGAATTAAATTAATCACTAAAGTTATCTATTTCATAACAGTTAAAGCACCCAATAATTCAATTCGGCGTGCATGGACTTGCCCCCTGCTGACGTTTCATTTAACAGAATTTTGTTCTCAAGCTCCTAATTTAGATTGTCCTTAACTTGATGACTTTCCTGAAATAGTCATTCAAATACAATTATGCTGCTTCTCTAGCAGAGTACTCTCTCTGTTTATTTTTATAAGACGTGTTTTAACTTTGTATAAGGATTAAGATTGCATTAAAATTGAGAAAGATATGAGAGAAAATGACTTAGATGCCCCTACTTAATTGTCTTGAAAGATGAAATGTATATTTTGTGTGGGTGACTGGGTGGTAATGAATAAATGTATACGGTTGAGAGAGAATAAATATGGATATATATATAAGGAAAGATCTCATTAAATCTACATACAAATCTTATATTTGTGAACGAGATCATTCAAAAAAATAAGCATTGTACTAGTTGTACAGTACAAAGGAATTAGTTCCGATACTGATGCTAGCTATAACCAGAGTACCAGACCCAGCCTCTCTCTAGATCGTATCACACCCTTAGCTGACAATGAGGAACAAACACTTCAAATTGCTTATCTTTCTGAATTCCGAGCCATTTCTGCACATTCACAAGCGTTGTGTATCAAACACGTTTCTGATTACTTGCCGGGGCACATAATCGGGGCCACTGAACAACGAGATGGTGTCATTCGTCGACGCGAAGAGCTGACCACCGTGCGCCGCGAGCTTCGCGTAGCACGTCTCCTCGGTGTTCGCATTCTTCCTGCTCATCAGCTTGCTCCGTGATGTCCACCGTACGCCGGCGGCGTTGCTCCGGAGGTCGAGAAACCCTAGGGCGTCCTACTGATTGATCACGCAGACCGACCTCTCGCCCTCCATTACGATGGCGTGCAGGACGTGCTTGTCCTCGACGGACGCCGGTCTGCCGACGTCGGACCCCGACCAGACGACGTTCTTGTCCCGGAAATCCAACAGGCTGATGAGAGAGGAGTCGGTCCGTGGAAACATGGTCGCCAACTCGCCACCCTGAGGGTGTTGGTGACTTGGTGCCGTCCAGCCACTGAAGCTTATCGGTGTCGCGCAGTGCACAGCTCGGCAGCCCGTAGAAGAAACTGTCAGCCGGACCGCCACACCTAGCGTGTCCGGATTCTAAGCCGTTGGGCTGCAGTATACTCGCAGACCCAACCAGAGCAGCGGGTCAAGGTCTCTTGGGCTATCTCCCCCAAAAAACTAGCACAATGAGGGGGTGCTCGCTCACCATTATAAACCATACTAAAACCCTCTCCACAACCAATGTGGGACTATTTCTAACAATCTCCCTCTCACACATCGAGCCGAGATTATCTAGGAACCACCTGGGGCACCTGGGCTCTGATACCACTTGTTGGGATCGATAATCACTCACGCGATCATAGTGGACACAACCAGTGGCGGAGCCAGAAAATTCTAAAGGAGGGGGCCAAGAATGAAGTGAACCTCTACAAATTCACTATATAATAAGTACAATATGTAACACTTGTAATTTGCAAGTGTTACATATTTCACATAAGACGATAGTTGATATTTGCGAGTCCTCATATTCTGAAAATGTTGTAAAATATCTTCCATGTCTCTCTTGCAAACACATCTTGCTCAGTATAACAAATTATGAGATCATTCAACCAATCGTAATTCCTACCAGCAAATGGCTATATCTCTTCATCTAATACACATAGGATAAAATAGCAGAATCAAGTCAATCAACAAATCTACCTATAAAGAATCAAGAGATGACGAGAAGAACCACAATGTGCGTAATTCCTAATTTCTAATACAGCAAGAAGAATCTCCGCATATATGTGGTATAGAATCCAAGTATTATTATTTATTGGCAACCCTTTTAGCCGAATAAATGGAGCAGTGTTGCAGGAATACCAATTGAGAGCATCAGAGCAACATCTTGAATTCTCGATCGTATTCGTACGTAACTACGTACCAATGGTGGCTAGTAGCTGACCTTGATGGCTAGGGACACAGAAGACTAACACAGCCCGCTGCACGCGATCGCTCCACGTCTCCACTGTTCGATTCGATCGATCCTGATAGTTAGATTCATTGATTCGTTCTCTGGACTGGCTATCACTAAAATGTTTGAACCTCCTGATTAGCCGACCGGGGCCCAGGCCCACCTAGGCCCCGGCGGCAGCTCCGCCTCTGGACACAACTATCACTTTCACGTGGAACTCAATGAAGGAGAAACACAGAGAATGTTTTAGCACAACACACCTAATACCACTTTCTTGCTTCTCACTTATTTCAACTAAATAGTACATAAACTTAAATAAGCCACATACGCACCTACTGGCCAAGCACTACCTCCAATAGCTCCTATTACTATGGATCACAGATCCAATGCATACGGCTATGCATGACCTATTCCAGTGCATATACATGCACACGCTCAACCACTAACACACCTCATGCAGAACACTTCAAAGACTTGGCAACTAGTGGATGCATGCACACACGCTAGATCCGGCCGGCAATGCGCCCACGTCCTCCGCGCGGATTCGCTCTGACGACTTGGCCACGCACATCTTGCGGCCACACGCGCCCCTGCGAGCTCCTGGAGACTTGGTCGCTACATGGACTAGCTAGCTCCTCCAAGCAACGTGCTGCATGCACACAACATCCTGGCTAATACATGCACTAATCAACTAACTACATGCAGACTCTCACCAGCTTGCATGGACTCAATGCAAACTCTAATACAAAATAAACATGGACAATTACACAACAAGATTAATCAATAAACTCAGGCTCTGGTACCAATTGTCAGCCGGACCGCCACACCTAGCGCGTTCGGATCCCAGGCTGTTGGACTGCAGTACACTCGCAGGCCCAACCAGAGCAACGGGACAAGGTCTCTTGGGCCATCTCCCCCCAAAAGCTAGCACAATGAGGGGGTGCTCCCTCACCCTTATAAACTATGCTCAAGTCCTCTCCACAACCGATGTGGGATTATTCCCAACAATCTCCCCCTCACACATCGGGCCGAGATTATCTAAGAACCACCTAGGGCACCTGAGCTCTGATACCACTTGTCAGCCGGACCGCCACACCTAGTGCGTCCGGATCCCAGGCCGTTGGGAAGTACACTCGCAGGCCCAACCAGAGCAGCGAGCCAAGGTCTCTTGGGCCATCCCCCCAAAAGCTAGCACAATGAGGGAGTGCTCCCTCACCCTTACAAACCATGCTCAAGCCCTCTCCACAACCGATGTGGGACTATTCCCAACAGAAACCGGCCTGCTCGTCGTCGCCGGTGGTGCAGTCCCATACACCAATGCCGTACTCGTTGAACCAGCCCATGCAGCTTGCAAAGATCCTGCACTGATGGTCGAAGGCAAGTGCTCCGGGGGTGAAGGACCTGACCTAGCGATCGTGCGCGACGCGGAAGCGGTGGCGCAGGTCGTCCGTGAGTGCGGAGAAGGCGGCCACACAGCACTACCGTAAAAGAAAACTAAGGCTTTACTACAGGTACATCACCACCGATTGTATTTGAACCTGTACTGATAGTGACATCAGTACCGATTCATTGGCTATAGGGCTGTAGTGGGCTTTCAATACCGGTTCGTGACACGAACCGATACTGAAGGCACGGGGTACATTAGTACCAGTTCGTGACATGAACCAGTACCGAAGCCCTCACATTAGTACCAGTTGGTGTTATGAACCGGCATTGATGCCTCATTTCAGGAAAGTTCAAAGGGAATGTATATTCTATGTATATTAGTACGCAATGGTGGGTGGGTTGGTTAGAAGAGTGAGGCTGGAGTCACGAGGTTGCGGGTTCAAGTCCCGCTTCTCCCATACATCCTCGATATATTTTGAAACATTTTTAGTCCTATCAATACCGGTTGGTGGAGCCGGTACTGATGCCCAATGGGCATCAGTCCCAAATGGCATGTACCGGTTCAAAAATTGGTACTGATGGCCAGATCTGTAGTAGTGCAGGCAACGACGAGGAGCGTGGAAGCATCGAGGTAGGCCACGTCCTTGACCGGCGCATGGTCGAGATAGATTGGTCGACACTCCTCGAGCATCCAGTTGTACACGCACACGGCGCCACCGTGCGTGACACAGCACCCTCCGTCGGGTGCCTTGCAGACGGCGGCCCCTTCCCCTGGCGCTCGCCCTGGTACGGACGCGGCCAGGCGGAGCCGGTTGCCGTCAAACCCGCCTCAACGTACGGCTCGGACGAGGTCGAGGAGGCCGTAGTAGAGCGCCTCGCGGCAGAGCACCCCCTCGGGGATGTGCGGCGACACGTGGAGCCCGCCCGTGTGGAGCAGGTCGATCAACACCGCGAAGCAGTCCGGGTTGCGGTCGATAAATTACTCGACCATGCCTAGTCCCTCCGCAGTTGTGCCTAGAGCTGGGCGTTATGCCATGCCGAGCCGGTCTGGTATAGATTTATCATGCCGAGCTACGACGGCCCGTTGTGTCGGCCGTGCCGCGATGACCCGTTGTGCCGGTCGTGCCGTGTCGGTCCGTCTCATCTTCGGCGAGCCCAGGTATGGCTCATTTGTTCTTCATGCCGTGCCGGCTCAGGTCCGGCCCATTTGCAACTATTACGACGAAAGAAAAGAGGACAGGGACACACAGAGTTGAGGCAGTGGAAAATGAGTAGGGGAGACATACGAGAGAGATTGAGAGAATCAGGTGAGAGAGACATTGAGAGAGACGGGTGAGAGAGAGATTCGAGAGAGGAGGGCAATGAGCGAGAAAAGAGAGTGAGGGAGAAATACGAGAGAGATTGAGAGAAACGGGTGAGACAGAGAGACGAGTTAGACCGTGAGAGAGAGAGAGAAAGAGAGAGAGAGAGAGAAAGAAAGAGAGTTGAGAGATATTAAATAGAGGGGGCAATGGCGAGAAAGAGAGTGAGGGAGACATATGAGAGGGATTGAGAGAAACGGGTGAAAGAGAGTGAGGGAGACATACGAGAGAGATTGAGAGGAAGGGGTGAGAGAGGGAGACATTAAGAGAGACTGGTAAGAGAGCTGAGAGAGATTCGAGAGAAGGGGGCAATGGGCAAGAAAAGAGAGTGAGGGAGACATACGAGAGAGATTTAGAGAAACGGGTGAAAGAGGGAGACATTGAGAGAGTCGGGTGAAAGAGGGAGCTGACAGAGATTGAGAAAGACAGGAGAGAGTGAGAGAGAGAGAGCGTTGGGAGATATTGAGAAATACAGGCGAGGGAGAGAGAGCTGGGATAGATGGGCAAGAGGGGAGAGAGAGCTGAGAGAGATTGAGAGAGACGGGTGAGAGAGAGAGAAAGCTGAGAGATTGAAAGAGACGGGTGAGAGATAGAGAGTGTGTGTAACATCCCAAAAATCAAATAAAAGGTAAAATCCATTATTTGATTAATATTGTGGATTAGTAGTGCAATTCCATGTATTTTGGTGAATTAGTTGTCATGGAGAAATTGAATAATCAAGTAATGGGGACTAGAAAGAAAATATTTTTTGTAAAATATTTAAAAGTTTTACAGGGTCTAAGATTTCTATGATAAGTTCATTCTATCTTTACCCTTGCCTTCAAATTTTTTTAAAAAAGGAATAAAATGTGAGTATACTATTTATTCTTATTTAGTTATCCCAACATTGAAAATGTGAAAATTTAACTAAAAGAATTCTTGTAAAATAAATACTTGGGATTTGAAGTTGAAATTTTTATGGAAGTCTATCAGTACCATTCCAAACCCTATATAAAAGTTTCAAAAATTCATCTATTGATTTAACCCATAATTTAAATCTTTTTCCGAATTGATTAAATTGTGTGTAGTATCTTGTCAGATTTTTAATAAAATAATTATTACGATTTAGAGTCTGAAAATTTTAATGTATATAGATAATTGGTTCAGGAGATAACTCAAAAATTTTGGAAAACTATTGAGACTTCTAGACCCTAGAATAAATTCTTTTATTTCGGTTCTGCTTGGGAAATGAAATTGGGTTATTCCTCCTTTCACTGCCGAGTGGGCCCAGCGCACAGTGCGAAGTGATTTGGCCCACCTGTCATTCACTCTCTTCTTTCCCTCACTCTCCCTTTCTCACTTACTCTCGGGCCATGGTCCCACCTGTCAGGTTCTTCTCTCCCACCTCATCTTCTTTCTGCTCTACTCCTCCTTTCCCGTACGAGATCGCCGAAGGGGAACAAGGATCATCATCCTCCCTGCCAAAAGCTGGCGCAGTTTGGACTCATTTGCTGGCTACTGGGCACTGTCCCCTACAGCTCACCCCGACCAATCTGCCGCAGCCGAACGCGAGAGAGACCGAGAAGAGACCCGAACCATTGCCGTTCATCTTCATCTGCTCCAACCCCAATCGCTTGCCCTCTTTCCTCTATTTAAGGGACTATTGAGCATGCTAACTCACCCCTTAATCCGCAACACACAACCACTCTACTCCCAAGTCTCTCTTTTCCTCAAATCAATTTCATCTTCTTCGGCTCCGGCCAGGACCCGAAAGAGGGGAAATTCTGAATTGCTAGCCCACGGTGAGTAATACCTCAAATTGACCGCATGTAAAGCATCCATGAATGCTTACGAGCATTTTGCACCTTTTCTCCCAGTTCGGATCATCTCGGAGAGTCTCCGCACCGAACTCCTACCACCGCTGCCGTCGCCACTCGGTGAGGACTCATTCCGTTCACTATCTTTCATGGGGAATGCTTGTCTTGGCGTCCTTAGAACATGTCGATGCTTGTACCAATATCGATTGAGCTTGGTCTGGCCTAAAATGTCGCTGCATCGAACCTCACCGTAGTCTTCCACTGGCCGCCGCTGCAAGCCAAGTTTCTTTGAGTACCCCTCTCAACCGAATGCGCTAATAGGTGTGCGCAGGCATGCTGTAGTTGTATACGCTGCCCTTGAGGCCTCGACGCCGTCGGATCATCGTCGGCGAGCTCGGAGGCGCTCGCCTCTGCATCGGGTCACCGACAATCTGGGCCCGGTCGACAGCGACTTGCGTGTGCAAGTCTCACTGCCCGGCCGGGACCACCGGTCAGCTGCACCGCTTTCGCACGCACCGGCCACGTGTGCCACTAACGTCACTGGCCCACTGTCAGAGACCCAGCCCAGTGCGCGCAAGTCGCAGAAATGCGCTTTCCACAAAGGAAAACATATTTCCTTTTTCCCTCTGATTTAATGAAACCGAATAGACTCAAAATTGCATAACTTTTAAACCATAACTCCAAACCAAATGAAACAAGTTTCTAAATTCGTATAAAATCATGGATAATTATAATATGCAAAAATATTGAATATTTGTTTATGAATTTTAATTTGAATTTGAATCGTATGTTTGAAACTGGTTGCATGTAACTTTTGTATAAATTGAATTCAGATTTAGTGGAATAATTTTTAATAGAATGTATGTATGATATGATTTCATAATGCACAAACAAATCTGAATTTAGAATTGATTTGCATTAATTTTTAAATAAGTAGGATTTCAAAGTAGAAAATGATTAAAAAGTCATAATTAATTCAATATATGTTCAAAAATTGAGAAACCACTTTTGTTTGACTCATTAAGCAGCATAAAACATGATTCTAGGAAAATATCTAGGGTGTACAATGATATTTTTATTTCTTCCTTATTGTATTGTTTAGTGAATAGATTTAAATTCAAATACGCTATTAATACATAAAATGATTAAACTATGCTTATGACTTGTAATTGTGTGTGTATTCATTCTGTTTGGTTCTTCATTTGATTTCTTTTGCCATTATTGAAATATTGGTTTCTGTTATGCACCCGTTGAAATGATGAGTAGATACTGACGTTGCGAATCCCGTAATCAACGACAATGGATTTGATCTGACTTCAGAAGAGCAAGGCAAGCACCCCTTTGACCATTTTGAATCCAATTTTCTTAACTACTTAAAATGTGATTAAGAACCTGCCTGCATGCTTTATATTTCTAGCAAATCTTTATTTTGTGATTAATGGTAGTTATAACCCACACTGATGGATCTTTCTTAATTACTTGGAAATGCGAACTATGATAACCTTAGAAAATGGTTAAGTTAGACTGGGAATAATTGTTTATTAAATTGTATATGCTTAGCTCTGTTCTAGTAAATGTTAGTGACATACACATCAACATCCATCTTTCTTAATGGAATTTTCTAATGGTTAATTTGAGCAGTAAAGGATACTGATAATTTGATAAAAAAAATGAAAATAAAACTATTGTTTTGACATGGGTGATATCATTGCCCATATCACTTTAAGGACCGAATGTAGTGTTGTATGATCCAAGTCTAACCGTACATCCATGAGGGCTGGAATGGGACGGCCTTAACTTATTTAAGTTATTTGAAACTGGCTTTGCACTTTGGAATGCAGTAGTAGCACAAGCTATAAATCCTTTTGTGTTAGCTTGTTCGGGGCTGCCACATGAGTCTTGTGGGTAAATGCATACCTATGCAACGATGTACGCCTGGCTATAGTGAGAGACGGTTGTTGTCTCAATTGAACTCAGAAAAGATTATGATTATTGTGATTGTTTGTTTCTACCATAGCAAGGGTTTCACGTCACCGGGCTGGTGCAAAGCTTGAATTAGATAATGTAACGGTTAAGTATGATCTCTCTGCGGCATACCAAAGGAAGTGTGTTAATTAAGCTTTGATAAAGAGACGATTATTCCTTATAGGTAAAGCTGTACAACTCTGCAGAGTCTAAAACTAATCGATTAGTCGTATCCACGGTTATGGATAACTTGGAGAACTGACACTAGTTAGATGTTTTAGTTTTGATAAAAAGGAACATGTTATCCAAATTTCGATTAAACTCATTTATGATAGCATCATGGAATTTGGTATAATGGTTGACTTGCTCACGAAGGATTGTGAGTAATTTATTGCTTCTCACTCACGAAGGAACGTGAGTGGATTGTTACTTTATCATTTGATTACTTGATAATTTAATTATTTTTCAAATTGTTTTAAATTCATTTATGCTTTCAATTATCATTCACTACTACAATTCAAATTCAGTTTTATACAAATTAACCGTAGAAACCCACTTTCTATACAGCTTGTATATGATTTAGGAATTTGTAAGTCTTGCGAGTACAATTTTTGTACTCAACGTGCTCTAATGTGGATTTTAGGTGAAGAACCAGAATATCCTGTCGACGATAACGCTAGCGATGAACTTGTGCTTTATGGCGATGACTGTTTCTAAGGTCACCTTGTCAGTTGCTTGTGTAGTTATGGGTCTAACCGGCATACTGCAAGGCGATGTTTTGCTACTACTATGCTTTTAGTACTTTTGTGTAATGTTATGTAAATTATGAACTTCTGCTGCAATAAAACTTGTAAACTTTTGTATAGCTGTGATCTCGAATTGTGTTGGCGTGTGCTAGCTGCTGATCATGGGACTAGCACGGAAGGCGCTATAGAACCTTTCTTTTACGTTGCCCCGCGGCATAAAAAGGAGGGTCTCACAGAGAGATAGCTCGTCTCTCTCAATCTCTCTCAGCTCTCTCTCCCCTCTTGCACCAACAACCGTTCTCACGTTAATCATGTGAGAACTGACAAGTACTCTTGTTAACTAATCCTAAAATAAATTGTAAATTTTTTTCACTTTTTTCTTTTCCCATTTTTCCCTCTCTATTTCCCTCTTTCTCCCATCTCTTTTCCTCCCCACCCTTTTTCCCCACTCCCCAGGCGTCCTCGGGCGCTCCACCTCCCTAGTCCCCTCCACGCTCGGGCGCTCCGCCTCCACTCGATGCTCGGCCGCCCCTCCACGGCTCCACGCCCAGCCGCCCTTCACCTCCCCTCCAAGCCCCGCCAGCACCTTAGCCTCCCCTCCATGTTTGGCCTCCTCTCCGCCTCCCCTCCAAGCCCTGCTGGCACCTCCGCCTCCCCTCCACGCTCAGCCACCCCTCCGCCTCCCCTCCAAGCCCCACCGGCACCTTCCTCCTCCCACCCTGCCGCTCCTCCATGGCACCTCAGCCCCTCCGCCTCTCCTCCATGCCCCGCTGCCTCCCATGGCGCCTCGGCCCCTCCTCTGGCCCCACCTCCCCACCGCCTATAGCCTCCTCCATAATTCGGCCACCACCCTCTGCCCCCCATCCCGGTCTGCTCCTCTCCGCCTCGTCCACATCGCGACCACAGTGTGGGCACGATGTGGAAAGGGCACTGGCTCGGGGCGACGCGGGTGACGGTGCTAGCGCGGGTTCGGGGGCAGCACGGGCAAGGCGCTAGTGAGGTTGGGCCTTGCCTCGGGCCAGGGCAGTGGCGCCGTACCCTGCCACGAGCCAGGGCAGTGGCGCCGTGTCGCGGGCTGGTGGTGTGCCGCTGTCGTGCCGTGTGCCCATTGTGCCCGGTTCCCAGGACCGACATGACCCGAGCTATAGTGCCGGCCCGACATGGCACGACCCTCTTACGTGCCGGGTTGGGCTTGGACAAGGTAAAACATGCTGCCACGATGCACACTTATCTATGAATGTCCTTGCTAGAGATGGCAATCTTGCCCGATTACCCATGAACTCATGGATAAAAACCCTAATAGAGATGAGTATATTCCTCCTTTATTGCTCGTGGGCATGTTTTTAGGGGCAAATATTTGCCTAATGGGCAAAAAGGCACAGGCATGGGGGAGCTTCACCCGTGCACGGCATTTCTTGTGTGCCGGGCGGGACAGACAAACCGGCACATCTGCTTCAAAATCTCACTGCTCAAAGGGCCTACATAAATAGAACATCAATAAACTAGCATCAGCACACCAAGATGTCATGGGCCTCATGGCAAGCATGGGATTCATTTCGCTTGAGGCTTTGCATCATCCATTCGACCACAGAAGTTACGCCTGACATTACAACTAGAGCAAACGTTTCTTGCTACTACTCCAGTACTCCCTAACCACTACATCATGCCCAATTAGCCGACAATTCAATAGGCAACCGACCCAAGAGTTGCATTCCATACATGGTGCAAGGGAGCGAATTCATTTACAAGAGATGCTCGGAGGCGGTGCTAACTTTTTTTTAAGCCTTTCTTCTGCGCTTCTTTCCACCAGTAGAAGAAGCCTTGCCGGGTGCTGCCTCCTGTTCCATTTCAGCTGCCTCACCTTCTTTCTCCTTCCGCTTCTCTTTGAAAGATCCATCCATAGCAGCAGGAATACCAGCATCTTTTGGCTTCGGACCTGGCTTGCCTTTTCCTTCACCTGATTTGTTTTCATCTTTTGAATCCTTACCTTTGCTGCCAGCCTCCTTTGGTTTGCTGGCACTCTGGCTGCTACTGTCTTTAGGCAAATCATCCTTTGTCTTATCAGCTGACCTGGTGGCTTTGTCCTTGGATCCTTTTTCATCCTCCTTTTTAAGGCCACTTCCAGTTTTAGGCGTCTCTTTGACATCCTTGCTTGCAGTTTTCGCCTTTGATTTGCTTGGAGTACCAGAGCTGCCATTATTCGGTGTACCATTGCTGGAGCGCATACCTTTCGGGCGGCCCCTCTTCTTTGGAAGATCCCCTCCATCACTGCCACACCATGCACAAAACAGTTGTCTCAGAAAAGCTGTAGGCAAATTTCTACATGGCTTTCATGTATCAATTACTTACCTTTTAGGTGTTTCTGCATTCCCTTCCTTCAGTGGCTGCACCAAGTTTCCTCTTCCTTTTCTGCCCCGTGGCCTGGTTGAAACAATCACTAACGCAAATTTAACAAATAATACCTCTTGGGGGCAGGGGGGGTGGGTGTTGGCAATACATGCACCATGCCCCAAAGCTTGGTTTCTCTAATCATGTCCAGTGTTAGATGTCTTAAATTTTTTGCCAAATCAGGCACCCTGAATCTAAGTCGAATTCCAACACCTTTCCAATTCAAGTAGCATTTCCCGTGTCCAAAATTTTTTGCCGAATCGGACACCCCGAATCCGAGTCAGATCCTAACCCATGTGTCCAATTAACACGGGTCATGTCATGTGTAGATCTAATTAAGTTGTACGTGTGCGCACACTTGCATGTGAGCATTCTTAACAGTGACATCAAGGCCTCACGTGCCCTAGGTGCATGTTGGTTCTACATACAAATAGGGGAACCTTTTTTTTTTTCTGAGGATACAATAGGGTAACCTGGTGCTACTGCCTACTGATGCATGAATCAACATTCAACTGTTTAGCATGTGAGCATTCTTAACAGTGACATCAAGGCCTCACGTGCCCTAGGTGCATGTTGGTTCTACATACAAATAGGGGAACCTTTTTTTTTCTGAGGATACAATAGGGTAACCTGGTGCTACTGCCTACTGATGCATGAATCAACATTCAACTGTTTAGCTACTCGCAAAATTAAGTGTGATTTCAAAGCTGCAGATACACAAGTGGTGTAAAGATGGTTTTGCTTACGTTTCAGATGCCACATCAGGAGTTTTGTCTTGTTCCTGCCAGAACAACAGTTAATCAGAAAGGGAAGAAAACAGAATCATAATGCTACCATGAGGTGAATGAAATGTGCATACCTCACTGACGAATTCCCATTTTTCATCCCTAAGCAGTAGTACCTCTATATCTCCATCATCATATGCAATCTAAGCTCCAAACATTATAGGAGTGAACAAGAGAAAACAGAAATTGAACTGAATTTTCAATCATCCTAGTTCTTCATGCAAACCAAATAGCCATGGCAGGGAGAAAAACATCGTCCAGAAAACATACCTTATGCCTTTTGGAAGCAGTATCAAATGAGTCAACAACACCCTTATAAAACCTGCAAATAATTAAAAAGAAGGCTTCAAAATTCTGAAACAAACTACAATACAATAAGTCAACAAAGTGCACCAGAGCAAATGGCATCCACATCAATAATGAGCCAAAATATTTAGTTTAAACTGCAAACAGGACTTTCCTAAATTTAAATGACAACATTCATTTCTAAACACCATTCAAAAGAAAGTTGAAGCATGTACACTGAAGATTTAGAACTGTTCAAAAATAACCAGGCATAATGTAGTAAAAATGAAATGAGCTAACAAATAACATATGACATCATATCTATCTGCTTCATTTAGATATCTCAACAAGAAACATTGTACCAATGACTAAGCCTTTTACAATTAGAGAATCCGGGAATTAACCATCTTAAGAAGGTGCTACACTTCAGACACATCTAATGTTCACCCCACTTACTTCTTATCATCTGGCCACCATACTTTGATCTTCGCACCAACAAGGCTAGCATCCAGGCCCTTGTTTTTCCTTGAACGAGGAGCCTATCAAAAACATATAAACTTAAGAATCAGATCAAATTACTATAGCAAAGATACATATAAAGTAAATCACATGCTAGTCAGGAGCAGTCAGAAAAATAAGAACAGAAAAGATGATAAGTAAAAGAAAACTAAGGTGAAGCAAAAGGAAAATGCAAGATCTGTACATTTGTACTCATCAACACTAGATGATCCAATTAAGGAAAACATGGATATACAAAACATAGAAATTAGTCAGGTATCAGCATGAAAATTCTCAAGTGAGACTCAACCAAGCATCTTGAAGCTCAATTATAAGCTTTTACAACTACTGTATCACATTAAGAGATTTTGATTCTAAATCACCTGAATAAGCTAGGAATCCTATGAAGGTTGTTCCCTAGGGTGCACCCAAGAAATTTATCCAGAGAGATGTGCTTCTATGCTCTTTTTTTTAAAAGTGATTACTTACCCCTTCGCTTGCTTTTAAGATTTGTGCAACTTGTATTAGGAGGGAAAGCATAGAAGCACTGCTCTTATCTAGATTCTTTTTTTTTTCTCTAACTTCTTATATCCGCACATGTACTTCCAACATTGCATAGCCACCCTTTCAAAGTTATTGCAACAAATAAAAGAATAAATATTTGATCTCCTGCATAGTAAATTAAGAAGCACAAAAATATATAATATCTGCACTCCCTAGAAGACAGGCAGATGTACTTAACAGGAGTTCACTAGGCACTTTACATTGAACTTTTAGCTGCAAAAAGTTAAGGAAAACAAGAGTTTACGTATGTTACACTTTTATGAGTAAGTAATCAAATAAAAGACAATTTACAACCATAATCAGTTAATCAACTATATAGTCATACCTCCTCAGTCTCTTGTCCCCGTTTCCTCGTCACCCCGCTATTCTCCCCGCTTTGGCCCTTGGTTCTACCTGAGCCCTTGGTTAGAGACTTTGGAGACATCATTTCCTGTGATTGTGATGAAACAATTGGTGCACCAAATCAGAGCGTTAAAAAAGCAACTAAACTACGATATCACATTTACTAAATTCAAGTTGCAGTGCCATATGAAATTATAATTGTTCATGCAAAGCTCTAGGTTTGGACTTCCAGCAAAAGATAGGATCAAACCAGCAAAGATAGGAATAACTACTATGTACCATTAATGTAATAAAGCTTACAAATAAAAAAATAATTCAAACTACAGTTAATTGTATTAGTAGACAACAGTTCTTAGATACCTTGCGACAGTAAAATCATGCAAATATATTGTCATACACACAAAAGTAAAGACTGGATAATGCAGACAAATCACAGTTAAAAGCAGACATCTTTACTATTGTACAAAAATCTACCAGTGATAACAAAATCACCTTTAGACTCGGGTACTTAGCAGTATCTTCCTCGGGGAGGGTTTCGTCCTTCTGCTCTTTTGAACTGATCTTTTGCTGCTTCTTTGATGATTCTCCTTCACCAGCCTTTCTTGTTGAAGACTTGACATCATCCTTAGCTGACAGTTTTGTTAACTTTCCTGCTGACTCAGTAGCCACAGCCTTCTTCAAATCCAAACTTGAAGGTTGGTTCTTTCCGGCAGCCTTCTTCTCCACTGACTTCAGTCCGGGAGGTCGGCCTCGTTTTGGTTTAACTACAACAGATGCACTATCAGCAGGCTTTGATGTATCATCTGCTCCATTGACCGCCTGTGTGTTGTCGATATCAACGTTAGAATGTGCAACTGCCTCAGACTTGAACGAGGGTTTGAGTTTTGGATCTTTGTCTGAATCAAGATCAGATGACTTCTTGGGCTTTGCAGCAACAGATTCTGCACCTGCATTGTTACCAGTTTTCAGTTGATCAGCACCACTTTGTGTTTTCAGCATAGCAAGGTTGTTCAGGATTGTATTTTGGATTAGGCGGTCATCGATTAGACTCACCATTATCAACTGGAGTTGAACCACTGCTAATAACAGTAGTCGGAGCACCATCTTGTTCAGGGCGGCTGACATCTTGCTCCAACATTGAGGAGTCCTGAAAATAAATATATGCTGGTATACTATCAATCATTTCTATAAATACAGAAGATGCAGATCAGCATACCTGAGGTAGTTCATCAGAAATAGTCCTTTCAGAAAGTTTGCCATCATCCACCTGAACATCAAAAATTCAAAAGTAAGAACAGATGTATCCATACAAACACCGTCTGGCCATTATAGTTTCTTTTTTCTATCTATTAAGCTACCCGGACCAGGATTCCCACTTCACGAATAGAAACCCTGTTAAAATTCATTCTACAGGCTAAAAATAATCACAGTTTCATCCTGCAAGTGATCCATTTCAATCTAGTCAAGAGAACTGGGAAAATTTATGAATTGCAGCCATATCTCGAACAACACACAGGAATTAAGTTATAAACACGATGGTCTATTCTAGGACCTATAAGAATGCATAGCAGTCCTTAAGCTAACAAAAACATCTCCTAATACTAGTTGTACATGTTAGTAATTTAACTGACCGTGTCCTTCCCAAAAGGATCAACATTGTTGTCTTCCCTGACATCCAAAACTGATGTGACAATTTTGCTGTATTCATTCAAGGGAGTGCCTTGAAGTAACTGCAGAAAGACAGGTTTTAATTTTTCATGGCACAAGCCTATCACCTTCTCTGCAAGTTCAAAAGATGCTAGAGAAGTTTCCTGGAAAGAAAAAATCAAAACAATTTGTAAATCTCTTTTTTTTTACGAGAATGCAAATCCATATTATTGATGTGAAGAAAGTTGGACCGATATACCTTCTCTTCATTTTTAACATTCCGTAGAAGACACGATGCAAGCTCTGTTGATACGTCTTCACTTTCCTCTATTACCAGTTTCATTGTTGTTACCATAGAGGATATGACAATGTCTGGATGGTTTGAACTGAAATGAGACGATAAAAAAAGTTCCACTTATCAGAATAGTATAGAGAATACAATGCATACATCTGACATTATAACTCCTCGTCGTCTACCATCAAAATGTTAATTCAATTGAACACAAAAAGTATCACAATCCAGTTTAACCAATAACTATGTACAGAAGATATATTTATCCCTTAAGTTTCAAGAAAGCAGAGTGGGCTTGTGTACCTATTTCGGATTCACAAGCAGAGATGAAGCGTTTCCAACAGAAAAAGGCAATGCTAGAAACTTGTACAATTACAATAATTTTAACAGTGGAAATTTAGCACAGATTATTGAGTTCAAATACAGAATGTTTATACAAGAAAAACAATGAAGATATCATGATTAATTCAATATTCCAGATTGTTATTCTTTGTGTACAGAACAGGTACAGCAAATGCCAAATGGTAAAAGAGTTATCTGCTGTTCTTGTTTCTTAAGAACTCTTACAATTAAGAGCTATTTTAGGCAAATAAAATCGACACCTAGAGCATGCCTAGAGAACATGGCTTAGCAAAACTTAATTGAAGCATATCAGGAAAACTAGCAAAGAGAAGTAGATGAAACTAAGATAAATGATGAGGTTTCTTACGACACGGTTCTGAAGAAGTGGTTAAACATTTCCCGTATCAGATCATCACACTCAAGATCTAACATCACCACACATGACCGGACCTTCGCCACAGTGTCAAGAATTGAAACCCTCCTTCCAAAGGACGGGCTCTCAATCTCATCTAAATGCTCAAAAGCCCCCACAATTATGAAAAACACATCCTGAAACCAAGTAAACAGCACAGGTCAGGATACATAACAAAATGCAAAACAAAATCATTTCAATCAGGAAAGGCACAGCACCCTCATCACATCATCATCATACGGAGCATCAGGTGCAGTGACCCTCGTGATCTCCGATATACAGGATGCTACAGCAAGTCTCACATCAGCGCTAAGATGACCCAACAGCTCCTTCCTGGCCAGAGCAGCCATTGCTGGGCGAATAGCCCTAGACGTGCTCTCCGGAGGTGATTGTTCCACTTTCAATAAATACGTCTCGACCTCCTGCATGAACAAACGATCAAGGTGATCAAATCAAACCAGCAAGCCTAAGCTAGAATAGCAGCTGCCATGTTCACATTCAACATGTACTAGAATGCTAAACAGTACAAATGCATTTCCAGTAATCTATCCGCAATGGAAAATGTTCTAAAAACCATTGAAAACGCTTCCTGTCGTTACTAGAACGAAAAATAGGACGAATTCTAGAGCACAGAGACTAAAGCCACACTCCACTCCAACCATTATCTAAACTCCAATCCAATCAATCCTTGCAAAGAGGCAATAGCCCAGAGCCTCACCCCTCTTTCCACTAATACCAAGCAACAATCCCGAAAGCATACAACCACAGAGACATATCCTACAAATGGAACCCTAACATTGAAAACCAAACAAGGTAAACACACAGAGTTATGAGAGAAGGCTTACGCTGAGGAGTTTGAGCAGGCCTTCGGCGTCGTCGGGCGCCGACTGCAGTCTGGCCCCAACATCCCCGAGCTGCTCCTCGAACTCCTCGAGCGTGAGCTCCTTGTCCTCCCCGTCCGCCGCCATTCCCTGCCTCGGGAACGCCGAATCGGGGCGGGGGCCGCCCGGATCGGGGCGCCGCCACGGAGATCTACAGCCGCTAGGGTTTCCCCTCGCGGCGTGGGGGGTGACGCGCGCGGGGGGGAAGGCCTCGGTGTCCCTCCCACGCAGGGGGAGGGGCTTATGAAACGACAGCGGAGGTGGCGGTGGACGGTGGCGGTGACGAGAGGAGATTTTGTCTAGCTCCCGCTCCGGCGATCCCAGCCTTTCACAGTCCCTGGCTCCCCTCCACGACGGTGCGGCTCGCTCTGGCTCGCGTGGCTTGGCCTCGTGGAATCGGCGGGCGATTTATGTGGGGGGTTTGGCTTGGGCTCAGTTCGGCGCGGGCCTGCCAAAAACTGGCCACGGACGCGTCGGGGGGTCGATGGAATTCCGTTTTAGGGCGGCGTGGCGTCCGAGGCGGAGCCTCCTCGCGGTAGCCGTGCGGGGGCCTGCCGCAGCTACGATCTCGGCCGTCGTTTCGTTTGCGTGGAGCGGACAGCCTGATGGTTGGCACGCTGCACGCTATCGCCGAAATGGTGATCTGGCACAGGCCTGGCTAGGCTGTACTTCGCCCGTTAACAATAAGAAAAGAATGGAAAAGAAACTGTGTTTCGCAGAGATAGACGCGGCGACGATGGCGGCAGAGGTACGGACGAGAGAGAATGGTGCAGTGGGATGGCGGTGGCGCCCCATGAATCCGAGGTGGTAGCCGGCCTTGACGACAGTCGTGGAGGGATAGAGGGGGTAAAAGATGGGAGAAGCTTAAGGCGACGACGGACATGTTGAAAGGTAAGAGACGACGATCCGAGAAGAAAGGTATTTATATGCGCGCGTGCCCTAGGGTTAGGGGGCATACTATCATTGGATTACTGCTATCCAACGGTTGTGTCTTGTCTTATTCAAAAAGCAACGATATATGTAACGGTAAATGTAGAAAGCTGTGATAAATAGGATGCCTATTTTATCGTGATATGACTGCGATAAATTTCTCGAGATAGAAGTTAATGCGTGTTTTTATGTGCAAATAAAATATGTCTACCACGAAAATTTTTTAGAAGCCCTACGATTCACTCAATTTTTCAATTGGAAATTTTAGCTTAGTAACGCTCAAAAAAATTTAACTGCAAATAGCACTTCAAAAATCTCTCGCTTGTTAGATGATATGGTAAACCTTACTGCATGGTCACAATTCCGGCTGATAGCTTCTAAACCTTATTTGAGTCAGACCACAACACATGTCCATTTTCATTTTCTCCAAGATTACTAAAAATGCATTTATCTGATCTCCCTATATTTAGTTGATTCCTTCCTCGTGAATGCGATGATCATGCCATACACGGTGGGATGAAGTGACTCCTTTCGCTCTACTTAAAACTGTATTTTTTTTTGTAAATGTAAATAAAGGACTAATCGGGCAAGGCCAAGGTGTTCTTTGGATTTGTTTTGTTTCTGTATTTAGAACAATTGAAGAAACCAAAAAAGGGTATGTATATGCATTGCTACAAGTCTAAATTACAATTACTATGAAAAAGCCGAGTGAGAAGAGTTGATATAAGATTTAGGTTTTTAATTTGGGATTGGTTAGGTTTTGTTTATTTGCAATAGGATCATTGGGTAAGGGTTGAGCTGTGTGTGTATTATGGATTTTTTTAGTTGGAGGTTGGTGTGAAAATCGACCCAAAAGTTTGCCTATTTAAAATAAAACATCATAATGTAACCATTTATAGTTTATTTTTTTCAACAACATTTGCTAATTATGTTGATACTATAGAACATGCTAGCCATCGCTTGCCACGAGAGGTCGAGAGGTCTAGACGGTTTTGGAGAATGGTCAATGTGGTTCAACTTTAACTTAGTTAAGCATATAGTTGCATCTAATCATATTCCCGTGTTACAGAATTCACAAGGATCTATTTACATTTTAGTATTAAAATTGCAAAACAAATTGCATTTCATCTCTTTTATTGCTGAAAAATAACAAAGTAGTTCAAAATTTTACTTTGTGGCCCTCAACATTTCATTCAATTACAAATCCATCCTTGTCGTATTCATTAATGAAACTTCCATAAACAACATGTCTAATGAGGTGTCAACCCAACATCTAGCTGTCTAAGTCGCCAAATCATGCAAGAAGAGAGAGCAAGAAACCTAGAAACCCAAGTGTCAAGACTTCAAACTACACATACATATATGGTAGACACCATATATGTCGTTAGTAACAACACCCCAAAACTCACATACATGTAGCCGAACATATCCTTCACATAAGCAAACAATCGATAATTAGATTGTAGCAACCAAGAACATCGATGACTTGCCACATTTTCCTGCAGTGATGATATATCAGAAGTGTCAACACTCTAAAATTCATACACATGCAATAGGCCAGCCGTCCTTCATCCAAGCCAGCAGCCAATATTTAGTTTTTGGCAACCAAGGACCTCAGTGACCAAAGGCCACATTTCTTGTAGTGCTACCACATATATCACCAGTGTCAACACCGCAAAACTCACACATATGTAGCTAGCCAACTTCCATTCACCCAAGCCAACAATTAATATTTAGTTTCTAGCAACCAAGAATCTCGATGACTAAAGGCCACATTTTCTTGTAGTGTTGCCACATAGATCACAAGTGTCAACACTCAAAACCCAATATACATGTACCGTGCCAATTGCCCTTCGTCCAAGCCAATAATTAATATTTAGTTTTTGGTAACAAAGGATTTCAGCGAGTAAAGATCACATTTCTTGTAATACTACCACATATATCACAAGTGTCAACACCACAAAACTCACACACATGCAGCAACAAGTTACCCTTCATTCAAGCCAATAACCAATATTTATTTCCAAACAACCAAGGACCTTAGTGACTAAAGCACATATGTTATTGTAGTGTTGCTACATAGGTCACAACTCACAAGTGTCAACACCTCAAACTCATACACATGCAACCTACGAGTTGCCCTTCATCCAACCCAACACTCAATATTTAGTTTCCGACAACCAATGACCTCGATGACTAAAGGCCACTTTTTGTAGTACTACTACATATATCACAAATATCAACACCAAAAAACTCACACATGCTACCAATGAGCAAACCTATAATATTTAGTTTCTAGTAACCAAAGACCTTGGTGCCTAAATGCCACATTTTTTAGTGTTACCACATATATCATGGCCAACCAGCCGCCCTTCATCCAAACCAACAACCAATATTTAGTTTCTAGCAACCAAGAGGCTCGGTGACTAAAGGCCACATTTCTTATAGTGTTGCCACATATATTTCAAGTATCAACGCCCCCAAAACCCAAAGACATGTAGCCAGCCAACCACCCTTCATCCAAGCTAACAACCAATATTTAGTTTCTAGCAACTAAGGACCTCAGTGACTAAATACCATATTTTCTTGTAGTGCTGCCGCGTACATCTCAAGTGTTAACACCACAAAACTCACGTACAAGCACCCAGTCGGTTGTCTTTTATCCAAGCCAACAACTAATATTTATTTTCTAGCAAACCAATGACCTTAGTGACTAAAGGCCACATTTCTTAGTGTTTCCACGTACCACAAGTGTTAATACCCGACAACCCACACGCATGTAGCCAGCCAGCTGCTCTTCATCCAAGCTAACAACCAATATGTAGTTTCTAGCAACCAAAGACTTCAGTGACTACATGACACATTTCTTGTAGTGTTGCCACATATATCACAAGTGTCACACACCCCAAAACACACATATATGAAACCAACCAGCTACCCTTGATACAACCAACAACCAATCTTTAGTTTTTGACAACCAAGGACCTCAATGACTATAGACCACATTTCTTGTAATGCTACCAAATAAATATTTTATATCATTTGGTTTTTTTATTAACTAGTTACTATTAAGGTATTCACTTTAAAGCCATTAGTTGCAACAACAACAATCCACATCCTTAAAAGTTCATTGAATGTGCATCGAAAACACAATCACATTAAATACACATATTAATAAGAAAATCTTCATAGCATATCCTAAATAGATATTTTCTATCTTGTAGTTCTTATTAATTACTTAAAACTATAGCAATCCTCATGCCTAGAAGTTCACCAAATCTGCATAAAAAACGTAATCACATTAAATTAGCGATGGCAATTTCCTCGTCGGTAATATCCCCATGCATGGGGGTGGAGGTGGGGGTGATTTCTCCCTGTGGGGGAACATGGACCCCCACCCCTATGCTAATGGGATGGGGGTCGCCCTCCCTCTGTGGCCCCCAAGAGGACCCGATAAAAAAATGATAACATATATTTTTTTAATATGGGATATTGTATTATTTTCTTATATATTTAGACTAAAAATTGAATCTATATGCTAGAATGTATATTTTGAAGCTATATTTGCAAGAAAAAAAGTATGCCTAAGTACTTATAAATTAATAAACAAAATCACATTATTGTTTTAGTAAATTCTTTAGCCTCTTTTTAATCACCCACGAGAATCCCCATGGGGGTCGAATCATCACGGGGATCAAGGACAGAGGCCATCTCCCCTCGTAGGTCTATCGGGGCCAGGGCGGGGGAGAGGGGGCCTCTCCCGGGAGCCCCTATCCCCGTTGCCACCCCTACATTAAATATATAAAAATATCTATAGCATATCTGAAATACAATATTTTTCATCTATCAGTTCTTAGTAGTTACTTATTAGTTAGTAATAAGATATTATCATTAAAGCCATTAACAATCGATTATGACTACAACAATCATCATCTCGATAAATTCACTAAAATTTGCATAAAAAACATAATCACATTAATATTAACATTTATAAGTAGTAGCATATATAAATTATATGTTTTCCTTCTTTTGGTTCTTGTTACTACTAAGATATTCACTTTAAAGCCATTGACAATCAGTTATAGCTAACACAATCCTTATCCTTACAGTTTACTGAATCTGCATAAAAACCATAATCACATTAAGTATGAACATTTATAAAACAAATCTTCATAGCATATCTAAAATAAATATTTTTTTATCTTTTGGATCTTATTAACTAGTTACTTCTAAGATATTCACTTTAGAGCAATTACTCATCGGTTATAGCTAAGAAAATCATCATCCTTAGTTGTTCACCGAATATGCGTTGAAAACACAATTACAATAAACAGAAACACTAATAAGAAAATCTTCATAGCATATATGAAATAAATAGGTTTTTAATTAGTTACTACTGAGATATTCTCACTAGAAGTCATTGACAATCAGTTATAACTAGAAAAATCGTTATCTTGGGAAGTTCACCTAATATGGCTACTACAATCCTTATCTATAGAAGTTCACTAAATCTACATAAAAAATATGATCACATTATATAAAAATATTTAGAAGAAATTATCCATTGAATATATGAAACAAAATATTTTATATCTTTTGTTCTTAGTAACTAGTTAGTACTAAAACGAATTCTTTAAAACCATTAACAAACAATTACGACTGCAACAATCCTCGCCTCGAGAAGATCATTAAATTTATATCAAAAACATAATCACATTAAATATGAGAATTTATAAGAAAATATTCATAGCACATCTAGTTCGAATATTCTCCTCCTTTTAGTTCTTATCACTACTAAGATATTCACTTTAAAGCCATTAACAATCAGTTAGCGTTATAACAATCATTATCCTTAGAAGTTCATTGAAAATGCATTGCAAATCCCATTAAATACGAGCATTTATAAGAAAATATTCATAGCACATCTGAAATAAATATTTTCCATCTTTTGATTCTTATTAATTAGTTACTACTAAGGTAATCTCATTAAAGCCATTAATAATCGGTTACAACTACAACAATACCTCATCCTTTCATTGAATCTGCATAAAAACATAATCACACTAAATACAAAACATTTATAAAAAATATTCACAAATTATTTGAAATAGTTATTTTTCTACCTTTTTCTATTATTAATTAATTACTACTAAGATATTCTCATTAAAGCTATTAACAATTGGTTACAACTACAACTATCCCCATCCTGAGAAGTTCACTAAATCTATATAAAAAACATAATCATATTATATATAAACATTTATAAGAAAATCATCGTAGCACATTTGAAATAAATATTTTCCATCTTTTCCTTTTTATTAACTAGTTAAATTGGTTACCCGAACATTTATTATAAAATATTACGACCTCCGGTCACAGATAGTTATTGTTTAGACATCAACATGGTCTCTAAAACACAACTTTGACCATTTATTTATATTATAATATATTTATAAAACACAATAAAATTATAATATTATGAAAGTGTTTTTCAAGATAAATCTGCACTTATGATTTTCATGTATCCAATTTAAATATTTAAAAAGACATTGATAGTCAAAGTTTTAAAAGTTTGAATGTACCTATGTCCAAAAGAATAACTATTTATGATTGAAGAGATTAATATCTTATTTGAAATAATTATTTCCTATTTTTTGCTCTTATTAATTAGTTACTATTAAGATATTCTCATCAAAGCCATTAACAATTGGTTACAACTACCATAATTTGATCTCAACTTGACAAGTTCATTGAATTTATTTCTAAAACACATTCGTATTAGCTTATAGTTTGATCAACATGATAATGTGTTTTTACGCAGCGCCCTAGCGAGCCAGCCGGCGCGTATAGCACTAATGCATGCTGCACTTATTAGTACACTCACAGCATACATGAATTCATTGATGGACTACACTCACGTGCCCAATGTAACACCCCGGCATGCAATTTATTATCCAACTAAATGAATTGACTTGGGGAAACATTAAGGTGAAGCAACGTGTGAGCGTGTGACTATTCCCCTTTCCCGCATGCCGTTCTCATGGTACCTAAAACAACAAGAAAACACAAGGGTGAGTTCGAAAACTTCGGCAAGCATACCGCAATGGACAACAAGCATAACAACAAGTCAATAACATCTTTCATCATGTATAACATCTCATTCAGAATACTTATCAATATCATCATCAATTTGTATGCGATGTAATGCATTGCTCTGACCTCCGGAACCTCATGCAGGTATGGGAAGTACACACCGTCGGTGTGCACCCTTTCCCCTTCCATCCCGAAGATGGAGGGTGCCTACTCGCTTCCAAACACCACGTGGATGGAATCACGACATAGGACTTACTCAATGGCGTTCGGACTAGTCATAACTTTCTCACCGACCTTGCCGGACTAGCTATGACTTTCTCACCGCCTCGCCTCTATCTCATGACATGCATGCAACCATGCCAAATATCATATTCAATTCACATATTAACACATGGCATCATAATATGTTAAACATGCTCATCATATCATATCAATCATTAAAACATGGCAAGTGGACATATATCATGTAGGCAATTCCATCTAATTTCAACATGCAACCTACAACTTGCTATCCATCACAACACACTTGCCTCAACCACGTGCAAACGGATTGGCGGGAAGAAGAGGGAACTCCCGGGTCACACCACCTGCACATAGGCATCACACACTCACAATCATAACCTCAAAACAGTACACACGCCCCATCTAACCCGACATTGCCAACTACTACGCAAAACATAAAAAAATAGGTTCTGTCCCGCATGGACAGCAACCTTGCAAAAAGCATAACTTGAGTTCTGGGACTCCAAATCGAATAAACGAGTACACCGTCGCGAAGCTTAGGAAATTTCCCAACTTTTTCTAGTTATAGGGAAAGACTGATTCGGACTCTAAAATTGTTTAATCTACAGATTACCACAATCTGTTCCAGTTACGTCACAGATTTTTAGGCGCTCGGTAAAACAGCCATAACTTTCAAACGGCTGATCGGAAATTAACGTGCTTTACGTCCACGGAAAGATAATTAAATTATCTACAACTTCCTAGAAGTCCGTACGGTCTGATTCGGATTCTAAATCGACGGAAACTCGAACCCTAGTTCGACTGCTCAATCTGCCCGAAAACAGAAACGTGGACAAGTTTAGATCTAACCCAAATTACTTCAAACCAGCGCCTCCAATTGATCTAAAAACTTGATAAACACCCTAATAACAGTACCTAGATCATCCCCAAGGATCCTCATGTTCATACCTTTGCCCAAAGCGCAAAACTCCAATCAATCTCCGCGAATCTCCTCGCGAATCGCTCCTCGCTCCACGTTCCTCGCTCCTCGCTCCTTGCTCCTCGCTCCTCGCTCCACGGGATGACTCCGCGAGGTGCAGGGGTGGGGAGACCACCCTAGGGCAGCACGGGGTGGAGGGGAGGTGGTGTGGAGGTGGAGGAAAGGGAGGGGGATGCGCACGGTTATGGGGGCTAGGGCTTAGGGGAGGGGAGGAGGAGAGGGGCGCAAGAGGGAGGTGGGGCGCAAGGGGCTGAGGTGGGGCGCAAGGGGGCAGGGGAGCCCCTTTTAACAGCCCTCAACCCAATCCTAGTCCGTTACGGAGTCCTAATCCATCCCACCAAAGCCCACCAAGGCCCAAAACTCCGAAGGCCCAAAACCTAAAACGGCCCTAAACGGCCCTAAAACGTTATTAACCCCGATCCTTATGATTTTAACCTTATTTCCACATCTCATACTGTATTTAACCATATCATGTTCAAAAATTAAGGATACGACACTCGAGGTGTCACATTCTTCCTTCTTCAACAGGATTCGACCTCGAATCTAAACGCACCAACACGAAACCCAGAAAACCAAAGACAGCTAGGTTTTCACATCACACACTGAGGCGAAAAGCTCGGGATACTTCGCGCATGCGAGATTCCAGCTCCCAAGTCGCTTCTCTCTCTGCGATGTGACCACAAGACCTTGACAAACTTAAGCGTCTGTTCTTCATCACTCGCTCAAGTCCCAGAATTTCCACAGACGGGACTCGAAGGTGAGGTCTCTTTGAAGCACTAATGGTTCCAATGGAACCACCAACTCGGATCGTGCAAGTATTTCCTCAACATCGAGACATGGAACACATCATGCACACCTTGCATGGATTCCTGTAGCTCTAGGCGATAGGCCAACCCGCCAACTCGGGCAAGGATAGGAAAAGGCCCAACATACCTTGGACTGAGCTTTCCTTTGGTGCCAAACGCACCACACCCTTGGTGGGAGATACTCGCAAGAGTACGCTATCGCCCACCTCAAACTCCAAATCTCGCCGCCTCACATCAAGATAGCTCTTACATGCGCTTCGTGCTGCGAGAAGGTTTTGCCGAACCTCCGACACGCGATCAACGATCTGCTGAACCCAATCCGGCCCAAGAATAGCTCTCTCGCCTGACAAGATCCCAACAAAGCGGCGACCGCTGCGGCCATACAAAGACCTCATAAGGAAGCGGACAGGATCTTTGGAATGATAGCCGTTATTGTAAGCAAACTCGCAAGGGGCAAATGGTCTTCAGCTACCCTTCCAAGCCATCACACAGCCCCGAGCATGTCCTCCAAAGTTTGATGGTACGCCGATCGCCCATCTGTCTGAGGGTGAAAAGCGGTACTAAGGCAAAGCTGCACCCAAAGCACTCGCAAACTCTCCTAACTTGGAGACGAACTTCGCATCCCGATCGAGATAATGGTCTTGGGTACACCATGCAATCTCACAATCTCCCGCACATAGATGGGAGCCAACTCGCCGAATTGGTCGTATGCGGATGGGAATGAAATGCGCAGACTTTGCCGAGACGGTCCACCACAACCCAAACAAGATCCTTCCCTCGTGGAGTACGAGGTAAGCCAACCACAAAATCCATGGAGATGTCATCCCATGGCCACACAGAACCTCCAAAGGTCAGAATGAGCCGTGGACGCTTTATGCTCGCCTTTGATCTTCCGGCAAACCCACAAGACGCCACATACTTGGCAATATCCACTCTCATCCTTTTCCACGAAATTCTTCTTCAAGTCCCTGTACATCTTGGTCTCTCCAGATGGACCGTGTCTGGTGCGATGAGCTTCTCTCGAATGTCTTCTTTCACTTGAGATTTACGGGCACGCCTGACGGCCCTGAAACCTCAAAACTCCCGCATCATCAACAGTAAAGTCTCCGGACTTGCCATCCTTAAGGCGTTTCCTCACCTGCTGGAGCAAGCGATCATCTTCTTTGTGCCTCCCGCTGCACGCCGGAATCGTGACTCAAGAATCAATTGAGTTTCAGCTTGCACGGTCCGGCAAAGCGATAGGAGACTCCCAACCGCTCAAAATCAGCAACAAGACAATCAACAACAGGGGCATTGTCTTGATCGAGAGCGTCGGCCACCACATTTGCCTTCCCGGATGATCTTTTGGATAGTGAGGTCATAATCCTTTATCAATTCTAGCCACCTCCTTCCGCCTCAAGTTCAAATCTTTACGAGTAAAGATGTACTTAAGGCTCTTGTGATCGATAAAAATATCACAAGATTCGCCAGTACAAATAATGCCTCCATATCTTCAATGCAAACACCACGGCTAGCTCAAGATCATGGGTGGGATAGTTACGCTCATGCTTTTTTGCCTCGAAGCATAAGCAATCACCTTGCCATTTTGCATGAGCACACAACCAAGTCCCAACCGAGAAGCATCGTAATAAGCAGTGAAGCGCTTCCCTGGTTCGGGAAGGGTAAGAACGAGTCACTAACTTCTCCTTCAAAGTGCAGTGTGCTCACACTCTGCAGATCCACTGGAACTTCATCCCTTTGTGAGTCATTTGTGAAAGTGGCTTGGCCATGATAGAGAAATCCTGCACAAAACGCCGATAGTAGCCAGCCAACCCAAGGAAACTACGCACCTCTTTGACATTGGAAGGCCTCTTCCAATCCAAAATCACGAGACTTTGCTAGGATCTACAGATATGCCCTCTGGATTGATGATGTGGCCAAGAAAACCCACTTCAAATCCAGAACTCGCACTTTTTCAGCTTAGCAAAGAATTGATTCTCCTCAGGGTACTCAAAGACAAGCCTCAAGTGTCGCTCATGCTCCTCTTACGCTTTAGAGTAAATCGAGAATGTCATCGATGAACACTACCACAAACTCATCAAGGTACTTGTGTAGCATCTTGTTCATCGCCTCCATAAAGATAGCAGGAGCATTAGTTAGTCCAAAAGACATAACTTTAAATTCATAATGCCCATACCTAGTGGAGAAAGCGGTCTTCTCAATGTCCTGCTCCCTCACACGGATCTCGATTATACTGATCAAGATCAATTTTGGAGAACACCTTTGCTCCCTTGATTGGTCAAACAGATCCTCGATGCGAGGCAAAGGATACTTGTTTTTGATCGCCACTTGGTTAAGAGCACGATAATCAATGCACATACGCCAACTTCCATCCTTCTTCGAGACGAAGAGGACGGGTGCTCCCCATGGCGATACGCTTACGCCGAATGAAGCCTTTGGCCAGATCCTCCAATCGCTTCTTCAACTCGTCCTTGAAAAGGTCGAGCCAAGCGGTATGGAGAGATAGAAATAGGTCGAGTGCGAGCAAGATCAATACGAAACTCCACATTCCTCATAGGAGGTAGACCAGGCAACTCGTCGGGAACACATCAACGAACTCCTTCACTACAAATCTCCTCAATGGAAATCGAAGAAGATGGTTTCTCAGACAAAGTCATGAGGAAACCCAATAGCCTCAAACGCCGACTTAAAACAAACTAGTCAAAGCAAAGACGGAATCGGAGGGTATACCACCCTGAAAGGTCAACTCTTCACGGACGGGCCTGCAAGGAAACTGTCTTCCGTAAACAACAGATCTTAGCACTGCATCGATGCGTCCATGCCCAAAATGACATCAAAGGAGCCAACTGGATCACCATGAGATTGGCAAAGAAAACCTCATCATCAATGGCAATGGTGCAACCAGGGCAAACCAAAGAACTAGCAATCAAACCCCCAGGAACCGACTAACACGACTCGTAAATCCGTTGAACTCCCAACTTAGCTCTACTAGCAAACTCCGGCGACACAAAAGAATAGGATGCTCCTAATCAAAGAGAACAAAGGCATCAACGGAATCCACGAGCAGTACACGAAACCACCTCTGGATGCTCTACCGACTCGGCGGTCGGCAAAGTGTACACTCTGGTGGCGCCGACGAAGGAGCCCGACTCAGTGATGCCCCATCAAGGCTGGGGCGGAGGAGGCAATCGAGGAGGAGCCAGGCCGCGGGCACCGACGCCGGTGGCGCCACGCAAAGGGTGGATGAGAAACAGAGCAGCCATCATGTGCACCGATCCTCTAGAAGACGCTGGAGTGGGAGGAGAAGGCACCGCCTCCCACTTGATGATGCTACTGGGATTCATCCGCAGACTCGTCCCGTATGGTCGGGCTTGCCACAGTGGTTGCAACTCCCGGTCCAACCACACTCAAGCACGGTGCTCACCACCGCACGAGCGATCCGCGAAAATCCAATACAAAACACTTTTCTTTTGGTTCAGCTCAACTAAAGCCAAGAAAAACAAAAACCGACCGGCCGTAACGGGCAGAGAACATCCGAAGGGAACCACCATCAACTCTTCTATTTGACTCACCAACTACCCGATCAAGGACGAAAGGATAAGCATTCTTCTCCCTACAGGGTTAATAGTTCTTCGGTGATGGCGCTAACCGCCACACCGTCCAAACCTCACCGTTACTATGAACCAAAAGAGGTGACCGAAACCCTTCGGCACCACAACCCCACTTTTATCACCACAACAGAACAACCCAATCATTTGTACAGCAGACTCAACTCTCTCGGGAGCCTCGCCTGGCCTCCACGGCCATGGCGTCCCACGGCCTCTACCCTTGGCATGGTCGGCAGGCAGACAACCATCCAAACACAAAACATAAACACAAAATCACACAATCAAGATCATAGATCAAACATCATCATAAGCATATCCTTCATTAAATAATTAAGCGCAATGCAATGATGAACCAAAACCCATCCTACTGTGCAACCAAGTGTGTCAGATTTTATATTAGTTATACCACTTTTACAAGTTTTAACGTTGCTATCCTATAACAAGGTTTTAGTTAGAACCTAAGCCATGTTTCTAAGTTATTCCACATCATATTTTAGTTGCAACTTAAGGTATGACACTAAAAATACATATTCCAAGGACCTACAAATTTCGCTCGATACCAATCAGTAACACCAGGCATTTACTATGCCTGAATGTTACCAAACCTAAGCTAAACAACATCTAAATACCACATTTAACATAAAATTCCAGCAAAGGTGCATAGGCTAAAAACCGAGATTTCGGCAGCACCTCCTTTGTTTTATCATGAATTTAAGGAACAGCAACAATATAGCATTATATGGCAATAAGAGAACCATCTAAAACAGCAATAAATAAAGTCTTAACGACAATAAGAGACTAACACTAAGCTCTTAAGGTTCCAAGTGTCAAACAAACAATAGAACTCTCATTACCCAAGCTAAGACTTAATTTAAAGGCCATCACACGCAATTTATTATCCAACTAAATGAATTGACTTGGGGAAACATTAAGGTGAAGCAACGTGTGAGCGTGTGACTATTCCCCTTTCCCGCATGCCGTTCTCATGGTACCTAAAACAACAAGAAAACACAAGGGTGAGTTCGAAAACTCAGCAAGCATACTGCAATGGACAACAAGCATAACAACAAGTCAATAACATCTTTCATCATGTATAACATCTCATTCAGGAATACTTATCAATATCATCATCAATTTGTATGCGATGTAATGCATTGCTCCTGACCCTCTGGAACCTCATACCGGTATGGGAAGTACACACCGTCGGTGTGCACCCTTTCCCTTCCATCCGAAGATGGAGGGTGCCTACTCGCTTCCAAACACCACGTGGATGGAATCACGACATAGGACTTACTCAATGGCGTTAGCCCGACTAGTCATAACTTTCACCGACCTTGGGACTAGCTATGACTTTCTCACCGCCTCGCCCTATCTCATGACATGCATGCAACCATGCCAAATATCATATTCAATTCACATATTAACACATGGCATCATAATATGTTAAACATGCTCATCATATCATATCAATCATTAAAACATGGCAAGTGGACATATATCATGTAGGCAATTCCATCTAATTTCAACATGCAACCTACAACTTGCTATCCATCACAACACACTTGCCTCAACCACGTGCAACGGATTGGCGGGAAGAAGAGGGAACTCCCGGGGTCACACCACCTGCACATAGGCATCACACACTCACAATCATAACCTCAAAACAGTACACACGCCCTCATCTAACCCGACATTGCCAACTACTCGCAAAACCTAAAAACAGAGGTTCTGTCGGCGGGACAGCAACCTTGCAAAAAGCATAACTTGAGTTCTGGGACTCCAAATCGAATAAACGAGTACACCGTCGCGAAGCTTAGGAAATTTCCCAACTTTTTCTAGTTATAGGAAAGACTGATTCGGACTCTAAAATTGTTTAATCTACAGATTACCACAATCTGTTCCAGTTACGTCACAGATTTTTAGGCGCTCGGTAAAACAGCCATAACTTTCAAACGGCTGATCGGAAATTAACGTGCTTTACGTCCACGGAAAGATAATTAAATTATCTACAACTTCCTAGAAGTCCGTACGGTCTGATTCGGATTCTAAATCGACGGAAACTCGAACCCTAGTTCGACTGCTCAATCTGCCCGAAAACAGAAACGTGGACAAGTTTAGATCTAACCCAAATTACTTCAAACCAGCGCCTCCAATTGATCTAAAAACTTGATAAACACCCTAATAACAGTACCTAGATCATCCCCAAGGATCCTCATGTTCATACCTTTGCCCAAAGCGCAAAACTCCAATCAATCTCCGCGAATCTCCTCGCGAATCGCTCCTCGCTCCACGTTCCTCGCTCCTCGCTCCTTGCTCCTCGCTCCACGGGATGACTCCGCGAGGTGCAGGGGTGGGGAGACCACCCTAGGGCAGCAAGGGGTGGAGGGGAGGTGGTGTGGAGGTGGAGGAAAGGGAGGATGCGTGCGGTTATGGGGGCTAGGGCTTAGGGAGGGAGGAGAGAGGCGCAAGAGGGAGGTGGGGGCGCAAGGGGCTGAGGTGGGGCGCAAGGGGGCAGGGGAGCCCTTTAACAGCCCTCAACCCAATCCTAGTCCGTTCACGGAGTCCTAATCCATCCCACCAAAGCCCACCAAGGCCCAAAACTCCCGGAAGGCCCAAAACCAGCGGCCTAAAGCGGCCGGAAAGCGTTATTAACCCCCGATCCTTATGATTTTAACCTTATTTCCACATCTCATACTGTATTTAACCATATCATGTTCAAAAATTAAGGATACGACACTCCGAGGTGTCACACCCAATTTATCAATACTAGCATGCGTATGATTTATGCATAGGAACAAGAATTATGAACAAAGTTGCATCACACTTTGGTGCAAAATTATTGTCCAGCACACCACACTAGTGCTCATAATTAATAATGTCTTAGGTAAGAACATGGACTATTAAGATGCATAACAACACAAAAAAAACATACATTTGATCTCTAGTTCTAGCTCAAGATTTTATCATTTATAGGTCCACTAAGTCACAACAATCACGTATGCATTTCTTGATTTACCGAGTATGTCCGCTTGCTTGAATTCCGATCAACACCATACAATTTGATCTCGCACCTGAGCACTAGCTTGTGGCTAAGGAATCGCACAACTCCCACACAAGTACACTCTTCTTGCTATATAAAACAAATCTTCATAGCATAGCATGTTTGAAATAAATATTTTCTATCTTTTGGATCCTATTAACTAGTTACCTCTAAGATATTCACTTTAGAGCAATTACTCATCAGTTATAGCTAAGAAAATCATCATCTTTAGTTGTTCACCGAATATACGTTGAAAACACAATTACAAAAAATAGAAACACTAATAAAAAAAATCTTCATAGCATATATGAAATAAATAGGTTCTTGTTAATTAGTTACTACTGAGATATTCTCACTAAAAGTCATTGACAATCAGTTACAACTAGAAAAATTATTATCTTGAGAAGTTCACTAAATATGTAGAAAACAAAAGTGCATTAAATAAGAACATTTTTAAGAATATCTACATAACACATCTAAAATAAATATTTTCCTTCTTTTGGTATCAACTAATTACTTCTAAGATATTCACTTTGAAAACATAAACAATCTGTTACGGCTACTACAATCCTTATCTTTAGAAGTTCACTGAATCTGCATAAAAAACATGATCACATTAAATAAAAACATTTATAAGAAATTATCCATGTAATATATGAAAAAAATATTTTATATCTTTTATTCTTAGTAACTAGTTAGTACTAAAACATTCTCTTTAAGACCATTAACAAACAATTACGACTGCAACAATCATCGCCTCGAGAAGTTAATTAAATTTATATAAAAAGAATAATCACATTAAATACGAGCATTTATAAGAAAATATTCATAGCACATCTAGTTTGAATATTCTCATCCTTTTAGTTCTTATTACTACTAAGATTTTCACTTTAAAGCCATTAACAATCAGTTACCGCTATAACAATCATTCTCCTTAGAAGTTCATTGAATATGCATTGCAAATCCCATTTAATACAAGCATTTATAAGAAAATATTCATAGCACATCTGAAATAATTTTTTTTTTACTTTTGATTCTTATTAATTAGTTACTACTAAGGTAATCTCATTAAAACCATTAATAATCGGCTACAACTACAACCATACCTCATCCTTTCATTGAATCTACATAAAAACATAATCACACTAAATACAAAAAAAATTATAATAAATATTTGAAATAATTATTTTTCTACCTTTTTTTCTATTGTTAATTAATTACTACTAAGATATTCTCATTAAAGCTATTAACAATTGGTTAGAACTACAACTATCCCCATCGTGAGAAGTTCACTAAATCTATATAAAAAAAACATAATCATATTATATAGAAACATTTATAAGAAAATCTTTGTAGCACATTTGAAATAAATATTTTCTATCTTTTTATTTTTATTAACTAGTTACATTTGTTACACGGACATTTATTATAAAATATTACACCTCTGGTCACAAATAGTTATCTTTTGGATATCAACACGGTTTCTAAAACACAACTTTGACCATTTATTTATATTATAATATATTTATAAAACACAATAAAATTACAAATGTTATGAGCATGTTTTTCAAGATAAATCTACACTTATGATTTTCATGTATTCAATTTAAATATTTTAAAAACACATTGATAGTCAAAGTTTTAAAAGTTTGAATGTACCTATGTCCAAAATAATAATTATTTGTGATCGAAGAGATTAATATCTTATTTGAAATAATTATTTCCAAATTTTTGCTCTTATTAATTAGTTACTATTAAGATATTCTCATCAAAGCCATTAACAATTGGTTACAACTACCACACTCTGATATCAATCTGACAAGTTCATTGAATTTATTTCTAAAACACAGTCGTATTAACTTATAGTTTGATCAACATGATAATGTGTTTTTACAGTTCACTCATATTGATTTTTCTGTGAAAAAACCCTTGGCCTTTTCAAATTTGCACAGCGCCCCGGCGAGCCACCCGACGCGTGTAGCACTAATGCATGTTACACTTATTAGTACACTCGCGACATACATGAATTCATTGATGCACTACGCTCATGTGCCCAATTTTATCAATACTAGCATGCGTATCTGCTTGCTTGAATTCTAATCAACACCATGCTATTTGATCTCACGCCTAAGCATGCACTATCTAGTGGCTAAGGAATCGCACAACTTGTGAAATCATATGCTGAAAAATTGATTTAGAATTGAATTTGCAAAAATGTGCTTGTTCATATGTTTTGACAATTTGACAAAAAAAACAGTAAGTTTCCCATGTACAACAGACCAACTTTTTTGGTCCTTTGTAAACATGCTTTTGACAACCTCATTCTCCCATGTACAACAGACCAACTTTTTTGGTCCTTTGCAAACATGTTTTTTTGGCAACCTCGTTTTCCCATGTACGACAGACCAACTTTTTGGTCTGTCGTAAATATGCTTTTGAAGGTTGTTTTGCCAAACCAAGTTATTGAAAAACAGTAAGTTTTACATGTACGCAGGACCAAATTTTTTGGTCCGTCGTGAATGGTTTTTTGAGTGACTTTTTCATGTGTACGCCGAACCATATTTTTTGGTCCGTCGTGAATGCGTTTTTGCTCGATTAGGGTTTTGAGCAAAATTGGAATTGTGTTTGATTTGTTTTTCAGATTATGAAATTTGTGAGAATTTCATGATGCTTGTTTTGAAGTGGACTTTATGCAATGCTCGTGTGAGTATTTGCATGAACTAATGTTGAGTCAAGTCGCGGACTTGTGCTCTGATTTGTTTTGTGGTTTGTTCATGTGCAGGTATTGCTCGAGGGCGAACGTGGTCGATGACGGGACCGGAACTAGGTTCATGGAGGAACTAAGGTTCGGGACTAGGTTCAGGAGGAACTGAGGTCTTGGTGGTCAAGGATGTCATGCGGGACGTTCGGGCTAAGAGAATGGTGCACATGAAGAATGGTTAGTCACGTGAGAATGGCAGGAGGTCATTCGCGTGCAAAGTGTTAGTCACGTGAGTATGGTAGGGTTGCCATACGCGTGCAAGAGTTGTACTCGGCCAGGTTGGGCCAAGAGGAGTTGTGTTGAATACATACTCCTTCTAGGATTAGGAGTGAGACTCCTACTAGGATTAGGAATTGTATTCAGAACTCATTGTGTTTTGCTCCTTTAAATAGGAGGGGTTGCCTCCTGTTGAAGGGCATCAATCGGAGCTGAGTGCATTGAGAGCCTCAAGCTCAGTTTTAGGGTTTGTACTCTTTTGATGAGAGTACTTTAGACAAAAGAAATAAAGATCAATTCTTCCAAGATTCTTGCGTGCTACAGTACCCACGTTGCTACAGTGTTTTCTGTTTTGGTTCTTGTTTGCATGCTTGTTCTAATTATAGATTGGTTTTTGATATTTGAGTTTCATCTTGATTTGATCCATCAAAAACTCTTTCTAGGGTATTGATTTAGAGTTTCTCAAAGTCTAGTTGATTAATCTTTTGAAGATCTTGTTTAATCTTGAAGTTTTGATTAGATTGATTTTCGTCAAGTTCTGGAACAGCAAGCTTGCGAAACTCATAACTTTTGATCCGTAAGTCCGATCGAGCTGATTCTTTTTTTGTTCGATTCGTATTGGAATCTAGTTTCTTGTGTCCAAATTTCAGATCGATCTAACGGCTGGATCTCCGGTAATTCGCCTTTTACCAAACCTCTGTCATTCTGTTTTTTTGTCGAATACAAGGCAATTATTTGGTTCTATTTTGGGCTGAACTTTTAGTAGATCAAGAATTTGATTTTAGCTTCCGCACAATCATTCACCCCCCTCTGATTGCTATATTCGTATACTTCGATCCTACACAACTCCCACACAAAGCACACGTGATTGCCTTAGCTAGGCTCAGAGGTGCATGGTGAGCCAATGCCGGCTCGCCAGGTCATGTCTGCCGTGGCAAACTATGCCCCAAGCGAACCACCCAATTAGTGAGAAGCTTTTCACTGTACTAGATCATTGGCGCGCATTGCATGCCTTATTGTGCAATGAAGAGAATATAAAAAAATTCTCATTAGGAAGGTAATTTAAACCATACCGTTTATGTTGGAGATAGTTTGACAATATACCTACGATGAAAACTCACATAGGCATGTATAGTTCTAGTGCACTTTACAGTATACAAAATCACACAAACTTTCAGAGTTGATTGAATTTTCAAACATAAGCATTCAACATTAATATGAATACACTGTTTCACACACAATTCGCATGATCATGTATAATGCAAAATCATTCCACATCAATTATTACTTATGAATAGTAAAATAAAAATGAAAACAATTCTAAATTTAGATCCCCACGAAAGAGTTAAAAAAACTATGCAAAATTATCTAAGGGGAAGAATAAATCATCGATGACCTATAACTAAATTGGTAACTACGGACCACCAGTGTTTTTTCATCTCGTGCGCACAGTCTACGCAAATGTGTTCGACCTACAGCCATTCGCGTGAGGTCCAACGGCGGGAGATGGCTTGGTGCACGTGAGCACGGTCCACGAAGGGGCACACCGTGCGGTTCCATCGCTTGATCGGAGCACTCCAAGCGTGATCCTACGGCCATAACATCGGTTGTGTACGCCGACTGGGACGGAACGTTGATCTCATGAGCGTGTAGGGTGAGCGAGCCCACCGCGATGTGTGTCGACTAACCCTTACCATCACACCACCCCGAAGTGCGTGGAGTGCGGAGAGAGCTGCAAAACGTGCGATACCTTCAATTTCTTCGATGTTGTTTTTGAATGTTTTTTTGGCTGTTTTCTAATGTTTCTGCTATGTACACTCTGAGTAAGGTTGTTCCCTGTTGACACACTTTTTATTCATCCTACGATAACGACCTGTTATACTCAACATGGTTGATAAGGGGGTGTTACATTTGGGTTAGGATATAGCCCCCCATGCATTACCACAATTGACCATGTTTCGTGGTTATTTTGTAGCATAAACTAGTTTTGTGGTGTGAATTGCCAATGTTTTTTTATCTCTTACATTGTTATCTTAATATGGCAAATAAAGATTATGTGGAGGTGCCACTTTCAAAAAAAAGAAGAATAGTTATAGAAATTATCTCATTAATTGAAACAAACAGAAATCCCAATTTATTTACCAGGGACAGAAGGAAAAAATAACTTGTACGGTACATGGTTCAATTAATTACGATAATCAAAATTTAAAGAGAACATGCAATTAGTGAAAAGGGCTGGGATTTATATGAATTCTTGATATGCGTGACATACATTCTTCCAAGAAAATAACAATCATGTAAGAGCTAGCTGATTTTAGATGTTAAAGGGTATGGAACAGAACAATTGTGTAGAAACCAAAGTCCTTCTATTCATTAGATAGGAACTTGCATGGGTAGTTTTTATAATTATGCTTTTAAGTTACTATTAGCATGCTTACATGGCATACTTTGATATATAAGATTTATTTTGAGGTACTTCTGCTAAAAATAAGATAGCACTCCAAAACCTCAAAAAATATGGGTCTAAAATGGATAGTGTAAAATCATGGATGGCGACCTAATTAAAATAAGGGTGATCTCTATTTAGTCTGAGCACTGGACCGGGACACGTCTACACATTTTTTTAATAAGTAGGGAGGACATTTGAGTAATGTTACATCCCTTCACTTTAATTTGAGGATTCTCAAATAAAACTTTGATCGCTCGATTTAAGCATAAGTATTCTATAGATTGCAATAAATTACATCTTTTTATCAAAAGCTGACATATGGCTAGATGGCTAGGAGTATAGGTGTTCATTAATTCTGGTGTGTTCAATGGTTTTAGTGGGATATACACTACAAGATAACCCATTCTCACAAGCAGCACTACTGCCTAGAATAATTATTATTGTAAGTGGTAAAACAGAAAAGAATAAAAATTTGGTTGAAAACCTGTTATGCCGCTTGTAAAGGTATCTTTCATTAACTGTTCTACCGCTCAGAATGATCTATTGAATTTCAAGCAATACAACTAGTTTGTAAAATAATTCAATACTGTCCTACCACTTTAGATGTCTATTTGGCGGGCTAGTTAAAATTTTTGGCGGCAGACTAGTGAATTTCACATGTGGAGTACACAAATCCCACCCGGCCGACTCGATCCTCAAATCACCTCACCTCTCCCCTTGGGACCTCCGAACCTGAGTGCTGCGTCGCTGACCTCGAGTGTCGCCTCGCCTCACCTCCAAGGCCCCGAGCGCCGCCTCGCCTCGCCGACCCTGAGCGCCGCCTCGCCGACCCGACCACGTCACCCCTTGCCTTTGACTCCGAGAGCCACCTCGTCACCGACCTCGAGCTCCTATCACCTCCAACCTCGAGTGCCGCCTCGCCTCGCCGACCCCAAGTGCCGCCTTGCCTCGCCGACCTCATCGCCCCTCGCCTTCGACTTCGAGCGCCACCTCGCCGCTGACCTCGAGCTCCTGCCACCTCCAACCTGAGCGCCGCCTCGCCTCCAAGGCTGAGTGCCGCCTCACCTCGCCGACCCCGTTGCCCCTTGCCTTCGACTCCAAGCGCCACCTCGCCACTGACCTCGAGCTCCTACCACCCCCAACCCCGAGCGCCGCCTCGCCTCCAACCCTGTCGCCCCTCATCTCCTGCCACCTCCGACCTCGAGGTCTAGTTCATCTTTACTATTTCTTCTTTGAGGTTAATTGCTTGAGAGAGAGAGAGAGAGTAGTGCTTAGTTTCTCGGTGCAGCGGGGCACTAAATAATCCTCGGTGCTACAGGACAAACATAACTTTTCATGCTAAATAAAACCTACTGCTTGTAGATCTAAACAAAACATTTTGGTGCAATCTCGGTGCTGCAGGACAAACATTGACGCTTAAGCAAACTTGCTAAAGATCATCGGGGCCTATATATGAATTTATATTGCATTCTTGTTGCCGTCATTTGGTTCATTTTTTTTGTGCGGATAAACGTCTTAACAACAATAGCCTTTCGGGTTCAATTCCTAAATCATTAACTGCTATCAAAGCCCTCTAAGTTCTGTAAGTATTTATTTCTCTGAGTTTGTACTATTTTACATACTTTTATGTTGTGGAATCTACGGTTTCTGTTTTGTGGCATTATTAGTAAGGAATGTTTAACAACTTATTGTTTCTACTGAATTATAGGGATCTATCAAATAACAACTTGTTAGGAGAAGTTCCATCAACTGGTTCTTTTTCATTATTCACCCCTTTCAGGTAAAACTAAAATTTTAGTTGATAGGTCCACATTTATTTGGCTTGATACTACTTCTATTCACACTTGTTTATTTTTGCAGTTTTGCCAACAACCCTACCTTGTGTGGTCCTGGCACCACAAAACCTTGTCCCGATGCTCCCCCCTTTCCCCACCTCCGCCATATAACCCTCCAACTCCTGTGCAATCACCAGGTGATTTATTCAGATTCACTACTCTTAGTCCATGCAAATCTTTGAATCCAATAGGACATATAGTTTTTCATTTCTGTTACATCCTGATTGGGGTGAGTGTACTTCTAGAAACAATAAAATGCAATGGAAGCTAGATACCACTATCTATATTGAATATATTATTTTAGGTTAATATTTAAAAGGAAGACCTGGATTTTTCCTGCTGAAAATCAAATTAAAATGTTAAATTTTAAGAATGAGCTGTTGCTTTACAAATTTGCAATTCTTGCTCTACGCTGCACTATTTGGTTGTGACTGATAGGTCTGCTTTGTTGTTTATACTGCACTGTAATTCTTGCCAGAATTGACATGGGAGTCTACAGGGACTGCCACCAATTGAAACAATGACAAAATCATTCATATGGTGCAGCGACACTAAATAATCCTCGGTGCTGTAGGACAAAATAACTTTTCGTGCTAAAAAAACCTAATGCTTGTAGATCTAAACAAAACTTTTTAGTGCAATCTCGGTGCTACAAGACAAACATAGAAACTTAGGAAAACTTCTGGATGCTCTATATGAACATGCATGGAGGTTGTTCTACTAGCTGGAGCTCCTGAAGCTGGCGGCTTCGATTAATTCTTGGATCAAGTGATGTTCTTGCAAGAGCTTGGAGATCACTAGCTATCCTTCCACTACTTGTTGGTGATCTGAGAACAAGGTTAATGTGAGTCTCTTTATCATTGATAAACCAGTCCCTAAACTAGTAGTTCTTATCCATATGTTTGTATGAACTATTATAGGATATGAGATGCCAAAGTCATGAGAGTGGTGCTAGGTCAACTGCTAATGAGATAAGGCTTTCACATGATGAGGTATATTCTTATTGTTTTATGACATGCACAATAATCTATGATACGCCTTTAACTAAAAGTTAGCGTTGTTTGTGTACAGATAATCCGAAAGAAGGTTGTTGTGCAACATGATATACCAAGTACTAATTACGAGGTACTAGTCACTTGTTACATGTGTTTTTGACAAAATTGCATGCTTGAAGGTAGCTGATTTCCAATTCAAACTGACTTGTAGGGTGGAGGGAGGTTATTTTGAGCTCAATGGTAGGGCAATATGTTCCAATAGCTAAGGCTATTGTCCAAAGAACATCTCGAAATGCTATTGATGGAGGTACTCCTCTTGGGCCTGAGTATTGCGAGGTGGTTGTGAACTATGTGATGAAAAAGAATGCTCCATTGCCTCAACCATATAAGAATGTCACAAAAATGGTTGATGCCCAAGGGTATTCCATCGCATGGCCATATGAAAGAATAATCCATCTTCTCTAGTGTTTTCATTCTTATTAGCGAATGATATAAATTAAGCCAAAAAACTATCAATTTGTAGATGGAAGATGATATTGGAGTTGGTGGTAGTGGTTCAAGTCGTGGAGAAACAAATCATGCTCGTGGTACTAAATCTATCCTCTAACTGAAAATGATCTTTGTGGAATTTGTAACAAATTGTTCTAGAACAAGAATTTGTACATATATGTTATTTTCTTCACTTTTTATTTTTTTATGTATATGCAATATATGTTGCTATTGCTACTTTTGTCATCTAATCTATGAAACAAATGCATCCTTTATATACAAGCGGAAGATACAAGGGAAAAAGCTAAACCCTAAATCAACACTGCAAGAATGTTTTTTTTTACTAGTACTCAAATCATGCATTTTTTGTTTCATTTTTGCTGACTAATTAATTCATACTAATTTCTTCTTTTGCAGGTAGCTAGCAAAGTGATGCAAGAATGGAGTCAATGTGGTGCTTCTAAGTTGTACTTTTGGTTTACTAAATGCTAGGATGGACTACATTAGCTGGCAGCAACTTGGAAAGTTAACGCAGCTTAATGGATCATACTTTTATTGTAAACATATAAGACATAAGTATGTTAATGTCTGTGACAAAGGAGTAGACCTTGCACTTTGTTTATATTTTGGCTATGTATGTTTATTTGTTACAGTGAGATTTATGTATGTTAATGCTTGGATGGAGAAGGTTATGGGTGCATACATGTGCGATATTGCTTTATGATTGTCTTGTCTCACACTTCGTTCTAACATACCACATAACAAAGTGGTATCGTTGTTACTTGATCTACAACTAAAAAGTTATTGACACCAAACATTATTCTAGTGTATGCCACTATTATTGTTGGAGATATATCTATATTTAGGTTTTTAATTTTTAAATACTTTATATGTCAATTACAAGCAGCGGTACATGCAGCTTACAATTATATAGTAAAGTAGACGTACTACCTTAGAAAGTTTAAAAATTCCTAATGCTAGTACCGCTAGGAATTAAATTTCTCAAGTATAGTACCGCTTGGAAACTAGGTGTAACACCCCGGCATTTAATATGCCCGAATGCTACCAAACATAAGCTAAACAACATCTAAATACCACATTTAAACATAAATTCCAGCAAAGGTACATATGCTAAAAACCGATATTTCGACAGCATCTCCTTTGTTTTTCCATGAATTAACACCATATCAATATCATGGCAAGATATATCATAGCACACGACATCTAAAACATCAACATAAATGGATATATCATCAAATTACGCCAATAATACCACGCTCAACCACTTCATAAACTAAAACGAAGCAAATAAGGAATCACTAGCATGCTAAATTAAACCATACATTAAGTTTAAGGCACAACTCTTAATATCATGTCTCCAAGTGATTAATTATGGACTATGATGGTGGAGCTACGTGTAGAAGTGTAGCTAGACCCCTTTTTCCCGAATGCCGATCTCAAAGTATCTAAAAACAACATAAAACACAAGCGTGAGTTCGAAAACTCAGCAAGCATATTGTAATGGACAACAAGATCATTTACAAGACAATAATACCTTACATCACATATAACATCTCATACTTGAGCACATAACAACATCATCATCATTAAATATGTATTGCAATGCAATGCAATGCAATGTTATGCTCATATCTCCTTGGAAACTCATACCGGTATGGTTGAGTACACACCCGTCGGTGTGCACCCTCTCCCCCCTTCCATCCCGAAGATGGAGGGTGCCTACTCCTCGCTTCCACAACCCACGGTAGATGGAATCACGATGTAGGACTTACTCTAATGGCTCTCCGGATTAGTCATAACTTTCTCACCGACCTTCCCGGATTAGTTAATGACTTTCTCACCGCCCGGGCCATGTAACATGTCATGCATGCAACTATGCCAATTATCATATTTCACATGTACATAAACATATGGCAACTCATCATGACAAATATAAACACATGGCATCGAACCATGATAATCATACTCAATATTTCATTGGAAAACAGCAAGCATGGCAAGTGAGCATAGCAAGTGTTCAATCTTTCACCCAATATCAACAAACAACCTACAATCCGCTATACATTACAACACACTTGCCTCAATCATGGGCGACGGATTTGTGGGAAGTCGAGGGCACTCCCGGTGTCACACCACCTGCACATAGGCATCACACACTCACAATCATGCCCACAAAACAGTACACAAATCCCCATCTAACCCGACATTGCCCACTACTTGCAAACCTAAAAACAGAGATTCTGTCCTGGCGGGACAGCAGCCTTGCAAAGGCCATAACTTGAGTTCTGGGACTCCAAATCGATTAAACGAGTACACCATCGCGAAGCTTAGGAAATTTCCTACCTTTTTCTAGTTATACGGAAAGACTGATTCGGACTCTAAAATTGTTTAATCTACAGATTACTACGATCTGTTCCAATCGCGTCATAGATTTTAACACGCTCGGTAAAACGGCCATAACTTTCAAACGGCTGATCGGATTTTAACGTGCTTTATGTACACGGAAAGATAATTAAATTATCTACAACTTCTTTTAAGTCCGTACGGACAGATTCTGATTCTAAATCGACGAAAACTCGAACCCTAGCCCGATTGCTCAATCTGCCCGAAAACAGAAACGTGGCAACGTCTAGATCTAACCCAAAGAACTCCAACCCAGCACCACCAATTGATCTAAAAACTTCATAAACACCCTAAGAACAGTACCTAGATCAAACCCAAGGATCCCCATGATCATACCTTTGCCCAACGAACGAATCTCCAATAGATCTTCTCGCGGATCGCTCCTCGCTCCACGCTCCTCGCTCCTCGCTTCTCGCTCCTTGCTCCTCGCTCCAACGGATGGATCCACAAGGTGCAGAGGTGTGGAGACCACCCTAGGGTAGCAAGGGGGTGGAGGAGAGGTGGTGGAGAGGTGGGGCAATGGAGGAGAGCAAGGGGGAGGCGCAAGGCTCAAAGGGAAGGGGCGGCTAGGGCTTGGCAAGTGGGGGGAGGTGAGGGGGGCGCACCAAGGCCTCAAGGGGCGCAAAGGCAGCAGGGTGGACGCCCCAAAGGGGCAGGGAAACCCCTTTTACCAGCCCCCACATCCAATTCTAGTCCGTTACGGAGACCTAATCCATCCCACCAAAGCCCACCAAGGCCCAAAACTCCCCCGGGAAGGCCCAAAACCCCGAAAACGGCCCGGAAACGTTATTAACCTCCATACCTTATGGTTTTAACCTGCCATACCATATTTCATAAAGTTTTTGACCTTAACATGCACCATTTAAAAGTTTATGACACTCCGTGGTGACACATCACTTCAAACGGCCCAAAAACGCGAGTAAACCTCAAGCCGAAAGGTTTTATTATCTAATTTCACATTCTATAATGTCACACCATACCGTAGTGTCACACTAGGTACCACTTGGAATGCTTTTTCAAACGGCCGAACGGGAAGCGTACATACTAGAATTTTAAGTGGTGCCACTACTTCCAATACCCACTATTACAAGTGGTTACGGCCTATAAGAATAGATCATCCTATAGTGATAGACGCGTGTGCACACGTGCTCAGCTTCTGTGAAGCTTTGGATGTCTCAAATAAATTTCTAACATGTGTAAAGAACACAAATTCATGTATGGATGTTGTGTGTGCCACACCTTGTACTTTCTCTAAAAAAGAGTACAGCTTTTATCTATTTGTCCACTCTATATTTTGAGTGTGTGTGTTTGCAGCATTGTATAAAAATTCCTAATGCTAGTACCGCTAGGAATTAAATTTCTCAAGTGATAGTACCGCTTGGAAACTAGGTACCACTTGGAATGCTTTTCAAGCGGCGAGCAGAAGCGTACATACTAGAATTTTAAGTGGCACCACTACTTCCAATACCCACTATTACAAGTGGTTACGGCCTATAAGAATAGATCATCCTATAGTGATAGACGCGTGTGCACACGTGCTCAGCTTCTGTGAAGCTTTGGATGTCTCAAATAAATTTCTAACATGTGTAAAGAACACAAATTCATGTATGGATGTTGTGTGTGCCACACCTTGTACTTTCTCTAAAAAAGAGTACAGCTTTTATCTATTTGTCCACTCTATATTTTGAGTGTGTGTGTTTGCAGCATTGTATAAAAATTCCTAATGCTAGTACCGCTAGGAATTAAATTTCTCAAGTGATAGTACCGCTTGGAAACTAGGTACCACTTGGAATGCTTTTTCAAACGGCCGAACGGGAAGCGTACATACTAGAATTTTAAGTGGCACCACTACTTCCAATACCCACTATTACAAGTGGTTACGGCCTATAAGAATAGATCATCCTATAGTGATAGACGCGTGTGCACACGTGCTCAGCTTCTGTGAAGCTTTGGATGTCTCAAATAAATTTCTAACATGTGTAAAGAACACAAATTCATGTATGGATGTTGTGTGTGCCACACCTTGTACTTTCTCTAAAAAAGAGTACAGCTTTTATCTATTTGTCCACTATATTTTGAGTGTGTGTGTTTGGAGCATTGTATAATAATAGTAGTCAGGTACTAAGGTGAAACGAAACGAATGCATGTGTGTGTTAGACCAGCTTTGGCCTGCTTCCGAAAAGCCAGGCAAGAAACGAGGGGTCAAATTAAGTGTCCAGGAACTAGGGATGGCAATCGGGCGGGTTCGGGCGGGTAGACCTCCCGCAGACCCGAACCCGAAACCCGAAATTCATACCCGAACCCGAACCCGAAATCTCTCACGGGTACATACCCACGCCCATTATGAACCCGATGGGTACGAATGCAGAACCCGAACAGTGCGAACCCAAATTAAATTCACCTAATCACCTTGCAATTAAATTTTCAACCATCAATTATCAATCAATTCATTTGTAATTTCTATGTTTAAAGGAAAAATATATGGTGTATATAATCATGAAAGTTACGATCTTACATCTCAAACGATGCTTGAAAATCTTGAATTAACTTTCCATTATTTTTAATTTATATTAATTAATTCGGTACCCATGGGTACCCACGGGTGAATCGAACTCAACCCGAACCAAACCCGAACCCGAAATTTGAAACCCGCATGCCAAATCAAACCCATACCCGAACCCATGAATCGGTGATCACGGATACCCGAACCCACGGGTAATTTTGCCATCCCTACCAGGAACTTGTAGTAGTATCAAGCAAGATCTAATTTGTTGTGGAGTGTATATACATCATCCGGATGTTTTTATCCCAAAAAACATCCAAATTTTGGACCGTACGATCAAAACACATATCCGTAGGATCAACCCACCTCGAATTCAGGGGGGCGTGCATCGATCTGAAAGCAAATCTAATGACCAGGAATTTGGATGATGGTTGCTAAAGAAAACATCCGGATGAAACTTATCAAAACCTTTTGTTGTATAATACGTAGTACCAAGCAAGACCTATAAGTAATCCGTACAGTCTTTCAGAACACATCACCAACGAACTAAACCATGCAGGCACTGAAGTACGAGTTCATTTCTCCAAGCACACGTATATATACTAGCTACGAGCCTACGACAGAAAAGTAGGCATCTTAAGAACACAAACAAAAATATTCTACAACAAGCTGGTTTTGAGTCCCGTACATTTATTCGCCAATCGCCAAGGCAGAGCAGACTAATATTACTCCAATACGGTAAGAGCTAGTGTACTACGGCGCACACATTCGTTTCCGGCACCGGCCGATCGGTGATATATACGGATCATTTCCCAAAGAGCGACTTGAACCACCACGTCCCTCTGCTGTCGGTGGGCGCGGCGTCGCTCTCCGGCGGCGGGTCGTCCTGCGGCGTCTTGTGCAGCTTGGCCACGTCGTAGCCTTCCTCCTTGGCCCTCTCCACCAGCTGGTTGTACACCTCCTCCTCCATGTGCGTCTTCCTGCACAGAATCTACACGTGCACGCATGCAAGCCGCACGACAAATTAAGCACACCTACAACTACAAGGTTGTTCTTAATTTAGTTGTTATCTACTAAATTAAACGTGGCGAGTACCGATCACCGATCAGTTGGTGCATGCATGCTCACCCAGAGGTATTTCCGGCGGGGCTCGCCGACGAGGGCGTACTGGTAGTCGTCGTCGACGAAGAGGACCCAGTAGTCGCCGACGACGGGGATGATGGGGAGGAAGGGCGGGAGGTAGAACTTGACCTTGAGCTTGGCGTCGTCGCTGGCCGGGTCGGCCTTGTAGGCGGTGCCCTCGATGTAGTCGCGCTTGCCCTTGCTCCACGTCTCGTTCAGCACGTGCACCGTCGCGCCGTCCTCCTGGAGCGTGTACGTCGCCCGCGTGTCCCGCCCGTCCCGCGGCTGGAAGAAGGATGGGAACGACGCGATCTCGTACCACCGCCCCATGTACCGCGCCACGTCCAGCCCCCGCACCACCGTCATCTCGCTCCCGCTCTTCTTCGCCGCCATTATCGTCTCGCTGCTGCCGCTGCTTGTGAGCCGCGGCCTCCTGAGTTGGGTAGTTTGCTGAAATGAGCTTGTGACGATGGTGGATATATAGAAGGGGAGAGGGTTTTGGGGTTAATTAGCTTGGAGGGAAGGGAAGGGAATGGAAGGGAAGGGTAGACGAGGGAGGCAGAGGATAAGGTGGTGGGAGGAGAAGGACGTGGAAGGCTCTGGAACGCTTAGCGAGCGTTTGTTTGCTAGCTGTACGTGGAGATCACTTGCACGTGAAGGTAACTGCCCTTTTGTTTTGTAAAAAAAAACCTGTCTTTTTTAATCTCTCCAGGTTAACAGTAACGGATAGGGCGTAAGGGAACATCGCACTTTTGGTACTCTTATATTATAGGGTTTTGATAAGTTTCGTCAGGATGTTTTCTTTAGCAACCATCATCCAAATTCCTGGTTATTGGATTTGCTTTCAGATCAATGCACGGCCTCTCTGAATTCGAGGTGGGTTGATACTACGAAATGTATTATAGGTATTACTAATTACGTTAATTTTACTTTTAAAACTACTACATGTATATTTTTAAGCTTTTAAAATGTCACTTCTCAGGAACCTTTAGGCCCTGGACATGGTTGAGTTCATTGCGTTTTTGTTAATTGACTGCTTACAGGTTTGTACTAGCTAGTACCTGTTTAATTTGCAAATCAGGTCATGCACTGATGCACCTTAGCAGACAACAACATTCACCTTCTTTTCTTTTCCTGCAAAAATACTACGGTCGGATGAATATTAATCTGAAATTCTGAACCACAAAATTAACAGAGAGTACTTTCACACTGGCCGCTTTTCACACCGTGAACTTGCGAAGTTATTAAACCGGATTGCCCTAGAGCTCTCCAGAACATCCATGACTACTTGACTCGTTTTGCCGGATTACTTGCTCCCCAAGGTGGAAACTCTAGCCAAGCATAAAAAGAGAAACGAAGAAATCAATCTGCGACGCATTAGCATCGTAATCGATGTCTGGAGCTTCCTGGCCATGTCATCGTCCGTGACGGGATCCTGTTTGGCCCCTTCAGTTGTGCAGCGGAAATCTAGAAGTGTGTCACTCTTAACCACTCTTGGCTGGTTCAGTCACGTGTTCCCTCTGGCCTCTGGGTCTGAAACCCTGCCTTGTACGTTTGGACAGAGATCACAAAGCTGCGACTTAAGCAGTTGCGTATGAACCGTTGGATCGAAGAACGATAGTTCAGATTGAGTCCAAAGTACTGTAGCAATTACTGTACATCTATGGAGATTGTTTAAGTTGCAATCCCTACAGTAACTAAATGTGATGACTGTCCTGTACGCTTGCATGCATAGGTCTTCCGGATGCGGAGCAGGGCTCGCCGCGGCTCCACCGGCGGCTGCAGTGCGAGGAAGGCCATCGGAGCAACGAACTCTGCCACGCCCTCAACACTCAACAGTGTTGTGTCACGGCTAACAAGTCAAACTACCTCGCGCTGTGCTGTTGTAGCTGGCAATTGGCGCGCAACTCACTGTCAACTGTTGGTATCTGACTGGGGATCTTACCGGGGTGCGAATGCGATCGATCTCGATTCTCGGCTAGCAGTGTTGATAACGGTGACATCGGCGTCTTTCATTTTTTTCCGGTACAAGGCGGACTCACACATCATGCGTGTACATACACCTACTATACACGTTGAAGAAATAACCGGAGGCTCTACAATCCTTGGAATTTTTTTATTTAATATTTATTTTTAATCCTTTTTTCAAAAATGCACTACCGAATGGAAAATGTGCGGAATTAGACGCCTGTCGCTCCTGTATGGGGCAATATCCTAACGGCTGGAGTCACGGCGCCGTGATGACATGGGGCGGTCGCCCCAAACTGAGGCGATAAGTGGCTAATTTCCTTTTTTTTTTTTTGTAAAAATAGCACCCATTTGCGCCATTGTAATTAGAGACAACAACAAAAATAATAATAATGAAATGAATGTGCCGCATAAAAGACTTATGTGAATAATTAATTATGAAATTGAAACATAAATGGCCAGGAGGGCGGTGTAGCCGAATCTAGTTGTCGGAAGCTCGCCGGAGACGACAAGGAGGGTGGTGTAGATCAGATCCAATTGCCGAAGGCTCCCCAATGGCACTTGTCCGCGGTCCGCCGCTCGTGCTCACCCATGGCAGCCGACGTAGTCACCAGCGCGCGGCCCGTCATCACCATCTCCTTGCCGCAGTGTCATGGACAACATAGATCAATACTGAAGGTGACAGCATGGATGATTGGATGGCGAGCATGTCGTAAGGAGAGGAGATGCAAAATAGGAGAGGTGGGCGAGGCAACGACTGCTGGGCTGGCAGTGATAGGGAGGGGCGGTGCGGTGGCCGGATGTGGCGATGGAAAAGCGACGCGGCCAGCAATCCATGGCGGTCGGCCGGGGAGGATAACGGGAGGGAGGAGAGCAGCACCGGGACAGTTTTTTGAAGGGAAGCGCGCGAGGTAGACGGAGGCGCAGTGCAGGTGAGGGGGGGGGGGGGGGGGCGGGGGGGCATCAGAGGTACAGCACAGATGCGTGGGAGGGCGAGAGTTGAAAGGTGCGAGCCGTACGATGGGTGAATGCGAGCAGACATGGCGGACCATAGCAGCTCGGTTTTTTCGGTTTATTTGATATCCGATTTTTTTAATATGAGACGATTTTTTTAAGATACCTTCCATTTTATATTTAGTAGAGATAGAGAGTAGATGAGCTAAGCGGTCCATGCAACTGCATAAAACAATCCTCTGACTGAAACAAAGAAGCATCTAGAACACAATTTCACTGAACTCAGCACTCTTGACTTGGATGTTTGGAATAACTCCGAGTCAAAAATCCTAGTACAGGTGGAACATATTATAGAAAGTGGCATCAAAATCTCGTCATCAAGCTTTCGGAATCTTTGATGTCTTCCTCAGGCAGCAGTGAACGCCTTCTTCCCTGCACCACTCTTTGACCCAGCCGGGATGACCTTCAACACATTGAACCGCACGGTCTTGGACAGTGGCCTGGAATGCATAAATGATATCATTCAGTCTTAAGCAGCATCCGACAGATCTCATAAACACAACAGCGGATGTTTCACATTTTGACCCTCACCGAGTCAGCGTGTTAACAAGGCAATGGTTATGTGTCATGCCTAACCAAATGACAAGGTTGGGGTCAGTTTGAACATGAACAACCTCATAGACCAAATGTTCAACTTTTGGACCAATTTTAGTTAAATAGAGTAATCGATTATCTCTTATATGCAAGGGTAAACTAATTCTCAACCCAAACAAAAAAAAGGGAAAAGATTGGGTACAGGAAAGTATAAAGAAGTAATTCTTTTTTTACCTGCACTGGCCGATGATCACGTGATCTCCTTCCTTCACACGGAAGCAAGGGGAAATGTGGGCAGGGATGTTGGAATGCCTCTTCTCATACCTATTCATGAACACCAATATAACGGTTACTGTGATGTAACAACCCAAGTAAAACAATTAAAAACCTATAAAGAAGATTGGCCTGCCTCTGATATTTCTTGACAAAGTGCAGGTAGTTCCTGCGTACAATGATAGTCCTGTTCATTTTAGAACTGTGGCATGTTCCAGCAATGATGCGACCTCTAATCGACACAGTGCCAGTGAATGGTCATTTCTTATCAATGTAGGTTCCTGCAACACGAGCCAAATTAAGGACAGATAAAACTCAAGGTTCAACATAGGTTTCTACATTGTGCTAGGTAAATAAGGATTACTTTTTTTGTAGTCAAAACCGTAAGAACATGCACAACGTTACAGACAACCTACCTTGAAATATGTTTGATAACGATCTACCATCATATTCAGCCCGAGCACTGTAGAAAACAAGAAAAAATGCAAGTACTGATAGCCTAAGCACCAACAATACATTGAAACACGTAGATGACACATGACATTGCATGCCAAATAAAACTGTCACTATCAGCTCGCAATGGGTTACTAAGTTTTAATGACACATCTATCAAAGTAGCACATGCATACATGCAGAAATGTACTGAGAAACGAACAATAGGCAGCACCGAGTCAATTGACTATGCTACGCTAATTAATAATGCACGACATTACAGAATGGCAAAGCAACACATCATCTGAATTGTAGCAGCAGTTAGAGAAGAACTTCAGAACATACCTTCAATGGCTTCCCTGGGAGTCTTGAAACCAAGTCCAATGTTCTTCCAGAATCTGTTGCCCCCCTTGCCGGGCTTCTTCCCCTTGGTGGTCTTCTTCGGGCTGCAATTACAAGTCAAGTCATGATCGGCAGTTCCGAACAGAGTATACCAATAACAAACTTATAGTAAAACAACAACATTTCCTCTCACCAGAGGAACACCTTAGGCTGCTTCAGGAAGGCCCTCTCAGTCTGCAAAAGCGAGAAAAATGTTTATTTTTTACTACTTAACAGAGCCGCACATGCCATCTTCACACAGAATGATGACAAGCTAACCATCGAAACCACATCAATCCACTTACACAAAATCAGAACTGGCAATTCATAAAGATGCAACGCTCAAACTTATATCTAACACTATATCATAACACCGGAGTTAAATGTCGTAGTCCCAGTTTTCCCAAAGGAGTGAGCGGGAGGGCAAGCAAGTAATTTCCATATTTTTCCCCACCTACCTCTCTTTCTCCTCCCCACTCATTTCTCTCTCTCTCCCCACCATTTTTCTTTTCCACCGCCCGACGCCTCCACTGGGAGGCAGCCGGCGCCTCCCCTGCTTCCTCGGCCAGCCGGCCCGGCTCCTCGACGCCGCCCCACCGGTCGCCGTCTCCTGCGCCTCTGGCAGCCGGCTCGGCTCTCCAGAGCCGGCGACGCCACCGCCTCCTGGCCTCTCTACTCGGCGGCACAAGGCTGCCTTTCTCTCTCTGGCCTCCGCTCCAGGCCCGAGCGCCGCCACCTCCTCCGGCCGCCTCCTCCATTGGTACAAGAAGCGGCAGACTCCCTCCTCTCTCTCTCTCTCTCTCTCTCTCTCTCCCTCCCTCTACCTCTCCATGGCCGAGCCCTAGCTCCAACCGGCCATGGCTAGGGTTAGTGTTGCATTTGGGGATTTTTGCCCCAATTGATGCTAGTGTGTACTTGGAGAACATGAATGTTGGTATGGGTGTATGAGTTGTTGTAAATGGATTACGTAATTTAGGTAGGCAGATTGGATGTTGACTTGAGAACTATGCCTTGTACTGGATCGGTTGAGGATGAGAATGATTGAATTGAAGTTTAGTGCACCGGCTTGTGGTGTGAATGATTTAGTAGGTGGAAAGGAGTGCGTTAATGGTTGGTCTTCCTTTCTTCTTCCTCCTGGTTCGAAATCCTTGTCCCTTGTGCCGTCTCTCTGAGCTCCTGAGTGGTGTGTCATCGCCCTGGATGGTGATACGTTGGGGGTTTGCTTGGGGTTCGGATTACGGCGTGTAGTTTGTAACTCTTGTCCTAGGTTGCTACTAGGCTTCGGTGAATAACCGATAGCTGCGTGAGTTGAGCCTGCTGGCAAGGGCATTGTCAAGGTTCTGCATGGTAGATAGTTTTGGTTGATGCTAGCGATATCGAGGATTCGGAATAATTGCGAATTAGTACTCGCTAGTTGGGGCCAATGAAGTCCTTACATAGCAAATGTGAAGTTTGATACTATGATCTACGGGTGAGTTATTGTTCCTTGGTTTGTATCGCGAAGGTTCTACTACATTGTCATGCAAGCGGGTGGTGGAGCTTATTGAATGACTTCAATTGGCACACACAACATTACCCTGCTATTGATCGACTATTCCATAGCCTCTTAGGCATGCCTTGCATGGCCTTGAGCTCTTCACTTGACTTCCATCTCCTCCTCCTATGGAGCAAAAGCCCCAAGTGACTTAAATGGAGAGTGATTGACCTCCTCCCACGCCCATCAAGCAAGCATGAGCCGAACGCTATTAAGCCATTAGTACAGATACCTCAAACGCAAAGGTCTATAACCTACACCGAATAGGAGCGGTCATGTGTTCCCAATTTGATGCATTAGGGAGTTTAGAGGGTGGCGAACGATTAAATCACTAGCTTGAGAATTTTAGTCGAAATAGTGTTGAGCCGGTCCTAGGGTTGTTTAGCCTCGGTTGTGGAGTTTCGCAATCGTATTTCACTTTGGCTTGGTGAATGCTTGTGTTATTGTTTTCAATTCTCATTCCATGCTCATATGCATAGCATGCATCTCATTTGGCATACATTGTACTCGTGTAGGGAACGAAACCGCGGAGGGTGACGTGGGTGTAGTCGAGGTGATCACGGTGAGCAGGTTGTTGTTGAGGATCCGGCAGAAGCATCAAGCAAGCACCTAAGCATATTCAACCTTTATGTGATATTATTTTAGTGAATAAACTGCTTAATTGATCGATTACGTCTTGCATGAGGGATTAAATTGTGGGATAGGGCTAGATCCTAATTCTTGCACATACACTCCTTGGTATTTGTTGAACACATCCTTTGGAACTAGATTACGGGTAATATAAGCGAGTCCATGCTTAGTTTGCTTAGAAAATGGGGTTGAGCCAAGTGGTGGGCGGTTCCATCACTTGAGAGTACTCAATACTACACATGTGAACTATATTGGAAATGGGTTCGATCATGTTACTTGGAGGTAAATATTAATAAATGGCGGCCAGGCGGGAGAGTAGGATCAATTGGGTATGGAGACTCAATTGGCGTAGTCACTCGTGTCAATTAAGAGGCCGATCCGTTTGTGTGCCATGTTGATCGAGCACCATTAGGTTGATCGCATGCACGATTATGGAGGGTAAGCCACTCTTTCATCACATGCCGTTCGATGGATCATGCCCTCATGCGGTTGGACGTGGTTGAGGCGAGGCTTAGGCGACCCTCGAGGGCCAAGCCAGGGCTTGGGCCGCTCGAGGAGTGCTAGGTGCTTTCGGACCGCATGAAGATGGTTCAACGAATGGGTATGGATGGGAGGGGTTGACATGAGGTACTTTGTGGCACATGTCGTGCGATCAATGCTTCCCTGCGAGGTTAATTAAGCGATTCGAATTGCCGCGCTCGGATATGAGCACGCTCGCGTCATCCGACACTCAGCGTAGTAATAACTTAAATTCCTGGCTCGTCGTTGTACTTGAGCTCTAAAATGGTTGTAATTGCTTTACTTTAGTGTTGTTACCTTTCAACTTCATGTTAGAAGTAGGTGCGCGGTCAATAAGCTGCTTTAAATTTGTAATTGGTTTATTGTCATACTCATACTACAAATGTTAATGCTTTTCCGCACTATTACCTTTAGCTTTATTCCTTCTGTACCCAAATGCATAACCCTTTGGAGTCGGTCATATATGGACCACGGGTAAGTCTTATGAGTACATTCGTACTCATGCTTACGCTTTGTGGTTTTAATTGAGGATCGGGAGGGTCTGAGTTTTGTCCCTACGCCTCTCGGTGCCGGGCGGGACAGAGTAGAGGTTACTGCGATGTCACACACGCTTGGAAGTGTTCAGGCGAACACTTAGGAGATGCCGTATTTTGCTAATATGTTGGTTAACTCGCTTTTGTTGTATAGCTAATTGTGTATTCCCCTCCTGTAAGGCTTAAAGACTTGGTATTCCTCTTGTTGATCGTGGTTGTGTTGTGATGTCCTTATCATGCTTGTTTGTTGCTTTTATCCTTTCCATATTATCATGCTATATCAACTGCTTTTCTTGTCTGCTGAGTGGATGTCCTAGAATCTAGGAAGGTCATGCCGAAATTTCAATTTTGTGCTATCCTGGTTTAGGTTGCATCAGCTTAATTTTCTAGTATGTTAGTTGAATTGTTTGAGTTGTGTGGTTGTCAGGTTTGTCTTTGTGCGGTGGTTTAGTCGTCTTGTTGTGCGTCCGCGTGGCGTGGTCGGGTGGGGGGTTGTGAGTGCGGTGTCCCCTTGATGCAAACCGAATTGATGTGGCGGTGGAAAGCAGGTATGCGGGCGATCTGGCGAGTTCGGTTCGCATACCGGGAATCTGGTTTGTGGTCGAGTTATTTGAATGGTTCCATTTGTTATCTCATTTGGGCTTGGATGCTAGCATCGCGAGCGCCATCGGCGAATCGTTGCTAGCCTCCAAATCCAATGAGGTTAACGGGGCGTTCAATAGCTCGAGGGCGATCTGGGCGGCTCCTACATTAAAGGGGCATATCGTCGATCAGATTTGGTGCAATCACCATGCAATCAAACTAAAAAAAGTTTTAAAAAATTCTAAAAAAAATCATGAATGTACATCTCAACTTACCCCATCTACGTATAAAATTTCATGATCAAATTCGTCCTATGCTAGAAGTTACAAAAAATACAAATTTGAGGTGCATTTGGACTGTAAAAGTTTGTTAGAAATTTGTCTTTTTTTGTAACTTCTATCATAGGACGAATTTGATCATGAAATTTTATACGTAGATGGGGTAAGTTGAGATGTACATCCATGATTTTTTTCAAAATTTTTTGAATTTTTTAGTTTGATCAGCATAATCGCACTAAACTGTGATTGTGATAGATACGCTCTGGAGTTAAAATTACCACCAAGCCCAGGGCATCAATACTGCCCGAGCCATTACAAGCTTACATCTGAAGCAAAGATCTCAACACCGATAAGCATCTAACCAGACATACAGGGCCGTGCTAGATCTTTAAGTATCTACTAGACGAACCAGTGGTCTTAGCTCGAATTGTATCGTCTCCGATCTGGCAAACTAGATCGAACGGAGGGCGCATGCAGGTGGAAGGATGGAGGCGACTGACCTGCTCCGCCATGTCTGATGCTCGAAGGAGGTGGCGGCAGCGGCAGAGGCGGCGGCGGGAAAGGACAGAAGGGATTCCCGAAGCCAAAACCCTACTCGTCGCGCTGGTTTGTACTTATGTATCAGGTTGGGTGGGCTGTTGTGGGCCTGGATGTCATGCTGGTTACCCGCTGGGCTTTACTTTGTCTCCGGAGTGCAGTTCTCTGTATGGCCTAATCCGGGCCGTTGGTTTTTAGACGGGATGGATTGAAATGATGAATCAAAGATTAGTCTGGGCTGCATCTTGCTTCTTGTGAATAACGGAGTTGCCATGAAGCTCACCTTTACTTGTATCCCTTGCATTGGAGGAAATGAAATTTTACATGGGTAATTATTGTCTTATTGATATGGCTATTCTCTCTCTTTTAAGCACTCGTATAAACATCTTATATTATGCATGCCCTAATAATTATCTTTCAGACTTTCTTTTGAACACCTTACTTACCTTTCAGACCATAGTATGGTTTTCCCACAGGACGTAAAAGTCCATGCATCTACAAGGCCATCACAATTCACTGAGCATGCAGTACAGTAAGCAGATTGTAATATCAAAAGACGCCACGACCAAAATACAAAGAAAAACGCAATCCATGCATAATCGAAGTACAATATTTCAACGTACAAGTATGCGTCAAAACTAAGTCAAACAACGCATCAAACTATGCTACGCCGCTGTCCTTCAAGTACGACTCGAACTTGAACTCGAAGCTCAGGAGTCCAGGTCTCGTTGAGAGCTGGCACCATGGAGCAGCAGGGAGTGCTCGCCGGAATTGTAGTCTTCCTCGAGCTCCGGGTAGTCCTCGTACAGGAGGATCTCGATTCCTTGTGGCACCGGCGAGCGGCAGTACGGACACGTGCGGTTCTTTCACACTCATTTATCCAGGCATGTTCAATGTAAAGCGTGAGAGCACGACAGCTGCAAGGCCGCCGCGCGGCCAACCACGAACTCATGAAGCAGATCGGGCATTCTTCTCCGTCCTCGTCGTCGGAACGGTCGTCGTCGATATGGCTCCCCTTCGTGGCCTTGGCTGCGGACTGTAATTAAGCAGAAGTCTTCCACGATGGGCGCGCACTCTGGGGGAAACCCCGCGGTCGCGACCATCGCCTCGACATCCCGCATCTCGCTGATCAGGATGAAGTCGCCGCTGTCGCGTCTGAACCCACGGTAGCCACGATACGGTCTAAGATACGGCACTACACATACGTATGCATGAGTTGGATCGGTACATATTATTGTTCGAACCGTGCCGAACTTGGTGGTGTGGTACGATGGGCGATATGTACGTCATGATACGTCGTAAAGGGTTATATCTGGACCAACACAGTATGCTACAAGTATGGCACAGTTTTGGCACGAGCTTTTTTGCCCTATTTTTGGATAAATATTATAAAAAAGCTTAGCAGTAGAATTGAAATAAGAAGAACTACCTTAATAATGCAGCAATGACAAGGTGGTTCAAGTGCTTCATGGGTGTGAAGAAAGTTAAAAGGTAAGACATCTAGTTTGTCTTCCGAAACGTTGAGCATATCGCAATGAAATTCATAGTAGAGATAAACCACTATTTCGACATATTTTTTGTGAAAAAAGAAAAAAATTTATTTATTTTTTCTTAAATAGTTGTGTCCACTACTTTTGGTCCTGCGCGTCTTCGAATTCTTTTCTCATCGTAATAATGCAAATAAATCAGATCTAACCTGATACGGCACCAAAGTGTACCATATGCCAATGAGGCTGCCAAGTAAACCAGTGTCTTTCCACACTCGCCTCTGCCAACACCAAAAAGGTACGAAACCCATGTGTGGAATTACAGAGAACTCACCCAAAACTCCCGTGGTATGGCCCAATCGGTGCGAGTCATCTCTAAGATTTCAAATTTCATTTTCGGTATATATTTCTGACCGAAATCTAAAATTGTGTGTCCATAACTCTACCGGTGCCATCCGCCACCTCAACTAGCTTGGACAGCATTGCCGTTGCGCCATCAATTATAGCATCTCTACGGTAATGCTTGCCGTCACCTTAGGTTGAGTGCTCGATGAACCGGAAGAACCTAAACATTATCGAAGAGCTTCTCATCGTTGATTGTTGGAGCTATCACCGTGAAAAATAGACTATCATACGGCAAATCTTAAAGACAAACTCTCAAATCTAGAGGAAAAGAAGAGCCACACGCGCATTATCGAAAACGCCTTTTGTCTTTACGTAACATTGAGAAATACTAACATTTTGTTGCGTGTATGGTTCAGGCCATCGCACTACAAAACCGGGCACGTCCTTGCCTTTCGACCATAAAAGCCTGACAGAGACAGCTTAACCCCACCGCTAATCGCCTATTCCTTCCCTCTCATTTTGGGCACCTCGACCGTGCGCCCCCGCATTGCCGCTTCCTTCCGAATACGTTAATCCGACCGTCATGGCCGCGTTGGCCCGCGCGTCCCTCCTCCGATCCGCCATTGGACGGCTCGGATGCCCCCGTGCCTTCTCCGCGGCCGCCGAGGGCGCGGCGCCCCGCCGCGGCTCGAGGGCGGTCGAGGCCGCGGCGGTGGGGGCCGCGGTGGCAGCCGGATCAGGGCTGGGGATCTGGCTGCTGCCCCCGACGTCGCAGCCGCTCGCGGACTCCGGCCAGGTGGCGGACGCCGCCGCCGGCCACGGTAATGCCTCCGTGGCGGCGGCGGCCTTTGGGGATGTCGGCGCGGCGGAGGAGCGCGAGGAGAGGAGCAAGTTCCTGTTCGGAGGTGAGCGCCCTTGTTTTGATATGCCGTGGCGCTATATCCACACATGTTTGTTTGGAAAGGTTTCATAGTGTGATCAATTCGAGTGCCTCCTTGCGTCTAGTTTCTGTATAGAATTTCTGGGAGGGAGGGAGCCTTTCTTGTTTGGATCAGCGACTCCACCATTATCGCTCTTGGATCGTGTAACGGGCGAACGTTTCTAGCCATTTGTTTTATCCTTGCTCGTGCTACCGATTCTTGCAAACGGCGCAATGATTTTTTTTTTCACGGTTCTTTTCAATTCTCGCTATGTAGACTCGTATCGCAGAAGGGTGTTCTTCAACTATGAGAAGAGGATTCGGACGCGCAGCCCTCCTGAGAAGGTGACAACGGCATGTTGCATTCAGTATACTTTTGTGCTGTGTGGTTTGATAAATTGTTGCCATCCTAATTGTGGACGTGAGGAGTTCTTCCTGCTAGATCTTTGAGTATTTCGCATCCGTCCGGAACCCGGAGGGCGAAGTGTACATGTTGCCTACCGACTTGATGAGGGCAGTTGTTCCCGTTTTCCCTCCATCCGAATCGAAAGTTGTCAGGGAAGGGAGACTCAGAGGGGAGCGCAACCCTGGCGAGCTACACTGTGCCCCTTCTGAATTTTTCATGCTATTCGATACAAACGGGGACGGGGTCATCTCCTTTGCAGAGTAAGTGGTTTGTGACTTCAGAGTTCGGACGAAATACCTAACCTATTTGCTATTTGCCGTGGTACCTGATTTTCGGTATCATATCAAAGGTTCTTTGCGTTTTGTCTAATTATTGCCATGCAATGTAATGTAATACTTAAGAATGTTGCCATACGGATGTATAATTGTGTTGTAACATCGTCTCAACTAATCAGCATGCATGCTTAGAGATGATACATCTAGGTCAGTAGGTGTCACTAACTCACTATGGTATTAGCATTCGCATGCCTTTCTATATTGCTCGCGTGATTTCATTATTATATGTAGAAGCAACTCAATGCATTTGTTGAAAGGTATAATTGATTATTTGCAGGTACATCTTTTTTGTGACATTGCTTAGCATTCCTGAATCAAGCTTCAGTATAGCTTTCAAGATGTTTGACCTTGACCACAATGGGTAAGCTATCTTCCAGCTAATGGACTCGATTTTAATCATAACGCTATGCTCTTGAGATTGATATGCATTTGTTCTCTACCTATTTGTTAATTAAGAAGTGTGTTAACCATTTTCATTATCGCAGACATTCACTTACAAATTTTAGCTTGAAATAAATTTCATTAGTTTATATCTTTTTTAGGTACTCATGTCAGAGTAATTATGATGGTGGTCTGTATAGTCTTTGATAGCTAATGACATGTGGGAAAAAAAAGTATTCCCACATTTTCTTTTCTCTTGATTTCACTTGATTACGTTTGGTGTATAGAACTTCCACTATGCTCCATTGGCAAACAATCGCTTCCATGTTTTTGGCAGGGATTCTAAACAAGTACTTGATTTCTAAAAACCTCCAAAGCCCCTGTCATGCTAGAAGAACATAGCACATTAGAACTAAAAAAATGCTGCATCCAAATGTGCACGCAAACATATTATCCATTTTGAGTAAGAAATCCAGGTCATTTAATTTATGAGTTAATATCATGGCTATGGTTTAATTTCCTTTTTCTCCACAACATAGACCATAACTTGAGTTCAAGAGTCTCGAATAAATTAATGGCATTTGGCGCTAGCTGATAGTTAAGCCAATGCAAGCCTGTACTGGGCAAGTATCTCATTTAATATCTGTTATTGAGTGCTTGAGAGTCCATTGGGAACAAAATCTGATGGGTAAAAGAAAGATTTGACACCCCTAGTTGTTTGGCTTCTGCCTTTTTTTTTCATTTTGAATTTCATTATTTTCTGTAGCCGTTAAAGTTATACTTTTCCCTTTTTGTATGGGCTTGACAAGGGATCCATTTAAGTAGTATTGTTTGTCCTTTATTGTTGTTTGCATGTGACAATTCGTGTGCAGTTAAATTGCATTGCAGAAAACGACCTGCTTTTATGAGCATGTTCAATCATCTCACTTGTTAGTTGATGGTAAAGAACGGTATGAACAAAAATTGGCAAGATTTTTCTCTTTTATTTCTTTATTCTCATCTGCTATTTATTATTCTCAGGGAAATAGACAAAGAAGAGTTTAAGAAAGTAATGACATTGATGCGATCCTATAATAGGCAAGGATCTACCCACAGAGATGGGCTACGTATTGGACTTAAAAGTGGTCAGTCAGTGGAAAATGGTGGACTGGTTGAGTACTTCTTTGGCAAGGATGGGAATGAACATCTGCACTATGATAAGTTCTCTAATTTTTTGAAGCAATTGCATGATGAGGTGATTTATTCCTTTTCATCCGTTGCCTTGTGTTGTTGAAGCAATTGACTAACATCCTGTTGTTGATGCAACATTCTAATTAAGTCCGTGTTGTGGATCAAGCTATCCATTTTGTGCGCATGTGCTCATGAATATTGTGCAGAGGCACCCAAAACATCCATCTTATTATGAACAGTGTAAAAGAGTTTTTAGGCTACATTGTTGTCTCTAGGAAGAATATATATATAAGTAGGTTATATTTATAACTTTGCTGATTAATATGTACAGATGTTATCCAATTTTATAAGCTTTTTTCAAAGTAACAAAGTATAGACAAATTGGAGCAATTTATTTGTATAATTGTATTGGGGAAGGAACACAAATTCCCAAAAAAAAAGGAGAAACTGACACCACTGCATTGCACATCCTGATTGAAAGCACAACTTGTGCTGAAGTTCCTTGTTTTTATACTTTGTAATGCGCTATCTTGGGAGAATAGAACTTTGTCAAGGTCAAAGTTCAAAATCTGACTGTCCATTACTTTAATTTTGCATTAGTGTAATTAGTGATGTATTGTCATTTCATTCTACCTTTGAAGTAGCTTCTGGGGATCCCTGGAGAACGTAAAATAGGCTCCCCGAACTGACATATCATTGAGATTAATGCTACTTGTTACAGGATTGAGTGAAAGGATGAAAATTTTTCTCTGCATCAAGAGCTTAAATTAATGGATATACAGAGCCTCTTTCCCCTCTTATTATCTCTGTTCTGGTCTGTCGTCACTACTTATCTCATCATTTTTATTCAATTATCTGCAGATTGTTCGCTTGGAGTTCAGTCACTATGATATCAAATCATCTAAGACAATATCTGTGAAGGACTTTGCCTTATCCATGGTTGCTTCTGCTGACATGAATCACATAAACAAGCTACTTGACAGAGTTGATGATTTGGATGACAATCCTGATCTCAAAGAATTGTGCATTACCTTTGAGGTTTGGCAGTTTTCAATCTAGATGTTCCTACTGTACTTCTTGGGTCACCATGTTTTTTAATCATAATTACTCTTTGGAATTTCAGGAGTTCAAGGCTTTTGCTGATCTGCGACGAAGATTGGAACCATTTGCAATGGCTATCTTCAGTTATGGCAAAATAAATGGTTTTTTGACAAAGCAGGATCTAAAACGTGCAGCAACTCATGTATGGTCTTTCATAACTATGCTTATATCCTTTTGATATCAGACGTAGTCTGAATTAGCTCATTTCAATAGAAGTCTCTCTCTTAAGCTTTCTTAGGAGAATAACTGGCTTGCTCCATGATCATTATCTAGCAAGCTGGGCAATTTTGCTGATAGTGGACATGCTCTAGTTACCCACTTGGTTATTAGTTCTGTTTTCTTATTGAATTCACAATCTTCCTTTATAGGTTTGTGGGGTGGACTTGACTGATAAAGTGGTGGACGTCATTTTCCATGTGTTTGATGCAAACCGTGATGGGAACCTAAGCTCAGAGGAGTTCTTGAGGGCATTACAAAGACGAGAAAGCGATATTCGCCAGCCAGCTACTTCAGGTTTCTTGGGTGTATTCTCCTGCTGGCTGAACTGTACAAAGTGTTCTGTTCAACAGATGCTGCTCCAGTAGAATCTTTAATTTGACACGCTCAAGATAGCTTCCTGTTGGCCTTGGTTACTCTGTAAGTCTCTATTTGATGTACGTATGCCAAACTCACCCTTTATGAAGTTAGTTATTTCAACTGCGTAATTCAGTTTGCGTAAGATTCAACTTATATACAAAGTTTAGTGGCTCCCTCCTATCTCGATATATATTATCTGATCGATGTGTTTGGTCATGTGCAGGAGCTGGGGAACGAAAACAAACCACTAAGGTCTGCAGACACGATTTTGTTGTAAATATCGTCCTTCTGATCAAAGTTGCCCAAGTATGTAGCAACTGTAAATAACACCTTTCGTTCTAGCCCAAGGGCTCAGTTGACAGATCTCTCCTTCACTTGATGTTAAACGAACCTGTTACTAGGGACCTCGTTAACTCTCTGCCGTGTTTTAGTTATATCCTTATGTTTGTGTTCTGTGACTTATGTAGGTTGCTTGTTGATATACATGTTAACAACCTAGTAGTATTTGTGTTGAATAAATGAATAAATAATATTGATCGTTCGTGTTCCTTGAAAAACTTTATGGGTCACACAACCCACAAGAATACCCGCTATTTGAGATTGAGGGGCCTCTAGTTGGTGTGCTAAAAATCAAGATAAGACTTAAGATGTGATAATATCTTCTGTATCTGACATTCTGACTATCTGTACAATCTCCTTTATTCCATGTACTATATAACATTTACGTCTAACTAGGAATAAAAACGGATCAGATCGATCCGGATAATTTAATATACATATTCTGTCGGATTGAATATTTGTTGAATAGTATCGGATCGAATACGGATATAGATTTTTTTTGTTGAATAGTATACGAATTCAATAGCTCACTATCTGTCGGATATGGTAATCCGGATACTGATGGGTCGGATATTCGGGTATGCATGTGGGTTGGACCAAGGCTACTCTTTTGGCCAAAAAAGGTTTCCGAATTTTAAAATTACTCTCTAATTTAATTAATCCATAAATCAAGTTTCAATTATTAAAATTGGCAAATTAGCTCTAAAAAGTATGATTTTTTTGGAAAAGTTCCTAACATGATCTATCACATCACTTAAAAAAAATTATTTTCAAGATTTTATCAATTTTAATTTTTCTCAAAAATTCAAACACTGAAGTCCTTAATAGGAAAATATTTTAAATAAGTAGCTAAAAATGCATAAAAACTCATAAATACATAATTTATTATTTTAAACATAATTCAACAAAGAATACAAATCTTGGGTCATTACATGCAAGTGCTATATTTTTTTTTTCTAAAGATATGGTATCTAAATATTATCAAATTTTTAATGTGTTTTGTGTTTGCTTCAATTTGTATCTCTGAGCAAGAATCATCTTTATTTTGTATTTTGATCTACATGTATGATGAATTAATCGTATGTGTGTGATGAACTAAGTCTTACGTAATTTTGTTAGCGACATGGCATCTAACTATTGTCTAAGTGAATAAAAATACTTATATTTATTCAATTTTCAATAAAGTTTTGATTAAATCAACTAGTTATGTGTTTTCGTTGATTTTTATGTACAATCTAAGGGGTTATCATGTTCGATAATATATTCGTAATCATATCCGATTCGATTCGTATTCGATTTGTATCTGTATTTGACATTATCCGTATTCATATTCGTGTCCGAACTATCTATATCCTTATCCGTATCCATAAAAATAAATATGATAGAGCTATTATCCATCCATATCTGATCCGTTTTTACCCTTACGTGTAACAAACTAAACATGGTGAATTGATTAAAGAAAGTCACTTATCGAAAATTGGACAAGGTGAATTGATTAAAGAACATTATATCTAATAAATTTATGAGCACCAACGGGAAAACCCCTAGAACCACTGCCACAAATATTGCAAGTATAATAGAGTTGTAGAGATTACTCTCATGGTTATCTTGAAAATACTATAATCATTCCTACCGTATGACAGCCTGTATCTTTTGCCCGTACAAGCGAACTATGATAGTATCACGCGATTCAGAAGTAATCCGCTTGTTTAATATACAACTAGTTAGTTTGTACGTCGAATCCAAAATAGATACGAAACTAATAGTAATGCTTATTATTTCTCGTATATGATATACATGGTGTTTCAAATATTATTTTCATGATCACCATATTCATTTTATAAAAAATGTAATAATAAGGGTATCACGGAATAAAGGGGCAATATATATATGATTTGAGAAATCATTTTATTTGAACTCACGTAAACATAAACCAATATATTTATTATGTGGAGTTTCCATCTGCAAGTGCACAGGATGGACATAAAATTTTCACCTTAGGCCTAGAGTATTCCTAGGTATAACGTTCCTGCACCAAAACCTAAGTAGATCCAACCAAGAATGATAATTATAAAATATAAAATGCAATCCACACATAGTGCATCGAAAGGAGTAACGATGAAATGATATTTTGGTCTATCAATCTTAAGGTGGCGCACCCTAGTTACATTTCTCTTGATCACACTTCATATATGAGACTATATTGTCTCACTCATGTGAGCAAAATGTACCACGACTTATTACCGGACCAACACTTTAGGGTGTGTTTGGTTGCTTGAATGAAACCATCCTATCCTGAACCAAGTGATACAAATTTGAGGAATATTCTCTATAGATGACGAACCATTCCATTCACCCAAAATAATAGAACCAAATGGTAGAGAACCATCCTATCCCATTCAACCTCATTCCATCAACCAAACACACCCTAATACTTTTGGATGGATTGCTTCCAAAGGAGACATAGTATCCCTTCTATTTTCACTCATCACCTGTCTATAACCCAGTTCATGACAGCTTTTGATTGTGTAGATTCTGTATTATAGCTAACTGTGTGGAGAAGTGGCTGTCAGAAGATTCCGCTGTCTAGAGAAGCTGTCCCGTTCGGCAATCTCGATTGTTGATGGCCTGGAGCACGGCTTCGGAGGAGGATCGGGCCGGCAGGAGGCTTCAGGCCGACGGCGGAGGACCTAGTCGGCAGTGCTGGAGGCTTGGGTGGCGCGCAGAAGGGCGGCGGCGTAGACGGAGGAGGAGCTTTAGGCGGAGGAGCCAGCGGGCGGAGGGGCTGTTGGGCAGAGGGTCGGAGGAGCTTTGGGCGGAGAGGACAGCGGGCGAAGGGGCCGGTGGCGGAGGGGCCGGCGGGTGGAGGGGACAGCGGGCGGAGGAGTTTGGGCAGAGGGGCCGGTGGGCGGAGGAGTTTGGGTGGAGGAGCTTGGGCGGAGCGGCTGGCGGCCGGAGGGGCGGTGCAGTGGTGGCGACTAGACGGGCAACAGGGGCTCGGGCTCGCCTCCTCGCATGGCTCATAGAGAATCGTTGATTCTCCATGAGAATGGGTTGCACAACAACTTCTGTTAATTTTTGGATTTTGTGTATGAAGTGCCGCTTCTGATTTTGGGATAAGCTGATCATAATCCTACTGTTCGGCAAATAATATATTTTTTAAGCAGAAGCTGAAACAAATGGAGCCTATGCCTACAAACACGGTGGCTAATTCCCAATATCAAGTGCTAGGGCCACTAGCACTAGCATTACGAATAGCAAGTAAGTGAGATCAAGACTAGCATAAATATCAAGTCATATGAAGAACAAAGTGTTGTAAAGTTTACGGTATTAGCAATTTTATCATGACATAAATCCCAAATATAAAGAATAACCATGGATCAAAAGAATCTTAAACGCACATGCTTATGTATTGAAACATGATAATTGACGTCATCATAGTAAAATTACTCAAAATCAAAGATATAAACATGTACATGTTCATGAATAATAATGTGTGCATGTTCATGAATAATAATGGGAGCATAGCTACTAGCATAAAGCTCAAGTTGATAACAATGTTCTTAGATGTTGGGTTGCCTTCAAGGCCTTCCTTGCCACTAGGGACGAGTAATAGACTAATTTATGATAACTTTATCTCAATTACCAAATTCAATACTTGACAATCTATAAATAAACCTAAACAATTGATAATCTTCCAAGATACATGCACTTAACAGTAAATCACCCACAAGACAGCTTACTGACTAAGCCAATTTAAGCTAATAAGTCAATAATAGCGGCTGCTGTCAAAAGGTAAACAAGGATAGCAGCAACGAACTGAAGATTCTAAACAAAGACAATAAGCTAGTGATTTACAGCATGAGTAAAAAGGCATGATAACAATTGTGCTAAACAAGTATATAAGAGAATGTAAACTGAGGACTAAAAATGTTGTCACAAATTGTCTATTCAGTCCCAAATCCTCATTGAATGGTAGCATCCCACATGCAAGGTCTCCAAGTCAATAAATTGACTAGCCCCCTTTGCAATTACAGTAAGTAAGAACTTACGGAACTTTGAGAGAACTCACAAAACACCAACAAACTGTCAGTGTTAACCGGTTAGACACGTCAAAGACGTTGTCCTAGAAAACAATATTGCCTCTGCAATGCCCCATAAATCAAGGCAATCAATCCGAAGATACAAAGCCGCAATCGCCAAGTGAGGCAATTCACTAGGATACCCAAGATGTTGCTAGGGCTGCACAAGATTTCATAACTAACACCTTGGCCAAGGGATGAACTATTGAACCACAGCCACAGTTCACGAAGGAATTGTCCACACAACCAGCAAGCAATAGAACCCACAAGGTTGATGGCCGAACCAAGGAATGAAGTAACTAATAATACTGGATTCGACCACCAAGATCATCAAATGCTCACAAATCCACGAATCACCTCCAGTCACCAGTCTCCAAAATCAAACCCTCAATCAACTCGAGTTCCACCTGAAAGTGGCCTCCACACGGTGATTAAGAGCAGATCGGGATGAAGGAACTCCACAAGGAGCTTCTAGTGTCGAAGATTTTTCACTAACACACACGGTTGCAATTGATCAATAATTGGCAAAAAAGGAAAAAATATATTTAGAGTTCTTCTTTTCTTCTTTAGAGCATGAACCTACAGGTGAATAAAAAGGAGCACGCGCATGTAACACCCCAAAATTTTGCTTTTCTTAAATTCATGTGTGGTTTGGCACTTTGGTGAATTTTTGGAATTTTCTGGAATTTATTTGGATTTATTTGGGATTTATTTGAATTTATTCCATTTTGAAATAATTAAAGAATTTAATTTTGCAAATAAAATTTTGTTGGAAATATTTTATTTGAGTCCAAAATGTTCCAAAATATTTTCCAGAATTTTTCTGGAATTTTCCAGTCTTTGCTATTTTTAATGAATTAAATGAATTACCGGGAATTATTTTAAATATTAAATCGCTGAAAATCCAACTCGGTCAAATCTTTATCCGATCGAAGCCTGGACTCAGTCCGACTAACCCGACCGAGCCGCTTGACTCGATCCGAACCTCTCCTAAACCTAATCAATCCCAAATCATGGATCAAGATCCAACCGGCGAGATCACCAGCACGGCTCGAAGCCAGAATCACGCCGGATCCGATCGCGCTCAGTGCGATCGTGGCTGCTGGATCGCGCCACGTGGACGGCCACGATTGGCTGCTCGCCGAAGTCCGAAGCCGACTTCGCCGCCGCGCCGCCAGAGCGTAACTAGGTTTCCGCTCAGGGCACTGGACGACGAGGCTATTTAAAGCGTGAGACGCCCCCCGAGGTTGCCCCTCTATCCTTGCGCACTCCGCTTCCCTCGAGCCATCTCGCCGAGCCGCCACCGTTGAGCCGCATCGCTTCGCCGGAGTTGTCTCTTCCTCCGCCGCGATTTGCGCCGGCTTCGCCGTCTGGCCGTCGTCTTCCGCGAAAGCGAGCTCAGATCCGAGTCCCCGCTGACGACGCACCCGAAGAGGTTTCATCTCGCCGAACCACGCCCAAACGCCGTCTGCTCGTTGCCGCCCCTGCTCTCCGGCCAAGCCGGGCCGGTGAAGCTATCGCCGTCCATGTGCTCGAGGACCGCCGGATCCAGACGGACGGCTGAGGCGAGCTCACGTGTTTCAAACCCGATTAGATCTGGATCGCTGGATCAAGATCCAACGGTTCACAATTGCCACGTGTAGCAAAGGCGAATATAGATTAGATCTCGGACCGGCCCGATCTAGATCGAACGGCCCACGAGCAACGAGTAGTTTCAACGTGTTAACCCTGGATCTAATCTGCGGGTGATTTTCAAAACAATCTTGGTGAGATTGCGCCACGGTCGGAAGATGGACCGCCAAGCGGTCAACGCCGCCCACGCTGGGCTGGCGGTGACGCCGACACGCTGGCCGCATGTCGAGGCCCACACGCTCGGCCGCAGTTAGCGTGAGACCCGCGACCGACAAAGGGTCCCACATGTCGCCACCGCTGAGCCGTGGACCGAGTCCACCGTGGACCCGAGCCGAGCGTGGACCAAGTCCATGGATCTGACGCCAAGAAAGCCAATCGAGGCTGCCACGTGTCCATGCCGACGCAATAATTAATTTCGAAAAAGAAAATGATTTATTAATTGAAATATTGATTCAAATTTAGATTCAAACTTCAAACGCTTATAACTTTTGGCGTTTCAACTCGATTTGAGCGATTCAAATTTCTAAATTTGTATAAAATTGAGATCTACCTAAATATGAATTTTATTTAATTTTTGGACTAAAGTTTTCTCTGTAAAATTATTTAATTGATTATTTAAACTTTAAATAATCATAACTTTTATGCTTTTAACTCCAAATTTGATTTATTCCACTTTCTAAAAATCCAGAAAATTATGTTCTCTCTGTTTATGGATTTTATTTGGAGTTTTGGGATCTTTTTGCATAGTGTTCATTTGTGTATTTGCTATTTGCACGCTTTTACGAGTAGGCGTTGAAGTGCCGGGAGGGATTCAAGGAGAAGTATTGACTCAGATCCAACTCAAGACCAAGAGCAAGTGCTTTTGAAGGCAAGTTGTGCTTTGACCATATTGATCCCATTTCAAATCTATTTTGATTTAAACTATTGCATGCTAGTTCAATTAGAAAGATACTTTGTTTAAAACCTGGGGTTAGATAAATACCAATTTGCTATATGACACCTTGATTACTTAAGTATGTGCCATGATCCCTTGTCACCCCTAGTTGTGGTTTACTAGTTGGACATTATTAAATTGCCAACATGGGTTTAGATCGTTGTAGTATCTTTGCTAGACTCGCTACGTGCTCATGACATGATTTTTGGATAATCAAATGCTAATATGGACTTAATGATATATTGAACCTGTTTTGGAAAAGTATCATGTGATGTTGATGGCACGTGGTGCATGGTAATCAGCCCGGGATTGATAAATGATTCGGGGCATGTGGCAAGAGAGTAATCAAAGCGTGGGCGGTGTGGCATTGGGAGTGATGATTTGGTTTTTCTGTAGTCTTGCCCTGGTCACTCTAAGGACTTAACCTTGCAAGCCTTTGAACCAGGTCATACTTGCAACCACATGGTCGGAATGACGGCCCTAGTTGACTAAGTCGCTAAGGACTCACTTGTGGAGCCTCGTGGGTGTCGCCATTACAGTTGTGTGATTGTACGGGGAGCGATCGTGGTCGCGGGCCAGGTACCCATCTAACGGTGTGTTGGTCCCATACGCCTTGGCTAAGGGAAGGGATGGTGTAGAGCACGCATCAAGAGGACCACCTGTGTTGTTTGAGGCTCGAAAGGCTTTGTTATGATCGCTCATTCGCATACTCTTGTATGGCGATTCACTACCGACGTGGTGAGTGGATTGTATCTTGTGGGTAAAGTGCATAACCTCTCGCAGAGTGTAGAATCTATTTGAATAGCCGAGTCCACTGTGATCGGACAATGCTCTGGAATTACCAAGGGTTAGATTTTCCAAAATAACTTGGTTTGAAAAGTTGGTTTGGTTTAACAAGGAAGATGATGGAAATAGGGTTTAGGATGGGGAAAAATGTTATTTAAACTTCTTGAAAGTTATTTATGCTTTACTTATTTCTACCGCTTAATCTACTTATATTACTTGTCAAAAGTCACATCGCAAATATACTCTGAGCTACTCCTTTGTACTAAGCCATGCATATAGTATATTAGCTTGCATTCTGCATGACTTGTTTAGTACCAAGTACTCACCCTTGCCTCAACACAATATCGCTTGAAGAGGAGATTGCGCCGCCTTTGGAGGAGGAACTCCAAGAAGACCCGTCTACTTAGGGGATGCGAGCCCGATGTTCGTGGTATACTTTGGATGGCGCCACTAAGTTTATTTGATTTTCCATTCCGGCTATTTCTCTTTAATAAGTTTCGCCTTGCAAGGCATATATTTGTAACTTGGCCATAAGGTCGAGTAACCCTTTGATTATTTAAATAAAGTACTTTGATAGTATCGTATGGTATGATTGTGATATATACCGATGTTAAGATCGTGTGCACTAGCTGCTTCTTTGGACTAGTCTGAATACCTGTAGGGTCCGGATTTGCAAATTCGGGTCCCGACAGAGGGTGGTATCGTGAGCCATACTTGATCGAGGCTCAACCCTAAGCTAGAATGGTCGTAGTGAGGATAAAACCTATTTTCTAAAGCTAAAAACTTGTGAAGACAAGAAATGACATCTCGACTTATCCCCTTCTCTTTTCTCGTCTCTTGCTGAAATTTTCCCTTACCTTGTCACAATTTAAAAATTCGAATTCTACGAGGAAAGCACTCTTGTGACAGGATGGAGGTTTTTCGATGAGTGAGCTTTAGGTTCTATAGTGGGACTCCTTCGGCCGAGTCGCATCATAAAATAAAGAGTCACCCTTTAGGCGTTAGACTCCGTGAGTTAGTTCTGATTTGGATTTGCTTTGTTTCTTGAGTGTGCAAAGATGTGTAAGGCCCTTAGGCATTGTAAGCAGCCATACCAAGTTACTAATAATAAAGTTGGACCTTAAAGCTACCCCTTCGCCTCGCATAAGTTCCATATTACTTGTCTATTCTTGTTTCTCATCTCTAAACCTAGAGCAAATCGGCACGGTGAACACCGTGGGAACTTTGGAAAGCAATGGGAGTGGATCTCACCAAGTAAAACCCCAATGATGGAGCACCAAAGACTGCGCATCGATGTGCAGAATTTTTGGAGCATTTCTTGCTGCTCAGACCAGCTTGATGCATGCTATGATGCAACAAATGCAGCACGTCAACGCCAGGCCACGGCTAATCAAGTTAATCGTGGACCACGCCGTAATACAAGGTCGCGAGTTCATGAGGACTCACCCACCCACTTTCTTCGGGAATGCCAATCCGCTGGAGGCGATTGGTTAAGATCAATTGAGAGGAAGCTACACATAGCTCAATCGCATAGGGAATGAGAAGGTACTTACGCTTTCTCATCGCTTGGAAGGAACAATACTAATGGTGGAGAACTTCGTACCACCTTGCAGAGAACCCTCAAGATATCACTTGGGAAGAGTTCACCGTGCATTCGACAAAGATCACGTGCCTGAAGGAATTATGGACCTTAAGAAGGAGGAGTTCAGAGCATCGTAGGCAAGGTAATCAGCCAAAGGGTCGACTACCCGAACAAGTTCACACAACCTAGCACGCTACGCACTTTTGAGGATGTAGCGGCGGATAATCTACGCCTCGCTTTATGAAGGGACTTAACTCAGATTGCAAGTAGGGTTGATCACCCACACCTTCCGGGATTTCCAAGAGTTGGTGAATAAGGCACTTATTCTGAGGACAAGCGCAAGGAACCGGATGAGAACAGGAAGCGCAGGATGCAACAGCAAGGATCACGTCGAACGCAATGGCGCCTGAGAGTTGCACCAAATCAATTCTTCATTCCAACCACAGCAATGCAACGGACACCATCCCAAGACCAAGACCTGCCAATCAAAACTACGGACCAGCCCACTTCGCTAGAAACGCTACCCCAGGCAAATGAAAGAAGGAACAAGTGAGATTATTACAAGCCGCAACGAGCCAGACACTTTGCCAACAGCTTGTCCGAAGAAGAAAAGAGAGCGACCCGCCGCTTTCAATCTAGGAACCACCTCGCCTAGACGCCAAAGACTGTGAGGAGCCACACCCTGCCAGTGGTGAGGCCGAAGTCAACCATGTCACCGCAGATGCACCAGAATGCTACTGGGACGTCAGATCGGATAAGTTACTTGTTAACTCAAGATCACGATTTTTGTTTGACTGAGCTTCGTGATTCGCTTGTTTCGCAAAGGCTTTGCTACTAGAAATGACTTGAGAATTGCAAGACTTAAGTGCATGCTTTTAGTTCAAACCCTGGTTCGAACTCCGAACGGAAGTAGGATGTTCCGGTGAGAATACTAATAGATGGAATAGAATTCCTAGCAAACCTTATAATTTTGGAGACCTGCACCTTAGATGTTATATTGGGAATGGATTGGTTATCCAAGCACAAGGCCGTATTGATTGCGGATTTAAGGACTATCTCAGTTGAGAGCCGTGTAGGGAAGAAAGTGGAATTTCAAGCCACTGCATTAGAGATGGGCGATTGATGGTTAACAGTACCAAGGCAATCGGCATAGAGGATGTCCCGTAGTGAATGAGTACCTGACGCTTTTCCCGAGGATCTACCGGTATGCCGCCGCACAGGGGACATAGAGTTTGTGATAGAACTTGTAGACACAGACTGGAGTAGCAAAGAGACTCCTATCTGGATGTCTACCGAGAGAGTTGGTAGAGATGAAGAAACGCTAGAAGAGTTAATGGAGAAAGGATTTATCGAGACCAAGTTCGGTCGTGGGGAGCACCGCTTTGTTTGTCAAAAAGAAGGACGGAGTTTCAGGATGTGCATCGACTCACAGTGCACTCAATGAAGTCACCGTGAAGAATAAGTATCCGCTACCCAGGATTGATGATTTGTTTGATCAGTTAAGAGGAGCCGGGAGTTTTCTCCAAGGTTGATCTCGAGATCGGATACCATCGCTTGAAGATCCGTCAGAAGATATTCGAAGATCGTGATTCTCGTCAAGATATGGACATTCTGAGTTTCTGATTGTCCTTTGGCCGGATTTAATCGCCGCAATTTATTTCATGAATATGATGAATAAGGTGTTCATGGAATATTTGGACAAGTTTGTCGTCGTGTTCATAGACGATATCCTAATCTACTCAAGACAGAGGATGAACATGCCGAACACTTAAGGCGAGTTTTGGAAATGAGGAACAAGCAACTTTTCGCCAAGTTCGCTAAGTGTGATTTTTGGAGGGACAAGGTGGAGTTTCTTGGACATGTAATGACCGCATGGAGTCGAGAGATCCAAGCAAAGTAGAAGTCGTGTTACATTGGGAGCAACCAAGATCTGTGACCCAGATTCGAGTTTTGGAATGGCGAGATACTACCGCTGCTTCATCGAAGGCTTTTCGACAATTGCAAAACCTCTACGCAATTGTCTTGAAGGAAAAGAAGTTTGCATGGACGCCAGAATGTGAGGAAGGATTTCAGAGTGAAGAAGCGATTGACATCAAAGACCTGTTAGTTCTAACGGATGTTGCTCAAAGCTTCGATATTTATTGTGACGCATCGCGCCAAGGACTTGGATGCCGATGCAGAATGGAAAGGTCGCCGCTATGCATCAAGGCGCTTGAGGCCGATGAGGAAAATTATCCGACACATGACCTAGAGTTAGTCTAGTAGTGCATGCTTTGAAGATATGGCGTCACTATCTCGATTGGAAACAAGATGTGAGGTATATCACGATCATAAGAGTTTTAAGTACATATTCACCAAATCGGATCTGAATATGAGGCAAAGGAGATGGCTAGAGTTGATCAAGGACTATAATATTGGAATCCATTACTATCCTGAAGGCCAACGAGTAGCCGATGCTTTCTGAGTCGGAAGAGCCATACCGTGAGTACGCTGCTAGCCACAAGTCGTGATGAGTTATGTGAGGATTTCGAGGAAATGAAGATTGAGGTTGTACCTAGCTGATTCTGGCCGCCTTGGAAGTAAAGCCTACTTTAGAGGACCAGATCCGAAGGACGTATGATGATGACAAGATCCGTAGGATTAAGTCCAAAATGGAGGAAGGCAAGGCAAAGGATTTCAAGTTAGACAAGCAAGGCACGTTATGGATGAAGGATCGCATTTGTGTACTAACAAAAGGAGTTAAGCAACTGATTCCGAAGAAGCCCATGACTCTGGCACTCGATTCATCCCGAAGCGCCAAGATGTATCAGGATCTCAAGGAGAGATTCCGTGGCCGAGTATGAAACGTGAAGTTTAGCATGTTGCATTGTGCGACGTATGCCGTGAGAGTCAAGGCAATGCATCGAGACCGGCAGATTGCTACAACCGCCGAAAATACCCAGTGGAAGGGGAGGAAATCGGAATGGATTTCATTACCGGTTTGCCAAAGACTCAAGGAGGTTATGACTCCATATGGGTTATAGTGGATCGCTTGACTAAAGTAGCCCATTTTATCCCCGTGAAGACCACTTACCGGGAGATAAATTAGCGAGTTGTACATGATCGATTGTTTGTTTGCAACGAGTGCCAAAGAGATTGTATCGGACGAGGTACCCAATTTACCTCAAGGTTCGGAATAAGTTGCATGAAGCCATGGGGACCTGCTTGAACTTCAAAGATGACTTATCATCCATGCGGATGATGACAGATCCGAAGAGTCAATCCGACTCGAAGATATGCTAAGAGCTTGTGCATTGGCTTATGCTACCTCTTGGGATAAAAGTTTGCCGTATGCCGAGTTTAGTTACAACAATAGTTATCAGCTAGTTTACGGATGTCACCTTTTGAGGCAATCAGATGGTCGACCATGCTCGGACGCCATTGAATTGGAATGAGACCGCCAGCGCCGTGTCTTTGGGCCTGATATTCTTCAAGAGGTCAAGAAGCGAATCGCCATAATTAGGGAAAGGTTGAAGATAGCCCAATCTCGACAGAAGAGTTATGGCCGACAATCGTCGAGATTTGAGTTTTGAAACGAAGACTTTGTATACCTCAGAGTTACGCCTCGGGGAGTTAAGAGGTTCCATGCCAAAGGGAAACTCGCACCTCGTTATGTTGGACCATTTAAGATTTTGAGTCGCAGAGGTGAAGTTGCTTTATCACCGGAGTTGCCACGCGAAGTGGCAGGAGTACATGATGTATTCCATGTGTCCCAGCTTAAAGAAGTGTCTCCGAGTTCCTCGAGAATGCAGACACCGCTTAGAGTCAATTGAGTTGCAAGAGGATTTGACTTATAAGGAACATCCCGTGAGGATTCTAGACACAATGGATCGAGAAACTAGAAACAAGTCAACCTGCTTTTGTAGAGTTCAGTGGAGCAACCATGAAGAAAGCTGGCTTACTTGGGAGCGCTGAAGAGGATTTGAAGAAAGAGTTTCCAAACCTATTCCTTTAAGAAGCCTCGAATCTGTGACTAGATTCTATTAAGGGGAGGTTTGTAACACCCCAAAATTTTGCTTTTCTTAAATTCATGTGTGGTTTGGCACTTTGGTGAATTTTGGAATTTTCTGAATTTATTTGGATTTATTTGGGATTTATTTGAATTTATTCCATTTTGAAATAATTAAAGAATTTAATTTTGCAAATAAAATTTTGTTGGAAATATTTTATTTGAGTCCAAAATGTTCCAAAATATTTTCCAGAATTTTTCCGAATTTTTCTCAGTCTTTTGCTATTTTAATGAATTAAATGAATTATCGAATTATTTTAAATATTAAATCGTTGGAAAATCCAACTCGGCCGGCATCGTTTCATCCGACCGTAGCCTGACTCGAGTCCGACCGAACCCGACCGAGCCGCTTGACTCGACCGAACCCACTTAAATCCTAATCAATCCCAACCGTTGGATCAAGATCCAACGGCCGAGATCACCGTCTGCCGAGCCGCGAATCGCGGATCCGATCGCGCCAGGCGATCGTGGCCGCTGATCGCGCCACGGGACGGGCCACGATTTCGTCGTTTCACCGAGTCCGAAAGCCGGATTTCGCCGCCGCCGCGTGAGCTTAACTAGGTTTCCGCTCAGTACTCTGACGCCGAGGCTATTTAAAGCGTGAGACGCCCCGAGGTTGCCCTCATCCTTGCGCACCCGCTTTCGAGCCATCTCGGGCCGAGCCGCCACCGTTGAGTCGCAATCGCCGGAGTTGTCTCTTCCTCCGCCGCGGTTTGCCGCTTCGCCGCCGTCTGGCCGCCTTCCGCCGAAGGAGCTCAGATCCGAGTCCCCGCGACGAGACGCACCGAAGGGAGGTTTCATCTCGCGAGCACGCCCCAAACGCCGCTTCTGCCTGCCGCCGTCCCCTGCTCCGGCCAAGCTGCGGAAGCCATCGCCGTCATGAAGTCGGAGGGACCGCTTCTGATCCAGACGGACGGCTGAGGCGAGCTCACGGTTTCCAAACCCGATTAGATCCGGATCGTTGGATCAAGATCCAACGGTTCTCACAATTGCCACGCGGTCGTAGCGGCGTAATATAGGATTAGATCGGACCGTCCGATCTAGATCGAACGCCCACGAGCAACGAGTAGTTTCAATGTTAACCCCGATCGAATCGCTGCTGATTTTCAAAACAACTACCGAGATTGCGCCACGTGCTCGTGAAGATGGACCGCCGTTAACGCTGCCCACGCGCAGGTGACGCGACACGCTGGCCCCGCATGTCAGGGCCCACACGCTGATGTTAGCGTGAGACCTCGCGACCGACGCGCGGGTCCCACATGTCGATCCACGCGGAGCCGTGGACCGAGTCCACCGTGGACCCGGAAATGAGCGTGGACCAAGTCCATGGACTCACGACGCCCAAAGCCAATCGAGGCTGCCACGTGGTCCCATGCTGACGCAATAATTAATTTCAAAAAAGAAAATGATTTATTAATTCGAAATATTGATTCAAATTTAGATTCAAACTTCAAACGCTTATAACTTTTAAGTGCTTTCAACTCCGATTTGAGCGATTCAAATTTCTAAATTTGTATAAAATTGAGATCTACCTAAATATGAATTTTATTTAATTTTTGGACTAAAGTTTTTCTCTGTAAAATTATTTAATTGATTATTTAAACTTTAAATAATCATAACTTTTATGCTTTAACTCCAAATTTGACGATTCCAGTTTCTAAAAATCCAGAAAATTATGTTCTCTCGTTTATGGATTTTATTTGGAGTTTTGGGATCTTTTGCATAGTGTTCATTTGTGTATTTGCTATTTGCACGCTTTACGAGTAGACGTTGAAGCACCGGAGGGATTCAAGGAGAAGTATTGACTCAGATCCAACTCAAGACCAAGAGCAAGTGCTTTTGAAGGCAAGTTGTGCTTTGACCATATTGATCCCATTTCAAATCTATTTTGATTTAAACTATTGCATGCTAGTTCAATTAGAAAGATACTTTGTTTAAACCTGGTGGTTAGATAAATACCAATTTGCTATATGACACCTTGATTACTTAAGTCTGTGCCATGATCCCTTGTCACCCTAGGTGTGGTTTACTAGTTGGACATTATTAAATTGCCAACATGGGTTTAGATCGTTGTAGTATCCGCTTTGCTTAGACACCTACGTGCTCATGACATGATTTTTGGATAATCAAATGCTAATATGGACTTAATGATATATTGAACCTGTTTTGAAAAGTATCATGTGATGTTGATGGCACGTGGTGCATGGTAATCAATCGGGTTTGATAAATCAGATTCGGGCATGTGGCAAGAGTAATCAGTGGGCCAAAGTGTGGCATTGGGAGTGATGATTTGGTTTTTCGGTAGTCTTGCCCTGGTCACTCTAAGGACTTAACCTTGCAAGCCTTTGAACTGGGTCATACTTGCAACCACATGGCTGGAATGGGACGGCCCTAGTTGACTAAGTCGCTATGACTCACTTGTGGAGCCTCGTGGTGTCGCAATCGCTTGTGTGATTGTACTGGGGAGCGTATCGTGGTGGCCAGTACCCATCTAACAGTGTGTTGGTCCCATACTTCGCCTTGGCTAAGGGAAGGATGGTGTAGAGCACTGACTGAGAGGACCACCTGCGGTTGTTTGAGGCTTCCAAAGGCTTTGTTATGATCGCCATTCGTGATACTCTTGTATGGCGATTCACTACTGACGTGGGCGAGTGGATTGTATCTTGTGGGTAAAGTGCATAACCTCCACAGAGTGTAGAATCTATTTGAATAGCCGAGTCCACGTGATCGACAATGCTCGGGAATTACAGTCAAGGGTTAGATTTTCTGAAAATAACTTGGTTTGAAAAGTTGGTTTGGTTTAACAAGGAAGATGATGGAAATAGGGTTTAGGATGGGGAAAAATGTTATTTAAACTTCTTGAAAAGTTATTTATGCTTTACTTATTTCTACTGCTTTCGAATCTACTTATATTACTTGTCAAAAGTCACATCGCAAATATACCCCCGAGCTACTCCTTTGTACTAAGCCATGCATATAGTATATTAGCTTGCATTCTCAGCATGACTTGGCTGAGTACCAAGTACTCACCCTTGCCTCAACACAATATCACTTGAAGAGGAGATTGCGCCACTTTGGAGGAGGAACTCCAAGAAGACCCGCTCACTTAGGGATGCGAGCCCACCCGCTGCCTGTGTGGTATACTTTGGATGGCGCCACGGTTTATTTGATTTTCCGCCGCTATTTCTCTTTTAATAAGTTTCGCCTTGCAAGGCATATATTTGTAACTTGGCCATAAGGTCGAGTAACCCTTTGATTATTTAAATAAAGTACTTTGATAGTATCGTATGGTATGATTGTGATATATACCGATGTTAAGACTGTGTGCACTAGCGCGTTCCTGGACTAGTGCTGAATACACAGAGGGTCCGGATTTGCAAATTCGGGGTCCCGACAGCGCAAGAGAGAAGAGGAGCAGCAACCGCCGCCGAGAAAGCCACATCGCGTCGCCCTCCACGCTCACGCGCGCCGCGGTCGTCGGCCACCTCCCCTCGCCCCTTGCTCGTTTGAGCCTTTGGCTCGGTCTGGAGGTAGGGCACCTCTTCGGTGCCTTATCCCAGCCGAGTGGGCTGGTTGAGCTGGCTTGGTCGCATGGGCCAGACCGGCCCAATTAGCCCCTTCCCCCTTTTATTTATTTATTTAGGAATTTAAAGTAAAACCCAAAACCTCCAACACAAAGCACATCTCGATTTGATTACTAGTAAAATTACTCCCTTGACAATGTCTTGTACGTGGATGATCCGATCTAATAAACAATGTATGGCGCCGATCTCCGTGGAGGAGACATGACGGTCTGTCGGACGGAAGACCTAATCTAGCTAGATGCATGGAAACTGCGGTTTCGTGCGAATTGTGGTTCTACTTTCTTCACTTGGCGGTTTGAATGGATGTACACGTAAATACTAAATACGATTGGAGGACGGCTCAGGGGAGGCCCTTCATGCTCTGACATATTTGCATTGTAGGCCTATATATTTTGAGAAATGTTGGTACTGTTAGTGTTATCCTAACAGCGGTATAATTACCAAAATTTACATTAAGATAGTACGAAGAGATAATTTTTTTCAAAGAGTGAATTGGCGAAGGTGTCAACTTTTAGAACCTAAAGCGTTCTACTTCTTGGTACTATCCCAATGTAAATTTTGGTACCTCTCAGGATGATAAAAAGCTTAAATTTAGGTTGCTGACGCGGTATAATACGGCCAGAAAACACTACTTCCTAATGGCGAGATTAACTTTAGATGACGAAGGATATAATAACAATTTGATATTACAATATCTACCGGTGCAATTACGCGGGATTACTTTGTGGCTAAGCGTATGTTATTCAATTTCACTCTAAACAAAATCTACTGCCAACAAAATGATTCTGGGAGTGTATAGGCATCAACCGGATGTTTTTGTTCTAAAAATCATCCAAACTTTGGACCGTACGATCAAAACACACATCCGTAGGATCAACCCACCTCTAATTCAGGAGGGATGTGCATCGATCTGAAAGCAAATCCAATAGTCCAGAATTTGGATGATGGTTACTAAGAAAACATCCGGATAAAACTTATCAAAACCCAATGATTCCTACAAAACACTTAAACGTACACACATGGCACATGCACGCACGCATAAACCAAGCCTGCATCAGCATCAGTACGGGAGCCTAACGTTCAGCCTCCTGAGCCAGATGGAGTGCAGCACCATGTGAATCATGTCGAACCGCCGCGCCGGCCGGTGGAGCACGAAGTGTCGCTGCGCCTGCAGCACCCTGGCGTGCAGCACCCGGTACCTCCGCTCCGATACCCCCCTCAGGATGGCCTTCAGCTCCGGTATCCTCGCCGCCGGCACGGTGACCGACATTTTGCTCCAGTCCAGCACGTCGCTGAACGGCGGCGGGTACCCCTCCGAGATAATCACCGGCACGCAGCCAGCGAAGACGGACTCGACGACCCTCGGGCTCGCCACCTCGAAGCCGCTCGGGCAGAGGCAGAAGCGGGCACTGGCCATGAGCGCGTGGTAGTCCTGCCCGGCGGAGAGGTACCCGTGGACGTGCATGTCCGGGTCCCGGCCGAGCCAATGCTGTAGGACGGCCCTGCGTATGTGACCGTGCATGCCGCCGGCGAAGAAGGCGAGGGCGGTCCGGTTCTCGGGCGGCAGACCGAACGTCGGGCGACGGAGGAGGCCGTCCGCGAGGTTCACCTCCGGCAGCGTCGCGTCCTTCCGGGGCCTAAAGCCCTCCGAGGTGTTGGCGTTGCACAGCACCCGGATCGCGTTGGCGTAGAGCTGCCGGTTCGCCCTGGAGACCAGCGGCGCCCAGTCATGGCAAGACACGATGACGTGGTCGGCGCCGCGGGACCGGTTCCAGTACGGGTACCTCTCAGCGACGACGTCGACGTAGTCGGCGACCAGGCGGCGCAGCGGCGAGAGCTTGGCGGTGGCGTTGAGCCGGTAGACGTACTGGACGAGGTTGCAGACGCTGATAGGGAGAAGGAAGGCGTGGGCCTCGTCGGGGCGGCGGGCGGCGAAGCGGTTCCGGGGGTCCTCCATCTCGTACATGAACTGCCCCTCGATGGAGTAGATGTCCGCGCCCGGGCCGATGTGCGCCAGCGGCGGCTCGCCCTCTTTGTACGTCCATATCTTGAACTTCCTCTCCATCTCCAGGTAGCTCCTATAAATCCATCGCAAAAAAAAGCGCTTAATGAAGATATATCTTTGATTTTTTTCGTTTTAGCAAGATATTAATAAGAGGCAGTTCGATCCCATCAAATGTTCGGCTTCACTACGGTGATGAGAATTGATCGAGCGCATGCCGACGTTGCTTGAAATTGAACGTGCGTACCTGTGGAAGGCCCGCGCGTTGCGGTAGATGGCGCCGGGCGGCACAAAAGCGTCGCCGACGTCCCTGAAGCTCCGGCGGAAGCTCTCGTCCGTCGGCGCCGCGCGAGCCGCCCGGCGGATGGCCGCCCGAGACCGAGCCAGGCCTTTCTCGATCGCGCGTCCTGTCACCTACGTACACACACCCCAAACGTACGTCATGTGAGATCGTACTATCGAACAGTTCATCAACGCGCGCGTGTTAATTACGTACGTACCCTTCTGTTGATGTTGATGGGTTGAGTACTCGCCGGCAACAGCGACGCTTCCTGGGGCTCGTGCGGGAATTGCTCGCGGCGGCGTCCGTCTTGGCTGCAGCTGGTTCTGTCGCCGCCGGAGGGAGCACAAGGTAGCGCGACGGTGGCGAGGAGGGCCAAGGCGACGAGCGGCACGGCGACGCGGCCGCTCTTCTCCATGGGGATCCGAGGTAGAAATTCTCCCGTAAGCGCTCCTCGCCTTCTCGGTGCAAGTGATATTTCAGTCCACTCACTAACCGCTAGCGTATTGCGTCATTGCGCATCTTGACTGTACCGCCAGTTCGGCAGTTCAGCTCGATCAGCCGCGGAAAGCTACCGCGTTTGGCGCGGTGGAAACTGGAAAAGGTAAACTTAGCAGGATCGTTGCAACGGCGGATGCCTCCTACGGTCCTACCTTTTGAAAATGTCCATAGATCGAGATCTACTACTGCCTCGTGTCACTGTGGCCGTAAGAGGAGCTATATAACCGCGCTGACCGTTTTGCGTGATCCATTCCAGTGCGAGTGAAGCCTTGTTACACCGCGGTGACCATTTAGTTAAGAATATGTATAGTGATATAGACGATAGCTATCTGTAATATATCTTTATGCCGTTTATAGATAGTACTAAAAGTAATTCATGCAATATATTGTCTATATAGTTGTTTATAATAATCTCTTATCTAATTAACAAACTGTTTATGCAATGGTACATAAAATAGAAAGCCGTCTATAAGACCGTCTTTTAAATAGTAGACGTTAGCTTTCTCTTCCCTTATTCTCTCTCCTCCATATTATCTAAAATTCTGCGTGGTATAGTTTTATAGACAACTAATATATACCATTGTACATACCCTAAGATAGGTACATTGATTTGGGTCGGCCGCGCTCGAAATTTACAATGACGATAAGTATGCTGAAGTAGCGGGTTAACTGCAATTCAAACGTTTAGTTTGCTCCTAAGGTTGCACGGTTTACTTTTTGCTGGAGCTCTTACCAAAGTTGTAGAGAGATCAATTTATAGCCACTGGGTAACCATTTTGAACTTCAGTCTACATACTGTCAGCCTGGAGTTGACGGCTGACGACGACAAGGGCAAGCAAGAATCTTTTGAGAAGAAAAAAAATGGTGTCTATGTTTCCCCTTCAGAGGATCGGTGTTGTATCCTCTTCCTGTGCCTTTGGTTTTAAAAAATAGTGTTTATGAATAGCAGCTCTGCCCTTGGTTTTAAAAAAATGGTGTTTATGAAAATGCCACAGTCGATGACACTCTAATTATCGTAGACAAAAAGTGAGGAACACAAAGCATCCCTTGTGGCAAGGAAGCGCGATAGTTACAATTTTGTTTCTTCCCGTGTCTTTGTGAGACCCTTGTATCATAAAAAAAAGTTCTAAATTTGATTTTTGTGTTAGTCTCTGATCAGTTGCTAGCAGCATATACACAAATTGCAATCACAATTATACATCACATATTATTACAATTATAGCGAAAGCAGTTCTTACAAATATCTATTACAAACCAAAAGATAACTTTATCAATTTGTCCAACTACCCATTTTTTTCATAGACAACTGATAAGGTAAAACTTTAGGTAGAAACATGGTTATTATCCATAATCTGCATCAACCAAGGTATCCTCGAAATATTCTATTCCTTCACCTAAAACAATGAATATAGAAAGATTGAGTATATTGTGTACTCAGCAAAACTTAAGGTGTTTGTAAAAAGCTGAAGCTGATTCAAAGAAGGTTTCTATGGTTAATTGCATAAAGCTGAATTGAAAGTAAATTCTGAACAGTAAATTGTAAGCATAATTTGTAAAGAAGTTTGACAAATAAGTAAAGAAATCAGCATTAGTGGTAACATATTGTAACACCCCGGCATCTAGTATGCCCGAATGCTACCAAACATAGGCTAAACAACATCTAAATACCATAATTTAAGATAAATTACGGCAAAGGAGTAAATGCTAAAACCAAAAATTTCGGCAGCATCTCCTTTGTTTTTTCATGAATTGAAGCAACAACAATATGATCACAGGATATAGTATAAAGAATGACCTCTAAATCATCAATAATAAAGGTTCTAGCAGCAGTATAAGACTAGAATAAAGATTCCAACCATCTCATGAGCCAAACGAAGTAAATGAGGAAAACCAAGCACACAAATTAACCATCACAATTTTAAGGAAGGAATATGTCATTGTTTATATGTGTGATGCTAAGTGATGACGTGTGACTAGCTCCCTTTTTCGCATGCCGGTTTCATGGTACCTAAGAAAAACAACATAAACACAAGTGTGAGTTCATCACTCAGCAAGTATATTGCAATGGAACAAGAAAATACATTCTAATACTTTTATCACCACTTTTCACATACGACATCATACACATCTCATATTCATAGCGTAAGCATATCATTGAAATCATCATATATCATCACCATATAACATCCTCACACAATGCAATGCAATGCGATGCACATATCTCCTGGAAACTCATACCGGTATGGTTGAGTACACACCCGTCGGTGTGCACCCTCCCCCCCTTCTATCCCGAAGATGGAGGGTGCCTACTCCTCGCTTCCATACACCGCGGTGGATGGAATCACGATGTAGGACTTACTCATTGGCTCTCCGGAATAGTCATAACTTTCTCACCGACCTTCCCCGGATTAGTTATGACTTTCTCACCGCCCGGGCCAATGTATCATGCCATGTATGCAAACATGCCAACATCATAAATAACTTGTACATTAACACATGGCATCATAACATAATAAACATATCCATCATATCAATGGTAAACATTAAAGCATGGCATGTGAACACATCATATATTCAACTTTAATCTCAACCAATCTAGCAAACTATAACCCGCTTCCCATTCCAATACACTTGCCTCAACCACGGGCGACGGATTGGCGAGAAGTAGAGGGCACTCCCGGGGTCACACCACCTGCACATAGGTACCACACTCACAATCATGTCCACAAAATAGTACGCAAACCCTCTTCTACCCCGACATCGCAAACTACTCGTAAAACTCAAAAACAGAGGTTATGTCCCGTCGGGACAACAGCCTTCCAAAAGGCATAACTCGGGTTTTAAAATTCCGAATCGAATAAACGAGTACATCCTCGCGTAGTTTAGGAAATTTCCTAACTTTTTCTAAGTATATGGAAAAGCTGATTCGGACTCTAAAGTTGTTTAATCTACAAAATACCGTGATCTGCTCCAATCACGTCACATATTTTAATACGTTCGGTAAAACGAGCATAACTTTCAAACGGCTGGTCGGAATTGGACGTTCTTTATACCCACTGAAAGGTATTGAAATTACCTACAACTTCTTCAACAGCCATACGACCAAATTCCGATTTTAAATTGGCGAAAACCCAAACCCTAGGTCGAGTGCTCATGCTGCCCGAAACAGAGAACGTGGCAAACTCAAGATTACATCTAATCTACTCAATTCCAGCACCACCAATTGATCTAAAAACATGATAATACGTGGCCATACCTTCGCCCGACGACCGAAATCCCAACGGATCTCCTCCCGGTTCGCGCGATCTCCTTCCTCGCTCCAATTCCGCCGGATCTCCTCGTCGTGGAGCGCTCCAACGGATGGATCTTCAAGGTGTTGAGATGGAGAACTCCCCTAGGGGCAGCAAGAGAGGTGGAGAGGTGGTGGTGCAATGGGGAGCAATGGGGACGGGTGGCGCAAGCAAGAGAGAGGAGGAAAGTAGGGGTGGCGGCTAGGGCATGGAGGTGGGGGGCGCAACCAGCAGGGTGAGGGCGCAATAAGGGCTAGGGAAAGCCCCCCAACCTGGTCTCCTACTCCCAAAAGGACTCAAACTCTTCCCCACTAAGGCCCACGACCCTTTTCCCTAGGCCCAAACTCCCCCGGAAAGGCCCAAATCCCCGGAAACGGCCCGGAAACGCAAATAAACCTCATGCCAAATGGTTTTAACCTTAATTTCACATTTCATAATGTCACATTCTCTAATTTCACCTTTTACGGTGTCTCGACATCCCGTAGTGTCACACATATCTCAGAAAATAGTAATCAATTATTGCAATGATTTCTCAACCAACACATGGTAAATATCCTCTATATTGCCAACACATGGCATAACAGTTGAACTCAACCTTGTCAACACATGATAAGCATTGAATCATCTGCAAGGTAATATCTCTAATACCACATTTTATCTTTTCATTATGTTTTATGAAACTATCAAGATTCTAGCTATGTGATGACGTTACCAAGTACTCTTGACCGTGAGCGCGACTAATCGATTAATGTTAACTCTGTAGAGGTATACAACTTTACCTGTAAGGAATGATTATCTTTTTTTGCAATGCATATTTAACACACTTCCTTTAGTGTGCCACAGAGAAATCATATATAACTTTTACATTACTTAATCCCAGCTTTGCACCAGCCCAGTATCGACAAACTCTTACTAATAGCGGCAGAAGATATTCATACACATATTACGATGAACGGATAAGCATACAAATGTCCCACTTCTCTCCATAGTTAGGCGTATAATGTTGCATTACTATGTGTTTGACCAACACATCTGTGTGGACACCTCTATGAGCAATCCAACCAGAACAGCCCATGCTACTATAGCTTTCCAATGTGCAAAGCCAGCTTTAAGTAACTTAATCAGTTATAGCAGTCTCATACCAGCACTTGTGGTTGTATGATTATCTTAACTTGAAAACAACAACATAGTTTGGTCCTTATATTGACTCGGGTGATGAATCTTCCCCTATCTACGTGCAAGTCACATGCACAATTGGCTATTGCCAATAATCACCCGTGTCCAAATCATAGTTTTATTTTCATTTTTACCAGCATATCAGTCTCCTTTACTGCCATATCCAACCTTTTTAAATTTCATAAAGACTCAAGTTTCCATTTTAGGCACAACTAAGCATATGCAGTTATTAAGCGAAAATACCCATTTCACATGTTCATGTGTCACAGTCTAGGGTTATCAATGGTTCACATGGCAAAGTTTAATCAAGGAGATCCTACCATATCCCACAATATAACATTGTAAGAATATACAGCATGCATGAAAATAGTTATGAAAACTGAGATCAATATGTTCAAGGAGATGCTTGCCTTACTGTTCATTGTCGTCGAGAACAAACTTGGATTAGCTAATAGTGGCGTCAGTTACATCAGGTTCTACTCGCCATATTGCGCGCATATGTCAAAGAATAAACACCAACAAGGCAGAAAGAATACAGATAGAAAAATCAAATAGCAAATCACTATATATATATAATAAGCATGGCTTTTAGGGTTAGATTTCCATGCGATGTAGTTAAGATTATATATGTTAGTATGCATTATTTCAAATTCAAGAAACCAAGATTACATAAATAAATATCAACATATCATAAAGTTACAGTGTAGGGCAGCAAGCATATTTTGATTGTTCATCCTAAGTATTATTTCATAACTAGGTTGGTTATAACTCTACTTACATATAGAAACTAGTTACATACAATTTGAAGTTTAATTAATCAAGTTATACATATATAAACATAAAAGGCATTGAAATGAACTTCTATTGTAAAAGATCATAAAGAAAGTTAAAATTTGTATGTATTTACATATTTGAGTTCTTTATATCCTAAGGATTCTAACAAAATTTGTTTCATGCAATTTGAAGTTCATTTTTTCCAATTCTACATGTAGCCTATTTTAAATCTTTACTTTAAATTCAATTTTGAATTTCAAATAGAGGTCAAACATATGATATTTTTGCATATTCAGAAACTAGAGGTTTAAACATAAATTTAGAAATTTATTTCACAATTTTTGGATTTACAATGCAGAAGTTATAAGTTTCGAATTTCTAGGTTTGAAATGTTCCAAAAACGGAAAGTACATTTTCTAACTGAGAAAGCAAACTTTCTATTTTCAGAAAGTCTTCAAAGTCAGCCGAACTGATAGGCGGGGCCTGCTCGGCAGTGGCTGCACATGCGTGCCTGCGGTTGACAGAGAGGACTCGCTAGTCAGCGACCGCATGAGAGAGGATGAGGCTGGCAACCGGGCCCACATGGCAGTGAGAGGAAAAATAGGGGAGCGGTGGTGCGGCTTATCGACGGTGAAGGAGAGGTGAAGTGTCTAGGGTGAGGGCATGGTGACCTCGAGGATGCTGAGAGGATCTCAATGCTCCGATCGGTGGAAGTTATGTGGGGTCGAAAGTAGGTCGGCGACGAGCACGTCGGTCGTCGATGGCTTCGGCCGTGGCATGGGTCGTCGGTGGGGAGATGGCCTAGTCCGAGGTAAGAGACTGCATCAGTGAAGCATGAGGAGTATTTCAACTAAAAGAATCAAAATGAAAAACTTTAGAGAAGGGAATTGGCCGCGACGAGCTCACGGCGGCGATTCGGCCAGAAATGGAAAAGACGCTCGCAAACTCGGGCAGTGTTGCTTGGTCTGGTCTCGGCACAATGGATAAAAGGTGAATGAGCTTAGGAGGACTGTGGATGAGCTTTATAGCCGGTGACAAATGATTTTGCTGAGCTAGGTTGAAAACCGAAGAGCGGTGGTCAAGTGGTGGCTTGGGGTTCTCGTTGCTAGGGCATGGTGTATGGAGCGAGCCGACCATGTTAGTGTAGGGTATGGAGTGCCTTGTCCCAAGCGGTGAGTTTTCGAGCGGTGAGGCGGTGTCCAGTCGGTTGCTTGGCAGAGAAAAGGAGAAGGGGAGAAAGGAGAAGAAAAGAAGAGAGAGAAGAGAGCTCGGCCTAGTTGCAGTGAGTGGCAGAGAAAAAGGGGAAGTGATAACGCTGTGCTAATCTAGCTGGTGGGTCTGCGTGGCCCATGTGGCAGTGAGTGGAAGTATTAAATTACATCCAAACTTTTCCTGTCCAAAACACAAACAGTTGCAAAGCGCATTTTAAGTCATGGGTTAAATAGACTCAAAATTTTTTAAAACTTTTAATACAAATTCTTGTCAAAGTATTCTCCTTTTTGTAAAATTTTGATATTAAAAAGTTCGGTGGATTATTTGATAAAATTCTGACAATTTGGTTTGCTCAATTTTTCTTTTCTGAAATTGATTTATTTGAGGGGCTAAATTGCATTAATAATTTTTTTATAAATTTATTCTATGTTCTAAATGATGTTATCAATCTCCATTAAAATTTTTAGATTTGTTTGATAAGTATTTATTTTGTAATAATTATTTTTATGTATTTTTTAGATTTGTATATTTTTTGTTATTGAATTTTTTTACACGCAGTAGAAGTGAGTATTATTTTCTGGTATTTGTACCACAGGTAAGAATTACTTTGAGAAGTAATTGGTAAATTTTTTGGCTTCATATAAGATTATAAGAATTTTTATTAAATCCGACATGACTGTTTTTGATAATTAAATTTATTGATTTTGGATGTTTATCCTCAATTAATGCTTTCATATTCACTTTTGACTTTAGTACAAGTAATTCCAGAGAATATTTCCTATAATGTAAATTTTTATTACCATTTCATTTTTACTTGATTACTTTTTATCTTTTTACCTTTTTTACTTATTGCTTTTCTCATAGATTAAATTCCATATCAAGGAATAAAATTTACTAATTCAGATTTTTGCCTCAATCACAATTTGAAAATCACATTTTATTCCAAGCCAATTTTTAGGATGTTACAGCCTTGGAGGGTCATAAATGAAACACCACTAGTAGTAGTAGTATTTTTTAGGTACCTCGAAATGAACGGCTTCCGTTAAACGGAAGTGACAACACATATGTCCACACACACACACACACACACACACACTATTCCTTAGCTGCGAGTAGAATAGGGTATTCTACTCGCTAGCAATCTATGCAACCACGACCGAATCTAGCGCGAGTGTCTTTCCCAGCACAACCGAGCCACATCTGGTGTGAATGGATTTATATGGGCCCAGAACGGACTATGATTCTAAAAGCCTATTTAGATTGCATCATTTTAATGCTCGAGTTGTACAGTATGCAAGGAAATTATAGGGATCACTGCTGTATTCACATAATGTTTGTAGTAACTTCCATGCTAGTTGCTATTTTTTTATAATTTGCTTCTACATTTTGTTTTGCAGCATGATATGCCAATTGATTTGCGACCAGTTAAAAAAATCTACTACTCGAATGGACTTTGGACAGCAGACATAAATGTCACAAGCATGTAGTAAACAAAAGTTATGTATGTAGTAATTTTACAACTTAGAAATAGTAAAAAGTGATCTATGTGTTACCATCTAATATGATCGATGTTAACCATCAAGTCTGCCAATTTTTGTTACTATGTAAAGCGAAGAGTACATTATGATTTACTATTGTCCATGTTATATTATACTATCTTCTCCGGTCACAAGTAGCTTACTGATGATGAGAACAACAAAATTATATAAGTCTCGCTAATAAATGCCACGATTCTGATTTCAGTAGTAAATTGATGTTCATAGAGTAGTGAATTGATGTTCATTTGGTAGTAAAATTTGATTTTTACGATGTTTATTAGCGAGACTTATATCATATTGTTCATGTTGTCGTCATTTTTCTATTGGTGAAATCCGTTCGTCAATTGGAATAGCGAATAAAAAGTTGTGGCTAAAATAAGGAAAGAACATATTCGTGTACAAACTATTAAACACATTATTAGTTAGATAGCCATGGTTCTGATATTAGTACTAATGCATTTCAATAGTCAATTGCTATTCATAGAGTAGTGAATTGATGTTCATTTTTTGTAAAATTTGAAGCACATGCATAATTGTAACATTTACTGCCTTGGATCCCAGTATTTTTGCTCAGTGTTACCATCTAGTCTATTCGATGTTAACCATCGAGTGTGCCGATTTTTATTACTATCATTTTTCAACGATTTTATCATTGTACATGCGGATAATAAATTATGATTTACTAGTTTGTCCATGTTACATTATACTATCTTCTACATTTTTTGCTATCGATAATGCGGTTAACGCTAGCGCCTCATTAAATACCGCGGCTTGTTTTTTGGGCCCGAGTTATTTTTTGGGTCGTTCGCTAGCTAACGCTATTCTTTCTTCGCACGTTTCGACCAGCGTGTGGAATAGCCTAATCTGTGTGTAACCGCAGATTAGCGCTACCGTATATATATATATATAATCTCGGTGATTCCACACAGAAGCCCACCACACGTGCATTTTCACCGTAGTTTCTATAGTGAAGTACTACATAGGTTCACATATTTATTACCCATCACATTTCACAAGCAGCTCTTAGCTCAAATGGCAGAGGCCTTGCCACACATGCGTGAGATCTTAGTTCAAATCTCGTGAAAAGCGATTTTTTTCAATTTTTTATCAACTTTGTTGATTTAATTAGGCTATTAAATGATGTTTTAAAATTTTGGAACTTTTTGAGAAGGGTCCTCAAAACATACCTAACCTATCAAAAAAATTCAGATCGTGATTAAACATGTGCAATTTTTAAAAATTCTGACAATGCTACTAATGCATTTAAAGCACCTTTACTGATTTAACTGAGCTACTAAATTTGCAAATTCTTGAAATTTTTGAGAAGGGTTCTGAGAGCATTCCTACACTACTGTAAAAATTTCATATCATGATAAAGATTTTCTGATTTTTGAAATTCTGACAATGCTACTAATGCATTTAGACCAATTTCACTAATTTAATTGAACTACTAAATTTGTGAGAAGGGTCCTGAGAGCATATCTAAGCTACTATAAAAAAAATTGGATCATGATCAAACATTTGCAATTTTTTAAAATTCCAACGATGATACTAATACATTTAAAGCAACTTCAGTGATTTAATTGAGCTACCAAATCTTGTTGGAATTTTTTAAAATTTTTTGAGAAGGGTTATCAAAGCATGCCTAAGCTACCATAAGAATTTCATATTATGATCAAACTTGTGTGATTTTGAAAAATTCTGACAATGCTACTAATGCATTTAAATTTTGTTGTTTTTCGTTTTCCAGAGTCATCAAATTAATTTTATTTTTCAAACTTTTTTAGATGGGCTATGAGAGTATTACTAATCTACCATAAGTTTCCTTTTTATTTTTTTAAAAATATTTCCTCTCTATTAATTTTTTAAGACTTTCAAAAAAGCTTTTTTTTACAAAAAAAATCAGTTTTTCTAATAGTTTTTATAGGAATATTTTTCTAAGACTTTTTAAATCAGTATTTTTTTAAAATATCTATATTAAAACAAATTTACTTTTTTTTTATTTCTTAAAAAAATCTCTTCTTTCTGTTAGAATTAACAGATCGTTCGCGCCAACTCGCGGGATTTTAACTAGTTTACTTATGTTAATAGAAGGTGAAAAGGGTGGTTACTAGGCTCATCTACATCACCAAAATTTCCTGCACATTTGGATCACGGTTGCTTAGTTACTACCTTTGTGTTGGATCAAGTTTTGTGGGTTAGTCTCGGCTGCGTCGTCAGTGTTTGTTCACGGTGGGTTGATTACGTCTGTGTGTCTGCCGGTGGGCCGTGCATTTAGTTGGGCCTATTCTTGGGTGAGTCTAGTTGAGTGATGCCTTTTTTAAGTGCTGATACCTAACACTCTACCGTTGGAAGTTGTATAGACGGTATAGCAAAATTTCATATAGTTTCAAGAAAATATTTGAAAATTTTCATGTTTCAGTGAGTTTCATGTGCTTCTAGAGGATTCCAGGTCAAAGTTTCAACAAGTTTTAGGTTTATAACTAAAGTTTTAAAAAAGTTTGTAAAATATTCATAGCTAAAGTTACAACAAGTTTCATATTTGAAACTCAAGTTTCACCAAGTTTCAACCGACGAGTTTTAACAAGTTTCAACCAAAAGTTTTAAGAAGTTTTCACCAAGTCTCAAACAAGTGCTTCAACAAGTTTCAATAGATTTTGAATAAGTTTTCATGAAGTTTCGGTGAGCTCACCTGGCTACGAAGGTCTACCATGTCACTGAGGGCCGCCTGACATCGTCCATAGTTTCGGTGAGCAGAACGACATCGCCCCGCCATCGTTTCTCCCTCAAATCTCTCCACATGTTGGAGAAAAAGCACCGCACTGGGGCAGACGTGCAGCCCCTCAACGTGGAATATATTATTTATTTATTTGTGATGTTTTGAGAATTGTTCTGGAATTTATAAAAGCTTTATCTTAGTTTTGGATTTAAATAAAGAATTTATTTGAGAAAAATAAAACTCAAATTATGTTGAAAACAATTTTGTTGAGTTCCAAATGTCTCAAATAATTTTTGGTAATGTTTCTAGAATTATTGAGATTTATTTTCTATTTTTCTGAGTTTATTTTATTTTTTGGAATTATTTTAAATAGAAAAGGTTTGAAAATAATTAAAATAGCTAACATGCCGAAGCCCAACGGCCCCAACCCATTTGCCTTGCATTGGCTTAGTCCGCACCGCAGCAAACCCTAACCCTAATGTCTTGGCCGTTGGATTGTGATCTAGCACTTGAGATTTCACCACTTAGCCATCACACCCAAGTAGTTGGATCGTTGCCGCGTGGCGAGTCCAGATCGTGCCACACCCCTCGCTGTGTAGCCACCGCGTCCGCGATCTCTGTGTCAAACTCGGAAGTTGAGGGCTATTTAAGGCCCACTGCATATGGGTGGGCATTCGGTTTTTTCGATCTAATCGGTTCAGTTTTTTCGGTTTTAAAATAATTCGGTTTTTGAAAAGTGGCAACCGAATTTCTCAGACTAAAATAAAAAATCGAACCGAATTAAAAGAAATATTTCGGTTCGGTTAATTTGGTTTTTCGGTTAACCGAAATATGAATAAGCACTAGGTTGATTAAATTTTATCCTTCTCACATCGCAACATAGAGTAGACATAAACCCGCACAATATCATAGGTCATTACAGTATAAGTATAGTATAACATATGAACATACCACACGTATGCATAAAGATGTTAGAACATAATAATTATTTGGTAGATTTAGGAAGAACATTATAAAAGTGGAATTGTACATAGGCTATTCGGTTATTTCGGTTCTTAAAAACCAAAAACCAAACCGAACACCGAAAACCGAATTATACCAAAATAAAAACAGAACCGAAAACTGTAAACCAAAAAAACGAAATAATCGGTTAATTCGGTTCGGTTCAGTAATTCGGTTTCGGTCTAAAAATGCTCACCCCTAAAATTGAAGCCTGGGACACCCTAGGGCCAACAAAATTGCTCACTGTAGTTTGTTCTTGGCGCCGGAGCTCAGATTCGATGTCTTCACAGCGAGACCCGTTTGATCTGCCCAGCCACGTCACCGTTTGGTCGCCGAAACGTCACAGGTCGATCATCATCCTCCGCGCTAGTGAGAACCTCGCCGTCAACCTCTGCCGCCTGCTTGTAGCCATTCGATCTAAACGAATCTCTTAGATGCGTGTCGCATGTCACCCCCGTACTTCGCCACGCGTCTACGCTTGCACTAGCAGCTGCGTCATCTCGTGCATCAGCGAGCATTGGTCAAACTCCCATGGACCGGGTCCATAGACTTGTGGTCCTACATGCCAATCTAACAACAATTTTTAGAATTTTTTTCTCGATAAATTGGGTTTATGATGTCAACATGATATCATAAATTGAATTTATTTTAGAAATTTAATTCGGTCAAAAATAAAATAGAGGATGACATCAGCAATGACATCATTATTCAATTTTCTAGTAGAAAAATAATTCAATTAATTAGTATTTATTCTTTTTTATTTCAAATTTTTGTGAGCCCGTTCTCACTCATATGAGCTCCGATTGGGGTGATTCCAATTTCTAAAAATTTGTAAAATTTTGAAATATTTCATGGTAAATTTAATTTAATTTTTAGAGTTTTTTGTCTCTACTTTTGGTATTATTTGCTATTTCTTTTGATTCACATATACGTTGAAACATCGGGAGTGTACGAAAGTGAAGCGCGAACTCAGGAGCAAGGTCCAGAACCAGAGTAAGGACTTTACCAAGGCAAGTTACACATCACTAATCATTTTGAACCTAATTTTTGAAATGTTATGTTGTATTTAAATTATTGCATACATTATTTCCTATAAATGTACGTTAACCTCAGTTTTAAATTAAAATAGTTATGCCATGATGGTTGAAGCCACATTTGATAATTGAAATCCTTGTGCCATTATCACCTTAGGAATATATTTATGATGTATTGGGAATATCAAAACAGTTAGGACATGCTTATACTTGAATTTAGGTTATTGTGGGAATTTGTGCCAAATGATGATTTTATTGAAGTTGATAATTATGTTTTAAAAATCATTGATTACTGTGCCGTGGACTTTTATGCCTTGTCATGATAAAGTTAAAAGTATGATTTAGATTAGGTGAGACAGGCTAGTTTGTTGGTTTCTTGGGTTGTTGAAATTTTGCCTAGTCAATTAAGGACTGGTTTGTGACTTGCTGAACGTAAAGTGTTACCGTACTTCCACATGTCTAGTATGAGATAAACCTGGCTAACTAATTTACAAAGTTCCATTATCAGTCATGCCAAATAGGATGTTGTTTAGCGCAAGAGGGGGCTTCTGCACCAGGTTTTCTAACCCTTCAGAGGTGGAACCTTAGTGGGGTATGATTGCTTTGGGACGATGCATTGTAAATGCCTTGTAATAATCACTTAATCGTACGCCTAAGAAAGCGTGTTGTGGCTGAAATATTAAGTTGATTATCTCTTATGGGTAAAGTTGTACAACCTTTGCAGAGTGTAAAACTAATCAATTAGCTGCGCCTGTGGTCATGGGCATTGTAACATCCTCATTTTCGCTTTCTGGGAAAAATCTAATTTAAATTAATTAAATTCAAAATTGGAGTTTCCTTGGTGTTTATGTTAACCTGGAATCCTTTCCCATCCAAAATCGGGATTCAATTCCCTTCCGTTCGAAAAATCGAATTTCCATATTCCCGCCGGTACCTGAAATTTCACCTGAGTCCAAACATGCTCCAAAAATCCCAAAATCACTTCAATTAGGTCGCAAATATTCCAAAATGATTTTTGGAATGATTCCCAAGATTTTTGGAAGCTCTCTGGTATTTTATCTCGTGCGGCTTTTGTTTAATGCCCGCTATTCGCTCCAGAATATTCAAATCCACAAATTTCATCGAAATTCCGCGAAACCAATTTTATTGGGTTCCAAATATTCCAAAATGGTTATAGGAATTTTTCCGGATTTTTTAGACCATTTTTGCTAATTTTTCTCTAGGGCGTCACGTTCGCGTAATCATCGGCCAATGAAGAGGTGACACGTGGCGCTACAGTAACCCTCATCTTCAACCTCTGGTCATGCACGATTGGAAGCAGGCAACAATGGAGGTTGCATTCCATACCCACCTCAACCCATTCAAACCTTCATAACTTCTCCAATAATACTCCAAATCAATCACGGCCGGATCCGTTGAATCCGTAACTGCGCGACCTTTCCATTCCCATTGGTCATTAACCTCAAAGCTTGCCGGAATTTGAATAGTGATGCAAAAACCGAAATGCACATTATTGGCATTAACTCGATCGTTTCTTCTCCAAACGGCGTGCTTCCACCTCTCATTGCTTCGTTTAAGGACCCTCTTCCCGGTGGTAGCACGCACTCTTAGCCTCTCCACCTCGTTCATCCGCTAGATCAAGAAAACCGGCGCCGGGTCACCATTTTCGTGTGTTCTTCGTGTTCATCCTTGTTCCTCCCTCTCCGGTGGGTCAATCCTCATTCCGTTTGTTTCCTTGTGATCGTGTGGGAGTCTAGTTTCTAATGCATCCATCAATTTTAGGTTCCATCAAGAATTGAAGACGAATTTCACGTTTTTGTCACTTCGGCCGAAACTCCGTTTTTCGCCAAATTCATCGTCTCCGGCGAGCAATCGATTAATTCCTTGCACGTGTAAGCTCCTCTAGATGTTCCCTCCATGATCCATCATTTTATTTTGCCAAGTTTCATGGAAATTTGGTGCAAAATTTTGGGTTTTGGAATTTTTTTTGGGTTCTCTGTTTTTTTTTTTGGGCATGCCCGTGCGTTCCGGCCGGCCGGCTGCCGCGCCACAGCTTCGCCGCCGCCCGCCCATTGCCGCCCCCTCCAAGCTTCCCCTTGCTCCCATGGCCATGGCCATGAAGCTTGGAGAAGAAGCCCCCTCCCCTCAATGACAGGGTGGTCCCACCTATCATAGGCTCCAAGTTATTCAAAAATTCAGCAAAATCAAAAAGGGAATATTCCCAGAATATTCTTCGTTTTTCCATTTTCCAGGGTTTTCGAACTTCGGAGGCTCATATCTTTTCCGTCCGAACTCCAATTGACTCCGTTCAAATTCCTAAATTCATGTAAATTCAATACCTACTTGCCAGTACTACTTTTATAATTTTATAATTTTATTTATTTTCTTGTATTTATTTGTTGTCTCGTTTTGCGCGTAGCCGAGGAGCCGTCCGAATCTGCCGACCCCGCCACTGGACTTCAAGCGTTCGACGACCTCGCCGCGACCGAAGGCATGTCTCCTTGACGCATGTTGACCCTATGTTTACAAATGTGTTTTAAAGTGTTTTATAAACCTGCATGCTATGTTTATCGTCGTATGTCAAATATAAGTGAATAGTTAATCCGATTTGTGAATACCTCCTTTGTTATTGACATCCATGTTTACTTGTAACCCTAGGACATTTGCTATGCCATGTTTACAATTAGATGGTGCCCTTTGTTGAATAGTACGGTATAATTGCTTAGGACCATTATTGATAGAAATGACCCACGGGTGGGATTATACAAAAATGATGATTTAAAGTGTGATTTGGAAGTTATTGAAAAGATTTTGGTACTGTTTTTTTTTTCTAAAATAAAAAGAAAAGGAAAAATGATTTGGACTTGGGCGGAATGGAATGTCGGGTGGGTGCAGATTGAGCACTAGTTGCATTGTGCAAGTGCCACCCCAAGTCAATTAAGGACCGACGCTTATGATTGCCCATTCTAAGCATAACCGTACTACCACATATCTATAATAGTACGACCTAGCTAAATAATTTGTAGAAACCTAACTTAGACTCACCAAATGGTGGAATGTGAGTGCCGGATAGAGGCAAGACTGTTTTTCTCACACGGCGCAAGAGGGGGCTACTGTACTGGGTGGCTAGAACCCTAACAGCGGTGAAACCTCGTGAATTGGAGTCGGGTTAGGCGTATACACTGTAAAGGCCTTGTCATGATCTCTCTACCGACACACCAAAGGAAGTGTGTTAATAGCTTGGCATCAAGAGACGATCATGTCTTGTGGGTAAAGTTGTACACCTCTGCAGAGTTAAAACTATTTGAATAGCCATGCCTACGATCAAGGGCAAAGCAAAGAATGCTTTCATATTGGTAGACTTTGTTTTTTGTTTTAAACTTAAACGGTGCTTTGTTTTGGGATTCGGGAGTGGTTAGAACTCTCGGATGTTTAAGGGCGGATTGAGCCAATAAGGTGGAAAGAACCTGTTTTATGCCTTGACGGAAAGAGTCATATGTGATTAAACTTAATCTTTTAAAAGTTGGCGGTTAGAGCCTTTATATTGGTGATGGTGGATAGAACCTTCACTGGAATATTAAATAATTCAATCGCTAAAATAATTGTTAAAATGTGCTTTATGACAATTATACTTAAGTATGGTTTAGTGAAATTTGGCTTTATGCAAATGAACCGTATTAAGCCTTCCTTTGGAAAGCCCCACATATACATACTTTCCCCGACTTGCTGAGTACTTTTGTACTCACGTGCTACACATCTTGTCATCATCAGAGAACTACCAAGACACCGCTAAAGACGGTGAGTTCTACACCGAAGAATTCAAGGAAGATTGCCAAGATAGCTAGTCGCGTGTCTTGTCGTCGCCTGTGGTGTTTTTGGTGTTCGCTCTTTGTCGCTTTTGCTTCCGCTGTCGTGTCTCCGGTCTAGTGACCGAGTATTGTAATAAGTGGCCATGTGGCCCTACTTTATTATTTATGTTACAGTTTCGCTATGTTCGGCAATGACGTATCACTGTTGACTGTGTGTACTAGCTATTGATCTGGGACTAGTACAGAAATACACAGGAGATTTCGGATAGCTGATCCGGGGTCTCACAGGCATGCTGAGCTGGCCTTTCACATATTAGGATTTTGATGTTCCAAAAATGGTTTCAAGAAAGTGATCTTTGGGATGGAAGGATATTCCATCATGGGAAATTGGTTAGCTCCGGGTTTCACCCCATGTTGAGAATTGATTTAAAATACAGTTTTTGTTTATATCATTTATGCCTTCAAAATTACTTAGTGTATTTGAAAGACTGCTTTACACTAAAATAACCATACAACCATCCTTTTTTATTCCTTACATTAACATTGACTTGTGGAATATTTTTGTACTCGCCCTTACTTACTCTGTTGATTCAAAGGAGTTTTATGATGTAGAGGACCAGTATAACTAGGACCGCTACCCTAGTTGATTGCTAGTGACGAATCTATTGGTTTTTACTTCAGTTTATTTTAGTTATGTTGCTTTACTTATATTTAGCCTACGAGCCAATTTTATTGTAAAAGACTATGTCAGTTAATGAATACAGGTGCGTTTGATATATTGTGTTATCAACTTTGTTTATTGTGTACACTAGGTTGATCCTGGATCAGTGTGTTTACACATAGGATTCAGAGTTGTTACTTCGGGGTCTGACAAAGTGGTATCAGAGCATATCGATTGTAGAAGTGGCCTTAGGTAGAATGGTTTAGCTCTAAGGACTTATTTTGAAATAAAGTACTTAAAAAAAATATACTCTCATTTTATTCTATCTTATCCTCGTCTTAGCTCATTATATATTTTTTTCATCTTCTCTCTTTTCCTAAAGGTTTGGATAATTCACTTATATCTAACCTTCTCATTTTATCAACTATCAGATAGCCGATGGTCCACTTGATCAAGACATTGGATGGGCACTTGTTCTCCAAAGACTGATTTGACACCTAGGCTTCAACCGTCGACTACTCTACTTCATTAAAAGAGAATACCACGAAGACGAAGTCATTGGATACAACGCCAAACTGCTCGTGAATACACCAATCAAGCGTAGAGGTCTTCGCTATTGTTTCAAGGGACATGGTGACACTGCTAAGGATGCGAAGCAAGCTACAGCCCGTCGAGTCATTTGTTGTTTTTGTCATCTTTACAAGCTTCAGCTTAGAGGATCAAAGCCATAGGTGATTAGGGTTAAGTGTTATTACCAAAATAGGAGTTAGGTTGAGCCACCATTTTTATTAGAACTTTGTGAGTTGTCTTTTCCTTTGTGTTGGCAGCCACAATAGTACATTTATTCAATAAAATAATAAGTTTTGGGGTTCCTTTGTGTTTATTAGTGTGCTTAATTCGGTAGGGAAGTTCTTTACTTGTTACCTTTAGTCTTTCTTTCTTTCCTAACCTATGGAGCAATCAGCAGATGGTGAACATTCAACCTTCAGGAAATAATAGCGGGATCAACCTTAAGAACACCCTTTGAGAACACGAATGCTTTGACTCCGCCACCTCCTTCTGCTAATGGACCTGATTGGCAGCAGTTAATGGACAATCAAAATCAATTGATTTAACTTTTGGCTCAGACCATCAACAACAACCAAGCTACTAAAGCCGCTACACCTCAACCCCACATGCACTAACCAAATAGGTTGTTAGAGTTCATGAGAACCCAGCCACCAGTCTTCTCTAGCAGTGCAAAGCCTCTCGATGCAGACAATTAGCTCAAAATATTGGAAAGAAACTAGACATCACTCAATGTATTGATAGGGAAAGGGTCTTGTTTGCTTCCTATCAACTCAATGGACCAGCTGCTGAATGGTGGGATAACTTTCGAGTTACTCATCAGAATGAGTTCATGCAAGCCTTCCGCCGATCCCACATTCCATCAGGCGTGATTGTTTTGAAAAGGAGTTCTGATCTTTATGTGAGAGAGGATGTACAGTTACGGAGTACCTATATAAGTTTAACCAGCTTGCTAGATATGCTCCTAAGGATGTAGCGACAGATAAAGCAAAGTAGGAGCATTTCATTGAGGGTCTGAATGATGAGCTGGCCGTTCAGCTCATATCCTATGATTATGTTAACTTCCAACAGTTAGTCAACAAAGCTATCCGACAGGAAGGAAAACAACAAGAGATGGAAAGCCACAAAAGGCGGATGGCATTTCAAAAGAGTAATCCATGAGGTTTTCCCAAGCCCCGTACAACAATTCCTTAACCCGCAAGATTTTGGACATCCCCTCCTCTGACCAGGACTTCAATGGCTCCTCAGCATGTGGCCAATCCAAATCCTCGACTTGTGTCAGCTTTACCAGGCCACCAAACTCAGAGAACTCCACCACCCTTAGTGGAAGTGAAGTGTTTTTACTGTCATGAGAAGGGGCACTATGCCAATAAGTGTCATAAGAGGCAGCCAATGTAGATACCAGCCAGATCTAACACTTTAACTCCTACATCAACTCCGAAAAATTCAATACCAATTGCAAGAGGTCGTGTGAACAACATCTCAGCAAAAGAGGCATAGAACACTCTAGACGTGGTAGTTGGTACGTTCCTCGTAAACTCAGTACAACCATGATTCTAGAGCTTCTCATTCTTTTATTGCTAGTCGATTTGTGGAAAAGAATGGGTTAGATACCTTTCCTTTAGATAAACCCATGATGGTTTATTCTCCTGGTTTAGAAATAAGAGTTAGTGCAATCTACCCAAAGATTTGCTTGAACATAAAAGGAGTGACATTTCTAGCTGATTTGATAGTCTTGCAATCGTAATATTTGAACGTGATTCTTGGCATGAATTGGTTGGTCAAGAATAAAGGTCCAATAGATTTCTCTAAACAGACAATTGAGCTCACCAATGAGGATGGAATTAAGGTTAAGTATGAACCGAAAGACTCTGCTAAAAAGCAAGTCAAATTACATAGCCTTAAGGGTTTGAGCATAGAGCAAGTACCAGTGGTGCGGGAATACCCGGATGTATTTCTGGAAGAATTGCTCGGTCTACCCCCTGATAGATATATTGAGTTTGTGATTAATCTTGTCCCTGGAATGTCCCATACACACACACACCATATCGTATGCCCACAAATGAGTTAATGGAGTTAAAGCAGTAGATAGAAGAGCTGCAAGACAAATGATACATTAGACCTAGTTCATCGTCCTAGGGTGCCCTATTCTTTTTGTCAAGAAAAAGGATAATAGTTTGAGCATGAGGTGTTGCCATGGATCCTGCTAAGGTAGAAGCTATAATGAGTTAGGAACAGCCAAAGTCAGTCACAGAAGTAAGAAATTTCCTTGGATTACCTGGATATTATTGAAGATTCATAATAGGCTTCTCTAAAGTGGCACATCCGATGACTCAACTTCTAAATAAGGAAAAAAAGTTTGAATGGACTGAAGCTTGTGAGAAGAGTTCTGTAGAATTAAAGGAAAAAGCTCATCTCTGCTCCAGTGCTAGTTTTACCATACATTCACAAGAATTTTGACATTTTCTATGATGCTTCCTGACAAGGTCTGGGATGTGTAGTGATGCAAGAAGGCAAAGTGGTGGCCTATGCATCACGTCAGTTGATGCCTCATGAAGAAAATTATCCTACTCATGATTTAGTGCTAACTGCCATTGTGCATGCTGTAAAGATTTGGTGACATTACCTCATTGGTAATTGCTACGAGATTTATTTAGATCATAAGAGTCTAAAATACATTTTCACTCAGACAGAGCTCAATTTGAGGCAAAGAAGATGGTTAGAATTAATGAAGGATTATGATCTTGTAATCCATTATCATCTCGGCAAAACAAATGTTGTGGTAGATTCCTTAAGCAGAAAAAGTTCATATGAGTATTATAAGGATTAATGATGATCAACCTAGATTGTATCAAGAGATGAAATGCTTGAATTTGGAAGTTGTCACCCAAGGATCAGTCAATGCACTTGGGGTACATCCTATGCTTCAGGATCAAATTAAAGAAGCTCAGAAAGAGGATGCAGATATCCAAGAGGTTAAGAAGAATATGAGAAGAGGAAAACCCCTAGATTTTCGGAAGATGAACAAGGTTTTATTTGGTTTGAGAATCGACTGTGTGTACCAGACCATAAAGAGATAAAAAAAAACACTTATTCAAGAAGCTCATGAATTACCGTACCCTATTCATCCTGGAAGTATGAAAATGTATTAGGATTTGAAGTAGAGATATTGGTGGGTCGGTATGAAGAGAGAAATTGCAGAATATATAGCTCTCTGTGACGTATGCTAAATAGTTAAGGTAGAACATCAGAGATTAGATGGATTATTACAGCCATTACCGATTCCAGAATGCCTCGATACTGTAGAGGACGAGCAAGTAGAGGAGATCTCTAAATAAGATTTCTCAATAAGTTACTTAGAATATAAACATGTGGATGCATCATCCTTTTCCTATGAAAAGATGAGCATATTGTCTTGCAAGTAAATATATCATGTATGTTGTTCTGTGATGGTCATTACATGCCAATTGAATTGAGTCATTCTACTAGAATCACTACTACAGAACAGTGCATCACTGCCGGGTCCAAAACGCCATCACTGCCGGTTATGAGAGCCGGCATTGATACTCGGGATTATCACTGCAGGCTCTGGAACCGGCAGTGGTGATAGATATCTCTGCCGGCTCACTCTGGAACCGGCAGTGGTGATGGATATCTCTGCCGGCTCGCTCTGGAACCGGCAGTGATAATGAATTTTCTAGGGTTTTAACACAAAACGAAGATATTTTTCAGGAGGTCACCCTCACCCATACCTCGCTCTGGAACCGGCAGTGATGATGGATATCTCTGCCGGCTCGCTCTGGAACCGGCAGTGATAATGAATTTTCCAGGGTTTTAACACAAAACGAAGATATTTTTCAGGAGGTCACCCTCACCCATACTAGTTAGTACTAGTCTCGCCTAAGCACACTTAACTGATGAGTTCTATCGCCGATTTTAATGCAAATACGAGCACTTCCTGACAGGTCACCCATCCTAGTACTACTCTGGCCCAAGCACGCTTAACTTTAGAGTTCTTATATGATCTAGTACCGTAGTGTTGGTATGATCACATTTGAAATATAACGCGTCCCCCTCCCCTTAACCTTACAAAGCACCCGAACACCAACTTTAGTGTTTGATTTTACCATGACATGGGCACTTCAAATTTAACTAAGTCATGGTAAATTTGAACACCTAACCAAAATTTGGAGCACCTACCTACCTTATCATTGCCGGCTATGCGCAGAACCGGCAGTCATAAGATTAGATTACGCGGGAAAATTCACAAAATACATATCACTGCCGGTTAAAGAGTAAACCCGGTAGTAAAAGTTCCAATATCACTGCCGGTTCTACGCAGAACCGGCAGTGATACGTCACTACCGGTTTTGGATATAAACCGGTAGTGATAGTGTATTATCACTGCTGGTCGGTTATACAAACCAACAGTGATACGTTTCCAAGGCATCGGTTCTTATGAATCGACAGTGATATTTTATCACTGACAGTTCTAGCCCAACCGACATTGATATGGCAGCGAGGATTGCTTGTTCTATAGTAGTGAATGTTCGACGTGTGAACTAAAAGTCTAAAGCAACTCGTAGAATTTTCTCAAAACGAGATGCAACAAGTTATGGCCCTGTTTATTCCATCTTAACTTTTTGGCTTATAGCTTTAAGCTAGCATTTTGGCTTAATGAGCTTATAAGCCATCTGCTTTTAAGCCAAGACAACCTGTTTGGAATCTTGGCTTTTATGGGTTTGATGGTGTAGCTTATTGTTAGAAAGTCTGAAATACCCTTTAGTTGTGAGGACTCTTCTTCTATACTGATTTATCTGATACAAATGTTTCATGATTTTTTTTACTGAATAGTGTATTGAAAAACATGGATTAATAAAACAAGTACACACCCAATGGAAATTACCAAACATTGACCTGACGTCACAAGTTTATATGATGTTATTCATATCATTTTAGCATATAACTACGTATTAATCTATCTATCTATCTATCTATCTATATTCTTTTAGCCATCAAGGAATTAGCAATACTCTCGCGAAAGGCACACATGTCTATATCATCTCCATTGCCGATACATTACCACCACCTCCTCCAGATGATCCAGAACAAGATTCACCATTTCATTTTCAGCACCCCAAAGGAACGTTCAATCACATTTCGAAGGGATGAGTGAACATGATTAAATACCTTGTATTTTCCACTCAGTTGTAGACCCCGTCAAAATTCCGGTAGATGATATTTTTCTCCCTTGTAAGGAGTAAGATAGCCATTTCTATTGGGATATCCCGCATCAACAAAATAATATTTCCCTATACATGAAAAATAAAAGTATTGGTGCAAATCGAGAATATTATCATATAAATAAATTTTATTTTCAAAGAAGAAATGTACTGTCAGGAGGATGTGAAAAACCGATTTGAATACATGTCTAAAGTATTATCGAATATCCTTATGTCATGCACCGAACCCGGCCATTCAGCAACAACAAATGTGAACCTCATGTTGAAGTCACATACCCCCATCATATTTTGAGATGTATATCCATGGCGACCTGTGTGGACAACCTGCTCGTCCGCTAGCACAACAACAGTTATATCTATGCCATCAATCGCACCTATGCAGTTGTTGAAATGAGAGAATCTATAATCTCGAAGTGTATGATGCACTATTTCAAACTTTGGATCTCTTGGTTTAATAATATGTCCAGATAAATGATACGAACATTGCAAGACTTCATGAAATTTTCAATGGGCTGTTTCACTTGACCTCTTGAAGCGATTCGTGACCTGTCTAACTGATTGAGGGCCACCAACTACCCACAAAAATATAGCCAAAGATTCTGTAGAATTCATATCCCTAGTTGATTTCAAGCCATATTTTGTGACCAAGGTTTCATGCAATGTGTAACATACATCTTTACTTATTCTAAACATGTTGTAACAATCTCTTTCATCGCTCAGTTGCTCCATAACCCACTCATACCCAGTCATGAGTGGTTGTCTCCTCTCTTTCTTGTTTAGGTAAGTGTCATAGTAGTGCATACCAATATAACCAGCTGCTACAACAAAATCTTTAAATTGAAACTCTCTTTTTTGTGTTCTGAACTTCATTATCACTAGAACTACTATCCGTTGTTGAAGCATCAATTTCACTAGACGAACTCATCTACAAACAATTTAAATCATCAGTAACGTAGAAATTATCAGCACGACAATTTCTAACTAGCAAAATATGATCACACATGAGAAGGTAACAACATTGCACAATAATGAAAAACAATGCATAGAATATAAAAACATGACGTCTTACGTGTACATAACATGTACTCGACTTAATAGTTTCAACTCCATTACACCCCAATGGTCATCCCACCAAGCATCGGAAGCAGCTATATTTGCTTTTTGGGGATCCCAACTGACGAGTACACATACCATGGGTACCCCCATCAGCCCGGAACCACGAACGGGCTGACCTCCTTAGAAGCCCAGTTCTGGCGAAAGGCCCGTGGGCCATAAAGAGTGGGCTTGACCCTGTTTCGAACCAGCTCCGGGCGGTCGGCAGACTCCGACCTCCTAGGTCGGAGCACGCGGTCGGTCGGCTCCACCAGCGGTCGAAGGGTCAAGACCTGCGCTGACGTCAGGCCAACTACCCTGCGTGCGCGACATCCCCTGGTGTCCGTACCGGGGTAGGCGGTCCCTTCCCGAGGATGTCAGAGGACTCGCCAAGAAGTCAAGCCCCTGTCCCGTCATCCTGACGTATCACGGAAGAGAGCGCCCCCTCCCGAGGCCAAGCTGAGGTCAAATACAATTAATTGCCGGAGCTGACGGTCGTACGGAGCAGTGCGTCACCCTGTCAGCCCGGCCGAAGACCCCCTGCTGCAGGACTACCAACCCGGCGTGGGGGTAGGCGGAGCCTGGTCGGACGACAAGACAGAAGACCAGACTCCAAGGCATACAGTACCCCCTCCTTTTTCCCTCCAAACTCCCATGTAACCTGCCGCCTCCGAGTCTATAAGGAGAGGCGGGACTCCGGGGGCAAGGGGGGATCGAGCAATAGAACGGAAATCCAGTCGAGCACAGGGAGATCGATCGATCGAACCCCTACCTCATCTGTAACCCCTTGGCGATCGTTCGCCCCGTGAAAAACAATACATACCAACAGCACGAACTGGAGTAGGGACATTCAGCCCGAACCAGTATAAACCCCTGGCGTCCTAAGTCAACCATTCGAGGAGAGGGAGCGCGCGACCCCACTAACCAAAAATTCGTATTGCCGGTGCACGAAACACCGACACCAACCTAGACCAGTTGCTTTTAGATTCAGTTGATTCCACAAGCTATATTCCTTCTTCAATGATTCGCAATGGTTCTGAGTTGCTTTCTATCATGCTTTTTCCTTGTCATCTGAAAAAACTTCTGTTGTAGGTTCTTATAGCCAGTGGTACTCAAACATCCTAATGGTATATTACTCGCCTCTACTTCCTCCTTAGAAAAGTTGCAAAATGCCCATTGTGGTATGTGTCCCATTTCACCTTGGAGATAGGAATTAAATCCATTTAGGCAATATTCATTGAACTATAAGCATTGAACCATAATGTCACAAGTACATTATTTTAACAAATAGCACGCATGTTTTTTTTTAAAAAAAACACAAAGATCTAAACTACTGTTGGAGACTACTAACAATCATACTACCTTAGTCTCACTCTACCAATTTGCTTTTGGTTAAACAAATGTAGAGCCCCTTTTTACTTTTGGTTGTCTGCATGTATGCATAATTGAACTTTCCGATGGTTTTAGCTTAGATACATTCAGGCCAGAGGAAGCCCTCATATTGGGCCATTTGATTAGCTGGTCCATACCATCAGCAGCTGCACTATTGACTCGCTAACCATTCTGTGCCTCAAGAGTACATGACAAACTTCTACTATTGCAAAAATTCACTTTTTTGTTAACTGTAAATCGCATAAATTCCTTGAATTTGTTCAACATTCATTAAGAAAATAAAATTGTTTGTAGTAATCCCCACATGTTGCAAGATAAGTTGTAGTTAACTAGTTATTTTACTATGTGGATGCACATAAACTGCAATTGAGGCTCTAGTAGACCAATATTTGTACTTACTATATGGTTCATTAAGATTTAAGTTCTCATTAACTATAAGATGGGAGAGGACAAATAGAAAAATATGTTAGAAGCGTCCTTACCAACGTGGTGCGTTCCTTCTACCTGAGTGACTATGCGAGTGTACATTCATTACCAAGTAGAAATTTTGTTGATATTTGAGAACACATGAAAAATTTTGGTCCACAAATTGACCACGAAACTACTTCCAAAAAAATGATGATCCAAATCCAATCAAGTTAAAATCAAGAAAAGCTCCATTATCTATATACATGCATGGGTCCTCTTAGAACCAAAAAAATATTTAATGAATTTACCTCAAAGCTACACCAAGACTGCAGACCACAGATTTATTTACTAATTCACATCACTAGTCTTAAAGTATAATCACAAGATGCAAAAGGCCAAGCTTCCCATCACAAATTTTCAAAATCATGCAAAAATCTCTAAAACTTAGATATCTCAATGATTTATGTAGCCATGGTCGAAAATTAGCACAACTGACCCTAAACTTCCAAGTTCTAAACTTCTAATAGTGATACATGAAGTAAAATTTATGAAGGTTCTCAATTTTGATTTCAGAATACTATGTTGACTTGAGGTGGAAGCAAAGATAAGATAATTGAAAAATAAAGAATGCAGAATAACTGGTGTTGCTTCAAGTTACTAGCCTAAACTCATTTTTTTTTAAAAAAACAATTGAACAACAATGTTGTGCATGTTTTCCTCAAGAAATAATGCCATGTGTGTTGCATTAGAGAACAAGGTGGACGTATGCAGTTTGCATCACCCGTTAGGTGATGAGGAAAGGACATGTAATGAAACATCCATAGATCAATAGCACCAATTTGGTCACATAGTAATCAAAAGATTGCATACTAAAATTTTACATGTACATAATAGTATGGTGCATCCCTTTCTAGAGATTAGTTTTATTTTTTCCTTAATAAACAGCTGCATCATTGAGACCAATCTAAGTATTGTATTCTCATTGAGACCAAAAATGTAAAGGATTGCATATGCATGCGTATGTGTGACTATGGGAGTGTACATTCATTGCCACAAGTTAGTCATGCCTCGCTTTGTAGCTATCTTTATATCCTCCAAAATCAATTTATCAACAAGCAGTATATATCCTCCAAAATCAATTTTTCATGCAAGCAGTATATATCCTCCAAAATCAATATTGTTTAGGTTATCCATTGTTTTTCCAAAATCAATATGCGGAAGTTCCAGATTGGGTCCAATATTGTGAGAGAGGAACACGAACACATGTATAATGAGATCATATAACTTATCTTATTAAGCTTTTTCTAAAGATTTAGGGATAATGAAATCACATATGTTCTATGATCATTATCTATTTTAATTTATAACTAAACAGTAACGGCATGGTTTCCCCTAAAGAAATACATTTTATAATGGTTCTTGCAGGAATAGACGAAATGGACGAAACCAGCAAATAATTTTCAAATGGTTCATCAAGCTAAGTACATCAATGGAGATTTCATATCATCCTGCATACATATACCGTCCAAATTTATCACTGCATATTTAAAAAATGCCTCATCTATCCTTAGGTCAATCGAAGTTTTGTTGGAACAAGGAATCCTAGTGTTATTGGTGATAGATGATCAATTTCTAGGAAAAGTTCATCTATACTCCGTGCAATCTAAAACATAGATAAATTTAATTCTGTACTGAAAATGAAACATTGTACATAGAAGTTGGGAACATCGATTGGCTCGACGAGGGGAGGAGTATGGCGATGGAGGTCGTGGGAGGCTGGACGACGATCGGAGATGGAAGGACGGAGGATGCTGGCACTCACAGATGGTAGGATGGAGGCACAGGAGAGGACACTGATGCTTGGACTTGCGGGGGAGGATGAAGGCGTTGGAGACGCGACAGTCGTGGGGGAAGACGGCGTCGCCAGATCTCGTACGGATGTGGGAGTCGCGGGGAAGGATGGCGCTGCCGGCTCGAACCTTTTCGTAGGGGATGAGGGTGTTGCCGCTCACCCCTAGTCGCGAGGCAGGAGAGCGCCCCAGCTCTCGTACGGGATGAGGGCATCGTGGGGGAGAATCAGAGAAATTCTGAAGAAATTTTCTTTTATATATGAACGCCATTGGTGGGTAATTAGTTACAACTTCAATGGCAAATGCCTATTTCCAATCTGCAAAAGCCAAAAAAAGCCTCCTCGAATTGGCATTTGGCTTTTAGTTATATAAGGGTTTTTTTTAAGCTCAGCTGAAAAGTCTCATGTTTGTTTCGGCTTTGAATTTTTAGCTTTCAAGCTGATGAAAAAGTCCAAACAAATAGGACCTATATTAGCAAACAAAAAACCGAACCTTCACCAGATTTTCTCCAAAATGACAGTTCGGCAAACTAGCACCATCAGCTTCCTAATTTATTGCAAGTTGTAAGAAACGCGAAAAGAAAATAAGAAACATTAGGGACGTTTGAATAATCATATGAAGAGAATGGGTGATAAGGAAAAATGTTTTTTTTTCTGAGTTCAGTATAAACACAAAGTAAAAAAAACCTCTTCAAGCTCAAAAAACAAGAGAGTAAACAAAAACTCTGCTGTAGTCCATCTATGTTCCTTTATGGAATTGAAATAAAAAGTGAGTTATCATTTGTATAATATGCTTTTTTTTTCCTATCCATGTCTTGATTAGGGTTAACAATACCATTTTGATCTCGGTTTTCGATGAGCCAACGGTACTGAAATTCACAAAAAATCGAATGAAATTCGCGAAAAACTGAATGTTTTCAAAAGTCTAATAAATTTGAAATTTGGTCAAATAGCGGAGCAAAATTCAAACGAAAAGTTTGAAAACCGTTCGAAAAGAGGAGACTTTCAAGAGGTTTTCTCAAAAATTGGCTACAGGTTGAAAAATTGGAAATAAAAAATGTAAAAAATGGGGAAAATTGTAAAAAAAATATTGTAAAATTTGTAAAAAGCTATTAAAGGCCCAAAAAATACAGAAAATGTTAGAAATATATAAAAACGAAAAAAATTCCAGCATGATCTTTCCTAAATAAATAAAAAATTTGGCATGACCTTTGTTGTATTTTAGACAATTGCAAGTTGCAAAGTAAGCATTTAGTAATAATGTCAACAACTAATCTTCTATTTCAATACTACTGACATATCAATCCAACAATTGCAAAAATAAGCATTCACATAATCACATACCAATACCATTCATATATCAATAGCATTTACATTTCAATACCTTTCATTTGAAGTTGTGAAGTAGGCATAGCTTCATCGTCCTTCCATTGTCATGCATATGCCATGTTCGATATACATGAATAGAATGTTAGTAAAAAATTGAGTTGCAATGAAATGAAACATGCAAATAAAACATTACCTTCGGGGCTACAATTAGTATTGTTACGTGTACACCTGGTTGGCCATGTTGCATTCCTCGGTGGACATCAAGGCTAATCCTCGTGTAGCTGGCAACTCCGCCTTGTAATCGTGCCAGCTTTGCCCCGTCCATGGACTTATCATTTGCTCTTGTTGGTGCAACATGGCATAAAACTAAACTGGCATGTGGGCTCAAGCCTGCAGGCCAGCCTTTTTCTTTTTCTTTTTTCTATTATCTACATTTTGAATGGCTCAAAAACCTCTCCAAGTTTCGTTTTTCAAAAAAATTCACACTAGAGGTCATAAAGCTATTAATAGTAATTTTAGGAAAGTTTGAATAATTTTTTCAAATTTTCTATTTTTTAATTTAAAATTGATCGGTAAACCGAACGGTATACTTTTCCGAATCGCCGTGGTACGAACGCAATTCGTGAAATCTGAGCAGTTTTCGACAAAATTTGAATCTCTGATCTTGATTGCAGCAGAAAATTACGCCATGATCACTTGTTAAGAAAATAGCTAGCATCAATTTCAGGCTTGATCAGTTGGTGATAATATTTCAGGACAAAGGAAAGACAGTGGTCATCGTGATGACAGGGCTAGGCATCCTTCAGACTCTTATACATCTGTCATCATGATGACAAGGGTAGGCATCCTTCAACCTCTTATACAAGACGTCTTTTATGCTCGAATTGTAGTTTTGCACTTAATCATGCCTGCTTGGTCAGAAAACAGTAATACACCTGGATGAAAGGTCCATGCTAAGACACCAAAGCAATAATTTTCAGCATGCATTGCAATTTGCAGCCACAAGAATGTATGAGTGGAAGAACAGGTTCAGGTAGCATGCTTTAACAAAAGCAAACATTCGACAGAGTGATCTGCCATGCTTTGAGATTTTCAGTATATGCCTAACGAACGACAACGCCCGGCATCACTGTGAAATGTAATTATGTAACTAGTTTCGAGCACCAGAAAAAAAATTGAACAGTTTCACTAAAACATCGACTAGAACTCAACCAATGACAAGCTCACGTAGTCACGTCCACCCACTCGGCCACTCCCTGGTCTCCGACTCTCCGTGCGGGAGTGTGTATTCGGTCGCCCTGCCGTCCCTGGAGCTTCCGCATGTTAGGTCAAAATATTTAAATATTTACAAAGTGGTTTCGCTTAGCTTCTAACTAATTACCTTAGCTTATGGATTTAACTCATTGGCTCATGAGCTGCTCAGGAACCACTCAAATTTTTTAGTTTGATGAGCTTGAACGAACTAAGCCAAGCCGATTCGTAGCCAGCCCTACTAGGCTACTACCATATCTTCTCGTCCGCCTCTACCCTCTCTATTGTCGGCGCACCTGCCCCGCCCTTCGCCGCCTCATCCGCGCTCCCATATATACTAGAAACGCAAGCGCGGCGCACGCCGCGCGCGTGAACGGAAAAAAGTTTGTGTTTTTTTTCCGGAGAAAAAACACACCACGGAAACATTTTTCCCATGCTCCGGAGAGTAAACGGACCACGAAAATATTTTTTTCGGGAAAAACGGAGAAAGGACCTGAACGAAAAGTGCAGGGACCTATTTGTTATAATTTTGAACTTGTTCGCTATTTCGAATAAGTAAGAAAGGGCTCGTTCGCAATTCGTATTTAACGGGAGGCTCTTTGTGTAAAACGGCATGGAGGACCTAAACGCGAACGGGAAAAAAATATTTTCCACTCACAGAAAATTAAAAAGGACTTATTCGTAAATGGAAATGACCTATCCGTAATTCCAAAGAACTAGAGTTTTTTTTTTGCAAGAAAGGGAGAGAGAGTAGATGGGGGTGACGTGGGGGGCTGAGGGAGCCGGAAAGCTTCGGCTCATATTATAGGTAGTATTTCCCTCTCCGGGCCACTGCCACCCTCTCTCCTATACACATTGGAGGACCACGCAGCTTGTCCCGTCTCTCTCTTCCCTTTGTTATTGTACTCTCCTATGTCTGTGGCACTATTCTTAACGAGTAATGGTAGTAGTGTCTTAATGGGTCTGATGTGTCAAACGATATGAGGATGATGCATAATTATTGATGTGTCATGGTTTGACGAAAAATTCGTAAGCAATTAACGACAATACGGAGAAAATGGACTTATGCAGTGTAATTAGATAGTAAAATGGCTTGTAGAAGTGTTAATGAAACAAATAGCTTGTAAGGGTAGGTAACACAGGCACATTCTAGGGTTTTATGAGGTGCAGCGTGTCGGGACTTGGCTTAGGCGAGCCAAACTGGAGCCTGCATGGGTCGACGTTGGCGAAGCCATCAAGAAAACTTTTTTTTTTTTCAAATTGACCATTGTTTTAAAATAAATTTATAAAAATAGTATCACTCTTCGTCGGAAAGGTACAACAGATGATACATGTCACCTACCACACTGTTATGCTATGGTAAAATTTCTACCGAGCTCTCCTTCCTCAGTAGGAAATATGCCAATTAAATCCATTAAGTATTTACTTTAATTAATTAATCACTTAATTAATGACTTTACTTAATTAAATCACTTAATTAATACATGCCGATGTAGCATTGCTCGACAGGTTGCTCCTACCAAGCTATTGTTGCGCGGTACTTTTGTTGTCGATGTCCTACTGTACGGTAACTCTTGTTGCGGTACATAAGTACAGCCAAGGGTCAAAATCCTGACGAAATTAAAAAACCCTAAAAAAATTCAAAGTGCTACAGTAACCTATAATTTCGCCGAGATCTGGGTAATTTGACCGAGATTTGAAGAAAACTTGACCGGATTAGATTTTTCACGTCATTTTTCGTGTGGGACAGTCGGTAGATCATAATTCCCACGAAATTGAAAAAACCCTAAAAATTCAAAGTGTGACGGTACCTAAATTTTCGCCGAAATCTCGGTGTTTTGGATCGAAATTTTGTCTATATGAACCGAAATCTCAGAAGTTTTGTTTTAAAAATTACTGGATTCAAATTTTGGCTTTTGATTTTCGTTCGGATTTCATTCGAAATACCGAGATTTTATCGAAATTTCGTCTTTCGGAGGGTGCCAAAAACGAAAACTCAAACCCTAAGTACAGCAGATGACGTGTACCATTGGCCAACGCTTCCGTGGTGGTCGGGAATATACTTACAAAATAAAGTTTACCAGGGGTAGAAAAGATGTATCCGAGTTTGGGTGCCCCAACTCGCAGGGCAAAGTAGACGTCGGGTGACACCTGCCTGCCTCCAAGGGCTGGAGGGCCGCTTGCCGCGGTGGCAGGTTGCCTTGCCGGTTACTTCAGCCATTAGCTTCTGCCAGCTTTGTACAATTACCCGGCAAATTTTGGAACGAAAGCCATCTACAAGGCCATCAACTTCAATCGTCAAGAACTGGTCTGCAGCTAATATTTTTTCTATTTTTTTTATTCTGTATTTTTCAAGGAATATTTTAATATTCGGATAAGCGATCCAATTGCCAAACCGAATAGTGGTGGTGGTGGTGGTGGTGGTGGTAGGCATTCAGTTTTTTTGGTTTTGTCTGTTCGGTTTTTTCGGTTTTTAGAAATTGGCAACCAAACCGAATTAACCGAACAAAATTTGTTCGGTTAATTTGGTTTTTCGGTAAACTGAAATTCCGAATTAAGAATACTGAAACACAGGGATTACCCAGAACAGTAGTAGTACAATACCAAAACAAATGCCCCAGCTAGCTTACTCCTCAACAACTACAGAATTCAGCTAACTAAAATTCTAGGGTAGCAAAAGGAGCCCAGCAAAGATCAGCACAGAACAAAACAAAGTTAACATTGCAACTTATTTTATCGATACTAAATCATTGGCAAGCAATTTAAGGATGATTCGAAAGGCTATGTTCGCAATCGTTTGAGCGAAAGACCAGACAAGCGTATAGAATACTAGAATAGAGGCACATGTTGAAATATATCAGCATTTGGGAACACATACTTACAGATCGGGGGATGGGACGACGGCAAACCGGCGATCGCTCGGGAGATGGGACAACGGCGAGTCGGCGACCGCTTGGGGGATGGGACGGCTGCGATGGCCGGATGGGAGGGCGGTGAGGGCTCGGGCCATGGCCAGATGGGAGAGCGACGATGGCTCAGGCCTCGGGGAAAGGTGGGCCGACAACTGCTGGCGACGAATCGGACGGCTCGAGCCTTGAGGGACGATGGCGGCAACACCAGCAAGTAGCAATTGCTGATTGGGGCCAAGCCAGCAGGTGGCGGAGCGGCCCGCCACTGTTTCGTAGTTCACAACCGAACGAAAGGAATTAGGGATTTGATTTGGCATTTGGGGAACCCTAGATATGAACTAGTATGATCAACTGGGTGGGCTATGGCCTTGGGCCAAAGTGGTGAATTGGTTGTCATTATACTATATCCCTCACAAAGATCGGTTTTTCGGTTTCCTAAAGTACAAAACCAAAATAAATACTAAAAACCAAATAGCATCCGAAAAAACCCAAAACACAAACTAAATACCGAAAAAAAAACCGATTTTTCGGTTAATTCAGTTCGGTTCAGTTTGATTTTTCGGTTTTGGTTAAAAATTGTCCACCCATATTAATAACAGAAGGCATGAGAACATGTAAAAAAAACTAGAAAAACAAGAGAGCCAGATGCCTGGAACGCACTCATATTTCACATTTAAAACGAAAAATCCCAATGCTTTTAGAAATAACCAATCAATTGGTGATATCAACCATTTCCATAGCTTTCCACTTGCATCTGATAGCTCCATCGGATCTCTTGATTATTACAATTTATTTCATACGGAGCCCCTTTACGCTCGTGAGATATCAAGCCGACAGCACTACCAGCTCGAATACAAGGGAAAAGCCGAACGGAATGCCAGGAACAAAAAGGCTATCACGTTGGATTGCTCAGCAGCTGATAATTACGGCCAGGCAAATGTGATATGTTGAATCAATGCACAAAATGGACATCTTCCGCTTGCAATTGCATCTTCAGAATTAGGTTGGGTTGAACCAGGTATCCACCGCACAGTTCATGTGCCCATTTCCATGGGTTCCTACACCATTAGGTGCTATGGAGGATGTCGGGATCAATGACGATGGCAGGCCAACTGCCATTGAAGGAGGTGAGGGGTATAACCCAGGGACATGCTGGAGAGAGGGGGCACTCAAGAGATGGCTGCTACCTTTCCTTTGCTGCATTGCATGGATCTGTCTTAAACTCTGCTCGTGAATGTTTGCAAGTGTCTCAAGCTCGTCCAGAGACAAAGCTTCCACACCGACACCATACAGTGGAGCATGCCGAGCCATCTCTTCTTGGAGTGAGGTTTCTAGGGTGCGAATATATTGCTGCAACAAGAAGATACAATAGTAAATACAATATGTAGTTAAGTTTTTATGCAAAGTTATAAAAGAAGAAAGAAATGATCAGGACAAATATGGTTTAACTTGCTCATCATTAAGAATACCATAGGTTAATCCCAAAGATACTAAGTTCTCAGTGCAGCATCATAAAAGCTGAATGCTGACGTACATCTCCGGTGGTATTTGGTTCAATGCCTACTTTTACCATGCTTAACCTTGGCGCACCACACATTCTTAGTTATTTGTGTGGCTCGTTGTTGTATTTTTTCCCCATATAAAGGTCCCAAGAATTTTATAACCATCATAACCATAGATCAAACCTTTCCTGTTTTCTAATATGAAGTGGAAATGAAATAGTTTAAAGTACTCTAAATTGTTGAAAAAAAAATGTTGAACATCCTGATTTGTTCCACGGTTTAACTTAAGATGAATTAGAATGAAACATCAAGACGGTTACTTCCTATTCCTAAGAATGGTTTAACAAGTTGCTCATTCTACTAATGCCTACTTTGTTTTCATGGCAAAATTAAAAAAGAAATCATATGGAAATCATCTCGATGGTATGAGAAGTTTTTTCACTGCAAGAGCACCACGTTGAGGACATCTTTGGTAGCTTCAGCTCACAAGTATACGCCATCTCTTTACAAGAAGTTTGGAAAATAATTAAAATCGAATATAGTTTGAGTATAGGCCAACCAGTTTTTTTGTAACAAAAATATTAGCAAGGTGGAAACCTGGCAAACTTGAAGTTTTGACTCCATTCCATCAATGTAAGCCTCACAACGAGCAATTTGCACTTCTTTTTCTTTCTTTTCTCCCTCGGTTTGTCCAACTGTTTGTGTCAGCCTTCGCACTTCATCCTCAAGTGATTTTCGAATCTCTTCACGAGTCAGTGTCTCAGCAGCATACCGTTTTAATTCATCATCAAACCTTTTCCTTGAAGCTTCAGCATTCTTCAGTCTCTCTGACAATGTATTCTTCTCCTTTGTTACTTTCTGCAGCATACAAAAACATTAACTGTATGTAATTGTAAAGCATCAATGTTGTTCATGTCACTGAAATTTCCAATATTATTATGTAAGGCAACGATAACAAATAGTTAACAGAAAAACAAGCCAGGATGGCTTGCTTGATATAATCTTCAGATTCAGAAACATGCACTTGTAATATATCAACATATCTACTGGTAGTGTACTGGTACGAGTTGCTCCTCAAGGCACGCTGGAAGCTAACGAGTTGCTCCTGAAGGCACGCTGGAAGCTATCTTATCGCATCCTTACAATATCTACTGATAAGAAGAATAACGGGATAGCAGATATCTATAAATGCATTTCAGCAGACATGTATTGTATGGTGTTTTATGGTAACTCTTACCTTTAGTTCTTCACGTTTCAGTGCTTTGAACTGTGATAGTTGTGTCTCTGCTTCATGAACACGATCATAAAGATTCTTCTTATCAGCAAAGAGCTTTGCAATTTGTTCATCTTTTTCTGATCGCACCCATTCCAGCTGATTCTCAATACCCAGCATCTGCTCAGAAAGTTCCTTCTTCTCCCGAATAAAACAATCCCTCTCAACTTTTAGTTCGGACTGCAATAATGAGAAAATAAATAAATGTTAAGCTAAGAAACAAACAAGAAACATAGGGTCGGCAGCTGAACCACAAAAAAATACCCTCATATGTCCGGTAGTTGCCTCCGACTCCGCTAGCCGTCGGGTTAATGCGGCTTTTTCGTTGGTGAATTTCGTTTGTTCTATGTCCATATCCTCTCGCAAACGAATATTCTCATCTTCAGCAGCACATATTTGGTGCCAAAGATTTGCACGGTCAGCCTGAGCAACTTCAGCAACCTCACGCATCATGCTCAAAAGAGGTCCAGCAATTCCAGACTCCTCCTTAACAAGAAATACCAAGACATCCATATCTATGTCAACTGCTCGGCAGTTATCTGAAGTATTTGTTGCTCGTTCAACAAGGCCCTTCAGAATTCTATATCTATAATGATCCTCAGCATAGATCTTAAACATGATAGCATAAAGCATCCGCACAAAGTCTTGCACCCTGGTTTCTGTAGATAGAGATAATACCTCACCAAGTGCAAGGACTGAAGTGAAATCATCTTCTTGGACAGGCAAAGGTTCAAACTGCCCATCTAACAAAACTTGTTTGTTTCGTGAATCATTCACAACAGCCCCGGTCTTTGAACTTAGCCTGTGAGAATGCCGTCTTTCCAACAGCATGGCTACTAATTGCAGCCCAAAGGCCCCTCGCAACAAAGCCTTCTCAAAAGCCTGTGCAACTTGAACAAACAATCCGGGTATTGATAACATTTCTATTAGTACAAAAACATCTGATAGATGGTTTCTTCCATGTACAGCTTGCTCTTGCCAAGAATGCATCCCTTCAGCTGAAAGCTCACCTATACAAGTACTACAAGACGATGAGAGACAACTGTTATCAGGCTCACAGTCAGAATCAATATCCTTTAATAAAGCTTCAGCTACATCTGGCCAGCTATGCACCGTTTTACTCAAAAAATCAAGCACGCAAGGTGGAACTTCAGTGCCCAGACCTTTTAATCTCCATCGAACAGCTCTAGCCTTTGGAAACAAAAAATAAAAAGAACTTAATAACATGAAAACAGAATTGACAAGATTATCAAAACATAGAAAATTAACAACAGATTCATGGATGGTAAACATACAGCTTGAGCAATATGCTGGCACTGTGATGCTGCCTTGAGAACATATGTAATGGCTGCTACAAGAGGCTCGTCATTTAAATCAGCCAACAATTCGAGTGCATGAAAAGATGCTCGTTTCCAAACATCACTCTCAAATTCTAACACAGACAGGGCACCAAAAACCTGCCATGGAGGAAAAAAATGGAATTATATTGGGTATCACTTATTCTGCACATTTACTGGCCTGCTATATCAGCTAACCAGTTATGACAGCTTTCTCCATAAATACAAAGACATTGATTGAAGTGACAGTACAGTCACACAAATTCAGACAATCCATTAACTCATTCAAACAAAAAAAGTGCAGATGTTTTTCTCATCCAACAAAATTAGGGAAAAAAACAACAATAGTTTTAACGGGAAAACCTTACCGGTAACCTCAATGAAGGCTCTGTATCTGGCTTTTGAAGATGATCTAACAGTGCACAAGCAGCAAGTGAGTGTTCTGAACCATCAACCAACTTTGGTACAAGGGCAACCAAATCTGGCTGAAGCTTCTTTGGAGCTTTCTCTAGTACAAGTGCAATTTTCTGGACAGAGTGAGGCCACCTTCTTGGTTCAGGGCATCCATCTGGGACAGAGCTGTCCAGTGCCCTCAAAGAATTAACAATTAGTCCTAACAGTTCCTCTGATTGTTCTGACCATTTTGTCTGAAAACCAATCGGCAGGTTAACTTATCAATAAAATGAAATATGAGAATGAGGCTGAACATTATAGGAAACCTTAGGTCATACCATGGAAGCCTGATCAGAACCTTCATCCGCTAGCAAATCAGCACCAGATGTCTCTGGAGGAAAACAGGACTGTTCTAGAATCTTGGCAGGAATCTCATTTGTACTCAAATCTGTGTTTTGTGCTGCAAGATTATGCCTAATATCATCACTGTCATGTTCCACCCTTTCATACTCATCACTGCATGCACATTCTGTTAGTTCGCCTTCCACATTAAGCTCTGGAGGAGAGCTAGCCCCATTTGAATCAGGAGCGGTTTTGGAACTTGCCGAGGAGGAGCCATAAGTTGATCTTTCTTCTGAAGGTTGGCAGCACTCAACCATTATATCTAGAAGCAAATCTATGATAGCCTGCTTCAAGACGGTAACCCCCATCAACAAACTGATGATACTCGTGGAGCTTGAATCACACTTTGAGGCATCTTTCTTTCCACCACCCTTGGTGGATACTTTGGTAGGAAGAAGCATGCGTTTCACTTTTGCTGGATTATCCAGATAAACACGCAGGCCAGTAAGAAATCCAGCAATTGCACTAGCGTCCGTCAGAATTTTCTCTCTTAAAGTAACCTGCGGTTGAGTATAGTTGTCTCCGTATGTAAGAGAAAATCCAGCTCTTGAAAGGAGGTTTTGGAGCATATCTTCCTCATCGCCACTCATATCTTCACTGTCTTCAGACTCAATAAGTTCATCAGCCTCTGTTGACAATTCATCCTGGTCATCATCTGAAGCCAAAACCTGCCAGACAAGTTAACTGTATGACTACTATATGCAAGAGCAATTTCTACCATATGAGAATCTGAATATCAGTTGAAAAAATATGGCATGAAGCACAACAGGCCTTGCCATAAAAGTATAATATAGGGAAGGACTAGAAGAATATGTGAACAACAGCAACTCATCGATAAATGCTATGCTATCATCCATAACTTCCTTTAAAGATAAAAATAAAATAGAAGCCATGCATTCAACATTGACTAATAATTCCCCAGAAATCAGCATCTTCTGAATAAAACCTCAAAAATGGTAATACAATATCCCATTGCTTGAGTAAACTATTGGATAAACGCAGGCACCAAAGCAATAGTTAACCAGGCATGATATATACAGATTTACAGACCATAGTTAGGGCAGAAGAAAAGTCCTCTGTGAACTAATTAGAAGTGACCCACTTCACCAAATACGAGTAGGTCTTGCAAATTTTTTACTTTTTTAATTTGTGCGCTAGACTATATATATAATATATCATATGTCAAGCTGCACAACTACATTTAATATGAGCCTATAGATCTTACAAATACAGTTTGTTAATAGTTTTCATGCCATGCCACATGAAGGCAGTTCGGGTGTATTTGATATGACAATGATCCTTAGAAATAATATTATCAAAATGCCCTCCATCCCAGTGCACATTTAGCATACATAGACAAGCCACATGAAAAAATAGTAAACCTAACCGCACCTCAAGATCAGAGAAGTCAAACCATGGACAGCAGTCTATGATTTCACAAACGAAAATGACAGTGTCCCGGACAAGAAAGCCAGCGTCAGTATCCAGCATGTCTGAAACCTTCATAAACTGGAGAACCGAATTGTTCCATGTTTTTGTGCAGATTGAAGATTCCTTAGACACAGTTTTTGCAGAATTCTTCTGGTTAATTATAGCCATCTTATAATGCACCCAAAAGTTCTTATCAGGATCAATCCCAGATGACTGATCACTCTCCAGGTAAATGCAGATCGTATCAAATGACTCATATACACCTGCAAGTTGTGGTAAGGTAAGCATAAAATACCCAAAAACAAAAGAAAATATATGGTACAAGGCACGAAAAGTACACAAACTCCCTTTACCTATCCGCAGCTCACAACCATCAGCATGAAAATATTTACTAAAAATTTTTCTTGTCTCCATAATCTCTTTAAAGGACAAGAAATTTTCCACCTTCCATGTGAATGATGGACATTTTGGTAAAGTATCAATCTGACATCCAGAACTTGAACTGCATATTTCAGAATCTTCGTCACTAAGCTCTTGTATGGTTGCAGTTTCCTTTAGAATGAGAACCTCTGCAGAGAACACAACAATGTCCTGTACAAGAAAACCAGCATCCTGATCGAAGAGGCTAGTTAATGTCACAAATTCACGCCAACCCCAATCCTTTGCTGACTTAGAGTAACGATTCTGAGACTCCTTCATGATTGATTTCTCCTCCACTTTCTGATTGCTGACAGACAATCGATGGCTCACAAAGCAGCTCCATTCACTGGTTGTATTTCGAGGGTCTGTCACTTCCAAAAACAATGAGAGGTGGCATGGCGGTTGAGACTGCCCTGATTGCAGCAACATTAAGAGAACCAACTGATGGAGTCAGTACAATTCTGAAAGTGCCCAGTTATATAAATTTAACAAGTAACCATACTCAATGGCTAATTGAAGGGAAATTGACAATGATTTGATTGCAATGAAACCATAAGTTCACAAGGACTAAATAGGTACGGTATTGAAAAATGTGGCAGATACACTAAAAAAACAATAATTTAAATTCTGAGTACAAATGTATATCAATTTAACAAGTAACCATACTCAATGGCTAATTGAAGGGAAATTGACAATGATTTATTTGATTGCAATGAAACAATAAGTTCACAAGGACTAAATAGGTACGGTATTGAAAAATGTGGCAGATACACTAAAAAAAAATTAAATTCTGAGTACAAATGTATATCCAGCAGCTGGATCAACCATAACTATATACTTTATTATCTATAAAAGTGATTTTAACATTGATAGCAGTAGCCTCAGGAATTGCAAGTTGCAACCGCATTGCTCAGTCCAGATTCCACTCAAAGTCAAATACTCCCTCCGTTCATTTTTATAAGGAGTATTTGGCTTTGCACAAGGATTAAGGTTGCGTTGAAATTGAGAAAGGTATGAGAGAAAATGACTTATATGCCCTCATTTAATTGTCTTGGAAGATGAAAGATATACTTTGCATGGGTGATAATGAATAAATGCATATGGTTGAGAGAGAATATATAGGGGTATAGAAAGAAAGGCCTCATTAAATCTACATGCAAGTCTTATATTTGTGAACAAGACCATTCAAAAACTAAACCTTATAAAAGTGAACGAAGGGAGTACAAGGTTATTTTGTTACTTCAGTTCAATATACTCTTGATTTTTTCAGGATCAGCTCAGAGCATAAATCAACATAAGATGAATGAGCTCTTCGTAAGCACGGATCATGGACGGTCAAGATGAGAAACAGATATGATATATTGTTTTGGAAGAGGTAACAGCTACTTAAGAAAACAGGTATCCCTGTTATTCACAAGCTAGGTATTGAGGACAGTTCAGATGAGATAAAATGGTTATGTACCATATCTAAGAGGGGGAAATTGACACAATCTATGTAAGCAACGAAATTCATTTGTAGTATTTCTTTCATAGGCAAAGATTTGATTTTCTAAAAAAGATCGATGAAACCGACACCGCTGAATTTATTGACTGATACAGTAGATAGTAGCTACACTGTTTTCAAATAAAAACTACATGTATGAATTTTCTGGTGAAATTCCCATTTATTTCAAATGTGTAATTGCAAAACTGGAGATGGGCAGAATTTTTTTCATTTACATGGATTTCATTTCCATTTCCAAATTCTAATTTATACCAAGGACCACTTACCCTTGATTTATAATGTTTCAAACAGTTAAAAAGTCTCAGCACATTTAGCTATGTGGCGAACTGGCGGTTCTGATAAAATCATTCAGGCATACATACGCCTTGGTTGGTTACCAACTTTTACTCTCTATAAGCAGTATGTCAGTAAAATTCATAAAGTTGATGTTGGAACTACCAGATGAATCTCAAGAAGGCATTTTTCCTTATGCTTACCCCGTGGATACACAATTAGACGGCAGTCCCGATTCCCAACCTGAAACCGCCTGCTCTTGATGCACAAACCCGTGATCTTCCGCTTCTTGAGCAGCTCCTTCAACCTTGTGAAGTTCTCAATCCTCCACACAAACTTTCCGAAGTGTCCATCCGACTTTCTAGCCCCAGATCGTCCACCGCCAGCACCACTCATGCCCACCACCATCGGTAAGCTACGAGTGAATGAATTTGACTCCTTGATCACATGCACTGAGGCACTAAACACTACAGCCCCATCAACTAGGTACCCCCCCTCAGCAGCCAAAAACTCATCCATCCTTATGTAATCCCCCCACCCAAGGCTGACATTGTCCGCCCCAAACCGCCCATAAGAGTCCCTGTGGATGTGGCTCCGCCCAGGTTTCTGACTAAGGATCGAAACACGGAAAAGACACCAGCACCCACGGTCACTATCGGGCATGCCACTCCCCACGCCACCCAATGCCAATGCCGATGCTGATGACCCTGAGGTTGCCTGCGCCACAGGCTCCTTGCTCTCCAGGCACACCGACAAATGGTCTGCACCAGAGACATTACTCTGGTAGACACTAATCCGGAGCAAGCATTCACTCCCGCCAGCGGCAGCGGCAGCAGGGAAGAATGCAGGGCTCATGATCTTCTGCGTGCGGATCATCTCCCGGAAGAGGCCGAAGTTGAGCACCTTCCAGGTGAAGCGGCCGTCCGCATCGGCGAAGGAGGCGGCCTCCGAGAGCACCGACACGTCGGCGGCAATGACAAGGGAGTCGTGGGGCGGGAAGAGGAGGGCGGCGGAGGAGGAAGGCGCAAAGTCGCACCAGCCATGCGAGCGCTTCTTGGAGGAGAAGCGGTGCCAGGAATCGCGCGCCAGAGACTTGGAGGGATCGGAGGGGTGGACGACGGAGAGGCGGTAGCTGAGGAAGCAGTCCCATTTGGAGGAGGAGGTGGTGGTGGTAGAGGACGACGACGACGATGGGGTTTTGGGGTCGAGGACCTGGAGGTAGAGGGAGAGGTAGCCGGGGAGTGCCTGGGAGTCGCCGCGCGGGTAGAGGAGGAGGCGGCAGTCGAAGCCGCCGACATCGAAGTAGCGGCTGTAGAAGGTGCGGGCGCGGGTGCGGGGGAAGTCCGGGAGGGTCCAGCGGCAGGAGGCGGAGGCGTCGCCGCGGCGCTTGACGGAGAAGGTGGCCGAGGCGGAGTCGGAGGACGATGGGGAGGGGTCGTCGGTGGCCGCCGCGGCGGCGGGAAGGGAGGGAGCGGTGGGCTTCATCGATTGGGGATTTTTGGCTATGTTTTTTTGTAATGTTTTTCTTTCTTTTTTTTTCCTGGGGGTGATCAGTGATGGTTTTGGTTTCTTTGGTCTTTCGGGAGCAAAGGCTGGGCGGGGGATGGTGAGGAGCGTACTGTGCTGTTGAGCTGTTTTTCCTCCCTTTATTTTTCTCTCTTTTGATCTGTTTAATCGGTAATGCTACATATGGAATGTCTGGTTTGCTCAAAGTTACTGTTGACGCCGCGTTTTTCTCAAAGTAGATAATACGCGTATATGAAGCAGCAACGACCAACACTTAGTTGTAAGTTTGAAAACAGAATCAGATATACAAAATCTTGATAGTCCGAATATATTACAAAATCTTGATAGTTCGAATATATTTAGAGTTTTGTTGAAAAAGTGTACAATCATTGTCTCTAGGATCTTTTGCTGGACCTTTATCATGTATCAATGAATTCAATCTGGTTGACTCTAACTCATTCACTCTCTTATTTGGTTATGAGTTTCGATCCTAGAGCATATGAAAAGGGTATTTGCAATCGTGTTTTCCAATGTGCCGTGATCTTGTGTTGATTACCTCATGGCTAAGAGGATTGAATCTATAGATTCTTTATTTATTTGCGAAATGCGTTTTGCAAGTAATTTGATGCGTTTAATAGCGATTTTTTGGAGCATGTGAATAGAAGTTGTAAATATGTTTTGCAAAATGTTGTGATCGTGTGTTGATCCTCACATAGCTCAAAGAATCAACATTTGGGAATTTGGAGAAAAGTTTTAGCACAAATCTGGTTTTCTCCCTGAGGCCAGCACTACCATAGTGATATGGTCGGTACTAGAGCTGTGGCAGTACCGCGGTCAGAGGCCAGTACTATCGGAGGTCGGCAATACCGCCCTAGTGGAGCGGTAGTTATTTTCAAGAGGGCATGTTTATACGCTCATCTCTTGGCCGGCGCTACCGGGATTCAAGGGCGGTACTACCGGAGGTGCAGTAGTACCGGGCCCAAACCGTCGGTAGTTATTTTCCAGAGAGGTTGCTCTGGAGGTGCGCTGAGGCTGACAGTAGTGCCCGTGAGAGCCGATACTACCGCTCGAGTAGTACCACCTAGCGTTTGCCTATGGTAGTACCGGAAAACTAGCCGTTGCCGATCATTGGAGGTCGAAGCCAGCCTACCGGGTCCCAGAGGGCGGTAGTGCCGATTTTGCTGATTTTGACCCATTACCCTCACCCAACCCCAACGGCAATATTTAGTGTGGGAGGTTATAAAAGGGGGCTTTGGGCCGTCATTTGTGGCTTGCTACTGTTGTAATTATGTATTGATCCTCACATAGCTCAAAGAATCAATCTTTGGGATTTTGAAGAAAAGTTTTTAGCAAAAATCCGGTTTTCTCCCTAAGCTTGGCACTACCGTAGTGATATGGCCGGTACTGCCGAAGCTGCTGTAGTACCGCGGTCAGAGGCTGGTACTGTCGGAGGTTGGTAGTACCGCCCTAGTGGAGCGGTAGTTATTTTCAAGAGGGCATGTTTTTACGCTCATCTCTTGGCCGGCGCTACCGAGGCTCAAGGGCGGTACTACCGGAGGTGCAATAGTACCGGGCCCAAGCCGTCGGTAATTATTTTCAGAGAGATTGATCCGGAGGTGTGCTGAGGTCAGCAGTATCGCACGTGGGGGCCAGTACTCCCGCTCGAGCGATACTACCGGGCATTTGCCTGCGGTAGTACCGAAAAACTAGCCGTTGGCGACCGGTGGAGGTCGAGGCTGATACTATCAGGCCCTAGAGGGTGGTAGTGTCGGTTTTGCTGGTTTTGGCCCATTTTGCCACCAACAGCTATATTTCATGTGAGAGGCTATAAAAGGGGACTCGGGGCTAGCATTTGTGGCTTGCTGCTATTGTAGAGTGTTTTTGGCTCTTGTGTGAGTTTATGAAGGAGGTTTGCATATGTTGCATCCTCTCTATTTGATTCGTGAGCGAAGAGTGAGCCATAATTGCATTGTTGCAATTAGGAGTGGGTTGAGAGCCTCATTGTGCATGTGTTGCACTTGCGGAGGATCCTAGTGCATGTGTTGCACCTAGGAGATCAATGGAGTGCATGTGTTGCACTACATGAAGTTCAAGTGGGTGGCTTGACTTGTTACTCTTGGATATTGCCGCCTCCCAGAGGCATAGAGCATCGTGCGTGGAAGCTCTCAACGGAGGTTGTAAGCAGCCCTGACAAAAGTTTGTGAAGGTCGATACTCGCTTACCCAGAGGGGTAAAGAAGCAACCACTAGTGGAATCGAGGCGGGTGCTCAATTCATGCGTCGGTCCAAAGAGATTTGGACTTACCTCAACATGGATTAGGAGGAGATTGACAAGTCTCCAAGATCACAAAAAAATATCGGTGTGTCTCTTGTGCTTTTATATTCTTTCAATTCTTTTTGTTACTTGTCTTTAGAATTGCAATATCTTGTGTAGAGACTTAATTAGTTAGTGCACTTAGTGAGCCTAGAATATTCAGGCCTTAGTTGTCAAAACCTTAGATTATTGCTTCCGCATCTATTTTTGTTATGGTTTTGACATAGGGGTTAATAGAGCATGTAGTGAAATATTTCTTAAAAAGTTGCCTATTCACCACCCTCCAGTTAGCATCCTCAACCCTACAGGCTTTGCCCACAAGCCGAAGCGCAGCGATGCCATTTGGGGGGCTTCTGGCCGCCAACTGAAGCCCAGCGCACCCCCCCTAAAAAAATAGGCCCTAAAACACACAAGGATTTTAGAGGATTTGCCACTTCATTATTGGATATCATTTCAGGTTTTGCTATAAAGTGATGTGACAAATTCTCAAATTCCCCATATTTTCATGTATAATTGTTGAATTTTGGTTGAGATGGTTAGATTTTAGGTCTTTAATCGAACGTCATCTCAGGACTTAGGCTTGAATTTTTGTAGATAGCAAAGTATAACTATCGAAAGACTTTATTTTATATATTATTTCTAGTAAAACATTTTATATTCTGTTTTATTCAGGGAAATATTTTTCAGTGGCCGATAATCCTGCTCGACCTAGTTTTTGGTTTCGCCCTTGATTAAAGCATTTAAGTCGGTCATCACTCTTTAGCAACTATAAATACCACCATTTTGATTGAAGTAAACGAATCACTCAGCATTTTTTGTGATTGCGCATTTACATAAATGAAGAATTAAAAAAAAACCCTAAATAATTAATCTACAACTTAACTTCCAAGTTACATTTTTAGACACATTTATGCAACATTGTATTTTTCCCATATTTACATCACAAAAGGTAACTTGTCTATTCTGTTATGGTTGAACTACATGTGTGAACCTTCAACATATGAGCGTGTTGTACCACCCATAATTTTTTGCCATATGTCACACCCTAGTTTCCTAAGGCAATTGAGCCATAAACTCCATATTCAATGAAGACTAATAAATCTGACTACAGCTGTCCATGTTTTACAGGGACTTAATCGTGGTGATGTGCAACTGGAATTAGGTCACCCTTGAAGTAACTTCACTTTTGCTCTCCTCCTAAGCACAAATGGAGCTGGAGATTGACAGAAGACATGCTTGCAACGATGGCTCATTGTTGGAGGAAATCCTAAGACCTCCCCAGCTGGGGGCCTATTCTTTGTCTCGTAGTGTGAAAAGAGACGCTCGTGCCCACTAGGGCAGTCCACCCTCTACCCAATGGTAAAGTGCAAGGTGAGGAACCCTATCCCATCGGAAACTGGGCCAAGTGCCCAGTCCTCCATAGTGTTAGGGAGACCCCATCACCTCCCGGATGGGAGGTAATGTCAGGGAGACCCCATCATCTCCTGGATGAGAGGTCACATACTCTGCCATCCCTCCAAGAAGGGTACATGGTGTGGTGCCCAGCCCTCCAGGCACTCTTCCTTGTTCCTATTCATAGGGAGTGAGTCTCAACTATGGTTAGTGAGGATGCCCCCGAAAACATCCATTAGGATAGAAAGGTGCCCCACCTCACTCGGTATGATTGATGAGTGGGATCGCCAAGTCTTGTGGCCCCTTAGGGTACTCCACCTCCTACTCAAAGAAAGGCACATGGAGGAGTGCTCTAAACTAGGAGCTTTGTCAAGTGCCCTTCCCTCTAGGGCACTTCATCTTGTTCCCATCTATGAGGAATATGGCTCAATGCCTAGTCCACTAGAGCATCTCCCTAGGAGCTCATGGAGATGGATGGGCACTCTCATCTCGCTTGGGATCGATTGACAAGGAGGGCCGCCAAGTCCTGTGGTCCCATGTGAGGTTGATCCCCGAAGGTGGGCCCAAGCCTCAAGACCTCCCATGGGACCCTAGGGTCAGAGGCCTAACCCTAAGGAGTGATGACGTAGGATCCACTACTACCTCCCAGGAATGAAGAAGATGCTCACGCTTAAGTCACCCTGCTAGAGGTAGGATAGTAATTGTGTACCAAGTCGAGCACTTATAAAAGCTCATTGTACTTGCAAAGGAAGAGCTCAAATGGAATACAAAACAGACACAAACTAGTGTGCCCTCATAGTCACTCCCGGCAAGGAGGCTTCCCCTTTACCCTGAACTTGGGAGTATACCGACAAGAGTAGGGCAACTTCATTAGTGACGAGTACTCATACCATGGGTACCCCCAGCGGCCAGGGAAAACAAGTGGGCCGCCCCAAGCCCAACTTCAGCCGAAGGCCTCGCTGGGCCACCGAGGACGGCTCGTCCCCGACCAAACTGGCCAGGGGGCGGTTCGATCCCCGTGTGTCGGACGTCCCACAAAGCTTCGACCCAACTAAGGCGATATCCGCCAAAGATCAATACGCCGGGCCCTCGCCAGTAGCTGGCCACATGCCCTACAGACACAATGGCACGGAGCGACTGCACCAGGGTAGGTGGCTCCTACCCAAGGCAGCAGGAAGGTTGCCAAAGTCAAGCACCAGCCCTGTCGCTCAATCGTACACAGTGGGAGGAAGCGCTCCCTCCCGAGGCAACACCAAGCCCGCACGCCACTACGTCAGCACCTGGCGAACGCGCAGAGGTTAGGTACACTGCTTCCCGGCGAGACAGAGATCCACGCCACTCGATGAGTCTACCAACCCGGCATGGGATGTACAGACGCTGGACAGACGCCCGGGGCGGAGACCAAGACTCCAAGGCATAGGACACCCCATCCTTTTCTTTTCAAAACTCCCGTGTACCTGCCCCCTTCGTCCATATAAAAGGAGGCAGGACCCTTAGGGGGGAGGGGGCCTTTACTTCTTCTTTTCCTAGTAGACAACATTCACTCTCCCACACACACGGGGTGCCCGGAACCGACCCTTGGCCCTCGCTTGTAACACCACGCAGTCACCTGCCCCCGAAAGCAATACAGATCCATCACACGAACTGAAGTAGGGACATTCAGCCCGAACCAATATACATCTTGGACCCCCTGAGTCTAACCATTCGAGGAGAGGGAACGCGCGACCCCTAGACTAAAAAATCGTATTGCCGGTGCACGAAACACCGACAATTAGCTTAAAAAATCAAGAGTTAATTGGCTACATGACATTCATATTTTATGGTATTTGCTCCAAGACACCAATTTTTTGCACCTTTCTTGAAACACACTGCTAAATAATGGTTATTTGATGAAACACACACCGATCATTTAAATATGTTTTTTTGGCCGAATTAGAGAGAAAATTTTGAAAATGACTTTTGGTGCCCCTAAACCCTTCCAATTTGGCTACATTGGGTGGCTCCCAACCCAAAATTCTCCACTCCCAATCCACCACATGTGGGTACGACCTGAAGAGCAAAGTGGAATTTTCACCAACCATTTCTCTCCTCTTTCAGTCGAAGATAATATTTTAATGGCTGGAGTGTGTTTCATCAAATAGCCACAATTTAATAGTTTATTTTAGCAAAGGCTCAGAAAACGATGCCCGAAGTAAAAGCCACAAAATATCAGTGTCATGTAGCCAATTTTGCCCCCAAAAAAATCATTCAATATCCTCATGTTGGTGGGGAACTTCAATATGTATGTAATTTGCTACCTCAAATTTGACAAAGTTTGGGATGAGAACTAGAGTTGGAAAGTCTGGAAAGTCTTTTCATATGCTATTAAATAGAGAAAATAATTCGGCCATATCTCAAAGAGTGTGAAGATGGCTTGTGGGAACCAAGTCCCGCATGTCAATAACACTGACGCATTGGATGGTATTTTTCTACTCTATAATCTTTGTGATGGTACTGAGTGGCCATTGTATTTTTTAGGCTCGCCTTTTCTAACACTACTCTGGCAAAAAAAACCAATCAGTTCATGCCATTGTTGACCAAATTTCGTCAGCTAAGTCATGATATGGCCATGCAAAGATAGTTTTTCCATTGTACTCATAAAGACACTGCCATATTTGCCCACATAGTAGCTCCTTCCCTCCTCTCTCTTTCCAACTACAACTGATGGCCCACATGTCATATTCTTCTTGCTTCTCTTTTCCTCTTTCCTCTTCTTATTTTCCCTTATTCCTTCCAAATCTTCCTCCTCCTCCCTATCGATTAGCTCATCAAACATGGTGACAAATATGTCATTGGCCGTCATCTACCACCTCAAACCGAGAAGGAAAAATATAAAAGCAAAACAACATAAAAGATAACATATAGAAATATATAAAAAAAACACAAGCTACACCCCCTTTGGAATGTACGATTTTTGGAGGAATAGAATGCTATAGGAATGGAATGTACAATTTTTGGAGGAATAGAATGCTATATGGCCCTTTGGAACAATGGAATGAGCTTCCAAGATTCCTACCAAATTCACATAGAATGACTTAATCCATCAAAATTTTGGAAAAACTCTACTGTGAAGTTAGACTTCATGAAAAATATCATTTTGTGTCTTGCAATGACCTCATATCTCTTCAAATCTCTGCAAATTTCATGTGGAGCATCCGAACACTTTCGGATAGTTCCTTTGTTTTACATTCATGTAAGATTGTATTGCCATTTCTTTCATGTGTTTTTCCTATTTCTATGGATGGATCTCCATAGGGTTGTGCATATAGTATAATTGGTAAATATGGTTTGGTAAATACGTTTTTTTTTCAAAATACAATAATTGAAATGTGATACCAAATATACCAAATATACCAAATAGAACTTTGGTTCGGTATCGGTAAATACCATAATATTTCGGTTCGGTATCAGTATATACTATATTTACCAAACTAGCGTGAATTATTCTTTTTCACTTATGGTAAATACGTTTTTTTTCAAAATACAATAATACACACTTTTGACCATTACCCTGTCTAAGTATACGTTAGTAAAGATTATTACACACATTTGACTATTACTTTGACAAATCTAGTGATATTATTTCAATGTGAAACTATACTTTATATACATTTGACCATTACTTTATCTAATTATACATGCATTTTTTCTATTTCGGTATTCGATTTATTTCAGTTTACTAGCGGTTTTTACAGAAAAAAAATCATATCCCAAAAGTAAATTTTTTGCCATAGCATACCGAATACCGTATACCGGTCAAACTGAGTTGACCGATTCGGTTAGTTTTTTATCACAGTTTTTTCAGTTCAATAAAACCGTGCACGGCCCTAGATCTCCTGTTGCTCGATACAAGTAAATGTGTAATATAATGTAGGAAACCAACTACACATGTATATAGACATCTATGCACTATTCTAACCATCCAAAGTGCTATGAGGTTTACGTAAAAACATTACAATGCTTGGAAGATGATATGGTGGTTTGAATTTTGAAAGTTTGCATCAATCTAGAGGCACATTTGATGGTTATAACAATGCATAGATGTCCAAAAAATAGAGAACTGTATGTCAGCATGATGCATAGACAATTGAAAAAATAAAAAAAAAGCACGCTACCTGCTTCTTTCGGCCCACTTGTGAGTTCTGAATGAGCCCAAAAGGGCCAGGTTTGCCTTGTTGGTTCTACATGATTGGTCTCCACTATGCCTAGGAAGTGGAACCTCTCACACCAAACATCGCCTGTGGCCATCTCCAGTGACCCCTCAAGTTGTAGATCCCCGCAACTGATAAGTGCTTTGACCCATTCTCCTACCCTTGCTTTCAATCACATAGTTTGGTAATTTTGGGTGGTAAGAGTACGATAGTTTCAAGAGCATCGGAAACTCAGACATCTTTAGAGGGAGGTGCATGGAATTGGAAATGAGAGGCTTTCTTACATTCTGTTTTAGATACATTTTTTGTGTAACACCCTAGCACTTGATGTGCTCAAGATATTACTATCATTTACATTTCTCATCACTTTACCATGATTTTAACCATAATTTCAGCAAAGCGTTCAAGAACAAATATCACTTCTACTAAACAATATTGACAATAATTTTCATAACAATAATGACAAGAACAATAACGAATTAAACCTTCGAACCATGCACCCAAGCACACCTGAGTCCACATGATCAGGAACACCCAAGTCTTCCCACTTTGGTATGTGCAGATAACATGCGTTCGAGAACAATCTTTGCCTTTTGGCGATGATAATAATCAATAATATAGAGATAAATAAATAAACCACTAACTTCTCCATTAAAATTAAACACATTCACATGACCTTTATTATGCATACGGGAGTTCATCAACTAAATTGGCTAAGCATTATATTTCTCATGACTAAACACTAAAACTAGGTATTCATGAAAGATGATGTGACAAGTGGCACAATGGCGCCACTCCCATCTCATGCATGTCGCCTTCAATGATCACCTAAAACATTAAAATAAGCTAATGTGAGTCCACAACTCAAGAAGTACATAATAAACTAATAACATAACCATTTATCACATTCCTTTCATTCATCATCTTTTAATGAGTCCACAGCTCAACAATATAACCATTTATCACATTCATATCAGTAATCATCTTTTATCATTAGCAATGCAATGCAAATATGTCTACAAGCTCATATGCCCATCGCATAGCGTATATCGGTATCATTGAGTGCACATCCATCGATGTCGCACTCTCTCATACACTCCAACCCATGGAGGTGCCTACCAAAGTATGTCTTTCATGCCTACACAAAATAGGACATAGAGGCCCCACATATGTCACATCTTTCTATCAGGAATGCACATATGTAAATGCCTGGGTTGTTAACATATTTTATCATCCCCATTATTCTCATCATCATAGCATATCATCTTTCATAACAATGAAAGGAACCATGTAAAGCATTATGATAGCAAGATTCCAATAATAACAATAAAAATTAACCATCCATGTCATTTTTCTATCATGCACTTGCCTTTTAACCTATGAGGAATGACATGGCTTGCAGTAGAAGACAAACCCATATTCACACCTCCTACAGTAGGTAAACTAATCTCAAAATCATGCCATAATAGTATATACGTCAAACAAAGCAACAGTGCTCATACGTACATCCTCGACCTTAACTTTCTCCCTCGCTGGACAGTTTACATTTTCGTATCCCAACGGTCGAAAGGCCATGACTCTGAGCTCGGGAGTCCAAACATATCTAACCATATGTTTTTTGAAAACTACAGAAGATTACCTACAATTTTCTAGTTGTCCATATTTTCTAATTAATTCATTTAACCATTTGTTTCCAGCCCTGAAGACCGATATGTTGTTTTACTGGATAATAGACTTCACAATTTCATAATTATTTCTATACAACTTCAAACGTAGTAAAACATAGCTTTTATAGAATCTAGGAAAAATTATCTAGCTCTCTGGTTGTGGACATAATTTAATTCAGCCATTTACTAGCCTACTCTCAGTAGCGATTGATTTCTGGATAGCAAGCATAAACACGCCATAACATTCAAACCACTTTACCAAATTTTACATTCTTGTATTCAAAGAAAACTTTAGAAAATAATCTACATTCTTTGTAACTTTCATATGCCATGAAATTGATCGTAGGTACCCCAAAACTCAACCCAAAGACAAACTACTATTAAATGGATACCAATTCTCCTATAATCTATCCCAGTGCTTTTCAACTACCACAACTAGCAACAGAACAATCATAACAACACTCCACTACAATGTCAATATAACCAAGACCAATCTATGATTTATACATGGGTCCCGAAGATTCACTACAACGGTTGGTGTTGATGATAATCCTCAATCCCCTCACGTTATGTAACATCCTAATTTTTAGCTCATTTGAATTTGTTTGTGTATTTTGAATTTTTTAGAATTTTCATAATGTTATTATTAATTAAAGCCTAATTGGGATTTTATTCAATTAAAAAATGAATTAATATGATTAATATATAAGTGAACATTTGTTTAAAATATTTATTTGAGTTCTAAATGTATTAAAATATTTTTTGGATTTTTTTGAAATTTTCAAAGTATTTTGCTATTTATTCATAGCTTATTTGCATTTATGAGATTTTCTAAAAAGAAAGAGCAAAATTTAAAAACTGGATCTTGGCTTGTGGGCTGAAACCCTATTGTCGGCCCATTTTTCTACCACAGCCCATTCCCTAGGGCCGGCACGCTCCATTGGCCTGGCCTACTATCCAAGGTGGGAGGCCAACAGGTGGGACCCACCTTTCGGTCCCACCCTCTTTGAGTATTTCTCCACTCCGCGCCACACCGCCGTATCCATCACGAACAAGTCTTCATTCTAGCCATGACATGATTTCCTAGGCTTTAAGGAAGCACCTGAACCGCAATGCATCAGGCAATGTAAGCCGTAGATCGGTTTTCTCTTTTGTGTCACGATTTTGACAAATTTTGGTATTTCCCGCAAGCACCGCTGTTGGAGAAGAACCCCATATTCGTTGCCCCCGATGAGTCTCGAGATATGTACCTAGCCCTAGTGTGTTCTCCATGGTTCGTTCTGTGCGGTGCTTGCTATATCTCGTTGGGAGGAGGCCGGAAGCTCGCCGCCGCCATTTCTCAACCTCGTCGCCGCCGCTAATGGTCACCAGAGCCTACGCCGACAGCATCATCATGTGCGTCCCATCGCTAGCTTGCCAGAGAGATGACCCGGTGTAACATCCAAAATTTCGGCCTTCCGTTAAAATCTAATTTAAATCTATTTAAATTCAATGTTGGATTTTATTCGGTGTTTTAAATTAACCTGGCATCCTTATCCGTCCAAAATTGGAGTTCAACCCTCCATCGACCGAAAAATCGAATTTCTATATTCTAGTCCGTACCCGAAATTCCACCTGAGTTCGAAATTCCTCCAAAAATCCCGAAACCTGTTGCATTAGATTCCAAATATTCCAAAAATATTTTGGGAATTTTCCTAAGATTTTTGGAAACTCTCTGGTATTTTATCGCTCGTGGCCTTTCGTCAAAAGCCCTTTATTCGTCCCGGAATTTTGTGCATTCCAAATTTCATCCAATTCCATGAAACCAATTTTTTTGTTTCAAATATTCCCTAGTATTTTTAGGAATTTTTTCAGAATTTTTAGACCATTTTTGCTATTTTTTTCGTTAGGGCGTTGCTTTTACGTAATTTCCGGCCAATCGGGAAGCGCCACGGGGCGGGGTACTGTAGAGTCGGGTTACTGTAGCGTCAGGGAATTGTAGCTGTAGGATCGAAGTATACGAATATAGCAATCAGAGGGGGGGTGAATGATTGTGCGGAAGCTAAAACCAAATTCTTGATCTATTAAAAGTTCACCCCAAAACAGAACCAAATAATTGCCTCGTTTTCGACAAAAACAGAATGATAGAGGTTCGGTAAAACGCGAATTCCTGGATATCCAACTGTCGGATCGATCGGAAATTTGGACACAAGAAACTAGATTCCAGTACGAATCAAACCCAAAAAGAATCAGATCGATCGGACTTACGGATCAAAAGTTATAATCTTCGCAAGCTTGCTGTTCCAGAACTTGACGAAAATCAATCTAATCGAAACTTGTAGATTGATCAAGTACAACAAAAGATTTATCAACAAAACTTTGAGGAACACTAGATCAATACCCTAGAGAGGTTTTTGATGGATCAAATCAAGATGAAACTCAAAAAACAAAAACCAATCTAGAACTAGAACAAGTATGCAAACAAGAACCAAAAGAGAATATTGTAGCACACAAGGAACTAGAAGAATTGATCTTTATTTCTTTTGTCTAAAGTACTCCCATCAAAAGAGTACAAACCCTAAAACCAAGCTCAAGCTCCCTTGCGCCTGTTCTGCTACTTGGTTCGATTGATGCCCTTCAACAGGAGACACCCCTCCTATTTAAAGAAGCAAAACACAAGGAGTTCTGAATACAATTCCTAATCCTAGTAGGAGTCCCACTCCTAATCCTAGAAGGAATCTGTATCCAACACAACTCTACTTGGCCCAACCGGGCCGAGTACAACTCTTGCACGTGTATGGCAACCCTACCATACTCACGTGACTAACACTTTGCACGCGTATGGCCACCTGCCATACTCACGTGACTAACACTTTGCACGCGAATGACCTCCTGCCATTCTCACGTGACTAACCATTCTTCATGTGCACCATTCTCTTAGCCCGAACGTCCCGCATGACATCCTTGACCACCAAGACCTCAGTTCCTCCTGAACCTAGTCCCGAACCTCAGTTCCTCCATGAACCTAGTTCCGGTCCCATCATCGACCACGTTCGTCTTCGAGCAATACCTGCACATGAACAAACCACAAAACAATTCCGAGCACAAGTCCACGACTTGACTCAATGTCAATCCATGCAACTACTCACATGAGCATTGCATAAAGTCCACTTCAAGCATCATGAAATTCTCACAAATTTCATAATCTCAAAAACAAATCAAAATTCAAAGTCCAAATTTGCACAAACCCTAATCGAGCAAAAAGCCATTCACGACGGACCAAAAAATTTGGTCTGGCGTACATGTAAAACTTACTATCTTTTAAGAACTTGGTCTCGCGCGTAAAAACGAAACTTACTGTTTCTTGTCAAATTGTCTAACACATGCACAAGCACATTTTGCAAAACCAATTCTAAGTTAATTTTTCAGTTCAAAGCCAATTTTTCAGCACATGATTTCACAGTAGCATCTATTATTGTAGCATCGCGATACTGTAGCTCCATCTTCTCCGACGATTTGTTTCCAAAGAAGAGCTCGTAACTCCATCCATGGCATTCAAGATTCAATCCTCCATAACTTTGCAATCACTCCACCAAATCACGAACGGCCGGATGCGTTGGAAAGATAACGACGAGGAGATCTCATTCCCCACCTACATTCATCCCAAATCCCGCTGGAACCGACGCAATCAACCAAAAACCAAAATGCAATCAAACTCTAATATCTTGGTTGTTTCTTCACGAAACGACGTCCTTCCACCTCTCAAACCTTCGTCTTGGAGTCCTCCTTCCCATGCACACACCCTCCCACTGCCACTCCTCTCCATTCGGCCGGGATCTCGAGAAAACCGACGCCGGGTGTCCTCCGTCGACGTCGCAGCGTTACATTTTGCTCCGGTGAGCCAAACTCAATTCCGATCGCGTTGTTGTGTTCGCGTCGTCACCACGATTAAAAGCCCTCAACAAATTTTGCATTTCGTTGCAGGATCACGATGAATTTTGCATTTGAAGTCGGCGTTTGGAACATCGTTCGTCGTCGATTGTGCGCAATCCGTTGATCTCCTCAAAAACCCGAAGACATCCCTAGGTTCATATCGTCGCGTTCTACGCAGTGTTCCTTTCAATTTCAGGAAATTTCATTGTTTTAGTTAGGTTCCCAATTCCTATGCCTTCCGGCCGTACCCGTCGCCGGCATGCTCCTTCGCGCCACCGCTCCCGGCCACCCCGCCGCCGGCTGCCTTGTTCACCACCTTCCCCACACCACGCCGCCCCTATCCCACCCCTCGGTCGCCCGCGCCCACGCCCGAGCGGAGCCCACACCGTGCGCCACCACCGGCCGGCCCACGCACTCGCCGAGCTGCCGCTTGGGTCTCTCCCCGGCCCGGCCGACCGGCCGGTCCACTTCACCGTCCCACCATCGACCCGCCCAACTCCTCGCCGGCGACAGCCACCGGTTCCTCTCCTCTGTTCTTTGCTCCAATGGAGAAGAACACCAGAGACAATGACAAGGAGGCCCCATGCGTAAGGGAGAGGAAGAAATCAAAATTTAGCCAAAAAGAAAGATGCCAAAGGATATTCCCTCGTTTCCTAATTTCCTTGATTTTCAAAATTCGAATGTTCATATCTTTTCGTTCGAACTCCAAATCACTCCGTTCAAGTTCCTAAATTCATCTAATTTAAGATCTACCTGCCAATATTATTTTTGTAATTTTTGGATTTTATTTTATTTTATTTTATTTATTTGTTGTACTGTTTTGGGCGTAGCCGGCGATCCCGCCGAGTCTGTCGACACCGTCGTTGGACCTCGAAGACTCCGAGACCCTCACTGCGACCGAAGGCAAGTCTCCTTGACGCATGTTGATCCCATGATTTATAAATGTTTTACAATATTTTACAAACTGCATTGCTATTTATATAAAAGAATGATGCTAACGTTAGGCTGTTAGTTATACATGTTGTTTATACCTCCTTGATATTGTTGTCTATGATCCTTTGTCGCCCTAGTATAGTAATCCACCAAGATAAATATTTTTGGGAAAATATTCTTTCATTAAGGGAAATGATTATTTGGAAGACATTTTGGTTGGAACATATTAGTATAGAATGTAGATTGGAGCTAGAACCCAACTTGATTGGAGATTACATGTCAGGACCCGAATTTGCAAATTCGGACCCTCTGTGTATTCAGCACTAGTCCAGGATCACGCTAGTGCACATAGTCTCAACATCGGTACATATCACAATCATACTCAACGAATAATAAAGTACTTTATAGAAAGAAAATATAATGGGTTGCTCAACCTTATGGTCAAGTTACAAAAGTATGCCTCGCAGGGCTAAAGTCTTACTCAAATAGAAACTGCAGCGGAATATAAAGAAATCGTGTGGCGCCAACCAAAATGCCACAGGCAACTGACTGGGCTCTCCCCCTAGCTTGTCGGCTCTTCCTGGAGCTCCTCCTCCAGTGATGGCGTTGATTCTTCTTCAACTGGTATTGTATTGTGGCAAGGGTGAGTACTTGGTACTCAGCAAGTCATGCACAGAATGCAACTAATATTCTATATGCATGGCTTAATACAAAGGATAGGTTAATAGGTTCATTTGCAGTAAAGCAGCAATTAGCAAGTAACATAAGTAGATTCGAAAGCAATAGAAGCAATGTAGTATCAATAACTTTTCCAGGAGTTAAGTAACACTCTCCCCTTTTCCTAATCCACATTTCCATCCACGTCATCATTAAACCCAACCAAACTTTTCAAGTCCAAGTTGTTTTCGTGAAAGTCTAACCCTTGACTGTAATTCCCGAGCAATGTCCAATGCCGCGGACACGGCTATTCGAATAGATTTTACACTCTGCAGAGGTTATGCGCTTTACCCACAAGATACAGCCAAACACCACAAAGGCGAGTGTCCGTAACAAAGTCTTTCGGAAACTTCTAACAGCACAAGTGGGCCTCCCCGGTTATTGCACACTAACCCTTCCCTTAGCAAAGGCGAAGTCTAGGCCAATCAACCGTTAGATGGGTACTTGGCCGCAGCCCCGGTACGCTCCCCCGTACAACTACACAAAAGGTATAGTTGACACCCTGAGGTCCCACAGGTACGTTATTAGCAACTTAATCAACTAGGTCCGTCCCATTACAGACATGTGGTTGCACGTTTGACTCAGTTCAAAGGCTTGCAAGGTTAAGTCCTTAGGGTGACCAGGGCAAGACTACCCGAAGAACCAAATCAACTTCCCCGGTGCCAATCATGGCCCACCATATCATTCTTACCACATGCCCCGGTCTAAATCTATTTATCAAACCCCAGTTGATTACCATGCACCACGTGCCATCGATAACAACATCAATAACACATGACACTTCTCAAAAACATGTTCCATATGTCATTAAGTCAATGTAAACATGTAATTATCCAAAATCATGTTGTGACTACGTGGCAGGTCTAAGCAATATATACAACGGTCTAATTACCCATGTTGGCCATTTAAAATGTCCAACTAAATAATCCACAACTAGGGTGACAAGGGGTTCATGGCACACAATTATATACATCAAGGTGTCATACAGCAACTAGGTATTTAACTAATCCCAGAATTAATCAACATAAATTCTAATTAAATTAGCATGTAATACTTTGAAACAACTGTAACACCCCAGCTTTTACTAAGCCCAGAATGTCACCAAACATAGACCATAACACATTTAATACCATAATTTAAGGTAAATTACAGCAAGTAATCATTTGGAATAATTGGAAATTTTGACAGCATCTCTTTTGTTTTTGCATGAAACTTAACAACATAGCATCATATCAATATGTAAGACAAACGAGATATCCATGCGCAGCGATAAGGATAGCTAATCATCAACTAAAACATCAATAAGCATCGATAGCAAAATAATAAGCATCAATTTAAATCTAGGAAGTTAAAACAACTCCCTCCATAGCCCCACATGATACACATGAGGGAAACCACCAAACATACAGACCATACACTAATGATTATTGTAATACTTAATGCCGTGTCTCCAAAACAGGTGAATTAGCTAGATTATGATACTACGTGGAGGAGTGTAGCTAGATCCCTTTCCCAAGACGCCAATTTCATTGTACCTAAATAAACAAACAACATAAAACACAAGCGTGAGTTCATAACTCAGCAAAGTGTATTGAAATGGATCAACAAGGTTCAAGACAACAAACCATCATTCCAGTCTCCACAGTTATATCACAACACATCATATTTAACATTATATACAACCTTTAAAACAACATGCTATTCATCTCATGAGCATCTCATGAGTACTCTCATCACCATCTCATAAACATCTTCATTTATGTATTTCATTCATGCAATGCAATGCACATGTCTTACGGAATACTCATACCGGTATGGTTGAGTGCACACCCGTCGGCATGCACCCTTTTCCCCCTTCCATCCCGAAGATGGAGGGTGCCTATCACTCGCTTCCATTCACCTCGGTGATGGAATCACGATGTAGGACTTACTCAAAAGAATAGCCCCGGACTAGTCATAAGCTGTTCACCGACCCTCTACCGGAATAGTTATGACTTATCTCACCGGCCGGCCATGAAAATATGCCATGTATGCAAAATGGACAGCAACGTATACAGAAATAGACATATTGCATATCAACACATGGCATTTCCACATGTAGGACCATATTCAACAATTGACGGTTACCGTTCAAAACATGGCATGTGAATCATTTGTCAACAACAAACATTGTTAATCATGGCATGAGGACACCATATCATCGATAACATTTAAATCATGGCCTAAGGACCTCCTATCAATTATAACATGTAAATCATGGCAAAACAACATGTTATCTATTCCAAATGCTATCAATCAATTCTAGCAACACATATAACATACAATCCACGCAACACACTTGCCTTCAACCACGGGCAATGGAGTGACAAGAGGTTGAGGGCACTCCCGGAGGCACACCACCTGCAAACACGTGCCACACACTCAAAACGAGTCCACAAAACAGCACACATATAAATCCCACTACCCGACTTAAACACAACTCCGAAAATCAGAAAACAGCAAATCTGTCACTTCGGGACAGCAGCCTTCCAATGGGCATAACTTCGGTTCTAGGACTCCAAATTTAATAAACGAGTACATCCCCGCTAAGCTTAGGAAATTTTCCAACTTTTTCTAGTTATAGGGAAAGACTAATTCAGACTCTAATGTTGTTTAATCTAACGTTGAACACGAACTGTCCCAATCTCGTCACAGATTTGACAGCGCTCGGTAAAACGGCCATATCTCCCAAACGGTTGGGCGGATTTTAACGTTCTTTATATACACGGAAAGATAAGGAAATTATCTACAACTTCCTAAAAGTCTGTACGGTCAGATTCAAACTCGAAATTGGCGAAAACGCCTGCCCTAGTTCGGGTTCCCAATCTGCCCGAACCAAAACGCGAATACAACTCTAGTTTTCAACAAATCTACCCCATGGCAGCACCTCCCATGATCCAAAAACATGATAATCCACCACTACACAGCATATAATCAATCCCCAAAGGTTTCCCCCATTACCTTCTTGAAGAACCACGAATCGATCGCTCTCCTTCGCGCGAACTCCACCCGATCTCTCCCCACGCGACGTGGCCACCGGTTCTCCTCGTCGCGGATCCTCCTACCGGCGAGGGTAGCACCATGGCGTGGCATGGCAGCGAGGGGGACGCAGCAAGGGCACGTGGTGGTGGGGGAGGAGGCGCAAGGAGGAGGGGCTAGAGGGAGGAGGAGATGGGAGATGAGGGGATGGGGGCTGCGCAATGGAGCGGTGGGGGCTAGGGCAGCAGGGTGTGCTGCCCCCCACTACTCCCACATGGGCCCAAGTGCCCCACCTCCGGCCCACGAATTCCCCCCAAGGCCCAAATCGACCTCGGAGAGGCCCGGATGCCCGGAAGCTTGACCAAAGCAGCGTTAAAACGTGAAATCTCAGGGTTTTAGTTGCAAAATCCCCAACCTATCCCATTTTACCACATTTTATAACCTATTATCACAAATTATAAAGTCTCGACATTCCATAGTATCACAACAACATAATTTCAAAAGAATGGGCTCAACATGGTCAACGCACAACTTGCCTTCAAAGAGTACTTGTTCTTGCTCTTGAGCTGGCTCCTGGGTCAACACTTCACCTTCGAAGCCTTCGGGTACTTCAACGTCTACTCGTAACGCGTGCAAATAACAATAAATAAATAAAAAAGTACAAAAAAGTGTTCAAAACTTCAAATAAGATTCATAAACAGAGAGGGCATAATTTTACAAATTTTTTGAAATTTGAATCGCCCAAATCGGAGTTGAAATGCCAAAGTTATAATTGTTTAAAGTTTAAAGAATATATTAAATAAATATAAATAGAGAAAAAATTCATGTCCAAAAATTACTTAAAATTCATATTCAAGTATATCTCAATTTTATAAAAATTTAGAAATTGGAATCGTTCAAATCGGAGTTGAAACGCAAAAGTTATAAGCGTTTGAAGTTTGAAAATTCAAATAAATCATTAAACTGAATTAATTCATTTATTTTTCTATTGAAAATCCAATTTATGACGTCAGCATGGGATTTGATTTTCCACTGAATTATTTTTCTATTGAAAAATCGAATTATTACGTCAGCCGGTCCATGGACTCGATCCACGGCTCGGGCTCGGTCCACCGTGGACTCGGTCCACGGGTTCACGTGTCTCTGACATGCGGGACCCACTGCTGACATCAGCAGCTGACGTCAGCACGGCTCGACCGAGTGGACTGACACGCGGGCCCCGCCCATGACGTCAGCATGACGTCACAGGTGACGTCATGGAGACGTTGGGCCAGCCACTGACATGCGGGCCCCTCGTTGACGTCATGCACTGACGTCAGCGACGACCGGGCGCGACCGTGCCGTTTTGGCTCCCGCACACGTGGCACAATCTGGGCCGTTGATTTGAAAATCAACGCTCCAGATTAGATCTAACCTCACGCGTTTGGAAATAACGCGGTTGATCTGGACCGTTCGATCTTGATCGGACGGTCGAGATCCGATCGGGTTTCACCGCGTCTTTGGGGTGACGTGGCTTGACCCGGCTCGCAACACATGGCTCAATCTATGCCGTTCGATCTTGATCGAACGGCCGAGGTTGCATCTAACGCTACAACGCGGTTAACGCTAACCGTACGATCTAGATCTAACGGCTGAGATCTAATCTAGGCACGGTGCAGTTTACGATCACGTGGCTTAATCTAAGCCGTTGGATTTAGATCCAACGGTTGGGATTAGATCTAAAAACCGAAACGTGAAATCTAACGGGGTGACGTGGACTCACCGTAGCCGTCCGATGAAGATCCAACGCCTAAGAAGCTTCGGGGTTCCGGCGATGGCGTGGCGGAGCAGCGACTGCCGGAGACGAAGACGACGACTTCCCGAACGGCGCTTGGGGCGTGTTCCGGCGAGGTGATGGAACTCTCAGGTGCGGCTCGTCGCGACGGTTCCGGATCTGGGCTCAATCACGGCGGAGGACGGCAGAGTCGGCGGCAAACGACGGAAAAACGCGGCGGAATCCTAATCCAACTATGGCGAGCTCTAGCGGGCGAACGGCGGCGGCTCAGGCGCGAAGGTCTAGGGCTACGGGTGCGCATGGAAGAGGGCTACACGATGGCGGCGGCGGCGCTTTAAATAGGGGCCTCAGCTTCCGTGAAAATCGCGGAAACCACGGTTCACCCGGCTGCGGCGGCGGAATCCGAATTGGATTCGGATTGGGCGACGTGGCGCAATCTCGGCCGTTGGATCGAGATCCAACGGTGGAGCGGTTAGGGCTGGGTCGGGCTTTAGTCCGGTTCGAGTCGGACTCGGTCGGATGAATAGTACAAACCCACTCGGCTAATTTGCAGCGGTTTAATATTCAAATTAATTTCTAGAAATTCAAATAATTCAAGAAAAATAGCCAAATAATCAGAAAAATTCCAGAAAAATTCTGAAAAATACTTTGAGACATTTTGGACTTAAATAAAATATTTCCAACAAAATTTTATTTATAACTTTTAATTCTTTAATTATTCCAAAAGGGAATAAATTCAAATTAAATCCAAATAAATTCCAAAAAATTCCAAAAATTCACCAAAGTGCAAAATTTCATTTAAATTCATGAACAGCAAAAATTGGGGTGTTACATTACATGAATATTAGTGTTGATGGGGATTATTAATGATCAAATTGATCTATGAACGTTGATGATTGAAATATTATGAAGTTGGATTGTGATAGTAGTTCACATTATAATGGATTGGGGGATATTTTGGAAGATGTATGGTATTGTGAATTATTCATGGTGGATTAAATACATCATTGCAAGTAAATAATATGTTGAATTGGATTTCTTGGGTTGATAAAATAGTATCAAATGAGAATCAGAGTTAGTTGGATTATTAGTGTTTGTTGGGAGTTATTATTAACGGACTAATTAAAAAATAGATGATTATGGAAATATAGATATGTGATAATCATTTATGGAGAATTGTGAATAATGCAGAATATGTGTGGTTTATTTAGTTAACTTGGTATCAGTGTGAATGGAAACTACTATTGACGATGAATTAATAAAATCTTGGTTTTATGGAATAATATTTGGTGGTTTAGTAAATGATAATATTACGTATTCTTGGTGGATTAAAGTCGATGATTTAGAGGTGATAATGTGAAGGATTAAATATATGATATTATGAAGTATTATCGGTGGATTGTATTCTAGATGATTAGAGATGATATTGTGAAGTATTCTCGATGGTTTAGTAGATGATTTTGTGAAATATTCTTAGTAGATGACAAGATTGATCGCAATATGAATGATGGATAAATCAATAATACAAGTTATAGTTCAAGGGAAATATTACATATACAGACATAATTGTGATTTAATATGATTTTGAAGTTATGATAGTACCATGGTATACTTACTACTTGCTGGATACTATATTGAATTGGATTATTCATATGATTGTAAAATTATGGCAATTTAAGGATTATTGGAGATTACAAAATTGATTATAAAGATTGTAATCAAACACTGAGATTTGAAAATTATAAATAAACTAATGGTGGAATAGAACAGTTCGGTAGAAATGCTTAGACTCGCAATCGGTCAGTGTGCATCTATGGGTGGGAATTTCTTTCAACTCTTGAAACTTGTGTTGGAAATTATAGGCAAAAAGTATTGCCGTTGGTTTACAAAATAAAAATAAAATGAAAAATATTTTAGACTTGTGCAGAATGGTTGTTTGGCGGGTGCGGATAGAGCACTGGTCCTGGTTTGTGCAAGTACCGCCCTAAGTCAGTTAAGGACCGACACTTATGACTGTCTCCATTCTAAGCATTACCGTACAACCACATGTCAAAGTGGGCACGACCTGGCTGAATAATTTGTAGAAACTTAACTTAGACTTACCAGTTGGTGGAATGTGAGTGCCGGATAGAGGCAAGACTGTTTTCTCACACGGCGCAAGAGGGGGCTTCTGTACTGGGTGGATAGAACCCTAACAGCAGTGAAACCTCAGCGGGTGAGGGTTAGGCGTATACATTGTAAAGGCCTTGTCATGATATCTCTGCCGGCACACCTAAGGAAGTGTGCTAATAGCTTGGCATCAAGAGAATATCATGTCTTGTGGGTAAAGCTGTACACCTCTGCAGAGTTAAAACTATTCGAATAGCCGTGCCTACGGTGAAGGGCAAAGCGAAGAATGCTTTCATATTGGTAGCCTTTAATTGTTTGTTTTAAAAACTGATGATTTGGGATCCGGGAGTGGTTAGAACTCTCGGGTGTGCTTCTGGCGGCTAGAGCCAGGTAGGTGGATTGAACCTGTTTTTGTGAACCATGGCAGACAGAGCCATGTGGATGGATTGAATCCTGATCTTTTTAAGTTGTGGCGAATAGAGCCTGTATACTAGTGATTGGTGGTTAGAACCTTCACTTGAGTTATAAATAATTGCAAATGTACAAATAATTGTGAAAATGGCTTTATGAAAAATATTACATGTAAAGTTTTTGAAAGTGTTGCCTTGAGCAAAAGAACCATATTAAGTCATCTTTGGATAGCCATGCATTATGCATTTTTCCCAGACTTGCGGAGTACTTTATGTACTCACATGCTACACTCTAAACATATCTCAAAAGTGAAGGAAGATGTCAAAGGAGATTCCAAGGACTAAAACGCATACCCCACTTGATTGCCTGTGGGCATATGGATGGGTTACCACTTGGTGTTATCGTCTTCCGCTGCAGTTATTCAAGTTGTTTAGCCTGTGAAGGCAGTAATGGTGAACCTCGACCATAAGGTCCTTGATTTTATTTGATGTTATTATTAATTGGTTATATGTAATCGTGATATGGTTGTTGATTCATCATTGTTTGACTGTGTGTACTAGCTACTGATCTGGGACTAGTACAGAAATACACAGGAGATTTCGGATAGCCGATTCGGGGGTCTCACAGCGGTGGTATCAGCAATTATGTGGAATTATGGTCGTTTTTAGGACTGTAGGACGTGTCCTTAGTTAGAATGGTCATTTTTAGGAAGCTTCAAAACTTATGTTCAAAAAAAATCAAAAGATGTGCTATTCTCGTCTTTTCTTCCTTTCAATTCTCATCTTCGTCATGGAAGTTGTTTCTTATCTTCACCATATTGGTTGCTTCTTCACCATTTTGGAATGTAAATTGGACCTTACTTTCCCTAAAAACTTCTATATAAGGTTAATCGAGTTTCCATTCTCGACTTCAAGGCATGATGACTCAAAAGGAGCAATTCAGCAAAAGTTGCTACTGAAGTTGTGCGTCTTTGTGGTGGAGATCCAACCTTTGATCGATGAAGACCAAAGAAGCAAGTTTGATCTTAGACTAACCCTATAGGTTAAGTTGGTCAAGGTTCATTCTGTGTTTGAGCCGCCTTGTTCGGTTAGAATGAGTAGTTCAATTGAGTAGACGAGTTCATTTGTTTGGTGTTAAAAAAATTATCTGCTTTTCATTTTTGTGCTGTCCTTTGATGGGGCAGTTGGTTTCTGGTGTTGTTAGAACCTCCCCTATTTCTCTCGTCGTTGCTTTTCCCTCTCATCTTGAAGCCGTGTTCTACCGTCAAATGGAGAAGAATTGCAGTGCTAACCCCAACAAAGAAGCTAAGGCATCAAATCCCGAAGCTATGGAAAACATCAACGCTAACAACAGTGAAGTTATGATTGTCAATGTCAGTGCTACTACCGAGCTCAACCAGCAACCCTCTGAGGTGTTAACAACATTTCTTCAGAGAAGGAATCAGTTTCTTATGACTCAGACTCAGCTCATGCAACTGATGATACAACAAATGAACAACCAAGCCTCCATGGTCAGTACGCCTACAACTCCTCAGCAGTATACTTCTGATGAGTTACTGAAGACCAACCCTCCAGAAGTATTACGTGGAGATGATGGCATTAGCAATACCGCTCCTGTAAACCTTCACTCGTGGAAATATGTGATCTGCTATCAATGTGGGGGAAAAGGACATTTTGCTTACAGATGTCCCTAAAAGGGTAAGGCAAAAGAAGATATCCATTGTAGTAACTGTGATAGAAATGGACACCGATTCAACAGGTGCCCCGAAAGAAGGAGATCCAATACAAGGTCTGTAACTTTTGTGGCAAGGAAGGGCATTTTGTGAAACAATATCCCTTGGAACAACAAAAATCTCTTGGCACCATAAGCAGTTCTAGCATCAGAAGTTAGTGTGGAAGTACCTCAAAAGCTGCACCAAGTAGCAAATATTCCTCAATCTAGCAAAGGCCAAACACACTCCTTGGAAGACAACTGTCGCCAACAGGATTCCCGCAAAAGGAAGGAAGACGGTCAAGAGCAATATGTTACCAGTAGTTCCCGGCTTCGTGTGAACCAATCTCAACTCAACCAAGCGCAAGTAGTAACCTCAATCAAGACCCCAGGATCAGAAGTACAACCAATGATGCAAGGATTTCATAATAAGATTAGCCAATCTCAATGGAACGAGTTTTCAACGGCAGATAATTGGTGTTCCAATTGTCTTGTGGTTGGACATATTGCTAGTCGTTGCCCACAAGGACGTCAGGCGTCTACTTCAAATCCCAATATTCCAGATGTTGTTCTTATCAAGACCATAACTCCAGCAGCAGGTGGTAAACGTAATCAGAAATTTCTGTCCCAGACTAAGACGGTCAAGTGCTGGGAACGTTCGATTGTGAGTAGTTGATCCAAGACCAAGACTAAGAGTTGTTCCAAGGAAAGTTGTGTTTTGATCATATTGAACCTAGTTTTACAATTAATATTTTGTTTTAATCTATTGCGTGTAATTTCAAATTATACATGTTTTCAAATAGTTTGGGAATTAGCTACTCAACCCATTTGGATTATACCAACCTTGTCCGTTGCTATGCTATGATTATTTATCACCCTATGATGGATCTTTATTAGTTGGTTGCTACTATAATGCCATTGTGGGTTGGTTAGATCATGCTTAATTTGCTTAGCTATGAATAACTGATATCTTTCGAAAGTGCAAATATAAACTTGATCAATGAACTATGAAATATCTTTTGGAAAAGGGTGTGTCATGTATTGTTACACATTGATGTTGATATTGTTGATGGTACGTGTTGCACGATAATCAACTGAGGTGGTACAGTGATTTATTTTGAAGCAAGTGGCAAGGGGCTATGTGATAGGGTAGGTCTATGCGACATTTGGGTTGGAGATGAAGGAGACATTGCTAGGGCACTCCCAGAGCGTGCCCAGCGTAGTGAGGCATGCTCCAACATGTAGGGCATGCACAACGATGGTTGGCGCAACTCCTCATGATAGCCTCGCAGACGGTGTCACCGATGGCTTTGCAGCGCACAAGTGGCATCTCGGTCTATGGCTGGCAGCGGCAATGCTACTATAGGGGCAACGAGCAATGGAGTGGCAGCAAGGGATGGAAGCGGCATGGCACTGCAAGGCAGCGGCTGCAAGCGACGACATCACGGCACTAGTGGTGGCGTGGCACTACAAGTGGCGGTGGCTATAGTCAGGGTTTGCGTCTAGGGTACTTACTTGTACATAATCCCTCTTTGTAGTACGGCCAATCTATAACTATTCTAGCTACTTGACTTGAAACAACTCCCAAGCCAGCACTAGTAACAAAGGTTCTTAATCTTTTGTTCTTCAATCCAAGATTTCTTCTCATCATAAGGAATAATTAACTTGATTATCAACACCAAAACCCATAAAAATCATTACTCAAAAAAAATTAGGGGGCCTAGATGCTTTTAACAAGTCAGTTACTGTTCACCGAACGCTGTTCATCCAACCAATGCAGTTTTCACTGTTTATGAATACTATTCATCCGATCACAACTGGTCGGTGGTACTGTTCATCCGTCCTCTACTGGTCGGTGGTGCTGTTCATCCGATCTCTACTGGTCGTGTACCGTTCATTCAATCACATGTTCGGATTGTACAAATTTTTTTATCTGTTCTTTTGATAGTTTAATTTTTTTAGAGAAAAAATTTTATTCGGCTCATATTCGTCTCTCTCTCGGCACAAGGATCAAAATCTCACCAAAATCTCGTGAAATATCATTGAAATCTCGGATTTCGGAGCCTCCCGAGTTTCATAATCCCAACGAAATTACAAAAAAATGAAGAAAAAAAATTCGAAGTGCTACAGTAACCTATAATCTCGCCGAGAAAAAATTTGTAAAAAACTTGACCAAATTGGATCGGATTTGACTGGATATTGATCGGATTGTATTCTTCACGTTATTTCCCATGTGGAACAATCGGTAGATCATCCAGTTAGTCTATGCACATTAATTCTTGCGGTCATTAATTAAGTACCTCGGTTGTCCGAATTTTTAAAAAAATTTCAAACGTGATCATCATTTGAAAATTTTATGAGAATATTATTGATGCATCAGAACCATCCAAAAATTTTTACAAAACTTTCTAACATTGTTTGAACTATTTTTCATTCAGTTAAAATTTATCGATCAGTAGCACTTTTCGGATTTTTGAAAATTCCTCAAGATTGATTATCTTCTAAAAATTTTATGGTAATATTATGGATGTGTTATAACCATCCAGTTTTTTTTAAAGTATCTAACATGGTTTGTACCATTTTCCATTCGGTTGAAATTTGCCGGACAGCTTTTTATCAGGACAATATCACTGTTAGATTTTTAAAAAATTCCTCAGGCTTGATCATCATCTGAAATTTTTATGGGAATATTAGTTTTGTGTCAGGATCATCCAAAAAAATTTCTAAATTTTTTGATATCGTTTGAACCATTTTTCGTTCAGTTGAAATTTACCGAGATTTCGGCAATTTCGGATGAAATTTCGTTTTTTTGGACCAAAATCTCGGAAATCTCGGTTCAAAAAATGCAGGATTTGAATTTTGCTTTTTAAATTTCATTCGAATTTCGTTTGAAATAATAAGATTTTGCCGAAATTTTGGATTTCAGAGGACGACGAAATTTGACCCTAAACAAAATTTGAAACCATGCTCTCGGCACCTTTTCGATCCTTCGAAGCGTCATAACCATGATTGGACATGCTAACTTTCTTTCAATTTCCTCCATCATCAGAGTATTGTTTTTTCCTTAACGGCCAGTTTGGCACATACTAGATTTATGTTGCTTCATGACTCGCGAAGCGAGGATGGAATAAAAAGCTTCTTTCAGGAGGTTCACGAACTTTACATCAAGGTAAACTATTAGCTAAATCTAAAAATATTTGGCATGTTCCTTATGTTTGCTGCCCATATCTCATCTATTTTGCAGTTGGATAAATAATCTCTAATAGTTTTGTCTATCTTACTTTTCTTTATTTATAAAATTATCTTCTATCAAAGGGATGGAATTAACTGGTCTTTTCCTTGATATGGTCTCTAACTATTTCTGTTGAATACTCTATTCTTTATCCCATAGCTCGCAAAAGGAGATGCGGGATGTATATATCATGAAATTTGCCTGCTATGTCGTTTGATAATTGAGTCCAACTACACAATGATAACATTATAGCAGCACGTTTCAAGAGAACGATCAAAAAGATTTCATGTCTCCGTAGACCCTACGTGTTTTTAAAAGTTTCTAGAAGATTTCAAGCTAAAAATTTCGATAAGTTTCAAGTTCTAAACCTTAAGTTTTGTTTTTAGCTGATGAGTTTGCAACAAGTTTCAACACAAAAGTTTTAAAAAAATTCAGCGAGTTTCAAGAGGTTTTTGTCAAGTTTCAACTAAAAGTTCTAAAAAAATTTATCGAAAAAACAACACAAAAAGAGAAAAAAAAAATCCTAACATGCTCACCAGCGAGAGTTATAAGATCTAACGGATGCCGCAACCGGATATAAGGAAAGCTTCACGAGAAATACTATATGGTGCGGCAAATAGATGGGATCCATGTGGCTCCACTACTAGAGAACTAGGATTTACTACCGGTACATCACTACCGATTGAATTTGAACCGGTAATGATGTCACTATCAGTACCGGTTCAAAGGCTACAGGACTATAGTGGGCTTTTAGTACCGGTTGGTAACACGAACCAGTACTGATGCCCCCACATTAGTACCGGTTTGTAACACGAACCGGTACTGAAGGCTCGGGGCATTAGTACCGGTTGGTAACACGAACCGGTACTAATGAGAGTGCATCAGTACCGGTTCGTGTTACCAACCGGTACTGATGTCTCGTTTCAGAAAAGTTCAAAAGAAATGCATATTCCATGTATATCAGTACGCGATGGTGGGTGGATTGGTTAGAAGGGTGAGGCTAGAGTCACGAGGTTGCGGATTCAAGGTCCCGCTTCTCCCATACAACCTCAACATATTTTGAAACATTTCTAGTCCTATTTATTAGTACCGGTTCCACCAACCGGTATTGATGCCCAATAGGCATCAGTCCCGAATGCCCTGTACCGGTTCAAAAACCGATACTGATGATTGTTATCAACCGGTATTGATAATCCAATCTGTAGTAGTGCTTTAACGATATTCCGTTAGGTAGTTTTTCCGTTGATAATTTGCTTGTGCTATCCAGCATTCTCCTACTTGTGCTATAATGGAGTTCTCTCTGCATATGTTTTGCCGCGCAGATATTCCTAAATCTACGCTACTTACCTGGTTCTCGCATCACATCATCTCATTTCGATACCAAGGTCAGAGCTCTTGCAAGTAAATACCTGTAGCATACATTCAGTGGAAGACTAGGCTCCACAGCCCCGGATGTTGTAGTGAGTCTAGTTATCTAGTGACACATTCTTTTTCTGTTTTACTTCTCCCACTATTCAGTGACCGATAGATCCCGAAATGATCTACTATCATTCAGCAAAAACGCTGCTCAAACCAGATCTTTCCCCTAGCTTATTGTATTGTACACCACGAATTTATTGAAGTACCATCTCCCGATTAAAATTTAACTCGGAGGTATTATGTTTGCACTTAACAGGTATTATATATTAGTATAACTTACTTTATACAAATAATGTAGGACTAATCTCACTAACATTTTACATAGACCACGTAGATATTCACATCTATTATATATTAAAGGCTCTTGGGAATCGCTAAGAAAAAAGAGAAATAGGCTAACAATTCTCACAAAAAAAAGCAAAACATCTGGCCCTTAATCTGGTGGACCCTAATTACAACCACCATCGGATGTTATTATTTAAAAGAAAATATCTAACCGTCTATATAGGGACCCGAGTTGTAACGGTTTAGATTAAAAGAAAGAGTCCAAGGATCTCCACCACTTATTTTGATGGAACAAGATTATAACCGTGCATATTAATTATATATGGATATTAGAGTTATATAAAAATACACAATTATAAAAAAAATATAGCTATATATCAAAGATAATCATATCTTAATATCGAGAGGTGCTTCTATGCTCTTGTTTTTTAAAGTTGCACAAACATTAAAGCATGAATGAAAGGTAGATGGTGATTACTTACCTCTTCGTTTGCTTTAAGATTCGTGCAATTTCTATTATGAGAAAAAGCATAGGAGCACTGCTCCTTAATATTAAGTCGCGCAGTTGTGCGGATAAATTTGCTAGTTAATATATTAATGGACCATGATATTACAACTGTTGCTAAGATAGTCTTCCTAAGCGCGATCCTGTGAACGCTGCCCTGTTCATTGCGCATCAGTACCGTACCATGATACCTGTAGGCTGTAGTTATGCCAGGAAAAGAAGGTGGTGCCACGATACGCATCACGAGCTGTATGAAGTATATGAAGTTATGAACTGTGCAGCAACAATAATACTATTACAGGACAATACGACTACAGATATCATGATACTGTTGCTTTCTACGAATAGATCTGGCACTGTTGCATCTTACGAATGGATCTCGTACTGTTGCTTTATAATTGAAACTCGTTGATAATTACTTGGATGTAATGTGAACCATTTTATGACAAGTCACAGCATCACCCAGCTGTTCTCATAAACTAAACTCCAGTGTTTTCCTAGTTCACTACTTGTTGAAGATAACACAAATATCTCCACTTTTCTATCTTTTGATTTTATCTAAATAGGTTGTTAGTTCTAGTCCTCAACTACTCGGACTCTTTTAGCTATATAAGCTACATCCATGTACATACAATCTGAATCATCATAATATCATAATAGATTGTTTCCCGTGATTTTTTCCGCAAGGATTTTTTCCATGTTAAATATTATCTCCAGTTTTCGTTTGCCGTACTTCAAACCTTAACAAGTGGTAGCTGGCGTCGGGCTATCAGGAGCCGAAGGCAAAAGCCGGCGAGGTCCGCGCCTTCGCGCCGACCAGCCCGTCCACGCTGGCCAAAAAATGGGCCTTTTTTTGCAATTTAGACTTTCATGCCAATTATTGGCAGGATTTCATATGGATTTCTTTTACGCAATTCCTATTATTGGCGAATTTCATCGCAATTCAGGTTTTCATGTCTATTATTGGCGGTATTCATGCATGATTAACCATTGGAGATTTTATTTGACATTTCATCATCAATTTTCTTTCACGTTTCATCATCTACTTTTGAGAAGACAACTGGATTTGATGTTTCATCACCGTTAATTTGAATTTGGTGTTTCATCACCTTTAGTGTGTATTCACCGTTTTAATATGTTGCATGAGCCCATTATAGAAGTTTTGGTAACGTTAATTTGGAATTTGATGACACGCTGATGGTAGTATTATACTCTTCGGAGTTTTACTAATAAATGTTTTGCTCCAATATCAATTTGAGATGAAGAATTGAAGTGCAAGAATTTGTTTCTGCATGGATACTACAACGTTGTCTTAGCTCAATATGAGGGTCATACTGGAATTTATATACTCCATTGATAGTACGAAAGTTCCTTTCATCTTGATACTTTTGCAAGAGCAGTTTCAACCATATCCATGATATGAGTGCTTCACTATTTTATCAAGCGCCGCAGGTGATGTTTTGGCTTATACTGTTTGATGATTGAGCATTTGTTTCAGGAGGTCAGTTGCACACATTTAGATTTTACTGAGGTTATAAATTGTTGAAGACCTAGATTTCTTCGTTTGCTTAATTTGTTGATGGCTATGTGTTTAGATCGATTGTTCCATTCTTTCTCTCGATCTCCTGTTGGTTAGCTCAATTTTGCTTCACGAGAAGCGTTTTGATAAAGACTATTTCGTTCTCTCTTTTTTTGCACTACAAGTGTTTGGATTGACTGTTTCAGTCTTCCTTGTTCAGTGGTCCTTTGGACTTTTAACGCATTTGTATTCATTGTACTTAATTACCTTTCGGGGTTTTTTGGAGACAATATTATTATAGATTTTAAGTTAATGGGAGATTTATTGGAGATAACTCAAATATCTCAACTTATCTATCGTTTGGTTTTATCCAAGGGAGAATTGATGATTTACTTTGTTTAACATAATGCAATTGATCATTTGCTCCATATATCTCGCTGACATGTGGCTCCAGGGTCCGCACATCAGTGAGATATCACGGGGCAAATGATCAATATCACAAATAAGTGAGGACAAATCATCAATTATTCCTTTATCCAAATAGATTGTTAGTCCAAGTGCTCAACTACTCGAACTCAAGCTATCCTATATACATGTAATCTAAAACATTACAGTGGATTATTTCTCACTATTTTTTTCGCAAAAAAAATTTTCACATCAAATATTATCTCATATTTTCGTTTGCCGTACTTCAAGCCCTAACACTACTCATCAATCATCGGCACTCGACAGGTGAGGCGTGCAGCAGTATTGCGTTCTCGAGCTGTCCTTGCATGCCGATCTCTCTGAATCTGTGCGGGTAGCCACTACTAGCCAGTGCATCAAATCAGAAGCAAATCCGGGAGGAGATTTCCCGGGGTGATTTGCTGAAGCACACACACATCACGTTCCAGATCCGGCAGGACTCAATAGCTCTGCAGCAATTATCATTCTGCATCAATCGCCACCTCACACGCCACTATTAGTTAATTCCTCTCCCAATAAACCTAAGAGCAAGCAAAAGGTTCAGGTTCAGGTTCAGTTCAGCCAGCGGTGGCCTTATCGTGAAGTATCACTTTTCTAAGCCTACTGATAAACTTTTTTAAAAAAATCTGCTTCCCTTCTAAATACCATGCTCCCACACCGCTGAAGGATCTATCGTCTGTGGTGTAGAAACGTGATATATGACATAAGTCGTTTTCTAGCGCTTTCGCAGTTGAAGATGAGATTATATTTGTAATTGTATCAGGGAGAGACCATATTTAAAAAAAAAAAATTGCTATGGAGGTAGAAATGTGGTAATTTCCTTATTGCCATCCTGTGAGGTAAAAGAAAAGGGATAAGAAGGAGCTCAGCTCTGCCTGTTTACGATCAGATGACGGATGACAAAACATGGTGTCACAAAGGCGTCGATTTCCAATCACAGTGCGATCGCGAAGCACGGGACGTTAAGTGCGCGCGTATCTTTCACTGTTCTGAGATCATTATCTCGCCCGATAAGTACGGGCACTATCTCGCCAATGGAAGTACCAGATTAGCAGGTCATATCAGAGATTTAGTAACATGGAGGGTCCGTTCGTAACATTTATACCTAAGTGGTGCTTCTATGCTTTTCCTTTTAATACAATTTATACAAATCTTGAAGTAAACAGAAAGATAAGTAATCATTATTTACTCTTCATTCATGATTTAATATTTATTTAACTTTTTAACAAAACCTAGAAGCACATCTCTATACTTTTTTATATGAAAAAGGATGTTTTTCTTAAGAGGCGTCAGGGAAAAAAAAAAGAACTTATAAAGAATGACTTCGTAAACTTACGAGAGCATAAACAAATCGGGGAAGTATATACAATGCTAACGTCGGGGTTCACGTGTTATTGCTACTTTAGCACCTAGAGAACTACTTATCTTGTCACAAAAAAAATTGTTGTTTTAAAGTCGTGAAGCTAAACTTTCTTAATTGTAGCCATTTTTTTTTTCAATATTTAGATTGAACATATGAAAATAACATGTGTAGGTTTGCCTCCAAAATATCTTTTATAATATTCTAGTTTTATCATGCGTTATAAACATATTGTAATAAATTTTAGTAGTTAAAGTTGTATTTAGATGCTTAGCTACTGTTGCAAAACAGGATCCTCATAGCGGACAACTTTTCTTTGAGAGGATAGCCTCATTGTCCGGTTTGCTATCTATGCGGCTCAGGAGAGGAGTCGGCGCACCATCTTATGATCTCTTGCCCTTTCGCAAAGCAGGCTTGGGCGCTTTTATCTCAAAGACTGCATACTCTGAATCTACCCCTGAAAATCAGAACCCGGATCTGCCTGTAGATTTCTGGTGGTGAAGGCTGCATGCGGTTTTCCCCAAAGAGATTCGCAGAGAATTGGATGGGCTGCTCATTTTTCTTTTTTTGGAACATTTGGAAGGAGCGTAATGCTCGTGTTTTCAATTTGACGTACTCAACGGTCCTAGAGGTGGTCCAGAAAACGATTCAAGATTTCACGGCGTTCCATATAGCAAGGAGGTCGGAGTAGGGTTCCGGGGGACGGGTTGTTAGGGATCCCAGGGGGTTGTTAGGGACCCCCAGGTGTTTGTCTCTTGGGAAGTTGTTTTTGTTTAGCCTACGGGTCGGTTTGTATTTCACTTCTTTCTTAATGAATAGGTAGAGCTTCTGCCCTTATTTCAAAAAAAGTTGTATTTAGAGGCCGTATGATATCGAAACAACGTTTCTTTTGTGACAGAAGGAAGTAGATGAGATGAGGGTTAGCAGCTCATACCTAATGAAACCAAACGGTTTTCTTTTCTATAATATCCCCTCTAGTTACAGAAGTGTGACATCCTAAAATGTGTGCATCCAAATGCTATTAAATATGACAAATGTATGATTTGAATATATGAAAATGACATAAGTGAATTTATCATAAAAAAAACTTCATACTATTGCATTTTCACAACTCTGTTCAAATATATTATGAGAATTTAATGGTTAAATGTGCATCTTGTTGAGTTTAAAGAGTCAGAAACGCCGTGACTAGAGGGAGAAACAATTAACAACTAACTAGTAGGTTAGCAGTCAGATACTTTCCTTGGGCTGTTAGCTTGCACTTGGTGTGTTGGTCCCTGCTACGACATTTGCTACTAGCGACTGAAACCGGAGGACGGCACGTCGTTTTGGCCGTGTTGGTAGAACTAATGATGCTGGCTTTTGACGGGCGGGCGAGATAGGTCGACGCAGTAGGATAACATATCTTAGCGTCTTCCACATCAGGATCGTTGGATAAGACTTTCTCGTCAAGATGGCCCTGGAACATTACTAGCTGCTTGACAGCAACATTGTAGATTCAGAGTAGCAGTACTAGAATGGTAAAAAAGGGGAGAAAAAGCTAACGGCCTTGAGCCATTCGCCACAGTAAGTTAACTGCATGATGGCGAACAGCAGAATTTTTGTGGAAGAAACTTGGGGGTTATTTCACGGGTGAGGACATTGACGCCGACGAGATCGCACTTTTGACAATATGGCACCGCTTTCATGGTGAAAACCTTGTCCGGTTCACCGTTTGGTAAGTATTATACACGTCCAGCTCGGCCGGAGAAGAATGTTATGTACGTGGAAGGGGCGGAAATACTTGCATAACTGTATTGGCATGAGCACTTGGGAATCTTGAACACAGTACTACATAAGGTTATCAATATCGAGATCCGATCGTTTTGGATTCTAGGATTGTATTGTATAATCATGATAGGATTGTACTCAAAAATCGTGGTCCAAAGATTACAAGGTCTAGATCACTATTCACTACCCTCCATCCAAGTACAGAGGTATTTTCTCTTGCCACGCTAACCAAGAAGATATTAAGGGCCTATTAGTTTTTTTATTGTGATTCTGGATTATGGTCCCAAAAACTGAATAAAAAACAAACAACTCGATATTAAAATCTGATTCTCACAATCCAACTCACCTCTTTACACTATAATCCGCAATCCAATTCTAACGTGTTTCTGTGGATTTTGAGAGATACAAATATTAGAATGCTACTAAAAGTTCAAAGAATTTGCCCACCAAGTGCCATCCTCCCACCAGAGCCCGCCTCTCCCCACCCGAGTCCGCCTCCTCTCCCCTCGTCCCTGGCAATTCCGTTCCCATCTGCCGCAACACCCAATCTACTCCCTCTCCAACGGTCGTGCTCCCCAGCATCTCCGGTGGCCGCGCTCCCCCTCATCTCTAGCAGAGACCGCACTCCCCTTCATCTCCGCCCGACGCCGCCGCTCTCCCCTTCATCTCCTCGTGACACCACTTCTTCTCCGCCCGACGACACCGTCTCCTCTCCGCCCGATGCCGCCTCTTCTCCGCCCGACGCCGCCACCTCCTCTTCGCCCAACGCGCCTCTTCTCCCGAAGAGGCCGCTACCTCCTCTTCTCGAACAACGACGCCACCTCATCCTCTCCTCCTGATGCCGCCGCAACACAAAAAATTATCAGGTAATGGCTTGTTCATTCTTTTCTGAAACACCCAAACCGGCAAGTGTATGTATGCATGTGTGTGTGCATTGGCACAATAACTCAATAATATACAAGAACATGATGCAGTATACTACTTGTTAATTACAACTTGGAGTAGTTGGTGATTTGTTACTCCGGTTATAGCCGGTGGATGGTCAGATTATGTGTGTGATAGCATAATAATCAGATTGCATGTGGTTTGGTGTGGTTTGGTGGGTGCCAAGATATCATGTGAGCTGGAGTCAGATGAATAAAAATGAATATGAGATGAAATATCTGTGTGCTACTGTGCTGTGAGCCTGTGAGAGCTGAGCTACAAGACAAGGCTGTTATTCTATTCTATTCTAGTCATAAAAGATTGGTTGTTATCAATTGATATGTGGAATATTCCATTCTACAAGAGAAGACTGGCTGGTCATGCCCATCTCTAACGACCTAATGATCGATCCCAAAATTCTCTGTGTTCCTACCGATATGTGCCGATGCATCTTGTGTATGAATTTTGCATTTCACTCTTGCTATTTTATGAGTATAGCTCTTGCTACACCAGATGATTAGAGCTTCGGAATCTCACGCTCCATAATTAAATTGATCTCATTTGTACATTATGTTCTGTTTTAGTTAGTGCCCCCTTCCAGAATTCGTGCATGTCATGCATATGATGGTTTGCACATATGTTCATACATGTGTGCCCTCTGGTTAAGGGCTTTAGAATGCTCTTACACACGTTAGGTTTATTATACTCCAATGTATTGTAGAGCTCTTCTTTTCGATTGACCCTAGCTGCTACCTCCACAAGATTGATAAAAGAGTAATAAGTGATAATATCTCATATTTTACTTGGCTTGTGTCATAAAAGACTGCCTGGACGCTTTGCACATTACAAACCTTAAATTAGTATTGTCTACAGAATAATGCCAGGTCATCTTCATGTTGGAAGTTACTTAATTCTTTACGTAAATTAAATGTCAATAGAACAGCCACGACATAATTGAAATCAATGGATCTATTTGTCTGGAACACCCCTGCTTTATCTAAAGTTTACTTGTTGGAAATTAGATGGAGGACAAGACTACTATCAAAGCCAATTGGGATACCTTTCAAACTAGGGTGCTTTGCACTATTTTGTGTGGAGGAGATTGCTGTTGGTAATAGGTCTCTTGGAACTTTGACTACCAAATAATACAAGAACTTAGCTAAAAAGTTCTTCTCTAGGACATGGAAGGATTACAAGAAACAACAATTTAAAAACCGATGGGATTCATTGAAGTGGTTGTACAACTTCTGTGTATCTATTAATCATGCAATTGGACTTGGGTGGGATAGTGAAAAAGGAACAGTTGTGGCGGACAACGAATGGTGGGCAAAGAACATAAAGGTACTCATCTTGTGTACATCTATTTCATTATATTACTTATCAAGCTTACACTAATATTACCATGAATGGTTTTCAGGGACATGCAGAAAGGAAGAAGCTTCGTGAGGGCCCACCTGAGAACCTCACTAACCTTGAGAAGATGTTTGAGAAAAGCCATGTCTCGGGTTCTTCTGCTTGCGTTCTTGGTGAAGAACTGGAACATAATGTCATTAATGTGGGCTGTGAGGATGGATTTGCTGATGTAGGTATGGAGGAAAAAATACCAACAATGTGGGTGGCAAGCAATTGAAGATAAAGGCTTGTACCACTACCACTAACACAAAGAAGCACAAAAAGAATACTATGGTTAGGGTAATGAAAGGCATGTTGAAAAATATGCAAAGTTCTAGTTCAGTAATCTCGAGGGCATTGCAAGAAAGAATCACTTATCTCTAATTATCAATAAGTTATTAACACCTTGAATCATCCAAGAGATTGCTACAAAATGTTTAGGATGAATAAACATGTTTTTGATAGGCTCCATGACTTGTTGGTGCCAAATTATGGCTTAAAGTCAACTGGATCTATGAGTTATGTTGAATATTTGGGAATGTTTTATGGATTATTGGTGGTCCACAATCATTTAGACATGTTGAAAACTGTTTTGAGAGGTCAACTGAAACAGTCAATAGGAAGTTATGTCATGTCTTGGATTGTATCAATCGCCTAGCAAAAGATAATATCAAACCAACAGATCCAGAATTCAGAACGATGCATTCTAGACTTCAAGATGCCTATTTTTCACCACATTTCAATAATTGCATAGGCGCAATTGATGAAACACATGTACTTGTTACTGTGCCTTCATCCGAGTTGGTTGCACATGTTGGACGCCATGGATATGCAACTCAGAATGTGTTGGCCATATGTGACTTTGATATGATGTTCACTTTTGTTATGGCTGGATGGCCGGGTTCAGTGCATGACAAAAGGGTGTTCAAGGAGGCCCTACAAAAATATCGCAGGATGTTCCCACCACCCCAAAGGTATTTTACATATTATCTCATAATTGTTTCTATTGCAGCATTGTCATCGTTCGTGCTAATGCTATATGCATGTTTCTGTTCATGAAAGTATTATCTTGTTGATTCAGGCTATTCTAATCAAGAGGGTTACCTAGCTCCATACAAAGGGGAAAAGTATCACTATCATTTACCGTAGTTTTGACAAGGCCCACGTCCGAGCGGTAAGAAAGAATTGTTCAACCATTTGCATTCATCCCTTCACAATGGCATCGAACGAGCCTTTGGTGTTTTGAAGATGAAGCAGAGAATATTATTGAGCTTGCCAAGCTATCCAATGAAGAGGCAAACAAAGATTATCATTGCATGCATAGCCCTTCACAACTTCATTCGAGATAGTGCTTTGTGAGATGAACTATTTGGGATGTGTGATCGAGATGAATACTACACTCCAAGCGTTGATGAACCAGCGTCATCTCAAGAAAGTAGTGGCAATGCAGCAGGAGAGGAAGATAGGGACATGAATACCCTCTGTGATAGTATTGCTAATGCTTTATTTTCTATGAGAGCATAAATTGTTATGTTCTATGATATATATGACATATTATTTTTTAGTGACAAAAAATACTCTTGTATGAATGAGGGATTGTTTAATATTTCACATGATTTTTATGCATATAAATTTGTATTTCTCAACTAGCTACAATATCAATATGTGGTTGTTACATGTACATTACACTCAGAACAGCTAGGGGTATTATAGACATCATACTTCAAAGCTACCAGCCAGCTCTTCCAAAAGTCAGGATACCAAACAGCTTAGCTTTTAGAGATTTATCTTTTGGAGAATTAGCTTCTCTACAGCCACAATCCAGAATCAGTTTTTGGAGAATCCACAGCTAAAACAAACAGACCCTAAAAATGACTACACTACCTCTAATTATTATATCTAAGCATTATATCAATGCATGTATAGCAAAGAATATAAAGTAAAGTTGGATATTTATTATGGGTATACCTAGAACATTACACTAATTTTGTATTATAATATAAAATACGTCTTATATTTATGAGCAAGATCATTAAAAAATTACATCTATAAACTTGGACGGAGAGTCACATGAGTGTGACACTGCCATAGTTTTCGAGAGACCTATAATAACCTACTTTGTACCGGCTCATTTTCCTTCACCAATCGCGTGACATTTCTCGTCACCCGCGAAAATGGATGCAAATAACAGGATATGAAGCGTAGTAACAGGGGCGGAGCTGGGCCTCGGGCAAGTGGGGCCTGGGCCCGAGGCCCAGCCAAAGTACCAATGCTAGATTGCTCTACTTTGTTTAGTTTAGTGTATACTCATCATTTTTTTAACCAATAGTTTATTGACAGGATTTTAATTACTCGTATGTTTGTCACATTTTGGTTGTATTCCGAATTGGGTTTAATTGATTGGACTCAATTTGATTTGAATTTATTGAAGATTACAAGATTTTACAGCGTTTTCAAAATATTATATTACATTTTTGTTTTGCAATTTGCATCAATAATTAACTTTATAATTTTGTGTCCCTAATTTACATATATAATTTTATTTTTGCAGGTTTAGGTTCTTGTACTATTATTGTCTTGTTGATGATGATATGATTTGACTTCATCGATTAGGTATTAATTTTTGTACTACTCCACTACGTTATGTTGTTTTTGATATGTTTTATCTATTTTGTTGTATCATTAAGCATGAAGTTTAAATTTATTTTTAATTGTGCATTTGTGTAGTGTTTTTGTTGTATCTTGGTGTGGGTAGTATCTAGCGTTCATTATTGCCGTTTAGTTTTCGGCCCGAGACTCCGTAGAATCCTAGCCCCGCCACTGCGTAGTAAGGGACACATTTTTTCTTGCACCCTCTGCAGGACTACTCGTGCTACGAGAGGATCCACTTTGTAAATAAAGAAAAGGAAGGGCCGAAAAAAGGAAGAGGTGACTGGTTTTGGGGAAAAAGTTCGGTAAATACTGTTCAGCAGTTACTGAAAGAAAAAGGCCGAATGAAAAGTTCCTCCATTTTGTGTTGATAGGCTGGCCAAGCTAGCTAGACCCGTAGATTCTTGATCACCTTCCATCTCCAGAGGAGCTTTACAAGAATTATTCTCTTGATTGATCTACGATGATTGTGAAATGTTTAGGGTAATCATTCATCCCCATTTGCTATACTAGCTAGAATCTAAATTGTGGGTCGATGCAGCGTGAGTATCATGAAAAATACTATTCCTACTAAGTCTTATCTTCGAGTTCCTCTCAAAAGGATACATCACTATGAAAAAGTTGGAATGGCGTCTACGCTGGATCAGAGGTAGCGCACGCAAGCACCCCCCACGTTTTTAGCAAGCCATCCCAAAACATGGCCCACATCTTAACACAAAGGTGAATTGCATCGTAGTACTACAATTTCCTCTTACATCAAGCTCACACTATTACGCAAAATAACAGACCAAAGAATCATCTCCACCTTTTTGCCCATGCCATTGCTCCGGTGGCCTAGCTTTTTTACGGTACATTAAATTTAATAAGAATCATTTATTCTTTTCAATATAGGGAATCAGATTAGCTAGTGTATTAATTTATACTTCCTCTTCTACCAAATGTACTCCTGGATAGAGGTGGGCGTCGTGCCGTGCTTGCCCGGCCTGGCCCGGACCCATCGTGCTTCGGACCAGAATCGTGCCGTGCCATGACGGCCCATCGTGCTCACCGTTGAAAATGCACTCCTGGATATATAGTGATCCAAACGCTGTTGAAACGCGAACGCGACGCGCCTCTTGCGAGCAGCGCCAGGGCGTCTGCGTTGCATGGCGAGCTTAGCCTTTTTGCCCATTTCCCGCAGGGCTATGATGCCCGTCGGAAGGGAATCCCTCCTCCTTTCCGACTCCAAGCCCCGGAAAGCGGCGATGCGGCGGATCTGGACGACCTCGACTACCGGCCGGCTAGCCATTTTGCCTCTTTTGGCGCCTAGAGGGGAGGAAAAGCGCGATCTCCCCAAATATCATGGCATCATTATCACGGGGGCGACCGTGTGCGGCGGACGTCCTCTCCTTTGGCTGCCCCGCTCGAATCCGGCGCACTCCATTGCGCCGTTGAAAGGCGCTTTTCTGGTGGCGATCGCGAGTGACGTCCTTCTAGGCCTTCACCTCATGCGCCATGCAGCCTAGAGGTATCTACGGTTAGATTAGCTAGCCGGGGATGGGATCCTTGATCCGCTCGGGGTCTACACGCGATCGTTCCATTCCCTTTATTTCCCTTCATTTCATTCTCGACCCCGCTAAAACGTGGACCCACAGGGCATTTACATGCGAGTATGCCCTGTGGGTCCACGTTTCCGCGTGGAGACCAATACGGTTAGACCATCTCCAACCATATTCCCTTCATTTCATTCCTTTCCCTGTTCCCTTCTCCATTCCCATTCCCTTTATTTCCACTCATCTCCAACAGATTCCCTTTAAAGGGAATTGTATAGGGAAAGGAGAGAGAATCCCTTCCTGGAGGGAATGGGAGAGAGAATCCCAGGCTGAAGGGAATGCTGAAGGGAACCCGTTGGAGCGCTAAAGGGAATGAAAATCTCTTCGCGAAGGGAATGAGGGAGGGGACGGGAATGGGTTGGAGATGGTCTAAAGGCAAGCACACCCATGTCCCATCCCATAATTGCAAATTCCAAAAAAACATAGCCCTTTCGTTTTCACCTTTGCTTGCACAGTCGACGAACGGAGTGGTGTGTGCATGCGTCCTCAACTATCCATGTGATTATGTACTTTTACGCGGGATCTGGTCGTATCTTGCTAATCCAAGCAAAAGCGAGCGTACAATACATAGACCATCCAATCGTAGATCAAGACGTTCGAACGGAAGATGACCAATGAAAGCGAAACATCTTGCAACATACGGTATATGTTCCCGCGGTTCTCAAATAAACGTCGTTTCAAAATATACGTGCACAGTTGAAAATTCAAAACCTTAATCACTAATATATGCAAAATTATTTAGATTTGTCACTGTAGAAATATGAATTATTGGTTGATTCATGATCAAAAGTTTTTCTATTTCATTATGTTCTATTAATTAATTTGTATTAGCATGTAGTGATCCCATATGTGTATATTAAAGACCTATATATGGCCAAACCGACGAGTAAAAAAACAGTTTTGCTAATTTGATGGTGTCCTTCCCAAATCTTTGATGGGGACGCTTCTTGTGACATGTGGCAGCGTCTCCTTCCTTCTCCCACTTCTCTCCCCTCAAATGCTCTCTTGTCGTGACACTTGACGGTTTTTCCTAAGTTTTTTTTATTATAAAGTATTTTTGAATTATTTTTTTTAAAAAAAATTGAATTGAAAGTTTTTGGTTGAATTCATATGAAAGTTTTGAATCGATACGAAGGAGTGGGAAAGGGAAGAGAATGGGGAGTGAAGGAAGAGGTGCCATGTAGCAACCTGGATGTATCATCACCAAAGAATTGAGATATCTTCCTGCTAATCAACCCGCGGAAAAACTCGAAACCAAAATATATGGATATTGTAGCCTGCCATTTTCTATTCTCTTATCAGTAGGTTAGTAGTAGGGATGGCAACCGGGGGGGGGGGGATTCCCCGTTCCCACTGGGGAATTCACCTATTAGAACGCAGGGATGGGGGAATTTTTCCTTCCATGAGGCTAGTAGCGGGGAAAAAAATTGTCCCTATAGGGGGAATCAGGTGCATGGACATTTCACTGCTCCCCATCTTCGATACTCACCCCGACTCACGTATAATCCCAATTAGTGTCCCCAACCTCACCCTAAATCCCCTGACCCGTCGCCTCCCACATAGCTCCCCAATTGGTCCCACTTCCCTGCAATCTTGGCCTTCGCCGCCACATGGAATCCACCACGCCGCCTCAGCCATGCACTCCCACAGCCACTAGTCGCAAGTAGCTGCTACATCCCACACTTTCTCGTCGATAGCTGTCGCATCCCTTGCCTTCTCACCAGTAGCGCCGCATCCCTCGCCTTCTTGCTGGTAGTGCGGCTAGTGCCACATTCCTTCGATCACTTTCCTGGACGTAGCCACATCCGTAGATCCCATCGGTCACACGGCGATGCCCCAACCTTTGTCCTCGACCTCAACTCCTCTCCTCTCTGTAACAACCGAAACTGGCCACATCCCTCGGTCATGCGGCGAAGTCCCAACTTCTGTCCTTGACCTCAACTCCTCTTCTCTCTCCAACAACCGATGCCAGCCAATGAGTGAACTCCTCAATCCCCAATTCCTCATCCTCCTCAACTCCTAGCACTCTTTTGTTATCGGGTATGGCTCTCCACGGGAACCCGATACCCCCAAATGGGTTGGGGAATGGGGCGAGGTGGCCCCTGATAATGGGATCGGGGCGGGGAATGAGGAATTTCCCTCCTCTTCAGAACGAGGATGTTCCATCACTTACCATCGAGGAACATCCCTGTTACCATCCCTTGTTAGTACTGATTCTCAAGCTTTCCTTTCTTTTGTGGATATTAATGACATGCATAGTTTCTCAAAGTAAAACTCCTCCATTCATAAGGGCTTATCAAACACACCACGATTGATTCATGCTAAACACAACATGCAATTCTAAACCCCAAGTCAAAATTGCTCACACAATAATGAATTTTTTGTAGTATTTGATCCAGGATACTAATAATTTGAGTCTTTGCTAAAACATACTATAATTTTATGATTTTTTGATATAAGACACTTGGCGCATTAAAATAATATATTTGGATGATTAGAAGAGAAAAATGATTTGAAATGACTCCTTTACCCTTATCCTCTTCCCTCCCCCAGCCCATTTATACACATGTGTTGTTCAACTCATCGCTCATCATCCCCAGCCCCCAAATCGCTCCTCGCTCGTTGCTTCGCTTCTCTCGAAACGAAGAGCCATCGCCGCCTCCTAGCTTCCTACCTCTGCCTCGCCAATTAATGGAGGGAAAGAGCCAATTTTATAGATTCCAAAGTTATTCACCTTCAATTCAACAGCTCTACTTGAAAATCGAAATCTTCTCTCAATTCATGACCCCAAATAGGCAAATACCTGGTACTTCTCATCTTCTCATCATCTCCTGATTTTCCCGTTTCTTTCTCTGTTCAACAGTGCCCATGAGCATGTCTGCCTTGTCGGCGATCAGTACCCCCACGGCGTGATGACACCCAGTTGCCCACGACGGTGTGCTTTGAGAAGGGCCCCTGCAACTAGAAGAGAGTGTCAGAGTGACCTGCTCCAAGAAGTGCATCTCCTTCTACATCTGAATAGCAAGGGAATGAGAAATTGATAACAAACATTGTAAGTTTGCACCCAACATAACATATAAAAATTTGGTAGGAATTTATTTATTGGACTCAGTACAATTCTTCTATTGTTTCTATGAAATTCCTCCAATGTTCCAACGTGATGGGTATATATCTAGTGGGAGTACTTTTAGCAAATCAACTTTCAATTTTTTTGGTACTGATGATGTTCAGTTTTTTGTCCTCCAAAAAGACTGATGATTTTCAATTCATTTTTTAGGACATTTTTCACATATAGTTAAAGCTTTTTCTTCTACAGTTCAATTCCAAATTCCAATCAAAGTGCTTTTGTTCTTTCTGTACACATTATGCCATCTCTTATGCTATTTATGTGGTAAGATGTTAGCTAGATCTATAAAATATTTATCTGGAAGTGATAAAAGGGAAAAAAAGAAAAAGAAAATGGATAGATGAGTTGGTAGAATCCCAAAAAGGATCTGTTTGCGCCAAAATTCGGTACATGGCAAAATGGGTTTGAATCGGATAAAAGCAATTGTATGTGTTTGCATCTGAATTCGGCGTGTATTGAAATCAGTCCGAGACGAAATGGAAGCGTCGTGATGGAAAGAAATTATCAAACGAATCGGAAAAGGAATCCGCTTTCTAAAAGGAAAGGGAATCGGATAATAGGCCGATACGGATAAACGCACCGTATCCATGTACAACTCGGATCGGCCAGCGTGTTATAAAAGGAGGTGGGTGTCAAGCGCGTGCAATGAATCAATTCCAACAACACCTACTTTTTACACCTTTTCTTTTACATTGCTTTAGCTTCATAGATTTCTCGCAAGTCGACGGAATCAACATAGTGCAGATCGCCGATTGTTGATTTTGGCCGATTTCACCCAGGTTTGATTTGCTTCGTTTTGTTGCGCATCGCCTTCCCGAAGCCGATTTTACCTTAAATCCGGATCAACTGTAACTGGTTGATCTAGTTATCTCCTAATCGGTTTTTTTTTGCCGACTAGCGAAAAGCCGATAGATCTTTGTTTATCGGCTTTGATCGAATTACAAATTCTACCTTGTCGATTTCAGGTCAAATCGACTGGCACGCTCTGCAAACCCGGTGTTTGTCTTGTGTGTTCGAGGCCTAAAACCCCCTTCACGTTTTTGGCGCGAACATATTTTGGCACGCCCGGTGGGACCCAAAAAGAATGTCGTCAACCGACAAGCCCGCAGTCACCGCCGATATCAACACCGATGCCATAATCGCGCCCGGATGGCCGATTTAACCCCGAGCAACGGAAAGAACTCAAGATCGAAGGCGCTCTGGAGGAAATGATGCTACGATGCTTCGTAAAACGCGCCGTATGGCGTTACTCAAAAGATTGCACTCCCAAGCATCAATCCTATCGAGATTCAACATCTGAATCGGTAAGCCGACACGCACCGCTCAAGCTGATTTATCAAGTATGATCGAGCAATCTGTCCATCACGCATTGATTAACCAATCATCGGCTCTAGTATCTACTTTAAAGCCGATGATAGAAAATAGTGTGAAAACAATTGCTCAAGAATTAGCCGTCCTGGAAGCCTGCTAGATCCACCACAAACCATCCCTACGTACCAAAGATATTCCATAGCACTCAACACCAACACAAGAAACGTGTCGGCTCAAGCACCTATCATGATGCCGGCTCAACTCACTGCTTTTGAAACCAAGCATACAGAGAGATGGGTTCACACACTACCATGGGCACACGGATGGAGCCAAGATAGGCGCATCAAATCAATCAAGTGCGCCCTCCAATAACATCGGGTTATCGGCTTATCAGCCGATCGAAATGGGACAGTTCCATATCCACGAGGGGCCACAACCATGAAACAAGCACCATATAGGGTGGTGCCATACGTCGAACCTTTCGCACCCATACCCGATGCATTAGGTTTTAATCACAATTATGACGCAGCACCAAGACCTCTGAGGTACGAATTGGACAAAGACCCGAGTTTGCACTCGGGGCGGCATAAACAATGAGAATTGGCTGTCCTGCACCACAAGCCGAAACAATGTTAATTGGGCAGAACAAATTGCCAATGTTTTGAGAGAACAGTTCGGTTTACAACCCGGAGGGGAGAGTGATCGGCTACAGGAAGCCGTGCACTCGATTACATAGACCGAATGCCGTACTCCCCACAACTTTAGGATACGGACTTTGCTAAATTCTCGGGGATGATTCTATTACCACAATTGAGCATATCTGACGATTCATGGCTCAATGTGGAGAGACACATGATCCACGGATTAAAAATTAGATTGTTCCCTTTATCATTATTCGCACTGCGTTCACTTGGTTCACGAATCTACCCCAAATTCAGTACATATGTGGAACGATTTAGAAAGCCGATTCCATGAATACTTCTTTCAGGGACCATGGAGCTTAGGATTTACGATCTTAGTTCGATCCGGCTGTATACGGTGAATCGGTCTCGATTATATCAAAAGATTTAGAGGCGCATTTAAAGCAGATGCTTGGTGTAACATTACCCGATGATCAATTGGCCGATCTAGCGTTCCAAGGGTTAATCCGCCCGTTAAAAGAGAAACTATCGGGCCAGGAGTTCCTCGACTTAGGCCACCTACTCCATCGCCAGATCGGCACATGAAAGCCGATATGCAGAGAGCAAAGGGTTTAAAGATAGGTTTAGGACAAGCGGCAATGAAAAGGCCAAAGTAAACATGGTAGATTACGATTGGGCGACACCTCGACGACGGCGAAGTGAACATAGCCGAGTGGGCCAAAGGTTCCAAAACCACTGTATGCTCTACGCTTAGGCCGATAAAGAATAAAGCGGAAGTCAAGTACTCGTATGATGTGTCAAAGTGTGACAAAATATTTGATTTATTACTACAAGAAAAACTCATAAGGTTACCGTAAGGGCACATCATACCATCGGCGAAGAAATTAAAAGCGAAGGTATTGCAAATGGCATCATTCGCTCTCTCATAACACTAACGATTGCAATATTTTTCGACAACAGATCCAATCGGCCATCGCCGATGGCAAAGTTAAAGTTTGCGTAAGAATCGGCTATGCAGATAGATATGGGCCCTTTTCAGGTCAACATGGTTCAATGTTCACGGAAAGAAAAGAGGCCTCATAAGAGGATAAGCCGACTAAGGGAATTGTATCACGAGACGAGACAAAGGTAGATCACCGGTTCTATACAAATAGAAGCCGATAAAAATGGACAAAACTCAAGAACGGTAAAACCAAGAGGGGACTTAGAGGTCGGTAAATGGTATCGAGCTGAGAGGGCTCCAAGAAGAGCCGATTTCAAACCAAAGCCGACCTTCTCACAACTCCTGGGGAAATATGAAAGGATAAGTCGAAGGTATAGCCCTCAACAACACCAGGGTTTTCATCGATCAGGGCAAAGGAGGGACGACGCCGGATGTGCCACATCGCCGATTACGTAAGAAGAGAAACATCGGCAATGTCCTTTTTGGCGCTTTGTCGGGAGAGAGGATGACCTTACCAACAGCTTGTATCTTGTCCTATGCAACACTCGTCTACATGTCGGCCAAACCAATCTGTAAAAGACAGGTTGTCCAGACCGATACACGATCGTCCAGAAGTAAGGAGCAGAAGGCCGATCTATGAAAGGTTGTCAACATCAGAACAAGGCGAATCCTCCCAAAATCAGGAATTATCGGCTAACGCAAGAAGGATGGAATCTGACAGCGAAATGGGCAATTTAGCTGGAAAGATAAGAAAGCCGATAGAACCCAAACCTAGATGGTGCTCTTCGGTCTCAAAGAAGTCGCAACGCAGGAGGCTTCAAATGATTAAAAACACAAGAAGAAAGGGAAGCCCGAAAAGGAGAGTGAGAGGATCGGACGTTTAATAAGTTAAGACCGCACCGATTTTGAAAAAGGAGTGGAGAAAGAAGGAACAGATCGATAGTGATTCAGATCAATCGGTTCAATCCAGTTCTCCGATGATCCGAGATGATACGCCACCAATGGATATAAACATGGTATTCACTTTACCTGGCCGAGTTCGAGAATCGAAGAATCGGTGAAGAAGTGTTCGCCCAATTGTGCCTAGGAGCACCAGACGTGTTTGAAAAACCACAAGACATGCATCGGCATTTGAAACCATTGTATCTAAAAGGATACATTAATGGCCACCAATATCCCGCATGTTGGTCGATGGCTGGGCGACGGTCAACTGATGTCATAAGTACTTTCGTAAAATTGGGAAAAGCCGATGAAGACTTAATCAAGACCAACATGGTGCTAAATGACTTCACCGGAGACCCAACCGAGGCTAAAGGCGTAATGGTGTCGAAACTAACCGGTAATAAAACTTTGCCGATCGCGTTTTTGTGATTGAAGCTAAAGGCAATTACTGGCACTCTTGGGCGGGATTGGATCCATGCTAATCGTTGTATACCATCAACTATGCACCGTAAATCGTGCGGTGGAACGATGATACAAGAGAAGTCGTACCGACACATCGGCTCATATCGCCATGGCTAGCCACGACACCAATTGGCCACACGAAGAGGTGAATGCATATCGTGAAAAGCCTTGGACAATTGCGATTTTATCTGTATTGAGAAAGCAGGATTCGTGCCGATCGGCGTTAAACCCAATACGCTTTGATCGGATGACGAAGTGATAAGAAGATGGAGCGCGAGACACTAGCTAAACCGCAGGAAAAGGCAAGGAGCTATCGGCAGAAGAATACGAAGAAGTCATTGAAGATTTTGAAGAAGAAAGAAAGGGGTTAGGATTCATCACGATTTCCTTGAAGAAATCGATATTGGGGAAGGGATAGCAAAAGACCAACGTTTGTAAGTGCTAAATTAGAACCCGCTATAAAACAAAGTTGGTCGAAATACTCAAGGAATATAAGGATTGCTTTGCGTGGGAGTATTATGAAATGCCGTGTTTAAGCCGACTAGTTGAACATCGGCTACCTATAAAACCTGGATATCGGCCGTTCAAACAGTACCTAGGCGGTTTAACCTCACGTTGTATGACGCTATAAAGGAAGAAGTAGGACGATTGCTAGAGGCGAAATTTATCCGCCTTGCCGATACGCCGAGTGGGTCTCAAACATCGTCCTCGTGAAGAAGAAAACGGCAAACTTAGGGTATGTGTCGATTTTAGAGATTTGAACAAAGCTACGCCAAAAGAGTACCCGATGCCCATAGCCGATATGCTTATCGATGCTGCATCCGGGAATAAAATCATAAGCTTTTGACGGAACGCAGGATACAATCAGATATTCATGGTCGGGCCGATATACCCAAAACGGCTTTCGGATGTCCGGGCTTTAGGGCTATATGAATGGAAAGTTATGACCTTCGGTTTAAAAAATGCGGTGCTACTTATCAACGCTATGAACCATATTTTCCATGATTTGATCGGCAATATCGTGGAAATATACATTGACGACGTAGTGGTAAAATCCAAAGAAGGCGGCAACATTTAGCCGATCCGAGAAAAATGTTCAAAGCACAAGGTTACATGGGTTAAAAATGAACCCTCTCAAATGTGCTGGAGTATCTACTGGACAATTTCTTGGGTTTACGGTGCATGAAGGAGGGATTGAAGTAAACCCAACCAAAGTGAAAGCCATAGCCGATACTAAACCACCGACAAGTAAAAGGAGTTGCGGTGTGTTGATTGGGAAAATCAATTACTTGCGACGCTTTATCTCAAACTTGTCGTGACGTATTCGGCCTTCACACCGCTGAAAATTAAAGATAACCAAGAGTTTAAGTGGGAAGCCGATCAAGAAAAAGGCCTTCGACGACATAAAAGGTTATCTCGATGAGTCCACCAAGATTGACCGCACTAAACACAGGTATACCTTTTAGACTATATATATCGGTGAAGGTGATTCGATTGGAGCTTTTTAACACAAGAAGCCGATAGGAAGGAACGAGCAATATATTACTTAAGCCGACGTCTTCTAGATGCGTAAAACCAGGTATCCCTTAGTAGAAAAATTATGCTTGTCATTGTACTTTGCTTGCACCAAGTTAAGACATTATATGTCAAGGCCCAAATGCGTTATAATATGCAAAACCGATGTAGTTAAATACATATTATCGGCGCCCATCCTGCGTGGTCGGCTTGGTAAATGGGCATACGCCTAACAGAGTTTGAGTTATCCTATGAATCAAGCTAAATCTGTGAAAGGACAAGCGGTGGCCGATTTTATCACAGTGAGTGAAACATTAGTAGGAACAACTAGTGTAACTCCTGGCAAATCGTATTTTGATGGGTCTGTTTGCCAAGAAGGCGAAGGCATCGGTGTGATATTAGTTTCACCTAGAAAGGTGAGTATGACTTCATGTATCGGCTAAATAGCCGATGTTCAAATAATCAAGCGAGAATACTGAAGCATTACTAAAGGGGTCTACAAGCATTAGATAGCATCGGAGTGAGAGACGTCGAAGCTTTTGGAGATTCGATGTTAATTGTACAAAGAAGTCGAGGAGAATACCGATGCAATGATGATGCACTAACCCAAAGATTTGCATCAATGCCTCTAGATCATCGAGATGTTCACTACATTTTCCATAGAACATATCCTCAGAGAAGCTAATGATAAAGCAAACCGATTGGCACAATGTGCATCAGGGTACAAGATTGAAGCGACGTGGACCAATCGAGCTAAACGCTTGGCGGTTTTATGTGTTCACCTGTCGATCGGAGAACAGAGATAAGAGATTATTTGTCGATCCAACCAAGCCGATCGAGCAAAGGTCAAAGCGCAAAGCACTCAAATATGTTATACTAGAAGACGTATTGTACTTTCGGACTATGGAAGGTTTGTTATTAAGATGTCTGGGAACCGAGGAAGCCAAAGTGGCGATGGGTGAAGTTCATGAAGGCATTTGTGGGTCACATCAATCGGCTCGTAAGATGAAATGGATACTGAGACGAACAGGATATTTTTGGCCAACGATGTTAGAAGACTGCTTCAAATATTATAGAGGATGTCAAACGTGTCAAAAGTTTGGTAACATACAGTCAGCACCAGCATCGGCTTTACATCCGATCATCAAGCCATGGCCATTTAGAGGATGGGGTATAGACATAATCGGCCAGATATTTCCGTCATCCAAAGAAAGGACATAAATTCATCCTTGCGACCACGGATTATTTCTCAAAATGGGTTGGTGTGCCACTCAAGAAGGTTACTAGTAAAGAATCGATCGACTTTGTAAATGAACACATCATCTATCGGTTTGGGATTCCACAAACAATCACTACTGATCAGGGTACTGTGTTCATGTCCAACGATTTCAAAGGGTTTGCGGAAAGTCTTGGGATAAAATTACTCAACTCCTCCCCTTACTACGCTCAGGCCAACGGACAGGCCGAATCGTCGAACAAGACATTGATAAAGCTGATAAAAAGAAAAATTGGGGAAGAGCCAAGGAAATGGCATTCGACGTTATCAGAAGCTTTATGGGCTTATCGGCTATCTCATCACGGATCAACTAAATTGTCACCTTTTCAGTTGGTATACGGACAAGAAGCCGTTTTGCCCGTTGAAATCAACATCGGCTCAATAAGGCTACACGAGCAAGATAAGGTATCAGCCGATGAATACAAACAGGCGATGCTGGACAATCTAGATGATTTGGCTGAACTAAGGCTGATCACGCTGGATCGGCTTAAAAGGAATAAGGAGAGGGTTGCCAGATCATATAATAAAAAGGTGATTTTTAAGTCATTTAATCAAGCCGATTTGGTGTGGAAAACCGTGTTGCCGATCGGGTCTAAAGATAATCGATTCGGCAAATGGTCTCCAACATGGGAAGGACCTTATAAGATCAATCGACCGATTGACGGAAATTCATATATATTGGAATCCTTAGACGGGTTCGTCCTACCTAAAGCGATCAATGGAAAATATCTCAAAGTTATCACCCTAGCGTTTGGGTCGGATCACGATAACAAACAAAAGGAGAAACGCAACCACTTAAAATAAAAGATCGGTTACAGTAGATCTATGCATCATCCAAAATAGTTCATAAAAACGTAGATCGGTTACACGGCCGGTCTTAGTGTCTCACTAAAAATTAATCAAGATTACCTCGAGCCGGGCAAATGAGCTCCCAAACCCGATAAAGCAGCAGCAGCCTTGCCAATCGTCTCTTGGACGCTGTCTACTACGCGCTTATCCTCAACCGCAGACCCAGGAATAACTTTTAACTTAGCCGACTGTGTCTTCACTTGGGCCACAATCTCACCAGATTCGCTTCAAGAAGCTAGAGCAAAGAAGCGGCGGTAAGTAGCACGGTTGTGACATGATCGGCGATTCATCGTAAATTTTAGCCGCTTGTTCTTCAAAAGATTTCTTGGCGATTCAAGTTTCCGGTCTGTTCTCTCAAGAGCTTGGCATTGGTCGCGTCGCATCAAAGCTGCTTTTTTGGACTTGGCATCGGCTACCGGTTTGTTGAGGAGTTCTGGTCGGCTTGTTGAGCAACTCTCTCGGGCTATCTCGTCGACCGCCACCACTTCCCTTTGATCGTCTAAATGACAAACCGCCAAAGAAGCCCTCATAGTCGCCGAGGCAGATCGGCTTCAACCGCAGCCATGGCGATTCGCAGAGGTTGAGTATCGGCCAAAAGCCGCCGCTGCGTGACTTCGCTCAGGAGGGAATTGAGTCGTTGTCGCATGCCTGGCATAGAAGTTACAAAGAATGACGCCGAGCAGATGCATCCGTAATCACCGAACATCACCGGTAGTCGTCCGTGACCATCACCTCCGGGTCATCTAGATCATCTAGATCAAAGCCAAGAAGGTCTGCAGGACTTATCTTCGGCCCGGGATTGGATCATCACTAGAAAGAGCCACGGGTGTTGAGGTCGGTGGAATTGATGGGGAGACCACAGTGTGCTTGGGAGTCGAGAGGCAATCGGCTCGAGGGAATAGAAGCCGATGGGGAAATCGTTGTTTTATGCGCCTCGGCAGCAGATGCCGGTAAAGGGGTGTCTCACGGAAAGGACAAAAGTATCAAGACATCCATTTTAGTGTAAACCGATATGGACGCATATTTGGAGTAAGACTTACTGCAGAGCCGATCCGGTGGGAGATGTCGCCAGTAAGCGGATCTCGGATGATCGCTTTATTACGACCTCGTCTTTTCTTTTCCCTTCTCAAAAAATGATGAAATCAGAATTGGCCGATATGAAAAATGATTCCAAAACATTATGAAAAATACTCACTTTGGGTGCGCTGCGTGGCAAGATCCGGACAGTGAAGGGCTCTCAACGCCCAACGCATTCGAAGACAAACCCGACAAGCGCAATCGATGGATGCCGTTCCGATTCTTCGTCCACCGATGCCATAGATGCAGGGCCGATTTTTGCTAGTCTGCGAAGGGAAAAGGGCGGTCAAGCCAATGACAATCCTCCTAACAACAAAAACGCACCAAAGATAAAATACCTCTAAGGACGAGTTAGTATAACCAGAACTTGAGCCAGGTCCCGAAGAAACCTCCGTCGGCTCTTCAAAACCAGGAAGAAATTTGGAAATAACATCCTTTATGGATCGTCCCCGCAAGAGAGATTCCGCCACAGTAGCCCACCAGGAGGTGAATTGGCCTGCCCGACGTGTGTTTAACACGAGGAAAGGCAGTGTTCACTACGTGGAATTCATCGGCTAGTTCGATTATGATTTCCGGCGATAATGTTAGTAACTTTGTTTTGAGGTTTTATCTCATGCGAATTGGAAGGAAGGAATTGTTTGACCGAAACCAAGCGGCGTGCACACGGAAGGATGATAGAACTCGTAAGTCGGCTGAAATGTTCTGTTACGTGTACTCAAGCCGACATGAAGAATACAAGGGGAAATCAGCAAAGGCAGAAGATCAAGAGTCGACTGAGGCATTGAGGAGCTATCGGAGTTCAAACGAAGGAAAGAAGGCCAAGGGAGGCTGGATAATTGGTTGTATGAGAAGAAATCCCGACGATTAAAAGAAGCCTGGCTAAGATTTAAGAAAAAAGACAGGTATTTATGGAAGCCAGCCGGAGACATTTTCTGTTCATCAGAGGAATACATGATGAACTTTTCACCTGGGGATCGGCTAGCTTGGAACCTAGGGGTAGCATCCTCGTGATAATCCTCTAAAGGAAAGACCGATTCTTCAAGGATCGGGGATAATGAGACGGCCGAAAACACGGTAGAGCCAAATTTGAATGAACCATAAAGGACCCCGATATTACCAACGACATAGCGGCCAAGCACGGTAAAAAGCCGATCGCGAATGATGTGCATCATGTGATAAATGGCCCTCAAAGAATGACTTCCCTAAAGCTAGCCGACGACCCTCCACCAATCAGCTCGCCTATATATTGGTAGACCTGAGTTGGGCCTAAGGAAGCACCACAAAAGAGAAATCGGTCTAACCATAGGTTGAGGAAAGCAACATGTTCCTCGTCCGACACGGACCTGGTTACCTTGTTGTTATTTTGGATATACTTGAACCAACCCTCCCTTTCTTACGGGACAACTTATATCCGGGTTTTCCACCGAAAGCCGATATCCGATTCCCATCGGTCGGAGGCGACATAATTGGTGTATCTAAGAGAGTTGGGCCGATAGGACCAATCGGAAGAGAAAGGCATTGAAAGAGTCCGACCAAAAATAGCAGGCGCTGGCTACCAAAGGTTCATTAGGCTCAGGCGGCTAGAGATAGGGAAGGCTTTCGGCAATACCCATCCTCTCCCATTCTACCCTCTTTTGGGCCGACACTCTAATAAACCAAGATCTCCAACCTTTAAGAGCCGTCGGCCAAGACCTAAAACTCTTACCCCATTCTTCTATATTGTGGTCAGGAGCCGACAATGGGAGTCTAGGAATCTCATCATCAATGACAGTATTGGTCTCTAAAGTTCCTATTGGACCTAAGAAGTACTGATGGTCACTACCCGGGATCGGAATAAGTACCTGGGAGGCGTCCATTTCAGCCGATGCAACAGGAAGAGGGGATTGACGTGAAGAAAAGCCGATTTCAAGATGAGCGAGAGCACGCAAGCATGAAAATGACCGTGGGAGGGACCCCATATTTATACCGCGATGAAAGAAGGCGAGCGGGCGGGAACAGTTGCTGCATTAAAAACGCACTGAGATTATTACGGCGCCATTTAATGGGAAGTTACCAAGAATTTCCGACGACAAGCCGATTGCAATTTTTGAAAAGTATCAAGTTATCTTTCCAAAAATTGGGGGGCATATGTTTGCGCCAAAAGTCGTACATGGCAAAATGGGTTTGAATCGGATAAAAGCAATTGTATGTGTTTGCATCTGAATTCGGCGTGTATTGAAATCGGTCCGAGATTTAAAAGGAAAGCGTCGCATGGAAAGAAATTATCAAACGAATCGGAAAAGGAATCCGTTTCTAAAAGGAAAGGGAATCAGATAATAGGCCGATACGGATAAACGCACCGTATCCATGTACAACTCGGATCGGCCAGGCGTGTTATAAAAGGAGGTGGGTGTCAAGCGGCAGGCAATGAATCAATTCCAACAACACCTACTTTTTACAGCCTTTTCTTTTACATTGCTTTAGCTTCATAGATTTCTCTGCAAGTCGACGGAATCAACATAGCCAAGACGCCGATTGTTGATTTTGGCCGATTTCACCCAGGTTTGATTTGCTTTGCTTTTGTTGCGCATCGCCTTTCCCGGCCGATTTTACCTTAAATCCGGATCAATCAGAATCGGTTGATCTAGTTATCTCCTAATCGGTTTTTTGCCGACTAGCTTAAAAGCCGATAGATCTTTGTTTATCGGCTTTGATCGAATTACAAATTCTACCTTGTCGATTTCAGGTCAAATCGACTGGCACGCTCTGCAAACCCGGTGTTTGTCTTGTGTGTTCGAGGCCTAACACCCCCTTCACGTTTTTGGCGCGAACAGGATCCATTTACAAATTTCTTAGAATTGGCATGGCTTATTCTAAGAATTATGAGGAATTGGCATGGGCCTTAGTTAATGTTGAGTAGTAACCTAATGAGAATTTAGGTGAGAATAATGATGTCAAGAGGATGATTCTTATGTGAGTGGGCATGGAAATGTAGCCAATTCACACAATGCAGAAACTACAAGTGTTCATGAGGAACCAAAAATTTCTATAGATATTAATAATATATATGTGCTACTGGATTATTCTTAATGAATACTTTGTGTTTTTTTTCATGTACTAAGTTTATTAAAAATATTCAATGATAATATATTGAACTTCAGTTTTTAAATTAGAAAAGGCGTATTGTTGCATACTTATGTTAGCGCATAGGGCCTTTCCTATTTGTCATGTCCTAGGGACTCCAAAATATTAGGAACGGCCCTGGAAGAGGTGGGCCAAGTGCGGAGGGCAATAGCAAACTGCCGTGTGCCGGTGCGTAGAGCTAGGCTGAATGTGAACGGCAATGGTGGCTTGACAAGGAGGTGCAACAGTGCGGCGGGCTCATTGCAATGAGAACGATGATGAGGTGGAGGCTCTCTAATGACTACGATACAAGCATGAGGTAGGATGTGGAGCAAGGAAGAAGGTGGTGGCGGTGGCATAGGCGGAAACTAACCGACAACGACGAACTTGATGGCAACGATGTTGCAGACGGAGTTGAAGAAGACGACCAAATTTTGGCGGGATGCTGCATGGTTCCAAAATTTCTTCTAGGGAAATTATCAAGAAGATGTGGAAAACGATGTGAAGTGGTTGTTCTCATCAGAGACTAATTGGACTGACAGAAATGTGGTGGCTAAACCCGAGGAAGAAGATAACGGCGAGGTGGCGTTCGTCCTCGTATTTTGCTTCCATCATGGATCGCTCCATAGATCATATCTAGTTCAGTCGTGCTTGTGTTGGCCATTGGAAGTTTCGGATGCGTTCGACAACCCATTCATTTGCAAGGGAACCAGAACCGCCTTAGCACATGCTGGGCATGTTGGCAAGCACAGGTTAACTGCACAACAGAGTGCAGTGACATCAGGTTCGAATCCTCTAGAGTTAATAAGTTAACTCTATCTGGATTTGTCTAATCCTAGTTTTTGCTTTTCCTTCTCTCTAAAATTTATTAGATTAGTTGATGTAATATCAGGTATAGAATGATAAATCCATCAGATAAAGATCAACTCTAGGGGATTTGAACCCAACGACATCATGGGCACTGGTGGAAGGTGTGTTCCTTGAGCTGCTCCCACCAATAGAGTACATGTGGTGCTCTTGGATGGTTCAAGAAGCGAGGTGGCTGTTGAGGTGTTGGATGCCGTTGTTCTCCAATAACATGTCCTAGCATTTGAACACGATGTGGTGCTTGAGCGACACGATGGCCTCCACGGCTGTAGCATGCACTCGCATCAATGGCTCCTACGACGTGGCGGCGAAAAGCTGAAGACAGAGAACACCCTGGAGTGAAGAAGATTTTCCATGCTCTCCTTGTCATGGGCAAGAAGCTCGAATGCTGAGCCCGCGGCCTCTTGTCCGTCGTCAGTGCCTTCCTTGAGCAGCTTAAGGAGGGGACATAGGCCGTCCTTCCTATTTCTTTGCTCTCTACGTAGATCTGATAGGTGGGCTTGACCAACGGATAGGAAATAATAGACTTTTCACTCATCTTCTCTTTCCTCTCTTAACCAAATATATTGTTTTAATAGACCGAGTGTTCCATGACAAATAGACATGGGCCATGCCCATGTGGGCCAGCCTGAGGCACGGAGGTCTAGCCCGGCCTAAAACCCAGCATGGTACTGATTGGACCGTGCCGTGCCGGCTTGACACTATTCATCGGGCTGTGCCGGATAGAGAAAACATGCACGGTGAGCGGCACAACAGCACGGCGGGGCAGGGTGCACTACCACGGGCCGCGACAGGGCACGTGTAGCACGGCGGCAGCAAGGGGGTAGGGGTGAGTGGGGTGAGGGCGTACCTGCATTGTGCAGCGCCCGTTGCCGCCGTCATCGCGCACGACCACCTCCGCCTCGCGCACGGCCACCTTCACTCGCCTGCACAGTGGCTGCTGCCGCTCCTCAGCCCGCACTACTTCTAATTCACACTGCTAGAGGAGAGCTGAGGAAGCCGGAGGGGAGGTTGGGAGGCACGACCTCCCCTCCGTGCTTGCCCACACGCCATGCCCCGCCTAGCCGCACCGCGCCCTGCCACTTGCCTCTCGCAGCCACCGCCTTACTCGCCCACCGCGCCTGCGGTGGAGGAGGTGGGAGGCGGAGGGAGGGATGCGGCGCGACCGCATGGGGAGAGGGAGGGGCACACCAACACGGGGAGGGAGGGGCGTGGGGAGAGGCGAAGAACCCAAGAGGGAGCTGGTTAGCCGGGTGGGAGAGGGTCAAAAAAGGGAAGGGGAAGGGGAAAAAGGAGGGAAATGAAAAAAAAGAGGGAAAGGAAAAATAGGTGGGAAAAAAAAAGGAAAGAGGAAGGAAAAAAAGAGCAAATAAAATATAAAGGGAAGTACCTCTTCAAGCCAGGGAAGGATACATTACACATAAAAGTGTATATATTCTAAAAAGACAACATATCTCCTCGATTTGACACCGCCTTTACTCATCTATTCGCGTCTTGTTTCATGTGTACGACGTCGGGGTGAGGAAGCAACGTGATGTGTTCTCTATCCTTCACATATGATTTGACTAACGTGGTATTGTTGAGAGACCGAGAGATTGAGAGAGGGACTGTTCGGATGAGAGAGACTGAGAGATTGAGAGAGAGACTGATCGGATGAGAGAGACTGATTGGGCGAGAGAGAGAGAGAGAGAGAGAGAGTGATCAGGCGAGAGAGATTGAGAGGGAGAAAGAGACTGGTCGGATGAGAGAGACTGAGAGATTAAGAGAGACTGATTAGACGAGAGAGAGATAGCGCAAAAGAGACTGAGAGAGAAAGAGAGAGTGATCAGGCAAGAGAGGTTGAGAGAGAGAGCGATTAGACGAGAGAGAGAGAGAGAGAGACCGTTCAAACGAGAGATACTAATCATCAAGAGAGAGCGAGAGAGGGTGATCGGGTGAGAGAGAGCGAGCAAGAGAGATTGAGATAGTGAGACTGATCGGACGAGAGAGACTGAGAGATTGAGAGAAAGACTAATCGGATGGGAGAGATCGAAAGATTGAGAGAGACTAATTGGGCGAGAGAGCGAGCAAGAAAGATTGAGAGAGAGAGAGACTGATCGGGCGAGAGAGAGAGAGAGAGAGCATGAGAGAGACAGGGACTGAGAGAGAGGGAGCAACGATCAATAATAAATAAAATTCAGTTATTTTTTTCTCTAATATTTGTATTCACTGCCTTAGCTCTGTGCATTTTTGGTTCCTTTCCTCTCATCGCAATAATGCGCAAATGGGCCGTGCCTGGGCTTACCGAAGGCGAGCCAGGCAGGCACGGCACGTCACGACACGATGGGCACGACAGGCCGTCATAGCCCAGCACGGTTTAGGCACAAAGCACGATAGGCCCATGCTGGGACGGCCTGCCCAGCACGATATTCACCTCTAGCCACAAAAGTTCACTATGTCCAAAGACACAAAAATCCAATGTCCTGAGGCAAATACTACAAAAGTTCGTTATCCTTCGGTCAATTTTGTCAAACCTTGAAACCTAAGGATTTCAAATGTGCTGTGCTTCCTAGACGATAAGAGAGCTAAAGCGAGCTGCACTGGAGCAGAGAGGGCTTTTCTTACGTTCCGTCGACACCTTGGCAATCGTCTGTGAAGAGAATGGTGGATTCAACTGCTATTTTACTCATGTTTTCGCCAGTAGCCCGTCATTGTTGGGAGGAGGGGGGGGGGGGGGGGGGGATCACCATCGATCAGGATTCAGGAGTCACCATTGCCATTTTCAAAAACCGCCGCCATAGAGAAGAAGGGGTGCGCATTGCTGTGCCATATCATATGGAATGGATTGAAGGATATCGATTTTGAAAAAAAAAAAAGTGAGGGCATTGAGGGCGCCATTGGAGTAGGAGCTAGGGATTTTCTTGATGAGTTGGTAATATATTCCAAATTCCAATAACCGATGACAGTCAGAAAAGATGATCTAACTCCCGTCCAAAATACTGAGTTCTTACCTTTTCTAGCTTCCTTGCATTTTTTTTTTACAAATTTAGCCTTATACGTACGCAATTTCAAAAATAGGTTTTCCTTGCCTGTTTTTTTGCACATCGAGTTACCAGCACTTCCGCGATTGGGGATATAGCTATTTTGTAATTGTGTTGTACGGAAGCTAAATTTGCAGAGAGAGAGAGAGAGAGAGAGAGAGAGAGAGAGAGAGTATGTTATGCTTACAAAATATTGTGTGTTTGGTTGATGGTATAAGGTTGAATAGAATGGGATTGTTCTGTACCATTTGGTTTCATTGTTTTGGGTGAATGGAATAATTCAGTATCTATAAAAAAATATTTCTCAAATTTGTATCCACCATCTATAATGAGACGGTTTCATTCAAGCAACTAAACACATAGATGATTTTTTTATTGAAATATCATACACACACCACTTAGTACAAACAACTAATCACATTGTTTACACCAGAGAAATCAAACAAAAGCTAGAGGGAGCTGTCCTGTTTCCCACGAAACTTTTGTGAAGTTGCTTATATTCCACACTGGGAACACTGGGAACACTGGCATTGAAGAACCTACAAAAGGGTTGGTTCCCGATGGTGGAGAGCCGGGAGTGAATCTGGCTTAGCCGAAGGTGTGAAATTTTATTCCCCTAATTTACTTTTGTGTTGAAGTTTATAAGATTTAATTTTTTAGTATATAAATTAAAAAGATATTAAAAATAACTAATTTATTTCTAATTATTATCACTAAGCACTGTACGTGAAGCATGCATGTAGAAATATAAAGTAAAGATATGTATTTATTATGGATACAGAGAGAACATCATAATAATTTGAATATGAAATACACTATATATTTGTAAACAAAACTATAAAAAATACACCTTATAAATTTTGGCCGAGGAACTACAGATTATTCATATTCTCGTGTTCCTCGTTTTCATCTCACCCCACGGTTAAAAAAAATCAACCATGAACAAATCTTCGAGCGATGCACAGAAGAACATGTTGGTCCAGTTCTCCCTTTTCTGGATAGGGAGGAGGTACAGTCCCTGTGAAAATTACAACTTAAATAATTTCTACCGTCATGGACCGTCGGATCAAGATACGAACAATCTTAAAAATTAGATAAACAGTATTTTGTTTTTGCTTAATCGATCTCTGTCCGCCACCTTTTCCGTATGCATGCTTAGACCCGAGAAAATTGTCATTCTGCCATTCTCAAGATGCGGTATCACCCAAATGCCATCCTCTACTTTGCAATCGCCAAAATGACACTCTCTTCGATTTCACTTCATTTCCATGCCATTTTGGTTGATTTCGGTGGATTTTCCGGATTATGGCATTGTGAAATGACACTTCTGCCCACGGTCGCTCTTCCATCCATTTGCAACAAAAGAAGGATGCATTAACACGAGCAATCAATTTCAACTACAACTCCACGGCAGTAGTTGATTATACTAATCAGTAATATGACGCATCTCATCTCCTGCTCTGCTGGCCGCGCTAGTCCGCTGCCGCTTGGCCGCGCTTAGTGTCGCTTGTCTTGTGTGGACGCAATGGCCGGGCGGGGACAAGAACCGTCGAGCAGCTTGCAAGTCGCAGAAAACGGCAAACGAGAAGATAAAACTGCGAACCATGGAACGAACCCAACAAAAAAAAATCAGCCAAGACCCAAGAGCAACGAAACAAAGGGCAAAACGGTCACTTGAACACAAAAATGGGCTGGAAACTCTAAAATGGCATGCCAGCGAGTTGACAACTCTTGAGAATGGCATTTTATAGTGTGCAATATTCAGAGTGGCATTTGGGCGAAACCAACTCTCGAAAGTGGCAGAACGACAATTTTCTCCTTAGACCCTGGGCCTTCCGGAAAAGTGGCACGGGCGCTTTTCTCATTATTAGCCTGTGCGCAGAAGATTTTTCACGGTGAAATCGATTGCACTGTGTGGCCGTTCAAAGTAAAAAGGTGGGCTCAAACGCACGCACGATGTTTGCGATCGATCGAGCTGATTGCGTACACCCGGTGTTTCCTTCCAAAAACAGCTTTGCCATATAATCGTAGCTAGTATTTTTGCGTGCCATCCCGAGGAAAAATCTATGCCTGTGATCAGCCACAGAGTGAAAGATCTTCTCCTTACTGCTAAGAGTAATAGCTTCTACTGAAGCCTCGATCCCGGCGAAAATCTCACACGTTACCGTGGAAGGTTTGGCGAAGGAAGAAAATCTTTTAGAAAAATAAAAAGGAAACTTATTTTCTTAAAAAAAACAAAAAATACTATAGTTTTTTTTAAAATAAAAACTGATTTTTTTAAAAAAATAAAAATAAAATAAAAACCTGTAGCTACTGTAGTTTTTACCACGTCTGAGCGCCACGTGTCGAGTGCCGGGTGCTTCACAAAAATAGTAAGTTGTATAGATTATCTAATCGGGCCGTACAGTCGTCGTCCTGCCGCAATCTCCATAGGGCACTGCAGCCGGTCCCGCATCGATTAATCTTTCCATTGATGATGTAGCTGCTGCCTTTTTTTTCTTTTCTTCGGGTAGTAGTTGTACTCCTACTAATACTATTCGTTCAGCATTGCACAGTCGCGACTCGCGACTCGCGACAATTATACTGCGTACGTACTCCTGTGTGATTCTAATCCGGATGCCCTCTACAGAGGCAAATAAATATCGTTACTCTGATTGTAACATTTTAATTGTACTTGTATACTACTTTGTATTTGCATATAAATTTATGAAGTTTTTTTTGAAAGACTATATTAATGCATATAAATTATACGAGTATTATTTGCCTTTCTTGTCCGAAAAAATAACGAGCTACACCCTGCGGCTGCTTAACTCCCGTCGAGTTCTAGAGAGAGAGAGAGAGAGAGATGAACTTTATTTTGCCGTTAGCTATGTTGATATTTGATATACTTTAGATCATTGAAAAGAAAAAGACCTCATCGACTATATACAGACTCAAAATCTTTATACCATAGCAATAAAAATAATATAGAAGTGTTCAAATCATAAGGAAAAATGAGTACTTAGATAAGACTGTCGTATCATAGAAAAAAAAAAGTATAAGTGAGTGATAACTAAAGATCACAAATTATCACAAATATTGAGTCTATTGAAATGCCCCAAAAATTTCAAATTAAGTTTAAATTAGACTTTGATTGCATTTTATAAATTTTTCTGAATTTTTTGAATTTTATTTGGATTTATTTGATTAAATTACGGGTTTTTGCCGTTTCGGGAAATCCGGTGCGCTTTCCCTTCTCGGCATTTCCGCTTTCCCCTCGCCTTTGCGCCTCGCCCGCTCGCCTCCCACGCCGCGCCCTCGCTGCGTTGGCGCTTCGCCCGCGCCACGCCTCCGCGAGTGCGCTGCAGATCGCTTCTTCTTCCTCGTGAGTCGCCGCCATGGCAGCTTTGCCGCCAAGACGCCTTGTCGATGTCCCTTCGCGCTGCCCCAACCCTAGCCCCGTAGAGCCCTCCACCTCCCGCCGCCTAGCGCCGCCCCGAGCCCCGCGCCGTGCGCCAGGCTCTGCCGCTGCCCGTCTCCGCCGCCATCATTCGACCGGAGACCTTAGTCTCCCTCCCACCCGGCTATTTAAGCCTCCCTCGACCGCCATTTATGGCTCGACGAGCTCGCCTCCACCTCCTCCCTCTTTTCCTCACTCTCTCCCTCACTCCCGAGCCCTCCCGCTCACGGCCACGCCCTTTGTCTCCCTCCCTGGCAATCCTCCATCGCCGGCCGTTCCACCGCCGCTCGGCCTCCCTTGAGCTGCGCTCTAGAACCAGGGTAACCCCCTTCCCCTTCTCCCCCAAGTCCCGTGCCCTGAATCCCCCTGCCCCCTTCTTCTTCCCGCCTCGGCGCCTGACCGCCTCGCCGCCTTGACTCGCCACTTGACCGCTTCTACTGTCGTGACAAGGGACCCCACCTGCCAGCGCCACCAATAAATCCCCCACCCACTGCCAAGGTGGCCCCACCCGCCAGCCCCCCTCTCTCTCTCACTACCCCCGGGCCCGCATGTCAGCGTGGCCTGGCCACGAGAATGGGCCGGCCCAAGAGCCCCCCCCCTCGGGCCGAAACCGGCCTCGTGCGGCCCAAAGGAACAGTGAACCATTTCATTTTCCTTTTCTTCGAATTTCAATTTCCTAAAATCCTTTATTCCTTTTAAATATCCAAAAATACTCCAAAATCATCCGAAAGTCAAAAAGGCCCAAAATACATATCACGAACCGTTTCGAGCCACTGAATTAAAAAATGACCTCCGTTTCACCAAACCAAGTTTCCAAAATTCCGAAAACGCCCCTCCAACCCATTTCCGGCTATTTTCTCTCCCGGTTTTCTCTTTTCTTTTCTCTTCTTTCTTTTGGCATTATTTATTGTTTATCTTATGGTGTTTGTTTACGATAGAACCGACGTCCGAGCAGTACCAACTCCCGGAACAGGAGCAGGAGCAGTACTTGGAACAAGAGCCGGACCAACGTGAAGTCGAGCTCGACTACACCAACTCTGAACTAGGGAACCCCTCCGCCTCGCAAGGCAAGCCATACCCCATTGATCATGTTGAACCTAATATTTTCTCGAATGATTCATAGTTATTTTCTATCGTATTATTTCTGAACTATATGTTGAAATATCGCAAAGTTGGTATATTCGAATGACATGATAGCTAGTTAATACCAAAAAGTCTCATGGAACTTCCTTGACAAATATTGAATCCTAATCATCCTTTGTAACTCTAAGAAAATACTATTGTCAATATTCGACTAGATGCTACTACTATAATCATTCACCGTTTTTATGAAAACATGAAATGTCGATGGAATATTGATTTGGAATGTTTATGAAATGTTGCGGTCTGGGGGACAGTATTGGGCTAACTACCGGATGGGTGTTAGTTTGATCCCCGGCCGAGGACTATTACCAGGGTATGAATGGAGGTTGGTATGTTGGATACCAAGGGTATGTGGAACGTAATGGTTTGGTCTATGACGAAATAAGGACTTACAACCTTGGGCAAAAGTAAATAACTTAAGAAATCGTTCAACCACAGGTTGGGCCGGTCAACTACGTTGGCTTGACTCAACGTAGCCCAGTACATTGTACTTTCCCCGGAATACCTATAGGAGCAGGGTTACCTTCCCGGTATGGGAGATGGTCCGCAGTTATGGGGGTGGAACGGGAATGTGCACAGGAAAGTGTGGCATTACGGGTTCACAACGGTAGGTGTCTACAGTAAACGGGATCGCGAACTCCACTCTGGCCAGTGGGGACCCTGGGTTAATGTGGACCAAAACTCTACCGGATAGGGGCTAAAGGGGAAAGACCCAACGAAAAGCTATGATAACCTCGATCCGGCCGCATGCATAAAAGTTGCATGTTAATCGCGTGGCATAACGATCGTGGAATCTTGTGGGTAAAGCTGAACACCTCTGTAGAGTGAGTCAAATGGTATTCGAATACGCCGTGCTTCCGGTAAACGAAGCTGAGTTAAAATGGGGTGAATCCCGAACCTAAGCTCAAGTAGTTTTTGGATTAATAAGTATGGAAGGAGATAACTTTGGAAACCCCCCCTTTTTTATCATATTATTAGTATGGTTTATGTTTTCAACATGAAATGTCAAATATTATGAAAACTTGCATACACCAAATGAGACATATGGCTATCCTTGTTATCCGTTGCATGTGGTAAATCAGGCTTCACTGTGTGGCTTGTTGAGTACGTTGTAGTACTCACCCTTGCTTAATTAACCCATTTTAGAGTATCAAGATGTTGGTGATTTCCAAGAGATCGTGGATGACGAAGCAGTGTGGTTCTAAGTCTCAGTCTCCGCTCAACTTGCCTGTGGATTTTACTTTTATGCTGATTATCTTTTGTGATGTAATATATAACTTGAAGCTCGTCGCTTCCTTCGAAAACTCTAGCCGTTAGGCCCTATGTGATGTAAAAACAGTTGTATCGTTCTTTTGCGGGTAATGTACAACTTGGTTTCCGATGACTAAACTTCCTAGGTAGTCATTTTGGAGTTTAAACGCACCCCTGAAAAGGCGGTCCGTCACATCTATCATCCGCTTTGAGCAATGGCCGACATGACTATAACCGAAGTTGTCTCGTACATGCAGATTTGCGTGCCTTCGTTGAGATAGCTATCCAGATCAACAGTAAGCTACAGCGAGAAAAGCCGAGAAGTTACACCAGCTGAATCCAAAATATAGATCGCCATCGAGGCATGGACCCTCACCTATTCATGTAGAAAACACAGCACGAGCCTGGATTAAATAAGCTACCTCAACATTAGTTATTGCCAACATTACCATTCATGGATTCATGGGATAAAATAGTTGTAACATGTACTCTAGCAATTATTTTATACCGTAGAAGTCATTCTTACATGTCTAAATCGTAATATTGATTAAACTAGCATGAATAAAAAAATAGCAATTAATAGGAACTAGGCTGTTTTTTTTTTCCTTCTAGGACTAAACCAAATAGCAACACAATGAGACTAGCTAACCTGAAATCTTTCCCTCTCTCTTATTGCATGCAGATGTGTAGAACGGTGCTGAATTATTGGCATGGGATAGAGATGACCAAATGGGCCGTGCCAAACGGGCCGGCCCGAGGCACGACACTGTTGGCACGGCCCGTTAACGGCACGGCACGGAACTAAACGGGCCGGGTCGGCAAGACTGATTAGTCGGCCGTGCTTGTCGGGCGCCACAAGACAATGGCCGACAAGACGGCCCGCTTACGGTCGCCAAGACGACACGGCTTGCACGCACGGCCCGGCACGATTAGGCACGGCCCGCAAGACGATTAGGCACGCAGACGCCCGTTTAGCCCGTTAATTTGAAATATAGCTGTTTTATAGCCGTTTTTAGCCGTTGGATGCTTAAAAAAATAAAAAAAATCAAAACAATTCCGAAAAATCCCAAATTTTTTCCTATAAATAGGGTAGCACCTCCCCCTCATTTCCCCACCAGCACACTTGCAATTTCTTCTCTTAATAATATTGACAAAATTCTAGTGATATTAGTGATAATTTGGCAAAATTCATAATTGTTTTGCCAAAAATCCAAATTCGGATTACGGTTTCACAAGAAAAGAAGGTAAGAATATTGATTTAATTTTGTAATTTTTTATTTTCAATGATATAAAATTAATAATATTGCAATTATTTCTTGCAGTTTTCTTAATGGAGAATCAAGATTTTCCGTCCTTCCCAGCTTCTGATTTCGGGATTTCACCCGAAGAGCTTCTTGCATCCTATCAGTCTGAACAAGCTGCAGCACATGTACCATCCTCAGGCTCTACAAGTGCTACTGCGTCGGCAAGCACTGGGGCAAAAAGAACAAGACGTAGTACATCCGGAGTTTGGGAAGAGTTCGACCAGATCTTTGAGACATCAGACGGCGTTCAAAACAGGTATGCTGTTTGTAAATATTGTAAGCACAAACTAACTGCAAAATCTTCAGGTGGAACAGGACACTTGAAGAGGCATTGTGAGGAGCCGCCCAGATCGTCCTCGAGTTGTTGGATGAACAGTTGCTCCCATCGGATTTTGGATCCTAGCAACCAATCACCGGAGGTGATCCTGATGCTAATACCCAAGCCCAATGGAGACAACCTTACGAACGTCCAAACGACTCGACAACAACCCCGGTATTCCCCGGTATGCGACCAAACACGCCAGGATCACCGCATACCGAAACAATACGATATCAATTCAATTTGCATAAAGGGGGCAACGAACCCGAAACTTTCGAACCAACACGCAAGCGGATAACAACAGCACAAAGACGAACCCAACAACCACCAACCAAGACTAAAAACCACGCCGAGACTCCAAACTAGGCAAAAAAACGGAGAAAAAGACCAAGACTCCGAAAACTGAAAAATTCGGCATGACCTTTCTAGATTCTACGGACATCCACTCAGCAGACAAGAAAACACAGCTTGATATATAGATATGCAAAAGTAATGCAACAACCACGGCAACAACACATTCACAAGCAGAGAGAATCCACGGGACAACGACATAGACTAGAACAACGACGAGGCATAAAGTAGAAGACTAACTATACAACAAAAGTGAATCAAATCGCAACACATAGCAAAATAAGACTACTCCGGAAGTGTCCTGCCACTGAACACTTCCGAGCGTGTGCGATAACGCGCTAAGCCTCTACTCGGTGCCCCGCCTCGTCACCGAGAGGCGATGGGCAGAACTCACACCCGCCATCCCGATCCTCACCGAAACCACAAAGCGAAGCATGAGTACGAAAGGTACTGCAAGACTTATCCGTGGGTCCATATATGACCGACTCCAAAGGATTATGCATTTAGTTGTAGCAAGGAGTAAGCTTAAGGTAAAAGTGCGGAAAAGCATTAACATTTGTAATATAAGTGCGACAACCGAAACAAATACAAGTTTAAAGCAGTTATAGACCGCACTTACTTCTAGTGTGAAGTTGAAAGTAACAACAATTAAAGTAGAGCAATACATAACCAATTTAAAGCTCAAGCCCAACGGCGAACCGCAAGTTCAAGTTGTTTACTACGTGGATCAGCGATGAAAGAGCTTGCTCATATCCGAGAGCGGCAATTCGAATCGCTTAATTAACCTCGCAGTGGAAGCATTGATCGCACGACACTTACCACAAGGGCCTAGTGTCAACCCCTCCCAATCATACCCAATCGCCCGTCCTCCTGTGGCCCGAAAACCTAGCACCCTCGAGCAGCCCCTAAGCCCGGCTTGGCGCCGAGAGTCGGCCTAAGCCTCGCCTCAACCACGTCCAACCACAGGAAGTTACGGTCCATCGATTCCGTATGAGAGAAAGAGTGGCTTACCGCACCATAATCGGGCATGCGACCAACCGGGTGTGTGCTCGATCAAAGGGCAACCATCGAATCGGTCCTTAATCGACTCAGACGGGCTACACATTTGAGTCTCCATACCCAAATGAACCAACTCCCGCCCGGTCCACAATTTATTGATTATGACTCATAACCATACCCATTCCAATCCGTCATGTGTGAAGTGAAACAATTGTTAATAATCACAAGCGGAGAACCATTCCCCACTTGGCCCAACCCAACATCTAAGCAAAACTAAGCGTAGACTCAAGTTATAATTACCCATACTTTGGTTCCGAAGGGAGTGTTCTACAAATTTCAAGGAGTGTATGTGCAAAGCAATTAGGTTCTAACCCTGTTCCCACCATTCAACTCCTAATGCATACTTAATCGACTAAATAAGCAATTTAATTCTCTAAGATAAAATCATATAATGGGGTAAATATGCTTAGGTGCTTGCTCGATGCTTCACGAGCCTCGGTGACAACTCGCTCACCGTGATCGCCTCGATCGCGCCACGCCACCCACCGCGGATCGTTCTCTACGAGTACAAGGTATGCGAAAATGAGATGCATGCTATGCCGATGACATGCAATGAGAATTGAAAAACAACATGCACACATTCGACAACCAAAAGGAAAAACAAAGCGAAAGTCTACTACAAGCGAAAAATAAACGTTAATGCCCAACACTATTTTAACATCTAATCCTTACAAACGGAAAAACGACTGACGATAATACTCACTCATTGAACCACTGCATAGAACTATCCATTAACGGTTAGCTCAACCCATTACGACCTTTCACGCATAATCAATCACATCTAATCGAGCACCCACAATACTCCAAACCTAGATTACCGCCATGCACCACATGACCTAAATAAGGATCCTAGCATTTCACATTGTGGCTTAGCATCGATCCAACATCCGCTAAGCACACTCATTTACCAATTGACCTCAATCACTAAATAGAACCTTGTTGGCATTCAATCGAACACCCAGAGGGCGCACTTCAACTACTACACCATAGCAATTTGCATAAGCACTCCCAAACCACAAATCTCCCCATGGACATTTCATCAAACACCTAGCATGCACTAAACTCAAACCCTAACCATGCCTTGGAGAGGAGAGAGGAGAGAGAGAGGAGGGAGAGGAGATGTACTGGGGTCGGCGTGGAGGGGAGGCGGCCGGTGGAGGCGGAGCCACGAGGAGGGTGGGGCGGCGTCGGCGATGGAGCTGGGAGGAGGCGCACTTGGCCTGGGAGGGCGCAGGGGCCGGCGGCCGGGTGGAGGAGGAACCGGCGGCGCGGGCGCAGGGCCAGCCGGCCGAGCAGGGGGGGCGTCGGCGGCGCGTGGGGTGGGGAGCCACCGAGAGGGGGAGAAAGGGAGAGGCGAGGGAATGGGGGGTGGCGTCGGGTGGGAGTGAGGTGGGGGGTTTCGGCTGGGAAAAGAAATGGGGAGGGGAGAGAGAGAGAAAATGGAGTGGGGGAAGAATCTAGGTGGAAATGAATGCCCCCATGCCCACACACTTAGGAAAAAAATAAATAAATGGGACCATGACAAATCCTCCCCCCTTAGGGGAATCTCGCCCCGAGATTCAGAAACGATCGTACCGTTAGGAAGACAACTACAAGGGGAAAAGCTGAAGGATCGGCGAGTAATACTCACATGTTTCGGAAGAATTCGGGATACTCGCTTTTTAAACGGTCTTCCCGCTCCCAAGTAGCTTCATCCTCGGTGTGGTTGCTCCATTGAACCTTATAGAACTTGAGAGTCTTCCTTCGAGTCTTGCGTTCGGCCTCCTCCAACACTCGAATAGGATGCTCTTGGTATGATAAATCAGGTTCAGGCTGAACTCCGAGGTCATCCACCTCCAGAGATTCAAACAGAGTACGGAGACATTTCTTCAGCTGGGAGACATGAAACACATCGTGGACCATTCCGAGCGAAGGAGGAAGCTCTAGCTAATATGCTACTTGGCCGCGCTTTCCAAGGATCTTGAACGGCCCTACGTAGCGAGGTGCCAGCTTTCCTTTAACTCCGAATCGACGGGTGCCACGGAGAGGAGATACCTTCAAATAGGCGAAGTCGCCAGTGTCGAAGGAGAGGGGTCTCCTACGGCGATCAGCGTAACTCTTCTGTCGCGACCGCGCTATCCTCAGATTTTCTTGGATAGTCTTGACCTTTTCTTCCGCCTCCATAACCAACTCAGGCCCAATCAAGGAGCGTTCCCCACTTTCTGACCAGTTCGTGGCGCCGACAAGCTGCGACCATAAAGCGCCTCGAGCGGAGACATCCGGATCTTGGTTTGGTAGCCGTTGTTGTACGCGAACTCGGCGTCGGAAGACACTCTTCCCACTTTTTCCTCAGAGGACAAGATACAAGCCCTCAACATGTCTTCGAGGATCTGATTGACCCTCTCGGTCGACCGTCGGTCACGAGGGTTGTATGTCGAATCAGAGCGACCGTGCCCAAGGCCTCATGCAAAGCTTCTGCACTGGGAAGTGAACTGAGAGCCTCATGTCTCAAACTATCCGCTTGGGCACTCCATGCGGACTTACGATCCGGAGATATACAAGTCCGCATACTTCTTGACACGATACTTGGTGCAAACGGCCAAGAAGTCGCAGACTTCGTCGGTCGATCGATGATTACCCAAATCGAGTCATGGCTCGAGGAAGTGGTCGGCAGGTAATGAAGTCCATGGTGACATCCTCCCACTTCCAAACTGGAATAGGAAGAGGCTGAAGGGTACCGGCTGGCTTGAGGTGTTCGGCCTTCACCCTCTTGCAGACATCGCACTCTGACACATAGCGAGCGACTTCGCACTTCATGCGAGTCCACCAAAATTGCCGCCTCAGGTCTTGATACATCTTGTTGCTGCCCGGGTGAATGGTAAGCAAGGAGTTATGCGCCTCATCGAGAATCCTTCGCTTCAACTCCTGGTCATCAGGGACAACTATGCGGTCGCCGAACCACAAGGTTCCCTGTTCATCCAGGCGAAACTCAGCAGCTTGCCCCAATTTCAATTTATCCCGGATTTGGTCAACCTCTCCATCCTTCGACTGTGCCTCTCGAATCTGATCGAGCAATGTAGACCTCAACTCGATATTGGCTATGAATCCTGCCGCCCATCTCCAAGCCGAGTCTTTGGAATTCGGCACAAAGAGAGACACTCGGGACCGGAGAGTACAGCAGCTTGCATTGAGCTTTCCGACTAACGCGTCGGCTACCACATTCGCCTTCCCGGGTGGTAGTGTACCTCCAGATCGTAGTCTTTGATCAGCTCAAGCCATCTCCGCTGCCTCATGTTCAGATCTGCCTGGGTGAAGATGTACTTGAGACTTTTATGATCGATATAGATATTGCACTTGTTCCCCGTAAGATAGTGGCGCCACATCTTCAAGGCATGCACCATCGCGCAAGCTCCAAATCATGGGTGGGGTAGTGCTCCTCATGATGCTTCAAGCTGCCGAGATGCGTGAGGCAACGACTCGGCCTTCTTGCATGAGCACACACCGAGCCCAATGCCTCGACGATCGCAATACACCTCAAAAGGATTTGTGGATATCCGGTGAGTGAGGACAGAGCCGTAGTCGACGTTGCTTCAAGAAACCGAAGGCGCTCTCACGCTTCGACCATCTGAATTCAACCCCTTCTTGAGCAGCTCGATCGCCGGCCGCAATCTTTGAGAAGTCCTGGATGAAAGCGGCGATAATACCCGGCTTGATCCAAGAAAATGCGGATGTCCGTGGCGATCTTGGGCTGCTCCCATTTGAGTACATCCTGCACCTTGCTCGGGTCAATCGCCACGCTCGCCGAAAAGGGCGTGTCCCAAGAATGACACTTCCCTCGGCCGTAACTCACACTTGCCGAACTCTCGTGATACAGCGATGCTCCCTGAAGTCGCCCGAGAACAATGCGAAGGTGTCTGGCGTGCTCTTCTTCACCGGGTGAATATATCAAAATGTAAATGCGATGAAGATGACGACAAAGGAATCCAGCTCTTCCATGAATATGGAGTTCATAAGGTACATAAAGTACGCCGGAGCGTTCGTGAGGCCGAACGACATCACGGTATACTCGTAGAGCCCGTGATCTGGTGGAGAAAGCGATCTTGGGATGTCCTCGGCTCGGATCTTGATCCGATGGTAGCCGAGCCTCGATCAATCTTGGAAAATACTCGTGCACCGATCGGTGATCAAACAGGAGGTCGATCCGGGCAATGGGTACTTGTTCTTGACGGTGATCGCATTCAGGGACGGTAATCAACGCAGAGGCGCAGAGAACCATCCTTCTTGGTCACAAACAGAGCCGAGCAACCCCAAGGTGAGGAGCTCGGACGAATGAACCCTTTGTCCATCGCCCCTTCAAGCTGAGTCTTCACTCGGCTAGCTCATTGGGTGGCATTCGGTACGGTCGCTTGGAAACCGGAGCGGTCCCTGGCTGAAGCTCGACGACAAACTCGATATCCCGATCAGGTGGCATCCGGTGAGTTCATTGGGAACACATCGGGAAATTCAGACACCACGGAATCAAGTCCAGCTCTTCAACTTCTGTCCCATTTAGTGAACACAACGTGGCCTTGTTCTCATTAAGAAGTAGAGTGAGTCTACGCCTTCGATTTCGGAGTGACAGTGGTACGACTACAAAGAATCCAAAGCGACTGGTCGTGTCACCCAACTCATCCTCAGGATGACATCTATCCCAGAAGGTCTAGAAGCGACAAGGCGGCGGTGAATGGAATTCCTCGAATCTGTACTACTGCCTTCTGAACCATCTGCCTAACCGTGATCTTTGACCCCGGTGCCTCAATCACAAAGGAGGTGACACTGCTACTGACCCTCATCTGCTGCTGCTCTGCAAACCCCGTGCGGATAAAAGAATGGGAGGCCCCTGAATCAAACAACACTCTAGTCTCATGTCCCTCAACAAGAAACGTACCAGCTAGCACAGCGGAGCCCTCAGGAACCGCCTCGGCGTCGACGAAGGTGACGCTGCCTCGGCTCGACGTAGGTAGTGGCAGTGGTGCTGTCGCGCCCGAAGGTCGTGGAGCGCCGGTGCCGGTACCGCGACGCGGGAAGGGGCAGTCCCGGATGAAGTGGCCCGCGCGTCCGCAATTGTAGCACGGACCGGGACCGGGACTCGCTGCTGCTCTGGCTGCCGGTGGCGGTAGCGGTGGTCGTGGCCGGGGAGCGGCAACCGACGGCTGGGCCGACGCGACCGATCGACGGCGGCTGAAGCAGACGGCCTCGGCGGGCCGATCTGAGACCGCTCTGAGTTCAGCCGCGAGCCGCCGCCCGAGTACGGTGTCGCCGCTTCCTCTTCTTCTCCTCCCGATGAGCCCGCATCTTGAGCTCAACGGTGATCGCGCTCACCAGGTCATTGTAGTCGGCCGAAGTCGCAGACGGACGACTGTCTGCATCTTCGCCGTCGGCCCACTCACAAACCGACCTTGCTTCTTCCGTCGGTGTCAACCTCTTCGGGCGATCTGCGAGGTAGTTGAACTCTTGCGAGTAGTCAACCACCGACTTGCCGAGCTGTCGGAGGGTGAGAAATCGCCGCTTCTTCATGTCCATGAGGCCCTTCGGGATGTGGTACGCCCAAACGCCTCACGGAACTCAGCCCAAGTAAATCGGTGCCCGCAGTGTGCATCACCCGCAAATTGGCCCACCAAGCACCAAATAGGCTCTCGAGCCGCCGCGCCGCTGGCGAGCCTTCTGGAGCTCCCCACAGTCGATAAGAGCAAACTTCTGCTCTATCGTGTGCAGCCAATCGTCGGCCTCCAACGGATCGGTGGCCCGTGAGAAGACCGGTGGCTGCGTGTGCAGGAAGTCGAGATAGCTGGTGGGCCGACCCCGCCCATCACCGCGGCCACCATGCTGGACCCGATCCTGGACTAGCATCTCCAGGATCCGATTTGTCGCCTCCTGGTGCTACTCGGTTCGCTGCAGAATGTCCAACACGTTGGGAGGAGGTGGTGGAACAGCACACTCTGGCCGTTGCCGCTCGTCACCTCCATCACCCCCAGAGGTGGAAGCCCCACGGGTCCTCATTCTGTCACCAACAAGACAGACGACACAGGTTAAACTCCACAAGGGAAAACATACTTCAAGATTATCAGAAATCCTAACTCGATCTAGTCAGGACTGCAGCACTCCGCGCTGGAGCCCTACAAGCCCATCCTACACAAAAGCACAAAGTATGATGCAAAATGACATGGTAAACATATGCATGCATGACATGACATGAACCTCATATGCATAATATGGATGCACGATTCCAACGTAATCGTTTCTCCCACGCTCACCATTTTACGTAACTCTCCTAAATATATACCTAGGGCGGGTAATCAGTACTAAGCTCTACCTAATGCATCATGCAAGTCCTAATCAATCACCTAAGTGGTCGTCAAGTTTAAGTTCGTCTTTATGCACCTTGCTCTGATACCAACTTGTGAGGAGCCGCCCAGATCGTCCTCGAGTTGTTGGATGAACAGTTGCTCCCATCGGATTTTGGATCCTAGCAACCAATCACCGGAGGTGATCCTGATGCTAATACCCAAGCCCAATGGAGACAACCTTACGAACGTCCAAACGACTCGACAACAACCCCGGTATTCCCCCGGTATGCGACTCAAACACGCCAGGATCACCGCATACCGAAAACAATACGATATCAATTCAATTTGCATAAAGGGGGCAACGAACCCAAACTTTCGAACCAACACGCAAGCGGATAACAACGGCACAAAGACGAACCCAACAACCACCAACCAAGACTAAAAACCACGCCGAGACTCCAAACTAGGCAAAAAAAAGCGGAAAAAGGACCAAGACTCCGAAAATCAGAAAAATTCGGCATGACCTTTCTAGATTCTACGGACATCCACTCAGCAGACAAGAAAACACAGCAGTTGATATATAGATATGCAAAAGTAATGCAACAACCACGGCAACAACACATTCACAAGCAGAGAGAATCCACGGGACAACGACATAGACTAGAACAACGACGAGGCATAAAGTAGAAGACTAACTATACAACAAAAGTGAATCAAATCGCAACACATAGCAAAATAAGACTACTCCGGAAGTGTCCTGCCACTGAACACTTCCGAGCGTGTGCGATAACGCGCTAAGCCTCTACTCGGTGCCCTGCCCGGTCACCGAGAGGCAAGATGGGCAGAACTCACACCCGCCATCCTCGATCCTCACCGAAAACCACAAAGCGAAGCATGAGTACGAAAGGTACTGCAAGACTTATCCGTGGGTCCATATATGACCGACTCCAAAGGATTATGCATTTAGTTGTAGCAAGGAGTAAGCTTAAGGTAAAAGTGCGGAAAAGCATTAACATTTGTAATATAAGTGCGACAACCGAAACAAATACAAGTTTAAAGCGATTATAGACCGCACTTACTTCTAGTGTGAAGTTGAAAGTAACAACAATTAAAGTAGAGCAATACATAACCAATTTAAAGCTCAAGCCCAACGGCGAACCGCAAGTTCAAGTTGTTTACTACGTGGATTTGTGCGATGAAAGAGCTTGCTCATATCCGAGAGCGGCAATTCGAATCGCTTAATTAACCCTGCAGGAAGCATTGATCGCACGACACTTACCACAAGGGCCTAGTGTCAACCTCCCAATCATACCCAATCGCTGGCGTCCTCGCGTGGCCGAAAACCTAGCACCCCTCGAGCAGCCCCAAGCCCGGCTTGGCGCTCGAGAAGTCGGCCTAAGCCTCGCCCTCAACCACGTCCAACCACAGGAAGTTACGGTCCATCGATTCCGTATGAGAGAAAGAGTGGCTTACCGTACCATAATCGGGCATGCGACCAACCGGGGTGTGCTCGATCAAAGGGCAACCATCGAATCGGTCCTTAATCGACTCAGACGGGGCTACACATTTGAGTCTCCATACCCAAATGAACCAACTCCCGCCTCGGTCCACAATTTATTGATTATGACTCATAACCATACCCATTCCAATCCGTCATGTGTGAAGTGAAACAATTGTTAATAATCACAAGCGGGAGAACCATTCCCCCACTTGGCCCAACCCAACATCTAAGCAAAACTAAGCGTAGACTCGTTATAATTACCCATACTTTGGTTCCGAAGGGAGTGTTCTACAAATTTCAAGGAGTGTATGTGCAGCAATTAGGTTCTAACCCTGTTCCCACCATTCAACTCCTAATGCATACTTAATCGACTAAATAAGCAATTTAATTCTCTAAGATAAAATCATATAATGGGGTAAATATGCTTAGGTGCTTGCACGATGCTTCGCCGGAGCCTCGGTGACAACTCGCTCACCGTGATCGCCTCGATCGCGCCACGTCACCCACCGCGGGATCGTTCTCTACACGAGTACAAGGTATGCGAAAATGAGATGCATGCTATGCCGATGACATGCAATGAGAATTGAAAAACAACATGCACACATTCGACAACCAAAAGGAAAAACAAAGCGAAAGTCTACTACAAGCGAAAAATAAACGTTAATGCCCAACACTATTTTAACATCTAATCCTTACAAACGGAAAAACGACTGACGACAATACTCACTCATTGAACCACTGCATAGAACTATCCATTAACGGTTAGCTCAACCCATTACGACCTTTCACGCATAATCAATCACATCTAATCGAAAGCACCCACAATACTCCAAACCTAGATTACCGCCATGCACCACATGACCTAAATAAGGATCCTAGCATTTCACATTGTGGCTTAGCATCGATCCAACATCTCGCTAAGCACACTCATTTACCAATTGACCTCAATCACTAAATAGAACCTTGTTGGCATTCAATCGAACACCCAAAGAGGCGCACTTCAACTACTACACCATAGCAATTTGCATAAGCACTCCCAAACCACAAATCTCCCCATGGACATTTCATCAAACACCTAGCATGCACTAAACTCAAACCCTAACCATGCCTTGGAGAGGAGAGGGAGAGAGAGAGGGAGGGAGAGGGAGATGTCTCTTGGGGGGGTCGGCCAGCGTGGAGGGAGGCGGCCGGTGGAAGGCGAGCCCGGCAGACGAGGAGGAGTGGGGCGGCGTGGCCAGTGGAGCTGGGAGGAGGCGCTTGGGAGGGAGAAGCGAAGGGGCAGGCCGGCAGTGGAGGAGGAACCGGCGGGCGGCGCAGGACGGCCTGGCCGAGCAGGGGGGGGCGTCGGCGGCGCGTGGGGTGGGGAGCCACCGAGAGGGGGAGAAAGGGAGAGGCGAGGGAATGGGGGGGTGGCGTCGGGTGGGAGTGAGGTGGGGGGTTTCGGCTGGGAAAAGAAATGGGGAGGGGAGAGAGAGAGAAAATGGAGTGGGGGAAGAATCTAGGTGGAAATGAATGCCCCCATGCCCACACACTTAGGAAAAAAATAAATAAATGGGACCATGACAGGCATGCTGAGAGTTGTAGAAAAAAAGAGGGATTGGCTATGAGACAGACGCAACTGCAATACAACCCCGATGGTACGGTACGTAACTGGGACTATAATCCTGAGGTAGCTCGTGAAGCTCTTTGTCGTTTAATTGCTTCCCAAGATCTACCTTTAAACTTTGGTGAGTCATCAGCATTTGAAAAATATATTAAGACCGCTCATAATCCTAGGTTTTCTTCAGTTTCTAGACAGACAACAACTAGAGATCTGATTAAGTACTATAATAATTGTCGTGATAAGCTAAAAGAGCTCTTTAGTACTTGCACTTTTTCTGTGTCTTTGACATCAGATATATGGAGTGGTAGGGCTAAAGAAGATTACCTTAGTGTAGTTGCTCATTTCGTAAACAATGACTGGCAGCTAGAGAAGAGAATTATAGGATTCAAATTAATTGACGTAGCACACACTGGCGAAAATATTGCTGATTGTATTATAAAAGTTGTGGAAGACTTTAGCCTCACAGATAAAATTTTTGCAATAACATTAGATAATGCTGCAGCAAACACTTCTGCAATGAATATTCTTACTCCACTTTTTAGTACGTACGCCCAATCTTTCTTGTTACATCAGCGTTGTGCTTGTCATATTATTAATCTTATAGTTAAGTCTGGTTTAAAGAGGTTAAACACGTACCTTGAACCTTTTCGTGTTGCAATATCTTTCATTAATAATTCTAATGTACGAGTAGCATCATATAAGAACTATTGTCTTGCAATGGGTGTACGTCCACGTAAATTTGGTCTAGATATGCCAATTAGATGGAACTCTACTTTCTTGATGCTTAAGGAACTCGTACCCTATAAGGACACATTTTCTGTTTTTATTAATACGAACTATCGTACCCGGGATGGTCAACCGCTACTCACAGAGCAACATTGGTATGTTGCTAATTACTTGTTGTCATTTTTGGAAATTTTTTTTGATGCGACTAATTCTTTATCTGGAGTTTATTACTCAACATCTCCTTTAATTGTACATAATATTCTAGAAATTGCCACTCACTTAAAGAACTACGAAAATGATAGTCTTTTACATGAAATTGTTTTTCATATGAAAACTAAATTTTTGAAATATTGGAAAGAAATTCCTATGTTATATGCATTCGCATTTATTTTAGATCCTAGAGCTAAAATTCGAGGATTTGGTAATGTTCTCTCACTTCTAAGTGATGCGATAGGCACTGATTATTCTAGTTATTTTTCACATGTTCGTGCTAACTTATCTGAAGTTTATGCTAAGTACGATCAGAAGTTTAGTGGAGTTCGCCTACAGCGACCTCCACCACCACCCACAACAGGTAAGAAGAAAACTGCGTGGGGAAAGATATGGGGTGCAGGTGGCTCTACCTCAAGAAGTTCGAGTACAACAACGTCAAGTTCAGACATAATAACAGGTGGTGGGGAGCTGGCAGCCTATCTCAATAGCGACACTGTTAACTACCAAGAGCAGCAAGAGGAGGATTTCAACATTTTACAGTGGTGGCATGAGCACAAGATAACATATCCGGTGCTTTCCATATTAGCACGGGATGTGTTAACAGTTCCTGTCTACAATTTCTTCGGAGTCTGCTTTTAGTCTATCTGGAAGAATAATCGAGGAGAGAAGAACAAATCTGACAAGTGAGATGGTGGAAATACTTCTCACTGTGAAAGATTGGGAACTAGCTGAACAACGAGCTCAACACACTACGGAAAATGTTGAGCTGGCGACAACGTTTCAAAACCTTTACCTTGATCAGGAAGAATACTTGTAATCTTCACTTTTTCCCTGTACCACTGAGCTAGGTTGTACTCTTTTTTCTTTGCCAAGGTTTTCTCGTATTGAGTTTTTACTTGGCAAAGTTTTTAACGAGGCAGCCAAATATCAATAAAGCTCATTATTTAATTCTAATTATTTAGCTCATTTTAGAATTTATTTTATATTTTTAGCTTTTCCTTAATTTATATATATTTTTAAAAGTTTTCCTACATTCTTGAGTTTTTCTAATTATTCTAACTTTTATCATTTATTCTGATTTTTTTTGGAATTTTTCCAATTTTTTTTGGATATTTTTCAATTTTTTCTGATTTTTTTCTTCAAAATTTCAATTTTTATGCATTAACGGGCCGACTCGGCCCGTTTAGTCTGTTTGGTCGTGAAGCATGGTCAAGACGCACGCCCGTTTGGCAACCGCCGCGTGCTTGGCGTACCAAGACGTGGTCGACGGCAAGACGGCCCGTTTATTAGCCGGGCCTAAACGGGCCGTGCCGGCCGTTAAACGGGCCGGGCCATGCCGGGCCGCCCGTTTGGCCATCTCTAGCATGGGATATGTATGTGATCTACTCATATTCCAAGCATCATCTGAACTAGTATAAATAGCAGCTACTGTGAATCATCCAAAATTAATAAATGTGCAAACTTGTAATCACTACTACAAAATCGGGCATCACAACCGGCCTATTAGAAACGGTTTGGTGCGAACCGGTTGTAATACTCGCACCAGAAGCGGTTCGTGGCAACAGGCCGGAGGGGATCTCTAGAAGCGGTTCGTGGCACGAACCCCTTCTAAAGCCCCTCCTTTAGAAGCGGTTCGTGACACGAACCCCTTCTAAAGCTTTAGAAGCGGTTGGGTCCAACCGCTTCTAAAGCTTTAGAAGGGGTTCGTGTCACGAACCGCTTCTAAAGACCCAATTCAGAAGGGGTTCGTGTCACGAACCGCTTGTAGAAGCCCAGTTTTAGAAATAATAAAAGGAATGCGTGCCCTACTCTATCAGAGAGCACGCGTGGGTGGGTTGGCTAGATGGATGAGGCGAGTCATGAGGATGGAGTCTGGTCGTGGGTTCGAATCCCGTTCCCACGATATTATTACTGCCTTTTACCGCTTGGTGTCGCACCACCACAACCGGTTGCTAGAAGTGGTTCCGAACCGCTTCTATAAGCTGGTTCTGTAGTAGTGAATCCTCACATAATACTACATCTCACTACCACTATTTGTACAGCAAAAGAAATCACCATGAATCCTTAAGCTCCCTGTACCATAATGCAACTACAGTAGCTAGCAAAGGTTCTATTCAATAACTGTATTATGGGAGGGACTTTCAACTGGCAATCGGAAAGCCTGTGAAGGATCTATTTTGTCTCGACTCTGGCAATTAGAAAGTTCTAGTGAGTGAGGTCAAGTTCACAGTTGAGGCCAACCAATTGCCTTGTGAACGAGGCCATGCTCGCAGCTAAGGGTAAGCAGTTGCCTGTGCAGAGCCTCCCAAGCCCAATTTCAACCAATTGCCACGATTCTTTACTATTTATACGTATTCTTTTAATGAAAGTATGTAGGTGAGGCTGCATTAGACAAACTTAATGTATAGAATAATAATACTTCAATGTAGAATATAGTTCCTAATTTCATGGGGGAAATAATAGGAAGCGGTAGCACAATCATTCATTCATCCTAGATCTAGGCACCAACTCTCCCCACTTTCCTTCCTCAAAGCAACATGCTCCTATCATTCACATGAAACTGGCAAACTGCACACCCACATCAATTTATATCTACACATACGGATATAGTAATATCTATTATTTGCTACCTTGTGATCTCAATTTAAAGATGCACCTGATGCAATACCGTACGTACAGAGTACAATGATTTGATATAAATGCTCCAAATTCTGGATCCGCCTCTTGCCATGCAAATAAAGGAAGAGAGAAAAGGAGAAAAGAGATTATACTTGTCTCTTCGCGAAGAGACAATAATATAGACAACATATAAAACACTATTTCGTGGATTGTTGTCTATAATAAGCACATTTTATACTATAATTAAAGTTTGTAGAATCTCATAGAGAGAGCCTTAAGATGTAATCTATTGTGGAAGCTGTATTTAATTTTGTTTTTAGATGATATAAAAGAGTATATAGATAGCAGTCGTCTTTGTTATTGTACATGCTCTAATGAATGTTCCACAACAACTAAAGCTACACTTCCAAAACAACTAACAGTACACATATGAAGCCAACAAAATTCAGAGCCAATGTGCTTGGTAGGTAGGGGTGGATAACGAGCCAGTTGAACTTTTTTTCGAGTTTTCTTCGACACTGATTTATTCTTATTTATTATAGTCTCCTGTATTGTTTGAGACCCAACTTCGAACCGAGCTTAATGAGCCGAGCCTAACGAGCCGAGCCGAAGTTGACTCTTGTTTCAAATCAACTAATTTTTATTTTAAAAGAAAAATGAATGTAATCAGAGCAATTTTGAAACGAGCCACCGAGCCAGCTCAATGAGCTTTTTTTCCAGCCCTATTGCTAGGCTCAATTTTTTTTTTCAGATCTAAGCATTCATATGAACGAAGGGCGCTACGGCCGGTTGGAATGGAACCATTGCCATGGAAGAAGACAACAAATGGACAAGGACAGGTCGGGGGCCGAGGAGGAAGTTAGGGTTACGACTGGCGGCGGCATGCTTGGACGAGAGGATGTGCGCGCAAGAGGAGTGAGGTCGCTAGTCGCTGGTTGTCGTCACTATGGTCGCAAAAGAGTGTCGCCGTCAAGCGGGTTTGGAGTCGCCGCATGCTTGCCCAGCTCCAGACGCGTAGCCCAGGAGAGGCACAACGATGCCCGAGGCTCGAGCTGCCGAGAGGGGGTAAGTGATGACATTTGCTGGTAACTACTTCAACCTCAATGGTTTCTTTTGTTTCAGGTGGGCAGGCTCCTCACAAGAATCCACATGAATGTTGCTCCTCATTGCTAGTTTTTTTTAGATTCAGCTTCTCGCAAGTAGGATTGAGTAGTTTTGGGAAGCCGGATGTTTTGCACAACTCTACAAGATACAGACGAGAAACTGGGAGTTGAGCTGTACTGAATATAGCTTAAGAATCTTTGGTACACCGGTGGTAAATACCGGAGTGGCGTTGCAATCAGCTCCATGTTGTTATCCTGTGCGATTGCGCATGAACTGTTCACTCATCTACCCCCCCTTTTTTTTTTTTTTGCAAAAATAGCTTCATCTCGAATTTTCTTTTGCAAAACGAACCCCTCTAAACACCGTGGAAGGTGCATTCCGTGGTACAGTACCGCGAAATGCACCTTCCGTGCTATAGTACCGTGAGGTATTGTAGTAGTACTGTGCGCGTGAAAATCCCGTGTTCCTAGTCCACGACAAGCGAGTTCCAGCGTCACTACTCCGCGAAAACTGGTTTCTTGTGCTCCAGCACCGCAGTAACTTGCCGGATTCCGTGCCGGCACAACTCCCGCGCCACTCACGCGCGGCAAGCCTCTTTCCGTGGTCCCCTTGCTCAGAAAGTGCTAGATGTCACACCCTGATCCTTCTGCTGAGGGAGAAAGCTATTTTGGGAAAAAAAAATAAGAAAGGTGCTACTTTTGTAAGAAAAAAAAAAAAAGTAAAGTAAACGCTAAAACAGTGAAAAATTCACTTCAAGTACGCATGGCAACCGCGGTCCGTGCAAAGCAGACGCCGTAGCAGAACCATGATGAATTCCGGCTCCGCGGCTCTGTCGAAATCAAATCTCAAACCCCATGGGGGAGACGAGATCGAAGCAGGTGCTAGTCCGATCAATCGAGCAGATGTTTCTGTAATCAGTCGGCCGTACATGCTGCCGTCCTTGTATCATGTTTCTCTAATCAGTCGGCCGTACATGCTGCCGTCCTTGCATCACCGGTTGACCATAATCGAGCAGCGACGCGGGATCACCGGATCAGACCAGCCATCTTAATCTATCGTAGTGATCAATCGAGATCGAAAGAGCGACGGCGCATGCAGCAGCCGGCAGTAGCACTGTACAGCGGCACGGTACACCGAATTAGAGCTTAAAGATGGCGCAAGACACCAACAAATTATCTTTACACTTTTGTATCTCTAAACTTGGAGTAATACAAAATCCGGCACCGTGCCGCGCTGCCACTGCTGATCCTGGCATCGGATCCCACCCCACCCGAGCCCCGGCTCCCATGCGTTGCGATCGCGAGTTTCGACGTGCCGAGCGAGCGAGCCGCGGCGCGGCGCGAAGAAACGGACGGGAAAAGCAGGGGGGAAAAGATGGGTGCGCCTGTTCGCGCGGAAGGGAAATCCGCCCAGATGGCGCCAGTGCGGTGCCAACTGCCAGGTGGAGTAACTCCTGCCTCTCCTCCCCGTCTTCTTTCCCTTTCCTCGCTGAAACGGCCAGTCACTGCTCATCAATAGGAGCAAAAGCTAAAGAGAGGGGGAGAGAGGGGGGGCTCGTAGCTGCATGCCTGCCAGGGAGACGGACGCACCACACCGCACCACACACATTGTCACGTACAAGTAGGCCTACTCTGAGAGAGAGAGAGAGCTATACGGCTATAGAGTCCTACAGAGGCAGAGGCTATGCGTGCCGTCGTGCCATTTATAAACAGAGCCCCGTGGTCCGTTGTTGGTTTCCAAGGATAATAAACGCACTCCCTCCCTCCCTTTTCCCTGCTATATATACACGGCACGCTCGTCCACCAAGTAACATTAACTCCTTGGTTGAGCTTGACACTCAAGTGCAGAGGAGAAGACGAGTGTGTGTGTGTGTGAGAGAGAGAGAGAGAGGCATGGGTGAGGAGGTCAATTGCAACGCCGTGATGGAGGCTGGCAACGTCAAGGAGAACGGCTGCACCGCGGCGGAGGCGGAGGCTGTGGCCGAGGCCGACCCCCGGCTGCAGGGCATCTCCGACGCCATCCGCGTCGTCCCCCACTTCCCCAAGCCAGGTCCATAGAATCTCCTCTCAGCTCCTCTTGCTTCAACTAGCGGCTGTTCAAACATGCAGGCACGAACATTCTTGGCGCGTGTGCAGGCATCATGTTCAACGACATCACGACGCTGCTGCTGCAGCCGGGGGTGTTCAAGGACGCCGTGGACATCTTCGTAGAGCGCTACCGCGGCATGGACATCGCCGCCGTCGCCGGTAACAACCGCTCACCCGTCTCCTTTCTTCCTCCCCTTGTCGCTCCGCTCTGCCGCCTCTGCGAGAGGCAGCGGAGCTGAGCTGTGGGCAGTGTTCTGAGATTCCGTCATATCTTTGGGGGAGATCTCCCCCTGGTCCTTTTGCCCCCCATCCATGTTTGTCGTCGCCCGCCTCGCGCCCGGGTCTACTACCAACGCCTTTTCCCGCATCGCTCTAGCTGCTACCCCGTCGCCTTTCCTCGGGAGGATAATATCATATCGCGGCGGCAATAATACTCTCACGCCACTGTTGCTGCCGGCTTAGCTTTGCCGTGGTCGCGCTCCGGGTCCGGCCCGGCCCGGCCCGGCCTGGGGGATATCCACCCGGTGCGCCGCGCTACGCGCACCACGCCGTTTGTTCTGCGAAAACCGTTGCGATCTCTCGCCGGCAGAGCGGTCCCACCGGCAGGTGGAATCTGTTGAGCCAGCGATGGTTTGCAGCAGCTTCGTAGTAGGAATTGTTTGGTACGCTGAGCGCTCCCGGCCCTGAATCCAGGGCTGCCTACATGGCTGCCGCATTTATGAGGTAAAGTTGGCATTTAATACGTGTGCATGTGGGGGGTCACGGACCTTGTGCTAAGCTAGTAGTAGTAGTATAGTTTTTTCTTTATGCCATGGCTGGCCATGGCGAGAACTTTCGCTGTGGTGTTCTTTAGAGAAGAGAACCGGTTTCGCGGCGTGCGTGCCAGAATGTTTGGCGCAGCGCGCGTTTTCCTTGGCTTTTGCCCATGACGCGTCGCGTTTTCCCAAGCTTTTCCACGGTGTCCTGCACCCGTGGCCCGTGGCCGGAATCCGCCGCATCCATTCGCGTATCGGGGGCGCGTGTGCCACGGGCAGATCTCGCGGCGAGCCAACCAAAATGCATCGGACGGCCGCGGCCGCGGCCGCACGGGATCGGACGGTGGGGGGAGGGGTGCTGCCGCACCTATAATTGATTCTTCTTTTCCCTTTTGGTGGCTCTCTGATGTCATGCGTGTGCCCGATCCGCTGTCGTTTTCACAGAAAAGTACTGCATCTGAGATTTTGCTTTGTTGTTTGTTGGATACTCTGTCTGGTTCTGCTATTCTTGTTCCTGGTTTTTCCCCCTTCTGTTCCCCCCTGTTTTTTAATATCTTATTCTTGACTAAATGAACTTATGTGTCATTCTCTCTCTCTCTCTTTGATAAATTCTCTTTTATTACTTGTGTAAGACTCCGAACTAGTTTGGTTGTGATGGATAAGTTGATACCATTCAGTTCTCGGTGAGAGTCATAGTGGAGCACCGTTCTGACTTTCTTCTTATTCCGCCAGGGATTGAGGCTAGAGGATTTATATTTGGCTCGGCGATTGCGCTAGCCATTAGTGCGAAGTTCATACCGTTGCGTAAGCCTAAGAAACTCCCAGGTGAGGTTCCCTCGAAGAAGTTTGATTTGAGGATCAATTTGCTTGCTCTCAATCCTGCTGCTATTGACATGTCTAGCCTGTGGTGACAACGTACTTAAGTAAATTTGGTTCTCTTTTTATTTTCCGCGAGGAAGTAAATTTGGTTCTCTATTTATTTTCCGCGAGGAAGTAAATTTGGCTATCTGACAGTAAAAGTACTGCTCTAGTCCATAATCGCTGATACCAAAGTTGCACTAGTCAATCCCTTTATGCAGTCCATGATGGAATCTGAAGAAATTTGTAAAGACTGTTAGTACGATCTGTCTTTGCACTTTTCGTAACATGTTCTATTACACTGGTATATATATACTGTGTGGCATCATTTAGCCAAAGTACGATTCTGTTTGGCTTGCTCGTCAAATGAAGTTTGTTTGCAGAAATCGACATGTGCTAACATTCGCTTTTACAAACATGAAAGGTGAGGTTATTTCTGAGACCTATATTCTCGAGTATGGGACTGATTGTTTGGAGATGCATGTTGGGGCTATCGAACCCGGTGAGCGTGTACTGGTCATTGATGATTTGGTTGCAACTGGTGGGACACTTTGTGCTGCCATAAGGCTTCTTGGTACGTATCTACCTTTTATAACTAAGAATATGCATTTAAATGCAATCCTTGACCAGTAATTGTATGATTATGAAGTAACTATGAATATATGAATATGCAAGTACTCCTTCCAGTTTGATAATAGATGTCGTTTTGGACATAGTGATGGTTAAACTTCTAAAACTTTGACTATCGATATATTTTTAAATATTTAAATTGGATATATGAAAATTATATGTGTAGACTTGTCTCGAGAAGTACTTTCATAATATTATAATTTTATTGGGTTTTATAAATATATTAAATAAAAAATAGCAGTCAAAGTTGTGTTTTGAAGACCGTGTCGATGTCCAAAACGACATCTATTATCAAACTGGAGGGAGTATAGCTAATGGAGCCAGGTAAGGAACCAGAAAAAAAAAATTGCATTTGATTTCTTTTCTTATGGATGCCATCTTTATTTATTTCTCTGTTGCTCGTGCAACTCCAGAGGTTGTTTCCACTCGCAGAGTCACAATGAAGTATTCACTGACCAAGTGACCAGTGTAACAGTTGAAACTTTCGATTGTGCCCTGTGATCCCGTGACATATTGCAGCAAGCACTAGTGCATGGCAGTTGCCAGTTGCTTCAATATCAGATTATCCAGTACTGCTCGTCTTGAAACTGTCCCACATCTTCCGATTTTAACCCAAATCTGGGACATCAATAGTTAGCGTTTCTTCTCACTCTAACCCAAATCTAAGACACCAAAAGTTAGTAGCAATAGCGTCAGAAATGACTACAATAGTCCTGGAAAGTAATAGCCGAAATTGATTGGCTTTTAGTTGCTAATGGAAGGCATCTATACCACTTAGTGATAACCGGTACAGGGGCATGGCATTTTTGTTGCTTGTAGGCCAACAAATGTCCTTAATGGGTCATACTTTATACCTTCATAATTAGGACGTACAACATCTTGTTTGAAGATCTTTTTGGAGAGAATCTTGTTTCCTATACGGAATTTATTTGGAGACAGGATTTGTTTTGACACTGCATGTTTTGAGTACTCCTCTGAAGGTGCTCCCACCTTGTGAATATCATTTCGGCTATACCTTTTGTTGTCCGCGCCTCCTGTGCTATCATGCCATTAAACATGCATCTTTATATATATATATATATATACACATTTTACATAGAGTTCTTTTACAGTGCACAACAATGAATATAGACTGTTTATTGCCTTTAATTCAAAGGTTAAAAATAGATTAGATCAAGTTATACTACCATGTGTAGTAGAATGCGAGGAGGGGTAGAATGGTAAAATTTTTTAATACGGTGGATGGGTAAAACAGTAAATGAATTTTTTCTCCCACCCGAAGCCCATTTCTTCATCCCCACCGGAAGCCATCCCTTTATCAGTGCATCGCGCGTCGGAGGACCTCGACGACTCGCTAAAATTATGTTAATACCCTTTTAAAATGTAATATTTTTATTTGTAAAAGTTCATAATACCCCCAAAATCAATGGTTAGATCTAATTTATACTACCATAATATACTACAAGTAAAAGAGCTCTTTTACACAACCCTGGCCTTTTGGATTCTTTTCTGAATTTTGTCTTGTGCTAAGAACAATATATTGGCTTGCCGCATATTTCTCTTACTGTATAATCTGCTTTCCAGAACGTGCTGGAGCTGATGTGGTTGAGTGCGCATGTCTGATTGGGCTCCCTAAATTTAAGGTATTCTTGTTACGTGACTCGCAGAAATCCAAGCTCGATATTGACAAACATATATTTTTTTTTCCTGCTCCTCCTTACAGTACGTAGTATTTGTTTACCGCTCTGAAGCCTGAATCACATTTTCGCTAGATTTGACCAGTTCCATAGTATAGTTGTTGGCATGTACGCCTGTACTAGCTTCCTCAGATAATGTCTGCTTCGTACACCTCATGTAACATGTTGATACTATATAGCTTCAGGCTGGAGCCAATGGTTTCGTTTCGCAAAGCGGCCATGAACAACTTAATTGCCTTATTATATAAGTACGACAAACATGACCATGTCTTCTCTGTACCCCACAACTGAGATACTCATCGTTACCAGCTGGTCGTCCATAGACTGGAACAAAACCCAATGGGTATCTCTTTTCTTTTCTTCAAAAGCAAGAGTGAACAGTTTAAAAAACTGGCACTCTGTTGCTTGTGCTATCCTATAGGATGAATTAAGGAACAAGGGCTAGCACTACACTGATTTCATCTGGTCATTGTCCTGTGCTATCCTGAATAAAAACTAGGACGAGTCAAGGAATAAGGACTAGCATTTACACTAATGTCATCTCGTCATAGCACTTATTGTACTTGTATTAGCGTGAGAGCACACCTCGATTCATGTTATGCACAACTGATGGGCATTGCTTGCATCTTACCAAAGTCAGGATAGAGATCCTGTACGTTTTCAGAACCGAAAGTCTTGAGGACATTTGAAACAAGCAGCGGGCAACCATTTTATATGCTCGCTGTTAATATTGAACTAGTCACTAGGAAGCTTTAAGTTACAACTGATCGAAGTTTTCCTTTGAATGGTTTAGAATTACTGCTGCTTTACGAGAGAACACGCCATTATTTTTGCTTGAAATTGGTTTACTGAGACACAATTTCCATGCAGGATTCCTACAAGCTCAACGGAAAGCCAGTCTATGTACTGGTGGAGTCCCGCGAATATGAAAAGTAAGAAATTAATGATCAGGTGAGCATCATTGGCTTACTGCCTCATTGCTTGAAATTTCCCAGCATGTCGTGTAGTGGTATCATGGTTTCGAATTTCGCCGAAATTTCACCGAATTTCGGCGAAATTCGGTTATTTCGGTGGGTCCCGAATTTTTTTTATACCGGTTGCATTTCGGTTGGTTCTTTTGAATTTTATTCGAAATTTCAAAATTTGGTCAAAGTTTATCCAAAAATTCAAATTTTGATCAAAATTCATCCAAAAATTCAAATTTTTGGATAGCCATTTCGTCCCGAAATTTCACCGAAATTTCCGAAATTTCGGAATTTCGGTGATTTCGGTGGGTGCCGAAAAAAATTTCTAACCGAATTTCGAAACCCTGAGTGGTATTACTCAGTTGTGTGTCACATTCTAAGAGGTTGATGTGTATCAGATTAACTAGAATTTGAGCAGTGCTTCATATGGTAGTAAAGTAGTAGAAACACTCTTAACAAATCAACGGTTAGATGTAATTTTTACTACACATTATATACTACAAGTATAATGCACCATAAAATTTCTCATGGAATATTCATTTCTTCACTCATTTGGTTCGCATCTTGTTTTCTCAGGAATGCACATGGCTTCATTCCTTACTACTGCAAGTGAAGGGTGGACGGATATCAACAAGTCTGCGGTACATTGTTAAGGCTAGCTGCTACGCATTAGAGAGAGAGAGAGAGAGAGAGGGGAGAGACTAGAGAGTGGTGAATCGATGTAGTCTTGTAGGCTGAGTAGTTTTTCAGAGTACTGATGAGCTTGTAGTTCTTTCGGGAACATATTATTAGCTGAAAACAAGAGTTCTCTTGTTCCATTGTTTAATTCTGTGGTTTAATTTATGGGCACTGGTTTTTAGAGAAATTCGGCAGCTTTACATATGCTTAATAATGTCTTGGAACACATTGATACACCCTTAGTATGGGGTATATGCTGAATCAACTCATCACTAGTATCTGAAGGTTAGTGACAGAAATCACAGAGAACAACACGTTGCTTCTCCCCTTCTGTTGGAGGCTAGTGAGAGAGATCAACCAAACTACGAACAAGATCACGAAGACCGCAAAGCTGCGCCCACGATCGTGTTGAGAGCTTCCGCGAGCTGCATCCGTCCATGTTTCCTCCTCGGCCTTTTCGTTGGTCCCAACTCATAAAGCCGTGTAGCGATGCAGGCCCTCCTCGCTGGGCACTGCCGCTCTGAGGCTGAGATCCCGTGCGCAGCTGCGCATCCTAGTGTCGAGGCTTCGTGCATGTCATCTCACACATGCCATCCTCCATGCATGCGCTGCTCTGCTCTGCTCTGCTCCGTCCGCTGTTCTTTCAGCGTCGTCCCAAGGCGACGTGTTGTCTTGTCACATCGATCGAATCGGCCGGCAGGCGATGCCGGTCTGGCCGGCCGGGCGGGGCAGAGGCTGCAGGAGTGGAGCCCTTCCGCCCGCGGCGGCTAGTACAGTTTTCAGGCGCGTGATACGTGTGTTTTCGCATTGTTGCCGGCTCGGCAGGCGCTGGGCGCGGTGGTGGTGGCGCCTGTTGCACGACGGCTTTTCCAGCGTCAAAACTGGGCCTCCCACACACGAGCCACCAGTCGTTAACGTACTGGGGAGCGGCAGTGTTGCGCGTGGCTGGAAATAATAACATGTGGTGTCTGCCTGCCTCCCTCCCTCCTGCAGTAGCCGGATTGGTAGGTGACGCCTGGGAATTGGTGGATCGCTCTGGGTAGCTGCCGCGCCAGTCGTGTACCCTAGCTCGGGTCGTGCTACGGCTACGATCGATTGGGAGCGTCGGATGGTAGATCGGACGATCGGGGAAGTGATCTGCCGTGTGGTAGCGGATTAGAGCTGGCCCGGCCAATTTGTGGGTTTGGAATGGTGGTGACGAAGGTCGCTGACATTAGATGCTTTGACAGCAGCAATGATTTTAGAGGATGTTCATTTACTCATTTACCTCTCTCTCTCTCTCTCTCTCTCTAAAATGGAGGTCAGTTTTGAGTTTTCAGGCTCTAGGCTACGGCGTTGGCCACTAAATTTGTCACAATATATACGTTCGTAAAAGCTACGACGACGTGTAATGTTATGACTTACGAAAGCGTTATTTACAATGAACCCACTCGTCGTTTCACTGCTGACAATCTCGATGATTACATTCCCAATAGATATTTAGTCTGTTTATTTTTACTTTTGATTCTAGATTATAACCTCAAAAGCTAAATAAAAAACAAACAGCTCGATTTTAGAAATCGATTCTTACCATCTAGCCACCCATATACACTAAATTCACAATCCACTCCATATGTGCTTTTGGATTCTAGCTTTTGGAGAATCGGCTTCTCTACAATCGCAATCCAGAATCAACTTTTAGAGAATCTTTAATTATTTAGACAAATACAATCTAAATTATATTCGTAAGCTCGATCTAGGGACACTCGGGTCTTGAAAATCGACAGTTGGCGCTAAGAGGACCTTTGTTAGAAATTAAGATTGAAAGAGATAATATGTTGTCGCCGAAAGCAATGGATAAAGAGAATTTATTCGTTCTCGCCAACTACGTCTTTACCACAACAACCAATTAGGAACTTCGTGGAGGCCAGATCCCTCGGGGAGTCATCCCCGACCTACCATTCTGACCATGCCGCAGGTTCCAAGGTTAGAGGTAAGGGACATAAACATAGTTTCTAATAGTTCACTAGAGGAAACTCATGTGGATAAAATTCGTATCATAACTAGTGCAATTCTAAATCAACCTTTGCATGGGGATAATGTACCACTCCTAAGATCTCTAGTTGCCGATCTGCAAGAAGCTGCTGCAGAAGTACGGAGCGTATCCCCATCTATGAGATCTTTGATTGATTCCCGCGTACATTATTCCTCATCTGGTAGATGTTAACAGGGCTCCGACCATCAACAGAGAAGTAAACCACACAAGAGAAGTGGTTTTGACAGATTTGGCCCATGTGAAAATATTAACTATGGCCGACGACGACTTTGTTCTCTTGATTATATAGAATAAGCGCCTAACGTACGAACAAGTTTGGGATTGTATACAGGATGCAGCCTTTTCTTCGAGGCTCAAGAATGTAACTTGGCCTGAAACATTCAAGCCGAATCCTTTGAAAAGCTACGATGGAACTCAAAATCCATCAGAATTCCTCCAAATTTATACCACCGCTATCTAAGCTACTGGCGGCGATGAGAAGGTAATGGTAAATTATCTTCCTACTGTTCTCAAAGGATCTGCAAGAACTTGATTATTTAATCAACCAGAAGGATCCATATTTAGTTAGAAAAATTTTTTGGCATGCCATTTTAAATCATTTCAAAAGTTGTTATGCAAAGTTAAGTAAAGAAGACGACATGAATCGTCTTCGCCAAACCTCGGATGATTATGTGATTCATGCATTCAAGTAGGTTGTACAATGGCGCGACAGAGCCCAGTCGCGCCACGTGGCAGCGACTGGCATGGATGATGTGGCATTTTCCATTTAATTCATTCTATTTTATTCAAATAATTCATATCGGATGCTAGGAACTTCGAAAAATTATGAAAAAAATTTCTAATTTTTTTTTACGCTATAAGCATTCATAATATATTAAAAAAGTAGCATGTTTCATGTAAATTTAAAATGTTAAAACCAGGTTTACTAAAAGACCATTTTAGGTATTATGAAGAAATTATATAAACCATGGCTCCAAAAATCGTGGAAAAAATTTCTAAATTTTTATTAAGCCATAAGGATTCATAATATCTCATAAAAAATACTATGTTCTATGGAAATTTAAATAGTAAAATCAAGTTTAGTTAAATACCCTTTTATGTATTATGAAGAAACTATATAAAACATGCATCCAAAAATCATGAAATAAATTTCACCTGTTCTTAGGGTCTAGATGAACATGTGAAATTTATTTCATGATTTTTGGACGCAGGGTTTATTTAGTTTGTTCATAATACATAAAAGGGTATTTAACTAAACTTGATTTTAACTATTTAAATTTTAATGGAACAATATTTTTTGTGAGATATTATGAATCCTTATGGCTTAATAAAAATTTAGAAATTTTTTTCATAATTTTTCGAGGTTCCTAGCATTCGATATGAATTATTTGAATTAAATAGAATGAATTAAATGGAAAATGCCACGTCATCCATGCCAGTCGCTGCCACGTGGCGCGACTGGAGGACACTTTTGTAATTTTTTTCTTTCGAGTATATTCTTGAATTTTTTGATTAAAAATGTTTATTTTTTAAAAAAATTCCTCAACATTCACCCACCATCCACCATATCAGAGCTCTTCGATATGGCAGATCGGTATTCCGATGCACACAAGGTGGTTGAATGGAACCGTATGGCCAACAAGTACCATACACCACCTCAACCAGGTTTGAAGATCATTGAAGGTAACAAACCTAAAAAGACCTTCACATCTGAAGACTGAAAAGATAAAGGTAAAAAAAAAAGAATAAAAAGATTTCTCAAAGAGAGATCGCAAGCATCTCTGAACGACCTATATACTCCATGGATAAAACACATTGAAAGAAGAAACCTGATCGGATAGGTGATTAGTTTATTCCCAAATGTACCACTTCAAACGATGAAAATGTACTATGGTGTCCACTGCATAATACACCAGAGCATGACTTGCGTAATTGCCGAACATGGTAAATATGCACGGATGAATCCTATCCTAGCAAGGGTCCTATGTTGACTTTACCAGAAGGATGAAGTATTAAAGATGCAGATGGTGACGAAGACATGGGCTATCAAAAATCAGACAACTATATCAACATGATCTTCGGTGGATCATCTGCATATTCTTTGAAGTGGCAATTTAAATCTGCTTGAAGGGAGGTAAATAACCTCAACACCAGACAAGGAAAGCCAGACTTTCCAAAGTGGTAAGATGTCACGATAACCTTGAGCAAGGATGATTGCCCAAAAGGTACGTCTACTTCTCATAAACCTTTATTGGTAGTATTTCCTATTATTAGTAATTGTAAAGTAGGTAGAGTTTTGATTGATGGAGTAAGTTCATTAGACTTACTTTTTATCCATACTCTTGATGAAATGCAAATCCCTCATTTTAAGATCCAATCTGTGACAAATCCCTTCTTCAGAATAGTCCTAGGTCCATCGGTAACTCTAATAGGATAGATTGTGTTACCTGTCACTTTTGGAAATGCTTCTAATTTTAGAACCGAGTTGATTTTATTTGAAGTTGTAGATTTTGAGTCTGCATACAATGCTATTTTGGGTAGATCTTCACTCACCAAATTCATGGCAGTTACTCATCATGCCTATCAGAGCCTCAAGATACCGGTCCAAAAGGCGTGATTAATGTACAAGGTAATCAAACTACTGCACTGATCAAAAATTGCTTCAAATTCTCGATCAATTACCATTAAGATATGCTAATGATGTAGATGAGTACTATAAGGTTGACAAACCTATAAAGTCAGAGAAGCTAAAAGCCAATCCTCAATCAAATGAGCAAATAAATCTTATTCTCATTGACCCTACCGATCAGTCAAAAATTGTCCGGATAGGGTTAGGGATGGATGCTAAATAGGAAGACACGCTCATCACCTTCCTATGGGCTAATGCAGATGTGTTTGCATGGAAACCATCCGACATGTCTAGAGTCCCAAAGGAGGTGATCGAGCACATGTTAGCTATCCGACCTGAAATACAACCAGTGAAGCAGAAGCTACGACGATTTACTCCTGATTAGCAAGAGTCTATACAACAAGAGTTGAACAAACTCTTGGAAGCTGGTTTTATTCACGAAGTTAATCATCCAGATTGACTTGTGAATATGGTTATGGTCAAGAAGGCAAATGTTAAGTGATGAATATGCGTCAATTTTACCGGCCTAAATATCATTTTTCCAAAAGATGATTTCTCTTTGGCCCGAACATACCAGTTGGTCGACTCAACAGTTGGTTACGAAATGATGAGTTTCCTGGATGCATACTTAGGTTATCATCAAATAAACATGGCAAGAGAAGATGAAAAGAAGATTTCCTTCATAACCCTGTTTGAAATCTACAACTACCGGAAGATGTCATTTGGGCTGAAAAATGCTGGAGCCATGTTCCAGCATCTTATGCAGAAAGCTTTCATAAGTCAAATAAGAAGAAATTTAGAAACTTATGTAGATGATCTCGTTGTAAAGAGCAAGAAAATCTCTAACAATTTGTTAGATATGACTGAAATATTCTATAATTTGAATAAACATGGAATAAAGTTAAATCCTAAAAAGTGTACTTTCAGAGTTTCTTCTGGTAAAGTGCTAGGATTCCTTGTTTGTTCACACGGAATAGAAACTAATCCCAAGAAGATTCGTGTCATTGAATTCTTAAGATCTCCTTCTTCGGTGAAGGAAGTACAAGGGTTAACTGGTTGAATGGCTACTCTCAGTCGCTTTATATCCAGATTGGGAGGACATGGATTACCTTTCTTAAAGGTAATAAGAAAACATGCCAAATTCCACTGGTTGGATGAAGCAGAAAAGGCATTTAAAGATATTAAAAATTATTTATCAAGCCTACTAACATTAGTATCACCTAATCTAGAGGGAACTTTGTTACTATATACTGTTTGGAAGCCTGAAGATACAAGATATTAAAAATTATTTAAAGATATTAAAAATTATTTATCAAGTATTTTTTGCGTTTGGAAGCCTGAAGATACAAGAGAAGCCTTGCCCCCCCCCTTATATATTGTTAAAAGAAGTTATAGTGTCGATTCACTTACCAAGGAAATAAACTCCTTTATCGAGAACTTAAAAGGCGGTTTGATGAGTGCATGGTTCCATAACGTCTTAAAAAAATGAAAAGGCATAAGTAAATACTTGTATTTACTCAAGCCTTAGGGGCTAGCTGACGACGATTAACATACTCTATTCTACTTTTTGGGCCTACAGTCTCATAAGAAAAAAAGAGCTCATAAGTAAAGACAAGGCCTAAGGCCCATTGTCTGGTTACGATTTCAACTAGAGTTAAATTTAGTCACGTGAAAATGTTCCCAACCAGTGTACAAAATATTTGTTGGAGATAAAAAAAATATCCTAGTTACCTCGACCAGCATACAGATCGGACGTTGGATAGCCTTCACCCCGACCTACCTGAGGTTAGGAAAGAAGTTACCTCCGCATAAAACAAATGTGTGGAAGATGTTTTCTCTGACAGATACATAAAATCATTTGGAGGTTATTTCCTATGAAGAGATGCCTATTTATCAAGAAACACATTTTGAGGAGAAGACGCCTTTTGACGGGAAGACACCTCTTAATGGAAAGACACGTCTTGGCAGAAAGACATATCTTAGAAGATGACAGCTACCATCCCTTCGTTTGCTTTAAATAGGAGGCTTCCGCAAGGGTTCAAGGCATCGTGATTAAGAAGAAGGAATTAGAAGCAAGATTAAGTCTAGTATTAGTTTTCTAGTTTTCCACTCAAAGTCTATACTCTATAAACACCCGTGACTCAATAAAATACAATCTCCATTTTCTACTCCTTTCAATCTTTAATTTTTAGACAAAGGCAACCTAAATTATATTCGTAAGCTCGATCTAGATACCTTCGGGTCTTGAACATCGACACATACATAATAGAATTACTAGGCTATTCTTCTTTCATTAGTTTCTCTTAACTTCTTAGCTTGTGCCTAGCCAAATAGTCCAATGGCATTCTTATATGCTCTCATCTCTACTCTTGATATGTTAACTTGGTCAATTGATCAGGATAGAAATGTTCAATGCATGATAAGTCTCCTTCCATAACTATGTCTACCTTCTCTATCATGCTACATTCCCTATAGAAGTGGTAGGGTTTTAAGTAGTAAGACATCGTATGGAGTGGGCTATCAAGCTTCCCCATTAATGTAGAAGTCAATGGCCTCTATGAATGGCTTGAAGTTAGCAAGCACATCTTTGAAGACCCGCTTAATTGTCTCTTTTGCATTTAGTAAATTACCTTAGACAAAACCTATGGAGGGCCTTTTCTCTCAATCAACAACATTAAGCAACTTCACTAAAGGTCCAAAGGTCTTTATAGCCAAAGACACTTTATTCTAGAAATGAGGGGACATCACAATGGCATAAGCCGCCTTTCCTTTCACTGACTTGGACACCTTGAGCTTCCCGTATTCCTCTGATGTCATCATGAGCCGCAACTTTTCCTTCTTCTCTAAGAGACTATTCAAAGTGAGAAAAACAGTGGTAAACCTAGTAGCTCCAGGCCTCACAATATCACTCTTCTCAGTAAAGTGCCGCATCAAACTACAGGCTGCAGTCGTCGCTGGGCGCTGGCTTCACTGGTGCTTCCTGGTTGCGTGAGCAGCAGTGAGGGCAGCCATGACGGTGTGACCTATTGGACTCGAGATAGAGTCGAGCCATGAGAGAACCCTAGAGAAACGATATTGTGCTTTTATGGGGATCGTGGCTACATGGCATAGGGTAAGCCTTTTTCTATTAGTTGGGAGAGCCTATGATAAAATAGACCTATTAAATGTTAATTGCTGTTAAATCGAATAAATGACCCGCTAAAGCGGACAAACCTTGAAATGTCCATACACGTAACAGACAGGGGACCTTTACCTTTTTGACACCCATTTACAAGGAGTTAACGACCGTTTTTTAGAACGGTGCTTATTATTTACACACCTGTCAAACTTACTTTTATAAATTCTATTTACAATCTATTAGTTGATATTCATGTTTCAAATTTGCTTTATGAAACTAGGCATGATAACATTTCCTTTGATTTAGCTTGCAGTACGAAAGTACTCAACCTTGCTATTGTTTAAATTCAATGGTGAAGAAATTGAAGCCCATGACGACACGTACTTTACCGCATGGTACGGGGGTTACGCTAACGAATTCTTCTAGGCTATCATTGTCAGTTGCCGGAGGGATTGTATGGACATACTACTGGATTTTGTATTTTCCACTGCACTATGATGGGCTATTAAACCCTTATTGTATAAATTGCTTCAGCTAAATTTATTTGTAACATTGTGTATAGATGTGATGGCAATATTGTAATTATGTGTACAAGTCACTGATCATGTGACTAGTACTGTATGCATAAGAGACATTATCGGTATTCCACGCCAGAAGAGAGAGTCTCGACATCGTATTTGCAATCGGAGATAGTATGTTGATGGTTCGTTGTAAAAAGAAAATAAGGAAAAATTGCAAATTCGCTTGGTAGCATTAAGAGCATTTGTTCAGCATGGTTCCAGGATTCAAAGAGATTTTGGATTTCGGACCCCTCCGAGATTCAAAATCCCGTCCGGATAAAAAAAAAAAAATCAATTTTGGATTTCTCGGCAATTTCGGCTAAAATTTTGTGATTTTTTTGGCCAAATTTTAAATTTTGTGCATTGGATTTGATTGGATTTAGTGTCAAGATCATCCACAAAAAAATTCAAAATTTTTTGACATGTTGTTGACCATTTTTTGGTCGGTTCAATTTGTCGATTAGAATTGTCCGAATTTTTTTAAATTTTTTCAGGATTGATCATCATCTAAAAATTTTATGGGAATATTATGGATGTATTAGGACCATTCACAAAAATTTTCAAAATTTTATAAAGTGATTTGTACTATTTTCATTAAGGTGAATTTTGTCGGTTCGTCTTTAGTAGCACTATTTAAAATTTTAAAAATTCCTAAAGGTTGATCATTATCTAAAAAATTTATTAGAATATTATGAATATGTTAGGACCATTCACAAAAAATTTCAGAAGTTTCTAATGTGGTTTGCACCATTTTCCATTCGGTTGAAATTTGGTGGTCAACTCTTTTATCAGGACAATGGCACTGTTAGAATTTTTAAAAATTCCTCATGCTTGATTATCATCTAAAAATTTTATGAAAACATTAGTGATGTGTCAAGACCACCAAAAAAAATTTTCAAAATTTTTTGCGGTGTTTTGAACTATTTTTGGGTTAGTTCAATGTGGACCGAGATCTCGGTGATTTCGGTCGAAATCTCGGATTTCCCGGTTGGAAAAAAACCTGATTTGAAATTTAGTTTTTGTAATTCATCCTAATTTTATCCAAAATTTCTGAATCTCGTCGAAATTTCGGATTTCGAGCACCTCCGAGATTTCAGTCAAAACGGGATTTGGAACCTCACCGAATGCAAGCTATCCTCATTCTCCGTGAAATTCAAAACAGGGTGCAATGACCATAGGAGAATCGCGAGTCTGGGCCAAACATTGCAAGCGTCACACGCACAACGGCGAATAAATGTGCAGCACTTACTACGAACCGATTACTCCCATTAGCGAAGGGTGCATCTAGAGCAATAACAACAGCATCCAATAATCGGTAAAAGTTGTACAGCCCGGATGCAATTCGTTGAACCAAGCAGAGTCGGCACTAGGAGTGCAGAAAATCGCATACAGCTACGGCGCATTAATCTTGTGTGGCTGGATAGCGCAGCCATTATTGGGATCTGCGCAGTTCAGAGGTGCTCGAAACAGAAGTGCTTTAACGCACTCTTTAAACTGCATCAATCAAAGATAGATATGCATATCACACCACCACATGTTTGTGCTGTAAATACCTTAGCTTCTAAGATTTGCTTATCTAAGTAACACTTAGATGCTTAAGCAAAGATAGAGAGCACATGACGCCGCCGCATCTTGCGTGGTGCCATATCCATCGCTTCTAAGATTTGCTTATTCAAGTAACACTTCAAACGCTCGAAAGAAGGTCACGATCATCATCACGTCTCATGCTGTAGATACCATATCCTCGAGATTTTCTTATTTAAGTGACACCAAAGACACACTGATTCAATTCATCGAACCAGACCAGCGTACAAAGTTAGCAAGTAGTAACACCCAGGCACTTAGCCTATCAAACCAACGCCGCGTAACGGCGCCGTGGATGACCCCCTCCTGTGGATTTGATTCTTTAATCAATCGAGCGCGAGTGGTGAGTGGTGACATCGCACGCTCCAGAGATAAGCGTCCACTGAAACGTGCTGCCCCCTGTTGGTTGGGTTCGATGTGACCTACAAGGCAAAAATGGCACATTGCACACGGATATTGTCTATATAATCCTTTATATCATTTAGAAATAAAATAAAAATGATTTTTTTACAATGGTTCGTGTGTTAAGCTTGTCTCTGTAAAACCTCACAAACTTTTAAGTATGGCGTAAAAAAATATTTGTTATAGACAATAACTCATACTCCATCCGTCCAAGTTTATAATACATATTTTTTCTCGGAACATGGTCTAAGAAGATATTAAAAATGACCAAATTATTCCTAATAATTATCGCTAGGCACTATATTCAATACATGCATGTAGAGAATATAATGTAAGGATAGACATTTATTAGGGATGTAGACGAAACATCACACCAATTTTGTATTGAGATATAAAGTACATCATATATTTATGAACAAGCATTCAAAAAATACGTCTTATAAATTTAGGCAAAAAAAAATACAATAGTGTTTTATGATATTTATATACCCTAAATTTATTGAAATGTGTATCTTTTTATGAAAAGACATATACACCCTCTTTTCCCTCTCTCTCCCTCCTATATTAACAAAAAAATTATGAGAGGTGCTTCTATGCTCTTCCTTTTAAAAATTGCACAACTATTAAAGCATGAATGGAGGGTAGATGGTGATTATTTACCCTTCGCCGCTTTCAAGATTTGCGAACTTATACTTAGAAGGAAGAAGATAAGACCGCCAAAAGTATATAACAAAGCCTATAATGGCTCAGGTGACACCATTATCGGTCTGCTTGAAGCACCCGCACTTATAAAAAGGCCTGGAAGGCGGGCGCGGTCGGGCAGAAGTTTCCGCGCAGGCGCAGGCGCGGACCGAATCGCCGAGACGAGGCCGAAACGCCCGTCCGATCAAGCACAACTCCTCGGCGTGGTCGCGGGCGGAGATCCGGGAGCGAGATGGCGAAGGGCGGCGGAGGGGGGCTGCTGCCGGTGTCCGCGGAGATAGGGAAGGGCGGCGGCGGAGGGGGAGGGGCGGGCGACGAGGCCGCGCTGCCCAAGGGGTCCGCCATGACCCGCCGCGGCGCGGTCGCCGCGCTCTCCTACATGTCCTGCTCCGGTACGTATGCCAATCCTCTTATGGTTTTTGTTCCCGGATGCGGTCGTGTTGCGGGTGTGTATCACGGCGGGGGGTGGGTCGCTCGTTGCGTGGGGTGCGAGTTTGGGGACGGAGGATAGCACGCGCGGTCGGGTATGGTGATTTGGTGCTAATCGTCGCTTCCGTTATTCAACTACCTGGGGTTGGTGTTGGGGTAAGAGCAGGTTGGTTGACTTGTGTCTAGCAGGTCAACCGAGCTTTAGCAAGGAACCATTTTAGTACTAGTTCGGTTGCTACAGGTTGTACGCAAAGTACATTCCGCATAGAAGTTGTTGTGAGGGGTTCATTGATAGGCTGCTTTTGGAGTCTGCCAGACCGGACGGGATGCATCTTGGAAATTAGCCGCTTGGAGAGGGAGCTGCTAAATGGTCAGCGTTGTACAAACATCTTTCTGCGTCCAGAGTCTGGACTGAAGTGGCATCAGTAAGAGCTGGTTATTACATATGGATATTTGAGTTCTACGAGGGCCATCTGCCTCAAAAACTGCCACACAGTTGAGTCAAGTCAAGCCTTTGGTTTTGAGGAAGGGCCATAATGGCGGATCTGTCTAATATAATCCTAATGTAAGATGAATTTACTTGGAGGTAATAGTAGAGTGAACTGTACTGAGTTCTCTCGTTGTGGATTGGATCAACGTCTATTGTTTTCGTGGCATGGATATGGGGATCTCTGACATGGGCACCATTGTAAATATGTCCATTAGAACCTTGCGTGAATAGAATTGAGAACGGAATGAGCCTAGTGAAGTTAATTTACGATAACTAGGTGGCATCTGTATGGAGTGGAAATCATATTGAGAACCTATCAGGACAAGTGATGGTTAATCTGATGCCCTATTTAGTATGTTTTGTACAGAGGAATCTAACGAGAATTTGAATACCCTTTTTGGATGGTCGAATAATTGAATAAGAGTAACTGTTGAATACAAGATATACATAATCTAACCGACTGACTAACTTGGGGGCCTCAAATCTGCCCCAATTTTAGTGGTGGCATGACAGGATGGAACAAAGGCAGGTGGCCCTGCACGGATGCAGCGCAATGGCCATTTTATTCCGTTCTGCGCATCCCAACAAAGGAGACAGAAATGTTCTCCTCCTTGGCGACTTTGTGGGAGGTTGGGCGGGTTAAGGCAGACTGGGGAGGTGATCCGTGTGGAGATGGGTAAGGGCAAAGGAGGGGGGGGGGGGGGTAGGGGGATGAGACCTCTCTGTTCAAGAGGTTCACCATGACCCGCTGCGTTGCCTTTGTTGCGCTCTCCTACATGGTCATCGCCGGTACGTTGACCTGCGCCTCTTGGCTTGTTTGGGATGATTGGCATATTCTGGTCACCATGGGGTGGGTCGTTCGTTGCATGGTGTGAGTTTGGGGATAGCATTCAGTCGGGTCTTGCGATATGGCACTAATTGCAGGTTTTCCGTTATGTGTTATGTCTGTTACTCAATTACTTGGGGTTGGGACTTGGGATGAGAGCTGGTCTGTTGGCTTGCATCTGGCTACTCAGCAGAGCTTTAGCAAGAAATCATTTTGGTAGCACCTATCAGGAATTGAGGGGTTTTGTACTGAGGAATAAAATGAGAAATTGAATACCTTGTTTGAATGGTGGGACAATTGAATGAGAATGACTATTCAATACAAGAGATACATCATCTAACTAACTAACTTGTGGGCCTGAAATCTGTTCCAATTGTTGTAGTGGCATGTCAGGACCGAACAAATGCCTTGCACATTTAGAAAAGAAAATACAAGAGGAAAACAGAAACTGACAAATCCCTTGCACATTTAGATAGAATATAGGAGGCGGATACATGATTCGTTGCAAAATGATAACTGAGGTTTTGATAGCAAATCCCTGGATGATATTAATACAGTGAAATAGTTTTTTTTATTGTTTTTTAGCTTCAGAAGCATGACAAACCGGTTTCCACACAGAAACTTCCTGGTGTCATTTTTTTTCCTTTCTTTATTTTGTAGAACTCCGGCATTGCCTTACTAATGTTGGTGGCCTTTCAATGTGCAGTTTTGCTGGTGATGTTTAACAAGGCAGCTCTATCTTCGTATAACTTCCCTTGCGCAAACGTCATTACTCTCCTTCAGGTACTTTATTCTGTTTGGATGTATTCTGAAAAGCCTGTGGTGTTTCTGTTAATGCCCTCTTCTCATTCTTGTCCAAATGGCTATTTCACCGAATAACTGTAAATTGACTCGACATAGCGCATAAATGCTTTATTCACGTGCTCTGTCTCATCCATGGTGTACACTAATGTTTAGCAACTACATCTTATTGTACTGTACAAGTCTGTGTCAGAGTGTCAGTGACTTGCTTGTGGCCTTGGAAAGTAATGGTAGATTTCCAAAAACAATGCATTTCAGCTTTGATTTATCTAGTTGAAGAATTTTCTGATTATTACTTGAGGAGCTATGAACAATCAAAAATGGACTTGCTATGGAAGTACAGCCTCCAAAATATTTTGCAGTTATATTCTTATGTAATAGCTTTCTTTACTTATAGATCGCTGTTGACTGATTCTTGTTCCGTATCTGTATTGTATTGTTTGCGTTGTCCTGTTTTTCCTTGCTGACACCTAATGAACATATGTAGATGGTGAGCTCAACGTGCCTTCTTTATGTTCTGAGACGATTAAAGATCATTTCCTTTACAAACAGTGAGCAGTCAGTACCTTCTGATTCACTATTCTTAGTGCCGTTCAGGATATTGTTGCGCACTACACCTCTTTCTTTGGCCTATTTACTCTATATGGTATGCTGATTCCCCCACATACAATACAGACTGATGAATTATTAATTGGCACATTTATTATTATTTGCTTTGCATTCTGAGTGATGTTTACCTTCCATGATGGCTTGGTAAAAGCTAGCGTCAATGGAATCTGTACGTGGAGTAAATGTTCCTATGTATACAACTCTAAGGCGGACAACAGTAGTATTTACAATGACAATGGAGTATTTCTTGGCAAAGCAGAAGCATACCCCACCTATAATTGGCAGGTAAATGTCTAGACTTGTTATTTTCCTTTGCTTTCATACTGTTTCAATATTGTTAATCTATGGCACATCATCAAAATTGAAAATACATGTGCTAGCTAGCTATGTAAACCTCTTTTTGTCCTATACACTCTTGTCCCAGCCAGCGTCACACATGTTTTCAATACATTACTTCCATTTTTTTTGAAAGCCTGTAATATATTTTTATTTCATCAATAGTAGATACTGTCTGTTGCTCTTATGGTTACTGTGCCCTGCTTCTGTAGCTCGAAATAAGGTACCTATACTGTTGTAGCTTGAAATATGGTGATGCCTGTATTTTGTTATGCTGGGCATTTTTCAGAACATAGTTCTTCGATATTCTACTTTCTGGTTGTTAACCAATGGTTTATCAGTGTGGCTTTGATTGTATTTGGAGCATTTATTGCTGGGGCTCGAGACTTGTCGTTTGATGCTCGTGGGTATGCCATTGTCTTTGTCGCCAACATTACGACAGCTGTTTATCTTGCTACTATAAACCGTATAGGTAATGCATCTTCCTTTCTGCCACTTATATTCCCAATCCGACCTGTGTAATTTTCTAATCAACAGTTTTGTTTTGTTGTTCTAGGAAAATCTAGCGGTATGAATAGCTTTGGCCTGATGTGGTGCAATGGTATTATATTGGCTGCCTGTACCGAACTTAGATTCAACTTCACATGCCTTAAAACTTACATCCTTTTCATCTGGATTTCAGGGCTTGTTTGTGGACCTTCAGTGCTGTTGTTGACATATATTGAGGGTGACCTCAAACGAACTATGGAATTTCCCTACCTTTATTCCCCTGGGTTTCAGGTACAGATGTTACAAATTCTGAAATTCATGCTAATCACAGAACTAATATGTGTGTTACCCTCCTATCTTTAATTATTTGAGGCATCTAAGATTGCAGTACTTGTGGATGCACATCACGAATTTCAGAAAAAGAAAACACACGATCATGTTTAGTTGTTTACTGGCTTCACTGTAGGTGCTTGTAGCACTGTCAGTTTGATCGCCGCTAACCAGTTAGTCCTTGCGCTTGAGCTGTGGTTGGCACACTAGCTTACGAGGCATCGGTTTATTCCTTCCCACTGTCTCCATGATCTTATCGAATTGGATATTGACTTAATCCCAGAAATGTGCTTGGATTGTACATGTACCTGTGACATCCGAGCACTATCTGAGATACTGATACACTTTGAGCTAGTGACACACTAACACTAGCTTAGGTGCTCTCACTGTTAAGTTTACATAATACCACCTTCTAAGCCTCTAATCTTATTTACCATTTTATTGCTAAATGTTTATGAGATTGTAACAGGGTTGTGCATGCTCAACATTTTAAAAGCTTGTGGGTGTGCTGATAAATCGTAACCCTGACTTTTTCTTTGCAATATGATTTGTTTATTACAATTAACATATTGAGGACTTCTAGTTACACTTCAAAGCTGCAAAAATTTTCATTGACAATTGATACATATACAGGATATGTATATTATAACTGCCATAATTGGTCTTGAGATTTCTATCATGTGTTAATATTGCGATGCTAATTCGATACTCAGAACAGCTAGGCAAAAATTAGAAACCTCCTAATAAGTAGCTAGCTATGTCAAGTTATTCATCACATTTAGCAAATGTGAAGCCTCCTACTTCCTCCATTTATTTCTTGGGAAAGCTATGGGTATCATTATGACATATTCCATTCGCAGGTGCTGCTGGTATTTTCATGCATGCTAGCATTTCTACTAAACTACACCATCTTCTGGAACACAATCCTGAATTCTGCACTCACACAATCAATGTGTGGTAATTTGAAGGTATGTCCTCCATCCAGTTCTTCCACTCCACAACATGCAAAGCGTTTTCTAATGTTCTTCATATTTGCTATTTCTGCAGGATTTCTTCACTGTTGGAATCGGCTGGGTGCTGTTTGGTGGGCTTCCATTTGATCTGGTGAGTTTTAAGTTCGTTGCTTGCCCACCATTAACTTTTTTTAATTCTCTCCCTGAAAAATAACCCCCGAGTATTCTTATCGCAGCTTAATGTTATCGGGCAAGGGCTGGGCTTTCTTGGCTCAGGCTTATATGCCTACTGCAAGATCAAAGGAAAGTAGATAGTGATGTCTAATGGGATAAAAAGGGAAGTAGATATTTATGTTTTTAATTTGGAGGGGCCAGCGTGTTTGTACTGAAGTAGCGTTGTTCGTGCTGTTTGCTCCTGCATATGGGAGAGAAATTTTGTAGGTTTTCCTGTATGTATTTATAAACTGAAGCCCTCCTGGAAAGAACATGAATGATTGTTTGACCCCGAGGAAATAGAATATAACAAGATTTGAGTATTGCCGTCACATCGTTGAGTTTCTTTACTGCTGCACATAAATATACCATGAAGCGTAATAGGAGAGGAGAAACACCCAAACCGACACAGCGAGTGCCATGTGAAACAGGACAGGAGGAGGCTGCACTGGTGCCTGGTGGATGACCGGTAAAGTGGGTTCGCGATCTAAGTGAGGCAACAGGCGGCGGGCGGCTTCTGGTCCTTGTCTGCCTTCGTCGTTCCGGCTGCGGCCGCCGGCGTTGCATTCTTGGCCTCGTTGGCAGTGTCCTGGTCGGCTGGTCCGTGTCTTTCTCGGTGGCGGAGTTGCCGGTGCCCGCGTCGCCGATATAGCTGTCGCCAAGGAGGCTTGAGAGACAGACGCTCAGTATGTATCCTGCCATGAGGTCCAAGCCACAGAGGGCCTTCGTCGTCTCCAAACGGAGCGGGTGGTGATGGTCTTTTGGTGTCGATATGCTGCCTTCATTAGCTGAGAAAGATAGCCGGATAGGCAAGGACGCAAGGTACATATATAGCTAAGAGCATATCCAGCAGAGCCCCTAAACCAGTCCCTAAACTTTAAAATAGGGAGTGTAGTAAAAAAAATAGATCTAGCAGGACCCCAACTCAAGCCCCTAAAATTAGGAGACCCATAAATTTGCCTCCTCAGCTCCAATTCTCAGGGGGGCCCAACTCAAGCCCCTAAAATTAGGAGACCCCTAAATTTGCCTCCTCAGCCCCAATTTCAAGGGACACAAGTACAACCCCTATTATTGAAGATAGGGAATACATGAAAGGCTTCGAAAATTTTATCATGTTTTGAAAATTTTAAATTTAAATTTGAAATATCATGTTTTTAAATTGTAAATGTTAATATGCTTATGTTTTATGTATTACAAATATTTTTGATTGAATTTTAGTGGTGTCAAATGAAGATTATACATAGCGGATATGTCAAAATAGGAGAAAAGGTAAAATAGAAATTTGAGATTTAGATCTTTGTTCTTTGGACTTGTGTTCTGAAAATAGGGCCCCAAAAAATAGAGAGAGTCCCTAAATCCAAAATAGGGATCTTATTTTAGGGGCTTACTGGAGATGCTCTAAGAGCATCTCCAGCAAGGGCCCTTAAAACAGGGTCCCTATTTTGGATTTAGGGACCCTCCCTATTTTTTGGGGCCCTGTTTTCAGAGCATAAGTCCAGCAACAGCCCCTAAATCTTAGCTCTTATTTTACTTTTTCTCCTATTTTGACATATCCGCTATGTATAATCTTCATTTGACACCACTAAAATTCAATCAAAAATATTTGTAATACATAAAACATAAGCATATTAACATTTACAATTTAAAAACATGATATTTAAAATTAAAATTTAAAATTTTCAAAACATGATAAAATTTTCGAAACCTCTAATGTATTTCCCTATCTTCAATAATAGGGGTTGTACTCGTGTCCCTGGAAATTGGGGCTGACGAAGCAAATTTAGAGGCATCCTAATTTTAGGGGCTTGAGTTGGGGCCCCCTGGGAATTGGGGCTGAGGAGGCAAATTTAGGGGACCCCTAATTTTAGGGGCTTGAGTTGGGGCTCTGCTGCATCTGTTTTTTTTTACTACACTCCCTATTTTAAGGTTTAGGGGCTGGTTTAGGGACTCTGCTGGAGATGCTCTAATAAGCCGGAGCGAGATCGAGTCCTGTTATTTTCCGCGGCGAGCTGCGTAGTGTCTCCCATTGAAGTCCTCGTATTCCAACCCTTTCCTTCTGAAACGGATCCGAGGTTCGAAGCAAGCCGGTGTATCGATGTGACGATGTAGACGGAAAATGTTAGCAGATTCGGGAATTTGGAATGCATGATCAGTCGTGACGAGGCTGACTGAAGGATAGAGTGTAATTTGATCATGTAAGACAAGACATGCCATCCATCGGAAGAGAGACGCTCGTCACGCTCTCGGCAACGGGGAAGGCCTATACCATCAATAGAAAATACATCATTTTCAACATGTTTTTATAACATAAGTTTCGTGGAAAACTAATTGATGCCATGTTTTAGCCGATAGCAGAACTGCCAAAATAGCTTGCGATGCTCTCTCAGCGAGAGATCAGCATTGGTTTGAGGAACATGACTGTTGCACATGCTGCACATGCGGCAAGCGCTAATTGCATTGTATAGTTGTCCAGAATTCTCAGTCTGAACAAAAAAGAATAACGTATCAACTCACATTATAATCAGTGGAACAAAACTTTCATAGTTTCATAAAAGCTGCAGAACAAACTTATGTGTCTAGAGCCTATATGAGCTGACAGAACTAATAACATGTCCAAACTGGACTCAAACCCCTCGCATTCTCTCAAAGATAGGGTATATTTTGACACAATGTCTATCTACCGCAACCCACGTCATCAAATATTACTCAGTTGGCTTGTCCGGGTCATCTTCCTCGGGTTCTTCCTTGTCAGGATCCTCCTCCTGTGGATCCTCCTGAGGTTGTGGTTCTTCCTCTTCCTCTTCCTCATCATCATCCAGGGGATCATCAGCTGGTAATGGATGAGGCAATGGTGTTTTCATAGGGCTGAACTTTGGGAAGATATCAGGTCTCCTCCCAGGTTTCGGCCTCTCCCATTCCTAAAAATATTCAATGGATGGTGAGCATCAGTTTTGATGCTAACACAAAACTACAAAAGAAAAATGGTTGATGGAACAACATCTGTAAACAACTGCAGTTATGTTATTGTTCTAACAGATTCTTGCTATGGCTAGACAACATAGTTAGCCATCTTGAATATAACAGAACTGATTATTAAAAAAATTGGAAGAGACTTGTACTCAGTACTTTGGTTATATTAACAAAAAAATAGCAGGTTATAAGCTTGATAACTGTCACAGCATAGCTCAGCTACTCAGCATAACAAAATCACAGAATCAATAAAGGCTAATCACAATATGCGCACTAGTCGACTGAGCTCACAACCAACATCTGAAACAGAAATGCATGTGCAAATGGAAGATAACATGAACATATCTGGCCTTCACAAAGGAGGCAGTAAAATCACCTTCAAACAGTTCGTAAGTGCTCCCAAGTCCCAACAATCTATCATTATCTTAACCCCAAAATATTAGAGCATCTATAGCATTCTAGGTCATAACTCATAGCAAACTAAATACTTCGTGTTTGAAAAAAGCAAGATGGCAACAAGCTATTTGATCAGTAAGCCATATGCTTGAAAATTTGTTTGTAAAAAATTAAATTACTAGCATCATGACATCAAGACAACAGTTGAAAAATGAAAAGGTCCATCAGAAAATGATCTGATAAAACCTATGAACCACCAAATAACCTGATATTGTTTAAATACAATCTACAGCATTCAAACGACAGACACTCAGGTAGGATATTTAGTGCTTATTCTATTAATTTAGTGATGATTCTATCATTTGAGCCTCAGTTTGCACGATAAGCAGCTAATCTGCTCAACATCCTAGGTGGAAATCTCCAAAGTACCTAGAAAAATGTCATCCTCAAACGATCCAGCCTCCAAATAACCAGATGATTGTTTCAGTGCAATGGGCACCATTCACAAAACAATATCTAATCTTAAATCGCCTATGTTTGTCTCAACTCATGCAACTAAGTCTAACTTCTGTTCATAAAGCAACCAGTCATGTATAACCTATGCTTTCCCATACGGAGATCTTCAAAGAAAACTCTTAAGCTGACAATATCCTGAAAAATGTAAGAAGGGTGACATCGGGATGGCACTATCTAATACGATCCCCTTGCAATTTCCACAAGCAAAAGCCAACATGTATCAGAAATATTTTTATCCAATCAGATGAACCTGTTCTGCACGACCTATATAGCATCTCTACTGATTTCATCCACCCCCAACCGCCAAACCACCTTAAATCCGAACGTAGTAAGCTAAAATGACCGAAATTTCCTCGACTGGAGCATCCGATTCCACATGGAAGGACCGATAAACGAGCTGTGGGGATAAGGGGGAGAAGAATTACGATGGGGAAATCGAGGGGCGAGCGGCGCGTAATCTTCTCCTCGTCAGGGGCCATGCACACCACGAGCGCGTCCCACCTGCGCCGCCTCCTCACCGGGGCCGACGTCCGCGGGAGAGAGACGCCTCCGGAGGCGGAGACGCCGAGGGGACCGGGCGCCGCCACCGGCGCGGCGGCCGGGGCCGAGAGGCACCACGCGGACGCCATGGGAAGCTTGATGGCGCTTTCGGGTTAGGGATCTCCGGGCTCCTGGCAGGAGAAGTGAAGTCGGGTCGGAATTTGGGTTTCGTGTGGTTTGGTCGATTTGCGGCGTCCAGGAGCCGCCTTCGGGTGATAAGAGTCGGAACGTCCGTGTGCCGACTGCCGAGTGGCTGAGCTCGCGGAGAATTTTGGGAATTGCGTGTCTGAGAAAAAAAAAACGTTTCACGATATTAGTTCGGCGTACATATCAAAAAAGCATGTTATTTAAATAATATTTGGTTTAATTAGATCACTGCTGATATATGATTTTTTTTCTCTTTGTCTGGAAAAAAATCGATACCATCTGTATATACACCCATATGCACTTCTGTTCATTGTGCTATGAAAGTGTGTGCTTCCTTCCCACTGTGACACTTGCTAAAACACCCTTCTGTATTTTCGTTTTCAAGCAACCCTTCACGCTCTTCCTCACCATCTCTCCTCTCCTCCCATCACTCTTATCTCTCACCCCCACGGGATCTCTCTTCTTCACCACCTCCCCTAGTTGCGCTGCGGCCCCCACGCACCAACCCGCTGCCACATCGCGTCGTCCTCCATTGTGATGCGAGCTCCCCACCGCCGAAGGCGATGACGATACCCAGATTTGACATTTCTAGCCTCAACGACAACGTATTTGACCTCGCCAGTGGACGACCGGGACAAGGACGACAGTGGGGAGCTCGACAACACGGCTTCTAGCAACCAGTAGAGTCGAGAGAAATAGAGAAGGGGGAGAGGAGGAGGGCGGAGCACAGCTTTAGATGGTGACAGTGTGGCTAGGGTAGAAGGGCAGTGGCAAATCCCAACCGGGTGGTAACGGAAAAGAAGGGAGAGGGGAAGGAGGAAAGAAAAAAGGGAGGGTGGTTTTTAAAAAATAAGCGATCGGAGGCATGAATATTGGAGCGATTCAATGGTTAGTATAGTGTATTCAACCGCATGAATGTGGTAAACCGTATTCTCTTTGTCGTCGTGTATCTTCGTTCTCTCTTTAACATTTATAGGTAAGCACTCACGATGACGATTCTATTTCATATTTCCAAGACATTTATACTAGGTATTATAGTCATTTCTCCAGTGGCGAAGGACCCAATATGGCAAGGTATGGCTCCCGCCATACCTAGTCTATACCGGGTAGCCAAGCATATATATAGTATATACTAGTGCGTTCGCGTTCGCGTTCCGTGGCTTTCACCTGCGCAAAAGCATCTTCAAAAGATGAAAACTCGCCAAATACAGCTGTCAAGGTCTCCTAGACGCAATTAATACTTTATTGGTACACATTTTATCTTCTTCCTTGTCCATTATGCTTTATAATATGGTTTTCATTCCATTAAGTGTCATACACTCGTATTATAATATGTTTTATAATATTAGCATATGAATAACTTTAATTTCGTATACCATTATTACTATATATGCTATAAAGTTTGCCATATTAAAATTTTAGTCCGTCCTCCGCCACTGCATTTCTCTATAATATTTTGTTGTTGATTTTTATGACATCGTTGATCTCCAGGGTCGACCAAAAACCATTTAGCATGTAAGCAACTTGCAGCCAAGGAAGTATTGGGCATGCTTTTTAAACCGTCTGATTTATAATCTAGGTCTTTGAATTGGTTCATTCTTTACTATTCTCATGAGTGTCACTTTTCGATTCACTTATTTGCGGGGGGTGTAGCATGTTATGGTTGTGCTACAACTACATATAGGATCTCATGAGTACTTGCTAGATTGCTTGTTGCGGACACATATCATCGTGTCGGCTGAGATCCTATATGTAGTTGTAGCACGGAGCCAGTAACTAAGGTATAACAAATCAACGGAAAGTAATGGCTTTGTGATATCTGTGCCCGATTGTGATTAGGTCCATCTGGAGTGTGTGCATGAGAGAAGTAGCTCGGGTCATCGGGTGGCTTGCAGTTGCAGGTTGGGATCACGGGACATATAAAAATCATGGGTTCGAGGACGAAAGCGCAAACGTGTGCATGTTGTTGCCTGTGCACGGTTCTCGCGTGGGGTCAGCTCGCTCTGGATCTCACGGCGTTACACGGGTTTCCCCACGCGGCCGTAGCCGCAGGAGGAGGAGGGACGCCCGAGTTCATTTGATTATAGTACCAAGGAATGATCAAGAAAAGATAACAGTAGAATGCAATTTTATAGGATCAGAGTGAGCTTCACACTAGATTGACAATTTCAGTTTTTAGTCTTGCATTTTCAGAATATAGCAAGCATGTTTTTATGTCGGCTTGTGCTATCCCGTTCAAGAAGTAAAAAAGATCAAATTTCGACAGTCCTTATCTGCCAAAAATCAACACTATACACCTGCAAATTAATGAAGATGTAAGCAGAATATTTATGTATATTGCTATGCTAAACTCTGAAAATTTATTGCACCGAGCCTTGAAGATCAGTACTATTAGAAATTATTCTTGACTTAGGCCCCGTTTGTTTCAGCTTCTGAACAGCTTCTGCTTTAAAAAAAAGCGGATTATTTGCCGAACGGGAGGATTCTAGACAGCTTCTCTGAGAATCAGAAGCTTTCTGAATAGAATCAGAAGCTTTCTGAATAGAATCAGAATCTGGCTGAAACCTGATTCTCACTTATTCTTGCTGATTCTTGTCAACTCGGTCCGGAAACTAGAAGTCATAGCTAGCTCGGCCTGATTCTCCCATAATCAGAAGCAACTTCTCCCATAATCCATAATCCATAATCTAGAAGCTGAAACGAATGGGCCTTAGTCCTCCGCATGATCTTAGGCATTCAACACACAATGGCTCTTCTTGCGACAATGACTTTCACACTATCACCTGCTGGGATACAACTTACCAGCGACTTTAACCTCGACCACAGATCTAATTCTACTCTGTCGGTGATGTGACTTGACGGCAACAAAGACTCGGATTTCATCATCCTCAGCTTTACAAGGAAGCACACATGCTCTCCTGTTTGCTCTAAAGAAGGAAGCCATGAGTGAGTTCTCTCCAAGGCCTGGACCAACAATTAGTATCAGAGTGAGGTTCGGCATAGAAAAAGTGAAGATGGTGCCATCCGATGCTACATTGAGGTTAGTGGCGAGAGGCTGCAATGACGTTGAGGCTCCATGCAACGTAGTGGCTGGCGGCGTGTCATGGTGCCATGGCGATGGCACACCAAAGATCAATCGTGTGAACCCGTTGGTGATGGTGATGTTAATCGTCCTAAGGTGAGGTGGTCATGCTATGTCATCATGGGAACATGCTTGAACAATGGTGCAAGGCCTCGTGAGACAATTTGGCAGGAAGTCGATGGTGGTGGCAGAGGCCATCGTCATAAAAAAAAGTCGGTGTGAAACCGATGTTGATCGCTTGGAGGAAGTCGATGTGTGGCTGATAACGATGGTGATGTGATGCCACTTTGAGCTAAGTTCGGGACATTGAGATGTGTCTGCCACCCTGAGTTGAGTGTATGGTGGATGTGTTCGGGATGTTGAGGAGATGTGTTCACCGTCCTGAGTCGAGTATGTGGGAGATGAGTCCTGGACGTTGAGTAGATGTGTTCGTCGTCCTGAGTCGAGTATGTGGATCGAGTTGATTCTGGGACATTTATGAGATGAATTCATTGTCCTGTGTCGAGTATAAGTTGGACAAATTGTAGTTGAGACCGATTGTCTCAACAAGTAATAATGAGCGTGTCAAAATTAGTGGGAGAATGTTGAAAATTAATATTGATTTAGTTGTTAGCTAGTTGAGTCAAGATAATTAAGTTAGTTGTATTAGATGTGGCCATGCATGTTTGTTTGTTAGTTTGTTCGTTGTTGTTTGGATCACGTGCGTGTGTCACAAGATCATCACGAGTCAGTCGGTTACCTAGCCTATTTTTTTTCCATGAATGAGGCATCAAAGAAGAATAAAAAAAAGACAGAAAATAGGTGCTAAGCAGTTACAGCATCGCCAGCTTCTTGTTTGTGTTCTCCCTCCCATGTGTTCCAAAGAAGAAAGCTATATGTGAGTTTTCTCTAGGTCTAGACCGACATTTGATATCAGAGTGATGTGTGTGGTTACGGCTACACAAAAAGTGAGATTGGGTTGCTAATCCGTGCCGATGCGGGAGGCAGAAATTTTTGAAGATGTGTCAGAATATCGGTCTTTGAATTGGAATATGAAACAAGATTAAGGGGATGATTGTTAGATTAATCATATTGTGCATGTGTATACCATGTTTGAGTTGAGTTAGATGGTTTGTTTGTTAGCGACGTGAGTTCATAGAGTTACATTACATAGTTGTTTAGAGTTTTTCTCTAGTTAGGTGTGATTTGCTTAGGGCCTGTTTGGATCCATTAGTAGCTAATAGTTAGCTAGCTGTTTGCACCAAAATTCGGCATGTATTGAAATCGGTCTGAAACGGAAAGGAAGTGTTCGTATGGAAAGAAATCGGTAAACGAATCGGAAAAGGAATCCGTTTCTAAAAAGAAAAGGAAATCAGATTAGAGGCCGATACGGATAAACGCACCGTATCCATGTACAACTCGGATCGGCCAGGTGTGTTATAAAAGGGGGCAGACGTCAAGCGAAAAGGAATCAACAAATCCAACAACACACACTTTTTACAAGCTTTTCCTTTACATTGTTTTAGCCTTATAGATCTCTCTGCAAGTCGACGGAATCAACATAGTTGCGCATCGCCGATTGTTGATTTTTGCCGATTTCACCCAGGTTTGATCTGCTTCGCTTTGTTGCGCATCGCCTTCTCGAAGCCGATTTTACCTTGTATCCGGATCAATTGTAACCAGTTGGTCTAGTTATCCCCTAATCGGTTCTTACCGACTAGCGAAAAGCCGATAGATCCTTGTTTATCGGCTTCGATCAAATTACAAACTCCACCTTGTCAATTTCAGGTCAAATTGACTGGCACGCTCTGCAAACCCAGCGTTTGTCTTGTGTGTTCGAGGCTAAGGACCCTGCTTCACGTTTTTAGCGCGAACATATTTTTGGCACGCCCAGTGGGACCAACAAAAAGAATGTCATCAACCGACAAGCCTGCGGTCACCGCCGATATCAACACCGATGCTATAATCGCGCCTCAGATGGCCGATTTAACCCCTGAACAGCGAAAAGAAATCGAAGACCGAAAGGCAGCTTTGGAAGAAATGAAGCTGCGGTGCTTCCAGAAAACACGCCGTGGCGTTACTCAAAAGACTGCACTCCCAAGCATCAATCCTATCGGAGATTCGTCATCCGAATCGGTAAGCCGATACGCACCCGCTCAAGCCGATTTATCAAGTATGATCGAGCAATCTGTTCATCACGCATTAATTAATCAGTCATCGGCTCTAGTATCCACATTAAAGCCAATGATAGAAAATAGTGTGAAAACAATTGCTCAGGAATTGGCTGTGTCCAGAAGCCTGCTAGATCCACCACAAACCATCCCTACGTACCCAGTATATTCCATAACACCTAACACCAATACAGTAAACGTGTCGGCTCAAACACCTATTACGATGCCAACTCAACCTACTGTTTTGAAACCAAGCATACAGAGAGATGGATTTACACACTACCATGGGCACACGGATGGGGCTAAGGTAAGCGCATCAAATCCGACAAATGGGCCTTCCAATAGCATCGGTTTATCGGCTTATCAGCCAATCGAAACAGATCAGGTTCCGCAATCACGGGGAGCCACAACCGTGAAACAAGCGCCGTATAGGGTGGTGTCGTACATTGAACCTTTCGCGCCCATACCCGATGCATTGGGTTTTAATCATGATTATGACCAAGTACCAAGACCTCCTGCGGTGCGATTTGGACAAAGACCCGAGTTTGCACTCGGGGGGCAGGGCACGAACAATGAGAATTGGCAATGTTCGGTTGCACCACAAGCCGACAATGTCAACTGGGCAGAACAAATGGCCAACGTTTTGAGAGAACAGTTCGGCTTACAGCCCAGAGGAAGGATAATCGGCTACAGGAAGCCATATCCCGATTACATAGACCGAATGCCATACTCCCACAACTTTAGGATACCGCACTTTGCCAAATTCTCGGTGATGATTCATTACCACAATTGAGCATATCGGACGGTTTATGGCTCAATGTGGGGAGGCCGCACATGATCCGATGGATTAAAAATTAGATTGTTTCCTTTATCATTGTCTGGTGCTGCATTCACTTGGTTCACTAGTCTACCCCCAAATTCAGTTCATATATGGAACGATTTAGAAAGCCGATTCCATGAATACTTCTTTCGGGACTATGGAGCTTAGGATTTCGATCTTAGTTCAGTCCGATTGTATACGGCGAATCGGTTTCCGATTATATCAAGAGATTTAGGGGCGTACGGAATAGATGCTTCAGTGTAACATTACCCGATGATCAATTGGCCGATCTAGCGTTCCAAGGGTTAATCCCGCCATTAAAAGAGAAACTATCGGGCCAGGAGTTCCCCGACTTGGGCCACCTACTCCATCGCGTATCGGCACATGAAAGCCGATATGCAGAGAGCAAAGGGTTTAAAGATAGATTTAAGCCAAACGGCCATGAAAAGGCCAAAGTAAACATGGTAGATTACAATTCAGGCGACACCTCTGAGGACGAAGCAGAGGTGAACGTAGCCGAGTGGACCAAGGGTTCTAAAAAGCCACTCGTATGCTCTCTGCTCAAGCCAACGAGAAATAGGGCGGAAGTCAAGTATTCATATGATATTTCAAAGTGTGACAAAATATTTGATTTACTGTTGCAAGAAAAACTCATAAGGTTACCAGAAGGGCACGTCGTCCCGTCAGCCGAAGAAATTAAAAAACGAAGGTACTGCAAATGGCACCATTCATTTTCACATAACACTAACGATTGCAATATTTTTCGACAGCAGATTCAATCGGCCATTGCCGATGGCAGGTTAAAATTTGCGGAAGAGTCGGCTATGCAAATAGATATGAATCCTTTCCAGGTCAATATGGTGCAGTGCTCACAGAAAGGAAAGGGACCTATGAAAGATGTTAAGCCGACAAAAGGAGACGAAACAGTGCAGATTACTATCGGCTCCATACAAATAGAAGCCGATAAAAATGGACAGAACTCAAGGACGGTAAAACCAAGAGGAGACCTGGAAATCGAAAAATGGTATCGGGCTGAGAGGGCTCCAAGAAAAGTCGATTTCAAACCAAAGCCGACTTTTTCACAACTCCTGTGGAAGTATGAAAGGATAAGTCGAAGATTTAACACTCGACAACACCAGAGTTTTCAACCAGACCAGAAGACAGACGACTATTGTTGGCGACCAAATATGCCACATCGACCAACTACTGAAGAAGAGAAACATCGGCAATGTCCTTTTTGGCAGTTTTGCTGGGAAAGGGGGATGACCTTACCAACAGTTGTATCTTGTCCTATGCAACACTCGTCTGCATATCGGCCAAACCAATCTGTAAAAGACAGGTTGTCTAGACCGATACACGATCGACTAGAAGTGAGAAGCAGGAGGCCGATCTATGAAAGGTTGTCGACATCATAGCAAGGCGAGTCTTCCCGAAATCAGGAATTATCGGCTAACACAAATGGAATGGAATCTGACAGCGAAATGAGCAATTTAGCTGGAAAAATAAGAAAGCCGATAGAACCTAAACCTAGGTGGTGCCCCTCGGGTCTCAGCAAATCACAACGCAGGAGGCTTCAGCGATTGAAGACACAGGAAGAAAGGGAAGCCGAAAAGGAGAGCGAGAGGGATCGGATGTTCAATAAGTTAAGACCAGTACCGGTTTTGAAAAAGGAGTGGAGAAAGAAGGAACAAACCGATAGTGATTCAGATCAATCGGTCGAATCCGGTTCTCCGATGATCCGAGGTGATACACCACCAATGGACATAAACATGGTATTCACTCTACCTGCCGAGTTCAAAACCGAAGAATCGGCTGAAGAAGTGTTCGCCCAATTGTGCCTCGGAGCACCAGACGCTGTGTTCGAAAAGCCCCAAGACATGCATCGGCATCTAAAACCATTATATCTGAAAGGGTATATTAATGGCCGACCAATATCTCGTATGTTGGTCGATGGTGGGGCAACAGTTAATCTGATGCCGTTAAGTACTTTCAGAAAATTGGGTAAAGTCGATGAAGACTTGATCAAGACCAATATGGTGCTAAATGACTTCACGGGAGACCCAACTGAGGCTAAAGGCGTAATGGTGTCAGAATTGATAGTCGGTAATAAAACTTTGCCGACTGCATTTTTCGTGATAGAAGCCAAAGGCAATTACAGTGTGCTCCTTGGGCGGATCGATCCATGCCAATCGCGTATACCATCAACTATGCACCAGAAATTGGTGCAGTGGAACGATGATACAGTAGAAGTTGTACCGGCCGACACATCGGCTCATATTGCCTTGGCTAGCCCTGATACCAATTGGCCACACGAAGAAGCCGAGTGTATATCAGGAAAGGCCTTGGACAATTGCGATTTTATCTGCGTCGAGAAATCAGGATTCAAGCCGATCAGCGTCAAACCCAATACGTTTGATCGGACAGACGAAGTAGTAAGAAGATGGAGTACAAGACGCTAGCAAAGCTGCAGAAAAGCAAGAAGCTATCGGCAAAAGAATACGAAGAAGCTATTGAGGATTTTGAAGAAGAAAGAAAAGGGTTAGGGTTTACGTCACGATTTGCTCGAAGAGATCGATATTGGGGAAGGTGATAGCAAAGACCAACGTTTGTAAGTGCTAAATTAGAACCGGTTATAAAGCAAAGTTGGTGAAATACTCAAGAAATATAAAGATTGCTTTGCGTGGGAGTATTATGAGATGCCAGGTTTAAGCCGACAGCTAGTTGAACATCGGCTACCCATAAAACCTGGGTATCGGCCATTCAAACAGTACCCTAGGCGGTTTAATCCTACGTTGTATGACACTATAAAGGAAGAAGTAGGACGATTGCTAGAGGCAAAGTTTATCCGGCCTTGCCGATACGCTGAGTGGGTCTCAAACATCGTCCCTGTAAAAAAGAAAAATGGCAAACTTAGGGTATGCGTCGATTTTAGAGATTTGAACAAAGCCACGCCAAAAGATGAGTACCCGATGCCCATAGCCGATATGCTTATCGATGCTGCATCCGGAAATAAAATCATAAGTTTTTTGGATGGAAACGCCGGATACAATCAGATATTCATGGCCGAAGCCGATATACCCAAAACGGCTTTCAGATGCCCAGGAGCTTTAGGGCTATATGAGTGGAAAGTGATGACCTTCGGATTGAAAAATGCCGGCGCCACCTATCAGCGTGCTATGAACCATATTTTCCATGACTTGATCGGCAATACTGTGGAGATATACATTGACGACGTGGTGGTAAAGTCTAAAGAAGACTGGCAACATTTAGCCGATCTGGAGAAGATGTTCGAGAACACAAGGTTACATGGGTTAAAAATGAACCCTCTGAAGTGTGCTTTCGGAGTATCGGCAGGACAATTTCTTGGGTTTACAGTACATGAAGGAGGGATTGAAGTAAACCAAGCCAAAGTAAAAGCTATAGCCGATACTAGACCACCGACAAGCAAAAAGGAGTTGCAAGTATTGATTGGGAAAAATCAACTACTTGCGACGTTTCATTTCGAACCTGTCAGGACGTATTCGGGCCTTCACACCGCTGCTGAAAATTAAAGACAACCAAGAATTCAAATGGGGAGCCGACCAACAAAAGGCCTTTGACGACATAAAGGGTTATCTGATGAGTCCACCAGTATTGACCGCACCAAAATATGGTATACCTTTTAGACTATATATATCGGCTGAAGGAGATTCAATTGGGGCAGTTTTAACACAGGAAGCCGATAGGAAGGAACGAGCAATATTTTATTTAAGCCGACGTCTTTTAGATGCAGAAACCAGGTATCCCCTAGTAGAAAAATTATGCTTATCATTGTATTTTGCTTGCACCAAATTAAGACATTATATGCTGGCTTCCAAATGCGTTATAATATGCAAAACCGATGTAGTCAAGTACATATTATCGGCGCCAATTCTGCGGGGTCGGCTTGGTAAATGGGCATACGCCTTAACAGAGTTCGAGTTAACCTATGAGTCGGCTAAATCTGTGAAAGGACAAGCTGTGGCCGATTTTATCACAGGAAGTGAAACATTAACAGGAACGGCTGATGTAACTCCTTGGCAGCTGTATTTTGATGGATCCGTTTGCCAGGAAGGCGAAGGCATCGGCGTGATATTGATTTCACCTAGAAAACAGGAGTATGACTTCATGTATCGGCTAAATAGCCGATGTTCAAATAATCAAGCAGAATACGAAGCATTGCTAAGAGGTCTACAATTGCTAGATAGCATCGGGGTGAAAGACGTCGAAGCTTTTGGAGACTCGATGTTAATTGTACAGCAAGTCAAAGGAGAATACCGATGCAACGACGGTGCGCTAACTCAGTACTTACATCAATGCCTCCAGATCATCGAGATGTTCACTACATTTTCTATAAAACATATCCCCAGAGAAGCTAATGATAAAGCAAACCGATTGGCACAATGTGCATCAGGGTACAAGATTGAAAGCCGACAGGGACCAATCGGGCTAAACGTTTGGCCGATTTTATGTGTTCACCCTGTCGACTGGAGAACAGAGATAAGGGATTATTTGTCAGATCCATCCAAGCCGACCGAGCAGAAGGTCAGGCGCAAAGCACTCAAATATGTTCTACTAGAAGATGTATTATACTTTCGGACTATGGAAGGTTTGTTGTTAAGATGCCTGGGAACCGAGGAAGCCAAAGTAGCGATGGGTGAAGTCCATGAAGGCATCTGTGGATCACATCAATCGGCCCATAAGATGAAGTGGATACTGAGACGAACAGGATATTTTTGGGCGACGATGTTAGAAGACTGCTTCAAATATTATAAAGGATGCCAAACGTGCCAAAAGTTTGGTAACATACTGATCAAGACCAAAGATCGGCTTTGCATCCGATCATCAAGCCATGGCCATTTAGAGGATGGGGTATAGACATAATCGGCCAAATATTTCTGTCATCCAGCAAAGGACATAAATTTATCCTTGCAGCCACAGATTATTTCTCAAAATGGGTTGAGGCTGTTGACGAGTACCCATACCATGGGTACCCCCATCAGCCCGGAAGCACGAACGGGCTGACCTATCACGACGAAGGCCCAGCACCACCGAAAGGTACTTGGGCCGCGGGGAACGAGCCCCGACCAGACGGGCCGACCGACGATCGGCGGACTCGATTCGGACGGTCGGCATGCGCCGGCCGTCTAATATTGAAGCTCAAGCTCCACCTGCACACGGGCTAGCAGGGCCCACGCCAGTGTCAGGCGGCTGCCTTGTGCGCAGCGTCCCCTGGCATCCGTACCGGGGTAGGCGGCTCCTTCCCGAGACCGGAAGGGCCACCGAAGAAGTCAAGCCCCGCCCCGCCGCTCGCACGCCGCAGAAGATTACGCCGCTTCCCGAGGCCAAGGCAATGTCAAGCACCATTAAAGCCACCGAGGCCGACAGAGCACCACGCAACACGCCACCTGCATAAAGACTACGCAAGATCGCTCATTACAGAGCCACCAACCTGCCTCGACGGGCGGGGTTTGATCGGACAAGACAGGAACCAGACATCAAGACGTGCAGGCCCCTTTTCTCGTAGTTTTCCCAACTCCCATGTAACCTGCCCCCTCCGTCTATATAAGGAGGGGCAGGGCCCGAGAAGGGGGGCGAGAGCAAAGAAAAACAGTCTTCTAGGTAGCCTTGACTCCCTAACGAAAACATCAAGGGGATCGGACAGCCGACCGTCCGCCTCGCTTGTACACCCCTTGTCCATCTCCCAAAGATCAATACATCCACACCGCACGAACTGGAGTAGGGACATTCGGCCCGAACCAGTATACATCTTCTGGCTCCTTGAGTCGACCATTCGGGGAGAGGGAGCGCGCGACCCCATCCGACCATAAATTCGTATTGCCGGTGCACGAAACACCGACAGCTGTACCACTCAAGAAGGTTACTAGCAAAGAGCTGATCGACTTTGTAAATGAACACATCGTCCATCGGTTTGGAATTCCATGCATAATTACTACCGATCAAGGGATCGTGTTCATGTCCAACGAAGTTCAAAGGTTTTGCGGAAACTCTTGGGATAAAATTACTCAACTCTTCCCCTTACTACGCCAGGCTAATGGAGCGTGCCGAGTCACAATAAGACATTGATAAAGCTGATAAAAAGAAAAATTGAGGAAGAGCCGAGGAAATGGCATTCAACGCTATCGGAGGCTTTATGGGCTTATCGGCTATCTCATCACGGATCAACTAAATTGTCACCTTTTCAGTTGGTATACGGACAAGAAGCCGTTTTGCCCGTGGAAATTAACATCGGCTCAGTAAGGCTATGTGAGCAAGATAAGGTATCAGCCGATGAATACAAACAGGCGATGCTTGACAATCTAGATGATTTGGCTGAACTAAGGCTGATCACGCTAGATCGGCTTAAAAGGAATAAAGAGAGGGTTGCCAAGTCATATAATAAAAAGGTGATTTTAAAATCGTTCAATCAAGCCGATTTGGTATGGAAAACCGTGTTGCCAATCGGGTCTAAGGATAATCGATTCGGCAAGTGGTCCCCAACGTGGGAAGGTCCTTACAAGATAAATCGGCCGATTGGTGGAAATTCATATATACTGGAGTCCTTAGACGGATTCGTACTACCTAAAGCAATCAACGGAAAATACTTAAAGGCGTATTACCCCAGCATATGGGTCGGGTCCTAACTACAGGAAGAAAAGCATCAGGACCGATTACAAAAACACATGTATATAAAATCGGTCATACAGCCGACCGAGTCAGAAGCAAACATTCATCCACCGGATTAAACAGTTTACAAAAATCGGCTACACGGCCGGTACTACATATCAGTTCAAGAAACAATGTCGTTCTTCAATGAAGCCCTTGAGAACTGCAGAGATGGGCTCCCAAAGCCGATAGTCTTTGCCGCCCTACCAATAGTAACTTGAACGCTATCTATTAGTTGTTCATCGGCTCTCGTGACGCCTCGAATCGGATCATCTTAGCTGATTGGTTCTTGACTTTGGCGAAAACTTCACCGATTTGCTGTCTCTGAACCGCCAGTGAAGACGTCGCGTCGGTAATACCGATCTGGCAATCTGCAAGTTCTTTTGTAACCAAAGCCAGCTGTTCTTCAAGTTTCTTCTTGGATAACTCCAGCTCTTGGGCCTTATTCTTAGCCGATTTCAGCGCAGCGGCACCCTGGTCAAACGTTCTCTTAGGAGTTTTGCGCCTCGCTATAAGCTTGTCCAGGATCTGTTGGTCGGCTTGCTGGGCCTTCCTCTGTTCAACTCTTACTTTGGCCGATTCTACGTCCAGCCGACGAGCATCCAAATGACATACCTCTAGCAAAGCATTCATGGCTGCAGGAGGAAGATCGGCTTGCATGGCCGCCATAGCATTTCTCAAGGGTTGGGTGTTGGCCAGAAGAGCCGCCTCCGGCTGCATCACTTCGTCCAGAAGACGGTTGAGTCGCTCCTGCATGCCCGGCTTAGCGGTAACAGCAGCCGATGCTGGCGCAGAGGCCGCTATTATGCGCTGAATGTCGGCTGGATAGTTGTCAGTAGCTAGCACTTCCGGGTCATCCAGCTCATCCAAAGTAAAGCCCAGAAGATCGGCTGGGTCTGTTGATAGCACTTTGGGATCAGGATCGGAAATATCAATTGTCGGAGGCGGTGGCGATGGAGGGATGGCCGATGTAACACCTTGGAGATCGGCTACAACCCCCGCTACTTGTACTGACGGAGATTGCTAAGAACGATAAAAAAAGAAGTCAGCAATGCTAAATAAACGTAAAAGCAATATTAAGCAGGGAGTAAAACTTACATCGGTAGCTGAATGCTCCGGGGAGCCATCGGGTTGACGCCTCACGTGATGCAGGCGGCGCTGGTGACTTCTTCCTCCTCTCTGCGGTGACTTGGGTTATGATTATCAAAGTAAGGGATATAGTGGGTAATGTGAGAATAACTTACTTGGGGCGCGCTGGCGAGCTAAGTCCGATAAGGATGGACCTTGAATATCCAAGTTACCTGAAGAATATCCCGTAGTACCGACAGATTGACCTGGACGTCGTTGTCGGCCACTACCGCGAAGCATGGGGATCATTTTCGCTCACCAAAGATCCGTGCCACCCTGGAAAGATCGAAGGCATTTTTAATAAAAAGTCGATAACCAGCCAGAAAGACAGGATATAAAACACCGGTACCTCTACACTCATCGAAGAGTCGCTATAACCCGAGCTCGCGCTGGACCCAGAAACTACCGTCGGCTCATGAAAATTGGGAAGAAACAAGTGGATTATGGCCGACGGAGTCCTGTCCATGAGTACAGCTTCCGATATTCTGGTCCACCACTGCGAGAATGCAGCCGACCGGCGGGAATTGAGAATAAAATGCGGTGTCGAAAGAATTTGCAACCCGTCGGCCACTTCGAGAACAATCTCCGCGGTGACGCTGTTAGTCACCCGAGCTCGGGGCTCGACACAGGATAGTAGAGGAAAGGATGGGATGGTTTGCCCAAAACCTAGTTGACGGGCGTAAACCGAAGGATGGTAGAACTCGTAAGATGGCTGAAATGTCCGATTGCGGGTATTCAAGCCGACATGAAAAACGCAAGGGGAAAGGATGATTTTGTACAAGTCTAGAGTAGACTGGGGCATCAAGGAACTATCGGCATCAAGGTGAAGGAATGATGGGTATGGGCAATCGGCTACATCAGTATATCGGAAAAAGTCTTGTTGGCCAAAAGAAGTCCTGTCTAGGTTAAGGAAGAAGCTGAGGTATTTGTGCAAGCCGATTGGATCCATTTTTAGCTCACCAGCGGAAGACATGATAAACCTCTCACCATAGGATCGGCTAACTCTATACTGTGGGACGACATGTTCCAGATAATCTTTCCGAGGGAAAGTGAAACTTCCCGAGGGTTCAGACAAGATGGATCAATTTGAACATACAATGGAGCCATGTTTGAATAAACCACAGAGGGCCTCCTATATTACCAACAACGTGTTTGGCAAAACCGGAAAAGAGTCGGCTACGAATTACATACATCATTTGATATACCGACCCAAGGAACATTTTGCCGAGAGAAAGCCGACGCCCCTCCACCAAACGTTCCGCCACCAACTGAAAAGATTGGGTGGGACCAAGGGAGGCACCACAGAACAAGTATCGGTCTAGCCAAAGATTGAGAAAAGCGACATGCTCTTCGGCCGATACCGGACCATTGACCTTATTGTGATTCTGGATATACTTGTGCCATCCCTCACCTTTCTTCCGGATTAATTTAAAAATGGGCTTCCCGCTAAAGGCCGATAGCTGATCCCCATCTGGTCTGAGGCAGCATAGTTGAGCCACATCTAGTAAGGTGGGGCCGATTGGACCAGACGGGAATAGAAAAGCGTTGAAAGAATCCGACCAAAAATAACAGGCCGCATCTACTAAGGGTTCATTGGCTTCAGGGTCGGCTAAACTCAAAGACAGGGACTCTGCTATACCCATTCTCTCCCATTCTACCCTCTTCTGAGCCGATATCCTAATAAACCAAGATCTCCATCCCTTCAGGCTGGTGGGCCAGGCCCTAAAACTTTTTCTCCATTCAGAAATATTATACCCAGCGGCCGACAAGGGGAGTCTAGGAATCTCGGTATTGATAATGGTATCTGCCGACATGGTACCTATCGGTCCTAAGTAGAATTGATCTGAACTTTGAGGAATCGGAATGAATACCTGCGAAGGGTCCATTTCAGCCGATTTTTGAACAGAGCGAGAGAAAGACGGCGAAAGCCGATGATGCGTGATCCGAGAGCTTGAAAGCGTGCAAATGACCGTGGGGGGACCCTCATATTTATACCTCGGTGAAAAAGGTGAAAAGGCGGGAACAGTTGCTGCATTAAAAACGCACCGAGAGTATTGCGGCGCCATTAATGGGGAAGTTACCAAGGTGAATCCTAAATGACAAGCCGATCACGGAAAAAGGCGAAGGGGTTTTTCAAAGATAGCAAGCTACCTTTCAAAAATGGGGGGCATATGTTTGCACCAAAATTCGGCATGTATTGAAATCGGTCTGAAACGGAAAGGAAGTGTTCGTATGGAAAGAAATCGGTAAACGAATCGGAAAAGGAATCCGTTTCTAAAAAGGAAAGGAAATCAGATTAGAGGCCGATACGGATAAACGCACCGTATCCATGTACAACTCGGATCGGCCAGGTGTGTTATAAAAGGGGGCAGACGTCAAGCGAAAAGGAATCAACAAATCCAACAACACACACACTTTTTACAAGCTTTTCCTTTACATTGTTTTAGCCTTATAGATCTCTCTGCAAGTCGACGGAATCAACATAGTTGCGCATCGCCGATTGTTGATTTTTGCCGATTTCACCCAGGTTTGATCTGCTTCGCTTTGTTGCGCATCGCCTTCTCGAAGCCGATTTTACCTTATATCCGGATCAATTGTAACCAGTTGGTCTAATTATCCCCTAATCGGTTCTTACCGACTAGCGAAATGCCGATAGATCCTTGTTTATCGGCTTCGATCAAATTACAAACTCCACCTTGTCAATTTCAGGTCAAATTGACTGGCACGCTCTGCAAACCCGGCGTTTGTCTTGTGTGTTCGAGGCTAAGGACCCTGCTTCACGTTTTTAGCGCGAACACTAGCTAATAGTTCCTATCGAATATTAGCTAGCTAACTATTAGTTGGAGGGTGTTTGGATCCACTAGCTAGTATGTGGCTAATAGATGCTATTGTCCAGAATACCCATGCTATTAAATGCTATTGGTGGTAGGCGCGAAGGGTATTTTGGTTAAATGCCACCTATTAGCTGCTATTAGTTGGGTTTGGCTAGCTAATGAGATAACTATTAGCTGGGTGTCCAGCTAATAGTTAGCTGATCTATTAGCTGGGGGTGTTTGGATCCACTCCAGCTAATTTTTAGCAGCTAACTATTAGCTGCATGGATCCAAACAGGCCCTTAGTCGGTGCCGCGCGTTGTGTTATATATTCCCATGTAATCACTTCGAGATGTAACAGAAGTAGAAGAAAAGCAGCGCTAGCTAGGCAGTTAGCGACGCTGCGTGGGCCAAAAGAAGGAAGGCAGGAGTGAATTTTCTCCAGGTTTGGACCAACATGTACCACTAGCTCCGCCAGGTGACAACATGATCGTTGCAATGGTACCCACCTTATAGAGGAAGGAATTGGGGGCCAACCGGCCCCCCCACGTGTCCCCTCCCTTTTTTGCACAAAGCCCCTCCGGTTTCTTCCAAATTACGTTTAGGTCCTTACGTGATTTTATGTGAGAGGGAAATAATTTTTTTAGTTTCGGCGTTTAGGTCCCTGGTTTCGCGTTTTGCATGTAGGCCCTCCCGTTAAGGGCCAATCGCGAGCGAGCCCTTTCCTAATTATTCAAAATAGCGAACAAGTCCAAAATTATAACAAATAGGTCCTCGCGCTTTACGTTCGGGTCCTTTCTCCGTTTTGTCCCAAAAAAATGTTTTTGGGGTCCGTTTTTTCTCCAGAGCATGCGAAAAATATTTTCGTAGCCGTTTTCCAAAAAAATTGTAGAACCGTTTCTTTTCTCCGTTTTGGCCGAAAAAAATGTTTTCGTGATCGGTTTTTCCGTTTTGTCCCAAAAAAATATTTTCGTGGTCCGTTTTTTCTCCAGAGCATGTGAAAAATATTTTCGTTAGCCGTTTTTCCAAAAAAAAAAAATGTAGAACCGTTTCTTTTCTCAGTTTTTGACGAAAAAAATGTTTTCGTGATCGGTTTTCCTACGTGGCATGGGGAAATGTTTTCGATAGCTATTTCCCTCCAAAAAATTGGGAGATTTAGTTTATCCGTTTTGGCCCGAAAAAATATTTTTAAGCCATCCGATTTTCTCAGGAGCATGAGAAAAATGTTTTCGTTGGCCGCTTTTTCAAAACAAAAATATGGAAAACCGTTCCTTTCTCCGCTTTTGCTCAAAAAATGTTTTCGTGATCCGCTTTTCCTCAGGAGCATGGGGAAGCTGTTTTCGGTGGCTATTTCCCACAAAAATATGGAAAACCGTTTTCTTTCTTCGTTTTGCACGAAAAAATTATTTCCGTGAACCGTGTTTTCTCGGAACATGGAAAAAATGTTTTCGTTGGCGTTCCCAAAAAAACGTAAATTCGTTTTTCGCCCGTCGTTTTTCCGTTTTTCCCTGCTTTTCATCATTTTTTTATCAAATTTCGCACGGCGCGGCGTAGCGCGCGAATCTTCCTAGTTAACTTTACGAGCGATACATCTCGTCGTCCAACAACATTCACATATCAGATCACTGTCTTAAGGATAGGAAGAGCATGGAGTTGCTAAAACCAGAAATGTATGTGTCAAGCTGCAAAATTTGGGAGAAAGTCCAAGCGGGTCGTACCGGTTCATGCAATCCGGCCGGTGATCGATTCACCTCGAAAGCAGTATATCTCTACTATTATAAAGCAACAGTTGATGGCAGTGGTGAGTTCTACCCACGTCATTAATTGCCCTGCTTAATTGCCCTACTTAATTGTCCTGCTTAATTGCCCTACGCAAAAAACGAAGCGTTGCTTTCGCAAGAAACGAAGCGTTAAAGATAGATGTTTGATCTTGTGAAATAATTTTTTTATTTTTTAATCTTTACTTTTCGTTATCAATTTTGTTTTTCATAGCAATGCACGGGCATGTAACTAGTACTAGTATATTATAAAAAGCGAGCCTGTGTGCCTGCCTATTAGCGTGGTGCGTTTTATGTATGCGCGCCCGCGGTGGGGTTGGAACTCGGAAGAAGAAGAAGGGCGTGCACGCGCGCGCGCGCTCGCCCGACATGTCAGAGATCGATTTCTAACAGCCCTGTGCGTGCGCGACGGGTTTGACCGCGCGGCTAGCTGAGCCTGAGAGTTTCTTTTCCTCCACGGGAATCTTTAATTCGCTGGATTCGAGTCCATTGGACGGGACTAACCGTCGGCCGCAGCGCCTGAGCACGCACGGCCTACCGGATTCTTCTTGCCGCTGGATATATTAAGATCCAAGGATCGATGTACATGTTGACTCGTTTTAAACTTGAGCTTTTTCGATGCAGGGCATGTTTGAGACTTCTTGAGTAAGTCGGCTTTCATTTAGGTTTTCGACATGTACTCGTAATTTCCAGATAACCAGGTTTAATTTGGTAAAGCTTCTTTTTGTTGACCAATTTGATACTTTGAGGAATGCTTCTATGTTTTCCTTCCTAATATAAGTTATACAAATCTTGAAGTAAACAAATGGGTAAGTAATTATCATCTATTATTTATTAATGTTTTAATATTTGTACAACTTTCGAAAAGAAAAATATAGAAGAACCTCTCTAAAACGAAATGATCACTTTTCTAACCATTTCATCTCGTTTTTTTTTTTTTTTTCAAATCTAGCCACTCCACCGGATGGCAAATTTAGCCCCTTCCAACCGCGTAGCCGCCTTCCGCTCCTTGGGCGTGCGGGAACCGACGCTACCCCATGCCCGGGGAGCGCGGCAGCCGCCAGCACACTGCCGCGGTCGACAAGCGCAGGAAGGGGACAGCCGCGAGCTCCTAGGGAGCGGGAGCGGGCCTACCGCAACCGGTGAGCGTGAGAGGGGGCTAGATTTGTGATTCCGATGGGGAGAGGGCTAGATTTATAAAAAAAAAACAAGCTGAAAGAGGGTAGAAAAGTGATCACTTCCTCTAAAACTTCTTTGGAATTATATGAACAATTGATTCAGAAAACCGCTAATTAAGCCAGGCTTTTTGTTTAAGAAGAGCTCATTTATACTCTATCTAAACATCCTAAACTCACTACTACAAAAATGCTTATATTAAACGTTTCATCACAGACGGTTTTAAAAACCGTCCGTGTTATATATAATCACAAACGGTTTTTCTAAAAGCTGTTTATGATAATATCACATTATTGACAATTTTTGACTAAAACAATCAGTGATATCTACAATATACATCACTGACGGTTTTAGCCAAAAACCGTCAGTGATGGGGTTCATATCACTGATGGTTCTAACAAAAAACCATTAGTGATGTATATTATAGACATCACTGACGAGTTTTGGCTAAAATTGTTACTGATATCAATTTCCATCATTGACAGTTTTTTATTAGAACAGTCTTTGATTGTTTTAGTACATATAGAACCTAGCTAGGGTTGGTGCCACTCTTCTCCCCCATCCCTTGTCCTTCGCAATCATCCTCCCCGCGCCTGGCCTGCCGGCAACCTCACTTGCCACTCATATGGTAAATTTAAAGAAATAGACAAATTTGGAGCATCCAAGCCACAACAAATTTAAAAATCTGGAGGATGTACTGTATGTTTATAGTGTTGAACCAGTGTGGATTTTAGAACCGTCTACGATGTCTCTTTTCACAGACGGTTTTTTAACCGTCTGTGATATGCCCTTATATTACTGACATATTGTTAGTGATGGTTCATAAAACCGTCTGTAATGGCGATTTTGAACCGCTTATGATGAGATTTTTTTTTGTAATAGTGACTGTTTTTTTCTTCTCCTGTAGAAATCATCTATGTGCTTAATCTCACCAGTGTTTGTGGTTATGGATAAAGCAAACCAATTCCGATTAATTTCCATGTGCTCTAAAACCGTAGTGCAAAGTTCTCAACGGTTTGATGATTATCATACGCTCGATACTTTTACCAAAGTCAAATTTTCCGACCGCTATATGCGCTTAGAGATGTGTGTGCTTCAGCTACTGTCCTTTGGGGTGTTGACATATACGATGGACGGAAATTTCACTTATCCTTAAAACAAAGGCACTTAAAATATATATACACCCCTTTCTTTTTTTAAGGGAACAAATTAACCTTTTTCTTAGTGAGTGAATAAATAACCTTTTGGTCCTGTTTGTTTCGCCTTTTTCATCGGCTTAAAAGCCAAAAAGCTTAAGCCAAAACAAACGACTGGCTTTTAAGCCGGGTTTTAAAAAAGCCAAAAGTCCCTGTATAACTATAAGGCAAAAGCCACACAAGATGAGCTTTTTTGAGCTTTTTTGAATGAAATAACCCTTTGCCACAAAAAATCTCCAAAATTACCCACCAAATGCCATCATATATAAATTGAGAATTCATCCACCATCTTATTTAGGGTATTTTAGACTTTTTATCTATAAGCAGTACCATCTAACCCATTAATAAGTCAGGATACCAAACAATATGTCTTAGCTTAAAAGCAGATGACTTAAAAGCTCATTAAGCCAACAAGCTAGCTTTAAGCCAAAAGTCAAAAAGCCAAAGCCGAAACAAATAAAGGCCTTTGTCTCTTTGCCAGGTATCTTCCGGATGTTTTTGTCTTAAATAACATCTAAATTTTGGACCGTAGGATTAAAAATCCAACCATTAGATCAAATCATAGGATCGGATGTAATCGATACTTCCGAATCTCAACAATGATCCAATACTCCTAGATTTAGGTGATTTCAGCAAACAAAACATCCGAATAATATTTATCAAATCCCTTAATACAATATACCCCTTGAGCTGCTTATCCTAGAGAAACAAAACCATAACTACTACTACTACTAGTGTCGAGAATGGGTCTGCCGGGTCGGCACGAGCACGGCCCGAAAACAGGCCCAAAGCCCGACCCGCACGAATAGCAGATGGGTCGCCACCGCCTCGACACTCCGTGCGTTCGTGCCTCAAACGCACGCCGCGCCGGCCCGGCCCGATGCGCCGTGTCTTTGGGCCTGGCCACGAAAAATGGCCTGGTCCATTCTTCTAACACTAGCTAGCTCTTGGACGGCATGTACATATGGTGAATCATACCTATTGTTGATTAGTGGAGTACTAGCAAGTGCTAGAGTATAATAATGAGTGTAGCACTAAACAACTAGCACTAATTATCTACTTGATGGGACAAAAGGAAGGTAGAACCCCAAAAGAGAAGGAATTTTTTGATCTCAATCGACCGTGCCGTGCTTGGGCCGGCACGGCCCGATCGAGGCACGACGTGCTTCTGGGCCGGGCCGGGCCTAGGTTTGTGCACATCGGGCCAGCCCGGCACGGCACGTACAAAACAATGGGCCGTGTCGGCCCGATGTATTTAGGCCCGAGGCACGACGGGCTCCGGCACGGCCCAACTCCCAGCACTAACTACTACTCCCTTGTTATAAATACAGACCTCCTAGAACATTGTCCCTCCTCTCAGGCGGTCAGGAATTTTTTTCTGGCCTGCCCTCTTCACATTGGCCCAAAATGTAGTGCTGCCTCTCTGAAAAGCTATACTTCCCCCTATCAGCTTCGATCTTACATCCTCCTCTCCTCACCAATGCTTCCACTGCTCTGATCAGAAAGAGACCAACCCTACTGTTCTATCCCCCCCTACAATGGCTTCTGCAAACAACTGGCTGGGCTTCTCGCTCTCCGGCCAAGAAAACCCACAGCCTCACCAGGATAGATCGCCTCCCGCCGCCATCGACATCTCCGGCGCCACCGACTTCTATGGCCTGCCGACGCAGCCGGCGTCCGACACGCACCTCGGCGTGCCAGGACATCACGCTTCATACGGCATCATGGAAGCCTTCAATAGGGGCGCCCAAGAAACCCAAGGTGAGACGAAGCAGCTGCATGCACCCCGTTTATTATTACCCGATGATCGATCTCTATCTAGCCTGTATTTATGGTGCACTTCTCCTGTCATGGTTTCTTTATATTTGATGTGGGTGCAGATTGGAACATGAGAGGCTTGGACTACAACGGCGGAGCCTCTGATCTCTCGATGCTCGTTGGCTCGAGCGGCGGCGGCGGCGGTGGGAAGAGGATCGTGGAGGAGAACGAGCCAAAGCTCGAGGACTTCCTCGGCGGCAACTCCTTCGTCTCCGAGCATGATCAGGCCGGCGGCTTCTTGTTCTCCGGAGTCCCAATGGCCAGCAGCACCAACAGCAACAGCGGGAGCAACACCATGGAACTCTCCATGATCAAGACCTGGCTCCGTAACAACCAGGTGGCCCATTCGCAGCCGCCCGCGCAGCAGAAGCAGCCGCCCGAGGATATGAGCACCGACGCGAGCGCGAGCAGCTTCGGCTGCTCCAACGCGCTGGGGAGGAACGGCACGGTGGCGGCGGCGAGCTCGCAGAGCCTAGCACTCTCGATTAGCACGGGTTCGCACCTGCCGATGGTCGTGGCTGGCGGCGGCAGCGCCAGTGGGGGAGCCGCGGAGAGCACCTCGTCGGAGAACAAGCGGGCTAGTGGCGCAATGGATTCGCCCGGCGGTGCGATTGAAGTCGTCCCAAGGAAGTCCATCGACACATTCGGGCAAAGGACCTCGATATATCGAGGTGTAACAAGGTTAGAACATCTCGGTTTCTGTGTACGCTACATATTGTTCGTCGATGCTATTGGTTCATTTCAAATTGGTCTGGTACTCTAGCGTTAGTTAGAAAATGATCGATGATGTTCTCGTTGAGTTGAAGAGATCAATCTATGGAGAACATAAGCTATCATTGGATCTATAAAATGGCTATGAGTATAATTAATAATGAAATTCGTTCGATCGAGACAATGGCTATGCGTGCTACTTTACTTTTGCGCTAGTATTTTGTGCGATGCATGCTTGGAAAATGATTACTATTGTCATTCCATTCACGATAATCGAACTAGGTGTTCATTTGGACTAATGATTACTATTGTCATTCCATTCATCACCAGCTGTTAGGTGATTGAGAAGTATATAGTTCATTGACATAAGATAAAAGGAGTCAGAATTGAAATACTAGTTCATATGCCATGATCACTGTTAAGAGTGTTACTCCATTGACCAATGATGAAGATCGGAAGCCATACATATGAGTACATTTTAGCTTATTTTTGCCACTATTACACACCTATACAAAGACCTACAATATAGTAACGAGTGTATTTCATATTCTTTCTTTTATGGTTTTGGTCTTGAACAAACACACATATGTGTTTTACCCTGTTCTGAAATTTTAAATTTCAGACATAGATGGACAGGGCGTTATGAGGCTCATCTCTGGGACAATAGCTGTAGAAGAGAAGGGCAGAGTCGCAAGGGTAGGCAAGGTAATGAGCGGATATACTTCTCTTTTTTTTTGTCCTCATCAATTGTAGAACAATATATACTCAACTTACAATACAGATTAAGCATTCTATCTTCTGTTCCATCAAAACTCGGTCTTCACCAATTGCTTCCGGGAATGACTGCAATGTCCTTTACAATGTGCAGTTTATCTGGGTATGCATGAACCGATGTCTTGCCGTTTTGCTTTCATTAATTTTATTTTACTATTTTAGTGATTGCACCTTGTCATTGTATTCACAAATTACAATCAGGTGGATACGACAAGGAGGACAAGGCAGCAAGGGCTTATGATCTGGCAGCTCTCAAGTATTGGGGCACAACCACTACAACAAATTTCCCAGTAAGCAAGTTCTACAATTTTTCTATTGATGTTCTTAATGGATTATTTTAAAAATTCCCATATTTTGTATTAATTAATACACTCGTTGATTGCATTTTGTTGTATGCCCCTTTTTGTAAAATTTCACTGCAGATAAGTAACTATGAAAAGGAGCTGGAGGAAATGAAACACATGACCAGGCAGGAGTATATTGCATACCTAAGAAGGTACTAGTTGATGTTCATTATATTGAATTATGAAACTCTTAGAAGATTACTGTAATAACACTAACATGTGATTCAATGCAGGAATAGCAGTGGATTTTCTCGTGGTGCATCAAAATATCGTGGAGTAACTAGGTCATTCAATTATATTTCTACATAATATACAACTAGCAGGACTATCTGATATGTGCTAATTGTCCTTAATTTTTTACATTACTAGAAATCTAATTAAACATGTAACAACTGATCAATGTACAGTTCTCTTTTTTTTTGGTGTGGGAATGTCCAGCTCATATTAGCATTCCAACCTTTTGTAATCTTGTTTGGATGTTCTAATTTGAAATCAACATTTTCATCAGGCACCATCAGCATGGGAGGTGGCAGGCAAGAATAGGGAGGGTTGCAGGAAACAAGGATCTGTACCTAGGCACCTTCAGTAAGCTACTCATATAACCGTGTCGCTGAAACCAAATTGCTCGCCTAATGGAGACCCTTAAAACTAATTAATGACTACTCATAGTACTATATCTCCAAGATCTAAGTCATTGACCCGTACTTATTTAGTCAATTTTCTTGAAATCATCGTCTCGTAGAACCGAAGATTAGGTTTCTATATGTTTCCCTATGGTGCATAAAATAGAGATCAGTGCATTAATTATGTCCCAAATGTACCTTTCCAAGTTTTTGTCTCAAAGTTGTCTGAGAAAACCGGGGCATAGAGTCAAGGGCCCAGTAGAAAACCCTAGCTTTAAATCACACAGCATGCACGCGATATGCAACATATACTAGCTTGCTAGAGCACATGCATTGGGAAACAAACCCTAAGCTAAAAGTTTACTACAGGTACAATAATTATCTCTAAAAATTGTCTCTTGATGTTATGTAATAATTATCTATTCTCTTTTGTACATAAATGATCTACTAATGCTCTCGTGCAAAGTTGACTACTATAAATAAGAGCTAACTCTCTTCACTCTTCCCTTTTCTCATTCTTTTATATAGATTAATTAAAGATGATGTGTAAAAGCTAAAAACCGATTGAGATGGTCTTATTGTGCATGCCCTAATTATGCATGCTAATCGTGCACATTCTCTCCTGCGTAGGCACCGAGGAAGAGGCGGCGGAGGCCTACGACATAGCCGCGATCAAGTTCCGCGGGCTCAACGCCGTCACCAACTTCGACATGAACCGCTACGACGTCAAGAGCATTCTCGAGAGCAGCACGCTGCCAGTTGGCGGCGCGGCCAGGCGCTTGAAGGAGGCGTCGGAGCATCCGGAGGCGGGCGCCACCATCTGGCGGGCCCACATGGACGGCGGCGTCATTTCCCAGCTGGCCGACGTCGGGATGGGCGCCTACGCCTCGTGCCACCACGGCTGGCCGACCATCGCGTTCCAGCAACCGTCGCCGCTCTCTATGCACTACCCGTACGCGCAGCCGTCTCACGGGTGGTGCAAGCCCGAGCAGGACGCCGCCGTTGCTGCCACCGCGCACAGCCTGCGGGATCTCCAGCAGCTGCACCTCGGCAGCGCCGCCCACAACTTCTTCCAGGCGTCGTCGAGCTCGACGGTCTACAATGGTGGTGGCGGTGGCACCAGCGGTTACCAAGGCCTCGGTGGCAACGCCTTCTTGATGCCGGCGAGCACCGTCGTCACCGACCAGGGGCACAGCAGCGCGGCCACCAACCAGGGAAGCGCCTCCAGCTACGGGGACGAGGAGGGGAAGCTCCTTGGGTACGACGCCATGGCGATGGCTAGCGCCGGCGACCCATACGCCGCGGCGAGGAGCGGGTACCAGCTCTCGCAGGGCCCGGCGTCGACGGTGAGCATCGCGAGGGCGAACGGGTACTCGAATAACTGGAGCTCACCTTTCAATGGCATGGGATGATCGATGAAGGGGGCAGAAGAAGCTAGTAGTTAGTGATAGGGATTAGCTAGCTAGAAAAGTCAAGTCTAGGTTAGAGTCGTAGTTGTGTTCCAGCTCAGGTTCCGGTTCTGCTTGACTGCGTAAAGGACACATGCACGTACGTACGTTAAGGTGCTGCCTTCTGGAAGCTGGTAATGGCAGGTCAGGGTAAGTAAAGTTTGTGTTGCAAGTTATATATCCTGACTTGCTGTTAGTTTTGGGTAGTTTCAGAAGGCTCTAGTCAATCCTCAGAGGACAAACTGATCGTTGCAATGAGAATATATAACTTCATCTTAATTTCCGTGATCGGACTTACTTCACTGAGATCCTATTTGTCAGAGTTCAGATCCTAACTTCACCTTAAACATCGTCGACGAACTGTTAGAACATTGAACCAAACGTATGGAATATTGGCTCATTTCCCCTTACAACTTAATGTGTGAAACATCGCTAATGAATTATTGAAATACCGCAACCAAATATGTGGAGCATTACATTTTACCCCATAGAGTATCCAATGCGCGCTCCACTCATTCCTCTTACTCAATTGAAAATATACAGTGGAACATAACATTGAGAAAGTAATGTCTGGAGCATTTTTATTTTATCTACCGGAACATATAACATATAACATATAATATTATAACTAAGTCAAAATATAGGCAACCGAGATCTTATTTCGGATACGTCTTCATAAAGAACACGATAGTTTAAACGACCGTGAATTCGACGCTTGATTTAAAAGATGCGATTATTCGAACTTTCAGATTGAAATAAAATGGTGTCAGCGTGAATGGGCCACTAATTGCGGCCCGCTGTGCTGCGTCTGGCCCACGGTGCATGTGGGCAGCAGCCGCAGCACTGGGCTGGCTACCGCGCGGGCGTTATACCCAATCCCAGACGAGGGGCGAGGGGAGAGCCCGAGCGGAGCGATCCGTCTTCTGTCTCCGTGCTGCAGGCGGCGCCGACGCCGACGCCCGGCGACGCCGTGCTTCGTGGCTACGAGCCAAGCGGTGCACAGCCAAGGGGCCCCAGGGAGCAAGAGCAACGAGGCGCCGCGCGGGCGCACGGGACGGCGGGAGCTAGGGGGGACGGCGAGCGGCCAGGGACCCAATTTGCCCCGGGTCTTCCGAGTTCCCGGTTCCGCCACCCTTCTCCGGCTGCCGGCGCAGTGAGCTCTTCTCCGCCTATTATCCTCCCCTTCGTTTATACCGTTAGCCAGATCTGCCCCTCCTCGCCCTTCAACATCCTCGTGGGGGATCTTTTCTTTGCTGTGAGCAACCTCACCCAAATCTTTTTTGTCGGGATGGATACTCGAATGCATGCAGTTTGTTGCGTGGTGGAGTACTAATGGCAGTTAATTTTCCAAAAAATTTTGGGGTTCAACTGAACTCCCATGCCCCAAGTTACGTCCGACCGTGGCGGCTGCTCTAGGCTAATCAAAGATTCCCTCCTTCCAGGCTTTGTCTAAGATTCTTCTTTGCACACGATGTTGCCTTGTCAAGGAGTAGCTACTGCGATTGCCAATGCTCAGCCATTTGGTTTTCTTGCCGCGAACCGCTATGGTTATCCTGCAAGATCATCCGTTCGTGCTAGACCGTCCTTTCTGAATCTCCGGGGGCCTGTACTTCGTCAAGACAAGAAACCCCCCTCTCTGAGAGGTATTAATCTGCTTACTTATTATGGGTAATTCTACTCATGTATGCATTGTAGTTTATGCCCTTTTTGCGCGATTGTGAGGCTGTGACTGCATTCCTTTTGAGTTCCTCAGCACTCTGAATTAGTAGATTTTCTTTTCTACAATAAAAGTAGTGATTACATCCATGTGTATTCTAATATATTGTCAATTGCATAATCATATGGATATGGTTAGATGTGATCACGTTGTGCTTTACTAATTATTGCTACCATTCACTTCGTGGACCAAGGTTACAATCCTTGATTAATCTTTCCGGATAAAACTAAGCTTTAGCATATCGCTGAACATCATTGGACAGTGTTTCTTCTTCGCAATCTATGTATTTTGGGAAAGCTTAAGCCTTTCTTGATTGTCTTTGTTCTTTCAGACCACCAAAGTTTCAGCACTTGTTTCTTTCAGGAAATAGGAAGCTATGTGATGGGAGCACTGAGTTAAGGGGGTATCTATTTGTAAGGAAGTCACATTTTTTAACCAGTGGATCAATCTAGAATCAGACACACACATCTCAAAGCTAATCCAAAGGCTAAGAAAATTGATTTGTAGTTAACAAAAAATGAGACAACTTAGAAATAGCAAACCTGTTAAGTTAATTTCAAGTTCTTATGTTCTTCCTGGCAGAACAAGGACTGTAATTCTTTAAACTCACTGCAAATATGTTACTGATAGAGTGAAACAAGTATATATGTATACTTGTTAATTGTTATGTTATTTCTAAATAGCCAATGTGCTTGATAGTCTGTGTTGCTGTTTTTCTAAAGACAAGGAGTGCTTAAGATCTGGAAGCACTAAATGTCAAACTGTGCTAGCGACAGCAAAAGTTTTTCTACACTTCAGTTTGTGCTTTATAACAATATGTCATTTACATCTTATCATTCGCGATACATGATGAAAGTTGCTATCTATACAAAAGCAAACACAAGATTGTAGTATTACAAACCAAATAATCCATATTAACTTTCTTGTAGTGAATCTGAAATTCTACTTGTACATATTACAAATATACAATTATAGATTTATAATGGATACAACTTTCACATTATAGAGCAGTTGCCCTTTCCTGAACGGTGAATGATTTGTGCTAAAGTTACTTATCAATACTAAGGAAAGTGAATTATCTCAAGCCATAAATCATATTGTGCTCAAATAATATTGGACTTCATATTAATCTTTGACACCATATCCTTGCTTTCAGCTGGTGCTGATTTTTCCTCACATGATGTAACTTTGTCCTTCACAAAGTATGATCCTATCAAGGGCATCAATTCCATCAAGTCATTGCCGTCAATCAACAAGTTGCGCCCAAGAACTCAAGTTGGTTGTCAAGCATCTTTATCGTCATTCAGCTACCCCGAGTTATCTTCTAAACCTAGATGGTGGTGGAGGACCCTAGCATGTGTACCTTATCTTCTGCCACTGCACAACATGTGGTCGCATGCAGATGCTGTGTACCAGCTTCATCCATACCTGCAACGATTTGGGCTGTTTTATGCCTTCATTGATACAATGGCACTAATCCCAGGATGGCTTTTTCTTGCGATCTTCATGACTGTCTACTTCTTTGTGGTGAGACGGAAGTGGTCGCCACACTTTTTGCGGTACCATGTCATATTGGCTATTCTCCTTGACACTGGTTCTCAAGCTGTGGCGACCATGTGCAATTGGAATCCAAGCATCGTTTTTCAGGGTAAACCAATGGCGTATTTCTGGATGACAATGGCCTTCATTCAGATCTTCACAGTTTTCGAGTGCATGAGGTGTGCACTGGCAGGCATTTATCCTAATGTTCCATTTGTATCCCACACGGCATTCATCCATTCTGATATGAACCTGTTCAGGTAGTTGTCTAGTGCAATATGCATTTTTTTAAATATAAGAGGGATTAACGGATTGTGCGTGAGTTAGAGATTTGAGCCTGCCGAGGCAGTAAAATGTTGGGAGCATGCATTCTGGGATGCGAGAACGGGTATGCAAGTTGATGAAATCAGGGGTAATCGTTGTAGCTTCTCTGCACTCAGCAGTGTTGGAATTGTATGAATGGATGTTTCAATTTGTCTGAGATGGTTATCTTGGAGCTCCTAAGACTCTTCTGCATCTTGTAATTGTGTTCGGTTTGAATTTCGGAGCCATTGAAGCTGGTTTCGACTTTCAACAATGGCACGTTGAGTCGTTGACAATGGCATAATTTCTTGTGAAAACCGTGGTAATGATTTTCTGCCTGCAATTACTTGAGGCAGTATACGGTGAAAGTTTACACCGTGGAAAGTTTCACTGTACCCTTCAATTTTTATTTGAGAATGGCTAAGTAACACTCGAGTGTTTTTTCGGTTTGTGAGCACTCAACTTGGGGACCTATAAAGAGGAGGATGGTGGGGAGAGATAGCAAATTGATTGGATCAATGGATCTAGATCCAAAGGCTACAAATTTGAGTGCTCATAAACTAAAAACAGAAAAACTAAAAAACGGTATACCGTTGCAACGGTATACCCCTGAAACTCATGAAACTTATGATTTTTTGCACTGAAACTCATGAAACTTAGCACTAAAAACTGATAAAACATGAAACTGATGAAACTAAACACTGAAACTCATGAAACCAGCAATAAGTTTCATGGCTATACCGTTGCAACGGTATACCGTTCCCTAGTCAGGTGATCCCTAGACACCCCCTTTTTATTTTTATTTTGCGAAAATAGTCTACCTATACTACTTTTTTTCTAAAATAGTTCTTGCCGCGCTGGGGAGGGTGATGACAGAGACTTGCTGCGTCGTGGGGGAGAGCCGGAGAGGTAGGGTTCTGCCGCGCTTGGGAGGGGAGGCAGGGGCTTGCCTCTCTTCCCAGGAGGCAGGATTTTTTTTTATTTTTTTTGTTGGTTTTTTTTTGTGTTTGTTGTTTTTTTGATTTGTTGAATTTTTTTAAATAAGTAGAGTGGAAAATATGCCACGAAAAAATTTGTCCTAATTAATCCGGGGGACATGCATCGATCTTCCGGTCGACAAAAAAAGATGGCATACATGCATCGATCGTTTGGTCAGCAGTGCAATAATCAAACCAGGGGATTGTGGAAATGATACTGCGGCTATCATACGTTATCTCGCAAAACTACAACCTAATTAATCATCAACACCATTGTGCCAGCAAGCATGGGGCATATACCATAACTTTGAGCCGTTAGGAAGACATACACCAATAGGAAAACAATAGACATGCAAGCGCGCGGCTAGCTGCCTAGATTTGCTTATTAGCCTTGAGCCCTTGATCGATGCTATCTTAGCAATTGCATCCGTCATTGGAGATTCGGTTGGAGCATTCGCAACGACAGAATTTGCACGGTGCTGCTGGGCATGCGGGAGGCCAGGACCAAAGAAATTGGCCACGATCAGTGTTGGCATGAGAAATTGTGTTCATAACAGGTGATCGATGCGATATTTTGAAGACTACTAGTGAAAAGCTACATAACTAGAATACCCGAGGAATAACGTTAGATTTGATCCTGACCTCACGAAGCATTCTCCAGAACTAGCATGCATCTGCACCCACTTTTACGAGCAATGTACTCCATGTCTTCATTCCGTTTATACTAATATTAAACGTTATTTCTACGAATGTGGTGTTTTTCTTTATTAACTTATGTACTACTCGGATATGATTTTTTCTTTTCTTAACTATGATTGATTAATTGGTATATTGATCAAGTAAATAAAATAAACAAATGCGCTACAATGTTCCATTGGTTGTGAAAAATAAAATTCGATTATACAAATAATATTCAACTTAGTACCAAATTTTTTTGCAGCATATTTTCCACTCTATTTATTTTAAAAAATCAATAAAATTAAAAAAAATCATACTTGTCGCCACAGCGCGGTACCTCCTCCCAAAGGAGCGATAGACCCCCTTGAATAGAGGCAAGCCCTGCCTCCTTCCACGGGAGCGGCAGGCTCCCTTAGGGAGAGGCAAGCCCCTACCTCCCTCAAGGAGAGGCAAGCGCTTACCTCCCCTAAGGGAGCGGCAGTCTCCTACCTATCCTGAGGAGAGGCAAGCCCTACCACCCTCCAAAGGAGCGCTTTTTGCCTCCCCTCCCCAAGACCCTACGGAGACTATTTTCGTAAAACATAAGAGGGTTAGTATAGTGAAAATTTCTACACTATGGTAGCCAGATTCCTGCTACTCAGGTCCACGGCTAATAGAAGTTTCGTTGAACACTACACAAGTAAAACAACCACTTCCCACGTACCATACCATAATATCACAGTACCAAACTTAACTCGATAGTCCATACAAAGGTGAAAAGCAAATATATGCAGTTACTGAATGAAATATTACGCATTAAATTATCTTCCGACTTAGCTGCTGACATGTTTGCCGCGAATGTAAAGCAAGGGCATTTGCCCCGGAACTCTGTTTCTTTCTGCTATGGCCTACGATTCTATCGAAACATCTTCCTAAAAAAATGTAAAGAAAGAATAAGGTTTGTTTGGCAGAAGTATAGATCCTAACTTTATTTTAGATCTAAAATTTGTAGGCTAAAATAAAGTGAATTAAGTTTATATTTTTATTCTAAAATGTAAACAAGATGACTCACTTAAACACGTTTAATGTACTCGTAACTCTAGTTTTACGGATCTGATGAAGTAATGAATACTCAGTTTTATTAGATCCATAAATTTAATGGAGTTGAAGCTCAATAGACTTAAATCGGATCGTGATCGCGACAGCTAGCCACCGCATTCCTTCGTTCCTCACGAGTTAGACAGACAGATTAATTAAGTGGTACTAACTACTAATAGAAGTAGTACTACTAATTATTCACTTCTTTAGGAAGCTTTTCTCGATGTGCCTTGCATACCACTTAAATTCCCTGCTTTGCCTTCTGATCACTGTTCCATCAATCGGGCAACAGTTCGATGATAAACCCTGTATTTAGTGGAGGATATTTATTAAGGTCATGTTTGGATGGGCTAAAACTAATTGTTAGCTGGCTAATGGCTAGAGCTAATTGTTAGTCAGCTAATAATTAGTCCATCTAAAATTAGTCTAGGGCTGTTTGGATACATGACTAATGGTTGGGCTAATTTCTGAGAAAAGTCATGTCTACCCCCTCATAATGGGTGAGGAAATGAGGATAAGGCAAGCGCAAGGGTATTTTAGACTTTTCCCAGCGTGTTACATGCTATTAATCCAAATTAGCTCCTCTTCACCAGCTAATGGACTAATTGTTAGCTAAGGGGTTGGCTAAAAATTAGCCCACCTATTAGTCTTCCTGTTTGGATAGACTAAAGCTAATTTTTAGCCAACTAACAATTAGTCCAGGGATCCAAACATGGCCTAAGACATGTTACATCTAGGGCACACGCACACGCACACAAGTTGGGACACGGGATTTACGTGAAAATCTTTGCTGGAAAAAATCACGGGAGATAGAAAAATACACTATTTTGGTTCAATGTTACAGGTACATGAAGGTTGGCTTATATAGCCAGATAGAATATGTTTTGTAGATGGAAAGGACTCCAAGTTTGTTAATATTTGATTTGCGGCATATCTCTAACAAACCTCCCTTTGACTCCAAATTTATAATGAAAATTTGTCTCCAAGAAACCCTGAAGGGGAATTAGGCACCATGAATACCAACCAAGTCAAGACAATGCTTGAACTTTGTATTAGATAGCGCCTTGGTGAGCATGTCTGTAGGATTATCATTAGTACGTATCTTTCCCACAACAATATATCATTCAGCAACAATGTCACGAATAAAGTGATACTTGATATCAATATGCTTGGTCTTGACATGATACATATCATTCTTGGTCAAACAAATAGCACTCTGACTATCACAATAAACAGTAAGAGTATCATGTTTAATGCTAAGTTCAGAAACCAGACCTCGCAACCAAATAGCTTCCTTAACGCATTCAGTAGCTGAGATATATTCCGCTTCAGTAGTAGAAAGAGCAACAATAGGCTATAAAAATGCCTTCTAAATGACTGCAGAACCACATAAAGAGAAGATATAACCAGAAATTAACCTTTTTTTATCAAGATCACCAACATAATCAGAATCAACAAATCCAAGAACACCATTTGTCTTCACTTTATTCTTATCAAATATCAAGCCAAAGTTAGAAGTGCCTTTCAAATAATGAAGAATCCACTTAACTGCATTTCATTACTCTTTGCCAGGATTATGCATAAATCTGGTAATATCACTAACAGAATGAGCTAAATCTGGTCTGGTGCAAATCATACCATACATAAGATTACCAACTGCACTACAGTAAGGAACATAAAACATATAGTCTTTGCCTTCTTTATTAGTAGGACACTGACTTGAAGGTAATTTAAAGTGAGAGACAAACGGTGTAGAAACTGGTTTACAATCACTGAGATTAAATCTGCCAATTACCTTCTCAATGCAATTTTTCTGAGATAGAAATAATGTACTAGCTTTATGATCACGCTGAATTTTCATCCCAAGAATTTTTTTGTTGGACCAAAATTTTTCATCTCAAATTCATGACTAAGTTGAGCTTTCATAAGAACAATACATGGGATTTGGTTGAGTTTCCAAAAGGTAAGAAATCTTTAAAGTGCAAATGAATTTATAAGAAAAAGGATGGTATTACTGGAATTGAACCTGTAAGATGGAAAGCTCGTTTAGTGGTAAAAGGTTTCGATCAAAGGGAAGGTATTAACTTCAGTGAAGTTTTCTTTCCTGTTATTCGCCACTTTTCAATTCGGGATTCGCTTGCTTTTGTATATACGAACTGATGAGCCGTGACATTTGAAAGCCTACCACCTTCTTGACATTGCCAATTTGGCGTATATATGTGCTGACTAGCCTGGCACCCACATCACATGAACCTCTAGTGGGTCGACTTGAGACCGCACGGGGAGAAAATGGCTAGAGGATTACTGTAGAACATAAGCTACCACCTGAAACCATCAACATTTTTTTTTAAAAAAAAAACGCCAACGAGAGAGATGAGTCATGCACTACTACTAACCGTGAAAAATCTTTTTTCTTGTGGAGAAGTGCAACATAATTTGTTATCCATGATAGATTTTTTTTTTCATTTACTGATCACTAACCTGCTATACTTTATTTCAGAATATGTAAGCTCGGAATTAATGTAACAGTAGTTGGTCTAATTCTTCTCATCACCTTTCACTTGCAAAGCACCCCACATCTTATCTTGGTAGGGTCCCATCATAGGGCAATTAATTGACTGATGGCTCATCAGCCGATGTCCTGTAAGCGAGAACCGCTACTAATTACACCCACTGCCATGGCTCAAGAGGGGTTTGGTGCCGAGCTTATTTCGCATGACCCACCACCGGGTGAGGCATGTCTGCGCTACTTGCGTTCCATCCTTCCCACTGATGCAATCTTCCGATCCGATGATAAATGCATAACAGCTTGCCGTTTTCAGGATATTTGGACATACGTTGCTGTCTAAATCCGAGTATCTAAAAAAGATTGTTGCAATGAATCCTATGGTTCATCCGGTGCTCAAACTGTACGCTTGTAAGAATGTTTAGTCAGAGATAGGTAAAACTAGTTGGGCTCTGCAACAAGGTGATGGCCCTTCACAATGTACGTCAGATTTGCATGTGCTTACCTAAATCCCGGGAAAGAATATTGTGCTCCATATTTCTCTTGTGCAAGGACGATAGTTTATGAGTTCCGTTGCTTCCATGCCAGTGTAACGACTGACGTCATGTACGGTTCAGTGATTTGATCTTAAACCTCAAAAGTGGACAGCATCCTTTGACCAAATTGTCTTCGTTAGCCCAACACGTACCCCAAGAGGTGCCACGTCGATCCCCCGAAGAAAACTAGCCAATAAGCTATTGGGACAGGTAGTTCAGGTTGCTCTTCCCAGGCATAGGGTGCAGGCCACAAGAAGAATGCACACGATTTTCTGAAGAGAGAGAGAGAGAGAAACATACAGGGAAGTGTTTCTATGCTCTTCGTTTTAAAAGTTGCACAACTAGTAATGTATAATGTACATAATTCTATGAACTCATGCACCAGTCATTCTCTCTCGTCTTGGCTGTGCAATTTCCAAATCAGAGAACTCTGGACTTCATTGCTCATTCCTCTTGAGCCTGCTGTATCCAACCAAGTCACATGCCATACTGATGGATAGGCAGCTTGCTCCTCCCGTCCGTGTCCGGAGGGGGATTTTGCGCAGGAAGAAGCCACTTTCCAGTGGGGTCGTGTGGCCGGACAGAACTTAACAGCCCAACCGCTCCCGCTCTGAGTCTGACAGAACGCTTGCTTGAGCCACCAAACCCTCCTCCGCCCATATTGCCTTCTTCCCGAAAGGGCCACTCGCGCTGCATCCTTGACGCTTTCCGCCTACATTCCAACCCCTCCACGGCGCGCCGACCAAATTGCATAAACCTCACCAGCAAGATGGCCTGGAGATAGAACGCCGCGAGTGTGCTTTAGTCGCGGGCCTGGCTGCGTCCTCGCCTCCTCCTCTGCCTCTGTGCTCTGTCTGTGAAGATCGAGGTGCCATGGACGCTTGTGGTGCCTGACGGATTTAGGCTTGTTCAGGCAGGTACTGGAATGTAGTTTGTCGTTTCCGTTTTGCATTCCTGCTGCAGCTTACTATTTTCCTGCTCCTTATGAGTTCTTGGTCGTAACGTGTGCCATCGGGTTGAGCATATGCTTCAGTTTAGAAAAGTTCATGCTAGAAGCAATTGAGATGTTGAGTTGTATGATGTATCTAACAACCTGTAATCGTGGTTGCTTTTGAATCCACACAAATCTCCATTAGAAAAGCATGGAAACCCACCTAGAATGAGACACATCAACTTTCAGAGATTAGTAGGTCATATTGGTGCAAACTGTTAATGTTATATGTGCCATGTGTACGTATTTTTCCCTATTAGAGAAGTCCTCTTTGGCCCATTGGTCCATTGGCCTGTGCCTGTGTACTTTTATCTTACAAATTAATTGACCATGCTTTGCAAATTCTTGTTTATTTTCACGCGTGTTTTTTCTTTAGGAACGAATATGGAATCATGTGTCCAACTTCTCAAATAGTGGATTGTGACTAAATTATACCCCATTACCCGATTGAAAGGAGTAACAAGTAATGATTATTGCTTTCATGACAAGTACTTGGTGATTCTTTTCAAGGGAAGAACTAAAAATAAGGAGGATTCAGGAACAATGACTGAAATGCAAGATGCTCTGAGATCTTGCATGGAGAAGCTGCTCATTGCCAGAGAAGAGCGGGAGCAAATCATCGCCGAAGCAGCCAGCGAGATATCTTCCGAGCAGAAGAAAGTACGTGATTTACAGCAGAAGCTACAAGACGCAAACAAGAAGGCCGCCAAGCTAGCCGCCGAAAACAACAGCCTCTGCAAGGCCGTCGACGCAAAGGACAAGCTGATCAGAGAACTGAAGGGATCCAAATCTGTTTCAGACGGGAATCTCACCGAGGCAAAGGCGAAGCTCGATGCGGCGCAGAAGCAAAGCGCCTCGCTTCAGTACGAGGTGCGCATGCTTCAGAAGGAGCTGGAGATCAGGAGCCAGGAGAGGGAGTACGACCTCAAGTCAGTGGATGCCGCTCACAGGCAGCAGACGGAGAACCTGAGGAAGATCGCCCAGCTGGAAGGCGAATGTCAGCGCCTGCGCACGATGGTCCGCAAGCGGCTGCCCGGGCCGGCAGCCTTGGCGAAAATGAGAGACGAGGTTGACCAGCCTGGGGCCGGTCCAAGAAGGCCACGTTCGGCGACGCCCAGGTCGCCACGTTCGGCGACGCCGATGACGCCACGGTCCGTAACGCCGATGTCTCCTCGGCTCATGACGCCACGGCGTGCTTCAGAGCCTGAAAGTTGCACGGTCAAGCTGCGTGCGATCGAGGACGAGAACAAGGTCCTGAAGGAGATGCTGACGAAGAGGGACACCGAACTGCAGTTTGTGCAGATGAAGTACGCAGATGAGGCCTGCAAGCTCTCAGTGGTGCAGAGGCAGCTCAAGGAGTTGACAGAAGAGAACAAGCAGTCGAGCGACGCTAATGGTCGGTCCGAATCATGGGCTTCCGCTTTGATCTCTGAACTTGAGCACTTCAGGGCCGGGAAGCAGGGAGCATCCGTCATGGCATCTGACATGAGCTTGCTTGACGATTTTGCTGAGATCGAGAAACTGGAGATGGCGTCAGGCGATCAAGCGTTAATAAAGTCTTCGACTGCACCGCAGCTTAATGCGCCGCGTGCGTCTCCGAAGAAGGCGGATTCGAGATCGGTTATGTCAGAGAAGAATGGCAAAGATCTTCTCCAGGATGTTAGTGTCTCCAACGGTCGTCCTGAATGGGTTCAGAATATTCAGAAACTCGCGATACATAAGCATGAAGCAAGTGGAGAAAGGATTGACACCATTATTCAGGAAATATGGCGTGCATCGGATCATGGTGCTGTTCATGCGACAGGCGACTCTTCGGATGTATTGTATGGCCGAACCGGAATAGAGAAAATGGTGGCCAATCTGATCGAAAGAATCACTTCCGTGATTCGAAGATCTGCGGAAGACGATGTTGCTAAATGTGGACCATTGTTGCTTGACAAATCTGAATTTTGTGCTCGCCTTGAATACCTGGTTCATGTCAGTTATGATATACTGCATGGGAAAGCTAGCCTTGAAAAGTTCATTGATGAGGTTTGCCTGGTCCTAGAGTACGTAGTGAGCCAATACTTCTCAAACCAAGATCGATCTGACACCGTGGATAATAATACAAAGAGTTTTCATGGAGATGAGTCATTAGGTGCAGGAAATGCATACGGTGAGCATGATATGCAAAGTGCAAAACTAGAAGCACCTCTGGATATGCGAACAGAAGCACACGACGAACCAATTCAGTCAGCAGAAGGCCAGATACCTGATCGCATTTCGGTTGATCATCAAGAGAGTCAGCTTGATGAAGAACTCGCAAGAGTTATACTAGATCAGGATGATAATGTCCATCCAGAAAGGAAGTCATCATACTGTGAGATAGAAAGGTACTACCAACGCTATCTTATTCTTCTTCTTCTTTTAAAAAAGAAAAAACAACTGTTGTTGGAAAAATTTTCAATTATTCTTTGTCGTGTAGTCCTGCTGCTGATGGAAGTGTGGAAGACTTGATAGAGCAAAAAGTAAAACAATTAGCAAGAGTAAGTTCCCATGTCCTTGTTATAGTTTTTTTTCCAGTAAATATGTGCAGTTATCACTACTTTTATCAGGTTTTCATTTAGAGCTCTTTTACGGTACACTAAATTGAATATGAACCGTTCATTCTTTTTTATCCAATGGACCAGATTAACTAGAGTTTACTTATATTACACCTGGTAGTAGAGTAGTACAAACACCCTTAACAAATCAACGATTAGATGTGATTTTTACTACACATTTTATACTACAAGTATAATCCACCGTAAAATTTCTCTTCATTTAACCCCGTTTGGCTCCTAGGCATTGACCCTGGAATTGTGGAATTGGAATTCAATTTCAAGGATGTAGCTGTTTGGCTACCACCTAGAATTGAATTAATGATTCCAAAGTAAATTCCAAGAGGTATGATAGAGCTAGAAGCAATTTGTCTGGAATTCACTCTATAAAATTAAGTAAAAGTTCGGTATTTGAAATTTAACTTTGCGTTCACACCATAAAACTTTCACAAAATCAACTGAAATTTATTGAAGATAACTCAGTGTGTAGAGAAGCTAATTTGTGCACGTTGGTGGGCCTAGGTGCACAGGTGGCCCCCACAGCCTCGTAGACACTGATTTTTTTTAAATTCGGTATTTGAAATTTCAATCTCGGGTTCACACTATAAATTTTTCACAAAATTGTTTGAAATTTGATGGAGATAATTTAGCGTGTAGAGACACTACTTTGTGCACATTGGCAGCCCCGCAGTCTACGTAGAATTCCAAACAACATCCAAACAGAAAAAAAAATGGATTTTGAATTGGGTTGAATCAAATTCAAATTCAACTAGAATAAGATTTGAAATCCAATTGAATGAATTAAATTCAATTCTAGGCAGCCAAACAGGGAGTACAGTTACCACTACCGTCAGCCATTTATCCATCATGGATTGAGTTGACAAAATCTGCACTTCATGCAGAACTCCGAGATATCAGCAGCAGCTGATAAGCTTGCAGAGTGCCAGGAGACCATCACAAATCTAAGCAGGCAGCTGCAGGCTCTGAAGAGTCCGGCAAATTCAGGCACTCCAGATATCTCAATGTCCAACTCGAGCTCGGCTGACTACAAGCCCCAGTCGCTTGCAAGCATCCTTGCTGAAGAGGACGCCAACACTGAGGGTCCCGGTTCTCCTTCACCCAAAGAAGTGCACTCCAAGAAAGAACATGATGAGCCTGATGCTGCACCAGAAAGGAGCACGGCACAAGAGCAGAATCCTGACGCCGCCCTCAACGGCGACGACGAGGGATCGACGCAGATTGTTGTTCACCCAGTGTTCCCGGAGCCACGCCATGATGGTATTTCTGCTGGTCCTAAGAAGAAGAAGCGGAGTCCGAGCTTGCTGGGCAGGATGATCTTCAGAAAGAAAGTGGAAGGCAGCTACTAGGCTGTGCTGAACCGGTGGATATACACTGTGCTGGTGCAAGTGTGCGATCTAACTAGTACTACTATATTGTGACAAGTGAATTTGGAGCTTGTTCTTTTTGTTCGTTCTGTGCATTCCTGTTCCAAGGTTGCAACCTTTTTGGCCATGCCTTCTCTTCCAGAGCCTGATGGCTGATGGTAAGAGGGACTCTGGCACATGTTGTGTATCGTTTTCCTTGACATGAACAAATTTTCTTTTGTGTATTTATGGACTTCATGGATGTGTAAATGTTAATTTATTAAAGCAAAAAATCGTTCTTTTCACTGGAAACATGCAAAATACTAGCCGGTTAAATTTCTTTTAAAATTTGTAATATCAAATGATATAACTTATATGCTCAAGAATATATTTAACTTTTATTCCGAATTTTAGTTTTATTTTGATGTTCATATGGAAATCAGATTACTAATTATCTTTTATTTTTATTGTAATTTACATGGACTCTTTCGTTTAATCATATGGAAATCAAATTTCTAATTTTATTTAATTTTTATTCTGAATTTCAGCAATTTTTGTATCGTACATGACACAAACTATTTTTTTAATCTGGACCGTTATAATCTAACCCACCACTATCAATGCTATAGATCTTTCCTTTTTCCTCTAATTAATGTGGGAATTTCAGCTATTTCTGTATCGTACAAGACACAAACTCTTTTTTTTAATCTAAACAGTTATAATCTGACCCACCACTATCAATGATATAGATCTTTCTTTTTTCTCTCTCTAATTAATATGAGAATTTCTAGTTTTAAGAGTAAATGTGGTTGCTTCTTTTGTCTCTACTTTAATAGTAGAATAGTTTGGTAAATCTGAGTGGTTCCAACATCTATCTAATATCTATACCGCTGGATTCATGAAGGTATATTTTTTTTTTTGAGAATTTTATTGTTGAAGACTGCCCTAGGTACAACGAAAATGGTTTTAAAATCATACATTTATCAGAGCCAGGTGCTCTGATACAGTATAAATCTAGAGAATGACTAAGTAACACTCGAGTGTTTTTTTTTTTTTGTTTGTGAGCACTCAATTTGGGGGCCTATAAAGAGGAGGGTGGTGGGGAGAGATAGCAAATTGATTGGATCAATGGATTTAGATTCAAAGGCTACAAATTTGAGTGCTCACAAACTAAAAAACACTCAGGTGCTCTCTAGACACCCCATAAATCTTTTTTTAGTTGCATGCCCCATTTCAGTGCCAAAGCATGTGAAGATTCTTTAGGTAGCGTAAGGCTACAAGCGCTCGTCCCAAGAAGGATTTTCCCGGAGGGAGGTGATCTTCTTGACTTTTTAAGCTTTTCAAGCAAGTTGAAAGATATCCTGTACAGCATGATTGGCCCAGCTGATCTCAACAAAAAGAAGACACGCATAATTGGTCTAGATCTCACCTTCACCTTCTAGAAGCAAATGTCGTCCAAATTAAACCCGAGCCGTCATACAAAGGGCGGCTATATTCTAAAGGCGGCCGAGCGGATAGAGGGCAACAACACGAAGCCACTGGGTTTTCAGACGCTGACCCTGACCGGTCGCAAAAAAGAGCATCGAATATCTGCAGCACAGTTAGGAGCGGTAGAATACAAAAAGAGCATCACTGCGTCCGCATGCGCTTGCAAATTTGCGAAGCTATTATTCCTTGAGGCTATGGCGACACCTGGATCCACTAATTAGACTATCACCCAGGCTGATAGCAACATCTCCAGGCTCCGGTGACGCCTGGGACGGCAGATGTTCGTCACTTCTCCACTTCTGTACTCTGTCTTGTACTTTTTTTGTTGGATAGCGTTATTCGGCAGCGTAGTTGATTATGCTATCTTAGCTTTCTAGGCCTTCTTGAAGTCTTTTGGGCAACGAAGTGGCCAGATGCCAACTCGAAGAATGGTTCATATCCTTTCCGTTGCGTTTGGTTTGAAGGGGACTGGGACTATCATATGGTTTTCCTCTATGATGCAAACGCAAATACGTCGACATGTCACCAGCACAAAATTCTCTATTTTTCTAGAAATACTGACACTGCTATATATATTTAAATAATAGTAATAATAATATACATACATATATATTACACTTCATTTTTCTATGTACTTGTCAAATTGAAATAATGTAAAACGTAAAAGTAAGAATATGTACCTCAGCTTTTAAAATTTTACTTCTAATCTGAGCAAAAATAGGTACCATCACCTTAAAATATATCTTTCAATCACTATTAGTAATTTTCAGCAAGTGCACTTTGACTCTAGAGTAGCTATTAATGCCAAGATATTTGTATTACTTAGAGCATCTCCAAAGAGGGACCCTAAATATGATCCTAACTTGAATTATAGGGCTCTTGGGGAAAAGATTAACTCCAGCAAGGACCCTAAATTGTTAAAATTTAGCAAATTGTTTTAAGGCCTCTAAGAGAGTAGCTATATTTAGCAACTCTGTGATTGAGCCCTATCTTTATTGGATTTTAGGGCCTAATTGCTGAAGTGAATATTTTGTTGGAGCCCTAAATCTAATTAGTTGGGGTCCTAAATTAAAATTTCAGGCTCATTTTTAGAGCTCTCTCTTGGAGATGCTCTTACATCTCTATGTCACATTTTCTCTAGACGGATTACCGTTATGTAGAACGTCAACATGGTTCCACAAAAAAGGCTTGATGTTGGTGTTTTACTCTTCTCGGGTGGCTAAGATTACCCTTTAAGTTGTTGAGCTAGGCCGGGATGTATCATCATATGTATCGGATACGTATTGAAGCCGTGTTGAACATTAAAATTATTTATCTTGGCTTTCTAATTGTCCAATACATGATCGATATGTGTCGAGTGACGTATCTGTATTGGACACGTGTTGGACACCAATACAACACGAAATCATTCGGGTCCTGTTCAGGCTGTTAACGGAAGGATATATCTGTTAGGAAACGGATTCGTATCCTGATAGGAAACGGATTCGTATCCGATATGGACTCTTCCTTATCTCTAAGCAGAACCGCTATATATAGGAGGCAGGGGGTCACCCCATTGTACACAAGCATACAGAATAATAAAGCAGGCCCGTTCCTCCTCATATTGTGTCTCTCTTTCTCCCTGTCTATTCTCCACTTGAGATCTATTAGGCAACCCCGGACTATTCGATAGCGAGGTTGTCTAACACGTTATCAGCACGAAGCTCTTACGGAGAAAGATTGAAAGGTGAGAAAAGACAAGAAGCGAAGGATCATCGACGACGACGAACGTCTACTACCGGCGATTGATCGCCCGATCCGATCTGCAATCAACTCGCCATCAAGCCGGCATCCACTCGGATTGCCGAAATAAAAGTCCTACGCGACTCTATCCTACGCGATAGTCTACCGGAAAGCAGATTGAAAAAGTGAGAAAGGTGAGAACGAGGATTAATTTAATCGCTCGTTTTTCACATGCATCTGGTCTTCGGCCCTTAGCACGAAGCTACATACACAGCAATTTTACGGTTTGTAGCACGAAGCTACACACTGTGATCTACAGTACACAATGCCACGGCCAGTCGTCTCCTGGGCAGCACCGGTGTGTCGCCTGCAGTGCCGCCGGCCTCCACCTCGTGTGGTTAACTCGAAGTCGATCGCTCGCTCCCCGGCGCACGCGACGCAAGTCGCCTATCGGCCTGCAGCCGTCGACCTCCGGTCTACAGCCATTAGCTAACCAAAGCGCCATCGCGACGGCCCGGCTCGAAGCCGCCGACATGCAATCCGGTCACGCTGCTCAACGATTGGCACGAAGCCATCTACAGTACAAAGCTATTGTCATTGAAGAATGGAGCACACCCGCAGTGCGCCGACTCGGCCGCCGGCCGGACTTCCCACGGCTCGAAGCTGTCACCGGGCACTAGACCACCCGATGCTTGCCGACTAGACCGCGCCGGACTGCTGCGCAGCCGCACCAGATCGTCGCACCGACGCGAAGTATCGCGTACCGCGTCGGCCTGCCACGCTAGGTGCCAACTCGCGGCGCCTGCCACGATTGTCGCCGCTAGCTTGCAGCGCGGACCGCGTCGGCCCAGCACTGCCGCTTCATCGCCCGCCAGCGCCGCAGCGCCGCGGCCGTTGCGCCCGTTGGAGTTTTCCATGGCCTTCCGGTGTCGCGCGCCTTGATCTCCTACCGCGTCGCAGTGCGCCCGCCGCCGGCCGCCATTGGATCGCCACGCGCCGCTGGCTCGGCCGAGCGCCGCCACAAGATGCCGGCAAGGCTGCAGCATGAGCCGAACAGGACACGAAGTCCAGGAAGAAGAACAGGACACGAAGTCCAGGAAGAACAGGACACGAAGTCCAAGATGGACACGAAGTCCAACCGGGCTTGGAACCGGATTCAATCCGGTTTAGAAAAAGTCGGGCACGGGGAGGGCAGGGCTTTTACCCTTTTGCCCCTCCCCCAATTTCTTTATTTATTTATTGATTTTCTTTTCTGAAATTAATTAGAAACTCAGTAATATTGATTAGAAAATTCTGAAAATTTATAGAAAATTGCAGAAAATTTTATTGGCTTTGTTTTATTTTTCTTAGCCTTATTTTCTGTATTTATGAATTTTTGCATGAATTTTTTTTTGCAATAATTCCCCCGTTTAGAATATCGGAAATTCCTGAGAATTTATTTTCGTATTTATGAATTCATGAATTATGTCATATTGATATTTGCTGAAATTCAATTTCCTGTTGTAAAGTAATTCTGAAAATTGCTTGGAAATTAGCAGAAATTATGAAAAGTGTTAGGAAAATTCCAGAATATTTCATATGGCATAAAATGAGAACATGAGTGGTTGGGATTTGATTTTGGTAATGAATAAACAGATATGAGACAATTGGTGTCTAGGAAAACACACATGAGGCTTGGTTCTTTAATTGGCACCCGGAAACGGGAAGTGCTCCCTCCTCATGTGAGCCCTAAAGCGAGTTGACTGGCCAAGAGTCAAATTGATGAGATTCATTACTTGCTTCGTTCGACCAACAAGAATTATATAAGTTGTAATTAGACTTATGCCATGTTTAATTCATGTTGAAATTTATTTTACGTTATCAAGTGATCTTTGGAAAATTGCTTGTATAATTAATGTAAAATTGCCAAATACTAAGAAAAATTCTGGAAATTCATGAGAGTTTACTTTCCGCATTTTATGAATTATGCAATCACACTTTATTAGATTACACGCAGTAATCTAATGTTGGAATCTTGTAAAAATGCAGATGTCTGGCATTGTGAATCGTGAGTTTGCAGAATTGGCCCAGCACGGTCAAAACTACCTCACTTGGGCATCCGATGTGAAGATCGTACTCGGCGGCAAGAAGCTCCGAGCCGCCATCGGCTTAGGGTCCTCGAAGGACGCACCACCTACTGCCGAGCAGAACGATCAAGCATTGCACTTCCTCAGGCACCATCTCTCAGCCACCCTGAAAAATGAATACATGGCTGAAGAAAGTGCAATTGAGCTATGGACTGCACTCCAGAAGCGGTTCGAGAAGCTCAAATACACAATCTTGCCCCAAGCACAGCAAGATTGGGTGCGTCTGAGGTTTGCGGACTACAAAACAGTGGCCGAGTACAATTCTGCCTTGCACAGATTTGTACTAATCTCTCCCTATGTGGCAAGAAGATCACTGAGGAGGAGAAGATTGAGAAAACTCTTTCCACTTTTCACCCCAATGCTATCCAGAGTGCCCGCAGCTATCGTCAGGACGCATACAAGGAGTATAGCGAACTGATTGATGTTAGGCAAGTTATGGAGTCACAAGACGAAGCTCTCCGAAAGAACTTCGTCTCACAGCCACCTGGAAGGAGCATTGTACCAGAAATCAATGCCAACAGCTATAAGGTGAAAAAGCCCGCCCACATGAAGTGGGTCAAGAAGGGTGGAAAAGAGAAACATCAGGCCAAAGGAAAGTCCATAGCCCAAAAGAAGAAGAATGACAAGGAAAAGCCGCAGGGCAAGCCGTATGGACAGCAAAACCAAACGTGCTTCAAATGCGGCACTTGGGGCATTGGTCAAAAATATGCCGGAATCCAAAGAAGTGATCAATGCATATCGTGCCAAGAAGAAGGCCAAAGGAAATGCCTTTGGCAGAGGCACATTTTGCCGAAGTAGGCAATGATGATGTCATGGAAGTTGACACCCCACATGCTTCATCCTCGCAGCCCGGCCTAGACATCAATGATGCAGCCAAGCCCTTGGCAAATGAAGAAAACACTTCTGTGGATGACATAGAAGCATAAATGAATGCATACTACTGATTCCGTTTAGTGCATGAATAACATTGTTAGCACTTTCTTTTAGATTGTGGTTGATTAGTTAATATTGAATAATTGTAAGCTCAAGAGCATACTTTTACTTTCTCATGAATAAGAATTGTTATTTATTCTTTATTCCAAGTATTCTTTACTTGCAAGCAATGTTTGAATTACTTTGCCAGCTGTCTGATTAGAATTATATTTCTTTTCATCTAGAAATCGTGTAGCACCCAATGGAGGAAATATGCATTGTTGATAGTGGCACAACAAATACCATCTTAAGAGAGTCGAAATACTTCCAGACGATCACGAAGAACGCTGGAAGGATTACGACAATCGCAGGAAGCGATACGCATATAATAGGCTCAGGAAGAGCCACAATTATATTGCCAATGGGTACAACTTTGGTAATTGAAGAAGCCTCTTGTACCACTGAATCAACTCGCACTCTCTTAATTTTCAAGGATATCGCGCCAATGGGTTTCACGTAGAAACCAATGAAGAAAATGGCAAAGAACACTTGTGCATTGTGAAGCACGCGGAATATGGAAAGATGGTACTAGAAAAATGTTCCTCATATGAATCTGGGTTGTACTACACGAAAATCAATGCACACGCAGTGTATACTTCTTTGAAGACTGTCTTAAGAAGAGAGGAATTATTTGCTTTATGGAAGTGTAGATTAGGTCATCCTGGTCTTAGATTGATGAGAAATATAGTTAACAACTCACAAGGTCATGGCATTAATGTTAAGAATTTCCCGAATCACGAAGATTTTGTGTGCCATGCATGTGCCACCGGGAAATTAATAACTAGACCCTCTGTTATGAAAGTGCAACATGAAATCCTCGCATTCCCGAACGCATTCAAGGGGATATTTGCGGTCGATTCAGCCCTTGTCGTGGCCGCTTTCGATACTTTATGGTACTCATTAATGCTTCCTCGAAATGGTCGCATACATGTTTCTTGTCAACAAGGAATCATGCATTCGCAAAGTTGATCTCGCAGATCATCGAATTAAGAATGCTTTTCACGATCATCGCGTGAAGTCCATTCGATTGGACAATGCCGTGAATTTACTTCAAGGCATTTGATGATTATTGCACAAAGAACGGAATAATAAGCTGAGCACTCTGTACCGCACGTCCATACGCAAAATGGGCTAGCTGAAGCACTAATAAAAAGGATTAAGTTCATTGCCAGACCGCTCTTGCAGAGTTGTAACTTGCCCAACACTTGTTGGGGACACGCAGTCCTGTATGCAGCAGCACTCATCAATTATAGACAATCGGCCTACAAACATCCATTCAACCATGCAAACTAGTGCATTGGGTCAACCTGAAGAATTGAATGTATGGTATATGTACCTATACCACCCCCACAGCAAACTGAAAGGGTCCTCTCCGCAAGTCTGGGATATACATTGGTTATGAAAGTGCATCCATAACCAGGTATTTGGAACCCATGACTGGGGATTTGAATACAGCCCGATTCGCTAATTGCATCTTTGACGAGGATCGTTTTCCCGTCATTAGGGGGAGGAAATGAACCATTGAATGAAAAATGCCGGGAAATCATATGGCATTCCATTGGGATCCCCGTGCATGACCCTCGCACTAATGAAGCAAATCATGAAGTCAAGAAGACAATCGATTTGCAGAATTTAGCAAATGAACTGCCTGATCATTTTTGTGATCTGAAGAGCGTGGTTAAGTCGCATATACCAGCAAGAAATGCACCAGAGAGGGTGGAAATACCAAAGAAAACAGAAGGTATCCCTCATCCTGTTCAGAGGCCTCAAAGAAAAAGAACAGGAAATCTGGCTTCTCAAACCCAAAGTACCCGGAGACGTCTGGGGAAAAATGGGCAAGAGGACTTACCATAGCCAATCACAAAAGTGCCCCAAAGCAAGAAGGGGAGCCAGTTGAGACCTGGCACTGGAAAGAAGCCTGTCGGAAAGGCAATTCCAGATTTGAATCTTCAATTGGAAGAAACCGCCAGAAATAATGTGTGCGCACACATTGGCGGAGAAAAACTAAAGGAACTTGCTCCTGAAATGGGAAATAGCAATGAAGAGCAAGTAGAAGTGCATGAAGCACACCATGACGAAATGGCCATAAATTTTGTAATAATAGGAGAATCTATGAAAAGAGCAACAACCATTGCAAGGCTTGTTGTTCAAGGTTTCACTCAACGTCCTAGGGTTGATTATGAAGAAACCTATTCTCCGGTCATGGGTGGAATTACCTTTAGATACTTAATCTCAATGGTAGTCAACTTGAAGTTGAGAATGAAGCTAATGGATGTTGTCACAGCATATTTGTATGGAAACTTGGATTCAGATTTATATGAAAGTACCTAAGGTATCCCTATCCCGAACCAAGACAGAGCAAACAGAAACCTATACAAGGTGAAATTGGAGAAATCCTGTATGCGCTAAAAACAATCGAGGAAGAATGTGGTACAATCGTTTGAGTGACTTTCTCTCGCAAGAAAGGCTACACTTAACAGCGAAGATTGTCCATGTGTATTTATACAACGATCCACGAATGGATTTTGTATAATCTCCGTCTATGTAGATGACTTGAACATCATTGGGACGGATGAAGAAATTGAAGAAGCATGCACATACTTGAAATCTGAGTTTGAAATAAAAGACTTGGGTAAAACCAAGTTCTGTTTAGGCTTGCAGCTTGAACATGTCCAAGGCGGAATCTTGGTACACCAAGAATCCTACACGCAGAAAGTGTTGGAGAGATTTGGCTTTGAAAAGGCATACCCCGCAAAGACCCCAATGGTCGGAAGGTCACTCCAAGCAGACCTAGACCCGTACAGGCCTAAAGAAGAGGGGGAGGAAGTCCTGGGAGTGGAATTCCCATACTTGAGTGCAATTGGAGCACTCATGTACCTTGCGAATAGCACTAGGCCGGACATTGCGTTCGCCGTGAATTTGCTAGCGCGGTACAGTGCAGAACCCACCAAAAGGCATTGGAAAGGGGTGAAGGACATCTTCCGTTACCTTCAAGGAAGCAAAGACCTCGGCTTGTTTTACAGAAGAAACAATGAATTGAATTTAGTTGGCTACGCCGATGCTGGGTACCTATCGGACCCGCATACTGGCAAGTCACAAACTGGGTATGTTTTTCTTTGCGGAGGAACGGCAATTTCTTGGAAGTCGTCTAAGCAGACTCTTGTCTCGACGTCGACAAACCACTCAGAAATAATTGCCTTATATGAAGCATCTCGAGAATGTGCATGGCTTCGAAGAATGGTTCACCACATCCAGAAGTCATGTGATTTGAACATGGAACAAACCCCCACTATTATCTATGAAGATAATGCAGCTTGTGTTGCTCAAGTGCAAATGGGATATGTGAAAAGCAATCTTACGAAGCATATCAACCCCAAGTTCTTTTATGCCCATGAAATGCATAAGATGAACGAGATAAAGATACTGCATACTAAGTCGTGTGAAAATCTCATGATTTATTCACTAAGTCACTCCCGGCATCTTCCTTTGAAAGATGTATTAGAGGAATCGGGATGATGAGACTTAGAGAAGTGCAGATTTCAGGGGGAGAATTTTCACATACTCCTACATAAATCTCGAACATGAAGTTTGAGTACCCAACATGAAATCTAGAAGATTAACATTGAAGTTTGGGAGGATTGTACTCTTTTCCTTAAGTAAGTTTTTCATTGAAGTTTTCTTACATAAGGTTTTTGATGAGGCAATCCGTGCAACACAAACAGCGTGTGCTATGTACTCTTTCTCCAATTATTTTTCCCTAATCGGGTTTTTATGGAGTTTTAATGAGGCATATGCATCTTGCGTTGAAGAGTCCAAGGGAGTGTTAGGAAGCGGATTCGTATCACGATAGGAAAGCAGATTAAGTATCCGATATGGACTCTTCCTTATCTCTAAGCAGAACCGCTATATATAGGAGGCAGGGGGTCACCCCATTGTACACAAGCATACAGAATAATAAAGCAGGCCCGTTCCTCCTCATATTGTGTCTCTCTTTCTCCCTGTCTATTCTCCACTTGAGATCTATTAGGCAACCCCGGACTATTCGATAGCGAGGTTGTCTAACAATATCACCCTCATTCCCTGTTCATTAGGTGCTGATTTCATGCATATTGTTACCGAATTGTAATCTTTATTGTTTGATTACTTGCCGTGTAATCCACGTGCCCTTGTTGTCGCCCTTGTGTGTGGTGTTCTAACACTATTTTTTTTTCAGCTGTTATGTAGTATATATGTGGCCTTTTTTTTCGTTCTTCTCGCGGCCAGAATAACATCATTTCTGTAATATGGTTGTTTTGTTCTTGCAACTACAAAGATTTCCACAAATTCTTAAAAATAGGTGATACAAGTGACCAAGAACAAAGGTGAAAAAAGTCGTATGCATTTTGCAATCTCTGGTAGAGTAAGAGTACTACAAAGAAGACCATTATTAGCCATGCAAATGTGTGTCGTCCTATCAAATAGAAATTTATCTTTTCAAATGAAAGTGTTTTCCAGCACCTTTCATCCTCCTTACTAGTCCAAATTACAGTTTCAGAATCTACCTCCAGTGTACAATCTTTACATGGTAAAAAGAACAGGACAAAAGGTCAAAAGGCACAGGAGGGAAAAGAACACCGAATCAGATTCAGAAGCTCCAGTGTACAATCTTTACATCCTTTTAAACTTGTACTTTTCACATCTAGGTCCTAAGCATGTGTCAGTATCGACGTGACCAGTTTGACGAATGGGCCACCTATCGCTCTCCGTCTCAGTCTCGCAACGAGATCTCGAAGAGGTCGGACTCCGTCTCCGGGTCGCCGGCCACCGTCGCGCCGCCGTTCTCCTTCCTGATCTTGCTCATCCGGGAGGCTTCTAGCCAGCCGGAGTCCACCCGGCCCATGGAGAAGAGGTCGCCGCTGTCGTCAAAGTCGAGGCCCATCGACCCGCTCTGGCCGTCGCCCGATGACCCCGCGCGCACGAAGCACGGGTTGGCCGTGCGCCGCGCGTTGGCCGGCGCGTACCGGAACTTGCCCTGCCCGAGGTTGACCAGCGCCATCACGTCGAAGCTGGAGGCCAGGGCCGGGTACAGCGGGCTGGAGAAGGCGTCCGCGTTGCAGCTCACCGTGTGGACGAGCTGCCCGTCCACCGTGAAGAACACCTTCCGCTTCGCCGGCTCGAAGCCGCAGCCCACCACCTTGTCCACCCCCGCCCACGACGACTTCTCCGACTCGTAAACCAGCTTCATCCCTGAAAAATCCATGAACTCTGCAGTTCACGATTTGCACGGTCGCAACGCAATAACTCTATCGAAGCAGAGTGTGCTTAATTATTACCTTCGAGGTAGACGGCGCCGTTGGAGTGGAAGCCGATGGACGACGCGTACGTTCCGGCCAAGGACGGCCGTAGCGGGGCGGCGGACGCGGCGGCGAGGCCCAGCGACATGACCAAGTGCATCTGTTTCTCTTGCTGATCGTCTTTCGAGGCTATGGTTTCTTGGATCGTGTTGTTGGTGTCCGGTGCTAAACTGATCAGCTTGACGCGGTCGCTCTCGCTGGAGCCGTCCTTCCCGCGCCTACTTGCCCTCGACGCCGACCACTCTGGCTGCCTCTTGTTGAGGTATATGATGGTGATCTCGAAGTAGCCGTCCTGCGGGAACGGCGTGCCAGCGAGCGGCGGCCCGGGCAGCGGCAAGCTCATCCTTGCAAGGCATAGGGCGTTGGTATTTCCCGCGTCCAGGTCGCTTCGGAGGGGGCTCGGGATGCTCCCCGGGAGCCACTTCTTGCTCGACGCGGCGGCGGCGGCGGACGCGACCGCCGGGTTGAGCCGCACCGCCTGCATCAGCTCGGACGAGCCCGCCGGCAACTCCCACGCGGCCTCCGCCATGTCGTGGGTCGTCCCGGAGTCACACACCGGGCAGAGCCCCCACAGCGGCGACGACGACACCGACCTCGCCCGCGGCGGCGCCATCGCGAACACGAACTGCGCCCACCCGTTCTCCGCCGCCTGGGTCACCAGCCGCGGGTGGTCAGCCCACTGGAACGGCCCCTGCAGCGCGCCGCCGCCCAGCCCCCGGTGCCTTACGTCGACGTGCAGATGGTGGTGGTGCAACTGATGGAACCGGAGCCCCGCGCGGCCGCTGGCGGCGTTGTACCTTGTGTTGAGCTTGGCCAGCCCGGGACTCGCCGCCGCATCCCCACCACAAACATCAGCAGCAGCTTCCGGCAGCTCCGGCGGCGCGTTACGCGGCACACTTCGCCGGCGGTACACGAATAGGACGACGGCGAGCACGGCGCCGACGGGGAGGACCACGGAGAGGAGCAGCTTGAGCCATAGCGCCATCCGCGCGTTCTTACAGCACCTGTCACTCACTGGTGCAAGCGGAGCTGCGTCGGAGAGGCGGGCGCGGACATAGACATGGGCATGATGCTCTCCGCGGTTTGAGGGGGTGCGTGTAGTGCTGATTCTTTTGGTTGAGTTGATCTTTTGGGGTTTGGTGGAGGAGGGTCTAGGAAGGCCGGCGGGGGAAGGAATTCTGACCGGCTCAACGGCCGGAAGAGGCAAACAACGGACGGTAGGAGCCGGAGGGAGGAGGGCTTCTAAACCGCGGGAAAGCGGCGTGCGCTGGGCTGATTCGGCCGGTGTTCCAGTGGATTTCCCCGGGGCTGACCGAATGGGCGGAGCCTATCTGCCACGGGTACACCGGCCGCAAGTCGCAGCCTCGCATGCGTTAGGTTTGTGACGTGACATGTGATCGCTTTCAACAGCAATGCTTACCGTCTCTCTTAATTGGGCCTATAAAAGCTACGAAATAGCTTTGAGACACACAAAAAAAATGAATAATTGTTTCATCGATTTAGAGTTGTGCGTGGGAGCGCTCTAAGCACTATGATAAACAAAATGATATGCTTTACCACTTTTAAGGGCCTGTTTGGCAACAAAGTATTTTCATAGTTTCTAGACAAAACCATGGTTTTGGAGAATACCATGGTATTTTTGGCAATATGGTGTTTGGAAGCAACCCAAAAAACTCTGTTTTGAAAACCATGGTATTGCCAATACCATGGTATTTTTGGAGTATTGAAAACTCCACTCAAAGTGGAGTTTTGGGCTTTTGGTGTTGGTGTAGAGAGTGAGAGGTGTCAATACTTTGAAAATACCATGCAAAAGACTTTGTAGCCAAACAGTTTGTAGTTACAAGAAAAACCATAGTTTCAATGGAGATAGGTGAAACTATGGTATTTATGCCAAAACAATTTCTAAGCCATGGCTTTGTAATACCATGGTATTGAAAAACTTTGCTTCCAAACAAGACCCACCTCACCGGTCACTGTGATAAACAAAATGATCTACTCTTATTTCGACGGAAGAATGCAACACGTAACTTTCAACCTACTCCTCTTATTTCGAGATAAATTTGGAGGTGCTATGATCATTTGCACGTGTATTACAGAAATCATGGACTCATGGTATGTATTTAAACCTTTTGTTCATGCTACCAACTTTTTTTCTATATGATTATGACATATGTGCAATGGGACATCAACAACGTTAAATTTACAGGGAGATCTAAATATATTTTTTTCAAAACTGGTTTCCAGCAATATATATCAATTTCCCGAATGGGTAACAGACGGACGTTTAGCTGCTTCTTTTCAGCTGAAAAGTAAAAACTCATGCAATAAAGCGTAGAATTTTGCAAACGCTTGCTTTTCTTTGCACGGAAATACACTTCGATTCTGGTCTCACTAAGCTATTCTCTGGTTTGTTAGGAGGTAAGAATAACCGACGGGTGGATGGTGAAGCAGAGGACACGTGAAAACGATCCTAAGAAAAGTATTTGTGCTTTTATCTAATGTCGGTGTTGCAGCTAACGTCAGATATGCAGGCCCAATCAAGTTCTATATATGTGTATTGTTGACTCATCGAGTAATCACTAGCACGTGATATGGAAGGGGTTCTCACGTGGAGAAGGATTTGGGTACCATTAGGTACGCATTGGAGTAGTTTAACAAAACACTTTGATCGGTCTCAAACGAAAGATAATTAGATAAGTACAAGTTGAAGAGAGTTTTTTTTAGATCATGGCCACCGCATCTTTTTTTTCTATTTCACATGGCTGTTTGTTTCCAGTCCCATCAGGTATAGTTCCTTGTTTTCATAAGCAGTTGTTCTCTTTTTAAGTCCATTTCGGCCAAAATCACTGTTTGTTAATGACAGTCGAATTAAAGGCAACACCATCCTTACATTTATGAAGTCGTTCATTCAACTCTACTTCCGAGGCTTTACTCCTGATCTCCGAACCAATGTTTCGTTCGTTTAAGGCCATGGGGAGTGGATGTACCACAGTACAACTCCACCATCCAAATTTGAGCCCTTATTCGGCATAAGTTTTAGTGTCCTTTTCTGCATTATTACCACTTATTCTTTATTGAGAGGTGCTTCTATGCTTTTTCTTCTAATACAAGTTGCACAAATCTTGAAGCAAGCGAAGGGGTAAGTAATCATCGTCTACCCTTCATTCATGCTTTAATAGTTGTGCAACTTTTAAAAGGAAGAGCATAGAAGCACCTCTCTTATTTATTTTGTCCGCCTTTTTAAAGAAAGAAATCCAACAACCCTTGGCATGCCACCGGCCACGGCACACTGTCCTCCCAGTGCGTATGCAAGTGAGAGTAGACTGTTCCGTAGCGCGTAATTCGGCTGGCTTTTCGTAGCAGACCCAGCCCAGTACATGGGAATTTGACCAGATCTATTAATTCATTTGGGCTCTGTTTTTTTTTTTTAATTTTGGCCAAAAGCTCTGGTATTACTGTAAAGAAGGAGAAAACAACTGCTGAACTACAGACGTGAACACACACACGCCACGCACTCCCACACTCTCACGCGAAAACAGCTCAGCCGGTGAGCACCCGGGCCGAGCCAAAGCTCGAACCCAGGTGGCCAGTCTGCCCACCGTAAGCTCTGGCCACTGAGTCACGCTCGGTCCTCATTTGGGCTCTGTTTTGGAAATAAGCCTTTTCGTTCTGAGTATAAAAATGTATGTAAGTACTATTCTTTCCCAAATCTTGGGCCAGTGGCAAGCTGGGCTTCTGGCCATTAGCGCACCCACCTCACCGGCCGAAGCTTGTGAAGCCGAATCACCTCTTCTCTTGGAAGCCCAACGTTCCACGATACGCTTGACCTCTCCCATAATAATTTCCCTGGCCCTTATCTGTTCTCAATCATCTACAACAATGGGAGATACTTCCCCTGATGGGTAACCTCTTGCATGGGACTATTCCTGGATCACTTACAAAATTATTTGAGCTTAGCGACCTTAGGCTTAGACCTCTCTGGAAACATCACTACCAGTTGTGTTGGGCCTTCACTTGTGGGTGCAATTCCTCGCAACATAAGCTTTCGCTCGAATCTAGTACTACTTGTGTTGGGCCTTCACCAGAACAATCTCAGTGGAATCATCATCCCGGCGACCCTCGAAAACATCGAATTTTTTTTTATTTAATATTTACTTTAAGTCTTTTTTTTTAAAATAATCAACCAAAAATAAAAATAGCAAAAATGGGTGCCCATCGCCCGAGTATGGGGCGATCGCCCCATACTCGGGCGACAGGGACCTAAATGCAAAAAGTTTTTTTAGCATTTTTGCACTCAATCTTCAAATGAATAAACAAATGGTTCAAACGTTGTCAAAAAAATTTGAAATTTTTTTGGATGATCCTAATACATCAATAATGTTCCCATAAAAATTTCAGATAATTATCAAGCCTGAGGAATTTTTAAAAAATTAGAGACTGTCGCGAATATGAAGAGACTGTTAGATTTTTTTAAAATTCCTCAAGCTTGCTAATTGTCTGAAATTTTTATAAGAACATAAGTGATGTGTCAGGATCATGCAAAAAAAATTTCAAATTTTTCGACATTGTTTGAACCATTTTTTATTTATTTGAAGATAGAGTCCGAAAACACTGAAAAAACTTTTTGCATTTAGGTCCCTGTCGCCCGAGTATGGGGCGATCGCCCCATATTCGGGCGACGGGCACCCATTTTTGCTATTTTTATTTTCGGTTGATTATTTTTGAAAAAAAGATTAAAATAAATATTAAATGAAAAAATATTCCGAAAACATCACTACTTATAGTTGTTCGTAGAGAAGAGAGAACTTATTAAATATGTGTTTTGATATAACCATGCATCGTACTATATGTTGTATCTAAAGGGCTCTACAAGGTCATTATTGTTGCATGTATTGTGATCAACACTGACATTTCAGTCTTATGGCTTACTTGTATTGCTTTTTATCAAGTATACTAGCCGGTTCTGCGGTTCGTACTAGGCGAAGCTTGTACAGAGCAAAATAAATTTGTATTGCTGCGGATCGTACATTGCGAGCAATTTCTGATGGGATGGTGGAGGCGACGTCAAGAACAAACCAGCTGGTAGTATAACGCCAAGCAATCCTCTTTGGATCAGATCTTCACGCAAATAGGTCATTCTATCGCTACAAAGAGGTCTCCAGCATGGTAGGGCCTGGCAGAGGGGATGGGACGGGGCAGAGCGGCTCCGGCCGTCGTTGTGGCGCGGATGGTGCAAAGGGGAGCTAGCGAAGATGGCGGCGACGACGCTCTGCTTGCGCGCCCGAACACGGCGCGGCATGGGCACGGCCCGAGCTGGGTGGACGGGAGGCTGACACAGGGGCCCAGCCAGGGAGGTGGCTCATGAGCGAGCCCAACCGATCAGAGATAGAGAGAGAGTGTGTGTGACCCGGATCAGCTATCCGAAATCTCGCAGATTGTATTTACCCCAGATCAAGATGCGTAAGACACAGTCAACAGTTATACATCATTGCCAAACATAACGAAATTGTAACATAATTATAAAGTATTAGCCACATGGCTACTTATTACAATACCCGGTCATAAGACCGGAGACACGACAGCGAAAACAAAACGACAAAAAGCGAAAACCAAAAACACCACAGACGACAACAAGACACGCGACTAGTTCTCCTGGCGATCTTCCTCAAACTCCTCAGCGTAGAACTCACCGTCTTCAACGGCGTCCTAATAGCTCTATGATGATAACAGTTTATGTAGCATGTGAGTACAAGAGTACTCAGCAAGTCTGAAAAATCATGCACATGTGGGGCTTTCCAAGAAAAGCTTATTATGGTTCTTTTGCGTAAAGCCTAGTTTCATCAAACCATACTTAATAATAAGTTTCATAAAGCATATTTTAGCAATTCTTTTTAACAATTAAATTATGTAACATTTCAGTGAAGGTTCTAGCCACCATCACTAGCATAAGGGCTCTATCCGTCATAAGTTTAAAAGATCAAGATTATCCACACATGACTCTATCCGTCATAACATAAAAACGGTAATCTATCCGACTTTCTCCCGATTTGATTCGAGAGGTTGTGATGACCCTTTCGTGCTCCGCCGAGCCGAGTTGTCTCCGGCAGAGCACTACCAATATTGGGGAATCATTGGTTTTCGTTTGGGACTTTCGAGTCCATCAAACAGTTAGGTCAAAAAACAAATAAACAAAGGACATTGCATACATGGATCGATCGATCATGGTCTCGTGCCGAGCGCAGCCAAATACCGTTGATGGCCTTGCGCAACAGCACAAGAAGGCATTGCATTTGCGGGTGTGCTAAAATGATTTAGGGATTGTTTGGTTAATAGACAAACATTGTCACAGTTTACTACACATTGAGTTAGACAAGTTTGATCGGGTTAAGCATATGTTTGGTTTATAGCCACACTTACGGCAAGATTATTTCTTGTCATTCAAGTTCTACGTGTCGTTGGCTCAAAAAAGTGTGGCAAACTTATTTTACTAGCTAAAATATGGCTTTAATTTTGATGACTTAATCTTAGATAAGTTTGACAAAAAAAAAAACTATAGCAAAATATAATAAAATTAGTATATAAACCAAACGTGTCCTTAGTGTGCAGCCTTGCTTCCTCGCGGCCCGGAGCGGCGGCCCGTGAATGGTTCGTGTCGCGAGCCGCTCGAGTTTTGGGAATGAGTTGTGCGTTCACGTGCACGTACGAACGCCTCGGGCATCATATGGAATATTGCAATTCGTCCAGTAGGTGTTGATTGTTACTCTGCAACGGTTTGTCCAATGTTTTTGAGGAATCAGAGTCCAGGGAACGTGGGACAAGCTCTCTGATCTCGCTTCGTACAATTTGCTCGTAGTACACAAATTGAGATCTTCTGTCCAGTTTAATTACAAGATGTGCGTGATTGCAAATAGTTGACCTGTCAGCAAGTAAAACAAATAGGCTGTCTATTGGTAAGTTGCCCGATTTTTTTTTTTCAATCCAAGTCACTTTTTGAGCTATTTTGTTACCCGTAGGATTTGCATCTGATTGCTATTATATATATCTTTTATCCACCTCACGTCTCTACAAAATACAAAAACACAAATAAAAACATTTCTAACCTAGACAAAAATAAAGTAGACCTTGGTGAAACCATGCAAAATATAAAAACAAAAAAAAAATTCTAACATAAACAAAAATAAAGTAAACCTAGGTGGAACCTTACAAATACAAACACAAATAGAACTAAAAATTGCAGTACAGTGATACTAAATTTGCACATTACTTAGTACTGCAATTTTAGATTTAGTCTTGCAAACTTACTTTTAGGCGACTGAGAGATAAAAAAAATTCATGCAACTAAGAATGAAATCATCGCTTATCTAGCCTCGTGTACCTCGTTTTTTTTTTTTTTTTGCAAATCTAGCCTCCGCGCATGCATTTGCAAATCTGGTCCTCTCCCCCACCGTGAAAGGCATGGCCGATAACACGTGTCCCCTGCCGCGCCCGGGAGCGCAGAAGATTGCCAGCACCGCGACAGCGTGCGCGAACGTGGGAGTGCATGGGCAGGCCTCGCTACCATGACCGGGTAGCATCAAAGCTCTCCTGATGCGGTGGACCACGTTGCTCCCGCGCACTGCCGTGGTGCCGGCAAGCTTCCCCATTCCCCAAATGGGTGCGAGGGGTTAGATTTAAAAAAAAGAAAAGAAAAAAAAAGAGGCATGCAGGGCTAGATAAGCCATGAATTCACTAAGAATTAGCAAACCCGTAAAATAAATCACGAGGTTGCTGCTGTGGAATAATTCATTATTTGGATACTTACCTAAACATGCCATTAAGGTCCATTAGCCACCTTTGCTCCCATATTGCAAGGCAACAAAGACAGCTGCAGGCTAATTCTCCCTATCAATACAGGGTAGGGACCATGTTATTTGTACATATAGTTAAACACGCATACGTAGTTTTCCCTGAGATCGATAATAAAGAGAGAGAGATATATGCTGTTATATATTCGGAGTTACGTTGCAGATCGTCAATCACTCATTAACTCACAGTAAAATAAAGAGTACAACTAGCCCACGCTATACCTATTATATATACAAGCTGAGTTTTATTGTGTTTCATGGATAAGTTTCATGATGTTTCACAGATAAGATTCATTAGGTTTCATGAGTTCCAGCGTTTAGTTTCATGAGTTTCAGTGTAGTTTCGGTGATAAGTTTCATCAGTTTCAGTGATAAGTTTCATGAGTTTCATTATAATGTTTCACGAGTTTCAGTGATAAGTTTCATGAGTTTCGGTGCGTGTTCTTACCTATTGTTGCCCGGAGCGAATGCGTACAAGTTTGTTCGACCTGCTGATCCATCGAAGAAAAACAACTGACGTATCATGTCCACACAAAGGCATTCTGGAGAACACGGCATCCACACAAAAGGACAGTAAAGAAATATTCCGAAGCTCGAACCTAGACCAGTAATCAGTGGTCCATTAATTCCACGTGCTAAAGTTCGCGCGCCAATGCGGAAAATCTTTGCTCGGTTCCTGCTGAAAAGCATAGAACTGGACGAGAGTAGTAGAGCTGACGGATGGAGGTTGGATATGTCAGCAGCGGTGGGTAAGATGGAGGGATCTACTTCATAGAATGACAGTAAAACCAGATGATCAAGAAAAGCAGTACGATTTTAAAACTAAGAATTCTTGTAGCTTTTGACCGGCTGATCCAAATCCCATAAAATTTTACATGTGCATTTCTATTGATGTCAGGAACATATTTCAATCATCAATAGAATAGATTGACATTAAAGTTTCAATCTTTATTCAAATTTAGGGAAGGTTGCGTTAAAATCAGATCAAAATCTGAAACATCGATCTGAGCTCGCTCGTGAGCTAAATATGGTCTTGATGATTTTAAATGATATCTGACAAGTAATAACAAGCTAAACCAATAAAAAAAATAGCCCTCAAATTTTTAAAAACAAGATCTATTAAAAGGCTTCTTCTTTAAGCTAAAATCGAGTTTCTTGAGACATGTTTGTCCACACAAAGGCACCATGGAGAATACGGCATCCACACAAAACGACAAAAAAGAAATATTCTGAAGCTCGAACCTAGACCAGTAATCAGTGGACCATTCCACGTGCTCGAATTCCCGCCGAAATCCGGCGAAATTTTGTCAAAATTTCGGATTTCGGAGCCCTCGAGTTTCATAATCCCGGCGAAATTTTAAAAACCCTAAAAAAATTTAAAAGTGCTACAGTGCATATTTTTTCGGCGAAATTTCGGCTAAATCGACCGAAATCTCGGTTTTTTGACCGAAATTTGACCAATAAATGACCAAAATTTCAAAAAAAAATTAACGGATTTTGCACACTTTTTAGATCATTTTAATTTGGCCGAAATCTCGGCTAAATGGACCGAAATTTTGGTTTTTTTAACCGAAATCTCGGTTAAAAAAAACCAGATTCAAATTTTGCTTTTTGGATTTCGTTCAGATTTCGTTCGAAATAATGAGATCTCGGTGAAAAATCGGATTTGAGGCGTTGACGAGATTTGCCATAAAGCGAAATTTCTAATCCTGCCTGAGACAAGTCGCGCGTCAATGTAGAAATCTTTGTTCGGTTCCTGCAGAAAAGTACAGAACTGGACAAGAGTACTGTAGAGCTCAACGATGGAAGTTGGAACTGCCCGAGCAGCGACAGCAGCGGTAGGTAAGATGGAGGGATCTAAAGCGGCAAGTTGGAAGTTGGAACGACTCCTCAAGGTGTACGGCGTAACGGCGGTCAATGCAACTGTGTGGATGGAAGCTAGGCTGCTGTAAAAACTGTTTTTAAAACGCCCTGGGGCCTGAGCCAGCTGAGCATCCAACTCACACAGGCACGATAGTACGAATGTACGATACACCCCACCAGCAAAACCCAGTAGAAAAGGCTGCCGCGTTGTGCGCTCCGGGCCAGCTGAGGTGCCTTACTTCCTCCCTGTTAATTAGCACTACCGCACTTGTTTACTTCTTGGCTTGTTAATTACTCTCTGTGAAGTTTGTCATGTTTATATATTGATCGGGAGTGAAGCGTGAACATCTGAAGGAGTCCAGCCTTTCTGCTTTAAATAATTAAATATCTACCAACCTCTTAGTCGAAGCGCAGCATATATATATATATATATATATATATATATATATATATATATATATATATATATATGAAGCCTCTTTTCTACTCCCGGGAGTAATTACTCCCTATGCCTATGTACGTGTAGTATATAAGATCATCTAGATGGTATTTACATTTTTTCAGAGGTGGTATGTGCACTTTTTAGACATACTACTTTTTATATGCGTATATGAAGGTATTTACAAAATATGGTAAAAACTATGTACTCTCTTGCAATTTTTTCATGTGAATCTCATTGGAATATCTTATAATTAGTACATGAGTATTTCCAAACTGATAAAAGAGTATTTCAAGTACGTTTGGGTGGTATTTAATTCAGAGATGGGAGTAATTACTCCCGGGAGTATGTATATATATATATATATATATATATATATATATATATATATATATATATATATATATATATATATATATATATATATATATATATGAGAGGTCTTTACGCTTTCTTCCTTTTAAAAGTTGCACAACTATTAAAGATAAATGTAAGGTAGATGTTGATTACATCTTAGAAGGAAGAAGCGTAGAAATATATATATATATATATATATATATATATATATATATATATATATATATATATATATATAGATTTGCCAGTCCATACTGTGCCACATGGTTTATGCTTTACTCCAATATATTTGCAGGTAACATCTTCTGCCTTATGTGCTCCCAGCAGCCCGTGAAAGTCGCCATGCTCGTACTACTCCCACTGCTGATGTTGTTATATGGGGCTGGCGACATCCATTGCTCAACGGTCCCCCAGGACAGCACGGACATGCTCCCATTGCTCGATTTCAGACAGGCTATCACCAGCGATCCAAGACAAGTCTTGAAGTCATGGAACAGCAGCTTCGACCACTGCCAGTGGATTGGCATCACGTGCAGCAGAAGGCACCCACGGCGCGTCACGGCGCTCAACCTCACCGGCCAAAGCTTGGAAGGCCAGATCGCTCCCTCTCTTGGAAATCTAACCTTCCTTAGGACGCTCGACCTCTCCTCAAACGGCTTCTTTGGTCAGTTGCCCATTCTTAACCGCCTACGTAGGCTGCGGTTCCTTGTTCTGAGAAACAACAAGCTGCAGGGGTTTGATCCTGATGCCCTTATAAACTGTTCAAACCTACTCCAGTTAGACCTTTCTATAAACTCGCTGACAGGTTCAATCCCCCAAAATATTGGTTCCCTCTCCAGCCTTGTGTATTTGGGTCTTGCTAAAAATAATCTCACCGGAATCATCCCATCAAGCCTGCACAACATCACCCGACTAATCCAAATCTTTCTATCAGATAATCAGCTCCAAGGGAACATCCCAGCAGAGCTTGGGCAATTATCAAATATGAGGATTTTGTACCTAGGGGGGAATAGGCTATCGGGTAGAATCCCAATAGCAATCTTAAACCATTCTTCTCTCGCATTTCTGGACGTGCATTCAAATTTGCTACGCATGACATTGCCATCTAACGTTGGCAATACCCTTCCTAATCTCTTCTGGCTTAGCTTGTACAATAACATGTTTGAAGGTCAAATCCCAGCTTCCCTAGGTAATTCTTCGTCGCTCAATATGATAGATTTAACATCTAACAATTTCACCGGCCAAGTTCCCAGTTCCTTAGGGAACCTTCTGGATCTCAATTTTCTTAAACTGGAGGAAAACAATCTTGAAGCGAAGGACAGCCAAAGCTGGACATTCTTAGACGCATTGAGCAATTGCACTAATCTGCGACTGCTCTCACTATCTGACAATCAGCTACAAGGAGCCATACCAAATTCAATTGGAAAGTTGTCAGCCAGTCTCCAACAACTAGGATTAAATCAAAACAACTTATCAGGGACAGTTCCAGAGAGCATAGGGAACCTTAGTGGCTTAAATACGCTTTTACTAGCTCAAAATAATCTCACCGGTCCAATTGGAGAATGGATTGGAAAGTTGGAAAACCTACAAGGTTTAAATATTAAAGAGAACAACCTCGTTGGACCGATTCCATCCTCCATTGGCAGCCTTACTCGATTGACAAAGCTTTTCCTACAGAGAAATAAATTTGAAGGTCCCATACCTCCCAGTTTGGGAAACCTTCCGTATCTCTCAGTATTGAACCTTGGTTATAACAATCTACAAGGTCACATCCCTAAAGAGTTCTTTAGACCTGTCTCCACATTGACCCAATGCATACTATCCTATAATAATTTAGAAGGCCCAATACCTCTGGAGGTTAGAAATCTTAAACAAATGACCGAACTACATCTTTCGTCTAATAAACTTACTGGGGAGATCCCTGGTACTTTGGGCGAATGCCAACAGTTGCAGATCCTCCAAATGGACAGCAATTTTCTCGCCGGAAACATTCCGAATTCTCTCGGTAGTCTGAAGGACATGAGAATGCTCAATCTTTCGCATAATAATTTGTCAGGCTTCATCCCGATAGAACTGAGTCATCTGTCGTTTCTCACACTGCTGGATCTATCATATAATGATCTACAAGGTCAAATACCAACAACTGGAGTATTTCAAAATGCTACGGCTGTCTCACTTAGAGGCAATTGGGGACTCTGTGGAGGAGTATTGGACCTAAATATGCCCTCATGCCCTACTGTCTCTCGGAGAAAGTTAACCCACTACTACTTGGTTAGAGTATTAATCCCAGTATTTGGCTTCATGTCACTCATATTGTTGATCTATTTTTTCCTCGCTGAGAAGAAGATGGCACGGCCATCATATTTATCGATGTCGCCTTTCGGTGATCAATTTCCTAAAGTTTCTCACAAGGATCTAGCTCAAGCCACAAAGGACTTCTCCGAGTCTAATCTAATAGGGAGAGGAGGGCATGGTTCTGTATACAGAGGGATACTAATCCAAGAAAAGCTGGAAGTAGCTGTTAAGATTCTAGACCTTGATATGCGTGGAGCAGAGAGAAGTTTCTTATCAGAATGTGAAGCACTGAGGAGCATTCGACATCGAAATCTTGTTCCTATCGTAACAGCATGCTCCACGGTGGACATCAAAGGCAATGCATTCAAAGCTCTGGTTTATAAATTCATGTCCAGCGGAAATTTAGACACATGGTTGCATGAGAAAGTGGGTGTGACAGGCACAAAACCTCTGGGCTTAATTCAGAGAACATGCTTCGCTGTCAACATAGCCGACGCGTTAGATTATTTGCACCACGAGAGCGGAAGGACAATTATACATTGTGATGTGAAGCCCAGCAATATACTCCTAGATGATGATATGAACGCCCATCTGGGAGACTTCGGCATTGCCAGCTTCTATCTTGATTCTAGATCGACATCAACCGGAGATTCAAGTACTACTAGTTCGATCGGTGTGAAGGGAACTATAGGGTATATTGCTCCAGGTATATTATTTGCAACATTTTAAATGTGAATGAATATTTTATTATATTAACAATTACGCGGTGTAGTTAATTTGAACGAATTTTATTGCACTAACCTTTATATCCAATCATCAGAATATGCTGGAGGTGGTCGAGCATCGACCTATGGGGATGTTTACAGTTTTGGAATTGTACTTCTGGAGATGTTCACAGGAAGGAGGCCAACAGATCCTTTGTTTGTGAATGAACTAAACATTGTCAACTTCGTGGAGAGGAACTTCCCGGATCAAATATTGCATGTTATTGATACTCCCCTACAAGAAGAGTGCAAGGCAATGACTCAAGCAAATATGGTAACAGAAAACAGGGCCTACCAATGTTTGACCTCTCTACTTCAGGTAGCACTTTCTTGCACACGACAATTCCCAGGTGAACGAATCACCATGAAAGAAGCAGCCAACAGAATCCGTGCAGTCAAGACCTCGTATGCCAGTGTTACCTAAGCATGTTTCAGCAAAGTAATCTACAGAATACCACGGCTCTGTACCGGCGTTCATTTGATTAAAACTAGCTGCAACCCACGCGCAATTTTACGATCAGATGCTACGATACTATATCTTGGAAACACTAGTTCCAACTTGGAAATAGGGTTGTACATTCCCTATAAACTAACAATTGGCCTATGCAATTACGCGGCCAGTTCTAATATATGTAATTTGTATTTCTATGTCTTTTATAATTATGCTTTATAGATTGGATAAACATAATTTTAATTTAGATGTGTTTTCTACGTGACAATAGATTATGTAGAGGCACATTGTTTAAATAAAGGGATATTATCAGTCCTTATGTACTATTATAAAGCAACAGTTGGTGGCAGTGGTGAGTTCTACCCACGTCATTAATTGCCCTGCTTAATTGCCCTACGCAAAAAACGAAGCGTTGCTTTAATTAGCCAGCTTTCGCAAGAAACGAAGCGTTAAAGATAGATGTTTGATCTTGTGAAATAATTTTTTTATTTTTTAATCTTTATTTTTCGTTATCAATTTTGTTTTTCGTAGCAATGCACGGGCATGTAACTAGTGGTTACAAAAGGCGTGGTTGGTTGGGTGGGCAAGCATCGGGCCATACCATGTGGGTAGGGATGACAATGGTACGAAAATGATCGGTAAATAGTTGTTTCGTTTTCGTTTTTATATTTTTTATCGGTAATGAAAACGAAATTGAAAAACCTCGGAAACGGATAGTGACAGAAATGGATGTGGAACAGAACAGAGCGGATATGGAAATGAAAGCGAAAAATTCCACAAGAACATAGTACATGATCACAATATACATGACCATAAGAATAATGTAACTCATTCCACCTCCAAGGTGGACACAAGAATAATTGCTACCACCCTCATCACCTACGCCATAGTCCTCATCATTGCATCGTCACCATCACCATAACCGCCCCCTCCTCTCCGCACCGCTTTGTCGCCCTCGGCACCTTGTTGTCACTTGTCACCGTCCCCTTCCTCTCCGCAATGCTCCATCGCCCTCAGCACCGCGTCGTCACTATCACCATCCTCTTTGCACCTCGTCATCACCCTCCTCCATCACCTCTCAGTTACTGCCATCGGCCTAAAACTTCATTGGTTTCAATTAAGATCGAAGTCATTTATTTTGTTTGAATGTAGGTTATGTGTATATATCTTAACTGTGAATTGTATATGTGTCTTGTGTTTGTTCTAATGTGTGTTGTGTGTATTCCTGAGGCTAGTTATAAAACTTATACAAAATGCATATCACAAATGATTTGTAAATACAAACTATCTGTTATTTATGCTTATCGTAGATGGTTTATAATTGGAATCATATGTTATTTATCATTATCATATAGGGTCTCTTATGTACTAACCATCCATGATATATAACTATCCCTAAACCATCTGTAATGACCACTGATTATCATGACTTTTTCACATTCGGTTCCAAAACCGTGAGTGATTTTTGTGTGTGTGGTAGTGCATCAAAATACAGTTTGCATGTGTGCGATGTTATCATGGTTCATAGACAATGTTTAACTAGTTTAATTGTGGGAGGTGTTCTTTCCAGTAGTTTGCGGTCGATGTTCCGGTAGATCGTAATCGATGTTCACACGTTACAAGCCAATGCACATATCGATCTCATTTTCATTCATCTTGATATATAGAATTTTTTTTTAAAAAAAAATTATTTTAATAAATATTTACAAAAATAATATACCATTTAAAAAATAGCAAAAATACCCCCTGTCACCATTCCAATTGGCGACATGCCCCTGTATCCATTTGAAATAGCGACAGAGAGCCAAATCGGTTCTCTGTCGCCATTTCAAATAGATACAGAGGGCAAAACTGAGATTTCGCTTCTCTATCGCCATTTGAAATGGCAACAGAGGGCAACACAAAAATACCCCTTGTATCATCCTTTGCTGCAACGTAGTTTGAGGCCACAAATACCTCCTGTCGCCATTCCAAATGGCGACATGGCTCCTATATCCATTTGAAATGGATACAGAGGGTAAAAATGACATTTTGCCCTCTGTATCCATTTCAAATGGCGACAGAGAGCTCAATCAACTCTCTATCGCCAATTGGAATGGCGACAGGCTCCTATATCCATTTCAAATGGATACATGAGCCTGTCGCCAATTGGAATGGTTATAGAGGGGTGTTTTTGTTTTTTTTAAACGGCATATTATTTTTGTAAATATTCATTAAAATAATATTATTTAAAAAAATTCTTGATATATACATACTTTGCAACATTACAAACTAGTGAGTAAATTAATTCACTACAAGGATCTTGCTCAGTGTCCTCGGCTTTTACCGACGACACAGATGCCAAAACCGGCCGACATTGGTATCGCGGTCGCCTGCTCCCGACGACACAAGTCCCACGACCACGTAGTCGACGACACAACCAACCTATGTCCACGGCCACAATAAATCCGACGACACAGATGCCATCCGGGGCCGAATTCGACACCCGTGACATTTGTCGTCGGGCGAACTTAAAGTCGCCGACATCGAGAGGAGACATACGTCCTCGGCCTAATTAATGCCGACACAGTGGACATCGTGTCCTCGGCCTAATTAATGCTGCCGACCGCAGTGGACATCGTGTCCTCGGCTTTAACTATCCCGACGACACGGACCCTTCTCGGTGCCGTAACACGGGGCTATCTTGTGTCGTCGGCATGGTTAGAGCCGAGGACACAGTGACATCTGTGTCCTCGGCTTTAACTATGCCGACGACACAGACCCCTTCTGGTGCCAGAACCTGGGGCTATCTTGTGTCGTCGGGATGGTTAGAGCCGAGGACACAGGTGACATCTGTGTCCTCGGCTTTAACTATGCCGACGACACAGACCCCTTCTGGTGCCAGAACCTGGGGCTATCTTGTGTCGTCGGAATGGTTAGAGCCGAGGACACAGGTTCAACTTTTATGTAATATTCTGACATTTTGAAACACAAAAACGAAGATATTTTCCAAGAGATCAACCCTCACCCATATCCTAGTTAGTAGGACTCTCGCCTAAGCACGCTTAACTAGTGAGTTCTACCACTAATTTTAATGCAAATGAGCACTTCCCATGAGGTCACCCATCCTAATACTACTCTCACCAAGCACGCTTAACTTCGTAATTCTTATATGATCTAGTACGAGTGTTGGTATGATCACATTTGAAATATAACGTGTCCCCTCCTCTTAACCTCACAAATGACCAAAACTCTAATTTTAGTATTCTTATATTTTGAATTTACCATGGCATGGATGCTTCAAATTTCAACTAAGTGTTCAATTTTACTATGATATGGGTGCTTCAAATTTTAATTAAGTGTCCAATTTTAATAGTTGGATCCAAGATCGAACTAGCTACCTACTAGCTACATCTGTGTTCTCGGCCTGAGCTATAGCCGACGACCAGCACTTTCCAGTGCCGTAACACAGGGCTATCTTGTGTCGTCGGCATGGTTAGAGCCGAGGACACGGTGACATCTGTGTCCTCGGCTTTAACTATGCCGACGACCTGCACTTTCCGTGCCGTAACACAGGGCTATCTTGTGTCGTCGGCTTGGTTAGGGCCGAGGACACAGTGACATCTGTGTCCTCGGCCGAGCTATAGCCGACGACACGCACCCTTCAGTGCCGTACACCTGGGCTATCTTGTGTCGTCGGCATTGTTAGAGCCGAGGACACAGGTACATCTTGTGTCGTCGGTGAACATTGTTTGCCGTGGACACGACAAAGACTCATGGGCCCACCGTCGACATCGGGACACAGTCGTGCTCGCTCTTCTTTCTCCCGAGATTTTTAAGGCCGCTTTAAGGTTTTTAGAACATGCACAACCTATTCCAGCTAATTGCTCGCTTCTTCTTTCGCCTTGGCATTTCATCATCACAACAAATTCATCCGAAAACTCAAGGAGAGTAACAGAGTCATCACCACCTACCGTACATTCTTCGATATTTTTGTCGCCACGACGGTCGAACGAGACATTTGTACGGTCATTTAAAGGTTTTACAACACTCACCCTATTCCAGGTCATTCCTCACTCTTTCAATTGGTCTGCGTTGGATCGTCACAAGGTTCTACTCAAAGTACTCGAGGTAACGTTACGGAGACACATACACACAAATAGTAACATACCAATTAATTAAATAATAAAAATTACATGTCATATATATGTATGTTGCCTAACAACTATTCTAAAGCTCTATTTCATTTTTCTTAATTTTAAAAACAAAAACATTTTCAAATTGGTTTTCCGAATTAATCTGGAATTATTATTATCGTCGGCTAAAATAAAGCCGTGGACAAAATGTTCTCTGTGTAGTCGGCTAGCTTTGTCCCGTCGACATAGAAATGTTTGTGTCGTTTACTGCTTTCTTCCCGACGACAAAGAGTCTTCTTGCCATCGGTCCTACGAGCATCTGCATGTTGGTCCCACATGTCGGAGTGCCTGTGTCGGCGGGGTAGGTGGGCCGAGGACACGGCTCTGCATCCGTGTCGGCGGGGTATGTGGGCCGAGGACACGGCTTGTGTTGGCGGGATGTGAAATTCAAATTTCATCACGCTGGCCGATGTTCCCCTCCGGGGTGGAGTTCTGTGTCGGCGGGGTATGTGGGTGAGGACAGGTGTCCGCCTCTGTCGGGCGGGGTAGGTAGGCGGAGGACACAGATCTCCCTCTGTGTCGGCGGGCTAGTTGGACCGAGGACACAGATCTCTCTCTGTATCGGCGGTTTAGGTGTTGCCGACGACATAGCTCTGCTTGGCATGTATATGTCGTCGATTTTTATTGACGCCGTCGAGAGATGTAAAATTTTGTGTCGTCGGCAATTTTACCGAGGACACAAATATTTCGGCCGAGGACACTGAGCTCGTTTCTTGTAGTGATTGAATGAACCAGCGAACCAAAAAGGAACTAATACAACAATTGATTATAAGCTGCTACTAAATGAGGGGACATATTCAGTGTAAACCATCTTTATCGTATAAACTTTGTGAAAACTATGTGTATAAGTGTTGAAAATTTTTCAAAACTACCGTACGTAGAGGAGATGAGCTTCTACAACCCTGTAAAATTTGAAGACCAAACAAAATCACATTTAAAAGATATGAAATTGACAAACAACGTAATGGATAGTACTAAACAGTGAAAAAAAATCACTATTTAGGTTGAATTTGTCTTTTTTCATATCTTTCAAATACAATTGAGTTTGGTCTTCAAATTTTACAGAGTTGTAGAAACTCACCTCCCCTACGTATGGTAATTTTTTTAAGAATTTTTGAAAACTTATACATGTGATTTTCACTGGATATATTGCCACTGAATGAACATGAAATATATCTATGGGTTTTGTTGCAAAGATCTGGTCTCTAGGAAAATGTGGTTTAAATGGATTACAAAACAAATGCATGCTTATTTAAAACATACTCCTTTCACCTAAGTTTATAAAGTGTTTTTTTTACACGTAAACCAAGAAGATATTAAAAATGACTAAATTACGTCTAATTATTATTACTAAGTACTATACTCAATGCATGTATGTAAAAAATATAAAGTCAATATGGATATTTATTAGGGATATAGAGGGAACATCACACTAATTATGTATTAAAATATAAAATACGTCATATATTTGTGAACAAGTCTATTTAAAAATACATCTTAAAAATTTAGACAAAGTATAATTTTTTAATCTTGAAATGACCTTTTAAGGAGTGATGACACCAACTTTTGAGAGGTGTTTCTATCTTTTCTTTTTAAAAACTGCATAAATAAAGAGTAGATGGTGATTACTTATTTCTTCGCTTACTTCAATATTTATGTAATTTATAGTAAAAGAGAAAACATAGGAACACTGAAACACTGCTCTTTATAACTTTTTTTTGTCTTGTGGTTGGTGGGTGCGCCACAGGGAGTTACTCATCCGGCCTAGAAGATAGTGCACTAGCTCACTATATATATACGGTGTTGATAAGTTTTATCCGGATGTTTTCTTTAGCAACCATCATCCAAATTCCTGACCACACTCCCATATATATATACGCCGGCTGCGTATTTCCTAGATGCCCCGGCCATTGTCTTGTCTGTTTGACAAGCCGCTCTCGCCTCAGTAGAACCTGAGAAAGACATGGCCAACCACAAGTGTCCCTTGACCCGAACCATCTTCCTCCTGCTCTCTTACACTGCTGGGATAGTAGCAGCGTCGGCTCGGCTACAACCATCCTACAAGACCAGCCAAGAAAATGCCCCCTCGTACTACCCACAGCCACACGACTTCCCAAATGAGAAGCTCTACCAGGCATATTTCGCCATCCAGCGCTTCAAGAACACCATCACATGTGACCCCATGAACATTACCTCGACCTGGACAGGCCATGACATCTGTGGCAAGACGACCTACGTTGGCTTTTACTGCACAGCACTGCCGGGGCACGGCCAGAACCTCACAGTCACATCGGCCGTTCTCGATGGCTTTGGCCTCTGTGCACCAAAGCTGCAAGGCTTCATTGATCAGCTTCCAGATCTTGCAGTCTTCCAGGCTGCCTCCAACAACTTTGGTGAATTCGACGTCCCCAACCTTGCTGGCCTCACCTACCTGTACAAGCTAGAGATCATCGACGACCATCTTGCTAAGCCTTTGGATGTTGAAATCAATTTACCAACTAAAGACTTGTTTAGCTTTTGCGCTCTTAATAAGCTTATCTGCGGCAGGATTGGCAGTGTATCCCTTGTAGGAAGCATCCCTCAGAAGGGAGCCATTCCCGGTGCCACGAACGCTAGGGCGCTCCTGCTCAACAATGACAACTTATCCGGGCCACTTCCGGCGAGCCTTGGAATGTCCAAGTTGAGCTACCTCGCCCTCGCAAACAACAAGCTCACCGGCCCAATCCCGCCGTCGGTTGCACACCTGCAAGACACTCTCATCGAGGCGCTCCTCCTCAACAACCAGCTCTCTGGCTGCCTCCCACACGAGCTCGGCCTTCTCAACAAGGCCGCCGTGATCGATGCCGGAATGAACCAGCTCACCGGCCCGATCCCTGCATCCTTCTCATGCCTCAGCAGCGTTGAGCAGCTCAATCTGGCCGGGAACCGCCTCGACGGAGAGATTCCCGACGCGCTGTGCAAGCTCGCTGGACCGGCCGGCCGTCTCGCAAACCTCACTCTGTCGAGCAACTACTTCACTTCGGTCGGGCCGGCGTGCTCGGCATTGATCAAGGACGGCGTGCTGGACATCAAGAACAACTGCATTCCGGGCTTCGCCAACCAGAGGCAGCCGGCAGAGTGCGCGTCGTTCCTGAGCCAGCCGAAGACGTGCTCGGCGGCGATCAGCACTCACGTGTCGTGCCCCGCCGCAGAAGTCAAGAACGCGGTGGCGCCGGAGGGAAGGGTGGCTCGGGGCTACTCCAGCTACGTGACGTACGCTACCCTGCATGAATGAGGCGCCACGGCATGCACTACGGGACACAGCGCATCGGTGGTATTTGCACTTGTATTCTTGTGTGCGTTGGTGTGCTCGTGATTGTTGTTTGTTTTCTCTGTACGTGTGGCTGTCACATCACATCTGGATCTCACTTCTTGTACTGCCACGTCCATTAATTGTGTGTAAAATCGGGAAAATAGTCCCCGTTAAGACTGCAACTTTACCACTTGTACCTGGACTATTGGATAAAAAAACAAAGCCCAGATTCTCCTAAGTACGGGCCAAAAAAAAAAAAAAAAACACGGTAGCACTTTACAGTATAGCTACAGGTAACTGACCATTGTTGGCCGATCCGGACCATTCGTTATCTCGATCGAACGATCCTGATGGCTAGAACTGTTTAAGTTGAAATTGCCGTAACAACGGCGCCATAGGAACCATTTCCTAAAAATCATTGGTGAATATTAAAGCTGGGGTGTGTCTTGCGTGTTTCATAATGTTTAAATCATGTAAAGTATTAAAATGCTAGTAGCGTTGTCAGCATTGATCGGTAACATGGGGGTAAATGTGCCAGGCATGTGAGTTACGTTAATCTGTTTTGACATGTACCAAAGTCCCCAAACAGCACATAATTACCATGCTAGCTTACCCTGACCATACACCAGCATGTTTCGCTGCATATAGATTTGTCTGACAAATAACAATCCAATATTCTATATTTCGTTCATGTTCAGTTTCTTCCATTATTACTTGTATTTCTTAGGTCTATATTCCTTGTATGTGTGCCTGTGTCATGTGTGTGAGCTTTCCTTTTTCTTTGTGTTTTAGTGAATAGATTTTTCCTTTGCATAAATGATCTCTGAACTGAGCTTCGTGCATCAGCATCTTTGCGGTACTGCAATAGCTAACCTCGCAACGAGAAAACGCTGATCGACCATATCACGATTTATAAATAAGAAAGAAGCAAGCTTAATTCATAACCAGAATCATTATGTGCATGACATTTAGTTATATATTGTGATTGCATTTGTATTTGACTTAATAATTTTAGTTATCAAATCCGCAAAAATATCTGGACATGTATCTTTTTCTATTGGTATCCCTAGCTAGCTATCTGAATACTCGACACTACTACAGAACCGGTCATCACAAGCGGTTCGTAACCGCTTTCAGAAGCGGTTTTAGAACCGCTGGTAAGCAACCAGGAGTGATACCCTTCGGGGTATCACAAGCGGTTCGGCCAACCGCTTGTGGTGAGACACCACAAGCGGTTCGAAAGGTGTCCAGGAAGGCTCGTGGGGCTGCCACGTGGGATATCTTCACAAGCGGTTTGTGTTATAAACCGCTTGTGAAGACTATATCTCCACAAGCGGTTTGTCTTATAAACCGCTTGTGAAGATCAGATCGCGAAGCGGTTCGTATTAAAAACCGCGTGTGGAGGTGCTCTCTCCACAGGCGGTTGGAAATAATAACCGCTTGTGGAGAGGCATTGTTTACTTATATTCAATATATAATATGTTTTGAGAAGGGTATCAATATGGATTTTGACATTAAAAATAAATAGAAATATATGGTTTTTGTATAGAAAGAAATATATATTAGTCATGCGTACTCATTCAGATAATCACAGATCATTTACACATAAGTATGAACTTAATAGAGTAAAAGATGGACAAGTTTGATGGACACACATGAAATAATGAGCACTTTTACAAGTTTGATTTACACATAAGCAACTTTTACAAGTTTCAAATAATAAAATGGTGAATCTCGAGCTCATTCAATTCTTGCGTGCATCATTTGTTACGCCTTGGTCGACGCGTTGATGTCGATTCACCTGTCCTTATAGAAGGACCATCTCTCCAACTCCATTGTGTGGAACTCGCCGTTAGGGGATACAACCTCGTCGAAAATGAAGCCAATGAGTTGTTCTTGGAGTGCTTCAACCCGGTCTTGGCGGGATCACATCTTGCACATCGATGTTAATGACAAAGCGCAAAATTAATAAATCTCTCGAGCATGTAATTAAAGTGTAAGTATTAATTGACATGTGCACTCACCTCGTTGTCGCTTATGGGCACATCGCCGTGGGTAATATTTTGCATGTAGTGGCACACATAGTAGCCACATAAGTTGTTTCCAGCTGTCTGTTTTAATACTCGAGTGCTTATTTGGACAGTGAATTCATTCTCGAAAGCTCCTTGTTGCCTCTTGCGAAACCTTGCGAATGCCCTGTGTGACGTTATTATGAATAGCAATTATCAGAGTTCGAATTAGCAAGGTATTTCAATATAATAAGGAACTATTGTATATATATTTGCTATATACCTGTTTAGGACGTCAATGATATATTGATATTGTTCCACCGGTCCCCTTTTTGAGTCTTGAACAACGATCTTGCTACTATCAAGCTTGATGACCAAAAGGATCCATGAAACTCGTTCATATATTGCGACATATATATAACTAGCTAGCGATATTATCAATGCCTTGGAAAAGATAAGTTTATTAATGCGTTCTGAGAACACGTAAATATACGTACATGAAGTTGAAGGGCAGAAGTATGTATGGTTTGTAGAGCTGTACCAAGAATGCATCTAGAACGTAATCTTCAAGAGCCTTAGCGTTGTATCGAAGACAGGCTCATTGACAATCTCCGGTCGATGAAGCCCACGTTGAATATGTTACATTTTCTACATCGTTGTATCTCCATTCTACGTAGAAATGGATAAGTTATTAGAGTTGCACTTCTATGGTACAAGGAAGTAAATGGTAAAGTTATGAGCTCGATACTTACAGTGCACCAAAGACTCATGACACGCTCAAAGAGTCGCTATGGTATAAATTGTATATGTCTTCGAATTCGAGCCATATGGTGTTGTCCCCACGATAGAAATGTTCTTTCTCGACCGGAGAGGGAACATTTTTCTTTGTTGAGCAGACTCTGTCATGTACCATTCATGAAATTGTCGCATCTTGGTTGGCGTGTCCTTTATCTTATTAGGGTCAATTAGCTCGGCCAAGCTTATATTGCCATTTGACTTACGCCATTGGGAGATCACCTACGGAAGTGAGTCTGCCTCCTTCATGAATCTCTCAAGAGTTCTCTCGATCTTGCCGCACTGATCTTGATCTCTTCTTACGCTTTGCCGCCGCCGCGACCCGTTTACTCTTCCGTAGCCTTTATTATTGTACGTTCATAGTTGGGCTCAAGACAGGGAGTGGCATTGCACTACAGGTCACGAAGTGTTCCATCACTTTTGGATCAACTTGTATGTTTGGGTCAGCTGACTTCTTTGGTGCGAAGTGTGCAGCCACTTCTTCGCTGACGATCGCGTAATTCTCCTCGTCGGTCCTATCATATGCCCTCTTTGGAGGTTCCTTTACCCTTTTGACAGTCGGGTGTGCCTTCGTGGGAAGCAGGTGGGGTAGTATGGCTCTGAGCTTCTTCCTCGGAGGAGATGGTGGAGGTGTCGGTTGTCGTTGTGGAGGAGGAGTCGGTTGTCGTTGTGGAGGAGGCGACGCCAAGGAGGCGTCGGTTGTCGAGGAGGCGTGGCTTGTCGTTGTGGAGGAGGTGCTCGGTTGTCGTTGTGGAGGAGGAGTCGGTTGTCGTTGTGGAGGAGGCGACGCCAAGGAGGCGTCGGTTGTCGAGGAGGCATGGCTTGTCGTTGTGGAGGAGGTGTCGGTTGTCGTTGTGGAGGGCGAGCTTCCTCCGGTAGCGGCTCCGGAGATGACGCCTCCACGCCATCTCGGAAATATGATCAACCTTTTTCGCGGAGGATGATATTGTGGAGGGCCTGTCCAAGCTTGGTAACGTCGTCGCCTCCAGCAATATCGAGTAGTAGTTCTTCAAATCCGCTCAGCACCTCCTCCACTGCGACCTTCGAGTAACCCATGGGTATTGTGTTGCAGTGGAAGGTCTGGCCCGGTGACACCGGCAATGCCATGCCGTAAGCCACCCTGATGGAGAGGTTGCGCGCATCAACGTGTAGCTCACACTGGCGTCGAACCCTTATGTCATCAACGGGATAATGGGCTTGCAAGTCTTCGTCCCCTTGAGGGGCCCCGGTGGACGCGCAGCTCGCCCGGCCCGAGGGGCTGATCGCGATGTCGGTGATTGATTGGACCCTCTTGATCCCTGAAAGTTACCGAGAGCGATCAGCACATGTTGCGCAATTTGTTGCGCCACTAGGTCTCCAATGCTAGCCTGGGTTGCTCTAAGCTCCAGTTCCAATTGGCGCATTTTATTTGCTTCTCTTGTTTTGCTTCTCTGGCGGCTCCTGTACGAAAGCGTATCCTTGGAGAAACCGTACTTCCATGGCGTCTTGCCCAAACCTCGTGTCCGTCCCGGGTGCTCAGGGGTTTGGAGGGCATGTGTTAGCTCATCGTTCTCCCTGTCTACCACAAAAGAGCCTCGACCGAGGCGCTCGACGGCTTGTACAATTCTCTGGCCAACATCTTGTACATTTGGGCGCATCACCAAACTGCCATCATCTGCAAGGCTCCCCCCGTGACCCATGAACCAATTGCGCAGGCGCTCTTCCCACAAAGCAGTAACCGGTGTGACGTCCTTGGCCAATAATTGTTCTTCTTTCTTGTCCCATTTCGCATCGCCTTGAGGTAACCACCGTGCCGAGATGGTGGTGGTACTTCTTCATCTGTGCATTGGTCTTATTCTTTTGACTTGCGGCTGGCCTTGGTGACATCTTGTACTCCTCGAATGCTTCGGTGATCGGCCAGATTAGGAAATTGGTTGAAGTCAGGTCTTTCTCCCTTCTGCACGTACTTTTTGCTGAGAGCCGACTTCCATGACTGAAATGAGAGTGCCATCTTCTTCAAAGTATAATTCTTGGCCTTGTCTCGAAACCCTTGAGGAAATGTGAAATTTTCCAGAATATCTTGCCAGAGGAGGTCCTTGGTAGCTTGAGGAACTTCAGCCCATTTCTTGATGCTAATTGGGACGTGATCCCTTACGTGGTAACCGCATGCGTTGTTGAACGCCCAAGCTGGCTGAAAGAGGCGATCGGCTTCCATCGTGGTCAATGTCGGTAAACACATGCTTTGTGGACGGCTTCTTGTTAGGTCCCCGATTCTTGGATTGGTTGCTCGATGTACCAGGCTTTAAATACACAAACATATATATAACATGTTAGAGTGTATTCTAATAATGAATTGCGATTAATTAACATGCCCACGGGAATTATTTTCTTCTGACTATACCTCGGTGTCAACGGTGTCCACGTTCTCGCCGGAACCCGGTGTTACCGACCTGGCCAAGCGGCGTAATAGCCTCATCGGCTGCAGCATCACCTTCATAGGCACAGATGGAGGCTAACAGGAACTGTTCTTCCTCGTCAAAATTAGGGTCACCACGTGTTGGTTGTGCCATCTATCCTAATTCGAAGTAAATGTTAATATAATGTAAACTTAAATTCAAAAACATCTATAACAACATATATATATACAATGTCTCTCAACATATATATACAATGTCTCTCAATGTCTATATACAATAGTGAGCACACATACATACCAAAATTTATTTATCCAATATTTTTTAACGTTTTACATTTACAAATTGAGTTTTTTTAAAAATCTAAGTGACATCGAGAGCCCAAGGGAGTGGGCCTTCTCTTACCACATCCCTAGGAAGAATCTAAACAAAATGGGCTCGCCTCTACATGCTACTATCAAGGCGGACGTCCTATTTATATTAAATTTGGGCCGCCAAAGAACCAGAAGAATATATCCCTTATCACTAACAGTAAACTCCCATTGAATTTCCTTGAGATTTGTGCCCACTTCCAAATCTATCACACTGTTGCCATCAACCACCTCAAGCTGTGCCGATTGCCTTCTCTCCCTCGTAGCTAGGGATGAAAACAGAACCGATAATATCCGGACCAGTATCTCAGATTCTAGATTATCTGCTTTTAGGAAATGGTAAAAGAATCTGATATTCGTCGGATACGAATACATACCAACATATATACATACCAACATATATACATACCAACATATACAATGTCTACATATACATACCAACATATATACATACCAACATACATATATACCAACATACCATACATATATGAACATACCAACATACATATACCAACATATATGTCGGCGTATTTTACGCCAGGGTCCCCACTCCCCTTGATAGAGAGACCACCGGACGGCAGGCGAGTGCGTCCGGCCATGCCAGTAGCGGCGGCAGCTCCCGGCAAGATGGTCGCCCGCGGTGGGCCAGTGGCGACCAGGCCACACCACCAGGCGCCCAAGAAGGTGGTCGCCAGGTGGGATGTGGCGATCGAGCCACACCACTGGCGCCCAAGAAGGTGGTCGCCCGGTGGGCCAGTGGCGATCGAGCCACACCGGGCGCCAGAAGGTGGTCGCCCAAGGCGCGTGGCGGCGACCACGCCCTCGGGTGACCAGCCGAGGTGGTCGCCCACCAGGCAGTGGCGTCTGGCCAGCCACCTCTGGCGTCCACCCCCGAGGTTGCAGCGCCTAGGTCAAGGGCATTTAATGCGAATCGTGCGCATTAAATGTAAAGCGTGAAGAAGGCAGCATGGCGGCGCGTCTTCCCCAGGCGTGCATTAATGGTGTATGACACCACGATAGCACCTTACCCCCCGGGAGAACGGGTAGCGTTGGCGGACGTAAGGCGGCGAGGGTGTGACGGGCTGCGGCGGGTGATGATGAGATGTAAGAACGGCTGACAGGCATATTAAATGCGCCCGTGGCAGTGTAATGAGTATGGCTTGCAGTGTAAGCCTCCCATGCGCCCCCGTGAGCCCAAGTATAAAAGGGGGCCAGGGTGCATGGGAGAGGAGGTTGGCTTCTGGGAGGTTTTCATACTCTCAACCGAGAACTCAAGCAATACCACAAAAAGCAGGACTAGGGCTGTTACTCTTCGGAGGGCCCGAACCTGGGCAAACTCTAGCGTCCCCATTCTTCTGAGCTCCGCCGTCGTCCGTCCATCTTCCTTCCTCGACGATCACACCTAAAAGCCCCGTTAGAACCTTATAAGCACCCGATCCGGAGGTGCTGTTGGCTAGAACGGCAGTGGCGCGCCCGGTAGGGGCTATTGGTGGTTGGATTGCCCTCTTTTTGATTTCGATTCGAGCTCAGAGAAGCGGGTGTGACCAGCTGCATGGCGGAGTCACGCTCAAAGCGCAGCAGCTTGCCCGAGGAAAGCGGCGCCGGCAGCCGATCCCGGCGCCCGGGGAAGGAGCCGGGCCCTCCGCCGTGGGAGGGACGCTGCGGCGGCTCCAAGATCCGAGGCGCGTCTGCTCAGCGGCGTTTGGTGCCGAGAGTGAGACTCCGCGCGAAGCCTTCATGCGGCGCGTTTGTTGCTCGATCACCCTCCGGTCCCGCTGGGGGGCGATACCCCAGCCGCTCCGTGGCTGCGGGATATCGCCCGCTTAGTCGACGCCGCCCAACAACAGGTTGAGGCGGCAACCCAGCCGGGCTTCCAGACGCGTGGCGGCAAGGAATGCAGCGCAAGCGAGGCGCAGGTTCAGTAGCCACCGCCAGAGCTTCTCCGGCATCAAGGCCGGGACAAGGAAAGGAGCCTGGCTGCCGCCCTCCAGAGCGAGGGGCATGCATACGCTCCGCTTCCTCCTCGGCCCCGAGTCGAGGAGACCGCGAGGATCTGAGGACTAGCCTCGACGAAAGACGGCTCCAGCGCGCCGGCAACCTTCGCCACGTCCTCGAGGGGCACCGCGAAGGCGTCTGCCAGCGCGCACCAGACTTCGAGGACTGCCGGTCAACAGGGGCTCCTCCGATTCTCAGGAGAGCGTAGACTCGCACTCTTCGACCCCGTCCGAGGGCCGATGGGCTGGCGAGCGACGCTCCTCCCCGTACAACGTTGGATGCTAGGCGTTCTCTCTCCGCCTCCGGCGAGCTGCATGGCCGGAGAGATTCCGCCCCGCCTCCATCGAGAAGTACGACGGCACCACCAACCCGGAGGAGTTCCTGCAAATTTACACCACGGTGGTGCGCGCGGTGGGAGGGTCTGAGGAGGTTATGGCCAACTACCTCCCGATGTCGCTGACGGGCTCCGCCCGGTCTTGGCTACTGAACCTCCCGCGAGGCTCCGTGCGCTCGTGGGAGGAACTGTGCGACGTTTTCGTCGCCAACTTTCAGGGCTCCTACGCTCAACCAGGCGTGGAGGATGATCTCCACGCTCTGGAGCAGACAGAGGGGGAGTCCCTGAGAGAGTTTATTCGGCGGTTTAGCCACTACCGCAATACGATCCCCCGGATCTCAGTGCAATCGGTGATCATTGCTTTCCGAAGGGGGGTCCGAGACCAGAAGATGCGGGAAAAGATGGCTACCCGCATCATCTCAACCACTTCCGAGTTGTTCTCCCTGGCACACAAGTGCGCCCGAGGCGCCGAGGCTTCGGAAGTGCACAACGAGGCCTGCCGACACCAATGACGCCGGCACCTCGAAATCCTCCGACCGCAAGAAGAAGAAAAAGCGGAAGGAGGCCACTGATAGGGAAGTCTTGGTTGTCGAGCCGGAAACCAAATCCCGGCGTCGCGACGATCGGGACCGGCGCGGCGATCGCAGGGATCGCCGCTCGCCCCGCCGCGAAGGTGATGGCGGCAAGCCCTATTGCCCCATCCATCGAACAAGTGGGCACGACTTGGAGGATTGCCAAGTTGTGTCCAAGCTGGTGGACAAGCGGCTCAAGCAGCACCGCGAGAAAGACCGCGGAGACGACGACGACGACGAAGACGCGGCACCGCTGGCCTTCCAGCAGGCGGAGCACGCGGTAGCGTACATACACGGTGGCTCGGCCACCTACTCATCGAACTCGCAGTACAAGCGAGACCTGAGGCAGGTGTGCGCCACCGCATCATCCTCCGGGGCGAGCAGGCCGCTGAAATGGTCGGACCAACCGATCACTTTCAGCCGGGCCGACCACCCGGAGAATATTTCCGGCCCGAGCCATCTGCCGATCGTGGTCTCCCCCACGGTTCGCAACGCGAAGCTCGGGCGGGTCCTTGTTGATGGAGGTAGCGCCATCAACATGCTGTCCGTGGGGCGTGCCAGCGCTCGAGATCCGTACAAGGAGGCTGCGTCGGCCCCGCCCTTTTACGGAGTTGCCCCTGGGGTGGGCCTCCTGCCCCTGGGGCAAGTCCGGCTGTCGGTCACGTTCGGAAGTGCGGAGAACTTCCGGACAGAGCTGGTAGACTTCGAGGTCGCCGATTTCGACCTCCCCTACAATGCCTTGCTTGGCCGCCCGGCCCTGGTCAAGTTCATGGCGGTGGTCCACTATGCCTACACGCTGGTGAAGATTCCGGGCAGGGTCCAATCACGGTGAGGGTGGATAGGCCGGAAGCCTGCGTCTCGACAAGCGGTGCGAGGACTGGCCGGCACCACACCTTTCGGCCAGCGACAAGGGCGACCAGTCCGGCCTCCTCCTCGGTCGAGAACCCGCACCTCGCCCGGACCCTCGGGCGGCGGCGATCCCCGTGGGCGAGGAAGGCTCGGGCAAGGTCGTCAAGATCGGCACCGACCTCAGCGCCAAATAGGAAAGCGCGCTCGTCACCTTCCTCCGGTCTAACCTGGACGTGTTCGCCTGGGAACCGTCAGAAATGACCGGGGTCCCCAGGGAGGTGATTGAGCACCAATTGGCCACGCTTCCTGGAGTGCACCCGGTTCGGCAAAAGATCCGGAGGCAGCGCCGAGCGGCGGGGCGCCATTCGGTGAGGTGGAAAAACTTTTGTCTCGCAAAAATTGTGCAGAAGCCGCCTATCGGAATGGTTGGCCAACCCGTACTTGTAAAGAAGTCCAGCGGGAAGTGGCGTATGTGCATCGACTTCACCGAGCCTCAACAAAGCCTGCCCCAAGGACCCGTACCCCTTGCGCGGATAGACATCGTTGTCGACTCCACGGCGGTCTGAAGCTTTGTGCTTCCTCGACGCATACTCGGGTATCATCGGATCGGTATGGCGCAGGAAGGCGAAGAGAAGACCGCCTTTGTGACTCCCCTCGGTGTATCTTTGCTATGTCAAGATGCCTTTCGGGTGAAGAATCTTTGGTGCCACCTATCAGCGGGCCATGCACGTTGTGTTTCGGTCCCAGATAGGGAAAAACCTTGAAGTATATGTTGATGATCTGGTGGTGAAGACCAAAAAGGCCGATGAGCTTGTTCAGGACCTGGGAGAGATCTTCTCCCGCCTCAGAAAATACTGTATAGAGTTGAATCCTGAGAAGTGTGTGTTTGGTGTCTCATCCAGGAAAATTTGCTCGGATTTACGGTCTCGGTAGCGGGATTGAGGTCAACCCAGGAGAAGATAGAAGCAATTGAGCGGATGCAGCCGCCAACCCGGCTCAAGCAACTGCAATGCTTGGCTGGCCGGTTGGCCTCCCTGGGCCGGTTCATAGCCCGGCTGGGGGAAAAAAGCCTGCTGCTGTTCAAGCTGTTAAAGAAGACCAACTCGTTTGAATGGACCCCAGAAGCACAACAGGCGTTCGAAAGCCTGAAGAAGTACCTCTCCTCCCCGATCTTGGTCGCCCCGAGTCGAGCGGCGCTCTTGCTGTATGTAGCGGCTAGCCCCTCTGTGGTGAGCGCTGCGCTGGTGGCGGAGCGGGAAGGTGTTCAACGACCGGTCTATTACATCAGCAGGGTGCTACACGACGCGGAAACAAGGTATCCTCAGGCTCAGAAGATGGTATACGCCGTGCTAGTAGCATCGAGGAAGCTGCGCCACTACTTCCAGGGGAGAGAGATCACAGTGGTCTCCTCCTACCCCCTGCGCGAGATCCTCCACAACCGAGAAGCTGAGGGCCGCATCGCAAAATGGTCCGTCGAACTGGGAGAGTTCGGCGTCAAGTTTGCCCCTCGCACTGCGGTGAAAAGTCAAAGGCTGGCGGACTTCGTCGTTGAATGGACTCCGGCCGAATCTGAAGCCGATGAGGTCCCTGCGCCCTCCCCCTGGACGCTCTTCTTCGACGGGTCCTTCAGGCTTGAAGGCGCGGGGGCTGGGGTCCTCTTGGTCTCCCCGACCGGGGACCTCCTCAAGCACGTGGTCATCCTCGACTTCAAGGCCACTAACAACATCGCCGAGTACGAGGGTTTGCTGGCTGGGCTTCGGGCCGCCGCGGCCATCGGCATACGGCGCCTACAAGTGAAGGGCGACTCCCTGCTGGTCGTCAATCAAGCACGGAAGGATTTTTCCTGTCCTGACCCCGTCATGGCGGCGTACCTGGCGGAGGTCAGAAAGCTGGAGCGGCATTTCGAAGGACTGGGATATACTCACATCCCACGGCGCGACAACCATCTGGCGGACGAGCTCGCTCAGCTCGCCTCAACCAGATCTCTGTCTTGCGGTCGGGGTCTTTGAAGAAAGGCTTCGCGACCGTCCATCGCAGCCCCGTTTCAGCGGGGGCGATGGTGATGCCACTTCGACCCTCGCCCCTGGAGGAAAGTGGTCCGGTGGAAACGCCCGGCGAGTGCGAATGCGAGCGGCCGTGTGTGGTATTGTGCTTGACCAGGAAGGCACATGGATGGATCCGATCTTGGCCTACTGCGGGATCAAGTTTGCCCCGACGATGATGCGTCGGCGAAGAAGATAGCACGGAAGGCCAAGTGCTATACCACAGTGGGCGGGGACTGCACCGCGGGTAAGAACGGAGAATTCTTACGAAGTGCATCACTCGGGAAGAGGGGCGGTTTGCTCTCGGATATCCATGGAGGCGTGTCGCGGGAGCCATGTGTCCGGACGAGCGATGGCGAGAAAGGCTTTCCGTCAAGGGTTCTATTGGCCAACCGCCCTCGGGATACTGCGAGTGGTGAGGAGATGTGAGGCATGCAGTTCCACGCCAAGCAGATCCACCAGGCCGCCCAGGCCCTACAAACTATCCGCTCTCATGGCCCTTCGCGATGCGGGTGCTGGATATCTGAGCTTTGTTCGCGGGCCACGAGGGGCTACACCTACTGTATGTCGCCATCGACAAGTTTACTAAGTGGGTGGAAGCCGAGGCGGTCGAGATCCATCACCGCCAGCATTGCGATCAAGTTCATCCAAGGGATCTTCGCTCGCTTTGGGGTCGCTAACCGCATCATCACCGACAACGGCACGCAGTTCACCAGCGCGGCCTTCCTCGACTTCTGTGAAGAAATGGGCACCAAGGTCTGCTTTGCCTCGCCGCTTCGCCCAGGAGCAACGGCAGGTCGGCGGGCCAACGGCCCCAGTCTTTGAAGGGCCTCAAGACGCGAGCATTCGATCGGCTCCATAGCGTGGGACCCGGTGGGCTGAAGAGCTCCGGCGGTCTTGTGGTCGCCGGACCACCCCGGTCGAACTCACGGGAAACCCCTTTCTTCCTGGTCTACGGCGCGGAGGCTGTCCTCCCTTCTGAACTGGAGCTGGGCTCACCACGCGTTGCTGCGTTCGTTGAAGAAGACCAGGAAGATCTGCGTCGGGACGACGTCAATCTCCTGGAAGAAGCACGGGATAGGGCAGCTCTGCGCGCCGCAAGGTACCAGCAAAGTCTCAGGCGGTACAACGCCTCCCGGGTCAGTGAGAGAATGCTGGCGGTAGGCGACTTGGTTTTTCGAAGAATCCAGTCGCATGCCGGGTCGCATAAACTATCTCCCCAGTGGGAGGGACCTTTCAAAGTGGTCTCGGTCTCTCGTCTCGGGGCGGTCAGGCTGGCCACTGAGGACGGTGAAGAGCTGGTGAACTCCCAGAACATAGAAAATCTGCGCAAATTCTACCCCTGATCGGTTGTAAGTCCCAGGCTCCGTTCCCCGACTGGCCGGAGTGTGTCTTCCTCTCCATCGCGGGTCGGGGAAGGCCTTCTGTTTGATATTGAATACTTTTTTCCCTTATCCGAAAAAGTTGTCCTCTCTGCCCTTTTTTCGGTCTTTTCGCCTTCTGTCAGGTAGTGCCAGGGCACTTGCCTCTAGTACCTCGCAACCCTGAAGAGCCCCAATAGCAAAGGCGGAATCACTAAGTGAGAGCGGCGCACGGGAATAGGTGATTGGATGGCTGGTTCGGCACGATCCCCAGCACGGTCTTGACACTCTGGGTGTCCCCGTGGGGATCGGTGACTCGAGCACCACTGCCAAGAACCTAAGGTCCTGCCCGGAATCGCTAAGTGTTCGTTCCCTAGAGGCTGTCTGGAAGTCAAAATTTTGCTAGGACAAGAGGTTCGAGGGAAGTGATCCCCTGGCACAAGACCTTAAGTCTTAAAGCGGCCGCGTGCTGACTCGCACGGAGCCGGAAAGATTAGGTCATTACAGGCAGAAGCTAGAAGGTTCCTTGAAGACTGCGGGGCGTGCGGGTTCATTAATGGCCCCACCCAGGAGACTAAGCGGTTGCCTGAGGGGCATCTAAGAGAAGGAAAAGAAGAAGAGGGTAGGCCAAAAAGCGCTCCTGGGTGGGCCCGGGGGCTACTGTCGGCGTATTTTACACCAGGGTCCCCACTCCCCCGCAGTAAGAGAGACCACCGGACGGGCAGGGTGCGTCCGGCCGACGGCCAGCAGCGGCGGCAGCTCCCCGGCATGGTCGCCACGGTGGACAGGTGGCGACCAGGCCACACCACCAGGCGCCCAAGAAGGTGGTCGCCCAGTGGATAGGTGGCGACCAGGCCACACCGCTGGGCGCCCAGGAAGGTGGTCGCCCAAGGGGCACGTGGCAGGCAGACCACGCCCTCGGGTGACCAGCGAGGTGGTCGCCCACCAGACAGGTGGCGTGTAGGCCACCCTCCTGGCGTCCACCCCCGAGGTTGCAGCGCCTAGGCAAGGGCATTTAATGCGAATCGTGCGCATTAAATGTAAAGCGTGAAGAAGGCAGCATGGCGGCGCGTCTTCCCCAGGCGTGCATTAATGGTGTATGACACCACGATAGCACCTTACCCCCCGGGAGAACGGGTAGCGTTGGCGGACGTAAGGCCCGAGGCAGGGGTGTGACGGCTGCGGCGGGTGATGATGAGATGTAAGAACAGCGACAGGCATATTAAATGCGCCCGTGGCAGTGTAATGAGTATGGCTTGCAGTGTAAGCCTCCCATGCGCCCCCGTGAGCCCAAGTATAAAAGGGGGCCAGGGTGCATGGGAGAGGAGGTTGGCTTCTGGGAGGTTTTCATACTCTCAACCTGAAAGTGCATCTAGGCCCCTCAATTTGTTTTGGTGATTAATGATGACACAATTAAAGAGATCTAATGTTTTATCCAAGAATACTGCAGAGATCGAGATCATATCGAGTTTGGAATGACATTGGACGCCCCTACGACTACTTAAAATCAAAAGGACGGCATCAAGACCAAAGTTGTATCATTTTATTTATTTGTGTCTTAAGGATAGCCGTACTATTAAGAGGGTATGACGAGAAATCGACTTTAGGATGTGCATGTGCTCAACATCAAATACTGCATCTCTAATTAGCACTCCTACATTTGGTTTTGAAAAGTTTCAAATTGAAACCGGCCCAGGTAACCCGAGTCTCGGATTCGATCGGAGTATCCGATTCAATCAGGAGTATCCGGACATTTGGTCGGAGTCTCGGGTTGGACCTCTCGGTTGCCTCGATTCACTGGTCCGAGTATCCGGACATTTGGTCGAGTCTCCGGATAACCCGAGTCTCGGGTTATTTGTCGGACACTCAGGCTGTTCAAAAGCGGAGTAACGGCTAGTTTTCAAAAGGGTATTTAAAGCCTCCACTCCACTCCAACGGCTAGGATCTCTATTGAGCTCATTCATTGCAGCATTCAAGCCATTCCTAACCATCTCTAAAGCATTCAATAGAGCCCCTACTTCCTCCCACCAATTAATTTGGTTGTTGATCCTTTTGGTGAGGAGAGGAAGAAGAAAAGTGCTAAGTGCATTCATTTCAAGTTGTTGAGCACTAGTTCATCCTCCAAGCGATTCTTCGTGGTGCTATTATTCTTGGAGGTTGAAGGTCTCCTAGACGGCTAGGAGTCACCGGGAGCTACCAACTTGTGTGGTGAGCCCCGGTCGTTTGTGAAGGCGAGTCTCGCCTCCGAAAGGAAAGAGACAAGAAGTGAAGCCGGCGAGTGCATTTGTGCAACACCGGGAGGAAAGCGGGTTGAAAAAGACCCGGCTCAAGTGTGACCGAGCCACCTCAGCGGAGGCGTAGGATTCCCTTCAAGAATCGAACTTGGTGAAAATCGCGTCTCTCGTTCTCTCTTTTTCTTCCTAGTCTTGCTTAGTTGGATTTGAATTTGTAAGTTAGATCTAGCTCGTTGCTTAGCTTTAATTCAAATCCTTTCTAGCAATTGTACTAGGTTGTTCTTGCTTTCCATTTCTAGTAATTTATTGTGCTTGCTAGAGTAGTTTTTATTGCGCTCCGAAGGCAGCTAACCGGAGAGTCCGGACCCATCTAGGAGACTCAGGACAAGCCGAGTATCCGGACCAAAACCGGAGACTCGGGTTGACCAGCTTCGGCTTGATTTTATTCATTGCGTAAATTTTAATCCGCCTATTCACCCCCTCTAGGCGACATCGTTGGGCCTTTCAATTGGTATCGAGCCAAATCTCCTTTATTTTGGCTTAACCGCAGAGAACCAAAGATGTCGGAAATAGAAAGGTTACCAGGAAACCCATGGCCAAGATAAAGCCTCGGGTTCCGGTATAGGTGTTGCAATTCCTTTAGATTATTCTTCTTTTGGAGTCTCAAACTCCTCATCCTATGTCTCCGTCTCGTCCGGTCGAGCGCCTCACTTCGATGGCACTCGATATGCGGCATGGAAACATAAGATGAAGATGCATTTGAGATCACTTCATCCGTGTATTTGGAAGATTGTTGAAACAGGTTTCAAGCCCGCAAACCCCAACAATCTCACCTCCGAAGAAGACAAAGCTCAACACTTCAATGACTTGGCCGTCAATGCCTTGTTCAATGCTTTGAGCGACTCCGAGTTCAACCGGGTCGATGGCCTTGACAACGCCAAGGAAATTTGGGAGAGATTGATGATATCTCATGAAGGTGTGTCAAGTGTACGTGAATCTAAGATAGAGCTCATCATTGGAGAATTGAGCTGATTCACGTTAGAAGAAGGAGAATCCTACACCAAAATGTTTGATCGCTTGATGGTGCTAGTAAATCAAGCTAAAGGTCTTGGAAGCACCGAGCTCACCGACAAAGCAATTGTCAAGATCATCCTTAGAGTGATCACCCCACCAACCGCAATCTTGTGCAACTCATCCGCGACCGCCAAACTTCGATACTCTCACTCCTCATGGCGTGATTGGCGGTTGATGACGGATGAGATGATGGTGAAGGAAGCGGAAGTGGTGGAGGAGCTCAAGTCCGGCAAGAAGAAGGGCATCGCCTTGAAGGCCTTCAAGGTGGTGCAAGAAGCGAAGAGAGCTCAAGCGATGAAGAAGAGTCGAGCGGCCCCTTGACAAATGAAGATATGGCCTTGCTCGTAAGAAGATTCAACAAGTTCTTGAAGAAGAAGGGCTACAAGCCAGGGTAGTCACTCCAAGAGCTATGGCAACAAGTCAAGAGGCGTCACTCCTCAAGAAAATGCTATGAGTGTGGGGAACAGGTCATTTCATTGCCGAGTGCCCCCACAAAGAAAAGAAGGAAGACAAGCCCTACAAGAAGGACAAGTTCAAGAAGAAGGACAAGGACAAGAACAAAAGTACAAGGGCAAGGGTCATGCATACATCGGCAAGGAGTGGAACTCAGGCTCCGACTCAGTCCGAGTCCGAATCCGACTCGACAAAGAAGGAGGACTTGCCACGTCGCCATTGCCACTCCACCGACAAAGTCAAAGAGTCTCTTTGACAACTTAAGCGACGGCGAAGGAGATGCTCCTATTTGCCTCATGGCAAAGGGGCACAAGGTATCATCTAAGAGCCCAATTCCCTCTATTGTTGATTATGGCTTAGATGATTGCGATAAGCGATAATGATGAAGTAGCATTTAAGTCTATGAATGACTTTGATATTGAAAAACTAGACTTGCTACTTAAAGATATTGAAAAATTGGAGGAAGTGGTTGAACAAAAGGAGGCTATTCTTGAGGCTCAAGAGGATCTCCTTATTTTTGAAAAGGAGAAGAATATTGAGCTAGAGAAGAGCCTAGCTTTTGAAAGAAAAAGGAATGAGGACTTAGTCAAAAATTCAAATTTGACTAAGAGTGAAGTGGCTAGTCTTGAGATCACCAATGCTTCACTCGTAGAGCAACTTGCTCAAGCAATGGATGCTTGCAAAGCTCTTGAAGTGAAGCTTGTTGATCTCTCGAATAACGCTTCTACCTCAACTAACAACTCCAATGTTTCAATACCCTCAACTAGCAATGGATGCGCTAGATGTTATAATGTTGATGTTGCTACTTGTGCTACTAACCGTGAGACTTTGAAAGTCTTGGCTCATGAGAATGAGAAGCTTAAGGTGATGCTTGAAGATGGACTTCAAAAGTCCTACAAGGCAAGCAAGGGTTTAGAGGAGTATCTCGGTAAGCGCCAAGGTAATCCTAAGAAGCATGGGCTTGGATATGTTCCATAAAGGGCAAAAGAGCAACATTGTTGTTGCTCCTTTAAGCAAGCCCATTCACTTTGTAAAAGGCGAAGGAACATCCAAGCACAAAGCTCACTCCGAGTTCTTTGCTTCTTATGTGCTTAAAAGGACTAACCCGATTCGTGTAGTTGCTTATCATGTTGGGCGTAAGCCGAAGAATGCTCCTTGTGTTCGTTCTATTTGGGTCCCCAAATCGCTTGTTACTAACGTGCGTGGACCTAACCAAGTTTGGGTACCAAAGAACAAAAACTAAATATGTTTTTGTAGGCCTATATCTCCGGTGGAACAAGTTGGATTTTGGATAGCGGATGTACGCACCACATGACCGGAGAAAAGGCAATGTTCGCTCACTTGGACGCAAATGGATCAAATAGTGAAAGCATTGTCTTTGGAGACAATGGAAAAGGAGAAGTAATTGGATTGGGTAAAATTTCTATCTCAAGCAATTTTCAATTAAATAATGTTTTGCTTGTTGACTCATTAAGCTACAATTTATTGTCCGTTGCACAATTATGTGAAGCGGGCTATAATTGTTTGTTTAATGAAAAGGGTGTGGATGTCATTAAGAGGCTTGATGGTTCAATAGCCTTTAAAGGACGGTTGAAGGGTAAGCTCTATCTCGTAGACTTCAATACGGATAGGCTTAACCTTGAAACGTGCTTAATGGCTAAATCTAGCATGGGTTGGCTATGGCATCGCCGACTAGCCCATGTTGGTATGAGGAATCTTCACAAACTCGTTAAAGGCAACCACATTCTCGGACTAACCAATGTTGTCTTTGAGAAAGATAGGATTTGTAGCGCTTGTCAAGCCGGCAAGCAAGTTGGTGCCTCCCATCCCGCCAAGAATGTAATGACGACCACAAGACCGTTGGAAATGCTACATATGGATCTTTTGGTCCGAGTAGCCTACATAAGCATCGGGGAAGTAAGTATGGTTTAGTTATTGTTGATGATTTTTCTCGATTCACTTGGGTGTTCTTTTGCATGACAAAGGAGAAGTCAAGTGACATTGAAGAAATTCATGAGAAGAACTCAAAGCGAGTTTGAAGTAAAGATCAAGAGAATTCTGAGCGACAAGCGGCACCGAGTTCAAGAATATTGGCGTGGAGGAGTTTCTTGATGAGGAAGGAATCAAGCATGAATTCTCGGCTCCCTATTCTCCACAACAAAATGGGGTAGCCGAGAGGAAGAATCGAACCCTCATCGAGATGGCGCGGACGATGATTGGCCAGTACAAGGTCTCAGATAGCTTTTGGGCGGAAGCCATCAATACCGCATGCCACAGCTCCAACCGCCTCTACCTTCACAAGATCTTGAAGAAGGCGGCGTCTGAGTTGCTCATAGGCAAGAAGAAACCAAATGTCTCCTACTTTCGAGTCTTTGGGAGCAAATGCTATATCCTTAACAAAAAGGCTAAGTCATCTAAATTCGCTCCTAAAGTAGATGAAGGTTTCTTACTTGGTTATGGAACTAATGCTTATGCGTCTGAGTTTTCAACAATACCACCGGTGTCGTTGAAATCTCGCGTGACGTGACTTTTGATGAGACTAACGGTTCTCAAGTAGAACAAGTTGATCATGCCGTGATTGACAGGGAAGAACCTCCTTGTGAAGCTATCAAGAAAATGGCAATCGGGGAGGTAAGACATCAAAATTTGGAATCTCACGAGCACCCCAACCGGAGTCTCGGCTGAAACCGGAGTGTCGGACTGGTCCGAGTCTCGGGTCAAATCTGAGTCTCCGGATGGGTCAGGCTCGGGCGATATTCCCTCCTCGTCCAAGCAGGCTCAAGATGGTTCTAATGCCACACAAGATGATGAAGGCCCTATTCAAGCCTTGGACTCAACCGTCCCTCATCCGAGAGTTCATCAAAGCATTCAAAGAGATCATCCGGTCGACAACATACTTGGAGACATCAACAAGGGAGTATCCACTCGATCTCGAGTTGCAAATTTTTGTGAATTTTACTCGTTTGTTTCCTCTCTTGAACCTCTTAAAGTAGATGAAGCGCTTGAAGACCCAGATTGGGTGATGGCTATGCAAGAGGAACTGAACAACTTCAAGCGCAATCAAGTCTGGGTGCTTGTCAAAAGACCCAAGCAAAACGTCATCGGCACTAAGTGGGTCTTTCGAAACAAGCAAGATGAAAACGGGATCGTGACAAGGAACAAAGCTCGTTTGGTTGCTCAAGGATACACTCAAATCGAAGGTTTGGATTTCGATGAAACATATGCTCCAGTAGCTAGGCTTGAATCTATTAGAATATTACTTGCCTTTGCTACTCACCATGATTTCAAGCTGTATCAAATGGACGTGAAAAGCGCCTTCCTAAATGGACCACTCTCCGAGATGGTCTACGTTGAGCAACCACCCGGATTTGAAGATCCAAGACATCCGAACCACGTTTACTACCTTCACAAGGCACTTTATGGACTTAAGCAAGCTCCAAGGGCATGGTTCGAGTGTCTACGAGACTTTCTTCTGGAACAAGGTTTTGTAGTCGGAAAGGCCGACCCTACTCTCTTTACTAAGCATATTGATAATGATTTCTTTGTGTGCCAAATATATGTCGATGACATTATATTTGGATCTACTAATGAACATTTGTGTAAAGAGTTTAGCAAGATAATGACCAAAAGGTTTGAGATGTCCATGATGGGTGAGTTGAAGTTCTTCCTCGGATTTCAAGTCAAACAACTCAAGGAAGGAACTTTCATTTGTCAAACTAAGTACATCAAGGACATGCTCAAGAAGTTCGGAATGGAGGACGCCAAGCCTATAAAGACGCCTATGCAGGCCAACGGGCATCTAGACCTCGACAAAGAAGGTAAACCGGTCATCCAAAAGGTATATCGCTCGATGATCAGCTCTCTCCTTTATCTTTGTGCATCTAGGCCCGATATCATGCTTAGCGTTTGTATGTGTGCACGGTTTCAAGCTGCTCCAAAAGAGTGCCACATGGTGGCCGTTAAGAGAATCTTGAGATACTTAGTGCACACTCCTCATTTCGGACTTTGGTATCCGAAAGGATCCTCCTTTGAACTCATTGGCTATTGAGTCACGGATTATGCAGGTTTGCAAAGTGGATAGGAAGAGTACCTCGGGAACCTGCCAATTCTTGGGTAGGTCCCTAGTCTCGTGGTCTTCCAAGAAACAAAATTCAGTAGCCTTATCCACTGCCGAAGCCGAATACATAGCTGCCGGGAGTTGTTGTGCCCAATTACTATGGATGAGACAAACCTTGAGTGATTATGGCCTAAACTACAAAAGTGTTCCACTTTTGTGTGACAATGAGAGTGCCATAAAAATTGCCAACAATCCTGTCCAACACTCCCGAACAAAACACATTGATATTCGCCATCATTTCCTAAGAGACCACGCAACTAAAGGCGAAATTGATATCCAACATGTGAGTACAAATGATCAATTAGCCGATATTTTTACCAAGCCCCTTGACGAGAAAAGGTTCTGTGAATTGAGAAGTGGACTAAATATCTTAGATTCTCGTAACGTGGCTTGACATGTGCTCATATTGGTTGGTGAATGAAAAATGAATTTCAAAACTTATTCATCTTTTTCTTTGAAGTTATCCAGTATTGTTGGATCTTGATCCTCTGATCTTGTCATTGATATGTGACCATGGCTTGTTTGCTTTTGTGTTCGCTGGTCATATATCAAGTTGACATCATAGGAATCATTCTCCCTCTTGCTCCGCCAAATTCCTTGAGCAATCCTTCAATTTTGTCTTTTCCTAACCGAGCTGGGCAACCCGGACTGTCCGGTATTTAATACGGAATCTCCGGGTCATCCGGAGTCTCCGGACTATTTGTCCGGACTCTCCGGGTTGGATCGGAGTCTCCGGACTGAAAACCCGGAGTCTCCGGGTTGGGGCGTTCGGTTAAACCCCCATATCCCGCGCGGTTTCTCTTCTTTTTCCTATTTCCTTCGTGCGCCTCTCCCTCTCCCGTGCGTCTATCAAGGCTAGGGCGTGGATTCCTCCATCTCCTAGGGTTCTTGGACCTCTTCTCATCCTTGGATTGGAGATCGCGGTAAGGATCCTCTTGCCCTAACTTTTCCTTTCGGGTTTGGTTCAAAATTCTCGGTTCTTAGGGTCTCTCCGTGTGCTTCAACTCTCTTAGGGTGCCGATTGTCTCGTCGTTGCCCTCAAGATCGGAGATTCGTTAATCCTAACTCACCCGCATTCTCGGTTTCTCAAATCATCTTGAGGTGAGTTCCTTATTGTGCCCTAATTCCGCGAAATTCCCTTTCTAGATTGTGCCCTAATCGTTGTTGTTCATCCTCAAGGCACTCTAGTTTCTTTTCATGCCAATTTGGGGGTTGTCTTCCCCAAATCTCATGCACCTGTGCGCATTCTCTGGCCCATCCGGAGTATCCGGACTCTGGGTCCGGAGTCTCCGGGTCTATCCGGAGTGTCCGGACATTTTGTCCGGAGTCTCCGGATGCAATCCGGAGTATCCGGACATTTTGTCCGGACTCTCCGGGTTGGGTGCTTCGGCCAGATTCCATTCTTATTTGTTTTTCTTGTGCGCCTCTCGGCTAATTCAATTCTTCGCTCTGTGCAGTCAGATGGATCCTTCTCGAGGAACTTCCGGTGGCAGCGATCCTCCTCGTGACCATCCGGTGGCGGTGATCCTTTCGGGGCTCGCCTCCCACCAATTCTCCTCCGCGGCCTCATGAAAAGCAGAGAAGTGGGTGGCCAAAGACCCACGTCCGGACCTCGAGGCCGGCCAGCGTCGGGAGTCGGTCACACATCTGTCTCCTCGCCTCTGTCGGCTCTGATCCAGATGAGCATCCGGCAGATACTCATGCCGGACTCGTGATCGAGAAGAGGCGAGTTTACCGTGCTTACAGGCGCTTCATTGGTCCTCTGGCCAAGGCCAAGCCCGTGTGGAACTATCCTATGTCCGTGAACCCAATGAGGATAATTGATTACCGGACAGGATCAGGAAAAGGGAAAGCCATTGTCGAGCAAAGAAAGAAAGATCCTCTGGAGCTCCATCAGGATGAGTATGTGGACCGCCGGTTTTGGAACCGGTTTCAGTCAGATTATTACGAGACGGTCCTATACCCACTTGAGCACCCAGTGGTTCGCATGAAGACCATCGATCGGGAATACATGGCGGCTGGCGGCAATCCGATTTTCTTGAGATCATTGATTTGCGGTGCATCAAGTCAAGAATCTCATGGCATTAAAGTATGGTGGAACAATGAGGTTATCATGCAGTTCTATGCCACCTTGTACTTTGACAAGAATGATGAGGCCATATGGTGGATGACAGACAAGGTTTGGTATGTGGCTAGCAAGAAGAGGTTTGCCAGAGTCCTCAACCTCAGGTATAACGATAGCCCAAAGCTTCACAACAAGAAGGTGTTGACTGCCGAGGAGATTGAGTCTCTATATGACACATCCAGAAGCTTCCTTTGTGGGGACCATCAAGGGTCTAAAGGATGTGCTGCGATCCTCAACGAGGATGTTGAGAGTCACTCTGTGGCCAAAAGAGGGAGATCGTCGCCATCGGTTCCTATGGAAGGAACTTCTTTGTTTCACCTTGTTGAGCGCACCCACCCGTTTGATATTGTCGATTTCATGTGGGAGGCGATGAGGCGAATCTGTGAGCAACATGGCCAGTGCGGCCGCTCCTTTTGTGATGACCTTGATCTCCTCGGTGAGTGGTGCGAAGTTTGTCGGAGATGAGGAGCATCTTGCATAAGGTCCGACCTCCTTCGCTTCCTGCTCTTGCTCCGGCAGCCCCTCGGTCCCGCTCCTCCGAGGACTCGTGCGTGGTCGCGCTTGACTTCCACCTCGCGTCTGCTCTGTGTGCCTCCTCCCGTTCCTTACGAAGCGGGCCGAGGTCCGAGCGGCACTCTTGAGAGGATGCTCAAGCATGTCTTTCTCCTTTGCCGCGACATCTCCACCAGGCAGAAGGTGATGAGCAGGCAGATAAAGAAGAATGGTCAGGACATTCGCAGCATCCGCCGCCACAATGGCGAGGCAGTCTCTCCCAGCGACTCTTCAGGGTCTTCCGAGGAGAGTAGCGATGCCACTTCCATGGTCGACTTTTGGCATCACCTCTTCTGCTGCTCCTCCTCCTCCTGCAGATGATCCTGACAGCGAGTATTCAGCGTCTGACGATGAAGGCGACAACGAGTGATCTCCCGTGTCCTCCATTCCTTTTGGTGTCTTGATGCCAAAGGGGGAGTGATTCATTAGAAGTCGTTTCCTTAGTTGTCCCTTTTGTTTGCTGTCGCTAGTGGACTTGTTTCAGGTTGCTTATTATTATTGTTGCTTATTGTCATTTCCATGTACTTTCGAGAACTCTGTTATTCCCTGTAATGACATTATTGCTTATTTTATGCATGGATTGCTTTCAGTTACTTGTGTTGTATTCTCTCCTGCTGTGTTTGAGGGGGAGCTCTCGTTTTTTTTTCTCGTTAAATATGTGCATTTGATTCCACTCAGTTCTTCTAATGCACACATTTAGGGGGAGCCCCACCTTTATTTGATTTGCTAAAGTCTATTTCATATCATTTTATTTGCTGTTAATTGTGTTGTCATCAATACACCAAAAAGGGGGAGATTGAAAGTGCATCTAGGCCCCTCAATTTGTTTTGGTGATTAATGATGACACAATTAAAGAGATCTAATGTTTTATCCAAGAATCTGCAGAGATCGAGATCATATCGAGTTTGGAATGACATTGGGCGCCCCTACGACTACTTAAAATCAAAAGGGCGGCATCAAGACCAAAGTTGTATCATTTTATTTATTTGTGTCTTAAGGATAGCCGTACTATTAAGAGGGTATGACGAGAAATCGACTTTAGGATGTGCATGTGCTCAACATCAAATCTTGCATCTCTAATTAGCACTCCTACATTTGGTTTTGAAAAGTTTCAAATTGAAAAGTAGGTAACCGGAGTCTCGGATTCCAATCGGAGTATCGGATTCAATCCGGAGTATCCGGACATTTGGTCCGAGTCTCGGGTTGGACCTCTCGGTTGCCTCGATTCGGTGGTCCGGAGTAACCGGACATTTGGTCCGGAGTCTCCGGATAACCCGGAGTCTCCGGGTTATTTGTCCGGACACTCCGGCCTGTTCAAAAACGGGAGTAACGGCTAGTTTTCAAAAAGGGTATTTAAAGCCTCCACTCCACTCCAACGGCTAGGATCTCTATTGAGCTCATTCATTGCAGCATTCAAGCCATTCCTAACCATCTCTAAAGCATTCAATAGAGCCCCTACTTCCTCCCACCAATTAATTTGGTTGTTGATCCTTTTGGTGAGGAGAGGAAGAAGAAAAGTGCTAAGTGCATTCATTTCAAGTTGTTGAGCACTAGTTCATCCTCCAAGCGATTCTTCGTGGTGCTATTACTCTTGGAGGTTGAAGGTCTCCTAGACGGCTAGGAGTCACCGGGAGCTACCAACTTGTGTGGTGAGCCCCGGTCGTTTGTGAAGGCGAGTCTCGCCTCCGAAAGGAAAGAGACAAGAAGTGAAGCCGGCGAGTGCATTTGTGCAACACCGGGAGGAAAGCGGGTTGAAAAAGACCCCGGCTCAAGTGTGACCGAGCCACCTTAACGGAGACGTAGGATTCCCTTCAAGAATCCGAACTTCGGTGAAAAATCGCGTCTCTCGTTCTCTCTTTTTCTTCCTAGTCTTGCTTAGTTGGATTTGAATTTGTAAAGTTAGATCTAGCTCGTTGCTTAGCTTTAATTCAAATCCTTTCTAGCAATTGTACTAGGTTGTTCTTGCTTTCCATTTCTAGTAATTTATTGTGCTTGCTAGAGTAGTTTTTATTGCGCTCCCGAGCCAGCTAACCGAGAGTCGGACCCAATCTGGAGACTCGGACAAGCCGAGTATCCGGACCAAAACCGGAGACTCGGGTTGACCAGCTTCGGCGATTTTATTCATTGCGTAAATTTTAATCCGCCTATTCACCCCCCCCTCTAGGCGACATCGTTGGGCCTTTCACAACCGAGAACTCAAGCAATACCACAAAAAGCAGGACTAGGGCTGTTACTCTTCGGAGGGCCTGAACCTGGGCAAACTCTAGCGTCCCCATTCTTCTGAGCTCCGCCGTCGTCCCGTCCATCTTCCTTCCCTCGACGATCACACCTAAAAGCCCCCCCGTTAGAACCTTATAAGCACCCGATCCGGAGGTGCCTGTTGGCTAGAACGCTGACAATATATACATACCAACATACATACCAACATATACAATGTCTACATATACATACCAACATATATACATACCAACATACATATATACCAACATACCATACATATATGAACATACCAACATACATATACCATCATACCAACATACATATACCATCACCAACATACATATACCATCACCTACATACATACACATCAAAACGCCTTGCATGGCATTTAAATCGAACACCTTATGTGCAAGTGTAACAGGAGGAGCTGGGGGTGTAGGCACGGCTATACCTAGCTCCTCCGGGGTGGGGTGGCGCAGGGCGACGTCGGCGTGATGGAGGAAGACTCCGGAGCGGCGGCGGAGCGAGTGCCTTGAAGGAGAAGCGGCGAGAGCGCGCCGCGGCTTGAAGCGAGAGAAGCGCGCGGACTTAGGAAAAATTTGGAGATGTGACCAAGTGAGAGAGCGCAAGCGATATATATAGGAAGCCACTTTTACAAGCGGTTCGTAATTGGAACCGCTTATAAATGTACCTCTACAAGCGGTTCGTAATTAGCACCGCTTGTAGAATCTATCTCTACAAGCGGTTCGTAGTTAGAACCGCTTGTATAATTTATCTCTACAAGCGGTTTGTAATTAGAACCGCTTGTATAATTTATCTCTACAAGCGGTTTGTAATAAAAACCGCTTGTAAACGTACCTCTACAAGCGGTTATTAATTGGAACCGCTTGTAGAATATATCTCTACAAGCGGTTTGTATTACGAACCGCTTGTAACAGTACCGATACGTAACACTTAAAACAAATAGTTACCTACACTGGGTAACAAGAACTCTCCTCTCCCCCTTGGCTAGCGCGGGCGCTTGAGTGCGGGCTCGTGGCCACCCACGAGGGTTCGAGCCCCACTCGCGCCCATGACCTTTCTTTTATTTTTTTTCTTTTATTTTTTTTAAGTGTTCATATTCTTTATTTGTTTGTTGTTTATTGTTTCTTTATTGTTTATTGTTTATTTCATGAGGTTTATTTGTTTGTTTTTTATTGTATCTTTATTTGTTTATTCTTTATATTCTTTATTTGATTATTGTTCATTCCATAAGGTTTATTTCTTTATTGTTTATTGTTTATTGTTTATTCGGAGGTTTATTTCATGAGGTTTATTTCAAATAAGCAGTAGAAGACACGTCTAAAAATTATCACACAAGTTCAAATAAATAAGTTTATACAGTAGTACTACATTTTAAGTAGTACCATACTATGTCTTTACAAGTCTTCCTTCGTTATGATCGTGACGTATGTAAGGAGCATCCACGTCTGTGTCATTCTGGAGGCTTATGTCAACATCTTCCTCAAAAGGAGGGAGCTCGTCGAACTGACTATACTCTTCCTCATCTGTGACGTCCTCAACTCCGACAATCCTTCGTTTGCCTTGGAGAACCACGTGTCGCTTTGGCTTATTATTATCTTTCTGCTTCTTAGGTTTGCTTGACATGTCTATTACATAGAAGACCTGTCTCACATCATTTGCAGGGACGAGCAGTTCGCGCCTATAGCCGACTTGCGTGAGGTCAACAGTTGTCATGCCGTATTTGTCGACCTTTACGCCGCTTTGAAGTCAGTTTGACCCATTGGCACTTAAATAGAGGGACCTTTAAAGGTCCATAGTCAAGCTCCCATATCTCTTCTATGAAACCATAATATGTGTCCACCTTGCCTTTGTTGTCTTCGGCATCTATGCGGACACATTTATTACGATTGGTGCTCTTGTTATCACCGGGATCCGGTGTAAAATGTGTAACCATTTATCTCGTACCCCTTGAATGTCACGATTTCACTAGAAGGTCCCGTGCCAATCGTTGCAAGCTGTTCATTGTCGACCCTTTGAAAAGGATATAGTTTTGTAACCAAGCGCCAAAAGAATACATGTGCTTGGTGTTATCAAATCCTCGGACCTCCCGAGAATTCACGGTGTAGAATACTCTTGTGCTCCAACAACATACGGGGCCACCACAGTTGATTGTTTCAAAACCGAAGTGAAATGTGCTTGCTTAAATGTAAGAAGATCATTGCATGCAATTGCTTTCCTTCCTAGTGTCCCTTTTCCCCGTAGCCTCCCTCATGACGTGATATAGGGGCCGATCAGATTTAGATCATTAATGTAATCCACACAAAACTCAATCACCTCCTCTGTCCCATAACCTCGGCAATGCATCCTTAGGACGAGAGCGATTCTGAACATACTTCTTTAGCACACTCATGTACCTCTCGAAAGGGAACATGTTGTGCAGATACTGGTCGAGAATACCTATCTCTTTGACAAGGTGAGCAGTGAGATGAACCATAATATCAAAGAACGCAGGAGGAAATATCATCTCAAGACAAACCACACTTTGTACCACGTCATCCTGCAGCTTACTTAGTTTATACGGGTCGATGACCTTACGTGAAATCGCGTTGAAAAAGAACACGGCTTTGTGATTGTCCTCGTACTCCACTCGGGAAGTATACCTCTTGTAGCCCAGGGAGCGTTGTGTCATCAATACAAGACAATCATGGGATTTGGTGTGCGATTTTATTCTCTTTCGTGTTTATGAGTCTCTTTACATTCGATGAGTATCCAGAAGGGACCTTCACACTATTCAGGCACTCTATCATGCTTTTTTTCTCATCTTTGCTTAGAGTGTAGCTCGCAGGATGTAGGCAATGTTGTCCTTTTTCTCTCTTTTCCGGATGTAGGTCGTTCCTCAGTTCCAAGAGTTTAAGGTCCTTCCGAGCTTGCAGTGTATCTTTTGATTGGCCATACATATCTATGTAGCCTAGCAAGTTCAAGCAAACATTCTTCGTGATGTGCATGAAGTCAAGTGAGTGACGAACCTCCAAGACTTCCCAATAAGGCAAGTCCCAAAATATTGACTTCTTCTTCCACATTGGTGCCTGACCATCCTCATTCTGCACAGGTTTGCTTCCAGGACCCTTTCCGAATACTACTTTCAGATTCTTTACCATAGCAAGTACATGTGACCCAATACGATGTTGAGGCCTAGCACGAAGGTCTAGTTGCCCGTTAAATTTCCTGCACTTCTTCCGCCATGGGTGACTCGTAGGAAGAAACCTACGGTGACTCATGTACACAACCTTTCGAGAGTTTTTCAGGTACATGCTGTCCGTTTCATCTAAGCATTGGACGCAAGCTCTATATCCTTTGATAGTTTGTCCGGAATGAGTTCTGAGAGCTGGCCAGTCGTTGATTGTTACAAATAACAATGCACGTAGGGTGAAATACTCCCTTTTGTACTCATCCCATACCCGTGCACCATCCTCCCACAACGTCACAAGATCTTCAACCAATGGTTTCAGGTAGACATCGATGCCATTTCCAGGTTGCTTGGGGCCTTGGATCAATAACGGCATCATGATGTACTTTCGCTTCATGCACAACCATGGAGGAATGTTATACATACATAGTGTAACAGGCTAGGTGCTATGGTTCTTTGCTCAACTCTCGAAAGGATTCATCCCATCGGTACTTAACCCAAACCTTATGTTTCTCACCTCTTGTGCGAAGTCCGGGTACATCCGATCGACTTTTCTCCACTTGTGAGCCATCTGCGGGTGTCTAAGCATACCGTCATCCTTGCGCTCTTCTTTGTGCCAACGCATCATCTGGGCATGCGCTTTGTTAGCAAACATACGCTTCAATCGGGGAATGACAGGGAAATACCACAACACTTTAGCTGGAGGTCTCTTCTTCTTACGATCCCCATCTATTTCACCTGGATCATCTCTCTTCACCTTATACCGTGATTCTTTGCACACTTTGGACAAACATCCAAATTAGCATATGCATTGCGTCTGAGGATGCAATCGTTATGACATGCGTGTATCTTCTGTACTTTCAGTCCCAAAGGGCGACGACTTCCTTTGCTTCATATGTAGATTCGAGCGAGTGTTATCTTCTGGAAGCAACTTCTTTATAGTGATAACAACTCATCGAATCCCTTATCGACACACTATTTGTGGCCTTCCATTGCATAAGTTCAAGTGTGATGCGCAACTTTTTGTGGTACGCCCACGGTTTGGAGTCTGAGAGGAGTTCTGTGGTCCTCTAACATGCGCTGGAACTTCTCGAACTGTCTTTCATCCGTGTAGTCTCCCTCACCATCACGCAACATCTGGTCCAGCTCATCACCACCAAATTCACTGAGTGTATCTCCCACGGAATAGCATTGCGTGGCGTCCGGGATATTGTTGAATCCCTCTTCTTCTTCCTCGTCTTCTTTATCGTATTCCTCGTCTTCTTTATCGTCTTCCTCGTCTTCGCCATGGTTGGTCCAACAGGTATAGTTTGGCATGAAACCTCTCATCATCAAATGGTTCATAACCTGCCATCATTGTGGAGTGCTCCTTCTCGTTCTTGCAATCTACGCATGGACAACATATGAAGCTGCCTGGAGGCAGGAATGCAATGGCCGCATCGAGAAAAGCCTGCACGCCATCAATGAACTCTCTTGAGCGACGGTCCGCATTGTACATCCATTGCCGGTTCATCTACAACAACTTATAATTTCATATAACTTTTCTTCTCCAAGAAAAACAACCCCACCTACACCTTCATGCAATTAAATATCTACCTATCTAATTATCTTTTTTATCCCTTTCTACCTTTGTAAATTTTTTTTATCCTTAACATGTTTTCCTATTTTATTTTATACACTACTAATTACTTCATTAATTGCAATGTCATATTTTGAACTAGATCTCCACCATACATCTTCATACCATAACAAAAACAAGCATACGAAATAAATTTTGGGGAACAACTTCATACCATACACATTTCAACATGTTCTAGAGTGACCTAGTGTAACATCCTCAAAATAAAAGAAAGTAGAGATAAATTAAATTTTTTAATTTATTATTTTAAATTGAGCTTTTAGTATTTTGTGAACTTCTTTGAACTTTGTTGCACAAGAAAAACCTTCTGTTTTATTTTACAAACGGAATCTTAACCTTGTTTATCAAAAACAAATTTATACGAGATCAAAAAAATGTATTTCCTACATTACCTTTCATATCAATTCTATAAATTTTCAAAAAGGATTTAAAATGATTTGTTGCTTAGGAAAAGTCAAAAACAGTTTTGATTAATTTGAGCCTTCTTCAATTAAAAGAATTGTATAAAATAAATATAAGTATTTTGGCTCTAAACTTTTATTTTGGAATATATATAATTATGAGACAATATAATAAAAGTTTCAATATCATTTTGGATACTTAGAAGAATCCATTTTTATGAAAGGCTTATGTCCTCATTAAGCTTTCCAACAATAGTTTGAGCAAGACCTAATACAACCTAACCTTATTTAAAGACTCATCCATCAAGCCGCACTAATCTGAACAACTGTCAATTAAAATCTAGCAATGACTGATCTGAGCTTGATCAACCATATCCAGAATTCCAAACAAAGTTTACCTGTTCAAGGACCTTCAAATTATATTCGACCAATTAACTCCTAAGGCTGTCAGTTCAGTGCTTCAACCGAACAAGTGACCATATCAGGTCATTTCTAATTGAACATATCATCACCATTTTGAGTTAGGTTTGAGAGTATTCAAACTTGGCGTAACTTCAGTTAAATAACACCAAAGGCCTTGGGCTCAAGCATTGTTCAAAATTAATTAGTGTCGTATCGGATGCTTGAAGTGACAAGAGCAAGACGACAAGCGAAAATATCCAATCCCCATTTGAATACCTACTAGCCTTAAGGTTCATCAGAATTAATAGAGCAGGGTCAAATGCTTTCAATCCGAAGATCTTCAGATCTCTTTGCACCAATAGGATGCTTGAACAAAATAAAGCAGTATACTCCTCCCCAATCCAACACTTGGAGTGGATCACTCATTGCACAAATCAGAGGAGAAGGCAATTGTCGAGATCGAGCAATTGTGACAAACCAAAGGCGGTGCATCGGTTTGACTACGATGAAATGATCCAGGCATTGTTCCCAATCCTACCAGCTCAAGGATTTCCAAATCCATTTGGACCAACCAGTCTTGAAGGCGGCGGTACACTAAACCAACCAAAAACCCTCGAGAACAACACTGTAGCAGCTCTCGATGCTCATTGCTCTGATTTCGTTTTGACTGAGCTCTGACCCTGGGCGATGTTGCCGCCGTTCCACTCCTCTCTCCATCGCCGACCCCATTGCCCAATCCTTGCTCGCCCTCTCTGTCGCGGCCCCTCCTTATAGCCATACGGACCTCCACCCTACTGCCCTGCTCATCCTTGACCCGAAGGCTCGCTCACCTCACTGAACTTCGCCCGGCCAAAGCACGAGCGGAGCAAGCCAAGATGATTCATCTACTCCAGTGAGTTTCACTCAAATCCCTCCTACCTTGGGCATCCCTATCCCTCACTGATCATTCCTCATCAATCAATTTCAGCTCATAACCATTCAATCGCCGCCGCCTCGGCCATTTTCTCCCCCACGGCCGGCCACCGGCGCCAGTACACCTCAGCCCTCCTCCATCACCGTGGTGCTTGGGATAGCATCTAATAGGCTCACTGGTGCTCACCGGATGCTCTCCCGTGCTTCGACGCCAACTGGGCGCCCGTCGCCTGGCCGGTCATCTTCTCCACCTCCGGCGCAAGACGGTCTTGCGCCGCTCTCGGACCTTCTCCCACTCGGTGAGTCCCAAAATCAAAACCCCAGGACCTCTTGATGCTCATCGACCTCCTATTTGAGCTTCGACGCCGCCCTAGCACCGGCCATGGGCTGCGCGCCATTTCCGCCGCCGCCATGCTCCGCCGTGAGCCCTTCTCCGGCTATTCCCGAGCCCAATAGAGCTTTGCCCTAGCCTCACCATCACCCACTCTTGCTTCCCCCACCGTCGCCTAGCCGCCTCCGGGCTTACCTCGCGCGGCAAGCAAGCCTCGCTCCCTTGGCTCTGCTCTGAGCCAACGCAGTGGGAGTCGCCTTTGTCATCGGCCGGTGCTAACACGCAGAGATCCTTCAAGTAGCAAAAGTACGCTTTCATGTTTAGGAAACGTGGTTTTGTATTTATTCCGATTTTTCCAACCGAGCCAACTAAAATGACTATAACTTTCACATTATAACTCCGAATACGCTCAAACAAGTTCCTAAAATTTTATTAAATCATGAAGTTTATAAATATAGAAAAACATTTTAATTTTGTTCAATGCATAGTATTTGAAATTCAAATTTAAACCAGTAGGTCTAATATGTGCTCTATATACGATTTTCATGAGATAATCTCTAAATTTGATGAAACCAATTTTATTGAATTCCTTATGTTACTAGAGTTCCAAATATATATAAAAATATTTAGATTTGGACTTAGTTTATACAAGATTTGTGATTAGGACCTTTTCAACATGTTTGAATTTGAAATACTTAAAACTTGTGCAAATAAACTTCAAATTTGGTTAAACAAGTTTATATGCTCTCATGAAATAGTATTCTATACATTAACGTAAAAATATTTAGGCCTAGACTTGTTTAATCATAAGTTCAATAAGCGTCATTTCATGTAAAATATAAGGTTTAAGTTCTCCATGAATGAGTAGTGATAGCAACTCGCGTTTAACTTGAAACCCAATGCCTAAACTTTTGAAGCATCATGATTATAGGCTTTGTAACAGTAGCTTAGTAAGTTGCTTGTGTACTTTAGTTTGTCATTAAGCAAAGTATCTAGTAATCAACTAGGATTAAGCATTAATAGCTTTGCAACCAAATCTCGATATTGTAAGATTAATCTTTTAAACCTTCTAAAATCTTAGAACCTCATTTCCATAATATTACTGTGGTTGAATCTTAATTGTGCTCTTTTACCATTAAAAATATAAGGATAAGTTTAGCAAAACTATAAAAATGTGAATGACCGTAACTATTGCATGCAAATCAAATAGCTAAAATGAACTCAAATCTTTGTAGGGCTAATTTGGTTATAACCCTAAAGTCACAAAGATTTCAAAAAAATAAAATATTTAAGTTTTGCCTTAGCTATGCTGTAAATGCTTATTAATCGAAGTTCCATTACTTGAATAGTTCAAATAGTCATAACCCTTACAAACAAACTTAAAATTTAGTGAAATCAAATCCTAGAACCTTTAAAAATAATACCCTTCCTAGTCAAGCAAAAATAATATGTTTTCGTATTATTGAACTAAAACCATGTAAGGCCCTAATACTCTTTTATATTAAAAACATCGTAGTTGAAAGTGAAATATCGCGGAACCAACTTTAAAACACTCTTAGAGGTATCCCCTACTAGTTCCTGAAAGATGGTTAAATAATTTATTAAGGTGCAGTCACATTCGTAGAACAAAAACGACACCGTCCATGCATGTAAAATTGTGACATTTAAGCCTTTTCGGCCACCCGTAGAATACCTCGTCTAAATATAAAGATTAGAGAGAATAGCTCAAAACCATTCTATAATGTTTGTACTACCATAATATGGAAAAACATTTAATTAATGACTTGCTTTGCATCTGAATCCTATTAGCACAACAGGCCTAATTGTTATGAAAGTTAGTAACTTGCTATTTGAATAGTTGGACTTATTAAACCCTAAGGTAAAATGTTTTTTTCACTAGAATCATCATATAATCATGTAAATGTAACCTCTAGCCCTATCCTCTAAACCCGACTTATATAAATCAACTTTTGTGCAAATTATACTTAAGACTAAGTATTGTTCACATGAACACTTTTAATCTTAATTGTATTGATCCAAACAATCTTAGCTTCTTAGATTTGAAAATGAAAATAATCATATACGTAATTTTGGCCCTTGAATTCGTAAATGGTAACTATTGTTAAACACGGTTTTATGTTATGCACTAGTTGGACCCAAACCCTAACCTCCGCCAAAGCGCACTATCGAACTTGTTTTCCATGAAAGGTTCTATTAGTGAATATATTAGACTTCTTTTGCCACATGTATTGTATGTTTACTTGTTGTTCTTTCTTTTCTGGATTTCGATGTTGCTTCGCTTTTTATGATATGGCGTGTAGACACCGATACTCCGGATACCTTCGTCGACGACTCCGACTTCACTATTGAATTCAACAAGCAAGGCAAGCACCCTCCTTTGACCATGTTGAACCTACTATTTTAAGATAGTTTACTTTGTTTGTCAAAAATTATTATGCATGCGCTATGTTCCTTAAACTTGCTATATTGTGGGATGTGGTAGCACTAAACCTAGCTTGTGGGATTTCCTCGATTGATTGTTGACATGAGAATATTGAAACCCTAGGTTATGGTTAGACAAAATGTAATGTCAAATGGGTATACTCGATTACTATTTGCACATGCTTAGTATGCTCTAGAATTGGGATAAAGAATGGATGGCCACTCTATTCATGATGATCAAAAATTGACATGTTTTGGAAGAGACAGGTGTTGTCTCGTAAATTTGGAAAGGTTGATTATGACAGTAAAGGATACTGGTAGTTTGATAAAAATGAAAACAAAACTATGTTTGACACAGGTGGATTATGGCAATAGCCGGGTGTGTAAGCGTTAACTTACACGTAGTGTAGGGGGAGTTTCCACCTGAGTCAATTTAAGGACCGAACATAGTGTTGTATAATCCAGGAATTACCGTACAACCACAATTGCTATTTATGGGATAGCCTCAACCTATTAAGTTGTTTAAAACTGGCTTTACACTTTGGAAGGCCGTAGTAGCACGGGTTGTTCTTGCGAGATTACAGTAGAGGTGTCCACACGCTGGTGTGGAGTTAGACACATACCAATGCAACGGTGTACGCCTTACTATGGGGAGAAAGCGGTTGTTGTTATCTCGAGCAATGAGAACGTTTATGATTCATATGATTGTTGTTTCTACCATAGTAGGGGTTTGTCGGCACGGGCTAGTGTAAAGTCGAGGAGTAAATAATGTAACGGTTGTGTATGATCACTCTGCGGCACACCAAAGGAAGTGTGTTAATTTGCAATGCACAAAGAGCCGATCATTCCTTGTGGGTAAAGTTGTACAACTCTGCAGAGTCTAAACTTTTGAAAAGCCGTTCCCACGATTATGGGAGTCTTGGTGCAATCGACACTAGTTAGAGTTTTGGTACTTTTACAAAATGGATGGAACTTAATGGTAGTTGGAAAGAATCATGTGGAAGTGTTGTGGTCAATGGTAAGTGTTGTTGTTGATGATATGGGAATGGGCGATACTTCACTCACAATCATGGAGGATTGTGGGATTGTTACTACTCTATTTATACTTGTTATTTACATATCATCAATTGCTTTACAAATTTTAAACACAATCTATTATTCTGTATTTACAATTCAATTCAGCTTTATGCAAAATAACTTAGTAGCTTCCCATGACATAGCCTGCATTTATTATATACATTTGTGATACACTACAAGTCTTGCAGTACATACGTGTACTCAACCTTGCTATTGTTGATATTCGAGAGAATGAAGAGAATGAGTAGCGAGATCCAGGACGCAGAATCACGGGGACTTTGCTAACGAGTCTTTCTAAGGTTTTACCCTTGTCGGTTACTGTGGTATTTTGGGTAGAAGGCAACCGCCAAGATTTGTATCTTCATTGCCGGACTCTTGAATTCGGCCAATAGGCCATGATTGTAAAACTTTATTTCTATTAATGAAATGTGAACTTGTATGGATGTGATGACAATGTTGTAAATGTGCGTACTAGCCACTGATCATGGGACTAGTACTGTGTGCACATAGGAATCCCTCTTGGTATTCCACGCCATTAAAGGGAGGGTTCCGACACCTAGAGCAACACATTTCAACATATGAATAAATCATGATTTCTCCACATCCAATGCATAAATAACAGCAATATGTAGGTGAGAAAGATGCTAACATGCTCTTACTGACCTTGAAACACTTAATTTGAAGCTATCACCAGCAATTTAAAAACTAAAAATTTGGGCAGCACTTCCTCGGAAGAACAGTGCTCGGCCTCCTTTGTTCATGACTGTTGGCTCGGGGAGGAAGAAGGGTTTAAAATGCGCTGGGCGGGAGGGCTTCTAGAAGCGGTTGGAGACACAAACCGCTTCTGATGGTTGAATTCTAGAAGCGGTTCGTGTTTCAAACCGCCGACTTTCGAAGCTTTTTGATACACTAACCGCTTCTAAAACTCAACCATCAGAAGCGGTTTGTGTCTCAAACCGCTTCTAGAAGTCCTCTCCTGCCCGTTGCCACGAACCGCTTCTGGTGCGCACATTACAACCGGTTCGCATGAAACCGCTTCTAATATGCCGGTTGTGATGCCCGGTTCTGTAGTAGTGCGAGGAATATTACGTATGGACATGTACATGGTTTACAGTATATTTTTTTTCTGAGGAAATGTGTACATCATATTGCATGAGAGAAACATGTAATTTCATTTTGTTTTGGCAAACATTTATACTTGAAGGGAGTGTATATGTATCATCCAGATGTTTTTGTTTTAGCTAACATCCAAATTTTGGATCGTTGGATATCTCACCCGGATATCACTGGGCCGTTAGATCAAATCATATGATCGGATGTAATCGATACTCCTGAATCTCAACAATGATTCGATGGTTCTAGATTTCGATGATTTCAGCAATAAAAACAGCCGGATGAAGTTTATCAGCCCATGTCCCAGCTCTACATGGAGGAGCATGAACACAATGGAAAAGGTAGGCAAAGCAGTCAACCGCGATGGCACGTGCAGTGGCAGGTCTGCACGACGCTGCCCGCACGTCACACCTGGAACTTGGCAAGGAAGCAGGAGTGGACGCGCGGCGCGACGACGTGCGCGGTCGCACGGCTGAGGGAGCGAATCGAAGGTAGCGGTAATAGGTGGCGCGTACGCGGTGGTCGGAGGAACCGAGAGCGGCAGTCGCGGTCGAAACGCACGCGGCAAGCGAGGGAGAGGGGAGGGGACTGTGCTGCGCGATGGGGACCACATCGGAGGAAGAAGGGAGCGAGGCGAGCCGAAGGCATCGGTCACAGGTCCCACTGACGCGACGGGGGAGAAAATCCAGAGCAGCGAGCGCGGTGGAAAAGCAGGCGCCGAACGGGGAGGGCGGTGGCGTGGAACGGAACGAAGGAGCAGGCAAGTGGGTGAGGGGACGGCGATGCGGCACGGGAGGGGCATCGGGGGAAGAAGGCGGCGATTGCGGCGGAAACGCAGGCTCCGAGCGGGGAGAGCGGCAGCGCGGGGTGGAACAAGAAGCGAACAAGGGAGGTCTGGAGGAGAGTGTCGTAGGCCCGGGTGACCCATCACTTTCGTCGGACTGGGCAAGGCCCACGGCTCCCCCCTCCTCCCGATCCAAACAGGTCCAAAAAGTGACGAACAAGTGGGAAGACGCGGACATGAAACCGGTGAAGAAGGTAGGAAAGTAAGAAAGCGGAGCAAAGCAATGAGAAAGGCTGCGGAGGTAGATACCCTCAACGCCTATATGGACGTGGCCGACAGGAAGTTCGGCCAAGTCTGTCGCCCTGACGAACACCTGCCGAAGAGTGCCAGGAATTATCAAATCGATTTAGAGCCAGTCAGCACGTGAAATTCCGTTAGAACCCTCGAACAGAGAACATGATAAAAGGGCAGAAGTGTAAAGGATGTATAAAAACCTCATGTAATGACCATTCAGCCCTCGCTTTGGAGACAGGTAGCGGACAATGTCTAGGGAGCGACTGAAAAAGGGCATCTAATCCTTTGTCAGAGTCGGTCGAGAAAAGAACTTACCTTTGCATGCAGCTGTAGTGAACTTGTTTAAAAAAATTCAAGATGCTACAGTGCCCACTCAAATCTCGGCGAGATCTCGATGATTTCGAGCGAAATTTCGATGTTTTTTTGCTGGATTTTTATTTTTTTGCCAGATTTGATTGCATTTAGGGTCAAGATCATCCACACAAAATTTAAAAAAAATTGACGTGTTTTTGATATTTTTCCGATCAAAATAATTTAACCAAAATCTCGCAAATTTGTGATTTCGGACGAAATCTCGAATTTTTTTGGTTGAAAAAATAGATTTTAAATTTAATTTTTTGATTTTTTGATTTTTTTTTTTTTGAAATTTTAAAATCTCACCGATATTTTGTCCATCTCCAAGATTTCTACCGAAACGAAAATTTGAACCATGATTCCAACTCGCCGGCCCTTGGACATGCCAAATATAAACGATGGGCCTGGACTGCTCTCACGAACGGAAGGGCCTTGGACATGCCTATGAAAAAATAGCTTTTCGGCCTGATCTTTTCGACTTGATTGGGCCAGAGAACGGCCGAAAACGTTGTGCTACCAAACTGCCTCATGTGCCAGTACTGACCGGAGGAAAGCACTGGCCCAGTTCACATTTATATAGTATCACAAAGCCTCAGGGACCAGATGTTCTCTCTGCTCCGCTCCCTCGATCGACACGGCAATAGGTCTCACGCGCGGCTCGTCCTGGGAACCGCGCGCGAGCAGCCGCGGTGCGGAATGGCCCTGGCCTCCTGGGCGAACGCCGGGCCGACTGAGCGGCGCAATCGCTCGTCGGAGTCGTGCATTTGAGGCAGCTCCAGGCCCAGGCGTTTCGGTCGCCGCGGGTCGTGCAGCTGTGCATGCGAGGCGAACGGGATCTCGTGCCTGGGGTGTCCCATGGCCGTCTTGGGCGGCTGTCGCGTCGCGTGCGCGGGTGCAGTCGTGCAGACGCCGGTCCGAGGCAGAAAGTGAGCAGCCGAGCGGCGTGGGGGGAATCACAAAGTTGGGCGATCATTGCCAGCGTAGAGGAAATGGATTGAAATGGACGGTGACTGCTGAATTGTTAGGCCTCTATATACCATCATCAATGGGTCGCCCGAGAGCTGTAGTTCCAATAAAAAGGTGACGAAACCAAGAGTTTTCTTTGGAGGTCATCAGCAGAATTCTGGAGTTAATTTGTAGCAATAGTTATAGTTGACTATGACGTGAGGGTGAGTCCTGAGTAGTAACTGCCTATTCAGCATGTTTCTACACCGATCGACCGATCAGTGTAGCTCAGGCACACGCACATAAGTACGTACTATTACACGTCACCGGCCAGCTCCACAACCAAATTTATTTTTTTATTGAAGTGCTAACTTAGCATACTAGATTACTAGTAGAAAGGACGCACAAACAATGGCATCTGGACCTTAGCATACTAGATTACTACCGGCGGGCCAGTGCCACGTCGGCACCCGTGGCTACGGGAACACTGTGTCTATCGTTTTTGTATATTATTTTCGAGAGTGGTAGGGAGCGGTATCACGTCAGACGGTATAAATGAAAACTTATGAAACTTATCGGTTTGATCTGCGGTTTCATGAGTTTCAGTGTTTAGTTTCATCAGTTTCATGTTTTATCAGTTTTTAGTGCTAAGTTTCATGAGTTTCAGTGCAAAAAATCATAAGTTTCATGAGTTTCAGAGGTATACCGTTTTTTAGTTTTTCTGATTATTTTCTGCAAAATTAGCTCTCTAACGTATCTTTTTTAGCAAAAATAAGCCATCCTTTACCGTGGAAGGCGCTGCAGATGATACGTATTCCTGCCGTGCCTAGGAAGCGAGGGAGAAGACCGGTCCCGCGGTAGCGAGCGAGGGGACACGGCGACTAGCTAGCATTTGCTGTGCACTGTGCAGCCTAGGTGCTATTTATGCAGTCATTTTGCTTCCGCACAGGGTAGCGCGGGAGGATGGCTTCTATGCTCCCAATCATGATAGTGTTCTTTGTGCTCTCGCTCCTGTTGTCATGGAACCAGGCAGATTTCATATTCTTTGGGTACTGCAAGGGGATATATATTTTCTGTCACGCTTTTTGCGGTGGAGAAGAGATAATTTTTTTTGATAAACATAACGCTGTCGCTTCCGCGTACTGTTGGCGCTGCAGCTCGAGCTCCAGAACTACTTGTAGCCTGATGAACTACTTTATGCTGTGTAGAGTTCGGAATTACACTACAGACCTGTTCCATGCCTGTCCCTTTCCTTGAATTTCTCCACAAGGTACCTCCCGGAACTAAGGACTTGATGCTTGATTTATAAAGCCATCCAATGTAGAAGATAAGAGCCAGGGGATAGTTTTGTCAGTCTTACGCCGCTGTAACTTGACTGGCTATATGCTCTGCCAATCACAATTGTGCACCACGTCAAGCTTGACAAATTTACCATGCACCATCAGCAGACGATAGTTGTTGTTAGAATGTTTCTTTTACAAAAGAGTCATTACTATTTAAAAGTTAAATATTTTTTTTTTCAAAAGAAATGGCAGGAGCTCTACCTTTTCATTGCAGAAGGAAATAAGAGTTACAAAAAGGACAGCAAAAACACTAAAAGGTGCGAACCCAGAAGCTAAACAACTAAAACCTGCACCAATAGGCAAACACAACAGCTATGAGAGATCAAAGAAACAAAAGAACAATAACGTGATCCCCTCGAGCGACAAAGCTAAGCTCTCCTAGCACGGGTGAAACTAACTTTATCATTGAAGGCTCTCTATACCACATCTTGGACGGAAGCGCGAATGTTGCGGAAAACTCGGGTGTTGCGCTGGCCTTCCAAAGGTTCCAGAATCCAAAGATAATCACGTCATCCAAATCCCGACGCCCCTCTTTAGACACGGCCATATGCAGATCACACCACCAATCATTAATTTCAAAGAGGTTGCCTTGGTAAAGAAGTGACGGCAGACCTACTCCAAACTTTGAAAGGAACAGGAACCAGAACAGCTTTGAGAAGACGCAATGGAGGAGGAGATGTTTGGCTGTCTCTAAGCCGGAGTCGCAGAGGTGGCAAACACTGGAATGCGGCCACCCTCTTCGAGCTAGGTTGTCCGTTGTCAGAAGGCTATCTCGCAACAAGAGCCAAGCAAAGAATTTACATTTGTTTTCTGTCCTTGCTTTCCAAACCACTCCTATGTCAAAGTCCGACATCGACCCAAAAAATTGTGCCCTGGACGCCGATTTTGTCGAGTAGTTTCCGTCCACCGTCCACCGCCATTGGATGGAGTCCGGGGTCAACGGGTTCAAGTGAATGTCTAGTAACAACTGCTAGAGCATGAAGAATTCCGTAAGTTGCTTTGGGGAGTTGATTCTCCTCAGTTGGGCCATCCAAATGTTATTGTGTAACTCATGCTGCACGCTGAAGTTCTTTTTGGAGACCAACCGAAAGCACCTAGGGGCCAAATCTTTCGGTGCTTTACCCTGAAGCCAGTTTGAGGTCCAAAATTTCGTCATTTCACCATTGCCTAAGGTAATCTCAGTGCTTGCGTTAAAGAGCCTCTGGTCCGTTTCATTGCAAGGCAAATAGGTTCCCCTCCAATTCCTTAGCTCGTCTGTCCACTGCAGCCAGAGCCAGCGCTGCCCGAGGGCTCTCCCGAAGTAGCTAATATTCAGGATACCCAGTCCTCCGAGGGATTTGGGCCGGCAGACCTTTGACCAGCCGACAAGGCAATGTCCAGAGTTGCAATTGTCATCGCCTCTCCAGATGAAGCTCCTCCGCACCGTATCAATCCTTTTGACCGCCCACTTGGGGATCGGGTAAACCGTGAGGAAGTACGACGGCATTGCCGAGAGTACTGCATTCACAAGGACAAGCCTCCCTGCCCTGGAGAGAAGTGCTCCTTTCCATCCCGCCAGTCTCCCTGCTATCCTGTCTAAAAGCTGCTGCAAGTCAATCCTTTTTAGCGCGGTAGGCCTAAGCGGCAAGCCTAACTATTTGGTTGGGAAGGTGTCCACTTCCGCCGGGAAGCCCTGTAAGACCAACGTCATGTCCACCTCCTGGCAGGCGATGGGAAGGATATTTGATTTGTTGACATTCACCTTTAGCCCAGAGGCCTCTCCGAAGATCATAAGTGCGGTGCGAAGAGTGCCAATCTCATGCACCGTCGGATTTAAGAACAGCGCTACGTCATCAGCGTACATGGAGAGACACAAGTTTGTGGCTCTGTGATTGATTGGCTTGAGAAGCCCTCTTTGGGCAGCGGCCGACAAGAGGAGTCGACTCGATTGCCAGGAGGAAGAGCATCGGAGATAGTGGGTCTCCCTGACGTAGTCCTCGTTTGTGCTTGATGAGCTCTCCGGGGTGGCCGTTTAGCAAGACTTTGGATGTTGAGGTTGCTAGAAGGGCGGAGATCCAATCTCTCCAGTGTTGGCCAAAGCCAAAGTGTTGCAAAACCTCCAAGAGAAATTCCCAGCTGACGGAGTCAAACGCTTTGGCAAGGTCCAATTTAATAAAGAGGGACGGCCGTCGTTTCCTGTGCAGCTCGGCCAGCAAGTTCCTCACCAACAAAAAGCTGTCATGGATTGATCTTTTCTTTACGAACGCATTCTGGTTTGCCGCGATTAGGAACTGTAGGAAAGGGGTGAGTCTATTTGCCAGCACCTTTGAGAGGATTTTCCCCGTGCGGTGAATAAGGCTGATTGGCCTTATTTTTTCTCTTATTTAAAGTATAAATAAAATATGGCAGAAATACAGGAAACGACGGCTGTCTCTCTTTATTAACGTTTCGGAGAAATACAGGAAACGACGGCTGTTTCTCTTATTTAAAGGCTGATTGGCCTTATTTTTCTCTTATTTCAACATGATTTATCGCTCAAGAGATAAAAACACAGGGATTCTGAACAGGCGTTTAATGCAGGCTTTTAAGAACATGTTAGACATGACCCAACTAAAGGAAATAGAGCTCGTGGGGAGAAAATTCACTTGGAGTAGCGGAACGGCCAACCCTACTCAAACGAAAATCGACAGGTTTTTCGTATCCAAGGATTGGGAGATACAATACCCGTTGGTCTTTCTGCAGGCACTTTCTTCTTCAATCTCCGACCACAATCCTCTACTGTTGTCAAACCAGGCTGCGGCAAAATGCCGATCCTTCCATTTTGAATCCTTTTGGCCAAAACTGTCGGGATTCATGCAGGTGGTGCAGGATGCCTGGTTAAAGCCGGTTCGTTCCTCTGAGGTTTTCCGGCGCTTCCACATAAAGCTCTGCCGAACAGCCAAACCCTTAAGGCTATGGAGTCGCAACATCATAGGGGATGTTCGGCTACAGTTGGCCATCGCAGGGGAAATCATTTTTCAGCTAGACAGAGCTCAGGAGGGAAGGGATCTCTCTTCTCAGGAGTTAGCCTTCCAAAAACTTTTAAAGCTAAGGTTGTTGGGTTTGGCAGCAATACAGAGACTTAGGCTAAAGCAAGCAGCTAGGCTCAATTTTATCAGGGAGGGAGATGCAAATTCAAAATTCTTTCACGTTAGAGTGATCAACCGTAGGCGAAAAAAACACATCAGCTCCTTGCAATCAGATCAAGGCCTGATCACTGGAAATCAGAGACTTCACCAAGAGATTTTTAACCACTTCAACAGCCTCCTTGGCTCAGCTCAAAACAGGGACTTTACTATCAACTGGACACTTCTCCAGCCGTCCTCGGTGTGCCTACAGCCCTTAGAGCAACCGTTCTCCATGCAGGAGCTTAAGGAGGCGGTTTTTTCAACTCCGTCTGAAAAAACGCCTGACCCGGATGGGTTCACAGGGTTGTTCTATAAAAAATGTTGGAATATCATAAAAGAGGACCTCTTCACAGTAGCAACAGGCTTTTATAACCAAAATGGTCCAATGGAGGGAGTTTGCATCTTCTCAGTTCAGCTTCCATAGTGTTAATCCCGAAAAAACAGGACTGTGCAGCAGTAGCGGACTTCAGACCAATTAGTCTCATTCATAGTGCGGGAAGGATTATTTCAAAGCTCCTAGCAAACAGATTGGCGCCTTATCTGCAATCTCTCATTTCAGCAAACCAAAATGCCTTCATCAGGAACGGGTCAATTCATGACAGTTTTCTCTTGGCAAAAAATCTAATCGCCGATCTCCACACCAAGAGAACGCCGTCGCTCTTTGTCAAGTTGGACATCTCTAAGGCTTTCGACTCCCTGAGCTGGGAATACCTGCTAGAGGCTCTCTCTTTTTATGGCTTTGGCCAAAGGTGGAGAAATTGGATTGCCCAAATCCTAGCGGCTTCCTCTTCCAGAATCCTTCTAAACGGAGCACCAGGAGAAAAGGTTTTACACAGGAGGGGTTTGAGGCAGGGGGACCCACTATCGCCAATGCTCTTCATTTTGGCTTTAGAGCCTCTACAGCGGCTAATCACAGAAGCTTCGTAGAGACAGCTGCTCTCAAATATTGGACAGAGACAGTGTCATTTGTGTACGTCCATGTATGCGGATGATGTTGCTTTGTTTCTCAACCCTAACGCGGCAGAAGTTAGGCTCATGTCTGGACTACTCAGAACCTTCGGACAAGCAACAAGTCTTAGGGTAAATTTCCTGAAAACGGAGGTTTTCCCCATTAGGTGCGAAGGTTTAGACCTTCAACAAATCCTTCAGGAGTTCCCAGTGGCGATAAAAAGCTTCCCGGCTAGTTACTTAGGCCTACCACTACGCCCGACAGGTCTCAAGAAAGGGGATTTGAAACCCCTCATAGAGAAGGTGGAAAATAGGCTAGCGGGATGGAAAGGACCGCTGCTATCCAAAGCAGGAAGACTAGTGCTAGTGGACTCGGTGTTAGGGGCAATACCAATATATCATCTAACAGTGTTTCAAGGGGCACCTTGGGCCATCAAACAGATTGACAGAGCTCGTCGAAATTTCCTTTGGAGGGGACAGAAAAACTGTTATGGAGGGCATTGCCTCGTTAACTGGAAAAAGACATGTAGGCCAAAAAATCTTGGAGGATTGGGAATCAAACACCTTGAGGCGTTTGGCAGGGCACTAAGACTAAGATGGCTTTGGCATCAATGGAAAGATCCAAACAGGTTGTGGAAAGGTTTGCCGGTACCTTGCAAGGATGAAGACTTAGCCCTTTTCAACGCGAGCACATCCATCTCGCTAGGTGGAAAGGTTTTGGACGTCAAATTGGCTCCATGGCGCGTCGCCAAGGAACATCGCACCTCATTGTTTCCAGCTGGTTCGCAGGCGAAACAAATCCGTGCAAGCGGAGCTCTCCAACAGTAATTGGATGCTCCCGTTGAGAAGGATTTCCACAGAGATGCAGATTCAAGAATTTCTAAAGCTCTGGCAGCTGTTGCAGGAGGTCACTTTAAACCCAAGAATTCAGGATGTCATCACCTGGAGATGGACCTCAGACGAACAATACTCAGCAAAATCAGCGTACAGGGTGCAATTCCAGGGAACCATAGCTGACTCAAACTACAGCTTAATCTGGAAATCAAAAACACAAAACAAATGTAGGTTCTTCGCTTAGCTTTGTTGCAAAAGCAGATCCTCACGGACAACCTTTCTTTGAGAGGATGGCCTCATTGTCAGGTTTGCCTCAGGCGGCTCAGGAGTGGAGTCGGCGCACCATCTTATGATCTCTTGTCCTTTCGCAAAGCAGGCTTGGGCGATTTTATCTCAAAGACTGCATACTCTGAATCTACCCCTGCAAAATCAGAACCCGGATCTGCCGGTAGATTCCTGGTGGCGAAGGCTGCATGCGATCTTCCCCAAAGAGATTCGCAGAGAATTGGATGGGCTCCTCATTTTTCTTTTTTGGAACATTTGGAAGGAGCGTAATGCCCGTATTTTCAATTTGATGTACTCAACGGTCCTAGAGGTGGTCTAGAAAACTATTCAAGATTTCACGACGTTCCATATAGCAAGAAGGTCGGAGTAGGGTTCCGGGGGAAGGGTTGTTAGGGATCCCCCCTCCGGGGGGGGGGGGGGTTGTTGGGAAGTTTGGGAAGTTTCTATGTTTTTGGCCTACGGGCCGGTCTGTATTTCGCTCTTTCTTAATGAATAGGCAGAGCTCCTGCCCTTATTTCAAAAAAAAAAAAGATGTCAGATGATTACTTATCTTTTCTCTTATTTTAAAACTGTAAGTTATATTAGGAGAGTGCATGGTGTATAGAAGCACTTCTTGAGACTAAAACGGTAAGAAAAACAACGAGGGGCAAAAGAACTAAGAGAGCAAAATCAAAAGCTCCAAAGTTCGGACAGGGATAACAAGCCAAATATCACGAAGAAGAAAGTTTGCTCTAAAATTTCTGTGATAACTGCTAAGTACCTATGCCAACAACTCCAGGTCTCCACATTTTTCTATGTAAGTACTAACGCAAAAAACAAAAAAAAACATTGGCGCATTTTATATTTTAGTTGACACTAACACTTGGTGGAGGAGACAAGGTCGTCCCCCTCGTGCTTTGACAATGTCCATCAGAAATCATAAATTTTAAGAAAGGGACAGCAGTAAACAGGTGCTATTTAAAGCTTAGCACCCTAAATATATTCTCAGAAGGCAGAGAACTTCAAGAACCAATCCACTCTAGCGGTAACAGGTGCTATTTTAAGGCAGGTCGATCGAAGCGAAGATTGGAACGCGCGCAGACAGCATGCTCAGCAGCATCGCTCGTCAACTTGAGCTAAAGGTCAGTCCTCGTCGAGTTCGGAATCACATCAGACCTGTTCCATGCCTGTCCCTTTGCTTAATTTCTCCACAAGGTATGTCCCGGAAATAAAGACTTGATGCTTGATTTATAAAGCCATCCAACGTAGAAGATTAGAGCCAGGGGTAGTTTTGTCAGTCTTACGCCACTGTAACTTGACTGGCTATGTTCTGCCAACCACAATTGACCAATTGTGCACCACGTCAAGCTTGACAAATTTACCATACACTGAATTTAATGACCACCATCCCATCAGCAGACGATAGTTATCGTTAGAATGTATCTTTTACAAATTTAAGAGTCATCACTATTTAAAATTACATAAATATTTTAAGTATGAATAAAAGATGGCTGATGATTACTTATCTTTTCTCTTATTTTAAAATTTATGTAAATTATATTAGGAGGGCGATGTTTAGAAACACTTCTCGAGACTAAAACTGTGAATGAAACTACCAGAGAGCAAAATTAAAAGCTCCAAAGTTAGGACAGCGATAACAAGCCAACTATCACGAAGAAGAAAGTTTGCTCTAAAATTTCTGTGATAACTGCTAAGTACCTATGCCAACAACTCCACGTCTCCACATTTTTCTGTTTAAGTACTAACGCAAAAAACCAAAAAAAAAAAAACATTGGCGCATTTTACATTTTAGTTGGCACTAACACTTGGTGGAGGAGACAAGCTCGTCCCGCTCGTGCTTTTGACAATGTCCATCAGAAATCATAATTTTTAAAGCTTAGCACCCTAAATTCTCAGAAATCATTTTATGATGCTTTCTGCCTGCTGCTATGAGCAGTCGGAACTAAATAGTCCACGCCAATGCAAACGCACTTACACGAAGATCTATTCAAATATATTTACACACGCAAACAATACCAAAATTGCCAGACAAAAACTTTTCCACGCAAACAATTAGCACAATTTTACAGAATATTATCACTTCGTTTTCATGATACCCACATAAATAATCATCCTTATTTACTAGCTTAATTTTGGCATTACTAAATTAATTAGATATTTTCTCTTACGCGGCGTGCCGCCGCGTTCACGTACCTAGTTATACTTACACATCATACACACATAGACGTGCTTGTTCTTTGCACACGCTAAGTAATTAATTAGAGACTACGATTTTCCTAGCGCAGAGACGCGTTATTTCACTTAATACGGATGTGTATATGGATCTGTTTTTGTGTGGTAAGCATCCATGTCAAACCGAAGATTCAAACTGAGCAAACAGCATGCACGACAGCATCACTTGACACTTGTCAACTTGAGCTTGTCCTCATGGAGTTCGGAATCACACCACAGACCTGTAATATGCCTGTCCCTTTTCTTGAATTTCTCCACAAGGTATCTCCCGGAAATGAAGCCTTGGTGCTTGATTGATGAAGCCATCCAAACGTAGAAGATTAGAGTCAGGGGAAAGTTTTCGGTCTTATTACGCCGCTGCAACTTGACTGGCTATGTTCTGCCAACCAAAATTGTGCACCACGTCAAGCTGGACAAATTTACCATACGCTGAATTTAATAGTACCACCATCCACAGTCCACATTGAATTTAAGTGCCACCATCCCATCCAGGAAATAAAATCTTAGCGAAATTTTATGAGATCTCAATGAAATTTCGGATCTTGGCCGTGAACGAGATTCTAAATCCCGGATAAATAAAAAAAATTCAAAATTTTCAAATAAAAAAAGCTACAATAAGCTGAAATCTTAGCAAGATTTTGTGTTTTTGGTCAGATTACTATGTTTTGTGCTAGATTTGGGACAAATTTTTTTATAGAGAATTAGAATGCAATTTATGAGGAATACATGTAAAAATTTTGTAATATATATACACAAATTACACACACACACACACACACACACACACACACACATATATATATATATATATATATATATATATATATGCATGTGATATGATGCATCTTTTGTCAATGAAGAGCAGGTACATGCTGTGTGTCAACTAAGAAATAAGAATTGTATGACTTATGTTGTCAAGCTATTCTTTCATGATTTTTTAAAATTTTCCCCATTTTTCTATCCGCGGGAGACCATTTTACTGTATTTTGCACTGTCACAATTTTTAAAAATTCCTCAAACTTTATCATCATTTGAAAATTTTATGGAAATAGTAGTGAGACATCAAGACCATGAACAAAAATTTTCTAATATGGTTTGAATCATTTTTCATTCGATTGAAATTTGCTGGTCAGCCTTCAGCAGCATTGTCCGAATTTTTAAAAATTTCTCAGGCTTAATCGTCATCTTAATTTTTTATGGGAATATTATCAATATGTCAGGACTATCCATAAAAATTTTCAAAAAATTTCTAATATGGTTTGCACTATTTTCCATTCAGTTGAAATTTGCCGGTCAGCCTTTTATCAGGACAGTAGCACTGTCAGAAGTTTTAAAAAATTTTCAGGCTTGATCATCATTTGAAATTTTTATGAAAATATTAGTGATACGTGAGGACCATCCACAAAAAGTTTCCAAAAAATTTGACGCGTTTAGGTACAATTTTTATTCGGTTAAAAATCACGAGATCTCGGCAAAAGAACTAAGAGAGCAAAATTAAAAGATCCAAAGATAGGGCAGGGATAACAAGCCAACTATATCACGAAGAAGGAAGTTTGCTCTAACATTTCTGTGATAACTGCTAAGTACCTATGCCTAGGGTTGAAAATGGTACGGGTTAATCCCGACCGATCCGGTACCGAATCCATTAAAAACCGTATCCGGGAAAAAAATTCCGTATCCGGCCGGATTCGGATACGGTACCAGATACTTGCTACCGGATCTGATGGATCTGATGAGCGGGATATCCGACCGAATAGCTGCGGTATATGGTAACCGGATATTATCCGACCGGGTATCCGAATCAACAAAACAAGGGTACTCCGTACTCAAGTCAAGTCAAGACTCAAGAGTCAAGGGCTTCCCATTCAATTCCCGCAAGCCTTAGTCTTTGCCTCCCCATTCGATTCCCCAACCCGAAAACTAACCCTAGTGCTTGAGCCTCCGCCGCCGCCGCCGCATGAATTCAGTGTGTTGGCCTGTTGGGCGAGCGGGACTTAGTTGTTCAAGTTATGTATGAATTTGATACCTTGTTATACTTGTGTTGTGTGAGTTGTCAAATTTATGTAATATATATGAATTTATTGCTTGTCAAATGTTTCAACAAGTATGTATCCGTTTGTATTATCCGTTTCCGAACCAAATCCGGTATGTATCCGCTCCGACATTACCATATCCGAAACTCTAAAATATCCATATTCGTATCCGTATTCGGTCTTACCGTATCCGATTTCGAATCCGGAAAAAAAATATGGGTTAGGATACGGAAACAGCAATATCCAACCGTATCCGATCCGTTTTCACCCCTACCTATGCCAACAACTCCACGTCTCCACATTTTTCTGTTTAAGTACTAACGCCAAAAAAAAAAAAAAAAAAAACATTGGCGCATTTTACATTTTAGTTGACACTAAAGATTTGGTGGAGACAAGCTCGTCCCGCTCGTGCCTTGACAATGTCCATCAGAAATCATAAATTTTAAGAAAGGGACAGCAGTAAACAGGTGCTATTTAAAGCTTAGCACCCTAAATATATTCTCAGAAGGCAGAGAACTTCAAGAACCAATTCCACTCTAGCAATGAAGCCCTTATCTCGCCCAAAGCTCATACTAGTAGCAGGAATGCTAGCCTCATTCCTTTCAGCCTTGGCTATGCCACCACTCGAGGAGCAGGCAAGTGCTCTCCTTGCCTGGAAAGCCACCCTCCCAGGCCAGCATGTCCTGCGATCATGGTCCATCAAGGCATGGCCATGCAACTGGCTTGGCATCACCTGTGGCACACAAGCGAAACAACTGATGATCACCAAGATCTCTCTGTCAGGGATGCGGCTGAAAGGTACACTCGAGGCCCTCAACTTGTCGGCTCTGACCACCTTGACAAGCCTCAGGCTCTCACGCGCCGGCATCGCTGGGAGGATCCCCCGTGATGTTGCGTTCCTCAGGGTGCTCAACTCTTTGTATTTGGATGGCAATCAGATAAGTGGATCTATTCCACCTGTCTTACTATCAAGCCCAAAACTACGCTTCTTAATGCTTAACAATAATGAGCTTTCTGGTGAAATACCAAAGCAAATAGGTCAACAAAATAATCTCGTGAGCTTAAATTTATCAGGCAACCACCTAGTTGGCCTCATCCCCTTTGAAATAGGTTATCTAAGTAACTTGGTTAGATTAGATTTGTCAAACAATAGCCTTACTGGTTCAATATCTTTCATTCTAGCGAACACAACCGTGCAAAATAAGTTAGGCACGTACAATAATCAATCTTCTCGATCTATATATAAAGTTATTGTAAATATGTCAAAAATAAAGACATTATCACTATGCAACAATTACTTAATTGGTTTCATTCCACAAGAAATCGGAACTTTAGTGAACCTACAAGAACTGGATTTAAGTGTAAACAATTTTGTAGGTTCAATTCCGAACAATATTGGAAATTTAACAAAGCTCACTACGTTGAATCTTTGGGGCAATAATCTTACTGGACATATTCCTCCAGAAATTGGAAATTTAATGAACCTCAATTCCTTGTATCTTTCCAATAATAACATTTCTGGTCAAATTCCTCAAAATATTGGAAACTTAGTTAACCTTGGGGCATTGGGACTCAATCATAACAAACTTACAGGTTCAATTCCGAACAATATTGGAAATTTAACAAAGCTCACTACGTTGTATCTTTCGGGCAATAATCTTACTGGACATATTCCTCAAGAAATTGGAAATTTAATGAACCTCAATTCCTTGTATCTTTCCAATAATAACATTTCTGGTCAAATTCCTCAAGATATAGGCAATTTGACTAAACTCACTATCATGTATCTTTGGGATAATAACCTTTCTGGATACATTCCTAGAGAAATTGGAAACTTGGTAAACTTAGAAGTTCTAGCACTGTCTATAAACAAATTCACAGGTTCCATCCCAAGCAGCATGAAAGCCTTGACAAAGCTAAAACAACTCCATCTACAGGATAATCAATTCACTGGATCAATTCCCACTGGAATAAGAAATTTGGAAGTTCTTCACATAGAAAACAATAATCTCACAGGTAGCTTACCGCCGGATGTGTGTGCTGGAGGTCAACTACAGAATATTACTGCTTTCGAAAACAAATTGGAAGGACCCTTGCCAAAGAGTTTGGTACATTGCACCAGCCTAATCAGAGTTCGCCTTGAAGAAAATCAGCTACAAGGAGATATATCCGAGTTGGGATTCTATCCAAATCTTGTGTATATTGATCTGACCTCAAACAAACTATTTGGTCAATTGTCTCATCATTGGGGTGAATGCAAAAATCTTACAAAGCTACGTATCTCAAGAAATAACATCACCGGCGTAATACCGCCAACGATAGGTCATCTGCCTCAACTAAGATTCCTTGACCTTTCATCAAATAAGCTTGAAGGACAAATACCAGGAGAAATTGGCCATCTGAAAGAACTGTTCAATTTGAGCCTAGCTGACAACTTGCTTTACGGTAGCATACCACAAGAAGTTGGAGAACTGTCCAATTTGGAGTATTTAGATTTATCATCGAATAGCCTAAGTGGTTCAATACAAGGATCTGTTGAACGCTGCCTTAAACTTCAGTTTCTGAGGTTGAGTCACAATCACTTCGATGGCAACATACCTATCAAGCTTGGGATGTTGCAAAGCCTAAATGGATTGCTAGATTTAAGTGATAATTCATTTTTGGGGGCCATACCAAGTCAACTAAGCAGTCTAAACATGCTGCAAGCTCTAAATTTGTCCCATAATGCATTAAATGGAACAATGCCACCTTCTTTTCAGACAATGATCAGCTTGTCATCCATAGATGTGTCATATAATGAATTGGAAGGTGCAGTCCCACAAAATGGGATATTCAAAGAGGCTCCAATTCAGTGGTTCATGCATAATAAGCATCTATGTGGTGCAGTGAAAGGTTTGCCCCCTTGCAACCGTACTCAGACTCAACGTAATGGACAAAGAAAACAACGGAAAGCAATTTTGTCAGCTACAATAACTATTGCAGGATCTATTCTCCTTATTGTGGCATTAGTGATATTCCGTTGTAAAATGAAGAAATCCAGGGCACAAAATGCGAATGAAGTGCAACATAGAGAAGTGTTCTCTGTTTGGAACTTCGATGGAGGAGATGCGTACAAGCATATTGTTAAAGCAACACAGAATTTCAGTGAGCAGTATTGCATTGGGACTGGAGGGTATGGATCTGTCTATAGAGCTGAGCTACCAACAGGTGAGATTTTCGCAGTAAAAAAGATTCATCTGATGGAAGACAGTGAGCTATTCAACTGCGAAATAGAGGCCTTGACGCAGATTCGACATCGAAACATTGTAAAGCTATTTGGCTATTGTTCTGCTGATCGAGACATGTTTCTTGTCTATGAATACATGGAGAGAGGAAGCTTAGCGATAGCTCTAAGAACCAAGGAAACTGCAATTCAATTGGACTGGATGAGGAGGTCAAATATTGCGAAGGATGTGGCTCACGCCTTATCTTACATGCATAATGATTGTCTAGCACCAATAGTGCACCGAGATATAACAAGCAACAATATTCTGCTTGATCAGGGATTCAGAGCTTGCATCTCTGATTTTGGTATAGCTAAGATACTAGATATGCAGGCATCAAACTGCACAAGGCTGGTTGGGACAAAAGGATATATTGCCCCAGGTAAAATACTATCTATTTATTTAGTGAGCTTTTGAACTAGTTTAGCAAAAGTATCTTATCCTTTTTATCTACTATTTAGCATCCGCTGCTCAATTAATTTAAAGTTGTATATAACATATACGTCCTTATGCATGAAAATGTCATTCCTAAGGAACTACACACTGGCACGTTTTTTTGGGACAATTTGTTATTGTGAGAAGTAGCATATGTTAATTTGTAGAAAAATGCTCCTCTGCTTCACTAAAAAATCGCAGAGATCAAAGCAAGTTGGGATTTGCATCTAATTATTAGTAGACACATGTGCTTTACATCTGTACAGATGTATTTTAGTGTGTATAGTAGTTAGAAGCATTCCCTTAACTACATGAAAGAGGGAAGCATCTAGCGAAAACTGGTAATTCGGTGCAAACTTATATTATTTTACTTAGGACAAGCATCACATTTTGCCATGGGCCGTGATATGTGCAGGCTGGGTAAGTCCTCACTTATATTATTTTATGGGGGAATCAAGAATTTCCACCGCAAAGACTGGCAATTGAGGATTTGTCACTCTTGGATTATTTTATAGGGGAATCAAGGATTTGCACCGCAAAGATCGGTAACTCGAGTGGTAAATCCTCAAATGCAGCTCTTTGTAGTAGCAAACCCTCAATTCAATATTCATCTGCCAGTGGGAGACTAGGAGGATAACACAGGGTGGTAAGGGCGGAGAGGAATGGAGATGGTTATGGGAGGAGACAAGTATGGCCGTTATTTTAAGGACGAGCAGGGTTCTTTTGAAAATTTCAAACAAATGAGCTACAGAGTCATTCCATTCAAATTTTGGCCATATGAAAAAATTAAGACTTTTTACCATCCTTAGGAGGTTACCAAAATTTACATTGAGACCTCTTAAGGATGGTAAAAAAAATCTCAAGAAAATTAGGCAGGCCGTTCCAAACATTTTGAGGGCCCTAGGGCAAAATCAAAAGTGGGGGCCCTATAGTCTAAAAAAAAACTTAGAACACAGCTTACATATATATCAATCAATATCTAATATGTTCAATAATTTAAAGACAACAGGAATTATGATCTATGGAAGAAAGAAATATTACTTGTATAGAAGATCACGCTTGAGACTTGATGAAAAGATCACTTCGGCCAATAAAGATCAAGGAAAGCCAATATGTTTCACCTAGAAATGCAAACAAACAAGCCCATCAAAGTATAATAATCATATAAAACAATTTCTTCTTACATTTCTATATGCAAAGTCAGTCGGCAGATCTTTTGACACTTCAGGTGCTTTACGAATTTATCAGCTCCTTTTGGGCTTTATATTTTCACAGTTTTTTTTCCTGATATCTCCTGAAAAAATGCATCTGAAGAAGTCCTATTTGTTCGCTTCCAAAGAATTGGTGTATAAAATTCATGCGAGCAAATATATGTACATACAGGTGTAGTTCTACCTGACAAATCCTACAGCTCTACAGAGAGTTGAGATATCAATACAATTTCAAAAATTAATCAATCAAATGGACCAACAAATCCTGATTTCCGTGATAGCCAACATACACATGTTATTTCCAAAGCTACGGCAATGAAAGACTGAACTTTCAGGCTTCAGCACAATCCAAGATTGCATGAAACAGTTTTTAATCCTTCCAATGTTGGGCTCAACAAGACAGTTTTGTACGACTGTACCTCTACGGTGATGTCGGCGACGGGGAGCAGCTTGACGTCGAAGGAGCTGCCGGCCTGCCGGGGGGCGGACTACCGGCGGAGGCGTTGGGCCGTGGGCGAACAGCCGAAGACTTTCGATTGGGTGGTGAAGGTGCTCGTTCGGGTCGCCGGGAAGGGTGACAAATCGACGACTTGAGCGCCATAAATTGGTGGTGAGCCTTGCGCCTTGCGCCTTGCCGTTGCCGAGCCGTCTAGGAAAGGAAACAATGATGGCAGCGGCGGGGAGAGCTGGGGAGTGGGGAGAGGGATAGGGATTTGGGGGAATGGCAACGGCAGGGAGAACCGAGGAGACGAGCCAGCGAGCCACGAGCGATTCAATTGCTTTGCCCTACAACCTACTGGAGTGGAGAACCGAGGAGAGCCAGGCTGGAGCGAATGAGCTACAGCGAGTAGTCCACCTAGTACTGGGCCTTGGGCCGGCGGGGGGCCCCTAGTTCTCGGGGGCCCTAGGCCGTCGCCCCTACTGCCCTAGCCCAGGAATGGCCCCGGGGTGCCAGGCTCGCACCCTTCACTGACCTACTGGTTTTCGCTAGATACTTCTAATGAGACCTTTTACCATCTTTAGGAGGTACCAAAATTTACACTGAGGTAGAACCAAGAGGTACCAATTGGAAGGATAGTAAAAAGTCTCTTCCAATGGAGATCTTACTAGTTACATGCCCGTGCGTTGCTACGAAAAATAAAATTGATAACGAAAAATAAAGATTAAAAAATAAAAAAAAATATTTCACAAGATCAAACATCTATCTTTAACGCTTCGTTTCTTGCGAAAGCTAGCTAATTAAAGCAACGCTTCGTTTTTTGTTTAGGGCAATTAAACAGGGCAATTAAGTAGGGCAATTAATGACGTGGGTAGAACTCACCACTGCCACCAACTGCTGCTTTATAATAGTAGAGAAATTTCCACCCCCCCCACTGCAGTCAATTATGCTGACCAAAATCACCACGCTATAATTCTTACGTATGATGGTCTATCCCTGCAATTAACTTCATTAGTATATGGCTGTCAGACTAAACTTTTAATCTTGACATAGCAGAGCTTGCGTATACAATGAGGGTGACCGAGAAATGTGACATATATAGCTTTGGAGTTGTCGTTCTTGAGTTGTTCATGGGACACCATCCAGGTGATTTTCTTTCATCCCTCTCAACTACCACCAAGAAAAGTATATCGTTGGAGGATTTGTTGGACACTCGACTCCCACTTCCTGACTCTGAGATTTCAAGTGAAGTGTTCAAAGTGATCACGGTTGCTGTTCGGTGCGCAGAACCCAGCCCATCGAGCCGTCCAACAATGCAGCAGGTAACTCAAGTGTTCTCTACAGATGGAGGACTTGGCAATGTTGATTATCTGCACCCTGGCATCATCATTTCCGCCCAGCACCCGTGAATGTTGTTAGCGCATTGCTGTTTCTTCTGTTGCACCATTTTTTTTATTAAAGACTGCATGTAATCCATCATTTGTTTGATGGCTTGCTTTTGATTTACCATGTACCATGCTGGTTCAACTTCAACATGGCGTTATAATTTAATTGATCGTTTCTACTAGTTGGTTGGAGTGTCGGACTGGGTTGAAAGCAATGCAGAGAAACCTTTGCCAATACTGCTTCCAAATATTAATTTGCGACCTCTGCCGGAGGAAGCGAGTCTCTTGTCTTAGCACACCTTGTTCCTCTAGGCGATTAGACGCTAGCTGTCAGTGTGCCTTCCGTCTAGCGCATAAGAGAACACTATTAGCACATGTTATACAATCTTTGCTTATTCCATTGAAATCAACTGAACTACTAGTTTGAAGGAAAAGGCAGCCAATAAAATATAACAATTATCACAATCAACAAAAGAAGATTTTCGTCACAATTTGCGGCGGCAACGGCGGGCGACCTCGTCGACGGCGGCATCGATCATCCGGTGGTGGGTCCGACCACCGCGTGCTTAGAGGGATGACCCGGAGATGGCCAGATGGGGGAAGAGGTGGGCACTGGTGAGCATAATACGGGAAAAAGGCCTACGGACTTGGGCCGGGCCAGCCAAAAATAAAAGGATCTCTGTACTTTCCTTTCTCAGTATAATCGGGCAGATGCAATGCAATCGATTTCTGCCTTTGGGCCTCCTCAAAAATTGTTTTACAGGCAGCCAGAACAGCTGCCTTATTTTACGTACAGTTCTTCTGATTTTTTTTTCTCCTGAACATTTGACGGGGAATGTTCTGATCATATTTCCTACGTGTAAACAATTCTTCCACACAGGCCCTTGTTCAGCCTTCACTTGTGACGAACGAGCTGAGTCGAGCTCTACCAGGCTTGTTGCCGGTCCATTGACGTAGGTAGACGATGTTAGATTATTATGGGTGGCCCATAATTAATTTAATAGAAATTCCTAAAGGCCCATTAAATACTAAGAGTCATGAAAATGGTTTAGTACCATATGGGTAATTGAGAGAAGATTTGACCAACTTAAATAGTTGGGTTGTGTGTCTCTCAATTAGCAAGGTGGAAAAGGGTAAAGGCTGTGCCACCTGCCTGGCACACGAGCCGAGGCGTGGCGTGTGCGAGACGAGACGAGACGAGACGAGACGTGCACGGCGCAGGCCAGTCCGGACGTGAGGTGATGTGCGGGAGCGGTTTGTTTTGCCGTTTCAGTGATCAATGTGACCCAGTCCGGACGTGAGGTGATGTGCGGGAGCGGTTTGTTTTGCCGTTTCAGTGATCAATGTGACCAATAATGACCAGTAACCGCAGTGATCAGTGTGACCCGATGCCGCCGTCGATTACATGAGCGGGCGTGATTGATGGCTGGCATAATGGTCGCTTGCCATCGTAACGGCTACCTGTGTTGATGGTGGCTCTGCCGCTGCATGTCGCGAGGCTATATAAGGAGAGTCACTTTGTGCTTTTCTACCCGGCGAATTTTCATACACAGACTCCATCCATCCTTTGTAGTGCTGCTCTTTTGCATTTCCGACTCCGTTTTCTTGCGGCGCACAAGTAGCGGAGAGAGAGCAGGCCTCCGGAACCTCGTCTTTCTTGAGATCTTGCTCGAGATAGAAGGCCGATAAGGTTTTTGGGGAGCGACCACGCCGATCGCCGAAAAGTCTCGCGTCAGACCTTTGCACCAAGGCTTCAACTGCGACAACTTTGTGATCGTCTACATCGGCCGTCATGGCGAACAACAATGATCAAGTTGTTGTTCACTTTGTACTGTGCCTATGGTGGCAGGCTCATGGGTATATCTTCTTATACCGTGTTTTAATCATCTTGATTTCTTGTTCATTAGCCTTTGCATATGAGATAGATAATCTGTTATCTAGTACCTTTGGTCGTGAACTAGAATCGTGCGATTGTTTAATCATAATTTACATATTTTTGCGGATTAAAATATTGAGAAAATTCCTAATTTTTCCAACAATCCAAAAACCTTATCCTAGGAATTTTACAACTCTGGTTTCTTTGCCGCACTTAAGCCAACTATATTTGTGGCGCAAATTACAAACGTTAGCGCGCCAAGATGATTTTGTGGTTGATCGCCATGAGCGTGTATCACGTTGCGCAAGACAAGCCACACTGAGGTGGGCTCTCTCCGAGCAGAGAGTGTTTTCGTGGCTGCGGATAACCTGTTTAGAGGCGCCGTGATTAGCGTTTGGGAGAAAATCTTGTTGATGTGTACATGATTTTGCCAAGTGGTAAAGAAATGTGGGATGCACTTGAGGCAAAATTGAGTATCCGACGCAGCGGTGAACTCTATGTCATGGAGCGGTTTCATGACTACAAGATGGTCGATGACCACTCTGTAGTAGAACAGGCTCATGAGGTTCAAGCTTTGCGAAAGAACTTGAGAATTTTACATGTGCATTACCCGACAAGTTTGTGGCGGGATGCATCATTGCATGGCCGCCACCTTCTTGGAGGGATTTTGCCACTACTCTAAAACATAAGAGACAAGAGTTCGGCGTTCTTTGGTCTCATTGGGTCTCTAAATGTTGAGGAGAAAGCGAGGGCAAAAGATATACGTGGGAAAGAAAGTTCTAGTGCCAATGTGGTACAAAAGAAAATCTTTCAATTCAACAAGAAGAATAGAAATAAGTCTGAAAAGCCTGAGAACAAGAACAAGGCCGCTCAAATTACTAGCTTCAAGAAGAAGAAGAATAAAGGAAAGGGAAACTGCTTTGTCTGTAATGGTACTGATCATTGGGCAAAGGATTGCCCTGATCGCAAAGACAATAAGCAGAAAAAGTCTGCCAACGTTGTTATTGGCAATACTGAGGAGGGAACATCCGGGTATGTTTCAATACCTACCGTTCTATCAGTATGTCGTTCACCTGATTGGTGGATTGACACGGGGGCCAATATACATGTTTGTGCTGACAGATCCTTATTCTCTTCTTACCAGGTTGCAGGGGATACCTCCGTGTTGATGGGGAATGGGTCGCAGGCATTTGTACGTGGAGTCGGCACAGTTGACTTGAAGTTTACTTCAGGAAAAGTCGTGCGACTGAGGAACGTGCATCACGTGCCCGCGATAAATAAAAACCTTGTCAGCGGGTCTCTATTGTGTAGAGATGGTTTTAAGCTAGTTTTTGAATCCAATAAATGTGTTATTTCTAAAATTGGAACTTTTATTGGAAAAGGCTATGAGAGCGGAGGCCTGTTCCGCTTGTCTTTGACGGACATGAATAAAATTGTGAATCATGTTTGTAATCATGAGACTGATGTTTGGCATTCACGACTTTGTCATATTAATCTTGGTTGCATGATGCGGTTAGCCAGTATGAATTTAATCCCAAAATTCATCCAAGTCAAAGGTTCTAAGTGTCAAATATGTGTGCAATCTAAGCAACCTCGCAAGCCTCACAAGGCAGCAGAGGCGAGAAACTTGGCACCGTTAGAACTAGTTCATACCGATTTGTGCGAGATGAACGGGGAGTTGACAAAAGGTGGTAAGAGGTATTTCATGACTTTGATTGATGATTCTACTAGATATTGCTATGTGTATTTATTAAAGTCAAAAGATGAGGCTTTTCACTATTTTAAGATCTATAAAGCTGAAGCTGAGAACCAACTTGAGAGAAAAATCAAACGGGTTAGGTCAGATCGTGGTGGAGAATATTTTTCTAATGAGTTTAATTTATTCTGCGAGAAACATGGAATAATCCATGAGAGGACGCCTCCCTATTCACCCCAATCAAACGGGGTTGCCGAAAGAAAGAACCGTACTCTAACTGAGATGGTTAACGCCATGTTAGAAACAGCGGGACTTTCCAAGGAATGGTGGGGTGAGGCTGTATTGGATCGCATGTCATGTCCTAAACAGGGTTCCTACAAAGAATAAAGAAATCACACCATTCGAGGAATGGGAGAGGAAAAGATTAAATTTCTCTTATTTACGTACTTGGGGTTGTTTGGCTAAAGTAAATGTGCCTATTCCAAAGAAGCGTAAACTTGGACCAAAAACCGTTGATTGTGTCTTTATTGGTTATGCTTTTCACAGCATTGGGTATAGATTCTTAATAGTGAAATCTGGAGTATCTGATATGAATGAAGGTACAATTTTTGAGTCCAATGATGCCACATTCTTTGAGGACTTATTTCCTATGAAAGAGACACTTAGCTCATCTGGCCAAGAATCTATCTTCTCTCCTAAACCTTCCACTCCTATACAAATTGAGCCCATTTTTGAGGAAAATCCAATAGATGAGGGCAATGAAGTAACTCGTAAGAGTAAGAGACTAAGGACTACAAAGTCTTTTGGTGATGACTTCATTGTATATCTAGTGGATGATACTCCAAGAACCATTGAGGAGGCTTATTCATCTCGTGATCGACTATTGGAAGGAAGCGGTCCAGTGAGATGAATTCCATCTTGAGCAATGGAACTTGGGAAGTTGTTGAACGTCCATATGGGTGTAAACCTGTAGGATGTAAGTGGGTGTTCAAGAAAAAGCTGAGGCCTGATGGTACGATTGAAAAGTACAAGGCAAGGCTTGTGGCTAAGGGTTATACCCAGAAAGAAGGCGAGGACTTCTTTGATACTTACTCACCTGTTGCCAGATTAACCACTATTAGAGTACTACTGTCTTTGGCTACCTCCTACTGGCCTCGATCATTCATCGATGGATGTAAAGACGGCTTTCCTTAATGGAGAGTTGGAAGAGGAAATCTATATGGATCAGCCTGATGGATTTGTAGTAAAGGGTCATGAAGGAAAAGTGTGTAGGTTGTTGAAGTCTTTGTATGGCCTTAAGCAAGCACCTAAGCAGTGGCATGAGAAGTTCGACAGAACTTTAACATCTCACGGCTTTGTTGTGAATGAAGCTGACAAATGTGTGTATTACCGTTATGGTGGGGGTGAAGGAGTGATTATGTGTCTGTATGTTGATGACATACTGATCTTTGGGACAAACCTTAATGTGATTAAGGAAGTTAAGGATTTCCTGTCCAAAAACTTTGAAATGAAAGATTTGGGAGTAGCGGATGTCATCTTAAACATTAAATTGTTAAGAGAAGGTGACGGTGGGATTACTCTTGAGCAGTCCCATTATGTGGAAAAGGTGTTGAGTCGCTTTGGCTATAGCGATTGTAAACCTGCTCCAACGCCGTATGATCCAAGTGTGCTATTACGAAAGAACCAACGAATAGCAAAGGATCAATTGAGATATTCCCAAATAATTGGTTCATTGATGTATTTAGCTAGTGCAACAAGGCCTGATATCTCGTTTGCTGTGAGCAAACTCAGTCGGTTTGTTTCAAATCCGGGAGATGATCACTGGTGTGCTCTAGAAAGAGTATTGTGCTACCTAAAAGGGACGGCAAGCTATGGAATTCACTACACCGGGTATCCAAGGGTACTGGAGGGTTACAGTGATTCTAACTGGATATCGATCTCGATGAAATAAAAGCCACAAGTGGATATGTGTTCACATTGGGTGGTGGAGCTGTTTCCTGGAAGTCTTGCAAGCAGACCATCTTAACGAGGTCTACAATGGAAGCAGAACTCACAGCATTAGATACGACCTGTGGAAGCCGACTGGCTGCGTGAACTTGTGAAGGACTTACCGGTGGTTGAGAAACCGGTGCCTGCTATTCTTTTGAATTGTGACAATCAGACGGTGATTGTTAAGGTGAACAGTTCTAAGGATAACATGAAGTCATCAAGGCACGTTAAGAGGCGGTTGAAGTCTGTCAGGAAAATGAGAAACTCCGGAGTTATAGCGTTGGACTATGTCCAGACGGCTAAGAACTTGGCAGATCCTTTTACAAAGGGACTATCACGGAATGTGATAGATGAAGCATCGAGGGAGATGGGCTTGAGACCCACATAAAGTCATGTCTTAGTGGTAACTCATCCTATTTGATCGGAGATCCCGTGAATTAGGATGTTGAGACAAGCTAGTGACTGGCTGAGAGGAGAGTACTTCTATACTTAGTCCACTCCGTTTGAGATGCAATAACTCTCCTATTTCTGTATGGCAGGTTGGTTATACCTTAATGTATTCCGAGTGGCTTTGATAAGCAGAGATGTTGTCCTACAGAACATCTTATGATGAATACACCTATATAAGTTCGACTGCTAGTCACAGTCTATGAGATTGGGTGATCTCTAGAGGCTCATGAAAGGCTAAGGAGTATGACTTATAAGCTCCAAACCGAGGGGATGCATTTAGCAGCCTAGTATCAGTAAAGGACTTTGGTAAAACTTATTCGCACAAAACTGTCAATTCAAGGCATAGTCCATTGATCAGTTGTGGATGAGTGTAACTTTTGTTCTAGATGGAAGTTCAACTTAACAGTCTCCATCGAAACACTGGTATATCAAACTACATTGGAACTGAGAGTATTTCAAATGTGCCTTTGAAATTTGGTGGGGATTGTTAGATTATTATGGGTGGCCCATAATTAATTTAATAGAAATTCCTAAAGGCCCATTAAATACTAAGAGTCATGAAAATGGTTTAGTACCATATGGGTAATTGAGAGAAGATTTGACCAACTTAAATAGTTGGGTTGTGTGTCTCTCAATTAGCAAGGTGGAAAAGGGTAAAGGCTGTGCCACACGCGCGCGCGCGCGCCGAGCCGAGCCGAGGCGTGGCGTGTGCGAGACGAGACGAGACGAGACGAGACGTGCACGTGCGCGGCGCAGGCCAGTCCGGACGTGATGTGATGTGCGGGAGCGGTTTGTTTTGCCGTTTCAGTGATCAATGTGACCAATAATGACCAGTAACCGCAGTGATCAGTGTGACCCGACCGCCGTCGATTACTGTGAATCGACGTGATTGATGGTCGGCATAATGGTCGTGATTGCCATGTAACGGCTACCTGTGTTGATGGCTGGCTCCTGCCCGTTGCATGTCGCGAGGCTATATAAGGAGAGTCACGGCTGTGCTTTTCTACCCCGGCGGAATTTTCATACACAGACTCCATCCATCCTTTGTAGTGCTGCTCTTTTGCATTTCCGACTCCGTTTTTCTTGCGCGCACAAGTAGCGGAGAGAGCAGGCCTCCGGAACCTCGTCTTTCTTGAGATCTTGCTCGAGATAGAAGGCCGATAAGGTTTTTGGGGAGCGACCACGCGACTGCTCGAAAAGTCTCGCGTCTGCACTGCACCAAGGCTTCACTGCGACAACCTGTGATCGTCTACATCGACCGTCATGGCGAACAACAATGATCAAGTTGTTGTTCCGCCTGTGCCTGTGCCTATGGTGGCACCGGCTCATGGGTATATCTTCTTATACCGTGTTTTAATCATCTTGATTTCTTGTTCATTAGCCTTTGCATATGAGATAGATAATCTGTTATCTAGTACCTTTGGCTGTGAACTAGAACTGTGCGATTGTTTAATCATAATTTACATATTTTTGCGGATTAAAATATTGAGAAAATTCCTAATTTTTCCAACAGACGAAGCACGGTCGACTGGAAGCAGAAGAGAAATACGCAGTCCTAAGAAAAATCCGAGAAAACAATCGACGAACATCACTCACTAGAAAAATTCAGTACCTACAGGAGTGGTGGGGGTATTCATTTGGAAGTGATGTTTCTGCATTGATGCCAAAAACCACGAAGTAACGAAGCAAGTGTTACGATCCAGAAACTTGCTTCTATTTGTGAATGAAAAAATGTATATGTTCGGTGCTTTATAATCTGTAACAAATTTCTTTTTGAGTGAACCACAACCAGTGGTGGATACAGGATTTTTAGAATAGGTGTTCAAAGTTACAAAAATAGAGAAATTTTACGATGCATTATACCGATAGTATACAGTGTGTAAGTGTGTTTCTACTGTTGTACTACCAGATGAAGTATAAGTAAGTTAATCTAATCCATTGGATCGAAAAGAATGAGCAGTTTATATTTAATTTAGTGCACTGTAAATTAAAGAGCTCCAAAAATATTGTTCGACGTAAAATATACATGTTCATAATAGCAAAAATACAAAATACAAAATTTTTTTACTAGAGATAACAACTAAAATAACTTAGAGATTTGTGAATTGGGGATTTAAAATCTTTATGCTTCCTCTTCATTTTTTAATGCTTTGCATGCTATTACCTCTGTTTCACAATGGTTGTAGTTCTAGCTAAATTCACACAAAATAAGGAGACATGGAAAATGACTTGTCTACCCTCATTTAATTCACCCCCTTTGTGATTAATACTGTTTGCTGGACTATTTGTATCCTAGACTGTTTGCATGCCGATGCAATTAAATGATGAAGGGTACAAAGGTCATGTTGCCTCTAAAATTGCATTAGAATGTGAGAACTAGAACTATTTTGATAAAAATTTTGAATACTAAAACTACAATCATTGTGAAACGGAGGTAGTACATTTTTAAAAATCACGATTTACCGTTATAAATCAATATAACACTGATAGATTTTGTGAACGGGAGATTTTAGATTAGGGAATCAAGGATAAAATTCACTTGTGTGGTTGCTTAGCTTGGCCAAATGCTCAACTGGTGCCTGTTGTTTCAGCACCACTTCCTGCCCCGCTAGGTGTCGTCGTGCTGACCTGCCGGTCACCGCTGGTGTCGCACCTTCCATCCCTGTCTCATGCTCGCCGCGCCCACAGGGCTACCCTGCAACACGACGCGTGTTGCTCCCTGCCCTGCCGGACATTGCAGCCCTGATCTACCGATCGTCGCTGATGTCACGCTCTCTATTCCTGAATCGGTGCTCGCCACCGCCACATAGAGAGCGAGAGAGCATGGGGCATGCGGAATCAAAACGAAGCTGGGTGTTGGGCTTGAACAATGGAGGAAGACTGTACTTTAGGCGATTGGGCCATGAAGAAAAGTTTGAGAGAGGGAATGAGTGGAACGAGTTGAAATGGACTTAGAGGTTGAAATATGTATTTTTAAACTCACATACTAGTATATACACATAATATACTTGTTATATACTAGATTTTTTGTTAAAAAATTTGGGTGTATGTACACCTTTGTCCACATGCAGGATCCGCTCATGGACACTACAGCACTCATGGTAAGATTCTACTAGTTGCTTTGATCGGAGTTCCAGAGTTCCAGGTATGGGGCCGCATTCCTGGCGTTGGTATTCCCGGCTTTGGGGTGGTGTTGTTCTTGTTCTCTTCACAGGAGATGATGTTTGTAATTCTCATCTTCTTTAATGAATCGATAGAACTGCTGTTTTTTGGGTTCAATGGTAAGATTCTCCTTCGACAAGAGTTGATTAACAACACCTGTTTCACAAACATTTATACACTATACGAGCACGATCGATCCTTCTTTACACTGCATTGTCGTGTCAGCTGGTGCTTCGGTTCCTCGTCAGCATCCAGCATATGCATCGATGTCAAGGTAAAACTAGCCTTCCGGCAAAGTAACAGTAACGCCGAACTTGAAGCTTATGGCAGTTGCCTAGCTCCTAGGATTAGTTGACATGGAAAGTTGATCAAGACCAAAGATATAACATTTAATTAGTTACTTTTGAGTTCCCTAAGCTTGCTTGCATTGTACCAGGAAACTGTTTGCATTCCGTGTCTGTCCTCTTCCTTGGAGGAGGTCAGTGGCGGTACCACGTAAATCAAACTTCGAAGTCTACTCTTTTTTGAAGGAAACTTCGTAGTCCGTTCTGCTGCGAGGGTTAACGACAAAATTTAGAGAGAGACACGAGCAAAGGAACAGTAGTACTTCAGAGGGTGCTGCCATGATCTCTCTGGAAATAAAAAACGTTACGAACCAGCATATACTTTCTAGCCATGAAGCCCTTCTCTCCCCTGAAGCTCATCTCACTTACTATACTACTATCCTCATTCCTCACTGCCATTGCCGTGCCATCCCTAGAAGAACAAGCTGGAGCGCTCCTTGCCTGGAAGGCCACCCTCCCAAACCAGCACGTCCTGCAATCCTGGGGAAACAAGACATGGCCATGCAACTGGCATGGCATCAGGTGCGATACACAAGCAAGGCACCGGGTGATCACCAAGATCTCTCTGCGGGGGATGCGGCTGAGGGGGACACTCGATGCCCTCAACTTCTCAGCCTTAACGACCTTGACGGCTCTCCAGCTCCCACGCAACCGACTTACCGGGAGAATTCCTCCGAATGTTGAGCTCCTCAAAGAGCTCAATGCTTTGGATCTGCACGGCAATCAGATAAGAGGCTCAATTCCACCTGTTTGGCGAACCTGACAAACCTGCGTTTGTTAATGCTCAACGACAACCAAGTTTCTGGTGAAATACCAAGGCATATAGGTGAACTAGAGAATCTTGTGAGCCTAAACTTGTCAAGCAATCACTTGACCGGTCCTATCCCGTGCGAAATAGGCCATCTAAAGCACTTGGTTAGGTTAGATCTATCTAACAATAACCTTCTTGGTCCAGTTTCCTTTAGTCCAGCTAACTCATCCATGCAAAACCCTACTAGTAACTTTTCATATCAGTCCATTACTGGAGTTACAGTAAAATTAGAAAACCTAAACATGCTAGCAATATCCCAAAACAAACTAGCAGGCCCCTTTCCCCAAGATATACTAAAATTAATGAACCTAGAGTACCTAGACCTTAGTCTAAACAACTTTTCTGGCCACATCCCTCATGAATTAGGAAATTTGACTAAACTCACCACCTTGAACCTTGATGATAATCAGCTTTCAGGACCAATTCCTCAAGCAATAGGAAATTTGGGGAAGCTGAAGGAGCTCGACCTTGCTAAAAACCAACTTGTAGGTTCCATTCCAAATATGTTGGGCAACTTGACACAACTCATGATCTTGTATATCTGGGGCAACAACTTCTCTGGGCACATCCCTCAAGAATTAGGAAATTTATTGAATTTACAACACCTGGAGCTTGGCTACAACACATTGCAGGTTCTATTCCAAATAGCTTTGGGAATTTAACTAAACTCACTACCTTGTACCTTAATGAAAATCAATTTTCTGGATACATTCCTCAAGCAATAGGAAATTTGGGGAAGCTGAAGGAGCTCGGCCTTGCTAAAAACCTACTTGTAGGTTCCATTCCGAAAAGGTTGGGCAACTTGACAAAACTCATGACCTTGTTTTTCTGGGGTAACAACTTATCTGGGCACATCCCTCAAGAATTCGAAAATTTAATGAATTTACAAGACCTGGAGCTTGGCTACAACACACTGACAGGTTCTATTCCAAATGGCTTTGGAAATTTAACTAAACTCACTACCTTGTACCTTACTGAAAATCAATTTTCTGGATACATTCCTCAAGCAATAGGAAATTTAGGGAAGCTCAAGGAGCTCGACCTTGCTAAAAACCTACTTGTAGGTTCCATTCCGAAAAAGTTGGGCAACCTGACAAAACTCGTGACCTTGTATATCTGGGATAACAACTTATCTGGGCACATCCCTCGAGAATTAGGAAATTTAATGAATTTACAAAACCTGGGTCTTAGCAACAACACATTAACAGGTTCTATTCCAGACAGCTTTGGGAATTTGACTAAACTCACTGCCTTGTACCTTTATGAGAATCAATTGTCTGGATACATTCCTCGAGAATTTGGTAGCTTAATGAATCTCAAGGTGTTGCACCTCATTCGAAACAATCTATCCGGTGCCTTGCCACGAGAATTATGTGCGGGAGGCTTGCTCCAGAATTTCACTGCTTCTGACAACAACCTGAACGGACCGCTGCCATCAAGTTTTATAAATTGCAGAAGCCTAGTTAGAGTTCGCCTTGAAAGAAATCAACTAGAAGGAGATATCTCTGAGTTGGGGATCTATCCAAATCTTGTGTATATGGATATGAGCTCAAATAAATTATTTGGCCAATTATCTCATCACTGGAGGGAATGTCGTAATCTTACCATGCTACGCATCTCAAACAACAACCTCACGGGAAAAATACCCACCAGCATTGGGCAGCTGCCTCAACTAGGGATACTTGATGTTTCATCAAACAAGCTTGAAGGAGAGCTGCCAAGTGTACTGGGAAATCTAAAAAGACTGTACCAGCTGAACCTTGCAAACAATTTGCTCAACGGAAGCATACCACAAGAAATTGGAGGGCTGTCCAATTTGGAGCATCTGGATTTGTCATCAAATAACCTAAGTGGGTCTATACAAGGGTCAATCAGTCATTGTCTCAAGCTTCAACTTTTGAAGTTAAGTCATAATAACTTCGAAGGCAGCATCCCTATCGAGGTAGGGATGTTAGTCAGCCTACGTGAACTATTGGATTTCAGTCATAATTCATTTGCAGGGGTCATACCAAGTCAACTAAGTGGTTTGAACATGCTAGAGGCTTTCAATTTTTCACACAATGAATTGAATGGCTCCATCCCGTCATCCTTTCAGAGCATGACAAGCTTGACATTCATGGATGTATCGTACAACGAATTGGAAGGACCAATCCCACAAAGTAGATTCTTTGAAAAAGCTCCAATTGAATGGTTCATGCATAATAAGCTTCTCTGTGGTGTAGTGAAAGGATTCCCTCCTTGTAGTCCTACTCAGCGTGGAGAAAACAGGAAACAATATAAAGCTATTTTATTAGCTACTTTCCTTGTTTTCATATCTTCTGTTCTTATTGCTGCAACCCTATTGATGTTCCGACGTAAAAGAAAGAAATGGAAGTCACGTAATACAGATGAAGTGCTGAAAGAAAAAATGTTTTGTGTTTGGAACTTTGATGGGGGAGACGTGTTCAAGCAAATTGTTCAAACAACAAATAATTTTAGCGAGGCGCATTGCATTGGTACTGGGGGATATGGATCTGTCTACAAAGCTGCACTTCCGGCAGTGAAATATTTGCAGTTAAGAAGGTCCACATGCTAGAAGATGAGAGTTTCAGGAATGAGGATCTTTTCAATCGTGAAATAGATGTCTTAATGCAGATCCGGCATCGAAACATAGTGAAACTATTTGGGTATTGCTCTGCTAGCCAAGGCAGGTTTCTTGTCTATGAATATGTAGAGAGAGGAAGCTTAGCAGCAACTCTGGGGGTTATCGAAAGGGCAGTTGAGTTGGAATGGAAAAGGAGGATAGATATTGTTATGAATGTGGCTCATGCTTTATCATACATGCATCATGATTGTTCTCCACCCATAGTCCACCGAGATATAACAAGCAACAATATCTTACTTGATATGGAATTTAAAGCTTGCATCTCTGATTTTGGTATGGCTAAAGTATTGAATGTTGATGGCCCGAATTGCACAAGGCTTGCTGGAACGCAAGGATATATTGCCCCAGGTAAAAATAAAATCATATGTGTGTGTGTGTATTATTTGTTGGGCTTTATAATGTTATCTTTTACTGTATTTGTTTTTGTAAGTTCTCCAATATACATTGCTTTCTTTGTATTACAAAATTTGAAGCATATTTCACATTCAGGAAACACATTCAGGGAAGTATTTAGTGCAGACCCATGTTTGAGAACTACCATGGCAACACGTGTATTGTCGGATGATGTTTAGATGCACTGGATTAAAGCTGACTTGAGGAGGTTGGACGCCTCATACATACTCCAAGTATGCGAGTAGGTTATTTGTAAAATTGTCCATTATGCCTCTCCACGTTGCCATGACATTCAAGGCTCATCCAGCAGACCATGACAGGAGTTGGCATGATATATAGCACACACATATGAATATGTACCCTTTCATCTTCTGGTGTCAACTAGTGGTACTCAAATTAGTGATAATGGTTTTTTTCAGAAACCAAAACTGGTGAGGGTGCATTTACGTCATCTAGTAGAGCTTTTTACTAGATACCATTAATTAGAGAAGACTTTTTACTAGATACAACCAGCAAGGACATAGGAATGATACTCTAGGCCTTACCTCACAGTAATGGAAATATAAGCGCCAGTGACAGATTACAAAAAAAGCAACGACCAAAGTAATTAGCTAGAACCAGACTGCACAAGTTTGCTTCTCCTACCATCTGCCACCCATTGAACTCATATTGGTGTATTTTAGAGTGCTTAGCTAATGTTTTTATCCAGGTCATCATGTCTATGTATATTGTGTATCCATGATCCCATGGATAGATACTAGATATATGCTTATCATTACACTGATCTTTTCAACATTGATATTGCAGAGCTCGCTTATACAACGAATGTTACAGAGAAATGTGACGTATACAGCTTCGGGGTGCTTATTCTTGAGCTATTTATGGGATTCCATCCAGGCAACTTCCTTTCATCCCTATCACTCACAACCAAGAGAAGCGTATCAGTGAAAAGTTTGCTGGACTCCAGACTCCCATTACCGGATGCTGAAACTACTAGAGAAATATTTAATGTTCTCAGTGTTGCCGTTCAATGCTTGGAGCCTAATCCTTCACGAAGACCAACAATGCAGCATGCAACCAGAGTGCTTTCTTCAGTCAAAAAATGTGGTGACCTTGATTATCTGCAAAGTGAGCTCACCATTCCAGCCCAGTAGTGCTTACGGGTGATGAATCTTCCTAGCACATATATAGTTTCATCTGTAGCTAGCAATTTCGTATTGGAGAACGTATTTTATCATTATGTGACGGTTTGCTTTGCTTTACCTCTGTCATATGTACGCGTAACGTGATGTTACACTTAAATTTATCACATATAATGCCATGTGACATTTGGATCCATCATAAACACGATTGCACGAGCAGTGTTTGGACCATACACAGCTGATTTGAATTTTCAGCCCTTCTGCCTTGGATAAGAGCTCTTTTACGGTGGATTAAAATCAAGTTAAGTCGTTCATTCCTTTGAATCTAATAGTTGAGATCAATTTAGATTAGTTATACTACCACCTACAGTGTTAGTAGTAAAATTCAGAAAGGGGTAAAAGAGTAAAAAATTCTATCATATTATTTATCATCTACGGTAAAACACGCCCTGTAATCCTGATGAATGGCGGATAAATGGATAAGAAGCTTCTGAAGATTATCAGGTATTTGGTGAAGCCAAAACTATGAATAAATTAGAAAAATTCTAAAATACCTCTGATAAATAGATAGAAAAAATCTAAAATACCCTTGATTTCTACTACCACTATTTACTACATACGTTATCCACCGTAAAATTTCTCAAAGATAGCATGACAAGTTCGACTCACTTATTTCTACAAAATTTCTGGCAAACTGCACAGCTAATCAGATTTGACCAAATAGAATGGTACACATCTTCAGAACACTACAAGCAGATGTACATAGAGAAACCGGAGAATTACATTAGCATACAGCAATTGCAGGAGCGACTGTCAAAAGATAAAGCATACACCAGCCAGTTATTTCCTGGAAATTTATCAGTTGCAAAGGGATATCTCATTGTCGAAAGCAAGTTGCAAATTCCAGGACAGCTTCTAAGACCAGCTCCTCCAGTACTCCCCCCTCAATCTGTTCTGCGATGTCAACCACCTGCGACCTCATCATTTTCACCCAGCCTCTCCCTTCAACCTCCTGCTTCACGATTCTACCCATCATGATCCCAGCATTGTCTCCCTTGCTTACCACAAACATCGGTGCCCCATAAATCCAGTCCTTCAGGATACTCCAGACTTCTACACCCAAAGCAGGAGATGAGGTGCCCCTCCATGCTCTTGAGTGTGCTTTACTCCATGGGAATGTGCTCAGTAAGGCATTCTCACCGATCTCAATTAGAGCAACATTGACACAATCGAAAAGAAGCCTTTGGTATGATCTTCGCTCCCGCAACTCCAAGACTTTGTTGCACAGCACTGGATCAAGAGGGCAATCGGGTAGGTGCCACCCAGTTAAAAATGTACTCCATTGTGCATTGTCTAATCCAACAGATGAAATTATATTTTGCACAAGGACATGGCATTCTGATTCATCGTCATCTACATCAGAGAAAAGCGAAGGCGGCCTTGGGGCTCCAAGTAATGGTGATTCTGGGGTGGTATCATCCCATGGTAAGGAACAAGCGACATCCTCAATTGCTGAAGATCTTGAAACATCTTCTGAAGACAGGTTAGCAGATTTAATCAATATTTAAACCAAACTGAGCCATGGAGATCTCTGATCTGGAAACAAGACTTACGCGCATTCATGGAAGCAGTGCTTCCAGATGATTCAGGCTCATTAAAACTGCTATCTTCAGAGGGTGCATCAAGAACTGAGGTGGGGCTGGGTTGATCGCGGGTACAATTTAGACCTTCATTTAATCCTAGTTTATCCAGGTTTTCACTTGTACAGTTCAATGATAAAATTTGGGGGGGCCATAGCGCATAAACAAAAAAACAATTATCTCACAGAGGTTTATCAGAGGCAAAGGAATGCATATGCGTAACTCATTGTCAACGACAAGCCGCTAAATCCTCCTCAGCATCTCCGAACGGCTCCTCCAGTAGGACCACTACCCAGCCGATCTTTTGGAGGAGCGAGCGCGACGGCGTGGGCAGCCATGGAGGAACGGCTCCATGGCCCGTGCCGCGCGCGTAGTTGCGGTTGCGGAACCGGCTCGTCGGTCCCTTGCGTGGACGGTGGTGGGTACTGGGTTGGATCGATCTCACTGATGTAAAACAAGTCGTTTCCCACTTCGAACACCGGCAATCAACAAGAACACAAGAACAAATAATAGATGACACAGAATATAGGGTGGAGCTCTCTCTTCTTTATTCTTTATTGATCAAAATCATCGTTTACAATGGGAGGCACCTGATATATATGGAATATTTGATAATTTGCCCTGAAGTTGATGGGCATTTGATCATTTGCCCAAAGTTGGTGAGTATTTGATCATTTGCCCTACAATGTCTCATTGACATGCGGGTCCTAGGGCCACATGTCAGTGAGACATCGTAGGGCAAATAATCAAACGTCTATCAACTTTGGGCAAATGATCAAACACTCATCAACTTCAGGGCAAATGATCAAATGCCCCGATATATATATAGCAGTCCCCTCAAGGGGAATTCGGATTCGCCCACATAATAAGAGATAGACTCCTAACCGAATATGGTTCCCCTTGGGCGAATACCGCGTAATGCATATGTCTTGTTAAAAACTCCACTCAAAAACCTAGTGGGAAAAAAGAGATGGAGAAAAGAGTACATCTCGCTCTTTATGTTGCGTTTGTTGCCTCATTAAAAACCTTTATATGAGAAACATCAGGAAAACTCACAAAGGGAAAAAGAGTAACTTATGATCTTCAGGATCATGCAAAGGGATTATGGTTCAGGGATTTACTTCCCTTGAACTATGCAAATCTCTAAGTCGCCACATTCCAGTACCATTAATATACTTTGGAAGGTGGATTTTGGCAAGGATTTTGTGAATAATCTGCTAGATTTTCACACGACTTAGTTTGCATTATTTTTTTTATCTCACCATTCTTCTAGAGATTGTGGGGATAAAAGAACTTAGGAGCAATATGCTTCGTGATATTGCTCTTTACATAATCCAATTGCAATTGTGCAACACAAGCAGTATTATCTTCATAGATAATAATAGGGGTATCGACAGTATTCATACCACATGACTTCTGGACATGGTTGATTACACGTCTTAGCCAAACGCATTCCCGTGAGGCTTTCTTACAAAGGTATAATCTCTACAAGGACAATATTCCTACAGGGACCATATTTCTTCTTTAGGAGGAATTTACTAAGTCGATTGTACCACATCCTTATCGACTGTTTGAATCTGTATTCAGTGACCCATATAAATATGTGGTCACTACATTCATCAAAAGCTTAAGCTTGCTGCCATCAATATTAAATTTCGGAATGCCATTCCACTTATTTTCAGGAGAATCGGTTTGGGTCTCTGCTGAACCCTTGTGCTACAAGCCTCGCTTTATATCTCACCACCTGGATATTTTCATATCTCTTCAGGATGAAAAATACATTTGTAACACCCCGGTATTTAATATGCCCGAATGCTACCAAACATAGACTAAACAACATCTAAATACCACAATTAAACATAAATTACAGCAAAGGCGCACATGCTAAATATCGAAATTTCGGCAGCATCTCCTTTGTTTTAACATGAATTGAAGCGATAGCAATAACAAGGCAGTTCATAGCAAAACATAAGGCATCTAAAACAGCAATATAAATGAATATAGCATCAACATAAGACAATAATACTAAAGCCAACCACTCCATAAACTATGGCTAAGCAAATAAGGATCATAAGCACACAAAAATTATTCCAAACACCTAGTTCATGACACTTATTATGAAATTGACTAAACAATAGTAAATGTGGCTGGACTACGTGAAGTTGTGTAGCTATTTCCCCTTCCCATATGCCGGTGTCATGGTACCTAAAAATAAACAACAAAAATACAAGCGTGAGTTCATCACTCAGCAAGTATATTGCAATGGTACAAACAAAAACAATTACATGGCTACAACAACTCACATCATGTATATCATCTCATCCATGTTCACAAATCATTATCATCATCATTATGTATGCAATGCGATGCTCATATCTCCTTGGAAACTCATACCGGTATGGTTGAGTACACACCTGTCGGTGTGCACCCTCTCCCCCCTTCCATCCCGAAGATGGAGGGTGCCTACTCCTCGCTTCCGTTCACCGCGGTGAATGGAATCACGATGTAGGACTTACTCATTGGCTCTCCGGAATAGTCATAACTTTCTCACCGACCTTCCCCGGACTAGTTATGACTTTCTCACCGCCCGGGCCATGTAACATGCCATGTATGCAAATATGCCAACATCATAAATAACTTGTACATTAACATAAGGCATCATCATGGATAATTTGTACATTAACACATGGCATCATCACATAATAAACATATTCATCATATCAATGGCAAACATTAAAGCATGGCATGTGAACATATCATATATTCAAATTTCAATCTCAATCAATCAAACAACCCACAATCCGCTACCCATTCCAATACACTTGCCTCAACCACGGGCGACGGATTGGCGAGATGAAGAGGACACTCAGGAGTCCTACTTCCACACAGGTGATAGGGGCTATCATAAACACTGGGATAGCCGTCTATTCGACTATGCCAATTGGGAGGTTTTAAGGTTTCTTCTTTCTAATTTGAGATATTGGATGGACGAATTCATGTTTGATGGCTTCAGATTCGATGGGGTCACCTCAATGCTGTACCATCACCATGGTATCAATATGGCGTTTACTGGAAATTACAAGGAGTATTTCAGTTTGGATACTGATGTAGATGCAATTGTTTACATGATGCTCGCAAACCATCTAATGCACAAACTCTTGCCAGAAGCAACAGTTGTCGCCGAAGATGTTTCAGGCATGCCACTGCTTTGTCGGCCAGTTGATGAAGGTGGAGTAGGGTTTGACTATCGCCTGGCTATGGCTATTCCTGATAGATGGATTGACTACTTGAAGAACAAAGATGACCGCGAATGGTCATTGGGTGAAATAGTGCAGACTTTGACTAACAGGAGATATACTGAAAAGTGCATTGCATATGCTGAGAGTCATGATCAGGTACTTTTCTTATGTTCTGAGGACTATAGCTACAGGGTGAAAGCTAAATCCTTTCTTTTCTTAGTAGACAAATTAGACAGATAAACACTTGGGGTGATGTCTTTTAGTTACCTTACATCAGATAATGGTATATGTTATCAGGTGGCTATTCTGATAGTTAGTGATAGTTACAAGCTTTAAGGGCCATGTAAACATGTCCAAAATTTGCAGCCGCATATCGTTGGCTGTATGTTCTTCTGTTGGAACAAACGAACAACTACTGAGTAGTTAATTTCACTCAATTTTTCAGTCTATCGTTGGTGACAAGACTATAGCATTTCTCTTGATGGACAAGGAAATGTGTACTGGCATGTCAGACTTGCAGCCTGCTTCACCTACAATTGATCGTGGCATTGCGCTTCAAAAAGTTCCATTTCTCCTGAAGTATTGATGAATTTGATGGTTCCAGTTCTAGTCTTCTAGATTATTCCTGTAATCTCCATAAGTTTACTAAGAGTTCTGGTTAGCCCTTGAACACAATGTATTCCATTCCTCTTTGATATATTTGGCTAATTGTGTTCCAAATATTTTAGATGATTCACTTCATCACAATGGTCCTTGGAGGTGAGGGCTACTTAAATTTTATGGGAAACGAGGTAATATCTTAGTGATCTGTTAAAACTTGTTTCCCATTAATGTGTTTCATGTTTCCTCATTTTTATTCCTTTGTGGGTGTTAGGCAGGGTGCATAAAGGGTTAACCCTCTGTTTTCTAATATGTTAACCCTCTGTTTTCTAATATACCCAAGTACATAGGCGCTATTTTCATAACATGAATTGTCATTCAATTATTCTGGTAGTTAATCTTAGTCCTTAATCATTGTTGTCTTTGTGCATGATATTTCTTCTGTTTATTGCTGGCCTTCCTCTTGTTCAATTTATATCTACACCGAAACCATACGCATAAGATGTCAACATTGTTATGTGCAGCAGGCCTAAGATGGCCTAGATGGGTCATGAACAGTAACCATGGTACTGTAGCAGCGAATTAGGTAGATCCTATTATTTAGGGATTAGTTTCCTTTCTTAGTATTCAAGTTGTCTTTCTTAGAGTTCAAGTCAATCCTTTCTTAGAGTCTAAGTCTCTACTCCCTATAAAAGGGAACATCATGTACCTTTCTATGGCGTCCAGGCAATGAAGTAAATTTGAGATCTGATCTCATAGGCGGTGGCTCCGATTAATAGCCTAGGCACTAGCTTCGATAACAGCTCGTTCAGTCCGCGTTAAGGGCCCTATTCTATCCCCGTCGCGTGCGCAAGTTATGCACGTAACAATTTGGTATCAGAGCCGCTCGACTCTAGGTCAATGGCGAATCCGTTGGAGGACCGTGTTACGGCCCTAGAAACGGAGGTAAAAGAGATGAAGGCAATGATGGCAGACATGATGAGGATCTTGAAGGGAAAAGGGGCAGCTCCAGAGCCGGAAGTCAAGGCTGCTCAGGAATCGGCAGATGCAAATCTCGAAGCCACCTACGACGAAGCCGAAAGGAAATTAAGGAAGGGCGGCGAGATAACGCTTGGTCGGCGTCGAGATCAGGGCGTTCGGTCCTGTATCGCGCCACGTCTTCCTCCATGTCGAGCGCACACTAGGTGACCGCGACATCGGCATCTTCATCCTCGTCGGCAAATGGGTCGTGGGCACGGTACTGTAGCAGCGAATTAGGTAGATCCTATTATTTAGGGATTAGTTTCCTTTCTTAGTATCCAAGTTGTCTTTCTTAGAGTCCAAATCAATCCTTTCTTAGAGTCTAAGTCTCTACTCCCTATAAAAGGGAACATCATGTACCTTTCTATGGCGTCCAGGCAATGAAGTAAATTTGAGACTTGATCTCATAGGCGGTGGCTCCGATTAATAACCAAGGCGCTAGCTTCGATAACAGATCGTCTAGTCCGCGTTAAGGGCCCTATCCTATCCCTGTTGCATGCGCAAGTTGTGCACGTAACAAACATTCACTGTTTGAAAGTTTTTTTTTTTGTACTGATATTTTCTCTTAAACGATGCAAACATCATACAGAATATTATCATGTCTTTCTCGTGCTATTTATGTTTTACATGTAAGACCAGTTCCTTCAACAAAATGGGCAGTATGTAGCACATTGCTGCTACTCCAAAACTCTTATACCTCTTTTCTGACTCATACTGATAATATAATTTCCTTTTAGTTTGGCCACCCTGAATGGATGGACTTTCCAAGAGAAGGCAACAATTGGAGTTATGATAAATGCAGACGTCAGTGGAGCCTTGTCGACACTGATCACCTACGATACAAGGTTATGCCTATGCATATTCTTAATTTGCTGTTCTGGTAGCTTTTTTTTTGGTTCTCTTCCGTCATTGCATTCCCTTTGTCTCTGATTCTATCTATTTACAGTGGGTGAGTTCCAACTCACGTTGACATTGGATTCAAATGTCCCTTTTAACGCTTCATATTAAGCCTTTCCTACTAGCGTAAATTGCGCCAATCTACTACTTGTTGATCAGTACAATGATCAAACTTTGCCTGCGGTAACCTACAAATTTTATTGATTCTTAAACATTACTGATGTGTAGCACATACATTTTCCATGCATAAATTTTTTTTGAATAAAAGGCAGGAGCTCTGCCGATCAATTAAGGAGAGAGTAGTTTAGAGTACAACAAAACGGGGACCGAAACCGGGGAGGCCCCGTAAAATGTAGCACAACAACACCCCTTCGGCCCCAAGGGCCGACAGCCCCTACAAAAGACTAAGGGATTACTCCTGGGCCAAATCTCTCATCGCCACCAGGAAGTTTGAGGATTCTTGGATCGCCTGAAGAACTACTGTCAACACTGTAGAGTACTTGTTATTGAAGATCCGAGCGTTGCGCTCTTTCCAAATATTCCAACAGACAAAAATTAGTAGCCCATCCAAACTCCTACAACTTTCTTTGGGGGTAAGCAACTGGATTGCTTGCCACCAGCATGTGAAGCTTTGCCCTGTATGAGGCCCCGCTTGCATGAGGTGCTGGAGCTTCATCTTGACAAAAAAGAGGGACCACACCTGCTTGGCAAACGGGCAAGACACATGAGATGATTAGCGGAGTCCTCCCCTGAGCCACAAAGGGAGCACACTGGGCTATTTGGCCAACCCCTCAAAGCCAAATTATCGACAGTTTGCAACCTGTTTAGGATCAGAAGCCACGCAAAGAACCTATATTTATTCTGGGTTTTTGCCTTCCAAATTCGAGAGAAATTATGTTCAGGGAAGGCCCCAAAGAACTGCACCCTGTAAGCTGATTTTGCTGAGTACTGACCATCTTGGGTCCACCGCCAGGTTATCACATCGGAAGCGTCCGATTGCAAGTGTATTTCCTGTAAGAGACTCCAAAGGGTCATGAATTCCTGTAATTGAGCCCCTGTGGATATATGCCTAAGCGGAATCATCCAATTGTTGTTTGAGAGACTGTGCTTGACCGTGGCAGTTCTCCTTCGCACAAGGCTAAAACACTGCGGTGCGATGTTGCACGGGGCCAAGCCATGGAGCCATTTGGAAGTCCAAAATCTGGCCACTTCTCCATTCCCTACCTGTATGGAGGTGCTAGCCTCAAAGAGGGTCAGATCCGAATCTGAACACGGGATCGACATGTCTTTCCACAACCTGTTTGAGTCCTTCCAGGCGTACCAGAGCCACCTCAGTCGCAGCGCCCTGCCAAAGGCATCCAGGTGCTTGACCCCCAAGCCCCCTAGGGATTTAGGCCTGCAATTTTTCTTCCAATTTACAAGATAGTGTCCTCCCTTACAGCTTAGGTCTCCTCTCCAGAGGAAATTTCTCCGCAACCTGTCTAAATTTTTTAGCACCCACGCAAATCCTGTGAAAACAGTCAAGTGGTAGGTCGGCAACGCCGACAGAACTGCATCAACCATGATGAGCCTACCCGCTTTGGAAAGCAAAGCACCTTTCCATCCTGCCAATCTGCTTGCTACTTTGTCTAGAAGGGGTTGCCAATCTGATTTCCTGAGGCCAGTTGGTCGGAGAGGCAATCCCAGGTACCTGGCAGGGAAAGACTTTAGAGCAGCGTGGAATTCCTGTAGAACCGGTTCCAAGTCAATGTCCTCACAGCAGATGGGGTAGATTTCAGGTTTTTGAAAATTGACTCTAAGCCCTGTCGCTTGACCGAAGGCTTGTAGTACTCCATGCAACAGCCGTGCTTCTTCCGGGTCAGGATTGAGGAAGAGAGCCACATCATCCGCGTACATGGAAGTACACAGGTGCGCCGGACGACGCCCTACCTGCTAAAAAATCTGTAGCTGCGAAGCAGCGTCAAAAACCCTCTGGAGTGGCTCTAGAGCCAAAATGAAGAGCAATGGCGAGAGGGGATCTCCCTGTCTGAGCCCTCTCCTGTGTATTTCTTTTTGCCTGCGCTGCCATTCAAAAGAAACCTAGAAGAAGAAGCTGCTAAGAGCGAGGCAATCCAATTTCTCCATCTTTGCCCAAAGCCAAAGTGCTCTAGCATCTCCAGAAGATATTCCCAACTACCAAGTCAAAAGCTTTTGCGATGTCCAATTTGACAAAGAGCGAAGGCACTTTTTTGGAATGAAGATCCGAGATGAGGCTTTTAGTGAGTAGGAAGCTATCATGGATAGTTCTGTTCCTGATGAAGGCGTTTTGATTAGCAGAAATCAGGGACTGGAGGAAAGGCACCAACCTGTTTGCTAGAAGTTTGGAAAGAATTTTCCCAACGCTGTGTATGAGACTGATCGGCCTATAATCCGAGACGGTGTTGCTTCCATGCATAAATTGGCATGGCCTTTTCCAAAGGTTATTCTAGAGATGAAGGAATACATTTTCTGAGGCCACGGGTGGGTTGTTTTGTTGAAGGAAGTTATTTTTGTTAAACAATGCATTCTTTCACCGAATTTGTCATTATTTGTCCAGCTTTTTTTGCAGTTAAGCTTGCAATTTGTGTCACCTAACATATAAAAAATTTAATTGCATCAATGTTGGACAGTATATGAACGCATTTGATCAAGCAATGAATGCACTTGACGAGGAATTTTCCTTCCTATCATCATCAAAGCAGATTGTCAGCGACATGAATGAGGAGGAGAAGGTAATAACTATAGAATCTTTAGCGCGGCCACTTGCCATGTCATTTATTTCTTTCTTAGGAAGAACAGTAACTCTGCCTTGCTTGTGCATTCTTTGCAACCAAACAAGGTGAGTTAGTCCTCAGGAAAGCATGGTGCGAAACTCTAGCCATTTGATGTGAAACATTGTTTTCTCAAAATGCACTTTGCAGCTGATTTCAACTTCCTTTTCAGGTTATTGTCTTCGAACGTGGAGATTTGGTTTTCGTTTTCAATTTCCATCCCACTAAAACTTATGAGGGGTAACTGATTTCCTGCGAACTTTGCCTTCTGAACAAAATGAGATTCCTTGTGCGCAATGTCTAATGTGCTTAATCTGATCTCCTCCCCCCCAAAAAATATGCAGTTATAAAGTTGGATGCGACTTGCCTGGGAAGTACAGATTAGCGCTGGACTCCGATGCTTTGGTATTTGGCGGACATGGAAGGGTAAGTTTTTTTAGATCAATAGGACATCTAATATTTATGATGCCCCAGTTCCAACTAAGGGAACTGTTCACAGATTACAGAGTTTTTTGGTTGAGTTTCACAATCTCAACTGACAGTTCTTGAAGCAAAAAACAGCACAAAAGGAAACGTTTAACAGCATCATATCCAAGTCCCAACAGGACCGCATAAAGCTACCAACCAAGATAACCACAAACACTCTTCTATCATCCAAGCTGGTTAAAGTAAACAGACAACGAAATCAATTCTTCCGGCATTTTATCACTTTCAAGCACCTCTTCACCAAAATCAACCTTTGAAATCATGTCATTCAAAGACACAAAGCCATCGGAGCATGAAGCTTGCACTCTATTTTTTTGCAGAACATCCTCATTTCGGTCATCATCCCCTCTTTGTATATTGGTCTCCATTTCCTTAATGAAGCAATTATTCTCCTCCAGACCATCTTCACACTTGACCATTTCTGAAAGTGGAAAATCATGTTATTTCTACTAATCCACAAGCTCCATAAAGTAGCTGCACAAATTGTATTTAAAGCGGCATTTTTCCTATTACTTAACCAGAACCTAGCCACAGATTCATAGTTATAGCCAATATTTAAATCAAAGAACTCTTCAACCATGCTCCAAGTATTCCTAGCTACAACACATTCGAAAAACAGATGAGTAATAGACTCCATCTCATCACAGAAGCAGCAAGAAACACCTTTATCAGTACCTCTTTTCATAAGATTGTCCCTAGTCATAGTCTTATTATGGGACATAAGCCAAAGGAAAAGGTGAATCTTAGGGGGAACAGTTAAACTCCACACAGCAGGGATAAAAATCGGAATCACACCCCTAAAATTAATAATAGCATACAGTGATTTAACCGAATACATTCCATTACTATTATACTGCCAAATTAAAGCATCCTCATTATCAACAAGATTTATACTTTTTACTACTTCCAATAAGTCAAACCACCTGATCATCAACCTTTCAGAAAAAGTTCTTCTAAAAGTACATTTACAGTTAATACCATCCCATATGTCCGCAATAGTATATCCTTTCTCATTAACTAAAATATAAAGCTCCCAAAACTGAGAAGCCAGACAGGACGAGCCAAACCAGATATCTTCCCAAAATCTAATCTTCTTCCCATTACCCACACTCCATCTATGCCCAAATTTGGTCGCTTTCATAGCCCATAAGACCCCTTTCCAGAAAACAGAAGCATGATCATTATCGCAAACAAAAACATTGGGACTATTTGTTTTGTATTTATATTCAATCAAGTCTTTCCAATGTCTGTTCTCAACATTGCAAAATCTTTTTATCCAAGAAGCTAAAAGGCACATATTTAGGTCTCTAAGGTTGGGTAAACCCAGACCACCATAATTGTTCTCCATACAAACCATGTGCCAATTAGCGAGATGAAGTTTATTATGGCCCTCATAGTTATTCCAAAGACAGTTCGCCATATAAGAATTAATAAGATCTATCGCCCACTTAGGGAACTTAAAAAAGGAAAGAAGATAAAGCGGGATACTAGCCAAGCAAGACTTAATAAGAACTAAATGGCCACTTGAAGAAAGGAGTTTACCCCTCCAACCTGCAATTCTTTTAAGAATCTTATCCATAAGAGGCTGAAAATCCTCTCTCTTGATTTTATCATAATGAAGAGGAATACCCAAATATTTGATAGGGAAAGCCCCTATTTTACAACAAAAAATTCTAGCATACTTCTCAGACTCATGATCGTCACAACCAACTGAAATCAGCTCACTTTTATGAAAATTAATTCTCATACCAGACATTTGTTCGAAACAGGGCAAGAACCATTTCAGATGTAAAGCAATGTGTTCATTATCTTTAATGAATAAAAGAGTATCAACATCATATTGTAAACTAATTATCCCTCCAGGACAAAAATCTTCACATAAACCCGCTATCAAGCCAACATTCGCAGCCTTATATAAAATTCTGGCAAAAACATCAGCAACCAGATTAAAAAGGATTGGAGATAAAGGGTCACCCTGCCTCAAACCTTTGCCAGTTCGGAAAAAATTACTCTCTACATTATTAATTTTGATTCCCACAGAGCCTTTGTCTAATATGGCCGAGATCCAAGAACGCCATTTAACCCCCAAACCCCTTTTGTACAAAATATCTAATAAAAAACTCCAATTCACCATATCATAAGCTTTCTCATAGTCAAGTTTCAAAACTAGGCCTTTACCTTTTTCACGATGTATTTTATGAATGATCTCATGAGCCGTGACAACACTTTCTAAAATAAACCTGTTTTTTATAAAAGCAGTCTGATTATGAAGAATGATTCTATCACAAATGAGACAAATCCTATTAGTGAGCACTTTGGTAATGATTTTGTAGCTACAATTTAACAAGCTAATAGGTCTAAATTGTTTTATACTACTAGCATTATTTTCTTTGGGAATCAGAGAGATCATAGCAAAATTGAGCCTATACAAATCCAGGTCACCTTTTCCAAATCTCTAAACAAATCTAACAAGTCATCTTTAAATAACATCCCAAATTTTCTGATAGAACATAAAAGACAACCCATCAGGACCTGGAGCACCATCCGAATAAGAGTCAAAAACTGCTTTTTTGACCTCTTCTTCTGTAAAAGAGGCTTCAAGTAAAGTATTTTCATTATCAAAAATCATATCATCATTCTTATAGAAATTATCTCCCAAGTTAATATTAGGTTTAGCTTCAAAACCAAACAGAGTTTTATAATAATCACAAGCTATATCAAGCATGCTTTTAGTATCATAGACAGGCCCATCAGGCCCATTTAGAGTAGTGATAAATTTTTTCCTTCTTCTTTGATTAGCAACCGCATGAAAGTACTTAGTATTTCTATCGCCTTCCTTAATCTCTTTATCTCTAGCCCTTTGTCTAGCCTTTATCTCCTCCATCCTCCAAATATTTTCTAACTCTGCTTTAGTGGAGAATAATCTGTTTTCCTCCTCATTTGAAAGAGTTCTAGACTCTGAGAGAATATCTAGATTATCAAAAACATCTAATAGCACTTTCTTCTTTTTCTTAATCTCAGAATCAACATTATGACTCCAACCTTTTGTAACTTTCCTAACATTTCTAATCTTGACTTGCCACTTATCAATGGCGCTCATCCCTCTTACTGGAATATTCCAAGCTTTATAAACAATTTTACTAAAATCTTCATGGAGAAGCCACCATTTTTCAAATTTATAACTCGGTTTGTTTTGAACCAAACCATTTCCAGAATCCCAAAGAATAGGTGTATGATCACTTCCAATTCTCGGAAGAGACGACACTATTGCCAAAGGGAACTTCTCTTCAAAAGAGGTGCTACAAAAAAACTCTATCAATTACAGACATAATTGGAGTACTTTGATTATTAGCCCAAGTAAAATGTCTCCCAGATAATTGCATTTCCATAAGACCCCACATATCAATCCATTCATTAAAATTATCACACCACTTATGATCAACCTTTCTATTACTCTTGTCAGAGTGAGATCTAACCAAATTAAAATCCCCTCCTAAAATTATCGGGGTATGATCATCAACAATTAAGATTTCATGGAGCTCTGAAATAAAAGCCTGCTTTCCTTCCTCATAAGGCGATCCATAAACTGTCACAAGTCTCCAGACAAACTCCGTTTCTTTATTCTTAATCAAACATTGAACAGAAAAATCCCTTATCTCAACATGTAAAATATCCAAGATTTCAGAGTTAATACCAACCAGAATACCACCCGGCCGCAGTGGCTTTGGCTGGAAGCCAGTTCCAAACAAAACTTCTAGAGCCACTAATATTCCATGGAAGGGTAAGTAATCATGATAAATTCTCAAAATCTATTTTGCAACTTTTTGTCCCACAATAGGTGCCACCAAAGTTGCATCAAATTGAATCACAGGTTGGCGGCCATGATGTGGATCACTTCACGTCACCTGAAGGAGTGCCAGGAGCACCCGAAACAAACTTCAATAACCGCCCTAACTCATTCAAAGTCCTTTCTCCGCCCCGCACTTGTGTGGTAATGTTGCTTCTATGAAGTTTCAATGACTAATGAGCAACGACCAAGCACAGTACGAGCTCACAAAATTCATTGCTACCAGCCTTACTATTGTGTATTTGTGTTGACGAAAAAGGTGAAGGGTATAAGAGGAAAGGAGCAGCTGCTTCTAGGAAGATTGGTTGGGAGTGCGTCGATGTTGATGCTACTCCCGTTAATACGCCGGCTGCCAGAGAGTCTGAAGAAACAGGGGAGGCAACTTCAGGTGTCGGGAGGGGTTCCAAAAAGACATCCACCGAGGATGAGTCCGGCAAGAAGGGAATGAAGTTTGTGTTTCGGTCTTCTGACGAAGATTGCAAATGAAGCACCAGGACTGGCTGCTGGTGCCCTTGGAATAATTCCGCTATAGCCAGTCGTTCTAGTAGTCTTGAGTTGTGCAAACTTCAGACTCTGGATTGCCTCGGAATTAGCTATGGCTCTTTAGCATAGTGTGGTTACCTTTGGTATGATGAAAAGAATAAGCTGGATGGTGTGGGCCGAGACCTGGGCTGTACTGTACATGGTAGGATGTCGGCCAACTCTAGCTATATATGTAAAATAAAGTTTCAGCCTTGTATCCTGGAATAAGAATTGTTGCTTGTTTGCCATTTCTATTTGCCTTCATTGTGATGGATATGTACGTACTGAAATGCGGGACTTTCTAATTGCATGCTAGCTGAAAGATCATGTGGGGATCTATTTTTGTTGGTGATGAATAATTGATTATGTTTGAGCATGTGATGCTCAGATTTGAGTTTAATTTGAATATTAAGTTTTTGGGATGATTATTGCATATCATTTTGGATATTGCTATATGATGTGTTTCCTTGTTTTTGATAGCTGCAGGACGTCGGTGCGAGATCATAGTGAGACGGAGGATGATCGGGACTAGGTGAGATGCGCCGGAGGTCTAAACGGACAAGGATCGCCGGAGGATGACCAGAGACGCAGTAGTTGCATGACGAGAAGACAAGGGAATGGCTAAGATGCTAACTTGGACCTACTTGGATCAAGGAGAGTCGTTGGATCATGGTTTAGATGATAGAGTAGCAGTTAAGTTAGCTAGTTTTGAGAAGCGTGAAAAATCCGTTATGCTATTAGGTTATGAGTTAGCCCAATTATAAGTAAATGTCAACCCTTGATGAGGTTTCTTGAGAGCCAAGAAAGTCATCCAAGGGTGGAGATTACTCCTAATGGAAGAGTGAATAAATAGAGGGGTAGAGGTATGCCTCTTCCCTCAAGTCTTTGGAAAAGGATTTTGGTTGTGCTCCTTTGAGCTTTGCTCACCTTATTGTGAGGCTTTGTAAACCATTTCTATCACAGCAATGAAAATTTAATTTCATTCTCTATTCTGAATTTACTTTTCGCATTTACTATTTTGTACATTTGGATTTACCTCACCTCCTTCTAAATGCTTGTGGATTTTATACCAAGAAAGAATGATTGATGGATGAATCACCTTCAGATTATATCCTCATCATCTAGGCAATATTTTGCAAGAACTTGATCTTTTTGCTCAGCCTTTGAGACATCTTTTGTAAATCATGTTTGAGGCGTTTGTTTCTTTTGTTCTTGCTTGCTGTGACAAGTGGGAGGATATAGAATATCACCTTAATGATTAAAACTCCACGAGCAAATCCAAGACCAAGATTTTGGTTTTTGCCTTATTTTAGTGCACTCTTCCTTCACATAAATAAGGAGGTGCATATCAAGTTTCGTTTTTATTTTGTTTTGCTCTTTTCCGCTGAATCATTTGAAGAGAGGTTTTGATTGGATTCCATTTGAAGGGTAAAAATTTATTTAGGATCATTCACACCCTTCTGATTGCCAGTTTCGATCTTCACCAGCATGGACCAGGGTTCACAATATCGATGAAAATCGTAAGAAAATTGCGATTATCATGCTTATCGGAGGGGTACGACATCTAAAATCGGTCGGTAAACCGGTTAAATTAAAAAAATATATCAAAATTTAAACAAATTATAGGACATAAATATCGTGATAATCGGTGAATATCGAGAGAAAATCGCTCAAAAAAACGGCTTTGAGAAACATTCAACTGGCCGGTGAAAATTGGGAGAAAATCGCTCAAAAAAATCGGCTTTGAGAAACATTCAACTGGCCGGTGAAAATCGGGAGAAAATTGGTCAAAATTGCTATTTTTTAATAAAAAATTTGGACTTCAAAACCATGTGATTTTCGAAGGATTTTTGAGCGATTTTTTTTTTCTGATAATAAAAAATCACGCGATTTTCAAAAAAAAAAAAAAAAAAAAGTTGAACACCGGCATGGACTACTGTGGAACTAGGTGAAGAACTGAGGAAGGTTCACTCCCCGTTTCCTTTCTTCAGATCAAAGAGCGGACTGACTTGATCTTTAACCGCACTCACTCCGGTAGTCCGGTGTCACTCATAGGCGGGCATCTTCTCATTCTTAAGACTTTCTCCGATTAAAAGATGAATATGTATCACTGACGGCGACCTCTTGTTCAAGGTCTTCTCCACAAACGAAGGCAACCAACCCATCATCATCGCCATTAATTCACAGCACTGAGGGTAGCATGCTGTACTGACCCACCAGCAGCCTCCTCGACAGTCACAGGCAGTGTGCATCTCTCAAGACTTGGACCGTTTCAAAGTACAACCATGCGAGGCTGGCTGCGATTGGATTGCATGCAGAATCCCACATTGGTTGTGGAAAGAGATTGAGCATGGTTTATAAAGGTGAGGGAGCACCCCCTTATTGAGCTAGCTTTTTGGAAGGAAATGACCCAAGAGACCTTGGCCCGCTGCTCGGGTTGAGCTTGACTTGGGATCCAGACGCGCTAGGTGTAGCGGTCCGGCTAATAAGTGGTATCGGAGTCCAGGATTGGCCCAGGGGGAGCCCAGGTGTGGCCCAGGGGGAGCCCAGGGGGCCCAGGGGGTGGCCCAGGTGGTTCCTAGATAATCTCGGCCCAATGTGTGAGAGGGAGATTGTTAGAATAGTCCCACATTGGTTATGAAGAGGGCTTGAGTATGGTTTATAAGGGTGAGGAAGCATCCCCTCATTGAGCTAGCTTTTTGGGGGGAGATGGCCCAAGAGACCTTGGCACACTGCTCGGGTTGGACCTGATCTGGGATCCGGACGCGCTAGGTGTGGCGATCCGGCTAACAGCTAGCTAGGAGCATTTGATATTCTTACTAACACTATGTTACTGTTACATGCATCTTGGTAGTCTTAACTAGCTAGTATATACGATACGCGCGCGTAGACATTTACTTGTTCACTTAGAATTTAAAGACACTTGTTTTTTCAGAATTGACTTGAGAGTAAATGTATGAATGCCACTTCTGTCTGCCACAAGCATCCCATATGAATGTCATCGTTCACCCTATGTTCCCTCCCTCTCTTCTTACTTTAGCTTTTCGAGGAGACCTCTTAACGTTGCTTCCTATGAAGCTAGAAGAGGGAACTGCTTTAATTAGCTTCTTCTTCAGTTCTTCTGATTTCAACATGTACTGACGTCTAAAGAGGGCCAGAGTTGCGAATGGTAATATACCTGAAAAATGAAACCACTTTAGCAAACCATTAGTCTTTTGCGCAGCAGCCGCCAAAAGTACTATCTGCAATGATTTTCCACTTGGAAGTAATTTCGCCAAAAGAAGAATAATTTCAAGACTTGGAACAATTCAGTCAGAGAGGGAGGGAGGGAGGGAGGGAGAGAGAGAGACTTGAAAAAAATGGAGAGAATTGGAGATATCTGAAGATAGCACTATGAAGACCATCGCATCATGTCTTCTACTTGGAATTTCTTGTGGAAGTCATGACCTCGCACGACTAATGGGCACACACGAGTTGGACTGTCAGCACGTCAAACCATTTGTGCCCTTGCAATCTTGTTGAAAATATACGGATCATACTGGAAACTAATGGTCTTTTCTTCTTGTGTTCATGAGGCTTCCTGCTGGATAGTTTAATGGTCCAGCCAAACATTCATTCTTCAAATACTGATTACCTTTTACCAGTTCAAAGCACCCTGTCAAAGTAAAGGCATCAATATCAAAGGAATCTAACCCTACATGGTAATGCCGAGCATGCCTAAGCACCACGGAGTTAAGACTTAAGAGTGCCACTACCCGAAAATAAAGGTCCAGTTATGTTTAGAACCTAAGAAAAACACACTTGGAAGATAGTGCTCCTTGCAACAAATTAATATTTTCTTCAACCAAAGATGGCAAAATCAAACAAAAACCGCCGAAATACCATCAGCGAAAAACTCTACACCAAGCACCTTTCCTTGATTTCCAATCACTTAAAACCACAGAAACCAACCCAAACCGATCGTTAGAACGGTAAAAGAAATCCAAAAGGATCCACCATCAACTCTTCCATTTGACTCCAACCAACTACCCGAACTACAACAGAAAGGATAAGCACTCTTCTCCTACAGGGGTTAAAATTCTTCGGTGATGGCGTTAACCGGCCACACCGTCAAACCACACCCTTACATTGGTTGTGAAGAGGGCTTGAGCATGGTTTATAAGGGTGAGGGAGCATCCCCTCATTGAGCTAGCTTTTTGGGGGGAGATGGCCCAAGAGACCTTGGCACACTGCTCGGGTTGGACCTGATCTGGGATCCGGACGCGCTAGGTGTGGCGGTCCGGCTAACAGCTAGCTAGGAGCATTTGATATTCTTACTAACACTATGTTACTGTTACATGCATCTTGGTAGTCTTAACTAGCTAGTATATACGATACGCGCGCGTAGACATTTACTTGTTCACTTAGAATTTAAAGACACTTGTTTTTTCAGAATTGACTTGAGAGTAAATGCATGAATGCCACTTCTGTCTGCCACAAGCATCCCATATGAATGTGATCGTTCACCCTATGTTCCCTCCCTCTCTTCTTACTTTAGCTTTTCGAGGAGACCTCTGTAACATCCCTGAATTTACTAGACAGATAAAATAAAATATAATGTGAATTTGAATTATTATTATCTTTCTGCAAATTTAAAAGCTTCTGTTAAAAGATAATTGAATTCCTGAAATTAGAAAAAGAAAAAGTTATAAACGAAAATGGTAAGAAGATAAAAATAAACCATTTGCCAATTGCTGATCAGAAATAATCATCGCAAAGGATTGAATCATTACAAAGAATTAAACTGCAACTCAAGTTTTATTGATACATCATAGTTCACTTTTGCAATACAGAGGAAATACAAAGATCTTTATAAGACATACAACGGTCACATGAATTACAACTCAATATAATTATTCAATTACATCTGGAATCACAATTACATAAATGATTACATTCTAAGAAGTAAATTACAAAGCTATAAGCTATGGCCTCTATGCTGTCTTGATCCGCTTCTGTAGACCTGCATATTCAATTGCATTTGTATCAGTAAATGAATGAACCAAATGCGCTAAATTAGATACAATAAATAGAAAGGGAAAGAATTGCCGTCAGCTAATTAATTGATTGATCGCTCAATGAGGTACCCTAGATTGTCCGGGGGCCAATCTGGCTCCTCTCGCGATTAGATTTTTGCATCATCCGGCAATAACAAACCTGTTTAAGCCGTAGACGCGAATATTTAGAAATATCGCGGGAAGAAATATATTTTACCATAGTAAGGTAGTAAAACCTCAGCGAGTAGGATAAAGCCAATCAACAGTACCACAAGAACAGTACAGTTCTTTCCAGAACCGGCTACAACACTCTCTAGCCGCAACTCCCAGAGTTAGAGCCTGGGGATTAAAGTAATCAAGGAGGAAGCCCAAAACAAAAGCTCCAGGGTCGGCCACGACGCTTAAAGCCAGCCGAGATCTCCAGAACATTTCAGACCAAAGTAAGAAACAACAGGGAACCAGGGTAAAGCAGTTAAATTGAAGTGCCACGTAGAGCCCTCGGCCACCAAAACTCCAGCCAAGACTAGAGAGCGCAAGGCAGCCAGCCCAACTCATTCCGAGCTTGTGAATCACCCAAGCCCAAAAGCATTACTCTGACAAGATAAGGAGGATGCATTTATTAAGGATCATGTCATCTAAGCAAACCGCCTAGCCTAAGGTGAATGCACCGACAAGGGCGGTTAGACAAGTGCTCATTACAGCCGCAAGAATAAGGGCCATTCAAACCCTATTGCAACTCCACCAATGAGGCTATAAAAGCCACCCAAGCTCATACAGCCATCACAATCTCTTTTAAACCCAAGCAAGCCTTAGAACCATTCGTGCCAGGAAAACCAAAACCCCAAGAGCTAGAACAAGAGAACAGGCCGGCCGAGCTTAAGACTCCAGGAAAGTTAGGAGCAAAGAGATTAATCTATGATTCTCTCCCCCTTACAAGCCGAAGCCATCCTTCCAACCGAAATCCCAGAAGCAAGAAGGGAAAACCAAGCCGAACAGATATCCATCCCTTTCTTCTTTTCACAAGTAAGTTCCCACAAATTCAATTCCATTAGAAGCACTATAGCATATCCAGTAAATATGGGCATGAGCTAGATTAAAAAAACGACAATAGAAGGCTTAAGAAAATGGTCTCAGTAGAAGGAAACCTACTGGGGTTACGCTACTCGTTACCCTAATTCGCAAATACTCCCCCGGCGTATCGCGAGATAAGGTCATCGTCGTAGCGTCATCCAACCAGTGGAATTGCTAAATAGCAAATCATCACAGACCAAGAAAAGGCAATCAAACCCCATAGCATAGCATCATTTCATCATTTACCATGTAAATCAGTCTATCTCGAAACTCTGTCATCATGTTGTAACTAAGCATTTAGATCATCAAAGCATGGCCTAGTATCAAATTTATCATTTACTAAGCCAATCCATCCTTGAATAAAGTACTCCCACAAATATTCATAGATCATGGTATTCAATCCCTCAGTTCATATACTTAGATTATGATTCATCAGTATGCAGTCACAGTTAATAGGCAAAACATGACATCAAGATCATCATTTACCATGCAAACAAAACAAAGCCAATGTCAACATGCCTTAAATTTATAATTGAGAATCATCACCAAACCTGACAAGTAACCAGATCATGTAAGCAAAGGGGTACTTTTAACCGATTCTTAATGCTTCAGTATATAACAAATATCGTGGACTACTTAGTAGTATCACAGCACCCACAACCAACTAGGAAATTAGGAAAAATCTCACTTCTTCAGTTCATAGCATAAATCAATCTTTTAGTGGAATTGGTATCAAGCACGAAAGGATCTCATGCACTTTCGATCAACAACCTTAGCGCATTTTCCATGCCTCGATAATAAATAAACAAGACACTTATATTCAGAGTTGTAAAGCTCTTAGAGTATAGCTCTAGTAACAATCGGCAATAGGCAAGTACCAGGGCAATTAGATCTCAGCATAGAAACGTGGACCTCACCTCTAATTCATGATTCTTCAAGTACGCAATACGGAAGTTAGCATATAATAGAGAGAGGAGAGGATAGAACCAGAGGTGGCGCACGGGTGCAGGGGGGGACCAGGCACCGACGGCTAGGGCGGCGTGTAAAGAGCCGCAACAGATCCAGCGGCAGGAGCTTCCGCAGTAAGAGCCGGTGGCAGTGGGAGGCAGTGGCGGCCCAAGAAAAGGAGGCCCCGGTAGGGGCAGCGCGGTGCCGGCGTGAAGGCTAGCCGAGGCAACAAGATCCAGCCTGGGGCGCAGCGTGGGCGAATCGGCCGGGTAGGGCAGAGCCAGAGAAAGAGGAAATCGGGAGATTGGGAAAAATTTAGAAGACGCTAGAAGAAGGAAGGAGCTTCTGTCGGCCGAGCGAATGGAGAAAAGCTGGAGGAAGATACTAGAAGGGGAGAGTCCAATCGGCCGAAGAAATGAGGAAGAGAAAAGAAATAAGGAAAAAGGAGAGAAGGAAAGAAAGAAGAAGAGAGAAGGAAAAATAAATAAATAATAATAAAATGTATATTTAGGATTAAAATCATTCTAAGTAATTGAAACTTAGTCATTTGACATACCATTTATATCCGATGCATATACTTAAGCTTAACCCTGCAAATTGCAATTACTTTCACCCCATTGTTCTATATACTAATTCATGCAAGCGACTCCACACCACGAAAATGAATTTTAGTATATTTAATCTTACAATCTTAGCTTCTGAATTCGTAAAATAAAATAGAATGAATCGTTAGGAATAGGTGTAAATTGTGCGATACCGCCCTCAAACCGTTAATCAGTAATAAAGACTATAAACGAAGAAATAATACAATTGCTCACGCAATCACAAAACCCTAACTACAACCATCTTGTTTTATGTATGTTTTATATTTGGTTTTTCCATCTGATTTCCTTTTGCCTTTATTGAAAGTGTTATTTGCTATTTGTATCTTTTCCATTGTACGACGTGTAGAATCCGACGTCTCGGACTTCATCGTCGACGACTTCAATATCACACCTTCGACTTCGTCGCTAAAAGCAATGGATAGCAAGGCAAGCACTCATGTAGATCCCAAATTTCTTTAACAAGAAGAATCTAATTAAAATTTGCATGCATATGCTATATTTTGTATACACTGCTATATTATGGGAAGAATGGTAGATACAACCTTCATTGATGGTTTTCCTTAATCAGTAGTGATAGATGAAACCCTAGATTGTTGTTGGATACACAAAATGGGTATATTCGACTATTACTTGCATATGCTTAGCCCTGCTTAGATTGGGAACACGAACGGATGGTTATACTGTTCGTGATAAACTAAAATTGTTGGACATGATGAACATTAATTTTGAACCTATTGGAATAATGTGGTTATCGACACTTTCTTTTTCTGAAAATAAAACTATGGTTTCGACGTGGGTGATTATTGGCAATAGCCGGATGTACATGTTTTAATGTGTACGTAGATAGGGGGAGTATCGCCCATGCCACTTTAAGGACCGAACGTAGTGTTGCATGATCCAAGTAAACCGTACATCCACAAGTACTGGAGTGGGACAGTCTTAACTTATTAAATTATTTGGGAATTAGCTTTGCACATTGGTAGGCAGTTGTAGCACGGGCATTCCGGATATAGGTTTGCTCGAGGGAGGTGTCATCACCGAGGTGTTGGCATCTACCGTTGTAACGGTGTACCCCTAGCTATGAATTGGGGCTGTTGTTGTACCATTTGAGCCGCGGGCTCCTGAATACTATTGCTTCACCGTTTGTTTGCTTCCATCATAGTCAGGAGTAACGTCACTGGGCTAGTGCAAAGTTAAGGTCCAAGTATTTGAACAGTTTCGTAATGAACTCTCTGGCGGCACACCAAAGGAAGTGTGTTAATGGCCTAGCAAAAAGGGAGAACATTTCTTGTGGGTAAAGCTGTACAACTCTGCAGAGTCTAAAACTATTCGAATAGCCGTGTCCACGGTCATGGACGACTTGGCGAATTGACACTAGTTAGCTGTTTATATAAAATGTTTTGGTGAGCTTACCCTTACAGATGATTCAATACTTGACATTACGTTGGCAAGGTTGAATTCAGCTGTTGCGCCCTGTGTGGACAAAAGCTTATTCTTCAGATAATATTTCATATGATGGGACTGGACGTTTTATCACTCACGAAGAGTTGTGGGTATTTTGTTACATTTTATTTCGCGAAGGGATGTGAGTTATCTATCTCTTCGCATTACCTTTAAGTACATACTTGTTACTTTACTTATTTATTTACTTTTACAAATTTTCGCTTTCACTCTAATATTCAGTATCTATATTTCAATTTGGCTCCAAGCAAAAGTTAACCGTAGAAGCTTTATTCTAGGATCAGCCTGCATTCCAAACACACAACTCAAGTCTTGCTGAGTACGAAATGTACTCACCCTTGCTATCATTGTTGATTTTAGGTGAAGATGCAGGTATTTCGATGAATTTTACTTTGACGCAGGATTGCGGGATTATTAACGACATTTCTTTCTAAGGCTTTACCTTGTTAATTGCCTGTGGATTATGTGGCAAACTACAAGTCATCTGATTCTTTTGCTATGTTTAGTCGACCTTCTCGGTCGTATTGTATCATTACTTCCGCTATAATAAAATATGAAACTTTTGTATGGTTGTGATTCCAAATTGTGTTTTGTGCGTGCCAGCCACTGATCATGGGAATGGTACAGTATGCACATTAGAACCTTGCTTTTATGTTTGCACCGTAGCATAAAAGTGAGGGTCTTCTGATTTAGTATCGAGCCATCTTATTCTGAGCAAACCTTAGATAGAATGGTCGCTAGTCGAAACTTAAAAATTTTGAAATAGACACTATATATTTAGGAATATGAGTTTTGCTATAGCTATAAATTAACCTTCCCTCATCTCACATTATTTGATATTAATTCTTTCCTTGTCACAATATATTTGTTACTACTCTTCCTTTATGAACATCTCCGTTAGCATCCTTTCCTTATTATATTATCTTTTATTAATCTTTCCTCGTCAATAAGTAACTTATCTGCCCTACATTTGATTTGGAATGATGATTCCTTATTAAATGTGCAGATGGAAGGTCATACCCCCTGTTACATATCTGCCCACCGAGAGAGTTACGGCATGATGGGAGTTCTTGCCCTAATGCTAGAAAATGCCCACTTTAATAACAATCCAAGATATACAGTGTTCCAAGTTCCAACTAGCCCGGTGTCAATGGAATATAGTGCTAGTGTGGAAATTCCTGCAAGAACCATATACGATGAAGAAGATCGATCTTTTGAAGGGTCCGCACCTCCATTCAAGACGCGATGAGCGAAGGCTGCGTATGTAGCTGCTCGTTAAATCTGCGTTATGCCTTGCCGGAGCTCGCCACATCTTATCGAAGACTTCCTTCGCGTACACCGGGTGGAGAGAACATCTATACAGATCTCACCATTATTCAAAACGGAGCCCTTCGAAATTTGGTGGGATTCGTTAATGCTTCCGATCAACATCATCGACGTGCGGTTGCCGAGCTTGGCGAAACCCGCCGTCGGGTGGCGTTTTTGGAAGACACCATAGCCCCTTACGTCTCCAGGGGAATTATATCTCGTTCAGTTTTAGGAGACGGTCTGTCACAAGTACCAACGCAAGGAATGCCAGGTGTTACCCCTGCCACAATGCCAGTACTTAAGTTACTGTAAGCTAGTTGCTTTCCAACTTCTCCGCGTATAACGACTGGACATGCCACTGAACCAAAAAGATCATCTTATAGCCTTACCCTGGAATGAAATCACAACTTCAAGCAGCAAAACTTAATGTTGTTAGTTAAATAGAAGTGTTTGAAAATAGATTAACGATTGACAACCTAAATATTTCTTTGCATGTTAATTTTGACTGCAAACTTTTGTATTGTAGTTCATTGTGATGAAATTCTGTGTAAGGATTGCTCTCGCGAATATTAAACCTTTGAGTTGAAAATTCATGACGAGACGATCTTGATCAATAATAACAATGTCAAATTGTATCAAATGGAAAGTAGGCCCAAATCAACTACCTCATCTCTTCTAATTTGTAGAAATTTTAAAATAATAAAATTTTTAGGGAACAAAATGTTGCCTTGTAACCCGATAGATCTTATCTAAACAGTCTTATTGTCATTACTGCAGAATACCTATGACAAGATCCCTCAGTAAAATACCTGAAGAAGAAACCGGGCATAGTTTACAATCTCCCCTTAAACTACAAGAAATCAACCCAGAAAAATCTTTGCCAGTATCCTAAACCGGAATTCAAACACTCTCTATGATGAAACAACATTATCAAAAGTCCACCCCTCTTAGTCAGCCGATGGGGCAGAACGCTGCCAATATGGACGTAGCTCATGCCAGAAAAAGAAAATATTCAGATCAGAAAGCCACTTTTACATCTTATTCAAAGCCTAAAAGCTGTTCCTTGAAATGTTGCCAACCAAATCAAATTGAAGACCGCGCATGCATTCGCTGCGGAGAAATAGGTCATACCGCTGATGAGCATGCAATAAATTGCTCCAGTTGTGAAGGAAACCATTCTCCGGGAAAATGTCCCATGAACGATACTACTTGTTACCTTTGTGAAAGTAAAGATCATGGCACATCTCAATGTCCTCTCGATCCAATAGTCACCACTATAGTTCGACTTCAACAAGAAAATCTTCGAGCCTTAATTGCCCAAAAATTTTCATGTAGAAAAGAAACTGCACAAGAAATGATGGAAGGAGAAAGGGAAAATCAGCATTCCTACTCTACCAGCCATCATCAAGAAAGTAGTAATTGGCAATCACCAACAGCCTGTTTCTTATGTGATAAAGAAGGCCACTGGGCAAGAAATTGCCCTAAGCAACGACAAGTTAAAACCCAGAAAAACAATATAAAGCACCCGTTGACACCCAATAAAGCATCACGGAAGGCACTTAAGTGCTTCATCTGTCGCAAAACAGATCATATTGCTCAGCGATGCCCCCAAGGAAACCAAACCTCTTCTAACACCATAGCCCTGCCAGAAATCACTTTAGTCAAAATGATAACCCCGAGAATAGGAAAAACAAAATCTGAAGCTATCTTCCCGAAGAAGCATGGAACGAAGAGGCATCTGAACGAAGATGTCAATTCTAAGAAAATTTCCGTACAAACTTATCCTCAATCTCAAACATCATTCATTCATCCCTCCAACAAAATCAATGGCCAATTTCCTGATCCTCAAAATAAGGCAACTAATGTTACATGCTTCGGTTGTCGTGAACGTGGACACTATATCAATAAGTGCCCAAAAAGAAAGCAAAACCCGCCTCGTCCTCAACCTTGTGAAGCTGTACCACTAGTACGACTTCAAAGACCTAAAGGTCAGCAAGTCCCTGGATCTGCATCTACTTCAGCTCAAGACATCAACCGTGTCATACCTAATGAAATGCCAGGTACATTCCTCATAAATACAGTCTCTACCAGAACTCAGTTTAAATCATCCTGTCTCTTTAAATTTATCTTGAATCTACCTTGCACCGATAACTGAATTTCATGATCATTCGTAAGACCTGAAGTTATACTCGATAATCTTTTCTTCCAGAATAATCGTACAGGTCACTTAATTATCCAACTTCCACTCACCCTTTTTAACCCTGCGAATCTCGGGGACGAGATTCCTGTTAAGGGGGGTAGTCTGTAACATCCCTGAATTTACTAGACAGATAAAATAAAATATAATGTGAATTTGAATTATTATTATCTTTCTGCAAATTTAAAAGCTTCTGTTAAAAGATAATTGAATTCCTGAAATTAGAAAAAGAAAAAGTTATAAACGAAAATGGTAAGAAGATAAAAATAAACCATTTGCCAATTCTCGATCGTAAATAATCATCGCAAAGGATTGAATCATTACAAAGAATTAAACTGCAACTCAAGTTTTATTGATACATCATAGTTCACTTTTGCAATACAGAGGAAATACAAAGATCTTTATAAGACATACAACGGTCACATGAATTACAACTCAATATAATTATTCAATTACATCCGGAATCACAATTACATAAATGATTACATTCTAAGAAGTAAATTACAAAGCTATAAGCTATGGCCTCTATCTCGTCTTGATCCGCACGTAGACTGCAAGATATTCAATTGCATTTGTATCAGTAAATGAATGAACCAAATGCGCTAAATTAGATACAATAAATAGAAAGGGAAAGAATTGCCGTCAGCTAATTAATTGATTGATCGCTCAATGAGGTACCCTAGATTGTCCGGGGGCCAATCTGGCTCCTCTCGCGATTAGATTTTTGCATCATCCGGCAATAACAAACCTGTTTAAGCCGTAGACGCGAATATTTAGAAATATCGCGGGAAGAAATATATTTTACCATAGTAAGGTAGTAAAACCTCAGCGAGTAGGATAAAGCCAATCAACAGTACCACAAGAACAGTACAGTTCTTTCCAGAACCGGCTACAACACTCTCTAGCCGCAACTCCCAGAGTTAGAGCCTGGGGATTAAAGTAATCAAGGAGGAAGCCCAAAACAAAAGCTCCAGGGTCGGCCACGACGCTTAAAGCCAGCCGAGATCTCCAGAACATTTCAGACCAAAGTAAGAAACAACAGGGAACCAGGGTAAAGCAGTTAAATTGAAGTGCCACGTAGAGCCCTCGGCCACCAAAACTCCAGCCAAGACTAGAGAGCGCAAGGCAGCCAGCCCAACTCATTCCGAGCTTGTGAATCACCCAAGCCCAAAAGCATTACTCTGACAAGATAAGGAGGATGCATTTATTAAGGATCATGTCATCTAAGCAAACCGCCTAGCCTAAGGTGAATGCACCGACAAGGGCGGTTAGACAAGTGCTCATTACAGCCGCAAGAATAAGGGCCATTCAAACCCTATTGCAACTCCACCAATGAGGCTATAAAAGCCACCCAAGCTCATACAGCCATCACAATCTCTTTTAAACCCAAGCAAGCCTTAGAACCATTCGTGCCAGGAAAACCAAAACCCCAAGAGCTAGAACAAGAGAACAGGCCGGCCGAGCTTAAGACTCCAGGAAAGTTAGGAGCAAAGAGATTAATCTATGATTCTCTCCCCCTTACAAGCCGAAGCCATCCTTCCAACCGAAATCCCAGAAGCAAGAAGGGAAAACCAAGCCGAACAGATATCCATCCCTTTCTTCTTTTCACAAGTAAGTTCCCACAAATTCAATTCCATTAGAAGCACTATAGCATATCCAGTAAATATGGGCATGAGCTAGATTAAAAAAACGACAATAGAAGGCTTAAGGAAATGGTCTCAGTAGAAGGAAACCTACTGGGGTTACGCTACTCGTTACCCTAATTCGCAAATACTCCCCCGGCGTATCGCGAGATAAGGTCATCGTCGTAGCGTCATCCAACCAGTGGAATTGCTAAATAGCAAATCATCACAGACCAAGAAAAGGCAATCAAACCCCATAGCATAGCATCATTTCATCATTTACCATGTAAATCAGTCTATCTCGAAACTCTGTCATCATGTTGTAACTAAGCATTTAGATCATCAAAGCATGGCCTAGTATCAAATTTATCATTTACTAAACCAATCCATCCTTGAATAAAGTACTCCCACAAATATTCATAGATCATGGTATTCAATCCCTCAGTTCATATACTTAGATTATGATTCATCAGTATGCAGTCACAGTTAATAGGCAAAACATGACATCAAGATCATCATTTACCATGCAAACAAAACAAAGCCAATGTCAACATGCCTTAAATTTATAATTGAGAATCATCACCAAACCTGACAAGTAACCAGATCATGTAAGCAAAGGGGTACTTTTAACCGATTCTTAATGCTTCAGTATATAACAAATATCGTGGACTACTTAGTAGTATCACAGCACCCACAACCAACTAGGAAATTAGGAAAAATCCCACTTCTTCAGTTCATAGCATAAATCAATCTTTTAGTGGAATTGGTATCAAGCACGAAAGGATCTCATGCACTTTCGATCAACAACCTTAGCGCATTTTCCATGCCTCGATAATAAATAAACAAGACACTTATATTCAGAGTTGTAAAGCTCTTAGAGTATAGCTCTAGTAACAATCGGCAATAGGCAAGTACCAGGGCAATTAGATCTCAGCATAGAAACGTGGACCTCACCTCTAATTCATGATTCTTCAAGTACGCAATACGGAAGTTAGCATATAATAGAGAGAGGAGAGGATAGAACCAGAGGTGGCGCACGGGTGCAGGGGGGACCAGGCACCGACTGCTAGGGCAGCGTGTAAAGAGCCGCAACAGATCCAGCGGCAGGAGCTTCCGCAGCAAGAGCCGGTGGCAGTGGGAGGCAGTGGCGGCCCAAGAAGAGGAGGCCCCGGTAGGGGCAGCGCAGCGCCGGCGTGAAGGCTAGCCGAGGCAACAAGATCCAGCCTGGGGCGCAGCGTGGGCGAATCGGCCGGGTAGGGCAGAGCCAGAGAAAGAGGAAATCGGGGGATTGGGAAAAATTTAGAAGACGCTAGAAGAAGGAAGGAGCTTCTGTCGGCCGAGCGAATGGAGAAAAGCTGGAGGAAGATACTAGAAGGGAAGAATCCAATCGGCCGAAGAAATGAGGAAGAGAAAAGAAATAAAAAAAAGGAGAGAAGAAAAGAAAGAGGAAGAGAGAAGGAAAAATAAATAAATAATAATAAAATGTATATTTAGGATTAAAATCATTCTAAGTAATTGAAACTTAGTCATTTGACATACCATTTATATCCGATGCATATACTTAAGCTTAACCCTGCAAATTGCAATTACTTTCACCCCATTGTTCTATATACTAATTCATGCAAGCAGCTCCACACCCTGAAAATGAATTTTAGTATATTTAATCTTACAATCTTAGCTTCCTGAATTCGTAAAATAAAATAGAATGAATCGTTAGGAATAGGTGTCGTGTGCGATACCGCCCTCAAACCGTTAATCAGTAATAAAGACTATAAACGAAGAAATAATACAATTGCTCACGCAATCACAAAACCCTAACTACAACCATGCTTGTTTTATGTATGTTTTATATTTGGTTTTTCCATCTGATTTCCTTTTGCCTTTATTGAAAGTGTTATTTGCTATTTGTATCTTTTCCATTGTACGACGTGTAGAATCCGACGTCTCGGACTTCATCGTCGACGACTTCAATATCACACCTTCGACTTCGTCGCTAAAAGCAATGGATAGCAAGGCAAGCACTCATGTAGATCCCAAATTTCTTTAACAAGAAGAATCTAATTAAAATTTGCATGCATATGCTATATTTTGTATACACTGCTATATTATGGGAAGAATGGTAGATACAACCTTCATTGATGGTTTTCCTTAATCAGTAGTGATAGATGAAACCCTAGATTGTTGTTGGATACACAAAATGGGTATATTCGACTATTACTTGCATATGCTTAGCCCTGCTTAGATTGGGAACACGAACGGATGGTTATACTGTTCGTGATAAACTAAAATTGTTGGACATGATGAACATTAATTTTGAACCTATTGGAATAATGTGGTTATCGACACTTTCTTTTTCTGAAAATAAAACTATGGTTTCGACGTGGGTGATTATTGGCAATAGCCGGATGTACATGTTTTAATGTGTACGTAGATAGGGGGAGTATCGCCCATGCCACTTTAAGGACCGAACGTAGTGTTGCATGATCCAAGTAAACCGTACATCCACAAGTACTGGAGTGGGACAGTCTTAACTTATTAAATTATTTGGGAATTAGCTTTGCACATTGGTAGGCAGTTGTAGCACGGGCATTCCGGATATAGGTTTGCTCGAGGGAGGTGTCATCACCGAGGTGTTGTCATCTACCGTTGTAACGGTGTACGCCTAGCTATGAATTGGGGCTGTTGTTGTACCATTTGAGCCGCGGGCTCCTGAATACTATTGCTTCACCGTTTGTTTGCTTCCATCATAGTCAGGAGTAACGTCACTGGGCTAGTGCAAAGTTAAGGTCCAAGTATTTGAACAGTTTCGTAATGAACTCTCTGGCGGCACACCAAAGGAAGTGTGTTAATGGCCTAGCAAAAAGGGAGAACATTTCTTGTGGGTAAAGCTGTACAACTCTGCAAAGTCTAAAACTATTCGAATAGCCGTGTCCACGGTCATGGACGACTTGGCGAATTGACACTAGTTAGCTGTTTATATAAAATGTTTTGGTGAGCTTACCCTTACAGATGATTCAATACTTGACATTACGTTGGCAAGGTTGAATTCAGCTGTTGCGCCCTGTGTGGACAAAAGCTTATTCTTCAGATAATATTTCATATGATGGGACTGGACGTTTTATCACTCACGAAGAGTTGTGGGTATTTTGTTACATTTTATTTCGCGAAGGGCTGTGAGTTATCTATCTCTTCGCATTACCTTTAAGTACATACTTGTTACTTTACTTATTTATTTACTTTTACAAATTTTCGCTTTCACTCTAATATTCAGTATCTATATTTCAATTTGGCTCCAAGCAAAAGTTAACCGTAGAAGCTTTATTCTAGGATCAGCCTGCATTCCAAACACACAACTCAAGTCTTGCTGAGTACGAAATGTACTCACCCTTGCTATCATTGTTGATTTTAGGTGAAGATGCAGGTATTTCGATGAATTTTACTTTGACGCAGGATTGCGGGATTATTAACGACATTTCTTTCTAAGGCTTTACCTTGTCAGTTGCCTGTGGATTATGTGGCAAACTACAAGTCATCTGATTCTTTTGCTATGTTTAGTCGACCTTCTCGGTCGTATTGTATCATTACTTCCGCTGTAATAAAATATGAAACTTTTGTATGGTTGTGATTCCAAATTGTGTTTTGTGCGTGCCAGCCACTGATCATGGGAATGGTACAGTATGCACATTAGAACCTTGCTTTTATGTTTGCACCGTAGCATAAAAGTGAGGGTCTTACAACCTCTTAACGTTGCTTCCTATGAAGCTAGAAGAGGGAACTGCTTTAATTAGCTTCTTCTTCAGTTCTTCTGATTTCAACATGTACTGACGTCTAAAGAGGGCCAGAGTTGCGAATGGTAATATACCTGAAAAATGAAACCACTTTAGCAAACCATTAGTCTTTTGCGCAGCAGCCGCCAAAAGTACTATCTGCAATGATTTTCCACTTGGAAGTAATTTCGCCAAAAGAAGAATAATTTCAAGACTTGGAACAATTCAGTCAGGGAGGGAGAGAGAGAGAGAGAGAGTTGAAAAAAATGGAGAGAATTGGAGATATCTGAAGATAGCACTATGAAGACCATCGCATCATGTCTTCTACTTGGAATTTCTTGTGGAAGTCATGACCTCGCACGACTAATGGGCACACACGAGTTGGACTGTCAGCACGTCAAACCATTTGTGCCCTTGCAATCTTGTTGAAAATATACGGATCATACTGGAAACTAATGGTCTTTTCTTCTTGTGTTCATGATGCTTCCTGCTGGATAGTTTAATGGTCCAGCCAAACATTCATTCTTCAAATACTGATTACCTTTTACCAGTTCAAAGCACCCTGTCAAAGTAAAGGCAATCAATATCAAAGGAATCTAACCCTACATGGTAATGCCGAGCATGCCTAAGCACCACGGAGTTAAGACTTAAGAGTGCCACTACCCGAAAATAAAGGTTCAGTTATGTTTAGAACCTAAGAAAAACACACTTGGAAGATAGTAATTGAAATGTGTGCTCAGCTGTTTAGTTTTATCTAAATTGTACTCTCTCCGGTTTGGTAATACCTGTCGTTTTGGACATAGTGATGGTCAAACTTCTGAAACTTTGACTAACAATATATTTTTAAATATTTAAATTGGATACATAAAAACTATATGTGTAGACTTGTCTCGAGAAGTACTTTCATAATATTATAATTTTATTGGGTTTTATAAATATATTATAATAAAAATTAGCGGTCAAAGTTGTGTTTTGAAGACCATGTCGATGTCCAAAACGACAGATATTACCAGACCGGAGGGAGTATTTACTTTTTTGAAGGAAAAAATTGTTGCAAGCCAGCATAAGAATTAGAGAAATTTTATGGTGCATTATACTCATAGTATACCGTGTGTAGTAGAAATCAGATTTAATCATTGATTTGTTAAGGGCGTTTCTACTCCTGTACTATCAGATGAAGTATAAGTAAACTCTAGTTAATCTGATCTATTAGATCGAAAAGAATAAACAGTTCATATTTAATTTAGGCCCACTTTGTTTCAGCTTTTAGATTATGGATTCTGGTTTATGGGAGAAGCTGCTTCTGATTGTTTGGAGAATCGGATCGAGTCGGCTGCGACTTCTAGGTTCCGAACTGGGCCAATGAGAATCAGGTTTCAAGAAGCTGAAACCAGTGGAGCGTTAGAGGGTGTTTGGCAGAGCTCCAGCTCCACCAAATCCGTGGAGTTGGTGGAGCTGGGTATTCCTAGTTTCACCAGATTTGTAGAGCTAGAGCTGTGGGTATATTAAGAGTATTTAGGTGGGTCATCTTGTTTACATTTTAAAATAAAATTATAAATTTAAGTCACTTTATTTTAGTCTACAAGTTTTAGCTCTGAGGTGGAGCTGAGATATGGAACTCTGCCAAACAGGGGCTTAGTGTACGAGCTCCAGAATTAACGGAGGGTCAAGAATGGCTTCGTAAATTATACTTTGCAATGAAACAGCCCCAAAATTTCAAAATGAATTTGGGTTTTGTTTTGGTTTTGATTTGAATCCTTTTTTGAGTTAGGTTTGAATTTGATTTGGTTTTTTGGCCAAATCCTTTTGTTCTTGGGCTTTCGGCCCATCTCCCCTGGCATGTCTCTCGTCCCAGCCCAAGCCAACCGGCCCGCTCCCACTCGGCCCAGCCCAGCTTCGCTGTCCCGTCGCGGCCTCGCGCACGCCCACGCCGCACGTCCCGGCTCCACCGCCGCGCCTATAAAAGCCGGCCCCGAGCCCTCCCTCCACTCGCACCGCTCCCCTTCGCCTTCCCCGGTGAGCCGCTCCTCCCCACCCCTGTCTCCCCCGTCCCCGGCAGCCGCTGCGTCGTCCCGCGCCGCCGCCGCCTGCGCAAACCCTAGCCCCCGCCTTCCCCGTCGCTCGGTCGGGCCAGGACGCTAGCCAAGCCGCGGCCCAGCCAGCCTCGCGCTCGCTTCGCCAGCCCGCGTTGGGCATTATACCGGCCTCGCCCACGCGCATTGACGACCGCCGGGCCAAGTGGGCCGTTCGGCCCGTTTCACCGAAAAAACCAGCCCAGCACCAATTAAAACAATAATTCGATTTTTCGGATAATAATTCATTTATTTTATTTCGAAAATCGTTTTAAAATCCAGAAAATCCAGAAAAATCCCGAAGACCCCAGAAACCCACCAACTACATATTCCAAACCTTTTCGACCCACTGAGTCCAAAAATGCCCTCCTTTCTGCAATCCGAAACTCCGAAAGTTCCCAAAATGCCCTTTTTGCCCTCCGTTCTCTCCCAGCCCGGTTTTCAGTTTCCGTTTCAGCTTTTTCTTCCTTTTCCGTTTCTTGTTTTTCGTTTATTGATGTTATTCGCCTCTTCCGCGCTAGATTCGACCGCTGAGCCGCCACCAGAGCCGAAGCAGTACACGGAGCAGGATCTGGACCAGACGGACGCCGGGAACGACAACTTCCCCTACGATTCTTCTGATCCGATCGCCGAGCAAGGCAAGCCGTACACCATTGATCATGTTGAACCTATCAATGCCATGTTATAGTTATTAATTATTTTATATCGCATTATTTTACTGTATGTTGGAATATTGAAAACTGTTATTTTAGAATGACATGATATTAGTTAGTACCAAATTGCTCAGAGAACTTCCTTGAAAAATATTGAACCATATTACATCCTTGTTAACCCTAGATGATTAGTTGTACCATGCTAGTTATTATTATTCCTGTAGTTAGTTCAAATGCTTTTAAAAGTGGAAAGTAAAAATGCTACCGAGTCTCTGACTCGGGTGTTTTTAAAAGTGCTACAGTCAGGGGGACAGCATCAGATTAATCCCGGAGTGGATGAGATTCCGATCCTCGACTGATGATTAAGGCCCTGGTTTGTCTGGTGGCCGGTACTGTGAGTACCGGATTGGGTTTGTGGATTGAAAGGCTTGGTCTTTGGCATAGTAAGGTTAATAACCCCTTAAGCAAAGTAAATAACTTAGTCTCCACTCAACCACAGGTCGGACTGGTCGATGAACCTGTATCCGACATAGCTTAGTATGTGAGTCATTCCTGAGATAAAAATGGATAAAATTTGGTGGTACTATTCTCTGAGGAGAATAGGGGTCGGCCTCTCTGGCAGGGGAGTATACCGAAGGGGTGAAACAGGAATGGTCCGTAGTGTCATTCCTGCTTCTCACAATGGTAGGTGCTAATTGGAACACTAGGTCCAAGATAGCATAGGCCTATTGGTTAAACAATTAAACAACAGAAATAATTAACGAAATGCTGTGATAATCTCGACCCTGCCGCATGTATTTAAGTTACATGTTGTTAGCGCTTGGCATTAACGGTCGCTGATATCTTGTGGGTAAAGCTGAGCACCTCTGCAGAGTTAATCAATTGTAATCGATTACGCCGTACTTCCGATTAATGAAGTTAAGTTTGAACTGGGGTGATACCTGTAACCAAGCTCAAGTAATTGTTTTAGAACTTGTGGAGAATTTGGTCAAGTGTTGTTAAACTTCGGAAACCCCCATTACTATTATCTATCTGTCGGGGATTGGCTATCTGGCAAAAGACCACGGTACCCCCGTCGGAAAGCTAAACCCGCCGACCAAGCGATACTAAAAGAAGATGCTCGGGAGAACGAAACGAGCATCCCTCCTTCTCCTCCGAGCATACGCGTTTGCACCTTCACTCGCAGAAGCACCAAACACGCCCCCCCACGAGCAAGCATGCTCGTAGGGGCCACGACCTACTCAGGTGTTTGGTCGGAGGGCCCAGCGAACGCTACGAGGAAGGAAGGAGCCAACCAATCAGCCGGAGATCAAGGGAGATCATACCCGAAATTCAAATAGCGCGCAAATCAAGGACAGCGGGTCACGGATATGGATACATAGCGTGATCCCAGGAGGTAGTTGCCTTTTTTGGGTATCCGTAGTCGTATTATTTAAACCCCCCCTGAAGATTTGTAAAGGGGAGAGGGAAAAAGGGAGATAGAACATAATACACTGGAGTAGGGTTGTTATCCCGGGAGAGGGAGGCCCGAACCAGGATAAAACACCGCGTCCCCCTCTTCTTCTTCTCCCGACCTCGCATCGCTCGAACGACCTCTTCGATCCGCGCGACGGGGCTCTGTTGATCCCCCATTCAACAAGTAAGCTCGACGGGAGCCGTTCTCCAATCGTCGACAGCTTAGGGAAAAAGGGAGATAGAACATAATACACTGGAGTAGGGTTGTTATCCCGGGAGAGGGAGGCCCGAACCAGGATAAAACACCGCGTCCCCCTCTTCTTCTTCTCCCGACCTCGCATCGCTCGAACGACCTCTTCGATCCGCGCGACGGGGCTCTGTTGATCCCCCATTCAACAAGTAAGCTCGATGGGAGCCGTTCTCCAATCGTCGACACTATCAATTTGTGTTTAAGTGTAAACTGAGTTAGAAAATAAAACTGCATCCAAATAATTAAACCCTGCCATCCTTTGTTTAGCCCTTACACATAATATTCAGTCGGTTCTGTACGACTTGTTGAGTACTCTGTACTCACCCTTGCAACCCAACCCCTTTCAGACTATGAAGAAGCTGGAGCATACCAAGAAGTTGTAGATGGCGATTTAGTCTGGTTTTAGGTCTCGTGTCTTTCGCTCAGGCCCTGCCTGTGGCGCCCTTTTGGTAATGTATTGTTGGAAGCTTGGATGCTTCCCTTGTAAAAACCTTGGCCGTTAGGCCGTTTATTTGAATAAAAATGAATTGAAGTTGCTTTTTTTTGTCAGGCAAAAGTACTCTTGTTTCCAACAGTTAGTCTTCCTGGATAACTGTTGTGAGTTTCCGACTGACCCCTAAAAAGGCGGTCCGTCACAGAGTCAGATAGAGGCGATTCTCTCCACATCGTTTCGAAAGCTACGTGGACCAATCTAATTATCTACTAATTACAAACGTTCATAATTGGATATATGCCACTGCAGGAACCGCTTATTCGAGATTTGCCATCGTTCCTTTGCTTTTTCGAACGATGCCATTATGAAACCGTGCTTATTCGAAATATGCCACCGCTCGTGTCCGGTCACGACACGTGTCCCGTCCGCGATGGCAAATCTCGAATAAGCGGTTCCTACAATGGCATATATCCAATTAATACGGGACACGTGTCGTGACCGGACGCGAGCGGTGGCATATTTCGAATAAGCACGGTTTCATAATGGCATCGTTTGAAAAAGCAAAGGAACGATGTCAAATCTCGAATAAGCTGTTCCTGCAGTGGCATATATCCAATTATTCCTAATTTTTTTTATGTGTGTGCACCCGTGGACCAAGTCTTCTGTCTTGCAGCCATTCACTTCTCCCTCACATTCTCTATCTCTGCGGAGATCTTTTGCGTAGCATCCAGTACTGTAATAACTGCCCAGATATGTGCATGCAAGCACTAGCAAACTGAAGAGTTCTACTCCAGTAGCTGATTTGATTGTACACTGGTAGAGATTTCCAGTTGATATATAGTCAGGGCCGGTCCTGGTATTTTGGGGGCCCGAGGCGAAAACTTATATAGAGGCCCTATCTAACTCTTCTTATGTATATATATGTCTATGTCTATGTGTGTGTGTATATTGTGTGTAGGTGTGTAGTCTTATAAGCACACATCATTGAAGAAATTAATATTCGATACACAAAAATCACTTCTATAGAACACTTTAAAGTTTATGAAATGACAAATGTAAATTGTAATCATAAACACTTACTTGGCACTTGGTATCATCTTAAAAAATTTCTTCTAACATTTTGTGATACAAAGTCATCAATTATACTATTGATATCAATCTCGTCCAATAACTTCTTCTTGATGCATAAAGTCGCCAAATCCTCTTCCTCCACGGCAACTATCGCCAACTCATCATTTGGGTTCGACGAAGCACTTGTATCAGGGCTCTGACTTGTATTACTCTTTAAAAATTTGTCCATAGCTCATCTCTGTGTTTCTATGAAGTCATCTACACGTCTTTTTCTTTTTCATTTTTCGGTACCGGATAGATACCTTCTAGATGACATGATAAGTTGATAACGCACGGCACTGAAAATAATAATAAATGTATCAAAAATTAAATAGTATAAGACTAATAGGGAAAAGAGATTAAGGAAGATCAATATTCTATACCTGGGATTAGGGGCGATCACGGCTCGTCGGCGAATTGCTCGGACAGCACTAGTGCACCACGTCCAGACGATTGCCCTTTTATTTTCTCTCTACGTGTCACCAGACTCGCCACGTCCAGGCGTCGCCTCTCCTGTTTTTCCTTGGATGAAGCCCCTAGGCCATAGCCGCTAGCCGCCAGGAAGCATTATTTTGGTGGAAACCCTTTTTCCTCAAAAAGAATTCTAGTCGCTCACGTCATGGTGCGTCTTGCAAAACTAGTCCAAAGCATGAGCCGGCACTTTGCTTAATTACTCTTTGGGGTTTTAGACTGCAGGCAGAGCAGAACACGTACCAAAACATAGGACATCACTTTGCTTAATTACTTTGGGGGCCCTTGACTTTGGGGGGCCCGGGGCGGCCGCCCACTCTGCCCCCCCTCAGGACCGGCCCTGTATATAGTGCATGATCACTGCGTCAGACATGCTAAAGTACTTAAACACCTTACAGTAGTTAACTAGCTACGTACATGCATGATCAACTCTTGAGCAGTAAATTAAGTAGGCAAGAGCTTTTCTGCACTTCCATATATATTGAGAAAACTTCTCTTACCTCATATGTTCGACGTTGCAATACTAAATCTACTTATACATATTTCATATTTGCTAGTAGTAGCTATTTTCTTTCTTCACAGGTATTTCGATCTCAGTATATTTTTTAAATTATCACTTTAGTAGAAATCTTAGATTCTTCCACTATCTCCAGCCAGGGGAACTCCATTAATTGTGCAAAACCTAGGTAGTGGATTTTAACAGGGAAAACTACCTGAAAGACACAATGTGACCTAACCCTATTGATTTCCTTTTGCTAAAAGACTCAGCTAGCGTTCGTCAACTTGAGATTACAGTGCTATTACTGACACAGGATATCCTTAGTCAGTGACGTACGGGACTAGGGAATTTTTAATGAATATGCATGCCTCTGTCGGTCCGTGTAGTGCTGTGCCGAGCGTCCGCTCTATCCATTGTGCCGGCCTCGTGTCTATGCGCCTTGACGTGCCCCCTACCTCGTACCATGTGCCACCTACGTCACTTGCCATGCCGCACTCCCGCCCGACTGCTCGAGCCACTTGCTGTGCCGCCGCCCGCTTGAGACGCTTGCCGCGCCGCTCACCCGCCCAATGGCCCATACACCAGTGGCACAAGACACGAAATGAAAGACACTAAACCGGCCCATGCGCTTTCTCCTTTTGGACTCGCATGCACAACTGATTCAAGGACAGGCTAGATTTCGGCTCATGGGCCTAAATGGGTCAAGCAATCGAAAAATGACGAGAAGGTGACTATTCTCTCATGTTACAACTTCCATTGCCCATACTGTATGGAGGCGATGGTCAGTCCAGTTGCTGCAGGTCATCGTTGTAACGCCTCTCTGGCTCCGCCATGGATGGAGAGCAAGAGTTGCAGGGGCGGTGGTTGGAACCCGGCAAGAACCTCATAAAGATCCCCTCCTGTCAAGAGGTCTTCGGCAATGGCGCCTCCTCCACCACCTCCTCCCTCCTATAACAGTCTCCCCAGCGTGGCCACCGCTGCCTCCTCTTCATCGTCATCAGTCTCCCAGGCCTTCTCCTTCCTCAAGTCCTCCGAGTTCTACTCCCCTCCACCGGTGCCTCTCCAGTCTAGGGATGAAAACGGAACGAAAGCAATCGGTAAATGGTTGTTCCGTTTCCATTTTCATATTTTTTTATCGTTAATGGAAATGAAATCGAAAACCCTAAAAATGGATAGTGACAGAAATGAATGCGGGACGGAACGGATATGAAAACGAAAGCGAAAAATTCCACAAGAACATAATACATGATCACAATATATATGACCGCAAAGAACAATGTAACTCATTCCACCTCCAAGGCAGGCATAAGAACAATATTATGTTCACCGGTATTACTAGCAAATTTTTTCTCAAGTGTGTCAGCTAAAGGCTCATTATTTATCCCCTATATCAGACTATCATATCCTCCTCCATATTATTATCATTGGAGAAGTGCTTCTATGCTCTTCCTTTTAAAAGTTGCACAATTATTAAAGCATGAATGAAGGGTAGATAGTGATTACTTACCCATTCGCTTACTTCAAGATTTGTACAACTTTTACTAGAAGGAAAAGCATAGAAGCACTGCTCTTATCATTGACATCCTCCTGCTCCACCAACTACAAAGGTGTAATACCCTAAAATTTGCATATCATTGTTTGATGTTCATTTATAATTTTCTGAGATTTATTCTGGATTTTTTGGAGTTTATAAATGCCATTTTGTTATCTTTAGAATTATAAAATTAATTTTTGCATGAAATATAAAAATAATTTTCTAGGTTCAAAATATTCCAAGGTAGTTTTAAGAATTTTTTTGAATTTTTGAACTCTACTTGATATTTTCTATAAAGCCATTTGTATTTCTAAAATTATTTTAATTCAAAAATAAATGTAAATTCTCCTTTTTGGGCCAAGACTATTTCCATTTCTGACCCATTTTTATTCTAATTTCTGATTTCGCTTATACATAATTTTCATTTTCATTTTCATCGGAACTGGCTCTCCCGTTTTCGTTTCTGAAAAAATACATTCATTTCCGTTTTTCTCCAGAACGACCAGAAACTTTTCGTTCCATTTTGAACCCTACTCCAGCCCACCGCCCCAAGTAGCCACTATTCTTAGTCCTCATCCACAGGTACCCCTAGTCACAATGCCTCTCTTTACACTGATAAACAATTAGTACCATAATTGAGCAAGCTATTCACAGCCTGATCAGGTAAGAGATGGCAAGTCTGACATGCTCAAAATATGATCCTCTAATCACAAATACATATGGTTTTGGACATCGACACGATTAACATATTTATAAAACTCAATAATGTTATAATATTAAAAAAAAAAGTATTTTTTGAAACAAATCTATACATATCATTTTCACGTATCTAAATAAATATTTTTTAAAAATATTAATAGTTAAAATTTCGAAAGTTTAACTGTGGGCACTCCAAAACAACAACACGGAGCAGCAGTAGTACACTAATGGATACTAGTACTGCTTGTTGGTAAACAAATCAATCTTGCCTAGCACAAATTAAAGTACCAATTAAGAATTCCGAGCCCCTTCAGACAGTCCACACACACTAGGTGTTGGGCAGTCAGCATACACGTACGAGAGCATCACTTGTCAACTTGAGCTAGTCCTCATCAAGTTCAGAATTATACCACAGACCAGCTGTTCCATGCCTGTCCCTTTCTTTGCATTTCTCCACAAGGCATCTCCCAGAAATAAAACCTTGGTGCTTGATTGATGAAGCCATCCAACGTAGAAGATTAGAGCCAGGGGAAAGTTTTCAGTCTTACGCTGAAAGTTCAGTGGCGTCAAGCTTGACAAATTTACCATACACTGAATTTATGTACCAGTGTACCACCATCCCATCAGCAGACGATAGTACGTTATTCGCTAGACTGTTTCTTGTAGAAAAGAGTGCTTATATGCATCATTATTTAAAAGTTATGTAAATATTTAAAGCATGAATAAAAGATGGCCGACAATTATTTATCTTTTATCTTGTTTTAAGATTTGTGTAATTTGTACTGGGAGGATGATGCATAGAAGCACTTGTTGAGACTAAAGCCGTAAAAGAAACGATGAGGGACAAAAGAATTTAAGAGAGCAAAATTAAAAGCTCCAAAGTTAGACAGGGATAACAAGCCAAAAATCACGAAGAAGAAAGTTTACTCTAGAATTTTTGTGGCAACTGCTAAGTACCTATGCCAACAACTCCATGTCTCCACATTTTTCTGTTTAAGTAGTAGGGCTCGTGGTTTGACCATGGCCATCAGAAAGGCCCTGTCTAAGTACTAAGGCTCGTGCTTTGACAAGCTCGTCCCGCTCGTGCTTTGACAATGTTCCTCAGAAATCATAAATTTTTAGGGACAGGCCGACAGCAGTAAACAGGTGCTATTTAAAGCTTAGCACCCTAAAACCTCAGAAGGCAGAGAACTTCAAGAACCAATCCCACTCTAGCAATGAAGCCCTTATCTGGCCCAAAGCTCATACCTATTAACCTATGCCAACAATTCCACTAAGGCAAAAAACAAAACAAAAAACTTTGGTGCATTTTACATTTTAGTTGACAGTAACACTAGATGGAGGAGACAAAAGTCGTCCCGCTCGTGCTTTGACAATGTCCATCAGAAATCATAAATTTTAAGAAAGGGAAAGCAGTAAGGGGGTGCTTGGATTAGGGGTATTTCATTGGAATGTTGTAGGATTTAGTTCAAATTTAAATTAAATCTCAAAACCTCTCAAGAAATTACCACTCATCCAAGCAGAGCCTAAATAGGTGTTATTTTAAGCTTAGCACCCTAAACAACGTCAGTACTTCACCAATGGAAGATGATAGTTAAAACTATACTGAAATATTCGAATAACATAGAAATGATTTTGTGCCATTTTTTACAATTCCATCTGTAATATATTCACGCACCACACACACATATATGCATCTTCTGCATGTAATTAATTAGGGGCTTTACGATTTTTGTAGCGCAGGTACACGTTGTATCACTTAACAGGCACATGTATATGTACTCTTTTTTTTTTTTTTGATAAACGCTTACGTCGAACCGAAGATTCAACGCGAGCAGACAGCGTACACGAGAGCATCAGTTGTCAACTTGAGCTAGTTCCTAATCGATTTCGATCGGAATTACACCACATATCTGTTCTTTGAATTTCTCCACAAGGTATCTCCCGGAAATAAAGCCTTGGTGCTTGATTGATGAAGCCATCCAGCGTAGAAGATTAGAGTCAGGGGAAAGTTTTGGGTCTTACACCACTGTAACTTGACTGGCTATGTTCTGCCAACCACAATTGTACACCACGTCAAGGTTGACAAATTTACCATACGCTGAATTTAAGTACCACCATCCCATCTAGGAAATAAAATCTCAGCTAAATTTCGCGAGATCTCGGTGAAATCTTGGATCTCGGCAATGGATGAGATTCTAAATCCTAGATAAATGAAAAAAAAATTCAAAATTTTCAAAAAAAAAAAATGCTACAGTCCTTGAAATCTCGATGAGAGTTTGTGTTTTTGTGCCAGGTTTGGGACCAATTTTTTTTTATATAGAATTAGAATGCCATTTTTGAGGAATACATGTAAATTTTTTGCAATATATATATACACAAACTATATATATGCATGTGATGTGATGCATCTTTTGTCAATGAAGAGCAGTTATATGTTGTGTTTTAACTAAAAAATGGGAATTGTATGACTTATGTTATCAAGCTATTCTTTCATGATTTTTTTAAAAGTTTTCCTCATTTTTCTAGCTACGGGAGACCATTTTACAGTATTTTGCACTGTCATAATTTTTTTTTAAAATCCTAAAACTTGATCATCATTTGAAAACTTTATAGAAATATTAGTGATACATCAAGACCATGCACCGGATTCTGCGGACGAAGCTGGGACTGGATTCGGCGGGAGAGAAGGCGCGGGACCGAGCGGCGGTGCTCCTCAGGACTCTGCCTTCCTCGCTGGCGCAGGTGGAGTGTGGAGGACGAAGCCGGTCACCCCCCTGAAGAAAACCTAACATTCGTATCACAATTCATGCCGTGCCATTCTCATCTTGAACCGTTCCAGACATAGTGCTGCAGGAGTGTTTATGAAGTGTTTGGCCTAAGGAGCCACCCTATCCAGACTTTGGTGGATGGCACTATTCATCATTTTGTACTAAATGTTACATGTCATGGTGATAGGTGATATCATTTTCAAACCAAATAAATGAGATGTTATAGATGGTTGCCGTTCGGGGGTGCTTAGGCCCTGTTTGGCAGAGCTTCAGATCCTAGCTCCACCTCGGAGCTGAAACTTGTAGACTGAAATAAAGTGACTTAAGTTTATACTTTTATTCTAAAATGTAAACAAGATGACCCACCTAAACACTCTTAATATACCCATAGCTCCAGCTCCATGAATCTGGTGAAGCTAGGAATACCTAGCTCCACCAACTCCAAGAATTTGGTGGAGCTGGAGCTCTACCAAACACCCCCTTAATTAGGACCAGAGGTACTTGCAGACCGGAGAGGAGGAAAAAAAAAAGAATAATATTTTTTAATTCACCATCTTATTCCTCAAACCAAAAAAAACCGTATCTGTACAACTTCTCTCTAGAAAAAATTATACAACTACACATGAAGGCCACTCTATCGTCCCTCTACCAAGGTAAGAGTCACTGTGTTATTAGAGTTTGAAGTGTCTTCTCTTCTTTGGTCTAATTCATTATTCCTTGGTGCAAAATACGCAGGGTGATTTGGTGTTGGCAACGCTGTATATCCATTCTCCAAGTAGAACATAATGGAAGACATGAAAGGCCTGTCATCTGGATTTTCTTGAACACATAAAAGCCCCATGTGGATGCAGAGTAAAGCTTCATCGGGTACACAATTATCTGAAATTGACGAGTCTACCAAATCCAACGTATCCCCTTGCTTCCAAAGGTTCCATGCCTGAGAAAATTACCACACTCATTTATAGGTTAGAACTATAAAATTTAAAACTACAAGACATACATTTAAGAAAAAAATAATAGAGAATTAGGCTTACATAGATTATTAAGTTTGGATAATTATTGAGGCGATCAACACAACTCATCTTCATTCCACAAACAACCTCTAAAAGTATCACACCAAAGCTATAGACATCAGACTTGACTGAGAAAATGCCCTCCATTGCATACTCAGGAGCCATATAGCCACTATTAGATTATTTCACATGAAACAATATGAAGGTTAACTGAATGTAGTCATATATTAAGTTGAGAATATGGTGATAGATACTACTCACTATGTTCCAACAACTCTTTTAGTGTTTGCATTTTTCTGGCTATCATGAAAGATCCTTGCCATACCAAAGTCTGATATCTTTGGTCTCATCTCTGCATCCAGTAGAACGTTACTGGCTTTAAGATCTCTATGGATTATTGTCAATCTTGAATCATGATGAAGATAAAGAAGTCCCCTTGCAACCCCTTTTATTATCTTGAACCTTGTTGCCCAATCTAGAGTAAAACTTCTTGCGGAGTCTACAAAGAACATCATGTTTGATACATTAACAATGCAAATATACAACCGTTTAGTTATTTGCTTAATTCTAGTAAATGTCATTAAAACGTACCAAAAATAATAGCGTCTAAGCTTTTGTTAGACATGTACTCATAGATTAACAGCTTTTCATCACCCTCTACACAACAACCAAGAAGACGGACCAAGTTTCTATGCTGTAGTTTGGCAATTAGAACAACTTCATTTCTGAACTCCTCTATTCCTTGCTCCGAGTGTTTGCTGAGTCGTTTAATAGCAACTTCATGGCCATCTTCTAATGTCCCCTTTGTATTTGTTAAAGGAAGTTAGATTATAATGAACTGCGCATATATCTAATTTCACTAGCTAAACTAGAAAAAGCCATGGACATAGCTAGCTAGATAGCATTGCAAGTTACCTTATAAACTTTGCCAAAACCTCCTTGTCCGATCATTAATGTCTCAGAGAAGTTACTTGTTGCGATGACAATACTTTCGAATTTTACAAATGGAAATTCAAGACTATGTGTAGCATTTTCATTCTCAAGTCCATCTGGAGTGGTCCAGCCTCCATGGACCAACATGTTGCGATTTCCACCGTCCCTTTTCCTTCCTACTTCAAAGGTTATAATCATTAATTTCATTCTGGAACCATAATTAATATATCCACACATAAAAAAAAAAAATTACCTTTGAACTTGCAGAACCATATAACAAAAATGCAAGGTATAACCGTTATACTTGCTAAAATTGGCATCACAATTTTTAGCACTTGATTTGTCTTTGTCCTTTCACCTGCACAAACGCATTACAGAAGTTCTATTCATACAGCGGCACACATTATTAAAATACGAATCGCGAACGAGCCATTTTTTAGTTTTTTAAAATAGCGAACATGTTCAAAATTATAACAAATAAGTTCCCGCACTTTACGTTCAGATCCTTTCTCCGTTTTGCCCGGAAAAAATGTTTTCGTGGTCTTTTTTTTTTCTTTCTCCGGAGCATGTTTTTGTGGTCCATTTTTCCAAAAAAAAAAATCGAAATCCGTTTTGCGTTCATCCTTTCTCCGTTTTTCCCGGAAAAAATGTTTTCGGGGTCCGTTTTTCCTCATTTTTCCGGGGAAAAATGTTTTCGGGCCCCGTTTTCCCTCCTTTTTCCCGGGAAAATGTTTTTGTGGTCCGTTTTTCCTCATTTTTTTCCGGAAAAATTGTTTCCGTGGCCCGTTTTTCCTCGTTTTTTCCGAAATAAATGTTTTCGTTGTCCGTTTTTTCTCCGAAAAAACAACACAAATTTGTTTTTCGTTCACGTGCGCGGCGTGCGCCGCGCTCACTTTCCTAGTATGTATTATGTGATACAATGTACATCATGCAACTCTAGGATCACCCTTGACAAACTAGTGATATGTAACGACTTACATGGTACTAGTGATATCACTTTAGTTTGCATATGGACCATGGAAGCAATGAAAAAAAAAACGAGCATTGGATCTTAAAATAGACCTTATGTTTGTGGTAAGATCGATCATTCACAAACAAAAAATAAATAAGACTGAGGGAGTACGTACTTGGCATGCCTGCAATCCGAAGATACAACGTATCAAGGGCATCACTACCAGCGTCACTACTATTGCTGAAAACCCCTGGGAACTTCTTGGTATCGATGAGCTCCCCGCCCCACACCAGGCACCTCGTCACGTCGCTGCCCTTGGATACGCTGCCGCCGAAGCTCGCGTACGAGTACGCCACGCACGAGCAGTTGTCGCGGCACGCCGCCGCGCACTCCTCGCGGGTCTTGTTCCCAACGCGCGCGAACCCGTCGGGCACCTGCATGTCCGATAGGGCCACGAACCCGTCGCTGCACCGCGCCGCCACCTTCCGCCAGCACCCCCGCGAGAATCTGCCGCTGCTCCACTCCTCCACGCTTGCCGGCTCGAACCCCTCCAGGCACTTGCACGTCGAGGCGGCCTCTGTGAAGTCGCAGTAGCCGGCCGGGCCGCAGTAGCCGTACCGGTCGCACTCGCGCGACGGCGCCACTCCGAGCACCGCCCACTCCGACGAGTCCTTGTCCCAGACGGAGAGCTCCGACAGGCCGGAGTAGTTCAACACATACCGTGTGGGTGGAGCACCGTCGGAGACGGTGGTGACGACGGACACCTCGTCGTCGGTGAGGACGTAGGTCTGGTAGATCACTATGCTTGCATTCCCCTGGTAGGACACCGGGGTTCCGCCGGTGTATCCCGTCCACACGTTGCTACGCCAACTCCGGCGAGAACCGTTCCAGACGAAGGCCTGGAAGGGTCGGTCTGGATCCAGGCCGTAGGAGAAAACGCCCGGGGAGGGGTCGTCGGGTCCCTTCCAGGCAAAATAGCGCTCGGCGGCGCGTGTTTTGATGTTCATCCTGACCTTCGTGCTGGGGAGGTATGTGTCTGTTGGGTGGTCGGAGCTCTGCCAGAATATGGTGCCGTTGGGGGACTGGAGGATGAGATTGCCGGTGTCCATGAGCACGGCGGTCGAGCCAGCAGTGGTCGATGACGGCGAGGACGAGGAGATGTTGGTCGTCCAAAGGACGATACCATCGGCTGATGACAAGACAAGATTAGAAGTGTTGGTGAGAGCAAGCGAAGGTGCAGAGGAGGAGGTGACTGGCGTCGCACGGTTGGCCACCCACACGACGGTGAGCTTGGGGATCTTGTTGTACCATATGCCGAGGTACAACTTTCCGGGAGTGGAGTTGGAGAGGGAGAAGAAGCCCAAAGCAAAGTCGCCGCCGCTGGACACGACGTTGGTGCCGGAGGAGAGCGGCTTGCCGGGGACAAGCCGGTCGTCACATGTGCGCAAGGCCGGCAGCAGGAGGAGGATGGCCGCTATGTAGATGAAGCTCACCGGCGCTAACCTATCCATATCTCGGGTCGCTCTAGTGGTGTACGTTTCCATATGCTACTGCACCAGTTGAAGCTATATAGCACCGGAATGACTGCACAAAAGAAAGAGCAAACTTAATTTGGAACTGTGAACGACGTTGGCCCGCACTGCAAGCGTGACCAAAGAGACTTACGAGAGGTAGCTGTGTACGACGCAGATGACATTCAAGTATTCAACAGCTTGAAAATCTAGCGCATGCTACGACCAAAGAGACTTGACCGAATATCTTTGAACGACATATCTGTAATTTTGTGGTGATACTACAAATTGTCCAGATTCCGTATATGTCGTGTTTGTATCTATCATCATAAGTAGTGCTAGGAGTTGGACCGTGCCGAGCCAGGCTCATCATGCCTTGGCCCTGAGAGAATCAAGCAGCAGATTTCAGGGCACAGCCCGGCCCAAAAGCACGTTGTGCCTCTCTCGGGCCAGGCCAGCCCAAGCACAGCATGTTTTCTCTCAGGCAAGAAACTTGTCAGACTGGCTGCTGGCAGTCAGGAAAAAAAACTGAGTCTCAATCAAAATACAGTCAACACAGGTCCATCAAATCCATGTAAATCAAGTCTGAAATACATGTAAATCAAGTCCATAACAGTCCATCAAAAGATAAGTCCAGTGCAACTTTAAAAGTCCAGTCTCAATCAAAGTACAAGTCTCAAACTATCACAAGAGAAAAACAAAACTTTAAGGGAAAAGAAAAATTTTATTAATGGTATGCCTCGTTAAAAACCTTACACCCCAGTGTGGGGCCCCCTCAGTAAGGAAAAGAGTACAGACCAGTGTCCAGAGTCCATATTAGTTCACTAATACATCAGCAGTTCAAAGATACACAAGCAGTTCAAACTGCAAATAGAAACTAAGTAAAACTAATCAATATTCAAATCTGCAACTGCAAGTTCAATCTCAGGATCTTCAAGTTGATGTGCTTCCTTTCATCTGCTCTTTGCCAATCTTTGAGGCAAGTTATTACCTCCACTGTCTTAGGTGCAAGAGAAGACCTCCGTTCTTCGATAATCCTTCCAACTGTGCTGAATGTTGCTTTCGAAGAAACAGTTGAGACTGGTACAAGTAAAATGTCACTGGCAAAATGACTTAAAACAGGAAAACTATATTGGTGTTCCCTCCACCACTCATGTAGATTTACCTTAGCACCCCTCAAAGTACAATCAGTGCCTGCAAAGTTATTACTAAGATAATGATTCAATTCAGCATTAGGATTCCACCTTTGAGAGGAGGTAGAGGCAGTAGATTCTTTGCCCTTCGCCCGCTTCCACAAGTGTGATTTCAAGGTGTGATCAGTTTCTGTCTCCTCCTCAACAGCATGAGACTCCACCTTGCTTTCGCCATACTTCCTATAATACAAGTTTAAAACTCAAAACAAGTCATCTTTAACATAATTGAAAGAATCTGAAAATTCCATTTCAAATGCCTCACCTATACCCTCCATATCACATTGCATGTGACACTACGGAATGTCGTGACTTTATAAATTGTGAAATTGGAGATTAAAACTTTACGGTATGAGGATTAATCGCGTTTCCGGGCCGATTTCGGGAGTTTGGGCCTTTCCGGGGCGAATTGGGCCTTAGGGGGGACCCCACTTGGGCCAAAGAGGGGTTTTCCCGGCCAATGACGGGGAGGAGGGCAGCATGAACCCTGCCTGCGCCCCCTCCCTCATGTGCGCCCCCACCTAAACCCTAGCCGCCCCTCCCCCTCTCCCCTCCTCCCCCACACGCCTCCCCCTCTCCTCCTTCCCCCATGCGCCACCCCTCCTCCCTCTCCTCTCCACCCTCCTTGCTGGCCTAGGAGAGCTCCACACCTTGCCATCCCGCTGTTCTCTCCCTCGGGAAGCTCCGCGACGAGGAGATCCGGCAGTTCCGGCGTGAGGAAGAAGATCGGGGGAACCGGGAGGAGAAGATTCGACGTTCGTCGTTCGTCGGGCGAAGGTATGGCTATGGGTGATCCTTGGGGATGGACTAGGTGCTGTGCTAGAGGATTTTTTGGTGTTTTTAAATCGAAAAGTGGTGCTGCAATTAGATGGAATTGGTGAAAACTAGAGATTGCATAGTGTTCTGTTTCGGGCAGATTGGGCACACGACCTAGGGTTTGAGTTTTCGCGATTTTAGACTCGGAATTTGGTCGTCCACCTGTTGAAGAAGTTGTAGGTAATTTAATCACCTTTAATTGGACACCAAGAACGTACAATTCTGCCCAGCTGTTTGAAAGTTATGGTCGTTTTACCGAACGTGTTCAAAACTGTGATAGATCGGGTTGATCTGTAGATTAGGCAATTTTAGAGGCCGAATCAGCTTTTCCCAATACTTAGAAAAAGCTAGGAAATTTCCTAATATTCACGATGATGTACTCGTTTACTTGATTTGGAGTCCTAGAACTCAAGTTATGCTAGTTTGAAGCCTGCTGTCCCGGCGGGACAGATTCTCTGTTTTTCGGTTTTGGGAGTAGTTTGCGAAGTCGGGGTAGATGAGGGATTGTGTACTGTTTTGTGGGCACGTTTTGAGTGTGTGGTATCTATGTGCAAGTGGTGTGACCCCGGGAGTGCCCTCATCCTCTCGCCAATCCGTCGCCCGCGGTTAAAGCAAGTGTATTGGAATGGGTAGTTTGTAGTATGGATTGCTAGTCTTGACTAGGTGCAAATTGATTACATGATATGCTATCTTACCATGGTTAGTGTTTGCCAATGATATGATGAAAATGGTTTGTTATGATGCTATGCAATGATTAGTTGTTTATGTTTATGGCATAATTGCATACATGGCATGTGAACTGGCTAGGTCGGTGAGAAAGTCATAACTAGTCCGGTAAGGTCTGTGAGTAAGTTATGACTAATCCGGAGCGCTATTGAGTAAGACCTACCTCGTGATTCCATCCACCGTGGTGAGTGGAAGCGAGGAGTAGGCACCCTACATCTACGGGATGGAAGGGGAAAGAGGGTGCACGCCGACGAGTGTGCACTCGGCAATACCGGTATGTGCTTCAAGGAGACATGTGCATTGCATTGCATACATGATGATGGTAATGGAGTGTGTATAATGAGATTTGGACATGATTATGATGTTGAGCATGATGTGTAGCGATGTTAACATTGAACCGTTCTTTATGTTCTATTGCAATATACTTGCTGAGTGATGAACTCACGCTTGTTGCTTTATGTTGTTTTTAGGTACCATGAAACCGGCATGCGGGAAAGGGCATTAGCTACACTTCTACACGTAGCTCCATACTTATAGACAGTTTAATCATTTGGAGTCATGATAATAAAAATACTGCCAATAATTTTGGTATATAGCTTGGTTTTGAACTTAAGTTCTTCGTTTGTGTCGTTATAATTTGTGGAATGGTTGAATTCATTGTTTTATACATAAGTAATGCTATATCCATTGTTATTGCTATTTTATATGTTTCATATCATGCTATATCTTGTCTTATTATTGCCGTTGCCTCATTTCATGGAAAAACAAAGGAGATGCTGCCGAAATTTTCGGTTTAGCATTTGTGCCTTTGCTGTAATTTATCTTTATTTGTGGTATTTAGATGTTGTTTAGTCTATGTTTGGTGACATTCAGGGCATACTAGATGCCGAGGTGTTACATTGCAATCCATCTAATTTTTTGCATGGATCAAAGATGGTAGCAAAGCAATATGCATGTGATATAGAACTAAAGTATTTCAGGAACTTTACCTCCATCGGTGCAACAACAGAGGAAAGAACTAGATCAGATCTACACTCAGCAAATGGCTCAACAATTAACCAAATGTACTCAATTACTAAGCATGTGTAGAATAATAAACACCAGGTAGAACATTAGTTGTTGCATAGAAGTTCTTTAAGAAATCTCTAAAACGACTCATAACACTCCAATCATAATTAGAAAGTACCAAATCAAGATCTTGAGTGTTAGCATTCACAAACACAGTAATTATATTTTCATACCCCTCTAGCTTCTTAAGCATAAGGTAGGTGGAATACAGTCTAACCTTCATATCAAGACAAAATTTTCTTGGTCTCATATCATTGGCCCTGCAATAATCAGCAAATTTACAAGCAACTTGGGGGGCTACTTGATATGTACCGAATAGCACCACGAATATTGTTTAAATATTTGCTAATAACAGATATACCATCTTGAACAATCAGATTTATAATATGGCATACACATCTTTGGTGAATAACATATCCATTAATATAGGACTGAAGTTGAGGACTAAGGATATCCATGGTGGTGAATTAGAGGAAGCATTATCAAGAGTAATAGAATGGATTTATATACTAGTTTGAAATCACTAATTACCTCAAGAATAGTTTTAGCAATGGCATCTCCACAATGTGATTCATCCATTAACTTAAACCCTATGACTCTCTTGTTTAGATTGTGTGAATCATCTAAATAGTGAGCAACTACACTAAGATAGCATGTTCATTGGTGCGATGAAATCCAAATACCCAAAGTTAAAGCAAATGAAAACTGAACCTTTTTAAAAGTTTCTTTTAACACAGCAAGATCATTCTTGTATAATGCTATTAGATCAGATTTTGTGGTTCTTCTACTAACAGGTTGGTACTGCGGGCAGAAAGCACGCTGAATCATTCTAGCAAAGTTACAGCTTTCACCCATCATAATACGTAAATCTTCAGAGACAATATACCATGCTATTTCATTGCGCGCTACCTGTGGGTTGTAAACCCATGTACTTACAGACCTGTCGGCAGTGAAGTTCAATTGAGTCTACACACGTTCTCAAGTCTTTCCTAACTTGATCAAACAAGCTTTGTGGTGCTGATTCAAATGCCCAGTGCCTCTAGTGGAACCTGCACTCAACTCAGCTTTACACACCGCAAATTCTTGTGGTATACCATCAATAACAACTGTACTCTTATGCATATGCTTCCAACATTCAGCCACACGCTTACTACCACCACCAGATGCACTAGATGATGGTGGCGTAGTTGGAGTCGTACTACCATCACCTTGCGACTGATCCCTGATCCTCTCATTACCATTACCATCACAGGGCGACTGATCACCAATCGCATTACCACCACTACCTTGCGTGAATATATCATCTTCCTCACCCTCTATGCCATCCATATGACGGTCGTCCATGCCATAATCTCCCATGCTTAGGGAGAGTTGGCACGAATCGATGTGGCCATCATCACAAGAAATAGGATGAGAAGAACTACCATCTGTAGCAATGCTAGCACGGGCTGCAGGGCGTTTTGATATACACCCTGCCCTCCTTGAAACTTGCTTCTTGTTCTTCATCGCACACTCACTCTCATATCATTACTAGGGCTAGACCACTGGAGACTGGAGAGGGAAGATTAAAGAGTGAAGAGTTTAAGAGAAGAGAGAAGAACGAGCAGATGCATTTTATAGGCAGATCGGGTAGACGGGCATCGGCTACCGAGCAACGGATAGATGCGAGAGTTCATTTAACAGCAATAGAGGAAGATCTCCATTCTCAAATCTCAAGAGTCAAAAGAAAAGCAGTAGAGGTAGAGGAAGAGGAGTCGAGGAGCCCATGTTCCATGGACGATGGGGAGAAATGAAGGCACCGGGGACAAATCGAAGCAAATCATAACTCACAAGTCAAAAAGCATACCAAAGGTTGTCACCGCCAAGGTGAAGGGCATCACCTGCATTGGAGACGATGAGGATGTCGAGGAGGCCACGTCGTCGCCTGGTGTTACCACCGGTCTGCGATCCCGTCCCGTCCCGCGTCCCCTGGTGGTAGGCATCGCCGCACCACACGCCACGCCGTCGCCCTCGCCCTAGATCTAGAGGAAACCACCTGCGTCGCCATTGCTAGGGTTAGAGATTGAGGAGGTGCGGGGCTCAGGATATGAGGAATTGGGGATCGAGGGGGAGTGGGGGAGTGGGGGAGATAGCTACTTCGGTAAGTGGGGGGGTAGGTGAGGTGAGGGGCTCTACTTCCGGGTCAAGCCATGGCTCCGCAAACCGCCAGGCCATTTTTTGTGATTGGCTGGCCCAAGCACGGCCTGGGGCATTGGGTCATGCCGGGCAGCACGACGTGCCCATTTTTTAGGCACGACACGGGCACGGCTCTCTGGCCAAACCATCATGGCCCATTTGCATTCGTGTCAGGTCGGGCTTCGTGCCTTCTTTTTCGGGCCGTGCTCGTGTCAGCCCGACCGACCCGGCCCATTCTCCCAGCACTAACCACAAGTGTGTCGCATCAAAGAGACTTCACGAGATTAGTTGTGAACGATGCAGATGCCATTTAGTGAGCTTGAAAATTTAGCGCATCCTATGACCAAAGAGTCTCTACAAATTGTTATTTGGAACAAACCACCACATGTTATTTGAAAATTTCACCAGATATTTGTGAATGGCACGCATGTTATTTGGAACAAACCATCACATGCCACTACATATTGCATAAATTTTATATATACCATCGTCTACCCAAATGTAGGGGTGGTAATGGGTTCAAACCCTGGTCTCAACAATAGTTGATTAACAATACCTGTTTCGCAAACATTTAAGCACTATATGAGCATGATCGATCATTCTTTACACTGCATTGTGTTGAAGTATTAAGTGATCTGCCCGTTTTTTCTCATCAACTTAAGTTTTTGGGTGAACTGGCTGATGCATGCAACTCAATATAGTATCAGAGTCAAGAGGTCTTGAGTTTCAAGACTTGGTTAGTGCAATTAAAAAATAATAATTACAGCCAACTTCTATTCCATGTCGAAGGCCTGAGGGAATCTACACGTGAGGGGGAGTGTTGAAGTATAAGTGAACTTGTCCGTCTTTTCTCATCAGCTTAAATTTTTGGGTAAACTAACTGGTGCATACAACTCAATACATTCGTCGTGTCAGGTGCTTCGATTCCTCGTGAGGATGCAGCATTTGCATCGATGTCAGGGTAAAACAGGGTTTCAAATTTCGTTTTGGATTAAATCTCGTCACCTGCCGAAATCCGAAATTTCGCTGAGATCTCGTTATTTCGGAAGAAATCCGAACGAAATACAAAAACCAAAATTTAAATCCGGTCAAATCCAGTCAAATTTTAATCAAATCTCGGTCAAATTGACTGAGATCTCGGCGAGATTCACCGAGATCTCGGCGAGATAAACCGAGATCTCGGACTTTGATTTTTTTTAGGGTTTTTTCAATTTCGCTGGAATTATGATCTACCGACTGCCCCACATTGGAAACGACGCGAAGAATCCAATCCGGTTAAATCCGGTCAAAATTTATTCAAATCTTGGTCAAAAAACCGAGATTTTGATCCATTTCACCAAGATTTCGCCAAGATTATAGGGTACTGTAGCACTTTTAAATTTATGATGGTAAAAAATCGTCAATTTTTTTTGAAATTTTGGTCAAGCATGGAAAACAACTCGAACAATCTAATCCGGCCAAACTACGGTTAAATCTGGTCAAAATTTATTCAAATCTCGGTCAAAAAACTGAGATTTCGGTCCATTTCACCGAGATTATAGGGTACTGTAGCACTTTTAAAATTTTTTAGGGTTTTTTTAATTTCGCCGGGATTATGGAACTCGGGGGGGTCCGAAATCCGAAATTTCACGGGATTTCGGCGAGAATTTGAACCCTGGGGTAAAACTAGCCTTCGGGCAAAGTAACAATATACCAAACTTGAAGCTTGTGGCAGTTGCCCAGCTCGTAAGATTAGCTGGCATGGAAAGTTGATTAAGACCAAAGATGTGACATTTAGTTACTTTTGAGTTCCCTAAGCTTGCGTGCATTGGACCAGGACACTGTTTGCATTCCGTATCTGTCCTCTTCCTTGAATGTGTTCACCTTGTAGTGTCTTTCAGACCTTGTGCAGATGGATAATAATACTCCCTCCATCCAAATTTACAAGATATATTTTTAAAATAATCTTATCCATAAATATATGATGTATTTCATATTCCAATGCAAAATTAATATGATGTTCTCTTTATATCCCTAGTAAATATTCATCTTTAATTACTTTTGTCGACGATTGGGGAGCAGGCCCCCGCCGAGCTTACTTGTTGGTGGAGGGACCAACCGCGACCCCTTCTCACGTGAGGGAGTACTCAGAGGAGTGACTCACTGGACTTCAACGGGCGAGGACACAGTAATTTACCCTGGTTCGGGCCTCTCAGGAAGGAGATAATAGCCCTACTCCAGCTCGTGTATGCTTTCGTATGTGTGTGTCCTTGCCTCCCCCCTTCACAGCGGGGATGCTTTATAGTTTACAAAGGGGCGTACTTGTTCAAGCCCACTAACTCCACGTTCGACCAGGTCCAACGTGGTAACTAACAGATCCTATACCCCAGCCACGTTCCCGCGGAGAACGCAGCGAACTAGCGGAGGTTACGCAGCTGGCGGTTACCGACCTCGGGATCACGTCAGGTCGGCTAACAACTAACTCCGGACTCGGCCACCTCATCTGAGCACGAGCCATCGACCCACCAGGTTATGCGACCTTCTCAGGTCCCGGTAAGGCCGTCCCTAGGAACGACCTCCTGGTGGCCAGGTCGGGGACGAGCTCGTGTTGCTCGTGGCGCCCGGCTAGGTCGTCCCGGGGGACGGCCTTCCGGTGGTTCGGGCAGTAGTGAGCCCGTGCCACTCGTGGCACCCGAGGTAATTTATGGGATCTATCCGACCCCCCGACAACTTTATATTCTCTACATGCATGCATTGAGTATATTGCTTCGTGATAATAATTAAGAATAATATGTTATTTTTAATATCTTCTTGGTCTATGTATCAAGAAAAAAATATGTCTTATAAATTTGGATGGAGAGAGTACCAATCAATAGATGAGAACGAAGACTGTCACCACGTACAGGAGCCGTGGAGGGAGGCATTTGGAACTTGGAAGTGATGTCTCTGCATTAATTGACGCCAAAAGCCACGAAGTAACGAAGCAAGTATTACGATACAGAAACTTGCTTCTATTTCTGAAAGAAAATTTGTATATGTTCGGTGCTTTACAATCTGTAACAAATTTCTTTTTCAGTGAACCACAACAGCACTCATGGTAAGGTTCTAGGCTCGACAATAGCTGCTTAACAATACCTGTTTCGCAAACATTTGTACACTATATGAGCACGATCGATCCTTCTATACACCGAATTGTCGTGTCAGGTGCTTCGGTTCCTCGTCAGCATCCAACATCTGCATCGCTGTCAAGGTGCGTGAAACTAGCCTTCCGGCAAAGTAACAGTAACACCGAACTTGAAGCTTATGGCAGTTGCCCAGCTCCTAGGATTAGTTGACATGGAAAGTTGATCAAGACCAAAGATATAACATTTAGTTTCTTTTGAGTTCCCTAAGCTTGCGTGCATTGGACCAGGAAAATGTTTGCATTCCGTGTCTGTAATCTTCCTTGGAGGAGATCAGTGGCACGTAAATCAAACTTCATAGTCCGTTCTGCGAGGGTTAACGACAAAATTTAGAGAGAGACACGAGCAAAGAACAGTATATATTTCAGAGGGTGCTGCCCTCATGCCCTGATCTCTCTGGAAATAAAGAACATTACGAACCAGCGTATACTTTCTAGCCATGAAGCCCTTCTCTCCCCTGAAGCTCATCTCACTCACTATACTACTATCCTCATTCCTCACTGCCACTGCCGTGCCATCCGTAGAAGAACAAGCTGGAGCGCTCCTTGCATGGAAAGCCACCCTCGATCCCAAACCAGCATGTCCTGCAATCCTGGGGAAACAAGACGTGGCCATGCAACTGGCATGGCATCAGGTGCGATACACAAGCAAGGCACCAGGTGATCAGCAAGATCTCTCTGCGGGGGATGCGGCTGAGGGGGACACTCGATGCCCTCAACTTCTCAGCCTTGACGACCTTGACGGCTCTCCAGCTCCCACGCAACCGACTTACCGGGAGAATTCCTCCGAATGTTGAGCTCCTCAAAGAGCTCAACGCTTTGGATCTGCACGGCAATCAGATAAGAGGCTCAGTTCCACCTGTTTTGGCGAACCTGACAAACCTGCGTTTGTTAATGCTCAATGACAACCAAGTTTCTGGTGAAATACCAAGGCATATAGGTGAACTAGAGAATCTTGTGAGCCTAAACTTGTCAAGCAATCACTTGACAGGTCCAATCCCTTGTGAAATAGGCCACCTAAAGCACTTGGTTAGGTTAGATCTATCTGATAATAACCTTCTTGGTCCAGTTTCCTTCAGTCCAGCTAACTCATCCATGCAAAATCCTACCAGTAACTTTTCATATCAGTCCATTCCTGGAGTTACAGTAAAATTAGAAAACCTAAACATACTAGACATATCCCGAAACAAACTAGCAGGCCCCTTTCCCCAAGATATACTAAAATTAAGGAACCTAGAGTACCTAGACCTTAGTCTAAACAACTTTTTTGGCCACATCCCTGATGAACTAGGAAATTTGACTACACTCACCACTTTGCACCTTTATGATAATCAACTTTCAGGACCAATTCCTCAAACAATAGGAAATTTGGGGAAGCTGAAGGAGCTCAACCTTGCTAAAAACCTACTTGTAGGTTCCATTCCGAAAAAGTTGGGCAACTTGATAAAACTCGTGAACTTGTATATCTGGAGTAACAACTTCTCTGGGCACATCCCTCAAGAATTGGGAAATTTAATGAATTTACAAAGCATAGATCTTAGCAACAACACACTAACTGGTTCTATTCCAGACAGCTTTGGGAATTTGACTGAACTCACTAACTTGCACCTTTTTGATAATCAATTTTCTGGACCAATTCCTCAAGCACTAGGAAAATTAATGAATTTACAATTCTTGGGGCTTAGCAACAACACACAGGCAGGTTGCATTCCAACGAGCATAGGCAATTTGACTACACTCACTGCCTTATACCTTTATCACAATCAGTTTTCTGGACACATCCCTCAAGAATTAGGAAATTTAAAGAATTTACAACACCTGGTTCTTGGCAACAACACACTGATAGGTTCCATTCCAAAGAGCTTAGGCAATTTGACTGCACTCACTACCTTGGCCCTTGATGCCAATCAATTTTCTGGATACATTCCTCAAGAATTTGGCAGCTTAATGAATCTCAAGGTGTTGCAACTCGATCGAAGCAATCTCTCTGGTGCCTTGCCACGGGAATTATGTGCAGGACGCTTGCTCCAGAGATTCACTGCTTCTGACAACAACCTGAATGGACCCCTGCCATCAAGTTTCATAAATTGCAGAAGCCTAGTCAGAGTTCGTCTTGAAAGAAATCAACTAGAAGGAGATATCTCTGAGTTGGGGCTTTATCCAAATCTTGTGTATTTGGATATGAGCTCAAATAAATTATTTGGTCAATTATCTGATAACTGGAGGGAATGCCATAATCTTACCATGCTACGCATCTCAAATAACAACCTCACGGGAAAAATACCCATCGGCATGGGGCAGCTGCCTCAACTAGGAATACTTGATGTTTCATCAAACAAGCTTGAAGGAGAGCTACCAAGTGTACTGGGAAATCTAAAAAGATTGTACCAGCTTAACCTTGCAAACAATTTGCTCAACGGAAGCATACCACAAGAAATTGGAGGGCTGTCCAATTTGGAGTATCTGGATTTGTCATCAAATAACCTAAGTGGGTCTATACAAGAGTCAGTCAGCCATTGTCTCAAGCTTCAACTTTTGAAATTAAGTCATAATAACTTCAAAGGCATCATCCCTATCGAGCTAGGAATGTTAGTCAACCTACGTGAACTATTGGATTTGAGTCATAATTCATTTGCAGGGGTCATACCAAGTCAACTAAGTGGTTTGAACATGATAGAGGCATTGAATTTTTCACACAATGAATTGAATGGATCCATTCCATCGTCCTTTCAGAGCATGGTAAGCTTGACATTCATGGATGTATCGTACAATGAACTGGAAGGCCCAGTCCCACAAAGTAGATTCTTTGGAGAAGCTCCAATTGAATGGTTCATGCATAATAAGCTGCTATGTGGTGTAGTGAAAGGATTGCCTCCTTGTAGTCCTACTCAGCGTGGAGAAAAAAGGAAACAATATAAAGCTATTTTATTAGCTACTTTCCTTGTTTTCATAACTAGTGTTCTTATTGCAGCAACACTATTGATGTTCCGACATAAAAGAAAGACATCGAAGTCACGTAATACAGATGAAGTGCTGCAAGAAAAGATGTTTTGTGTTTGGAACTTTGACGGGGGAGACGTGTTCAAGCAAATTGTTCAAACAACAGATAATTTCAGCGAGGCGCATTGCATTGGTACTGGGGGATATGGATCTGTCTACAAAGCTGTACTTCCGACAGGTCAAATATTTGCAGTTAAGAGGGTTCACATGTTAGAACATGAGAGTTTCATGAATGAGGATCTCTTCAACCGTGAAATAGATGTCTTAATGCAGATCCGACATCGAAACATAGTGAAACTATTTGGGTATTGCTCTGCTAGCCAAGGCAGGTTTCTTGTCTATGAATATGTAGAGAGAGGAAGCTTAGCAGCAACTCTGGGAGTTATCGAAAGGGCAGTTGAGTTGGAATGGAAAAGGAGGATAGATATTGTTATAAATGTAGCTCATGCTTTAACATACATGCATCATGATTGTTCTCCACCCATAGTCCACCGAGATATAACAAGCAACAATATCTTACTTGATCTGGAATTTAAAGCTTGCATCTCTGATTTTGGTTTGGCTAAAATACTGAATGTTGATGGCTCGAATTGCACAAGGCTTGCTGGAACGCAAGGATATATTGCCCCAGGTAAAAATGAAATCATATATATATATATATATATATATATTGATTATTTGTTGGACTTTATAATGTTATCTTCTACTGTATTTGTTTTTGTAAGTTCTCCGGTATACATTGCTTCCTTTGTATTAATTACAAAATTTGAAGCATATTTCACATTCAGGAAACACATTCAGGGAAGTATTTAGTGCAGACCCATATTTGAGAACTACCATGGCAACACGTGTATTGTCGGATGATGTTTAGATGCACTGGATTAAAGCAGACTTGAGGAGGTTGGACGCCTCATACATAGGGGTGGCAACGGGGGCATTCCCCGCCAGGGAGTGCCTCCCCATCCCCGTCCCCGTGACATGAAATTTTCCCCATTCCCGTCCCCATTCCCCGTCTCGGGGGAGAAAATCCCCCCGTCCCCATCCCCGTTCGGGTATCGGGGCCCCGTCGGGGACCCATCCCCGCGAAAAGTGCACACAAGAAAAGAGCTCTTATAGCCATTTTAACTCTAAAATTATATCAACAGGCAAGGAAAAAAAGAATGCATGCATTCATTGAAAATTATGTTGTCCCGTTTATGAAAATATGGTTATGATGGGCTAGAGAATATGTTTGCAATCTAACAATTAAATTGGACTAAACTAAATTCGGGTCCCCAACCGGGTCCCCGCGGGGAAAGAAATTCCCCGTCCGTGTCCCCGCCATCCCCGATGGGGGAATCATTTTCTCCGTTTCCATCCCCGCGGGGGACGATTTTTTCCCATACCCGTCCCCTAATAGAGGAATTCCCCGCCGGGGATCGGGGAATGGGTCCCCATTGCCACCCCTACTCATACATATTCTCCAAGTTTGCGAGTAGGTTATTTGTAAAATTGTCCATTATGCCTCTCCACGTTGCCCTAAATACAGTGCATTCAAGGCTCATACAGCTAATGGATATATATAGCACACATATATGAATATGTACTAGATATACCCTTTCGTCTTCTGGTGTCACCTAGTGGTAATGGTAATGGTTTTTTTCAGAAACCAAAATTGTTGTGGGTGCGTATCATTAATTAGAGAAGACTTTTTAAGAGATACTACCAGCGCAAGAGCCAACATGCTATTTAATACTGCTCCTCTCTAATTCTACCTAGGAGCTTGTGACGAGTAGTCTCTTCACCAAAAGTCGACTCTAGCATTTTTTTGCACTTTTCCCCCTGCCACATCAGCGAAGCATGTCCACCTCATCACTAAGAGACGCCATATTAAATGGCCCAATAAAATTATAATATTATGAAAATACTTCTCGAGACAAGTCTACACATATAATTTTCATGTATCCAATTTAAATATTTAAAATTATAACGATAGTTAAAGTTTCGAAAGTTTGATCATCACTATGTCTAAAACGACAGATATTACCAAACTGGAGGGAGTATCTTTTTTGCTTAGAAGAATGTGCTAAGAGACACTCTTGATTCTCCATTGTACATGCCCTACACTAGGCCTTACATCACAGTAATGAAAATATAAGCGCCAGTGAGTCAGTGACAGATTACAAAAAATGCAACGACCAAAGTAATTACCCAGACCAGACTGCACAAGTTTGCTTCTCCTGCCAGCTGCCACCCATTGAACTCATATTGGTGTATTTTAGAGTGCTTAGCTAATGTTTTTTATCCTGGTTATTATGTCTATGTATATTGTGTATCCATGATCCCATGGATAGATAGTAGATGCATGCGGATCATTACATTGATCTTTTCAACATTGATATTGCAGAGCTCGCATATACAACGAATGTTACAGAGAAATGTGACGTATACAGCTTCGGGGTGCTTATTCATGAGCTATTTATGGGATTCCATCCAGGCAACTTCCTTTCATCCCTATCGCTCACAACCAAGAGAAGCGTATCAGTGAAAAGTTTGTTGGACTCCAGACTCCCACTACCGGATGCTGAAACTGCTAGAGAAATATTTAATGTGCTCAGTGTTGCTGTTCAATGCTTGGAGCCTAATCCTTCACAAAGACCAACAATGAAGAATGCAACTACTAGAGTGCTTTCTTCAGTCAAAAGATGCTGCGACCTTGATTATCTGCAAAGTGAGCTCACCATTCCAGCCCAGTAGTGCTTATGGGTGATGAATCTTCCAAGCACATATATAGTTTCATCTGTAGCTAGCAATTTCGTATTAGAAAACGCATTTTGTCATTACGTGACGGTTTGCTTTGCTTTACCTTCGTCATATGTACGCGTAACGTGACGTTGCACTTAAATTGATCACATATAGTGCCATGTGACATTTGGATCCAATCATAAAGTGTATATTTAATTTCTTTCTTTAATTCGTCTGATCCTATGTTTACCAATTTATGAGCAAATAAATTTGGACAACTATGCGATTCTGCATGTTTTCAATAATTTCTAGATGAACTTATTTGCAGGAAATAATATGACAGGACGATACCCAAATTAATCCAGAATTGAGATACACATATACCCAACAAAACAACCAGTCATTATTGGCAGTGAAGCGTGCGGCATCGATCACCCGTCGTTTTGGCGACCGTACGACGGCGGACGGCTCTGGCGCGAGCGGCGAGGGAGAACCGGAGAAGAGGTGTACGCTGGCAGGTGGGAGGAACTGGGCTAAAATAGCAAAAGTGGAGGCCGAAATTTGGGTCTCGAGAGAACAGAACACACGAGTGCACGAGCAGTGTTTGGCCCATACACAGCTCATCTGAATTTTCAGCCCTTCTGCCTTGAGATAAATCTTCACTTTTACCGCCAAAACTCCGCTCCGCCGTCGCTCGAAGAGCAACCAGCAGCGCTCCTCGCCTGGAAAGCCACCGTGCAAAGCCAACACGCCCCCTGCTATCCTGGTTTGAGAACACTACGAGCAGAATCAGCTACAAGCAGATGTACATAGAGCACAACAGACGTTACGGAATTGTTTGATGCAGAACAGGTGACGACCACGATTTTGCCTCAGATGGAGTGAGTGAGTCCACAGTGCACTTAACACCACGTCAATTTAAAAAAAAAAAAAAAAAAAAGATCGAAGGGGACGGGCTGGGAAGATCTTTACAATTTGCCTACGAGATTTCGGCGTGTAAAGTAGTCGCAATAAAACTACTTTACCCGCTCCCCGTATTTCGGCGAACGCACTGTGGCACCCCGAAGCCCTTTACACAACACAGAGCTTGCATCCGAGTTTTGGTGTAGCCCAAGTTCTAGATGTGCATGCATCCGACTGCACAAGGCTCTCTAGGACAAAAGGATATCTTGCCCCAGGTAAAATTGTATCTACGTCGGTTAAATCAACGTGTGATTATCTATTTTGTTCATAATTTTTGCAGTCTCAAACCAATATAATGTAGATTTTATGTTGCACAGTATGTCCGTCCCTACAATCTACATTACCATTCGTCAATTCATCCGTACTTACATAAAGAATGGGTTCTCAAATTTTTGACATAGCAGACCTTGCATGTACAGCAAGGGTGACAGAGAAGTGCGACGTCTGTAGCTTTGGGGTCCTCGTGCTTGAGTTGTTTATAGGACATCATCCAGATGATTTCTTTCGTCCCAATCGTCCATTCTCTTCACAGATATGTAATTTCAACAGGTGATTTTCTTGGGGTGAATAACATTGACATCATCTCTTTCGGGTTCGATTTTTTCAAAGTTGGGCGACTGGAGTTGCATTTAGGCCCTGTTTGGTACGGTTTCAGATTCTAGTAGAAACGAAAACGGTTTCAGATTCTTGATACAAACGTTTCAGGTAGGATTCTGTGAATCGGGTGGAACGGGGTTGAGATTGATTCGGCCACAGAGTGGAAAAAGAAGAAAAGGAGAAATGTTCCAAGGAGAATCGTTCCGAGCTTTAGCCCGTTTGGTTGGGTTTCTTCCAGAATCTAGTAGAAACGGCCCGGTTCCAAATCGCCAAACGGAGCCTTATTCAATTATCCCAATTCAATATGCTGAAGTTTTAGCCTTTTCCCACTGCCCCCAGTTGGTAGTGTAACAAAATCCGTTGGTTACTTTCGAAGCAGGGCAAGCATGTCAGTTTAAACTTGAAAACTTATTTTCTTTGGCACATTACTGCCAAAGCACCTCGCTCTTATTACAATCCATGCGTTTGAAATTTTGAATATCTCGAATTGCAAAGGTGCAACTGAAATTTGTTTATTTCCAACCATTCGATATAAATTCTTTTTCAACTTGCCATTGTCTTCTGGTAAACCCCTATTTTTAGTTTCCTAATAAACCAACTGGATTAGACCGAAAAATGATTGCCACATGACATACCCATAATGCAGTACTGCATTTTTTAGCCCAATTCAAACACATCTTGGTAAACCACTTTCGGCACACAACAAATTTTGGGAGCCATCATCCAACCATAACGCATGAACAAAGCGAATTGCTTCGCAGATACCACATTGTCATGTGGCAGGGCTCCGATCTCTGGAGCCATGGCTTCTCCTAGCGGATCCGATCTCCGGAGCAGCGTGCGATGGAGGAGCGGCCGGTGCCGGCGTGCCGGCGTGCCGGCGTGCGTGTGCGGCTGCGGAACCGGTGCCAAACAGGGCCATACGGTTTCGGCGCTACCGCGAATGGTGGTTAGAAGAGGAGTGGGCTCTGCTAACAAGACAATCTCGCATCCTTCTCTGATCATCACCAGATCATTTCTTCGGGGCATTCCAGTGAAGCTTTACTGGAATCTGCTCCTCGGCGTCAAGTTCTTCACAAAGCCTCCGACGTCGTCGTTGCAATACTAGACGTACAAGGAAGAGAGCAGTCAGCAGCATAGTCGTTACGGCGGTCTGGCTAGGCGCGGCGAGCGTGGAGCGTGTGGACGCCTAGGCGATGATTAGATGATAAAAATAATAAATAATATCTCATATGACATAAAATCAACTAAATATACTTCATATGAAAGAAAATTAGAGATGACAAGCAAGTAAATAAATAGTTCCAAATAGGATAACAAAAGATACAACTAGCAGCAGTAGAGGGATAGGGAATCAGGATTTTACTTCTACTACTAAGTACTACTACTACAATACTATTGCCTGTACTACTACTACTTCTGCAGTACTACTACTACATATACTACAACTACTGCAGTACTACTACTATGCCTGAACGCTTCCCTGAGTTCCCCCTCCTCGAGCCTGATGCCTCTGCCCCCGACGCTAATGGCTCCGCCCAAGCCCGATGCCGTCCCGACGCCGACGGCTCCACCCACAACACCGACGGCTTCGCCCGAGTCCGACGCCAACCCCAAAACCAACTAGGGTTCTTCTTCCCCAACCCCGACACCTCTGCTTGAGCTCCCCTGCCCCATCGCCTCCCCCCAATCGAGCTTGCCCCTCCCCTAGCGCACAGGAACGGCATCGGCGACGGAGCAGAGCAGAGGAGTGGCGGTGGAGTGCCTCTACGCCTTGTGGTCGCCTCAAGTATACCCTCCAGTCGAGGAAGCCGGTCCTGGCGTCCCCCTTCGGCCACGGGACGCCTAGACGTCGACAGAGATATCTTACCGTGACAACATAGGTCAGCAGAGATATCTTGCCAGGCTATTCCAGCCTTTTGAAACATTTTCAGTACCAGCCATCAACAATCTACAAGCTCCTTCCTGCATTGTCGCCTTGCCTTCCTGCAGCTCCTGCGTCTGCAACAAAAGCCCACGTACCATGTTGAAACAACAAAGTATAAACCGGATAGTTATATTATTTATTGAAACGAATAGTGTTATTGGATTTTCCACATGAGACGACAAGCAAGGTAGGTAATTAGGCATCGTATAATATTTTTTTTGAAAGTTCTTTTAGGTTCTCCTAATGAAACTTAATTATTTACATATCCTCAAACAAAGTTGTAGATCTGCAAGAAAACCATTAATTTAATTACTGGGTGCTTTAGCATAGTTTGCTCTCGGGAGAGCACAACAACAATCATAGTGCAAATGTGCAATGATATGAATATGATGGCTCTATTAAAGTTATCACACAATATTTGCTTAGCTATATCTATGACCAAATATTTAAACTATAAGCAAATTCCAGAAAAACCTTATTTTCTGGAAAACCAAGTTGAACACTTCGCTGTCCATCAGTTTGCAGCCTTTGGTCTTCTTATCCAGGTGCTACGATTCCAGCAAATGGACGACGACTTGACTTCAGAACCTGAAGGCTGAAGCCCTACGACACTTCTTATATTGGAGGATGTCGTTGAATGTTGATGCGGAGAGCTGATGACACAAGAAAAATTTTAGTTTTATACAGTTCTTAAATTTGTTTGGACTGGATCAGAAAAGCTGCCAAGCGTTCCATGTCAGTTCCTTTCAAGGAATTTCTCTAATAGCATCTTCTCCACAAATAACGAATGTGCAACTTAATTATTTACATATCCTCAAACAGAGTTGTAGGTCTTCATATGCAGTTGCTACGATTCCAGCAAATGGACGACGACTTGACTTCAGAAATCAGAACCTGAAGGCTGAAGCCCTACCACACTTCTTAGATTGGAGGATATCGTTGAATGTTGATGCGGAGAGCTGATGACATAAGAAAAATTTTAGTTTTATACAGTTCTAAAATTTGTTTGGACTGCATCAGAAAAGCTGCCATGCGTTCCATGTCAGTTCCTTTCAATGAATTTCTCTATTACTAGCTAGCATACTACTCTCCACAAATAACGAATGTGCAACTGTCACCCATAGCGTGCATTGGTCCAGGAAACTGTTTGCATTCCGTGTCTGTCCTCTACCTTGGAGGAGATCAGTGGCGGTACCACATAAATCAAACTTCGAAGCCAACCCTGTGAGTGTGGGGGCTCCAGTCTTAGATTAGCGATAAAGACTCTTACTGTTGCATCGGACTGGCTAATGATGCAACCCGAAAGAAATCCAATCACTTATCTGAAACCGTACTCGGATTGAGAACAACAAATCGGCGCAACACACATGCTCTTGCCAACTGGTTGGAATCAATCCGAGCTTCCCGCATATGTGTTCGGTGCTAGTTCCCAAGATCAACGCCTAGCCCACACATATTTGGCACTCGAGATGTTTCATCACACATACAAATATGTAAAAGACATAAAAGTAGTCTAGAAACGATTACATCTACTCAATAATACACAAAGAGTAAAGAGCAGCGAAAATAACCTTAAGTCCAAAAGGGGAACAACGGTGTGCCAACCATAACCCATAGGCAACCGACTGGGGAAAACCCAGTTCATCCAACCAAGAAATCGCTTGACCCCGGTTCGAAGTAAGCGCCGTCAGGAGCGTTGTCATTACCTTCCTCTAAGCATTTTTAAGTAGAGCAAACGGTGAGTACACGTATGTACTCGCAAGACTTTAGTGTATGGAAGAAATATTATACATGCAAGGCTATCCAATGAATGAAAGCTTCTACTCTAGGTTTGAATTTCAGCATAAAGCAACTTTTATTTGTAAGCATGCAATTGTTAAACATCGATAACATTTGAAATGAGCATTTGATAAAAGCTATAAGTAGCATATAAGTATTTGAACAATCATTCATGACCCTCCATGGTCATAAACAATATCCGCAACATAACCAACCCACCATAACTTACACCAACATAATAACACCATTTTCCAAGTCATTTTGCAAAGCCAAAACCAAAACACTATACTTGACATTATGTTTCCAAGCCGCTCGTGACCGTGAGCACGGCTAATCGATTAGATTTAAATCTCTGCAGAGAGTGTACACTTTACCCACATGACATATTCTAGCAATCATGTCAACCATGCCACGCGATACACACGTACCCGTTTTGCTAGACTATGACGAAACTTTTCGACCAGCTAAAGCCTAACCTTGCACTAGCCCGAGTATGACCTGTCCTTGCTATGGCGGCAGAATTTCAACAATCACGATGGTCCCGCAGGCCATCGCCCTCGTTCTCCCCATAGCAAGGCATACCCGTTGTATTGGAATGCTTTGTTCCCAACGCCTCAGTGAAGGGAGCACCTAGAACGACACCGCTCACTTGGTTCGTCCATACTCTTTGGCCTACCAACGTGCAAGGTTCAAACTTTATCTAGCTTACTAAGTTAAGGCTATCCCATACTAGCACATGTGGTTGCACCAATTAACTTAGTTGATAGTATCAAGTTCGGTCCTTAGGTTGACTCAGGCGAGTACTTCCCCCTATCTATGTGCAATGACCAGTTTCCATACAACACCAACCCATTTCCTTGTACCGTACAAGTGGCCACCTGTACGGTGCAAGACATCCCATTGCACTTTCAGATATACATAACTCGCCCGTGTCTAAAACATACTTTCATTTCCATTTTAAACCACATACCAGTATCCTTTACTGCCATTTTCAACATTTGCAAAGTTTCATAAAGATTAAAGCCTAACATTCTACCCATAACCTAAGCATGGCTAAGCATAGTATTATGTATCGATAGTAACCATCTTTCATTTCATAGCATGAATAATCCCTAGCCTAGGTTTTAGCAAGTTTTCGTGGCAATGTAATTAAGGTAAACCCGCAAGTTAGGAATATAACTACCATGACCCGCAATTTAGCAACTTTACAGAAATTAAACGCATGCATAATAGTTTGATTAAAACAAATTAGACTTTGTAAAGTATGGGATCAACATGTTCAAAGGATGGTGCTTGCCTGTTTGCTCTTCAACGGAATCATTTTCGGGAAGGTAGTCGGGGTCGTTGTCAACGGATTCCGACACATCGTCAGCTACGCGTTCGAACGATAGAAACCCGAAACAAAAGCAAATAACCGCGAATCAAAATAGGGCAAAAGGAAATCAGATGGAAACAACAACTTAAAATTTCAACAAAAGAACAAGCAGTTACAGGAAGTATTCAATCAAATGCTAGCATGCTAGTTCCACACACAGCAGGTCAATTACATGTATCTTAGTGTTTAAACAACCGAATTCAGGAAGCTAAGATTGTTTGGATTAAAGGAAATTCAAGACTAGCTACTTAAGCAATGCACTCTAAAATTATAAAACTTAGGCCTATTGCTCTAATGAGATTCAGATGCAAAGCAAGTTATAAATGAAATGTTTTTCTATAACATGGTAGCACACATAATGTAGAGTGATTTGGAGCTATTCCCCCTAATTTTTGCATTTACACGAATACTTTTATGGAGGACTAAAAAGGCCTAAAAGAGCACATTTGCACATGTATAAAGTTAGGACTTTCATAATAAAATTGAGATGGCAACATAATAAACTTATCTAACCAACCTTAAGGGTTATTAAGAAGTGCATATGAAGGTGACTTAAGGTTGGGTTTACCATGTCATGAAGTCTATTGCAAGGTTAATAGTATAATTGAGCATGTAAGCCTTATTGTTATTCCATTTTCCTTAAAGAGCATGAAACAAAAATGATACTAAGGCATGCAAAGGCAGTAAATAAGACTTAAGCAAGTCATATGACAGCATGATCAAGATATTTCAAATCCCTAGGAACAAGCTATCATGCATTAGTTTTATAGTTGCACTTGTTAATAGCATTTCAACATGTTTAAGCATGAAACATAGCCACCATCACATCAATGCCAATCCAGTTCTAATCCAAATGTAGTCATAAATTTAGAATGCTTATGGACTAGTAATTCAGATGAGGTTGATTCCAATCATTTACATTTAGGTTGCACAATTTACTTTGTCCCATCAATCCTAAGCATGGCACATGAATATATAGTTTCCATCATTGCAAAACAAGTAAAAATTACAAACATTGTCACATGAATTGAAGTATAACAGTCCAAGGATCACAATGGAATTAGTTTCATTCATTTTGGAGTTGATTTGCAAAGTTAGCACTTTATGTAATTTCTATCCTAAAGCAATTAATTGAGATCATTTCCTGAATATTAGTCCAACATAAAATATTTTTACATATTCATAAAGTTCATGATTTTACACAAATTTTGGAAGTGGTTTCATCTCAGTTGGAGTTGTGTAGCAAAAGATATATGCATTTGAATTTGGATCGGGTAGATAAATCAACTGGAAATTGGAAAATACGCTTTCCCGAAAGGAAAGCGCATTCCCTGGAAGCGCCTAAGCCTCAAGGCTCTCAGCCGCCTGACAGGGGGCCCCCACTGGCCAGTGAGGTCGTGCGCGAGCACCACTGACCCATCGGGCCCGCGCACCAGCGGCCCAGAGCAGAGCCGAGCAAGGGCTGGCTCGCCGGCGGCGCTGCGGCGGCGGAGCTTGGTCGGCGACCACATGGAAAGAGAGAGGAGGTCAAGACGCACCTGCTGGTGTGGTTTCTTTGGGCCGAGCTGCAGTGAGGCGGTCCGGCGACAGAGCGAGGCGGAGGCCGGTGGAGAAGTCTGCCGGCAGGGAGGAAGGAGAGGGATTAGGCCCCGGCGAGGAAGGGGAAAACAACCAGGGGGAGGAGAGGAACCTTGTGGCGTGGCTGATTCCCACTGAAGCGGCTCGATGGCGCTTGGTGGCAGGAGGCCGGAGGCGGGGACGAAGACACCCGTGGCGGCAGCGCTCCAAGCGGCGGGAGCTGTAAAGGAGCAAGCCACGGTGATCAATGAAGCCCCAAGGTGCTAAGACCCGGTTGAATTGAAGTGCTACACCACCGATTGACTCAATTCGCGATTCTTCCATTTCTGAATTTCTGAAGAAATGGCGAGGCTAGGAAGTGTTGGTTGATCTCGCGCCCTGATCGGGGGCGCAACCGACCTTTTATGGTTGTGGCCCCCTGTTGCACACGCGCTATATAAATAAAGGGGATAGATCGCCCGTGAGAACCAACGCCTTCCGTGCACACCTCCCAACAAAACCAAAGTGAGAAACCGATCTACTCCTCAAGGCAGGAGCAATCCGGAAGTCAAGGCCACGACTCTCTCTCTCGCAGACCGACCACCGACGCCCATCACACGCTTCCTTCCCGCCTCCCAAGAATGGCGCTATCCTCGAGCTCAAACTCCAAGGTAACCCTAAGACCCATTCATCTAGGTGTTGATCTAGGCAACAAGATCCGTGGAGCATTTAACAATGGTATCGAGCCTTGTGTAGTGCCTAGACCAACCCTAGTTGTAGATCTATTTTCTGGTTTAGACGCATAGCAATTAGGAAGAAGAAATTTCAATCCAAAGACCTTTTGGTCAAGAAATCGATTAAACAAAAAGGATTAAGAAAAGAAATGTAAGGGTAGAATTTACCTTTGCCGCACTAAGACCAACGCCTTATCTTTTGAGCCATGGAGTCGTTGATCACCACGAGCCAGCCGCTTGCACGAAATGAGCTGCCTCGACGTTCGCCTCGCGGCGCGTGCTAAGGCCCTCGCGTATCGCCGCTTATCGCTGGCTACAGATGTGCGCCAAAGATGCCGCTGCCGTTGCTAATGGCGCGCCGCATTTAGCGCCGACGAGCCCACGCGCGAAGTCCGCCGTTCTGTGTAAGCTTGCGCTGCGGCGCAAGGCCGCGCTTCTCGGTGAGCGCGCCTTCCTGACGCCGCTACGCCTAGCCGCCGCGAATTCTGCATCCGGCTTACGGGAGCGTTAGGGTTTGCTTTGGGGCCGCGATTTTTCCGGATTTATATGATCCTCAAGCATTCGCCCGGCCGATTCGATCCACGGCCGCCAGCGCTACTGCTTTCCTGGTGGGCTGGACTCATTGGCTAACAAAGGGGCATCGAGGTCCTTGGGCCATTCGCCCAAACAAATTAGGGTTAAGTCCAGAATTGCTGGTGCATGATGAGTTTGGTACTAAATTAAGTCTCAGATTTCCTGAAGTTTAAGCTTTCCGATTAAATTGAAACCAACGTGATATTTAATTAGAGAAAATAGTAAATAAAAAAATAGTTTTATAGTATTTCACATAGTTATGGTAATTTTATTTTTCCTCACCAACGTTGAAAATAATTTTTGCCATGACCATGTTAAGAATGATAGAAAGTTTTTTGAATAAAGTTTGCTCTATTCTAATACTCGCCTAATCTGTTTTTTAGAAATAGATCGCCTTATTATAGTTGAGAGCATGTTTAATTGACCAACGTTAATTTATTCATGCCAAAGTTTATAATCTTTAGTTTACCGATTAAATTCTTGTTTTATTTAATGAAGCTTTTCCAACCAAGATTGCCAATTCCCTTCGAGTGTCTTTCAAGGGCTTGAAAGGTTGAACGGCAACAATTACTCCTCATGGAGAGAGAATTTGAGCTTCGGCCATGGCTATGGCTGAGATAGATTATGCTTTGCTTCATCCAGCCTGGTGGCACCGGTTCTCGGGCAAACCGGGAGTCGTGAAGCCACAATAATGCCGCGATGTAATTGTCGATAGTATTGAGAAGGCAAAGTGGGACAACTCAAATAGAAAGTGCCTCATGGTGATAAAAGGAACCATCATTGAGTCCATAAGGGGAGCAATCCTGCACGTACGATGCTACCGAGTATCCAAGAAAATAGAAGAGCAAGCATCGATCCACAAAGGCCTATGCAGCACATTAATCCAAGAAACTTGTCAATGACAAGTATGATGGATCTCAATCGCGAAATGGACCGTGCATTAGAGAGCATATTCTTAAGATGACTAATATGGCTCACTCTCTCACATCTTTTGATATGCCTTTAAAGAATGATTTCATAGTCCATCTTGTACCGTTTCATTAATAAAGGAATTTGAGACTTTTGTTGTAAATTACAACATTAGTGAAGAAAAATGGTCTATTGAAAAGTGCATTGCCATGTGTGTCCAAGAAGAAGAAAGATTAAAGGCACAAAAGTTGATGAATCGAACTGCCAAACATTCTAAGAAAAAGAATTATTTTATCTCAATAAGCCAAATTTCAAGAAAGGCAACTACCAAAAGGGCAATTATCGCATAAGGTTCACTAATTTTGAGAAGAGTGAACACTCAAATGGAGGACAGAACCCAATGGAGTGACATGGTTCCAAAGGGACAGCCTCCTAGGCCTCCGCCGAAGCACATAGATCCGTACACCCGCAGCGCTTGTCAATCGTAAAGGGCACCGCATGAAAGATTGTGTTCTTTCTCAAGTGGTCGAACAAAAGAGGTAAAGATCAAGTTACATTCATAGATGAATCCTTGTATATAGATTCACCAACTAGCACTTGGTGGATAGATTCGTGCAACTGCTCATGTTAAGCTAATTTATACAGTGATTCCATACGAGGAGGATCCTACAAAGAGGAGAAAGAGGAATTAGAGTGGCGAATGGAGTTGAAGTCGATGTGGAAGCCATTGGAGATCTTCCATTAGAGTTGATGATGGCTTCATACTCCATTTGCGTGATGTTTTATTAGTGCCTTCTTTAAGAAGGAATTTGATTTCTGTCTTGCTTAGATGATGAGAACATTCTGTCATTTTGGGAATGGAAAGTGTGTAATAAAGTTTAATAATAAGTGTGTTGGTCTTGCCATCAGACAAGACAAGCTTTATTTGCTATCCCATTATGATATTGTGAATGACATAAGTACTCTCCTAACGCTAAAGTATGCAATGTTAATACAAAGCTTAAAGAGAATAGAAAGTGAATCGCCATCTAAATTATGGCATTGTCGCTTAGGGCCATATTTCGAGGGGGAGAATTGAACGACACTAAAGAAGAAATTGTTCCTCCCTAGACTTTTCAAACACGTGATCATTGCAGATAGATTGTATTAAAGGCAAGTATGTTAAACAAATAAAGAAAGGCGCTAAGCGTAGTACAGAATCTTGGAAATAATCCATACAGTATATTTGTGGTCCTTTTCTCAGAAAGACAAAGGATGGTTTTGATTCGCTCATTACATTCATCGATGACTATTCTCGCTATGGCTACATTTATCCTATCAAAGAAAGGTCAAGCATTAGAAAAGTTTAAAATATTTAAAGCTGAAATAGAGAATCAACATGATCTAAAGATTAAAGTAGTAAGATCGCACTGCGGAGGTGAATACTACGGTAAACACACCCCTTATGGCTAAGTTCCGTGACCTTTGCAAGGTACTCGCAGAAAATGGCATAGTAGTCAAGATTCTATGCCGCTAACCTCAAGAAATGGAGTAGTCAAAGGCGAATCTGCATCTTTTAATGGATATGGTGAGAAGTATGATAAGTTACTCCACCTACCTAAGTTAGTCTATGGATGGAGGCTTTAAAACCGCTGCCTATTCTTAATCGGTACCCAAGTAAGCCTGGCGCTAAAACGCCGTATGAGTTATGGATCTGGGAGGAAGCCTTCACTAAACTATCTACATGTGGGGCTGTCCTACTGAGGCAAAAGTATTCAACCCAAACATAGGAAAGTTAGATCCAAAGATGCGAGTTGCCATTTCATTGGCTATCCCCGAAGATCAAAGGGTTATCGCTTTCTACGCCCGCATGCATACCAAGTTTGTAGAAACTAGACACGCTGTGTTTATAGAGGATGATATGATCAGTGAGCATGGTACCCCGAGAAATTAGCCTTGATGAGAAGCGGTTTGTGCCCCAACTCCTATGATTCAAGAGCCTTACTTCTCGACACTGCTGTTGCCGTGATCACCGGTTACAAAGACTCCCGGCAGCTCTCGAAGTTCAATACGGCAGCCGTAGGCACTGCTAGGAGCCCGAGGCCCCTACTGCTAGTGAGGAACCCGAGCACCTCAGAGAGAGCAAAGTGAACCCGCCAAGAACCACTTAGAAGATCACAGAGAAACAGGAGATCGCCTATTCCAATTGATTATGAAGTTTATGCCAAGAAGACATAGAGATAGAGGGTGATCCCACCTCTTATGAGGAAGCGATGCAAGTCCCAATTCATCAAGTGGCTTGTCGCCATGCAAGATGAAATGAGATCCATGAGTACAAACAAAGTCCTGGATTTAGAAGAAATTCCTAAAGGAGCCAAAACAAAGAGGGTCAGTAAATGGGTCTACAAAACCAAACGTGACTCCAAAGGGAATGTTGAAAGATTTAAATCTAGACTTGTCGCAAAGGCTTCACTCAGAGAGTATGAATAGATTATACCTAAACCTTTCTCACTGCTTCGACAAAGGATTCTTTTAGAATCATTATGGCACTCTGCTCATTATGATTTAGAATTACATCGATGGATGTTAAGACAAGATTCCTAAATGGGGATTTATATGAAAATGTATACATGGCGCAACCCAAAGGTTTTGTCATGGAAGGAAAAGAAAATATGGGATGTCGACAAAGAAGTCCATTTATGGATTAAAACAAGCGCCTAGACAAGGGTACATTAAGTTTGATGAAACCATAAGAAATTTTGGGTTCAAAGAGAATGAGGAGGACAAATCTGATTTATGCAAAGTTTAATAGAGGGAAATATATTTTCCTAGTTTTATATGTGGATGATATCCTATTAGCAAGCAAAGTGATAAAGATCTACCGCTAGAAACAAAGAAGTTCTTGTCCTCAAAGTTTGATATGAAAGATCTTGTGAAGCATCCTATGTATTAGGAATTGAGATACACCGAGATAGAAAATAGGGGTGCTTAGGGCTATCATGCATGTAAGGCATACATAGAAAGTGTTTTAAAAAGATATAGTATGCATATGTGTAATGCCACGCTGCCTCCAATAGTCAAGGGCTATAAGTTTGGTAATTTTCTGTCCAAAGAACAAGTATGAGATCGATCAAATGAAATCGCATCATATGCTTCAAATTGGCCTAAGCATAATGTATGCTCAAATATGTACTCGCCCGACTTAGCATTTACAACCGGATGCTTGGAAGATATCGATTAATCCAGGAGTTGATCATCGAAAGTCAGAAAGAAAGCCTCATGTATTTGCAAGGGACAAAGAGCCTCATGCTAACATATAGAAAGTCAAGTGCCCTAGAAATTATGGGCTATGCAGATGCAGACAAGGGCAGGTGTAAAGACACCGAAAGTCCACATCAGGATATGTGTTCACCTCTGCCTGAGGAGCTATATCGTGGAAAAGTATAAACAATCGCCGAGCCGTTGTAACGCCGACAATGCACGCCGAGTTTGTGGCATGCTATGAGGCAACCGGCAGGCAATGTGTTTAAAAAGTTTGTACCCGGTTGAGAGTGGTGGACAAAGATAGAAAACCACTCAAATTATACCGCGATTAATGAGCCAAACAGATTTTACTCCCACAACAACAAGTCAAGTGGTGCCGCAAAACACATAGAGATCAAGTTTTATGTTGTGAAGGAGAAAATCCAGATCAAACAATAGAGCTTGGAGCATATAAGCACAAAGGACATGTTAGCGATCCGCCACTAAAGGTCTTCCTCCCAACGTGTTTGAGAAGCACGTAGCCGGCATGGGTTTAAAGGAAAGACTATGATTCTGGATAATAGGGGTCATTGAAAGCAACCGTCTCCCACAAAGACAAAGTTATTGTGTTTGATCCTGGATTTTCTCCTTCACAACATAAAACTTGATCTCTATGTGTTTTGCAGCACCACTTGACTTGTTGTTGTGGGAGTAAAATCGCCGGCTCATTGTCGCAAAGATAATTTGGAGTGGTTTTTCTATGTCGCCCACCACTCTCAACCCGGTACAAACTTTTAAACCACATTGCCCGCCTGGCTGCCTCATAGCATGCCACAAACTCACGTGTCATTGTCGACGCTGTAACGACCGATTGTTTTATACTTTTCCACGATATAGCTCCTCCGGCAAGGGTGAACACATATCCCGATGTGGACTTTCAGTTGTCTTTACACTCCTCGCCTAATTCAGACCGCATAGCCCATAATTTCTAGGGCACTTGACTTTCTATATGTTAGCATGAGGCTCTTTGTCCCTTGCAAATACCGCAAGGCTTTCTTTACAGGAAGCTCAGGACTGGGCTCAGCAATGGGGCGGTGGGAAAAATGGTGGATGGCGAGGGCGGTGCCGCTTTATGGAGGTTGAGGCGGAGGATGCGAAGTAACAGGGCTCGGCATGGGCGGCGGAGTGCTTGGCGCTCGGGCGTGGCAGCCGCGGCCGCGTGGCGCATGCGCCCTGACAGCGGCATGGCCAGGGAGAGAGAAGCCGGAGGGCTGGGCGACGCCGTGAGGGGAGCTGACGGAAGGAGCGGCCGACGTACGGGCGGAGGAGCCGAGATAGCCAACGGCAGTAAACGACGGCAACGGCCAGCGCAGCTTGCCTTTAGTCCACTGTTTGATGCACTGTGCCGAAGTTCAGGCTTTGCCGCGAAGCCGACTGCTTTCAGGCATTGCCGTGATTTGCTACAGTGCAGTTAAGACTTCATTCGTTCGACTCAGGAATTGCAGTGGCCTCAGTTGGTCCAGGGCTTACTGATGATTCAGAATCATTTTGCAGAGGCTTTGGCCAGTCTCGAGTTGTCAAAATTCCCAGGCACTGCACTGGTTCAACATTATGGTATTGATTGAGGAGTTGCCGAGGATTGTTGCTTTAGTCCCTGCACTGCTCATAGATCAGACAACCATGGCAATTTTGATTGCTCCAAAGAGCTATCAATGCAAGCAGTGGAGGTGCCAAGTCCTAGCGGTAGGTTGGTCCAAAGTACAGCCGATGGTCCAGGGATTTGCCACGACCGGCTACAGTGCAAGTTCAGGGAACACCGGGAATGGCAGTGACTTCAGTCGGCCTTGAGTTGACAACACTCCCAGGCATTACATTGCTTTAGCAGTAAGGCATGGATCAGGAAATTGTCAAGACTTCAATCTTCAGTCACTGTACTGCTCTTTGGTTCAGATGCTGCAGTAGCTTTTCAGAAGATGTAATGGGGTGGATTACAGTTTTGTCGGCACAGGGCATTTCAAAGTTGCAATAGATCAGGAATGACAACAGTAAGCGTTTGGGGTTGCTCGAATGATAAGGAGACCTTTGAGCTAAAGGCTTCCGAATGGATGGATTAGTTCCAACTCAAAATCAAACCTGTGAAGTAAGCTTGAAGATTGAATACTAGGGCATCCAATCCTTGCTCACAATAGTAATGGGTGCTTAGACAGAAAAGACACGAGGTGGGAGTTTTATTCTTTTGACAAAGTTTGGGATGTTACAGTGAGGGTTTACGACAAAATTTAGAGAGACACACGAGCAAAGGAACAGTAGTATTTAGAGGGTGCTGCCCTGTTCTCTCTGGAAATAAAGAACATTACGAACCAGCATATACTTATTTCTAGCCATGAAGCCCTTCTTTCTCCTGAAGCTCATCTCACTTACTATACTAATACCCTCATTCCTCACTGCCACTGCCGTGCCATCCGTAGAAGAACAAGCTGGAGCGCTCCTTGCATGGAAAGCCACCCTCCCAAACCAGCACCTCCTGCAATTCGTGAATTTCCAGTGAATTGAGTGTCTCTAAGCCAAATTTCCCATAATAGGACCGGCTATTTTCCCATCCTGGGCTAGAATTTTGCTGGGCCGAGCGGACATATCGCTGTCTCTTCCGCGTACTGTTGGCGGACATAACTACTTGTTGCCTGATGAACTACTTTAGGCTTTACACGATCCACACACTACCCTCATGCATCTCACATGCTTGCGCATTATACAATCCACACATACTATACTCATACTTTACAGGCGTGCGTGCTACACAATCCATATACATCATACTCATGCAACACACTTACACACATGCGTGTGTATTTTCTGTACATGCTAAGTAATTAATTAGAGGCTCTACTTTTTTTTCATAGTGTAAGTACACGTTACCCTACTTAACATACACACACACATATATATATATATATATATATATATATATATATATATATGTATGTATGTATGTATGTATGTATGTATGTAGCTGTTTTTATTTAGTGAGCACTCACGTCACGTCGAAACAAATATTCGAACCTCAGCAGACAGCATGCACGACAGCATCACTTGTCAACTTGAGCTAGCTTGTCCTCATCGAGTTCGGAATTACACCACAGACCTGTTCCATGCCTGTCCCTTTCCTTGAATTTCTCCAAAAGGTATCTCCCGGAAATAAAGACTTAATGTTTGATTTATAAAGCCATCCCGGAAATTACTATTTAACAGCGAGTCTTGTATCATTTTATTCATCTCATTGTCAGCTGATGAAAATAATTTGTAAACCCGAGTTACCAATAAAAAATATGGTTAAAATAAAAATATATATATTTATGTACAAACTACAATACGTATTAACTAGTTGAGTTGACCATCGCATCAACCAGCAACTGGTTTGGTAGTAATTGCATCTGTTGTTATATAGTCAAATGTATTCATGATTTACTACCGAATTGATAGCAATTGCCAATCAGTACAATGTGCTTCGAAGATTGAACGTTGCGACCAGTAATCGTGCAAGTAATAAATATGAGTAATGTGGCTCGGTCGGACTGCATAAACTGGTCGACGTGTAGAATAGTATATTCTATATGCAGCTAGAGAATAGCGCAGGTATATATATATATATGAAAATGGTTCCGTACCCCTAGGAGTACAGAACCATTTTCCTATATAGGGGTACGGAACCATTTTCCTATATAGGAAGCCTTTTTCGTACTCTTGGGAGTATGTACTCCCACCTCCAGTATACCACTTAAACTAAAGTGTTATACTCATTTATCACTTTCAGTATACTTCAATAATAATTGTAAGATACTACGTACTCCCACTCTCAATATACAACTTAAATGGTGTTATTATACCTCTTTATCCTTTTGAGTATACTCTAATACTGATTATAAGATACTCTAAAGTGAGTTCTATGAAAAATTTCATCAAAGTCCACCCTTTATAGCATAATTTATTTATATACTCTTTTTACATATGGAAAAGGGTATATAGCAAAAAAAAAAAAAAATACTCGGATGAATTTTTTTAACAATATCGCATTGTAGTATATATCTTATAATTATTATTGGAGTATACTGAAAGTGATAAAGGGGTATAACACATTAGTTTAAGTGGTATACTGGAGGTGGGAGTACATACTCCCAAGAGTACGAAAAAGGCTTCCTATATATATATATATATATATATATATATATATATATATATATGTATATGTGTGTGTACCTGTTTTTATTTAGTGAGCACTCACGTCGAATCAAAATACGAACATAAGCAGACAGCATGCACAACAGCATCACTTGTCAACTTGAGCTAGCTTGTCCTCATTGAGTTCGGAATTACACCACAGACCTGTTCCATGCCTATCCCTGTCCTTGAATTTCTCCACAAGGTGTCTCCCAGAAATAAAGCCTTGATGCTTGATTGACAGAGCCATCCAACTCAGAAGATTAATCAGGGGAAGGTTTTCAGTCTTACGCCGCTGTAACCTGACTGGCTATGATCTGCCAACCACAGCTGTGCACTACGTCAAGCTTGACAAATTTACCATACACTAAATTTAAGTACCACCATCCCATCAGCAGATGGTAGTTATTCGTTAGACTGTTTCTTTTACGAAAGAGTGTTTCTATGTATCACTATTTAAAAATTACGTAAACATTAATTTAAAGCATGAATAAAAGATGGCTATTGATTTCTTATCTTTTATCTTTAATTTACAACAAACATGTTGCTGCTTAGAGAATTGGCCAGATAGCGCTCAATGTCCCCCTATGCGGATTTGAACCAAAATCAGCAGCACATCTCATGCTCTATTGCTATTTTGCAAAATAGATATGGATGAAAGTCTTCCGCTGGATACAAATGCAGCCGTCCCCATTACAGTTACACAATAGCTCCATCACCACTTCTCAGTGGTGTCAAGCCATTCGTGACCTCACACCTTCCAAACACAGGAATGAGGAGGTTGACGGGGTCCTCATATACACCTTCTAGAACATATGGAAGGAGAGGAACAAAAGAATTTTTCAAAAATTCTTACCAAACAATGCTACACGTTTTTGACCTAATCTCAAAAGATATAGGCAATAGAAGAAGTGCGTTCACACCCTATCAAATGACCGTTGTTGCCGCTCTGTAATATGACAGGCCAGGTAGCTATCCAGGAGGTTAGCTTTCAGAACAATCTTCTAGGGGTGTGCATTGATTGTCTCCATCAAGCATCCAAGCCTCCAGAGTCCAGACGATTCCATGGCCACAGTTACTATAGGGATTTAAAAGGGTGCTGCCTGATCTCTCTGGAAATAAACAACATTACGAACCAGAAGCCATGAAGCCCTTCTCTCCCCTGAAGCTCATCTCACTTACTATACTACTATCCTCATTCCTCACTGCCACTGCCGTGCCATCCCTAGAAGAACAAGCTGGAGCGCTCCTTGCATGGAAAGCCACCCTCCCAAACCAGCACGTCCTGCAATCCTGGGGAAACAAGACGCCGCCATGCAACTGGCATGGCATCAGGTGCGATACACAAGCAAGGCACCGGGTGATCACCAAGATCTCCCTGCGGGGGATGCGGCTGAGGGGGACACTCGATGCCCTCAACTTCTCAGCCTTGACAACCTTGACGGCTCTCCAGCTCCCACGCAACCAACTTACCGGGAGAATTCCTCCGAATGTTGAGCTCCTCAAAGAGCTCAATGTTTTGGATCTGCACGGCAATCAGATAAGAGGCTCAATTCCACCTGTTTTGGCAAACCTAACAAACCTGCGTTTGTTAATGCTCAACGACAACCAAATTTCTGGTGAAATACCAAGGCATATAGGTGAACTAGAGAATCTTGTGAACCTAAACTTGTCAAGCAATCACCTGACCGGTCCTATCCCTTGTGAAATAGGGGCCCTAAAGCACTTGGTTATGTTAAATCTATCTGACAATAACCTTTCTGGTCCAGTTTCCTTTAGTGCAGCTAACTCATCCATGCAAAACCCTACCAGTAAATTTTCATATCAATCCATTCCTAGAGTTACAGTAAAATTAGAAAACCTAAACATGCTAGCAGTATCCCAAAACAAACTAGCAGGCCCCTTTCCCCAAGATATACTAAAATTAACGAACCTAGAGTACCTAGACCTTAGTCTAAACAACTTTTCTGGCCACATTCCTCATGAATTAGGAAATTTGACTAAACTCACCACCTTGTACCTTAATGATAATCAACTTTCTGGGCACATCCCTCAGGAATTAGGAAATTTAATGAATGTACAAAACCTGAATCTTGGCACCAACACACTAACAGGTTCTATTCCAAACAGCTTTGGGAATTTAACTAAACTTATTATCATGTACCTATTTCAAAATCAGTTTTCTGGGCACATCCCTCAAGAATTAGGAAATTTAATGAATATACAAGACCTGAAGCTTTGTGGAAACACACTAAGCGGGTCTATTCCGAACAGCTTTGGGAATTTAACAAAACTCACTATCTTGTACCTTGATGGCAATCAATTGTCTGGATACATTCCTCAAGAATTTGGTAGCTTAATGAATCTCATGGTGTTGCAACTCCATGGAAACAATCTCTCTGGTGCCTTGCCACGGGAATTATGTGCGGGAGGCTTGCTCCAGAGATTCACTGCTTTTGACAACAACCTGAACGGACCCCTGCCATCAAGTTTCATAAATTGCAGAAGCCTAGTCAGAGTTCGCCTTGAAAGAAATCAACTAGAAGGTGATATCTCTGAGTTGGGGGTTTATCCAAATCTTGTGTATATGGATATGAGCTCAAATAAATTATTTGGCCAATTATCTCATCACTGGAGGGAATGTCATAATCTTACCATGCTAAACATCTCAAACAACAACCTCACGGGAAAAATACCCACCAGCATGGGGCAGCTGCCTCAACTAGGGATACTTGATGTGTCATCAAACAAGCTTGAAGGAGAGATGCCAAGTGTATTGGGAAATCTAAAAATACTGTACCATCTGAACCTTGCAGACAATTTGCTCAACGGAAGCATACCACAAGAAATTGGAGGGTTGTCCAAATTGGAGCATCTGGATTTGTCATCAAATAACCTAAGTGGGTCTATACAAGGGTCAATCAGTCATTGTCTCGAGCTTCAACTTTTGAAGTTAAGTCATAATAACTTCAAAGGCAGCATCCCTATCGAGCTAGGGATGTTAGTCAACCTACAGGAACTATTGGATTTGAGTCATAATTCATTTTCAGGGGTAATACCAAGTCAATTAAGTGGTTTGAACATGCTAGAGATATTGAATTTTTCACACAATGAATTGAATGGCTCCATCCCATCATCCTTTCAGAGCATGGTAAGCTTGACATTCATGGATGTATCATACAATGAACTAGAAGGCCCAATCCCACAAAGTAGGTTCTTTGAAGAAGCTCCAATTGAATGGTTCATGCATAATAAGCTGCTATGTGGTGTAGTGAAAGGATTGCCTCCTTGCAGTCCTACTCAACGTGGAGAAAAAAGGAAACAATATAAAGCTATTTTATTAGCTACTTTCCTTGTTTTCATATCTTGTGTTCTTATTGCAGCAACACTATTGATGTTCCGACATAAAAGAAAGACATCGAAATCACATAATACAGATGAAGTGCTGCAAGAAAAAATGCTTTGTGTTTGGAACTTCGATGGGGGAGATGTGTTCAAGCAAATTGTTCAAACAACAAATAATTTTAGCGAGGCGCATTGCATTGGTACTGGGGGATATGGATCTGTCTACAAAGCTGTACTTCCGACAGGTGAAATATTTGCAGTTAAGAAGGTCCACATGTTAGAAGATGAGAGTTTCAGGAATGAGGATATTTTCAATCGTGAAATAGATGTCTTAATGCAGATCCGACATCGAAACATAGTGAAACTATTTGGGTATTGCTCTGCCAGCCAAGGCAGGTTTCTTGTCTATGAATATGTAGAGAGAGGAAGCTTAGCAGCAACTCTGGGGGTTATCGAAAGGGCAGTTGAGTTGGAATGGAAAAGGAGGATAGATGTTGTTATGAATGTGGCTCATGCTTTATCATACATGCATCATGATTGTTCTCCACCCATAGTCCACCGAGATATAACAAGCAACAATATCTTACTTGACCTGGAATTTACAGCTTGCATCTCTGATTTTGGTATGGCTAAAATACTGAATGTTGATGGCCCGAATTGCACAAGGCTTGCTGGAACGCAAGGATATATTGCCCCAGGTAAAAATGAAATCATATCTATATTATTTGTTCGGCATTATAATGTTATCTTCTACTGTATTTGTTTTTGTAAGTTCTCCAATATATATTGCTCCCTTTCTATTACAAAATTTCACGTTACGCGTACATAATGACAGATTACAAGAAAGCATCGACCAAAGTAATTAGCTGCTCCTACCAGCTGCCACCCATTGAGCTCATATTGGTGTATTTTAGAGTGCTTAGCTAATGTTTTTATCAGATCGTTATGTCTATGTATATTGTGTATCCATGATCCCATGGATAGATACTAGATGTGGATCATTACACTGATCTTTTTAACATTGATATTGCAGAGCTCGCATATACAATGAATGTTACAGAGAAATGTGACGTATACAGCTTCGGGGTGCTTATTCTTGAGCTATTTATGGGATTCCATCCAGGCAACTTCCTTTCATCCCTATCGCTCACAACCAAGAGAAGCGTATCAGTCAAAAGCTTGCTGGACTCCAGGCTCCCACTTCCGGATGCTGAAACTGCTAGAGAAATATTTAATGTGCTCAGTGTTGCTGTTCAATGCTTAGAGCCTAATCCTTCACGAAGACCAACAATGCAGCATGCAACTCGAGTGCTTTCTTCAGTCAAAAGGTGCTGCGACCTTGATTATCTGCAAAGTGAGCTCACCATTCCAGCCCAGTAGTACTTATGGCTGATGAATCTTACTAGCACATAGTTTCATCTGTAGCTAGCAATTTCGTATTGGAGAACGTATTTTATCATTGAGAGGTGCTTCTATGCTCTTCCTTTTAAAAATTGCACAATTATTAAAGCATGAATGAAGGGTAGATGGTGATTACTTACCCCTTCGTTTGCTTCAAGATTTATGCAACTTGTACTAGAAGGAAGAGCATAGAAGCACCTCTCTTTATCATTATGTACGCGTAACGTGATGTTACACTTAAATTGATCACATATAATGCCATGACATTTGGATCCAATCATAAAGTGTATATTTCTTTCTTTAATTCATCTGATCCTATGTTTACGGCCGTGCCGCTGGCTCTCTGCCAAGGCACGCTCGAGGGGCTCAGCTTCTCGGCACCGACATTGCCGGGACCTGTCGTGCGGCGGCATTGCCGGGACGATTAATTCCTCGGGGCATCACCGATCTGATAAGAGGCTCCATTCCACCTTATTTATTGAGGTTGACAAGGCTGTGTGCATCCTGTTGCTCAGTGACAAATGAAAAATCTGATGGTATACCGAAGGGAATAGGTCAAATGCATGGAGTTAATGACAAACCATTTGATCCGTGATTTTCCTGCACAAACTGCACACACCAGCACGACAAGTTCGGCTCACTTATTTCTACAAAATTTCTGGCGAACTGCACTGCACAGTTAATCTGATTTGACCAAATATAATGGTACACATCTTCAGAACACTACAAGCAGATGTACATAGAGAAACCGGAGAATTACATTAGTGTACAGCAATTGCAGGAGCAACTGTCAAAAGATAAAGCATACAGCAGCCAGTAATTTCCTGGAAATTTATCAGTTGCAAAGGGATATCTCATTGTCGAAAGCAAGTTGCAAAATCCAGGACAGCTTCTAAGACCAGCTCCTCCAGTACTCCCCCTTCAATCTGTTCTGCGATGTCAACCACCTGCGATCTCATCATTTTCACCCAGCCTCTCCCTTCAACTTCCTGCTTCACGATTCTACCCATCATGATCCCAGCATTGTCTCCCTTGCTTACCACAAACATCGGTGCCCCATAAATCCAGTCCTTCAGGATACTCCAGACTTCTACACCCAAAGCAGGAGATGAGGTGCCCCTCCATGCTCTTGAGTGTGTTTTACTCCATGGGAATGTGCTCAGTAAGGCATTCTCACCGATCTCAATTAGAGCAACATTGACACAATCGAAAAGAAGCCTTTGGTATGATCTTCGCTCCCGCAACTCCAAGACTTTGTTGCACAGCACTGGATCAAGAGGGCAATCCGGTAGGTGCCACCCGGTTAAAACTGTACTCGATTGTGCATTGTCTAATCCAGCAGATGAAATTATATTTTGCACAAGGACATGGCATTCTGATTCATCGTCATCTACATCAGAGAAAAGAGAAGGCGGCCTTGGGGTTCCAAGTAATGGTGATTCTGGGGTGGTATCATCCCATGGTAAGGAACAAGCGACATCATCGATTGCTGAAGATCTTGAAACATCTTCTGAAGACAGGTTAGCAGATTTAATCAATATATAAAACAAACTGAGCCATGGAGAACTCTGATCTGGAAACAAGACTTACTCGCATGCATGGAAGCAGTGCTTCCAGATGATTCAGGCTCATTACAACTGCTATCTTCAGAGGGTGCATCAAGAACTGAGGTGGGGCTGGGTTGATCACGGGTACAATTTAGACCTTCATTTAATCCTAGTTTATCCAGGTTTCCACTTGTACAGTTCAATGATATAGGTACACCAATTGAAGCAGTTCCCTGTCATGCAATTTCTCATCAGTTGTTCTGAGGCCAATAAAAACTGGAGTTCAATATAATTCTTGTGCAGGAAGGAAGATGTCCATAAGAGAAGGGCCACACACTCGCAAAATACATTGCATCAGTGACCTACTGGAATAGGTCCGAGATCGAGTGCCAGGGTCAAAGCCTTGATGTGTAAAGAAAGGGGTAAGCCCAGGTAAGTGAAATAGTTCAAGTAGCATTCCTATGTGAACACATGAAATTGAAAGGAAACATGGTGGAACTGAGACAGAACGCCTACGTTGAGCAGGTACCTTTAGGTACCCACAAAATACCTAACCTAATTTTTCAACAATATAAATGATTGGACTTGCATGATAGTGTAAGATAAAATGCCTACCAGTGAAGTGCTGTTTGATAGTTGCATGGCAGAAATATCACTTTTGTCCTCACAAATTACCGCAATTTCATTAGTAGCCAGATTATGATTGGCTTCTGTTTGGCTATAACCAACACAAGCTTCAACCCTCTCATCAAAGCAATCAGATGAATGATTGGTAGTTGATTTCTGCCTTGTTGACATTTTACTTCTAGAAAAGAAAAAATCAGAAACTCTTCCCTTGAAAGATGATTGTCCTTTATTTGACATTACAACCACTTTTGTTGGTTTGCAATCCTCACAATTTGAAGCTTGCACATTCGCCACCATGTTATCAAACGTGGATGAAATTACCCGAACAGACTTTGATATTGGCAACTTCCTAGGAGATCTGTCCCCATCTTCATCATCCTTTCTGCAAGTAGTTACATATGTTGCTTGTGTAGTCGGTTCATCTTCCGTGCCACATGACCAGTTGCTAGAAACTGGAAGTGTTCCAGTAATGAAATCCTCTTTCTTCACTTCTTGAAGGGAGAGCATCTCTCCTAAGGTGCATGTGCTCCTTGGCAATTGCACTTTCTCTTGACTGATCTCATCACAAGTTACCATTGCCAATCGCTCTGAAAGCCGTTTCTTGGCTTCCCAAATAACCGACGATTCATGAAAGTGGGAGGAGATCTTGCTAAAAGATGAGCTTGAATAGGGACTTTCATTTCTTCTAATGTAATCCCATGAACGCTTCGACACAGGACTGCCTCCTTCCCAGTCACTGAAGCTACCACCATCTTCTTCCATGTAGTCGATTTCTGAATCACTGTTGTGGTCAATTTCTGAATCACTGAATGAGCTTTCATCTCCCCCATATCCGATTGAGTATGCAGAAGATAATAAAGACTCATCTCGTCGATGGTAGACATCTTTCCGGTGCTGAATGATACCATTCACTACTCTTGTATATCCTTGGGCTGTCCCATTATCATCTAATGCTCCGTTGAAGTCATTCCGGTCAATTAGTCGAAATGGAGTTGCCCTGGGGTTAAGCTTTGCCTTTTTTATACTAGGCTTCCCTGGGGTAGGCCTCAAGAGCACTATTCTACTTGTCTGGGAGGGGATTTCTTCCTTTAAACTAGACCTCTGATGAAACATTCTCATCTCCAATCCATTTTGCTCATTAACTCGTTCTGCCCTGGATTTTCTTACGCCATTACTACCTACAGATCTAATTGGTTTCAATACTGTAATGTGTTTTGTCTGAGGTGGTGCTGGGTTTGTGTGAAACCTGCGCACTTGTCTTGAAAAAATGGATTTTGGTTCTTCAAGACATTTCAGAAATAAATCTTTATTTGAACTTAGAACCTCCAAAGCTTCTTGCAACTCCTTCGAAGGAAGGATATTTTCTTCTGTGGCAATGCGTTTTGCTTCAATGAACTGCTGCTGCACAATATCCATTCTGGAGCTCTTGTTCTCAGAAGACCTTCCTTTCTGCAATGTTTGATCGTGAAGAAAGATCATTCTTGATTTTTCTTCACATACTTCATATACACCATTATATTCGACTGTTTCACCACAGGATGGGTGGATATCTTGTGCCACTGACTTCATTGAATGGTGCTGCTCTTGCCCGGGCAAGGCCTTGTTTGTTTCTTCTAAGTGGTTACATGATGGACTTTTCCTAAAGTCTCTTTTGGCATGGTGTAAAAGTGGTTCTTTAGCAGGCAGATCCTCCTCAAGACCCATTAATCTGGCAACGACACTTGGTGGCGTCCTCTTTGATTCCAGTTCTTTACTCATCTCTTTTGCTAATAGCATTTTTAATGAAATTGCATTTGATTTTCTGCTTGAAGAACTGTCACCAGATGCCTGCAGACAAATCACAATAAAAGAAACAAGACAAGAAAAATAATCAATTGGATCAGGTTCATCTATTTGCAGAAGCATATTGTACATTTGTAGTAAATTTCTGTTTCTTTCTGTTTGCAACAACTGATAGCTAATGCATAACTTTTGTGGAGTATATTTCCTTTTTTCTACAGGGTCTTTTAGAGCATTTCATTATATCCCTACTGCTCTTCATATCAAAAGAAAATGTCCATACCAGAGTTTGAGGGTGCTAAATTCATATAAAAATTATGCTATATGGTACTCACAAGTTTTTCCTCCAGATGAACTTCATAAGGGTCAGTAGTTTTCTTCAATTCTGACTTGATTCTTTGCATTGGAAAACCTAAAGGAGTGATGTTAGATAAAGTATTGTATTATAAATAACACAAAGTTAACAGTTATACATGGAAAAATTGACCCAGCAAAAACAAGAACAATTATGAATATTTTCAAAACCAAGCAAGAAATAGAAAGGATTAGCAGAACAAATCATTATCTGAAAACAAAAGAAGATAGTATACTACAATTCAAAATTGTTATCCATAGACTACAATGTCCTCTAGAACCACATAAAACAGAAAGATGACACTATATTAACAGCAATCCTGCAAGGCCTTAATCCCAATGGCTCCAACCACAATTTCGACACAAGTAGAATCCCCCCACCAAATAACACCAAAGTAACAATTAATACAGCATCTACTAAAGAAGCTCCAAAGGAGATGGTAACCGGGTATTGCAAAAATAATATCAATTTGCAGAGCACCCTTACTTAACATCATTCTATATATACATGAATATACATACCATCTCTATGTGTTTGACCCATAATTGGCTATGCTTCAGCTATCCCTGTGCTTAGTTCAAACAAATCGATAATTTCCTCCTGATAATAGGTACTAGAACCGGCTTAAAACCATTCATTTGGAGTGTGGAATCCTGAAAAACAGACAAAAGATTTTGTGAAACTAATGCTCCATAAACTAAAGTCAGGTGAACAAACTTAACCACAGGAAAATTTTCAGCAGGCTGGTGGCTAGCTGGTACCAACACCTGAGAAGCATGGATAACTATGGCGAATATTTTCCAGAAAGCTCGTATCATTTGAAGTCCATAGGATATAAACTTATGGGACATAGAAAGTCTGATGGGAGTACTGTAGCAAGATGCTCCCTTTTCGAAAAACTTCAAGGGACACATGCTTAAAGCTGGAATTTTGCAGGCATTTGTAGGCCATATCGGTGCAAGAGAATAGAACAGTTCATGGCCTGTTCTTGTTTAAAAACTACAATAAAAGAAAAATGGAGCGCAGAACGAAAAGATTCGACGGGGACAGAGCAGCACTTGGCAATATGGAAAAATATAAGGTAGCAAATAAAAGGACACAATAAAAGCAAATGAGCGGAGATAATTACAAAAAATATGGACCCATGACACTAACGAGATCGTACGTGCTTCCAAAAGGAATCTTGCAGCAAAAATAATCTCTGAAAGACTGCATTTTCTGTCAGAGAAATCAGTAGATAGAGTAGCCTGAGACATCCATTAAGAACGAGCATTTTACCACTTCTTCAGTTCAGACAAATGCGAAATAGAGAAACAGAACAGAGACCGAGTAATTACAAAGCCAGAAGTGCACAGCAGAAATGCTCGAGATTACTACGCATAAGCGACAAAGGAGTCTCTGCAGTTGCACCGTTCCAAAGGCTTCAGATTTTCTCAGGAAATCTCGTCAGCATTTAGAATCTTGACAGTGGAAGACAGGGAAAGAAAAGGAAAAGAGGCTGTGATAAAGTAAAGGAGGACATGGAATAGAAATCTACCAAGAGTGATAATACCGAGAATGTTTAGGTATGTATGTGTCCAAATGAGCCCTGCAGCCGAGACAATTCCTCAAGGCTGCAGTTTTCTTAGGTTTATAAACACAAGAAATATATAGTACTTGGTTTGCTGAATCTAACTAGATTTTACTGTTGAAAAAAGAAGCTCAAAGCCGAACGTACGAGACTACAAGTAATTACAGAACTACGGAGCATGGCATTATAACCAGACGGTACACGGACGCGTCCAAAGATTCGTGCAGGTAGGAGAGGCTTTAAAATTTTGAAGTCTGTTTTTTTTATCATTCCTCACTTTGGAAAATTAAAGAACTGCATGGAGAGAAAATTATAAAATCTGACTATGATGCCAAATTGATGGGTATTTCTATTTCACTCACTGAATCGTTTCTTCACCTAAAATCATAGCTTGCATTTCTTAATCTTTATGGCGCATTTTTCTTGCTACAAGTCTATCCCCAAACTTGCATGTTCAACTGGCCAGATAATAGGCAAATGTAGCAAACATCAAGTTTCCAATTGAGATCACGAACCGAGTACGAGGAGCACAAAGTGACAGCCAAATATCGCGAATCCTATCCTACAGAGGAAACTCCATCAACTGAAACCAAAGCTGGCATTCTCATTTCTCGCACCAAATCCAATAAAGCCTATCCATGGATATCCCAGATTGAGCGCTAGAAAGGCCCAGCTAATAGCTCACCATAGAGAGAGAGAGAGAGAGAGAGAGAGAGAGAGAGAGAGAGAGAGAGAGATTCCCTACGAACAATAAGAGGAACCGGATGCTCACCTCAGGCAATGTAGTCGCCGAGCACTATTAGACGGCGGCCGGAGATGGAGCAGCGCGGCTGAGGTGGCGGTGGGGGGAGGCAGGCGGCGGGGTAGTAGAGCTTCCGAAGCGGAATTTATCTGCCTTTTTGCGAGTCGTTTGTTTCGCCATGGTCCGGTGCGGTCTTATGCCTGTAGCCCGTAACGCGTCTTGCGCGCGCAACGGGTAGAGGTGGGCATTGGGCCGGGCTTTTTTGGGCCGGCCCGAAGCACGATGGTATGGCAGATCGACGGCACGGCGATTCGGAAGCGGCCGGCCAGCCGCGCAATCAGGGCCGTCTGCGCCGCGGAACCGAGTGCACGACAGGCGCAGACGCGACGCGGCTTGATTTAGAAGCCGTCTTGCAACGCACAAACAGTACGAAATCACGGATTAAGGCTTAAAAGTTGGCGATATTGTTGATTCAGGCATCTTCAAGCATTGCATTTATGTTTGACATTTTGTTGATGTGATTAGTCTCTTATGTAATTAAAATAGGTAGTTTAGTAGTAGTGATTTGTTTTATTTCTTTGTTCGTCACAATAGTAAAAATGGGTCGAGCTTGGCGCTAAGACGACGAAGCGCAAACGTAGGGCTTGGGCTCGCCAAAAGTGAGTCGTGGCGGCGCGGCAAGCTGGCACGATGGATCGTCGGCGATTTGGCGGCAAGACGACGCGAGCCGGCGACGGCACGGCACGACGCCCACCTCTAGCAACGGGTGGTGAAGGCGAAGTGGTGATGGTCGGATGGACGACGAGGGGACTAGCAGCAAGGACGCAGGACCAGAAGTTGCTGGCCAGACGAGGACCGACTGGGATTGCTCTGCTGGCGAGTGAGTACTGTTTGAGCGTGTACGAGACAGGTGATTAGAGAGCTGTTTAGCAACTAAAAATGATTTTTCCTCTCACGTACGACAAATAAGGTGTTTATATTAAAGCACCGATGCTTAAGTATGCGTTTGTACTTAACAGGTGATTATTATGTAGCTATATCTAATATAGATAAAAATAAAAATAACGACCTTCTTCGTTTTAAGAACAAACAAATTCTAAAAAAAATCCTAAACATTCTCACATTAAATGATAAAAAAGAGAGAATAATCTCCACCACTTATTTTGATGGGCTAGATTATAATAATGCAGATTAATCATATATAGATACTAGAGTCATATAATAAATACAATTGTATTTCAATTATAGAAAGTAGAGTTGTATATCAAAGGCAATTGTACCATAATATCTAGCCACGTAGTTGCGCAGATAAATCTACTAAGTAATAGATAATACAACATTTAAGTACCTAAAAAAGATGATTGCATTGGAAGCAGTGTTCTAAATAGGTAGATATAGCTTTTTTAGACCCCAAACGCGAAGTACATGCTAGTGTTCCATTGTATTAGATACAAGCGCTATAGCTAGCAATAGCTTCGCTATTTAACGTAGCTTGTAGCTAGTGATATCTTTGTTATCCTATATAGGTACATATAGACCAAAACATTATGATCATTTTGAAATCCAACATTACTAAATGGCCCAAATGCATCTTTTATAAACCTAAACTATAAGAAAACCTAATAAAAATCTCATCTCACCTTTTTTCAATAATCCAACATTCATATTTCTCAGTGATTAAGAACTTGTTGTTAAGAATATTTTAATATAGTTATCATTTAGGGTCTTTTGGACATGTATTAATATGTTTGTTGATTCTAGACTAAAATCATCTTTTTATAAAAATATTAGTAGTTTCTAAAGTACCATGTTTCTATGATTCTTTTGGTGGTGGCTTATATTATATACATATTTAATTTTTTTAAAATATTTTAATACTGAAAACGTAACGAATGATAGCTTACGCGATAGATGTTGTAACTTTTTGGGGACTTTGCCAAGTAACCACGAAAATCATGGTTTAAATCATTGATCGAAAGAAATAAATTCAACATAAGTGTTAGATAATGTGGCTATATTCTCTCTTTAAACACTTATGTATAAGCATCTTGTATCGTACATATCTTATTGGATCAGTACAACTTATACGTTATTTGGAACGTAGAAGTTGTATACACAATTTAAAAAAAAAAATTGTAAGAATTTGAATTTTTTTCAATATCTGAAACGAGGCTTTATGCTGCAACGCATAATATATATGTCGGGGGGTCGGGTAATTTCCATAAATTACCTCGGATGCCACCAACGACCAAGCTCGCTCCCGCCCGAGCCACCAGGAGGTCGTTACCTTGGGTTGTCTAAATCAGAGCTTGGAAGGCTACGCATTCCGGCCGCCTGAGCTCGGGCTCGGTGGACCGAGAATGCCACGCACTCGGTCGATTCCGAGCTCGAGCTCGGTAAGATGTCCAAGCTCTGGTCTTGGCCATCTACGACCTTACGAGGTCTCGGGTCGGTAGGAATAACCACCCGAGCGTAACTTCCGCTGGGTCCCGCTACGCTTCCCCCGTGGGAGCGTGGCATGAAAGATAGGATCCACTAGTTGCCACGCTTGACGAGGTCCAAACGTGCGGGTAGTGGGGTCATGGAGTTCGATCCTTTGTGTTATAAAAGGGGTCCCCATCGTGAGGGGGACACATAACGATAACAACAACAGAGTAGCAAAGACACAGATCGTAAAACTCGTATTACATTGCAAGAGTAAACGAGCCGAGTAGGCTATTATCTCTTTCTCGAGAGGCCCGAACCAGGGTAAATCACGTGTCCACATTCGTTGGAATCTGGTGAGCCATTCTTCGAGTAATCCCTCACGTAAGAAGGGTCACGCTTGGTCCCTCCACCAACAAGTAAGCTCGGCGGGGCCTGTTTCAATCGTCGATACCGGGCGCCGTCTGTGGGGCCGACTTTCCTTTCGTGAGGAATCCCGAGAATGTCGTAATCCCGTAACCACCAGAGGCTCTACGCCGAGATCGGGAAGAGGACAAGCGATTCTTCAACGATGGGCGGCGACGTCGCAGATTAAGAATCAAGACGGTTCAGGAGCTTTTCCCTGGAAGCCGCGCCAGACCGAGCGATTCTTTCGCTCCCAACTCGACGCCTCTCTGACGCATTTAGTACGACGAGCTCTACGATGGTCTGGATATCCCGACCTCTACGAAGCTCGACCAGGGGACCGCTTCACGGGAGACACCATGATGTCCCCTCGCGATCCGGCCCAATCCCGTAACGCCTTCGTTGCGGAAGAGGATGGAAACGCCGAGCAAATCCTACCGGCGCTGCCTTCACCGCTACGGCGGCCAAAGAGCACTGCAGGCATCCTGAATCGGATGACGACTTTGCGCCGACAAGTCCGAGGTGGCCTGACCGATAAGACCAGGGCGGTTCGTGAGAATTTCCACGCCGCATTTAACTCCGGAGTCTGACGACGATTTAACGAAGCCAGCCGCTTCGCTGCGTTCCGAGCGAACGCCTTCAAGCCCTGGCCACGGTGCGCAACCTCGAGAGTTTCTGAGCAAGTCGACCTAGAAGCCATGGGCGGCCGTGGCCGACGACCTCGAGGAAATCGCCACGCATATAAGGGCGCGAGGCCTCCCGAAAGGGACGCCAGAGCAATTCCTCGAACGCCGCCGGGCGCCCGAGCGCCGCCACCTCGATGACTCACGCAGCCGCACTCAGAGGATCGGGCGCGAAGCGCGACCGGCTCGGGAGGGCACCCGAGCAATTCCCGGGCTCCTCGGGACCGCGGAATGTGAGCCACGACGTAACCGGCCGAACATTCTCATCTGCCACTCCCCATCCTACAGGCGTAGGGAGACTTTCACTCGCCCGGGCCCACTAACCTCGGGCTCGGCTGGCGGGGATCGCCCCGACCGCCGCGCTCGTGGTGATCGCCCCGACAGTCCCGTGTTCGGGCAGATGCTTCGCGACGTCGCCGCGACGAGTGACCTGGCCGACAAGGTTTAAGCCGGCCACATCGAGATTCGACGGACTCGTAACCCCGACGAGTTTCTCTCGATCTACACCACGGCCATTTTAGCCTGGGTGATGAAAGGGTGATGGCCAACTTCACATCCCTCCTGGTGGCCGGCCGACGTGGCTATTCAACCGTAAGGAGAACTCGATCCGGTCCTGGGCGGAGAAAGACACTCTCGAGCCAACTTCCAGAGTCGCTACGTCCGCCGCGAGGAAGGAGCGACCTCAGCTCTGACATGCACGGAGGGCGAGACCTCGCGCCATTCGTCAGCGCTTCATGCAAGTGCGCATTCCATCCCGAGCATCTTGATGAGGCGGTCGTCTGGCTTTCAAGTTCGGGTCCGAGACGACGCTTTACTCAGGACTCGAAATCCACGGACATCACGGCCAACGAGCCGTTCCGCATGGTCGACCGCTATGCCAATGCGACGAGGCCGGCCCAGATGGAAGAAGTTTGGGCGAGGAAAGCCGCCTCACCTCGGCCGGGCTCGAAGGGGCATCGGTAAGAGCGTAAGCTCTATCGAGAAAAAATCAAAAGAAGAAAAATCCTGCCTCGGCATGGTGGCAGCTATCGAAAGACAACGACCGACCTCGTAGTCGATAGGGGGCCCCGAAGGAAGGGGTCGACCGGTTCGTGAACAACGAAAGCGAGCCGGACGACCAAGAACGCGGCGACCAACGCGGGCGGGCTAGTGCCTATTTCTCGCCTGGGCTTCCACTGTGCTCATGGGCATGACCTTCTGAATTGCAGGACGTGGGCCTCCCGCTGGAGCAGCTTCTACAATGGTAAGGGTCCCATGCCCACGCCCCCGAGGTGGAAGGGGACGCCAAGGGCAAGAAGCCCGCCAAGAGCAAGACACCGACATGGAGTACCAAGAGCCGAAATCACATCGCCGTGATATTCGGGGCTCCGCCGCCTATGGGTCGCGTCGGGAGTTGAAGGAGGCCGCTGAAGTACTCCGTGTCACTCGGGGAAGCCTCCCGCCCAGCTCAAGTGGTCCGAGCCGATCACCTTCCAGGGACGATCGCCCTCCGGGATGACGAAACCCCAAAGGCTTCCGTTGGTCGTTAGCCCAACAACCGCAACACCACGAGGGTCGGGTCCTTGTGGATTGCGGAAGCTCCTCGACCTGGATACCGCCAAGGTCTTGGACGAGATGCATCCTCGCCTCCAAGATCAAAGCCTGGTGGTCCCGTTCTACGGATAGTACCGAACGTCGGCCAGGCCACTCGGCCGATCGCCCTGCCAAGAACGCTCGCCATCCGAGCAACTTCCGAACGGAGCTAATCACGCTCGAAGCGGTCGATTTCGAATCGGCCATAACGCCATCCTGGCCGACCGGCGCCGCCAAATTCATGGCCGCCACTCATCACGGTACCAATGCTTGAAGGTCCGGCCCGCGGGCGTGATCACGATCAAGGAAGCCCAAAGCAGCTCCGAATCTGCGACGAGAGGGCGTTGGACATGGTCGGTCAATCGCCCCAACGCTGGCCCGAGCAAGAGCCGAGGAGTTCCCGCCCAAGGCTAGCCTCCAAGCTGGGAGAAACCAAGGCCATCCCACAGCGACGCAAAGTTGCATAAGGTCGCACACGTGGGGGCTTCCTAGATCCTAAATAGGAACTCGAGCTCGTGACCTTCCTCCGAGAAGCGCGGACACGCTCGCTCGGGAACCGTCCGACATGCCCGGAGTCCCAAGGGAGGTCGCCGAGCACGTGCTAGCGATTCGGCACGACAAAAGCCTGCGTGGCAGAGAAGCTCAGCGCTTCTCCCGGAGAAGCAAGCCATCATCGAGAGGAACCGACAAGCTCCTCAAAGCCGGTTTCATTCGGGAGGTTGACCATTCCGATTGGTTGGCCAACCAGTCATCGTGGATGAAGAAAGGAGGCAAGTGGCGCATGTGTGTCGATCACACGGGGCTAAATGCCGCATGCCCGAAGGACAATTTCCCGCTACCTCGGATAGACCGGTTGGTCGACGCGACGGCCGGCTTCCGAGGCGATGAGCTCGACGCCTACTCAGGCTATCACCAGATCGGTATATCGCCCGATGACGAGGAGAAAACTTCCTTCATCACGCCGCTTGGCACATTCGCTACACGACCATGTCCTTCGGCCTAAGGAATGCGGAGCAACCTTCCAGCCGCTTTATGCGTAAAAACCTTCTCAGCCAAATAGGTCGGAACTGGAAGTGTATGTAGACGACATAGTCGTCAAGAGCAAAATGGCCTCCGACCATGTATCCGATCTAGAGGAGACTTTTCATAACCTCAATAAGCATCGAATAAAGTTAAACCCTAAAAATGTGTGTTCGGGTCAAAGCCGGCAAGGTGCTCGGATACATGATCGGCCCACAAGGAATCGGGGCCAACCCAGAGAAGATAGAAGCCATCGAGAACATGCGACCACCGACTTGCACTCGGGAGGTCCAGTCTCGATCGGGAGGATGGCGGCCTTAAGTCGTTTCATCTCGCGGCTCGGAACGCGCCTACCTTTCTTCAAGGCGCCCGGAAGCACGACGGTTTCACTTGGACAGATGAAGGCATCGCTTCTTTCAAAGAGCTTAAACTATATTTGTCAAGACCCCGCCTTGACCACGCCCAGAGTAGGAGAGGTCCTCTTGCTTTACCTCGCCACCACACCCCATGCGCAGTAAGCGCTGCCATCACAAGAGAACGGACGGGGTGCGGCGCCCGATCTACTACCTCGGCGAAGTCTTACACGACCAAAGGAGCGTTACCCGAGGTCCGAAACTCCTTTATACGCTCCTCGTGGCCTCAAGAAATTAAGACACTACTTCCAGCACACAAAATCCAAGTCCCGACCAACTTCCACGAGAGAAATTCTCGGGAATCAGACGCAAGCGGGCGGATCGCGAAATGGGCCATGGAGCTCGCCGGTCGAGATCGAATTCTCGCCGTAACCGCGATCAAATCCCAGGTCCTAGCGGACTTCCTAGCCGAATGGACAAACCCCGCCCGTCCGAACCCGAACTCCAACCAGCCGAGCACGGCCATTGGGTCATGCACTTCGACGGATCCCGAGCTTACGATTGCTCGGGCCGGAGTGGTCTCGAATCCCCTCGGGGAGCGGATCGACGCCTCCAATTGCATTCGGCGCAACAAACAACGCGGCGAATACTGAAGGTGCGCTGGCAAGCCGGGCATGCAAAGCGCCGAGTCCAACGACTAATCGCGAAGGGCGACTTCGCAATGGTCGTCAACCAGGTTAACAAGGAGTATCGCGTGCTCGGATGACTCAATGGCGCTTTACCTGGCTGAAGTAAGGAAGATGGAAAAGTACTTTAAACTTCAAGTACTATACATCCCCGGAAGGACAATGCCCTGGCCGACCATCTATCGAAGGTCGGTTCAAGACAGGTTTCCCGCTTCCGGCGGGTGCTCATCGAGCACGTCTACAAGCCCTCCATACCCCCAAGGAGGAGGCAACCGAGACGGTGGTACCGCTCTCCTTCCTCGCAGGATGCGCCCGGATGACGCCATTCATCCAATACTCGTGACACGGACACCGCTCGAGGAGGAAGCGAGAAATCCCGGCTAGTGAGGCGCTCCTCGACCTATAAAATGATCGAGGGTCTCTTATACCGCAAAGGCGCGCTTGGCGTCCTCTCCAAGTGCATCACCCAAGAGGCCGGCAAATATCTCCTCCAGGATCGCCCTGACGGGAGGGGGGGAGCTCACTCGGCCGTTAGGACCGTGGTGAGCAAAGCCTTCCGATTGGGTTACTATTGGCCGACGGCCTGCCGACGCCACAGCCAATAGTAACCTCCTGCCGATCTTGCCGGTTCCATGCTCGGAAGGTCCATCACCGGCATACGCCGCTTACTGCACCATACCGCTAACCTGGCCGTTCGGTTTGGGGCCTCGACATACTCGGTCCATTTCCTGTGGGAAGGAGGGGTTGTAACACTGTTCGTCGCAATCGACACCTTCACTAAATGGATCGAGGCCGAGCCTATATCAACCATCTCGGCACAGGCGGCTAAAAGGTTCTTCCGCAATAATGTAGTAACCCGCTTTGGCGTTCCGAGTCGCCTCATTACCGACAACGGCACTCAGTTCACGAGCGAGGCGTTTCAGGCTTATTGCGAGGAGGTCGGGACCAAGATATGCTTCGACGCGTGGCCCACCCACGAGCAATGGGGCGCCGAGGCGCGAACCGGCAGATCGCCCAAGGAATCAAGAAGAGAGTCTTCAAGAGCCTTGATCGGCATGGTCGCCTGGGTGGACGAAGCTACCCCTTCCGGGGTCACCAAGACACGACGAAGCCGAGCCACGGAGACCCCTTCGGCTCGTATATGGCGCGGAAGCTGTCCTACCCGCCGAGGTTGTCCTAGGATCCCCGAGGGTGAACCTGGCCGATAACATCGACGCAGAAGGCGAACGCCTTCTTGACCTCGACCTTGCGGAGGCAACTCGTGAACGGGCTCTGTTGCGATCCGCGGTTTACCTGCAAGCTCTTCGCAGGCACGCCGCTAAATCGGTACGACCAAGGACCTTGACCAACTGCGTAAGTTCCATGTCTAACCTCGCCCGTTTTTTACCTCTTTAATAAACTTTATCACCTTACCCTCCCATTCTCTCTCTCCCTCTCTTTCCCCATTCTACGATTAAGCTCGACCTAGACAAAGTGTCAGGGGCAAGTCGGTCGTTGGGGCAAAACACCGTACGACAAAAGCTCGACCTCGAGGGCCTCCTTCCTCGTAAGACGACCATCTTTTTTCGCGGTAGACCTCCACCGCAAGTAAAGATTCGCACAGGACACCCTTACCGAGCGGTTAGAGCTCAGTCGGCCGGTCGGCCGGCGCCTAACGCATCGTAACCCTAAGGGCCACACGGTCCCGCAGAATTCTACTCCGCCAACGGTCGTGCTCAGCTTTACGCCCACGACCTCCGTTGGCGGGGGAAAACTATAGAGGTACCATGTGGCCACGACCTGCGACCTCGTGCTACTTTCGAGCGAGATAGTCATTTCCTCGCAAATGCGATTATCCACTAAGTCGCTGTAAGACCGCGCACGAAACAAATCGTTGTCATCTCGGGAAAAACAAAAACGTCCATTTAAACCAACTCATTCTATATTCAATCGATAGTTTCTCCTAAGTTTTTTAAGGTAAAAGACAGAAAGAAAATTACAGGAGCCCTAAGACGCTTTCGCCCTGCAAAGCGACGAGCTCGTCCCCGCACCGAGTCAAGCTCGGACTCAGGTCGAGCACACGCCGGCGAAGCTTCCCGACCTTCGCCGGCCGCTTGTCGAGTCGCTGGACTCCTCCGTTCTTGGTCGATTGTCCTTTCGGCGCCGGCGGCGTCGCGCAAGGTCGCCACCGTGGCTTCAAGGCCCGACCTTGCTCGCCGCTCGCTCGGTCGAGGCGCCTCGAGCTCGCGACGGACTCCTCCACCTTCCGCCGGATCTCGGCCTCGGAAGATGTCTCGGCAACCCGGCGCTCGAGCTCCGCAATCTTGGCGTCTGCTCGGCTTGGTGCCAGCGACAACTTTGGCGACGGTCGCGGCATGGAAGTCCTTCATGGTGGACTCCAGCACCTGCGCAACAAGGCGTTTTCAGGTCGTAATCGAAACTCTCGGTAAAAGTACATAAGTCAGGAGTACTTACCCAAAAAAGTCGGGTCTCCAGCCCCTGATGGAACAACTCGGCGGGGTCCTCCACCTCGCTCTGGGCAGGTAAGGGATCCCCCGCCTTAGTCCCTTCTCCTTGATCGGGCTCGGAGGCTTGAGCCCGAGCTCCCCCGTCCCCCGAAGGCGATGGACTTTTGCCCTGGGGGACAGCCTCCGCCTCCTGGAGAGGGACGGCCTCAAGAGCAAGGATTACCTCCCGCTCTTCTTCCTCCCGGGCAGAAGTTGCGCCCGGGGGCTCCGCCTCCTCGATCGGGGGCTCCACCACTTCGACGCCCACGAACCCTTCGCAGAGATGGGTAAAGATGGCCATGATGAGAACAGAGTTGGGGTGGAGGTGAGCGATCTCGCACTCGCAGGAGGCGAGTACGGCCTCGACGAACTCACTTTGGGCGTCGAGCCCGTTTATGGCGTAGAGCTCGGTGGAGACGATCTCCCCTCCTCCATGCGGGCTCTCTTCGTCGCCAGGGCTCTCCATGTCTGGCGTCGAGGTACTTCGCCGCCGAGGGTCTCCACTGCGCTGTCGAGCTTCTTGACGCCGAACCGCCATGAGGATGAGGAAGATGATCAAGGAGAATGATGAGCGCGGCAGGAGTGTGAGACACCGCGATCGCAATACGGCCAAGTGAGTCTAAGGGTTTTCTTCGAGTGTTTAAAAAACTCCTCCAGGAGATGAGGAAGCCCTAGAGGCACAGAGGGCAGTTGAGGCGTTCGCCATCCGGAAAACGACACGTGGGCACGCAAATCGAAACCGTCCTGCCAGAAAAGACGGTTCCCCAGGAAGGACAGTTCAGGCTTCTAGGAGAAGGAACCGCTGAAGAAGGGCCCACTTCTGTTAGCTCGAAGCGCGACGAGCTGGGGGAACAAGCTCGTTCCCGAAGGAGGTTAATAGCTCGTTGGTCGCGGCAGATGTCCGCCGCGGCAAAACCGACATGCTCGTAGAACGGTAGGCCCAAGGGGAAGGCCTTCCTTAGACCTTTTCCCACTTGAACCTCGGGGGCTAGCTGTCGGGGGGTCGGGTAATTTCCATAAATTACCTCGGATGCCACCAACGACCAAGCTCGCTCCCGCCCGAGCCACCAGGAGGTCGTTACCTTGGGTTGTCTAAATCAGAGCTTGGAAGGCTACGCATTCCGGCCAGTTCCGAGCTCGGGCTCGGGTGGGACCGAGAATGCCACGTACTCGATCGATTCGAGCTCGAGCTCTGGTAAGATGTCCAAGCTTCGGTGTCGGTCATCGGCCGACCTTACGAGGTCTCGGTCGGTAGGAATAACCACCCGAGCGTAACTTCCGCTGGGTCTGCTACGCTTTCCGTGGGAGCGTGGCGGAAAGATAGGATCCACCAGTTGCCACGTTTGGACGAGGTCCAAACGTGCGGGTAGTGGGGTCATGGAGTTCGATCCTTTGTAAGCTATAAAAGGGTCCCCATCGTGAGGGGGACACATAACGATAACAACAATGAGTAGCAAAGACACCTGCAGAAAACTTCGGACACATTGCAAGAGTAAACGAGCCGAGTAGGGCTATTATCTCTTTCTCGAGGCCGAACCAGGGTAAATCTGCGTGTCCACATTCGTTGGAATCTGGTGAGCCATTCTTCGAGTAATCCCTCACGTAAGAAGGGGTCACAGTTGGTCCCTCCACCAACAAGTAAGCTCGGCGGGGGCCTGTTCCCCAATCGTCGACAATATATGTTTCAAGAGTTGAGGTAGTTTTTCGAAACTCATGGTAATACAATGAGCCATCTAAGAGAATATTTACACGGTACATGCTTGTGAGGCAAATTATTCTAGCTCATTTAGACTCTGTATAGCATTACGGTGGGTTTTTAAAATTATTTCTCTACTTTTGGATATAACAATTAGGCTTCGTTGGGCACAGGTGGCTTTTAAAAGAACTGTTTTCTATCTAATTCTGGATATATCAGCTAATCAAAAGTATTTCTTTTTGAACCACAATTAATAACACATTAAATCAGGGTTAACAATACCGTTTTGAACTTGAATTTCGACGACCTGACGTATCGAAATTCACTCAAAACCGAACAATTCGAAAGTCAAATGAATACAAAATCGGGTCAAACAACCAAATGATTTTATCTAAAAACCACTCAAAAAGGCTCGAATTTCGAGCGGTCTTTAGCAAAAACTGGTACAGTTGAAAAAACAAGGGTAAATGTAATAAAAAAAACAATAAAATTGCAAAAAAAAAATGTTATAAAATTTTTAAAAAGCCATTAAAGGCCAAAAAATAGGGAAAATGTAAAAAAAATATATAAAAAATATGGAGAACACAAAAAAAAATTCTGGTATGATATTTTCTAAATATGAAAAAATTTCAATATGACATTTTCTATATATTAGACAATTGCAATTTGTAAATTATCTATTTAGCAATAATATATTAATAAATAATCTTTCATTTCAATACTACTCCCATATCAATCCAACAAGTGCAAAAATAGGAATTCACATAATGACATTTCAATACCTTACAGAAACTGCTTGTGTCAAATTGCACATTGTACAAAATAAGTACAGAATATAACTAGTGGTACAGAGTACAACTTTCATACTAAAGTTTTAGTAGTTCATGCATGCATACAACGAGAATTAAGCTTTTCAATGTTGGATAACATTAACAGATTAAAATATACCTAGCAAGATAATTTTTGTGCATACAAATATCGCTACTTGAACAAATAGTACCATTTTCGGGTGTCAACCATTGCTACTAAATATACTTCAACAAATATTGCTACTAAATATAATTGAACAAATATTGATACTAAATATACTTCAACAAATATTGCTAATAAATATAATTGAATGGCTCAAAAATATCTTCAAAGTTCGTTTTTTTTATATAAAAAAAAAATCACACCAGAGGTCACAAAGCTATTAATACTAATTTTAGGGAAATTTTTGGATAATTTTTGTAAAAATTTTAAATATTTTGAAATTGAATTTGAATTTAACCGATAAACCAAGCGGTTTTGCTTTTTAAACCGAACGGTACGGACAGTTTGGTGTTTTCATCGGTTTTTAAAACCCTGCATTAAATCCTATATACCAGAATTAGTAAAGATTCATATAACTAACTACTAGCTCTATTCCACAACGCAGCACAATTACCACATACTGGCCCTTAATACTCTTTCCTTGACATGTCATGCATGTCGTTTCTTTGGCTGTAATCATGAACACTAGCCCCAATCCGCCCTTGGCTGTATTAAAAACCCAAGACGGGCTGCTGATGAACTATAGACCCTTGGCTGTTCTTGACAAGAGGAATAATCTTCTTCCCCAAAAGGAAAAAAAAGAAGGCGAAGAGAATCAACAGTGCCGTACGTGCCATTCCAAGAGAAGGGGAGGGGACTGCAGGTGCACGGGGCGAGGCCCCAACCGCTCCCGTCGTCGATCCATCCGTTTCCCAACCCAGCCAGTGAGGCACTGTCCCCGTACGTGTTGTCCCCTTCCACTGTCCACCCCCACAAGGCACTGTTGCGCGCGTACGCAGACGCCTCCAAATCCCGAAGCGCGCAGGGCCCCGACGCGGTGAACAGTAGCGAAGCGCGCGCGCGTCGGTCACCGGCTCACCGCACCGCCATCGGCCCCAGCACGACGGCCTAACACGGCCTGCGCGCCCAGCAGCAACTCACGGCACAAGCGGCGTGCCTGCGCGCGCGAATGCTGCCTTCCGCTACGCGACGGCCGGCCGATGAGATGACGAAACAGCAGGGGTGCGGGGCGACGTACGTACGCCGCGTGCCGCTGCTGCTCGGTCGCCGGTCACATGCCGAGCTAGCTAAGCATCGTATTCGTATATATGCTTCTCTTTTTTTCTCTCTATCGCTGAAGCAACTGAGCGGTGACAGGCACTTTCCCGGCTTGCTCGGCGCCTTTAGGGATTAAATGGTGTGTAGTCAAATCGCTAATTTTTAGCTAGCTGCGTAGAGGTGGGTATCGTGCCGTGCCGTGCCGGATCGGTCTGGCACAGGTCTATCATGTTTCGTACCTAAATCGTGCCGGGTCGTGATGGCCCGTCGTGCCTACTGTGCTGGCCCGACTCGCCTTCGGCGATCCTAATCATAGTCTATTTGCGTTTCGTGCCGTGTTGGCCTAGGCCCCATCTATTTACACTATTGCGACAAGAGGCAAGGAGACGGAGTCACACATTGCTCAATCTCTTTCAGTTCTCTCTCGCCCGTTGCTTCCTCTATCGGCTCTCTCCCTCTCTCTCGACCGTCCCTCTCAATCTCTCCCTTGCCTGTTGCCTCCCTTCCTCTCACTCATTGGCCGACGAGAGATAATCATTTGTAGAAAACCCAACAATATTTTTTCTCTTCAAAAAGATCATCAGACTCATATCCTCGACAATATTATAAATCTAGTGAAATAAAATCATTGTAGATAAGTGACATAATATAGCCATCAACAACAATGAAATTGTGACAGTAGATATGTGTCCGTGCCTCCGTCGTGCCGTGCCAGCACAGGCCTGGCCCAAACGATCGTACCAGGCCGTGCCACACATCGTGCCCTGATCTCAGGCCCAACACGACCTGTGCTACAGTGTCGTACTGGCACGGCACAGCCCACCCCAGTGCCGTATCGGGTTTTGGATCGAACTAGACCACCGTGCCTCGGGCTGGTCCAAAAAGACCCAGCCCAAGTGCCCACCTTTACTGTTGCAGGCAGGGCGAGGGGGTGAGCCGGTGAGGTTCTTGCGTACTGGGCCGACAATATTATAAATCTAATGAAATAAAATCATTGCAGATAAGTGATATAATATAGCCATCAACAACAATGAAATTGTGACAGTAGATATGTGTCCGTGCCTCTGTCGTGCCGGGCCATGCCACCCATCGTGTCCTGATCTCAGGCCCAGCACAACCCATGCTACAGTGTCATACTGGCACGGCACAGCCCACCCCAGTGCCGTATTTGGTGTTGGATCGGACTAGACCACCGTGACTCCGGTCGGTCCAAAAAAACCCAGCCCAAGTGCCCACCTCTACTGTTGCAGGCAGGGCGAGGGGGTGAGCCGGTGAGGTTCTTGCGTGGCCGCCTCGCGCGGTCGTTACGACCAGCTCGGAGTATTCGCGCGCGTGAGATGAGAACGGCTGCTCTGTTCTGCTCTGTTTTTGCAGGCAAGTTAATCACGCGGTTGCGTTTGGTTGTTGAGGCTTGAGAAAGAGAGACGGAACGGAAATTAATAGGCCGTCCTTCCTTCCTGCGAGGAAATAATCGTCCGATTTGCTGTAACGTACTAGCATGGACGGATGCATGCCGCGTAAAACAACTACCGCCCGTGACATCTGAGGTTGCTGACGAGGTTGATACCGACGGGACGGAAGGCTCCGCTTGACTCGATCCCCATGCAACCAGGGAGGAGATCGACGACTGTATTGGGAGCTCAACGCCAATGTTACTGCCACGGACTGCATGCCTTCTATTTCTAACCTCATCTCTCCAGCATCTAGCAATTGACTAATTAGAATAACTAGACAGTCTAGACCGTTTCTATTCTATGTGCCAAAATGAACATATTGAATGCATCCTAAAAGAGTTGGCGAAGAGCTTCACCGGGGGTGTGCCACAATGAAGAACATATATCAAATGCCAACTTGGAGTTCACCGTGACAACGGGCTACGATAGAAATGTGTATATATAATATGGCCCAATTTGGAGGTCAGCTGCATAACATACACAGTAACTAATTGCTGCTATGTGTGCCGGATATTATCCGTATTCATATTCGATTTGACACCTATTTGACATACCATATTCGTGTTTGACAAAAAAAAATGAATACTAGTCTAATTCATCTAAAGACAAAACTAAATACAACTTATATAATAGATGTCATCTTAAGATTGTCTTTATGCGATTCTAAAATCTTTTAATTATGGTATAAAATTTTTTTATTATAAACAATAACTTATATAATGGTATTTTATGATATCCATATGATTGTCTCCTTACGAAGAGATAGCTATACTCACTCGCTTCCATATCAGCAAAAATCCTACATAACAAACCATATATATATATACGGCTGACATCACATTGTTGTACATGCGTAAGGCAATTGCGAGGCGCAACATCATGATTTTCGGATGCTTCAGCCTTGACAACGCAGAGCTAGCATTGGGATTGAAAGCAATCAAAAATAGTAATCAATGGCCGTTTTCTACTACTCCCACATCCATGGTACGGAACATTATTCCGTGTCCAACTCCTGCGCCGCGAGTAGCTAACTTAACTCGATCGCAATAATTCGTGGGCGCTCGCTGTCCCGCCCGCGCCGTTCGTAGCATCAACTCCTCACCATTAATATATTTCATCGTACGTGCGACAAGCTTGGGAGAAGACATTACTAAGTTTAACTTTTGCAGTAGCTGCCTCAGGTAATAGGCTGAGGCTCTGAGCCCATGAATCATGGATGCTTTTCGCAAGGTTGATTTTATTTTATTTTTTTTGTTGCCCCAGTAGGACAAACTACGCTCAAAATGAGGCGATGAACAAGTCTTTACAAGGATATACGCATGAAAAGCCGTGCATTTTTTGCTTCCAAGAATGCTTCTAAAAAGGAGTATGAGGCACGTCGAAAGTTCAGTCTCCTAAGGGTGCGTTTGGTTCGCTGTAGCAGGTTGAATCGAACCGTTCCGTACAGGATTTAATCTCGTTTATGCGTTTGGTTTACTGAACGGAACCATCTGGTGTATGATGAGATGGTACAGATTCCTAGAATATTCCTTAAAGATGTTGTATCGTTTGATACGACAAATTCGGTTGAACTGATCGGTACAGAATTGACCAGTACCATCCCATCCAGGATCATCATATCCATCTTGTACCATCCCATCCCATTCAGTCTGATACATCCAACCAAACACACCCTAAATCGTTTCGGATGGTTGATTTGCGTTTAGATATAGTTCGTGTTATATGAACGGTTCTCCTTAACTCGATCGTACCGACGGCAGATGACCCAATTAAATATCCGTTATGCCGTGGTGGGTTATGCTGGAATGTGTCTTCTCGTAGCATGGGTAGGTCAAATCCTGCCTCTGCAAAAGTACGTTTTGGTCGGCCAAGTACTTCCAAGAAAAAGCATGAATTCAGCTGCGGAGAGAATATGTAGCTTTTTTACTGTGGGAAGATACTACGCAGCAGTTCTCTATCCCGTCGGAATTTCTTGAAAGAAAAGCTCAAGTGTCTGGGGGTAAAAAGCTTCAGTAAAAAAGCTTGGGAAATTGGCCTTGACACGGCTCGAGGATTTACTTTCGATTGCTTTTTTTTTTACTGCGGAGTTATCAATTTACTTTAGCCACTGTTAAACGGTTAATTATCTCTACCGTGGCATTGCTAACAACCATTCATAAATACTTAAATAGTACTACCGATTCATAGTCACACTTCAAGTTCTTTTTTAAGAAAAGCAACATTTCGAGCTGTGCTTCGTTTATCTTCTTTTAAAAAAAGGATGTCAAGGGAGTCATGCTGCTAAAAGCAACAGAAACCAAAGGCGGAACTAGGACCCCGGCACCTCCGAAATATTGAAAAATATCAAAATTTTACTTTCTCAATAAACTAAATTTGTTGAATAAATTGGCTTTGATTTTGGTGGTTTAAGATTTTTAAAACATTAAAACTACTTGTATTGTACTTTTAGCAATTTTCAAATGTATATATCGGATTTACGATGATACAAAATTATGTGAATTATGCGTCCCTAGAAAAAATTTTCTAGTTCCGCGACCGACAGAAACATCAGCTCAAAAGCAAATTAATAAGCATGCAACGCAGGGTGCAGGAGCGTAATGCTCTACGTTTCAATCCCATCCACTCATGGTGAAAACATACTTTTCAACAAACAAAAAACTAATCTGAGCAGTTCCTGGGCCTCTCTCTCCTTTGCCTACTCTTTCTACGGTATTCACCCTCGTTCAACAGCAAATTTTTTGGTTATAGAAAAAATTAGCCTTCACCCCCTGTAATTGGACTAGGCTAGCCTCTCCAAATTAAACTCGGGGGAACAGCAGTGGATAGTTCGTAACTTCACGTATATATGTTTGTGGTGACATCCACCAATATACACCCAAAAGTCAAAACTGCGTCTATAGGAAGGGTATCCATCCACTAACAGAGTCAACCTGGACAAAAAGTAACACGTCGAGGAACACTTTGGAGTGTAGGACTACCACCTTGTGCCATCAGGAGACGATAGGGGAGTCTCCCTGATGCTATCCATAGTAGAGCAAGAACCAAAGAGCGACAGATTAGATGCACCAAACAAGTCGTTGTTGGGGTTGCCTTGGACTAGCATGACATTGTGGTGATCTTCCAAATCACTGCAAATACTTTCATTCGACATGAAACCAAGCACAGATCCCACATTACCACCATGAGATTGGAGATGATGCACTGATTACCACAATTCTGTGGGAGAGCCACACGAATTTTTCCAATCTTGCTTACAAGGATCCTCTGAATATGAAGATAGAGAATTTAGACAAGCGTCATTTGCATCCAGGGAAAAAAAGGTGATGCTGTCCTTTGGGTTAGACATGTATCTGAGATGATGATCCAGAACTCCGGATGTGTCCTTGGGAAAGCTTGAAGCAGTGAACTTCACAGGTAACTGATCCAACCCCTGTAAAAGCCCAATATCAGACTTATCAAACAGCTCCGCCTCTGTCAAATAATTTTCCTCCAGTCCATCCAAACAAGACACACGGACAGCAGTCTCACACAAGCTCTTTGAGCCCAGCTCAAAAGGATGCTCTGAAGCTGAAGTTAAACATATGGAATTAAGACAACTTCTGTTTGCATTTGACACAATGTTGTTGCCCTCACTTACATGAAAGTTGGAGACATAGCTAAAACCACTGTGATCAAGAATTCCATTTCTAATATCCAAAAAGCTTGAAGTGGAGTATTTCGCACGTAACTGATCAAACCTAGATAGAAGTCCAGCATCATAATTATCAAACAAAGATGCCTCTTTAGCGTCTTCTGCCTCCAGTCCAACTGAACTAGAAAGACGTTGCTCTAGGGAGTTGAGAAGGTCAGGTTGCCAGAAAGTATTTGATATCACATATGGTACTGAATACTGCTCCTCAATCTGACAAGGGAAGGACAATCTATTTGGAATTGACCCAGAGGGTGTTACTGAAAACATAGGCTCCCGTCCATTATGATCATATGTCCCGGTTTGAATATTACAGCTCAACTCATTAGCTGAAACTGGTTTCCCTTTGGTGTGTGGTTGGACATCCTCTAGCAACAAGTTGGAAACCTGGCTGTAAACAGTGTCTCTTTTCCAATCAGAACTTGCAGAACTTGAAATATCTGTAGTATACGCTGATGGTAATGGCATGCGCTCAAATGCTTCATTACCGGCATACGGTAAATTGTTTTTCCTATCTAGAAAACTTGGAAGGCCCCGATTGTATCCCCATGGCAAAGCCGTGAATTGATGAACTTCGTCAGTTGCATAAGAGGATGACTCTTTTCCTGTTCTCAGTTTAGTTAACGAATCAAAGTCACTAAGCCTGTAAAAATCAAGCAAGGTTTCAGAATGCCCTCTGGGATCAGAAGGAGTATGTCTGCAAACCATTTTCCTCTGTCTCATAGACTCTTTATGATGCTGCATTACATTAGATAACTATCAAAGGTGGAACTAATAAATAATGAATAGAACTAAATCTAAATATATTAGTACCAACCCACAATTGTTCAATTTAGAATTTACAGAGGTTCATCAAATAATACCTTGTTTATTATGTTGTTGGCACCTAGCCTTTGCAGGATGTCAGCAAAAAATTCTGATCTGAGAAATTTTAATCATCGGGCTAACAATATTAGACTACATGAAAAATATAAAGTAATAGAGTTCTTCAATATATAATGACAACCTTCTTTGCAATAACTCAGAACTTTGCATTGACACTGTTTTTGCAGCTATCTTTAATAATTTTCTTCTCTTTTCTGAAAAGATCCGTTCACTCCCAGGCTCTATGTCTATCACCACAAGTAGAAACATTATGGGATTATTAGCATCCCAGCTAAATGTTACAAATGTAAATTGCTAGAAAATTACTTGTAACATGTATCTCACAAGTCCTACTTTACGAATGCTTTTAGTAACTAGAGAAGTACTGCAGGATTTAGACATGATGAATCATCATCTCAACACGGTAAAGCATCTGATCAGTAACATGTGCTTGTATTAACCGATCATTGCAAGGCACATATCAGCATCCAACCAAGGAAAAATTATGTGCATTTCAGGATAGATGTGCCATAACAAGCAAGGAAAAATACACTGAAGAATAAAAAGAACCCATGATTATTCTCACAATTTCATTTTATCCTCATTTAGTGGGACATCTTTATTTTGCTCGCTCCCAACCTTGGTAATAAAGCTGCAACTACCAGGGGCATCATTATGGTAGAATGGATTGACACGCTACAACATTGCACATTGTTAAAATGAGGGATAATCAGATAAATAATGTCTCCCTAGCATAATCTTCAATGTCACAAACATCATGTCAAACTATTTCATGTATGTGACACGACTGGACGATTTCCAGGAAGGTTGACACTGGACATGGCAAAACATTCAGCAGTACAGTAGTTTTTTTTTCCGAGAACACAGCAGTACAGTAGTGATTATACTATGTGTTAATAGTGAGAACTGAGCATGTGCTCACCAGTATTTCTTGAAATCCCTGTAACTTCAAATGATGTCTGGATTATGGGAGTAAGAACATGAATAGTTGGCAGGGAATCACGTGGGTTTAACTGAGGTGTATCCTTATTGTCAAATTCTGCAGAGAAGAGGATCGATAGTTATAAGAGTCTAAAGATGCATCATACATGATTGAAGGGGGCATCAGAAAAAGTATATCAGACCAGGATGGGAGGCTTGCACATTCACTTGCTCACCAGAGATTTCTTCATTCTTAGAAGGTGTAGCAGGGGTCTCATCGGAACATGGAGTACTCTTCTGGACAGGGACCTTCCTGTGCGATGTCACATTATGCAATTCTACAAGACGCAGCAATAACACAAGAAGTTCATACAGATGACCCATTGCAGGTCATTTTAATGTTTGAAGAGGCACCAAAGAGAGTAGGAGCATAGGAGCAAACAAAAGTGTATACAAAGTTACAAACCCATTTCCATGCCATTTTTTTGTTTGGAGATGTTTGGCTCGACGTTTTGATGAGGTTGTTTGAAGGAATGGGAAGTACAGCCAGACTGCCCCCACAATTTCTTAAAGAATTTGTATTCGGTAGTTTTTGCATTGCAACCTGCATAGCAAGTGATGGCCAAATAGGATAAGGATACAATTATACAGCAACACATAGAAAACCATGTAAAACAAAATCACTCTTGGAAGGAAACAGTGAAAGTATAATAGCACAAATAAATTGCAAGTATTACATGGCTTCAACAATCTAACAGCTAAATTTATTCCATTTGGTTATTATGATTGGGAATATTGAACAAGCAGATAGGTAGATCGTATACAAGAACAGCATAACAATATAACATTGAAGAGATTATAGTGGCACAAAACCCATGATATACTATGAAAGACAAAGCAATGCCCTCTGTAAGCTGTTAGCACATAATATCAAGATACAGAAACGGATGGCATCTGACAGAAAGTTGATGCATTTTGAAACATCGACAGGAGACATTATCTGAATAAAGTACGTTAAAAAAGAAAGGAGGTACAGTGAGACTAGGGGTAATACCTTGGGGCTTAGTTTTCTCAGCTTTGCCTATGTTAGCATCCTGTCTCACGCATATGTGATGACTACCAGCTTCACTTGCAAATCGAACCTTTTTCCTTGGCCTTCCATCTGTCATTAGGTACTCAAGCATTAGATCAAGCCAGAAAATGTAGAATTATTTCTAGGAGAAAAATCTCACTGAAGAAAGGCTGCAATGACCATCATGATGGTACTTGAGGGAAAATTAGCTATAGACAGAGCTCTATATGAAAATTCCAAATAAATCCTAAGTAAAGCTTTTTAAAGAAACCACCAAATGCTACCATCAAAACAATACATTCAACAGATGGAAAACATGACCATGTAGGTAGAGATGAGAAGCATACGTTAAAAACCAACACCAAATCCTACTACATTGAGAGGTAAAATGGTAAATGGTCCAACTCTCCCACAAACACCATGACCGCTATTATTTCTCTTGAACATTCCTATTCAATTAGAATCGAACCGCAGGTTTACCTCTGCGGCGCCTTCCTGATTCCCAATCCCACGCAATTCCAATTCAAGCCACAAGCTGGGAACTTCCAGGAACCCTAGCTCGCATCATCTACCGAGAGAAAGCTAAATGGATTCCGAAACCCAAAACAAGGAGCTCAAAGCGGTGGAGGTGGGCGATACGTACCTGCGGAGGAGGGCTCGGGGAAAGGCCTCGATGCCGGCGGGGGCCTCTTTGGCTTCAGAGAAGAGGAATGGGAGCGACTGCTAGGGTTCCGGGGCTGAAGGCGATCCATCGCCCGCCGCCGACGCCTGGGTCGGTGCGCGCGAAAACTCGAGGGGGAGTGGGAAGGGAAGCCTTTGGTCCTGTTTAAACGGCTTCAGTTTTGACTAAAAGCTGGTTTAGGCCGTGTTTGTTTAGGCTTCTGCTTATTTGGCTTCTGCGGCATAAGTCATGCCCAAAACAAACAGTAATTTTCAGCTAATTTGGAGAGAAGTTCAATTTGCACTACAGAGAAGCAAGGAAAACGACGCTTCTGACCTACTGGAGCACGAAAATCCCACTTACCCTTGCAACTTGATCTTATTTACAAAAAATTGCCATCCCCTTCATCAAGTCTCTTCCACTCCACCTCCAGGCTCAGAGGCTAGCTTCTTCCACTCGACTTCTCCTCCAAAGACCTTAAACAAACACAGCCAAGTCTATTTATATTAGAAGAAATTAAAAGTCAAAAGCTAATCTAAGGTAGCTTCGTACAGTTTTTATGGGTTAGAATTATGACTTTACCACTAAAGTTTAAAGAAAATTACCTCTTTCCAAGTATAAAATCTCTTACTACACCCCACTCACCCTCATTTCCAACACGTATCCCTTACACCTAAAAGATATACTAAAACGCCAGACTGCCAAAAACCAAACCTCTTCAGCCCAGCCGTGCAGCCTTTCAGCTATGCAACCTAGTTAGAAATTACTTTTCAGAAAAGTTCCAACCATACCAAATAGGGCCTTTACAGGTTGCAACTTTGATCAGCTTATCGCATTGGTTAGGGCATGTATAGCCTATATGCTACCTGAATTTTAGGTGGTGTAGAGAAAGAAAATAAAAATAAAGAAAATTGATGTCTATTATTTAACAGATGGTACATGCGGCTTAATATTCTATATATTATTGTATAGACAATTTGTTAATTGTATGAGAGATCATTATAGACAACTATATAGATGAACTATTGTATGAGTTATTTTTAGTGCTATCTATAGATGATACAGAGATATATTATAGACAACTGCCGTCTATACTATTGTATACACCCTTACAGAGAAGATACGTTCGCAGGTATCGAATCTCGGGTATTGGAAGTGGCAAGCTATTCACTTATATGGCCCTTTTTCTCTTTTTTTTTGGTAAAAATAGCTTCCTTTTGAAAAAAAAAAATAATAGCCCCCTTCCGTGCTATAGTACCGCGGAAAGCACCTCCCATGCACAGTATCGCGCGCGCCTGTCCTCCTATGCACGCCACGCCTCCTCCCGCGTCTTGGCTTCGCGGCAACCGGCCTTCCGCACCTCTGGAACGCGGCAAGCCGCCTCCTCCCGCGCTCGGCGCCAGCTCCCACGTTGCCTGTTTCCCACGCTGTGCGCCGTAGCAATTCTGCCTCCCACGGTCATTGGGCGCAGAAGGAGCCAGGTGTTGCCTCCTCCTTCCGCGGTGGGCAAGAAGACCATTTTTGCAAAAATAAAAAATAAAATTGCAAGAGGAAACCATTTTTGCAAAAAAAAAAAATGAAAGAGGAAACTTTCTAATTTGAATATTTTCGAGTTGGAATTTTTTATTTTGAATTTTTTCGTGCTGAAACTTTCCGAGATGAAACTTTTGGATTTGAAATTTTTTATTTAAATTTTTTTGAGTTGAATTTTTGAAGTTAAATTTTTATAATTGTCTTTTTTTTTGTTAGAGAGGTGAGAGAAGTGAGTAGGAAGAGGAAAGGGGAAAAGGTGGTGAGGGTGGGGGGATGACTAGGAAAGAGAGAAGGGGTGGTGGTGGACGGAGAAGATGACACATTGCCACTTAATGTTACGCTGTAAACTTAGAGCCACTTAAAAACGACAAACTATAACCATAAATCTTTTCTTGACGAGTAAATATAACCATAAGTCTTAATTCCTTCTTTTAGAAACCATGAATTTCAGTTCAAATGTGTATGTTACAAAAAGAAAAGCATGGTGTACAATGTACATCCAATTATCTTCGTCCAACAGTATGGTTACGTCCAGGTTCTTTATCTTGACCGAACCTCAAGTCCTCAGCACTGATCAAGATGAAAACTAACTAGAAATCACGCCGAATCTACAAGCACATAGATAAAGCATCTCATCGCAATGCAACTGGGTTAGCACGTGTGGTACATACATTTCAATTGCAGTCAATCTCAACATCCAATAACCAATGTTATCATTCTACATATACAAGCAAACCATCTGAAGATCTAATAAAAAAAATGTCTGCATCAAATCGACTGCTAAAATATTCACAACCAATGTTTACCTCACAACGGATGTGTCCTCTAACAACCCCCACAGGAAAATGGGGGGATAACAAGCCCCATGAAGCTACATTCTCTGTTATCTTTGTACAGTGATATGGCACAAGGTAACACATAACACACTGCCCGCACACGGGGAGAAAATAAACAAGAACAAGAAAATATATCACACAAGAAAAGCCAACAGCTCAATACATGGGCGGCATCTGTCTGTTCTGTACAAATACACAAATGAATGAAACCCAAAACCCCAGTGCATCCAAACAAACACCCCATATGGTACACAAAACAATATGATTCATTGGTTAGCATCGATCGGTGCACCAGACCTTGCCTGCAATATCCGATTTGCATAGATTGTTACTAGCCGCAGCTGTGTGCTACTAAGCCCCTCCAGATATGGTACAAATGCTTTCCCAAGCATGATGTAGATATCGACCAAGCAGAATACAACAGTCTGAAGGAAAGTGTAAATGATATCAGATGTGGACCACCAGAAATACACATTAAAAGTAAATTTTGCCATACATAATCCAGATAACAATGGCTGCCAGTAAGTGCAGGGTCAAGCATGATTAATGTGCGCTAACAATAACTGAAGATGGACATAGGATGAGCTACAAATGGACACAGAATACACTAGAAATTGAAAACAGATAATGCACTAAAGCTGCCAACCTCATTAGTCATAACCCCAGTATATATAGAGCTGACATTGAAATAGCTGCAAATATGTGGTTATTAAAAGTATGTAGAATTAATGTTGTAAAAACCATTTTGGATCCTATCTACATGCTTATTATGTCCCACTCATAAACTTAGCACCCTTGTCCGGTTGTCCCTCTTTTTTCATGTACCACTCAAACCAGAAGCCCAGATTACTGCTGGCAGACGAAATCCTGGTTTTTATTGCCTTATTTACATAAGCTTCAAAGATTCCCTGGTTGAGGAACTAGCATGGCCCTATGAAAACTATAAGGACATTCATCAGAAGAACAGGTAAGCACCTTGCGAACATCTGGACTCTGATTACTGAAAGCATCAAAAAGTGCTGGTAAAAATGAAGGTAGCTGTGTCATCAATTCCTCCTGTGAAAGCCGCCCAACAAGCTGCAAGATTATCAAGAATACAAACAGTCAACCACGGTTGCTCAGGATATGTTGCTGTAATAAACCATAATGAGTGAAAGACACTACAAACTAACACTAAGATGATTGTTTGAGGTACACACCCAGATCATTAGTCAAAAATAAGTTGAAACCACAGTTGCTACAGTGCAGGAAACTCCAATGGTGTGCAGTTCAACAATTCAAATTATTCAAGTTTAACATAATGCAAATAGTAGCTGCAGCTCCTAACAAGGGTCCACGGTTATAGAATCAGCCAATCAGGACTATTGACACATATAAGTTACAGACTATTGACACATATAAGTTACAGTAATATGTATTAAATGTGGATTGTTAATGTGGCAATCATTAATAGGACAACAAGCCACAACAAAAATAGGACAAATCATATACATATCCCTCCGTTGTCTGATATCAATTACATATGAAGTTGATATTGCACTATTCATAATTACAGTGCGAAAATAAGATACCTTTGTCAAACAGTTGATACACATGACAAGTGTCTTTTCATCATCACCAACCAACAAAGGTATAATAACCTGCAGCACAAGCAAAAAAAGTCCAGAATAGTAAATGTTGCTAATTACAATTACAAATATAATAGTACTGTAGTAATATCATTTTTTAAAATAAAAGCTCTGGACATACAGCAAGGCATCTAAAAGGATCATATGTTGCTAACACGATATTTAAGCACTGGTTTGCTTCATTTGAAACCTGCAGAAGCATTAAGGAAATATAAGCACACCAGAAACAACATAAAACTTCTTTAGTTAACGAACATATACCTTTGCCACAACATCTTTGGTCACATGCAGGAGCTTTTCAAGGACAATCTCAATGGATTCTTCCATAGGATCTTTCTGAGAAAATAATAGACAATATTAATCAACAATCTACCAACTAGATTACCCACTTACATGATCTATTTGTGAATACAAAACCTGATTCTGGAGCATCTCAGCAACTAACAACAGAGAAAGCTCCCTGACAGAAGAATCAGAGTCATCCAACACCTCGAGTAGAGTTGTTAAAATCTGATTGAAATACTGTTGAAACACAGAAAAGCTGATATTAGAATATAAATATCATAAATTGAATGATAGCATACTGAAACATAGCGAAGTAATATATTAGATGCAGAGGACCAGATAGTAATTGTGTGTTGTGGACTATCTTTTGGACACCAGTTACAATACACAGTTTAGAAAGCAATGACAATCAAATGTCTTTCCTCTGTTGTTGAAATGGTGAAGCATACATCATTACAGAAACCATGTCATCGAATTGTACTAGAAAGAAGGTAATGCTTTAACTGATAGTAGTAACTATCTAATGAAGAAATAATGAGTCACCAAATTCAATTCACATGTTAGAGAAAGCAGAGAGAGAAAAGCAAATCAACAAGATAAAAGGAACACGATGCACTCCATTATTACATGTAATGCGTGTTCTGCTGTTTTCCCTCCCTCCCTCCTAGCACAGACTCTTCAGAAATTCTCGTTTGTTCTCTTACCAGTCACAAAAGGAATGTAGCACCAGATGGAAAAAGTTACAAGATCGAATGAACTTTAAAATACAATGCAAGTGTCAAGCCCGGTTGTCAAGAGGAAATTTTAAAAAAATAATCCAAAAAAATAAAAGAAATCGCTAAGAATATTGAAGCTTTTCTTCCAAAAGAAATGAAATGGGAATTAAAAAGGTAATATTACAAACCTTTGTCCATATAGAGTTCTCATTATTGGCAGAAGCTTTAACCAACTGCTGCAACGCCTCCTGCTTGTCAACGCTAGAAACTTCACCGTCATTGCTTATCTAAAAAAAATGAAGAAAACAAACAATCACGATGTTATATAGGACGACGAAAAGTAGAAGCAACCCATAGCAACATTACTATCAGAATCAACAAAGATGAAAGGGGAAGAGAGAGAGAGAGAGAGAGAGAGAGAGAGAGAGGATATATCTGATGTACCCGATGAAGAAGTTGTGGTATGCTGGGGCTGTTACTGGTGTGTGGGATAGTCTTCACAGAACTAAGATCAACAAATGGATCTTCCTCTTGAGTGTTCTCCCCAGCAGTTGTAACAACAGAATTACGTCCATCAGAAACAAGAAGGCGGCCAAAATCCAGGCGAGGTGTACCAGTAGAATTTTCATCATCAATTGTGGCATCTGATTTTTCAGGATAATCTGTCCATGAACGCACAGCTTCTACAACTGAGCGAGCATTGTTCTTTGATTCCCTACTTGCTGTAAGAATTTCAGCTTCAGAGGCAGGTTGGAAACATTGGTTAGCCTGATCAATGCTGACATCAGAGGTTGTTCGACCAATAGGGACATTAAGCAATGTTGATTCCTGCACTGTGTTCATCTTCTTCCCTGCTTCATTGTCAAGGGAACTAGCAGAAAACCGTCCAAAAGGATAGCTCTTCTTTGATGTCAGAGCATAATCATCTTCATAAGAAGTTCCAAAATCAACCTGGTCATAAGATTTGGGACGTGGACGTTCTTTCTTGCTCTGCAAGTAGTTTACCAGATCGACCTCAATACGAGGAGTATATTGCTTCAGCGCTCGCCTCACAAGGTTTTGTTCTTCAATCGACAAACTTAGAACGAAATTTAGGACTGCTGCTGAATCAAAATGAGAATAAACCGATATGATTCCAGAAATGGACGTTTCCTTTAATTTTGCATTCTTTTCATGCATTAAAGGTGCTAGTTTTGAAAGCCAGAGCTTAAGAAAGCCGCTATTACTGTAACCTTCAGAGTCTACTGTGTACTTGCTGAATGACTTATTAGCAAACTCAAGAACAGCCAGTTTTGCCTTTGGAGACCTTTGTTCATCCAGTGAACGTACTAGCGCAGGTAGCAATGTGTCAATAGCATATGTTCGGCCAACAGCTTCCAAGGTTGACGAACATGGTTGTCTAACCAATTCCTTCGGATCAATAAGTCTTGAAAAGACATACGGCAAAATTCTTTCAACATAGCTCTCAAATGGCTTTTTGCATGCTGGAATAATGTCTGCAAGTGTGGAGAAAGCTGCCTGTGCAACTTTATGATGAGGATCATCCAAATAACGGAAAAATAGCTTCATGACCTTTTCAAAGTTCTGAGTAATGTCTTGAATGCCTTTTTGTCCTTGTTTCAATAATGCCTGAACAAAATTAAAGGCTGCAACTCTAGCTACCCAGTCTGAACTAGGACTAAGACCCTCAGAGAGTGCATCATTTAGAGATACTGGACCATCTGTATATCCAGACATGTCATTAGATGGGACATGACCATCATCAAAACTGTGCCTGCCACTTGCAGAAGCCCTTGATACCACTTGCTTCCTAAGAGGCTTCTGGAAGTGTGGAACACGGTTGTTATGTAAATTTCTTGAACTGGCATCCCTATAGGGCATATCAACATAGTGTTTGTCCATCTTCATTTGTGGCAATTGCCTGGTTCGCCATGAATCATTACTCTCATCCATAATGCTACCATCTTGAGACTTCCCTGAAGATCTTCTCAAATAAGGCAGTGATAATCCTGATATAGGTCCAGATGATATATTACTCAAATATGGTGACCTTGATCGATCTTTGGTGGCTACCTGAGGGATCACTGTATCTACAAAACGTGAACCACCATTTCTTGTGCTAGTAATGCTGGGGAGGGATGCATCCAGCAATGCATAATTCTGCAAAGATAGGTGATCCGAAGCAGGTGCAGTAAGTGGGATAGGAGGATCACGAGATGATGGAGGATCAACTCCTGCACTAGGAGGAAAAGAAAGGGAAATTAAGATTTCTTAATTATATAGAAAAATAAGTCATGCAAGCAATAGCTAAGAAGATTGAACTACATAATAACAGAGCACTTCAATATTTAATTAACAAATTGCAATCAAGCAGCTTAAAGAATACCAAGATCCAAGCTTGTTGAGCGCACAGCTGAGAAATTTTGCCTGTCTGACATGCCTACACCTTTCAATAGACTTTCAATGGCCGAAACCTTTTGTTTGCTTGAACTAAGCACACTCTCTATGCTTCTTTCAGAACTTCTACCAATTGTCTTTGACTGCGACAGAAGAAAGCTTGACGAGAGAGATGATTCAGAAGAAATTGCTGCACTCTTGTCCATTGCAACAATAGATGAAGTGCCGTATCCGGCTAAATGTGTATCACTTGCATGAGATGAAGCACGAGAAAGTTGAACACCCTTCTCACGCAGTGACGGAGAAGGATACCGCTTGTGCATGCCCCCATCTTCATCATTTATTATCTGCAAATGCTTCCAATTTTAGATCAAACTAACACAAATCCTGCACAATAGTATAGTCTAACATCATACTATTTCAGAACATATTTTTTACATAGCAAAAATACAAATTGTCGTACATAATTTGATTTTTGTTGTTAGACAAAATCCGTTTTCAAAAATAATTAAGCTCAAAGGTTAAGCTTGAAAGAATTTAGTAATTTACACAGGGTTCGTATTACAACTAACTAGCACTGCTAACTTATCTCCTCAGCCTTGAACTAATCAGAGTAAAACATCTTATCTACTACATAAAAATGTGGAATACTTTATTTGCACTGCTTTACACCAATTTCAACTTACAAACAATTCTGAGCTGTTATAATCAAATATAGAACTGTGCTTGCAAATTAAACATAGGATTGACATATACTGCTGTTCAATATTTTTTTCAAGCATAAAATAACAGAGGAAGATAATGCAAAACCGATATCCAGAACTCTGCTTCCATGAGATCCATAAAAAGATATAATATGATGTTCTTGGGTGGAAGATAGTTGGATGCTCTTTCTTTCTATAAAGAGCTATTGCTTCAAAAAAAACTTCTTGAATTGGCAACACAGAACAATAATAAATATAAACTCAGCTTCTTCAACCTCAATTTTCCTGTTATAAGTTTAATAGATTGTGAAGAGGAAAAGCATACAGAAAAATAAAATGATATACCCTCTGTATTGCAGGATCAAATGACATAAAAAGTCGGCGTGAACGCTCAGGCCATGTCTTTGTGAACATCCTATAGCAAGTTCTTGCAGTCGCACGAACCTGTATTTGCAATATGGCATTAAATACAAGAACAACACAAATACAGACAAGATTCAAGCTTTCAATATTGAACAGTATTACAGTAATGATGAATTAAGTCAGGAAACATGAATGCTGTTAGTCCTACCTCACTCATTGCATCTGCCACACAGCACTTTATTAGATTTTCATATAAATCAGCTGAACGTTGTATTTCTGGGGCATCTGCCCAATATTCCAATATTAGGAGTGCATATTCACAACACCTGCCATAGTAGGAAGTAGGCATGAGTAGCTTTAAAAACCCTTGGATGCTAAGACAATTCTAAGCACAGGTACCTAGCACGGAGGACTGCACCACGGTCATTCTTTGCCGTGTCAACTATAAGAGGAAGAATACGTGAAACCTTGCAGTTCCGCAGGATCTGCAAGATATTACATGTCAAAAAAGGAAAATATGTTATGAAAGGAAGTGCCATGGTTCAATACATGAATGCAGGTATCTCACAGTTTTTATGCAGTTGTCCGCAGATTCAGCAATCACAAGCACAGTTATGACAACAAGCTTAAAAAGTACCTGAGAATTCATCACTATGTTAGCTCTATTGATAAAGCACGAGGCAACAATTGCAAAACAGTGACACAGCTTCTAGGATTACCGGAATAAATATTTCAGCACATGCTTCAAAGTCCCCAAGGAGTTCCTTTGATAGTACATTAAGTAGATGACATGCCTGGGGGGAAAACCAAGTCAGTTAGTTTTTTATTACCAAGAAGTTTGTCCTGTCACTGCAAATTTAACCAGAAAAATGTTCTGAAAGAATTCCATAACGCCTACATTCTTATAAAATGAAATAACTTTAGACTGAACTAATGTTTAGCAGTAAATTGGTGTTCAATTCAAACTTTTTGACCACTGACGCTGATGGCCTACTGAGAGTGTCAAAGGTAAAAAGTTGATTCCATCTAGTGTATCATGCATCTCCTAGATGAGAGACTTGACTTGTACTCGTGCATGCAACGCCATGATGATTTAAAATGACTGATCTCCTATTCCAGGACAGTAGTATTAATTCCATTCTTTCAGCCCAGTGCACCATATAATAGATGATTCTAAACCTCTTTGGAACCATGTTGAAATCTAGGGAGAAAACTGGTAATCTCAGTGAGTTTGTCCATAGTCCTACTTGTGTTTTAGTGCCTGTCATGGACTCTTGATGTTACCTACCATTATCAACTATCTTTTATTTTTAATATATATGTATCTGTATCCCTGATCCGGTGATTTTGGGTAAGTGCCTGCTTATGTTGCGAGAATGAAATTAGCATTCAGTTATCAAAATTCAAAATAAACATCAACAGGCAAGAAAGAAGACCTGCTTTACTATGCTGGACCGTCGATCGGATAGCTGAGAGGACAATGGCGGAACTAGCTGCTTCAAGAGCATGAGAAATGATGGGTAATCAATTGCACCTGATTAAAAAAAGGGTTAGTTTTAAGCAAAATATGCAAAATTATGTTAGCAAGAAAAGGCTTAGTAATAGTGAATATGTATGTAACATTATATTTGAGCAGCCAACACTATAAGCCACAGCATCATGTAATAAACACTATAAGCCACAGCATCATGTAATACTATTCCAATCTATTAATTTCCACAGCTTAGTTTGTCTCGCTCAAATGAATTTCTATACAGCTATATACATCAACAGTTGGCATCTCTGCTATGTAAGCTACCGATATGGCATTCTAATACATGACTGCTGACCAGTCAGTGGGTTACCATGTTAAGGAGCAACGGCCAAAGGCAGTCTGGTGGCAAATTGAACCATGTTAAATTGTTAAGGAATGTCCTTAAAGCAGAGCAATTGATTGCTTCAAAAAAAAAAAGTTTAACTTGTCCAACTCTGACACTTAGGCACTTAGGCCCTTGCCCGTTATTTTCCTATTACTTAACTAAAGCATGAACCAAAATGATACGCTCAAACATATGGACCAACATTGAAGTTTAAGCATCTTAATGAGATAGTTGAACAACTTTAAGGAACTCCAGTGCAATGACTCGGAAAACTCAAAACAACTAAGGTGCTAACAAATGTCAGTCTGTCAGTCTTAATTATAGCACCCACTACTCAGGAAAGACTTATAATTCATACAAAGTGTTATCTAGGTGGTCACTGTTGGTGTGAGTTACCAAATGGTACATTCTTTTCACAGATACATATGATTATCCTCGGTCCTCGCATGAATTAGCACTGACAATTGAGACCCACTTATTCTGGTCCGACTAAAAGGGATAATAGCTTGGATTGCTTACCCACACTGCATGCCTATGTCAGGGTTCACACTTGCTTTTCATTTCTTTTAAGCGGCAAGAGTGTCATAGTTTCTTATAGGTGAGAAGGCACCATGTCCACTAACACCATTTTGACGTTCAAGATTAAAAGAGTACTTGCAACGCTTTTGCTATGACCCAAGTCGATGCGATAGAAAGTGTCTTTCATGGATGTTCTGGTTTTCAGCATCCAGACCTGGACACCTTGTTAGACTGCATCCTGCCTAACTTTTGAAAAATGGGATTGGTTTGCTCTATTTTATTATTTTGCCTGTAATAAAAAAGGATCATCTATCTCTCGAGTCTGGAGGACTGGAGTTTCCGTCAGTTCAACTTTTACATGTTACAAGAACTTCAAGCCCGCAACAGGTATATTTTCCAAACAAAGCTATTCATTGACAAAACAAAAATGTAGATATGACAATAGGAGATGGGTGACAAATATCAACCTCCGTATACCAAGGCTTCAATCCTTTGCATTGCAGCAATACGGATAGACCAGTCTTTTTCTGGATTAAGGGCAGATGCAATCTTCTCAATCTCTCTGACTAATTCTTTCTCTGAATGAACTCTTATGGGTTCCACTGGCTTTTCGGTAATATCCATATCACCTGTAAATGGCACAAAATCCAGCAGAATATGATCAATATAGTGAATATGTTGCTATTGCTTATTGATACAAAACTTCAGAAATAATAGGTTTGTGCAAATCCAATATCACCACAACAGCACGAACTTCTGAGTTTCTGACTACTGACACTTCGTTTGCTAGAGTAAATTATTTAGGTAACAGAAGTTCCTACCGAGATAGTGGAATTGGAAGCCTCTAGCTTATATACCAAGCAAAGAGTCGATGCTCTTGTTTCTATGGAGGCGTAGATATGATAGTGCATGCAACTGGCACGGACAACTGCATTCTAACACATTAAATGGACTTTCAATTGATGCAACACCCAGAATGTTTTGCCGATGATTAGCACACAAAATATTTCAAGGCTAATATCTAAGCATGGTTTTGTGAAGAACATGTGATTTCCGCTTTAAGTGTTTCACTGGATCCACATGTGAAACATCTACCACTGCTATCTGCCAGAATTTTGAAGTCATGAACCAACCAGCTAAATGCCTTTTAATGATCATTATTCATTACCCATACACAAGTACAAAGGAGTGCCATGTGGAATGGTGGAGACTAGTAATACTATCTCACTAGATCAGTAGCAATAGATTTGACAATTTCAGTCTGCTCTAGTAACTCTTCTAGGCACACATCTTTCAAAAAGTTTAAAACCATTGACCATACAATCAAATTACACATCTTAATAAGCTAACAAATCTCATTGTTCTAAGTCCAAAACATTGGATTCAACTTTTTGAATAACAGCACAAACTCCCAGTTCAATAAAGCACTAAAATAAAGGCTACTCACAGAAGTGTGTGCGTGTGTGTGTGTGTGTGAGAGAGAGAGAGACTTAACATAGTGGACAATCATGGCAATGATGGCACATGCTATAGAAACAACCATCTGGGACTCTGAAAAAGTCCAGTCAGATGCATACAAACAAGAGCAAGGAATCTCTCATTATGTTTAGACATTACTTAAAATCTTGGTTGACACAAACTAATAACACCTTTGGTCATATCCATAATACGGATCAAATAGAATGGAATCTTCCAGCAATCTAAAAGGTAAAACTTGCCTCCAAATAATGTGCTTTCCCTTGGTGTGCTTTTTTTCCTTGGACTGCCTCTCTTTGGATTAGCACTAACAGATCTTTCCAAGGCCTTATATTGTATTCTAGCGCCATCAGTTGAGGGAACCTTTGGTTCTATTTTATCCAATCTTGAATTTATTTCCTTTAGCTGAAAATATCAAACAAGGTGAAGAAAGGAAATCAGGATGTGTCAGCATGAGTAACTTTAAACTTGGGGGCATGGTAAGCGCTCAGTTGCACAATTTACTACTAATGCAAGCATGCAACTACCAAGACAAAGGAAATCAATAACAATGGAGAGATCACCGTGATAAAGGATTAAAGTACCACACGGATTACCATGTAAGAGGGCAGATTATGGCGCTGCAACTCTTCATGGAACTGAGATCCCATATTTTTGTACATCTCCTGCAGTGAATATAGATAATGCAAATTATTCAATTACAAAATGAGGCACTTTAAAAAAATATATGTGCAGAACATCAGGGAAAGTAACATGCGGAGTAGTCAACCGATGTTCTACACTGGCAAACACCCAATAACCCAAAGAAGAAAAAAAAAATACCACAGTTAGTCTGCAGATGACTGCAAGATCCCTCTTGTCGATCCTCCCTTTCATACATTCACTACTCAATATTATCCTGTCTACCCTATGCCTACACCCATGAAGACTTTCCCTACACCCTTTTAAAGTCGTAAAACTTTGACAAATGCAGAAGAAAATTCTTGTTTTGTTCACCTTCCTAGCATTTAGATTTTGGATATAGGTAAATTGCATCACCACAAAAGTTGGTGTTGCTTTCAACATCAAAATGGTTGGTACCAAACTAAAAAAGTGAATTTTGGTATGTGGCAAGTAGCCACACAGTAAGGAAGTAATAGTGTCTTATTAAATAAACTAGTTCAGTGAAGTATATATTTATTATTTAAAATGCAGAATGGGTTAAATAGAAGAGGCTGAGTATGAGAAATCGAAAGCAACCTACTATACAATCATAGAAGAGAACGTCCAACCATAGAATTTGCAACCTTTAAGTGCATTAGCTTCATACGAGAAGAAAATCAACCTACCATACAATCCACTTAGCGTATGAAGGATGGAACTATAACTGAGGACTTTAGACGTGAGGGAAAATCCCAAAAAAAAAAAATGAATAGATTGAACAAATAGCCAAAGAAGTGTGAGTTGCACAATATTCCGTGCAAGAAATTGAAAAGCATCGACTTGGGCAGGTCTGTAATAAACTACCTCAATACATGAGATTGCAGCGTCTCTAACACTTTGGTTCAAATCATTCATCAATTGCAGGACCTACGAAGCCAAAACAAGCTTAGCAGCTAGCATTACCAAATTATGCGAGAAAATAATGGAAGAACCTAGAACCTATTCAATAAGGAAAATAAATAAATTCATCCTGACATACAGGTGAAAGCAACACTCGCTGTAGAGGAAGCTCTATAGAAGCAAAAAGCCCAACTGCCGTTGCAACGGTGCGTACAAACTCTTCCCGCACTCTCCAACTCTTGTGAGTCCAAGCATAACTTCCAGCTCTTTCAACAATGATTGTCGGCGAAGAAACCTGTCATGGAGAGAAAATTAGTTCAACATGCCCTAAAAGATAAACACAGAAGATAAATGATCATTAACATAACAAACTACAGTGCAACTCAAAAAGAGAAATTTTCATGCACATAAGAGAATATGCAGCATAGGGAAATATATATACCGAAGCTCAGAACACTAAGTAAAAGGTTTTATTCAAAGTACAAATGAGAATTTCAATGTTGTAAATTGTAATGATGGGTAACATCTTGTTTCAAGTATAAACAGAACATCAATTTTGCAAAGTGCTGCATCCACCCATCACTACAGCATACAAAAATCAAAATCCACATCACTGCAACTTCTGCATAAATAAATAGCTACAGAAAATTGGCTTGGTACCATTGTAAAGATGTATAAATTGGAAATACCATAGCATGTGAGGATTGACAAGTGGGCCCTAGGAGGCTAGGACCACTTGTAAGTGACACACCGATGGTATTTTCCAACTCGAATGATCTTTGTGATGGTATGAAGCAATTCGCCCCAATTAATTATGACAAAGGGAAGCAGCCATGTGCATATAAAAGGGGAAACAAATAAACAATAGTTTGATTTGCTACCTCTGCTTGGCCAAAATCCACACTTGCACCTAAAACAGATATTATGATGTAACTTTGAACTATGGGATACAAGGAAGAACATCCTTCCACTCAGAAGCAAAATACACTGACCGTTCAGGTCTATATACACATATTCTACTCCAAATCTCCATCTCAATCCACTCCAGTAAGCATTAATTGATTAAACAGCAATGGGATGTAGTGAACTCCAAACAGGTGCCACCATTCAGGTCAAAATATTGCAGCATTCAGCATCAGTTCAGGTCAAAAGTTTGTTCATTTTCACTAGAAATTACCATCCAATTCACTTAGGTATCATTAGAATTCCCTTGAAATGTTCATTTTTGAGAAAGGAGTGGGTAAACATGGTCCCTTTCGTAGAAACCTAAATGTAAAGTCTTAAAATGAAAGGAAAGCAGAGTTCGGCATGGCACAATGCCCAGCAGCGAGCGCGCACATACACCAACATTGTAGTAGTCCAAAAGGCCTACAGAGAATGATAATACCCCTGAAACAAACATCCAGTTCTGTCTCAATAGCATACATACCCCAACACTGTTAAATCACACCAGCAACCAACCAACAGATTTCACCTTTAAAAGTACAAGACCCCTCTCGTCATAACTCAAATTTGGTACTGCATCCATGTCCAAAACAAGAAATTGTCCAAATTTCAAGCCAAGGAATAGCTAAACTTCCTCTCCAGAACTCAAATTCGCAACTGCATTCAAATCCAAAACGCATACTGCCACTAAAATTCAACCCATAATCCGTTAAAACGGACCAACTTATAAGTTCACAACTTCTCCTCAAGCTCGAAATGTGTAACACCACCAACCCCAAAGTTCCACCTTCTCACGCACTTCAACACACATACATGGCGAGTGCGCAATCACAATACATTGACAAATTCAGATCTTCCGCTCGAACTATAGTTCATTGCAACTTCATCCAGTATCGAACCCACATTTCCGCCGACCCCAACTCGGAGAGAGCAAACGATATCAATAGCAAAAGGCAACAATGAAGAAGCTGACCTCCATGAGGGTGACCAGGAGCTGCCGGGCGGCGTCGCGAACAGGCTGCTTGCCATCGCCGAGACGCTCGACGGCGGCGGGCACAAGAGCGTTCAGGTGGATCTTAAAGTGGTCGCCGGCGAGCACGGCGGCGGCGGAGAGCGCCTGCAGCCCGCCCTGGGCGACGCGGAAGTTGCCGTCCTTTGTCAGATCCATGCAGGTGTCGACTAGCGATGTCACCTCCACCGCCGTCAGCCCCCGCCGTGCCGCCGCCTCCAGCGCCTCGTGCAGCCGCTCCACCCCGGCCAGGCGCTCCTTCGTGTCCTTGGCGCGCGCCGCCTCCAGCGCCGCCTCCATTTCCGCCCCCACCGATGCTTCCTCCTCCTCCGACGAGCAGTGGTGGTTGGGTTTAGGGTTCCCGACGAGTTCGGGGAAATGGAAGGGAAGGCAGATGGTAGGGAGGGGAGTGGTCGGATCTGAGAAAGGAAGAGGAGAGAGACTGAGAACTGAGAGTGGTTTGGCCTTTTGGGTAGTTTTCGTGCGCGTAGATCCCTATCATTTTGTAATGTTGCATGTAGCATCCTGGGAGGAGTGAATCGCAAATTTCGCCACGAATCCTTCTTTTTCTTTGGAAAAAATCAATAACACACAATTCTTTTTCTTTGAAAAAAAAAATCAATAACACACAAACAAACTTTGTGTGTCACTGCATTAAAAGAAATGTGTTTTAAGAACTAAGTATGCAATAGTAGAGTTAGTAGTTTGTCGCATAATTGATGAATTTGAACTTGGAAGTGGTACAACTTACAATAGTTGTTAGTTAACTAAGTGGGCGTTATTTGAAACCTTTATTGTAGACTAACAGTTCTTAGTAAACTAACAGTATACTCTAACCAAAAGATAGTGCAACTGGAAGGTCAAACAAGACAAGTAACAGAGCCAAGTCGAGTGTCTTATTAGGGTGCGTTTGGTTCATGCATAATGCACGTATGCGAGATGGTTCGAAAAAATCATCCATGTGTTTGGTTGCTTGAATGGAACCATCCCATCCTGTACCAAGTGGTACAAATTTAAGGAATATTCCTTCTAGATGCTGAACCATTCCGTTCACCCAAAATAATGGAACCAAATGATACAGGACCATTCCATCCCGTTCAACCTCATCCCACGAACCAAACGCATCCTTATAGTCATGTTTGCTAAATGCTACTGTTCTTTTATTAGTTGTTGGGTTTATAGTCATGCTGTCTTCGTGAAATCCAATAAAGAATCTACTACTACATCCCCTTGCCTATATAATATGATGTCATTGCCACCGTACTCCATACTTTTAATTATATTGAGATGTTTATTTTAAAAATAAGTATACATGCAAATTTACTGCCTAACTATAAACTAAGGGTATTAGCTTAGCTTCGCCTTAATTAAGATGCTAGCTTTGTAAAAGGTTTTTATCTTTGCCCAGTAATAGCGTATTAGCTTAGCTTCGCCTTAATTAAGATGCTAGCTTTGTGAAAGGTTTTTATCTTTGCCCAGTAATAGCGTAATGCAAACATAGTTCTAGCTGCCTTTTGACAGAAATTAAAATAGGGGGAAGAGGGTGAATATGTAGATGAATTATCATAAATTCCACTGTTTTGAAAATTGATAGTTTTTAATGCAGGACAGTGAATCCGTGGACTATACCAGATAGTAATAAACATCAAGAGAGGTGCTTCTATGCTCTTCCTTCTAATACAAGTTGCACAAATCTTGAAGCAAGCGAATGGGTAAGTAATCACCATCTACCCTTCATTTATGCTTTAATAGTTGTGCAACTTTTAAAAGGAAGAGCATAGAAGCACCTCTCAAACATCAATCTATACTAGGTATTATTCACCTTAAAAATCTCATGATCCACATAGCATGTCCAACAATATATTAGGCTTATTAGTGAAAACGCCATGGTTCTATATGCAAAAACACCTTGTTCTTCAGCTAATCATAATTGAAGTAAATGGTACTACGTACTACTACAGTACTACTAGTACGTATAGTCAGTAGAAGTGAATCGAGTAAGGCTGGAGGAGCAATACTACAATTTTTTTTTGTGTGTGAATTGCAAAATATATGCGAAATATCAACAGTTCGAGTCGAGTCTAGACAACACATTTGTAAGCATCCCCGGTTGGCTCATCGGAGATGATGCGCAGGTGGGGGAAGCGTAGGAGAGGCAAGGGAATCATTGCGTTCTATTTTGATTTTCTCAAGTGTTGAAGCAGTACAGGTGGTCTCACCCCACCCTGTACATTTTTAGGCCTATCCGTATAATATTTATGGTTTTCGTATGATGTTTAATTTCTACGTCATCTGTAAAATGATAAAGATTTGATGTCCCTATAGAGTACGAAAGGTACAAGGCGCTGGTCTTACTGCTTGAGTGCTTGCTTGACATGTATCTATCTCTGCTAGGTCTAAACTCACGTCTTAGGTTGCGGCTGGGCTTTAGCTATGTTGGAGTTGGACAGAGGTTTCAATCGTGCATAGTGGCATGCATTATGAAGTCAAGCTAGCCTCCGGTCCAGCATCTAAACCCACCTAGCCTAGCATGTAAACAAATCTAACGACGATTTTATTTTATTTTTTTCATATTGCGATATATGGAAGTGTTAGTTGGATTTAGATAGGCCCAAAAACAGAACGAAACGGTCGGTAAATAGATGTTTCATTTTTGTTTTTAAACTCTATAAACATATACAGAAATGGATAGTGATGGAAACAGATGTGGAACGGAACGGATACGGAAACGAAAACGAAAAATTTCACAATAACTAATACATGATCTATCTAAGGCTCCAATTCTCCAAACATACCAACTTTGAATGGTATTGTAGTTATACACAGGGGCGGAGCTGGGCCTCGGGCAACCGGGGCCCGGGCCCGAGGCCCAACTCAAAAACAGGAGGAATGGCTTTGGCTGGAGAGGCAGAGAAGTGATCAGACCATTCGGATTGCCAGCCTAGTACAACAATCTTCATCTGAACTTTAGCTCACGAGGCAAATTAAGCTCCTTCAGGCCGAACCTTTTCTTCTACGACCGGCCGATCTAACTTGACGGGTAAGTGAAAGGCATTCCGGGCCCAAGGCTTAGGGCCCAGCTGGCTCCGCCCCTGGTTATACAGAACAACATCTTAATAACATTAGCCAACATTGAGCATGATATGAACAAGGACATGTAAATATTGTTTACCTCAAAACCAGCAAACACATATAGTTTCACACCATAACGTTATAGCAAATTTCACATCATAACGTAATAGTAAACATATATAGTTCTAAATCACCAAAACTCTGGGTTTTTTTTCTCAAGCTATTTGTCATCCGTATCAGTCCATCATGTTTAGTGTCTTAATGTACACACAAATATTACTTAACTACATAACTCAATGTCTGCCATTCTTAAGAAAAGCAGCTGGGCATTCAATGAACTGGGACGACGTAGACTTGAGGGTAGAAATCTGGATACATTTAGCTGATACGTATTAAACTGGTTCATATGCAAGTGGCCGCTATTGTTGCAATGTGATTACCCATTACTTCCTAGTTCTTACACTGCCATCCACTTCCAGTATCTGAAAAATGCACTGACCGAGTCTAGTTGAGGATATCACCTCTCTAATAGGATTTTACAATATGCCTGATGCAGTCAGAGTAAGCCAGTTTAAGTAGTCCAATTTAAGAATATCAAGCAGTAATCTCAGCCAGCATGTCTATTCACTTATTCAGCCATCATCAAGTGGCCATGCATAAGGACAGGAGAATGAAATTAGCTAGCAACTAATTGTGTAATTGTAGTACCAGAGACCAAAAGAAGTCACTAAAAACCAACCATTCTAAATGCCAAAAGGCTGCATGAATTAGTTTCCATCAGAAAATCAGCCTTCAAATAGGGCAAGTATTGATAGTTATCTCATCAACAACCCACTATTTTGGTGCTCACGGGTAAGAGTGTAAGACAACATTCAGCCTCCCATAAGCATAAATGTAAATTGAAAAATTAATTGGTTGTTGTAGTTGGCAGTAAAGAAACAACATTGCAATATTACATTGAGAATTGTAGAATGCCTATGTTCGATCGGTAAATAATGCAGTAAGATACCTTTGGTGAGTCCGGTCGGCGGTGACGGTGTAGGGGGGACTCCGGGTAGTGGTGGCGCAACGTGGGACTCCGGTCGGTGATGGTGCAGTGGGGGGCTGATGGATGGGGGGGGGCAGCGCTGCTGCGGACGACTGGTGGGGGTGGCACTGCTATGGACGGCTGGTGGGGGTGGCTCCGCTGCGGCGTGCGGTGGGGGACGACTTCGGGGCTTCGGGAGGGACTCTGGTCAGGGGCAGCGCGGTGGGGGGCCGCCGATCAGGGGCTACCGCCGCAGCGGACTACGCCCTGTGGGTGGGGGTTGAATCGGGAGTCGGTTGGCCAGGAGGAACTCCGATGGCAGCTGAGTGCCTGAGTCTAAGAGCAAAGCTAGGGTTGGTGACTGCAAATGCTTGGGCCTTGGTGGGCTGGGCGGCGAGGAGTACTGGGCTAGTGAATCTCGGAATTTCCGATTAAACATATAGAATTTTTGTTCCGTTTTTGTTTTCGTTGGAACTAACTCTCCCGTTTCTGTTTCCAAAAAAATTTCCGTTTCCGTTTCCGTAGACACTTTCCATTTTTGTTTATAAAAAAAAGGCTTCTGCTTCCATTTTTCGCCAAAACAGTTGAAAAGTTTATGTTCCGTTTTCACCCCAAGATTTAGATCATCTACTCTCCGCGCAAATTGTGACACATAGTGTCATATCCATGGCATATAAATTGCCCCCATTCCTTTAGAACTATTCTATTGGAAATTGAAGAGCTGAACGAAACACCAGCAGATTCTACCATTGCGAACAGAATTAATATCCCCCTGTGATTTCGAGTGAGATTCGCAATAGGAAGGTTTGTCATTAATATTGCATGTCCTATGTTTTGTGAAGTGAAGCTTTAGTGTTGAAACTAGCTGGCACCCTGTGAGCATGCCCCTCGCAAGTCACAGTGGACAGGGGCTAGCCCAGGTCTAAGCCCCGGGCTGGACCAGCTGATCTTAGATTAAATATCTGTTTTCAATGATTTTTCAATAATTTTTCGTAAAATTTTAGTGGGCTTTCGGTACCAGGCCCCGGGCTACAGCCTACTCTGCCCGGGGCCTAGATCCGCCCCTGACAGTGGAGCCTCGCTATAATTGAGTTTGCCCGTATACATTCCTGCAGGCTGCAGCACCCTGTTTACCTGTATACTTGCATCAGTGCAATGCTTTGCCATATAATATATATGAAAGGAATAATAAGTCCATATTACACCTCTAAATTATAAAAAAAAAGTCCAAATAACCCTTAAATCTATAAAACTAGTTATTTAACACCCACAACTTCCAATACTGGCGCCCTGGTTTTGCTGGTGGTTTTGCTAAGATGGCTGCCAAGTCACCTGGTATTGCCACTAAACATAATAGACAACATTGTGTCATCCTTCTGTTTCTCTCTTCCTACGCCGCACCATGCCTATAGCGATTCTCTGACGGCATCTACTGGTAGGACCGTGTCTCCTTCCTGCTCTCTCCTCATGGCCATGTAACCTCTTCCGACGACAGTCCTGAAGGCCTTCAAACTCTCTACGCCGCCTTTGAAGGTAGCAGTCGATGTCATTGCCTTCTCCGATGACATCAAATGCTAAGACCACGTATCCTTCCCGCTCCTGCCATCTACCTCCCTCTTCATGACATCTGGTCTGCACACCCCTTGCTCCCCCTACCTCACACCTTAAGGCTGTAACATCCTGCCCAACCACCGCATACACCTCGATGTTTCGGCTAAACCAGTGATCTCCTCCCCAATCTTCTAGCGTCACATCATGTTCCTGAGCGTCCTCTACAAAACCCCTTACCCAATTTTGGGGTTCCTGCACCGGACAACCACACGTCGTCATTTTTCTCTATTCCGTCCAAAAACCACCGCCATGGCCACCATTCCTCACCTGATGAACCTCCAACCAATTCCCTTGCACTAGAGCACCTTCACACCCCCCATATAGCACTCCCCACCATTCATTGGAGCTCTCCCTCTCTAGGCCGCTGCCCTCCTTAGTTCATCCTAGTCCTTATTACCTCACTGTTGAGTTCTTCCATCCTCCCTAATGCTCATGCACCCCCTATTTCTCCCTTTCTCCCCCTCCGACGCTATCGCCCCCTTGCTTTCCACAGCCTTGACTGCCGCAAGGCCGCCTCCACGCAACTCAAACCATGAGTCCACCTCTCTTGGCTTCATTACCCCTCCCCGATTATATGTTTGTGGTCTATGTCACTCCGCCGTAGCCGCCGCCGAGCTTGTCGAAGGTCTCCCATTGCCACTTCACCTGTTCGTTTGCTCTGTTTCTAATCAGTAGAAGAACTCTTTGTTTCTCTTTTCTCTGTATACATATATAAGGTGACTTGGCAACCAGCTTGGCAGAACCATCAGCAAAACCAAGGTGATGGTGTTATTTATGCCAGTATTGAAAGTTGAGTGTGTTAAATAACCGATTTTTATAGATCGAGGGGTTATTTGGATTTATTTTTTTTACTTTGAGGACGAAATATGGATTTATATATTCCTATACGGTACAAACACTCCAGCTGTGCTTGGGATTTGGCAGAAGGAGGGTGCTACTTTTGGGGAAATTAATTGAGAGGATAAACCGATAAAGGCAACGCGGGAGAGGATTAGTTGAGGTGTAATGTCATCATAGTCGGAGCAGGTGCACCTTATGATTGACGTTCTGATCATGGGCGGTTCTCAATCGTGAAACAAAAATATATAATCTCAGAGAGCAGGCAGGCGATATGGTGACCTACGAGCGAGCGAGCGTACCCGTCCGACATAACTGTACGCAAATAGAAGTCAAGCGATGCCATGATGTGTTTTTTTCCCCAAGGAGGAGTATTCTTGTTGTGTTTAGTTAGCAGGAGCTTTTCTCCTGTGTACGTCCCGATCGGTATGGAAATAGATCGATGCTGGTGATGTCTACCGCCTAACGGTATTGGATCTACTTCCACCACCAGTGCAGACATGGCTCCCGATAAAGCATTTTGTCTCTGTATGTCTCGTGAAAGAAAAAAAAAGAAAGAAAAGGGGAAAAGGTAAAAAGTCTATAGGAAAGAAAAAACCGGTAGGCAGCCAAACTTGTAGAGAAATCGATCGAGAACTAGCGCTTCAATTCGACAAGACCAGGGTGGTGACTGGTGAGGCCACAAACGAGAGGGATGAAAGAAGGTCGGGTTGCCATGCAGAGCATACACTCCATCAGGGGCGGAGCTAGCCCAGGTCCAAGCCCCGGGCTGGGCCAGCTGATATTAGATTAAATATCTATTTTCAATTATTTTTTAATAGTTTTTCGTAAAATTTTAGTGGGCTTTGCAGCCCTGGCCATACTTACTTCTGGTCCTGATCCGCCCCTGCACTCCATCCATCCAATTTTACGGTATGTATTTTTGAATTGTCTTTATCCATAGATATAGAGTATATTTCCATATTTACTTGATATTACCTACATACATATATTAAATATAGGAGAGGTGCTTCTATGCTCTTCCTTCTAGTACAAGTTGCACAAATCTTGAAGCAAGCGAAGGGGTAAGTAATCACCATCTACCCTTTATTCATGCTTTAATAGTTGTGCAACTTTTAAAAGGAAGAGCATAGAAACACCTCTCTAAATATAGTACTCAGAGATACTAATTAGATACAGTCTAATTACTTACTGAGAGGTGCTTCTATGCTCTTTCTTTTTAAAGTTGCACAAATATTAAAGCATTAATGAAGGGTAGATGAGGATTACTTACCCATTCGTTTGCTTCAAGATTTGTACAACTTGTATTAGGAGGGAAAGCACAGAAGCACCTCTCTTACTTTTAATATTTTTTATCTACATCGTAAGAGAAAATAGACCGTACCAACGGAGGGAGCACGTACGTATAGCGAGTCCTACGGCCGACGGTACATTCGCTGGCCCCGCACCATGGCATCGCTACGTACGTTTTTTGCAGGTATACGCGAGTTCGGCATGGCCAGATCTCCCACGTACGTACTGCCCACCCGCGGCGAACAACGCGCCGCCGCGCGCAATACCTTCAAAATAAACTAGGATGGTACGCGCGGCGCACGCCGCGCGCGTTAACGGAAAATGAATTTGTGTTTTTTTCGGATAAAAAGCGAACCACGGAACAATTTTTTCGTAGAAAAACGAGGAAAAACGACGTAAATTTTTTTTCTCATGCTCTGGAGAAAAAACGAACAACGAAACCATTTTTTTTCCAACAAAAACGGATAAATGACGGACGAAAAACGAATTCTCATTTTTTTTAGAGAAAACGGTAAACGGAATCATTTTTGCCATGCTTCGGAGGAAAAACGGATCACGAAAACATTTTTTTCCGCGCAAAACGGAGAAAGGATTCTTTTTTTTAGAGAAAACGGGCAACGAAAATATTTTTCCCACGCGGCGCACGTCGCGCGCGTGAACGGGAAACGAATTTGTGTTTTTTTTTTCGGGCAAAAAACGAAGAAAAACGAGGAAAAACGACGTAAAACATTTTTCCCATGCCCTGGAGGAAAAACGAACAAGGAAAGTATTTTTTTTCCAACAAAAACGGATAAACGACGGATGAAAAACGGATTTACATTTTTTTTTAGAGAAACGGCAAATGAAAACATTTTCCCCATGCTCCGGAGAAAAAACGGATCACGAAAACATTTTTTTCCGAGAAAAACGGAGAAAGGAAAAAAAATTTTGAGCGAAAACGGGCAATGAAAATATTTTTTCCATGCTCCGGAGGAAAAACGGACCATGAAAATATTTTTTCCGGGCAAAACGGAAAAAGGACCCGAACGTAAAGCACAGGGACCTATTTGTTATAATTTTGGACCTATTCGCTATTTTGAAAAATTAGAAAAGGGCTCGTTCGCTATTCACATTTAATGGGGGGTCCCCCTGTAAAATACCGAACGAGGGACCTAAACGCGAAACGGGGAAATCTATTTTTCTCTAACAGAAAATCGCACAAGGACCTATACGTAATTTTAAAAAAACGGAGGGCTTTTTCGGAAAATAAAGGAGAGAAGGTGAATGTGAGGTGGATGCTTGAGGAGCCTTGAAACCTCCCATATGTAATTGAGGGATAATAATGTATAAAAAAAAATGAACCGCCGCACGCGCCACACCCCACACATACATGCAGGCAGCCTAGGCGCCGCTTCGCGCGCTACCATTCGTTCAGAGCAGCGGCGGGCCTAGGAAAAACTTCACGGATCGCGAAACCCGCGACAGACCTGAATCGCCGGCGAAAGCCTATATATGGATCAGAAGGCCGCGATTACGGAAAAGAAGTTAGGAACGATGGAGTACGCACGCTGTCCTGTCCAAGTCAGTCTAACTCCAACGATGATGTAGTTTAATGGCCGGCAATTCATAATCGTTCATCGCGAAAAAAAATTAGCATATTGGTTGATGCTGAGTTTCGCATGTAGTACCCTCCACCCTATCTAGGCCAATGCTTACAAAAGAATAAAAACAAAGCCACAACACCCACTGATCAGAAACGAAAATGACGGTTCGTACCCGACGGGAAAATACACAGACGACCCTGTTGCGCCAGTCCATGTTAAAATCATGTCCAATTAGTTAGCTTCAAACTGTCGCCAGCGCAACCCATTTGGTACGAACTAGACAGTCCATCTTATCTGGACAGGCACGTCCATGCGCAAATTGGTTATAGGTTGTTTTCCGGTCAGCATAAGTACTTTATACCATTCAGATCTGGTAGCCCGTCTGGTGTAACCTGTTAGACATAACCTCGCCATTGCTCCGAATAGTCGGGGTTCTAATAGAGTCTAAGCGGAGAGCAGAGAGAGAGGAGAGAGGCACGATATGAGGAGGCAGGCTGCTTATTCTGTATCTTGTGTCTGAATGGGGTGACCTGCCTCCTATATATAAGCGGTTACTTAGAGATAGGAAGAGTTACATGCTGGATACAATCCGGTTTCTAACACTCTGAACTCTTCATTGCGAGATGCATATGCCTTATCATTAAAACTCCATAAAAACCAGTGGGAAAAATAATTGGAGAAAGAGTCACATAGCACACTCTTCTTTGTGTTGCACGGATTGCCTCATCAAAAACCTTATGTAAGAAAACTTCAATGAAAAACTTACTTAAGGAAAAGAGTACAATCCACCCAAACTTCAATGTTAATCTTCAAGATTTACGTTGGGTACTCAAGCTTCATGTTTGAGATTTATGTAGGAGTATGTGAAAAATCTCCCCCTGAAATCTGCACTTCTCTAAGCCTCATCATCCCGATTCCTCTAATACATCTTTCAAAAGGAAGATCTGGGAGTGACTTAGTGAATAAATCTGAGATTTTCACCACGACTTAGTATCTGATATCTTTATCTCGTTCATCTTATGCATTTCATGAGCATAAAAGAACTTGGGGTTGATATGCTTTGTAAGGTTACTCTTCACATATCCCATTTGTACTTGTGCAACACAATGCCATTATCTTCATAGATAATAGTGGGGTTTGTTCCATGTTGGACCACATGACTTACGGATGTGGTGAACCATTCTTGAAGCCATGCACATTCGAGAGGCTTCATACAATGCAATGATTTACGGAGTGGTTAGTCGGCGTCGAGACAAGAGTGCAGCAGGCGACTTCCAAGAAATTCTTTGTTCCACCGCCAAAGGAAAACATGCCAGTTTGTGACTTGCGATTATCTGGTCCGATGGAATCTGACATCGGCGTAACCAACTAAATTCAATTCATTGTTTCTTACATGTAAAAACAAGCGAGGTCTTTGCTTCCTTGAAGAGTAACGGAAGATGTCCTTCACCCCCTTTCCAATGCCTTTTGGTGGGTTACTGCAGCATCTGGCGCTAGCAAATTCAGCGCAATGTCAGGCCTAGTGCTATTACAAAGGTACATGGCGCTCCAATTGCACTCAAGTATGGGAATTCCGGCTCCCGAGGACTTCCTCCCCTCTTCTTTAGGCACAGACGGGTCTAGGTCTGCTTGGAGTGACCTTCCAGACCATTGGGGTCTTTAAGCGGTATGCCTTTTCAAAGCCAAATCTCTCCAACACTTTCTGCGTGTAGGATGCTTGGTGTACCAAGATTCCGCCTTGGACATGTTCAAGTGCAAGCCTAAACGAGAACTTGGTTTTACCCAAGTCTTTCATTTCAAACTCAGATTTCAAGTATGTGCATGCTTCTTCAATTTCCTCATCGTCCCAATGATGTTCAAGTCATCTACATCGACGGAGATTATACAAAATCCATTCATGGATCGTTGTATAAATACACATGGACAATCTTCATTTGTTAAGTGTAGCCTTTCTTGAGAAAGTCACTCAAGCGATTGTACCATTCTTCACGTTTTTAGCCCATACGGTGATTTCTCCAATTTCACCTTTGTATAGGTTTCTGTTTGCTTTCTGTCTTGGTTCGGGATAGGGATACCTTAGGTACTTTCATATAAATCTCGAATCCAAATTTCCATACAAATATCTTTGTGACAACATCCATTAGCTTCATTTTCAACTTCAAGTTGACTGCCATTGAGATCAAGTATCTAAAGGTAATTCCACCCATGACCGGAGAATAGGTTTCTTCATAATCAACCCCGGGGCGTTGAGTGAAAGCTCTTGAGCGACAAGCCTTGCCTTGTACCTTATAACTTCATTTTTCATTCCTCTTAGAACAAAAACCCATTTGTACCCCACGGGTTTATACGGGGAGGCGTCGCGGCTTCAGGCCCAAACACCTCTCTTTTGTTTAGAGAAACTAACTCTGCAGTGATTGCCTTCTTCCAATCTTCCCAATCGAGCCTTTTCTTGCACTCTGAGAAGATGCGGGCTCGGGATCATGATTAATGATCGTGGCAATCTTCTTTGCAAAGTATGCATCGACATTAGTTTGTTGCTCTATTCATCGATTCTCCGTTATTACAAAGTTTATGGCCATTTCATCATGGGGTGCTTCGTGCACTTCTACTTGCTCTTCATTGCTATTTCCCATTCGAGAGCAAGTTCCTTTAGTTTTTCTCCGCCATGTAATGTATGCGCACACATTATTCGGCGGCTTCTTCCAGTGAAGGTTCAGATCTGGAATTGCCTTTTCCACGCAGGCTTCTTTCGGTGCGAGGTCTCAACTGGCTCCCCTTCTTGCTTTGGGGCACTTTTGTGATTGGCTGTGGTAAGTCCTCTCGCCCAGTTTTCCCCAGACGTCTCCGGGTACTTTGGGTTTGAGAAGCCAGATCTCCTGTTCTTTTTCTTTGAGGCCTCTGAACAGGATGAGGGATACCTTCTGCTTTCTTTGGTATTTCCACCCTCTCTAGTGCATTTCTTTGCTGGTACATGCGACTTAACCACGCTCTTGAGATCACAAAAATGATCAGGCGGTTCATTTGCTAAATTGCGCAAATCAATTATCTTCTGGACTTCTTGATTTGCTTCATTAGTGCGAGGGTCATGCGCGGGATCGATGGAATGCCATACTATTTCCCGGCATTTTCATCCAATGGTTGATTCTCTCCCTAATGACTCGGAAATGGTCCTCGTCAAAGATGCAATCGGCCGAATAAGTACGTGTGTAAGTCTCAGTCATGGGTTCCAAATACGATTATGGATGCACTCTCATAACCAACGTATATCCAAGACTTGCGGAGAGGGCCCATTGCGATCATTGTGGGGGTGGTATAGGTACATATACCATACAACCAAATTTTCTAAGATGGGAAATCTTCGGGATGACCCCTTGCACTGAATTGCATAGGTGAATGGATGTTGTAGGCCGATGGTCTATAATTGATGAAGTCTTTGCTGCGTGCGGAGGCTGCGTGTCCCCAACAAGTGTTGGGCAAGTTACAACTCTGCAAGAAGCGGTCACGGCAATGAACTTAATCCTTTTATTAGTGCTTGACTAGCCCATTTTGCGTATGGACGTGCGATGCAGTGCTCAGCGATTATTCCGTTCTTTGTACAATAATCATCAAATGCCTTGAAGTAAATTCGCTAGGCATTGTCCAATCGAATGGACTTCACGCGATGATCGGGGAAAAGCATTCTTAATTACGATGATCTGCGAGATCAACTGCGAATGCATGATTCCTTATTGACATCAAACATGTATGCGACCATTTCGAGGAAGCATCAATGAGCACCATAAAATATCGAAAGCATTACGACAAGTTTGAATCGAATAAATATCCTTGAATGCGTTCGGAATGCAGGGATTTCATGTTGCACTTTCATAACGAGGGGTCTAGTTATTAATTTCCGTGGCACATGCATAGCACACAAAATCTTCGTGATTCGGGAAATTCTTAACATTAATGCCATGACCTTGTGAGTTGTTAACTATATTTCTCATCAATCTAAGACCAGGATGACCTAATCTACAATGCCATAAAGCAAATAATTCAGAGCTTCTAAAGGCAGTCTTCAAAGAAGTATACGCTGCGTGTGCATTGATTTTAGTAGTACAACCTGAGATTCATATGAGGACATTTTTCTAGTACCATCTTTCCATATTCGCGTGCTTCACAATGCACAAGTGTTCTTTGCCATTTTCTTCATTGGTTTCTACGTGAAACCCATTGGCGCGATATCTTTGGAAACTTAAGAGAGTGCGGGTTGATTCGAGGTACAAGAGGCTTCTTCAATTATCAAAGTTGTACCCATTGGCAATATAATTGTGGTTCTTCACGAGCCTATTATATGCGTATGGCTTCTGCGATAGTCGTAATCCTTCACGGCGTTCTTCGTGATGGAAATGCGGAAGTATTTCCGACTCTCTTAAGATGGTATTTGTTGTGCCACTTATCAACAATGCATATTTCCTCATTGGCTACCACGATTTCTAGAAGAAAAGAAAAATAATTCTAATCATAAAGTGGCTAAGTAATTAAAAAAAAATTGCTTGTAAAGAAAGAATACTGGAATAAAGAATAAATTGTAATTCTATTCATGAGAAAAAGTATGCTCTTGAGCTTACTATTCATTATGCAATCGATGTCTATGTGAGATAATTACGACAATTCATGTCAGTTCTTCAAAAACTCACGTTAGATAATGCCACACCTTTGCACATTCATAGGTTCTTCCATTAGATTACTACGTGTAATCTAATAGAAATGGTGCTAGATTCAATAAAATGCATAATTGAATTCTCATGAGTTCTGACAAACTAAAAGAAAGCAATAATATCAAGATTCATATATTCAAAGATGAATGCAAAATTCATAAGTACAAGATTCATAAGTGCGAATTCATAAATGCAAAATTCATAAGTCACGAGATTCATAAATGCAGGATTCATAAATACGATATTCATAGCTGCAAAATTCATATATACCGCAGATTCATAAATATTCATAAATACGGAAAAAAATCCCACATAAATTAAATGCGGTGTAATGCTAATTACAACTTATGTAACTCGTTGGTTGGGAAAATGTGAATATCTCCGTCAATTCGACTCTTGGCGAGTCAACCTGCACCTAGGGCTCACATGAGGAGGAACACTTCCGTTTCCGGTGCCAATTAAAGAACCAAGCCTCATGTGTGTTTTCCTAGACACCAATTGTCTCATGTACGTTTATTCATTACCTAAATCAAATCCCAACCACTCGATTTCTCATAAAATGTCAGTATGAAATATTCTCGGAATTTTCTAGCATTTTTCATAATTTACTGCTAATTTCAAGCAATTTTGAATTCTTGTACAGAAAATTTTAATTTTAGCAAATATCAACATGACTAATTCATAAATTCAGAATAAACAATAATTGCACAATTCATAAATGCGGAAAATAAATTCCCATGGATTTTCGACAATCTAAACAGGGCAATTATTGCAAAAATTCATGCAAAAATTCATGATACAGAAAATAAGGCTAAGTACAAATTAAAACAGAGCCATAAAATTTTCTGAAATTTTCTAGTTATTTTCATATTTTTCTGACTATTTTTATTGAATTTTCTGATTTTCTAATCAATTTCTGAAAAAGAAAGACCAGAAAATAGAATAGAAGGGATAAAACCGGGGGCAAGGGGGTCTTTTCCTCCTCCCCCCGTGCGCTACCACCGGATGCAATCGGTTAGGACTTCAAGTCGGTTTTGTTTTTCAACCAGACAAGCCCACGTGATTTTGGACTTCCTGTCCAAAGTCCAAACCGATGCAAAGACTCTCAAGGAGCAAGGTGCTAGTGTGAGAATGCAAAGGATAGTAGGTTGCTTTAGCTTATCGCTTTCCTCTGTTTTGACAAATCGAGCTTTCAGATGTGCTTCCATTCCTTTACCAAGCTTCAAGTTCGATTGCTTCACGGCCCAGGTTAATTTCAGTGCTTGATTTGGTGTGGTGGCGAGGAAGTCGCGACGATGTGTAGTCGACCAGCCGGTGCAGGTACCGGAAGGCGGCAACGGCGAGCGCGGTGGCTCGACCGAACTCGGGTCGCGGTGGCGGTGGCATGGTGTAGCGTAGAGGCGACCAGTGACCCGAGCAGCCGTCGTGATGGTCGCCAAACACGAAACCAAGGAGCACAGAGCGTACGAGCGTTCACGGCCGGTGGCTTCATGCCAAGATCTTGTGCCAGTGCGCCAGAGCGCGTCGGCAGCTCGACCGGGCAGCGGCGGTGGTGCCAGTAAGGGTGGCGGCTGGCGAAAACTCCGGACCAATGTGGCCAGCGGTGGGCTAGCGATGCTTTGGCGCCTGCGATACCACGATCATTTGGGCAAGCAATCTCAGTCGCACAGCGCACAGCGGTGTTTTGCGGCCGTCTTCGCCGGGCTTCATCTTTGGCAGCCACGGCTACTTGGGGCATGGCGGTCCGACCAAAGACTCCGATTTTCGGCTTCATGCCGTGGTGCAGGATGGCTTCAAGCCGAAACCGATGGGAGTTCGATCGGCTGCGTCGCCAGCGGAGATCGCTATGATACGAGCAGTGTTTGACTTCATGCCATGGTTCCTTGCTTCGTGCAAGTGCGTAGATAGTCATGTAAAAAATGTCGGGTAGCTTTGTTATCGTAAAGATTGCAAAACGAGCCGTGCCGCGTAGGGTAGAATAGATGTATAGATTCAACGAGCGATTAGATTCAATTACCCGATTCACCGTTTCTTACCTTTTTCAATACATTCACCGGTAGAACCGTCTGATAACGTGTTAGACAACCTCGCTATCGAATAGTCCGGGGTTGCCTAATAGATCTAACTGGAGAACAGAGAGAGAGAGGAGAGAGACACAATATGAGGAGGAACGGGCCTGCTTTATTATTCTGTATGCTTGTGTACAATGGGATGACCCCCTGCCTCCTATATATAGCGGTTCTGCTTAGAGATAAGGAAGAGTCCATATCGGATACGAATCCGGTTTCCTAACATAACCTACAAGTGGAGTCATCAGGTACATAAGGCACAATCCGATCCAAAATCCAATCAGTTTCACTTCCGAGCTAGAGAGCCCCATTCTAGTAAGCAAACTGTAGCGCGCATGCTTTGCTTTTCATTAACAGCAATGCCGACCAATAAAATATCAACTAGTCTGTATATCAAACTTGCCTTTGGACCTTCGCTAATATTTGACGAGATGGATAGCCAGGCAGGCCCAAGCCCGGGCTGGGCCGATTGATCTTAAATTAAATATCTGTTTTTAATTATTTTTTAATAGTTTTTTTAAAAAAATTAATGGACTTTCAGATTAGGCCCTGTGTCGCAAAGACGGCAAATCCGAGGCCTCAGATCCGTCCCAGGATAACAATCGACGAAGCGTACAGTCGGCAAGCTAGGAGCTAGCAGAAGTCAGAGGAAGACGGCACATCGGTCGGCAGATACGAACAATCCTCCTCCCACCGGTTGGTGGGACGATGAGCAGCGGAGCGGAACAGCGTCGGGGTGATGCATGTTAACTGTTTTTAAATCTATGTTACATAGGTTATTGCAAACAACTATATATATATAGTGTATTCTATAGGTTATCTTTAGTTATATATATAAATAGTATTACGACAACCACTGTATATCTTGTTACGGGAATAGGATCTTCCCGTCCTGGCCCGCGCGCGTGAAACAACAAAAAAGTGCAAGTAGGAAGTTGGTCGTCGGCTTCGGCTGTCATATATCTTCGGCCTTTGGGTGTGCCGCATGCGTATTAGGCCGGAAGATTAGACGGCGGTGTTTCAGATACGTGGGTTTCGCGCTAGTTTTGGGCTTTTGGGCCCCCGCAGGAATACAAAGTTTACATACTACAACCTAGCAATGCAGTGAGCCAGGGATTCAGATCCTCTACCTTTGTTAGTGTAAATGTATGGTGTATTTTGACCTAGCAGGATAGAGAAATCTGAGAAAAAAAATAACTCAAATTACTACAGTATTCAAGATTTTAGTAAATTTTATTGAAATTTTGGATATTTTGATTGAAATTCATATTTTAAAACTAGATTTGACTAAATCTCGCAAATTTTTTTCAAAAAAAACTGTAGCAATTTGAATTTTTCCTCAGATTTCTTTAGCCTGCCAGGTCAAAATGCACCGTGCATTTACACTAACAAAGGCAGAGGATCTGAATCCGTGAGCCAGTGAGTCACCAACCTGTTGCAGCTGTTTCTTTGGGGAAGGACAGTTAGCAGATGAAGACTACAAGCGAGGTTTTAAATTGTAATTTTCGTAGCTTCACCGTAAGTTAAAAAAAATCTATCGCAGAAGCTATTTTCGTCATGTTTCTAGTATTAAAAGATTTTTAAAATTAAACATGTATACAATATAAATCACCTCCAAATAAATTATTAAAAACATGATACTTTATAAGTACTAATTTCTTCATAATAAGAATATGAGTCAAATCTAGAATCAACAAATATGCTAATACATGTTCAAAATATCACAAATGACAACTATATTGTAATATTGTTAACAACAAATACTTAATCACTAAGAAATATGAATGCTGGATTATTAAAAAAAATACTTAATCACTAAGAAATATGAATACTATGGCCCAGTTTGGTACGGTTCCAGATTCTAGTAGAAACGAAAACGGTTTTAGATTCTTGGTAGAAACGTTTCAGGTAGGATTCTGTGAATCGGGTAGAACGGGGTTGAGACCGATTCAACCACAGAGTGGAAAAAGAAGAAACGATCCGAGAAGAATCGTTCCGAGTTTTAGCTCGTTTGATTGGATTTCTTTCAGAATCTAATAGAAACAGTCCAGTTCCAAATTACCAAATGGGACCTGGATCAGCGATGAGAAGCTCCCGGTCTTACCGCAGGCGGCGGTGGTCCCCCAAGAACGTAATGGCTTCGTTGTCCCTGTTGTGCCGCCGTCCACGCTGCTCCTCCGCGTGCATCCCCGGGACCTCACTGCCCGCGTACGGCGCCTGCACCCACCTGGTCTCCGCCGGGCGCCGTGGCTCGCAGGGTTAACTCACCTTCACACATTCAGTTCTTAGTACTTGTCGCCCAATGCCATGCCGGCTACAGATTTGTACCGGCCCCTTCTTCAAGTCTCGTTGTACTGCTGTTAATCAAACATGTCGGAAGCAATGAATTGGAGGACATAAATTGATTACTCGGCCCGCAACTAAGCTTTACGTCGGCCTTCATATTTCGTCCTTGCAAAGCAGGTTTAGGACCGCGTAAGGACGGTGATACCGATACAGTGATACGAGAATCACTACTGCAAGAAACTCAAGTTGCTTGGTTGATTCTCGTGTCCAGTTCAATAAAGTCATCGTGTACTAGGAGGGCCTTCTGGATCACTGGAAGGTTGTGAATACTGAGAGAGGAAACTCAAGAAAGATATGACAATGGACAGAGGAAGACTGTACGCAGGACTGCAAGACTGAACAAGGATTCCGACTCGGTTAAAGAAGTTAAAGAGAAGTTATGAGTGATCTGAAGAAAGAGTACAGTGGCTTAACAGGCACAGGTAAAAAGCACATTGCTACACTGTACTCAGAATTCGATCTAGGTGATATGCAGTTCTCACAGGATCACAGCCACCCCGTGGTGAAAAATTAATCAGAAATACTAGGGAACGGTATACCGTTCCCTGGCTTTCCAACGGTACACCATGCCACGCCCTTGATCTCGTGCGTTTGCCACCACACGCCTGCTAATAGACAGCCTTTGCATCCTACCTTAAATATACTAGTATGCCACATCGCCTCAAGTAACAACATAGTGTAGTTTGGGTGCTCTCTGCTGCCTGCCTCAGGTCATGGGAGATCGAATCCCCAAGCCGGCCATTGTTAGCGATTTCGTTCTCATTTTATTGGGCAGTCTGGTGGCAAGTGCTCTATGGTTGATCCAGTAGGTCACTGGTTGAAGCCCTTTTTATTTTATTTTATTCATTTTGTCCTATTGGGTTCAATCATTCATATCTTTGAAACTTAACACATGAAACCTTTGAAACTAACGAAACTTATCCATGAAATAGCAATTTATCCGTGAAACCTGATGAAACTTATATGTAAGACCTAATGAAATTATCTAACGAAACTTATCCATGAAATAGAAATTTATCCATGAAACCTGATGAAACTTATATGTAAAACCTAATGAAATTATCCGTAAAATATCATGAAACTTATCCGTGAAACCTGATGAAACTTATACGTAAGACATAATGAAACTTATCTGTGAAACATCATGAAACTTATCTGTGAAACCTAATGAAACATATCTATGAAACATTATTAAACTTGCCCGTGAAACCTAATGAAACTTATCTGTGAAATATCATGAAACTTATTCGTAAAACTTAATGAAACTTATTCATGAAACATAATGAAACTTTATTCGTGAAATTTCATTAAACTTATCCATAAAACCTAATGAAACTTATATATGAAACCTATGAAACCTAGTGAAATCAAATGAAACGGTATAGCGTGGGCTAGTAGCACTCAAAATTAATTTGCTTTTTGCGTCTCTCCTATGCGCAGAGCCAGACCTGAACTCAAGCAAGGAGAGAGCAAAGCAGTGGTACTGGTACAACTGTCATTAGGCGATGCTCGCCTCTTGGCAGTTTTTATTGCAGCTACGCAGCTACAGGACTCCTCAATTAATGCGTTCGCTGTTCTTTGGATGGAAGACCTACAGGAGATAACTCAATATCTTAATTTATTATATCTTTTGATATTATTCAAATAGTTTGTTAAGAGTTTAATCTTTTTCATACTTAGACCTTTGGCTATATAAACCAACCCCCTGTATATGTAATTCTTGAACCATTATAGTAGATTGTTTTCAGTGGGTTTTTTCCCACAAAGTTTTTTCACATTAAATTTTGTCTTCAATTTTTGTGTGACGCGTTAATCCTAATAAGTGGTATCAGATCGGGTTCAAGATCAATCCGTTGCCCCTTGGGACGGCACCCGCATGGCAACAGAATGTTCCAATCTACTATCGCCCGCCGTTCTTCATCGCATCCTCCGACCGGCCCGCCGTTCCCATCGCGTCGGCCCGCACCGTCGGCATCCACTTCGGCCGAATCCTCACCTGCTCGGACGTGGCAGCCCGCCGGCCCCATCTACTTTGCACCTTGGCGCCCTTGCAGGCACCTCCGCCGCTTTGCCTGCACACCGGCCAGCGCACCTTCGGCCCCAAGCAACTCGACGCCGTCACGACACCTCAGCATGTGCGCCTCCCTCCAAAGTCGCCTTCCTTCGCGCAGGACTGACTCCTCCCGCACCGGCGCATCCACGCCGACCTCCATCTTTGTTGTCCTCGAGCCCGCGCCGCTCCGCGACAGCCTGTAGCGCTAACCGCCAGTCGGACCTCCGGCTCCCCTGGCCAAGCGCCTTCGGCTGCCTCCTTCTGCTTGTGACAGTGACTCAACCGAGATAGCAAGAGATGTTTGAAATGTGACCAGCTCACCCGTGACTCAACCGAGATAGCAGGAGATTTTTGAAATGTGCTCGGACATCCGATTTAGTTCTATTTTGAATCTAGGGTGGCTCCAGCTTCTAAGCAGCTTCGGCTTTTCACTTAACTTCTTCAGCTTCACCTTCTCGGCTCCAGCTTCTTATTTTCAGGTTCAGATTTCATCTAATTTTGTTACGCGCACCTGAAGCGTACCATCAGCGTACCAGAACTTGTCACACACACCCGAAGCTTACCAAGAAGTTTTGTTTTTCGAAATCTACCATATATTTTTTATTTTGCAATTTTTCTCCACTATGTCATCTATTAAATTTTACATTGATAATTTTGATGGCAAAATCAGTTTCTCTATATGCAAATTCAAATGATAGCTATTCTAACACATGTGGGTGTGATGAAAGCATTGATATTCATCTTAACGATTGTTCCAGCGCTAAACAGTGGGATTTTATTGCAATGCAATTATTGGCGGATTTTCATGCACATTCTAGCTTTTATGTCTATTATTGGCGATATTCCATGCGCAATTCAAGCTTATCGATGTTCAAGATCCAGTGGTCCCTATATCGAGCTTACGAATGTAATTCTGGTTGCCTTTGTCTATAAAACAAGATTGGGACAAGATCGAAAGGAGTATAAAAGAAATGGTGATTGTATTATATCACGGATGTCTTTACAATGTACAAACTATTATTAAACTCTCTATCTATTCAACTATCTTTACACGCTATTCCAAACACACACTTAAATCCTTGCGGGAGTATCATATTTATAGCGTCGAAGTGATGGCAGTTCGGAGGGGTGTCTTCCCGTCAAAAGGTGTCTTCTCACTGAAGATATGTCTTTTCGTCAGAGATACGCCTCTTCGTAGGGAGTAGCTTCCAAATGGTCATCTATACCTATCAGAAAAAGCGTATTCCGCACGTTATCCTTGTGCAGAGATTCCTTACCGACCTGAATCAGGTCGGGGTAAGGGTTATCTTTTACCCGATCTTGTCTAGATCAGTGTAATAAAGGGATTATGTCCGACCTACAAAGGTTCATATGTCGAACTATTTCCGACCTGGTAGAGGCTCATATCAGAAGCAAAGTAAGTTTTTGTATCCAACCTATATTAGCAGGCCGAGGAGTTGTCTACATGGTCAACTGTAACTTTGGCTGAATAATTGCGTGACATTTAATGTGTCTATTCGTTTTATGGGCCGCATTTATGAGGATGCGACTGGCTTCTAAAAAACCCATAACCATTTATGGGCTTCAGACAGATTAATCATCACCAAAGCTGTTATGCATATTATTTTATGCTTATTATTGGCGGAATTTCATGCATAATTCAGGCTTTATGCTTATTATTGGTGGTATTCATGCATAGTTCCTATTATCTTGTGCTTATTTTTGGCAGAATTTATGCGAGATTAGCCTTTAGAGATTTATTCGATGTTTTATCGTCGGTTTATTTGACGTTTCATCGTCAACTTTGGAGAGAAAAAAAATCAGTTGAGGGAAACAACTGAATTTGGTGTTTCATCACTATTAATTTGTTGTTTCATTCACCGTTTGGATACGTTGACCATTATGGAGGTTTTGGCAATGTTAATTTGGAATTTGATAACACCTTGATGGCAGCTAGGGGTGAAAACGGAGCGGATAATATCCGGACCGTATCCGTATCCGATATCCGTTTTTAGGAAAATGGCAAAAGAATCTGACATCCGACGGATACGGATAATTATCCGAATCGGGGCAGACGGATACGGAGCGGATATGGGGGAGGAGATATCCGACGGATACGGAGCGGATACGGATATCCGGATGCCGGATATCCGTATACTCAGATGTCGAGCAAGGTCTTTGGTCGCTAGCCGGTTGGATCTTGAGTGCACAGTGCGAGGCCCACCCCAAGGCCCAAGCGCCAAGCGGTCTAAGACTCCAAGTCTCCAACGCAGCCTACCTCCCCAAATCGCATGCGTGGACTGTGGAGTGTGGACACTGGTAGCTGACACGAGTACGCGACTTTCCCAAATTGCCAGACGCCAAATCCCTAGCCGCCGCCTCTAGGCTCCAACCCTCCCTGGCTCACCTCCACCGGACGGCACCGCCACCGCCCCACCGCCGCATCTCCGCATCCGCCCACCGGCGCGCCGCCCCACCGCCGCCTCCAAACGTCCCCGGCTCCCTACCACCAGACGGCGCCGCCCCACTACCGCCTCCACCGCATCGGCCCACCGACGCGCCGCCCCACTGTCACTAGTCGTCGACTCGCTCCCATGGGCCGCCAGCCCCTTGTTCCCTTGTCGCGCTTGATCCTACTAGACACCACTTGGCCGCCGTTCGACGAAGGTAAGGCCAAACTTTCCCCCTCCTCTTGCCCTCTCTCCTTCTTTTGATCATATGTAAATCAAATGAAATTTTGTAGGAATATGTGTTGGATTTGGCCTCATTTTTGTTGTGATGTGTAGGACTTCGCTAGATTTGGAATTTGTTGACATATGGTCGTGTATTTGTACATGAACCGACTAGTGATTAGAATGTATGGAAGTTATTCATGGCAGCCGGTTCTTGAACTGATTTTAATTTTGTCCATTAATCCATGAATGACTTGTGCTCGCTATTACTTATCTGCTTGTCCATTGAAATAATAGCGGTGTACAATGACTTGTTTCTCGTTTATGGCATGCCGCTTTGCCAGGTTCTGACAAGGAGATTCTGTGTTGAAACTTGTGTTTTGACGTTTACATATTATCCGACTAAATATTCGGTTTCGTTTTCGTTTTCGATCCGACTCCGATTACTATCCGTTTTATTATTATCCGATATCGATTCAATATCCGATCCGTTTTTAAACTATCCGTATCCGTATCCGCATCCGGGTGAAAAAAATGTGAGCGGATATGGAAATGTCGCTATCCGACCGAATCCGCTCCGTTTTCATCCCTAATGGCAGCATTATGCTCTTCGGAGTTTTACTAGTGAAGGTTTTGCTCCAATGTCAGTTTGAGATGAAGGTTTAAAGTGCAAGCAGGAGTTTATTTTTGCGTGGATGCTACAACGTTGTTTTATTATTTTTGCTCGATATGATGGGTCTACTGCTATTTATACTCTATTGATGGCATAAGAGTTTTTTTCATATTGATTTTTTTTAGCAGTTTCAACCATATTATGAAATTTTAGTAGGCCGTTTGTCATACGTGATGACTACACGTGCAACTTACTCTTTTAATGAGCGTATTTTTGCCGAATTTATTGTTCTAGATGGAGCATATCAATTCTATGAGATGAGTTATTCGCTATTTCTCAAGCGCCATAGGTTTTGAGCATTTGTTTCAGGATGTCAGTTGCACATACTCAGACTTTTTTGGTGTTATGAATTGTTGAAGACCCAAATTTTTTCTTCTGCTTTGTTATATCTGTGCAGTTGGGTTGACTGTTCCAATCTTTCTCGAGCTACTGGTAGTTTGCTCAAATTTTGCTTCGCAAGAAGTGTTAGGATTGACTGTTCCAGTCTTTCATATTCGCACTGCCCTTTGGACTTTCAGTGCTTAATTATCCTTTTGGGGTTTTTCCAGAAACAATTTAATTATGGATTTTGAGTTAAGAGGAGGTTTGTTGGAGATAACTCAATATCTCAACTTGCCATACCTTTTAGTATATCAAAATAGTTTGTTAGGAGTCAAATCCCTTCCATACTTGAACTCTTTGACTATAAAAGCTAACCATCTATACATGTAATCCTTGAACTATTATAGTGGACTGTTTCTCTTGGTTTTTTCCCGCAAAATTTTTCAATGTTAAATCTTGTCTCCAGTTTTTATGTACCGTGCTAACCCTGACAAAACAGTAACCTCTAGTGATAACGGCCTCCAACTTGTTACTTGCATTTCATTTCACCAAGGTAATGGCATACACAGTAGCATGACTTTGATTCTTCCTAAACTGCAGCGGTAGAAAAAGTTGGGCTCAATTCTTTTTATTTTGCAACACTGAAATAAGATCTTTGTGAGAGACCATATATATGATATAAAAGACTGATCGTGAAACACTAAACCACATAGCTTTGTATGATTCGGAGAATGTTAGAACGCTGAAGTCTCAGCAACTGAATATTGGATGTTTTATGGTTGGCTTATGTTACGGAGTACTAGTACTGTAGCACTTGCATGATTTCCCCTTACATGATTTGCCGTAATATACTGGGTGGTGAGGGGCCAATAGATCTTCAAAATTCTACCCCCACTGATTTATGAATTTCACATGGTATGTTACTATGCTCATGGAATGCTTCTGACAGTGTAATAAATGAAAAGCGGGATTAAAAAGTGTGGAAGACTGGAAGGTGTATCTTGTTGGTCAGTTTGTGACATTAGGTGTTGGTTGAAGACTTGAAGTGCTGCCTTTGTTAAACTAAAGTTGAAGGAGACGATGCTCAGTACATATATGGCCATGGATTTTAATGACTGCAGCAAGCTGGCAGATAAGTATACTGCTTTTGGCAGAATACTAGGAACTTTATTTAGCCTGTTCATGAGCCCACTTTCCAACTTCCAGATATCACTGTTGAACAGAAAGATATGTAAAAATATTAACATTGTACAGACTATTGTATAGTATGTATTAATCGCTCTTTTCTTGTTTCATAATCTTCGTACAACAAGGAAACCGTATCTTCAAATAATTAAATTAACTGTTCATAGAATGCAATGCGGGTGTAATTAAGTCGCAGCGTTAGATCCCACTCATAATCGAGAGATCTCTCTCCCCAAACGCCAACCAAGACAGCCGAGAAGCAAAGCAGATTCCCCTTCGCACGGGTGTATCATTAACAGCTCGCAATGTACCTGAAACCCGGCGTGGCTGTGCAATCGCGTTGTTAATAAGTTGGTTGCGATGGTGAACAGAAAGCTTGTGCGACCTGTGTGCTGAGGTCATGCACTTTCCTGGGCACATGATCCAAGGCAAGCCGGCCTGCCCGCCGGGGTACCTAAGGTGGCACCTATCAGCCAACCACCTCGATCGCATCTACGCATTTGCCAGGGTGGTCTGTTGCAAATGCAGCGCAAGTTGTCGTCGATCGATCGATCGCCAAGGCCTCTATAAAGCACACGCTCACCACCTCCTGTGGCCTCCCCGTGCATGCAAAGCCACTCGACAAGTGGTCGTCTCTCTGGCACCTCGGCTCACTCAAATGGACGCTGCTCTCGTTTCTCTCCTCGCCACCCTCCTCGCTCTGGCAGCTGCACCGACGGCGTCCGCGGCGCGGGCCTTCTTCGTCTTCGGCGACTCCCTCGTCGACAATGGCAACAACAACTACCTGCTGACCACGGCGCGCGCTGACGCGCCCCCGTACGGCATTGACTTCCCGACGGGCTTCGCGACGGGCCGGTTCTCCAACGGGCTCAACATCCCCGACATTATCAGTAACAGTGCCTTTCACCATGCATCTTTCAGTTCAGAGAGAGAAACGCTGCTACAGTAGAGCATGTTACATTTGCAGGAGTAGCACTGACAGTGTCATTTGCTTCAGGCGAGCACCTCGGGGCTGAGCCTGCGCTGCCGTACCTGAGCCCTGAGCTCCAAGGGGAGAAGCTGCTCGTCGGCGCGAACTTTGCGTCAGCCGGTGTCGGAATCCTCAGTGACACAGGAGTGCAATTTGTACGAGAGAATGCTCAATATATGCTTTAATTTCACTGCCCAGGCATACTATGCGTATGCTTTACCTCGATCGATCCTAGTCGTACTCTTGCTCCAGAATTTGATGTTTCGTGGTTTTTGTGGTGTTTGATTTGTGTACGAGCAGGCGAACATAATTAGGATAGCCGATCAGCTGCAGTACTTCCGGCAGTATCAGCGCCAGCTAAGGGCTCTCGTCGGCGAGGAGCAGGCGACGCAGCTTGTGAACCAGGCCCTTGTGCTCATCACGCTGGGAGGCAACGACTTCGTGAACAACTACTACCTGGTGCCCATGTCCGTGCGGTCTCGCGAGTTCGCGCTCCCGGACTACGTCCGGTTCATCGTCTCCGAGTACAGGAAAATCCTCGCGGTAAATTCCTTGTCACGCTACTTTACAGTCGAACTTTCTTGATTTGTGCACGATGCAGTAGGATTAGGCTCCATATTCAAGTGAGAAACTATTCCTGTATAAGTGCAAACTGACATAGCCGGTAGCCCGGTATCAAAGGCAGATGAAAAAATTGGACGAAACAGTGACAGATCTGACCTTTCATGTTTAACGGCCGTGCACACATGACATGGCGGTTGTACCTGTACGTAGTCGCAGAACTCACTCCAGGCGCGCTGCAGCACGCACGCGCAGCGCAACAGTCGCCGAGACCGCGGCCTGGCCACCGCACGTAGCCACCCCATCCTCCTGCAGGGATTGACACCGTGTGCACGTCGCAGCGGCTGTACGAGCTGGGGGCGCGGCGCGTGATCGTGACGGGGACGGGGCCGCTCGGGTGCGTGCCGGCCGAGCTGGCGCTGCACAGCCGCCGCGGCGAGTGCGCGACGCAGCTGATGCGCGCCGTGGACCTCTACAACCCGCAGCTGGTGGAGATGGTGCGCGGCCTCAACCGCGACATCGGCGACGACGTCTTCGTCACCGCCAACACCTACCGCGCCGACTTCGACTACATCACCAACCCGCAGAACTACGGTACGCACAGCTCTGCCGCTGGAACATCGATCTTGACTTCTTGATTACCGCGCTCTCTGATTATAAGACAGTCCATTCAAACTTTAAAAATTTTGACCGTTAATACCATTTTAAATATTTAAATTGAATACACGAAAATCATATAAATAAATTTGTTTTGAAACATATTATATTATAAATTAGTGATTAAAATGTGTATTTTAGAGACTGTGTTAATGATCGAAATGATAGCTAGTTATGACCGAAAGTAAGCTGATTATTATGTTTTCGCAGGGTTTACGAACGTGCTATGACCGAAAGTAAGCTGATCATTATGTTTTCGCAGGGTTTACGAACGTGCAGACGGCGTGCTGCGGGCAGGGGCCGTACAACGGGATCGGGCGGTGCACGGTGGAGTCGGACGTGTGCGCGGACCGGGACGTGTTCGCGTTCTGGGACCCGTTCCACCCCACGGAGCGGGCCAACCGCATCATCGTCGACCAGTTCATGCACGGAACCACCGAGTACATGCACCCCATGAACCTGAGCACAATCCTCGCCATGGACGAGGAGCGGCTTTTAGGCTGACTAGAAGCAGTATCACGTTACGTATCGCAGTGTAGTTGTTTTCCAGCTGGTGCGTGTGCTTGTGACTATAAATTGTTGGGAGTTTGATTGATGCGTATATAATCAAAGCTCGTGGATTTACAATTATAATTGTCGTTATGTCGTGGATCAAATGAAATGAGGATTTGGGGCTAATAAGTCCTTATGACAAGAGTTGTAGACTTCCCTAAGAAAAGTATTTTTCCTTGCTAAAGAAGAAGAAGAAAAGAATAAAGTATTTTTTCTTACATTCGCTTCTATGAAAGATAAAGTACAGTACTGGTATATATATCTGGAACGGATTATTACTAGCATCCAATACTTTCGTCATTGCGATCATTTTAAGATGAGCTCTTTTACAATACACTAAATTAAATTTGAATCGTTTATGTTTTTTGATATAATAAGATTAAACTAATTAGAATTTATTTATACTTCATCTTACAGTAGATTTATATAGTCGTATATCGTATAGGTATTTAGCCAGCCATACAGTGTGTACTGCGATGCCGCGAAAGCTGAGCGTGCAAAATCCACGATTACAAATTCGAATCGTTTCCACTGCAACGGCTCACCTCACCTTCTCGAAACACCACAAGGGGCAAGCACTGCCCGTCCTCCTCCGCTCTCCGGCTCTCCCCACGCGAAGCAGCAAGCAATCCACGCCTCTCCGTCTCCTCCCACCCAATCCCACCTCCAAATCCAATCCCACCTCCAAATCCAATCCCAGCAACCAGTCAGTCTGCCCCCTTCCAATCTCGCCTCCTACCTCGCTCGCGCCGCTCAATTCGGTCGCGGAATACTCAGCCGGTTCGGCTCCGATCGTCGCCGCGCGCTGTTCGACGATACTCTCCGCGCGGGATTTCTGATCTCCGATCGCTCGAATTCTGCAGCAGGTCGACGATGGCGGCGACGGGACCTCTTGGTGACCCGTACGCTCTGCGGTGCGTCTCCGAGCTGCCCCCGCCGTTCCGCCCCGTGTTTGGGTTCAGGTGCGCGCGATGTGATGCGATGCATACGCCGATCAAACTCGGCGGTTGCCATGTAAATTATAGTTTATACGCTGTGTTTCTGCATGATCGCACGGAGATATTCAGTAGTTTGAGATTTTGGGTAGCCTCGTAATGCATGAGACTGAACTAGTAGGTTCCATGGCTCGAATTTATGGAGAACATGAGGCATTATTGTGTTAGGAAATGTGGACTTCTCTGCATCATGAATCATGATAGGTTTCGGATGGGATTTGCAGTAACAATCTGGTTCTTCTGCAGATACTTCAATTCCTTGCAGAGCGAGTGCTTCTCAGCGTGCTTCCTCTCGGATGTAAACATGGTTATCTCCGCACCTACTGGGAGTGGTAAGACCGTGCTGTTTGATCTCTGCATCCTGAGGCTCCTCTCCAGGTTCCTCTCGTCAGAGTGGAGGTTCAATTTGATTAAAGGAACTCTGAAAACAGTACGTGCCCACTAGCTTTTTCTCAAACAACGTTGGGACTAAGATTGGGATTTGAGGATACTGATCGTAAATTTTCACCGTGTGCTTCATTTGGGCCACGCGGCAGATCTACATCGCTCCCATGAAGGCATTGGTGCAGGAGAAGATGCGAGACTGGAAGACGAAGCTGGGCTCGTTGGGGGTCAATTGCTTGGAGATGACTGGTGACAATGAGTTCTATAACAATAAATCCATACATGATGCTGATTTAATCCTCACTACTCCTGAGGTCTATGTCACTACTTGTTTTGCTTCCTACGAGCTGAAAATATGACCAGCACATCTGCTACGCATTTCACTATTTTTTAAAGCAACATCGTAATATGCACAGAAGTTCGATTCTATGAGTCGCCATGGAATACGAGATGGTGGATTGGGTTTCTTCAGTGACATTGCTCTGGTCCTTATTGATGAAGTCCATCTTCTCAATGATCCACGTGGAGCTGCTCTGGAAGCAGTGGTCAGTAGAATAAAAATGCTTTCTCGACTTGGCAACATGAAATCTGCTCCTTTGGCAAGTGTTCGATTCATAGCAGTTTCTGCCACTATCCCTAATATTGAGGACATAGGTTAGTAACTCTGTGCAGTATGTTGTCAATGTACTATTCAGTATTCACATTACCACATTATGCTCTGGTAAATGAACTTACGTTTTAACCTTGTGAAATCTCAGCGGAGTGGCTCCTAGCACCCCCTGAAGGAATCAAAAGGTAACTAAAGCAAGTTCCTCAAGGATAATACATAGTACTACCGATAACTCTTCCTTATTCGCAGAATGTTCCTTTTGCAGATTTGGAGAAGAAATGAGGCCAGTGAAGTTAAAAACCAAGGTTTTTGGTATGGTTCAGATTTCTCATTATATTAGAATCTGGATGAGCATTTGTCAAGTGTATAAGACAAATGAATGCAATAATTTGCCAACCCATAGGAATGTTTATCGTGAAGCTGCTTGAATTTTGTTATGCTCTGGGCCAACTGTTCTGCGGGTCTGGCAGTAATGACTTGATCTATTGTTATACTATCTTGCCTTAAAATATCGTTAACCCCTCGTAGTGATGGCTAGGCTGTTCCTGTTCTTGTGTCAATAATTGTTTGACTGGTTCTCTGTGACATATTTCAAGTTACATTTGGTTTCGAGAAATAGTCTACTTTGTCATGACTACCTCCATCCTGCACAGAACGGCTGCAACATTTGAAGTCATGAAGTTCCCGTAAAAAAAATTTATGTCATGAAATTATGTTAGAATAAACCTTTATTTTTTGTGCTGCTATGTAAAATCATGAACATGCGAACTTGCCATATTGACTGCTTACCACCTCCTGATGATCTTTCAACACTTTCTGAGCAATTGGTATGTTTGCCCTAATACGTTCCTGTTTACTGTGTTAATTAGGTTATGCTCCAGCAAGAAATGACTTCCTGTTTGAGAGGGTATGCATCTTTACTAATGTTCTTTCTTGAAAACTAGAGGGGAAATCAGGGAGGAGTGTTAAGTTAGATGTGTTCTGCATTTCCCTGAGCTGTATCACACTGTGCCCAACATTTGTTCAGAAAAAAAAGTTGTTGGACTTCATAGTTCATACTGAATCAACTCTGACAAGTTAATTTTGTATTTTGTTTGTTTCTTTCAACTTGTAGAGGCTGCAAAGTTTCATTTTCGGTAAGTAACATCTCCCCATCTGTCAATTGTATTGCATACATTAAATTTACATTGTCAGAATTTCAGGACTCAAAATGGAAAGTGAATATTGCTTGCAGATATACTGATGCAACATTCAAGAGGGAAGTCTGCACTTGTTTTCTGTTCTACAAGAAAAGGTGCACAAGAAGCAGCACAATGCCTTTCACAAACTGCGGAGTCTCTTGGCTATTCAAATCCATTTATGAAATCAATGCAGCAGTATGAACATCTAAAGGAGGCCTCCCTAACCTGTAGTGACAAGCAGCTGCAGGCTTGCATTGTACATGGAGGTGATGTTGCATCTTGTTATCTAGGCACCCATGATACCTTCCTAATTTTGCAAACATTTCCAATGTTTCTGTTTTTCTTGTCTGGATATTCATATTACGTGTTGCCTAAAGTTACACTGATTGTTTAATTGATGTGATCCTATTTCCAATTTTTTTCAGTTGGTTTTCATAGTGGTGGTCTTTGCTTAAAGGATCGGAGTCTTGTTGAGGGGCTTTTCCTGAAGGGTGATCTTCAAATTCTATGCACGACGAATACTTTGGCACATGGCATCAACCTACCTGCACATACAGTAGTGATAAAGTCAACACAATTTTTGTGAGAATACATTTCAAATATGGCAGCAATTAAGCTAACCTCTATTCTTTTTTTATGATTCTTTATTCTGACATTCATTATTTCTCAGCAATAAAGAGAAGGGCCTGTATGTAGAATATGAGAGATCCATGGTGCTTCAGGTATGCTAAGTCTCAGTTGCTCCTGTAAAATCATCATCATTGATATACTGACATATGCTCCATTTTGCTTCATGCATTTATTTGATGTTGTATTTTTTACATGTAGCCTTAATGCTGTATGCTGTTGCTGAAGATTTTTTACTTGTTTATCTCAGTAACCAAAATGTGCCAGTTACCGAATCTATCGTGACCCTCACTGCAATAATCATATCATTGTACGTTAAAATTTCAGTTTGATCAGAGATGTTAACTTATTTCTGGCATACTTATTCCGTCAAATTTACATCACTGGAATTTCTGTTAAGAAATAAGGAGTGTTGGATATGATAAATTCTTTCTCATGCATACAAGTTCAATTGTTTATCCTGTAATGTGTTAAATACTATAGTTAATTGAAATTAACATGTATTTAAACCCAACAGTCAAAGTTGCGAACATTTAGTAATTCAAATAGAAAACCATACTACATATGATTCTTCCCTTGCTTCTGACAAAGCCTTTGTTTTTGGTCGTCCAAAGATGTGTGGGAGGGCTGGTCGTCCACCGTTTGATGATACTGGAACAATTATAATTATGACAAGAAGAGAAACGGTAATGGATTTGTGTTTTCCACTCTTCTTAACTCTGAGAAATATTTTTACAGAAAAAATATTTCCTGGTTTATTGGTCTAACCTGTTGTAAGTTTGTCTTGTAGGTTCATCTATATGAGAACCTTCTCAATGGATGCGAAATGGTGGAGTCTCAGTAAGTGCTTGATGTACAATTGAAACCTAGTGTTCTGATGTGATATTTCATCTAGAAGTTAAACTGTGACACGCACTGTATACCGTTTGAAACTTTTGGCTGAGGATAGACCCTATGACCAGGTTGCTGCCATGTGCAGTGGAGCATCTAAATGCAGAGATCGTTCAGCTTACGGTGTCTGATATAACTTTGGCAATTGAGTGGATCAAGTGCTCATATTTGTACATCAGGATAAAGAAGGCATGGACGCATCAATCTTGTTAAATCTTTAAATCTCTGTTTAAATGCATGAACTAACTTAATAATGAAATAAATTAACAGAATCCTGAGCACTATGGAATTAAGAGCGGGATTCCTCGTGATTTCCTTGAAAAGAAAATGAAAGGTATCTTCTTGGACTTTGTGGAATTCATGGTTATATTATGAGCCTTTGATCCTTATGAATTATATTTACAGATATATGTGTTGATAAGATCCATGAATTGGGGGAATATGGACTAATTTGGACAGATGAAGATGGTTTCCTTCTAAAACCATTAGGTAAAATTTCCATTTTTTTGTAAAGAAAATTGCAATCACATGACGCTGTAATGCATTATTGTTCAATCTGTTGTAGAAAAATACTGTTTTTTTTTCATTTATCTAAATCCCTTGCGTGTTAGACATATGTGCACCTAACCTATACTGTGCAAAGTAGGCCATAATCTCAAATTATCTATAATGGAATATTGCTTATATGCTTTCCCTAAAAGTGAAAGGCACTTGTTTAAAGCATATTGATGGTCTAATTTGTAGTCACCCACTGCATTTCTACTTAACAACAGCTTCAGTATGTGTGCAATTCAGTTTTTAGTATAGCATAGGAGCACTATTATCTAGAACATTGTGCATATCTAACCTCCTGTACATCATTTTTTTGGGCAAATTTAGCCCCTCTCATAGCAGAAGGTGCGTCAGGTGACATATGTCCCCCGCCGCGCCCAGAGAGCACTGAGGAGGCTGGCCTCGTGGCTGCAGGTGGGAGCGTGGGAGGACACACTACCATGCCTAGGGAGCGCGGAAGCCATCCTCCCGCGCTACCCCAGCACGGAAGCAATCATGATGAATAGTGTTCGGCGCGTGTGCTTCAGCGTTACAATGACAAGCGGCTGCACAACGTGCTACTGCGTCCCTCACACATTGTCGCGCTCATGTGCGCAACCGCGAGGCCGGTCTCCCGCGCTCCCCGGTGTGGCAGGGGACATGTATCGCCTACTGCGCCTTCCGCGGTAGGGGAGAGGGCTATTTTTGCAAAAAAGCAAAAAAAAAAAAAAGGTATAGGGGGCTAGATATGCACAATAATCTATTATCTATAACTAGTAAGGTGGCCAGCTCATTTGCGCGGGCATCATTTTTAAAGCATATTTAAATGACTTTGCAATATATATATATATATATATATATATATATATATATATATATATATATATATATATGTCAGCATATCCAGTGTTAATGAGCCAGTAGGTGCTAACATGCTAATTCCCGTCACCAGCCGTCGGATGGAGAATCTGCGGCGCAGGTTGATCAAGGTGGAACCCCCTTTGCCACTTAAACCATTTTACACAAAACCCCTAAAGTTTATTCCTCTCCCACGAATATGTCCTCCCACCCTGACCAAAGGGGATTCCACCTTGATCAATCTGGGCCGCAGATTCTCTATCTGACGACTGGTGACGGGAGTTAGCATGTTAGCACCCACTACCCCATAGCACTGGATATGCTGCCTACACACACACACACACGGTAGCGCTAATATGCGCTTACGCGCAGATTAGGATATTCCTCGCACTGGCTGAAACTACAACGTCCCACCATACCTAGATGAACACACGTCGCTATTAATGCATCGCTGGTTACCTTCTAATCGTTAGTACTAGTTTGGTAGTAATAAATCGAGAAATGCATTACATGTTCGACAATAGTCTGTATCGTATTTTATAGTAAAAATAGTTGATGTGTCTATTAAGGGTGCGTTTGGTTGCCTGTACCAAATGGTACATGTATGAGATGGTTCAAAAAAAAGTCATCCATGCGTTTGGCTGTTTGAATGGAACCATGCTATCTTGGATCAAGTGATACGAATTTGAGGAATATTCCCTCTAGATGTTGAACCATCTCATTCACCCAAAATAATGGAACCAAATGATACAGGACCATCCCATTCCATTCAACCTCATCCCATGAATCAAACGCACCCTAATAATAAGATTTTCGCAAGGCCCGTCGGAAAAAAAAGTCATGAATCCCGGTCGTATTTTTAGAAACAAATTTACGACCTGACTCTAACCAATGTGAGCGCAAATATCAGGCGAACTAAAAACGGAAAAGGAATAAAGAGAGATGTATTACTTGTTGGGCAGTAAAACAAATGGTAATGTATAGTAAAACATGCATACCATCTACGATTTAACGTCCAAAAATTTAAAGCCGATTCGTAGTTTATAACCTTATGAGTTATGGATTTACTAGCAATAACCTTATGAGTTATGGATTTACTAGCAATGACGAACAATATTACTTTTAGAACCATCAACGTATGCCGTGTGATGACTAAGCCAATCACCTATGTAGCCAAACAACTAGTAAATGAGTTTTCTAGTTTGTACGAGAATCTGTTTTTTCTTTGATTTAGCCATAATTTTTCATTGACATCTCCGAAATATGAACAGTTTTCACCAGTAGCTTACTAACAACGAGAGCAACATATTGATATTAGTCTCGATGTTTTGATTAGTTAGTATGCCGAGGTTTGTGTAATTATCTTAGTGTAACAGCAGTGGTTACTGTCGTTCCCTAGACTAATTATGTGGGTCGCCAGTCGCCACACAGTGTTACTATCGTTACCCGGGGCTAATTGCGCGGGTCGCCACACTAATAGATGTCCAGGGTATTATTGTCCATATTGAACGATGGTTGAGATATCGTTTTGTGGTTGAGCTCCTTTGTGATGTTTATCTCTTTAATTTCACTTCTTTGCAATGTTACCAAGCTTAGCTGATCTCCCTAGAATACATGCCTTCTATCCCACATTATAATGGGGTTTTTATTGGCCAGTTTTTCCATAATAAGTTTTGCTAGCAAAGATGTAAGGAACTCGGAGAAACTTCTGAGGTTGGCCATGCAAACTTGGAGCCTAGCTTTGTAGCATAACCAAGATAACTCTGTTTTTAGTTTCCTGGTGTTTCTGAATCTGTTCGCCCTCAAATGTTCTACTTCCTTGCTATTTAGAAGTCTCAGTATTCCAGTTAGTCACTTCATTTGCATATGTGTCTGTATTGCAATTTTATATCAAAGGACTCTTTTGAGATCTACCTTTTCTACTCAGAACCTGGGAGGCTGATGACAAAATACTATCTGAAGTTTGACACCATGAAGATTATTGTCAAAGCTTCTGCCTGTTGCAGTTTGGAAGATTTATTGCATATCATATGTCACTCTGCAGAGATTACTTGTAGGTAGCTGTAAATATTTGATTTAACACTAAGTTTAAAAGTATAGTGAATTGGTGATTTGATTTATTTTCTGGGATATCAAGGGATCCAACTACGCCGAAATGAGAAGAAGATTCTAAATGACATAAACTCTGACAAAGAGGGAAGGCTCCGATTCCATGTTGTCGCTGGGAATGGAAAAAAGAAAAAGCGTATCCAGACAAGAGAAGAGAAAATATTTATACTAGTAAATGACTGTTTAACCGGGGACCCCCTAATCCATGATTTGTCCCTCAACCAGGTTGTTTGTTTGTCTAGTTTAAAGCATGTTTTGATTTCGTTACCTATTCTTTTGACTTTCTTTGAACTCCTCTATGCAGGAAACAAGTTCAATATGCTCAAATGGATGTAGGATTGCCAAATGCATGAGAGAATATTTTATATACAAAAAGAGTTACAGATCTGCCATATATTCCATGCTCCTTGCAAAATGTCTACACCAAAAACTTTGGGACAGCAGCCCATTTTTGCTGAAACAACTGCCTGGAATTGGAATTGTTACGGCAAAGGTTATTAATTTTCTTACCTTTATTATGTTGGTACCTCTGTATCTGCAGACTGCATAATTAACTCTTGAGTTGATCACTCACCATCCCAGGCACTGAAGACTGCTGGAATTGATTCCTTTGAGAGCTTGGCAGCTGCTGATGCTAGAAAGATAGAAATTGCAACGGGCCGCAATTATCCATTTGGAAATCATATAAAAGAATCCTTGTCATCATTACCTACAAAAATTGACGTACACATAGAGGATGCTGGAAACAGACAGGGAAAATCAACTATTATTGTAACACTAACTCGTCTATCACAGACAGTTCAATCCAGCAAACAGGATTATGCTGACATGGTACTTTCTTTATCTTTGTTTTAGACCTTCCACTGCTCCTTAAACATACAAAATCTTATATTGTTCTCTCTCAGGTTGTGGGCTCAGAGGAAGATAATGCAATAATCTTTCACGAGAAAATAAGGTCAGTGATTTTATTCTCTCAATTTGATGTCCATTAGGATCTTTTTCTTCTCCTGATGGGTGGTTGTGTGTTGTTTTTGGTATTGTGGCCATCATTCCAACTCTTCTTTAAAGGGCTCAAGAATTTTCCAGGTAATACTTCTGAAGTTCTGTTATTTCAGCGAATGTTTGAACCATTCTTATACAGATTCACAAACAAATGAACTTTGACTGTTCCAGTATAAATTGTGGGGGGAAAGGGACTTGGAGTGATTAGACTGTGGGATCTTTTTTGCTGCACCAAGGAAGATATTCTTTTCATTCGATTAGTATCTTCTTTAAATAGATTATTCTAGCATAGTAGCATGGTAAGCTTATTTTTCATTAGGCTGTTAGCTGCTGTGTTAAGCAGCAAAAAAGAGAAAGCACCATTGTTTCGCACAACAGATGAACACATTACAACGATAGTAGAGATGAATAGAATTGCTCAGCCAAATATCATTATAGAAGGATCTTGCTGCACTCTCAGACACATAAGTTGAACCTAAGTTGCCCAGAAATACTCTCACTGGCCGATATATTAAATGCAGCCCATATTCTATAAAGCTCTATGTGCCATGCCCCCGACATGCCAGGGTGACTCTGAAGGTTGATCTCATTTTCGAAGAATACGGTAATAGCACTAAAAGAGAATTATTGTTCATCAAATAAAGAGGCATCTATAATGTGTAAAAAAAAAAATGCTGACATAGTCTATGTTTGTAAATTTATGGTGAAGTTGGTCTTGATATCCACAAGAAGCATGTAGTCAGCAGGGAAGATGATTTCCAAGTGACCAAAGTGCATGGGATAGAAAAGCCAGAACCCCTGTACAATCTTTCTGCAGAGATTTGTTTGGTTAGCTCCAGAACAACTCGAACAAGTCAATCTCAATCTCATAATGGACGGAGCCTGCTTTCCAAAGAGGTATATGTTATAGAAGACGATGATGGTGCCAACACTGCAGAGAAAGCTGATAGTATGACCGGAACGAGAAAATTTAACAACCTAGCTTCACTGTAAGTGCTTGACCTACTTTATGTTCGAGAATTAGCTGGCATACATCAGCATGTGCGCGCGCGCGCACACACACACTTATCTGATTGGGCATTACACTACCTGCAGTTGCCAAAATATCTGCAAGGATTGCATTAGGTTGCCAAGGAATTACTATAGTTCACAGCTATTAGTGAATTTTCCACCATCTGTCAAGATTTCCATCTGCGTATTTACTATTTACTAGTTATTCTATCACCATGCTCTCTGAACCTTCTCGTTTGGGTATAACTTTCCTAAAGTAATATTTTGATGACTACAGGGAGGTCCCCAGCTTTAATCTACTGCCCGAAGAAGGCGATGGAGGTAACATTGTGCTACACGACAGTATATACATCTGTTATGTTTAGGGGTGTTCAAACCCAGGTTTCCGGTTTTACTAAAACCGTAGACCAGGTCAAATGTTCCACCCACAACACAGCTACATGCATGCGTTTACTACTCTATCGGGCATTGGCCGGGTTTCACCATTTTGGAAAACCGTTTTTGGACACCCCTAGTTATGTTTAGTTGGACTCCTGTCATCAAAATCTGGATTATCTTATTTGCTAACCAAAGAGTGTATTATCAGGCTTAGATATGCAAGATGCATCGGTTTTTGAACCAGCAGAGGCAGCATGCAAAAGTGCCACCAGCAACACAATTTTTGATCACATACGCAGGAAATCCAGAGATTTTCCCACTCTAATGCCGTCAAAGTCCATGGATAGCTCTTATGAACCTTTGATACTGAAGAAGATGAAGACATCTAGGGACCAATTTGAACTAGATCAGAGCAGTCTGCATGGGGACGAGGTCACTCCAATGGATTCTGAATGTACCGAGGCTAGAGTTTCTCCAACGAATACTGCTGAGAAGTGTCGCTGGATCCTGGACAGAACTTCAGGAAAGACCTCCTTTCTGTTTACAGGCAAAATGGACAGCCTGTCTGAGAAGATCAAGGTCCCGAGCACAACTCCTGGTGAAAACCCTCTTCAATTTTCACGTATAAGGGACGTCCTATCTGAGAAGAGCAAGATCCCGATCAGAACTCCAGATGAGAACTCTCTCCAATTTGCAGGTAAAAGGGACAGCACAGCAGAGAAGAGCAAATTCTGTTTCAGCAGTCCCCCCACAGATTTACAGGCTATGCAATGCGCAAAGCAAGTTCCAGCCGCAGTTCAACCTTGGGTTCAGGATTATTGCAGGGATATATTGCTGAGTGCAAAGGGCAGTGGGAGTGGTACATCTTTTCTTGGTTTCAAGAGTGTCTTTTCCTTCCTCTGATCTTGTAAAGATCTTGTACGGTACAAGGCAGCTTAGTATTGTGCCCAAAACATGCACTGTAACCTGCCAGATACGTTTGATGAACACCTTTCTGAGGGTTGATAGGTTTCGGGTATGTCATTATATGCTCGAATGCCTTTCTGTACCGTGCACAAATGGTATGAATGTAATGCGTAGTAGATTCACTTCATGCGTTCAGTATAATTTTGCCCTTTGCCCTCTATATTGCCCTCCCAAGTCCAGTATCTCCCACCGAACAAAATGGGGATAGGAAGGAAAGGAGCACATGCCTATGTACAGTACATGTACAAGCTGCTATTGGCTGCACAGACGACGAAGCTTTCCGTGGGATGCCACGCTACATGTGTCACCTTTGATGACATGTTACATGGGATTTCCTCCCGGCCGTCATGTCTCGGACCATCCTGACCTGCACGACAAAAGGTTTAGGTTTTCGAGCGCACACTACGAGCTTCAGTTCTTAGATGGAGCATCACTGAAAAAGCACTCCAAGATAACGTGAAAAACTTGGCAAATACTAGCTCTTCTTCCGACCTTTTCTCTGGATCCCGCGAGCAAAATTGTTGAGCAGCCCTTGGCTTCTTTTAGGAGCGTTTGGTTGTATCCTGGGGCCAAAGTGTAGGGTTTAATTAGGAGCTAGGTCTTCACCACATTAGTCACGCATCTTGGAATTTGAGTTCATTGGACAGCAGCAATTAAGTGAATTAACCAGTGACGAGAAAAGAACAGAGAGGTACGAAGCAATGTACCTGTAAGGCTGCGTGCTAGCTTCCAACGTGGCCCCGTCCGAACGAGAAGCAGCACGAGAGAAAACTTTGAAAGTATTGCTTGGCACAAAGGAGGAGAAGGTAGGTAAGTAAATGGCCAAGAACAGTATAGACTGACTACTCTGGTCTAGGTTCATGTGTTGCAGCAGTAGAAACCTGTACGATCCAGTGGCGAAGTAGTCCCCGTCCTTGCTAGCGCAGCAGTTGAATCTGTCGAAAATGTAATCGTTGTTGTACAGCTCCGCCAGCTGCAACACAAGGCTTCTTAAAGTTTTGGATTATTTCAATTGGCAAATCGGACAAGGCGATTTAAGATACTTCCTCCTATCACAAATAGTCATCGCTTTGGATATTAATACGGTCTTCAAAATATAGATTTGACCACTAATTTATATTATATTATATTTATAAAATCCAATAAACTTATAATACTATGAAAATTCTTTCCGAGACAAATCTACACATATAATTTTCAAATATCAATTCAAATATTTAAAATAATATCGATAAAAGATTGATTGTATCTATATTTAAAATAATAATTACTTGTGATCGAAGAAAGTAGTAATGAAATCTTTCTATGATGGCTAAATCATGTACCTTAGGACGAAGGAACTCATGCACCTTGTATGTCGCGACGGGGCGGCTTTCGACGCGCAAGTCCCACAGCTGCAAAGGTGAGGTTGACCGAAGTTACTGGATTGCAGGGCATAGCTCCATAAATATTGGATTCTTGAGATTTAGGGACCAAGAGTTATGATATAGTACTGAAAGTGAAGAGATAGAAACTGAGAAACATATTGGAAGTTCCAGCGTCCGTATGCTCGTTGCATTGCTCTTTGCAAACGATGGTATATATAAGTTCAGACAAGTGGAGCGCACAGTACCTTCAAATTCATGAAGTCACGAGTAAGAAGACTTGCTCCATCTCGGGTGAATTTTATATCGGAGATGCAAGATATTATCTCGGAGAAGAATGTCATGGGCTGCAGGCGGCTTTCGCGATCTTGGAATCTGTGAAGTAGTACGGGACAGCTTCACAGAGCGATTTCGGTTTAAGCACTCGAACTTAGGTCAAAAAAACAAAAGAGAGTCAAAATCAGCCTCTGCCTTGGCGACGCTAGCCGTGGCTGGCAGCCGGACCAGCCACCGCCAGCCTAGGCTTGCCGCCATCCAGCGGCGCGGCACTTAGCGCCGTACGACGGTACGAGACCGCCCTTGCCGCACGCCGCAAGTGGCACCTGCCACTTTGCCCCCGGCCATGCCTGCGGACACGCCACACGACACGGCTCTTTCTGTGGGGACGATCAGAGTAGCGCGTGGGGCTGAGAACAAATCTTACGGCTCCGCGCCCGGCCACGTCCACATGTGGAGGCCTTTCGCTCCAGCGAGGTGCAAATCGCACGCAGCCGCTGCCGTGCCGATGGCACCCTCTCGTCGTGGGCGGATAAAAAAATATTTTTATGCTTTTCTTTTTACGAGTTACATAAATATTAAATCATAAATAAATATTGTATTATAATTATTTATCCCTTTTGTTTATTTTAAGATTTGTGCAACCTATATTAAAAGAATAAAAGGGAAAAGATAGAAGCAACTAGGAAAAAATATCACTAGGTCATCGATTCGTTACGAACTCGTAATACTAACTTATAATTTGTAATAAGAAAACGCATAAATCATATATGCTAAACTGAAAGACGTGGATATCGCTTAGGGCATGTACAATGGTACATGTCAGCTGTCTATAAGGGTATGCCACATCAGATTTTGGATGATGTGGAAGAGAGAAAGGGAAGAGAGAGAAATATGCTATATACTATTTAACAGACGGCCTTATAGACAGCTTTATAGTGTGTATACCATTGTACAGACAGTCTATTAGTGATATGAGAGATCATTACAGACAGCTATATAGATAGTCCATTGTATAAGTTATTTTTAGTACTGTCTATAGATGACATGGATGTATATTATAGACAGGTACCGTCTATGCCACTGTACATGCCCTTATCCCAATCTATATATTGTGGATCCGCCCATGCCGCTCGCACGTTGCCGCTCACAGCCGCGCCGCATCACTCGGCTGCCGCCACGGCCGTGCCCAGCCACTAGTCCTGGGAATTGGGCCGGGCCTTAGTGGGCTAGCACGAGCACGACCCGATTTTAATGGCCCAAAGCACGACCCGGCACGAAAAAAAATGGGCCGGGCTGGCACGACCCGAATGGCGTGCGGGCCAGACCTAAAAATCTGGCACGATGGGCCACCGGCACGCCCGATTGTATGGGCCGTGCTTGGGCAAGACGGCCGAATTGAAGCCCGAACCTGTAATTTGTATTTTTGAAGGTCTTCCTTTGCTCATATGAATTTATATTCTACATGAAAGTTGTAGATAATTTCGAGACACATCTTTTCATGTAGACAACTTTTCATTTGAGCAACGTATGAATTTATACAAAAATATTTAGTGCGCTGTGTAGTTTCGGACCGACGCCACATCTCTCGGTAATTTGGATTTTTCACGGTCTTCCTTTGCTCATATGAATTTATATTCTACATGAAAGTTGTAGATAATTTCGAGACACATCTTTTTCATGTAGACAACTTTTTCATTTGAGCAACGTATTAATTTATAAAAAAATATTTAGTGCGTTGTATTCTCTCGTGCCGTGCTCGGGCCGGCCCGACCCGACAGCAGCCCGGCGTGCTTTTGGGCCGTGCCGGGCCTTGATTTTGCCGTCCGTGCTAGCCCGGCCCGGCACGAAGAAACAATCGGGCCGTGTTGGCCCGTTTCATGCAGGCCCGAAGCACGACGGGCTCGGGCCGTGCCGGCCCGGCACGGCCCAAGTCCCACCACTACCAGCCACGTAATACGTTCGGAAACTGACGCTTACGATGAGGGGTTGCAAGGAGGACTCACATTCTCACGCTCTGATCGCACAGCGCCGACCGCCGCAGGTCAAGCAGCCGGACGAAGCCTCTCGAGCTGCCGTACGCCAACAGGTTGCAGGACGACGGGTGGAACTCGGCCGAAGTGATCACCTCTGGTTGAACAATCGACGACGCCGTGTAAAACGGAGCCATTAAGCGTCAGTACGTGCTTTCTTTCGCCATTATATTCATGCATGTAACACTACTTTTAATTCTTCCGAGAAACAGAACCAAATCACCTACGAGATCCTCCATGTCCAAGGGCTTCTTGTCGACGATGTTGAAGCACTGGTTCGTAACCTCGAGGTGCCACAGGTTGATCCTGAGGTCGTCGGCGGACACGAACGTCTCCCCATCGCTGTAAAAGATCGAGCAACCGCTGACATTTGATCTCCAAGCTCAGGGTCAGACAACAGAATGAACAGGTTAACAGCGCCGGATCAAAGTACCAGTTGTTGGAAATAGAGTTGATGTTGTACTCGTGAGCGTGGGCGAAAACTCTTCGACACTTGGCAGAGTATTCATCCCCAACCTCACCTACCTGATCACACATGCATGGCAGCACAAAATAGAAATCTCGGTGCATTATTAGTACTAGTCCATCAAATGAGTTGAACAGAAAATTGCGATGCTGCAGGGAGCTAGGACACCTTTTCAGAATGTTCAGTGGCATCCGGAGAGCTCCTAGCCTTCTTGCTCGCCCAGTCGTAATGCCCGTTCGTCACGCCCGAATCATTCTCCCCGAGCAGCGCGATCTCCGACAGCAACGCCGGCGGAGTGCCCCGCCGCCGCGCCTGACCGTCCCCTTTCTTCGCCCTGTGTTCGGAGACCTGCCTTGAAGCTATAGAATCATTGTACTCTGGTACTTCTCCAAAGGAGACAAACTCGCGTCGACTTGTCATCTATATATCACCGAGTTGTCAATGCCGTGCGCGTTCAATACCTACCTTCCAGAGCTTGACCGTGCGGTCGTTCGTGGCGAGCATGCACAGGGAGCTGTTCGGCCGCGCGCACCATGTCAGCTTCTTGATCTTCTCGCCGATCTCCAAGCTGTGCAGAACTTCAAACTGTAGGTAGGTAGGTAGGTAAGTAGGGGTCAATACTCAATAGAATGTACTACGATTGGCAGTGCTCGCGACTCGATCGGTGACTCACCTCCTGCTCATGGCTCTGGAACTCCGTCATGTAGCTGTACCTCCGCGGCGCTACCCCGGCGGCGTGGTCCGTGCGCTCCAGCTCCGCACGAGACCGCGGCTGCACGTGGATGAATCCCGGGGTCAACCGGCCCCGTTCGTGCAAGAGCAATATTGGTACGTGAGATATATGCAGGACACTTACGTGGTTTTCGTCGGTCCTTCGGAAGAGGATGACACGCCCGGCGTGGTCACCGGCGGCCAGGAAGTCGCCCCAGCCGTCGAACTCGATAGCCGAGATTGTATCAGCTGCAAGGAACTGATTAATTCAGAAGAAAGGCCAACATATCCTTGGCGTGAGAAGAAAAAAAGAAGAGAAAGCCATATGTGGATGTACGTGTACCGTCATCTTGGAGCGTGCCGTTGTCGTGGCCTCGGCCTCCGGCGAGGACCTGAGAGAACTTCCAGTGGGGAAGCTGGGACGCCTGCGGTTCTTGGGAGCCAAAGGGCGAAGAGTAAGAGAAGACAGGGGAGGGAGCTATGGAGCTCAAGCTCCTCCTCCTCCTACCGGTGTTGCTCATCGTCGCCACCAGTGATTGCGAGCTCCTCCGTTGCGACGTATCTTGAACGGCGTTTCGCTGTTCCGTGCAGCGCCGCGCTGCCGTGCTCCGGCTGGCTCAGGAGAATCCATAGCCAGTCAGTCACCGGTTATTATCGTGATCTTTTGGTCTTTGTTTTTGTGTTTTTGTGTTTTTTTTTAGAGAGATTTTGGACATTGTTTTGCTGTCCTCCCAATGAGATGCTTCACGGCCGCACGTCTCGTCGTGGCAATGATTCCACGCGACGTCTCTCTCTGGCACAGGCACAGTCGCACAGCCTGACGCAACCGATTGCTCTAAAGACAGCATTTTGTACCACAATCATGCATTACAATCCACATTCTGTACCACAACCGTTGCATAGTTTGGTACTTACGTAGTGACATATCAATGTTCGATGCATATCCTAATTGGAATCAATTGAGCATCAGTTTTGTGACATCCAAAAAGGCAAACTACCAGCTGTTCTTATGGAAAAAGATGGTAACGAGCTGTGCTTCTATGCTCTCTCTCTTTCGATACAAATTGCATAAATCTTAAAACAAGTGAAGAGATAACTAATCACTATCTAGTATGGCAAAATATCCGGTGCAACCACCGTTTTCGTGCAACCACAATGCAACCCTACTAAAAAAAGTTCCAAAAAATTCTGAAAAAAATCATGGATGTACATCTCAACTTACTCCATCTACGTATAAAATTTCATGATCAAATACGTCTTATGCTAGAAGTTACAAAAAAAAAAAAAAAAAAAATTGTGATGTCTACTGTAGCAAGATTCCAAACGAAAATTTGTCTTTTTTGTAACTTCTAGCATAGGACGTATTTGATCATGAAATTTTATACGTAGATGGGGTAAGTTGAGATGTACATCCATGATTTTTTTCAGAATTTTTTGGAACTTTTTTTAGTAGGGTTGCACGGTGGTTGCACGAAAACAGTAGTTGCACCGGATATTTTGCCATCTAGTATCTACCCTTCTCTCTAATAAGCAAAATGAATTAATGTAATGAGTCGTGAGTGGAACATAATACTCCTGGAATGCGTGCTACATAGAACTGACATTTATCGTTGCGGTTATTTTAGATCTATTTTAAACGATAAATAAGCAACAATATGGCAAAATATACAGATGCTGCAGCAAGCTTCAAATACAATGAGCTGCGTAGTGCTGGTACGATTCAGACTTGCAGCTAAATCACAGGACAAGCTTTTCCCTCCGTCGCTTCGAAGCGTGGTAGCATGCCTGATGGGCAAAAAAAGAATGCAGGAGCAAAATGCTCACGAAAGCCGCAAAAGCACAAAAATTGGTAGCCTTCGGACGAAAATCTGGGGCAGCTTCGCTGTTCCTCATGTTCCTCAAGTTGACTGATTAACTGCTACACATTCACAAGTGTTATCTCTATAGGTCTCTAGTGAAAAATGTTAGACAGTATCATAGTTACCTTATATAAGAGATTGTTAGTTGTTCTGTATAGAGTTGGTTAGCCTTATATAGATATTGTCTTATATAGGTTTTCCTTCTATACCCTAATGTATATGTATATATATTGATCCATTGACCTCATGTTGAATACAAGTGTTATTCATAACATGGTATCGAGCAATAGGTTCTAGGGTTAGGGCTCTCCGGTATTTGCACTTGCGCCGCCGCCCCTTGTCCGCTCGCACGGAAGGAAGAACCTCTCTCCTGGCCAAAGCTCGCGTAGTCTCGTCTCCTGGCCGACCGTTCGCGAGCGCCTCATACGTCATCGGCGTCGTGGAACCAGTGGTGGTGCCGGCCAGTAGGTCGAAGTCCGCTCTTCGCCTACTTCACATCCTCCAATTCCATGTGCTGTGAAGGTGCAGCATGTGTCGGGATGACCTCGTCAACCTCCCAACACATGCTGCACCTTTACAAGAAAATCAGGGATATGATCATGCAAATCATGGACCGATTACATGGAGTCGTGCAAAGAAGCTACAACAAGAGGTGACTTCACTCCTTGCTGAATTTGTCATTACAAATGAGGAGAATTTTATACTACCTAAAAGTTCTACACTTGTGTTGCTTAGGTTCACATATGAAGAGATAGAAGATGCTCGAGCAAGGTGGCGACACATGGAATTGGAGGATGAGAACTATGTGGAAGCAAACTTGGGTGCTGCTCAAGCTGAGACGTGTTACGTGACAAATGTTGCCACTTCCAAGAATTGGGCGTACCAACCTGCCACGTTTCCATAGGCATGATGCATATTGTTGGAAAGTTTATCAAGTCTACTTTCAAACGCATCAAATGGAACGTTTGGACTTCCCAATAAGAAGTAATGATCATTTTTGTGGAAGCGGCATGGGTTGTTTTGCAGCTGTGTGAGGACTGCTCGTGATGACCTTTGAGCTGGCCTATCCTTAGAATCCTAAAAATCTTTTCACACCCAACTGGAGGGGTTATTTTCTAGTATAAGGCCCCGTTTGGCAACTTGGAACCGAGCTGTTTCTACTAGAATCTGGGAGAAATCCAGCCAAACGGGTTAAAACTCAGAACGATTCTCCTTGGAACGTTTCTTCTTTTTTCCGCACCGTAGCTGAATCACCCTCAACCCCATTTCTACTAGAATCTAGAACCGTACCAAATGGTTTCTAGATAGTGATTCTGATTCTACCTGAAACGTTTCTACCAAGAATCTGGAACCGTTTTCGTTTCTACTAGAATCTGGAACCGTACCAAACGGGGCCTAAATATCCCCTATGTAATGTGATTTAGAACTTTTGGAAAATCAAAATACAAACTCCTTTTTGTTCAGCTATGTGCTAACAAATACAGAGGGTGATCTCTACCCCTTTGCTCTTGTGATTTCCCCGCGGGATTGTAGAAGCGGTCGCATCATCGACTCCCAATTGGTGCTCCTGCTCCATTGATTGCATGTTGTGTTGGTTGGTTTCTTGAGAGTGTGGTTGGACGAATCCTCGATTCAGGTTGCCGTATTATGACGGTGGTTGGCTTCAAGTTTAATTGTCAGGTTGCACTAGTTATCTTGGCTGTTTTCAACTAGTTATCGTGTTCGTTATCCTACGCTATGAAGATCGGGAACAAAGGTCATATCAGTTCTCTTTTAAACTGTTGCTACGGTCAGGGGGATAGTGTTGGGATACCCACGAGGTGGATGCTAGTCTAACCCCCGACCGATGATGGAAGTCATGGTTGATTTGGTGGTTGGTACAACTAGTACTAGGTTTGTGGTTGTAATGGTTTGGTCTTTGGCAATTAAGGATAACTCCCTTGAGCAAAGTAAATAACTTAAGATCCGCTCATCCACAAGTTGGATCGGTCAACGCGGTTGACTTTTCCAACATAGCCTAGTACATTGTGCGTCCCCTTGGAATACCTGCAGGAGGTAACTACCATTCTTGTAGTTAGAATGGATCACGTAGCGATCCGGGTGGAACGGAAATGGGTAAGGTGTTGCCATTTGCTGATTCTCACAACGATAGGTACCCACATTATCAGACCGCGTCTCCCGCCTTGGCCAGCGGGTCTTGAGAGCTATGAGTCATCGAACCTACCGGGTAGGAGCTGCAACGGGAAAGTATAACAAAATGCTATGATTATCTCGGCCTGGCCGCATGCATTTAAGTTGCATATAACCGCGTGGCATTAACGGTTGTAGATATCTTGTGGGTAAAGCTGAGCAGCTCTACAGAGTGATAATTAAATGGTATTCGGATACGCCGTGCTTTCGGTTAATGAAGCTAAGTTTGAATTGGGGTGACTCCTAAAACCTCGCTCAAGTAGTCTTTGGAATGGATAATTTGGCATGTTGCTAATAACTTTGTGAACCCCCCAGCTATCTATATTCTATGGTTTGTGTTTCAAATGTAACAGAACCTGCAAATAAAACTGCATCCACAACGCTTGTAAACCTGTGCCAACCCTTGAGGTTTCCCCTGCATATAGTATTCAGTATTTTTGTGCGACTTGTTGAGTACTGTTGTGTACCCATTCTTGCTTTCTCCAACCCAACAGAGTTCCAAGAAGCCGGAGCTTACCAGGAGTTTGTAGATGGTGACTTAGTCTGGTTTTCGGTCTTAGTCTTTGCTCAGGCCTTACCCATGGTGGTTCTCCTGAAATGTAAACTTTATTCAGCGCCGCCGCGCTCTTTTATAAAAACTCGGTCGTTAGGCCTTATATTCTCTAAAAAGAGTTGGTTTCATTCTTTTGCCTGGCATTATACGCTTGGTTCCCGGCAGCTAATCTTCCTTAGTAGCTATTGAGATATTTAGACGTGCCCCTGAAAAGGCGGTCTGTCACACCTATGACGTACGCCTTACGGCCAAGGCGGCTATGGCGTCGCTTAGGCAGAGTATGGCACCAAGGAAGGTTGAGGTGGACGTCGAGGGAGAGAGAAAACTTATTGCTAACCGCCACCATCCCATCGGCAAGGAAGAAGGCTAGATCCAGCCACTCGCACCGAAATTGACTCCCGATCCATCCAACCCCACCCAAGCCACTGCTGGATCCGGCTTCCACCGACCGCACCGCCATGGGATCTACAGGCGATCGGAGTTAGGGAAGAAGACTGCATCCGGCCGCCCTGCCCAAGCCGCCACTTGATTTGTGATTCCCACCACCAGAGGGGCTTCATCAGGCCTGAGTGAGGGAAGAAGCGAGGAAGGTTGGTTATTTGTACCAAATAGTATGTGTGTGTATATAAAAAATAGTTCAAAAAAAAAGCTGCTCAAGTGTTTGGATGCTTGAATAAATCCATCTCATCCTAGATAGTGAAATACAAATTTAAAAAATATTTTTTATAAATATTAAATTATTCTATTCATCCAAAACAATACAATTAAAAGATATAAAACCATCCCATCCCATTCACCAAACATGCACACAATGGCGACGTGAAAATGGTGGGATCCAATCACATTCACCAAACATACACACACTTAAGGCGACGCGAAAATGGTTTCGCCGTCTCGGCTTGGGCGCAGCGGAGTTGTGGATCGTAGCCCCACTTCTCCGGTTTTCCGTCCCTCCCGCAATCTTGAGCGTACATGCAGCGATCGACGGCTCACAACGCTCGGGCGTGTCGAAAGATAACCCCACCTCTTTCTTTTCCACCGGCACCGCAGCACGCCGCGCGGCCACCGTCACCGGCGACGGCGACGCCGGAGCGGACGACGCCTCTCGTCGGCGGAAGCTGCGCTGAACGGTCCAAACGACCGTCGTGGCTCTCCGCTGCGCCTTTGTAAGACGAGAACACGGCTGGGACCAAGGTGGGTGCTGTCTGCTACAGTCTACGTTTGCCCTTTCTTTGTCGAGAGACTGCGGTGGGTCGTTGTCCAGATGGGTTCTTGAATTTGAAGGACTCCATTGTGGTGGGTGATTACCAGGGCAATTTTTTTTTTTTCAGTTTTTGCACTGATATGCCCTGCTAATGTAGCTGAAGTAGTTGTTGGACCAAGATTTTTGTCATAATTTGGCAATGCTTAGAGAGAGTGTTTACTTATCGCCTTTGTGATCAACCGTGTGCTCTTGAAGCAAACTTGCACAGGTCAGTTCTTAGATACTCAACTGCAGACACCATGAGGTAGGAGTAGGGTATATTGGAGGCATAAGGCATTGGAATTGGGAGTGCCTCGTCGGTTTGACCTCTGGAGTTTTACATTGACCATGCTTGACTGCTTTTTTTTTTTACAACGGGCTAATCGGGTGTTGTTTCAGTTTCAGGGACCTACGACTACGAGATTCAGTATACCCTGTTTCAATCCACAAAAAGCAATTCCCAGATTATCAAATCATTAACAACCTTTACCAAAACCCAGTCTAAAGCATAGTAAACGCCTCTGGAGACTTTTTCACCTATGTTGCATCTCCCTAGTCAACCCTTCCAGTAATCATTTGGGTCCAAAGCAAAATGTTTGGGGCTTAAATATTTTATAACCCCCATCACCCCATGGGATCATAGTATGGCACGCAAGGATGATGATAACATTGTTATGCAAAGAACAGCCAGTTGTCCCGAACTCCCAAATCCCAATAACCTTTTTATGTCAGCAGTCAGCTGCTAGATCATCTTCCAATAAAGTTAATCTGAGTTAGTATAGTATATAATTGGCTGATATATGACCTTATACTTGGAGGTGCCCTTATTCTTAAAAGCAAAAACCAAGAAAGCTTACTGATCATTTATTTGGTGCCCAGAAGTTCCAAGTATATGCTCAAAGTTAGAACACTCAAGAGGATGAAGCAAGGAAACAGAACATAGAAAGGTCCTAAACCCTGTACCAAAAACAGTAACACTCTAAAATGAAAGAAGTTGAAGTTGAAGACGCATATTTGTAAATTGTAATTATTTTGGCTTTACTAGTTGATTGTATCTACAGACTCCTAATTCAGGAGCTAAGTAGGTTTATTACATTGAATATTTGGTCAAACATGCAAAAGAGTTGCAACAAAAATTGAGTTCTTTATGCCCAACCAGCAAGCCCTTTTTTCATATTTAGTAGATTTATTATGTTCTCTACCAACTATGTTACCTGTTGCTTAAAAAGAATGAAAATACACGGGAGTAATAGTTTATCTTATTCTTATATTTAAGAAGAGAGTAGGGGCTTGAACCTATGACATCAACCACCACAACCATGTGCTCTACAAATAGGCTACATGGATGTCCCCATGTACACTAGGTTTGATCGTTGGAGGTCAAGTCTCTCGCAAACACGATGAAAGGTAATATTTAATTTTGTGATTAAAGCCTATTAGTATGTGAAGAGTGAATGGCATCTGTACGACTCATTGCTCACCCTGCACATGCTTGAAAAGAACAAATCATTTATTTCTGGTAGGGTAATCATGTTCCGTTGAGTGGTGTTTACTTTATAATTTTCTGAAGATTGACAGCAACATAAATTTTTGGAAGTGAACGGAAGTTGGCAATTGCTTTGTAGATTATTGAGGTGCTTTCTGTACAATGAGTGGACTAGTGGGGTATGTGACAGCAATGTTTTTGGACCGATCCTGATATCAACCATAGAGGAGGCTTGGGTAAACTGGGCACATACTGCAGTTTTGATTTGAATTCAAAAAACATGTAGATGAATTCAAATGTATGTAAAATTTGCAGAGAATAAATATCTGTAGATGTTGCAAACAGTACTCAGATTTTTGTGATTATGCTTGTTGTTACATTGTAATAGCTTATAGCACAATAATTGCGCAAGAACATTTTGAGGACACATTTTCATCTAGAAAAATTCATGAAAATATTGTAGATATGTTAATCATGTTGGACAGAAGTGGTGTTTACTTTATAAATATTGTATACAATATGTGCTATTTGGCAGTTTGGCTACTAACAAATCATAGGTTCTTATTTGGTTTGTACAGACAAAAATCATTCAGCACACACATACAGAAGTGGATACTATCAATTCAAAATCTCTTCATGTATGTGCATGTCAAGCTTGGTCATGACCTGTTGGTGCTTCTCAGGGAAGTGTTTATGATGACAAAAATTACAAGAGGAAGGCTCACTGCCTCTGGCTCATCCGCCTGTCCAAAGGAGGAAAAGAGGGTACAGAAATTCCATTGGAGGGCTCCACTTTACTAGACCTATACCATTAAACCCCACTTTTGAGGAGATGCCCGCAATTGGTGGTGTTGAGTACTTCTCCTTTATAGTGGGAACAGTCACCCACTAATATGCCTAGTATATTCCATTCCCTTCAAGCATAGTTTGGTGCTAAAAAAATGAAGAAATGGTACCTTACATCATTACATGAAACTGGTACCTGGTCAACTTGTTGCCTTTTAGAGCATTGTTTGTTTGTCACAAATCAGTTAGTTAGATGTTGCTTCTAAACTTTTGGCAGCAGGCATGGCAATTGATCAAGAGCTGCCATCAAAATATTAGTAAAAAAACAAATGGCATGATGTATAGAGTTGGTCTATACTTTTACCAGCATGGATGCCTGGGGTGCTGTAGTTGGATGATACAAGGTGTTTGTAAATGTCCCACTAAATGGATAGCACAAGTCTCAGTGCATTTACATTTCAGTAAATTACCCTTGATAGCCCCAGAAGTAGGATAGGATCGGAGAACTGTCTGCAGAAGAAATACAGTAGAACATATGTTTGGTTAGACAAGAACAGTACGGATTGGGAATTCCAGAAAATAAATGGACTGTAGGTACATTTACATTGAGTAAATTACTTTGGATAGCCCCAGAAGTAGGATAGGGATGGAGAATTGTCTACAGAAGGAACACAGCAGAATTGATGTTTGGTGTGACAATTATAGTATGTGTTGAGAATTCCAGAAAATAAATGCACTGCACACAGTAAACTTTACTTTCCTTTCATTGTTCCTAGCCTATTTAAGGTGCCACCGTGCAAGTTCTTGGTTCTCACAGCTGCTCACAGCAGCGGCTTCAACCAGGTACGAAAAATACCCCTTCCACCTCTTGTGATTCTCTGCACTCGCAGATCATGGAGGACGCATGGCAGGAGCGTCTACATGGTTCTTAGGAGTTGCGGAAGCAAAATGAGGACGGAGAACAGTGGCTGAGCTCTTTCCGGCTGAGCTCCTCCTCCTCCTCCTCCTCAATAACTCATCAGTTTGTCCATGCCTTTTCCTGGCCTTCTTCCCTGGCTTCCAGATGGCTTGGTGAGGTATGAACAAACCGGCAAGTCAGAAATCGGCGATGGTGAGCTCCGGCGGGAGTCTTCCCCTTAGTTACCATTTTTCTTTTCTTTTTCCTTGCTGCAGTTGTTTCTTATTGTCCTCCTTACAAAAGTCATTCCAGTTGTATCAGCCTATCAAGTGTATGAAGAACAATAAGTGATTTCAGTTGAAGTCTCGTTGTCTGAATCGATGTTTGCTATTATGCGGCGTTTGGAATATGTTACTGTGGACTGCTCATGTTTACCATGAAAGAAGGGGTGTGTTGTCCAATCTGCAATTCTGCATACTTGCTTGGTCTCCTTATGCAGGCCATGGCTGTCATATTTTTTGATCAATTTGCACCAAAGCAACTTATATATGATGGGTAAAAAAGACGAGGAGTTCATTCTAATTCTGTGTAGCACTGTCGCAAATTTGTCTTCAACGCTACGGGACACCTGAGCAGGTACTGAAAAGTCGCCGTTTCAGAAGTCTAAACCACTGCAGGCCTATCCTGGTACTGCTGGTGGAACTAGAAGTGAAAATAGCAGGACTGGAGGACTGCTAAATTTCTTCGGAGGAGTAAGGTTAAGACATTATGAGTTTCTGCTTCTTCTTTTTTCTTGCAAGATGCAAAAGCTGATGCCTACAAAAGTTAACTGAGGCATCAGTCTTTAGAAGAAGAAGAAAAGCTTACAAATTCCTGTGACATTAAAGCGTGCAGAAAAGTTTGGCCTATTGTGTGATTTGTGTCCCCAGCATGTCTCTTTTTTTTTCTTTTTTTTTAAACTAACCAGCATGTCTCTTCTATGATTCATGCTGGTGCATTATTCTCTCTCGTGTGAATGTGAACTTGCGTTGTACTAAACTGGAGTGCCAACCTGCCGCTTGCCAAGTGAAAATTTCACATTCACCCAGTAGAACAAGAGAAGCAGAAATCTTTTGAAGAAGAAGAAGACTGCAAAGCAGGTTCCATTTTCCGAACGGTTTTTACGAAATTTCGAGTGTACCGCTCTGGTTCGAAAAAGAAAATCGTTCGGTAAACCGCTTAAATTTAAATTTAAATTCAAAAAATGAAAAATTGACAAAATTTATCCAAAATTTTTATATAATTAGTATTAATAGCATTATGACCTCTGATATGAATATTATTTGAAAAAAAACGAAGTTTGGAGATGTTTTTTGAGCCATTCAATTATATTTAGTAGCAATATTTGTTGAATTATATTGATTAGTAATATTTGTTGAAGTGTATTTAGTGCCAATATTTATTGAATTATGTTTAGTGTCAATATTTGTTAAAGTATATTTAGTAGCAATATTTGTTGAAGTATATTTAGTACCAATATTTCCTTGCAAAAGCCAACAGCATGAGCCAAAAAGGGCATTATCCATAAAATCATGACTTGTATTCAGAAAGTATATCTAAGTTTTTTTAAAAACCGCATGTAAACTAATAAGAGATCAATGGACTAAATCAAAATCCCTGGGTTAACTTGTCAACAATCAATGTAGAATTATATGAGATCTCTAGTACTAAACCGTCTATCATTCCTTTTAATATGCACACATATCTTGCTAAAACATACACCATAACCTTTTTTATTTTGAGAGAGAGGCATATCATAACTAAATATTCAACACGAATGCAAGTATTAAACAGTTAACTGTAGTGCATAAAAAATAAATGGAAATACATTGTTACAAGATTTGTTACAGCTTCCAAAAATCATAGTTGATCAAATAAGTGCAACATTTGAATCAAAATTTTGGACTACACATCCACATCACACTACATGTTTCAATATTTATTCAATTATATTTAGTAGCAATATTTGTTAAAGTAATTTTTCAAATATCATTTTTAGCCTTTAATGACTTTTTACAAATTTACAATAATATTTTTTACAATTTTCCCAAAAATTTTTACATTTTCCCCCATTTTTTAAACTGTCATCGGTTTTCGAGCCTTTTCGAATGGTTTTCGAACCTTTTCTAGTCCATTCTTCGTCCAAAAGCTGCAAGTTTCTTGTGGTTGGCTCATTTGATATGTAGATGTGACATTTTCACCTACTAGCATGCCATGCTTGTCTAAGCCGCAAATCTTGTATAAATTGAACTGAGCACACGTTGATCGCAATCGGTTTTCAAAAGAACCAACATAAATATAAATGCAATCACAATCGATTTTCAAAAGAACTGTCGGGGATTGGCTATCTGGCAAAAGACCACGGTACCCCCGTGAAAAGCTGAGCCCACCGACCAGGCAATACTGAAAGAAGATGCTCGGGAGAATGAAACGAGCATCCCTCCTCTTCCTCCGAGCAAACGCGTCCGCACCTTTACTCGCGGCCATACCAAACGCCCCCCCCCACGAGCAAGCAGCGCACGGATCAAGGACGACGGATCGCAAATATGGATACATGGCGTGATCCCAGGAGGTAGTTACCTTCTTTGTACCTCTAGTCGTAGTATTTAAACCCCCCCTGAAGATCTGTAATGGGGAGGGGACTAAGAGATAGAACACAATACACTGGAGTAGGGCTGTTATCTCGGCAGTGAGAGGCCCGAACCAGGATAAACACCGTGTCCCCCTTCTCCCGACCTGGCATCCCTTGGACGACTCCCTCGGTCCGTACGACGGGGCTCTATTGATCCCCCATTCAACAAGTAAGCTCGACGGGAGCCCGTCCTCCAATCGTCGACAGCTGGCGCCGTCCGTGGGGAACGATAGCTTGATTCCCGTGCGGATCAAGATCCTCGAGGATGCTGAACTCGGGGGATACTTGGAATCTTTGTGTCTTCGACGACGTCGAAGACGACGACATGTACTACGCCGGCGACGGCGTGGCCGGCGTGACCAATCCCATCGGTCACACCGAGTCCGGGAGCTCTTCCCCGGACCCTGGGATGCGAGGGCAGATCCTCCGTTCCCCAGACATTACCCTCGGAGACCACGAGGATGGCTATGACGGACTCTATGAAGGCCTGGATATACCAGACGACCTAGAGTTCGACCGAGAGACCGCATCTCAAGGGGATACGATGATGTCCCCGTCGCATTCATCCCACTCTCGTCACGTCAACATGGCCGGAAGTCGTGCCGAGCCCGAGGTACGATCCTTGGACGCTGCTAAGCGCGACCACTATGAGGCGGCCAGACTCCACCTAGAGGCGTCTTTGGGAAAGACCCTCGCGAGCATACGCCGCCAAGCGAAAGGGAGGCGGGCTTCCGCGGAAAGGAACTCTCGCGAGTACCGAACCCCCGATCGCGTCCCGGAACGCCGTCATAGCTCACCGCCGCCGGTTCACCAGAACCGGGAACGGCTACAGGCCTTGGCGGCGGTTGTGCGCGACCTACGTAGCTTCCCCGAACAACTGGACCTAGAGGCCGTGGGCAAGGTCGTGGCCGAAGATCTGGAAAGGCTTGCCGCCGAGCTGAAAGTCTCGGACCTCTCTCACGACCGGGATGCCCGGAGTGCTTCCCGGGACCATCGCAGGCGCTCCCCCATGCGCTCGCACAGAGATGAATCCCGGAGCCATGCTCGGAGACCGCCCCAGGCCGCTAACGTCTGAGAAGCCGGAGCAGTTCAGGCGACCTCGGGACGAGACCTCTACAATCGTCCGGATTACGAGCGTTCTGAATGCTCCACGACCGAGCGGTCGTCGGCACGACCATCGCATGAAGTCTTCTCTCGACTCGGCCCGCGTACGGGGCGTTGGGCGGAAGACACACGCGGAGGCCGTTACGACCGAGGATTTGGCCACGAAGCTCCGAGCTTCGGCTGCCAGGCTTTCACGAGCTCTCTCCGGAATGTCGCATGGCCGAACAGGTTCAAGCCTGGCCACATCGAGAGGTTCAATGGGACCCAGAACCCGGATGAATTTCTCTCGATATATACCACCGCCATCCTCGCCGCCGGAGGCGATGAAGGGGTGATGGCGAATTATCTGCCGACGGTTCTGGATGGAGCTGCTCGCACATGGCTCTTCAACCAAAAGGAGGGGTCCATACGATCCTGGGGGCAGCTCAGCACCGCGCTCCGAGCAAATTTCCAGAGCTGTTACATCCGCCCGGGAAAGGAGTGCGACCTGGAGCGCTTGATACAGACGGATGGAGAAACCTGCGGCGATTCGTCGAGAGATTCATCCAGGTCGAAACTTCGATCCGAACATATCGGACGAGGCCGTCGTCCGAGCTTTCAAGTTCGAGTGCGGACGTCGCGCTTCACGCAGGACCTGGAGATCCATCCGGATCGGCGGCAAACGAGCTCTTCGAATGGCTGATCGGTATGCCAACGCGGATGAGGCCGTCGGTGGAAGAAAATCTGGATGAAGGAAAGCTACCGCCTCGGCCGGGCTAGAAATCTCCGCTTGATAAAAGGGCTCGAACTCCGTGGATAAGAAGATCAAGAAGAAGAAGAAGAAACAGCTCCCACCGGCCATGGTTGCCGTGGTGGAACAACAACTTGACCCGAGCAACCCGGCCCGCTTGGCCGGGGTTTAACGCTCGGGGAAGAGGACAACCACACAGGCATCGCGACCGAGGTGGCCAGGCAGATCAACGGGGCGACCTCTACTGTCCGCTTCACCAGGCACACGGGCATGACCTACGGAATTGCCAAACGTGGACCTACCACCTGAAGCAGTTTTACAGTGGCAGGGGTCCCATGCCGTCGCTTCCAGAGCAGGGTGAAAACGGCAAGGGCAAGCAGCCCGTCGAAGAAAACGAAGATGACATGGAATATTAAGAACCACAGAACCACATCGCGGTTATCTTCGGGGGCTCCTCCGCCTACAAATCTCACCGGGATTTAAAGGACGCTGCGAGGGAAGTACACCATGTCACCCAAGGTAAGCCTCCAGTGCAGCAACTCAAATGGTCCGAGTTGTCCCTCACCTTCTCCAAGGACGATTGTCCCCTTGGAATGACCAAACCACATAAGCTTCCGATGGTCGTGAGCCCCACCATCAGCAACACTATCGTTGGTCGGGTCCTCATAGACTCCGGGAGCTCTTTGGACCTTATTTCAGCTAAAGTTTTGGACGAGATGCAGATTCCTCGTTCCAAAATCAAAAGTATAGCCGTACCCTTCTTCGGGATAGTCCCGGACACCTCGATCAAACCTCTGGGGCAGGTCGTCCTGCCCGTGACCTTCGGCGGCCCGAGTAACTTCAGAACGGAGCTAATCACCTTCGAGGTGGTAGACTTCGAATCGGCCTACAACGCCATCCTCGGCAGGCCGGCCTTGGCCAAGTTCATGGCCGCCATCACGCAGCGTATCAGTGCCTGAAGGTTCCCGGGCCAAACGGGGTCATAACCGTAAAGGGGAACCACAAGTCCGCACTCAATTGCGACGAAAGGGCGTTGGATATGGTCGGTCAGTTACCCACTCGCGGCCCTGACCAAGAGCCAAATCATTCCCGACCTAAACTTGCCCTCCAACCTGGAGGAGAGACCAAGGCTGTTCCGCTCAACGAGTCAGAACCGGCCAAGGTCGTGCATTTGGGATCCTCCTTAGATCCCAAATAGGAACTCGAGCTCATCACCTTCCTCCGGGCAAGCTCGGATGCGTTCACTTGGGAACCATCCGACATGCCCGGGGTCCCTAGGGAGGTGATTGAGCCTGAGCTATGATTCGACGACAAAAAACCGGTCTGACGAAACTTAGACGCTTTTCCCCGGAAAAACATGCGATCATCCGGGAGGAACTCGACAAACTCCTAAAAGCTGGCTTCATTAGGGAGGTCGAACACTCCGAATGGCTAGCCAATCCAGTCTTGGTCAGAAAGAAAGGAGGCAAGTGGCGCATGTGCATCGATCACACGGGTCTAAACGCGGCATGCCCGAAAGACAACTATCCGTTGCCTCGCATAGATCAATTGGTCGACGCGACAGCGGGATCGCGAACCATGAGCTTCCTAGATGCTTATTCAGGCTATCATCAGATCGACTGTCGCGAAGACGAAGAAAAGACTTCCTTCATCACCCCGTTCGGTACCTTCTGCTATACGACCATGTCTTTCGGTCTAAGAAATGCGGGAGCAACCTTTCAGCGCCTCATGCAGAAAACTTTCGTAGACCAAGTGGGTCGAAATTTGGAGGTCTATGTCGACGACATAGTGGTAAAAAGCAAGAGCGCCTCGAGTCACGTTGCTGACTTGAAAGAAACATTTTGTAACCTCGATAAGCATCAAATAAAGTTAAATCCAGAAAAATGCGTGTTTGGAGTGAAAGCCGGCAAGGTGCTCGGCTACATGGTCGGACCACAAGGCGTCGGGGCAAATCCGGAGAAAATCGAAGCCATTGAGAACATGAGGTCACCCACATGCGTGAAGGAAGTACAAGCTCTGATTAGGAGAATGGCCACGTTAAGCCGGTTCATTTCCCGGCTGGGGGAGCGAGGACTGCCTTTCTTTAAAGCTCTCCGCAAACACAACGGCTTTACATGGACGGAGGAAGCTGATCGCTCGTTCAAAGAGCTGAAGCAGTACATTTCCAAACCGCCCGTCCTCGTCACACCTGCAGCGGGGGAAGAATTGCTACTATACCTGGCGGCAACCCCGCAGGCGGTGAGCGCGGTGTTAGCAGTAGAGAGAGGTGGCTTCCAACGACCTATTTATTATGTCAGCGAAGTACTTCATGGACCAAAGGAGCGTTACCCCGAGGTCCAGAAACTAATGTACTCGTTGCTGATGGCCTCCAGGAAGTTACGCCACTACTTTCAAGCGCACAAGATCGTGGTACGACCAGCTTCCCGCTCAGGGAAATCCTGAAAAACCAGGACGCCAGTGGTCGCATAGCCAAGTGGGCCATGGAGCTCGCTGAATTCGAGATAACGTTTTCAGCCCGCACGGCGATCAAATCACAAGTCCTGGCTGACTTCGTGGCAGAATGGTCGGCTCCAGCACCACCAGCCAGCGAAACCGCCGGTTCAAGGGAAAAATCCTGGACCTTGTATTTCGATGGATCCCGAGCATATGAGCGCTCGGGGGCTGGCGTCGTCTTGGTCTCCCCGGATGGAGAACAACTCCAGTACGCCATCCAACTACATTTCGCCGCGACTAACAACACGGCAGAATACGAAGGCCTCTTGGCCGGACTTCGAGCATGTAAATCATTAGGAGTCCAACGGCTCACTGTGATGGGCGATTCACAGTTGGTCATGAACCAGGTCAACAAGGAGTATCAGTGTTCCGATACCTCAATGGCGCTGTACCTGGCCGAAGTAAGGAAGATGGAGAAATACTTCAAGAATTTCGAAGTAATCTACATCCCCAGGAAGGATAATTCCCTGGCCGACCAAATGTCTAAGGTCGGTTCCTCTCAAACTACCGCTCGTGAGGTGCTTGTCGAGCACCTATATAAGCCCTCCATTCCCTCTGAAGAGGAGGCATTAGAGGCCGACGGTAGGGTCTCCTTCCTCGAGCAAAGTGCAAGTTGGATGACGCCATTCATCCAATACCTTGCGCATAGGATGTTGCCCGAGGAAGAAGCCGAGCGTTCCCGGCTAACAAGGCGATCTTCTCAGTACAAAGCGATCGGCGACCTATCACGAAAAGGCGCATTAGGAATCCTTTCCAGATCGTCTCTCGAGGAAGGCCAATACCTTCTTCGTGATATCCATGAAGGGATGTCGCGGAGCTCACTCGTCTTCGTAGCAGCTTGTGAGCAAGGCCTTCCGATTGGGTTACTGCTTGGCCCTACAGCCTTGACGGATGCACGGTCAATCGTAACGACCTGTCGAGCATGCCAGTTCCATGCTCGCAAAGCCCGTCAACCAGCATACGCCCTGCAAACCATACCGCTTTCGTGGCCATTCTCGACCTGGGGGCTCGACGTCCTTGGACCTTTTCCCCAGGGTTAGAAAGGCTGCAAGTATTTGCTCGTGGCCATCGACACTTTCACTAAGTGGATAGAGGCCGAGCCCGTCTCAACCATCTCGGCCCAGGCGGCCAAGAGGTTCCTCCGTAGCAATGTGATAACTCGGTTCGGGATACCCAACCGTCTCATCACGGACAATGGGACCCGATTCACGGTGAACTATTCCAAAGTTCTGCGAGGAGAGTCGGGACCAAGGTACATTTCGCCTACGTGGCACATCCACGAGCAACGGAGAAACGGCCCGAACGAGCAGCGGGCGATTAGTCCAGGGCATAAAAGAGGGTCTTCAAGTGCCTCAACCAAAGACGGCGGCGATGGGTGGATGAGCTTCCCGCCGTTCTTTGGTCCGTCCGCACCCACGGCGAGTTGAGCCACAAAGTAAACGCCTTTCCAACTTCGTCTATGGTGCGGAAGCCATTTTACTGCCCGAAATTGTGCTAGGTTCCCCAAGGGTGCAAGCGATCGATTCCATCGATCGGAAAATGAACGCCTCCTCGACCTAGACCTCGTCGGCGCAACACGTGACGGTATTTGCTCGGTCTGCGATTTACCTACAAGCTCTTCGTAGGCACACAGCCAAGTCAGTCCGACCAAGGTCCCTGCAAGTTGGTGACATGGTCTTACGAAGACTTCAAGACCTGTCGAAAGCCAATAAGCTGACCCCAAGATGGGAGGGACCCTACACGGTCGTGTCCATAGCACGCCCGGGGGCTGTTCGCCTCGCGATGGAGGACGGTCGGGAGCTCGCCAGCACCTGGAACATTGACCAACTACGTAAATTCTACGTTTAGACGCGTACCCCCATCTCACACCCCTTGCGTTTCTTCCTATAAAACATTTCCGTTCCTTCTGATTTTTGTCCTCGCTTTATCAAATGAGAATCGTCGTCTCAAGACCTTTGTGACGAGCTTATCCAACGAATATGTGCACACCATCCCCTTGGCCTCGTGGGATGCTCACCCATCCGATCACTTTCCACGGTAGCTCTTATTTGTATGTGTGGTCGGTCGCGAGCATCCATTTAAGCCCGGTACAGCGACCACTCGGGTATGGCAACTCTACGTATAGTTGGCTTAAAGCCCGTCTACTCTGCGCACGTAACAATGCTCGCGCTCATACTTCTCTCAACGCAATCGACCTGTTTAAATCGTCCAAAAAGCGTTACGATCAAAGTATCCCTCAGCTTTCCCATGAATAAACTCATGCTCGCAATAGTAGAGGCACGACCTTTGTCCATGGCGGGGGCTCCGTATCCGTATGATAGGAACGTTCCGTCCTTTTTTCAAGGATTCTTTGCTCGTATCCATATTATATGCTCTTATGCAGGGACTTAGTCTTTTTTCTGCAGAATCGGGTTCGTGCGAGCATACATTGAAAGCGGACTCGAGAGAAACAGGCAAGGTCCCAAACATCTGTGATTTTGCTCGTTTAACCCAAAAGGTTGTTTCTTTTCTACAGGATTTGCACGAGCTAAAAAGAAAAAAAAGAAGAAGAAGAGCTAAATCCTACGCTCGGCCTGGAGGGCAGTAAGCTCCTCGTTAAGGGAGTCGACCTCTGCCTCCAGGTCCAAAACCTTCCGCCGAGCCGCGCGACCTTCAGCCGCGCTGTCCCGAAGGCGTTGCACCTCCTTGAGCTGGGTTTCTTCGCGCTCCCGAGCTCGCTGAAGGTCGCGGCGCAGGTCGGGGACCTCCTGCCGCAGCTTCACCAGTTCCTCCTCAAGCTCGTCACACTTCCGTTCCGAAGTGCTTTCGCCGTCTCGCTCTCGAAGAGCTGGTCCCGAAGCCCGACGATGAGGCTCCTCGCCGACTCCAGTTCCTTCAGGTCGGCCTCGCGCACCTCGGAGACCCGGCGCTCGAGATCAGCGATCTTGGCGTCTTACTCGCGGTGGTACGCCCAGTACTCCTCTGCTGGAACTGCAGAGGCGTCAATGTCCTCCATAGCCTTCGTAGCGAACTTCGAGCGAAAAAGGAAGAAAAGTCAAAAAGAACCTCCGAAAGATTGCTCGCCTTATGGAAAAAGATAGAAGCAAAGGACTTACCAGAAGAGCCCGGCTGACCAGCTTGTCCTGAAGCCGCTGGCGGTCGGTAGCGCTAGCTCGGAAAAAGGGGTTGACCCACGCAGGATCATCCTGATCCCGAGCTGGCGCGTCAAGATCTTGCCCCTCCTGGGCACCCGGTGCTCCCAGGAGGGCAACGGCGTTTCCTCCTTCGACCAACCACAGGTCGCCCTGAGGTTGGTCTTCCTCAACAACAGGCGGCTCATGGCCGCCTTCCTCCTGTTCGGCTGCTACGCTCGGGGGCTGGACGCCGACTGCGAGCGCACCCGCCCCTTGCACCTCCGCGGCCAGGGGCGATTGGTGCTCCACGACCGGAGACAATTGGTCAAGGATGACCACCTCCTACCCGTGGTCCGCGGCTGGAGGCAACTGGTCGTCGACGACCACCTCTTCTCCTTGGTCCCCGGCCAGGGGCGGCTGGTCGATCATGACCACTTCTCCCCCTTGGTCCGCGGCTGGAGGCATCTGGCCGACAGCGACCAACTCCTCTTCTTGACTCGCGGCCAAGGGCTGTGGGTCAAGAGCCACCAACCCTTGACCATCGGAGCCCGTCGTCTAGGCCTCGCTTGCGCTTGCCCCTTCGCAGGGGACCAGGGCCAAGGCTTCCTGGTCCTCGGCCCCCTGCGGCTTTTGCTCCTCCGCGGCTGGAATAGGTTCCACATCCGCTGGGGGAAGCTCGGGCTCCGCCGAGGGAAGCTCGGACTCCGCTGAGGGCACAGCCGGCACCGACTCCTCCTCCGCCTCGACCATCACTTGGTCGAAAACGCGGTCGAGCTCGGCGTCAACTGCAGAGTCGATAATCTCCTCAGCCATTTGACGAAAGTCCAAGAGCAACATCCGAGCTATCACGCCCATGCGAAACGGAGCGGGGTTAGCCCGGAAAAAATCGCAAGACAAGAACGGAGAAATCAAACAAGAGGACCAAGCGGGGCTTACCTTCCGCCCGACGAGCAGCGTCATCCTCCTCGATCTCCTCACTTCGGGCCACGGGCGTCCTACCCGCGACGGCCTCGTAGGCCTCAACGACAGCCACGACTCGATCTTTCGCGGCGCCGCTGGCTCGCGCCATCGCCGGGTCGACATCGTCCATGTCGACCCCTTCCAATGCAGAGGTTGATCGGGAAGTCGACCTCCTGCTCCTCGACTGCAGCGTGGCGTCTTCCTCCTCTTCCTCCTCCTCAGGGTCCTCGACCACCTGAGCGAGCTGGTCCTGGAGAGCCTTGATTTTTCTCTCCAGTTGCTCCTTGCTCGGGGGGGACCTGGCCTCCTCCTCGGCCTTCTTCGCCTACTCAGCGAGCTATTCCAGCCGGCTCATCAGCTCCGGCCTCTTCCGTTTGAAGTCATCAAACCAGATTCGAAGCTCGCTTACCTCCCGGCGATCGGCGTACTCGAGGTGTCGTGTGGGAGGAGTCCTGGTCGAAGCTCGGCGCTTCGACCGCTTGGCGCGAGGAGGCGAGGCAGAAGCTTGGCGGGTCCGACCCGCCGACCTCTTGCGGGAACCTCTGGCCGGGGTGTCAGCTTGCGGCAGCGACGCGGTGCTCGACACGGCGAGCTCGAGGGCGACCTTCTCCTGCAAATAGAAACAGGGAAAGATGAGCTCGGAAAACGTGCTCGCAGGCAGGAGCAAGCAGAAGTACCTACCACGCCGCTACGTTCAAGAACGTTCTTGCGGACCTGACGATTGGGCATCAGCTCCTTCTCTTTCGGGGCGCCGAACATCTCGACGACCCTTCCGTCGACCCAGTCCGTCCTCGGAGCTGTGACACAACCAAAAAATTTCGGAGAAAGAATAAGACCAAGCGCCGGAAAACAACAATACCCGAAGAAGCGACCAAAACATACCTGCATTGTCCTCGCGGGTGATGTCGTTCCACCCAGTCACCTCGAAGAAAGGATGCTCGCGGCGTCGCAGGGGGGACACCCGTTTGAAGGAAAAATCCCGGGCAATGTCCCGACCAGTGAGCCCCATTTGGGCAAGCTCACTGATCGTCCTGAGCACCCGCTCCTCCTCAGGCTGCACGGGCGGGCGCGCCGTCTCGGTGACGGGGGCAGGCTCCCCAGTATAGATCAACTGGGACCCCTCCGCTTTTTTCTGATAGAACCAAAGGTCGGCCCAACCCGACACCGAGTCCTTCAAAGAAACAAGGGGATACTCGTATGGTCGGTTGGGCCGAAGACGAAGGTAAACGCAGCCGGCGGGACCATCGGCCCAGTGCGGAAGGGAGAGTAGACATGGAAGAAAAGGCTGGCAGTGGGTATCACACCCACGAACGCCTCGCAGAGGTGGGAGAAGACCGCGAGGGCGAGAATGGAGTTGGGGTGGAGATGAGAGATTTCGCACCCACAAAAGGCAAGCACGGAGGCGAGGAAATCGCTCTCGGGCAAAGTGAGCCCGTTGGCTGCTGACTCCACGAGGAGATGATCTCCGTCTCATGATCTTGGCGCCAGCGTCGCTCCCGGGCACTCGACCCGAGCTTGGGTCGACGTACCCCTCGTTCGTGAGCACCTGGAGCCTCCTATGAGTCATCTGGCTAATTTTGAAACGCGCCATGGCCAAAGGAGGAAGGAGAACGAAAAGGATTCTTGGGCGCTAGGGCTCCTAGATGGTTTTTGGCCAAAGGCGAGCAAAGAAACACGGTGTAACTCCGACCTCTCCCGGTAGACAGAGTTAAAAAGGCAGCGAAGGGACAGGTTAAAAATCGCCGCCTATCACGTAGCGACACCTGCCCGGTGAAAGCGCACTTTCCAAGAAATCGCCGCATCAAGCAGGAGGCTTCTCAGAGAAGGAACCGCAGAACAACCAAACGACGCGCCCACGCGGAGCAAGCACGCGGTGGGTAAAAAGGTCGCCTCCCGACGTAAAATGGTCGTAAGTCACGACCAAAAGAAATTCAATCCCCCCTTCAAGTCTTCTTAGGCTCAAGGGGAAGCCCGATGGTTCCCTGCTTGAACCTCGGGGGCTAGCTGTCGGGGATTGGCTATCTGGCAAAAGACCACGGTACCCCCGTGAAAAGCTGAGCCCACCGACCAGGCAATACTGAAAGAAGATGCTCGGGAGAATGAAACGAGCATCCCTCCTCTTCCTCCGAGCATACGCGTCCGCACCTTTACTCGCGGCCATACCAAACGCCCCCCCACGAGCAAGCATGCTCGTAGAGACCACGACCTACTCAGGTGTTTGGTCGGTGGGCCCAGCGAGTGCTACGAGGAAGGAAGGAGACAACCAATCAACCGAAGATCAAGGGAAATCTTGCAGAAATTCAAGCAACAAGACGGATCAAGGACGACGGATCGCAAATATGGATACATGGCGTGATCCCAGGAGGTAGTTACCTTCTTTGTACCTCTAGTCGTAGTATTTAAACCCCCCTGAAGATCTGTAATGGGGAGGGGACTGAGAGATAGAACACAATACACTGGAGTAGGGCTGTTATCTCGGCAGTGAGAGGCCCGAACCAGGATAAACACCGTGTCCCCCTTCTCCCGACCTGGCATCCCTCGGACGACTCCCTCGGTCCGTACGACGGGGCTCTGTTGATCCCCCATTCAACAAGTAAGCTCGACGGGAGCCCGTCCTCCAATCGTCGACAAGAACCGATATAAATATAAATGCAATCACAACCGGTTTTCAAAAAAAATGATACAAATAAAAATCTGTCGGGGATTGGGATATTCATAAGGACTATTCTGCCCCGACGGTCATGCACTCACCAACCATAAACATCCTCGGACGCGGTACCCAAGGATGGGTCCCGAGCACCCCCATGCTCGGACACGGGCATACCCGCTATGCCTTGGCAAAAAGTGCTCGGCTACGAGCTTTAAAGACGCGCACGAACAAACGTGCTCGACGAGGCTACGGGGCGGTTGAACCAGGACCAAAGGGACCCTCGGAGATCGCCGAAGGACGTGGTCAACCAATAAAACAGGAAAATGGTGGTTATTTAGTCAAAGATCCAGGGAAGTTACACCAGAAATTCAAGCATGGCGAGAATCAAGGACACGTCCAAAATGGCAACTAGCATGATTTTAGGAGGCAGTTACCATGTATATACCACGATACCTTGTATTTAAGCCCCCTCCAACAACAGGAGGGGGGCATCCCATTGCGAGATCCATGTGTTCGTATCCTTCAATCCAATACAGAGAAACGCCTCTAGGCGACTGGACGTAGGGCTATTATCTCAACCTTGAGAGGCCTGAACCAGGATAAAATCCTTGTGTTTATGTCTGTTCTAGTGGACCGTCTCCCACGTCTTCGACGTTACACCTTTGACAGAAAGGGGCTTTGGTTGATCCCTCATTCAACAAGTAAGCTCGACGGGAGCCCGTTCTCCAATCGTCGACAGCTGGCGCCGTCCGTGGGGATCGACGAATTCTTTGCCAAAGGAATCCCGAAGGCGTCATCTTCCACATCTGACGACCAATACTACACAAATTATGATGAGGAAAGGTATGTAAGAGTTCTTTACCTCAATCAAAGCGTGCTTAGAAGGATCGTTTCTGTTCGCGAGCACGCACTTCGCCGGCTCGAGCGCGAGTCTCTTCCTCCGAGCACGCACTTCGCTGGGATCGTTCCGTTCAGCACGCACGCACTTTCGCCGGCGCGAGTCGCTTTCCTCCGAAAGCACGCGCCGCCGGATCGATCTCGTTCGCGCTGAAAGCACGCGCGCCGGCTCGGGCGCAAGTCTCTTCCTCGAGCACGACTTCGGGGGATCGATCCTGCTCGCGTCGAGCACGCATTGCCGGCTCGGGCGCGAGTCTCTTCCTCCGAGCACGCTTCGGCTCGGGGATCGTTTCCGTTCGGCGGAGCACGCACTTCGCTCGGGCGCGAGTCTCTTCCTGCGAGCACGGAATTCGCTCGGATCGTTTCCGTTCGCGCGCGAGCACGCGCCGGCTCGGGCGCGAGTCTCTTCCTCCGAGCACGCACTTCGCCGGATCGATCTGTTCCGCGCCGAGCACGCACTTCGCTCGGGCGCGAGTCTCTTCCTCCGAGCACGCATTTCGCTTGGGGACTGTTCCCGTTCCGCGCCGAGCACGCACTTCGCTCGGGCGCGAGTCTCTTCCTTCGAGCACGTTATTCGCTCGGGGCAATTTCCCGTTCGCGCCGAAACACGCGCCGGCTCGCTCGGGCGCGAGTCTCTTCCTTCGAGCACGTTATTCGCTCGGGGACGCGCCTAAATTCCTCCAAACGAGCATCGCGTTTGGGGACTTTTCTTGTTCTGGGCCAAGAGTGCTCTACATTTGAGCACAGGTCTACCAGTTTCTTTCCCTGGACATCTGGTCCATGTCCAGGATGCAGCAGCTCGAGTTGGTCTCGTCTGTCAGTTCCTCGAGCATCTGACCAATGCTTGGGATGCAGCAGTGTGAGTCTGCTCGCTATCTGCTGGTTGCCTAGACATCTGATCCATGTCTAGTTCCCCTGTGCACCTGATCCGTGTATGGGATGCGGCAGCATGTGTTTGTTCTGATCTGCTAGTTATCTTTCCCTGTGCACTGATCCGTGTATGGGATGCGGCGACATGTGTTTGTTCTGATGCGCTAGTTATCTTTCCCTAGGCATTTGATCCATGCTTGGGATGCGGCAGTGTGAGTCCGCTCGCAATCTGCTAGTTGCCTAGACATCTGATCCATGTCTAGTTCCCCTGTGCACCTGATCCGTGCATAGGATGCGGCAGCATGTGTTTGTTCACTGTCTGCTAGTTACCTTTTTGCTAGGCGTCTGATCCATGCCTAGCGTCCCCGGGCCTCTGATCCATGCTCGGGACGAGTTTCGATCGCATTTTATTTTTCTCGCTCGGTGCAGCTCGTGCTGACCCTTTTCCCCGAGCATGATTCGCTCAGGATGTGATAGTATGAGCCTGCCTCATCTATCAGTTCCTTTTCCTGGTCGTTTCATGACCAGATGCTGAGGTAAGTGCTTCACCATCAAGAATTCAATCCCTCCTTGAATTTCTCAGTCTCAAAGAGATGACCCATCTCACTTGAGCCTCGGGGACTAGCTGTCGGGGATTGGGATATTCATAAGGACTATTCTGCCCCGACGGTCATGCACTCACCGACCATGAACATCCTCGGACGCGGTACCCAAGGATAGGTCCCGAGCACCCCCATGCTCGGACACGGGCATACCCGCTATGCCTTGGCAAAAAGTGCTCGGCTACGAGCTTTAAAGACACGCACGAACAAACGTGCTCGACGAGGCTACGGGGCGGTTGAACCAGGACCAAAGGGACCCTCGGAGATCGCCGAAGGACGTGGTCAACCAATAAAACAGGAAAATGGTGGTTATTTAGTCAAAGATCCAGGGAAGTTACACCAGAAATTCAAGCATGGCGAGAATCAAGGACACGTCCAAAATGGCAACTAGCATGATTTTAGGAGGCAGTTACCATGTATATACCACGATACCTTGTATTTAAGCCCCCTCCAACAACAGGAGGGGGCATCCCATTGCGAGATCCATGTGTTCGTATCCTTCAATCCAATACAGAGAAACGCCTCTAGGCGACTGGACGTAGGGCTATTATCTCAACCTTGAGAGGCCTGAACCAGGATAAAATCCTTGTGTTTATGTCTGTTCTAGTGGACCGTCTCCCACGTCTTCGACGTTACACCTTTGACAGGAAGGGGCTTTGGTTGATCCCTCATTCAACAAGTAAGCTCGACGGGAGCCCGTTCTCCAATCGTCGACAAAATCCAATCACAATCAATTTTCAAAAAGAACCGACACAAATAGCAAAAAAACAATCACAATCGCTTTTCAAAAAAAAAATTGATACAAATGGAAATGCAATCACAATCAGTTCCTAGGTTAGACATTAGAACCGATTTTGATGATTCTCCGCTAATTATTAAATCCTCACCAAATATTCTATCATAATCGATTTTTTTTCTAAAAAATTAAGAACTAACACAGATAAAGTGATAGTGTGTACCTAGTGCGACTCGCCATTGTGCCACATGCGTCACCACCGCCACCACGTTGTGTAAACCCGGTCCGAACACCACCGACCTCAACCCCGTCGCCGCACACAAAGCGTATGTGAGCGGCAAGCAACATTGGTGGCAGCACAAGAGCTGGTGCGGCAGTGAGCAAGCCCGGTTGTTTGTGGGCAGTGGGGTTAGTGAGCTTCACTGTGGCAGACCGCCTTTTCAAAGGTGCGTCTAAATACCACAACAACTACCCAGGAAGATCAGCTGTCGGGAACCAAGCACACATTGCCAGACAAAGGATGAATATCAACTCTTTTTATTGAATATAAAGCCTAGTGGCCAAGTTTTACAAAAAGGGACGCAGCGGGGCCCAAATAAATTACATTCAAAACACTGCACAGGCATGCCTGAGCAAAAGACTAAGACCTTAAAACCAAACCAAATCGACATCTACGAACTCCTGGTAAACTCCAGCTTCTTGGAACTCTGAAAGGGTTGGGTTTTAATTAAGGGTGAGCACACAACAGTACTCTAGAAGTTGCACTGGAAGATACTGAATACTATATGCAAGGGATTAACAAATGGATTGGCCTAAGGTTTAAGTATTGTGGATGCAACTTTATTTGTAAGATCATTGTACATTTGAAACACAAACCGTAAATAATAGTGACCGGGGGGGGGTTCCATAAGTTTAACACAATTACACCACATTCTCAAAATTCTCCAAAATTACTTGAGCGAGGTTACGGGTGTCACCCCAAATCAACTGGAAGCACATCGTAATTGATTACCATTCTATTTAACTTTGCAGAGCTGCTCAGCTTTACCCACAAGATATCTACGACCGTTAATGTCATGCGAAAATCACATGCAACTTAAATGCATGCGGCCGAGCCGAGACCATCATAGTCTTTTAATTGAACATCCTTATGGTAGCTCCTACCCGATAGGTCCTTGGACCCACTGTTCTTGGGAACCCACTGGCCAATGCAGGAGCCGCACTCTAATACCGAGTGGGTACCTATCGTTGTGAGAATCGGCAAATGACACCTTATTCCCGTTCCACCAACCCTTCAGTCATTCCCTTGCCGGGAATGCTGCTCCCCATTCTCCTCACTGAGAATGGCACCACCATGTAAGCATTCCTAGGGGACGAACAATGTATTGAGCCATGTTTAAAAGCGGTTCAATTGACCGGTCCGACTTGTGATTGAGCGGAAACTTAAGTTATTTACTTTGCTCAAGGGGTTTCAACCTTACTTTGCCAAGACCAAGCCATACAGTCACAAACTCATCTGGTACCTGCACGTACCAGCCATCAAACCAACCATGGCATTAATCACCAGTCGAGGATCGGACTCACATCCACCTCGTGGCTAGTCCAATACTGTTCCCCTGACTGTAGCAACAACTTTAAAACATCGATCCAACTGCTCGCCACCATTCTCTTTTTAAAGAATTTGAGTAAAACTAATAAGATTAACTACTTAACTAATTTAATCAAGGTTTAACATGGCTTACCAATGTCATGTCATTCTAATATATCGATTTTCAACATTTTAACATACAATTAAAATAATGCGGTAGAAAATAAATACTACAATATCAGAAATAATTGGGTTCAATATGATCAATGACGTGCGGCTTGCCTTGCTCGGCGGCGGGAAAGTCTAGAGCGAAGAGGCTGCCGTCGTACTCGGCTCCTGTTGGGTCCTGCTCCTGCTCCAAGTACTGCTACTGCTCCTCGAACTGCTCAATGGCCGGATCTAGCGTAAAATAACGAAGTATGATAAATAAACGATAAACGACGAACAGAAACGAAAACGGAAACGGAAACCAAAAACGGGCCGGGAGAGAATCAGAGGGCAAAATGGGCATTTTGTGAATTTTAGGAGCTTCAGATGGTGGAGCGGAGGCTGTTTTTGGACTAAGTGGGTTGAAACGGTTAAGAATAAGTATTTTAGGATTTTTGGGGCTTTCTGGGATTTTTCTGGAGATTTTTCAGAATTTTTAGATTTAAAATAAATCAAAAAGAAAAGGAATTAAAAAGGAAAAGAAAAAGAAAAACGAAATGGGCTGCACAGTGTTAAGTGAGCGGCCCACACCTGTGTGTTGTGCGTACGAGATCATGGCCAAATTTCACATGGGCGAAGTCCGACAGCGAGGCCCGAGCGCTGTGCCGACAAAGGGGGCAGGGAGGCAAACGGGCGGGCTAGGGTTTGCCAGGGCGTGGCGGCGCGAGCGCAAGGCGCGACGGCGCTTCGCCGGAGGAGAAGAGGGGAGGGGGGCTCACCGGAGAGGGCGAGGCTGGGGGCAAGGAGAAATGAAGAGGACGGGGCGGTTTTTATAGCCGGTCGCGGAGGAGAGAGCGAGAGGCGGCGACAACGTGGCGATTGGGCGAGGTGGGGCGTGTGAGTTTGGCCACTGGGCTTGGCCGACGGCGAGGCGGGCCAGGCCGACTAGGCGGGAGCAGGCCGGAAGGAATGGGCTGGAGGCCCAGGAGCAAGGATGGCCCAAAAATCGAATAAATCAAAAAAAAAAACAAATAAATTCAGACAAAAATCAAATCCAAATCCAAAAATTCAGTGGCCATGGGCGAGCACCTCCGCGACGCCCGCTCGTTCAAAGAAGAGCTCAAACCGAACGGCTCAGCCCACTGCCCCGCCGACTAGATCCCGCAAAAAGGCCTTCGTGGCCAGCCCATCTGCACCGTAAGCTCCAAGTCGAGTGGAACCCTCCAAAACCCTACCGCACCGCACCCGTCCCCGAGCTCCGTCTCCGATCCCCTTCGCACCTCCGGTATGCTCCTCGCTCGAGTCGTCCTCTCCTCCGGCGAGCGCAATCTCCGGTGTTTTGTGTTGATTTCGTTGTTTTGCTTTTGGGATGTGTAGGAAGCAGCAGGAAGAGTGGTTGGTGCTTTTTAGAGGAGGAGGAGGATGCCGCTGGGGCTGATACTGAGCTCGCTCGGGAGGGCGATGCGGCGGAAGCGAACGTCCTCGCTCGGGATCCTCTCCTCCAAGAGGGCGCCCCGGGATTACTACAAGGGCAAGAACTGCAAGCCCACCGGGTTCCACACCCGCAAAGGTAAACACTATGATTTGCTAGAACCTAATTCGTCCGTGTGCTCGCTGTCAGAGTCTATCTTTTGTATCATCTTCTGCTGCAATATGTCTATCGCAAATAAGGTGGCAGCCGGTGATCGATTGGGTTGAGGAGAAAGAAATCTTAAGATTTTGAATCAGGACATTGTGAATCACCTTGGATGAAACATGAAATGGTCACTCTTGTCGGTTGCCACACTATTTGCTCCATCGGAGGAAGGGATGTTCTTTATGGGAGATCAAACGTGAAGGTCCAGGGTCGTTCTGAGTCTACCGTGTGAAGCGTTTGTTTACAAGGGAGTTGAGATCCTTTCAATAATATCGGAACAATATATTACTTCAGTGAAAGGTGCAATAGGCAAATACTAATGAGATGATCAGATTTAGTGAGTAACAACTAACAAAAGTGCAAAACATTTTAAGCTAAGCGGTCTGTAGTCATTGGTGAGGTTCAGGGGACTGAAGATTTTATGGTGGACACATCAGTAAGTGTTCCATGTATTCATAGTTGCATAATGAAGTTTTAATTGATATTATATACAACCAGGCTACAGAGCACCATGGATCTTTAGTAAGTGTTGTTCATGCATACTTCTAGAAAGAAGATGTAATGAAGAGCAAATTCTGCAATATCAAATTCAGCAACTTCACTATAGAAGAATATAAAGACAGCCTTGCACCAAGAAACACAAATATATAAGAATCTAACTACAATTTACTAATGCTAGGTGACTGTGGATTGCACTTTGCAGGATAATGTAAAGGAATCCTGTATCAGTGGATATTTAGCTGTACTTAGAACCTGGCCAGATCTCAAAACTTGGAACTGGTTTTGTACACCATTCAATGAAAACATTATAGTGATGCCAGCTGAAAGTTAGCAGTGTTTTCAGTGAAACGAACTGAAGAAACTATACATAAGTTCTTTTTTCTGAAAAGGAGATATCTGATATGCACCTTGCCCATTTGATCAAATATTAACATTTTCTAGTCCATTCTTCATCCAAAAGCTGCAAGTTTCTTGTGGTTGATTCATTTGATATGTAGATGTGACATTTTCACCTACTAGCATGCCATGCTTGTCTGAGCCTCAAATCTTGTATAAATTCCTAAGTCTTAACTCATAGATTTGTTTGATTATTTGTTACATGTAAGGCTCCAGTCACTTCGCAGCTATATTCTTGATTTTGCTTGATTCAAGTAACATCTGCAATCACTTTCATACTATGATATGATTATTCAACTGAGTGTTTAAGACTATAACTGTTGCTATGACTTTCTAGTTCTATGCATCCCTTTCTTTCATTAGAGTAACGAATTTTACTTCTGTATCTTTTGGTTTTGGATATGGTTTTCAGAATGTTGATGTAATTTTGCAGGAGGATATGTGATGGTGGATGAAAAACTGCCAAGATTTGTGGTCCCTGATTTGACTGATTTCAAGGTAATTACATTAACTGTTTTTGGTTCACTTATTTTAATACTTGCACGCTCGAGTTAAGTATCTTAGGTATCAAAGTTGCTTTTCTTCTTTATTCAAATGTCATCTTTCTGGACCAAAAATTAGAATTTTAGCCATTGTACTGGGAATAGGGAGCACCATTAGTCCTTTTCCTTTCCTTTGATGGAATGATTTGGCAAAGTCAATTTAACTAGTTAATTGGGGAAACTCTTGAAAATATAGGGGAAAATTGAGTACATATGAAAATATTAACAGTTCCTAACAAAAAGAAAAACAACGAATATGACATAATGGGAGCTCCCAAATTTTCCTTTCCAAATGTTTTTTTCTTGACTTGATGGACATGATTTGCCATGTCCTCATTTCAAAAATGGAGGACTGATGGTTCTTCATTAGCCCTAGGGGAAGGAGTTGAATGTTCCAAATCTAGTATATCAAGGCAGAGGGAAGTGGGTGATATCATGTGCAATGCGTCTTTATGTGATTGAGCAAGGGATCATCTTTTTCTGGCTTAGTTATCTCATCAATTAGGGCTGTGCAATAACATGAATTTGTTGTGTGTAACTGCAGTTGAAGCCATATGTATCACAATGCGCCAGAGACCTCACGGAGTCCTCAACGTCCTCAACAACAGCAGAATCTACTGAAAAGAAGAACTGATCTTTTTGCAGTTGCTCTAGTCTGTTGCTTCTGTTTTACAAGAACGCAGTGCAGCTTTGCAGTCATGTTTTCCTCCCATGTTTTCAGAGCATGTAGCATCGGCAACCTTGCTTCGTGTTTTAATTTGCTATTGAGCGAGCTTTTCGTTTGTAAGATCAAACTTTGTGCCGCAGTACAAATTATGAGAAATTTAATGATTGTTAGATGTGCTGCGTATGCTGTGTTCACCCATTTGGGTGTGATTGTGATATATTTATCGAAGTTCTAATAAGCTTCAAGCGGTGCAACATCCATTGTTTCCAATGGAACTGTGATCCTTTTAATTGAATCTGATGGTTTTTGAGTAGGTAAGAAACTGGTATTTGAACGAAACTGGTATTTGAACAGCAACTCCAGTAAAATAATCTGAAATTCAATGAACTCTCAAGTCCCAACAGGATTAATTCGGTGTGCACACGGGAGCCACCGAAAACTATTTATCTTTGTTACCACCTTTAGCTCACGAGCTACTTCCAAACGATGGTCATTTAGATGCCTTTGGAATTTCGCTTGTCAACTTAGTAAGATTCTCCTAGCTCCGTTCATGCTATGTTAACGTAAAAGAAGAAGAAAAACTCTAGTAAAAGAAAGGGTAAATTTCACAAACTACAAAAAATTTACAAACTATCAGAAAACTATATATTTTAGCTCCTATTTCACAAAACTACAAAATTTTAGTATTACCTATGTCACAAAACTATAGGTTTTATAATTGACCGTTTCTTGGGCGCCTGAGGTTACCGTACGAGCCACATTGTTAGATCGGTTACAAGAAACGATCAATTCTAAAATATGTAGTTTTATGATACAAATCTTTATAAAATCTGTTGTTTTATAAAATACTAGTTACATGCCCGTGCATTGCTATGAAAAACAAAATTGATAACGAAAAATAAAGATTAAAAAATAAAAAAATTATTTCACAAGATCAAACATCTATCTTTAACGCTTCGTTTCTTGCGAAAGCTGGCTAATTAAAGCAACGCTTCGTTTTTTGCGTAGGGCAATTAAGCAGGGCAATTAAGTAGGGCAATTAAGCAGGGCAATTAATGACGTGGGTAGAACTTACCACTGCCACCAACTGTTGCTTTATAATAGTAGAGAAAAGCTAAAACATATAATTTTGTAGTAATAGTCTGCACAGAAACTAAGGTCCTGTTTGTTTGCCATATGGATTATATAATCCAGCTTATACAAGTTAATGGGGGAAACAAACAGCCTAGATTATAATCTAAATTATATAATCTAAAGCATGAGATTATAATAATCTATAAGCAGCCATTAGGGTGCTTATATAATCTCAAACTAATAATCCAACACAGTAATAATCCAGAAAAACAAACAACCCACCGGCTTATTTAAAGGTAGCTTATATAATCCAGCTTATATAATCCAACACCAAAAAGCTGGATTATATAAGCTGGAGAAGGAAACAAACAGGGCCTAAATTTACAATAAAAGAAGATTACTGAATCGAGTTATCAAGCCCACAAGCCCATTTCATAGAGCCCACACTCAACCATCCTTCGGGCCATTAGGGTTTGAGGCGCGACGATCCAAGCCATGCTAGCACCAAACACCGTGGCGGCTATAAAATGCCTTCCCCTCTGCCTCCTTCCCTCCTCGCCGCCGCCTCCTTCCCTCGTCCTCGCCGCCTTGTAGATTAGATCGGTTTCTTTGATCATCTCGGTTGATTTTTTTTTTATTCTGTACTCAATTCGTTTTCCTTTCAACTCTTGATGTGTGTGCTTCGTCATCTGGTCGTTGGGAGGATCAGCCTCTGATCGGTTCCCAATCGACTCGTTCCCTTGAAGCAACATCGACCTGTTGTATCCTGGGCTCGCCTTCCTCATGTGCCCACGGCGGTGTCTCACGCCTTGGGCACGCGGCGGCTCTTACATACATGAATCAGTCCTCACCAACCTCATGTTCTAACAATCTTTACTACTTGCCCTTGTTTTTTGTTGTTGTTGTTGTTGGTTGTGGACAACGGTGATGAGCCCTACAGACCTGTAATGACTCCTGCGGATATGATCGCATGGTCAAAGAACATCTAAGGGACTGAGTTTGTCTTCGCGATCCTCTTGCGCTAGATTTTGTTGTTTGTGAATCTGTGATGGTGTAGGTAGGTCGTGGTGAATCTGCTTAAAATGTAGATCGTGTCGTCTGTGCTTTGCTTCTCTTGGATTTTTTTCGTGCCTGTGAACCGACCTGTATGGTTCGTTGGCGGTGGCAAGATTCGAAGCTAAAGGGATCTGTTCCTCTCGCTATCCAGCGCGGAATTTCTTCTGATGCGGTTGGACGTCGAGGAACAACATTTGTTCTCTTCTTTTATATCTTCACTTGGGTCTCCTGTCCCCCCTCCTTCGTTGCAACTTCCAGGCTTCAGCTGGCCGATTACGAAGGATAAATAGTATTTACTATTTGGTGCCTATTTGGAACCGGAGATTTTCCTAGTTCGTCGAGTTGATTGACGTCAGGTTTAGCGTTAAGAGTCTAGAACAGACAACTGGACGGTTTCCGTTCACGATGAGCAACAGACGAATCCAATGTGACTTTTTTGAGATCCGTAAACGAACCAGCCACAGGTCACGCGCGTTTTACCACAACGCAAAAGATAATCAAGAACTAAAGCAGACTGCGTAGCAACGTCGAAGCAGAGTAGAACTCTACAACCGGCTTGGTTCTTCAGAAAGAAACGCATATTTCCTACAGCTGTCATTTCATCCAAAAAAACTCACTGGATCACTTAGGTGTGTTTGGATACTTGTATTAAGCGGTAAACATATAATATAGTTTTAAAAAAGTCTCTTATTGTTTGAATGAAACCATCTCATCCTCAAATGGAATATCAATTTTAAAAACATTTTTTATATATTAAATCATTTTATCCATTTAAAACAATATAATCAAATGATACACACAACCATTTTATTTGATTCGATCCCATCCTTAGTGCAGCACTGGACAGATTCTCCGTACTCATGGACAGATTCGTCCGGCAAAGACCATCGGGCGAACCCGTTCTCTCCATCCAACCCAAAGATGAGAGCATTCAAAGAAAGACCAAGTCATCCATTGATCGACCCATTCCATAAACCAAACAGATCGTGCGACACTCGACAGAATCTCCGTGCTCCCACAAAAGATTCGCTGAAACGTTTCGTGCGGCACTCGACAGACTCTCTGTACTCGTCGACGCAAGGCATCTCATCAATCTTGAATGATAATGCGCTTGGTTATGATGCTTAGGCAACTTGTGATCAAAAGCATTAAGTATTATAGTGCGTTACTACTGCGAGCGTGCCAAACGGCCCAGCAGATTGCTGCTTGAAGCGCGTATTATAGGAGCGGTCGTTCTTGTTTATGAACGGCCGGTCCTTAGCTGTGAATGGGATTGGTTAGCCTGGCTCGTGTTATAAATATGTTTAAAATCCATTGATTTTCGTGATTTTTGGCGATTTTTAGAACAAAATCTACTTGGTAAGCTGATCTATTTTTTTAAAATAAATAAATAAAATTCAAAAGACTTACCACGTAAACTAGTCGAAAATCGGTGAAATCACTTATTTTTTATGAAAATAGCTAAAAAAAATCATCCGCAAAAAATTACAAATGGCCGTTCGATTTTTCGTGAAAATTGTCGATTTTTCTTAAAAAAAAAATTGTTCAAAAATTTTGATTTTAAAACTCTTCGGATTTTAGCAATTTTTGATGTAATATTGTCGGTTTATTTTCACATGGTGTTTTAAAATCGATATTGTTAACTCTGCTTGGCTCGCTGTGCCAGTCCTCTTACATTGCCCCAACGCCTCCGTCAAGAAATTTCTACGGCTGGAGCCAACACCGGTCTAGATACGTTAACAGATCCATCCGGTCGGTCTGATCTTCAGTCGTTTATCATGCTTTTGACCGCTTGGTCGTTTATCATGGCTTTTGTGTTACTTTCCTGCACCACTCCGATGACGTTGGGTAGAAATTGGACTTTGGGATTAGAGGAAGTAGACCGGGACTGGAGAGGAATTCAGAGGATCGGGGAAGAAATACAAGGAGGAAAGAAATTTGGGGAAGATTCATACTAGTCTTCTATTCAGTTCACCTCACGGAGTTTTGTTGAGGATGGTGATTTATATGTAGTATTTTAGAATTTAAAAATGTAGGATATAATTTTTGTTCGGGACAGCTTCAGTTTCTCTCCTTTGAGAGTTGGAGCTGTCCAAACGGCTGGTTTCTCGGTAATGAAAAGCCAAAAGCTATCAACCTATTTGTATTAGGAGATGGTTTCTTACGGTTTTGATAGGTTGGGGTTCGGACATTGTCACTAAAATTGAAGAAAATTACCTCCTCTTAGCCATACTATCAAACATCAAACCTCTTCAGCTTAGCCGTTTAGTCACGCAATTCTTCATCCATACAGTTCAATTGAAAGCTATTTCTTAGAAAGACTACAACAATGCCAAATAGGACCAAAGACTGCAACAATGCCAAATAGGCAGAGGCGAAGCCATCGGTGGGGCTGGAGCCCACCCAGACCTCCCAGCGCAAAGCCCCCAGCTTTGAGAAATCTCATGTATCACTTCATAGCTTTGCAAAGGTTCTTACTTCCGTCAGGACCCCTGGCCAAATGCACTATCTTACAACATCACAGCTTTATAAGGCACAGGTTGTGAGACGAGAAAAATAGCATTTGTTTAAGCTAGTGAGGGCCAATTGTAGACATACATGATAATATTATATCTTCAAACAAAGACATTTGATGCTTTCTTTTTGCGGTGTTTCCATACGTCACCTTTCAATACAAGTTATACAAATCATGAAGATTATTAAGACATATTTACGCAATAAGATAAGTGATGACTGGTTGAATGATCTTATGGTATGCTACATTGAGCGAGACGTGTTTGCAAAGATGACATGAAAGATATCTTACAATGTTTTCAGAACATAAAAACTCGTAAATATCACCTGTCAACTCTTTTGAAGCAATGAATGGTACGTTTTTCTCCTTTCATAATTACATATTTATATTGCATACAATTTAAATTTCAACTATTTTACTATATATCGATAGTCATAGTAGTTGATTTTGGATGTCTCTTTTTTAAGCCCCCTCTTTAGAACTTTCTGGCTCCGCCACTGCAAATAGGGCTACCAGAAGTCCCAGATGAATTCTAATAGGATTATAATTCCTACTCTCTTTTATAATAGGATTCCTATATCTCTTTGAAGGAGGATTAATGAGGCTATATAAACCCATGCACTAATTATGAAGAACCCAAACAATCAAAAAGACAAAACAAATCATCCAAATCAAGAGTCACACAAGAGGATTAGAGGCTAGGTTATTCTTTAGCACTGAATTTCTATATAGGGCAAGGATCCAAGTATACTAAAAGGTCCGAGAGGGTTGTGAGAGCGACAATCCCTTACTTTTTCTAGTTGAGGATTTGCGGTCGGTTTCGCCAAATCTTTGTCTCTTGTCGTGGTTGCTTCAGTATCATTATTTTAGCTCTCAACACTATTCATCTTCATTCTTAAGACCTTGCATACTCGTGTTGTATCTCATAAAACTCTGATCTGATCTGAGGGCTATTGTGTATAAGAAGGGATATAAGAGTTTAACAGAGCTAGAGAAGTAGGCTTATATCTTACCATACACGCGCACAAACACTTAAATGGGCCCACAACTTAGGCTTACATAACGTTCACATACTGTCCACACCAGGGTTTATATTACCGAACTGGGCTCAGAATCGCTCCCCTAGCGGTATCGATTCGTCGAAAATCGGTACAAATTGAACGAAATTAAAAGTCAATTATTTGAACTCGATGATTAAACAGCGGCAAAAGGCCAAACCGATACGCTATTTTCATTGATATTTCAAATCCTGGTCCGGACGCTCTGTCTCTGCTTGTCTCCCTGCTTGGCCTCCGTGGTGCATACCGTGACATTTTGACCAGTCGGAGTAACGCACGACTAAAAACAACTCCGTGCTTGGCTGTTTCGCCCCTCGTACGACGTCGAAAACATGCTCTTTGCTCATTGTCCACGCGAAGCAAATCAGGCTGCCCAGCATATCGACTTGGTTAGATGATCCTCCGTCGTTCCTCGTATCTACCCATGGTTGGGTCATGTAATTCTGCTTTCAAGCTAATGAAACGTCGTCTTGAGTTTTCAGAGAAACAATGATGCGGATATATACACGCTGAATATTTTCCGGTTAAATATAAAAGAATTATTAAGTCACGTTAAATATTATCAGATGAACTCTAATTTAATTGGGTCTTTATTTCTTATATTTAGAGATACACAACTACTATTTTATTTAATTATATGTAAATTTTCATATAATATATATAAGCCTAAAGTAAAAATACGTTTGGAAGCGTTAGCAACATTTTCTCCCTGTCATGTGGACCGACGGTATGCACCGATGAAACCAGATACTACGTTTAGTGCAAGAAGTCATGGGTTCCACCTAGGGGTGCAAATGGATCGGATACGGTCGGATAATGGCTCTATCATATTTGTTTTCATATTTTTTATCGGATGCGGATACAGATACGGATAGTCCGGATACGAATACGAATACCGATAATGTCGAATACAGATACGAATCGAATACAAATCGAATCGGATACGATTACGAATATTTATCGGAGCATGATAACCCCTTAGATTGTACATAAAAAATCAACGAAAACATATAACTAGTTGATTTGATCAAAATATTATTGAAAATTGAACAAATATAAATATTTTCATTCACTTAGACAATAGTTAGATACCATATCGCAAACAAAATTATGTAAGATTTAGTTCATCACGCACATATGATTAGTTCATCATAAAGGTAGATCAAAACACAAAATGAAGGTGATCATTGCTCAGAGATACAAATGGAAGCAAACATAGAACGCATTAAAAGTTTGATAATACCTAACTACCATGTCTCTAGAAAACATATATAACACTTATATGTAATGATCCAAGATTTGTATTCTTTATTAAATTATGTTTAAAATAATAAAATATTTATTTTATGAGTTTTTATGAATTTTTAGCTACTTATTTAAAATATTTCCTATTAAAAATGACAATTTTTGAATTTTTTAGAAAATTTAAAATCTGATAGAATATTAATTTTTTTAAAAAAAATTATAGACTATGTCAAGAATTTTTTTCAAAAAAAATCCTAATTTTTGGAGCTACTCTCCCAATTTTAATAATTGAAACTTGATTTATGGATTAATTAAATTAGAAAACAATTTTAAAATTTACAAACCTTTTTGGGCCAAAAGAGTAGCTTGGCCCAGCCCACATGTATATCCGGATATTCGACCTGTTACTATCCGTATTATCCGAATCCGTATCTGATGAATAGTGAGCTACCGAATCCGTATCCGTATCCGACAAAAAAAATCCGTATCAGATCCGATACTATCCGGCAAATATCCTATCCGACAGAATCCATATCCGAAAATTATCCGGATCGATCAGAAACTATTCGATCCGTTTTCATGCCTAGTTGCACCTTGTCCGTCCCATGCATGCAGGGTTCACAAAACCGACGAAAATCGCTCGAAAATCGCGGTTTTCGACCGTATCGAGCCGGTTCGAAATCCTAAACCGGTCGGTAAACCGATTCAATTAAAAAAATAATTCAAATAATTCAAAAAATTTGAAAAAATTTATGCGATGTAAACCGATCGAAAACCGGTGAAAACCGAGCGATTTTTCGAAAAAACCGACGAAAATCGCTCCAAAAACCGATCGCCCAAAACGTTCAACTCGCCGATCGGTTTTTCGAGAAAACCGACCGGTTTTCGAGAAAACCGAATGGTTTTCGTTTTTTTAAAATTTGTTTTGAATGTTTTTTGTTCAAATGCTCGGTTTTGAAACTCTTCGGTTTCTAACGATTTTCGAGCGATTTTTGGCTCGATATTTTCGAATTTCTAATTTCGGTTTTCCATCGGTTTTTTCGGTTTCGGTTTTGTTAACCCTGCATGCATGACATGGAAAGATGGCCCTCGGTTCACGCACAAGGGAAGGAAAAAGGGCGTATTTTGCTATTTGCGCAAGGAGACTACATGGGCTGCTGCTAAGTCCACGATACCAAGCGCATACAATATATTAAAAAAAGAACCTCTTGTGCATAAATTGCAAGCTGGAGTGCTCTTGCAATTCATTGTTTCCCACTTTCCCGTGCCAAGTAAAAATTGTTATGATATGTTTAGAGTCTATGTCTCTGTATGTAGGACTCTATCCATTGGTGAGCGAAACCGAATTAATCTTCCGATATTCTTCACTGTATATATATGGCATTGCCCTGTAAAAAACACAAACTGGAGTGCTCTTGCAATTCTGCAATTCATTGTTTACTACTTTCCCGTGCCAAGTAAAAACAAAGTCTTGATGGAACTGTTTGTAATTAATCACCGGTGGGCCCTACATGCCTTCAAGGAAACCGTGTTGCATGAGGGCTCTCGTGTCGTGTGGCATCCCTGCCCATCCGTATGTGGGCCCCGCAAGCAGCCACCCATGCCCAATGAACCATGACGAGGGACTGATAGACGCCACGCACGGCAACCGGATGACTTCGTCTGTTTTTCCTGCGTGACACAGTTTGTTGGGACATATATTAGGAATATTTAATTGGACTCAATTATTTGGTAGGTATCAGATTAGATTACAATCGGTTATTTTTCTTTTCATTGATTCGGCTATATATACAGACATTTATTTATCTATATGAAAAAGCAAATTTCAGATTAACAACATAGCTAATTGTGTTTATTAAGTGTTTTTCGTTTATTTTTTTGCGATGTTTTCTCATCGCATGCGTATATAGGGAGAATTGGACGACTTAAAAGATCGATGTACTTCACTCGAGGTCTGTAAATTTTAACGCACGTGATCTTGACGAATCAAAGAATTACGAACCTATTATTTCTATTAACTAGTGTTTATCAAAAAATACATGTGAGTGCTCAAATGCTACATCGTAGAGATTGGATGTAACCCCGTATCAAACAAGCTCTTTGCATTCCGGATCTTCGAGCGCTGCGTCGGAGTCGGAAGCTGGCTCTGGCTTCTCTTAGAACAAGCGACGCCGTAGCATCACATGCAAGCTCAATTGCAGTCGCAACTCGCAAGTCGCGACCAGAAGGACACAAGCAACAAGTGGTCTGTGCCGCGTACGTTGGATCGTGGAACCGACCGACCGATGCACACACGGCACCCATGCGGGCCATGTCGCTTAGCGTGCAAGCCCCGCCGAGGGACGCGATAAAAACCTCTCCGTCTCCCTCCCAATCCTTCGGTCGCAACCAAACAGCCGCTCCTCTTTTACACTGTGTAAACGGACGCACCCGGGGCTGGGCATGGGGACCACGCAGTCGTCCTCCTCACAGTCCGGCTCCAAGCCGGGTGAGCCCAGCAAGCCGCCCATGGCGCTCGACAAGGCCAAGGAGATCGTCGCCGCCTCCGCCGTCGTCGTCTTCAGGTCTCCCCCGCCGCCTCTTTTCTCTCTCGCGTGTATATCCCTCTGACGAAATGAGAAAAAAAAAAAAAACGGTTTGAAGATAGGTCAATATATGTACCGCCGTGCGTTTATTTCATTCCGTGCAATCAGCTCCGAGCCTCGCCTCGCCTCTGCCTAGAACAGGCGAGCAAGAAGAGAAAATGATTTTCGTGAGGGAAACACGAAGGATTCGGGAAGGGTGGAAAAAATGATGAAGAGATGCTCCCGTCTGTCTTGCACATTTCGTTTCCCCGATAATTGTTCTTTCCCTGTAGCTCGAGAACATATTCCTGCTTTTCTTTATTTCTGGCTAGGGCTGGAAAAAAATCTCGTTGAGCTGGCTCGGTGGCTCGTTTCAAAATTGCTCTGATTACATTCATTTTTCTCTTAAAATAAAAATTAATTGATTTGGAACCAGAGTCAACTTCGGCTCGGCTCGTTAGGCTCGGCTCGTTAAGCTCGGTTCGAAGTTGGGTCTCAAACAATACAGGAGACTATAATAAATAAGAATAAATTAATGTCGAAGAAAGCTCGAAAAAAAGTTCAACTGGCTCGTTATCCACCCCTATTTCTGGCTTCTTTACTTCCTTCCTACAAGGATATTCTCTATTTTGCGCGTGTAGTGTTTGTGTTCTTGGATGATTTGAGGGATGAGTAGAATGGATACACATGAAGTAGAATTGCCATGGGATGACTCCAGTGTACTCTTATTAGCAATGAAACTGACATGTGTAAACACGAGTTGGACAGACTTGTATTAAGTTTTTGTTCAAATTTTAGCAAACGACCAGCTTATCAAAATGTATTCAAGTTTATTTAAGTTTGAAAATTAAATTTATATTCAGAACCCAACACAGGATTTTTGATCTAGTGTATTGCCTGACAGGGAGGTGCTTCTATGCATCACTATTTAAAAATTGTATAAATATTAAAACATGAATGAATGGTAGATGATTATTACTTATCCCTTCAAGATTTGTGCGACGTGTATGGGAGGAGTGATGCATATAAGCAATGCTCTACCTGATATCATAACTCTAGTATGCCCCTTTATAAAAGAAAATCCAATATGTAAGAAGTCAACTAAAATATAACCTGTATCTGTTCAAACCGTGACCTTTGATAACGGGATCATTTATTTTACTAGGAGTAGTATGGAAGGAAGCAATTGAATAACCTTGGACTCACAAGTTCACATATGCTCTTTTACATAGCTTAAAAAACATGTGCTTTTTTATATCTAGCTTAGCACCATATATAAGGACTAACCAGAAACAACATTAAGGTAATAGCATAGCATGGAACTTATTATGAATATCTCCAAGTATACCATTGATAAGTTTGAATTAGTAAGAGGTCAATTCCTTAGTCTCATTGTTAGTTTTTTTTAATTCTTGCCAACAATGTATCAGTAAACTGCGAGTACTTCCTGCTCATGGTTCATCCTAATCTGTCTCATTCTTGCCAATAACAAGTGATTAAACAAGATATGCTCATCATACTTTTCCATCCATTGATCATTTATAAATTGTAAGAACAAGACAACAAAATTGCTTTGCTACTCTTTGGATTGTGCCAAATATGAAAGTTACTGGCTACTTATGTAATGCAAAACAAACTATCTTGTTCTTATGCTTGGGATTTAATCTAAAACAATTCACTAGTAACATTCGGTTTTTGGTGCTGACTGAACAAAATTTTGTAATACTTATGTTGTTGATCTCCCTCCATGCACATTTTGGCTGGCCACAGCAAGACTTACTGTCCTTTCTGCACCCGAGTGAAGCAACTGTTGGCACAGCTGGGGGCAAGTTACAAGGCTGTTGAATTGGATGTGGAAAGTGAGTGCAATTTCTTTAATGTTTTTCTTCTGTATTTACTTAATGAGACAAAAGGCGTGCTAGTTCCCCAATTCCTTCTCCTATCTATAGATAACCTGTTAATCTGTTATCACTACAACGATCTGCCTAGATCCTGTGTGTTTTGTACTGTAGGGGAACAAAAGAAAGCATACGACGAAAGGATAGCCGACATGGTCTGATTCCTAATGGCCAAAGAAAGGAGCCAAAGAAATTCTTTTGGTGTCAAATAATGATTTTAGATATTGTTAGTAAACTGACTAGCTCATTTGTGGACAAAATACTACAGTGATTTAAACCAAGTTACGGTTATCATTGAGTTTAAAGCAGTGGCTATTTTAATCGAATTGAAATGCTGAAAATGGCTGGAAACTGATACCTACAATAAAATAGAGTGTAATTTTCTATTCAGTCCTGCAAACCTCGTTTCCCTTTGTCGAAATCCTTATATTGTAGCGCTAGTGTTGGACCAAAAGAATTAATTGAAATGCCACACGGATGTGGCTCTCGGCAAATGTTATGGTGGTAAATAGCTACCATTAGGTGGTTAGGCCAATTAACACTAACCATGAAAACCTGACAGCCAATTAACACTAACCATGAAAACCTGACATCTTTTTCTTGTTCAAGTGCCGAACACTTTTTTGTAGAGGGAACAATTGTGTATTTGTGTGAGTTGTAGTTGTGTTGCACACTATATACTATCATAAATTAGCAATTTTAGCACGTTCAAACTGCATACTATCATATAATATATGTGTTGTGCGTGGATCGGTTATTGAACTAATTCACTCTATCATACTATGAAGGTGATGGATCTGAGCTGCAGTCAGCTCTTGCCGAATGGACTGGGCAGAAAACTGTTCCTAATGTGTTCATTAAAGGGAAACATATTGGTGGCTGTGACGGTGAGTCGTTCGGTTTGTTCCGATACTAACGTTCTCAAGAAAAAGAAATCTTGCATGCACACTCTTTTTCCACACAAAAAATTGCCTTAAACGAATTATTGCTCATTTGCATCTGATTTTTTTTTTTTTTTTTTTGGTTTGAACGGCGACGTTCTCGTCTGCTGAGCAGATACCGTGGCAATGCACAACGGAGGGAACTTGGTGCCTTTGCTAACGGAGGCAGGAGCAATTTCTACTCCTTCTCTGTAGATTAGTATTATCGTGGTTCTGCTCGGCGGTGGCTTCATGGTGTAGTGTTGTACTGTTTGTAACTTTGTATTGCCATGGTTCATGAAATAAAGGTGGATATGATAGCTTTGGGTGACTGTTAAGCCCCTGTGCAACCCTCAGGCACAACTAAATTATCTGTACTTGTAGCTCCGTGTGTATGACTCTTCAGCTGTCAACGAAGATAAGGCGTTGTGTGGATGAAATTTATGGTGGTCTGAGTTGATATTGTTAAGAAATTAATAATGCAGTTAAGTGAGTGATTAAACTGTTGGAATAGGTGTCTTTTGGATACCATCAAATTACCATCCATTGGCTTGTATAAATATGTAAACACATGCGTAATAATCGATCTCATTGATCATTCTTTATTCTATTATTGAGTTCAATCTCTACTCTACTTTCAACATGTTATCAGCACTGATCTAATCCACTGAGCAAACAGAGGCTGGCGGTAGATGGGAGGATCATCGGCCACATCTCGGACCAGCAAATTAAGATCTGGAAATGGGATCAGAGGATATTGCTCTCAATGTTGAGCACCATCAGATGGTCCAACTGAAGAAAGACGACTTCATCAAAACAGATAATATGTTGGTTGAATACGCTTTCTAAGATCAGTTAGGAGATACTTGTAGTCTCCTAGTTATCCCTTTATGTAAATAGTCAATCATAATTGTTCTACATAATATTGTTGTATATTTTCATTTAACTAAGTTTTGTACAAACATGGGTATTGTAACTGTATTGTATAAGCACATATTGTATTTGTAGACATACAATATATAGATTGATTTACTTGTTCTATATTCGAGTTAATAATCATGCTTTTTATTATAGAATTTAGTGGCACAATCCAATGGATGACGAAATCTGTCTTGTTGACATTGGTACCACAAATACAATATTAAGGGAAACAAAAAATTTCCAGACTTTGATAAAGAAAAGTGAAAATATAATGAATATCGTTGGAAGTGATAATATGATTGTTGGCACTAGAAGAGCCATCATAGTTCTCTTTATGGGTGCACAATTAACAATTGAAGATACTCTGTTGTATCCTCAATCAAATCGTACCCTACTAAATTTTAAAGATATCCGTCTTAATGGTTTCTATGTGGAAACTACTAGTGAAGGAGATGATGAATATATTCTCCTCACTAAAGTTGATGGATACAAAAAACAAGTGGTTGAAAAACTTTCTTCATATTCATCTGGATCGTCTACACGTACATCAAATCTGAGCCACATGTTGCGTTCAAAATAATTTTTCAAATTTTTGACAAATGCAAGATTTGGCATGATCACCTAGGTCATCCTGGTATGAGGATGATGAGAAAAATAGTGAACTATTCTATTGGCCATAATATTAAAACTTCAAATTTCCTGAAATCAGAGGATTTCATGTGCACTGCTTGTGCTAAAGGGAAATTGATTTTGAGGCCATCATACCTCAAAGAAAAAATGAGTCGCTGAATTTTCTGAACATAATTCAAGGTGACATCTGTAGACCTATTCATCCCTTCCGTTTAGATAATTTATGATTTTAATAGATGCTTCTACAAGATGGTCCCACGTGTGTGTAGGATTAAGGATAACCGATTAGAGGGGGGTGAATAGGATGTTTTATAATTCTCGGCTTTAATTGCAATAATTTAAACAAGTACGACTAGAATTGAGAATTTTAGGAACTAGGGCATAATATCTCTAGGTTTTGCTAAGTGCACCGACAACCTAAGCCTAGACAAAAATACAATCCTAGATTAAGTATCAATCACAAAGTATACTAGTAAAGCAAATTGCCTGAATATAAAGGAAGCAAACCACACGATACATTTACACAAGAATTTTTTTTGTGGTCTCGGAGACTTATCGGTCTCCCCTAATCCACATTGAGGTAGCTTGACTCACTTCAAGATGGCTCTTTTGCGCACTTGAACCTTCCTCGATCACTAAGGGTAGCTCTTCGCCACTCTAGCTAAGCGAGCTCCGTACCTTCACAACCAACCGAGCCTTCTCACAATCTTATTTGAGAAGGTCACCGATTCCACACCTCAAAGCCGTCTAGGAGGCGGCAACCTCCAAGCAAATAGAGAATTAATGTCACTTGAGGTTTCTTCGAGTTTATAATTGGCTCAAACAAAAACAATGCACTTGAATGTTTCTAACTCCTCTCAAGAGGTGAATTGAATGCAAATATGAGAAAGAAGACTTGCTAGAGCTCAAGAATGTTCAATAAGTCACCAAGAAGCTCTATGAATGCTGGTGTGGAGGTATTTATACCCTCCACCAACCAATCCAACCTTGGGGGTATTTTTCTACAAAAATTAGCATTTGTGGTACTACCGGCGTGCAAAGCCCGGTAGCACTGCCCCTCAGCCAACGGTCGGGTCAGAGCATTTAATGCGGTCGAAAATAGCCGTTACAGGTATTCCGGTACTACCGACATTCAATGTGCGGTTATACTGGACTTTGAAGTCCGATCAGCTTGAAAATGGGTCCCTTCTGTAAAGTACATACCGGTATATAAATTGCAGTACTACCGGCTTTCCGATAGTTCCTTAAATTTGCACTTAAAATAGAGCAAAAACCCCCAAACACCCCTTTCTGTAAATTAGCCACCGCTCTAGATTTTGGTACTACTGAGCTGCAGTAGTACTGCATTTTGTACTAAGGTAGCTCTGGTTGCAGAAAATACGCAAAAAGAGTGTTTCTGTTTTATAACTACCGCTTAAAAGTTCGGTGCTACCGCTACGCGGTAGTACCACACTTTGTACTGCGATAGCTTTGGCCCAATGAGAAAAAGAAAAAACTAAAACACCTATCTCTGGAAAATATAACCGCCGTGGAGAGCCTGGTACTACCGCATTTTGTACAGCGATACTGTCGGAAATGCTGAGAATTCAAAATGGGTTTTCAAACCCAAGACTAGATGCTCCTAGTATGATTTCAAAAAGAATTTTGAGCCAATTTGAACTTTAATCAACATCAAACTACTAGATGCTCCTAGTATGATTTCAAAAAGAATTTTGAGCCAATTTGAACTTTAATCAACATCAAACTACTAGTCATTACTCCCCCTTAATATTACGACATCTATTTTAGCAAACCGATCTTTTCTTCTAACTCCAAGATTGGTAAAAAATATGAAAGGGTCAAAACTACTCATGTACCATGACCTCAAGCTTTAAACTTTCTTTTCTTGACCCCTTTAGATTACAATGCGTTTTTTCTTTCACATGCTGTGGAGTGGACCAACCTATTCTCATAAATTCAAGAGAAATTGTTAGCCCTTTAACATGATTGTTATTAATTACCAAAATCAATTAAAGTTTAGGGGCTTAAATGCTTCAATCTTCCCCTTTTTGGTAATTGATGACAACCCCAATAAATAATATTGAATGAACTGATTTTGAATACATACTTTGCTTGAGATAAAAATGTATACTCTAGGATTTTGCTCTTGAAAGTATTTTACTTCATTTGAGTTTGAGTGGTTGAATATTGAAGCAAAATTCTATCAAAGCAAACATATATAGTTGAAAACACCCCCTAAATATGTGCATATGGATATTGAGTGAAGATCATGCACATTTTGAGGAATTTTGAAAATTTTGGCGGAGTTTCCTCTATACATATGATCTGAGGAAGCATGATAGTCATTAACAAGTAATACACATGCTTAAAAATCAATAATAATCACGAAGGTAATACACATAGTAAACAAGATGAACTCGAATAGAACATTAAACCAAACATATTGAAGCATTCAATACATGAGAGCATCCAAACATCCAAAAGCCGTCAAAAGCAACAAATCCAATATAAGCTTACAATAAAATATGATAGACAATAATCATTGAAGCTTAATCCAAGCTAATCCTTTTGCCTTCAAAATCCTCCCTAAACTTCTCCCCCTTTGGCATCAAGTACCAAAAGAGGGGATTCACATGAACACCTAGGAGGACAGAGGCTGAGGTGATCGAGTCGAGGCTTGAGGACGAACGCGACGAGAGTAGGTAGCCGGAGCGTAAGAAAAGTCATCACGAAGCCGGTCTACAGCTACTCCGATCTGGTCCACACGCACTCTCATAGTGTCCAAGGTGGCTCAAGTCTCCGACTGAAAAGAGTGAACCTGAACAAACTGGACCATCATGTATGTGTGCTCCTGGTTGAGTCTGCTAAAAAGACCCGTGCAGAGACTGGCTAGGCCCTCGAGCACTGCATCGTAGGCGAGCGCGGGTGGATGCTCCTACTGAGCCTGCTGCTGCTCCTCCTGCCTCTGAGCAATGTGACCAGGTATACAAATCTCGGCGGTTTTCGGCGAAATCCCGGCGAGATTTCGAATTTCGAACCCCCCCTGAGATTCAAAATCTCGACCGGGTAAAAATATTTGAAAATTTGCAAAATGCTACATTGTACGTTGAAATCTCGCCGAGATCTCGCCCATTTCGGCTGAAATCTTGGTGATTTCGGCCGAAATTTCAAAAAAAAATTGCCGGATTTTAAAATTTTTTGGGTGGATATGATTGGATTTAGGTTGAAGATTATCCACAAAAAATTTCAGATTTTTTTGACGTGTTTTGACCATTTTTTGGTCTGTTCAAATTGCACCAAAATCTCGTAAGATTTTGGCCGAAATTTCGGATTTACCGGTAGAAAAAAGACTGGATTTGAAATTTGAATTTTATATTCTGACCAGATTTTATTTGAATTTCTGAAATCTCGCTGAGATTTCAGATTTCGGACATCTCCGAGATTTAGCTCAAAACGAGATTTGTATCCTTGAATGTGACCAATCGCCTAAGGAGGAGCCTCTCGGGGCTTATATGGCTTATGAGTGGTTGGTAGAGGGCCCCGGTAGTCAGACATCCTCCTGATGAGCGCCATGATGTAGGGTGCAAAATAAATTCTCTTACCATGATTCATGGAAGAGGTGTCTATCTCCATGGTAATAAAGTCCACTACATCAAACTTTTGCCTTTGCGTTATTTTACTGATCAAGTTCCAAACTTACCCTCTAATGGCATCAAAATTACCACTCTTTGGATGAATGGTAACCCTGATGATCTTGTTGATTAGGGCAGGTTGTGGAAGAAGGCCAGGCAGCTGACCAGGCTTCCTGACTCTGGCGGCTAGATCATAGAAGGTTGATTGATGTGCAATCCCATAGGTTTGTCGTCGTGGATTTTAGGAAATCCACAGTGGAGAATACCCAATGCGATCTCAAAGTCCCTCTTTGTTGCTGTGTACCTCTCTGAGCCTGTCATCCACGTGATCTCATTCAAGTCATCTGATATAAAAATGGTGGCATAGAACTGCCTAATGAGGTCATCAACATAGTCAATCCTCATGCACAGAAACTCCATCAGCCCAGCTCCCCGGAATAAGTGAGGAACTCCAACAAAAAGAGGCAACTGAGAGATATGATCCCAATTAATCCATTTTTGATCAGCAAACTCCTTTTTCTTATAAATCTCATAGTAGACCTTCTGTTGGAATTTTGTATAGAATTTGTCTTCAGTGACACTTCTAGGCAGGGTGTATTGGTTTTGATCTCTTAGCGCAAAATAGTCATCTCCCTTGATCTGGCTAATATTACTCCAAGCCCTAGAAGTTGGAAGTTGGACTTCCTCCTCCTCCTCACTGCCCTCCTGCAACTCCTCCTCACTCTCAGATTCAGATTCAACCTCCTCTACTCCCTCATGTTCTGACTCAACTGTGGGACCCTTTCCTTTGTTTGATTGAGATCCTCGAGCTAGCACTTCCTGAACAACTCTCCGAGCGTCCCTATCCCTCATTTGAGCCATGAAGGAGTCGTCACTACTAGATTCGCTGCCCGGAGTTGGAACAGCCCCCGTGGACACTCTAGTGCCGCGAGTCGATTTGCGAGCTGACCCTCCTCCACGAGGAGTTTTTCCCTTAGAAACGGTCTTGGTCCTCAGCATCATGACAGAGAACACAAAGAGTGAGACAAGATAAGCAAGGATAGATAGATGAAGGACAATAATTTAGGATTTTACAAACAATGTGGCAAATTTGAATTTTTAAACTCTGCTCAGTCAAAGAAGTCGGTAGTACCATTCTCAAGGAGTCAATAGTACCAAGCTCTGGGGTAGTACTGACTCTCGGTGCAACCGCTGTGCATTCTGCGGAAGTACCGGGGATTTTGAACTTGTGAAATAGGGTTTAGGAAATTCGCAAATAGATTAATGTTTGTTCCTTGATTTGTGTTTGGAGGAAATAGATATGAACAACATTACTCTTTTTACCAGTTGATTCGAGCAAACATTCAAATTTTAAGCCACATTTACATAGAACTCTAATTAGACAAAAAAAAGACCTAAACGCAAGAAAGGAAGAAAAGAAGAAGAATGAAATTGGTCACCTTTGGAGGAGAAGAGCCGAAGGAGGAAGAATGAACCGAGTTCAGCGGGATTTAGCAGAACAAGCTAGAATTGGAGAAAAGAGACGCACGAGAGAGGGGGGGAGGGAGGGAGGGAGAGGGAGAGAGAGAGACCAGGGTGAGAGCAAGAAAGAGTGAGTTGTTGCTCCGGGTGAATGAAAGAGAAGAAAAGAAAAAGAACCCCCCTGAACCGGTGCCACCCGACAAATGCAGTAGTACCGTTCCTATTGAGCTGGTACTACTGGCATTCGGAGGTACCGGAGAGATGATGCCGGTACTACCGCAGATGGCTGAAATAGCCAGAAACGGCAGAAACCAAGATTGCAAAATTACTCATATGCATTCATATAGTACGAATAACATATACGAGTATTTCCAATCAGCTAAAAACTTCAAGAACAAGGATTTTGAACTAGTTCTTTTTATAGGAATTAGGATTTTGAGAGTTCAAAAAACAACTTTTGGGCAAAAGAAGCTCAAATAGAAGAGAATCAAGATGATTGAATTATTTGAGTCAAGAAATACTTTTAGAAGATTAGAAGTGTTAAGGTTCTAGTTCTAAGAGCAATGACTCAAGAAGTGGATTATTTAGATCAATATAGATCGATTTTAAATTTTGGGTGAGTTGAAAGTCTAATATTTTATCCAAAATGCATTTTGGTCTTTTATTTTAAAATACGAAGGATTTTTGTACATAGCTATATGACGCAGTGCAGTACCATGGGTACCCTATCAGCCAAAACGCTTGAGCGGCCGACCAACCGCATGGCGAAGGCCCAAGATCGCCGAAAGGTACTTGGCCGCGGAGAGCGAACCTCGACCAGGCAGACCGGCCTCGACGGTCGGCGGATTCCGATCCCGGGCGGTCGGCGGGCTCCGACCGCCTAATGTTGAAGCTCGCGGTCAGCAAGCTCCACTCGCAGACGAGCAGCCAGGCCCACGCCGAAGTCGATCACGCTGCCTTGTGCGCAGCGCCTCAAGGCCTCGCGCCGGGCAGCGGCTCCTTCCCAAGATCGCCGAGGAGCCACCAAGAAGTCAAGCCCCATCCCATCGCTGGCACACCGCAAAAGAATAAGCCCACTCCGAGGCCCGAGGTAGAGTCAAGCGCCATTAAAGCCACCGAGGCCGGCAGAGCACCACGCGATACGTCATCCAGACAAAGACTACACAAGACCACTCATCACAGAGCCACCAACCACGCCTCGGGGCGGGCAGGGTCATCTGACAAGACAAAACCGGACTCCGAGACACGCATGCCCCTTCCTCGCGGTTTCCCAAACTCAGTGTAACTGCCTCCTCCGTCTATATAAGGAGAGGCAGGCCCGAGAGAGGGGCGATGGAAAAAACAGTCTTCTAGGTAGCCGCAACTCCCTAGCAAAAACACCGAGGGATCGGTCGACCGACTCCCTGCCTCGCTTGTATACCTCTCGTTCATCGCCCAAAGATCAATACACCCACACCGAACGAACTGGAGTAGGGACGTTCAGCCTGAACCAGTATACATCACCTGGCTCCTTGAGTCGACTATTCGGGGAGAGGGAGTGCGCGACCCCATCCGACCACAAATTCGTATTGCCGGTGCACGAAACACCGACAGTTGGCGCGCCAGGTAGGGGCCCTCACGCGTCTTCACCGACATCCTCATCTTCGGGTTCCCATTCTCCTCCCTGATGGCCTCCTCCCACTACGATTCGCCGATGTCGAGGGGCTGGATCCGCTTCGGCGCCCTCGACTTCATCGTCACCACGACGGGAGAGCTTCTCCTCATTCCCGCTGCCGTCCGGGACCGGGCGCCGTCCGCAAGCCTGGATGCGGTTGCTGATGTCCTCAGCAACCTCCGCCTCAGGCTCAGACGCGCCACGCGGCGGGCCGTGCCGCAAGATGCCTTTGCTCTGGCGACGCCGCTTACGAGCTACGGCGGCGGCGGTTCCACCCTCCACGGGCTCTCAACTCGTGGCCATGGCGGCTCTACGGCTTCCCTCCACGACCTGGCGTGATTCCTCGACCACGGCTCTAGCTCGGCAAAAGAGTATCCCCCTCGCGGGCGTACTCATGAGTGCAACATGACGGGCGGCGGCGAACTGCCTCCACCCTCGCTACCCTCGGGACCCTCCTCCCGCGACGGCGGCGGGGAGGAATCCCGGCGGAAGACGACGCGACAAGCACCTACAACGCCGCCGACCTTCGGCACAGGTAGCGAGCTAGAGGCCCGGAAGGCCGAGCTCGACAAGCTCCAGGTCGAGCCGAGCGCCGTCGGCCTTAACCCACCACTTCTCGCCTCACGCGCCTTCGCGTTAGGGTACATCGGCTGATTGGCCGAGGAGACGAACGGCCTTCCGTTCTTCCCTCACGCCAACCGAACATTGCGGCGGCAATCTTGCCCGAGGGCTGCTGAGCCAACAGAGCCGGCCAAGGCCACCTATCGAACCTCCGGGGGATCGGTAGAACGCGTCTTTGTCGTTCAAGACGCCCAAGGCTCCGGCTCGACGGACGGGCGCGCCGGGCCGCTGGGCCACTCCCTCTCATAGGGCCGACGAGCCAGCCTAAGACGGCTCCGCTCCACGAGCTCCCCCAGGCATCATACACCCCGGTGCACCACCGCCTGGGGGACAAGTATGATCTTCGCACCACCCTCGAGGCGCGAAGGAAAGCCACTGGTGCAGCAGCGCCCTCGTAGGTCGCCGATAGCGGGCGACGCAACCATTCCGACCCGGGATTCGACGGTCCTGGGCCGCGTGCGTTCACCCGCCTCATCCGCAACGCCGACTTCCCGGTCAGATTCCGGGCGCCAACCAACATAGCCAAGTACACGGGGGCCACTAACCCCAGTGTTTGGCTAGAAGACTATCGGCTCGCCTGCCGAGCTGGGGGAGCGACGGATGACTCCTTCCGTCATCGATATCTCCCCATCTACCTTGCGGACTCGGCTCGAGCCTGGCTCGAGTACTCGCCACACACACCATCGCTGGGCCGACTCCGACGAACCTTTCGTCGGGGAACTTCCAGTGAGCACCTACAAACGCCTCGGCAACTCCTCGGGACTGAAGAGCTGCAAAGAAATGGGGAAACCCTCCGGGACTACATCCGTCGCTTCTCCCAACAGTGCAACGAGCTCCCCGGCATCCGTGACGCCGACGTCGTCGGGGCGTTCATCTACGGCACCACGTGCGAGGCCCTGGTCCACAAGCTGAGCTGTGCGAAACCCTGGACCACCAAGGAGCTCCTCGACATCGCCACCAATCATGCCTCCGACGAGGAGGCCGTGGGGGTCATCTTCGAAAGGAAGACGGTCCACAAAATAGCCAGCCTCGGGGCCAGCGCCCCCTCCGACCGTCCTGACAAAAGGAAGCGGAAGGGGAAGCAGGGCCGCGAAGGCCGAATGGTCACCGCTGCCGACCGACACGCTAAACAAAGAGCCCGGCAGACGCCTCGACCGATTCGAAAGCGATGGATAGTCCGTGCGAACCACGACTATCCCGTCAAACACAAGTATCGGATGCGAAGTCTTGAAGCGGTTTCTCTCGGAAACCCCACGACATCGCGGGTAAGGAAGAAGCGCGACCAAGACCGATGTCGGGGGCGAAAGGCGATGAGCCACCGACGAGTTCCCACACCGACGGCCGCTTTCATGATCTTCGGAGGGGCAGAGTGCTATGCCGACAAGCGGCGGTTGAAGCTTCGCCCACCGAGAGGTTCACACGGCTACCCCCGCCGTGCCCTCCTACTTAAGGTGGTCGGAGTGCCCGATCACCTTCGATCGGACCGACCACCCCAACCACATCCCGCACCAGTTACGCTACCAGATCGTCGTCGACCCCCTCGTGGGGTCGAAGCGCCTGACCACGGTGCTCATGGACAGCGGCAGCATTCTCAACATCATGTATGTTGAGACCTGGATGCCCTGGGGTCCTCGCTCCGCCCTCCGCCAAGCAGGCGCTTTTCCACGGCGTCGTCCCAGGTCAATAGGCCCACCCCCTCGGACAGGTCGGCCTGCCCGTCACCTTTGGGAGCCTGGACAACTTCCGCACCGAGAACCTCACCTTCGAGGTTGTGGACTTTCCCGGCTCCTACCACGCCATCCTGGGACGGCCTTGCTACGCGAAGTTCATGGCTGTCCCCAACTACACCTATCTCAAGCTGAAGATGCCAGGGCCGCAGGGTGTCATCACCGTGGCCACATCCTTCCAGCTCGCCTACAATCAAGGCGAGCGAGTACCATGGCTGGCTTCAGCGTCGTCGCTCCGCCGAGCTCGCCGCCCAGGAGAAGGCCTCGAATCCGCCCCCGACTCCAGCCAGTCGGGGCCTAGCTCCTTCAAGTCCGCGGAGGATACGAAGGAGGTCGCTGTTGATCCCGAAGACCCCACCAAGATTGTGCGGGTCGGGGCCGCCCTCACCGCCAAATAGGAAGGCGCGCTCGTCAACTTCCTCCGAGCAAACCGAGACCCTCGGACATGCCAGGAGTTCCAAAGGAGGTCGCCGAGCACTCCCTGAACATTCGACCGGGATCCAGACCAGTCGCCCAGCGCCTGCGCCGTTTCGACGAAGAAAAGCGTCGGGCCATTGGGGAAGAGATCGCCAAACTTTTGGCCGCCGGCTTTGTAAGGGAGGTGCGTCACCCCGAGTGGCTCGCCAATCCCGTCCTTGTAAAGAAAAAGTCGGGGCAATGGAGAATGTGTGTTGACTACACGAGCCTCAACAAGGCATGTCCGAAAGATCCATTCCCATTACCTCGCATCGACCAGGTCGTGGACTCCACCGCCGGGTGCGAGTCCCTTTCTTTTTTGGATGCCTATTCGGGCTATCACCAGATTGCGATGAAGGAGTCCGATCAGCTCGCGACCTCCTTCATCACCCCGTACGGCTCGTACTGTTACGTCACGATGCCTTTTGGTCTGAAAAACGCAGGCGCCACGTACCAGCGATGTATGCAGGCGTGTTTTGAGACCAAATTGGCCGTAACATCGAAGCCTACGTCGATGACATCGTTGTCAAGACCAGGAAGGTCGATGGCCTCATCGCCGACCTGGAGGAGACTTTTGCGAACCTCCGACGGTTTCGCATAAAGCTCAACCCCGAGAAATGCGTCTTCGGGGTCCCCAAGGGCAAGTTGTTGGGATTCATCGTCTCCGAGCGCGGCATCGAAGCCAACCGTGATAAGATCTCCGCTATCGCAAGGATGGGGCCAATCAACGATCTGAAGGGAGTTCAGAGGCTGATGGGGTGCCTCACGGCACTAAGTCGCTTCGTATCCCGCCTCGGCGAACGTGGGATGCCACTCTACAAGCTGATGAAGAAGTCCGACCGCTTTTCCTGGACCCACGAAGCTCAGGAAGCCTTTAGTCGACCAAGTGATGAAAGCCACCGAGCCCCGTGACGCTCGGATGGCCGCCTACTGCCTGGAGGTCCGCAAGCTCGAAGAGAAGTTCAAGGGCTTCGAGCTCCATCACAGCTACCGACGCTATAACGGTGAAGCCGACTCCCTCGCCAACCTCGCGCCTCGGAAAGGGGCGGTTCCTCTGGAATCTTCGTTTCCGACCTCAGCGACCATCGATCCGGTTGGACCCAAGTGGCCGAGGGCACCACCGACTTCGAAGATGGGCGCCTCACGATCTTCTGGCCGATGCTCACTCCGCTGGGTCGGACTTGGGCGCCTGAAAGGCCGAAACCGACCGAGACAACCGCTTTGTCGATCGATTGACGAAGCAGGTTGCTCCCGCCCGATACCACCGAGGCACGGCGCCGCCTGGCGGGCTAAGTCTTTCGCCCTGGTCGGCGCCCTCTACAAAGGAGCCCGTCAGGAATCCTTAGTGCGTTAAGCCCGACCAAGGGAAGCACCTTCGGACATCCACGACGGGTGTGCGGGCACCATGCGCGCCACGGTCCCTGGTAGGAAAAGCCTTCCGACAAGGCTTCTGCTTGGCCGACCCGAGCAGATGCGACCCAAATCGTCCGCACTCGCGAAGGGTGCCAATTCTTCGCCAGGCAGACGCACCTTCTGCGCAAGCCTGCAGACAATCCCCATCACGTGGCCCTTCGCGCTTGGGGGCTCGATCTGCCTGGCCCTTCAAGAAGGCGCCGGGGCTTCACTCACTTACTGTCGCCGTGGACAAGTTCACAAAGTGGATCGAAGCCAAGCCGTTGGCAAAGATCACATCGGCGCAGCAGCAGGCTTCTTCCGCGATATTGTCTACCGCTCGGGTGCCCAACTCCATCATCACCGATAACGGACGCTGATTCACAGGAAGGAGTTCCTCGAGTTCTGCGACAACTTTAATATCCGAGTCGATTTGGCGGCGGGCACACCTCGCCAACGCGGCCAGCCGAAAGCGAGCCAACGGCATGATCCTCCAAGGACTCAAGCCGCGAATCTTGATCGGCGAAGAAATTCGCGGACGGTGGGGCCAGAGCTACTGCTCGTTCTTTGGAGTCTACGAACCACACCAACCCGGTCGGCCGGGTTCACACCTTTTTCTTGGTGTTCGAGCGAGGCTGTCCTCCCGACCGACCTTGAGTACGGCGCGCCAAGAGTGCAGAACTACGACGGCAAGACGGGGACCGAGGAACAGCAGGATGACCTCGACCAACTCGACGAGGCTCGAGATGTCACGGTCTTACTGATCGGCTAAATATCGGCAAAGGCCTGCGTCGCTACCACACCGACGGGTTCGCGGCCGCTCATTCAAGTCGGCGACTTGGTGCTGCGTCAAGTCCAATCCGCGAAGGACAGGCACAAGCTCTCTCATACAGGAGGGGCCTTTCACCGTCGCCGAAGTCCTCCGACCCGGCACCTTCCGCCTCAAGGACACTGAAGGGAATCTCGTGACTAATGCATGGAACATAGAGAAGCTGAGAAAGTTCTATTCATAGTCAACCTCTCCCCTCTTTGTTACCACTCGATAAATACTTGAGCAAAGGAAGCCGCACTTCTGGACGACCGACCGAGTGCTCTCTCTCTCTCTCTCTCTAGTCTTTGGCCTACCAAGCAAATCGCGACCTCCGCCGAAAGCCGAGGTCCCGAAGTAGTACTCTGCCCGTCGCAAAGACCTCGAATACAAGGACAACCGACCTACAGTTGGTCGGGCCGTCCCATTCCGGTAACAAACACACATAAAGTCCCGCCTCCAACCTACGCCGGATCCGTTACGGTCCCGAAAGACTACGGATATGGGCAAATCACAAGCGTAAAATCCTCGAAGAAGGAAAAAGAAACAGGGAGCAAAGAAGCGCTTTATTTATTTATGGAGGAACATCGCCCCAACCAAGAACGAACCGCCCGTTACGATCTTGGTGTGCGCCCCGCCAGCCGAACTCCGTGCGACGTCCCTCGACCACCGCCTGCACCAGCGGCGCCCTCACTTCCTGAAGTCGGGGAACGCCCACGACGAGGACGCCAACTCGCCGTACGTCCTCACGAACAGCCTCAACCTCAGCCTCCACCACCTCCTGCAGCCAGGCCTGATGGGCGACACCTTCCTCGCGGGGCTGAGTGTTGTGGTCCACCATGGCGCGCAGAGAAAGTTCATTTGGTGGCGGTCCTTGCCAAAGTAACAAGCACACCGGCGCACTCTCCTTTTATAGCCAAACAGTGCGGGAGGCGCGGAAGACGAAGCGCCTTGGGATCACGCAGCGGAGCGGAAGACGAAGCGCCCAACACCAGTTCCGAAAGCGGCGCGGTCCCCAAGGCGAGTTAATCCGCCCTTATCTCCAAAACTTAAAATCCTTTTTTCAAAAATATCACACGCCTGCCACGGGCTCAAGCGGTGCGTGGCGATCGCACCTCAGTCCCCACGCACCACTCGGGGGCTGCTTACGACCCCGGGGACAGCGACCTAGATCAATGACCGGTAACCACTCCGACCAGGCTACCCTCATAGTAACCTCTTCAAACCCAAAATGCTACAGCCCACGCCCCCGCGGCTACGGCTCCGAGGTAGCACTTTGCGCAAAAAGGAGGCCACTTGAGCAAAGGGCCAAGGGCGGTCGGATGGAGCCTTTCGATTTAGGTCGGCCAGTCGACCGATCAAACAATCTCCCTCGTGGCAACCTCCTCGAACCGAATGCTACAACTTAAGCCCCAGCGGCTACGGCTCCCGAGTAGCATTCCGCGCAAAAAGGAAGTTGCCCGAGCAGAAGATAGCTTGATCGATCAGTGCACCGACCCGGGCCGTCGTTAAAAAAGCGTACGAGTCGCTAACCTAAGCCGTACTCCGACCGACCGAGCTATCTACCTCGTGGCTATTTCCCCCGGCCCAAAGTACTACGGCCTACGCCTCCGCGGCTACGGTTTCGAAGTGGCACTCTGCGGGGGGAAACAAGTCCTCCGAGCAAGAGACGCTAGGGACGGTCGAAGCACCCCCACTCAGGTCAGCGTTCCAACCCACCAAGCGCAAGCTTCGCGAAGGAGGCGGTCCGACCTAGGCACCTCTCCTCCACAAAGCCATCGCTCGAGATAGCTTGTCCTATCCCGTGATCTCTTCGGACGGAGTTGAAGCAACACCTACGCTTTCAGGGCACCCCCGCGGGCCCTGTAGCTACGGTCGTAAGATTGCCCAAATTCACAGAGGAAGCACGGGGTAGACGGGCAAAATAACTTAAAGCAACCCGACACGTCGAACTCGATTAGGGCAATCATGTTCATTACATGCACTACAAAAAAGCAAAAAATAGGGAAACTAATCATCTCCCTCCTTCCGATGGAGGATTTCTCGCGGGCGAGATTCACGGGCAATCTCTGGGCGCACGGATCGACCGGCCATGAACGCTGCCGACTTCTTCGCCGCTTTGCCAGCGGCAACGCCGCCCCAACCGCCTCAAGGTCGACGCCGTCATAATAAGAGACGGTGTTGACCAGGGCCGAGGAAGCGCCAAGCACCGCCGCTTCCGCACCGACGCCGACGCGCTTCAGGGCCCATCCAAGTATGGCGGGATGGCGCTGGGCCCGAGTAAGCCCGAACAGCCGGTCCCAGACGGCCTCGATGCCCACATGGAGGACCGTCGGCCGGGCCGTCGTGATCGGCCGCGGCCCCTCTCCGCCACCCGCTTGTCCCTAAGGGCCGAAGTCACGTGACTCGACCGCCGCATCCCGCTTTCCACCGCCACCCTTCGCGACTCGGCGTGTCGCTAAGGCTTTTTCGCACTCTGCAGGACAAAAAACAGCGTCGAAGACGCCCGCTGCGATGGCTCCCAAGGGGTTGAACTACTCACCGCCACGAGGCCTCTTTGGCGCCGAAGTTCCTCCTCGACCTTGGCACGCCGCTTCTCGATCGGACGCTGGCGCGTCGGCAAGCTCCTCACCGCCGCGAGCTCCCCGAGCAAGATCCCGCTCGCCGCTGAGCCGGTCGGCCTCCTGCTGGCCGACTCGCATTCCTCGGAGGAGGCGGCCTCGCCGGCGGATCCTTCTGCGCGGACCGCAGAAGTCTTGGCCGCCAAAGATCCGCCAGGGGACGACTGGCCCTCTCTCCCTCGACGGTCCAACGACTCCACAAGTCGCCGAGCCTCCCGCAAGGCTTCATGACTTCCCCGGCCCGACCGGTAGTGGCGGCCCTTCCTTGCTTTCGGCGACAAGCGCCCTCGGGCGTCGAGCAGCTCTTCCCCTATGGCGCTCCCAGGTGTGCAAATGCCGGAGGAACATCGACTTGTCCACCGCCCGATGTCAAGCGCTGCAAGTACCGCCTCGATCTCCGCTTTGGCCGAGAGATGCACGAAAGACAAATCCTCGACAGGCTTACCGATCCGCCGAGCGGGACTCCTGAGCAATGGATTTTTCGCTCGACGCGGCGTCAGCGCGCGATTGAGGTCGGCGTGGATCCTCCCCATCTCCTCCTCCAAAGCTTTCCAATCCGCGGCGTTACGCCCGTCGTCGAAACGCTGCCCTCCGGCCGGTCGTGGCGGGCCCAAGTCAAGACGGTGGTCAGAATCGCCTGTCTCGACTTTCCTCGCCGCCGAATGTTCGCAATGGCCGATCGCGCGTCCTCCAAAGCAACACTTGGACCGGGCTGGCAGCGGTGGCCCGGCGGGGCGGCGGCGAACTCGCCCCGCCGGTGTCGCGAACGCCGCAAATCCCAAGATTTCGGCGGCAGGTCGCGCCGACCTCGCGGCCGTGCAAGACGGGAAGGCAAGGATGGCGGAACGCTCTCCGTCGATACCCACGGACGGTAGCGGTCCCAGCCCGGCGGCGGCAGACCTCGCCGGTCTCACCAGACGACGGGCGGAAGCGCGCCAATGAGCTTCCTCGCATTGTCGGGGCCGGCAGCGGCCCGCGCTCCTCCGGCGGCGTCCCTCACTAACAAACCCTCGCGCGAGGCGATCCGAGACCCCGCTTCCCGACGATCGCCGCCTCGCTGACGGACTGGAAGGGTGCGGTTCCTCACCGCCGAGTGGGACTCGGCGCCCTCCCACTGGTGAGCCCCTGCGCTGTGATCGGTCTGGAATTGCGAAGGAAGAAACACCGTAAAGGACCAAACTGGGGTGCATAAATCACTTACCGAGAGGAGTTTAACAACCGCACTGACGTGTTCTTTTTGTCGGCCCCGCGAGGAGGCGTGAGGGGTCTGCAGATCCTCGGGATATACCTCGCGCTCGCGTTTCTTCCGAGGAACCACTTGCCGCCGGCCCCGCTGCCGCAACCCGCGTCAGCTCGGCCAGAGTCGCCTCCGGCAACCTCTCCTCGCTCGACGACGACTCTTCGTCGTCGTCACTCAAAGTCTCGTCAGAGACCTCCTCGCCGCGCGTGGCCCGGTCCGCGCGCTCTTTCCTCTTCCGCACCTTCGTGGCCTCCTTCTTCGCCAGGAGGGCGGCGTCGCGCCGCTCCGTTGCAATGCGCACGACCGCTCTCGCCTCCTTTTCCCCCGGAAGCAAGGGGCGGGAGATCAGGCCACCGAGCGCCTGCAAGAACGCGCTCGGGTAAGGGGGCGAAGGAACAGAGCGAAGCAAAAGCAAACAGGAGCCACCAAACGCATTGCTCAGGATTCTGCCGAGAATCTGCCAAGCAGCGCCGCCTCGCCGGCTCGGTATCTCCCGCGATGGAAATCGCGCCACACGCAGCGAGGACCTCCGACGGGGAAGCTCCCGCTCCGACGACCTTGCAGGGTCGGTCGGTCCGATGTACTCGAACATGGGGCGCAGCCGATCCTTGAGGGGTTGGATGCGCCTCTCCATGAACGTACTGAGGACCACCTTGCCTGTCAGGCCCCGCCGCTTCAGGTCCGCGAGCTTTCCAAGGATCGCATCCACCTTCGCCCGGTCCCTCACGTCAGGACCCCAGGTCCAGCAAGGATGCGGCGTCGGTAAATTCCCACTGAAGGGCGGGGCACTGTTGCCAATGTTCCGGACGTAGAACCACTCGCTGTGCCACCCCCGGTTGGACGTCGGCAGCTTCACATCGATGTAGGACGACTTGCGGTGGTTGCGCAGTTGGATCGCCAGAGCGCCGAGGAGGCCGGTGGCATCCGACGGTGGCCTCGCGAAGAAGAAGTGGCGCCAGAGCCCCCAGTGGGGTTCGATCCCCAGAAAAGCCTCGCACAGCGTCATGAAGACCGCGATGTGGAGGACTCCATTCGGGTTCAGGTGATGAACTTCCCCCCCGTAGTAGTGCAGCAGCCCCCGGACGAACGGGTGGAGTGGGAGGCCGAAACCTAGCTCGTAGAAGGCCGCCAGCGAGACTATCTCGCCGTTCTTCAGCCTGGGGACCTCGGTCCCGGCCAAGCACCGGGCCAATGGATCGAGGCCGCATGGGAAGGAGCTCCTTCCTCTCAAGCCGAGGTAGCGACCCCCCGCGGCCGCGTGCGGGGTCAACGACATCCCCGCATGTGCGTAGGGAGAGCGGAGGATTCGGCGACGGCAGGTGAAGCTTTTCTTCTTCCTTGCGTTTTCTCTCCTTTTCCTTTGCAGAGGACGCGAGAAGAAGGCTGTGCTCCCTCCACGCCGCCCGCTCCTTCCTTTAGCGGCGCCTGGCGGGAACAGGCGCGCCTCCGCACCCAACCGACGCCTCCTCACGCGGACCGACGCAGTCGCCAACCGTCACCGCCACCACGCCCACTACTCCGTGAACGTGCCGCAGCCAGTTAAATCCCACTAAGCATTAATCGCTTCGACAGACGGCCGCCTGCGCACGCCGCCAGCAAAGATCGCAGACCCGCCGGCCGCAACGGGCGGGCGCCATGCCAAGAAAAGTATGAAAACACCACCGGGCCGCCTGACCTCGGGAGAGCAAGCGGCCTACGGGCTCGCGCGAGCCGAGGCCCGGTGACTGCGTCGAGGGTTACGAAGGCCGAATCCAAATGGAATGAAAGCCGCCCAACACGTAAAATAGAGCGAGGGGCGGTCGCGATGAGCCGGAGGGCCTCTCGATGGGTCGGGCGGACGACCCAATCACCGTGGCCTGGCCCGAGACCATACCTCACACTCTCGCGGAGCTCATTGATGAGTGGCGGCGGCCGCGCCCGGCGGACGACCCGCAGCCCAACGGGATGAGTAAGGAAAGGTTTTTATGAACGCCCACGGCCTGACGCTCGCCGAGCTACGTCCCGCTTGGAAACGATCCCCTCGAGGCGGTCGCCAAGGTTCCACTCGGATTGCCCGACAGTAGCTCGCACGAGCACGACATTCAAACCGACGAAGGTAAACGTGCGTTCGCTCAACCGACTCTAAGGGCCCACGAACGACGTGACCTGCCAGAGTCCGACAGGGCTAAACCCCCGACCGGCTCTCCGACCCGCTCGGGGCTCAAGACCACCTGGAGCGCCAAGACCGGGTTCTTTTTTAGGCTGGCACGGCTCCCAAGCGGTCGCGCCAACCAAGCACCGCCGACCTCCGGGCCGACGGCTACCATCGCCGGGCTAAACCCCCGACCCGCTCGGGCTCAAACTCCACAGGCGCTCGCCAAGACCGGCTCTTGGCTAGCGCTGGCTCCCAAGTAGTCGCACGACCTAGTGCCGCCGACCTCCGGTCGACGGCTACTCCCGAAAGTCTAACCCTCGACCGGCTCTCCGACCGCTCGGGGTTCGGGGTACCGACGAGTACCGCAGTACCATGGGTACCCCATCACCAAACGCGAACGGCCGACCAACCGCGAAGGCCAGCGCCGCCGAAGGTACTTGGGCCAGCGGAGAGCGAACCCCGACTGGCAGGACCGGCCCTGGGCGGTCGGGCGGACTCGATCTCGGGCGGTCGGCGGGCTCGACCGCTTAATGTTGAAGCTCGCGATCGGCAAGCTCCACTCACAGACGAGCAGCAGGCCCACGCCGGAGTCGCATCCCGCCTTTGTGCGCAGCTGGGCCCCTGGCGGCCTGGTGCCGGGCAAAGGCGCTTCCTTCCCAAGATGCCGAGGAGCCACCGAAGAAGTCAAGCCTCGCCCCATCGCCTGGCACACCGCAGAAGAATACGCCCACTCCGAGGCCTGTGGTAGAGTCAAGCGCCATTAAAGCCACCGAGGCCGACAGAGCACCACGCGATACGTCATCCGGACAAAGACTACGCAAGACCACTCATCACAGAGCCACCAACCCCGCCTCGACGGCAGGGTCACTGACAAGACATAAACCTGACTCGAGACACGCAGGCCCCCTTCCTCGCGGTTTTCCCAAACTCCGTGTAACCCGCCTCCTCCGTCTATATAAGGAGAGGCAGGCCGAGAGGGAGGGGCGATGGAAAAAAGCCTTCTAGGTAGCCGCAACTCCCTAGCAAAACACCGAGGATCGGCCGACCGACTCCCGCCTCGCTTGTATACCTCTGCTCATCGCCCAAAGATCAATACACCCACACCGAACGAATCGAGTAGGGACGTTCGGCCAACCAAGATACATCACTGGCTCCTTGAGTCGACCATTCGGGAGAGGGAGCACGCGACCCCATCCGACCACAAATTCGTATTCTTGCGGTGCACGAAACACCGATTAGCGCGCTGTAGGGGCCCTCGCGGCGTCTTCACCGACATCCTCATCTTCGGTTCCCATTCTCCTCCTCGATGGCCTCCTCCCACTACGATTCGCCGATGTCGAGGGGTGGATCCGCCGGCGCCTCGACTTCATCGTCACCACGCGGAGAGCTTCTCCTCATTCCCGCCGTCGGGCCGGGGCGCCGCCTCAAGAAGCTCGATGCGGCTTTGATGTCTCAAGAATTTCCGCTGAGGCCTCGTGACGGGCCACGCAGAAGTGCGGCCCGTCGCCTGCAGATCGCGCTCTGGCGACGCCGCTTACAAGCTGCAAGGCGGCGGCGGTTCCACCTTCCACGGGCTCTCAACTCGTGGCCATGGCGACTCTGCGCGACTTCCTCCACGACCTCTTTGGCGGATTCCTCCGACCACGGCTCTAGCTCCGACAAAGAGTATCCGCGCAGGGCGACTCGCTGAGTGCAACATGACGGGCGCGGCGGAATCGCCCTCCACTTCGCTACCCTCGGGACCCTCCTCCCGCGATTTAAGCGCGCATGGGAGGAATCCTGGCGGAAGACGACGCGACAAGACTTTGCTAACGCTTCGCCGACCTTCGCAACAGCGCAGGAGCTAGAGGCCCGGAAGGCCGAGCTCGACAAGCTCCAGCGCCGAGCCGAGCGCCGCCACCTAACCCACCACTACTCGCCTCGCTGGCGCGCACAAGGCCAGTGTATCGGCATTGGCCGAGGAGACGAACGGCCTTCCGCTTCTTCCTCACGCCAACCGTAACATTGCCGCGGCGGCAATGCCGCCCGAGGCTGCTCGAGCCAACAGAGCCGAAGCCAAGGCCACCTATCGTAACCTCCGGATCGGGTAGAACGTCTTTGTCGTTCAAGACGCCCAAGGCTCGCTCTCGACGGACGGGCGCCACTTCGGGCCGCTGGGCCCTCCCTCACGGTGGCCGACGGAGCTCACCAAGACGGCCCCGCTCTACGAGCTCCCCCAGGCATCATACACCCCGGTGCGCCATCGCCTGGGGGACAAGTATGATCTTCGCACCACCCTCGAGGCGCGAAGGAGAGCTACCGATGCAGCAGCGCCCTCGCAGGTCGCCGATAGCGAGCGACGCAACCATCCCGACCCGGGATTCGACGGTCCCGGGCCGCGTGCGTTCACCCTCGTTAGTAGAACCAAATATTATATCATCAACATAAATTTGGTATACAAAGAATTCTCCACCAACAACTTTTGTGAAGAGTGTTGTATCAACCTTTCTAATTTTAAATCATTTTGAAATTAGAAAATCTCTAAGTCGCTCATACCATGTTTTAGGAGCTTGTTTGAGTCCATATAGTGCCTTGGAGAGTGTGTAGATGGTTAGGATTTTTGGGATTCTCAAAATCGGGTAGCTGTTCTACAAATACCAACTCAGACATTTTTCCATTAAAGAATACACTCTTCACATACATTTGAAATAATTTAATATCAAAAACAGAAGCAAAAGATAGCAAGATGCGAATGGCCTTTAATCTTACTATGGGTGCAAAAGTTTCACCAAAATCCAAACATTCAATTTGGGTAAAACCTTGTACAACTAACCTTACTTTGTTTATTACCACAATTCCATTCTAATCTTGCTTGTTTCGGAAGACCCATTTTGTGCCGATGACGTTGTGTACCTTGGGTACCTTGGGTCTTTCAATAAGTGTTCAAACATCGTTTCGAGCGAAGTTATTGAGTTCTTCAAGCATTGAATTCACCCAATCCAAATTATTAAGAGCTTCATCTATATGAGTTGGTTCAAAAGAAGAAACGAAAGAGTAATGCTTACAAAATTAAGTGACACGGGATCGAGTTTGAACTCTATTACTAACGTCACCCAATATTTGGTCAATTGGGTGATCCTTGGAAATTTGGTTGTGAATTCTCGGAGGTAACCCTTGGGCTTGATTATCTTCATTTTCTTCCACCTCGATTGCTTGAACTTGACTTGGCGTAGCGGATGTAGAAGGTTGAACTTGAGTTGAAAAGGGTTTATTGTCTTGATCATCTTCCTTTAGCTTGACATTTCTAATCATCATATTCTTCATAGCTTGTCTCAAGGTTTCATCACCTACATTATCCAATTTTTTTTGCTCTTCTTGAAAGCCGTTAGTTTCATCGAATTCAATATTGCATGTCTCTTCTACCAAACCGAAGTTTTTATTGAAGACATGACACGTTTTACTATTTGAAGAAGCTTAGAAGAAAACCTTCATCGCAACAGCTTTCAAATTTGGAGAGCCGAACACTCTTTTTCAAAATGAAACTCTTGCAACAAAAAATGTGAAAATAAGAAATGTTCGGTCTCCGACTAACAAGAAGCTCAAAAGAGGTCTTTTTCAAGAGCCGATGCAAATAGAGACGGTTTGTGGCATGATAAGCGGTATTTATAGCTTTCGCCCAAAAATTATTAGCAGTATTATATTCATCAAGCATTATCCTTGCCATTTCAATTAATGTTCGATTTTTCCATTCTACTACTCCATTTTGCTCCGGGGTATAGGTGGCAGAAAATTCGTACTTTTTTCTAAGTTCATCACAAAAATCCTCAATTTTTGTATTATTGAACTCGGAATTATTATCACATTGATTTTATTGATTTTAAAATCAAATTCATTTTGAACCCTTTTTGCAAAGCTTTTGAAAATATCGAGGGTTTCAAATTTTTCATGTAGAAAGAAAACCCAGATGAATCTCGAGTAGTTATCTATAATCACTACACAATAAGATTTTTTTTCGATGCTCTTATAGGTTGTTGGACTAAACAAATCCATATGTAAGAGCTCTAATCGTCTAGAAGTGGAAATGATATTTTTTGAATGATGAGAGCTAGCAACTTGTTTGTCGTCTTAACAAGTACTACAAGCTTGATTTTCTCAAACTTCACATCTTTAAAGCCCATAACTAAATCATTTTTTAAAAGCTTTTTGAGTTGAATCGTCCCAATATGAGCTAGTCTTCTATGTCATAACCATCCCAATGTTGTCTTTTCCACAAAGCAAGTTTGTAGACAAGACTCATTTGAGGAGAAATAAACTAGATAGAGATTTTCAAATCGAAAACCTTTGAAAACTAAAGATTTATCATTTTCTTTTTAAATTTCAACTCCATTTTGAGAGAAGGTACAAATAAGACCAAGATCACAAATTTGCGCTACGAGTAGCAAATTGAAATTTAAAATTCCAACTAATGAAATATTAGAAATTGAAAGGCCATTTGAGATGGCAATTTTACCCAATTCTAGTACATTTCCATTGCTATTGTCCCAAAATGTGATTTTGTCGTGATTTCCAGCTCCACTCTCAAATGTAGTGAACATCTTCTGGTCTCCAGTCATGTGTTGACTGTATCCGCTATCCAACACCCAATACCGTCTGCCGGTCTTGTAGTTCACCCACAAAAGAAAGTCAAACTTTTTTGGGTACCCAAATTAGTTTGGGTCCTTGGAGGTTAGTACTAAACCTTTGGGCACCTAAATGGAATTCTTCTTGCGATCAAGTATTGGAGTGACAATAAATTTAGCTACTACTCTACCATTTCTATCCTTCCGAAGAATGTAGCATGAATCATAAATATTATTCTTAGGAGTTTTACTCAACGGGCAAAGCTTCCCGTTGGATTTGACAAAATTTGGAGCCTTGTTGCTCACTTTTTTGCCTTTCTTCAGGACAAATCCAAGTCCCTCCTTGTTGTATGAGCAATGTTGGCTACTCAAGATCTTGTCAAGTGTTTCTTTACCTCTGAAACATTGGTCCAAGCTTTGTTTAGCTTGGCAATTTGCTCCTTAAGCTCATTGTTCTCAACAATCAAATCATGACTCTTATTAGTAGAATATGAGCTAGAGCAAGAACTAGAAGGCATGGCAATCAAGTCATCACAAGAAATAGATACACTAGACTTGGATATTGAATATGAAGCATTTTCTAGTCTAAAAATATCATCAAGAATATTGCAAGAGACTCCTATATCATTTTGAGGTCTTGAATGATCCTTGAGATGAAGAGACTCATTAGCTACTTTTAGCTCATCATAAGAGTCATTGAGAGAGTAAAATTTCTTTCTCAAAGTCTTATGCTTGGCCTTCTCCTTGCCAAAATACTCATTCAAGTCCTCAAGCATATTTAGCAATTCATCGTAGGAGTTATCATCATCATTAGATTTTTCCTTATCTCCTTTTGCCATAAGACATAAAGGAGTGAGGAAGGGTGATGATGACTCCTTGATGGCGGCTCTGGCAAGATCGTTCATCTTGAAAGGCGTATACTCATCAGAGGAGTCCGAATCTGAATACTCCTCTTCGGAATCCCACTCTGCGATGTGGGCCTTGCCCTTGCCATCTTTGTGAAGCTTCGTGAAGAACTTCTTCTTACCGTGAAATTGCTTCTTCTTAAATGACTTGCCCTTATCATCCTTCTCTTTCTTCTTATGGTAATGAGAGGCAAAGTGCTCTTTCTCATTACACTCGAAGCACCGAACATTTGCAAATCACTTGTTGCTTGAGTATTCCCCTTTCTTGTAATTTTGAGGGGCGCTAGAGCTTGAGTGCCTCTTCATGAATCTCCTCATTCTTCTCATGAGGAGGGCCATCTCCTCTATGGTGTCATCCTCGGAGTCATCAAGCGTCTCCTCACTTGACTCCGCTTTGGCATTGAAGGTAATGTTCTTCTTCTTCAAAGAACTTTCCTCCAAGAGCTCCTCCTAATCTTTCTTGTATAACTTATTTGTTATGAGATTGCCCAAGAGAGCGGTTGATGTTATTTTTGTCAACTCAGGTGAGTTGAGGAAGAGCATCACCAACATCTCATACTTATCTGGTAGAGCCCTAAGCATCTTACGAACAATATCAAGATCGGTTAGTGAACCCCTAAAGCCCTTGAACTCATTCACTATATTGTTCTACCGTGAATACATCTCGGTGATATTTTCATGGGGCAACATAATGAATCTCTCTTATTTGATCCAAAGCATATGCAATTTGGCCTCCTCGATCGCGCATGTGCCCTCGTGAATTTCCGATAGGGTTGTCCAAATCTCATGAGCAGTCTCAAGGTTACTCACGCGATTGAACTCATCTGCGTTCAAGGCTCCAAAAAGAACGTTCATTGCTTGAGCATTAAGATGAAAGTTTCGCTTATCTTGATTAATGGTGGAAGTGGGATCAAGCAACATAGCGAAACCCTTACCTACAATTCTCCATATGCTTGGGCTCATGGCCTTGAGATAAACCGTCATACGTATTTTCCAATATGCATAATTTGTGCTATCAAAAAATGGTGCCTTGCTATGGATACACCTTCACTAGCCATCCTTTACTCTCTAGGCGGTAAAGCTCTAAAAGAGAGTCCAAACTCTTATACCACTTGTAGGATCAAGGGTAACAGACTAGAGGGGGGGTAAATAGGAGGTTTTTAAAATTGTCGACTCTAATCGCAATAATCTAAACAAGTACGACTAGAATCGAGAATTTTCATAATTCTGGCCTAAAATCTCTAGGTTTTGCTAAGTGCGCCGACAACCTAAGCCTAGGCAAAAATACAACCCTAGATTAAGTATCAATCACAAAGTATGCTAGGAAAGTAAATTGCTCAAATATTAAGCACACGGAACAATGCCTTCGCTAGATTAATGGCTCAAATAATTAAGTTAAGAACCATTTTTTTCCTGAAAACAGGATTAAATCCATTAGATTGGATAATACCACTGATTTCTCCTCAAGGGCATTTAATGACTATTGTGTGGCTCTAGGCATTAATGTAGAGCATTATGTGCTATATGTCTACACACAAAATGAACTAGCAAAATCTTTGATAAAGAGGGTCAAATTGATTACTAAACTTCTTTTACAAAATTGTAGGTTGCCAACAAGTTATTGGAGCCATGCGGTCTTGCACACCGCAAAACTAATCCAAATAAGATCAACTGCATATCATACGATCCTCTTTGCAATTAGTATGTATAAATGAACCACGTATTTCTCATCCGCGAAAATTTGGTTGTGCTGTATATGTACTAATTTCACCACCACAGCGTACATCGATGGGTCCTCACTGGAAGTTAGGGACCTATGTGGGGTATAATTATCTATCAATAATAAAATACCTTGAGCCATTAATAGAGGATCTATTTATTGCTCATTACACTAATTGTATTTTTTATGAGAAAAATTTCTCAGCATTAGGGGGATAAGTACCACGAAGAATACCGATATATAGATTGGAATGTCACTGGCATTTAGTTCTTAGATCCACGTACTAAATAACCAGAACTAGAGGTTCAGTAAATAATAAATTTGCAAAAATTTGCAAATAATATGCAAGATGCATTTACTGATTACAAGGGTATTACAAAATCATATATACCTACAGTCAATGCATCAGAAAGAGTGGAGATACCTCAAAAGGCTACTCTTGCCTATAATAACAAGTTAGGGGAAGAATTCTAGATAAAAAGGATTCAGTTTCGTGGAGACGTTCGCAAAAATGAAATTCTTTTAAAGATAAAGGTACAATATTTGAATCAGTAAAATAAACTCAACATGAGGCTGAAAATCATCGAAGGAATGGTAAACTCGGCATCAAAGTGCGCACAAATTTAGATGCTGGGACATCAGAACCCCCAGACTCCGTTGTTATGGGAAATCACAAGGAGTTAGAGGATGTAAATGAATAAATTTTCACAAATTATGTCAATTCAGGAAAATTATATAAAAGATATACTACTATTATTGACACACATTTTGCCTCAAAGATTGTTGAGAGCCTTCAATTGGATCTATAATCAAAGCCCATAACAGAGTACATGAAATGCTTAGGTTGGATCAAATGCAAGGAAGCAATTAAAGCAGAATTACTCTCGTTTAATAAAAGGGAGGTATTTGGTCTAGTAATACCAACTCCTCCTAAAGTGTTTCCTATGAGAAACAAATGTGTTTTCGTTTAGAAAAGGAATGAAAACAATGAAGTGATGAGATACAAAGCGAGGCTTGTAGCCCAAGGGTTTATGCAGAGACTTGGCATCGATTACAATGAGACATATTCTCCTGTTATGAGTGGAATAACTTCCGATATCTAATATCTTTGATAGTTAATAAGAAAGTATCAATGTAGTTAATAGATATAGTGATCGCATATTTGTATAGGTCATTAGATTCGGATATTTACATGAAAGTCCCCAAAGGGGTTAAAATTCTGAATCCTAATGTAAATCGCAACATGTATAGTGTCAAGTTGAAAAAGTCATTATATGGAGTAAAACAGTTGGAAAGGATATGGTACAACCGACTAAGTGTTTTTTTTTGAAGAAATGATACTTCAATAATGATGGTTGTCCATGTGTGTTTATAAAGAAATCCCAAAGTGGATTCTGTATTACCTCAGTATATATTGATGATTTAAATATCATCGGAACCTCAAGAGACTTAGAAGAGGCAAGTAACCATCTTGTAATAGAGTTTGAGATGAAAGATTTGGGTAAAATCAAATTTTGCTTAGGCTTACATCTTGAGTATGTCCCTGAAGGAACATTTGTGCACCAGTCTGCATATATCCAGAAGATATTGGAGAAATTCAATATAGATAAATCGCATCCAACGAAAATACCTATGGTCGTGAGATCCCTTGATGTGAATAAATACTCATTCAGACCTAGGGAAGAGGATGAAGAGATATTGGGAACGAAAGTTCCATATCTCAGTACCATCGGAGCACTAAAGTATCTTGCAAATTGCACCAGGCCTGACATTGCATTTGCAGTCAATCTATTGGCTAGATACAACTCATCGCCAACAAAAAGGCATTTGGCTAGTGTTCAACAAGTCTTTAGGTACCTTAATGGTACAAAAGATCTTAGTTTTATATTTCAAAGAAATCAAGATATGACTTTAATTGGATACACAGATGCTGGCTATCTGTCTGATCCCCAAAGTGCCAAGTCACAGACTGGATTTGTTTTCCTTTATGGTAGTACGGTTATTTTATGGAAGTCTTGTAAACATACTTTAGTAGCCACTTCTACTAATCATTCTAAAATAATTGCTTTATATGAAGCATCACGTGAATGTGTATGGCTTCACAGAGTGATTAACCGCATACAAAGGTCATGTGGTATTAATCCATCGGAATCTCCTACCATTATCTATGAAGATAATGCTGCTTGTGTTGCTCAGATGCAAACAGGCTATATAAAGAGTAATATAACAAAACATATTGCTGCTAAGCTATTTTATCCTCACGAACTTTGAAAGAGTGGTGAGATAATTATCTTGCAAATGAAGTCATGTGAAAATCTAGTCGATTTATTCACTAAATCTTTACCGACGCCCTCATTCCAAAGATGTGTACTAGGGATCGCTATGAGACGGCTTTCTGAGTTGCAAGGTTCAGAGGGAGTTAATTCTTGAACTACAATATGTTGCACTTTTTTCCTTTATGAGTTTTACATAGTGATTTCTCATAGAAGGTTTTTAACGAAGCAACATTGAATATAAACTTATGCCATGAATTTTCTACTTATATTTTTCCATTGCGTTTTGAAGTAGTTTTATATGGCATATAATTATGAGAACTAATTTCTCCTCACATTTTTCCACAAGGTTTTTAGAGGAGTTTATCGAAGCACACGAAGGCTGTGTTATTCGTCCAAGTGAGAGTGTTAAAAATTAATGATGCGGTTAAGTGGATGATTAATTTACAAATGTTAGAATATTTATCTTTTGGAATAAGTGCCTTTTGGAATATATGCTTTTTGGAATAGATGTCTTTTGGACACCATTACACTGCCATTATTGATTTGTATAAATATGTAAGTATCTGGGCAATAATCGATCTCATTGATCATTCTATTTTTTATTCTCAAGATCAACCTCTACTCAACTTTCAATAGATATCTCTTTTCTGGCGCTTGCACTACAAGCCTACAAGTACAACACCTGATACTCTCGCTGGCACTTGCTGCTTTCAGTCGTTGAATTCAATTGTCACAGTGTCACCGGTGCAATTCACTGTCCCCGGCGGAAGACACACGGGGAATTGACTTGTACTGCTACGTCGCGACTGATGCCATTCACTGTCATGAGTCCTGACCCCAAGTTCTCAAGCCCAGCTGCCCTGTGAGGAACCGAGAGCCGTGTTGTTTGTGTAGCCAGCCAGAGTGCAGAGGCAGCAGAGCTGAACCTTGGATTACATCGATGGTAACTGAGTTTTAAGACGAAAAACTTTACGATTTCGTCACAAAATATTCGATGGCTTCGATCCGAGAAAAAGGAGGAGGACACCAGTGCCACGAGCCGCCACCGCTACCAGCCACTCTCCGAGCGGCTCCATACGGGTAGGGGTGATAATGGGCTGAATTCTAGCACAAGTCTGGTCCAAGTCCAAATTTTTGTTTCTTTGATTCAGTCTAGTCCAAATCTAAAACTAATAAGTCTATGTCCAATTCATGCCCAAATAAAGGCTTGGACCTTGATCCAAGCCATTTACATGTAAAATATTAATGTAGATGTGACCAAAATTAACACATAATACATGACATACTATGATTTAGTAGAAAAACGTAAGGTCCAACTCTGGTCCAATCTCAGATCTCGGTCAAATATTATAAATTCAAAATGGTTAATCCATTTCATAGGTTTGGCGGCCTAATCCAGCGCAGACCGATCCGGCCATTGTCACCCCTACATACGGGCCACCCGTCCTAAAGCGCCGCGGCCAAAATCTTCTACTCGTCACGTATCGCCATGGATTATAACCCCGGAAAGACGCGTACGGGCATGCCGGTTGTACACGCACGCCCCTTACCCTCTCTGCCCCAGTTTTGCTCTTTACTCGGCAAGCGGCCGCGTCGTCATCGGAAACGGAGGGCGGGGAGGCGACCGCCGTGACGCCGCCGCACGTGGGCGTGCCGGGAGGAGATGTGCGCGGGGACGTGGCGCGTCCTCCACCACCCCCGTGGCCCGCCTCCGCCTCGCGTTTCGTTTCACTCCCGTCAGTCTCTACCCTCAGCTTTTGCTTGGCCCAGCTCGCGCATGGCCGTCCCTGTGTAGTGTGTAACACGGCCCCACTCGACCGACCCCTAATCTATGGAGGGCGGTTGCGCAGATTAAGATATTTCGCGATGATTAGTCCGCGCACCGGCCCCGGATAAGATAATTCTACTTGCGTTTACGTCTTTGCTTTCGAGTGCAACGTGTAGACCCAAGCAGAGTAGATATTTTCCTCCCATCAGAGATCCCAACTAAGGATTCAAATCTCAGCGAGATTTGAAAATTTTCGGTTAAAATTTTAGATTTTGGATTCTCTCATGATCTTAAATCTTGGTCGGATAAAAAATTTAATAGGCTACAGTAGTCATCTAAATCTCGGCGAGATCTCGATGATTTCAGCCAAAATCTCGATGATGATGATGATTGGATTTTTATTTTTGTGGGCCAGATTTAATTGGATTTAGGGTCAAAACTATCCATAAATTTTTTTAAAATTTTTTGATGTGTTTTTGACCATTTTTTGGTCGGTTCAATTGGATTGAAATTCCGAGATTTCGGATTTCTTCGTCGAAAAAAAGCCAGATTTGAAATTTAGTTTTTAGATTTTATTCATATTTTGTTTGAAATTTTGAGATCTCATTAAAATTTTGGATTTCGACCACTTCTGAGATATATTTCAAAACAAAATTTGAAACTTGGGTCACAATCACCCAAGCAAGTTAACAATATTATTTTTGAAAAAACCACCCGAAAATCAAAATTTAAAAATATTGAAGCGAAAATCGCTCGAAAATTATCAGAAATAGAAGTGTTAAGAACTCAATTTTTTTAAAAAAAATTCTAAAAATTGAAAATCAACTGATTTTCACCAAAAATCGACCTATGTATGTCGCATAATTTTTTTTAAATGAGATCGATTTTAGATGTCAAACTGACTTGATACAGCTGAAAACCGTGATTTTCGAGCGATTTTCGATGGTTTGTATACCCTACACCCAAAAGGGGCAAGCGGCTCGTTCTACACTTCGCTTTCACGGCTCAGCCGAGTTCATTGTTTTTTTGTGGTTACCCGACAAATTTTTTATATAAATATGATTATCTTCCGAACACAATTATAAAAATAGTTTTATCCCTGACTGCGTAAATGTCGGTATAAGATACATGTTATTTAGAAGGTGCTACCGAGCTATGGCAGTTCGGTAGCTTACCAAGCTCCTATAGCTTGCTAGCACCTTCCGCAGTGCGGGAGCACAATAGGTGACAAGTGTCATCTGTCGACGCTTTTGCCATCAGAGATATGACTATTTTTGTAATTGCGTTCAAAGAGGACCAGGTTTGCAAAAAAAAAATTACTAGGGAGCTAAAAAAATGATTCTTTCGGCTCAACTAGTTGCGTGTGTCGTGTCATGCATGTGCGAGACACGAAGTGCAACACGTAATCGAGATTGCGTGGTCGGCTAAGTCTAGCCCCGAGCGCACCGAGCTGTGTTCGTTTATTTTAGAGTAAAATTCATAACATTAAAGTATTTTTATAAACTATTAAAAAGTTACAAGTTTTTTTTATTTTATAAAATTACAGGTTTTAGAAAAACTTATGTCATAAAACTAAAGGTTTTAAAATTGATCATTTGTTGCACTCCCTTATTGATAAATATAATGCTTATAGTTTGAATTATCTTATTTAGAAATATAAACTTTGCACGTAGAATTATTGGGTTTTTTTTTACTATGCCCTTATGTATTCTCTCTCAACCATATACATTTATTCATTACCACCCACACACAGTATTATCTCTCATCTTTTTAGACAATTAAGAGAGGTATGTAGATCATTTTCTCTTATATCTGTCTCAATTTCATCGCAATTTTAATCCTTGTGTAAATTCAAAATATATCTTATATTTATCAACAAAGGAAGTAACATTTTCTATCTCATATTTCCCGTTTTACTCACATGTGTTGTTGTCATGTGGGTCCACATTGACACAACTGTTATAAAAAATAATTAATTTTAAAATATGTAGGTTTTTTTATAAAGTTCTGTAAAATCAATATTTTGTGAAATAGGAGTTAAAACGTTCAGTTTGGTAATAATCTGTAAAAGGAAAAACTGTAGTTTTGTGCTCTTTATTTTACTCCGCCCCGCACTTGCGCGGTGTGTGCTTTCTCCCCTGCCCAGCCAGGCTGCGTGGGCCCACTGCACCGAGGAAAGGGTCGCAAGGGGGAAAAATATCCTGCCCCGGACCCCCACCCAATACACTGGAGTGGACACCATCGCCACCGCCCTGAATAGATTAGGCGCTAAGCGCAGATAATGGAGCGGGCCGGATTGCGACGGGCGGAAGTCGCCGCCGGTGACGGATGCCGCTGCTAGTACGCTTAGCACCGGTCGTAATCTAATCTCTCTGTGCGGCGGCTCGCCAGGAACGGAATTGATTGGACACCGATGGAGGAGGAGGCGGCCGCCGCAGATCCAACAGCCGCTTCGTCTTCCAGTTTCCGCGTCCCCGGCTCCGGCCGCTGCTGATTTGGACGCGTCGGTTGGAGTCCCCGGTAGGTGGTTGGGCGCGTGGGGTTGGGTATGGTGGGCGCCGGCGAGGGGGATCGCGTTGGCGGCATCGGCGCCGGGGTAGGGGGAGGAGGGCAGTCGCTCGTGGACCGGAGCAAGGTGAGGATCCTCCTCTGCGACGGCGACCCCACCAGCTCCCGGGAGGTGCTCCGGCTCCTCTGCAACTGCTCCTACCAAGGTCAGTTCTGACTAGACGTGTACGAGTATTTGGTTGCTTTAATCATTAGGGTTAAGATTGTATTTGATGCTTGCTGTGGGCTTAGTTATTGGTAGCACCAACATGCTCGCTTCTAATGATGTGCGTATTGTTCGGTGGTGGTGGTGGGGGTGTTGGTGGCCTTTTTGTTTCAGTGACCTGCGCGAAGTCTCCACGGCAGGTGATCAACGTGCTCAACTACGAGGGGGCAGAGATCGACATCATCCTGGCCGAGGTCGATCTGCCCGTCTCCAAGTGCTTCAAGATGCTCAAGTACATTGCCAGGAACAGGGAACTGCGCCACATCCCCATCATCAGTAAGCTGTCTTTTGGTTCTGGTGCTTCGGCCGATTTCTGTGCCATGCTTGTGTTGATCGTCTTCGTGTTGATGGAGTTATGCAGTGATGTCCAACAGAGATGAGGTTTCTGTTGTTGTCAAGTGCTTGCGGCTTGGAGCGGTTGAGTACCTGGTCAAGCCGCTGCGCATGAATGAGCTGCTGAACCTCTGGACCCATGTGTGGCGTCGAAGACGGATGGTAAAGGGCACTGCGTTGATTCACCTTTACCTCTGTATTAAAAGCATGCTCTAGGCTGAGATGCCTGTGGGCGTTGCTGTACCGTGTGTGAATTATTCTTAAATTGAGTATTGGTGTTGGCAGCTTGGTTTGTCCGAGAAAAACTTCTTCAATGACAATTTTGAGCTGGTGCTATCAGACCCTAGTGATGCCAATACCAATAGCACCACTCTCCTCTCGGATGACACAGATGATAAGCCAAAAGAAAACACAAATCAAGAAACAAGTACCTTGAATCAACGTGAATATGAGGTAATCAACTAATTAGTTCTAGAAAGTTTGATAGCAATACAACAAATTGATATTTCTATTTTAGTAGCTTTCCAAATTTGTGTTTGATCTTACCGGTAAAATGTCCTGTTTGGCCTCATATGCTCTATGATGATGTGATGTTGAACTGTATGCATCAAGCTACTTGTTAAATGCCCTTACATTTCTTGGTACGTTTTCCAGTCTAATCCTTCTGTCACTGAGCCCAAACAAAAAGAAAAATCGGAGGGTTTACCAGGCTCTACGAAAGATGGTGATCAAGCATGTAAGTTCTTTGAATGTAGACCGTTCTTTTCCTATAGCTTATGTCTTTTACCCCTACCACGCTATTTATTTATTTTATAATTTACTACCTAGATCTAGTTTCTAAGGTTTACTTGTTATGCCAGCATCCCCAGGAGGAATGTTTTCACGCCCAATAAAGATGAACTTGAAGGTTGCTGAGTCGTCTGCGTTTCTAGCATATGTTAAGTCAAGCACCCCTACCACGAGCTCATTTGATAGCGAACAACAAAGAGGCGATAATCGGTTAGATTCTTTGGATTACCGGGGTAATTGCTCTAGTGCAACTGACAGAAGTGACACCGGTACCGATATAACTATTCATGGTAAAGAAGCTTTTGAGATGCCGGTGCAATACCCGGTGGTATGCTTTTCTTCCTCTAACTTACATCTGGAGCAAAGCAATGAAGGTCAAAATGATGCTTCAGGAACTCCTCCTGTATACCATTTTCCACTTTATTATCCAGGGATGGTAGAGCATGGCATGACACTACCTTCAGCGCAAAATTTCCAAGGAAACATAAACAATTCTCAAGCGCATACACCTCCAACATTGCTCCCACAGTATAATGTTTATTCCCAATGCCATGGTGTATCTATGATGCCATCATTTCAGTATAATCCTGCTGGTATGAGTATGCAGTCAAGTCATTTGTCATCGCAAAATGTGTGGCCATTGGTGTCAAGCAGACCAATGCCTGAGGAAACATGTAATCACTCTGAAAGGAGGGCTGCAGCACTAGCCAAATTCAGGCAGAAAAGGAAGGAACGCTGTTTTGACAAGAAGGTGAGGTATGTGAATCGGAAGAAACTTGCTGAAACAAGGCCGAGAGTGCGGGGGCAGTTTGTTAGGCAGGCAAGCAATGCAGATGTAACTAGCACCGGAGATGATATCTCTGACGATGAAGATGATGATCCATCCTCCAGGGAGGTAGAGATGATTTGTTCTCCAGAGTAGTGTGAAAGGGCTTCTTATATGTGAAAAAGAGTGCAGATGATTATTGCTCACTTTGCAACTCAGTAGACAAGGGCAATACACCATTTTGCTCTCACGCAATACATCTTTTTTTGTCCCCAAGGAAATTGTGACATATCCATCATTATTACTATGGACATTTTGGAGAAATAATCTTTTCATAAGGTAAGTTGTAGCTATGCTAGTCGGTGATGCACAGAGCAATCTAGATCATTATCATCTTATTGCAGACTAATATCTTACAATATTACATAATTTTTTCTTTGCACCCATCGTGTTTCTATTTTGAAACATGTTTTGTTTTTAGTTTCTACAATTTTTGAGGTTGTGCTTGTCTTAACTTTGTGTTCTATCAAAATGCAAGTTGGTGAGTACCATCTAAACAAGGATATTGTCATGACGTTCTGCCTAGTATAGATTTTGTGTAGGACTTCATTTGCTAGTCCATGTACAGTTTAGATGAATTTTCAACAATGCAAATTCTAGCCGTTTTTTTTTCTGTTGAGCTATTGTACTTCTCTACTGCCTTTCCCTTGACTCTCCCACAAGCTGATTTGTGGGTAGACATGAAGAGCAGACCCTAGTTTTGGAGGGAGGAAACAGTTTGTTAGCCATCATTTTTCTTCAATAATTAGCAGGAGTGATAATTCAGCTCCATTTGTGCATCCGTTTTCAAGTTTCGGAAATGTGTTCCCTACTTCATAGATATCAACTGAAAGTTCATCTGGGTTCATATGCGCCAACAAATAATTTTTATTGAAATGGTGTGATTTGAGAGGATTTCTCGTAGTAAGACCCAGTTGAGAAGTTTGGAGGATATGAAGGTATTTTGATATTTGGATGGATAAACAGGATTGACCAGTAAATTTAGCACCACCACAGCATTTGATGGGAAACATAATTATTTACTAGTTACACAATCTTTTTAAAACAAAAGGTAGGAGATATTCATTTTTGTCTTATAAGTTACGTAAGATATCTTAATGCGAGCAGTATCATGGTGTCACTTCAACGCTTATTTACTTCTGAAGTTGTATGGTATTTGCATCCCATATGTACTTGTCTAAGAAATATTTAAAAGAGGCATAGGGTGCACATCATGTTGGTCTTGGATTCAGTAAATATCAAGCCAAAACTCAAAAGCTAATTTCGCATATTGCGCATCTAGTTCCCAACCCTACTGTTAGGCTGATACCAGTTTTCCGTTGCGTGGTTTGATTTGTTACTGTGCTTATCTCTACTATTCTAAAGCAGCACTTGGTGGCAGTGGTCCATTCTTCCCACGTCATTAATTGTCGCTTAATTGCCCTACGCAAGAAACGAAGCGTTGCTTTATCTTGACAGCTTTCGCAAGAAACGAAGTGTTAAAATATATGTTTGATCTTGTGAAATAATTTTTTTTATTTTTTAATCTTTATTTTTCGTTATCAATTTTGTTTTCGTAGCAACGCACGGGCATGTAACTAGTGTACCTAATATCAATCTTCTATTGTATGCCGATACGAGAGTTGTTCAGAATTGGTGGCATCTTGCAATATTGCATGCACTTCACTCCTGACTTCTCTGGCTACATGGTCTCCATTTGGCATGCTACGGTTAATAACCCATGGCGGAAATCGTGTGATGCTTGATTTCTGTGGGTTAGGAAGTACATGTGGGTCTATGGTTGTGGATTATTTATGTGCTTATTACTATCGAAGTTGTGGTTTAGAAGACATATATGGCGATCGATATCAACCTGGATAATTGAGACGTGGCAGATAAACCATTATTTTTTAGCTTTTTAAGCACTGCATGTAAAGTGGCGGACCAGAACGAGCTCATGGGTTAAGCCAATAGAACATGAAAACCAGTACTAACTTTAGAGAAGGTGATCTAGTCCATAAAATCTTTTGAATTGCGTCAAATTAAATACAAAGACCGACAAACAATCGGTGGCAGGGCTCTTTAATCTTGTGCACCTTTAGATCTTGCATGTACACCTTCTTTCTTGAGTTGATGCTATGATTTTTTTTTCTATATTCAAATAACTGGCTTTACAAATGTGCTATAAATGTTAATTATGTCTATAGTCATTTTATTAAACAACTTAAGGATGTGCTACTTAAGAAATTTAGAATATTTAACAAAAAAAAGCAAGCTAACATACTTTAATATTAAATTACAACAAAATAATATCAAAGGAAGACACAAATTATATCAATTTATGATAAAGCTAGAAAGCAGTGATATAATATTGGCCCTGTTTGTTTCGGCTTTTTCATCGGCTTAAAAGCTAAAAAACCTAAGCCGAAATAAACGACTGGCTTTTAAGCCGGACTTTAAAAAAGCCAAAAGCCAGACAAGAGAAGCTTTTTTGGGCTTTTTTGAATGAAATAACTATTTGCCACTAAAAGTCTCCAAAATTACCCATTAAATGCCATCATATATAAATTGAGAATTCATCCACCATCTCATTTAGGGTATTTTTTACTTTTCATCTATAAGATGTACCATCTAACCCATTAATAAATCATGATACCAAATAACATGTCTTGACTTAAAAACAGACAGCTTAATAAAAACTCATTAAGTTAAAAAACTAGCTTTAAGTCAAAAACCAAAAAACCTAAGCCGAAATAAATATGCCCCAAGACGGATGGCCGGCTGTAGGAGACTGGAGCTCACCTTAGCCCCCCGGGTACGCCCCCTGCGCTTCAGCGCTTGTATATGTATTTTGCAGGATTTAAATGGTTAATTGAAGTTGGGTAATTTATTTTTCATGGCTTATAGTTAATGTACGTAACATTTATAGCCAAATTGCCTTTTCAACGTGAAAGATCAACTCGAAAATGTCGAGTCTTCTACCTTGGAGCATGTCAGGCGAAGATGAAGGGCAATCCTTTGTGCATGCAGCTAGTAAAACGTGCAGTGCCATGCTCGTCTCTAGCCGGCTACGCATTTGTTATCAACTCTGAGTAACTTCTCATCTCTTCGTTTGTTCATATTTTTCCTCTATATGGGAACTCTCCGTTCCAGAGCTAATTAATAACGGAGTTTTCCACTCGCAGTTTTCTAATGGACGCAGTAAAGCCCTTATTTGTGATTTAGCCCTTCCATTATCCATAAGCTTCAAACATAGCGTTAAGCAGAATAGAATGACAGTCTGCTTCCTTGCTAATCAATAACTGCTTTCCTGATAGCACAGGAAAGATGAGCTAATAACAGTCCAGATTCTCACTACTCCAGTTGCTTATCATAACAACAGTTCAGAACAAAGCTAAGACACGACGAAAAGACTTGATGGTCACATACGGAGTACATAGTAACGAGTACGATCCATCAATAGCATAGAGTGACTGCAATACGGATAACTAGCAATGTAAGTAGCAACACTGTCTTCTGTCTTCTCAAATAGCTAATCTACATTCCACCCAACAATCAGCAAAACAAGCGATTCTCCTATGACGATCCATCAAAATTCAAACATGGTTGGATGGTTGGGTAGAGTTTCTCAATCAGTACTTTGGTGCTGGCTTTTGGGTTGGCAGCAAGCCAAATCTCTTCTTCAACAGGTACCGCTGGCGGGAGTACTTGTCATCTGGAGAGAAGCGAGCTGCACCACAAGCAATGATGTAAGTACTCATTTTTACGCAAGAGAACACATAGAAACCATTGAGCAAAACATAGCTACGGCGCTTCAAAGATTCAGTTTTTTAGTGATACGTCAACAATACAGTACAGGTGTTCTACTCAAGAGAACTAAAATAGCACTAGTCTCTTTACAGCCATAAGAGCGGCATGTTTAAATCAGCATTTCATAACAGGATTTAGCTCTAATATGACAAAGTGTTGGTGTCAAGGTCCATCACGAGCGGCCAGGGCAGGACTCTAGATTGCTATGTCTCGGAAGATCACGTTGATTATATTGTTTGTGATAAGGGAATGAACTTCACCACTAGGGTATTTCCCGCTCGGTCCGGAGATGGATCCGATCGGGACCGGATTTGGGAAGTGATTTGACTATCCGGCAGGATCTAGATACTTGAATCCGGATACGAGATCGGATTCAGAGCACAGTCAATATCAGGCAAATTTGGGACAAGATCCGAATACTTGAATCCGGATTTGGAGCAGTCAATATCCGGCAAATACGGGACATGATCCGAATATCGTTTTTTTTTCTATTCGGATATCCGGCAACTATATTGGCATAGCCCAAACTTGGCCGTTGGCCCAACCCATTCATTACATGTTTTCCATGGCAGCTCGTTGGCCCAGCCCATTCTCTACTCTGTTTCGCGGGAGTGGCCTTTGGTCTAGGTAGCCTAGGGGTGAAAGCTCCTATATGTTTTCCATGGCAGTCCATTTATCTTGACAATTTGTTGGTTCTGTTGATCCTAAAGTAACATATTCTTTCTATGATGTCTATTGGGTTTAGTCGATATATAACTTGCTATTATGGCTATATACTCATATGGTTTGATTCAACATGTATTACTCTAAATATGCGTGCATTATCCGTATATCTTTATCCGTTTCCGACCTAAATCCATCATGTATTTGTATCCCAAATAACCCAGATTCATATCCATATCCGTCTATCCCATATCCGGTTCCAAATCCAGGAAAAAAATATGGGTTAGGATACAGGAAGAGCAATATCCGCCCATATCCGACCGGTTTTCACCCCTATTCATCACCCCAAAAGAAAAGATAATTTGAGGTTTTGGACAAATATGTACAACTGTGATAGTCGTCAACAATTATTCTTGTTCTGGGCTCAAAATTTCCAGAACCCACCACAATGATATCGCAAGAGAAATCAAAGATCTCACATAGTGATAGTCAACAACAGAAATAATTTCACATTGGCATTTCAATTCTTGTTCTGGCTACAGGGTAATGAGAACCAAGTTAAATAAACAACTGTATCTCTGTCCTTGGGATCCTATTCCACCAATATGTCTAAATAAGAAAGAAGCATCAACCAGTGGTAGCCAGCAGTGCTCTCTGGCAACAGTTCCAAACTTACAACACTCAAAATAATAACAAAAACCAAACCAACCGAGCTAAAAATTTGATAAAGTCGTGTCTCATCGGCATGTAGCAATGTTAACAACGTTGAATTCGATATTTCTATTCTTTGAATAACTTATCGAACAATGAACAAAAGAAAAACATGCCCTTTTACAAGCAAAATGTACAGCCTAGGAAAACATCAAGAGCAGCAATACAAATATACAACCTGCACAATTTCTCAGGAAAAAAAAATATAGCACGCATGCAAGCCTAAAGTTTGGGAACAAGCAGCTTAACGCTAACGAGGACCCGTGGTTTAACGAATAGGCCATGACACCAAGAGGGGCACACTAATTTAATACCTGCATCCTCCTTTACAGCGCAAGAAGCTAGCATATTATGTCCAAAGCAAAGGCAAATATTCACAAGCAAGTTGATCTAACAGAAGAGACAGAGAAACCAGGGGAACCAAGGGGGTAAACCTGGGTGAGCAGACTGCGTCGGCACACCGAGCGGCGACTCCTTCTGCAGCGCAAGAACAAGAAACACTTCAGCATACGCTGACAACTCGAATCATACAGTAATCAACATCGAGAAACCGCAAGGGCGAGCGCATACGACCTTGGTGGTGTACACCTTGTCTCCCTTGTCGTTGATGTAGTACTGGAGATACATCTTGGATCGACGCGGCGGGATCGGCCCCGAAAAATTCGTCGAAACGGAAGCGGGTTCGCTCCTAAGATCACCGGGAACTGCAATCGACAAGAGCAGGAGGGATTGAGGGTAGGAGAGAAGTTAACAGGCGGCTCGTGGAGGCGGGATGGGAGCACGGCGGCTAGGGTTCCTGGGAAGCGAGGGTATAAAAAGAGGGATTCACAGAGGGAAGCGGGGGTTCGTGTTTTTATCAGGGATATGCGGCCGACAAGCGGGCCCCGCTAAGCGGGGTGGGCATATATTAGCGCAGGCTGGCTAGCTGTTAATTAGGCCATGTTTGGATCCTGGACTAATCGTTAGCTGGCTAAAAATTAGCTCTAGTCTATCCAAACAGGAAGACTAATAGGTGGGCTAATTTTTAGCTAACCCCTTAGCTAACAATTAGTCCATTAGTTGGTGGAGAGGAGCTAATTTGGGCTAATAGCATGTAACACGCTGGGAAAAGTCTCAAATACCCTCGCGCTGGCCTTATCCTCATTTCCTCACCTATTATGAGGGGGGCAGACATGACTTTTCTAAGAAATTAGCCCAACCATTAGTCATGTATCCAAACAGTCCTGGGCTAATTTTAGATGGACTAATTATTAGCTGGCTAACAATTAGCTCTAGCTATTAGCCAACTAACAATTAGTTTTAGTCCATCCAAACATGGCCTTATTCTCCGGGTCACCACGGGCCATGTCGCTGTCAGGGGCATCCCACTGCCACTGCTTTCTGAGGAGCTGGCGATCGGTGTCGCGGGTAATTTTAATAAACATTTCCCTCCCTTTTCTTTTTTTCTCCATCGATATGATGATGGATTACCGACTTAGGGCATGTCCAATGGTAGAGCCAACTATTGGCTATAAGAAAGCTCCATGTCACTTATAGCTAGTTTAAAGATAAGCTCTCCAATGGGTTGGCTATAACATATTCTCTAACATTAAATGTGGGTCCACATGTAATTGTCTTTTATTTTTCTTGAAAAACACTATAGCCTGGCTCTTAGTTAAGAGCCAGCTCTTGTCTCTCTCCTCTACTTCTCTCCTCCACATAAGCAAAAAGATAATATGGACTCTTTATAGCCTGCTGACATGTCTCTATTGGGGATGCTCTTACCGTAGGGTTTCCTGCCGAAAGCGCGGCCTGGGCGCCTTTTTTTGTGTTGCTTGGAGTAGCCACGAGTCCACGACAAGGACAAACCATGCTTCCTAGACTGTAGTAAACATCAAGTAGGAGAGTGAAAACATCTAAAGCGCAATTTGCTCTTCCAATTCTTACTTTACCTCCACAGTTTTGTTTGCAGCTTGCACAGGTTCCCTCAAGTTTGCAGAACACTTGCCCAAAACAGAAGTTTGACAACTACACTGTGATTAGTAGCATGAGTTCACTGCAGGGTAATAAACCTTGGATATTCCTATCAATGGAGTTGGGGTCAACTGAGCTGAGATTGTTCGATCTTGAAGAAGAAGAAAGATCTGGTTGGATTCGATTGTTCACAGGAAAGAAAGACCAGAGCAATCAAGAAAGCTAGGGCTTCCTTACTAACAGAAGGAATCACGTCCGAATGGATCTTCAGTAGAGGGGAGGAGGAGACGTACGAGGAGCAAGAGTTCCTTCGATTCGAGTTGGCAGGAGTGCTTCAGTGGAAGGAGGAGGATTAGAGGCCGCGGGTTTGGCGAAAGAGGAAGAGTTCCTCCCACATGGCTTCAACTCTGGATATCAAGATCCCGACGAGGCCAGTGCGGGGCTGGGGAGGAACAGGAGATGTCGGCCTTGAACTCCTCCTCTTCAGACCATCGCTCCGGCGAGAAGCGCAGAATGGAAGTCGCCGGCTGCGGGGGCGAGCAGTGGCGAAGCCAGGACTAAATTAGAGGAGAGGCTAAGCTAAACATTTCAACTACTAGTAAAAGCTAAATTTATATATAAATAACTATTTAACAAGTGAAACAAAGTAGAAGTTTATAAGATACTCACATAAATGAAGTTGCTAGGCACACTAACTACGAGTTGGATTTGGAGGCAACATGCAAGCACATTCTACGGGTTTTCATCCTTTGAAAGCAGTCCATAATTACTTCATCATCAATAGATTTGAATATTATTTTCTCGATGTAGCACACCATTAAGTCATTGAGCCAATCATCGGAGACTTTGTTGCGCAAATCAATCTTGATAATCTTCATTGCCGAAAAAAATCCAACTTTGCAAGTTCTCTTTCACATTCATAATTAGGCCCATGGCATGAACAATATATAGATCATTTCTTTAAAATTCATTTGACATTGCATTAGTGATGATCTATCTTTTTTGGGCTAATCTGATCGTGCCTTGTTTCAGCCTGATAGGAAGGATGAGCGTGATATCCTTAAATTTCTTATGAGCATGATATATCATCCTTCCTGTCACCGCGTTGGAGTAGGGGCGCACGCCCCAGTGGTGGCTACGCCTCTGGGGGCGAGAATAGGAGTCGCCGCGTGTGCACTGTTCTTTCCCACGCGAGCTCGAGGTCGGGGCTGAGGTGAGATGAGGGGCAGTGCAGTAATTTCGTGGGCTTTGCCGTAGGTGCTTCACTGACTTAGTAGGGCCCTTGGGATGCATGGCCCAATTGGCAGTTGCCGTTTGTGGACGTGCGACGTTTTGGGTAGCCTTTGGCTTTTGGCAAAAAAAAAACTAAGCTCAAAATTTTTAGGGGCCTTCTCGTTAAAAGGACCTGATTGTAATTCCATAATTTGCGGAGAGCCTTTCAGCAAAAAAACTAATTTCAAAATTTCCAGGGACCTTCTCTCAAAAAAGGCCATTTCACAAAAATCGCAAAAAAATGCGTCACGCTCGTCCTAGCCACGAGTCACATGGGGAAAAACGCGAGGTGACTCGTGTGTGTGGCAGGGAGTCAAACGCGCGACCTAGCCAGTGCGGGAGAGGCGCGCACGGGGGGGGGGGGGGGCAGGGAGTTGAACGCACGACAAAGGCCTTGCGTTCAAGCCAACATTAAAATTAGTTAAGCTATCCATGAGGGCGCACAAGCCGAGCGACGTGGGAGCAGCACAGAGTGAACACGACGACCGAAAATGATGTGACTCGCATGAGAAGGCTGGAACTCCTCACAAAACAACGAAAAAAGAACATACACATGCAAATCTAGTGTGCAAATGTAAAACAAGAGCATCATAATAATAATAATAATAATAATAATAATAATAATAATAATAATAATAATAATAATAATAATAATAATAATAAATAACAACAACAACAACAACAACCTACCGTAAAAACTTCAGATTATGATTAGACTTTTGCGTTTTTTAGAAAAATCTAAAAATGCTGCTAATACATTTAAAGCAACTTCACTAATTTAATTGAGCTACTAAATTTGTGAATTCTTCATATTTTTTGATAAGGGTCATGAGAGTGTGGCTATCCTACCATAAGAATTTCGAATCATGATCAAACTTTTGCCATGTTTAAAAATTTTAACAATGCTACTAATACATTTAGAGCAACTTCATTGATTTAATTGAGCTACTAAATTTATAAATTTTTAAAAATTTGTAAGAAGAGTCCTGAGAGCATGCCTAAGCTACCATAAAAAATTTGAATCATGATCCAACTTTTACCATTTTTTAAAATTTTGCTAATAATGCTAATGCATTTATAGCAACTTTACTAATTTAATTCAGCTACCAAATCATGTTAGAATTATTTTTTAAAAAAAATAGAAGGGTTCCTAGAGCATGACTAAGCTACCATAAGAATTTCATGTCATGATCAAACTTATGCGTTTTTGAAAAATTCTAACAATACCACTAATGCGTTTAAATTTTGTTGTTTTTTGTTTTCGAGAGCCATCAAATTATTTTTTTATAAAAAAATTTAAAAGAGATTTTCTCTCTTTGTTAATTTTTAAGACTTATAAAAAAAATATTTTTTTACAAAAAAATCAATTTTTCGAAGACTTTTTTAAACGAAATTTTTTGAAAAACTATATTAAAGCACATTTCCTTTTTTTATTTCTTAAAAATTTTCATATATTCGTTAAAATCAACAAACCGCCCCGTGACGACGTGCGGGATTTTAACTAGTTTATATGAACAACAAGAGAAGACAATAGGGTCCAATTCTAGGAAGGAGATACTCACAGTGAACACGATGAAGGCAAGCTCCCATGGATGTAATGCAGCCGCTCCCGTTATGATGCGACCGTGAGCGAGATGTCGCTCTCAAACTCCTCCCACGCTACCGCACTGCCGCCCTCACCAGCGACCACTACCTTTGGTTCCTCCTCCCTCGTGCGATTTGCGCTGTACCGTAGCATCCTCGCTACCATGGAAGCGGCTCGACCTCGGACAAGAAACGGTCAAGAACCTCACAAATATTGGGCAAGCTATGCAGAAAGAGAAAAGAAAAACCCGAACTTGACTCCAAGAACCGACCAAAATGTTTGAGAACAAACCCCGCAGCTGCTCCAAGACGACTAAGAATCAGCAGAGAGAAATAAAAAAGATCTTGTCTTCACTAAACGCATTCGGCTCTGTTGGAGATAATTTTGGATGCCTCAAATCCAATCTTTCCATACATCTGGATTTATCGAAATATAGGAGTCCTTATCTCTAACTCCTACAAATATACGTGGGCATGCAGGGCAGCACAACCGTGCCGGTGGGGGCGCGTGGGCGACATGGCAGGCAAGGTGGCACGACGTGCGGGCGGCGTGACTGTGTCCGCAACAAGAAAGTAGAGACAAACATGCATGTGAACTCCGGCCCTCTTCTGAATTCTTTTGGTCAATTGCCTATATATCAATGGAGTGGAGGGAGACTGTAGCCAGTTCAATATGTGATATTTTTTGTATATTTGCAAAAGTAGACAAACAAGTTAACCACAGGTTGCTTTGTTGTTTGCTTCTTTGTACACTTTATTTTTTTCCCTAAATTTCTTCATCTAGTCACATATAATTATCGTTTTGGATATCGATACGGTTTTCAAAATATAGCTTTGACCACCCATTTCTATTATAATATATTTATAAAACTCAATAAAATTATAATATTACTTTTCCTAACAAATCTACAGATATGCTTTTCATGTATACAATTTAAATATTTGAAAAATTATTGATAGTTAAAATTTTAAAAATTTGATTATACATATGTTTAAAACGGTAACTATTTTTGATTGGAGTGAGCGAGTATTATTCGATCGAGCCTGCCTTGTTCAAGTTCAAGGTAAAAGAAAAGGCTGTGCTCGGCGGAAGAAGGGTGAATAGTGGATCTCAACGTGTCTTGTTAGGCATCTATATATCTATACTATTGTTGGAGAAAAGCGTATGGGTCCACCACATGCCCATTTGGCACGTAATTGCTACAGTAGTTTTATTTTTTTAAAAAAAATCATATTTTTTTTTAATTTTTGAGATAAATTTTCTTATTCCATTTTTTTAAAAAAATTCACTCTCTATTAGAATTAATAGACCATCCGCGATAACGCGTGGAATTTAGTCTAGTCCATACTATTCTTGGAGAGAAGCGTATGGACCCGTGTACCAGCTATAGTTCCCTTTCTATTATTTTTTGGATATTTTTATTTTTTTTAAAAAAAATACATTTTTTAATTTTTTTAAAATCAGTTTTTTCCCAAAAAAGATTTCTGCAATACTTTTACCTTTTTATTTTCTTTAATTTTTTAAAATACCATTTTTATATATTTTTTAAAAATCAGTTTTTCCCAAAAAATATTTTTGCAATACTTTTACTTCTGAAAAAAATATTCCTTTTGCAAATTATTTTCCTATTTTTTCACCTTTTCAAATCTTATTTACCATGGTTTTTCAAAAAAAAAAATTCCCCTAAAATAATTCTTTCTCTATTAAAATCTTTACCTGCCTTATATTTTCTTCCACTCGTAGCAATGTATGGGCCCATTAACAACCTAGTTAATGTTTTAGGAAGAGACGAGTCATTTGTTTGTTTAAAGTCAAATTATTGGCACTTTCAGGATCATAACAACTTTAGTAGCTCATTGTTGTTATGTCCAGATGATTTTATTCTGCGAAGTCAAAATGAAAATAGAGAAGATACTTATGAGTCGAAGCTAAAATGAGATAAACATACCAAAAATACATCTATCCGTATTTTGCCATCAAAATTCATACATAAAATATAAAGAAAACAAAGTGAAAAATACAAAATACAATAATATGTAGTAGCTCGCTAATTGATATTCTTCAATTGCTTTGCAGCGAGCTGGATCAACAATAATTTCGTCGTGATCAAAAATCTTGTCGAGCCTTCTTTGCTTGTCACGTGCTCTCATCTGTTTGAGAATTACTACATCGAGGCGAGGGCAACATGTTTGAAATTTCATTTCCAGACTCCATCTTAGATGTGTTCAAAATCCAAATTTTCAAATGAAATCTGGATAAAAATTAAAAATTAAAATTAAAATTCGGTATTTTTGAGGATGTGTAAACCACAATTTTGGTCCTTTTCACGCCCCTGTGAAATATCTGATAAAAATTGAACGAAATTTGTATATGTATTTTTTAAAAAAATTTCACATGTGTTTGTTAGAAAAAGACATCATAGTTCTCCACAAAAAATTGGTGCTAAATCCGGTATAAATTGTACCAATTTCGGTTTAAAATCTCGAAATTCTGATGAAATTCACTGAAATTTTCTTAAATCACTATAAAAATTTGAATTTCTCTTCTTTCATCGAGATTTGGAAGCTTAGCTTTAGCCAAAAATAAAATTTTAGCTAGGATAATTCAAATCTGAGCAGTGCTTTTATGTCTTTTTTTAGTATAAGTAATACAAATCTTAAAGCAAATAAAAAAAAGTATCTACCTTTTTATATTTTAATATTCATGTAACTTAAAAAAAAATACAGAACCACCTCTCTAACTACGCAGCGCCAGCTCCCTGACGGAGTAGGTGGTGCCCCTGTGACCTCGTCGTCGGCTTCCTCCTCGAGCCGCAGACGCACCCCTCCTCCGCTGGTCCCCACCCATCTCCCTGCTCGCGCACTACCCATCGCCACCCCTAAAACCCTAAACCCCCCATTTCAAACCTCGCCGCCGCCATGCAGTCCCTCGCTCTCACCTACCCCTCCCTCCCCGCCGCGGTCCCCACCTCCGGCGGCGGCCGCCGCCGCCTCGCGCTCGTCCGCGCCACCGCCGTCTCCGACGAGCCCAAGCTCAACAAGTACAGCGCACGCATCACCGAGCCCAAGTCGCAGGGGGCGTCGCAGGCCGTGCTCTACGGTGTCGGCCTCACCGACGCCGACCTCCGCAAGCCGCAGGTGGGCGTCTCCTCCGTATGGTACGAGGGGAACACCTGCAACATGCACCTGCTCCGCCTCGCCGAGGCCGTCCGCGATGGCGTCCGCGAGGCCGGCATGGTGGGCTTCCGATTCAACACCGTTGGGGTCAGCGACGCCATCTCCATGGGCACCCGAGGTATGTGCTACAGCCTCCAGTCGCGCGACCTCATCGCCGACAGCATCGAGACCGTCATGGGCGCGCAGCACTACGACGCCAACATCTCCATCCCTGGATGCGACAAGAATGTGAGCTCCATTCTGCTAATATTGCGCCGGAGATGAGCGATTGCGTGTTCTGAATATCTTCTTATCTTACCTCACTACTTGACTATACTTGACTACCTGTGGCAGTAGAGGTTAAAACTGCATCTTTCATTGTCGTGGAATTGAAATGCTCAATAGATACCAATACCCCATTGAGCTCTACATTCTGATGTATTTTAGCTCGTTGCTAGAAAAAAAGTAAAAAACAACAATAAGAGCCGGATCTTTCTTACATTCTGCCAACCATCCTACTGATTTGGTTCCCAGACGTAACGCAAGCTGTGCTGAAAAATTAGAGCACAGTACCAGGGTTTTGTTTCTGGAAAGGGTATATTGGTTCACCACGCTTGAAAGTAGCAAAAGATGTTGGATCTTTTCTTACTGGTTCATGACTCTTTGGTCTCTAGGTAGTTAACAGAATTGGGAATTTTTTATCTCAGTTGGTTTTAGTTTATATTTTTTAGCCTGTCATGAACAAAAGCAGCCATAAAAATTTTCCAGCTTTCCTATGTTTTTGCTAAGTGTGTAGTTCGGTTGTTGTTGTAGACGGGCGCTGAGGTGATTGTGTTTTTTTACATGTTTAGGAGTAAGAAAAATCTAAAGTTTTGTAGCTTTATGGTACTTCAATTTATCTGATGTCTTCCTTTTACACATTTGAATCACTATGCACGTTTAGATGTTTGTCACATTTGAATTTAAAGGCCCTTTGCATTGCAGATGCCAGGTACAATAATGGCAATGGGGCGGCTTAATCGACCAAGCATCATGATATATGGTGGAACTATTAAGGTAATGTTACCCCTGTTCTCTTGCTGTTCAAGTGTGCTGAGCTACTGAGGCAGAAACTCTCTTTAGTTCAATAAAATGTGATTAGTTTGAAGCTGTGACTGACTGCTATGATGGATTGTTTTTACATTTTACTGGCAACTTTTTGACTTATTTTTTTGTTAATGCAGCCTGGTCACTTTCAGGGCAACTCTTATGACATAGTATCTGCTTTCCAGGTAAGTGTATTACCTTTGAACTGCCCATCAACTCTGCTTCTTATTTACATGTACCTTGTTAATTTGTTATGCAGCAATGTACGGCTTATGCTTACTTATCTTGATATGGTATGCAGTGCTATGGAGAATTCGTTAGCGGATCAATCAGCGATGAGCAAAGAAAGAATGTGCTCCGCAACTCATGCCCGGGGGCAGGTGCATGTGGTGGTATGTACACAGCAAACACGATGGCATCTGCTATTGAGACTCTGGGCATGAGCCTTCCGTACAGGTGCAAATAATATCTTGAAACTTCTCCTTGTTGCTTCTTAGGCAATAAAGTGTGCTTCCTTTTAAATCAACTCACTTTGAGTTAATAGATTGACTAAAGTCCTTATCAATTGTGCTGTGTGTTTTATTTACCAAAGTTCTTCAACCCCTGCTGAAGACCCCCTAAAGCTGGAGGAATGCCATCTTGCTGGGAAGTATCTCTTAGAATTGTTAAAGATGGATTTAAAGCCTAGAGACATTATCACTGAGAAGTCACTGCGGAACGCAATGGTTATTGTCATGGCACTTGGTGGGTCTACTAATGCTGTACTACATTTGATTGCTATTGCCCGGTGGGTTATCATCTTCTTGTCAATGCTTAATTGCTTAGATAGACAAATGCTGATTGATTTCTTCTTTCAGGTCTGTAGGTTTGCAATTAACACTTGATGATTTTCAGAAGGTCAGCGACCAAGTTCCTTTCCTTGCGGATCTTAAGCCTAGTGGCAAGTATGTCATGGAGGATCTGCATAAGGTAAATACTTAGTGCTACAAATATTTGCTTGGTTTCACTTTGTCCTGATTTGATCTCACATTTAGTCCAGTTTAAGTGAGTTGGCTTTTCTATTTGCTGGTTTTTACTCATGTGCTTACACATTTGTACTTTTGTGAAGCTCCAAGAAAATTTAAGGGCTTAAATGAACAAAGTGAAGAAATCCAAACGCTAACATTAATCACTAAAACAAGTTTAAGGCCCTGTTTGTTTCGGCTTAGGCTTTTTGGCTTTTGGCTTAAAGCTAGCTTTTTGGCTTAATGAGCTTTTAAGCCGTCTGCTTTTAAGCCAATACATATTGTTTGGTATCCTGGCTTATTAATGGGTTAGATGGTACATCTTATAAATGAAAAGTCTAAAATACCCTAAATGAGATGGTGAATGAATTCTCAATTTATATATGATGGCATTTGGTGGGTAATTTTGGAGACTTTTAGTGGCAAAGGGTTATTTCATTCAAAAAAGCCCCAAAAAGCTCCTCTTGTTTGGTTTTTGGCTTTTAGTTATACAGGGGCTTTTGGCTTTTTTAAAGTTCGGCTTAAAAGCCAGTCGTTTGTTTCGGCTTAGGCTTTTTGGCTTTTAAGCCGGTGAAAAAGCCGAAACAAACAGGGCCTAAGTCTTTAAGAAAAAGCTGCATGCTTGCTATTCACTCTTGTTCGAATCATGTCCATACTCAAACCACGTAGATAATCTATTTCTGTATTGACATTGCAGATTGGTGGCACACCTGCGGTAGTTCATTATCTTTTGGAGCAAGGCCTTCTTGACGGGGATTGTATAACTGGTGAGTACAGCCAATAACCATTTATCATATAGTGTAGGAGCTCCTTTTTTTTGGTAATAACATGGTCTTTCTTCTTGCCCTTCAGTCACTGGGAAAACTCTAGCCGAAAATGCTAAAATCTTCCCGCCTTTATCTGAAGGACAGGTAAATCGCAATTCTGAGTTCTTCAACCTTATCTAACTCCTTGAATACTAACATTTACACATGTTATTTGACACGCAGCAAATAATACGACCACTGGACAATCCTATCAAATCTACTGGCCATATACAAATACTTTATGGCAATCTTGCACCAGAAGGTTCTGTAGCAAAAATAACTGGCAAAGAGGGGCTGTTTTTCTCAGGTTCTTTTTGTCCCTTCCATTTTCAATCCTTAGAAGACTTAATATAATGTGCAGCTTTTAACTATTATTTGCCAAATGATAGGCCCTGCACTAGTTTTTGAAGGTGAAGAATCAATGATTACAGCTATATCAGAAAACCCATCGAGTTTCAAGGTAATGTGTAAAATTAACTTTCCGAGCTCATAATTCAGAAGATGTAATTTGGACACCTTTTCACAATTCAGAAGCCTGAAATTCAGAATTTGAGACAATAAAGCATCCAACTGTAATCAATATCTGAACTTTTGCTTAATATACAAGACATGGCACTGAACCAAAAACAGAAAACTGTAAGGCAAGTGGTTTGCATATACACTAATGAACAATATCTAATCCCATCCTCTTAGGAATGCAGATATTATGTGAGGCAATAATCTTTATCATATTTGTTAGTGCCATTGGAAATCTCATCTAATAATTCTCTGGTCTAGTTTCCAATATATCATTTGCTTTTCCTTCCATTTCAATGCAGTAGCCGATTTGATTTATTTATTTATGCCAATATGTTCTCTCATTATTGCTTTTCAGCAGATTGATAATGGAATATACTAGTTGGCTAGTTCACTAGGGCAAGTTTTGTACATCTTCTGATGAACTATCCCATTTCCATGATGGTTACAACAGGGCAAGGTAGTGGTGATCCGAGGAGAAGGACCTAAAGGAGGGCCAGGGATGCCTGAAATGTTGACTCCAACAAGTGCAATAATGGGTGCTGGTCTTGGGAAGGTTACACTTAGCTCCAATAAGTGCAATAAGAACACTTCCTGTTTATATCTCACCTAGTTTTTTTAATTCTTATCTCTCACCTAGTTAGTGCTATGCATTACGAATGCATTAGAAGTACTTGGAAATACTACGTGTGCATTAGGATAGCTCCATATGTTATTTCTGACATTCTTCTTAACAGCTCCAGAAAGTGTTGAAATCTCAAAGAAAAATATCCTTGAACTTTCTTAAACATACTACCAAGGATCTTATTTTCTTTTGCTCTTCAAAATCTCGACATTGACTTGTTCTTTAATTTGAACTTCCCAGTGCTTTCTTTAACCTTTTTTTTTGTCTTTGTCGATGCCTAGCAGAATACATGCTACACAGTTATCTTGCTTTCTTTAGATAATCAGATTGGTTGTTCTTTGTGACAGTTGATCAATATTTAACTATTATTCAATCTTCATTATAGGAGTGTGCCCTGCTGACCGATGGTAGATTTTCTGGAGGATCACATGGATTTGTCGTAGGCCACATTTGTCCTGAAGCACAGGTACTGTGTTGTAGTAGTTTACCATTGGCTGCAGATCAATCTATCCTGTGTAATTTTCTGTTGGTTTAGTGGTTCCTCTTGTGGCAATTCAAGCTATGGGAAAAATATTTGCAGGAAAGATTCTTTTGGTTTGTATTATTCACAAAGTAACTATTTTTCAGGAAGGAGGCCCAATTGGTCTTGTTCAGAATGGTGATGTAATCACGATTGACGTTGTCAAGAGAGTAATCGAAGTTGACTTGACTGAAGAGCAACTGGAAGAAAGACGGTGGAAATGGAGCCCGCCACCGTACAAGTTCACCCGTGGAGCTCTTTGGAAGGTGCCATTCAAGTATCTCAAATACTAACATTCCTGATCGCGTGATGTTGGTCTTTTCTGAACATCTCTCCTTCCATTTTATTCTTGCAGTACATGAAGCTCGTGTCTCCAGCGTCAAGAGGATGCGTCACTGATGAGTAAGGGTCTTCCTTTGTGTTAGGTTGAGCAAATATTGATATTTGAGGAGCAATTTTATTGTAAGAGTGATTTTATGGTAGCGCGGCTTGAGTGTGCTGGTGCAATAAAATGCCATTTGCTAGTAGCTTAAGCTATATGCAGAGGGAGCTGCTGAATAATCCAGTGGTGGTGGTGTGTTGGACAATTAGACACACTCAGTCTCTCCCCTGTAGTCTGTACTTGGTACAAAACTAGACACCCATGCATCCATGTGAAGTGTTGTTGTTTGGTTCACTCATTGCCGGAATGGAACCATCGTCTGCAGCATCTGGCTGGTGTATTGAAATCTCGAATTAGGCTCCTATATAATCTGTCTTCGTAGATGTTACTGTTCCTAGTTACCCTGGAACGCATAAAATCATTTTTTTTACCCAATGGTATAACTGGAGTTGGAACATTACAAAGTCTGTCTATACATAACTCAAAATAATTTGACGGATTTCATCGCATAAAATCATTTTTTTTACCCAATGGTCCACGCTCCCCTTGGCTCCTACAAATCCGGCTCCCATCCTATTTCCGACTCCACACCATCGCCTCACCTTATGCACCGCTGCTCTGTCTCTGATGTCGGCGAGGCCCTCCTATGTCTCCTACTCCCCCGCCCGCCATTGCCATATGTAGCCTCCCCTTCTCTGGCTATCAGCCTCCATCTCCCTCGCCCCGCCTTTCTTCCCCTTCTTCGGTCTTCCCCTTCTTCGGTGGCTACCATCGTTGAATTCATCGACCATAGCCTCTTAATGATCATCACCCACTGTCTTCCTTTGCCACTACAGTCCCACTGTCGCTGTCATCCACCGCTGAGCTGTCACCGCCATCCCTTCATGTGCAACCCTTTACCCTTAACACTAATCTGATGAATTCTTGTTTAAACTTGCTGCTGCAGCCGTTGGAGAAGATAATCTTACTCGCTAGAGCATCGAATCTTGAAGGAAATTTTAAGGTCCCAAATTCAAATAATTTGAAAAGAATCATACACATAATGTATGTACAAGTAGGCGCATGATTTCGACTTAAATCAGTGCTGCACAGGGTTCACAAAATCGATGATTATCGCGCGATTTTCGCCCTTATCGCCGCGATCCGATATCAAAAACCTGTCGGTAAACCGATCCGATTAAAAAAAATTCAAAAATTCAAAAAATTTTACGTGTCAAAAATCGGTCGATTTTCGTCAAAAATAGTCGATAATCACTACAAAAAACCGATCACATAAAAGTTCCACGAAATTGTTGATTTTCCACGAGAAACATCGATTTTCCACGAAAATCAATGATTTTTGAATCTTTTTTTTAAAAAAACTGGTTTTGAATTTATACGATTTTTTCGATTTTCGGTCAATTTTTGGCTCGATTTATACGATTATCGAAAATTAGTTCATCCAAAAACCGCCAATCGATATTGTGAAACCTGGTGCTGCACACATATGTGGTCTAGTCTAGGACTCGGTGATGCGTTAACCCAACCCAGCCGACCCAAGTAGCCCCGGACTCAGAGCTCGTCTCCAGCCCTCGCGCGAACTCCTCCCCACCTCGCCGCCGCCGCCGCCGATCCTCAGAGCTCGCTACTCCCTCCTTGCTCGTCGCGCCGCCGCGCAGATCCACCACCTCAACACCGCTTCAGTTGCCCCCCTCGTCTCCAGCCGCCAGCGATGGCAACGGAGCATCCGTCGTCGTCGCCGCCGCCGTCGTCGAAGAAGAAGGCCCCGCTCCCCAAGGTGGTCACGCTCAATAAGGCCCTCAAGCTGGTGAGCTCCCCCCTCCACTGCTCCTCAATTCCTCTCCCCCCTCGTTTCCCCTGGTGTCAGGAGCTAAATATTCAGGCAGTCAACTTCTCTTCGGGATGGGTCGTTGGTCTTTGTGGAGATAATGTGTCAGCCGTGGTAGAAGTAGCTCCCTGAGTAGGCATGGGCGCCCGCCTAGATGAAGGGATTTTCTCATCTTGAGGTGTCGGGAGGAGTAAAGGAGATTGACTCTTCTCTGTCATTAGCCTTTTTATTGACACTAGCTCTTTATATAGTCAATTTTTTTTAGGAGTATCGTATCGGTAGGCACAGATCATTGGTATTGGATGTATCGTTAGGTTGTGCCGAGTCAAATCAGCGGAGCAGATTTATTTCCGTTGCAGAAAAGAGATCCCTTACCCTTTCTTTAGAAAATGATGAATATGAAGTCCGGGAGGCTGCGGGTACTAACCTGGAGGTTGGAATTGTGTCGGGGACGGTGGATCCTAGTGTTTGATCAATTGACGTTGCGCTGTTTTCTCATATGATGACGCCCCACGCCCTCCCTGAACACATCTCCCCAATTGCTCTCCACTGTTGAGTCCTCCGCGTTCTTAGAATGCGCCTTGTTGCATCCAATTGGGGTCGTAAAACTAAAACAGCAGCGCTCTAGTTTCAATTTAGACTAATGTCTCTTTCTAGCAGCACCGATACTGTCATTAGCGATCTTTGTGGGTTCTTGATCAAATGCTTGAAGTGAGTAAGGGTTGACATCGCCACGCGCTACCTGAATGGATAGTTGGATATTATTTGTGCCATCGGGAAGAGATGCCTTCCCCATTCACTTGAATCACTGTTATACTTACCCATGCCGTAAATCATTCTCAGGCCCAGACGTGGGTGGACAAAATGAGTGTGTCAGAGCCAGATGAGCTCAACGATAAGGATTTTGAGGGTCGGCCATCAAGGTATAATTCCATATTTCTCCCTTTTTTAGCATTCCAAATAATCGATTACGAGACCGACAAATCGTTTGTAGGTTGGGCCTTGGTGCTAAAGTGGCACTTAATGTGAAACGCATGGCCCCCACTGGTCCGGTTGAGAGGAGGTTGATGGAGAAGGTGAACGCACAGAAGAGAAAGTCTATGGAGGAGGAGAATAAAACTGCTCGGGAGGTGAATGAGGATAGCGATGATGATAGTGCTGAGCCTGAGAGCAGAACCGGTGCCTTTAACAAGAAGAGGACATTGCCTTTGGTTACTGCCATGCCATTAAGGAAGAAAGCTAAGTGACGAGTTGTAGACATGAGCCATCTGAATGTTCATAGTCAAGCCTGCATGTTTTGGTTGCGAGTTCCATTTGATTCTCCGAAATTTCTACTACACCTATTCCAGATCCCTGTTGGAATTACATTTACTATATATCTTTTAGAATTTTATTTCAGCTACTAGTTTGGTTAAGATGTTACCTTGTTGTATAGAAAAATTTATGCATCCTCGTTTCTCAAGAATGTCTGTTCAAAGGTACAGCCAATACAGTTCGGCTAAACCTTCGTTCTGAATGTTCGATTGTTCGTATTTATGCATCATGTGATGCCATCACGCTCCTACCTTAAAATAAGAAGTGGCACAGAGGTTTGTTTTCCTTTTTGGAATGGAAAATAAACAATATTTTGGTTTTCTGTTTTTATTTCTTTATTTTCTTTCAGGGAAACCCATGCAGAAATTAAATATGGTCCTACATGCTGGTACTTTCTGCACCATCTTTGTGCGTCCTACATGCTGGCAGTCTCTGCACCATCTTGGTGCAGCCGTGCAGGAGTGCTGCAGCTGCTAGCTGGGGTGCGGAGGATGGAAGAGGACCAAGAGGAGTGAGTATATGTAGCAGACGACGTTTCTATGGCTAGGAATGCAAGGTGGCTTCAGATTGATGAATGAGCCCATGCTGCTGCATTGCACAGAGCAAACCCTGTAAGTATCGAATAATACATGCTTATAGAGTATTCCCTTGAATATTCTCTTTTTGTTGGCCATTTCATAAGGTGCCTAACATTTCCATTTTCTTTCACACTGTTTTATTAGTGTATATTTGGTTGTTGTCTGAAATATTTACAGGCAAACTAGCTGGAATGTGGATGAGTTGTCCAGATGACTACATAGAACGTACTACATAGCACCTTAGATGTGCGCATACATATGAAACATCGGGAGCCAGGGAAGAATGTCAGTAGTATAGGGAAATCACAAGAAATTAGTCAGATCCTTATTTGTAGTAGTGCTTGTGTCCCAGGTAGCAATCTACTGTTGTGATCAACAAACCATGTCCTAGCACGAGAGGATTCTGACATGACTCGAAGTCGCTGCCAAGGCCAGCAGACATATCTCATTCTTCTGTTAGAACACTCTCGCTCCTTTCTTCCATGTGCATCTTCTTGCTCTATCTGCCTTGTCAACTCTTCTATCCTCTGTTGAAGCCCAGCAGATCTATTGTCTGCAAGCTTGAGGCATACATCTGCAGCAGCTTGTGCTGCCATTGCGCTGGCCACTAATTTCTCTTTTAGCTCTAGCTTACTGTTTGCAGCCTCCAAGTACGCTTTTACCATTCCCAGTTCTTCTCTGAGCAAAGTAACCTGAAAAGGTACCTCATTAGAACATGTATAACTACTCTAATAAACGAGAATGATATTTTTTTTTTCAAAAAAAAACGAGAATGATAATATACTTTTGATATGCATTATTACAGGTATCATCAGAAATGTTTTTTTCCCCTATTGGTGTGACTGCAAACTCAAGGATTAAAACTTATGGTTTTTCTATATTTATTAAAGTTGAACATGTTTGTCCCTTTAAAATTTTGTATTATAATACTTTGAAGATTCTCAAACGAACTTGTGTTCAATTGCGATTTGTCGGTCTGAGAAGCACACATTATGAGTCATGACCTCAATAGGATGATCATCTTGAGGAAGCATAAGTCAAACTTATTTCTGTTGGATTACCTCCTGGTTGAGTTCTCTGATGGCAGCTTTCCCAGCTTCTACCTCCAATTCACATGCTTCCCTCCATCTTGCAGCCTCCTGTTCCACTTCTTTTATCCCTATAGTAAGCTCTTCCGCCTTATGCATTGAAAAAGAAACTTAAGGTCATTTTCAATTACCTGGCTAGCAAATAAAGAAACCACGTAAATAAATAAATAAATTTGGTCATACACTGTGAACTAGGAAGCTTTCTCTTTCTTCTAAATCTTGTATGTGCAACTCGTGTTTGATTATCTTCTGAGCCTGTTCAGCAGCAATAAGTTGCAAATGATCACAATCTGACCTGTTGGAGCAATTTTATATTGTCAATTAGCACAGATCACAAGAAGGCCCTCAAGCAGCCCATCAAAATTTTTCTTATTATATCCATCTTTGGTCAATGACTTCTTAGTTTCTTAGTTTACCTGGACTGGTGTAAGGCCTGCCTTAGATCATTGATCTCATGATGCAGGTTTTTCATTGTCTTTCCAACTATTGAAGCCTGAAAGGAAACAACTTGAAGGATTTTGTTAGCTGACAAGTTCTCCAATGAGGGATGACTAGTTACATGCCCGTGCGTTGCTATGAAAAACAAAATTGATAACGAAAAATAAAGATTAAAAAATAAAAAAAATATTTCACAAGATCAAACATCTATCTTTAACGCTTCGTTTCTTGCGAAAGCTGGCTAATTAAAACAACGCTTCGTTTTTTGCGTAGGGCAATTAAGCAGAACAATTAAGCAGGGCAATTAATGACGTGAGTAGAACTCACCACTGCCATCAACTGCTGTTTTATCTCTACTATTCTAAAGCAGCACTTGGTGGCAGTGGTCCGTTCTTCCCACGTCATTAATTGCCGCTTAATTGCCCTGCTTAATTGCTCTACTTAATTGCCCTGCTTAATTGCCCTACGCAAAAAACGAAACGTTGCTTTAATTAGTTAGCTTTTGCAAGAAACGAAGCGTTAAAGATAGATGTTTGATCTTGTGAAATATTTTTTTTATTTTTTATTTTTTATTTTTTGTTATCAATTTTTTTTTTCGTAGCAACGCACGGGCATGTAACTAGTAATAGTAGAGATTTCAGTTGACAACCTACAAACTTAACAGGATCATGATGGTTCTAGTTGCACGCAGGTAAATGCAAAGGATTATTATCTAAGCAACAAAAGTATTGCAAATAATGGCTTATTCGTAGATCTGAAGACTTATGCTGGTGAGGAGTGATGTAGAAGTAATTACCAGACTGGCAACCTCCCCTTCACTTTCTCTTCCATTTGATGTTGTAGTGGCACTGGAGCTGCTCATCTCCTCGCTTTCTGATTCTCCACTTATCACCTCCATGATGAAGCCGAAGCCAACCTTCTGCAACCCCTTCTCAGCAATCTGCTGGACTGCACTTTTTCTCTGATCCCTGTCATCCTTCAATATACGAAGGCTATTCTCCGCAGCCTCCTTCCCAGTTACAGCAATCGTCAACATGCTACTAATATCCTGGTTCTCCATTAAGCTTGATATCATACTCTCCATCCTACTTTTCTCCTTTCTTTGCATCTCCATGCATCCTGAGAGCTTGAATTCTACCTCCTTTGCCAGCTCATATTAATATTAATATTAACTTATCTTATAAGCCGTCGGAACGCTGGCTCCTGGGATGTGCCACGTCGCCCTTCTGCACGGAGGAGACCCCAGAGTTCTTCACATTTGCGTGCCGGCCCTCCTTGCCCACGCGATCGATCGTCGCCGTTCGGTTCCCATCCGGCGCGCCGCGTCACCGATCGAAGCCCGATAAAGCGTCGTGGATTGGCTCTCGCGAGCCTCGGTATGCACCATTCCTCCGCCTCTTTCCATCCGCCGCCCGCCGCCGCATCGCGCCTCTCCTTCCGCTTCCGCGCGGCGTTGCCTGGCCGTGTGCCTCGGCAAACCCTCGCCCGCCATTCCTCCCGCTGCTCGCCAGCTTGTCGTAAATGCCGCCACCGTTCCTATCCGACGCCCAATAAAGCATCGTGGGCCGGGGCTCGCGGCTATGACACTACCAACACCCAAACCCTAAGGCGGCGGCGGGCGCTCGGCGACGCAGGGGCAGTGCTAAAGCTTACCGCGGCTCTCCGATGGCGGCGTCTCGGTATCGCTTGGGCGCCCTCGAGTGTGTGCACCATTCCTCCGCCTCTTTCCATCACCCATCCGCCGCCAGATCACCGCCGCTTTCCTTCCGCTTTCCGCGCGCGGCGTTGCTGGCCGTGTGCCTCGGCAAACCCTCCGCCCGCCATTCCTCTGCTGCTCACCGCATGCTTGTCTGCCGCCGCCATCCGTTCCCATCCGACGCCCAATAAAGCATCGTGGGCGGGGCTCGCGGCTATGACACTACCAACACCCAAACCCTCGAGCGGCGGCGGCGCTCGGCGACGCAGGGAAGCAGTGCTAAAGCTACATTGCCGCGGCTCTCGATGGCGGCGTCTCCGAATTGCTTGACGCCTCCGGTGCTGCCGTGCCAAGATTCGCGCCGCTCGTGAGCCCCACTCGCTGATCTCGGCACCCTGCCTCCGCCCATGCGGAAATTCTTGCATCGGCATCTACGCCAAGGTGAGAGTGAAGTTGGGTGATTGCCTTTGCGGCTCCACTTTGCTGACTTTGTGTATAGATGATGAGGGAGTTGTAGGCCTGATTTTTTTTGCGGATTGATTTGATTCCTTTGGCTCGTTCTGTGCGATTCCGTGCTTTCTGTCAAACTTTGCTCTTGTTCCGTTTCATGCTAATGTAGGACTGAATGTCTGAATCCGCTGCGTCTTCATCTGTTGATGGTTGTTTTACCTCCGTGAAATTGAGTTATTGTTTTGTGTTGTTCAATGCAGGCTGTTAGTGGCATGCAGAGTAGTAGCGTCGTGGATGATGGAGGTGAGCCGCCTTTCGCTCACTGATTCAAACTTTTTAGCTTTGTATTCGTAGTGTGCAATATGGGCTCGTGATTATGTTACGATTAGGCAATTATGCAGCAGCACAATTCAAGAATCCTATGATTACTATTTCACCACTTTCGAAATCTTTGTGTAGTGCCAAGACCATGGAAACTCCATGATGCTCGGCTTGTTCTTGAAGATGGTTCAGTTTGGAGGGCTAAGTCCTTTGGTGCGTCAGGAACACAGGTTGGTGAAGTGGTATTCAATACATCTTTGACAGGGTAAATTATCTAGGGCCAAGTACTATTTCTATTTCTGTTTTATTGATGACATTTATTTCCGGTCTTGGGATGAGGACTTCCTATTTGTTCTGTCAAGTTGTGCTGTTTACTCTGGTAAACATCGTGTAGGAAGTAAGTAGCTGTTTGCAAGGGGCAGTTGTAAATTGTTCGCCTAACGTCTACCATGCACGTCTTATGACATTAAGCATATGAACAAAAAACTTAAGAAGCATGCCCCCAGCATCCAGTCAATTCATTGTGTTTGAAATTTTCAATGATAAAAAATTAAGGATTTACATAAGATTGTGGGGGCGATGGAACTATTAGCTGCAAATTCTGGTAGTGTAACTCCAAACAGTCCAAGAATATGTACCTTGATTAACGCTAGAAGATTCAGGCAATAGTAATGTTATTTATTATATTTGATTGAGCCACTGAGGCCAAAGGATACTGCTGTTCTCTGTGTGGCTATTGTGGTGATTTCTCTTATACCCATTTCATGTAGAATTGTGAATAGTTTCTTATTTTGTATTATATGCATGGTTGCAGATATCAGGAAATTTTAACCGACCCAAGTTATGCTGCTCAGTTTTCCTAATGACCGATCCCCATATTGGAAACACTGGTGTTAATCCTCGTTTGTTACTCTTCCACAGTTCCACGCGATTGAAGCTGCCTTTTCCACAATTAAGCATGAAATAAATTAGCATGCTCTTTCAGATGACGAAGAATCCATCTTATGTTTCCTTGCCGGCCTAATCATAAGGAATCTAAGCATATGGTAAGGCTTTGTGCTTGGTATTGATTGACAGCTTAAGAGTACTGCCTGTTTTGCACCAAATTATTAGTTCTCACATTTTTCTCATGGTCTCTACGGTTTTCTTTTGGGGAAGCCTTAAAATAATCATCATGGATAAAATTATTAGTTTGATAAGATGCTCTAGGTAAATCAGCGGTTATTAGAGTCTCAGCTATTCCTTTTTTTTGCACTATTCAGTTAAACAGATAAAAATGTGTTACATTATCAAATATTTTGATTACCAAGGCTCAGCAGCATTAATTGTATCGAGTAGGCCTAATTTTATAACAGGACATTGGAACAATTTTTTGATTGTCAAGGCTCCAGAATATTATTATTCTATTGTGGTTATTATCAAGACTGACTTTGGGATTCTAAAATATAACAGCTCCGTGTTTAGTTTCAGTGCTTCCAAAAATTTTAGTGGAGCAATGGGAAGATGCATTTCATCCATTAGTTTGATTATTAGGGTGCTCTATCTATCACTTTACATGAATGGGGTAGTAAACTGCTCCTATTACATTGAAGAAGCCCGCTTCGTTTGTGCCTCAATACTGTTTTTAACGTCCTTTCCTGATGTGGAGCTACGTTGCAGGTTGTTAATCTTCGGTTTGGTGATTTTTATAACATGCAGCACATGAAAATGTATACAATTTCCATAATGCAATTGCAGATATATGATGTATTTCGGGGAAAAAAATCTATGTTCTTTTCTTCTATTTTCCCAAAAAAAAAAATCACTAATTAAGGGTTATTTTCTCTAATGTGTAGGCTATTCTTCCTCCTGGAACGATCCCTGCTACCTATGCCAATGGTTCCAGTGAAGAACAGGTATAACACCTATTAGCTGGAGCAACAGCTTATTCTAGGAGTAAATGATTGGTTTCTCTCTTTTAATATCAGTGTTTTACACTATGTGTTCCTTGATGCAGGCATTCATACAAAATTTATCCCTTTTTTCACTGCCTTTTTGAAGGTAAGATCAAGTGCTTCCTGTATATATCTTATTATTTAGTATGCGATGTTTTTTGACTTTGGAGGCAATACTATTTTTCATTTTGATTCATGAAATATTCTGAAAACTGTAACTGATGAGCCTATTCTTTTGATGCCATGTTCCCAGATGACAAAATTTTTTTGGTTATGTTATTATCCTTCATTCGCTTGTCATTTTAAACACTAGAACAAACAAATAGAGTAATAAAATTATATACATAATAATAATTAAATCTCCATATGGTCCGATCCCTTCCTTTTCTGATACTTGCAAAATCACATACATATACTGGAGATATCTCCAGAAAATAGAGCCGCAGGTCTTGAGTACCTCATTGGAATTTCATATGTTGATGAAAATGATTTTTAAGGTAGGAATGGTAGAACTAGATTCAGCATATGTTGCAGGATTTGGTTGGAATTTCATGTCTTATAATGTTGGTCAGTTTATAGGTGTGTTTTGATAGAGTAGATTCGCTTACTTTGCGTATCCTGCACTACAGTGGGACTATATTTTTAAGTGATGTAACCTTATTTTTCTTTATTATTGAACAGCGAATTTCGTCTCATTCATGAGCTATCTTTGTATGTCCTATCCACAATACAAAGATTTGAGCTCATCCGTGCTACGTTGGATGCACTTCATGCTTTCTTATCGTGGATCCCTGTAGGCTTTATATTTGAGTCACCATTGGTATGTAGCCTATTTCTAAGCTCTTTCAGAAAGATCTTATGTCGACTACATTTATTTAAAAAAGCTGTCTTATTTTTTCCTCGGTAACTTTTAACTAGAGCCACTGCTGAAGTTCTTTCCTATGGCTGCTTATTGGAACCTTACACTTTAGTGCCTAACAGAGGTAAAACGAACATACTATTTCCTGTGTTTAGTTTCAGTGCTTCCAAAAATTTTAGTGGAGCAATGAGAAGATGCATTTTATCCATTAGTTTGATTATTAGGGTGCTCTATCTATCACTTTTCTAATACTGCTTGTCTATATCTTTGAACTACTGATATTAATTCCGTCACTTGAGTTGGAAATCTACAATTCAGACTTCATGATCTAATGCATTTTAGAACTCATTCTCAACTAGAGACATGATGTAGTGTCAGAATATGTTGTGATCGTTTTGAGGATCATTCTCTTACCTCATTGTGCATCATGCAATCAGCAGAACAATTTGGCACGTGGACATGTATCCACTTTTGTGCTGAATAATAAGGGGTTTTCTTTCTTTTACAGGCTCATGGAATCAATCATCTTGAGGTTACCACGAGGGACTATCTGTTTGCTCCTTCTCTGGAGGATATTTGTCGAGCTGTGGATTTTATCCACCGTAAGTACCATGCTTTTCTGAACCATAAACATCAGCCATGATCAGTGTGCTTTGAGGATAATGATGGTGAGCCGCTGCTGACAAATGTAGTATTTTAATCATTTTGATGGGTGGGAAGATAGCTTATTAAATCATGGATATGCGTCAGAATCATTTTTAGGCATTTCATTTATTGAGTAATGCATTTTCCTTTTTGATTTTCGTTTTATCTTGCATATTGTTGTCAATGAGTCCATGTCACGCATCTTCAATACAAATTTGCATGGAAGTCAAGCAGCCAGAGTTAATATATGTATGTTCTTTTTCCAGGAAATGCATCGCAAGGTGGTGGCGCTTATGTCCACTGTAAGGCTGGAAGGGGACGAAGCACCACTATAGTTTTGTGCTATTTGGTACGACATACCGCTAATTATATAATAGATTTATTATTTTTCTTCATCCTACGTATGCCAACTTATTATCTATGTGACTTGCAGATTAGGTACAGGAACATGACTCTTGAAGAAGCTTTGGATCATGGACGGTCTGCAAGGCCCAGAGTGCTTTTAGCACCATCTCAATGACAGGCATGTAACCTGACCTCTTATGTAGTTGTGTACTACCTAAATGATAGTTATTACTCTGGTCTCTATAAGATTAAAATCCTACAGCTGTTGATATGCTTCTTTCCCATTGCTTCTTTTCCCCAAGCTGTTAAACTATTTGGCACTCTCACCACCAGATGTGTTTCAATACAGAGCTCACACCTAACATGGTCGGTAAAATCTGGTGAGCTGATTAATGCTGCAACCACCAGATGCCTTTCATTTCAGAGTTCAAACCAAACGTGCTCAGTAAAATCTGGTGAAGAATACAGTGAAGCAGCCATTAGAGAGACTGAAGTTGATAGCTACACGACCAAATTCAACAGCGAGCATTTTGCTTTACTGTTGTGTCGAAGTATGATATCCAGGTCAACCAATCCCATTGGGTGCAAAACCATGGCTCAGTATATCACTACTTATATTGTCCCTTAATCGTATGTATCTCATCCAAAACATTTGTTGTTGTTTATAGCTTCATCATTCTGTGATCATTTAACATAAAATTGTTCCTTTGTGTTCCCTGCAGTTCTATTAGAGATAACTAGAATGTACCTTCCCTTGCCTGATTGCTTTTTCCTGTAGCCTAATAGTACTGATAATATCATAGCTGAATGACATAATCAACTACACTATTTTAATTTTTGTTTGTTAGGACATGGAGAGTCTTTACCATGCTTTAAGAAACCCCTTAAACTTCTGCATTCTTGCGAATAAGATTTCGTACCAAAATTCTAGGCTAGCTATCTATAATCTGTCTACTTACCATGGTGTGTTCCTTTTGCTGTGAATACCTGATCAAACGTTATTAATGTAGTTGGCTTTGTCATTATTGATGTTCACCTGCTATCAGATATTACTTATAGAGTTCATCGATGAAACTATTAGATTCGAATGAATACATTAAATCTGTTAGTCCATACGTAATTAGCATTTTCCGTGCCATCCGTCACTTGAATTAGATTCTTGATGAGTATTATATTTCAGCTTCCCTGCATCTTTCCCCTTCGGTTAAAAAGAATAAAATTTGACTTTACATTTCTAAAATATTTTAGGCCTAATCTTTACCGGACAAACAAAATTATTAACGGCGCGGCATGACGCGCAGATCTTCCTAGTAAATGTTATGAGCCCCCAATGCCAGAGATCTCAGCCCATCCTTTGGCTCAAGATTTAAGGGCTCATAAATTTCGTCTACTTTGTCATCAAAAGCTCTGTCCAAGATATTCTCCAAGATTTCATGGGTTGAGTGGAGCGAGTCAATAATCTTTTGTAAGGCAACCTTGGGGCTATCATCCATGACTGGTTTCTGCAGATATTGGCGCAATGGGAGAGAAGGGAAGATTTTCTGGGAGGAAATTAAGCATAGTAGGTAGCTAACAGTCAAGGAAAACCTTGAAGAGTAGTTGTGCTGCAGATATTTGGTTTGAAGGAGGAGGGGGAGGGCCTTCCGCGTCCGTGAACTTTCTTTTTGTGGCATCCTGCAGGCCCAGCGTGGAGAAAATAAACTATTTCCTTTCACCAAATTTTGATGAAATTCTCATTGGAAGGTTGGTCACAAAATCCCAATTCTATCCCACCTGTCTTGTTGGAATATTAGGCATAGTAATGATTAATTTATTTCGAAAATAAACTATGACAATAATTAAAAACATAACAGTGGAAATAAATAGATTAGACACTAGCAATATGCCAATTGTAATGTATATCTCATGCATATTATTAGATTAATAGAACCGGCTAACGAGCATTCTTAATCCATGCATAGAAAATAGATGCGGTTCGTGTGTGTTACTGAGTTGACACGAAGGTGTGGCCGAACCGGTAGTAGATGTTGATGAAGATTAGCAGGTGATGTAGTCGAAGTTGATCGTCGTTGAAGAAACCAACGAGCAGTCGCGTGAAAGACGTTTATCAAAAACGTGATTCACCCTCTTCCGGTGCAGGATCTCAAGGACGGACGTTTTGGAGACTGTTCTCCCAACAGTAGGTGCACGCTGGTGAAGGGATGTGGAAGAAGACGATGCAGTACGGAAGGTAGGCAAAAGGCTCAAGAGAGATATTTGATCTCTGTTTTGCGCGCGCGCGCGCACACACAAAGACACAAAGACACACACAGAGAGAGAGAGAGAGAGAGCACGATACGAGTCGGTTTCGGATTCGTACGTGCATTTAATTATACGTAAAATCTACCACGTTCACGTAACTGTGTTGACCACAGTCCCATGCCACAAAAACTGCAAAAGAGGAATGCACCCGCGCAAGCCATTTGACTCAATTTCACTGCACCATTCACGCGCATGTCGTGTACGCGCGCCGCCTGGCATGGCATGGCATGGCGCGGCGTGGCGAGACGAGCGAGCGCGTGTGTCTTCTAAGGCCGCCATAGGGGGACTCGGGGCTAGAAGGGGTCAGCCGCCAGAGGAGAAGGGGAAGGCCGAACCTCCGTCGCGCAGGCATCGCTCCGCGGTCTCCGCCGTCACGCAGGCGCAGCGATCTCCGCGGTCCAGCTGGTCCGCCCCGCCCGTGCTCCGCCGCCCATGCTCAAGCTCAACCTCCGCCCGTGCTCCACTCCGCGCCGCCGACCTCCAGCCCGTGCGCCGTGCGCCGCTCCGCCAACCAGCTCCTCCGTGCCGCTCAAGCGGTCGCGGCGTCGCTGACCTCCAACCCGTGCGCTGCCGACTCTGCTCGACCTCCAGCCCGTGCCGCCGACTCTGCTCAACCTCTGCCCGTGCCGCCGACTCTGCTCGACCTCCAGCCCGACCTCCTCCTCTGCTCCAGCGCACCGAGCAGGTCGATCTCCTTCTCCTCGTGCAGGTCGAGCTCCAGCGCACCGAGCTTTGCTCTCCAGGTCGATCTCCAGGTCTCTTGCTCTTGCTCTTGCTCTTGCGGTGGTCTTGCTCGTGCAGGTTTGCTCTTGCTCTTGCTCTGTGCCCCTCTGAGGCTTGCTCTTGCTCTCTTGCTCTTTCTTGGGTTGGGGAAAGAAAGGAAATGAGCTGCTATTTGGCTGTCTCCAGGTTGGCTCTGTGCTCTATTCTTATCTCTTTACAGTGCTATATTTTACCTTTTTACCCATGGGCTTCTACTAGAAGAGGGTAAGAAGGCCACTTTACTGATTCTAGTTTCCTAGTGCAAAACAATTTATTGAACCATGATTGTCATGGCGTCCGTGCAAAACTTTAATGTCTTATTATGTTGCAATTTGGTTGTTTTTATTCGCTTTACATATATGTCTAAAAAGTTGTCTCGCCTCGCGCCTTAACCTTTTAAAAGGTAAAAAGGTCCTGACACGCCGCGGACGCCTTACCGCCGTGACAACCATGGTTGATCACAACGGTAGATTGCTACCTGGGACACAAGCACTACTACAAATAAGGATCTGACTAATTTCTTGTGATTTCCCTATACTACAGACATTCTTCCCTGGCTCCCTATGTTTCTTATGTATGCGCACATCTAAGGTGTTCTGTAGTACGTTCTACGTAGTCATCTGGGCAACTCATCCACATTCCAGCTCTTTTGCCTGTAAATATTTCAGATAACAACCAAATATACACTAATGAAACAGTGTGAAAGAAATGGAAATGTTAGGCAACTTATGAAATGGCCAACAAAAAGAGAATATTCAAGGGAATACTCTATAAGTATGTATTATTCGATACTTACAGGGTTTGCTCTGTGCAATGCAGTAGCATGGGCTCATTCATCAATCTGAAGCCTTGCTCACTGATTACTTCGCAAACATAAGAAACCTTGCATTCCTAGCCATAGAAACGTCATCTGCTACATATACTCACTCCAAAAAGGAAAACAAACCTCTGTGCCACTTATTATCTTAAGGTAGGAGCATGATGGCATCACATGATGCATAAATACGAACATTCAGAACGAAGGTTTAGCCGAACTGTATTGGCTGTACCTTTGAACAGACCTTCTTGAGAAACGAGGATGCATAAATTTTTCTATACAACAAGGTAACATCTTAACCAAATTAGTAGCTGAAATAAAATTCTAAAAGATATATAGTAAATGTAATTCCAACAGGGATCTGGAATAGGTGTAGTAGAAATTTCGGAGAATCAAATGGAACTCACAGGCTATTCAACCTCGGAAGAACAACACTGAAACTCCTCAAATCAAATCGGCAATAAGCATTACCAATATTCAACACAGCTATCCCCTTAAATTTAGCAATTACACATTACAGGATATAATAAACCCATGGTAATTGAATCAGTCAAGAAGCTTGTAAAACTTTGACGACCAAAAACATGCAGGCATGACTATGAACATTCAGATGGTTCATGTGTACAACTCGTCACTTAGCCTTCTTCCCTAATGGCATGGCAGTAACCAAAGGCAATGTCCTCTTCTTGTTAAAGGCACCGGTTCTGCTCTCAGGCTCAGCGCTATCATCATCGCTATCCTCATTCACCTCCTGAGCAGTTTTATTCTCCTCCACAGACTTTCTCTTCTGTGCGTTCACCTTCTCCATCAACCTCCTCTCAACCGGACCAGTGGGGGCCATGCGTTTCACATTAAGTGCCGCTTTAGCACCAAGGCCCAACCTACAAACGATTTGTCGGTCTCGTAATCGATTATTTGGAATGCTAAAAAAGGGAGAAATATGGAATTATACCTTGATGGCCGACCCTCAAAATCCTTATCGTTGAGCTCATCTGGCTCTGACACACTCATTTTGTCCACCCACGTCTGGGCCTGAGAATGATTTACGGCATTGGTAAGTATAACAGTGATTCAAGTGAATGGGGAAGGCATCTCTTCCCGATGGCACAAATAATATCCAACTATCCATTCAGGTCGCGCGTGGCGATGTCAACCCTTACTCACTCCAAGCATTTGATCAAGAACCCACAAAGATCGCTAATGACAGTATCGGTGCTGCTAGAAAGAGACATTAGTCTAAATTGAAACTAGAGCGCTGCTGTTTTAGTTTTGCGACCCCAATTCGATGCAACAAGGCGCATTCTAAGCACGCGTAGGACTCAACAGTGGAGAGCAATTGGGGAGATGTGTTCAGGGAGGGCGTGGGGCGTCATCATATGAGAAAACAAAGCAGCGTCAATTGATCAAACACTAGGATCCACCGTCCCCGACACAATTCCAACCTCCAGGTTTACCCTGAATATTTAGCTCCTGACACCAGGGTACAACTGCAAACAGCAGGGAAACGAGGGGGGGAGAGGAATTGAGGAGCAGTGGAGGGGGTGAGCTCACCAGCTTGAGGGCCTTATTGAGCGTGACCACCTTGGGGAGCGGGGCCTTCTTCTTCGACGACCAGAAGTTCGCGCGAGGGAGGAGTAAGAAGCTGTAATGTCCCAACAGAAAACAGCACAAGAACCGACAAGAAAATGAATAGTATCCGACAATCCGTAAGCTCCAACTTCAAAATTCAGAGCGATCGATACATAGTAAGAGTTTAGATTGGAGGAATAGAAGAAGAATAGGGGAAAGATAGATGGGACTTGAGGAAGAAGAAAGAAGAATCACAACATCATCTTTTCTGTCCTGCAATACAACTCGTTCCCTGAATTTATACTCACGCACTCACGCGACACCACCAGTCAGACAATACTTCCATTGTCGCTGGCGCCTTGTGTCTTCCCGCCTTGTGCTCCTTGTGTCTGTCCGCCTTGCGCTCCTGTCGTAACATCACCCACCCCAGCAAATCCGGCTTGTCCCTAAGCCGGTGAATCTGGAAAGCTTTGCCGAACCACATGAAAATCTTCCCAAGTTGCCATCGCTGCAGGGATACGGGACCACTTAATCAATACTTGTGGGATAGCAGAGCTGCCCTTCTTCACCAAACGTCTCTCCAATATCGCCTCCGGCATGACTGCTTCCATATTCAGATCGGCAACCGATGGAGGAGAATGGAACACCGGAGTAAAATCTGGAATAAAAGATTTGAGTTGTGACACATGAAACACCGTGTGAATTTGGCTCCCGAGTGGTAACTCCAACTTGTAAGCGGCAGCACCAATCTTCTCAAGCACCCTGTAAGGTCCAAAATATTTGAAAGCAATTTTGGGGAACGGCCGGTTAACCACAGAAGATTGAGCATATGGTTGCAATTTTAGATACACTTGCTCCCCCACTTGAAAATGGCGATCAGACCGTTTCTTATCAGCCTGAATTTTCATTCGGTTCTGAGCGGACTTCAAGTGTTGCTGAAGCAGAACTGTCTGAACTTGTCTCTCCAGTAACCATTCTTCAACCGACTGCTGTGATACATTCTCCAGCTTAGGTATGACACCATACCGTGGTTCAGAGCCATACAAGGCCTTGAATGGAGAACAGCCCAAAGACGAATGATAGCACGTGTTATACCAAAACTCGGCCATAGCCAACCATTTACGCCATTTAGCTGGTGATGAGTGAACAACACATCTCAAATACATCTCAAGGCATTGATTGACTCTTTCGCTTTGCCCGTCGGTTTGGGGATGATATGAAGTGCTATACAACAGCTTGGTGTCCAGTGCCGCAAAGAGTTCCTTCCAAAAGAGACTAGTAAAAACTTTGTCACGATCCGACACAATGGAACGGGGTATACCATGAAGCTTGACCACATTATCAAGAAATGATTTGGCCACTTGAGGTGTTGTAAATGGATGCTTTAATGCGATGAAATGAGCGTATTTCGAAAAACGGTCGACTACCACCAATATTGTATCGTACCCTTCTGAGCGAGGAAGCCCTTCAATAAAGTCCATGGTGACATCTAACCAAGCTCCCTCTGGCACCGGCAATGGTTGAAGTAGTCCAGGTAAAGATGAACGCTCATGCTTAGCTTGTTGACAAACATTACATTGCTTCACAACATCTACAATATCACTCTTTAACCCAGGCCAGACAAACAACTTATTAACTCGATGATATGTGGCGGAAACACTGGAATGTCCTCCCACTGCACTAGCGTGAAAGGCATGGATAATCTTAGTACGTAATGCTGAATTCTCCCCTACCCAAATGCGTCCATGTTGCTTAATGACTCCTTGACAAAGTGCAAATCCCTGTTCGTCAGGACTATGAATGGCTAAGGATGCCAACAGCTTTTGTGCTCTACTGTCTGTGACATACGAATTTAGGACTTCTTGAATCCATAAAGGTTGAACCCCGGACACCGCTTGCAAGGACATCAGATGGCCGACCCGTGATAATGCGTCCGCTGCGAGATTAGAGGATCCCTTCTTGTACTGAATGCGAAATTGCAATCCCATCAGCTTCGTCATAGCTTTCCTTTGCAAATCAGTCATCAATTGTTGATCACCCAAATAACAAAGGCTGCGATGATCCGTGTTAATAATGAATTCACCACTCTGTAAATACTGTCGCCATCGCTCTACTGCCATGAGTACGGCCAAGAACTCATATATTGCCAGCTGTTGGTGTTTAGGACTCAAAGCTTTGCTCAAAAATGCAATAGGGTGTCCCCGCTGCATTAATACCGCACCAATTCCCACAGCACAAGCATCTGTTTCGATGATGAACGTCTGTTGAAAATCTGGAAGAGCCAAAGCAGGCATCTCTGTCATAGCTTTCTTCAACTTCTCAAATGCCATTGTAGCTTCAGCATCCCACCGGAACGACTTCTTTTTAAGTAAATTGGTCAATGGTCGGGATATAATACCATAATCACGAACAAACTTCCGGTAGTAGCCGGTTAAACCAAGAAAACCCCACAATTCCGTGACTGAGGTCGGTTGAGGCCATTCGACCATTGCCTGTGTCTTTGTCGGGTCAGTCGCCACCCCCTTCTCAGAGATGATGTGCCCCAGATATGAAATGCTAGATTGAGCAAAGGCACATTTGGATTTCTCAACAAATAGTTGATGATGTTGTAACAAGTCCAATACCTGCTTCAAATGCTCAACATGAAGTTGCAGATAAGGACTATAAACCAAAATATCGTCAATAAAGACAAATACGAATTTGCGCAAATAAGGAGCAAGAATAGAGTTCATCAAACATTGAAAAGTAGCCGGTGCATTTGTCAATCCGAATGGCATGACACAAAATTGGAAATGTCCATGATGAGTTTTAAATGCCGTCTTCTCAATATCCTTCTCCGCCATCCGGATTTGATGATAACCAGAACGTAAGTCCAATTTGGAGAAATACCGTGTGCCCGACAGTTCATCCAACAATACATCGATGATTGGCATCGGAAACTTATTTTTGATTGTGAGATTGTTCAATTTCCTGTAGTCCACGCAAAATCTCCAACTTCCATCCTTCTTTTGCACAAGAAGAACTGGAGAGGCAAAAGGACTCATGCTCGGTTGAATAAGACCTTCCTTCAACATAACGGATACCTGCCTTTCTATTTCATCCTTGTGCATGGGGGAATAACGATATGGTCGGCTATTCACTGGTGTTGCACCCACAATCAACGGTATAGTATGGTCATACACCCTGGATGGTGGTAATGTGTGTGGTTCGTCAAATACTGCTACATAATGAGTAATGACTTGCTTGACTGATTCCGGAATCTGGTCATTTGTCGGATTATCAACAGAAGTCTGAAGTAGCGCTAACGCCCAGACTTCATTGCCACTGCACCACTTGTGAAGTTGTTCCACACACATCTCCGAAATGTCAGCATCCGGTTTAGTACATAATCCCTGCAATCTCACCAGCTGATTTCTGTCCCGAAATTCCAATGTTTTGTTTTTCCAATGACACAACATTGGACTGTATGAGTGAAGCCAATCCATGCCCAAAATTGCATCGTATGCTCCTAAGTCCAAAATTCTCATATCAGTCCGGAAAGTGTATCCTTGAGCCCACCACTCCATTTGAGGAATCCATTGGTGACAACACAACTTATCTCCATTAGCCACTTGCACGAGGACTGCAGGCATCTCCTGAACCTGATACTTTGTGCGAGTCAAGAACGAAGCGTTGACGAAACTATGAGAGCTTCCTGAATCAATTAAGACCAATATGACTTGATTACCCACCTTGGCCTGCAACCGTATAGTGTCATTATGGTCCGTCCCAGCCATGGCATGAATAGACAATCGATATTGTTCTTGTTCAAATTCTTTGTCCACCTCTTCTAAAGTCTGTAATACTTCATCAGTAAGACGCTCAGGTTCTGTTTCCACTTCCATTGCATGGAGTTGAGCGGCTGGTAAAGGTTTGCACTGATGATCCCGTTCATACTTGTCACCACATTTAAAACAGAGCCCCCGAGCACGCCGGTAGTCCCTCAACTGACGGGCTCGGCTCAAATCATTCCCCATCGTCTTGTGTTGTCCAGTCGTGTCGTCAGTGTGGTATTGACTAGCATGCTTAAATCCCCCCAAACTCCTTTGTGGTCGCACCTTCACTCTGTCCCATTTTTCTTCTTGAATTTTAGCTAACACCACGGCCTTGCGTACCTGTCATGGTCCTGATTTTTTTTATGTGTGTGGCATGGGGGTAAGTAAGTAATTTTCCCTCCCCAACTTTTTCCCCATTTCTTTTCTTCCTCTCTCCCTCCCACTCATCTCTCTCCCCATCCCCAGCCGGCGCCCCTCCTCACCCGACGCCACCCCCTTCCCAACCGGCGACGCCGACGCCGCCCCCCTGCTCGGCCGGTCGGCCAGCCTGCGCCCGCGCCGCCGGTCTCCTCCACCCGGCCGCCGGCCCCTACGCCCCCTCCAGCCGGCCACCTCCCTCCCTGCCGCGCGCGCCGGCTCCGCCTCCCGCCGGCCGTCGCCTCCCCTCCACGCCGGCGACCCCCCCGTACGGCCCTCTCCTCCCTCCTCTCTCTCTCTCTCTCACTCTACCTCTCCATGGCAATGGCTCCATCTAGGGTTTGAGTGAAATTTGGGGATTTTGCCCCAATAGATGTTTGTATGATCTTGATTGTGCATGCTTGGATGTACATGGATGTGTGGGTAATAGTGGTCCTTCTAGGGTTGTTGTCATGTTAGATGATGAATTGATGTTTGTGATGGTTCATACAAACTCAATAGAGGTGGTTGTTGCAAGGTGTATGCTAAGTGTTTGTCAAAATGCCCATGGAGGTAGTTGTTGCTTGGGCATCCTTGTGAAGCTCGGAATGTGTATGGATTATTAGTATGGATGCGTTGCCTCATTGAGCTCCTTCTAGGGATTTTGGGCCATGTAGGTGATCGATGGTTGCGTGGTTATTGGGGTGATTTAGGAATAGTGGGTTTGTGATCATACAAGTTGGGTAGGGGTATGTGTTCCGAATGTTTTAATGCATTAGGTGTATCCGCGACAAACCGAATACGAGATGCAATCCATGCATTTCAGATTGTAGACCTAGCTTCCGTTCCTTTCGTTCAGCCCTTACTACTTATGCTCTATTCTAGTTCGTTTTCAGTGTTGCGCACCTAACGGTTAGTTGGGATTGGTATCAAATGGGAAAACTTAGTGGAGGGCGAGCAATCAAATCACTAGCTATAAGGTTTTCGATTCGAGATAGTGTTGAGCCATTCATAACATTGTTCGGCTGTTTTTGTGGATTTTCGTAATCGTGTTCTCAATTTGGTTTGTCGATTGCTTGCATATTGTCATCAATTGTCGTTTCACCACATATGCATGGCATACATCTCATTCCATATGCATTTGTGAACGTGTAGAGAACGATCCCGCGGAGGGTGAAGTGGCCGCGATCGAGGGTGATCACGGTGGGCAGGTTGTCACTGAGGATCCGGCAGAAGCAGCAGGCAAGCACCTAAACATATTTACCCCATTATATGATTTTATCTTAGAGAATTAAATTGCTTATTTGGTCGATTAAGTATGCATTAGGAGTTGAATGGTGGGAACAGTGTTAAAACCTATTTGCTGCACATACACTCCTTGAAAATTGTGGAACACTTCCTTCGGAACCAAAATATGGGTAATTATAACGAGTCTACGCTTAGTTTTGCTTAGATGTTGGGTTGGGCCAAGTGGGGAATGGTTCTCCCGTTTGTGATTATTAACAATTGTTTCACTTCACACATGATGGGTTGGAATGGATGTGATTGTGAGTTGGAATTGTTAAAATGTAGACCGGGCGGGGAGTTGGTTCATTTGGGTATGGAGACTCAAATGTGTAGTCCCGTCTGTGTCAGTTAAGGACCGATCCGTAAGTGGAATAAGATTGAGCACACCCCGGTTGGTCGCATGCCCGATTATGGTACGGTAAGCCACTCTTTCTTTCATATTGAATCGATGGACCGTAATTTCCTGTGGTTGGACGTGGTTGAGGGCGAGGCTTAGGCCGGCTCTCGAGCGCCAAGCTGGGCTTGGGGCAGCTTCGAGGGTGCTAGGTTTCGGACCACGTGAGGAGGCGCTTCAGCGATTGGGTATGGATGGGAGGGGGTTGACATGAGGCCCTTCGTGGTACGTGTCGTGCGATCAATGCTTCCCTGCAGGGTTAATTAAGCGATTCGAATTGCCGCGCTCTCGGATATGAGCAAGCTTGATCCGAACTTCTTCTGCGTAGTAAATAACTTGAACTTGCAGCTCGCCGTTGGGCTTGAGCCTTAAAATGGTTATGCATTTCTCTACTTTAATTATTGTTTCTTTCAACCTCACACTAGAAGTAAGTGCGGTCTATAACTGCTTTAAAGTTGTAATTGGTCTAATTGTCACACTTATATTACAAATGTTAATGCTTTTCTGCACCTTTACCTTAAGTTTACTCCTTGCTACAACTAAATGCATAATCCTTTGGAGTCGGTCATATATGGACCCCCGGGTAAGTCTTGCGAGTACCTTTTGTACTCATGCTTCTGCTTTGTGGTTTTCAGGTGAGGATCAGGTGGGTGGATGCGAGTTCTGCCCTTACTGCCTCTCGGTGACCGGGCGGGGCACCGAGTAGAGGCTTAGCGCGACATCGCACACGCCCGGAAGTGTTCAGGGGCAGAACACTTCCGGAGAAGTTTTATTTTGCTAATGTGTTGCGATTTGATTCATTTTGTTGTATAGATAGCCTTCTAAATTGTGTCTCGTCGTTGTTTAAGTCCTCGTCGTGTTCCGTGGGTTGTTTCTATACTTGTGATCGTGTTGCTGTTGTGGTTGTTGCATTACTTTTGGATATATATATATATATATATATATATATATATATATATATATATATATATATTGTAACTGTGTTTTCTTGTCTGCTGAGTGGATGTCCGTAGTTTGCAAAAAGGTCATGCCGAATTTTCGTAGAATGTTGGGTCTTGGTGTTTCTCGTGTTCGGTTTGGGTTGGTGTTTGGTTTTTGTGTGGTTCTCGTGTCGGGTTTTGGTTGTGGTTGTCGGGTTTGTCTTTTTGCGTGTGTTTGCTTCCGCGCTGCGTTTGGTTTTATAGTTTCGCGTTCGTTGCCCCCTTTACGTAAATTGAGTTGATGTGGTCTTGGAAACCGGTATGTGGGATCCTGGGCGAGTTTTGGGTCGCATACCGGGGGAATACCGGGATTGTTGTCGAGTTATTCGATTTGCATCTTTGTTGCCTCGCTTGGGCTTGGGTGCTAGCACTGTGAGCGCCATCGGCGACCCGTTGCTAGCCTCCAAATCCGATGAGAGCGACAGGGCATTCAAATAACCCGAGGACGGTCTGGGCGGCTCCTCACAGTACCGATTCTGGTAATTGGAGTTCAACTTCATAACGTAACTCCTCCTTCAGCCCCATAATAAAATGATTGACGAAGAACTCCTCAGTGCATGCTTTAGTGTATGCACGCACCTTGAACATGGCTGTTTCAAACCGCTCCTTATATTCAGAGACGGTTCCCGACTGTCGTAACTGAATCAACTCCCGCATGAATCTTCGATCATCATATATGCCAAACTCTGACTCCACCGCTGCCATAAAACATTCCCAATCTCCCAAACGCTGCTCAGTTTGATAGGCTTGGAGCCACATGGATGCGTTCCCTTCCATATGCATGGCTGCTGCTGTCACCCACAATGATTCACCAATAGTATACATGTTAAAATATCTCATATAACGATCCTTCCAAATGCGAGGTTCGGTGCCATCAAACTTAGGGAAAGACATTTTTGGGATTGGTAATTTGCGCTCAGGCCCCACTGCATCGAACCCTTAATAAGATGTTGCTCGACTGAATTTGAAATTTGCAGAGTGATTCATCAATGGTGGAAGAGTGCATTTACCCAACAGTCCGGCCGATGTTGCCGTCATAGCCCCAATTGGAGTTGCCGCTATTGGCTCCTTCTGTTTTGGCGTGACAAAGCCCGCTTCATCTCGCTGACGCTCGGCTGATTGAGCCCCAATTATCTTGTTCATCACTTGGGTTGTCTGGTGGAACTGCTCCATGAGTCCCGAGATGACCGTGCGATGTTCCTCCACCTGCGCTTGAATCGCTGGGATAGATTCAATGGGTTTGATTTTCTCCACAATGATCTCCAGGCTAGCCTTCAGCGATTCCCATCTCTCGTCCATCTGTGCCCACCGCATCTCCTCATACTCAGAGGCCTCCCCCATTGCTTCCAAAAGCAATTTAGTCTGCACAGATGGTTTCGTCGGCGCCGTGATGCCAAATCGATTAGACCAACCAGCTAGGGTTCGATTTACTCGGATCAAAGCATAACCGAGAGCGTCAAACTCTAATCTGGGATTTTATAGCCTAATCGGAAAAAAAAATCCCAACAATCGGATGGCTCTGATACCAAATGTAATGTCCCAACAGAAAACAGCACAAGAACCGACAAGAAAATGAATAGTATCCGACAATCCGTAAGCTCCAACTTCAAAATTCAGAGCGATCGATACATAGTAAGAGTTTAGATTGGAGGAATAGAAGAAGAATAGGGGAAAGATAGATGGGACTTGAGGAAGAAGAAAGAAGAATCACGACATCATCTTTTCTGTCCTGCAATACAACTCGTTCCCTGAATTTATACTCACGCACTCACGCGACCCCACCAGTCAGACAATACTTCCATTGTCGCTGGCGCCTTGTGTCTTCCCGCCTTGTGCTCCTTGTGTCTGTTCACCTTGCGCTCCTGTCGTAACAGAAGCTAGCGTATTTTGTCCAAGGCAAAGGCAAATATTTACAAGCAAGATGATCTAACAGAAGAGACAGAGAAACCAGGGGAACCAAGGGGGTAAACCTGGGTGAGCAGACTGCGTCGGCACACCGAGCGGCGACTCCTTCTGCAGCGCAAGAACAAGAAACACTTCAGCATACGCTGACAACTCGAATCATACAGTAATCAACATCGAGAAACCGCAAGGGCGAGCGCATACGACCTTGGTGGTGTACACCTTGTCTCCCTTGTCGTTGATGTAGTACTGGAGATACATCTTGGATCGACGCGGCGGGATCGGCCCCGAAAAATTCGTCAAAACGGAAGCGGGTTCGCTTCTAAGATCACCGGGAACTGCAATCGACAAGAGCAGGAGGGATTGAGCGTAAGCGAGAAGTTAAGACCAACTCCAACGGCGTCCCTTCCCACGACCCATTCCCTTCGCGAAGGGAGAAATGAAGCGGAAGGGAGCCGAGAGCCGCTCCAACGGCGTCCCGTCGCGGCCGGCCCTCGCTCGGGAAAGGAGAGAGGTTCCCAAGCGGGAGGGTTCCTCTCTCCAATCCCATCGGCCTCTCGACGGTTGCTTCGCGCGGCGGTTGGGATCCGATAACCACAATCGCTACACTCTGCGCCACCGCGGCGTCCGCCTCCGTCTCCTCCCTCGTGCCGGCCGCCGCTTCTTCTAGTCGACCGAAGCGGCCGCGCCGTCCCGCGTCGGCCGGTAGCAGTGGAAGCAGAAGGGCCCCAAGGCGGCGAAGGATTCGATTCACCAGGAGCTCCTCCTCCGCCTCGCGACCAGCCGATCCCGCGAGGCTCCGCCGCGCAGAGGTGAGGCCTATCTCTCTCTCTCTCTCTGCGCTCGATTCAATCTGCCCCAATTCTAGCTCTCCGTCTCCACTTCGCTTGGCTAGGATTAGGATTAGGATTCCGTTCGGTTGGGCTGCGTTTCCATCTGGTTTGATTCGTGCAGTTTCCAATTCCGTGATGTGTTTAGGGCGGCGGCGCGCAGCGATTTGCTTAGGTTTAGCTTGGCGCATGGGTCTTGGAGTTCGCGGTCTTCTCGATCAGTGACTAATTAGTCGGTTTAATTCTGATGAAGAGCTTGGTGCCTTGACATGAGGATTTCATTTGCTTCCTGCTGAAAATTTGAGAATTCCGTTGCATTTATGTGGTCAAAGGTTTCTTTGTTGCGATGGGCGTGAACGATTCTTATTGTACTGCAGATGTGTTAGCCCTAGGAAAGGAGGAAATTTCAGAGGTCTAGTTGCTGATGAAGTAACGAGTCTATTATCATTGTTTATTGTTTTTTTCTGAAAAATCCTTTTGTTTTCTGGAATATGTGTTTGACAATTTCATTATCGGTCTTGTCTGATCCATATTTTGTATGATAGTATATCAGATTAGTATAGCTCGAGGTCTTAACATCTTTCAGCTTATAACTGCTTCTTAACCATTGATGATGTGGTGACCTTTGCAAAATGTATACAGGTTATCACCGATGAAACTGGTCTTAGAAGTGACATGCAAACCAAACAATATCACTTTTCCTGGTTTAACCAGTCCCTACTATAGTATAGAGTTTGACAGAATCAAAGTTTTGAACTGGCATCCTTATAGTCATGGTTTCTGTTTTACATTTAGAGAGTGCTAGATTATGCATTGCAAGATAAAACGATGCACTAGATGCTACCTGATATTTTTCTTGGATGCATATAACCAAGCAACAAATGTGATGACTGAGCTGCATCTAGAGTTGTAAATGAACTCATATCGAATGAGCCCAGCAGGCCTGAATTTGTTCAAGTTGCATTAAAGGCTTCAGCTTGAATTATGTATGTGCACAAATTATAGGAGTTTTGCTTGAGGGAAGCTTGAAGAGGCTGCATGTTTGCTCAAGGGAAGCTTGACAACAAGATTAAAATTGATATTTTGGTTTTGAATTGATATAAGGGTCAAACTTAGCTCATTTCTGACACAGTCAGCTTCCAGCTAAGCTAGAATTCAAGCTTATCTTGGTTGGGTCACATTTTTGGCCAATGCTAACAGCTTGTCACATTTTTAGTTATTGAGTAAGTAGCTAAATTGATTACCCTTGTAGTGCATGACCTTGTTGAATGATTTGAATTTATCTTTCACACTTCTTTGTATTACTAAGTTATTCTTACCTTGTTATGCTCATAAAGTTGGCTGCCCATATGCAGTTCAATTAATCATGACTCATGAGTCCCTTATAAATTAGTGATTGTCTGATGTCCTTGTAGGTGAGAAGATAGACCAAGCAAGAGCTACAGGAGTATGAAAGATAAATACAGTTAGTCTGATGTCATATGGTTTTAGCTTTTGAATGCTTGAATGTTTCGAACCAAACTAGAAGTCCACCAAACCTAAATAACAAAAATCCATCTGTGAATGAGAGAATTTCCAAGCCAATCATTCAATTGTTTATTGCATGTAAAATAACTTAAAAGGAGCACAACGTTTCCAATGCTATGCACTTTATAATTTTACAGATTTAATGCTTGGATATTCTTTCCATTTGTGAATCACTGAAGGGGTGACGACTGACATATATAGCAACACATGCTTGTATTACTTTAGCTACTGAATATAGGCAAGAAGTGGTAAGTAAGACGTACCATAAAATGGCATTCTGATATATTGTGATTTATCTTTATGAACAAGGCAATTAACTGATTCTGATACTCACTTGCAGGGGAGGCATCTTTGAAAGAAGGAGTAGGAGGGCAAAACCCTAACCAACATACTAGGGTTCCCACTTCACCATCTTCTCTTTTGGTTCTGCCATATACTGTATGAAATGTATGACAATACTTTTGATGAGATTCTAAAACCCCATTTTGCACATAACAAGTCAATGTACCAATTGGCACTCCCAAATCATGTATAATTTATTGTCCAATAGTATCATCGTGTTTGCCAAGCATATGACACTGGATTTGATGATATGTTATGCACCTTTCACTTGACATAATTCATGTCGACCTTCAGAATCATAGATGTTAGCCCAAAAAGTGAGATTTAACTTTATCAAGGCCAATTACCATATAGAATTGCTTGGTTGGTTGGAAGTGGATGAGGAAAAGTTAGGTATTTTTTTGGAAGGGAAGGGACTGAGAAAGGGAATCTGTTGGAGTGTTTTGCTTGGAAGGGAATGGAAACTGGGAAGGAAATCCCTTCAGGGGTTGGGAAGGGAATGAAACCCTGGAAAACGGTTGGAGATGGTCAACAGGCGGCTCGTGGAGGCGGGATGGGAGCACGGGTACCTGGCGGCTAGGGTTCCTGGGAAGCGAGGGTATAAGGGGGATTCACACAGGGAAGCGGGGGTTCGTGTTTTTATCAGGGATATGCGGCCGACAAGCGGGCCCCGCTAAGCGGGATGGGCATATGGTCCCACATGTCATCTCTGTTGACGCTGAGAGTTGTCGTTGTGCAGCGGGCCGAATTTTTTCCCAGGTCATCCATCAGAGCCGCTGAACTTTACAGCCTGGGGTCATCGGACGGTCGATATAATTTGAAGTCAAATCTCTCTCTCTCTCTCTCTCTCTTACTCACCTCAAATCAAGTTCGAGTTTAGATTTGTTGCTTGTTTTAATTGCCAAGTACTTTCTGCAAACGTATGCCACAAGTTTGTAGAGCTTATGTAAAGCAAAAGAAGCTGGGGAGATATGTGCAACTGTAGCACACATTCAACCATCCATACAAGCAAGTGGAAAACAGCATTATTTAAGTGCGCTTTGGTCGTTAATTCTTTTTCAAATGATTATATGCTTATTAGTGGATATGAAAAGAGGGGGAAAAAAGGTTCGGATCAACAAACACAGTGCAAATGGTGCGTTAGAAGTTCCTTCCATTAAGCTCGATCCCGCTGGCTATATTTGAAGACATGTTCTCGCTTTAGTATTGTCAAGGCAAAAACATTGCCAAAACGAGCCGTAGCTCGTTTGGTTTGAGAGTCATCGAACTCCCAGTCGGTCTCGCAGGCCTCATCTTAGTTTGGGTACATACGCGTATTTGTGTTTAGTGATACAGTGTATTCCTACGCTTTAGAGGTTCCGGTACCTCAAAAAAAAAAAAAAATTCTTAGCGTGTGTAGCGACTAGCGAATACATACGCGTGTATATTGTGTACGTCTTTGTACCCTTAAAAAAACATTACCAAAGCAGATCGAGTAATAGAGTCGCATAATTAAGAAACACACGCATGTTAACATAGTACCAAAGGGGGACCTGCATAGCATGTTTACCTGTAGTACGTCTCCCTTGAAATTTACTTCTGTTTGGGACATGAGAATTTTTTTAGATCCTAGCAGAAATTGAACGGTTTCCTATGAAATTCCTATGTTCCAAACACGACTGTATACATACATTTCGAAAAGTTTTTTTTAATCTAGATCTATTCACAAACAGTTCGGTACCCACGTTTTTGTCTTGAGAAATTATTGATGCGATCCGTTAGTAAAATTGCATCCTACCTTTCTCCCTTGTTAAGAGCAATTTTGTAGCCTGTGTGACTGTCAAAACTAAAACAATTCATAAGGGCTATGCTGGGATGGGTTCCAAGTGGACACACATGAGTGTGTACCTCCTTTGATGTTGAAATTTTGCATAGCTATGGGATACGACCTCCCCTAAATTTCCACTTTTTAGGGAATTTTTGGAAGCTTTTACATATGAAAAGCGAAGATATATAGCACCCTTAAAGAGGATATGTTCTCGATCGGATTGTCACAACAGCTCCCTAAGTAGGAATAGTGCAGTATGGGCAACGACATGCGAGATCACATGTATGTTGTGTGAATTTTATACGCAAGCATAACAGATAGCAGTTGTTATTGAATGAATGATAATTTACAAAAAAAAAAAAAAGTCTCGGATGAAAATCTACCAAAATACCAGTACCTGAGCGAACAGTTTGTGAAGGCATATGTAATCATGGATTCAGCTACTGAATCTCAAGGTATAAGAGCTCAAATTCACAATTGTGAAAGTACATGAGCTTTTCCAACAACCGTATTTGCGAAATTTTTTTAAATAATATATTTTTTATTCAAATTGAAAAATTATACTTTTATTCAAAAAAATTACAAAAATATACCTATGTCGTCATTTGAATTGGCGACAGGAGAGACCTCAACCTTGTCGACTAAATGAATCTACGACGAAATAATCCGTCGGTCAAATTGGGACAAAACAGTTTCTATCACCAATTGAAATAGCGACAGAAGTATATTTTTGTAATTTAAATGAAAAAGACATTATTTTAAAAGAAAATTCCGTATTTGCTGCCCTCCCATTTCCTCTTCTTCGAAAAGAAAACAAAAAGAACTTATCCCCTAACAAAAGCGCTCTAAAATGAGCCAAGCTAGCATGCCATGGATGCAGGTAGGCTACTCGATCGAAGTGGACTATAGTTGGTGTTGCATCCTTATCCACCAACACCACAACGGCCTTTCGCTCTCACCCCTGTAGTCACTAACGTGTATTCCCCACGCGCATAGCATATCTCGGTAGCGCAGCAGTAGGAAGCCCAGGACCAAAAGAACGTCTCGTAGTATTGCTGTAATTATTAAGCTATATATAGCTAGGTAGCTAGTAGAAAGCGAGTCGTTGATCCTGCAGCAGAGGGGAGCATGCGCTGCCCCAGCAGCAGGCCCCGCCGTCGACGTCATGCACCACGTCGTCGAGGCTCCATAGGCTGCCCCACGTGGCGCCGCCGTCGATCTCCTCGCTGGACGCGGCCTCGCTCGTCGAGGCGCTGGTGGCGCCGCCGCCGTCGAAGAGATAAGCCGACATGGGGTGGTACAGGAAGTCGTCCATGCCCGGCATGTCTTGTATCATCATCAGGTCGTCCTGCGGCGTCAGCGCTGGTGTTGTTTCGTCTGCATGGCTCGCTGCACCGACGCTGTCCGCGCCGGCGTCGTCTCGATCGTGCTGCTGCTGCTGCTGCTTCTGCTGGCCTTGCAGCTGGCTCTGTTGCATCTCGCGGCGCTGCTTCAGGAACCGCGCCCTCGCGCGCTCGATGTTCCTGGACGGCTTGCCCTTCTTGAAGTGCGTCCTCCAGTAGTTCTTGATCTCGTTGTCCGTCCGGCCCGGGAGGCTACGCGCAATCGTCGACCATCTAGAAGAACAGAATGCCATCGGTTTTGTCAGTTCCCGTCATGGCTACGCTTGTACGGAGAATGGAGGTGAGCTGCCACCGTGCATTCTTCAGAAGAGATGCAGACAGTACCTGTTTCCCCACAGGGCATGCAGCTCAAGTATGACGCTCTCCTCCTGCGGTGTGATCTTGCCTCTCCTGAGGTCAGGCCTCAGGTAGTTCACCCACCGAAGCCTGCAGCTCTTGCCGCTTCTCTTCAGACCTGCAGAGCACGACAAGCAGACCCATGTAAGACGGATAAAATTAGCCCCTTGGCCTACGTACGCAGAAAGTAACCCACCTGCCACCACCCCATTTGGCGTACGCGTGTACGACAGCTTAGCTAATTTAACTAACAAAAAAGAGCTTAGCGAGTGACCCGAAACTAGCTGCCAGAGGCCCAGAAAGAAGGATTATTTCCTCGTTTAGGTAGCTAGCTACCAGAAGACGAATTGTACGGACGAATTTACTTGCGCATGCATGCTGGAGCCTGGAGCACCAAACAAGAAAATCGAATCGTGCGCAACATGTACAATCTAAAATTAACCTACCCCACTTGCAGGTTCGATCGGCTGAACGAACTTGCAACTTGCTACTGCTAATTGGTAAAAAAAAAAAAAGTGTCCAAAATCATAGGAAACCAACGGAAGAAATGCCAATCAGACAAGAGCAACGATCGGCACCTGTGAGCCTGGCGACGGAGTTCCACCTCCCTTCCCCGTGCTGCCCCACGTACTCGACAAGCAGCTTGTCTTCCTGCGCTGTCCATGGCCCTTTCCTCCACCCGCCCTCCTCCCTTCCCCAACCAAACTGCTGCGGCTGCCCCTCCATTCCAACAGTCTCTCGTCTACCTAAATAACTCTCTTTTCTTTCTCCTCCAAGCTTGGGCGTACGTACGTACGTATTGGGCTGTATATTCTTCAGCTCCTCCTGATCGGGCTGTCTCCCACCCCAGTGAGCGAGCGAGGCGATCGATGCAGCAACGGAGTGAGCTATCGCTGCGTATATATTAGCGCAGGCTGGCTAGCTGTTAATTATTCTCCGGGTCACCACGGGCCATGTCGCTGTCAGGGGCATCCCACTGCCACTGCTTTCTGAGGAGCTGGCGATCGGTGTCGCGGGTAATTTTAATAAACATTTCCCTCCCTTTTCTTTTTTTCTCCATCGATATGATGATGGATTACCGACTTACCGTAGGGTTTCCTGCCGAAAGCGCGGCCTGGGCGCCTAGGTTAGCTGCGTCCTTTTTTCGTGTTGCTTGGAGTAGCCACGACAAGGACAAACCATGCTTCCTAGCTTGCTGCTAGCCTTCCTGGTGAAGCAAATCCTTACTTGCAACTGTTCTTGCTAGCACTATATACGGTAATTCGTGTACTTTGACATTTTTTTTTTGGTAGTGTGCTGTTTCTAGTTGCTGGTGCATCTAGATGTGCTAATTAAGCAGGTAGACATAAACCTTTGGACTGTGTACTACTAGTGCAACTATGAACGTCCTTGGTTCAAAGAATTTTTTAGAGATACTTGGGGCGTGTCTCGTACGGTTTCTATATGTGCTGCTCCACGTGTTGTGTTGCAAGAGTGTGGTGTGAGAGTTCGTGGCTCGCGGCAGCGTAGCCACGTACGTTAGCTTGTTACGTTTGGAATTTCAATCGCCAACTGGTAAAGTACAATATAATGTTGTCTTGTTTCGTAGGACGGATTAATTTTTTTTACAGCGAAGGAATATTTTTTCCAATCGAGCTTCTTCGTACTTCTGTCACTACCAGATTTACATTTTTTCCCCGATGATCAGTATACTTTTAATCTAGTGTTTTTCTCATATAGCAGACTGTATTTATATTGCAATCCAAATCATTCTCAAAGGTTAGAAATAACTCTCAGTCAAAATATTGCGACAAAATGACAAGATGATGGGCACGTGAAAGAACCATTACAAAGGAAGTTATGTAGTATTCAATCCAAGCATGAAGTATCATGCTTAAGTTTCGGCACCTCCCTCTTCAATGTTGGCAAAGAATTAAATTACTGTTGACCATCTGCCATACTTATATTAGACCCTCATCACTGACGGTTTTGAAAAACCATCTATGATAACCCTCCATCATTGACCCTTCTAACAAAAAATCATCAGTGATGACTACCAGTGTGGGTTTCATGCCATCGTACACTGACTTATATCAAAGATGGTTCGTAGCTATAATCGTCTGTGATAACCTATTGTCACATACGGTTCGTGATTAGAACCGTCTGTGATGTGTATTTCATAAACGGTTTCACAAACCGCCTGTGATGTGCAACGATTATCATTGACATATAGTTACAGACGATTTAGAAAATCATATGTAATTAAGGCTTTGAACCGTCTGTGATGTCCTTGTCTGTAGTAGTAGTAGAGCATTGTAGATGTTAATTACGCTTCTGTATTATATATATCAACTTTTACAAGCAGTTATTTTTCTGGTCCAACGTCACACGTGACTCAGCTGGTATTTTTTTCCTAGTCTATTGTAAATTGTAATCCAGGCTGGTCAAACTTGGCCCCAGGGCATATAGATTCCAATCCCGACAGAGATTTCAAAAATTTCGGTAGAGATTTCCGATTTAGGATCTTTCAGATCCTAAATCTCGACTGGGTAAAAAAATTAAAAAATAAAATAAAATGCTACGGTATGTATCCAAATGTCGATGAGATCTCGGTGATTTCGACTGAAATTTTGAATTTTTTTTAACCGGATTTTCATTTTTCTTGGCCGGATTTAATTGGATTTAGGGCCAAGACTATCCATAAAAAATTTTAACATGTTTTTGACTATTTTTTGGTAAAAAAAATTTTACACTTGGAGTTAATCCATTTAGGTACTGTAAAACAAATGCCCGGAGTTCTTTCTATTGTTTTGTCTGCAACTGTATAGTATATCTATTGCGGACACAAACATCATTGCAAAGAAGAATGGATGTGGCTATATATTTTGAGCTTTATTGGATTTGCTATATATATATGATATATAAAAATTAGCTCAGTTTAGTATAATAACATATTAGTTCAAATAAAATATTATGTGGCAACTGACATAATTGAATAGATGCACTGTAAGAAAGAGAACTGATGGAACATTTTACATTTAAGTTTCTCATTTTGCTAAGTTTGGTTAATTCGGTTAAAACCGAAATCGAAACCGAACTATCGGTTACCGAATTTTTCATACACAATTCGGTTTCAATTTTGGAATAACCGAATTTCCAAATAAACCGAAAACCGAAACTGAATTTTTCGGTTAAACCGAACGCCCAGTCCTAATTGGCGTGTTTTAGCTCATGGGAATACCCAACTCTTCTGTCTGGTGAACTACATATAGTGGTTATACGCTCCTTTATGCTCAACAACAGAAGGCTGATGCAATCTTTTCCTGAATCCATATTTCGGTCTATGCCAAACATCTACATGTAATACACCTACTTTGTTTTTTTCTTTTGTGTTGTATTGACTAATTTTACCAACTTATTTTTATCCCCTTCCTACCAGCACGTCGTCTACAGAGAAGTTTCTGTTTGAAGTCGAAATTCAAGTAGTAGATTATTATTGGACTACGTATTTTATTATTGGAAGAATGGCATATGGTGCATAACGTTATGCTACACATTAAATGTAATGTGTGGACCAATACTCCGCTTATTCTACCATCAGTAATGTAGTAATTGGTGATAATAGAAATTAATCTGGTTGTTGAATTGTTAAAGGTATAATAGACATTTTTTAATACATAGGAATATATATAAAACTTTTCAAATGACTTGAAGTTCATTTGTTACATTTGAAAAATCAAAAACTGATTTTACATACGGTTTTTATCACGACTTTACCACTGTTAGATTTTTTAAAAATTCCTTATGCTTGATCATCATCTCAAATTTTTATGGGAACATTAGTGATGTGTGGGGACCATCCAATTTTTTTTTCAAAATTACCATTTTTCGGTCTGTTCAATGAGGACTGAGATCTCGGTGATTTCGGACGAGATCTCGGATTTCTCGGTTGAAAAAAAAAACGGATTTTAAATTTGGTTTTTGCATTTCGTCTAAATTTTATCTGAAATTTCCGAATCTCACTGAGATTTCGGATTTCAGCCGCCTCCGAGATTTATCCAAAAACGAGATTAGAAACATTAGAGGGGCATGTATACCCAAATTAGTTGGAGCACAGTGAAGTATTAGAGTTGCTCTTAGATTTAATTGATAACCTCCTTTTTAAAGCAAGTTGACATGTTTTACTATATAGAGTTCGTAAATATTTTCTACAATTTCAAAGAACATGACACGATGTATCAACGGTGAACAAGCCTATACGGCTATATATACTATGGCCAAGGTTTCAAATTTTGTTTTAGGTTTTCATCTCGGCATCCTCCGAAATCTGAAATTTCGGCGAAATCTCGTTATTTCGGACGAAATCCAAATGAAATACAAAAAGGAAAATTTGAATATGGTAATTTTTTAACTGAAATTTCCGAGATTTCGGCCAAATTTTAGGTGCTGTCGTCCTTTGAATTTTTTAGGGTTTTTTAAATTTTGCTGGAATTATGATTTATCGATTGTCCCAAACGAAAAATGATGTGAAGAATCCAATCCGGCCAAAATCCGGTCAAGTCCGATCAATTCAAATCTCGGTCAAATTTACGAAATTTTAGGTTTCTGTAGCACTTTGAATTTTTTAGAGTTTTCTTAATTTCGTCGAGATTATAAAATTTGGAAGGGTCCAATATCCAAAATCTCGTCAAGATTTCGCGAAATCTTGACGAGATTTTATTCCCTAACTATGGCCCAGCTCAGGTGCCCATTGTGCCACGGCCGACCCTACTTAGGACAGCTGACTCGCCTTACTTTCGTTTGAACAATCTCACTCGTGTGTCGCCACTCGCCACATGGACACAGTTGACTTGCCTTGCAATATATGTGCGCGTGGCCTACCCGTTGAAGTTGCTCAAGTTGTCCCTTTGCCCGGTTCCTAGAAATATTTTGTGAAAAGCGGATGAGAGTTTGGATTGTTCATGTCTATTCTCTTATACAATTTTTTTGTTTGTTTGTAAATTTAACTCTCTAATGTATGATTTTTTTGTTGTAAAAATAACCTTCTCTTTCACCGTAGGAGACGCGACAGACGATACGTGTCCCCTACCGCACCTGAGGAGTGCAGAACCTAGCGGGCTCCACGGGAGCTAGCGCAGGCGCAGGAGGATGCACTTTTGCGATGGGGGAGCGTGGGAGGACACCTTCCGCGGCCTAGTGGCACGGTAGCAAGTCGCCCTTGCACTCGCGCATGCGCGCACACTTGCCCGCGCTCATCCCTGCCCATGCCCTGCCCGGCGCTCGCTCCCACCCACTGTACACCCGCGCGTCACTGCCCACGCTTGCTCCTGCTGGCGTGTCGCCTACTTGCGCTCGTGCCTCACTCTCGCGCCCACGTCACACTCCCAGGTGGGGCAGGCGACACGTGCCTTTCGCGATGGGGAGAGAGTTATTTTTTGTAAAAATATACATGAGGATGTTAGATTAAAAAAAAAACATATATACAATGGATTAGATATAAACATTAAATCTAATTTTGTTTCTCAAGTCGCTCAGGACCTCAGATCTGGTAGACGTACTTCAATATTGTCGCTTTTCATGGGTACGCCCCCTTCATATATGCAATTCCACACGAGAGATCGAAGTGGCTTCCTCCCATCCATCCGACTGTACTGTCATTCCAACAGAACCAACTCGGTTTATAACATTTGCCCAATTAGCCTAGGAACAGACGACTCGTGGATCCCATGGCTCAAACAGCACACGCTCGCTACGAGTACGAGGCAGCACCCTTTACCCGAGTTAAGAGAATCTATTGATCCGCGAAGTTTCTGAATTTAAATCCCAAAAGTGAACGAATTTTTTTTTGTTTTGTTTAACCAAATATGGAAGTTTTTGAATTTAAATTTTTTAGAGTCAAAACTTTTCGATTTGAATTTTTTTGAGGTGAAACTTTCTAAATTGAATTTTTTTTGAGGTGAATCTATTGTTTTGTTTATTCGATTTAAATTTTTTTTGAGTTGAACATTCCGATTTGAATTTTTTCGGTTGATATTTTTTTGACTCTCGAACCAAATTTTTTTTAAGCAAAACTTTTTCGAACTGAAAGCTTTTCGAATCAAAAGTTTTATGAGTTGAAACTTTTCGATTTTGAAATTTTTTCGAGTTGAAACTTTTTGGTTTTGAAATTTGCTGATTCAAAACTTTTTATGTTGAAATTTTCCGAGTTGAAACTTTTCCAGTTGAAATTTCCTAATTTGAAAATTTTTTATTTAATTTTTTTAGATTTAAATTTTGTGTTAAAACTTTCTATTTAAAATTTTGAAAGTCCAAACATTCTATTTTAAATTTTTCGTGTTAAAAGGGGGAAGAAGGGGTGGGGGAAGTGAGTAGGGAAAAAAAGAAAGAAAGGGAGAAGATAGATGGAGAAGATGACATATGGCACTTTAAGAAGATGAATTTAAATTTATTAGTTTGAAGTTTAACCTCAGAATAGTCATTCTCAATTAATCTTGAATTAAGTTCATCACGAAATCTTTACCACTGGCATCCGGCCCTCAAAGGTAATTTTACCTTGCTCAATCGTTAACCTGAAACGCACCAAACGGGTTGATTAGCTAAAATAAGCTCAACCTGACGGCGATCGAAAGGTTAGCCTAACTCGTCGATCGAACACCTGGCCGTCGCAGCGGATCTCCCGGTCGCTTCAAGGCAGAGCAATTCTCGACGGAAGACTGAGCTTTTCTATCTCCCCGCATCTTGTTTCTTCAAATGTAGTCTTTGTATAGACACAATTGTAAAATAGTCTTTTCTTCTATCGTAGAAGCATTGACTGATGATACATATTATCTATTACACTCATGTACCACTGTAGACACTATTGAGTTAGGGAAGATGACACATACCACATGTCGAGCTAGGGCAGCGCTGCAGAAACCTGTCGCACTCAAGCATCGTGTCATGGCAGATCATGCCGCCTGTCGAGCGTCTATTGAGCCGCTCTGCCGCGGTACGTGCAGGATGTGGTCTTAAGCCTCCACCGTGGTATATGAGAAGCTACTTTTGTAATTCCGTTCGGATAGAGGCTAAATTTCCAAGAAAGAAATAAAGGGGGCCAGAAAAACGCTAAGAACTCTGCCGCGACGCGGTTAGGAGAGACACCGGGCACGCCTTAATTCGATAGCCATCGCCATCGGCAAAAAGCCCGGCCGGCCGCGCGGCAAATGCACGAACCGCCAGCCGGGTTCTGATCCTTAATTTGACCACACCATATACTCATCTACGTACGTACGCGGCCGCGGTGCGCGCCCTATTACGTCGTCCCGGCACGAGTACGACCGGTCGATCAGGTCGTCCCGTCGTCAACACGGCCGGGGCTGGGGCCTAACCCCACCCGCGCCGCGGCGTCCGACGTACAGTGCGCTGGCTCTGACCCGGGGTCAGTCGCCGCTGTGGCCACCACGCGCCCGCCCGACCGACCGCCCGCCCGCCCGCTCACTCGGTTTGGATCGTCCTCGCCCTACAAAAGAAAGGGAGCGACTAGCTAGTGCGCCCGTGTGTGGTGCGGGTGGGCGCTGATGACACGAGATGTGATCGTATGCGCGCTTTATTATAGTAGGGGCTAAGGATTAAACATGGGGGTGCAAAGAGCAAAAACAACGGACGAATTGACGAGGTTCACTAGCTACGTACTCGAGGCGTTTGCGGTTTGCTGGCTGGTGTCGTGGTGGATGGCATGATGCCAAGGGGCGAATTGCTCGCCGGATTCGTTAGTTGCCCATGATGGGCTCATGACATCCGAAGACCTCCGGCCGTGTTAGTACTATATCGCTATGGTACGTGTTGCACGTGGTCTACAGTGCTAAGGCCTGTTTGGATCAATTAGCAGCTAATAGTTAGCTAGTTAATAGTTTCTAGCTAATATTAGCTAGATAACTATTAGTTGGAGGGTGTTTGGATTCACCAGCTAATATGCAGCTAATAGATGCTATTGTCCAGAATACCTATGCTATTAAATGCTATTGGTGGTAGACGCGAAGGGTATTTTGGTTAAATATCACATATTAGCTCCTATTAGCCGGGTTTGGCTAGCTAATGAGATAAGCTAGGTGTCCAGCTAATATTAGCTGATCTATTATTAGCTGGGGGTGTTTGGATCCACTCCAGCTAATTTTTAGCAGCTAACTATTAGCTGCTTGGATCCAAACAGGCCCTAAGTATTCGCCGTTTAACTTTATTCGACGATAAGTAGGGCTTACAAGGCGCCGAATATTGCTCGGTTGGCTAGAGTGAGTACGGAGGCTCGTAGAACTGGAGGTATGTGTGAGTGTACGTTTGTAATTTGCTTATTATTCTTTTTTTATAATTAAATGTTAGAACTTTTGTCTAATTTTTTAAAAAGAAAAATAGGGTTCACACGTAGCATCGATGTTTCTTTACATTGGAGCGGTAATTTTGTCGAATGGAACGTACGGCTAGCTGATTATTTCGTGAATTTTGGTGGCATACGCTAGAAGCGTCTTTTTAGAACTGCACGTTGGTTAGTTCGCAGAGACGTGAGATTGCCTTCACCTTAATCTCCACATGTCACCTTAATTTACGGCTTTACGCACACTTGACATGCCTACAATGGGGGTGCGTTTGTGGTATGTGCATGCGTGTGCTTGTATCCATTTGTTGCAACAAATGAAAAGGAGTGATTTTTAACTATCAAGGGATAGTTTGTAGCTGTCGTGTTGTGCTGTGATCGATGTGTTGTCTAATTGGTTACACTACTTTTATCAATTTTGTGTAAGATTTTGTTGTTATAACTTTAAAAAGGATGATATCAACTTACTGTAATACAGAAAAGTGGAAATGGTATGTGCTTTTAATAAAGGCACCATAATGTCAAACGAAGCCTATAAGTTTGCGAATTTTTTTTAAAAATAATACTTTTTTAAATGTATTGCAGCATTAATACGCGAAAAACAAAAATAACACATATTCGCCAAACGGTATGGCGAAATAGCTATTTTCGCCAAACGGTGTAGCGACTAATGCCTAATTACGCAGTTAACCGCTAGGCGATAAATTCCACAGGGAACGAGGGTATTATCGCCAAACCGTACGGCGAAAATAGAGTTTTCGCCATACGGTACGGCGAAGATAGAGTTATAGCCGTACGGTACGGCGAAGATAGAGTTTTCGCCATACGGTACGGCGAAAATATCTACTATCGCCATACGGTATGGCGAAAATAGCTTCTTCCCCCTAAACTCTGACGGCCGACTGTTAACTGCATATTTAAGTAGTGGTCGCCGCGCTGTTTGGCGAAAATAGCTATTTCGCCGCACCGTTTGGCAAATAGGTGTTATTTTTGCAATTTTTGTTTTCCGCGTATTAATAGCGTAATTTATTTTTAAAAAAAGTATTATTTAAAAAAAATTCCTAAGTTTGCTGATTACAAAAATGAACGTGTTGTGTGAATATATGGTGGAAACCATTTGTATACGCAAATATGAAGTCCTAATTTTTTCAAGGGACTGTTACATAACAGTTGACTGATTTCGTCCTCCATCAGTCGAATGCTTCCAACATCCGATCATAGCGTCCAAAATCCCCCCACCTTCTTCAATTTTTGCAGAGCCCATCCCTAACCACACGAAGGCTACGAGTCTACGACACGAACCGCCACCAGACCCGACCCCCCGTGCCTCCCTCAGCACGACGCCAACCACCAGTTAGGCCTATAAACGATTCAAACCCGAGTGAGATTGGTCTCTTAAGCTTAAGGTCGTTAAAAGCTTAGGCTAAGTTCGAGTTTAGATTCAGTCTCGATTTTAGACTCGAGTAGACTCGAGCTCGGTAATAATAAACAATTTAATATGTACTATTTTTAACAATAAAAAATGCTCCAACTCGAACTCGGCTCGAATAAGGTTGGTAAGAGTTAACATATAGTAATATTTAACAAGTGATTTATAAATTTATGAGACTCACGAGCTATTCGAGGTTGACTCGGTGAAGCATACAGCCCGGGATCATGCTCGAGTTTGATTTGTTTGGAGTTTAAATCGAGTCTACAGCAAGTCGAGCTCAAGTAACTCGCAGGCCTTAGCATTTTCATAGCACTATCGCCAACGTGCCCCACCACTTCCGCTCCCACCCCGACGGCCGACACCCAGGGTGGTGTGACGCCACCCAACTCCTCTCCCTCCGCCATCTCCACACCCACATCCGACCTCCTTCCCTATCTCTGGCGGCTCACCGCCAGTCGGATCCATGCATGCATCGTCCTGACTGTCTCCTGCCCCACCTGCGTCGACCCAAACTGATCTCTTGTGTCACACGTGATACACCGCTGTCCAAATTGGCACCTATAGCCAGAAGGCCCAGAAATAAAAAAATTTCCCGGTACAACAGGAGTCTCACCTGGCCTGCTGCCCTGAAGATATCGGCACATGCATGCTTCGGAAAGTGGAACGGATCAAAAAAGTGGAATCCACCAGTTGACATCTAAGGACCGACCAAGACTTTCCCGGGAGAGATCAGGGAAAAGACCGCAAGCTCCCATGCGTCGTCTTCTAAGAAAGCAAACCTAATTAAGACGAAATGAAGGCGCGCTTTAGAAGGGCCAGAGCATGCATGCTCGTATATATGCGGAGAGGCTGCGAGGCTCTATCTACTTACTAATTACGTACGAACATCGATCTAGCTTGCACTAGCTAGAACACGTTAACATTTGATTAGTGTAGTATAAAATTAAATCTGTCGTGTTGGGCGGGAGAAACGCGGTTACTGGTATGTTGTCGTTGAAGGCCGCCAAACCAGATCAGTTTAGCTTGGATCCGTATCATGCGTAGGCGGAAACACATGTTGGGCGGTAGTAGTATATATTGTGGTGCCACCTGGGTCAAATCTAATCTTCTTGCACGATTTAAACAGTGCTTAGGGATTGTAACATGTTTTCGTTAGCTGCCAACGCTGTCGGCTACACACTGCTTTGTGGAAACCGTGAAACCTAGGACAGACCACCGCCGTCGACTTGGAGTGGAAGACCAACTAATTAACGCGCGTGTTGATCTCTGCGCGAAATTTTGGGAGCATGGGCAAACGTGACTACGACCATAAAGAAGAATAAATTTATATACACATCACACAAGCAAAATTGAAAACTACAACAAGTTTTTTTTTACTAGAAGTATAGTCTAATACATACGTGAACATTCGTGAATAAATAAAGAAAGATGTGACAAATACCTCATTACGACACTATCAATGCTTCGACATTAATTCACAAACAAAGATCCAACCACACACCAAAAGAGACTTTGCAAGATAAAAAAACATTGATTAATGCATCATGTAACATAACAAATATATTCATATTGAAGTATTGAATTAGTGCATCACGTACCACTAATGTGCTAATCACGCCTAGTATGAGGCAAAATCATTTTCTAAGTCTTCATGCATTGGAACCGTCGCATAATGGTAACATCAACAAGTGATTTAAATATCTCTCGTTTAGTATAGCAAACCATCATGTAATTGAACCAATAATCATTAATCTTGTTGCACAATTTAAGCTTGATAATTTTCATTGCTGAAAAGGCTCTTTCAACAGATGCCGTTGACACCGACAATAACAATGCCAACTCAATGAGTTTTTAAACCAATAGGAAAATCATATGTTTTTCAATTTCAACCATCTTTGTAGCCAAACTTGCAAGATCTTTACAAGTAGCAAAGGCAACATGCCTTCTCACATGAAGAATGTAAGTCTCAAGTTGGTCTCTTATTATTGCATGATCACCATCAGAGAAATCTGAATCATAAATTTTAGCAAGTCGGGCAAGCTTGTCAATATCAAACTTGGAGAAAGTGTTCTTTGGATCAAGACATGAGAAGCATACTAGTATGTCTGTAGTTGCTTCTCCAAACTGATGATTCATCTTGTCACAAATTTGGTCAATAACCACATAAAGAAGTTCGGCACGGTAATGATGAAGGTTAGTGATAGTACATATCTTGAACGATCTCGAACTAGTATTTTGTCATACATATTTGGCACCGTAATAGCTTTAACAACACAAAATTATTGGACCACATCAAAGAAGTCTTCCCAACCACTATCTCTCATGGTGGCCAACCGAGCTTTGACATCATGAATTAATTCAATGGCATGAACAATATTTATATCTTTTCTTTGCAATACATGTGAAAGCTCATTTGTGATAGCAAATTGTGAGACCCCGGATCGGCTATCCGAAATCTCCTGTGTATTTCCGTACTAGTCCCAGATCAGTAGCTAGTACACACAGTCACAGTGATACTTCATTGCCGAACAAAACGAAAATTGTACCATAAATATTCAAGTATGGGCCACATGGCCACTTATTACAATACTCGGCCAAAAGACCGGAGACACGACAGCGGAAAACGAAAGCAAAAACAAGTGAACACCAAAACGCCACAGGCGACGACTAGGAACGCGGCTAGTTATCCTAGCAATCCTCCTCGAACTCCTCGGGGAAGAACTCACCATCTTCAGCGGCGTCTTGATAATTTTCTGACGATGACAAGTTGATGTAGCACGTGAGTACGAAAGTACTCAGCAAGTCGGGAGATTATGATTATGTAGGGCTTTCCAAAGGAAGCTTAACAGGGTTCATTTGCATAAAGCCAAATTTTATTAAACCATACTTAAGTAATAAGTTTCACAAAGCATCTTTTACAATTCTTTTTTTTTTTACAATTGAATTATTTAATATTGCAGTGAGGTTCTATCCACCATCACTAACATAAAGGCTCTAACCGCCAACTTTTAAAGGATCAAGGTTAATCATATGACTCCATCCGTCAAGTATAAAACAGGTTCTATCCACCTGGTTGGCTCCATCCGCCATACAACATCCGAGAGTTCTAACCACTCCCGAATCCCAAAACAAAACACTTTTTAGTTTTAAAACCAAAACCAAAGTCTACCAATATGAAAGCATTCTTCGCTTTGCCTGTAACCGTAGGCACGGCTATTCGAATAGTTTTAACTCTGCAGAGGTGTACAGCTTTACCCACAAGACATGATCATCTCTTAATGCCAAGCTATTAACACACTTCCTTTGGTGTGCCGGCAGAGAGATCATGACAAGGCCGTTACAATGTATCCACCTAACCCGACCCACCCGCTGAGGTTTCACCGCTATTAGGGTTCCATCCGCCCAGTACAGAAGCCCCCTCTTGCGCCGTGTGAGAAAAACGACATTGCCTCTATCCGGCACTCACATTCCACCGAGTGGTGAGTCTAAGTTAGGATTCTACAGATTAGTTGGCCATGTCGTACCATTATAGACATGTGGTAGTACGGTTATGCTTAGAATGGACAATCACAAGCGTCGGTCCTTATATAAGTGACTTGGGGCGGCACTTGCACAGGACAACTAGTGCTCCATCCGCACCCACCCGACAATCCAATCCGCCCAAGTCCAAACCATTTTTCCTTTTCTTTTTATTTTAGAAAAACAGTACCAAAATCATGATAATAACTTCCAAATCATATTTGAAATCATTATTCTTGAGTAATCCCACCCGTGGGTTGTTTTCATCGATAACGGTCCTAAGCAATTCTACCGTACTATTACACAAAGGTTACCATATAATCATTATCATGGCATAGCAATTGTTCTAGGGTTACAAAGGACATGGGTGTCGACAACAAAGGAGAAAACCATAATTTGGATTAACTACATACTTAAATTTAACATACGATGATAAAGCTAGCATGCAAGTTTATAAAACAGTTAAAACATGTTTACAAAAGTAGGATCAATATGCGTCAAGGAGACTTGCCTTCAGTCGCGGGAAGATCGTCGTACGAGGGAAATCCGGCGGCGGGGTCGGCGGTCGCGTCGGAATCCACAGCTACGCGCAAAACGAGGCAATAAATAAATACAAGAAAATAAATAAAATCTAAAAATTACAAAAGTAGTACTAGCAGGTAGATCTTGATTTTAGATGAATTTATAAATTTGAATGGAGTCAATCGGAGTTCGGACGGAGAAGATATGAGCGTCCGAAGTTTGAATTTCGAAAAAATTGGAAAACCGGGAATATTCCACAGAATATTCCTTTTTCATTTTTCTGATTTTTGGAAATTGATTGTGTCTATGGCAAAGGGGCCCCACATGTCAATCTCGTGGAGCTTGTCTTCAAGCTTGGGCCTTTGCCATGGCCATGAATGGGGGAGGATGGAGCTTGGGGGTGGTGAGGCACGGCGAGGGCCGGCTGACGGTGGAGCTTGTGGCCAGCAGGCGCGGCACTGGCGGGGCGCGACGGCAGTGGCGAAGGCGGTCGGGCCCGGCGGCTACGAGCCCGGCCCGCACGCATGGGCAAAATCACAAAGGCTCAAAAAAATGACAGAGGACCCAAAAGTTCTAAAAACTCCAATTTTTGTACCATTTTCGCATGGATTTGAGCCAAATAAAATCATGGAATCACTAGATTACATCCTTAGGGACTCATAGGAGGAAGGAATCGGACTGAATCTCACCGGAGGCGATGAATTCGGCGACGAACGGAGCTCCGGCCGAAATGACAAAAATGCGAAATTCATCTCCAAAACTTGAGGGATCCTAAAATTGATTGTTGGGTTAGACTCTAGACTCATTCACGGTCACAAGGAACGAAGTGGCACGAAGAATAACCTACCGTGGAGAGATCTATGGCCAAGAACGCGAAGAACACCGAAAACTCTAACCCGGTGTCGGTTTTCTTGATCTCACGGGCACAAGAGTGGAACAGGCTAAAGGAGACTCATACCACCGAGACGGGGATTCTTATACGGAGAGTTATGAGCATTTATGTCCATTTCGGTTTTTAACCGTTCGTGCAAATTCCGGCGAGATTGGCGGCTCATCAAGGTGGGGAATGGCAAGAGAGCGACGATACGGATCCAACGGGACCGCCCGTTCGTGTTTTGGAGTTGCGTGGAGGAAGATATGAGCAATCAAAGCAAGCCCTAGCCATGGATGAACTTGAAGCTCTTGCTCTGTTCTTCATGACCCAAGGTAGGAGATGACCCTGTTCACGACACGTGGCACTCCCTCATTGGCCCTCCTTTACGCGAATAAACCGCCCTAGAGAAAAATTAGGAAAAATAGTCTAAAAATTCCGGAAAAATTCCTAGAACCATTTTGGAATATTTGGGACCCAATAAAATTGGTTTCGCGGAATTTGAATGAAATTTGTGGAATTAAATATTTAGGTGCGGATCGCAGGCATTAAACAAAAGCCGCGCGAGATAAAATAGGAGCGAAGGTCCAAAAATCCGGGGAATGATTCCTAAAATCATTTTTGAATATTTAGGACACAATTGAAGTGGTTTTGGGATTTTTTGGAGTATTTTTGGACTCGGGTGAAATTTCGGGTACCGGCGGGAACTAGAAAATCTGATTTTTCGACCGGAAGGGAATTGAATCCCGATTTTGGATGGGAATGGATGCCAGGTTAATATAAACACCAGGGAAACTCCAATTTTTGAATTTAATTTATTTAAATTAGATTTTTCTCTAGAAAGCCAAAACTGAGGATGTTACACAAATAACCTTAACATAAACTTTAAAATGAAAGCAAATTTAAAGTACTCTATTTTTTCAATCATACTAGCATGCTCAGGCAATGACTTATATGCATGTTTTCAGTCACTAAACCCTGTTTTATTGAACACATCAAAACCAAAGTGTTTTGCCCTTCCTGCTTGCTTAAGGAGGAAGCAACAGAAGCAATCTAATGCATCCTGAGACTCGCTATATTCTATCCAATCATGCTTATGATATCATGCTTGTAAAAAAAGCTCTTGTATAATTTCCAAATTGTTTGCGAGGAAAATTCACAATAGGTTGGATTGGTCCTTTCTGTATGTATGCCCTCCTACTTGGTCTTGAATTTTAGGGACATACTCATCTGTTTGTTTCCTAAGAGCACGATCACTTGCGATTTCATCCAAATTAAACACACGAACAACATTAGTATTATTTGGTTGTGCTGATGGACCTTGACATTGTGGTTGTGCCACTTCAGCTTGTACTTGTTGTTGCCGTTTAGTTAAACTTGTATCACTTGCAAGGCTTCTCTTATCAACCAAAAACCTCCTAATTTCTGAAATTTTACAATTAAATTATAAATATTTAACTCTTATCAACATGGCATAATAGACAATACAGTAAAATATCAATATGAAATCAAGATATTGTTTGCTTAACTTGGTGCAACAACCTAGTTTATCTTCTAACTGAGAGTACTAATTTGACCAAAATTCTCTTACTTCCATGGGTTACAAAATAACTAGCATGGACAAATAGCGATGTCAATCGGGCGGGTACCGCCGAGCACAACTGCCTCAAACCCGCCACTCGAACTTGAACACATGTCGCCCACTCGAACCCACTAAGCTTCACAAGCACATATCTATGCCCACGAGTTTCATCTTGATTTGATCCATTAAAAACCTTTCTAGGGTATTGATTTAGGGTTCCTCAAAGTTTAGTTGATTAATCTTTTGTCGTTCTTGTTTAATCTACAAGTTTTGGTTATATCAATTCTTGTCATCTTCTGTCACAGCAAGCTTGTGAGGTTCATAACTTTTGATCCGTAAGGCCGATCGGGTTGATTCTTCTTTTGTTAGATTCATATTGGAATCTAGTTTCTTGTGTTAAAATTTCAGGTCAATCCGAGATCTAGATCTCTAGGAATTTGCGTTTTACCAAACGCTTCTCAAAAGGCGATATCATCAAGTTCGTACTAGTCCGAACTTGACGATTCTGATCGGACTGGTCCGAACTCTGATCGAAGCGGTCCTAACGCTCTGATCGGAGCGGTCCGAACTCTGATCGGAGTGGTCCGAACCTAGTCGGAGCGGTCCGAACTTGACATTCACGATCGGACTGGTCCGAATTAGTTGATTTCGAAACAGTCAACTTGCAAAGCTTATAACTTTTGATCTGAAGATCTGATTGAGCTAATTCTGATTGTGTTAGTTTCTAAATTGAATCTAGTTTCTGCAGTAACAATTTCACGTCAATCCGACGGTTGGATCTTTGGATATTTACGTTTTAGTGGATGTCTATCAATCTATTTTTGCATTAAACCGAAGCAATCTTTTATGTTTCGTTTAGGGGTGTTTTGAGTTTTATAAAAATTTTGATTTTAGCTTCCACGCAATCATTCACCCCCCTCTGATTGCTATATTAGTATATATATCGATCCTACAAAAGCAAAATAAAACATTAGTAGAGTCCAATAAAATTACCATATGCAGTCAACCGGGGAAGCAGCCTAGATATCTTGGTCCTCACCATCGTAGAAAAGCTCTTCTAAAATAACAATATAAGCAGGGTGAGTACTGGAAGTACTCCATAAGTTACACAGGAAATGCATTTATAGTATAGAAGTGACAAAGGAGGGCTATTTGGTTAAGTTTTGCGTAAAACAGCAAGTTTTCAAATATTCTAAGTAATTTCCAACTGTATTTTTTACTTTAAGAAAATCTTATTTTTAAACATTTTTATCTTAGGGTATATATATATATATATATATATATATATATGAGCTAAACTAACTTTCCATAATGGAATGATTCCTTTTGAAATTCATCTTTCCTTTATGATATATATATAAGAGCTAAACTAACTTTCCATAATGGAATGATTTCTTTTGAAATTCATCTTTTCAAAATCATTTTTGAAATATCAAAATCTAATATGTGAAAGGCTTGCTCGGCGTGCCCATTACTACAAGTGTGGCTAATTAATTAGTTTTACACTCTGCAGAGGTTGTACAACTTTATCGACAAGACATGACTATCTCTTTTTGCGAGAATACACACTTTCTTTGGTGTGCACTATAGAAAATCATGATGAGACCCTATGTTGTTCCATCCAATGTAGTCATGCCCGCTAAGGTTCCACCGCTAACAGGTTTAAAACCACCCTAGTCAGAAGCCACTTTTGCAGACCCCACATTCAGCCAAATAACACAAGTGACTATGGAGTATGTCAAAATGGATAGCCAATTCTGCCCTATATCAAACTTGTGGAAGTACAATAACGCTTTATATTTTGCAGCTCATATACCGGTGCTTAACTGACCAGGCGAGCTTTTCAATAACCCAACAGCCACCAATCAACCATTCTCGCCCACTCTAAACCGCATTTTTAATTTCACATGAAATTTCATAGAACATCAAACCTTAATTTTAAGTCTTAATAGAACTTCATTTGGCTCAAATTCTCAAAAGTTATAATTCCAGTTCTAAGCATGTCTAAGAAAATTTTCTAAGCATTTTTTACATTGATAATATGACATAGAGTATTTACTTAAGGTTACAATGGCATAGAGTAATCAAATTTCAAATGTGGTATAAATAACCATGGCATAAATATTTATTTAAACTGGCATAAAAACTATATTTATTAAAAATTATGCTTGCAAACTCATTCAAAACAAAGTACAATTTAAAAGCAAGGTTCAACATGATAAAAATGTGTAACTTGCGTTGATTGTAGGGTTGATACTCAGAGTTGTCAGCTGCAAAGATGACATCATTACACATTTTGGCCATTTTATTCTTGTATAGAAAAATAACTTGTGTCTATGGCAAGCGGGGTCAGGGTCGGTGGACTCGTGTAACACCTTGAAATTTTGAATTTAATTATTTATTTGTGATTTTTTATAATTATATGAAATTTATTTGAATTAATTTGGATTAAACATTATATTTGGATTAATTAAATATTTAAAAAATTTATACAAAGTTTTACTAAAAATATTTTATTTGAGTTCAAAATGTTTCAAAATATTTTTGGGAATTTTTCTAGAATTGTTAGAGTATTCTTGCTATTTGTTTAGAATTAAATTAATTTTTTGAATTGTTTTTATTAGAAAATGTTGGAATTTGAGTTTCGGATTAATGGGATGAAACCCGTTAGGGCCCACCCTAGTCGGCCCAGTCCACCAGTGTCGTAGCCCGGCCTACCCCGCTCCACGACCCATCCCAACCCAGCATCCGTCGCACCCGAGCGGAACCTAGCCGCGCCGCGTCGCCGCCGCGTCTCCGCGCCGTCCTCAGAGTCTGGGTCTAGCACGACCACTAAGGCTATTTAAAGCCTCAATCCATGTGCACCATCTCATGTTGCATCCGAAGCACTGCCCCGCGCTTCCCGAGACCCCGCCATTGCCGAGAAATCCCTCGCCGTCGTTACCATGGCCGTCGCCTTCTTCTTTTGCGTCGTTTGCCATCTGCGTTGAGCTCCTGCCATTTTGATCTACACCCACGGAGTCGCCGTGTTGGGCCATCCCAGACCCATGCCTCTCCGAGATGAATCCGGCGAGGACACGCTGATTCATGTGCCATCGTTCCCATCTCCGGTTACCACGCCGCCGCCGGCCATCGCCGTCATAGCACCTAGAGCACGCAGCCGACATGGAGCCCACGTGTATACCTATGATGTTATACCTATAATGTATAATGATTGAATTCTTTGTGCCATTGTAACCCTAGGTTATACCTATGATGTATGATGACTATCAAAACGGTTAGGACATGGTTAGACCTGAATTTAGGTTATTTGGGGAATTTGAGCCAAATGATGATTTTACAGAAATCAAGAATTATGTTAGGATGATCATTGAGAACTATGCTTTTGAGCATTATTGAATGTTGTGCCATGGACTTGTATGTCATGTTGTGATGAAGTTAAAAATATGATTTAAATTGGACGAGACAGGTTAGTGTGATGCTTTCATGGGTTGTGAAAGCTCACCTAGTCAATTTAGGACCAGTTTGTAAGTTGCTGAATGTAAAACGTTATCGTACTACCACATGTCTGGTATGAGACAGACCTGGTTATCCGTACTGCGATATATCATGGTCAGTCATGCCATTGGATGGGAAGTGGTGTGAGCGAGAGGCTGCCACTTGGCGCAAGAGGGGATTCTGAATTAGGGTGATCCTTACAGTGGTGAAACCTTAGCGGGCACGACTACATGGATGGAGCTTTATATGGGGCCTTGTCGTGATTTTCTCTGCCGCACACCAAAGGAAGTGTGTATTTTTGCACAAGAAGACAATCATGTCTTGTGGTAAAGTTGTACAACCTCTGCGGAGTGTAAAGCAAATTGATTAGCCGCACCTGCGGTCATGGGTACGCTGAGTTGGCCTTTAACATATTAGATCTTAAAGTTTCTAAAAATGGTTTTGAGAAAGTATTCAGTGGGGATGGATTTGGTCCATCATGGAAAAATTGGGTTAAGCTCCAGGAGGGATTTCTGAGTTGGTTCTAGGAGTGATTCCTGAATCCAGAAATATTAAAAAAAAAATAGAATCTCTTATTTAAACGAAATTGTGCCTTTGAAAATTATTGAGAGTATTTGTGAACTTGCTGCTTTAAGCTAAAACAACAATACAACCATCATTTGTTATTCTTTACATTAACACTGTATTTCCTGTGTGACTTGCAGAGTACTTTTGTACTCACCCTTGCTTTATTATTGTTTTTAGAGGTGGAGTATGTTTACGATGGAGAGGACCAGGATAACTAGGACCACTACTCCGGTTGATTGCCAGTGGCAAATCTATTGGGTTTTACTTCAGTTTATTTTATTTTCGCTGCTTTACTTTTATTTGGCCAGCGAGCCAAATCATATTGTGAAAGACTATGTCATTTAAAGAATAAAGCTACGTTTGATGTGTTGTGTTATCAACTTTATTTATTGTGTACACTAGCTCGATCCTGGATCAGTGTGTTTTACACAAAGGGTTAGAAGGTGTTACTTTCGGGTCCGACAATTCGGTCCACAACGCTTGGCCAACCATGGTGAACTCGGTTCACCGAGCGACGCATGGGAATCAATCATTCACCGATGGCCCAAGGCACGGCGGTGGGCTGCGGAGTGCGAGGAAGGAAGTACACGACGTCTGTAGTCGGATGCAAGTGGGAATTGGCATGGGAGCTCGACAATGGAGGCTGGGCGCAAGGGAGAAGGTGGTGGCCGACTTAGGTCTTCGGTGTCATCTGCGAGGGAGGCTAGTCGGGGTCGAACGGGCATGCACACGGGGTAGAGCTCGGCGAGGCGAAGCGATGGATGCAGTTGGAGGCGGCAGAGGTCACCGTACGGTGACACCAACAGCAAGGAAGCAGTGCATGGGTACTGTTGACAGTCGGTTTCGTCGGCAATAAGGTTTGTGATTTGAGGGGGATGCGTGCGTGACCAGAGCTCGATGGTAAGGCAGGAGGCGAGGGTTTTTTAGACAGGTTCGGGCTCTCTGGGTCCAGATAATACCCTAGTCCTGTATTCTTGTGTATATGAGTCTTCTCCTTCTTTCTCCTTTCCTCCCTCTTTCTTCCCCCTCTTATAGTGTTGTCTCCTCCCGCCTTATGTACTAGGTGGAGGGCACGTTACACAGGGGCGCCACCTGGCGTTGGACCAGGTGGACTCATGAGTATCATATTTGTCTCTATCTGCCGAACCCAACCACCACCAGGAGATTTGATCGTCACTTTCCCGACCCACGCCTGTTGATCCGCCAGGGTTTGGTGGCCGCAGGCTGCAGGCGCCAGGCTGCAGGCTTTGCTTTATGCAGGGTTGTCCTGACGCGAGACGAAGCTTCGTCTGGCAGGTAACAAGATGCCTTGGAGAGGAAGTTGGGCCCTGGCTATGTCCTCTTTGTGGCGTTTCCAGGCTTACAGCCCGGCGCACTGCTCAGATGAGTCGACTATAGGCTTCTTTGCAGGACCCCCATCTTGGACATCCCACAGGTACCCAAGAGAAGAAGAAATTCAGAGCAAAGAGGATACAAAAAATTAAATTGATTTGGGGTAAGGAAAGAGGAGGCTTGGGCACTCCTTTCAACGTGAACATCATGGAAATTGCAGCTCAGAATGGCGATATTAACGCGGGGCACGGCGGTCAAATTTGAATAAAGAGCTTTGGGCTTTGCGGCGTTCCAAGAGAGTGGCAGGGCTTGGCTGAAAAGGAAAAAAAACAGAACAGGGGCGGCGAAGCTAATCTGGCACACCTATTTATAGGGTAAGTGGATCATTGGAGCGACAACAACAGGTGCGGGGACTTCAGCGGCCGATGGTAGTTTATGGGGTTGAGTGCATGCGTTAATGGTTTTATTGGCCAGTGAGTGGAGCAAAGGGATTACTGGGGGTAATGACACTTAATGCATAATCAATTGGGAAGAAACGGGCGCGAAAAAGTGACGCTTAGAGCTCTACTTGCGTGGTCATGGCGTTGGGGCGAGAGGAAGAAGGGGTGCCAGGTGGGGTCAGGGCCACTTGGCAAGGAAAGAAGATATAGGGGAAGGCGGTAGGGTGGGCTGGTGCGGGGCAGGCTGAGTGGGAAGAGGGAGTGGGCCAGATGGGTTGGTGACTTGGGGCCGGGAAGGGAAAATAGTGCGGGCCAGAAAGGAAAGAAGAATGGGCCAAGCAAAAAGGCTTCAGCTCATAGGAAATAAAGAGATTTAAATGGATTTCTTTATTTAAATAATTACTGGTAATTCAAAGAGTCTTTGGAAAATAGCAAATAGAGTTAAATATTTAAAAAAAATCATAAAAATTCTCTTATACATTTTGAACTTAAAATTCGGCTTTTATTTTTATACACAAATTACTTTTTAATTTATAAAAATAGGAAAACCTTTTAAAATTCGGGAAAAATCAGAAGAAAAAAATTCCAAAAAATCACAAATAAAATAATTAAACAATATTAAGCAAATATTTGGGTATTAAAATTTTATATCTTATCTTTTTTTTCGTAGCCACTCTCGAAGACATGCTACGAACTTTTTAATATATCATGCATACCGGAAACACATGTTAGACGGTATATTATTGTGGTGCCACCTGGGTCAAATACGATCTTCTTGGACGATTTAAATAATGCTTAGAGATTGTAACATGTTTCGTTACTGCCAGCACGCTCGGCTACACACTGCTTCGTGGAAACCGTGAAGCGTAGGAGGGGCCACCGCCGTCGACTTGGAACGGAAGACCAACTCGTTAACACGTGTGTTGATCTCCGCACGCAGCAGGGCGTGAAGATTCTTGCAGGCGCTCGCAAGGAGTGCTTGTTGGAGCATACAATAGCATAATTCACCCCTGATTAATAGTAAATTAAAAATTAATAGGTATAATAGGTATTTTTAAAGGTTGTCTTTAAATATTATGCAATAACTATCTTTTCTCTCTTATATATAAATAATCTATCTATACTCCCGTGCAAAACTGACTACTAAATAAGAGACATATAGGATAAAACTGATGTGAATACGTTAATAATAAGCTGAGATGATTTTATTGTACTTTCTCTTCGTTAAATTGTTGCATGTTTGAGCGAAAAACAACTGAACATTAGATCTGACGTGGTTGCACGTTTGTAAAATACTCCCTCCATCCAAGCTAACGAGACGCATTTTCTTCGTTATAGATAAAAAATATATTAAAAATAGCTAGATTAATCTTAATTATTATCACTAAGTATTATACTTAATATATATACATGTAGAAAATATAAAGTAAAAATAGATATTTATTAAAGATAGAGGTAATATCACACTAATTTTATATTAAAATATAAAATATGTTTTACATTTATGAATAAGATCATTCAAAAATACATCTTATAAATTTAGACGGGAGAATATCTACTCACGTCTATAACATTATTGACTTCTCATAAGCAAGTTTTGACCATCAGATATTCGCAGCATGGAATGGCCGAAGTCTCGTGGGTGAGTTATTGATGAGTAAACTCAACTGTCTTTTAAAGTAATCTAGTACCAGGACCAAGTCTCACACCAAGGAGATCGTACACTCTTTTAGTTTTTAAATTACAAAGTTATACTCAGGTCACGAATTGTATTTGTTTTGGATATATGTAGTCAAACTGTTAAAATTTTAATTGTTAATATCTTTTTAAATATTTAAATTAGATACATAAAAATTACATGTGTAGATTTGTCTTAAAAAGTATTTTGATAATATTAAAATTTTATTAGGTTTTATAAATATATTATAATATAAATAAGTGGTCAAAGATGTGTTTTAGAGACCGTATCGTTGCCTAAAACAATAACTATTTGTGATCGGAGGGAATATATATGTCTAAGTACTAATATCCAGTGGCTAGTATAGTTCAACTTTAATTAGGGTCAATCAGATTAATAGTTAGATACTTTATTTTTTCGTGAGAATTTCTAGGATGTATCTATCTTTATTAATAACATACGATGGTCATTATAGCTATTTTTAATCTAGGTCCATCAGATTAATAATCGGATATATTTTTTATGTGAATTTCTATCTTATTTATTTTTTTAGCAGCTCTAAAAAAAACATGCTATAAGCTTTTTAATATATAGTATATTTTTTTAGCAGCTCTAAAAAAAACATGCTATAAGCTTTTTAATATATAGTAGATAGTAGGACAACAATGACATATTCTCTCTGTCGAACCATACGACCTATCCCCGCTAACACACACTATTACATCCACTCTGTAGAAGAATTTCCCGTATCGCCATTAGAAAACCGAGCCCATATATACTAGTATATTCAATCGATCACCGTGGGAGAACAGTCCAGACTCCAAACTCCAAAGTGTTTACATTCGCCTTCTACCATTTAGACCTCACTAAACTAACCGGGCAAGCGGCTACTTTGTCACGGCACGGCACGACACGATAGCAAGACGGACAGGAATCTAAGCTCTTACTTGACACATGACGATGAATGCATCACCAAAGAGTTTCTATTCTTTTTTGCTGATTATATCACCAGTCACATATCTCTCCGGCGATTATGACCTTTTGACGTTGCTCCAGTTACCTTTTCACTGTTGATGGCGACACAGACTCGCATTAGAGATTACGCATAAGAAAACTTGAACACACCTACAAGAACTCTCGTGCACAGACACAACAAGAACAACGACGACAGCTCCTCAACGTCCCTCGACGAGATACGCGGATAGCCATCAATACCATCTTGTCACGTTGATTTGTCGATGAGAACACACAGCTTTTTTTTTCTCACGTTGTCTCACGGACCCTTGCTTGGTTTGCTTTGCTTTGCTGGAGCGGCTGTACGAAGCTTTCTTCAATTCTTTGCTGCTCCATGCCACAACTCCCTTTGCTTGCCCACACACGCCAGGAGCACGTCTCTCTGCCGCCTGCTTGGACCTCTCCTGCTGTTGTTCAGGTACGTGATGGCCTTCTGCAGCCCAGCCGCCTCGGACTCTCTGCTCTGCAGCCGGTCCCTCTCTTCGCGGATGGCCACCCTTGACACTACGCGATTGCCTCACGGAAACTTTATTTTCCCCTGAGCACAAAAGCAACTCGGCTTCACAACCGATGACATGAACTTCGATTCGGGCTCGCATGTCCTCTTGACGAGAACAGCACACGGCTGCTCTGCTTGCCTTCTTCGGTAATCCACGACTACCACGAAAACGCCGAGTTCCCGAGAAGTCGAGACAAAGCTAGTTGCCGCACTTCGCTGGACGTGACGCTGCGATGCCCACCTGATCGTGCTCAACACGACGCTAGCCTGATAGGCTGCCCCGAGGCACATTAGTGTTCGCCTCCCTCGGAGCAAGCGCGACATTAGAATTAGAACATCATACCAATTGTTGGGTTTGAATACTAAAAATGTTGAGGCAATTTTTCTCCTCTATTATTCTTGCTCTCTTGCTTTTTCTTATGCTTAAACTTATTAGATACGTGCCCTTATATATTGGGCGGATCACCTAACCAACTTGGTAACCAAAGCAAATTCTAAACATGGAAAGTTTAACTAAAAAAACTAACTAACTGATTGACCTGATTGCCTATTATATCATGATTTATACTTGCCTTTCATGACAGGGCAAATCAACAATTTTGGCAAGTCTTGATTAGTTTTTAACAATCTCTCCCCTAATCAAGACTTGTCGACTCTTACTCGACATAGGATGGTGAACGCATCTCCAAAGAGTTCTTCCTTCTTCTTGCTGGCCATACCACCGGTGATGCACCTCGCCGATGATCGCAACCTTCAGACGCAGTTCCAATTGTCTTTTCACCCGATAACACAACTTAACGATGACGCAGACTTGCATTAGAGCTTACCCATGAGAGAACTTGGACACACCTACAAGAACTCCCATGCACACACACAGCTAGAACAACGGTCACAACTCTTTCAACGTCTCTCGACAAGACACGCAGATGGCCACCAATGCCATCTTGTCACGCCGATTATCGACGACACTTGCCAATAGTAGATATCAAGAGACACCTTCTCCACCCTTTCTTATTCTCTTTTTCTTTTCTCTCTCTCTCTCTTACTATAGTAACCACGATTGCTTCTGTATCTGCGACCTCGTCGGCCGCCCTGTTGGCGCACAATTGCATACACCACCTCAACAGCTATTGCACCAAGCCAATAGCTCTCAGCCTGTGTGCCACATCGACCGCCCGTCGCTCACCGTGTGTACCCAAAACGCTCGAGGCGCCGCTGCCTGCCATGCCAGGTAGCTCCTGCGCCCGAACCACCGTGATCCGAGCCCATCACCGCGTCGACCGTCGGTGTCATTCGTTGTCCACGCCCACTTCAGCCGTGTCGTTGTGGGTTGGCTCGCACCAGAAGGCGCACGCAGTGCGCACCCCGGCGTGCACTCCCGCGCCATTGAGCATCGCCCGCTTGCCATCGTGTTGTGTCCACGGAATGCCTCCCACTATTCGCGCCACTCTCGTGGCTCCTACCGTCGCTGATCGTGGCGCCGCTCGGTTGGCCACGTCTCCTCCTCCCGGGGGCAGCGTCTAATCTAAACCCCTAGGCTATGATACCAATTGTTGGGTTAACCTTGGATCATGAACACACAAACACGAAGAAGAACACAAAAGTATTGAGGTAATTTTCTCTTGTGTCTCTTGTTGCTCTCTTGCTTTTTCTTATGCTCAAACTTATGGGATACATGCCCTTATATAGTGGGCGAATCATGTAACCAACTTGATAACTAAGGCAAACTCTAAACATGGAAAGCCTAACTAAGGAAACAAACTAACTGATTGATCTGATTGCCTATTATATCATGCTCTATGCTTGCCTTTCATGACAGGGTAAACCAACAATTTTGATAAGTCTTGATTAGTTTCCAACAATCTCCCCTAATCAAGATTTGTCGACTCTTACTCGACACAGGATGGTGAACGCATCTCTGAGGAGTTCCTCCTTCTTCTTGCTAGCCATACCACCGATGGCGCACCTCCTCGACGATCGCAACCTTCTGACACAGCTCCAATTGTCTTTTCACTAGAAACATAACTTAACGGTGATGCAGACTTGCATTAGAGCTTACCTACGAGAGAACTTGAACGCATATACAAGAACTCTCATACACACACACAGCTAGAACGACGGTCACAACTCCTTCAACGTCTCTCGACAAGACACGCAGATGACTACCAATGCCATCTTGTCACGTCGATTGTCGACAGCACTCGCCAATAGCGGATATCAGAGAGACACCTTCTCCACTCTCTCTCTTGCTATAGTAACCACAATTGCTAATATATCTGCGACCCCATCGGCCGCCCTATTGGCATGCAACTGCATACACCACCTCAACAACTAATGCACAGAGCCAGTAGCTCTCAGCCTGTGTGACACACTGACCGCCCGTCGCTCGTCGTTTGTACCCAAAGCGCTCGAGGCGCCGCCACCTGGCAGCTCCTGCGCCCGAACCACCGTGATCCGAGCCTATCGCCGCGTCGGTCATCGGTATCTCCGTCGCTCGTGCCGATCACTCATCGCGCCCGCTTCGGCCTCGTCGACCTTGCCATCGCGAGGCAGCTTGCACCCGACGGTGCACGCAACACGCACCCCGGCGGTGCTCTCCCGCGCAACTGTGCCATACGCGCGGATCACCTCTTGCTGTTTGCATTACTCCCGTGGCTCCTGCCGCTACCAACCACGGCGCCGCTGCATCCTGCTGGCCATGCTTGATGCACCATCGGATCCCGCTCAACACTACATCGCTCAGCGACGATAGGCTGTCCCGAGATGTAGCAGTGGCGACCTCCCCTGGGGCAAGCGTGACACTAAGATTAGAATCTCGCTTTGATACCAATTGTAGGGTTTTAGCCTGGATCATGAGCACACAAACACGAAGAATAACACAGAAGTATTGGAGCAATTTTCTCACGTGTCTCTTAGTTTTTTTACTTATGGGATACATGCCCTAATATAGTGGGCAGATCACCTATGACCTAACCAACTTGGTAACCAAGTTAAACTCTAAACATAAAAAACATAACTAAAATAAACTAACTGATTGACCTGACACAGATCTCCTCCGCTCCGCATTAAACAACGCCGCCTCCCGTCCACGTACAGCCGTGTAGCTCCGTAGTTTAATCCTAGCCTAGCTCTCACCAGTCACCACATCGCCAAAAGCGCGCGGCAGAGAACACATCACGGGCAACGTTTGTTTTATCCCCCGCGCTGCTGTCACGGCGACCAGTGGGACGGATGCGCTGCTCGCACCTGGCCTATGGTGCCTCGCCACACGGCCGGGCCGGAGCGCCACGCTACCACCACCGCTGGCCTGCCGCCGCCGTACGTTGCTTAAACGGATGGGGCTCTGCGCCGCCTAGAGCATTCTACAGCGCGCCACGGTGCTTTCGGGCGGGGGAGTAAACTAATGGTTGCGTCCATGGCTGCTATTTCGGGCAAGGCTGCGGGGGATTGGCTGGTGGGCGCGGTGGCCTCGGCCGACGACAGGTGTCCCGCGCGGCGGGGATTGTTAAATGGCCGAGGGCGCGTATAAAGCGATGGACCGGAAAGGGAAAAGGCCAGTGCGCCCTGCCATCGCTGTCTGTGCAGCATAGTGTGTTACTGTTAACTAGTTACATGTCCTAACAAAATTGATAACGAAAAATAAAAAAATAAAAATAAAAAAAAATTATTTCACAAAATCAAACATCTATCTTTAAAGATTCGTTTCTTGAGAAAGCTAGCTAATTAAAGTAACGCTTCGTTTCTTGCGTAGGGCAATTAAGCAGGGTAATTAAGCAGGGCAATTAAGAGGCAATTAATGACGTGAGAAGAACGGACCACTGCCACCAAATACAGCTTTAGAATAGTAGAGACTAGTTACATGCCCGTGCATTGCTACGAAAAACAAAATTGATAACAAAAAATAAAGATTAAAAAATAAAAAAAATATTTCACAAGATCAAACATCTATCTTTAACGCTTCGTTTCTTGCGAAAGCTGGCTAATTAAAGCAACGCTTCGTTTTTTGCGTAGGGCAATTAAGCAGGGCAATTAAGTAGGGCAATTAAGCAGGGCAATTAATGACGTGGGTAGAACTCACCGCTGCCACCAACTGCTGTTTTATAATAGTAGAGATAAAGCATTAGGGGAGATCGTCGAGCATACTATGTCTGATTTGTTTTCCTTGCGAGTTGCCATTGAATGTTCGCTTATTCTCTTGCGTCTTTCTGGTCGGGTGGAATTCCCTCTCGCTCGCTTGCTCGCTTTTGCCCCTTGCACTTGCAGTCTTGAGTCTTGACTGGAAGCATCTAGTGTTCTAGTCGATCCATAGCTATTACCAAAGTGTACGTGATCTGTACGTATGATTCTGTCCATACTGCAGGCGAGCTCCTTGTAGTAGGGATTAAGAAAGAAATAATGCGGGGCTCCGGCTTCCAACTCCAACGAAGAAGACAGAGCTAGTCGACATATTACGTCAGGATGCATGAGAAACAGTTCTTGCCTAGGACCTTCAGTGGTAGGGAAAATATTTCCTTTCTGCCTTAGGGACATAATGCACATGAATTTAGGACATTTTTCATCGAATCTAGAGCTTGGGAGATAAAAGCAAAGCGCTTCAGGGGTTGACATTCTAATTGGTACAAGGCACAAAGATCTTGTGACTTCGACCAACCTTAAACAAGTATATCGATTATCACAGCGAATCATATCTGCGAAGCATCACTGTTTCCAAAAAATCTGTGAAGCATAGATCATCTAAATTCAGTGGCGGAGCTAGGATTTTTATAAGCCTCGGACCGAAAATAAGCGACTATTACTGTCGTAAAAAATTACAGACATTTAGGTACAACAAAATACAGTACAAATAGAGAATTAAAGATAAATTTAACTTACATGCTTAACATTTCAATAAAATAGATAAAATATATCAAACTAATATAACATAGTGGAGTGGCAGAAAAGTTAATACCTAATCAATGAAGGTTTTTTGAATCTGAGACTAACATATTTTCATCAGCAATAGAACAAGAACCTGAACCTGTAAAAGATGAAATTGCACATGTAAATTAGATACACAAAACTACGAAGGAAACTATATTCAAATTGAATCCGATTGATTAATTAATATATTCAAATCTAGCAATATATTCAAGATATTCAAAATCTAGCAACATATCAATATATTCAATATGATTCACAGTTGCATCAAATGGAGAGTTCCTAAAATATGCATCACTGCATCAATTAGACTATCGAAAAAGGCAAGAAGCTACCTTGCGCCTAGGCTTGAGGTATCTATAGAAGTAGAAATGTAGAATAGAACTAAGGTCAAGAACTGAAGTTTGAACCCCTCACTTCCTTTGTTCCTCATATCAGAGTGACGGCAAGAAGGCAAGAAGCTCAATGCTCAAGCACTGAAGCAAGCGACGGTCGGCGGGGCGAGGCCGAGTGAGGCATCGGCCGGGGTGGGGCGCCGGGCGAGGCTGATTGGGCCGGCCGACGCGCAAGTGCCGAGCAAAGTGGGGGTGCGCCGAACCGGGGGGGGGGGCGTCGACGGGCGACGTGGGCAAGTTGCGCGGCGCCCTGCTCAATGCTCCTTCTAGGGTTGCCTTTGCCTGTGCTGGTTTTGGTAGGAAGCTAATGGGACAAAGGCCTCGGGCCCAATTTAAAAAAAGCTAATATTTGAATTGCTATTTGGACTGGGCCGAGGTCCCGGTGGCCCGAGGCCCAGCTCCGCCCCTATCTAAATTTGTTGATTTGGTAAGGCAAACTGAAGAAATTTAGAAAAACTTTTACGATAGATAATGCGTCGTGTTACGTGGGTTTTGCCGACAGATAGTCTGTTGATGAAATTGTGTCATGGTGTAGTGATTTTATTTCATATTTTTAGATTTTCCTCATTTACATAAATTTTTTAAAAGTTTTTCTAAATTTCTTTGAGTTTTTCTAATTATTTTTTGCAAACCTTTATGATTTTCTATTTTTTTTCGAATTTTTTGAAAAATTTGAATGTTTCGGTGCCAAACGAGTCGGCCTTAGTACGGCCCATTGGTCCACGAGTACCCGTGCTGGCACGACATGGGACTTGGGAGCCATCGGCCGTGGCCTTGGCACGGTCCACTGGCTAAGTTATGTTTTGACGGGTCGTGCGGCGTGTTAAATGTGCCGTGTCATACCATGTTCTAATTGTGATGGTGATGTAAAAAGAGACAATGTGTACAATGTTATTATGAAAATATTATAAACTTATAATATACGGGTAAGCAACCCTAACACGATCTGCACTCATTTGCGGCCTGTATAGCTTTTGATTACCCGCATTTCACATTAAATTTTTCTGCCGGATTATCTTGGATGTACCGAGACGTGAATGGATGCAGCACCTTCGTCTCACTTCTGAATAGACAAAATGTACTGATTTAGCATTCGAAGCCCAGCCCATTAGTAGTATGAAGCGAATTGAACGTCCCATGAGGCCCACTAATTATCCGGTGAACTATACAATGCTACGTTCCATGAGTCCGGGACATTGCCAAAATGGGAGAAGAAGCAATTAATGTCGCCTTCTCCGTTCGCTCTCATGGCCCTCCCTAAAAGACGCCATGGTCATCGAAAAGCCGCTTGTCCATTTCCATTACTCCTCCTCCTTGATTCCCCACGGGCCACGGGCAAACCATGCATGCATGCGACAATTCCTACTCCCGAACGAGCAAATTGAAATGCAACAAGAACGATTAATCCGCAGCGTTGCATGACATGCGCGTACCGTCGCGCACCGATTCCATGGGCACCTCCCTCGCCGTCGCCGTCGCCGTCGCTGTCCACCTCTTCCTCGTGAGGGCAACCCATGCCGAGATCAGGACCACGCTCATCGTGTCGGACCCGCGGCCCCTCATCCTTTTCGAGCAGTTTGGCTTCGCGGGTGGCGGCAAGGCCACCATCTCCATACGCCGCTCGGCGTGGAACCTCCGGTCGGGGTCACGCCTCACCGCAGTCGACCCCAGCCTCATGGGATTCGTCCTCATCTCCGGAGCCCAGTTCCCGAAGGTCAACAACGAGTCCGAGTACGCCGCCACCGACCCAGGAGACAACAGCGGCGGCGGTTTCTGCGTACTAACGAGCGAGTACGCCCTCCCGGTGCTCCGGCTCAGCGACGTCCCGCCCGGCGGCGTCACCAGCACTGTGACCATCGACGACCCTGACGAGTACGCCGTCGTGTTCAGCAACTGCCAGGACGGCGTGGAGGTCACCATGGACGTGCGCACCGAGATGTACAACGTGCGCGGCGGCGTCTCCGACGGCCCCAGGGACTACCTCCCCGTGGGGCTGAAGCCGCTGCCGGCCATCTACACGGGCGTGTCGGCGGTGTACTTCGCTTTCCTGGCGGCGTGGGCGTGGGCGTGCGTGCGGCAACGCGCGACGGCGGACCGGATCCACGCGGTGATGGGCGCGCTGCTGCTGTTCAAGGCGCTCAAGATGGCGTGCGCGGCGGAGGACTCGTGGTACGTGGAGCGCACGGGCACGCCGCACGGGTGGGACGTCGCGTTCTACGTGTTCGGCTTCTTCAAGGGCGTCCTACTCTTCACCGTCATCGTGCTCGTCGGCACCGGCTGGTCCTTCCTCAAACCCTACCTCCAGGTCCGTAAAACGATCTCATACAGCCACGCATTCGAAGTTCGGATAAAAAATGGTGCTGACTGCCATTGCTCCTGAATTCCAGGAGCGTGAGAAGAACGTGCTCATGATCGTCATCCCGTTGCAAGTGATCGAGAACCTTCTGCTGGTGGTGATCGGCGAGACCGGCCCGACCGGGCGCGACTGGATTGTGTGGAACCAGGTCTTCCTGCTGGTGGACGTCATCTGCTGCTGCGCCGTCTTCTTCCCCATCATCTGGTCCATCCGCGGCCTGCGCGAGGCCTCCAAGACAGACGGCAAGGCGGCGCGCAACCTCTAGAAGCTCACGCTCTTCAAGCGCTTCTACCTGGTGGTCGTCGGCTACCTCTACTTCACCCGGATCATCGTGTCGGCGTTCCTCGCGGTTCTCAACTACAAGTACCAGTGGGGCGTCAACGTCGCCGTCGAAGCCGCAAGCTTTGCGTTCTATTTGTTCGTGTTCTACAACTTCCATCCAGCCGGTGGAGAAGAACCCGTACTTGTACATTGGTGATGAGGAGGAGGAGGCTGCCGGTGGAGAGCTCGAGATGGACGACGGTGCCTTTTGAGCTTTGATTCGTGTGATGCATGGCCGTTTCAGAGTCTTGTGTGCTGTTCTAAAAAAAAGTTTTGTATGCTGTACGTATTAGACAGCTAGCTGATTAATTTGTACAGGTAATTTGTTTCTTGTTCAGAGCGTAAGAATGGCCTGCTGCTTGAAACGACGATGATCGAGGTATATAGATGCTTGTCCCCTTTGTACAAAAAGTTGCATTCGTTTGGTTTTGTTTGGACGAGTCCATGTGGATTACTGCCACAAACCCTATTTACTATATCGAATTTGCTATTTCTTATCTACCAGTCCATTCTGTTCACCGTTAGATCCTCCTTGCGATTTGTGCTCTGAGGCACATCTTCCTTGTCTCTGGCGACGGGGTAATTAGGATTTGGATTCACCAGGGTTGAAATTAGGACAAAGTAAACAATAATATTTTCACCAGGGTCTCATCTAAAAATCTTGCAACCACGATTACGCAAACACGGCCGGCGGATAGATGCCAACACGACCTTGCACACAAATTAACTCGCACACGCACGGCCAGTCTGCTGCTGGCCTTCCCCAGCCGTGGCACCGGTAAGTTGGCGTGCGTACTGGTAGGAGCAGGACACATCGCACGGAGTCCACAAGGCGGCGTCGTCCCCGACCCGCCTAACCCTGCACGACCCCAACTTCCAATGGTTACTGTTTCTGTGGATCCATGGAACCTTCAGCGTGACGTCCAACACCTCGACCCCCGGCGCTTGTCCGCCGCGAGGCTATCCAGCCTTTTGCGGACCCCGGCAAGTGCACCGTGGTACCCCCACGTGGCGGCGGACCCCTGTACCGTGCCCTTCCGCCGCTCAGCGCAGATCCGCGGGGCGGTCGCGCGGGAGGGCGGGAAGCGGCGGTAGGTCACCTCCGGGCTCGAAGCACACACGGGCCGGCTCAAGGGGGGTCCGCGATGCGATGCGCAGAGTGAGGGTGAACTCCAGGTCAGGGGCGGAGTGAGGGTGAACTCCGGGTTGAGGCCGGAGACGGCGGCTATCGCGACGGAGTACTGCGGCGCTTTGTATACGATAAGGAGCTAGAGCACCCAGGCGAGGACGAGTGATCAGGCCACGAGCCCACGACTACCATCCACAAGCAAACACTCCCGCAGCGCCTGGAGCGACGAGGACGCCGTCCTTTGCTCTGCCGGGTACGCTTCCATCTCCATGACCACTGTTGTCGATACATCTCCGGTTGAGTTCTTTGCTTGATTCGCTTTGCTGTTGCGGCTGGAATAAGCGGGGGCGGGTCTCCGTTAAGGGTTTTGATAATTTTTGTCCGGATATTTTCTTTAGCAATCATCATCTAAATTCCTGATCATTAGATTTGCTTTGAGATCGATGCATGTCCCCCTGAATTCGAGGTGGGTTGCTATGTTTTGATCGGACGGATGTATATTTTGATTATACGATTCAAAATTTAGATGTTTTTTTTAAAAAAAACATCCGGATAATACCTATACAGTCCCGAGAGATACAAAACTATATATTGACTTTTTACCACATTCCCAGGAGGTACTAAGGTTTAAAGAGCGAAAGTACTAAGAAGTATGAAAATTTAAAAGTAATTTGGTGGTACCCTTTAAGGATGATAGAAACTCTGTAACATAGATCGTTGGTAAAAAAAAAAATGGCGCGTGGGACATTGGCTCCTCCGTGTTGGAGTCTGAAATGCACGATTAGTTTCTATGAGTCAGGTGAGTCATAAGTAAGGATTCAGGTACCGCAACCATTCTAGCACACCTCTGGAGTCTGGACTCTAGTGATCACCAGTTCACCACACAAATCTCATCTCTGCACATTCGAAATTTAGAGAAGGATGTAAGTAGTATCCTCTACAAAAAACCACACATTGCACAACTGATGTCCCCTTGCCGGTTCTAATCTTCAGTTATTCAGTCGATTGAATTCTGCCCTGGTACACTTCCATTGATTTTGATTTCTTCGTCAATCCATGAATATCAATCATACAAAAACAATGTGAAAAATCTCCACAAATTCTGCAGGCTTTCTATTGGACTATTGCATCGTTCGTTCGCATCATCATCTCAAAATTCTTTGCTCCGCCACTTAGCATCAACTTGTCCAGGCTTTGAGAAGCTCGCACCGCTCGCATATAATCAACATTATTTTCCTGAATCATGAGGACCTTATGTACATGTATACGTGCGCCCCTGGTCCAACGCGGTGACAGGAAGGATGACATATCACACTCACAAGAAATTCGAGGATGTCACGCTCATCCTTCCTGTCAGGTTGAAACAAGGCACGATCAGATTAGTCCAAAAAAGATAGATCATCACTAATGCAATGTCAAATGAATTTTAAAGAAAGGATTTAGATATTGTTTATCTAGCATTTGATGTTAGATTTGTTGGGCATTACTAATGCAATGTCAAATGAATTTTAAAGAAAGAATCTAGATATTGTTCATGCCATGGGCCTAATTATGAATGTGAAAGAGAACTTGCAAAGTTGGATTTTTTGGGCAATAATGGTTATTAAGACTGATTTGCGCAACAAAATCTCTGATGATTGGCTCAATGACTTAATGGTGTGCTACACCGAGAAAACAATATTCAAATCTATTTATGATGAAGCAATTATGGACTGCTTTCAAAGGATGAAAACCCGTAGAATGTGCTTGCCTGTTGTCTCCAAATCCAACTCGTAGTTAGTGTGCCTAGCAACTTCATTTATTTGAGTATCTTATAAACTTCTACTTTGTTTCACTTATTAAATGGTTATTTATGTATGAATTTGGCTTTTACTAGTGGTTGAAATGTTTAGCTTAGCCCCCCCCCCCCCCCTAATTTAGTCCTGGCTTCGCCACTGTGTATACTCGTTAGGTTTCGTTTATATGGATTCAGAATGGAGCGCTGGAAGTTCAATCAAATTCATGTGGATTTTGAACTAGGGGAGTTACTGGTGTATTTATTGAGCCTTTTACGGTATACTAAATTCAATATAGATTGTTTATTCTTTTCGAACTAATACACCAGATTAGTCAGTATTTATTTATACTTTTTCGATAGTAAAGTAATATAAATAACATCAACAAATCAGTGGCTATATCTAATTTTTACTATCCGCTATATACTTCCAGTATAATGCAATGTAAAATTTTTCTATTTATTAGATTTGGTTTGGATGGGTCAAATACATTTCGATTTTTAACTTGGGGAATTATTTCTAGACAACGGGCATACGAGCTTAAGTGGAAGAAAAAAAAGATAACATCAATGATTTGCTTAACTCAGAGTTGCTAGTCGTCGCCGCACGACCAGCGAAAAGCTGCCACCATGACCTTGCACACAAGTTAATTCGAACATATTTTGCAGAACCTATTGCTAATTAGGCTACACTGTTAGGAAGAATTTTCATAGAACTAGGTGTTCGTTGTCGGAAGTATCAGAACGATCGCTAGTAGTAACCAACTTCTGACCGTCCAAGCCCACGTGCAAGTGGGGGCAAGTAACTTGGTAGCCGCCTGCACTGGACTTCATAGTTTAAACCCCCACCGCCCACCGGTGCCACGCTAGTCTTGCGTCTTGACACAGCAGACTAGCAGAGGCCGCTAAGGGCGCTCCCAATACAAAGTTTCTTTAGTTATATTTAAAATCATCTACATCATTAAGAAATAGTACTAGATACAACCTTTTTAACTCTTTGTATCTTAGCCCAGGTTTCATTTTTCGTTTCTGTCGGTGTATTCTACATCAGGGTGCCCACTTCACCGCAGTAAAGATGATCGCCCAGCGGACAGGTGGCGCCTGTGCCACGCTACCGGGCGGTCAAGAAAGTGATCGCCCAATGATGTGTGGCGTTCAGCCACGCTACCGGGCGGTCAGCAAGGTGATCGCCCCACGGACAGGTGGCGTCCAGGCCACGCCGCTGGCGCTCAGTTCCCGAGGCCACCTAGTGGTCTGTGCCAAACTGCCACCACACAGAGGGTCAAAAGCATTTAATGTGTATCGTGCACATTAAATGGAGGTAATGAAGGCCACAGTGCGACGGCGCGTGTTCCCAACACATGCCTTTATTGCGGGTGACGTCACGGTAAAAAACCCCTCCTGGTGAGGCGGGCGGAGCCGACAGGCGCGCGGGGCCCAAGGCAGGGATGAAGTCGGCTGTGTCAGAGCATTAAGTGCAACTCAAAGAATAGTGACAGGTGCATTAAATGCGGTATGGCAGTGTAATGAGTGTGATACACTGATGTAAGCCCCCATACGCCCCAGCCAGCCCAAGTATAAAAGGGAGCCAGGGTGCATAGGAGAAGGGGTTGGTTCATTGGATAGTTTTCAGTTTCCTCCAAGAACACAAGCAAGAACATACAAACAGGACTAGGGCTATTACTCTCAGGAGGGCCCGAACCTGGATAAACCCGAGTGTCCCCTGGCAAGCTTCGCGACGGATCCCTTTTCTGCATCTCTCGAGCGATCTCCACGAAAGCCCCCCGTTTGAACTTCATATACACCCGATCTGGGGGTGTCTGTTGGCTCTTACGCCGACAGTTTCGAACCCAAATTTCAACGTTCGAGCGGTATCGAAATTCGCGAAATTTTGTTCGAAATTCGTTAAAAACCGTTTGGTTCGAAAGTTAAATGAATTTGAAATTTAGTCAAAAAGTCTCAAAACCTCCAAGCGAAATTCGCTCGAAAATGCTCAAAATTCGCTCGAAAAGGCTCAAAATTCGCTTGAAATGATAGAAAAACCGCTGGGTTCAAAAACCGCTCGAAAAGGCTTGAAATTCGCTTGAAAAGACTTGAAAACCGATTGTAGTTGAAAAAATAGGGGAAATATAGAAAAATTAGGGAAAATTGTAGAAAAATTGTTGCAAAATTTGAAAAAAGCCATTAAAGACCAAAAATAATATTTGAAGAATTACTTTAACAAATATAGCTACTAAATATAATTGAATAAATATTAAAACATGTAGTGTGTTGTGGAGGTGTAGTCTAAAATTTTGATTCAAATGTTGCATTTATTTGATCAACAATGTATTTCCATTTAATTTTTATGCACTATAGTTGATAGTTTAATACTTACATTCGTGTTGAATATTTAGTTATGATATGGCTCTCTCTCAAAATAATAGGAAAAAATGATAGACGGTTTATTACTAGAGGTCTCATATAATTCTATATTGATTGTTAACAAGTTAAAATGAGAATTTTGATTTAGTCTATGTGAGGAGCCTCCCTTTTACAGTACAATGCACAGACATGTTCTAATGTGCTTCCTGTGCTAGTCCCTGGATCAGTAGCTAGCACGCACATACAAATGGAAATCACAACCATACAAAATATTGTCATTACTACCATAGCTATTTTACAGGATAGCCTTACAATTTAGAATAATATTGCAGCGGAAAGAAACAGAAGTCTTGTAGTGTGCCCATCCAATCCCTCAGGCAACTGACAAGGTATAAACTCTAGATAAAATCATCGTCATTACCCCGCAACCTGCGTCAAAGCACGATCCTTCGAGATATTCTATTTGTTCACCTAAAAACAACAACGATAGCAAGGGTGAGTACATTGCGTACTCAGCAAGACTTGAAGTGGTTGCAACACCTATGATATATGCAAGCTGAATCAACAGGATGGCTATCAGGGTTATTTTTGCGTGGAGCCAATTGAATTGTAAATACTGAATAATAGATTGAAAGCGAAAATTTGAATAAAGGAAACTAGACAGGTAATTAAAATAACAGGTGTGAAATGTAACAAGTAAGGATCACATAACAGTAGTAAACAACTCACAATCCACCGTGAGTATCGAATCTCACATTCCCAACAATATCTAGAATCAATTTATTTTGTCTACACAGGACACAACAGGTGAATTCAACCTTGCCAACGAATGTCAAGTATTGAATTCATCTGCAAGGGTAAGCTCACCAATTCCAAATTTTATCTTCTCAATTCATTTTATAAAAAGACAAGAAGCTTTCTAACTAGTGCAAGTTCACCAAGTGCTCATAACTGAGAGCGCGGCTAATCGATTAGTTTTAACTCTGTAGAGTGGTACAGCTTTACCCACAAATAATGACTTCCCTTTTTGCAATCGATAGTTACACACTTCCTTTGGTGTGTCGCCAGGGAAAAATCATATATAACCTTTACATTACTTAACCCAGGTTTTGCACCAGCCCGGTGACGTTAACCTTTGCTATGGCGGTAGAAACAACGCACCCAAGTCACGATACACAAATCATTCACGCGGCAGTCCATCCCTGCCAAAACCATTTCTCCCCATAGCAAAACGTACACTGTTGCATCGGCAGGCGTGATTCCCAACACCTCGGTGAGGGACTGAGGGCACCCCTTCGAGCAACTTAAATCCAGAAGCCCGTGCTACTACGGTCTTCCAACATGCAAAACCAGTTTTAAGCAACTTAATTGGTTATAGCCGTCACATACGGGTATTGTGGTTGTACGGTTAATCTTGGATCATACAACACTGAGTTCGGTCCTTAATCCGACCCGGGCGACAATCTCCCCCTAACTACGTGTGAGCACACCCTCACACAACTGGCTATTGCCAATAAGTCGCCCGCGTTCAAATCATAGTTTTATTTCCAGAAACAGAAACATCAATATTCCAACATGTTCATAAACAAAGTTCATCATGTTCATCTTTTTAATCTAATATGTCAAATATTGAGTTCATCACGAACAATAAACCATCTATTCGTTTCCCAGTCTAAGCATGGCTAAGCATATGCATGTAATAAACGAATATACCCATCCTAAATTGTCTATCCATTGTCTAGGGTTATCAAGGTTCACATGGCAACATTGATTAAGGAAATCTCATAATGAAGGTAATATCTACCATAACCCAAAATAACTTTTTATAAAACATAAAGCATGCATGAAAATTTGACAAAGGAATATCTGAACATTTGGGTTCAATATGTTCAAAGGGGCTTGCCTTACTATACGTTGTTTACAACGAATTCGAAGTCGTAGCTCGTGTTGTCGATGAAGTCGGAGTTGTCGCCGAGAAAACGCTCAACTTGCTAACGACAGCGCCGGCTACGTCAGGCTCTACTCGTCATACCACGAGAACATAGCAAATAATAATAAACTCCAATAAGGTAAATTCCAACGAGGTAAAAAGAATACAGATAGAAAACCAGATAGAAATCCAAATAATAAATCATCACACATAACAAGCATGATTTCTGGGTTTAGGTTATACGATTTCAAGTATACGTGCTAATCTATCTTTTCTCCTATATCTCTAACTAATGATCTAGTCTACACCCTTACTAACTTTTTATGAATTGTTTATTCTTATTTTACGAATTCAAGAAGCTAAGATTGTTTAGATTAATAGAGTTAAGACATTAGTTAAGATGCTATCGTTTTCCCAGTAATACCGACTCTCAATCCGCAGTGCTACTGACTTGCGGTAGCACTGCTCTCGAGCTCCCGTAGTACCGACCTTAGATACTAAAAAGATGCTAGCTAAATTAGAGCTACCGACTGAACTTACAGCGTTGTTGGTTGATTATTATGACATTAGTATTTTAGCTAAGGGCTTTCTTACGCTTAACTATTTCTAACAAGCACTTCGAAGAACATAACACTTAGGGTTCTTGCTCTAATAGGATTCAGATGCAAAGCAAGAAGAAATAAGAATATTTTTCTTGATTACTGCAGATCATATCCTAAAGACCAATTGAAGCCCTCTCTGTTAGTTTTGACCAACCAATTGAATGTTTCTTAGAGCCGATTTTTTTGATCGATTTTCACTGATTATCGCGATATTTACGTCGTATAAATTTTTTATTTTTATTTTTTAAAAACTAACCAATTTTTTCAATGATTTTTCATACCTTACCCACCGATAAAATCAATAATCATGATTTCCTGCCATAAGTTGAACCCGGTCACTCGTCGCCACCAGGGTTCACCTTATCGAACACGCGATTTTCGGATGAACAGTAAAATTCGATAATCGCAAAAATCGAGCCGAAAATCAGTCGAAAATCGCAAAAAATCGCATGAATTCAAAAATCAGATTTTTTTGAAAAAAAAATCAAATATCGTGGAAAATCGACGATTATCGGTGGAAAATCGACGATTATCGTGGAAACTCGACAGTCATGTTGAACTTTTTTGTGCAGTCGATTTTGTAGCGATTTTCGACGATATTTGGCGATAATCGCGATATTTGCGTCATATAATTTTTTTTGAATTTTTTAATTTTTAAAATTTATTTTTTAATTTTTTCGGTTTACCGATAGGTAAATGATTTCGACCGCCGTCGATAACGCGATTATCGGCAATAATCGAGTGATTATCGTCGATAAATGGAACCCTGACTCGCCACCGGAGTGAGTGACAAAAAAGAAGAAGGAACAGTCAGGGCTGTCCGCGCGACGAATCCCAACCACAAACTCCCCCGCCCAGTAGATCGGATGGACGCACCTTGGGGCGCTATAAGCGGAGCCTAACGCGCGCCCATAGATTTGGCGAACAATCAAAATAGCTCCCGTTTCATCGCCGACTCCAACACAATCTAATCTCCCAATCAAGATAGCTCCCGTTTCATCGCCGACTCCAACACAATCTAATCTCCGCTGGCGAACCATATATATACTCGTGATAAGCACCTCACGGTCCTCACGCCCTTCGTTTCCTACAACCGCACCCAACTGCAACCCGAAGAAAAAAACAAGACATCGCCATGGGAGCGGGCACGGAGCGGCTTCTTGATTCCGACGAAGGCGCCGACCGCGGCTGCGATGTGACGGACCGCCTTTTTAGGGGCAGAACCGTACGCCTCGACAGCTACCCAGGATGACTAGCTGCCGGAAACCAAGAGTATAATTGCCAGGCAAAAGCGAATCCAACTCTTTTTATTCAATATAGGGCCTAACGGCCAGGGTTTTTACAAAAGAGGGCGCAGCAGGGCCCAAATAACTTACAAGCAAAACACCGCACAGGCAGGCCTGAGCAAAAGACTAAGACCTCAAAACCAAACAAGATCGCCATCTACGGATTCCTGAAACGCTCCAGCTTCTTCAAACTCTGAAAGGGGGCAGGGTTTGCAAGGGTGAGTACGGGAGTACTCAACAAGTCGTACGGAACCACTGAATACTACATGTAGGGGTATTCCAAAGGATGGCAATAAGGTTAAGTATCATGATGCAGTTTTATTTTCTAACTCATTTTACATTTGAAGCACAGACCACAAATAATAATAGTTAAGGGGTTTCACAAATTCAACAACACTTAACCACATTTATCCGAAATTCAAAACAGTAACTTGAGCTTGGTTACGGGTATCACCCCAGTTCAAACTTAACTTCATTAACCGGAAGTACGACGTATTCGAATACCATCATGATTGTCTCTGCAGAGCTGCTCAGCTTTACCCACAAGATATCTATGACCGTTAATGCCAATCATGAGTTAACATGCAACCTAAGTGCATGCGGCCGGGTCAAGATAATCATAACCTTTTGTTGAATCATTCCCGGCTTTAGTTTATTTACCGATAGCCCTGAACGCTCCATCCGGAAACCTTGTTCCAATGAGCGCCTATCGTCCCTTCAACTTTAGTTACGAGTTTCCAGGAATGACCCAATTTACTGAGTTATGTCGGGAACAGATCCATTGATCAGCCCGACTTGTGGTTGAGCGGAAATCTAAGTTATTTACTTTGCTCAAGGGGTTTATTAACCTTATTTTGCCAGAAATCAAACCAAGGCTTAAACACCAGCCGGGGATCGGATTCTCATCCACTCAGGGGATTAATCCGATACTGTCCCCCAAACTGCAGCACTTTCACAAACATCCGAATCAGAGATTCGGCAGCATTTTATTTCCATTTTCAAAAGCATTTGAGCTAACTCCAGCAATAATAGTAATTTATCTAATAATATCAACTTCTAGAGTTACAAAGGAATTAATCTGGTTCAATACTTTCAAGGAAGTTTCATGAGCAATTCGGTATTTAACTAATTTCATGTTATTCCAAAATACTGGATTTCAATATTTCAACATACAGTAAAATAATGCGGTACAAAGTAATTAATACTAAATATAACATGGCATGATAGGTTCAACATGATCAAAGGGGTACGGCTTGCCTTGCGCGGCAGCTGGAGCGGATGAATCGTAGAGGAAGTAGTCGTTCGGGGCTCCTGTCGGGTCCAACGTCTGCTCCGGGATCTGCGTCTGCTCCTGGAACTGTCCAACGTCCGGATCTAGCGCGACAAGAACGAATGACAATAAAGAACGGAAAACGAAAAGAACTAAAACGAAAAACGGAAACGAAAACCGGAACCGGGCCGAGAGATAGAACGAAGGGCGAAACGGGTATTTCGGGAATTTTGGAGACTCCGGATTGAGGAACGGAGGGCATTTTTGGAATCAGTGGGTCGAGACGGTTTGGATAGTGTATTTGGTGGGTTTCTGGGGCTCACGGAATTTTTGGGGATTTTCTGGGGATTTTTCTGGGTTTTAAATCGATTTTTCGGATTTATAACTAATTAAAAATCCGAAAAAAAACAAAAGAAAAGGAAAATGGCCGTGGGCCAACAGTACTTGGGCCGCACGGCCCAAGAGCACGCGCGTGGCTGGGCGAGGCCGACTGGGCCTTGGCCCACACGGGCGACGGGAGGCGCTGGGCGCCACCACGGCAGTGACGAGCCGGAACGAGGAGGGAAGGGGACGGCTCACCGACGAGGGCGGGGGAGCGGGGTGAGGAAGGAGTGGAGGGCGGGGCTCCTTTTATAGGGGAGGCTCATCGGCAAGGGCACGGAGCGCGGAGGCGGGCGGCGAAGCGGGCGGCGCGACGGAAGGGCGCGGCGAAGGGCGCAGCGCGGGACAGGCGACGGCGGCGGCAATACAAGGCTGGCAAGGCGCTGGAGTGGACGGCGTGAGCGGGCGGCGTAATAAGAACCGCGCCGGAGGCAATGGACGGGCTTGCCGGGGAGCTGGTGGGCAGGAAGGAAGAGAGGCCAAGGCCAACGTCTTAAAAACGGAAGCGCCAAAGGCCCAAGAGGAAATTGGCCCAAAAGCAAAATAAAAATAAAAAGCAAAATTTCAAATTCCAATTCAAATTTGAACCGAAATTTGAAAGAACTCTAAATAAATTCATTTTGAATTTTTGGGTTGTTTCATGCGATTTGAAGGGGCTCTTCTGGAGCGCCCTGCCAGGCATCCTCGGCGGTGCCGCCGCGCTCGTGATCTGCTTGCCCTTACTCTACTGGCCCTACTTGTGGTTGCAGGACGAAGGCAAGTACCCGGAGTATAGCGTCACCGTCGCCAGCTTCTCGGGCGTCGACCCGGATCACGACCTCCCCCGCGCCACGCTGGACCCCACGTTCGACCTCACCATCCGCATCAAGGAGCCGCGGAAGTGGAGCACCGAGTGCGTCGAGCGCGGCACGGTGTTGTCCGTGTCCTACCACAGCGTGGCGCTGGCGCACGGGCCCGTGCCGGGGTTCTGCGGGAGGAACGAGGACGCCACGGAGGTGAGGTCCGTGATGGCGTGGGGGAACGCGGTGAGCGTGCCGCAGTTCGCCCGCGACCGCTTGGCCGAGGAGCTGCGGCGCGGGGAGGCGGCCATGGACGTGATGCTGACGGCGCCGGCGAGGTATTGCCAATATTGCAGTCAGAAGGTGGTCAAGTGCCATGCTCGCGTGGGCCGCGGCGAGGCCTCGCCGCGCTGCTGTGTGACTTACCAGATCCCGACCTTACCTGACGACCCAGGCAGGAGACCGGCGGCGAGGAGGCTTTTGTTGTCGCCGCAGTAATGTGTAACATCTATGGATCCTTGGGATGGGGGAGGTCCCACATGTAAGAGGCAGATAGGAGTAATATTAAAGAAGTGGATGCGGATTGTAACAGGGAGAGAAAAAAATAATGAAAGAAACAAATCGCTTTTGTATCCTTTCTTCTTCTTCTTCAAGTTCTTCCTCTGTTCTTGATTGATCCATCGTGATCATCATCCGATCGGAGATCTCACGCCTCCAAACCTCACCGGTGGCAAGGGGACATTACAATTGGTATCAAAGCTTGCCATCCTCGGCATCCTCTCGATCTCGTCGCGGATCTCCATTCTAGTAGAGCTGTCTTCATCCGGCGCTGCCGTCGCTGCATCATTGGTGCCGTCGCTGGTGCGTCTGCGCCCCGCGCCGCTCCTCTGCACCGCCATCTGCAACGTCACGCCGCTGCTCGAGCAGCCCGATCCCTACATCGCCTTTCCCCCGCATCTTCACCAGTCATCTCTGCCGCTCAGGATGACGCGGTGATCGCTTCCGCCGAATCTGGTGTCACCAAGGTCGCAGCTCCAACCGACTCCACCGCCGACCGCGAGGAGCCCATCCCGGAGCACATCCAGGTCGTCCTGGCCGAGCTGCAAGGGGCCGACGATCTCAACTCCCACTCGAAGCGCCTCATCGCCGCGCTCGCCGCCGTGGCCACCGGTCGCCACGGCAGACACCCCTGCCTCGACCAGATCTGAAGAGAAGTTGGGAGACATATGGGAGAGACTGGATCTGTTGTGGGCGCGGGTTGAATCCATCGACGCCGCGCAGCAACAGTTGGTATCTCGATTGGAGTTCATGGCAAGGATGATAGAGCAAAACTCCAAAGATCAGCAACAGCTGGCAAGGCAACTTGAAAGGACCGCCCAAGCAGTAGCTCGGATCACTGAGCGATCGGTGGAACCCGGCAGAGAAGGAGAAGGATCAGTGAAGAACATCCAGCAAGTGATGTGGTCTTCCACCAACAACACTGAGATGATGCCTGTAAGGTGTGCGATGGATGGTCTTGACCAGGACACCATGTCGATGGCGTTGAAGACTGTGCCGACGGCTACATTGTTGATGGTTACGCAAGTCAACCCGTTCCTGGTGCAAGGCAAGGTGGAGCAGCAGCGTGAGGCCGAGATCCGGACTCGACTTGAGCAACCCATGGACGTCGACGGCGGCCTTGGTCAGCTGGGTGCTTCTGGGCCGTTCTCATTCTCACCGTTGGAACCGGTGTGCCTTGTGCCATCGGCGTCGCCGGACAAAGCAAAGCAGCGAGGCCAGCCTAAAGGGTCTACCAACAAGCCGCACATGGATGCTATCAAGGGACAGAGCGAAGAAAATTTCACCGTGAATGCTGGTGCATCAAGGAGGAGAATTATGGATTCAATGTTTGCATCGGAAGGTTCACTTGACGTTAGAGGTGGAACATATATTACTTTGGATGCTTTAGCTACTTACCTGAAATACCTAGAAGGCACCGGAAAAGCTACTTGGCAAGAGTTGCATGATAAAGTGTGCTTAGCTGAAACCAGGGATGGTGCTTCCTTTTACACATTGTTTGGTACTGCACCTCAGCTTTGAGTCATATTTAGGAGGAGAGTTTACCAAGAAGCTATTCGATTTGAGAAAGATCGCAATGCTAGCTTTCTATCACCATTTGGATACTCAACCCCTACAGTGACAACAGTATTTGAGGCTATCTGTTCAATGGAGTGGTACTGGCTCTTGGCCTTGAAATTCGAAGTATGCATTGAGGGTAATGAGGGTACCATAACCCAGGTCATACCACAGTTTGCTAATGAGGATATTGTCAAGGCCCCAAGTTCCAAAAGTTCTGGGACATCCGGAGTATCCGGATCAGCATCCGGAGTGTCCGGATCCAACCCGGAATGTCCGGATAAATGTCCGGAGTATCCGGATTGGGCTGGCCGAACACCCCAACCCGGAGTGTCCGGACTAGATGTCCGGAGTGTCCGGGTTGATTCTACCGAAGACCCCAACCCGGAGTCTCCGGGTTGAGCATCCGGAGAGTCCGGATTGTGCGTGGGTTGAAATAAAAGTCCCGTTTCTTGGCCTCCCCACCTCATTTCTTCTCCCCATTTTTGGTTCCCCACCCGTGTGAGCTCACTCCTCCACCCTAGCTCCTCTCCGGTGAGCTCCCACCGGCCGTTGACCCACCGTGGCTCCTCCCCGGCGTCCCCTAGCTCGATCTCAAGCCGGTGTTCTCCTTCCTCTACCCGGCGTTGTTCTCCTCCATCTTCCTTTGGAGGTAGGTCTTTCCATAAGGGGTTGATTCGTGGGTTTCTTGGGTCTTAAGGCCATCCATGGTGGGTTTGGGACTTAGGTTTGGGTTTGAGAGTTTGGGGAAGAACTTTGGAGTTCTAGGGTTTTGGGAAGTGGTGGTTCTTGGGTTGGTTTTGGGGTTGGGTTTTGGGAATGTAGGTTGCCTAGGTTAGAGATCGGGTAGTAGCAAAGCCGTTGCGTGGCTTGGAGCTAGTCTTAGTTGGGCAAGTAGAACGTCGTCGTTTCTAGGCGGTTTGAGCTAGCTCGGGTTTTCTCCCGGCTTGCAAGTTGTAGAAAAGTCGTGGATCGGGTCGATGTGAAGCCGTAGAAAGTGGTAGGGCTCCCCTCCTCAAGTCGCGTTGGGCCAGATGCTCCAGGTCCGGAGTGTCCAGACACCCAGTCCGGAGTGTCCGGGTTATCCGGACTATCCGGATCAAATAACCGGACTGTCCGGGTTAGGCCGGTCTGTCCGGGTTTAGTCGAGTGTCCAGTTGCGTCGTTTCGTCGGGGATTTTCAATTGTGGTTGTTTTATTTGCATGGCATGCATCTCATTATGCATTGTACTCGTGTAGAGAGCGATCCCGCGGGACTTGACGCCGCGGTGACCGAGGGTGCGACCGGAGAGCCAGTTACTGCCGACCCACAAGCAGAAGATCAAGGCAAGCACCTATGCATCTTGAACCTGTATTAAATTGTAGTTTTGTAAATAACTTGCTTAATTGGTGAATTAAGTTTGCATTAGGAGTTGAATTGGGATAGGACTAGATCCCACTTGCTGCACATCCATCCGTTGAAATTGTGCATACTACCGTTGGAACTAGCTTAGGGGTAATACTATGAGTCCATGCTTAGTCTTGCTTAGAGGTCGGGGTTCGGGCCAAGTGACGGAGGGTTCTGTCACTTGCGGTTGTTATCATTACACACATGCTACATTATGTCGGACTTGGAATTGGGAAAGGTTTCGGAAAGAAATGAATTGTGGACCGGGCGGGGAGTTGGTTCATTTGGGTATGGAGACTCAAATGTGTAGCCCCGTCTGTGTCAGTTAAGGACCGATCCGTAAGTGGAATAAGATTGAGCACACCCCGGTTGGGCGCATGCCCGATTATGGTACGATAAGCCACTCTTTCTCTCATACGGAATCGATGGACCGTAACTTCCTGTGGTTGGACGTGGTTGAGGGCGAGGCTTAGGCCGACTCTCGAGCGCCAAGCCGGGCTTGGGGCTGCTTGAGGGGGTGCTAGGTTTTCGGGCCACAGGAGGACGCTTCAGCGATTGGGTATGATTGGGAGGGGGTTGACACTAGGCCCTTGTGGTAAGTGTCGTGCGATCAATGCTTCCCTGCAGGGTTAATTAAGCGATTCGAATTGCCGCGCTCTCGGATATGAGCAAGCTTGATCCGAACTTCTTCTGCGTAGTAAATAACTTGAACTTGTGGTTCGCCGTTGGGCTTGAGCTTTAAATTGGTTATGTATTGCTCTACTTTAATTGTTGTTACTTTCAATTTCACACTAGAAGTAAGTGCGGTCTATAACTGCTTTAAACTTGTAATTGGTTCGATTGTCGCACTTACATTACAAATGTTAATGCTTTTTTTCGCACTTTTACCTTAAGCTTACTCCTTGCTACAACTAAATGCATAATCCTTTGGAGTCGGTCCTATATGGACCCACGGGTAAGTCTTGCGAGTACCTTCCGTACTCATGCTTCTGCTTTGTGGTTTTTCAGGTGAGGATCAAGTTGGGTGCGAGTTCTGCCCGTACTGTCTCTCGGTGACTGGACGGGGCACCGAGTAGAGGCTTGCCGACGCCGTTTACGCCCGGGAGTGTTCAGGGGCAGAACACTTCCGGGATTTGTCTTACTTTTGCTAAATGCATCCCTTTTGTTGTATAGATAGATGCGGTTGTTGGGCTTTTGGATTTGGTAATGGACGCTTACGCGTATGTCGGGTTCCGTTTGTGTTTTCTTTAGCTGTTGATACTGCTGTGGTGCTGTGGATGTCGTTTTTACTTTCAATATATATATATTGAGCTGTGTTTTCCTTGTCTGCTGAGTGGATGTTCGTATATTCTAGGAAGGTCATGCCGAAATTTTCTTGTTTTTCATGGCTTGGTTGATTTTCGGGTTTTGGCTAGTCGTAGGGCTTTGTGGGTTGTTTTCCGTTTGGTTGGTGGTTTGTCGGGTTCGTCTTTGTGCCGTGTGTTTCCGCTTGCGTGTGGTTTGGAAGGTTTCGGGTTCGTTGCCCCCTTTGTGCAAATTGAATTGATAACGGCATTGGAAACCGGTATGTGGGGATCCTGGGCGTGTTTCGGGTCGCATACCGGGGGAATACCGGGATTGTTGTCGAATTGTTAGGATGTTTCTTGGAGTTGTCTCGATTGGGCTTGGGTGTTAGCACTGAGATCACCTTCGGTGATTCGTTGCTAGGATCCAAATCCGATGGGAGTGACTATTCATCCAACAACTCGATGACGATCTGGGCGGCTCCTCACAGATATGTCCCTGAATATCTGGCCTGCGACTAGACCATGGGATCCTGGAGGCTTCACGCCTGTATTCGATGGATTGAAGGGACTGAGGGTAACGGCAATTCCATTTAATGCCTTCTTTGCGTCAAGTCTTTGGTTTGGCAACACAGCATACTTGTATATTTCAGTTGCCTTCATTCAGATGCTCAAGGCCTTGATGCCAGTGGTAACATTTATAATGGTTGTTCTATGTGGTAATGACAAATTAAGATGTTCTGTGTGGTACAGATATGTGAGCTCTGACCTTGCAACAGATGTTGTGCATATCGGTGAAGTGAAATTTTACTTACACAAGTTTTCCCTTCTGTTGAAGAGCAGCAAGATCCAAAGGTTTCTCCTGGAACTGAAGATTCCAAACAGTCACCGCAGTTTTCAAAGGAGAGGAGCCATACCTCCAGCAGCATATGTGACTGGAGTTGTAGTAGCTCTCCACGGGAAGGAAACAAGTGATGGCAACTTTCTTGTTGAAGATGCTCTTGAGGCTGGTCTTCCTCCTCAAACTGCATTGCCTAGCATAAATGAGGACAAGTATGTGGTATTTATGTCAGGGTTAAGTGTCGGGAGCGGCACGTTCAATCCTCTGCAGTTCCAACTTCTTATTGACCATATCACGGGGCATTTGGGTGATGAGAATGAGCAAACCATAGCATCAAAAAATAATACGTGTTGTGGTGGCTGGAAATTCAGTGCATATTTCACGAAGATTCTTCAATGGTCAGACAGTAGCATCGAAAGATCAATCCAGGATTGCTGAGCCAATCAAAGTTAATAATGAAAATATTGTCCAAAAATTTATCCTTTCACAGGCAATTGACACAAGAGATGTACTGGCCAAAGCACACTATGTCAGTTTGTTTAAGTGGCTTGTGGAACAAATTAACAAGTCTCTTTCTGTTGGTAAGCGTCGAACTGGGAGATCAATCAGTATTCTTGATATCCATGGCTTTGAATTATTTGATAAGAACAGTTTTGAACAGTTCTGCATTAACTATGCCAATGAGCGGCTGCAACCGCATTTTAATCGCCATTTAGTTTAGCTCGAGCAAGAGGAATATGTTGAAGATGGTATTGATTGGGCAAAAGTTGAGTTTGAGGACAATCAGGACTGTTTGAATCTCTTTGAGAAAAGACCACTGGGATTATTGTCTTTGCTGGATGAGGAATGTACTGTCCCAACGCTACATATCTTACTTTTGCGAACAAGCTTAAGCCACATCTTAATTCGTGCTTTACAGGGAAAGATCCGGAAATTTTGTATCGGAAGCCACCGAATACATCTACAAGTGCTCAGGTACTTCTGTTGCTTGGGGACAAGCAAGTTCTCGTGTGGGCGGTAATGTAACATCTATGGATCCTTCGGATGGGGGAGGTCCCACATGTAAGAGGCAGATAGGAGTAATATTAAAGAAGTGGATGCGGATTGTAACAGGGAGAGAAAAAAATAATGAAAGAAACAAATCGCTTTTGTATCCTTTCTTCTTCTTCTTCAAGTTCTTCCTCTGTTCTTGATTGATCCATCGTGATCATCATCCGATCGGAGATCTCACGCCTCCAAACCTCACCGGTGGCAAGGGGACATTACATAATGGCGGCGGGCAAGTCGCCGGTGACATGGCCGAATTTCTAGTTGTTTTGTTCCGCAATTCGCATCTAGGTTAAGTTCCCTTCGAAACAGTCTTGTTACGGTAGCCCTCCTGGATTCTGATTCTTGTTATGATACTTATCTGATCGATGCATGCAGTTTATATTGGTTTTACGATTCCATGTTAATTTTATTGACGTGTTCTGTGTTTATCTATTGTTAACGACCTGGGTGAAAGAAAGAAAAGTTTTTTAAGACCAAAGAACAAACGATAGATTCTTGCGACAGAAGTGAGCATGCATAGCAGAAACCACAAATTGTGTGCCTGCTGCAAGCTGGCCGTAAGCTCAACACAAGCCCTAGAAACACTCATCACAAAGTCGATACAAAAAGAATATCTTTGGCTACCATAATCTATCCTGGTCCCTCTCAGGGAGCCTACGCCGAAGCAACAGAACGAAATTATATCAACAGAATCGATCTGACCAAAATCGGGATCCATCCAAGTATCCAACGCAACAGCAGGCAAGAACAAGATGGGAATAACTTGCAACACGCCCGACGGTAAGAGCAGAGCACCAGCAACCAAGTACCCACATATATGGTGAATGGAAACAAGAGTTTGGATCCAGGGAATTGCATTGCACCCCCAAAATCAAAATTTCCCAAGATTCCATGATATACCTCCCGGAGAGCAGGCCCTCTTATCTACATCACCAAAGACCAAATGAAACTTGTTCATCCATAATGAACTTGGTGACAAGCTAGACTGCCTACCTACAGCCTCTTCCCCCTTGAAGCTACTACCCAAGCCTTATTCCATTACACCACAGGAGTATACCCCCCACAATGTATTTACCACCAAAGCCGCCCGCACCCCACCCCCAGTATACCCCCAGAACATATTTACCTCCAAGCCCACCTCACCACCTCAGGTAGAACAAGAAAAACAAAAGATAGATGCTACTACTACCATATGACCTGCTAAGCGACGATACCGATGCAATTTCTTGAGCATCATCCGTGCACTTGCGTCGCGAGACAATGGCGAACTACCTTCTACCTTGGCTGGGGCTTCTCCAAGAATGACCTAGTTGGTCCGACCGGTGGCCTTGGGCCCTGAGGGGAAGGGCAGTGGTTCTGTGAGCGCTGCAGCATCTGAACCATGGATGGTGTTTGGTAGGAGTAAACAAGTGTAGTGCTGTCTGTAGAGTCGCCACGGGCTGTGGCTCTCTGCCAAGAATGCGAGCTCAGTCCAGACAGCAGATATGCCCTCCCTGAAGCCTCGTAACGTTGCCGATTAGCCATCCTCTCCTGCATCTCCCTGAGCTCCGCATCAAGGGCCATGCATAGACGGTCCCCACTCCGGCTCGAAAACGACTCCGACAATATCCTCCGGCAATCCTCAAGAACAGCAACCGCATCAGAAAGAGAACCTCTCTCAGCAGCAGCCCTTGCAGCCTCAATAGCATCAGCAGCACGGACACGGTTCCTCTCACGATCAACCTCCATGCAAACTGGCTCAGATGTGGGTGATTTTGGCCTCAGGATCTTTACCTCGTCACCTTGAATCTTGATGGCTTCATTCGTCACTGGATCTTGATAGGCACAAGCAACCTTCAAAAGTGTGGTCTGTTCACAAGATTGTGGGAAGCTCACAGACAGTAAAAAGTCCCTCTCCTCATCAGCATAAAGATGGCCAACATCAATTGACCCATTTTTCCCATCTCCAGCCACCTTGCTCAGGTAACTACCAGATTTGATGGAACGAAGCTGAACAACAGGATGCACACACTCCACAGTTAGTCGCATATCCTGAGCAACAACACTAAGAAGCCCACCGATACACTGAGCAAATGCATCCTGAATCACACCTTCATCCTCAATAAAGGAAAATGTACCACCAGAGGCCTCAGCAATTGAGTGCAAAGCATCTGAATCATGGTCCGCTCCAAAACCAAACCCATGGACGGGCACCATGCAAACCTTGTGATTTAGAATGGAAGAAGGCACAAGTGACCTATAATCTGGCCTGCTTCCCCTAACATTTGATGAAATATTATATGTATCTTGGCCATCTGACAACAGAATTATGCTGCATACTGGATTCTTATAACTGCGGTCCTCAATAATCTTGGCAGCTTTCTTCAGTGCATCAGCAATGTTTGTGCCACCACCAGCACCAAGTGAGTTGACAGCCTGCAAGGCCTGCTGCCGGCCGGAGTGTGACATCCGTCGGAGATGGAACAACCTTCTGGCAGTAGACGAGAAAGCAATGACTGAAAGGCGATCAGATGGCCCAAGGTGTTGAATGACAAAACCCATGGCTCGCTTCAAAAGTGCAAGTTTGGTGCCTGCCATACTGCCACTAACATCAAGCACGGTGACAAGATCAACAGGAGCACGAGATGTAGGATACCCAATCGAGGTTGCATTGACCGGTCTGCCTGTGACTTGCTCTGGGTTAGCACATGGGGCCGTCAGATGGATCAGAACAGCGAAATCATCTTGAGATGATGACTGTGGAATGACCGAGAACTCTGGATATGTCTTAATATCCACAGTTCTATTAGATCTAACATCATGATTGCCGGCAGCCTCCATCTGTTGCAAAGGTTCATCATCATTGAAGTCTATTGGCTCGGAAGTATGGAAGGCAGGAGCTTCACGCTGGCGGTTTGGAACCTGACGGAGAAGAGCCATGTAGGCATCTTGTTGGGTTAATCGAGCTTGGTTTACATTCAACCCACTTCTTCCACGAGGAACAATAGAAGATAACGAGCGATTAAAGGGTATCTCTTTCCACTTCGCTCGGCAGACTGGGCATATATGATTTCCATGCTTCACACTGGAGGAGATGCAGTGAAAGTGGAACATATGAGAACATTCAGCAGTGAATAGGGCTTGTCCATGACCTGGCTTCATGGAATCGAAACATATTGCGCACATTCTCTGTTGGGAAAAAACAAAAAATGTATCAGTTTAATTGTCTGCTGTCAGAATTCACCCCATGGCAATAGTAAAAAGTTACATGATAAATTTTTGATAGGAGACATAAGCTCAGAAAACAGGCCTAAACACAAAAATGTGCCTTATTGAAGAGGGCTCACAGACATCAACATTACCTTATTGAGAACCATCCGGTTGTATATCCCAGCCATTTTTGACATATACCACAGTTGGATGGACTATCAAGTCAAAGTTCATTTATATTTGTTTGTCAGATAAATTGTTTTATCAACTCAAACCGATATGTTGTGGGTACAACTCTTGAAAGCACCGCACTTGACAAGGCCTATGCATTTTTCAATCATTTACTACCCTAGCAGCACTTTATCAAGTCCCATTCAACAGTGCTGTGTCCAGCAAGACCCCACCTCACATGCCCTATGTAAGTCCTTGTCTTCAATTATCAATTTCAGCACACATACTTATAAAAAGTTGGACGCACCCATTATGTTAAAGAGTTAAACCTTATATGCATTATGCAATGTGCTGATAATTCAACAATGTAAATGCTACAAGTCATTTATCCTCAATCTTCCAAAGTTACAACTTACAAGCAGGGTTTCACTTACCGTTTTATGGAAAATCGCGTGAAATTGATTTTTGAAAATCGGCAAAATTGAGCCAAAAACCGTATAGTTTCAAAAATCAAAATTTCAAAATAAATAAATAATCGACGATTTTTGTGGAAAATCGACATACTAGAACTTTTTTGGCATTCGATTTTTGGACCGATTTTCGTCGATTTTTTATGAAAATCGAGCGATTTCCACCGATTTTTGACCGGTTTATTTTTTCGATTTTTTTTTGGAATTGGACCGGTTTATCGAGCATTTTTAGAAGCCGGACCGCGTTGATAAGGGCAAAAATCGAGCAATTTTCGTCGATTTTTGAACCCTGCTTACAAGCAGCTTATAAAGCTATCTAGGAACCATGTTTTCCATCTCCTGGTTTAATGTACGATATTCTTTTTCTTTAACTTAATATTGGGATGGTGGTCAATATTCTTACAAATTAAGTGCAGTATAAGATGCACTGATAAACAATTCATAAGGAAACCATAGAACAGTTCCAAGGGTAGAGCATTCAATTCATATAAAGGACCTACCTTCATTGACTAGCCTATTGTTCTAATAAAAGAGAGATATCACCAATAACCACCAAGATCTTTTGAAAATGATTTTTTCAGCAAGTTGACCATACCACAACCAAAGCTTATCTCAATCAACTAGTGGATCTGCATATGCATCTCCACATCATATATGTAGTCAACTCAATTACTCAAGTCCACCCTGCAAGGCTATATACCCCTCCTTTTCCATTTAGCCAATATTTACCCATGCCAAATTTTCGTTATCCAACCTCATTTTTTCATTTTAATTCGTCAACAAAGTGTACCAGCATTGAACCATATATATGTTTATTTTTCATTTACTCAAATAGCACCTCACATGAAAAGAAAAATAGGAGGGGAAATCACCAATACGTAACAAACGCTACCAAGAGCGGTTTATTTTAGGAGTTTGATTAAACCAGAATCGAATTTAATCTCTATCACACAATAACCAAACCTAAAAAGGTACTTTCTCTAGACTAGTTTCAATCGACATCCTCACATCCATTGTGTTATAGGATCTATCAATTTATCAGCACCATCATAAAGTAAAATATGGACTATTATTGGTTTTGACCAAAACTTGAAATGCAAAACATGTCCAAATTAAGACATCTTTTGACCAATACCTACCACAAATCTCAGAGATAAGCTAACACAAAATTGCTGATAACTACCCATATACCACTATACAAGTCATTGAATGACGATTTTATCATGAATTCATGATGTATCGCACCACAAAACCCAATGGAAGTAGCACTCCTGATGTTGTGGCTTCCCAAATGGTACAGTTCGCCAACTCATTAACGCATAAGACATACAAACACCCTAATACAACTATAAGAAAATATTTCACAATTAGCGGCACTACCTTCAGAGAAAAATAATAATTTCTGATCAGACAAACAAAAAACAATTGTCGTGTTGGTTTACCGAATTGTCAAATCTGAATATATGGACAGACCGAAGTTTGCAAAGGCAGTAACGCAGGCATGACAATAAAATGATTATTTCAATGTTACTATCCTAACTGTTTAGTCTTTACTTCTGACCAGGGTAAGCAAATTGAGAACCGTCAAGCTCACAACACGCAAATAAATGTCAACCCTATCAGGGAATCCTCGTGAAGTTGCTGGTCAAATCGGCGCACTTCCATACACAATAATTATCTCAGTATCAAAATAAAGTGTGAACACGTCAATAAAGGTGTCAATGAATCGTCATCACCACATGAAAAATGAGCAATTATATCAGAAAATTTTCAGATCTTGGACCATTCAAAGAATCATGCACTGGCTGTGAGCCTGTGACAATTACTACACACACAAATGGACATTTACTATTAAACTATAATGCAAGGCTGGTGGTGATAGGCATTCCTGGTAATGGATAACAGCTCAAGTTGGAATATTTGCCTTCAGAAAATTAAGTAACTTGGTGATAAGAAAGAGGGTAGAAGATGATGATACACGTGAACACATGGGTGGTTGCTGAGCAAAGAAGCCAACTTTCCCTTTCGGGCAGGAGCAGAGACAGTATAAAAGCTTACGTTATTAAGCTATGTATATCGCACAGAAGCAAAGTAAGTGGAATTGACCCAAACCAAAGCGCTAAAGGATATCGAGACAAAACTAGCAAACTGATTACATCTTCGAATTCCTAAGAATCTCCGGAAACATGACAAAAACAAAATCCAAGAATGCATTGAAGAACAGCACAGAATGATATCGGAAGTTAGGATGGGACAGAAGATGAGATATGGGAAGTTAGGATGGGACAGAAGATGAGCAATAGAACAGCATCATTTTGCCAATGGCAGGTGCATCTCTTTTTTTATTCCCATTTTGAACAGGATTAGGTTGACATAATCATCCAAATCTGCACACAAAATGGTTTTTTCATTAAAAAAAAAGGGGGGAAGACTCATGTTTCCACAGAAACATCATAAGATGATTTCAATTGCAGACAAAGTAACAAATGACAAATCCAAACTAGCAGAGGCGCAGCTCGGGACAAAGCACGATGTTAAAAAACCAGATGCATACAAAAATGTTAGAAGCAAGAAAGAAAAACCAAAACGAAACGCCCACCACTGCAACCAAAAATTGCCGACCAGACGAACCATATCTGGGCCCAAATCGTTCACAGGCGAAGCCACATTGCTCCAATCCGCACCTAACCCCGGCCAAGAACCCCAAGGGGAAGCCCCCATCTCCGCAGCATTTCCCATCTAGCCTCCCCGGCTAGGTTCCCCCGCACATGGCACCAAGCACAAATCTTGAACTCGGAATGACGGAAGAGGGTTGCTCTGGGAAGGAAGAAAAAAAAAGGCCTCACCTTGGAGGACTTGACCCCCGACTTGGACCTCCGGAGCGCGCCGACCTCCGCCTGCGCCGGCGTGTTCGGCGCCGACGCGTGCGCCGCCACCAGCACAGCCGAGTCCTGCGAGAACGCATCCGACGTGCGGCGCTCGCTGGAGCCGTCCCCCCAGTCGCCGGCGACGGCGGGGAGGTGCACGCAGAGGCCCACCCCCAGAGCCTTCTTGGCCTTCCTCCACATCCCCTCCATTGCTCTCGCACTCGCAGATTTGCCTCCTCAGCGCTTGCAACACACTATACCTTCCTTCGGTTTGACCTACGGGAGGAAGAGGAGGTGCTTTTGAAGGGGAGGGGGAGCCGCCATTGGAGAGCGGTGAGCTGGGCTGGGGGTTGGGTTGGGTTGCGGCGGTGTGCGGCTTTTGGTTTGACCTCTCCGCCGAGAGAGACAGGTAGACAGGCAGGCAGGCAGCGCACAGGAGGGGGAAACTGATGAGTGCGGTGCAGGGGGAGGTGGTGGAGCGGCGGAAGGGGTCGTTTTTGAGTTTTGACTGTGGTGGGAGATGAAAAAACGGGAGGGGGGTATTCGGCTTTCGCTGCCTGCTGATGCTTGGGTTGGTTTGGTTGTTTTTATGCGGGATGGGGGGTGGGTTTGGTTTGGTCGCACACCAGTTGGTGGGCGCCTACTCTGCTCATAAATCACAGTGGAATTGTGGAACTTCTGGCTGGCAATTGGTTCATGCCCATACCACCCATTCGCCAAAATTAGGGATGGCAATCGCCTCGATTCGTGTTTCTCGGTGAGGAATTTCTTTATTAGAGGATAGGGATGAAGAAAAACCACTCCTCACGAGAAATTTATCGGGAAAAATATTATCCCCATCGAGGATCGCGAGGATGGAGACGTACCACCGTTCCCCATCCTCGATCACCGTCCCTACCCCCACATATCACTAATAGGTGAGAGCAAATAATCAATTATCATAAAAAAAACAAGAATATATGTGAGGTCATTATCAATAAATATGCTAAATATGAATTACTCTAGTGATTAACTCATTACTACAGTGATTCATTCAAAATTCAATCACGCATGCACTATTACTCTAGTGATTCGCTCATGTAGCATGTGGTCTTTCATGTAGCATTTTCGAGGATTAGGGACGAAGGGAATTAAACTCCGTGTGCGGAGACGGAGATAGAGACAAGGAAGTTTTAGTTATCGAGAATCAGGAATATGAATGTGCTCCCCGCGAAGATTTTCCGTAATGCCATCCCTAGCCAAAATGTCAAGGCATGAAGTATCCAATTTCACTAGTGTTGTTATATACAGACAAGTAGATCAAGAGACCAGACATTTGTTTTTTCTACGCTATTTTCAAGGTTGTCAATCCCTAAATTAGTTTTATTTAATAGGGATTATACGACGGGATCGTAGAATTGTGATAGGTAGAAGCGTAATACTCCCTCTAGTCACAAAAAAGTGATGTGTTTAAACGTTTTTGTGTTGAAAACATAAGTTTAACTAGTATTTTCTATTAGATATGAATCCAAACATATGTTACACATCCCATCTGACCAAAGAATTAACCATGATTTGGGTGAGTCAATTGGTGCGTCCAAATTCTTGAGTCATCACTGCTTTCCTCTTTTCCGCACATTTGCTTAACAAGCCCTCGTCACCCCTCACCCCCGGAACTGTAGAAATAACTCTGATTCGATGCCATCATGCCCTTCATTGGTGGTGCTAGGGGTGCGGGTATGCCCTGGCACCCCCCAAAACTTTGATAAGTGGTATAAGATCATATTTTTAACGGACTAAATTTATTGATTGAATTGATTTTGGTTTTGGTGGTTTGAAATTTTTATGACCTTAGAGCTATTTATATTGTGCTTTTAACAAATTTCAAATATATATATTAAATTTACCATGTTACGAAATAATTATAAAAAATTATAGTCGTACGTGTAAAACATACCTATTTAAGAAAAAATTTATAGTTCCGCGACTGATACCCTTCTTCCCGTCTGGCGGCTTCTTTCACCCGTTTCTCTTGGTGACGAACGCCAGCAATGACGCGCGCCTCCAGGCTCCCCCAAATCGCCTCATGGCGCTATCGCCATCGCCCTCTCTTCTTCTTGGCTATTCTACCACCGGTTATGGCCTCCATGAAGGCCTCGTTGCCCAATCGGCGATGTGTTGTGCTCTCCTAGAACTGTATACATTTTGTACTACTACTACTACTAAATCGCATTTTTTAGGCTACGCACAAAAGAGGCAAGACCAGTTTCGTGTTGGTAACAATTCTACCAAGATTTGGTTGACAGGTGGTATGGATGAATGAATGTTCCAGCAGTTTCTAGGGCAACTGAACAAACAGGCGACAGAAATCCAATGCAGCATTTAAGGTGGCCTCTGTCATTCTTGGCAAGCATCTAGCGAGGCCGGAGGAGTTGTTGAACGGCGCTTCATTCAATGAGCTCCCTCTCTTGGCCACATCCTGGTATAAACCTCTACGAAGTTGCCCCCGTTCATGTCATCTTTCGATTCAAGTGCCCCTGCTTCTTTTCTCAAAATTAACCTGTATGTTTCCCATATCCTGAAATAAGTGGTGCTTAATTCCAACAATTCAGAGATTTATCACTCTTCTTAGTTGCCGCTCCAAGCATGCATGCTTGCGCTAGCTTGTCAATGGCGACCACTTATCCTTCGAGAGAGAGAAATTGTCGACCAAATCAGCTTCAGTGCATCCTTGCGACCAGGGTTCACAAAACCGCCGAAAACCGCTCGAAAACCGCGGTTTTCGAGCGTACCGTTCCGGTTCGAGATGCAAAACCGCTCGGTAAACCGGTCTAATTAAAAAAAAATTGAAAAAAAATTAAAAAATTTGAAAAAAATTTGTATGTTCGGTTTTTGGCGAAAAACCGTGGTTTTTCGCTTAAAACCGCGGTTTTTCGCGTAAAACCGTTGAAAACCGTTTTCGAAGAGGTCGGGTTAGTTTTTCGTGAAACCCTAGCGGTTTTTCGTAAAAACCGAACGGATTTCAAATTTTTTCAAATTTTTTTGATTTTCCAACTCTTCGGTTTTTGACGGTTTTTTAGCGGTTTTTCGCGCGGTTTTTGCGAAAACCGTACCCCGAAAACCGAACCGGTTTTCGCGGTACGGTTTTGTGAACCCTGCTTGCGACCAACTCCGTGTGACCTACTCCAACACTCATGTAATTTAGTCGTACATCCACTCACTCTCGTAGTGACACATAGACCCGTTCATTTTAGTTTCTGCATAGTTACTGTTTAAAAAAATGAATTATTTGCAGAATAAGATGACTCTAAACAACTTCTCTGAGAATCAGAAGATGCCCTCTACATAGAATCAATATTCAGGCCCCGTTTGGTACGGTTCCATATTCTAGTAGAAACGGAAACGGTTCCAGATTTTTGGTAGAAACGTTTCAGGTAGAATCAGAATCAATTTCTGCAAACTGTTTGGTACGGTTCCAGATTCTAGTAGAAACTAGTGAAACGGGGTTGAGGGTGATTCAACCATGGTGTGGAAAAAAAGAAACGTTTCGAGGAGAATCGTTCCGAAATTTAGCCGTTTGGTTGGGTTTCTCCTAGATTCTAGTAGAATCAGTTCGGTTCCAAGTTGCCAAACGGGGCCTCAGTTGAAACCTGATTATTGCTGATTCTCGCCAGTCTAGTCTGGAACCTAGAAGTCGCAGCCGACTCGGCCCGATTCTCTCATAATCAGAAACAACTTCTCCCATAATCCAGAATATATCCAGAAACTAAAACGAATTGGGGCTATATAGCATTGATCTATCTTAATATAAAGCCTAAACCAAAACTATAGTACCATTAAGCGTACGAAAACAGTTGATGCCATGATTTAAAAACGGGTGTGCCATTAGCGTGCAGATAAGCGATCACATCTGGTTTAGTACTGGGAGGAAGCAAACACCCAGCCACTCAGGCACTGTTCGTATTGTATTGTTCTTTAAGCATTCAGCACAAAAAAAAAAAGGTGTGTCGGGTTGGTCGAACTGCCACTTCTGGTAGTTTGTGCCCGGAGAAAATAGATTTAGGTGAAAATCCCTTTCATCGAGCTAATGGTATGATAGAGCGAGCCATTGGCAAATTTGTGTAGTTCATTAATGATATTAAAAGTACATGTAGGTAAGTGTTGCAATCAGCAAATCTTTTATACATATAAAGTAGAGATGGATATTTATTAGAAGTATAGAGAAAATATCACACTAACTGTATATTGTAATATAAAATACACATTATATTTATAGATAAAATCATTTAAAAAAATACAGATTATAAACTTGCACAGAACGAGTAACAAGTTCATTGTTGTCATTTCAAAACTAGAAATAGCACCTGTTACAGGCGTCGTGCAATTAATCCAAAGCAACCGGTTCGATTGGGCATCAAATGTCTAGCTAGGCTTAAAAAGCCAATGAATTTCCAAAAGTCTAGGTCATCTCTGCTATTCTAAAGCAGCACTTGGTGGCAGTGGTCCGTTCTTCCCACGTCATTAATTGCCGCTTAATTGTCCTGCTTAATTGCCCTGCTTAATTGCCCTACGCAAGAAACGAAACGTTGCTTTAATTAGCTAGCTTTTGCAAGAAACGAAGCGTTAAAGATAGATGTTTGATCTTGTGAAATAATTTTTTTTATTTTTTAATATTTATTTTTCGTTATCAATTTTGTTTTTCGTAGCAAACGCACAGGCATCTCTACTATTATAAAGCAGCAGTTGGTGGCAGTGGTGAGTTCTACCCACGTCATTAATTGCCCTGCTTAATTGCCCTACTTAATTGCCCTATGCAAAAAACGAAGCGTTGCTTTAATTAGCCAGCTTTCGCAAAAAACGAAGCGTTAAAGATAGATGTTTGATCTTATAAAATAATTTTTTTATTTTTTAATCTTTATTTTTCGTTATCAATTTTGTTTTTCGTAGCAACGCACGGGCATGTAACTAGTATATAACTGATTTTTCGATTCAACCGTCCACAAGACCGAGTCATTTTGCGCCACGTAAAAACGGGCATGTATCAGCGGAGGATACGCGAATCCAGTGCGAAAATGCCGTGCGCGCGGGGCACGTGAGCGCAATCCAAACCCGAGATCCCCATGACCCCTGCACGAGGAATCCTCGATAGACCACTAAACCCCGCGCCAATTGGCCACTTGTTTTAACCTTTCGGCCATCACCTGTAGCTGAAGGCTAGCTTTCACTCTCATCATCCCATGGCTCTAGTAATTGGCACAGCAGAATACTTTAGGGGTTTAGGCCATATCGTTAGGGATGCGACGTGATCGCGGAAAGGGAGCCTGCCTGTAGCTGCAGTATGCTGCTACGTACGTACGTACACTGAGCTCGCTCCTGTCGTGAGGGGCAAGCGCAAAGCGAAGCATGCGGCAGAGGCGCATGTGTGCGATTTTGCGCCATGATAACGCTGCGAGAATCATGGCTTAAGCGTGTAGATTAATATATGGGTAGCTAGCTAGCTGCAAGGTGTTGTGTGTCCTACTACTTGATGCTCGAGCAGGACCGTAGGAGTAGCAGCAGTAGCGTAGTGCTACTTTGTCAGCACATAAAAGTAGGATGGACTTTATGCCAGGGGACGATCGCTGTAAGTTTACGAGGCTGTAAAAAGGTGCATCATGGTTCGTGGGGTAAGTTTTCGCTCTCCCGGGGGGCCGTGGTCTAACGTTGATTCCACGCTAAGAAAATGAGCGCCACTTGCATGCTTATTTGGGTTTTGACCAACTAAGCTTTGATCTTGTTCAGGTCTCAAATGAAATGTTCATTTTTTTTAACCTGGTTGTTGCAATGACTAAAATGATAATCATGCAAAAGAAGGAACAAAAACCGCTTGATTACATTTCTGTTAGCAAACATATTTCCTTGGTGTATGAGTTGTACGGGATTATCTTATCGATCTTTCTATATACCAAGAGATTTGGTTGCCATAACCTGTCGATATTTTCGGTTGTAATCACTGTTGCCGATACGACAAATTTATAAGAGATTGGCCCGGCCCGTTGCACCATGCATTGTATTTCTCATACTCTCATTTTTTTTCATGGTATCATATTGATCTACTATCCTTTCCTCTCCAGCTTCTGTACCATGGCCACCACCTTCTTCACCAGCACCTCCCAAACCTTTGGTGTTCTCCCCAACTCCACTGCTCCGGCCACCCAATCCGTCATGGCACCGGCCTCGTAGGCCATCAACGTGGCGAGCATTAAGACTCACATTCACGTGACTCTTGATCTTAAGATCTCAAACTACACCAATTGGCACGTCTTCTTCCTCGCCATGGTCGGCAAGTTCGGTCTTTTCTCCTATGTTGACGGCATTGACGCTCGGCCAGACGACCGCGACTTGGCACAACGGGACTTCAACGTCCTGACTTGGCTCTATGGTTCCATCTTCGATGAAATCCTTGACATGGTCATGGAGCCTGACCAAACTGTCCACGATATGTGGACACGCGCTAAGGCCCTCTTCCACAACAACAAGGAGGCTCGGGCCATCTTTATTGAGGACGAGTTCGTGTCGCTCGTTCAAGGTGATCTCTCCATCCGCACATATTGCTAGCTCCTCAAAATGCTGGCCGATGCCCTCCGTGACATTGGAAGCCTACGTTCAATCAACTGCTCATCCTCAATGTCCTACACGGTCTTAACAAGTGCTTCTCCAATGTTGCCATCATCTCCATGTAGGTGTCATTTTCCACATCCAGAGCTGCTCATGTCGCTTCTTCTCCAGGAGATGCGCAAGGACAACGATAGTAAGCTCTCCACAGGAACCGCTCTTCTCACCACTAGCTCAAGCTCCACGCCAGACCAATCCATGTGTGGTAATTCTTCATGTCAAGGTGGTTGCGGTGATGGCTTCTTCGACGAACGCTCCAAGGGCAGTAACAAGGTCATCGCGGCAAGGGGCAGCAATGACTGCAACATAGCTCCCAAGTTCCTCGTTCCTACCCCTTTGGCCCATGGGTGTGCTTCAATCCCTGGGCCAACCAAGGCCAGCTGTGGTCTACGTGTGGTGCCCCACCACCGGTGTCGGTGCCTTGGTCCACGGCTTCCCATGCCACCTGAAGCATACCACACAACATTCACCCCCACCTACACCTCATCCCAAGCTACACCTGCTCCTTCATGGGATTAGTCCAGACTGATCAGATCCATGAATAACTTCTCCCTACAATCCCGGAGTGGTGGGATGATGGACTCTGGGGCAACGTCGCACATGGCTTCTGATGACATTATACTCCTCAATTCCTCCCCACCACCATCCCTTTCTTATGTTACCGTTGGGAATGGCTCCACCGTTCCCATATCCCGCTCTGGCTATGTAATCCTTCCTACTAGCTCATCTTCTTTCCAACTTAAGGATGTTCTCATTATTCCATCTCTTGTCAAAAATCTTATTTCCATCCACAAGTTCACACGTGATAACTCCTGTTCTATTGAGTTTGACTCGTTGGTTTCTCTGTAAAGGACCTTCGCACCAAGATAGATATTCTTTGATGCAATAGCAATGGGGGACTCTACACCTCATCTCCCTCTACTGTTGTGGCATCCTCTCATGTGTTCCTGTCCACGATGGCACCCAAGCACCTTTGGCACCATCGCTTGGGACATCCTAGCCTTGACGTCCCGACACCTCTCCAAAAGTTCTCTCATCTCAAGTAATAAAGTAGATCATTGTACTTATCATGGCATCCTTGTTCTCTTGGTGTGTCCCTATAAGTCCTGGCAAAATAGCAAGGCTGAACGTGGTTTTCGCACCCTCAACAATATCATCTGTACCCTCCTCTTTAAGACTCACATGCCTCCTTCCCACTGGGTCGAGGCTCTACAATCAGCCACCTACCTCCTGAGTTGGTGCCCATCGAAACCGATTTTAGTCCACTACTCCTTTCGAGCATCTCCACCGCCGGCCTTCTTGCTACGCCCACCTTCACCTCTTTGGATGCATTTGCTACCCTAACCTTTCCTCTATCGTGCCACATATCTTTCACTTTCTCAGCGGCTTGCATATTTCCTAGTTACCATAGTTCGCACAAAGGTTATCGTTGTCTTGATTTAGCTACGCACCCAGCGATCATATCTCACCATGTCATTTTTGTTGAATCCGTCTTTCCTTTCGCTTCCACTAATAACTCAGTTGACCCTACGTCCCTTGATTTTCTTTTGGATATCATGTCAACGACTTCCGCCCTGTTTATTTCTTCTACACCACCTATCGAGCCTGTGCCGCCTTTTGCTGCCACACTAATGGCTATCGAGCCTGTGCGTCACCCCATGCACCTCCCACTCCCTCATATTCGAATGCACTGTCTCGACTTCCACACTCTGTATTTGCATTTGTAGCGATAGATGCACACTCCCCTCCGCAGGTTGCCTTCCCTGTCGCGGTAGCCATTTTCCCCACTACAGCAGTCTCTCTTCATGTCGCAACCACACCAAACAATCTCTACTATATTCCCTCAGCCGCACCCAGTCCTCATCAAATGGCATGGAGAAGACAGACCTCTCAGTTTCTCATGCTTCGATTTCGAAGACCTGTCACTCTTCTCTCTCTAAATATAATTGGCATTAGGCTATGATAGATGAGTACCAAGCTCTCCTCGACAACCACACTTGGTCACTTGTTCCTCACCCCCGCACCCCAATGTAATCGCTGGCAAGTGGATCTTCAAACACAAATTCCACTATGATGGTTCCCTCACCAGTCACAAGGTGTGAATCATGTGATGAAAAATTGGCTTGATCATGTGCTGAAAAATTGGTTAGGATTTATCTTGCAAAATTGCTGGTATATAGGACCAAACATTCAAACATCCAAAAAAAAGAGACTTTGCATTTGCGCCAGACCAAACATCCAAAAACAGTGAGTTTCGCATGTATGACGGACCAAACTTTTTGGTCTGTCATAAACGTGATTTTGATGCTTTTACGCTTGTTCAAGAAATCACGTTTTTCGCATGTATGGCGGACCAAATACTTTGGTCTGTCATACACATGCTTTTGGCGACCTCGTTTTTCCCTTGTATGACAAACCAAATTCTTTGGTCTGTCATACACATGCTTTTGGCGACCTCGTTTTTCCCTTGTATGACAAACCAAATTCTTTGGTCTGTCATACAAATGCTTTTGGCGACCTCACTTTCCCATGTACGACGGACCAAGTTTTTGGGTCTGTCGTGGACATGCTTTTGAGATTCTGAACCGGACTCAATTTTCCAAGGAACCAGTAAGTTTTGCATGTACGACGGACACATTTTTTTTGGTCAGTCGTAAACGGCTTTTTGAGGTTTGATTTCGCTTGTACGACGGACCGATTTTGTTTGTCCGTCGTGAACGTGTTTTCGCCGAAATGATTTCTTCTTGGAACAGAAATTTTCATGTGTACGCCGGACCATATTTTTTGGTCCGTCGTGAATGCGTTTTTGCTCGATTAGGGTTTTGAGCAAAATTGGAATTGTGTTTGATTTGTTTTTGAGATTATGAAATTTGTGAGAATTTCATGATGCTTGAAGTGGACTTTATGCAATGCTCGTGTGAGTATTTGCATGGATTGATGTGAGTCAAGTCGTGGACTTGTGCTCGGAATTGTTTTGTGGTTTGTTCATGTGCAGGTATTGCTCGAAGACGAACGTGGTCGATGACGGGACCGGAACTAGGTTCATGGAGGAGCTGAGGTTCGGGACTAGGTTCAGGGAGGAACTGAGGTCTTGGTGGTCAAGGATGTCATACGGGACGTTCGGTCTAAGAGAATGGTGCACATGAAGAATGGTTAGTCACGTGAGAATGGCAGGAGGTCATTCGCGTGCAAAGTGTTAGTCACGTGAGTATGGCAGGTGGCCATACGCGTGCAAAGTGTTAGTCACGTGAGTATGGTAGGGTTGCCATACGCGTGTAAGAGTTGTACTCGGCCAGGTTGGGCCAAGAGGAGTTGTGTTGAATACATACTCCTTCTAGATTAGGAATTGTATTCAGAACTCCTTTTGTTTTGCTCCTTTAAATAGGAGGGGTGTCTCCTGTTGAAGGGCATCGAATCAATCGGAGCTGAGCGCATTGAGAGCCTCAAGCTCAGTTTTAGGGTTTGTACTCTTTTGATGAGAGTACTTTAGACAAAAGAAATAAAGATCAATTCTTCCAAGATTCTTGCGTGCTCTGAGAACCACGTTGCTCTGATGTTTTCTGTTTTGGTTCTTGTTTGCATGTTTGCTCTAATTCTAGATTGGTTTTTGATTCTTGAGTTTCATCATGATTTGATCCATCAAAAACCTTTCTAGGGTATTGATTTAGAGTTCCTCAAAGTCTAGTTGATTAATCTTTTGAAGATCTTGTTTAATCTTGAAGTTTTGATTAGATTAGTTTTCGTCAAGTTCTGGAACAGCAAGCTTGCGAAGCTCATAACTTTTGATCCGTAAGTCCGATCGAGCTGATTCTTTTTGGGTTCGATTCGTATTGGAATCTAGTTTCTTGTGTCCAAATTGCAGATCAATCTAACAGTTGGATCTCCAGGAATTCTTGTTTTACCGAACCTCTGTCATTCTATTTTTGTCGAATACGAGGCAATTATTTGGTTCTATTTTGGGGTGAACTTTTAGTAGATCAAGAATTTTGTTTTAGCTTCCGCACAATCATTCACCCCCCCTCTGATTGCTATATTCGTATATTTCGATCCTACACAAGGCAAGCTAACCTGCCTGTGGTTATTCCCAGCAGGCTGGAGTGGATTTTAACGATGCCTTTTGTCTTGTGTCAAGCCTTCCGCCATTTGGGTTGTTCTCAACATCATTATTTCTCACTTCTGGCCAATCCATCAACTTGACATAAAAAAAATGCTTTCCTTCAAGGCACACTTGATGAAACTGTGTTTTATGAGTAGCATTAGGGTTTCATTGGCCCCAATCACCCGAATTATGTTGGTCGTCTTCACAAATTAATCCTAGTATGGGCTGAAACAAGCCCTCGTGTGTGGTAATAGAAATTTGCAACTCACATCCGCACCATGGATTTTGTTTCCTTTGCGTCAGATGCATCTCTATTCATTCTCAAGGATGGTTCGCACCTTGCATACCTCCTCTTGTATGTCAATGATATTCTTTTGATTGCCTGTTCCTTCATGCTCATTTAGCACATCACTCATTGTCTTTACTCCGAGTTTGCCACGACTAATCTAGGTGACCTTCATTTCTTTATGAGGATTTCCGTCATCCACTTGTCTCATGGTCTTTTTCTTTCCCAAGGTCAGCATGCCTCTGAGCTTCTTCAGCACATCGGCATGATGCGTGTCACTCCGCAGCGATGCCCATCGACTCCTATGCCAAGTTGTGCACCTTCGAAGGCCATTATGTTGCTGACTGTTACACTCTAATACCTCTTCTTATGCGCAGTAGCCCTCAGATCGGATCAGGGTTTTGTGAGATACGTCACGAGTATGCATGGTCTCAAGAACGAAGAGGCTAAATCTAGTAGAGAGAAGCAAAATAACAATATTGAAGCAACCAAAATGAGAGAGAAAAGATTTGATGAAGCCTACCGCAAATTCTTTAAACACAACATCAAAAGAGTACAAAGGATTGTTGCTCTCTTACAACCTCTCAAATCTTTTAAGAACTTTTGATCCTTGTCATATACAAAAACCTAGTGCTAAAGAATAACCTAGCCTCTAATGCTCTCGTGCACCTCTTGCCTTGGATGAGTTGGCTTTTGGCTTCTTGGTTGCTTGGGTTCTCCATGACCATCTCATGGATTTATATAGCTCCCTTAGTTCTTTGAAGCAAATAGGAATCCTACTATGAAATAAAGTAGAAATCCTAATCCTACTAGAATTCATCTAGCACACATTATCAAATCCTAAAACATTAGATATGAGTCACCATAATTAACAATCTTCACATTAACTCTTATCCGTTGAAGTCATCGTGTTCTTCTAAGAACTCACTCCAAGTCGGCTCCGTATTTTCTTCTTCTACCTCCCACCTTTGGGAGTGCCTTCACCACAGGGGCTCATGCACATCACCACAATGTATGTATTGATATTTGTATTGGGTTGCCCAAACCCTCCACCCGAGAGTATTTTCTTTGTGTAGTTTGGTTAACCACACCTTCTATTCCTATTGCCCTCTATGCCATAGGTTTATATCGCCTCCATGCTCCACCTTCTCGGTGGTACTTTTTGGTTGGTTCCGCCATGTCTTCCTTCTTCTAACAGCTCACACCTTCGCCATGTCTAAGTATCTACCATTGACAACGCGATTTCCTTCTCCTGATTAGGATTTTTTAGACCTCCCATTGATTAATGTTCCTTTAGGTTTACCTATCAATCAGTATCCTCTGTTGCTCTAGATATTTTTCATGATCACATGCCCTTTATAAGTAACTCACATGACACTACATCGAAGTGATATCTCACAACTTTCGAGTTCAAGGGACCTCACAGGATATTATATTCTTTTTTATGCTAAGTACATACCGAACTTCTGTCAATGTGCAATGTGCTCCATCATATATCTCCAATGTAACTATTCCCACCTCAGTAATTGCATACTTCTTGCAATCAACCAAGTATAGTTCCATGAGCCGGCGCGTAGAGATACTTTGTTGTGAAATCATGTGCTGAAAAATTAGCTTTGAACTGAAAAATTAACTTAGATTTGAATTTGCAAAATGTGTTTGTTCATGTGTTTTGACAATTGACAAGAAACAGTAAATTTTGCCTTGGCGCCGGACCAATCCTAAAGAAAACAGTAAGTTTCCCATCTACGACGGACAAACTTTGTTGGTCTGTCGTGGACATGTTTTTGAGCTCATGAGTCGAACTCAATCTTCCAAGAAACCAGTAAGTTTTGCATGTACGACGGACAAAGTTTTTGGGTCTGTCGTGAACGGCTTTTTGAGGATTGATTTCGCATGTACAACGGACAAAGTTTTTGGGTCCGTTGTGAACGTGTTTTCACCGGAATGTTTTTTTCTTGGAACTGAGAGTTTCACATGTACGCCGGACAGAGATTTCTTGTCCGTCGTGAATGGACTTTTCTAGGGTTTTTATTTCTTGTCCGTTGTGAACGTGTTTTGCTCAGTTTGGATGTTTTGCAGAATTGAAATAATTTGAATTTGAGATTATGAAATTTGTGATGATTTCATGATGCTTCTTTTGAAGTGGACTTTATGCAATGCTCATGTGAGTAGTTGCATGGATTGACATTGAGTCAAGTCGTGGACTTGTGCTCGGATTTGTTTTGTGGTTTGTTAGGTGTGCGGTATTGCTCGAAGACGAATGTGGTCGATGACGGGACCGGAACTAGGTTCATGGAGGAACTGAGGTTCGGGACTAGGTTCAGGAGGAACTGAGGTCTTGGTGGTCAAGGATGTCATGCGGGACGTTCGGGCTAAGAGAATGGTGCACATGAAGAATGGTTAGTCACGTGAGAATGGCAGGAGGTCATTCGCGTGCAAAGTGTTAGTCAGTGAGTATGGCAGGTGGCCATACGCGTGCAAAGTGTTAGTCACGTGAGTATGGTAGGGTTGCCATACGCGTGCAAGAGTTGTACTCGGCCAGGTTGGGCCAAGTGGAGTTGTGTTGGATACGGATTCCTTCTAGGGAATAGGAATCGTATTCTTGTTTGGTCCTTTAAATAGGAGGGGTTGTCTCCTGTTGAAAGGCACCAAGTAGAGCTGAGCGCATCAAGCTTTGAGCTTGGTTTTAGGGTTTGTACTCTTTTGATGAGAGTATTTTAGACAAGAAATAAAGATCAATTCTTCCAAGATTTTTGCGTGCTCTGAGAACCACGTCGCTACGATATTTCTCGTTTTGGTTCTTGTTTGCATGCTTGTTCTAATTCTAGATTGGTTTTTGATCGTTGAGTTTCATCTTGATTTGATCCATCAAAAACCGTTCTAGGGTATTGATTTAGAGTTTCTCAAAGTCTAGTTGATTAATCTTTTGAAGATCTTGTTTAATCTTGAAGTTTTGATTAGATTGATTCTCGTCAAGTTCTGGATCAGCAAGCTTGCGAAGCTCATAACTTTTGATCCGTAAGTCCGATCGAGCTGATTCTTTTTGGGTTCGATTCGTATTGGACTTTAGTTTCTTGTGTCCAAATTTTAGATCAATCTAACGGTTGGATCTCCGGAAATTCACGTTTTACCGAACCTCTGTCATTTTGTTTTTGTCAAAAACGAGGCAATTATTTGGTTCTGTTTTGGGGTGAACTTTTAATAGATCAAGAATTTGGTTTTAGCTTCCGCACAATCATTCACCCCCCCTCTGATTGCTATATTCGTATACTTCGATCCTACAAGTGGTATCAGAGCAAGGTTTCTCTAATCTATCTTAACCGGTGATTAGATCAATGGATCGTTATTCGACAAAACCATGTGTGTTCGATGGTGTTGATTTTCAGTTTTGGAAGGCCAAGATGGAGGCGTTCATCCAAGCACAGGGCTTCACAATTTGGGAGAAGGTCTACAAGCTATATGAAGTCCTCAAGCGACAACGTCAACGACACCAATCGCACACATGTTGAAGCAAATAGCAAGGCGCGCAACTTGATCATTCAAGGCTTGGGACGCAGCGACTTTGATCGTGTGGTTCATCTTCGATCCGCATATGAGGTATGAAAATCTCTTTGTGATTACCATGAGGGTTCTAACATCACAAAGAGGTTCGCCAAGATATTTACAAAAAGAATACATGCGTTTTGAGATGAAACCTAGTGAATCTGTAGATGACTTCTTTGCGTTTCAATAAAATTCTTAGCAATCTACGTCTTTGTTGGAGTTAGCTACACTGATGCTGAAAATGCTCGACAATTGCTTAGTGCTTTGGACATGTCAGTGTGGGAGATGAAAGTAACATCTATACAAGAATCTACTACCATGAGCACACTCACATTAGATGTTCTTTACTCTAAGTTGAAAACTCATGAGTTGGATGTTCTTGCCAGGAAGGGTAACATTAAATCAATTGCCTTGATCTCTAACCCTAACATGTCAAATGCAAATTCTTCTTCTAGCTTTGCCTTGTCTTCCATGTCTTCTTTAACAGATGAGCAACTTGAAGAGTTTCCTGAAGAAGATCTGGCACTACTCTCTTCTCGCTTTAACAAAGCTTTGCAGAATGTAAGAATGAGAAAGAGAGGTGGTCCTCCAAGATGCTATGAGTGTGGTGACCTCAACCATATTCGCACAAATTGTCCTAAGCTTGCAGGAAAAACATCAAAGGAGGAGAAGGACAACGACAGAAGGAATGAGAAGAAAAGGTTATCGTCAAATGATAGGAAGAAGAAGAGCTTCATCAACCGCAAGGTGGTTCACCGAGTCCTTTCCGCTCTTGAACAAGTCAATTTGAGCGATGTGGACTCGGAGAGCAGCGAAGATGATGCAACTCCAAGCAAGCATGATTTGATAGGATTATGTCTCATGGCAAGCAGCAAGGATAGCTTCATAGGGGCGACCACGACGGCGACTTCAATGAGGTAGATCCCTCTTATGATGAATTAGCTATTCTTGTTGCTCGTCTTGGAAAATTGCTTGACAAGCGTGATAAGAAAATTAAGAAACATGATTTCATTATTGAATCATTGAATGCTGAAATTGCTAGACTTAAGACTTTGATTCCTAGTGATGATACTTGCAAATCATGTGACTTAATTTACAATGAGCTCACCTTGCTTAGGAAAGAACATGCTCTTTTGTTGCATTTAAATGAGAAAAATGAGAAACATGTTGTACATGCTAGCTGTTCCACTGATGATTTGCATAGTTCAACTTCTTGTTCTAAATGCTCAACTCTTGAATTAAAATTGAAAGATGCAAATGCTAGGGTTTCTCAATTAACTGATAATCTGCTTTCACATGAAATTCTCTCATGCTCAACTTGTCGCAAGCAAAAAGGAAAAGTAGATGTTCCCTGCAATAATTGTTTAACTCTTGCTAAGAAAGTTGATTACTTGCAAAATTCTTTGGAATGTTTCACTAATGGCAAGAAGAAGTTGAACATGATTTTGGATCAATCTAAGGTTAGCACAAACAAGAGAGGTTTAGGTTTTGATCCTTATGCCACATATGAAACTAAACCTCAGATCGTTGTTCAGGCTCCTTGCAAAATTGAGTTATCTAATGAGCCTAAGAAAATTGCTTTTCAATCTGCTGGTTTTTTATCCTCTACTATGATGAATGCAAAATGTGCTTTTACTGTTAAAGCTAAACATCATGTCAAGTACACTTGTACTCATTGTAGTAGAGATGGACACTTAGTAGATTTTTGCTTTAGACTAGCCAAACGGTAAAAGAAGGAAAGAACTAAGGCTAGGTCAAATTTCAGCAAAGCACATTTTTATGCGCCTAGAGTGATGAAAACACCTTCTGTTCCTAGAAACATGGGAAAAGGCAAATCTGATTTTGTGCATAAAAATTATCGTGTTGTACCCATCTTGTTGTGCGTCGTGTGTCTCAAGATCGATTCCCAAAAATCTCATTCCTAACCTCAAGATCGAGACCTCGACATGTTTTGCTATGTAGGCTTCTCGCGAGGAAGGAGAACATATGGCTAGTGGATTAGGATGCTCACGCCACATGTCCGGTAATAAGAATTGGTTCTCCTCCTCACTCGTGCATCTCGTCTTTGAAAGTGTTACTTTTGGAGATGCTTCTTCCTCTTCTGTTGTGGCAAAAGGTACAATAAAGGTAAGTGACAAGTTTATGTTCAAAGATGTGGCTCTTGTTGAAAATTTGAAATATAACTTGCTTTCTGTCTCACAAATGCTTGATGAAGATCTTGAGATAAGCTTTAAGAAAAATGAATGCAAAGTGCTAGATGCTTCAGGTGATCTTGTGTTCAAGATTTCGTTTTGGAAGAGTCTTTAAAGCTGATTTTGATGCATCGCCTTCTTCTAAGCATAGGTGTCTAATTGCCAATGTTTCTAAAGATTTATTCTTTTGGCATCGTAGACTTGGTCATGTTGGTTTTGATCATCTTACTCGTGTAAGTGGTTTAGATCTTATACGTGGCCTGCCTAAGCTTAAGGGTGATAGCAATCTAGTATGTTCTTCTTGTAGACATGGTAAGATGATTGCAGGTTCACATCCACCTCTTACCATGGTAATGACAAACGCCTCCAGGACAGCTTCTACATCTTGATACTGATTGGACCATCTCGAGTTCAATCCTTTGGAGGCAAATGGTATGTGCTTGTGATTGTTGATGATTTTTCTAGATACTCTTGGGTATACTTTATGGCATCTAAGGATGAGGCCTTTAGTCATTTTAGAAGTCTTGTTCTTAGGCTTTCTATTGATCATCCAGGAGCTCTCAAAGCTATTAGAAGTGATAATGGAACTGAATTCAAAAATGCTTCTTTTGATCTCTTTTGTCTTGAAAAGGAATTGATCATCAATTTTCATCACCGAGAGTGCCTCAACGAGAATGGTGTAGTTGAAAGGAAAAACAAAACATTGGTTGAGATGGCTAGAACCATGTTAGATGAACATCATACTCCTAGAAACTTTTGAAATTTGAAGCTATTTCAATCGCTTGTTATGTTTCAAACCGTGTGTTTTTGAGATCAAAATTGGGTAAGACTCCATATGAGCTTGGTTTGGACATAGACCTTCATTTCTCACTTTAGGGTTTTTGGATGCAAATGCTTTGTCTTGAAATCTGGAAATCTTGATAAATTTGAAGCTAGATCAATGGATGGCTTTTTCCTTGGATATCCTGCTCATACTCGTGGCTATCGTGGTGCTTGTTTTGGAGACTAACAAAATTGTGGAAACTTGTGAAGTTACTTTTGATGAGGCTAGTCCAGGCACTAGTCCAAGTGATGCAGTCTGACGCATACATTCAGGGGAGAAAATCTTTGAAGATAATGATGATATTGAAGATGAGGTCTTGACTCTTTCTAATGCACAACAATTTGTAGCACCTTTGGCACCTACTACTACATCACCTACGACTAACCATCCTCAAGCTACAACATCATCTGTACATGCTGAAAATGAAGAAGGAGAAGGAGAAGTCTCAAAAGCCAATGCTCCCTTGTACATTCAAAAAATGCATCCATCTGAACAAATGATTGGAGACCTAAATGAGAGAGTCACTCGATCCAGGTTTATTCATTCTGACACTCATGCTCATTCTGCTTTAGTTGCCTCTTTTGAACCCAAAGATATATCTCATGCATTATCTGACGAATCTTGGATCAATGCCATGCATGAAGAATTAGAGAATTTTGAACGAAATAAAGTTTGGAAACTTGTCTCACCACATCCTGATTTTAATGTTATTGGAACTAGATGGGTTTTCAAAAATAAACAAAGTGAGGATGGTGTTGTTATTAGAAACAAGGCTAGATTGGTTGCTCAAGGTTACACTCAAATTGAAGGCTTAGATTTTGATGAAACCTTTGCTCCTGTTGCTAGAATTGAAGCCATTAGAATCCTTTTAGCTTTTGCTGCATCCAAAGGTTTCAAATTGTATCAAATGGATGTGAAAAGTGCTTTTCTTAATGGCTACATAAATGAGGAGATTTATGTCAAGCAACCACCTGGTTTTGAAAATCCAAAGTTTCCAAATCATGTGTTCAAACTATCAAAAGCTTTGTATGGTTTGAAACAAGCCCCTAGAGCATGGTATGATAGGCTAAAAATATTTTTACTTGAAAAAGGCTTTTTAATGGGAAAGGTTGACAAAACTCTCTTTTTACTCAAGCAAGGCAATGATCAACTATTCGTTCAGATTTATGTTGATGATATTATCTTTGGTGGTTCATCTCATGTTTTAGTGTCTGAGTTTTCAGAAACAATGAGGAAGGAGTTTGAGATGAGTATGATGGGTGAGTTGACATACTTTTTGGGATTTCAAATCAAGCAAACGAAGGATGGTACTTTTGTACATCAAAGCAAATATACAAGAGACTTGCTACATCGTTTTGGGATGAAAAACAGCAAGCCGATCATGACACCTATGGAGAGCACTTGCGCACTTGACCCTGATGAAGATGGTGAGCCGGTTGATCAAAAGGAATATAGAAGCATGATAGGTTCACTTTTTTACCTCAACTGCATCAAGGCCGGATATACAATTTCTTTGTGTGCTTGTGTGCTCGTTTTCAAGCTTCCCACGTGCTTCACATCGACAAGTTGTCAAAAGGATTTTCGTGTATCTTCATGGAACTCAAGATTTTGGCATTTGGCTTTACGCTTCCTCATGCATTAGTTTGAGATCTTTTACGATCTTGATTTTGGAGGATGTAGAATTGATAGGAAGAGCACTTCTGGTTCATGTCACTTCTTGGGAAATTCTCTCATTGCATGGTCATCTAGAAAACAATCTTACATTTGCACAATCAAGCTGCTTGAATCTGAATATGTGGCTGCTGCTAGTTGTTGTTCTCAAATTCTTTGGATAGTAGCTACACTAAAAGATTATGGGGTTAATTTGGATAGTGTTCCTCTTTTGTGTGATAACACTAGTGCAATTTGCATTGCTAAGAACCCCGTGCAACACTCTAGAACAAAACACATTGACATCGATTTCACTTTCTTAGAGATCATGTTGAAAAAGGCAACATTGTGCTTCATCATGTGGATCTTGAACATCAATTGGCAGACATTTTCACAAAACCTTTGTCTTCTTCGTTTTGCTTTTATTCGGGAGAACTTGGAATTGTTCATCCAATGGGATTGTTTTGAGGGAGTTTCTTTGCCAAGTTCTTTCACTTAATGAGCTCACTTTATCATATTTCTTTATATGTTATGTAATTGAGCTAATATATGATAATCTAATTATCTCACTTGAACTAAAAATGACATTGCGGAATTCCCTGGACTGATTACCTATAGCTAAATACTCTTGATATCTTACTCTTCTAGGCTTGATATTGAATCCTCTTGACAAATTTGGGCTATGAAGCAAGTGTGGTTTCAACTTTACTCTTTCATAAGACCTTTTAATCACTTTTGCATGTTTATAATCAAAGAAAAATGAAAAGAAAAGGGAATCAATAAAAGGGTTGTTAAAAGCAAAAAACCTCAAGTTATGTGCTTGAGGTGCTTTCCCTAAAAGATAAGATGTATGCTTCAAGCATGCCATTCCCTCAAAGATAAGATGTATGCTTCAAGCATGCCACTCCTAGAAAATAAAAGAAGTATGCTTCAAGCATGCCACATGCAACTTATTGTTTAAAGATTAAATTGGTCTACTAGATTGGAGTTGAAACTACTTGCTCGCCCTAAGTTGTTAGTTGCTTCAATTTTTAAAGTCTTGCTTTTTCTGCTAAGATCTTGCTTAGTACTTGGCTATAGTTGACTAAATTGAGGTTGAGATGCATGTCATTCCCTAACTTGTTAAAATCACATCAAGATCATGTATTTTGCATATTATGTGATATATAAGGTTATATGATCGAATGAGCTCATCTTTTCCTATCTTGGCACTTCCTTGTTTCTCTTTGTGAAATCATTGTTTTAAGAAAAATTTTGAATCTGTTCTCTCTCTTGTACTCTTGATGAATCCATTGTCAAAGGGGGAGAAATTTGGGAATCATTGAAAAGTTTAAGGAAAAAGGGGGAGAAGAAAAAAGGGGAGTTGTATTTGGAAATTTGAGAATTTTGGGAGAAGTTTGGAGAATTTTTGAAATTTTTGGGCGCATTGCACATTCACACACATTTTCATTCTCAGGGGGAGATTTTGTTTTGCATTTTGGTCAAAGAGGGATTTCTGTGTTTTCTTACTTTGGTCTTTGATCCTTTGGATTTCAAAATCTTTGGTAAAGTGAATGCCAAATGTTCAATTCTAAGTGGTGTTGCCAATGTTTTCATCAAGGGGGAGATTGTGAAATCATGTGCTGAAAAATTGGCTTTGAACTGAAAAATTAACTTAGATTTGAATTTGCAAAATGTGTTTGTTCATGTGTTTTGACAATTGACAAGAAAGCTTGATAAATTTTGCCTTGGCGCCGGACCAATCCTAAAGAAAACAGTAAGTTTCCCATCTACGACGGACAAACTTTGTTGGTCTGTCGTGGACATGTTTTTGAGCTCATGAGTCGAACTCAATCTTCCAAGAAACCAGTAAGTTTTGCATGTACGACGGACAAAGTTTTTGGGTCTGTCGTGACGGGCTTTTGAGGATTGATTTCGCATGTACAACGGACAAAGTTTTTGGGTCCGTTGTGAACGATGTTTTCACCGGAATGTTTTTTCTTGGGCGAGAGTTTCACATGTACGCCGGACCGAGATTTCTTGTCCGTCGTGAATGGACTTTTCTAGGGTTTTTATTTCTTGTCCGTTGTGAACGTGTTTTGCTCAGTTTGGATGTTTTGCAGAATTGAAATAATTTGAATTTGAGATTATGAAATTTGTGATGATTTCATGATGCTTCTTTTGAAGTGGACTTTATGCAATGCTCATGTGAGTAGTTGCATGGATTGACATTGAGTCAAGTCGTGGACTTGTGCTCGGATTTGTTTTGTGGTTTGTTAGGTGTGCGGTATTGCTCGAAGACGAATGTGGTCGATGACGGGACCGGAACTAGGTTCATGGAGGAACTGAGGTTCGGGACTAGGTTCAGGAGGAACTGAGGTCTTGGTGGTCAAGGATGTCATGCGGGACGTTCGGGCTAAGAGAATGGTGCACATGAAGAATGGTTAGTCACGTGAGAATGGCGGAGGTCATTCGCGTGCAAAGTGTTAGTCGATGAGTATGGCGGTGGCCATACGGCGTACAAAGTGTTAGTCACGTGAGTATGGTAGGGTTGCCATACGCGTGCAAGAGTTGTACTCGGCCAGGTTGGGCCAAGTGGAGTTGTGTTGGATACGGATTCCTTCTAGGAATAGGAATCGTATTCTTGTTTGGTCCTTTAAATAGGAGGGGTTGTCTCCTGTTGAAAGGCACCAAGTAGAGCTGAGCGCATCAAGCTTTGAGCTTGGTTTTAGGGTTTGTACTCTTTTGATGAGAGTATTTTAGACAAGAAATAAAGATCAATTCTTCAAAGATTTTTGCGTGCACAAGAACCACGTCGCTACAGTATTTTCTGTTTTGGTTCTTGTTTGCATGCTTGTTCTAATTCTAGATTGGTTTTTGATCGTTGAGTTTCATCTTGATTTGATCCATCAAAAACCGTTCTAGGGTATTGATTTAGAGTTTCTCAAAGTCTAGTTGATTAATCTTTTGAAGATCTTGTTTAATCTTGAAGTTTTGATTAGATTGATTCTCGTCAAGTTCTGGATCAGCAAGCTTGCGAAGCTCATAACTTTTGATCCGTAAGTCCGATCGAGCTGATTCTTTTTGGGTTCGATTCGTATTGGAATTTAGTTTCTTGTGTCCAAATTTCAGATCAATCTAACGGTTGGATCTCCGGAAATTCACGTTTTACCGAACCTCTATCATTCTATTTTTGTCAAAAACGAGGCAATTATTTGGTTCTGTTTTGGGGTGAACTTTTAATAGATCAAGAATTTGGTTTTAGCTTCCGCACAATCATTCCCCCCCCTCTGATTGCTATATTCGTATACTTCGATCCTACATTTGTCAAATATCTCTCTTACCGAACATATGTGGAAACAACAACCTGAATCTAATATCCATCCATGAGAAATACTTGATTGACTGATGACAAGTACGTCTAAATCATCTCTTGCTATCGCCATTGAGAATGCACCCCTCATTTGCTTCAAACTCGGACAGTCCTTTGTTATATGACCTTTCTCATCATATAGATAACATACATGTATGCCCTTGTTCTTGTGAAGCATCTAGGCTCCCAATTTCACTTGGTTTTGGTAATTAATGACAATCAATATTTATGAACTAACATTTTACTTTGAGTGTGCAAAAGGTGGTTGGTCCTCGTCAAAGGATAACGAAAAGCATGCCATGAACCCATGTTCGAAGTCAAGCTCAAGATCAATGTATAAAAGAATTAAAGACCTTTTATAGCATTTTACTGATCTCAGTGTTTGGAGAGAGATTGGGTTGCTAGATTAGGTGCTATACTATTAAGAGGGACTTGATTAGTAGCTTGAAAATTAAGTGGATCTAAGGGCCTGTTTGGCGGAGCTCCAAATCTCAGCTCCACCTCAAATCTGAAACTTTTAGGCTAAAATAAAGTGAATTAAGTTTATATTTTTATTCTAAAATGCAAACAAGATGACCACCTAAACACTCTTAAAATACCCACAGCTCCAGCTTCACGAATCTGGTGGAGCTAGAGCTGTGCCAAACACACCATAAATATCTCAATTAATGTGATAACTCATGTTCTTCATTTGCATAAATTTTTTTCTCAAAATCCTGCTGTCTGGTCAAGCGCAACACTACCGGCCCTTAAGGCGGTACTACCGGAGGTGCAGCCGTACCACCCACAAGAGGGCAGTAGTTATTTATCAGAAGGTAGTGTTTTTGGCGTCACTCGGTGGTTAGCACTACCACACCTTAGGAGCGGTACTGCCAAGTGAGCGGCAGTACCGTCCCTAAGATGGCTATACCTATTTTACAGTAAGCACCATTTTTGTGCCTTGGCCCGAGCGGCACTGTCGGCTCTAAGGAGCGGTACTGCTAGGTGAGCGGCAGTACTGCCCCATTAACCCCGATACCTTTTTTTTCCAGAAGTGCCCAATTGTGTAGTTGCTCAACTTAGAATTGTTGGTGCACTTTAGTGAAACCTAGAAAATTTAGGCCTGCATTGTCAAAATTCTCTTCTCTAGTATTACTTGTCTTATTATTGCAATTAGAGCCTAAAATTTTCAAAAATCTCCTATGCACCCCTCTCTAGTCGGTTATCATTGATCCTACATCTTGCCCTTCTTCTTCTTGCAACTCTTGCTTTTGCATGCAACACCTACTGCAACCAATGCTTGATCAGGCGAGGATGGAGATTTTGATGGCTTTTTTAAGGACTACACCTCCAATAGATATACAAGTATACAACCGCCTCGTTAAAATTGAGTGTTTTTTTTTACAATAATGTTCATCACCAATTGCTCCCAAGATGGTGGTAGAGATGATACCAGTATATCGACTTTATCGTTCTACTCAATTTTGTCATCCACACTAATAAGCCGTGTGATAAGCTTGTTGAAGACATTGAGATGGTCAACGAACTGTGTGCCTTCGTCCATACGCAACCTATACAGTTGTCGCTTCAGCACCCACCGGTTTGTTAGTGATTTTGACATAAACAGTTATTATAAGTCCTTCCATAATTTCTTCGATGAATTCTTCTTGATCATTGAGTACTTTACCTCATCAAAGAGATATAGACAGATTGTACTGATAGCCTTCCACTCTATCACCTTTCAATCTTCGTCGGGCGTCTTTTCGAGTTTGTCTTATTTAAGAGCAGCGATTAACTCTTGCTGGACAAGGACATCCTTCACACACATTGTCAGACGCTGAAATTTCCTTCATCATCAAATTTCTCTACTTGATTCCACATCGTCGACATCAATCTTGATTTAGTGCCACCTGACGTTTTATCGGCATTCTCACAAATTTGATTAATATGGCTTTGACTCTGATACCACTTGTTACACTGTGATACCTCGTCTTATGCATAACAACCCTCTGATCGGATCAGAGTTTTGTGAGATACATCACGAGAATGCACGGTCTTAAGAATGAAGAGGATGGATATTGTAGAGAGAACTAAAATAACAATGTTGAAGCAACCACAACGGGAGAGAAAAGATTTGACAAAGTCGACCACAAATTCTTTGAGCACAACCTCAAAAGAGTACAAGGGATTGTTGCTCTCTCATAACCTCTCAACCCTTTTAGGATCTTTGGATCCTTACCATATACAAGAATCTAGTGCTAAAAAATAACCTAGCCTCAAATCCTCTCGTGCACCTCTTGCTTTGGACAAGTTAGTTTGTGCCTTTTTGGTTGCTTGGGTTCTCCATGACCACCTCATGGGTTTATACTGCTCCGTTAGTTCTCCTCGAAAGCAAGTAGGAATCATAATCCTACTAGAATTCATCTAGCGTACTTTTCAAATCCTAAAAGACTATACATGAATCATCATAATTAGCACTGACCCAAGTCTCACCCGTGCTCTTCAATACCTTACCATGATGCACCTTGATCTCGCCTATGCGGCTCAGCAGGTGTGCCTGCATATGCATGGTCGGTGTGAACCTCATCTTGCACTTGTCAAGGGGACACTCCAAAATGTCAAGGGTACTTTGAGCTATGGCCTCTAGCTCTCCACTTTGCCGGCCTCCATTCTCACTGCCTACTCCAATGTTGACGGGGCGGGGTGTCTCGACTAGCCGCTCCGCCTCTGGATATTGTGTCTATCTCGGCGACAACTTGGTGTCCTGATCTTCCAAGCACCAGACTACAGTATCTCGGTCCAGTGTAGAAGCAGTAGTCGCTGAGTGTTGTTGGCTTTGGCAACTCCTACAAGAGCTTCCTCACCCTCTTGACTTGGCTACCATCGTCTAGTGTGATAATATCAACACCGTCTACATGTCGTTTAAATCAATGCAACACAGGCGAACCAAACAATCGAGATTTATATTCATTTCATATGCGAGAAGGTTTCTCTTGGACAAGTTTGGGTTCTTCATGTGGCTTCTTCTCTATAGTTCGCTGATATTATGACCAAGAGCTCTTTTACAGTACACTAAAGTGAATATGAGCCGTCCATTCTTTTCGATCCAATAGATCAGATTAACTAAAATTTATTTATACTTTATCTGGTAGTAGAGTAGTAGAAACACCCTTAATAAATCCATAGTTAGATATAATTTCTACTACACATTATATACTACCAGTATAATATACCGTAAAATTTCTCTATGACCAAACGGCTACCGACACAGTTGTGATAGGAATCCGGATCCAGTCTCATCGTTCATCGCCTCACGATCCGACCGAGGGGGTGTTAATTAGCAAACTATATTTTCTTGGTATGTAAGTTGTATAGGATTATGATCTTATCTTTTCACACACGAGGAGATTTGGTTGTTGTACCCTGTCGATATTTTCGGCTGCATGTAATAACTATTGCCAATACGGCAAATATACATGAGATCGGGCCCAGCCCTTTTTGCGCCGTGTGGTGTGTCTCGTACTCTTCTCCCATCCCTTCAATTTCTATCTCTGAAATTGAAGGAGCACTTGCTACGGGTTTAATTAGCATCGCCTCGGTAAAAGATTATCAAGGTCCTAGATATATTCTTTAGCCCTAAAGAAAGGGACTAGCTTGCACGATCTTTTTTTAGAATAAGACTGTCAGAGTAAGATTAGTAGTTGACCTCAAAAAAGGAGTGTTAAACTAATCATGTCTGTTCCTTTTGGGGCCATCTCAATGGATCCGTCTTTCTGCAAGGATTCGAAGGACCACTACGAGACGGTTTGCACTTTGCAGCCTTTGCATTTTACCGCAAGGAATAAACCACGAACGGTGTCTTGTTGCCATCAGTGCGAATCTACAAAGTCCCGGTTTATGTATACCACCACGGTGTACTACTGCAAACGATAACGGTGATCGGTATACCCCAGGTGTGTCCAGATCCTGATCTTCGAATGCACATTAATTGTAGATCAATGACACATTCTGTCGATCAAGCTCTTAGACTGAACTAGTTTTTGGTTGAAGCCAGATTATATATATATATATATATATATATATATATATATATATATATATATATATATATATATATATGAGGATAGCTAGTGTACTTATCGATATTCTGAGATCCTCAGTGCTTTATAGGGTTGTGTTTGCAAAATTCGAAGATGAAGCTATCGATCCAAACCGTGCATTCTATTCATCTCATTGAAATCTCACTACTCACCAAATTTTGTATTTTTTGAACTTTTTCTCCTATTTATTTTGTATTTTCAAAACCACTTCATTGGGCGCCCCACAACTAATTAGATCGTGGATTTTGAAAAATACAAAATAAATAGAAGAAAAAGTTCAAAAATACAAAATTTGGTGGGTAGTGAGATTTCAATGAGATGAATAGAATACACGATTTGGATCAACAGCTGCCTTCGAATTTTGCAAACACAACTCCTATAAAGATTTAAGATCTATCTTATCGATAGTACACTAGTTATCTCCTCTATATATATATATATATATATATATATATATATATATATATATATATATATATATATATATATATATATATATATATATTCCGTACGGTCAAATGGCCCGAGTTTACATGATCGAGGCCGGATAGAGTCCATGATTTCTCACGTTTTGCGCTCAATTAACCTGGCCCAGGACTCCAGGTTCCCCAGGACGTAGACCCAGCGTGAAGCAAGGGAGCACACTGAGGCACCATGCATCATGGCAACCACGCCATGGTCTCTCGACTCGAAGCCAAGGCAAGATAGGAGAATCACTACTCGCACGAACTCGATCGACATGAGTAAATGCTTCTCTCCACGTACAGAGAGTTGGGAAACGAATTATATACCCCGTGAAAAGCTATGCACGGAGACTGATTGGTGGGTCATCGAGCGTATCTCTCTCTCTCTCTCTCTCTCTCTCTCTGCACACGGTAGACGGCTAGCTGCCGACTCTGGGAGGCAAAGCAAAGCAGAGCATGCAGGTCGAGGTCACCACCCTGCGAAGTGTGAGTTGACGCTGTTCGAGTTCGACATATCGTGGGCACACAGAAAAGGCGAGGAGGGACGTACCAGAGCGTTGCCATTGCAAATTTGCAATGCAACCCCACTACCAAAGGGCATGCGTTTGCAAGCGAAAAGCTCGCCTTTTGTGTTGACTTTACCCTCGAAAGCCTGGGACCCTCCTCAAAGACGCCGACGCCGCCCAAGGGGGCCACGCTTTATACATGCACGGCGCCATCTGCCCGTCCGGCCGGCCATCTCTCTTGTCTACTAGTCGTCTGCCGGCTCGCCGCTCACAAGCCAAGCTAATTAACCTCCGTAAAAACTTTGGATCCTCTTTGCATAACTATTTTTTTTATATATTTATACTATATTATTTTCTCGACATGGAAAGGCACTTATCGTGCTTTCATACCATGATAGGTTATGCTGTAGCGGGTGATATATATCGTCTATCTTTCAATCTTTCTGTAGTCGAGAAGAGAGTTAGACTTACAATTTTGTCCGCATAAAAATCAAACTTGCAAAAAAAAAGTTAGACCCATGACAAAAAAACCCCCCTAAATACTCACCTCCGTATACATGTACGGACATGCAACAGGATGCAGCATCAGAAGAAACAAATTAAGCACTGCTACTCCTGCATGCATATCTACATACAGACGTTGACCGAAACGAGCCTGTCGATAATTAGATCTCCTCGGTGAATGCAGACAGACTCATCTACTGGTAGTAGCACATAATAATTAATTTGCTAGTTTTTTTCGTAAGCACCTGGTAACCGTAGCAGCGCGCAGTGCCACTGGCCTTTCCATATGTCGTCGTGCAGTGTGTCTCGGACGGAAATCTGATCCGTGGCACTGGCAGCGCGCGGTGGTGGGTGCATGTGTGGAGTCGTTGCGCTGACATGCATGCATGTGCATGCGCTGGATGTTCACGTGCTGAACTGGCTGATGTGCATGCACACGGCGCGCGTAGTACGTAGTACGTACTGCGTTGCTTTGTCCATTGCAACAAACGCTAGCTGCATGGATGGATGGTCCACCCAATTGTCTTCTTAAGCTAGCTGGATAGTACTAGCGAGTACTGATCCCATGGTATTCGGCGATGTTTGGGTTTTTGCCCCGCCGGTTTAAAAAGTAAAAAAAAGAGCTAAAATCTAAATAAATAAATAATTTTTTATTTAAGTTTTTTCAAAAACTATAAGTTTCTATATAAGTAAAAGGAAAAAGTCACAAGACTCTTTTCTCTTTCCTAATAAATAAGAACCGATTCTTTTCTCTCTTTTACCATTGATAAAACTGATGTGTAAGTATTTAAAATAAGGTATTTAAAATAAGATAAGATAGTTTTACCGTAGATGCCCAAATAAAACCTCTCGGTGGTGGCTACGCCCCCGATGGAGATCGACCAAAGCATCTCTATGCTCGTGTGCCGATGACATTTCCGCAGGACACCGATCGTAGAGGCCCACCGGGAGAAACAAGTTGGGATGTTTTGTGTGTCGATAGGACGGACAGACGGTGATGGCGAGAGGGGCCAGGGGAAGGAGCGCGCGGCTGGCCTATCCATGCACGCACGCTCCCGGAAAAGGACTCCGTCTTTCGCCTTTTCGATAAAGAGGAGGAGGGGGGACTTTACGACAGGGAAGGGGGAAAGTTTTCACTAATCTGATGGAGGCCACTTTCTCTTTCCCCCATCACTCTCGTGGGAAGCTTGTCAAATGTGGCCTTGGTACTGAGCACCGGTAGTTGCTGCTTGGGACGGGCGCATCGTCGATCCGCGCCATCCTCGTGCGCGCTTCAAATCTGTAGCTCTGCTTCTCCCTTGTGATTTTGTAGTGACGCGCTTGAGGTCTGATGGATGTTCGCTTCGCTTGTATATGCTGCTGCAGGCCTTGCGATAGAAATGGTGTCATCCATGCCATGTTTATCCCGGTTCTCTGCACTCAAGCTTGCATATGGACGGCAGTGGCGTACATACGGAGCCAGAGGCTGTGAGTAGGTTTCTAAATAATGCGTCCGACCCGTCGTGAGGCATGGGGCTCACAAAGTTGCAAGCCCCATAGTCCATTCGGCCTTGGATTTCCCTGTGCTTGGCCCACATAGATAGAAAGCCCATCAGCCGCGCCGAATAGCGGCTTCGGGCGTGGGTTGGGAGAGAGAAACGGGTGCACGAAAAGTGGTGGCCGCGACCAGTGCGATTTTTTTTTTTGAAAGGGGCCAGTGCAAAATTTGAACGAGAAATCCCCCGAGCCGGCGCCGGCGGCCGAACCACCACGCACCCCTACTCCAGTCCAATCCACCGCGGCTCCCCTCACCGCCTCCTTCCCATCACTCAAGACCTAGTCCCACTACTCGAGACTGCAGGAGTCGGGAGGGGGAAGTATGGAAGGGGACGACGAGAGCGCCGCGGCGGCGGCGGCGGCTCTGGGGCTGAACCCGCAGCTCTTCGTCAACGAGGTGCTCAACATGGTCGACGACGTCCGCCGCGAGGCCTTCGAGTACTGCCTGCAGTTACGCTTCGGATCCCTCCCCCCGAAAAACCACCTCGATTTTTTTTTTCACTCCTCCCCTTCGCCGCCTACTGGTTTGTTAACTTGCCGTTTCGTTGTTCTTCTCCAGGGAAGGCGTCCCCGAGGCCGTCGGCGTCGACGCGGCGACCCAGAAGGCCGAGGAGCTGGAGCGGGTAAGTTCCTCCGACCTCGGGATTCGTTGCAAGCCCAGCCCCTGCTTAGATTTTTGGAGGATTCAGGGCACTTTCGATGCGTGCTACCACTGGAACTGGAGTTCAAGGTTACGATTGCAGGGATGGTGCCTTAGCCAGTGTTGTTGCGTTCGACATGCTAATGCTACTTCATCTAATTGAGTGATTACATAGGAGAAACTGTTGGGGTTTAAATTCGGACTAAATCCCAACCAATAATGTTTTCTTCTAGGGTAGCTCCACCTGCATTAGCACTGGCATAGTCACCAATTTATCTGAATCAGTGAGTGGTTACTTCTGATGAGCTGGACATTGATGGAACGAATGACGCTAAGCAAGTCCACCCAGCAATCGGGTAGGCCCTCGCCCATTGGTTAAGATGGGTTTGGTTCAGGGTTTATGCCACAATGGAGAAAACTAAACTGGATCTGCCATGGGTAGTTAGGTTTTGCTATGTGGGTGGATCCCATTCCAAAGGAAACTGATGCAGTGATAAGGCCTAGGGTGGCTGTGTCTATCAGGTTTAGGGTTATATTTACTTCTTTGGTAGCCCCTTTTCTATGGCATATTGGCATGGGTAATGTGTTGTCTTTTCTTAGCGAATTCATATTACTTTTTTGTGCTGCAAACTGTGTATCGGTACTTCTTTGCACTGGGACAAATTTATTGTTGTGTACACAAATCTTTTATAAACAAATTTCTGCAGCAAATTTGTGTTGCACAAATTTTAAATGCAAAAGGATTACCGAATGAATGTTTGAACAGTTAGAACAATGCAAATCATGAAAGTTTTTTGTCGGTCTCAAGAACTCATACCATTCCCACACGACACCAATGACGTTAGTTTCTCACCCATAGTTCATCTGGTTTTTCGTACAGCATTTTTTAAGATGTTTACCAACTGATCTGTTTTACTTACGTTGTTGATATCTTTCTTCTGAAAGCCATTCCATAACATCCATATGATTGTAAAACGGTATTTTGTTTTTTCAATGGGCCTGTTGTAATATTCTGATAAGTATAGACTTTTTGATGATTTTTCTCTGTAGGGAGTAAATGACATTCACCACTTAGTAAAGGATGTATTGGATAAGAGAATGATCAATTGGGAGAAATACTGTCTTCGACATTGTTTCACTGTACCCGAAGGATTTATGGCACCTGAAGATGTATATTCCTTATCTCAAAGTAATTGATTTATGCAAGTCAGACTTTTTAATTTGACTCCAACATGTTAAACTTAGAATTCATCTGCTGCTAAAACTTTACAATTTTCATCCTCCTTCCACATGATTCATTATAGATGATGGGGAACAGATATCTTTTTCTTGAACATTCGTATGAAAACTGATGCATTATCCTATACCGATTCATCCTTTGTTGAAAAATAGCCTTATTCATTCTGTTGACTCAGCAATTGAGATATCTGAGTTTCTTTTTAGAATGTCACCTTTAACCTTTCAAGATAAAAAGTTGAGCAGTGCTTCTATGCTTTTCCTCATAATAGAAATTGTACGAATCTTGAAGCAAACGAAGAGGTAAGTAATCACCATCTACCCTTCATTCATGCTTTAATGTTTGTGTAACTTTAAAAAAGAAGAGCATAGAAACATCTCTCAAAAAAGTTAGGTACAACTAATTGCAACAGACTTGAAATAAATCGGAAGCTGGTGAGATGATTTGAGTCTGTTCTCTGTTGTATAGTGATTGCCATCCCACCTTTTCTGACTTCTTTGCTTCATATCAAGTGTGACAGCTTGAGTTTTGCTGTATCTATATTTTAGCTGCGCAGTATTATCCACTTATAGTGATTCTATCAGCCTGTGGTGTACATTTAGCTCAGTTGGGGCAGTAATAGAAAAACTAGTAGTATCTACAAGATCTTTTGATGCTCAGGGTCAATGTATCTGGACATTTCTTACTGATATCTTGTTTTATATTGCCAAACCAATTATCTTGCGTTACATCTTTAATTCGTCCATTGCTTTCGTTGTATTGAAGTATGGTGGCGTGTTGCTGAATATCGTTGTATTGAAGTATGGTGGTGTGTTGCTGCATATGTTTATAATATATTGGTGCAATTCTGTTTTCAATCCATCTTTCTGGAAGATATTCCTCTGAGTTTTCAATTCCATCCTCACACTTTTGCACAGTCATAAAAACAAGCAGTTGTGGATAGGTTCAGTATCAATTAGAGCATTTCCCTAAACACCTTTTTTTTAATGGGAAACAGAAAGGAATACCTGAATTTTTGCTATTAACTGGGTTATAATTTCTAATATAAACTTGTAAATTGATGTTATTGAACAAACCAAAGTTTCTTGTGAATGTCATTGGTAGTTCAGCACTTTGATAAATCTTGAAAAGTTGAATTTGTGTAGAACATAGCGCTAACGGGCTAAGCTTAGGTATTGGTTGCTTGCAACAAGGTACAAAATAAAATCTATGCTTACACACATTTTTATTTATTGACACCATGCTAACACCCTCATTATTTAAAAAGGATGGTCGTGCAGATGAGTATAAATATGATATTTTTTCTTCATCAGGATAATTCTTCTGCAAAAGAGTCGCATAAAGATGGGCATTATGATTCAGATCTGGATGCAGAACTTGATTCCTTGAGGAAAAAACTTGAAAACGTAAGCAGCTTACTCGTAATGAATTAGCTTGTTAATATATCCACATTCGATCGAGAAAACACTAAAGTTGTTTCATCAGGCTAACAAGGAATCTGAAGAACTTCAAAGAGAGATTTCTTCCTTAGAAAGGCAAACTACGTACAAAAGAAACCTTAATTCCTCTGTTGCTGAAGTATTGAAGTTGTTTGAAAACAAATCTGTTCAGGACAATATTCAAGGTATGACATTAGATTCCGTAGTGGATACCCAAAAAAATTTATCTCATTTGATTTAAAACTTATCAGGTTCATTAGTTCTCTTCAGTGTGTCTGGATTCCGCTTTTTGTTGTTCACCAATGTTGTATTGATACGCTCAAATTGCAGTTCAACTTCAACATTGATGGCCTGCCAAAGTTTTGTTTTATTTTCTTTGTTTTGTTTTGAGAAAATCAGAAGACTAATATCCATTACATAAAGTGATTAGGGAATTTGAAGTTTTCTCAAAATGATAAGAACTTCATTTTGTTCAATTATTTATTTGGGCACTTACCAAATCAGCCTTGGGTTAAACATCAGTCAGCTGTGCTTTGCTACGATATGCTTTTCACCTTTGGCCCCGATGTTAACGCTCTCCCTTATCACCTTGTTTGACAATTGAGATACCACATATCAATTTGGTAGTAAATGTATACTTTGTAGTGCTAGTGCCTATTACCTATGGGTTCTTTCACATGGACAACAAACTGTCAGGCTTCCAACACTGACTTCAACATTTTTCTCCCATAGGTTAGCTTTAGCAAACAATTGGTTCTCTCACCTAAAGTATGACTTCGTCACTTTTTTTGTTTCTGTTCTAGCCTTTTGCTTGTTGTATAAATACAGCACAATATTGTTTAAAAAATGCTTGACGTAAATTATAAAGTTCATACCCGTGCATTGAAATTTGATCTAGACCTAGCTGCTAACCATTGATCAAGAAGTACGGCTTCGCTCAATCTAATTAGTTCTGGTTCATAACGTATGCCTACTCAACTGTGCTAAACCTGCAGATCTTGTGAATGCAATACCGAAGTTGCACGAGAAAATGAAGGGTATGAAAAGGAAAAAGGCTGACATTGAGAGCATGGTGGGTCAAAATGTTTGGAACGTCAATGGTCTGAGAGACAAGAAGCGTTTAGCATTGGGTAAGGATACTAAAATCGTTTTTCCCTCGGTCTCTTCGGTGTTCCTGTGCGTATCTGTTTCATAAATTTTTCTCTTCACTTTGTCTAGAAGGTTTCACTGCTAGCACCGAAGACATTCAAGAGGTTGTGAATGGCTTACGGAAGGAGTAGCTCGCAGTGCTGTGCGGCCTATCCTCTCGCTAGGCTGTGGATGTTTCGCAGGATGTCGACCACTCATCGCTTTACAATATCAGCTTCGTTGTAATCTTGTCAAGCTACCCTCTCGCTAGCTGTCACAGCTGTATGCACCTGTTGACATGTATATGGAATATTGTGTCTAAATTGTTTTATAGGTGTTTGTTTCGCCGGATACAACCCAAAACACCACTAGCATTTTCCACCGTTTGTCTTGGACACAATTGTGTGTTCAGTGTTCAGTAACCGGTCCGAATCTGGTTAGACCTTAAACTCTAGTGCTTCGACGCTTGCAAAATCATTTTCTTCAGGTGGTACCTCTTTCTTCTGCAGTCCATATGCGCGTGTTTGAAAAAGGGGCTATCTTTCGACTGACTCTTGGTTGTAAATATAGTGGATTTCCAACTTGCTATAGATTTTCCTCCCCCCATTCACTCCAACCCTAAACCTAGCCATCCAACATTCTCACCAGCATTGCTGCTCCCACGCTGGCCTTTGGCTTGTCGTCTCCCTACTCACCGCCTTCGTTCGTCGTTGATCACAAAGATAGAGACGAAGAGACAGAAAGAGAATCTATAGATATAGCAGGAGAGAGTCCCAGTCAAAGCTGAAGAAGACCCGGTGATGCACGAGTCTTAGAGCAAATTGGGGGACTACAAAAAAAAACTGCTTTTTTTAATGTCAAATGAGTACAATAAATCCGTTTAGGGTGTGTTTGGTTGCTTGTATCAAATGGTACATGTATAAAATAGTCTAAGAAAGAAGTTATTAATCCGTTTGGTTGCTTGAATAGAACCATCTCATCCTGGATCAAATAATACAAATTTTAAAAATATTCTTTTTAAATACTGAACCATCTCATTCACCCAAAATAATAGAATCAAATAATACATAACCATCCCAACCAATTCAACTTCGTCCCATAAACCAAAAGCACCCTTAAAACTACGGATTTGCAATAGCAGGGGCAAAAGCCAATGCCAAGATAGAACTCGGTACTCGGCAGTCGGCGTTCGGCAGTAAACACCACCGTCTCTCTATTATTATTTTAACTAGTTATATGCCCGTGCGTTGCTACGAAAAACAAAATTGATAACGAAAAATAAAAATAAAAAAATAAAAAAAATATTATTTCATAAGATCAAACATCTATCTTTAACGCTTCATTTCTTGCAAAAGCTGGCTAATTAAAGCAACGCTTCGTTTCTTGTGTAGGGCAATTAAGCAGGGCAATTAAGTATGGCAATTAAGCAGAGCAATTAATGTGACGTGAGAAGAAACTCTCACTTTATACAGTAGAGATTAAAAAAACTCCCGTGGTCCACGAAGCCACGCACGTCTCCAGACCTTCTTCACACTACGCAACAATATAGCCGCAAGACCGCAACAACATGGAAGCGAGGACGAGTCGCCACCAATGCCGAAGGCCACGCAGCGCACGCGCCGTACCACTGCCTCCTCCTCCCCGCCCTCGCCACCCCAACCCGCCCCGCCAAAACCCTAGCCGCTTCGCCGCCGCCGCTGCCCCGCGCTTCCCCGCCATGGACGACGACGCCGTCACGACGCTCACGGACATCGACTACTCCCCCAGCAGAGCTGCTGGCGCTGGCTTCCTCGGCGAGGAGGAGGAGGAGGAGGAGGAGGAGGCGGAGATGTTCCCCGTCCACCGCGTGGGCGGCCGCGGCAACGAGGCACGGGGTCCCCTCCTCTACGCCGGCTTCTACAACACCTTCGACGACGCCGACTTCGACGACGCCGACTTCGACGACGCCGACCTCGCCTGAGGCGTTAAGGTACTAATGGGGCTCTTGGGTTCTTAAGGAAGTTGAGGCTGTTCTGTCGATATGGTAATGGGGATCAGATCTTTAGTTAGGTTATCATAGGGTGAAGTGAAACTCTTTTGATTCATCTGGAGACGTTTTGGATTCATCCAAGTATCTTTCTGCCGCGTTGTTCCTAGATCTTTATGCTTGCACATGTTGGTTCGTTAAAAAGCGAGTGCCTTTTGACTCGATTGGTATCATCTATGCGTGTTTATTTTGCTCTCTTGCTGTTTATGTTGCGATTGATGAGGAAAGGTGTTTGTTGCTATGTTATTTCTCTTCGATCTGCGCCGTGCTGGAAGCGAGAGTAGGTGCAAACGTCGGTGCTACGTCGATCGAAATGTTTACTGTATTACCCCTGAAATCTTTTTTTTTTTTGGAAAATGGACCCCAGCAGAGAAATGGTAAAAGTAGCCCTGCGCAGCGACGGGTGTGCACTGCAACCCACCCCCCACCCCCATTTTTTTTTTAAAAAAAAGTAGCGTTTTTTTTTAAATTTTTTATAAAAAAAAAGTAGCATGAAAAATGTTACTCCCTCCGTTTCTTTTTATAAGGCGTATTTGGTTTCGTTAGGACAAGGCTTTGACCAATAATTACTCTATTAGCATATAATTTTTATGACACAAAATTGATATTAGCAGATTTGTATTCAAAAGTACTTATATATAATTATGATTTTGTATTGCATAAATGATATATTAATGAAGTAATCGTTGGTCAAAGTCTTGTCCTAACGAAATCAAATACGCCTTATAAAAAGAAACGGAGGGAGTAAAACTGTTGGTGCAATTGGTCACCGTAATTTAACAGTTTTCTGCGTGTAATTTTAATCGAGTGTTATTTTATAATCCAATATTGTTCTTCACAACCAATGAATAAAATGAAAAATAGTTTCAGATAAATAGAACAGCGTGGTAGACTACAGTTTTTAATTAGTTTATTTTATTTGCTTCACTAGTTTACCAATTAATCAATCTTTTTAGAATTAATTTGTATCCATGAGTATACCTTCAACATTTTGTAAAGGGTGGTGCTAAGCAGAAAATAATAAGACGCAGAGAAATTAACATGAAAAAATTATTAGAAATAACGTTTAATGTTAGTATAAACGGAACGTGCATAAATATATAAAGATACATAGCATAACATAGAAATAATAGTGTACATAGCATGACATCGTGGATATAACATGACATAGAAAATGTGAAAAGAGACATGGCACGATGACATGAACGAACCATGAACGGAAACTACAGACAAGGTACATGCGCACCTTTTGAAATTGTAAAGAAGTCATGGTGACTGTTGTAGACCCTATTTGAAAGGCTCGAATGAGTAACCATACGGCACCCACATAGAGTGTTGATCGTCACGATAGCGTAGACGGGGCTGCTGGTCATGGTAGTGGCAAGCACAACAGCAGCTCGCATTGCTGCAGTAGCAGTAAGTGTGGTAGTCGCTGCCGAGGTGGACAACCTCATTGTTCCTGTCCATGAGCCTTTGACGGGCAGGTCGTCGTTCTGGGTGTGAAGTTCTAAGTTCTGCTTACGAAGCTGGTCATTCTCGTTCTTCACCTCAGTGAGTTCATCTTCCTTTTCATCAAGGCGTATCATGTAACATGTAGCATCTAAGGGATACGGCTCGTCCACCTATTCAGTGAATTTGCAATCCTCGGTCTACAAGTAAGAGTAAATATCATATAGTGAGACATGTTACATTATAGTATGTAAGAGTTGTACTGGTTACCATGAATAGAGGGCATCGGTATAAACGATGTCCTGGGCAGGAATTGACATCGTTGCAAATTTGCACGATGGTGTCGAGGTCATGATTACATGTCGTCCATTTGATGGGGTGGAGTGGCCGATTATAGATGATTGGATTTTTGGGGTGTAGTAACCCCTTGTTCAAATAAGAATATCTGGGCCGGGGGATCGGGGTCGTAGGGACGTAGATTCCCCAATCCTTGAGTGAAGGGTTACGACCGTGAAACCATGAAGGATCGGTAGCTCGAGATGCGGTATTACCCTTTCTTCCCCGACTATCCCTCCCACGTCTTGAGGTGCCTCATCCGTTCGTCATTATAATGTAGTGGAGGTTGGGGTAGTGAAGAAGTGTTGCATGGGTGGCCGGTGGTATTTATAGGCCATGTCACTACACTTTGGGTGGGAGAGAAATAGACATTATATTGTCACTTCATGATGCGCAGTGTGTTATCAAATTGACTGAAAATGCTGCTTGCAACGTGTTGTCATCTCGGTATGACAAAGCTGGTTGGAGCGTGTTGTAAAATCGCTCCGCAAAGCTGTTAGTGCATATTGTCCAATCGGTAGGACATAACTATTGTCTGCGTATTGTCAAATCGCTCTGCAAAGCTGCTGGTGTGTGTTGTCTAATCGGTAGGACACAACTATTATCTGTGTGTTGTTAAATCACACTAAAATAGACAACTCAAACAGAAAAGTCATCATCAAAACAAAAGAAATCGAACTAAATTTTCAGTAATATATGATATCTGATTAGTACATCAGGTATGAAAGCAAAAAAATAACCGATTGCATCCTCGAAACCTCAACTCTAACCAGGTCGCCGCTTCTGTTGACAGCAGAGTTGTTCGTCCGGGAACATGAACCGATTAGATGCGTGTGTGTCGCTCCGCGGTGTCCAGTGTTGCGGGAGGGGCCTCATAAAGTTGGGTAGGTCCCAAGTGTTGTTCGTGGAACATGTCTTTCACCCATCTAGGAGGCTGCATTGGAATGCACTGTTAGTCATTCTGCACCATGTCACTTGGCCTAGCTACAGCTCTCTGTAATACATGTCCAACCCATAGGAGTTGAACTCCGAGCTCCATGTCTGGAACAGATTGTCGGTGCTGAAATACTCAGAGATGTATGGTGCGGATGACTGACGGAGAACCGCACACGCCGCATATGCATGGGAGCATGGCTTGTGCAGTAGTTATGGCTTGTTACATGTGCACGTCGCGACTTCACATATTTTGCACACTTGTTTACGGTAGCCCCTGCAATTGCCATCAACAAACCTCTCCCGTAGGCGAACTTTAAATTTTTGCCTAACTCTATCCATGGTGCGGGCAACATGCGAGCGAGCCTTCGCAATTTTCTTCTCCATGTATGCATGCATACGTTCGGAAAACTGCTTCCTCTCATCCAAGTGCCTCCTACTGTTTATTCCTTTGTTGACAAAGTACCCAACAGTTCTGTTTCAGGTCTCCTCCACGATGGCACTGATTAGGAGGGGCCGAATGCTCTTTAGAACACCGTTATAAACCTCCAATATGTTAGTAGTCAATATGTTGTACCTTGCGTCGTCCCTGTCGTGGAGCAAGGACCATTTCTCGAGGTCTGGAGCATGTAACTGTATCCATTGTAAGAAGTTGTTGACCTGGCCCTCCCCAGATGTCGTCGCATGCTTTGAGGTCTCCTCATCAAGTACCCTCCATATTGCCTCGAATTTTTGTCTCTGATTTTGCATGCACAACCTCTTGAATATCTTCATGACTTCCTTGCTGCGGAACCTCCTATGCAAGTTCGCGGCAAGATGCCTCATGCATCAGCAATTGATGATGTCATTTCGTTGGTACGGTGCCTGCGTTCCTCCTTGCATGGTGTTGATGGTGGACATGAACCCAGCATGTTTGTCTGTGTTGAGGCATACGTTCAAGCGGTCTTGGACAACAGCTTGTTTGACATTACCTAGGAATCACAACCAACTCTCTGTGTTCCCGCTTTCCCGTGGAACAAGGTTGTACGCCTCTTTGTACGTGCCGTACATCATCTCTATTACTTTTTTCTTCGTTCGCCACATCCTGCCGTAGCTAATAGGATATCCCACCATGTTAACCACGTCAGCCATCAGTAGCTTCGGCGAAACGGTCACATCCGTCGTGACCAATTGAGAAATCAGGCTAGCCACATACGAGGACGTGACATTTCTATGCTTTTGTAGTGGCTCAGCAAGCACACACATGTGATCCGTCAAAACAGTTATCCTGAAGTCCGAGGTCGTGCCCTTGAATCAGGCTAGTCCTTTAATGTTGGCAACTTGGGAAATCAAATGGGCATCGCATATTTAGGTCAGAATTGGGTGGATATCCTTATTTCCAATTAGCATCACAAGCACCATTGAAAGAAGATGCAGGGCGTCCAGTTTTACTATTGTTAAGTTTCTACTAGGGACAATCTCTACTTTACAAATTACAAGTTTATCTGATCGGTAATGCTCACAGCCTCGCACATTAATTCACTAGGTATTTCAGTTGTGCGCAACCTCATATGTTAACAACATCATCGCATAAGGAAGCATCACTTGGCGCATAGAGGTAGGAGAGTGAATGAGATGGGGTGGTACAGGATGGATGGGATGGTACATAGGATGTTTGGTTGTCTAAATGAGATGGTAGAAGATTTTGTTTGGTTGCTTGGATGTGATGATCTTGACTGGTTCGAGATGTTGTTTGGTTTGAGATGTGATGATCCTGACTGGTTTGAGGTGTTGTTTGGTTTGATAGATGTGATTGATATGGTAATCTTTTGTAACACCTTAAAATTTTTCAGTTTTACAAAATGAATTTTTGCGTAAAGCCTTTTTATCATTTTTATTTTTACAAAATGATTTTTTTGCAGAAAAATTAAAGCCCAAAAATTTTTGAAATAATTTTATCAAGTCACAAATAATCTAAAGTATTTTTTTGAATTTTAGAGCTTTTGTACTATTTTTATTGAGCCTTTTTATTTCTCAACATTAATTAATTCATGAAAAATCAGAATGACAAGTGGACCGAACCCCACTTGTCAGATCCATCGCCTAGATCCAGCCAAGCCAGACGGATTCCTTCTCTCTCCTCCATTGCCACAAGGAGGAAGCTCCAAATCTTCATCGATTTCGTGCAAAATTTGTCTACTAGATTCCCTTCGATCTCCTCTTTCCATCCGTGACCATAACTACTCCAATCATGCGCTCAAATGCTGGCATTTTGCTCTTATCTGAACTCAACCCAAATATGGGTTTCTATGTTTTGCTCCATCCCTATGGCTATATAAGCCATGGCAAGCCTACTTAACTAATCTCATGTAAACGCCTATTTGCAAAAATCCAAATAGAAAAAGACAACTACTTATTAAACATGTAGTTGAGTGCTCCGTCGTTCTTCGGATCTTGACCGAGTTCGAGCTTCCCGAGTTCTATGCTGTTTGGGAACTCTACAAGGGTCTTGCCACCTTCTTGATTGACTATATTTGAGTCTTTGGGGTACTTTGGATCAAGTACGGCCCCTGAAATACCTTTCTATAAGAAACAGTGCTTCTCTTCTTCCCTCTTTTTTCTTTCTTAGTCACAGAGAGCGAAGGAAATCAACCCTTATTAAAAAAAATGTTCAACTCTAGGCCTAGTGCTACTCGCAGATCTGCCCTCCTCTTTCCATCCATGACCATAATTACTCCAATCATGCGGTCAAATGCCGACATTTTGCTCCTATCTGAACTCAACCCAAATTGGGGTTTCTATGTTTTGCTCCCTCCTTGTGGCTATAAACGCCACCCTCGGGTGCCTCTCCTCCCGCAGAACCCACTTTGCAACTCGCCAAGTCCTTCCCCGTGCTCAAACCTTCGGATTTCATGAAGGACCAGCCTTCTTCCCGAATTCTTGCTACCATGAGCTACTACCACTTTGGTGCCTCTCCTCCTCACCTAACTCGTCACAAGGTGCGCATGGACTCGAGGAGCATTTCCCCTATCAATTTGAGCTATGGAGCGTTCAATCGATGGGATTTCGTCGTTGCCCCCCCCTCCCTGTGCACAACAGAGAGCAGCGAGAAGACAAGTAGGAGGAAGTCGCGCGAGTGGGACGAGGCTATACCGATCAGTTCGGGTAATTCGGTGGTATCAGTTGATACAACATCTTATGGGGAAATTCTATAAATCTGTACCACCTCGTCCCGTACCAAATGGTTCCTTTCAATCAACCAAACGCAAGAATGAGACTATATCCCGTACGAAACAGTTTGGTTCACTCTGATATAGGGAGCCAAACACACCCTAATTTGTTGCATGTACTCGTTCTTTTTGTTGCAATAGTTGTTGTGTAAACATTTCTTCCAATTTGTTGCATGTGAAATTGTATAATGTTGTAATAATTACTTTTGAATATTGTCACTATTTTATTCAAATGTGCAATATTGTAACACAACGAAATTTGTTTGGTTCAGATACCTAGTAGTTTTAAATCGTATTTTACCTCTATACCTGTAGTTTTATCCAATTTTCAGTGAGAAATTTTATAGTTCCTCTAATTTTTTAGATATTGCACTTTTTTTTTTTCGTAGGTCTTTCTATCCGTCCCCTAAAGAAACTTGCTCACCAAGTTTTCCTTGGAGAGGATGAACTGTCAGACTTGGTCTGATTGGATTAAATTGAATCCAGTACTTTGATATGTCAGCTTTGTCCTTCCTCTTACATTTGTTCTTCCACACATGAGGATAAAATAATTTTATCATGACGTATTCCGTCCGTAATGCGATGCAAGCAAAGTACAGCAAACAGTATTTTGATACTGCTAGTGTTTTCCCTTAACATGGCTTGATAAAGGACTAATTGCAAACCGCGTGACTGTCCGATTGTTGTTTGCACGGCTTCACATGATAGTGTAGAGATATACAGTATAGTACTACATATGTTAAGATAGATCTGATGAACCACGCATATCCTTAAAATTGTCCGGTGGTGCCGTTTATTTAGATCCCAATGACACTCCCAACACGCAAGGCTGTATGATTATTAGGCCATGTTCAACCACAGCGTGCCGGCACGAAAATATAATCTTTAGTGTTGAGATTCCGTAGGACTCTTAGTTCTAGTTATTTAAATATATCTGAATTTTCTTCTTTTTTTTTGCGGCTGAATAGAAGGAGTTTAGGATAAATTTTTTGAGTAAAATCAAATATTACTTAAGCTTGCAGCTAAAGTATTTCCTAGAAATAATTTTTTACATCCGTCTGCTTATACCATGAAGGTATTGAAAAGATTTAATATGGACAAATCTTATCCTTAGAAGACTTTATGGTAGTAAGATCATTTGAAATGGATAAAGACTCTTTTAGAGCGATGATGGAAAATGAGAAAACCTTATGACTTAAAGTCACATACTTAAGTGTCATCAGAGCACTTATGTATCTTACGAATTGCATAAGGGCTGATATTTCATTCATAGTAAATTTGCTAGCTAGATATAGTGTAGCTCCAACCAGATGACATTGGACTGGTGTAAGACTTTACTTAGACACTTCCAAGGCAAATAACATCTTTGCTTATTTTAGCGGAAGGACTAGGACTTGATCGTGGTGGGATATACGGATGCTGGTTATTTGTCTGATCCTTATAGTGCCAAATCTCATACTGGGTTTTTGTTTCTCTGCGCTGGTATACCTGTTTCTTGACGATCTTTTAAACAGATCTTGGCAGCTACTTCTATCAACCGCTCGAAGGTTATAAAATTATATGAACCCTCACATGTGTGGTTGGTTGAGACATGTGATTAGCCATATCCAAAAGTTATGTGACATTAACAACGTTAATACTCCCACAATTTATCTATGAAGATAATGCTTCTTGTGTTGCACAAATGCAATTGGGTTATGTGAAGAGTAATATCACGAAGCATATTGCCCTTAAACTTTTTTATCCTCATGAACTTCAGAATAATGATGAGGTAAATATACTGCAAGCTAAGTCATATAAAAATCTAGCAGATTTATTCACTAAGTTTTTGCCAACATATAGTTTTCAAAGATGTGTTCGTGGTATTAGAATAAGACGACTTAGAGATATACAAAGTTTAGGGGGGTAAATCCCTAGACTATGACCTTTAGCATGATCTGAAGATAATACGTTAAATCAAGAAGATTATATGTTGCATTCTTTTTCTCTTAGTGAGTTTTTTCTGAAATTTTTTGACATAAAGTTTTTTTAATGATGCAACTAGTGTAACAAGTACGAGTGCAAATACTCTTTTTTCTATCTTTTTTTATTGGGCTTTTGGGAGGAGTTTTTAATTATACATATGCATTACACGGTATTTATTCAATGTGGAGTATTGAGAAATAGTAGAACTCTTAGTCTTAATTGTTCAAATATGTTTGCTCTATTTCTTTGTGGGCGAATCAGAATCTATCTATAATAGGTTTTTACTATAAATATGTCACTTAATTATACAAGAGAATCAATATAATAAAGAGAAAACAGTTTTTACCTTCTTATATTGTACATGTTTCCTGTATTTATTCTTGCTATTAGTTGGATCCACTGTTTTTGATCGTGGTTGCCATTGTTGATAACATTTAAGCCTTGTTTGGTATGGCTGGAGCTTTTCTGAAAAATAGTTTTTAGTTGGGTTGTATGGCTGAAGGGTTGCATGGCTGAACGGCTGGGCTGAGGTTTGATGTTTGACGGTCTGGCTTTTTAGTATAGCTTTTAGGTATGAGGGGTGCGGGTTGTGAATAAAGGTGAGATGGGTGCGATTTGGGATTTTATACTTGGTGAGGGTAATTTTTTCGAACTCTAGTGGTAAAGTTATAACCCTAACCCGCAGAAACCGTAGGAAGCTACCTCCGATCAGTTTCTAGCTTTTAGCTTATTCTAATACAAATAAACATCTAACATTTAATTACGAAAAAAACTAATCATTTGAACTAGCTTTTGATTTCGGATTTTTTGGTCAAATAAATCATATTAAATTAGAAATTTATGAAATAACCTGTAGTAATTCGAAATACCGTGAATGTGGCCTCATTCCGCCAGGCCATTTGGCTTCCGTCGTGTAGTATGGTGAAAAGGCGATTCCACCATGTGGGACGGCGGAAGCCAAGGGAATCCGCCACACCACCTGGTTTCTGCCACACCGTATGGCTAAAGCCATGTAGCACTGCGCTGTAGCATGCGGCTACTTTTGCTTTCACTTTCGGCGCGTGCGCTGGTGTCCGGCTCGCTCGTGGTTTCCGCCACACCATGTGGCAGAAACCGCCGTTTCCGCCGCGTGACATGGCGGAAGCCATGTGGTGTGGCGGAAGCCCATATTCTGCCATTTCATGTGGCGGAAGTCACACTACCTGGCGGATACCACTGTTATTCACCGCATTCCAATTTACTGCAAGTTATTTTTCTAATTTCGATTAAATTGTGATTTATTTACTCAATCTTTCCTTTGATTTCCAAACGACAGAAACCAGCACTCACTTCTCATTCGGCACTCCCACGTGAAAGCACAAACGATCCGCCCCCTACCGGCGGCTGCACGCGCCGGCCACGCGTCGCTCGCCCACCCGGCTCCCCCACATGTTCGGGGAGGGGACATGGCGTACGACCAGGGGAGGGGGTTCCCGCCCGAGCCCTCCGCACGAGCGAGCGGCCACACGGGCCGTCGCCGCACGGGATCCCCGCCGGGGCGGTCAAGGGCCTGGTCAGCCCGGTGGCCCACGAGGCGCCACGCCAGCGTAGCGGATAGGGACGGGCCGATATTGCTTTTCGTCTCGTGCTGGGTGGTGGCTTCGCGAGCTCCTTTGACTGCTTCCCGGCCGCGCTGGTCGGTGGGTGCGTCCCGTTCTTCTCGTGACAAGCTTGCTGCCGTTGCTTTCACGCTTCAGTTATTCCCCAGCACCAACCATCATCTCTCGTGTACTCACGAAAGCATGATCTACATAGGACGATTCTTTCTTCTTCTTCTTCTTCTTTTTGCATCATGAACTATGTGGTGTCCCCCTTGGTACATGGTAATTCACCACACGTGGCGTAGGAGCTTGGGATGATTTGTGTTCGATTTCTCTTTTTTTTTTTTTTCCCGGACGTTTGTTTCGATCTATGATACATCAGTACATCATTGTGCCGGTCGCTTTGTGTTGTTGTTTCGGTTTCTCTTTGACGTGTGCTAGGCTGGGCTTTGTTTCCTCTAGTGTTCTAGCTATTTGGAGTGCTCACTCCGTTTTTTTACGTTGAACTCGTCGATTTGGGTGCTTTCTTTTAGTAAACATAAAATAGCTAGGTCCATCCGGTCCTTTTGTAAATGAAAGTAAAGTGAAAAAAAAAACACTCTACTTCCTTTAGTTTCGGAGGAGCGCCGATTACGATGTATATATAACCTCGACCAGTATCTTCTGTTCTTATACATTAGATTAGTGTGACATTGTAAAATGGTATAAATTATCCCAACGACGAATATGCTTGTTAATGTTCATCGTCGGTTCAACACGAAAGGGCACAAATGAACAATTAAGTTTTCTAAAAATGTATTTTACGGCCTTGTTCGGAATACGGTAGCCTCGATTCTCGCGTAAATTCCGGTCCCTAATTACTTCATGTGTTGAAAGCAGTCTCTTGTCCACGCGCCATACTGCAAGAACAATCCACCGAGAGAAGATTAATTTCGAGATATCACGATATAGTGCCAAGTGAATCAACTCTCCCAAATGGTGTACACATGCTGGAGATAAGCAATGGGTGTCTAGGGAGCACCTGAGTGTTTTTTTGGGTTGTGAGCACTCAAATTTGTAGCCTTTGGATCTAGATCCAAAGCCTACACATTTGCCATCTCTCTCCACCACCCTCCTCTATAGGTCCCTCAAGTTGAGTGCTCACAAACCAAAAAAACACTCAAGTGTTACTTAGCCATTCTCATATAATATTACCCGCACTCGTTGTAAACGAGAGAGAGAGAGAGAGAATCCCTCCCCTCTTGTCCGGTGCAATAGAGTGAAGCCATTCTTTGCAACGATGATGCATATCCCGATCTGTGCAGCACTATACGGATTGGCGTCACGCGTCCCGCTGTGTCAATTTCTACGCAAATTCATCAATCTCTAAGCACTTTAATGCACTTTAATCGTTATCACTTAATTATTTTTTGCATGGAGATTAACACAGTTGGACACGTGGCGCCAATCCGCACAGTGCTGCACAGGCCGCAGTATACATCACCGTTGCATATAATTTTTTTCCTCCCTGCCCCAAGTCCCAACTGCTAGTCTTGGAGCCTGCCCTCTCCTCCCTAGAGTCCTCTCCTGTCTCCTCTCCTCTCCGCTCCTCAACCTCTACCAAACTAACGCAAGCTCGCTTAATTCCTCCTCCTCCTCGTACCAATATCCCTCTTCTCCCCCCGCCCCCCTCTCTCTTCTCAGGAGCTGGCTCATGGCCTCCAGCTCAAACCCGGACGTCATGGACACGGACCCTCCGGGCCTCTCCATCGCCGTCGAGCGCAACCCGCCGGAGTCGCGCCTGCTTCAGCTCGGCGTCAAGTCCTGGCCCAAGTGGGTAGCCGCGCTGATCGATCGCTACCCATTTCTTGTTTCTTGGTTTCATTTCATGGCGTCTAAGCGTACTGCGCCGCGTGTATGTATGCAATGGTTGTCTCGTGCAGGTGGGGTTGCCCGCCGGGGAAGTTCCCGGTGAAGTTCGACGCGAGGCAGACGTGCTACCTGCTCAAGGGCAAGGTGAGGGCGCACATCAAGGGCTCGTCGGAGTGCGTGGAGTTCGGCGCCGGCGACCTCGTCGTCTTCCCCAAGGGGCTCAGCTGCACCTGGGATGTCGTCGCCGCCGTCGATAAGTACTACAAGTTCGATTCATCTTGACTTAGCGCACCTTCTCGATCTTCTCGCCGATTTTAGTGACTAATTCGCTTTGTGATTTGCTTCGTGACTGTGTTAGCTTCATTCTCTAGCTAATTTGCTAGATGTCCATGTGTCCATGTCTTATGTCTTTTCTATGCGTACAAAATATGATGCAAGGGGGCATCTAGCTCTCTGTGTAGGCTACTAGTTATTTAGAGCTAGAAAAACCGGTCAATGCAGCTTTGTTCAAAGTATTTTGTTTATTTCCCCCAGTGTAAATTAAGTTTGAATGCAATCTTTGACTAGCACGCTGGACTGCATTGCCCTTTTGTTTTCTGAGTTTTTTTTCGTGAGAGGGCTGTAGTTCTTTTAAAGCAAGAGTTCAAATTTTTTATCAGGTCCGTTTGGACGTACTTTTTTTGTGTGGCTAATTCCTATAGAAAATGGGATGTTTTGTTGTGAAACTCCTGTGTTACTAATTTTTTTTTGTAGTGTTTTTTTTAATAAATCTAAAACAAAAGGCTTATACTGCTGATCCAAAAACAAAAAATAAAATGTTGTAAATTTCCCGAATGCAACTTGATTTATTTTAGATAAAAGATCCATCCTGGATTATTCCTCCAGGAGAAGCATATGATGTTCTGAAATGTCTGCAACTAATTAGCTATTTTTTCTTTAATCAACAGTATCTTAACCCTTCAAGAAAAGTTATGTGTATAGTTAGCCATTACGCCGGCAACATCTTTCTGAATATTTAAATTGATCGCACCCATATAAATATAAGTAACTCCATCTCTTAGGGGAAAAAAAATATTTTCACAGCATTACAATCTCATTATGCCACATATATTACAATGGAAACTGTTAGCCACTGGCGCATTTGGTGACCACGGCAATGTCCTAAATGCCACCTTTTTGTGGAGCGATAAGTGAGTGGAAAAACAGTTAATTATACTCGATCGTTATTTTATGTTGTTTCGAAGGTATCTGAAATTTATTGATTGTACAAGGAGCTAGCACCAATAGATTGATCTATGCGGTACCCTTTTTGATTTGCCTGTCAGTCGCTATATATATCTACAAACCTTTTTGATTTGTCGAACCGAAATTTCCGAGATTTTGGTCCGTTTTGAACCGACCAAAAAATATCAAAAAAATCTGAAATTTTTTGTGGATAATCTTCAACATAAATCCAATCATATCTAGTCAAAAAAATTCAAAATCCGGTAAAAAAATATACAAATCTCGACCGAAATTGCCGAGATCTCAGCGAAATTTGAATATGTACTGTAGCATTTTGAATTTTTTCGATTTTTTTTTTAAACAGCTGGTATTTTAAATCTCGAAAGGGTCCGAAATCCAAAATCTAAACCAAGATTTTAAATTTCGGACCAAAATTTGAATCCTTGAGCACCAATAGATTGATCTATGCGGTACCCTTTTTGATTTGCCTGTCAGTCGCTATATATATCTGCAAACCTTTTATCCGTATAGATAGTGGCGCTAGCTTATTCATGGCACACACAAATGTGGTGTTAGCTGTTAGTAGGCAGGAGGTGGGAAGACCGCGGGGGTGATGGTACGAAAGAGAATATACGAGATTCTTGGATGGTAGTAGCTAGGCGTAGCCACTTGGCTTTCAGCTGCTTCTGCAGCTCCTAGCTAGGTGGTTGAGCCTGGAATTGATGGTTGAATATACGGGGGCATGGTCCATGGCTCGGCGACATTGGGCCGGAGCTCAGGGTGGCAGTGGCAGTGGCAGTGGTAGACTGGTAGTGCACGGAATTGCCTCTTAATTTTTGTGGCTCTGATCGGTCATGGACTCATGCATGGCCGTCTTGCCCTGGAAACAGGTGGCCCTATTCACTTACCCAGTCACCGAAAGTGCGGTTGTAGCATGTGGGTGAAGGCGCCCTAGAAAATGATCGATCACTTTGACTAGTACACGTGGTTGTTTACGTCTTTGTCGCCCAAGGTTACAAATTTAGTTTTCTAACCATATCTCGAGGATGGATCGAAATCCAAAATTTTGATAAGATTTTTAAAATTTTTGCTAGAATAGAAAAAAAAATCAAATTCTAAATTGGTATTTTGTCAGCCAAAATTACCGAAATTTTGGCACTATTCAACCCCCTATAAATTTTCAACCAATATGACCGAAATTTGTATATGTATTTTTTTTGTAAAATTTTTACATGTATTCATCAGAAAAGGCGTGCCAATTCACCATAAAAAATTTGATGCTAAATTCGGTCCTACAAACATGAAAACCGGTCGAATTTGTAATCATCCCGGTCAAGCAAAATCTGAAATCTTGCCAAAAAAATCCCAAAAATACTGTAGCAATGTGAAAATTTTCAATTTTTTTAAAATCTCACCAAGGTTTGGAATCTCAGCTCCAACCAAAATCTAAAATTTCGATCAAGATTTTCAATATCTCAACGAGATTTTGAACCCTATTGTCGCCCTATATTTGGTGATGTCAAAATCAAGCTGGACCGGTCGTCCACCCAATGACACATCCTGGCACGCTACGCTGGTTTAACCGGCGGTTCACTGGTTGGACCGCCAGTTCGAGAGGAACAGCTAAAACGCAACATGTTCCTTCCTAGTATATCACAAATCATACCTCAATTACATGCGGGAGCTTTGACGACCGGCTAGATTACCCACATGTCCTCCATACCAATTTTTGAAAAGCCCCTCCACTTCCTTTAAATCACGGATAGATCCCTGCAAATTACAAAAACGTCCACTTTCTAAATCGTGTTTGGGTCCCTCGCTCGTTACTTTACGGTAAGAGCCTCCCGTTAAATACAAATCGCGAGCGAGCTCTTTTCTATTTTTCGAAATAGCGATGAGGTCTAAAAATATAACAAACAGGTCCTCGGTTCTTACATCTAGGTCCTTTCTCTGTTTTCCTCGAAAAAATATTTCCGTCAACAAAAATATGTGTATTTTTTTTTAACTTGATCTCTAATATTTTTTTAGCCTCCAAAATTGAAAAATACATCCAGACCTATTTTTTCTTTGAAAAAAAATACAGAGTTCACGCGTTTATTGGCCTGGTAAAACCAATGAAGGGTGGATTGGCTAGCACCGTGGCTCGGGCGCTTCAACCAAGAGACCTCACGCCCAAATTTTCGTGCCCGCCACAATGTTCGAGCCATTATTCCCGTTGACTTTGCTCAGACCGTTTTGACCTCTCCGGCTTTTCCACCGGTTTGTGTCAAAACCGCCGGTTCGACCGGATTTTGATCGGTTCAGGGCAGTCTGATTGCACGAACATCCAAAAGAGGAACCAGTTGGTTTAGGCTCCGGTTGCAGTGTCTCCCGGTCCAACTGCCGCTCCGGTCCGATTTCAATAAGTATACAACTTAACATTAGTTAGGTATGTGCAATAGTTGCCTATAAGAGTAGGTTATTATCTACTATTTAACAAACAGTTTTATAGATAATTTTATACTATGTATATTATTGTACATATAGTCTATTAACTGTACGAGAGATCATTATCAACATTATTGCCTACCGTGCAAGTCGCCAACATCACACCTTCCAATCTACCATGGCAGACAACTACTGTGATACTCAAACTCGGTAGCACGGGGTACCGTGGTGCCCAAGCTCAGTAAGTACCTGTCGTGATACCCGAGCTCGGTAAATGTCTGCTGAGATAGGAGAGTATAGTAGATGACACGTATTACCTACTGGTACTTCCGTGGTTAAGAAGAGGACTAGAAAAGTACCCAAAAGTGAAAAAAAAAACAATTAACCAAGGGGACAAGTATACCGAGGCTTTTACAAGTTGCAGCTGCAGCCAAGCGCGAACAGTGTCCCATCTCCCTGCCCCATTCCGCACATTTGTAGCTTTTATGCCAGCCGCAGTCCCTGCATTACTCCGGTCTTCACGGTAGCAGGAGTTATTTCCAGCACCTGCCGGTACGCCCCAGCTTGAATTCGCTGATGTACCCTAGTCGTCGCTCGCTTCAGTCATGGATACGGAGTAGTTGTCATGTTTGATTATGCATGGCCAACCGAATTCAAAATTGCACACACACAAAAAAAGGATTACTGGCGATTGTCATGTTCAAAGTTTGTTCGGCATTGCCGTCTGATCATCTCTGGGGCCTGTGGTTATCATCCAAACAATTTCTGCTACTGTATCCTCGCCAAATTGTTTTTTGCTACTATCTATATGTTTTGTAGTACAGTATAGTCGACTTGAGGTGCGTCACAGCGTCAGTCACCGGTATTGTGGATGTAAATCCGGAGCATATGGTACATGGATGAGTGTACATACTGGTACAAACCAATGGGGATGGTCAAACGGGCAAATGGAAAGCCGAGGTTGTTGTTTCGAGAACACTGAGTCGACAAATACGTACAGAAAGATATATAAATTCTGAACATGCACCGTCTTTCAAGTTTCAAGTTAGACGTTAGTACGTTACAAATCAACGAAAATGTGCAATCAACCAAGACAGGGACGGACCCAACGGAGGGGCTAACGTGCGCTCATTGCACGACTACAGCAAATCTTATCGTACACGATTCAAAATCGTTATCTCAAACGGTTTTGCAGACCATCAGCAAAAATATGTTAGTGATACCAATGGTACATCACAGACGATTCACGAACCGACTGTGAAAATATACATCACAGATGGTTCCAACTTCCAACTTGGAACTGTCTGTGGTGACTTTTTTTTATCACCACACATTTCCTATTTATTAGCTAGCCTTTGAAATTGCTAGCCATGCTCTCTGAAATAAATAAAATATAGAATAAAACATTATAAGCATATCATACACATATATTTTAGAAATCAACCCAGATTACGTATTACACACCACTTACAGCTCTTCTATTTCTGAAATGAACTCAGATATATTAACCAATTGAATGCATAACTAAAATTCACAGCACAAGATTCATAAGTTAGCCCAAGTGGTAACTAACAAATTAAGAATTCATCAGGTCAGCCTGAGTGGCATTGGCCTTCAGGATTTATGACCTCATGCAGCAAGGAGGCACGGAGGTGTCCTCAAATTCCTAACAGATCAGTCTATTCCAACGCAGATTCATCGCATTTCCAGACCTGTTGATAGTAAGATGATTAAATTCTTGCATGTATATGAATTGAAAAGTACGAAACAATTATTACAAGATTGACAAACCTCTAGGAAATTAGTCTTCTTTGCATCGATGAGGAGTTGCATGTTGTAGCAAACGTAGAATCCACATAGATTTTCGCCCTTTGGCTGCTAATGACACTGACAAAATTGAATCGGTTAGCAAGAAGGCATTATTACGGAGTGTGATATAGAATTATTATGTACTAGCAGGTACCGAAAAGTTATAAAACGTGCTTCAACTACGACGAGTTCTTGTGTGGCCCTCCAAAAGCTTTGTAGATATTGAACGACATGTCTAGTAAATTTGCGACAAGTTTCATGTTGTGGGTGCCACCCTTTGAGGAATCAAGGTACACTACCCGGTTCTTTCTTGTTACAATTACAATTAAAACATAGTGAAACCTATAGAGATATGTCGCTATGGTCATTAAACCTAACTTCGATTTGCATGTAAAGTACAAATCAACAAGTATAGCAACTAGTGAAGCACTTACTCTGGGTTATGTGGCAAAAGTATGTATTTTTTTTTGCATTGAGCTAACAATGTGTTTTCCGCGTACTCTTGGACGACTTGTAAATTTCCGTTTATGCTTTGCTTGGACACCATGTGTGGGTCGATGAAACCCACTGGTTCTTTATCTTCTTTTTTTTGCTTCAAGGATCATGTATTTATATACAAAAGCAATGAGTTATATGACATTTCTCAATATCACACGAATGTAGATCATGATTGCATAAACTTATAGTGTCCAACATCCCATGAGTGAGGCATCGAGGGTGTCGAGGCTATAGAGATCGAACAAGTTGTTGAAGTCAACCCCAAAAAACCCCCCAATGATTGGTGGAAGAAATGCTCCTCCTTGAACCTGACCGGGATACTCGATATCCGTTCTACCACCGACTTGTTGGTTTGTTCCATGTACTAATTTTGTAATCTATAGGAAGCCATGGAAAGTGTTTTTAAGCGATCTTGTGGTACGAACAACTCTCCTAGCTTAAATTATGGGCCAACGAGGCCGACGAAAAGTCGAGGGCCTCCGTGGTGTGCTTCGATTTGTCATTGTCGCCACCTTGCAGTCTATTATAAGTCATCTTGGCATTAGACAACTTGGCACGAAGTGGAGTACCGGCCTATGCCGATTTGGTGGCCTACTTTGGTGCAGCACGTGGCTCCGATAGTGCTGGTGGTAACGTCACAGCAGGTGCCTCCGATAGTGTTGGTAGCTCCAATGCTCGAGGATGGTCCTCGAGGAAGATGTTCCTTTTGGGCCACTAACAAATGTGCCAACGACATCCCCTAGTGTCACGATCTCATCGTTTGAGGGATCCTCTGGCGGGATGGTAAAGCAATGTTTATGCACGAAGTCAACATTCACCTTCATGTAACCCTACGCTACTGAACGACTGTGAACAGTCACCGCTCGATCGGATGGATACACACAGCCCCAAGCAACATCTAGGGTAATGGAGCCATTGGCAAGCCTCACATTGAGATTGCACGGCGTGGCCTCCTACATAATGGTACATGTACAATTAGCTAATGTGTCTAACAGGTCTATCTATAGAGCATTCTAGAGTTATATATTACCTCGATGTCATCGACAGGAAATCTACTATCATCTTTGTTTGTGTGGGGGGCGGACGCACAGCTGCTCTGATGATTAGTGGGGCCGAATTGCATCGATACTACTGCATGTTGTGTGTCATGCCCCTCTTCAACACTTTGCTTAATCTTTGTCTCAAGACTTCTTATCTTTTCATTGAACTGCGCTGTTAGCCTTTTCTCAATCATTGCTCCTAGCCGTTCCTTGTGCTCGTCTTTCACTCTCTTCCTACCCCGGTATGTGTTGGAGTCCTCTGAGAATCCCTTTTTTCAGGTAATGAAAACACCGTTGCCTATCGTGTAACCCGGGTGCTCCTTGTTTCGCAAGTCCACGGAAAGTATATCTTTCTCCCTGTTTGACTGGAAAGAGCTCTGGAAAGATTCTGTACTCAACGCTACCAGACATTGTAACACTTCCTTGTCTACGGGGTTTTCAAAAGGCATGACGCCCGAAGACATGGGACGTGACCTCGCTCTTACCAAGTTTCAGACATGTGAGTCTACAATTGAGGCAAATGGTAGGGATGCCTCCATCTATATGAGGCGGCCAGGAGCTACCTGGAGGCGGCCTTAAATAGGACCTTGGCGAGTATACGTCGTCAAGCTCACGAAAATCCTGGCACCAGGACTGAAGCTAATGCTCGCGAGAGTTCTTGCGAGTGTGGTACGCCAGAGCACGTGCGCGGTAACCGACCACGTTTGTCACCTCTTGTTCCCCCGAGCGGGGAACAACTGCAAGCTTTGGCCACAGTTGTGCGCAATCTCAAGGAATTTCCCGAGCAGGTAGATCTGGAGGCTATGGGTGCCGTTGTGGCTGATGATCTTGAAAAGATCGTTGCCGATGTGAAAGCATCAGAGGCATCTCGTGGCAAGAAGACTCAGAGTGTTTCCCGAGAACGTCGCCGTCACACCCCTGTTCGCTCCCATCTTGGTGATTCTCGGAACAACGTTCGTGAGGACCAGAGGGGGCATGATCGGTACCGCGAGGACACTCGGAGCAATTCCCGAGCAAGCTCGTGGGATCAAAGGTATGCTCGGCACAACTAGGGTCGAACCGAGTATTTCACTTTAGAGCGATCCCCCTCGCGTCGACCTCGAGAAGTTTTCTCTCGGCTTGGTCCGCGAGTCGGGAGCCAGTACAACGATGATAGTTACGATCATCGCGATCGAAGAGACCACCACAATACCCCAGTCTTTGGGTGTCGAGCCTTTGCCGCACCTCTTCAACACGTCTCGTGGCCGAGCAAGTTCAAACCCGGCCACATTGAAAGGTTCAACAGGACGCAGAACCCGGACGAATTTCTTTCTATCTACACTACTGCCATTCTAGCCGCTGGAGGTAACGAGGGAGTCATGGCAAACTTTCTACCTACAGTGCTGGATGGGGCTGCATGGACATGGCTCTTCAATTAAAAGGAAGGGTCAATTCGGTCTTAAAGGAAGCTGAGCAACGCGCTCAGGGCAAACTTTCAGAGCTGCTACATCCGTCCGGGCAAAGAGCGTGACTTCGAGCGCTTGATCCAGATAGAGGGCGAGTCTCTATGACAGTTCGTCCAACGGTTCATCCAAGTCCGAAGTGGTAGAAGAGGAAGACAAAGAGGAAGAGGGAGATGACGATGAAGTGGAGTTTGAATCGAAGCGAGAAGAAGTGATTCCAACCAAGGATTATGGGCTAGAGGAGGAAGATTGAGATTGAAACCTTTTTATCATCATTTGTGATGTGAAAACTTATGCTTATGTTGCTTATGTGACTTGTTGCTTGTATCCTTCTGATCAACTATTATATCTTTATATGTTATAGCGTTCCGCCTAGGACTTGCCGCCTAATTCCGATTAATCCCCGCCTAATCGCCAAGCGCTATGCTATGGATCGTCGCCCGCCTAGCGCCTTCTTGAACATTGCTCTCCATACAAGCTAATCGAGGGTGTCTTATACCGCAAAGGGGCACTAGGAGTCTTCTCCAAGTGAATCTCTCAAGAAGAAGGCCAATACCTTCTTAGAGACATCCATGAAGGAATGTGCGAAGCTCACTCGTCTTTCAGAACATTGGTGATCAAGGCCTTCCGATTGGGTTATTATTGGCCAACGGCTTTAGCTGATGCCCGCTCGATTGTGACCTCTTGTCGAGCATACCAGTTTTATGCTCGCAAAGTTCATCCGCCGGCATACGCGCTTCAAACCATTCTCTTATCGTGGTCATTCTCAGTCTGGGGGGCGACATACTCGGACCTTTTCCTCGAGACCAGAAGGGCTGCAAGTAATTGCTCGTGGCTATCGACACTTTCACCAAGTGGATTGAAGCTGAACCCTTATCGACCATTTTAGCCCAGGCAGCTAAGAGGTTTTTTCGCAGCAGCATGGTGACACGTTTTGGCATCCCCAACCGTCTAATTACGGATAATGTCACTCAGTTCACCAGTGAACTGTTCCAAGCCTACTGCGAAGACATCGGGACCAAGGTCTGCTTTGCATCTGTGGCACATCCGCAGAGCAATGGAGCGACCGAGCGAGCAAATGGGCAAATCATCCAAGGAATTAAGAAAAGGGTTTTCAAAAACCTCGACCAGCGCGGGCAGACCTGGGTGGATGAGCTTCCTTCCATCCTATAGTCCGTTCGCGCCACGACCAGTCGGGCTACGGGAGAAACTCCTTTCCAGCTCGTCTACGGTGCGCAAGCCATCTTGCCCATCGAAATCGTGCTGGGTTCCCCAAGGGTGCACCTGGTCAATGACATCGACCAGGAGGGCGAGCGTCTCCTAAACCTCGACCTCGCCGAGGCAACACACGAACGGGCTTTGCTCCGATCCACGGTTTACTTGCAAGCTATCCACAGGCATGCGACTAAATTGGTTCGACCAAGGACCCTGCAAGTCAGCGATCTCGTCCTGCGTCGAGTCCAAGATTTGTCGAAGGCTAACAAGCTAACCCCCAGGTGGGAGGGTCCTTACACAGTCGTTTCAGCAACACACCCGAGGGTTGTTTGCCTAGCGATGGAGGATGGTCGAGAGCTCGCCAACACCTAAAACATCGACCAATTACATAAGTTCTTTATCTAGTTTGTTATTATTGTTGCACGTTTTACGCAACCTCCAACGGTTTTTTCTCAATGAATAGGATGAGCACACACGGGCAAAGAACATTCGCTCCAACCACTTTTTCTTAAGGATCGGCTAGCGTGCGCAAGAACGAACAAGAGCGAAATGACCAGTGCTGGGTCACTAAGCTCACTTCCAGAGGTTTCAGTCTATATAAGCCGATTATTGTTCGCAGTAGTACTCCGCTGCAAGTCACAATCGCATCCAGACACCCTCTTGGTTGGTCCAGAGTCTTAGTTCGATTTGCCTGCGCTCGGTCGTTGCACAAGGCGTCGAGCAACCCCATGACTTCCCTGCTCTCATCAAAATCATGCTCACAACTTAGGAGCATGGGTCATGACGCTCGAGGGGGATACGACCGCGCGTGCTTTCTCTACTTTTATCGACCTGACCCATGCTCACAATCCGGAGAAAGGTTATTAGGTTGTAAGGTGAAGGGCACGCGATTTTCCTAACTCTACTGTGAGCGAGCTCGTGCTCGCAACTTAGGTGCACGGCCTTTGTTAACAACGGTGGCTTAGTCAGACGACGAACTACCGTGCTTTCTTCTAAAAATGCGCACTCGCTTTCGTATCGTTCCTCACTGTTCAAGTTTTTGTTTTCTTTGTTCAGTTTGCTTGTTCCTGCTTTGTTCGTTTTTATACAGGACGATCATCAACAATGGGCATGGAGTGGCCAGAGCAAAAGGAAAACAAGAGTACAAAACAATAAAGAGACAAGTCTTCCCATGATGAAGATTTTCCTTATCACCTTGAAGCAAATTACATAATCTGCAAGGAGTTATTTCCCAGCGCGCTTGGCGTCCTAGAGTTCGGTGAGCTCCTCTCTTACAGTATCAAGCACTCAAGCTCGGCCTCGAGGTCGAGGACCCGCTTAAATATTTGTACGTAGATATTTCTAGAAATAATTTAGTTGGTTTGTACGTAATAATATAGAGATGTACTATAGAAAACTATCGTCTGTACTATTGTATATGTGCTAAATATGCACACAATCTGTACATAGAGTTCCAATTAACCAGCGGATCAAGATCTTCATGCGTTTTCACAACGGAGAAACAACAGTGGACTGTGGACAGGCGGTCAGGCAGGCAACCTGATACTCCACCCGACTGATGCGGCCGTGCAGCCAACCAACTTCAACTGTCCTCTGCTGGCGTGATAACTCCATGTCGATCCATGTTCTGGACGCTGTTGTCGTGAGCAGAAGTGTTTGTAGGGTTGAGCTCCTCTGCTTTCGTACGTGTAGCTCTGCAGAGCCGCTAGCTTGTCATGCTGCGACCCAACCCAACAATAGTTAGTGGTGCAAATTGCCGAAGAAGATCACTACTTGTTGCTGTTCATAATGGGGGCAGCAGATCATGCCCTCCAGCTTGGGCCCTGGGCCGCTAGTAGTTGCGACTTGAAGCAGAATTTTTTAATGTACTGGCTCCCTTGTGAACTATTATCGCTAAAACAGCTCCCTTACTTTTGAAATTGCAAAAATTAGCCTCCTAGCTAGCACGAAAGAGTCAACAGGTAACACGCATTACCTGTCGCAGTAGGAGAACTCGAAAGTGAACGGCAAGCGCGGAAGGTGCATGGGACGACGTCGCTGCCGCGCTCCCAGAGCGCGGAAGGGGGTACCGCGCTCGGGGAGCTCGACAACACATCACATCGCTGTCGCACGAGCGGGCTTGTGTGCGAGGGGCAAGAGCGGGCGGGTGAGGCGTGATCTTGCGTGCACAAGGGGGGTAGGTCGGGGCGGGCAACGCATGCGCGGGGCAGGCGAGGAAAGGTGAGCGGGGGCAAGTGCAGAGGTGTAGTGGGCGTGGGCGCGAGGTGCCAAGCTACCCGAGCGTAGAAGGAATCCTTCTGCGCTCCCGTGCGCAGCAGCGCATCCTTCCGCAGTTCCACGGAGCCGGCCACACCTCCTGCGCTCCTTGAGAGCGGTAGGGGGCAGTTGTCGCCTGCCACGCCTTCCACAGTGTGGAAGGAGGCTATTTTTGTAAATACGTTTGTCAGGGGAAAGCTAGATTTGAAAGAAAAAAAAAACAAAGTCACGGAGGCTAGACATGCATATTGTTCATTGAAGCATTGGGGGCAAAAAAACAATGAGAATTTTCCTCTCTCTTTTTTTTTCGGGAAGCTGTCGTTGAACCAGACAAAAAAAAACATTAGATAGATGACATAACGATTGCTACTTCTTCCGATTGTTTCTGAAAAGCTCTCCTAATTTATAGCTGTATTAATACTAGTCGGTATATTAGTTTCTTTTCAGATCGATGAGCCATGATCACCGTAAATTTTGACTTGCTATACCATAAACCGGACACAATTTAGTCTATGGAACAGTATAGAAAAGTAAGGATGATTTTATTTTTTGAAATAGCCAGGCAAAGTTGAAATTTGATAGAGCAAGGTCCTAAAATCCGCGGCGGCAGAAAGCAAGAAACCGCGATGTCACCATATATTTGTTGGTACCTGATGTCCGGGGTAGAGCCAAGAAATGGATATAGGGGAGTTGGACAAATACAACTACTCTTTCATACAATATTACTATACACTAACACAAAAATACAATATATATCCTTGAGAGATGCTATATACATTAAGTTTTAAAGTCCGCGGCAGAAAGCAACAAACTGTGACTTACCAGATCCGGGCACTCGATCTGTTGGTTTCTCAAGTCAGAGTAATAGTAGTAAAAACAATTTTTGCGGCAGCGTTTTTGACTTCTCATTCGAAGAAGGTGAGCTCACCCCTGACTACTATTTGTCGATGCTCGAGACATCAACGTCGGCTGAGACCATCCAAATTTGCAACTTGCTAACAAGATACACTCATTTTTCGTCCAATGGCGATTTGTTTACTCAAGATTAATTCATTCTGAAGGTCAACCAATCTGGCTGCGATAATATAAACTCCAAGTTGCAGATGTACGTGTGGCCGGCACGACGCGACAAAGACAGCATGGCTACTTATTAATTGCACCATGTTGTACTGTAAAAATTCGAGATCCACGGTGCCAAGAAGTCAGAATTCGAAGAATCAATGTGAATCCCTACCCACGTCCAATTTAGCTTCTTGATTTTTGTTTTGGTTTACAGTTTTCAGTTCGTAGTAGTTCTGCGTCATCTGAATTCTGAAGAAAGAAATTACTTTTGCCCAAAATATACAAATGCCAAAGTTAGCACTTTGTACGGGACATAATTTGTCGGCATTGAATCACCTTATTACAAAAGTTAGTGGGGTGCAAGATATTTTTAGATGGCGTCTCTATCAGACTGGACAATTTTCTGTTCAGTCGGCTTTAATGCATCAAAATGTTCTCATTACAAACCATCGTTTGTGAAAGCGTAAGGTACCTCTCAAAATAAAAAAAACTCTACGGTACCTACATCATGGAGTGATTTTGACAAAACATAATCTTATCAAAAGAAATTGGAACGGAAGTAAAAAATGATGTTTTTATAAAAACAATGAAACCATACAACATCTATTCTTTGATTGCCATCTTGCTAGTTTTGCTTAGCGTGTCATCTCCTAGTAACATGATCGATATATTTGGGAACTGGTTAATAGGATTTGAAAAAGATTTACGGAACCACATTTCGGTTGACGCTGCCGCTTTGTGTTGGTCAATTTGGTTATATCAGAATGATATGGTGTTTGATAAGAAAAAACTCTAATATATTGCAGGTTATCTTTATGTGCATCAACTGGTTGCGTTCATGGTTTGTGCTGCAATCTCAGGAGGCCTGAGATGTGGTATTTTCGGGATATAGATTGCGGGACATGGTAGTCAGGGACCTCTTCATCAGGCATGAGTAGAGAATTAGTAACAAGCTGTGAAACCTTTTGTTTCATGTTTATTTTGGCTTGTTGAAATTTTTCCATAGAACCTATTTGTATTATTCTTTCCGCAACCGTTTAGCTGTAACTGTGTAATAGTTAATTGGTTGTGCGCATATCATGATACAAAGACCAAAAGATATCATCTTTTATTATCTAAAAAAGGGCACTTTGTAGCTCTATAGACCCGGTGTGTCAATCTTATTAGGTAGTTAATAAATATATTGAACGAAAGTTAACAGATTTATGGACTATAGCATCATGCTCTCATACGAACAAGGGTGAGTTGGTAACCGGCAATGTTTCAGAGTAAGGAGCTGTGTTTTTAAGTTCTCAGGATTACTAAACCCGCATCAGCCTGCAGGGCGCGCGAGCACAACCGTCGCTCACGCCGCCGCACGTTTCCTTGGCTCCCTCGGTACGCAGTGCTCTCATGGGGTTCAAACCGAGAGCCTGCCGCCGCCTACGGCTCGCGCTCCCAACGACCCTAGGCAACCTCCTCCTGCCGCACGTTCCAAGTGCAGGTGCTCGCCCGCCTCGCACGGCCGCACCTTGCCCCCCTCGATCCGTCCCTCCCGGCCGCGCACACGGGCGGGGCGAAGGCTGTGGCAGGGGCGCAGGGACAGCCATGTCCATCTCCACGAAGCACGACTCGTGTCCGCCGCCACGCCGTGGTGTGGTGACGCTCCCTCAAGCGTTTCGAGCTACAGGCTAGAGTCAACCGTCTTCGTGGTGACAAGTCGAGGTACAGGCTAGAGTCATCATCAAATGGTACTCCTAAACACAAATGGTTTTTTTTTTTTTTTATCTTGGAACTTCTGATTTCCGAGAAACAAGTACAACAAGTTAGCGATAAAATAAGTGTTCTTGAAGTTGTAAGTCCGGACATCCTCGGATCACCTACCTAGATGATGAAACGATTGGACTAAAAGCCCATATAAGTGTAGCATTTTTTAAGATACTAGACGATGTCCATGCGTTACAAGGGAATATATTAGATTGTTGCAATGATCCATATAATATCATTTAAAAGTATTATAAAGTATTTAACAATCGCAAATATAATGTATTCAGTCAGAAACTCAGGATTGGGCATCTCCTAATATTTCAACAAGTGCACATAGCGTAGCTACATCTATGTACCGAAAGAAAAATGAGCAAGCTTTCTATTGATGAATGAAAATTAGCAAGTTAGCATCATCCTTTCACCTAAGTACCTCTGTATTAAACAATAGAAAAATGTATAGACAATTTTGATATGGAAGTTGTCGGGGGGTCGGGTAATTTCCATAAATTACCTCGGATGCCACCAACGACCAAGCTCGCTCCCGCCCGAGCCACCAGGAGGTCGTTACCCTGGATTATCTAATCGGAACTTGGAAGGCTACGCATTCGGCGATTCCGAGCTCGGGCTCAGTGGGACCGAGAATGCCACGTATTCGATCGATTCCGAGCTCGAGCTCGGTAAGATGTCCAAGCTTCGGTGCCGGTCATCGGCCGACCTTACGCGGTCTCGGGTCGGTGGGAATAACCACCCGAGCGTAACTTCCGCTGGCCCGCTACGCTTCCGTGGAGCGTGGCGGAAAGATAGGATCCACCAGTTGCCACCGTTTGACGAGGTCCAAACGTGCGGGTAGTGGGGTCATGGAGTTCGATCCTTTGTAAGCTATAAAAGGGTCCCCATCGCGAGGGAGACAACGACGGCAACAACAACACACAGACAGACCGATTGTAAGACAAGAGTCATACACTCAGACACTTTGCAAGAGTATACAAGAGCTGGAGTAGGGCTATTATCTCTTCCTCGAGAGGCCCGAACCAGGGTAAATCGCTGTGTCCACGCTCGTTGAGATCCGGTGATCCGTTCCTTGAGTAATCCTCACGCAAGAAGGGGTCACAGCTTGGTCCCTCCACCAACAAGTAAGCTCGGCGGGGGCCTGTTCCCAATCGTCGACACCGTGGCGCCGTCCGTGGGGACCGACTTTCCTTTCGTGAGGAATCCCAAGAATGTCGAATCCTGTAACCACCAGGGGCTCTACGCCCCCGAGATCGGGGAAGAGGACAAGCAGTTCTTCGACAATGGGGCCGGCGCCGTCGCCGGCATTAAGAATCAAGACGGTTCCAGGAGCTTTTCCCTGGAAGCCGCGGCTGCACCGGAGCGATTCTTCGCTCCGGCTCGACGCCCTCTCTGACGGCGAGTACGACGGGCTCTACGATGGTCCGGACATCCCGACCTCTACGAGCTCGACCAGGGGACCGCTTCACGGGAGACACCGTGATGTCCCCTCGCGATCCGTCCCAATCCCGTAACGCCTTCGTTGCGGAGGAGGATGGAAATGTCGAGCAAATCCCGGTGAAGCGGCGTCTTCACCGCTCTGAAGCGACCAAAGAGCACTGCAGTATCTACGAATCGGACGACCAGCCTTACGGCAAGAAGTCCGAGGTGGCCTGACCGATAAGACCAGGGCGAAGTTCGTGAGAATTTCCACGCGTAGGGGACTCGGAGCTGTGCGACGACGCATTTAACGAGCTCGTCACCCCGCGTTCGAGAGCGAACGCCTTCAAGCCCTGGCCACGGTGGTGCGCAACCTCGAGAGTTTCTGAGCAGTCGACCTAGAAGCCATGGGCGCGGCGTGGCCGAGCGACCTCGAGGAAATCGCCACGCATATAAGGGCGGCGAGGCCTCCCGAAAGGGACGCCAGAGCAATTCCTCGAACACCGCCACGGGCGTCCGAGCGCCACCACCTCGACGACTCACGCAGCCGCACCCAGAGTAGTGGCGCGAAGGCGACCGGGCTCGGAGGGCACCGGAGCAATTCCCGGGGCTCCTCGGGACCAGCCGTGAATCTGAGCCACAGGCGTAACCGGCCGAACATTCCTCATCGGGCCACTCCCCATCCTACAGCGTAGGGAGATTTTCTCTCGCTGGGCCCACTAACCTCGGGCTCGGTGGTGGGGATCGCCCGACCGCGCTCGTGGTGATCGCCTCCGATCCGTGTTCGGGTGCAGGGCGTCGCGACGTCCGCTGCGACGAGTGACCTGGCCGACAAGGTTTAAGCCGGGTCACATCGAGAGATTCGATGGGACTCAGAACCCCGACGAGTTTCTCTCGATCTACACCACGGCCATTTTAGCTGCCGGGGGTGATGAAAGGGTGATGGCCAACTTTCGCCTGATCCTGGGCGTGGCTCGGGCCGACGTGGCTATTCAACGAGAAGGAGAACTTCGATCCGGTCCTGGGCCCGGTGAGCAAAGACACTCTCCGAGCCAACTTCCAGAGTCGCTACGTCCGCCGGGAAGGAGCGCGACCTTTGAGCGCCTGACATGCACGAGGGCGAGACCCTGCGCCAGTTCGTCCAGCGCTTCATGCAAGTGCGCAATTCCATCCCGATCATCTCGGATGAGGCGGTCGTCCTGGCTTTCAAGTTCGGGGTCCGAGACGTACGCTTTACTCAGGACCTCGAAATCCACCCGACATCACACCAACGAGCCGTTCCGCATGGTCGACCGTTACGCCAACGCTGACGAGGCCGCCCAATGGAAGAAGCCGCTAGACGAGGAAAGCTGCCCCTCGGCCGGGCTCGAAGGGCGTCAAGCGAAAGAGCGTAAGCTCGATCGAGAAAAATCAAAAAGAAGAAAAATCCTCCGTCTCGGCATGGTGGCGACCATCGAAGACAACGGCCGACCTCGCGATGCGTATAGGGGGAGCCCGAAGGAAAGGGTCGACGGTTCAGCGAGCAACGAGCGTAACCGGACGACCAAGAACGCTGGCGACCAACGCGGGCGGGCTAGTGCCTATTTCTCGCCCGCTCCACCAGGCGCATGGGCATGACCTTCGAATTGCGTAACGTGGGCCTCCCGCTGGAGCAGTTCTACAATGGTAAGGGTCCCATGCCCACGCTCCCGAGATGGAAGGAGACGTCAAGGGCAAGAAGCCCGCCGAGGAGCAAGACACCGGCATGGAGTACCAAGAGCCGAGAAACCACATCGCCGTGATATTCGGGGCTCCGCCTATGGGTCGCGTCGGGAGTTAAAGGAGGCCGCCGCGAGGTACTCCGTGTCACTCGGGGAAGCCTCCTGCTCGGCGACTCAAGTGGTCCGAGCTGCCGATCACCTTCTCCAAGGACGATCGCCCTCTGGGGATGACGAAACCCCAAAGGCTTTCGATGGTCGTTAGCCCAACGACCGCAACACCGCAGAGGTCGGGTCCTTGTGGATTCGCGGGAGCTCCCTGGACTGATATTCGCCAGGGTCTTGGGCGAGATGCAGATCCTCGCTCCAAGATCAAAAGCCTGGTGGTCGTTCTACGGGATAGTGCCCGAACGTCGGCCAGGCCGCTCGGCCAGATCGTCTGCCCGATAACGTTCGGCAATCCGAGCAACTTCCGAACGGAGCCGATCACGCTCAAGTGGGTCGATTTCGAGTCGGCTTACAACGCGATCCTGGGCCGACCAGCACTCGCCAAATTCATGGCCGCCACTCACCACTGGTATCAATGCTTGAAGGTCCCCGGCCCCGGCGGCGTGATCACGGTCAAGGGAAGCCCGAAAGCAGCCCTAAGCTGCGACGAGAGGGCGTTAGACATGGTCGGTCAACTGCCCCAGCGCGGGCCCGAGCAAGAGCCGAGGAGTTCCTGGCCCAAGGCTAGCCTCCAAGCTGGAGGAGAAACCAAGGCCATCCCGTTGTGCGGCACAGAACCAGACAAGGTCGTACACGTGGGGGCTTCCCTAGATCCTAAATAGGAACTCGAGCTCGTGACCTTCCTCCGGAGAAGCGCGGACACGTTCGCCTGGGAACCGTCCGAGCATGCCCGAGTCCCAAGGGAGGTCGTCGAGCACAGGCTAGCGATTCGGCTCGACAAAAAGCCTGCGGCGGCGAAGCTCGGGCGCTTCTCCCGGAGAAGCAAGCCATCATCGAGAGGAACTGGACAAGCTCCTCAAAGCCGGTTTCATTCGGGAGGTCGACCATTAAGTGGTTGGCCAACCGATTATCGTGATGAAAAAGGGGGCAAGTGGCGCATGTGTGTCGATCACACGGGCTGAATGCCGCATGCCCGAAAGACAATTTCCGCTACCTCGGATAGACCGGTTGGTCGGCCTTGGCCGACTCAGGCGATGAGCTTCTACGGGCGCCTACTCAGGCTATCACCAGATCGGCATATCGCCCGACGACGAGGAGAAAACTTCCTTCATCACGCCCGTTTGGCACATTACGCTACACGACCATGTCCTTCGGTCTAAGGAATTTGGAGCGACCTTCCAGCGCCTTATGCGAAAACCTTCTCGAACCAAATAGGTGAACTGGAAGTGTATGTAGACAACATAGTCGTCAAGAGCAAGATGGCCTCGGACCATGTATCCGATCTAGAGGAGACTTTTCATAACCTCAATAAGCATCGAATAAAGTTAAACCCTGAAAAATGTGTGTTCGGGTCAAAGCCGCAAGGTGCTCGGATACATGATCGGCCCACAAGGAATCGGGGCCAACCCGAGAAAAGATAGAAGCCATCGAGAACATGCGACCACCGACTTGCACTCGGGAGGTCCAGTCCTGGCCGGAGAATGGCGGCCTTAAGTCGTTTCATCTCGCGGCTCGAGGAACGTGGCCTACCTTTCTTCAAGGCGCTCCGGAAGCCACGGTTTCGCGTGGACAGATGAAGCGGCATCGCTCTTTCAAAGAGCTTAAGCTATATTTGTCAAGACCCCGGTCTTGACCACGCCAAGAATGGGAGAGGTTCTCTTGCTCTACCTGGCCGCCACACCCCAGCGGTAGCGCCGTCTTGACGGTAGAAACGGGGCGGTGCGGCGCCCGATCTACTACGTCAGAAGTCTTACGGACCAAAGGAGCGTTACCCGAGGTCCGAGAAACTCCTTTATACGCGCCGCGTGGCCTCGAAGCAATTAAGACCCTCCTTCCCGGCCCACAACATCCACGTCCCGACCAACTTCCCGCTGAGAGAAAGTCTCGGGAATCAGGACGCAAGCGGGCGGATCGCGAAATGGGCCATGGAGCTCGCGGTCGAGATCGAATTCTCGGCGTAACCGCGATCAAATCTCAGGTCCTAGCGGACTTCCTAGCCGAATGGACAAACCCCGCCCCGCCCGAACCCGAACCCAACCAGGCCGAGCACGGTCGCTGGGTCATGCACTTCGACGGATCCCGAGCTTACGATTGCTCGGGTGGAGTGGTCTCGAATCCCCTCGGGGAGCGGATCGATCGCCCTCCAATTGCATTTCGGCGCAACAAACAACGCGCGAATCTGAAGGTACGCTAGCCGGGCCGGGCATGCAAAGCGCCGGAGTCCAACGACTAATCGCGAAGGGCGACTCGTAGTGGTCGTCAACCAGGTTAACAAGGAGTATCGCGTGCTCGATGACTCAATGGCGCTTTACCTGGCTGAAGTAAGGAAGATGGAAAAGTACTTGAAACTTCAAGTACTATACATCCTCAGAAGGACAATGCCCTGGCCGACCATCTATCGAAGGTCGGTTCCACCCAGTTTCCCGCTCCGGCGGGGGTGCTCATCGAGCACCTCTATAAGCCCTCCATACCCCCAGGGGAGGAGGCAACCGAGACAGGTGGTACCGTCTCCTTCCTCGAGCAGGATGCGGGTGGATGACGCCATTCATCCAATACGCCGTGCACGGACCTTTGCCGAGGAGGAAGCCGAGAAATCCGGCTAGTGAGGCGCCTCGACCTATAAAATGGTCGAGGGCCTCTTATACCGCAAAGCGCGCTTGGCATCCTCTCCAAGTGCATCACCCAAGAGGAAGGCAAATATCTCCTCAAGGATATCCATGACGGGATGTGTGGAGCTCACTCGTCCTTTAGGACCTTGGTGAGCAAAGCCTTCCGATTGGGTTACTATTGGCCGACGGCCTTGGCCGACGACGCTCAATAGTGACCTCCTGCCGATCTTGCCCGGTTCCATGCTCGGAAGGTCCATCACCAAACATACTGGCGCTCTGAGACCATGCCGCTAACCTGGCCATTCTCGGTTTGGGGCATCGACATACTCGGTCCATTTCCCAGGAAGGAGGGGTTGTAAATACTGCTCGTCGCAATCGACACCTTCACTAAATGGATCGAGGCCGAGCCTATATCAACCATCTCGACACAGCGGCTAAAAGGTTCTTCCGCAATAATGTAGTAACCCGCTTTGGCGTTCCGAGTCGCCTCATTACCGACAACGGCACTCAGTTCACAAGCGAGGTGTTTCAGGCTTATTGCGAGGAGGTCGGGACCAAGATATGCTTCGCATCCGTGGCCCACCCACGAGCAATGGGGCGGCCGAGCGCGAAGCAGGGCAGATCGTCCAAGGAATCAAGAAGAGAGTCTTCAAGAGCCTCGATCGGCATGGTCAGGCCTGGGTGGACGAACTACCCCGCCCTCTGGGTCGATCGCACCACGACGAGCCGAGCTACGGGGGAGACCCCCTTTCAGCTCGTATATGGCGCGGAAGCCGTCCTACCCGTCGAGGTTGTCCTAGGATCCCCAAGGGTGAACCTAGCCGATAGCATCGACGCAGAAGGCGAGCGCCTTCTCGACCTCGTGGAGGCGACCGTGAACGGGTTATTGCGATCCGCGGTCTACCTGCAAGCACTTCAGCACGCCGCTAAATCGGTGCGACCAAGGACCTTGCACGCGTCGGCGATCTCGTTCTGCGACGGGTCCAAGACCTGTCAAAAGCCAACAAGCTAACGCCAAGATGGGAAGGTCCTTATACGGTCGTCTCAACAGCACGCCCGGGGGCTGTCCGCCTCGCAATGGAAGATGGTCGAGAACTAGCTAGCACTTGGAACATCGACCAACTGCGTAAGTTCCATGTCTAACCACACTCGCCTACCTTTTTAATAAATTTTGTCACCTCGTCTTCTCGTTCTTTCTCTCTCTCTTTCTCCTTTACCTCCGCAAAAAATTCTACGATTAAGCTCGACCCAGACAAAGTGTCAGGGGCAGGTCGGTCGTCGGGGCAAAACACCGTACGACAAGAGCTCGACCTCAAGGGCTTCCTTCCTCGTAAGACGACCATCTTTTTCGCGGTAGACCTCCGCCGCAAGCAAAGATTCGCACAGGACACCCTTACGAGCGGTTCCGAGCTTAAGTCGGGCAGGTGGGCGGCATCGACGACCGTACCCTAAGAGCCACACGGTCCCCGCAGAACTCTACTCCGCCAACGCAGGTCGTGCTCGCAGATCGCCCACGACCTCCGTTGGCGGCGAAAACTATAGGGTACCAAGTGGCCACGACCTCGTGCAGCTCATGCGAGGTAGCTACTCCCTAGTACTATTGACCGCTAAGTCACGTAAGGCCGAAGTAAGCCGAACAAGGAACCGCGACACCAAACAAATCGTTATCATCTCGGACAAAACAACAAAAAACGTTTAGAGATAGATAAACGCTCTTTCTATGTTCAACTGGGCGGTTTTCCCCTTAAGTTTTTTACAGGTAAAGACAGGAAAAAGAAAATTACAGGAGCCCGGCACGCTTCTCGTCCTGCAGAGCGACGAAGCTCGTCCCGCACCGAATCAAGCTCGGACTCAAGGTCGAGCACCCGCCGGCGAGCTTCCCGACCTTCGCTTGCGCTGTCGGTCGCTGGACTCCTCCGTTCTGGGTCGATTGTCCTTTCGGCGCTTGGCGGCGTCGCGCAAAGGTCACCACCGTGGCTTCAAGGCTCGACCTTGCCTCGCCGCTCGGCCGAGGCGCTCTCGGAGCTCGTGCACGGACTCCTCCACCTTCCGCCAGGATCTCGGCCTCGAGAAGATGTCATTTCGGCAACGGCGCCGAGCTCGCGATCTTGGCGTCTGCTCGGCTTGGTGCTTAGCGGCGACTTACGGCGGCACGGTGGCGGCATGGAAGTCCTCCATGGTGGACTCCGGCACTGCGGCAAGGTATTTCAGGTCGTGATCGATTTTTTTGATAAAACGCATGAGTCGAGTACTTACCCAATAAAGCCGAGCCTCCAGCCCCTGCTGGAACATCTTGGCGGGGTCCTCTGTCTCGTCCTGTTCCCCCTGGGCGGGCAAGGGATCTCCCGCCTCGATCCCTTCTCCTTGATCGGAGGCGGGGGCTTGAGCCCGAGCTCCCTCATCCCCTGAGGGCGAAGGAGCTTTGCCCTGGGGGACGACCTCCGCCTCCTGGAGAGGAACGGCCTCAAGAGCGAGGATCACCTCCCGCTCTTCTTCCTCCCGGGCAGAAGTTGCGCCCGGGGGCTCCACCCCTTCGGCGTCTACGGCCATGGGAGCAACCGGGGACACCGGGTCGGCATCCGGCCCTTGGGCTGCAGCAGCGTCCCCGAGCACGGGATCAACCGGGGACACCGGGTCGGCATCCGGCCCTTGGGCTGCAGCAGCGTCCCCGAGCACGGGATCAACTGGGGGCACCGAGTCGGCGGCCGGGAGGTCGGTCCCGACTGGAGCAGCCTCGGTGCCCGGCAGATCCCCTTCGTCTGGAAGCTGCCCTGGCTCACCTACGGTGGCCGGGCTCGTCTCCCCAACCAGCGGGGTAGCCGGCCCTTCCTCGTCGGACGAGCTCCCGCCAGGACTGGGGTCCCCTGACGCCGGGCCGGCGCTGGGACCCGGCGTGACGTCATGAGCGCGGGGGGAGACCTCGGCGATCTCCTGGAGAGTCGCGGTGATGATGTCGCTGGCGCCGGAAGAATCCTCGCGGGGAGTTTCAGCGGCCTGCTCATCACCATCAGACTCCACGACTATGATGTGGGGGATGCCCTCCTTCGCGGCTCGGGCATCGGCGGCCGCGATCTTCCTCCGTGTCTCCTCTTCGGGAGACACGACCTCTAGGTCCCGGAGCTCCGCGGCAGTGGGCTCCCCCACCTCGACATCGTCGCCACCAGCGGCCCGTGGGGACTGGGCCTCCGCGGCTTCAGCTCCCACTTCGGCCTCGTCGCCCACGACGGCCTCGGCAGCCCGGGCAAGCTCCCTCTCTAGCACGAGGTCAAGAATATCGTCAGCCATCGCTTCAAAATCCCATAACTCCGCACCAACCGCCACACCCACTATAGACGACGTGGGGTTAGTATGGTCTTGGGAGAAAGAGACAAACAAGAGGGAGCAGGAGATCGACCTTGCTCGGCGTCGCTAGCCGAGCTTCGGCGCGGCCAGGAGGGCGGCCATGTCCTCGCGCGCCTTGTCGGCCCTGGCGACCGAAGGGTCGGCCTCCCCCAAGCCGACCTCGGAGACAGTCGGCGTTGGGCGCGGTTGAGGCGTGGCAGACGAGCGGCGGGACCTCGGGACCACGGGGGCGGGGTCCAGCTCGTCCTTCTCCTCCTCGCGGTCCGGGAGCCGAGCTCGAAGCTCACCCGGCGAGCTCGCTGAAGAGACGCGATCGGCCCTCGGCTCGACCTTCGCCGGGCCGCGTGGCTGCGCCTCCTTCTTCGCCGCGCGACAATTTGGCGCAAACGAGCCATCAGCTCGGGATTGTCTCGGGTGTACTCATCCATCCACAATCTTAGTTCACTCACCTCCTGCCGGTCCGCATACTCCAAGTGCTGGCGGGGTGAGCGGTCGTCCGGGCCGGAACGCCTGCGTGTGCGCCTGGGCGGGGACGGCGTGGCCGACGGAGATCGAGCGCGGCGCTTGCGACCCGCCTGTCCCTTGGTCTTTCGACCCCGTCCCGCCAACTGGGATCCCAGCTGGGACACGGCAACTTCGAGGGCAACCTTCTCCTGTTGAAAAAGAGAAAAACTCAAATGAGGTCGGAAGGCCCTCGGCGGCCTGTCGACGAAAGCTTGAAAGAAGTCGAATCGTAGACTTACCGCCTCGGTCCGGTTAAGGACGTTGTTCGGGATCTGGCGGCCCTCGATGATTTCCTTGCCTTTAGGGGTGCCGAACATCTCGGACACCCTCACATCCACCCAGTCCTCTGGCGGAGCTGCATACCAGCCAAGGGAGAGGTCGTGAGAAGGGGCATCCTCTGCTCGGAAAAGAAGATCGAGGGCGACGACATACCTGAGCGTGACTCCCGGGTGATGTCCTGCCACCCCTCGACCTTGAAGAAGGGATGCTCCCTCCTCCTAAGGGGCGATATCCGGTTCCTGACATAGTCCCGGGTAACGTCCCACGGCCACCCCTGTGCACGTGAGCTCGTTGATCGTCATGAGGATCTTCTCCTCCTCGGGCTCCACAGGCGGTCGGGCGTCTCGGCAGCGACCTCTGGCGCCGGAGTAGGAAAGCGTGCCGCCTCCGCTTTCCTCAAGTAGAACCAAGAGTCGGCCCAACCCGACACCGAGTCCTGAGCGTGAAGCTCGGGTACTCGTATGGTCGGAGTAGGTCATGCTTGAAGTAGAGGCACCGGCTGCGGCGTGCGGTGCGGCGAGAAAGGGTGTAGAAGTGGAAGAAGAGACTGGGAGTGGGCTCGACGCCCACGAACCCTTCGCAGAGATGGGTAAAGATGGCCATAATGAGAATGGAGTTGGGGTGGAGGTGAGCGATCTCGCACTCGCAGGAGGCGAGTACGGCCTCAACGAACTCACTTTCGGGCGTCCGGAGCTCGTTCATGGCGTAGAGCTCGGTGGAGACGATCTCCCCCTCCTCCGGCTGTGGGCTCTCCTTGGCGCCGGGGACTCTCCATGTGCGGCATCAACGCACCTCGCTTTCTTTGGAGGATCTCCACTGCGCTGTCGAGCTTCTCGACGCCGAACCTCGCCATGAGGGTGGAAAAGATGATCAAGGTCGGGGATGAGCGCCAAGCGAGAGGAGTATGAGACGCAGCGATCGCAAAACGGCCAAGTAAGTCTAAGGGTTTTCTCTTCGAATGTTTAAAAGCTCCTCCAGGAAATGGGAAAGCAAAAGGACTTCCCGCCGTTATGGTCGAAGAAGCCCTAGAGGCACAGAGGGCAGTTGAGGCGTTCGCCATTCAGAAAACGACACGTGGGCACGCAAATCGAAACCGTCCTGCCAGAAAAGACGGTTCCCCAGGAAGGACGGTTCAGGCTTCCAGGAGAAGGGACCGATTGAGAGGGGCCCACTTCTGTTCGCTCAAAGCGCGACGAGCTAGGGGAACAAGCTTGTTCCCGGAGGAGGTTAATAGCTCGTTGGTCGCGGCGATTGTCCGCCGCAGAATCCGACATGCTCGTAGAACGGTAGGCCCAAGGGGAAGGCCCTCCTTAGACCTCTTCCCACTTGAACCTCGGGGGCTAGCTGTCGGGGGGTCGGGTAATTTCCATAAATTACCTCGGATGCCACCAACGACCAAGCTCGCTCCCGCCCGAGCCACCAGGAGGTCGTTACCCTGGATTATCTAATCGGAACTTGGAAGGCTACGCATTAGGCGATTCGAGCTCGGGCTCAGGTGGGACCGAGAATGCCACGTATTCGATCGATTCCGAGCTCGAGCTCGGGTAAGATGTCCAAGCTCGGTGCGGTCATCGGCCGACCTTACGCGGTCTCGGTCGGTGGGAATAACCACCCGAGCGTAACTTCCGCTGGCGAATTCGTTTCCCGTGGGAGCGTGGCGGAAAGATAGGATCCACCAGTTGCCACGTTTGGACGAGGTCCAAACGTGCGGGTAGTGGGGTCATGGAGTTCGATCCTTTGTAAGCTATAAAAGGGTCCCCATCGCGAGGGGGACAACGACGGCAACAACAACACACAGACAGACCGATTGTAAGACAAGAGTCATACACTCAGACACTTTGCAAGAGTATACAAGAGCTGGAGTAGGGCTATTATCTCTTCCCTGAGAGGCCCGAACCAGGGTAAACTGCTGTGTCCACGCTCGTTGAGATCTGGTGATCCGTTCCTTGAGTAATCCCTCACGCAAGAAGGGGTCACAGTTGGTCCCTCCACCAACAAGTAAGCTCGGCGGGGGCCTGTTCCCCAATCGTCGACAGAAGTGTATAAAAAATTATGTCAAGGCAGAAAATAAGCCACAAAAATTAAAAGAACATATAAGGATGAAAAGCGATAAAAGCTTACAACAGTACCATTTTCAGAAGCACATTGTCGCTTGTAGTTATATTCAAAAACACTTTACAACCAAGAGTTTAAATAGAGATCACAACTGCATATCCTTAGACCATCGAAAACAAAGAAATTTAATTTAGTTCTCCATAGTTACATACTTGAACAAAACAGCCCATAAAGCCACAGAAGGACAGATGTCGTTATATCAGTAAAAGACATGGCAAATCAAAAGGTACGAGGTTTTTTTTAAAAAAAATCTTTAATTTACAACTGCCGCCTGGCAACATGTTGCCATAACATCCTTTCATGTCCTGGAATCGAGGTTCGATGAAAATCGAATGAAATTTGCGAAAATCGATCTTACCGAGCTGGTTTGACAATAGAAATCAACCGGCAAACCGGTCCAACTCAAATTCATATTCAAGAAGTTTGAATAATTTCAAAATTTTGTCATAAATCTTCTAAAATTAGTATTAATAGATTTATGATGTCTAACATCAAAATCATGTGAAAAACCAAAATTTTGAGATTTTTGAACGAAAACCAAATTTATATAATTGAAAAGGGTAAAAAAAAAACAGTACCAAGACCATTAGGCTCGATATGGCCTACTTAAAGTTCACACGCTATACATCCCATTTTGTGAAGCTTCGGACTAGGGGTGGCAATTGGGTGGGTACGTTCAGGTACAACTGTCTTAGACCCAAACTCGAAACCCGAACTCGTGCCGTCCACCCGAACCCATTAAGCTTATCGGGTATAGATTTGTGCCCACACTCAAACCCGATGAGTACTCGATACCCGATGGGTACCCATACCCACCACCGCTGTGCTCATAGCTTATTCAATAAAGGGCTCAAATAATTCCTATATTATCTCAATTTAACGATAAACATAAAATTAAATGCCACTATAAAAATAGAAGTTCAAGTAATAAAATGATGTTCATATTTTATTTCTAAAACATAGTGAATGACTAAGGGTTGGGGTTTTATTTTTTTAATTTATATATTATAAAACTGGGCCCACATTTCATAGGATACCATCGGGTACTCATGGGTATAAATTGGCACCCATGCCCATCCTACGGTCTTATCGGGTGCCCAAACCCGAAAACCCACAGGTATAAAGTGCTACCCGTATCCGCCCATATCAGTTCAGGTACCCACTGGTACCCAAACCCATGGGCAAAACTGCCATCCCTACTTCGGACAAATTCATTGCACTTCTGACACTCCTCACGCTGAGCTCTCGCAGTTACCGGCGTCTCTGTCCAGATCCACCCACCGTCAGCCATCCTCATGCATGATGTTGCACAAATATTATATGATAATGTAGGCAAGGATTGGGAAAATCTTTATTTGTAGCATTCACTGATGTAATGCCTTTTATTAAATAACATTTGGAATAAAAAACCATAGTTATAACGGCTTATATTAAAAGAAGGGGTCAATATCAAGTATAATCCAAATTATGAAATTTAGAATAGACAATTAAGAAAAATTAGCAAGTTGACTTCCATGCTATTTTCAAAGTAAATCCATAAATAATTAAAATTTTATAATAATATTTAAATAAAAATTATCTGATTAAAACAAAGAGTCCATGTCAATTATAAGCTAAATTAACTAAAATTCAGAATAAAAAATACCCAAGTTATAATGATTTAGATTAAAAGAAAGAGTCCATATTAAAATGCTAAATTGCAAAAATATTAAAATTCGTAACAATATCTATTACCTGTAGTACTTATAGTATCTATCACTTACAACCAAGTTATGGTATTGAAATGAATGTTATTGAAATGTGGACTTATTGGATTGAGTTGTTAATGATATTAAAATGAAATGTTATTTGTTGATATATTATTGCTAAATTCCTACTTTATAACTTCACATTGTCTAAAATATAGTAAGGTCATGACAAAATTTTAAAATATAGTAAGGTCATGACAAAATTTTCCATACTTTTTCATAATTATGCTATTATTGCTAAATATGTACTTTATAATTTTTTACATTTTTTCCACAATTTTTTTTTTTGCAATTTTCTTACATTTTTCTCTATTTTTCATTATGTCACTGGTTTTCCTTAAAACCCGCTCGATAAACCGTGAAAACGCTCGATAAATCGTGCAAACCTACTGATTTTTGAAATTTTCAGCTTAGTTTGACCACTAGGTTTGACTTTACAAACCGTTCGATTTTGGGTGATTTTTGCTCGATCTTCATGAAAAATCGGTACTATTGGGTATTCAATTTTTAACCCTAAATCGGCATTGTTAACCCGACCTGGAATCTACCAATCATTAATCTAGGAAATGACAAGTTGTGAGGATCCTAATTCTAGAAAAGAAATTTTCATTACGACGTGAAATGAGCAAAGAAAAATAGGATTTGTACTAAGAAATTTCCTAATTTAAGTGGCCCAAATTCACAATAAAAACATACCATCTGGGATTACATACATGCTTACCTAGGCATATAACTGGGTGAATTTTGCCGATATAGACATGAAAGAGCTACTATTTTAACTTATCTACCAAATGGGCATGGGAATAGTGCCAACAAGGAGCACTATCCTTTCCGTGCATGAGGCTGTAACACCCGTGTTTTTTTAAAAGAAAAAAGGCTCTCCATTTCCCTTGGGCCGACCGAAATTGAACCATCTTTTCCCTCTAGCCTAGACCAGCCCCCCTGCCTCATCCTTCCTCCCCCCTTCTTCCTCCTCGCACCCGCCATGCCCTCTCTCTCCTCCCGCCATGGCCGCACCGACCGAGCTCCCTCTTTCTCTCCTTCTCGCGCAGACCCCCCCTTTTTTCTCCATGCGGACGAGCTCCCCCGCTCCCGCTGCCTCCGTGCCCTTATCCTCTCCAACCGTCACCCCTTATCTCACCGCTAATCTCGCATCGGTCACTGCCTTCTCCATGCGCCGCCATCGTGCACTTCCCCCTATAAAAGCCCCCTCAGCTTCCCACCTTCCCCTGCACCCGCTCCCCCTCCTCTCCTTCCCCGTGCCTGAGCGCCCCTCCTTGCAGCCATCTCTCCCATCGCTGGCCGCCGCCATCGCCGCATGTCGCCCCCTCCATTTCCTGGTGGTCTTTTAAACAAACTTTAGTAGCCACTTCTACCAACAACTCAGAGATTATATCTCTGTATGAAGCCTCACGGGAATGTGTTTGGCTAAGACGTGTAATTAACCATATCCAGAAGTCATGTGGTCTAAATACCGTCGATATCCCTACTATTATGTATGAAGATAATGCTGCTTGTGTTGCACAAATGCAAATGGGTTATGTAAAGAGAAATATCACGAAGCATATTGCCCCTAAGTTCTTCTATCCTCACGAACTCCAGAAGAATGGTGAGACAAAAATAATGCAAACTAAGTTATGTGAAAATCTAGCAGCTTTATTCACAAGATCTTTGCCAAAGTCTACCTTCCAAAGGTACGTCAACGGCATTAGAATGAGGCGACTTAGAGATTTGCAGAGTTCAGGGGGAGTAAATCCTGAACCATAACCCATTTTGCTCGATCTTGAAGATCATAGTTTATATTCTGAAGATTATAAGTTGTGCTCTTTTTCCCTTCGTGAGTTTTCATGAAGTTTTCTCACATGAAGGTTTTTAATGAGGCAGCTAGTGTAACACGGAGTGCGAGTGCAGTGTACTCTTTTCTTCATCCCTTTTTCCCACTGGGTTTTGGGAGGAGTTTTTAATGAGACGTGCATTACGCGGTATTCGCCCAAGGGGGAGTGTTATGATATGGTTGGAGTCCGTGTCCCTGTATGAAAGGACTCTATCCATTGGTGGACGAATCCGAATTAATCTCCAGGGGGCCCTCCACTATATATAAGACATTGCCTTGTACAGAAAAATCAATCTAATAAAGAGAGAGCTTTTCCCCTTATATGGTGTGCTTCTCCTTCTTCTGTTCGTGTGATTGTTTTATCGTGCCGTTGATTGACGTGGGTGAATGATCCGTTTCACAACAGCAAGGACTCCACCTTTTAAGTTGCCTTTTCTCCACTTGGCTAAGCCATATGATACTAAACCATGCAATCTTTGGAATTAAAGGAAATGGGCCATACTCATGGGCCAATTCCAACAAGTAGTGTCGTGTTCTTGGTAGTTAGAAAGCACACAACATCGCGGAGGATGGTGAACGATGTGGCATCTGCGGGCATCATCGGATGAACGGAGGTGGACAGGGTGGATGCTGCGCGATGCGAGGGGGCGCTGGAGGAGCGTGGCGGTGTGAATCCAAGGTTCAAAATTTTGTCTCAGTAGAAATCTCGGGTGGCTGAAATCCGAAATCTCGGTAAGATCTCGAAATTTCAAAAAAGATCCGAACGAAATCCAAAAATCAAATTTCAAATTCGGTTTTTTTCAACCAAAAAAGTCCAAGATTTCGGCTAAAACCACCAAGATTTCAATCAACTTATTTTGACCGAAAAATGGTCAAAATCACGCCAAAATTTTTTGAATTTTTTTTTGTGGATGGTCTTGACCGTAAATCCAATCAAATCCGGCCAAGAAAAATGAAAATCCGGTAAAAAAAAATTGTCGCCGAGATTTGGATTGGTACTATAGCATTTTGAATTTTTTAAATTTTTTTTTACCTGGCCGAGATTTAGGATCTCAGGGGTCTGAAATCTGAAATCTCAACCGAGATTTTCGAAATCTCGCCGGGATTTGGATCCATGTGTGAATCCAGGGTGGCGACGTGATCCCGGTTGCAGTGGCACCGTGGATGCGAGGAGGCTTGACAGCGCTCGACGGGGATCATGGGCTGTGCAATGGTGAGAGGAGGGGTGATGGCGAGGATGTGAGAAAGGGCAGCAGCAGAGCGCAGCGGCACAAATCCAAGGTAGCAGGGATGCGTGGATGGATCACCGCTTGACGTGCCTCGTGCCATAGCCCGGGTACCAGTTTGTGCCTGTGTTGTCGGTGCTGGCTCCTCCCTCATCATCGTTGTCGCCTCACTCGGTTCATGCCACCATTGCCTAGGCATGCATTCCGCCGTCATTTACCCGGGGAACCGCCTCCTTCTCTCTAGATTCGGCCGCCTGACACCCCATATCATTCATCTCACCCTCATCCGGTCACCGCGGCCTTGCCTCACGTAGATCCGACCACCGCCAATGTAGCGTTGCCCTCCTCCCCGGATTGGAGAGAGGGCGAATGGATCTAGCAGTGGTGAGTGGTGGTAGTAAAAAAAGAGGAGGTAGAGGAGAGCTAGGAGGGGTGGCACAAACGCGTGCTGGTGGTGGTAGTAGAATTGGGATTATCTGTCTTTGCAAGTCTAAAGGCACGTCATGCATTTAGACATACAGCACAAATCTCAAAGTAAGTTAACGGCACTGATCAGTGCCGTTGACTTACTTCGAGATTCGTGTTGTATGTCTAAATGTATGGTATGTTTTTAGATTTGCAAAGACAGATGATCCCAATTGGGTGGTAGTAGGGGCTGGGGGCGGCTCAGACAAGTGGAGTAGCGCTGATGGTGGTAGAGACAGGCGAGGCAGGGTAGTTGCAGCTGAGGTGGTGGTGGAGCTGGGCAGGGTTGGTGCGGCGGGATTTGGATTGGCGTTGGCTGTAGAGTCACTCGAGCAGGTGGTCGCACTGCATGTGTGGGTTTCTAGCATAGTTTATATATATATATATATATATATATATATACTAGTTACATGCACGTGCATTGCTACGAAAAACAAAATTGATAACGAAAAATAAATATTAAAAAATAAAAAAATTATTTCACAAGATCAAACATCTATATTTAACGCTTCGTTTCTTGCGAAAGCTGGTTAATTAAAGCAACGCTTCGTTTTTTGCGTAGGGCAATTAAACAGGGCAATTAAGTAGGGCAATTAAGCAGGGCAATTAATGGCGTGAGTAGAACTCACCACTGCCACCAACTGTTGCTTTATAATAGTAGAGATATATATATATATATATATATATATATCAGATTCAGCAAATGGGAGCACAGGCCAAATGCATTGTAAACTCAATATTATAATCGGCAGCAGCTCGGTGATGTCAGTTCACGTTTTCTTCAAACAGCGAGAAACACTTCCTAAATCCAAAGTCAGCGAAAGATCCAGAGAACATATATTTTCTGGAGCCTGGACACAACATAAATTACTCAGAGCAGCTCTTCCGACCACGGAAGCAGCACACGAGGAGGAATCATCGAACATGCAAAAGGGCACTTGGCTAGCGGCGAAATCACAAATGAAAATTAACTTGTTAGGGCTGGCTATGGACTTATTGAGCATAACAGCTATTATTGATCTTTTTTTAAATTAATATAGTTTAACACAAAGTTATTTTATTTATTATTTAAGTAGTTATTTTAAATTTAAGCTAACAAGCTGCTATTAAATCGAATAAATTTTGAAACTACTAACTACAGTAATCGAATAAATTTTGATTCGAACCCTAAGCCTTCATTTGTTTTCTGAACCGGAGCACCATTAGTCTTCTCCCGCTGGGCGTCAGCGTACGTCCGATTGTTTAAGCGAGTAGGCCGTGTACTTTGCGGTGAGGGCGATGTGGTATCCAAGTCTCCAACTGCGGCCGGTCTTCACATTGTCCGATTGTTTGTATACGCTTTTGCCGTGCTCCCGGCCGGCATTGCATAACGCTCTGAGCAGCGTATCGAACAGTAAACAAATGGGCAAGATAATTTGATCAGTGGAGGTCAAATTCGATGCGAATGCCTGATAACTCTGATAACTTATTTGCTTAACATAACATAAAAAAAAAACATGACCTATCTGTTTGTTTGGCACTCCAGAAACGTTTCGGAAAGTGTCAGGAAATTGAATTCCTTCACAACTGGATTGATAATTTTCAAATGGGAGAAGTGGAAATGGAAATACAACCGAATAACACAATTGGTATACAGCCTAGAATCCCACGATTCCTCCAGAATTCACTCCGTTTTCATTCAGCATCAGTTTAGATTCCAAGCGACTCAACAACAACAGGGGAAGGTGCTTATATGTATTACTATTTGAATATTGCACAAATATTAAGATATGAATAAATGATAGGTGGTGACTACTTAATTTCATATTTAAGCAACTTGTATTAGGAGAGGAGAGTGATGTAGGAGTACAGAAGTACTACTTCAGTCTGCAGAAGATTCACTGGCAGGTGGGCCCCTGCACACTTTGAACGAATCAGCACCCGCCTCTCCTCGATATCCTACTTCTCCCATATGGCCTATAAATCTGACGCCACCGTTTCCCCCTCCGTTTCGCGCCGCACCTCTGCAATTCCCATTCCTCCTCGTGTCGAGTGAGAAGGCACAGGAAGCAAGGCCGCCGGGATGTCGACGTGCGCGGCGAGCCTGGCGCCACTGCTTGGCCCGGCGGCGAACGCCACGGACTACCTGTGCAACCAGTTCGCTGACACCACGTCGGCGGTGGACTCGACGTACCTGCTCTTCTCGGCGTACCTCGTCTTCGCCATGCAGCTCGGCTTCGCCATGCTCTGCGCGGGATCCGTCCGCGCCAAGAACACCATGAACATCATGCTCACCAACGTGCTCGACGCCGCCGCCGGCGCTCTGTTCTATTACCTCTTCGGCTTCGCATTCGCCTTCGGGGCGCCGTCCAACGGCTTCATCGGGAAGCACTTCTTTGGCCTCAGGCAGATTCCAGAGGTCGGCTTCGACTACGACTTCTTCCTCTTCCAGTGGGCCTTCGCCATCGCCGCCGCGGGGATTACATCAGGCTCAATCGCCGAGCGGACGCAGTTCGTGGCGTACCTCATCTATTCCGCCTTCCTCACGGGCTTCGTCTACCCGGTGGTATCCCACTGGATTTGGTCCGCCGACGGCTGGGCCTCTGCCTCCCGGACATCGGGACCATTGCTTTTCAACTCCGGCGTCATCGACTTCGCCGGATCCGGGGTTGTCCACATGGTTGGCGGCGTGGCCGGACTCTGGGGAGCACTCATCGAGGGCCCCCGCATTGGGCGGTTCGACCACGCCGGTCGCTCGGTGGCGCTGCGCGGCCACAGTGCGTCGCTCGTCGTGCTCGGCACCTTCTTGCTGTGGTTCGGATGGTACGGGTTTAACCCCGGCTCGTTCCTCGCCATCCTTAAATCGTACGGTCCGGCCGGTAGCATCCACGGGCAGTGGTCCGCCGTTGGCCGCACCGCCGTGACAACCACCCTCGCCGGCAGCACGGCGGCGCTCACTACCCTCTTCGGGAAGAGGCTCCAATCGGGGCACTGGAACGTGGTGGACGTCTGCAACGGTCTCCTCGGCGGCTTCGCCGCGATCACGGCCGGCTGCTCGGTGGTGGACCCTTGGGCAGCGATCATCTGTGGGTTCATGTCGGCGTGGGTGCTCATCGGGCTCAACGCGCTGGCCGCGAAGCTCAAGTTCGACGACCCGCTGGAGGCGGCGCCGCTGCACGGCGGGTGCGGCGCGTGGGGTGTCCTCTTCACGGCGCTGTTCGCGCGCAAGGAATACGTGGAGCAGATATTCGGCGTGCCGGGGCGGCCGTACGGGCTGTTCATGGGCGGCGGCGGGCGGCTGCTCGCGGCGAACGTGCTGCTGATCCTGGTCATCGCGGCGTGGGTGAGCTGCACCATGGCCCCGCTGTTCCTGGCGCTCAAAAAGATGGGGTTGCTGCGCATCTCGGCCGAGGACGAGATGGCCGGCATGGACATGACGCGGCACGGCGGGTTCGCGTACGCGTACCATGACGAGGACTCGAGCGGCAAGCCGGACCGCGGCGTCGGCGGTTTCATCCTCAAGTCGGCGCAGAGCTCGCAGGTCGCGGCCGAGACGGGCGGCCTGGTCTAGTGATTATACTACCGATATATGCATATGCACGCACAAACGAGACGAATGCAACGTCGATCTCCCTCCTCTTATGTTGGGTATCCATCATACGAAGCACTCTAGTGTTACACGATTGTATAATAAGAACCACGGGAGAAAGCACTCTTTTTGTCTAAGTTTGCGGGTGTGCAAGGAAAGAACAATGGGAGTGGGAACCTCTACTAAAATTCCCCTTGTCAAACTGGTTTCGTTGCTGGATATAGATTCTACCTTTTTTGTTAGCTTCGCAACATGTTGCCTGCCTGACTGTCCGGCAGACCACACCAGTCTGTTCTACGGATCAATCAAGCTGGGATTCTGCAGGCAGAGACGGCATGAACTTGGAACTAACGCTTCCATGCATGTTAAAGACTTAAAGTTGCCCAAAGTTGGCATATTCCGCAGTCTTACGAAGTTCCGATGGTTTCCATGACCATCTGTGCAGAATCTTTACCGCATCTCTCGCTTTGTATGCTGCTGTGAACTGGAACTATGGAATCCATCCTACCTTGAAAGCAGCACCGAAATCAGCTCATGAATTACGAGTCCTAATAATTGCTAGGACCTAACTGCACTTGTCAGTCATCACTGGCTAGGGGTGGCAACGGGGGCATTCCCCGCCGGGGAGTGACTCCCCATCCCCGTCCCCGCGACATGAAATTTTCCCCGTCCCCGTCCCCGTTCCCCGTCTCGAGGGAGAAAATCCCCCCGTCTCCATCCCCGTTCGGGTATCGGGGCCCCGTCGGGGACCCATCCCTGCGAAAAGTTCACACAAGAGAAGAGCTCTTATAGCCATTTTAACTCTAAAATTATATCAACAGGCAAGGAAAAAAAGAATGCATGTATTCATTGAAAATTATGTTGTCCCGTTTATGAAAATGTGATTATGATGGGTTAGAGAATATGCTTGCAATCTAACAATTAAATTGGACTAAACTAAATTCGGGTCCCCAACCGGGTCCCCGCGGGGAAAGAAATTCCCCGTCCCCGTCCCCGCCATCCCCGATGGGGGAATCATTTTCCCCGTTTCCATCCCCGCGGGGGACGATTTCTTCCCATACCCGTCCCCTAATAGAGGAATTCCCCGCCGGGGATCGAGGAACGGTCCCCATTGCCACCCCTATCACTGGCTGAAGGCTTACAGCCGTTGACAGTCGCTCGTCTTGCCTTCTGAAGGTCTCACAGGTCACAACACTCGAAAGGACCAGGGTCGTTCCTGGGCCGGTGCAACAGGTGCTGTCGCCTAGGGCCCACAATGGGGAGGGGCCCCGGCCGGCTGACCCAGTCCATGTAAGTATACAACAAATCTGCACATATATGATCATCAAGTCATGGTGTCATCAGATTCAACGAACACCATTGCTCTCTTCCAGCTCTCGTCACGTGATTGCCGCGAACCAGCAATCTATTCCCCAATCCCCGTTTGTCTCAGTCCTTTGACTCCTCATGACGAAATGTTTGCGCCATCTTTGCAACTGAAGAAACGTTTTGATTATATACTTAACATATGCTTTTGCAATTAATAGATAAAAATAATTTTATGTTGCTGAAATCAAGGGCCCCATTTCTCGACTTGCACTAGGGCCCCTGAAATATGAGGAACGGCCCTGGAAAGGACTGAAAATTTTATCTGCTTTTGGATGGCCAGGGTGATACATAAGTTTCGCAATTTACATGGTGAGGCATTGCACTGGAATTATTCTCTGATCGAGTCGATATAGTACTTTTATTCTCCTTTTTCTAATTGTTGGTCCATTTCATCTTACCCTGTATGTTTATTCTATAACCTGCACCATCCTTTTCTACCTCCCTTTTCTCTGTCTGGAATGGATTGCGATGGCAACGTACGCCGCTCATTTCTTCATGTCTTCCCCTGGTCCTGCCATGTGACACGATACCAGTACAAAGAAATGGAAACTACAAGCATCTTGTACCTTCCTCCATAGACTTTTCACCAAGTTGTGGAGACATCTTCATCCGAATGTTTTTGTCCCAAAAAATATTCAAACTTTGGACCGTACGATCAAAACACACATCCGTAGGATCAACCCATCTTGAATTCAGGAGGGCCGTGTATTGATCTGAAAGCAAATCCAATGACCAGGAATTTAGATGATGGTTACTAAAGAAAACATCCGGATGAAACTTATCAAAACCCTTACAAAGAGAAATTACAATAAATCACATAAATAGGTTAAAACAAGGGAAACAAGAAATGAACCCAGCTAAGCTAACAAAGAGCAAAATCTACGACAACAAAATATGTATGATCGTAGTGGAACACAGATATAGAACATATTGCTTTTTGAACGAAGATATAGAACATATTCTTATGACCACGACGCATCAATTCATCCAAGCAAATGAGCTGACACTTCCAATGTTATTCAGAACAGCGCTGTGCAACTGATTCCAACCTCCAACATATATCCGTCGCCTCAACCAGCTATTCCAGCTGCTAATCTAACGCTTTTTGTTAGGCTCATACTCGAGAGTACTTGAACTGAAAGCAAGTAAACATGGAATTACCTATTGAACTGATAAATCGAAATATATAGGGGCTGTTTTGGTTGCCTGCATGCACAGAGGATTTGGATCTACAGATGCAGAATATTGCTTTTTTCTCGTGTTTGGTTGCTTGTATCTAGTTTTGAGCCTGACTCTCTGGATGCAAGATTCTCCATGCAGCCTGGCTCTGGAGATACGTAAAAAATAGGCGTATATCTGGATGCAACCTCGTGTTCTGCGCAAGGGGCCACTATCAGCTACAACAGCAAACCATGCATGCGGTGCCAGGTGGGTATGTAAAAGTTTTCTTTTTTTCTTTTTTGTTTATATCTTTTTATTAGCATCTTCGATTACCGAACCGATTTCAAAAATGGGTTCCTGACATTTTTTCGAACATAACTAGACCACACTTGCTATATAAATTTCAAAATATTTAAATTTTAAAATACATGCCTACTAAACACTCAACCAAACACCATCTCTGCATCTGTGCATCCCGTATGACCGTATCCCATCAGCCTGGCTAAGTCGAACGGACCAGGCTCGCGAGAGAAGGCAACCAAACAGCCCCATAGGTGACTTCAATCATTTGTTCTTCACTCCTAGGGGTGAAAACGGGCCGGATATTTCCCACCTGACCCGGAGCCGAATCTGATTGGGACCGGATTCGGGATTAGATTCAGAGCAGTCAATATCTAGCAAATACGGGTCAGGATCCGGATATCGAATTTATTTCAATTCAGATATCCAGCAAGGCCTAACCCATTCATTACATATTTTCCATAGCAACCCATTTATCTTGACAATTAGTTGGTTCTATTGATACGCATGTAACATTCTTTCCATGATATCTATTGGGTTTGGTTGATATATAAATTGCTATTATGGTCATATACTCATATGATTTGATTCAACATATATTACTCTATATATGTGTACATTATCCGTATATTATCCGTTTCTAATCCGAATCCGTCACATGTCCATATCCCGAATAATCCGTATTCGTATCCGTATTCGGAGAAAAAAATATGAATTGAGATACAGAAAGAGCAATATCTACTCATATCTAACCCTTTTTCACCCCCTATTCACTCCGTCTTTAGCTTCTATCCTCTCCTTTCTTTGTTGCTCCCCTGTACAAGAAAGAGAAGCAGAAACAATGGCAGGAGACAAGAGCATTATGCACTACGACATTGATTTTCTATCATCATTCAGCGTAAAATTTGTAAAAACAAGACCACGAAACAGAAATTTATCATGGTCTACCAACAGGGAGTTACTATCAAGCTGATGAAGAACAAATGGGGGCAACCAGTGTCTTGACTGGATAAACAGAGTTTTTCCTGTCAAAAGCATGCATCTAAAACATTGTTGTTGAGTAGCAGCAGCTATTACAAAATAACAGAGAATCAAAGTTGTAATAACAAAGTGGTGCAGTAAGTGGTAAAGAATGTCTTGCAATTCTCAACCTGCCAATAGCAAGGCTCCACTCCGGGTAGTGCCAAGTTTTACATTTGTATTGACCTAGCTTTCTTCTCATCTGGATTTGCAATGTTGTGCATGGATATTCTATAGTTGAGTTGAAAGTTGAAATAATGGCCGAGTATCAGCATAGGACAGTTTGTTATGAGCTAGGGCAAATGCACGAGTCACAATGCGAGAGGAAGAAGAAGAAGAAGCAAGGGAGAAGGCGCAGAAAGCGAAGCAAAAATTAACTTTATTGCTTGCCTTCTTTTTTCAGGCCAAGTCTCTTAAATAGACTAGAGCAAAATCATAACAAACCAAATCGTGATCTCCTAGAACAAACTAATTAAGATCCTAATAGTTGTTAGGATCGGTTGAACACACCCCTTCGCCGGCTGCCAGGTCCACGACACAGATACATTTTGTGTTAGACAACCTCGCTATCGAATAGTCCGGGGTTGCTTAATAGATTGAATTGGAGAACAGAGAGAGAGGGCGAGAGACACAATATGAGGAGGAACCGGGTCTGCTTTATTATTCTGTATGCTTGTGTACAATGGGGTGACCCCCTGCCTCCTATATATAGCGGTTCTGCTTAGAGATAAGGAAGAGTCCATATCGGATACGAATCCGGTTTCCTAACACTCCCCCTTGGACTCTTCACTGCGAGATGCATATGCCTCATTAAAACTCCATAAAAACCCAGTGGGAAAAATAATTTGGAGAAAGAGTACATAGCACACGCTTTGTGTTGCACGGATTGCCTCATCAAAACCTTATGTAAGAAAACTTCAATGAAAAACTTACTTAAGGAAAAGAGTACAATCCACCCAAACTTCAATGTTAATCTTCAAGATTCACGTTGGGTACTCAAACTTCATGTTTGAGATTTATGTAGGAGTATGTGAAAATTCTCCCCCTGAAATCTGCACTTCTCTAAGCCTCATCATCCCGATTCCTCTAACACATCTTTCAAAGGAAGATGCTGGGAGTGACTTGGTGAATAAATCTGCGAGATTTTCACACGACTTAGTATGCAGTATCTTTATCTCGTTCATCTTATGCAATTCATGAGCATAAAAGAACTTGGGGTTGATATGCTTTGTGAGGTTACTCTTCACATATCCCATTTGCACTTGAGCAACACAAGTCGCATTATCTTCATAGATAATGGTGGGGTTTGTTCCATGTTCAAACCACATGACTTACGGATGTGATGAACCATTCTTCGAAGCCATGCACATTCTCGAGATGCTTCATACAAGGCAATTATTTCTGAGTGGTTTGTCGACGTTGAGACAAGAGTCTGCTTAGATGACTTCCACGAAATTGCTGTTCCACCGCAAAGGAAAACATACCCGGTTGTGACTTGCCGATATGCGGTCCGATAGGTACCCAAAGATCGGCATAGCCAACCAAATTCAATTCATTGTTTCTTCTGTAAAACAAGCCAAGGTCTTTGCTTCCTTGAAGGTAACGGAAGATGTCCTTCACCCCTTTCCAATGCCTTTTGGTGGGTTCTGTACTGTACCGCGCTAGCAAATTCACGGCGAACGCAATGTCCGGCCTAGTGCTATTCGCAAGGTACATGAGTGCTCCAATTGCACTCAAGTATGGGAATTCCGCTCCAGTGACTTCCTCCTCTTCTTTAGGCCTGTACGGATCTAGGTCTGCTTGGAGTGACCTTCCGACCATTGGGGTCTTTGCGGGGTATGCCTTTTCAAAACCAAATCTCTCCAACACTTTCTGCGTGTAGGATGCTTGGTGTACCAAGATTCCGCCTTGGACATGTTCAAGCTGCAAGCCTAAACAGAACTTGGTTTTACCCAAGTCTTTCATTTCAAACTCAGATTTCAAGTATGTGCATGCTTCTTCAATTTCTTCATCCGTCCCAATGATGTTCAAGTCATCTACATAGACGGAGATTATACAAAATCCATTCGGGGATCATTGTATAAACACACATGGACAATCTTCGCTGTTCGTGTAGCCTTTCTTGCAAAGAAAGTCACTTAAGTGATTGTACCACATTCTTCCTCGATGCTTGACCCATACTGATGATTTCTCCAATTTCACCTTTGTATAGGTTTCTTTTGCTCTGTCTTGGTTCGGGATAGGGATACCTTCAGGTACTTTCATGTATATCTCGAATCCAAGTTTCCATACAAGTATCTTTGTGACAACATCCATTAGCTTCATTTTCAACTTCAAGTTGACTGCCATTGAGATCAAGTATCTAAAGGTAATTCCGCCCATGACCGGAGAATAGGTTTCTTCATAATCAACCCCAGGACGTTGAGTGAAACCTTGAGCGACAAGCCTTGCCTTGTACCTTATAACTTCATTGTTTTCATTCCTCTTCCGAACAAAAACCCATTTGTGCCCCACGGGGTTTATATGGGGAGGCGTGCGGCACACAGGCCCAAACACCTCTCTTTTGTTTAGAGAGACTAACTCTGCGGTGATTGCCTTCTTCCAATCTTCCCAATCGAGCCTTTTCTTGCACTCTGCGAGAGATGCGGGCTCGGGATCATGATTAATGATCGTGGCAATCTTCTTTGCAAAGTATGCATCGACATTGGCTGTTGCTCTATTCATCGATTCTCCCGTTATTACAAAGTTTATGGCCATTTCATCATGGGGTGCTTCGTGCACTTCTACTTGCTCTTCATTGCTATTTCCCATTCCAGGAGCAAGTTCCTTTAGTTTTTCTCCGCCAATGTGTGCGCACACATTATTTCCGGCGGCTTCTTCCAATGGAAGGTTCAGATCTGGAATTGCCTTTTCCACAGGCTTCTTTCCAGTGCCAGGTCTCAACTGGCTCCCCTTCTTGCTTTGGGGCACTTTTGTGATTGGCTGTGGTAAGTCCTCTTGTCCGATTTTCCCAGACGTCTCCGGGTACTTTGGGTTTGAGAAGCCAGATTTCCTGTTCTTTTTCTTTGAGGCCTCTGAACAGGATGAGGGATACCTTTTGCTTTCTTTGGTATTTCCACCCTCTCTGGTGCATTTCTTGCTGGTACATGCGACTTAACCACGCTCTTCAGATCACAAAAATGATCAGGCAGTTCATTTGCTAAATTCTGCAAATCTATTATCTTCTTGACTTCTTGATTTGCTTCATTAGTGCGAGGATCCCAGTGGAATGCCATATTATTTCCCGGTATTTTTCATCCAATGGTTGATTCTCTCCCCCTAATGACGGGAAACGATCCTCGTCAAAGATGCAATCAGCGAATCGGGCTGTATGCAAGTCTCCAGTCATGGGTTCCAAATACCTGATTATGGATGCACTCTCATAACCAACGTATATCCCAGACTTGCGGAGAGGGCCCATTGCAGTCCGCTGTGGGGGTGGTATAGGTACATATACCATACAACCAAAATTTCTAAGATGGGAAATCTTCGGGATGACCCCTTGCACTAGTTGCATAGGTGAATGGATGTTGTAGGCCGATGGTCTATAATTGATGAGTGCTGCTGCGTGCAGGACTGCGTGTCCCCAACAAGTGTTGGGCAAGTTACAACTCTGCAAGAGCGGTCTGGCAATGAACTTAATCCTCTTTATTAGTGCTTGACTAGCCCATTTTGCGTATGGACGTGCGATGCAGTGCTCAACAGTTATTCCCGTTGCTGTGCAATAATCATCAAATGCCTTGGAAGTAAATTCCCCGGCATTGTCCATTCGAATGGACTTCACGCGATGATCAGGAAAAACATTCTTAATTCTGATGATCTGCGAGATCAGTTTTGCGAATGCATGATTCCTTGTTGACAAAGAAACATGTATGCGACCATTTCGAGGAAGCATCAATAAGCACCATAAAGTATCGAACTTGGCCCAGACAAGGGCTGAATCGGACCGCAAATATCCCCCTGAATGCGTTCCAGGAATGCAGGGATTTCATGTTGCACTTTCATAACAGAGGGTCTAGTTATTAATTTCCCGGTGGCACATGCATGGCACACAAAATCTTCATGATTTGGGAAATTTTTAACATTAATGCCATGACCTTGTGAGTTATTAACTATATTTCTCATCAATCTAAGACCAGGATGACCTAATCTACAATGCCATAAAGCAAATAATTCAGAGCTTCTAAAGACAGTCTTCAGAGAAGTATACCTTTGCGTGTGCATTGATTCTCGTGTAGTACAGCCCAGATTCATATGAGGGACATTTTTCTAGTACCATCTTTCCATATTCCGCGTGCTTCACAATGCACAAGTGTTTTTTGCCATTTTCTTCATTGGTTTCTACGTGAAACCCATTGGCGCGGATATCCTTGAAACTTAAGAGAGTGCGGGTTGATTCAGGGTACAAGAGGGCTTCTTCAATTACCAAAGTTGTACCCATTGGCAATATAATTGTGGCTCTTCCTGAGCCTATTATATGCGTATCGCTTCCTGCGATAGTCGTAATCCTTCCAGCGTTCTTCGTGATTGTCTGGAAGTATTTCGACTCTCTTAAGATGGTATTTGTTGTGCCACTATCAACAATGCATATTTCCTCCATTGGGCGCTACACGATTTCTTTCTCACCTTTCAATCTTTCTCCGGTAGAGCTTCGTGCTGATAACGTGTTAGACAACCTCGCTATCGAATAGTCCGGGGTTGCCTAATAGATTGAATTGGAGAACAGAGAGAGAGGGCGAGAGACACAATATGAGGAGGAACCGGGTCTGCTTTATTATTCTGTATGCTTGTGTACAATGGGGTGACCCCCTGCCTCCTATATATAGCGGTTCTGCTTAGAGATAAGGAAGAGTCCATATCGGATACGAATCCGGTTTCCTAACATTTTGTTCGTATCATCACTCCCCCCCCCCTCGAAGACAAACTCGTCAGCAAGCTTGTATGTTGGAAAAGCTTCATTGAACTCATGGAGGGACACTCAGGTGTTGTAATATCCCGAGTATTTCTATACTCGAGTCACTGTACATTTGTACTCAAACACTATTCAATAATACACTGTTCTTGTGTGTTTCTGTATTTTGAGCTGAGTAGACTCGACTGGGATCCAAAAGAACCCTTTAACTTAATTAAACTCACTCAAAATCAAATCGAGTTCAATTGCGGTTCGTAATTGTCCTTTTGGACAAATTGGAAATTTAGGAAATTAAATGTCTAAAAGTCCTCAAAAACTATCCAAAATATCTTAGAAGTATTCAAAATCAGCTTTAGATGTTTGAATCTTCAAGTTTTGGCATTGGACCAAAATGCCCTCCATAAGTGCATAGTGCCCACATGTGTTTTAAGCCACTCCAAGCCTCCAACCAGCCACTTCCTTATTTCCCCACCTCCTCCCACACGTCTTGAGCAAGGAGAAGGAGAAAGAGAAGAAGAAGGCCACCCAAATCCGCGGAGTCCAGGCGATTCAACCGAGCGAAAATCGAATCGGAGGTCGGATTTGGCGTCCTCATCGCGTTCCCCATCTTCTCAACCCCTTCAAGTGAGTATTCCATCGAGATTCATCGATGTCTCTTGGAGTTCCGTGGTGCTTTGCGATCCGACCTGATTTCTTGACTCCGGGTCGATCCTCTTGCCGTAGCTACGACTCTTTTCTCCTGTAGCCGCATTTCATCAAGTTTTCCCAAACCTAGCCTAGGCCATGTCTAGGTACCATGTGTTCAACGCATCGCATAGCAATTCTGCTTTAAAATCTAGACTCAGTCGTCGTTAGGTCCGTTTAACTCTATAGTCGACACGGCTTTTAGCCATCTTCAAAATCGAGCATGCTCTCGCTAGGTCTTCGGTTTGTCGGAGTTCTAGTGAGGTAGAGCATGTATAGATTTTTCCCATAGCACTTACGGTAGCTAGAGCCGCTATCGGAAGAATCGAATTCAATTCGATAAGCCGGATTTTATTTTATTTAATTAGGTGTTAAGTGTTTTCACAAAATACTAGGAGTCCGTAGCTTGAATCGGCGATTCTATTAGCTCTTACGATAGCCGTAGTCGCGATCGGAAGAGTCGAATTCAATTTGTCGCATCCTACACAAAGTTGTCACTCTAGGTCACTCTATTTGCGAAAAATCGTAGAGGTCCGATGACCAAATGGATAGCCCCTATAGCTTTCTAGCTAGTAGAAACCCCGATAAAAAATACGGAGTTTAGTTTTGACCATTTTGCGACATACTTTGCTTCTCTAGGTCTCAATTGGTTGAATAAAATCCTAGAGCTCCGGAGCACGAATCGACTTCACCATTAGTCTTCTTAGAGGCTAAAACAGTGGCTAAAAATGCTAGATTTGCATTTTAGCACTTCGCATTTTATTTTAATATTTAGAGGGCCCAAAGCCGTTCTTGGCTTTTCGCTTGATTCGCCTCGTTTAAGGTCCCTAAGGTTGAAAGCATGCTTCACGTGTGCTTTAGATCCCATTTTGGCCCTTTTAGGACTTTTGTCGTACTTGGGTAAATCTGGGAGTTACGGACGTTTGATCAAAAGTCCGAGTAGGTTAAGTCAATTTTGGCGGTGATTGGCTCCGATAAGTCATTATTACCTCCAAGTGTCTAGCTGCGGGTCGAGCGAAGTTTCACGACATTCTTGATCAAAGCGACCTTTTGGCGGTTTTGATGCGTTTTTGGTCGTTAGCAGTCGTTTTGATCGTTTTGGCCGCTTTTGCGGTCGATGCAAATTGCTAATCTACCGAGCGTTTTAGTTAGGTGTTGAGTGTTCGAACCGTATCGGGAACCCACACGCGGATTCGATCGCGTTTGGACTCAATACGGACTCAAAAGCGGTTTTGTCGGAAATTACTCGCGGTTTTTCATTTTGATTCAATTTTGGTCAATTTCATTAGGAATTGCTTTGCAACCGATCCAACTAAGTCCTAAATATCTTGCTTTAGCTTGTTGCGTTGTCGGAAACCTGTTTTGCGCAAAAATCCATAAAATTGGCCGTTTAACGGATTTAGACAAAGCGATCGCTTTCGTAGTTTCGGCAAATTTGTCGCTTTTAGGGCCGAAGGTTTTTCTTCGATCTTTCGAGCCGCTTTTAGCACCTAGTTATGTACCTGAGGCCATATTGAGGCTCCACATGCAAATTTAATTGCATTTGTCTTCAATTTACGTATTTTTATTCACGTAGGTAAAGAATACGCCTTTTTCGTCGTTTTAGCTCCCGGTTGATCATTTCAACTTCAAACAAGTTCCAATAAGTCCCATTAGGTATGTTATACCTATTTTTAGGTATTTCACTAAGTTTAGTTGGGTTTTACTTCATTTTGCACGTTTTAATCCATTTTGGCACTTGTTCGGCCGAAATAGACATAATAGGTCATAGTTTCACATTTTCTTCGTTTTCTTCATTTCTTTCTCCTTTAAATATTTAAGTGGGTCTTATTTTATGTTTAGTTGGCATTTGTGCATTTAAATCTTGCTTTTGCTAAGTTGTATTTCTTTTTGTCGTTTTTTGTTGCTTTGACCGATTAGAGGCTAGCGAGTCGGGCTTCGCCTCGAACGACCCGAACATCATCCCGGACATCACCGAAGTGCAACAACAAGGCAAGCACCTCCTTTGACCATCTTGAAACCTATATTTCACGATGTTTACTTTGATTTCTCAAACTATATGCATTGTTTATATTCAGTAAAGTGCTAGTTTGTGGGAATGGTAGATATACCCTGATTTGGTGGTTTTTCCTCAATTAAATTCCCAGAGTTCATTGATAGCCTTAGTAGGGTTGGACAATTAATAAAATGTCACTTGGGTATAAACGACTTAGTAAATGCATATGCTTAGACACTGCAATAGAGATGAGCAAAGTCAGTCATTTACCAAATGCTCAAAACTTATGATAATTGTAATCGGTTTTGGAAATGTTTTGGAAATGTGACTTGTAAAGGTAATTTGATAAAAATGTGCAGTGTCTAGTTGGTAATTAGACTTGGCGGGAGGTATAATATGTGCTAGTTAAACATGGTGGCGATTGGTTGGCGAGTTAAGTGGAGTTCCCGCTTGAGTCACTAGGCAAAATATAAGGACCGAACTTGTGACGGTTTTGAATGAACACCGTGCAACCGCGCAATCTTTGGGATGGGGCAGCCTGTTTTAGTACCTGAAGTGTGAGGGATAGCCATGCCTGTTGGTAGGCCGAAGTGTGGACCTTTTCCCGTGTTGAAGCGATCGGCGCGGTGTGTGTCCTCACGACCCGCCGTATGCACCTTCGTGAGTGCGCTTGTACTTATCTGGCGAGGAATCGCTCGATTCATGTTTGATTGATACAACGGTGTACGCCTTGCTATGGGATAATGCCGCGGCAAAAACTTCGCCGTCGTCACGATGGATATTCCGTGGCGCCGAGTGGTGGTTGGCCTCTTATCGCCATAGTAGTGGGTTTATCGTCGCGGTCTTTGGGTGTGGCTATAGCCTCAACGATGGGAAAGAATAGATCATTCTTGTATATCGGATACCTCGTGTATCGCGTGTACCACTGGATGACGAGGATGCAAGTCTGAGTTGTATTTGGGTAAAGTGCGCAAACTCTGCAGAGTATCAAATAATTCTAATCGATTAGCCGTGCTCACGGTTATGAGCAAATCTTCTTTAATCATATCAAGTATAGAAATTTGGTTCGGTTTTGAAAATGAAAATCTATTTTGGAGTCTATCTAAAGTATGTGGATCGATATGGTACTTGATGGATTTATGAATGAGTGAATATGGTATTTGAAGGATTTATGAATATATGGATGTCAATTCGTATCTCAACTGCGATCATGGATGGTGGCAGTTGAGAGACTCAAATGTTACATATATTGTAAATATGTTTTATTCAAAATGCTTTGTCTTTCAAATTATGTATTACATTTCGATGAAGCTGTTTCAAATCCTCGCTTTTGCAATAGACTTAGTGTAGTAGCCATTTCAATCGTATCGGCGCATATTAATTATATTTGCATACACTAAAGTCTTGCGAGTACATACGTGTACTCACCGTTGTCGCTAACCCCTTTTTCCTCGGAGGAAGGTATTGATGATTTCTGGATGATGGCGAGCCCCAGTGCGAGTGTTGCGGCCGTAGGTCTTCCCTCGATCAAGAGCTTTGTGGGGTGGTCGGGCCAGCTGTTTGGTTGTCTTTCTTTTGTTTCATTGTCATTGTACTTCTTTTGGATTACGTAATACACTTGTACAAGATTTATACCTAGTTATGTAAATTAAATTAGTTTATCTTTTCGTGCATTGATACTCGGGTTGTGGAGTGCGCGATCTTGGAGCTCTTGATCCAGGGATCGATGCTCGAGATGCGTCTGAGCACCGGTCCGAAGCTAAGTGTTCGATCCCGTCGATCGAATTTTTAGATTCGGATTTTCGGTGTCGAGGCTTCCTGTTGCTATACGGTGCTATACGCTACAGTAGACGGCGTACAATACGGTATAGGAAGAGGGGGTGCTCACAGGTGTTGTTGTCGATGTCGTGACCCTTCCACTGAACTAGAACTTCCAGAGTTCCAAGGGAGGTCCTACCGCGAAGAATGGCTTCTGGCTGGATGTCAAGCTTGCCTTTCTGTGTCGGTGGCAATGATGGAGCAGTGATCGGCAGAGTGCGCTAGAATGGTTTGAGAAGGGAGACATGAAAGGTGTAGTGGATGTGGGACTCTTCTGAAAGTCGAAGTTGGTACGCCACCTTGCCAATGCATCGTAGGGCCTGGAACGGCCCATAGTATTTTGGCAAGTGCTTGTGGAAGGCTGAAGAAGATCTGGCCGTCATCTGACAGTACAGATGAAGGTGAAGGAGGACCCAGTCATCGACAGTAAACTTGACTCCCCAGTGAGAAGTGTTGTAATGGTCCTTCATCCGTTGTTGAGACCGCTCAATGTGCAGCTTGTTCCAGGCGATCACGTCATCCCGACTGAGAAGGAGTTGGTCAACCGCGTCCACCATGGAAGTGCCATTGAGATATGGCAGCAGTGTTGTAGCAGTACTCCACCCAGGGCAGCCATTTGACCCAAGATCTGGGCCTATCACCAACAAAACACCACAAATACATCTCAATGGTATGGTTCATTACTTCGGTTTGGCTGTCGTACTAAGGATGATAGGCGGAGGAGAGCTCTATCTTGATACCGCAACAGAGAGAGAGAGAGAGAGAGAGAGAGAGAGAGCTCATGCCAAAATTTGCTAGTGAAGATGGCATCGTGATCGTTGATGATGGATTCTGGATGATGCCTTCAGCGAAAGCGACTGTGATGAAGGAGGCTGTGAATGGGTGCACCAATGGAATGAAGTGGCCATATTTTTGACAGACTGTTGACCACCACCATTAACACAGACTTGTCCATTATCTTCAGAATGGCGGTGATGAAGTCCATGGAAATGTCGGACCAGATGTGGTCTGGAGTACGAAGAGGTTGGAGCAGATCGGCCGGGCGAGATGCGAAGCTTTCACGCGTTGGCAAATCGCACATTTGGCAATGTAATCAAGGAAGGCCACCCGTAGTTCTTTGCAATGGAAATGTGGTTGGATGCACTTCATTGTATTTTGTTCCCCTTCATGTGTGGCATCGTGATGGGCCCCAACAATGTCCCGTAGCATAGCACAGCCGGCTGGAACATGAAGTCGCCCTTTGAATAATATGACACCGTCTTCTATGGTCCAATCGGAGCACATTATACCTTGTTATATATCAGCCTGCGTAGTCTCCAAGAGTGGCTCCACAAGAAGGCGTGCACACCAGGATGACTGGACGTCATCCGAGGTAGACGCGATGTCGCACAATAGGCGTCGTGGGAGTCTTTGGCAGCTGCACTTGGGTCGGCCGAGACGGAGTCATGGGAGAGGATAGTGCATCAGTTGCACTATTGTGGTGTCCTGGTTTGTAGTGGATGTAGATTGTATAAGGAGAAGCCCATGAGCTTGGAAAGCCCATGTTGTTGCGGAGTTGTAACCAATGATTATTCCAACAAGTACTTGAGGTAGTAGTGGTCAGTTTATATGTGAAACTGCCACACCCATAAGTACGGTTGCCAATGGAGAACCACCTTTGCTAGGCAATGAGCTTGCACTCGTAGGCCGCTGGTCGATGATGACAGTCAGCCAATGGTTGGCTGAAGTAGGTGATGGGATGCCCGTCCTGTTGTAAGACAGCGCGAATGCCTGTTCCTGAAGCGTCGCACTTGATGGTGAATTCCTCAGCAAAGTTGGGTAAGCATAGTATAGGAGCGAAAGTGAGGGCGGACTTGAGTTGCTTGAAGGCGGCATGCCCCTCTAGAGTCCACGTGAATTTGCCCTTCTTGAGCATGGCAGTGAGGGGCCCGACAATGACGGCAAAGAGTTGAATGAATCGGTGATAATAGCCGATGAGTCCCAAAAATCCTCGTAGGGTTATGATGTTCAGTGGCAGGGCCAGTCGGTGATGGCTTGAACCTTCATGGAGTCCATTTTTATGTCGGTCACCGAAATAACATGCCCGAGGTAGCCAATCCCGTGTCGTGCAAATGCACATTTGGACATCTTGATGAAGATTTTGTTGTCGCGGAGGAGGGTGAGGATGATCCAGAGATGATGCAGGTGCTCACTTGTACTCTTGATGTAGATGAGAATATCATCGAAGAACACAAGAACAAAGTGTCGGAGATGTTATCAAAATATGTCATTCATGAGGGCTTGGAACATCAACGGTGCATTGGTGAGGCCAAATGGCATGACGAGAAATTCAAAATGCCCATATTGTGTCTGGAATGCCGTCTTGTCGATGTCCGCCTCCGCCATGCGCACCTAAAAGTACCTCGATCAAAGATCAAGTCTGGAGAAGATGGTAGCACCATGAAGTTCGTCCGGTAATTCCTTGAGCACTGGGATCGGGAATTTATCCTTGATCGTGTGCTCGTTTAGCATGTGGTAATCGATGAAGAAACAGGTGGATGCATCCTTCTTTGGTACCAGTAGTACCAGAGATGAGAATGGATATCGACTAGGATGGATGAAGCCGAGCTCAATCAAGTCCTTGCAATGTCTTTCCACCTCGTCCTTCTGACAAAAGGGGTAATGATATGGCCACACTACCACCGGGTCTATACCTTCTTGGAGACGGACCCGATGGTTGCAACGGTGTGATGGGGGTAGTGTTGTTGGCTTCGCAAAGATGGTCCCAAACTCCTGGAGGAGGTGCTGGAGGTCAGGGATAGTGGTGCTGTCAGCGTACTAGACAACAGGCACCTCCGAGTCGGGTGCTTATGAGGTTCAGACGGGGGGCTTTCGGGGTAATCGCCGGTGGAAGGAAGACGAACGGGGTACCGGGAATGAAAGTGCATCTAGGCACTTATGTTGTTTTGGTGATTAATGATAAACGATTAATGACAAACGCATGTAATGTCAATCAATGTAATTGTACAAATGCTTAACTTAGTGCTTAACAAATTACAAACCTCTAATATGTTTATATTGTTATGAGACTAACATGTTTATTGCCTAGTTGAATATTAGTCTCATCTATTTTAGAGGAAAATCAATTGGGATGGTTAAGCAAAAATGAGGTATGCAATCTCGGTATTCCTTCCATATTTGTCATTGCATTCTTCTTTAGCAAATGCATATTGAACTCTAAGTAACTTGTTGATTTCATATGTGCACATTGATTCTTGTCATAATTGCTTGTGCATATATATATTCATTTGAGTTCATTATGTGCTTTGTTTTTAATATGCTTGTGTTAACTAGAGTTAAACTTCATTGCTTCATATTGACTTGGTGCATACATGTCTTAGTTGTATATCTTCTAATGCACCTCTCTTAGTGAAGTTTAATCTAGAATTGGATCACATTATTTACTCTCATTCCAAATATCGTTTGCACATGTGTAACTCGTGTATATTCTATCATGTGCTTCATTTAAGTAAAGTCTGTGGTCCTTGCCATGATTTAAGTGATTCTTCATATTTGGCAATTATCTCTCTAGTGCAGGTAGATCAATCATATATTTATCATAATGCACTTAGCAGAGAATATTTCTATTGTCAAGTGTTTCCATTCATATTGTGCTTCTTGATATGAAACACTTGTTATTATCAATTTATTCAATATATCTTTTAAGCTTGTGGGACTAATATGTTTGCTGAGTGCTTTGATAAGAGTTAGGTCCCAAAGCTGTGTATGATGACCAAGATGGTTTAAAGGATGACAAGCGAGTCAAAGTCAAATAAGACGGCGGTGTCACCAAGAGCTGAGGACTAAGTCAAGAACGACTTGGCGTAAGGATCGTCTTGGTGATGATCGATGTCAAGGTCAGAGAGGACGAGTCTCATGAGGTGAATCGCGTCGAGGTTGACAAGACGAAGGGCGTCATCAATCTTTGTGGAAGTGTCATCATGCACCGTGCATCCAAGAAGTCGGCATGTAAGCTTAGTGTAAGACTTAGATTTTGTGGTAAATTTGAGTCTAAGGATTGCCGTACTATTAAGAGGGATGCAATCGTTGAAATTACTTAGACATGTCTCAAGTGCTCAAAAGTGGTCTATCCTTGTCTAAGATTGAGAAACCCAAGTCACACTTTGTTCACCTAGGTGTAGGTGGGTTGGTGTGAGGGTTAGAAGTGTTGTTAGTATCGGAAAGTGAGAAATTGAGGTCTCCTTGTGGATTCTTTGTGCAATCTGATTTTATACTTTGGGATTTGGGTAGTGAGACCTTGTTAGTTGTGTAGCCCTCGTTCTTAGCTTTCCGAAAAGTCCGAATTCGTCGAAATCGAGTCAGGATCAAAGTTATGCCCGTTTCGTCCAGCTGCGTCTTTGCTGGGAGATCCAGAGTATCCGGACATTTAGTCCGGAGACTCCGGATGATCCGGAGTGTCCGGATGATCCAGAGTGTCCGGGTTAAATATCCGGAGTCTCCGGGTTGCCCAGTTCGGTCCAAACGGCTAGTTTTTTGGGTTCCTCTATTTAAAGCCCCCTTCTTGCCCACTTAAAAAGAGCGGTTGGGGAGGTTTTTGCTGGGTATTAGAGGTGTTCTTTATGAGTGTTTGAGCCCCCAATACTCCTCCCTCTAACCTTAGATCTTAGTGATCCCCTTTTGTGAAGGGTTGGGTAGTGGAGAGAGGTGTTTGGATTGAGGATTGATTTAAGGAGTGGAGCTGGTTCCTTGGTGCTTTGAGGTGTTCTTCTTAGTGATCTTGAGCTCCCAAAAGCCCCTCTAACCCTAGATCTTAGTGATCCCTTTTGAGTGATGTGAGAGTGGGTAGTGACCGGATTGAGTGTGATTAGTGTGTTGAGCACTTGAGGTAGACTCTAAGTGAGTTCTTCGGGAGCATTTGTTGCTCTTGGAGATTGAGGTCTCCTAGACGGCTAGGAGTTGCCGGTGAGCTTCCAAGCTTTGTGTGGAAGGCCACCGAAAGTTTGTGAAGGCCGATTCCGCCTCCGCAAGGAAAGGAATCAAAGAAGTGAAGACCGGCGAGTGCATTGTGCAACACCGGGAGGAAGAGGGTTGAAAGAGACCCCGGCTCAAGTGTGACCGAGCCGCCTCAACGGAGACGTAGGATCCCCTCAAGGATCCGAACTTCCGGATAAAATATTCGTGTCTCCTTCCTTACTTCGGTTTACTCTTTTGCTCATCCACTTAATTTGCTTTCGATTCTTGTGATTAGATCAATTAGATTGTATCTACTGCATCTATTCTTGCTTGTATCCTTACTTTGTTGCAGTAGAGTAATTTGTATCTCTTGAATCGAAGAAGTAATTAATTTTGTTGCACTCTCTCTGTTCTGATCGAAACAGGCAACCCGGAGTATCCGGTATATTGATCCGGAGTATCCGAACATACCGGAGTATCCGGACTAAATATCCGGAGTCTCCGAGTTGACTGTCTCGGGCTGAATTGTTTAATTTGCAAAACTTAATTATCCCAATTGCTTCCGCATTATCTCTGATAGATTAATTTAAATTGGGTATAATTTTGTAATCGCCTATTCACCCCCCCTCTAGGCCGACATCCCGGTCCTTTCAGGGAAGCTCAGAAGAATAGGGGGACGCAAGAATTTTTACCCAGGTTCGGGCCCTCCGGAGAGTAATAGCCCTAGTCCTGCTTTTCTTGCTATTGCTTGTCTTCTAGCTTGAGAGGATGAAAACCTACTAACCATGGATCGAACCCCTTCTCCCATGCCCCCCGGCTCCCTTTTATACTTGAGCTCGCGGGGGCGCCTGGGAGACTTACACGATAAGGCACACTCATTACATTGCCACGGGCGCATTTAATGCGCCCGTCACTGCTCTTACATCCCATTAACGTCTGCCGCAGCCGTCACACCCCCGCCTCGGGCCCCACGTCCGCCAACGCCACCCGTTCCGTCAGGGGGTGAGGTGCTGCCGTGATGTCACACGTAATTAATGCACGCCTGGGGAAGACGCGCCGCCATACTGTAGCTTCCACGCTTTGCATTTAATGCGCACGATTCGCATTAAATGTCCTTGACCTGGGCGCTGCAGCCCCGAGGGTGGACGCCGGGGGAGTGGCCAGCATGCCACGTGTCCTCTGGGCGATCACTTTGCTGGGCACCCAGTGGTGTGGCCTGGCCGCCACCTGTCCACTGGGCGACCACCTGGCTGAGCGCCTAGTGGTGTGGCCTGACCGCCACCTGTCCACTGGGCGACCACCTTGCTGGGCGCCCAGTGGTGTGGCCTGGCTGCCACCTGTCCACTGGGCGACCACCTTGCTGGGTGCCCAGTGGTGTGGCCTGGCTGCCACATCCGCTGAGCGAGGTGAGGATCTCGCTCGTCGTAGCGGTGGGCCCGGATGCGCCCTGCTCGCCCAGCGATCGTATTTATTGCGGGGGAGTGGGTACCCTGGCGTAAAATACGCCGACAGGTGCTGTCGGTGATAGCGAGGAGGTTGGTGTTGGATGAAGCCGATCATCCCTGGAACTTGGTGTAGATGTTGTTACAGTTGAACTCCATCGTCATGAAAGAGAAACCCCAAGTAATGGGACTGAGTTGCCATAGCCACTGGGTGTTGAAATTGCTCAGGAGAATGACATGAAATTGTACCATAAAGGTTTGATCGTCCACAATGAATGCCAAGGCATCAATCCGGCCGAAGCATGGTACGGGGTTCCCATTTGCCACAGCAATCCTCATATTCGATGTAGGAGTCATGCAGAGACGGAGGAGTTCTGCTGCATAGGAGCTCATGAAATTGTGGGTACTCCCAATGTCGACTAGCCCACCAAATGTGTTGTCCATGATATGCAAGGTCAACTGCATGGTCGTTATCTCCTCATGGCTGGTGTGGGAGTGGCCCTCGAGGGAGTAAAGAGATAGTTCGGGCATCTCTTGTGGCTCCTCATGGTCGTCGTGCTTGGTGACATCGTTGTAGTTGTCATGGACTTCGATGTAGTGGAGGACCTTGCACACATGGCCGATGTGGTACTGTTCATCGCAGTTGAAGCAAAGCCCTTTCACGCGGTGTGCTGCCCTTTCACCGCTATTGTGAAAATGGATAGAAGGTGACACTGATGGGATGGGTGGAGCAGCACGAGGTGTCATCGGACGGGCCTGGGCGCCATTGGATTGCCCTGCCGTCGGTGGAGCGGACTCAATTGGCGATGGATTGGTTTTTGGTGATCCACGATGCGATCCCCAAAGTCAGTTGCCGGCATAAGAGCTGAGTTGAGGTTGATGCTCGTGCAGTGCCTCAATGATGCGGCCATATTGTGTCTTATACTCCATGGCCAGTTGCATGGCAGAGTCCAGGGTTTTAGGTTGTTGACAGAGGACAGCCATCTTGACGTACGGCACCAGTTTTGCAATGGAAAGCGCGATCTATTGTTCTTCTGTGATGTTGTGGACAACCCCTAGGGTAGCCTAAAACTTTCTACGATAGTCGGATACCGAGCTAGTTTGGGTGATGCAAGAGAGCTAGCCCAGAGCATTGTCGGTGAGCAGGTCGTTGAAACGAATGAGGCAAGCTGCGTGGAATTGCTCCCTTGTGATGTGTGGATTATACTTCTGGCGGCATCCAGCCACTGTTGTGCCTCTCCGTCGCAATAGAAGCCGGCAATCTCCACGTGATCGTGGGCTTCAATCTATTGGATGTGGAAGAAACACTCGCAGTGACGGAGCCACTTGGTCTGGTCAGACGAGCCATCATAGGTGGGAATCTCCATGCACGGACGCTGTTTGTAGGTGACACCATCATTGTGGTCAATAGTATGGCTAGGCTGGACCCATGGGGCCGCCTGCGGGTCCAAGTGGAGGAATGCGTTGAGCGCAGCTTGTGAGTTTGGAGGTGTGAGTGGCACTTCGAAGTGTGGGGCTTGCCTCCTTGTGTTGTGACCGGACGTTGTAGTCGGAAGCAGACCATTTGGTGTTCTATTGTCCTCAGCAAGTGCCCCCCGTTGGCCATCTGAGGTGATGGCTCGCCTTCTGGTTTGAGGAGGGTGGCCGCCCGCACTGCCTGGTTGGCGAAAGGACCGGCCATCATTGTAGCCCAAACCGTGCCTGGATTAGTTGTGGTGGTTTGCGGTGGTGCTGAGGATGATGCCGCGTCTGCGGGTGCTTCGGTGAACAACTTGACGGCATCGGTGAGGCCAGTTGTCGGCGTATTTTACGCCAGGGTGCCCACTCCCCCGCAGTAAATACGATCGCCGGGCGAGCAGGGCGCATCCGGGCCCACCGCCACGACGAGCAGCAGATCCCCAGCATGGTCGCCCGGTGATGTGGCGATCGCCACCCACACATGGGCGCCCGGCAAGGTGGTCGCCCAGTGGACAGGTGGCGGTCAGCCCACACCACTAGGCGCCCGGCAAGGTGGTCGCCCAGTGGACAGGTGGCGGTCAGGCCACACCACTGGGCGCCCAGCCAGGTGGTCGTCCAGAGACACGTGGCGATCAAGCCACGCCCCTGGGCGCCCAGCAAGGTGACCGCCCAGAGGACACGTGGCACGCTGGCCACTCCCCCGGCGTCCACCCCCGGGGCTGCAGCGCCCAGATCAAGGACATTTAATGCGAATCGTGCGCATTAAATGCAAAGCGTGGAAGCTGCAGTATGGCGGCGCGTCTTCCCCAGGCGTGCATTAATTACGTGTGACATCACGGCAGCACCTCACCCCTTGACGGAATGGGTGGCGTTGGCGGACGTGGGGCCCGAGGCGGGGGTGCGACGGCTGCGGCAGACGTTAATGAGATGTAAGAGCAGTGACGGGCGCATTAAATGCGCCCGCGGCAGTGTAATGAGTGTGCCTTTTCGTGTAAGTCTCCCAAGCGCCCCCGCCAGCCCAAGTATAAAAGGGAGCCGGGGGGCATGGGAGAAAGGGTTCGATCCATGGTTAGTAGGTTTCATCCTCTCAAGCAAGAACACAAGCAATAGCAAGAAAAGCAGGACTAGGGCTATTACTCTCCGGAGGGCCCGAACCTGGGTAAAAGTTCTTGCGCCCCCCTGTTTCCCTGAGCTTCCCGGTACTCCGGCCATCTTCTTCCTGTTCCCGGCAATTGCCCCGAAAGCCCCCCGTCTGAACCTCATAAGCACCCGTCTCGGAGGTGCCTGTTGGCTAGTACGCCGACACCAGTGATGGACTACTGCAGATCGGTGAGCACTGAGTTGGTGCTTTGCTGACCGGTGCGAACCTCGTTGTGAAGTTCGATAGTTCCAACTCGAGCACCTCAACGCGATCAATGACTGCAGTTACATCGCTTCTGGAAGGTGGTGGTGGCTTGGTCATTGATTCAGATCGTTCCTAATTTGATACCAAGATGTTATAAGCTTGGGCAAATGCACGAGTCACAATGCAAGAAGAAGAAGCCAGAGAGAAGGCGCAGAAAGTGAAGCAAAAATTAATTTTATTGCTTGCCTTCTTTCCTCAGGCCAAGTCTCTTAAACAGACTAGAGAGAGATCAAAACAAACCAAATCGTGATAAGTAAGAGTAATCTCCTAGAACAAACTAATTAAGATCCTAATAGTTGTTAGGATCAGTTGAACACGCCCCTGCACCGGCTGCCAGGTACATGACGCTGATATGTTTGATACGTATCACAGTTACAAAATTGTTTGCTATTACTAAAATAAAACGCATCTGACAAAATACCGCTTGAAGTAATGTAAATGTACATTGCATAGCATAAAGCATAGCAATCTATCCAACATATCATGGCATCCTAACCTCAGCACTGTTTATTTGTTCTGAATCTGGATGTTATCGAACACAAAGCAATACGGAGATACAGAATTTAGAAGAGTGTAAGGCAGTTTGATAACAGAAAACAGTACTTTCTTAATGCCAGCTACAACCTGTAGCCAATCTCCAAAACATTCAGAGTTACCCTCTCCTTTTAATGATAAACGAAAAAACTTCTTTTTCATTGTTCCGACAAAAAAAAGAACAGCCAAAGCTACTAAATTAGTCATAAACATCATAGGAACCAGTTTCAGCTAGAACCAATTCGAAACAGCCCACTTCTGCCCTTTCCTGCATCCTGCTGCTATGTTTCAAAAAGTTTTCGAGTATGAAATCAAATTGTGCCCATCAAACCATGATCTGAGAATAGCCTGAATCGATATACTCAATGTGAAATCACCTCAAAGCAGTATAATGTTTCCATGTTTTTATAAGGGTCAGGTAATTTTGATTTCAAAGGTGATCATCCTGAACAGTTCTACTGACACATATATGGGAAAACTCGTGAACAGTCTTACTTTCAAATTGGAATAATCAATCTGTGTAAAACTACCTGTTGTGGGGGTGCCCCCACCGTCCAGCCTTCCGGCCCTCACAGACGTGGATTTAGAAGCACTCCATCCGAACCGTTGGATCTGGCCCTCACAATGGATGTGGCCGTTGGATTTGGAGCAGTCCAATGGACCAAGCCCATGGCACGCCGCATGACTATAGCTGGCGAAAGGCAACATGTAGGGCACCAGTGGGATTAAGGACGTTTTCATCCATGCTACTGTAGCACTTTAGCAGGGGCGTTATTGTTGTAATCTTGCATTACAACTTGCAAACCACAGGCATATAAATATGACCCAAGAGGCACCTTTATGAGAGGTTGGAATATTTGTAACTAAGCAATATATATATACTAGTTATATGCCCGTGCGTTGCTACGAAAAACAAAATTGATAACGAAAAAAAAAATACTATTTCATAAAATCAAACATCTATCTTTAACGCTTCATTTCTTGCAAAAGCTGGCTAATTAAAGCAACGCTTCGTTTTTTGTATAGGGCAATTAAGCAGGGCAATTAAGTATGGCAATTAAGCATAGCAATTAATGTGACGTGGGAAGAAACTCTCACTTTATATAGTAGAGATATATATATATATATATATATATATATATATATATATATATATATATATATATATATATATATATATATATACAATTCTCATTTTAGCTCCCGTACATTCCGGCGATTGGCGTTGAGTAATGAACCCCAAATGACCTCATCTGGTTGAACTTTCATATCATTGATGACATTCATTGCATCTTGAAACTGCCCTGGCCGACCAAGGTACATCATAAGGACACTCTCAATGTAAAGTTTTTTTAGTCAAATCTAAAATCATCCATATTAGAGAGATCACAAATAATAATCGTTTTGGACATCAACACGGTACTCAAAACTCAACATTGATCACTAATTTTTGTTGTAATATATTTTTAAAAAATCTAATAATATTATAATATTATAAAATTACATTTCAAGATGAATCTACACATATAATTTTCAACAATACAATCTAAATATTTTAAAAAATATCGATAGCTAAAGTTTCAAAAGTTTGAATGCACGTATCCCAAACCGACAAGTTTTCGTGAACCGAGGGAGTACTAGATACTACCCCTTCAAAGTTCAACCATTTGTATCTTAACACAAATACATAGAGAACATCAAATAAATATCATGCAACACATAGATACAACCTTTCTCTTCGCAATGTATATATTTTTTTTGCTGTATCTTTATTTGGTTTGTATGCCCAAGCTAGTATTTTTCATGCAAGAAATAGCTCCCATCTCTCTTTTCTTTAATTTCCTTTTCACGTCAGCATTAATCCTATATGGCATGTTAAATAAACTGCTGCATAAAAGCATTAGGAGTGCCCTAATGCTCAATCTCTGGCTCGATCCCGAGCCCATGACTCATCAATTCAAAAGAATCTACCTCATCAGGTTCAACCCCTTCGTCCCTCATTGCATTAAACACCACGATGGCCCTCTTACTGTGCCGGAGTAGTGCAAGCGCCGGGAGCAGAATTTTTTTTATTTAATATTTATTTTAAATCTTTTTTTCAAAAATAATCTACCGAACATAAAAATAGCAAAAATAGGTGCCTGTCGCCCGAGTATGGGGCGATCGCCCCATACTGGGGCGACAGGGACCTAAATGCAAAAAAAAATTTAGCGTTTTTTGCACTCAATCTTCAAATGAATAAAAAATGGTTCAAACGACGTCAAAAAATTTTGAAATTTTTTTTGGATGATCCTGATACATCACTAATATTCCCATAAAAATTTCAGACAATTATCAAGCATGAAGAATTTTTTAAAAATCAAAGACGGTCGCGAATATGAAGAGACTGTTAGATTTTTAAAAAATTCCTCATGCTTGATAATTGTCTGAAATTTTTATGGGAACATAAGTGATGTGTTAGGATCATTCAAAAAAAGTTTCAAAATTTTTCGACCTTGGTTGTACTATTTTTTATTTATTTGAAGATCGAGTCGAAAATCTTTGAAATTTTTTGCATTTAGGTCCCTGTCGCTTCAAGATGGGGCGATAAGCCCATACTCGGGCGACAGGCACCCATTTTTGCTATTTTTATGTTCGGTTGATTATTTTTGAAAAAAAAATTTAAAATAAATATTAAATAAAAAAAATTCCCGGGAGCATGGTGCGGTGCGGTGCGGTGGCCCGCGCCGCGCGGGGTTTTGGTTTGGGGAGGTGCTGTGTGCTGTGTGACTTTAGACATTAGAGATGGGGTTGTGCCTTGTGATGGGTAGGCTGGGCCTTGCCCAGAGTCCAGATTACAGTTGACATGAGTGGCCCACAAGAGTATGCTACCAGCCTACGAAGGCCCGTTTGGAGAAAAGACTTTTTCATAGAAATTCTGAAAGGCTTGTGGCTACCCGGAATTCCACATAAAACAGCCCATTTTCTTAAGAAGTAGCAGACTAACCCGTGCGTAAGCACGGCTAGATTTATTTCAAAGGTTTTAGTATCAAATATTATAATTTAGATATTTGAGGATATATTTACGTATCTTGTAAATTATTTAGGATTTTAAGACATTAAAAATGACATATTGTTATAGCTCACCTTCAATACAAAACTTTATCTCTTCTCAAGCAAAGCACCCCCATTATCGAACTTATCTGTACACTGACGCTCACAACTCATTGTTATGGTCCTTGGCTCCTTTGACTATAGTCTTTCTCTTCAATAGTTTTGTCAAGTAGCATAACATTGTCCTTGTCAAACAGCTAAGATGGGAAACATGACATTGTCTTCATCTCCCGCGCCATTGCCACAGCCCTTCGCTTTCTAGTGGATCAATGTCTCATATGGACAAATTGACACAATCACCCTCTTTCGTGGTCTCCTCTGACACCATTCATGTTATTCTTATCACAACTTTTATTTTTATTGGAGTTCGTATATAAATAAAATTGCTTATTTTATTTAATTTATTTTGAATTTTAGTTATTTACATATTTTATTTTGCAATTGTATGGAGATCAAATTGCGATTTTTTACTTCAATTTCAAATTTTTGGATTTGAAATTTATTTTCTTGTAATTTTTAGATTTTATTTATTTTCTTGTATTTATTTGTTGTCTCGTTTTGCGCGTAGCCGAGGACCCCGCCGAGACCGCCAACCCCGCCGCCGGACTTCCCGAGTTCGACGATCTCACCGCGACCGAAGGCAAGTCCCCTTGACGCATATTGATCCTATGCTTTGTAAATATTTTACAAATTGCATTGCTATTTATATAAAAGGATGATGTTGACGTTAGGCTATTAGTTATACCTGTTGTTCATACCTCCTTGATATTGTTATCCATGATCCTTTGTCGCCCTAGTACAGTAACCCACTGTCGGCGTACTAGCCAACATGCACCTCCGAGTCGGGTGCTTATGAGGTTCAGACGGGGGGCTTTCGGGGTAATCGCCGGTGGAAGGAAGACGAACGGGGTACCGGGAAGCTCAGAAGAATAGGGGGACGCAAGAACTTTTACTCAGGTTCGGACCCTCCGGAGAGTAACAACCCTAGTCCTGCTTTTCTTGCTATTGCTTGTTTTCTAGCTTGAGAGGATGAAACCTACTAACCATGGATCGACCCCCTTCTCCCATGCCCCCCGGCTCCCTTTTATCCTTGGGCTGGCGGGGGCGCCTGGGAGACTTACATGAAAAGGTGCCCTCATTACACTACCACGGGCGCATTTAATGCGCCCGTCACTTGCTCTTACATCTCACTAACGTCTGCCGCAGCCGTCACAACCCCGCCTCGGGCCCCACGTCCGCCAACGCCACCCGTTCCGTCAAGGGGTGAGGTGCTGCCGTGATGTCACACGTAATTAATGCACGCCTGAGGAAGACGCGCCGCCATACTGCATCCTCCACGCTTTGCATTTAATGCGCACGATTCGCATTAAATGTCCTTAACCTGGGCGCTGCAGCCCCGGGGGTGGACGCCGGGGGAGTGGCCAGCATGCCACGTGTCCTCTGGGCGATCACCTTGCTGGGCGCCCAGGGGCGTGGCTTGATCGCCACATGTCTCTGGACGACCACTGGCCGGGCACCGGTGGTGTGGCTCGACCGCCACCCGCCCATCGGCGACCACCTGGTGGCGCCCGGTGGTGGCTTTGACCGCCACATCATTTGGCGACCACCTTCTTTGGCGCCAGTGGTGTGGTCTGGCTGCCACCTGTCCACTGGGTGACCACCTTGCTGGGCGCCCAGTGGTGTGGCTCGCCACACCGCCACTGGCCCACCGAGCGACCAGCCGGGATCCGCTGCTCGTCGTGGCGGTGGGCCCGGATGCGCCCTGCTCGCCCGGCGATCGTATTTATTGCGGGGGAGTGGGTACCCTGGCGTAAAATACGCCGACAGTAGCCCCCGGGCCCACTCAGGAGCGCTTTTTGGTCTCCCATCTTTCTTTTCTCTCTTTTAAATGCCCTTCGAGGAACCGCTCAATCTCCCGGGTGGGACCATTAAAAGCCCACACGCCCCGCAGCTTTCGAGAGATCTTCTCCTTCTTCCGGTTCTCAAGGCGGTTTGTGCAGTTATTCCCGCCTTGTAACCGCCGCACGACCCTTGGGACGCGCCTTCTTAATGGGGCTTTTGAACTTCCTTTTTGCGAACTGCCGCGCCCTTTCGGTTTTCCCGCCGAGCCTTCCCTCACAGCCTTATAAGAGGTTGACCGAGGGGGGAGCAGTTCTTCCTCCTTCCAACTTCCCTCGCTCTGCTTTTCCTCACTGCTTTGGAGCTCGTTGCTTCTTCTTCTTCTTCCCCGACGCGTTCCGGTACTCTTCTGTGTCCGATGGCTCCGATTCTCCCCTCCTCGTCCATTGAGGAGGAGGTTGCCGCCAGGTTTTCCCGGAACGTAACCGGGGGCGCCCTCCGCGTCCGCGCCGGGACCGTCGAGCCCCGCTGCCAGCCCGGGGAAGTGATTTTCTTTGGGTGGCAGCTTTTAGCCGGCCTGCTGCCGCCAGTCTCTGATTTTTACCTTTCCGTTCTCAACTTCTATGCTATTCACCACATCCATCTTCCCCCCAATTCCGTCATCCTCCTTTCTGCCTTCGCCCACTTCTGCGAAATGTTCGTAGGAGTGTTACCCAATCTCCTTCTCTTTCGTTTCCTTTACACCCGCCGGCGCGCGGCAGCAATCCGCTGTCACCGGAAGCTGCCACTGCGGCTCGCGATGGGGCGTGTCGCGCTACATTCCACTGGATCGCCGGTCCACTGGAGGAATTGGCGCAAAGAGTGGTCAGACGTCGAGGGCGACAGCGGCATTGAAGTCTTTGGAGCTTCCGCTGGTCCGGCGGCCAACTAACTGGGGGGCCCAAGTGAGCGAGACGCCCGAGCTCCAGGCGATGCTAGCCCGCGTCGACCAGTTGCGGGCGGCGGTCCTGACAGGGCCTATGGTTATCCGGGACTTCATCTCCCGGAGACTGTGCCCCCTGCGCCGTCGCGTCCGCCCGGCCTGGCAGTATATGGGCCAGGGCGACGGGACCCGGAGTTTTACTGGAGGTAATCTGCTCCTCCTTGGATCATCCCTTGTCCTTCTTCTGTGTTGACCGAATCTGTTCCTGACAGCATTTCTGTCTCCTAGGGCTTCCTTCTTCTCTTTTCTTTTGTGTTGCCAGCCACCGGGAACTTGTCTGCCGATGTGATTGACAGGTGGATGGCGCAACTGGGCTTTTTCGACCCCGTTCCGCCGTTCCCGGAGGGCGCGGTTCCGCTCTGCCGGTTATCGCCGGGGGAGCGCGCGGCGATAATCCGCGCGCATGCCATCGATGGACGCCATGGGCACACCCGTTGTGATACGCCGGGCACCCCTGATGATCAGGGACCCTCCCCCCGCCGGTGGCCAGGGGAGGGGTGACCAAGGGAGACGCAGGCGCCCAGATGATGACGATGCCGCTGGCGGGCCTTCCCAAAGACCCCGCCTCCTGGGCCCGGCCGGGGCGGGATCCTCCGTGGCGGCCGCGGGCACTTCTTCTGCTGCGGCGGCGGGCTCTTCAGTGGTGGCGGGGGGCTCGACTACCGGTGCGACCTCGTCCTCCCTCGCTCCTGTTGGGGTGGTGACGATGGACCCTCCGGCGCCGACGCTTTTTCAGCCACCGCCGATTCCGACGACAGTGCAACGGCTGCCGCCGCCGCCGCCGGCGGCTTCGACGACGATGCAACGGCCGCCACCGCCGCCGCCACCAGCAACGGCATTTCTTCCTCGCCGGGCCGGGTCCTAGGCCGCCAGACTGCACCGGAGATAGCGCCACGCGGGGGGCTGGTCCTCGCCCCGAGCGTGCCCCGCTTCCCGAGGTCGCCACCTAAGTACTCATTCAAAAACATACATGCAATATGAAAATTAAGTCCTTTCGGATCGTGCCTTACCATTGTTTCCCCCCTTTTTCCAGGGTTCCTGCTCCGGATGACCCCGCCACCCAAGCCGGGGACGATCAGGGTGCCGTGGCTGCAGGGGACGCGCCGCCCGGGGTCGCTGAGCCCCAGGACGAGCAGGTGGAGGGGGGCGACCCCCAAGCGGTCGCTGCTGCCGCCGTTGTTCAGGACCCAGGCCCGCTCGGCCCCGTGCCTACCCTGGATCCCCCTACCGCCTCCGTTCCTTCGGCAGACGCGGACGCTCTGCTGGCGGCTCTTAGCGAGCTCTACTCCAGCACGAGCACTCGTCTGGTGACAAGCAAGGAGCGGCTGACGGAGGCGGGAGCCAAAATCAACCGCCTCCGCAAGGAGGTGGAAGACTTACGCGAATGGGGCGCGGGGCTGGAGATGCAGCTGCGGCGGGAGCGAGAGCAGCGGGAGCAAAGCGCCCGCCGCGCCGAAGAGCTCTCCGCGGAGCTGGAGGCGGAGAGGACCGACTGGGCCCAGTCGGAGGTGGACACCATAAGGATGCTACGCCACGCCTTCAACCGGACGGTGGCCAGTCTTGCTCCACTGGGCTGGAGCAGCCGGATCCGCGGGAGGAGATGCCGCAGCATTATGCGTTCTGCCTCTGCCGAACCGCGGACTTCCTCACGTGCCTGCCCGCCGCCCTTACCGCCCGGTCCGCCCAGGAGGGGCGCAGCTGGCGGCCACGGCGAAATGCGTCTGGCGCTGCGCGCCAGCCGTGATGCCAACTTCGATCCCGCGGCCACTGTCCAAGGGGTTGAAGGCGACTGGGCGCAGGCGGAGGAGCGGGTCCACGACGCCTCCGAGCAGGTTGCTGCACAGTTGGCGATGGAGAACCCCCAAATGGAGGCGGCGGCGGAAGACGTGGCGCTGTGGGTGGATGTTGGACCAGTTGCTGAAGACGTTGCGGCTGCCGAGGCAGCAGCGGAGGACGAGGAGGATCCCCCAGCTCCCCCAGTAGTGTAGCTTTTTTTTGTTTTTGCCTGTAAAGACTTCAGATGCAAAACATTTTAGATGAAACGGAAGCACAAGCTTCCCACTATGTCACTTAGAGTTCGCTTTTACCCTAATCTTTCCGGTTCCGCGCGAACAAACATATGACCATTTAAAGACTTAAGGTCTTGCACCAGGGAATCACTTCCCTCGAACCCCTTGCCTTAACAAAATTTTACCTCCCAGATAGCCTCTAGAGAACGAACGCTTAGCGAGTCGGGGCAGGACCTTAGGTTCTTGGCAATGGTGTTCAAGTCGCTGACCCCCACGGGGACACCCGGAGTGTCATGACCGTGCTGGGGATCGTGCTGAACTAGCCATCCAATCACCCACTCCCGCACGCCGCTCTCACTTAGCGATTCCGCCTTTGCTATTGGGTTTTCGCAGGATTGCAGGGTACCAGAGGCAAGTGCCCTAGCACTGCCTGACAGTGGGCAAGAGACCGAAAAGAGGGTAGGAAGAACAACTATTTTGGATAAGGAAAGTGAATATTTAATTTCAAACAGAAGGCCTCCCCCGACCCGCGGCGGAGAGGAAGACACACTCCGGCCGGTCGGGGAACGGAGCCTGGGACTTACAACCGATCAAGGGTAGAACTTGCGCAGATTTTCTATATTCTGGGAGTTCGCCAGTTCTTCACCATCTTCAGTGGCCAGCCTGACCGCCCCGGGACGAGAGACTGAGACCACTTTGAAGGGTCCCTCCCACTGGGGAGATAGTTTATGCAACCCGGCATGCGACTGGATTCTTCGCAAGACCAGGTCGCCCGCTGCCAGTGCTCTCTCATTGACCCGGGAGGCGTGGTACCGCCTGAGACTTTGCTGGTACCTTGCAGCACGTAGAGCCGCCCGATCTCGCGCCTCTTCCAGGAGGTTGACGTCGTCCCGACGCAAATCTTCCTGGTCTTCTTCCACGAACGCAGCAACGCGTGGTGATCCCAGTTCCAGTTCTGAAGGGAGGATAGCTTCCGCACCGTAGACCAGGAAGAAAGGGGTTTCCCCGGTGGCCCGACTAGGGGTAGTCCGAAGTGACCACAACACCGCCGGGAGCTCTTCAGTCCATCGGGTCCCACGCTTGTGGAGTCGATCAAATGCCCGGGCCTTGAGGCCCTTCAAAGACCTGGGCCCGCTCGACTTGGCCGTTGCTCTTGGGGTGGGCGACCGAGGCAAAGCAGACCTTGGTGCCCATCTCTTCGCAGAAATCTAAGAAGGCCGCGTTGGTGAACTGTGTACCGTTGTCGGTGATGATGCGGTTGGTGACCCCAAAGTGGGCGAAAATCCCTTGCATGAACTTGACTGCAGCTGCGGCGGTGATGGACCTTACTGCCTCGGCTTCCACCCACTTAGTGAACTTGTCGATGGCGACGAACAGGTGGGTGTAGCCCCCTGTGGCCCGCGGGAACGGGCCCAGGATATCCAGCCCCCAGACCGCGAAGGGCCAAGAGAGCGGGATAGTTTGCAGGGCTTGGGCCGTTTGGTGGATCTGCTTGGCGTGGAACTGGCACGCCTCACATCTCGTCACCATCTCGCAGGCATCCTGGAGGGCGGTTGGCCAATAGAACCCTTGACGGAAAGCTTTTCCCGCCATCGTTCGTCCGGACACATGGCTCCCGCACACGCCTCCATGGATATCCGAGAGCAAACTGCTCCCCTCTTCCTGAGTGATGCACTTCAGAAGAATTCCGTTCTTACCCCGGCGGTACAGGTCCCCGCCCACCAGGTGTCGGCGTTTCGGGGCACCGGCTAGTAAATTTGTATAGGTCGACGGGGGTGCACGCTCCCTCTCCTCGAACGGCTTGACTCAGGTGAGCACAAGATGTATACTGGTTCGGGCAGAACGTCCCTACTCCAGTTCGTGTGAGTTGGATCGTATTGATTCTCCTTTCTTGTTCGTTCTTTACACGCTTCCCCCTCCCGCCTTTATATAGGCGAGGTGGGAGGTTACACTGTTGGTTTGGAAAAAAGAGGAAAAGACTGTGCTCTTGGTTGTCCGAAAGTGGCGGGCTGATAGGATCGCCCGCTCCCCTGCCTCTTCTTTGTCGCCGTAGTTGCCGCGCGCTCGTAGTAAATGCGGGTCGGGAACTTGTGCCGCTGCGTCGTCGTCATTATGGCCGGCATTTAATGCGCCCGATATGCAATAAATGCCGTCGCTTCTCCGGGATATCGAAGACCAGGTCGTGGGTTCGGACCTTACCCGGTGGTCGTAACTTCGGGCCTTGATCGGCCTGGGTCGGCCCGTGCGTCTTTTTGGGCCGCTGAGGATACCATGGTGCGGGTACTCGTCACCAGGGTATAGCACTTGGCCTTTCGTGCTACTTTCTCTGCTGACGCATCATCGTCGGGGCACACTTGATCCCGCAGGTAGGCCAGGATCGGATCCATCCATGTGCCTTCCCGGTCAAGTACAACGACCACGAAGTGGTCGTCCGGGTACTCTGCCTGGCCGGGCGTTTCCGCCGGAACCACTTTCCCTCCAGAGGCGAGGACTGAAGCGGCATCACCATCGTCCCCGCCAGAAACGGGGGCTGCGATGGACGGTCGCGGAAGCCTTTCTTCAAAGACCCCGACCGGCACAGGAGATCTGGTTGAGGCGAGCTGGGCGAGCTCGTCCGCCAGATGGTTGTCGCGCCGGGGGATGTGAGTATACCCCAACCCTTCGAAATGCCGTTCCAATTTCCTGACCTCCGCCAGGTACGCCGCCATGACGGGGTCAGGACAGGAGAAATCTTTCCTTGCCTGATTGACGACCAGCAGGGAGTCGCCCTTTACTTGCAGGCGCTGGACACCGATGGCTGCGGCGGCCCGGAGCCCATCCAGCAAGCCCTCGTACTCGGCGACGTTGTTAGTGGCCTTGAAGTCGAGGACGACCACGTACTTGAGGAGGTCCCCGGTCGGAGAGACCAGGAGAACCCCAGCCCCCGCGCCTTCAAGCCTGAAGGACCCGTCGAAGAAGAGCGTCCAGGGGGAGGGCGCGGAGACCTCGTCAGCTTCGGACTCAGCTGGAGTCCACTCGACGACGAAGTCCGCCAGCCTTTGACTCTTTATCGAGGTACGAGGAGCGAACTTGACACCGAACTCCCCCAGCTCGACGGACCACTTTGCGATGCGGCCCCCTGCTTCTCGGTTGTGGAGGATCTCGCGCAGGGGGTATGAGGAGACCACTGTGATCTCTCTTCCTTGAAAATAGTGCCGCAACTTTCGTGACGCCACCACCACAGCATAGACCATCTTCTGAGCCTGAGGGTACCTTGTTTCCGCGTCGTGAAGCATCTTGCTGACGTAGTAGACCGGCCGTTGGACGCCTTCTCGCTCTGCCACCAGCGCCGCGCTCACTACGGAGGGGCTAGCCGCCACATACAGCAGCAGCGGCTCGCCTGGCTCGGGGGCGACCAGCACTGGGGGAGAGGAGAGGTACTGCTTCAATCCTTCGAACGCCTGCTGGGCTTCTGGGGTCCATTCAAACGAGTTGGTCTTCTTCAGCTGCTTGAACAGCGGCAGGCTTTTCTCCCCTAGCCGAGCTATGAACCGGCCAAGGGAGGCCAGCCGGCCAGTCAAGCATTGCAGTTGCTTGAGGCGGGTAGGCGGCTGCATCCGCTCAATTGCTTCTATCTTCTCTGGGTTGACCTCGATCCCGCGGCTGGAGACCAAGAACCCGAGTAGCTTCCCGGATGAGACACCAAACACGCACTTCTCGGGATTCAACTTTATACAGTATTTTCTGAGGCGGGAGAAGGTCTCATCCAGGTCCTGGACAAGCTCATTGGCCTTTTTTGTTTTTACCACCAGATCATCAACATACACTTCGAGGTTCCTCCCTATTTGGGGCCGAAACACAATGTGCATGGCCCGCTGATAGGTGGCACCAGCGTTCTTCAGCCCGAAGGGCATCCTGACGTAGCAGTATACACCGAGAGGAGTCACAAAGGCGGTTTTTTCTTCGTCTTCCTGCGCCATACTGATTTGATGATACCCGGAGTAGGCGTCGAGGAAACACAGGGCTTCACACCCCGCCGTGGAATCGACGACGATGTCTATCCGTGGCAGGGGGTACAGGCCCTTGGGGCAGGCTTTATTGAGGTCGGTGAAGTCGATGCACATTCGCCACTTCCCGTTGGACTTCTTTACGAGCACGGGGTTGGCCAACCACTCCAGATAGGTGGCCTCCCGCACAATCTTGGCAGACAAAAGCTTCTCCACCTCGTCCCGAATGGCGTCTTGCCGCTCTGACGCCTGCCGCCGGATCTTTTGTCGAACCGGGTGCGCTCCAGGGAGTGTTGCCAGTCAGTGCTCGATCACCTCCCTGGGGACCCCGGTCATTTCTGATGGTTTCCAGGCGAACACATCCATGTTAGACCGGAGGAAGGTGACGAGCGCGCCTTCCGATTTGGCGCTGAGGTCGGTGCCGATCTTGACGACCTTGCCCGAGCCCTCCTTGCCCACGGGGACCGCCTTTGCCTCGCCCGAAGGCCTTGGCGGAGCGCGGGTCCTGACCGAGGGGGAGCTCTGGCTGTCGTCCTTATCGCGGGCCGAGCAGGTGGTGCCGGCCAGGTCCTGCAGCTGCTTGCTGAGACGCAGGGCTTCCAGTCTATCCACCTTCACCGTAATTGGACCCCCAGGCCCGGGAATCTTCACCAACATGTAGGCATAGTGAGCGACCGCCATGAACTTGACCAAGGCCGGACGGCCAAGCAGGGCGTTGTAAGGGAGGTCGAAGTCGGCGACCTCGAAGTCGACCAGCTCCGTCCGGAAGTTTTCCGCACTTCCGAACGTAACAGGCAACCGGACCTGCCCTAGGGGCAAGAGGCCCACCCCGGGGGTGACTCCGTAGAAGAGTGGGGCCGGGCGCAGCTCCTCATACGGTATCTGGAGCTCTTGGTACGCCCCAACTGACAGCAGGTTGATGGCGCTACCTCCGTCAACGAGGACCCGCCCGAGCTTCGCGTTGCGAACCGTGGGAGAGACCACGATCGGCAAATGGCTCGGGCCGGAGACGTTCTCCGGGTGGTCGGCCCGGCTGAAAGTGATCGGTTGTTCTGACCACTTCAGCAGCCTACTCGCCCCAGAGGATGATACGGTGGCGCAGACCTGCCTCAGATCCCGCTTGTACTGCGAGTTCGATGAGTAGGTGCCTGAGCCACCGTGAATGAACGCCACCGTGTGCTCCGCCTGTTGGAAGGCTAGTGGAGCCGAGTCTTCGTTGTCGTCGTCTCCGTGGTCTTTCTCGCGGTGCTTCTTGAGCCGCCTGTCTACCAGCTTGGACACAACTTGGCAGTCCTCCAAGTCGTGTCCACTCGTTCGATGGATGGGGCAATAGGGCTTGCCCCCATCGTCTTCGCGACAGGGCGAGCGGCGGCTCCTGCGGTCGCCGCGCCGGTCCCGGCGCTCATCTCTCTGGTCTTGATCGTCGCGACGCCGGGATTTGGTCTCTGGTTCGGCAACCAGGACTTCCCTACCGTGGCCTCCTTTCGCTTCTTCTTCTTCTTCTTCTTCTTGCGGTCGGAGGACTTCAAGGTGCCGGCGTCGCCGGTGTCGGTAGGCCTTGTCGCACACTTCCGAGCCTCGGCCGCCCTGGCGCACTTGTGCGCCAGGGAGAACAACTCGGACGTGGTTGAGATGATGCGGGTAGCCATCTTCTCCCGCATCTTCTGGTCCCGGACCCCCCTCCGGAAAGCAATGATCACCGACTGCTCAGAGATCCGGGGGATCGTATTGCGGCAGTGGCTAAACCACCGGATGAACTCTCTCAGGGACTCCCCCTCTGTCTGCTCCAGAGTGTGGAGGTCGTCCTCCACGCCTGGTTGAGCGTAGGAGCCCTGAAAGTTGGCGACGAAAATGTCGCACACCTCCTCCCACGAGTGCACGGAGCCTCGCGGGAGGTTAAGTAGCCAAGACCGGGCAGAGCCCGTAAGCGACGTCGGGAGGTAGTTGGCCATAACCCTCTCGGACCCTCCCACCGCGCGCACCACCGTGGTGTAGATTTGCAGGAACTCCTCCGGGTTGGTGGTGCCGTCGTACTTCTCGATGGAGCCGGGGCAGAATCTCTCCGGCCACGCAGCTTGCCGTAGACGGAGGGAGAACGCCTGGCATCCAACGTTGTAGGGGGAGGAGCGTCGCTCGCCAGCCCCTCGACCCTGAGACGGGGTCGAAGAGTGTGAGTCTACGCTCTCCTGAGTGTCAGAGGGGGAAACCCCCTATTGATCAGTGGGTCCCCGGGGGTTGGCGCGCCGCTGTGAGCGCTCGCGGCGCCCCCTGAGGACGTGGCGTAGGTCGCCGTCACGCTGGAACCACCTCTCGTCCAGGCTAGCTCTCAGGTCTTCGCGATTCCCCTTGACTTGGGGGGACTACGAGAAGAGGCGGAGTCACGTGCACGTCCCCCTGTAACAGAGGGGGCTGCAACCAGGACTCCCTTCCCTTTGTCCCGGCCCCTGATGCCGGGAGAAGTCGTCGTGTGGCGGCTGGAACCCGGCGCGTTGGTTGCGCGGGCTCCTTGCCGCCACATGCCGGAAGCCCCCGGCTGGGTTGCCGCTTCAACCTGTTGTTGAGCGGCATCGACTAGGTGGACGATATCCCGCAGCCATGGAGTGGCTGGGGTGTCACCCCCGGGCCGATCGGAGGGTGATCGAGGAGTAGCCGGGCCGCATGAAGGCTTCGCGCGGGGGTGTCGTCCCCAGCCAAACGCCGCTGATTAGACGGTGACCCCCGGGCGTGAGAGCCGCGCGCGCCCCTCCCACAGCAGAGGGACCCGGCTGGCCCGGCTCCTTCCCCGGACGCCGGGACCGGCTACGGGCGCTGCTTTCCTCGGGTAGATTGCTGCGCTTGGAGTGCGACTCCGCCATGCAGACGATCGTCCCGACTTCTTCTGAGCTCCGAGCTGGAAACGGAAGGAAGAGGGCAATCTAACCACCAATAGCCCCTACCTGGCGCGCCACTGTCGGCGTACTAGCCAACAGGCACCTCCGAGTCAGGTGCTTATGAGGTTCAGACGGGGGGCTTTCGGGGTAATCGCCGGTGGAAGGAAGACGAACGGGGTACCGGGAAGCTCAGAAGAATAGGGGGACGCAAGAACTTTTACCCAGGTTCGGGCCCTCCGGAGAGTAACAACCCTAGTCCTGCTTTTCTTGCTATTGCTTGTTTTCTAGCTTGAGAGGATGAAACCTACTGACCATGGATCGACCCCCTTCTCCCATGCCCCCCGGCTCCCTTTTATCCTTGGGCTGGCGGGGGCGCCTGGGAGACTTACATGAAAAGGTGCCCTCATTACACTACCACGGGCGCATTTAATGCGCCCGTCACTTGCTCTTACATCTCACTAACGTCTGCCGCAGCCGTCACACCCCCGCCTTGGGCCCCACGTCCGCCAACGCCACCCGTTCAGTCAAGGGGTGAGGTGCTGCCGTGATGTCACACGTAATTAATGCACGCCTGGGGAAGACGCGCCGCCATACTGCAGCTTCCACGCTTTGCATTTAATGCGCACGATTCGCATTAAATGTCCTTAACCTGGGCGCTGCAGCCCCGGGGGTGGACGCCGGGGGAGTGGCCAGCATGCCACGTGTCCTCTGGGCGATCACCTTGCTGGGCGCCTAGGGGCGTGGCTTGATCGCCACGTGTCTCTGGACGACCACCTGGCTGGGCACCCAGTGGTGTGGCCTGACCGCCACCCGTCCACTGGGCGACCACCTGGCTGGGCGCCCAGTGGTGTGGCCTGGCTGCCACCTGTCCACTGGGCGACCACCTTGCTGGGCGCCCAGTGGTGTGGCCTGGCTGCCACCTGCCACCTGTCCACTGAGCGACCAGGCTGGGGATCTGCTGCTCGTCGTGGCGCTGGGCCCGGATGCGCCCTGCTCGCCCGGCGATCGTATTTATTGCGGGGGAGTGGGTACCCTGGCGTAAAATAAATATTTTTGATAAAATATTCTTTAATTAGGGGAAAAGACTATTTGGCAGACATTTTAGATGGATCAAATGGTATGGAATGCAAATTGGAGTTAGATGGATATTAGTGATGATGTGGGGGTAGTCATTATGAAATTGATCCATGAGTGGTGATAGTTGAAATATTGAGGAGTTGGATTGTGATAGTGATTCGCCATGTGATTAGTATGGATTATGGGAGTATTGGAAGATGTATGATATTAAGAAGAGTAGTCGGTAAGATTAAATAAATAATATTGAGATTCCTACTTGTGGATCAAATAGAATAAGTGATGAATTATATTTCGGTGGATTTAACAAGCATACTATGTGATTTTAGAGATGACAATGCAAAGGGTTACACTAGATGATATTGAGAATGACACTCGGTGATTTAGTCAATGATATTACTAAATATACTCGATGGAGTAAGTGGATAATATTGAGGATCATACTCGGTGGTTTAGTAGATGATTTTGGGGAATATGGTCTCGCGATAACCATTTATGCAGGATTATGAATAATGTGGATTATGTGTGATTAGTTTAGTAAACTTGGTATCATTGGTTATGGAAATAGCTGTAGTCGATGAATTAATGAAGTCTTGGATTTATAGAATCTTTCTTGAAAGATACTTGGGGTGAGATTATGAATTATTCTTGGTGGATTAAAGTAGATGATTTAGAGGTGATAATGTGAAGGATTAAATATATGATGTTATGAAGTATCATCGGTGGATTGTATTCTAGGTGATTAGAGATGATATTGTGAAGTATTCTCTGTGGTTTAGTAGATGGTTTTGCGAAATATTCTTAGTGGAGGATAAGATTGATCGCCGGTTGAGTGATGGATAAATCAATAATACAAGTTATAGTCCAAGGGAAATATTTCATATACAAACATGATTGTGATTTAATATGATTTTGGAGTTTTGATAGTACCATGATATACTTACTACTTGTTGGATACTATATTGAATTGGATTATTCATATGATTGTACAATTATGGCAATTTAAGGATTATTGGAGATTGTAAAATTGATTATAAGGATTGTAATCAAACCCTGAGGTTTGTATTTTATAAAATAAACTATTGGTGGAATATAATAGTACGGTAGAAATGCTTAGACTCGCAATCGGTCAGTATTCACCTATGGGTGGGAATTTCATTTTAACTCTTGAAAACTTGTGTTGGAAGTTATAGGCAGAGAGTATTGCCGTTGGTTTACAAAATAAAAATAAAATAAAAAGGGTTTGGACTTGGGCGGAATGGTTTGTCTGGCGGGTGCGGATGGAGCACTAGACTTCATTGTGCAAGTACCGCCCCAAGTCAATTAAGGACCGACGCTTATGACTGTCTCCATTCTAAACATAACCGTACAACCACATGTCAAAGTGGGCACGACCTAGCTGAATAATTTGTAGAAACCTAACTTAGACTCACCGGATGGTGGAATGTGAGTGCCGGATAGAGACAAGACTGTTTTTCTCATACGGCGCAAGAGGGGGCTTCTGTACTGGGCGGCTAGAACCCTAATAGCGGTGAAACCTCAGCGGGTGGGTCAGGTTAGGCGTATACATTGTAAAGGCATTGTCATGATATTCCTACCGGCACACCCAAGGAAGTGTGCTAATAGCTTGGCATCAAGGGGATATCATGTCTTGTGGGTAAAGCTGTACACCTCTGCAGAGTTAAAATTATTCGAATAGCCGTGTCTACGGTCAAAGGCAAAGCTTGCTGAATGCTTTCATATTGGTAGACTTTTGTATTTGTTTTCAAAACTGATGATTTGGGATCTGGGAGTGGTTAGAACTCTCGGGTGTGCTACTGGCGGCTAGAGCCAGGTAGGTGGAATGAACCTGATTTTATGAACCATGGCAGACAGAGCCATGTGAATGGATTGAACCCTGATCTTCTTGAGATGTGGCGGATAGAGCCTGTATACTCGTGAATGGTGGCTAGAACATTCACTGAACTATTACATAATTCAATTGTTAAAAAGAATTGCTAAAATGCGCTTTGTGAAATTTATTAACAAGTATGGGTTGATAAAACTTGGCTTTATGCAAAAGAACCATATTATGCCATCATTGGATAGCCTACATTATGCATTTTTCCCAAACTTGCTGAGTACTTTATGTACTCACGTGCTATATCCTAAACCTGTCTCAGAAGTGAAAGAAGCTGTCAAAGGAGATTCCAACGACTAGGACGCGCTCCCCACTCGATTGCCTGTGGGCATTTGGATGGGTCGTCTTGGTGTTTCCGTCTTCCGCTGCTGTTATGCTTGCTGTTCAGCCTGTTGAGGCCGTAATGGTAAACCTTGACCATAAGGTCTTTGCTGTTATTCGGTGTTATTCTTATTTGGTTATATATAATCGTGATGTGGCTGTTGATTCTTCACTGTTGGACTATGTGTACTAGCTACTGATCTGGGACTAGTACAGAAATACACAGGAGATTCCGGATAGCCGATCCGGGGGCTCACAACAGTCTCTCCCGAGGTGGCAGCAACAATTAGTGGCTTCGTTAGGTGCGGCCACGAGGGGCTCCGTACGGCAGCACCTGAGGAAGGAGGAGGACACGTTGTGTGTTGGTACTTGGTAGCTGTGACCAGAGCAAGCTTCAAATTTTCATTTTGATAGAATTCTCGGGGTGGCTGAAATCCAAAATCTCGATAAGATATCGACATTTTAAACAAAATTCAAAAATTAAATTTTAAATCTGGTTTTTTTTTTCAACCAGGAAATATGATATTTTGGTCAATTTGTTTTGACAAAAAATGATTAAAAATATGTCAAAATTTTTTGTCGGTGGTATTGATCCTTAATCCAATCAAATTCAACCAAGAAATATAAAAAACCAGTAAAAAAACATCTAGATTTTGGGCAAAATCACCGAGATCTCGCTGAAATTTGCATAGGTATTGTAGTATTTTGAATTTTTTAAAACTTTTTTACCCGACCGAGATTTAGGAACTCAGGGGTCCAAAATCCGAAATCTCAGTTAAGATTTTCGAAATCTCGCCAGAATTTAGATCCATGCACTAGAGAGTGCAGCTAGAAGAAAACAAAGAAGAAAGAGACGTGTGGCTCCTGTGGCTGCAGTAAAGAGAAAAAGGTTCAGTTTGGTTCCCGTGGCTACAGTAGGTGGAGATTATTATCCCTCCATTATATCTGGGAGGTTTCAAGCCTCCTCAAGCCTCCACCTCACCCTTGGAGATTGATTCAATTGGCAGCAACATAGGAAATCAACGTAGGAAAGAGAAATAACCGAAAAAGAAAAAGAATAAATTGAGAAAATTTTAGGAGGTTCTTTCGGGGTTGTGCTTTATGTACTGGATTCTTGTGGGTGATTTTTCATGATAATCCATGAGTATGAATTTTGATCTACTAACTATTATTTGCATACAATTACTTTTTAGTTTGTATGTTTAATCTAGTTACTAATTATTGTTTACATACAATTGCTTTCTATATTACATGTTTAATCTAGTTTTCTTTCATGGTCTTAGATTAATTATTCTAGATTGATTTTTTAAGTTTGATCATTATTTTATTATTTTACAGAATTAACAAAAACACAAAAAATAGATTTTAGGTGGAGTAGTTTATACCAATTTACCTTCTTTCTGTTCGGTGCGCCTCAATCCTTCAACAGATTGAAGTTTCCCTATAGAGATCTTAGTGAGGTTTAGAAATACTTGGGATTTGTATGCCCTGTAAGTAGCGGGTAGCGCCATAGTGCATTATCGTGCGCTTCAGCTGCATACCAGGACACCCGTCCAAGGCTCAAAAGTCGTAGTTATATATCATTGTGTTCAAAGGTGTGCATTGATCAACGAGAAGCTCAGAGTCCTCGACCTTCCAGTGAGTGAGCAATGGCGGCACATATCCAAGCATCCATTTACCTCTGACAAGAATAGCACACCCGGATCACGAAGCTTGAGTTCCTGGATTGACCGACACTGGCTTCTTCGGCTCTGGGTGTCAAGAAGGAACGTAGTTGCCTGCTTGGCGTGGCGTCGCATTGCTCGGCCGACGCTCAAAACATTGCAGGGAGGGACCGTCGTGATCGAGCGCACTCCGCTCCCGCATGGCATCCATCTCTGTCAACTTCTCTTGCCTTCTCCTCCTTCCCGTACCATGTCACGTACGGTCTCGGTCAGGGTTAATCATTCCGTTTTGATCTTATTTTTTTGACCGGTCCACGGTAGCAAAATTTGCAAAAAATAAAACAAAATCTGAGAAAAATTGAACGGTTTCGAAAGTCAAATGAATTTAAAATATAGTCAAATAATGGAGCGAAATTCGAATGAAAAGGTTGAATTTAGCTCGAAAAGATGAGAGCTTTTCTCGAAAATCAACGACAGGTTAAAAAATTGAAAAAATATAAAAAAAAAATTATAAAAAATATTGTAAAATTTGTAAAACAACCATTAAAGGTCCAAAAAAAAGGAAACATGTTACAAATATATAAAAAATATAGAAAGTACCAACAAAAATTCCGGCATGATCTTTCGTAAATATGAAAAAATATCGGCATGCTATTTGCTATATTTAAAATAATTGCAAGTTGTCACATCAATACAAGTGCGAAAATATGCATTCACATAATCGCATAAAACTCAAAGTAAATTTAAAATGTAAGAAGATGGTAATGAAACGAGAAGTTTTGGTAGTGCATGCATGTATACAATGAGAAAGATTTTCAATATTAGATAATGTTAACATATTAAAATATATCATAGCAAGATAATTTTTGTGTATACAAATATTGCTACTTGAATAAATAGTACTATTTTCGAGGTTCATCCATTGCTACTAAATATACTTAAGCAAATATTGCAAATAAATATAATTGAACAAATATTGATGCTAAATAACTTGAACAAATATTGCTACTATAAACAAATATTTCAGTGCTTCTATGCTTCCCCTCTCAGTATATGTTACACAAATTTTAAAAGCAAGCAAAGGGGTAAGTAATCACCATCTATCTTTCATGCATGCTTTAATAGTTGTGAAACTTTTAAAAAGAAAAGCACAAAAGCACCTCTCATTGAACAAATATTGCTGCTTGACATACTTCAACCAACATTACTAGTTGACATACTTGAACAAATATTGCTACTAAATATAATTAAACAAATATTGTTATTAAAATATGTTAAAGTAAATACTACCACTTGACATACTTGAACAAATACTGCTACTAAAAATACTTCTAATTTCTTTTTTTGGATTTTCTAATTTCTATATTTTGAATGGCTCAAAAGCGTCTCCAAACTTTATTTTTAAAACAATATTCACGCCAAAGATCAAAAAACTATTAACACTAATTTTAGAGAATTTTATATATATATTTTTTCATATTTTTGAATTTTAATTTGAATTTGAGCAAAAAATCAAACAAAATTCTTTTTCAAGATGGAGCGGTAAGAACGAATTTCTTGAAATTCGAATGAATTTTGTCGAAAACTTAAACCATGGTCTCGACCCTAATGCGCTTCAGCGTGTGGTACTATGGCAGAAGCATGTCGTAGACGTCAAACCTGTACTTGGGTGTGCTGTCATGGAAGGTAGCACCACCACTTTGAGAGGGCGGTGGTGATCATAACGGTCGTGCAGTGATAAAGTTAGGATAAAAATAAAGAATAGATCCAAAAAATTAAATTAAATTGAAATAAATATATTAATCAGCTTACGTTCTATGGTGATAACCATAGCGGTCCGTGCAACTGCATCCATTCTGTTGAGGATCATGGCCAGTAAACTCGTCAGGCAAACTGCTGATTCTGTCTTCGTCATCGCGGTGACGGCGATGCATCAATAGACAGTTGGGGTGAAAGGTTAATTGGGAGCTAGCCGGGTACTTGTCACACCTGCTCAATAGAGATCCCAAGATTATGACTCGTTTGGACTACGGATTTTTGTGTGTGTGTTTCAGATTCACGTGGAAATTGAATTTGATGTGAAACTCCAGAATTAAGGCCCATTTGGAGTACGTTTTTTTCTCTCCTCAGATTGACATGGAAATTAAACTTGATATGAAACTCCAGAATTTCAGAAACTCCACTCCGGATATTAGATGTTAATGGTCTAAATACATGTCCTCGAAGAACCGTAGGCCTAATTTTCCTCAGACACGCCAGATCGTGATTATGATGCCTATCAAATCGATGGCTCTGACAGCATCGCACCGCGGAGTGCGCAACATGGTTCATCAGGCGGCCACATCGTGTGCCGGACCAATGCATTCCAATTGGCTTTTATGTCCCGCATTTTCACACCAAGTAATTTTTTTTAAGGGTATAAACAAGCACACGCACTCATATCCTACACACATCTACTCAATTTTTTTTTTAAAGTATCATAGCTAACGATGAGCTCTTCAATTTTTCTTTCTGGTATCAAATAGAAAATCCAAACACGTTTGATAAAACAACCATAATTTTTAACTCGTAATTCCGATCATGGTGTTCTTTGGTTTGTTGGAAAGCTAAGGAGAAGTTTCACCCGAAAATTAGACCCATCACACACCCAAGCATGCCTGCTAAAGGAACATACTATACCACTGAATACGTATACACGTGTATACCCAAAATAAATGAGGAGAGACTCTAGCTCGAAGCCAAACCGACGGGACGAACCCCATCGCTCCTCGGTAGGGCTGTAAAAAAAGCTCGAGGCTCGCAAACTGTTTGAGCTCGATTCGTTCCAGGCTCGATTCGAGCTCGACTCGAGCCTGGAACGAACCGAGCTCGAGCCTGCCTTCAAGCTCGCGAGCTTCACCGAGCCGAGCTCGAATAGCTCACGAGCCTACTCGAGTTTGAATCGAGCTTCCGTGAAACGAACTTTCTCGAGCTTGTTATCGAGCTTACTCGAGCCGAACTTACTCGAGCTTGTTACCGAGCCTACCAGATTAACCGAATTTACTCGAGCTTACCGATCTTATTCGAGCTTATCAGCTTACCGAGCTTACTCGAGCCGAGCTCGAGCCGAGCTCGAGCCTGGATCTAGGCTCGGACCCCAACTCGAGCTCGGCTCGAGCCTTACCGAGCTCGAGCCTGACAGCCCCAGGCCCGCTCGAATTCGGCCCGTTTATAGCCCTACTCCTCGGCACTGAGCTAATGCTCAGTCCTCTACGCGAAGTTATTTCTACTCCATGGCTCCATGCAGTATTCGCTGATCGTCTCTTCCTGTGGCCCCCGCCCGCCCGCCGCGGCGCGCGGGTCTTGGGTGATGAAAGAAAGACAAAAAGAAGAGGATGCTCCGAGAGTACCTTCGCGGGGTATGTTGTACCGACTGCCCACTCCTCCCACTTCAGTTTTGCGAGTTGTGCTCGTTAGTACCTGAGCTAAATGGGTTTTACAGCTCCCGCCATGACTCGAAGCAATCGCGCTTATACTTCTTCTTTTTTTGAAAGAAACAACCACAAATAACGGCGGCTTGCTCCTTGCGGTAAAAGAGGGATTGCAATTTATGTTCTTCCTATCTCCTACAGCATATGATAGCTCCAAACATTCACGGAGCAAATAAGCATATTATATTTCGCAGTTTGCTACTCCCTTCATTCATTTTTATAAGGCGTATTTTAATTTGGCATAAGAATTAGGTTGCGTTGAAATTGAGAAAGGTACGAGAGTCATCACTTAATTATCTTGAAAGATGAAAGATCTACTTTGTGTGAGCGGTAATAAATAAATGCATATGGTTGAGAGAGAATAAATAGGGGTATAGAAGGAAAGGCCTCATTAAGGGTGCGTTTGGCTGCCTGTATCAAGTGGTACATATATGAGATGGTTTTAAAAAAAACCATTCATGCGTTTGGTTACTTGAATGGAACTATCCTATCCTAGATTAAGTTATACAAATTTGAGAAATATTCCCTCTAACTACTGAACCATCTCACCAAAAATAATGGAACCAAATGGTACAGGATCATCCCACCCTATTCAACCTCATCCTATGAATCAAACACACCTTAAATCTACCTGCAAGCTTTATATTTGTGAACAAGACCATTCAAAAAATAAGCCTTATAAAATGAACGGAGGGACTAGTCCGGGAAAAACAAATCTTTTTAGACTTCTCTTAACTAGTCCGTTTTCATGTAGTACTTTACTGTGTGGGTTAGGGTACATCTAATTGTTCTCCGCATAAGAGAATCATCATACAAAAATAACTTTCAAATGCGTTTAGGATACTAGCTAGTCAAACTAGGTAGCATTTATTTCCATTTAGAGGGACGAAATGAGTTTGTTGTATACATTAGTTGCATAATTATTTTCTAAATATTGATTAGATTTTGTAACAGTTAGATGTCTTCGTCTTTCTCTCCTCCCTACCTATTCTCTTCTCCCCCACCTCCAACTAGGAATGAAAATGGGTAGGGGTGAAACCGGATCGGATACGGGCGGATATTGCTCGTTCCGTATCCTAATCTATATTTTTTTTCCCGGATTTGGAGTCGGATACGGATACGAATTCGGATTATTCAGGATTCGAATACGGAGCGGATACCTGACGGATTCGGGTCGGGATCGGATAGTAGTATAATACATAATTGTGTACGTAAAAGAAAGAATGAAGCATTAACCTTACAACATTAGTTTAAGTCATAATTATTTCAACGTAGGATAGTAGTATAGTTAGAGGTGCAAATGGGTCGGATATAAGGAGAGAGATCGAGACATAAAGAAAACAGAGAACAAGGGGAGATCTTCCATCAAACTTAACCTTACGGAATAAATTCCCGGAGATATTAAATAGTGTTGAATTGTCATATTCTGACAAACTGAAGATATACTTCTCTCATAATAAGGACTACTCGGATTTGTTTGCTATGCTTCAATTTAACGACTCAACTAATTCCAGTAATTTGAATAGAAAAGAAGTTTATCAAATAAGTTGAACAAATCAATTTAGGTAAAAGCATTATGTCATCACTCTAATTGTTTGTTGATAGATTTGTTGAAGTTCACTCTTAATAACAAAGTAGTGTTTTTTAGTGCCAATATCAAACAACTACTCTATCTATCCAATAATGAACCAAATTAATGGAAGAATAACTAATTTTACCAAGATATTTGGGTCGGATATTTACCGGATATCGAGTCGGATATTGCTCTTCCCATATCCTAACCCATATTACATTAGATTTTTCGGATACGGATCGGATATTGCTCTTCCCATATCCTAACCCATATTACACCGGATTTTCCGGATACAAATACGGATAACATCGGTACGGATTTTAAACGGATTCGGTATCGGATCGGGCGGATATTTCCTGTCCCGTTTTCACCCCTAAAAATGGGTCAAATAAGAACGTATATTCTTCTTCTCGTATTTTAACCTGTATTTTTTTCCCGGATTCGGAACTGGATACGGGCTAACCGGATATGGATACGAATCCGGGTTATTCGGAATACATATACGGAACGGATATGTGATGGATTCGGATCGGAAACGGATAAAAATATACGGATAATACACGCATATATAAAATAATATATTTTAAATTAAACCGTACGGATACATAACCATAGTAGCAAGTTATATGTCAATCAAACCCAGTATACGCCATAGAAAGAATATGCTACTTTAGAATCAATAGAACCAACTAATTGTTAATATAAATGTGCTCTTCATGAAAAAATAGGATGAAATAGGCTAGGCCTTGCTGATATCCGAATAGGAAAAATCCGGATATCCGAATAGGAAAAATTCAAATGTCCGGATCACATCCTGTATTTAACGGATTTTAATTGCTGCATATATGATACCGGATCCGAATTCAAGTATCTGGATCCCATTTTGGATGCGGCCCAATAGTCAAATCCAATCCTAACCAGATCCAATTTCAAATCAGAAAGAAAATATCGAATCCATTTTTACCCCTACCTCAACAGACATATCCCTATTCTTCACCGCCGCTAACACTGCTCTCCTCCCCTCCACCAAGTGCCGTTCCAGGTGCGCGTCGCCGATACCCCTAGCGACCCTTGGGGCTCCGTGCTATCTGTCGAAAAAGTTATCGGTCATCCTCATTGCCATGTAGCGGATATTTAAAGCCGGAGGCTTGTGAACCCAGAAAGCCTAACCAGACCACGACTCTCAAGTTATGATTTAATGGCTCAATATATATCCTACGGAGTAGGATTATAGTACCTAGCATTTTTTTTAACTAGTTACATGCTCGTGCATTGCTACGAAAAACAAAATTGATAACAAAAAAATAAAAATAAAAAAATTATTTCACAAGATCAAACATCTATCTTTAACGCTTCGTTTCTTGTGAAAGCTGGCTAATTAAAGCAACGCTTCGTTTTTTGCGTAGGGCAATTAAGCAGGGCAATTAAGTAGGGCAATTAAGCAGGACAATTAATGACATGGGTAAAACTCACCACTGCTACCAAATGTTGCTTTATAATAGTATAGATTATTTATGCTCAAAGAGGTGGACTAGTATGAGTTGCTCTGTTTGAAAGCAAAGTTTTTTAATATTATGATATTACAAAATTATGGTTTAAAAATTGTTTTGATATAAATACTATGGTTTTATCTACCACCATTGAAACCATGGTTTTTCTTGAAACTACAAACTGTTTGGCTACAAAGTCTTTTGCGTGATGAAGTGATGCCAAAAGCTCAAAACTCCACTTTGAGTAGAGTTTTCAATACTAAAAAAATATCATAGTATTAGCAATACCATGATTTTCAAAATAGAGCTTTTTTTGTTGCTTCCAAACACCTTATGACAAAAATATCATAGTATTCTTCAAAACCATGATTTTGTCTAGAAACTATGAAAATACTTTGTTGCCAAACAAGCATTTATTGGTTTCTCCGATGTAGCTTTGTTGATTATAGTTGATACTTTTTTCATTCATTTTTATAAAGTTTTTTCTTTTTTTTTAATAATTTTATTCACAAATATAAAGCTTATACGTAGATTTAATAAGACTTTCTCTTCAATACCGCTATTTATTCTCTCTCAACCATATACATTTATTCATTACCACCCACACAGAATATATATTTAATCTTTCAAGACAATTAAGTGAGAGCATCTAAGCCATTTTCTCTCAAATCTTTCTTAATTTCAACGTAACATTAATCCCTGTGCAACATTAAAATACGCCTTATAAAAATAAACGGATGAAGTACTAGTATTTATAACGAGGGAGTTAGCTATAGGTTCATTTGTCTTCTCCCATATCTAGGATATACTAGGAAGGTCAGCGCGGCGTCTGCCGCGCACGCGACCGGTTAATTGAAGCGGGAAAACGCATTTTTTTTATAAACGAAAAACTGGTCAAAAGTGCATTTTTTCGGGTTTTTAGAGCTTTTTTTTTCGTTTTTTCGTGCCTTCCGTAGCAATATTTTTGAAAAAAAAAAGTTTTTGCGGTAAAAATGGATCGGAACAGAAAATGGACCAAAACGAATTTTTACATTTTTTTTTGAGTTTTTTTGCGATTTTTCGGAGGGTTTTTTTCGCTAAGAAAGGGCTATTCCGCAAAAAATTGGACCTAAATGCAATTTCGGAAACCTTGAAGGATCCCTCGACAAAAAAACCACCGCCACGCGCCAGCGCATGGGCGGCCGCGCGGGCCCGCCACGTGTCGACCGCGTAAAAATACGCAGCGCGCGCTCGCCCGGGGCTCGAACCCGCGCCCATCCGAGAAACAACACGCAGCGTTACTGCTGCGCTAGGCGGCCCGCGTGGGCGAGCGAACGGGGCGCGTCCTCCTTTTATGGGTTCATTCGGCGGAGGGCAACGTGGCACGATCTCGATCGTCCGGCGGCGCGATCGGACGGCCCGGAAACGCGCGTGATGTGACTGCTCCCGGAGCTCTCCAAACCTCCGAATTGTAATAAAGTAATAATATGTTCAATGGTATGATCAATGTCCGTCGTAAGTGTTGTATAGGATTTTTGCTGAAATAAAAAAACGACAACACAAAATCTTATTGTACGGGTTGACTCCTGTAACAAATACCTTTTTTTCACGCAAAAATAAAAAAATTGTTGCATCATATAGAGAGAAACATAAGTGACAACCTATTGTAGAAGCTATATTTAGGTCTCGTTTTGGCAACTTGGAACTGATCTGTTTCTACTAGAATCTGGGAGAAACCCAGCCAAACAGGCTAAAACTCGGAACGTTTCTTCTTTTTCTACACTATGGTTGAATCACCCTCAACCCTGTTTCTACTAGTTTCTACTAGAATCTAGAACCGTACCAAACGGTTTGCAGAAAATGATTCTGATTCTACCTGAAACGTTTCTACCAAGAATTTGAAACCGTTTCCGTTTCTATTAGAATCTGGAACCGTACCAAACGGGGCCTTAGTCTATCTTTAAATGATATGGAGTGATATATAGACAATAGTTGTCTCTATTATTTTACATATCCTGAAAATATGTCACTCCTTCCATCCCATTATATAAGGCGTAACTCCTACCAACACAGAGATCAAGGAAGCAATTGCGTCGTGCGGAGCTCGAGGGGGTTAATGCATGAATGCATGTGCATGAGAGATGGAGAGAGAAGGTTAATGCATGCATGCGCATGAGAGATATGAGAGAAGTCAGAACATGAGCCGAGGAGGCGCCGCGCCTTTGTATTCTAGGACTTAGAAAGAAAATAGTTATGCCTTATATTTTAGGATGGAGGGAGTATTCTGTTAAGACTAAAATGACCCAAAAAAAAAAAAAAAGAAGAAGAAGAAGAAGAAGAGAAAATCGCTTCTCACAACTAACTTGCGACAAACTTTATATCAAAAGTAAACTACCAACAAATAACTAACTTGCAACAAACTTCATCTCAAAACTAACTCAGCACTGCAGAAAGCCTGCGAATGGAGATCGAACGGCTGGCCTCCCATACATATCCAATTGTAGTTTATACTAGTTACATGCCCGTGCGTTGCTACGAAAAACAAAATTGATAACGAAAAATAAAGATTAAAAAATAAAAAAAATTATTTCACAAAATCAAACATCTACTTTAGAATAGTATCTTTAACGCTTCGTTTCTTGCGAAAGCTGGCTAATTAAAGCAACGCTTCGTTTCTTGCGTAGGGCAATTAAGCAGGGCAATTAAACGGCAATTAATGACGTGAGAAGAACAGACCACTGCCACCAAGTGCTGCTTTAGAATAGTAGAGATAGATATTCTTTTTCTATCGATTGTCATGTTAAAGTAAAAGTAAATGTGCACATTGCACGATGCTGTGTTAATCTTAGTTTGCTGCACTGCCAGCAGAAACACAAGGATCTCCGTGCATAAGTCCCATCCGCGGGCAGCGGGCGGCGAGAACCTGCGGACTATCCAATCACCGCGGGAGCAGCAGACCGGCTTTCTTCTTTTGGCTACCCGCTCCCCTGGTCTCGTCGCCTGGACTTCCGCCCCTGTTCGGCCAAGCCTACTCTGCTCTCCTCTCCCACGCGGTTCATCCCAATTCTCCGAAATCCCAAGCCCCCGACCCCAAACCCTAGCTCTAGGCCTAGCCGGCGGCGATCGCAGGCTCCGTCCTCCGCGGAGGCCTCGGCGCCTCCCCGTGCCTCGGTTTATAGTCGCCTTGGCAGTTTGATTAGGAGGTGTGTGCGCGCGTTTGTGAAGCGGAACGGGGTTTTACGGTGGGGAGTTTCCCGGTCCATTGCTGCGAATTCTGATGTGTTTTGTTTCTTTTGGTGCGATTAGGCCGGGTTTTCGAGCCGCTCCGCGGTCGGGGACGAAGCTTGGGAGGAGGCGCCCGGTGGCGCTGCTCATCGCGTCGGATTCGTCGCCTCCGGTGGTTTTGTATTGAGGAGGTATGCGCGTGTGTTGCCTCCCTTGTGGTTTGGAATGCGGGTTCTATGATGGGGTTTTCTGGGTCCATTTCTGCGAATTTTGATGTGATCAGTCGGGAGTTTGGGGAGCTGAGTTCGTGTTGTTGTTTTTGTGGGTGCCTGGTTAAGTGGTCAATCGCTTTGATTCGCAAGGCTTGCTGTGGCGATGACAATAGGACTGGTTACCCTGCTTTAGATTCTCCTTATAAGAAAATTTGTGAGTTCTGGAGCATACATTTGGTGCTACTGCCCCCAAAATTTGTGATGATTTGCATGAGGTAATTCGCTTCAACATTCATTCACATTTTTAGAGTTGGAGGTGTTCTGTGTGATGGGATTGAATGCATGCTTCTTTGGGTTTTTGTTAACATCTCACGGTTATTAGTTATGCCTTTTCTATTTGAAGCAGATGATAAAGGAAATAAAAATTAAAAGGTGAGAATTGTGATGTGGATATAAGATTAGACATTTCATCTTTGGTGTTTCTCTATAAGTAATGGGAATTAAATAAAAAACAATGGTAGAATCATAGTTACTAGAAATGCGATTCGCCCGAGTCGCATAATGGGATTTGCGTTCGCGGTTCGCCACTTTTTCTTCCAATTTCAATGCGAACACAGAACCAGTACCCTAAACCGGTTTGGGTTTAACGAATCCGGTTCACGATTCATGGAAGTTTACTGTGAATATGGTAACTATGGGTAGAATATCGTTTCGTAAATTGTCGCTTTAATTTGCTTGCTATGGTTAACTGGTGATGACAATAATATTACTTGTCCTGGTTTTCTATTTCTTTTATAGGTTATATGCTAAAATTTTGGCACCAGCGCCCCAAATATATGTAAATTTGCATGGTTTGGTCATTCTTTGACATGTTAGTTCCATATGTTGAGCTGTGCAACCTTTGTTATTACAGCTATGAGGTATTCATCAGCCATTTGGATGCAGGCGTTGGACGAAATGAAAGTTTAAAAAGGTGACAAATGAGAGATGGAGATAAAATTAGACAGTCATCTACAACTTATGGAAGAATATATAATGACTAATTGAGGGGCATTCCCCAGTCATCTACAACTTATGGAAGAATATATAATGACTAATTGAGGGGCATTCCCCACCCTCTATCAAGGTTCAAAATTTTGTTTTCGGTTCACATCTTGTCACCTTTCGAAATTCGAGATTTCGCCGAAATCTCGTTATTTCGGATGAAATCCAAAAAACAAAATTCAAATCCGGTTCTTTTTTGACCGAGATTTATGAGATCTTACCGAGATTTATCGAGATCTCGGCGAGATTTGCCGAGATCTTGGCGATTTTTAACCGAACGAAAATTGGTCCAACAATCATAAAAAAATTTTGAATTTTTTTGTGGATGGTCCTGACACATCACTAATATTCCCATAAAAATTTTAGATGATGATCAAGCCTGTGGAATTTTAAAAATTCAAACAGTGCTACTGTCCTAATAAAAAGGCTAACCGGCAAATTTCAACCGAATAGAAAATGGTTCAATCCACGTTACAAACTTTTGAAAATTTTTGTGGATGGTCCTGACACATCCATAATATTCCCATAAAATTTTTAGATGATGATCAAGCTTGAGGAATTTTCAAAAATTCGGACAGTGCTATTGAAGGCTGATCGGCAAATTTCAACTGAATGAAAAATAATTCAAACCATGTTAGAAAATTTTGAAAATTTTTGTGGATGGTCATGATGTATCATTAATGCTCCCATAAAATTTCAGATAATGATTAAGCTTGAGAAATTTTAAAAAATTCTGACAACCGAGGTACTTAATTTATGACCGCGAGAATTAACGTGCATAGGCTAACTGGATGATCTACTGACTGTCCCACACTGAAACGATGTGAAGAATCCAATCCAGTCAAAATTTGGTCAAAAAACTGAATTTCGATCAAATTTACCGAGATCTCGTTGAGATTTTAGGTTACTATAGTACTTTGAATTTTTTCAATTTTTTTAATTTTGCCAGGATTATGAAACTGGGGGGGGGGGGTCCGAAATCCGTGATTTCGCCGAGATTTCGCGAAATTCGCCGGGATTTTGATCCTTGCCCTCTATATCTCTATACTATAGCGATCACTAATTCCTAGTCCCAAATAATCCTTAATTTCCATTTGTATTAAGAAATGTCCTAACTTCTATGAACACTGCCTCGCATTGAAAAACAAATTTTCAAATTTTGCTAAATCCTTTTCAGGCAACTGTTTGGACTAGTTCCATTCCATGTACGGACGTGAAAGGATACAATATATAGAAATATATATTTGACAGAGTTCACATCCATATTTTTCAAAATAAATTTGGAGTTTGTGAAGTTAGTGCCCCAATTTGAGGACAAATCAGATGATTACATGATTCAATTGGTTGAAGGAGATGGGACAGGACACCTTTGATCGTATTAAGAAGTAAATCAACCAAGACAACGGGATAAGCATTTTGAATGAAAATGAACAGTCTGTTTCTTTTTATGAAGTGCAAAGATAACACACAGCTCCTAACTAAGTCAATAAATAAAACTCTTTAGTCATATTTATAGGAAGAAAAGAGTACATGCAAGTGATACTTAACTCCATGCATGCGGGACATGGAATCGTGCAGAAACTAGGAACTTTTGCAGTTCAGTCCAACTCCAACTCCTAACCTGAGCCATGGAGAACGTGACACCAGAAGCTGAGTTGCAGACACCGTTTACATTGGACACGGCTAAATCCACTTTGAAGCACCAATTTCCATATGAAAACATGCTGTTCTATCAAGAAACATAATTAGCATTGATGCATGCATGCAGGAACATGTGCTAAATCCACTTTGAAGCACCAAATTCCATATGAAAACATGCTGTTCTATCAAGAAAACATAATTAGGATTGATGCATGCATGCAGGAACATGTGCTGTCCATATGCAATGGTCTTGCTCTTTGGCCATCTTGCACATGACTATGTGATACTTCCTAACTTTCTTCCAAGACAATTCCAAGCAGTGATACATTCCCCTGTCAACCGGATACATATGTGGATTGGATTCACCCGCTCCTGATAGGATTTCAATATTGATAAGATAGTGCTGTAATCTTCCGTATTTTTTAGAACTAAACATTGTACGTTTTGAATCAATGAGCAGTGTTAGTCGGATACCTGTGTCCAAAAAAGTTTGCTGAATCAGACACCTAGAATCCGAGTCAGATTCTGACACCCTTGTCTGATTCCTAGTAGCATTTCCCATGTCCAATTTTTTTTTTGCCAAATCGGACACCTGAATCCGAGTCGGATTTTGACTCCTGTATTTGTGCCCAAGTAACACTGCCAATGAGCTGACAATTGATGTTCTATTTTATTCAAGGATTTGACTAAAATAAATAAATGTTGCACGTTTTAGGAAAATGCATCCTGTAGGAACCAATTTCATGTTTTTTGAACTTGCACATACAAACATCATAATGAACTTGGATTGAAATTTTGAGGTGAAATATCAAAATTGAGGTTATTGTCCAGAACCATATTCTATTGCATTCAGTAGCCATATACCTCAGGAATTTCTGTATTTGTTTATATATGTAGTCTCATAAGTCATGCCTTGTGCAAGGTTCAGAATTCTTGCACTTAACAGTACATACTTTTACAGAATTTTAGCACCTTATGTAAGGCGAAATGAGGTGAAAAGTTTAGAATACTGCTCAAGTAATGTCTCAGTTCGCATGCACACGGATAGACAAGGAAAAATCTGTAACAATAACTAACACAAATAAATGAATAACATGTTCATTGTTTTTCCAGATGTTGCTGCTGGACAGTATGAAAATGGTTGGTTTGCTTGAACAATATGGCATATAGTAAGTTGGGAGGAGGTGGTGGCCCCGTATTGCCTTCAGTCGTCTGTTACGGAGATGTGTGCATTTGTTTTGTGTGTGTGTGTGTGTTGTGCTGTGAGGTGGGGCTCTGTGGGACTACGATGAGTTTTTTTGAGGTCCACAGCTGTGAATTTTGACATGTTATGTTGCTTTCGTGTGATCAGTCCATGTTCGTGGGAGTTGTTTGTGTAGTGAGTACCCTGGTTAGTTGCTTTGGCATGGTGTGGGGCCTGCGGTGTTCCTATGGTACGTGGTACTCCAGCGTGTGGTACCGTTTAAACGAGAGGAGGCCACAGCAAAGATTAGGAAGGCTTCTTTTTGCCAATCAAGTTGTCTACTTTCCTAAACGTTTTGTTAGTTTCCCAGGATAAAGATTTGTTATTGGGAATATTTATTAGTTTCTGATGACTATTAGTTCATCCTCTATACAAGGATGAGTACTGTAAGCATCATATTCGAGCAATAATAAAGTACAAGCGTTCCCACCAAAGTCTTCTCTCTTTTGATCTATGTCTTCTCTCCTTGTGTTCCTCCTCTTCAAGCCGTAGTGCAGCCCAGCCCCTTTTTGCATGGTATTTTACCCCTATGAACTAAGCTTTATAACATGCTTGTTGTGGCCATGACAATAAGATAATGTTTCTGATTTTATTTTTATTTTTAAAAATGTCTGTGCCTTGTTCATACTTTTTTTTGCATTCAAGTTGGTGGAAATCTGTGTGATGTGGTTGTGCTTTGACATATCAGTTGTGAGGTGTTTCATGCAGTAGTAGTGCATTGAAATTCTGTATTTGCTTGCAGATGTGAAGTATTAGTATAACTCAGTCACTTGAAGTATAAAAGGTGAGAATCGAGATAAGAATATTGTTCCTACAATGTTTCAGTATGCAAGTGCACAGCTTGACAAGGCAAAAAATTTTATAACATGTTAGCATGAATAGCTCTAAACTTGTCTTTGTTTGTCATCTTCAGATGCTGTTGAGTGTTTGTTGCTGGGGTAGTTCTAAACTTGTATTTTTTTTTCTTCCATACAATATGATATATACTAGCTATTGTCTTTGTGCATAAGTTTTTAAGTTAGAAGATTTAAAATAATAATTAAGATGTAACAAAGTGTCGATAACAGCAAGAAAACTGCAACATGACTAGAAATTGAGAAGTCAAGAAAGAAACTAAAAGGGTGCTTCACAGGGGAGTTTGAGGCAAGATATAAGACCAAAATGAATGCAACCCTAGTCCAAGGTTACATAAGTTTCTTATAACTAATATACTCTCTTATTGTTGACACCTGCAGCCTATCTTGCTTTCACTTAGTCCACAAGTTTTCATAATGTATCGTATCCTTATCTGCACTGTACATCCTCATAAGTTTGGCATACCAAGCTTAACTTTTCCTACGTGTTTATGCTTTTCAACACTTATTTTTTTTAAGGAAGTGTTCCATGCTGATTTCTTCAATTGCATGCAGGATGGCACCTCCAAAGATTTCCAAGGAAAGATTTGATGCTGCCATCAAATTTATGGCTGATATTGGTGTCTCGAGAGAAACTGTTTCACCAGTGTTGAAGCATCTACTAGAATTGTTTGATTATAACTGGGAGCATATAGAAGCTGATAGTTTTCGGGCTCTAGCTGATGCTATATTTGACAATCCAGTTCCCGAAGTACAATCTGGTCACTTTGCTCTGATTTATAGTTAGATATGTAACAGTTTAAGTCAATTTATATTAGTTGAGCACCATTGCTCTTATTATCTCGTTAATTTACCATTTTTTGTTTAATTTAACCTTTATCAATGTAGCAGGAAGTACAAAAAAGGCAAGCTGACAAGACGAAGAGTCTTAATTCGGACCACTGTAACAAGAAGCTTAAGACAAAACAGCAATGTAAAAAGTCTACGTCCAAGATACATGCCATTTACTGTTATTAAGTCGTCGACTAATCCACGATTAGTCGTCCAGTCGGTGCATGGAGCACGACTAGGATGCTCGACTCGACTGTAGCGACTAGTCGGGCAACTGGAGCGACTAGTCGGGCGACTGGAATAGAGGGGCCGAACCCTAGACGCCTCCGGTCCATATCATCATCATGCTTATGTTGTTCTTCTCTTCATTTTATGCTTTACAATATGTATATGTGCTTAATTATTGCAACAACTTAGTATGTGACATGTCCTACTAATATACTTCCTAGTCTAGAGGCTAAGTCTAGAGGCTATGTCGGTCGACTAGTCGCCCAAGTCGACAAGTCGCCCCTCTGGCGACTCGACTCGACTTTACGACTTAATAACATTATTGCCAATGACAAGAGAGAATTGGCTGAACCTCCATTACAGCAAGAAGCAGGCACTGGGAACCAATTGCAGTTGCCTTCTGCACGATTACTGATTAAGGAACCAAATATGCAAACCAATGTTGTAGAGGATACAACAATTGGTGAAAACAGTTCTGCTTTATTACTTCAAGGTCAAGGCCTTCAAAATTTTGAGACCCCACTAGCAGTTATGTGTCCACAAGTTCTAGACTCCAGACCTCCCAGTGGTAATGTCCCTTTAGGCAATTACTTCTCATGTCGCTGTTAATAAATAATAATAAATAGCAGAGCACTCACTTTTTAGTGCTTCAGTTGACGAATTCCCAGTTTTTATGCATTTCTGTTATATGAACAAAAATATACAGTTCATCAGGTCTGTTATATGAACAAAAATATAGGGTTCATCTGGATGTATGGGTTTTGATGTTTTGCTTTCTACTCCATCCGTTCCCAAATATAGGTTGTTTTACGGAATGTGCAGCCAAACCTTTTGAACTTTGACTACTGATGGTTCATACGGAAGTACCTAAAATTTGCCACATTAAAATGGTATTAGTAGATTCATCATCGAATTACGTCATAATATAGCATAGTGTGGTAGAAATTAGCATTCTTAAGTTTTAGCTCATAGACCGGGAAAAGTCATTGTATTGTTGGGAATTCATAGAGTAAGTTTTATTAATGCTCGGCATGCTTGTTGTTCAGTGCTATTCTGTCAATATGTTACTGCAGTCTCGGTTTGCACTGTTGAACAATTGGCTAAAATGTTACGTATGCGTAACACTCTGCTCTTTAGTACCACATTGCCAGTTTCACTGAGTTCCGCTGGCATATAACGCTTGTTGGCCCAAATCGTAGCACTTCCGGGATAGCCCTTTTGGGCGATGTGAGGATGAAAGCCCAAGAGATGTGCTACGCATGCGTGCCTGCCCCATGGGTGGGCTGGGCTTTGAGCAAATTTTGGGCCGCAGGTGGTTATAGCATGTAAGCCTATATTGTCATAGGAACCTGTAGTTTCAAGTGTTGTAAATTTTGGAATTTATAAAATACTGTCATAACTCTTCTAGTGATACCAATATATGTATCACAATGTTTCAGAGATATCCTTTTTTCCCCTGCAGAAACTGCATCATCTTGTTGTGGCTATCCTGTTAATATTCTTCTCTTGGCGTTGTTAATTATAATACCTTTTAAGCTCTAACTGAATGCATTGGATTTTCTATGATGTTTCAAAATCCTCCAGGGTACGAAGATGCACACTGGACTTCTGGTGTGCAGCATGCTGCTGATCAAAAGTATAAAGGTCTTTCTGTTGCACGTGGAAGAAACATGGTTGATGCATGTAGCAGCCAAGAAATTGTGAACAGCGAAGGTCTTTCAACCAACTTTGAGGTAGCTTTGTTACATTTTGGAACAGGGAAGCTATCATTCACATACAATTCTTCCTTGGCAAATCATTCGGATTTTCGTATGCCTGACATGGAGTCAATATGCAAGGAAATGGAGGCTAGATGTCTCCGGACATACAAGATCCTAGAACCTAATTTCTCTTTCATGAAACTCTTAGAAGATACTTGCCAGTGTTTTGTTGACTTGGGCTTTGAATCTAGTGGACCTAGAGAAAAAGGTGTTCTACAAATAGTTCCTGCTGTGGACCATTTGTCTAAGCCTTCAGTCCCGCAAATATTGCAGTCAAATCAAGCTGGTTCCTCATGTATGCCACCTAATAATATCATGAGGCTTGGTGGTATTTGCTCCTCTAGTGCTGTTTCTGGAGTTAGCCAGAACAATATGCATATTATTCAGCATCAACTAACTATTGGTACCAAGAGACCACCTCATGATGTCAACGATATAACAAAAGGCGAAGAAATTGTGAGTATTCCCATAGTTAATGGAGTTGGCAATGGGATTCTTCCTCCTCCATTTCACTACATACCACGCAATATCACATTCCAAAATGCCTATATCAATCTTTCGCTTGCTAGAATAGGAGATGCAAATTGCTGTTCTGATTGTTTTGGAGATTGTCTAGCACAACCGCTTCCTTGTGCGTGTGCAACAGAAACTGGAGGAGAGTTTGCTTATACAACAGACGGCCTGCTTAAAGAAGGATTTCTAGATTCTTGTTTGTCAATGCTTCGAGAACCACTTAAACATCTTCACTTCTACTGCAAAATTTGTCCATATGAACGAGTGAAGATTGAAGTAAATTCTGATTTGCCGGACACAAAAGTGAATCCTGATCCTTGTAAAGGACACCTTTTAAGGAAATTTATCAAGGAATGCTGGAGTAAATGCGGCTGCACTAGAAATTGTAAAAACCGTGTGGTGCAGCGAGGCATTACTCGCTATCTACAGGCAAGTCATATTGCTACCCATTTAAGCTCTTGGTATTACACTTTTGCTTCCAAAGATAAGTTGATATTAATCAGTGCCAACTGCCAAAAATGATGGAATTATGATGGTAACTGCAGGATTTTTTGCTTGTGATGCTGTGCATTCTGTGTATGCTCATGTGCTAGCAAACTTCATATCATATATGTGTATCATTTGTAATCTATCATTGTTTCAGGTGTTCTTAACCCTTGGAAAAAAGGGATGGGGACTGCGCACTGCTGAGAAACTTCCTCGGGGTGCTTTTGTTTGTGAGTACGTTGGTGAAATATTAACAAACATTGAACTATATGAGCGAACAATTCGGAAGACTGGTAATGCAAAGCACACATACCCTTTGTTACTTGATGCGGACTGGGGCACTGAAGGTTTTCTGAAGGATGAGGAAGCCCTTTGTCTAGATGGCACATTTTATGGGAATGTGGCAAGATTTATAAACCATAGGTAATATTTCTTTTTCGGAAGTGTTTTTTTTTAGCAGAAGCACATAACTAGTCTAGTGAAGTTCTCTATGATACATGAATACATGATGTTGTTAGTTCCATGCAGGGTTACAAAAACCGGCAGGAACCAGCCGGTTGCTGTTAGTTACCCATTTTTTTCTAGCACCTGGTTGAGATATGTTGTTTTGGTTTGTTTTTGCATGATTTGGCAAGCTCTTGATGATATGTGCTGTTTGGAGTTAAAAACTGTAGAAAATTTCAAAAAAAATTTGTAGTAAGTTCAAATTTGGCTAGAATTTGACTGGTGACCGGCTATGGATGGGGGTTTGGGAAAACCTCACGGGCGGAAAGTTTAGCCCTGGTTCTATGTTGTGGCGACCCGCGCAATTAGCCCAGGAACGATAGTAACCGTTGCCATTACACTGAGATAATTACACGAATCTCGGCATACTAACTAATCAAAACATCGAGCGCACCCATTGTTTTATCAATAGCACACCGTGTTCAGAGTGTTGCAACTGAACAATAATTAGAGACTAAATGTAATTTATTACAAACCAAGCCACGCAGGGCTATATGTCCAGTACTTTAATTATACATCAGATCCAAGTACAACAAAAGGATATTACATAGATACTAATTACACCAAAAGACTGACGAAGCTGATACGCGGCTACTCATCCCTTTTATCCCTCCTGGTAGAACTCAGCCGCTTCGTCAAACCAACCAGACGTTTGAGCACCAGAGCCATTTTCTAGAAAAGGGATGTTTAGCAAGGGAGAATACAAAAGTACTCAGCAATCATTATTAGCAAGATGCAATAAATGAATTTTCTTTCAATTCAACCAAAGTCCATCCGACGATCACCTTCCCTCAAAATATAGTTTTACAGAAAGTAGGCTTTCTTTAAGGGTTGTTTATTTTAATTTTGAAAACAGCTACTAGCACCCGTATGAGAGATAGACTTAGCTTCCGTAGCCTCCAATCCAGGAGACAGTATGAATTCATGATTTTGACCCTGTGCAGGTTCGTACCACTTTACCCATAATGACCCCATCCCGTGAGGCCTCATAATGTTTATTACTAGTTCAGTATTAGATCTCCAACCCCGGTAGCCAAAGAGTAGTGGTTTCCTCGATTGTTCCCCACATACCCTTAGCCTACCAGTTGTACCATGCTACCGCAGCAGCACTGGTACTCTCCTAGGCTTTAAATAGAGCGCCTGATCAACTGCAGCTGATTTTATGTCCATCACTGGGACTCCCGGCTAGGGATGGCAATCTTACCCGATTACCCGTATACCTGCAGGTAAAAGCCCTAATAGAGGTGGATATGCTCATCTTTTGTTGCCCGCGGGTATGTTTATGTCGGCCAAACTTTACCCGACGGGTAAACGGGTATAGGTATGGGGGATCTCCACCCGTACCCGTTCCGCCCGATTACCCGCCACTTCTGCTGACATGTGGGCCACAATAGACATCTAGTTGGCTCCTTGATCCTCAATTTGTGGTACCTCATATTAGTAATTTGTTATTGGTGATGTCATGATCGGCGATTTGTAATGTGTGAGATGATTGATGAATTGTTTTTATTTTAATTATTGAACTTGAGCATGTGTGATGACTGATGAACTATTTTTATTTTAATTGTTAAACTTGAGCATCCGTGCGTCATTTGTCTGCACGTGTTATTTTAATCCTTATCTCTATGTGCATTTGAAATTTTGAATCATTGATCATTCTTCAATCCACATAATGTAGCTAATTCCTACAATTTCATCAAAGGGATTGTATCGGTACCATTACTCATTAGCTCTTAGTGCCTTTTGGTTGGAAGGATTATTGTTGGTGACGGGTAAACGGGTACCCGTGGGCGAGGGTATGGGTGAGATTCTTTACCCACCACCCTTTGTGGGTATACCTATGGGGGGAGATTTTGTTTGGCGGGCATAGGTATGGGCGAGCACTACCCGTACCTGTCGCACCCAATTGCCATCCCTACTCCTGGCATACCCAGCTTCACATTTCTAGTTAACTACTTAACCACCAATGTGGAGATCATAATACCACCTCAGGACAACCTTTTCTGACCGATTTCACATACTATGGTACTGTAATACGGGTCATTACCCGAGTGTTAGTTGTTCATCCTTATATCATAACATATGTAAAGGAACCCGCCAGCTATTCCCATCTCATCCTTATATCATAACATAACGTAGTGCTGCCCAACCATACATAACAGCTCTTGAGGTCTTACCCAATATTTGAATACAGAAGTAACTTGAAAAAGGTTCTGCTTTCGTACTATGCTGAATCAATGCTTTCTACATGTTGACTTGGGATGTCATTGTATGCTGCAGGTGCTTTGATGCTAACATTATTGGAATACCTGTTGAGATTGAGACGCCGGACCACCACTACTACCATGTATATGCAACTCTAGCTTTTTACTGGCGTTATGTCATAATCCAAATTTGAAGCCTATTATGCTTATTTCTTCCGTTTTTGTTCAGCTGGCATTTTTCACGACGAGGCAAATAGAGCCTTTTGAAGAACTGACATGGGTCGGTAGTACTTTGTGCAATTACATTTAAGCTCCATTGCGCTGCATCAGCTCTTTACTAGTGAATCAACAAACATATTGGATAGCCAATTTTCTTCCATCCTAGCTGAATTTGGTTTCATATTATGTTTAAGACTTATAGGCTTTGTGGATTTTATGACTGCAGACCAATGCCATAGCTATTTTTCCTTTTTTGTTTGGTGGAACCTTGTTGCCTACTTCAAGTCATCTATCAAAGTATGACATAACCTTGTGCACATTTGAACCATAGGACTATGGAATTGATTTTGATGATGTCGATCACCCTGTCAAGGCATTCAAATGTCATTGCGGAAGCGAGCTTTGCCGGGACAAAAGGCGCATCTCAAGTAAGTGCCTGAAGCTTTCTTTTATAATGCACTAAAAAGTTGCTAGAAGTTATTCTTCCAAAAAGACAGTTACCTATGCTGATTAATATGTGCAAAAAAAATTCTCAGCCAAAGAATTAGCATTTGTACTATTCAATTTAACCGATTATTCTCCTAATATTGACCATTTTGGGTTGAAAATTGCCAACTGATCGATTTTATCCGATGAAAACCATTTTCATGATGATTGGTGAGCGTGAAAAATATCAAATCATCGTGAAAATTCAGAGAGATAAGGAAGGTAGACATATAGGTGATCTACTATGGTACAGAAAATCAAACCTTTACTAAAGCCACATAAGAAGGATTTTGTTTTATTGGTTTCTTCTTGTTGTGTAGATCAATTTAGGACTTAAATTTCATATTACCTCGGTATCGACCACTTTTTTTTTCCTTTTCTTTTTGAAAAAAATGATGATCGAGTGTGCCAATTGCTCAAGAAAAAGGAACATGATTTTGTGATCCAATTGTGATAGCTTTCATGCTCTTACAATCTCTCCTTGTGAATGATTTACATCTTTGGTATGTTCATGGTTAACTGGTTAGGTTTCTTTTGAGCAGACTTATGCTAACTAAATTAGCAATTGAAGTGCATTATTGCACCAATCGCACCAGGAGCCTGCTCTTCAGCCTTTCGTGATGTTGTTAGATGTAAAAGTTGGATTGTTTTCTTTAAAATAATTTAGTGTCAATACAAGCAAAGCCCAATGACGGTTCTGTCCATTTCTGTATTTACGATCATGTTGCAATAATTCAGTAGATTAAATGAGTTGTTTACCGGTGCAATCAAATGATTTGCCATTTAAATTACATCAGCTGACCCCAAAGGTTGAAATGCTGCCACAGGATCTAAATCCAGAGCCTGAGAGCCCTGGTGTTACTATGAGTTCTTTTATTGAAGAGATTCGAGCCAACAAAGAAGTCTGCAAAGTCCTCATCATGGTATCGTGAAGATAGATGACATTTTGCTCAGGGCATAGATTCTAGAAGTGCCGTCCAACCAAGCTTATTTCTAAGCAGCGTTTTTGGGTTGCCCATTATTGTTTCTTTTCCTCAACGAGAGATGTACAGAAATTTTGAATGCTGCCTTTTTCTTTCATGATCTAACTGCGAAGTCTGGTGCATTTGATTCTCATGTTTTCCGCTGGTCATTTAAAACTACTATTTACATGCTGCAATATTTTCATTTGCGCGTGATATTTTGTTCTTCGACAAAGCCTATATGAACTCCCACTTCTCATGTGACTTCCTTTCCTGTTCGGAAACCCGGTCTCTGTTTTGGGTACTTTGGGGGGAAATGGTAGAGACGAGCTTACAAGAGGAAGGGAGTAGGGATGGCAATTGAGTGGGTCTGGGTACGATGTCTCAGGCCCGAATCTGAGCCTGAACAAAGTGCCACCCGTCCGTATTCATGGGCACGGATATATATTCACATCTGAATCTGATGGGTACTCGAAACTCAATAGGTATTCATGAATAAAATGAGTCCACTGAGCATACGAATCACAAGAACAAATGAATCCACTGAGTATCACTGAATGTATTCTATCTCATAGGATAGAGTCTACAAGTCCAAATGGCCGACATTCAAACTGAGGCAAGCAGGATTGTATTTAATCACCTTAAGTTTTCAATATAAAATTTCAGATCTTCGCCATAAATTCAATCACCACCAAGCTATTCGAAGATACTCCATTGGAAGAACAAATTAAGTCAAGTGCCCAGAAATAAAAGGTTACCCAGGGGCGGAGCTAGCTCAGGCCCAAGCCCCGGGCTGAACCAGCTGATCTTAGATTAAATATCTGTTTTCAATAATTTTTCAGTAATTTTTCGTAAAATTTTAGTGGGCTTTCGGTATCAGGCCTCGGGCTACAGCCTACTCTGCCCGGGGCCTGGATCCGCCCCTGAGGTTACCTGCATCATTGACTTCATATTTGCAGTGTAAGTGGTATCTATCATTTTCTCTACTTGCAAACCGCATATCAAAGTTATCCATGACAACAATACTTCATTTATAGTCCAAAACAATACTTCATTTACCGTGAGGTCATCAATTGCCAGGGCTGCTGCTGTGCTGTGCTACCGTCGGACAGGGATGTCGGGGAGCCGAGGGAACTAGGCGGCAGTCGGCCGGTTGTCGGTGACGAAGGGAGACCGGGGTGGAGGGAGGCGAGCCGGTGCCGAGGGAGGCTATGGCGGAGGGCGTTTGGGGCGGAGGGAAACCGGGCGGAGGGAGGCCGGAGGTGAGGGAGGCGGGCGGGACGGTCGGACGGGAGGGAGGAGGCGAGGGCGGTCGGGACAACCGAACGAGATCTGGATCGGGGACCGATTGCGGGCAGGCGCAGGTACGAGGGATCCCAAAATGCGGCAGAAGCCAACACTGGGTGGGTGAGTTAGGATAGAGTTTTGTTTTTCATATTCACACACATACATACATATATTTAGTACACTTACATGGGACACCATGGTGCCTGGCCCCAGACCCAAAACGGGTATTTTTCCTATTTATTTGCATTCGAAATTTTTTAAAATTTTTAGGATGTTGAATTTAACCAGATTACTAACTAGTTCAAACAAGTTTGAACTGAAATTCGAACTAGAGTTTCTTTTTGTGATGATAGTTTGATTGTAGGTATGTGCTCAGTACGCGGCCGAGCCTGCAGCACGTGGCACAACCCGCGATAGTACGTGCGGCACGCAGTCCAGCCTGCGGCAGCGCACGCGGCACTCGGCCGAGCACACGGAGGGGAAGGTGGAGGGGCAAGGGAGCAGACCTGGCCATTGTTGTGCCGCCGTGGGCATTGCTCGTTGGCTCGCTGTTATGGTCACTCACCCACCCGCATGGCCATGCCGCCTCACTAGAGTCGCTGTGGTCGCCTCGCCTCGCCCGTCACGGCCGAATGGCATAGCGAGCGGCTGAGGATTTAGTTACTTTTCCCTCAATATTTGTGTGTATTGCCTTAGCTCTGTGCATCTTCGGGTCCTTTTGTCTCGTCACAATAGTGCACATGGGCCGGGCCTGGGCCTGCACGACGGCACGAAGCGCAAATGGGCCATGCCTGGGCTCGCCGAAGGTGAGCCGAGCCAGCATAGCACGGCACGATAGGCACGACGGGCCGTCGTGGCTCGGCACGGCTCAGGCTTGAAGCACGATGGACCCATATCGGGCTGGGCCGGCACGGCACGACGCCCACCTCACTACAAACTTGTATGGACGGGCAACTCTGCATCAGTTAACTCAAGCTGCCTTCTGCACCATTTTGCCAGGGTGGCGACCAAAACCACACAAGTTTTGTCGCACAACTTGTCAAAGAGCTCAAAGTAAGAGATTCTCAATGGCTCCTTCAACAGGAAGGCACAAAAGACAGCCCAAAAACCGAACACAAATCCCATGCTTAAGCCAGGATAGAAGTGCAGTACACTGAATCCATCGTTCCGCCCATCGTTGTACTCGTCTCGAAATACATGGATCCCGGGTTATCCGTGTTGAGAGCAACGGCGGTACTAGAGGTGCTACAAGATCACATTTTTGATGGACTAAAATTGTTGATTGAATTGGTTCAAATATTAGTGGTTTAGGATTTTTTTAAGACCTTAGACCTATTTGCATTGTACCTTTACAAATATATGTGTTGGTTTACGATGTTACGAAATCATTGTATAAGACTATAGAATTGTACTTATGAAGTGAGCACTCGCAACTTCAGTTTCTGTCACTGGTTGAGTGACCAGTTGCCCCGATGGTATTCTTCCTGACAGATTGTACTACGGTAGGTTCAAGTAACTCTCAAATCCTCTAAGCTTATCGGTATCTCCCCAGAAAGTTCATTCTCCGGTAGATCCAGTGATTCCAACAGCTGCAAATTTCCATTGTTTCCTGGTACATCACCAGTTAACAGATTCGAAGGCAGGTTCAAGCTTATCAACCCATCAAGAGAGCCAATTTCTTCATGAATCTCTCCCGGTTAGACTGCTGCATGACAAGTCAAGGCTAACCATGTACACTTCGGCATTGTACTGGAGCTCTTGCCCCTTAATGACCACTTGCAAGCTATCTCCAAAGCTGCTCGCAGGTTTGGCATAAGGCCATAAGGGTCATCGAAATTCACGAAAATTTGATTATTTGCCCTGAAGTTGAGTGGCGTTTGATCATTTGCCTAAAGTTGATCGGCCTTTGATTATTTACTCTATGATGTCTCATTGACACGCGAGTACTGGGGCTACATGTCAGTGAGACATCACAGGGTAAATTATCAAAGATCGATCAACTTTGGACAAATGAGCAAAAGCCGATCAACTTCGAAGCAAATGATCAAATCCCCGCGAATTCAATATGGACCTCATTCTTAAGCTGCACTATGCGCAGCGGCGTATGAACTCAGATACGTCGCCGCCAATATCGTTCCCCGACAGGTCCAAGATCTTAAGGTTGCACGGTTTCTGCAACGTTGCAGGTAATATGACGTCGATTTAGTTGTATACTTGTATTCGACATGCAGGGCCTCGACGAGGGAGGTCAGGTTGCCAATGGCGTAAGGCAGTGAACCGTACAGCCAGCACTACCCGAGAAGAAGGCTCCTGGGGCTTGTCACTCCCCAGAACCAGCTCGACGTACGTGACCGGGTTGCTTAGGTAGTTCCCTGAAAGACCGAGCGTCTCGAGCTTGGTGGCAACGTCCGCAAAATTTCCTGTAGTTGCAACAGAGGTTGACGTGAGCGATGGACTAGTTCGAGTTCTTGAGCCGTAGCAAGCGTAGCTCGGGGAGCGTGCTCACGACGCTGGCCCCGTCGAGCACAGTGTTGACTGCTGAGGTTGACGAAGGTCATGATGTCGAGGTGCCTCAGCCGAGGCAGCCACGAGACGTTGTCGTCGTACTCTTGCCGAGCTTTTGGGGGAGTCCCACGTTGGTTGTGGAAGGGCAAATGACCTAACTTATAAGTGGGGGAGTCCCTCACCTCTCAAGCTAGCTTTTGGGTTGAGAAGGTCCTTACGATCCAACAATTGGTATCAGAGCCCGGTTCTAACATCTTTGGCCCGATGGACACTAGGGTGTGAAGGTCTGATGGACCGTGGCCCTGAGGGGCCGTCGGTGTACGGTGACCATTGGTTGTGGGGAGGGATTGAGCATGGTTTATAAGGGTGAGGGAGCACCCCCTTATTGAGCTAGTTTTTTGGGAGGAGATGGCCCAAGAGACTTTGGCCCGCTGCTCAGGTTGGGCCACACCTAGCGCATCCGGATCCCAGGTCAGGCCCAACCTGAGCAGCGTGGGCCAAGGTCTCTTGGGCCATCTCCTCCCAAAAAGCTAGCTCAATGAGGGGGTGCTCCCTCACCCTTATAAACCATGCTCAAACCCTCCCCACAATCAATGTGGGACTATTCCAACAATCTCCCCCTCACACATTGGGCTGAGATTATCTAGGAACAATCTGGGCTACCTGGGCCACCCCTGGGCCCCCTGGCCAAACCTGGCTCTGATACCACTTGTTAGCCGGACTGCCACACCTAGCGCTTCCGGATCCCAGGTCAGGCCCAACCTGAGCAGCGGGCCAAGGTCTCTTGGGCCATCTCCTCCCAAAAAGCTAGCTCAATGAGGAGGTACTCCCTCACCCTTATAAACTATGCTCAAACCCTCCCCACAACCAATGTGGGACTATTCCAACATACGCGCGGATGTCGAGGCACCGCAGCTGCGACTGCTCGCCGAGTTGCGGCGGCACGGGGCCGTGGAAGTCGATGTAGGACAGGTTGAGGTACCGCAGCCACCTGAGCGAGCCCAAGAACGCCGGCGGCGGCACGTCCGGCCCGCCGAGGTCATTGCCGCTGAGGTCCAGGTACCTCAGGCGCGGGAGGGCCAGCAGCGAGCCGCCTATCTTTCCGCGCAGTGCGTGGGGGTTGAGGCGGTTGCGGAGGTAGAGGCCGGTGACGCGGCCGCTTCTCTCGTCGCAGCGGCCGCCCGGCCACTGGGTCTCCCTGGCCCCACGAGCCGAGGCGGCTGTCGGTGTCGCCGGTGATGCCCACCTTGAAGGAGAGGAGGGCGGCCGCGCGGTGCACCCAGCGGAGTAGCCTTGGCAATGACACGGCCAGTGAAACTAGAGACACGATTTCGAGAGGGCTAGCCATGCCATGCCCTTGCATCCGTGTTTCTCTCCGTGCGCGATGTAATTAATTGTACTTTGGACTAGCGAAATACTCCCTCTGTCCCACAAAGAGTGCATTTCTAGGATTTTTAAGACAGATTAGTGTGCAAGGTAAATGACTAATGTGACCCTCATTACTCCATACACAAGCATGATGATGCTTCGGTTTTCACAAGCACTTAAATGAGCATGCATACACTTACAGCTGGGCCATATGGACTAAAGATGCACTCTTTGTGGGACAAAATTTGAACACTAGAAATGCACTCTTTGTGGGACAGAGGGAGTAGTTTAGCTTTCCAGAGAATCATCGATCCAAAATATATTGGCATGCGTGCATATATTTTTACTTCTTTCCATGTGCCAAATTGTCCCGCGCGCTCGCGATTGGCATCGTTGACAAATTGTCTGCGAACTCTTTGGTTCTGCTATCTGTGTTTGATTGTTGTGCATTGTGGAGAGAGAGAGAGAGAGAGAGAGAGACGTACAGTGATCGGTTTTGACTGCGCAGAGAGAGAGAGAGAGAGAGAGAGAGAGAGAGAGAGAGAGAGACGTACAGTGATCGGTTTTGACTGCGCAGATTTCCACCGGCGCGTACATACGACGTCAAAATTTGGTGCGAAGGCCGAGCTTGATTTTAAGGGATTCCACGCGCGGCGGACGCCCGCTACGGCTAGCCGCGAGCCCGCGAACGTGTACTCGGGTGGGTGAGGTCCACGACGATTTCGTTCTGTCTGGTGCGTGCGACATCGGTCGGGCGTGGGCTGGTCAACTTGTTTGGCTTGTTGCGTTGCTCCGACCGGAAGCGGGCAAAGGGTCCGCGATATCGGGCTATCGGTATTGGCATCATTTTGTAGGCGTTGAAGGTAGGAATGTTAATGGGTTTAGATTCGTTTAGGTTTTTGAATTAAATTGGTTTAAAACTGTAAATGGATTAGACTTATTTTATATCTATAGTTATCTGCACCAGATCTAAGTCAAATTGGACTAGGCTTGGATCTTATATTTTTCTACTAAATCTCTCACCATCAAACAAGTATACTAATTGATATTGTCTTTAGCACTAATGCTTTTATTTTTGTTTTACATATTTCAGTTGTATACCTTAAGTTATAACTTTCAATATATATTTTCAGTAAGTGAGATATCTAATTATAGATCTAGTTTTATTAATTGAATATTGCAACGTAAATTATCAACTCATCAAACAAATAGTTTGTCTAAATAAAAGCCTAAATCAAGATCCAAACTTTTATTTCGATCCACATCAGACTTAGACATTTCTCTTTTTAGACTAAACTAGATATATCTAAAAAACTAATGGCCTTAGACCAAACGTGTATTGGGTTTCCATCTACTAGCATCCTTAGATGCGAGCGTGCTTGTCCATTCGTACCATGAACGGGCGGCCATTGGATAATATATGAAGCCTTTTTCGTACTCCGAGGAGTACGTACTTCCACCTTCAGTATACCATTTAAATGAATATGTTAAACTCATTTATCATTTTTGGTATACTTTAATAATAATTATAAGATACTACAATACGACATTGTTGAAAAAATTCATCAGAGCCCTTTATTTTTTTTTGCTATATACCCTTTTTATACCCTTTTTCATATGTAAAAAGAGTATATAAACAAATTATGCTACGAAAGGTGGACTTTGATGAAATTTTGTATGGAATTCACTTTGGAGTATCTTATAATCAATATTAGAGTATACTCAAAATGATAAAGAGGTATAACAATATCATTTAAGCGGTATACTGAGAGTGAGAGTACGTACTCCCAGTGGTACGGAACCATTTTCCTATATATATATATATATATATGTATGTATGTATGTATATATGTCTGTATTGTCGGGACTCGAATGTGCAAATACGGACCATCTGTGTATTCAGCACTAGTCCAGGATCACGCTAGTGCACACGGTCTCAACATCGGTAAATACCACAATCATACTCAATGTAATAGTACAGTACTTTATTGAAAGAAAATATAACCGGTTGCTCGACCTTATGGTCAAGTTACAAAAGTATACCTCGCAGGGCTAAAGTCTTACTCAAGTAAATTTGCAGCGGAAAATAAAGAAACGTGTGGCGCCAACTAATATGCCACAGGCAACTGACTGGGCTACTTCCTAAGTAGACGGCTCCTCCTGTAGTTCTTCTTCCGACGCTGGCGTCGCCTCTTCTTCAACTGAGGGTGTATTGTTGCAAGGGGTGAGTACTTTGAGCACTCAACAAGTCATGCACGGAATGCAGCCTAATATTCTATATGCATGGCTTATTACAAGGATAGGCTAAAAGGTTCTTTTGCAGTAAAGCATCATTCACAAATAACAGTAATATATTGAAAGCAGTAAAACGGTAATAACAACAATAATGACTTTCATAAATAATTTCACAAGTAAAGCATTTGTTCACCTAAACAAGCTCATCATTTCCATACCAATTGACCAAAAGTTAATTTCACGAAAGTCTAACCCTTGATTGTAATCTCCGAGTAATGTCCAATGCCGCGGACTTGGCTATTCGAATAGATTTTACACTCTGTAGATGTTATACACTTTACCCACAAGATACAGTCAAACACCATAAAGGCGAATGTCCGTAACAAAGTCTTTTGGAAACTTCTAACTCCACAAGTGAACCTCCCCGGTTGTCGAACACTAGTCCTTCCCTTAGCAAAGGCGAAGTTTAGAACAACGAACCGTTGGACGGGTATCTTGCCGCAACCCCGGTACGCTCCTTCATACAACTACATAGAAGTATAGCTGACACCCAGAGGTACCACATGCAAACTATTAGCAACCTACTCAACTAGGTCTGTCCCATTCCAGATATGTGGTTGCATAATGAACTCAGTTCAAAGGCTTGCAAGGTTAAGTCCTTAGGTTAACCAGGGCAAGACTACCTAATTAGCAAAACCAAAACGACTTTCCCAGTACCATTCTTGGCCCACCATAACAATCTTGCCACTTACCCTAGTCTAAATCATTTTATCACCCTGGTTGATTACCATGCACCACGTGCCATCAACATCATCAATAACACATGATACTTTTCCAAAATAGGTTCTATATCTCATTAAGTCAACATTAATGATTGATATTCCGAAATCATGTCATTATCACGTGGCATGGCTAAGCACACTACATCGATTTAAATTAACCCATGTTGGTAAATTAATAATGTCCAACTAGTTAATCCACCACCTAGGGTGACAAAAGATTCATGGCATACAATTATATATATCAAGGTGGCATACATCAATTAGGCATTTAGCTAAATCCCAGGATTAATTAAAATCACTTCTAATTAAATTATCATGCAATACTTTGAATCAACATAATTTTTAAAAAGTGGGATCAATATGATCAAAGCATAACTTGCCTTCAAAGAGTACTGTTCTTGGTCTTGAACTTGCTCCTGGGTCAAAACTTCTCCTTTGAAGCCTTCGGACAGTTTAATGTCTACGTCAATCGGATAAATAAACACTAAATAAATAAAAAAATTCACCATTAAATAGAGCTTAGTTTTATAAAAATTTAGAAACTAGAATCACCTCAATCGGAGTTAAAACGCAAAAGTTATAGCTGTTTGAAGTTTGAAAAATCAATTAAAAGAATAAATCAAATTAATTCATTTATTTTCCTATTAAAAAATTTGAAATATGACGTCAGCATTGCGTCAGCTTGGCTCTGGACCAACCAGCGCATGACACGTGGCCTCGGGTCCATGGACCCGGCGCACGGTTTGGCTTTGGTTCACTGTGGACCCGGTCCACGGGAACAGTGTCACTGACACATAGGTCCCACTCGGGTGACGTCATTACCGACGTCAGCGTGTGGCGCAGCTGTCCAACCTAGCAGGTGGGTCCCACCATGAGGTCATCATGACGTCATCGATGACGTCATGCACGCGCGGGCACGGCCACTAACACGCGGGCCCAACGCTGACGTCACGCGTGACGTCAGCGACGACCGGGGGCTAACCGTGTTGACCGCGTCGCTTTGGCTTCCGCACACATGGCACAATCTGGGCCATCGGTTTGAAATCCGACGATCAAGATTAGATCTAATCCTGTACGAATTGGATCTACACGGTTGATCTGGACCGTACGATTTAGATCGAACGGCTGAGATCCGATCTGGTTTACCGCGTCACTGGGGAATGACGTGGCATGACCCGGCGGTCTACACGTGGCACAATCTACACCGTACGCTATGGATCGGACGGCTGCGATTTCATCTAGATCTACAACGCGAATCGAATCTAACTGTACGATCTAGATCTAACGGCTGAAAATAGATCTAAACGGTAACACTAGATCTAACATGTACCGTACGATCTAGATCTAACGGTTGAGAACCAATCTAGCACGGTGTAGTTAAGATCTACATGGCTTAATCTGGTGCATTGGATCTAGATCCAACGGTTGCTAATAGATCTAACCCGTAGCACGAAATTTTGCACGGGGTGACGTGGACGAACCTGGGCCCTTGGATCTCAATCAGACGGTGGGCAGAGATCGAAGATGCTGGCGATGTCACGGCGGGGCGGGGGTACATGAGACGAAGATGACGACCACAACACCGGTGGTTCAGGGCTCCTCCGGCAGGGTGAATGGTCCTCACGGACGTGCCTTGACGTGAGGGTTCCGAATCTGGGCACCACTACGGCGGGGGACGGCGGACGACGGCGGAAAACGGACAAGACCCTCGGTGGCTCCTCTTCCAACTTCAGTGAGCAATCGCGGCTGGGCTACGGCGGCTGGAGCTCGGTGACCTAGGGAAAAACATGCGCACGGGAGAGGAGAACACTGTGGCGGCGACGCATTAAATAGGGGCCTCGATGTCCGGGAAATCCGCGAAAACCGAGGTCCACCCTGGCGCGACAGCGGAGTCCGGCACGGACACGGCTAGACCAACGTGGCGCAATCTCGGCCGCACGCGTGGCTCGATCCAACGGCCTCAGTCACGCGCACACGCAGGCACGAGCACAGCCACCAGATCTCGATCCAACGGTTCAACGCACGCCCATACGTGGCTTAATCCTAGCTGTTGGATCTCGATCCGACAGTTCGCGTGAACGTGGTTTGGTCCGGCTCGGTCGGACTCGAGTCGGGCTCGAGTCTGACTCGGGTCGCTCCAACAGTGAAACCCATTAGGGTCTTTCTAACGATTTAATATTTAAAATAATTCTAGAAATTCAAATAAATCAAGATAAATAGCAAAATGCTAAGAAAAATTCTAAAAAAAATTTTGAAAAATACTTTGAGACATTTTGGACTCAAATAAAATATTTCCAATAAAATTTTATTTAAAATTTTTAATTATTTAAATAACTCAAGAGAGGGATTAATTCAAATTAAATCCAAATAAAATCCAAAATTTCAAATAACCCAATAAATTAAATAAAAAGCACAAATTTGGGATGTTACATGTATGTATGTATGTATGTATGGCTGCATATCTAGTGTTAATGGACCAGTGTATGCTAATATGCTAACTCCCGTCACCCGCCGTCGGATGAAAAATCTGCGACGTAGATTGATCAAGGTGTGAGGACGCATTCACGAGAGAGGAATAAACTTTAGGGGTTTTGTGTAAAGTGGTTTAAGTGGCAAAGGGGTTCCATCTTAATCAATCTGAGCCACAGATGCTTCATCGGATGGCTGTTAACGGGAGTTAGCGCGCGCGCGCACACACACACACACACACACACACACACACACACACACATATATATATATATATATATATATATTATGGCAGCATATCCAATGCTAATGGACCAGTGGGTGTTAACATGCTAACTCCCGTCACCCACTGTCGGATGAAAAATCTGCGACCTAGATTGATCAAGGTGTGAGGACGTATTCGCGAGAGAGGAATAAACTTTAGGGGTTTTGTGGAAGGTGGTTTAAGTGGCAAAGGGGTTCCATCTTAATCAATCTGAGCCACAGATTCTTCATCAGATGGCTGGTGACGGGAGTTAGCATGTTAGCACCCATTGGTCCATTAGCACTGGATATGCTGCACACACGCGCACGCGCTCACACACACACATATAAATGACGTCGTAATGGGGCATCATGATGCTTAGGCAGCACAATTTTAAATGCACGAATTCAAGTCAAATTCGGGTATATTTTTTGAAACTTTCAGTTTTAAGGTATATACCCATCTATAACAATTCAAATGATGCACGAATTCAATTCAAATTTGGCAAATTTGGGCATATTTTTTGAAACTTTCAGTTTTAGGGTATATACCCATCTATAACAATTCAAATGAAAGACATACCTTTGAGAAAATATACTTGAATTCAAAGATTTGAACGAATTTAGATCACATGCTTTGCTGATTTATGTATATAACTAGCACATACATACAATCAAACTACCATCATAAAAAGAAACTCTAGTTCGAATTTTAGTTCAAAATTGTTTGAATAGTTAGTAAACTGGTTAAACTCAACATCCTAAAAATTTCAAAAAAAATTGAATGCAAATAAATAGGAAAAATACTCGTTTTGAATCATGGTGCCCCAGGTAATTGTACTATATACACACACATATACGGTAACGCTATTCTACTCCTAAGCATAGAATACCTATTCTGTGCTTCAGTTAGAGAAGTACATGCAAAGCACACCGTATTGATTACGACCAATTAGGTAGTAAATCACGAATACATTTTACTATATAACAAACAGATGCAATTACTATCGAATTTGTTTACCATGCCCAGCCAACTAATAAATGCATTTACTAGTTTGTACACAAATATGTTTTCTTCTTCTTCTTTTAATCACAACTTTTTATTTGAAGCTCCAATTGACGAACGGAATTCACCAGTAGATTACTGACGAGGAGAGGAACATTATGATATAAGTCTCACTAATAAACATCGCATAAATCAAATTTATTTCCAAATGAACAGAAGTCATATATGTAGTAGTTTTTCAAACTCTAAGATAGTAAGTGATTAAACTTATGTATTTGAACATTATAAAAGTAAAGTTGGTTGTATGTCATAGTAATCAAAAGTTATATAGATGGTTAGCTAACCTATTCGTAAGATTTTCTCAAAATTTGTTTATACGTAATAGTAATTTAAGGAATGTACGTTGATTACAAAGTATTCAGATATTTTTGGTTGTTGAAGGTTTTACCATCGTCACTGTTATAATTTGTACTGTCATTTTTATATGATTTTACCAACATGGACAACACAATATGGTTTACTTTTAGATGTTACATATTGAAAGGACCGGGATGTCGGCCTAGAGGGGGGGTGAATAGGCGATTACAAAATTATACCCAATTTAAATTAATCTATCAGAGATAATGCGGAAGCAAAGGGTACAATTAAGTTTTGCAATTTAAACAATTCAGCCCGAGACAGGTAACCCAGAGACTCCAGATATATTATCCGGATACTCCGGTATATCCGGATACTCCGGATTAATATACCGGATACTCCGGACAACTCGGATAGTCCGAACTAAATACCGGACTCTCCGGATTGACTGGTTCGGCCAGAATAGAGCACACGCAATAAAATTAAGCACGACTTCGATTCTAGTGATACAAATTACTCTACTGCAACAGAGCAAGTATACAAGCAAGAATAGATGCGGTAGAAGCAATCTAATCAATCTAAGCACAAGAATCGAAGACAAATTAAACAAGTGAGTAAAAGAGGAAACCGAAGGAGACACGAAGATTTGTTCCCGAAGTTCGGATCCTTGAGGGGATCCTACGTCTCCGTTGAGGCGGCTCGGTCACACTTGAGCCGGGGTCTCTTTCAACCCTTGTCCTCCCGGTGTTGCACAATGCACTCGACGACGGCCGGTCACCCAAGACTCGGAGTCTCTTTCAACTCGCTAGCCGCTCGTCGTTGCACCTTGCATACGCCGGCTTCACTTCTTTGATTCCTTTCCTCGCGAGGCGGAATCCGGCCTTCACAAACTTCCCACGGCGCACCACACCAAGTTGGTGGCTCGTAGGCGACCTCCTAGCCGTCTAGGAGTCCTCAATCTCCAAGAGTAACAAATACTCTCGAAGAACTCACTTAGAATCAACCTCAAGTGCTCAACAACTCAAATCACACTTAACCCTAGCACTACCCACTCTCACACCCAACCCTTCACTCAAAAGGGGATCACTAAGATCTTAGGATTAGAGGGGCTTTGGGGGCTCAAGATCACCAAGAAAACACCTCAATACACCCAAAGAAACATCCCCAACGGCTACTTTGAAGTGGGCAAGAAGGGGCTTTAAATAGCCATCCCAAAAAACTAGCCGTTTGGGACCGAAATGGGCAACCCGGAGACTCGGATAAAACCCCGGAGACTACGGATCATCCGGATACTCGGAATCATCCGGATACTCAGGATAACCCGAGACTCCGGGTTACAACCCGATACTCCGGATCTCCCAGCGACACAAAGACCGGACGAAAAACGGGCATAACTTTTGACTCGGACTCCGATTTCGGCAAATTCGGACTTTCGGAAAGCTATGAACGGTGGCTATCCAACTAACAAGGTCTCACTACCCAAATCCAAAAGGATCAAATCAGATTTCACAAAAGAATCCACAAGGAGACCTCAAATTCTCACTTTAGGAACCACCAACACTTCTATCCCTCACACCAACCCACCTACACCTAGGTGAACACGGTGTGACTTGGGTTTCTCAACCTTAGACAAGGATAGACCACTTTTGAGCACTTGAGACTTATCTAAGTGATTTCAACGATTGCATCCCTCTTAATAGTACGGCAATCCTTAGACTCAAATTTAACACAAAATCTAAGTCTTACACTAAGCTTACATGCCGACTTCTTGGATGCACGGTGCATGATGACACTTCCACAAAGATTGATGGCGCCCTCCGTCTTGTCAACCTCGACGCGATTCACCTCATGAGACTCTCGTCCTCTCCGACCTTGACCTCGATCATCACCTAGACGATCCTCACGCCAAGTCGTTCTTGACTTGGTCCTCAGCTTTTGGTGACACCGCGTCTTATTTGACTTTGACTCGCTTGTCATCCTTCAAACCATCTTGGTCATCATACACACGACTTTGGGACCTAATTCTTATCAAAGCACTCAAAGAAGCGTATTAGTCCCACAAGCTTAAAAGATATATTGAATAATTTGATAATAACAAGTGTTTCATATCAAGAAGCACAATATGAATGGAAACACTTGACAATAGAAATATTCTCTACTAAGTGCATTATGATGAATATATGATTGATCTAACTGCACTAGAGAGATAAATGCCAATATGATGAATCAATTAAATCATGGCAGGGATCACAGACTTTGCTTAAAATGAAGCACATTATAGAATATGCACGAATTACACATGTGCAAGCAATATTTGGAATGAGAATAAATAATGTGATCCAATTCTAGATTAAACTTCACTAAGAGAGGTGCATTAGAAGATACACAACTAAGACATGTATGCACCAAGTCAAAATGAAGCAATGAAGTTTAACTCTAGTTAACACAAGCATATTAAAAACAAAACACATAATGAACTCAAATGAATATATATATGCACAAGCAATTTTGACATGAATCAATGTGCACATATGAAATCAACAAGTTACTTAGAGTTCAATATGCATTTGCTAAAGAGGAATGCAATGACAAATATGGAAGGAATACTGAGATTGCATACCTCATTTTTGCTTAACCATCCCAATTGATTTTCCTCTAAAATAGATGAGACTAATATTCAACTAGGCAATAAACATGTTAGTCTCATCACAATATAAACATATTAGAGGTATGTTATTTGTTAAGCACTAAGTTAAGCATTTGTACAATTACATTGATTGACATTACATGCGTTTGTCATTAATCGTTTATCATTAATCACCAAAACAACATAAGTGCCTAGATGCACTTTCAATCTCCCTCTTTTTGGTGATTTATGACAAACGATTTAACAAATGCACCAAAGGACAATATAAAGGTATTTAGCATTGAAATGAACACGGAGAATGAGTAAGAGATTATACTTACAAATATTCTCCCTCTTTTTTATTGTCCCTTTTGTCAATCGATTATTGGGCATTTGATAAGTCCATAAATTCTCCCCAAATATTCTCTCTCTTTTGTCAATCGATTAGGGGGCAATTGATAAATCCATAAATTCTCCCCCTTTGTCATTAATCCCAAAAAGAATAACCTTTTCTCCCTCTAGATTGAACACTCAATAAAAAAGCTTAGGAAGAACAAAATAAGACAAAGGAGCTAGTAATAAGACAATGATATCAATGATATTAAGCTCCCCCTAAATCTAGGCAAGATATGATATCAATTATATCCAAGATTTAGGTGATTGATATTTCCAATTGAACAAATTTAAAGTTGTCATGATTAACAAGATATAAGTGAAGCTCAAACATGACAATTGAATAAGATACCAATCGATGATACCAATTAAAATGAAGTCATGATTCACAAGAATGTAAGAGATGCTTAAATCATGACAAAGATCATATAGCAAATATCTGTATCAGAGCATAATAACTATCAATATCATATAGCCACTGTATGGAAGTGAATTACATGCTTATGATCAATTTAAAGAGTAAGGTATACCTCTTACTAATGTGTTCTTCAACTTACATTTCCTCCTCCTTAAGCATGGTGTCATCCATATCAATCATACTAATATGGCAAAAAATTAGATGACACTTAAATAGAGAGAAAATGCAATTTACAATGAGAGGATACCAATTGATAAGCAATTGAAGTAGTATCAGAGCAATCTAATTACCAATTGAAATACATAATGATTGAAAGAATTGATTCAATTGGAAGACTTAACATGATAAGCATTACACCATTTAAAATTTAAGACAATTAGCATAATGGTGTACAAAGACATTATTAAATATGGTCGGAAAGAAATACGTCCCTTCTATCGGTTCTTGTCTATTGCATGTTCGAATCGGTCATAGTCAAGTCGCACGGCCTCGGATCCCTCGGACTTTGGAGCTACACTCCTTTCCTTCATCTCACCGTCGAAGTTGACACCTTTTTCGAAACCTTGAACATCAACAGACAAGCACACGATTTCCGGGAACAAGTATCTTTCAACTTGACCCAAGTTAGTGTGATAATGTCTAAATGCACTATGCAAGATATAGATGATAAGCATGATAGTACTACTTGCATGCAATTTTTCAAATTTAAGAACCCAAATGAAGATCTTGTAATATTAACTTACAAGAAGGATTGAAACACATTCAATTTTAACTCTCGAAATCCTCTTTTAGCAATTATCTTCAATACATTCAAGAGAGGAATCACTTTGAGGCTAAGATACAAGTAAATCCAGTTTCTAAAAGAACTTAGCCAAAGGATGCACTTTCAATGGAATGAAAACTTAAGTAGATAAGCTCCATTTAGAAGCTTGGAGCAATGAAAAAGCTCACTTAGTTTTCATCCTTGAAAGGCTTGCCAAGATACCACATGAAAGAACTAAAGCTCAAAGCAAAGGAAGGTATCTCAAGGTTATTTGAAACTAATTCAAATAACTCACTTCATTTTATTAGGATTTACGATGAACATCGTGATTCTCTTGCAGAATCCAAACTCTTGCCTAATAGGGTTAAGCGAGAAACCCAACGCAAATACCACTTGAGAAATTAGATACCAATTGAAAAAACTATCTCAAGGGAGATGCTTGAAGAACTTCTTTCGAGAAAGAGCATAAAGAAATTTTCATTAACGAACAATGCCCAAATGGAATTTCTCCTCTTTATGTATTTCAATTCATAAAGAACCTCACATAGAGAGTTCTTAAGCGATTGAACTTACAATTTAAGCTTATGGAGAATCCAACTCAAAAGACTTTGGGTATCAAAACAATGCTACAAAGAGGCAACATATACCACTTGTAGGAAACTTGAAGTTCATTGATACCAATTGGATAGATCAAATAAGATGAAACCCCTTCGAAACACGATAAATGCATAACGCTCTTTTGATACTTCTTATTGGATCAAATCACAAAGATATTGATACCAAAACAAAAAAGATATTCGATTGAATCGATGAGTATCAGAGCAATTAACCATTTAAGGGTATCAAAGAGCAACTTGAAGGCTTTAGAGTCAAACAAATGAGGATATCACTTGAAAACATGTAAATGCCCAAAACTTGACATAAATACGCTCCTCAAGATATTCAATAAAAGAATCATGGAGCTATTTTGCATTTGAATTGCTCAAGTTTTGTCTAGTTAATGATACCACTTAAAAGAAAATCGATAGGCTTGAAGGGTATCAGAGCAATAAACACTGACAGGTAACAGGGCAAATGCAAACACAAGAAAATCTAAATCACAAAGATTTAGAAAGGTATCAGAGCTGAAAATTTTTGAGAACAAGCAAAGGGTTACAACGAAACCACTTGAAAAGAACAAATCCCCTTGCAACTAAATAACTCCTCAAAACTGATACCACTAGTAAACTCTTTCAAATATTTTCAAAAACATTTGAATTTGTGCAAAAAGATGCTTTGGGATTGCAAGAATCTTTTTCCAAAAAGAATTCTTGAAAAAGGAAGTATCAAATTAAAGATATCCCAAAACCAAATTCGAAAATCCAAAATTTTCAGAATTTTCAGTATTGTCTGCCAGACCGCACTATCACAAGACACAACGCTGGTAGTGCCAGGATCGATACTACCGCTCAGTGCAGTAGTGCCGACTTTGGCACGATCGAATCAAACTTTTAGCAAATAGTCAAATTTGATTCAAATGAAGTCCAAATGATTTGAAATTTTTAGGGAACTAACTTTGGACATTTTGAAGGTTTTGAAACAAGTTTTGCTTTAAAAGAATTTTCTTTTAACTCAATTTTGGCGAAATGCGCTTTGAGGCATAAAAATGAAATCGAAACTCGAAAAGTCCCCAAAGTGCAATTTCAACTCGGATTTCATCCACAATTGAACCCTCATGGCTTGAAGGATTTGAAATACATTTTTGAAGCCATGACCACTTAGAAAAACAATGAAATCCACTTTGAATGCCAAGATGCTAGAATAGGTATGTTTGAGTTAAAACACAAATTGTTTTAGGCCAAAATATTTTCTAGAATAGGAATTTTTTATTTTCAAAGCTTGTAAAACCTTTCAAATACACAGTAGGATAGTTTTACAAACCTTTTTGAAAATTTAGGCCTTTTAAACAAGATTTTGACTTTTGTCCAAAGAAGGTCCTTTTGAAGAACCAAATGAAAACCAACAAAGTCAAATTCAATTAACACAAAGAATCAAATCCATCTTAAGAGAATGGGATAAGAGTTAGAGATTTGAAACTTTATGTATGAGTTTGAAATACCATTTTGGACTTAGATATAGCAAAGGATCCGGTCCAAATGGCAATACTCAATAAGTGCAATATTTTGACCGATATAGGTCAAACTAAGATTTTCGGGGAATTTCGAAAACAAATAGCTTTTGTTGGGTTGGTCTTTTGAAAAACTTTTGAACACAAAAGATATTAAGAATGACCAACTCTAGGAGTTTTGCTTTAAGATTATTTTCAAAATCCTTTTACTTTTAATTCTATGAAAATTATAAGTTTAAATCCAAAACAAGATACTACTATCTAGATTTTGGGCTTGAAACTCATTTTCTTTTCAAAATAGATTTTGAGAAGCCAAAACATTTGGAAAACTTTTCAAAGACATTTGTATAAAAATTTCAACTAGTTTTCCAAAAAGAATTCTAGTAAGTACACAAATTTTGAGTTTTGGCTAAAAGGTTGATTTTGAAATTATATTATGCACTTATATACATATGGGCACATGTAGGGATGTGATACACATGAATATGAATTAGCACTCCCCCTAAATGTGCCACTCTTAACTTGCTCAAGATTACAATTAAAGCACAACTAAGAAGCAAGAGCAAGCTATACATAATCAAGCAATTAAATTGAATTTGCATGATACTAAAGCGTCTAAACCTACACAAGGCTAGAAGCAATAATGTAATCAATTTAAATACTTGTTACCGAGATGGCATTGGCTTAAGATAGACTTGATTATCTTCATGCTTGGCTCCGATTGCAATTGATAGTTCATTTTTCTTCTTGTGGAGATCAAGCATCCAATCCATCTCTTAGTACCTAATAATTCTTTTAGGCACTCTTTGGTACCCAATCTTTGTTGGGTCCAACAATGTTAGTCACAATAGACTTAGGAACCCAAATGGTCCTAATATTTGCATTATTGACTTGACTAACATAACTAGCAATAGGTTTGCGATAATTGTTCCTCCTAAGCAATTGATTGGCATTTTTATAACAAGGCTTAGGAGGACAATGATACTTTGCAAAACTATTTCTAGTTTGCTCCCTTCTAAGCATATGATGATCATCATAATAGAAAAGCTTAGAGGATCTAGCAAGTCTAGCAAATTGATTGCTATTGTTATTTCTCCTAAGCAATTTGTTGGAATTGCTTTGAGTGGGCTTAGGAGTCCTAATAATTTTAGCAAATCCATTTCTAGACTTACTCTTCCTATGCAAATGAATATTATCATTTTTAGCAGGCATAGGGGACTTGACAAGCTTGGCAATTACATTGCCATTCTTGTCCTTCCTAAGCGAATAATCATTGAATTGAATAATAGGCTTAGGAATTGTACCTTTAGGGCAATTCTTACCGATGTGCCCTTTTCCGACAATTGAAGCAAGTAGGCTTTGAACGTCTCTTCCTCTTGTCTTGCTTCTTGCCGGTTTGCCTCATTGTTGATGGTTGTGGCTTGATCTCCACTTTGTTGGGGCACACGGAGGCGAAGTGGCCCTTCTTGTTGCATCCAAAGCACTTCAACATCTTCGATGATCCTCCATGGTGCTTCGGCTTGCTCTTCTCCCTCTTGGAGATGTAGCCGAGTCCTCGCTTGTCTTGAGGCGCCCTTGGTTTGCTCAAGATTTCGTCGAGGATGGCCTTTCCTTTGATGACCCTCTTCAAGTCACTTTCCAACTTAGTGACTTGTTCCTTGAGCTCTTTATTTTCCTCTACAAGGTTAGTCTCACAAGACATAGAGGAAGTAATAGCAATTGAATTTGAGCAACAAGGAATATTATTGCTAGAGGTGGACATGCTATTATTAGATGAATTGCATGAAATGGAAGTTAATTTAGAGCATGGCAATTCATCTACTAAATCACAATGAATTCCTATGTCCACCTTGGGCTTAGGAATTTCTTTGGAAAGGAGGGGTTCATGATTTTCTTGAAGCATGTTATAATCATTTTGAAGTGATTCATGTTCACGCTTCAAAATCTTATATTTCTTTTCTCCTTTCCAAGACAATTATTAAGCTCTTTTAGCAAATTGATAAGTTCATCGTAAGTGAACTCATCATCATCATCACTTACCTCATTCTTACCTTTCGCCATGAAGCAACGGATTTGTGATGGACGATCATCTTCATCGTCGCTTGAGGCGGAGGTTGAGGTTGAGGTTGATGGAGATGTCGGTTCTTCTCTTGATGTAGAGGTTGAAAAATCATCCACCGACATCCGTTCCTCAATGCAATCCTTATTTGATGATGTGGACACATCATATAATTCTTGAAGCTTGGTCCACATTTCATGAGCGCTCTTGAGATTGCATATTTCATCAAAAATATCTTCGCTCAAAACATTGAATAAGGCATTAGTAGCTTGAGCGTCGAGATGTAGGCATTTCATCTCTCCGTTAGTTGGATCAACTTCATTCAATGGAGATGAAAAGCCGACATCTACGATCCACCAAATTTGGGGGCTCATGGATTTAAAATGAGAAATCATGATTAATTTCCATGAAGCATAATTAGAACCATCTAGCATAAGTGGATCATGTGAGTGCACTAAACCTCTAGTCGCCATCCCTTACTCTCTAGACGATTAAGTCCAATAAAATGAGAGACCTTGGCTCTGATACCAATTGAAAGGACCGGGATGTCGGCCTAGAGGGGGGGTGAATAGGCGATTACAAAATTATACCCAATTTAAATTAATCTATCAGAGATAATGCGGAAGCAAAGGGTACAATTAAGTTTTGCAATTTAAACAATTCAGCCCGAGACAGGTAACCCAGAGACTCCAGATATATTATCCGGATACTCCGGTATATCCGGATACTCCGGATTAATATACCGGATACTCCGGACAACTCGGATAGTCCGAACTAAATACCGGACTCTCCGGATTGACTGGTTCGGCCAGAATAGAGCACACGCAATAAAATTAAGCACGACTTCGATTCTAGTGATACAAATTACTCTACTGCAACAGAGCAAGTATACAAGCAAGAATAGATGCGGTAGAAGCAATCTAATCAATCTAAGCACAAGAATCGAAGACAAATTAAACAAGTGAGTAAAAGAGGAAACCGAAGGAGACACGAAGATTTGTTGGAAGTTCGGATCCTTGAGGGGATCCTACGTCTCCGTTGAGGCGGCTCGGTCACACTTGAGCCGGGTCTCTTTCAACCCTTGTCCTCCCGGTGTTGCACAATGCACTCGACGACGGCCGGTCACCCAAGACAGAGTCTCTTTCAACTCGCTAGCCGCTCGTCGTTGCACCTTGCATACGCCGGCTTCACTTCTTTGATTCCTTTCCTCGCGGAGGCGTGAATCCGCCTTCACAAACTTCCCACGGCGCACCACACCAAGTTGGTGGCTCAGAGGCGACCTCCTAGCCGTCTAGGAGTCCTCAATCTCCAAGAGTAACAAATACTCTCGAAGAACTCACTTAGAATCAACCTCAAGTGCTCAACAACTTAAATCACACTTAACCCTAGCACTACCCACTCTCACACCCAACCCTTCACTCAAAAGGGGATCACTAAGATCTTAGGATTAGAGGGGCTTTGGGGGCTCAAGATCACCAAGAAAACACCTCAATACACCCAGCAAAACATCCCCCAACGGCTCCTTTGAAGTGGGCAAGAAGGGGGCTTTAAATAGCCATCCCAAAAAACTAGCCGTTTGGGACCGAACTGGGCAACCCGGAGACTCGGATAAAACCCGGAGACTACGGATCATCCGGATACTCGGAATCATCCGGATACTCAGGATAACCCGAGACTCCGGGTTACAACCCGATACTCCGGATCTCCCAAAGACACAAAGACACCGGACGAAAGCGGGCATAACTTTTGACTCCGGACTCCGATTTAGTCAAATTCGGACTTTTCGGAAAGCTATGAACGGTTGCTATCCAACTAACAAGGTCTCACTACCCAAATCCAAAAGGATCAAATCAGATTTCACAAAGAATCCACAAGGAGACCTCAAATTCTCACTTTCCGGAACCACCAACACTTCTATCCCTCACACCAACCCACCTACACCTAGGTGAACACGGTGTGACTTGGGTTTCTCAACCTTAGACAAGGATAGACCACTTTTGAGCACTTGAGACTTATCTAAGTGATTTCAACGATTGCATCCCTCTTAATAGTACGGCAATCCTTAGACTCAAATTTAACACAAAATCTAAGTCTTACACTAAGCTTACATGCCGACTTCTTGGATGCACGGTGCATGATGACACTTCCACAAAGATTGATGACGCCCTCCGTCTTGTCAACCTCGACGCGATTCACCTCATGAGACTCTCGTCCTCTCCGACCTTGACCTCGATCATCACCTAGACGATCCTCACGCCAAGTCGTTCTTGACTTGGTCCTCAGCTTTTGGTGACACCGCCGTCTTATTTGACTTTGACTCGCTTGTCATCCTTCAAACCATCTTGGTCATCATACACACAGCTTTGGGACCTAATTCTTATCAAAGCACTCAGCAAACGTATTAGTCCCACAAGCTTAAAAGATATATTGAATAATTTGATAATAACAAGTGTTTCATATCAAGAAGCACAATATGAATGGAAACACTTGACAATAGAAATATTCTCTACTAAGTGCATTATGATGAATATATGATTGATCTAACTGCACTAGAGAGATAAATGCCAATATGATGAATCAATTAAATCATGGCAGGGATCACAGACTTTGCTTAAAATGAAGCACATTATAGAATATGCACGAATTACACATGTGCAAGCAATATTTGGAATGAGAATAAATAATGTGATCCAATTCTAGATTAAACTTCACTAAGAGAGGTGCATTAGAAGATACACAACTAAGACATGTATGCACCAAGTCAATATGAAGCAATGAAGTTTAACTCTAGTTAACACAGGCATATTAAAAACAAAACACATAATGAACTCAAATGAATATATATATGCACAAGCAATTTTGACATGAATCAATGTGCACATATGAAATCAATAAGTTACTTAGAGTTCAATATGCATTTGCTAAAGAGGAATGCAATGACAAATATGGAAGGAATACCGAGATTGCATACCTCATTTTTGCTTAACCATCCCAATTGATTTTCCTCTAAAATAGATGAGACTAATATTCAACTAGGCAATAAACATGTTAGTCTCATCACAATATAAACATATTAGAGGTATGTTATTTGTTAAGCACTAAGTTAAGCATTTGTACAATTACATTGATTGACATTACATGCGTTTGTCATTAATCGTTTATCATTAATCACCAAAACAACATAAGTGCCTAGATGCACTTTCACATATTTTTACTAGAGTGCTACCGAGTTATTACTATATATTGTTATTTTACTATCATAGTTTAATCATTTTACTGTCATGCAGTAAGGTAGTTGTTATTTTTACCGTCGTCTCTGTTCTAATTTCTAATGTCATCTTTATATGATTTTACCAACGCGGAAGTTATGTTTGTAGTAATTTTACATCTTATACATAGTAAAAAATGAAATAGTTATCGTAGTGTTTTGAAAAGTTGCCTTGGGTTTCGACAAATGTCACATCATTTTCTAGTCCTTCATCTAATAAATATTCTATAAATTGTTCCCATCTAGATACATAGTAAAGAGAAGTGTTGTACATAGTAATTTTGGACATGCAGGCACATTAGGTTAGATTAATAGTAATTTTTTGTTGTTCGATATTGTTGGTCGCGATGTTAATGATTAAACCGACAACTTGTTATTTATTAGATGTCTTGTTAATTATTACTTGCATTGGTTGCCGAGAAGCGTCGCGTCGTCTGCGCTTCTTTCATTTATTGCATACTCTATTGACCGGGGCCTAAAAGTAGCACTCAACATTTCATTCTATTCGTCGTCATCATGCTAAAGCGACACTTTGGACAGGATACAAAACTTATGTATGTAGTAATTTTCAAAATCTAGGATAATAAGAAGTGATCAGACTTATGTATTTGAAGATTATGAAAGTAAAGTTGGTTGCACATCATAGTAATCAAAAGTTATATAGATGGTTAGCTAATCTTTTCACAAGATAGCAAATTTGTTTATACGAAATAGTAATGCGAGGAAGTGACGTTGATTACATCGTATTCAGATAATTTTTTTTTGGTGAAGATTTTGCCGTCATCACTGTTTTAATTTATATTGTCATCTTTATATGATTTTACCAACACGGACATCACAGTATGGTTTACTTTTGTGAATATTAGATGTTACATGTTTTTACTAGCTTGAATCGACCTTTTACTATACGTCATTACCTTACTATCAGTACTCGTTTTTTTCTAGCAGTTTTTACCGTCATCTCTGTTGTAATTTCTACTATCGCCCTTTTACTACATGTCGTTATTTTACTTCTTGTCATACAGGAAAGTACTCATTAATTTTTGTTTAAGATTTTACCATCGTGACTGAGTTGTTTTTTATGCTAATGAAGCACATGATTGATTTTAACATTTACTGCCTTGTACCACAGTATTTCTTCTCAGTGTTACTATGTAGTCTGCTCGATGTTAACCATCTAGCTTGCTAGTTTTTCAACGATGTTACTACAGTTGTTACTACCTACTCGATGTTACTGTCGAGTTTGATCGATGTTACTACTTCTTGTTATTTTACTACCAGAGTTTAATCATTTTCTTTTCATGCAATAAAGTACTCGTTATTTTTTGTTTAAGATTGTTTTTTATGCTAATGAAGCACATGGTTGATTTTAACATTTATTGCCTTGTATCACAGTATTTATGATCGATGTTACTATGTAGTCTGCTCGATGTTAACTATCTAGTCTACTAGTTTTTCAATGATGTTACTACCGTTGTTACTACCTGCTCGATGTTACTGTCAAGTCTGATCGATGTTACTACCGACCCTTTACTACTTGTTGTCATTTTACCAGCATATGATGTTAAACATCAGATTTTAATCATCAGAGTTTAATCATCTTCTTGTCATGCAGTAAAGTACTTGTTATTTTTTGTTTAAGATTTTTTTTATACTAATGAAGCACATGGTTGATTTTACCATTTACTGCCTTGTATCATAGTATTTCTGCTCAGTGTTACTATGTAGTCTGCTCGTTTTTACTGTTAAGTCTGATCGATGTTACTACCGACCTTTTACTATCTGCCCATGTTACATTATACTATATTCTCAAGTTTTTACTATCGACACTATGGACGCTAGCACCTCATTAAATATTGCGGCTTGTTTTTTGCGCCCGAGTTTATTGGGCCGTCCGCTAACACTATTCTATCATCGCGCGTTTTGACCAGCGCGTCGAATAGCCTAATATGCGCACAAATGCAGATTAGCGCTACCGTATATATGTATGTATGTATGTATATGTATTTATATATAGAGCTCTTTTACAATACACTAAGTTGAATATGAACCGTTCATCCTTTTCGATCTAATAGATCAGATTAACTTCATCCAGTAATAGAGTAGTAGAAACATCCTTAGAAATCAACAGTTAGATTTGATTTCTACTACATGTTTTATACTACCAGTATAATACGCTATAAAATCTCTCTATTTACATGTGTGTGTATCGTGCACCAGCCGGGAATCGAACCCGGGCTTGTACCCGTGGCAGGGTACTATTCTGCTACGGCTCGACCACAGTATTTTGAGCAGACCACAGTGGCAAGTTTCACATGGATGACGTACTGGGGGTGTGTGAGGATTGAAACATCAGGTTTGGCACCGAGATTCAGGACCGTGTGCCAAATTTCCTAAGAAAATTTGAACGATCTTACCAATTCAAACTCAAGGGAAAACCAAATCGAAAGTAGGCTTAGATTACCTTGCTTTGTTTACCTTATCTCCTGACCCTGCGGACTGCATGCGGTCCGTCATAAACGTAATTTAACAGACTTGTACGTTATGCAAACAGAACATAGAAGTACTAAGCTATCAGAATCAATAATGGTCGAAGCTCACATTGTGCCTCCCTGTGACTCGTTAAGATCTAAACTTCGCCTTACGAAAGCCAGCAGGCTGACAAGTGATAAGCCTAGTTGGCTGTTCTATGCAGCCTCCAACCATTACTCGATACCATCTGGCATCGAATACCGTCTTCCAGGCGTCGAAGACTGTCAAGCTTTTGTCAGAGGAACGAACCCATGTCTAATAGCAGCCGACCATGTCTTCTCGACATCCATCATGTCATCCCCACACTCATGCATGCTCCATCCTTCCAGAGCGTGAAGTATTCCAGCGATATGCCATGCACTCATCACCCTTCTTGGCAGCCAATTCTGTCAGCAAACAGAGACCATGTTTATGCAATACATCTCCATTTTGCTTGGTTCAATCTTAATAAAGCAGACAACCAACAGTAGCAAATATTTCATATTTGTATTACCTCACAGGAGTGGATATTCTGCATTGTTTCCGGGATCTTCATCGCTGGGGTACTCAAGTAAGTGCAGTCCTTGCGTACTTTCTTAAGGGGGAACTGTGATAGAGGAATAAATATTGTTCCTTTCGGTGCCATCCTTTGTTCTTTATCGTCAATGCTATCTACGATCCAAATCTGCAACAGTTTTAAGCATCGGCATGAATGTAAGCTGCTCGCAAGATTGAGAGTAAACAAAATCCAAAAAAAGATTGATAGTAGAAGAATCTACTCGTGCATTATACACTACAAGTACTACTATGAAATGACTGCGATACCGATAATGTCAGAATAAGTTGATCACAATGCTGATTAAGTCACGCTTCTGCTAACCAATTAATTCCAAACACAAATTGACAATTCGAAATCCAGAGTTTTAAAAAGATTTTTACCGTTAGACCCATTTTTTTTTTAGAAATTTCTTATTTTCGATCCTCGAATTCGATCCACTGATGTTAATCCAATTCTCACAAAGTGGGTTTCATCATCCGAAAATTTTCGTGGGACTTTTGCGTAATACGAGGGTATTCCAATTTTTCTTTGGGTCATTATTTTACAAAAACCCCCCATCAAAGCCCAAATTTCCGACCTTAGCCCACACTTTTGCACTTTAGCCCAAAATTTCTATTCTTTGCAAAAAGACCCTAAGAAATTTTATAATTTCAATCGAAGCCCACAAAGTTTCAACCAAATCCTCAGACATTTCTAGAACTTTCTGAACCTAAGCCAGCCAAACCCTACCTTCCAGAATCTTTTAATTTCGGGGGCAGCCCACAGTTTCAAGCCACTCCACAGATTCCAAAACATTTGGTAATAGGATGAGATCAACAAATCCATCAACCAAAAACCATGAAAAATACTTTGCGTTCATGCCCAAACTAAGTTCGCTCGCTGGCGAAGGGTGGCGATGATGCGTAGGCAGGGGCGGCACGCAGAGAGAAAGGGGAGTCCGATGAGGAAGGTAAAAGAAGAAAAGGAAAGAGAAAAAGAAAGAAAAGGGAGGGAATGAGGGGGGGGGGGGGGGGGATTGATTTATAAATACAGTACTAAACACAGTCTTGTTATGGGACGGGTTGAGTGGAGTACCACTCTACGGAATAAAAATGTGAATATTCACTCCGACTTCCTGGATTGGAATTTATGTTTCGTGGCGGGAAAGGGGACCTGTAGGAGGTTCTAGCCCATGTTGATAGGTCATTGAAATTAAAAGCAATTTCTATAAGAAATTATTTTATAAAACTATTTCCTCTATTTTTCCTTCTCTTGCGTTCTTATTATAATCTCTTTCTAGTTTGCTGAGTACTTTAGTACTCACTTTTGCTATTCTCCTTCCTTCTAGATTTCAAATTTTTAGAATCCCCATTTATGCCAGAAGTAGGTTTCCTCTAGAGGAAGTTGGCTAAATGGAGGAACCCTATGATTTCTACCTCGATGATGGAACCTGGAATGTCTAATAGAAATTAGGGTTAGATATAGAATTTCGTTAAATTAGAAGCATATGTTTTAAATTTGCTTGTAATATGTGTTTTCGCATTGTACCTTGGGCAAAAACTTTATAATGCCCATCTTTTGTACTAAACCCTAGCCAAATAAATAAAGGAATAATTATGTATATCTCCTGACTATTTTCTGCTGTAATACTCTGACTTGGGTTATTATTTGACGAACTACACCTTTTCGGATATTAATCCATAAGATTGTGACATCACCTTTGTGGTTTACGTCTGGATATTCAAATTAATTCCATGCCAAGGCTGGTTCTAAAAATCCCATGCCAAGGCTAGGTTATGATTTGACATCTCTTTTGTTTTTACATCTCTTTTTTCAAAACATCGTTTAGCATTGATTTAGTGTTTCTATCGCTATAATAATGATTCAAAATCTTTGGGTGTTAGTCCTTAACATATTACAGGGAAATGTTTATTCTGTAATGATAATGTTTGAGTTCTTTTTTCCGAGAAAATGATAATGCTTTAATCCTGATCATCAACTTCCTTCTCAAGGACTCCTATAACTCATTGAGACATTTTTTTTTGTTAATATCTACTGAGAACACCTTTCGTTCTACATATAACGACGTGTGATATAATGTTTTTCTAGGAAACTTCTCATTATCAACATAACTTTTACCTTAGGTATGTCATTGCTGGAGCATTTGAAATAACTTGCTCTGTTCTCTGGAATCTGTGACTTGAGCATATCATATTCCTTCTTCCGATTCATGATCACCTGGTCCAAATTAATTTAATGACATGTTGGGGAAAATATTTACACAAAAGTATATCAAAATAGATTCAAGATAACAAAGATTTGCAGGATTGTGTGTGTGTGTATGTATACCTACCTGAACACCCCTCTCACCTAATGCCATGGCAACAGCACGGGCTATCTTAGAATTAGTGCCTGCATGAAGAAAAACTTCCTTTGCATCTAAAGGAATGCTTTTTAGGATCACTGCAGTCGCTAAGCCACTTCCATCGATAAGTCGAACTCCTAATTTTGGATACTTTTGTCTAAATAATTTACCATTTCCATTGAGCTGTTTTTCCTGAAGGTAAAAAAACAAGAGGGGAAGCGGCTCAATTCTCATTATCAAGAGAGCATTGAGGATGGATTAAAATGCAAAGTACTAATAACTTAATTTCTTCCATTTTCCCTGATCAATTACTGCATGCAGTGCATAAATTAAAATCTTATGGACTTCAAAAGTTCTTCCCCCCTAACGGTGACAGTAATATTTTATTTTTGGTATGTTTTCTTATTCTATCTTCACTCTTCAGTCTTCACCATGCTGATATATCATTGTGCATTTCTTGCTACCATTTATCTTTGGTATGTTTTCTTATGATATCTTCAGTCTTCACCATGCTGGCATATCATTGTGCATTTCTTGTTCCTGTGTGGTTCCAACCAGAGTTCTAGAGTAAGAATTGCGTACCTGGTTTAATAACCCTAGACTGAGAACTTTAACTCCTCTTCCATCAGCATCTAATATTGCCTTTTCAATGAAGTCATTGATTGATTCTCTCTCCCACGTCAGGCCATACTGCAGAAACAAAATAATTAGTAGCTTGCAAACCATTAGATATGGGCAATATACAGCGAGGGGCATTGATTACTTGGAAGTTGTATCTTGGTATCGCCCATGTTTGCATCTTCAGCTTCTTTAGTTTGATTCTCTCAACCACGAATGCGGATTTCCCGTAAATCCATGCAAGTACCATTGACAGCCATGCCAAGGGCCATAGCATCCACATATACCACTCAGAGTTGCCGGATGGTTTGGACGCTATGGAGGCAATTCCTATCCTTAGATGATAGGCCGATTGCAAGCTGGTCATATGTGTGAGATGAACAAGGTCAGGTGTTTCCTCTGTTCCTTTCAGTGAGCTCTCATACAGTTCGTCAGATGACTTGTCCATAGTGTTGTATATGTAGTCGTAAAATGGCATAAACAGTGAGTAGTTTGTGCGGAACTGTGTGTGGTGAAGAGAATGAAACCTGTAGACGAAAGCAACAAGAAGATTGTTATGTTGTGGTTTGCGAAGTTATTAGGAATCCATTGAACTCCAAGTCCGTGTGGACCAAGAATTCAATGACCCCTGGTCTTCATCATTCTGGTTAATGCCTTGTCGAGGTTGTGGGATTCATGTTGGAGCTTTGCACTTACGATGGAGTGTACATGAGATACTTGAGTGGAGGGAAGATTTCGAAAATCCACTTTGGTACCAGCTCAAAATTGCAGTGCCCCATGTTGTTCATGAAGTCAATGTAAGCGATATACAGCACAAAGCACAGGGCAGAAGCATTTCCCATATAAATTGTTGACAGCATGGGGGTTGCAAAGAGCGTGAAATACACCATGTGTTCAGCAAAAGGATGGATAACCGCTGCAATGTATAAATGTATTAGGAAAATTAGGAACCAAGAGTAATTGTGCATTAACATGATAATACTTTATCTTCGTGCTTGCTGAAACAACAGTGATTATGTATGAACAACACAGTGCTTTTTTAAAATTGCTGGTTAGAATACTTTATGCATGTTTCAGGTTCACTAAAAATAGCATCCCTCCTAAGTCTATGATCTCAGCCTTTTTAGATTACCATCCTTATTGTTACACTCTAAAACTCCTTCTTCCTAAGTCTATGATCTCTGCCTTTTTAGGTTACCATCCTTATTGTTACACTTTGAAACTACTCCTTATGTACAGTAGCCCTCGGATTGGATCAGAGTTTTGTAAGATACGGTCCGAACGTGCACGGTCTCAAGAACGAAGAGGATGAATCTCTTAGCATCTAATCCCCTCGTGCACCTCATGCCTTGGATGCATTGGCTTATGCTTCATGGTTGCTGAGGTTCTCTATGACCACTCCATGGGTTTATATAGCTCCCTTAGTTCTTCTCCAAAGCAAGTAGGAATTCTACTATAAAAGAAAGTAAGGATCCTAATCCTACTAGGATTCATCTAGCACACCTCTTCAAATCCTAAAATGCTAGATATGAGTCACCATAATTAACAACCCCTACCTTGAATCTTATACGATGAAGTCATCGTACTCACCTAAGAACTTGTCCAAGTTAGCTTCATATTTTTTCTCTCTCACATTTAGGAGTGCTTCCACCGCAAAGGCCATACACATCACCGCAATATGCGTATTGGTATTTGGATTTGGCGATCCGAACCCTCCACCTCGAAGTATTTTCTTTGTATAATTTGATCGAATTAATAAGTGAACTCTGGAAGGGTCGGTGGTCTGAACATTTCAGGCAGTCACATGCATTGTTTGTTTACTTGCAGGAACCGTGGTGGACCGAGCTTTCCTTACAGCCAATTTAGTGCGTGTACAGTGTACTACTGTTTTGAGGGCAGACGCTTCAGTCTACTCTTGCGCGTATCTAGTGGTCCTGTCCTGGGCATCTCAAGAGGCCGGGTGGCACCGTTCACTCCTCGAGAACTTAAATAAGTTTGGACAGGACTCGGGACATTTCTGGCGCGAGGGAAGCTGTTTGCCTCAGATTAATATATACGAGAAAGGGCCCATACTCCATACGGTGTTCTTCGATTCCTTCTGGTCATTTTTTTTTACTCTCGTGTATTGTACGTTCTTGGATCTTACGAGCTGCATGTGCTACCAGAACTGAGTTATTATCGACTCAGAAGTAAGAATGCGAGCAACTACCGGACTGGACTTGAGAAATTAATATCCTACAACTGCACTGAACCCATTGCACGCATCTCATGTTGGAATTGAAGATGATAATACAGGCTTATATGTTAGTATGAATGAATTAATGGAAGTAATTAACGTCTGCTAAATGCACTTACAGGTTATGGGCTCCGTGACGATGGAAGCGTGGTGGTGGGAGTGGTAGCGTGAGTAGAGGACATGGTGGTGCAGCGCGCGGTGGAACCAGTAGTACAAGAACTCGACGGGCCCTGCGTGAAGCAGCGCCGTCATGATGGCACCGTCGGTTCTCCACGGCGGGAAGTGCCTAACACTCGGGATGGCGAGGTATCCAATGTAGAACAGCAGCCCATTGAAGACGATCTGGTCGTCCCTGTGGAGAAAAAGGCAGGGATAGCACGTCATTCTGCTGTATAGCAAGTGGAAGGTAATTAAGCTTCCATGATCAAACGCTAGCTTCAAGCATGCATGCGAGTTTCCCACACATATATATATATGCTGGTGTTCACGATTCTACAAGTGAACGCTAGCTGTGTTGGCGTGCTCTCTGTGGCTGCAGTGGTTTAAACCATGCTAGAATAGATAAACTGATGGTAAACGAAACGCATGCGTAGAACAGATCTGAACATCACTCACCACCCTCTTTCCCGGTCCACCTGCTCAAACTCGATGCCACGGTCGACGATCCTGTGCTTGCTGCGAGCCGTCTGATAGCGAGACAAGCTGATCCAGATCTGGTTGTGGATCATCCTCAGCACCAAGGATGGTAGGATGAGTGCATAGGTGATGTCAATGTCACCCCAACCCTTAGTGATCACCCTGTGCGTGCCCTGGACCACGACAGGAGCCATCACCAAGTACTGTGCCATGAAAGAAGTCGAGAACAGAACAATTAATGAATGTCGTGTTGAGAATCATAAATCTTTCAAAGGAGTTGGGAATCATAAAAAGGAAAGAAAATATATTCATTTTCTTGGCGTTTCTTCATTCAGTAGCACAGAAACATTTCCTGTTTGCAAATACTTTCTGGTTCTTAGATTTGGAGTTTATACTATATGTATTGATCGCCCAGGGATTATTTGTATGGGTATATGACCAGTCCAAAATTTCCGTCGATGCAGAAAATGCTAATTCCTTTTGTACTGGCAATTGGAATCTCCGTTCATTAATCTATATACAAATATGGGAACCACTAAATTTGGTAAAAGGCAAGGAAAAATGTCTGGTATATTCGAAATTTGAGATGGATTGAGCCGGGCAAAGCTATATTTTTCTCTCCGGCCTGAAAGAACTCATCAGAAGTTTCGATGAGAAGATCCAATAGTAGTGGCTGTGATCACAACACAAGCCAAAAAAAGAATGGGGAAATGGTAAAGGAGGATAAGGATAATTTTGTTTTTGCTTGCTCATGCTGCTCTGTAATATAGCAAGAGAAAAATCATGCAAAAATATCAACAATTATTCGGCTGCCATCCACTGTACAAGAACACATCCATGGAAATATGCCAAGCAGCAACATGAATTTTGTTTTTAGGGCAAACAGTAACAAGTTATGGCGTCCTAAAAATAAATCTGCTCTGCAAAAACGGATTGTTTGAACACTCAGAATAAGAGCTCATTATGCTCAGGTAATGGTTCTTAAAAAAAACATGTTTCTTTCCACAAAATCTCGACTCGAGCAATGGAAGGAAGAAGATTGAGCGTGTTTGCGTACCTTGAAGTTGCCCAGCCTTCGCCATGGCCATTCAGTCAAAGGTCCCGGCCTGGTCGCCATGGCTACTCCGGTCTCTTTCCTGCCCCAATGGCCAGTGATACCCGGCCTAGCTCGGCAAGCACTTTAGCTCCAGCCAGCCAGTACTTCTTCGCTTTTTATATGCGTGAGATGCGCTCTCTCTCTCTCTCTCTCTCTCTCTCTCTCTCTGAGAGGGAGAGAGAGACTGTGAGTTGTCACGCGATCACACGGTCAGAACCTGCACTGAACAGACGTACGAGCCCTGTTTCGCTTCGTTACCCCATGCATAGCAGCAGCCATGAAAGCCCAGATACATCGATGCGTAAAAAAAAAAAAAGTATACCCTCTCACCACACTTGCTCCATGCATTGATGTGTGTGCGGTTGTGCAATAATGCAGACGGCGGGCTCCAGGCTGGCGGAGCGGCGGTCATCGGTGGCGGCGCCAGCGAGTCGGCGACGGTGGGAGACGTGCGTATGCCGGCCGGCAACGGTTGCAACAGATCAAAAAAGTTTGTTCCGATCACGCAGAACTTGCTTGCCGGTGGCTTGTCCGGTGCATACGCGAGATTTTACGTGTTGGAACTTGGAACTCGGAACCTTGTGGTTGGAGGCTGCTGTGTTGTGTTGCGCCTGCCTCCGGTGGCCAAGTTCGGAAACAGAAACGGTGGGACAACGACCTGCCGACCGACGGCAAGTAGTAGGAAATAAACATAGTAGTGTGATGTCACGGAGCGGAAAAGAGAAGGTGCTAGTTGATAGCTGTGATATCAGGCCAGCGTAGGAACTTGGAATGGAACAAAACACATAAAACACTACAAAAAAAAACGTGCCTTGTTCGACTATGGGAACGTATGTAAGCAGCACAACATACAGTAAAGGAGTATTAACCATTGTAACAAGTATCTGACAGCAGGGTGTGGCTGTGGCGGACTAACCATTGGGTCAAGTGGGGCTGGGACATATTTTGTTACCGATGGCACTATAGATATCCTATCCCTAGTTTCCAGTCCTCTATGGGGCGTCATTGCGTAATAGAAGCAATAAAGATTGGAATTGGAAGTTGAAGAAGGCTGAACTCTAAACGTAGAAGAAGGTCAAAAAATACTTACCTCCGTCGTGTGTATCGAGCCAAAGCCTGCTTACCTAGGCCAATACCACCATATGTAACGTCCCAATTTTTGCTTTTATTGAATTTTATGAGTTATTTGAATTTTTGGATTTTTCTAGAATTTATTTCGATTTAATTTGCATTAAGTCCTTTATTAGATTATTAAAATATTTAAAAGTTTCATATAAATTTTTGTGAAAATATTTTATTTGAGTTCAAAATGTCTCAAAATAATTTCCAGAATTTTCTGGGATTTTTCTGAGCATTTTGTTATTTTTCTTGATTTATTTGAATTACTGGGATTATTTTAAATGACAAAAATAAAAAAGGAAAATTCGGAAACCCTAACGGGTTGAGCCTTGTGGACCGAACCCGTTAACCCGCGCAACCTGCACCGCAACCCTAACCCTAGTGCCGAACCGTTGGATCTTGATCCAACGGTTGAAGCTGAGCCGCGTCGCGCGATGTGCGGGCCGTTGATCGCGTGCCGCGTGGACGCACCAGATTTTGCCACGTCACCCTCTCCGAGTTGTTGCCGGAGTCCGCCGCTGCAACGGCTGTTCCACAATTTCCGCGCCAAATCCGGACGTCGAGGCCGGTATTTATTGTGTAAACTCGTGCGCTGTGGCCGCCGTTTCTTCCTCCGCGTTATACGGCGCTAAATTCTTCGCCGGGCGCCAGCAATTGCTCGCCGAGGTTGGCAAGAAGCCGTTGCGGGTTTTTCTTCTTCTCCGGCGCCGTCCGCTGGGGATTCCGTGTCCAGTTTTGGAAGCCTCGAAGCTGGGCGCATCGGAGCCGCTACTTCACCTCACCGGAAACGCGCAGCAACGCCGTTCTACGTGTCGTCGTCTTCGTCTCCGGTCGAACCTCGCCGTCACGCACCACCGCCCCTTCAAAATCAACCGCAACCGTTCAATCTTCGTCCAACGTGCGAGGTGAGTCCACGTAGCCGTCTCAGTGATTCAGTTAGATTAGATCTAGACCGTCGGATCTAGATTGAACGCTCTAGATGTTGCCACGTAGCTCTCTCTCCGCGTCAGATTAGATCGGTTTGTGACCATTAGATTTAGATCAGATCGAGTAGTTTTGTGTAGATCTATTTTTGACAGTCGGATCAGGTTTGAACGACCTAGATTTAGCCACGTAGATCTACACCGTCGTTTATTTGATTGGTTCTCCATTGTTGGATCGTAGTTGTACGGTGCAGATCGATCCACGTAGTTCTGCGAGTTAGGAATTAGGTGCAATCGTAGCCGTTCGATCTTGAACCTAGGGTTGAGATGCACCCACGCGTCAGACGCTGGGACTATCCACGTAGCTCTTTGTTGTGGAAAAACCTGATCTGATCCGGGCCGTCCGATGTAGATCGTGCGGGTCGAATCGATCCGTGTAGTTTAGACTTGGGTGGATCCGAGCCGTTGGATTTTGAACACACGGTCCGGATCGCACCGCCCAGCCGCCAACCGCGTAGCGCCACGTGTGCACCAGAGCCGAGGCGTTAGCGTCGAGCGGCCGGTTGCCACTGACGTCACCCCTGACATCAGCAGCGGGACCCACCTATCAGTGGCTATGCCCGCGCGTGTGTGACGCCAGTGATGACATCATGGTACATCATCGGTGGGACCCAGCTGTCAGTCGACGAAACCGAAATGCACTGACGTCAACGTGACAACATCCGAGCCAGGCCCACTTGTCGTTGAGACCAGGTCGCATGGACCAGGTCCACGGTGGACCGAGCTGGACCATGGGCTAAGTCTATGGACTGGATGACGTAAGCGTGATGCAATAAATCGATTTTCCTTTAGAAAATAATTCGACCGAAAAAGAAATTCGGTGATGACGCAAGCATGACGTCATAATTCTGATTTTTCAATAGAAAAAACAATGAAGTAATTCGGTTTATTCTTTTAAATGAATTTTCAAACTTCAAATCGCTATAACTTTTGCGTTTTACTCCGACTGAGGTGATTCCAGTTTCTAAAATTTTGTAAAATTTGAGCTCTATTTAATGGTGAATTTTATTTAATTTTTGAACTTGAGTTGCTCTCTATTTTTATTTATTTATTCGTTTCGCGTAGACGTTGAATTGCCCGAAAGCTTCAAAGGAGAGGTCTTGACCTAGGAACAAGTCCAAGAGCAGGAACAGGACCTTTTCCAAGGCAAGTTGTGCTTTGATCATTTTGATCCCACTCTTTGAAACTTTGTTGATTTAAAATATTGCATGCTAGTTTAATTAAAATGCTTTCGATTAATTCCGGGAATAGTTATATGACCTATTTGTTTTATGCCACCTTGTCTATAATAATTGTATGCCATGAATCATTTGTCACCCTAGATTATGGAATATTAGTTGGACATTAACAAATTGACAACATGGGTTAAATAGATCGTATGTAGTATGCTTAGCCCCGCAACGTGCTAATAACAATGTTTTGGAATACCCAATGTTAAATTTGACTTAATGAGATATGGAACGTGTTTGCAAAAGTTGTGACATGTGTTATTGATGATGTTGATAGCACATGGTGCAAGGTAAATCAACTGGGTGATAAAATGATTTAGACTGAGGCAAGTAGCAAGAATATTTATGGTGCACCAGGTGTGGCACATGGGAGGTCATATTTGGTTTTTGCTGATTTAGATACTTGTGAATTCTTTAGGTAGTCTTGCTTTGGTCACCCTAAAGACTTAACCTTGCAAGAATTTGAACTGAGTCCAACATACAACCACAAGTCTGGAATGGGACAAGCCTAGCTGATTAATTTGTAATGTCTAGATTTTGGTACCATCGAGGTGGTGTTAGACCTGGGTGTACGGGTGGACTCACATGGCGCAAGAGGGGGGCTCTGAGTGTGGTAACCAGTCCCTTCAATGTTGAAATCTTAGCGGGCAGTACTGGGTCTAGAAGGAACATTGTAAAGGCTTTGTTACGGTTAATTGCCTGTGTGGCGAGCGACTGTATCTTGTGGGTAAAGTGTATAACCTATGCAGAGTGTACAACATATTTCAATAGCCGAGTCCACGGTATTGGACACCGTTCGGGGATTATAGTAAAGGGTTAGACTTTCATAAAAATAACCTTGGATACTTGATATGGAAATGATGAACTTGTTTAGGAATGATAAATGCTTTACTTGAGAAATACGTGTGAAAGTTATTATTGTTATTAATGTTTTACAGCTTTCCAATCTACTATTGTTATTTGTGAATGTTGCTTATTGCAAAAGAACCACTATAGCCTGCCATTTGGAATAAGCCATGCATGTAGCTATTAGAATTGCATTTCTATGCATGACTTGCTGAATGCTTTAAGTACTCATCCTTGCCACAACACAAACACCAGTTGAGGAGGAATCAACGCTAGCACTGGAGGAGTTCCAGGAGGAGCCAACGAACTAAGGAGCTAGCCCAGTTAGTTGACTGTGGCATATTGGTTGGCGCCACGAGTTTATCTATTTTCCGCTGCAAGTTTATTTATTTAAGACTTTGCCCTGCGAGGCGTATCTTTGTAAGTTAATTATAAGGTTGACTCAGCCGCTTTCGTTATAATAAAGACTTTATTTAGTATTCCGTTGTGTATGATTGTGATATTCATCGATGTTAAGACTGTTTGCACTAGCGTGATCCTGGACTAGTGCAGAAAATACAGAGGGTTCGGATTTACACATTCGGGTCCTGACACCATGGCACCAACACCACTTCAGACTGCCAATCCCTAATCCCCATTTCCCATCCTAATTCCGAAAATCCTCGATTGAGAAAGGCTTGTCCTAGCTAGCGGGCAGATGATAGTGATCTGCCGAGGAGACTCGAGGGGTGACCAACAGACTTTTAGGAACGCACTAACTATTATGGCATTATCGAAGTACTATCTTCGTTGTATTTCACATGTTTGCTATATTCCTTTTCTAATTATGTATATTTTTATATCACAATAATCAGTAGATGGTTCTATTTTGTCTGGTTTATTTATCTTATTTTAGTATTATTAGCATCTTCTAAATTTTTATCCTGGCCGACCACGAGGTGTGACCATTAGGACTTCTTGGTTATTGTCTAAAAAAATGTTGTTATACCCCGATAAAGACTTCGCACGGGACGGTAGTGAAGTATGAAATCATGTGCTGAAAAATTAGCTTAAGAATTGAATTTGCAAAATGTGTTTGTACATGTGTTTGACAAATTGACAAGAAACAGTGTTTCTCTTTTAGCGCCGGACTGAATTTCGTAAAAATAGTAAGTTTCCCATCTGCGCCGGACCGTTTCTCGCATCTACGCCGGACTAAATTTTCGGTCCGCCGTGAACATGATTTTGAGGCCTGAATTCACATCTACGCCGGACCAAATTGTTGGACCATGGTGAACTGCGTTTTTGATGGCTGTTTCTACATGCACGTCAGACCAAATTTTTGGTACGTCCTTCACATCGACAAGTTGTCAAGCGAATTTTCAGGTATCTCCATGGTACTTAAGATTTTGGCATTTGGATTTCTGCTTTCTCATGCATTAGTTTAAGAGCTTTTTCTGATGCTGATTTTGGGGGATGTAGAATTGATCGAAAAAGTACATCTGGTTCATGCCATTTCTTGGGTAACTCTCTCATAGCATGGTCATCTAGAAAACAATCTTCTGTTGCACAACCAACTGCTGAATCTGAATACGTGGCTACTACTAGTTGTTGCTCTCAAATTCTTTGGATAGTAGCTACACTTAAAGATTATGGAGTTAATTTGGATAGTGTTCCTCTTTTGTGTGATAACACTAGTGCAATTTGCATTGCTAAAAATCATGTGCAACATTCAAGGACAAAACATATTGACATCATATTTCACTTTCTTAGAGATCATGTGGAAAAAGGCAACATTGCGCTTCATCATGTGGATACTGAACATCAATTGGCAGACATTTTCACAAAACCTTTGTCTTCTTCTTATTTTGCTTTTATTCGGGGAGAACTTGGGATTGTTCATCCAATGGGTTTGTTTTGATGAAGAGTTTTCCTTGCCAAGTTCTTTCACTTGATGAGCTTACTTTATCATATTTCTTTATATATTATGTAATTGAGCTAATATATGATAATCTAAATTGTCTCACTTGAACTAAAAATGACATTGCGGCATTCCTTGGACTGATTGCCTATAGCTAAATACTCTGTGATATATTACGTTTCTAGGCTTGATATCGAATCTTCTTAACAAATTTGGGCTATGGAGCAAGTGTGCTTTCAGCTTTACTCTTTCATATGACCTTTTAATCATTTTTGCATGTTTACAGTCAAAGAAAAGGTGGAGAAAAGGGAATCAACAAAAAAAGGGGTTGTTAAAAGCAAAAGCCTCAAGTTATGTGCTTCAGGCATGTTTTCCCTAAAAAGATAAGATGTATGCTTCAAGCATGCCACTCCAAGAAAATAAAAGAAGTATGCTTCAAGCATGCCACATGCAGTTTATTGTTTAAAGATTAAATTGGTTTACTAGATTGGAGTTGAAACTACTTGCTCGCCCTAAGTTGTTAGTTGCTTCAATTTTGAGCTTTGCTTTTCTGCTGAGGTCTTACTTAGTATTTGGCTATAGTTGACTGAATTGAGGTTGAGATGCATGTCATTCCCCAACTTGTTAAAATCACATTAAGTTCATGTATTTTACATATTATGTGATATATAAGGTTATATGATCGAATGAGCTCATCTTTTCCTATCTTGGCACTCCTTTATTTCACTTTTGTGAAATCATTGCTACAGGGAAAATTCTGAATTTGTTTTTCTCTCTTTTGTACTCTTGATGAATCCATTGTCAAAGGGGGAGAAGTTTAAGGAAAAAGGGGGAGAAGTTTTTGGAATTTTGAGAATTTTGGGAGAAGTTTGGAAAATTTTGGAATTCTTGGGCACATTGCACATTCACACACATTTTTCTTCTTATGAGGAGATTTTTCGTATTATCACCCAGGGAGAGTTTTTACTTTGCATATTGGTCAAAGGGGGAGATTCTTTGGTCTGTTCAAAAATCCTTCTGTGAATCAAATGCAAAATGTTCAATTCTAAGTGGTATTGCCAATGTTTTCATCAAGTGGTAGATTGTGAAATCATGTGCTGAAAAATTGGCTTAAGAATTGAATTTGCAAAATGTGTTTGTACATGTGTTTGACAAATTGACAAGAAACAGTGTTTCTCTTTTAGCGCCGGACTGAATTTCGTAAAAACAGTAAGTTTCCCATCTGCGCCGGACCGTTTCTCGCATCTACGCCAGACTAAATTTTCGGTCCGCCGTAAACATCTTTTTGAGGCCTGAATTCACATCTATGCCGGACCAAATTGTTGGACAGTGGTGAACTGCGTTTTTGACGGCTGTTTCTACATGCACACCGGACCAAATTTTTGGTCCGTCGTGAACGGCATTTTAAAGCTTGTTTTCGCATGTACGCCGGACTGATTTTTGTTTAGTCCGTCGTGAACATGTTTTAGTGCCGGACTAAGTTTTACAAAAACAGTAAGCTTTTATGTTACGCCGGACTATGAACGTCGGACCAAATTTTCGGTCCGTCGTGAACGCATTTTTTAGCGTTGTTTTTGCATGTACGCCGGACTGAACATGATTAATCTACAAGTTTTGATTAGATAAGTTTTCGTCAAGTTCTGTCGCAGCAAACTTGCGAGGTTCATAACTTTTGATCCGTAAGTCCGATCGAGCTGATTCTTTTTGGGTTCGGTTCGTATTGGAATCTTTTTTGTGTGTATACATTTAAGATTGATCCGACGGTTGGATATCCAGGAATTTGCGATTTACCGAACGTTTGTCAATCTGTTTTTGTCGGATACGAAGTGTCTTTTTGGTTCAGATTTGGGGTTAACTTTTATTAGATCAAAGATTTGGTTTTAGCTTCCGCACAATCATTCACCCCCCCTCTGATTGTTATATTCATGTATTTCGATCCTACATGAAGATAAACCATGGGCCGGACGTGTGCTAGATGGCCTCCATGAGCAGTAGCCTAGACAGCGCTCAGGAGTCAATGGGCCGTTGCTTGAGCAACGACCAAAGCTTCACAATTTTGAGCAGTCGTTGGGCTGACAAACGAAAACATCGCAACTACAAACCGACCACGCCTCCAATCCGAGGACGACTCGGTGTTTCGTATTCGGCAAGGTTGCAAGAAGCAAAGCAAAAGCGCGTCATGCCGTACGCGCCCACCCATTCCAACGCACATCGCCACCTGCGACCATATAAAGCTAGCAACCCGACACCCTCTAGACCAGGGTTCAAATTCTCGCCGAAATCCCACGAAATTTCGGATTTCGGACCCCCTCCCGAGTTCCATAATCCCGGCAAAATTTTAAAAACCCTAAAAAAATTTAAATGTGCTATAGTACCCTATAATTTCGACGAAATTTCGGCTAAATGGACCGAAATCTCAGTTTTTGACCAAAATTTGACCGGATTGGATTCTTCAAGTCGTTTTCCATGTCTGACCAAAATTTCAAAAAAATTTGATGATTTTTTACCACCATAAAATTAAAATTGCTAAGTTCTTATTTTGAACTTTACAACGAGCAATGTTTCTTGCGTGAAGTTTGCTATCTTACCATAGTGCTCTGGTTGGCAATGAGACTACGGGGATAGTTGGAACTTGGAAGTTCTTAGAAGTGATCAGGTTAATGCTACGGGCATTATTGTTGCAGAGTTTTATTTTTGTCATCCAAACTTGTGAACCTTTTATGTAATGTTGTCTCCTAATATTTTTTATTCACTTCATGCCACAACTAATGCATATACATTATGTCTTTTTAGGCTTTAGGAATTGAAGAATGTATATCTAACTGCACTAATAACATCTTTTCACCTTTATAATATAGCTACAGGCATGTTTAGGATAAATGAATTATTCATTAGAGAATGATTGACTAAGGTTACTGTATAACTGTCAGCTAAAGTCTTCAAAGTGAACATGCACATCATATTCATTTCTTAATTGTCAGGGAACTTAATTTTGTGTAACTTCTTTTTTATGCCAATCTCATTGTTTTTTATGTGCTAAAGTTCAAGCTCATCCTCCAAATATCTTATGACAACATTATTAATACATTAGGACCTTCCATAAAAAATTTTAAAATTTTATAACTTCTGAATTGTGATGGATGGAATGCATTATGTTTGTGAATGTAATTTAAATGTTTATCATTTGTGATCATATTATGTAGTGATTTTATTATGTTACCTAGTTAAAGTGTTCAAATCCAAAAATCAAGCAAAATGCTGCCAAATTTGGTTGTGTACGGTATTTTATGTGCAAAAACTTAGTAAATTTCATTCAAACAGATAGGAATGTCACATAAATTCTTTCATGATTATTTTCAAAAAATTTCCTATTTATTTCTAGCCCCGGGATACCATTTTATAGTACTTTTCAATATATGAATTTTTACAACTTCCTCAAGCTTGATCATTATCGACAAATTTCATGGCAATATTAATGATATGTCAGAAATTAGAAAAAGAAAAAGAAAAAAAGAAAATAGAAGTATTTTTAGTAGCAATATCTGTTCAAGTATGTCAAGTGGTAATATTTACTTCAACATATTTTAGTAACAATATTTGTTCAATTATATTTAGTAGCAATATTTGTTCAAGTATGTCAAATATCAATATTTACTTAACAAATTTTAGTAATAATATTTGTTCAATTAAATTTAGTAGCAATATTTGTTCAAGTATGTCAAGTAGCAATATTTACTTAACATATTTTAGTAACAATATTTACTTAACATATTTTGGTAACAATATTTATTTGTTGAAGTATTTTAAGTAACAATATTTGTTTAATTATGTCAAGTAGCAATATTTGTTGAAGTATATTTAGTAGCAATATATTCAATTATATTTAGTAGCCATATTTTTTGAAGTATATTTAGTAGCAATATATTCAATTATATTTAGTAGCCATATTTTTTGAAGTATATTTAGTAGCAATGGACGACACCCAAAAATGATACTATTTATTCAAATAGCGATATTTGTATGCACAAAAAGTATGTTGCTATGGTATATTTTAATATGTTAATGTTATCCAACCTTAAAAAGCTTACTTCTCGTTGTATGCATGCATAAACTACTAAAACTTTAGTATGAAAGTTGTACTCTATAGCACTAGTTATATTATGTACTAGTTTTGTTGTACAACATGCAATTTGACACAAGCAATTTGTTGTAAATTATTTACACAAGCAATTTCTGTAAGGTATTGAAATGTAAATAGTGTTGACATGTGAATGGTATTGGTATGCCTTTATGTGAATGCCTATTTTTTGCATTTATTGAATTGATATGTGAGTATTATTGAAATCAAAGATTATTTGTTGATATATTATTGCTAAATACCTAATTTACAACTTGCAATTATGTAAAATATAGCAAAAGTTATGTCAAATTTTTTTCATATTTAGCAAAGATCACATCGAAATTTTTTTGTGTTCCATACTTTTTTAATATATATTTTTACATTTCCCCCTATTTTTTAGCCTTTAATTGCTTTTTACAAATTTTACAAAATTTTTTTGCAATTTTTCCTTTTTTTTAAATATCTAGCGGTTTTCGTCAAAAAACCACGAAAATGACTTGGCGGTTTTACCAAATTTCAAATTTATTTGACTTTTGAATGGTTTGGTTTTGAACAAATTTCCCGCTAGGTTATCGAAATCCGAGTTTAAAACACCGCCTGCCTCACCTGGCCGGGTGCTTTAGGCCTCAGCATGTTGTTGCTTAGGATTCATGCACGCGGGCGGCTTGCGCCTGATTTAATTGCATGTCTTACCGCGAACTGAAGTGATCTCCGATCGAGACCGGACGACCAAGAAAAGAAGGCTAGCATTTAGCTTCTAGTTGGTGGAGTTGTGCGGATCCTATTTGTTGTTTGTTGTACTCAGATTTGTGACACACAAAGAAAGATTCATCGGAGATATGCAATGAGAGATTGAGAGTTCTATGTTAGTTAATTTCATCTTCTCGCTCTGGCTCTGTTTTTTTTAAAAAAAAAATTGGAAAGAGCTCCGCCTTTCATTCAAGAGGAGAAAAAAACAAAGTTTTACAACAAATCATGTTAACTTCGTGGCATAAAAAAACAACTAATAGAAAACAGTAATAAATGCATGCGGGACTCTTAGGGCAAATAAAAACTTCAAAACTGCAGTTAAAGAGAGGAGGGCTGACAACACATGGAAATTATGGGGCAGCAGCCGCTGCACCATGATTGACTTTGATCACTCTTTTCCAATTTGCAACATCCTAGTAGATTAAGTTGAACATATTTTGAACTGTCTGGTATGAATTTTTAAAAATTCTATTGTTCCTCTCATTCTATATGTTCCAAAAGTCGTAAATGAGGACTCTATCGACCTCCCTCCTCTGTTGCGATGAAGTGATATCATGGATAGAAAGCCACCATTGAGTGGCAGTGTAAGAGTTATTGTGATGTAGTTGCACTGGGGGCTAATCTAAGTAGAGCCAATGGAAAAACTTGATCCATATCTGTTTCGCAAAAGGGCAATGGAGCATGAGGTGAGTGGCTAATTCAAGTTCAGCTTCGCATAAGGGGCATTGAGTGCTATGTGACCATCCTCTAAGTATCAGCCTGTCCGCTGTTAGTATCCTGTCTTGAATGAGAAGTCATGCAAAGAATTTGCACCTATTTTATGTGTGAAATCATGTGCTGAAAAATTGGCTTAGAATTGAATTTGCAAATGCGTGTGCATGTGGTTCTTTTAGCGCCGGACTAAATTTTCAAGAAACAGTAGGTTTCACTCTTACGCCGGACTATTGCGCCGGACCAAATCTTTAGTCCACAGTGAACGCATATTGCGCCGGACCATTGGAACGTGTTTTTGCATTGGCGTCGGACCAATGTTGTTTTGGTCCGTGGTGAACATGACTTAAGTTCTCTCATCGGACTGTTTTTCACCTTCACGCCGAACAGATATTTTTGGTCCGTCGAGAACGTGATTTCGAGCTCTTTGTGCCGGACCAAAATTTCTAAAACCAGTAAGTTTCGCATGTACGCCGGACCAAATTTTTTGGTCCGTCGTGAACTGGTTTTTGACTGCTGTTTTCACGTATACGCCGGACCAAATATTTTTTGGTTCGCTGTGAATGTTGTTTTGAACGTTTTTGCGCTGACCATGACTTAAGTTGTTTTGGTCCGTGGTGAACATGACTTAAGTTCTCTCATCGGACTGTTTTTCACCTTCACGCCGAACAGATATTTTTGGTCCGTCGAGAACGTGATTTCGAGCTCTTTGTGCCGGACCAAAATTTCTAAAACCAGTAAGTTTCGCATGTACGCCGGACCAAATTTTTTGGTCCGTCGTGAACTGGTTTTTGACGGCTGTTTTCACGTATACGCCGGACCAAATATTTTTTGGTTCGCCGTGAACGTTGTTTTGAACGTTTTTGCGCTGACATGAAACCGAGAATTTTATGTGTATGCCGAACCATGTTTTTGGTCCGTCATGAGTTGCGCCGGACCGAAGTTTGGTCCGGCGTGAATCTTTTTTCTAGGGTTTTGACTCCTTTGTGCGCCGGACCATTGTTTGGTCCATGTGAATGTTTTTTTTTGCTCGAGGTTGATTTTTGTGATTTTGAAAATTGTTTGGTAATTAATCTGTGGTTATGAAATTTGTTTGAATTTCATAATGCATGTTTTGAACTTATGCAATGCTCGTGTGAGTATTTGCATAGACTAATGTTGAGTCAATTCGCGGACTTGTGCTCGGAATCGTTTTGTGGTTTGTTCATGTGCTGGTGTTGCTCGAGGGTGAACGTGGTCGATGATGGGACCGGAACTAGGTTCATGGAGGAACTGAGGTTCGGGACTAGGTTCAGGGAGGAACTGAGGTCTTGGTGGTCAAGGATGTCATGCGGGATGTTCGGGCTAAGAGAATGGTGTACATGAAGAATGGTTAGTCACGTGAGTATGACATGGTGGCCGTACGCGTGCAAGAGTTGTTAGTCACGTGAGTATGGCTGGGTTGCCATACGCGTGCAAGAGCTGTATTTGGCCAGGTTGGGCTAAGTGGAGTTGTGTTGAATACATACTCCTTCTAGGATTAAGAGTGGGACTCCTTCTAGGATTAGAAGTAGGAATTGTATTCAGGACTCTATGTGTTTGCTCTGTATAAATAGGGGGAGGCGCCTCCTGTTTATGCAATTAAGCATAGAGCAGAGCTTTAGGGTTTGTACTCTTTTGTTGGGAGTACTTTAGACAAAAAGAAATAAAGATCAATTCTTCCAAATTCTTTGCGTGCTACAGTAACCTCGTAGCTACAGTACACACGTGCTATAGTAATATCTGTTTTGGGGTTCTCTTCTTGCACATCTTCTGGTTCTAGATTGGATCTTTGATTCCTTGAGTTTCTTTTTGTTTTGATCCAACCAAAAGCTTTCTAGGGCATCAATTTAGTGTTCCTCAAATTTTTGTTGATTAATATTTTGTCGTTCTTGATTAATCTACAAGTTTTGATTAGATTGATTCTCGTCATGTTCTGTCACAGCAAGCTTGCGAGGTTCATAACTTTTGATCCGTAATTCCGATCGAGCTGATTCTTTTTTGGTTCACTTTGTATTGGAATCTAGTTTCTTGTATCTAAATTTCAAATCGATCTGACGGTTGGATCTCCGGGAATTCGTGTTTTACCGAACATCTGTTAATCTATTTTTGTTGAATACGAAGTAACTTTTTGTTCAGATTTGGGGTGAACTTTTAACAGATCAAAGATTTGGTTTTAACTTCCGCACAATCATTCACCCCCCCTCTGATTGCTATATTCGTATACTTCGATCCTACATTATGTATTTACTCGCCAAATGACATTGTAGTTATGTTCCGGCCTAGCACCATGAAACTGTACATTATAAGCTATTTTCGCTGAATATTCACCATTCGCTGTCCATTTCGACACTATGTCGTCGTGCACCTGTAGATGTAGGTTGACTTGTTGGATGGCGTGCCATACGTTGACATATTCATCAAGTTGCATAAGAGTGCTTATTCGTCAAAGCAGCTTGAGCCAATTTCTGTTGGAAAGCTCATGTTGTACAAAACCTTCTTCCTCCTCACCAATGCGACACATAAGGGCGCTATCTCACTCGGTGGGTATCCATTTAGCCATATCTGCCTAGAATCTCGCTGATGCACCATCCCCTAGAACTATGTTGGTGCTTGCATGAAAAGGCTCCTATCTGTTCGATCGCAAGGGATCTTCATGGTGACCCAGGGTCTTTGTCTATCTTTCCATTTGTACCAAAGCAACGCATTCTCAGCGCTCTTCCAAATCTCTAGAGATTGTTTATCCCCAAACCCCCTAGTCCCTTTGGTCTACACACTTTGTTCCAGTTCACTAAACAGTGGCCTCCACTACATTCCTGTTGTCCTCCCCCATAAAAAATTCCTCCTTAACCTATCCATATTTTTGGCTGCCCATTTTCCTGGTGGGGACATCGTTAAATGGTAAATTGCAAGGGATATGAGGACCGAGTTGACTAACATGAGTCGTGCCTCCCTTGACAACAGTTTTCCTTTCCATCCTACCAACCTAGTTCCCATTTTGTTGATGATGGGTTGTACATCCAACTTATTTAGTTTTTTTGGACGCAGTGGCAGTCCTAAGTATCTGCAGAAAAAGGATTCGCTAGGGCCAGGAAATCCTGTAGGACGGCTTCAGGATCCACACCCTGATAACTTATGGGGTAGACCTCGCTCTTCTGAATATTTGTCTTTAGCCCTGTTGCTCCTTTGAAGGTAGACAAAGCCATTCGGATTGCCCATAGTTCCTATGAGTCTGGTTTGGCGAAGATGGCTACATTGTTAGCATACAGGGAGATACGAAGTTTGTGTGACCAGCCTAGAATCGATGTAAGAAGATTCTCCCTGGCCGCTTTTTTTATTATCCTTTGAAGCGGATCAATGGCCAAAATAAATAACATAAGTGAAAGTGGATCTCCTTGTCGGAGTCCTCTCCTGTGTTTGATTTGCTTCCCAGGGATTCCATTTAGTAGGATTCTCGAAGACAATGAAGCCAAGATCAATGAGACTCAGTCTCTCCATTGACGTTCGAACCCCAATTGATCCAAAAGTTCTAGTAGATACTCCCAGCTGATTGAATCAATAGTTTTGGCTATGTCCAATTTAATGAAGAGAGCTGGCTCTGGCTCTGTTTCAAGGAAATTTTGAGCAAGAACATTGATTGATTCAATTAGCTTTACCTAGTCTACCCTTTGAATAATTCGTGGTTTCAATAATTTTTTGCTCGATCTTGATCAATAGATCTCCTAGAACCGAATTACCTAGTTGCCCGTCCTCTTCTCTTCTGAAGACGTGAAAAGGGAACAGCTAACCTTTGGTTGCCTTCCAATCCAACGAACCATATTCAGTTTTTATTACCGAGGAATATTTTGCAGTTTGGAAGTACTTTACAAGAGATGCATGCAGCCCAAGAAGAAGAAGAAGAAGAAGAAGAAGAGATGCATGTGGCGGTAATCTGTATGTACTCCGTTGTCGGGACCCGAATTTGCAAATCCGGACCCTCTGTGTATTCAGCACTAGTCCAGGAACGCGCTAGTGCACACAGTCTCAACATTGGTAAATATCACAATCATACCACTCGATACTAATATAGTACTTAATAGTTAACCAAACTGGTTGCTTGACCTTATGGTCAAGTTACAAATATACGCCACGCAGGGCGAAACTTATTAAAAGAGAAATAATAGCAGCGGAAAATAAGATAACTTCGTGGCGCCATCCAATATACCACAGGCAACTGACTGGGCTCGCTTCCTAGTTAGACGGATCTTCTGGGAGCTCCTCCTCCAAAGCTGGTGTAAACTCCTCTTCAACTGGTGTTGTATTGTGGCAAGGGTGAGTACTTGGTACTCAGCAAGTCATGCACAGAATGCAAACTAATATACTACATGCATGGCTTAGTACAAAGGAATAGCTCAGGGTATATTTGCATTAAACGGCATTTGACAAATAGCATAAGTAAATTCGAAAGCAGTAGAAACAAGTATAAGATCAATAATCTTTCCAGGAGTTTAATAAACATCTTTCCCAAATCCTAACTCACATTTCCATCAACATCATTAATAAACCAAACCCAACCTTTCAAATCCAAGTCATTTTCAAGAAAGTCTAACCCTTGACTGTAATTCCTGAGCGATGTCCAATGCCGCGGACACGGCTATTCGAATAGATTTTACACTTTGCAGAGGTTATGCACTTTACCCACAAGATACAGTCAAACACCACAAAGGCGAGTGTCCGTAACAAAGTCTTTCGGAAACTTCTAACAGCACAAGTGGTCCTCCCCGGTGTTGCACACTAACCCTTCCCTTAGCGAAGGCGAAGTTTAGGTCAAGTCACCGTTAGATGGGTACCTGGCCGCAGCCCCGGTACGCTCCCCCGTACAACTACACAAAGGGTGTAGTTGACATCCTGAGGTCCCATAGGTATGTTATTAGCAGCTTAATCAACTAGGTCCGTCCCATTACAGACATGTGGTTGCACGTTTGACCCAGTTCAAAGGCTTGCAAGGTTAAGTCCTAAGGGTAACCAGGGCAAGACTACCCGAAGAACCAAGCCAACATTCCCGGTGCCACAACTGGCCCACCCGATCATTCTTGTCACATGCCCCGGTCGAATCTATTTATCAAACCCCAGTTGATTACCATGCACCACGTGCCATCAACATCACATGATACCTTTCCAAAACAGGTTCAATATATCATTAAGTCAATATTAACATTTGATTGTTCAAATCATGTCATGAGCACGTAGCAGGTCTAAGCAGTATACTACAACGGTCTAAATTCCCATGTTGGCAATTTAATAATGTCCAACTAGTAAACCACAACTAGGGTGACAAGGGGTCATGGCACACATTTAATTAACCAAGGTGTCATACAGCAATTTGGCATTTATCTATTTCCCCGGAATTATATAAAGTATTTTCTAATTAAACTAGCATGCAATAAATTGAATCAAAATAGGTTTCCAATTGGGATCAACATGGTCAAAGCATAACTTGCCTTCAAAAAGTACTTGTTCTTGGTCCTGAGCTGGCTCCTGGGTCAACACCTCTCCTTCGAAGCCTTCGGGCACTTCAACGTCTACTCGTAAAGCATGCAAATAGCAAATAATAAATAAGCAGTAGACAAAAAGTGTCCAAACATCCAAATAAAGTTCATAAACAGAGAGAGCATAATTTTATGAATTTTTAGAAACTGGAATCGTCAAATTCGGAGTTTAAACGCGAAAGTTATAGCATTTTAAAGTTTAAATATTCAATTAAATAATTATACAGAGAAAAAATTTAGTCCAAAAATTAAATAAAATTCATCAATAGGTAGATCTCAATTTTATACAAATTTATAAATTTGAATCACTCAAATCGGAGTTAAAATGCAAAAGTTATAAGCGTTTGAAGTTTGAATCAAATTCTGAAATCAATATTTTGAATTAATAAATCATTCTCTTTTTCGGAAATTCATTTATTGCGTCAGCAAGGACACGTGTCAACCTCTGATTGGGCGGCTGACGTCAGCCGATCCACGGGCTCAGCCCACTGTGAGAGGAGCCGCCCAGATCGTCCTCGAGTTGTTGGATGCACGGTTGCTCCCGTCGGATTTGGGTCCTAGCAACAAATCACCGGAGGTGATCCTGATGTTATTACCCAAGCCCAATGGAGACCACCCTACGAACGTCCAACGACTCGACAACAACCCCGGTATTCCCCCGGTATGCGATCCAAAACTCGCCCAGGATCCCCACATACCGGTTCCCAAGTTATATCACAACAGTTCCCACAAAGGGGCATCGGGCCCAAACTCACTACCAGAGACGCACGAAACGCGGAAGCAACAAAACACACACGGCACACGGAAGCCCAAAGGACGACCAAACAAACAGGAAGCGAAGAGCCGACAGGTTCCAATACAGAAATAAAAGTGCAACAGCTTACAAAAGTAAAGCCAACTATCCTATACAACAAAAGTAATATACCCCGGAAGTGTCATGCCCTGAACACCTCCGGGCGCACACGCGCGACGGCCTCTACTCGGTGCCCCGCCCGGTCACCGATAGGCAGTAGGGGCAGAACTCACACCCCTCTGGATCCTCACCTGCAAACCACAAAGCAGGAGCCTGAGTACAAAAGGTACTCGCAAGTCTTACCCGTGGTCCATATATGACCGACTCCAAAGGACATGCATTTGGATGTAGCAAGAACCAGGCTGAAGGTAAAAGTGCAGAAAGCTTAACTTTTGTTATATTAATTACCTAACTACTCAATTCACAATTTAAGCAGTTGTAACAGCGCCTACTTCTGAAAATGAAGTTGCAATCATTAATTCACAACAATTAATCTCAACACCAATTTATGTGGGCTCAAGCTTGACAGCGAACCTCGGTTCAAGTTCTTACTACGTGACTATGCGATGAAAGAGCTTGCTCATATCCGAGAGCGCGGCAATTCGAATCGCTTATTTAACCCTGCAGGGAAGCATTGATCGCACGACACTTACCACAAGGGCCTAGTGTCAACCCCCTCCCAATCATACCCAATCGCTGAAGCGTCCTCCTGTGGCCCGAAAACCTAGCACCCCCTCGAGCAGCCCCAAGCCTCGCCCTCAACCACGTCCAACCACAGGAAGTTACGGTCCATCGATTCCGTATGAGAGAAAGAGTGGCTTACCGTACCATAATCGGGCATGCGACCAACCGGGGTGTGCTCAATCAAAGGGCAACCATCGAATCGGTCCTTAATCGACTCAGACGGGAACTACCACATCGGGTCTCCTTACCCAATGTCCCAACCTTCCCGCCCGGTCTCCAATTTAGCCTTTCCTTACATAACCGTACTCATTTCATTTCATCATAAGTAATGTAATGGATCTCAAGCGGTGGACCAACCACCACTTGGCCCAACCCCGACCTCTAAGCAATTCTAAGCAGTGACTCATTTAATACCATTACTAGTTCCAACGGAAGTGTTCACAAATCCAAAGGACGAATGTGCAGCAATAGGATCTAACCCTAACCCAATTCAATTCCTAATGCAGACTTATTTCACCAATTAAGCAGTTTATTCACAAAAATACAATTAATACAGGTTCAAGATGCATAGGTGCTTGCCTTGTTCTTCTGCTGGTGGATCGACAGCGATTTGCCCCTCGGCAACTCCCTCAACCACGCCACGCTGGGCCGCCGCGGATCGTTTCTCTACACGAGTACAATGCATAATTAAAATGCATGCAATGCATATGAATGAAGTACAACTGAAAAACCCGAAGAAATAACGCAACCGGACAACTCGACTCAACCGACAGACCCGGCCTAACCCGGACAGTCCGGGTATTTGATCCGGACTCTCCGGACAATCCGGACTCTCCGTCCCATTCGGTCCGGATACTCCGGGCAGAGCGGACACTCCGGACGGGGTGTCTGGACACTCCGGACCTGGCGAGTTTTACCCAATAACTCGACGGATCGAGGTGCCGCCAAGTCCAACGGCATCACGGGGACCCGATCTATGACTTTCCTACACGTGGCAAGGCCGAAGAAGCTTATAGCTAACCCAACTCCACGAGGAACGACACTAGCCCATGAAACCACTAACCAACTCCAAACGACCCTTGGATCGGCGCTACTACTACCCGATCAACCACACTAGCACCCACATTCATCAATCTAAGCCCCACACTAACCCTAGGATCACTACACCCAAAACCCAAGAGCTCAAGATTCAACTCCGAAACTTCAAATCTAAACCTAAGCTCTAACTCCCACCATTGATGACCCTAGAACCCAAGAATCCCATGAATCTACTCCCAAGAGAGAGACCTACTTCCAAGGAAGATGGAGGAGAAGCAATGCCGGGTGGAGGATGGAGGATGCCGGCTTGAGGAGGAGTTCCCGGGGATGGAGGAGCCGCCGGGGAGGAGCCACGGAGGGTCACCGGCCGGTGGAAGCTCGCCGGAGAGGAGCTAGGGTGGAGGAACGAGCTCACACGGGTGGGGAACCAAGTGGGGAGAAGAAATGAGGTGGGGAAATCAAGAAACGGGACTTTTATACAAAATCCCGCACCATCCGGACTCTCCGGACGCTCAACCCGAGACTCGGGTTGGGGTCTTCAATCTGATCAACCCGGACACTCCGGACATTCAGTCCGGACACTCCGGGTTGGGGCGCTCGGTCAGCCCAATCCGGATACTCCGGACATTTTGTCCGGACATTCCGGGTTGGATCCGGACACTCCGGATGTTCCAGAATTTTTGGAACTTGGGGCTCTGACACCCACGGCTCGGCTCGGGTCCACCGTGGACCCGGTCCACGGCTCACGTGTCTCTAACATGTGGGACCCTACGGGTGACGTCATTGCTGACATCAGCGGGGACTCAAAGACTGCTACGACAGGTGGGACCCACTGGTGACGTCATTGCTGACGTCACCGCACGGCTGGGGTGACCGCTGACAGGTGGGCCCCCATGACGTCAGCGTGACGTCATGGTGCGGTTTGGCCGCGTCGCTGACACGCGGGCCCGGCGTGTCAGTGTCACACACGCGTACGGCGCTGACCGCGCCGGTCCAACTTCCTTACACGTGGCTCGATCTCGGCCGTTGATTTGAAAATCAACGGCCCAGATTGGATCTGGTCTCAAGCGTTTGGGGTGAACGCGCTTAATCTGGACCGTTGGATCTAGATCCAACGGTCGAGATTGGATCTGGGGGTTGGAACGGAATCTCACCGTGGGATGACGTGGCGAGATCTGGGGCGTCGGATTCTGATCGGACGGCTGGCGGTGCTCGCGGACGGCGATGGCGACGCGGCGGAGCAGAGGCCACCGGAGACGAAGACGACGACGAGTCCAACGGCGCTTCGGGGCTTCTCCGGCGGAGTGAGTTGGCTCCACGGGTGCGGCTCGTCGTGAGGACTCCGGATCTGGGTTCCGCTGCGGCGGAGAACGGCGGACGGCGGCGGGGCGAGGCAAGAACCGTGGCGGAGGAGAGAGCTAACTACGGCGAGCAATAGCGGGTCGACGGCGGCGGCTAGGGCTAGGGCACGTGGGGCAATCGACGCACGAGGCAAAGGCGAACCTCGGGCGCGGGTCCGGGCATTAAATACCGGCACAGACGGACGCCGAGATCCCAGCGAATCCGGGCGAAGCGGCGTGACGGCCAGCGGAGTCCGTCCTGGACACGGCGAGGTGACGTGGACGCACGTGAGCCGTCCACGTGGCGCGATCAACGGCGGAGATCGGCTCGGCGCGGCCGTGCAAAGCGCGGGTTGATCCTGACCGTTGGATCTCGATCCGACGGTCCGGATTGATCCCAGGTTAGGGGTAAGTGCGGTTCACGCACGTGGCTACGTGGGCCAACGTGGGCCGTTGGATCTCGATCCGACGGTCCACGGGGGTTAGGGTTTGGACGCGGTTCGACCGAGTCGCGTGGCGCGGTCGGGTCCGGGTCGGACTCGGACTCGAGTCTGACTCGGGCTCGGTCGGAGGAACAGTAAAACCCACTCGATTAAATAATCCAATTAAATTCTCAGAAATTCATTTAATTCATTAAAAATAGCAAAAGACTCAGAAAAATTCCAGAAAAATTCTGGAAAATATTTTGGAACATTTTGGACTCAAATAAAATATTTCCAACAAAATTTTATTTGCAAAGTTAAATTCTTTAATTATTTCAAAATGGAATAAATTCCAAATAAATTCCAGAAAATTCCAAAAATTCACCAAAGTGCCAAATCACACATGAATTTAAGAAAAGCAAAATTTTGGGGTGTTACATCCGTGGACTCAACTTTTCAACTTTGTACGCGGGCAGTGACCGAAATGCAGACGCCGCAGCTCCGCACCATTAGCCCATTACCGCGCGCGATTGTACGTGCGTTGGGCCAGCCACACCCGCACCACTAGCCGTGCCCACATGTAGTTGGCTCCTTTCCCCCGGTTGCAAATCTCCCGTGCCCCTCTCAGGCAGCTGCGGATATCTCTCTGGTCGCAGACTCGCCACACGCTGCCGCCAGTGGCACACGCAGAGAGGAGGCACCGTCTCTAAACCATCGCGTGTGACGGACCGCCCTTTTAGAGCATGTACAATGGGCTGACATCAGCAATCTATAAAAGATGTCACATAAGATTTTTTATGAGGTGAAAGAGAGAGGAGGAGAGAGAGAGTAGTCATCCTTTCGTGAATAGACGGTCTTATAGACGGCTTTAGACTGTTTGTACCATTGTATAGATAGTCTATTAGTTGTATGAGAAACCATTACGGACAACTATATAGACGATCCATTGTATAAGTTATTTTTAGTGTTGTCTGTAGATGACATGGGGATGCATTATAAATAGTTGTTGTCTATAGCACTGCACATGCTCTTAAGGGGGTGCGTTTAAATCCGCAACAGTTACCCAGAAAGATTAGCTATCGAGAATCAAATCATCATTGCCAGCATAAGAGCGAAATCAACTGCTTTACACAAATAAGACATAACGGTCAGAGTTTACAAAAGGAAGCGGCGAGCTCCAAAAATAATACATCACAAAAGACCACACAGGCAAGGCCTGAGCAAAGAAAAAAACCCTAAAACCAGACTACTTCGCCATCTATGATCTTCTGGAATTCTCCGGCGTCTTCGAACTCTAAAATAGGTTGAGAAGCAAGACTGAGTACACAACAGTACTCAATAAACCACACAGGAATTCTGAATATTATATGCAGGGATATTCACAAAGGAAGTGGCAATAAGGTTATTATTATTGTGGATGCAGTTTTATTTTCAAGACATTTTACATTTGAAACACAAACCATACATAATAGAAATAAGCAAATTTTGAGTTTTCACAAGTTTATTATTACGTCAAGTTGGAAATTAATAAGCCTACTTGGGTTAGGTTACGGGATTCACCCTAGTTTAAACTTAGCTTCGTTAACCGGAAGCACGGCGTAATCGATTACCATTAAACATGACTCTGCAGAGTTGCTCAACTTTACCCACAAGATGTCTACGATCGTTAATGCCACCGGATTACATGCAATTTAAATGCATACGGCCGGGCTGAGATTATCAAAGCTTTTCGTTGAACTACCCCCTCTTTAGCACTTACCCGGTAGTTTCAAAACCACACAGTACTCGGGACCCACTAGCCACGGCGGGAGACGCGATCCGATACTGTGGGTATCTACCGTTGTGAGAATCGGCAGGTGACACCACCGGTTAACCTCCATTCCACCCCGTTGCTCCACGGTCCATACTTGTCCAAAACACACAGTATGGTGGCTTCAACCTATAAGTATTCCAAGGGGGAGTTCAAATACCGAGCTAGGTTGGATCGAGTCAACGGGGCTGACCGACCCAACTTGTGGTTGAGCAAGATCTAAGTTATTTACTTTGTCCTAGGCTGTGATTACTTAAATTATGCCTAAGACTTAGCCAATTCCAAACCAACAATCCACACCACTCACATTGGCCTCGTCATCGGTCGAGGTTCGGGCACGTAGCCATCTAGTGGTTTGCCCGCCAAAGTCATCTCACTGTAGCACATTTTTTAATATAGTCTACATCAAACCTACCGCTTGATGGTTTTATCTTATTACACAAAGCTTTTAATGTTCGACTAATTAATTAATTACTAGCAGACGAGGTTCAATAGCTAAGTCTAAGGTTGGCAAAGGAAATAAGGCGTAAGGCACAACAATACAAAGTGGGTCTTTAATCAAGCTAGGTGCTAACTATGTCATCATGGCATTCTAAAATTAACATTTCTAGCATTTAACATACCAACATAATGCAATATTAAAATAATTATAACTACAATATTATCATGGGTTCAACATGTTCAAGGAGTGCGGCTTGCCTTGCGAGGCGAGGGGAAGTCCTAGGTCGTCGTCGAACTCGGTGCCGGTCGCGTCCTGTTCCCGCTCCTCGTACTGCGCCGGGACGGTTCCAACAGTTGCTCGGATCTAGCGCACAACAAGCGAGCAATAAATAAACGAATAAAATAATAAAGAAAAGAGAAAAGCAAGAAAAGGAGAAACGAAAAGGGATCGAGAAAAGGGCCGAAGGAGGGTTTGAGGGCTTTTTAGGCATCTTGGAATTTTGTTGACTTCAAAAGGCGAAACGAATGCCATATTTGGACTCAGTGGCGCAAAACGGTTGAGATGGTGTATTTTGGTTATTTTTGGACTTTTCGGGGAATTTCGGGATTTTTGGAATTAATAAAAGATTTTCTCGGATTATTTAAATCCGAAAAGAAATTGAAAAACGAGAAATAGTGCTTGGCTGCCCTGGGCTTGGCCCAAAAGAATGACCCGAGGGGGGGGGGCGCACGCGCGCGAGTGCCGACCCAGCTTGGCCCATGCGGCCCACAGACGCGTAGGCCGGCCCAGCCACGCGAGACAAGGAGAGGGCGAACTGACCTGTGGGGCCCGGACGCAGAGGAGGGCGAGGGCGCAGGGGCTAGGTTAGGTTTCGAGCGGGGCTGAGCGAGGCGGCGGCTCGGGCGAGCGGGGGTGACGGCGCGGGGGCGGCTGGGTGTCGCCGAAGCCGGGGAAGAAGGGGATCGGGGGGGGTCTCGATGGTGGAGAGGGAGGGCGAGATCGAGGGGAGGGGTTAGGGTTCGAGCAGGGCTCGGGCGAGGCGGCGGCGAGTGAGTGAGGTGGCGGCGCGGCGAAGCCGAGGGCGACCAAGGTGAGGGCAACTGGATCTGGGGGAGATGAGAGGGCGGGGGGGAGATGAATGGGTGGCGGCGTGGCCTTCGGCCGGAGAGGAAAACGAAGGGAGGCGAGGGGGTTTTCGGGTGGTGTTCACCGAGGAAGACGAGGGGGTGAGCGCGAGGGCGGTGAGCGAGCACGCGGCTTTTATAGCCGTGCGCGACATGGGCGAGCGGCGGGAGCAGGCGGGGTGACGAGTGCGGAGGCGACAGACGCGACGGGGCAGGCGGTCCCGAGGGCCGAGGCGGAGACGAAGCATGACGCGGGCGACGGGACGGCAACGACCAAGCAGAGAGGGAGCAGGCGGTGCCACGGCCGAGGCTGAGCCGGGATGATGCGCGCGCGACGAGTCGGTGATGAGACGTGCGACGACGGACCGGGCGCGCGCAAGGATTGGCGGTCCGAAGCAAGGAACCCCAGGTACGAGTTCAACTGCTCCCCTTCCAAACCCCCAAAACCCTAAATCCGGATTAAGAACGGATTAAACTCAATTGAACTCGAATTAAACTCAATTAGATCAAATTAGGGTTTTGATTTGGGTTCGAAATTTTTGGGGCATTCCATCGCGCCTCTGGTACCGCTAATGTCACAACATTTTTTTAGTGATCTTCTAAACGCCACACCGACCGTTTATATCATCGTAAACGCAAAGAAGCGCCAAACACCAACTCTATTTTTCTTCTGTTGCCGCGATAAGACTTGTAAGCTGAGATGACTAGCATCACCACCTCAACTCTACTTCATTCAACATGGTTATGGGGATGTTAACAAATCACTGCGAGCACACGCTGCAGAACAAGCATCGCTACCCTGGTCACGAGCTCTGAAATCCCTTGCGCCATTGTGTACACATTTCGTTCATGCAGTATTCCCATTAAGATAAAAAGGGGGGGGGGGGGGGGGGGGGCCAAATTTACCCACACAAATTACACCTTTATTTGGACCTTCAACAAGAATACCAATGCTGATTCACAAAAGCAGAAATAAGCCATTGCCAATTAGATCACAAAAAGATCTTTACAACCAAAAAGAAACAAGGATGATGTTTACTACAATCGAGACTTTTTACCATCCTTGAGAAGTTGGTATTGGTATAATAAAGTCCCTTAACATAATCGAGCTTGTGTGAACCCTCCTCCATTTCACATTACGTTCATGTAATCTGACCCCATAGCTTTAAGAAAGGCTCATGCCCAAAATCAACTTTACTACAAATGACGTTTCCTAGAGCAACTGATCCTCCTCACCATTGTCCTCCATTTCATTATCATCAGCTATTATCGGCACCATAACGACAGGACCAGCAAATGCTCCGATCATCCCTTCTCGCAATCCCATGGCCCTTTCAAGGAGGTTTGTATCATCTAGTTCCATCTTGTGTTCAGGGGTATGCTGCTGATTAAAGCGCCCTGGAAGTTTTGACTTGGTGTTGTAGCATTCTTCACAAAGGTCAAAGCCAATTGACTCGGTGCAATCCTTGCATTTGTATCTTTTGCCTTTTATTGGATACATCTACAACGTATTCACCAATTTCATCTTAGCAAAAGGCTGAGAATAATCAAGACATGATACAAATGTGTCCTATCAATATCCTCCAATAAGTATTAGAAGGACTGAGAGTACAAAGATTAGTTATATCCACTAATGAGCAGTGATAACATAAATTAGCATGAAAACAACCACTCATCTTGCAACAAAATTTCCATTTTTTCAACACAAAACGCACACTTAATTCAGTACTAACTTCAAATAAAAGCTGAAACTGTGTTTATGTCAAAAAAAAAACCCCACAATGTAAAATAAATTTCAGCATCAACTTATAAATGGAAAATCTGCGATAGCTCGAAGAAGTGCAAGAATTAAAAGCTTATTGTTTTGAACAGCAAAATAAGAACCATTTTTGGTAAAAATTCTAATACTAGCTCTAAGAAAATGCACGTGACAATACTTGCGCTGTACAGCACAATAAGAACCTTTGCCAATTTCTAATTTATTAAGAAAAATGGCTATAGGTGCTAACAATAAAAATAACACTATTTTACACATCGTTTCCACATTTAGCATATTACTTATCAGAAAAGTTCTTTGTGGTAGATCTTTTACCAGCTTTGCAGGAAAGCATGTTGGTCTTGCATAAACAACTAGGGGATTTCAACAAACCATTTCTGGTGAACTAGACAGCCTACCCAAACAGGCTTATTATTTGGTGAAAACATCAATGACGATAGCACGAAAGCTATATACACAGAGGAGTAAATTGGATGTATGTTTGACCAATTACTGACAAGGTTCTCAAAATTTACGAATTATACATACCCCACATGTGTCACATCCAACTCCAATGTGAACATTGAACAAGTTCTCACCCTGCTGTACACAAGAGTTCTTTTTTGATGATCTACTCCTGCTTTCTTTTGCACATGAAGTACCTAAATAACACAAAAAAACTGTTAGCTAAGAAAAAAGAATCAGTTATGTCCTTCATTTCAAAACATAATTTACAAAGATCTCAACTTGCACAACATCATAAAGGACAAGATATTGATGCACAGACTTTTATATAACTAAGGAGAAAAGAATACTGCAGAACTATCCATGTACGCTGTTCCTAGACAATTTGCAAGAAATAACCCGGTCCCATATAGATTTATGCTAGATTGTTGCCACGCTGCCTATCATGGTCCGAAACAGCACCAGGCGCTTACTCGCACTCCTGTGGCGCTGTACCTTGCCCCATATAGATTTATGCTAGATTGTTGACACGCTGCCTATCTGGTCTGAAACAGCACCAGGTGCTTACTCGCACTCCTGTTGCGCTGTACCTTGCACCTGCTGTGGCCTGTAGCCCACAGTTGTTTCAAATAGTGTAGGTAATTTCTACAACCTACTGCAATGGCTGCTCAACATATTAGTTCATATACACGGTTCACAGCATATAATAAGTTAATAACCATTAACCAACTATAACGACTCTTGACCTATCGTAGCAATCACACCAAATCTATCTCTTCATGCACAAAATTAATGTCATCCACCATGCTAGAAATACTTCCTAAATGCAATATTTTGATGAACAAATCAGCATTACATGAAAGTAAATCAAACCTAAATGAAATTACACAATATATAGAAAATTACTTGTATGGTTGCTTGTGTCATTTTATGAAGAGTTCCTGACACAAAATAAAGACTCAAGTATATTTCGTATTCACACAACCATGTTAGTAAGCCTTGTTGGTCAATTAGGTGACTTAACACAATTATTGAACAAACTCAATTAGAGCGTATTTCATATTTACACAACCATGTTAAAGGTAAGCCATGTTGGTCAATTAGGTGACAACAATTGCTGAAGGCATAAGCACAACTGTTGAAGGTAAAAACAAGTAAAATAAGGGACTGTTAAGAAAGCTACTAGTGGCCAACATCCCAAAAATAAATAGCTCAGATATAAACCGTTAACATGGATATCCCAGGACAAACAACTTGATTTGAAAGGGTACATCTAGTTAAACTTAAACCCAGTAAGTCGAATGCAAATTCTATTAAAAAATAAAAATTAACTGTTTGTGTAATTTTGGTACACTATATTATCTTGTTACAGAAGAAAATATATTATGTGATGTGACGTTGAGCTTGACAACAGAAGTTTACCTGAAAATGATCCTTCATGATTGCATTGACCCTTCTTAAGTTCAACTTTCTCGCTTCTTGATTCATATTCTGCTGGAAAATATTCTTCCAGGAAATGAGTGAGATCCAAGCAAACATTAGGGAAATCTCCAGGATGAAGACCTCCACAAACTTGGCATTTGAGTGCTTCATCATCCAAGGACGACAAACAGGACATGCAAAAGACTTTTCATAAAACCAAGTCAATTTCAGAAAAATGAATACTAAAAAAGCTTTACAACCTTTTATTTAAATTTAGAGCTTACCATGGCCGCAATTAAGAACCGCAGGTTCATACAGCAATTCCTTACAGAGAGGACATGACACATCCTCCAAATTAACTTTCTTGGAATACTCGTTGATAATGTCGCCATCAGTTGAAAATTCTTCTGGGGGTCCAGTTTTACTATATTCAAGTCTGTTCTCTCCATCTTTTCCATTTTCTTGCAAACGGTGGCACATCTTATAAATAAAGCGCTATCTTTAGATGAATACCATTGCAATTATATGACATAATTCTTACCACAATTATTGTTCTTGGAGTTTAAAAACTCAATGATTTGTGGAGAGTATGTATCCACACGCTTCTCATCCTCTGAATTGTAACCCAAATAGAACAAAAACAATAATTCATATAAGAAAAATGTGAGGAATACTAATTACCAAAATCAGGGAAACAACAGTTAGAAGGGGAAAACAGATTTCATTAATGAAGTGTACTGCAATTCTTGAAACTTGCTAGAAGAAATAAGTTCAAACTTTAGACAGTCATCTAAATAGCGAGAATTGAGAATTTCAAGGACTGCCATGGGCCCATCGCACATTGGTACTTGCCAAGCAAATAACTTATGCTGCCTATCATATGATTGTGAATTATCCTACACAGTCGATGCCTACGAGACTCAAACCCCACGTCAGTGTATTAACCCTGTCCACCCTATCCCAATGATCTCACCCACATCCTATCAATACCCATCCCTCATACCCAGCAACCTCCTTGGTGATCCACGTTTGCACTGCCAATTATGCACCTATGCAATGAAGCAGTGACACTCCAAACCTAAGCTAACACCCCTGGCATCTACGAATGGTGCCCCACCATGTTCCCACCCACCCTAATGATCCCTATCTTGACCAATCAATTTAGATATGATGGATTTGAAAACAATTCATGGACTGTATTCTTGCTTAGTGGAACTGGTGGTATTCTTTCATTTTGGATATCATTTGCAAAAACTTTGAAAACAAGAATACCTTTGCAAAACAACTTCCAACATGACAAAAAAATAGTGAGAATTCTATAAGAACATCAAAATATAGATGATAGATTTGTATGCAAAACACAATACACGCAGCATTCGTAAGATAAATAAACATTAATATAGAGCATCATTATTTATGTTATGACAGAGGTTCAACGCTTCAAGCTTTGGACACTAACCTAGTACTTCTTTTACCCTTCTTTTGTATTCCACAGGTTCAAGCTTTAGAAGCAAGTGATGGAGGAGTTGACAGATACTCGGAAAATGATGATAAGGCTGCCTACATATGGCACAATGAGATTCCCTGAGGATATGCATAGCTTTATGGACACACCAGAAACATGACATATGGCCACACGCTGCACGAGTAAATGATAAATGAGATTTGAAAAGTATTGTGCAATCAAGTTGCTTTTAGGTCAACATAAACAACAAACTCTTACCAATAACAACCGGTTTGTAGAGAAGTTCCCTGCGAGACAGATTGAACAAGCACATGAGATCATTTTTACATTTGTGCAGAATTGAAACCAGCAATTCAATGCCCGCCGAATAGCAAAAGAAAAGTAACATGGCATTGTTTGTTAGGCAATTATCAGATAAGTCATTGTTGCCGTATTGTTCAGACAAATGCCAACACAGCAACCAAAGGCTATCAAACTTGCAGGCCGTTCACCATCATGCATCTACAGTAAGAGCTAAATTTATTTATTTTGGTTCCCTTATTGCTCCACAAGGTGTCGAACTCAATAAGGCCTTTCTGTCTCCTATATACGAGTTGGGCAAATTGCATACAGCACACATTTTGCACAGATCTAAGCCTTTCCAAATAGACCATTCTACAAATTTTGGGGGGAGAGGTTGAGAGAACGGTGAGGGAAACATGGGCCCTGCTACGACGAAACGCAAACGATTTCACATAATTGCAACGTGCAAGCAACCTCTGCAGATTTCTTGTTCTAGGAGCAACGCATTAGAGAATCATCGACACAGCAATTTAGGAACGACGCATTCTGGAGTACGCTCTCGGTACCGAAATCTAGGGGCACGAATAAGCACCGATTCGCATAGGACGTAATCCGCACAGAGCGCGTCTCCACGATTCTAAAGTGGAAATCATTCCGCTCGTAACGACAACAACAGCAGAGGGGAGAAGGAAGCGCGTAACTCACAGGCAGACGCAGCACTGGAACCAGCGGTCCTCCATATCAGCTCCGGCGGCAGCGCCCTTCTCCTTCTTCTCCGGCGGGCGGCTCCCGCTGCCGTCGTCGGAGGCCATGCTCCTCGATTCGCCCGTCGACGGAGCGGATGGGACTCTGCGGGGGCAGATGCGAGAGGAGGAGGACGGAAAGGCGAAGGAAGGAAAGAAAGGTAGCAAGCCACCGGTTTGGCCCTTTGGGGAAGAAGGAATTGAAGGTGCGTGGCTAAATAGGCAGGGAGAGAGAGAGTGGTTCGTTCGTGTTTGGTGTCCACTCCGCCACCGTCGGATGCATAAAAAACTACGCTTGATGGCCGGGCCAAACTTGACTGGCGTGCAATAGAATGGAGTCGACACGGAACGAACGAACGAACGTTCTCGGCCTTATCACCCTGGCTCTATCCATGGAGTCCTTCCTGCCAGTGGATTTATTTTCGGCCAGAATATACGCGGTTGAGTTGAAAATTTAAACTAAATTTTCGGTTTATTTACGTGGATATGTTGAAATCTATTCGGTCAAACGAAGCCTAAAAGAGCACAATGATGCTGTAAAATTTTTAAATGATTATCAGACCTGCGTATTTTTTTAAAAAAATTCTGACAGTACTATTGTTTTTATATATGCTCTTCTATTTTGATTTTCTAAGGGTAGTAAATGAAGTCTAATATTTATGAAAAAAAATTTGTGAGGTGCTGAGGAAATTATAAAGATTCTTTAAAAATTTTAAATGATGATCAAACCTGTGTATTTTTAAAAAATTATAATAGTGCTTACTGTCATTGTATATGCTCTTATGTTTTTGATTTTTTTTAGGGTATTAAATGAAGTCTAATAATTTTTAAAAAAAAATTAATAAATGATTCTTGAGCACTTTTTATGATAACATTAAAATTTCAGATCGTGATTAAGCTTTTAAATTTTTATAAAAATATGATAGTGTTTCTATTCTTTTTCATTAATTGGTGTTTTTGATTTTTCATGAGCACTAAATGAACTAAAAAAAACTATTAAAATTTCTTTGCGGTGTTTTATAGATTAATTAGAATTTATTGAGATTTATTCAGTTTTTTCATTTCTTTTCTAATTTTTCGTGAGTTTGTCGATTTTCGATAAAAAAACATTAACCAAAAATCGATTTATTTTTTATCGTTAATTTTTTTTAAAAATGACTTTGTAATTCTTTTGATTTCTATTAATTTTTAACAAGTTTTAAAAAATTGATTTTGTAAACCCTGGTTTGAGCGTACCACCGGATCAAGCAGAATCGATCTCGATGTGTACGGGGAAACCTGAAAGGCACTCGAATCGTACGAAGAGACCAGGGAGGACATCCAGTAGAAGCAACGAAAAGCGTAAGGGATTCGGGTGATCGATGGACGATGGATCGTGCCAGACGTGGCATTGATAGACATCACATGCCTATAGGAACCAACCGACCATCCTGAGCAGCCCGGTTTTTGCTCAACTTACAGCGTCAGTCGCCATTAAACTTACAGCGTCAGTCGCCATTTTGAATGACACTGCTACACCATTTTATCGATGTATGTAGATTAGTGACGTCGTTTCATTAGGGTGTTGCTAATGATAACTGTACTAAGTGCCATGTGTAAGGCATAGAAGTCCAAAAATAGCGTCTATTGTGTATTCTTTTCAGATAGAAGGACATCAAACCACTTCATATCCCAGTTCCATTAATGAGCTAGAAAACAGCCTGATACCACGTCATATCTCTACTATATAAAGTGAGAGTTTCTTCCCACGTCACATTAATTGTCCTACTTAATTGCACTACTTAATTGCCCTGCTTAATTGCCCTACGCAAGAAACGAAGCGTTGCTTTAATTAGCCAGCTTTTGCAAGAAACGAAGCGTTAAAGATAGATGTTTGATCTTATGAAATAGTATTTTTATTTTTTAATCTTTATTTTTCGTTATCAATTTTGTTTTTCGTAGCAACGCACGGGCATATAACTAGTGTAGTTTATACAAAACTTCTCAACAGCTAAACATTTTTCAGCACAACTAAACCATTAAGCAAGAAATTAACCAGGTTACCTATTATTATCAGATAAAGCATTGAAATAAACCGAAAGCGCATGCAGCTCATATGAAATAACCTCTTTCTTTTGATCTTTAGACACCGAACTTTCCTTCACGGTCACGTTACTCCACTGTTTGCACCAAAATTTGGCAAGGCTGATCTCGTGGAGATCGGCTTTGATAAGGAATATGTCGGTTATAGCAAGTTGATACCGTTTCGGATTGGAGGACCGCAGTTCAAAGGAAACTGAGTCCGATACGGGTAGGATAAGAGATAGAATCGGATACGATCGGATTTAATATGGTAAAGAGAGATTGAGGCCGATACGGGCGGTTGAGGAGACCGAGGAGGATACGTTCAGGCCAAGTGCTATATAAGAGGACCAGAGGCGAGAAGGAAAAGCGCCCAGAGCCAACCCACAAACACGCTTTACTTTTCCCTTATTTTCCTGTCAACTAGTAGTAGTCTTTTAGTTTTAGAACCTTTCCTTTGTAATTCGTTTTGATCAATAAAGTTGCGCATCGCCGATTGTTGATCTTTACCGATTACACCCAGTGTCCGATTTGCTTTGTTTTGTTGCGCATCGCCTCTCAAAGCCAATCTACCTTTACCCTCGGATTAGCCCTCGATCGGCTAATCTAGTTATCCTCGATCGGCTTTTAGCCGACGGACTAGATCTTCAACGGTATTAGATCGGCTTAATAGCCGATTGAGTTACATATCATCCTCTGGCCGATTGCCGATTTGCAAGATCTTCAACGAAGTATTAGATCGGCTTAATAGCCGATTGAGTTACATATCATCCTCTAGCCGATTACATCGCCAGATTTCTAGATCGGATCTTCTAGCCGATCTGTTGACATATCCCTTCTTGCCGATTACAGGATCAAATCGGCTGGCACGCTCAAACCCGGCGTTTGTCTTGTGTGTTCGAGGCTGAGAACCCTGCTTCACGTTTTTAGCGCGAACATATTTTGACCTTCATAATCATTCCAAAGACAATTTGCCATGTGAGAGTTAATAAGATCTAGAACCCACTTAGAAAACTAAAATCCTTTTCAAAATCTGCAATCCTTTTCAAAATCTTATACAAATGAATACTAGCTAAACAGGCTTTAATAAGAGTTAAACGCCCACTATATGAGAGTAATTTACCCTTCTAACCTGCAATCCTTTTCAAAATCTTATCAATTAGAGGCTATAAATCTTCCCTATTGATATTATCATAATGGAGACGGATACCAAGATATTTAATGGGGAAAGATCCTACTTTACAACAAAAAAATATATTGGCATATCTATCTATCTCACTCTTTTCACAGCCAATGGGAATCAATTCACTCTTATGACAATCTATTCTCATACTAGACATTTGTTCAAAACAAGTCAAATATCATTTGAGATGTTAAGCAGATCTCTCACTTTTCTCAAGAAACAGGAGAGTGTCATTAGCATATTGCAAACTAACAATGCCCCTAGGATAGAAATCTTCACATAGACCTTTTAGTAAACCATTATTAGCAGCTTTCTGTAAAATCTTAGTAAAAACATCTGCAACCAAATTGAAAAGAATTGGAGATAAAGGATCACCCTGTCTGAAACCCTTACCAATTTGGAAGAAATTGCTTTCAACATTATTTATTTTGACCCCCACAGAGCCTTTATCCGACATAGCATAAATCCATAATTGCCATTTAGCCCCAAAACCCCTTTTAATCAAAATATCCTATAAGAAACTCTGGTCAACCTTACCATAGGCTTTCTCAAAATCAAATTTAAGGACAAGACCTTTTCCTTTGCTCCGATGAATTTTATGAATAACCTTACTAGCAGTAACCACACTCTCTAAAATATATCTATTTTTTTTAAGAAAGTAGTTTGATTTTGAGAGATAATTCTACTACAGATAGGACTAACCGTATTAGTTAGCACCTTAGTAATAATCTTGTAACTACAGTTCAACAAACTGATAGGCTTGAACTATTTAATATTCCTATCATTGTTCTCTTTAGGAATCAAAGTGATCATGGCAAAATTAAGCCTGTACAAGTCTAGCTCACCTTTTTCAATATATCTAAACAACTTTATTAAGTTGTATTTAACCAGATCCCAAAACTTGTGATAGAACATAAAAGGAAGACTATCAGGACCTGGAGCCCCATTGGAATAAGAATAAAAAAATACTCTTTTAATCTCATCTTTAGTAAAAGGAGCTTCTAAAAACATGTTCTCCTCAACAGAGATCCTTTCATCCAAACTAAAGAAATGCTCATCTATATTAACATTAAGCTTAGTTTCAAAATCAAATAAAGATTTATAATAATCACAAGCAATAGAAAGCATATTACTAGAATCATGAGTAGGCCCATCAGGGCCTTCTAGTACAACAATAAAGTTCTTCCTTCTCCTGTGATTTGCAATAGCATGAAAATACCTAGTGTTCCTATCACCCTCTTTCGCATTCCTATCCCTCGCCCTTTGTCTAGCTTTGGTTTTGTTGGAAATATGCCCTAGAGGCAATCATAGAGATGATGATATTTTCTTATGTTCATGATTAATTGTCTTATTCCTTGAATAATCTCATCATTGTTGATTAGCAAGTATGTGACTTGCTAGTGAGACTCTATAATGATTATGTGATGATTATTCTAAAGTGATCCCTGGTCGGTAATCATATGAGGACACATATGAATAGACTAGCATATGTATTAGTTGATGACCATGGTTCACAGGTCGTAGATATAGAGATGTCAAATCAATAATATAGACACATGTTAGAGAACATAGGGTTGGATCGACCCATCCTGAGACACTGCGAGAGCGTTGTATTCTTCTTGTCATCAGTTGATCTCAGAACAATGTGTAAGCTATATCCACAGACCTGAGATTGACGCTTGCGATGCGCAATGACTTACTTAGGGGTTGCCAAACGCTACTCCGTAACTGGGTGGTTATAAAGATAGCTTTCGGGTTTGTCATGAAGCATGTTGCAAGATGTGGTCGGTCAAGATGGGATTTGCCCCTCCATACAACAGGAGAGATATCTCTAGGCCTCTCGAGTGATCGGATTCCGAAAATGCATGTCCATACTACTTGCGGTTAAATGTTAACTGTGGTTGGGGATTCTGAGTCACATGATGGAAGAGTGGTAGAGCTAACTAAACAAAGATGACATATACTCGCCTTGAGCTTGACCGATATCGTGAGGCAAAGTAAAATGCATATGACTGAACATTGTTAAGGTTCGTCCGATGTGATCTTTATGTATACTTGGGAGTCGACACATTCTACTACGGGCCTCTACTGATTATTGGTCGAGTAGGAGTACTCAGGCTATGTCCAAGTACACGTGAACCTATGGGGTTGCACGCTTAAGGGGTTGGAACCGAACTCTGATGGTGATCAGAGTTGGAACAGAATTCGGATGGTGATCCAAGTTCTTGTGAGTTTAGAGTTCGTAATGTGCCTCTAATGTAGAGCCCATTATGGGACATCTATATAAACGGAGGGGTGGTGGCTGATAAGGGTGATGAAGATAAGGGTGTTAGACACATTAGGAATTCAAAACTCCTGAAACCCTAGCCACCGCTCTCCCTTCTTGTCTAATCCATACGACCGGAACTAGTATTCCGACGTGTGGTGTTCCTTCCTATATGTGTGGATACCTTGGAGGAGTTGCTACAAAGCTTCAACTCTAGGACGATCCAAGATCTGAGTCCGTCATAAAAGGTTCGTGAAGGAGGTGCAAGTCTACGTCATCTGGTCGGCAGACTGGTCAGGGTTGATCCGATCTGGTAGGCAGGCTACTCAGTGGTGATAATTTATGGTCGGGACGCTGGTCGGAGCTTATCCGACCTAGTTGGCGAATTGGTCGGATCTGGTTGGAGCTAGTTGGCAAGGGACGCGCTACATCGACTCTACTTTCGCTACGGGTCTGCACATCTAGTGGCAATTCTATGATCTATTACATACAACGGTTCCTAGGTTATTGGGTAGAAATTTTTTATTTTGTGCTACAATAGCCTACCCGTTCCCTAATAGGTTTCTTCAATAGCCTAAATACTCTCTAATTCTTTTTTAACAGTCATCATTCTATTCTTCTCTTCATTAGTAGGAGTTCTAGATTCAGATATAACATCCAGATCCACAAATTCATCTAAAAGCAATTTATTTCTTCTATTTGAATCAGATTCTACATTAATACTCCAACCTTTAGTAACCTTTCTAATATTCCTAACCTTAGATTGTCATATGTCAATAGCCTTCTTTCCTCTAACCTGGATATTCCAAGCATTATGAACAATATCACTAAAATCATTATAAAGAAGCCACCATTTCTCAAATTTATAGCTAGTTTTGCCAAAAGGAGCACCATCCCCTGAATCCCACAGAATAGGGGTATGATCACTACCAATCCTGACAATGGGTGAAGCAATCGCTAAAGGGAATTTTTCCTCAAAAGAAGTACTACATAATATTATATCAATAACCAACATGACTAAATTATCTTGATTGTTAGCCCAAGTGCCTAACTGTTAAATGCATCTCCATAAGCCTCCACATGTCTATCCACTCATTAAATTTATTACACTATTTGTGGTCAACTTTGCCATTACCTTTATCAGCCTAAGTTCTAACCAAATTAAAATCACATACTAAAATAATAGGAGTATGATCATCCAAAACCAAAATTTCATGAAGTTCAGATATAAAAGACTATTTTCCCTCCTCTTAAGGAGACCCATATACAACAAGTCTCCAAACACACTCCATCTGTTTGGACTTAACCAGGCATTGAATAGAAAAATCTTTAACCTCCACATGCAACACTATTACAGAATGGTACAACACTATCACTTTATCTGTGTTGGTTTCCAACTTTTGAGGAAAAAATCGATTGTGATATATGTACTGTAATCTATTTTTTTGGAAACGGGGTCATCACAAGCGGTTCTATCTTGGAACCGATTGTGATGAGAGATATTATCACAATCGGTTCTTCGAGCAGAATCGATTGTGATGAGTTATTTATTACTATCATGCTAAAACCGACTGTGATAGTGCCTTCTCATCACTGTCGTTGGACTTTGTATCGCTGCTAAAACCGATTGTGATGACGAAAAAGAACCGATTCTGATGTACATTCCTGTAGTAGTGCAAAATTTCCATTATATCAGCAACTATACCAACCAGGATACCACATGCAGTGAACCTGGCCGGTAACCAATCACATTCAAAAATTTTGGAACCACTGATATTATGAAGAAAATAATTACTAAAATTTTCCCTCTTAGTCTCTTGAAATCATACAAAGTCAGAATTTACCAAAATAGACCTCTAACATTCCAAAATTTTCCCAAGTTGTCCTAAGCCTCTAACATTCCAAAATAGACCTCTCATATCCCTTTACCTTTCCTAGGGTGCTTGCCCCGTCTATATTTACCAATTGTGGTCCATTCACCTAAGTCAGAATCAACACCAGAAGCCTCCTTCAGTGGTACTGGAGAAGGATTTTGAAAACTATCATTTTCCTTACATATATTAACCCTCATTTTGACACCACATTCATTAACTATAGAGCAGTATCCCACATAGACATTTTGCTCAAAATTCATTACTCTTATAGCATCTATTTATTTACAAATAGTAATGTTACCACTTTTCTCCAAGTCAGAATAGCCCATCATAACATCAACTTTCTCAGATAATTCATTTAACTTGATCTTCAATTCTTTTACTCCTCTTATTAGGAACTGGACCCCATTGCCTCCGTCTTTTATGAATCAGATTACCATGAGAGAACTCCATACCTGCTTCCTCCTGAGCATTTTCAGCTTTATCCACTGTGACTTCATCTTCCTTATTAGCAGTTATTTCCTGACAGTCATGGGCATACATTGACCTCTGAGAGGCAGGGAAAGAATCTTCATAGAGAACCTCACTATGAATTGATCTGGCAAATTTTAGAGGTTCCTAACATCCTTTGTCTTCCTCCCTAGTTTCATCCAATTATTTCCATTTCTCTAAGAAATCTATAGCATTTATCTTCATCAACCATTTCCTCCTTGTATGCTTTGCTCATATTTTCCTGAAGCATCTGTGCCCAAGACTTTCCTTAAATGAAATTAGAGCTTAAAACATTCTTTGACTTATAGTCTGAATCATTAAACTCCTGAATCAAAACAACTCTTTCCTTAGGAGCAACAGATTTAGAACTATTTGTTTTACTGGCTTGCCAACTGGAGGATCCAGATTGCTTATGTTCAATTAAAGACTGACTTTGTTCAGTGTCCATTACATCTCCTTTTTCTTTCATCTTCTTTTCCTCTTCATCCAGACCATCAAGTGCCTGCACATAATTTTGTGGTCTGTTAATTCAAGTGCCTGCTACACATAGAACCATCTGTTGTTGGATGTGAATATGTGATCATGTGAAGGCTATGTCAACATGTATTGTTGTGAGCAATTTGTGGTTGCTTAGCTAACATTGTGCTGGCTTCTTGTTTTTCCATACAACCCATGGGTATGCCATTTTGAATCTAGAAGCCGATTTAATAGCAAGTAGTACACATATCATTACTTAAGTACATGTTGTGTGAAGTAATCACAGAGGCAAGCAAAGCTTAGATCATATACTCATTGCTTTTGTGATGCCAAAAAGTTTGAGTAGATTAGATTGACTCTGCACACCAAACGTTGCAGAAGACTTAGCCCACCGAAACAACATTCTGTTGTGTTATAGATAGATTACAGAGGATTGTTACAACATGTAACTTATCTACAAACTATTTTATCTTCATATTGTTTAACATCGATCACGTATACAATCAAGCAGCCAAGCCATTCATTGATGTCGCGGTCGGGGGATCGAGGGAGAGAGAAAGGAGAGAGATGGAGAGACCGTGGCAGCTGCCATGGGAGGGGTGAAGGAGGTAGGGAATGTGAGGGGTGGGGCAAAGAAGATAGGGGTACTGTTGTTCAAATTGTTCTACGATGATGTATTTTCAATTTCGCTTACTTTGCATGGCATCTATCAAGTCAGAACTATGGCATATTTTTAATTTCCTTTTTCCCCCTGATTTCACTGGAGAAGAAAAGGGAGTCAGTGTGTGTACGATATCTACGGGATGCTACTTGACAATATTGGGGTTCATGTTGAAGTTCCACATCCTGACAATGCGTACAGCCGTGTTCCAAAGCGATCTGCATTCTGGACACACTATACTGGTAGCCTTTAGAAACCCTTGATTCTTTATGGGTGTGTTTGGTTACCTGTATGGTGTCTAAATCGTATGAGTGGACGCAACTGTATCTGTTAGATACATATTTTGTTTCCTATTCATCCTGGCCAGATGGATGCAATTGCACCCACTCATACAGAATGGAGAAAACACAGAAATTGGACTTCTCTCTATGCAGGTCCGTGAGATGCACAAACAAGCAACCAAACAACTTAACTTGCATTCACTTAGTCAGACCAAAACTAGCCTGGATGGCTCATACAAAATAAACTAGGATGGCGCAGGTAACAAACACACCCTATGTGGCTTCAGTCTGATACCGGCTCCGTGCCGCCATCAACGTGTCGTAAATTCGTGATGGCACCAGAGTACCTGACCAGACGAGGGTGACCAGCCGGTGAGCTCGGCCGGACGGCCGGCAGGATGGACGTCCATGGCTCGGCCAACTCATCGAGTAGGTTGTTCGTGTGGTTCATTGAGATGTTTCCTTGAAATAGAATTGTGAATCGGTTTCCAATATAGAGGCTCTAACCTATTTCAAAACTGATCAAACACCATTTGGCTTAAAAGGTGTTCGGTGAGTACTATGACCGCATCATATCCCACAATCGCCCAACAACCGGGAGCAACGTGTTATATGATATCCCCTGCAAGGCCTCTCATAGGAAATGGAGCCATTAGGATGTTAATTTCTCTGTACATACTTTCTCCTCAGGAAAAATAATGTGTTACACTGTTTTATACACACTTTCAAAGTTTGAATAGTAAAGACAACGCTGGTAGTTATCTGATAACGGAGGAAGTACATTGCAGTATAGTGAAGATTAAGCCACCAAAGTCCTTAAGTTGAGTACTGTTCGTAATTTAATCTGATTGCTGCTGTGACACTGCCCATACACGAATCATTAACCCAAAGTAAACACTACGTAATAGCATGTTGAATTGAGCGAGAAATCGAGAACAATGACTTCTCTTGTTGAAAAGAAGAAGAATGGGAACATAGACTAGAACCGTACACTACTACATAAAGACTTTTATTAATTGTTTCATCACTGACGGTTTTGAAAAACCGTCTGTCAAAACCATCTGTGTTACATACAATCACAGATGGATATTCTAAAACCGTCTATGATCAGTTCACATCACAAACGGTTTTTTGCTAAAACTGTCAATGATGGCATCAATAGGCATCACTGACAGTTTTAGTCTAAAACCATCAGTGATGTAAATTCACATCACAGACGGATTTTGGCTCATCACTGTCGGTTTTAGCTAAAAACCATCTATGATGTAATCTGACATCACAGATGGTCCTTATAACCGTCTGAGATCATATTGTGGTGGTATTAAGCCATTCCTCACGCTATTGTGCACCAAAATCGGTTCCTCGCGTAGATCGGCCTCTCCAAACCTGAGCCCCCTGGCATCCTCCTCCCCAAACCTGAGCCCCCCGGGCCCCGGCGCCGGGTGTGGGCCACTGGAGTGAGGTAGCCGTGACAATGGCATGCCGGCGTCCGGCGTGGTCCGAAGGTCAAAGTCTAGGGGCAGGTCCTCCTACAAGGGTGAGGCTTCTCTATATTTAGTGATTTAAATTTGAACTACGTGCGCAAAGCGAGCTGTTTTATTGGGTGTTAGTGTGGATTGGATGTGTACCAATGCGAAATTTGGGTTCGCTTCACCACCTGCTGGTGATTTAGACGATACATCTTGTATGCTTTTGATTTTTTATATATAATTCGCTTGCTTTTATAAGTTCTAGATATTACTGAACTTCACACGGAAAGTTTTGCATATGCCATCAAAAATTCTAAATTACATCTCCTCATGTCTATAGGTAAAAGAGGAACCAAATATTTCATACATCTATTCTAGATACTAGAGAGCTCTAGAGCTTATATTTTGGTGCTACGGAGTACACAACTAAGTTAATGGAAATACTAGCAAAGAATTTTGTTGTTGTTATAGTATACAAAGTGTCCAAATTTGCTATGACTTGGATGCTACAAATTTTAGCCAAGTGTCCAAATTTGCCATGACTTGGATGCTACAAATTTTAGCTAAGTGTCCAAATTTACCATGACATTTGTAGCATCCATATCATGATAATTTAAAGATCTAGAGAATGTACCATATATTTTGTAGAGTTGAATTAATGGGAGTTTTATGCATATCACAAACAGTTCTTGACTAAAACCGTATGTGATAACAGATTATCACAGACGGTTCGTGGCTAGAACTGTCTGTGATAACCTCTCATCACAAACGGTTTGTGGTTAGAATCCTCTGTGATGTGCAATAATTATCACTGATATATGGTTACAGACGGTTTAAAAAATTGTCTGTAATATTCTTTTCTGTAGTAGTGGTATATCATTCTTTTGTTTCCATGAAAATGCATAACGGTATAGTCCTAGCCCCACAAGTCACATCTTTTGGCATCAGTTCTTCACCACACAAGCTATGAGGTAACAATCACAATATTGTTCGAGCAAGTGATGGTAGAAATGAAAAGATGGTGAGTTTCATTAAAGGGAACCTTCATTTAGTGAAGGTTCATTAGTTAGCTAACTACTCCGTACTTAACACTGTCAAACTAGTGAGCGCGCTCACTTTCAACTTGAAAATTAAACTTTCAACATCACTGGGTTATTTCGACACAAGGATTCTCTTATGGTTTTAATTTGGCCCTGTGTCTTGCTTTGGAAGAGTAAAATGCTAAGTTGTAAAATCATCCCCCATCTAACACTAATTTGCCGCAGACGACTCCCGAGCAGGGTTCACCTTTTCTTTTTTAAGAAAATCAGACGATTTTCGTTTTTAGATTATCGGAAAAATCGCTCAAAATTCGGTAGAAAATCGCTAGATATCGCATGGTTTTAAAATCAAAAAAATTGAAAAAAAAATTCTGATTTTCTCCCGATTTTCTCCCAATTTTCATTGTTCAGTTGAATGTTTCTGGAAGCCGACTTTTTTAGCGATTTTCTCTCCAATTTTCTCTCATTTTCTCCTGATTTTGACCGATTTTCTTCCGATTTTTACCGGCCAATTGATTGTTTCTCGGAGCTGATTCCTTGAGCGATTTTCTCTTGATTTTCACCAATTATCGCGATATTTACGGCTCATAAATTTTTTTGAATTTTTGAATTTTTTTAAATTTAACCGATTTATCGGCCGGTTTTAAAAGTCTTACTCCTCCGATATGCGCGATTTTCCACGATTTTGTGAACCCTGCTCCCGAGGATGTAACGACAAATAATGAGAATTGGCACCAGAACTCTCAACCAATGCAAACTTGTTGATCATCCGGCAAGATTATGGGTGGAAATGGATTGAATATGAATCGAATAGTGGGGAAATCTTATTTAGATTCATATTTTTGGATGAATATAAATATAAATATGGATTTGAACACGCTCGAGTACGAATGTGAATCGAATATTTACTTAATTCGGTCAAATTCGAAAATCCTCATTCTAATTTTTTTTTATTTCACCTCAAGGAACATGAATGCACATTAATTAAAAAAACGCATCCAACTAATTAATATATTGCTTCATCGAATTCAAATACGAGTATCTCGTACAGTTCGGATAAAATATCATTTCAGATGGGAAAGGCTATACTGTAGTCGCATCCATATTTTTATGCAGATTCGAATTCGAACAGGAGAGATTGCGAAAAAAAATCTAAACAATCTTCAAATCATATCCAATACAGTTGTCGCATAATACAGGCAATTAGTATCCACTTTCCGTACCTAATGAAGATTGATGCTTTCAAAGAAAAACCCCCAAAAAACAAAAGCTCAAATATCGCATTATACTAGCTAATCGATCATACTCATACTAACAGGGCATATTCTTTCAAGTGTAATGCATCAGATATCACAGTGGGTTAATTAATTGATTGATGGAAGTGTTGTGTCCGGAAGAAATTAACGGATGAACAATTATGTAAACTAAACAGTTGATGGTAAGTAAACGAAAAGAGCAGTAATCAAGGGGCTAGCTAGTAGCCTGGAGCGGTGCGGAGGGCGTAGCTCTTGAGGAGGTCGCCGCAGACGGGGAGCGGCTGGTCCCTGAGGAATCCGAGGGGGTTGGCGCGGCGCACCGTGGTGGCGAGGCCGGCGTCCTGCACGAGCGCCACGGGCGCGCGGTCGCGCCCCACCTCCGCCTCGCGGCAGCCCGGCACGGGGCTGCTCACCAGCGCCACCGCGCACACCTCCTCGCTGCCGCGGTTGTCCACGAGCTCGATGCGGTACCTGCCGGCCGCGTCCGTCGTGCCCTCGGCCGTCCGCTCCACCGCGCCGCTGGCGCTCATGAAGTGCCGGCACTCCAGCCGCACCCTCGCGCCCTCGATCGGCGCCGTCGCGTTCGTCACGAAGCCCGCGCGGCACGTGTCGCAGTACACCTCCCCCTCCACGAAGAAGTCGTCAGCTGCAGGGCTCGTCGCCGATGCCATGCCGCCGCTCAGCACAACGAGCACGGCCATGCAGGCTGGCGCCATGACCATCCCATATCCTGTACGCATGGTGTGACCGATCGATGTATACGCACCTTGTTCGATCGCTCGATGGTCGTACGGCGTATCGACGCAGCTAGAGGGAATAAATATTGTGCAATAGGAGCCTGCAGGGTTTAGGGCTCGGACGAACCATCGATCAAGAGTGATTCTAGCTAGCTAGCTAGCTTCTGTGGTGATCGATCCATCACCTGCATGTAGCTAGCTCGATTTGCTTGTTTACCCGTTAATTGCGGAAGCTGCCTGGCTTAATTAGCCTTGCATGCATCTTAATTACTACTCGATCCATATGCAGCGGTCTATATTTGTTTGAGTAAACAACCCAGCAATTAAACGGTTGCTCGTGATTTGGACGAATAGCCCTTCTTGCTCGTTATATTTGCATTTGCACTTGGTGCCGGTACCCCAGACCACACCATCCACATCCTTATGCGTATGACTATTGACTATACTAGTCATGATCAGTAACTTATTAGTACATACAGACAGTGCGAGTGAGACATCATCGGTGGTACATGAATAAAACAAATGAGTACTAAGATGATATTACATGCCGCGCCGTACGTGTAGACCAAGAAAAAAAAACGGAGTCTTGTAAGGAAAGATAGATAGAACCACGTGGTTTGCCGTAGCTCAGTCAATTGATTGCCGATTTAAAAAATAACAGATCTATCTCTCTATCCGTGTTTAAAATGGCAACAGAGAGTTTACGCTATTTAAAATACCGACAAGCTCTTTTCGCCATTTCAAATACCGTCAGAGACCTGTCGACAAATGGTCGGGCCAAAATGGTGACATAGAGCAATTTTTTGTTACAAATAGTGCTAGGAGGGGGGGTTTTTGTCGCTTTTATTTTTGTAAAATAAAAAATTGTATTTTTTTTTGAAAATAGCAATTAATAAAGTAAGAAAATGTCTACAGAACATAGGATTTTGTCAATAAGAACTAATGTTCGTGATTATTTTGTTTCATGTGTATTATGCCAGAATGATTTAACGAAAAACTAAAGTTTGCCATGATCCTTGTATAAGGAATAATTGTATGGTATATGTATTCGTATTGTGTGGTATTGTGTTGGTCGATGTGAACTAAAAGGATATTTCGCGTTGGAATAAAGGCAAGTGGATATATATGGTGAATTTTTTATGTTAGAATGAATATATTGCAACCTCAATTGATGTTTAATGTTGTAGAAAATGAGAGAAGGTAGATGGCGCATATGGAACCATTGCATTGCATGACATAGAAAATGAGTAAACATACGTGGCATATACAGTTCGGTTCGTTGCCTTTATTAGCCTTCGTACTTGTACGGTACAAATGGCGACATGGATGAACGATAAATGGGAAGTACAACTACGATACATATGCATCTTTTAGAATTACACCGCAGCGGAAAATAGATCGGAACTTCTGATATGAGAGTTAGAGGTTCCAGTCCAATCGGACTATCCGGTACAAGGTCGGATTATCCGATTAGAACAGAGACTAGAGAATAGCAACACGAATTACACCTAAACACAAATTGATGTAGTCGTTGAATAATCTTCAACCGACATCCGTTCATCCTCAATGCAATCCTCAATTAATGTGGATGATTCAAATTCTTCTTGAAGCTTAATCCACATGTCATGAGCACTTCGGAGGTTGCATATGAGATTAAATATATCTACGCTCACAAGCTAAATAAAGCATTAGTAGCTTGAGCGTCGAGATGTAAGCATTTCTCTTCTCCTTTTGTTGGAGCAACTTCGTTTAGACGAAGAGAAAGGCTTACATCTACGATCCACCATATTTGTGGGCTCATGGATTTAAAATGCAAGATCATAAAGCATTTCATGAAGCATAATTTGAGCCATAAAAAATATGTGAATCGGTGAAGTGCACTAGACCTCTAGTCTCCATCCTTTTTACTCTCTAAGCGGTAAAATCTAAAATGAGAGTGACCGTGGCTCTGATACCACTTGTAGGGTCGAGGAGGCTCCTAGAGGGGGGTGAATAGGCGATTAAAAATTTCTTCACTAATCAAGGGTCGCCTCTAATTACCCCTATGTCAAAACCTAAAACAATTGCGGAAGCATAAACTACGCTTTTGACAATTAAGGCCTAAATCAATTAGGCTCACTAGTGCACTAACTAAATTATGTCTCTACACAAGAATTGCTATGTCGATCAAGCAAGCAATACTAAGCAATTCTATACACAATCAAGCAATAAAGTAAATGCTTGAAAGTAAAAGATACAAGGGACACAATATTTTTTACCATGGTTCGGAGACTTCACCCCTACTCCACGTTGAGGAAGTCCAACTCACTTTGGACCGGCTCACTCACTTGAGCCTTCCACCTCGAATCAACTCGTGATAGCTTTTTACCCCGCGCGGGTAGGCTAAGCTCCAACTTTCACAAATTTTTGCTGGGGATTCTCACAATCCTTGAGAGCTCCCGCGCATGACACTTCTACGCCGTCTAGGAGGCAACAACCTCCAAGAGCAATAGGTTGAGCATTCCGCTCAAGCTTCACCGATCGCCATGAGTAATCCTCCAAATGGTGTCCCACTTAGGCTGGTAAGCATGGACACGCCATGAGTAATCCTCCATCTGGCATCTGATATCATACACCCGCTGATTTGACTTTGCAACCTTAAAGGTTCTGCGCAGCGACACTGCCCATGCTATCACTGCTTTCTGCACCTTACCCTTATTCTTGTAAATTGCACCTTGTCGCACCACATTCTGATCGTACCCCCATGCGATGTCCTCACCCTTGTTGACCATCAGCCTATCGAACCGATACTCATCCCACTCCGCAGGGAAAGACTCTTCATCATCTTCGTCATTACTTAAAACCTTCTAGTCCTGGCTCTCTGCATCCATCGATTGCACCAATGATTCAATATGATCTCCCTCATCTACCACACCCATTGGTTCCTGCCTTCTGCCATTGGAACATCAACTTTCTCACCTTGCACTGCCTCCTGACCTGAACTAACGTACTGCCTCACTAAGCATTATTCAGCTTGGCTGCTCTCCCCAACTTCCTCCGGTTCATCACTAACAACATCCTCTTGTGTCGCATGGACAGCATTGGTTTTCTGAATTCTTGCGCCAGCAGCACTAATGGCTATCCTTCCTCAATCGTCATTCTTACATATGAATTTCACGACTTTGACCCATTCAGTTCCACAACTCCTAGTACATGCAATCCCGTCTCTGACGTCCTACTCCGTATAGCTTCAAATCATGCAATTCACAGTCCAACGATAACATCTAGTACAACCATTTTATAACCGTGCTATATAAACACTCCCTTGCAGGTGACAGGCTAGCCATGACACATGAAAAATGATATAGTTCCACCCCTTGTGCACCCATATGTGGAACCCCTTCTCCGTAGTGTATGTACCACAATTACGTATTGTACACTACTTGAAACAACCGATGTAGGCATACATAAATTTATTTTTTGAACTACACACTATCCCGCATATGTTTCACAGTTTTGTATGTCCATAGCTATTACTACTCTATATAGCTAATTACTTACGAATCTAATTAATCTGGTCGTTAAGTCATGTATGTAAAAAAACTAATCTTACTCTACACAGCTAATTAATCTGGTCGCTAAATCATATATCTAAAAAAATTATTGCTACTCTACACAGCTAATTACCTACAAACCTAATTAATCTGGTCGCTAAATCGTGTATCTAAAAAATTATTGCTACTCTACACAGCTAACTACTTACAAACCTAATTATTCTGGTCACTAAATCGTCTATCTAAAAATTTATTTCTATTCTACACAACTAATTACTTACAAACCCAATTAATTTGGTCATTAAGTCGTCTATCTAAATAACCATTGCTACTCTATATAGTTAATTACTTATAACACAACTAATCTTATCACTAAATTGTATTTTTAAATTTTAATTCAAATAAATAAATAAAAATTACATGCAAAATCGTGACATCTTTCTTCATCCTCCTCCCCCTCCCCCTCTTCTTCCTCTCATCCTCCTCTCTCTCTTCTTCTTCCCATCCTCTTTCCCCTCTCCCTGTTCTTTCTTTATTTGCTCGCTCGATGAATGGCCTTCTACCAGAGCGCAGCGGCGCAAGGGCTAAATACCTCTCTGTTGCTATTTGAAATGACGACAGATATATGACCGCTGGTCGATAAGCCTGTGTCGTCATTTTAAATAGTGATAGACTATCTATCGATTTTTAAAATAGTGACAGAGTCTGTCGCTATTTCAAATGACCACAGAAGAGTATTTTTGTTATTTTTTTAATCAGTATATTATTTTTGTAATGTTTTATTTGAAAATATTTAAAAAAAAAATTCGCGACCAGCCCGTGGGCTCGGCCGAACACGACGCACGTCCATATCTATGCCAAATGGCCCAAATCATTGATGGGCTGTTTGGTTGCCTTCTCAGTTCAGCCAGGCTACATGAGCTCAGACAGGCTGGTGGGAGTCAGGCTAAGTGGATGCAAGGAGATGTTGTTTGGTTGGTCGTATGAGGTTGGACAGACTGCACAGAGATGTTGTTTGGTTGGATGCACTGGAATGAAAGTGTGATAGGCAAATTCAAAAGAGGGATGAAATAAATTTTAAAAATACTAGAAAATCAATAATTTCACAAACGAAAATAAAAAATTTTAAAATATATTCTAGAAAATCAATAAATTGAAAAACTAAAATTTTAATCTTTTGAAATTTATATAGCAAGTATGGTCTAGTTTTGTTCGAAAAAATATCAGGAACACATAGGTGAAATCGGTTCGTTAATCGGAGATGTTAATCAAAAGATATAGCAAAGAAAAGAAGAAAATTAGATAATAAATGCTGATGTCAGCATGCATGCATGGCTCAGCAGAGCCTGGCTCTGGGGAAACGGTGGATTTTCTCGTTTCCCTGGAGCCAGGCTGAAAGGGGTGTTTTGCATCTGTAGAGCCAGGCTGAGTTGAATGAGAAGACAACCAAACACCCATCTTTTGCATCTGTAGATGCAGCCAACCAAACAGCCCATGAGTAGGTCTGGTTCTTTGTGTGGTTCAATGAGATGTTTCCTAGATAGATAATTGTGAAACAGCTGCTCGATTGTTATGCACAAACTAGTTTCAAATAAAGGCTTTTAGCCCTATTTCAAAATTGATCAAACATCATTTTGTCTTAGAAGGTGATTGGTGAGTAGTATTACATAACTATATATTTCCTTCGGTCACAAATTATTGTTGTTTTAGACATCGATATGGTCTTCAAAATGTAATTTTGACTATTAATTTTTATTATAGTATATTTATAACTCAATAAAATTATAATATTATAAAAGCACTTCTTGAGACAAGTCTATATATATAATTTAATGTATCGTATTTAAATATTTACAAATATATTGATAATCAAATTTTAAAAATTTAATTATTATTATATTTAAATAATAATTATTTATGATCGAATAGAGGACTAATATACTATTGAACAATCGCCCAACAACCCCGAGCGACGTGCATTATAATATCCCTATCAAGTCTTTCCATAGGAAACGAAGCCACTTGGGTGCAGATTTCTTTGCGCACACACACACACTCCTGAGGAAAATGTACACTGCAATTATTCACCCACAACACAAATGATGATATTGATTTGTCAAAGGGATTTGTTTGCATAAACGCTGTTGCGTACTTCTGACACAATGTCGTTTTAAACTTTTCAAATTTTAGTCATTAATATCTTTTTAAATTTTTAGATTTGATACATGAAAATTATGTATATATTTAACTCTAAAAGTATTTTTATAACAGTATAATTTTGCTGGATTTTATAAATATATTGCAATCAGGGTTTGAAAAATATACAAAAATCGCGATTTTCAACAGTATCGATCTGGCTCAATAAACAAAAACGGTCGATAAACTGATCCAATTCAAATTCAAATTCAAAAAATGAGAAATTTGGAGAAAAAATTTATCCAAAAGTTCCCTAAAATTAGTATTAATAGCTTTTTGACATCTGCCATGAAATTTAGGGAAATTTTTTTTGACAATTTTTTCTTGAAAATTTTCAATTCCCGCTGAGTATGCTGATTTTCGATGTAAATCGGTCGAAAATCGATAAATCCAGTCGATTTTCGAATTATTTTGCCACTCTTTGACTACAAGTTCACAAGTTTTACTTTGAATTTCATTCAGTTTCTACCAATTTTTTATGAAAATCGATACCGCCGAGGGGCAATTTCTGAGCTCGGTTCGGTAATGTAAAGCCTGATTACAATAGAACTTGATAATCAAATATGTGTTTTAAAGATAGTACCGATATTCAAAATTTCTTTTGTGACTGAGGAGGATATCTTTCAAAGATTTTACTACAAACTATCCATCGTGTAAACCCTTGCCTCCCCAGGGTCCAACCAACATTTCTCTGGCGATTAAAACGTTTGCGTTAAGCAGGAAATTAAACAAGCATATGCATAGTTCTTTCACAGCACCATCGAGGTTTAAAATTTTGTTTTGGTAGAGATTTCGGAGGTAGCTAAAATCCAAAATCTAAGCGTGATCTCGAAATTTTAAACAAAATTCGGACGAAATCCAAAAACCAAATTTCAAATCCAATTTTTTTTTTCAATCGGAAAATCTGAGATTTTGACATAAAACACTGAAATTTAGGCCAAAATTTGTTATATTTTGGTCAACTTGTTTTCGACCAAAAAATGATAAAAAACACGTCAAATTTTTTAAACTTTTTTGTGGATGGTCTTGACCCTAAATCCAATCAAATCCGCTCAAAAAAAATAAAAATCCGGTAAAAAAAACATTGAGATTTAGCCGAAATCACCGAGATCTCGTCAAGATTTAGATGGATACCGAAACATTTTAATTTTTTTACCCAATTGAGATTTAAAATCTCAAAAAGTCTAAAATCCAAAATCTTAACCAGATTTCCTAAATCTCGCTGTGATGAGATTTGGATTGCTTTGTCCATTCGGCTTTTCTTGTTGCCAGCAGCTGTCGGTCACTCGTCCTACTGTGCGCGTCGTGTTGTCTCGCACTTGCCATCTCTCTGTCGCTGTCGGAAGGGCAATGAAGCCAAGTAGCCAGCCACTTCTGTGCAACGGCCGTCACTTACGCGGTCTGGTGGTTGATTATGCGTAGTGATTGAAATCATCTCAACCCTAAAGAAAGCTACATTTGGATCGGAATCACAATTAAGCAGTGCTCTCTGCATACTGTCATCTTTGAGATCCTACTAGTACATGCCCGTGCGTTGCTACGAAAAACAAAATTGATAACGAAAAATAAAGATTAAAAAATAAAAAAAATTATTTCACAAGATCAAACATCTATCTTTAACGCTTCGTTTCTTGCAAAAGCTAGCTAATTAAAGCAACGATTCGTTTCTTGCGTAGGGCAATTAAGCAGGGCAATTAAACGGCAATTAATGATGCGGGAAGAACGGACCACTGCCATCAAGTGCTACTTTAGAATAGTAGAGAAAAAATAAACTGTGTTCTGATCAAGATATCACGAAGATAATTTAGAAGAAACGATTGCTCCTGTCCTCGCAAAAAAGACGATTGCTCCTGAATTGAAAACTTGTGTCCACTGAGCTACTTATTTGGGATAATGAAGAGCTTAAATTGAGGGGCTACTTTGGATATGCTTAAAGCCATCTATACTGGAAGCTAACGCGAACAGTAAATCATAAATAGCAAATAATATACGCTCCATCCTAAATAAGCGCGTAGCTTGTAGTAGTTCCAAGCTTAAAAAGGTACAGTATGTATATTGCACTACAGCGTAGATCAAACTACCGAAGTCCTTCGGTTGACTGTGCATAATTTAACTTTCTGGCTGCTCTGGCACGGCCCATAAACGATCCATTGACCGAAACTAAATAGTAAAAATACCACTAGCATGTTGATTTTTTTTAAGGAGCTAGCATGTTGAATTGAACGAGAAGTCGGGAACAAAGACCTATTTTGTTTTTAAAAAAAATTGAGAAAAAAAAGACTAGAATCATATTCTATCAATCTTTTTTGTTTCCTTGACATGGATAATGGTATCGTCCTAGGATCCTAGCCCCCGAGTTACCAGTAACCGCTCTTTCCTTCGTCTCCTTCCACTTCTGAACTGTGCAAAATGTAAACTTTCCAGACATAAAACATGCCGGTACTTCTTACTGTTTGCAAATAGATTATTAACCGGATCAAGAGGTGGCATGGATTCAAAACAAGTTTGATGGAACAAATCACCTAAACCGAACTACGGCACTAGAACAGTAGAACAAGCATCGAGAATGAAATTACACCCATGAATCAGAGAAAAGCAGCAGCCAGTGTGACAACCACTCCACATCACAACAAACACGGCAGGTTGGAATTTACCGCTACTATTCAGCATTTCTGATGCCCTTTTGTTCGTATGCTCGTACTACGTAACCGGAAATCACAGCAAATACTACATCGATTCGTCTCTAACACTTTCCGATACAGAGGCTTTAGAGAGGCAGAGACAAACGCATTTCAGCAACAATGCGTCAAGAGCAAGTGCCTCCAGTCTCTCGTTCGAATCTACATGAATTTTCCGCTTTTCGAAGAAAAAATCTACATGATTTTTTAAAACGAAAGAACAAGTAGTACATGACAAAAAAAATAAAAGGAAACGACCTTAGGAAAGTGGTTGCTACGTCCAAAGCATCGGTTCTTCGAGTCGCCTCCGGAGCCGTGCATGCGGTACGCGGCCGAACGCGAACCACCGGCCAATGAGCGTCGCCGCGTGCCATCACTCACTCCTTTATCCGGAGCCAGCGGCCGAGCTGCGTCGGGTTGACGACACCGGGGACGCGGGGCCCGCCCGCCATCAGTAGCCACGACGCCTCGGCGTACCGCCTCCCGGCCTCGGGCTCAGGCGCAGGCGCAGGCGCAGGCGCAGGGCGCGCTGTGACGGGGTTCTTCCGGCTCGGCGCGGTAGGCCGCTCCCCGAGGAGCGTGCCGAACCGGAGGAACTCGTGAGCCAGGTACCCGGCGAGGAGCATGTTGCCGCCGCCCTTGGGCGGCGGCGGCATAGGCGGTCTGGTGAGTTGGGCCGCAGGGAGAGCCGGCTTGCGCGGCTCCGCTTTCACCGGCAGCAGGGCGTGCTGCTGCTCCGCCGACGACGACGAGTACTCCCGCTCCTTCCGCTTCCCGAGCGCGCGGCCACGTGGCGGCTCCATCCTCGCGCAGATCGACATCTCGATGGCCCCGATGCGCCCCCTCCCGCCACGCCAGCAGCGGCGGGACGGAATCGCCGATAGCGATAGAACTGAGGAGAGCGAGGAGAGAAATAAAGAGAAAAAATTAACAGCTCTAAAAAAAAAAAGTGGGTTGGGGAGAGTTTTGTGGAGTGCGGGACTCACTAGGGGGCAGATTCGTAAATTCAGAAGGTGGGGGCGAACGAAACGGAGATCGGCGGGAGACGAGGAGGAAGCAGGAGGGGGAAAGCGACGGAGGGGCGGAATGAAGCCGGGGGGGAGGCAGCAGGGCGATTTATAGCCGCGGACGTTATCTATGGCCATTGCATTTTCTGGAAATAACACTACTGCCATCGTGTGGGTCGTAGTGGAGGCAGGGCCGGAAGGGTTGGTCGGTGGTTGCGGTGAAGGTGTGAGGGTAGGATTGTCATTGTGTTTCGCCGGTTTCGGGCATTGAGCAGTTGGGCTTGGGCCTTTTGGGCTCTCGTGGCGTGGCATGCGGCTTGATTGAAGTACACGCACGCCAGCTTAGGCGGTGAAGAACGTATGATCTTCCTAGAATTCCATTGTTGCCCGCCTGGATTATACTGCGTTTGCCAGGCGGTCGTCGATATGTGGGTAACGTGCAGTAGATCCGTTGTTTAGCATGGTTCCTAGCCTAAAACGGAGTATAAGGCCGGAGGCGATGGATAGAGCTCGCATTTTGCACTCTTTGTTTTTTTCCTCACCCACGATTTTGATTTTGTTTTCCTTGATGAATGGATTCCCGTCTCAAAGACTCCGTCCAAGTCCAAACAGCACGCGTCCTTGTAGTTGTTCTCCTCTTTTCCACGGGGCCCAAACAGCCATGTAGAACTTGGACGGCCGCGACCAACGTGGAGAAACTGACGCGGTGGCGTAACATGAGCGTGCCTGCCCAAAGCGAACTAACCCGTCACACCTGACCTCACACGCTTCAGCCACGAAAGGCTAATGCGGATGGGAGTGTATAGGTATCATCCGGAAAAAAACATCCAAACTTTAGACCGTACGATCAAAACACATATTCGTAGGATCAACCCACCTCGAATTCAGGGGGCGTGCATTGGTCTGAAAGCAAATCCGATGACCAAAAATTTGGATGATGGTTACTAAAGAAAACATCAAGATGAAACTTATCAAAACCCAACGCGGATTCAGCGTCAGCTCATGGCTCCCCTGCGCGTCGCAACATTCTTCTCCTGGTCCCTGAAGTGACCGGCGGATCGATCCGGTGAATGAACGTGAGGTTCTGAACCTCAGTGCAATACATGTCAAAGCTGCACTAGCCCAACCTGGCACCAATTGTAAAACAACAATCAACTGGGAAATTGGTAAAAAAATATACTATAAATAACATAAATTACAATATGAGTGTAGGCTCTACATGAGTCCATACAACGCTATATGAGGCTATACCTTTACGTTGTCATGGCCCCACAACTAGAGTGTGAAATCACCCTTCAGGGTTTAGTCGCATACGTAGCCCGATGCGTACATACGAACAATGAACACGTGACCCAAGCAAGGACCTACCAGCTAGTACTAAGTAGAATTCCACAAAATGGACCTTACGAAACAAGACGTGCTAGTTATGGATTCAAGTACCTTGCTGCTTACCTGCACTGTTCAAATTAGGATCTCAATATCCAAACAAAAAGCCAGCACTAGTCTCTACTATATAAAGTGAGAGTTTCTTCCCACGTCACATTAATTGCCCTGCTTAATTGCCCTACTTAATTGCTCTGCTTAATTGCCCTACGCAAGAAACGAAGTGTTGTTTTAATTAGTCAGCTTTAGCAAGAAACGAAGCGTTAAAGATAGATGGTTGATCTTATGAAATAGTATTTTTTTTAATTTTTTAATCTTTATTTTTCGTTATCAATTTTGTTTTTCGTAGCAACGCACGGGCATATAATCTCTACTATATAAAGTTAGAGTTTCTTCCCACGTCACATTAATTGCCCTGCTTAATTGTCCTACTTAATTGCCCTGCTTAATTGCTCTACGCAAGAAACAAAACGTTGCTTTAATTAGTCAGCTTTTGCAAGAAACGAAGCGTTAAAGATAGATGTTTGATCTTATGAAATAGTATCTTTTTTATTTTTTAATCTTTATTTTTCGTTATCAATTTTGTTTTTCGTAGCAACGCATGGGCATATAACTAGTCAATCAATTAAGTGGCAGCAGCTCATGTGTGGAACAGGGGTGCTTTGCCCTTGCATTTTTACTTAGCAAGCGACATCCATCAAGCATACGCACAGCCTTGAACGTGCTGGCAAAGGATCGTCTCGTGCAAACTGCAGCATTGGGCATTTTGTTGTTTTCAACAATTGAAGAGCTTCAGGGTGTTCCAACTGTCCTATTGACGAAAGTTTCTTGCAACAGCTAGCCTCCAGGATTTCCCCCAGTGGTAAATTAGGAAGCTGAGGAAGGTGCGTCACTTTTTCAAAGCCTTCCAGTTTTAAGTATTTAAGTGGCGGTAAGACGGGAAGGTCACAGAGTTGTTCGCAGGACTGGATTCTCAAGTTTATCAAAGAAGCAAACTGGGGCAAGTTTCTTAATTTGCTGCAACCACGAACATTAAGATCTCGCAGATTGGGGAGATCCCCATCCTCTACTCCATTCCATATCTCCAAATCATACATTTTCCTTATATCCAATGTCTCGAGGGTTGGAAATCCTTGAGTTTGCACACTGCTTGGACCAATGAATTCTCTTCCGACAATATTTACTTTCTCCATTTGTTAAGTGCTTGAGGCATGTTAATTGTCGGGGCATTTGATCATTTGCCCTGAAGTTGATGGGTGTTTGATTATTTGCCCAAAGTTGATAGGCGTTTGATTATTTGCCCTACCATGTCTCACTGACATGTGGCCCTAGGACCCGCATGTCAATGAGACATCGTAGGGCAAATAATCAAATACTCACCAACTTTGGGTAAATGATCAAATACCCATCAACTTCAGGGCAAATTATCAAATTTTCCGTTAATTGTCCCAGCGATGGAAGTACATCACAGTTTTCGCTCCCTTCCAAAATCGCCTTAACCAACTAACAGATTTCTTCTTCCTCTCCAGATCTACTCCCTCTAATCCCCTCCCTTACTCCCCTCTCTCTCCCTCTCTACCTCTCTACCTCTCTCTTTCTCTCCCTCCTCTTCTTCTCTTGCCGGCCTCTGGCCCGACCGCCGGCTCCCTTCTTCCTCTATTTCCCTTCTGTACTTTCTCTCTATTCCCTGATTTTGGCCAAATCACCCTAGGTCATGAGACTACCGAATGGGGTAAAATCCCCCAACCATGGCTTGCTCGGCTTGGATCCTTGGTTCTTTGCTGCATTATCCATTTTGCTGGTGGCTTGCTTTACAGTGATGCACTAGATTGTCTCTTATGTTCATTGGTTTACTGAGGTAAGATTAGTTTCGGTCTGTGATGAATTGTGTGCATGAACTTTAGGGGATGGAGGTATTGCAGTGATGTCATGGTTTGATCGTACACCTGGGAGTACGGAATGATCCATGGCATGCGCAAAGCAGCCCCCCTCTAATGCTACACCCTAACACCATGGAAGAACTACTCCGATCTACTCATCTACCCGATCTACTGCATCTATACATCATACACTACTAGCGTTGATATTACTATGATGGTGCACCTGATGGGCTGGGTCTAATGGTGAGGATGGTTGATGGTGTTGGGATGGAGGTGCTGGTGGGGGAAGGCCTGTTTCTTGAGCTTCTCCTCGATCTGCTCCTTTGGTCCTCCCCCTCGACTTCCTCTTCTTGGTGGCCTCCTCGAACTGGACCTCCTCTTCTTGGTCCCTCTTGCCCTCGGCTTGGGCGTTGTCCTCCGGAGCTTGCTCCTCTCCTTGCTTCAGTTTGGAGTGTGGAAGTGGGGGGATGAACTGACTGTGCTCTAGTATTGCTCTCGGTTGGAGTGAAGAAATGCACTGGCTACTCAGATGGAAATGAGATCCTCTCACGTTGCGTCAGCCCTCAGCACATGGGCCCACACGCGTCAATGACCTAACGTCAGAGATCGTAACGTCAGAGGAACCGGTTCCTTGGATGTGGTTGCCCTTATCCTGATTTACAGTGGTCAGATGTACTTTTCTACCCTTGGTTTTTTACCGGTTTACTATGGGATATTTTTGTTACTATTTGAGCTTCGCTAAGGATACCCACAATCCTACCAGGTTTGTATAAATTGCCGAGTGATGAAACCTAAGATATTAGCGTGAGGTGTCGTCGTCCTGGACGGATTAGGTATTTCGGTGAGTAATACCCTCACCGGTGAGTCTGACGGCAATCACAGAATATTTTTACTTTTTTGCTAATCTTGCCTTATGAATTTCCTACTCATGACACTTGTTATTAAGCAAAATTACCGAATATCTTTTCGACTGGCTGCTTAATGATTTTACTTGTTTAATTAATTTCCTTGATTGTTTCAATCCAACACCATACATGAGGTCTGTGCATCTAGATGTTGTAATGTAGCAGTGAGGCTCCATCATTCAAGCACCAATTTATGCAGTATTGTCTTGCTGCGCATATTTGCATTTACAGCATCTTGCAAGTGGCGTACATTCATCAACCCTGAGACGTGCAGCTCCCCACTTAGGTTTACCAAGTAGCGTAGTACACCTATACCACAATCTACAGAAGTATCTGCCACAAAAAATGCATTCTATGTCTGAAGACCAGTTAGAAGCTCATGCTCAGATGGGATGGAGATTCTTGGGTACTCCGATACTGGAGGTTCTAGGTGCCGAAGATTAACAAGGTACCCAATTCCCTGCGGTAACTCGCTAAGATAGTAGGAATGCTTCAAATATAGTGTTTGCATGTTCAGAAGTCCGCACACTGATTCAGGTATCCTTTTGAGTTTGGTATTCTTCAGGCCAAGGTAATGTAAGTGTATCAAATTACCAATAGACTCTGGGATCTGACTGATGTCATATTACTTGAATCGGGTGCCCTTAGGCTCTCCAGGAGAAAGAATAGATCAGATGGTTTCTTAACATATAGGGAATTCCCATCAGTTTCACAGCAGGTCCTTTTGACAGTCAAAAGTGAGCGCGGATCCTATAATGAAAGAGCTGACCTTCTATAGTTATATTGGATTTCGGAAGTGATGGAAGCACTGATGAATGCCTAATACTCTCATGATTATTGATCATATCACGTCTCTTGCGGTATTTGTAAGGACAATCCTGGCACGTTCCTTTACAGCAATAGATTGTGCTAATTCATGAAAAAGATAATGCATCTCATACCTTCCTTCAGTGGCGTCGTAGAATGGTGACTCCTGGAAGAAGCATCTCCCAACCAAGTCATCAAAGTACTTGGGAAACCTTTCATGATGCTGAAGAAAACCTTGTGTCATCCATAGGCGGATCAGTTCCTCCGTCCTAGTCAAAAGTGTATCTCTTCGGAAACAAGTAGCGGTATGCAAAGAAGATGATCACAGCTGAGCTTAATGGCAGGCAGAATCTCATTCACCAACTCATCATTAGTCTCACCACTTCTCTTCACCAGATTTCGACCGAAACAGCCCTCCAACTGCCTTGGCCGCAAGTGGCAAACCCTTGCACCTCTTGATAATCTCCTCACCGACGGAAGCCAATTTAGGACAGGTTTCTAGGTCCCGAGGTCCTCGACGAGGGAGGCTCGCAGGGTCTCGAACCACAGCTTCTCGAGGACGTTCTCCACGCCGCACTCGACGTCGCGGAGCTCCCGGAGCCAGAGCCCGGCGGACTCGCTCGCCGCGGGGTCGGCGACGCCGAGGCGCTCGGCGTCCCGGAGTGCGGGCGGACGCGCTGCAGCTTGGCGCCGAGGCGGCGGAGCTGGTCGTCGTCGACGTCGCAGCACGGCTCGGAGGCGGCGCCAAGGGGCGCGATCCTTTAGGTTGGCGAAGAAGAAGGACTCCGGGGAGCCAGGGAGTCCTTGAGGCTGGCGAAGAAGACGCCGCGCTTTTCTTGGTTGGCCATTGCTCCGCAACGAGCGAAGTGAAAGAGCAAAAGCCACGATAGTACTAGTGGAGACACTGCGACTTGTCGATTTTAGATGGGGGGACTTCAGAGTTGACCTAGCTGAAGTATTCCTGTATTCGTTGACTTTAGTCTCTTTGATGTAATCGTTCACTAGATGGATCATGGATTATCTTCATGGAGACGGCCACGGTGAATCGAAATATTTGTTCCTCAATTCCAGTCTATCAGAGCGAGCAAAACAAAGATAATGTCTACGTAAAAGGAAGCAGAAACGATTGCTCAATGGTTTATCTTCCATTAGTGAGCTCTACAGCCTCATGTAAACCTTGCAAATCAACTTGGTAGAATGAATGTGATAAAGGCAATTCTACCTCTAACTCCAGAAACGCAAACCTGCACAACATTGAACAAGTATCTATCTGGTCACTGAAGATGAAAATCGGGATGGACTGATGTATTGTTGGATCGAGTAAACAAAAAAATTCAGGACCGAAGGCGTACCTGATTTGTTTCTCCGTACGGTGAGGGAGAGTTGGGTTCGCCGGACCTTCATCTCCGTCCGCCGCCGGAGGCTGTAGGGGGGACAGGAAGTGGTGGGGTGTTTGGTTCGAGGAATCGTCTCATCCGGATGGGTTGGTGTATTATGAAATCATCGCTCTAATTTGGTGAAATTTTACTTACAAGGAATAAAGTAAGAGATATTTGATTATTTAACATAAATTTATTACGTTATATTTTATTGATATATGACTATAGTCTCTTTAGACTCAAATACCAGTGAGACATAGTGTGACAGATCATCAACCACACATAAACTTTATAATAAATAATCAATTATTCTAAAAATAGACTAAATTTATAACAAATAATCAATTATTTCATCTAACTTATTCCATTACTCCGTTAGGACCATTCACCTTCCAGATCCTGAACCAAACACCCTAGGAGGGCTGGGATGCCTTTCACAGGTAATTACAGGCCCTCAAAATATCTTTCTGGGCCGGCCCATGCCGCACAATAATATCCAACGATTTGTGCCGGATAGCCCATAAAGGAATCGAAAGTCGAAACCCAAGCAAACCTGACCAGCGCATTCTCGTCATCAACAAATGACACCCGTACCCCATGTTGTTGAGCCCCACATGTAAGGGATTCAGCATGGTCCTGAACCATCGCTCTCCGTTGTTCGTGTACTGGTCCACCGTTCAGCGCTGCGCAGTGAGAAAGAGGTGATGCTACGGGCTCCTTGTCTTTTTGTTGTTTGTGCCGTTATTATGCTTGCATTATTCATCCCCATGGATGCAAATGCGAGGCCTGCGCTGTGGCAGTTGTGTTGATTTTGTTAGGGTGCACAAGTACGAATGTAATTTACTGCGAACTATGTTTGATTTTGTCTCGGTGCTGTAATGTGAGGATTTTTCCAAAAAGGGTTAGTGGTTGCTGTAATTTATGAGGAATTGTAATAGCTTGTATCATAGTTGTTGCGCTAAAAATAATATTAATTGATGTAAATCAGTCACAACTACCTCGGCAAATTTCTGCAAATTGAATCATGACACAGCTATGGGTGCTTTTAGTAATATTGTAAGTTGTAACACTGTTTGGGCATAGGGCCATGAACAAACTTTTGACATTTAAGAAGTAGGCACACTTTGGGGTTTCTGTGAAATAGTTAAATATTTCTAGAAGAAATGGGCTAGGTAATGAGTCAAATAGGCTTATGACTTGTTATTAACTGAGATAAGGGAGCACTTTCTTCTCATTACAAGCTAATCGTTGGGCATTCTGCATACATGTTTGTGTAACTGTGTGAGTTGTGCGGAACTGTGGATGAGTCAGTGGATGGTGGGGTGGGCTACATCCCAAGTATTGAATATAGCTGATTTTCATCCCCAGTGTATTTTGAACTATAATTGCACCTTGGAGGATAGCTATATGTATCATAGCATGTGCTATTTTGTACTTTGTAGTTCAATCATACTCAGAAGAACTGTTGCAGATAGTTGTTAAAAGCCAAATCCTTGCTGGTGGCCGTGGATTGGGAACTTTCAAAAGTGGACTGCAGGGTGGTGTTCATATTGTTAATGCTGAGGAAGCTGAAGGACTTGCATGTAAGTCTGTGTGATAAATAGTTTTACGATATATTATATTTAGATTCGCGCTGTAGTACCGTGGCTTCATGATGTTGTTTGTATTGCCAGTGACTGCTTCTACTTAAGAAAGTGACCAATGGATGTACAATTTTAGACGTAGCAAATACATGTTTATGATTAATCTTTATCACTCTTGCCTTGATTAAACTAGAAGTGCACACCAGGCCAACTCTATGCCTCTATGGTCTACGCAGTACGCACATGAAGGCCAAGCATATATTTAAGTTGTGATCCCATGCAATTTATTGGTTATTGTAAATGGTTTTGGCGGTCACATTTGTCACAATGAAACATGCAACTTAATTAAGCTTATCTGTAGTATGAAGAATGTCTTGATTACATTCAGATTTAACTAAACTCATCTATAGTACGTGCATTCTTGCTTGGATAGATTGATTATATTCACACCTTTGTTGCCGCCAGCTATGAGGGTTGCTTATTTGATGCTTTGGTTCTGGGTGAATATGCCTGTTCTATTTGAACTTCATTTATTTAGATTTTAGTGACACGTAATGCTATCATTAATCAATTTTGTCATGGTCAATGAACTAAATTGTAGTTTGTAGTCTGTACTGTTGGAGTAATTGTACTGAGTATTGAATCTTCTGCAGCTAAAATGCTCAGCCAGATTCTGGTGACAAAACAAACTGGTCCACAGTGGAAGGTTGTGAGCAAGGTTAGTTTATACTAATATTAAGCCATGTTCTTCATCTGTGTTTCCTCTTTGAAATGTGATCGGTCGCTGTTTTGTTTTGCTCTTGATATACATGACTGGGGTCTGCTATCCATAGTTTCAGTTTCCCTCTGTAGCATTTCTAGAAACTAGTGTTTGAGATCTTGCTTGATTCTTGATTCTTCAGTAATCAATATTCTTGTCGCATCCACAAGTTCAATACTTCCACACTTGTGGTTTCTTGTCGCTATTCAGAAGTTAAGATGTCATGTATGGCTGTATGCATCCAAAACATGCTGTAACCACATACCCAAATGCTTCCAATCTATTTATTTTCGTGTGAAGTACAAAAGGAAGCCATAGCATCATACTAAGTATCTCTTTGATGCCATGCAATGGCAAGAGCTCTTTCTCTTGTTAGTTTTATCTTGTCCAGTCACAATGGATTCTGCACACCAATTGAAGAAAAGTTTGCCCAACAAGTTTAGGGGTCTTTTGACTTTGATTGGTTTTCATTCCTGGCCTAGCCCAACTTGTTTGGGACAAAAGGCGTGGTTGTTGTAATAGTATATATGCCTTTCAACTTATCAAGTAAAAAGAGGTTTACATAATGCTGTCATCATATGGCTGTGTATGTTTGTATCAGTGTTGCGCATTATTTACTTCTTTTTTTGTTTGAAGCTAGCATTGCACTTTCTAATGGGTATGCTGTCTGCTTGAATCACTGAATAACTACTGATATTTCTTCAATTCTCATGGACAGGTCTACTTATGTGAAAAATTGTCACTTGTTAATGAGATGTACTTTGCCATCACCCTTGATAGGAATACTGCTGGTCCAGTATGTTATCGATCACTGACCAATATTTTGTCTTTTACGTTACTGAGCTTTTTGTCTATTATTTAAACAAATCAGTCTGGCTTGATATCACAAACTTTTTTCCATCTAGAAGTACTTGTTTTTTCACAAAGTAAATAGCTGTTAGTTCTTGATACTTGGTTTCCTTGGTTTTTTTACTTCAGTTTTGTTTAGGATGTAGATCCCTGATAATTTATAAGATAGTGTACAGGAGTATGTAAGCACTAAAAATATGGTTCATATTCTCATGGGAAGAACAGTGAATTGCTATTTTTTAAATCTATAAAGTCATTCCAATTACTTAAATAAAGTGATTAATGTATTTACTTTTCACAATAATCTGACATGGCAAAGTATGCATTAACTGATGAATGTTCACACAAATCTTTAGGCATCTGATAGTAAGCTGTCACAATTTGTAACTCTTACATTAAATTGCTCAATTTGTGAATGTGCAATTAAACAAGTTTCTTGTGCAGATTAAGCATTCTAAGGCTATGCTATGCAACAGTATTCCTTTATGCTTTTGTGTTGGCTTTGATCTAGTTATTAATATTAACTGAACATTGGGGTGATGTAACCAAGTCTGCGAGTGTTCTTAGTTTTGTGGCCACTTATGACTTGTCAAGATGTGTTATAATATCTTTTAGCCGCTGATGGCAATAATTGTTTTTGTTAAAAGAAGTAATCCATCAACTAAACCTGTAGTTACTTAATGTAAATTCCCTATTTCAAAGGAGAGGCTCATGTCGTGAGATTTTCTTCTAATACTTTTTTGCTGACATTCATATTTATTTTCAGCTCATTATAGCTTGCAGCAAGGGCGGAACCAGCATTGAAGATCTTGCAGAGAAGTATCCTGATATGATTATTAAGGTTATCTATTTCTTCATATTAATTTGGGATCAATGTGTACCTATCTTAAGTAACAGATCACATGCTGTATCACATTTTTTTGCATTTTTAAACCGATAATCTATTTATATGTTGGAATTCAATCGGTTGGATTGCCAGGTTCCTATTGATGTATCCAAGGGAATCACAGACGAGGATGCAGCTAAAGTTGTTGATGGTCTGGCACCAAGGACTGCAGACAGACAATCTTCTATAGAACAGATCAAGAAGCTATATGAACTTTTCTGCAAAAGTGATTGCACGCTGTTGGAGGTACTGCAGTGGGATTTGGTTTCTCATTTGCAATGCCTCATCTGACACTAGAACTTCTTATTACTAATTTGGACATCTTATGTGGAAGATAAATCCTCTTGCTGAGACAGCTGACAACAAGCTCGTCGCTGCTGATGCAAAGTTGAACTTTGATGATAATGCTGCATTTAGGCAGAAAGAAATATTTGCACTGCGTGATACGACACAGGAAGACCCGAGAGAGGTATATTATCTGTTGTCCTTTCTTCTCCTGCTCAGTTTAGCTCTGAAAATTTTTTGTTCTATTTTTGCCCCCTTACCCTACTTTTGAAGGATGACTTGCCTCTGAAGGGATATTATAGTTTTATTTTCCAATTACAAATCTAAGAGCACTGGCAACTGAAGATATTCATCTTTACTACCTTTACAGGTGGCCGCTGCCAAAGCAGATTTGAACTATATTGGGCTTGATGGAGAGATTGGTTGCATGGTGAATGGTGCTGGATTGGCAATGGCTACGATGGACATTATTAAGTTGCATGGTGGTACACCTGCCAATTTTCTTGATGTTGGTGGGAGCGCATCAGAGGGACAGGTATAAATAAGATCCATGTTCTTGTTTTAATGATCATCTTGGTGAATCGTATAAGTTCAATTAAAACCTGGAAGAGGTTTGTGGTTTGTCACAACTAATAATTTATTCCTTGAAATCCTTGTTAAAATGTGATGTGATGTTGTTTTTTTCACATAATGTTTTGAACAACTGCACATTTGTAATCCTTTGGTAACTGTTCAGGTTGTGGAAGCATTTAAGATATTGACTTCAGATGATAGAGTAAAGGCAATTCTAGTAAACATTTTTGCTGGTATCTTGAAATGTGATGTGATAGCAAGTGGAATAGTGAATGCAGCTAAACAGGTATGTTTTCAAGTTTTGTATGTACCTAGTTTTGATTGAACGAATACACCATTCTTATTGTGGTTCCACTTCCTCACATTTCCTGCAAGTTCTTTTGATAAAATATAATTTACCCATTCAATGTTCATTTATTTCCATGGGGAACTCTTTTCATTAACTTGGAAACAATTCATTGCGCATCTCATTTCAGAATTCATTGCTTTACATACATGTGAATATTTGTTTCAATCTTTTTCTCTGCTTCAGGATATTGTCTTGTGATTTAAATGCAGGTGGTTTACTTATGAGATAGTTTGATGACACTGTATACAATGTAACCAAAAAAAACTATTGTCTTTTGGAACAGTTTTTTTCTCTCCAAATATTGGCGATATTTTATGAAGTATTTAAAATTCCTGATTAGCTTTTGTCCTATAATTTTATTGACTTCATGTATGTCTCAGAAGAATTTTCCCTTGGTGTGTTTGTTGGAAGGGATTTCCTTTTAACCATTATTGCTCCACGGGAATGTAATGATAATATGATGTTTTCCTTGGTTGAATGTGATTGTAAGTATTTCATCAGCATGTTCCTTGAGTTCAATGTACTATGCAGTCTATGCTATTTATACCATATGTACTAAGTTCCAGCATTTGTGTCTTGAATTTACTGATTAGTTTTTCGCTGATGAATGTACTATGCTATATATACCTTATGTACTAAGTTCCAGCATTTTTTTCCTCAATTGTCAGGTTGACTTGAAGGTGCCTGTTGTTTTTCGGTTAGAAGGTACCAATGTAGACCAAGGGAAGAGGATTCTTAAGGTAATAATTGGTGATCATATGTGTGCATGCTTGTTTGGTTTATATCTGGCTGAGTTGTGCTTCCTTTGTCTGAAAACTTCATTTTTTGACTGGTCATGTTGCTCCAATTGCAGGAAAGTGGAATGACACTGATCACTGCAGAGGATCTCGATGATGCGGCCGAGAAAGCTGTAAAAGCATCTGTCAAATAATTAATTATTTGCAGCGTATCAATCTGTAGTTTTTTCACTCGTAAAAGATGAGCAGTGCTCTTACAGATTATGGGGGCCCGAAGTCATGAACAGCAATTTTGTTGAAGTGGAATTATTTTGGATTTAGTTTTGCTTGAAACGTTGTGATCTCGTGTTAATAAATCTACGTTGGCACAAAATTGAGCAGCGACTGTTTTGTCGAGTTCAGGTGGAAATTTACCTGTTTTTCCTTGAGCATCAGAGTACACCTTGAGGCATTGTATGCCTGATCAGTAGCTGTAACTTACATTTTGGCTAGGCTGTTATAATCATATAACTTGTGATTTTTTTAAATTTTATTATGTTATTGTTACATCTTCGCACGGCTCATGGTCATTCTAAAGCTGGAGCTGAGATTCTTACATCCCTCTTGAACGCGGGAGAGTTCTTACATCCCTCTTGAACGCATGTGCCCGAAGTTGGCTGTCGTAGATGATTTTCATCTGTGGCATTTTTAGCTGATTTCTGAAATTGGCTTGAATGTTGAATTATTTAGTGTGCGGTTCATCATCAATAAACTATATCATGTGGAAATTATTTGAATTTCACGAGGTGTGCAGTAGGCCGAAGCACACCCGATAAAGTTCCGCTGTCGAATTTAAAAATCGCCCGAAGTGCTGTTTTGCACTGTAGCAAGATTTTGTAGCAGCTGATATGGGCTGTTCGCTTCAGATCCCACGGCCGAGGTCAACCCAAAGGCAGGTTACTGTGTCTCTGCCTTTGCTTTTGACATGGAACTTGTATAGTAGAATAGTAGATGATCAATGGTCCAACAGGCGGGCACACCATGACACCACAAGCGGGTATGGCTTCTGCCGGTTAGGTTTACAAAACTGAATCGGGGTTGAAAATGGGAGACCAGGCAACACAAATTTTTGAGGAAAATCGATCGAAAATCGTTAGAAATCGAAGGTTTGCAAAGTTAAATGGATTTGAAATCAAAGGTCAAACTGAGGCAAAAAATTGCGAAAATCGTCCGATTTCCATTGAAAACCGAATTTTTCTTCCGATTATCGAGCGGTTTGGATGGAAAAACGTCAACTCAATGGAAAATGGGAAAAAAATTCTAGGAAAATTAGAAAAAATTGTAGAAAATGGTGGAAATTTTGTAAAAAGCATATAAACACCAATTAATCTATAAACATGTTAGAGATATTTTAACAATTTATGAATTCATTTAGTACTTCTTGAAAATCAAAAATAGCAATTAGGACTGTCAGATTTTTATAAAAATTTATAAGCTTGATCATGATCTGAAATGTTCATGGTATCATAAAAGAGTACCCAAGGATCATGTAGTAAAATTTCAAGAAATATTAGACTTCATTTAGTGCCCTTAGAAAATCAAAAACAGAAAAGCATATACAAAGACAGTAGCACTATCATAATTTTTTTTAAAAAAATAAACAGGTCAAATTATCATCTAAACATTTTACATCATCATTATCATTGCCTCGGGACCTCCCGCCAAATATCAGAAATATTAGATTTAATTTAGTGCCCCTAAAAAATCAAAAAAGAAGAGCATATACAAAGACAGTAATAATAACAGATTTTTTTTAAAAAAAACACATTTTAAACAATATACAGATCTGATAATGATCTGAAATTTACAGTACCATTATCATAATTGTCTCAGGACCTCACACAATTTTTTTTAAAAAATAGCACTTTTTGATAATTTTTTTGAATTTAAATTTCACCGGTTTATCAAGCGGTTTTAAAAATCGAACCGCATTGATGCAGCCGATAATCACAAAAACTGTTCGATTATCGATGAGTTTTTCAACCCTGCTGCCAGTTATGGCACCGGTGGCTTCCACGTACTGTTCTTAGGCTTTTCTTCATTTCCCCCTCTATCGATAGACAATTGCAAATGATGGAGTGTACTACTGTACAAAACCGGTTCTCCAAAACAGAAGGGCATCGAACATTTCTACTCAATCCAAGCATTTAGGGCATAAGCTCGCGGAAAATGACAAATATCTTACAACAGACGGCCAATATTAGATCATAGAACAATAGCATATTAGCCACTCGAAGGACATTCGTTGATCTGTTCACATAGAGGATAAAGAGTGGTGTGGTGCGGTGAAAATCACCTAAATATTGTATACATTTAAACCATGTCTTCGTAGTTCTAAAAAAAGTCCCCGGCTTTGCTCGGTTGGCTCCCGCACGCGAGGTTGCCGCCCTCAGCCTGCGCCCGAAGCGTCGCCAACTCCTCGCCTTCCGCGCCGCCCAGTGCCCCGGTCGTCGCGCGCCCGAAGCTTAGCCACCGCTGCTCTGCCACCCGGCGCTCCGGCCAGCTCCGGTCGGCCGCCCCCACCCGCACGCGCCGAAGAGCCCCCCCTTAATCGGCCCAGACTTGAAGTCTGTTTGCATCCGGTCAAAGCCGGATTTAATCCGGAAAGCGCAACCGGGGGAAGGGGAAATTACCCCTTTCTCCCCCCCCCCAATTTTATTTTATTTTCTACTCTCTTTTTTTTCTTGTTTCTGAAAATTGATTAATACTTCGAAAAATTGATTAAAAATTTGATAGAAAATTATTTGGCTCTGGTTTTATTTTTCCTTAGCCTTCTTTTATCGCTTCTGTGAATATTTTATGTATCTTGCATTTATTGCTTTCCTTTTTGCTGGAAATTCATGAGAATTTTGCATGTATCTTTATTTGAATCTCGCAACCACTTTCTATTAGATTGCACGCAGTAATCTAATGAAAAAATCTTGTGAATATGCAGATGTCTAGCATTGTCAACCTTGAGTTTGAAGAACTGGCCCGTATGATCAGAACTACCTCACATGGGCATCAGATGTGAAGATCGTGCTTGGGGGCAGGTGTAAGTTCAAGCTCCATTAGGTTTTGGTGATTGGTTTAGATTAATGATTAATCTTTGTTTAATGACAAATCTAATCTTATTGAGACTAACATGTTTATTGAGTTACATTCAATATTCTCATATTTGGATGGAAAATGGAAAACCCAAGGTATGTATACATATTCATTCTAGTATTAATTGCATACTTTGGATTCAAGTTTAAGGTTGAATTCTCCATGACATTAACCACAAAATGTGCATTATGTCTCCCAATCCATATATTACATGGATGCACATATTTAGGGGGGAGTTCACACTTGAACTTGATGTATCGATGTATTGATCTATTCTTCACTCCATATATAAAAGATCAATACATTGAAACATATCAATTTAAATGAATGTTTAAATTAAGTTCATTTGTCTTCTAATCATCAAAGAATATTTCATCATGTGTTGATGGTGTTCTTGTGATTAATTAAGGACAAATGGAGAGTTCTTGAGTATTATGAAGCATTAGTTGCATCATGTGCTCAAGACACATATAAATTCATTTGATTGATTTAGGTTGTGCTCAATTGATGTAAGTGGTATCCATTATGTGTTAAGGGAGTACTTAGATGATTGAGACAACCATGTCTGTGGGACTAACCATTTCTATAAGTGATGATTGAGCCAGGTTAGTTCCAAAGGTTGAAAAGAAGAAGGTTCATCAAGAAGAGATGAACAAGCTTATAGAGCTGGGTGACGATCTTGAAGATAAGATGATTAAAGATCATAAAAGACTTCAAGAGACAGCCAGAGTGATGATCCCGGGGGAACAAGATGAATGAAGATCATAAAGACCCCAAAGGGGATTGCTTGCGGCGGCTAAGGTATAACTAGATAGGCTAAGGATCTTTTCTAGCTTTGAGTCTAGTTTTTAGCGCCGTACTATTAAGAGGGGTTGAGTTCCTTCTTTAAGCTTCATCTTGTGTTGGTGATCTCAATCCCGTAGTCACTCGAGCTCAAATCTTATTTGGATTTGGTTTTTGCATGGAGCTAACCATTTGGCATGCGTTGCGAATGGGTGAAGCTCGTGCTTGGATTTTGCATAAGCTCTATTTGGCATTTGTTGCAAATAGGTCAAGCTTGTGCTTGGAGTTTTCGTATTATGCTTTGATTTGCATTAGTTGCAAATAGGATAAGCTAATGCGTTGGCTTTTGCATGAAGTTCATGTTTTGCATATGTTGCAATAGATGAAGCTTCACGCTTTGCTTTTTGTTTCAAAACAAAATCCTTATTGCGTTTATTCCGTATTGCTTGGAGCTATATTTGCATGGGTTGCAAACGGAGAGAGCTCAAGCAAGTGTTTGATTTAGTTGCATGGAGCTAGAGAATTGCAGGAGTTGCAATTAGAGAGCTCATGCACTCTGATTTGGATTTATTGCTTGCTTGGAGCTAGGTTTTGCATGAGATGCAAAACGAGGATGCTCAAGCAAATTAAGTTGATTTGGGGTTGGGATGAGGCTATGATTTGCAAGTGTTGCAAAAGAGAGATAGCTCATTCCTTGAGGTTTAATTGTTATTTGCATATTCGTTGTGCGAATAAACGGAATGTCTATGGGTTCCGGTCCTGAAAGCATGTGATACTTGCACCGTGGTTTTTGCAAGTCAGTTTGGGTCGTGGTTTGACCATCACATGGCTAAGAGGATAAACCTTATAGACTCCGGGATTTATTTGCTTAATACGTTCTTGCAAATATAATCTTTGAAGAGTTTGCGAAAGGTGTTTTCGCAAAGTATTTGGAATTTGATTGAAATTCCTTAAGCTTGAGTTGAGTTATTGCAAATGTGATTTGCAAATTATTTTGAGCATGAGTTGATCATTTCATGGCTCAAGATTTAATCTTGTTGACTCTTGCTAGCTTGTGGTCATGGTTTTAATCAAGTCTATTTGAGGATTTCGAGAAAATCGGTTTTAGACTTGAGTGGCCACTTTGGAGTTTTTGTGATTTTGGAAAATATCTATGATTGCTTAAATCTTGAAAAAGGGTGGAAAATGTAGCCCTCTTGATAAGCTTTTCATAGAGTCCAAGTTCACCGAAATCGGAGTTCGGAGTAAAATGTTACGGCCGTTTGAAATCTGAAAAGTGTGGCACTACCGCCCCTGAAGAGAGGTAGTGCCGCCCATATAACGTCGGCACTACCGCCCATATAACTGCGGTAGTGCCGCTCAAGGCCGGCACTACCGCCATTTTAACTGCGGTAGTTATTTTCCAGAGGGGGTGTTTTCTGGAGTTTGCCCTGAGGTCGGCACTACCGCCCGTAGAGGCCGGTAGCCGTTAGCCGATCGTTGGGGCTGAGAGCGGCACTACCGGCCCTATGAGTGCGGTAGTGCCGGTTTTGTCGATTTTTCAGGGTTTTTGTCCCCAACGGCTAGTTTTGGCTTGAGAAGCTATATAAGACCCCCTTGGGGGGCAAGGGCATAGTGTTGCTGGTGTTTTGAGTCCTCTTGAGCTTTGTGTGAGTTTGTGGGAGTGGTTTGCATGGTTTTGCTTCTTCCCATTTGGTTTTGAGCTCAAGAGTGATCCTAGTTGCATGAGTTGCATCTAGTGAGGTTTGAGAGGACCCTAGTTGCATGAGTTGCACTAGGTGATCACCGGAGACGCGGAGGTGCGCTCGGTGAAGCTTGAGCGGAGTGCTCAACCTATTGCTCTTGGAGGTCGGAGCCTCCTAGACGGCGTAGGTGCGTCGTGCGCGGGAGCTCTCGAGGTTTGTGAGAAGCCCCGGCGAAATTTTGTGAAGGTTGGAGCTTAGCCTACCCGGTGGGGTGAAAAGCTACCATAGTGGATTCGAGGTGAAGGCTCAAGTGAGTGGGCCGGTCCAAAGTGAGTTGGACTTCCTCAACGTGGAGTAGGAGGGTTGTCTCCGAACCACGGTAAAAAGTATCGTGTCTCTTGTCTCATTTACTTTCAAGCATTTACTTTATTGCAATATTATCAATTGCTTAATTGTGATTAGAATTGCTTAGCGTAGCTTGCTTGATCAACGTAGTAATTCTAGTTAGAGACTTATTTAGTTAGTGCACTAGTGAGCCTAGTTGATTTAGGTTTTAATTGTCAAAACCTTATTCTTCCGCTTGCGCAATTTAATTGTGTAGGTTTTGACATAGGGGTAATTTGAGGCGATCCTCGATTAGTGAGTAGATTTTTTATAAACGCCTATTCACCCCCCCCTCTAGGCGCATCCTCGACCCTACAAGTGGTATCAGAGCCACGGTCACTCTCATTTTAGGCTTTACCGCTTAGAGAGTAAAAAGGATGGAGACTAGAGGTTTAGTGCACTCTCACGATTCACCCATGCTTGATGGATGCAATTATGACTCATGAAAATGCTTTATGATTTCGCATTTTAAATCCATGAGCCCCCTAAATATGGTGGATTGTAGATGTAGGTTTTTCTCTTGATCTAAACAAAGTTGCTCCAACTAAAGGAGAAGAAAAATGCTTACATCTCGACGCTCAAGCTACTAATGCTTTATTTAGCTTTGTGAGCGTAGATGTTTTCAATCTCATATGCAACCTCACGAGCGCTCATGATATGTGGATTAAACTTCAAGAAGAATTCGAATCATCCACATCATTTGAGGATTGCATTGAGGAGAAGACACCGGTAGAAGAACTCTCAACTTCTACCTCAAGTGATGATGAGGACACCTCAACCTCCGCCTCAAGCGACCTACCTAATCCTCACTTGTATCAAGAATTCGTTGCTTCATGGCAAAAGGTAAAATGGAGGTAAGTGATAGCGACGACGAGGAAGGTGAGCCCTCTTACGATGAACTATTCAATATGCTAGAGGAGCTCAATGAATTTCTTGGGAAAGAGAAACAAAAATATAAATTGTTGAAGTTAGAGCATGACTCACTTCAAAAAGATTATGATTTCCTTAAAGAAAATCATGAGGAAGTCCTTCTCGAGAAATTCACTAAGCCTAATGTGGACATAGAAATCCCTAGCAATTCAACTGATGAAATGCCTTGCTCAATTTCCAATTCTTGCATTTCATCTAAAATTGATATGTCCACATCATGCGAAGATTTGCCTTGTTGCGCTAATAATGTTGTTTCTAGTTTCTCTATGTGTTTAGATGTTAATCTTGTAGAGGAAAATGAAAAGCTCAAGGCTAGAGTCATCAAGTTGGAAGATGATTTGAGGAGGTACGTTAAAGGAAAGGCCGTCCTCGACGAAATCTTGAGCACACAAGATCACCCTCAAGATGGAAGAGGACTCGGCTACAACTCCAAGAGGGAGAATAGCAAGACGAGGCACAATGGAAGACACTCGAACAAGGTCAAGTGCTTCGGATGCAACAAGATGGGCCACTTTGCCTCCAAGTGCCCAAACAAAGTGGATAACAAGGCCACACCACCAACCGTGAGGAAGACCGGCAAGGAGCACAACAAAAAGGTGAAGAAAAGCCCATACCGCCAAACGTGCTTCAATTGTCGGGAAAAGGGACACATCGGTAAGGATTGTCCCATAGGTATGACTCCTAAGCCCATTATTGTTGAAAATCATTATTTGCTTAGGAAGGACAAAAATGGCAATGTGTTTGCCAAGTTTGTCAATTCTCCTAAGTGCTTGAAAAATAATGACAATCTTATGCCTAGGAGAAATATATCTAGAAATGGTTTTGCTAGAAATGCAAATTTTCCTAAACCTATGCAACACAATGAAAAATATGTGTTTAGGAAAAATATGTATTGCAAACCATTTGCTAGATATACTTTGCCCCCTATGCCCGCTAAAAATGATTACACTCATTTGCATAGGAAGAGTAAATCTAGAAATGGATTTGCTAAAAATGTTAGGACTCCTAAGCCCACTCAAAGCAATTCCAATAAATTGCTTAGGAGAAATAACAATAACAAAAATTTGCTAAATTTGCTAGATCCACTAAGCCAATGCATAATTTCAATTATCATATGCTTAGAATGGATCAAACTAGAAATAGGTTTGCTAATCATGCTTATCCTCCAAAGCCATCTCATTTCACTCAAAATATGTTGCCTAGGAGGAATAATATTCGCAAACCTAATTCTAGTTGTGTTAGTCAATCCCATAATGTTAAAGTTAGGGCCATTTGGGTTCCTAAATCTATTGTGACTAACATTGTTGGACCCAACAAGGATTGGGTACCAAAAATCGCCTAAAAAGATTTTAGGTGGTTCGAGATGGATTGGACGTTTGATCACCACAAGAAGAAAAAGGATGTCATCTCCTACAAGTGGTGTTAAGCATGAAGATAATCAAGCCAATCATGAGCCAATGCCATCTTGGTAACAAGTATTTAAATTGATTACATTATTGCTTCTAGCCTTGTGTAGGTTTGGATGCATTAGGTTCATGCAAAATCAGTTTAATTGTTTGCTATGTGTGCTTGCTCTTGCTTATTTTATTTTATTTGTTCTCAATTGCAAATCTTGAGCAAGCTAGAAGTGGCACATTTAGGGGGAGTGCTAATTCATATTCATGTGTATCACATCCCTACGTGTGCCCATATTTATATAAGTGCATAATATAGATTTTCAAAATCAAACCTTTTAGCCAAAACTCAAAATTTGTATATCTATTAGTAATCTTTTAAAAGAAAACTAGTTGAAAAATGTATACAAATGTTTTTTAAATGGTTTTGGCTTCACAAAATCTATTTTACAAAGAAAATGAGATTTATAGCCAAAATCTAGATAGAAGTATCTTGTTTTGGATTTAAATTCATAATTTTCATAGAATTAAAAGTAAAAGGATTTTGAAAATAATTTCAATGCAAAAATCCTAGAGTTGGTCATTCTTAACATTTCTCGTGTTCAAAATAATTCCAAAAGACCAACCAAGCAAAAGTTATTTGATTTTGAAACTCGCCCGAAAAACTAATTTGACCTATATTGGTCATATTATTGCACTTTGTGAGTTTCGCCATTTGGACTAGATCTTGTGCCATATCTTAGTTCAAAGTGGTATTTCAAACTCGTACACAAAATTTCAAATCTCAAATTCTTATCCCATTCTCTTTATTTGGATTTGATGTTTTGTGTTGGTTGTATTTGACTTTGTTGAATTTAATTTGGTTCTTCTCAAGAACCTTCTTTGGACTAAAGTCAAAAATCATGTTCAAATTGCCTAAATTTGCTAAAAGCTTTGTAAAAACATTATACTATGTATTTCAAATGTTTTACAAGCTTTCAATTTGAAAATCTTATGTTGAAAACTATTTTGACTCAAAAATTCTTGTTTTCAACCAAAAGAGCCTTATATTGGATTTCGGCTTTCAAATCGGATTCCATTGTTTTTATAAGTGGTCATGGCTTCAAAAAGGTATTTCAAATCCTTCAAGCCATGAGGGTTCAATCGCCGATGAAATCCGAGTTGAAATTGCACTTTGAGGATTTTTCGAGTTTCGATTTCATTTTTATGCCTCAAAGCGCATTTCGCCAAAATTTAGCTAAAAGAAAATTTCTTTTAAAGCAAAAGTTATTTGAAAACCTTCAAAATAGTCCAAAGTTGGTTTCCTGAAAATTTCAAATCATTTGGACTTCTTTTGATCAAAATTTGACAAAAATTGCAAAAGTTTCAGATTCAGTTGTGCCAAAGTCGGCACTACCGCACCTGTGTGGCGGTAGTACCGGAGGTCGGCACTACCGCACCTGAACTGCGGTAGTTCCGGACCCCGGCACTACCGGCGTTGTGTCTTGTGAGTGCCTCTGGCCCAGATAAAAGTCTGAAAAGTCTGAAAATTCTAGATTTTCGGATTTTGTTTTGGGATAACTTTAAATTGGTACTTCCTTTTTCAAGAATTCTTTTTGGAAAAGATTTTTGCTATCCCAAAGCATCTCTTTGCAAAATTTCAAAATATTTGAAAATTATTTGAAGTGTTTTCTAGTGGTATCAGTTTTGAGCTAAATTTGATTGCAAAAGGGTTGATCTTTACAAGTGGTTTCTTTGCACCCCTTTGCTTGTTCTCAAAGGTTTTCAGCTTTGATACCTTTCTAAATCTTTGTGATTTAGATTTCTTCTGTATTTGCTTTTGCTCGATGCATCGGCAAGATTTATTGCTCTGATACCTTTCAAGCTTATCGTTTTTCTTTCAAGTGGTATCATTGGCTATTTGATCTCAACTAGTGGCATCATTCTTGATTGATGTCTACAAATGGTATCAAGCCAACAAGTGGTATCATTGAGGCTATTGTTTATTCCTTCAAGAGATATCCTTGTTTATTTGCAATTCAATTTCACAAGTGGTATCAATGTATTTTATTGTTTCCTACAAGTGGTATCTATTGCCTCTTTGTAGCATTGCTTCGATGCCCACATTTTCTTTGGTTGGACTCTCCTTAAGCTTAAATTGTAAGTTCAATCACCTCAGAATTCTCGGTGTGAGATTCTTTATGAATTGAATTACACATAAAGGTGATTTCCTTCGAGCATTGTTCTTCATTGAAATCTTTTGAATGCTCTTTATTGAAAGAAGATTTTCTAGCACAACACTTGAGATAGATTTTAAAATAATATCTTTTTCTCAAGTGACTTGTGTGTTGGGTTTCTCATATTACCCAATTAGGCAAAATTATGGATTCTTCAAAAGAATCATGATGTTTATCGTAAAGCCTAATAAAATGAGGTTTGTTATTTGAATTAGTTTCAAATAACCCGTGTGATACCCTTACTTGTCTCTTTGTGCTTATTTTACAAAGTGGTATCCAAAACTCTAAATATGGCCTCTTTTAAATTGGTTTTGCCCTTTAGGTCATATTTCTCATTTGCAAACACTCTCGTCTTGGTGCAAGTGGTATCAACTTTTAAAATTGATATCAATCTCAAATGTTTGCAAAATTTTTTTCAATTCCTTGCCAAGGTCATGTGATTTCTCGATAATCCTTTTGTGACCTTCTTTTGAAAAAGGGGGAGAATTGATTTCTCTCTACTTCCCTGGCACTCGTGTTTACATATGGTGTCTCCTTTTTGGATTGGTTTTCCATTTTTGGTGTTTAATGCCAAAAGGGGGAGAATTTGAGTGCTATTAATTCCCTGGTTGCCCTTTGGATGATTTGAGTTCTTTGCCTATTTGAAAAAGGGGATTGTGCCAAAAAGGGGGAGTAAAGGGAGGAAGGGGAGTTGCCAAAAGGGGAGAACTTCTGCATCTTGTGCGAAAGTTTTTAAATTTGGTTTAAGTGGTATGAAAACCACCTCCCTATGTTAGTGGTTTGAGAGCTACCTCCCTCGTATTTAAAATTGCTTTATTTGCAAACTGCTTTATCTTCAAAGTGTGGTATGAGAGCCACATTCTTTGGTTTTGCAAATGGTAAAAGTTTTAAGTGGTATGAGAGCCACATTCTTTGGTTTTCTTTGGTATAAGAGCCACCTTCTTCTGTGTGTTTAATTTGTTTTATTTGTCAAGAAGAAGGAGTGTTTATTACAAAAGGAAAATTTATCTTGCCTTCAAATTTAATTGCCTATTCGGATTTGATCTTCAAAACCTTTTGCATCGTTTTTCATCCAAATAGTGAATTAATAGTGGATTTGTCATCAATCACCAAAAAGGGGGAGATTGTAAGTTGAAGCTCCATTAGGTTTTGGTGATTGGTTTAGATTAATGATTAATCTTTGTTTAATGACAAATCTAATCTTATTGAGACTAACATGTTTATTGAGTTACATTCAATAGTCTCATATTTGGATGGAAAATGGAAAACCCAAGGTATGTATACATATTCATTCTAGTATTAATTGCATACTTTGGATTCAAGTTTAAGGTTGAATTCTCCATGACATTAACCACAAAATGTGCATTATGTCTCCCAATCCATATATTACATGGATGCACGTATTTAGGGGGGAGTTCATACTTGAACTTGATGTATCGATGTATTGATCTATTCTTCACTCCATATATAAAAGATCAATATATTGAAACATATCAATTTAAATGAATGTTTAAATTAAGTTCATTTGTCTTCTAATCATCAAAGAATATTTCATCATGTGTTGATGGTGTTCTTGTGATTGATTAAGGACAAATGGAGAGTTCTTGAGTATTATGAAGCATTAGTTGCATCATGTGCTCAAGACACATATAAATTCATTTGATTGATTTAGGTTGTGCTCAATTGATGTAAGTGGTATCCATTATGTGTGACACTATGGTTTGGTGTGACGTTATAGAAGGTGAAACTAGAGAATAAAACCTTTCGGCTTAGGGTTTTCTCGCGTTTTTTTGGGCCGGTTGAAGTGTTATGTCGCCACGGAGTGTCGTAACCTTATTTAACGTGCATGATAAGGTTAATAACATTATGAGATGTGGAATTAAGGTTAAAACTATAGGATATGGAGGTTAATAGCTTTTCCGGGCCGTTTCCGGGGTTTTGGGCCTTCCCGGGGGAGTTTGGGCCTTGGTGGGCTTTGGTGGGATGGAGTAGGTCTCCGTAACGGACTAGGTTTGTGTGTGGGGGCTGGTAAAAGGGCTCCCCACCAGCCCTTGGGGCGTCCACCCCTGCCCCTTGCGCCCCTAACCCTAGCCGCCACCCTTCCTCCTCCCTCCACCTCCTAGCCGCCCCATCTCTTGCCCCCATGGCGCCCCCATTGCTCCCCATTGCACACCACCTCTCCTCCACCCCCCTTGCTGCCCTAGGGTGACCTCCCCACCCCTGCATCCTCATGGATCCATCCGAGGAGCGAGGAGCGAGGTGCGAGGAGCTAGGAGCGAGGAGATCGATTGGAGTTTTCGTGCGTCGGGCAAAGGTATGATCATGGGGCTCCTCGGGGATGAGCTAGGTACTGTTATTAGGGAGTTTATCAAGTTTTTAGATCAATTGGAGGCGCTGGATTTGAGTAATTTGGGTTAGATCTAGATGTTGCCACGTTTCTGTTTTCGGGCAGATTGAGCAGTCGAGCTAGGGTTCGCGTTTTCGCCAATTTAGAGTTGGAATCTGGCCGTACGGACTTCTAGGAAGTTGTATATAATTTCATTACCTTTCAGTGCATATAAAGAAATTGAAATTCCGCCCAGCCGTTTCAAAGTTATGACTGTTTTACCGAGCGTGTTAAAATCTGTGACGCGATTGGAACAGATCTCGGTAATCTGTAGATTAAACAACTTTAGAGGCCGAATCAGACTTTCCACATACCTAGAGAAAGTTGGGAAATTTCCTAAGCTACGCGAGGGTGTACTCGTTTAATTCATTCGGAGTCCCAGAACTCAAGTTATGCCTTTTGCAAGGCTGCTGTCCCGACGGGACAGAACCTCTGTTTTAGGTTTTGCGAGTAGGGAGCAATGTCGGGTTAGATGGGGGTTTGCGTACTGTTTTGTGGTTATGATTGTGATTGTGTGATACCCCTGTGCAGGAGGTGTGACCCCGGGAGTGCCTTCTACTTCCCGCCAATCCGTTGCACGTGGTTGAGGCAAGTGTGTTGTGATGGATAACGAGTTGTAGGTTGCATGTTGAGATTAGATGGAATTGTTTACATGATATATGTCCACTTGCCATGTGTTAATGATTGCTATGATATGATGAGCATGTTTAAGATGTTATGATGCCATGTGTTAAAATATGAGTTTTATATGATGTTGGCATGCTTGCATACATGACATGTTACATGGCCCGGGCGGTGAGAAAGTCATTAACTAATCCGGAAGGTCGGTGAGAAAGTTATGACTAATCCGGAGAGCCAATAGAGTAAGTCCTACATCGTGATTCCATCTACCGTGGGTTGTGGAAGCGAGGAGTAGGCACCCTCCATCTTCGGGATGGAAGGGGGGAGAGGGTGCACACCGACGGGTGTGTACTCAACCATACCGGTATGAGTTTCCAAGGAGATATGAGCATTGCATTGCATTGCATATACAATGATGATGATTTTGTTAAAGTGTTCATGATTGAGATGATATACATGATGTGAGATGTTATTTTCTATGATATTGTTATTGTTGTCCATTATAATATGCTTGCTGAGTTTCGAACTCACGCTTGTGTTTTATGTTGTTTTTAGGTACTTTGAGATCGGCATGCGGGAAAAGGGGTTTAGCTACACTTCTACACGTAGCTCCACCATCATAGTTTATGATTAATCACTTGGAGACATGATTTTAAGAGTTGTGTCATAAAGTTAATGTATGGTTTAATCTAGCATGCTCGTGATCCCTTATTTGCTTCGTTATAGTTTATGAAGTGGTTGAGCGTGGTATTATTGGCGTAATTTGATGATACATCCATTTATGTTGATGTTTTAGATGTCGTGTGCTATGATATATCTTGCCATGATATTGATATTGTGTTAATTCATGGAAAAACAAAGGAGATGCTGCCAAATATCGGTTTTTAGCATATGTACATTTGCTGGAATTTATGTTTAAATGTGATATTTAGTTGTTGTTTAGATTATGTTTGGTAGCATTCGGGCATATTAAATGCCGGGGTGTTACATTATGTGTTAAGGGAGTACTTGGATGATTGAGACAACCATGTCTGTGGGACTAACCATTTCTATAAGTGATGATTGAGCCAGGTTAGTTCCAAAGGTTGAAAAGAAGAAGGTTCATCAAGAAGAGATGAACAAGCTTATAGAGCTGGGTGACGATCTTGAAGATAAGATGATTAAAGATCATAAAAGACTTCAAGAGACAGCCAGAGTGATGATCCCGGGGGAACAAGATGAATGAAGATCATAAAGACCCCAAAGGGGATTGCTTGCGGCGGCTAAGGTATAACTAGATAGGCTAAGGATCTTTTCTAGCTTTGAGTCTAGTTTTTAGCGCCGTACTATTAAGAGGGGTTGAGTTCCTTCTTTAAGCTTCATCTTGTGTTGGTGATCTCAATCCCGTAGTCACTCGAGCTCAAATCTTTATTTGGATTTGGTTTTTGCATGGAGCTAACCATTTGGCATGCGTTGCGAATGGGTGAAGCTCGTGCTTGGATTTTGCATAAGCTCTATTTGGCATTTGTTGCAAATAGGTCAAGCTTGTGCTTGGAGTTTTCGTATTATGCTTTGATTTGCATTAGTTGCAAATAGGATAAGCTAATGCGTTGGCTTTTGCATGAAGTTCATGTTTTGCATATGTTGCAATAGATGAAGCTTCACGCTTTGCTTTTTGTTTCAAAACAAAATCCTTATTGCGTTTATTCCGTATTGCTTGGAGCTATATTTGCACGGGTTGCAAACGGAGAGAGCTCAAGCAAGTGTTTGATTTAGTTGCATGGAGCTAGAGAATTGCAGGAGTTGCAATTAGAGAGCTCATGCACTCTGATTTGGATTTATTGCTTGCTTGGAGCTAGGTTTTGCATGAGATGCAAAACGAGGATGCTCAAGCAAATTAAGTTGATTTGGGGTTGGGATGAGGCTATGATTTGCAAGTGTTGCAAAAGAGAGATAGCTCATTCCTTGAGGTTTAATTATTATTTGCATATTCGTTGTGCGAATAAACGGGATGTCTATGGGTTCCGGTCGTGAAAGCATGTGATACTTGCACCGTGGTTTTTGCAAGTCAGTTTGGGTCGTGGTTTGACCATCACATGGCTAAGAGGATAAACCTTATAGACTCCGGGATTTATTTGCTTAATACGTTCTTGCAAATATAATCTTTGAAGAGTTTATAAAGGTGATTTCGCAAAGTATTTGGAATTTGATTGAAATTCCTTAAGCTTGAGTTGAGTTATTGCAAATGTGATTTGCAAATTATTTTGAGCATGAGTTGATCATTTCATGGCTCAAGATTTAATCTTGTTGACTCTTGCTAGCTTGTGGTCATGGTTTTAATCAAGTCTATTTGAGGATTTCGAGAAAATCGGTTTTAGACTTGAGTGGCCACTTTGGAGTTTTTGTGATTTTGGAAAATATCTATGATTGCTTAAATCTTGAAAAAGGGTGGAAAATGTAGCCCTCTTGATAAGCTTTTCATAGAGTCCAAGTTCACCGAAATCGGAGTTCGGAGTAAAAAGTTACGGCCGTTTGAAATCTGAAAAGTGTGGCACTACCGCCCCTGAAGAGAGGTAGTGCCGCCCATATAACGTCGGCACTACCGCCCATATAACTGCGGTAGTGCCGCTCAAGGCCGGCACTACCGCCATTTTAACTGCGGTAGTTATTTTCCAGAGGGGGTGTTTTCTGGAGTTTGCCCTGAGGTCGGCACTACCGCCCGTAGAGGCCGGTAGTGCCGCCCGAGCGGCACTATCGCGATTTTGCCTGCGGTAGTACCGGATTTATAGCCGTTAGCCGACCGTTGGGGCTGAGAGCGGCACTACCGGCCCTATGAGTGCGGTAGTGCCGGTTTTGTCGATTTTTCAGGGTTTTTGTCCCCAACGGCTAGTTTTGGCTTGAGAAGCTATATAAGACCCCCTTGGGGGGCAAGGGCATAGTGTTGCTGGTGTTTTGAGTCCTCTTGAGCTTTGTGTGAGTTTGTGGGAGTGGTTTGCATGGTTTTGCTTCTTCCCATTTGGTTTTGAGCTCAAGAGTGATCCTAGTTGCATGAGTTGCATCTAGTGAGGTTTGAGAGGACCCTAGTTGCATGAGTTGCACTAGGTGATCACCGGAGACGCGGAGGTGCGCTCGGTGAAGCTTGAGCGGAGTGCTCAACCTATTGCTCTTGGAGGTCGGAGCCTCCTAGACGGTGTAGGTGCGTCGTACGCGGGAGCTCTCGAGGTTTGTGAGAAGCCCCGGCGAAAGTTTGTGAAGGTTGGAGCTTAGCCTACCCAGTGGGGTGAAAAGCTACCATAGTGGATTCGAGGTGAAGGCTCAAGTGAGTGGGCCGGTCCAAAGTGAGTTGGACTTCCTCAACGTGGAGTAGGAGGGTTGTCTCCGAACCACGGTAAAAAGTATCGTGTCTCTTGTCTCATTTACTTTCAAGCATTTACTTTATTGCAATATTATCAATTGCTTAATTGTGATTAGAATTGCTTAGCGTAGCTTGCTTGATCAACGTAGCAATTCTAGTTAGAGACTTATTTAGTTAGTGCACTAGTGAGCCTAGTTGATTTAGGCTTTAATTGTCAAAACCTTATTCTTCCGTTTGCGCAATTTAATTGTGTAGGTTTTGACATAGGGGTAATTTGAGGCGATCCTCGATTAGTGAGTAGATTTTTTATAAACGCCTATTCACCCCCCCTCTAGGCGCATCCTCGACCCTACAGCAGGAAGCTTCGAGCTACCATCGGCTGAGTGTCCTCGAAGGACGCGTAACCTACTGCTGAGCAAAACGATCAAGCTTTGTACTTCCTCATGCATCACCTCTCAGCCACCTTAAAAAATAAATATATGGCAGAGGAGAGTGCACTTGAGTTATGGACTGAACTCCAGAAGCGGTTCGAGAAGCTCAAGTACACCATCTTGCCCCAAGAACAGCAAGAGTGGGTTCGTCTAAGGTTTGCGGACTACAGAAAAGTGGTCGAGTACAATTCTGCCTTGCACATAATTTGTACCAATCTCTCTTTATGTGGCAAGAAGACCACTGATGAGGAGAAGATTGAGAAAACTCTCTCCATCTTTCACCCCAGTGCTATTCAAAGTGCTCGCAACTATCGTCAGGACGCATACGAGTATAGTGAACTGATTGATGTTATGCAAGTTACAGAATCACAAGATGGTATTCTTCGCAAGAACTTTGTCTCACAGCAACCTGAAAGAGGCATTGGCACAGAAGTCAATGCCAATAGCTACAAGGTGAAAAAGCTCACTCAAAGAAAGAAGGGCAAGAAGGGTGGAAAGGAGAAATATGCGACCAAGGGGAGGTCCAAAGCCCAAGAAAAGCAGGATGGCAAGGAGAAGCCACCTACTAAGCTGTATGGACAGCAGAATCAAACGTGCTTCAGGTGTGGCACATGTGGATATTGGTCAAAGATATGTCAAAATCCAAGGATGTCATCAATACATATCAGACCAAGAAGAAGGCAAAAGAAAATGCACTAGCAGAGGCACATTTCGCCAAGGTGGGCGATGAGGATGCCATGATTGATGACACCCCACTTGCATCGTCCTCTCAGTCTAGCCTAGAATCGATGCAGCAGCCAAGCTCATGGCAACTGAAGAAAAAACCTCTGTTGATGATATAGAGGCAGAAGTCAATGCATTCTTTACTGATTTCGTTTAAGGCATGAATTGCATTATTAGTATTTTTTTAGATTGTGGTTGTTAGTGCATTTTGAATAATGAATTGTAAGCTCTAGAAGAGCATAAACTTTTCTCATGAATAGATATGCAATTTATTCTTTATTCCGGTATCTATCTTTTACAAGTAATGTTTGAATTATTTTACCACTGTCTGATTAGAATTTTATTCCTTTCGAAACTGTGTAGCGCTCAAATGGAGGAGATATGTATTGCTGATAGTGGCATAATGAATACCATCTTAAGAGAGTCTAAATACTTCTAGTCGATCACGAAGAATGCTGGAATGATTACTACAATCGCATGCAGCGATTTATATATAATAGGCTCTGGAAGATCCACGATTATATTACCAATGGGTACTACTTTGGTAATCGAAGAAGCTCTCTTGTATCTTGAATCAACACGAACTCTCTTGAGTTTTAAGGAATGTGAAAAAATGGTATTAAAAAAATATCCCTCATATGAATCTAGACTGTACTACACGAGAATCAATGAACCCATAGTGTACACTTCTCTAAAGATTGTTTTTAGAAGCTCTGAATTATTTTATCTATGGTGTTGTAGATTAGGCCATCCTGGTCTTAGAATGATGAGAAATATAGTGAACAACTCGCAAAGTCATAACATTAATGTTAAAAAAATTCCGAATCATGAAGATTTTGTGTGTTTTGCATACACCACTTGGAAATTAATAACTATGCCATCTGTTATGAAAGTGCAAAATAAAATCTCTGCATTCCTAGAACGCATCCAGGGGGATATTTGCGGCCTAGTTTAGCCATTATGGGGATCATTTCGGTACTTCATGGTGCTCATTGATGCTTCATCGAAATGGTCGCATGTATGTTTGCTGTCAACAAGAAACCATGCTTTTGCAAAGCTGATCTCGTATATCATCAGAATTAAGAACACTTTTCCTGATCATCGTGTGAAATCCATTCAAATGGACAATGCCAGCGAATTTACTTCTAAGGCATTTGATGATTATTGCACAACAACTGGAATAGTCGTTGAGCATTATGTATTGCACGTCCATACGCAAAATGGATTAGCCGAAATACTAATAAAGATGATTAAATTTATAACACGGTCACTTTTGCTAGGTTGTAACTTGCCCAACACTTATTGGGGACACGTAGTCCTGCATGCAGCAGCACTCATCGATTTTAGACCATCGACCTACAACATGCATTCACCTATGCAACTAGTGCATGGAGGTCATCTAGAAGATTTTCCATCTTAGAAAGTTTGGTTGTATGATATATGTACCTATACCACTCCCACAACGGACTGCAATGGGCCCTCTTCGCAAATCTGGGATATACCTTAGTTATGAAAGTGCATCCATAATCAGGTATTTGGAACCCATGACTGGAGACTTGCATACAGCCCGATTCGTTGATTGCATTTTTAAAAAGGATCGTTTCTCATCATTAGGAGGAGGAAATCAACCTTTGGATGAAAAATACTGGGAAATCATATGTCATTCCACCGAGATCCCCGCACATGACCCTCGCACTAATGAAGCAAATCAAGAAGTCTAGAAGATAACTGATTTGCAAAACCTAGCAAATGAACTGCTGATCATTTTTGTGATCTGAAGAGTGTGGTCAAGTCGCATGTACCTACTAGAAATGCACTAGAGAAGGTTGAAATACCAAAGAAAGCAGATGGTATCCCTCATCCTATTCAGAGGCTTAAAAGAAAAATAATGGGAAATTTGGCTCCTCAAACCCAAAGTATCCGGAGACGTCTGGAGAAAAAGGGGCAAGAGGACTTACCACAGCCAATCAAGAAAATGCCACAAAGTAAGAAGGGGAACTAGTTGAGACCTAGCATTGGAAAGAAGCCCGTGGAAAAGGCATTTTCAGATTTGAATCTTCCATTGTAAGAAGCGGTTGAAAATAATATGTGCGCACACATAGGCGATAAAAAATTAAAGAAACTTTCTCCTGTGATGGGAAATAACAGAGAAAAGTAAGCAGAAGTGCACGAGGAAGCACCCCATGATGAAATGGCCATAAACTTTGTAATAACGAGAGAATCCCTGAATAGAGCAAAAGCCAATGTCGATGCATACTTTGCAAAGAAGATTGCCTCAATCATTATGATCCTTAGCCTGCATCGCTGGCAGAATGCAAGAAAATGCTAGATTGGGAAGAATGGAAGAAGGCAATCACATCAGAATTAATCTCTTTGAACAAAAGTGAGGTGTTTGGGCTTGTGTACTGCACGCCTACCCATATAAACCCAGTAGGTCACAAATGGATCTTTGTTTGGAAGAGGAATGAAAATAATGAAGTCGTGAGGTACAAGGTAAGACTCATTGCACAAGGTTCACTCAACATCCAGTGGTTGATTATGAAGAAACATATTCCCCGATCATGGGAGGAATCACCTTTAGATATCTAATCTCAATGGTAGTCAACTTGAAATTGAAAATGAAACTGATGGATGTTGTCACAGCATATCTTTATGAAAACTAGGATTCTAACATATACATGAAAGTACCAGAAGATATCCCTATCCCGAACCAAGACAGAGCAAACATAAACTTATACAGTGTAAAATTAGAGAAATCACTGTATGGATTGAAGCAGTTAAGAAGAATGTGATACAATCGATTAAGTGACTTTCTCTGCAAAAAAGGCTACACAAACAACGAAGATTCTCCATGTGTTTTTATACAACGATCCCCGAATGAATTTTGTATAATCTCCGTCTATATAGATGACTTGAACATCATTGGGACGGATGAATAAATAGAAGAAGCTTGCTCATACTTGAAGTCTGAGTTTGAAATGAAGAACTTAGGTAAAACCAAGTTTTATTTAGGCTTGCAGCTTGAGCATATCCAAGAAGGAATCTTTGTACACCAATCATCCTACACGCAGAAAGTGGTAGAGAGATTTAGTTTTAAAAAAGCATATCCTGCAAAGACCCCAATGGTCGGAAGGCCATTACAAGCTGACCTAGACCCGTACAGGCCAAGAGAAGAGGGGGGAGGAAGTCTTGGGAGCAGAATTTTCATATCTGAGTGCAGTTGGAGCGCTCATGTATCTCGCAAATAGCACCAAACTAGATATTGCATTCGTCATGAACTTGCTAAGCAGGTACAGTGCATAACCCACCAAAAGGCATTAGAAAGGGATCAATGACATCTTCCGTTACCTCTAAGGAAGTAAAGATCTTAGCTTGTTTTACAAAAGAAATCATGAATTGAATTTAGTTGGCTATGCCGATGCTGGATACTTATCAGACCCGCATTATGGGCAAGTCCCAAATTGGGTATGTTTTTTTTGTGGTGGAACAGCAATTTCTTGGAAGCCGTCTAAGCAGACTCTTGTCTCGACGTCGACAAACCACTCGAAAATCATTGCCTTATATGAAGCCTCCCGGCCTCCCTGGAATGTGCATGGCTTTGAAGAATGATTCAACACATCCAGAAGTTATGTGGTTTGAACATCGAACAAACTCCCACTATTATTTATGAAGACAATGCAGTTTGTGTTGCTCAAATGCAAATGGGTTATGTGAAAAGCAAACTCACGAAGCACATCAACCCTAAGTTCTTTTATGCTTATGAAATGCATAAGATGAACAAGATCAAATACCGCACACTAAATCGTGTGAGAATATTACCAATTTATTCACTAAGTCACTCCCAGCATCTACTTTTGAAAGTTGCGTTAGAGGAATTTGATCTTGGATTATGAGATGATGAGACTTAGAGAAGTGCAGATCTCATGGGGAAAATCTTCACATACTCCAAAATAAATCTCGAACATGAAATTTGAGTACCCAAAATGGATCTCGAAGATTAACATTGAAACCTGGATGAATTATACTCTTTTTCCTTAGTAAGTTTTTCACAGAAATTTTCTTACGTAAGGTTTTAATGAGGCAATTCGTGCGATACAGCAAGCATATTCTATGTACTCTTTCTCCAAGTATTTTTTCCACTGGGTTTTTCTGGAGTTTTGATGAGGCATATGCATCTCGCGGCAAAGGGTCCAAAGGGGAGTGTTGGGAAACTATCTGACCCACGAATGCCCATATGGTCCCTTGCCTAAACCCTAGTTGTAAGCTATAAAAGGAGGAGGGATCTCCCATTGTACAGGCAATCAGAAAATAATAGATCAGTCTATTCCTTCCACATTCTCTCTCTCTCTCTCTCTCTCTGTTCTCCACTTTTGCATCTTTTCGTAAACCCTGGACTATCCTGGTAACACGGTTTCTTAACAAACAGATGCTAAGAGTTGCAACAAGAAAACCAACCGTTTCTGATCCTGGTTCTTATCGAGCTTATCTTCTGGTATTGTGGTTACAAGTCTGTCGAATGTTAGGGTGCGTTTGGTTGCCTGTACCAAGTGGTACATGCATGAGATGGTTCAAGAAAAAAGTCATCCATACGTTTGGTTGATTGAATGCAATCATCCCATCTTGGATCAAGTAATACAAATTTGATGAATATTCCCTCTAGATGCTGAACCATCTCATTCACTCAAAATAATGGAACCAAATAGTACAAGACTATCCTATCCCATTCAACCTATCACATGAACCAAACACACCATTAGTTTTTTTCAGGTTCATTTACTGTTCGTGGCTGAACAACAAACAAGCACCAGGGCTAATGACCAAATGGTCCGTTAAGTTTGGGGAAATGGCCAATTTGGTCTCCCAAGTTTGAAAATGCCACTCTGATCTGTGAGGTTTTCGTATGGTGTCAAACACACCTCTAAAAGTGATGGTACTGCACATGTAAAAAATACCCTTTTGACCTACGACCAAGCACATGGTAGACACCTTTTCTATGCTGCAGTCGGTGAAAAGATCTTTGTTCATTGTATTGTCATATGCACTATTTCTATTGTCGGTATTGTCAATCATATATCAGTTTTTTTTGGTAGATGCTTAGTTGCGCATGCATATATTGTGAAGAATCGCTTTTTTCCTCTCCACATGAACCGGTTCTAAATAGCATTACATTGTTCCTATATTTTCGATCTTGAGTCAACACAGCAAGGCGGAGAGAATGGATGCTGTTGTGGTACAACATCATTTTAGGGATACATCTTTATCTTTACTAATATATATAAATTAGTAGTGATCGTCCGTCCTCCCTCCCCCTCTCTAAAAAAAGCAACACCTCGACATATGGGTCGCAGGCTGCAACATGTTTCCTGCCTCCCACGAATAAAAATAAAACCAACTACATCCATCTCTTTCCGTCCACACCCGCTCCCCTCAACCGGGCCATCCCCCACTTCTTCCTCCCCGTAACAACTCAATAGTGCAATTTTATTTTTTGAACAAGTGGCCTGATTTTATTATTTGATTCAAAAATGTTAACACATGGGTACTTCACTAGTTTGACTAGAAATGCAAATACGTGGAAAGAAGTGGCCTTTTTAAAACTTCATGAATCAAAGTGGGCCTTTTACCAAACTTTGAAGGTACCATTTTGGTTACTGATCCCTTATATCAACTGCAATGTAGAGGGATTCTGTGCAAATGAAAATTTGATGCGAACATCTTTCGCATAGGCACAAACAGATAAAACATACATTAGCAGCGTTTTTCTTCCCAAATGATATTGAAATTTCTACTTCAAACCACATTCACTGATGGTTTTTGTTGTTTACAAAATAGAATCTGAAGACACTTTTTAGAGAATTCTTTGTTTTGGCCTGGTCAAGTGGCAATGACTCTCAATTATCTACCGTAGAATGATTTTCTTCCCCTCTGCTTTGTGTGGTAGGTAGTTGATTTAAATATTTCACAATTCTAGGGACAACTCTTTTCAACCATCATTTTGAGAAATGGACATGCTAGATAGCATCACAAATATACATCATAAGTGGCTGTTATTATGGGCAACACATCAACTCATCAAGTCGCAGGTCCTAACTGGTGAACAAATGCACAAACTCAACCGTGACCATCTGATCCAAAATGACCGTATGAGAATGCGGCAGGTAGCTCCCTAGTCACACTTGGCCATTTTCTCCTCCACCACGGAGAAAATTCCTTCCCCCTGAAAGCTAGGATAGAGCTAGGTTTTGTTTGGTAGAACTTCAGATTTCAGTTTCACCTCATATCTGAAACTTATAGGCTAAAATAAAGTGAATTAAATTTATATTTTTATTCTAAAATGTAAATAAGATGACCCATCTAAATACTCTTAGGGGGTGTTTGGCAGAGCTCCAACTCCACCAAATTCGTGGAGTTGTGGAGCTGGGTATTACTAATTTCACTAGATTTATGGAGCTGGAGCTGTGGGTAAAGTAGGAATACCCAGCTCCATTAGATCGACGAATCTAGTGAAGTTAGAGCTCTGCTAAACAGCGCCTTAATCTCTGCACTGCCTCCATCTCCTTCGGTGCCGACTCCGCATCCTCTGGTGGTGCTTCCTCTCTGGGCCTCGCTTGGAGTTAACATCACATCCTCTGGTGAGGCTTGCGGAAAAAGAACGGCCCACTGTTGATTTGCGGCGGTGAGGCTCGTGGTTGACGACGCTTAGGGCTCTGAGTTGACAGTTTCGAGCGCAAGAAATTGCTACATTTTTTTTCTTGATGAGATAGATTAAGTACCACACAAAAATAAAAAAAAATACTGCTAACATTATTTTATATAATTTACATATATAAATACATATACTTTTTGATAGAGACGTCTCCTATATATAACAAACACAACCATTTTTTTTCTCCGTCTTTTAAAGAAGACATCTGTACTTGCATTTGGCGGCTAACCAAAATAAAAAAGGAAGGAAAAAGAATTAGAAAGAAAAAAACACAAGCAACAAAAACCGGAGGAAAAGCAAAACAGATGAACCAAATAGCAGGCAAGCCGAAGCACATCGCCCTGTCCCTCCAGCTGCAGCATCCTCTCCTCCTCCTATCCGTTGTCCGGCTCCGTCCGTTTCCCACATTTTGCGCTTCCCCCATCCATCGCCCGCAAATCTCACCTCAAATACCTAGTTCCCGAAATCCCACCTCAAATCTCCGGACTCACCCGCCATTCCACGCCAATTCGATCTGTCGGTTCTGGCTCAGGCGGTTCCCGGCGCGGAATCTTGGCTCGGGAGATCCGGGATCCCTTTCTTGGGTGTTCTGGGCCCAAATCCGGCGGCTTGCGGGCAATGTGATCTGGTTCCTGGGCGCAGTCTTTGCTGAACCTTGCGAGGGGTTGCGAGGATGGAGCATGTGATCGGGGGGAAGTTTAAGCTGGGGAGGAAGATTGGGAGCGGATCGTTTGGGGAGCTATATCTCGGTACGTTCCTCGTCGGGTTCTTGAATCTTTCATGTCTTGCTGTTTGGTCGTGTTGCGAAGCTCTTTTGTTTTCTTTACTGTTTCGCGTTGTTTATGATGTGGTGGATTGATTTGGTTGCAGGCGTGAACATACAAAGCGGCGAGGAGGTGGCTGTCAAGTTGGTATGTGATGAAGAATTCGATTCTGTTATATACCTTTCCTGTGTTAATACATATGCAATTTTGTAATTGGCATTAGTTAGTTTCTTCCACGCTGATGTGAATACAATATTGGGTCACCAACGGTAGAAAGAGTTAGATGCAACTTATTGATTTTGTGGTACGACATAATCAGAAATGTCAATGATACTCCATGTAGTTACTTGCGAAAACATTGCGTTTAGTACCATGCTCTTTCATATGACTCGCAACCAGGGCTTAACATTTTTCTTGGTCCTCCAAGCAAACTGGCCTATTAGAGATTTTCGGGGTGATGATTTTGTGGGGAACACTGACGCTTTGGCACACCTTTATATGGATTATAAGAGGAAAGATACATATATGAACACCATACATCAATCTTGGCATGTTACTATACGCTCTTTCAACATCAGGATTCAGGACAGACAACAAATGATATTATTTACATCTAATAATGCTTACAGGAATGCTTTCGTTTCAAGTAAAAAATTAGGCCTTTTGGAATACTTCATGCCTGTTTTGGGTGATGGTTGGTTAGCTGAAATGCATCTGCTGCTGTCTATTAAAATTTTTGTAAGAACCATCTGACGAACTTCCTGATATTCTCTAATTGCTAAGGCCCTGTGGTCGATGTACATTTCTTAAAAACTTCAATTATTTTGATAGTTTAGTAGCATCTACTGTTGAAGTAACATTCCGAATAATTTTTAATAGTTGCCTACTTAGCTAATGGACCAACAGTGTCTTTCTAACCATGAACGTCAATGCTAACAAGAACTGCTAGAAATTAAACTGGAGGTTTATGATAGAACCTTATCAAATTTGGATTTTTCAATTGCTTATGTCTACCTCTGTATGCCTTGGAGTGCTGGCTTAAATGAAGCAAGAGTTGTGCTACGAGAAAGTGTAGGCAATAATGAAATTGGAAAGGCGTTTTCAGAAGTTAACATATATATCTTTGTTTCTACATGAATTGTCGGTGTTAGGGCAGGTTGCTGCCCCTGCTACCATCAGGACGGGCTACCTGACCTTTTCCTTCATCTCACATTTTACTAGGAATCTGTAAAATCAAGGCATCCTCAACTTCATTATGAGTCAAAACTATACATGCTTCTGCAAGGGGGAAGTAAGTATCAATACGAGAACTTGTTTCGGTCACACACACACACACACACACACACACACACACACACACACACACACACACGCACGCACGCACACGCACGTATATGGTTACATACTCTTGGGTGTACATACTCACACTTCCCATATACCGCTTAAACAAAACATTTATACCTCTTTATCCTTTTGAGCATACTCTAATAATGATTATAATATACTTCAAAGTGAGTTCTATGAAAAATTTCATCAAAGTCCACTTTTTATAGCATAATTTGTGTATATACTTCTTTTACATATAAAAAAGGGTATATAGCAAAAAATAAAGGCCTCCGATGAAAATTTTTCAACCATGTTGCATTGTAGTATATTAGAATTAGTATATAAGTATATCAAAAGGAGTATAATACGTTCGTTTAAGTAGTACATTGGAATTGGGAGTATATACTCCCGGAAGTACTGAAAAGGCTATATATAGGCCCTGTTTGGTAGAGCTCTAGATCTCAGCTCCACCTCAGAGCTGAAACTTGTAGATTGAAATAAAGTGACTTAAGTTTATAATTTTATTCTAAAATGTAAGCGAGATGACCCATCTCAACACTCTTAATATACCCACAGCTCCAGCTCCACGAATTTGGTGGAGCTGGAGCTCTGCCAAACACCCCCATAGACGCCGAAATGGGGCACCATGGAGCCTGGGCTCTATGATTTCAAATGCTTGAATCCAAGCTAAATTCAGGTATATTTTTCGAAAAAATTAGTTTTAGGGTATATACCCATTTATAGCAATTCAAATGAAACATATACCTTTGAAAAAATATATTAGAATTCAAAGATTTTGAACAAATTTAGATTGCATACTTTGCTGATTTATATATAAAATCAGCACATACCTACAATCAAACTATCATAAAAAATGAAAACTCTGGTTTGAATTTCAGTTCTAACTTGTTCGAACTAGTTAGTAAACTAGTTAAACTCAACATCCTAAAAGTCTTAAAAAATTTCGTATGCAATACATAGGGGAAATACCCGTTTTGGATCAGGTTCCATGGTGCCCCAAGTAATTAATACCACACACGCACTCACACACACACACACACGCACTCACACACACACACACACACATACACTGATTTGCATTTAATCTTTGATTCCAATCTTCAGCTGGGATTCCACATCTGAAGTGGTTTGGAGTGGAGGGGGAGTACAATGTGATGGTCATTGATCTTCTTGGTCCAAGTCTGGAGGACTTATTCAACTACTGCAACAGGAAGTTCTCTCTTAAAACCGTACTTATGCTTGCTGATCAGATGGTGAGTTTATCGTACTGTTTTATATCATTTTGACTGTTAATTTTGGCCACTTGTCTGGTAGAATACCAATGAAAAATAATGATCTGGGAACTGAAATCTCGAGTCCTTATTTGGTTGATTTTTACCACCAAGTTAATTTCTTCCTATTGTTTTTGAACAGATTACCAGGGTAGAGTACATGCACACGAGGGGCTTTCTTCATCGTGACATCAAGCCGGACAACTTTCTTATGGGTTTAGGCCGTAAAGCAAGCCAGGTTTGTGCCATTCATGTGCATTTACTGGTACAGATGACTTATTAATTGCGTTCGCTTTGGAAGTTGTTGGTTGCTTGGTCATTGCATATTTTGTAGTGTCAACATATTGATTCTACAATTTGGCCTGGTTGCTCACTGTGGTTTGTGCTATAAAGTTTTGTGATTTGTCAAAGACTAGGTTTTATCACCTGGCAGTATTGACCCCTCCAATCATAATTCATAAGAGCCTAAAATATTATCACATTAGCTATTCACTGTGTTCTATATGGTTGCTGAGTGCACAACTCTTTTGCTTTAGCAAATAATTGCTAAATAAAACCAAATTCTTGTGTTTTATTTAACAAGAGATTCTTCATGCTTATAATGGCTGTAGCCTGTAATGGTGCTGCACCACTTTATTTGTTGGTCTTAGTCAGTGGTAGATAATGGATATTTGGCTAATAAATTTCTTAGGGGGATCCTTATGTTTAACAAATGGAAAATGGAACATTGGTTTTGAATGAAAACATTTATTATAAATGTATCAAGTCTAGGTGTTACAAGTACTGATTGTTGATTCATCTTGCGTGTTTTATCTATAAGCACTTGTAAATACTTCAAAAACACAGGCATCGATATTCTATTGTTAGCAGCTTAGCGCGAATTATCATGTATGCTGTATTGGTAATTCGGTATATGAACAGCCTTCTGGTGCTGCTGCCTGCTAACTACACAGGAATGAGCATGCCTGTTTGTAAACAAGTTTTGAGTGATCACTGTACTTCTGTTTACTGTACACGAAGATAGCTGCTAAGAAAACCAAGTGCAATCACCATTACAGGTTTATGTCATTGACTATGGCCTTGCGAAGAAGTACCGGGACCTCCAAACTCATAAGCACATACCATACAGGTAATCAGCTATGGTTCTTGTAAATGCTTTGAAAGGAGTTCACTTTACATCCGGATGCTTGTTCTAGTATGATACTTAGCTTGCGACAAATCATCCACTTCTTTATCTTTGTTTTAACACATGTATTTCCGAGGTATTTCTTAGCAGCCTGGTTTAGCAATATAATACCTTTGTGTATGTTCTTTCTGACACATAGCTCAATGTTTTGCTTATACGTTAACAGCTCTGTAGTATGATTCCTAATTTCATGAACCATGCTTTAGAATTTGCATGGCCATAACTGTGCTTAGCGTACTATCTGCGGAACAATATCTGCTACTAAATGTCTAGTTTGCAACGGGAACATTTCTACTGCCATGTTATGTACCTGAAATTTGAATTGGCTAACAGTATTATGAAGAAGGAAGTTTTTAAAACCAAAGTATCTTCAGAAATCCTATTGGAAGGGGAATTTGTAAATACTGACTCCACCCAATTGTAGGTTTTAAAACCAATCCATTCTGTGGTATTTTTTTGTTTCTCAAAATTGTGTGGAAATGCTGAATAGTAATGACTGCAGCATTGCAACAATGTGATAAGTGATGATTTTGATAGCCATTTTCTGTTATGTTGTTATTGCTATTGTAAGAAAAGGACCAGTGACACAAGTAACATCATTATCACTGTTGTAAGAACAGGACTAGTAATGATGAGTGGTTACTTCTTTCTTTCGTTCTAGTAAAAAAAACCCAGTTTCGATACTGAGATTTTTCTTTTATTTATAATTATGCTTTATACTAATTTTGGGATGCACGTTTGAAGCTTACATGTTTTTCTTTGCTACCATAGGGAGAACAAAAATCTTACAGGAACAGCACGTTACGCTAGTGTAAACACCCATCTTGGAGTAGGTGAGTGTCGCTACCTGTAAACATGTGACGTGCCTTCATCAGCAGAGATTTTATTATGTTGTAAAACTGATATAACATAAATCTTAAGGCATTAAGAGAGAAAATGTAGTGATGCTGCAAAGTTGTTGAACTACAATAGCTTTTTTGAAACCTTAAAGTTTCGCCTTCCACAAAATTAATCAACAACAAAGCACATTCATCCAGAAAGTTCTCCCTAAAAATTCCAAAGGGCTTACTTTTTTGTTTTATAAGCTTTGGTTAAGCATACGATGCTTCCTTTGAATGCTGTTATATGTGTTGTGTTATTTCTGGTTTTCTCTACAGAACAAAGCAGGAGAGATGATTTAGAATCTCTCGGTTATGTGCTGATGTATTTCTTAAGAGGAAGGTGAGACGTTTATTGCTTTTTCTAGTGTTACAAATTCCTTTTTGACTTTGCCAATACATTTCACTGATCTATGTTAACTTGTCTATCTCAGCCTTCCTTGGCAAGGTCTGAAAGCTGGCACGAAAAAACAAAAGTACGACAAAATTAGTGAAAAGAAAATGCTAACTCCAGTTGAGGTAATTAATTGGTTCATAGAAAATACTTTTATGAAGAAGCTTGATGTATTGTTTGATTAAACGGCAATCTGATAATATTTAACACTATGTTTTACACAATTTTGCGTAGGTCCTCTGTAAATCTTATCCATCAGAGTTCATTTCATACTTCCATTACTGCCGATCTTTGCGATTTGAAGATAAACCAGACTATACCTATTTGAAGAAACTCTTCCGAGATTTATTCATTCGTGAAGGTACGCTTAAATATAAAACTTTAAATTTTCTTGCACATCTACGCCTTACATGGTTTTTGGATACTTACAGGGTACCAACTTGATTATATATTTGATTGGACCGGATTAAGGCAAGTTTCGGAGAGTAACAGATTGCGAGTATGTCTGCTGTACCTTTTCTCAACAGTTTTTAGTAGTGCAAGCTTCACCATGCTGAATGTGTAACATTTTTTCCTCAACTGCCAGCCGAGTGGAAGGACAACCGGGTTGGTGGGACCGTCCGCCGAACGGGCCGGACGAACTGCAGGTTTGTCATGTGCATGCACGTTTTTGGATCTTACATTTTTGAAATAAGCAATGTGGGAATTAAGAGCTTCATGCTTTCTTCTGTGTTAACAGGAAGACAGGATGTTCCTGATAGATTCTCCGGTGGAGTTGAAACATTTGCTCGAAGAACTGGTTCTGGTTCTGGCCATAATGGAGAACACACGAAACACAGAACTCTATTTGATTCACTTTTGGCACCCAAGACGGTAAGAAATGCCTAGTTTTCATTTGAATATCGTATGCTTGGTGACCATGTATGTACTTTGCACACTATTTGTGAGTTATAAATGCTTATCTATGGCAGTAGAGGGCCGATATGAATTTATTGGTACTTTAAAAAAAATGCTGTAGCTTTAATTAGTAGAATAATGAGATGGCTTTTTAACAGTGTTTATAGTGATTTTTCTTCTTTGGTTCATGACCTTTTATTGCTTTTGAGATGACATATTCACCTTTGTGATAACTGAAAGGCTTACAACATTTTAACCATGTATGCTAGGCTGTCGATTCTGATAAAAGAAGGCCTACATCATCACGGAATGGGAGCACATCAAGGAAGGCTCTCCTGTCAAGCAGCAGACCAAGTTCTGGAGATCCCAATGACCCAAATCGCACCAGCCACGTAATCCCAACTAGCAGTGGCAGCAGCCGCCCATCAACTACCCAGAGGCTTCACCAGTCAACTGGACTTGAAGCCAGGTCCTCGTCGTTGTCAAAACCTGGAAGAATTGCCCATGGTGATCCCAATATGAGCCTGAGGACCTTTGAACGCCTTTCGATTAGCGTGGACAGGAGGAAATAAAGGTTGGAAGAGCAAAAGATTTGAGTTGCTGTCTTGAGTGAGGGTACTGAAGGTTCATTCAGTTCCAGATGATGCTCACTGATCAGCATGTTAAATGATTCTGTGCTACACATGATGCTGAGATATGCATATAGCCAAGGTTGCTCATCGAATCTTCTTGGCATAGATGATCGAGTACTGTTAATTCAATGTATGTTCTTTCAAATGGTTATAGGAAGCATTTTACACCCCATTCTGAGGTACCCGGATCGGCTGCATTGTTTGGCTGTGCTGGTCCAAATGATATTGATATTGACCCAGATAATTGTAGAAATGTTATTCAAATAAAGCAGTTCATTAGACTAGCAAAATGATTGATCTGTTTGTTATTTTAGATTATGGTTATATCACGTAGCCCTAATGTCTATTGTCTATTGCAACTAACTAGCAAATTCGTCTGTACACTAGACTAGTGAAGAATCCATCTTTTGCCTAGTGCCCTTTGGGTGTTCTGCGGCATATGGCTTAACAGCTTCGGATCTGACCAGGAAGCCATACACACACACACACACACAGAATCAAGTGGATAGTTGTGCGTTGTTTCAACTAGCAGTAAATAGTACCTCTTTCTGCCTTCTCCCACCTTTGAACGAATGAAGAATGTTCTCACATTAGTGGTTTAGTTCTAATGACAACATTTGCCATAGACCTGACGACCTGACACGAACTTAAGCTATTTTCACTGTTGCCCCTGTCGTACTGTCTTCTCTCTACACTACTACCACCGCCGGATTTGGTTGTAAGAAACACCAACGTCTAGGCCCAATAATTGAGCTAAGTTTTCAGATAATCAACTATCAAACAAAAACCCAATCCAACGTAGTTTGTTTTGTTTATCACCATCAGCAATAATCGATTGATTATTAGAACTACCATATTTTGAGACGTGCTTCTATTTATTTTCTCTCAATATAAGTTGCACAAATCTTAAACAAGTGAAAAGTTAAGTTTTTTATTCCGCCGGGATTATAAACCTCAGAGAAGGCCGAAATACGAGATTTTGCCAAAATTTTATCAAGATTTTGATCCTTGGTCACCATCCTGCAAGCGTTGGCTTAATTGGTTGCAAATCATGACTCCATACAAATATAATTACAAAAAATAGCCCCCCTTTTGACCACAAAAACATCAACAATTGACACGTGTCACTTGCTGCGCACCACCAGCTCGACTGCCATACCTTCTGTTATAAATTTATTCACACAGAAGCTAGATTTAAATAAAAATCCATAGGGCTAAAAAAGCTAAGGCTTCGCCATCTTGCTATACTCAAATACCGTTCTGATAAGGCAAAATTTTCTCCACTGCCATACCTTGTTGCGGAGACTAGAGAGTCGTAGGATAGCATAGGGGTGAAAATGGCAGCTATTTTCACCCCGATCTGGATCTAGAACCAGTCGGGACTGAATTGAGGAAGGAATTTGACTATTGGACCAGATCCGGGATGGGATTCGAATACTTGAATCCAAATTCGGGATTTGTCACAGCCTAAAAAAATTAAATTTGTGAATAATACCTTGTTAAAATGCATTTTTTGTTTTTTTAGATTTTCCTAATTTTTTTTGGATATTTGTCTTATTTTGTTTTGAGCCCTTTTTAATTTTTTCGGACCTTACAAATCTGTTTTTTAGTTTGAAAATATTTTTATCTATGTTCCAAATATTCTAAATTATTTATGTGATTTTTATGGATTTTTAGGAAGTCATCTTCTAATTTTAAAATTAGTAAAGCCTTTCCTTGCATTATTTTTATTCTGAAACCTTTTTTACAATCACAAAATCCTTCTCGGGTCGATTTCTTCGTCCAGCCCATCTCTGTTTTTCGCCTTGGCCTACTACTGTGAGGCCTTTCGGCCCATACCTGGCTCGACACAATCCCGGAAGCCGCCTTCTCCATTACGCCTTCTCGTTTCCTTGGCATATTTCCTGGAAAACGCTTCCTGGCACATTCTACTTAATTTATATTTTTTCACAAATCTATGTATGCATATATGTATTTTCAGTAAAATGACTATATTATGGGTATCGATATGTACCCCTACTTATTGTATGAAACTTTCTTAATAAATAGACAACCTTATTATTGAAATATATTAGATAGGGGTTAGACAATAACTGATATCAACCTAAGGTATACTCGATTATACATGCATATGCTTATCAATGCTTTAGAATTGGGAAGAACAAATGAAAAGTTGAAATATTTGTTCGAAGTTGAAAATTTTGATACGATGGACACGTGTTACCTCTGTTATTTTAGTATAAAAATCAAAACTGAAAACTAAGTTTTGATGTTGACAAGTTGTTGATATAATTTGTAGAGTAAGAGGGATGGACTCGCACAGTTCTCGGGTAGATTGAGCAGTACTTTTATGCTTTCCTTCTTAATACAAGTTACACAAATTTTGAAGCAAGTGAAGAGGTAAATAATCACCATCTACATTTCATTTATATTTTAATATTTATGTAACTTTTCTTTTTAAAAAAGAAGAAGCATATAACCACTTCTGTTGAAACCTTGCGTCTCGCTACACTCGGCACCCCATCCTCTTTGCTTGCCGCGAAGGACCTAGCCGGTCGCTCCGTTTGCACAGGCAATATTGTTCATCTGGTGTAAACGCAGTAATGCAGCATGCCATTAGCCCATTACTATACATTGTTGTTATTATTATTTTATTAAATATTCGATGTTTACACTTGGGAGGGCTGCTCCTAGCTGGATGATCTACTAACAGACGTAAAGCTTCACGAATAGTTCAATCGAAAATTACGCGCGTCAATCCTACTCTTCTAAATAAACGAATTGGAGTACGTTAGTTCCATTACGCACTGTTTGAATCGACCATCAGAAAATAAGGTCGACACATTCATATCATAGACGCATACAACAGTCAGCATTTCACCAGGATGTCTTGCCCGTCAGGCATCTCGTGTGAACTATAAGAGGCTGCAAACAGGTCATGGTAAATTGGTAATACTACGGGGTTGAGACTTGTGGCCACTGAAGTCAGAAATGGCAAAACACTGAATCCTACACATCAACTGTTGAAATGAATTCAACACTGTAGTACCCAGATGAACCCCAACCGGTAATAACCACCAGAACAGTGACATGATCGAAAAGAAGAACTGATCAACCATGCAAATCACAGCAAAGGCAAATGCACACAAACTACCATAGGTATTCAACAACAGCCATGACAAAATCTCTGAAGCACATCCATGCTTAATGAAAATATGAAATGTGTTCCCGAAAACAGTAGTACTAATTCTGGCTTGAAGAACTTCGAAACACACTGCTGATCCAACTTGGAACCAGGAATTCAACATGCCATCCATCAAGATATTCTAAGCCGCAACCTCCTTCTTGAGCTTGGCAAGCTCTTGCCTGATAGCACCGCCTCTCTGTTCATATGCAACACTAGTGTAAGCAAGTGATATCAACAGTGCCCTACATGAATTAACCATATGATAGTAAAATGTCTCACCTTGATCTTCGCCAACATGACCTTGAACCTGTCAAAGTCATTGAGCGATGCTCTTCTCTTCTGGACAATCAACTTCTTACCCCACGAGCTGTTCTCCCACTTGTTCTTCACATCTTCGAAAGGATAACAGGCATTCAAATAAGTATCAACTGCACAAAGGACCAGAATGTTGCAAAGGTGGGTAGCACAAGAGTCATCATTACCAGCTTCCTCCATTGCCTTGATCAAATTTGACTTCTTAGGGATACGCTTGATGTCTATCTTGATGTCGGTTAGGGAAAGCCGCTTGAAGTTCATCTGGCACCTGACCATATCAGGGGCATCCACAAGTGCCTGATTCACAGAATACATCAGAATAATGAGAAATTCAATAGTTAAAGTGCCACAACACAATCAACTACAACAAGAAAAATGAACTGAGCTCACATAATTGTAGTGCTAAACTATTTGCCACTGAGAGCACGACCAACAGTAACAAGCGCATGTAGGGCGACCGAAAAAGTTTTTTCTTTAGGAAATAAATGCAACCCGACTGGTCAATAGCAATTCCATCCATAGATTCACCACAGGAAACAACCATTATCAGCTAACCCGGGTACCGCTCTTTACATCAAGGCATTGATTCCACCAAGATCAACTGCTAGAAGATGAGGCTATGCTACTCGGCCAATTCAATTCAATGTTTCGTTGGGTGCTACCAAATACAATTTAACAGATTCCTACATTTCTGACAAAGCACTATCCATAGGAACAAGTTTCTCACAACTAAGCATACTCGTCGAACTCTAGATCCACATCACAACAGCGGGCACAAATGCAAACAGTACCAGCAGCACACGACGACCAGAGAGACAGACAGAGAGCTCGACCGACTCTTACCCGGTTCTGGTCGACGACATCGACGATGACGACGAGGCGGCCATAGTCCGAGCCGTAGTTCACCAGGGCCACCCGCCCTATCTCCACGAACCTCTTGAACGGCTGCACGCAAAAGCACAAACATGCAACCCGATCAAACACGCATCGCTGAAAACCTACCGGAATCGCACCGAACCCCGCGATCCACGTACCATCTTTGCGGCGGCGCGGAGCAGGAGCGAGGCGACGCGAGGACGGGCGGAAAGGCAAGAGCAGCCAGGGTGCGGCGGTGGGAGTGGCATATATCGGCAGCATGTGGGTTCCGTTGAGCCGGTGGATCATGATGCGGGGACTCCTGACCGTCCGATCTAGGTCGGAACGGTAAATAGGCCGTCCCGAGTAATATAGCCCACAGCCCCACACATGGCTCATGCCTTTTTCCCTTGCGCTTGTTCGCAACAGCCAATCTAGGACTGGCCCATTAACAGACTAGGTAAAGATCAGTTCTTCGCCTGTTGCCTCGACAGGAGCCACTAGCCGAATTTTTTTTTATTTAATATTTATTTTAAATCTTTTTTCAAAAATAATCTACCGAACATAAAAATAGCAAAAATAGGTGCTCGTCGCCCGAGTATGGGGCGATCGCCCCATATTGGGGCGACAGGGACCTAAATGCAAAAAAAATTTTAGCGTTTTTTGCACTCAATCTTCAAATGAATAAAAAATGGTTCAAACGACGTCAAAAAATTTTGAAATTTTTTTTGGATGATCCTGATACATCACTAATATTCCCATAAAAATTTCAGACAATTATCAAGCATGAAGAATTTTTTAAAAATCAGAGACGGTCGCGAATATGAAGAGACTGTTAGATTTTTAAAAAATTCCTCATGCTTGATAATTGTCTGAAATTTTTATGGAAACATAAGTGATGTGTTAGGATCATTCAAAAAAAGTTTCAAAATTTTTCGACATTGTTTGAACTATTTTTTATTTATTTGAAGATAGAGTCCGAAAATGCTGAAATTTTTATTTTTGCATTTAGGTCCTGTCGCTTCAAAGATGGGGCGATCGCCCCATACTCGGGCGACAGGCACCCATTTTTGCTATTTTTATGTTCGGTTGATTATTTTTGAAAAAAAGATTTAAAATAAATATTAAATAAAAAAATTCCCACTAGCCAGTAGCCACACCGATCTGGACACAGAGATTCCCGCGGTAATAAATCTGTACGGTGTCGGTGGCCTTGACTCGTGCATTTTCTTTGTTAGATTAGACAACCTCGCTATCGAATAATCTGAGGTTGTCTTAGATTTAAATTGGAGAACAGAGAGGGAGAGAGACAGACACAATACGAGGAGGAACTGCTATGCTTTATTATTCTGATTGCACGTATACAATGGGGTGACCCCCTGCCTCCTATGTATAACCTACAGCTATGGTTTCGGGAGAGTCCACATGGGCCACGACGGGCCGAGTTTCCTAACACTCCCCCTTGGACCCTTTACCGCGAGATGCATATGCCTCATCAAAACTCCAGAAAAATCCTGTAGGAAAAATACGAGGAGAAAGAGTACATAGCATACGCTTGCTGTGTTGCACGGATTGCCTCATCAAAACCTTATGTAAGAAAATTTTAATGAAAAACTTACTAAGGAAAAAGAGTACAATCCACCCAAGCTTCAATGTTAATCTTCCAGGATCACGTTGGTACTCAAACTTCATGTTCGAGATTTATGTAGGAGTATGTGAAAATTCTCCTCCTAAAATCTACACTTTTCTAAGCCTTATCATCCCGATTCCTCTAACGCACCTTTCAAAGGAAGATGTCGGGAGTGACTTAGTGAATAAATCTGCAAGATTTTCACACGACTTAGTACGCAGTATTTTGACCTCGTTCATCTTATGTATTTCATGAGTATAAAAGAGCTTGGGGTTGATATGCTTCGTGAGGTTACTTTTCATATATCTCATTTGCACTTGAGCAACACAAGCTGCATTATCTTCATAGATGATAATGAGGGTTTGTTCCATGTTCAAACCACATGACTTCTGGATGTGGTGAACCATTCTTCGAAGCCATGCACATTCTCGAGAGGCTTCATACAAGGCAATGATTTCCGAATGGTTTGTCGACGTCGAGACAGGCGTCTGCTTAGACGACTTCCAAGAGATTGCTGTTCCACCACAAAAGAAAACATGCCCGGTTTGAGACTTACCAGTATGCGGGTCCGATAGGTACCCAGCTTCGGCATAGCCAACCAAATTCAATTCATTGTTTCTTCTATAGAACAAGCCAAGATCTTTGCTTCCTTGGAGGTAACGGAAGATATCTTTCACCCCTTTCCAATGCCTTTTGGTGGGTTCTGCACTGTACCGTGCTAGCAAATTTACGACGAACGCAATGTCCGGCCTAGTGCTATTCGCAAGGTACATGAGCGCTCCAAATTGCACTCAAATATGGGAATTCCTGTCGGGACCCCGAATTTGCAAATCCGGACCCTCTGTGTATTCAGCACTAGTCCAGGAACGCGCTAGTGCACACAGTCTTAACATTGGTAAATATCACAATCATACCATCGATATTATCAAAGTATTTTTTTTAAATAACCAAAGTGGTTACTCGACCTTATGGCCAAGTTACAAATGTATGCCTCGCAAGGCGAAACTTATTCAGAGAAAAATAATAGCAGCGGAAAATCAAATAGCTTCGTGGCGCCATCCAGTATACCACAGTAACTGACCGGGCTCGCATCCCTAAGTAGACGGATCCTCTTGGAGTTCCTCCTCCAAAGTGGCGTAATCTCCTCTTCAACCGATATTGTGTTGAGGCAAGGGTGAGTACTCGGTACTCAGCAAGTCATGCACACGAATGTGGCTAATATACTATATGCATGGCTTGGTACAAAGGAATAGCTCAAGGTATATTTGCAAGAAACAAGATTTGAAAAGTAATATAAGTAGATTCGAAAGGTGAGAAATAAGTAAAGCATAAATAACTTTTCAGGAAATTTAATAAACATTTTCCCCATCCTAAACCACATTTCTATCATCTTCATTACTAAACCAAACCAACCTTTCAAATCCAAGTTATTTTCGTAAAGTCTAACCCTTGATTGTAATCCCGAGCATTGTCCAAGATCAGTGGACTCGGCTATTTAAATAGATTCTACACTCTGCAGAGGTTATGCACTTTACCCACAAGATACAGTCAAACACCACAAAGGCGAGTTCAGTAACAAAGCCTTTCGGAAGCCTCAAACAACACAGGTGGTCCTCTCAGGTTCGTGCTCTACACCATCCCTTCCCTTAGCCAAGGCGAAGTATGGGACCAACACACCGTTAGATGGGTATCGGCCCACGACCACGATACGCTCCCCCGTACAATCACACAAACGGTGTAATTGACACCCTGAGGCTCCACAAGTGAGTCCTTAGCGACTTAGTCAACTAGGGCCGTCCCATTCCAGCCATGTGGTTGCAAGTATGACCCAGTTCAAAGGCTTGCAAGGTTAAGTCCTTAGAGTGACCAGGGCAAGACTACCCGAAGAACCAAATCAACATCCCCAGTGCCACACTGGCCCACCTGATCATTCTTGCCACATGCCCCGGTCGAAAACTATTTATCAAAACCCCAGTTGATTACCAAGCACCACGTGCCATCAACATCACATGATACTTTTCTAAAACAGGTTCAATATATCGTTAAATCAATATTAACATTTGATTGTCCAAAACCATGTCATGAGCACGTAGCAGGTCTAAGCAGTATACTACAACGGTCTAAACCCAGGTTGGCAATTTAATAATGTCCAACTAGTAATCCACAACTAGGGTGACAAAAGGGTCATGGCACATACTTAAATAATCAAGGTGTCATACAGCAAATTGGTATTTATCTAACCCCCATGTTTAAACAAAGTATCTTTCTAATTGATCTAGCATGCAATAGTTTAAATCAAAATAGATTTCGAAATAGGATCAACATGGTCAAAGCACAACTTGCCTTCAAAAAGTACTTGCTCTTGGTCTTGAGTTGGATCCTGAGTTAATACTTCTCCTTCGAATCCTTCCGGTACTTCAACGTCTACTCGTAAAGCGTGCAAATAGCAAATACACAAATAAACACTAGGCAAAAAGTGTCCAAACATCCAAATAAAATCCACAAACAGAAAGAACATAATTTTATGGATTTTTAGAAACTGGAATCGTCAAATTTGGAGTTAAAACGCAAAAGTTATGATTATTTAAAGTTTAAATAATCAATTAAATAATTTTGCAAAGAAAAACTTTAGTCTAAAAATTAAATAAAATTCATATTTAGGTAGATCTCAATTTTATACAAATTTAGAAATTTGAATCACTCAAATCGGAGTTGAAACGCAAAAGTTATAAGCGTTTGAAGTTTGAATCTAAATTTGAATCAATATTTCGAATTAATAAATCATTTTCTTTTTCGGAAATTAATTATTGCGTCAGCATGGACACGTGGCGGCCTGTGATTGGTCCACAGTGACCCTCTGACGTCACCACCGAACGGGTTCCGTGATGACGTCATGCTGACGTCAGCATGACACGTGGCACCACCCGGGTGCTACCACGTGTCCGGTCCATGGACTGGGTCCACGGGCGGCACGGGTCCATGTGATCCGGTACACGGCGTCGGCGGTCGCCGACATGCGGGCCCGCTGTCCGGGCCGCACGCTTCCACGCGCGCGCGGTGGCCTGGCTACGTGGCACGATCCAGCCGTTCGATTCGGATCGAGCGGTTGAGATTGGATCAATCCACCGCAACGCGTGGATTTCGTTGCAGTGACGTGGACGAACGAGGGCCGTTGGATTTTGATCCAACGGTTGAAATCTAACCTGGGTTCTACAGGGTTGGGGCGCACGTGGCTAACCTGGACCGTTGGATGAAGATCCGACGGCTATCCGAGCTCGAAGCGGCGATGGCGGTACGGCGGCGCTGGTTTGGCCGGAGAGGAAGGAGACGACCTTCGTAACGGCGCTTCTTCGCGATTCCGGTGAGATGAAGTGTGCGCCAGGTTCGCCCTGCTCTGGAAGTCCAAATCCGTCTTCGGTTTCGACGAGCTGGCCGGTTTGCGGCGGAGAACGAAGAACACACGGGTCGTTATTCTTGACGCGAGCAATAGCGGCTAGGCGGTGGGGATCCTAGCGGCGCGAGCTAGGTTTCGGGACCGGCGTGGGATGGCGTTCCTCGCACCGATCCTCTTTAAATAGGCTAGGTTTCCGAATCCAACACGGCGGAGATGAGCAGCCTCGCCGGAAATTGAACGAGCACGATGCACAGGAGCCGTACACGCGTGTCATGATCCACGGTTCCGATTCGAACTGGCGCTACGCATCTACTCGGTCACCCACGGCGACGCTGACCCACGCGCGCCGTTGGATCTTGATCCAACGGTCGCAGAGCTAGGGTTTCGGCCGACACGGTTGGGTTCAAACGTGGTTCGAGTTGGGTTCGGGTCGGATTCGAGCTCGGGTTCGACTCGGGCTCGGTCGGATGAACAGTACAAACCCACTCGCATTTTCCAGCGATTTAATATTTAAAATAATTCGATAATTCATTTAATTCATTAAAAATAGCAAATGACTCAGAAAAATTCCAGAAAAATTCTGGAAAATATTTTGGATTATTTTGGACTCAAATAAAATATTTCCAACAAAATTTTATTTGCAAAATTAAATTCTTTAATTATTTCAAAATGGAATAAATTCAAATAAATTCCAAATAAATCCAAATAAATTCCAGTAAATTCCAAAAATTCACCAAAGTGCCAAATCACACATGAATTTAATAAAAGCAAAATTTTTGGGGTGTTACAATTCCGCTGCTAGGACTTCCTCCCCCTCTTCTCTAGGCCTGTATGGATCTAATTCTGCTTGGAGTGGCCTTCCGACCATTGCGGTCTTTACAGGGTATGCCTTTTCAAAACCAAATCTCTCCAACACTTTCTGCGTGTAGGATGATTAGTGTACCAAGATTCCGCCTTAGACATGTTCAAGCTGCAAGCCTAAACAGAACTTGGTTTTACCCAAATATTTCATTTCAAACTCAGACTTTAAGTATGAGCATGCTTCTTCAATTTCTTCATCCGTCCCAATGATGTTCAAGTCATCTACATAGACGAAGATTATACAAAATCCATTCGGGGATCATTGTATAAACACACATGGACAATCTTCGCTGTTCGTGTAGCCTTTCTTGCAGAGAAAGTCACTCAAGCGATTGTATCACATTCTTCCAAGCTGCTTCAGTTCATATAGTGATTTCTCCAATTTCACACTGTATATGTTTCTGTTTGCTCTGTCTTGGTTTGGGATGGGGATACCTTCCGGTACTTTCATGTATATCTCCGAATTCAAGTTTCCATACAAATATGCTATGACAACATCCATTAGCTTCATTCTCAACTTCAAGTTGACTACCATTGAGATCAGATATCTAAAGGTAATTCCTCCCATGAGGAGAATAGTTTTCTTCATAATCAACCCCCAGGATGTTGAGTGAAACCTTGAGCGACAAGCTTTGCCTTATACCTTACAACTTCATTGTTTTCATTCCTCTTCCGAACAAAAACCCATTTGTGACCTACGGGGTTTATATGGGGAGGTGTACGGCACACAGGCCCAAACACCTCTCTTTTGTTCAGAGAGACTAACTCTGCGGTGATTGCCTTCTTCCATTCTTCCCAATCGAGCCTTTTCTTGCACTCTGCGAGAGATGCAGGCTCGGGATCATGATTAATGATCGTGGCAATTTTCTTTGCAAAGTATGCATCGACATTGGCTGTTGCTCTATTCATTAATTCTCCTGTTATTACAAAATTTATGGCCATTTCGTCATGGTGTGCTTCATGCATTTCTACTTGCTCTTCACTGCTATTTCCCATTCCAGGAGTAAGTTCCTTTAGTTTTTCTCCGCCAATGTGTGCGCACACATATTTCTAGCGACTTCTTCCAATGGAAGGTTCAGATCTGGAATTGCTTTTTCCACATGCTTCTTTCCAGTGCCAGGTCTCAACTGGCTCCCCTTCTTGGTTTGGGGCATTTTTTGTGATTGGATGTGGTAAGTCCTCTTGCCCAGTTTTCCTCACACGTCTCCGGGTACTTTGGATTTGAGAAACCAGATTTCCTGTTCTTTTTCTTTGAGGCCTCTGAACAGGATGAGGGATACCTTCTGCTTTCTTTGGTATTTCCACCCTCTCTAGTGCATTTCTTGCTGGTACATGCGACTTAACCACGCTCTTCAGATCACAAAAATAATCAGTCAGTTCATTTGCCAGATTCTGCAAATCAATTATCTTCTGGACTTCTTGATTTGCTTCATTAGTGCGAGGGTACTGCGCGGGGATCCCAATGGAATGCCATATTATTTCCCGGTATTTTTCATCCAATGGTTGATTCTCTTCTCCTAATGACGGAAAACGGTCATCGTTAAATATGCAATCAGTGAATCGGGCTGTATTCAAGTCTCTAGTCATGGGTTTCAAATACCTGATTATGGATGCACTCCCATAACCAACATATATCCCAGACTTGCGGAGAAGGCCCATTGTAGTCCCCTGTAGGGGTGGTATAGGTACATACACCATACAACCAAATTTTCTAAGATGAGAAATCTTCAGGATGACACATTGCACTAATTGCATAGGTGAATGGTGCTGTAGGCCGATGGTCTATAATTGATGAGTGCTGCTGCGTGCAGGACTGCGTGTCCCCAACAAGTGTTGGGCAAGTTACAACTCTGCAAAAGTGGTCGGGCTATGAACTTAATCATCTTTATGAGTGCTTCAGCTAGTCCGTTTTGCGTATGGACGTGCGGTACAGAGTACTCAACAGTTATTCCAGTCGCTGTGCAATAATAATCAAATACCTTGGAAGTAAATTCGCCGGCATTGTCCATTCGAATGGACTTCACACGATAATCAGGAAAAGTATTCTTAATTCTGATGATTTGCGAGATCCGCTTTGCGAATGCTTGATTCCTTGTTGACAGCAAACATACATGCGACCATTTCGAGAAAGCATCAATGAACACCATGAAGTATCGAAATGGCACTAACAAGTGCTGAATCGGGCCGCAAATACCCCCTGAATGCGTTCCAGGAACGCTGGGATTTCATTTTGCACTTTATAACAGAGGATTTAGTTATTAATTTCCCGGTGGCACATGCATGGTAGACAAAATCTTCATGATTTAGTTATTAATTTCCCGGTGGCACATGCATGGTAGACAAAATCTTCATGATTCGAGAAATTATATTTTTCTAATCATGTGACCTTGTGAGTTGTTAACTATATTTCTCATCATTCTAAGACCAGGATGACCTAATCTACAATGCCGTAAAGAAAATAATTCAGAGCTTCTAAAGACAGTCTTCAAAGAAGTATACACTACGTGTGCATTGATTCTCGTGTAGTACAACCCAGATTTATATGAGGGATATTTTTCTAATACCATTTTTTCATATTCCGCATGCTTCACAATGCACAAATGCTCTTTGCCATTTTGTTTATTGGTTTCTACGTGAAACCCATTGGCGCGGATATCTTTAAAACTTAAAAGAGTGCGTGTTGATTCATGGTACAAAAGGGCTTCTTCAATTACCAAAGTTGTATCCATTGGTAATATAATTGTGGCTTTTTCGGAGCCTATTATATGTGTATCGCTGCTTGCGATTGTCGTAATCCTTCCAGCGTTCTTCGTGATTATCTGGAAGTATTTCAACTTTCTTAAGATGGTATTTGTTGTGCCATTATCAACAATACATATTTCCTCCATTGGGCGCTACACGATTTCTAGATAAAAAGAAATATAATTATAATCAAACAGTGGCAAAGTAATTCAAACACTGCTTGCAAATATAGACTACTGGAATAAATAATAAATTGCAATTCTATTCATGGGAAAAATGTATGCTCTTCTAGAGCTGACAATTCATTATTCAAAGTTAACTAACAACCACTGTTCTGTAGTCTGCAAACTTCAAGCGAGCCCAATCTTGCTGTGCTTGGAGCAAGATGGTGGGCTTGAGCTTCTCGAACCGCTTCTGAAGCGCAATCCATAACTCAAGTGCACTCACCTCAGCCATGTATTCATTCTTCCGAGTGGCTGAGAAAGTGACGCCTGAGAAAAAGGGCAAAATTTGATCGTTTTGCACGGCAGTAGGTTGTGCATCCTTCGAGGACCCTAGGTTGGTGGCCACTTGGAGCTTCTTGCTCGCAAGCATGATCTTCAAATCTGATGCCTATGTGAGATAGTTCTGACCATTCGGGATCAGTTCTTCAAACTCATATTTGACAATGCCAGATATTTGCATATTCACAAGATTCTTTCATTAGATTACTTCGTGTAATCTAATAGAGAGTGGTTGCAAGATTCATAAATGCATAAAACAAATTCTCATGAATTTTTAGTAAACTAAAGAAAGCAATAACTTCAATATTCATAAATACAAGATTTACAAGTACAAAGATTCATAACTACAAGATTCATAAATACAGCTTCGTGCATGTATGTGATCGGCTTCGTGCATGCAATCAGATTCATGCGCGCGATCGGCTTCGTGCGATCGGATTCATATGCATGATCAACTTCGTGCGATCTGTTTTATGTGCGGCGGCCTTCCTGGCGCGGCGGTAGCCGTTTCGTGCGGCGTGCTTCATGTGTATATTAGAGAAAGAAAAAGAACAGCTCAAATATACATGAAACAATAATTGCAAAATGCAGGAAAAAAATTCATAAAATAGTAAAAACAGCCAATTAGCCCTGTACGCTTGCTTCATGCGCATGCAGGCTTCGTGCGTGCATTGTGCGTACTGCCACCGTTGTGTGGGCAGCGGGATCGGCTCACGTGCACACTAGCTTGTATTGCTAGCCATTGCCTGCATGATATGGCTTGCATGCATTGCCGCCCATGCACTGCTAGTTGCATGAAACATGCATTACTACCACTTGTTGCATGTATTGCCGCTCATGCAGGTACAGGTGCATATGTTCAGGGGGAGAGTATCTTTGTTGATGAAGATGATGATGATGCTGTTGAGGATGAGATAATTGGAGTTTGCTGTGTGCTTGTGTGCTCGTTTTCAAGCTTCCCCACATGCTTCACATCGACAAGCTGTCAAGCGAATTTTCAGGTATCTCCATGGTACTCAAGATTTTTGGCATTTTGGCTTTCTTCTTCCTCATGCATTAGTTTAAGAGCTTTTTCTGATGCTGATTTTGGAGGATGTAGAATTGATAAAAAAGTACATCTGGTTCATGCCACTTCTTGAGTAATTCTCTTTCTTGGACACATTGACATCAGATTTCATTTTCTTAGAGATCATGTTGAAAAAGGCAACATTGTGCTTCATCATGTGGATACTGAACATCAATTGGCAGACATTTTCACAAAACCTTTGTCTTCTTCTCGTTTTGCTTTTATTTGGGGAGAACTTGAGATTGTACATCCAATGGGTTTGTTTTGAGGGGGAGTTTCCTTGCCAAGTTCTTTCACTTGATGAGCTCACTTTATCATATTTCTTTATATGTTATGTAATTGAGCTAATATATGATAATCTAATTGTCTCACTTGAACTAAAAATGACATTGCGAAATTCCTTGGTCAGATTGCCTATAGCTAAATACTTTGTGGTATCTTACTCTTCTAGGCTTGATATTGAATTTTCTTGACAAATTTGGGCTATGAAGCAAGTGTGTTTTCAGCTTTACTCTTTCAAAAGACCTTTTAATATCCTTGCATGTTTACAATCAAAAAATAAAGGAAAAGGGAATCAGTTAAAAAAAAAGGGTTGTTAAAAGCAAAAACCTCAAGTTATGTGCTTCAGGATGCTTTCCCTAAAAGATAAGATGTATGCTTCAAGCATGCCATTCCCTCAAAAGACAAGATGTATGCTTCAAGCATGCCACTCCAAAGAAATAAAAGAAGTATGCTTCAAGCATGCCACATGCCGTTTACTGTTTAAAGATTAAATTGGTCTACTAGATTGGAGTTGAAACTACTTGCTCGCCCTGATTTGTTAGTTGCTTCAACTTTGAGCCTTTGTTTTTCTACTAAAGGTTTTGCTTAGTACTTGGCTATAGTTGACTAAATTGAGGTTGAGATGCATGTCATTCCCTAACTTGTTAAAATCACATCAAGATCATGTATTTTGCATATTATGTGATATATAAGGTTATATGATCGAATGAGCTCATCTTTTCCTATCTTGGCACTCCCTTGTTTCTCCTTGTGAAATCATTGTTTCAGAAAAATTTTGAACATGTTCTCTCTTTTGTACTCTTGATGAATCCATTGTCAAAGGGGGAGAAATTTGGGAATCGTTGAAAAGTTTAAGGAAAAAGGGGGGAGAAGAAAAAGGGGGAGTTGTTTGAGAATTTTGGGAGAAGTTTGGAGAATTTTGAAATTCTTGGGCACATTGCACATTCACACACATTTTCCTTCTCAGGGGGAGATTTTGTTTTGCATTTTGGTCAAAGGGGAATTGTGTTTTCTCTTTTTGGTCCTTGATCCTTTGGATTTCAAAATCTTTTGTAAAGTGAATGCCAAATGTTCATTTCTTAGTGGTGTTGCCAATGTTTTCATCAAGGGGGAGATTGTGAAATCATATGCTGAAAAATTGGCTTTGAACTGAAAAATTAACTTAGAATTGGTTTTGCAAAATGTGCTTGTGCATGTGTTTGACAATTTGACAAGAAACAAGTAAGTTTCGCTTTTCTGTACGGACCAAGTTCTTAAAAGACAGTAAGTTTTACATGTACGCCAGACCAAATTTTTTGGTCCGTCGTGAATGGCTTTTTGCTCGATTAGGGTTTGTGCAAATTTGGACTTTGAATTTTGATTTGTTTTTGAGATTATGAAATTTGTGAGAATTTCATGATGCTTGAAGTGGACTTTATGCAATGCTCATGTGAGTAGTTGCATGGATTGACATTGAGTCAAGTCGTGGACTTGTGCTCGGATTTGTTTTGTGGTTTGTTCATGTGCAGGTATTGCTCGAAGACGAATGTGGTCGATGACGGACCGGAACTAGGTTCATGGAGGAACCGAGGTTCGGGACTAGGTTCAGGAAGGCCCGAGGTCTTGGTGGTCAAGGATGTCATGCGGGACGTTCGGGCTAAGAGAATGGTGCACATGAAGAATGGTTAGTCACGTGAGAATGGCAGGAGGTCATTCGCGTGCAAAGTGTTAGTCACGTGAGTATGGCAGGTGGCCATACGCGTGCAAAGTGTTAGTCACGTGAGTATGGTAGGGTTGCCATACGCGTGCAAGAGTTGTACTCGGCCAGGTTGGGCCAAGTAGAGTTGTGTTGGATACAGATTCCTTCTAGGGAATAGGAATCGTATTGAGAACTCCTTGTGGGTTGGTCCTTTAAATAGGAGGGGTGTCTCTGTTAAAGGGCATCAATCGAACCAAGTAGCGAGCAGCGCAAGGGAGCTTGAGCTTGGTTTTAGGGTTTGTACTCTTTTGATGGGAGTACTTTAGACAAAAGAAATAAAGATCAATTCTTCTAGTTCCTTGTGTGCTACAATATTCTCTTTTGGTTCTTGTTTGCATACTTGTTCTAGTTCTAGATTGGTTTTTGTTTTTTGAGTTTCATCTTGATTTGATCCATCAAAAACCTCTCTAGGGTATTGATCTAGTGTTCCTCAAAGTTTTGTTGATAAATCTTTTGTTGTTCTTGATCAATCTACAAGTTTCGATTAGATTGATTTTCGTCAAGTTCTGGAACAGCAAGTTTGCGAAGCTTATAACTTTTGATCCATAAGTCCGATCGAGCTGATTCTTTTTGGGTTCGATTCGTATTGGAATCTAGTTTCTTGTGTCCAAATTTTAGATCAATATAACGGTTGGATCTCCAGAAATTCTCATTTTACCGAACCTCTGTCATTCTGTTTTTGTCGAATACGAGGCAATTATTTGGTTCTATTTTGGGGTGAACTTTTAGTAGATCAAGAATTTGGTTTTAGCTTCCGCACAATCATTCACCCCCCTCTGATTGCTATATTCGTATACTTCGATCCTACACTAACATTCTTCACCACACCGCACTTGCCTCCTCCCCGGTGAAAACCAGAACCTTATTCCGACATATACCATTCTCTTCTCCAATCGGTCTGGTCTCTCAAGTAGTCTTCTCGCCGACATGGTTAGTACCATCTTTTACGATTCCGTGACACGGTTAGTAATCACGGGGCGTGAATTTCTTTACCAAAACATTTCTTTTGGGTTTGGGTTTAGTTGCTTTGCTGTGAGTTTCGTATCTAAGCACGCAAGATTGGATTCACCAATTTTCACATTCTTTGTTTGGACGGTAGCCATGCGGTTCGTGGAGGTTTGATCTGATCCAGAAGTCGCGCGATTCTATTTAGTGGTGGGACAAAACTTGTTAATTGGTTAGTTTGATCTAATGCATGGCGTGCGACAATGGCCTGGTATTTATGATTAGATCTGTCTTTGGTGTCTGTTGAAGTATAAGTGAATTGCCTGTCTTCCCTCATCAGCTTAAGCTTTTGGGTGAACTGATTGGTGCATGCAACTCAATATGGTATCAGATCCAATCCTTTTCGACGCCCGGGGAAGGCCCCCGAGGGGGCCGTTCCCGGTCCGTCCCCCGGCCGGCACGCGGCGACCCGCTCTCGCCTCACGGGGCAGCTCGAGCAATCCGCCGGCAGCCGATGGGTTCAGGGTCGGGACCCCCGGGCCCAACCCTCAGAGCCAATCCTTTTCGACGCTCGGGGAAGGCTGAAAAGATGAGAATGTTGCCTAGAGGGGGGGTGAATAGGCAATTTAAAATTTAAACTAAATTTATCGCAGCGGAAAGAGTATTGGAACTTCCGGTATTGGATCGGAACTTCCGATATAATCGGAACTTCCGATACCAGTTCGGAATGTCCGATCTACTTTAGACACGGACAATTAATCACTGAAAGTAAAGAACTTGGAAAGCAATCTGAGAACGTTGTATCAACTAAATAAGGAAACAAGTTTAAGTAAAGTAAAGTAAAGACACGGATTTGATCCCGGAGTTCGGATTCTTGAGGGAATCCTACGTCTCCATTGAGGAGGCTCCAAAGAGCCGGGTCTTTTCCAACCCTTTCCTCCCAAACCTCGGTCACACTTGAGGCTTGGTTCCACTATTGGTTCCTTTCCTTTCGGAGGCGGAGCCGGCCTTCACAAACTTCTCACGGCGTCCCACAATCCTTGGGAGCTCGTGATCAACACTTAGCCGTCTAGGAGTCCTTCAACCTCCAAGAGAAACAAATACACCGTTGAACGATCTTGGAGGAACACTCTTAAGCTCGAGATGAATGACACTTGCTTTTCACTTCAAACTCTAGATCTCAACTATTGTCCTCACTCTCTAGATGATCCCTAAGATCAAAGAGGGGGACTCAATAGAAAGCTAGAAGGTGCTCAAGGTGCTCTAGAGTTCTGCCAATAAGAGTGTGTCACCCTCAAATGAGAGAGGAGTGGGGTATTTATAGATTCTTGCAAAAACTAGCCGTTATACACCCACTCAGCTGCATATCGGAACTTCCGATATCAACATCGGAATGTCCGATATGTGCAAACAATCAGAACTCGAGCGCACTTCAACTGTCGAAAAAGGTGCATCGGAACTTCCGATGTCAGCATCGGAACTTCCGATGTTCCCAGAAAAGCACCTCGACAAATGCTTCTAAGTCCATATCGGACTATCCGATATAAACATCGGAACTTCCGACTTAACATCGGAATGTCCGATCTAATATATCGGAGTCCGATAATTCCAGAGAGCTCCCTTTTTCAGGTTTGAACACATCGGAACTTCCGATGTCAAATATCGGAACTTCCGATATTCCCAGAGAGCAACCTAGAAAGCATTAGCAATGTATCGGAACTTCCGATCAAAAATATCGGAACTTCCGATGCATCTACCACGCATCGGACTGAAGCAAGCATGCACATCGGAATGTCCGGTCAGATCGGAACTTCCGATATAATATCGGAATGTCCGACTTGAACTTTGATAAAAACACATTCCGATGCATGCGCGGTGACTTAGGGTCTCAACAAGAAATAAAGTAGCATTCATCTGAGCATAGAGACTATCCTAGATCATTTACGATGCATCCCTCTTAATAGTACGGCATTCCTACTACACAAAACATAGAAAATACAAGCGTAATGCCGTTTTACTCGCGTAATCTTGTGTTTGAGGGTATCCATCGCATATAAACGATCTCACATTGAACCTTTTACCTGCTCATAAGCTCATTGAAGACATTAGTCTCTTTAATCGCTTGTCATTAATCAACCAAAACCAATTTGGGGGCCTAGATGCACTTTCAATCTCCCCCTTTTTGGTGATTGATGACAACCCGATTAAAGCTTACAATGAAAAGGATATAATGAAAGATTAGTCTAGGTTTAGCTCCCCCTAAAGATGTGCATGAAATAGGAAAAGATCGCGAATGCACAATTTTGAAAGGAATTTTGCAGGAGCTCCCCTTAGAACTGAGCATATAATGAAACGAACAATATGAATGCTAACATTTGAATAACCATTAATATTAAAACATCCATACAACGAGTAGCAATCATCCATCATAGCATAAGTAAGGCAATAAGCAACAAGTAACAAGACCCGAGTTCACATGATAACAAAGTTTGGAAACGAAACTAAGCGATGGATGATAAAACGGAGGGTGGTAAGCTTTCTCTTCTCCCCCTATGGCATCAAGCACCAGAAAGGAGAAAAGGAGAGAGAGAGAGAGAGAGAAAAAGCTAGTCCGACTCCTCGGAAGCAGCATCAGAGCCAGACTCATCATCGTCCTCGGACTCATCTGAGGCTGCAGGCGCTGGAGCAAACGGATCCTCAACTTCTTCTTCACTGTCCTCATCCTCTGAACACTCTAGATTTAAATGCCTCTGAATATCTTTCAGTCTCTTGGTGTTCTTCTTGTGCGCTGCTGCATTGCCCTTGCACAGGACAAAGATTGACTTCAAAGCACGGAGGATTGGAGAGGATGATCCACTGGCGGCTGCAGCAGGAGGAGCAGTGGAGGAGGAGGAAGCAGCACCTCTAGTCGAAGCACGCCTAGCAGGCTGAGCTAGGGCCTTGATCGCCCTGATCTGCACTCCAGTATGTCTTGCATCATACTCAAAATGCTGGTGAGTGATGTGCTCAATCATATGCATGATGAAAGGAGCATAACCACAGCTTCTCTTTGGCTCCTGAACAGTCAAGCGGATCTCATTCCAAATAAAATCAAACACATCAAAGGGACGCTGTCCATCTCGCATCCTACTCAGCAGGTTTCTTGTATACGATAGAACATGAGAAGCATCACCTTCTTTGGGAGCCAGCGTCTTTCTGAAAAGCCTGTTGAGACAGGCAAAGAAAGGCTTCATGCCTTTTGTGCTTCCCTCCTCAAAGTCTGCATCTTCATCATAGAGAAAGTTCAGGTTGGAGGCACCAAGAGAAGCTTCATTGTGAATTTGATCCTTGTCACAACAGTCAGCTTCGGTGAATCCAAGACAGCGAGCAAAATTAACATAGAAGATTTCATACCAAGCTCCTTCCGTCATCCAATGCAAGGTGGAGACTCTGTCCCTGGAGATGTACAGGGTGGAGTAGAACTGAGCAATGATCTCAACGTTCCAGTCGTGTTGAAAACTCATTATCCTCTTTGTCCCAGTTCTCTCACAAGCTGCTATGACCTCAGTGAAGGTGGCATCATCAGCTGCAGCCATGTAGTCCCGATCGACCTTGCATCGAGAATGGTGGATTCTTCCTAGTCAAAATGATAGACTCATAGAAGTCTTGCTGGAAGAAATTCCAGAAGCGATAGTCTGTCGAGAACTGTGCAATTGCCCTGGGGTTCTGCTCTCTGGCTTCGCGCACTTTGGCGGCTTTCCCTTTGTAGCTTGTGGGTTTCCTCTTGAGACGAGGATTCCTCTCTGCCTGTCTGAGCCTTGGAACTGCTGGGTCTGGAACTGGTTGAGATTGAGAGGCCCCTACCACAGCTTTGCCTTTCCTAGAAGGCAATGGCGCTCCTCGAGGTACATTCACAGTCTGTGCAGGAGGATCGGGTGGAGGGTCACTGATTTGAATGCCTGGGCCTCCACTGCCTCTACCTCTTCCACTACCCGCAGCCTTTTTAGTTCTCGTTCCTGTCGGAGTCTGTCTTGGCCTCTTGGCGCCTAAGACACTCGGGTCCGGTTGCGGTTGGGAGCCACCTTGATCAGGATCCATTGAGCTAAGGACAGAGAATCGATTAAGCTTACGAGAGAAACAAACTTGGTTTGGTTTTCATTCAGTTGACATCGGAAGTTCCGATTTTATATCGGAAGTTCCGACATGAGGTCGGAAGTTCCGATGTTTACGATCGGAATGTCCGATGTCTGCGGAATTCAACAAACACAAGATTTCTCCTAAACTAACCGACGGAAAGAAATGAAACTTGGCAGAAATGAACCAAGGGACAAGATGAACAGGTTCACCGAAACGATTTCTCAAAAAGATACCCTAGATCCAAAAGAAAAAGATTTAGCCCTAGGGTTTACCTTACGAAGAACGAGGAGAAATCGCGCGGAGAGGAGGATCCTCTTCAAGAAGGAGTCCTTCCCAAGCAAAGATCGGAAGTTCCGAGAGGTCGGAATCTCCGATAACGGCACAAAGACGAAACGGGAAGGAGAGTCTAAAGAGACACGAGGAAAAGGACAAAAGAAAGTGAAAGGGTACGGGCACTTTCTTAAGTGCGGAGGCACATCGGAAGTTCCGATTTTATATCGGAAGTTCCGATGTGGAAAAACTGCCAGACATCGGATATTCCGATGATTTGATCGGATGTTCCGATGTGTTGATTTTTCTAGCAAACAGAGAAAGAAACAAGGAATTTGAGTCAAGTCTGAAAACTCTGAGTCATGTGAACTTAAGGAGGATCACTCCACTTGTCATCAGCAAGCATTCAAGCAATCACAACTATGATTACAAGTGGATTGATCCGAGATTAAGATCCAATCAAAAACATTTTGAAATACACTCAATTTGTTTTTCAATCGTTTTGTTTCGAAATTGAGCTAAATAGCAGCAGTCAATGAGTGCAATCTTTCAAGACACATTCCGATAGTCTAGGACATTTAGCTCACTTCTAAGCTCGCAAAAGCGCTTCTCATCTAGAGGTTTGGTAAAGATATCGGCCAATTGTTTTTCGGTTCTCACATAGGTAATATCTATGTCTCCCTTAAGAGAGTGATCTCTAAGGAAGTGGTGTCGGATATCTATGTGCTTGGTCCGAGAGTGTTGAACAGGATTGTTGGCTATTTTGATCGCACTCTCATTGTCACATAAGAGTGGTACCTTTTCCATACTAAATCCAAAATCCTTCAAGGTTTGCCTCATCCATAACAATTGTGCACAACAACTTCCTGCGGCAATGTATTCGGCTTCCGCGGTGGATAGAGCCACTGAATTTTGTTTCTTTGAGGACCAAGACACTAGTGATCTACCTAGAAATTGACAAGTCCCCAAAGTGCTTTTTCTATCCACTTTGCAACCCGCATAATCAGCATCCGAATAACCAATCAAATCGAATTTTGATCCTTTAGGATACCAAAGCCCTAGACTAGGTGTGTGAACTAAATATCTAAGAATTCTTTTCACGTCTACTAAGTGACACTCTCTCGGAGCGGCTTGAAATCTTGCACACATACACACACTAAGCATAATATCAGGCCTAGATGCACACAGGTAAAGCAATGAACCTATCATGGATCGATATACCTTCTGATCCACATGGTTACCTTCTTCATTTAGACCTAGATGTCCGTTGGTTGTTATTGGTGTATGAATTGGTTTGGCGTTCTCCATATCAAACTTCTTTAGCATATCCTATATGTACTTTGTTTGACATAAGAACGTCCCTTCCTTGAGTTGCTTGATTTGAAATCCGAGAAAGAATTTCAATTCACCCATCATTGACATCTCAAATCTCTTAGTCATCAACCTACTAAATTCCTCACAAAAGTTTTTATTAGTGGACCCAAATATAATGTCATCGACATATATTTGGCACACAAATAAATCATTATCAACATATTTTGTGAAGAGAGTAGGATCGACTTTACCAATTTCGAAACCCTTTTTAATAAGAAAATCCTTAAGGCATTCATACCATGCTCTAGGTGCTTGCTTAAGCCCGTAGAGCGCCTTATGGAGTTTGTAGACATGAGTAGGGTTCTTATGGTCCTCCATTCCCGGCGGTTGCTCAACGTAGACTAATTCGGCGATTGGACCATTTAGGAAAGCACTCTTGACGTCCATTTGATAAAGCTTGAAATCATGGTGAGTAGCAAATGCAACCAATATACGAATTGATTCTAATCTAGCAACGGGAGCATAAGTCTCACCAAAATCCAAACCTTCAATTTGAGTGAATCCTTGAGCTACCAACCGAGCTTTATTTCTCGTCACAACTCCGTTCTCGTCTTGTTTGTTGCGGAAGACCCATTTGGTTCCAATCACGTTTTGATTTGGCCTTTCCACCAACGACCACACTTTGTTTCTAACGAAGTTATTGAGCTCTTCATGCATTGCCATCATCCAATCCGGATCCTTCAAAGCATCTTCTACCTTCAAAGGTTCCAAAGTAGACACGAAAGAATAAAATTCGCAAAAATTAGATACTCTTGAGCGTGTCGTTACCCCCTTTTGGATATCACCAAGGATATTATCGACGGGGTGGTCTCTTTGGATACTTTGATGCACCCTCGGATGTGGCATTTGAGAGACATGTTGGATTGGTTCAAGGTCTTCATCTTGAGCATCCTCCACGAGTTTGCTTGTACTCCCTTGAGGAATGTCTTGACTTTGGCTTGAAGTAGGAGGCTCGACTTGTGTAGATGAATTTTCTTGGTGCACCTTTTCTTGCGGCCTCACTTCACCTATTGCCATCTTCTTGATTGCAATGCTTGGTTCTTCCTCATTTTCTAGCACATTCAAATCAACTTGCTCTACTTGAGAGCCGTTAGATTCATCAAATGTCACGTCTCTCGCTATTTCAACACAACCCGAAGTTTTGTTGAAAACACGATAGGCGTAAGCATTTGATCCATATCCTAGCAAGAAACCTTCATCGATCTTTGGAGCGAATTTGGAGTTCTTAGGCTTCTTGTTTAGGATAAAGCATTTACTACCAAAAACTCTGAAATATGAAATGTTTGGTTTGTTACCGGTAAGGAGTTCGTATGCCGTTTTCTTCAATATCTTGTGAAGATATAATCGGTTGATGGCATGACAAGCGGTGTTGACGGCTTCCGCCCAAAAATAGTCGGAGATCTTGTACTCATCAAGCATTGTTCTTGCCATCTCGATCAACGTCCGATTCTTTCTTTCTACCACTCCATTTTGTTGAGGGGAGTATGGAGTGGAGAACTCGTGCTTGATTCCTTCTTCATCAAGGAATTCTTCGACTTGAGTATTCTTGAATTCACTTCCATTATCGCTTCGAATCTTCTTGATCTTCAACTCGAATTCATTTTGGGCTCTTCTTGCAAACTTCTTGATTATCCCTTGTGTTTCACTTTTCTCTTGCAAAAAGAATACCCACGTGAAGCGAGAAAAATCATCAACGATAACTAAACCATACTTGTTACCTCCGATGTTTATATAAGCAACGGGTCCGAAGAGGTCCATGTGTAGAAGCTCCAATGGTTTTGTCGTCGTCATGATGTTCTTCGCGGGATGACGCGCTCCAACTTGCTTTCCGGCTTGACACGCGCTACAAATTCTATTTTTCTCAAACTCAACATTAGTTAGTCCAATGATGTGATCCCCTTTGAGAAGTTTGTCAAGATTTCTCATGCCAACATGGGCTAGCCGGCGATGCCACAACCAACCCATGCTAGACTTTGCCATAAGGCATGTTTGAATTTTAGCGCTATTTGCATTGAAATCAACCAAATAGAGCTTCCCTTTCAAATATCCTTTAAACGCAATTGAGGAATCATCTCTTCTCAAAACGGTCACATCCACATTAGTAAATAGACAATTGTAGCCCATTTCACATAATTGCGATACGGACAACAAGTTGTAATTTAAAGATTTAACAAGAAGGACATTTGAAATGGAATGATCATTAGAAATAGCTATTTTACCTAATCCCATTACCTCACCTTTACCATTGTCACCAAACACAATATTTTCATATTGTGACCCTTTCTCATCAAAAGATGAAAACATTTTCTTTTCTCCGGTCATGTGGTTTGTACAACCACTATCAAGCACCCAACTTGATCCACCGGAGGTATAATCCTACAAGATCACATTAGACTTTGTTTTTAGGTACCCAAATCCTTTTGGGTCCTTGCATGTTAGTGATCAAAACTTTCGGTACCCACACCTTCTTTTTGCTTGCTTCATTAGAGTGGTGGACACCGACAAACTGAGCAACCACTTTGCCACGGTGGTTTTTCTTCAATATATAAGAAGCAAAGTGAATAGAATGAGATGTATGATGTTGAAGATGCTTCTTAGATTCTTGCCCGGTCTTAATGACTTGTGTGGTGGTTAATGGTTGTTTGTCATTTCTTTTGACAAACTTGATGCATTCCTTGCCTTTCACCACCACACGGTCATTTCCTTGCATTCATGCTTATCATATCCTAGCCCTTCTTTGTTTTTGTTGCCTCGACCATTTATGGTCTTATATAGGGCGTCCTTGGATTGATAAGTCTTTATGCAACCGTACCTTACCAAGGCACTTAATCTCTCGTTTTCGCTTTTTAATACTTGCACGAATTGAGAGTTAGTAGTGCAAGCATTAACATCAATATTATAGCAACGAGAGCAACCATTGCTAGTGGAAGGAATAGATGTTAATTGTGAATCAACAATTGGAGAGTTAATATCATTAAGAGATTCAATTTGCACTTCAAGAGCTTGAAGATTGTTTTCCAGACTTATGACATTCTCTTGAAGTGACTCATTTGAACCCTTAAGCATTTCAATTGAATTATTAGCCAAATCAAACTTTTTGGTTAACAATTCAATAGTCTCCTTTTCTTTTGTGAGGATCTTCTCGAGAGCAAGAGTTTTCTTCTTTTCACAAATTAGTAACTCTTCTTGCTTCTCGAAAGTCTCCTCTTGGCTATCTATTCTTTTCAATAGCTTATGAATCTTTGCAATAGCTGATTTGCTCAAATCACAAAATAGAGCATCATCATCGTCATTATCATCACTATCTAATTCACTATCACTACTAGGGGGTTTTGTTTTAGCCATTACCTTGCGCCCTTTGGCCATAAGACAAATAGGCGCGTCGTGGTCGGAGTCGTTGTCGCTCAATTCCCCGAAGAGTGACGTTGTTGGTGGAGCGGCTTCAATGGCGAGGGTGGCGACTCCTTCATCATCGGTGTCGGAGTCGGAGTCGTTTGAATCCCATTCTTCTCCAATGTGAGCTCGCCCCGAGTACTTCTTCTTATACGTCTTGTTCTTCTTGAGCGGCTCATTCTTCTTGGTCTCATTTGGGTTATTCTTCTTCTTTGGACAATCGACGATGAAGTGTCCAACTTCACCGCACTCATAGCAAGCCCTCTTGGTGTTTCTTCTTCCTCTTGATTTGTCATTGTAGTTTTTCTTGTATTTGCTTGACCCGTCATATTTGAGGAACTTTTTGAATTTCCTCACAAATAGAGCCAAGTCTTCTTCGTCTTCGCTCTCATCTTCCTCATCATCACTTGATGTTGATTCTTCCTTTTTGCTTGCCTTCAAAGCTATTTGCTTCGGTCTTGAGCTTGAGCTTTGCTTGGCAAGGTTCTTCACTTCTTTTGCTTCTTCCTCCATAAGCTCATGTGATAGAATTCTTCCTAGCACATCATTAGGAGTAAGCCTTTTAAAATCTTTTCGCTCTCGTATAAGTGTTACGAGAGTTGAATTCCTTGGAGCAAAGGCTCTCAACATCCTCTTCACCACGACGTGGTCCGTCATATCCTTGCTTCCAAGCCCTCGGATCTTGTTCACAAGGATCATCAAGCGATCATACATTTGTTGCGGAGTTTCATCATCGTTCATGACAAACCTCCCCAACTTTCCTTCAAGTAACTCAATCCTTGATTCCCTCACACTAGATGTTCCTTTGTGAGCTACTTGGAGTGTGTCCCATATCTCTTTGGCTTCTTCTAGACCATCAACCTTGTTGAATTCTTCGGGACTCAATGCTCCAGGCAAAACACTCGCGGCTTGAGCATTTCGGTGGATGTTTTGTTCTTGTTGCGGTGTAAGCTCCATGCCGTCTTCCGGCATGTCTAAACCTGTACACACAATCTTCCAAACACTAGGATGGAGAGACATCAAATGCATTTTCATTTTGTGCCTCCAAGCGGAATAGTACGTGCCATCGAAAAATGGTGCACGCCCGGAGGGCACAGTAATATAGGAATGCGAAGAAGAAGTATTCAATTTTTCATAATTAAAAGGAATTTGAGCTCCCTGTGGTGACGTTGAGGTGTCACCTTCCTTGGTCCTCGCGGGAGTTCCAAGTCCGGCCTTTGGACTACCTTCTTCCCCCGACACAACAACCTTCAACCCGGTGTTGGCCATCACGTTCCCTTCAAGTGGTTAAGCCTTCGAGAAGGTTTGGCTCTGATACCAATTGAAAAGATGAGAATGTTGCCTAGAGGGGGGGGGTGAATAGGCAATTTAAAATTTAAACTAAATTTGTCGCAGCGGAAAGAGTATCGGAACTTTCGGTATTGGATCGGAACTTCCGATATAATCGGAACTTCCGATACCAGTTCGGAATGTCCGATCTACTTTAGACACGGACAATTAATCACTGAAAGTAAAGAACTTGGAAAGCAATCTGAGAACGTTGTATCAACTAAATAAGGAAACAAGTTTAAGTAAAGTAAAGTAAAGACACGGATTTGATCCCGGAGTTCGGATTCTTGAGGGAATCCTACGTCTCCGTTGAGGAGGCTCCAAAGAGCCGGGTCTTTTCCAACCCTTTCCTCCCAAACCTCGGTCACACTTGAGGCTTGGTTCCACTATTGGTTCCTTTCCTTTCGGAGGCGGAGCCGGCCTTCACAAACTTCTCACGGCGTCCCACAATCCTTAGGAGCTCGTGATCAACACTTAGCCGTCTAGGAGTCCTTCAACCTCCAAGAGAAACAAATACACCGTTGAACGATCTTGGAGGAACACTCTTAAGCTCGAGATGAATGACACTTGCTTTTCACTTCAAACTCTAGATCTCAACTATTGTCCTCACTCTCTAGATGATCCCTAAGATCAAAGAGGGGGACTCAATAGAAAGCTAGAAGGTGCTCAAGGTGCTCTAGAGTTCTGCCAATAAGAGTGTGTCACCCTCAAATGAGAGAGGAGTGGGGTATTTATAGATTCTTGCAAAAACTAGCCGTTATACACCCACTCAGCTGCATATCGGAACTTCCGATATCAACATCGGAATGTCCGATATGTGCAAATAATCAGAACTCGAGCGCACTTCAACTGTCGAAAAAGGTGCATCGGATCTTCCGATGTCAGCATCGGAACTTTCGATGTTCCCAGAAAAGCACCTCGACAAATGCTTCTAAGTCCATATCGGACTGTCCGATATAAACATCGGAACTTCCGACTTAACATCGGAATGTCCGATCTAATATATCGGAGTGTCCGATAATTCCAGAGAGCTCCCTTTTTCAGGTTTGAACACATCGGAACTTCCGATGTCAAATATCGGAACTTCCGATATTTCCAGAGAGCAACCTAGAAAGCATTAGCAATGTATCGGAACTTCCGATCGAAAATATCGGAACTTCCGATGCATCTACCACGCATCGAACTGAAGCAAGCATGCACATCGGAATGTCCGGTCAGATCGAAACTTCCGATATAATATCGGAATGTCCGACTTGAACTTTGATAAAAACACATTCCGGTGCATGCGCGGTGACTTAGGGTCTCAACAAGAAATAAAGTAGCATTCATCTGAGCATAGAGACTATCCTAGATCATTTACGATGCATCCCTCTTAATAGTACGGCATTCCTACTACACAAAACATAGAAAATACAAGCGTAATGCCGTTTTACTCGCGTAATCTTGTGTTTGAGGGTATCCATCGCATGTAGACGATCTCACATTGAACCTTTTACCTGCTCATAAGCTCATTGAAGACATTAGTCTCTTTAATCGCTTGTCATTAATCAACCAAAACCAATTTGGGGGCCTAGATGCACTTTCAAAGGCCCCCGTGTAGGCTCCCTCAGGCCTAAGACGTGGAATAGAAGTGGGCTGCAATTATTATTTTTTAATTACACCCAACTGGGGTCTTGAACTCGAGACCTCTTGGCGCTGATACCATATTGAGTTGCATGCACCAGCCAGTTCACCCAAAAGCTTAAGCTGATGAGGAAAGATGGGCAATTCACTTATACTTCAACAGTGTCAACAATTGCCGAGCAGTGAGTACCGAATCTGTGGCTATGGGTTACAACTTACAAGATTATTGCTGGATCAAGCGATTCGGAGAATAGGAGTGAGCATATTGTGCCTACTCTGGTGGGTTGATGCATTTGATGATTCTTACAGGTAGAGAGATGGCAGAGACCGTGTTTACTCCCTCCTTGAAAGGGATGAAGCATGTCAAGCAAGGTTACAAATCTCGTTTTTGGAAAAAAAACTCGGAGGTGGCCGAAATCCGAAATCTCGGCGAGATTCGGAAATTTTGGGCAAAATCTGGACGAAATGCAAAAACAAAATTTCAAATCCGGTTTTTTTTCAATCGGGAAATCCGAGATCTCGGGCGAAATCACCGAGATCTTGGTCCACATTGAACCATCCGAAAAATGGTCCAAAACACGTCAAAAAATTTTGAAATTTTTTTTGAATGGTCCTCAGACATCACTAATGTTCGCATAAAAATTTGAGAGGATGATCAATCATGATGAATTTTTTAAAAATCTAACAGTGGTAAAATCATGATAAAAACAGTATATAAAATCAGTTTTTGATTTTTCAAATGTAACAAATGAACTTCAAGTCATTTGAAAAGTTTTATATATGTTCATATGTATTGAGGGAGGTTCTTTCTTTGAAACCACCTGCAGTTCTGAGGGAGGTTCTTTCTTTGAAACCACCTGCAGTTTTGAGTTTTGACCAGTAAGAAAAGATCTATTGAGCTCTATTCCAGGTTTGGTGATATGAAGTTCAAAGCTGACCTAGCATGACGTGCATGCGATTGAATTGATGAAAGCCTGATCAATGCCATATATACATAGGTGAGTTAGTACTGTACCCATTTATAAATACATGTTATCTTAGGTTTTAAATTTTGCTTTTCAATATATGTCAATCAATAATTTTGAAATGGTTTTTGTACCACTGTTACCACTACACTTCTCTCTCATAGTAATACATAGATTGATTCCAACTATCAATGTCAATATCAGATATCATTTCTCTCTGCTGTTTCAATGCACTAGAAAAGTTCCTATATATTAAAAAAGTTCAAATCACTTTAGAAAATTTTGAAAATTTTTGTGAATGGTCCTAACACATCCATAATATTCCCATAAAATTTTCAGAAGATGATCAATCTTAAATTTTTAAAAAAAATTCAGAAAGTCCTAACCGACAAATTGAACCAATCAAAAAACGGTCAAAAACATGTTAAAATTTTTTGTGGATGATCTTGATCCTAAACCCAAGCAAATACAAAGCACAAAAACCAAAATCCGGCAAAAAAACTACCAAATCTCGTCCGAAATTGCCGAGATCTCGCCCGAAATTACCGAGATCTCGCCGAGAAATCCGAGATTTGATTTTTTTTTTGAATTTTTTGAATTTTTCGGGATATTAAATCTCGGAGGGGTCCGAAATCCGAGATTTCGCCGGGATCTCACCGAATTTCGCCGAAATTTGGATCCCTGATGTCAAGTCAGAGAGCGGGGTCATACTCACCAAGCCCTTCCTTGATGTGTGCAAGCAATTCTTGCCTGTCTTGGGTAACTCCCTTAGTTCGTGTTTGCCATCAACTCACTTCTCTTGTGATGCGCTGGACTGTTAGTCGCATGAGGTTCAGATCATTAGCTAGGTTGCTTTATTGAATTTGTGATGAACTGATGACTGTGTTTAGTTCAGTTGTGGGGTGATGGCGTGCAGCAGTAAACATCCAGTGCTGGGTTGTTCTAACTTGTATTGCTGTACATGTAGTCTTGCTCCAAATACCTGATTTGACACATCTGTCACCTGAGCAGGTTTGATTTGTGGGAAAACACCGTTATTCTAGTGTGGGAGTTCAGTACTCAGTAGAGTCATCTGTCTTACTCTGAACTTTAGTTTTTATTGCTCTTGATATGCTGGTAAATGTTGAAGAATTGAGTACAGATCTTTGTTGTGCTTGTGTTAGGCCTTCAATCAAAATCTTTTGTGTTGGCTTAAACTATACAGGACATTAAGTCTAACAACTGTGGCTAAATTTTCCTTTGTGTTGAGCCTTGCTTATTGGCGTTGCTTAAACAAGAAATTCTTCCATAGCTTTCATTGCTTTCCCCGTTGTTCCCTGCTTTTGCACACCAGTTAAATTTGGAGCTGCTGTGGCACTTGTGAAGAGTGACATTGGTGGTAATATCATGGTAAGCATCCCTTTCTGCAAGACACGATTAATAAAAAAGTCATGTTCCATCCCTCATTTGTGTTAGTAAATAATTGGCGTTGTTAATGTGGTAAACTAAAGCTGTAAATCATGTAATTATCCCATTTGGAGCCCTCAGATTTTCTATTTCATTTTGTCAAAAGCTGATGTGATCCTCTCTTGTTAGAGGCTGGAAAATACATATTCTTCAGAACCATCAAAATATGAGCATTTGTACATCATGGTTCAAGAAGAAGTTCAAAACAAGACTGCAAAAGGTTCATCGAGCTGCACAAATGGACTTTTGTGGCTCACAAGGTGCTTCAAATTCTCTTGCATAATTTGTCACTTTTTCTTTGAGCTTAATCAGCATGCCAAGTACCAGACTTGTATTCACTCTGCCTTTCAGGGCTATGGACTTCCTGAAAGAGAGAAAGGTTTGGGAGAATAATGAATTAATTAATGGGGAGCAAAGGCTCACGTACATATAGGCAAGGATGTCCACGGAAACAGGAAACAATCCTAACCAGGAAGATCCTTGCCTATTATAACCAACTAACCAAACAGGGAGGGGGCGCATGCCTTGTGCAGCCGCACCTCCCTAAACCCAAAGAGGGCTTGCCAAAGATAGCAAGAGCCCTGCCTATTATAGACTATGCTAACACCCCCCCGCAGTCGAAGCGTCAGCCACTGCACACGTTGAGACTGGTTCTAAATTCTGTGAAAATGGTGGAAGAGAGACCCTTGGTGAAGATGTCTGCATACTGCGATGTGGTTGGCACGTGCAGGACGCGAACATCACCAGCAGCAACCCGTTCTCTGACAAAATGAAGATCAATCTCGATGTGCTTGGTGCGTTGATGCTGGACGGGGTTGGTAGACATGTAGACGGCGCTGATGTTGTCGCAATACACCAGCGTAGCTCGGCGAAGAGGGGCGTGAAGCTCCAGAAGAAGCTGGCGCAACCAGGTGGCCTCAGCGACTCCATTAGCCACAGCGCGATACTCAGCTTCAGCACTGGACCGCGAGACGGTGTTCTGACGCTTGGAGGACCAGGAGACGAGGTTGTCGCCAAGGAACACAGCATAGCCCGAGGTGGACTTGCGCGTATCCGGACAACCAGCCCAATCAGCATCAGTGTAGACCGCAAGATCTGTAGCCGAGGTTGGTCGCAGCTGAAGACCCATGTCAAGGGTGCCACGAACGTACCTTAGAATCCGTTTCAGCGCAGCAAGATGCGGCTCCCGGGGGTTGTGCATGTGAAGACAGACCTGCTGGACAGCGTAGGCGATGTCAGGCCGGGTGAAGGTCAACCACTGCAGGGCACCAGCAAGACTGCGAAAGTCAGAGACGTCGAAAACTGGGGCACCATCTCCGGCTGTGACCTTGGGGTTGGTGTCAACCGGCGTCAAACATGGCTTGCACTCGGCCATGCCAGCGCGGTCAAGAAGTTCCATCATGTACTGTTTTTGAGAAAGGAGAAGACCATCGCTGGAACGCTGGACATGCATACCTAGGAAGTGATGCAGTTCACCAAGGTCCTTCATGGAGAACTCCTGTTGTAGAGCCGAGATGGTCCAACGGAGGAGAGCTGATGAAGAAGCCGTGAGGATGATATCATCGACATAGAGCAGCAAGTAGGCGAGGTCCGATCCGCGGCGGTAGATGAAGAGCGACGTGTCGGACTTGGCTTCGACAAAGCCAAGGGAAGTCAGGTGAGTGGCAATCCTAGTGAACCATGCGCGAGGGGCCTGCTTCAGCCCGTAGAGAGACTTGTTTAAGCGACAAACAAAGTCTGGGTGAGTAGAATCCTCGAATCCGGTCGGCTGAGCGGAGTACACTGTTTCAGACAGCGTGCCATGGAGGAAAGCATTCTTCACATCAAGCTGGTGTACGGGCCAGTTGCGAGAGAGAGCCAGAGAGAGAACAGTGCGAACTGTAGCGGGCTTCACAACTGGGCTGAACGTCTCAGAGAAATCCACGCCGGGGCGCTGAGTGAAACCCCGGAGAACCCAGCGCGCCTTGTACCGCTCCAATGTCCCGTCGGCGTTGAACTTGTGCTTGAAGACCCACTTGCCCGTTACGACATTAGCGTGTGGTGGACGGGGCACGAGATCCCAAGTATGGTTCTGCAGAAGGGCGGCATGCTCATCCTCCATAGCGGCACGCCAACTCGGGTCGGCAAGTGCGCTGCGGTAGGTCTTGGGCACGGGAGACAGGGGCGCAGCATGGAAGAGCGCAGGAACACGGAACCCGCTCTTAGCGCGCGTCGCCATGGAGTGCTGGTTGATGACCGGTGGCACGGCAACAGCACCCTTGGGGAGAGGCACAGGAGGCGGGGAAGAAGGCTGTGCGGGTGGTGCAGACTCGGCCATCACAGCGGGCTGGCGGTCCTGGCGGGAGTAGACGTTGGTGATGACCCGCTCCTGGAGCGACGGGAAGCCCGGGGGCGGCCCGCGAACTAGAGACGCAGCTGGTGAGGGTGGCGTGGCCGCGCGTGGCGCGGGTGAGGGCGTCGAGGAGTGTCACCCAGGAGGAACGTAGAGGGCCGGCGGGACGGGCACGGAGTCCTCGAGAGCAGCCACAGAGGGGCGGTGTGCACCCTCAATGGGTGCTGAGGCGCCGTCATCGCCAGGACGTGTTCCTGCAGGAAAAGTGGTGTGCTGTGGTCCAATAGGAGCTGTCACAGCGTCAGAAGCATCAAGAAACTCAAAGGTCTCGGGAGTGCGAGGGCCATCGCGATCAGCAAAGGGAAAGGTAGTTTCGTCGAAGATAACATGCCTAGAGATGATGATGCGATTGGAAGAGAGGTCAAGACAGCGGTATCCTTTATGGTGGTCAGAGTAACCAAGGAAGACGCACAGGGCTGACCTGGGAGCGAGTTTGTGAGTGGCTGTTGCAGACAGGTTTGGATAACACTTGCAGCCAAAGACTCTAAGATGATCGTACGCCGGCGAGGAGCCATACAGGGCTAGGTGCGGCGTAGAGAAAGCGAGGGTCTTGGTTGGCAGGATGTTAAGCAAAGCTGTGGCGGTGGAGAGAGCCTCAACCCAGTAGGAGGGAGGCATGGAGGCCTGAAACAGCATGGAGCGAACAACATTATTAATGGAGCGAATAATGCGTTCAGCTTTACCGTTCTGGGACGAGGTGTAGGGGCAAGACATGCGCAGGTGAATGCCCCTGGAGAGGAAGAAAGTGCGAGCGCTGGAGTTGTCAAACTCGCGCCCGTTGTCGCACTGAACGGCCTTGACAGAGGCGCCAAACTGGGTGGATGCGTAAGCAACGAAGTTGGCGATCGTGCTAAAAGTGTCAGATTTAACATGAAGAGGAAAAGTCCATAAATAATGAGTGCAATCATCAAGAATGACCAAATAATATTTTGTATCCAGACACACTGACAACTGGAGAAGTCCAGAGATCACAATGTAGGAGATCAAACTTATTGGACGCGCGAGACGCGGACACAGGGAAGGGCAAACGAACATGACGCCCTAACTGACAAGCATGACATAAATGGGAGCAATCCTCTATCTGACACGAGACGCGAGATGCAAGCTTCGCTAAAGCCTCATGACCGGGGTGACCGAGTCGACGATGCCACAGTGGAGAGGTGATTTTGGCGACAAGGGAGTGTGCTGGAGCAAAGCGCAGGGGGTATAGCGGCCCGGAGCTATTGCACCTGACGATCACGTTCCTGGAATTAAGGTCCTTCACAGAACAACCAGCAGGGTCAAACTCAATGGAACAGTTATTATCGGTAGTGAATTGGCGAACAGAGATAAGATTCTTAATAATCTGAGGAGAAACAAGCACATTATGAAGACGTAGAGAGTGAGGTAACTCTGCGGTGCCAGTGGCAGTGACAGGGATCATGGAGCCATTACCGACAATAATGGAAGAAGGAGCAGGATACCGCTGGGAAAAAGTTTGTGAAAGACAGGTGGGAGTAGATGTCATGTGAGAAGAAGCACCTGAGTCGAAGTTCCACTCGTTGGTCGCAGGGGGGTTCAGAGTCGTCGTGCTGAACGCGGAGGCCAACGACTGCTGATCCCAGGAGGGGAGGCCGGCCAGGGGGTCATAGTAGGTGGGCTGCCCCCAATGGCCGGGCGTCTCAGGAGCGGCAGGTGCCGGCAGCTGCTGCTGTGGCTGCTGCGCGACGAGGGCGTGCTGCTGCGGATGGCCCGGCTGGGGAATAGGCGCCGCCAGGGGGGACGGGGGCCAGGCCACATCTGGATGGTCCCTGTCCACGGGTTGTAAAACGTTGGCCACCAGGAGGAGTAAGCGGCCTTGGGGCCACCTGCTGTTGCCACAGTTGGCGCTGGCTGCTTCTTCTTCTTGTTATTCTTCTTGCCGCCGCGCTTTGGCGGTTGGAGTTCCTGGAGCCGTTGCAGATCCAGTACCCCGGAGTTATTCTTTGGCGTCTTTGAGGGAGGGGCGGGGTTTGGTTGGGTGGCGGCGGCAAGCGGCGGCCGGGGCCGTCTCCCGGGCCTCCATGGTGAGTTCCTCCAGGCATAGGTCGTCGCAGGCGTCGAGGAACGTCGGGAATGGTCGGGCGCGACGAAGAAGAGCGCCGACGTGGGTGAAGCGCTCGTTGAGACCGCGGATGACGTTCAGGACGAGGGTGCGGTCGGTGATGACCTCACCCAGTGCGCCGAGGTCCTCGGCCATCTTCTTGAGACGGCGGCAGTACTCGCTGACGGGGAGATCGCCCTGGACGAAGGTGCGGAACCTCGTCTCAAGCCGGATGGCTTTCGCCTCGCGGTTCCCCAGAAACTGAGACTCGACAGCGAGCCAGGTGGCCCTAGCAGTGGAGCCCTGGGAGGAAACGACGTCGGTGAGGGACCCGAGGATCCAGGACTTCACCACACAATTCATCCGTTCCCAATCAGGGGAGGGGAGCGAAGAGTCGAGTTGGACGTGATCCTGGAGAGAGAACTTGCCAAGGGTCAGAAGAAACTGATCACGCCAACGACCGTAGTTACCGGAGTCGACGTCGAGGACGATGTGGACGAGACTCCGGATATTGTTGACGGCGACGGCCTGGGCGTGAAGGTTGAGGAGGGCTGCGGCCTCCTGCAGCAGCATGGCGGCGTGGAGATCGGCCGGTGCTCCAGCGGAGGTGGAGGCGGGCTTGATGGCCGTGGCAGCAGCGGCGAGGGCCGCCCGCTCCTTGTTGGCGCGCGCGAGGGCGGCGTCCCGGGCCCGGGCAGCAGCGTCGGCGTCCTCCTCGGCTTGGGCGATACGGGCAAGGGCCTGCTCATACGCCTCCTGGCGTTGCGTGGCGTCGACGCTGGCCTTCTCCTTGGCAAAGCGCGCAGCAACGAGAAGATCAGCAGAGAAGGCGGAGGGATCAGAGGCGAGGGCGCCAGCCGCGGCGAGGAGATCAGCGGCGGCGGCATCCTCGGCGAGGCCACCCTTGGGTGAGGGCGGCTGGGAACCGGGCATGGCGCAGCACGGCGAGGGAGGCCGGCGCGCTAGGGCAGCGGAAGGGAGGTAACCCGGACTCGTGATACCATGAAAGAGAGAAAGGTTTGGGAGAATAATGAATTAATTAATGGGGAGCAAAGGCTCGCGTACATATAGGCAAGGATGTCCACGGAAACAGGAAACAATCCTAACCAGGAAGATCCTTGCCTATTATAACCAACTAACCAAACAGGGAGGGGGCGCATGCCTTGTGCAGCCGCACCTCCCTAAACCCAAAGAGGGCTTGCCAAAGATAGCAAGAGCCCTGCCTATTATAGACTATGCTAACACTTCCTTGTTGAACTATTCCGTAACCTGGTTGAGCATCCAGACTGGACTATGGCCCTATTAGTTTCAGTTTCTGGACAGCTTCTGCTTTAAAAAAGCGGATTATTTGCCGAACAGAAGGATTCTGGACAGCTTCTGAAAATCAGAAATTGATTTCTATATATAATCAAAATCTGACTGAAACCTAATTCTCACTGGTTCTTGCTGATTCTCGTCGGCTTAGTCCCAAACCTAGAAGTTGTAGCCGGCTCGGTCCGATTCTCCTATAATCAGAAGCAACTTCTTTCATAATTTAGAATCCATAATCCAGAAGCTGAAATGAACTGGCCTATGAGTTAAGCTTGTACTGCTTCATATACAAAAACTCTGAAGAAATGGCATGGCTGGCTTCCCAGCTCTAGTTTTACATTATAATCTTTCTGTCGATGTTGACCCACATAATCAGCATACACATGGTGTCATCATGAAATGAATACTTCCAACATTTTTTTAATCATAGATTCATAGACCATAGTACATATTAAGGGGAAAACCCGTGTTATCCAACTGAAGGCACCAAAGATGAATAAACACGGGCTACTCTTTGTTTATTAAACATGTTTGACCATTTGGTAAATAACTTTAGTCACAGATAAGTTTTTTTAATGAATGTGGAGAACAAGACATCAATTCATAATTGACTGAAGAAGTGCTTTGCTTTGTTGCTGATTTCTGATTTCTGAGAATTTGTTGAATGAAATTAAAAAAACTATGTCGTATGACTTGTATCTTTCCAGCAGCTTAAGAATACCAGCTTATTTGCTTGTTACAAATATGTTATTTGTGACTTTGCCAAGTGAAGTGTCGATTGAAATGATAATGTTACCATCCTGTTGCTGGATTTCTTGTTGAAACTAGGGGCAACATACCTCATTCTCTAAAATGAAGTTCATATGTTTATTAGGTTTCCTTTTTTTTCCCATTCGGATGAATTACTCATGTGAGGAAATGGCAGGTGGCTATGAAGCTTGCTCCTAATAGAGAAATTTATGGAGGTCATTAGTGGAACGGGTAACATCAAAGCAGATATTGAGAAATTGTGCACAACCTTTTATCCTTTCCTCAAAGAGAACCATGACTTTCCGATATGGCCCTCATTCATTTGAAGATTTTATCATTTGGTTTGTGTTGTCTGCTTTTAATGATATCTTCTACTATCTACTATTCTTGCAGGCCAGTGTGGGGCTCGATGATCTGAAGGCTTCTTTTAATGCAATACACTGCAAGAAATCACACAAAATAAACGTGTCTTACTGTTTTATGAAATTTTATTGTTACCGAGGATGTACTGTTTTCCGTGCCCATCTTCGGAAAATTTATAGGCAATAATAAGTCTGTCACAATGCTTGTGCTCAGGGTATCTGCAGTGGTGCCACTTCAGCTTACTATAAGGGTGCCAACTCAGCATTTTATTTAGGTGGATGAGAGAAAAAGAAGAGAGAGATATAGACTGACTACTAACTTATAGTCAGGCTATAGCTGATTCCAAAGCATTTATCATATCTTACATATGGGCCCATATTTAATTTTGTAGATAATGCTATAGCTAGTCCATTTGAGAGATTGTCTATTAGCTATCTATAGATGACATATACATTTTTTATAGCTAGTAGTTGACTACACCATTGCAGATGGCCCTCATGGCTACTTACACAACGAAATGAGTGGATGTAGCTATGGCAACAAAATTGCCATTTGAAGTAATCACCTTGTTAATTGTTAGCCAAAATCACATATGAAGCACTTGTACTCCGATAACTGTCCATCTTCTTCCCCGTACTTGTAAATTTGGGCATTTCGCAGATCTTAATCCCCTCCTGAATTTGCATCACTTTAGATACTGAACTTTAGCATCGACTTGAAATGTCGCTTTTTAATCTAACGGTTTACACGCAACCGTTTAAGTTGCAGTTACAATAATAATTGTGCATGTGATCCCTGTCCGTTCACAAACGGCACCAGCCACTCGAATATTTACACCCACGTTGCCATCATAAATTGGAATGCGCCAAACTCCACTAGTACAAGTTATTGCATGCTACTAGTGGAGTTAAGCTTGTGGACTTGCATGTGTCCCGTTGTCATCACTACAAACTAGTATAATGGCATTATAATACACAAATGAAAAAATGTGGTGGAATTCAAAACATATAGTCATGGGCAGGGGAGTGCTAATTAACTTCAAAATAGTACAGCATTATAAATGGCGTTGCAGGCTGCCAGAGCAAAGCCACTGGAGCTAAACACACAATGAATGATACATCAGTTAAGCATCACTCTCCCCAACGGTTTGAACCAAATATTTTTCAACAATATTAGCTAACACAATATAACAAACTGATGGGAGAAGTAGCAGCAATGAAGCTTATTCTTTTTCTGGCTTATGGCCTTCTCAAACAAGTGACCAAAGAAGAAGAACCAAACTTTAAACTGTTCACTTATCTGGCCTCTCCCACTTTTTTTTATTTTTTATTTTATAAAACTAGCCCTCCTCCACACTACATGACTGCATAAGACGCCTTCTGTGCTACAGTACCACAGAAAGCCGTGTTGTTGTGCTCCAGTCCGCAGCAAGTGCCTGCTCCCACGGTCAGAGCAAATTTCTGCATCGCCTGCTTGGTGCACTTCGCATCCGCGTCGCCTGGGCCTCCCGCGGTCCTCTAGCGTCGAAGGTGCCAGGTGTGGCTCCCGATCCTTCCATGGTGAGGGAGGAGGCTAGTTTTGCAAAAAAATTTGAGAGGAAATCATTTTTACAAAAAAAAAAAAAGAGAGAAGAGGGTCCAAAACAGTTCCCAAACAGTGAACACTTCCCAAACTATACGGGGGAATATCTTTGTTGGGACAGTCCCTAACAAAAAAAATAGTGCATGATTAATCCTATGATAAGTGCATGCACCAAAATAAAAAATAAACAAACACCTACACAAATTACATATCAGAACCAAATGATTTTTTCTCATGATTTTTTTTCGTAAGAGTTTTTCCACGTTAAATCAAGATCCACGGGAACTGGACCGGCCGCGCTTTGGGGATGAGGACGCTGGGCTTGGCTTGGCCCCAACAGAAACATGGGCTCGACACAAAACAGCCGTGTGACTGCCACGGTGCGCCCGGGGTTGGCCGTTTTTTTCGTGGGAATGGTGCGCCCGGTGTTTCAGTCAGACAACGCCCGTCCACGCGGAGGATTTCGAACTGTTTACTCAACTACCTCCTTCTTCACCTTTTTTTTACAAAAATAATTTTTTCTCGATTTTTTTTTTTGCAAAACTAGCCCTCCTCTATCCACACGCGACACGGCTCTTTCCCGTGGTTGTAGAGCATGGCAACTGCCCTTCCACGACTCTAGAACGTGGCAAGTCGGCTGGTGCCGCGCTCGGCACCATCTCTCTCGTCGCCCACTTCTTGTGGTTCTGTGGCGCGGCTTCTGGGCCTCTCGCGGTCTCTTAGCACAAAAGGTGTCAAGTGCCATCTCTTTGTCGTTTCTCGGTGCAAATGAGGCTAGTTTTACCAAAAAAATTTAGAAGGAAGCCATTTTTGTAAAAAAAAGTTCGCGAGTGGAGGGGTGGTGTGGGTGTGCTGGTAGGAGGGGAGGACGACAGACAAACTCCTCTTTTATATTAGTTAAGTGTTATTACAGACGGTTTGGTGAAAAGATCATCTGTGATATGTATTCATATCACAAACAGTTCCTGGTACAAACCGTTCGTGATACTTCACAGACGGTTCGTGTGATGAATCGTTTGTGCTTATCACATACGGTTCTTACCATATCCTGCAACTTTAACGGTCATGCTAGCGAAATCGTCTGTAATGAGACGTCTAATATAAGCCTTTTTGTATTAGTGTGAAAATTTAGGATTTTCATATAGACCAATAATGCTGATTGCTGAAGCTAAAATGGTGCACTCTGTTTCAGTTGAAGAAATCACGATCGATGCAGCTGCCCCCAATGGTGGAGCCAGGATTTGGGTAAGTCTCGGGCAAAAAAATAAACGACTATTACTAATGTCAAAGACTACAGATATTGAGGTATAACAAAAGTACACCACAAATACACAATTAAAAATAAATTTGAATTGTTGAAATGATTAAGCATGGAATTCAAATTTAAACCTAAATCAATCTATTTTGCATATAGTTTGGTATAGAAGCGCAAGTCAAATTATGATACTTTCCAAGCCTAAACAATATATTTAAGTGCATATCTAAAAACAGAAAGAACGGGGTTACCTTATTAACAGCAGAGCTACAAAGCCTTTCAAGGCATGGAGTAGCGTCCAAATTAAGTCTGGGTTGCAAGGCATTGATCATGATAAGTCCATGAAGCATCTACAATGGAAGACAGATCTTTCACCACACATTCAGTGCCCAATCTTAGAACAACTCTATTAACTTTTGGGAAGTCATCTCCTAAAGAATCACCACAATTAGACATAATGGATATGTAGTCCCGCACCTAGGTATTGTACAATGTACGAAGATCACACTAATTGAAAGAATATTTGAAGATTTGATCCTCTTGAAAAAAAGAATAAAGCTTTACCCCCAATAAATAGTACTTGTTTGGAGAAGAGAGGCAAATTAACCTATATTTCTCAAGAGGTTAGGGCCACAAGTATAGTTTTCACTATTAACAGGCCATAGATGATCTTCAAAAACATGTCAGATTGGTAACTCACTAAGTTAGTGATTTGAAGAAAAATTGCAAGTTGTTGGTCATTGCTAGTAATAGCAAACTACCATTCCAATTCTCGGACTCAAGAAGTGATTTTCCTTCAAATACAGGTACTGCTACACCACTATAATCAAGAGCATCGCATATTGGCTCATATAAGCCAATCGCTTAGTCATTTGATTTAGTCAGACCAACTGAATAAGCAATTATTAGTTCTTACATCAAACATGTGGATGCAGCTTTGATGTTTCGAAGAAAGGAGAATTACCTTGCATTAATCCTAAAGGTAGCTGGCCATGGCTTCTAGAGCATGCTCATGAAATCATCCCACTCTTCCTCCGTTCCTCGGGAACAATTCGCTTCTTCTGTAAGACATACACATGCATAGACATTCAAATTTCAACGTAAAAATAGCAAGAAGCTAGGCATCATCCGAACCAAGCGGCTTCACCTTTTAGTAGTCCTCGAAGGTTGGGTTCTCGATGGAGAACAGCTACCATGATGGGTTTCCCTCGCGGCCCACGCCGCCTTCTCCACCACCGCCAGCAAGAGGGAACTAGGGATTGTGCTTCCAGTCCAGCGAGTGAAGGAGCGAGCGCAGGGGCTGGGCGTCGGCGCAGGGGCTGGGCGTCGGCGCAGGGGGCGAGCGCAGGAGCCGCACAGGGGTAGCGGCTAGGGCTCCAAATCCAGTCTCCAGGTGCAGGGCGCGGGATCGCGGCGACGGTGGCGGCCGGCCGACGGGGTCGGGTGTGGCGCATGAGGAAAAGCTCGGGCCGGCGGGGGCGGGGGCGGGCAGCGGGCGGACAGGAGCGACGAGCGAGAGCAGCAGACGAGGGCGGCGTGATCGCGTGAGGCATGAGTGCGTGACAACGCGAGGAAGAGCTAGGCGTGCGAGGCTAGGGCATGCTCCTGGCCAGATCATGCTGGCCCTACTGGGCCATGGGGATTGAGGCACATCTGGGCCAATCTTTGGGCCGTATTTTGATTGGGTTACATTACTCTTTTGGTACGTGGGCTAGGCCTCGGGCCATGGTCTCACTGGTCCGAGGCCTGGCTCTGCCCTGGCTGCCCCGAACCTTGCATGCGCTCAATATGCTCGTTGAGTGTTTTGTTGTTCTTTCTCTGACAGAGAAATGGTTCCCCAATCCCCTACGGCAGGATGCCGGCCGCGTCGTTTGCTTTGCTGAGTTTTCCCTAAGCATACGCAAGACTGTTCGTTGCTCAACAGTTGTTGTTTTCGTCTATGCTTTCTTGTTTGAGACAAATGAAATCAAATAATAGCCGTCCCCAAATGCGCCAGAGATCGATCCACGGGAAAGAAGTCTATATCTGTGCGATCCAAACGCCTCGGCCTATCCGATTGAGAGATTTTTGTCAAGTTTCGCGGGATATATTGCTCATCACGACACGGTTGGCGGTTGTCATGCAGCAGCTGGGAGGTCCAGACCATTGGGCACGCCACGTCGTCCAAGCTACCCTGTCCTAGCCGTCTGTGCGCGCAACCGGCCGTTTCGTTCCATTGTTTTCATACACTACAAATGGCACCATCTATTAAATTTAATGTACAAATAATGGTACCATATATTAAATTTAGTGTACCTTAAAAGAGCTTTTAAAAAACTAGAGCGCCCATCAGATCAAATGAAAAATTGGCAGGCAAGAATCTTGTAAGTTGGGGTGCCCGTTTTGGAGGCTTCGCTGCGCACAATTCATGTGAATTGTTGTCCCACTGACGATGTGATGTCTCCACGGTTTTAAAACTGCTCCACGGCTGTAATTAAGCTGGGCAGCTGATCGCGCGACTCCTGGGCAGCCAGACTTGTGCATGCATCTAGCTCACATGCATCAGAGATTCAGAGGTGATCATCATGCGTGCTTTCCTACACTTTTGGCGTTAGGGAACTAACAATCTTGGCCTGCTTCTTCGGTGAACTAGCTAGTTTGATGGAGCTAGCTCTCCAAGCAGCCTCTAATTGATCTACATACCAACCTAAAGTTGTTTCTCGTGCCATTGTGCATATATACGTACTTTTGCCTCTCTTGTCCTTCGACCGCGACTCGCGAGCCAATGCCATACGTAAACTGAACAACTAAAACAGTCATCCCTTCGTATTAATTTATCTTTTGCTGTTCAGCTCAATCAATAGGCCATCTGTTTGCTAGCTGTTCGATTGGAAACAAATCTACCTGGATATAACATACATACGTACGATGATGCGAATTGAATGGGGGTCGAGATGTAGCAACCGTCCAAACGTCCGGTTTCAGGTCCTTGTTCTAAAAAAAGTTACACCAGTTGCCCATGGCCCTACTGGATGCTACTATATATGCCACGCATTCTTGATAGCCTTTGTTTGCTTCTTAGCATTTCGTAGTTTGCATCGGTCTCCCAGGTATTTTCTATTAGTTTCTGCCGACACCAGAATTCGGCCTTTATAGCCGGCATGATAGATTCGGCTAATTTGACAAGTTGATTTGGAAAATAAGGTTGATTAATTGTAGATAGGGCCGATATCGGTGGGATTATTCTGGAGATCGGGGCTAATATGGATCATATTTTACAAAGTTCAAGAAGAATACGATCGGCCTAAATACTATAAAAGAAAGCAATGGACGACAGAAAGAGCATCCAACAATCAATCAACCAATTTGTTCTATTTTTCACTTTACTTTTTGTTGGGTAGGAGTTGTATTTTAGACTTGTAATATTTTTTACTTTACTTTTTGTTGCGTATCATCGATTATTGATCGCATCAACTTACACCAACTCAGGTTCACCTTTTTCGTAGATCTAATTAAATTCAATTTCACTCAAATTTGACCGTTCAAAAGGAACATCTAAAAAAACCCCAAACAACCCAATATAAGAAATAATTTTATAAAATACTAGAATTTAATATATGAATAAATATGAATTTTATTACTTTTTTGTGTTGCGTACAAATGCTCTAAAAATTCAGCCAAACCATAAAAATAGCAAATTTTTTGAAGACTTTTAATTTGAAATCTATAAATCCAAATTGAGTGAACCCAAATTAATTTGAATTCTCTAGTATACCTTCACAAAAAGTTTCAAAAGATTTTGGAGCAATCAAGGCCATGAAATAAAAGCCCTAGCTACCAAACCAAAAAACCTCAAATTAAATGCATTAGGTAGCTACAGTGTGCATGAAAGGTGTATGAAGATTAGCCAAACATCGCCTCCTCGCTCCCTCCGCCTGTACACCACTGTCGCGCAGACGTTGCTGTGACCTCACGCCCGTTCTCTCCCTCCTCCCTACTGTGCACGCGACACGATCACACGACGAGCTCGCCATGCGGTCGCCACGCCCTACCCATTGCCATTTCGCCCAATCTGCCTCGCCTCCTCTGTCACTTGGCTAAGTCTACCGAACCTTGTTATTAAGGCTATACCGACACTCCACGCGAGCCCCAACGCCATCCACTACCCATGCAAGAACCATTGTACCACCCTCTCCATTTCATTGACGAGTACCCACAAAAGGGGCAAGAATCATATGAGCATTGTTGTGGAGAAATACTTCACATTTGTGGAGCCTTAGCGTCTTAAGCTTCTATTGATTGCATTCCAATGTTTATTTGCAGGCACTATCGACTGGAGCATCACCATGGCTCAATTTTCTTCTCCACCTTTGGCTGCGTGACACACCGCCGCCTCACCCTGTCTCCACTGCTCTATGGTACCTCATCTGCTCCCCCTACACCCCCTAGTGCTTTTCCCTCCATCTATCCGAGCGCGTTCACCATCTTCTTCACTCGCGACAGCTATCGCTGTTGGATTCTGTCGGTTACCGTCGCCAGGTCGTCGTGAAGCCACCCCATCCCTGTCGGGTGCTCCCCTAATTCGCCCATGACTTCCCTTCTCTCACCAAGCGCTCGCCCCAGCGATTCCGCCACTCCTCCGTCGCCGGCGGATGCAGCTCCGGTTGCCCCTACCTCGGTCACTAGCGGGTGGGCCCAGACAAGTAGTGACCCGTACCCACATGGTCATTGCCATGTGGGGCCTGGCTGTTAGTCGGTTTTAAAACCGCTGTTAAGCGCGCACAGAGAATACGCTTTCCTTTAAGGAAAGCATATTTCCTATTTTCTAGCATTTTTTTATACCCGAACAATTTCTAATCCTTATAAATTTTGCTAGAAAACTTCAAATTTACTGAGATAAGATTCTAACTTCATCTAAAATAATGAAGAATCTGAATATGCAAAAATATTTCAATTTGGATGATTGTACAACAAATAAGATCAAATTTAAACCCTAGGCTGCATATGCTCTTTATATAGAATTTTCACAAATCAACTCAAATATTGACAAGATAAATTTTATCACAATTATGAGGTCATATGCTCTCCAAATATGTAAAAATATTTTAAATTAGACTTAGTTTGTATCAAATGCTAAAATAGTCAAATTTCAATGCATGCAAATGATTAAATGGCTATAACTTGTGCAAATTTGACTCAAATTCAGTGAAATCAATTCCTCGAGCTTTTAAAAATGTTGTTATTATTGTGTATGAAAAAATATTTTGAACTTATTCTCTGTTTATACATGTGTAGGATTTAGAAATATTCAAGCATTTATTGTAAAGGCTTTGCTACGGTCACTCGCCTTGGTGGTGTTTGATTGTATCTTGTGGGTAAAGTGTATAACCTCTGCAGAATGTACAACCTATTCGAATAGCCGAGTCGACGGTATTGGATATTACTCGGGGATTATAGTCAAGGGTTAGACTTTCATAAAAAGAAACTTGGATTTATAGATACTTGGTATGGAAAAGATGAACTAGTTTAGGACGAGACTGTAATACCCCGGCATCTAGTATGCCCGAATGCTACCAAACATGGGCTAAACATCATCTAAATACCATAAATAAAGGTAAATTACAGCAAGAGCACAAAAGCTAAACACCGAAATTTCGGCAGCATCTCTTTTGTTTTATCATAATTTGAACAATAGCAATATCATAGCAAAATATTTCATAACATAAGACATCTAAAGCAGTAATATATAATGGATAAAATATCATCATAAACCATTAAACCAAAACCAACCACACAAACATCTATAGCTAAGCAAGGAGGATCAACAACACATTAAAATTATTCCATACACCTAGTTCAGGGCACTATTATTATGATCATGACTCAAGGTTGGTAAATGTGACTGGAACTACGTGAAGACGTGTAGCTAATGCCCTTTCCCACATGCCGGTGTCATGGTACCTAAAAAAAAAACAACATAAACACAAGCGTGCGTTCATCACTCAGCAAGTATATTGCAATGGTACAAACAAAAACAATTACATGGCAACAACAACTCACATCGTGTATATTATCTCATTCATGTTCACAAATCATTATCATCATCATTATGTATGCAATGCGATGTGATGCAATGCTCATATCTGCTTGGAAACTCATACCGGTATGGTTGAGTACACACCCGTCGGTGTGCACCCTCTCCCCCCTTCCATCCCGAAGATGGAGGGTGCCTACTCCTCGCTTCCCCACACCGCGGTGGATGGAATCACGATGTAGGACTTACTCATTGGCTCTCCGGAATAGTCATAACTTTCTCACCGATCTTCCCCGGACTAGTTATGACTTTCTCACCGCCCGGACCATGTATCATGCCGTGTATGCAAGTATGCCAACTTCATGAATAACTTGTACATTAACACATGGCATCATCATAGATAACTTGTACATTAACACATGGCATCATCACATAGTAAACATATTCATCATATCAATGGCAAACATTAAAGCATGGCATATGAACATATCATATATTCAAATTTCAATCTCAATCAATCAAACAAACTACAACCCGTTACCCACTCCAATACACTTGCCTCAACCACGGGCGACGGATTGGCGAGATGTAGAGGGCACTCCTGGGGTCACACCACCTGCACATAGGTACCACACACTCACAATCATGTCCACAAAACAGTACGCAAACCCTCATCTACCCCGACATTGCCAACTACTCGCAACACCCAAAAACAGAGGTTCTGTCCCGTCGGGACAGCAGCCTTCCAAAAGGCATAACTTGAGTTCTGGGACTCCGAATCAATTAAACGAGTACATACTCGAGTAGCTTAGGAAATTTCCCAACTTTTTCTAAGTATAAGTAAAGACTGATTCGGACTCTAAAGTGGTTTAATCTACAGAATACCGTGATCTGTTCCAATCACGTCACAGATTTTAACACGCTCGGTAAAATAGCCATAACTTTCAAACGGCTGATCGGAATTGGACGTTCTTTATACCCACAGAAAGATATTGAAATTATCTACAACTTCTTCAACAGGCGGACGACCAAATTCGGACTCTAAATTGGCGAAAAACTAAACCCTAGGTCGACTGCTCATGCTGTCCAAAACAGAGAACGTGGCAACTTCTAGATCTAATCCAATCTACTCAATTCCAGCACCACCAATTGATCTAAAAACATGATATTGATTCTTAGAACAGTACCTAGCCCAACCCCAAGGAGTCCCATGGCCATACCTTTGCCCGACGCACGAAAACCCAAAAGATCTCCTCCCGGTTCGCGCGATCTCCTATCTCGCTCCAAATCCACCGGATCTCCTCATTGCGGAGCGCTCCAACGGATGGATCTTCAGGTTGGTGAGGTGGAGAACTCCTCTAGGGGCAGCAAGGGAGGTGGAGAGGTGGAGGAGAGGTGGTGGCGCAATGGGGAACAAGGGAGAGGTGGGGCGCAAGCAAGGGAGAGGTGGAGGCACCACAAGGGGAGGTGGGGAAGGAGAGCGGCGGCTAGGGCATGAGGAGGGGGCGCACAAGGCAGGGTGGAGGTGCCCCAATGTGAGAACCCCCCCTTCCTATACCGTACTGTACGCCGTCTACTATAGCGTATAGCACCGTATAGCAACAGGAAGCCTCGACACCGAAAATCTGAATCTAAAAATTCGATCGACGGGATCGAACCCTTAGCTTCGGACCCGGTGCTCAGACGATCTGACATCGATCCCTGGATCAAGAGCCCAAGATCGCTGCACTCCACAACCCGAGTATCAATGCACGAAAAGATAAAATAATTTAATTTACATAACTGGGTGTAAATCTGGTACAAGTACAATCTGAGACTCCAAAATAGAACGACAGTGAAACAAAGACAACAAAACCAGCGCACTGGCTCGACAACACCCCACAAAGGCTCGATCGGAGGGAAGACCTCTGGCCGCAACACTCGCAGAACTGGGGCTCGCCGACATCCAGGACATCATCATCAGAAACATCCTCTGAGGAAAAAGGGTTAGCAGCAACGGTGAGTACACGTATGTACTCGCAAGACTTTAGTGTATGCAAATATAATTAATATGCAGGCTGATACGATTGAAATGGCTACTACACTAAGTCTATTAAGTAAAAGCAGTGATTTGAAACAGATTCATCGAAATGTAATACATAATTTGAAAGACAAAGATTTTGAATAAAACATATTTACAATATATGTAACATTTGAGTCTCTCAACCGCCACCATCCATGATCGCAGCTTGAAATACGAATTGACATCCATATATTCATAAATCCTCCAAATACCATATTCACTCATTCATAAATCCATCAAGTACCATATCGATCCACATACTTTAGATAGACTCCGAAATAGATTTTCATTTTCAAAACCGAACCAAATTTCTATACTTGATATGATTAAAGAAGATTTGCTCATAACCGTGAGCACGGCTAATCGATTAGAATTATTTGATACTCTGCAGAGTTTGCGCACTTTACCCAAACACAACTCAGACTTGCATCCCTGTCATCCAGGGTACACGCGATACACGAGGTATCCGATATACAAGAATGATCTATTCTTTCCCATCGTTGAGGTTATAGCCACACCTCAAAGACCGGCGACGATAAACCCACTACTATGGCGATAAGAGGCCAACCACCACTCGGCGGCCACGGAATATCCATCGTGACGACGGCGAGTTTTTGCCGCGGCATTATCCCATAGCAAGGCGTACACCGTTGTATCAATCAAACATGAACTGGAGCGATTCCCCGCTGCATAAGTACAAGCGCACTCACGAAGGTGCATACGGCGGGTCGTGAGGACACACACACCGCGCTTGACTGCTCAACACGGGGAAAAGGTCCACACTTCGGCCTACCAACAGGCATGGCTATCCCCTCACACTTCAGGTACTAAAACAGGCTGCCCCATCCCAAAGCATTGCGCGGTTGCACGGTGTTCATTCCACAACCGTCACAAGTTCGGTCCTTATATTTTTGCCTAGTGACTCAAGCGGGGAACTCCACTTAACTCGCCAACCAATCGCCACCATGTTTAACTAGCACATATTATACCTCCCGCCAAGTCTAATTACCAACTAGACACTGCACATTTTTATCAAATTACCTTTACAAGTCACATTTCCAAAACATTTCCAAAACCGATTACAATTATCATAAGTTTTGAGCATTTGGTAAATGACTGACTTTGCTCATCTCTATTGCAGTGTCTAAGCATATGCATTTACTAAGTCGTTTATACCCAAGTGACATTTTATTAATTGTCCAACCCTACTAAGGCTATCAATGAACTCTGGGAATTTAATTGAGGAAAAACCACCAAATCAGGGTATATCTACCATTCCCACAAACTAGCACTTTACTGAATATAAAAAATGCATATAGTTTGAGAAATCAAAGTAAACATCGTGAAATATAGGTTTCAAGATGGTCAAAGGAGGTGCTTGCCTTGTTGTTGCACTTCGGTGATGTCCGGGATGGTGTTCGGGTCGTTCGAGGCGAAGCCCGACTCGCTAGCCTCTAATCGGTCAAAGCAACAAAAACGACAAAAAGAAATACAACTTAGCAAAAGAAAGATTTAAATGCACAAATGCCAACTAAACATCAAATAAGACCCACTTAAATATTTAAAGGAGAAAGAAATGAAGAAAACGAAGAAAATGTGAAACTATGACCTATTATGTCCATTTCGGCCGAACAAGTGCCAAAATGGATTAAAACGTGCAAAATGAAGTAAAACCCAACTAAACTTAGTGAAATACCTAAAAATAGGTATAACATACCTAATGGGACTTATTGGAACTTGTTTGAAGTTGAAATGATCAACCGGAGCTAAAGCGATTTAAAACGGCGTATTCTTTACCTACGTTAATAAAAATACGTAAATTGAAGACAAATGCAATTAAATTTGCATGTGGAGCCTCAATATGGCCTCAGGTACATAACTAGGTGCTAAAACGCTCGAAAGATCGAAAAACCTTTCGGCCCTAAAAGCGACAAATTTGCGAAAGCGGTAGAAAGCGATCGTTTTGTCGGAAATCCGTTAAACGGCCAATTTTGCGGATTTTTGCACAAAACAGGTTTCCGACAACGCAACAAGCTAAAGCAAGATATTTAGGACTTAGTTGGATCGGTTGCAAAGCAATTCCTAATGAAATTGACCAAAATTGAATCAAAATGAAAAACCGCGGAGTAATTTCCAAAAAAAACCGTTTTGAGTCCGTATTGAGTCCAAACGCGATCGAATCCGCGTGTGGGTTCCCGATACGGGTTCGAACACTCAACACCTAACTAAAACGCTCGGTAGATTAGCAATTTGCATCAAATTCGCAAAAACGGCCAAAACGATCAAAACGACCGTTAACGACCAAAAACGATCAAAACCGTCAAAAGGTCGTTTTGATCAAGAATGTCGTGAAACTTCGTTCTGGACCCGCAGCTAGACACTTGGAGGTAATAATGACTTATCGGAGCCAATCACCGCCAAAATTGACTTAACCTACTCGGACTTTTGATCAAACGTCCGCGTAACTCCGGTATTTACCCGAAGTACGACAGAAGTCCGGAAAAGGGCCAAAATGGGATCTAAAGCACACGTGAAGCATGCTTTCAACCTTAGGGACCTTAAATGAGGCGAACTGAAGCGAAAAGCCAAGAACGGCTTTGGGCCCTCTAATTATTAAAATAAAATGCGAAGTGCTAAAATGCAAATCTAGCATTTTTAGCCACTGTTTTAGCCTCTAAGAAGACTAATGGTGAAGTCGATTCGTGCTCCGGAGCTCTAGGATTTTATTCAACCAATTGAGACCTAGAGCTGACAAAGTATGCTGCAAAATGGTCAAAACTAAACTCCGTATTTTTATCGGGGTTTCTACTAGCTAGAAAGCTATAGGGGCTATCCATTCGGTCATCGGACCTCTAGGATTTTTCGCAAATAGAGTGACCTAGAGTGACAACTTTGTGTAGGATGCGACAAATTGAATTCGACTCTTACGATCGCGACTACGGCTATCGGAAGAGCTAATAGAATCGTCGATTCAAGCTACGGACTCCTAGTATTTTGTGAAAACACTTAACACCTAATTAAATAAAATAAAATCCGGCTTATCGAATTGAATTCGATTCTTCCGATAGCGGCTCTAGCTACGAAGTGCCCACAAAAATTACTATCCATGCTTTGCTCCACTAGAACTCCGACAAATCGAAAACCTAGCATTAGGTTGCTAGATTTCGAAGGTGGTCAAATGCTAGGTCGATAGTAGAGTTAAATGGACCTAACGATGACTGAGTCTTGTTTACGAAGCACAATTGCCATGCGATGTTCCTAACACATGGTACCTAGACTTGACCTAGGCTAGGGTTTAGAAGAACTTGATGAAATGCGATGCTACGATGGGGATAGTCGTAGCAATGGCTAGAGGAAGTCGGGAGTTTAGAAATCAACCTAGAACTCAAAAACCCCATGCAAGCTCAAGGAAACATCCATGGGAGATGTTGGAATACTCACTTGAGAGGGTTCAGAAGGTGGGGAACGCGATGGTGGTGTCGATTCCCGCCTCCAGATCAAGTTTCGTCGGTCGATTCGCCCTCAAACTCCGGAATTGGGTGCTCCTTGCCTTCTTCTTCCTCTCTTTCTCCTTCTCCTTCTTTGCTTAGCACGTGAGGGAGGTGAGAAATGGAGTGGCTGTTGGTTTTGGGGGCAAGGAGGCAATAAAAGGGTATAAAGACACTATGCACTTATAAGGGGCATTATGGTCAAGTGACAAATCTTGAAGAATTAAACTTCCAAAGTTGATTTTTATCGATTCTAAGATATTTAGGAAGGTTTTTAGGTCAATTTAACACCTTTCCAACTCAATTTGCAATTACTCATGAGAGTGCAATTAATTTAGTCGGGTAGTCTAATGACCGCAATCAAATGGGAAATTGATTTTGAGCGAAGTTAAATAAGTTGTAGGGCTCTTTTTGATGCCAATCAAGTATACTCATCTCAAAATACAGAAATACATAAGAGCAGTGTATTATTAAACAGTGCTTGAGTACAAATGTGCAGTGATTCGAGTATAGAAATACCCGGGATATTACACCCAACCCCCAAAAATCTGGTTCCCCCCCACATGGGCCCAAACTCTTTCCCACTAAAGCCCACGATTCATCCCCTTCGGCCCAAACTCCCCCGGAGAGGCCCAAACTCCCGGAAACGGCCCGGAAACGCAAATAAACCTCATACCATATGGTTTTAACCTTAATTTCACATTTCATAAAGTTTTTGACCTCATCATTCACACTTTATAAGGTTACGACATTCCGTAGTGTCACAGAGAAATGCTTTACTTAAGAAAGTAATTGTGAAAGTTATTATTATTATTATTGTTTTACTGCTTTCCAATCTATTACTGTTATTTATGATTGTTGCTTATTGCAAAAGAACCATTTAGCCTGTTATTGGAACAAGCCATGCATGTAGCTATTAGAATTGCATTCTATGCATGACTTGTTGAGTGCTCTAAGTACTCACCCTTGTCACGACACAACCATTAGCTGAGGAGGAATCAATACCAGTATTGGAGGAGGAGTTCACTACTACAGAATGGCACATTACTATCGGTTTTTTTCGGCCATCACCGTCGGTTTTGGTGGCGATACAAAGTCCAACGACAGTGATAAGGTAGATATATCACAGTCGGTTTTTAACCGACACTAATAATACATTATCACTGTCGGTTCTTTTTAAGAACCGACAGTGATATTACACTTATCACAATCGGTTTTCTCTTAGAACCGATTGCGATAAGTATAATATCACAATCGGTTCTTATCTAGAACCGATACAAATGATTACATTATCACAATCGGTTCAGTTGTAGAACCGATGGGGATAATAATAATATCACAATCGGTTCTTTTTTAGAACCGATTCAAATTATTACATTATCACAATCGGTTTTTTTATGCAAACCGATTGTGATACTGTACATATCCCAATCGGTTCCAGTAAGAAGAACCGACAGATATCTTGTACATATCCCAATCGGTTCGAAGAACCGATTGTGATATCGTACCTATCCCAATCGGTTCCAACAAATAACCGATTGTGATGATGTTCTTGTCCATCGTCAGAAAATGGCCTCGCATTGACAATATGACACATTCATCACAATCCACAATATCACGTAACATATACATCACAATCTACACACATTGCATTAAAATTAATATTGTTTACAATCTGTAATGCATCACATTCACATTCGAGATAAATTTTGTTTACACTTTATGGACTAGTATTTGCTTGAATGGTCTCTATATCTACCATCATCCGTTATAACTTCGTCCGTACCATGGCATAAATGGTCTCGTAATTTCTTGAGATCGGCGTTGGTTAGGCTCTTAGGTTGATATCAATGTCCTGCAAAATAGATAGTAGTGCACTAATATATTTAAGTCTTAAATTGGAACTAAAACATGCTGATAGTATTATGCTTGTAAACAAATATCACATAGACAAGAGTGCAAATAATGCTCTATACCTTAGGAAAAAGATGTGAGCGACCAACCAAAATCAGGATGTGATGCATCACGTAAAAGCCGCATAGATCATCGCACCCTTGTTGATGACACTGTGAACAAAGAAACTTAAATTAGGAGACGAATTAAAAATAGGTGTCGAAAAAATCCTATGATAGACACTTGTACCTTGAAGCGCTTCCACTCGAGTTTGGTGCCTTGTTTATCATTGTGTCGGCCACGTTCGACAACGTAAGACATGAAAGCCCTATACATTGGAGAGATGCCATTGAGGTTAAAAATACGTAACGTAGTTCAATATGTAAAGTGTTAGGTTAGAGGAATGTACTTACTTCGCAAAACAGGCTCGATCGCATATTCCATCGGTCTATTTTCGAGCGAGTTCAACGTGTAGACCTTGTTTTGACTCGGAACAACCACAAGTAGAACCCAATGGTTGCTTATTAAGCGGTACACAATGCAAGAGAATAAGTTAATGCAAGGTTGAAGTGTGTACATGTAATTGAATTGTATAGTAGTACATACTCCTGGTGGTATGGGAAGAGAATGAAGTCCTTTTGCCTCCTCATGCAATGCCTCGCTTGATGTATCCTGCAAGGAACTCCGATTGATACTTAGCCATGGTCGCAGACACCATCTCGGGTCGACAAACCCGACAGGGTGTCGACCCGCCACGACTCGCTGCCTCATGATCCTGCAATTCATGTCAATTGTTAAAAATATAATACAAAATCAATAAATAGTCATCTCGATTGAGTATGGTGCGAGACTCACAGCGCCAGGATCGTATGGTAGAAATATCGACGGCTTTCAAGCTGTACATAAAGTCTGAGATCCTCAAAGCGGCCCAGGAAGGTCCCATCCTCGTTGCGGTGGAATTGGCGCTCGATACTTCACTATGAAATCGTGGCGAGGCTCGTCCTCATGTGACCTATCGATGTACCATCCATGTAGGTGGCGAGTGAACAAGCCCAAAGAATTCAATTCGTGGCTTGGGAGAAAGGGCTTTCCATGTATGTACCGCTTGTGATCATCGTGGTGTTCTGTGCCCTCGACAACTTTGCCTTCTTCACGGAAGGACTCTCTGAACTCTACTTTGTATCTTTCGTCATCGTGGTAGAAGTCCTTTGCGCCCACTGCGCACTCAAAGATTTGTAGGCTGCAGCGTAGGTGCAGGAGGTGCGGTGCAGCGTAGGTGCAGGTTGTGTAGCGAGGCGAGGAGCATGTGCGGCAGAGCAGCGATAGTAGGAGCAGGAGCAGGAGCGGCAGAGGAGGAGGAGCAGGAGCGGCAGCAGGAGTAGTACCAGAGCAGCAGCAGTGAGTACCATCGATGCGATAACAGGAAGCGACACGATGCTTGATGCAGTACTAGCAAAGATGATAGTAGTAGCAAGCGTAGCGATAGCGATAGAGCGATGCTTGATACCGGTAGTAGCGATGCAGCGATAGTACCAGCGATAGCAGTAGTAGCGATAGTACCAGCAGCGGCAGCGGAGGTGCTTGCACTACGACACCGTCGCGAGCCACTTGATGAACGACATCCGTGCTTGCCCAAGAGTGGTGATATCTTCGTTAGGGGGAACTTCGAGGGCATGAGACATGTAAACATCGTGGACATAGTCCACCTGCACCCTCATGTAGCCCATCCCCAAAGGTATACCATGCACCGTGTCATCCTCCTTGCTTGGAAATGCAACCCCGCGCAGCCTCAATCAGTATTCCGTCGTCGATCAGGACTAGCCGGCACTTGGCAGGACCACGCAAGAAGTGATCGACATCTTCATCATAACTGTGTTAAGCTTACTCATGTACCTTTTGGTGCAAACAGCTTATTACCTTGAGGTGTGGAATGCACAGTTCCTTATTGGAAGCGCCTTGCTAGGGCGTAGCATAGGCGATGGTTGAGGAATCTGATTAGGGAGAACATCGCCATCATCTCAGCCATCATCTCAGCCTTTAACTCCTCCTTCAACTCCTCCTTCATCTGCGCCCTAATCCGCGCCTCACGTGCTTCCCATGATCTTGCCCTGGCACTGGAAGCGCTCTCCTCTACAAAGAAGGACCTCTTCGTATACCCCGCACCTGCGGCAAGCACCCGCCCCTTATGATCGGGCTTCCCGATTGCCGAACACAGGATGTCCCTTGACCCTTGGCTTTCAAATGCTCCTTGCTCTTTCTGCAGGCTTACCTCCTCCTGCAGGTCGCAAATATAAATTATTACTAAAATACAATGGGAATATAATATGCAATGTACTATGTTAGATATCTTACGATGGTCGTGACGATCTGCAGGCGATCGCGGGTTTGGAATGACAATCTGACCGTCAGAGGTTTTCTTCGTCCTCGCTAATACCCAGTCGCGTGCCCGCTCCTCGCATATGTGGGAGTAAGGCATCGTTGTCCCAGAGGTTGCACACTCCTCTGCTAGTCGCACCCACTCAGCCTTCTTCCCTACATACCCCCCGGAACCGAGGTGGTGCGGCGTGTGTGTTACGCCTCTGTATAGCGATATTCTTCTCTCTCGGCTCCTCGCCTCGGCGTATTCCTCATCCTTGCAAACTCCTCCCAAACCTCGGGTGTAACAAATGGATAACTTTGGAAGGAGTACGGTCTTTCAACACGTACTTGGCATGCATGGTCACCTGAAATGCCTCAAAGCCACACCCATTCTCTTCAAGGCGCACTGCCTCGCATTGATTTCATCTTCCTCTGGTATAATCCATTTTCCCTTAACCCGTCCCACGATCGGTTCTTACGCTCGTCGCTTACTTCCTTCCTCCAGTCCTTAATTGTGATCGCCACTCGCTCCCTCACCAATTGGCGAGAAAAGAGGAGTAGCGCCCCTTAAGCAGGCCAGGACCGTGCAAACCCCACGGCATTGAAGCGGAGCACTTGCGGCGTTCTCCCTGTGGCTCCTTTATTCGGTCCTCGGCCTTTCTAACCTTCCTCGATGGGGTAGCAGGACCTTCTTCTCTCTCTGGCGTTGAGCCGGTGCTCTCTCTTTGCGACATTTCGAAGTAAGTACGTATATGTCAAACCTAAACTTCATGAGAGGAAGCAATTCAAATTTCAAATAATAGAAAACAATTCACATGTCTATTTGTAGACCGACTCAGTAATGCGTGCGTACCAACGATGACTCCTAATCTCTAATTAGGTTAGGTCCTAATCCCATTCGAGGATATGTGGTTCGAGCAAGTTCCTAAGCTGTTGTACAACTCTAGAAAATTTGGCGACATCTCTCATTTGTTCTCCAAATACACGTCTCGACAACAGGTCAAGAGGGTGTGTATTCGAAGAACACCAGGTGAGATGTCGCCAAACTTTCTAGAGTTTGTACAACGACTTAGGAACTTGCCCGAGCCACATATCCTCGAATCTGCCCAAAAACGTGGACAATTGAGATCGCTTATTTATAAATATGCCATTTTAGCATACTTATAAACAAGCACCCTCGAACGGGAGACGCATAGGTTACGCAACTAAACTCGATAATACAGTGCGATAATATAGCATGTGTTACAAGTTTCAAATTGCAATGATGGATTGCTCTCGATTGCTATAGAAGGGTTGCTAAATTAATTAGCCGTCCAACTTCTAGATGGCCAATATATCACCGGCTATTACATCTAAAAATTTCAGGATTACAACCCTAGAACAGCCTTTGCTCTAGCAGAAAACAACAAGTACAAAGATAGCACGTAATGAATATAGCACTAATCTAACCCTACCACAATGCATTAAGAGCAAGTGCCACCAAATTGTCGACTAAGAGCATAAAGGAATAAGCACAAGCCTTTGCTCGACCCTAGAACAATGCATTAAGAGCAAGTGGCACCAAATTGTCACTAAGAGCGGTGTTGTTCTAGGTCTAGCAAGTTCCTTTAATGATCGATTAATCAAGCCTCATTCAAAAGCAATCATCATCGAGCTATTTACAACCAATTACAGCCCACAATCAAATGCATCTTCTGATCTGGCGCCGAACCGAGTCGGCAATGGGGAGGAGCCGATGGGGACGCGCCGATTGGGGGAGGAGCCGGAGGGGAGGCGCTGGGAGGAGCCGGAGGGGAGGCGCCAGGGGAATCGCCGGAGGGGAGGCGCCGGGGAGGAGCCGGAGGGAGGCGCCAGGGGAATCGCCGGAGGAGGCGCCAGGGGGAATCGCCGGAGGGGAGGCGCTGGGGAGGACCCGGAGGGAGGCGCCCGGTGGGGAGGTGGTCGAGCTAGGGTGTGGGATCGAGGAGCCGGAGGAGGCGCCCACGGTACCCGCCGATGGGGAGGCGCCGGGAGGAGCCGGAGGAGGCGCCAGGGGAGGAGCCGGAGGAGGCGCCCACGGGGTACCCGCCGATGGGGAGGCGCCGGGGAGGAGGCGGAGGGGAGGCGCCGGTGGGGAGGTGGTCGAGCTAGGGTTGTGGAATGAATTGAAACGAAATCGGTCTTGGCGCCCGAAATGAATCGAGTATGCGCGCCGAAATGAAAATGCTCGGGTTTTATCACGGTCGGTTAACCAAAGAGACCGATCGCAATATGTGGAGTATCCGTGTCGGTTCTATAGAAAAACCGATCGCAATATGTTGAGTATCCGTGTCGGTTCTATATAAAAACCGATCGCAATATTTGAGATATCTGTGTCGGTTCTATAGAAGAACCGATCGCAATTATACTATCTGTGTCGGTTTCCTAAACGAACCGATTGTGATGACTATGATCCAATTTCTATTTTTTTTTAAAACAGAGTCTTCATTCAAAAGAGTCGAATAATTCAAATCTTTATCAAATTTGCTATACTATAAGATCCATTTGACATATATATTCCACAAAATGCTACATTAATACAGGGAATTCTTACAACTTAATTTATTTAAAATACAACCCTTCTTGATGATCTACACGCATGTAATGTGTTCCATGTGTGCCGTCGTCACCGCTAAGACATGCCCCATCCGCAAGCGGAGGTGTTTCATCAAATTGGTTGTACTCTTCTTCATCTACGACATTTTCAACTCCAACAATCCTCCTCTTGCCATGAAGTACGACGTGCAACCTCGGATTGGCCGGATCACGCACGTAGAAAACTTGAGTTGCTTGCTTTGCGAGGACGAACGGTTCATCTCTGTAGGCCAGTCTATTCAGATCAACAATTGTAAAACCTGTCTTGTCGACCTTAACTCCGTGAGGAAGTCTCACCCACTTACATCGGAACAATGGAACTTGGTATATTCCGTAGTCGAGCTCCCATATTTCTTCGATCATCCCGTAGTAACAGTTCATTGCGATTGTGATCCTCTAATTGAGTGATCATCGGACAAAGCATCTATGCTCACACCACTGCTTTGCACTGCATTTTGCATCTTGACTTTCAGTATAAAATGTGTAGCCATTAATATCGTAACCTTGCCATGTACGTATATTAAATCTTGGTCCGTCGACCAACCATTTGACATCCTCGGTACTAACGGAGACCTTCACCTTTTCTTTGAACCATGTGAGGAATCGATCGTTGTGTTCTCGTGTGATGGAAAGCTCATCCATAAGTGGATTCTCTTCCCGTAATATCAACTTGTGCTGTTGGATGTATGGATGAACTTCTGCATTTGTGTTGCAAGGCGTGAAATGCGCTTTACAAGACATATCAAATTGTGGGCTCATTAGATTTGACCCAATGGTTCCTTTGCCACCAAGTACGCCCTCATGACGAGATATAGGAACACCAATCGGTTGTCTTTTACCTAGGTAGTCCACGAGAACTCAATAACCTCTTGATCCCATAACCTTCAATAATACTACCCTCAGGCTTCGACCTATTCCTCACGTATGACTTTAATATACCCATGTACCTCTCGAGCGGATACATGTAACGCAGAATGCGGGTCCACAAATCTTAATCTCTCTAACAAGGTGAACAACGAGGTGGACCATGACGTCGAAGAACGACGGGGAAATGCATCTCAAGGCGACAAAGAGTCTGCACCACCTCACTCTGTAAGTTGTCTAGTATATCGGGATCAATAACCTTGCATGAAATCGCATTGAAGAAATAGCATAGCTTCGTGATTGCCAACCTGACGTCATATGGTAGGATATTTCTGATTGCAACAGGGAGCATTTGGGTCATCAAGACATGACAGTCGTGGGACTTCATACCGATCAACTTCAAATCATTCATAGACACAAGCTTCTTAATGTTTGCGGAGTAGCCCGATGGAACTTTAATATCGTGGAGACACTTGCAGAGGTCTTCTTTCTCTTTCTTGGATAAGGTGTAGCATGCAGCGGGGATGTACGGCCCTTTTCCATCCTCCTCCATCACTGCAAGCTTGGGCCTGATCCCCATGTAGGTCATATCACGGCGAGCATTCAAACCATCCTTGGTCTTCCCAGGTATGTTCAGCAGGATGCCTACCAAATTATCACAAACATTTTTCTCAACGTGCATGACATCAATACATTGACGGACATCTAACTCCTTCCAATATGGTAAGTCCCAAAATATCGACCTCTTTTTCCAAATGGTCCTAGGACGAACAGATTTACGGCTCTTACCATACTGAACATCGATATCCTCTACACGTGAATATACTTGCCTTCCAGTCATAGGCTGCGGGGCTGCACGAACTTCCCTCTTTCCATCAAATTTGTCATCCATCTACGATATCGATGACTTCGGGGTAGAAACCTACGGTGACCCATGTACACCGTTTTCCTCGACCGCGACCACAAGCTATCGGTGTCCTCTTCACAAATTGGACAAGCTTTGGCTCCTTCGTGCTATAGCCCGCCAAATTACCAAAGGTGGAAAATCATTTATGGTGCAAAATATCATAGCCCGTAGGATGAAGTTCTCTCTTTTGTATGCATCCCACACCTCAACCCCACATTCCACAATTTTACCAAATCCTCAATTAGTGGTGATAGGTACACATCAATATCATTACCCGGCTGTTTGGGACTGAGATTAGCAACGACATCATGATATACTTCCGCTTCATGCATAACCAAGGAGGCAAATTGTAGATACACAACAAAGCGGCCAAATCTTGTGTCGATTGCTCATATTACCAAACGGATTCATACCATCCGTACTCAATCCAAATCTTATGTTCCTCATCTCGGCACCAAACTCCTCATGTTGCCAATTAATGTTTCTCCATTGAGCCGAATCGGCGGGATGTCTCAACTTGCCATCTTCCTTTCGGGATTCATAATGCCAACGCAACAATTTTGCCTCTTTAGGATTTGCAAATAACCGCTCTAAACGGGAATGATGGGCAAATACCATAACACCTTGGTCGGTGCCCCTTTTTCACATCTTCACCGTCGTCAATTAGGTTCTTACGCTTCTTGTCATTACGCTTCTCATTTTGTTTGTATCGGGTACACCACAAACAGGACAAATCTTGTGATTCCTTATGGACGTTGCGGTATAGTATGCAATCATTTGGACATGCATGTATCCTTTCTATTTCCATTCCCATGGGACATAATAGCTTCTTCGCTTCATAAATACTTGTTGGCAACTCGTTTCCCTCTGGAAGCATATCCGATAGAAGTATTAAAAGTGCATTGAAACTTGTATCTGTCCAACGGTGTTTTGCCTTCAGTTCAAACAATGCAAGAACCGAACCCAACTTGGTGTATTCCCCTTTGCAACTTGAAAACAATGGTTTGGCATCGTCATCCATCAAGCTTTTAAATTTTGAACTCTCTTTCCGTGTAATTTCCCTCCACATCCCGCAACATTTGATCTAAATTATCGTCATCGAACATATCACGCTCCAACTCGTGATCGGCTTCCACATGTCTTCGCTATGAGCACGCAGGTACTACCTATCTCCCCATGATGGATCCAACACGTGTAATTCCTCACGAAGCCACGTCGAATCAAATGCCCTTCAATTTGAGCTGAGTTGTTAAATCTCCTGAGATTGGTGCAATCAATACAAGGACAATATATGAACTTTACACCCCTCATAACCATATCTTCTTCTGCAATTTTTATGAACTCCTTAACTCCCTCGAAATTCAAAGCACTCACACGGCTTTTGTGATACATCCATTCTTCACGGTCCATCTACAAGTAAACCGCAAACAATAAATTAATAATGCCCTAATCAATGAAATAAAAGAAGGGTTGAACCCGAAAACAAAGTTTTTTTGTTGAATGATCTTATATAAAGAAACGATATCTCAGAGACCGACTAAGTACGTACGTACCAACGATGACTCCTAATCTCTAAGTAGGTTAGGTCCTAATCCCATTCGAGGATATGTGGTTCGAGCACGTTCCTAAGATGTTGTACAAACTTTAGAGAAAATTTCGGCAGCATCTCCCCGCTGTTCTCCAAATACACGTATCGACAACATGTCAAGAGGATGTGTATTCGGAGAACACTGGCCAGGGAGATGCTGCCGAAACTTTCTCTAGAGTTTGTACAACAGCTTAATTAGGAACTTGCCCGAGCCACATATCCTCAAACTGTCCAAAAACGTGGACAATTCGAGACTGCTTATTTATAAATATGCCATTTTAGCATACTTATAAACAAGCACCCTCAAACGGGAGACGCATAGGTTACGCAGCCTAATTAACTACGTACTCTATCATTGATCATATTAATTATATTGACACAATTATGACATGTAATGTACACATTGACCAAATAAAAAACTAATTTAAGTCCCTCTGCAAATATTGAAGGGATTTATAAGAATTAATGCTGATCACCTTTCGAGGAAAGCCACAAACGAGGGGAAATCTAGCTCCTGATCAAGCTAGCTAGGGTTTCAATTAACTTTAACCTTCAACGCACTGATCTCCTACACCCCCTCGTTTCTCAACCATACACTCTGCTAATGACACCAAATCAAAATCGAATAATGTATGTTAATACAAAATTGAAGGGATTCGAAGGAATGGGGCCCACCTTTTGAATAAAGCCACAAGTAAGCTAGGCAGGAAAATAGAGAAATCGCCTAGCGAACCAACTCGACGAGAGTTAATAAGTTCATCGAGTCCAGATGGTACATATATAAACCTAGCGAACCTCATCACAATCGGTTCTATACAAGAACCGTTTGTGATTATTTATTTATCACCGTCGCTTATATGTAAAACCGACTGTGATAATTTGGATCCTCAACACTGTCGGTTTCTTTATAGAACCGACACAGATAATGTATCTGTATAGGTTCTAAAAAAGAACCGACAGCAATAACAAAGGTCATCACGATGGTTCACGGATATGAACCGACACGGATATTACTGCACCCCCTCGTCTTCCCCGCCAATTTGACCGTTCAAACATATAGCTCCTTTCATATAACTCCTTTCATCGATATCGGGGGTACTCTTCCAAGGTTTGATCGCGTTCCTTTCTTCTCTGCAAGGTCTAACTTCTCTGCAAGGAACGTACGGTGACTCCATATAGCTCCTTTTCTGATCTCTTTCATATAGCCCCTTTCTTCTCTGCAAGGTCTAACTTGATCCTTTCGTCGACCGCAGCAATGGCAGCGCCTCCTTCTCGGCAAGGTCCGAGGAATCCGTGGAGTCACCGTGACGTTCCTCCAGCGCCCTTCACCGCCACGGCGGCTGCCAGCCTTCTCCGGCGCCTCACTCCGGCGTGGCGGCGGCGCCCACTGTCTCCCATCCCTCCTGGGCGCCTCACCCCATCCGAGCGCCTCAAAGCCAGCAGGAAGCGCCCGCAGAGATGGCGATCAAGACGGCGGCGAGGAGGAGGAGGAGGACGGCACGACGAGGAGGAGGAGGAGGAGGACGACGACGGCGAGGAGGACGAGGAGGAGAAGAAGGAGGAGGAGGAGGAGGAGGAGGTGGAGTACTTCGCCGATCACCATAGGGACCGGCGCCTGCCTAGATCGGGTTCATCATCGAGGATGAACCATCACTAGTCCGCGTAGTCTCGGTGATACCGACTCTGGCGACTCGGGTGACTCGGTGACTCGGGCTGGTAAATGTAATATATTAGCTGTAATATATGTTTAATAATTATAAACAATGGATGTGGTGATATATATTGTAATGAAAGTACAATCTGTGGAAGACTAATGTTATATATATTTTGCATCACTACATGTGTCTATATAAATTGTCCGAGAGTTGAACCGCGAGTTGGGATTCTAGCAGAGCGGTACTATTCATCGTCAGAAAAAACAAGTTGCACAAATATTAAAGCATGAATGAAGGGTAGATGAGGTCTCGTGTTGGGATTCTAGCAGAGCGGTCCGTGTTGGAGTTTGTTTTTCTTGTTCCCTGAAGGGGAAATCTGTGAGGATCTCACAATCGGTTCTGAAAAGAAATGATTGTGATAACCCTGTGCTCATCACAATCGGTTTCTTCCCAAAACCGATTATGATAATACCATCTCATTGCAATCGGTTCGGAAAGAACCGATTGTGATAACCTCGTGCTCATCACAATCGGTTTCTTCCTCAAACCGATTGTGATAATACCTACTCATTACAATCGGTTCTATATAAAAACCGATTGTGATAAAACAATGATTATCACAATCGGTTCTTATCTAGAACCGATTGGGATTATTATCGTATCACAATCGGTTCCCTCTCAGAACCGATTGTGATAACCTGTTACCAAGATTTCCAAATGGAATATACTTATCACAATCGGTTTTTTACTCAAAAGTTTAGAACCGACACAGATGAAGCGATAGTAATGTGTCATTCTGTAGTAGTGGTTCCAGGAGGAGCCAACGAACTAGGGGCGGGCTCAGTCAGTTGCCTGTGGCATATTGGTTAGCGCCACGAGTTATTTATCTCCGCTGTAGTTTATTTAATTAAGACTTTGCCTTGCGAGGCGTACTTTTGTAAGTTAACCATAAGGTTGACTCAACCTCTTTCATTATAATAAAGACTTGTTTGTTATTCTGCTGTGTATGATTGTGATATATCGATGTTGAGACTGTGTGCACTAGCGTGATCCTGGACTAGTGCTGATCACAGAGGGTCCAGATTTGCACGTTTGGGTCCCGACAATCGTTATGCATGAAAGATGAGTATGTGTTTCTAATACTTGTTATTCCTGGGCCAAAGCATCCTGGAAAGCATTTGGATATGTACATGCAGCCATTGATTGAGGAGTTGAAGGAGCCGTGGGAAGGTGTTTTGACATATGACAATAATAGAAAAGTGACCTTCAACATGGGTGTGGCTTATCTTTGGTCTATCCATGATTGTCCTGCCTACGGCATGTTTGCGGGGTGGAGCACGCATGGTCGGATGTCTTGTCTGGTTTGCATGGGTGACACAGATGCGTTTCATTTGAAGCATGATGGCAAAATCTGTTTCTTTGATTGTCACTGTCGCTTCCTTAATCGAAGTCACCCATTCAGGAAAGATAAAAAGGGATTTCGGAAGGATGTGGCAGTTAGTAAAGGACCGCCGAAACGTTTAACCGGGCATGAGGTTGTGGCGTGGCATAGTGAGTTGGATCTCACAAAGGATGGTAATGATGGATTCAAAGACACACATAATTGGACTCACATATCTAGCATATGGAGTCTACCATATGCCACTTGTTTAATCCTTGTGCATAATATTGATGTTATGCATCAAGAGTGAAATGTCGCAAAAAGCATCATTAGTACGTGCTTCGACTATAACGAAAAAACAAAAGACAATGTTAAGGCTCGTAGAGACTTGGCTGAAATCTGTAACTCATATATGACTAACCATTGGATAAGTCTCTTTGTAACTCGTATATGACTAACCATTGGCTAAGTCTCATTGTAACTCGTATGCATCGTAGGCTAAATATGGAGAGGAGATGGTTCGGACCCATGGTGAGGGCTACGGCTGGAGGGCAGGAGATGTTGACATCGGCGCCTTGTACCGGAGCAGTGGTGGCAGGAGTCACAGGAGGTTCTCCATGTTCGATGGATTCGTTGATTCCTCCATGGCTCGAGACATGACGAGGGAGTTTCGGGCCTCGTCAAGTAGCACACGTACTGCTCGAGAGGCTAAGTTGGAGGAAAATTTGAGGAGACAAGAAACTCAGTTACAAGATTACATGAGGCAACAACAAGAATATCATAGGCAATGACAAGAAGCCATGTATGCCTGACACTCACAATTGAATGTAAGTTCATTTCCATATCGCATACTATTTGACTTTGACGCTTTCAAACTGATTATGTGCGATTATTCCACATGATTGTATATCTACTGCCTTTGGAAGACCTATCAACCTTCCACCCTTTCGTTAATTTTAGGCTCCACCCCTTCCTGCATTTATGACCTCACCATTCATGGTACTTGGCTTTCTATTCGAGTTTTGTATATAGTTTCGTCAAATTGTTGAAACTAACCATTTGCCTCCTTATATGATGTAGGGAACAGCTGGCTCGGCAGCAGGCTCGCAGGGAGGCGATTGTTCACATAGTGGTGCCGACTATGGTTCACCTCAGGTGAATGAGGAGTTCAATGATGTGGTTAACTTGGGTGGAGGCTCCGGCGAATGAAGTTGAATGGTTATGTATGTTTTTGTGATGATTTGTGAGGGTATGCGTCTGATGTGGATTGTTATGTATGTTTTGTGATGATTTGTAATGTTATAACTGTTATTGTGATGTTTGTGTGAATTGTGAATTGAACTGTTATTGTGATATTTTCTGAATATACTGCTATTGTTTATCTGAAATGAAGTTGAACTGATCTATTTTAATTTTTTTCCTAGATTCCTGTATTTTCGTCGGCCTGGAGTGCTAGCCGACGAAACTACATATACATAATTTTGTCGGTTTGGCTCGACCGATGAAAATACTTATATGTATTTTCGTCGGTTTGGTCTTCAGCCAACGCAAAATATAACTATATATTTTCATTGACCCGAGTATAAACCGACGAAAATGAATGTGAACCACGTCAGCCTAGCCCGACAAATCACATTTTCGTCAGGCTGGCGTGGCCGACGATAATACACGTATTTTCGTCTGTTTTTTTTCGTCGGCTAATTTTCGTCGGTTAACCGATGAAAACATGTATTTTCATTGGTTATACCCTTATTTTCGTCGGTTTCTGGCCGATGAAAAATAATGGTTTTCCTTAAGTGAAAATAATACATGTAAATATACATAATCTAAGCTTTTTGAATTCGTAAAATAAAAATAAATAATTCCTGAAGAACAAGTAGTTATGCTTCAGCCTAACCCAGATGTAGTGAAATCGAGTTAAAAGCTAAAATATGAACTGCTCACTTGTACGTGAAATCATAAAACCCTAACCCTATGCCCTTACTTATTTTGTGTAATGATTTTAATTTAATTTTTCTATCTGTATTCTTTTTTTGCCTTATTGGAGTTTGTTCTTTGCTATGTATCGCGGTATGACGTATAGAACCCAACGTAGCAGACATTACAGTGAACGAAATTGAATTTGAAATCAACGAAAATGAACAACAAGGCAAGCACCTCATTGAACATATTGATCTCAGTTTTCAAAAATGCTTTTATAAATGTTTTAATGCATGCTGTATATTCATACAATTTTATATTGTGGATTGTGGTAGTTAAAATCTTCATTATGGATCTACTTAATTAACTTCACCTTGTGAACCATTGAAAACCCTAGACAACGGAATAACACATAAATATGTGGAATGGGTATATTCGTTAAATAACTGCATATGCTTAGTTGTGCTTTAGAATAAAAAAATGTACATCTGGATATACTGTTCACGAAGAACTTAACTGTTGAACTTGGTAATCATGAATTTTGTGTATAGACATGTTGGTTAGTATGATCAACGGTATGTTAGTAAAAATAAAATAAAATTATGATTTAGGCACATATGAATATTAACAATAGCCGGTTGTACATGTGACTTGCACGTAGATAGAGGAGATTTATCACCCGAATCAATATAAGGACCGAACTATGCTGTTGTTTTCATACCAAGATAATCATACAACCACAAGAGCCGGTATGGGACGGCTATAACTGATTAAGTTACTTAAAACTGGCTTTGCACATTAGAAGGTTGTAATAGCATAGGTTATTCCGGCTGGATTGCTCGTAGGGGTGTCCACACAAAGGTGTGGGTCGAACATATACCAATGCAATATTATACGTCTTACTATGAGGAGAAGTGGGACGTCGGGATGTGAAACCGTTTGTTGTACTTAGTGTACAAATATCTTCTACCGTCGTAGTAAGGGTTTGTCAGTACCTGGCTGGTGCAAAGTTAGAAATTAAGTAATGTAAAAGTTGTAAATGATTTTTCTGTGACACACCAAAGGAAGTGTGTTAATTTTGCATTGCAAAGAGAGGTAATAATTCCCTGTGGGCAAAACTGTATACCTCTACAGAGTTAAAACTAATCGATTAGCCATGCTCCCTGTTGTGAGCACTTGGTAAAGTCATTAAATAGTTAGAAATTTGAGATTTTCATAATATAAATTAGAATTGGAAAAGTTTGGAGAAATTTAACCTATAGATGATTCAACACTAGGCCATGTGTTGGTTAGGTTGATATCAACTGTTGTGGCATATGTTGGCAAAAGAAGGGAATTATGCGATGTGTTGGCTGGGAAATAATGCAATAGTTGCTTATAACCATTTGAGATATACTATTATATATATGCTTAATATTTTACTTGTCAAATTTCTTTACAGGTTATGCTTTCAATTTACTGTTCAGAATTTACATTCAGCTTTAACTGTAGAAAACTCTTTTGTATCAGCTTGCATGTAAATTAGGATTTGCAAACACTTGAAGTCTTGCCGAGTACACAATGTACTCAACCTTGCTATATTTGTTGTTTTATGTGAAGATATAGAATATACCGAAGATACTTATGTTGATGTAGAATGCGAGGATTAACGACTATGCTTTTAACTAGAGTTTTACCTTATCAGTTGCCTATAAAAAATAGGTAGTAATAAATATATGTATGAATTGCTTCCGCTGTCAAATGTAATAAAATGTGATGTATGGTTGTGATTACAATTTGTGTATATACGTGCTAGCTACTGATCACGAGACTAACACAGAAAGCATATTTATAACCTTTCTTTTATGATGCATAGTATCATAAAAAGGAGGGTCTCACACCGATTCACGATTCCAGGTGCCCATATGTTACTTTTGATCTAATCGGCTTAAGTGGCTGTTTAGATTAGATTATCATCGAGAAGTTGATCGGTTTAACGGCTGATTAGAAAACATACCTTATCGGCTGGCATACCCGCACTCAACTTAAACCCGTTGTTTGCGTGTGCTGATGCAAATTAACCCTTCATCACGTTTTTTAACAACCGTTTCATTGGATCAAGTGGATGGAAGAGATCCAATTTAGCACCGTAGTGGGGCAACACAGAAGATCCTTCCCGTGAATATAATCTCACCTTCTTATGTCACAAGTACATGAGATATCTCAAACAAATCATCGATCACTCGGCGTTCTGTGGCATCCTTTTTTCTTTTTTCTTTATCCAAGATGCATGCGAGCCGCGAGCGCAAACGCACGCACAAACACATACTTGAGTATACACCATCGTTCATCCAACGGTGATAATACAATAAGCGAGTAGGTGTGGCTTTTAGAACAACGCTCGAAGCAACGCCCAACGACGCAAATCCGTCTTGCCGTGTCACAAGATCGCCTACTTTTGTCGCGTTTTACCGGTTCCGATTTTAGTAACCAACTTATCCTGTACTTTTTGTCTCTCCTAGCTTGATCCCTATCGCTTTCGCCCGTCGTCTCTGACGCATTGGTTTGTTTTTGATGACCTCAACGTAGTGAGGTCTTCGTTCTAACACTACTGCTGATTGGACATCAATACCGATTCCACCAACCATACTGATGGCACTAGAAATGTTTTAAAATATGTCGAGAATGTATGGGAGAAGCGGGACTCGGACCCGCAACCTCGTGACTCCAGCTCCACCTTTCTAACCAACCCACCCACCATCGCGTACTGATATACATAGAATATGCATTCCTTTTGAACTTTCCTGAAACGAGGTATCAGTACCGGTACTGATGCACCGGTACTAATGAGGGTGCATCAGTACCGGTTCGTGTTACCAACCAGTACTGAAAGTCCACTACAGTCCTGTAACTAATGAACCGGTATTAATGTCACTATCAATACCGGTTCAAATTCAATTATAGTGATAATACTGGTTCAAATTCAATTATAGTGATGTACCGATAGTAAACTCTAGTTTTAGTAGTGTAATCGATCATGCTGTGGAGCCAACTAGCGCCTCGCGTACGTACGTAGTTCACGATAACTAATTGTACAACAGTTGCTTCTAGATGCATGATAATGTATATCGTGAGGGATCACATTCCATTGCGATCAGTTGGGGATGCATGCATGCATGGCGGAAAAAATCCTTAATTGAAAAGAAATTGAAACTAAGTTATGATACATGACTAGCGACCTGTTTGGATTCATGCAGCTAATAGTTAGCTGTTAAAAATTAGATGGAGTGGATCCAAACACCCCCAGCTAATAGATCAGCTAACTATTAGCTGGCCAACCAGCTAATGGTTATCTCATTAGCTAGCCAAACCCAGCTAATAGCAGTTAATAGGTGGCATTTAACCAAAATACCATTCGCGTCTACCACCAATAACATTTAATAGCATAGGTATTCTGAACAATAGCATCTATTAGCCACATATTAGCTGGTGGATCCAAACACCCTCCAACTAATAGTTAGCTAAGAACTATTAGCTAGCTAACTATTAGCTGCTAATGGATCCAAATATGCCCTAGAGGATGTGGTTGCTGCAATCGCTACAACATATGTATGCGCTCTCACGCATTCTCGTAAAACATATTAGCCGGTCGTCCATAGGCTGATTTTGTATCGAGAGAGAACGTACGTACGCCTGTACGGTTCAGAACCATAATCATAGACGGTTTTCCGAACCGACTGTAATTATGTATCAATGATAATCGTTGCACATCACAGATGAATTGTGAACTTTTTGTGAAATACACCTCATAGACGGTTCTAGTTAAGAAACGTTTGTGATATACATAAAATCCACACTGGTTCAGCACTAAAAAAACATATAGTACATCATCAGATTTCTAAATTTACCATGAATCGGATGCTCCAAATTTGTAGCATCCAAGTCATAGCAAATGTATAGACTTAGCTAAATTGCACAACACCACATCAATTATACAATGGACATATAAAATATTTTTTTTCCAAAATCAAACAATGCCATTAACTAATCTACGCTTACTAAAATGAAATACATCATAAGATGAATGTAGTGGGTGCAGTATTTCAACTTTGAGGTTCAGATAACCTCCCGAAGGTGGATGTTCATCCACGTGTCGAAGCTCACAGAGTGCTTGTTGTACATCTCTCCATTCTTGAGCTCCACAAGCTAAAGAACACACACAAACACACAAAAGAGATCAGAACTCCAACCGATTAGAAAAACCCTAACCTAGGAGGAGGTCACCGACTACGGGGCTAGGGTTTAGGAGAGATGGGGTGTGTGAGAGACTAGAGTTTGGGAGAGACGAGGGGATTACCTTACCGGGGGTGTTTGGCCTAGACTTACCGGCCTTCTGCTTCTCCAATAGGGTACTGTCCAAATGCGACTCCTTGGAGACTGAATGGCGAGCCCTGCACCTTGGCAATGCCCCGGAAGGTCTTGAACTCCTACTTAACTACGAACCCGCCGAGGGGGACGATGTTGCCGAGGATAGTGGGCCGGCGAGGGGGAGAAGGCTGACGAGGGGGAGGGTGTCACCGGAGCGAGGACTTTGGCTAGGGTTTGGGAGACTTGAACTCATTATACCTGATTGATCGGGTGAGGATGGGGCTTACATGGGGAGATCTCAAACGGTTTTTGGTTAAAACCATCTGTAATATGCATTTATATCACAGATGGTTCTAGTCAAAAACCGTTTGTGATGATGGTAATGTACATTACAAATGGTTTTTGGATAAAATTATCTGTGATATTCACTCATCGCAGATGATTCTTTAAAAACCGTCTGTCTGTGCTGATAAGTCTAATATAATCTTGTCTGTAGTAGCGAGGCAAGCCTTAATTAATTTTCATGGCAAAGTACGCAAGCTACTAAATCAATGCAAACTTAATGCCTGTTTGGCCAAGCGTATGCTAGCTTAATTAGCCTTCGGAAACTTTAGTTTGAGAACCGAAGCATATTACTCCCGTGTTCATCTAACCATTATCACACAAAGAGAAGCCAGTAGTACTTCAGATCTAGAAACAGTGGCGCAGGAGCCAACCAGGCCGCAATCTACGGTACAAGAGTACAAGACCATGCAGATGCTGTGATAATTGATGTGCAACCGCACTGTAGCATCATTTTAGGAGAGCATGTAGAGATATGAAAGCTGATGATGGCCACAACACATGAGAGTATTTGGCAAGAGACGTGATGTGATGAGACGTGTGTGTGTGGTTGGCAGCATGCACTGTTGCATTGCAAAGATTGCTGTGGTGGCCAGCTACATGTTAATGCATGTAGTTGTCAGTCTCAGGCAGGCAAGAGCACCCAAGGATCAGGGATGGGTGAGCTATCAGGGAATAATACAACCATTTTTGCGTATACCAAGTACAAAGATTAGGGTTATGGAGGATTAATAGGCTAATTATTGATGGAGCGAATAAGTTTCATTAAGGATATATATATATATATATATATATATATATATATATATATATAGTACAATTACCTGGGACACCATGGTGCCTGGGCACCATGATCCAAAACGGGTATTTTTCATATGTATATGCATGCGAAATTTTTTGAAATTTTTAGGATGTTGAGTTCAACCAGTTTACTAACTAGTTCAAACAAGTTTGAACTGAAATTCAAACTAAAGTTTCATTTTCTGATGGTAGTTTGATTGTAGGTATGTGTTGATTATACATATAAATCAGTAAAGTATGTAATCTAAATTCGTTCAAATCTTCAAATTCGAGTATATTTTTTCAAAGGTATGTGTTTCATTTGAATTCTGATAGATGGGTATATACCCTAAAACCGAAAGTTTTGAAAAATATATCCGAATTTGACTTGAATTAACACATTTAAAATCATGGTGCCCAGGCACCATGGTGTCCCATTCCGCTATCATATATATATATATATTATATATATATATGAAAATACTTTCTACTCTTGGGAGTAATTACTCCCATCTCTGAAATACCACCCAAACGAACTTAAAATACTCCTTTATCATTTTGGATACACTCATATACTAATTATAAAATATTCCAATGAGATCCACATGAAAAAATTGCAAAAGAGTACATAGTTTTAGCGTATTTTGCAAATACCTTCAAATACACATAGAAAAAGGAGTATGTCTAAAAAGTGTACATACCACCTCTGAAGAAAAATGTAAATATCACCTAAATGATCTTATATACTTGTATACTACACATACATACCCTCCGTTGCGTGAGATATCTTTACGTTGTGAGATACGGCATAGGGAGTAATTACTCCCGAGAGTAGAAAAGAGGCTTCATAACCGCTCGGTTTTCTGGAAAACAGATTCCAAAAAAACGAAAACCCGCTCAGTTTTCTGGAAAACCGCTTGGTTTTCGCAAAAAATCGGTCGATTTTCTCGAAAAACTGATCGGCGAGTTAAAACTTTTGGACAATCGATTTTTGGAGCGATTTTCATCGGTTTTTGTCGAAAACCGCTCGGTTTTCACCGGTTTACATCACATATTTTTTTTTCTTCAAATTTTTCAATTTTTTTTTGAATTGGACAAATTTACCAATCGGTTTAGGATTTCGAATCGGCTCGATACGGTCGGTTTTTTAAACCCTGATGGGTACCATGGTACCTAGTTGTACCAAACATATATGTGTGTGTGTGTGTGAACACACATTCATAAAAATGAGTATGTAGCAAAAATAAAAAGGCTTCGATGATTTTTTCAACCATATTGTACCTAGGGCTGGTTAAAAAGCTCATTAGGACTCGAATTAAATTTTCTTCATTACAGTAGTTAATGGTTCAAAATTAAAATGAGTCTATTTTGAGAGAAAAAAAGGTTAATGAGGCTTAGCTCGATAGTGGCTTATTAGTACGAATTTGAAATAACCACTTAAAGGATAAATAAAGTGATTTTATGCTAAATTATGTCAATTTCGAAAGAAGCTCGATAATATATATATAGCTCGTTAAGCTTGATAGACAGCCTGAGCTTCATTGAAATATTTTAGAATTAATATTTAATTATACAAAAAGTGATAAAAAGGTATTACATATTAATTTAAGTGGTATATTATAAGGTAGAATATGTACTTGCCGGAGTAAAAAAAGGCTTGCTAGTTACTCGTGTGTGTTGATACAAATGATACATGTCAGCAGCATGTTAAGCACGAATGTATGATTATGTCATAAAATGTACTCCGTGTACGTCTTTACAATGGCACTAATGCAGAGTACATATGCTACGTACTATACACATCGTCCATTGATCTAGAAGCAAAACTAAGCATATATATACATGCAGTCAACATATCCCTCTCTTATCGTGAAAACTCCATAAATTTCACGTGTAAATGTTTTGAAAAATTCTTAAAAAATTACCATAAGTAGGGAGGTAAGGTTATACAATCCTGTGAAATTTAAAGACCAAACTCAATTGTATTTGGAAGATATGAAAAAGGCAAATTGCAAAAAGAATAGTGTTAAATAGTGAAAAATCACTATTTATACTGAATTTGTCTTTTTTATATCTTTAAAATGCAATTGGGTTCGGTCTTCAAATTTTATAGGGTTGTAGAATCTCACCTCACCTATGTATGATAATTTTTTAAGAATTTTTTAAAACTTTTACACGTGAGTTTTACACAGTATTCATGGTAAGAGGGATTTTCAGTGGATATCCACCATACCGTACATGCATACAGGTACTGATTACTGATTAACTCCATGATTGAATATTTGAATGCCTAGACAACTAATTTGACTAGGAATTGAAGTTCTTGCCTAGGCAGACAGACCATAATTGAGCATGTCCTTACGGTTTTCTTTCTGCAGATTTTCACGAAGAAGTTGACCTAAACCCACCCATCATTGATCTCTCCAGGTGGCCGCGGCACCGGCTGTTTCGATCGATGCCGTCCAGAATTGAGATCACATTATACACAATTATACATACTAGGTAAGTTCGCGCGCGTTGCCGCGCCGTGCGAAATTTGATCAAAATTTTTTTTTCTGAAAAAAAGATAAGTGGATTTAAGCATTTTTTTGTTCTCTTTTTTTTAAAAAAAAAAAAAAACCGCTAGGTAGGAACCGGCGACGAATTTACATAACAACGGGCCTTTTTGCAAAAAAAAAAAAAAACAAATAATACATATTCCGAAAAATATTAGATTCCGATTTGCAAAAAAAATTATAGAGATAGAGCTGTATACATTTTCTTTTGATGTACACCCTATACGTTCACCTAAATTTCTTTTGACAAATTTGTTTTTCCTGGGAAAAACGGAGAAAGAACTCTCTTTTGCCGAGTTTAACACCCTATGCGTTCACGGGTAATAATACATGTTTTGGAAAGTATTCGAGATCGAGCTGCAAAAAAAAAAAACTTTAGAGATAGAGCCGCACACATATTTCTTTTGTACACATCTTTCTTTTGACGAATTTGGTTAACACTCTATTATTACCCGGTCAACCTTCTTTTGTCGAGTTTAAAATTCTATGTGTTAACCGGGTAATAATACCTTTTTTCGAAAAATATCAGAGATGCCAACATTTTTTTTGCCGAGTTTAACACTCTATGCGTTAATAATACATGTTCCAAAAAATATAAGAGAAGGTCTGAAAAATATTAGAGATGCTAACTTTCTTTTGTCGAGTTTAGCACTCTATGCGTCCACCAAGTAGTAATACATATTTCGAAAAAATATTAGAGATCGAGTTGAGAAAAAAGTCTAGAGATAGAGTTGTACACATATTTCTGTTGATGAAAATATTTTTTTAGGAAAAACGGAGAAAGGATCTAGATGCAAGGGACGGGGACCTGTTTGTTATTTTTTTGGACCTGACCGCTACTCTGAAAAATTAGAAAATGGTTTGTTCGAGATTTGTATTTAAGGCTCCGTCTTTTCTGTAAAGTAACAAACCAAGGGACCTAAATGTTATTTAAAAAAGTTTTTCGTACCTCACAAAAAATCACAAAGGACTCTTATTTATAATTTATATAGACCAATACATAATTTAGAGAAAGTGGAATGGCTTTTTTGGAAAATAAAATAGGGGGTGGCGTGACCGGCCTGAGAGGCCGGCAATTCTCCCACGCATAATAGATAAAGTAACGAACCAAGGGACCTAAACGTTATTTAAAAAAGTTTTTCTTACCTCACAAAAAATCACAAAGAACTTATTTATAATTTATAGAAACTAATACGTAATTTAGAGAAAGTGAAAGAGTTTTTTTGGAAAATAAAATAATGGGTGGCGTGACCGGCCTAAGAGGCCGGCAATTCTGCCACGCATATTAGAGTTAGTATTAGGGGTTCCAATCGATCGTATTATCTTGGTTCTTGATAGACTACATCGGTCGTACATCTAGCCGAAATTATTTAGTCAATGTTGTACGACTCAATACAGTGCACATTGATGAGATCACTATCTCTATATCTCTACATTGGCGATGGTCGCGCCCTTTATACATGCCTATCCAATTTCACTTTCTCTTGTTTTCTAGGGAAAAGATCCACTTTATAATTTCATACTTTTGGAGATACTTTTTCCATCAATATACGTGCTAAATGCTAATATAAAATACGTGAAACTAGCATGAAAGACCAGGCAGATATATCGCTTACCTAGTGAAGTTTGATTGACACTATATCTTATAATTTGCGATCGAAATTATTGTATATGCTAAGATTGAGATATACTCTCGTGAGCTGGATTCATAGGTTAGCGAGACAATTGGTGGCGTATACAAGCTTCATCCAATACTGGGAAATTTTTCGTGCATGCCTCGTGATTAATGTTTATAATCCCATTATTACAAAGGAGATGATACTATTACAAAAAAGATTATACTAGGCACATCATCACTAACTGTTTTTTTTTTTATCAAAATCGTCTATGATGAGAATCAGGTACATCACAGACGATTTTTGGCTAAAACTGTCTGTGATGTGCCCCTCATCACAGATGGTTTTAGCCCAAAATCATCTTTGATGACCATTTCTAGTAAATAAGAATGGAGAGCCCCGACCTCATCTGTATTTTTAGGGTTTCCTGAGCTATTTATGAGGTGGCTACGATTGAGAGGCGATCTGGTGGAAAGTGACTCTGGATTTGGAGTTATGATTGTAGATCCTTCTGTTTTAGGTTATCTAAGATTAGTAATTGGTTCAAATTTGTATTATATTTAAGATCTAGCTTGGTAATGAGGGAAATGAAGATGGTTTTTAGATCTAGTTTGGTGTAGATCCATTTGTACTCTGTGATGTAAAGTAGTAATTGGTTATAATTGCATTATACTTAATATGTAGACAATTACTTATTGGAAGGTGATGTAGGCTAATAATTGGTTGTAATAGCATTATATTCAAGATATATACATCTAGCTTGGTAAAGAGCGAATTGAAGATGGTGTTGATATAGCTTGGTGTAGACCTATTTGTTCTTTTCAATCTAAAGTAGTAATTGGTTATAATTGCATTATATTCAAGATGTAGCTAGCTATGCAAAGAGATAATTGAAAATACTGAGTTTAAATGTAACTTATATATGTTTATATATCCACTTATTCTTTGTGATGTAAGGAACTATATATGTTAATCGGCAAGTTTAAATGTAGCTTATATGTAGCATATGTGTGCATGTGCACTTCTAGTGTATTTAATTCATTATTTAACACCTATTGTTACATACGTAGTGTAGATGGACCGAAGTTGGATGTACATAAAGAACCATGCAAGCGCTGAGTACATTAATGACATCTCCGCTTTTAGAAGAGTTGCAAAGGAAGATATGTTGAACAAGGGGTTGGAACTTATACCGTGTCAATGCATTGATTGTGAGAATATGAGGATGTTTCAAAACCTAGCGTAGATCAAAGCACACTTGACTCTACGGGGTTTCAAAAGGAGGTATACATGTTAAACCAATCACGGACTCACGGTGAAGAGCAGATTATGCAAGAAGCAAGTAGTACTAACATCGTCAACGAAGTCAATGATACACCAGATGACATCAACTTGCTTTCAATAAAGATAGGTTTCACAATGACAATCTGGATCATATGCTACGGGATGCAAAAGGGAACCATGATGAGCGGGAGTATGTAAAATTCTGTGGTTTGATGGACGACCCAGAGAAACCTTTGTTCCCGGGCTGCAAGTCCAAATACATAAGGTTGTCATCCGTGCTGGAACTGCTGAAATTAAAGGCAAACAGCGGTTGGCTCGACAATAGTTTCATGGCGCTGTTAGGTATGTTAGCGGACATGATTATGGAGGGAATGAGTTGCTGACAACTGCCTACAAAGCTAAGAAGGTTCTTTGTCCCTTGAGAATGGAAGTAGAAAGAATAAATGCCTGTCCAAATGACTATATCCTCTATCGCAAAGAGTATGCAAACTTGAATGTATATTCAGTGTGCAACGCATCCCGGTATAAGCATAAACATAGATTAGATGATGATGACGAGGGCATCAAAGTAAAGAAAGGATCTCCTGCTAAAGTGGCATGGTATTTGCCTGTAATTCCCGGCCATTTGAAACGTTTGTTTGCAAACCTAAAAGTGGCAAAACAGCTTCTGTGGCACTCGGATGAGCATAAGAATGATGGAATGATAAGGCACCTTGTTGATTCCACCCAGTTGAGAAACATTGATAGGAGATTTGAAGAATTCACAAAGGATTCGAGGAATATAAGGTTCGGATTGAGTACGGACGAAATGAATCCTTCTGGTAACATGAGCATCTGTTATATCACTTGGCCTGTGAATCTCTGTATCTACAATCTTCTTCCTTGGTTATCTATGAAGCGTAAATACATTTTTTCTATCTATACTCATCCCGTACATCTTTATCTCCCTCGGGTCGTTCGAGCTCCCACAAGAAGCTATGCACACACTACGATGGTATGCATTACTAGTGGTGAGAAAGGTGTGTAAGAACTTTAAGAATGTCCTTTTCACTAATTACGTGAATAAGGAAATGATTCTATTCCAGAAGTACGGGTTCATCACTAAAGACGTGTGAGAATGATTTGCTGAGATGAAGATGACCGAAGAATTTGTGCGTCAAAGTGCGGCGCATAAGGCCATCTAATCAAAAAATACCCACCCACACAGACTCGGCTCCACTGGGTACGTGGGCAAGATTGCGCAATGGACAAGGGAGGACGACGAGGCAATCCAAAAGGAAGTCGCGCCACCGTTTGCCTCGATCTTGGACCCACGTACTTGAAATTGGGACAAAAAACATTGCTGGCTCAATGGGACAAAAAATTCATAATTTTACCCCACAACCCAGGGTAAGTGCTTCATCCAGTTGCTATACTTGTTGATTTGTACTATATAACGCAGCGTGAAGTTAGGTTGAATGACCATGGTGACATACCTGTGTAGCTTTTACTGGGTTTTACTCGTAATTATACCAAGATAGATTCGGGTAATTTACATTGATTCTAAAATAGGCGGCACCCATTACTTGGTGCCTATCAAAAATTTACTCGACATGTCATTCTCTGTCTACAAAGCTCGTGGAGGGCCACACAAGAAGGACCCAGTGATGCTGAAGCATACTTATAACCTTTAGGTATCCGCTAGTATGCAATAATTCTTCACACTCCATTATAATACATTCGAAACTAATTAACCTATTATATTTTGGCAGTGGCACCAGAAGCCAAAGGGCACTAACCTATGTGGATTCTACGTTTGCCATAACATGCAACTCCTCATTGGTTCAAAGAAGACCAATGTTATAGAGGTTTGTCAATCTTGTAATAATTGTTTTCAATTATTAATTTATACACACTCAAGACTTTACTCTTCCCATCGACAGGCTTGTCAATGCGTTGAATCTGCATTGGAATAGGCTGACCTGCTAGGTATTCGAGGACAACTTTGTGCCTTCTTGATGCGTGAGGTCACTAATCCAAAAGGCGAATGCCACTCAAGCCTCGCCTGCTGAGTTGTGAATTTGTTAGATACCATTTGGATTAACTTGTGAACCTTGTGATGTGAATTTGTGAGTTTTAGTTTTGAATTCAATTAGTTTTTATATATGTGAGTTGATTTCTGAAATGGATGCGATGTACATTGTAATGTGTGATCAGAGTTGATTTCTAAAATGGATGCGCCGTATGTTGTAATATGTGATCCGAGTTCATTTCCAAAATATATGTCATAATTATGCTGGTGATGCTCTGTACCGTCTTTTGTTTCAAAGGGCATGGCTAGTAATTCCTGAGGCTAGCCAATAAATCAAAATTACTAAAAAAAATAGAAAATCAACATCCCAGACGGTTCTAATTTGGAATTGTCTGGGATGATGGGCTCATCATACACGGTTCTAATTGAGAACTGTCGGTTCTAATGTGGAACTGTCTGTGATGACTATAAGTCTATGATGTGGTTAGTGAACCGTCTGTGATGTGGTTTGTGAATCGTCTATGATGAGGGTTGTGCAATGGTGGGAATTCCAGATTTGCATGTTCATATATTTTAAGTAGTGTGTCCATAGTACGTTACCTTCTACCTGCGGATGCAATTGGGCATCTTTGTATAGATATCATTGGGGCACAAGTTAAATGGGCCTATTTGTGCGATTCCATCTCATATTCTCATATGATAAATTCTAGGTATGCAAATCGATATATAGCTACTTCCAATATGATGGTGCCTACGCAATAATCAATGATATATTTTTTTGTAACATGTAGTTATATATGAAAAATATCTTATACTTATGGGTGTAGTTACTCCCATCTCTGATATGCCATCTAAACAAATTTGAAATACTACTTTATCACTTTTGGTACACTCATATACTAAGGCCCACTACTCAACCCAATCCTCCACACAGTCCTCCACATCGTAACCCTAAATCTCTGAGTGATCCTCACCCCACACCTCGTAGGCATATCCATAGGGATTCGTATCCCAACAGAATACCCAAACATCGGGGCTATTGTCTAAGCATAGGGGGAGTTAACAAAGATTTAATACAAGAGTACTCAGCAAGCATTGATAACAAAATGCATGATATGAAATGTTCCCACACTTTCCTCGTATCCTTTATACTTAAAGTAGGGTTTTGTTAAGGAAATAGTTGGTTTTTAAATTGGAAAGTTCTACTATCACTCATATATGTGACAGACTTAGCTTTCGTATCCTCCAGTAAAAAAGATAGTCATGAATTTATAATTTTGACCCTACGTAGGTTTGTACCACTTTACTCATAGTGATCCCGACATTTGTTGGGACCCTAGAATGTTTATTACTACTCATATATTGGATCTTCAACATTGATAGCTAATGAGTCGTGGTGTCCTCGACCGTTCCCCACCTACTCACATCATACCATTTGTATCATGCCTTCCACACAGTAATGATACTCATCTCATGGTGTTTAAATATAGTGACCCAGAACGGTCAGCCCACAGCTAAATTCTAAATCGTGGTCTCATCAGGCCTTCCAACCTACTCGGCTTTCCACTCTTAGATATCTACTCATACCCAATATGGATATCATAACACCTTCATAAAACAACCTTTTTTGGTCGTGTTCACACACTATGGTTGATACGAGAATATACCACTCTTTGCCCAAGTGTAGTGGGTTAATCTTATATTCTAGCTTATGTACAGACTCCAGTGGCTTACCACCTTCTCATTGGCAGTCTCTACCCACCTCAATTAGATATGTATGTTAACCAGGGATAGAAATATTGGACAAAATCCAGAAATCTTGGCTGAGATTTCGGATTTCGGACCCCCCCTTGAGATCCTAAATCCCGGTCGGGTAAGCAAAATTTAAAAAAAATTAATTTGCTACAGTAACTACTAAAAATCTCGTCGAAATCTCGGGCATCTCGGGCGAAATCTCGGGTTTTCGGACCGGATTTTTGTTTTTGGGCATTGCATTTGATTGGATTTATGGTCAGGATCATCCACAAAAAATTCAATTTTTTTTGATGAGTTTTGACCATTTTTCGGTTGATTCAAATTGTGCCAATATCTCGGAAATCTCACCGAAATCTCGGGCATCTCGGACGAAATTTCAGATTTACCGGTAGAAAAAAAACCGGATTTCAAATTTGAATTTTGGATTTCGACCGGATTTGGTTTGAATTTCCGAAATCTCGCCGAGATTTCGCCATCCGGCCAGGCCCGAGATAAAACCCGAAAACAAAATTTGAATCCTTGATGTTAACTATCCATAGTTAAATAGACTATCCCAGATGTAAGAGCCCTGAAATTCAAACCCAAATTAATTGCTGCATTAGGAGTACCATTAGCGGTAATGTATGTAATTAGGTGGATTGGAATCAGTATGGGTAAACATGCAAAAAGAATAGAGCTACAACAGGAATGGAAAGAAAGACATTGATGCCCTTGTGCTTTGGAAAAGACAGTGTTGGACCCATGGGTAAAAGAATAATTGGAGGGGGGAGGAAAGGATAAGACCAAGCCAGCTGTGTCACAGCCACCTCACTTCACTCCTCTCCCCATTTCTACCGAAGCCAGCCACCCTTCTCTTCTCCTCGCCTTCTCCTCATCCTAGCTGTGAGGGATAGGGAAAGGAAACAAGAGGAGCAAGAGCAAGAAGGGAAGGGGGAGCTGCTGATCCAAGGAAGGAGATCGGCCACCTCTACCCCAGCCAGCCCTAACTGAGCCAAGAGAAGAGGGGATCGAGCTAGAGGATCAAGCAGTGAGCTCTAGCCTCCAGGTCCTGCTACATCCTCCCCAGCCTCTCCTTCATTTCAAAGCTCCAACTGAACCAGGTGCACAAATAGCAAGTTGTAGTAGACTAAAATGTAGTTTGTGCTTTGAATAGATCAAGTAGAGAGGAGTAGATCGGGTGTCAAACCCATTGGTCTCAGATCATGGCAGTAGCAAGTAGTAAATAGAGTAAATGTGGCTTGTGCTTTGAGTAGATCAATCAGAGAGGAGTAGAGCAGTAGCCCTAGGTCTCAGACCTTGGCAGTTTGAGGGGAGTGGTCACATGAGTGTACCTAGAGCTCATCCCTCTGGATGAGCACTGACCTCACTGCATGCACCATCCCGCAGAAGAGCTCTTGCCAGTGGTCATCATCGACCCAAAACCTTACCTGGTAGAACCTAGATGCAATCAGTAGAGCTCAAGTGACTGGAGAACCAAATCCCCAAAATCCCAAGAACCATCCAAACCCTAGAACTGAGGAGGTCGTTGCCAGGGAGGAGAGGGAGGCGTTGCTGCAATAGGAGAGAGCTGGAGGGAGTCGCTGGGAGGAGCCGCCGTAGGTGAGGAGTCGGGAGTGGAGTGGAGAAGAAGAGAGGAGAGGAAGGAGTTGAGTGGGCTGAAGGCCCATTCAGCCGGAGGAGCAAAAGAATAGAGGGAAAGAAAGAGAAGAAAAGAAAAAGAACAAAAGGAGAGAAAAGAGAAAAGGAAGAGTGAAGAAGAGAAAAGAAAAGAGAAGAAGAGGAGAGAAGGAAGAAAAATTAGGGAAAAGGGAGTTTTTCACCGCGATTTGTAATTAGATTAGATAAACTAGTTAGCTGTTAGTCTAAACATCAAAAGGTCTAGCAAGCAGGGGTTAATTAATCTTGTTGTTGCTTAATCTGTTGGACGCCATTACTCGGATTCAAAATTTAGCATGTAAGACTAGTTAATTAATTTCAAGAACAGATCTGAATCAACTGGACCAACCCCATTATTCGAGCGAGGATATACGTTCCATTATTATACCAGACAAGTCCCTTTGCTCATGAATTTATTAAAGGTTTTCTAATTACTTTTCGTATCATAAATGTCATCATTGGATTGGAAATTATTTTACAATTGGAAAACATTAAATTGTGACATGGTCAGAATTGTGGACTAGAAAGAGATGAGTTGGCGGGTTGGAACCCGAGTATGTTGTTGGAATGGACATTTGGGATATGGAATAGTTAGTGTGAATAATATGGAGGGTAGAGGACGCCGATGAGAAGGATTTGTCATGTCGGTGGGGTCCTCTACATAGGCTAGCATATAAGGTTAAACAAACTAACACCTGGGCAATGAGCCGTAAAACAGTATCAACCATAGTGTGTGGAAGCAGTCAGAAAAGGTTACCCTATGAAGGTATTAGTATCTCCACATTGGGTAAGTAAATTAAGGGCGGACCTTTGGGCACGCCGGGAGGCCCAGAGGGACAGGACCAACTTGGGGGCGGTATATTTGAAGCCTGGATGTGTAGCTCCGATTTTGAGATGGAGTTAACTGACCACCTGATGTACCACCGATTTCGAGATGGAGTACATTGGGTGGATGGTCAGGAGTACAATTGTATCTGCGAGTCGTGGGAACAGCCTGGGATAGGTGTTCCCAGCTCGAGTACATGGTGGAGATCTAATACTGGATTAGTGATAAACGTTCTGGGGCATCACTTGATGGTGTCACTATGGGTAAAGTGGTACAAACCCGCGCATGGTAAAAATCATGAATTCATGCCAGTCTCTTGGATTGGAGACTATGGAAGCCAATGCTGTCTCACATACAGTGTTAGTAGTTGATTTCATAATTTCTAAAATGAACAACTCTTTAAGAAAACAACTCTATTTTCATTAAAAAGGTAATTGGAGGAATGAGATGTCCTTTGGAAGAGTTGAGTTGGATTTGAGGGAAAAATCATGTATTGCATTGTTGCTATTAATACTTGCTGAGTACTCCTGTACTCACTCTTGCTTAACCCCCCCTCTGCTAGAAGGTGAGACGGATGGAGACACCAATGAGGCATGGGTTGAAGGTGATGATCAGGACCAGGCCCTTCAGGAAGATGCGTACTACTACTATTACAATCAGGAGAACTAGAGGATTGGGTAGGCAGTATTATCTTTTGGAAGGTCGTTAGGGGCTGAGACCGTTATAAAATGTTTTTGTTATACTTGGACCCGATGTATAATTAAGTTGGAACATGTAAGCCCTGCGTGGCATGAAATGTAATATATTCTCATTTCAGTCTCTAATTATTGTTCTGTTGCAACACTCTGAACACGGTATAGTAACTGATAAAGTATCGGACGCCCGATATTTTGTTAGCTACTGTGCTGAGATTCGTGTGGTTAACTCAGGGTAATGATAGGTTATGGTTAATTACTCTGGGCTAATTACCCGGGTCGTCACACCAGATCTCCCAAATAGATCAATTAATACAATAATCAATTCCGTCCATGTCAATTCCCAACTTTTAAGGAAAATATTTTTCCAATGCATTGGGTGATAATATGTATAAGATAATACATTTAATTTAAAGTATTCCTAATATGTTCAAGAAATGCTTGCCTAAAACTGGGTTTGAAATACTCATCCTCACTAGAATTCCGAAGGTGATCTCCTGCTTGATTTAACTTGCACCCTAAAATTTTAGGATACTAGAATTCAAATTGCTGCCAAATTATTACATGTTTTATGGCGTCCAACTTTTCTCTTAAGTTTTAGGCATTTACGTGGTGTAGTTCATTTTATGTCGTACATTAAAATTTTGGGCCACGTGTTTACTCGACCTGTCATGTTGTTTTCCTATTTTAATTATTGTGGTTATTGTTAATATTATTTATTTATCTGTTTGCATTTGTCCTCTATTTTTATCCTATGTAAATTTTAATATTAGTATTGTTATTATTATTTTTCTTAATTAAATTTTAATTTAATTTAATTGGCCTCAAGGGCCAGCCCTATTTCTTTATTTGGCCCAATTCCCAACCAAACCCTATCTTTTCCTCCTCCTTACCCTTAATTTCACTCTCTCCATCCCTCTCTCCATTCTTCCTAAGGTGTCACCGCCTCAAACCGCATCGCCTCTGATCCCTTGCTCTGCCCAGATCAACTAGATCCGGCGATCCCGGTCATCACTGAGCCCCTCCCTTGCCTCCTCTTGATACTCTCTCACTCACTCGCGCTGTTGTACCCCAAAAACCACACCATCCCCAATGTTGACATCACTACTCGCTCAACCAGATTCGGCGGCTTCCGTTACCGTCGACCGCCTCCCTGGCTCCCTCTTGATCCCCCTCCCTACCTTCTCTACTCCTCCCCATGGTTAGCCTCTCTACCATCTTCCAACACGACGCCCTCCGCCCTAAGGTGCGCCATCCCCTCAATCTATCGATCTAGTGGCTCTCACCATCGTTGGTGACCTTTTCTTCATGTAACCCTAGGGAGGCCACAGCCTCTCTCTCTCCCGGATCTGCCTCCGCCTCCATACTCCCAACTACCACAACGCCACCATCGGCTCCTCTTCTCCTCTCCCTTCTCTACCGCCACCTATCATTGCACCCTCACGTGCCAACCCCTCTAAGCTCCTCGTGCAACTACCGAATCCATTTCCCCTCCCCTATTTCTTCTAATGTGATGTACTTGGTTAATTCGTTTGGTTGTCTGTTTTCACTTTGAGCTTCTCTTTCATCGGTTGATGATGATTTTATGGATTTGTATGCTCGTAGGTTGGCAATGCTGCAGTGACACCTGTGGAACTCCCATACGCCGGGGAGTACGAGGGGGTTGTGGGGAATGCACGGTGCCACCCCTAGTGCGGCCACCCTCTGAGGCCACTGGTATGCTCGAGCTCGACTGTTGACTATACCCTCTTTCCTTTGTGCACTCTACATTCCTAAAGTTAGCAAAATAAATGCATGTATGCAAACCTGGTGAGGTGGGGGTCTTATGGGGATGGTGTTGTGCTGATGGTGGGGTTGATGGTGATGTGCTGGTGTCTCCTTGTTCTTCCCCGGTTGGATGGTTGGAGCTCTGTTGGCCTAGGCTGCTCCTTACTTTTGGATTGGTTGGCTTCGTTGGCTTTAGGGACAAGAATGGATGTGGGAGTGTACTACTGGCTAGTTCCTATCTCTCCCTTTTCTTTTAACCGTACATGAGCTTATCTTTTTTTACTATGTGAGATATTTTGGCACTAGTCATGCATGGCTATGGTAAATGACTACGAGCATGTTTGTATTTTGCCAGATGATAAAACCCGTATTAGCGAGAAGTGTTGACTGGCCCCAGATGGTCTAGTACATCGATAAGCGTTCTCTAATCATATTTGGGTCTAACAACTATTAAACTATTTCCTAATTTCTTATCTGTCTATATCTTATTTGAATTTGTTGTAACTAACTGTTGTAGGTGGTCAACATTGGAGGTCGTCTGAAGATTGCGGATGTTGTAGGTTACTTGTAAATTTTTTGTATTTTATTTTTTGTACTTAATAAATTGTACATGATCCCGTTGTACGAGCTTTTATTTTCATTAGTTGTATTACTGAATTAATAAAATGATGTTTACATTTATTACATGCTTTAGTTAATTATATTGTTATTCTTTTTATGTGTCCTATTAGATTTGCTAAGTTTTTTGGTTATTTCACGGTTCATGTCATGATCTCTCGGCCACACACCAAAAGAAGTGTGAAAATACAGACAAAAAGAGTTGGTCATATCTTATAGGTAAAAATGTACACTTCTGCAAAGAGTAAAACTTTTCAAAAAGCCATGCTCGTGGTCAAAAGAATCTTGGTTCACTGACCCTGGTTAGAATTTGTGTTTTTATACAAATTCTGTTTACAACCTACTACTTGATATTCAATGTTTCAATTCCGCTTTATGCAAATAAATTTGATAGCTATTTCCTTTTATATAGCCAGCATTTTTTATATTTTTGATACACTACAAGCATTCCTGAGTACAAAATGTACTCACCCTTACTTCTTATTATTCAGTGGGTGAAAAATCAATGACCCTCGATGACACATACTTTACCGCAGGTTATGGAGATTTCAACAATAAATTCTACTAGGCTTATCCTTATTATTTGCATGTGGAATACTATGGACCAAGGCATGCTACTAAGTTTTGTTTCTTCCGTTGCACTCTACTTGGGCTTTTAGCCTTATTGTATAAACTACTTTCCGTTAATGTATTTGCGATATTGTGTATGGATGTAATGATAATGTTGTAAATGTGCGTACTAGTCACTGATCATGAGACTAGTACAGTATGCATATGAGACCTTCTTGGTATTCCACACCAGAAAAGAGGTTCTTGACACAGATCAAGGACTACTTCTATAATACAAATGATGATTGTATCCCTTATTTGTACGTGTAGCTTAGTTCTTTTGTAGAACTTGACTCTCTTGAGGAAAAAAAATCACGTTAAAATTGGTGCCCTCCCCGAAGGCAACCTCCTGTTGGTTTACTGATAGGGGCAATTCTCTCGGATGCCAAATCTATACAAGTCTTCGTATCCCAAATCTATTTGAGTTTTACTCTGCAACAAGAACTCTATACAACTTAATTATAGCATATAATTTAATAATAGTTAATTAAAGGCTGAATGGTTGTCTTGCCGGGCACCAAGGCCAGGGCTTGCTTTCCTGAGTCATAACATCAGATCGACACACAACAAACCTATGCGTATAATTCGCTTTGCCCGGACCCTAGCTAGCTACTATGAGATGTACATGCGACTACAGTAGGCATTATTTATGGTGTTGCTCACAAAACTTACAACCCCACCATGCCCTCAATATATACACACACAAACACACACATGAACGCTAACGAGTCGCCGTCGATGGACCTCACCTCTCAACAGTGCGTACGCGAGTCGCGAACTAACTAGCATGGTTTCGTCGAATTGCATCGAAATTTCTCCGAAATACATTTATCCCCGTTATATTTCGATGGATTTATTTGAATATTGTTAAATGTGTGAAATTTTTTTAAAAATTTTTAGATAACCATTTCGTCCCGAAATTATACCGAAATAACAAAATTAGGGCGCCGCACGAATTATTTTTAAAAACGAAAATCAAAACCGTGCTAACGAGCGACCTTACGACGATCACTTCTTTTCCCGCAATTAATTCCCTTACCTTTCCTCCCCCCGGAAGCACGCAGGGTATAAAAACGACCTCACACCAAGGAGGAATTAAAAATGCAGACTTTATCTCGCGTGTCTTGCTGGGGTACCAAGAGGATACTAGGAGCGTAACTTAATTAAAACTCATGAATGATCAGACGGATATGTATGCATGCGTGTATGTATGTATGTAATGTATATATATGCATACGGGTAACTTGCTGGGATGGGTCTCTTCATCAAGCAGCTAGCTAAGTAGCCAGTAGTTCTTGTGGCACAAGCACGCATGACAAGATGTTGGAATCTTTCCCCACCTGGCTAGTTTCAGTTGTTGCCACAGGAGATAGGGACTAGAGGGGCTTAGCTTACGGCCAGTCAGTTAAATAATATACAGGGGACACGGCCCGGCGGCCCCGGCCACATGTACATGACATGACAACGGTTTTAGCTGAGCCTTCTTCAGTTCCCTCTATAAATTGGTCTCAGATCAGAACTTCTTACTTAGGATCATCACAAAGCCATATGCATATCTAGTGATATACAATTGAGATCGATTAATCGTTGGTTGCTTGTTCGATCGGTTCATAGATATAGTTGGGATGGCACTGAGGGAGATCGAGTCCACGCTGCCGCCAGGGTTCAGGTTCTACCCGAGCGACGAGGAGCTGGTCTGCCACTACCTCCACAAGAAGGTGGCCAACGAGTGGATCGCGCAGGGGACGCTGGTCGAAGTCGATCTCCATGCGCGCGAACCGTGGGAGCTTCCAGGTCAGTGCATACATACAAGTTCATCGATTAATTACTTATCATGCCTCTAGGAGATACAGATATGTAGTTATAGATGGGAGCTCTCAGATCATCCTATATAACCGGCGTAGCTAGTGAACAAGGGATTAATTAATTAGCGTAAGAAAGAGTTATGGAAGAGCAAATTAGTTAAGGGTGCGACATGGTATCTTTCTTGAATGACGAGAAGGAAGGTTAAGCTAGCATACACGATTCCTGCATTCTAACAACTAGTGAATTGCCCCAGTATCTTAAACAATTGGTCTACCGGGCTAGCTAGCTTGATCACTCTGAAGATTGTAAATGCTCAATGGTTTCTCTATTTGTGGAGAGGAATGGTTTCTTAACTTGGAAATGTGCATAAGTGTATAGTATGTCGATTTCTAATACCAAAGGCCTTCAGAAGAGACACTTCCATCGTGGTCATGTACGATGTATTCATGTCCTTCCAATCCCCCCGACCTCCAAAGAAAAAGCCCTTGCAATTCTGTCCATGTCTGACGGCTGACGCATCCCATGAGCATTGCTGGAACTGTACTAACATCACAATACGGCTCTGCTCTGTGCATGTTTCGGTGCATACAGAGGTGGCCAAGCTGACGGCTAGCGAGTGGTACTTCTTCAGCTTCCGGGACCGCAAGTACGCCACGGGATCGCGCACGAACCGCGCCACCAAGACGGGATACTGGAAGGCCACGGGCAAGGACCGCGAGGTCCGCCGCCCCGCCACGCGCGCCGTCGCCGGGATGAGGAAGACGCTGGTGTTCTACCAGGGGAGAGCCCCCAACGGTGTCAAAACCGGCTGGGTCATGCACGAGTTTCGCCTCGACACCCCGCACTCTCCCCCAAGGGTAACGCTGCAGTCACCTTATTTATGTACATAAAAATCATCCGAGATGTTTAAGGCATCTTTGTTTTTAAAGGCAATGAAATCCGACAATAATCCTAAAAAAATCAATCTAGAAATTTCCGTACTAATTGAAAGAAAAGGAGAAAGATCTCTACCATTTATTTTGATGGGGCCAAATTATAATGGTGCAGTTTCATCATATATAAATATTAGAGTTATATAATAAATACGAAAGAAACATTTCTAGAAATGCTCATATTAATCGAAAGAAAAGGAGAAGGATATCCCATACTTATTTTGGTGGTACCATATTACGGGCCTGTTTGGGGTGTGGGTAAAAGTCGCTTTTGGTTTGTTCAGAAAGCAAAGTAGTCAATGGTGGGCTTTTTTTTGATATATCGTTTGGCAAACAGTTTGCAAATTGTAGCTTTTGGAGGCAACCGCAGGGGCCCAAGTGAGGAGGGAGTCGGGTAGGTGGCGCTGGAGCCAGAGGGAGTCAAGGAGGCGACTGGACGGGGATACGACAGGAAGAGGAGGGAGATGGAGCGATCAGGGAGGCGATTGAGTGAAGCCACAATGAAAAGCACCTCCCTACCACTTTGGCTTTTGGGGTGCTTTCACTGTGGCTTAGTCACAAATGCTTGGTCTTTGGGGGAGCTTTAGGCCCAAAGTCAAGCATACCGCAGCCCCCTCAAACAGGGCCTACAATGGTGCAGATTAATCACATATAAATATTAGAGTTATATAATAAATACAATTGTATTTCAATTATAGGAAGTAGAGTTATATATTAAATACAACTGTATCATAATATCTAGCTGCATAATTACACAGATAAATTTGCTGGCTTAGTTAGTTACTCCCTCCGTATTGTTGACTTTTTGCTGTCTTCGAGACAAAATTTTGACTATGAATCCGTATAACTATCATTATAAATATTAACTAGACGGGCTCTAAAATAGTAAAAGTCATTTGCAAAATATACTTAGTAGATCCATTCGATGCCTTAAGGCAGTTTGGTAATCAATTGGTTAACCAAGATAACTCAACTATATGCATTATTCCAACCAGTTAAGATATGATAGGTTGAGTTCAGAGCTCTGAAGCAGATCACACCAGTTAAGATATGAATAGTTTCCAAGCTGGAAAATCCTATGATCAGAAAAGCCTTCCATTACAGATTACTTCGTTATTGATCGAGCCACAAGTAGGTATGTCTAATCCGTCGGAAGCTGATTGACCGAGCTTAGGCGGCCCCGTGAATCACGGGGGTGAACGTACTGAAACTAAATGGCAAATAAGGACCTTTCACTAGATGGGAGGTTCATATGGAAGACAGTGACGCCAACTTAGGGTGTTTTCGGTTGGTGGGATAAAGTTAAATTGTGGATGGAATGATTACGTAACATTTAGTTTTATTATTTTAGGTAAATAAAATGGTTCAGTATCTATAGAGAATATTTCTTAAATTTGTATCTCATCATCCAGGATGGAATGATTCCATTCAAACAACCAAACATACAGATGACTTTTTTACCTGAACCATCTCATACATGCAGCAGCAGAGCCCCCAAAAAGCCCATGTAAATTTCTCAAAAAAATAATAAATTCACAAATTAGCCTAATAATCTTTGGGCCGACCCAAGGCCTGGGCTTGGACTGGCTCCGCCCCTGCATACATGTATTATTTGGTACAAGTAAACACACCCAATCCTCATGGCCATATATATTCATGAAGTATTATTGCGTTAGCAACTCAGCATGCAAAACACCTGCACGTGAAGAAACGTCCTCTTGTACATGTGCGTGCGTAGTACGTACCGACAAGAGACGAGTATATGTTTTAGCAACCAGCCAACGGGGAGCCATCTACAGATCCGTGAAACTCTTGCTCGTCGCAAAGTATTTAACTTGCAACGCTCCGATCAGCAGCTCAGTACGTTGAGCAGTACTGTCCCTGAGCAAGCAGCAGTGCACGTACGTACGTCCAATGAAAAAGAAAAGCATCGCTAGCTCCGACTGTGTCGTCATGCATGCTTGCATGCATCATCATTGAGCGGACCAGAAGCAAGTAACGGTACGATAGATGCATCACCATTGCTGCGTTTCTCCTGTGCACAGGACAAAGCTTGCGACACTGTGGCCGTAAGCTGGCCATGTACAGACAGGCCTAGGGCGCATGCATTGTGCACCGTGCACGTACCACCTGTACTACGAGAGGACAGCGGCGGCTACGGCGCAATGAGAAGTCTTGGGTGCAGAGATTGGACCAGCAGCTAGCTGGCTACAAGCCATTAAGAAGCCCCTTGCGTGACACAATTATTCGCATTAACTCTGGTTTTCCTCAGCAGTGGACCTAGACATTTTTATATTTTAGGTGTACAATTTTATAGTCTTATATTATAAATTTTTAGTATTATAAATCTAATATATATATTTAAAATTTGCTAACAATACAACATAAATAGTTGTAAGGTCTTAAAAATCTCAAATCGTTAAAATCAGAACCAATTTAATCAGTAAATTTGAAATCTTGTATCGCTTTTTAAATTTTTTTAGGACGCCCCTGGAATCCTAGATCCGCCCCTGGTTTTTCCCTCGCGAGCTTGAGCGAGACAGCTGCGACTGCGAGCGACAGCCAACCGGATGCCATTAGTTTGTTTCGGCTTCAATGCCTGCTTCCTCGTTGAGACATTAGGCCAATTGCATTGACCTTTTTCACTTGTCTGCAAACGTACGTGCAGGAGGACTGGGTGCTGTGCAGGGTGTTTCAGAAGACGAAAGGGGACGGCGACGGCCAAGACAACGCCGTCGCCGTCTCCCCCACCTTCGCCGCCGGCTCGTCGCACGTCATGCCGGACCACCCTACGACGACGACGGGGGGCTACTACGACCTGCAGACCGGCTCCTCCGCCGCCTTTGCACCGCACCAGGATCACGTGGCCAGCGGCGCGAACGCCGTGCTGACTAACGCGGCGATGCAGCAATATTACGGCCTCTCGCAAGAAGCGGGCGGCGTGCTGCCTGGGTTTAACAATTACTTCGACATCGGCTTCGAGGACATGGCGAATCTTGGAGGCATGAGGTTCCCGCAAGGATGGGATTGATCGTGCAAGCAATGGAGATTTGCTTGTTGCCGCGTCTTGTTTAAAGAGATCGATTATTGAATTAATTAATTCAATTAATTATTTATATGAAGTTTGAATGATTTGGGTTTGGAATTAGAATTAGATGGTGTGACCTTGAGATGGTTAATTGTGCATGTGAAACCAAATGTAAGATGAAAATTCCTACTTTATGTAAATTAATATATGCGCTAATCGAGCCTTATACTTCAAATGTATATATGCAATCCGCAGTAACTCGTCTCAAGTTTACACATGAATGTAATCTGTTGCTGTCTCCGACAAACCAAAATTAGGAGTCAAAGATCAAAAGATGGAACAACGTACAATGCGATTAGAAATTTGAAGGTTTTGCTTTTATGTGTGAGAAAGAGATGTGAAGAAATGAATGAGGGGTCCATGTGTGTGAGGGGGAGAGGACACATGCACTTACATCAACCCATCTTATGCTTTCGTCTTAACCCGATGGTTGAAATGTATTTGGTATTCGGTTTTATATATTTTGTGAATCTTACTTGCAACTAGCAGTGTAATACTATTGTCCCATATTCACACAAGTCACATCCAATGATCCATGCCCTTGTGGGCCTTACTAGGCCAGGTATCACAAGTTCACAACACGGAAACTGAGGATGAATCTTGCAAAATTATAAAATTACCTGGCGTTATGTGTAAAGGGAGTCAAATTAGGTGGTGCAAACTACAATTTACTCTTTGTTTTATTGTTGCATAGAAATACTACGTAGCGAGTTCTAAATTGTACTATAGTAGCCAACTGATCATGCGTTGCAACGAAATATATATTTTTAACTAAATAATTAAATCATGCCATTTGTTTAAAAATAAAATTACGTTCTTTGAGTTGCTATAGAGAGAGAAGTGGGCAATAGACCAGCTAGGGGAAGCGGGTGTGTACGGAAAGAGAGATATGTAGTTTTTTCCCTAATTAGCCTATGACCTATATATCGACACACTACTTTTCTTGTAGAGTATAAGAATGAGAGCGAATGATCTCCATCAACTCATATTTATGTATTAGTAAAGATAGTGTGCCTATCTTTAGTGAATTGAAATAAAAAAATACTGTGACGTGGCGCTAAAGTTCTTGTAGCATGTCTTGAAATAAGGATTAAAGATTAGATCTTGCTTAACGCTTAAACCTTTTTGTTTAGGGAGAGTTTAATGCTTCCACTATTGCCTGCTGCGTGCATCTTGAGCAGGCCGGCGCAGCCTGCTCACACCTGCGCAATGAGATTCATAAAAGCCCAAAACATCTCGGGCCTCACACGAGCATGGGCGCATCCTCCTCCAGACCCAAATTCCGACAAAATTTTCGAAATATCAATAGAGGTTTTGGATTTCAGAAATCTCGGTTGAGATGTTGTATTTTGGATCCTTCAAGATCCTAAATCTCGACAGGGGAATTTTTTTTTAAAAAAAATTCAAAATACTACAGTGCCTTATCTAAATCTCGGCGAGATCTTAATGATTTCGACTGAAATCTCAATGATTTCAACCGGATTTTCAATTTTGTGGGCCAAATTTGATTGGATTTAGGGTCAAGAGTCAAGACCATCCACAAAAAATTTTAAAATTTTTTGACAGGTTTTTTACTATTTTTCGATCGGTTCAAGTGGACCAAAATCTCGATGATTTCGGTCGGAATCTCGGATTTCTCAGTTGCAAAAAACGGATTTGAAATTTGGTTTTGAATTTCATCCGAATTTGTTTGAAATTCCGAGATCTCCCCCAAATTTCGGATTTCGGCTAACTCCGAGATATATACCAAAACAAAATTTGAAACCTGCTCCTGCTTCGCACACGAGCTGCCTTTGCGTGTGCCCTGTGCTGCGGCGACGCACGACTTCTACTCACTCTGTAAAATCATCAGTTCTTCCAGGTTATCCGACAAACTTTTTATATATATAAATACAGGCCCGTGCGAGAGGGAGTGCAAGCTGTTCGGTGGAACAGGGCCCCCAAATCCCAGGAGCCCACCAAAATTTTAACGCTGCAGCAGTGCAGCCCAAATCCCAGACGTGGATAGTCTAATATTGATGCCAATGAATTGTACGTGGAGTTGAAGCTCCTTCAAAATTTCATTCCAAATGAAAAGATGGGGACTGTGGAAATTCTCAAGTTTCTAAAGTGGCATGATTATTTTCCTAATGCAAGTATTGCATATAGAGTTCTGTTGACCATTCCAGTGACTGTTGCATTAGCGGAACGAAGCTTTTCTAAACTGAAGCTATTAAAATCCTATTTGCGTTCTACAATGACACAACAGAGGCCCACTGATTTGGCCACAATAGCACTTGAGAGTGGATTGTTAGAGAAAATTGAATATGAGCATATCATTGAAGAATTCATTTCAAAGAACACTAAAAGAATGAAGTTGTTCAAGTAAAAATTATGCAACAAGAGTTGAATAGGTATGTTTCTTGATATATTCTATTGGTCTATGATATATTACAACTTTTGTATTATTGTAGTTCTAATTTTTTAGTATGAGAGGCCTCATTCTAGAGTTTAGTACAAGGCCCCTTATTTTGTCGGCACGGCCCTGTATAAATATAGTCTCTCTTTCTAAACGTAATTACAAAAACAAACTCATCCCCTACTAAAAAACACTACCAGACAGCAGTATCATCTGCTGCGCTTCCGTACAACGGAAAAAAAGCTACCAAGCTGCTTTTTTTATGATGACACTTAACACCACCGCTACTTACGCGAACAGGAAAGATATCAGATCCGTGATTTCGTTTAAGCAGAAACAAAACTAAAAAGGCGTGTAGAGGGGCCAGCCAAGGCTTGGCGCTCCGGCCAGAGGTACCTGACACGGGGAGGGCACGTGCCGGTGCAGGCCGTCCCGTACGAGTCGCCGGAGCCCACCCCTTCCCGCCGCTGGCTGCCTCGTCACCGAGCGCCGACACAGAGGACCGCGTCCCACGCGTTCCTGTGGCCCGTGGGCCCAACCTAGGTCAAACGCGCTCAGTGAGAGGGGGAGGGGGAGCGGGAGAGACGAGAAGACAGCGTCCGTCCGCCGCAGGGAGGGGGAGGGAGACGAGCGCATCCCCGGCCCGAGCCGCACAGCGAACCCAGCTGACATGTCTGCGTGCGTATGCATCGTCCAATCTTTTCATAATGCGTACGTGCCCTTCCGAGAGGGAAATCTTCTAGGGCTCCATCCAAAACTATTTTATGGTCTTCTTTCAGGGGAAAAACATATACTATGATTGCGTGGAAATTTCGATTTTGTACGTATTTAGCTAGGTAGGATCCATAATCCATTTGAGAGGAAAAGGATGTTAGGTTTTTATAAAAGCAATCGGTTTTTATACGTGTTAAAGGTGACTAATTTTATACCAACTTCAATGGTATTAGTCTAAAACCAATTCTCAATAAGCAAAAAAAAAAACATCTTCGGTGACTTTTAATTTTTAGTTATATTGAGGCTTATGACTTTTGAAAAAGCTTAGATAAAAAAATCACCTATTTATTTAGACTTTAACTTTTTAGCTTTTAAGCTGTTGAAAAATCCCAAATAAACAAAGCCTAAATCTTGACTCTTGAGGGGTTTGATGTTTGGATCAAACGATTTATAGCCGTTTTATTTTTTGTAGCTACCCAGCATCATGCCCTTGGATCGTCCTTTGTGAATTGGGTTACCTGTTTTCTATAAAAACAGAGGCTGAAGATGTACTTTGTCTCCTATCTATTTTTTTTTAAAAAAATACTCATTAGGTAGACATTTACGCTTGTATTTTAGCCCACGATGAGTTGAGCTTGACCTAGTTTCATGATTGGCTCGATCAGTTTCAAGATTGAAATTATGCTAGCGTCTAGCCACCATTATATAATCATAGCTCAACCGAATTTGTACGTATCGAACGCTTACTGAGAATCCAGCCTCGATTCTCGAATATATCACGAGTTTTAGTTTCATCTTTTAACCTAGCTTAATTTGTTGTGTATGCTAGTAATCCAGGTTGTCACTTGGTAAGCATTAGATAAAATACCTTGGGTCCTACGATGGTAAAAAGCAAAACATACCTCACCCAATTGAATAATGTAGGTAGATCAATCCGCATAATCGACCTTTGATTAATATAAGCTTATAATGTAAATGTATATGCATGCCCTCGGAAAGTATAATGTACTTCGTTTGAGTGTTTGAGATATAAAATAGCATTTTCATACCTATATGTTTTGTTGTTATAACTTGCATAGTGTATTATATGCTTAGCAAAATTAAGTAAGGGCGTCATCACTCGCACAGATGAAATTACTTTTAACGACAAATCTAATAATACATCAGCTTTTACATGATCGATCAATCTAGCTATATAGTTTTAAATATAGTTGATGGTCAATTTTTAGGAAGGTTGACCACATAATTCTAAAACGTCATTTAAAAAAGCAAATGGACGGCTATTTTGATTATTTAAGTCCGTATCAAGTACACGCATGCCTAATGTGCAAATCCAATAAGCTATAACTTGTAAACTTCTCATCGACATACATGCACGTATACTATCATATTCCCAGTTTGATGGTTAACAGCATAGATATGTATATATGGTAACTATGCTCACGCGACGTGCAGCATATATTGGTGATGACATGTTGTGATTCTTACCAATCGAGTTCACCTCACATGTCAGTTTGAAATGATTCAGTCATATGAAGTCGAATAGTTGCATGTGGCAATGCCGCGGAAGCTAGCGTTCATATATGGATTCTGATTTACGATTGAGAGTTTTGTTGGTTGTGTAAACCCGATGCTGTAAATTTGATGTCTACGAAGGTCAAATAACAGAAGGAACAATATATGTGATTTTCTTAGTTCTACATTTTTTGTACAAGTGTAAATGACGTAGGAAATTCATCACGTCAATCTTTGCTACAAAGAATTTGTGATATACATGCGTTCCTGTACTGTCAATCACGTACTAACGAATCTTATCAACACTTAATAGAAGGCAAAAATAAGTTAAACGATGTATTTTCTTGTGCCAAGCAGAGGAATCGTCGTCTGTGTTCTACACTTGCTGGAAAATTAATGTTTAAGCCACATAAAGATAGTGGTAAACAATAACAAAGCCAATGCGAAAGAACAGCCATACCCCTCGCTCCTCATCTACTTTGTTAACAAACAAATGTGAGATTTAACCGAAGTACTAGCTGTGTTAACAACGTTGTTAATGCATGCATGGTTAAAGAAGAAATGCCATACCCCTAACTCATCAACTTTGAAAATAATGGAATTTGTAATAATTGATTTTTGGCAAAGTATCGAAGAATTTTCCACAAACCCTTCATTATATTAAGGAGCTACTTTTCCTTGTATATTATGTATAGCATGTCGTGAATGTCGGTTGTATTTGGTTGACAATGGTGCATATACGTACTCTCTCTCTCTCTCTCTCTCTCTCTCTCTCTCTCTCTCTCTCTCTCTCTCTCTCTCTCTCTCTCTCTCTCTCCACCTATTGGAAGAACAATGAGATAATGGAGCAATGCTTATGCTTAAAGAACAGAATACTAAAATGTAAGTGTTTCTCTTCTAAAATTCCTATAAAAAAACAAAACAAATATTTGTATTTGACTCAATTCAGCTAGCTATATACAGATCTCACAAGAGAGAGAGATTTTTTTTAGTTATTGTTGGTAATCCTACCGGATATAACATCGGGAGAAAGGGCCGCAGGAGGGGCTGCCCACGTGTCCTCTGCGCGTTTTGCAGAATAGTCCTCCTATTTTTTCGAATTACGGATAGGTTCCTCCGAATTTACGAATAGGTCCTTTGCAATTTTTTGTGAGGGGAAGAATAGTTTTTTCGGTTCACGTTTAGGTCCCCCGTTCGTCGTTTTTCGGAAAAAGCCTCCCGTTAAATACGAATCGCGAACGAGCCCTTTTCTAATTTTTCGGGATAGCGGTTAGGTCCAAAAATATAACAAATAGGTCCTCGGTCTTTACGTTCAGGTCCTTTCTCCGTTTTGCTTGGAAAAAATATTTTCGTGATCCGTTTTTTCTCCGGAGCATGGGAAAAATGTTTTCGTTGGCCGTTTTTTCTCAAAAGAAAAATGCAAATTCGTTTTTCGTCCGTCGGTTCTCCGTTTTTGTTGGAAAAAAATGTTTTCGTTGTCCGTTTTTTCTCCGAAGCATGTGAAAAATGTTTATCGTTGATCGTTTTCCCTAAAAAAAAAATACAAATTCGTTGCTTCGTTGTTTCTCTGCTTTTTATTGGAAAAAAAATTTCGTTGTCTGTTTTTTCTCCAGACCCAGGGAAAAAGGTTTTCTTGGTCCATTTTTTCTTAGAAAAAAACGGAAATTCGTTTTTCGTTCATTCTTTCTCCGTTTTTGCCAAAAAATGTTTTCGTAGTCCTTTTTTCTTCGGATCCTGGGGAAAATGTTTTCGTGGTCTATTTTTCCTAAAAAAAACACAAATTCGCCCTTACCCTATTTTTGCCGGAAAAAATATTTTCGTGGTCCGTTTTTTCTCCAGAGCCCAGAAAAAATGTTTTCGTGGCCCATTTTTACCTAAAAAAAACACAAATTTGTTTTCCATTCACGCACGCGGCTCGGTCTTTATGGTTTCTCGAGCCTTCAAAAATTTTGAAGATATGTTTAAGTCTATTTTTTCATCAGAAAAAAATGCAAAGTCATTTTTCGTTTACGCGCGCGGCGTGCGCCGCGTTTACAGCCTAGTTAACCATATTTGTTGTACGCAATGATTTTACTCTAACAGTTACATCTACCATATCGAAGTCAACTCGATCTTTCCCATCCTTCTTTATTTTTGCCTTTTCCTTTGAGAATTGAATTAAATTTTAGTATATGTTTTTGTTGGTGACTAATATGTACCCCTAAGTTACGCAACACACACCATGCACACACATCAAGTCCCACTAACTACATACAGTGGTGGAGCTAGGCCTCAGGCCACCTAGACGGTGGCCCGAAGCCTAGGAGTTGTGGCATGTGGACCACTGATCTCTCCTCTATCTACTGCTTCCTGTGGCTCGTGGACCAGCTGGCCCACCCCGAGGCCTGATCATAGGCTGGCTCCGCCTGACTACACATAGGTGAGTTTATTTGTGGATTTACCGGGATTTGATTTCATGACCTCTTGACTAGGAAGCTTTAAGGATGACTATGATAACCAATTACACCATCTTTGCCCAGAAAATAAAAGAAAGAGAGAAGATGGATCTGTGAAGTACCCGGACCTCTTTGCATGGGCACACATTTTAACCATTTTGATACAAACGGGCATATTTGGAAATTGGGTCATGGATCAATCATTGGTCCACTCATCATGAGGTGATCTCATAACTCACGTTTACTCCATTCCTCATTTTCCCTATAAGCACTGTTAATGAGGAAGGACTTAGTGTACCCATTTCTCAACCTAAACACCTCCATATGTGAATTATCTGATCCTTTTTCTTGTTAACATGTGAAATTCAATAAAACCATAGTGAGCTTCACAACTACACAACCATCGTACTTAATTACAGTTACTTTTATGATAAGCCTTATGTAAGGTTTTTCAATATAGTCAGGCTTATTCTTAGAAAATTCTCTGGTCTAGAAGTGAAAGCAACCAAGATATATAAGATCAGATGACAGCCATATCAAACTTTACATATTTTACATAGCTAAAGAAAATCAACTGCAACTTTATTTAATTATAATTGTGCGAGTTATTGACTTGAGATCTATATATAACTAATAGCTTTCTACGAATCATTCATCCAGCTGGTATGGACATACATGGATTTGAATATACAGAGATCATTTAACTAAAATATACATATAATATATTCTGATTGGACTTCAGAATGCATTAGAAATTGTTGCTACTCTTATGTATGCCGTTGGTTGAATACTTCATAGGAAGCAATTAGTTATAGATATAAAGTTAACAAATAGGGCAATTATATTAAAATAAAAATGCACCTGATTTTGTTTAGCGACGCAGAAGATGTTACAAATTTGACAAGCTGTAAATTCGTATGAACTTACTAACTTACTATGTATATAAATAAATTGAAGTATGTCATTTTTTTCGTACAAAATTGACATGGGTTTCAAGTGTATAAGAATGAAATATATATTGTCGGTGTGAATATGAGTACCATCAGGTTCAATCATTATTATATAATTGCTTTTGTTTCTGTTTGGACCAAAGAGAACTGAAATGTGACTAACCGTTTATTTAGGGAATTAATGCTTAAGATCATTACCAATTCATTTTCGGGTTATTGACATCTTACTATGTTAAACTTAAAATGATAATTGAAATAAGACTTGTAATAATATGCTTAGTGATCTTGTAAATAAGGTGTGCAAAAGAAAAACCAAGTTGCATCAAACATAGCATTTAGTCAACGGTACTGTAAAAAAACTATTTGGCTAAGAATTCTTAAGTACATAAAATTAAGAGTATGAGATATGCATTGATGGACAAAAGTAATAGATATTTAAGCTATGATGCTGTAAAAACCGGGAGCTAAATACATTCATAAAAACTACGATAGCTATAGTGTAATATTGTAACATAGCCTTTGTAGGAGTTAAGAAGTATATATATGGAGTTTTATAGTGGGGGAATACTTTTTTCACTGATATTTTTCACATTGCGATGTGAATAGAATGGAAGAAAAAAAAAATTAATATGAACAACTAATCTATCTTATCTCCACCAAAACAAATAGTCATGTTAAATTTGTATTCTATCCATTCATAAAAAAAATAGAGTTGCAAACCAATGTATTGTACCCTACAACAGGTATTTATCTTAGAACTAATGAGTGAGTGATCAATATTAATGCGAAAAATCGAATACGTTAGTTGTTAGTTAATACTCTAGTAATGATTCATATTTACAGACATATTGGAGTGTTGGTCTACACCATGCATGGCATTTGCATAACACATATCGAAGGATGTTTATAATACTTCAAGGCTTTGCATGGCATTTGCATAACGCATATATATCGAGGGATGTTTATACTAATACTTCAGGGCTTCAAGCCATAACCCACTGATAAATGCATATCTATGCAAGGCCACCGCATTGCCTGAGTATTTGCAAAGTGTAGTGCAAGCACTACATTCAGTGTACAAATAGTACATACCCTTATGTTCATACATGTGCTTGATCGCCATGTATATATTCAGCATATGATCTGCTAATTACAGCTTACAGGGATGGTTTGATCCTGCCATATTGGTTTCTACGATTATTAATTGTTTTCAGACTAGCAATTAATTACCAAGCTAGATACCACAATAATGAACTCATGGTGCCAATCATTAACCTGATTAAACTCATAAAATTTCATCAACTCGATCGCTAAATTGCCGGTTTGGCCATGCTTTACATATACTTCCTCCTAATGCATAGAACATTAATTTGTCACAACCATGCATTTCTTAACTGGTTTGATGCATAAAATCAGGAACTGGGAGACCAAGCGACCAGTGAAATCTGAGGAGAAAATGACAGTACTACCAATCGACCGAATCAATGCAATTTGGCTAGCAGAAAGCTGCACAGTTGATATGCAGTCAACCAACGTACCATGCATCTCATTATTTGACTTCACCCCCACACATGGCTCAAGTGGCAAGGAAGGGACACACAAGCAACTGTTCGGCAATTTGGCCCTCTCTGAGGCGTCCATGTAGACGAGGAACTGGCATGCAGCCAGCACGAGCGAGAAGAAGAACAGTCGCGTATCCTATTCACTGCACCCCACACGCACGCATTCAGCGCGGGGTGGGATATATCATATATGCGCGGCGCCAATGGAATGCGCGGGGAGACCGAGGAAGAACAACAGTACCGGACGTCCTTGCCTCCCTCCCTTTCGTGCGCGGGGCACAGTGCGCCCGCCCGTGCGAGACTGGCCGTGCGCGCGCGCGCCACTGGCGCCTCGCCATGCCACCGCGCGCGTCGTTGGTACAGCGGTGGGAGTACAAGAAAAAGGAAGCGGCACAGGAATCAGAACAAGAAACCAACCCCAAGCGATATGTATCGATTTTGGATGGGACTTGACATGCTTCACAAAATGTGCATCCGTATGCAGCGCGAGATCTGCCACGAACTATACAGCACGTAATGAGAGAGGGAGGGAGAGAGAGAGGGAGAGAGAGAGAGAGATCGCCAGATGCAATGCACCTCATCTTCTGTGTAGAGTGTAGACCGGTCACCACTCTCTCTCTCTCTCTAGACTTTGAGGGACACAGTACTGTACTATATACTACTCCCCATCAACATGAGCAGTGAAAAGTAAGACAGGAACAGGCAATGACATTCACTTCCTTCCAGGAGCAAACTTAACACAAAATTAAGCCGGAGAGAGCTAGTAGAAAAGGAGCAAATAACAATGTAGCACGATCGATAGAGTTCTGGAACAGCTAGCCGCGTAGAATGATAAACCATGCATGCATGCACAAGCAATTAATCAGAAACCTACATAAAATATGCTCAATCCGTCATACCAAATGGGTACGTACGCACGTACTAGTCCTCAGCAGGCCGCCCCGGCGGGCGGCGGCGGCGGCGGCGGAGGCTGCGGGTGGCTGCCCCTGTTGCCGCTGGTGTCGGCGGGCTGCGGCTTCTTGCGCTTCTTCTTCTCGTAGCTGACGCCGCGCGCGCGGGCCTGGTGCTCGCGGACCTCGCGGAGGTAGAGACGCACCGCGCGGGCGGCGAAGGGGTTGGACTCCGGGCGGCCGCCGTTCTCCTCGAAGGCGGCGCGGAGGCGGCCGACGAGCGCGTCGAGGCTGCCCCAGGCCTGGCGCAGCGGGCAGGGGCAGGGCGCCGGCGGGTTAGGGTGGCCGAAGAAGGGGCACACCGCCGTGTGCACCTTGGTCTTGCCGAACTGGTCCAGGTACCGCAGGAACTCCAGCACGTGCGCGCCGCTGCACTGCGCCAAGCTCAGCGGCGGCCGGTGGTTCCGCAGGTACTGCCCGAACGTGTTCCAGTCCCGCCGCTTCTGCGCCTCGTACCGGCTCGGCGTCTGCGGCGTGCCGCCCCCCGCTGACGACGACGCCCCGCCGCCGCTCGATCCTCCGGCGCTACTGCCACCGCCGTCACCGCCACCGCCACCGCCACCGCTGCCCGGGGGCGGCGGGCTCTCGGGGTTCGGCGACAGGTCCATCAATCTGCCACCCAAGAAACACAAGCTCATCCTTTTTAACACGAATGATGAAGCCGATGATTACATGCATATTTGGGGACGTGGAGAGAGAGATCCATTTGGGAGTTGGTGCTCTGCTCTCCTTCGTTGTTTGTGTTATTGTGTATGTGTATGTGTATGTGTGAAAGGGATGTATCCACAAGAAACTTGCATATGCAGATATCCCCAAGAAACAATGGCCGGATTCTTTTTTTCTGTGAGGCATCGGCTGCGGTTACACGCTTATACCTTTTATAGCGATGGCGGCTGATCTCTTTTGCGGCCGCGGCGTTGTCAGAGCGGCGGAGAAGATACCACAACCAGCAGCAGCGGCCGAAGCTGGCTTGAGAATCTGCAGAGGATGGAGTAGCTGGATATATAGGAGCAAGATAACTGAGGAAAAATAAAAGAAAAGGAAAAGAGAACACAAAGAGTCATGTGCTTCTTTGCCACTTACCCTTGCTCAGTTGCTGCTGCTGCTGCTGGCCTTGCTGCTCTAACAAGATGCCCTTGCTTGAGTGAAGGAAGGTGTGGGGAATTGCATTTGCATGCTAGTTGAGCCGCCACTATTTTTATGAGGGAGTGAAGGGATTGTTTCGGCCTAAAAAGGGGAGATCTGTGAAGTGAGTGAGAGATGGAACAGTGGGAGGGAGCAGTGAGAGGGAAGCAGAGAGAGAGAGAGAGTGAGATGTGTGGCACTGTTAGGGCTTTTAGGTGCAAGGGAAGAAAGGGACACTGTGAGTGTGAGGTGAGATGTGACATGACTAAAGGTGAAGAAATATATTTTATTTTCCTTTCCTTTTCTTCTTTCAGTGGTGGGGCTGGGTGAAAGTGAGGGGCACCAATGGCGTCCCGCGGCTCAGCGCTCAAGCCCCTCGCCACCTCCATCTGTATAGGCATAGCCCCGTGGCGGGCTGTACTTGCCCCATCACCAGCCGTCAATGGAGGCGCCGACGGCCGAGAGGCGCCGCGGAAGAGTCCAAGGCGCGCTCCATAATGCGAACACGCACAGGACATATCTGAGGCGTTCAGCATCCGATGGACGACCCGTAAAGAGGGTGGGGCCGGCCGCTGTCCGTACGAATGGCGACGATCCGGGCCCACCCGCAGTAACACCCCTCGGTGGACGTCATGAATGCCCGCAGCTAGCTGCCGCTTGTCCAATACCCATGTGACACGGCAAATATAAAACTCTGTCCGGGCGTACTCAGGTATGGAAATGTTTCCGCATACAACCGACGATCCATCGATGGGGTATCCACCGCCCATCATTAACCAAAAGAATTATAATCTTGTTTAGATTCCTCCCAGCCCTCGTTTTAAACTTGTGTCTAGATCGGCATTCGGTGCGTACGTGGGATCGACGGAGAGACCGGCCAGATATATACTAGATACATACATATACATACATACGTACGTACGTAGAGACTTCTCTACTACTACTACTACTTCCGTAACATTGGAGATTCAGAAGGATCGATGATTCATGCATGTGATATAGAAGCGTGCGTGATAGGTACGCGTATATTTTTCGTAACTCGCTATATATATATATGGTGTGTGGCTTGCCGCACGTGGCAAGCTATAGCGAGTATGTATCCTTTGAAAGAACTGAACGAGCATTAATGCAGCGATAAATATATGTAGATAGCCGCTGCGCCAACTTAAGTTGCTAGCATAATAATTGAAATTTCCACCAGACGCGCATATGTTGTACTTGATGGAACAGAATAGACGCGCATATGTTGTACTTGATGGAACATAATATTTATCGATTAGATATGCAGAATATTACTTGAGTGGCTCTAGAGCGAACTGCGACTTAATTTGCCCGTCGTTGGCCCACATGGATTTCGTACCGATTTTCTCACTTACTAGTATTTAACGCATAATCTTACAGCTAGCTCGTTTCAATTCCGGAATCTGCATATCTATTACCTTGGTATATGTATAATGTTCTTCGGATATGTAGCAGTGGGACAACTGCATGTACATTAATAGAGTATATAAATAATGGTGGCTTCTTTGTTTCAATGCAATCAACAAATACCAGGGTATACGAGAAAAAAAAAAAAAAAGGGACGAGGCGTGCAAGATATTTGGGATAAGATGCGCAAGAGATCGGAAGAAAGGGACAAGGAAAGATCACATACAAATATTGTACATCAAAGGTTGTATCACGTTCATGAACGGTTAGAACTAACAAGCACCAATTAACAGAAGAAGAATTCCTTAGTCAAGAGCAAGTATTTAGATTTAGTATGTCACCAGATTTGAAGCATTTTTTTTTCCATACGATATGACTACATTTGCCTTACTTTTAGTCAAAAGAAAGTAGGTAATAATTAGATTTGCGACTTTTTGAACCAAACGACTTTATAGATGCTAACAGAAATACTACTGTTATTTGTACTATTTTGTTCCATCTATCATGTCGAGTTGATTCAATGACTACGTGACATCTATCCATAGGGGCCCATAGTTATGTCCTACCTTGTATGTTACCAATAAAGGTTACCTAGGATTTTCCATTTTGGTACCACGTGTGGTTGAACTTAAAACCCTGCCATTGGCCTGACACATGCACAACAACTTGTTAGAGTTTAGGGTACAATGATTGGGTGGATCAGGATATTTAGCTACAAAATTTCCATTTGAAAAGCCGTCTTTTTTGTTCTATATCTTTTTTGAATTATCTTTTTACCTTTTCGGTTGCTTAGTAAAGATGTGCATACAGTGCATTTCTCTATCATCTTGCGGGCTCAGCAGCAGTGTTACTGTTATGTACTGTAGGGTAGCAACACGCATTAATCGGCTAAATTGCACTACGATAATGCTGCCTCAAATTAGTAATCTTCTTTAACAAAGATGAAAAATAACTTTATCTAGGATACAATCAGTGTTTAATAATGTTGGGGACTATAAAAGCTTCTTGTTACGTACCTGACATCTCATCCCAAACAAAATTTAAAACACTAGCGGTTTTTGATAACTTCAAAAATAGAAGGAAAGCAAGGCGATATCAACCTTGCTAATAAACTGGATCCTCATGTACTAATCGATATGATATATTTATATATACGTGACCTAAAGGGCTGCAACACAAACATGAATCAAGTTTGGCTTAGTTTTAATGAATCAAGTTATTAGCTAGGTCTATATATCGGTCTGAAAGGCAAAAGCTACCACAAGCTGCCGGAGTTTTTCCTGGCTCGATGCATGTCACAGTGCAGATTCTTTTTGGCTGCTCTCAGGCTCCCAGCACGCTGCATGCTGTGCTTAGGAGTAAAAGGGGGACACGAGTGCACGACCGGCCGTATCTATCCTTGATGACTCTATCGTTCTCTCTGTACTTCAGTAGAGGACTGAATGACTACTCAATGTACAAACACCACTATACAAATATTGATCGCAGACGATTCTAAAATCTGATTGCAGACGATTTTGTGAATCGTCTATGGCATAATGACATATCACAGCTGGTTTTTTAACCTTTGGTAAAAATTAACATCAGATACGGTTCTAAAATAGATCTATCTATGATAGTATATTATCAGACGGTTCTAGCCTAGAGCCGTCTGTGATAGCTATACATACCTTCAACCACCTATGAGAGCAAATGTTGATAGATTCCAAGGTATATTCCAATCCATTCACAGTTCGTCCTAAAAGTTCTGATCCTCTGATTTATCCATCCACTCCATCCTCAACCCCGAATGAGAATACCATAGGTAGCCTATTTTCACTCTGGTATTATGCAGCAATAGGATTATTTCTGTAGTTCTCTATTTCGTTAAATATAGAGTTGATTAAGCCATCAAGTATATGATGATTTAATCAACTATGTATTTCATGAAATAGAGAACCATCAAAATAATTCTGTTTTTGCATAAAACCAGAGTGAAAATAGATTACCTATGGTATTCTCGTTTATGGGTGAGAGGACTAAGTAAAAAAAGATAAATAAGAACATGGCAACTATCAGGACGAACTGTTGATGGAATTGGATTTTACCTTATAATCCATCAACATTTGCTCTCACAGATGCAATGAGGTACTTAGCAAGCAAGACACTATTAAGTAATTGTATTCAAAATGAGCAAATATTAATGATTAAATCAGGTGACAATACATTGATGAATTGAATTTTGTGCACTTAAGCTAAAAGTATTAATGCATGATTGAAAACAATTCGTATTTTTTTTTATCATAAGCTCCCATTAATAAGAAAAGGAGAAAAAATTCTAAAGCAAATTAAGTCAATCTTACATCTCTAACGTTCCTCTACACTAGCCAAATTCTTCTCCTATGATTCTTTTTCTAAGAGGAACTGAGAAGTAACAAAATCTAGTTTTCTCATGAGATTCTTTAGCTTTTTATCAGCATCAGCAAGAGTCAAATCCCTGAGAAGAAAATTAACTAAAAGATGAAATATTTCTCAAATCAACAAATAGCGCTTTAGTGCTTTCTTTTCTGTACATGGGATTCACTCATCGTTCCTCTTAGTTTTAATGATGGGTTCATGCGTCATTGCATTACATGTATAATGTTCTCTGGGTAATGTTCTTTGGGACGTTGATTGGTGCAAAGAGGCCAAACTCCGAGGTCACTCAATAGTTAGTTAATTTTATAATTTGGAATTTTGGATAGATCAACGTACATTCAACAAGAACATGAGTAATGATTCCCCCTTGTTGTAATAGAGTATGGATCATCCTATGTGAATAAGAAGCAAAAGTAATTGTTCTGTCCTGTTAGTTAGTAGAATTCGGACTATAATCAGTCTATAAACTCTCCATGTACATGCTAAATAACCAAGTTGTGAGTAAATCTTTATTAACTACAACTACTACTTTCCTTGTTTCATATCAAGAGTAGTCTTTATCTGAAAAGACCTATCATCTCTTATTTTGGTAATAAAGAGCCTACCTTTTGAGCTCCTATATTATGTATTTGTTTTCAGTTCCCCTCCTTGATCATCAAAAAGGGCTGGTATAGTTAAGATTTAATGCTTCCGTTGTTTTATTTTGAATCAGGGGATGACATATTTGGGGGAAGTGCAACTGATGCAGGAATCATTACTCAAATCACTTAGCCCTGCTATGGAGTTCACAATGACCCAAGAGGAGCTGATGATGTTCATGTCTTTTATGGATTTGACAATTATCATGTTATCATCCATGGGCCATTTGGATCAGAGTTGGTCAATACTAGTCTGCTTAACCTTTACTTCCTGGATAGTGCGGATCATGAAGTGGTCAATGGAGTTAAAACTTATGGATGGATCAAAGAATCTCAATTGCTTGTCTTTGTGCTACTTTACGACACCTTCAAGTACTTTTGATTATAGTTACTAACCTAATCACAACACCTAAGATCTCGCTGTGGAATATGTGTCAGTCATCGCAAGGAGAGATGCAAGCAACTGCAAGATGGCGCCTTTTGTTTATTACGGTAGTGTTTTTCTGTTATACATTGATGAACTTGTGTTGCAGCTACAATCCACTACATTATTCTTTTGTTAATATTTTATCATTTGTTTGAGCCTACTTCCTATGTCAATTCACATTGTTGGATGTAGCAGAATTCATTTACTGTTTTTACAAAGAGGAGCAGAATTCATTTAATACGAGACATTTCTAACATATAAAGTGAACACCACCTTTGCATTAGTTGTGCTATATCTGCAGCTTCTGGTTTCCTTTCTCCCTTCTGTACTCCATAAATTTGGTAGGTAACCATGTATGTAAACTTCAAATCAGTCTGTGTGTGTGCTTCAGGGGACAACTTAAAATGTGTATCAGCCAAACCAGCTACAACAAATGTAGATTCGAGATCTAGCAAAAAAGGAGGGGGGTTATTATGTTCATTCAGACAAATAACATTTATGTTGCCTCACAAGGCAGATAGAAGAAATACCTTCAGATTGCACCATGGGAGGAGGCGAAGTGGTTGCAGGTTAACGACACCTTCAATCTACTCAGATTCAAGGTGGAGGCGAAGCGGTCGCAGGGGAGGAGGTCGCCGAGGAGGAGGTTGTCCAGGAGGAGGCCACCAAGGGGCTAGGGTTTGGAGGAGACAAAATGCGTTGGGAGAGGCAAGGTCTGCGCAACGAACCTCTATCGGTATGTTTATATAGTGGCCTCAGTTGATATCGCAAACATTTCTGTAGTAGTGAAAGCCCAACCTAGCTATAATAAGTGATGTTTCTATGTATTTTTCTCTCAATACAAATTATATAAATTTTGTATTTATAAAAGACACGTTGCTTCTGTTCTTCTTTTAGATCGTTTTCCCCTCTAGGTTGTTCCAACTTTGCGCACCCACATGCAGTACGTACCAAAGGAGCGGCCATGTGCCATAGATTTTCGTCAACAAGATTATACGAATACTTACCAGCAGATACAGGATTATTATAGTTAACAGTGCCGATCAGGATCTTTTCAAGAATCACATTGAAACAACAAATGTTATTACATCTCCTCCCCTTGCCCGATGTTGTTTTAATTCTAGAGAAATTTTACGGTGCATTATACTAATAGCATATGATAGGAAGTAGAAATCAGATTTAATTGTTGATTTGTTAAGAGTATTTTCACTACTATACTATCAGATGAAGTATAAATAGATTCTAGTTAATCTGATTCATTAAATTAAAAAAATTATATTAAATTTAGTGTAACATAAAAAGCTCTAATTCTAAAGTTTAGTACTCTTGTTGTTTTCTTCTTGATTATCAGCGGTGTATGCACCGGGGGACAGATCCGTACACCACGACAAACTTCGTCCAGAACAAAGGCAAAGCAAGGCATGCATGGCCCACAACTGGTCACTCAATCTGACAGCTATTTCTCTCTTTTCTTTTCATGCTGCATGTGTGTGTGTATATATATATATATATATATATATATATATATATATATATATATATATATATATATTTACAATCTGATAGTGAATTTTCGAGGGATACCTCCTGCTGGGGTCTTGGTTTAATAGCTATAGTAGGGGCTGCTTGGTGGGAACCTGTCATGTTGTGGGTCCTTCATGGCCTGACATTTATTCATGTCTTGCTTCCCAAATTATTGCACGAGGAATTGTTCGTGCGATTGCCTTTCCAATCTGAAAGACCAAAAGTAAATGCTCATTCATGTGCTTGGCCGGGGAGGAGGTTCAGAGTATCACGAGACAATGTCGCACAGATATATATACTCCATCTATTTCTGACCAGATATTATTCTAATTTTTTATAGTTCTATTAAAACATACCTAACAAAACATGTATAAAAGAAAAAAAATAATAAAGAATGTATAAAAGAAAAAAATAATAAAGAGTCATCTCATAGTTATAGAATAATATGTGTTTAATAATTAAAATTTTAAAACTCGAATGACATACATTCAGAAACAATGAATTCAGGAACAAAAAAAAGTACGTTTCTGTTAGTTCGACTAATTAAGACCTTTTCTAATGCATCCATGAAGTTTGACTAGATGATTAAAACTTTTCCACATGATTTACGCATAATTTGCAAAATTTGATAATATACTTTGCTCTTCGATTAATATCACACCACACACAAAGTTATATTTTGCCTACTACATTTATTGGTCCGTTTCAAGAAACAAAATGTATCCGTTAATGCATCATTATTTGTGTAAGTATATTCCAATTATATGTAATTATGAATATACAGTACAGAATATGTTACGGAAGGCTGATTTTGTTGTAGTGGCTCTCAAAAGGTTGGAGCACTACTTGGTGATAAAGTAAAGCAAGATCAAAACCTTCGGGACCAAGTTTCTTTCTTAATAGTACTTTTATATCTTTTTTTTAAATTACATAGATATTAAAGCATCACCCAAAATTAGATAATAAAATAAAATTTATACGGATATTAAAGCACCACCGAAGATTAGACTTAACCACTCTTTCTCCTAGGCCACTAGACACTACTCCTTTCCTAGTTCCGACCCCTCTCTCCGTCCCTACCAGCTCCGGTGTCGCCAGGACAGGACCACAGGGGTCTGGTTTCTCACGTTAGCATGTAGATATCAGTTATCCTTGTGGGAGTACCCTTCATGGGAACCTCGAGGTCGCCGTCAAGCCATTGCCGGCCATCATCCTGGGTGGTCCTCCTGATCGCCGTTGTTGCTGCCTCGTCGCCAGAATAGTGGCCCTACAGGATGCAACCCGGGTTATTTACAATAATCGGCCTTTTTCTTCAGATATGTAATCGGCTTTTTTTCTTCAGATATAGATCCAGGTCTGGAGCTTTCTTCTTTAATCTTCTTGCTTCCCTATGCCTTGGATTGGACGCCGCTCCTTCGCCGGAGACGGTGCTACCCGAGATGGCTGCCACAGCTCCTTGCACAGCTCGGAACGTAGCTCTCGTTTAGGGGTCCCGCCCTATCGCCGTCTTTGATCTTTCCACGGCACGTGAGGGTCTTCCCGTCCGGTGCTGAGCCCTACGTTCGTGTTGGTCTTTTCCCCGTCCCTCAATGGGTTTGGGACGAATCCAACAGTGCCATCACTTGGGGATCGAGCTTTTCCCAATTAAATACCTTGGTTTAAGCAAGAACAAGATCCCGCTAAACTCTCTGGAGCTATCCAAAAATCAAGCCATTTTAGGGCTCAACAATCGACTTCAACCTCCGATTCTCCATCTAGGCTAGGAGTAATGGCGATGAAGACACTGAACAACTCTCCGCCGAAGATGAGGGTTAAGGATGGCAGCTTCCTGTTAATTTGTAGCAGGAGGTGAGAAGCGTTGGTCACAAAGGTGAGCCGCCGTACAACCACCCCACAGTTGCAGTCGCAGCTGATAGGTGTGAGGCGCTGCCGCTGCCGCTGCCTCAGGGAGGCCTCCTTGTAGCCACCGCGTGCGACATGTGGATAACATGCACCGGCTTCGGCTAGCATGGGTCCCCATGCGGCACTAGTGTTAGTATTCTAGTCTTGCCCACGAGCAATATTTACTGTGCGTTCCTAAACTGTTCAAGCTTTTAATATAATCGGGGTTTTATTTCAAAAACAATCTCACGGACGGATCTCTTTCAATTCTCCGCAAATTCATACGTTGTTTAGAATAAAAAAATCCTAGGAAAGGAAACTGTTTGCACCAAAATTTGGCAAGATTGATCTCATAGAGATCGGTTTTGATAACAGATATGTCGGTTATAGCAAGTTGATGCCGTTTCGGATTGGAGGGCCGCGATTCAAAGGAAGTTGAGTTCGATATGAGTAGGATAAGTGTTCGCGCTAAAAACTTGATGTAGGGTTTTTAGCCTCAAACACACCGGACGAACACCGGGTTCAAGCGTGCCAGTCAATTTGACCTGCAATTGACAAGGTAAAAATTGTAAAATCAATCGGAGCCGATAACGAGCAATTATCGGCGTAACTCCGGTCGGCTAAGGGCCGATCAGAGGATAACTAGATTAACCGATCAGGGCTAATCCGAGGATAAAGGTAGATTGGCTTTGAGAGGCGATGCGCAACAAAACAAAGCAAACCTGATCTGGGTGTAATCGGTAAAGATCAACAATCGGCGATGCGCAACTTTATTGATCAAAACGAATTACAGAGGAAAGATTACAAAACTAGAGACTACTCCTAGTTGACAGGAAAATAAGGGAAAAGTAAAGCGTGTTTGTGGGTTGGCTCTGGGCGCTTTTCCTCCTCGCCTCTGGTCCTCGTATATAGCACTCGGCCTGAACGTATCCTTCTTGGTCTCTTCAATCACCCGTATCGGCCTCAATTTCTCCTTACCATGTTAAGTCCGATCGTATCCGACTCAATCTCTTATCCTACCCGTATCGGACTCAGTTTCCTTTGAATCGTAGCCCTCCAATCCAAAACGGCATCAACTTGCTATAACCGACATATCCCTTATCAAAACCGATCTCCATGAGACCAGCCTTGCCAAATTTTGGTGCAAACATATGCCCCCCATTTTTGGAAAATAACTTGTTGTCTTCCAAAAATCGTGTCGGCTTTACGTCATCGGCTTCCTTCATTTCCTGTGTCCTTAAGCGTTAGAGCCGTCTGCGCTGCGATCGACTAAGATCAAAGGGGCACCATCTTGGCTTGGGTTCAATCGGCTTTCGGATTTTTCCGGCCAGATTGCTGGTTTCGCCGCTAGATTCCGAAGACTTGGGAGCGCTGTCGGATCCCGGAGAATTTGGGGCTTCGGAGGACTCGCCTTGATTTGCCGTGGATAGCTTTTCACGAATCAGCTTTTTATTCTCCGGTCTTGATCGGCTGAATTCAGTATCTTGTATCGGCTCTTTCCCTTTTGCATAACAGTGAACCATGTTGATAGAAAACAAACTGAGAGCAAACTCCATCGTCGGCTCTTTTGCAAATTGTAATCGGCCATCCTCTATAGTTGATTGTATTATGTTTTTGTTATTCCTGCATTCATTTTTGAAGACCTCATTATCGGAGAAACGACTTTCTTGAGTCGATACTCGACGTAAGAGATGACTTAAATTGGTGAATTCCTGTCCACAGAATTTTTCTTTTAATGGGGGAGTTAACCCTTGGAAAGCCAAATCGGCTAATTGATTATCGGGCAGAGTCACACTAAAACACTGATTCCTAATCTCCCTAAATCTTTTAATGTACTCAGTTACCGATTCTCCAAACTTCTGTCGGATAGAACTAAATATGAAATTCTAAGTTCTAGACTCCCACGAAAAAAGTATTTGTGGAATCGGCTTTCCAAATCGGCCCAAGTATTAACGAAATTTGGAGGTAAGGTTGTGAACCAAGTGAAAACTGCCCCTGTCAAAGACAAATGGAACAATTTCACTCTTAAACCGTCGGAGTGGGCTGCTTCTCCACATTGTGCAATAAAGCGGCCAACATACTCCAAGGTGGTGATGCAATCGTCTCCTGAAAATTTTGCAAAATTAGGGACTCTAAAATCATTGGGATATGGTATTCGATCAATATAATCAGGATACAGCTTTCTATAGCCGATTACTTTTCCCTTGGGCTGCAAGCCGAATTGATCTCTCAAAACGACAGAAATTTGATCGGCCCGATTAATGTTATCGGCTAACGCAACATTGGGGTTTTGCCAATTGAGGTAACTGGCATCCTGCCCCCCGAGTGCAAACTCGGGTGGTCGGCTAGCTCGGGCCAACTGGGCGTTAGAGTTCTGCCAATTGTGGTAACTGACATCCTGCCCCCCGAGTGTAAACTCGGGCGATCGGTTAGACGGAATCGGCTGATATTAAAGTGATTGGTTGTGCTCATCTCTCTTTACAGCTGGTGAATCGGGTATAGGAACAAAGGGTTCGGTGTATGGGACTATCCTATGCAGGATCGGCCCTTGAGATTGAGGAACCCCAACTGACTCAATCGGCTGAGGAACCGATTGGATGAAAGCATTGGCCGGAACCACCGATGGTAAGTTGGTCATTGTGCCTAACTTCGCCGCATCGTTGTATGCTTGGTAATGCGTAATCCCGTCCAAATGAGCACTGGGTACCAACACCGTAGGTTGGGTCGGCGTCATCGCAGGCGTCAGAGCCGACCCTTTTGTCGTACTGGTGTTTTGTGCTATGGAGAAAACGGGGTACGATGGGAATGGCTCTAAGGGGTCTAGCAGTTCCCCAGATGAAGCCAATTCCTGGGCAATTGTCTTGACGCTATTTTCAATCATCGGCTTTAAAGTTGTAACCAAAGCCGATGGCTGGTTAGTTAATGCATGATGCATAGATTGTTCAATCAAAGCCGATAACTCGGCTTGAGCCGGCATGTATCGGCTTACCGTCTTGGTCGGGATGCTGCCGTCGTCAATGGGGTTGAGCGTTGGGAGCGCGGTCTTCTGGATAACACCCCATCGGGTCTTCTGATAGCACCCCAGGATCACTTCCTCTAGTGCTGCCTTCCCGTCTTCAATTTCTTTGCGTTGCTCCGGCGTGAGATCATCCAGCGTTGGGACGATGATGGCTTCAGTGTCGACGTCGGCCGGAGGGATAGTTTTTCCTGTGGCCATCTGATTGGTGTCCCATCGGGCGTGCCAAAATATGTTCGCGCTAAAAAACTTGATGTAGGGTTTTTAGCCTCAAACACACCGAACGAACACCGGGTTCAAGCGTGCTAGTCAATTTGTGTGAGATCCCGGATCAGCTATCCGAAATCTCCTGTGTATTTATGTACTAGTCCCAGATAGTAGCTAGTACACACAGTCAATAGTGATACGTCATTGCCGAGCATAACGAAATTATAACATAATTATAATGTATCAGCCACATGGCTACTTATTACAATACTCGGTCACAAGACCGGAGACATGGCAGCTGAAACAAAATGACAAAAAGCGAAAACCAAAAACACCACAGGCGACGACAAGACACGCGACTAGCTCTCCTGGCGATCTTCCTCAAACTCCTCAGCGTAGAACTCACCGTCTTCAACGGCGTCCTGATAGTTCTCTGATGACAACAGTTTATGTAGTACGTGAGTACAAAAGTACTCAGCAAGTCTGGGAAATTATGCACATGTAGGGCTTTCCAAGGAAGGCTTAATATGGTTCTTTTGCATAAAGCCAAGTTTCATCAAACCATACTTGATAATTGTGACACCTCGGAGTGTCGTATCCTTAATTATTGAACATGATAAGGTTAAATACAATATGAGATGTGGAAATAAGGTTAAAACCATAAGAATTGGAGGTTAATAACGTTTCCGGGCTGTTTCCGGGCCGTTTTCGGGGTTTTGGGCCTTCCCGGGGGAGTTTGGGCCTTACGTGGGCTTTAGTGGGGAGGTGTTTGAGTCCGTATGAGCGTAGGTTTCCTTGTTGAGGGCTGAAAGGAGGCCCTCCCTGCCTTATATGCGCCCCCCTCCCCTCTATTGCGCCCCACCTCCCCTCTTTGCGCCTCCCTCCACCCCCCCCAAAGCCCTAGCCGCATCCACCCCTCCCTCTCCCCACCGTGCGCCCCCTCCACCCCCCTCTCCACCTCCACACCACCTCCCCTCCACCCCTTGCTGCCCTAGGGTGGCCTCCCCACCCCTGCACCTCGTGGAGTCATCCCGTGGAGCGAGGAGCGAGGAGCGAGGAGCGAGGAACGTGGAGCGAGGAGCGATTCGCGAGGGGATTCTTTGGAGATTTGATCGTCGGCCAAAGGTATGATCTTGGGGATCCTTGGGGATGATCTAGGTACTGTTATTAGGGTGTCTATCAAGTTTTTAGATCAATTGGAGGCGCTGGATTGAAGTAATTTGGGTTAGATCTAAACTTGTCCACGTTTCTGTTTTCGGGCAGATTGAGCAGTCGAACTAGGGTTTGAGTTTCCGTCGATTTAGAATCCGAATCCGACCGTACGGACTTCTAGGAAGTTGTATATTATTTAATTATCTTTCCGTGGCCGTAAAGCACGTTAAATTCCGATCAGCCGTTTGAAAGTTATGGCTGTTTTACCGAGCGCCTAAAAATCTGTGACGTAATTGGAACAGATCTCGGTAATCTGTAGATTAAACAACTTTAGAGGCCGAATCAGACTTTCCTTATACCTAGAGAAAGTTGGGAAATTTCCTAGGCTACGCGAGGGTGTACTCGTTTAATTCATTCGGAGTCCCAGAACTCAAGTTATGCCTTTTGCAAGGCTGCTGTCCCGCCGGGACAGAACCTCTGTTTTTAGGTTTTGCGAGTAGTTGGCAATGTCGGGTTAGATGGGGGTTTGTGTACTGTTTGGAGGCTATGATTGTGAGTGTGTGATGCCTATGTGCAGGTGGTGTGACCCCGGAAGAGCCCTCTTCTTCCCGCCAATCCGTTGCACGTGTTTGAGGCAAGTGTGTTGTGATGGATAGCGAGTTGTAGGTTACATGTTGAGATTAGATGGAATTGTTTACATGATATATGTCCACTTGCCATGTGTTAATGAATGATATGATATGATGAGCATGTTTAACATATTATGATGCCATGTGTTAATATGTGAATTGAATATGATAATTGGCATGGTTGCATGCATGTCATGAGATAGGGCGAGGGCGGTGAGAAAGTCTTAACTAGTCCGGCAAGGTCGGTGAGAAAGTTATGACTAATCCGGAATGCCATTGAGTAAGTCCTATGTCGTGATTCCATCCACGTGGTGTTTGGAAGCGAGTAGGCACCCTCCATCTTCGGGATGGAAGGGAGGAAAGGGTGCACACCGACGGGTGTGTACTCCACCATACCGGTATGAGGTTCGGAGGGTCGAGAGCATTGCATTACTGCATACAAATTGATGATGATATTGATAAGTAATCATGAATGAGATGATATACATGATGGAAGATGTTATTGCCATGTTGTTATGCTTGTTGTCCATTGCGGTATGCTTGCCGAGTTTTCGAACTCACCCTTGTGTTTTCTTGTTGTTTTAGGTACCATGAGAACGGCATGCGGGAAAGGGGAATAGTCACACGCTCACACGTTGCTTCACCTTAATGTTTCCCCAAGTCAATTCACTTAGTTTGATAATAAATTGCGTGTGATGGTCTTTAAAATTAAGTCTTAGCTTGGTTAATGAGAGTTCTATTGTTTGTTTGACACTTGGAACCTTAAGAGCTTAATGTTAGTCTCTTATTGTCGTTAAGACTTTATTTATTGCTGTTTTAGATGTTTCTCTTATTGCCATATAATGCTATATTGTTGCTGTTCCTTAAATTCATGATAAAACAAAGGAGGTGCTGCCGAAATCTCGGTTTTTAGCCTATGCACCTTTGCTGGAATTTTATGTTAAATGTGGTATTTAGTTGTTGTTTAGCTTGTGTTTGGTAGCATTCGGGCATATTAAATGCCGGGGTGTTACAATAATAATGTTCATAAAGCATATTTTAGCAATTCTTTTTAACAATTGAATTATGTAATATTTCAGTGAAGGTTCTAGCCACCATCACTAGTATAAGGGCTCTATCCGCCACAAGTTTAAAAGATCAAGATTATCCACACATGACTCTATCCGTCATGACATAGAAACAGGTTCTATCTACCTGGTTGGCTCAATCCGCCAATTAATCATCCGAGAGTTCTAACCACTCCCGAATCCCAAAACCTCATTTTATTTTCAAAACCAAAACCAAAGTATAAATGTATGAAAGCATTCTTTGCTTTGCCCTTGACCGTAGGCACGGCTATTCGAATAGTTTTAACTCTACAGAGGTGTACAGCTTTACCCATAAGACATGATCATCTCTTTAACGCCATGCAATTAACACACTTCCTTTGGTGTGTCGGCAGAGAGATCATGACAAGGCTTTTACAATGTATACGCCTAACCCGACTCACCCAATGAGGTTTTACCGCTGTTAGGGTTCTATCTACCCAGTACAGAAGCCCCCACTTGCGCCGTGTGGGGAGTACAACTTGCCTCTATCCGGCACCCACATTCCACCAACTAGCGAGTCTAAGTTAGGTTTCTACAAATTATTTAGTCAGGTCGTACCATGTTAGACATGTGGTAGTACGGTTATGCTTAGAATGGACAGTCATAAGCGTCGGTCCTTAATTGACTTGGGGCGGTACTTGCACAATGCAAACTAGTGCTCAATCTGCACCCACTCGACATTCCAATCCGCCCAAGTCCAAATCATTTTTCCTTCTTCTTTTTATTTTGGAAAAACAGTACCAAATACTTTGGAATAACTCCCAAATCACAAGTTAAATCACAACTTTTGTATAATCCCACCCATGGGTCATTTTCATCAATTCGGGTACTAAGCATATCTAGCGTTCTAATCAACGAATGTCATTTTATAAGATAGTCATGACATAACAAAGAATCCTAGGATTACAATTAAGCATGGATAACAATAATCAAGGAGGTAATCGCAATTTGGATTAACTAATCATGTATATTTGACATACGATGGTAAACATAGCCATGCAGGTTTATAAAACATTGTAAATCATTTTCAAACATAGGATCAAGATGCGTCAAGGGACTTGCCTTCAGTCGCAGCGAGGAGGTTGTACTCTTGAAGTCCGGCAGCGGGGTCGGCGGACTCGGCGGGATCCTCGACTACGCGTAAAACGGTTCAACAATTAAATAACAATAAAATAAATAAAATCCAAAAATTATAAAAGTTATACTGGCAGGTAGATCTTGAATTTATATGAATTTAGGAATTTGAACGGAGTCAATCGGAGTTCAAACAGAAAAGTTATGAGCTTCCGAAGTTCGAAAATCCTAGAAAATGGAAAACGAGGGAATAATCCGAGAATATTCCAAAGCATCTTCTTTTTCTGATTTTTGGATTAATTGGAGTCTATTACATGTGGGGCCAGCATGTCATACAAAGGGAGCTTCTTCCCCATGCCTTTGGCCATGGCCAAAAATAGAGGAGGCCAAGCTTGGGGGGTGGCCGGCGACGGCGGCGGCACAGGCCTTGGCCTTGGCGCTTCATGGCGGCGGGCCTTAGCGGCGGCGGCAAGTGGTGGGCGGCGGTCGGCCCGGGCGTCGGCCGACGGCAGCGGAGCGTGTGGCGTATTTGAGAAGCGGCAGCGACTCGGCCAAACCGCGAAGGCAGGACCAGGGTCGTGGGGCGGCGGCGGCCGAGCCAAGCGACCGAGGGAAGAAACAAAGGCGCGCCCAATTTTCCAAAAAAACGAAATTTCTCCAAAATTTGAACATGCTAGCACTAATTAGACGATGGATCAACTAAACAACATCTAGAGGGACCCAATATTGCAAGGAATTGAACCCAAACTCACCAAAGAAGAGGAATTTTGCGATGAACGGAGGTTCGGCCGAAATGACTCAACAACGAAATTCGTCGCCCACACTTGAGAAAACCTACAATCAATGGATGGGTTAGAATCTAGACACCCATACGAACACGAGGAAACAACCGGAGTGGAGATTGACCCACCGGAGAGGAAGATATGACGACGAACACGAAGAACACGAAAAACGGATCTCCTCGTCGGTTTTCTCAATATACCGAATAAATGAGTTCGAGAGGCAAAGGATGGGTGCTACCACCGGGAAGAGGGTCCTAATACGGAGATTTGAGAGGCAGAAGCATGCCGTTTGGGGAAGAAACGGCCGAGTTATGGCCATTAATGTGATTTTCAGTTTTTGCTTCACTAATCACTTTCCGGCGAGATTAAGGGCTCATTAGCCCCGGGGATGGAAAGGTCTTGCCGTCACGGTTCGAACGGATCCGGCCATGATGGATTTGGAGATTTATGGAAGGTATTATGAGCATTTGAATCAAAGGGAACCTTTGAAAACTTCTCTGTTCTTTTCCCTGGAAGCAACCAACGGGAGGTTGAAGAAGCTGCAATAGTGCCGCCACGTGTCACTCCGTCATTGGCCGAGAGTTACGCGAAAGTGAAGCCCTAGAGAAAAATTAGCAAAAATGGTCTAAAAATTCTAGAAAAATTCCTAGAACCATTAGGGAATATTTGGAACCCAATAAAATTGGTTTCGCTGAATTTGGATGAAATTTGGAGATTTGAATATTTTGGAGCGAATAGCGGGCTTTAAACAAAAGCCACGCGAGATAAAACACCAGAGAGCCTCCCAAAATCTTGGGAAAATTTCCAAAATATTTTTAGAATATTTGGGACCTAATGCAATAGGTTCCAGGATTTTTTGAGCATTTTCGGACTCGGGTGAAATTTCGGGTACTGACGGGAATCTGGAAATTTGATTTTTCGAACGGAAGGGGATTGAATTCCGATTTTGGATGGGAAAGGATGCCAGGTTAAATTAAACACCAAGGAAACTTCACATTTTGAATTGAATTAATTTAAATTAGATTTTTCCAGAAAGCCGAAAACGAGGATGTTACAAACCTACCCCCCTTAGAGAGAATCTTGTCCCCGAGATTCGGACGGAGAAAGAAAAAGATTGGGGAACTCTGCTCGAAGATCTTCTTCTCGTTCCCAGGTAGCTTCCTTCTCTGAATGATTACTCCACTGAACCTTGCAAAATTTGATCACACGGCTTCGGGTTCGACGCTCCGCTTCATCCAAAATCTTGACGGGATACTCCGGATACGACAGGTCTTCTTGCAACTCCATCTCTTCATACGGCATCTGATGCTCAGGTACTCTGAGACATTTCTTCAACTGAGACACATGAAAGACGTCATGTACACCTGATAGCTGTGGAGATAGTTCCAACTTGTATGCGACTTCTCCTCTTCGGCAACCACTGGGAATGGACCAATGTAGCGGGGCGCTACCTTCCCACCAACTCTGAATCGGCGCATTCCCTTCAGCGATGAAACCTTCAGATACACATGATCACCAGGTGCAAAACTTAATTCCCGTCGACGATTATCAGCATAGCTTTTCTGTCTCGATTGGGCTGTCTTTAAATTCTCACAGATCACCTTGACTTGCTCTTCAGCTTCCTTCAGAATATCAGGTCCAATTATCTGTCTCTTTCCAATACAACGGTGTTCTGCATCTTCTTCCATACAGAGCTTCAAAAAGCGCCATCTTCAGACTTGCTTGATAGCTATTGTTGTACGAGAATTCTGCATAGGGTAAATTCATTCCGATTTCCTCCCATTTCTAGACGAGTACTTGCAAAGGTTGCAACAATCCGGCTATCCGGATTGGTAGAAAACTATCCGATCCCTTTTCATCCCTACCTACGACGCCATAGCAGAGTGGCTGGTGCTGTCCTGCTCTTGTTGCGGTAGGGCAGAGCGGCAACACTTGCTGAGGAACGCTGCAAGCTACCATTCTGCCATGGGCGACAGCATGGAGGCCGTGCTAATTTTTTTTTAAATAACTTTTTTAATTTTATGGATGTCGTTAGGAGGTAAAATATGAGCACTCCTAACCCAAAACACCGTCGTGTTGTTTGAACCTCGACTAATTTCCACCAGATGTTTGAACCTCTTAGAGTTTGAAGGTTGTGTTCTGGAAAAAGAGATGACATAGCTCTGTGTGCAAGGGTGGCAAAAAAAATGTTGGAAAAATTCAAATATGTGTTGTTGCTAATAGTAGAATTTTTTATAGGCATATATAATAACGTGAAGTGATGTTTAATTTTGGAACAAACAAAACAAAGTAGGACATAAAATTTCGTAATAAAGGCAGAGGAGTACATGGCGCAGATGGTTTGGTTTCGTGCTGATGTTCACCTTACATGGCGCACACGGACGAACCATAAACGTAAACTACATCTAAGATATATGTGAACTGTTAAGGCTTAAATGTGTAACCATACGACACCCACATGGAGTGCTGGTTGTTAGGATGGTGTGGACGTGGCTGGTTGTCACGGTAGTGGCAAGCACAACTACAGCTCAGATTACTGCAGCAGCATTAAGGCCCTGTTTGGCAACTTGGAACCGGATCATTTCTACTAGATTCTGGAAGAAACCCAACCAAATGGGCTAAAGCTTAGAACGATTCTCCTCGGATCGTTTCTTCTTTTTTCACTATGTGGTCGAATCGGTCACAACCCCGTTCCACCCGATTCACAAAATCCTACCTGAAACGTTTCTACCAAGAATCTAGAACCATTTCTGTTTCTACTAGAATCTGGAACCATACCAAACAGGGCCTAAGTGTGATAGTCGCTGCCAAGGTGGATCACCTCTTCGCTCTTCCTCTCCCTAATCCTTTGACGCTAGAAGGCATTATTCTGCCTTTGGAGCTCGATGTTCTGCCTCTGAAGCTCTTCCTTGTTGCGTTGCTCATCTGCAGCTGTTGTTGCACTCCTTCAAGGTGTATTAGGACTATCTGGATGTAAACTTGGGCATCCAAGTGAAATGGTTTGTCCACCCATTTGGTAAATTTGAAATCCACAATCTGCAAGTATAGAGAATGTGTTAACGAGCGATATATCAAGGCATACATGGAATAATACCTAAGAATTGAAGTGGTTACCCTAAATAGAGGGAATAAAAAAAATGACATCTCGGGTTGAAATTATCATCGCAAAACCTGGAATATGACGTCAAGGTTGTGATTGCACTGTGGCACTTCATGAGGATGTGTGCAAGGTCATGTAGTGGATTTCTAATGGTGTAGTAGTATTGTGTTTGCAAGGGGAGATCGAGGCTAAGGGGACCCAAGATGTCTGTGTCCTCAAGGTAAGGGTCGCGGCCTTGAAACCATCTCTATTCCCCTCTACCCATCCCACCCTTCGAGCTGTCATCTCTATCGATCATTGTAATGACTCGAAGAAATTAGGTCAAGACGCATGGGGTATATATAGGTGGAGTGGGATGGGGGACGAACTTACCACAAAAATATGGTATGGTCAGTGGCAGTGTGTTATCACTTCGGCCGGATAAAGGAGGGAGCAGTGTGTTGTCTACTCGGTTGATAAAGGAGGAGGCATTGCATGGTTCAATTAGTCTAACAAAGTAGCCTCTAGCATGTTGTAAAGTAAGTATTGTGGCATAATTATTGCATTTATAACCTCGATGACAAGCCTCTTTCGTGTAATCTCTCTATCGAATGTGCTCCTTCTGCATCTACGGAGCTCATCTAGACTCATCTCCTTCAAACCCGCCGCCCAGATCACCTTCTGTTTGCAATTTGACAGGTCCATCCCATGTGGCCTCTCTCGGACAACACCGTCATCGTAGAATACAAACAAATCTTAATTATCTGACATCACGTATCTATTATAATAAATGAGACACGCTCATCAAATACTTTAGCATGATGAACCTATCAATTTTATACCACCCATACATCAACACCTGGGCAATCGAAACTTTTTCAATTAATCAATGACTTCAACAAGTAAATATCATCTCCATAAGACAAAGTTCATAAACATGATTCTAAGATATACATTCATTAAGGATAAAATTCTACATCATGCTAATTATCTAAGGTTCACTCCATCACAACATGTTACAATTTCCTCCATTTTTAACCATGGTTTTCAACAAGTAACCTAAACAATTACCACTACTACTAAGTCATCAATATCAATAAATGGGCATAATCATAAAACAACAACATTGCTTTTAGCTACCCTATACATAGGTTATAACAAAATTGCCACTACACAACATACTCCAACTATTAAAAATAAATTTAATAAGTTAGACCATCCCAATGCTCTTAACAACATCATTAACAACAAATCCTATGTCTTCTCAATTGACATCGATACTAGCATTGTAGGGACACAACTGCATACTTCCAAATATACTAATAGTTTGCAACAACATAATTAGCAACTCTAATCAACTTCCAAGTTAAATTCACTAGCCAACACGATTAAATTTCTCTATTAACACGTTAAATTAGAACATCTTTAAACAACCAGCAAAGTTTCTTTAACAATATCAGTAGTTTACATCATCTTAATGTTCGAACTATGCATCAGGGTTTACAACTTTAAACATTATCGAGGGTCATAAGCACTTTTAAAGCAAAGCAACAGATTTTAAGCATGTACATTAACACATTTAATCATTCTCGCTATAGAGTACTCTACAACACTAGGAGTCTATTTATTCTCAAGCTAAAGATAACAACCACATTGAATTGTTTTCAACTCACAAATTAACTTAACAATACGTCATTCCAAAAACCACATTGGTACATACTACATAGCACGGACACAAAATTTTCTAAACACCTTCATGGGTCACCTACACTTGACAAACAGGATGCAACCCAACTTTAAAGATATCCACAGCTCAAGAACATGAACGAATACCGATAAACAATTTCTCCTTTCCAAGCAAGAAAGAAAACAAAACTCCAACAGAAATGTATGAGAGCTCAACTCTCAATTTTCTAACTCTGATAGCCAAAACTCTTCAAAAAATCTCAAGACCTACAACTTCCAAGAAGGAAGATGGATGCGCCAGTGAAACCAAATGTTCAACCAAATCTTTTCCGATAAAGATTCAATCTTAGCTCTATCCAACACAAGGTCTGCACAAGGGGAAACTCCAACACTTTTCTTAGATAGGGAGAACAACAACCACATAAGTTTCCTCCCCAAGACGGTCCACAATAACCGACAAACCGGGTGTTAAAGCCAAAAATTGCGACCAAAAGACGCATAACACAAAACTCTTCTTCTTCATCTTCAACCAAGGAAGACAAAACCACAAACTGTCAAAAGAACAATCAGCGCGTACTCAAAACAAAACACTTTTCCTTGGATTTCAATCAGCTAAAACCAAGAAAACCAACCAAAAACTGACCGTAAGAACGGTAAAGGAAAATATGAAAGAATCAACCACCAAACTCTTCAATTTTGACTCCAGTCACTTTCCGATCAACGACAGAAAAAAGGTAAGCACTCTTTCCCCACAGGGGGTTAATAGTTCTTCGGTGATGGCTTTCGGCCACACTGTCAAAACACGATCTTACTATGAACAAAAAGGTGACTGAAACCCTTCAGCACCACAACCCCACTTTATCACAATAACAAGGACAATTCAATCAATTCTCTCATAAACATAGCAACATGCATTATCAAATGAAGCATTCAACATCAAAGCTTAAATACAACATTTAAGCATAAAGAAACGATACCCATACCCTTTCCTACTGTGCATCCATGTGTGTTAAATTTTAGATTAGTTATTCCACTTACACAAGTTTTAATGTTGCTATCCTATGACAAAGTTTTAAGTATAAACTAAGCCATGTTTCTAGGTTATCCCATATCAAAATTTTAGTTGACCCTATGGTATTTCACTAAGTTCATACACCACGGACCTAAAGCCCGCTCTGATACCAACTGTAACACCCCGGCATCTAGTATGCCCTGGATGTCACCAAATATAGACGAAGCAGCAACTAATTACCACAATTAAGATTAAATTACAGCAAGAGCATAAACGCTTTAACCAAAAATTTTGGCAGCATCTCCCTTGTTTTTCCATGGTTCGGAGCAACAACAAGAATATCACAAGATATATCATAATGAAAGACATCTAAAACAACAATAACAGGTGATATAGCGACAGCTTAAGTCTAGAATAATGAGTTCAACCAATTCATGAGCTATAACGACGTAAATGATGTAATCAAGCACACAATCAAGTCATACTCTAAGTTTCACAGCACCAAACTTATTATCACAACTCCGAATGGTAAAATTGTCTAAATGTGTGGAGCTACGTGAAGAAGTGTAGCTAAACCCATTTCTCGCATGTCGATTTCATGGTACCTAAAAACATCATAAAACACAAGCGTGAGTTCATCACTCAGCAAGTATATTGCAATGGAACAAGGAAACAATTTTCAATACCATCATCACTACATTTCATACTCAACATCATAATTATTTCATATTCACATTTTATACATCTCTTTAACATCATCATGTATGCAATGCAATGCACATGTCTCCTTGAAGCACATACCGGTATTGCCGAGTGCACACCCGTCGGCGTGCACCCTCTTTTCGCTTCCATCCCGTAGATGGAGGGTGCCTACTCTTACTGACTCGCTCTCATACATAACCGTGGATGGGACTACGAGGTAGGTCTTTCGTATTCACTACGTGTGAACACAGAGGCACGCTTCAGAATGGGACGTCTCTTCCATTATGAATGCACATATGACACGAACATGTATAAGCTTGCATAAACATTTAATACAACAATTTCATAGCCAATATGTAACCATGTTCATCATATCATAAGCAAATATCAAGCATGGCAAGTTAACACATCATGTAACCATATTGCACCTATGCAAGTCTAATAATCATCCAACACTCAAACCCATCCCAATACACTTGCCTTCAACCGTGAGCGGCGGAGTGGCGAGAGGTTGAGGGCACTCCTGGGGTCACACTACCTGCACATAGGTACAACACACTCAAAACTTGCCCACAAAACAGTACAAGAATGCTCATCTACCCCGACTTCGCAAACTACTCCCAAAACCCGAAAACAGGGAATCTATCCCGTCGGGACAGCGGGCTTCCAACTAGCATAACTTGAGTTATAAGAGTCCAAATCAAGTAAACGAGTACATTTTCTCGAATCTTAGGAAATTTTCCAACTTTTTCTAAGTATTCGCGAAGACTGAATCGGCTTCTAAAATTGTCTAATCTACAGATGAACACGATTTGTCCCAATCACGTCACAGATTGGACAGCATTCGGTAAAATAGCCATAACTTTTAAATGGCTGAAAAGAATGTAATGTTCTTGGTGTCCAATTAAAGGTAATTCAATTACCTACAACTTTATCAACAGACGGCCGATCAGAAAACGCCTCTAAAATTCCCAAAACTCAAGCCCTAAGTCGGGGTTCTAATCTACCCGAGGACAGAACGTGGGACAGAACTGCAATCACCCTAAATCCTTCTAATCACAGCACCTAAACATGGAGAATTTTTTTTAAATAATATTATTTTAATCAAAATTTACAGAAATAATATGCCGAAAAAGAAAATAGCAAAACTACCCCCTGTGTCCATTTGAATTGGCGACAGGGTCCTGTCGCCATTTGAATTGGCGACAGGAGCTCCTGTCGCCAATTCAAATGGTGACAGGGGGCATGCAGCCTCTGGCGTGAAGCGGCAAGATGGAAATGTCGAGTTTGCCCCCTGTCGCCATTTGAAATGGCGACACCCCCCTGTCGCCAATTGAAATTGACATAGGAGGGCAAACTCAATAAATTAAGGAAAAAACATATTTAGCTGTGATAATTGATGTTGTAATGTATAAAATTACAATTATGAAGGAAAAGTAATGTGAAAGGGTGAAAAAATATTATTGAACTGTATATACTTTAATATATATATATGCAGCACATGTATAAGGAAATTTTGGAATTCTATACACAATATTTACTGTATTTTCAAATCTGTATAACATTTTTGTGTAAGAGCGAAAAACCCAACCGTATTCGCTCTGCTGTACTGCGGAAACCTGAAATTGCATCTCCGGTATATGGAAAACCAGACATGTTTTATTCGGTCAACGCTAAACCGAAAATCGGTGTATTTGGAACACCGAAATGACAATAGTGAATACGATACCTTCTCCGGTTCACCCGGAACAAGGCCAGCCAATCTATTTTTTTTGTTTATTTCGGATTTTTGAAACCGAGTTGATAAAAATGCAGATAAGTTTCGATGTACTAGTCACGTTAAATTCGACTTTTTCATAATCGGTTGTTGCTTATTTGTATTTTCGAAAACCGGTGACTATGTATCCATATGACATGATGAAATTTGATATTTTAATGCTGGAGAATTCTGAGCTCCTCACGAAGGTGTTACATTTTACGTATATGTCAAGAAAACCAATGTCAAGAACCAAACATTGCAAATTCAGAGGGTTGTACAACTTGTACATGCATGGATAATTCCAGTCTAATAGGCTGGCTTTCATGGCTCAACAGGAAAGGAAAGGAATCAATCAAAGAAGGCTACCAATTGATGACTGATTTTACGATCATTGTGAAAAGCACGTATATGCAGGTAGTAACGTTAGGAACAAAACTCAACGTTAGTAGTGCACATGTAACGAAAGTTTAGATGATGAAAGGAGCAACGGATTATATTACAATGACATTACAACAGTGACCATATTCCTAGGAGAAGTGATGATAACACTGGTTGTCATGGTGGAACAAGTGATCGTTCCGTCTATGTTCGTAGAGTGGGAACGATGCCATACATTTTCTACACATTACATCACCCGTCATTCTTTTGCGATTTGTTCTCGGACACCGCTCAATCTCTCTTATGAAAGAGCTCCATGGCCGTGGGCAGTGCTCCCAGTTGCTGCCGAATGTGTAGCCTATGCCGTACATCTCTGGGGTATAAGAAGTAACTTGGTTGTGTGCATTCTGTGGAGTTCTGCCCTCCCATATGGGCATGCCATCCCGATTTCCGGTGTCCCCTATATTAATACCGCTCGGGTTCCCTAATGGTCTCTGTAACCCGGCAAGGATTTATTCCGTTGTGCGCATCTCGGCCGGCTGCTTCCCCTTGTCCCTACTTAGAGTGGAGGAACCCTCTTCCACTTCTGGTTCCTTGCGGAGACGTCTTCTTTGTTTCGGCTCGCACTCCACTATGTGGTGCAGGAGGTGCGTGTTGGGCTTGTCCTTGTATAATCGGAAGCGTGCCCTGCAGTCCATACAGTATGTATGCTGTGGTCGTTGCAAAATACCTTGGGCGTACTCGGGGTCTGGCTTTTCGGGGCGGAAGTAGCACCACGGAGAGGGTTGCTCCCCCCAGTTATCCCATATGGGAAGTTTGAGATGTGGGTGGTACTTCTCCGGATCCACCTAGTTGAAGTAGGCGCACCATTCATCCTCGGCCAAGGGGCACCGGTAGAATCTCCGGTCCGCTAGATCCCCTTGGCAGGTATCAACGACTGCTTCCAGGTCGTGATCGCAAAATTCGGGGCTTTCGGGTGCGGGCCCTTGAGGAGGTTTCTCCTTTGACTTTATCCATTTTGCAAGTTTCTTCTTGGAGTCCTGTATGCGAGGAAGCAGTTTAGAATTACTACTTTGTGACTGCGTAACATTAGCATGTCGCATAGAACTCAGCGATTGGTTGCTCTCTTGCCCACCGGCCCTAAACTCCGGTCGATCTAGAAGGGGGACATATCCCGGCGGCCTCTCCCACCGGGTGAAGTTCTCGGGCGAAGTGGGGTAGGCGTCATGACAGTTGTTGAGAAATTCGTAGTCACGTCGTTCCGGCCCGTCGATCCATTGGAAGAAGCAACACCGGTCCATGCGCTACAAAAGAAAAACGACGCATGAAATGGTAGTGGTACCCTTAACTGTAATGACACCAGTAGGTTTACCTCATAGCCGTGTGCACAACAGTAATGTGCGCGAGCGGCCGTAGCTCCGTGGTTAGACTGCATCATCTTCGCCGGAAGGTTGCAGGCGCAATTAGGTCGGGGCAACTCCGGAAGAACTGGAGTATCAACACAACTCGCATCCGGGTATTCGGGGGGGTTAAGTTTCGCTTGCTGAAGAGGCGACGGTAGAACGACATCGTAGCCTAATTCGTGTGAAGTGTGCAGAAGTTGATTGTCAGTCTGTTGGTAATGGAAGTGTATCCCTCCACCGGTTTTATAGTGGTGGCGAGCTAGATAGCCTGTCATCCACTTGGCAAAGATGCATGACCTGTCTCCCCTCTCCGAAAGCTGCACAACCTGTCACATCATTAGCAAAGCTGAACGACATGGCACGCCTTTCGCAAAGCTGCATCACCTGTCACGCTTCGTGAAAGCTGCACGACGTCGTGGTCCAATAAGTCTGAGAAAGCTGACAGCAGCGTGTTGTCAAGTAGCATTGAGGGTGACCGGTCGTGCAGCTTTTATTGAGGGTGGCAGGTCGTGCAGCTTTTATTGAGGGTGGCAGGTCATGCAGCTTACATTGAGGGTAACTGGTCGTGCAGTTTTGATTGAGGGTGGTAGGTCGTGCAGCTGAGGGTGATAGGTCGTGCAGCTTTGTGTTGTCTCGGCGGCCCGTAGAAATGCATGTTGGAAGTTATTTTTTGGGCCGGATGTACCAGATTTGCTATTTGGTATACGGACTACCATATTCTGTAAAAATATCTCAGTTACAACTCTCTTCGCATATAAATTCTCAACGCCCAATAACCCTAAGTATTATATCCGCGCACGAACCCTAACGATGAAGGATTTTCGGCGGCCCGTAGAAATGCATGTTGGAAGTTATTTTTTGGGCCGGATGTACCAGATTTGCTATTTGGTACACGGACTACCATATTCTGTAAAAATATCTCAGTTACAACTCTCTTCGCATATAAATTCTCAACGCCCAATAACCCTAAGTATTATATCCGCGCACGAACCCTAACGATGAAGGATTTTCGGCGGCCCGTAGAAATGCATGTTGGAAGTTATTTTTTGGGCCGGATGTACCAGATTTTCTATTTGGTACACGGACTACCATATTCTGTAAAAATATTTCAGTTACAACTCTCTTTGCATATAAATTCTCAACGCCCAATAACCCTAAGTATTATATCCGCACACGAACCCTAACGATGAAGGATTTTCGGCGGCCCGTAGAAATGCATGTTGGAAGTTATTTTTTGGGCCGGATGTACCAGATTTGTTATTTGGTACACGGACTACCATATTCTGTAAAAATATCTCACTTACAACTCTCTTCGCATATAAATTCTCAACGCCCAATAACCCTAAGTATTATATCCGCACACGAACCCTAACGATGAAGGATTTTCGGCGGCCCGTAGAAATGCATGTTGGAAGTTATTTTTTGGGCCGGATGTACCACATTTGCTATTTGGTATACGGGCTACCATATTCGTCAAACCATGAAAGGCGGATTCATTGAGATAAAACATATGAAAAGATAAACCAGTTGAACAAAGTCATTGTTGCACCGAATGAACTGATAGTACTAAAAGATAAAACTAAAGCAAAAACTAGCTACGGCCCCTGCGAGGGGTGACGCCCCATGTGGCCCCAGGCCTCCTCTGACGCTGAACATGCCCGGCTGAATATGTTAGCGGGTCAGGAGGAACTCCGCGAGAACTCCTAGTAGTGCGACGTGGTGGAGTCGGAGTAGTGAAGGGGTCTTGCATCGGCTGACTGGGTCCGGGCGCGGGGTCGAGCTGCGTCGGTGGCCCGGCTCCGGCGCTGGGTCGACTGCGTCGGTGGCCGATCGGTCCGGCGCGGAGGCGAGCTGTGAAGGACCAAGGATATCCTCCATCGTCGCCTGCTGGGGGGACCGAAGCCAGTCGTGAAGAACATCGGTGTCGTCAACGGGGCTCGAGCCGCCAGAGTGGGTGTCATCGACGGCTGTTGAGAAATGTTTCACGTTAGCACACATACTATAAAAAATGTAGTAGACAAGGGCAGAGCAGAAAGGTGTACCTGTAGTGGGCTGCTGTCACCTGGAGCCCCCGGGTACATCGGGAGGAGGGGCGAGTGGCGCGATCTTTGGAGTGCGGTGTGCGAACCCCGTTGCCCACGTACTGCGGACGAACGACCCGGGACCTGTGCCGCCACATCGTCCCTCAACCTCGTGCCCGACGTAAGGTGGACGATGCGAGCGGTCTTGTCGACAACACCCTGCAGCATCGCTCTCACCTGATGCATGGTCGCGTTGCCCGTGTCGATAGCTGCTACCATCGAGGCCGCGTCGTCGTGCACCTCCCGGGCAATGTCACCCTGTGAAAATGGCTTGTTAGTTCTATGCAGGCAGGGTATACAACTTGTGGGAGCAAGTACTAACCACGCGGTGAAAAGCAGAGTCCGGCTGTGTAGGGTAGGTGTCCGCTGTGGAGGGAACATGCCTCGGAGGTGACTCCACCACACGCGCAACTTCGAGCAGCGTGTCTTGTGGGCTGTACCACCGGATGTAGTCGTCGTACGTGGCGTCGTCGTAAGGGGCAGTCTCCTCGTGCACGTCTGCCAAAGCCTGCGCCCACTGCTCAACATGAGGAATCATGCGTGTCGCCCAGCTTGTACCAGGGCCTAAGCCCTTGCGTGTCAGTCTGCATTACTCAATTTGCAACGGAAACTTCATTAGTAATATATGCAATTAAATGAGATATTAAATAATTGTAACAGAGATGGAAAGCAATACTAACGAGTGGACGCTAGCCGGGACGATGTCACCTGCAGGTGGGGGGAACTCCTGACGGAGGCCAAACTGCCGCATGACGCGGTGGGCCGCGTACGTCTCAACGAACACGTCGAAAACCAAGTGATGCCGTGTGAGCCAGTAGGCGGCGTCACTGGTGCACTGCAGCGAAAGTCCGTGAGGAGCTCGCGCGTCGACAAGCTCCGGAAGGTAGGGCCGTCAAATGACGCGGTCATCTGTCAGCTGGTCAAACATCGCTATGTACTCAGGGTACGAAGCATGCGACGTAACTGGGGCGAAAGTGGGCTGCGAAAACAAGGAATACACCAACGTTAGTACAAAATAGTATTGATAAAAATTATTTCACAAACAAGGTAATATATTATGTGGTACTAACCCGTCGGCGGCACCACAAAGACCCCATGGTAGGGCGGTCGACCTCATCTCCAACTGCCCTGTAGAACTCGTCGCCATACGGCTGCAGGTCCATATGTGGACGTCCGATCTGGAACCTCTCGAAGGACCACAACTGAAAGCAGTAGCGGACACCCAGCGAGAACGGATGAGTCCGAGGTGCGACGGCACCCATCGCAAAGAGCACGGTAGGTGGCCGCCAGTACTGCTGGTCCCCAAGCCAGCTGTGGGATCTGATCCATGTCGACCTCCGCGATCGTCCTGGCGAACTGGATCAAGTGCTTGTCGACGGTGTCTCCGTGGCTCGAGCTGAACATGACCCGCCGAATAGCCAGATCAGGTACGCCTCGAAGTGGCGGGTGACGACGTAGTCCTCCGCTCCGGACGCCATCCTCTCGGGCTGCAAAAGGCTATGGTTAGCGGTGGAACTGAAAGCGGCTAAAAAAAAATCTACAAAATAAAGCGCAACTTACATAGAACTGAACCAGCCACTTCTGTGTAGGGCCATGCGTAGAAGTGAAAGTGTTGTACCCTGCTGGTATCACACCTGCGAACCGGTGCAGGAGGTCCGTCCGCCACTCAGGGTCGACATCGACCGGCACCACCGCGTCCCCTGAGCAAGGTAGGCCCAGTAGGTAACTCACGTCCTCAAGTGTGGGCGCCATCTCGCCGCACGGAAGGTGGAACGTGTGCGTCTCAGGGCGCCAACGGTCCACCAAAGCGGTCAGTAAGCTCCGGTCGTACGGGAACCTCCTGGAGGAACCTCGCACGTCCTGGTCGTCAGCCACGGTCGCCTCCACCATCCTGGCTAATGGAAGCAACCCCGCTGCCCTCAACCTGCATGAAAATATTGTAAGTACGCTGCCTGCACACATAGATGACAGTACATTGAACTTATAGAACCATGTGATTAGTGTACTAACCTCGAAAGCCATCGCGGGTCAATTCTCCATGCTCTCATGGGGGTGCGGAAGCGTAGGGCGCCAAGCTCAAGAGGTAGCCGCCCCGGCTGCGGCGGCGCGGTGGCCAAGTGGCTCCGGTGACTCGCATCTATCACCGGGTCAAGCAACTCGTACGCCATACCTGCAATGTGTAACCCGACAATAGGAAAATAGAAGAACATATCGTTACAAATTGAACACAACAATTACATAAAGAAAGTTCAAACAATCATTCCATAATAAATTTGAAGTACAACAATTTAATCAGTAAGTCCATACATAAACGACGTACAACAATTTAATTGGAAAGTCCATACATTAATGACGTACAACAATTTAATTGTAAAGTCCATACATAAATGACGTACAACAATTTAATTAGAAACTCCATACATAAACGACGTACAACAATTTCATTGGAAAGTCCATACATAAACGACGTACAACAATTTCATTGGAAAGTCCTTACATAAACGACGTACAACAATTTTACTGCCTCTGAGCCGTGGGACAATACTTGAAAGTGTGGCCCGTCTCCTTGCAAACTGAACATTTCTTCACACGACGTCCACTTTCCGCTGCATCCATATCGTTCCTTATACGCCTTGTCTGCCGTCGCCCAACACCCTTCAACCTACTTACATCCGGAACCCACCGTGTCTCCTCCCAGGTATGATGCTCCGTGAATAAACCCACCACTCGAAAACCGTACATTTCCCCACTCCAGGTTGCCATCACTTCTTCCTTGTTGAAGAAATATGACAAGAATATACCTGGATCCATTCGGATTGTTGAGCAGGCCGCCATGACATGTGCGCATGGCCTGTGTAACAGACGAGGCTTGTTGCAGGTGCATGCACATGTTTGTCTATGCATGGTGCATTCATGTGTAACTCTCACGGTTTGTCCCACGCCTGATTTATCTTTACATAGTACCTCAAATCGGAGCTCCCTCGTGCCCATCTTCAATGCTCTATGCATCTCCCCTTCTTGCCCTTTTCCTCCATGTAGGTACAAATCATCTCGGAGTACTTCACATCAGGGGCATTCATGCGGGCGACGCCCCTAGCATAGCGATCCACAAAGTATTTCGTTATGCCACGAAGAACACCCTCCACTATAGCAACCAGGGGAAGTGGCCTCAACCCCCGCATGACCCAATTGTAAACCTCAGCCAAGTTTGTCGTCATGACCCCATACCTGGCGCCATCGGTGTCATAAAGCTGAGCCCATTTCTCCTTAGGCTCATGCTCTATCCATTCGGAGAAGCATTTCATAGCCCTTCCATTCCTCCGAACCAGGTGTGGAGGGTCTGTTGGTAACTCTGCAAGCGCTACTGGGGCCTCCCCTGCGGAAGCTGTTGGCTTCTTCGCTGCCTCGGCTGTATGCCTTGACGTTAGCTCGTCCAACTTCTTCCATAGTCTCTCAAATTTTCTTTCCTGGTTGCAGTCCTGACCTCTTAAAAAGCTTTGTCAGCTCTTTGTTCCTGAACTGCTTGTAAAAATTGGCGCCCATGTGCCGCTTACACCACCTACTACGCAAATCAAGCCATGGATGTGTCTCATCTTCACCTTGCTGCAATTGCACGATCGCCTTTAGCAACCCGGGATGCCGATCATGTATGACACACACACTAGGCCGCTGTTCCACGACCCCAGCTTTCACGTTCCTTAGAAACCATAGCCAACTATCAGTGTTCTCACCCTCTACGAATGCAAGCGCAACGGGAAGAACTTGATTATTGCCATCGACTCCTATGGCAGTCAATATCTGGCCTTTGTACTTCCCGGTCAGAAAAGTCCCATCCACGCATAACAACGGACGGCAATGTCTGAATGCGTTGATACACGCACCGAAAGCAAAGAATGCCCTCTTGAGCAACATCTTCCCAGGGAAATGCTGTGAAGGTTGTTCGAAAATATTGACATAAGTCCCAGCATTCCTTTCCTTGATCACCTGAGGCAACCCTGGCAGATTCTGATAGGAGTCTTCGTACGTGCCAAACCTTGCTTCCAATGCCTTTTGCTTCGCTCTCCATGCCTTCGCATAGCTTATCGTGTACTGATACCTCTGCTCTATTGCAAGAATGATGGCACGTGGCTCTAAATCCAAGTTGCCCACAATCTCCCCGTACATTACATTGGCAACAAAGCCGGAAGATAAATTTCTATGCGATTGTGTAGACTCTGTCAGCACACATGCATGCGGCACTACTATAGAACACTTTCAAATTGTGTCCCATTTAGGTTGGTAAGCATGGACACGCCATGGGCAACCTTCCATCTTGCATCTCACATCATACACCCGCTGATCTGACTTAGCAACCCAGAAGGGTCTACGCAGCGACACTGCCCATGCTGTGACTGCTTCCTGCACCTCACCTTTATCCTTGTAAATTGCATCTTGCCGCACCTCATTCCGATCGTACCCCCATTGGACATCTTCACCCTCGTTGACCATCAGTCTGTCGAACCGACACTCATCCCACTCCGCGGGGAAAGGCTCTTCATCCTCTTCATCGTTACTTAAATCCTTGTAGTCCCGGCTCTCTGCGTCCATTGATATCACCAGCGATTCAATATGTTCTCCCTCGTCTGCCACACCCATTAGTTCCTGCACGTCTGCCACACCCATTGGTTCCTGCACGTCTTCCATTGGAACACCAACTTCCTCACCTTGCACCTTTGCCTCGAGCCGAACTAACATCATGCCTCACTGAGTATTCTCTTGCTTGGCTGCTCTCCCCAACTTCCTCCTCTTCGTCACCAACAACCTCCTGCTGTTCCTCACGGATGCCCTCTGCTTTCTCAAATGCTTGCGCCAACAATACTAATGGCCATCATCTCTCAATCGCTGCTCTGACATACGAACTCCATGACTTCGGACCTGTAATTTCAACTAACTCCCAAGACGTCTGATTCCGTCTCCGACACCCTACTCCGTGCGGCTTCACACCATGCAACTCACGGTCCAACGAGAATATTTGGTATAACCATCTTCTAAGCGTGCTCCATGAACGCTCCATTGGGCGTGATGGACCAACTACGACACTTGGGAAATGACTTAGTTCCACCCTTCCACACCCATGTTGAATTCCCTCTCCGTAATATATTGTAAACTGCACTCGTTCATCCATACCTGTCAAACATTTCATGAAATTCTTACTGTGTACGACACACACCTTTTAGACAATGTACTTATGCTACGTATAGACTTTCGATATGTGAAAATCTATTTTTCAGTCTTTAATACCAATTTTCTGAATTTATTTACTGATTTTTAAAATTTAGGAAAGAAGGAAAGGCAAAATCATAATTTTTACCTATTTTTTAGGAAATTGTTCATGGGATTTTCCCGGCCCATGCAATCATCGCCGTGCAAAGCGTCGAGGCAAGCTCGTGCGGCCGGCCGGCGAGCCAAGGCAAGTGTGACACAGCCGACGGGGCTGAGGCGAGCAAGGCCGAGGCAAGCGCGGCAAACACGGCCAACGGGGCTAAAGGCGGTCGTGGCCGAGGTGAGCACAGCGAGCAGGGCCGGCGATGCGGGAGGTTTGTTCCTATATCGCGAAAACATCGCTAAGTCGCTAAACTAGGCGAGCAAGGCCGAGGCAAGCGCGGCAAACACGGCCAACGGGGCCAAAGGCGGTCGTGGCCGAGGTGAGCGCGGCGAGCAGGCAGTGGCGGGAGGTTTGTTCCTATATCGCGAAAACATCGCTAAGTCGCTAAACTAACGCTAAGTAGCATGGAGATTTGTTCCTATATCGCGAAAACAACGCTAAGTCGCTAATTCGAAAACAACGCTAATCGCTAAATTTTTGCTAAGTCACTAAGTCGCGAAAACATGACAATACTACTCGCTAAATCACTAAATCACTAATTAATCAATCTAGTCACTAAGTTAAATGAAACATACAAGAAAGAAAAAAAATTTACTGTGACGCGATCTTCTTCTTCCTCCTCTCCCTCTCCTTCCTCCCTCTTCTCCCTCTCCTTCCTCCCTCTCCTCCCTCTCCTCCTCTTTCTCTTCTTCCTCTCCCTCTCTTTCTTTTCTCTTCTTCTTCTCCCTCTCCCTCTCTCTTTTCTCTCGCTCTCCCTCTCTGTGCGCGTGGAAATGGCGAGATGGTTTCGGCTGCGAACGGTTAAAGGCTCCTGTCACCATTCCATTTGGCGACAGGAGCCTGTATCCATTTCAAATGGCGACAGGATGGGCGAAATTCCGATTTTGCCCCCTGTCGCCATTTGAAATGGCGACAGGAGCTCCTGTCGCCAATTCAAATGGCGACAGGACCCTATCGCCAATTCAAATGGACACAGGGGGGTAGTTTTGCTATTTTCTTTTTCGGCATATTATTTCTGTAAATTTTGATTAAAATAATATTATTTAAAAAAAATTCTAAACATGGATCTTAGGCATGGATTCCCCCATCTAGAAGCACCTAGACCACCCCAAACGAGCCACGAGTATTTACCTCTTCTTGAAGAAACAAAACGACGACGGATCTCTCCTCCTCCTGGCCTCGATCGCCCTCCAAACTCCAAAATTCGCCAGATCTTCTCGGATGGATGAGATCCACAAGGAGGAAAACCATTGGAGGGAGGAGAGGGCTGCTAGGAGGAGAAACGCATGGGTGGGGAAGGGGGCGGCGGCCACAAGTGGGAGGGGTGCCATGTCCGGGAGGTGGGGGCGCAACACAAGGGGAGAGGGAAAACCCTAGGGGTTTGGCTGCCTTTTCTCTCTCACATGGGCCAAAGACCTCCCACCGGAAGCCCACAACTCAAAACCCTAAGGCCCAAACTCTCTCGGACAAACCCAAACACCCCGAAAAGCCCAAAAACTTGGTATAAACTCGTACCGTAATGCCGAAACCAAAAATATCACAATCCGTAGTGTCACATCTAAAATGATAATTATTTATGACTGGAAGAGTATTATATTTATATGTGCATGTAACACGTCCGATTAAATGAAATGGAGATTATGTATACAATGGGGACTTGTCATTCAGTAATAACATACGAGGTTTGTACATGTGTCGTTAGATGAGGTGATATGGGCTCTTTTACCATGCCTTCAAATTGGTATGAGACATCCAATATTTTTATTCAATAGATTATATTAGTTAGGATTAATAGTTAGTATTAAGGTATACTTCTCCTTAGTACTAACAGTACAAATCCCGTGAAAGGTAAAATTGTAATTGCCCAACAGAGTTTGAAATGAACACGTATGGATGGACTAGCAATAAGTTCAGTGAAAAGTCCATAATATTCTCAAGAAAAAATTATAGAGAAACCTCCATTATGTCGTCAACAAATGGACGATGAGATTTAATTTTTACTACCCTTTACTATCAGTAAAAGATACTGTAAAATTTTCTTTGGATATGTACATATAGGAGGGATTAATTATGTAGAACCGATTATGATGAGGGTCCCATTATCACAATCAGTTCTAATCACAATAGCAAAAAAGGACTTCATTCTTTTTCCATACCACGAGGAGTAATTACTAATGTGATGACTTTATCCTTTAATTACTTGTACGTATGTAAACAGTATATAAACTTATTTTTTTGCACTGCATACTATTTTCTAAGCAACCATTGGGTTCTACTCGTAGTCGCTACGAGTGAAAACAAAATCTACACTTTGAACTCGCTCGAGAAGAGACCAATGGCCTATGCGATCAAGCATGTTTTGCAGAAGTAAATTCATTTATCTAAACTAACACTTTCTATATTTAACTGCATTCATTTTTTGACTTAATGATATCTCTCTAATTTCTGTAGGGCTTTCCTGTCTTACGTTGCTGAAGAAGGGCTACATGATGTCAGCAACCATTTGGAGTGGAAGCGCTTCAAGGTACAAGTGCCTAGCATAGGATTTTTGTTGACATCTATTCTTCGTCTCTTAATTTGTTTCTTTGTTCACAGTGTCATCAACATGGGGTGCGACAACCTGTGCGGCTTATACGTCATGCATCATATGCTGATCCTAGTTGGTGACTCATACTTTTTCCCTAAGAAATATGTACATGCATAATACACTCAGCCTTTACATACAAATTTTAAAACTTAAATTAGTGCACTCATTTATATTTTGTAGAAGATCGATATGCCCGCAAGAACTTAGAAAACAAAGATCTCAATAAATTACGAGACCACATATGCCAGTGGTACTGGACAAAGGTTATATTAGAGGATGGTAGGTACAGAGACCGGATAGACTCCTACTAGTCCATATATATATTGTAAACAATATTATATCATGTGAATGCGATATGTGTAATGTCAATGTGATATAGTTGTGTTATGAATGTTATATGCTATGTATTGTGAATGCTCTGTGATATTGTGAATATATGTGTATTATGATTTGTATTGTGAATGCATAAGTATGTGTACTATCATCATAATTGGTTCTGACCTAGAATTGATTGTGATGACCCCATCATCACAATCAGTTCTAAGATGGAACCGACTATGATGAGGGGGTCATCATAATCGGTTCTATGATGGAACCGATTGTGATGAATCGGTTCTATGTGAGAACCGATAGTGATGACCCTCTCATCAGGGTGATCATCACAATCGGTTCTCACCTAGAACCGATCGTGATGATTGTATTATTACTATCGTGCGAAAACCGACTGTAATAGAGTCTCATCATCACTTCTAAAGACTTTGTATCGCCACTAAAACCGACTGTGATGATGAAAAAGAACCGGCTGTGATGTATATTACTGAAGTAGTGTGTACTCCGTTTGTAGTTATCCTTTGGAGCTTGCTTCTGTTCTGGACTCCTCCATGTCGGACAATCTCTGCAGTCTTATAGGTATAACTAGATACGTAGGCATAGCGTCACACCGTGCGAGGGTCATTTTATAAAAAAACTATAAAATTCAAATACATTAGTAGCATTTTTAAAATTTTAAAAAATCACACAAGTTTGATCATGATATAAAATTTTATGGTAGCTTAGGCATACTCTCAAGACTCTTCTCAAAAAGTTTCAATATAACTTAATAGTTCAATTAAATCAGTGAAGTTGTGCTTAGGTATGCTCTCAGCACCCTTCTCATGAATTTTCAAAAATTTATAAATTTAGTAGCTCAATTAAATCAGTAAAGTTGCTTAAAATGCATTAGTAGTATTGTCCAGATTTTTAAAAATCACACAAGTTATTTTTATTAAAAGACCGGTAGAAGGATCTAAACGTAATTACAGTTTATGTTGGTTTAATTCAGCATTTATTTGGTGTTCTTTCACGAAGGATTTGCGATTTTGGTAAGCCAGAAGATTCTTTTTGTAAAAAACGGTTGAAAGAATCTAAACATAATTATGTATTTTGTTAAGGGGCTTTTACGGATAGAAGACACATGGGGCTCACTGGCGACCAGCCGGCCTTAATATATGTAGTGCGCAGGTCAACTTATCGCAGGAAATCATGAGAAAATCGTGATTATCGGTCTTATCGGTGGGGCAAGATATAAAAAATCGTTGAGAAAACCGGTTAAATTCAAAAAAATTCAAAAATTCAAAAAACGTTATGCGTCGTAATTATCGCAATAATCGATGAAAATCCAGAGAAAATCGGTAGATTTTCGTTTTTTTATTTTTTTTTTAAATTTGGATTTTAAAACCATGCAATTTTTAATGATTTTCTGGTGATTTTCTACAAAAATCGGTACCCGGGTAGAGACGATTTTCTCTCTGAAAAAGGTAAGGCGAACCTTGATGTAGTGGCACATTCGTAGTAAAAAGAAAAGCTGGTTCATCTCATGCAGCTAACAGGGAAGTCGACCTTGTGGTGTTCTCAGGTGCTCCCTGTGAACCCAGATCCTCTACTCAATGACTACTTAAACAAAAGCATTACTTTCTCATCTAACAAGGAAGATAGATAGAGAGACACACACACAACATCCGTGTAGATAGATAGAGAGACACACACACAACATCCAGGAGACAAGTTTACGTCAGATATTTGAAACTTCAATCAGGACTTATTTGAAGTATATATGCATGATAACTGTCTGATCCCAATTTGCTTATTTTTCCGCTATTAATTATGACCCAGTTTTGAGTTTCGAATGGGTGAAATTAAATAGAAAGATATGTGTACAGCACATGAGAAACACACATCAACAAGAATCTAGCTAGGGCTAGGGCGGGCATCACTGGAACATAAACATCTAGGTATCTTGCTAGGACAAGCTAAGTGCTGTTGACCAAAGAAAGGATGCAATCAGTGAATACATCTTGGGAGCTAGCGATTTGAGCACACAAGACAAACTTCATTATTGGTGCCAAGAGGCTGGCCACAATCGTTGGGCCACCCCATGTGCCACTTGACCAAAATTTACTAAGAAATTGAAATGCAGATCGACCTACACACTCACCCTGTTCATGGCATCACAAACAAATGATTCTTCACCAAAGTTGCAGAGTGAATTATGTTAATTTGATCACTACCTTATAACACCCCGGCATCTAGTATGCCCGAATGCTACCAAACATAGACTAAACATCACCTAAATACCATAAATAAAGATAACTTACAGCAAAGGCACAAATGCTAAAACCGAAAATTTCGGCAGCATCTCTTTTGTTTTTTCATGAATTTCGGCAACAATAATATGATCACAAGATATAGCATAAAGAATGACATCTAAATCATCAATAACGAGGATTCTAGCAACAATATAAGTCTAGAATAACGAATTCAACCATCTCATGAGCTAAACGAAGCAAATGAGGGAAACGAGCACACAATTTAACCATGCACCAAGTTTCATGGCACTATTCTTATTATCATGACTCAAGCTGATAAATCTACCTAAAGGTGTGGAGTTACGTGAAAATGTGTAGCTAATGCCCCTTCCCACATGCCGGTGTCATGGTACCTAAAACAACATAAAACACAAGCGTGAGTTCATCACTCAGCAAGTATATTGCAATGGACCATAAAAAACAATTCAACGTTAACATCACTACCATGCTCAACATCATGTACAAGCCATAATTTCATATACCACATCATTCTCATATCTCAATATCATTGTACTCATTTCATCATCATCATCATCATCATCATCATCATCATGTATGCAATGCGATGCAATGCAAATGCTCATATCTCCTCGAAGCACATACCGGTATTGCCGAGTGCACCCCTTTCCCCTTCCATCCCGTAGATGGAGGGTGCCTACTCTTACTGACTCGCTCCCATGCACACACGTGGATGGGACTACGAGGTAGGTCTTTCGTGTTCACTACGTGTGAACACAGAGGCCCGCATCAGCATGGGACGTCTCTTCCATTATGAATGCACATATGACATAAACATGTAAAGATTGGCATAAACATTTAATACCACGCAATCATGATCAATATGAAATCATGTTCATCATGTCATAGGCAAACATCAATCTTAGCATCATATCATAAATCAATTTGCAACTACTCAAGTCTAACAACATTCACAACGATACCCATTCCAATACACTTGCCTTAACCTCGGGCGACGGATTGGCGAGAGGATGAGGGCACTCCCGGGGTCACACCACCTGCACATACATACCACACACTCAAAACTTGCCCCCAAAACAGTACGCAATAGCTCGTCTACCCCGACTTCACGAACTACCCCCAACATCGAAAAACAGAGAATCTGTCCCGCCCGGACAGCAGACTTCAAACTATCATAACTTTAGATCTAGGACTCCGAATCGATTAAACGAGTACATACTCGCGTAGCTTAGGAAATTTCCTAAATTTTTCTAAGTATATGTAAAAGCTGATTCGGACTCTAAAGTTGTTTAATCTACAAAACACTACGTTCTGTCCCAGCTACGTCACAGATTTGAACACGTTCGGTAAATCAGGCATAACTTTCAAATGGCTAGGCGGAATTGGACGTTCTTTATGTCCACTGAAAGGTATTGAAGTTACCTACAACTTCTCTAACAGGTGGATGACCAAAATTCCGACTCTAAAATCACAAAAAATGAAGACCTAGGTCGAGTGCACAATCTGCCCGAAGCAGAGAACGTGGCAAACTCTAGTTTTCATCTAATCTACCCAATCACAGCACCACCACTTTATCTAAAAACATGAAATCAACCTCTAGAACAACACCTAGACCATCCCCAAGGAACATCCATACCATACCTCAGCCCGACGAACAACGAACGCCGAAATCCTTCCTCCCGGGTACCCCGATCATCTTCCTCGCGCTGGAACCGCCGGATCTCCTCTTCGCGAAGCTTCCCGAGGGAGGGAACAGCGGGATGGCAAGGTGAGGAGCTCTCCTAGGCCAACAAGGAGGGTGGAGAGGGGAGGGGAGGAGAGATGGCGCATGGGGGAGGCGGCTAGAGGTGGAGGCGTGTGGGGGTGTAGGATCGAAAGACACGAATATAGCAATCAGAGGGGGGGTGAATGATTGTGCGGAAGCTAAAACCAAATTCTTGATCTATTAAAAGTTCACCCCAAAACAGAACCAAATAATTGCCTCGTTTTCGACAAAAACAGAATGATAGAGGTTCGGTAAAACGCGAATTCCCGGAGATCCAACCGTCGGATCGATCTGAAATTTGGACACAAGAAACTAGATTCCAGTACGAATTGAACCCAAAAAGAATCAGCTCGATCGGACTTACGGATCAAAAGTTATAAGCTTCGCAAGCTTGCTGTTCTAGAACTTGACGAAAATCAATCTAATCGAAACTTGTAGATTGATCAAGAACAACAAAAGATTTATCAACAAAACTTTGAGGAACACTAGATCAATACCCTAGAGAGGTTTTTGATGGATCAAATCAAGATGAAACTCAAAAAACAAAAACCAATCTAGAACTAGAACAAGTATGCAAACAAGAACCAAAAGAGAATATTGTAGCACACAAGGAACTAGAAGAATTGATCTTTATTTCTTTTGTCTAAAGTACTCCCATCAAAAGAGTACAAACCCTAAAACCAAGCTCAAGCTCCCTTGCGCTTGTTCTGCTACTTGGTTTGATTGATGCCCTTTAACAGGAGACACCCCTCCTATTTAAAGGACCAACCCACAAGGAGTTCTGAATACGATTCCTATTCCCTAGAAGGAATCTGTATCCAACACAACTCTACTTGGCCCAACCTGGCCGAGTACAACTCTTGCACGCGTATGGCAACCCTACCATACTCACGTGACTAACACTTTGCACGCGTATGGCCACCTGCCATACTCACGTGACTAACACTTTGCACGCGAATGGCCTCCTGTCATTCTCACGTGACTAACCATTCTTCATGTGCACCATTCTCTTAGCCCGAACGTCCCGCATGACATCCTTGACCATCAAGACCTCAGTTCCTCCTGAACCTAGTCCCGAACCTCAGTTCCTCCATGAACCTAGTTCCGGTCCCGTCATCGACCACATTCGTCTTCGAGCAATACCTGCACATGAACAAACCACAAAACAAATCCGAGCACAAGTCCACGACTTGACTCAATGTCAATCCATGCAACTACTCACATGAGCATTGCATAAAGTCCACTTCAAGCATCATGAAATTCTCACAAATTTCATAATCTCAAAAACAAATCAAAATTCAAAGTCCAAATTTGCACAAACCCTAATCGAGCAAAAAGCCATTCACGACGGACCAAAAATTTGGTGCGCGTACATGTAAAACTTACTGTCTTTTAAGAACTTGGTCCCGCGCGTAAAAACGAAACTTACTGTTTCTTGTCAAATTGTCAAACACATGCACAAGCACATTTTGCAAAACCAATTCTAAGTTAATTTTTCAGTTCAAAGCCAATTTTTCAGCACATGATTTCACAGGGGGAGGTTGGGGAGAGAGGTGGCGGCTAGGGTTTGCAAGTGGGGCGCAGCAAGGGCAGGGGGAGGGCACCCCAAGCCAGGAAAACCTGGTCTCCCCCTCCCTCATGGGCCCAAATACCTTCCCACTAAAGCCCATGACTCATCCCCTTGGGCCCAAACTCCCCCAGAGAGGCCCAAACTCCCGAAATCGGCCTGGAAACGCAATTAAACCTCATACCGTATAGTTTTATTCTCTAATTTCACATTTTATAGTGTCACACCATTCCGTAGTGTCACATTCTCCCCCCCCCTTAAACAGGATTCGACCTCGAATCCGAAGAACCCCAAAAACAACAACAAAGTCCCCAAGGGACAAAAGACTTCTTTGCAACATAAAACATTCACACAAAGACTCAAACCGAAACAATCGACAAACAAGTTCTCAAAACCAATACTTAGCGAGAAAGTGTTGATTTAGCTCAACTAGTGCAACCTCTCACGGTTCCACCTTCACTTCAATTCCCAATAATATTAGCAGAAGTCAACTGAAGTCCTCGATTTCACCCACTAAAGGGCTTAATCGAATTATCACGCCCAACTCCTCACATCAAACAATTCATACTTCCCTCACATCCAACTTGATGAACTCAGAAAAACTTCCCTTTTCAACTTCATTTACAGAACCTTAATTTCATTTCTCCACTTATCTACCACATCTCATTAAATTTAAGATGACACAAAGAAAGCGAATCACATCTCCTTTAACAACCTCTCTACCAACAAATCACCAACGGTGTCTTATTAATAACTGGGGTTCTAAACGAGAACCTCCAAAGAATCAATTACACAAAATCCCATCTCTTCCAATTATTTGACCTTTTTCACAAGGAACCACAATCAACCAATGTCATTTACATACATAGTCCACATCGACAATAACTTCCTTTCCAAACACAAACCATGCTACATTTTTTTTTATTCTATCATCTTCCGGGCATATCTCATACCCAAGGACACTAGCTAAGACAATGTTCATGACAGAACATTTTACATCGCCATTTCTATAACCTTCATTACCACCAAACGGTACTCTCCACAAAATTTAAACCACGACATCTATAACCTCCATCATAACCACCTTTTAAACCACAACCAAAGTTCTACGACTAGCCCAAGCTAGGGCTGAAAGTTATTACCAAACCACCATTGGTTCTTTTCCTAAGAGGGTCTCACCCTCACATATTCACACTCAAAAACAACCAAGCCCATGAGTAGATTCCTCCAATATAATCAACAGTTCCATAAGCATTTATATTCATATCTCAACGAGAATGCCAACAAAAAGCAACTCCCTTTAGCCGGATGAACCACATTGATCAACTCGAATTCCAAAACACCACAAATCACTTTGGAACAAAGATTTGACAACGTCCAAAGACCACTTTTTTTTTCTAAATCAAACCGCAAAGGAAAAACTCAATTCTCAAAACAATGCGATACATTTCGCATCGGGGAGCACTCAAACAAAAGAGAGACTCCACACAATTCTTTGACAGAAGTTCTCAACAACCAAAGCATCTCAACTAGCTTTCACCAAAGCCAAACCTCTCATTTTCACCAAAATCAACATTTTGGAAGGGAACCGTTTCTCAAATCACACACAAGAATCCACAACCAACACAGTATCTCTCAAAGAGAAAGGGAAACTCAAATCTGTAACATAACCAAAATTCCAGCATTTATCCATTCTTTATTTTCATGCTAGAAAGCACAGGAAATCTCAATTCATGACATCGATGCAATCTTTTAAAGAGCATTCCGGATTAGTCATATATCCATATATGACTTTCTCACCGACCTGGCTCATCATCTCTTTTATGATAAACACCGCATTTTAACCAAAAGCAAAATTTTGGAAGAGAACATCAATTCTCAAGTCAAACATCTGCACCCACAACCGCTACAAATTCTCTCAAAGAAAATAAAAAGAGACTCATTCCCAAAAGAAACACTTCACCAGCAAAATCACTCATGGAACGTTCATAAGATCCACCTTTTTGAAGCACTTTGCAAACATCACACAAACTTTCCAAATAAGTCCAACTCTAGCCCAATAGAGTTACAGATTAAATCTCAAAATTTTCAACATAACCCACTGTGTCCATCTGTTTCCTTTAAAATTTATTCCAAAGATCATTCCGTGTGAACGCGAAGGAGCGCGATCCACTCGAAAGCTTTTGGGTGCAAATCTATACTCATATCATAACCTAAACAAATTAGCCAAAACAAAAGATTAGCACCAATCACTACAAGTTTAGGGAAACTCTGAACTACAACATAAGGAATACATTGCCTGAAAGCATTCAACCAAACTAGCAAACAACCATACCAGTCCAAAAAAGGTTTTAAACACCAACTTAGCATAGATACAACCATCTCTAGTGTTCCACTATGCTTTCCATTCAAGACTTCAAAATTCACTACTTATTGAGAAGGTCCAACCGGATTTAACAAAATTTACATAACAAATTCTTTCTCTAGTTACCATTCCCAACATTTTTTTATTAAAACTTATGATGCTTATCAAAAAGACATCCAACCAATACTACCTCATCATGATCCCCATGGACCATCAATTCATATAACATCATATTCTATATTTAAAAACATAATACTTCAACAAGTACTTTAGCAGGATCAACCTATCTATTTCATACCATCCATACGTCAACTTTTCAACAATCGAACTTATTCCATTAATCAATAACTCCAACAAGTAAATGTCATCTCCACAAGATAAAGTTCGTAAATATGATTCTAAGATATACATTCATTAAGGATAAAATTCTATATCATGTTAATTATCCATGGTCCACTCCATCACAACATGTTACAATAACCTCCATTTTAATAATGGTTTCCAACAAGTAATCTACACAATTACCACCACTACTATGTCATCAATATCAATAAATGAGCATAATCATAAAAAAAATAACTGCATTGTTTTTAGTTACACTATCCATATATCATAACAAAATGTCACTACACAACATATTCCAACTATTACAATAAATTTAATGAGTTAGACCAGCACAAAGTTCTTGAAACAAGCACAAAACCTTTATTTTCCCAATTGACATCGGTACTAGCATTATAGGAACACAACTGCATACTTCCATATATACTAATGGTTTGCAACAATAGAAATAGCAACTCTAATCAACCTCCAAGTTAAGGTCATAAGCCAGCATGATTAAATTTCTCTACTAACATGTTTAAATTAGAACATCTTTAAGCAACCAACAAGGTTTCTGTAACAATATCAATAGTTTACATCCTCTTAATGTTCTAACTATGCATCAGGGTTTAAAACTTTAGACATTATCGAGGGTCATAAGCACTTTTAAAGCAAAGCAACATATTCTAAGCATGTACATTAACACTTTTAATTATTCTCGCTATAAAGTAATATACAACACTAGCAGTCTATTTTAGTTTCAAGCTAAAGATAACAATCGCATTAAATTGTTTCAACTCACAAATTAATTTAGGAGTACATCATTTTCATAAACCACATTGTTACATACTACATAATATGCTAAACAACAATTCTCATTATTGACAAGTAATTTCAGTCAAAAGACTACTTACTTTGTTTGCAGCATTTTCTTTTTAAAACTCAACCAAACTTCACGAAGAAACTTGACTCTCAAAGTTGCAATGGGACATGACTCACACTGGGTCATGCAAAAGATCTCCAAAACACATTTCAACCTCAAAGACTACTACATGAGGGAACCAAGCGATCAAGTAATCCTTTTCAAACAAAGCACAAGTCATAAATCGACACAACTTAACTCTTTGCACACGCTTCAATAACTTCTTTTAACTTAGAGTAAGACACACAAAAACCAAAACTATACTTTTCTGTGCAAGGCAACCAACAAAACCGGTGTTAAAGCCAAAAGACGACCAAAAGACGAGCAACACAAAACTCTTCTTCTTTGTCTTCACCCAAAGAAGACAAATAAACACAAATCACCAAAAGGACAATCATCGAGTACTCAAAACTAAACACTTTTATTTGGTTCCTAACCAACCAAATACCAAGAAAACCAAGCAAAATCGACCGTCAGAACGGTAAAGAACAACCGAAGGAATCCACCACCAAACTCTTCTATTCAACTCTAGTCAACTACCCGATCTACGACAGAAAGGGTAAGCACTCTTCTCCCACGGGAGTTAATAGTTCTTCGGTGATGGCGCTAACCGGCCACACCATCAAACCACACCCTTACTATGAACAAAAAGGAGGTGACCGAAACCCTTCGGCACCACAACCCCACTTTATCACAACAACAAGAACAATTCAATCATTTATATCATAGACATAGTAACATGCATTCCCAAAAGAAGCATTCAACATCAAGCTTAAATACAACATTTAAGCGTAAAGCAACGATACCCATACCATTTCCTACTGTGCATCCATGTGTGTCAAATTTTAAATTAGTTATTCCACTTACACAGGTTTTAATGTTGCTATCCTATGACAAAATTTTAAGTATAACCTAAGCCATGTTTCTAGGTTATCCCACATTAAAATTTTAGTTAACCCTATGCTATTTCACTAAGTTCATACACCACGTACCTGAAGCCCGCTCTGATACCAACTATAACACCCCGGCATCTAGTATGCCCGAATGCTACCAAACATAGACTAAACATCACCTAAATACCATAAATAAAGATAACTTACAGCAAAGGCACAAATGGAAAAACCAAAAATTTCGGCAGCATCTCCTTTGTTTTTCCATGAATTTCGGCAACAACAATATGATCACAGGATATAGCATAAAGAATGACATCTAAATCATCAATAACGTAGATTCTAGCAACAGTATAAGTCTAGAATAACGAATTCAACCATCTCATTTGCTTCGTTTAACTCATGAGATGGTTGAATTCGTTATTCTAGACTTATATTGTTGCTAGAATCCTCGTTATTGATGCAGCCAGTCCATGCCCAAAATGACATCAAAAGGAGCCAACTGGATCACCATGAGATTGGCAAAGAAAACCTCATCATCAATGGCAATGGTGCAACCAGGGCAAACCCAAGAACTAGCAATCAACCCCCCAGGAGAACTGACTAACACGGACTCAGAAATCCGCTGAACTCCCAACTTAGCTCTACTAGCAAACTCCGACGACACAAAGGAATAGGATGCATCGGAATCGAACAGAACAAAGGCATCAACGGAATCCACGAGTAGAGTACCTGAAACCACCTCTGGATGCCCGGCTGACTCGGCGGTCGGCAAAGCGTACACTCTTGGTGGCGTCGGGACAGAAGGAGCCCCGACTCCAGGCTGATGCCCCATCAAGGCTGGGGGCGGAGGAGGCAACTGAGGAGGAAGCGGGCAGTGCGGGCACCAAGACGCTTGTTGGTGGCGCCCACGCAAAGGGCGGCTGAGAAACAGGAGCAGCCATCATGTGCACCGATCCTCTAGAAGACGAAGCTGGAGTGGGAGGAGAAGGCACCATCTCCCACTTGATGATGCTACTGGGATTCATCCGGCAGACTCGTCCCATGTGGCCGGGCTTGCCACAGTGGTTGCAACTCCCGGTCCAACCACACTCTGAAGCACGGTGCTCACCACCGCACTCGGAACGATCCGCGAAAATCCAATACAAAACACTTTTCTTTTGGTTCAGCTCAACTAAAGCCAAGAAAAACAGCGAAACCGACCGTCAGAACGGCAAAGAACATCTGAAGGGAACCACCATCAACTCTTCTATTTGACTCCAGTCAACTACCCGATCAAGGACAGAAAGGATAAGCATTCTTCTCCTACAGGGGTTAATAGTTCTTCGGTGATGGCGCTAACCGGCCACACCGTCAAACCTCACCGTTACTATGAACCAAAAAGAGGTGACCGAAACCCTTCGGCACCACAACCCCACTTTTATCACCACAACAGGGACAATCCAATCATTTATACAGACAGACTCCACAACTCTCAGGAGCCTCACTGGCCTCCACGGCCCACGGCGTCCTGACCTCTACCCCTTGGCATGGCTGCTTTAGACAGGCAACCACCCAAACACGAAAGCACACAATCAAGATCATAGATCAAACATCATCATAGACATATTCCTTATCACATAATCAAGCGCGATGCAATGACGAACCAAAACCCATCCTACTGTGCATCCAAGTGTGTCAGATTTTAGATTAGTTATACCACTTTTACAAGTTTTAACGTTGCTATCCTATAACAAGGTTTTAGTTAGAACCTAGGCCATGTTTCTAAGTTATTCCACATCATATTTTAGTTGCAACTTAAGGTATGACACTAAAAATACATATTCCAAGGACCTCTGACCGCTCGATACCATTCGTAACACCCCGGCATTTAATATGCCCGAATGCTACCAAACACAAGCTAAACAACAACTAAATACCACATTTAACATAAAATTCCAGCAAAGGTGCATAGGCTAAAAACCGAGATTTCGGCAGCACCTCCTTTGATTTATCATGAATTTAAGGAACAGCAACAATATAGCATTATATGGCAATAAGAGAAACATCTAAAACAGCAATAAATAAAGTCTTAACGACAATAAGAGACTAACATTAAGCTCTTAAGGTTCCAAGTGTCAAACAAACAATAGAACTCTCATTAACCAAGCTAAGACTTAATTTAAAAGACCATCACACGCAATTTATTATCAAACTAAATGAATTGACTTGGGGAAACATTAAGGTGAAGCAACGTGTGAGCGTGTGACTATTCCCCTTTCCGCATGCCGTTCTCATGGTACCTAAAACAACAAGAAAACACAAGGGTGAGTTCGAAAACTTCAGCAAGCATCTTGCAATGGACAACAAGCATAACAACATGGCAATAACATCTTCCATCATGTATATCATCTCATTCATGATTACTTATCAATATCATCATCAATTTGTATGCAGTAATGCAATGCTCCACGACCCTCTGGAACCTCATACCGGTATGGTGGAGTACACACCGTCGGTGTGCACCCTTTCCTCCCTTCCATCCCGAAGATGGAGGGTGCCTACTCGCTTCCAAACACCACGTGGATGGAATCACGACATAGGACTTACTCAATGGCGTTCGGATTAGTCATAACTTTCTCACCGACCTTGCCGGACTAGTTAAGACTTTCTCACCGCCTCGCCCTATCTCATGACATGCATGCAACCATGCCAATTATCATATTCAATTCACATATTAACACATGGCATCATAATATGTTAAACATGCTCATCATATCATATCATTCATTAACACATGGCAAGTGGACATATATCATGTAAACAATTCCATCTAATCTCAACATGCAACCTACAACTCGCTATCCATCACAACACACTTGCCTCAAACACGTGCAACGGATTGGCGGGAAGAAGAGGGCTCTCCCGGGGTCACACCACCTGCACATAGGCATCACACACTCACAATCATAACCTCAAAACAGTACACATACCCTCATCTAACCCGACATTGCCAACTACTCGCAAAACCTAAAACAGAGGTTCTGTCCCGGCGGGACAGCAGCCTTGCAAAAGGCATAACTTGAGTTCTGGGACTCGAATGAAATAAACGAGTACACCCTCGCGTAGCCTAGGAAATTTACCAACTTTCTCTAGGTATAAGGAAAGTCTGATTCGGCCTCTAAAGTTGTTTAATCTACAGATTACCGAGATCTGTTCCAATCGCGTCACAGATTTTTAGGCGCTCGGTAAAACAGCCGTAACTTTCAAACGGCTGATCGGAAATTAACGTGCTTTACGTCCACGGAAAGATAATTAAATTATCTACAACTTCCTAGAAGTCCGTACGGTCAGATTCGAACTCTAAATTGACGAAAACTCGAACCCTAGCTCGACTGCTCAATCTGCCCGAAAACAGAAACGTGGACAAGTTTAGATCTAAACCAAAATTACTTCAAACCAACGCCTCCAATTGATCTAAAAACTTCATAAACATCCTAATAACAGTACCTAGATCAATCCCAAGGATCCCCATGTTCATACCTTTGCCCGAAGCACAAAACTCCAATCAATCTCCGCGGATCGCTCCTCGCGAATCGCTCCTCGCTCCACGCTCCTCGCTCCTCGCTCCTCGCTCCACGGGATGACTCCACGAGGTGCAGGGGTGGGGAGGCCACCCTAGGGCAGCAAGGGGTGGAGGGGAGGTGGTGTGGAGGTGGAGGAAGGGGTGGGGGGGCGCACGGTATGGGGGGGGCGGCTAGGGCTTAGGGAAGGGGGAGGGAGGAGAGGTGGAGGGAGGGGGGCGCATGGGGCTGAGGTGGGGCGCAAGGGGGGCAGGGGGAGCCCCTTTTACCAGCCCCCACACCCTGCCCTAGTCCAATAAGAGTCCCTCTCAATCCCTCCAAAGCCCACCAAGGCCCAAAACTCCCCCGGGAAGGCCCAAAACCCCGAAAACGGCCCGGAAACGGCCCGTAAAAGCTATTAACCTCCAATTCCTATGGTTTTAACCTTATTTCCACATCTCATACTGTTTATATCCTCATCATGCTCAATAAATAAGGATACGACACTCCGTGGTGTCACATTCTTCCCCCCTTCAACAGGATTCGACCTCGAATCTAAACGCACCAACACGAAACCCAGCAAAACCAAAGACAGCTAGGTTTTCACATCACATACCTGAGGCGAAAAGCTCGGGATACTTCTCGCGCATGCGAGATTCCAGCTCCCAAGTCGCTTCTCTCTCGGTCTGATGTGACCACAGGACCTTGACAAACTTAAGCGTCCTGTTCTTCATCACTCGCTCTGAAGTCCCCAGAATTTCCACAGGACGGGACTCGAAGGTGAGGTCCTGCTGAAGCACTAATGGTTCCAACGGAACCACCATCTCCGGATCATGCAAGTATTTCCTCAACATCGAGACATGGAACACATTATGCACACCTTGCATGGATTCAGGTAGCTCTAGGCGATAGGCCAACCTCGCCAACTCGAGGCGAGGATAGGAAAAGGCCCAACATACCTTGGGTGAGCTTTCCTTTCGTGCCAAACGCACCACACCCTTGGTGGGAGATACTCGCAAAAGTGCGTTATCACCCACCTCAAACTCCAAGTCTCGCCGCCTCACATCAAGATAGCTTTTACATGCGCTCTGTGCTTTGCGATAAGGTTCTGTCGAACCTCCGACACCACGATCAACGATCTGCTGCACCCAATCCGGTCCAAGAATAGCTCTCTCGCCCACGACATCCCAACAAAGTGGCGTCTGCACTTCGACCATCTGACACCTCATAAGGAAGCGGGCCAGGATCTTTGGAATGATAGCCGTTATTGTAAGCAAACTCTGCAAGGGGCAAATGGTCTTCCCAGCTACCCTTCCAAGCCATCACACAGGCCACGAGCATGTCCTCCAAAGTTTGGATGGTACGCTCAGGTGCCCATCTGTCTGAGGGTGAAAAGCGGTACTAAGGCGAAGGCTGCGTACTCCAAAGCACTCTGCAAACTCTCCCGAGAACTTGGAGACGAACTTCGCATCCCGATCGAGAGATAATGGTCTTGGGTACACCATGCAATCTCACAATCTCCCGCACATAGATGGGAGCCAACTCGCTCATTGAATTGGTCGTGCGGATGGGAATGAAATGCGCAGACTTCTTTGAGACGGTCCACCACAACCCAAACATCATCCTTCCCTCGAGGAGTACGAGGTAAGCCGACCACAAAATCCATAGAGATGTCATCCCATGGCCACACAGGAATCTCCAAAGGCAGAATGAGGCCGGTAGGGCGCTTATGCTCAGCTTTGATCTTCTGGCAAATCCCACAAGGCGCCACATACTTGGCAATATCCACTCTCATCCTTTTCCACGAGAAATTCTTCTTCAAGTCCTGTACATCTTGGCCTCTCGGGATGGACCGTGTGCGAGTGCGATGAGCTTCTTTCAGGATGTCTTCTTTCACTTGAGATTTTTGGGGCACGCACGATCGGCCTGAAACCTCAAGGCTCCCGCATCATCAACGGTAAAGTCTCGGACTTGCCATCCTTAAGGCGTTTCCTCACTCTTTGGAGCAAGCGATCATCTTCTTTGTGCCTCTCGCACACGTTCAGAATCGACTCAAGAATCATTTGAGTTTCAGCCTGCACGGTCCCATAAGCGAGGAGACTCCCAAGCGCTCAAAATCAGCAACAAGACAATCAACAACAGGGGCATTGTCTTGCGACTAAGAGCATCGGCCACCACATTTGCCTTCCCGGATGATCTTTTGGATAGTGAGGTCATAATCCTTTATCAACTCTAGCCACCTCCTCTGTCTCAAGTTCAAATCTTTACGAGTAAAGATGTACTTGAGGCTCTTGTGATCGATGAAAATATCACAAGACTCGCCGTCTGAGTAATGCCTCCATATCTTCAATGCAAACACCACAAATGGCTAGCTCAAGATCATGGGTGGGATAGTTCGCTCATGCTTTTTCATTGCCTCGAAGCATAAGCAATCACCTTGCCGTCTTGCATGAGCACACAACCAAGTCCCAACCGAGAAGCATCGAATAAGCAGTGAAAGCGCTTCCGGCTCGGGAAGGGTAAGAACGAGGAAGCGATCACTAACTTCTCCTTCAAAGTGCATTTGTGCTCACACTCTGCGATCCTTTGGAACTTCATCCCTTTGTGAGTCGGTGTGAAAGTGGCTTGGCAATGATAGAGAAATCCTGCACAAAACGCCGATAGTAGCCAGCCAACCCAAGGAAACTACGCACCTCTTTGACATTGGAAGGCCTCTTCCAATCCAAAGCTGCGAGACTTTGCTAGGATCTCTGAGATATGCCCTCTGGATTGATGATGTGACCAAGAAAACCCACTTACAAATCCGAACTCGCACTTTTTCAGCTTAGCAAAGAATTGATTCCCCTCAGGTACTCGGCACAAGCCTCAAGTGTCACTCATGCTCCTCTTCCGATTTAGAGTAAATCGAATGTCATCGATGAACACTACCACAAACTCATCAAGGTACTTGTGTAGCATCTTGTTCATCGCCTCCATAAAGACAGCGAGGGCATTAGTTAGTCCAAAAGACATAACTTTAAATTCATAATGCCCATACCTAGTGGAGAAAGCGGTCTTCTCAATGTCCTGCTCCCTCACACGGATCGATTATACCCCGATCAAGATCAATCTTGGAGAACACCTTTGCTCCCTTGATTGGTCAAACAGATCCTCGATGCGAGGCAAAGGATACTTGTTTTTGATCACTTGATTAAGAGCACGATAATCAATGCACATCGCCAACTTCCATCCTTCTTCGAGGCGAAGAGGGCGGAGTGCTCCCCATGGCGATACGCTACGCCGAATGAAGCCCTTGGCCATGCAGATCCTCCAGCTGCTTCTTCAACTCGTCTTGAAAAGGACGAGCCAAGCGGTATGGAGAGATAGAAATAGGTCGAGTGCCAGGAACAAGATCAATCTGAAACTCCACATTCCTCACGGGAGGTAGACCAGGCAACTCGTCGGGGAACACATCAACGAACTCCTTCACTACAGAAATCTCCTCAATGGGAATCGAGGAAGATGGCTTCTCGAGACAAAGCCATGAGGAAACCCAACAGCCTCAAACGCCGACCAGGAAAACAAACTAGTCAAAGCAAAGACGGGCCGGAGGGTATGCCACCCTGAAAGGTCAACTCTTCCCGGACGGGCCTGCAAGGCAACAGCTGTCTTCCGAAACAACAGATCTTAGCACGGCATCGATGCAGCCAGTCCATGCCCAAAATGACATCAAAAGGAGCCAAGCTGGATCACCATGAGATTGGCAAAGAAAACCTCATCATCAATGGCAATGGTGCAACCAGGGCAAACCCAAGAACTAGCAATCAACCCCGGAGAATCGACTAACACGGACTCGAGAAATCCATTTGGACTCCCAACTTAGCTCTACTAGCAAACTCCGGCGACACAAAGGAATAGGATGCATCGGAATCGAGCAGAACAAAGGCATCAACGGAATCCACGAGTAGAGTACACGAAACCACCTCTGGATGCCGGTGACTCGGCGGTCGGCAGCGTACACTCTTGGTGGCGTCGGGACGAAGGAGCCCCGACTCGGTGATGCCCCATCAAGGTGGGGCGGAGGAGGCAAGCGAGGAGGAAGCAGGCAGTGCGGGCACCAAGACGCCGGTGGCGCCACGCATAAGGCGGTGAGAAGCGAGAGCAGCCATCATGTGCACCGATCCTCTAGAAGACGAAGGCTGGAGTGGGAGGAGAAGGCACCATCTCCCACTTGATGATGCTCTTGGGATTCATCCGGCAGACTTCGTCCCATGTGGCCGGGCTTGCCACGATGGTTGCAACTCCCGGTCCAACCACACTCACGAAGCACGGTGCTCACCACCGCTTTCCGGAACGATCATGAAAATCCAATACAAAACACTTTTCTTTTGGTTCAGCTCAACTAAAGCCAAGAAAAACAGCGAAACCGACCGTCGAGCGGCAAAGAACATCTGAAGGGAACCACCATCAACTCTTCTATTTGACTCAGTCCAACTACCCGATCAAGGGCGAAAGGATAAGCATTCTTCTCCTACAGGGGTTAATAGTTCTTCGGTGATGGCGCTAACCGGCCACACCGTCAAACCTCACCGTTACTATGAACCAAAAAGAGGTGACCGAAACCCTTCGGCACCACAACCCCACTTTTATCACCACAACAGGGACAATCCAATCATTTATACAGACAGACTCCACAACTCTCTGGGAGCCTCACCCCTGGCCTCCACGGCCACGGTGTCCACGGCCTCTACCCCTTGGCATGGCTGCTTTAGACAGGCAACCACCCAAACACGAAAGCACACAATCAAGATCATAGATCAAACATCATCATAGACATATTCCTTATCACATAATCAAGCGCGATGCAATGACGAACCAAAACCCATCCTACTGTGCATCCAAGTGTGTCAGATTTTAGATTAGTTATACCACTTTTACAAGTTTTAACGTTGCTATCCTATAACAAGGTTTTAGTTAGAACCTAGGCCATGTTTCTAAGTTATTCCACATCATATTTTAGTTGCAACTTAAGGTATGACACTAAAAATACATATTCCAAGGACCTACAGCCCGCTCTGATACCAACTGTAACACCCCGGCATTTAATATGCCCGAATGCTACCAAACACAAGCTAAACAACAACTAAATACCACATTTAACATAAAATTCCAGCAAAGGTGCATAGGCTAAAAACCGAGATTTCGGCAGCACCTCCTTTGATTTATCATGAATTTAAGGAACAGCAACAATATAGCATTATATGGCAATAAGAGAAACATCTAAAACAGCAATAAATAAAGTCTTAACGACAATAAGAGACTAACATTAAGCTCTTAAGGTTCCAAGTGTCAAACAAACAATAGAACTCTCATTAACCAAGCTAAGACTTAATTTAAAAGACCATCACACGCAATTTATTATCAAACTAAATGAATTGACTTGGGGAAACATTAAGGTGAAGCAACGTGTGAGCGTGTGACTATTCCCCTTTCCCGCATGCCGTTCTCATGGTACCTAAAACAACAAGAAAACACAAGGGTGAGTTTGAAAACTCAGCAAGCATACTGCAATGGACAACAAGCATAACAACATGGCAATAACATCTTCCATCATGTATATCATCTCATTCATGATTACTTATCAATATCATCATCAATTTGTATGCGAAGTAATGCAATGCTCCTGACCCTCTGGAACCTCATACCGGTATGGTGGAGTACACACCCGTCGGTGTGCACCCTTTCCTCCCTTCCATCCCGAAGATGGAGGGTGCCTACTCGCTTCCAAACACCACGTGGATGGAATCACGACATAGGACTTACTCAATGGCGTTCCGGATTAGTCATAACTTTCTCACCGACCTTGCCGGACTAGTTAAGACTTTCTCACCGCCCTCGCCCTATCTCATGACATGCATGCAACCATGCCAATTATCATATTCAATTCACATATTAACACATGGCATCATAATATGTTAAACATGCTCATCATATCATATCATTCATTAACACATGGCAAGTGGACATATATCATGTAAACAATTCCATCTAATCTCAACATGCAACCTACAACTCGCTATCCATCACAACACACTTGCCTCAAACACGTGCAACGGATTGGCGGGAAGAAGAGGGCTCTCCCGGGGTCACACCACCTGCACATAGGCATCACACACTCACAATCATAACCTCAAAACAGTACACATACCCTCATCTAACCCGACATTGCCAACTACTCGCAAAACCTAAAACAGAGGTTCTGTCCCGGCGGGACAGCAGCCTTGCAAAAGGCATAACTTGAGTTCTGGGACTCCGAATGAAATAAACGAGTACACCCTCGCGTAGCCTAGGAAATTTACCAACTTTCTCTAGGTATAAGGAAAGTCTGATTCGGCCTCTAAAGTTGTTTAATCTACAGATTACCGAGATCTGTTCCAATCGCGTCACAGATTTTTAGGCGCTCGGTAAAACAGCCGTAACTTTCAAACGGCTGATCGGAAATTAACGTGCTTTACGTCCACGGAAAGATAATTAAATTATCTACAACTTCCTAGAAGTCCGTACGGTCAGATTCGAACTCTAAATTGACGAAAACTCGAACCCTAGCTCGACTGCTCAATCTGCCCGAAAACAGAAACGTGGACAAGTTTAGATCTAAACCAAAATTACTTCAAACCAACGCCTCCAATTGATCTAAAAACTTCATAAACATCCTAATAACAGTACCTAGATCAATCCCAAGGATCCCCATGTTCATACCTTTGCCCGAAGCACAAAACTCCAATCAATCTCCGCGGATCGCTCCTCGCTCCACGCTCCTCGCTCCACGGGATGACTCCACGAGGTGCAGGGGTGGGGAGGCCACCCTAGGGCAGCAAGGGGTGGAGGGGAGGTGGTGTGGAGGTGGAGGAAGGGGTGGGGGGGCGCACGGTATGGGGGGGCGGCTAGGGCTTAGGGAAGGGGGAGGGAGGAGAGGTGGAGGGAGGGGGGCGCATGGGGCTGAGGTGGGGCGCAAGGGGGGCAGGGGGAGCCCCTTTTTACCAGCCCCCACACCCTGCCCTAGTCCAATAAGAGTCCCTCTCAATCCCTCCAAAGCCCACCAAGGCCCAAAACTCCCCCGGGAAGGCCCAAAACCCCGAAAACGGCCCGGAAACGGCCCGGAAAAGCTATTAACCTCCAATTCCTATGGTTTTAACCTTATTTCCACATCTCATACTGTTTATATCCTCATCATGCTCAATAAATAAGGATACGACACTCCGTGGTGTCACAATATACATATATATACATGTATATATCTATATATGTATGTATGTATGTATGTGGTTACATATATATGCAAAATCAAACAGATTTGCGCATACAAGTCGAAACTCAAAAGTGACTCAAAGTAGGGGGAAATAAAATAAACTGGGATCAAACCGGTTATCATATCAAGTCCACATCCATACTTCAAACGGATTCGGCTTGAATTTTGAAATATGGTAGAAATTCATTCATTATTTTACACCAACTTCACTTTGCATGCATTAATTCACATTATTAATAGTTAATAGTGATAAATAAAACTCTTCACTGATTTAAACCGAAATTTCGTAACCTCATTTTGTCTAGTGTATATATATTAGCCTCGTACCAACTTGGCACATCTTTGTACATGAATGATTAATTATGCAATTATATACTTCGTCACTTATATGAATTCACGTGATGATCAGTTAATAGAGACAAATTGAGCAAGCAAACATCCCGTCTTAAGAGCATCTCCAAGAGACTTGGTATCCTGCTCTCTATCTGTAAAGAATAGCGAACTGCTGGAAAAACACCTCTCCAAAAGCATCGCCATCCTCTTCTGGAAATCTTGCGAGCGGAGAGAGACTCGCTACATTTGGCGATTCTCTCTCCGCTCGCTATCCCCTCCGGCGCAACTGAAAGCTTGTTCGCGCGACCGAGCGGATCGTCGTCCCCCCTCCAGGGCCTCCACTCTCTCGCTCCCTCGTCCTCCGTCGCGAGCACGGAGTGTCGTCCCCTCTCCACTCTCTCGCTCGACATCTCGTCGCGACCTCCACTCGATCGCCGCCGCAAAGCCACCGGCGCCGCAAGCATACCCCCCTCAACTCTGTCACGGCGCTCCGCCGCCATCTCCACTCGCTCTCCCTCCATAAGCCACCGGATCCCCAACCCCAACGAGGCATTGGGCGGTGGATCTAGCATCGGTATGCTCCCCATTTTCTTGTTTCCTTAGGATCTGGCTAACTTTTTCTTGGTAAGTACTCGGCCAATCTTGGTAAGTACTCGGCCAAACCAGCGATGATTTGTTTCCTCTTGTGCAATCTTCCTCTCTCCATCCGGTGCGGCGCAGATCCAGAGTGCTACAGCGGTGACCTCCAGATCTGCATCCTCCATCGTTTTCTTGGTAAGTACTCGGCCTACCACCATTTTTCCTCTTCCCGTGTCATTTACAGAAGGATTTGAGTGGTGATTTACAGAACAATTTGAGTGGTAAGTACTCGGCCAACCCTGATATGAAAGCCTCCCTCTGTATCAGTGACTCGAATGTGCTTTTTTTTCTTCATCAAATTGTTGTTTGTCTAATTGTATTTGCTCAACTGTTTCTTTGCCATTTTGTATTCAATGTCTACCATGTTTCTGTTGAAGATTACGTAGTAAACATATGTTTTACACAATTATGTTGTGATTTGGTTGGCGTCTTGGATCTAAGCCGATGAAAAGAATGTTCTTTTCTACTGTATTTCTACTTCTAGCTTCTGATAATCTTGCTTCAGTTTAGGGAGCACGTTCTTCTATATTATTACAATATTACCATATTTTGGGAACTCATTTATTTGCTTGTTGCAGTAATGATAACAAATAATAGTTTTAACTGATGCTATGGGATAGTACTTAGTAGGCGATCGATATATCCATTATCTGCTGAAGTGTATATTGATACATCCTTTTGGATGAGTGCAGCGATGTATGTTTTAAGGTTTGATAGCAGTGTATGTGTTTATATGAGCATCATACATGAATGGTCAACCTTGAATACAAGGGTATTATCTTTGGCTCGGTAATGTTAATAATTATTTTATGATAGTTTGATAGAAGATTTCATATATGTAGTTAGAGTCTTAAAGAGTTAATACATGAGCTGCGATGGGATTATATCAGGTTGTAGATCTTTTGCTACTATGCGTTTTTAAGGTAGACCATAGAAGTAGGTATGACGCATCTTACAAGGAAATCAAGAACTCCATATTTCTGTTCTTACAATTGTTATACCTATTCAATTTCTTATACATTATGGTTCCTAATTTGTGGCCTAATAATTATTACCCAAGTCCCAATACCAAAATTGATACACACTATAGCCGCAAAACTGAAACAAAGTCCATAGTTTTTGTATTTACATTGGATATTTATGGTATGGGACAATGGTCAAATCAGTCTCATGTTCTTCATTAGGATCTTGAAAATTTGTCTAAATATTGAGAGTGTGCCCATGGCATTGTAGCCTTTTCTAGTTAAAGTAAAGACTAAAGAGCCTGCATGGATTGGCATTTGTCCTGCTAAAGATTTTTTATGTATAGTATGTTCTTGTGGCCACATCCTTCCAATAGTTAGAAAAACTCTTCCATAAGCTTTTCGGCTGTACAATTTGTACTCTTCCAAATTAAGCCTATGTCTTTCTAACTATTTTCCTTTTTCCAGATTGCTTATCACTTCATCCATTAGAGGAAAGAAACTTGGTGGGAGCTAATTGACAACGGGCATCAGCTTACAGGTAATAGGAAGTTCCATATCACAGTTCAATCCTTATATCAATTCTTTATCTACTGTTATGGAGTACGTGCGAATTTGCTCATTTCTGACGTGTCTTGAAGAGACAGTGGTCTGTTAGTATGCAAATTTGCTCATTTCTGAATGTTTCATATGCACTCGATTCGTATGGACTAGCTGAATGTTTCATATGCACTCGATTACATTATACACTCAAGTTACATTATGCACTCAGTTCTATTATGCACTCAAGATACATTATGCACTCAAGCATGTATCATGTTTGCTGTTTGTTGATAAGTCTTAACTCATGTTAGTGTAATATTTACTTGCATATAGATGGATAAAGATTCAAAGAAAGTTAGTGAAGTGCATGCTTGGACAATTAAGTGCATAATGGAAATTGCAAGTGACATTAAGGACATTGTGAACGATAATTTTTCCCCTTGCTCATGCGAGAGTGGAAATGAACTCAATGGACTCTTACTTGGGATCGAAGACGCTGCTCGCCGTCTTGAAGAGGTTGCCATACAATCCGAAGGGTTGGTGGGAACAACCGAAGTTGATCCAGTTGACGAAGAAGAAGGAGACGAGGAGTTGCGCCCGTACGACTATGAGAGTGATGATTCGGATAAAATTTACGATTACCAATTTAGAGAGGATGAAAGTATCGAGTCCAGTGGATAGTGTTATTCGTGTTCTACTTTTATGAGACCTACTTTTTGAGTCCAGTTACTACTATTATTCGTGTTCACCGTATTAAGACGTGTCGTACTTTTACATGTATTGTTATGAATCTTTGTTTAATTAAGTATTGATGCTTACAGTTTGTGCAATATGGATGACTTCTATACTGCCTGCATTAATCGAGGGGGAAGTGAAATTCGTTGGGATGAAAGCCCAATTGGGGAGCAACCTTCTCTAGTTAACCATTCTACTCCCCAATCAAGAGCTCAAAATAAAAGATCAAAGAATTTTGCGGAGAATGAAGATAATATGTTGGTATCGGCATGGCTTAATGTTAGTTTGGATCCAGTGCAAGGGACCCAACAAACCCGTACCACATATTGGAGTAGAATACATGATTACTTCCACGAGAACAAAACTTTCGATTCCGAGCGTAGTCAGAACTCACTTATGCACCGATGGTCATCTATTCAAGAGCATGTTAACAAGTTTTGTGGATGTTACGACCGCATTGAGCGTAGACGGCAAAGCGGGCTAACAGAGCAGGATAAGGTAAGTCATTCTCAATGTTTTAATTACAGATTTTGTCGGGGATTGGCTATCTGGCAAAAGACCACGGTACCCCCGTGAAAAGCTAAACCCGCCGACCAAGCGGCACTAAGGGAAGATGCTCGGGAGAACGAAACGAGCATCCCTCCTTCTCCTCCGAGCATACGCGTTTGCGCCTCCGTTCGCAGAAGCACCAAACACACCCCCCACGAGCAAGCATGCTCGTGGAGGCCACGACCTGCTCGGGTGTCTTGGTCGGAGGGCCCAATGGCTGCGAGGAAGGAAGGAGGCAACCAATCAGCCAGGAGATCAAGGGAAATCATACCCGAAATTCAAATAACGCGGGAATCAAGGGCAGCATCACGGATATGGATACATAGCGTGATCCTGAGGCGATTACTTTTTCGCATCTCTAGTCATAGTATTTAAACCCCCACGAAGATGCACGAGGAAGGGCACACGAAAGATAGAACACAATACAATCGGAGTAGGGTCATTATCTCGGCGGTGAGAGGCCCGAACCAGGATAAAAACACCGCGTCCCCCTCTTTTTCCGGCCTCCTTCTCCCGACCTCGCGTCGCTCGAACGCCCTCTTCGATCCGTGCGGCGGGGCTCTGTTGATCCCCATTCAACAAGTAAGCTCGACGGAGCCCGTTCTCCAATCGTCGGCGGTGGCGCCGTCCGTGGGGACGGCAGTTTGATTCCGTCGCGGATCAAGATCCTCGAGGATGCCAAACTCGGGAGACACTCGGGACCTTTGTGTCTTTGACCACATTGAGGATGACGACGTGTACTACGCCGCCGACAACGTGCCCAGGGTGACCGATCCTATCGATCACACCGAGTGCGGGAGCCTTTCCTCGGACACGGGAATGCGAGGGCAGATCCTCCATTCCCAGACATTACCCTCGGAGACCCCGAGGATGGCGCAACGAGCTCTCTACGATGGCCTGGACATACCAGGCGACCTAGAGCTCGGCCAGAGACCGCCAGCGTCCCAAGGGGATACAATGATGTCCCCATCGCTTCGTCTCGCTCTCGCCGAGTCAACATGGTAGGGAGCCACGCGAGCAGGAGAGGGATCCTCGGACGCCGCCAGCACGACCACTATGAGGCGGCCAGGCGCCACTTGGAGGCGTCTTTGGGAAAGACGCTATGCGAGCATTCGCCGCCAGGCAAAGGAGAGTGCGCCTCCACGGAAAGGAACTCTCGCGGTACCGAACTCCCGATCGCACTCGGGCGCCGTCAAAGCTCGCCGCCGCTTGATTCACGAAAGCGAGGCGGCTACGAGGCCTTGGCGGCGGTGCGTGCGTGACTTTCTTGATTTCCCGAGCAAGTAGACTTAGAGGCCATGGGCAGGGTCGTGGCCAGAAGATTTGGAGAGGCTTGCCGCCGAGCTAAAAGTCTCGGATCCTCCCCATGGCCGGGATGCCCGAGTGTGTCCGGGACCATCACAACGCTCCCCGTGCGTTCGACAGAGATGAATCTCGGAGCCATGCTCGGAGATCGCCCAGTCGCCGACCCGATCCGGGAAAGGCCGGAGCGATCACAGAGCAACCTCGGGCGATATCCGCCTAATCGCCCAGACATTTAGCGCTCCGAGCACTCCGCAACCATGCGGTCATCGGCACGACCGACGCATGAGGTTTTCTCCCGACTCGGCCCGCGCACGGGGCGTTGGGTGGAAGATCCGCGTGGAGGCCGCCGTGACCGAGGTTTTCGTCGCGAAACCCCGAGCTTCGGCTGCCGGGCCTTCACGAGCTCCCTCGGGGCGTCGCATGGCCAAACTGGTTCAAGCCAGTCAACGTCGAGAGATTCAACGGGACCGAGAACCCGGTTGAATTCCTCTCGTTATACACTACCGCCATCCTCGCCACGGAGGTGATGAGGGGGTAATGGCAAATTACCTTCCGACGGTCCTGGACGGAGCTGCTCGTACGTGGCTTTTCAATCAAAAGGAAGGATCCATACGGTCCTGGGGGCAGCTCAGCGCCGCACTCCGAGCGAATTTCCAGAGCTGCTACATCCGCCCGGGAAAAGAGCGACCTGAGCGCTTGTCTGAGACGGACGGAAACCTGCGACAATTCGTCCAGAGGTTCATCCAGTCCGAACTTCGATCTCGAACATATCGGACGAGGCTGTCGTCCGAGCTTTCAAGTTCGGGTACGAGGCGTCGCGCTTCACACAGGACTGGAGATCCACCGGATCTAACGTAACGAGCTCTTCCGAATGGCCGATCGATACGCCAACGCAGATGAAGCCGTCCAATGGAAGAAAATCTTTGGATGAAGGGAAGCTGCCGCCTCGGCTGGCCTAGAGACCTCGGCTAGCAAAAAGGGTTCGGTGCAGTAGACAAGAAGATCAAGAAGAAGAAGAAAAAGCAACCCTCGCCGGCCATGGTAGCCGCGGTGGAACAACAACGGCCCCGGCAACTCAGCCCTGGCACAGCCGTGGGCCTAATGCTCGGAAGAGGACAACCACCCAGGCCTCGAGGACGAGGCGACCAAGCGGACCGACGAGGCGACCAAGCGGACCGACGGGCGACCTCATCTGTCCACTTCACCAGGCGCACGGGCACGACCTACGGAATTGCGAGCGTGGACCTACCGCTGGAAGCGATTTCTGGCGGGGGTCCCATGCCGACGCTTCGAGCAGGGTGAAAGCGACAAAGGAAAACAGCCCGCCGAGGAAAGTGAGGATGAAATGGAATATCAAGAACCAAGGAATCACATAGCGGTCATCTTCGGGGCTCCTCGCCTACAAGTCCCGCCGGGACTTAAAGGAGGCTGCAAGGGAAGTGCACCATGTTACCCAGGTAAGCCTCCGGTGCGGCGGTGAAATGGTCGGAGGTATCCTCACATTCTCGAGAGACGATTGTCCCTTGGGGATGACCAAACCCCAGAGGCTTCCGATGGTCGTGAACCCCACCATCGGCAATCTTGCCGTCGGTCGGGTCCTCATAGACTCGGAGCTCTTTGGACCTTATTGCAGCCAAGGTATTGGGCGAGATGCAGATTCCTCGTTCCAAAATCAAGAGTGTGGCCGTGCCCTTCTTGGGATAGTCCGGGCACCTCGATCAAACCTCTGGGGCAGGTCGTCTTGCCCGTAAGTTTCGGCGGCCCAAGTAACTTCAGAGCGGAGCTAATCACCTTCGAGGTGGTAGACTTGAGTCGGCCTACAACGCCATCCTCGGCAGGCCGGCCTTGGCCAAGTTCATGGCCGCCTCGCATCACGGCGTATCGGTGCCTAAAGATTCGGGCCAAGCGGAGTCATAACCGTCAAGGAACCACAAGTCCGCACTCAATTGCGATTTAAAGAGCTGGATATGGTCGGTCGATTGCCCGCTCGCCCCACGACCAAGAGCCGAAGCATTCCGGCCTAAACTTGCCCTCCAACCTGGAGGAGAGACCAAGGCTGTTCGCTCAACGAGTCGGAACCGGCCAAGTCGTTCATTTGGGATCTTCCTAGATCCCAAATAGGAACTCGAGCTCGTCACTTTCCTCCGAGCAAGGTCGGATGTGTTCGCTCGGGAACCATCCGACATGCCCGAGTCCCAAGGAGGTGGTCGAGCACAAAGGCTAGCGGTTCACTGACAAAAAACGATGAGACAGAAACTTAGACGCTTTTCCCGGAAAAACAAGCAATCATCAGGGAGGAACTTGATAAACTCCTAAAAGCTGGCTTCATCGGAGAGATTGAGCACTCCGAGTGGCTAGCCAATCCAGTCTGGTCGAGGAAGAAAGGAGGCAAGTGGCGCATGTGCGTCGACCACACGGGTTTGAACGCGGCGTGCCCAAAAGACAACTATCCGTTGCCTCGCATAGACCAATTGGTGGGCGCGACGCGGCGGGTCCTGAACCATGAGCTTCCTAGACGCCTATTCAGGCTATCATCGAATCGACTGTCGCGAAGACGAGGAAAGACTTCCTTCATCACCCGTTCGGTACCTTACGCTGCTACGACCATGTCTTTCGGTGCGAGAAATGCGGGAGCAACCTTTCAACGCCTCATGCAGAAGACTTTCACAGACCAAATAGGTCGAAATTTGGAGGTATATGTCGGCGACATAGTTGTCAAGAGCAAGAGTACTTCAGGTCACGTTGTCGACTTAGAAGAAACTTTCTGTAACCTCAATAAGCATCGAATAAAGCTAAATCGAGAAAAATGCGTATTCGGCGTGAAGGCCGGCAAGGTGCTCGGCTACATGGTCGGGCCACATGGCGTTGGGGCTAACCAGAGAAGATCGAAGCCATTGAGAACATGAGGTCGCCCACATGCGTAAAGGAAGTACAAGCTCGACCGGGAGGATGGCCGCCTTAAGCGGTTCGTCTCGGCCGGGGAGCGAGGACTACCTTTCTTTAAAGCCCTCCGCAAACATGATGGCTTCACATGGACGGAGGAAGGCGATCAGCGCGTTCAAAGAGCTAAAACAGTACCTCTCCAAGCCACCCGTCCTCGTCACACCCACGGCAGGAAGAATTGCTATTATACCTGGCAGCAACCCGCCGCAGCGGTGAGCTCGGTGTTGGCGATGAAAGAGATGGTACCCGCGACCTATCTATTACGTCGAAGTACTTCATGGACCAAAGGAGCGTTACCCGAGGTCCGAAACTCTGTACTCATTCTTGATGGCCTCCGGAAGTTGCGTCACTACTTTCAAGCACACAAGATCGTGGTGCCGACCGGCTTCCCACTCAGGGAAATCCTGAAAAATCGGGGCGCGGTGGTCGCATAGCCAAGTGGGCAATGGAACTCGCCGAGTTCGAGCTGGTATTCTCGGCCCGCGGCGATAAAATCACAAGTCCTGGCTGATTTCGTGGCAGAATGGTCGGCTCGGCACCACCGGCCAGTAGGACCAATGATTCGAGGAAACTCACGGACCTTGTATTTTGGCGGATCCCGAGCATCTGGCGCTCGGGTGGCGTCATCTTGGTCTCCCGGACGGAGAGCAGCTACGACGCCATCCAACTACATTTATTGCGACTAACAACGCGCGAATCTGAAAACCTTTTGGCGGACTTGGGCATGCAAATCGCTAGGAGTCCAACGGCTCCTTTGTGAAGGGCGATTCACGGTTGGTCGTGAACCAGGTCAACAAGGAGTATCGGTGTTCGATACCTCAATGGCGCATGCCTGGCGAAGTAAGGAAGATGGAGAAATACTTCAAGAATTTGAAGTAATCTACATCCCAGGAAGGATAATTCCCTGGCCGACCAAATGTCTAAGGTCGGTTCCTCCCAAACCGCCGCTCGGCGGTGCTCGTCGAGCACCTACATAAGCCCTCCATTCCCTCTGAAGAGGAGGCACCAGAGACCGGCGGTAGGGTCTCATTCCTCGAGCAAAGCGCCAAATTGGATGGCGCCATTCATCCAATACCTTGCGCATGGGACATTGCCCGAGGAAGAAGCGGCGTTCTGGCTAACAAGGCGATCTTCTCAAGATGCATCGATCGAAGCGACCTATACCAGGAAAGGCGCATTAGGAATCCTTTCCAAATCGTCTCCCAGGAAGGAAGGCGATACCTTCTTCGTGATATCCACGAAGGAATGTGCGGAGCTCATTCGTCTTCGTAACAGCTTGTGAGCAAAGCCTTCCGATTGGGTTACTCTTCCGACGGCCTTGGCCAGACAGCGGTCAATCGTAACGACTGCCGAGCATGCGGTTCCATGCTCGCAAAACCGATCAACCGGCATATGCCCTACAAACCATACCGCTGCGTGGCCATTCTCGACACAGGGGCTCGGCGTCCTTGGACCCTTTCCCGAGGTCGGAAAGGCTGCAAGTATTTGCTCGTGGCCATCGACACTTTCACTAAGTGGATAGAGGCCGAGCCCGTCTCGACCATCTCGGCCAGGCGGCCAAGAGGTTCCTCCGCAAAGAACGTGGTAACCCGGTTCGGGGTACCCAACCGCCTTATCACAGACAATGGGACCCAGTTCACGGTGAACTGTTCCAAAGTTCTTGTGAGGAGGTCGGGACCAAGGTCTGCATTTCGCCGTGGCACATCCACAGAGTAACGGAGCTTGGCCGAGCGAGCAAATGGGCAGCTAGTCCAGGGCATAAAAAAGAGGGTCTTTAAGACCCTCAACCAGCACAAGCGGCAGTGGGTGGAGGAGCTTCCCGCCGTTCTTTGGTCTGTCCGCACCACGACGAGTCGAGCCACAGGCGAAACTCCTTTCCAACTTCGTCACGGTGCGGAGGCCATTACGCTGCCCGAAATCGTCTTTGGGTTCCCCAAAGGTGCAAGCGATCGATTCCATCGATCAAGAGGTTGAGCGCCTCGTCGACCTGGACCTCGTCGGCGACACGCGAGCAGGCGTTGCTCGGTCTGCAATTTACCTACAAGCTCTTCGTAGGCATGCAGCCAAAGCGGTCCGACCTAGGGCCCTACAAGTCGGCGACATGGTCTTACGAAGAGTTCAAGACCTGTCGAAGGCCAACAAGCTGACCCCAAGGTGGGAAGGACCCTACACGGTCATGTCTCTGGCGCGCCGGGCTGTTCGCCTCGCGATGCCGGATGGTCGGGAGCTCACCAAAGACTGGAACATCGATCAAGCTGCGTAAATTCTACGTTTAGACGAGTACTCCTATCTCGCGCCCCTTGCGTTCTTTTCCAATAAATCATTTTCCCTCTTTCTCGAATTTCGTCCTCGCTTTGTCGAGCGAGCATCGTCGTCTACCAAAGACTCTGCATTTAACTTATCCAACAAGTATGTGCGCGCCATCTCCCTTGGCCCCGGCGGATGCTCGCCCAATCGTCCACTTTCCACAGTAGCTCTTATTTGTATGCATGGTCGGGCGCGAGCATCCACTCTAAGCCCGGTTCGGTGACCACTTTCGGGTATGGTGGCTCTACGTATTGTTGGTTTAAAGCTCAAATGCGCTTCTGTGCTCATGATTCACTCAAACGCAACCGATCTATTCGAGTAATTCAAAAATCGTTACGACCAAAGCGACCCTTAAAAACTCCCATGAACAAACTCGTGCTCGCATAGCGGTGAGGACACGACCTTTGTCCATGGCGGGGCTACGTATGATAGGAACGTTAGTCCCTCCTTACCAAGGATCCTTTGCTCGTGTCTATGATATTTGATCTACGCAGGAACTTATTTTCTTTGCTCGTATCTACGCTCCATGCAGGAACTTGCTTTCTTTTTCTGCAGAACCGGGATCATACGGGCATATCTGGCAGTTCAAGCAAAAAAAAAAAAAAAAAAAAAAAAAAGCAGGCAAGGACCAAACTCCTGCGAATATGCTCATTTAATCCAAAGCGTTGTTTTTTTACGAGGGTTTTACACAAGATAAAAATAAAAGAAAGAGCTAAGTCCTACGACCAGGCCTGGAGGGCAGCGAGCTCGTCCTTAAGGGAGTCGACCTCCGCCTCTAGGTCCAGGACCTTCCGCTGCCGCGCGACCTTCGGCGCGCTTTCCCGAGGCGCTGCGCCTTGAGCTGGGCTTCCTCGCGCTCCGAAGCTCATTGAAGGTCTGCAGAAGCTGCTTCACTCTTCGTCAAGCTCGGCGCATACGCTCTGAAGTGCTCTTCGGCCGCCTCGCTCTGGAAGAGCTGGTCCCGGCTTGGCGATGAGGCTCCTCGCCGATTCAATTGCTTCAGTCGGCCTCGCGCACCTCGGAGACCCGGCGCTCAAGATCGGCGATCTTGGCGTCTTGCTCATGATGGTACGACCAGTACTCTTCTTGAGACCGAGGTGGCATCGATATCCTCCATAGCCTTCGCGGCAAACTTCGGCGAAAGAAAGGAGAAGGAAAGAGCTGAGCGGACTCCCGGAAGATCGTTCGCGGCGAAAAAGAAGAAACATGGAAACTTACGAGAAGAGCCGGTGACCGGCTTGTCCTGAAGCCGTGGCGATCGGTCGCGCCGGCCGAAAGAAGGATTGACCAAGTCATCCGGGCGGCGCGTCAAGGTCTTGCTCCTCTGAGCACCGGTGCTCCCGGGAGAGCAACGGCGTCACCACCTTCGATCAACCCGGGTCGCCCGGCTGATCCTCGTCCCACGACAAGCGGCTCGTGGCGCCTTCCCCATGGTCGGCCACCGCTCGGGGTCAGACGCCAACCACGCAGCGCTGCCACTCCATGCTCGCGGTGGAAGCGGTTGGTCGTTAGCAACCACCTCCGCCTCCTGTTCCTCTTGGCCGGAGGCGACCAATGCTCTCCGGCCAGAAGGCATTGGATCGAGGCGATCACCTCCGCCCCTTGCACCTCCGTGGCGGGGCGCTGGTGCCGGGACCAAAGGAGTTAGGCCGGGGCGACCTCCTCCTCCTCCTCTCCTTGGCTCATGGCCAGAGGCATTGGTCGAGGCGACCAAGCTCCCTTCCGGGGCTCGGCGCTTGAGCCTCGCCCGCGATCATCTCTTCGCAAGGGCCAAGGCCAAGGCGTCTTGGTCCTCGATCCCTGCGGCTCCTGCTCCTCCTTGGTGGGATAGGCTCCACGGCGGCGAAGGGAGCGCTGAGTCCCGCGAAGGAAGCTCGGGCTCCACCGAGTCCGGTTAGCACCGGCTCCTCCGTCTCGGCCATCACCGGCCGACGACGCGGTCGAGCTTCGGCGTCCACTGCGAGTTGATAATCTCCTCGACCATCTGGCGGAAGTCCAAAACGACATCCGAGCTATCACGCCCACGCCAAACAGGGTGGGGTTAGCGAAGAAAGTCGCAAGACAAGAGCGGAATAAGAGAATGAAGAACGTACCTTACGCCGTGGCGGCGCCATCCTCCTCGGCCTCCTCGCCGGGCCACGCAGGCGACCTGCGCGGCGGCCTCGTAGGCCTCGGCCCACGACCACGCGCTCCTCTGCGGCGTCATTGGGCGCGATGCCATCGCCCGGTCGACATCGTCCATGTCGACCTCTTCAGCGTCGAGGCGGTTTGAGAGGTCGACCTCCTGCTCCTTCTAACCAGAGCATAGGCGGCCTCCTCCTCTTCTTCCTCCTCCTCGGGGCATCAACCACCCGAGTGAGCTGGTCTGGAGGGCCTTGATCTGCCTCTCGGCCGCTCCTTGGTCGGGAGAGACCTGGCATCCTCCTCGGCCTTCCTCGCTGCTCGGCGAGCTGTTCGATCGGCTCATCAGCTCCGGCTTCTTCCGTTTGAAGTCATCGAACCAAATGCGGAGTTCGCTTACCTCTGGCGGTCGGCGTACTCAAGGTGCGGGGTGGGGGTCCTGGTCGGCTTCGGCGCCTCGGCCCGCTGGCGCGGGGAGGCGGCGGATGCTCGGCGACCTCGACGCCGCCCTCTTACGGGAACCCTGGCGAAGTCTTTGGCTTCTTGGCGTGCGGCCTTCGACACCGCAAGCTCAAGGGCGACCTTCTCCTGCCAACAGAAATCGGGAGGAATGAGCTCGGAAAACATGCCCTCGAGCGGAAGTGGGAAAATGTACTTACGCGTCGCGCGGTCAAAAATATTCTTGGGGACCTGACGATTGGGCGTCGGCTCCTTCTCGCCGGGCGCCGAACATCTCGGCGACCCTATCGTCAACCAGTCCGTCCTCTGAGCTGCGTCACAACCGAAGACTAAGACAAAAGGCATATCACGGATGCATAGCGCCGATCACGAAAGCGGCGATGCTCGGGAAAGAGGTCGAGAACATACCTGCGTTGTCCTCGCGGGTGAAGTCGTGCCACCCGGTCACCTCGAAGAAGGGATGCTCGCGGCGCCTCAGGGGGGACACCGGTTGAAGGTAAAGTCGGGCGATATCCCGACCGGTGAGCCCCATCCGGGCAAGCTCACCGTCGTCTGAGCACCCGCTCTTCCTCGGGTTGCACGCGGGCGCTGGCCGTCTCGATGGCGGAGCGTCCTCCCGATGTAGACCAATCGGGACCCTCCGCCTTCTTACGGTAGAACCAGGTCGGCCCAACCCGACACCGAGTCCTTCGTGAGCAACGAAGGGTACTCGTATGGTCGGTTGGGCCGAAGGCGAAGATAAACGCAGCTGGCGGAACCATCCGGCAAAGTGGACGGGGGAATAGAAGTGAAAGAAGAGGCTAGCCGTGGGCATTACACCCACGTAAGCCTCGCAAAGGTGGGAGAAGATTGCGAGGGAAAGGATGGAGTTGGGGTGGAGATGAGAGATCTCGCACCCGCAGAAGGCAAGCACGGAGGCGAGGAAGTCGCTCTCGGGCAGACGAAGCCCGTTGATGGCGTACAACTCGCAGGAGACGATCTCCGTCTCCCGCGGTGCCGGCGTCGCATCATCCCCGGGCACTCGACCCGAGCCTGGGTCGACGTACCCCTCGTCCGTGAGCACCTGGAGCCTCCTTCGGGTCATCTGGCTAACCTTGAAGCAGCGCCATGGCCGAAGAAGGAAGGAGAGCGAAAAGGGTTCTTGGGCGCTAGGGCTCTTGGAAGATTTTTCGCCGAAGACGAGCAAAGAGACGCAATGGGACTCCGACCTCTCCGGTAGAAAGGGTTAAAGGATAGTGAAGAGGCGGGATAAAAATCGCCGCCTATCGCGCAGCAACACTGGCCGGAAAAAGCGCCGCTTCAGAAACTACCGTGCATTACAGGGAGGCTTCTCGGAGAAGGAACCGCAGAACAACCAAACGACGCGCCCGCGCAGAGCAAGCACGCGGCGGGTAAAGAAGCTCGTCTCCCGACGTAAAATGGTCGTGAGCCACGACCAAAGGAAATTCAATCCCCCCTCAAGTCTTCTTAGGCTCAAGGGGAAGCCCGAGGGTTCCCCACTTGAACCTCGGGGGCTAGCTGTCGGGGATTGGCTATCTGGCAAAAGACCACGGTACCCCCGTGAAAAGCTAAACCCGCCGACCAAGCGGCACTAAGGGAAGATGCTCGGGAGAACGAAACGAGCATCCCTCCTTCTCCTCCGAGCATCTGGCGTTTGCGCCTCCGTTCGCGAAGCACCAAACACACCCCACGAGCAAGCATGCTCGTGGAGGCCACGACCTGCTCGGGTGTCTTGGTCGGAGGGCTCAGCCGAAAGGCCGCGAGGAAGGAAGGAGGCAACCAATCAGCCAGGAGATCAAGGGAAATCATACAGAAATTCAAATAACGCGGGAATCAAGGGCAGCATCACGGATATGGATACATAGCGTGATCTGAGGCGATTACTTTTTCGCATCTCTAGTCATAGTATTTAAACCCCTCAAGATGCTGTGAACAGGAAGGGCACACGAAAGATAGAACACAATACACTGGAGTAGGGTCATTATCTCGGCGGTGAGAGGCCCGAACCAGGATAAAAAACACCGCGTCCCCCCTCTTTTTTCCGGCCTCCTTCTCCCGACCTCGCGTCGCTCGAACGCCCTCTTCGATCCGTGCGACGGGGCTCTGTTGATCCCCCATTCAACAAGTAAGCTCGACGGGAGCCCGTTCTCCAATCGTCGACAGATTTGTAAGTGTTGTCCATGTTAATAAGGTACATGTCCTTTTGTAGATTGTCCATGCTAAATCATTGTATCAAGAAGAAGAAGGGCGATTATTTGCATACTTGCATTGCTGGAATATACTACAACACCATCCTAAGTGGACTAGTCATTTATCTTAGAAAAAGCAGAAAACATCGTCCAATGCGTCTCCGGGTAGTTCCAGTCCTGTTAGCTCTAATGCAAGTCATTTTCATGAAAATGCTGCTACTGCAGATGCTGCTACTGCAGAAGCTGATGTGCTCAGAAGGCCAAGTGGTAGGAAGGTAGAGAAAGAGCGGATACGCCGCGGTAAAGCTGCAGTTGAGAGTGGTGCAACAGGTTCACTCTACATGGAAGCATTAGAAAACTTTAGGAAAGAAATGAAAGAAATGGAGCTTATTAAAGAGCAGAAGAAAGAAGAGCGGTACGAACGAGCATTTGCGCAAGAGCAGGAGAGGATTGCTCATGAGAAGGAAAAGATTGAGATAAGGAAAAATGAGTTTGAATTGAAGAAAATGGTTGAAGAAGAGAGAATTATGAGCGTTGACACTAGTCGCTTGAGTGGGCCACAACAACAATACTACCTATCCTTACAGAATGACATAATCGCTCGAAGGTGTAATAGGTCCAGCTGATGTATTCACTAATTATTGATGTAATAGGTCCGGTTACATCTAGATGCAATTGGTTATTTTGCTTATCCTTGAGTTAGTGATGGACTTGAAGTTGAGTTGTGATGGACTTGAAGTTGAGTTATGATTATCCTTACTATGATCATTTTGCTTTTGTTTTTCAAAGCTTGGGAGTTGAGTACATCATAGTTGGAATGCATAAACTTGTACATCATAGTTGGAATGCATAAACTGGTACATCATAGTTGGAATGCATAAACTGGTACATCATAGTTGGAATGCATAAACTGGTACATCATAGTTGGAATGCATAAACTGGTACATCATAGTTGAAGGAAAATAACTAGTACATCATGCGCTCGCCTACATCCCTCCATAATGGCGCCACAAGTGCTCGACTAGATCTTCTTGAAGCTGAGAGTGAGCTTTTCTATTTCTGATCGATTGATGAGTTTGAATAAACTCAGAAAGATCAGGTGTTCTTTCATGTGAGACTGCAACATTTTCTCCCATTGCTTCGTAATTGTAGTCAACTGGACCTCCATCCCGCTCATCTTCAATTATCATGTTATGCATGATGATACATGCTGTCATGATATCCCTAAGCGCTTCTTGATACCAAAAACGAGCTGGTCCACGAACAATTGCAAACGAGCTTGTAAAACTCCAAATGCTCGTTCCACATCCTTCCTAGTCGCTTCTTGAGCTTAGTGAAATGTTTTTCTTATTCCTTGGGGAGCTGGTATTGTCTTCACAAATGTTGCCCACGAAGGATATATTCCATCTGCAAGATAGTACCCCATTGTATAATTGTGACCGTTCACACTATAATTCACTTCAGGTGCTTGCCCTTCGGCTAGCTTTGCGAAGAGAGGGGATCGGTGAAGAACATTAATATCGTTGTGAGACCCTGGTAAACCAAAAAAAGCATGCCATATCCAAAGATCTTGCGAAGCAACGGCTTCTAGAATGATTGTTGGCTCATGCACATGACCAGTATACATGCCTTGCCATGCTGCAGGGCAATTTTTCCACTTCCAGTGCATGCAATCTATGCTCCCTAGCATTGCCGGAAAACCTCTTTCCTCACCAATTGCAAGTAATCTAGCAGTGTCATTACCATTTGGAGATCTCAAATACTCATCTCCAAATATTTCAATAATAGCTTTCACAAACCTTCTCAGGCTCTCTATAGCAGTACTTTCTCCAATCCGCACATAATCATCAATAGCATCTGCTGCTACTCCGTAGGCTAGCATCCGAAATGCGCGGTAACCTTTTGCAAAGAAGATAACCCAAGAATTCGCACAATTCCTCTTACGAATGAAATAGTTATCATGCGCTTCTCTGACATGCAATATGCGAAGAAATAAGGAACGATTCATTCGAAACCTACGCCAAAAAGAAGGTTGAGCCGCGGAGAGGACGATCAGCATAATACACGAAGACATAAACAAGGAATAATTCCAAACCTGCGCCGAAAGAAGTTTGGGCAATAGATAGGAGGATCGGCAAAATAGTCTTGAGCAGTCTAGCATGTCCTTCTTGTCTATTGCGATGAACGACTTGATGGCGAGTAGAACCGCCATGGCGTGGAACATTAACATCCTGATCTTCCATGTGTGCTACGTATCCTGTTGTCAGAAGAAATACGTACTCATTATTTCTCTCAGACTCCTCGTCTTCTGAGAGACATTCCGAGACTAAATTTCGACGACTCATTGAGGTATTGTTGGTAGTGAACAACAATAAGCGTGCAATACTTCTAACTGCAAATGGGTATGTATATATAGAGAAGAGTAATATAGCCGTTCGAATTTATCCGTTGAAAAATAGCCGTTGCAGCGTTGTCGTTACAATAAATTTCGAATTTTAAACTCCCGCATTGAAAGATAGCCGTTCGAATTTATCCGTTGAAAAATAGCCGTTGCAACGTTGTCGTTACAACAAATTTCGAATTTTAAACTCCCGCATTGAAAGATAGCCGTTCGAATTTACCCGTTAAAAATAGCCGTTGCAGCGTTGTCGTTACAATAAATTACGAATTTTAAATCCCCGCATTGAAATATAGCCGTTCGAATTTACCCGTTGAAAAAAAACCGTTGCAGCGTGGTGGTTACACTAGCTGTTATGGCGGTTATGGAATATGATTAAAATATAGGGGAGAGAAAATTGAGAGTGTGATATAGAGAGTGCTGTTGGAGAGGAAGGAGATATAGAGAGTCAAATTTTTGGAGAACTCTCCAAATATGACTTTTGGAGAGTGAAATTTGGAGAGTGCTGTTGGAGATGCTCTAACCATATTAATCTGATGCCAACTTGACACATGTATAACTGAATGACAGCCCAAAGTTAGGCACCGTTAACATGCATGAATTCACGTTATGCACAGTCTTCTTCTTCTTTTGAGAGGACGGGATGCATAGTTACTTAAAATTTACAAGTAAAATAACACTATTTTAGGTTAAAACAACACGCTTGTTTATTTTTAAAATTAATTAGCATACAGTACATGTACAACATTCCACCTAATTTTACTAAGTGTCAACTTAATTGGCAGATTTATGTATCCAAGTGTGATTACGAGAAATTATGTATTGCCACATATAATACACATGCATGGCAAATAGTTGTCGACAGTAACACGCGACGGTAACACGTCTCATGACACATTAATTCAGCACTAGTTACAATATGATCTGAAACATGCAAGCAAATAAATCTAACAATAAGGCTATTCCCAGTGCATGGTGTCATCCTCATTTAATGCTTGTCACATAGGACTGGTTGCTGATGTGGTACATGGGTTAAAGAGGAGGGAGAGAGCAGTGTGATATCATCCTGAAGATACTGCTCCGGCTCTGTATCCAACACCTTGTTGTTCGGACGACACATTTGATCATAGCATGCATATGCAGCAATTTAATAGGCACATGCTGTCTTGGATACTGTAGCATGATACTATGCATTAGAGAGGGTGTTTCATCTAAACAGTATCATACTATGTATCCTACGTCGCTGTCTTAAATTTTGGAGTACGACACTGTCCACTGAAAATAGCCTAAGTCCCCTTAAGGCTCCTCCAAAAACGAGAAGTAAGTTCATTGTCGGTCGACCAAATGGACCAAATGGATAGTGGGTCTGATCATGTACTCTCCGTCCAAGTTTACCGGACGTATTTTTTCTGATGTATAAACTAAAAAATTATTAAAAATTTTTAAATTATTTTAATTATTATCTATAAGCATAATATTCAATGTAAAATATGTAGAGAATATAAAGTAAATATGAATATTTATTAGGGATATAGAGGAAACATCATATTAATTTTATATTAAAATATTAACACCACGTGTGGGTGACATAAGCTCTTGGACCCCACGACGGTCACTATTTAGAATATTTTGCTTTATTTGTCTCTTACCTACTGTTTTTTAAAATCTAGCTCAATGTTAATAAATTTATAAAACTAGTCTCGTTCTTGACCATAGACAATAACCGTCACTGCCTGTGCTTTGGTACCACGACAGCATAGTCCATTGGACAAACATGGCAGGCCAGAGCTACTGTACAACAGGAGCTCGGCACCCATGCTGCAGAGCAGTAGGAGATCGCCGCATCACTTAATTGCCGAGTAACCTATCTCGGTAGGCTAGGTAAGTTGATTAATTAACTGATTAGTTAATTGAATGGTTAATCAAGTGAATTAATTAAGTGATTAATTAATTAAAGCGATTAATTAACTGATTTGATGGGTACATTTCTGTCGAGGAATGATAGCTCAGTAGAAACCTTCACTGCTTTGCCGCGGTACAGGAGCACGATAGGTGACACGTATCGTCTGTCGCTGCTTTCGCTGTTAGGGGTGAAACTAATTTTACAAATTTAATCTGAAGGAGACTATATTTATATAAAAAAATGTGTGAGAGGCTAGAAAAACAAAGGCCTTCCACTATTTTGGGGTGGCCATGTTCCAGGAGTCCATCCGGCGTAAGTAAATTGTTCAATATTCTATTTAAATATTCTCTGAAAATGTGCATTTTAAAATATTATTAAAATTGATAATTATTAACAGGAGAATTTCACGTGCAGCAACCTGGAAATGTGTTGAGCACTGTAAATAGCTCCACGTACGTATACTTTAGCAGTCACGAGTCACGATTTCCGGTGTAAAGTACGTACAGAGATTATAGAATAACAGTGCTCCTTTCGATTAGAATGCAATGTGAGGATTGGAGCATATTTACAAAGACTGAGCCAATCCATGATTAGGGATTGTCTTTTGGAACTGAGGACCTAAAGCCTTTAAAATATGGAGGCGTATGGACATGGACTCTGGTCCAGGTTTCACTTTTCATAAAAAATCGCTTGTACCGTTCCGATGTTCGTTCGGTTTATCGTTAAGTTTAAATTTAAATTAACAAATTTATTTAAAAGTTTTTTAAAATTAGTATTAATAGCTTTATGATTGTTGGTGTGAATATTTTTTGAAAAATGAAGTTTGGAATTTTACAACATTTATTTGTAATTTTTTTTCTAATTTTTCAACATGTCGCCAATTTTCGCCGATAACCGCTTGAAATTCACCGGCTTTCGAGTGGTTTTCGACCTTTTCGTTCGAATTTTACTCGCGATTTGATCAATCTCAAATTTATTTGACATTCAAAATCGTTTGGCTTTTTTGCGAATTTCGTTCAGTTTTTTGCGAATTTTGATACCGCCGGTTCGTCAAAATTCGAGACCAAAACAGTTGTAACATCCTCTTTTTGGCTTTCTGGAGAAAAACCTAATTTAAATAAAGTAAATTCAAAAGTTGGAGTTTCTTTGGTGTTTATATTAACCTGGCATCCTTTCTCCTTCGAAATCGGGAATTAATTCCCTCCCGAGCGAAAAATCGGATTTTCCCGAAAATTCACCCGAGTCCAAAAATGCTCCAAAAATCTCCTAACCACTTCTAAAATGTTCCAAATATTCCGAAATGATTTTAGGAATCATTCCCCGGATTTTTGGACATCCGTTCCTATTTTATCTCGCACGGCTTTTGTTTAATGCCTGCGATCCGCGCCCGTATATCTAATTCCACAAAAATCATCCAAATTCAACCCAACCACTTCCATTGAGTTCCAAATAATTTAAAATGGCTCTAGGAATTTTTCCGGAATTTTTAGGCCATTTTTCCTTATTTTTCTCTAGGGCGAATCATTTGCGTAAAGGAGGACCAATAGGATGCTGCCACGTGGCAAGTGAATAGTGTCATCTTCAACCTCTTGCCATGCATGAACAAAGAAGCTTCAAGCAAGCAAAAATGGTGGGAGCTCTCTTTAAATCCTTCTAGCTCCTCCAATACAACTCCAATTCGCGAACCGCCGGATCCGTTGGGATCACAACGGCCTCCTCTTTCTATCCATGGGGTTGTTGCACCCAAGATCGCGTTGGTTTTTGAACGGTTGCGAGAAACCCGAAATCTACTCTTTTGGTGATTGCGCGGCCGTTTCTAATCCGTTCCGCGTGATTCCACCTCTCATCTCTCCGTATAAGAACCCTCTTTCCGGTGGTGTCACCCTCCTTTAGCCTCTCAAACCCAATCGGCCGCAAGATCAAGAAAACCGACGAACTCTCGTGTTCTTCGCGTTCTTCGTGTTCTTGCTCATATCTTCCACTCCGGTGGATCTTTCTTCCTCCCGATCGTTTCTTTGTGTTAGCATGGATGTCTAGTCTCTAATCCATCCATCAATTTCAGGGTTCATCAAGTTTCCTCGACGAATTTCGCGTTTTGCTCGTTTCGGCCGAACCCGTGTTCATCGTCGATTTCATCTTGCTCGGTGAGTTTCGGTTCAATTCCTTCCGGTTATAGGTTCCTAAGGATGTTCTCTAGAGGTTCTAGCCTTTTGTTTGGGTCAATTCCGTTCAAAAATGGGGTCAAAATCCGGGTTTTTGGAAAGTTTGCGTTCTCTGTTTTTTTTTTTGGGTTGCTCTCTGTTCTAGTGGGCATGGGGCCTTGCCGTCGTGAGCAAGCCTTGCCCGCCGGTGGCTGGCCGCCGCCCGCCGCCGCCGCCCGCCGCCGTGGCGACCTGCTGCCAGCGTCGCGCCACGCCGCCCCTCACCGCCGGCGAGCCCCCTCCCCTTCCCTCTCTCTCTCCCTTCCTCTTTCTCTATCTCTCTCTCTCTCCTCCATTGCCATGGCATGGGAAGCTTCATGGAGAAGCTACTCCCTCCCAATGACACCTAGGCCCCACTGTCATTGACTCACTCCTAACCAGCCCAGTCAAAGTCAAAGTCCGCGGTCAAAATTTGACCCAGTCAAACCCGAAGGGAATATTCCCGGAATATTCCCGGTTTTCGATTTATTCGAAATTCAAACTTCGGAAGCTCATAACTTTCTCATCCGAACTCCGTTTGACCTCATTCAAATTTCTAAATTCATCTAAAATCGAGACCTTCCTGCCAGTACTAATTTTATAATTTTTGGATTTTATTTATTTTCTGTTATTTATTTGTTGCCTCGTTTTGCGTGTAGTCGACGATCCCGCCGCGACCGCCGATTTCGCCGTCGAGCCTTCCGAGTTCGACACCGCTGCCGCAACTGAAGGCAAGCCTCCTTGATGCACTTTGCTCCTATGTTTGCGAAATGATTTAAAATTATTTATAATAGTTGCATGGCTATGTTTAATTAAATATGTCAAATATAAGAGCTAGTTATTCCGAACTTGTTGATTCCTCCATGACATTGTTAATCATATCCATTGTAACCCTAGAACATTGTTTATACCATGCTTATGCTTATATGGTATCCGTTGCTATGTAGTACGGTAGAATTGCTTAGGACCTTTTCCGACCAAAACAACCCATGGGTGGGATTATTCAAAAAGAATGTTATTAAACGTGATTTGAAAGTTATTATTATGATTTTGGTCCTGTTTTCTAAAATAAAAGAAAAGTAAAATGATTTCGACTTGGGCGGCCTGGAATGTCAGGTGGAAGCGGATCAAGTCTTGATCCTTTTGTGCAAAGTACCGCCCCAAGTCATATAAGGACCGACGCTTATGATTGCCATTTTAAGCATAACCGTACTACCACATGTCTATAATGGTACGACCTGGCTCACTAATTTGTAGAAGCCTAGTTTAGACTCGCCACTCGGTTGTTGTGTGACAGCCGGACGGAGGCATTGTTGTGGAGGTTGTTTTGCTCACACGGCGCAAGAGGGCTTCATCTTGGGTGGAGGGAACCCTAACACCGGTGAAACCTCGTGGGTGGGTCTAGCTAGGTAGATACATTGTAACGGCCTTGTCAAGATATCCTGCCCGGCACACCTAAGGAAGTGTGTTAATTGCATGGCAACAAGGGTATATCTTGTCTTGTGGGTAAAGTTGTACACCTCTGCAGAGTATAAACTATTCGAATAGCCGTGCCTACGGTCAAAGGCAAAGCGAAGAATGCTTTCATATTGGTAGACTTTGATTTTGTTTTTAAAACCGAAAAGTGTTTTGTTTTGGGGGTCGGGAGTGGTTAGAACTCTCGAATGTTGTTTGGCGGAAAGAGCCAACCAGGTGGAAAGAACCTGCTTTACATTTGACGGATGGAGTCACATGATTAACTTTGATCCTTTAAACTGTTGGCGGATAGAGCCTTTATGTTAGTGATGGTGGATAGAACCTCACTACGATAATAAATAATTCAATTATTAAAAAGAGTTGTAAAAGATGCTTTGTGAAATTTATTACTTAAGTATGATTTAATCAAATGTGGCTTTATGCAAATAAACCCTATTAAGCTTCCTTTGGAAAGCCCCTCATGATCATACTTTCCCGACTTGCTGAGTACTTTTGTACTCACGTGCTACACCAACATTGTAATCATCAGAAATTTATCAAGATATCGAAGAGGAGGAGGAGTTCTTCGAGGAGGATTGCCAGGAGGACTAGTTGCGTTCCTAGTAAATGCTTTGTGGCGTTGTGGCGTTCGCTCGTTGCTTTCTTTTGCTTCCGCTGTTTTGAGTGTCCGGTCGTTGGACCGAGTATTGTAATAAGTGGCCATGTGGCCCATACTTGAATATTTACATTACAAGTTTCGTTATGTTCGGCAATGATGTATCACTGTGACTGTGTGTACTAGCTACTGATCTGGGACTAGTACGGAAATACACAGGAGATTCTGGATAGCTGATCCAGGGTCTCACAACAGTATTGTTAACCCTGCTATGGTCTTTGGTCTTTATCAAGAGCAGCTGCTGCATGTCCTCGGTCTCCGACAGCAATCTTGAGCTCGCGATCTCAATCCTGACCAATTAAGATTACGAGGTCGGGAAAGTTGGAATAACATGGGCTGACTAGGAGTTCATGTCGAGTTTGCTTATGAGCTATGACACATGATTGCTGGCAGAGGATGCAAATGTATTTGTTCTCTCGTAGTATTCCTTCAGTATCAGTGAGTGTCTGAGTGAACCATTTTTGTTATTCAACTATTTTAAAATTTTATTTTAATTAATAATTCCTATCTCAGTTTATTTTTAAATTTGACTCTTTTAGCCATACCGCATGACAAATATTACTGCCACGCCACAAGGTAAGTCTAGCGTCAAGTAAAAAAAAACTGACCTGTTAACACTGCCACCCCATGGCCGGCTGTGGTATGGCAAGGTTTTGCATAATTGATGGCACAACAGTATGTATTTGCTATGCCATGGGGTTAGATTTGGAAATAAAGTTAGGAAGGTTATTATTCAAATATCTTTTAAAAAAGTTTATTTAATAAAAAGATTATTTGTGAGTAAACTAATAATATTCACATTACTATTCTTCCTTTTTGCTAATACATTTATACCAACGATATCATGATTGTTACTCTTTATTATTTTCTTAGTCTTATGACCTGCTTACTATGTGCACTTAATCAAAATACATATTATAAAATGAGATGAATTGTAGTATCAATTTATTCTTAGTGTGGCCCCTTTTATCTCTAAGATGTAATGTGAATAAACTTGAATATACTCACTTGATGGTGTTTTCTGATTTCCTGATAATGTTCATCGATGGTATATATCAAGAACTAAGAAGCAATTTGATCATACATCAAATCAAAGCATAGTATGATACAAATTTAATAAGATAACAAGGCCTCACTTGAGGCCCTTCTGAATTTTTTTTTATGGATGGCATGGAGCCATGTAGGGCAGTTCTAACCAAGATGACCGCAGACCTGCCGTACTGTTCCAAGTACACGCTGCACTCGTTGACTTAATTTGACGAACACTCATTGGCTACTTTTCTTTTGTGCTTATTTTCCCTTTATTACATATAGAAGGTTTGAGAGCTCCTTAAAGCATCCACATGTCATTCCGTCATTTTTGCAAAAAAAAAAGAAGTCCCTCCGTTCTTTTAAATCACGGATAGGTCCCTGTAAAATTGCAAAAAGATCGTTCACGACTTTTTGTGAGTGCAAGAAAAACTTTTTCGAATCTCGTTTGGGTCCCTCACTCGTTACTTTACGGAAAAAACCTTGCGTTAAATACAAATCACGAACGAGCCCTTTTCTACTTTTTTGGATAGCGGTCAGGTCCAAAAATATACCAAACAGGCCCCCCCGATTTTTACATCCAGGTCTTTTCCCCGTTTTCCCCGAAAAAAATATTTTCGTCAACAGAAATATGTGCACTTTTTTTCAACGCGATCTCTAATATTTCTGAGCCTCCAAAAAATTTAAAAATACATCTAGGTCTATTTTTCCTCCGAAAAAAATGCAAAATCATTTTTCGTTCACACACGCGGCGTGCGCCGCGCTTCTTGGCCTAGTATGATCATGATGGGATGGAGATATGCCTGGAAATAAATCTGCCATCGACGTAGACGAGATATTTGAAAGCGTCGTGCTTAGGGTGTTGTGGGTGGGCTACAAAATTGTTTTTAGATTATGAGTTGAAAAGCAGTTATAACTATTGATTGTGATTTTTTAAGAAGTCGTTTTGAAAACTAGTTTTTTGTTGTCAACTTCCAGCCCTCCCCCAAATCCTCTCCTCCCCTTTAGCCACCACGCCCTAATGCACAAGAGGAAGACAACGGCCGTCGACCTCTACCACCTGCTGCACCTCTACATCGCCTCTGCCTACTTGGAGCACGAGGCAGCCGCGCCCGAGAATGACCTTTGCACCATGCGCTGAAGCAGCTCTCCCTCTGAGACCCATCCTCCCTCGAGCAGCGCCGCAATGCACTCCTCGAGAAGGCCGCCGTGCTTTTCAACCACGGGGAGGTCCGGTGGCTTAGTCGAGACAAGGCGAGATTGGGCGGAGGGGGCGAAGCGGGACCAAGGCACCAAGCGGAGGGGGCGAAGCAAGGAGAAACACATCTGTGGCTTTCATACGGCTTTTGGGGGCGCTGCGCTTCAAAGCAGTTGTGTGGCCACCCTTTTTTTAGGGGGGGCGCTCGCCAAACAGGCCCTAGGGAAAACCGGCTTCGACTGGGAAACCTCCTAAATGGGTTAGCTTTGAAGTAGTTTATCAAGAAAGTCAAATCAACATATTACTGAAAGCCATAAGCCACTTGAAACATGCTTTTGGGCCTATTGCAAGATATGAATTTCTGTTTACCACTAGAAGTTCACAAAAATTACCTACCAAATACCATTAGTGAAAAGGGGGTTTGGAACCCTAGTGCACTCATCTCTGTTCACCTCACTACCTATCCAGGAGGGTCTCCATCCCACCCAACGTTGCCACACCAAGCCTCCTAGTCGTCGTCACCCACATCCCCCAGCTGTTGCAGCTTAAAGCCTACGGACCATCGCCATCTGCACCCCTCATAGTAGCCGTCGCTACAAACCTTCGGTTCGCTACCATATCCGTCCCCAGCCTCTTCCAGATCCAAGCTACCTCTACCTGAGTCCTGACACCACTGCCTTTGCCTCTACCTCACCATGTATCAATTGTCAACACCGCCGCCTCCCCTTCCTTTTGGATCGCCAGTGTCACTGCTGCCGCATCCCTCCTATCCCTTTCCCCTTCCAGATCATCACCGCCACCTCTATCGGCCTTGATGGTTGCCGAAGGTAATGCCTCCTCTCTAAATGTTGGTGTTGTGTTTACGAGACCAAACATTGGAGTGAGGGGGGCTTTAGGGATCCCAAAGTAGGGGTGGAAATCAAGCCAAATTATTATTTTTTCGAGCTTTTTTGAAATTGACATAATTTGATTTAATATGATTTTATTTACAATTTGAAAGTATTTTTAGAGTTGAGCCAACGAGCCGAGCCGAGCCAGAGCAAAAACCAATATCATTCAAAATTAACTCATTCAATGATTAATCAAAAAATGAGTGTAATTGGAGCAATTTTGAACCGAGCCAACGAGCCTCACAAACGAGCTTTTTTTCCAACCCTATCCCAAAGGGGCTCGTCGAAGCATAAACAATGCAGGCTATGAGTAAGATGGCTCAATTGTATATATGGTAAACAAGTATAGGTGTGCCACCCCTTAAATGGTGTTGATGGGCCCTATTTATAGTGCCATGAAGGGCTGGCATGTTACAAAAAAAATACCCTCTGAAAGTGCTATAGTATTGGGGGTACAAAGGTCCTTGCATCTTTGCCGCCGCCCACGTGTCGTCGTGCCCCAGCTTTGATGCATAGTGTGCTTTCCGACCCAATGGCCATGCATGCGAGAGGGCTAGATCCAATGGCTGTTGGATAGGGTTCCTACTACATTGTGTCCACGTTGCCAAAGTCTTTAATGGTGGGGCCACTCCCACAACATTAACCTCCCATGGGCAAGGGCTTGTGATGCAATGGCCAAACCTATGTTTTGTAGGAAGATTTTGTCTGCTCTGTCCCCTTTAGCCAAGTTTTTGTGCGTATTTTGGATTTTTTGGGTGCCATATGGGCTAGCCTATTATTTCCATTTTCCTTCGAGGGGCACAGTGGACTGTGCCCGCGAGCATCATTGGTCCAATGTGGACTGGGTCGACGGGCATCACTGGTCCATTATAGACCGAGCTCAAAAGGTGGTGGTTGTTTTCATTGCGTGCTCCGTCCGTGTGGGGCACGTTGCTATCGCCGAGCGTGGGCCGCGAGATGTGAAAGGTATTAAGTGTTGAAAGGTGGTTAGGTCTTGATGATGGCATAGATTGGTCCTTGGGTGTGTCAAGTGTTCAAATGATGGCAAAGCTTGGAGTTCATAAAGATTAAGGACTTTGATACTGGAGATGATCCATGGAGTTAAGTATGGATTATTGTAGTGATAGGTTTTGGTTTTGCATTGGCTGTAATATTTAGGGGAGTTAAAGGCAACTTGAGCTTGATTTAGGTTCAATAACTAGGTGTGATTCATATTAGGTTGGTCTATCTAAGTTATAATGGAAGAATGCCAAGGATCAAGTCACGATTACGATGATCTCGAAAAACAAACAAAATTGAGCTAAGTTAGAAAATCCTCAATGGACTCGAATTATGTGTTGGTTCGGGCTAGACCATTGACTCAGAGCATTAGTCCAAAGATGAGTTTTTCTAAGTTAACTAGAATTTGAATGAAGCCGGATTATCCTGCTTGATTCAGAGCATGGGTCGGACCATTTGTATGGAGGGATAAGTTTTAGAGTTCTATTTGACCAAGATGATTCGAGTCACCTAGAGCATGGGTCGAATCATTGTTCCAGAAGGTTCCAAACTTGAGGTGGATACAAGGGTATGATCCGAGTTAACTCAAACCATTGAATCAAAGAATTATTCCATGGGCATGTTTTCTCAAGGTGTGTATAGGTCGGATGGTCGAATCATTGTTCCAGAAGGTTCATTGTTCCAGAAGGTTCCAAAGTTGAGATGGACACAAGGGTATGATCCGAGTTGACTTAGATCATTGACACAAAGCATTATTCCATGGGCATGTTTTCTCAAGGTTTGTATAGGTCGGATAGTACACGTTAAGATGGCTAGTATTTTGGCCATTGGATTGTGCCGAGTCAACTGATCCGGGTCATGCTGATTTTTTTGAAATTGTATGTCAAACATCTAGCTTTCTTTGAGAGGCCTATATATTCGAAGTGTGAGCATTCAAAGAAACTCTCGTGAAACCTAGGAAGGATATTCCATGGGCATGTTTTCTCAAGGTTTGTATGGGTCGGATGGTACACGTTAAGATGGCTAGTATTTTGACCATTGGATTGTGCCAAGTTGAATGATCTGGGTCATGTTGATTTTTTTTTTTTTTGAAATCGTATGTCTAACATCTAGATTTCTTTAAGAGGACTATATATTTGAATTGTGAGCATTCAAAGAAACTCTCGTGAAACCTAGGAAGGATAGTCAAAATAGATAAAGGGGTGGGTTCAAGAGGAGTGATGAGCATGGATTGAAGATTTGAGAGTGTGAGTGAGTTTGAGAGAGAGTAGATTAGGCTTTAGTATGCACCACTCTTAGTTTCTTGACCTTACTAGGCTTAAAGTGACATTTTTGGGCTTATTACTCTTAGAACTCGATGTTTCCTAGACTTTTAAGAGACAAGTACTGTAATACTGCTTCTACAGTTAAACATTTGTTTCTTTTCCAGTCTTTGATTTAACGGTCGATATTCAATTTTCTTCCTAATTAGCGAATTGATTGTTTCTTGCAAGGCTAAATTTATATTTCATTAAGGAGGTGATTTTCTTGCATCTCTTTTCATTTGGAGTGTTTTCTAGAGAGGGGGGGCAATTCTTAATTTTGGTGTGGGAGAGTATAGCGTTTTCATCCACCTAACCAACTCAATTCTCACTCTCTTTTGTTCCTTGTGGCAGCACTCCAAGCAGCCAATTCTTTTGCTTGTCTTGGTTTCTCCTCCCCCTAAAGCTCCTTCTTCCTCCTCCAAGCCAAGGGGCAGCACCATGGCGCCTCCTACTGCATCAAGAGCTTCCTCTCCCTCCCTGAATGGCGCCTCCCCAAGCAGGCCTCCTCCTCCATGGCGCCTCCCCCAAGCCAAGCTCCCTGCTGCTGCTGCCTTCTCCTAACCGAATCACCTCCCCTTGCTCCTTCCTCCTTTGGTGAGTGAAGCTCCCTCTTGGAACTTTCTTGTGTGCTCTCATGGAGTCCCTAGACTGTCTAGAAGTAGTGCTAGGGTTCCTAGATCTGAAATTTGTGGAGGGAAACTAGGTCATTTTTGGAGGGAAACTTCTTCCTGTTTCGAGCAGATTCCTGCCCGAGCCTTGTAGCTCGATTTTGGGGCAGTTGCAGTCACCTCATGAGTTTTTGGTAGTAGACAAAGTTGTAGGTAATCGAATTATCTTTAATTGAAGTACAAGAACACTAGTGCGGACTGTCCAAAGTGAGGTTGTGTTGGTAGATTCAATGTTCAACTGAATTGTAGACCAAGTTGCTGGCCGAATCAGACTTTTTAGTTGCCTAGAGAAATGTAGGAAACTTTATGTAGATTGAGAAAATGTATTTGTTTTCTTGATTTGGAGTTAGGAATCAAAAGTTATGCACTGTTGAAGTGGGCTATCCAAAACTGTGAATTGTCTGAAATTTTAGAAGTGAGGTTATTTCGGGTGGGATACTCTTTTGAAATCTGATAGTGATTGGAGAAGAACTAGCTTGAATGGGTTTGATTTATGGATAGATGGTTGTCTTGCAGTCGATTAGAGTGCAAGAACTCCAAATTTAGTTTAGCCAATTAGAAGATATGCTATTTTGAATGAAAACTATCCGGAATTGGACTCAATGTAAATGACACTTGTTCTTTTGAAATATGGGATTGATTGATGAGGAACCAAATTGAATGAGTTTGTGATGATGCAAGATGATCCCCTTGCGGTTAATTAGAGTCTAAGTTTTCTCAATTTGGTTGAGTGAAGCCAAGGATATGCTTTGTTGAAATTGCTATCCGAAAACTAGAGTTGCTAAAAATTCAGAGTTTTGATCAAGTGTTTGGAGCTCGGTTTGAGGGCCTTTAAGATGGCTCCTACTTGAATGGATTTGTGATAACGGAAGTTTATTCCCTTGTAGTCATTTAGAGCATAAGAACTTGAATTTTAGTTGAACCATTTGGAAGTTACGCGAATTTGCGCTATTGCCGCCCGTGAAAGGAAGTTTTGAGTTGAAACGGCTATTTTGAGGAATCGAATAGAAATGTTGTGGGCATTTTAGTGTTGATTAAAGTATAAAATGGAGTTGGATTGCATAAGAAAAGTTAATGGGTCTAGTTGAGGACGTTTAAAAGAGAGTTTCGCGTTGACCAGAAGAGTTATTATTACTGCCGCTTAAATCTTGAATTGTATTGTTTGAGATAAACATTGAATTGTGTGAATTGTTATTTCCAGGTGGAATAACTTTGGGAGTGGCTTCTTCTTTTCGCCACTCCTCTCCTCTCGGTAGAAGGCAAATGCATTCTTAGTATGATGCTAGGATTTTAATTCCGGTTAAATATTATGATTATGGAAATGCTAATGATTATGGTCATGTTTATCAGTGTGCTTATGATGATGCAAAATAGTGAGGTGTTGGATGTAAGTATATGATTGTCATTTATGTTGAAGATCTAGAATTTTGTTGTGGTGAATACATGGTGCATTGCATTGGATAAAAGAGAAATGCTAAATGAGTATGTTGAATTCATATCATGATTATGTTGCATTCATATCATGAATAGTGCATATGAGCCAGGTCGTTAGGTGAGTCATATAACTAATCCAGAGTGCATGTGCCAGGTCGATGAGAACATTATATGACTTGACCTGAGGATCTTGAGTAAGATCTACTTCGGTAGGCTCCCTCCACGGGATGGAGGGGACTGAGAGGGTGCACACCGACGGGTGTGCACTCAACTATACCGGTATAGATGATGAAAAGGTGCATTTGAGCATGCAAGCATAATTGCATTGCATATCATTGGTGATGATGAATGGTGATCAATGTGATAAATGGTGAAAACGGGCATGATTAAATGCAAAGAAATGTTCAAGTGAATGTGTTTATATTCCTATGTTATTATCCAGATGTTTGTACTCTTGCGCATTTACCATTCAATGTTAGGATTTATTTTGATCATCACTCTGTGTGTATATGTTTGATATAATGCACTTTGCTGAGTCTTCGACTCACGTTTGTTTTAATTAATGTTTTTAGGAACTCAGATGTCGCCTGGCCGGGAAGGGACTTAGCTGCACCTCAGTCACTTTCACCACATGATAGAGATTTGAAATTTGCTTAATTGGTTCTTTTGGTAATCGGTTCAGATCAATGTAATAACTTGGTTATAATTGTATGACCCCTTTTATGTTAAGGAGTAATAGTTGCTAGAAGACCATGACCCTTTGTATGTGCTTAGCGGGTCATGATGGTTAGTTGATTTTTGTTGTTGTTAATTGATATAATTGTCCTCTCTTTGCCTGCTGAGTGGATGTCCATTTAGCAGGGGAGGTCATGCAAAAAAAAATTTGGTGAAAATTTAGATAGGTTTGGTAGCACTTCGGGCACGTGAGGTGCCGGGGTGTTACAAATTCTTTGTGTCATTCCAAGAAGGTGTTTGTGGAAGTTTGGAATCCACCTATCCGTAGCGAAAAAGTGTGAGACCATGTGAGGTCAACCCATGCTGTGTGATGAGTATTTGATTGTGGTTTGCATGTGTTGTCAAAGCTTGAGTTTGGATTTTGGAAATTTGCATTTTTGGAGTTGTTGTCTTCATAGAGCCAGTGACTAATTTGCTAGGCCACTCAAATCATTAGGTATGGGAGGTCTTCTCCGTCCCCACTGAGTCCGCCATGAGCTTCTCCTTGCCAAGCTAGTCTTCATGCGTGGCCCCGCTTCTTCCCTACCAGCCTCCTTCGCCGCTGACGCCATGACCCGAGATGGCTGCTGCCTTTGTCCTCTTTCCCGACCGTCGTAGCCGCTCCCCGATTCCAAGTTGTGCAAACAAGGTTCCCCTCATAGCAAACTTCATCTACCACGCTCTGCCACCGACCGCTGAGCCGTGCAGCCACTGGTGAGTCCTTGGTCCTCAAGCACTGCCTGATGAAACGAGCCCATCATAGATTGCCAAGTGTCATGGACCAAGTCCACCACCCTAGACCCATACATCAATGACCAGAGATTATTTTCCATACAAAAACAATTCGACCAAAAATAAAAAATAGTCAATGACATCACACTTACATAATAAACATAGAATTTCCTTTAGTAAATAATTTTAAAATTCCAAAAAATATCAAATAGGGTTTTCCTTCTCTTTTTCTCAGATTTAAATCTTCTGGGAGTCCGTTCTCCTTCAATTTAACTCTAATTGACCTCATCATTCTTCCTAAATTCATATAAAATCATGAACTACTTAATTATGCCAATTTTGAATTTTTATTATAATTTATTTGGATTTTTGTTGAATTTGATCGATTTTCATCGTATAAATTTCGGAGAGCTGAAGGAGTTCACGACTGTTGATCTTGAGCACTAACCCTACGATTGAGGCAAGTTACACATTTTGATCTTATTGAACCCAATATTTAAATTATATTTTTAATTTCAAATTATTACATGCATAACTCTAACAAATATAATTTCAATCCAAATTTGAAAATAAATAGTTATACCGAGATTGTTAGAGCCACATTTGAATTTGCATACATGATGCCATTGTAACCTTAAGTAAGAATTCTATGATTTATGATGATTATCAAAATGCTTAGAAAACTATTTAGACATGCTTTGAACTGAAATTAGGTCTTTTGAGAATTTGTGCCAAACAAAGTTCTATTAAAATTTAAAATTATGCTTTGATGTTCCGTGAAATGTCATGATAAATTAAAAATGTGGTTCAAACTATGTGAGAATGGTTGGCTAGTGGTTGCTGGGTTGTTGAAAAGCTCGCCTGGTCATTTAAGGACCGGTCTACGAGTTGTTAAATGTAAAGCGTTACTGTACGTCCATAAGTCCAATATGAGATGGACCTAGCTATCAGTTTTGAGAGATTCCATAGTTAGTTGTGCCATTAGGTTGAATGTGGTGTTGGTTAGACTGCCATATCTACGACAGTTTTAACCCTGTCAGTGGGTATGACTACATGGGATGTAGCATTATCGTGATGCTCTATGTTGTGCACATAAGAAAGTGTATATTCTAGTAAAAGGCGTCAACCATATCTTATGGGTAAAGTTGTACAACCTCTACATACTATAAAACTAATCGATTAGCTATGCCCTCGATCATGGGCATGCCGAGTAAGCCTTTCACATATTAGATTATGATATTTTCAAAAATGATTTCAGAAAGATGAATTTCAGATGGAATGATTCCATTACGGGAAAGTTGCTTTAGCTCTAGGACGGATCCTCAGATAAAAGATATTTAAAAATAAAATTTTCTTAAAATAAAATTATGTAGTTGAAAATTACTTAGAATATTTGAAAACTTGCTGCTTTATGCAAAATTTAACCATATAGCCTCCCTTTGTCACCTCTATATTAAAATTGTATTTCCCATGTAACATGTGGAGTACTTCTAGTACTCACCCTGCTTATTTTGTTGTTTTAGTGGAGGAGCTATACTACAATGGTGAGACCCAGAATATCTAGGCCACTACCCATGTTGATCGCATGTGAAATTTCTATTGGGCTCTAGTATTGTTTTAATTTGCTTCTGCTGTATTATTTTATTTGGCCAGTGTGCCACTCATATTGTAAACTCTGATTATTAATAAATTATGCTTGATATGTTGTAATATCATCTTTAATGTGTGTACTAGCTTTTTCTGGACTAGTACATGATACACAAACAATTCGGGGGTGTTATTCCTGGGTCTAACATTTACAGAGTGGTGGACATGGCAAGCAATGACAAGATGGACTAGGACTAAGCTCAAGGAGGAGCTGAGGTCCAGAATGGTCATGAAGTCGTGCGCGGTCATGGTGGATAGTGAGGCATGTGGTGCACCAAGTGAACTGAGTCCATTTGTAAGTGAGGACGATTCAGTAGGATCTAGACGCGTGAGAGGCTTGGCTGCAAGTCATTGGGACCACATGGAATATAATGAACCCTAGGCGGTGCCCCAAGGCAAAGCAATGCGAAAAGGTCAATAGAGGGATATTTTGGTAAATTGCCTAATATCGGAAAAGATGTGGTGGCTTAAGTGGATTAGGTCAAGGATACTCCGTGGAGGGCAAGGCATGATGGATTAGGACTAAAAGAGCTAAAGATGAAGACGGCACTTTGAAATACCTACGTGAGTGTGTTGAGTTGAAAAACTCGTTATGTTGTTGGGTTTGCTAGTTTTTCTAACGGCTTAGTGGATAGTATCCATTAATGGGCTAGTTATAGGGTCTCATGTGAGCCTCCACTACAATGAGGAGATAGGATTTTAAAGATGGATTGATGGAGATGGTGAAAGTAGAGAGAGGGGGTGGGCTTGAGAGAAATATCATGAGAGGGATGAAAGCACTTGTGTGTATGCTACCTAGTGGCTTTGTACTCGCAAGGAAGTGGCTGGAAACATTCATCTCCAAATAGAAATCAAATCTCCAAATTCATCTAAGTCTTCCTCTTGTGTGCTCAAGTGTTGATTTCTTGATTTGGCTTGATTTTTGGTAGTTCTTTCTCCCCTCTTGATCTTTCTTTGTGACAAGGACGTGTAAGTGATGGAGGTACCTCTTGGGCACCGAATCCTATCCATCTAGTCACTTGTTCTTTACACGTTTTTGAGTTTACTCGATTTTGGTGGAAGAAATGGTGTTTTTGGGGTTTTTTTGCTCTTGGGGGCTTTTGGCTTGATGCTTGCTATGATTAAGGATGCTAGGACGTGTGAAAAACCATCCTTATCCATTGTCGGGACCCGAATTTGCAAATCCGGACCCTCTGTGTATTCAGCACTAGTCCAGGAACGCGCTAGTGCATACGGTCTTAACATCGGTAAATATCACAATCATACCACTCGATACTAATAAAGTACTTTAATTAAATAGTCAAACTGGTTGCTCGACCTTATGGTCAAGTTACAAATATACGCCTCGCAGGGCGAACTTATTAAGAGAGAAATAATAGCAGCGGAAAAATAGGATAACATCGTGGCGCCAACCAGTATACCACAGGCAACTGACTGGGCTCGCTCCCTAAGTAGACGGTTCCTCTTGGAGCTCCTCCTCCAAAGCTGGTGTAGTCTCTTCTTCAACTGGTGTTGTATTGCGGCAAGGGTGAGTACTTGGTACTCAGCAAGTCATGCACAGAATGCAAGCTAATATACTATATGCATGGCTTGATACAAAGGAATAGCTCAAGGTATATTTGCAAAGAAACTTGACATTTGACAAGTAGCATAAGTAGATTCGAAAGCAGTAGAAACAAGTAAAGCATAACTAACTTTTCAAGGAGTTTAATAAACATCTTTCCCATCCTAATCCACATTTCCATCAACATCATTATTAAACCAAACCCAAGCTTTCAAGTCCAAGTTATTTTCAAGAAATTCTAACCCTTGACTGCAATTCCCGAGCGATGTCCAATACCGCGGACACGGCTATTCGAATAGATTGTACACTCTGCAGAGGTTATGCACTTTACCCACAAGATACAGTCAAACACCACAAAGGCGAGTTCCCGTAACAAAGTCTTTCGGAAACTTTTAACAATACAAGTGGTCCTCCCCGGTTGTTGCACGCTAACCCTTCCCTTAGCTAAGGCGAAGTTTAGGCCAACCAACCGTTAGATGGGTACTGGCGCAGCCCGACGCTCCCCGTACAACTTACACAAAGGGTGTAGTTGACCTCCTGAGGTCCCACAGGTACGTTATTAGCAACTTAATCAACTAGGTCCGTCCCATTACAGACATGTGGTTGCAAGATTAACTCAGTTCAAAGGCTTGCAAGGTGAAGTCCTTAGGGTGACCAGGGCAAGACTACCCGAAGAACCAAACCAACATTCCCGGTGCCACAACTGGCCCACCTGATCATTCTTGCCACATGCCCCGGTCGAAAACTATTTATCAAACCCCAGTTGATTACCATGCACCACGTGCCATCAGCATCACATGATACCTTTCCAAAACAGGTTCAATATATCATTAAGTCAATATTAATATTTGATTGTCCAAAATCATGTCATGAGCACGAAAGTGTGTCTAAGCAATAAACTACAACGATCTAAATTCCCATGTTGGCAATTTAGTAATGTCCAACTAGTAAACCACAACTAGGGTGACAAGGGGTCATGGCACATATTTAAGTAATCAAGGTGTCATACAGCAATTTGGCATTTATCTAATTTCCCATAATTAAGTAAAGCATTTTCTAATTTAAACTAGCATGCAATAATTTGAACCAAAATAGGTTTCAAAAATGGGATCGACATGGTCAAAGCATAACTTGCCTTCAAAAAGTACTTGTTCTTGGTCTTGAGTTGGATCCTGAGTCAATACTTCTCCTTCGAATCCCTCCGGCACTTCAACGTCTACTCGTAAAGCGTGCAAATAGCAATACACGAATAAACAATAGGCAAAAAGTGTCCAAACATCCAAATAAAATCCATAAACAGAGAGAACATAGTTTTATGAATTTTTAGGAACTGGAATCGTCAAATTCGGAGTTAAAATGCAAAAGTTATGATTATTTAAAGTTTAAATAATCAATTAAATAATTTTACAGAGAAAAACTTTAGTCCAAAAATTAAATAAAATTCATAATTAGGTAGATCTCAATTTTATAGAAATTTAGAAATTTGAATCACTCAAATCGGAGTAGAAACGCAAAAGTTATAAGCGTTTGAAGTTTGAATCAAAATCTGAAATCATTATTTCGAAATAATAAATCATTTTCTTTTTCGGAAATTAATTATTGCGTCAGCGAAGACACGTGGCAGCCTCTGATTGGTCTGCGGCGTCGGTAGGTTCATGGGCGTGGTCCATGGTTTGGCTTCAGGTCTCGCGTGGACCGGTCCACGGCCACGTGAGGCGGCGGGTGGGACCACTCGGGTAGCGTCATTCTTGGCGTCGGCGGGGCTCGGCCACGGTGGCGGCAGTGGGACCCACTATGATGTCATGGGTGACGCCTTTGCCGCGGTTGGGGTGGTCGGCGACATGCGGGCCCGCCATGGCGTCGGCGTGGCGTCATGGTGCGATGTGGTGGCCGTGACATGCGGCCCAGCGTGTCGGCGTCACACGCCAGCGCTGGGCCAGCGGCCGACGGCGGCGGTCAGTCTCCCGCACACGTGGCTAGATCTCGACCGTTGATTTGAAAATCAACGACCCAGATTGGATCTGGACTCACGCGTTTGGGGTGAACGCGTTTGATCTAGACCGTTGGATCTAGATCCAACGGTCGAGATTGGATCTGGGATTTTGGACGGGATCTCACCGTGAGATGACGTGGCGTGATCTGGGACGTTGGATCTGGATCGGACGGCTGAGGGAGCTCGAAGTCCGACGATGGCGAGCGGCGGCGCTGGGTCACCGGCGCAGGGGACGATGACCTAGCCGACGGCGTTTCGGACGCGCTCCGGCGACGTGGGTGGTGCTCACCGACGCGGCTTGCTCTCACGGTTCCGGATCTGGGGTCAACGACGACGGAGACGGCGGCTATCGGCGAAAAACCGCGGCGGCACCTTCTCCTAACTCCGACGAGCTCTAGCGGCGCAACCACGGCGGCTCAGGCGAGGTGAGTTAGGGCTACGGGTGCGCAATGAAGCGGGCTTCACGATGGCGGCGACGGCGCAATAAATAGGGGCCTCGGCTTCCGTGTATCGCGCGGAGACCGAGGTCGACACGGCTGCGGCGGCGGAGTCCGAATCCCATTCGGATTGGGTGACGTGGATCAACGTGAGCTGTTGGATCTCAATCCAACGGTCACGGGCTAGGGTTCGGGTTGGACTCGGGCGAGCTGGTTGGCTCGGTCGGGCTCGGGTCCGGCGACGTGGCTCAATCGTGGCCGTTGGATCAAGATCCAACGGTCACGCGGGTTTGGGTTCGGCCGAGCGGGTTCGGCTGGACCAACTGGCGCGAGTCGGACTCGAGTCTGACTCGGACTCGGGTCCGGTCGGAGGAAACGATAAAACCAACTCGATTTAATTAATCCAATTAAATTCTCAGAAATTCAATTAAATCATTAAAAATAGCAAAAGACTCAGAAAAATTCCAGAAAAATTCTGGAAAATATTTTGGAACATTTTGGACTCAAATAAAATATCTCCAACAAAATTTTATTTGCAAAGTTAAATTCTTTAATTATTTTAAAATGGAATAAATTCAAATAAATTCCAAATAAATCCAAATAAATTCCAGAAAATTCCAAAAATTCACCAAAGTGCCAAATCACACATGAATTAAGAAAAGCAAAATTTTGGGGTGTTACATCCATCTTGGCTTGGTTACTCCCACAAGCTTCTCTCAATCATCATTTTCGTATTTAGATTGGTTTTGGTGCAACTTGCCTTCGGGTCGAAAAGGGCCAAAGCTTTCGAAATATTTGATTCGATATCTTCATGGATTAGGTTTACAATATCTTAGGCAAGATGTATGCAAAGTTGCAAGTCATTCAGAGTTCTACTATGCCCTAAGGAGAGGTTAGGCCGCTTCTTACTGGGAGTTCAGGTCGCCCTAACAGTTGAAGGCTTGTTTTGTTCTTTTCGTGGAGCTTTCTTTGTGATGGTCTAGGCTCAGATCTTTGTAGCTCTGCATAGATATTGGAGTGAGGGAACCATGAACTTAGCTCTGCATAGCTATTGGAGTGAGAGAAAAATGAACTTCTGAAGGCAAAAGATTTAGAGTCCAGTGTTTGTGTGGCACTTATTCAACCCCCTTCTAGTTGCTTCCTTGTTCCTACAAGGACTACCACAAGTTGAAATGCTTGGATCTTTGCATGGATCGAAGTAGGAGTGATACTCTTACGAAAATGCTCCGATGAGGAGTAGGGGAGACCATCAAGTATCTAGACCTTGGCAACAATCGTGTGTGTGCCGTGCTCTCTTTAACTCCACATTAATTTCAGCAATTTACTTATCTAGAATTGCATGTGTAGAGTATGACTTAGTCTAGGTTGCAAAATCCACTAGAATTGCGTAGGAGTTATTTGAACACACTAGTGAACCTTAGTCACATAGGTTTAGGTTAGAATATTAGATTTTTATTTACCTAATTGCAAAAATGAAGGATCAAAAAGGCGATTAGAGGGGGTGTGAATAGGAGCTAAATAAAATTCACCCCTTAAAAATTCAAATCACCAAGAGAACAGATCAAATAAACTATAAAATCCGAATAGCTAAGGTCGGATGAAAAGTAACACCGACCAAGAAGTTTGATGAACAGTACTCCAACCAAGTTGAGGTTGAATGAACAATACCGCTAACCTGGAGGCCGGATGAACATTATTCAGAATGAACAGTGCTTGATGAACAGTACCGCCAACCTAGAGGTTGGATGAACAGTGTTCAGGTGAATAGTGAAAAATCAGCATGATCTCAAAAACAAAAACCAATGTAATTTTTGATCGGCTGATCCAAAACCCGTGAAACTTTGTGTGCACCTTTCTACAAATGTCAGGAACTTATTCTAACCTTCAATCGCAAGGATTGATGTCCAGGTTCTGATCTTTTTTTAGTTTAGAGAAAGTTGCACAAAAAATGGGTCTTAACAAAAACATTATCCTTAACTTGCTCATGGGGTTCTGTTGATCAAAATAGACTTGAATGACCTCCTACTTGTCACAGCAAGCTAGAACACAAGAAGAACAAACTCTAAACGCACTCTATGAAGATTTCCTCATGGAAAGCAAAAGATCGATTTCTCACAAAGAACTCAAGTTTGCCTAGAGGATTGAGATTTGATCTGAGAAAGATTCTTCTAATCAATCACTCATATTCGTCAAGAAGAACCACAAGCAATTAGAAGGAGGGGAGACAATTGTGTGAATGCTTGAAAGTAAATTATGAGAATGTAAATAATGAAATTAAATTACGTAATGTAAATGTGAAATTTAAATTCAGAGGGATAAATTTCTCATTTCTTTGGAATGTTTACAAAGTCTCACACAAGTGGCCAAAGCTCCAGAAAGCACCAAAAACCTTCAAGAGGGGAGGCTACCCCTAGCCCTTTATTTATAGTGTCCATGGGTCATCCTCCACCCTTGAATAAGGTTCATTGATCGAGATGCCGCTAGCTTGACGTCCTTTGGATGCAACTCTCTTTGTTTTGGTCCCGGTTGGAGTTTTTCTCTTGCGACCGAACGGGATATTAGACAAGCCCTTTGGGGGCTGATCACCTTATCCGGGATCCATTGAATTGATCTGAGGAAAGGAGGACTTGATAAGACAACAGAAATGAGAAAGAAAACAGATTTTAGTGCTGCACTGTCAGCATCGGATATTCTGATTTTTCATTGGAAGTTCCGATGCTAGATCGGAAGTTCCGACCCAAGAGTTCGGATGTTCCGAAGTTATCGGTATAGCACCAAAAATCTAGATTTCTTCAAGATGAACCAAGGAAAATTGATGAAATTGAAGATCAAGAATTTAGATAGGCAGATCAACAACTCTACCAAAGGAATTTGAAGAACGGATGCAAACGGATTCAAGATTAGATTCTAGGGTTCTAGGGTTACCTGAGGATGAAAAGAAGCAATATTTCACAAAGAAAATGAAATCCCTTCCGAAGATGAACTGCCCTTGGAGTAGATCGGAGGTTCCGAATGGTCGGAAACTCCGAAAACGGCAATGGATGAAAAGGGGAGTTCGTACGGAGGGTTAGAGGACAAGCGAATAAAGAAAAGGGACAAAGTGAACCGGTCACTTTCAAGGGGTTATGCACATATCGGATGTTCCGGTCCGATATCGGATGTTCCGATGTATGCGCATAAGTGGAGAGGTCGGATATTCCGATGAGAGAGTCGGATGTTTCGAACAGGCAAAACTCCCAGAACATCGGAAGTTCCAATTTCCATATCGGATATTCCGATGAGTTCAAGTTTCCAGCAGAACGAAGGCTAAGGAGGAATCGGATGTTCCGATGCATTGTATTGCTCAGAAATCGGAAGTTCCGATCAATGAATCGGAAGTTCTGATGAGTTGATTTTTCCAGCTGAAAGATTGGAAAGAAAGAATTTCTGAGAGGAGTCTGAGATTTTAGGTCAAGTGAACTTTTAGATGTCACCTTACTTGTGATCAGCAATCAATCAAGCAATCATAACCATGATCACAAACAAGTTTACCCCAAACAAAAGTTCCAAATTAAATCAATTTCAAAATCATATAAGCAATTTTTGCAAACTTTATATTTCAAAATCAACTAGAGAAATAGCAATCATTGCATGCAAGACATCAAGTCACATTCCGATGGTCTAGGATATTTAGCTCACTCCTTAATTCACAAAAGCGACTTTCATCTAGAGGCTTGGTGAAGATATCGGCTAGTTGTTTTTCGGTTCTCACGTAGGTAATATCGATATCCCCTTTTAGTGAGTGATCTCTAAGGAAGTGATGACGAATGTCTATGTGCTTTGTGCGGGAGTGTTGAACGGGATTGTTGGCTATCTTAATGGCACTCTCATTGTCACATAAGAGTGGAACCTTATTCAAATTTAGTCCAAAATCCCTCAAAGTTTGCCTCATCCAAAGTAATTGTGCACAACAGTTTCCCGCGGCAATGTATTTGGTTTCGGCGGTGGATAGAGCTACTGAATTTTGTTTCTTTGAGGACCAAGATACTAGTGATCTACCTAAGAATTGACATGTCCCCGAAGTACTTTTTCTATCCACTTTGCAACCCGCATAGTCGGCATCCGAATAGTCAATCAAATCGAATTTTGATCCTTTAGGATACCAAAGCCTTAGATTTGGTGTGTGAACTAAATATCTAAGAATTCTTTTCACGGCTATTAGGTGACACTCTTTCGGAGCGGCTTGAAATCTTGCACACATGCACACACTAAACATGATATCGGGCCTAGATGCACAAAGATAAAGCAATGAGCCAATCATGGACCGATATACCTTTTGGTCCACTGGGTTACCTTCCTCATTTAGACCGAGATGTCCATTTGTCGCCATGGGTGTGTGAATTGGCTTGGCGTTCTCCATGTCAAATTTCTTGAGCATATCTTTGATATACTTCGTTTGGCATAGGAATGTCCCTTCCTTGAGTTGTTTGATTTGAAATCCGAGGAAGAACTTCAACTCACCCATCATCAACATCTCAAACCTTTTTGTCATTAACCTACTAAACTCTTCACAAAAGTTCTTATTAGTAGAACCAAATATAATGTCGTTGACATATATTTGGCACACAAATAAGTCATCATCAATATTTATAGTGAAGAGAGTAAGGTCGGCTTTACCGATAGCGAAACCCTTTTTAACAAGAAAATCCCTAAGGCATTCATACCATGCTCTAAGTGCTTGTTTAAGCCCATAGAGCACCTTATGAAGTTTATAAATATGCGAAGGGTTCTTGTGATTCTCCATTCCCGGTGGTTGCTCAACATAAACTAATTCAGAGATTGGACCATTTAGGAATGCACTCTTGACGTCCATTTGAAAAAGCTTGAAATCATGGTGAGTGGCAAATGCAACCAATATATGAATTGGCTCTAATCAAGCAACGGGAGCATAAGTCTCACCAAAATCCAAACCTTCGATTTGAGTGTATCCTTGAGCAACCAACCTTGCTTTGTTCCTCATCACGATCCAATTTTCGTCTTGTTTGTTGCGGAAGACCCATTTGGTTACAATCACATTTTGATTGGGTCTTTCCACCAATGACCATATTTTGTTCCTCACAAAGTTGTTTAACTCTTCATGCATGGCAATCACCCAATCCGGATCCTCAAGTGCATCCTCTACCTTCAAAGGTTCTAGAGTAGACACGAAAGAGTAAAATTCAGAAAAATTAGCTACTCTAGAGCGAGTTGTTACTCCCTTTTGAATGTCTCTAAGAATGTTGTCGACGGGATGGTCTCTTTGGATGCTTTGATAGACTCTCGGATGTGGTGCTTGAGATGTTTGCTGTATTGGTTCAACATCTTCGACTTGATCATCCTCCATAAGTTTCCTTGAGCTATCTTGAGGTATGCCTTGACCTTGATCGGAAGTTGGTGGTTCCACTTGAGTTGATGAATTCTCTTGACGTTCCACTTCTTGTGGCTTCACTTCACCGATCACCATCCTTTTTATTGCAATGCTCGGCATTTCTTCATTTTCTAGCACATTTAAGTCAACTTGCTCTACTTGAGAGCCGTTAGATTCATCAAATGTCACGTCTCTCGCTATTTCAACACAACCAGTGGTTTTGGTTGAAAACACGATAGGCGTAGGCATTTGATCCATACTCAAGCAAGAAGCCTTCATCGATCTTAGGTGCAAATTTTGAATTTTTGGGCTTCTTGTTGAGAATAAAACATTTACTACCAAAGACCCTAAAATATGAAACATTTGTCTTGTTACCGGTGAGGAGTTTGTATGCTATTTTCTTCAAGATCTTGTGGAGGTACAAACGGTTGATTGCATGGCATGCGGTGTTGATGGCTTCCGCCCAAAATTGATTAGAGATCTTGTACTCGTCAAGCATCGTTCTTGCCATCTCTATCAATGTCCGGTTCTTCCTCTCTATAACTCCATTTTGTTGAGGGGAGTAGGGAGCCGAAAATTCGTGCTTTATCCCTTCTTCATCAAGAAAGTCTTCGACTTGAGTGTTCTTGAATTCGCTTCCGTTGTCACTTCGAATCTTCTTAATCTTCATCTCGAACTCGTTTTGTGCTCTTTTTGCAAACTTCTTGATTATGCCTTGTGTCTCACTTTTCTCTTGCATAAAGAAAACCCAAGTGAAGCAAGAAAAATCATCGACAATAACTAAACCGTATTTGTTACCTCCGATGCCTATATAAGCAACGGGTTCGAAGAGATCCATGTGTAGAAGCTCCAATGGTCTCGTCGTTGTCATGATGTTCTTGGTGGGATGACGTGCTCCAACTTGTTTCCCGGCTTGACAAGCGCTACAAATCCTATTTTTCTCAAATTCAACATTTGTTAGTCCAATAATGTGTTCCCCCTTTAGAAGCTTATCGAGATTCCTCATGCCAACATGGGCTAGTCGGCGATGCCATAACCAACCCATGCTAAACTTTGCCATTAAGCATGTTTGAAGTTTAGCACTATTTGAGTTGAAATCAACCAAATAGAGCTTATCTTTCAAATATCATTTGAAGGCAATTCATAAATCTTCTCTTCTAAAGACGGTCACATCCACATTAGTAAATAAGCAACTGTAACCCATTTTGCAAAGTTGCGATACGGATAATAAATTGTAATTCAAGGACTTAACAAGCAAGACATTAGAGATAGAATGATCATTCGAGATTGCAATTTTACCTAAGCCCATGACCTCACCTTTACCAATATCACCAAACACAATATTTTCATATTGTGATCCTCTCTCATCAAAAGATGAGAACATACCCTTCTCTCAAGTCATGTGGTTCATGCAACCACTATCAAGCACCCAACTTGATCCACCGGAGGTGTAATCCTACAAAAACACGTTATGTCTTGATTTTAGGTACCCAAATCTTTTTGGGCCCTTGCATGTTAGTGATTAAGACCTTTGGTACCCACACTCTTTTCTTAGCAACTTTATTGGAGTCGTGGGCACCAACAAAGTGAGCGACCACTTTACCAAGGTGGTTTCTCTTCAAAACATAAGAAGCATAGTGAATTGTACGAGATGTATGATGTTGAGGATGCTTCTTTGGTTCTTGCATAGCCTTATTGACTTGTGTGGTGATTAATGGTTGTTTGCCATTTCCTTTGACAAACTTTATACACTTCTTACCTTTTACCACCACACGGTCATTTCCCTTGTACTCAAACTTATCATATCCTAGCCCTTCTTTCTTGTTGTTTCCTCGATCATTGATGGTCTTGTATAGGGCATCCTTAGATTGATAAGTCTTGATGCAACCATATCTTACCAAGGCGTTTAGTCTCTCGTTTTCGCTCTTTAATACTTACACAAGTTGAGAGTTAGTAGTACAAGCATTAAGATCAATATTGTAGCAACAAGAGCACCCATTACTAGTGGAAGGAATAGAAGCCGTGGATGCATCATTTTGAGGAGAGTTAATGTCATTAAGAGACTCAAATTGCACTTCAAGAACTTTAAGGTTGTTTTCTAGACTAAAGACATTTTCTTGAAGTGACTCATTTGAACTCTTAAGCAAGGCAATTGAGTTGTTAGCCAATTCAAAATTTTTGGTCAACAATTCAATTTTCTCCTTTTCTTTAGCAAGAAGCTTCTCGAGAGCAAGATTTTTCTTCTTTTCAAGTACTAGCAAATCTTTTTGCTTCTCAAGAGTTTCCTCTTGGCTATCTATTTTTTTTCATTAGCTTATTTATTTTTGCAATGATTGACTTGTTCAAGTCACAAAATAAAACATCATCATCATCACTACTGTCTATTTCACTATCGCTACTAGGAGGTTTTAATTTAGCCATTACTGTTCAGCTCAAGTTGAGCAAGCTCGTAAGCTCGGGTTCCCGGCCGAAGGCCGGGTCGCAAGTTCGACAACGACGATGAACTCGCCGTGGCGGCTTGCGCCTTGGGTAGCTCGGCTGTTGTCGGAGCCACCGCCTGAGACTTGAATTGCGGCACAAGAAGCATGCCCTTTTCTCCCTTTTTCCTTTCTTTTATAGCTGGAGCTTAAACCGAGTTCGTAACCGAACTGGTGCAGTACAAACTCACCCAACGCAACACAACTCACCCATAACTAAACATGACTCATAGCAGATAAGGACTCCTGCGATTATTTGCTAACTCACGCTTTACTAACTCTAACTTACGTCGGCCCACATGGCCACAATCCGACTCAATCACGTAACTTCTCTTGCATGGCGCTGTTCGGCTGGAATCCGGCAATACCGTCGATCTCGACTGGGTTTGCGCGGTTACGCCGGACGTATACGCGGTCTAGCATGGGTCGCGTAACATCACACCCGTCCTCCAAAACAAACTTGTCCTCAAGCTTGGAGTCGGAGTACGACCGTCGGAATGTGATGGCATCCATCCACGTAGCCTCTTCGGATGACTCCCCTGTCCAATGCACCAAAAGTTGTCTCTTGCCTCCAATAAAACGCTGAGCTAATATGCGATGAGGGACTGCATGGGGCTCCCCTCTGCTTGGCAACGTGACTTCTTCTGGTAACTCGACTGGCTCGCCCGGTGGTTCTCCTTTGTACTCCTTGAGCAACGAGACGTGGAAGACATTATGGAGACGAGCGGTTGCTGGAAGCTGCAAGTGATACGCAACTGGTCCTACACGCGCCCTCACCTGAAAAGGTTCGAAAAAACGTGGCGCCAATTTGGATTAAGCTGCCGGGCGAACGGAGGCTTGACGATGTTTCTGTAATTTGAGCCACACCCAAGAACCGACCGTAAAGTCTACCTCTCGGTGGTGCTGGTCATACCACTGCTTCATTCTATTTTGAGCCTGAAGAAGATGTTGTCTAGCCAGTTCGAGGAGCTCATCCCGGCTTACCAAGGCATAATCGACTGAATCAATGGGAGTTGAACCTGCTTGATATGGGGTCAATGGTGGAGGAGCTCGGCCGTACACTAGCTCAAAGGGTGTCAGCCGGTGTGCAGTGTGGAAGGATGTATTGTAACAAAATTCTGCCCATGGGAGCCATTGAACCCATGTGGTTGGCTTATTCCCTACGAGGCATCTTAAGTACATCTCGATGGTCCGATTGACGACCTCTGTTTGGCCATCCGTCTGAGGATGATAAGCGGTTGACATCATCAAAGTTGTTCCGCTCTGTTTAAATAGGTCTTGCCAAAATGTACTAAGGAATACTGGGTCGCGGTCGGAGACGATGGATTCCGGTAAGCCGTGTAAACGTACCACTTGGTCGAAGAAGAGTTTAGCCACTATGGGAGCGGTAGCTGGCCGAGTCATGGGGATAAAGTGACCATATTTGGATAATCGGTCAACCACCACCAACAGAGCAGTCTTCCCTTGGGATTTTGGCAGCTCAGTGATGAAGTCCATTGAGATGTCGGCCCAAATCTGGCGCGGGATAGGCAACGGCTGGAGGAGGCCAGCTGGAGACATGGTGCTAGTCTTGTTTTGTTGACATACCCTGCAATGACTCACATATTTTTCGACGGACGCTCTTTGTCTCTCCCAGTAGTAGCCAGCCTGCAGTCGATGGAGAGTCTTTTGTACCCCCTCATGGGTGAGATCATGAATTGATGCAATGACCTTCTCCACGAGTGGAGATGTAGCCGGAAAAACCAGTCGACCGTTTCGGAATACCAGCCCGTCACGGGTTGTCCACTGGGTCTGCGGTCCCTTGGGTATCTGCGCAGTAGTATGATCCGCCGGCACTCCTTCAGGCGGGGCTGTGTGGGATGTGGCTGGCTGTCCCACGGTTCCAGCCGCTGCAGCGCTCCATCGCTCCACCAGTAGCTTGACTTCAGGATTCCGTCGAAGCTCATCATGCCATTGGCTCCGTGTCACCTCCTCAGGTGCTGAGACAACGGCGCGCTGTGGTTCCCCGGCGTGACTGCGGGACAGCGCGTCCGCAGCTGCGTTGTGTCGTCCTGACTTGTATTCTACTTGGAAATCAAACCCCATGAGCTTGCTAAGCCAGTGTTGTTGAGGAGGGGTGATGAGAGCTTGCTCTAGGAGAAACTTGAGACTGCTATGATCTGTGCGTACAACGAAGGGACGTCCCCATAGGTATGGCCGCCAATGTCGCACGGCCTTTGATAGCCCAATAAGTTCGCGCTCGTAAGCCGCCAATCTCTTATGTCGTTCTGCCAGTTTCCGACTGTAATATGCAATGGGGTGACCCTGCTGCTGAAGAACCGCCCCCACTCCTGTGCCAGATGCGTCACACTCGACTACGAACGGCGCGGAAAAATCTGGCATCTGCAAAACTGGCGCTGATATAAGAGCTTGTTTGAGACATCTGAACGATTCCTCGGCCCCGTCCGACCAAACGAAGTTGTTCCGGCGAAGCAGAGTGGTGAGAGGCTCTGCAATGATGGCGTAGCCCTGGACAAAACGTCGATAGTACCCGACCAGTCCCAGGAACCCCCGGAGAGCCGATACCGTGTTTGGTCTTGGCCAATCGGACACTGCCTGCAATTTTTCTGGGTCCGCCGATACCCCATTGTGAGAGATGACATGGCCCAAGTACCCCACTCGTTCTTGTGCAAAGGTGCACTTCGAGCGTTTGAGGTAAAGGTGGTGAAGTCGCAGGCGTTCGAAAACTTGACGTAGGTGATCCCGGTGTTCCTCCTCCGAGCGGCTGTACACCAGGATGTCGTCAAAGAATACGAGCATGAATTTCCGCAAAAATTCATGCAACACCTCATTCATCAGTGCCTGAAAAGTAGAGGGTGCATTAGATAACCCAAAGGGCATTACAAGAAACTCGTAATGTCCATGGTGTGTCCTGAAGGCTGTCTTGATTATATCGGGGTCCCACATTCGGACTTGGTGGTAGCCGGAGCGTAGGTCTAGCTTGGTGAAGAAACGGGCTCCCCCGAGCTCGTCTAGTAGCTCCTCCACAACCGGAATGGGAAATTTGTCTTTGATTGTTCGTTTGTTGAGCTCCCGGTAATCCACGCAAAATCTCCATGTCCCATCAGCCTTCTTTACCAATAACACTGGTGAAGAGAAGGGAGAACGACTTGGCCGAATGATTCCTTGTTTCAACATGTTAGCACATTGCTCTTCAATCTCATCCTTTTGGCGATATGGATACCTATAGGGCCTCACTACCACCGGGTTTGTCCCTTCGGTTAGTGGAATTCGATGGTCACACTGCCGTGCTGGGGGTAGTCCTTGGGGCTCCTCAAATACATCTTCATAGGTCTTCAGGAGGCAGTGGATGGCTTCCCTTTCCTTCAGGCTGATTTGCATCATGGAAGGGTGTGGTGGTCGCTGCATCCCGTGCAACGCCACAGGCCTTCCGGCTTGCTCAAATTCCATACATAGGTCCCGGAAATTCCAGCGAATGCTCCCCAACGTCCTCAGCCATTGCACGCCCAGTATTACATCAAACACGTCAATGGGGAGGATGATGAATGAGGCCTTGAAACGCTGTCCTTGGATTACGAATTCCGTTTCTACATGGCCCATGCATGGCAAGTGTGCCCCGCCAGCGACTCGGACTTGTTGGGGTCCCGCGCGTGGAGAAGCGTGCGCCGGACTCTCCCAGATGCCATGGCGGGCCGCGTACGCGCTTAAAAAATTATGTGTACTTCCACTGTCGATGAGGCCCGGCCACTCTTTGCCTTGGACGTGCACCATGACCTGCATCGTGTCGCCTTGTTTCGGTCCCATGGCTGCGATTAGAGATAATGATGCCTCCTCTTCTGGCTCCCCTTTTAATCCCTCATTGTTGCCTTCCTCCACATCTTCCACTTCCAAATGGAACAAACGTTTGCACCGATGGCCTGGGAAGTACACATCGTCACAGTTATAGCAAAGCCCTTTCGTACGTCGTTCGGTGATCTGGTCGGGTGTCAATCTCCGCCGACCTGGAGTCGATGCGGCACTGCTTTGTGTGCTTGTTGCTGGCTTGCCGATGCTTGCATTGTCTCTTGTTGCAGTGCTGTTTCCTGTTGGTGGATGAAATCCGCTAGCAGTAGCGGTCTTTAGATGGAATTGGCGTCCCTGTTGTGTTCCCGCCGAAGCTAGCCCCGGGACTGAAGTCGTCGTGCGCAAGCCTGACGAGTTGAACCCGCGCATGGTAGTTCCGCGATCTTTTTCTCCGCCTATCATCCCTTGGATAGCCTCCGCAATCCATGCGGTCTTCCGAATCTCAGCTTCTCGTGCGAACCCAATCGCCTCGGACAGGTCTCGAGGTCGTTCGCGGCGCACATCTGCCCCAAGTGCTATCGTTAGTCCTGCGACGAAGGTCTCAATCTGGTCAGTCCTCTTCATTTTTGGAACACGTGCCAGTAGCCGCTGAAATTCCCGGGCATACTCATCCACCCCACTGTTGCCTTGTTTCAGATTCACCAGATCGCCTAGTGGTCCAACGCTTGAAAGCCGCGTGAAGCGCTGAATGAACGACTCTGAGAAATCCTCCCATGCAATCCACCTTTCTTCTTGTTGCCAGTTATCCAGTACCTCTTGGGCTTCCCCGGTGAGATGTAGACCGGCGATCTCCACATAATCCTCTTCAGAGATGCGGTGCACTCGGAAGAACCTCTCGCATTTTCGTAGCCATCCCAAAGGATCTTCCTGGCCGTTGTACTCTGGAAGGTCGAAACGTGGTGCGCGTGGTGTCCATCTCCGGTCTTCCCCTTCATCACCCCGTGCGCCACCGCGCCGTCCCTGGCCGAACGTGGGCTCTCCGCGCGCATACCTTCTGCGTGAGTCCTCCCTCCTACGCGGAAGTTCGGATCTCCCCAACCCAGCGTGGTTACGACTCACGACGTGGCCCTCCTCGTCGCCTGCCGTCTCATGATCGCCAGCCGGATCCTTGTTCTGCAGAAGCCTTGTGATGTTTGCCAGCATGCCCTTCACTTCTTTCATGTCCGATTCGAGAGCCATGACGCGGTCCTCCATCGAGCACGTCTGAGGCCCGGGCTCGATCGGCTCTGATACCAAATTGTTACGAGTCAGCTCAAGTTGAGCAAGCTCGTAAGCTCGGGTTCCCGGCCGAAGGCCGGGTCGCAAGTTCGACAACGACGATGAACTCGCCGTGGCGGCTTGCGCCTTGGGTAGCTCGGCTGTTGTCGGAGCCACCGCCTGAGACTTGAATTGCGGCACAAGAAGCATGCCCTTTTCTCCCTTTTTCCTTTCTTTTATAGCTGGAGCTTAAACCGAGTTCGTAACCGAACTGGTGCAGTACAAACTCACCCAACGCAACACAACTCACCCATAACTAAACATGACTCATAGCAGATAAGGACTCCTGCGATTATTTGCTAACTCACGCTTTACTAACTCTAACTTACGTCGGCCCACATGGCCACAATCCGACTCAATCACGTAACTTCTCTTGCATGGCGCTGTTCGGCTGGAATCCGGCAATACCGTCGATCTCGACTGGGTTTGCGCGGTTACGCCGGACGTATACGCGGTCTAGCATGGGTCGCGTAACAATTACCTTCTGTCCTTTTGCCATTAAGCAAATGGGTGTGTCGTTGTCGTCGTCATTGTCACTCAAATCGCCGAAGAGTAACTTGGTTGGAGGAGCGGCTTCAATGGCGATTGTGGCGACTTCTTCATCGTCGGAGTCGTTGGAGTCCCATTCTTCGCCAATGTGAGCTCGCCCCGAGTACTTCTTCTTGTGAGCCTGATTCTTCATGTATGTCTCACTCTTCTTGTGCTCATTGGGATTGCTCTTCTTCTTTGGACAATCGGCTATGAAGTGTCCAACTTCACCACACTCATAGCAAGCCCTCTTTACGTTTCTTCATCTTCTTGACTTATTGTTATAGTTCTTCTTGTATTTGCTTGACCCGTCATACCTAAGAAATTTTTTGAACTTTCTTACAAATAGGGCCAAGTCTTCCTCATCTTCGCTCTCATCATCATCATCAGCATCGTCACTTGAGCTCAAGTCATCCTTCTTGCTTGCCTTCAATGCAATTTCTTTTGACCTTGAACTTGAGCTTTGCTTGGCAAGGTTCTTCACTTCTTTTGCTTCCTCTTCCATGAGCTCATGTAAGAGGATTCTTCCAAGGAAGTCATTAGGAGTGAGCCTCTTGAAATCTTTTCGCTCTCAAATAAGTATTACGAGAGTTGAATTCCTTGGAGCAAAGGCTCTCAACATTCTCTTTACTACAACATGATCCGTCATGTCTTTGCTTCCTAGTCCTCGGATCTTGTTGATAAGGATCATCAAGCGGTCATACTTTGTTGAGGTGTCTCATCGTCATTCATGACAAATCTCCCCAACTTTCCTTCAAGCAATTCAATTTTTGACTCTCTCACGCTTGATGTCCCTTCATGAGCTACTTGGAGAGTGTCCCATATTTCTTTTGCTTCTTCCAAACCATCAACCTTGTTGAACTCTTCGGGGCTCAATGCACCAAGCAATACACTTGCGGCTTATGCATTGCGGTGAATATGTTGCTCTTATTCTGGCGTAAGCTCCATGTCTTCATCCGGCATATCCAAACCTGTGCAAACAATCTTCCATACACTTGGATGAAGAGATATTAGATGCATTTTCATTTTGTGCCTCCAGGCGAAATAGTGTATACCATCGAAAAATGGTGCATGCCCAGATGGCATGGTAATATAAGAATGCGAAGAAGAGGTATTCAATTTATCATAGTTGAAAGGAATTTCAACTCCCTGATTTGATGTGGAGGTTCCACCTTCTTTTTTCTTGCCGGAACCACCATCTCCGGACTTTGGGCTATCCGGGTCACCCGGGAAGACAACCTTCAACCCCGTGCCAGCCATCTCATTTCCTTCAAGCGGTTAAGCCTTCGAGAAGGTTAGGCTCTGATACCAATTGAAAAGATGTGATACTTGCACTAGAAGCTCACAAGGTTCAGCAATGCAAGTGTGTAACCTCTCAAAGGAGGTGGAGGTGGGTATTTATAGATTTGGGCAAAAACTAACCGTTATACCCGCACTCAGCCACACATCGGAACTTCCGATACCAACATCGGAACTTCCGATTTGTCTAACTTTCCAGAAATCAGTACCATCTAACGGTCGAAAAACTATGCATCGGAACTTCCGATTCCACGATCGGAACTTCCGAAGATTCCAAAGAAACACATTGAAGAGTTTATCTCAACCAATCCGCTAAGTCCACATCGGAACTTCCGAACAAAAAGATCAGACTTTCCGAAGTCTCCAGTGAGCACCCTTAAAGGATTTAAAACTAATCGGAACATCCGATCTGGAAAATCGGAATGTCAATGTGCACTGTGTGCTTCGGACTCAAGCACAACTAAGCATCGGAATGTCTTAAGTATCAGAACTTCCGATATAAATTCGGAATGTTCGACCTAACTTTAAAAGAAAACCACTCCGAAGATAGTGCAGTGAAATTGTGTCTCTCAAATAAACTAGCTCGTATTCATCTGAGCATAGAGACTAATCCTAGATCAACTACAATTCATCCATCTTAATAGTACGGCATACCTATGACTCAATTAAAATGTAAAATACATTTGAACAACATCGTTTTTCTTACTCATTCCTTTTTGAGAGTATCCACTATTCGTAGATAATCTCACTTTGAGTCTTATACCTATTCATAAACTCATTTAACGCATTAGTCTTTTTAATCGTTTGTCATTAATCATCCAAAACTCACTTAGGGGCCTAGATGCACTTTCACCAGCAAGTTTCAAATTTCGTTTTGGTATAATGGCTGAAATCCAAAATCTTGACAAGATCTCATAATTTCAAACAAAATTCAGACAAAATCCAAAAACCAAGTTCCAAATCCGATTTTTTTTTTCAACTGGGAAATTCGAGATTTCAGTCCAAATTGAACCGACCAAAAAATGGTCAAAAATAAGTCAAAAAATTTTGAAATTGTTTTTGGATGGTCCTGATGTATCACTAATGTTCTCATAAAAATTTCAGATAATTATCAAGCTACTGTCCTGATAAAAGGCTGACCAGCAAATTTCAATCGAATTGACAATGGTGCAAACCACGTTAAAACTTTTGAAAATTTTTGTGGATGATCCTAACACATCCATAATATTACCCTAAAATTTTCAGATGATGACCAGCCTTGAGAAATTTTCAAAAATTCGAACAGTGCTACTGAAGACTGACCAACAAATTTCAACTAAATGAAAAATAGTTAAACCATGCTAGAAAAATTTGAAATTTTTTGTGGATGATTCTAATGTATTACTAATGTTCCCATAAAATTTTGAGAGGTTAATCAACTCTGAGGAGTTTTAAAAAAATTATGATAGAATGCTCTATTAAATCACATAAATATTTATGCATCAAGGAATACAACAAATTCAGCTAATAGATAAAACGAAGTGTACCAGAATACACAAAACGAATAACAAACAATAAGATACAACCCTTTCATTTATACTTAAGAGTAGCACACTTCGAATAATAAAACATCTTGTTTTGGAAGTGTCTTATTTTTTAGAATGAGAAATTATACCGGTAGACATCCTGAGCAAATGGAATATACAAGGTCCAAAACCATGCTTCCTTGTTGTCAACTCCAGTAACAATATCTCAATGACAGGGAGCATGGTTATGGCTTTCATCAAGTAACGACTACCAAGCATGACCTATAAATTCATACAAAGTCAATGTGAAAAACAGAACAAACTTGTTTAAATACGTGATTTGCTCACAAGGAATGACTGTTATGAAAGATAACTAGTTTACTTCAAACTTCTAGTATAATGTCGATCTTCACACTGTAGATCACCGCGATCAAAACTCATAACTGCATTGATAAATTATATAGCAATACATGGGGCTCAACTCTGAATTTTGACTGGTTCTTGAAAATAAACACTGAATTTTGACTATGATGAAGGGAAGTACAATGTACAAACTATAATTATTCCTGGCATGTCTTCTCTTGAGAGTTTGTCCTCAAATTGAACCGATCGAAAAATAATCAGAACACCTCGAAAATTTTTAAAAATTTTTGTGGATGGTCTTGACCCTAAATCCAATCAAATCCCATCAACAAAAAATGAAATCAGGTCAATATCACCGAGATTTCAGCCGAAATCATCACGATCTAGCCGAGATTTGAATTTTTTTTAAAAAAAAAAATTATCCGGCCGAGATTTAGGATCTCGAGAGATCCGAAATCCAAAATCTCAAACAAAATTTCTGAAATTTCGTCTGGATTTGGAACCTTGGTCACCAGCGGCTTTGCTCCCTTGAACAGTACATTAAGAGCCACACATTAAACAGTGCAATCAAAGAGTCATGTCAGGGGACCAAATAATGTCCCAGATGACATACTTATCCAAGACTAACGGAACAGACCCAGCCGGCCAGCCCTGACCCTTGCTTCGCTAGCTTGGGATGTATGGATAGCTTCTTAGCTAGATAGACAAGCCATCGTTTCAAAAAAAAGCAGCCAACCAGCCATCCGCACATAGGCATCAAGACGCAGCCATATCTGGACCGGGTGCAGCTCCTGCTCGAAGTCATTCTTGTCCTTGATAAACTTTTTTTAAAAAAAAATTAGACCCTGTTCAAAGGTAATTATAAAAATAACTCTACCATTGATAGTAGATGCATTATCAGAGCACAAGTGTAACATGCTACGCTTCGACACTGAGAAAAGTGATACCGAGCTATAGGAGCTCGATAGCTTTGGTGGCTTACCGAGCATACATAGATAGGCAGCTCTTTCCGAGGTGTGGGATCGCAATAGGTGACACGGACCGTCTGTCGGTACTTTCACGATTCGGGGTATGGCTATTTTTTAATTGCATATGCTTTTTTTTAGTTGCATAAATATTAAAGTATAAATAAAGGGTAGATAGTGATTGTTTAACCCTTTATTTGTTTTAAAATTTGTGCGGTTTATACTGAGAGAAAAAGTACAGAAACACGGCTCAAAAGTTTATCAAAAAGCTAAAAAAAAAAGTGATGATTTACTCCTCTCACCCCGCGACGCGATCCCTTTCGATCGCTGGCTGGCCAGCTCGCACGCAGTCGCAGCAGGAGCAGTGCCCAGAGACGACTGTTGCAGCAGCGGCGGCGGTCGCTGGGGCGAATGACAGGCAAGGACGGGGCCGGGCCGGCGCGCGTACGGGTGCGTGCCCACCGCGCGCGCGGTGGAGGTGGCGTCGGCATCGCATGTCTGTCACGCGCCGATTGCACTGGATGCGAGTCGCGCGGGGTGTTTACCCGCACACATTGCGACGCTGTGCTCGCGACTGTTGGCCGCGCGGGCAGAGACGGCGGATGCGGGACGCAGCGCGCGCTTGGGCGCCCGTCCTTTCGCGCTGCGTGAGGACCAGCTCGGCCTCGGCACCGACTCCGCTCGGCTGGCATGTACTTCCATGCCGGAGTGGATCAGGTTGGTACGAAGCACTAGATACATGCATGCATGCGCATCGTTGTTACATATACGAATACTTTAGTTGGGTAGCGTCTTTGGTCAGTTGGTGCATGTGGGATTAATGTTTTCAGGGCGCGTTTGGTTCGTCTTGTACCATTTGGTTATATTATTTTAGATGAATAAAATGGTTTAGTATCTAAAGAAAATATTTATTAAATTTGTATCACCTGATCCAGGATGAAATGGTTCCATTCAAGCAACCAAATACATGGATTATTTTTTCCTTAACCATCTCATACATGTACCACTTGATACAGATAACCAAACACATCTTTAATGATTGCACGCCCTGCAGATAACCAGGTTTTTTTCAAAAAAAAAAAAGAATAGATTTATGCTTACGAATGAACAGCTAAATGTTTTGGTTCAGAAATGGGCGTACTTTCTCTAAATCTCAGGCTTATTGTATGTCGGTACTCAAAAGTTCCATGACATATTTTGTGTGCCTCTGGGGCGTAGCAAGAGTTTGTCAGCCTGGAAGTGGATAGAAAAACACAGCAATGGTGTCCCTGCATGAGATTAAATGGTTGTAGGAAGACATAAATATGCGGATCCATTATTGACTTCAGTATTGACATATTTCTAGACTATTTTGCCCAACAGCATATCAAACTGGACTCATGGCCCTCGTCCGTGTCCAACAAAGTAATGACCATATCTATCAGAAAAGAAGATCTAGCAATTAAAGAATGATCAAACGTAAAATCTGCTTGAATTAAATAAGCATAAAAAGGAGCAGAGAATTTCTTCCACAGCCACATATGCGTTGTCAAAACTTATCTCTTCGAAGCAAGTTTTTTCCAGGCCTCCCAACACTTTTTTTAAAAATACATATATAACGAACGAATTTGCAAAACTAGCCCTCTCGAATCACGGAAACATACTATACCACGGTAGCACAGTCCGTCACGACAGCGGCAGCTCTAGACTTGGCAAGCCACCTGCCGTGCAGTAGGAGCTCGGCAGCAGGGACATGCTGAGCGTGCTTACCTCAGTAGGTAGGGTGCTTGATTAATTGATTTAATTAAATCATTAATTAAGTGATTAAATAATTGATTACTTAATTGATTAATTAAAGTGATTTGATTAGCACAATCCTCTGAGTAAGGGGAGTTAGGCAAGAAACCTTGTTGTAGTACAAGAGCGCAGCAGGTGACATATCACATGCCGCGCTTTCCGCGGTTAAGGAGGAGACCGTTTTTGCAAATTTATTCGAAAGGGGGCAGATTTGAAAAAAAAAACTATATAGTGGGTTTCTATCTCTTCTTACCCGAAGCAAAGGACCTATTGCTGAATCTTCAGGGCAGGAAAGGCAATAACATCCCTTATGCTGGCTGAGTTCGTCAAAAGCATTACTAACCGGTCGATACCCAAGCCCTAAAAGTCGAAAGGTTCCACACAAATTAGTTCACAAGCCACATAATGTAATAATGATACTGAACAAATAGTTCAGTAAAAACTTTCAAGAGCGATAGCAAGTAAACCACGAATAGACTGCACTTGCAAGCATTTTTATGGATCGTACCATTCCGGAAGCAGGTGGCATTCCGTATTCTAAAGAAGTCAGGAAGTCTTCATCTAAGGAAACTTCGTAGGAATAATCATCCTCATCTCCCTTACCCTCGGCAGATTTGGCCTTCTTATCCATTGCAGCACGCTTAGCATTGTGCTGTTTTATTTGATTTTCAAAACGACTCCTCTGCCACAGAAAATAAAGTGATAATTTCAAACTAAAATCTTTTGACATTGGATCTTTCATCAAGTGATAAAAATTCAGATACAATTCAAGACATGGAGTTAAGCATGTATAGTAATATTTAGCTATACTAATGATTATGAAGAAACATGTCTTGTCATGCAGGGACAATCATATTGTTTCCCCTCCTCATTTTCAGGTAAGGTGGGTCCTTTGTGGGAGGTGTTTGAAAGCCCTTTTTAGGTGGTAATATAGCGGTGCACCATCAGCCAACATTTGCAAGTTAACCAACCCCATTGGTTTTGCCTCTGCCGTCAAGTAAGATAAACCTTCCAAGCACAGCCAAAAAAGCTAATAATAATAGCATCAGAGGTTACATGCCGACACATTAATTGCTCATTGCAAACAAGTACTTTCAAACGGCCGGTTTCCAGACTACTGAACATGAACTCATGCTAAAAAATCACAGTGGTCCGTGGAATAGAAAATTCGGCAATACCAAGACGCTTTTCACATTACTCATACATTCTATAGAACACTGAATATTATGAAACTTGTCTGGTGAAAATGGTGCAGATAAATTCCAAGTGTTTGCACCTAATCGCCAAAACTTGTCAATTTTCTAACACAACTTTACAAAAAAAAAAAATGTGACATTAGTGGCACTTTTGCATGCATTAAGAAAACAAGATAAATTTGCACCTGATCAATTGGGTCTGTGAGCTCAGAAAATGCATTACCAATCTCACGACCACACATGAAAAGTTCAAATCGCTCGGTAAGACCAGCATGCCTAGAGCAAGAGAAAAGAAAAATTATGTTAATTACAGTTCATTGTAGAAACTGAACTCTCCTCAGATCATCAAAATAACAATATAAACAATTCTTATCAAAAGGTCATTTGTAGCAGTAAGGCAGTAACATAACATTACAAGGGCGGTATGTAACTATGCACCAGTGTTTTGAAAACAGGTCTACCAGGCGTCTAGGCCGTTTACAAGGAACAGGGGCCCCTAACTGTTGCCGCATAATCGCCAGTTAGACCGTAATCGGGCCGGTTACACCGTAATCAGGCCGTATAATCATTACTAGGTGGGTGACCGAACGAATACCCCTTACCGCTTTTTAGAGCCTTGCTAATGCACATGTGCAAGCAAAATTACTGGAACTTTCAGAACAGCGGCATGACCTAATAATGATGTGGCCTTTAGCATCGCATTATCAATACAACTTTTTCTAACATGGATGGGCCCAATGGATGCGTCGAGTCCAAATGAACCCAATGCAAATTTTACATGACTTATTTCATCTATGAATTTATATTAAAATGTGACTCTTAAAAGGAACAACCCAGTTGGTATTTGGGCAGTTTTAAGGGACATGTTTGAACAGATGGACTGCATACTCTTGTACGCTTTGTTTTCTTGAGCACAACACTGGGCTCCAGTTTGATAATTATCTATATGGTGCCTACTGACATTCATGAAAGGATAGAAAAAGTGTTGATACCTTAATGAACATGGCGTAGTTGCCAGATTGCCATTGCCCCCTCCTCTCTTACTAAAACATACTATTAATTTCTAAATAAGTGGTGAGGCCTTGAAAAACTCAGGGCCTTGATTTAAAGAAGGCAACAGGGTTTGATCAATGGTACTTGAATAACTATAAACTATTCTGTACATCTTTCACTACTTTTATAGTTCTTGAAATAGGTTTACGTCAAATTCCAGATGTGAGCATTGAAAACCAATGAAAATGAATGTGTTTATTCTAAGAACATTTTGGAAACTCAGTTCATCTGTAGCATTGTGGCAGTCATTTTGGACTTTAGAAGCATGTTCACATGTAGGGCTGGAAAATAAGCTCGTGGCTCGGCTCGGGCTCGCCCGAGCTTGGCTCGGCTCGCACAGGCTCGTGGCTCGGACCGAGCTCGAGCCGAGCCTATTTTTCAGGCTCGCAAAAACACCGAGCTGGCTCGGCTCGGCTCGCGAGCCAAATTGGCTTGGTGGCTCAGTCCATGTAGGGAATTTAGTATGACTAATGACTTGTATTTTCAAAAAAAAGATGATGAGGGGCATCACTATGACATGTGGATGCATATATGTTCCAAACTTACATGGATTAACAAAACAAATGTTAGCATAGGCAAAGCATGCAAGTATTTCATATTTCTCTTGATAGTTGAGTCAGTGAAGGAAACCTTATATATGTCAAACCAGTATGTTCTCTTCACAGAATACATGACACGCAAGCCAGGCAAGATGGAGTATGCGTAACAAGCTGTTCCTATATGCTGCCATGGCCTGGCTCGGCGACGAGCCGGCTCGCGAGCCAGGACCGAGCCGAGCCGAGCCGCTCTTTCGAGCTCGTCACACATCGAAGCCGAGCCTGGCTCGGCCACACTGCCGAGCCAGCCTGCCGAGCCGAGCTCGGCTCGTTTCCAGCCCTATTCACATGCACGGTAGCATGTAATCTACTAGTCTCAAAGCATAGGTTCTACTTTGAAAGACATTTTTATTTGAAAATGAGTAGTTTCAGCTGATAACAATAAACAAACAGAGGCATATTATAGGAAAAAGCAAATGAGTAAGTCCAAATAACAGTAATTCTGAACAAGTAGCTTTTTTCCAAATAATAACTTTCTGGAAAGCACATTACCTCCGATGTGGTTTTGCCAATGGTGATATCTCAACTGGGTAGTCAAGAACAAATGTTGGTTGTACAAGAGTTGATTCAACAACAGTCTCAAAGACCTGACATATGGTGTAGAATTGTAAAATCAGACTCTCCATGAGATTAAGTTTAATCACTCTAATGACGTTTAGCACATGATATAGGATGTTACTATGCATAGAAAATCCTGCAGTTTTGAAGGGCAGGATATTCCACTCTGATTGCAATATGCTATTTAGCCACCAGCCTAGCAATCCTACAGCAACATGAAATGCTACCATAAACTGAACTTAGATGCATGCTCCTAACCATAGTTACCGGATTTGAGGCAACCACCGGCGAACCACGATCCCGATCACGTGATCTGATTTGCGGTTCATTGGCGATCTGATTCACAGTGGTGTGCCATACGGTTTGTGCGGATGAGGAAACATTAGAGCATCTCCAGCAAGGGCCCCTAAAACAGAGCCCCTATTTTGGATTTAGGGGCTCCCCCTATTTTTTTGGGCCCTGTTTTCAGAACACAATTCCAAAGAATGACCCCTAAATCTCAAATTTCCTATTTTTCTTTTTCTCCTATTTTGACATATCCGCTATGTATAATCTTCATTTGACATCACTAAAATTCAATCACAAATATTTGTAATACATAAAACATAAGCATACTAACATTTACAATTTAAAAACATGATATTTAAAATTTAAATTTAAAATTTTGAAAACATGATAAAATTTTCGAAGCCTCTTATGTATTTCCCTATCTTCAATAATAAGGGTTGTACTCGTGTCCCTGGAAATTAGGGCTGAGGAGGCAAATTTAGAGGCCTCCTAATTTTAGGGGCTTGAGTAGGGGCCCCCTGGGAATTGGGGCTGAGGAGGCAAATTTAGGGGGCCCCTAATTTTAGGGGCTTGAGTTGGGGCTCTGCTGGATCTGTTTTTTTTACTACACTCCCTATTTTAAGGTTTAGGGGCTGGTTTAGGGGCTCTGTTGGAGATGCTCTAAGAGAGAAAAGAGAGGAGTACACAAGGGGGAAGGATGACGACAGCTCCATCACCTTCGCTGTCTCCTCCGTCACCAACACCGCCTCCATCACAACCAGAGGATGCCGTCGCCACTAGGGCATGCTGCTAGGCGCCGTCGCGGTGGCCATGGCGGTCGGCAATGCAAAGGAGGGAGGAACAAGGCGGTGGGAGAAGTGGGAGTGGAGTGGAGACGGCGGCGGCAGGAGCTGGAGAAGATGACACATCGGGAGGAGTGGACGCATAATGAGGGCGGCGGCAGGCAATGGAGAAGGTCAGGACAGATGAACTAGTTTTAGGGGAAAGGCTTCGTCGGGATGGGCTGGTTGAGCTGTTTGGGCTGGACTAGCCGAGCTGCCCATGCTACATCTTTTCTCCTTTTTTTATTTTTTCTAGCGTTGATAGATGTAAACCCTATTCGGTATGGTTGGAACTTTTTAAAAAAATAATTTTTAGTTGAACTGCTGGGTTAAAAGGCTGTACAGCTGAGCTGAAAAGATTTGGTGTTTACGTCCTGTTTGAAACGGCTTCAGCTTCGGCTTCTGGCCTCTTCCGCTAGTATTTTCGCAGCTAGAAACCAAAAGCCAGCAGCTCATTTATACTACAAAAAGCTGAAAGCCAAAAACTGGTCCAAGGTAGCTTCTTATAGCTTCGGTGGGTTGGAGTTATGACTTTACCACTAGAGTTCAAAAAAAATTACCCCTTCCCACCTAGTATAAAATCACAAACCACACCACTCTCACCCTCATTTCCAACCCATATCCCTCATACCTGAAAGTATACTAAAAAGCCAAACTGACAAACACCAAACCTGTTCAGCCTAGTCATGCAGCCCTTCAGCCATACAGGTCAGCTAAAAGCTACTTTTCAAAAAATCTCCAGCCGTACCAAACAGGACCTTAGTATAGCTTTTAGGTGTGAGGGATGTAGGTTAGGAATGAGGGTGAGAAAGATACGGTTTGAGATTTTATACTTAGTGGAAGGTGTAATTTTCTTCAAACTATAGTGTTAAAATTATAACCTCAACCCACGGAAGCCGTATAAAGTTACTTCAGACCAGCTTTCTGGTTTCTGGCTACGAAAAAACTAGCCGTTTGAAACAACTTATGGCTTCCAGGTGATAGAAGTCAAAACTGAAGCCGTTGCAAACAGGGCCGTAGAATCTTCTGAGTTCAACTTTTACAGCTATGTAAGGATCCTTTGTGTATAAACCTCTGTGGTCTGCTAGTGTTTTAATCTCGATCGAGAAAAAATATGATGTAAATATGATGTATACCATAGTTAGCGTACCGAAATCATCGGGTTCGTGAACCCCATCTTAGATTGGAGAACCAAAGAGGTATACCCCATCTTAGATTCGAGAACCAAAGAGGTATACCCCCGATGAACCCAATTTTTGTGAAGTGGCGTACCACAAACTGCGAATATAGTAAATATGCTCCTAACCTGGAGTGTGGAGTGGTACCCAAGAAAGCATCATGTTCATAGTACTGAGTTTGAGATGTGCATATTCACCAAATTTCAAAGCCCGTAAACTGTATTAGTAAACCACCACAAGTATTTTATTAGTTAAACTTCCTAAGATGTCATTTATATCCATAAGAAACTAAATCCTTAATGGAAGGATTCATTCCAGAAATATAGGAAACAGAGACAACAACTAACAGCAGATTCAGTAGTTCACTCCACATAGCAGTAACTTTGGTTTGTATAATTATTATAATTCTTTGTGTAACCTCACAGTTGTGTACTGTTCCAGATTTCTAAACCGCTGATCGCAAGTTGTGATGGCTTGCAGTAAGGAATCATGCCAATCAAATTAGCATCTACAGGCAACATATTGCTTGATGCAAAATGTGGCATATAGGTTTGCTGAATCCCAACCAGAGCATCAAGCATTTATGCCAGCTGGAATGCTGGCCTGCAGCCTCACGCCCTCACACTAATGACAAGGCAAGAGACAATTGCAGATTGATAGTCCACTTTAGCAAACTTTGGATTCTCTAACTAATATTTTACTTTCTTTTTCTAGGCCTACAATCTGATCCAACCTGTTAGTGATTTTGAATGCTTGTGTTTGACCAGCCCCTGGGGTCGAGGGATGATAAAAAGGGCCGTCAAAATGTTGAAGGTCTAAAATGGACTCAAGCCCAAAATTAAGGAACCAAAAAAGTACTCTCTTCAGAAAATCTCAAGGCATCACCAGAGTAAGTACTGAAAACAGTTGTAGAAAACTAAAGCTTCCTGATACCTCATTAAGAACATGCCCAACGGATGAACAGGCTTGCAATGAAGTATTCTCACTGCTTTCAGTTTTGATCCCTAAGAGTCCTCTTGCAGCATTTTTAGCAGATTCAACATCTTCTCCAAAGCTATTAAGGTCAATTCCAGTTGCTTCTTTGACAAGAGAATGCATGGTTTCCCTCCTCCACGGTCTTTCAAGGGAGATTTCAGTTCCCTGCTTAATATTAAACAACACACTGTCAAGTTATAAAAGATAGAAGTGCATTAAGTGTTAAATATGTGTGTATGTGTGCCCAGTGCCTATCTGCATAGGTACCCCAGGTCAGGAAAACAAGACCCAATGCCAGACTACTAGTACAGCAGCATAGATGCCAAGACTAATTGCTAATGTGTTCTACACAGATAAAAATGACAACAAAAAACAAGTTTTGTAGTAAATCAGTGATATAAGCAACAAACGATGACATGATTTTGCTGTGATACATCTCCAGACAATCCAAATTCACAAAATGCAGTTCAATATATGCTCATACTATGGTAGAGTAAAGAGTAAGACTCATCACCTGGTAATCAATCTTAAGTTTGCCATGAGTAGCCATAGCGCATCGAGTTACGATTTCTTCGGCCATATTCATCATGCTTTCATAGTCTGAATATGCTTCATACATCTAGCTTCCAAATATAAGACAGCGAGTCAGACCTCATTTAAAGTAGCACATTCTGCAAGCAAAAAAGGGAGAGAAAGGAAAAGGAAAATGCAATGGTAGAGAAAAACAGTAAGCTACAGGATAGGATGAACTGATGAAGGAAAACATGATATGTGCATATTGAAGAAAAAAGATTAATTCTTTACCTCGATAGTGGTAAATTCAGGATTATGGCGAGTAGAAATGCCTTCATTCCGGAATATTCTTCCAATCTCATAAACCTTATCAAGCCCTCCAACCTGCATTTTGACAACGATACTCATAAACTGGAATAGAAGATGGGTGCCAGGGCCACCTTTCAAAATTGTAAGAACACGTATTAGTTGCCCCCAAAATTATAAGAACTCATAAACTGGAATAGCCCCTTAATGCCTCTCGTTTTTACCCCCCTTCAAATACTTACGAACAGATGAATAAAGGAGTAAAAATATGGTGTAAAATTATAAATTCGAATTTTGCTCCAAAAGGTAAAGGTCTAAGAAAACTGTAGCTTGACAATATAATTTCATTATACATCTTGTGATTATTCTAGGAAACATATTGAGATAAATTTGATGTTAACGGAGTAGAGAAAAGTGCACATGGACAATCTGGAAAAGGAACATACAAGATTATTGATAAACAATTGTATTAACAATTTAAAATACAAATTAATATCAACTTAACATAACAATAGTGGCGCATGTTAGATATGATTCTTCTACAACAACAATCAAGCCTTTTGTCCCAAACAAATTGAGGTAGACTAGAAACGAAACCCAATCAGAGTCAATAGAACCCCTAAACCGTCAATCTTAGGTTATGGTTCCAGTACATGGATCGCTAACTTCCATGCACTCCTATCCAACACCAACTCTTTGAATATATTCTAATCCCTCAAATCTCTTTTAACTACTTCACACATCAGTCTCAGTCGACCTCTGCCTCTTCTTATGTTTTCAAGACGACTTAAAATTTAACTACGCACCAGTGTCTCCGAAGGCCTCTGTTGGAGATGTCCAAACTATCTCAAACGATATTGCACAAGCTTTTTCTTCAATTAGTGCTACCCCAACCCTATTGGGTATCTCATCATTTCAAATTCGATCCCGCCTTGTATGACCACAGATCCATCACAACTTCCACATCTCTGCTATGATCATCTTCTGCACATGTAGTCTTTTTATCGCTCAACATTCCGCTCCATACAAAATCGCAGATTTGAGGAACTTTTCTATCACATAGGACACTAGATGTTTAGCGCCATTTCATCCACCCTGATCATATCCTATGGCTCACACCTTCATCAATCTCGCCAACACTCTGTAGCATTGATCCTAAATATCAAAAAGTTTCTTTCCTGGGCACTACTTTTCCGTCCAAACCAACTGATATGATTCTTCAACACTTTCTGAAATTTTACTTACAGGCTGCATACCCAGCAGTACATTCTCTCATTGAAATGGAAGCGAATGTATCACAGAAAAGAATATTACAAAGACTAAGTTGAGAAAAAGGCACAACTGCCAAAAAGTAGAGAATAAAAAAAACTGCATTGTAACCTCACCAGCATCCTTTTCAAATGCAGCTCTGTTGCAATCCTCAAGTAAAGATCTCTTTGCAGTGAGTTATGGTAAGTTATAAAAGGTCTTGCTTCAGCACCGCCTGCTGCACCCTATTTCTCCCATTCGAAAAAAAAGATCAGAGAAGACATTAATAATGATCATAAATAAAACAATAATACAAAGGAACACAATTATTTCTTAATACTATGCAACTAGATTGTGGCATTGGCTTGGTTATGTTGATAGCATTATTAAAAGAATTAGATCGGACATTAAATGAACTATATTTTTTTTAGCTTTGCCTACACGACTTTACATTTATGATGAAGATTCCTTGTTTTCTACCATAGCAAACATTCGTAATCATTACAGGTTCTCATGATTTGTCTAAGAATAAGTATAGATTATGCATGTCTGAGATGAAGTTAGAGAAGCTTTACATGTTTTTTACTCAACTGTGTATAGGTTTTACCAAGTTCAGATTTCAAGTAGAACAAATCAAGTTGTTAGTGGTTCTTGCTTGTATGTATGTACTGTACAATAGACTTAATACAATATAAGCCGTAGGAAACAATTGCCTTGTTTTTGAGACACACACTACCCTTTTTGACAGAATTGCTAGAGGGGTAGTTGTGAGGTGGACAAAAGTGTAGTGCAACAGTGAGAATACCAACAAGTAAACTTAGGGCTGTCAACAAGCCAAGCTCAAGCACGAGCCCAGGAGGGCTAGCCTCTAGCTTGTCAAACTTGAGATTTTCTTACTGCCCTAAGCAAAAGTAAAGTAGATTTATTTTTTAAGATATTAACTGCTGCATTAAACACAGTAATCTCAGCCACAAGGGTAAGTGGTGACTATACCTCAGCTAAATAAGAGATTTCCAACATTTGGACACAGAATCTTAGGCCCTGTTTGGTACGGTTCCAGATTCTAGTAGAAACAGAAACGGTTCCAGATTCTTGGTAGAAACGTTTCAAGTAGAATCTGAATCACTGTCTGGAAACCGTTTGGCTAACTGTCTGGACTCTGTGAATCAGGGTGGAACGGGATTGAGGGTGATTCAACCCCGGTATGGAAAAAGAAGAAACGTTCCGAGGAGAATCGTTCCGAGCTTTAGCACGTTTGGCTGGGTTTCTCCCAGATTCTAGTATAAACGGCCCGGTTCCAAGTTGCCAAACGGGGCCTTACCCTCACAAGCGTGCCTTGAGCACTGGAACCAAAGACCTATCGAAGCTAATTTGACATCAAAAGCAAGAGACCCAAAACAGCTTGCTTTGCCCACTTAGCTTTGGCCCAAATGAGGGCTAGGGTAAGGCTAGAACACATGCACAAAATCAGGTCTGTGAAGCCTTAGTGATTAACAGTTGGAGGGCACATATGTTTGATGTTACACATAATTTGCTGGTATGACTGTAACATCCCAATTTTTGCTTTTCTTGCATTTGTTGTGCCTTGTGAATTTTTGAGAATTTTCTGAAATTTATTTGGATTATTTGGAATTAATTTGAATTATGCCTTTGGTTAAATGTATTAAAAAAAATTGTTGGAAATATTTTATTCGAGTTCAAAATGTCTCAAAATATTTTTCAAAATTTTTCTAATATTTTTACTATTTTTCTTAACTTAAACTATTTTCTAGAATTATATTAAATAGAAAAAAATCAGTAAATAGCCTAAATAGTGTTGGGCCAAAAACCGAGACGGGCCCAGCCCAACCCGCGCCAGCCTGCTCGGCCCGACCGCCCGTGCAAACCCTAACCCTGGGATCCTAGCCGCCGAATCTCGATCTAACGAATGGGAATTGTCCACATTGCTCGTACTTTGTGAGCTGTTGGATGGAAGCCACGTGGACACACGAGATGGAGCCACCTCATCCCTACCGTATCGCCGCCGGACTCCGCCGCCGCATCGGTTATGCCATGACTTCCATGCGGTTTTCTTGGACGTCGAGGCCTATTTAATGCGCCACAATATCACCTCGGGTAGAGCACTTCATGCCGCGTCTTTTGCCCTAAGCACTACCGCCTGATCCACCGCCGTCTAGTTGTACGAGCTCGCCGAAGTTCAAGACATTGCCGCAGTGCATTCTTTCCGTTTTCACCGTCGTTGAGCCGCCTCCGCCGCAAGCAAGCCCAAAGCTCGACTCACCTCATCGTGCCGAGTTTGCTCGTGCCTTGGGTGTCGTCGAAGCGTCCCCGGAGTGCCGCGCCCGTGGTCGTCGTCCTCCGTGTTGAAGGGGATCTCACCGTCGTCAACCACCGTGCCCACCGTGCCACGCAGAGCTTCGTCAACCATTGGATCAACATCGTGTGGCCCTAGTGAGTCCACACGTCGCGCATCTGTGCCATTATTTCACCGTAGATCAATTAGATCTCAGCCATTAGATCTTAGGGTGAGCGATGTAGATTGAGCCGCGTGGGCACCGTGATGGCTTGCCACGTGCCCTCGGCCGTGCCGCCAATCGGATTAATCTTGGCAGTCCAATTCAAACTGTACATCCCAGATTGCACCGTACGGTGAACCAATCCTTAGCTGCCACATGGATGCACAGGAATTGAGGCGTCACAGCCAAGCCGGTTGCCGCTGACGTCAGCTATGACATCAGTGATGATGTCACCTGGCTGGACCCATCTGTCGGTGCCTTTGAGCCGTGGACCGAGTTCACCGTGGACTCGGCAGTGCCCGTGGACCAAGTCATGACCTTGGGCCCACATGTCAGTGTATTAAAGATTTTCCAGAAAAAATATTTGTTTATTAATTAGTTTATGATGTCACTAGTGACATCATAATTAGGGTTTTTCATTTGAAAATTAATTCAGTTGGGAATTCGAAATAGCCATGAGCCCGTGACACGTGTCAACACGTGATTGGGCCACGTGTCACCGTGACATGAGCAAGACGTCATATTTACATTTTCTGTAGAAAAATATTCCGGCCAAAAATCCTTTTTGGTGCTGACATCAGCATGACATCATAAATGCTATCTTCCGGTACAAAAATAATTCAATTAATTCGGTTTATTCTTTTATTTGTATTTTCAAACTTCAAATAGTTCGTTCTTGCTCATGCGTACATCGATTGAGGTGATTCCAAAGCCTAAAAATTTGTAAAATTATGCTCTATTTAATGATGAATTTGATTTGATTTTTGGAGTTGATTTTGCTCTCCATTTTTTGTATTTATTTGTTTATTTATTCGTTACGCGTAGACGTTGAAGTGCCCGAGGGGTTCGAAGGTGAAATGCTAGTCCAAGAACAAGGTCCAGAGCAGGAGCAAGAGACTTTTTCAAGACAAGTTGTGCTTTGACCATGTTGATCCCATGTTTTAAAATTATCTTGTTTCAAATTATTGCATGTTAATTCAAATTAAAAATGATTTCAATTAATTGGGATTTGATAATCAACCCACTTGATTTATGTCCACATTGTCATTATTATTTGTATGCCATGATCATTTATCACCGTAGGATTGTTGTTTATTAGTTGGATATACAAATTTAATATTGATTAATGGTCCATGCAATGTGTTTCTAAAATGATGTGCCATATGCTGCCACATGCTGATGTTGATATGTAGAGACATGTGTTGTTCTACATGGATATTAAATTGTTGTTGACATGTGTTGCACAATAATCAACTGGGGTGAAAAATGATTTAGACTGAGGCAAGTGGCAAGAGACTGTGTGTCATAGTAGGCCTATGTGGTAATGGGTTGATGAGGGGGGTGAGGGCTGTGTCCCAAATGTTGAGAATGGGAAGTCTTGCCTTGGTCAATTAAGGATTTAACCTTCCAAGCCTTTAAACTGGGCTAAACATACAACCATATGTCTGGAAATGAGATAGACCTAGCTGGTTAATTTGTGATGTCTAGATTTTGGTGCTGTTGATGTGGTGTAGGTTCTAGGTGTACGGGTAGACTCACATGGCAGCGGGCAGTACTGGATTTAGACGGAGCATTGTAAAAGCTCTATTATGATCTCTCATTCATATACTCTTGTATGGTGATTCACGCCAGACGTGGTGAGCTGATCATATATTGTGAGCAAAGTGTATAACCTCTGCAGAGTGTTAAAACTATTCGAATAGTCGTGTCTGCAGTATTGGACAATGCTCGGGAAGTACATTCAAGGGTTAGATCTTGAAAAATAAAACTTGGGGAAAAGAGAGGCTATGTGCCCCCACTGAAAGTAATGAAATTGGTTAGGTTGTGTGCCAGTAAATCTTGGAAAATAAATAAGAAAGTTATTTAGTAATGGTATTTGATTTACAATCATTTCAATCTATAAATGTTAATCATTTGTAAATATTGCTTTATGCAAAATAACCACTTCAGCCATTTAATTGGAATAAGCCATGCACGTAGAATAGACTTGTATTCTGTGCATGACATGCTGAGTGTTTAATGTAAACCCCCTTACAACAATTCAAACACCAGTTCAGGAGAAATCTACGCCAGCTCTTGAGGAGAAGTTCCAGGAGAAGCCAAACAATTAGGGTGCGAGCCTTGTCAGTTACTTGTGGCATATTGATGGATTACTATGAGTTTTCATTTCCACTGCAGTTTTCTTTATTTTTGAGTATTTACCCTGCATGGCATATTATTGTAAGTTGACCATAAGGTTGACCAAACATATTATATTAATAGATGAAGTCTTTATTTAATATTCGGTTGTGTATGATGGTGATATTTCATATATGTTGAGACTGTGTGCGCTAGTGTGATCCTAGATTAGTGTTGAATACACAGAGGGTCCGGATTTGCATATTCGAGCCCGACAATGACCTTAACACTTAGAATAGAAAGAGAAAAATTAATATATGGTTAGCAAGATGAATACAAGCCATTCATCTATTTTGTCTACATGACCCCTGTTTCTCTATTTATTATCCGACCACGCTGTAATTTCAATCAGAATAAGCAGCACTATCAATTTAACCTACATAGTCTCATTACTGGCCTCTTATCAAGCCAGCAATCAAATATTACGATGGTGATTAATCCTGCAGAGCAATAATTTAAAGAATATGCAGGAAGAAAACCTGTAGAACCGGAGTTTCAACTTCAATGAAACCAAACAATTCCATTGTCTTGCGAATTTCAGAAACAACCTATGAGAAAATGAAAATAGCTAAGATAACCATAAAAACATGAAAATATCTAAAAAAACATAAAAAAAAAATAGCTTTTGTATATGATGCCGGCCCCATCACTATTCATCAAACCAGGTGCTTTTAGATAATGTTGAACTAATCTTATTATGTAACAGACTACAAATTACAGAATCCCACAATTTCCCTTTGCCTCCCTAAGAAAAATGTGTTTCTCTGACTACATAAGATTTGATTTAAATTGAAGTTGCCAAATTAAAGCACAGGGCCTATTTCATTTGAAACAAGTGTTGCCAAAATTTGGTGGCTTTGACTGAATTTGATCTGTGCTTGGTTTGCTGCCAAAATTTTGGCAACATTCCATCCTCATTGGCATCCTGGTTCGTTTCCTGCCTACCCCACCAAATCGTGGGCGACCAATTTCAAGACCAAACTTTTGCGCAACTTGGAAGGCAAATTTGGGCACAAACAAAGCAGGCCCAATATTTCCAGTGAACAAACATCAATAAGAGAGTTGAGTTTTCCTTATTAGCCCCTATCTACTTCACAGAATTAGCTTCAACAAAAGCTAAAAGGCAATTCCACACTCCATGCAGTCAGTACCTTTGCTCTAGTTCGGAATACATCAGCAACCTCAGGATTTGCAATCATGTCCACATACCTATCATTAGTTACAAGTAACACACAAGATGACAAGATGAGTTTGAATTTTGGAACAAAAGAAAGTAGTTGCCACAGATACTAAATCAGTGATTCTAAAGACATAACAACATAAGTAATTCATGTTTAATCAATTAACTAGAGAAGTAATTCACGTTTAATCAGGTATGTAATGCTCAGATCTAATTGCAGTTTAAACGGCATTCATCGTGGCAGCAGCAGGCACCACCAAATGTAAGCAGTAAACAATTAAAAAGAACCATTGTATGCTTCAAGCCATGATAACAGGGTGTGATCTGTAGTGTCAATATGCAATATACTAAAAACGATCGATATAATTTGGCTATATCTTGGGAGAAGATTTTCCACATTTATATTTTAATGGGTACTCCACATAACTGAAATATGAATGCTAATGCCACAAAATTCTCAAAATAACAATAGAACTTTCCAAAATAGGGTGATAGCAGCAGGAATCAACCAAATAAAATATATTAAGATCCAAAGCCATTAATAGCTGCACCAAAGGTTTGAATGGAGATAACACACCACAGTATTAAATGGGTGATAGTCAGGAACAGAAGAACATATATGATTAAAAAGATAAAGCAAAATAAAAGGTAACCTTTGGCGATACCGCTTGTCCACATCAGTTAAGCCATGATACTTATCTGGTAGTGGGAGTAAGGATTTTGTAAGGATTTCAAACTTTTTCACGTAAACAGAGAGTTCCCCTGCAGTGAAATCCACCATGTCAAATTAGAGTATAGATTAACAACAGGACTATAGTAAATATTGGATTAACAATATTGAGATGTATGCGATATTATTAATTCCTCAAAAAAGGATTTGAAATTCACTAATCACCTATATTGAGTGACTTAAACTTGCTTACATCAGTTTGTAATATTTACCTGTTATAAAATATAGGCTTTAGTCATTCACAGACACTTTTTGCACAATTCTAATACTACAATATCAGTCATAGCGCTAGTACCCCAGGCAAAGTTCACCATATCGATATCGCGATATTTTTTGGGGAAAAAATTCAAAAAAAGAAAAAATCAACCGGTATTCACCGATAATCGCGATATTTCCTCGATAATCGCGATACTTGCCTCGATAATCAGCCAACCAAGTGAACTTCCTTGATAGTCGATTTATTGAGCGATTTTCGATCGATAATCATTCGATATACCTCGATAATTATTCGATATGCATCAATAATCGCGATATTTGCGTCGCATGAATTTTTTTAGAATTTTTTATTTTTTTTAATTTAACCGGTTTACCGACCGGTATCTAATATCGTACCAGCTCAATAAGGTCAATTATCATGATATTCGAGCGATAATCGACAATAACTTGAACCCTAACCCCAGGTCCATAATATTTTGTAGCATTATATTATCTAGCTGATTATCAGTCACAATGTTCTAAATAACGATAAACAATTAACGACCGGTCACCCCACCTTTTAGTATTTATACGGTAAGCGGCCTTGTAAACGGTTTTACTATTTAAAATTCAGAGAAATATATACATGTGTTTGAGTAACAAAATAAGCATCTAATTCATCTTATTCCATGTATAAAGAATGGAACTACTAGGCTATCAACAATTGCCCACAGTGGTGATATGAATAAAAAAAGATGACATGATATGAATGTAATTAAAGAATCATAATTGAATGAATGAATAGCTCAAGTGGTAATGAAAAGCAAAGTTAGTATTCATCTCATGTATGTCATAATGTTCTATGTCATATAGCAATCTTGCAACTTTACCCAAATAAACGACCGATAAAACACGCTTATTAAACGTTAACGGCTGTTAAACCGAATAAACTGCTCGATAAAATGGACAAACCGTTGAAATGTCCATAAACATAACGGTCAGGGGATCTTTACTGTTTTAACGGCCATTTACAAGGCCTTAATGGCCGTTATTTAGAACATTGATGAGTCATAGCCCCAGTACCCAGGTCCTTACAATTATGGGGGTGTTTGGCAGAGCTTCAGCTCCACCAAATTCTTAGAGTTGGTGGAGCTGGGTATTCCTAGCTTCACCAAATTCGTGGAGCTGGAGCTGTGGGTATATTAAGAGTGTTTAGATGGGTCATCTTGTTTACATTTTATAATAAAATTATAAACTTAAGTCACTTTATTGTAGTCTATAAGTTTCAACTCTGAGGTGGAGCTGAGATCTGAAGCTCTGCCAAACAGGGCCTATGTAGCATTTTATTATCTAGCTGTTTTGTCTTTCTTTCTTGACACCCCTTACCCTATTTTGTTGTTCTTTCTGAAACAGTGAACCGGTGGACAGTGGACTGGTTGCTTAGTTTAAATAAACACAAACCAGATGGCTATATAAAGAACTCACATGGATTTACATCAAAATATCAAATGGATAATTTTTAAACAGGAAGAGAATTTGAGCAGCATGATGGTGATTGGTGAAACAATGGGAGCCCAACTTGCAAAGTTGAGGTTTAAAAGCATGGACAGCCAAATTAAGAATTATATGCTAGGGTGATTCTGAGCAAATAACCAGAAGCGCGCACTCGCAAAAATGTTATGCTATGCTGCAAACTAAAGCCGAATGCTGAACGGTGAATTCATCAGTGTCATCACTTAGAGAAATATAATAGTCAATACTCCTGCATCAGTAAAAGGATTTTTTTTAATATTAAACCTTTTTCTGTCTTCTTTATGGACCCACTTGCACCTAAGATATCACCAATATCGATAAATGCCTTCAGTTGCTCAAATTGCTCCTCTGTAAGGCTGTCTTTCTCACAGTAAAGCTACAAATTGCCAAAAAGGAAGTCTTAAAAACATATATCCAGTGCACAACAAATATCTTCAACAGCTAAACAAATAAACACAAGTTTTAGTAGCTACTAGTTACAACAAACGTAAACATGATCAACCCCACTTCATTCTTCTTAGGAACAAACCAAACTCCAATAAGCAGAATAAATTTCATCTGAACAAGTATTACCATATGCTTGCATATACATAGTGACATGATGAATATTGGATCTTTGCCTAACGGATTTGGTGCCTTTGTCAGCTGCTACATGAAATTGGCTTACAAGTATAACACTATCAAGTAACATATTCACGCCCATATCACATTCTGAGGTGAGATGGGCTCCCATATTGACCTAGCAAAAATACCAAAGAGACTTGACAAGTTCACGTTAGTATGCAATTAAGAGTGTTAAGCGCAATCTTAAATTGACCTACCCAGCAAACTCATATTGACAAGTTCACATTATACAGATAGAATTAAAATTGGATGGTGATCAAACCACATTTGCATCCATATATACTAAGCTGGATTTGAATATGCTCGGATTCGAGTACAAATTGGATGTGTATCGGTACAAATTACATATCGATCATTGACTCATTTGGGTCAGATTTAGACATACATGTTCTTTTGTGCATCAACTAGACGATAATAACCTTATAAACTCCCATGAAACACAGCAAACCAATGTAATATGGTAAATTAAGATGGAGTAATATTGGACACTGAATTAAGTTCAAGGATTCATATAGAGAAACTATTATTTGAATGTAAATATTATTTGAATGTAAACAAATCAAAATCATATTTGCATCCATATATGACAGGTTCAAACACAAATTCGGCTAGAAAAGATATTTGTTATTAGAATGGGAAAATATAGAACACAATGGCAGTTTATCAAATTTTGCAATCAAATATTTCCGATAATTAGTATATGATTTACATCCCCTACATTTGACTGGCAAGAGAAGTCATTTCATTTGAAAGATTGAACCTGAATAGTCCCGGAATCATCTCGTATGGTCATGAATACAAGCTTTCCAAATGCTCTTCGGGCAACGATCCTCCCAGCAATGGAAACCGCCACCTCCGCGCAGACTTCGCCATTCTCGAGATGGGTGTAGCCCTCCTGAAGCTCCTTGGTTGTGTGAGTCCTGTCCCACTTGTACGCGTACGGCTCGTAACCCTTTCCTCTTAGCTCCTCAACCTAGCAAACCAAACAAGCTATTTATCAAGGGCAGATTGGTAGCAGTATCGACCACAAATTGGGGGAAGCAGAATGCACACCCCCAACGGTGTGGAAGCAGAGGCGCAGCATCTGTGGAAGCGAACCTTTTTGAGGCGAATGGCGCGGATGGATTCGCGATCGGAGGTGGAGGAGGATGAAGAGGCGCTGCGGCGGCGACGGTCCTGAGGGGGCTGCGGCGGTTTCGTGGTGGCGGCGGCAGGGGAGCAGCAGCGGATGTGGAGACGGAGGGGCCTCGCAGCCGAGGCGGCCGTGGCGGTGCCACCGGCGGCGCGGGAGGCGGCGAAGCCGACGATATTGGAGGAAGCCCTCCACACCCGCAGCGCCTCCATTCTTTCGGCTCTTCGCGTCTCCGGGGCTCCGGGCCTGTTAGATGGATGGACGGATGGGCTCGTTATCTTTGAATTTTGAGGCCACGTAGACCCTGCTCCGGTTTACATTACCGAACTGACACTCGAAAATCGCCCGGTGGTATAGATTTTTGTTAAAAATCAATAGAATCGATTAAAATTTAAATTTAAATTATTTTAAAAATAATTTACAAATAGACGGTTTTTACTGATTTTCAACCGATTTACGTCATAAATCGGTCACACTCAGCTAAAATTAAAAATAAAATCAAGAAAAATTTAAAAAAAATACAAAAAAAACATTAGAAATTTTGTAAAAATCAGATAAATACCCCCAAAAATCAGGAAAAAAAATTATAAATATATAAAAAACAAGAACAAAAACTCCAGTATGATATTTCCTATATTTTAAGATAATGTCAAGTTGTAAAGTACATATTTTGCAATGAGAGGTGCTTCCATGCTCTTCCTTCTAGTACAAGTTATACAAATTTTGAAGCAAGCGAAGGGGTAAGTAATCACCATCTACCCTTCATTCATGCTTTAATAGTTATACAATTTTTATAAGGAAGAGCATAGAAGCACCTCTCTTATAGAAAAAATTTCAGCATGATCTTTGCTATATTTTAGACAATCTCAAGTTATAAATTAAGCATTTAGCAATAATATATCAACAAATAACCTTTCATTTCAACATCATTCATAAATCAATCTAACAAATCCACAGCTTAATGTCCTTAGTATATGACATTTGAAATCAACATTTATCATTAAAATTGAATGTTTGCATTGTCTAGGCCACGCTGAAAGTATTCGCGAACTTCCAAAGGAACTCGGCTACAATGGATAATATTCGTACCGCGCCCTACCAAATATTGCTTTAATTGGGTTACACCGTTTTCTTTTTTCTCTTTATGATAGTACTTGATCAAAATTCGGTCTCCAACTTATCGCCGTACTCCCATACCATATTGATATGGTCTATCATCCTCTAATGGAACACAATAAAAAGTAAGCATGCATGCCTCCGAAGTCTTCAGGCTGCATGCATCTTCCTTTTTTCCCTAAAGACCGCATGGATATGCTTTCAAGAGCTAGGACGCGAAATTAATCTCAACATTTCTAACCATACAGGCATACACAGTGACGCAAAGTAGAATGTCCGTACTTGCGTCACTGCTAGCTTTGCGAGTATGCTGTAATAGCTAGCTAGGAAGAACAAATAGAAAATTTAATTTAAAATGTACTATCCATATATACTCCTAGGCTAACATATCGACCAGCAAGCAAGCTTACTTCGCCAAGAAGGACCCAAGCAACCTGCCCAAGAAGCACTAAGAATCACCTGTGCTGTCTCGGATTGAACAGAGTAATAAATCCCACAAATCCCGCTCTGCTACCCAAAAATCCCTACAAACAGAGCAACAAATGATTGGATTGAACCAAAAATCGATCGGCAAATCACGAAAATCGACACCGCCGTCACATACCAGGTGCCGTTTGATTTTTGGTACAGGGAAACGATTATCTAGGGCTCTCGAGCGAAAATCGAATGAGGGTAATAAAGCAAGCACTAAAAAGTTGTCTGAAGAGTTTCAAGTCAGAATTGAAGCAAAAAAAAAAGGTCATCATAACAGGTATGGTTCTGTCATTTACTCTTTTAAACTTTTGATTCTTACTAAGACATAGATCATGAGAAAAATTTCCACTTTCTTTTTAGAACCGCAAAATCCACTAGGGGCAAAAGAAACCTAGCTTGCCAAAGAAGTTGCCCTTAAAATAAAAGGTGACGAGCTAATGGCTGATATGCATAAGAAGATGAAAAAAAATGAAAGAGAATGAGAAACTCCTCAAACATGAAGTTGATAAACATCAGCAGGTCAATAAATCCTCACTGGTCTTCATTTTCAATCAGTTGAAGAGGATTGCAACAAAGCTGAAAGGAAAAGAGATAGGTTTGCCAGGCACTAACCTGTCTATGGAAGAGCTGGTCGGGGGATTCAACAATCAATTGAAGGGCATTCTTGATCATATCCCCAGCATGGCGGAAACAATGAGAGTTGTGTTCCGTTCTTCAATCACTGTCCAGTTTGGTGCTCTTTTCATGAAGTTAAGATACTCTTATAAGGATGCGGTCACTCTGGAAGCTTTGGCACCTAACCTATCATTCTCATCTCAAGAAAAACTAAATAGGACGTGCAGAGGTTAAATCTACTGTAGATTTGTACAAGAACAATGTAAAGATCACTTTTAAGTAAATGTACTGACTTTCAATGAGATGAAATGAAAATTTTCTTTGTCATATGTGTTATATTTACTTGTCTGCGTTTGAATTTTTTCTAAGTATATCACTACTAGCCCCCAACTGTTTGTGTACTGATCAACATCGTAATCGAAATACAAATAGTTCTTTATGGAGTACCGACCAGTTCGCTATTTGCTTTATACTTAGTATTAACTGGTAGCAGGTCGGAGATGAAGTCAATCTAATGAGTTTTCAATGCAGTAAGTAATGTCTTACATGAAAAGGCTCTATTAAAAGTCATCTCAGAACCCAACCAGCAACCTTGTATTTTGCTTAGGGAGTTTGATCGAATAAAATTTTGTGATTACTCATAATAATAGAAAAACAAAAAATAGTTTATATTTAACACCATAAAATTTTAAATGTAAAGTGTAAATTATATGAAATAACTTAAAATATTTACACATAAAACCTACAAAGATGTTGGATGTTCCATGTATTGGAAAGGATTGGGCCATTTTCCATAGCAAGCCAAACAAAACCAGGTCGGGTAATTGATACAACAGAAAAGAGACCTTCCCATTTGGAAGACAACTTATTTAAGTTAAACTAGTTTTGGTTTCGCCTTAAAATCAAGTCTTCCACATTAAGTGTTCATGGTTGAACTATTTTGTTGTAGTATCGTCTCAAGCCTTATAAGTAGGCTGCCGACATGATAAGTGCTCGATCTCGCTTTTCTTACAGGAGATTGATATCATCTTCACGTTGATTGTTTTGATCAACCTGTTTAAAAAGAGAAGTTTGTGTAGATTCTATTTGAGTTTCACTAGGCAATACAATTTCTGCTCCGTAGACTGTAGAGAAAGGTGTTTCTCTTGTAGCCCTACAGGTCGTTATGCGTACAGCCTAGAGAACTGAGTAGAAGTCATCCACGCAAGCCCCCGAGCATGTTTTTAGATGATCAAACATCATTTCTTCATGCCTTGCATGATTTAGCCATTAGCACGTTCTACTGTTCCGTTGCTTTGTGGATGAGCAACAGAAGCATAACAAATCTTTGTGCCTATTTTATCATAGTAATCTTGAAATAGACCACTAACGAACTATGATCTATTATCAGTAATTAGTCTACTAAGAACTTCGAATCTAGTGACTATATTCTTCACAAAGAATTTCTTTATCACTTTAGTTGTAATTGAAACTACGGGTTCAGCTTCGATCCATTTTGTGAATGTGTTAATAGAAACAAATAGGAATTTAAATCTATTAATTACTTTTGGTAATGGACGTACTATATTAATGCCCTATGCCGAAAATAGCTATGACAATGGTATAGTTTGCAGTTGATTAGCAGGGTGATGTACCTGTCGAGGATGAAATTGACACTGCTCGCAAATCTTTACAAGGTGCATAGCATCTTGTATAGCAGTGGGCCAGTAGAAGCCTTGTCGGAAATGCTTTCCTGACTAACGTTATATATGAAGCGTGTGCTCCACACAAGCCCCCATGTATTTCGTTTAGCAATGCTATCACTTGTTATTGATATATGCATTTTATTAGAACTCCATGAGTTCCCTTTCAATAAAAAGTATTGTTGAGTAATTTGTACATCCACGCCTTTTGAATTAATCTATCTTTTTCATGTATATTCTCGGGCAGTATCCCATATTCTAGATAGGCTTTAAATGGTTTAGCCCAGTCCGTATCTTGCTTGAGGACTCCGACCTCATTACTGATCGGAGACTCTTCTATGAGAGTATTTATAGAAGGTTTAGACATATATTAAAAAAATACACCTGTTGGAATAGGAGATCGTGAGTAGCCCAGTTTGGATAACTGGTCCGCTAAAAGATTATCTTTTCATGAAATATATTGGACTTCAAAGTCAATAAATTATTTTTCCAATTTCCCCACCTCAGCCAAGTAGTGAGACATTACCTCATCGGATGTCATGTATTCCTTGCTAGCCTAGTTTATGACTAATTGCGAAACACCTTTCGCTAAAAGCCATCGAACTCCAAGGGATTTATTTAGCTGCTCGAGGCCTGGCTAGAAAACTTTCATACTCTGCTACATTATTGCTAGTAGGGAATTTATCTGGATTACATATTGTAATTGGTCATCCTTAGGTGTTACCAGTACTATACCAGCCCCTAGTATCAGTGGTCAATATCAGTATAAAGTCCAGTGGTCGATATCAGTGGAATTCTGCTATACAGAAGGCTCACTGTTAGTCCATTCAGCAATAAAATCTGCTAGAATTTGTGACTTGATTGCTGATTGGGCAATGAAATGAATGTCAAAAGATCCAAGTTTGACTGTCCATTTAGCAATCCGATCAATTGCTTCTTGGTTACGGAGAATGTTAACCAAAGCAAAAGATGATGGTACTGTACTCCGATGAGATTGGAAATAGTATCTTATTTTCCTTGAAGCTATTAATAAGGAATAGAATAGTTTTTGAACATAAGGGTATCTCTCCTTATGCCCGTGTAAAACTTCACTTACGTAATAAAAGGTTTTTGAACCTTATCGCGTTCAACGACCAGGACAACACTAATCACATTATTTGTAGCCGTTAGATAGAGTAACAAAGATTCCTTTAGATTGGGTTATACCAACGTTGGTGGAGTTGACAAATAATTTTTAATGTCTTTGAAGGCCTTTTCGACTTCATCTGACCACGTTCTCCCGATCTGAATATAAAGCGACTGAGAGTAACTATCCGACCAATTAATCCTTATACTTATTTAACTGAAGAAGAATTTAAGGATTCAGTAGCACGAATCTTCTCAGGATTAGTTTTAATTTCACGTGAACAAACATGGAACCTTAGCAATTTGCTGGAAGAAACTCCGGAAGTATACTTTTTTGGATTTAACTTTATTCCATGTTTCTTCAAATTACAGAATGTTTTGGCCAAATCCGACAAATGGTTAGAGCTTTGCTTGTGCTTTACAATGAGATTATCAACATAAGCTTTGATATTTCATCCTGTCTGACTTATGAATGTTTTTTGCATAAGGCGTTGGTACGTGGCTCCAGTATTTTTCAGCCCGAATGGCATCTTCTAATAACAGTAGATTGCAAACAAGGTTATGAAGGAAGTTTCTCTTTTACTTCTCTTGTCATGCTTATTTAATGATAACCTGAGTATGCATCCAAGAAACTCATCAGTTCTCAACCTGTTGTCGAGTCGACCAACTGGTCTATTCAGGGTAAAGGAAAATTATCTTTCGGACAAGAGGTATTTAGGCTGGTGAAATCGATGCACGTTTGCCAATTACCATTTGCCTTCTTGACCATAACAGGATTCACAAGCCAATCAAAATGATCAACTTCGCGAATGAAGCTACCTTCTAAGAGTCTGTCCAACTCTTGCCGGATAGCTTCTTGCCGATCGGGAGCGAATCATCGTAGCTTCTACTTCACTAGTCGTATTTCAGGTCGAATAGCTAACCTATGCTCTATTACCTCCCTTGGGACCCAAACATGTCGGATGGTTTCCACTCAAATACATTTTTGTTAACCCGGAGGAAGGCAATGAGCGCGTCTTTCTATTTGACATCCATTTCTGACCCTATCCAAATAGTTTTTGACTGGCCAGCGGGGTCAGTGGAAAAAAGCTTTATTTGCTCATTTGGCTAAGGTTTGTCTTTTAGCCTCTTTGACTTGCAATGTTTGTCAACCTTGCAAGACTTATCTACATCATTAGTATCTCTTAATGGTAATTGATCGACAATTTCAAGTAATTTCGATCATAATTTAGTTCAGTAGTTGGATTACCATGCACCCTAATCACGCCTTTTGGACCAGGTATCTTGATGCTCTGTAGGGATGGTGAGTAACTGCCATAAATTTAGTAAGTAAAGGTCTACCCAAAATAGCGTTGTATGCAAACTCAAAGTTGACAATTTCAAATAAAATCAACTCAGATCTAAAATTACGGGCATCTCCAAAAGTGACAAGTAACACAATCCGTCCTATTGGAGTTACCGAAGATCAGGGGACAATTCTTTAGAAAGGATTTGTCACATGTCGGATCTTAGAACGAGGCATTTGCATTTCATCAAGAGCATGGATAAAAAGTAAGCTAATGAACACCCTCCATCAACTAAAACTCTTCCTACCTTGCAGTTACTAATTGTAGGAGATACTACTAAATGAAGCTCACGAGAAGCAAACATACCTTTTGCACAATCATTCTTGCTAAAGGTGATTGCGACATCTGACTACTTTGGAAAATCTAGTCTTCCTGATCGGGCATCGATGTTGTTGACTTCCCTCCCTGACTAGTCTTCAAAGGACTTGTCTTGAATTTTTTAAGCCAAGTGACGTTTGTGAGCCCTAGAGAAAAGGCTTTGTATTCTATATACAATCACAAACGTGTTCATATGTTAGGCATTTGTTCTGTATAATCAGGAGAACGAGGTCATCGTTGACCACGATTAATATTTTCACCTGGGCCAAGCCTGTCAAAAGCACTTCTCCTTCGTGGCTCGCTACTCTGTTGGTGGTTGGAGCTCTGTTGACGCTGAGTACACGAGGAATGATCCACATGGGAATCGATCAAAGATCTCATGGAAGGGGATATGCACTGTACTTCTGCAGCAGCTTCTTGCAGGTCAGCAGCTAAAGATCTCATAAGTGGTACATTATCTCCATCCATAGATTGATTTAAAATTGCACTAGTTATAATGCGAATTTTATCCACAGGAGTTTCATCTCATGAATTACTCGGAACCAAGTTTAGGTCTGGTGCCCTTGGACCCTACGGCGAGGTCATAAGGGCATATCTAGGATGACTCCCCGAAAGATCTTGCCTCTACGAGGTTCCTGGTTGGCTGTTGTATTAAAGACATCTTGCTTCTTCTACAGCCTTTTGTTTTGCAATCGCGAGACTCTCGCATTGCTCCTGGGCAGCCTTTTTCTGAGCTTCACGCTATTTGTGTTCCACTCATTATGCATCTATCTCTTTCGTGACGGAGGGGGTGAGTACTCACTCATCAAATGATGACGATGGAGTATAATCGAGTTCAATACCTTAGAGAAGATCTTCTAAAGATGAACTCTCATGTATGTCATTGTTGCTCTAGTGAGTTCGAACATAGGATATGTATCATGGTTCTCTGCCAATGGGATAGGGACAGGTATTGAGTCGTTCTTCCTCCCTGGTTTTTCCTTAGGAAGTGGCGCTCCCATCGTAGCCGCGTCCGGTTTAGATGAAATTTTCAAATGTGACAATTCCGCCTCAGTAACATATTCTAAGTAGAAGTCACACTTACATTCTTCTTCCTACACGCTTACTTTCTTCTTCCTACACGCTTACTTTCTTCTTCCTCCACGAAGTCATCAGCAATGAGGTGAGTGTAGTCGGCGAGATCAAATGAATTTTTCTCATCCATTGCTTCTGACAACAACACATTACCTTTTATGATCTTGATGGCTTGACACGCTACGACACTCTCCTTCTAGCGCCAATTGTCAATGTTCAAGACCAGGGGACCCCTAGATCGAGCTTACGAATGTAATTTGAGGTTGTCTTTGCGTAGAAACAATCAAAATAATAAAGATAGGATGAATGGGAATGCCTTTTATTTAGTCACATGTGTTTTACAAAGTACATGCTTCCGAATGGAGAACTAAAATCACTAATGCTAATCTTGCACTTCTCTTGTATGCGATTATGATTCCCATGTCCTTGCGTGGGCTTCCTATTTATAGCAGACTAAGGGATGGCAATTGTTATCTTCTAAGAGGTGTCTTCCCACCAATAGGTGTCTTCTCGCTGGAAGGTGTCTTATGACAAAGATGCGTCTTTTCATAGAAGTAATTTTCAATCAGTTGTCCGTACATGTCAAAGAGAATTTTTCGCATGATAACTGCCTCTCTGACCAATTATCCGGTCGGAGTGAGGGTTATTAAATGCCTGACCTATACGCCAGTCGGAGCAACTGAATGAGCCATTCTCGACTAGCACATGTATAGCTGATCGGGGTAACTAGGGCATACCATACCTTCGACTAGTACACTAGTCGAGAATATTTCTACGTGATTAAATTTAACTCTAGTTAAAATTATAACCAGGTAATGGGCCTTGTACACTAGTCGAGAATGTTTCTACGTGATTAAATTTAACTCTAGTTAAAATTATAACCAGGTAATGGGCCTTGAGGCTTATCTTTACTTATGGGCACTTTTTCTTTGTGACACCGTAAACCTAAAAAAGTAGAATATGACATATTAATCATTGTCAATAACTCGATTCTTTATTGGTTCGATTACAATTAGAACCCAATGAAATCTACACAGGTATGTCATCATGGTCATTCAACCTAACTTCGAGTTGCGTGTAAAGTACAATCAAAGTATCAAAGTATAGCAAGTAGTGCATCACTTACCCCGGATTGTTGGGTAGAAATATGTAATCTCTATCGCGTTGAGCCAGCAATGCATGTCCCATGTATTCCTCGATGGCTTTTAAATTTTTGTCCATTGTTTGCTTCGGACATACATGTATTTTTTTCCTACTTCCTTTCCTAACAGACAAAGAACCTTCTTGATTTTGAATGTGGTTGTCGACAACTTGTTTCCCTCCGAAAGCATGTCCGCTAATAGATAATAACGCCGTGAAACTCTTGTCAAACCAACCGTTGCTTGCCTTCAATTTCAGCAGTTCAACTACGACTGACAACTTTGTGTATTTGGACCTGCAGGCCGAGAATAAAGGTTTCTCTGACTCATCCATCAAGTCCTAGAATTTTCCATACTCTCTCATCATGGTTCCCTTCTGCATCGCGCAACATATGATTGAGGTTGTTATCATGCAACCTATCCTCATCGGAAGCACAATCGATATCATCTTGCATATCGTTGACTTTGTCAGCACGTTAATACTACCTTCTTCCTATATAATCTGTTATTCACCGTGATTGGCCCAACATGCATACTCCCCTTTGAAATCCCTTATAATAAGTGTGTTGCGATCTGCGTTGAGTTTCAAAATATCCTCAATTCTCATAGTCAATGCATGGACAAAACATAAATTGCACCCCTTATTAAACATATCCTCCTCTACAGCTCTTCAAAAATCAGAGACGCCATTAAGGTACTCAACACTTGCATGGTTCTCAAGTACATCCAGCTTCAATCCATCTACGCATGCATATAACAATTAGTGTTAAATATTGAAGTAAACTATGTATGATCTTTTACTATATGAAAACCTAGCAAAGTTCCTTCATACAAACTAAAGGTAAAATGTAACCTCTTTCAGAATATTAATGAACCAAATAAAAAGTTTAAGGAATTCCCATATACCCCTATCAGAAAAATAGGTTGTACACTACACTTAGGATAAACAATTCAAAAAGAAGTATCTTTACCAAGCAATATATGTGCAACAAAATTGGGACTAAATGTTTAATACTTACTATAAAAAGAACTCTCTTCAAATCTCTCTTTACCAAACTAGCTAAATCTTGAATATAATGCAATTATAACCAATTACTACCTTAGATCATCAAAATCAAATGGATCTACACCAAGCTACAATTCTTTCTTTACCAAGCTAGATCTTGAAAATAATGCAATTAGAACCAATTACTAACCTTAGATCACTAAGATCAAATGGATTTACAATCACTCTTTCAAATCAATGATCTTCTTTCACCAGATCATCTCATAGTCACAGCTAACTCAAAAATAGATCAAAAACCCCTAAAAACACTAAGTAGCTGCACTATATAGCTCCAGTGAATATCATGGACGGTTTTGGGAAAAAAAATCGTCAATGATGTGTCATATTCACATCACTAACGGTTTTGGCAAAAAAACCATCTGTAATGAGGATGCACATCACTGACGGTTTTTACCAAAAACCATTTGTAATGAGGATGCACATCATAGATGTTTTTTTGGAATAAATCGTCTGTAATGTGTCTCGTTCACATCACTGACGGTTTTTAGCAAAAATCGTGAATGGTATTAAATTATCACTGACGGTTTTCCAAATATTATCTGTTATTGCATATAACACAGACGTTTTTTTAAAACCGTCTTTGATGAGGTGTTTAATATAAACTTTTCAGTAGTAGTGAATAGAGGAGAGACTTCCGTTGATTAAAGGTACTTAACTAGGTGAGGTTGAGCAAGGTCTATCCACCCCCATTAATGAGGCTAGAGGCCATTCAAAAGCTGAAGGGCTCTGCACTAATGAAACCAGCCAAGAAGAAGAAAAAGAGCAACTCAAGTGCTTTGGGCATAATGCCCTCCATATTCAAGGTCAAGGTGAAAAAACCTAGGTATGTGAGAACAACCAATCGGGATTTTTACTTACTCCCTTACTTTAATTTGACATCTAATTATTTTTCTTCTTTGTAGTCCGGCCGAACTCTCAAGAGAGGTTGAGGAAAGTGTCACGGTTACCAACTTGGGAAATGGTTTTCCAAGTGGTCCTGCTACCTTAGCCTCAAAGCACGCTTCGAAAGGGAGAGGCGCCTATCCTGAGGGGGCTACAATTTGCAGTTTTCCAGCAATAATGCATTCCGAGGACAAAGTAGCGGAAGACTATGAATCACTGATTCTTTACAAAATTGCCATACCGGTGTCGGATACTTAACTAATATGACGATCCTTCGTAATCCTTGGTAAAATTCAAAATTTTTAATTAATAAAAATAATCTCGATCCTTCTCCAATACTTTCAGACCAAAAACACAAAGCCAAGCCCAATCCAAACCATCTTTCATAACTCTAAAATCTCTCTCACTCATTCTACCCAGTCATCTCTTCTTTTGCTGACTCCTCTAAAATCCCTAGACTCAGCAGCCACTGCCTTCCATCCAGCCGACCCACGACTGCTACTAGCCGCCACCTACCCTCTAGCCTCCACCGAGTCTATGGGACGCCACTGCCGCCTCCTTTAGCAATCTCACTGTTGAAGGCGAACCTGAGGGAGCAGACTAAGACTACCCTCTCTAGTATTTTGGAACATCCGAGTTTTTACTATTTTATCATTAAATTATCGTTAAACTTTTAACACCTCTTAATACCAGCTCAATATATATTTTGAAATTTTCGAGAATGGTAAGAAGTCCCTTGGAACACCATCAACGCGGAGATTGAATTCCTATATATGCTGTATCACTGGAACTAATATTCCTAGCAGTACCACTATGTTCTATTTCGGAGTACGTGCTTGGCGATCCACGAAGCAAGGCCTCCAGCTCCTCAGAATCCTGCCGCCCCCACGGGTGCTGGGACAGCTTGTTCAACCTGTCAAGATCTTCCGCAACTTCCCGCATCGACGGCCTCTTCTCGCCGGACGTCTCCAGGCACTGCTTTGCTAGCTCCGCGACCTGCTCGAGCAGCTCGATGCTCTGTTCGCTCTTTACCTGGGCGTCCAATATCTCCTCGAGCCTGTTCTCCCTTAGAACCAGGAGGAACTGCGAAGTATTATTTGAATTTGAAGTATGTTTTGAGAAGTATAGCAAAGTATTTGCCACTGTTTTTATAAAATAAAAATAAAGTGAAACATGATTTGGACTTGGGCGGAATGGAATGTCGGGCGGGTGCAGATAGAGCACCAGTTTTATTGTGCAAGCACCATCCCAAGTCAATTAAGGACCGACGCTTATGACTGTTCTCATTCTAAGCATTATCGTACAACTACATGTCTATAATGGGTACGACCCGGATGAATAATTTGTAGAAACCTAACTTAGACTCGCCAGTTGGTGGAATGTGGGTGCCAGATAGAGGCAAGTTGTACTCCCCACACGACGCAAGAGGGGGCTTTTGTACTGGTAGATAGAACCCTAACAGCGGTGAAACCTCAGCTGGTGGGTCGAGTTAGGCGTATACATTGTAAAGGCCTTGTCATGATATTTCTGCCGACACACCAAAGGAAGTGTGTTAATAGTACTTGGCACTAAGAGAATATCATGTCTTGTGGGTAAAGCTGTACACCTCTGCAGAGTTAAAACTATTCGAATAGCCGTGTCTACGGTCAAAGGCAAAGCGAAGAATGCTTTCATACTGGTAGACTTTGGTTTTGATTTTAAAAATAACTAAAGCTTTGTTTTGGGATCAGGAGCGGTTAGAACTCTCGGGTGTTTATTTGGCGGATTGAGCCAACCAGGCAGATGGAACCTGTTTTGATCGTGACGGATAGAGTCACGAATTGGATTACCTTAATCTTTTAAAATGTGACGGATATAACCTTTATACTAGTGTTGGTAGATATAACCTGCACTAGATTATTAAATAATTCAATTGTTAAAATAATTGTTAAAATGTGTTTTGTGAAAATTATTATTATGTATGGTTTAATGAAACTTAGCTTTATACAAAAGAACCATAATAAGCCTTCCTTGGGAAGCCCTACATATGCATACTTCCCAGACTTGCTGAGTATTTTTGTACTCACATGCTACACAATTGTTGTCATCAGAAAACTACCAGGATGCAGCTGAAGACGGTGAGTTCTATGATGAGGAGTTCTTTGAAGATCACTAAGACAATTAAGCGCGCGTTCCTAGTCGTCGCCTGTGGAGTTTTATGGGTTTTATCTCTTGTTGCTTTTATTTCCGCTGTCGTGAACCCTGGTCATGTGACCGAGTGATGTAATAATAGCCATGTGGTTGATACTTTATGTTTATTATAATATTTCGTTCTGTTCAGTAATGATTCATCATTGTCTGACTGTGTGTACTAGCTACTGATCTGGGACTAGTACAGAAATACACAGGAGATTTCGGATAGCCAATCCGGGGTCTCACAACGGTTTTGGCAAAAAAACCATCTGTGATGAGAATGCACATCACTGATGGTTTTTACCAAAAACCATTTGTAATGAGGTTGCACATCATAGATGGTTTTTTTTTTTTTGGCAAAACCCGTCTGTAATGTGTCTCGTTCACATCACTGACAGTTTTTAGCAAAAAAACGTCAATGATATTAAATTATCACGAACAATTTTACAAATATTGTCTGTTGTTGCATACAACACAGACTATTTTTTAAAACCGTCTTTGATGAGGTGTTTAATATAAACTTTTTGGTAGTAGTGAATAGAGGAGAGACTTCCGTCGATTAAAGTTACTTAACTAGGTGACGTTGAGCAAGGTCTAGCCACCCCCATTAATGAGGCTAGAGGCCATTCAAAAGCTGAAGGGCTCTGCACTAATGAAACCAGCCAAGAAGAAGAAGAAAAAGATCAACTCAAGTGCTCTGGGCATAATGCCCTCCATATTCAAGGTGAAGGTGAAAAAACCTAGGTATGTGAGAACAACCAATCGGAAGTTTTACTTACTCCCTTACTTTAATTTGACATCTAATTATTTTTCCTCTTCTTTGTAGTCCAGCCGAACTTTCAAGAGAGGTTGAGGAAAGTGTCACGGTTACCCACTTGGGAGTGGTTTTCCAAGTGGTCCTGCTGCCTTAGCCTCAAAGCACGCTTCGAAAGAGAGGGCCACCTATCCTGATGGGGCTACAATTTGCAGTTTTCCATCAATAATGGATTCCGAGGCCAAAGTAGCAGAAGACTATGATTCACTGATTCTTTGCAAAATTGTCATACTGGTGTCGAATACTTACCCAATATGACGATCCTTCGTAATCTTTGGTAAAATTCAGAATTTTTAATTAATAAAAATAATCTCGATCCTTCTCCGATACTTTCAGGCCAAAAACACAAAACCAAGCCCAATCCAAACCATCTTTCATAACTCTAAAATCTCTCTCACTCACTCATTCTACCCAGTCATCTCTTCTTTCGCTGACTCCTCTAAAATCCCTAGACTCAGCAGCCACTGCCTTCCATCCAGCCGACCCACGACTGCTACTAGCCGCCACCTCCCCTCTATCCTCCACCAAGTCTGTGGGACGCCACTGCCGCCTCCTTTAGCAATCTCACCGTTGTCGCCTCCCCTCCCTTCTCCCTCTGCAATCTTGTCGCCACCACTGCTTCACCCATCCTGCCAACCGTTGCCGCCTTCTCTCTCTGCAATCTTGTTGCCGTCTTCTCCTTTAGCAAGCCGCCGACCCTCCCCTCCTTTCTCCTTCTACCACCAGCTTGTCACCCGGCCTGTATCGTCGTCTTCTCCCTCTACAATCCTATTGCCGTTTTCTCCCTCTGCAAGCTATCGTTGCTTTTTCCCTCTTAATTTTTTTTACTTTTTAAACACATATATACTCGTTATATTATCGTGTTCTTGTTTTTGAGAAATTGTGTATCGCCGTACCGGTATCACTGTACCAATATCGTGTATGGTGTGATACATAGACGGAAGACCGATCACCTGAACAGGTTGCGGACGACATTAATGTCCACTATGGACCCGGTTGAGTCCCAGCAGTGATTAGTGAAATAACCGAGGGATGCTCCGCTCGGAACCTTCGAATACGAGAAATGATGGTGGCAGTACCTCCGCAATTTCCCGAAAACTGCACCTCACTCTTATGACGTTGAAGGCAAACCTGAGGGAGCAGATTACCCTCTCTAGTATTTTGGAACATTCGAGTTTTTACTATTTTATCATTAAATTATCGTTAAACTTTTAATACCTCTTAGCACCAGATCAATATATATTTTGAAATCTTCGAGAATGGTAAGAAGTCTCTTGGAACACCATCAACGCGGAGATTGAATTCCTATATATGCTGTATCACTGGAACTAATATTCCTAGTAGTACTACTAAGTTCTATTTCGGAGTACGTGCTTGGCGATCCACGAAGCAAGGCCTCCAGCTCCTCAGAATCCTGCCGCCCCCACGGGTGCTGGGACAGCTTGTTCAACCTGTCAAGATCTTCCGCAACTTCCCGCATCGACGGCCTCTTCTCGCCGGACATCTCCAGGCACTGCTTTGCAAGCTCCGCGACCTGCTCGAGCAGCTCGATGCTCTGCTCGCTCTTTACCTGGGCGTCCAATATCTCCTCGAGCCTGTTCTCCCTTAGAACCAGGAGGAACTGCGAAGAGAGGTACTTCTCCTCCTCGAGTTCTTCGAGGTTCAGCGCCTTCCTGCACGTCAGTAGCTCCAACAGAACGACGCCGAAGCTGTACACGTCGCTCTTGTCCGTCAGCCTGCACGTTCTCATGTACTCTGGATCTAGGTAGCCGCAGGTCCCCTGAACGAACGTGACAAACTGAGCTTCATCCGTTGGCGCCAACGTCGAAGCTCCAAAGTCGGAAACCTTTGCGGCGTAATTCTCATCGAGAAGTACGTTGGACGTTTTCACATCGCCGTGGATTATAGGAGGGGAAGCCCATGAATGCAGGTAGGCAAGCGCCTCAGCCGTCTGATGAGCAATCTTCAGACGAGCTGCGAACGGAACGCGCAGCCCGTTGTTGCTGCTGCCATGAATGAGTTTGTATAAGGTGCCGTTTGGGATGTACTTGTACACCAGCATGGGGACCTCCACCTCGAGGCAGCACCCGTACAGCTTGACGATGTTCCTGTGGTTGATCTGGGACAGGATGAGCATCTCCTTCCCGAACTCTTTCTTCTGCCTCTCGTTTGCCAGCCTGCTCTTCTTGATCGCGACTAAATCGTTGTCCTTGGTTGTTCCCTTGTACACGGTGCCGTTGCCTCCCTTTCCGATCACGTTGCGCTCGTCGAACTTGTTCGTCGCTTCTTCTAGCTCTTCTTGGGTGAACAGTGTGAAGGACAACCCCTGCCTTGATTTCATTTCCTCGAACAGCAGGAGCCCCCCATGCTGCTTGAAGTGTTCTCTTTTGATCTTGGCCAGCCTCCTTTTCGCGTGGATCATGTACGCGCTGGACGCGCTGATTATCAGTACGATAACACCAACGCTAACTCCTGCGGTAACCAGTAGGGCTTGCAAATGAGAGGCGATACGTAAATTGAGGAATAGGAACAGTGACTAGTTCATTTCATCATCTGTAACCATCCGGGAGTTGATGGGATCCCCTGTTCTAGCTAGGCGCTCACAAGAAACAAGAGCAAGAAGATGGCTTACCGATTGCGATCTGCGATCCAAGCTGGGATTTGTTTTCCTCGCATGTTCCATTGTAAGCGTTGCCTGTGGTCTTGTCAGGGCAAGCGCAGTAGAATCGTCCCAGAGTGTTGACACAAGTGCCAGGAACAGAGCACGGGTACTTGAAACTTTTGTCTTCGCACTCGTTGATATCTGCAAACACAGACAAAAACGCTCATGACTTCACCGCAGCGACACATCGAAACTAGCTGGAGGAAGAGAAGAAAAGAGAAGAGATCACCTTGGCAGCCGTTGAGGAGGTAAGGATTGCCATCGTAGCCGGCTGAGCAGTTGCAGAGGTAGCCCCGGCCCCGGCCGTACTTGGAGTCGACGCACTCGCTGTTGCTGCTGACGCAGGCGTAGGCCGACGCGTTCCGCTGCGCCTCCTCGCACGTCTTGTTCCCAGGGGCGGAGCTAGAGCTTATTATTGGTGTCAGCTGACACCGGTAAATTTCTAAAAAACTAGTATAAAATACTGTCTAAACACTGTTTATAATATTAATGACACCAGTTAGAAACAATACTGACACCAGCGAACCCGGCGGCTGGCTTCGCCCCTGCTTGTTCCCGATGGCCCAGTCGAGCACCACCGGAACCTGCCCGTTGTTGGCCACCATGAACTCGTCGGTGGTGACGTACGTGGTGCGGAAGTCGAACGCGGCGGCCTCGACAAGCACCGCGTAGCTGCACGGGCTGAAGTTGACGATACCGGAGGTGTTGAACTTCTTCTCGAAGGAGACCTGGTACTCGTTGAGCCCGCCCGGGACGGCCGCCTGGCAGCACCCCACCCCGGCGCAGGAGCCGTTCTCCAGCCGCCCCACGCCGGGGCACATGGCCATGCACCCCGTCATGTACTGCCGGTCGGCCGTCTCGCTCAGCGAGCTGATGTAGGCGAGCGAGTTGCACCCGATGACGGTGAACAGGTTCTGCGCGTCGTTGATGCGGGAGTTGGTGATGGACATGTCGTACTGCCAGTAGTCCTGGTCGTTCATCGCCCGCGTCGTGCCGTTGTAGCACCACGGGTTGATCGTGCTGTAGATGCGAAGCTGCCCGCGCCGAACGGACATGTCCAGCACCTCGATCTGGTAGTTGTACACCCGGTACCGCCCATCGTCGGTGCGGTTGCAGCTGAGCTCGAACGTCCAGTCCCCCGTCTCGAGGTGGCACCCGCTGCCGACGCCGAACGGGTACGGGATCTCGATGTCGCCGCACCGACGCAGGCACGCCTCGCTCGGCTGCATAGCTGCCGCTGCAGGCCGCGAAGAAAAGGCTACAACGATCAGCGCAAGAAGTGACATCTTAATTTCATGCGCTTGGTGGTTTAACTGGAATGGCCGCCGGGAGTGGTAATTTGTGATAACTTGTGTTGTTCGTGTGGACTAATCGAGGTTTAATGAGCCCATGCCCAGCTTTGAAGAGATCAAATGACAAATGTTCTCGTCTCATGCACGCAGCCACGGCCTGACTCCATTACATGACACCGACAGGTGTGGGGAAGTTTGCAAAGTCACATCTTAGGCCCCGTTTGGTATGGTTCCAGATTCTAATAGAAACGGAAACGGTTACAGATTCTTGGTAGAAACATTTCAGGTAGAATCAGAATCACTTTCTGCAAATCGTTTGGTACGGTTCCGGATTCTAGTAGAAATTAGTAGAAACGGGGTTGAGGGTGATTCAGCCACGGTGTGAAAAAAGAAGAAACGTTCTGAGGAGAATCGTTCCGAGTTTTAGCCTGTTTGGTTGGGTTTCTCCCAGATTCTAGTAGAATCAGCTCGGTTCCAAGTTGCCAAACGAGGCCTTAATATGATGTGGTAGTTGATGCACGTTGATCTTCAGGCTCAAGCTGCATGAGTGGGTGTGGAAGGATTGATCCCTGCTTGGGACCCTTTCTGCTTGGCTTCTCTACTCTGTTAAGTCAAAAGCTGTTTCAAAATGTTAGCTTATTCGCAATTAGAAGCTAAAAATTATCAGTTTATTTATACCAGGAAAAGTTGAAAGTCGAAAGCTAGTTTAGAGTAGTTTGTTACGACTTTAGGGGGTTGGGATTCTGACTTTGCCACTAGGGTTGAAGAAGATTAACCTCTTCTTATCAAGTATAAACTGTCAAACCCCACTCCCCTCACCCCCATTCCCGATCAGCACATCTCACACCTAAAAGCCCAAATATCAAACCTCTTCAGCCTAGGCATTCAGCTATTTAGCCATACAGCCCAACTGAAAGTCTTATCAAGAAAATTTACATCCAAACCAAACAGGGGCCTAATACTCCTTTAAACAAGTGTTCATCATTCATCTCCTTTTGACGTATAAATAGAACTAATGAATGATTCCAATATAAAAGCAGTAGTACTATTCATGTTGTAGGGATGACCACCACCCCTTACGACCCGGCGAGCAACTCGGGCAGATGAAACCAAGGACCCCCTTCAGACTATGACCGAAGGGGGAAGCACAACTAAAGACAAGGCCTTCGGAAACGGGGCAAAAGGGCTACGAAGGACAGAGCCTTCACAAGGCAGGCCTACGGCTTCAGCATCGCCCCGAAGGGGTGTTCCACCACATCGGCAAGGAGATCCGACGAGACCAGCCGAAGAGGGAAAGACCCGAAGGGGGTTGTCGACATCAAGAGCCTACCCCCCAATAGGCATCATGAGACCTACAGGGTAGACACCGCAAGGGAAAAGTACGGCCAGGCCCCTAGCACTCACTATATATGCTCCATAGGATCACATTTGTAATATCCCCTCTGGTAGGTGGGGACTCTGTAAATAACTCCTGACCCCTCTTGACCCTAAAAATTGTAGGAGAGACCACTTCTTCTAAAAAAAAAAGCAATACAAACCATATTGTTATCTTCTGTTCTCATTACTGTACTCTCCACATTCTTTTGGGTATCAGGACACTAGGACAGACATCCCTCGCAGGGTACTAGACCGGAGTCCTCCCTTTTCTATACTGTAGCCACAACAATTCAGGAATATGATTTATGCTTTCCTAAGATTGGACAAATCCACTTGTGACCAGCTAGTTATTGTCCAGCATGTAGCAGATACCTTTGAACTTTCGAGAATACAAGGACACTCAGCGGCTGATGTTCTGTGTAATCTAATAAGTTATAGCAATCTTTACTAGTTGTAGTAATACTTTTCTTTTGAGTGCAACTACACATCGGTATAGTATATCATTGTAACAATATAGCAACAAGTTTCATACAATTTCAGCGAGCCTCACGAGAATGTTAGAAAATTTTCATGTTTAAGTGAGTTTCGTGTATTTTTAAAAGTTTCTAGAAGATTTCAAACCAAAGTTTCGACGAGTTTCAGGTTTTGGATCTCAAGTTTCATCAGGTTTCAACTGATGAGTTTGCAACAAGTTTCAGCGAGTTTCAACAGGTTTCATCAAATTCCAACTAAAGTTTTGACAAGTTTCAAAAGAAAAACAACACAAAAAAGAGCAAAAAATCCTGACGTGCTCACCAGCGGCCGCTGTCCCACCCTAGTCACTCGTCAGCACCACCACCACCCCCCTACTCGCCCAAGGGGTGAAGTCAGAACTCGAAGTTATCCATGATGCGTGCTGCGGCAAAGTTGAGCCACGAGGCGACATGGGCAGAGTCGACATTGTACCGCTCTGTAGTCCAAATGAGGAGGCAGATGAGAGTTGTGGAATATGACGGATGCCATCCCTGGCAACGATGAAGATGATCGGATCTAATGCATCTTGTCACCGACGTCCTCCTCCTGCCATGCTGCCTTTGTCATGCCTCAAGCCGGGTTCACATGCACTCGCTGAGCCACCACTTCTCAAGCACCACCCTCCTTTCCCCACCATTGGTCATGCTAGCTGCTGACATCGAAACTAGAGAGGAATAGAGCATGTGTGGATGGTTGGTAGCAAAGCATGATTGAAGAGGATGAAGAATATCAGCAATGTCAAACGAGAAGAGAATATTGCAGTGGCATGGTCGATTTGGGGCGGCTATGCTCGCGATTTGAGAGGATTGGGGGGGGGGGGGAGTATTGGATGGGGAAGGGATGTGAATGTGTTGATGAAAGGGTGGGCTAGATGGATGATATTTTGGTGGGGTTGAATCCTACGTCTACCAGCTATACCATTGATTTGGGTAAAGAATGGTACACCGTTCGCTAGTCTTTCAGTTTTTTATAGCTAAAAATGCTTTCAACTAGATGCGACATCCAAAAATATAATAAAAAATAAGTGATTTTGAAAAGACACCGCAATGCCAAAACGGAACCTAAATCACACTAGCTAGTGAACAATCAAAAAGCTAAACATTGTTATCACCCGTCAATCAGGTACCTGTTTTCAAAACCTGCCACCGTCTGTCGGTATCACGATGGGAAATCTTAGAAAATGACATTTTGGAGGCAGTGGTACTTCCCAAGCGTAGCTCTTACAGGCTACAGGAGAAAAAATCACTGTTTTGAAGTGAGTAGCAATGTAGCATATATGATGCTTACAAGATACATCTAATACAGTAGCAAAGACATCCTTTATCTAAAACAAGGAAGAAATCTGCGTGTAGATTGAACGCTGAAAGCGATAGCAGCGAGCACGTACAGCCAAGTCGTAATATGTGGCTCAATTCGGTCTGATTTGTCTTGGCACCTCACCCACTGCAATAGCTGTAACGAGAGCAACTTGATCATATTGTAGTTTCAATTACCGTATGAACATGGCTCACTTAATTCGTCATTTGCCAATTGTCAATCCATTTCACCCATTTTTTTTATTCTCCGGTAGTTAAGTGTTCCAAAGCTATAGTTCTTGAATGTGCGCATTGAAAACACGGTAACTTTGACGTATAGAATGTAGACGCCTGAGAAGTTATGCAGTTGTTGGTTGCCTTTAGCCAGGATGTCAAAATGGAGTGGTTTTTTAGGGGAGAAGGCAGTTTGCACGTCACTACATCGGAAATAAATTTTATGGTGTCGTGCTGCACAAAGGGACCTGTGCAGCACCACTCGGATGGACGCCACGTGTTACGCCAATGAATCTTCACCATTGCATTAATTAAGGGGATTAATTGCATTAATTAAGGGGATTAATTAACTGACGCATTAATTGCATGCAGACGATGCAGATTCACTGGCATAACACGTGGCGCCCATCCAAGTGGTGCTGCACAGGTCACTTTGTGCAGCACGACTCCATAGAATTTATTTCCCACTACATCAATGCCGCAGGCAGGAGCCCCACTGAAACCGACAAAAACAATTATCCTTGTGCCGAAAGTGTGTGTATATATATTTTACGATGCATTATACTAATAGCATGTAATGGATAGTAGAAATCAGATCTAGCCATTGATTTGTTAAGAGTATTTCTACATTTCTACTACTCTACTATCAGAGGAAGTATATATAAATACTAACTATAATCTAATCCATTAGATTGTGAAGGATCAAAAAGGCGACAAGAGAGGGAGCGAATATGAGTCAAATAAAATCTCCCTCTATAAATTCAAACTATCGAGAGAACAAATCGAATAAATTGTAAAGTTCTAACAGTTGAGGTCAGATGAATAGTACCACCGACCAGGATGTCGAATGAACAGTACTCTGGCCAAGTTCAGGTCGGATGAACAATGCTCAGTGAACAGTATCACCGACCTAGAGGTCGGATGAATAGTATCCCCAACATGGAGGTGGGATGAGCAGTGCTCGATGAAGAGTACTGCCGACCTGGAGGTCTGATGTACAGTGTCCGATGACCTGAAGGTCGGGGTGAACAGTGTTCGATGAACAGTGCCCCCCGACCTGCAGGCCGGATGAACATTGTTCTGAGTGAGCAGTGCTCGGTGTGAATAGTAAAGTTAGCACGATATCAGAAAATAAAAATCGATATAACTTTTGATCAGCTGATCCAAAATTCGTGAAACTTTATGTGCATCTTCCTATGGATGTCAGGAGCCTATTCCACCCATCGATTCGAAGAACCGACATCAAAGTTCCGACCTTTCTTGATTTGAAGGAAGATTTCACTAAGAAGAGAGGCAAAAATCGAATATGTATTCTAGACTTGCTCATGGAGTTTCGATGATCAAGATGATCTTGGATATCCTCCCACTTGTCATAGCAAGTCAGAACACAAGAAGAAGAACACTCAAACGCGATCTACAAATAATTCACTGTTGAAAAAGCAAAATATCGATTTCTCGCAAAGAAGAACTTGAGTTTGCCTAGAGGATTGGGACTTGATCTCAAGAAGATTGATCCAATCAATCTCTCATCTTCGGCAAGAAGATCCACAAGCAATTAGAACGAAAGGAGGCAAATCCAAATTGCGGAATTTAACTGCGAGAATGTAAATACTGAATTTAAATTATGTAAAGTAGAGACATAATGTAAATGTGGAATTTAAATTCAAAATTGAGAGATGATGGATCTTTGTATTTTCTTTGAAAGATTTTACAAAGCCCCACTTCATGTGGACAGAGCTCAAAAAAGCAATCAAATCTTCAAAGAGGGAGGCTACCCCTACCCCTCTATTTATAGTGTTCACGAGTCATGCTCCACCCTTGGATGGCTTGCTTCAATCCTAAGCTAACCTCCAAGAGCCAAGATTTGATCCCACATACTTCACGTTTTTTGCTAACCAGAAACCTCACTAACAACCGGGTTTTATCCACTAGCTATCTTGACCCATGATCCAATGGGTTTGTTGACCTGGTAGCTTCAAGCTAGCATTAACAAGGTTCCCTTGCCTTTTTGACTTGCACTCGCTTCATCTCCGGTCATCATCCGGTGATCACCGGCCTTTCGGACCTCCGGCGCTCCTCGCTTAGTCCCAGCCATCCTTCGCCTCACCATGACCTCAGATCGAAGCCCTGCAAACAACAAAGACAAGGAAACCTTTCACGTAGCATTGTTCAACAATAATAAACAGTAATTAGCTGAGCAATCACAAAACTAAGTATCTCATCTTAGCTTAAAACCACTTAATAGTGCCCCAACCTTTTAAGAGCCGACTTGACAATGCTCGACCTCGTAAGACTCAAACATCTGGTCGTGGGATACCCGTGGCAACTTAAATTGCTCATTCCAAAGCAAACTCAAACATGAACGCCAAAGACTCAAAACACATTTAATTACTCATCACAAATATGGATGGACCTCCATATGATCCTTCAGATTGAAACAAACAAAAGTTTAAAGAGTGAAGCTCTTAACTTGCATACACTAGCACACGACAGCTGGTACCATGTTTGCACAACTCAGGGGACAAAACAAGGATGCCATCAGCCCATCACCGTGGAGATTGAACTCCTACATACGCTGAATCAGTCAGGCTAGCATACCCATTGCTAAGCTCTATCTCAGAGTACGTGCTTGGCGACCCAACAATCAAGGCCTCCAGCTCCTCGGAAGTATGTAGGCCCCAAGGATGCTGCGAGAGCTTCCTTAGCCTGTGAAGATCTTCTGCAACTTCCCGCATCGAGGGTCTCTTATCACTAGCCATATCTAGGCACCGCGTTGCTAGCTCTGCCACTTGCTCGATCAGCTCCATACTTTGCTCGGTTTTTATCTGGGTGTCCAGTATCCCATCAAGCCTATTCTCGCTCACAGCTTGAAGAAAATGTGATGAGAGGTTCTTCTGCTCCTCAAGCGCCTGAAGATTCAATGCCTTTCTACGTGTAAGTAGCTCCAGGAGAACGACGCCGAAGCTGTATACGTCGCTCTTATCTGTCAATTTGCAGGTCTGCATGTACTCCGGATCGAGGTAGCCACAAGTCCCTTGAACAAATGTAACAAACTGGGCTTCGTCTGTTGGAGCCAATGTTGAGGCTCCGAAGTCTGAAACTTTTGCGGTGTAGTTGTCATCGATAAGTACGTTTGGTGATTTCACATCGCCATGGATAACTGGGGGTGAAGCCCAAGAATGCAGGTAAGCGAGCGCTTCAGCGGTCTCATGCGCAATCTTCAGACGTGTCGCGAAGGAAACGCGTGATGCGTGATGTCGGCCATGGATAAGCTGGTACAAGTTGCCATTTGGGATGAACTGATAGACGAGCATAGGGACTTCCACCTCAAGGCAACAGCCATATAGCTTAACAACGTTCCTGTGATTGATCTGGGATAGGATGAGCATTTCCTTACCGAACTCTTTCTTCTGTCTCTCGTCGATTGACTTGCACTTCTTTATTGCAACTACTCTGTTGTCTTTCAGAGTGCCCTTGTAGACAGTACCATTGCCTCCCTTTCCAAGCACATTTCGCTCATCAAATTTATTTGTTGCTTCTTCTAGCTCTTCTTTGGTAAACAAGGTGAAGGATAGTCCTTGTTTTGACTTCATTTCTTCGAACAGCAAGAGGCCCCCGTGTTCCTTGAAGTACCTCCTTTTTACAGTGGCAAGGCTCCTTTTTTGGCGGATAATGTAAGCACAAGACATGCTGACTACTAACACAACTACGCCAACGCTAACACCTGTAGCAAGGGGGGGGGGGGGGGGGTAACCCGAAATCATACAAAGTGCTAAATAGTAGATGATATGCAGATTTTTACAAGATCCAGCGTAGTCAAGGAGCTGAATAAGTGGGAAATGGAGAGGGCGTACCAATTGCGATGTGCACTCCAAGTTGGGATTTCTTCGCTTCGCATATGCCGTAATAGGCGTTGCCTGTTGTCTTGGCAGGGCAAGAACAATTGAATCCTCCAGGAGTGTTAATACAGGTACCAGCAACAGAGCACGGGTAGTTGAATCTTTTGTCCTCGCACTCGTTAACGTCTGCAAAGGCAAACCGAAACGATTAACCGCGTTGGCGTCAGGACAAAAATTCTGTAAACTGGCAACATATTACAGCTTGTTGATGAGTGAACTGATCACGGCGAGATCATTTCTTGCGGGATCGAAGTAAGAAGAGTAGAGGGTAGAGACAGACCTTGGCAGCCGCCAGGAAGGTAAGGATTGCCTTCGTACCCTTTGGAGCAGTTGCACAGGTAACCAGGGCCGTTTCTTGAGTCCACGCACTCGCTGTTGCTACTGACGCACATGTAGGCGGTCGCGTTCTGCTTAGCTTCCCGGCACGTCTCCTTCCCTACCACCCAGTCGAGCACCAGCGGCACCATCCCGCCGGTGGACTCCATGAAGTCGCCGGTGGTGACGTACGTGGTGCGGAACTCGAACGACGCCGCCTCGACCAGGACGGCGTAGCTGCACCGGCTGAAGTTGGCGATCTCCGACGTGTTGAACTTGTCCTCGAACGAGCCACTGTACGAGTTGATCCCCCTCGGGATGGCGGCCTGGCAGCAGCCCATGCCGGCGCACGAGCCGTTCTCCAGCCGCTCCACGCTCGGGCACGTGGCCATGCACCCGGTCATGTACTGGCCGGTCTCGTTCACCGCCGAGCTCACGTAGGCGAGCGAGTTGCACCCGACGACGGTGAACTTGTTGTCCTCGTCGGCCACCCGTAACCACGAGTCGGTGATGTCCCACGACCAGGTGTTTTGCCCCTCCATCGACCGTGACGTGTCGTTGTAGCACCACGAGTTGATTGTGTTGCCGACGCGCGCCTGCCCGCGGCGCAGGGAGATATCCAGGACCTCGATGTCCCAACAGAAGGGCTTGTAGTTGCCGGCAGCGGTGAGGTTGCAGGTGAGCCCGAATGTCACGTCGCCCACGCCCGTGAAGAGGTAGCAGCCGCGGCCGATGCCAAACGGGTACGGGATGTGCACGTCACCGCACCAGCGCTGGCATGTTTCGCTTGGTTGTGCAGCCGCTGATGCATATGCCGGCCATGCCGAAACGAGTGCGGCGATCACGGCCATAAGAAGCATCTGCTTGCCAGCTTGCGGCATGAACGGCGCCGAGGTATGCAGGAATTTTGCCTTGCAGCTGCTGGGACCAAGAAGATATGCCGCCACTTGCCAGAAAGCTCAATTCAGCTCAGTCCTCAAGGTGCGTTCCCGCGAGGATGGGAGCTCTTTTAATTGCACTGTTTCAACCAGTGTGGCGTACTAGCTAGGAAGAGAAGGGCATAGTTCTTGGGCTAGTTGATTCTCAAACATCTTGCTTTTCCCGTTCTTCCGAAATTAATTAGCAGGCAGCTGGCGAAACATCGATGCCGGGTCTGTTACGCTTAAACCCTGACTTGGTCTGCTACCTGTGTATATGTTGTTGGACCGGGTCTTTAGCACTTGTTTTCAGCTCTCCATTAGCGCAATAAGCGAGTTGTGTTCGGGTCCAGCGTTGGTGTGGCGTTGTGTTTAGCGGCAAAGGCGGATGGCACGATTACCAGACCTGAAACGAGTTTGTTTTTAGGGATTCCTTGTTTTTAAGTCATTTTACTGCTTTCTTATAGAATTGCAAATAGATGGAAAAAAAAAAAAACGTCCAACATTCAGAGAGTCTGCATTTTTGCTGCTCATCTTCTTCCCGATCTTGCGTGAGTAAACACAGTGTGTGTGTGAGTGTTTGTTTTGGCGTGTTGATCCTAGGCTCGGTTCCAACAGGGTCTTCGATTACCCATGATGCATCCATCAGACCATCACATCCGTGCACGCTAAGGTGTCGACTTTTTCAACATCCTGAGAAATTTACTACAAGGTCCTTTCAATATGAAGTCTGAATTAGACAACTAGCGTTGATCAATTAGTATTATTATGTGAAAAGAAATCAAGAACAGGTGGAGAAGAGCGGAAGATAAACGCATCTTCTTACAAAATGACGGCTGCGTGCGTTGTATCCACACGCCTAATTAGCACACTACTACAGAACAGTACATCATTGTCGGTTCCAAAACGCCATCACTGCCGGTTATGGGAGCCGGCGGTGATACTCGGTGATAATAGATATCTCTGCCGGCTCACTCCAAAATCCGGCAGTGATATGAATATATCACTGTCGGTTCTTTGGACGAACCGGCAGTGATGTTCATCCTGTATCTGTAATTATTTGTAATTGTGTTCTCTAGACGCATCAACCTCGACTCATACTATTACTATTCTCGCCCAAGCACACTTAACTTTGAGGTTCTAACATGCTCCAGCAGCTTTAACTTCCCGAGAGGTCACCCATCCTATTACTATTCTCACCCAAGCACGCTTAACTTCAGAGTTCTTATAGGATGCAGTGATTTAGTGCTGGTGTGATCGCATGTGACATATAACGCGTCCCTCTCCCCTTAACCCCGCAGAGCACCCGAACACCGATTTTAATGTTTTCATATTCCAAACATGGTTTGAGTTATATTTTAGTGTTGTCATACTCCTAACACTCTCCTAAAGTCTGATTCGGTCTGTAAGTAGGAAATTCGAGCATATTTGGTAAAACGGCCATAACTTTTGACTCGTAACTCCGATCGGGGCGTTATTTGGCTCGTTGGAATATTGATGTTTTGGGCGAGTACGTGCGTGCGAGAAAATCAGAATTCCAAAAAAACGTCGTTTAGGGCCTCAAAACAGCCTCCAAAGTTTTGTACCTGTTTCGGTCTTTTTTCTTCGCATTTTCATGATCTCCAAATTGTATTCGGAGTATGAGAATACTAAAATCGATGTGCATTTTGCTAGAACCGACACATATAATATTATTTGTGTCGGTTTTAGGTTAGAACCAACACAAAAAATCGGTTATATATCAATACCTTATCACTGCCGGTTCTGTGCAAAACCGACAATGATAATGTCAGATTACGCGAGGAAATTCATATGCGCGCGGAAAATTCCAATATCTTTGCCGGTTCCACTTAGAACCGGTAGTGATACTTCACTACCGGTTTTGGGTATAAACCGGCAATGATATTATGTTATCACCGCCGGTTGGTTATACAAACCGGCAGTGATACGTTTCCTGGGCAACTGTTCTTACGAACCGGCAGTGATATTTTATCACTGACGGCTCTAGCCCAATCGGTAGTGATATGGCGACGAGGATTGCCTGTTCTGTAGTAGTGGCATTTTTTTAATGATAGAATCATGTTGCTTGTAACGGGCGGTCGGTTTAAATGCCACGATAGCTACCCAGAAAGATTAGCTGTCGGGAACTAAACGTATCTTACCAGACAAAATGGTGAATCAACTGTTTTTACATAACTTAATATCTAACGGCCAGAGTTTTACAAAAGAAGGCGTAGCGAGCCCCTAATTTATTACAATCAAAACACCACACAGGCAGACCTGAGCAAAAGACTAAGACCTTAAAACCAAACCAACTCACCATCTACGAGTTCCTTGTAAACGCCAGCTTCTTGAATATCTGAAGTGTTGGGTTGAGCAAGAGTGAGTACACAACCGTACTCAACAAGTCGCACTGGAAAATACTAAATACTACATGCAAGGGATCGACAATGGATTGGCATAAGGTTTAAGTATTGTGGATGCAGTTTTATTTGTAACATCATTTTACATTTGAAATACAAACCATAATTAATAGTAAGAGGGGGGTATTCTCAAAGGAATCACCATTAAGCCACATTCTCAAAATTCACTAAGGACTACTTGAGCTAGGTTACGGGTGTCACCCCAATTCAAAGTTAGCTTCATTAACCGGAAGCACAGCGTATTTGAATACCCTTCAATTGACTCTGCAGAGCTGCTCAGCTTTACCCACAAGACGTCTACGACCGTTAATGCCACGTATGAATTACATGCAACTTAAATGCATGCGGTCGGGCTGAGACCATCACAGCCTTTTGATTGAACATCCCCATGGTAGCTCCTACCTGATAGATCCTTGGACCCACTGTTCTTGGGACCCCACTGGCTAACGCAGGAGCCGGGCTCTAATACTGAGTGGGTACCTATCGTTGTGAGATCGGCGAATGACTCCTTATTCCCGTCCCACCAAACCCTTCAGTTATTCCCCCTCTGGAAATGGCTGCTCCCCATTCTCCTCACTGAGAATGGTTCCACCAAACATGTAAGTATTCTCAGGGGATGAACAATGTACTAAGCTATGTCGGGAGCGATTCAGTTGAACTGACCGGTCCAACTTGTGGTTGAGTGTGATCTTAAGTTATTTACTTTGCTCAAGGGGGTTTAACCTTACTTTGCCAAAGACCAAGCCTTACAACCATCCACAAACCCATCTGGTACCTGCGCGTACCAGCCAGCAAACCACACATGGCTTACATCATCAGCCGAAGATCGGACTCACATCCACCTCGTGGTTAGTCCAATACTGATCTCCCCCCTGACCGTAGCAACATTTAATAAACACCGAGCCAACTGCTCGCCAAAAATTTATTTCTCATTTAAAGATTTTGAGTGAAGCTAATACGATTAACAATCAACTAAGGTGTGTATAATTTCTAACTAGGGTTATTCAAGGTTAATATGGTTCAACAATATCAAGATGGTTAATTGCGAAACTGGATATAACTATGTTGCATGTCATTCTAAACTAACGATTTTCAATATTTAAGCATACAGTTCAAAGTAATGCACTATAAATTAAGTACTACAATATTATCATGGCAATGTGGGTTCAATATGTTCAAATGTGTGTGGCATGCGGGCCCGGCAAGGCGAGGAGCTAACGGCCGGGGCCTAGCGACAGAGAGGGTGGTGGCACCGGCTGGCGGGTGGGGACGCGGTGCGGAGCGACTGATGCGCGGGCCTAGGGCGTTGTGCGGCTGCCCGGTGGGGCCTACGGCACAGCGAGATAAACCGACCGATTGATCGATCGATCGAGCCAGAAGGGGGAGATGTATAATGATTTCGTAACATTATAAATATAACATATATATTTTTTGAAATTTACTAAAAAAAATACAGTCTAAATAATTTTGAGGCCTAAAAAAAATCCTAAACCACTAAATTAGAACCAATTTAATCAACAAAGTTAGTTCATCAAAGATATAATCTTATAGAATTTCTAAAATTCTTAGAGGTACAGAGACATACCCAACACTCCAGTACCTCCCGTGTCAGCATGTACCGACATGACTCGTCCTTGCACCCCGCTCGTGGAGGCTGACTCGCCTTCAATTAGAGGTGAAAACGGATCAGATACGGATGGATAATATCTCTACCATATTTATTTTCATATTTTTTTCTCGGATGCAGGTACGAATACGGATAGTTCGGATACAAATATGGGTAATATCGAATACAGACACGAATCAAATCGAATCAGATACGATTACGAATATTTATCGGAACATGATAACTCCATAGATTGTGCATAAAAAATCAACGAAAACACAGAAGTAGTTTATTTGATCAAAATATTATTGAAAATTGAACAAATATAAGCATTTTCATTCACTTAGACAGTAGTTAGATACCATGTCACAAACAAAATTATGTAACACTTTGTTCATCACACATGTACAATTAGTTCATCATACATGCAAATCAAAACACAAAATGAAGATGATCCTTGCTCAGAGATATAAATGGAAGCAAATACAGAACACACTAAAAGTTTGATAATACTTAGATACCATGTCTCTAGAAAAAGTATATAACAATTACATGTAATAACCCAAGATTTGTATTCTTTGTCGGATTATGTTTAAAATAATAAATTATGTATTTATGAGTTTTTATGCATTTTTAGCTACTTATTGAAAGTAATTTCCTATTAAGAATAGGAGTGCTTGAATTTTTGAGAAAAATTAAAATTCGATAAAATCTTAAAAATAATTTTTTTAAATGATAGATTTTATCAGTAACTTTTCTAAAAAAAAAATCATGATTTTTGAAGCTAATTTGCAATTTTAATAATTGAAAATTGATTTATGGATTAATTAAATTAGAAAACGATTTTAAAATTCAGAAATCTTTTTAAGCCAAAAGAGTAGTCTTGGTCTAGCCCACATGCATATCTAGATATCCGACCCATCAATATTCTGGTTATCGGAATCCGTATCAGTATCCAATAAATAGTGAGCTATCGAATCCGTATTCGTATTCAATAAAAAAAAATCTATATCCATATTCAATCCGATACCATCCAAAAAATATCCAATTTAATAAAATTAATATAAAAAATTGTCTAAATCGACCGGAAACTATTCAATTCTTCTCATCCCTACCTTCAAGGCTCGACGCACGCTCCCGCCGACCGAGGCCACAACTACAAACGACGCACCGCGCATGAAGATGGGCTCGACGGGGAGGATTGAGTGGCCGGGCAGCTCGAAACGCCGATCATGATATGGGCTCTGTGGCGCCGGAGGCTGGGGTGCATTGGGCTTCGATTGTTGACTTATTCTATTTTGGACTGCTGGATTTGGATTTAATTGGATCATGGACATCTACTGCTCCGGGACGAACAGAGACGCTGAGCACATATCATGACTTAACTTTTGACGGTCCCAAGCCCAATTCAGACTATTGCTCCAGTTGAGCACCCATGACCGTCCACCAAAACAGGGTCGTTTAGACGTAGGAGGTTCTTTGAATCAGTTTAGAAAGTACCGGGTGTGTTCGGTTGCTTGTATTAAATATTATATGTATGGAATAGTTTAAGAAAAAAATATCTAGATATTTGGTTGCTTGAATGGAATCATTTCATCCCGAATAGTGGGATATAAATTTAAAAAATATTATCTATAAATACCAAATCATTCTATTCATCTAAGATAATGAAGTCAAATGATACAAAACCATCGCATCCCATTCAATCTCATCCCACCAACCAAACATACATAAGTGATGCAAGACAGATGATTTGGTCGTTCAGGATTGAAACTAGACAGTTTGGTAGTTCAGGAGTAATGTATACTTTTTCCGGTTTTAAATTGTACCAAATAATAATTGTTGTTTGTGGTTTGGGTTACATGACAGCCAGCCAAGCCGGGAGAACATGGACTTATAGGACCGAAACAAGCCATAACTGTCTAAGAGCAAGTATAATAAGGTGACATAAGCGGGCTATAAGAGCTGTCACATCATATTTTTGCTTTGTTGGAAGAAAGAGAAGAGAAGAGAGAGAAGAAGTGGGCTATTGTTCAATAGCCCAGCTTAAAGCTGGCTATAACACAGATTCCAAAGAAGATGAGAGGATGGATGGGTGGACTATTTATTAATGTGTAGATTGTTTCTACAGCTAACTTATTATATGGGTGAGCTTTTAGACGGCTGTGTATGATATGGCAACCACATATAGCCATCAGTGAGCTATATTATTAGCCTTGCTCGTGGACCAAAGATGATTGTCGGTGTTCCAGCCATTGTGTAAACAGTACTTGCCGAGCAATCTAGTAGCCACCGCGGCCCAGAAAGTCGGTGCTCCAGCCTTCCAGGCAGTCCAGAAACACCTCGATTTCAGGAATCACAACGCAGCTGCGTGGAGCATCTCTAAGAGAGGCCCTAAATATGGTCCTAACTTGAATTATAGGGCTTTTGAGAAAAAGATTAACTCCAGCAAGAGCCCTAAATTATTAAAATTTAGCAAATTGTTTTAAGGCCTCTAAGAGAGTAGCTATATTTAGCAACTCTGTGATTGAGCCCTATCTTTGTTGGATTTTAGGTCCTAATTGCTAGAGTGAATATTTCGTTGGAGCCCTAAATCTAATTAGTTGGGGTCCTAAATTAAAATTTAAGGCTCATTTTTAGGGCTCTCTCTTGGAGATGCTCTGAGTCTGCCCAAGTCTAGGCCAGAGCCAGCTCGATGTTTTTCTCTAGGCGAATTCACTCTATCCAACACATGCAAAAGCAATAGATGGCCCATAAAATAGGACCCCTATTTTAAATTTAGGGACCTTTTATTTTTTTTTGTCCTGTTTTCAGATCACAAGTCCAGCAACATTCCCTAAATCTCAGCCCATATTTTACTTTTTCTTCTATTTTGACATATCCGCTATGTATAATCTTCATTTGACACCACTAAAATTCAATCAAAAATATTTGTAATACATAAAACATAAGCATATTAACATTTACAATTTAAAAATATGATATTTCAAATTTAAATTTAAAATTGTCAAAACATGATAAATAGATAAATAGAAACTCCGAACAATGAATCAAACTACGAAGCGCTGTGAATTGCCCACAAATACTCAATAAGATCATCTCGAAGCCTCTCATGTATTTTCCTGTCTTCAATCTCTTGGTGTATTTAGGGGCCTCCTAATTTTAGGGGCTTGAGTTGGGGCCTCCTAATTTTAGGGTTGAGGAGGCAAATTTAGGGGGCTCCTAATTTTAGGGGCTTGAGTTGGGGCCCTACTGGATCTGTTTTTTTTTTTAATACACTCCCTATTTTACGGTTTAGGGGCTCTGCTGGAGATACTCTAAGTGATTTTATAAATATTTTGTTTGAAAACATATGAACTACTTAGAACTTTATTAGTTTGTTTAGTGGCACAACATTTTAAAAATAATAATTCTACATATGTTATCTTGGTAAAATCTCTAATTAGATGTACGACTTCCCCAAAGCAGCAGATTTGTACTTATGAACTGTTTCTTTCTACGGAATCTTAGCCATGTTGGCCATTTGTGGGGAAAGCTTGAAACGTTACACAATCAACTTTGCTCTTTGGGGAAAGAATATCAGAAGGCATCGATTTATAATTTAGGATCTATCCTCTTTTGTGGTGACCCATGCAATTAGCCCAGGATAATGATAGTAATAACTGCTATTACCCTGAGATACTTACAAGAATGACAGCATACTATCCGATCAAAACATCAAAGCGTACCCGATATTTTACCAGTCAATACACCGTGTTCAGAATGTTGCAACAGAAACAATAATTAGAGAGTAAAATGGAAACTTTATTACATTTCATTGCCACATAGGCTGCATGTTCAATACATTAATTAAATATAGGATTCAACTATGACATAAATGTAATACCAAAAGTACTAATTACTCCACAAGCTGACAAAGTTGATGCATTGTCTATCCAACCCTCTACCCTTCTTGTTAGTCCTCAGCCGCCTCGTCACCCCAACCAGATGCTTAAACACCGGTGTCAATCTCTAAGCAAAGGGAGATTTAGCAATAGTGAGTACAAAAGTATTCAGCAAGCATTAATAGCAAAATGCATAATATGAAGTTTTCATCCACATCCATCTCAAGTACTTTCCATAACCATCTGGTGCAACCTTTCCTCAATAACCATTTTCAGAAAATAGAGTTTTATTAGGAAAAGTATGTTGTTGATTTTATATTATCCAAAAATGCTACTAGCACTCATATATGTGGTAGAATTAGCTTCCGTAGCTTTCAATCCAGGAGACAGGCATGAATTCATGATTTTAACCCTGCGTAGGTTTGTACCACTTTAACCATAGCAAACTCAACCACAGTTCAAACTCAACCACGGTTGAGAACCCAGAACATTTATCACTAATCAAGTATTAGATCTTCAACCCTGCCAACTCAAGCCGAGGACACCTTTCCTAGGTAGTCCGGTTGACTCGCAGTTAAAAGTTGTACTTGTGGAGTACATGGGCCACAGGTATCTACGTGGCAGGCCGTAAGAACCACCCAAGAGGGGATAGGCCGAGCCAGCCACACGAAGATGGACACCTTCTGGGCTATCATTGCCGTAACTAACAAGGAAGGCCAGAGGATGGTAGCTAATTCTTGTTAGGAAAGATACGATTGTAAGCATGCCCGGTAGGAAATGATAAGGATAGAATCTCCATCTCATAATCGACTGGGATTGTACCATGTAACCAACTCGGATTCTTCTACCCCTTATCTATATAAAGGGAACGGGGGGTCCCTATAATAGGTGGAAGCAACCACGATACACAAATAGATACAAGCAATCATACTACTCATAATTCCAGAGCACAGGACTAGGGTATTACCTTCACCGTTGAGGGCCTGAACTTGTATAAACATTCTTGTCTTGTGCTACCATCGAGTTTGGATCCAGCGCATCGCCCCATATTCATTATTGCCGACAACAACCTTCGACAGTTGACGTGCCAAGTAGGGGCCGTGCAAAGATCAATCTCATCAAGCTCGATGGCTTCCTTCAACGAGATCAACAACACCTTCGCTCCCGGTCAGGTTTTCTATTTCGAGAGTCTGAGCTTTGTCACCAACAAGCTTGGCAAACTTGCTCTTTCGGATCCGAACCAGATCCAATCTGGGAAGATTTCCGATTGCCCTTCGGACTCAAATCAGATCCGATCTGGTGAAGACTCCAAGGGCGCTTCTTTTAGACCCCGTTCGAGTCGGGGATGGCTACGACCATCTACTCACGAGTAGTACGCCAGAGGCCCACTTCTCGACTCGGATACGGCAAACTGGAGAGCAACATGGGGATTCCCCATGCTTTCCGGGGGATCTGCGTGCTTGAGGACCAACTGACCGACTCACAATGCCAGCGGGATGCTGAAGAGGCGACGAAGGCAGATCGTCTTTGTCGTGAAGCCCAGAAGCGCGCACTCGGTCTCTCCAAACCCAAGCCCACAATGTCAATGAAGACATCCTGCATGCTCGAATGGGAGCCAAGCATTTTTTTGTACGCCGCAGCAGAACATCGTGGCCTCCAATACACTCCTCGATACCTTGGGCCTGATGATCAAAGCGACAGCCTGCCTGCTCCAATCATGGCACAGGTTAAGGCCATAGTAACAGCGGCGGCGATTCAGCACAACCAACGAGATCAGGTGATGACGCACCCTCGTACTCATGCAGTCACTCAGACTGCTAGCAATCGGACCGATCACAGTTGGGCCGAAAGCAGTCGGCACAAGTCCCATCATGATAGGGACGCACGCCTGACCATCCACCGCGACCTCCGTCAAGACCTTACCGCCAGGAAGCATGAGCGGGAAGATGATGAGCAGCGCCGGCGCGACGATGATTACGAGCGTTTCGGCATTGACCACGGTTGAGATAACCGCGACAAGTGAAGCCCAAATCACGGCGAACGGAGGAGCCAACATCATCTTGGTTGGCGTTGTGATGACAACCGTCGGGTTAGATCTCCTCCACGTCGATCTCCACCATGATGCGATGACGCACCCATTGAATGGGGTCCGGGTGTTTACCACTCGGCTCCGGCGAGTGGTATGGCCTGACGGCTTCAACCCTAAGGGCATTATCAAATTCGACGGGGAGAGATCCAGAGGCCTGGCTGCAGGTTTGCACCCTCGTAGTTAAGGCAGCCGGTGGTGACCACAACATGATGGCAAATTACTTACCGGTCATGCTTGCTTCATCGGCTCAGACCTGGCTCACGGGACTTACAAGGAACTCAATAGAGTCTTGGGGAGATGTCTACGAGCAGTTCATCACCAATTTCCAGGGCACTTACGAGAAGCCTGGGACCCCATGGGATTTGTATCAACTACATCAGAAGAAGAATGAATCCCTTCGGGAGTTCATCCGACGCTTCACACAAAAGAAGAATATGATTCGGGATATCTCAGACACGACTGTCGTAGCAGCCTTTCAGAAAGGAGTCATCGACTCTGATCTGATCAAGAAGATGCCCCGGAAGTCACCAACCACTGTAAGGGAGATGTTCGCCCTTCCTGACCGCTATGCCACGGCCCTAGATGCCCTAGCTGAGCGCCAAGAAGATTGTCCACAGCAGAAGGACAAAAAGAACCGCGCCGAGTCCTCAAGGCAGAAGGACAAGAAGTGGAAGGGCGAGGAGCTGGTCATGGTAGCAGATCATGGTCGGACGAAGGCACCCCAGATAAAGGATTACGACGAGGTAATGAACGCACCCTGTCCTTTCCATCCCAAGGGCAAGCATGCTGCCAAAAACTGCTTCACTCTGAAAAGATTTGCTCGAGAGAACAACAAGCAATTGGGGCCCAAGGACAAAGGTGAGGCAGGCAAGAAAGAGGCTCCCCCCGAGGAACATGACTATCAGGAGATTGGGCATGAGCTCAGCTGCATATTCGGGGGCTCAGACACATATGAGTCCAAACGGAAGCAGAAGCTTACCGCTCGAGACATCAATGCGGTTTATCCAGCAACCCTCCAGTACTTGAGATGGTTCGAGGTCCCGATCACCTTTAACCACTCGGATCATACCGGCCACATACCATACCCTGGTAGGTTTTCTTTGGTGCTGGACCCTGTCATCCGCAGTGTCAGGCTCAAGAAAGTGCTGATCGACGGAGGAAGCGGACTCAGCATCCTATTCTCTAGAACCTTCGACGACATAAAGATCCCTTGCTACGAGTTGAAGCAAAACTCGGCTCTGTTTCATGGGGTAATCCCTAGGACTTCATCAACACCACTCGGGCAGATCACTTTGCCTGTTATGTTTGGTACAAAGGAGAATTACCGGACCGAGTACATGAACTTTGAAGTAGCCGATTTCAAGATGGCGTATCACGCCATCTTGGAAAGACCAGACTTAGCCAAGTTCATGGCAGTGTCGCATTACACTTACTCGTTATTAAAATTGTCGGGGCCAAAGGGCGTCACCACGGTTTGTGGTGACATCAAGCAGTCTTTCCTTTGTGATAGGGAGAGCTACGAGCTGGCAGAGTCACAGCGGGCGTTGGTCGAAAGTGAGAAAATCCGATTGGCAGTTTCCATCCTGCAGGACGAAGACATCCCCGCCAAGAAGCAGGCCAAGAATATTTGATCGACTCAAACCATATGCCACGCAATGGATAAAAGAATTGTCTTCGGTGCTCTGGGGGCTTAGGACCACTCCAGTTGGGCAACTGGGCAATCACCTTTTTTCCTTGTGTATGGTTCAGAGGTGGTCTTACCCACCGAATTGGAATTCGGATCCCCAAGTGTTCGGAACTACAAGAAAGCCGAGTTGACAGAAAGCCGGCTAGAAGACATTGACCGACTAGAGGGGTCCAGGGAAATCGCAGCAATCCGGTCGGCCATGTACCTTCAGGGCTTACGCCGCTATCACAATCGCAATGTTCGGGGTCACGCCTTCTCCAAAGGAGATTTGGTTTTAAGAAAGAATCAAAAGAGCGAGCACAAGCTCCCCTCAAGCTGGGAAGGCCCCTATATCGTCGATGAAATGACACGCCCGGAGGCTTACAGACTTAAGTGTGAAGACGACGTAGTCATCAGTAACACATGGAACATATAACAGCTACGTTGCTTCTACACTTAAAATTTTATATTCAATTATGTTATTGTGAATAAAGTTTTTTGACTTACTACTCAGTTGCTGCTTAACTAAGCAGTAAGCCAGGGGCTACACTTAATAAGTGTACGCTTGGCGTACATATTTCTAAAGTTTTTCTTGACTTACAACTTAGTTGTTGCTCAACTAAGAAGTAAACCAGGGGCTACACTTAATAAGTGCACGCTCGCGAATACACATTTGTCGAAGATGTCCTTACTTCTTTTTCTATTCATGTAACTTTCAATAATTCCTAGTGCTTAAATTCCAAACGAGTTGAACTCTGATCCCATGAGCGGCGAGCTCTAGTCACTCGGATGGTGTGTCTGGGACGAAAGGCCATGAGCCGAGTTCCGGTGCTCGGGGGCTAGACTAGTCGGGCAGAGTGCATATCAAATAGGGGTTAAACCACTCGGATAAATTTGGAATCAACAATAAAAAGAAGATGGAGTAGAAAGCATCAAATTCAGACATCAAAAGAAGACAGGATACTATATTTCAACAAAAATGTCTTACATTGCCTACAGTTACATATTTACAAGCCTAAGTTCAAGTTCTCCACTAACTCGGCAGAGGTGTCCTGGACAGCTTCAAGAAGGGCAGTGACTTGGTCATCGTCCACCGTGCTGGCAAAACCCTCCTTGACGGCATCAAGATCCACTCGGGGATAAAGGGACTTCACAATTGCTAGAACTTGATTAGCGCTTGTGGTCGTCGTATCCTTCAAGTGGGTCCTAATCCTCTCGGGCACTTCCCGCAGGCGTTGGAGGACCTGGTCTTCATCGCCCGACCCGTCGGGGTGCAGGAATGACAGCATAAGCTTGGAGGCTTGGCGGAACACAACATATGCAGTTTTCACAGCCTTAACCCTCTCATCGAGAGTGCCAAGTTGTTCTTGCGTCTTTTCCTTGTACTCTGTGAGCAGGGCGGATCATCATCAAGAGTACTGCATGTACAATAAATATAAAAGAGAACTAGGCCGAGAAATGTACCTCCTAGCTCTCGCGTCAAGTTCTCCGAGTTGGTTCGGGCTCGGATTGCTGGCGAGGCGGCGAGGAGGTTGGCACTGATTCATGAGGCGGCGAGGAGGTCGGCGCTGATTCGGGGACGTCTTCGGCCTCCTTGGGTGTGGCCGCACTCAGCAAAGGCATCTTTGGAAGGAGAATAAGACATCTTGGGCGCGGGTGAAGGCGTCGGCGTGAGATCTGGAGCGCAGCGATGGGAAAATCTAAGGGAAGGAGTGCGATGCGGCGGTTAGGAGATGAAGAAGCACATGCGCGAAGTGGGGAATAAGATTTCCTCGGGGATGTCAAGAGCCTTTTTACACGGGAAACGACGCTAGGGTTTTGCCTTTGGGCAGGAAAGGCGTATCGGCTTCCATGAATGGTTTGGGCCCAAGCCGAATTCCCAGTTTGGGTTTAACTTAGGTTTTGGGTCCAGATTTAACTATGGCTCCGAGGGTATGCCCCAAGTTGGGCTACCAACTGTACACCGTGAACGTCAGAAGTAGGTACCACTTGGCTAAGCCATGGTATACCCCATATTGGGTTGCAAGCTACAAGTCACGACAGTCGGGTACAGGTACTACTTGGCCAAAGCCTACTAAAACTTCGGTGCACTCCAAGATGGGCTAATCACCAGCATCCCGATAGTTATATTGGGAGTCCCTTGTAATATGCCCCATGTTGGGCCTCAAGCTAGTTACCGCACAAGTCGGAATCAGATATCATGAGTTGACCTTAAGCTATATGTCCCGATGGTATACCCCATGTTGGGCTGCCAGCTGTGCATCATGACAGCTAGGTATAAGTACCACTCGGTCGAAACCTATTTAATCTTTGGTGCACCCCAAGATGGGCTGATCACCAGAATCCCAATAATTATATTGGGTATCACTCGGGGTATGCCCCATGTTGGGTCGATAGCTGGTTACCACATAAGTTGGAATCAGATATCCCGTGTCGACTCTAAGCTATAGGTGTCGAGGGTTTGCCTCACGTTAGGCTGCCAGTTGTGCATCATGGCAGCTAGGTTCGAATACCACTCGACCAAAACCTATTTAAGCTTTGGTACGCCCTAAGATGGGCTGATCACCAGAATCCCCCATAATTATATGGGGTATTGCTCGAGATATGCTCCAAGTTGGGCCGGTTGCTGGTTACCACATGAATTGGAATCAGATATCACGAGTTGTCTGGAAACAATAAGGTTCGAGGGTATGCCCCATGTTGGGTCACTAGCTGTACGCCGTGATAGTCGGGTATAGGTACCACTCGGCTAAATCCTATTTAAGCTATGGTGTGCCCCAGGATGGGCTGATCACCAGTATCCCGATAGTTATATTGGGTACCACTCGGAATTCTCGACAAGTGGAGCTTTATTGAGTTCTTCGCAATCTCCTTGCTTGCAACAAGCATTTGGCGTAGAAAGAAACTAGTCGGGAAGCTACGTCAAGAACTGGAAGCACTTGGCATGAAGCAGTACTCGGTTGGGTTGCACCCAGGAAGACTACAACTCGATTGCCAAGCACTCGGGGGCTACTGTGGAGTACATGGACCCCAGGTATCTATGTGGCAGACCGTAAGGACCACCCAAGAGGGGATGGGTTAAGCCAGCCACACGAAGATGGACACCTTCTAGGCTATCATTGCCATAACTAACAAGGAAGGCCAAAGGATGGTAGCTAATTCTTGTTAGGAAAGATATGATTGTAAACATGCCCGGTAGGAAAGGATAGGATAGAATTTCCATCTTGTAATCGACTGGGATTCTACCATGTAACTGACTCGGATTCTTCTGCCCCTTATCTATGTAAAGGGAGCGGGGGTCCCTAGAATAGGTGGAAGCAACCACGATACATAAACAAATACAAGCAATCATACTACTTGACGAGTACCCGCACCATGGGTACCCTCAGCGGCCCAAAAGACGACGGCCGACTCCAGCCGATCAAGGCCCGGTTACGATCACGGGTAAGGTCCGAAACCACGACCTGGTCTCCGATATCCCGGAGAAGCGACGGCATTTATTGCGTATCGAGCGCATTAAATGCCAGCCATAATGACGATGACGCAGCGGCACAAGTTCCCGACCCTCGCATTTACTACGAGCGGCGCAAGAACTACGGGCGACCAGGCAGGCGTGGGGAGCCGGCGGCCAGTCCCATCAGCCCGCCACTTTCGGACGACCGAGAGCACAGTCTTTTCCTCTTTTTTCCAAATCAACAGTGTAACCTCCCACCTCGCCTATATAAAGGCGGGAGGGGCAAGCGTGTAAAAGAAGGAACAAGAAAGGAGAATCAATACGATCCAACTCACACGAATTGGAGTAGGGACATTCTGCCCGAACCAGTATACATCTTGTGCTCACCCGAGTCAAGCCGTTCGAGGAGAGGGAGCGTGCACCCCCGTCGACCTATACAAATTCACTAGCCGGTGCCCGAAACACCGACAGTTGGCGCGCCAGGTAGGGGCTGCGCACGTCGTCGCCGTTGCTTTCCCACTCAGCCTCCTCGACGGTCCTTTTCTTCGACATCACCATGCCGATAGCATCGATCCGCTTCGGCTCCCTCGACTTCATCACCACCGCGGGCAGAGATGGTGATCGTCCCGCCGTGCTCGGCGCCAAACGCCCCGTGGGCCTTGGCGCCGTCTCCAAAGATCTCGGTGACCTTCGGCTCGAGGCCCCACACGGACCTCGACGCCGGCGCGCTAAAAGCTCCTTCGCCCGAACGACGCCAAGCAGGGGCGCGGCAAGCCAGTTGCGCCCGCTGCGCCCTCACGCCAGAGCAATGGTCGGCCACGCGCCCGACAACGACCATTCGGACAACTCCTCCGGCCACGGCTCTAGCGGAGGGAGAGATAAGAACAGACCGCGCTACCGCGAGCCAGACATCGCGGCAGGCGCAAACGACCCCTCCGCTACCCCGGTCACGCCGAAGACTCTCCTCCAACGCACCGAGGAGAACCACCAGACTCGCCGCGCCGACCTTCAGCGACGGCGCGAGGAGCTGGAGGTTCAAAAAGCCGAGCTCGACAAGCTTCAAGCCGATCTGGATCAGCATCCACCCACAGTTGTACCTGCACCTAGCGGCGCACGTACTCGCGCACGCCAGGTTCACCACCTGTTGGTCAAAGGGACCGACGATTCGTCGTTCTTCCCACACGCCGGCCAAAACATCGCCGCGGCAGCAATGTTGCTCCGCGGCATCCCTGAGCCAGATGATCCCGCGGGCAAGGCAACCCACTGTAATCTCCGGGCGGTGGAGCAGCGACCGCGCAACATGCGCATGGCTCCGGATCACAGCGTTCGGGCGCCTCCTCAGACGGTCCGCGCCGCGACGCTTCCCGGAGCCACCGAAGCAAAACAAGGGCGATATCGCCCCCCGAGCAACCCCAGGCATCACGCACCCCGGTGCGCCAACGCTTGGGCGACGAACGCGACGTTCGCGCCACCCTCCAGGCGCGAAGAAGGGCAGGGAACGACCCGGCCCGGACGTACGTCGCCGACAGCTTCACGACGCGATCGCAGCCTCGAGCCCCGATGGCCGCGTCGCGGCATTCTCAAGGGATCCACAGCACGAGATTCCTGCTAGGTTCCGAGCGCCGGTCAACATAGCCAAATACGCGGGGGCTACAAACCCCGGCGTGTGGCTAGAGGATTACCGGTTAGCATGCCGAGCAGGGGGAGCCACAGACGATCTTTTCGTGATCCAGTACCTCCCCATCTACTTGGCGGACTCGGCTCGAGCATGGCTCGAGTACCGCCCGCCAACATCATCGTGGATCGGGCCGACCTCAAACACCACTTCGTTGGCAACTTCCAAGGCACCTACAAGCGGCCGGGAACTCTGGGACTGAAGAGCCGCAACAAGACAGGGAGAACCTCGGGACTACATCCGGCGTTTCTCCCAAGGCAACGAGCTCCACGACATTCGCGACGCCGATGTCGTGGGGCGTTCATCTACACTACCTCCAAGACCCTGGTCCACAAGGGGTGCGCGAAGCCAGAACCACCAAAGAGCTCTTGGACATCGCCACCAACCACGCCTCGGCGAGGAGGCCGTAGATATCATCTTCGACAAAGGGAAGTCGAAGCGAGGGACTGGCGCCGAGCCCAGCCCCTCCTCCGACCGCCCCGACAAACGGAAGCGCCACGGCAAGCAGGTCCGCGAGGACCGCATAGTCGCGGCCGCCGACCAGCCGGGGAAGCCGCAGAATCAAGCAACCCCGACCATTTCGAACCGATGGAGAGCACGTGTCGAACCACGGATACCCCGTCCAGGCACAAGTACCGGATCGCGAAGTCCTAAAGCGCTTCTTTCCGGAGCCCCACGACGCCAAGGCAAAGGGAAGAAGCAAGACCCAGCGCCGACCGACGGAGACAAAGGGGCGGACGCCGGCTTCCCCGAAACCGACGGATGCCTCATGATCTTTGGCGGACCGGCAAGCTACGCCGACCGAAGGCAGCTCAAGCTTGCCTACCGGGAGGTGCTCGCGGCAAACCCTGCCGTACCCAAATACCTTCGATGGTCAGAGTCCCCGATCACCTTCGACCGGACCGACCATCCCGACCACATCCCGCAACCAGGGAGGTACCCGCTTGTCGTCGATCCCATTGTGGGAACAAAGCGCCTGACCAAGGTGCTCATGGACGGTGGTAGCAGTCTCAACATTCTTTATGTCGAGACCCTCAACGCCATGGGGATCCCCCGCCCAAGCCTCCGACCAAGTAAGGCGCCTTTTCACGGCGTCGTCCCTGGCCAGGAGGCCCACCCGCTCGGGCAGGTCGACCTGCCCGTCACGTTCGGGAGCCCGGCCAACTTCCGCACCGAAACCCTCACCTTTGAGGTCGTGGATTTCGCCGGCTCCTACCACGCCATCTTGGGAAGACCATGCTACGCGAAGTTCATGGCGATCCCCAACTATACCTACCTGAAGCTGAAGATGCCCGGGCCGTGAGGGGTGATCACTGCGACCGCGTCTTTTCAACTCGCTTACAACTGCGAGAAGGACAGCTGCGAGTTGGCTTCGGCGGTCGTCGCATCCGCCGAACTCGCCGGCCTCCGGGCCACGACCCAGCAGTCTGCTCCCGACTCCTGCAAATCCGGGTCGGGCTCCTTCAAATCCGCCGAGGACACGAAGGCTATCCGGATCGACCCCGAAGATCCAATCAAGACTGTTCGGATCGGGACCACGCTTCTTGCCAAATAGGAAAGCGCGCTCATCGATTTCCTCCGCGCCAACCGAAATATCTTCGCATGGAGGCCCTCCGACATGCCAGGAATCCCGAGGGAAGTCGCCGAGCACTCTCTGAACGTCCGGTCTGGGTCTAGACCAGTCGCCCAGCGCCTGCGTCGCTTCGACGAAGAGAAGCGCACGGCCATAGGAGAAGAGATCGCCAAGCTCTTGGCCGCAGGGTTCATCAAAGAAGTTCGCCACCCCGAGTGGTTAGCCAACCCTGTACTTGTAAAAAAGAAGACTGGGCAATGGAGAATGTGTGTTGACTACACAAGCCTCAATAAGGCATGTCCGAAGGATCCATTCCCCTTGCCCCGCATCGATCAGGTGGTGGACTCCACCGCGGGATGTGAGTGTCTGTCATTCCTGGACGCCTACTCAGGCTATCACCAGATCGCGATGAAGGAAGACGACCAACCTGCGACCTCGTTCATCACCCGTGCACGGCTCGTTACATTACGTGACGATGCCATTTGGCCTGAAAAACGCGGGAGCTACATACCAACGATGTATGCAAACGTGCTTTTCCGATCAAATTGGCCGTAACATCGAGGCGTACGTCGACGACATCGTTGTCAAGACCAGGAAGGTCAGCGACGTCATCACCGACCTGGAAGAGACTTTTGCGAACCTTCGGCGGTACCGCATCAAGCTCAACCCCGAAAAATGCGTTTTCGGAGTGCCCAAAGGGAAGCTACTCGGCTTTATCGTCTCCGAGCGCGGCATCGAAGCCAGCCAAGACAAGATCTCCGCAATCTTGAGGATGGGGCCGATCAGCAACCTCAAAGGGGCCCAGAGGCTGACAGGATGCCTCGCGGCCTTGAGTCGTTTCACGTCCCGCCTCGGCGAGCGCAGTTTGCCTCTTTACAAACTCCTGAGGAAATCCGACCGATTCAGCTGGACGAAGGAAGCTCAGGACGCCTTCGATGCGCTAAAAGTTCTTCTAACCTCTCCTCCAGTGCTGGTTGCCCCGGCGCCAGAAGAACCTCTGCTGCTCTACATTTCCGCCACGACCCAGGTCGTCAGCGCGGTGCTCGTCGTGGAGCGAGCAGAGGAAGGACGGGTTCTCAAGGTCCAACGACCAGTCTACTTCGTCAGCGAAGTACTCTCCGAGTCCAAGGCGCGGTACCCACAGATGCAGAAGATGATCTACGCGGTTCTAATCACGAAAAGAAAGCTGGTACACTACTTCAACCGGCACCGCGTCTCCGTGGTGACTTCTCTACCACTCGGCGAGGTCATCCACAACCGCGACGCCTCCGGGAGGATTGCCAAATGGGCACTTGAGCTCAACGGGCACGACATAGTATACATCCCTCGGACCGCCGTAAAATCTCAAGTTCTAGCCGACTTCATCGCCGAATGGACCGAAGCTCAGGCGCCACCTCCGCTCGAAGACCCCGAGTACTGGACAATGTACTTTGACGGATCCTTCACCAAAAACGGAGCCGGAGCCGGGGTCGTCATTGTTTCCCCACTCGGAAACAGGCTCCAATATGCCATCCGATTGCTTTTCGACGCAACCAACAACGTCGCCGAGTACGAGGCCCTCGTTACCGGCCTCCGCATCGCCGCCGACCTCGGAGCGCAGCGGCTGTACGTGCATGGCGATTCAAAACTGGTTGTCGACCAAGTCATGAAGGCCGCGGAACCTCGCGACAGCCGGATGGCAGCCTATTGTCAAGAGGTACGCAAACTGGAGCAGAAATTCAAGGGATTTGAGCTTCACCATAGCTACAGGCGGAACAACGGTGAGGCCGACCATCTGGCCAATCTCTCCTCTGGCAGAGGGCCGGTCCCGCCTGGGGTTTTCATCCTCGACCTACACCAAGCATCCATCCGACCCGACCGTCCGGATGACCGGATGGGTGACTCGCCGAAAGCACCTCCGCCAGACGACCAAATGACCGGAGGCCGAGATGACCAAGCCAAGCCGCAACGCCCCGATGACCAGCACCGATTGGAGAAAACCCTTCATCGATCGGCCGACCGACGGCTCCTCCTCGACGACCCAACCGAGGCTCGCCGCCTCGCTCGGCAGGCGAAATCCTTTGTATCGGGTCGGCGACCTCTACAAAGGAGCCCCTGCAGGATCCTCCAGAAGTGTATCCCGGTCGACCACGGAAGAGAGCTGCTCCACGACATCCACGGGGGAATTTGCGGACACCACGCTGGGTCGCGGAGCTTGGTCGGGAAAGCCTTCCGACAAGGCTTCTCTTGGCCAATCTTTGTAGTGACTGCGAACAAATCGTCCGGACGTGCGAAGGGTGCCAATTCTTCGCCCGGCAAACTCATCTCCCAGCGCAAGCCCTCCAGACGATCCCTATTACCTGGCCCTTCGCCGTTTGGGGACTCGACCTGGTCGGGCCTTTCAAAAAAGCGCCTGGGGGCTTCACCCACCTACTGGTCGCGATGGACAAGTTTACCAAGTGGATAGAAGCTAAGCCGATCACGACCATCACTTCGGCGCAGGCGGCGGACTTCATCCGCAACATCGTTTACCGGTTTGGAGTCCCGAACTCCATCATCACCGACAACGGAACGCAGTTCACGGGGAAGGAGTTTCTCGAGCTCTGCGACAGCTTCAGCATTCGCGTGGATTGGGCAGCCGTCGCCCATCCACGAAGCAACGGCCAAGTCGAACGCGCAAACGGCATGATCCTACAGGGGCTCAAACCACGGATCTTCGAAAGACTGAAGAGATACGCGGGACGTTGGGCGGCTGAGGTGCCTCCCGTACTTTGGAGCCTGCGGACCACCCCAACCCGATCGACCGGATTCACGCCATTCTTCTTGGCGTTCGGGGCGGAGGCCATCTTGCCAATCGACTTAAACTACGGCGCCCCAAGGGTTCGAGCCTTCGACGAAACCCGGGGGCTCGAATCTCAACAAGACGTCGGCCGGCTCGGCAAGCGCGGGATATCGCCATCATCCGCTCGGCCAAGTACCAAAGAGCACTACGGCGCTACCACGACCGCAAGGTTAGAGGTCGGCGTTCAACGTAGGCGACACGGTCTGCGCCAGGTTCAGTCCAACAAAGACAAGCACAAGCTCTCCTCTCCTTGGGAAGGCCCCTTTACTGTAGTGGAAGTCCTTCGACCCGGCACTTACCGGCTCAAGGATCCCGATGGCAACATCTTGTCCAACGCCTGGAATATTGAAAAGCTAAGACGATTCTACCCTTAGTCCATATCTCGTTTACCTCGTCTACTCAGTGAGCAGCCCGACCCTCGGTCGAGCCTACGCGTAGCGTCGGGGTGCGAGCGCTCGTGTTATACTTCTTCGCCTACTTTTCGGAAAAAACGCTTGAACACGTCGATCACTGCTCGGATGGTCCCCTCGGACCAAAGAACAGTGATCCCGGCGTGCTTCACCGGAAAACCACACCCGAAAAGATAGCGAAAAAGCGCACACGAACCCTCCGAAGAATCCAAACACCTTTATTTCTTCCGATTCAACAGCATTTACATTCTTTGAGAAACGTGAAGTCTAAAAAACAAAAAAGTTTATCTTATTCTAGGGTCCTCCTCGCCTCGGTGATCTCCGGACTTATCGTCCCTCTCCAAGCGCGGCTTCGGCTTCCCGCACAATTTTTGCCGCAAAGCGCAGCAGAAACTGGTCGGGTCGCCGAAATCCGCGACGGGAGAGCCTCGATCTGCCCGGGTGCGGCGCCAAGAGCCGGAAGCCCCCCGCCCCCCTATGTGACCTCTATGGTTCCCGGGGGAACTCGGGCCTTGCTACAGAAGGGTCCACCGACGGAGAGGTGTACGGCAGCGTGATTGGGGCGACCGTGGCGCAAGATTCATTAGCACGGGCCTGGACGTCGCGGAAGACTCCAGGCTCCCTGAAGGAGAAGGGGCACGAGGGGGAACGGCGTCCTGTTCTCCCAATCGCTCGGGCGCTCGCGGCAGCGGTTCCCTCGGCTCGACGACCGCAGCCTGCCGCTCCCGTTCCCGCTCCTCCTCCTCCGCCTCCAGCTCCAGCAGCTCCCAATCAATCCCGTCGCCCAACGGGGCCGCCGCTTCAAAGCGACCGGCTCGTCGCTCCAACTCCTCGTCCTCCGCCTCTTGTTGAAAGGCGTCCCAGTCGATCTCATCGATGGGTGGGCTCTCGACCTTGGAACAAGGTTGAGAGGGCGAGGCAGCCATGAAAGCGAGTCAGTAGCAGGCCTCAACGTCGCTGGATGAAGTCCCAGCGCCCATCGCTCGCCTATTTATAGGCGATCCGCAGCCAGACGAAGCGACGCGCTGAGGGGGTACCCACCAGCATTAACTACGACCGCGCCTTTCCAAGACGATGTGTGGAAGCCGAAGCGTCAAAACTAACGGTGCGGAAACCAAAGCGCCGCCGATTCTCTGCGTTGAACAAAAAACGCCTCGAGAGCCTCGCCGGTCGCAAAGAAAGTTAAGACGTCGGTCGGGGAAACCTGGTCGGCAATCGCCCTGGCATGCGGTTCGACCCGAAGCTCCAAGGCGTCGACTTCCTCCTCGGACCGGTTCGCAGCAACCCCGCTACTGACAGTATCAAGGTCGATGCCGTCATAGTAGGAGAGCGTACAAACCAGTGCCGAGGCAGCCCCGAGAACAGCACCGGTCGCCACCGAAGCCTCCACGTGGTCGGGCACGCGGGCCAGGGCACTCCCCAGCGAGCTCGAGCCTGGTTGAGAGTCCACTGGCCCCAGCACCCGATCACGGATCTCTCGGCCGACCGCTCGCAAAAACATCAGCTCGGCCTGATCCTCCTCCGCCACCTATCCACGTCGCGGTAAGTGCGCCAGTTACCAAACCCCCGCAAAATGTTAAATATCGGCCGAAAACCGCGGAAGAACAGCGCCACCTCGAAAGCGCCCGGCGCCGCTCTCGCCTCCGCTCAGCCGGACCGGGGACACAATCGACGACACCGAAGCCCCAGGGTCGTCCGAGAACTCGCCGGACCGCGCGCCTAAGGCCCGGCCCAAAGATCGAGGGGTGCGAAACCACCGCAAAAGCGAATCCGGCTCCACCATGGCGAAAAACGAGCAAGAGGTGAGGACAAGGCGAGCCTCAGCCCTCAGCTGGGTCGGCGAACGACCCAATCGCCTTTAAAACTCACGTCCGGGACCATACCTCGCGCTCTCGCTGAGTCTGCCGACGGGCGGCGACCACCGCACTGGATCAGCGAACGGTCCAAGGTCCGATACGGGATCGAGTAAGGAAAGGTTCTTCATGGATCACCCCCAAGTGGGGTCGGATACCCGCGCCGGGATCGTCCGCTAGGCGACCCCCCTCGCGAGGGGGGCCACCAGGTTCCACCCGGATCACTCGCTTGAAGCTCCACGAGAGCGGCGCTCGAGCCAGCGAAGGCAAGCGCGCGTCTCTCACCCCCTCCAGGTCCCACACCTGCGGACGGGCGTAAACACGGATGATGGTAAATCCCTCCACCCGACAAAGAACTCGCCCGGCTCGTGAAACGAGCCGCAACTAGCCCCGCCGGTCAAGCGCAGCGTCTGGCGCTTGGCGTCAGCGTGCCCGCCGGCGACCAATATCACGGCGCCGGCGGTACGGCCCGGACGCCACGTACCCGCCAAGGCGATCATCGCCCCTTATCTATGTAAAGGGAGCGGGGGTCCCTAGAATAGGTGGAAGCAACCACGATACACAAACAAATACAAGCAATCATACTACTTGACGAGTACCCGCACCATGGGTACCCTCAGCGGCCCAAAAAGACGCACGGGCCGACCCAGGCCGATCAAGGCCCGAAGTTACGACCGCCGGGTAAGGTCCGAAACCACGACCTGGTCTCCGATATCCCGGAGAAGCGACGGCATTTATTGCGTATCGAGCGCATTAAATGCCAGCCATAATGACGATGACGTAGCGACACAAGTTCCCGACCCTCGCATTTACTACGAGCGGCGCGGCAACTACGGCGACCAGCAGCAGGGCAGGGGGAGCCGGCGGCCAGTCCCATCAGCCCGCCACTTTCGGACGACCGAGAGCACAGTCTTTTCCTCTTTTTTCCAAACCAACAGTGTAACCTCCCACCTCGCCTATATAAAGGCGGGAGGGGCAAGCGTGTAAAAGAAGGAACAAGAAAGGAGAATCAATACGATCCAACTCACACAAATTGGAGTAGGGACGTTCTGCCCGAACCAGTATACATCTTGTGCTCACCCGAGTCAAGCCGTTCGAGGAGAGGGAGCGTGCACCCCTGTCGACCTATACAAATTCACTAGCCGGTGCCCGAAACACCGACACTACTCATAGTTCCAGAGCACAGGATTAGGGTATTACCTCTACCGTTGCGGGCCTGAACCTGTATAAACATCCTTGTCTTGTGCTACCATCGAGTTTGGATCCAGCGCATCGCCCCATATTCATTATTGCTGACAACAACTGTCGACAGTACTTATGTAGTACAGTACTCCGACTAATAATGCAGTACAATACTCTGACTAGTACTGTACTCTGACTAACAACATAGTACTATACTCCGGCTATTTACGGTAGTACTCATTTCATACGGTAGTACTCATTTCATGGTGTTTAAATATAGCGTCAGGTCAACCACAACTGATTTTGTGTCCTTCACTGGGCCTCTGGCGTATCCTAACTTCACACTCCTAGTTATCTACTCTTACCCAATGTGGAGATCAAACACCGTCATAGGACAATATTTTCTGGTCATCTCCACACACTATGGTCGATACGACTTGATATGGCTCATTACTCAAGTATAGTTGTTTATCCTTATATCATAGCCTATGTAGAGGGCCCCTCCAGCAATTCTCAATACATGGCACCCTCTACACACACACTATCCAAAGACTATCTCAGCAGTTCATTACCAATTCAATTCATCAATAAACAAATTTTGCCACAATAGTTCACAATAATCAATCTTTCCAACAATATTCGATTTGAGGTTTTGATTTAAAAGATATTTTCCTATGCAGTGATGATATTTAAAAACATTTAAAATTGATTTCAAAAATTTGATCAAAGGAAGCTTGCCTGGATTTTGATCAACATATTCGTCCTCACGCGATTGTTGCTGAGGATCCATGAACATATTGGAATTAATTCCTGAAATTACATAAAGGTTGTATTTTAGCGACTAATAAATTTTACATATTTTAAGGTGTCCAACCTCTTTTTCTTACAATTTTAGTGTCTGCTAAAATTATGAGGTGTTCTTTACGGTTTTATATAATTTTCTTTTCTCTTTTAATTAAAAACTTGACCAAATTTTATTGAATGAATGGATTTTAATTATTTATACTTAATTTGGATCATGCACATTAATAGATGGATTTATATTTTATATGATTAAATATATGTTTATCTCTTCTTTTATTTTTCTATTAACTCATTTAATTGCAACCATTTTATGGGATTAATAGAGCCATCATTAATTTACCATTATTTTTCCCTTGATTAATTATTCATTTTTACGCGTTTCAAAAAATCAATTCTCTCTCTCTCTATATATATATATATAGAGAGAGAGGATTGCTAGTGTGCTATCGATAGCACAGATCCTCCGTGCTATAGCGCTGTATTTGCAAAATTCAAAGACGAAACTGTTGATCCAAACCGTGCATTCTGTTCATCTAATTGAAATCTCACTACCCACCAAATTTTATATTTTTTGAAATTTTTCTCCTATTTATTTTGTATTTTTCAAAATCCACGATCTAATTAGTTGTAGGGCGTCCAATGAAACTGGTTTTTAAAAATACAAAATAAATAGGAGAAAAAGTTCAAAAAATATAAAATTTGGTGGGTAGTAAGATTTCAATGAGATAAACAGAATGCACGGTTTGGATCAATAGTTTCGTCTTCGAATTTTGCAAACATAACGCTATAGCACGGAGGATCTGTGGTATCGATAGCATTCTAGCCATCCTCTCTCTCTCTCTCTATATATATATATTTATATATATTCCTTCCTCCTCCTTTTTCTTTACTCATCCTCCTAGGCAACCTTATCCTCATTCTTTTCACCTCTCCTAGTCCCCACTTATTCTCTTCCCACTCGATTTGTCTCCTCCAAATCCGGTGCCTCTACCACCGGCCACCGCTTCCTGCTGTCGTCGATCGCTGCCGTCGACCCTTACTCCCTCTTGTCACCTCCTTGCCGGCCACCTCCTGGCCCAACCCCGCTCTGCACGCCCTCGCGCCAAGCTGTCTCGCACCACCGGGCCAACCTACGCACCCTATGTCTGGGTCGCGCCTACTGTCCACTGCCCGATCGCCTGCACTTGCGGCTCACGCTCGCCTAGACATCTCGCTCGCCCAGTCGAGCCATTGGCCCGACCCTCCCTGCTCTCACGGGCCGCATTCGGCCCACGCCGATTTCGCCAAATCCTGTTCCCCCGGCCCCTTGCGCGCTCAAGCGTGCACGCCACCTTGCGGCCACACCGCCGACCCTCTCTCGGCCGATTTCTCCCTATCTGCTATGCAGTTAAAATCTTCCCCCTTCTTGCTTTATCAACTGATTTATGTGTTGAAGATGATGGTTTGGTTCACACATTAAATTTTCTTGCACTAGCAATAATCTACTATGGTCTCTGATGATTTCAAATTTGTTTAGATGTCAATTTGAGGTGTCGTGGTGATACCTGTTGTTTTTTTCACGCGACAGGGAGTGTGATAATGCCATGGGCACATACAGCTCCGCTTCTTGCAACCACTAAACTGAGACCACTAGCTTTATCTATTGCTTTTAGTCTCTACTTGATTTATGCTATTGCTACTCCTATGTTGGTGCTATTACTATGAATGTGGAGGTTACTTATGATATGGAAAAGGTGAGGAAGTGTAGAGTTGTGGTGATGTGGTTGTGATTGCTGGTGATGGTAATGAAACAGTAGCTGCCCCTTGCTCTTGCTCCCTTGGTTTGGTGCTCCTAGTGTCCTAAGGATCTTGGTGGCCTCCTAGTTGTGGAATGGATGATGGCCTCCTTGCTTCTTGTGTCCCTGGTGGTGTGCTCTTTGGTATGTTTGAGCTCTCTTGTGTGCTTATGAAGTTTCTAGGACGTATGCCTGGTGGCTGGTGGCTTGGCTTACCTGGGAGGTTTTCGAATGGTGGTTTGCCTTATATGCTTAGGGCATGGATGCCTTAAGCCCTAAAGGTTGTTATGAAGGATAGCCTCGCTGGAGGTTGTTCTATCCTAACCCACAATATTTCATGCCTATCCAAGCTACTGTGGATCTTTACCTTTTTACGACGGAAATTACTTTTTTCTACAGCGCGATATTTTTATTATTCGCGTGCATACGAAGTAATTTCACAGGATTATTTAATTACCGAGTGATAAAACTCTAATTCGTGAGAGGTGTCTATTAGGTCCCGGATGAATTTGATATCTCGGTGAGCAAAACCAACTCATATGGGTCTAACAGCAACTCTTCTTTTTAATCTTTTATAAATTAATTTACTACCTCTTTGATCTATATGCATAAATAATTAACCTAATTCAGGGATTGACGTCAAGAATCAAATAAAGCTTAGTTCTTAGGACGTTCAATCATTCTTGTAATCTTTATTTTTGATGTAATTGAATAATTAATCATGTACACCATAATTCATATGATTGTTGTAGATCACTTGTAAAACTTTATGTACTTTCTTTTATTGTAATCGTTATTTGTGTAAATTGTGATGCATGAATATACTTATTGTGTTGTAATTTAACTTTATGTAATTAATGCTTTGATCAAGAAAAGAGATTGAGTTTTTTTATCTATGACTTCCTATTGTTTATTATTATCAAAATTTTAATTCTCCGATTACTAGATTGTTTGTTGACTATTGTTTTTAAATAATTTCAATCGCTTATTACTATTACTATTACTATTACTATTACTATTTGTCGGTGTTTCGTGCACCGGCAATACGAATTTCTGGTCGGAGGGGGTCGCGCGCTCCCTCTCCCCGAATGGTCGACTCAAGGAGCCAGGTGTTTATACTGGTTCGGGCTGAACGTCCCTACTCCAGTTCGCTCGGTTGGGGTGTATTGCTCTTAGCGTCAAACAATCGCCACAGGAATACAGCGAGAGCTGGTCTCGGTGGGTCGCTAACTTGTCGTCTAGAAGTGGTTCGTCGTCCCCCTCTGTAAGGTCCTACCTCTCCTTATATATCTGGAGATGCCCGGTTTACATGGAAGTTTCGGGGGAGAAAAAAGAAAAGAGGGGTACTGTCTGCCTCGGAGTCTGGTTTCCGTCCTGTCGCCTGACCTCTTCTTCCCCCACGCTGGGTTGGCAGGGTGACGTCCGTTCTGTACATCTGTCAGCTTCGGTGGTTTTAATGGCACTTGACTTTGGCTTGGCCTTGGGGCAGGACGCCCCCCTCTGTGGCGTGTCAGTTGACGGGACGGGGGTTTGACTTCTCGGGTGGCCCTTCTGACAGTCTCGGGAAGGCGCCACCTAATCCTGGCGCCCACGCAGGGGGATGTCAGACCCAGGGGGCGGTTTTCTGACACCGGCGTGGGCCCTGCTGGCTCGAGCGCTGGTGGGGCAGGCCGACTGAGATCGGCTTCGGACAGGCCGCGGGGTCTGCTGACCGTTCGAGGTCAGCCCCGAACAGGGTGCGGCCTACTTTCGCGGCCTGCGTGTCATCATCAGTCTTTGGGCCTTTGTAGAGGCAGGTCAGCCCGCTCGAGGCCCCGGGCTGATGGGGGTACCCATGGTATGGGTACGCGTCACTATTACTATTACTATTACTATTATTATCTAGATTATCTTACCCTAACCCCTTCTTTATAAGGTGTTTAAATAGACGGCTCTTTCATCTTTGTTCAGGGGACAAAAGTTTGACCAAAATATGCGCGCGCGGACAATTATCTCACGACCCCATTTTTCTCGATGAACATCGCCATGAAGGATTACTTTTCGCTTCACAAGCTCTACCATTTTTCAGATATACTCCCTCCAAAACGCAGCACAGCAAAGATATCAAAGAATAGTGAGAGGAAAATGAACGAGCAATCAGCCAAGAAGCCGATGCTCTGCCTAAATCTGGGACATGCTCTACATGTCACCGGCCTGCATGAACAATCTGAGCCAGAAGTCCATGTCGTCGTTGCTCGACGACGGCAGCGAAGCACTGTCCGCGCCCAAAAGGTCGCCGTTCGGCATCCCGAAACCGGAGCTGTCCACCGTCATTGCCAACGTCTCGGACCAGAAGGTGTCGTCAATTTGGAACTCCTCTTCCGAGGTGAAGCTATCCGTGTTATCCAGTGACGAGGCCATCGAGTAGTCGGTGGTCGCCGACGTCGAGAGGGACTGCTCCGGCGACACCGGCACGGTAGTCGGGCCGTCGAGCGCGCTCGCGGCCTCGGGCTCCTTGGCTTTGCGCTTGGGCACACTGCTGGTTCCTTGCGCTTGCCCGAATGGCTTTGGTTCGCGCCGCTTCTTGAGGTGCGTGTGCCAGACGTTCTTGATCTCGTTGTCCGTCCTCCCCGGCAGCCTCGCGGCAATTGCGGACCATCTGAATCCCATACAGAAGAGTAGTTTAATTAGTGTTCATATTCTTTCGTCAAAATTTAACACGGATAAGTAATTGATAGCGGCATGTTTTATATTGTTCTGGCAAGAATGCATGGGTTCCACTACTATTATAGAAAAAAGAATGGGTTCCACTACTGAATCAACTTGTGAGGGATTCAATCAAGAACCGGTCTGGCGCTGCTTCACCGAAGCAGACAGATCAATAGATTAAAATAGAACCCCTCATTATGCCCATGGCGTCACCAATGACGGAATTTAGTAGTAGTACCTGTTGCCGAGCAGGTCGTGGAGGTGGATGATTGCGTCCTCCTCCTCCCTGGTGAAGTTGCCGCGCTTGATGTCCGGACGCAGGTAGTTGATCCACCGGAGGCGGCAGCTCTTGCCGCAGCGCAGCAGGCCGGCCTGCTTGGGCAGCGCGCGCCAGTTGCTGTGCCCGTGGCGCTCGATGTGGGCGAGCAGGATCCTGTCCTCCTCCGCCGTCCAGGCACCCCTCTTGAGCCCCATCTTCTCGCAGCACGGAGCCCTCCCCATTGCTGACTTGCTAATAACTTCTCTCTCTTCCTTCGTTTCCCCTTCTTCCCCGGCGAAGCCGCTCGCGAGATCGCTCTTCTGAGCGTTGTGTGTGTGTGATGGATGCGTTGCTCGGTGTTTGACGCTTTGGGCGAGGGGGTCGGCCGTTCTTGCTCGTTCGAGCTCGGCGGAGGGCGGCTGTGCTTGTGTGGATTGCGAGGGACGTTGGGCTAGCTATTTATGCTCGGTGTGCGACTACTGAAAACGCTTGGGAACACGTGGTCAACTCGGCGAGCTTCCGCGAAGAGGGAGGCTACAACACAAGCCTGACAAAACGAGTGAATAGCTGCCTTGGTTCCAACTCTCTCTTTTTTAAACTCTTTTACACTAAATTTAATGTAAACTATTCATTTTTTATTCAATAGATCGGATTAGACAGGGTAACTAGCAAGATGACCTGTGTATTACGTGTGTACCGTATTTAAAGCATATTTAATAACTTGACGACACATATGTGATTTTACTTTTTTAAAATAGATCTTTACAGAACTCTATTTATAATATTTTTGATATTATATATTATAAAAGAAAATATACCCACTTCGTTTCCCAATGCTTGTTACATGTGATCGAAACTTTCTTCCCAAAATACTACATAGCAAAACAGTAAACTTAGCATAATATAACATTTTTAATTTATATCATTATCTCTTAATTTCATTATTACAATGATTGTCTTGTTTTTTTACTTCTTTTAGTGCACATCATATTGCTTATACCGATATAGTAAGTGAACACCATCTTAATCTCTTGATTCCGTGCAGGTTCACCAAATAAAGAGTTAGAATATTTTTTTTTGCTTGAGAATTTTTAGCATATTCCATATTTTCTTAACGATTGGAAAAAACTTATCATCAATTTTTATTACATAATAGTTAACACTTTATATATGTATACAAATCAAATTTACTACATTATTTTTTTTCTTAAATTAGCGTATTTATGGAATTTTAATTTTGAATAAAAACAAAATTTATATTTTTCACTTAGTATGGAATTAAAAAAGCACTAATTTTCTTTTATTTTTATTCTTCTATTATTTTTATTTAATTTTTAATTTTAGATTTTAATTTATAATTCATATGAAAATCAAATGGCTAATTTACTTTTATTTTTTATTATGAATTTATGTTAATTTTCAATGTTTAGAATTCACATACAAATCAAACCGCTAATGTTTATATAGTTTTTATTCTGAATTTCAGCCATGTAAATGTTTTAATTTGGAGTTCAAAATGTCGGATTTCCTTTTATTTTTTATTTTTAATTCCTGTTATTTTTTTATTTTACTTGGTATGGACTCTTTCTTATAATCTAAGTTAATTTTATTGTTATTTTTATTTAATTTTGAATATTAGTTTTAGGTTAGAATTGATATACAAATCCAATTACTAATTTTTATTTTGAATTTTCGCTATATATGTATTTTAATTTGCAGTTTGTATGAAAATCAAATGGCTATTTTTTTTATTTTTTATTCTAAATTTCTATTAGTTTTTGTTGAATTTGATGTGGAATCTTTCTTTTAATCTAAACCTTTATAACTTAGGTTCGCTACATAGGTGGGTAGATATTTTTTTAACCTTTGTACAATTGTATTTTTGTTTTTTGTTTTTTTTTAAAAAAAAGAGAATGCGACTTGAAACTCACGTCCTCAGCATCCACAACCGCTAGGCTATGTATGTATCTTTATGGATAAAATAAAGACTTTGAGAGTATGCATATATACGCGATTGATTTCCTAAAGCTTAATATCTGATTAGCCAGATTTTCATTGGTGTTTACAAGTATCAAAGCTATATTCGTATTGTGAAGATATGTCTACAACTCTCAATAACTATGCCTGCCCCATATCGATAGGCTAAGAACTTTAGCCCATTTCTGCACGTATTCCGTTTTCGGGAGGACTAACTAACGAATGACAAGTTGAATAATTGGCATAATTGAACGAGCTGTAACTTTTTGCATTGCCGGAAATGCTCGCCCGAGCATTTTGGATGGGGGTGCGGTCGCATTTTCGCTTTGGGGCCTTGTAATATGGTCATCGAGTGGAAATTTTAGACGAGGTCGATCCAATCAAGTGGGGTTCTTCGATCGATCGAGCTGATTTGGTCTTAGCAGTCGTAGGGAATCGGTGAGCTTTGCGTGCGGCACGCCGTCGAGGCGTCGGTGAACACTTCAATTCAACCAGCAGGAGACAGTCACCCAGCTCTGCAGCTTTCTTTGATTGATTAAAAGGATAAACTGAACCAACTAGTATATATAATAGTCTATGCCAGTAGCGCATGACAAAACTTCTTTATGTCATATACGCTTTCAATGTTACTACTGTAGTACTGCTGTCATGCAATACGTATAAACTGGTGTACAACTATGCTGAAAGATTTTGTTGTAGTCTGGCTGGTGAAAAAGTGGCAATTTTAGTTGGCGTGTATAGCCAGATCGGCTCATTCCTGAACTATTTTACATTAAGTGGAAAACAGCTCAACAGAGTTCACTCGGTCCGTGTACATGTGGGTGCGTACATGTAACTGACATTTTAGCTAAGTTCAGACTCTGAAAGATACTATCCAGCCATCCCCACTTTCCGGTTGAAACGTAGAGAAAATTATACATGCCGGGTAATTTTAGCTAAGTTCAGACTCAGAAATATTGTACCAGGTTGTTTTGATGACCATATCGAATGGTATTATACAAACCGAGTAATTTTGAAAAATTAAGCACTCAAGTCCTTCAGTTGGTGTGGTCAAATTAACATAGCAAACTTGGACCACCTTAGGTCCTTATCTATCAGTATCTTTCAAATAATGTACGAGGTAAATAACCAAAGAAACTTCTGAAAAACCTAGGCGATAACCCATCAAGGGAGCTCGCTGTTGAAAATGACGCCGCCGCACAAGAAAGACTACTGCTCAGCACAATGTAACATCAACTAAAGGAGAAAGTGAGACGCTCCCATTGGAGGACCAGGTCTAGCTTACAAGTAAGCAGTTTCGTATTTGCCAAATTTGCGTCACAATCATGCATGCATCAGACAAGCAAATTATGACGAAAACGATCGGTGCGTACCGGGGAGACGAGTTAACTTGATGGATAAAAAAGCTGACCAGAGGAAGTGAATGGGAGAAAAATAAAATTTCCCTCTAAAGTTCCAAATCACCAAGAGAACATATCAGATAAACTGAAAAATATAAACAATTGAGGTTGGATGAATAGTATAACCGATCAGGAGGTCAAATGAACAGTACTTTGACCTAGTTGAGGTCGAATGAATAGTAACACCGACCAAGAGATCAGATAAACAGTACCCAACCAGGTTGAGGTCAGATGAACAATGTTTAGATGAACAGTACTCAGGTGAATAGTAAAAATCAACATGATCTCAAAAACAAAAATTGATATAATTTTTGATCGATTAATCCAAAGCCCGTGAAACTTTGTGCGCACCTTCCTATGGATGTCAGGAACCTATTCCAACCTTCAATTGCAAGAATTGATGTCAAGATTCCGACCTTTTTTAAATTTAGTGAAGGTTGCAGCAAATCTGGATCTAAAATAGAAACTTCACCATGAGTTTGCTCGTGGGGTTCTGTTGATCAATATAGTCTTGAATGGCTCTCCCACAAGTCACAACAAGTAAAAAGATAGAGAACAACCCTTCAAACAGAGAAAAACACGATCTACAATAATCTTTCTTCTTCAAAACTCAAAAGGTCGGTTTCTTGCAAGAATTAAAAAGAAAAGGTTGTAGATTGCCTAGATGACTGGGATATGATCTCTAGAAGATTCATCCAGCCATTTTTCATCCTTGGCACAAAATCCAAAAGCATTTAGAAGGAGGGGAGGCAAATTCAAAGTACAAAGAGTAAAGATGCAAGAACTGAAATGAGTTTCAGAATATAAAAAATAAATCTTGCAACACTTAGAGAATGAGAATTTCAAAGCCACACAACCAGGTGGGCAAAACTTTTATCAAGCAACCAAAGAATTCCCTCTTACGAACTTGGAATAGGGGCATACCCCCACCCACTCTATTTGCACAATGGGAGCAATCTCCACCTTTAGATGACCTTCTTGACTCTCAACAAACCTCATCAATGGTTCAGATTTACTCCTAATCTCTACCCTTAGATGACCTTCTTGACATTCAAGAAACCTCATCAAGGGTTTAAATTTACTCCCAAACACATATATGGGCTAACCCACAATCCAACAACAGACGGGTTTTATCCACAAGCACTAACTTAGCCACTACTCCACTCACGAACCATTGATCTAATGATCCTTCTTTGCTTGAGTAGGGTTCAAGTTAGCATCTCAATCATCCACTTGTTGTCTTGGTTCGTAGCTACTCCCCAAGCCTCAGTCATCCACCTTGATTGTTCGGACCTTAGCTCTCCTAGTCTAGTCCCGATCTCCTTCGCCTCACCATGACCTAGCTCCGAAGTCTTGCAACCATCACAGACAAGGAAAACATCACATAGCATTGCTCAAAATGACAAACAGTAAATAGCTAAGCAATTACCAACTAAGGATCTCACCTTAGCTTACAACCACTTAAAGGTGCTCTGACCTCTTAAGAGCCGACCTGACAAGTCCTAACCAGTGAAACCCCGATCGCTTAAGAAGTCCGACCACTAGGTTCGTCCTCGCAAGACTCCAACCTGTCAAGGCCCGACCTTGCAAGGCTCCGACCTGTCAGGACTCGACCACTCAAGATTCTGATATCTGGTTGTGGGCCACCCACAGCAATTCAAATTGCTTATTTCAAAACAAACTCAAACCTGAACATCAAAAGTTTAAAATACAATCAATTATTCATCACATGCAAGAGAAGACCTCCACATGGTCTTTCATAGCTAGACCGAGTTCGGATTGGAGTCGATCCGCACCGAAGTTTTGAAAGTGTCCCTTGCCAATTCAGCTTGAAACGGTGAGATGGAATGGCTAGCTCCGTTGCTTTTTTTTGGGTCAACGTTGGCGAATCTGAAATGCTACTATTCCTCGTTACACCCTAGCTAGAGTGTTACACTCACATATAGTAGGATCAGAGCCAGCTAGGGGTAGAGATATATGGAGTGTTGCATAGCATATCCGGGCCAAATATGACATTATTAAGAAGCCTTTAGCGGCCGAATATAGCAACCCAGTAAAACCTCAACAGTTGTACCCTGAATGGTTCTACGAGAATCAGGCTAGGGGATATATGTAAGTAACCACACACACACACACACACCCGTAGATGTATCTGTGTATATATTTCACGTGCATCCACGTATATATAGAGAGTTTTAGCTATAAATTGAGGAGACAAATGTAAAGATATATAAATTCACATGAATGATTGCAAATTGAGGAGACAAATGTAAAGATATATAAATCCTCAATTTTAAATGACTGAGCACCGAGTAGAAGTTTCTTTGCGCGCAGCACATGCTCGTGCGTTTATAAACTGACCAAAGGATGGTACGTAGTCCAGTAGATGCTGCAGCTCAACGGTCAAAGTGTCAACGGGCGTTCGTGTATGGCCCCGTCGAGTCAAACTGGCCGCGAACGATGGCCTCCTATCGGTCGATAGTAATACGCAGGCGGATGCTTCGAACATGTGCGACTACTAACCAGTGCCATGTTCATATGCTGTAGTCTTGCGATCGATCGCTGTCTTCTGCGACGTCCGGCTGCACGTGTCACACAGTCATACTTAGACCGCGCAATGGAAAGGCCCATTGTGATTTACTGTATATATGTAATATATTTAAAGCATTTTGCCATCCCATGGGGCACCAAAATTTATATTAAAAAACATGCCTGTACCACAAGTCCACAAGCATGTTTGGGGTGGGCGACCGCACGGGGCCCACTGTGAGACCCTCATTTTTACGTCACTAAGTAACATAAATATGAGGCTCTTTAAGTGCATCCTGTGCCATTCCCATGATCAGTGGCTGGCACGCACAAACACAATTTGGATATTACAGCCACACAGATACACACTTTTATTACATCACAAGTTTTATAGTGTTATTACAATACCAAAAGTAGCAGGGAATTAAAACCATGTCTCATAGTATGCCATCTATTCCATAACTCCACAGGCAACTGCTGAGATGAACCTAGAAAGATCAGTCGTCGCTAAAGTTCGCAGGTTCCTCATATTCATTTCCGTCATTATTGTAATCCTGCTCTTCACCTAAAAACATTGTTGAAGCAAGTTGAGTACATTGGTACTCGCAAGACTTTGTAGTGTATGCAAATCCTGGAATATATGCAGGCTGAAATAGAAAGTGGGTTTCTACGGTTGTTTTGCATAAAGCGAAAGTTTCGAATGAAGTAATACTGGATAGTAATGGAAAGCGTAAATAAAACATTAAAACAGTTTGATAAGTAATTGAGATAACAAGTAATAAAAGAATAATAACATTTTTACTCACGGCCCTTTGTGAGTAAAATAACGAACAAGACCCTCCATGGTCTTAACAAGTCAAGATGACAATAAATGACATTTATACAGATTTGAATCATTTCCAAGACATTTAAACAAGTTTTTGAAAATAGAAAACAATTAACTAGTCTTGGTTAACCAAGTCATCCATGACCGTGGATACGGCTATTCGAATAGTTTTAGACTCTGCAGAGTTTGTACTTTGCTTTACCCACAAGATATGTTCTCCTTTTGCAAGCTATAAGACACACTTCCTTTGGTATGCCCGAGGAGTTCATAATCTAAACTGTTCGATTACTTGAACCTTAACTTTGCACTAGCCCGGTGGCGTTACCCACGACTATGATGGAAGCAAACAAATGGTGAAGCAATAGTATTCGAGGAGCCCGCGGCTCAAATGGTACAACAACAGCCCCAATTCATAGCCAGCGTATCGTTACAACGGCAGATGCCAACACCTCGGTGATGACACCTCCTCGAGCAACCTATATCAGGAATGCCCGTGCTACAACCGCCTACCAATGTGCAAAGCTAATTCCCAAATAATTTAATAAGTTAAGACTGTCCCATTACAGTACTTGTGGATGTACGGTTTACTTGGATCATGCAACACTACGTTCGGTCCTTAGAGTGACATGGGCGATAACTCCACCCTAGCTACGTACACATTAAAACATGTACAACCGGCTATTGCCAATATTCACCCATGTCGAAATCATAGTTTTATTTTCATTTTTATCAAACTACCAGTATCCTTTACTGCTTAAACAAACCATAAAAGATTTCATAAAGAAAAGTGTGGGTGTAAACATTTCCAACTTTGACCTAACGCAGTGCTAAGCATTTGCAGGTTAATAAACGATTATACCCAATTTAAAGAACTTAACCAGTCCTATGGTTTTCATGGATGGTATGTCAACATGATTAAGGAAATCCATCAATTTGGGTTATAACTACCAAGAGCGTGAAATAAATAGTTAGAATATAAGCATGCAGGAAGATTCTTAATCACATTTTATCTGGTTGTAAAATCTGGGTTCAAGAATGATCAAAGGGGTGCTTGCCTTGCTCCTCGGCGGTGTATTTGAATGTCGTAAATCGATAGTGTAGTCGGCAATCTCAGCGTCTATACGTCGAGTACGGACATGGTAAATAAGAATACTTCAATATCGATAAAAGAAGCAAATACATAAACAACAAGGATAGCAGTTGAAAGATTCAAATGAAATCGATTCAAATCAACCAATGATGGTAATCACTTAATCAATTCATGCATTAAGCAAGTTATAAGATTTTGGGCCTAAGGTAAAAGCTTAATGACATACAACATGATTATCTTTCTTTATGTAATATTTCATTTTAATTTACGAATTCAGGAAGCTAAGATTGTAGGATTATATTTAACAAAGTTCATCTTCAGGGTGTATGATTAATTGTACTAATACCAATTAGCATATAAAGTAACCTTAATTATATTTAATGAAAGAACATGGTGCATCCTAGCTTTCATCTTACCAACAGGTTCTAATCAGTGTAATAAGCACAAAGAAACAAGTTTCATTCATTTTGGAAGCTTTTTGATTAGGTTATTGCAACCATATCAAATATATGCATTAAATAAAGTCCTAACATGAAATTTTCACAAACTAACTCCAAATCCAAATCTAATTACATATTTGAGTAGTATTTGACCTAAGGATTTCAACAAAGTTGGTTTCATTCAATTTGGATTTTATTTGTAAAATTTCTATATACAACATATTCAAACCTCAAGCTTTAAATTCAAATTCAGACTTAAATTGCTAAACAAGTTCCAAATATTTTTGCATATTATGAAACTAGATGATTTATAACGAATTTAGAAATTTGTTTCATCTCATTTGGAGCTATGGTTTAAAAGATATAATAATTTGAATCATTTCGGGTTTCCAAATTCAGTTAAAAGGTCAATTACGCTTTCCTTAAGGGAAAGCGTCTTTTTCCCATTTTGCGCGCGCGCTGGTTTGAACTTGGCTGCTGCCGTTGACAACCGGGGTCCACTCGTCAGCGAGCGCACGCGAGGTCACCCGTGACCGTGCGGCTGGGCCCGCGTGACGGTGAGACGTGTGCGTGTTCGCGCGATTGACATGTGGGCCCGCACGGCAGTGAAGGCTTGGCCCAGCTGCGAGCGCAGCGAGCGTGGGGCTGACCTCCCGGGCCCGCGTGACAGAGACACGGCGCAGGGGAGATGGCCGACGACCTCGCCGGCAGCTCTCCGGCGACGTCGATCGACTTCGGCCGGTAGCACTAGCTTCACTGGACTATGGCGAATCCAGGGAACCACGTGGATATGGGTGGTGTTCGGGAGAAATGAGCGCACGACGGTGACCGGCGGCGCTTCACGGTGACGCGAAGGTGTGACGGCGCTAGGGGAATTCTCGAGCTTGAAGGACATGCGCGTAAGCTTCAAGGTGTCCTAACAACTCTATTCAAGCTCTTGGATTGGGGAATGGGTGGCCGGGTAGTATTCTCACCGTGCGGCGGCAATGGTAGAGGATGGCTCACGGTGCGGGAACTCCCTGGGACGTTTCAGTCTGGAAGAAGATGTGCAAAAGTTTCATGAGTATTGGTAGATGCTCAAAAGTCCATCAATTTGGACGTTCTCTTACCGAGTCGCACGAATTTGAGTTTTTCCCCAAATCGGTTTCCGCCGGAGACGAGGAAGAAAGGTCCGGTTCGTGTAGTTCCGGGCGTGAGGGGATGAATGAGTGGGTGTTCTAAGATTGGTTGAGTGTAAGGGTGCTATTTGTGCAGTTAAATAGGCTAAGAAAGACTCGGGTGTCAAGATGAGGGACGGAGGTCTCGGCGGTTCTCGGGCATTCTCCTCCAGCTCGGTCAAGGCATGGGCGTGGTACAGGGTTGCAGCGGCGTGGCAGAGCGGCCTCGGGGCGCACGAGATTGCGGCGAAGTCACGACAAGAATGGAGGCGGTAAGGTGGCCGTTGCCGACAACAGAGAGAGAACGAGAGAGAGAGAGAGATGAGAGGAGAGGAGGAAGGAGATGGAGCTGACACGGGAGGGGCCACAAGTCAGTGGAACTGGAGGGAGGAAAAAAAGGAGGAGGCTGACGCGTGGGCTAGGAACCCTCTGGGTCCCTGCCGGCAGCGGTGCCAGCGCACGGGTCACCGGACACGTGGGCCCTTGCGTCGAGGATGGGGAGGAGTGAACTTCCAATTGCTTCCATGGACAGCGCAGAAACTCAATTAATTCACGGTCCACTTCACCTCCAGATTTTTCGAAACTTTTTGACCCAGCTAATGGCTAAGATATCTACCTCCAGTAAAATTTTGGGGTTAAAATGATCTACGGTGATTTAATTAAAAATCTGACATTGCCGACTGCACAGGAAAACCAACTTGGTTTTTAGCTTGATTAAGGGGCTAAATAAACATATTTATTTTTGAAATTTTTACTGAAGGTTTGGTTCTAAACAATGGACCTACCATAAAAATTTCAACATTAAATTCTCATTATCTAATTCTCCATAAATCTTTTATTGATTTCTGCAGAATTCCAAATCTGCCTAAATTAAATGCTAAAACATAGCAAAAATGATTATTAATTTTTGAAACTTTTTGAGGGTGAAGGTGATATTACTGAGGTCTTAAGGTAAAAATTCCAAGGTCTAGATCGCTCTACAACTTTCTCCAAAAATCTGACAAGAGACTGGCCAGAGATAAGATTCATCATTTTTATTTGTTTTCTTTATCAATAAATGCATACACATGGTCTTTTGACCATCTAGGGATATATTCTAGGGTTTGGCCAGGTTATACAAAATTTTTATCATGGTAATTCCATTTCTTACCATTTTACCATTTTCTCTATTATTTGATTTCAATAACCATTTCAATTAATAACAATTCAACAAAAGCACATAAAATCAAGAAATAAATAAAGGAAATGATTTCACATTTTTAATATTGGATTCTAAACTTTTATAAATTTGAGGATGTTACAGATCTACCCCCCTTACAAAAAATCTCGTCCTCGAGATTTGCGAGGGCTAAGGAAAACTAAAAGAAGTCTGGAAACTCTTTCATCAGGTGATCCTCACGCTCCCACGTGGCTTCTTCTTCAGTATGATTACTCCACTGAACCTTCAACATTCTGTGGATCTTGTTTCTCGTGTGTCGCTCGGCTTCTTCAAGAATGCGAACAGGACGCTCTCGATAAGATAGATCAGGTTGTAAATCGAGATCGTCGAGATTTGCGAGATCAGTCGGCACACGAAGACACTTCTTAAGTTGGGAGACATGAAAGACATTATGAACTTCAGATAAACGGGATGGCAGCTCCAACTTATATGCCATCTCTCCCATCTTTGCGATAATTGAAAAGGGTCCAATATATCGAGGGGCTAGTTTCAGCGGATTTGGAAACGATTTAACTCCGCGAAGAGGAGAAACTTTCAGATAGACATGATCTCCGACTTCAAAGCTTAAATCACGTCGACGATTGTCGGCGTAACTTTTCTGACGAGATTGGGCTTCTTTGAGTCGACTCCTAATCATGTCAACTTGCTCTTGGGCTTCTTGGATAATGTCTGGGCCAAAGAAATTTCTTTCTCCAGTTTCAGACCAAAAGAGAGGAGTTCGGCACTTTCTCCCGTAAAGTGCTTCAAAAGGAGACATCTGGAGACCGGCTTGAAAGCTATTATTATAGGAGAATTCGGCAAAGGGTAAGCTTTTCTCCCAATCCATGCCATAAGATAGCACACAAGCTCTTAGCATGTCCTCCAGGGTCTGATTGGTCCGTTCAGTCTGTCCATCTGTTTGGGGATGATAAGCCGTACTGAAATTCAGCTTTGTCCCTAACAGAGTATGCAAACTTTCCCAGAAACGAGATGTGAACTGGGATCCTCGATCGGACACAATAGTCTTAGGGATTCCATGGAGACGAACAATGTTTTCCAAATATAGCTCAGCAAGCTTAGGACTCGGATAGGTGGTCTTAACTGGAATGAAGTGAGCAACCTTAGACAGTCGGTCAACAATAACCCATATGGAATCATGTCCTTTTCTGGTTCTTGGCAATCCAATAATGAAATCCATACAGATATGATCCCACTTCCATTCAGGAATTTCAAGAGGTCGAAGAAGACCAGCTGGGCGTTGATGTTCGGCTTTTACTCGCTGACATATATCACATTTCGCGACATACTCGGCGATTTCCTTCTTCATGCCGGGCCACCAATATTCCTGCTTCAGGTCTTGATACATCTTTGTACTACCAGGATGGATAGATAAAGGTGATTCATGAGCTTCACTTAAGATCAAGTTTTTGGTTGCTGGATCATTAGGAATATAAATTCGGTTCTTGAATAAGAGTATACCATCCGAGTTTTCCGAATATCCTGATTCAACCTCGAGTGGCATATCTTCTCGGATTTTGGATATGGCCTCATCTTTAGGTTGGGCTACCTTAATTTGGGTTTTCAGATTTGGTTGCATTTGGAGACTAGCAACAAAACCTTTTTCAACAATTCCCAAATTAAGCTTCTGAAATTCCTTTACTAATTCAGATTGATCAGTGTATCGCGACACCGTCATACAATGAAGCTTACGGCTCAGAGCATCTGCTACGACATTAGCTTTACCAGGATGATAATGAATACTAAGGTCGTAATCCTTTATTAGCTCCAGCCATCTCCTTTGTCGCAGATTAAGATCTGGATGAGTAAAGACGTATTTTAAGCTCTTATGATCTGTGTAGATGTCACACTTGTTTCCAATAAGATAGTGACGCCAGATTTTGAGGGCATGCACTACTGCAGCTAACTCCAGATCATGAGTTGGATAATTAAGTTCATGAGGTCGAAGCTGACGAGAAGCATAAGCTACGACTTTCATCTCTTGCATCAACACGCAACCGAGACCATTGCGTGAAGCATCGCAATAGACATCGAAGCTCTTATGGATATCGGGTAACACCAGCACTGGGGCTGTGGTTAACCGTTTCTTCAATTCCAGAAAACTTGCTTCGCATTCTGGAGTCCATTCATATTTCTTTTCTTTCTTCAAGAGCTGAGTCAACGGTTTAGCAATTTTGGAGAAGTTTTCGATAAAGCGGCGATAATATCCCGCTAAACCGAGGAAACTTCGGATTTGAGGAACAGATTTTGGTTGCTCCCAGTTTTGGACTGCTTGAACTTTGCTGGGATCAACAGAAATTCCACCTTTGGAAAGGATATGCCCGAGGAATGCAACTTCCTTCAACCAAAATTCACATTTCTCGAACTTGGCATATAATTTATGTTCTCGGAGTTTCTCTAGAACCAAGTGTAGATGTTGGGTATGATCTTCTTCATTTTTGGAATAGATGAGGATATCATCTATGAATACCACTACGAACTTATCGAGATACTCCATAAAGACTTTATTCATTAAGCTCATAAAGCTAAATTTGGAGCATTTGTAAGTCCGAAGGACATTACGACATATTCATATAAGCCGTAACGAGTGGTAAAAGCTGTTTTAGGAATATCCTCCGGTCGGATTTTCAATTGATAATATCCATGTCTAAGATCGATTTTGGAGAAGATTTGGGCGCCGGTTAATTGATCGAACAAATCATCGATACGAGGTAGAGGATATTTATTTTTGATAGTAACATCATTGAGAGCACGATAATCCACACACATGCGTAGACTACCATCCTTTTTACTGACAAAGAGAACAGGGCTTCCCCATGGAGAAGTACTTGGTCGAATGAACTTTTTATCTAATTGTTCTTGAATTTGCTTTTTGAGTTCTACTAACTCATTTGGTGGCATACGATAAGGTCTTTTGGAAATTGGGGCTGTACCAGGTATAAGATCAATGACGAACTCTAAGTCACGATCTGGTGGCAAACCTGGCAATTCTTCTGGAAATACATCGGGAAAGTTGGAAACTACAGGAACAGATTTAATCTTTTCCATTACCAATGTATTTAAGTATGATCTTGATTCGGAAAGATTTTGGGTGGAACTAAAGTTCACTTCAACTCTATCAGGATTAATAAGAGATATGGATCTATTAGCACAATCTATCTGTCCTTTATTCTTAGCTAACCAATCCATACCAAGAATGATGTCTAATCCTGGGGTTTCTATAAGAATAAGATCAGCATAAAATAAAACTTCATTTATTTCAATGCTAACCTTAGGACACATTTTAGTAGTTCTCATTTTTGCTCCAGGAGAATAGATTATCATGGATATAGGTAAAGATTTAGTTTGGATTTGATGTGATTCTACGAACTTCTTGGATATAAAGGAATGAGATGCACCGGAATCAAATAACACCAAAGTGGGAATAGATTGGACGGGGAACATACCCAGAACCACATCTAGTGCTTCCGTTGCTTCTTCTGCCGTCACATGATGTAAACGTCCTTGATTGGCGGCTTGAGCAGGTGCAGGCCTTCTGGCTTGTTGTCCTCCAGCTCCTTGAGGACGACCAGGGGGTTGCTGAGGAACTCCCTTGCTTGGGCAATTATTAGCATAATGTCCAAGCTGCTTGCACTTGAAGCATGTGACATTTGGAGTCTGAGTTGATGCTCCGGTAGGACGTGCTCCAGTAGGATTTGCCGGACGTGCCAAAGGCTGTCGAGGTCGAGGGGCTGGACCTTGACGCCTCTGCTGCTGTGGCGGAGCAGGTGGTCGCGCATTACCCTGAGGTGCAGGGCGAGGTCTGGATGGGTTTGCACTGGCATTCTTCTGTGCCATCCATTTCCTTTTACGCGACTCCATGGCAGCTCGAGTGCTATGCTCCACTCGAATAGACTTGTCCACCAGAGTTTGGAAGTCATTGATATCAATGGCAGCTAATGCACACTTGATTTCTTCATTCAAGTTATCCCGGAAGCGTTCCAACTTGCGCGCTTCAGGGGTAACTTCTAATGGTGCATAGCGGGAAAGGTAATTGAAGCGATTAAGATACTCCATTACCGTCTGATTCCCTTGACGGAGATCAAGGAATTCCCGTCTTTTGATGTCCATCGATTTGGAAGGAATATGGGTTCGTGAAGCGTATCCTTGAAGGCCTCCCATGAAATCTGATCCGCTGGAAGTATAGCTTGGTAGTTCTCCCACCATAAAGCAGCAGCTCCTCCCAACTGATAAGATGCATAAAGAACTTTCTCTCGATCATTGCACTGTGCAATGTTCAACTTGCTCTCCATTGTTCGCGGCCAGGTCATCTGCGCCCAATGGGTCGGCAGATAGAGAATGTAGGAGGCCGAGTCTTCAAAAACTTCAGACAACCTTGATGGTGGAGCACCACCACCACTTCCTCCAACAGGGACTCCTTGATGGGAAGTATTACGAACTAAGCATTGCGAGAAGAAGTGTGTGGGTTTGACGGTTTTGCTCGATCATTGCCAGAACTTGAGCCATTGTGGGCGGACCTGGCAATTGCTCCTCCGGAATTCCACCTTGCTGATTAGGATTTGAATCTGGATTAGGTGGATCTGGCACTTGATGAGAAGATGAAGCCCTTGCAGAAGGGTGCATCGGATTAGGTTCTTGTTGGAGTGGGCAATGTTTCGCGAGGAGGAAAAGGCTCTGCGATGCCTCACTCTCAAGATCCCGCGAAGAGATCTGGTTCTGAGCATCCTGAAATTTCAATTCAGATGAGAAAATAATGTATTGTAATTAAATGATTTAAACTGGCAGATTGAAAATTTAAACTCAATCTCATTGGTTAATAGGCAACATTTCATTCCCTAAAATTTTATTATTCTTAAAGAAATTCATTAACAAGGGAGGTGTGTTATTATGTTATGTTATGTTACATTGTAAAAGATAAACACAAAGGATCACATCATCGTGAAGTTGTAATAAAACATTAGAAAATCACGAGAAGGAACCAAAACAAGCAGAAATAAGCGAATGACACTTTATTCAAACTGCATATTAACAACATGTACAACAAAAGTATGACAACCTCACAACTCAACACTACATGACCACATGTGCTGCTACAACTCAAGGTAAACCTACTCCAAACCTGGCGCTACGACGTCCTCGCCAGTAGACTCAACAGGATCCGCAGGGGTAGAGTCAGGCACCGTGGCGGGAAAGGTACCACGACGCCTGTAAACCTGCGTCACACGGGGACGCAGTACACCTGCAGCAACCTGTCCAAGTCTAACTCGCGACAGACGTGGACGACTAACTCCTGTGGACATCCTAGCCCGTCGGGAACGTCTAGTGGCCCTAGCAGACCTAGGTGTAGGAGTACCAGGCACCTCCTGGACTGGCAACAAAGTAGCATTGTCGCCAAGTGCTGACCTAGAGAACAAACCCATAGCCACGAAAGGAGCTATGGCGTTCTCTAAAAAGGCTACTCTCCCACGTGCTACGTAGTACTCTAATACTGCCTGACGGTGGTAACGGTCGAAAGCATGAAGGATCTCAACTATGATCCTATAGGGCTCATTAGTCACTGAACTGGGATCTATGTAACTAGTGTCTCCCTCGGCAACAAAGCGGTATCTCGTGTGATCGCCATCTCTGGAAGAGCGTGGCGCGATCGAACGATGGCCATATAAGCAACATCGCTCAACGCAGAAGACAGAAGCTCCACGACCATCAAAAGTACGGTGCCTCTCCAAAGCGTGTCCTAGCTGGGATCTCAATCCTAGCTATGTACTCTATCAGCTGGACTCGCCATCCTCACGGTAGACGGTGTATCGAGGTGTCTCAAAGCTGTGCAAAATCTAACATCCGTGCTAAGACTCCCATCAATCCCGCTCCCAGGCGCTTCGGAGGTGTGGAAGCATGGCGAATACCCTTCCATCTCAAGACATTTAATAAGGAATTAGTATTCCAGATTAAATGCAAGATGCAACGATAACGCACAAAAGTAAAGAGTAGAAGACAACATAGTAAAGAATTAATAACAGATATAACAAGTTTTATTTTCCTAAGTGTAATGTGTCTATTCAAAATGTTAATTTCCTCTTAACGACCATTCTAACTAAGGTTCACCTACAGGCGTGACTACGATGCAAATCGTGAGACCCTCATTTTTACGTCACTAAGTAACATAAATATGAGGCTCTTTAAGTGCATCCTGAGCCATTCCCATGATCAGTGGCTGGCACGCACAAACACAATTTGGATATTACAGCCACACAGATACACACTTTTATTACATCACAAGTTTTATAGTGTTATTACAATACCAAAAGTAGCAGGGAATTAAAACCATGTCTCATAGTATGCCATCTATTCCATAACTCCACAGGCAACTGCTGAGATGAACCTAGAAAGATCAGTCGTCGCTAAAGTTCGCAGGTTCCTCATATTCATTTCCGTCATTATTGTAATCCTGCTCTTCACCTAAAAACATTGTTGAAGCAAGTTGAGTACATTGGTACTCGCAAGACTTTGTAGTGTATGCAAATCCTGGAATATATGCAAATTTGAAAGAGAAAGTGGGTTTCTACGGGTGTTTTGCATAAAGCGAAAGTTTCGAATGAAGTAATACTGGATAGTAATGGAAAGCGTAAATAAAACATTAAAACAGTTTGATAAGTAATTGAGATAACAAGTAATAAAAGAATAATAACATTTTTACTCACGGCCCTTTGTGAGTAAAATAACGAACAAGACCCTCCATGGTCTTAACAAGTCAAGATGACAATAAATGACATTTATACAGATTTGAATCATTTCCAAGACATTTAAACAAGTTTTTGAAAATAGAAAACAATTAACTAGTCTTTGGTTAACCAAGTCATCCATGACCGTGGATACGGCTATTCGAATAGTTTTAGACTCTGCAGAGTTTGTACTGCTTTACCCACAAGATATGTTCTCCCTTTTTGCAAGCTATAAGACACACTTCCTTTGGTATGCCCGCGAGGAGTTCATAACGAAACTGTTCGATTACTTGAACCTTAACTTTGCACTAGCCCAGTGACGTTACCCCTGACTATGATGGAAGCAAACAAATGGTGAAGCAATAGTATTCAGGAGCCCGCGGCTCAAATGGTACAACAACAGCCCCAATTCATAGCCAGGCGTACACCGTTACAACGGCAGATGCCAACACCTCGGTGATGACACCTCCCTCGAGCAACCTATATCCGGAATGCCCGTGCTACAACTGCCTACCAATGTGCAAAGCTAATTCCCAAATAATTTAATAAGTTAAGACTGTCCCAGTCCAGTACTTGTGGATGTACGGTTTACTTGGATCATGCAACACTACGTTCGGTCCTTAGAGTGACATGGGCGATAACTCCACCCTAGCTACGTACACATTAAAACATGTACAACCGGCTATTGCCAATATTCACCCATGTCGAAATCATAGTTTTATTTTCATTTTTATCAAACTACCAGTATCCTTTACTGCTTAAACAAACCATAAAAGATTTCATAAAGAAAAGTGTGGGTGTAAACATTTCCAACTTTGACCTAACGCAGTGCTAAGCATTTGCAGGTTAATAAACGATTATACCCAATTTAAAGAACTTAACCAGTCCTATGGTTTTCATGGATGGTATGTCAACATGATTAAGGAAATCCATCAATTTGGGTTATAACTACCAAGAGCGTGAAATAAATAGTTAGAATATAAGCATGCAGGAAGATTCTTAATCACATTTTATCTGGTTGTAAAATCTGGGTTCAAGAATGATCAAAGGGGTGCTTGCCTTGCTCCTCGGCGGTGTAAGCTGAATCTGTGTCGTCGATAGTGTAGTCGGCAATCTCAGCGTCTATACGTTGAGTACGGACATGGTAAATAAGAATACTTCAATATCGATAAAAGAAGCAAATACATAAACAACAAGGATAGCAGTTGAAAGATTCAAATGAAATCGATTCAAATCAACCAATGATGGTAATCACTTAATCAATTCATGCATTAAGCAAGTTATAAGATTTTGGGCCTAAGGTAAAAGCTTAATGACATACAACATGATTATCTTTCTTTATGTAATATTTCATTTTAATTTACGAATTCAGGAAGCTAAGATTGTAGGATTATATTTAACAAAGTTCATCTTCAGGGTGTATGATTAATTGTACTAATACCAATTAGCATATAAAGTAACCTTAATTATATTTAATGAAAGAACATGGTGCATCCTAGCTTTCATCTTACCAACAGGTTCTAATCGATTGTAATAAGCACAAAGAAACAAGTTTCATTCATTTTGGAAGCTTTTTGATTAGGTTATTGCAACCATATCAAATATATGCATTAAATAAAGTCCTAACATGAAATTTTCACAAACTAACTCCAAATCCAAATCTAATTACATATTTGAGTAGTATTTGACCTAAGGATTTCAACAAAGTTGGTTTCATTCAATTTGGATTTTATTTGTAAAATTTCTATATACAACATATTCAAACCTCAAGCTTTAAATTCAAATTCAGACTTAAATTGCTAAACAAGTTCCAAATATTTTTGCATATTATGAAACTAGATGATTTATAACGAATTTAGAAATTTGTTTCATCTCATTTGGAGCTATGGTTTAAAAGATATAATAATTTGAATCATTTCGGGTTTCCAAATTCAGTTAAAAGGTCAATTACGCTTTCCTTAAGGGAAAGCGTCTTTTTCCCATTTTGCGCGCGCGCTGGTTTGAACTTGGCTGCTGCCGTTGACAACCGGGGTCCACTCGTCAGCGAGCGCACGCGAGGTCACCCGTGACCGTGCGGCTGGGCCCGCGTGACGGTGAGACGTGTGCGTGTTCGCGCGATTGACATGTGGGCCCGCACGGCAGTGAAGGCTTGGCCCAGCTGCGAGCGCAGCGAGCGTGGGGCTGACCTCCCGGGCCCGCGTGACAGAGACACGGCCACAGGGAGATGGCCGACGACCTCGCCGGCGACTCTCGGCGACGTCGATCGACTTCGGCCGGTAGCACTAGCTTCACCTGGACTATGGCGAATCCAGGAACCACGTGGATATGGGTGGTGTTCGGGAGAAATGAGCGCACTGCAGCGGTGGCCGTGGCGCTTCACGGTGACGCGAAGGTGTGACGGCGCTAGGGAAATTCTCGAGCTTGAAGGACATGCGCGTAAGCTTCAAGGTGTCCTAACAACTCTATTCAAGCCCTTGGATTGGGGAATGGGTGGCCGGGTAGTATTCTCACCGTGCGGCGGCAATGGTAGAGGATGGCTCACGGTGCGGGAACTCCCTGGGACGTTTCAGCCTGGAAGAAGATGTGCAAAAGTTTCATGAGTATTGGTAGATGCTCAAAAGTCCATCAATTTGGACGTTCTCTTACCGAGTCGCACGAATTTGAGTTTTTCCCCAAATCGGTTTCCGCCGGAGACGAGGAAGAAAGGTCCAGTTCGTGTAGTTCCGGGCGTGAGGGGATGAATGAGTGGGTGTTCTAAGATTGGTTGAGTGTAAGGGTGCTATTTGTCTGGTTAAATAGGCTAAGAAAGACTCGGGTGTCAAGATGAGGGACGGAGGTCTCGGCGGTTCTCGGGCATTCTCCTCCAGCTCGGTCAAGGCATGGGCGTGGTACAGGGTTGCAGCGGCGTGGCAGAGCGGCCTCGGGGCGCACGAGATTGCGGCGAAGTCACGACAAGAATGGAGGCGGTAAGGTGGCCGTTGCCGACAACAGAGAGAGAACGAGAGAGAGAGAGAGATGAGAGGAGAGGAGGAAGGAGATGGAGCTGACACGGGAGGGGCCACAAGTCAGTGGAACTGGAGGGAGGAAAAAAAGGAGGAGGCTGACGCATGGGCTAGGAACCCTCTGGGTCCCTGCCGGCAGCGGTGCCAGCGCACGGGTCACCGGACACGTGGGCCCGCACGTCAGGATGGGGAGGAGTGAACTTCCAATTGCTTCCATGGACAGCGCAGAAACTCAATTAATTCACGGTCCACTTCACCTCCAGATTTTTCGAAACTTTTTGACCCAGCTAATGGCTAAGATATCTACCTCCAGTAAAATTTTGGGGTTAAAATGATCTACGGTGATTTAATTAAAAATCTGACATTGCCGACTGCACAGGAAAACCAACTTGGTTTTTAGCTTGATTAAGGGGCTAAATAAACATATTTATTTTTGAAATTTTTACTGAAGGTTTGGTTATAAACAATGGACCTACCATAAAAATTTCAACATTAAATTCTCATTATCTAATTCTCCATAAATCTTTTATTGATTTCTGCAGAATTCCAAATCTGCCTAAATTAAATGCTAAAACATAGCAAAAATGATTATTAATTTTTGAAACTTTTTGAGGGTGAAGGTGATATTACTGAGGTCTTAAGGTAAAAATTCCAAGGTCTAGATCGCTCTACAACTTTCTCCAAAAATCTGACAAGAGACTGGCCAGAGATAAGATTCATCATTTTTATTTGTTTTCTTTATCAATAAATGCATACACATGGTCTTTTGACCATCTAGGGATATATTCTAGGGTTTGGCCAGGTTATACAAAATTTTTATCATGGTAATTCCATTTCTTACCATTTTACCATTTTCTCTATTATTTGATTTCAATAACCATTTCAATTAATAACAATTCAACAAAAGCACATAAAATCAAGAAATAAATAAAGGAAATGATTTCACATTTTTAATATTGGATTCTAAACTTTTTATAAATTTGAGGATGTTACACCCACCAAGTTAGGGGCTTCATTTTTTTCAATATGGATGTGATTTAGTTAGTTAATTGCACTAAAGTGCTCTTAATTGTTGTTAAGATGTTAGCGAGAATCAATACACAACAACATGGAGAGGGCATTCCTACTGGATTTATAAGTTATCGTATGACCATTAGGTCCATTACTAATTCATATGTATCTATTTAACTCCTTTAAAATAACATTCATGTCTTCAATCTCTTGCTATCCACTACATTAATTCCCCTGGTCTAAAATTTTGCTAGGTGAGATGTATCCTGCCGGGACCTCGCTTTTGGCTTGAAATACCAAGAAGGTCACATGTGCACTCTGTATTAGTCCCATGATCAATGAATAGCACACACATATACAACATTGTCATCACCTCTATACAAAAGTTCTTAAATTCATTAATATGATATTGTTCATATATAAGGCCATGAAGGCTTAATCAATTGCAGCGAAAGATACATATACTTAACAGTATGCCTTGCCCAATTATCCTACAGGCAATTGACAAGGTGTAAACCCTATAAAAGCTCGTCAATATAATCCCCATTTCCTGCGGTATAGTACTCATCATCGGGGAGTGTTGTTTCTTCATCAACTGCAACAATAGCAAGGTACTTTTGTACTCATCAAGACTTCTAGTGTATTGCAAATATAATTAAATGTATGCTATATCAAAGGAGAAGGCTGCTAGGTTTATTTTGCATAAAGCAGAATTTAAATTTGTATATACTAAATAGTAGATTGCAAGCGGAATTTTGTAAGAGCAATTTGATTGATAGGTAATTAGCAAGTATGAATGGTATAAATTGTCACAACTCACAGTCCTCCATGAATGTGAGAATCGAACCATTTCTTGCCAACTCTTGGCATAAAATCTGAAATAAAGATTTTCCAACAAATAATTCCAAATCAACCATCTTTATGAAAACATCAAAACTCTAACTAGTGTTAGTGTACCAAGTCTCCCATGACCGTGGGAACGGCTTTTCAAAAAGTTTTACACTCTGCAGAGGTGTACATCTTTATTCACAAGACATGACCAACTCTTGTTGCCAAACTATTTTCACACTTCCTTTGGCGTGCGGCAGAGAGATCATGACAAAACCGTTACATCACTTAGTCATAACTTTGCATCAGCCCGATGATGACAAACCCTTCCTATGGCAGTAGAAGATATTTGTACAATCGTTGTACTCTCAATAGTTCACTCCTGTTAAGTTCCCACTTCTCCTTATAGCAAGGCGTACATCATTGTATTGGCAAGCGTTATTCCCAATACCTTGGTGAGGGCAGCTCATCGAGCAATCCATCTCAGAAAGTCTGTACTACTTCGGCCTTCCAATTTGCAAAGTTAGACCTAACCAACTTAATAAGTTAAGGCTATCCCATACTAGCACTTATGATTACACTAATTATATTAGATTATACAACACTATGTTCGGTCCTTAATCCGACCCGGGCGAGAACACTTCCCCTACACTATGTTCGGTCCCGGGCGCTGAAAACTTGACGAGGGGTTAATCAGCAATTAGCACACGCAAACACCAGGTTTAATTTTGGGTGCGGGCATGCCAGTCGATTTGATCCTGCAATCAGCAAGAGGAAGATTTAATTCAATCGGCCTTTAAGCCAATATACTTTCTAATAACGATCTAATTTAATCATCCATTCAAGCCGATTATATGAAAAGTAACTGATAGATCTAATCAACTTGATTGAGTTGATTAGAAGATAAAGGCATATTTTTTCCGAAAAAGGCGATGCGCAACAAGATCAGAGAAAAACAGACCTGTATGGCGTAAGTCGACAAAATCAATAATCGACGATGTGCAACTTTATTAATAACACGAATTACAAAAGAAATATTACAAATCTAAAGTACTACTCCTAATCAAAGGAGAAGTAAAAAGTAATGCGAGTTGATTGATTGATTCTATTTTTTTCTCCATATTGGTCATCGTCTTCTTTTATAGCATCCGGTCTGATCATGCCCTCCTTGGACTCGTAACACTGTCTGTGTCAGCCTTGACTTCCAAAACAATCCTTCCTTTTGAAACCAGTATCGGCTTTATTACGATCGGTCTTATCCTGGTCTTACTCTTTTCCAATCCGTATCGGCCATAACTTCCCAAAATAACATTTTCTTTGATTCGACACTAATCTTAATCCAAACAAACTTACCAAATTGATAATCCTTGCCAAATCGCCCATGCGCCAAATTCTGGTGTCAACATGACCATTTGTTCACCTAAGTCTAAAGCATAACTAAGTAGATGCATATATACTCGATTATACCAAATTGACATTTCTATAATGTCTAAACCTACCTTAGGGTTATCAAGGTTCATATGACAATATTTATTAAGGAAGTTCCATGAGTTAAGGAGTATAACTACCAGTACACACAATATATCAATATTTACTGAAAATAAACGTATGCATATATATATATATATATATATATATATATATGCTGCTTCCCATTTAAAGGTTGCTATTTTATTTTCTAAAGGCATTAAATGATTTAACAAACTTCTAAAAATTGTTGAAGATGATATGAGGGTTATTTATGATTTAACTTTGTGTTCACTTGATTTCAAAATTTAAAATCAAGATACTTCATTTCGACCATTAAAAGCATTTTTTTAAATGGCAAAAAATCTAGATAAATTCAATAAACAGTGGACATTCAATTCTAGGGTAAAATTCAGATTTAAAATTTTAATTTTACTTTCTTTTTATTTTGAGGTTGTTACATATTGTTTACCCTTTAACACTTCTGATGGTTTAAAAGCAAGGCAATAAAACCAAAAACATTATTGCACGTTTCATCTGGATTTTTTTCTTTGATTCTTGGGTCTCATCTTACATACAGAAGAAACTGCCAATATATAATTTATATACTTTGGGGTCGGTATATAAAAATGTCTGTATATCACATGAACAGATAGCATGATGCATGGTAATTTTTCCGTTCAAGTTTATAAGGCGTATATCTTCTTGGCATATTGACCAAGAAGATATTAAAAATAACTAGATTACCCCTAATTATTATCGCTAAGCACTATATTCAATGCATGCATATAGAGAATATAAAGTAAAGATGGATATTTATTAGAAGTATAGAAAAAATATCACACTAATTTTATATTAAAATATAAAAGACTCTATATATTTATGAAAAAAGGTGGTTAAAAAATATACCTTACAAACTTATAATAGTACTTTTAGTTTTAGCATAGGGCCACCATAATCTTATGTCCGACCCTATTAAAATAGTATCGAGAGGTATCTAGCCTTTAAATTTTTGCAACTCTTCATACTATATTAATATAAATTTTAGTACCTTTCAAAAATAGTAGAATGTCTCGATATGTTAACCTAAATAAAAACGCACATTTATTCACTCTCCTGGTTATCGTTATCCAATCACAACAATTAAAGAAAATACCCAAATAAATCAAAGGGAATTTGTAGCGCAGATCTCGGAGCTAGCTAGGTGGATGGCTGTAACATCCTCATTTTCGCTTTCTGGAGAAAAACCTAATTTAAATAAAGTAAGTTCAAAATTGGGAGTTTCTTTGGTGTTTATATTAAACCTGGCATCCATTCCTATCCAAAATCGGGAATTAATTCCCTTCCAGTCGAAAAATCGGATTTTCCAGTCCCGCCGGTACCCGAAAATTTACCCGAGTCCAAAAATGCTCCAAAAATCTCCAAACCACTTCTAAAATGTTCCAAATATTCCGAAATGATTTTAGGAATCATTCCCCGGATTTTTGGACCTCCGTTCCTATTTTATCCCGCGCGGCTTTTGTTTAATGCATGATTAAATCGAATATTTAATTCCACAAATTTCATCCAAATTCAACCAAACCAGTTCCATTGAGTTCCAAATATTCTAAAATGGCTCTAGGAATTTTTTCGGAATTTTTAGGCCATTTTTCCTAATTTTTCTTTAGGGCGAATCATTTACGTAAAAGAGGGCCAATGAGGGAGTGACACGTGGCCAACACTATTCATCATCTTCAACCTCTAGCCATGCATGGTGGGGTGGAGCTCAAGCAAGCAACAATGGAGGTGCTCTTCTTTAAATGCTTGTAACTCCCTCCACGCAACTCCAAACGACGAACGGCCGGTGGCATTGGATTCGTAGCGTCGTCCTCTTCACATTCCCCACCACCTCTCGCCGCCAATCTCGCCGGAATGCGCACGATTGGGCAAAAACCGAAAACCGTCCTAATGGCTTTAATTGGTCATTACTCGGCCGTTTCTCGTCCAAACGCCGCACCACCGCCTCTAATCTCTCCGTATAAGAGTCTTCTTTCCGGTGGTGTAAGCCTCTTTTGGCCTCTCCTCTCCATTTGTTCTCTAGATCAAGAAAACCGAACACGGGTCACACTTTTTCGGCGTTCTTCGTGTTCATCTGTGTTTCTCTCTCTCCGGTGAGCCATTCTTCATGCCACTTGGTTCCTTGTGACCGTGGATGAGTCTAGCATCTAACCCAACCATCAATTTTAGGTTGCATCGACCGTGGACGACGAATTTCGCATTTTTCCGAATTCGGCCGGAGCTCCGTTCATCACCAAATTCATCAATTCCGGTGAGTTTTGGTTCAATCCCTTCCTCCTAGATGTACCTTAGGTTGTTATCTATTGATTCCATGCTTTTGTTTGGGTCAAATCCATGCAAAATTGTGCTAAAAATCGATTTTTTTAGCAAGGGGGCCTTCTCTGTTTTTTTTTGGGAAGCACTGTGTACATGGTGCCCGTGTGCGTGCAAGCGTGGCCGCCGGCGAGCCGCTCGCCGCCGGCCGCCGCCCGCCGCTAGCCCCGCCGCCGCCGCCGCTGCCGCCCCTCGCCGCCGGTTGCCCCCTTCCCTCTCTCTCCCTCACGCTCTCTCTCTCCTCCATAGCCATGGAGATGGCAAGCTTCATGAGGAAGCTTTCCCCCATCCCAATGACATGTGGGGCCCTTGCATGGGTAGACCCAGTCAAAGTCAAACCCAGTCAAAGTCCGGTCAAAGCTCCGTTTGACCAGTCAACCCGAGAGGGAATATTCCGGGAATATTCCCGATTTTCCAATTATTCGAAATTCAAACTTCGGAAGCTCATAACTTTCTCATCCGAACTCCGTTTGATCCCATTCAAATTTCTAAATTCATCTAAAATCAAGATCTACCTGCCAGTACTAATTTTATAATTTTTTAGATTTTATTTATTTTCTTGTATTTATTTGTTGCCTCGGTTTGCGAGTAGACGAGACCGCCGACGCGACCGCCGACCTCGCCGCCGGACCTCCCGTGTTCGACGACCTTCCCGCATCAGAAGGCAAGTCTCTTGACGCATTTTGATCCCATGTTTATGAAATGATTTTTATCTGTTTATAAAGTTGCATGGCTATTTTTAATGAAATATGTCAAATATAAGTGATAGTTAATCCGAATTTGATGATTCCTCCTTGACATTGTTAATCATATCCATTGTACCCTTAGGACATTGTTTATACCATGCTTATGCTTATATGGTATCCGTTGATATGTAGTACGATAGAATTGCTTAAGATCTTTTCCGATGAAAACAACCCATGGGTGGGATTATTCAAAAAGAATGTTTTCAAATGTGATTTGAAGGTTATTACTATGTTGTTAGTACTGTTTTCTAAAATGAAAAGAAAAGGAAAAATAATTTCGACTTGGGCGGCATGGAAAGTCGGGTGGGAGCGGATCGAGCCTTGATCCTTTTGTGCAAGTACCGCCCCAAGTCATATAAGGACCGACGCTTATGATTGCCATTTTAAGCATAACCGTACTACCACATGTCTATAATGGTACGACCTGGCCTACTAATTTGTAGAAGCCTAGTTTAGACTCACCACTCGGTTGTTGTGTGAGAGCCGAAAGGAGGCATTGTTGTGGTTGTTGTTTTTCTCACACGGCGCAAGAGGGGGCTTCTGTACTGGGTGGAGAGAACCCTAACAGCGGTGAAACCTCAGCGGGTGGGTCTAGCTAGGTAGAAACATATTAACGGCCTTGTCACGATCTCTCTGCCGGCACACCAAAGGAAGTGTGCTAATAGCTTGGCATTAGGAGATGATCGTGTCGTGTGGGTAAAGTTGTACACCTCTGCAGAGTAAAACTATTCGAATAGTCGTGCCTACGGTCAAAGGCAAAGCAAGAAATGCTTTCATATTGGTAGACTTTGGTTTTGGTTTTAAAAACAGAAAAGTGTTTGGTTTTGGGGTTCGGGAGTGGTTAGAACTCTCGAATGTTGCTTGGCGGATAGAGCCAACCAGGTGGATAGAACCTGTTTTACATTTAACGGATGGAGTCACCTGATTAACCTGGATCTTCTAACTGTTGGCGAATAGAGCCTTTATGCTAGTGATGGTGGTTAGAACCTCACTACAATACTAAATAATTCAATTATTAAAAAGAATTGTAAAAGATGCTTTGTGAAATTATTTATTTAAGTATGGTTTAATAAAATGTGGCTTTATGCAAATAAACCCTACTAAGCTTCCTTTGGAAAGCCCCACATGATCATACTTTCCCGACTTGCTGAGTACTTTTGTACTCACGTGCTACACCAACATTGTCATCATCAGAGAACTTTCAAGATGCTGCCGAGGAGGAGGAGGAGTTCTTCGAGGAGGATTGCCAGGAGGACTAGTTGCGTTCCTATTCGTCGCCTGTGGCGTTGTGGCGTTCACTTGTTGCTTTCTTTTGCTTCCGCTGTTTTGTGTTCGGTCGTTGGACCGAGTATTGTAATAAGTGGCCATGTGGCCCATACTTGACTATTTATATTACAAGTTTCGTTTTGTTCGGCAATGAAGTATCACTGTGACTGTGTGTACTAGCTACTGATCTGAGACTAGTACGGAAATACACATGAGATTCTGGATAGCCGATCCGGGGTCTCACAATGGCTCTGATAGGGGGTTCGTATATGAAGTTCACATAACACATATTGAAGCTTGTAAGGGTATGTATAATGGTATAGATGATGATTGATTGTAATATATTTTTGTATTATTTACAGACAGAATTAAAAATAACTTATACAATAGACCGTCTATATGGTTGTTTGTAATGATCTCTCATATAATTAATTGACTGTCTGTACAATGGTATACACAGTATAAAAATGTCTATAAAACAGTCTGTTAAATAATAGACATTATATTTCTCTCTCTTCTTTCTCTCTCCTTCATATCATCTAAAATCCCATATGATATATTTTTATAGACAGCTGATATGTATCATTGTATATACCCTAAGTGATCTTTATGATCAGGTAAGAGACTAGCTATATTGTTGCCTTAAAATGGATCTTAGCAATTGTTGGAACATGTTCTTAGCTGTAACACTGCCTTTTTCTTTTCTCTCTGTCGAACCTTTGGCTCAAAAAATTTCGGGTGCTACTTGCAAATTGCAATCATAACCTATAGGTCCAACAGAAAGGGCAAACACACACACGCGGTTGTTAGAGGAAAAAAAAGCCTGAACAATTTGAAAAGAATGCGCTTGCGACCTCGTTTCTCTCCTGTGGACATTTCAATAGTTTAACCATAAAAGCTGAGAGCAGAAATATACAATTCACATACCGCATTCAACTGACTAAAAAACAAAGCCTGCAGACAAAATTAAAAAAAATTATGAACCACAGACAAAATATAATACTCCTATGCGAATTCTTACTTTATATTATACACGCATAGGAGCACGTACAGGACAAGACACAAGTCCGTGCAAAATATAGTGCTAGTTTGCTACGTGCCTTCTCCGAACTCGCTGCCAACTTGCCATCAAATCGTGCAAGCATCAACTGTAGATGTCGACGTCGTATCGGGCTGGGCCGTTGGCCCGTGTGCTTAAGTTGTTTTGTGCCGTAACAGTCCGTTGTGTCCGTTATGCTGTGTTGTATTGGTTCGGTGAGCTCAATCTCATATCATTTGCGATTTGTGCTGGCTTCATGCTATGTCAATCTAAACCCAGCTCATTTGCACTATTGTAATGAGAAAAAAAGAGCCAGAGATGCAATGAGCTAATGCAGTGGAAACAAATATTAGGATAAAGGAACTAAATTTTATTTATTCATCGGATACAAATACAAAGTTACTGTCTCATTAAAAATCTTACGCCCTAAAGTAGGATTCCCTTATTAAAAAAAAACGTAGTAACAATATACATACATGTTAACTACTCCCCAACGTTTAGATCGTTTACACGTTTCAGACCAGCGTACGTCTAATGTGATGGCGTCGATGGCCATGTGAGGGAAGCGAGAAGATGACCGTGCACAACGTTGCAAGCACACTCAATGAGCGGCGTAGTGGAGCGTCGGCATAGTGTTGTGTTAAGCGCTTGGTGTCGGTTAGCATGTACTCTCTGGTCTCTATTCTACTCCTTTGAGTATTTCTGTTGTCTCCTCTTTCTATGCTTGAAAGGACTACAATTGCGTCGGCTGCATACAAACCATGGCATGTTGCATTATTGTGGCAGGGCGTTCTGCCATGTGCCGTGTCTACTTCGGACCCATCGGGCCTTTTTCGTGCCATGTCGTGCCAACCCAAACACAACCCACGCAAGTGTACCGTGCCGTACCACCTATTATGCCCGACCGCGAGGCTCGACATGGCCTAGTCATTCGTGCCGTGTTGCCCCGACCCGTGTGCATACGTGCCATACCGTGCTTACCACGGATCGGCTCAAAAAGCCCGGTTCAAGGCCCGGGTCTACATACATGCAACTGCCAGGGTCTTTCCTAATTCCTCCTGTGATCCGCATTAGGAGAACAAAGACAGAGTCCAGCCTCACACAAGATCGGCAGTCGTCAGTCGTCACCAATCATGCCTGAAGCAGTTTTGTACTGTAGTTGCAATTCACCAAAAGTCGCAATAACCCTCGTGCTACTACTAGTAGCCTACTACTAGTTCACTTGCATGCGTGACAACTCAGTATTTTGCTTAGGTGGATGAGAGAAAAAGAAAAGAGAGATATAGACTAACTACTAACTTATAGTCAGGCTATAGCTGATTCCAAAGCATTTATCACCTCTTACATATGTGCCTATATTTAATTTTGTAGACAATGCTATAGCTAATTTATTGGAGAGGCTGTCTATTAGCTATCTATAAATGACATGTACATTTTTTATAGCTAGTAGTTGACTACACCATTGCAGATGGCCTTAACTGACAAATAAAGTCGCAATAACCCTCGTGCTACTACTAGTAGCCTACTACCAGTTCACTTGCATGCGTCAATACTTAACTGACAAATAAAGTCGCGTAGAGCTTAATCCAAAGTCTAAACAAGAGTACACATCTATATGCGCGTACAGTAGGAGTCCAGTTCAATAAGCTAGGACTACAGGTAAATAAAGAACGGCTGCTGCAGAAAGCACGTGTTCACATTGCTGGGGCACTTCAATATTTGCAAGTTGGCACACCTCAACATCATTTTGTTGCTCATTTTCAAACACCAATGCGAAAGTCTTTGCGTTTGACTGCTGTCATTAAGAGCAAATAACACTTCCTAAAAAAAGAAGAATAGAAGGAGAGTAGAAGTTAGAACATTATCTTAGGAGGTGCATATGTAGATGCTCGTTCACATGTATGTACGTGACCGAAGGCGTTTCATACGTACAAAACATACTATATAATTCTTTTTGGTTATAAATGGTTATCGTTTTGGACATTGATATGGTCTTCAAAATATAGTTTTGATCACTAATTTTTATTATAATATATTTATAAAACCCAATAAAATTGTAATATTACGAAAGTATTTTTTGAGACAAATTTACATGTATGATTTTCATGTATCCAATTTAAATATTTAAAAAGATATTAATAATCAAAATTTCAAAAGTTTAACTATACATATATCCCAACCAACAACTATTTTATAACCGAAGTGAGTAGGTTAAGAGAAAGTGCGAAGTGTTCTCCTCAATTCGTGATATAATCGTCATTTGTCACCACGGAAATAAGTCCACCCATCGCGACCATCACTGCTAGAAAACTAGACTTTACTACCGGCACATCACTACCGATTGGATTTGAACCGGTACTGACAGTGACATCAGTACCGGTTCATTGCTTACAAGGCCGTAGTGGGCTTTCAGTATCGGTTAGATCCATGAACCGGTACTGATGCCCTCACATTAGTACCGACTGGTGTTACGAACTGGTACTAAAGGCACGGGGTACATTAGTACCGGTTGGTATTACGAACCGATACTGATGCCCTCACATTAGTACCCATTGGTATTACGAACCGATACTGATGCCTCGTTTAAGGAAAGTTAAAAAAAATACATATTCTATGTATATTAGTACGCGATGAAGGGTGAGGCTGGAGTCACATGGTTACGGGTTCGAGTCCCGTTTCTCCCATACATCTTCGACATATTTTGAAATATTTCTAGTCCTATCAGTACTAGTTGATGGAACCGGTACTAATGCCCAATGGGCATCAGTCCGATACTGATGGCTATATCTGTAGTAGTGCATGAACTACGACGTTCCTAATTTTCAAGTTTCCAAGTGAGAAAAAGAAACTTGTGAGTGCCGAATCTACCTAGCTTTCCGACATTTTGGATTTGCATGAGACCTTACCGTAAACAAAGAAGAGTTTGAAGCAACGACATGGGAGGATCATTACCTCCCCGTTCCAAAAGTTTTTGGACGCATGGTCAGAAAATTAGAGGTCCAGAAAGCCACCTCCATTAACAAGATCACTAAGTACCAACACCATAGTAGTGCTGTCTGTCTTTCCAACCAAAGAGATGATTTTCGGGTAGATTAGATTTGGGTGGATCCAGTGCTTACATGTGTTCAGGTAAACGAGGATGAGACGGTAAAAAAGCACAGGCTACGGCGTAGATCAAAAGGAATTAATTGCCAGTGAGAATGCTGGTCGAAGACTACAAGGTAGAAATGTAAGAATGCCAAAGTCTGGGCTCTTCCTACTCCGGGTCAACATGTGGATCTCGAATGTTGATCGGCGGTCTTCGGAGGGCAAGAACATATTCAAAGATTTTACGGAATTCTCCACGGTAGAAAAGCAAGCTTAACTGGGTCAAAAAAAAGAGAAGGAAAAAAGAAAAGGCAGCTTAACGATGCGGCATGCGGTGCAAGTCGTTTGGTTCTGCTTTAGACTCGCGTGATATGTCCAAACAAAACCTGTTCAGACGAGTCTTTTTTATGGATTTTGTCTTCGGCAGCCTTTTCCATCGACTGAAGTCGTGAATGTGGAGAAGTTCGCGTCCAGAGATGCTCACTGTGAGAATGCAAACAACGGATTAGTGAGCCTTGCATATTCTGGCCAAACCTGCCCAGCTCGAAACTGAATGATCAAGGAAACCATGTACTCGCTCCGATCACACATAGTTATTGTGATGGATATCGATAGTCTTTAAAACATAGCTTTGACCACTAATTTCTATTATAATATTATGAAAGTATTTTTTGAGACAAATCTACATATATAATTTTATATATCCAATTTAAACATTTAAAAATATGTTGATACTAAAAATTATAAAAATTTAAATATATATATATAGATAGATAGATAGATAAAGACAACATCTCTAGTGCTAATGAGTCAGTAGGTGCTAACATGCTAACTTTCATCACCAACCGTCAGATGAAAAATATACAGCCCAGATTGATTAAAGTGGAACCCCTTTGCCACTTAAAGCATCTTACACAAAACCCTAAAGTTTATTTTCCTTTTGCAAATACGTCCTCCCACCTTGATCAAAGAGGGTTCCACCTTGATCAGTATGGACCGCAAATTTTTCATCTGATGGCTGATTATGAAAATTAACATATTAGCACTCGCTGGCCTATTAGCACCAGATATATTGCCATATATAAAACGATAACTACCATGCAAGCCGTAAGCCCATTACTCTGGTTCTTTCCGGGTTCAGGTTGGTCGTCCTGGTAACCCCCAACTTAAGTCGGCCCATCATCTACAGGCCGAGAGAAGCTAGTTCTTAATAGGTCTCTGTTTGTTCCTGTGCTAACTTCTGGACATCTTTGCAGCCGCACTCCTCTGATAATCTCCCACTGCACTGCTTTGATTGGTGGTCCAATTGATCTGCATGGGCCACAACTAATCTTGGGGGTCTAGGCTCATGGGCTGTGTGTTCGATCATCTACTGGTTTCGCTTTTCACGCACGAGGTGCCGTGGAGCCAGCGTGCATGCATTATGCGACACCATCTCATTTCCTGCTTTAAATCTGGATGTAAGCGGAGGACTGTTATAAAATATAATCGTTTATCCATCTTTGATCAACAGTGTATCAATACCAATCATATGAACAAAACAAGAAGCATACATAAAAGTAGGAGGCAAAATCATCTTTATTAGATTCATTTCTTTTTTACAATGTCCAATATATAGCAAAACATCATGTGGATAGATTCAGACATACCCACCAATAGATAAAGTCCGTCCAAACTTAGATTAGGATTCTATCTATAACATAACACCGCCCCTTGAGCGAATACCACGTAATACATACGTCTCGTTAAAAACTCCTCACAGAAACCTAATGGAAAAAAAAGAATGGAGAAAAGAGTACATTACATTCGCACTCCGTGTTACACTAGTTTCCTTATTAAAAACCTTCATGTGAGAAAACTTCGTAAAAACTCACCAAGAGAAAAAGAGCACAACTTGTAATTTTTAGGATATAAAATATGATATTCAGAATCATACAAAAGGGGTCATGATTCAGGGATTTATTCGCCCTGAATTATGCAAATCTCTAAGTCGCCTCATTCCAATGCCATTAATACAGCTTTGAGAAAAATAGATTTTAGCATTGTACTTCATCATTCTTCTGGAGTTCATGAAGATAGAACAATTTAGGGGCAATATACTTCGTGATATTGCTCTTTACATAACCCATTTTCATTTGTGTAACACAAGTAATATTATCTTCATAGATAATCGTAGGGGTCTCGACAATATTAAGACCACATGACTTCTGGATATAGTTAATCACACGTCTTAGCCAAACACACTCATGTGAGGCTTCATATAAAGGTATAATCTATAAATGGTTGGTAAAAGTAGCTACTAATGTCTGTTTAAAAGACTGCTAAAAAATGCATGAACCACCTTAAAAAATACAAAACCAATCTTATATCTGGCACTGTGGAGATCAGACAGATAGCCAATGTCTATATTTCCCACCATGATTAAGTTTTGATTCTTCTAAAAAAACCATCCAAGATCTTGAGTACATTGTAGATATATGAGTAAAGTTTTGACACTAGCCCAATATCTTCTGGTTGAGATTACACTGTTTCATACTAGCAAATTTACTACGAATGCAATATCAGACCTTGTGCAACTCGCAAAATACATAAGTATGGGACTCCATGTCCTAAGACTTTCTCATTTTTCATCCTTAGTTTAAAAGGGTCTTTATGTGCTTAAAGGGATCTCACAACCATGGGGTCTTTAAAGGATGAAATTTATCCATTTTAAATCTTTCCAATACCTTCTTGATATAGATAAACTAGTGCACAAAAATTCCTTCCGAAAAAGCTTTAGCTGCAGGCTTAAGCACTGTTTGGTTTTACCCAAATCTTTCACCTCAAACTCCATCGTAAGATATGAACTTACTTTCTTTATTTTCTCTGTGGTTCCAATGACATTCAGATTCGATGACATTTAGATCATCGATATATACACTGAGATGATACATAATCCATTCTGGGATTTCTTTATGAACACACAGGGACAATATCCCCTTTTCAGGAGAAACTCACTAAGTCGGTTATACCGCATTCTCCCCGACTGTTGTAATATGTATAGCGATCTCTTCAATTAACACTATACATGTTGCAATTATTAGGATCCAAAATTTTAACTCCTTCAGGGATTCTGTCGGGGAGTCGGGTAGACCCCACAGAATTACCTCGGGTGCCACGAGGGGCGCGGGCTCACTGCTGCCCGAACTACCGGAAGGCCGTTCCCCTGGACGATCTAGTCGGGCGCCACGAGCAGCACGAGGTCGTCCCCGTCCTGGTCGCAAGGAGTTGTTCCAAGGGACGGTTTAGCCGGGACCCTTTTTAGGAGGTCGTGTGGCCGGGTGGACCGATAGCTCGTGCTCAGGCCGGGGTGGCCAAGTTCGAAGTTAGACGTTAGCCGACCTGACGTGATCCCGAGGTCGGTAACCACCCGCTGCGTAACCTCCGCTAGTTCGTTGCGATCCTCGCGGGGACGTGACAGGAGTGTAGGATCCGTTAGTTACCACGTTGGACCTGGTCGGACGTGGAGTTAGTGGGTTTGAACAAGCACGCCCCTTTGTAAGCTATAAAAGCACCCCCACCGTGAAGAGGACAGACAGATAACTTTTTCTGCACAAAGATATACACTGGCTGGAGTAGGGCTATTATCTCTTTCTTGAGAGGCCCGAACCAGGGTAAACTACAGTGTCTCTGCCTGTTGAAGTCCAGTGAGTCACCCCTCTGAGTATCTCATCACGCAAGAAGGGGTCGCGGTTGGTCCCTCCACCAACAAGTAAGCTCGGCGGGGGCCTGCTCCCCAATCGTCGACAGCTGGCGCCGTCCGTGGGGACCGACTTTCCCTTTCGTGAGGAATCCCGGAGGATGACAAATTCCCAAGATCGCCAGGACCTCGGCGCCCCCGGAATTGAGGAAGAAGACAAGCAGTTCTTCGACAATGGGGCCGCTAACGTCTGCCTTGGGAATCACGACGGTTCGGAGCTTCTCGCGAAACCGCCGCCGGGCGATTCTTCGCTCGGCTCGACGCCCTCTCGGACGACGAGTATGACGGGCTCTACGATGGTCTGGACATCCCCGACCTTTTCGAGCTCGACCAGGGGACCGCTTCACGGGGAGACACCGTGATGTCCCCCTCGCGATCCGTCCAATCCCGTAATGTCTTCGTTGCGGAGGAGGATGGAAATGTCGGGAGCAAATCCCCGGCCGAAGCTCGTCTTCACCGCTACGAGGCGGCCAAGGAGCACCTGCAGGCATCCCTGAATCGGACGCTGGCCAGCTTACGCCGGCAAGTCCGAGGTGGCCTGACCGATAAGACCAGGGCCGAAGTTCGTGAGAATTTCCGCAGCGTCACGGGACTCGAGCCCGTCGCGACGGCGAACGAGCTCGTCACCCGCGTTCCCCGGCGGGAACGCCTTCAAGCTCCCAGCCCGCGGTGGTACGCAACCTCGAGAGTTTCTGAGCAGGTCGACCTAGAAGCCATGGCGCGGCCGTGGTGGCGACCTCGAGGAAATCGCCACCAGACATAAAGCGGCGGAAGCCTCCCGAAAAGGGACGCCAGAGCAATTCACGAACGCGCCGCCCGCCGGGCGTCAGCGCCTCCACCCCGACGACTCACGCGGCCGTACCAGTGGCCGGCGGCCTTGGCCGGGCTCGGGAGGGCACCGGAGCAATTCAGGGGCTCCTCGGGACCAGCGGAATCTGAGCCACGCAGGCGAACCGGCCGAACATTCCTCTTCGGGCCACTCTCTATCCTACGGCGTAGGGAGATATTCTCTCGCTGGGCCCACTAACCTCGGGCTCGGTGGTGGGGATCGCCTCGGCCGCGCGCTTCGTGGTGACCGTCCCGATCCGTTTTGGTGCAGGCGTTCGCGACGTCGCTACGACGTGTGACCTGGCCGACAAGGTTCAGGCTGGTCACATCGAGAGATTCGATGGGACTCGGAACCCCGACGAAGTTTCTCGATCTACACCACGGCCATTCTAGCGCGGGGTGATGAAAGGGTCATGGCTAACTACGCCTGATCCTGGACGGGCGGCTCGGGCGTGGCTATTCAACCGAAGGAAAACTTCGATCCGGTCCTGGGTCCACCGAGCAAAGACTCTCCGAGCTAACTTCCAGAGTCGCTACGCCCGCCGGAAAGGAGCGCGACCTTGAGCGTCGTCTGAGGCGGAGGCGAGACCTGCGCCCGATTCGTCGGCGCTTCATGCAAGTGCGCAATTCCATCCCAAGCATCTCGGATGAGGCGGTCGTCCGGGCTTTCAAGTTCGGGTCCGAGACGACGCTTTACTCGGGACCTCGAAATTCACGGACATCACAGCCAACGAGCCGCATTCCGCATGGCCGACCGTTATGCTAACGCGACGAGGCCGTCCAATGGAAGAAGCTGCTGGACGAGGGAAAGCTGCCCCCTCAGCCCGGGCTCGAAGGGGCGTCAAGCCGAAAGAGCGTGAGCTCGATCGAGAAAAAAATCAAAAAGAAGAAAAAACCCTCCGTCTCCGACATGGTGGCGGCCATCGAACGACAACGACAACGGCCAACCTCGCAATCGTATAAAGGAGGAGCCGCGAAAGGGAAAGGCCGACCGGCTCAGTGAGCGGCCGAGCAAAACCGGACGACCAAGACGCGGCGACCAACAGCGGACGGGCTAAGCGCCTATTTTTGCCCGCTCCACCAGGCACACGGGCACGACTGCGGAATTGCGAACATGGGCCTCCCGCTGGAGCAATTCTCTGATGGCAAGGGTCCCATGCCTACGCTCCCGAGCAAGAAGGAGACGTCAAGGGCAAGAAGCCCGCCGAGGAGGAAGATACGGACATGGAGTACCAGGAGCCGAGAAACCACATCGCCGTGATATTCGGGGGCTCCGCCGCCTATGGGTCTCGACGGGAGTTGAAGGAGGCCGCACGCGAGGTACTCCGTGTCACCCAGGGGAAGCCTCCCGTTCAACAGCTCAAGTGGTCCGAGCTGCCCATTACCTTCTCCAAAGGCAGCGCCCACGGGATAGCGAAACCCAGAGGCTCAGATGGTCGTTAGCCCGACGATCTGCAATACCGCGGTAGGACGCGTGCTTGTGGACTGCGGGAGTTCCCTGGACCTGATATCGGCCAGGGTCCTGGACGAGATGCAAATTCCTCGGTCCAAGATCAAGAGCGTCGTAGTCCCGTTCTACGGGATAGTCCCCGGCACCTCGGCCAAGCCGCTCGGGCAGATCGTCCTGCCGGTAACCTTCGGAAGCCCGAGCAACTTCCGAACGGAATTAGTCACCTTCGAGGTGGTTGATTTCGAGTCGGCCTACAACGCCATCCTGGGCCGACCAGCGCTCGCCAAATTCATGGCCGCCACGCATCACGGGTACCAATGCCTGAAGGTTCCCGGCCCCGGCGGCGTGATCTCAGTGAAGGGAAGTCCGAAGGCGGCCCTAAGCTGCGACGAGAAGGCTCTAGACATGGTCGGGCAGCTGCCCCAGCGCGGACCCGACCAAGAGCCGAGGAGTTCCCGGCCCAGGGCTACCCTCCAGGCCGGGGGAGAAACTAAGGCCATCCCGCTGTGCGACGCAGAGCCAGGCAAGGTCGTACATGTGGGGGCTTCCCTGGACCCTAAATAGGAACTCGAGCTCGTGACCTTCCTCCGGAGAAGCGCGGACACGTTCGCCTGGGAACCGTCCGACATGCCCGGAGTCCCAAGGGAGGTCGTCGAGCACAGGCTAGCAGTTCGGCCTGACAAAAAGCCATGCGGCGAAGCTTCAGCGCTTCTCCCGGAGAAGCAAGCCATCATCGAGAGGAAGGCCGGACAAGCTCCTCAAAGCCGGTTTCATACGGAGGTCGACCATTCCGATTGGTTGGCCAACCCGATTATCGTGATGAAAAAGGGGCAAGTGGCGCATGTGTGTCGATCACTGCGGCTGAATGCCGCATGCGAAAGACAATTTTCCGCTACCTCGGATAGACCGGTTGGTCGACGCAACGGCCGGCCCGAGGCGATGAGCTACGGGCGCCTACTCAGGCTATCACCAGATCGGCATATCGCCCGACGATGAGGAGAAAACTTCCTTCATCACGCCGTTTGGCACATTACGCTACACGACCATGTCCTTCGGTCTAAGGAACGCCGAGCGACCTTCCAGCGCCTCATGCGAAAAACCTTCTCGGACCAAATAGGTTGGAACACGGAAGTATATGTAGACGACATAGTCATCAAGAGCAAGATGGCCTCGGACCATGCATCCGATCTAGAGGAGACTTTTCATAACCTCAATAAGCATCGAATAAAGTTGAACCCTGAAAAATGTGTGTTCGGTCAAGGTGGCAAAGTACTCGGCTACATGATCGGTCCGCAAGGAATCGGAGCCAACCCTGAGAAGATAGAGGCCATCGAGAACATCGGCCACCCGCTTGTATGCGGGAGGTGCAATCCACGACCGGAAGGATGGCGGCCCTAAGTCGCTTCATCTCGCGGCTCGAGGCAGCGGCTGCCTTTCTTCAAGGCGCTCGGAAGCCACAGCGGTTTCGCTTGGGACAGAGGAAGCGACCGCTCTTTCAGAGAATTAAAGCTATATTTGTCAAGACCCGGTCTTGACCACGCCGAGAATGGGAGAGGTTCTCTTGCTCTACCTGGCCGCCACACCCAGCGGTAAGCGCCGTCATAATTAGAGAACGGGGCCGGGTGCGGCGCCGATCTACTACGTCGGCGAAAGTCTTACGGACCAAAGGAGCGTTACCCGAGGTCGAAGCTCCTTTATGCGCTCCTCGTGGCCTCGAAGAAATTAAGACACTACTTCCAGGCCTACAAAATTCGAGTCGACCAACTTCCCGCTTAGAGAGATTCTAGGGAATCGGGGCGCAAGCGGACGGATCGCGAAGTGGGCCATGGAGCTCGCCGGTCGAGATCGAATTCTCGGCCAGGACGGCGATTAAGTCCAGTGTTCTAGCGGACTTCCCTAGCCGAATGGACAAATCCTACCCCACTGAGTCCGAACCCGACCAGGCCGAGCACGGTCATTTGGGTCATGCACTTCGACGGATCTGAGCTTACAATTGCTCTGGGCCGGAGTGGTCCTCGAATCCCCAGGGGCGGATCGATCGACGCCTCCAACTACATTTCGGCGCAACGAACAACGCGAGAATATGAGGGTTCGCTAGCCGGACTTGGGCGTGCGGGACGCTTCGAGTCCAACGACTAAGCTGCGAAGGCGACTCGCGGTGGTTGTCAACCAGGTTAACAAGGAGTATCGGTGCTCGGATGACTCAATGGCGCTTTACCTGGTTGAAGTAAGGAAGATGGAAAAGTACTTGAAACTTGAAGTACTATACATCCCCAGGAAGGACAATGCCCTGGCCGACCATCTATCGAAGGTCGGTTCCGCCCGATTTCCGCTCGTGGGTGCTCATCGAGCACCTCTATAAGCCCTCCATACCCCCCGGAGAGGAGGCAACCGAGACGGGTGGTACCGTCTCCTTCCTCGAGCAGGATGCGAATTGGATGACGCCATTCATCCAATACCTCGTGCACGGGACACTGCCCGAGGAGGAAGCCGAGAAATCCCGGCTAGTGAGGCGGCTCCTCGACCTATAAAATGGTCGAGGGCCTCTTATACCGCAAAGCGCGCTTGGCGTCCTCTCCAAGTGCATCACCCAAGAGGAAGGCAAATATCTCCTCAAGGATATCCATGACGGGATGTGTGGAGCTCACTCGTCCTTTAGGACCTTGGTGAGTAAAGCCTTCCGGTTGGGTTACTATTGGCCGACGGCCCTGGCCGACGCACGCTCAATAGTGACCGCTTGCCGACCTTGCCGATTCCATGCCGGAAAGTCCATCACCAGGCATACGCCGCAGACCATGCCGCTTAACCTGGCCGTTCTCGGTTTGGGGCATCGACATACTCGGTCCATTTCCCAGGAAGGAGGGGTTGTAAATACTGTTCGTCGCAATCGACACCTTCACTAAATGGATCGAGGCCGAGCCTATATCAACCATCTCGACACAGCGGCTAAAAGGTTCTTACGCAATAATGTAGTAACCCGCTTTGGCGTTAAAGTCGCCTCATTACCGACAACGGCACTCGATTCACAAGCGAGGTGTTTCAGGCTTATTGCGAGGAGGTCGGGACCAAGATATGCTTCGCATCCGTGGCCCACCCACGAGCAATGGGGCGGCCGAGCGCGAAGCAGGCAGATCGTCCAAGGAATCAAGAAGAGAGTCTTCAAAAGCCTCGATCGGCATGGTCGCCTGGGTGGATGAGCTACCTCCGTCCTCTGGTCGGTCCGCACCACTGACGAGCCGAGCTACGGTGAGACCCCTTCGGCTCGTATATGGCGCGGAAGCCGTCCTACCGCCGAGGTTGTCCTAGGATCCCCAAGGGTGAACCTAGCCGATAACATCGACGCAGAAGGCGGCGCCTTCGACCTCGACCTCGCGGAAGCAACTCGTGAAGCAGGTCTTTGTGATCCGCGGTTTACTCGCAAGCTCTACGCAGCACGCCGCTAAATCAGTGCGACCAAGGACCTTGCGTCGGCGATCTCGTTCTGCGACGGGTCCAAGACTGTCAAAAGCCAACAAGCTAACGCCAAGATGGGAAGGTCCTTACACGGTCGTCTCAACAAAGACGCCCGGGCTGTCCGCCTCGCAATGGAAGATGGTCGAGAACTAGCTAGTACTTGGAACATCGACCAACTGCGTAAGTTCCATATCTAACCAAACCAACCTTACTCCTTTAAATAAAAATTCGACACTTGGCCTCTCGGTCTCCCTCGTTCTCTCTTTAAACCTCCCGCGAAGTGCCGTGATCAAGCTCGATCCGGTATCAAAGAGCGAGCTCGGACCTCAGGACGCAAACGGACAAGCGTCTACCGCCTGACATCGGACCACCAGAGCTCAACCCCGAGGGTTTCCTTCTCCGTAAGACGACCATCCTTTATCGGCAGGTCTCCGCCGCAGACAAGGGGTCGCATGAGCACCCCTCGACGGTTCCGGCTCGAATCGGCGGTGGCGGCGTAAACGCCTTGTATAAAGTCACACGGTCCCGCAGGCTCTATTCCGTCAACAAGGTCGTGTTTGCAGCCTCCCCCCACGACCTCCGTTGGCGGCGGGGGCTGTAAGGATACCGTGTGGCTACGACCTAGAGGATCTTTCGCACGAGGTAGTCACTCCCTAGTACGATCGTTCGCTAGATCGCGTGACTATCACTAGATCGCGTGACTGACGAGCTCCGTCGAGTAGGGAGCAACAGGATAGGACATATCGTTGTCGTTCCAAGGAAGACAAAGCAGAGAAAAATAAAAGGCATCTACTAAACACGATCGTATTATGCCCAACTTGGCGGCTTTTTCGCTAAAGTTTTTGCAGAACAGTTACGGGAGGCGGCACGCTTCTCATCCTGCAGAGCAACGAGCTCGTCCGCGACGGACTCAAGCTCGGACTCGAGTCGGCACCCGCCCGGCGAGCTTCCACGACCCTCGCTTGCCGCAGCGAAGCCGTTTGGACTCCTCCGTTCTTTGGTCGATCGTCCGTTCGGTAACCGTCGCGGAGTCACGCAGGGCGCGCCACCGTCGCCTCGAGCCCCGACCTCGCTTTGCTCGCTCTGTTCGAGGCGCTCCTTGAGGAAGAGCGGACTCCTCCATCTTCTGCCGAATCTCGGCCTCAGAAGACCTCAGCTCGGCGACCAGGCGCTCGAGCTCCGCGATTCTAGCGTCTTGCTCGGCCTGGTGCTTTGCGACGACTTCTGGCGGCACGGTCGCGGCGTGGAAGTCCTTCATAGTGGTCTCCAGCACCTGCGCGACAGGGTATCTCGGGTTACGATCGGTTTTTTTTAGGACAAAAGCACGAGTGCAAGGAAAACTTACCCAAAAGAGCCGAGCCTCCAGCCCCTCCTGGAACGACTTGGCGGGGTCCTCCGCCCCGATTGGTTCTCCCTGGGCGGGCAGGGGATCCTTCGCCCCAATCCCTTCTCCTTCGACGGATACCGGGGCTTGAGCCCGAGCTCCCTCGTCCCCTGGGAGCAGAGGGTCTTGGCCCTGGGCATCGGCTTCCATCTCTTGAACGGAGACGGCCTCAAGAGCCAGGATCACCTCCCGCTCTTCTTCCTCCCGGGCAGGAGTTGCGCTCGGGGGCTCCTCCCGCTCTTCTTCCTCCTGGGCAGGAGTTGCGCCCGGGGGCTTCTCCCCTTCGGCATCCGGGTCCGCGGGTACTCCGCGGGCGGCGTCTGCGGCCGGAGGAACTCCCTCGGTAAGCACGGCATCCACGGGCGCGAGGTCGTCGACTCGGGGCACCGGGTCGGCAACCGGAAGGACGGCGTCGACCGAGGCGGCCTCGGCGCACAACGGCTCTTCCTCGTCGGGCGGGCCCCCGTTCGGGTTGAGGTCCCCCGACGCCGGGCTGGCGTTGATGTCCGCCGGGGCGTCGTGAGCTCGGGGAGAAGTCTCCGCGATCTCCTGAAGTGTCTCGGCGATAATGTCGCTGGCTTCGGCGGAGTCCTCGCGGGAAACTTCAGCGACATGCTCGCCTCCACCGGGCTCCCCCGCGTCATCATCACCTCCAGGCTCCCCCATATCGTCGTCCTCGTCAATTATGATATGGGGGATGCCCTCCCTCGCGGCTCGGGCATCGGCAGCCGCAATCTTCCTCCTTGTCTCCTCTTCAGGAGACACGACCTCTGAGGGCCGGATCTCCGCGGCAGCTGGCTCCTCCGCCCCGACGCCGTCACCGTCAGCGGCTCGTGGGGACTGGGCCTCCGCGGCCTCAGTTCCCACCTCGACCTCCTCGCCCACAACGGCCTCGGCGAAGACGGCAAGCTCCTCTCTAGCACGAGGTCAAGAATTTCGTCGACCATTGCTCCAAAATCCCATAACTCCAAGACTACCGCCACACCCACTGAGGCGGTGTGGGGTTAGTGTGATGCCGGAGGGGGATGAGAGAAACGAGATGGGGCTAAGAGGTTGACCTCGTTCGGCATCTCTCAGCTGGCCTCGAGCGCGATCGAGGAGGGCAGCCATGTCCTCACGTGCCTTGTCGGCCCTGGCGACGGAAGGGTCGACCTCTCCCAAGTCGGCCTCGGTGATGGTCGGCGTTGGGCGTGGTTGGGACGCAGTGGACGACCTGCGGGACCTCGGGACCAGGGGGACGGGATCCAGCTCGTCCTTCTCCTCCTCGTCATCCAGAGGGGCCGAGCTCGAGCTCACCCGCGCGAGCTCTGCCTGAAGAACCGCGATCTGGCTCTCCAGTGCCTCCTTTCGCGCTGGACCAGCCGCGGCCTCCTTCTTCGCCCGCGCGGCGAGCTGACGTAAACGAGCCATCAGCTCGGGGTTTTTTCTGGTATGTTCATCCATCCAAAGTTTTAGTTCGCTCACCTCCTGCCGATCAGCATACTCCAAATGCTGGCGGGGTGAACGGTCGTCTGAGCCAGACGCGCGCGAACACCGAGGCGAGACGGCGTGGCGAAGGAGATCGGTCGCGGCGTTGCGACGCCAATTTTTGGTCTTACGACCTGCCCCCCCACCGCGACGCTTGATTGATCCACGGCGACCTCGAGGGCGACCTTCTCCTGCCAGGGAGAGTTTTATGAGGTCGGGGCACCCTGGAGATACTCGGACCAAGTAGGACGTCAAGAAAGGAGGGCCAAATCGAAAGCTTGCCGCGTCGGTCCGGTTGAGGACGTTATTCGGGATCTGGCGACCCTCTAGGATTTCCTTGCCCTTGGGGGTGCCGAACATTTCGGACACCCTCGCGTCCACCCAGTCCTCCGGTGGAGCTGCGTACCGAGCAAGAGGAAGTGGTAAGACCGAATGTCCCCTGCATAGGAGAGAAGGCCGAGGTCGGTGGTATACCTGAGCGTGACTCCCGTGTGATGTCCTGCCACCCCTCAACCTTGAAGAAGGGATGCACCCTCCTCCTGAGGGGCGACACCCGGGCTCTGGTGTAGTCCCGGGCGACATCCGTCCGGCCACCCTGAGCATGTGAGCTCGTTGATCAGCGGCAACACCTTCTCCTCCTCGGCTGCACCGTCGGTCGAGGGTCTCGGCAACACGACCCTGTCTCGGAGTAGGAAAGCGAGCCCCTCGGCCTTCCTCGAGATAGAACCAAGAGTCGGCCCACCCGACACGGAGTCCTTGAGCGTGAAGCTCGGGTACTCATCTGGCGGGTAGGTCGGAGGCGGAAGTAAAGGCAGCCGGCCTGCGAGGTGCCCGGCGCGAAAGGGTGTAGAAGTGAAGAAAGAGATCGAGTAGGCTCGACGCCCACGAACCCCTCACAGAGATGGGCGAAGATGGCCATGATAAGGATGGAATTTGGGTGGAGGTGGACGATCTCGCACTCACAGAAGGCGAGTACGGCTTCAACGAACTCGCTTTCGGGTGTGCGAAGCCCGTTTATGGCGTAGAGCTCGGTGGAGACGATCTCTCCCTCCTCCGGCTCGGGGCTCTCCTCGGCACCAGCGGCTCTCCATGAGCCGGCGTCAAGGTACTTCGCCCGCTCGAGAATCTCCAGCTTGCGCCTATCAAGCTTGCTGACGCCAAACTTCGCCATGAGGATGGAGGGGATGATCGAAGAAGTAGGAAGCGCACTAGTTGATTGAGAGGGCAAGTGGATCTAGGGTTTCTCTTCTGGGGTTTATGTGAAATCATGTGCTGAAAAATTGGCTTAGAATTGAATTTGCAAATGTGTTTGTTCTTGTGTTTTGGCAATTTGACAAGAAACAGTAAGTTTCGCTTTGGCGCCGGACCAAACTTAAAAAACAGTAAGTTTCCCATCTACGACGGACCAACTTTCTTGGTCCTTTGTAAACATGCTTTTTTCTCCCATGTACAACGGACCAACTTTCTTGGTCCTTTGTAAACATGCTTTTGACAACTTCATTCTCCCATGTACAACGGACCAACTTTCTTGGTCCTTTGTAAACATGCTTTTGACAACTTCATTCTCCCATGTACAACAGACCAACTTTCTTGGTCCTTTGTAAACATGTTTTTTTTCTCCCATGTACAACGGACCAACTTTCTTGGTCCTTTGTAAACATGCTTTTGACAACCTCATTCTCCCATGTACGATAGACCAACTTTTTTGGTCCTTTGTAAACATGCTTTTGACAACCTCGTTTTCCATATGCCATGACCAACTTTTTTGGTGCTGCGTAAATGTGTTTTTGAAGGTTGTTGTGCCAAACCAAGTTATTGAAAAACAGTAAGTTTTACATGTACGCCGGACCAAATTTTTTGGTCCGTCGTGAATGGGTTTTTGAGCGATTTTGAGATTGAAATTTGAATTTGATTTTGAGATTATGAAATTTGTGATAATTTCATGATACTTCTTTTGAAGTGGACTTTATGCAATGCTCATGTGAGTAGTTGCATGGATTGACATTGAGTCAAGTCGTGGACTTGTGCTCGGATTTGTTTTGTGGTTTGTTCATGTGCGGTATTGCTCGAAGGCGAATGTGGTCGATGACGGGACCGAACTAGGTTCATGGAAGAACCGAGGTTCGGGACTAGGTTCGAGGAGGAACCGAGGTCTTGGTGGTCAAGGATGTCATGCGGGACGTTCGGGCTAAGAGAATGGTGCACATGAAGAATGGTTAGTCACGTGAGAATGGCGAGGAGGTCATTCGCGTGCAAAGTGTTAGTCACGTGAGTATGGCGGTGGCCATCTGGCGTGCAAAGTGTTAGTCACGTGAGTATGGTAGGGTTGCCATACAGCGTGCAAGAGTTGTACTCGGCCAGGTTGGGCCAAGTAGAGTTGTGTTGAATCTGATTCCTTCTAGGGAATAGGAATTGTATTCAGAACTCCTTGTGGATTGGTCCTTTAAATAGGAGGGGTTGTCTCCTGTTGAAGGGCATCCAATCAAGTAGAGCTGAGCGCATCAAGCTTTGAGCTTGGTTTTAGGGTTTGTACTCTTTTGATGAGAGTATTTTAGACAAGAAATAAAGATCAATTCTTCCAAGATTTTTGCGTGCTTTCTGATAACCACGTCGCTACAGTATTTTCTGTTTTGGTTCTTGTTTGCATGCTTGTTCTAATTCTAGATTGGTTATTGATCGTTGAGTTTCATCTTGATTTGATCCATCAAAAACCGTTCTAGGGTATTGATTTAGAGTTTCTTAAAGTCTAGTTGATTAATCTTTTGAAGATCTTGTTTAATCTTGAAGTTTTGATTAGATTGATTCTCGTCAAGTTCTGGATCAGCAAGCTTGCAAAGCTCATAACTTTTGATCTGTAAGTCCGATCGAGCTGATTCTTTTTGGGTTCGATTCGTATTGGAATCTAGTTTCTCGTGTCCAAATTTCAGATCAATCTAACGGTTGGATCTCCGGGAATTCTCGTTTTACTAAACCTCTGTCATTCTATTTTTGTCAAAAACGAAGCAATTATTTGGTTCTGTTTTGGGGTGAACTTTTAATAGATCAAGAATTTGGTTTTAGCTTCCGCACAATCATTCACCCCCCCTCTGATTGCTATATTCATATACTTCGATCCTACAAGTGGTATCAGAGCAAGGTTTCTCTAATCTATCTTAACCGGTGATTAGATCAATGGATCGTTATTCGACAAAACCATGTGTGTTCGATGGTGTTGATTTTCAGTTTTGGAAGGCCAAGATGGAGGCGTTCATCCAAGCACAGGGCTTCACAATTTGGGAGAAGGTCTACAAGCCATATGAAGTCCCTGCAAACGACAACGTCAACGACACCAATCGCACACATGTTGAAGCAAACAAAGAAGGCGCGCAACTTGATCATCCAAGGCTTGGGACGCAGCGACTTTGATCGTGTGGTACATCTTCGATCCGCATATGAGGTATGGAAATCTCTTTGTGATTACCATGAAGGTTCTAACACTGTCAAAGAGGTTCGCCAAGATATTTACAAAAAGGAATACATGCGTTTTGAGATGAAACCTAGTGAATCTGTAGATGACTTCTTTGCGTTTCAATAAAATTCTTGGCAATCTACGTCTTTGTTGGAGTTAGCTACTGCGATGCTGAAAATGCTCGACAATTGCTTAGTGCTTTGGACATGTCAGTGTGGGAGATGAAAGTAACATCTATACAAGAATCTACTACCATGAGCACACTCACATTAGATGTTCTTTACTCTAAGTTGAAAACTCATGAGTTGGATGTTCTTGCCAGGAAGGGTAACATTAAATCAATTGCTTTGATCTCTAACCCTAACATGTCAAATGCAAATTCTTCTTCTAGCTTTGCCTTGTCTTCCATGTCTTCTTTAACGGATGAGCAACTTGAAGAGTTTCCTGAAGAAGATCTGGCACTACTCTCTTCTCGCTTTAGCAAAGCTTTGCAGAATGTGAGAATGAGAAAGAGAGGTGGTCCTCCAAGATGCTATGAGTGTGGTGACCTCAACCATATTCGCACAAATTGTCCTAAGCTTGCAGGAAAAACATCAAAGGAGGAGAAGGACAACGGCGAAGGAATGAAAAGAAAAGGCTACGTCAAATGATAAGAAGAAGAAGAGCTTCATCAACCGCAAGGTGGTTCACCGAGTTCTTTCCGCTCTTGAACAAGTCAATTTGAGCGATGTGGACTCGGAGAGCAGTGAAGATGATGCAACTCCAAGCAAGCATGATTTAATAGGATTATGTCTCATGGCAAGCAGCAAGGATAGCTTCACCAGGGGCGACCACGGCAGCGACTTCAATGAGGTAGATCCCTCTTATGATGAATTAGCTATTCTTTGTTGCTCGTCTTGGAAAATTGCTTGACAAGCGTGATAAGAAAATTAAGAAACATGATTTCATTATTGAATCATTGAATGCTGAAATTGCTAGACTTAAGACTTTGATTCCTAGTGATGATACTTGCAAATCATGTGACTTAATTTACAATGAGCTCACCTTGCTTAGGAAAGAACATGCTCTTTTGTTGCATCTAAATGAGAAAAATGAGAAACATGTTGTACATGCTATTTATTCCATCGATGATTTGCATAGTTCAACTTCTTGTTCTAAATGCTCAACTCTTGAATTAAAATTGAAAGATGCAAATGCTAGGGTTTCTCAATTAGCGATAATTTGCTTTCACATGAAATTCTCTCATGCTCAACTTGTCGCAAGCAAAAGGAAAAGTAGATGTTCCTGCAATAATTGTTTAATTCTTACTAAGAAAGTTGATTACCTGCAAAACTCTTTGGAACGATTCACTAATGGCAAGAAAAAGTTGAACATGATCTTGGATCAATCTAAGGTTAGCACAAACAAGAGAGGTTTAGGTTTTGATCCTTATGCCACATACGAAACTAAACCTCGCCTTTGTTGTTCAGGCTCCTTGCAAAATTGAGTTATCTAATGAGCCTAAGAAAATTGCTTTTCAATCTGCTGGTTTTATCCTCTACTATGATGAAAGCAAAATGTGCCTTTCTTTATTAAAGCTAAACGCATGTCAAGTACACTTGCACTCATTGTGGTAGAGATGGACACTTAGTAGATTATTGCTTTAGACTAGCCAAACAACAAAAGAAGGAAAGAAGCGAGGCTAGGTCAAATTTCAGCAAAGCACATTTTACTCCTTATGCGCCTAGAGTGATGAAAACACCTTCTGTTCCTAGAAACATGGGAAAAGATAAATCTAATTTTGTGCATAAAAATTATCGTGTTGTGCCCTCTTGTTGTGCGTCGTGTGTCTCGATCTTGGATTCCCAAAAATCTCATTCCTAACCCGATCGAGACCTCGACATGTTTTGTTGCTATGTAGGCTTCTCGCGCGAGGAAGGAGAACATATGGCTAGTGGATTCGGATGCTCACGCCACATGTGCAGTAAAAGAATTGGTTCTCCTCCCTCACTCGTGCATCTCGTCTTTGAAAGTGTTACTTTTGGAGATGCTTCTTCCTCTTCTGTTGTGGCAAAAGGTACAGTAAAGGTAAGTGACAAGTTTATGTTCAAGGATGTGGCTCTTGTTGAAAACTTGAAATATAACTTGCTTTCTCTGTCTCACAAATGCTTGATGAAGATCTTGAGATAAGCTTTAAGAAAAATGAATGCAAAGTGCTAGATGCTTGAGGTGATCTTGTGTTCAAGATTTCGTTTTGGAAGAGTTTTTAAAGCTGATTTTGATGCATCACCTTCTTCTAAACATAGGTGTCTAATTGCCAATGTTTCTAAAGATTTATTCTTTTGGCATCGTAGACTTGGTCATGTTGGTTTTGATCATCTTACTCGTGTAAGCAGTTTAGATCTCATACGTGGCTTGCCTAAGCTTAAGGGTGATAGCAATTTAGTATGTTCCTCTTGTAGACATGGTAAGATGATTGCAGGTTCACATCCACCTCTTACCATGGTGATGACAAACGCTCAGGACAGCTTCTACATCTTGTCTGATTGGACCATCTCGAGTTCAATCCTTTGGAGGCAAATGGTATGTGCTTGTGATTGTTGATGATTTTTCTAGATACTCTTGGGTATACTTTATGGCATCTAAGGATGAGGCTTTTAGTCATTTTAGAAGTCTTGTTCTTAGGCTTTCTATTGATCATCCAGGAGCTCTCAAAGCTATTAGAAGTGATAATGGAACTGAATTCAAAAATGCTTCTTTTAATCACTTTTGTCTTGAAAAGGAATTGATCATCAATTTTCATCACCTAGAGTGCCTCAACAGAATGGTGTAGTTGAAAGGAAAAACAGAACATTGGTTGAGATGGCTAGAACCATGTTAGATGAACATCACACTCCTAGGAACTTTTGGGTGAAGCGATTTCAATGCATGTTATGTTTCAAACCGTGTGTTTTTGAGATCAAAATTGGGTAAGACTCCATATGAGCTTCGGTTTGGACATAGACCTTACATTTCTCACTTTCGAGTTTTTGGATGCAAATGTTTTGTCTTGAAATCTGGAAATCTTGATAAATTTGAAGCTAGATCAACTGATGGCATTTTCTTGGATATCCTGCTCATACTCGTGGCTATCGTGTGCTTGTTTTGGAAACTAACAAAATTGTGGAAACTTGTGAAGTTACTTTTGATGAGTCTAGTCAGTACTAGTCCAAGTGATGCAGTCTGGCGCATACATTCAGGGGAGAAAATCTTTGAAGATAATGATGATGTTGAAGATGATGTCTTGACTCTTCCTAATGCACAACAAGCTGTAGCACCCTTGGCACCTACTACTACATCACCTCTGACTAACCATCCTCAAGCTACAACATCATCTGTACATGCTGAAAATGAAGAAGGAGAAGGAGAAGTCTCAAAAGCCAATGCTCCCTTGCACATTCAAAAATGCATCCATCTGAACAAATGATTGGAGACCTAAATGAGAGAGTCACTCGATCCAGGTTTATTCATTCGACACTCATGCTCATTCTGCTTTAGTTGCTTCTTTTGAACCCAAAGATATATCTCATGCATTATCGCGAATCTTGGATCAATGCCATGCATGAAGAATTAGAGAATTTTGAACGAAATAAAGTTTGGAAACTTGTCTCACCTCCTCCTAATTTTAATGTTATTGGAACTAGATGGGTTTTCAAAAATAAACAAAGTGAGGATGGTGTTGTTGTTAGAAACAAGGCTAGATTAGTTGCTCAAGGTTTCACTCAAATTGAAGGCTTAGATTTTGATGAAACCTTTGCTCCTGTTGCTAGAATTGAAGCCATTAGAATCCTTTTAGCTTTTGCTGTATCCAAAGGTTTCAAATTGTATCAAATGGATGTGAAAAGTGCTTTTCTTAATGGCTACATAAATGAGGAGGTTTATGTCAAGCAACCACCTGGTTTTGAAAATCCAAAGTTTCCAAATCATGTGTTCAAACTATCAAAAGCTTTGTATGGTTTGAAACAAGCCCCTAGAGCATGGTATGATAGGCTAAAAACCTTTTTACTTGAAAAAGGCTTTTTAATGGGAAAGGTTGACAAAACTCTCTTTTTACTCAAGCAAGGCAATGATCAACTATTCGTTCAGATTTATGTTGATGATATTATCTTTGGTGGTTCCTCTCATGTTTTAGTGTCTGAGTTTTCAGAAACAATGAGAAAGGAGTTTGAGATGAGTATGATGGGTGAGTTGACATACTTTTTGGGATTTCAAATCAAGCAAACAAAGGATGGTACCTTTGTACATCAAAGCAAATACACAAAAGACTTGTTGCATAGATTTGGGATGGAAAGCGACAAACCAATCATGACACCTATGGAAAGCAATTGCACACTTGATCAGGATGAAGATGGTGAGCGGTTGATCAAAAGGAATATAGAAGCATGATAGGTTCACTTTTGTACCTCACTGCATCAAGGCCGGATATACAATTTGCTGTATGCTTGTGTGCTCGTTTTCAAGTTTCCCCACGTGCTTCACATCGACAAGCTGTCAAAAGGATTTTCAGGTATCTTCATGGAACTCAAGATTTTGGCATTTGGCTTTCTGCTTCCTCATGCATTAGTTTGAGATCTTTTTCTGATGCTGATTTTGGAGGATGTAGAATTGATAGGAAAAGCACTTCTGGTTCATGTCACTTCTTGGGAAATTCTCTCATTGCATGGTCATCTAGAAAGCAATCTTACATTTGCACAATCAAGCTGCTGAATCTGAATATGTGGTCTGCTGCTAGTTGTTGTTCTCAAATTCTTTGGATAGTAGCTACACTTAAAGATTATGGGGTTATTTTGGATAGTGTTCCTCTTACGTGTGATAACACTAGTGCAATTTGCATTGCTAAGAACCCTGTGCAACATTCAAGAACAAAACATATTGACATCGATTTCACTTTCTTAGAGATCATGTTGAAAAAGGCAACATTGTGCTTCATCATGTGGATCCTGAACATCAATTGGCAGACATTTTCACAAAACCTTTGTCTTCTTCTCGTTTTGCTTTTATTCGGGGAGAACTTGGAATTGTTCATCCAATGGGATTGTTTTGAGGGGGAGTTTCTTTGCCAAGTTCTTTCACTTGATGAGCTCACTTTATCATATTTCTTTATATACTATATAATTGAGCTAATATATGATAATCTAAATTGTCTCACTTGAACTAAGAATGACATTGCGGAATTCCATGATCTGATTGCCTATAGCTAAATACTCTGTGATATCTTACTCTTCTAGGCTTGTTATTGAATTTTCTTGACAAATTTGGGCTATGGAGCAAGTGTGTTTTCAACTTTACTCTTTCATAAGACCTTTAATCACTTTTGCATGTTTACAATCAAAGAAAAAGGAAAAGAAAAGGGAATCAATATAAAAAAGAAATTTGTTAAAAGCAAAAGCTTCGATTATGTGCTTCAGGCTTGCTTTCCCTAAAAAGATAAGATGTATGCTTCAAGCATGCCATTCCCTCAAAGATAAGATGTATGCTTCAAGCATGCCACTCCTAGAAAATAAAAGAAGTATGCTTCAAGCATGCCACATGCAACTTATTGTTTAAAGATTAAATTGGTCTATTAGATTAGAGTTGAAACTACTTGCTCGCCCTAAGTTGTTAGTTGCTTCAATTTTTAAAGCCTTGCTTTTTCTGCTAAGATCTTGCTTAGTACTTGGCTATAGTTGACTAAATTGATGTTGAGATGCATGTCATTCCCTAACTTGTTAAAATCACTTCAAGATCATGTATTTTGCATATTATATGATATATAAGGATATATGATCGAATGAGCTCATCTTTTCCTATCTTGGCACCCCCTTGTTTCTCCTTGTGAAATCTTTGTTTCAAGAAAATTTTTTGAACATGTTCTCTCTTTTGTACTCTTGATGAATCCATTGTCAATGGGGGAGAAAATTGGGAATTGTTGAAAAGATTAATGAAAAAGGGGGAGAAGAAAAAGGGGGAGTTGTGTTTGGAAATTTGAGAATTTTGGGAGAAGTTTGGAGAATTTTGGAATTTTTGGGCGCATTGCACATTCACACACTTTTTCATTCTCAGGGGGAGATTTTGTTTTGCATTTTGGTCAAAGGGGGAATTCTGTGTTTTCTTTTTGGTCCTTGATCCTTTGGATTTCAAAAATCTTTTGTAAAGTGAATGCCAAATGTTCAATTCTAAGTGGTGTTGCCAATGTTCTCATCAAGGGGGAGATTGTGAAATCATGTGCTGAAAAATTGGCTTAGAATTGAATTTGCAAATGTGTTTGTTCTTGTGTTTTGACAATTTGACAAGAAAGCAGTAAGTTTAAGCTTTGGCCGGACCAAACTTAAAAAACAGTAAGTTTCCCATCTACGACGGACCAACTTTCTTGGTCCTTTGTAAACATGCTTTTTTCTCCCATGTACAACGGACCAACTTTCTTGGTCCTTTGTAAACATGCTTTTGACAACTTCATTCTCCCATGTACAACGGACCAACTTTCTTGGTCCTTTGTAAACATGCTTTTGACAACTTCATTCTCCCATGTACAACAGACCAACTTTCTTGGTCCTTTGTAAACATGTTTTTTTTCTCCCATGTACAACGGACCAACTTTCTTGGTCCTTTGTAAACATGCTTTTGACAACCTCATTCTCCCATGTACGACAGACCAACTTTTTTGGTCCTTTGTAAACATGCTTTTGACAACCTCGTTTTCCCATGTACGACAGACCAACTTTTTTGGTCTGTCGTAAATGTGTTTTTGAAGGTTGTTGTGCCAAACCAAGTTATTGAAAAACAGTAAGTTTTACATATGCACGGACCAAATTTTTTGGTCCGTCGTGAATGGGTTTTTGAGCGATTTTGAGATTGAAATTTGAATTTGATTTTGAGATTATGAAATTTGTGATAATTTCATGATACTTCTTTTGAAGTGGACTTTATGCAATGCTCATGCGAGTAGTTGCATGGATTGACATTGAGTCAAGTCGTGGACTTGTGCTCGGATTTGTTTTGTGGTTTGTTCATGTGCAGGTATTGCTCGAAGACGAATGTGGTCGATGACGGGACCGGAACTAGGTTCATGGAAGAACTGAGGTTCGGGACTAGGTTCAGGGAGGAACTGAGGTTCGGGACTAGGTTCAGGGAGGAACTGAGGTCTTGGTGGTCAAGGATGTCATGCGGGACGTTCGGGCTAAGAGAATGGTGCACATGAAGAATGGTTAGTCACGTGAGAATGGCAGGAGGTCATTCGCGTGCAAAGTGTTAGTCACGTGAGTATGGCAGGTGGCCATACGCGTGCAAAGTGTTAGTCACGTGAGTATGGTAGGGTTGCCATACGCGTGCAAGAGTTGTACTCGGCCAGGTTGGGCCAAGTAGAGTTGTGTTGAATCTGATTCCTTCTAGGGAATAGGAATTGTATTGAGAACTCCTTGTGGATTAGTCCTTTAAATAGGAGGGTTGTCTCTGTTGAAGGGCATCCAATCAAGTAGAGTTTGGCGCATCAAGCTTTGAGCTTGGTTTTAGGGTTTGTACTCTTTTGATGAGAGTATTTTAGACAAGAAATAAAGATCAATTCTTCCAAGATTTTTGCGTGCTACAGTAACCACGTCGCTACAGTATTTTCTGTTTTGGTTCTTGTTTGCATGCTTGTTCTAATTCTAGATTGGTTATTGATCGTTGAGTTTCATCTTGATTTGATCCATCAAAAACCGTTCTAGGGTATTGATTTAGAGTTTCTTAAAGTCTAGTTGATTAATCTTTTGAAGATCTTGTTTAATCTTGAAGTTTTGATTAGATTGATTCTCGTCAAGTTCTGGATCAGCAAGCTTGCGAAGCTCATAACTTTTGATCTGTAAGTCCGATCGAGCTGATTCTTTTTGGGTTCGATTCGTATTGGAATCTAGTTTCTCGTGTCCAAATTTCAGATCAATCTAACGGTTGGATCTCCGGGAATTCTCGTTTTACTAAACCTCTGTCATTCTGTTTTTGTCAAAAACGAAGCAATTATTTGGTTCTGTTTTGGGGTGAACTTTTAATAGATCAAGAATTTGGTTTTAGCTTCCGCACAATCATTCACCCCCCCTCTGATTGCTATATTCATATACTTCGATCCTACAGTTTAAAAACCAAACGAGAGAACGAAGAGGTTCCCGCCGTTATGGTCGAGGAAGCCCTAAAGGCGCAGGGGGCAGTTGAGACGTCCACCACACGGGGAGCGACGCGTGGACACGCAAACCAAGGCTGTCTTGCCGGGCGACGGTTCCCGAGGGGGAGCGGTTCGTACTAACCGAATGAAGCTTCCAAGGGAAGGAACCGTCGGTAGGATGGGAACTAGTTCGCACGCCCAAGGCACGGCGGGACCGAGCTCGTCTCTCGGGGCGGACTAATAGCTCGGAGGTCGGGGCAGCTGTTCGTCGCGACCAACCTGGTTGGCTCGGGAGACGATAGGCCCGAGAGGAAGGTTTTTTTTAAAAAAGAAAAAAACCTTCTTCCACTCGAACCTCGGGGGCTAGCTGTCGGGGAGTCGGGTAGACCCCACAGAATTACCTCGGGTGCCACGAGGGGCGCGGGCTCACTGCTGCCCGAACTACCGGAAGGCCGTTCCCCTGGACGATCTAGTCGGGCGCCACGAGCAGCACGAGGTCGTCCCCGTCCTGGTCGCAAGGAGTTGTTCCAAGGGACGGTTTAGCCGGGACCCTTTTTAGGAGGTCGTGTGGCCGGGTGGACCGATAGCTCGTGCTCAGGCCGGGGTGGCCAAGTTCGGTTAGGCGTTAGCCGACTGGCGTGATCCCGAGGTCGGTAACCACCATTGCGTAACCTTCGCTAGTTCGTTGCGATCCTCGCGGGGGCGTGGCAGGAGTGTAGGATCCGTTAGTTACCACGTTAGACACAGTCGGACGTGGAGTTAGTGGGTTTGAACAAGCACGCCCCTTTGTAAGCTATAAAAGCACCCCCACCGTGAAGGGGACAGACAGATAACTTTTACGCACAAAGATATACCTTTGGCCGAGTAGGGCTATTATCTCTTTCTTGAGAGGCCCGAACCAGGGTAAACTACAGTGTCTCTGCCTGTTGAAGTCCAGTGAGTCACCCCTCTGAGTATCTCATCACGCAAGAAGGGGTCGCGGTTGGTCCCTCCACCAACAAGTAAGCTCGGCGGGGGCCTGCTCCCCAATCGTCGACAGATTCTTATATAAATATTCGTCTCCAGTGACCCATATAAGTATGTGGTCACCATATCCATCAACAGTATTGATAAGTTTAAACTTGCTATCATTGATATTAAATATCGAAACTTATTTCACTCATTACAAGGGAATGTATTTTATCATAATCGATGCTGGATCTATGTGTGAACCCTTGTACTACAAGCCTCACTTTATCTCTCACCACTTAGATATTTTCATTTCTCTTCCGGATGAAAAACCCATTTGATCATACAAGGAACACTTTAGGAGGTGTTCGTTCAACAGGACCCAAAACTTTTCTTTTATTAAACGAGCGTTGTTTCAATTGCATCTTTTCATTTGACCCTATCTGAGCGCTTTTGGCGCTCTGTCATGAACTTGGCTTTTGGATTCAACTTTTAGCAGTTTTATAGGCGGAATATATGTCTACAAATATAGTCTTTCTTTTTATATAATTATCATGCATTAGTTCAGGGATATATCTTTATTAATTTCTTCTAGCTCCTCGTGATTTCCCACAACTATAGGGTTTGGGTGTTTCGACTTTCCAGCATTAAATTGTGCACGCAAATATACGCTGGGGTTATCACCTTCAGGATGGATCACTTCAGAGATGTTACCATCTTTTGGATGGCTCACTTCAGGGATTTTCTCAACATCAAGTTGAGCTTCTTCCATTGTTACGAGTAGTGTTCTCATTTGTTCGGTTTTCTACTTCTGCGGACGTCTCCACATAATTAAATCCCATGCATTTTGAGGCATCCCACTCTTTTTATCATGAGGGTCAAGAGTGGGTTCAATATCCTTCTAGGGTATTTTCACTCTTTCAGGTGCATATACTTCAGATATATGAGATCTTTTCACTCCCTTATGATCAGTAAAGGCATTTAGCGAATTATTAGCTTATTTATTGCAGATTTATCATCCTTCGAACTTCAAGTTCAATTTCTATAGTGCGTGGATATGAGGACTCATCATTCTTTAATGTGGTATTTATCTCCTCCTAATGTCAAAAAATGTCCTTAGTACAATCAGTGTACCGAGATGTGTACAGATCCTGTGAAATCATGTGCTGAAAAATTGGCTTAATGGTGATTTTGGTATTGCAAAGTGGTTGTGCTCATGGCATGTGTGGTGCATGTGCATGTGTTGTTTTATATAATTAATTGATCTGCTTGTGATAGCATGGTAGTTGTTTTGCTTGATACAATGTCTCGTGTGAGTGGTTGCATGGACTGATCTTCAGTTAAGTCGTGGACTTGTGCTCGGAATATTGTTTCGTGGTTTGTTCATGTGCAGGTGTTGCTTGAGGTCAAACGTGGTCGGTGACGGGATCGGAACTAGGTTCATCGAGGAACAGAGGTTCAGGAAGGAACCGAGGCCCTAGTGATCGAAGATGTCATGCAGGATGTTCGGACTAGAGAACGGTGCATGTGAAGACGAGTGAGTCACGCTGTAACGACAAGTGGGCCGTACGCGTGCATGCATGAATTTTGGGCTGTGTGCATATATTGGGCCATATGTAATTGGGCCAGGTGGATATGCATGCATGTATCTGTATACAAACTCTTTAGGTTTGCTCATTGTAAATAGGGGGAGGTGTCTTCTGTTTATGGAGAGCTGGGCATTAAGGATTGTACTCTTTTGTTTGGAGTGCTGTAACCAGACAAAGAAGAAATAGAAAATCAGATTTTCCTCAGCTAGCCGAATTACTGTTCATGCGTGATTTGCAACGGTACTGATTTTCTGATTTTGGTTGCCCAGTTTTCGGTTTAGTAGATTGATTCATTGTCTATCTTGATTATTTGAGTTTTTTCTTGATTTGATCCACCCAAAACCTTCCTAGGGCATTAATTTAGTGTTACTCAAAGTTTTGTTGGTTAATCTTTTGTAGATTTTGTTTAATCACGAAATTAGGGTTTAATCAATTCTCGTCATTATTGATATAGTCAACTTGCGAAGCTTATAACTTTTGATCCGTAAATCCGATTGAGCTGATTATTGTTGGGTTAGTTTCTAAATTGTATCTAATTTCTGCAGTTTAAATTTCACATCAATACGACGGTTGGATCTTCAAAAATTAAGGTTATATCAATTCTCGTCATAATCTATCACATCAAGCTTGCGGGGTTCTTAACTTTCGATCTGTAGGTCCAATCGAGTTGATTCTTTTTTGTATTAGATTAGTATTGGAATATAGTTCCTTGTTTTCAAAATTTAGGTCAATTCGACAGCTAGATCTCTGGGAATTTGCGATTTACCAAATGCAACTACTCTGTTTTTGTTGAATACGAAGCAATTGTTTGATTCCGAATTGGGGTGAATTTTTAGTATATCAAAAATTTGATTTTAAGCTTTTGCGTAATCATTCACCCCCTCTTATTGTTATATTAGTATATATCGATCCTACAGATCCCTTGTCATAGGCTCTACATGTTTAAATAATTAACGGAGATTCATAATCTACATAGATCCCTAACTTCCGATGAGGTCCCACGGTAGTACGCTGTGGTGGAGAGATTGACATGTATATAGCATGGCCAAATTTTCGTAGATGAAAAATACTTAATTCTTTTCCACGCACTATCTGCAATGGGGAAATTTCATGATGTACAATTGGTTTGTGTTGAATTAATACCGCAGCGTGTACCATTTCGTGGCCCCTGCAGCTGGCGGGTAGCCTTATATTTTGCAAGAGTGCCCAAGCAATAAGTTTTATTTATTTAATTAATGACTTTATAAGACTATTTTGAGTGTGGAAATGAGGTAGGAAATGCTCTACATTAATTCCCAAAGCCATACAATAATCATTAAATACTTTTGAGATCAACTCACTAGCATTGTCCATTCGAATAGACTTTATCCTTTCTTCTGAAAAGGTGGCTCTTAATAATTTGAGTAATTAATTTAGGAAAAGCATGATTCTTAGCAGATAAGAGACATACATAGAATCATCTAGTAGAAACATCTATCAGTACCATAAAATATCTTAAAAGGGGCCGACAAGGGCTGAATGTGTCCATAGATATAAGCTTGAATTTTTTCTAGGAAATTTAGTGATTCTTCCATAATTTCTAGGTAAGAAAATCTAACTATGAGCTTTCATATAGCACAAACAGGGCATAAGAAAATCTTAAGATTTAGTAAAGTCTTTATGCTATGGGTAGCAGATTTATTAATTATTCTTTTCATAATATTCAACTCAAGATAACTCAGTCGATCTGATAGATTTTAAATATTTTTGGGTTTTCATTGCAACACAAACTTCAGACTTTATATGTGCATAGTATAACCCGGAGGAGAAGGAAGAAAGTTTTTTAATCACATGTTTATTACACCCTTTAAACTTAATCATGAGTAGGTATTCTATACCATCCTCGTTCTCTATATCCATATGGAAACAATTTAGACCAATGTATTTAAAACTTAAGATAGTACGACTGGACTTAGGGTATAATAGGGCATTCTTCCAGTGCCAACTGTGAGAGCATCACTTCTAGCAATAGTCATAATATTTCCAATTCACTTAGTGTGATACAACTGTCTTCTAGACAGATTTTCTCCTCCGCCATTGTATTATATTTTGTTCTATATTAGAAGTACGATTTAATAATCAAACAATTGTTGCATCAGGAATAGATTGTAGAATATAGAATAAACATAGCACAATTAATCAAATATATGGGAAATAGGTATTTATTCAATTTTAGATGATAATTACTCGATAGGAGCGTGGACCAAATGTTCATTCAGGAACTAGGGCTAAACCGATGAGGAGTCTTCTAAGGAATATGTGACATCGACCAGCAGATTGAAGGAATACTTAGGAGACTAAACCAGGTCTCCATATGAGTCATATATGTCCTCATGGCATTTCTTGAACTCAATAATTTTAAGAACCATGTAATCAAACTTTTTAGTGTCGATGTCAACAACAGGTTGAACATTAGAGTATGACACAATATTATTTCCTAAGTCTTATTAAGTAGATTTGATGTAAAGATCCACCACATGCTTCGGGATGCGATAGTTGCACGACTGATAATCAGTGCATCCATACCTAAAATAGGGTTCTTCAGGGTTTGTAGAATCTTACTTCTAGAAGCCCCCTGACCCTTTACCTTTACTTATCCACTATAAATTGCCTCTTCCCCTATCTGATCTACCATACTTCCACTTATCCCCTTTATTTCTTTGACCCTTTCTGCGGGTCATGGCTATTGCTAGCCTGCTGAGCATTTGCATGTGCTTCAAGCATTGCATGACTCCCATTAGGAAGTACGTGCTGATTCTTCTCTAGGAGTGCATGATGCTTTTATGCTTTTAGCAAAATGCGTATAAGCTCGTAGTACTTCTGGTACTTGGCATAACGATACTATTACAACAATATTCTCATATTGGGGTGGAAGGTGCATAATGTCTTGTCGATCATTTTAGCATTAGTAACTTCTGATTACAGAATGTTAGTTCAGCAACAAGCTTATGTATTACAAAGTTATATGTTGCCACAACATTTCAAATCCTGAAAGTGCAGTACGATTCATTCGTGTTGTGCTTCTAGCAATAGGACGGATCTTTGTTGGTTATATTTTTCCTTTAGGGAATTCAAAAACACCAGCTGATCCTCTTCCATCAAATATTTGGTCTTCAAGTCCGTATGAAGATGGTGCCCCAGGAGGTGCAAAATTATACATATGGTGTCTTTGGGAAGAGCATAGGTACCAACTTCAGGCTGGGAAAAAGTAGCTATAAAAAAAGTAAGCTATCAAATTAATCTTAGTATTAATTGCTCAAGTAATTTAATTGTTCCTGCCATTCAGAGTAAGCTCGATAAATTCTCTCTTTGCGAGTCCGATTATCCTATTTCTATTTACACAAATGACTTTTACTACTGGTAAAATCATTATATTGTATGCTCAATTTTGAATTATTAAAGTTTGGTTTATGTCTATTCAGTAGATAATTATCTAAAATTTCTCAGAATTTTCTTATCATTTGTCATAATTTTCTGTTAATTATCAAGTAATTTTAGAATTACTAAATAATAGAAAATAAATCCCAAGATAATTTAAAGATAAAATAATGCTAAGAAATAAATTGGTATTAGCACATATTGGAAATCCAGAGCCATAATATTATCAATGTGTCATACATAATTTTTCAAAAAATTTCTAGCATTTTTCACAATTTTATGTTAATGTTTAAGCAATTTTCATAATTACTTAATGATAGAAAATTAAATTTAAGCACATATTAAACATGGCAAAATGATAGAAAAATAAACCCAGGGATATGGAACTTCCAATATGTGCTAATACCAATTTTACCAAAATTTACGGAAGTCCATATACCTAAAAATCTAATTTTTAGGATTTACCAATAATTTTCATAATTTAGTAATTAATTTCAAAATTATTGGAAATTCGAACAGGTTAGGCCGCACGACCTATTGGGCCATCGGACCCATTACGATCCATATTGGCCTGAGCGACTCACGATGGCCAGATAAATGAGGCCGACTAGGGTTTCCAACCCTAGTCGCTGCTCGGTTGCAAGGGCGGTTGGACATGGGCGCTCAGCTGGCGCAACCGGGTGGCCGGAGCTAGCGCGGCAGCAGGCCGCGGACCGAATCGAGTGGAATTAACCAATTATTTCGGGTTTTTTGGTTTTTGGGTTTTGGTTCGTTTTTATTTTATTACTATTCAGATTTTGTGTTTCGGTTCAGTTGTTTTGCCCCAGAAACTGAAATCACCAAAAAACCAATCGTCGAATCGCCTCCACAAAAATCCCAGTCCACCCCTCCTCGGTCTCTCTCCTCCTCGGCTCCTCAATCCTCACACCAGTCACGTGGAGAGAGATGCGATCCCCATTCTTCTCCCCCTTCTCCAAATATCTCTCGTCTCTCCTTCAGATCCCTCTCCAGTTCAATCTCCTCCTCCGAAAGTTCAGATCCCTCCCCTCTCCATTCTCCCCCTACCATGTGCATGCATCTTTGATTCTCCAGTGCCCACCCACGATGAGCTCTGGTCTCATCCCCATCTTCGATCCCGATCTGCCCGCGGCGGGTGTGGCGGTGTCCTAGGACACGACGCCGTAGGGTGGATTCATGGCAGATGAGCTCCTTGATCCTCAGCGCGGGCTCCGGCGCTCTTCTCCGCTGCCGCTCCTCCATTCTCGGCATGGGCTCTGACGCTGCCATCATCCTCATCGATTTGCTCGCCCCGCCACTGTCGAGTGCCGAGTTCCGCGTCGACAGGTCGTTCCGAGGATGCTGTTGCCGCGTGATGGCTGTGAACGGTGATGAGGATAGGGACCTCACGGTGCGGAAGATGACATTCTTCTTGCTGGGCAACGGGCTGGAGGCATACGACCACCGCACAGGCGCACTCACCTTCCGCGTAAACAAGTATTTGCTGCTGCATGCTCTTCCTATAATATACCGATTTTTTAAAAACCAAATAAACTGAACCGATAAAACCGTATAAACCGAATGCCCACCCCTAGCAGTGGGGAGCCGTGGCCGGAGGCCAATGCGGTAGTGCCTACGAGGCACGACACAGCGGGGGCCGGAGACCGATGCGGTGGTGCGGCAGCAGGCCGATGGGGTGGTGTGACACTACGGTATGGTGTGACATTAGAGAATGTGAAATTAGAGAATAAAACCTTTCGGCTTGAGGTTTACTCGTGTTTTTGGGCCGTTTGAAGTGATGTGTCACCACGGAGTGTCGTAACCTTTTAAATGGTGCATGTTAAGGTCAAAAACTTTATGAAATATGGTATGGCAGGTTAAAACCATAAGGTATGGAGGTTAATAACGTTTCCGGGCCGTTTTCGGGGTTTTGGGCCTTCCCGGGGGAGTTTGGGCCTTAAGTGGGCTTTGGTGGGATGGAGTAGGTCTCCGTAACGGACTAGGATTGGGTGTGGGGGCTGGTAAAAGGGCTCCCCACCAGCCCTTGGGCGTTCACCCCTGCCCCTTGTGCGCCCTTCCCCCCACTTGCCCTTGCCATAGCCGCCTCCCTCCTCCCTTGGCCGTGCGCCTCCCCCTCCCTTGCCCCATTGCTCCCCACCTCTCCACCAGCTCTCCTCCACCCCTTGCTTCCCTAGGGTGGCCTCCCCACCCCTGCATCCTCATGGATCCATCCGAGGAGCGAGGAGCGAGGAGCGAGGTGCGAGGAGCGAAGAGCGAGGAGATCTATTGGAGTTTTCGTGCGTCGGGCAAAGGTATGACCATGGGAACCCTGGGGATTGATATAGGTACTGTTATTAAGGTGTTTATCAAGTTTTTAGATCAATTGGAGGTGCTGGATTGGAGTAATTTGGGTTAGATCTAGATGTTGCCACGTTTCTGTTTTGGGACAGCATGAGCAGTCGGGCTAGGGTTTGAGTTTTCGTTGATTTAGAATCCGAGTCTGTCCATACGGATGTTGAAGAAGTTGTATATAATTTAATTATCTTTCCGTGGACATAAAGCACGTTAAATTCCGATCAGCCGTTTGAAAGTTATGGCTGTTTTACTGAGCGTGTTAAAATCTGTGACGTAATTGGAACAGATCACGGTAATTTGTAGATTAGACGACTTTAGAGTCCGAATCAGTCTTTCCATATACCTAGAGAAAGTTGGGAAATTTCCTAAGCTACGCGAGGATGTACTCGTTTAATTGATTCAGAGTCCCAGAACTCAAGTTATGCCTTTTGCAATGCTGCTGTCCCGACGGAACAGAACCTCTGTTTTTTGGTTTTGCGAGTAGTTGGCAATGTCGGGATAGATGAGGGTTTGCGTACTGTTTTGTGGACATTATTGTGAGCGTGTGGTACCTATGTGCAGGTGGTGCAACCCCGGGAGTGCCCTCTACTTCCCGCCAATCCGTTGCCCGTGGTTGAGGCAAGTGTGTTGTGATGGATAGCGATTTGTAGGTTGCTTGTTGAGAATAGATGGAATTGACTACATGATATATGATCACTTGCCATGCTTTTATGATTGCCAATGATATGATGAGCATGTTTAATATGTTATGATGCCATGTGTTAATATGTGAGTTAAATATGATGTTGGCATAAATGCATACATGGCATGTTACATGGCTCAGGCGGTGAGAAAGTCATAACTAGTCCGGGAAGGTCGGTGAGAAAGTTATGACTAATCCGGAAAGCCAATGAGTAAGTCCTACATCGTGATTCCATTTACCGCGGTGAGCAGGCGAGGAGTAGGCACCCTCCATCTTCGGGATGGAAGGGGAGAGGGTGCACACCGACGGGTGTGTACTCAACCATACCGGTATGAGTTTCAAGGAGACATGAGCATTGCATTACATTGCATACATAATGATGATGATATTGTTAAGTGTTCATGAATGAGATGATATATATGATGGGAGATGTTATTGCCATGATATTGTTCTTGTTGTCCATTGCAATATGCTTGCTGAGTTTCGAACTCACGCTTGTGTTTTCTTGTTATTTTAGGTACCATGAGAACGGCATGCGGGGAAGGGAAATAGTCACACGCCCACACGTAGCTTCACCATATTGATTCCACAAGTCATTCTATTAGTTTGATAATAAATTGCGTGTGATGATTATTGCTTTAAGGTTTAGCTTTGTTTATGAGAGATTTATTGTTCGTTTGACACTTGGAGACTTTAAGTGCTTGATGTTAGTCTTATATTGTCGTTAAGACTCCATTTATTGCTGTTTTAGATGTCTCTCATATTGCCTTATTGAAAGGACCGGGATGTCGGCCTAGAGGGGGGGTGAATAGGCGATTACAAAATTATACCCAATTAAAATTAAACAAACAGAGATAATGCGGAAGCGAAGGGTATAATTAAGTTTTGCAACTTAAACAATTTAGCCCGAGACAATTAACTCGGAGACTCCGGATATTTAGTCCGGATACTCTGGGTTATCTGGATACTCCGGATCGATGTACCGGATACTCCGGGTTGAGTGTCTCGGCCAAGAATTCAAGATCTGAGCAATCTAGAAGCAATCCACTTGAACAAGAAGTAAGTAAATACTACCAAGAACCTATATCAAGTGGAGAATGGGAGCCAAGCACAAAAACAAGATAGATCGGGGCTCCTAAATAAATCAACCCTATACAATCAACTCAATCACACATATAGGAATGAATTCAAGCAAGTAATGAAAGTGATGAAACCGAAATGAAGATGGAGACACGAAGATTTTATCCCGAAGTTCGGATCCTTGAGGGGATCCTACGTCTCCGTTGAGGCGGCTCGGTCACACTTGAGCCGGGGTCTCTTTCAACCCTCTTCCTCCCGGTGTTGCACAATGCACTCGCCGGTCTTCACTTCTTTGATTCCTTTCCTTGCGGAGGCGGAATCGGACCTTCACAAACCTTCGATGGCCTTCCACACAAAGCTTGGAAGCTCACCGGCAACTCCTAGCCGTCTAGGAGACCTCAACCTCCAAGAGCAACAAATGCTCCCGAAGAACTCACTTAGAGTCCACCTCAAGTGCTCAACAACTCAAATCGATCCTCAATCCAAACATCTCTCTCCACTACCCAACCCTTCACAAAAGGGGATCACTAAGATCTAAGGAGTAGGGAGGAGTATTGGGGGCTCAAACACTCACAAAGAACACCTCAAAGACCCAGCAAAACATCCCCCAACGGCTCCTTTGAAGTGGGCAAGAAGGGGGCTTTAAATAGAGGAACCCCAAAAACTAGCCGTTGGGACCGAACTGGGCAACCCGGAGACTCCGGATAATTAACCCGGACACTCCGGACCATCCGGACACTCCGGATCGTCCGGATACTCCGGATAACCCGGAGACTCCGGGTTAAATGTCCGAATACTCCGGATCTCCCAGCAAAGACTCACTCGGCCAGAAAACGGGCATAACTTTTGATCCCGGACTCCGATTTCGGCGAATTCGGACTTTTCGGAAAGCTATGAACGGTGGCTATCCAACTAACAAGGTCTCACTACCCAAATCCCAAAGGATAAAATCAGATTGCACAAAGAATCCACAAGGTGACCTCAAAATCTCACTTTCTGATACTAACAACACTTCTAACCCTCACACCAACCCACCTACACCTAGGTGAACAAAGTGTGACTTGGGTTTCTCAACCTTAGACAAGGATAGACCACTTTGAGCACTTGAGACTTGTCTAAGTGATTTCAACGATTGCATCCCTCTTAATAGTACGGCAATCCTTAGACTCAAATTTAACACAAAATCTAAGTCTTACACTAAGCTTACATGCCGACTTCTTCCGGATGCACGGTGCATGATGACGCTTCCACAAAGATTGTTGATGCCCTTCGTCTTGTCAACCTCAACGCGCTTCACCTCATGAGACTCTCGTCCTCTCGACCTTGACCTCGATCATCACCAAGACGATCCTCCATCAAGTCGAATCGACTTAGTCCTCAATTTGTTGGTGACACATTGTCTTGTTGACTTTGACTCGCTTATCATCCTTCAAACCACTTGGTCATCATACACACAGCTTTGGGACCTAATTCTTATCAAAGCACTCAGCAAACACATTAGTCCCACAAGCTCAAAAGATATGAATTAGAATTAAATGAATGAGATGAAATACAACAAGTGTTTCATATAAATAGGCATGATATCAACGAAAACACTTGACATAAGAATTGTTCTCTACTAAGTGCAGCATGATGAATATGTGATTGATCTATATGCACTAGAGAGATAATTGCCAATATGATGAAACAATTAAATCAAGGCAAGGATCACAATCTCTACTTAAAAGAAATACATGATAGAATATACATGAATTGTACATGTGCAAATAATATTTGGAATGAGAGTAAATGATGTGATCCAATTCTAGATTAAACTTCACTAGGAGAGGTGCATTAGAAGATATACAACTAAGACATGTATGCACCAAGTCAATATGAAGCAATGAAGTTTAACTCTAGTTAACACAAGCATATTAAAAACAAAACACATAATGAACTCAAATGAATATATATATATGCACAAGCAATTATGACATGAATCAATGTGCACATATGAAATCAACAAGTTACTTAGAGTTCAATATGCATTTGCTAAAGAGGAATGCAATGACAAATATGGAAGGAATACCGAGATTGCATACCTCATTTTTGCTTAACCATCCCAATTGATTTTCCTCTAAAATAGATGAGACTAATATTCAACTAGGCAATAAACATGTTAGTCTCATAACAATATAAATATATTAGAGGTTTGTCATTTGTTAAGCACTAAGTTAATATTTATACAATTACATTGATTGATATTACATGCGTTTGTCATTAATCGTTTGTCATTAATCACCAAAACAACATAAGTGCCTAGACGCACTTTCACTTATAATGCTATACTGTTGTTGCTCCTTAAATCCATGTTAAAACAAAGGAGGTGCTGCCGAAATCTCGGTTTTTAGCCTATGCACCTTTGCTGGAATTTTATGTTAAATGTGGTATTTAGATGTTTTTTAGCTTGTGTTTGGTAGCATTCAGGCATATTAAATGCCGGGGTGTTACAGTTGGTATCAGAGCGGGCTGTAGGTCCTTGGAATGTGAATTTTAGTGTCATGCCATAGGGTACAACTAAAATATGATGTGGAATAACTTAGAAACATGGCTTAGGTTTGAACTAAAACTTTGTCATAGGATAGCAACATTAAAACTTGCAAAAAATGGTATAACTAATCTAAAATTTGACACACACTGGATGCACAGTAGGAAAGGGTATGGGTATCGTTTTTTTACGCTTAAATGTTGTATTTAAGCTTTGATGTTGAATGCTTCTTTTGACAATGCATGTTGCTATGTCAATGATATATGTTGTGGTGATAAGAGTGGAGTTGTGGTACCGAAGGGTTTCGGTCACCTCTTGTTGTTTATAGTTAGGGTGAGGTTTGACGGTGTGGCCGGTTAGCGCCATCACCGAAGAACTGTTAACCCCTGTAGGAGAAAAGCGCTTACCCTTCCTGTCGTAAATCGGGTAGTTGATTGGAGACTAAAAGGAAGAGTTAATGGTGGTTTCCTTCGGATATTCTTTGTCGTTCTGACGGTCGGTGTTTGTTGCTTTTCTTGGCTTTATTGTTTTGAACCAAATGAAAAGGTGATGGGCTTTCACGGATCGTTCCGTATGCGGTGTGTGGTTTTGTCTTCCTTGGGTGAAGACGAAGAAGAGGAGTCTAGTGTTGCGCTTCTTTTGGGCGCCTTTCCAAGTTTTAATGCTTAGTTTGTTGATTTCTTTATGGGAAGAAGCATTCGATTTATTCCTGTGGTTGTCTTTCTCCGAGGCTAAAGGAGTTTTGTTGAGTTGTGCGGTTTGGCTGTCAGGGCTGAAGTTCAGTGGCTTTGTAGGAGTAAGTGGTGTTTGATTTCGTCATTTTACTGGTTTAAGAAATCATCTTTGAAAGCCCCTCTTGAGTCGTGAAAGTTAGGGGTTTGGAGTTAAGGTTTTATTTGCAAAGGTTTGATTGAGCGCTTGGTTCCCTTTCGAGAAAATTGTCTTTCAACCTTTTTCCTTACGGGAGTCCTTGAGATTTAAAAGTGTTTTGGAGAATTCCTTTGCATGACCAAGTTTGGGTTTGTCTCATTGCAATTTTGAGTCAAGTTTCCTTATGAATTTGGGATGAGTTTTAAAACTAAATCTGCAAACAAAGTAAGTAGTCTTTTAGTGAAATCGTTTGTCCCTAGTAAGAATTGATGTTTAAGCATGTTATGTAGTAGGTAACAATGTGGTTTATGGATTGATGTGTTGCTAAGTTAAATTTTGAGTTGAATCAATTCAATGTGAGTAAAATCTCTAAGTTTGAGAATAAATAGACTACTAGTGTTGTAGTTTACTCTTAGCGAGGATGATTGAATGTGCTAAAGTACGTGCTTAGAATCTGTTGCTTTGCTTTAAAAGTGCTTATGACCCTTGATAATGTTTAAAGTTTTAAACCCTGTTGCATAGTTAAAACATTAAGATGATGTAAACTGCTGATATTGTTAAGAAGCTTTGCTTGGTGTTTAAAGATGTGCTAATCTAACGGATTAGTAGAGACTAGTGACTTTAATTTGGAAGTTGATTGGAGTGGTTATTTATGTTGTTGCAAATTACTAGTATATTTGGAAGTATGAAGTTGTGACCCTTCAATGCTAGTTTTCAATCTATTTTAAATAGTTGGAGTATGTTGTAATTTTGTTATCACCTATGTATAGGGTAGCTAAAGGTAATGTTGATCGGTTGATGATTATGCCCATTTGTTTTTATTGATGACTTAGTAGTGGTGGTAGTTGTGTAGAATACTTGTTGGAAACCATTGACTAAATGGAGGGTGTTGTAACCTGTGGTGATGGAGTGAACCATGGATAATTAACCTGATGTAGAGTTTTATCCTTAATGAATGTATGCCTTGGAATCCTAGCTATGAACTTTGTCTTGTAGAGATAATATTTACATGTTGAAGTCGTTGTTTAACTGAATAAGGTTCGGTTATCGAGATGTGAATAGATAGGAGGTATGAAATTTATATGTTGATCTTGCTGAAAGATTTGTGGAAGTACTATGTTTCAAATTTAGAATAAGAAGTATTATGATTCGGTGATCCGTGGGGATCATATCATTATAGTCTTGGTTGGGTGCCTTTTTGATAAGCATCAAAAACCCTTATTAAAAGGGTTGGGAATGGTAACTAGAGGAAGAATTTGTTGTGAAGCTTTTGGTTGAATTGTGTTGGGGCTCCTCAGGGAGAAAAAAAGTGATTATTAAAGTCTTTTAATGAAAAGCGTAGTGGAGTTCTAGAAATGGTTCTTTTTATCTTTGAGCTTGTGTTTAAAGGCTTTTGGACTGGTTTGGTTGTTTGCCATTTTGGTTGAAGGGTTTTCGGTCAAGGTGTTCCATAAGGTGTGTTTGAGTTTCCTAAAACCCGTAGAAATTGGTGCAAATATTTGGTTTTGGCTAATTTGTTTTAGTTGGTGCTATGAGTATGGATTTACACCCCAAAAGTTTTTGAGTCGATCGCGCCCTTCGGCGTTAAGACTGAATTATCTTTGAAATTAATTTTAAAAGGAAGCAGATGGTCATAAAGGGTTGTGTTGAAAACTTTTGAGTTAAGCCCTTGATGTGTAACTCTGTTTGGCTAGAGTTGGAGTCATTTGGAAAATGTGTGCGGTGTGCGGATGTTTCACAAGTCTGGATTTTTATGAATGTTTCATAAGTGAATTTGGTTAGAGAAGAGTTTTCTTTTGGGATTGAGTTTCCCTCTCTTTTGATAAAATTTATGGCAGTTGTTTGTGCGGATGTCTAACTTTGGAGTCAATGTTCTTTTCCAAAGCGTTGATCTTGGTTAAAATGCGATGTTTTGCAAAGTTTAGCTATCTATCGTTGGTGGGTTCGATTTGATGTGGTGCCTTCTTGTTAATTATGTTGCCGTCATAGTCTATATGATTTAGCGCAACCGTCAGTGTTATGGGTATTTCAATCATTTGATACCGAGGAAGAAGTTATTTGGTGAATGACTATTCGGTACCGTTGTTCCATGATGAATGAATGGTGAAAAGTAAACATGACATCGTTTTTACATGTTAAATGATAAAAGAGTCGTTGAGCCAGGTCGGTGAGAAAGTCATATATGGAGATATGACTAATCCGGAGTGCTCCTGAAGAATGTGCATTTATGTCATGAAACAAGATTTCTCTTGCTTTCTAGTATGAAAAGAAAGAATAAAGAAATTATGGTATTTTGGTTGTGGTGTAGGGGATTTATGCTTCCTTTGTGTGCTCTTTGGATGTTGCCGAATTCTTTCCAAAATGGTTGTTAACGCTTTGGGTTTGAGTTGTCGTGAGTACACTTGGGCTTGATAGCTAAGTGTTTTTGTGTGAGGGCGAGACCATCTTAAGAAAGGAACCAATTGTGGTTTGGTAAGGTTTTTCGATCCTAGCTTGGGGCTATGTGTTGAACCCTAGGGGTATAAGGGTGGTTTGTGATGGAGGTTGATGATGTATGGGTTTAACCATTATTAAGTGTAGCGATGGGTGGAAGTGAAGTTGATGGTAGCGGTGATATTTGTCCTGCCGTGAGCATTTGTCGTCACTAGTTGTTCTTGGATTTGAGTCTTGTCTGCCTTAATGAGTTTTCCCCTCGATGAAAATTTTCGGGAATGTAGAAAGGTCGTTAAAGGAATTATGACTTCCTTTGATTATGTCATGTTGAGTTTAATGGAGTATGGTAGTCAGGTTGGTTGTGATAGAAGTATGAAGTGTTTGCCGTGAGGATTCGAGCATTTTGGGTTGATGGAGCCCTTTGTGGTTGAAACACAGATTCTGTTGGGGAATTGAAGTGAAGGTCGATTTGTGAGGGGTTGCCCTTAGTTGAGCTAGATCAACACTTTTTCTCTATGTGTTGGTTTTGGGAACTCGTTTGTTGTTTGTTCCGGTTTTAGTCGATGTGTGAATGTTTTGAGCTGCAGAGAAGCCTTTTGTCCCTTGGGGACTTTGTTGTTAATTATGGCGTCCTTCGGATTCGAGGTCGAATCCTGTTGAAGGGGGGAAGAATGTGACACTACGGTATGGTGTGACATTAGAGAATGTGAAATTAGAGAATAAAACCTTTCGGCTTGAGGTTTACTCGCGTTTTTGGGCCGTTTGAAGTGATGTGTCACCACGGAGTGTCGTAACCTTTTAAATGGTGCATATTAAGGTCAAAAACTTTATGAAATATGGTATGGCAGGTTAAAACCATAAGGTATGGAGGTTAATAACGTTTCCGGGCCGTTTTCGGGGTTTTGGGCCTTCAAGAGTTTGGGCCTTAAGTGGGCTTTGGTGGGATGGAGTAGGTCTCCGTAACGGACTAGGATTGGGTGTGGGGGCTGGTAAAAGGGCTCCCCACCAGCCCTTGGGCGTTCACCCCTGCCCCTTGTGCGCCCTTCCCCCCACTTGCCCTTGCCATAGCCGCCTCCCTCCTCCCTTGGCCGTGCGCCTCCCCCTCCCTTGCCCCATTGCTCCCCACCTCTCCACCAGCTCTCCTCCACCCCTTGCTGCCCTAGGGTGGCCTCCCCACCCCTGCATCCTCATGGATCCATCCGAGGAAGCGAGGAGCGAGTGCGAGGAAGCGAGGAGCGAAGCGAGGAGATCTATTGGAGTTTTCGTGCGTCGGGCAAAGGTATGACCATGGGAACCCTGGGGATTGATATAGGTACTGTTATTAAGGTGTTTATCAAGTTTTTAGATCAATTGGAGGTGCTGGATTGGAGTAATTTGGGTTAGATCTAGATGTTGCCACGTTTCTGTTTTGGGACAGCATGAGCAGTCGGGCTAGGGTTTGAGTTTTCGTCGATTTAGAATCCGAGTCTGTCCATACGGATGTTGAAGAAGTTGTATATAATTTAATTATCTTTCCGTGGACATAAAGCACGTTAAATTCCGATCAGCCGTTTGAAAGTTATGGCTGTTTTACTGAGCGTGTTAAAATCTGTGACGTAATTGGAACAGATCACGGTAATTTGTAGATTAGACGACTTTAGAGTCCGAATCAGTCTTTCCATATACCTAGAGAAAGTTGGGAAATTTCCTAAGCTACGCGAGGATGTACTCGTTTAATTGATTCAGAGTCCTAGAACTCAAGTTATGCCTTTTGCAATGCTGCTGTCCCGACGGAACAGAACCTCTATTTTTTGGTTTTGCGAGTAGTTGGCAATGTCGGGGTAGATGAGGGTTTGCGTACTGTTTTGTGGACATTATTGTGAGCGTGTGGTACCTATGTGCAGGTGGTGCAACCCCGGGAGTGCCCTCTACTTCCCGCCAATCCGTTGCCCGTGGTTGAGGCAAGTGTGTTGTGATGGATAGCGATTTGTAGGTTGCTTGTTGAGAATAGATGGAATTGACTACATGATATATGATCACTTGCCATGCTTTTATGATTGCCAATGATATGATGAGCATGTTTAATATGTTATGATGCCATGTGTTAATATGTGAGTTAAATATGATGTTGGCATAAATGCATACATGGCATGTTACATGGCTCGGGCGGTGAGAAAGTCATAACTAGTCCGGGAAGGTCGGTGAGAAAGTTATGACTAATCCGAAAAGCCAATGAGTAAGTCCTACATCGTGATTCCATTCACCGCGGTGAGCAGGCGAGGAGTAGGCACCCTCCATCTTCGGGATGGAAGGGGAGAGAGGTGCACACCGACGGGTGTGTACTCAACCATACCGGTATGAGTTTCCAAGGAGACATGAGCATTGCATTACATTGCATACATAATGATGATGATATTGTTAAGTGTTCATGAATGAGATGATATATATGATGGGAGATGTTATTGCCATGATATTGTTCTTGTTGTCCATTGCAATATGCTTCTTGAGTTTCGAACTCACGCTTGTGTTTTCTTGTTATTTTAGGTACCATGAGAACGGCATGCGGGGAAGGGAAATAGTCACACGCCCACACGTAGCTTCACCATATTGATTCCACAAGTCATTCTATTAGTTTGATAATAGATTGCGTGTGATGATTATTGCTTTAAGGTTTAGCTTTGTTTATGAGAGATTTATTGTTCGTTTGACACTTGGAGACTTTAAGTGCTTGATGTTAGTCTTATATTGTCGTTAAGACTCCATTTATTGATGTTTTAGATGTCTCTCATATTGCCTTATAATGCTATACTGTTGTTGCTCCTTAAATCCATGTTAAAACAAAGGAGAGTCTTTGCCGAAATCTCGGTTTTTAGCCTATGCACCTTTGCTGGAATTTTATGTTAAATGTGGTATTTAGATGTTGTTTAGCTTATGTTTGGTAGCATTCAGGCATATTAAATGCCGGGGTGTTACAGGTGGCGGCAGAGCCCCCGGTGGAACGAAGGCACTACGAACGCACGACGGCTCAAGGGCGAGCATTGGGCTTGGGCGTTCGCAGCTAGGGGCGCTTCGGATGTTAGCGACTCGCTGAGGATGCTACGGGCTCGATGGGAGTTGGCCATCTGTGTGGCACCGGGCTGCGTGCGTTGGGCATGGAAGCAGCATGTAGGAGTTCCTTGCGGCAGTGCGCGACGACCACTAAGCGAAGGGTCCCCGGTGGCGGCGTGGCCGATTGCTCAGCAGGGGATTCGATCCAGTATGTCGGTGGCTTTGGGACAACGGGTTGGCACGGCCATGCGTGTGCACAGCGGCATACACACGTTGTTTGCACCAAAATTTGGCAAGGCCGATCTTGTGGAGATCGGTTTTGATAAGGGATATGTCGGTTATAGCAAGTTGATACCGTTTCGGACTGGAGGGCCGCGATTCAAAGGAAACTGAGTCCGATACGGGTAGGATAAGGGATTGAGTCAGATACGATCGGACTTAATATGGTAAGGAGAGATTGAGGCCGATACGGGTGATTGAAGAAACCGAGAAGGATACGTTCAGGCCGAGTGCTATATAAGAGGACCAGAGGCGAGAAAGAAAAGGCGCCCAGAGCCAACCCACAAACACGCTTTACTTTTCCCTTATTTTCCTATCAACTAGGAGTAGTCGCTAGTTTTGTAATTCTTCCTTTGTAATTCGCTCAATCAATAAGAGTTGCGCATCGCCGATTATTGATTCCGCCGACTTACGCCAATTCGGGTGTCTTTTCTCCGATCTTGCTGCGCATCGCATTTTTCGGGAAAAAGCCACCTCTACCCCCATCCAATCAACTCCACCAGGTTGATTAGATTTATCGGTTACTTTTGTCTCAATCGACTTAAATAGCCGAATTGGACCTGATCTTCATCGATTCTATCCAGCTGATCAGAGCCAGGCCGACTATCGATTTGGTATCGGCCTTGGTTCGATTCACAATTCTTATCAATTGCAGAGATCTATCGGCTTATTGCCGATTCGATCTAAGCCGATTCTCGTATAATCGGTTTTGAGTGATTTTTACCTTCTCCTTATCTGTTACTCAGGCCAAACAGATTGGCACATCCGCGTGAACCTCAAACCCAGCGTTTTTCTCGTGTGTTCGAGGCTAAGAACCCAACTTCACGTTTTTAGCGCGAACACACGTCCAGGACAGAGGCGGTGAGCGCAGGGCGCACATCTTTGTGCCGACCAAGCGGCGTGCAGAGCACAATGCTGCGCGCGAAGTGCTTGGTGTTTCAGGGCCAAGGCAGTTGGCGTGCGCGAGACACAAGTGCCTTGACCAGTAGTGGCTGCGTTGGATGTGGGTGTGAGTTGCAACTTGCAAGTGTTATGGCCAACAGGAGCGATCGGATGTGATTCCTCTCCCCCCCTCTTTGTTTTGTTTTGTTTTGTTTGTTGAACATCATTGATGTTAAATGAACAGAAAACATCAAAACCCTTATTCCTTTCTAGATTAAACAAGTAATCACGGTAATTGGTGGAATTAACCTGTGGGATTAAGAAGCTATTCATATGCAATTTTCTTACTAGTTCAAACTTACGTATGGCTCGTAGATGATTTTAATCGCGTGTCACAGGATGATCTCGATGCCATGTAGATCGATGTAGGTCAACGTTCTCGATTAGCCTCGGTAGAACGTCGTGTGAGTACATGCACCGAACAGTGATCTAGTTGTGATTAGCACTATGAAAACATAATTGATCTAATCACCAATATATTTAGAACGACATACCGAGATGAAGAGCATTCATGATGATAACGTATTGTAAAACATAGTCATTCACCCACGCTTGATCAACAGCATGTCAATGCAATCACATGAACAAAACAAGAAGCACACACAAAAGTAGGCATAAAGTTCTCTCTCTTTATTAGATTAATTTTTCTTTACAAGAGGTGTTTAATATATAGCAAAACATCCTGTAGATATATTCGAATTTATCCATCAATAAATAAAATCTTTCTAAATTTAGACTAGAATTCTATCTATATGTTAACAGCGACCACGAAATATCACAGCGAACTTGTCGATGGTGTTGTCCTTTTTGAGGCTAGAATTATGCTTAATTTTGTGGGTGCGAGAGGAGCTGCCTGCACTGGGAATGGGGTTGCTCTGTTGCCCACTGTTCTGGCAGCCTCGTCTCTTGTTGGTTTTGCCAAGTTGGTCACTTGGACTGTTCGACATACCGCGGGCACTCACGATAACCATGCGTCCATGCGGCGATTCACGCTCATGATGATGATTAATTTGTGATGCACGCAGGCACAACGAAGAACGAACAAACTGATATCCATACTCGTCCAGAGAAGCTCAAAGGCGTATTGTTTGCACCAAAATCTGGCATATATTGAAATCCGTCTGAATCGGAAAAGAAGCGTTCGTATAGAAAGGAATCGGTAAACGAATCGGAAAAGGAATCCGTTTCTAAAAAGGAAAAGAAATCAGACCAGAGGCCGATACGGGTAAACGCACTGTATCCATATATAACTCGGATCGGCCAGGTGTGCTATAAAAGGGGGTAGACGTCAAGCGAAAATAATATATCAATCCAACACAACACATCTACTTTTTACAAGTTTTTCTTTTACATCGTTTTAGCTTCATAGATCTCTCTGCAAGTCGACGGAATCAACATAGTCGCGCATCGCCGATTGTTGGTTCAGCCGATTTCATCCAGGTTCGATCTGCTTCGCTTTGCTGCGCATCACCTTCTCGAAGCCGATTTTACCTTGTATCCGGATTAATCATAATTGGTTGATCTAGTTATCCCCTAATCGGTTCTGGCCGACTAGCGAAAAGCCGATAAATCTTGGTTTATCGGCTTTGATCAAATTACAAACTCCACCTTGTCAATTTCAGGTCAAATTGACTGGCACGCTCCGCAAACCCGGCGTTTGTCTTGTGTGTTCGAGGCTAAGGATCCTGCTTCACGTTTTTTAGCGCGAACACGTATACAATATCAGCTTTTGTATGTTTATGCCATGGATAATTTTTTTAATATAAAAAAAAGAGAAGAATAAGAGAGAAATATGATGTCTACATCGTTATAGACGGTTTTATACCCTGTATACCACTGCATAGCTAACGAATTGATTATAAAACGATATTATATACATGACAATCGAGTTAAATTTAATATATATATATATATATATATATAATAATATAAATGAGTATCTCTACTATTCTAAAGCAGCACTTGGTGGCAATGGTCCGTTCTTCCCACATCATTAATTGCCGCTTTATTGCCCTGCTTAATTGCCCTACTTAATTGCCCTGTTTAATTGCCCTACGCAAGAAACGAAGCGTTGCTTTAATTAGCCAGCCTTCGCAAAAAACGAAACGTTAAAGATAGATGTTTGATCTTGTGAAATAAATTTTTTTTATTTTTTAATCTTTATTTTTTGTTATCAATTTTGTTTTAATCTATATAATGCAGTTCAGCCGACCCTTCATATTTCCAGCTCGGCTCATCTTTTCTTTTTTCTGAACCACGTCCAATCCAACGAGGTACACCTGTCGACGCACGCGCTTGTAGTATTCTAGTAATCGCCGCCGGCCTTGAACGTCAACGGCCCACGAAAATTCCGAACTCGAGAAACTCTCCTACCGAAAACCAACGAGAGGAGAGAAGCTGGGAAATCGATTGCTCATTCCGCCCCTCGGCCTCGCCGAATCTTCGCCCCTCTCCTCTCGTCGCGACGCCCGCTTGCTGGATCCGATCCTGCCCGCGCCGACCGTCCGATCCGGCACCCGATGAGGCGGCCGCCGCCGCCCAAGCTAGGGCTCTACGCCGTTCTCCTCGCCGCGGCGGCCCTGCTGGCCGTCTGCGACGGGGCGGAGGAGGCGTACGTGACGCTGCTCTACGGAGACGAGTTCGTCCTCGGCGTGCGCGTGCTCGGGAAGTCCATCCGCGACGCCGGCACCAGCCGCGACCTCGTCGTGCTCGTCTCCGACGGCGTCTCCGAGTACTCACGGAAGCTGCTCGAGGTATGCGCCTTCGTGTGTCCGTGGACAGTTTAGTCGACGAATTCAATCGAACTTATATGAAATTGCTCGCGGATCGGGAGCTATGTGTTGGTTTGACGTTGGATTGGGGAATTACCATTTAGAAGTTGGAAGGTGGAGCCCGAAGCTTATGTTTTTAATCTGAGTTTAGTGGGACGGCATGTCTCTACCTCGTAGTTCAGTTCTGCTTTACGGTGATGTAGAATCGACTAACTGTGTCTGCAGTATTGTGTAATTTGCGCAGAAAGCTGACAAATGGAAATAAACCTGAGAGGAGTTAAATTGCCCTTGGATGGTGCCGACTTGGGGGTTTTGTCAGGAGATACTGTAGATTTTTGTTGATCAGTGTGGTTTTAGCGAACTTGCTTTAAATTTGAAATAAAACGCCATCCTTTAATGGTAGGGGTACCTTCGTACCTTCAATTACAGTTCCCATAAGGGGCTTGGCTTTCTACTTGCACTTACAGTCCGTGTGACACACCCCTTGAGGGGCGTGGCCTTCTTATCTGCCCCCAAAACATGCAGGAGCTGTTTGCCCATTATTATGATTCACATTTGGGTATATTCTGGATGGCTGGTTCTTCACTTTTTTACTCTTTTAAAGAACATCCTACATGTTGATATTGCATATGTATGTGAGGCTAGAATTATAGATCATACAAACATGGCAACAGTTGTAGGTTATTGAGTAAGCAGCAGTGTGATGCCAAATTGATGAACTGACATAAAAGCGGGTATGTATTTTATGTAGTAATGTAGTTCCATAGAGTTTTCTGCTTTTGCAGCAGAACACTTATGGCCTGAAACCAAATTTGATAGAATTGTGCGAAATTACACTTCAGCTCAATTTTACATTTAGACAGTACATGCCTTAGCTGTTAGCTGAAGAATTCATTCTGTCTTTTGCTGCAATATGTCTAGTGTGGTGTGAACGTGAAGCAAGACTTGGAACAACTTGGTGGACATCTTGATTGATTTTGCCGGTGGTGCATACTTTGATGGATTTTGCCATTGGTGGTGTATTAATTAGACTAACTGGATCTTGATGAAACGAGATGCTTAAATTGTGTTACATGTAGAATTACAAGTTAAGAGACTTTGAGAGTCTCTGAGCCAAACTTTGTATGGTCTTATTCATGTCAACCCCATCACAAACATAGCAGTTCATTAATTCATTTAGTACCACCAGTTATGAGGGATTTTTGTCATGGTAGAGTTTTTGGGATTATAGGTTCATGTTGTAGCTTGTGGCTGTGATGGTAATTTTATTTCTCCATAGTCCAATCTCTGAATACAACAAGCTTAAGGAGTACCTCCTTGTTATATTAAGCTCGAAATCATATTTTTCTCCAGAGTGTCCACAGTTGATCCACACTTGATAACCAGGGTTTACGTTGTCCAGGTCTATGTAATTCCCTTTCAGTTTTTTGTTGAGGTACTATCATGTTTATGTTTAGTGATTGACTGATTATTAATGTGTGAAAAATCTATTCGGATGCTATGTTAGGTGATACCAGGGCAACAGGGTTTAACTGTTTTGAGCTTTCATGCCCACAAAACTCCCACACCCACATACTGACATGAAAACATGTCCTAATTGGGATATGGTGTTGTAGACTTTGTTACAATTCTTTGCTTTGGAAGTCAACATGATGTCTGGAGGCAACATTACTCAATGCTTAACGAGTATACATGATCGTTAGTTAATGTCTCATACGTCTCATTTTAATTAGGACCCACGAGCCTCATTATTCTCTGTATTCTTATGACATTCATCTTTTAAAGTTTTGTTGCTTTTTAATCTACACTAATGTCATCTTCTATGAATGGTAGGCTGATGGTTTTATAGTGAAGCATATAACATTGCTGGCTAATCCTAATCAAGTGAGGCCAACAAGATTCTGGGGTGTGTACACCAAATTAAAAATATTCAACATGACAAACTACAAAAAAGGTACAGCTGGATCACACTTCTAGTCTTTCATGAGCATTTTGTTACTTTTGTTTTCATTTCACTTTTGGTCTGATTAGATAGATGCTATTCTGATAATTTTTCCTTTGATATTTTTTAAAATTTTGTAAAGTCAATGTTTTTCTCATAATTTGTTGTTTTCCAGTTGTTTACCTTGATGCAGACACCATTGTGGTCAAAAGTATTGAGGATCTTTTCAAGTGTGGAAAGTTCTGTGCAAACTTGAAACATTCTGAGAAAATGAATTCTGGAGTAATGGTTGTCGAGCCATCTGAAACTCTTTATAAGGATATGATGGACAAAGTGGACAGTTTGCCTTCTTACACGGGAGGTAAGTACATTTCTTTACTCATCATGCATGTTCTTTTTGGAGTTTTGCTTTTTGGTTAGGCCCTTTTGTCTCTGGTGCATGGTGTTATTAGAGGTGATAATGGACTTGGACCGGTCTAGGCTTTTGGATTAGGCCGGTCCAAAACTGCAAATGGATTGGACTCATTTTGGATTCATAGCTATTTGGACCAGATGTAGACTAGATTGGATCAGCCTTGGACCTTACGTTTTTCTACTAAATCGCAGTATTGCACGTTATGTAATAATTTTGGTCACATGTACATGAATGTTGTACATGTAAATGGCTTGGAACATGGTTTAAACTTTTATTTGGGCCTGGATTGGACAAGGGCTTATTAGTTTTAGGTTTGGATTGGACTGGATCAAAGAAACAAAAATTTGTAGTTTTGGACTTGGATCAGACTTGTGCTGGGCTTCGGCCCATTATTAACGCTAGGTGTAATTGGTGTGTCAAGGTAATTCATTGTTCTTGATTCTTGTTTGATTAACTGAGATGAACTATATGACAAAAATGCAATTGTTTTATGGAGTATTTGTATTACTTGTTAAGAGGTTCTTGCATACCTTGGGAAACTCTTTTCCCTCTGTGAGTCATGTTACGGTTGGAGCTTTCAGTTAGTATGGAGGAGCTGTGGATATATGAACACATTCAAAGCTGTGTTTGTTGTTGTCTCTCTCTTTTTATGTATACTTGTGGTTGTTTATATTTTTTATCTTCAGACTCTGATTTAGGATATTGATTTTATTCATGCAGGGGATCAAGGTTTTCTCAATTCGTATTATGCTGAATTTGCCAATTCTCGTGTTTATGAGCCCCACAATCCTTCAACACCTGAGCCTGAGACACAACGTCTTTCCACATTGTATAACGCTGATGTCGGTCTTTACATGCTGGCGAATAAGGTTATACTCAATGCAGTTACACATTGATCGTGTTGCACACTTTAAATTCTGAAGGTTTTGTTGTTTTACATGAATGTTTTCTTTTTTAAAAAATATCATTATAGGATTAGGATCCCTGTATACTAAAATCACTTATCACTTCCATTCCGCTTCTCATAGTAACAAAGGTGGTCCTAGAGGTGGTCCAGAAAACGATCCAAGATTTCACGGAGTTTCATTTAGCAAGGAGGCCGGATTAGGGATCAGGGGGATGGGTTGTTAGGTTTTCCTTTCAGGGTGTCTCTTCTCCTGTTTCCTTGTGCTGTTGCTTTTGTTTGGACTCCGGGTCTGTTTGTAATTCTCTTCTTTCTTAATGAATAGGTAGAGCTCCTGCCCTTATTTCAAAAAAATAGTAACAAAGGGACAATATACCTTTTAGAATTGTAGTATACATATTACAGTATCAATTTTCTCGACCTGCCAACTTTATTCCAGTATTTTGATAATACATCGAAAAGTTTTTACTCACAAAGCATTGATAATACTCAAAAAGCATTGATAATACTCAAAAAGTTCACTCACTAGGCATTTAGAACTTTATTTGAATCCTTCTATCATACATTCGTACTTGATTCGAGGATTACTGTCTTTGCTAGATATTTGATTATGTTTTGTCCCTTATTGATTGCACCAACTCGGTGCTCAGATAAGATTATAAGACTGCTCGACTTGTCTCACGAAAAATGTTTCAGATTGTTCACATAGGAGTATGACAGTTGGTGCTGGTTTCTGCCTGATTCCCAGCAAATTAGTTTTTTAAAACTCTAATCCCAACTTCAACTTCTGATAGTCCTCCCCAAATTCAAGTTAATCCTAGACTGATCAGTCCTAATCCCTGACTTGGCTCGAATAAAAAAACCATCCAGTGTTTTGTAAAAACTGTTTTTTTCCATGAAGAACAAGATGAAGAATGACCACAACTAGTTTGAGTCACCCATGAGGCCTTGATGCAGTGTAGCTTAGTATAAATTGGCAGCATCACACCGCTGATTTTCCAAATACCGGTCCTTGCCTGGAGATCTGTCAACTGGCGATGATTGGCCTGTCGGTGATGTTTTTTCGAACCCTAGTTTTATACTTGTCTTATGTCTAGGAGAGCTTGATTAATGTATAAATGTTATACCAGTGGCTTTACACTGGACTAAGCACACAAGTTTGGTATTTTCAAACAGAAGCTTCAATATCATGTACAAACACTATCATGAGATTTAGGACCCAGAATTATCCTTATTGTCATATACCATCTACAGATCTACAGCCTGCTGATTGTTTGTGAACTCACTTCTTACCTTTGCTGCAGTGGATGGTTGATGAGAAAGAACTTAGAGTCATTCACTACACACTTGGGCCTCTTAAGCCTTGGGATTGGTGGACTGCTTGGCTTGTTAAACCTGTGGTGGTATGGCAGGTAATTATCTACTTATGTGATTTTTAATAGAACGCGAAGTAGCAGCTTGGTAGCAATAAACTTGTTTTACCTATGGTTGCAGAATATTAGACAAAATCTTGAAGAGTCTCTTCCTGGAACTGGTGGAGGGAGAAATCCTCATGATCAACTGGTGGTTAAAATTCTTTTCATTCTTCCATTTTGCATGCTGCTATGTGGTTATTATGGATCATGTTTTCAGGTTAAAATTCTTTTCTTGATGAAAATATTTTCTTTAATTTCATAGACATGTGCACTTAAAACTTGTTGCCTATCTTGTGTTTTGACAGACTAATAAGGAGCTGTTCAGTATAAGATCTCTGTGTGCTTTTGCTAGACGAGCTCGCTACAAATACAAGTCTGAAGAGGCACTTCCTTCTTATTCAACAGTTGGAGCTGCTTCATCTTCCTTTGGCATATCAAGTCACAAGGTTGGTTCCCTTTGAACTATATACAGTAGATTATTGGATCGTAATTGTTGCTATGAAATAAGCACAGATTAGTGTCTTTTTTGTGACTAGAATTTATTGAGTAAATCTATAAAGATCCATTCTGTGCATTGTTGCTTTCAGAAAAGATTTTCAGTAATTTCCCAAGGCATTTAAACAGTATCCCTTTATTGTCTGTTAGTAAATAGTAACATCTAACATGCTAATCAGTTGTGGGCCTGTGGAATGAATATACCGTTGGAATTTTTCTTACAAATTATTCTGTTTATTCAAGCTCATGGTCGTTTTAAAAATTTGCATAGTTTTGATGTTATGAATGGCAAGGTCTCGGACTTGCCTGTCTTAAACAAACTATTGAAGAGTATATAATCCGCATGGTGCAAAACCGCTGGTGGAGAAGCTATCTTTATGCTGTATTCACTATTTGAATTAACTCCTGATCCCGCATATAATATCTCATGCGATCTTTCTAACAAAATGCACTCAAATTCATGATAACCTGATGGTTGCTTGGCTCCCTTGCAGTTATCTAATGGAGCACATCTGAAGCTGCCTTCTTATTTCGGTGCAATCACTGTGCTAGTCTGTTTTATTTCTGCTGTAATATCTCTTGCCTTTGCCTTCATTATGATTCCACGGCAAGTGATGCCATGTACGGGTTTGCTGCTATTGTACGAGTGGACCTTTGTGACATTCTTCTTGTTGTTCGGGAGTTACCTCCGTTTTGTATATAAATGGGGAACTTCTAGTGCAAATCACGTTGGGTACAGCAATTTGGATTCATCAGAGAATCATGCTGGCACAGGTATGTTAACTAGTATAAATTTTCTGCAATTTCGAGTTTCTTGTTCCAAGCTAACGTACGCTCTGGTCTGTTTGCAGGCCATCAGCAGAATACATCTGTCTGCGACACAGATGCAGCTTTCTATTGGACAGGGATGGTTGTTACATCTATTGTAACACTATTATCACCGACCGTTTTTGGCGTAACTGCTCTATTTGCAAAGTAAGATACTGGGTGGTTTCTTGTCTATTTATCTTCATTCCAAAAAAGAAAGCTCAGGCTATAACTACCACTGTTTTAAGAATTCAGTTAGTTCCGTTTTCGACTTGTCTAAATTGTATTGAGTGTGTTTCGCATCAAAACGTTTTCCGGAAGTTGCTCCTGGGCGTAACAAATCTATACTTGACACTTGGCCTAAGGATTTCATATATCGACATTGCAATTGTTCTGTGTTTTAATGTGTTTCTACTGCCCAATAAATTTCGTTTTGTTCTCCTTGGCAGGCTTGGATTTATGGTAGCAGGTGGTGTAGTGCAGGCATCGTTCATGACATACGCTTCGGAGCATCTAGCTATCTCGGCCTTTGTCAAGGGTCAAAGAGATAGAAACGCCCCGAGAGGTAGAAGCATTTGTTTTTTGTGCTAGTCATTCCTTGTACACGGCATTTTGCTTAGTAGTTTGTATTCCATATGCCCATGCTGTATCATAAGTCTGTATTTGAATTTTTTGATGATCCATTTAATAGAAAAGGATGCCATGGGAAAAAATTGTGATGCGTTTGATGGAACACAGCCACCTTTGGCTCCAGTTTTTGGTGGGTTAACTTGAGGTGAAATGCTAAATGTGTTTAGAGCCAGTAAAATTGCCTAAATCTATTATTTATTAAAAGCTCATGAGAGTTGCTAAGGAAAAAGAGAAATAAGCTAAAAATTCTTACAAAAAAGCAAAGTATCTAGTCCTTAATCCGGTGGACTCTAATTATAACAGCTATCGGAATTTTCTAACAAAAAATAGAAATATGCTAGAAATTCTTACAAAAAAAAAACAAATCATCTGGCCATTAATCCGGTGGACCTTAATTAAGTTGAACTATACTAACCATTTGTCGAGACCCCCAACTAGGTGTGAAATACCCAAGGGTCTTATGTATATTCCGTACTAGTCTCATGATCAGTGGCTAGTACATATATTCACAACAGGGTCTATCACATCTATACACAATATGGCATGAATATAAATATATAGGTCAACGGTACATGGTTCTTACAATAAGGTCTATTGGCCAAACAAAATGCACGGAAGAAATAGTGGAATATCAAATTCCTGCAGTATGTCTCAACCTAAAATATCCACAGGCAACCGATTAGATTAAGCCTAGAAAATGTCATCACCGTATTCCTCGAAACCTACGGTAAAATAAAGGTCATCGGGAACCTCAGTCTCTTCGCCTTCTGAATAAGGGCGAGTACATTTGTATTTAGCAAGACTAATAGTGTATCACAATTATAAGTGTATGTTTGGCTATGTCAAAGAAAATGGTTATCATACTATGTTCTTTTGCATAAAGTGGGATTTAGTCAATGATACCAAGTAATAGATTGCATATGGGATTTGTAAAAGCAGTTGGCAAGTATGTAAATAACAAATATATATTATAAAGATGAGCAATTCACAATCCTCTGTGATTGTGATTAGCGATCCATTCCCTGTCATACTTGGCACAACATTTATAACATGGCTACACATCATTTTTCAATTTAAAACTTTGCTTAAAAAAACTAACTAATGTCAAAGTACCAAGTCTCGCATGATCGCAAGCACAACTTTTCGAAAAGATTTACACTCTGCAGAGGCGTACAACTTTATCCACAAGACATGACTAACTATTGTTGTCGTTATTTTCATACTTTCTTTGGTGTGTGGTGGAGAGATTATGACAAGAACTGTTACATCACTTAGACCCAACTTTGCACCAGCCCAGTGATATTTAACCCTTGCTATGGCAGTGGAAATTAAATACACATAATTCATAATAATAATGATAGTTTATCCCCATCATATCCATGCCCCCCAATAGCAAGACATGCACCATTGTATCTGCAAGCGTGGGTCCTAACACCTCAGTAACGGCACCCTTCGAGCAAACCTACCTGGAATGCCCGTACTACTCCGGCCTTTCAATGTGCAAAGCTAGTTCCAAAAAACTTAATAGGTTAGGGTCAACCCATAATAGCACTTGTAGTTGCATGGATATCTTAGATTATAGCAACTCTATGTTCGATCCTTAATCGACCCAAGTGAGAACTCTCCTACACTACTACATTCAAGTCCATCCCTCGCACATTAGGTCTTATAAATAACTCATACGCATCAAAACCTAGTTTTCATTTTGATTTTTATGTCAAAATAACAGAGGTAACTTCTCAATATGTCAACAATTCCATTTCCAAACAAATGTTATAATTGATCATTTGTTCTCACCAATTCTAAAGCAATGGCTATGTATAGGTACATATTCTCAAATATACCCAAAATTTACATTAGCTATTTTCTAACCCTATTTATGGATTTCAATGCTAAATTTTACGTATTTAACAAGGAAGTTCTATGCCATAAGTAGGATTATCTATCGATACCCACAATATAGTAGTTTAATGAAAGTACACGCATGCATACATAAAGTAGTAAAACAATGTAAATTAAGTGAATTAATAGGATTAACATGGCAAGGAGGTGCTTGCCTTGCTTCTTGAATTCTTGAACTTGTTCTGATTTGGCAAGGAGGGTTTCTAAGATGTCAGGGTCTACACGCAAGGTACCGTAAAATGGTAATAAGAATCAAATGAATCCAAATAGAGATCAAATTCAAATATTTTTTAGAAACAGAAAGAGCATGATTTAAAAAAAATTAGAAATTGGTTTCACTCAATTTGGAGTTTATTTGCAAAAGTTATCAACATTTGAATTTAAATTAGCTAAAAAATCCTAGAAATGAAAATATGGGTGACATCTAAAACATATTTCCAGATACTACACTTCTCAATAGATAAAGAATATTGTCTATTGAATTGAAAGCGTATTTAGTATTTTTGGGAATTTTTCTTTCTTTTACAGATGCTAACAGGCAGGGTCCTCTTGTTAGTGTTCTATTAATTTTTCAGAATAATTGACAGGTGTGGTCCACATGTCAACAACTCATAACTAAGTACCGGTTTAATTTACAAATCAAGTTATTAATTTCACTTGAACCCATATGTTAGTGATTGAATCTTTGAATTTGGTTTTTTTTAAAGAAAAATGACGTGTGGGGCCAACTTATCAGTGCGTGAGTGACAAGCAGGGCCGCTTGTCAACGACTCAAAACAAAGCGGTGGCTCGGGTGAAGCTACCAGCGGCAAATCTTGTGGTGGTGAAGCTCGGGATTGCAAGAGGGGATGGAGGGAAGGCTTAGGGAGAGGTTGTCGGTGACTGGGACGGCTGGAGAGGGCTAGGGCGAGCTTTGCGGCGGCGGTCATGGTGGATGCTGGAGGGAGAAGCACGGAGGTGCGGGTGACAAATTAATGGAGGGAAAGTACATGGGGGGTGAGAGGGTTCTGTTTCGAGTGTTGGCGGCAGTGGATGCTCATCGTGGGTGTGACGTCAGCGACCGTGATGAAGGGAGAAGATGACTGCGGCGGCGGTGTTCTCGGGGAGTAGAGCTGCAAAGGGGGAAAATGATCATGGGTTGCTAGAGGGGTCTAACTCATGAAAATTTGAAAATGGCTCACTAGGGACGATTGAGCTTTGCTCGCGATGGCAATAGAGTTCCTCGAAGGGACAACAATGCAAATGCATGGGAGGAGGAAAATACTGAGACCCAAATATGCAAATTAGGACCCTCAGTGTATAATGCATTAGTCCAGGATCATGCTAGTGCACATAGTGGCAACATAGATGTAATATTACAATCATACACAACAGAAACATAATAAAAGACTATATTTATTGAATAAAAGATAGTTGAATAACCTTAAGGCCAACTTTACACTTATTAGACCTCATAGGGCTTTAACTAACTTTTAAGGGAAAAAGCAGCAAAATGGAAAATTTCGATAGGTAACCCATCAACATGCCATGGGCATCTGAAAAGGTTCGACTCCTAATAACTCAGCTGTTCCTGGAACTCCTCCTTCAAAGCTGGTGTAAACTCATCTTCAACTGATATATTGGTTATGGCAAGGGTGAGTACATAAAGCATTCAATAAGTTGTGCACAAAATGCAAGTCTATTATAACTACATGCAAAACTTATTCCAAAGAATGTCTAATATAGCTATTTTGCAATAAAGTAGTAGTTTCAATTAAATACAATAATTAGATTAAAATAGTAGTAAAACAAATAATAATAAAAATAAAATAAAATAAATTTTTCATATATTTATCAAAGTAAGCTAGCACACTGTATAAACCAAATTCCAAACCTTTCATTGGCACACAGTCTCCTTTCCTAAGTTTTATTTAATAAAATTTAACTCTTGATTGAAATTCCCGAGCATTGTCCATAACCAGGGACACGGCTATTCAAATAGGTTGACACTCTGTAGAGGTTATACATTTTACCCTTAAAATATGATTAATCTTATAATGTCGACTATTACACATACCCATTGACATACGACTAAGAAGATCATAACAGAAACTTTTGAAAACTCTATCCAAACATATACACTCCCGATAAGCCTGATCTTACTATCCCTTCCTCACACAGAGCAGAAGAAAGAGGGACTCATTGTTGGAATAGGAACAATCATTGTTCAAGATGTGGAGCAATTGCAACACACACCTCCTCCAATCGCTCACACAGGTTGGTTATCCTCCTGAGATATCATATGTCAAGACTCAGTAACTTACTGAGCTAGGTCTGTTCCATTTCAGACATATGGTTATATGATTAGCCCAGTTTAATGGCTTAAAAAGTTGAGTCCTTAACTGACCGAGACAAGACATAATTATTCTCAGAAACCATATCAAGCTATTCCTATAAATTCTCCAACCCAAATATCACACGGACCCACCCTAGAACACATCCTCTTATCACTTGCCTCAATATAAATCATTTACCACCCCGGTTTATTATCGTGCAACACATGCCATCAAATCATTGTGTGACAAACCATGACACACCATTTTTTAAAAGATATTCCATAAACCATTAGTCAAGTTTATATTTGCACTTTCAAAATATATCAACTATTTGTGGCATGGTTAAGCATACTAAACACGATCTAACCAACCCAAATTGGTATTATGTTAGTAAATAACTAATAATTATCCATCCTATGGCGACAAATAAACATGGCATAGCAAATGACAAGGTATGTATATTTCGAATGGGTTGAATAGCTAGATCCCAAATTATTTGAAAACAAATATAACTTGAAATAACATGCAGTAGATTAAAACAAGGTAGCATTTATAAAACTGGTTCAACATGGTCAAAGCACAACTTCCCTTGGAACAACTCTTGTTCTTGGTCTTGGATCAATTATTCACCTTTGAACGCTCCCGACACTTCAGCATCTAAACAAAACGAATAGCAAAAAGTAAAATAAATACTAAACAAACTCCAAAAACTAATAAATACGCCAAAAGATAGAGCTTGAATTTAGATGAATTTAGAAATTTGGATGTGCTCAATCGGAGTTCGTATGAATGAGAACGAACTCTCGAAAGATTCACCAAAGAATTACTTATTGAAAAAGAGAAATAAAATAGAATATTCCCTAACAAGTGGGTCCGACTATTTTCTTTTTCCAATTAACTTCTTTCAGAATTTCTTTAAACACAGATGCTGACATGTGGGCCCCATATGTCATACACTCGGCTCACATGGACCAAGTCCACTCATGTCTCATGAATGCATGGCACTGACATCAGTGGACATGTGGAAACCACATAAGCGGCCACGTCGACACAGCGACGCGGAAAGACCAATGGTCACCGACATCAACTCCGGTGACCTCGGGTGGTCTCACTAGCAAGATCTAGGTGAGAGGATCCTACTGATGTGGGTGTTGCGGGCTTTGGAGACTGACAGCAATGGCGGCAAGCAAAAGAGCAATGGCGGTTGTGGCTTGCATGACGACGACCTTCGAGCTTTCTCCTGGCGAGATAGCTTGAGCACTAGGTGGATCAAGACGCGGCAATCATGATGGTGGGGTCCAAGGGCTCTAGGGCTCACCTGCGGTAGCGAATCAAGCCCCTTTCTCCAGCTGCGGCGCTTGAGAAAAAACTTAGATACCGGCCGAATGACGAAGAACTGTGGGCAATCGACCTAGGGTTTGGGTAGCTTGGCTCAATGCAGTCCTAGGTTGCTCCTTTATCGGCATTTGTAAAAACCTACCCAAAACTACAGCTCCCTAAACCCTGCTTCCTGTCCCATGTTCCTCCTTAGCATGTATGACTTAAGGCTTGGCCACATCACATACACATGCTTACTTAAATACACCATCGACAGCATGACAGGAAGGTATACACGTATATGTATTATGTCAACAAACTACCTATACACTCGGATAACCAAATCTCAGCATCATATATATAATTGCATAACTACATGTCTTCACCCAATATCAAAGCAATCAGTGCACACTCCACATTCGCAGAGTTAAGCATCCAAATTAAGCACATCACTTCAGGCATTGCACATTTAATCCAAAGCATCCACATCATCTAAAAGCAAATCAGGAAACTTCATTTAGAGTAACATGCAACAGACCTTACATTGCTGATCATAATCACTAATAGAATTTTAGTTGAGATTTTACCCAATGGCAGTCACAACTGCACTTTCTCATTAACATTTCATCACAAATAGATTTCTCAAAGGAATTACACTCAGTACTCAATAGAGGGACATACATTCCTAGTTACACTCTAAACTGACATGCGCACTCACCAGCCAGCTCTGCCCACTCCTCCCAGCCAAGTGGCAGGAAAGGCAATGACATGCCCTCCACGTACCCACTTTGGCCCCTGGTTTTACCCTACACCACCTAGTTTCCAACTGCCAAGTTGGTTTGTGACCGCCATTTAAAAGTTCCACCCAACAGACCAGCCTTAGGTTTTACTGCCATCTCACAACCCACCACTGTCCTCCACTGTCGTTACTACTCTCTTTACTGCTGTCTTCTGCTGGAGACATGGAAATTCGACCAAGAAGAAGGGGAAGAAGGACAACCTCAATCCTTCTTTTTCTTTTCATGCCATCTTCCCACCTTTCACTACAGCCACCCATTAGACATAGTATCCAATTCTTATCATTTTTTTAGAATAAATGTTGTTCATTAGGCAAGCTAGAGTTGTCCAAGTATAACAAAAATAAACACAACTTCCATATCCAGTAAGAACTACTAATATGCTAAGTTAACTTGATTTTGTGCCCTGTATTCTAAAAAAAATCTATACACAAATGTTGAACAATAAGGAGCATCTGATCATGCATAGATAGTAGGGTAGTACATATAGCAATTCAAGCCTTTAAACTATCTCACTAGTGGATATCATCATTGAACTGATAAGAAAAAGAACAGGGTTGCTAGAGTAATTGCATGTCTGAAGTCTTTTGGCATTAAGCTCATGGACATGTTTGTACCCAATTTAATAAATATGGTAAGACTGTACTGAGGTAATGTTGCAATGATGCCAAATTAAAATGGTAATAATGTTGAATGGGTGACTCTACGAGAATAAATTTCAAAAAGAATAATACTAGGATTTAAAACACATTTCTATTTTAGACATGGACCTCAAAGCATCTGAAAACCTACATAACTAATAACCACCACATACAAAGGACCATTGTTCTAAACCTCATCCCTCTCAATTAGGTAAGAGCACCAACCACATTATGCATGTGCCTGTTCCAACCAACAACAATACACTATTGCAAAGCCTTTGAGCAAGTACACATCCACCCAAATCCAATATATATACATGCCGACTACCACCAAACCCAAATGACCACATTACCGAAGATCTACTTGAAACACTTGCACTAAGGTTCATTGGATGCATGCATGCACTACTGCCTGTTTTTGAATTACCAAGCAAGCAGCAGCTAGCTTGGTAAAATGGATGGATACTTTGGATAAAGAACTAGTTTGAAAGTTTGGCTTGGTGGCCAGGAGTACAAAAATAAGTGTATAAATTCATGCATCAATTTTTCATGGCTTGCTGAGTACTAAAGTACTCAGCCTTGCCTTCATTGTTGGTTGACAGATCAATCTGTGTCCACAAACTCGGATGAAGTAGAGGTTGATAATCATGATGCAATGTATTTTTATGATGATGCTGATGTTGTTGCGGAGGGTTCTGAATGTGAGGGAGCAGACGACCAAGACCCGGCGGAATGAAAGACTCTCAGGAGGGAGGCCTTATAGTATTATTGTAATAAATAGGTGGGCAGTGTAGAAATCATCGTAGCCAGACATAAGATAGTACTATAAGTACTCTAAGAATGAATCACCGTGTACTACGCAGTGGAAGTTTCTACTTGTGCATGTGTTGTTTTCCTTAGCTGATCCTAGCGCACTCTGTTTTGCAATAGCCTCCGTCGTGTTCGACCTGATCGGGCAAAGCGGTGGTTGTGGGGCCCAACGGCAGCACGCCCAAACCACGCCTAAAGCGGTGGTGGCTCGCCTTCCCACAAGGCGTTGTGCCCGAAGCGCGCAGATGCAAGGTGACCGCTGTGGCGCTTCGCGCAATCGCGCTCAGATGTGACAGCGCCCAATGACGCCTACAGCGTCCATGGCGACCGGCGGTGACTGGAAGGTGGCGACTGTCCGTGCCCGCGCAGCGCGCCCCTTCAGCTCCCTCGTGGCGGCGGCGGTGCGGCCGTTCGGCTTCCGTTCACGTGTGCGCAATGAGGTGACGCGGTGCTTTGGCTTCAACGCCGCACGCGGGCAACGATGGTGCCATTAATGGTAGTTGGAGGTGGATTCGGGCGAAAGGAATATGGCAGGGTGGGTTTGGAAACCCTAGCTATTGCTTTTTATAAAAGGAGGATTGAGTCGTGGGCCCATTGAGCCAAACAGGCCCAATATACTTCCTACAAAAAAAAATCCTAAAAAAGAGGGCAATTTTACAGATTGACCCTCAATATTTCTAGTATTTTTGGAATATAGATTTTAAATCCAGAAAATTCATGTTAATTCGTATAAATTAGATTTCTAGGTTTATGGACTTCCGTAAGTAGATTTCTAGCATTATTTCATGATATATGTGCTGAAATTTATTTTTCTATCATTTAAGTAATTTTGAAAATTGCTCAATCATTAAAAGAAAAATTATGAAAATGCTAGAAAATTCTGAAAAATTAAGGATGACATGCTAATTGCAACATGTTCTAGCATTATTTCATGTTAATATGTGCTCATTTATTTTTCTACTATTAAGTAATTCTGAAAACTACTTGGTAATCCACAAAAAATTATGAAAAATTTCATATAGCATATTATGACCTTCATGCCTATGGATTAATTTTCTTTGTATTATTACATGTTTAATTTATATTGAAATCTATTTTTCTGTTATGCAGTAATCCTAAAATTTCTTAATAATTAACAGAAAATTGTGAAAATGCTAGGAAAATTCTGGGTAATTTTTTATAATTATCTACTTAATAGATATAGACCAAACTTTACTGATTCAATAATATACATGCAATATAATATTTTACCAGTAGTAAAATTCAATATTGCTTGCATACAGGATTTGTGTGACATCGGAAAGAGGGAGTTCACTGAGATTGTCTTGGATGGCAGCAATTATCTCACTTGGACAATGGATGCCAAAATCAACCTGACAGCTACACCACATAGAGTTTCCATTACCCAGCCTGAAGCTGGTGCCCCTGTAGTTCCCGAACCCATAAAATGCGCTACTTTGCATTTCCTGAGGCACCATCTCTATCCGGACCTGAAGGCCGAATATTTGATGGAGGATGACCCGCTGGTATTGTGGAATTCCCTGATGAAACATTACAATCAGCAATGATCCATACTTAGGGTTGGAAAAAAAGCTTGAGGTTCGCAAGCCGGCTCGGCTCGAATCCGGCTCGAGCTAGTACTGTAAACTGGTTGAGCCAAGCCCCCTATTCAGCTTGTTCAATTTTCGAGCCAAGCCTGAGCCGGCTCGCGAGCGATTCGTGGGCTCGGTACCCAGTCGGCCATCACAGTTCCTAGCTCTTGGGCCTTGCCCCCTTCCCAGCTCATGAGGCCGTCTGCCAGCTCGGTCCCCAACTCGTGAGCCTTGCTGTCTTCCCACAATCCCCCTTCCCAGCTCATGAGCAACCTGGGAGATGATGTCGGTGAGCCCTTGGAGAGCTTGTGCGGAGGAGAGAAGGTCCCGCGTGGTGCGAGCGGCCGCATCTTGGAACCAGGGGCGGTCGAAGCTTCATCCGCGCCAGTGCCATTCGATCCAAAGCTCCATTTGTGCAACACACTAAAGCTCCATCCGTTTGGGTGTCGCCGCCCGAGGGAGCAGAGCTAGGGGCGGCCTACGATATCGGCGAGGCTATGGAGCGTGTGCACGAAGGAGGAGAGGCCCCGCGCGGCGCAGGCGGCGGCTCGTAGAGCCGGGGGGTGATTGAGTATCTGGTGTGGAGCCGAGGGCAGCTGAAGCTCCTTCTGCGTTGGTGCCATCCGAAGTTTCATCAGCACAAATTACCGAAGCTTCATCCACGCAGGCGCTAGCGCCCAAGGGCATAGAGCTGGGGGTGGCCGAAGCTCCATCCGTGCAACTCACCCAAGCTCCATTCGTGTCGACGCGTGGGCAGCGGCGTCGCAACGTGCAAGCTAATGCCGGAGCCACCATCTGCACCATCCTACTCGCGAGCCCACTAGCCGACTCGAGCCTGGAAACAAGCCGAGCCGAGCACTTCTGGCTCATTCCCAAAATGAGCCGAGCCCCATTTCAAACAAGCATTTCGGGCCTTGGTTCAAGCCGGCTTGACTTGGTATTCCACCCCTATCCGTACTGTTGCCAGAAGTACAGTGCAAATGGACCCTCCTACGCTTTTAGGACTTCAAAACTATGATAGCATTAATTCTGCTATGCACAAACATGTCACAAAATTAACATTTTGTAACCAAAAAATTGCTGATGCTGAGATGATTGACAAAACCTTATGCACCTTTCACACCAACATGAGGGTACTGCAGCAACAGTACCATCATGCAAAGTACCAGAAGTACTCTTAGCTTATTTGTGTTCTGCTGGAAGTAGAAAAACATGATGAGTTATTGATAAAAATCATCATGCAATTCTAATGGAAATCGAGGAGTGCCTGAAGCACATGCTAATGCTCAGCAGGCTAGCAATAGCCAAGGTCGTAGAAAGGGCCAAATGCATATGGGGAACAAATGGAAGAATGATAGAAACCAAAAGGGAAGGAGCAAACTCTAGTGGAAAGGTAAAGGAAAGAGTCCAGGAACCTTCCAGAAGCAAGGTCCAGCCAATAAGACCTCAGCCATGCTTTAGGTATGGTGCAAGGTCCAGCCAACAAGACCTCAGCCATTGGTCACGCACTTATCGCACCCCAAAGCATTTGGTGAAACTTTACATGAAATCCATCGGGAGATTCCAGAAGAATCAAGAATAGAAGGTTGATGCACACTTCACCGCTCAAACAGTCATTGAGCAAGAAGCTAAGAAGAAGGATGACAACGTCCCTGAACCGATGGCCGGGTTTAAAGAGAGCATTCTCGAATATGGGGATGCCCCCATGGATGAAGATGACCTTCTTGGTACTGTGCTCGAGGAATTCCAGAAGAATACCAATGTGCCACAGGAGGAGGAATATGATTTATATAGAGACCTGTAGTAGTCTCACTGATACTCCTTTTTAGTTTTATTAATGGATGTCGTATTTTTCTTAGTTGAGTCTCCTTAAGAGCCTCATTTTATTAGTTTAGTATTCATTTTCCTGAATGAAATTTGGTCTACACTCCTGTTGAGCGATTATCAGTTGTGATTCAATAAAGTGACATTTCCCAGAATATTTGCTCAAATATGCTATGCTTGTTTTATAATTTCAATATGTTCCCGATACTATTCTTAGACAATTGTATAATACGATGGCAGAGGAGAAAATCTGTCTTGTAGACAATTGAACCACAAATATTATTTTTAGAGAGACTAAATATTTTCAAACTTTGACTAAGAAAACTAGAAATATTATGATTAGGGGTGGGCATAATTTCACCGAAACCGAAAAACCGAACCGAACCGAACCGAATTAACCGATAAATTCGGTTTTTTCGGTTTTCGGTTTTTTCGTTTGTTCGGTTAGCGGTTTCGGTTCGGTTTGGGTCATTCGAATACCGATAGAACCGAACACCGAATAGTCATCACAAAGACACAGCCTATACAAAATTCCCCAATCGAGTGGTCGAATCACCCCATTCGGCTATTCCCATTTCCCGCTCGCCTTCGCGGCTCAGCCCTCCGACCATCCGCCTCCGCCTCGATCTCTGCCCACGGTGCGGCTCGAGCCGATGCCGCCTCCATCTGCTCCCTTTGGCCGTCCCCAAGCACTCCCCATGCAGGCTCCTCATCTGAACTCCCTCCTCACGGGGCCTCATATTAGGGCAAGTATGATCCGTAGAACTGGTGCAGATCTTTGAATCTCTTGATCTTTTTGGTCTTTGCTTGTATCACACCCATGGTCCCATGTTTGTTTGTTTTTCTTTCTGTAGGGAGAAGCGAGAAGGGACTCGGGGAAGGAAAGAGGGAATAAGGCTGGAAGAGGGAGCACAATCGATATTAGGCGAGGAGCGGGGACGTCATAAGGTCTCTCATCGGGACATACAACTCGTTCGTAGTATTTCACCGTGATTACATTTCTTTGCATTTGATTGCTCATGTGCTCGTTCGTCTCACGTTCTTTGATCTTGCTCCGGATTTTATATGCATGTATTGTGTTCGTTGCGATTGCACACAAGCAAGCAAAATTTGCTCTTGTAAGTTGGTTTGTGGTTTCAATTTCAAAACCTTACATACTAACAAAATAATTTACCTTACACGTAAGTTGGTGTGTGGTTTCAAAGCGGCAAGCAATAGCATGGTTCATTGGTTCATACATAGTTGGATGGATGGTTCTCTTATTCTGATTGTGACTCACGAAACTTTGTACAAATGCTGGTTCGCATACCATAAATAATGCTTTAGGTTGAAGCGTATCTTCAAATTTTGCATCAAGCATTGTTCTTGTTGCCCAAATTCTTAAAATGGTGTTGCTGGTTAATTCGGTTTACCGTAAAACCGAATTAACCGAACCGAATTTATTCGGTTAATTCGGTTCGGTTTTTGAAATTATTCGGTTCGGTTCGGTTTACAATTCCCAAAAACCGAATTTTTTTTAAACCGAATAAACCGAACCGATAAAACCGAATTAACCGAATGCCCACCCCTAATTATGATCATTACCTGAAGGGATGCACTCATAGTTGGCACTGAAAGAGCCATTATAGTCCTCCCTATGGGTACTCATATAATAATTGAGAATGTCCTTTTATACCCTAAGTCCAGTTGTATTCTACCAAGTTTCAAAGATATTCGTCTTAATGGTTTCCATATGGAGACTGACAATGAGAATGATACCGAATACCTTCTAATGACTAAGTTTAATGGATGCAATTAACGTGTGGTTGAAAAACTGCCTTCCTTCTCCTTCAGGTTATATTATACATATATAAAACCTAAAGTTTATGTTGTGATGAAAACTATCTTTAAAAATCCAGAAATATTTAAGATCTGACATGATTGACTGGGACATCCTGAGCTGAATATGATGAGAAGAATAATAAATAATTATGCTGATCATAACATTAAAACTATAAACTTTCCTAAATTTGAGGATTTTATATGCCCTCCTTGTGCCAAAGAAAAGCTTATAATTAGACCCTCTTACCTAAAGGTTAGGGAGGAACTCTTGAATTTTCTAGAGAGAATTCAAGATGATATCTTTGGACCTATTCAGCCCCTGTCGGGTTTGTTTAGATATTTCATGGTACTAATAGATGCTTTTACTAGATAGTCCCATGTATGTCTTTCATCCAATAGTAAAAATGCCTTTGCTAAATTAATTGCTCAGATTATTAAGTTAAGATCCTCCTTTCTAGAAGAAAAGATCAAGTCTATTCGAATGAACAATGCTGGTGAGTTTACCTTAATAGCATTGAATGATTATTGTATTGCTTTGAGCATTATTGTAGAGCATTATGTACCTCTTGTCCACACTCAAAATAGCCTTGCAGAGTCATTAATTAAAAAAATAAAATTTATTATTAGGCCACTTTTCCATAATTGTTGGCTACTCACCAGCTGTTGGAGCCGCGCAGTGCTGCATGTTGTGGTATTAATTCAACTTAGACCAACTGCATTTCATAAAATTTCCTCTTTTGCAGATAGTGTGTGGGAAAGAATCAAGTATTTCCCATATGTCTAAATTTAGATGTGTTGTATACGTATAGGGGTGAAAATGGATCAGATACGGGCGGATATTGCTTTTTTCCTTATCCTAACATATATTTTTTTGGATTCGGAACCGGATATGGGCTAGCCGGATACAGATACAAATACGGATACGAGATGGATATGTGATAGATTCAGGTCGAAAACGGATAAAAATATACGGATAATGCACGCATATATAAAGTAATATATTTTGAATTAAACCGTACGAGTACATGACCATAGTAGCAAGTTACATATCAATCAAACCCAATATACATTATCGAAAGAATATGATACTTTAGGTTTAATAGAACCAACTAATTGTCAATATAAATAGGCTCTGTATGGAAAAAATGACATGAAATGGGTTGAGCCTTGCTGATATTTGAATAGAAAATCCAGATATCCGATCAGAAAACCCGAATAGGAAAAATCTGGATATCTGAATAGGAAATATCCAAATATCCGAATTTTGTCCCGTATTTACCTGATATTGGCTATTCCGTATCCGATCCTGTATCTGAATTCAAATATATGGATCCCGTCCCGGATCCGGCCGGATAGTCAAATAAGGAAGTGAGATCCCTTCAAGTGGATAAAGACCCTATTATTGTGAGATCCCTTGAAGTGGATAAAGATCCATTTAGACCAAGCATGAAAAATAAGGAAGTCTTAGGACCTAAATCCCATATTTAAGTGATATTGGTGCACTTATGTATCTTACGAATTGCACAAGGCTTAATATTGCATTAGTAGTAAATTTGCTAGCAAGACACAGTGCAGTCCCAACCAGAAGACATTGGGCCGGTGTCAAGACTTTACTCAGATACCTTCAAGGTACTCAAGATCTTGGTTTATTTTACCAGAAGTACCAAGACTTAACCATGGTGGGATATATGGATGCTGACTATCTGTCTGATCCCTACAATGCCAAATCTCAAATTGGTTTTGTGTTTCTCTGCAGTGGTTCAGCCATTTCTTGGTGGTCTTGTAAGCGGACATTGGTAGCTACTTCTACCAACCACTCAGAGATTATAGCTTTATATAAAGCCTCATGCGAGTGTGTTTGACTCAGACGTGTAATTAATCATATCCAGAAATTATGTGGTTTTAATATCGTTGATACCCCCACTATTATCTATAAAGATAATATTGTTTGTGTTGCACAAATGCAAATGGGTTATGTAAAGAGCATTATCAAGTAGCATATTGCTCCTAAACTTTTCTATGCTTACGAACTTCAGAAGAATGGTGAGGTAAAAATAATGCAAATTTAGTCATGTGAAAATCTAGCGGACTTGTTCACAAAATCTTTGCCAAAAATCTACTTTCCAAATGTATGTTAATGTCATTGGAATGAAGTGACTTAGAGATTTGCGGGGTTTAAGAGGAGTAAATCCCTGAAACACGACCCTTTTGTATGATCTTGAAGATCATATTTTATATTATGAGGATTATGAGTTGTGTTCTTTTTTTCTTAGTGAGTTTTTCTAAAGTTTCTTATATGGAAGTTTTTAATGAGGCAACTAGTGCAACAAGGAGTGTAAGTGCAATGTATTCTTTTCTTCATCTATTTTTTTCACTGATTTTTTGGGAGGAGTTTTTAACGAGGCATGTGCATTACGCGTATTTACCCAAGGAGGAGTGTTATGATATAGATAAAATCTCAGTCCAGATTTGGATAGACTTTATCTATTGACAGATGAATCCAAATCAATCTAATAAAACTAGAGTACTTTGCTCATATATATTGTGTGTCTTTCAACACGTACACACAAAAAATGGTGATTTCGAGCGACAATCTTTTCGAGCGTCACATGTCACGCTTATTAGGATTTCAACATACTCCCTCCGTCCCACAAAGAGTGCATTTCTAGGTTTTTTTAAGACAGATTAGTGTGTAAAGTAAATGACTAATGTGACCCTCATTACTCCATACACAAGCATGCTGGTGCTTCGATTTCCACAGGCACTTAAATGAGCATGCATACACTTACAACTGAGCCCTACAGACTAAAGATGAACTCTTTGTGGAACAAATTTTAAACATTAGAAATGTACTCTTTGTGGGACAGATGGAGTACGAACTCGCGCGAACAGGCATGTTAATTATCACTAGTTATATGCCTGTGTGTTGCTACGAAAAACAAAATTGATAACGAAAAATAAAGATTAAAAAATAAAAAAAATACTATTTCATAAGATCAAACATCTATCTTTAACGCTTTGTTTCTTGCAAAAGCTGGCTAATTAAAGCAACGCTTCGTTTCTTGCGTAGGGCAATTAAGCATGGCAATTAAGTAGGGCAATTAAGCATGGCAATTAATGTGACGTGGGAAGAAACTCTCACTTTATAGTAGAGAAGATTTCCGTTTTTTTTTTTAAAAAAAATGCATATAACCGTGCAGAAGTGATAACGCCGGCCGTCCGAGACGTGCGCGTACCCCCTCGACCGGAACACGTGGCGCATCATAATAAGGGACCTCGCCCTGATCAGCTCCCGGGCCACGGGGCCAGATAAACGCCAAGCTCGTCCTCGCGCTGGTACACGGCAGTTGAAGCACTCGCCGCCTCGTCGGTGGCGCCCTTGTGCGTCCGCACGGTGTACTTAGCGCGCCCGGCGTCCGCGGGCCGGTTCGAGAGCAGCGCCGCGGCTCGGAAGATGCAATTGGAGAGCAGCATCGAGCGGTCGTTGCCGATGTACCAGCTGAGGGTAATGTTCGCCGTGCTGAGGACAATCGCACACGAGGTGGGGTTCGCCTGGAGCATGCCCCTGGCGACTGGCGAGGTCGATGGCGATGAGGCCGGCGCTCGGCTGCACCCCATGCCGCCAAAGTTGAACGACTTGACATCCTCCAGGCCCGCATCCGGTAATGGTTAATGGTCATTGACGCTAAAATCTGGAATAAAAGTTGGATGAAAATTAACGGTTGAATTGATTGGATTTGTATACGGATTCTAATCTAAAACTAAAATTTAATTTTAAAAAGTAGATTAAAATAAAGATACCATATCAAGTAAAATAATAAATATTTGAAATTAAATAAAAGAAAATTTATATTAAAATAAAAAGTATGTGTCAAGTACAATAAAAACAGCATATATTCAAAATTAAATAAAAATAAAATTTATGTCAAAAGAAAGAGCCCATATAAGATACAATAAAAAATAGCATATGTTTGAAATACAAATTAACAGTACCATTTATGTGTAAATTATAAACTAAAACTGAAAAATACAATTATAGGAATTACAATTCAAAATATGCAAATTCAAAAGAAACTAGATATCGTTTTTACAATTCATACTATATATATATTGTGAAGATATTTAAACATACTTTAAAAATGACGTTGGTGCAAGTGCGTTGGCCACTTTACTAGTTAAAAAAAACATCTCAAAACCAATGGCTGAAAAGAGGCACAGTTAAAATTCTCTCCTCCACACAATTCAATGGCATGAGCCCACATGCACGACGGCACGAGTGACCTACACGCAAGTGACTCAGGAAAACTAGTACTCTACTAGTAACAAGTTGGCGGTCTTCACGAATGGCGACGCTTATTAGCATTGAGAAAAAGCCAAACCACGCAATTGTAGGTGCCACATCGCATTCGTCAGTTTCTCCTTCATTTTCATTCCATTCTATTCCCTCTTCTAGTGTCAATTTAAGTTCTTTTAATGGACACGCAATTGTGACTGCCATTTCAATATAATGGTCACAAGGTAAAGAATTCTCTACCTTTTTATGTCAAAAAAAAAAAAAATGGTGGTACCGCGGTGGTGGCCCGGTGTGCCGGTGTGGGGGGCTAAGGTTCCAAATCCCAACGAAATATCATATTTTGGCCCCCGAGATTTCAAATCTTGACCTGATAAAATAAATTAAAAAAAAATAAAATGCTATGGTCATGACCATTTACAAAAAATTTCAAATATTTCTAACGCGGTTTGAACCATTTTTCTCGGTTGAAATCTATATAGCAAAGCATATAGCTTATACATGATAGGGCAACATGAGATATTTAGCAATCAAATCATATAATTTGTGGTCGACGCAAGTGTTTATCGAGTTACCATTCGCAAAACATTTGAATGTAACCTCACCAATACATTAAATTAAAAATTGATAACCTTAATCTTTTTGGAGTTCTTACCTCTAGATAATTGTAATAACGGCACACAACAAGATATTTCAAATCTCAAATAGCAAACACAATCATTTTGGAGTTCTTACCTCTAGATCATCAGGGCGTAGCACTGTCAGAATTTTTGGTAAATTCATTAGGCTTGACCATCATTTAAAAATTTTATGAGAAAATTAGTGATACGTCAGGACCATCCTCAAAAATTTCAAAATTTTATAACGTGGTTTGAACCATTTTCATTCAGTTCAAATTTGCCAGTAAGTCTTTTATTAGGATACTACTATTGTCCAAATTTTTTAAATTTTCTCAGGCTTGATTATCATCTGGAAATTTTATGAGAATAGTAGTGATATGTCAGGACCATCCACAAAAATTTTAAAAAATTTCTAAATTATTTTTCATTCAGTCCAAATTTACCGGTAAGGCTTTTATCAAAACAGTACCATTGTCGAAATTTTTAAAAATTTCTCAAGCTTGATAATCATTTGCAATTTTTATAGGAACATTATTGATGCGTCAAGACTATCCACAAAAAATTTTAAAATTTTCTAACGTGTTTTGAACTATTTTTCACTTGGTTGAAATTTACCGAGATTTCAGTGTTTCTCATCGAGATTTCGAAAATCTCGGTAAAAAAAAACCGAATTTAAAATTTGATTGTTGAATTTCATCCAAAATTCCGAGATCTCGCAGAAATTTCGGATTTCAGTCCCCTTCAAGATATGATCTAAAACCGAAATTTGAAACCTTGGTGAAGCCTTGCATGATCAAAATCTTCTCTGCGGACACACCGTCGATTTGCCTCATTTGTCGCCATTGCATTTGCATCCGCCCGTGCAGCCCCACGCGCCCGACTTCTGGTCCACAGACGGGACCATGCGCACAGTCACTTTCGACTGCTACCCTCGCTTGTGTGCTTCCTTGACGCGAAAGTACCGCGGTACCTGGGCGACGAGGAGCTGCAGCAATTATTTTGAGAAATTCGGTTTTTGCCATCGATTGTTTCGCAGTTTTGGGGTTTTTTTTTCCATCGTTTTTTTTTTTTTTTTTGCTAGTTGGTTCTGTGTCACTTGAATCATAAACTTCTTTAGATTTTGCAGCTACCAACTTACTTTTTATCAAAATTCCGAGATTACCTGTTCCATGTCTTATCTTCCCTTCTTCTTGGGCAAAAACTCTCTCCATCTTAGGATCTAGCAGAGCAATCTACAATCCCGTTCTCGTTACATTAGATATCTCCAGCGGAGGCTGACAGCTTTTCGTACCGGGCGACTTAATTGAAAGCGCAAAAGAGTCCTTTCCGTTCAGTCAACGTGCATTGATTTTATCACAATAGCATTTTTCAAAATAATCTTTAAATCTAATGCATATTACCAATTATACCAAAAGCTAAGATAAAAACTCGAAGAGAGGTGCTTCTATGTTCTTCCTTCTAGTACAAGTTGCACAAATCTTGAAGCAAGTGAAGGGGTAAGTAATCACCATCTACCCTTCATTCATGCTTTAATAGTTGTGCAACTTTTAAAAGAAAGAGCATAGAAGCACCTCTCAAACTAGAACTGCAAAATAAGTAGTGGCAAAAACCGAATTTTCCCTAATTATTCCCGTCGTGAGCACGGCTGTTAGGATTGCACTACGGATGATAGGAGGAGAGACGCTCACGTCTTTTATAGAGTTGAGTGGAAGTAGGACTGTAGAGCGCAATTTGTTCCAAAGGGAAATTTATGGTGTGATTGATTGTCTTTACCAAATAAGTATATGTATAGATGATTTAAGAAAAAAAATATTTATATGTTGGTTGTTTAGATGAAACCATCCTATTCTGCACCAGGTGATATAAATTTAAAAAATATTCATTTTAGATGTTGAATCTTCTATTTACTTAAAATAATGGAATCAAATGATACAGGATCATCTCATCCCATTTAATTTCATCCCATCAACCAAACACATGCTTAGTTTGCCAAGACTTGTAGTCTTGTATGACTTCGTATAAAATGCGACCATCACAGCAAAGCAAAGGAGCATGAATCATGATGACGAGCCGTGATAGGGAAACAGAAGCTGGAGAAGCTCAAGGAAATCCAGGTTTCTCCATAACTCCACACGACGGTGACAGGAGCCGTGTTTTAGGGAGAAAACAAAAAGGCGTGAACCGGTTCAGTGAACGCATGATGCACGCAAGCGGGTTGTTTTGGGACGAAACAACGATACATCACTTTTCTGACAACGTGACAATTTTTTTTAAAAAATAATTCTCTTTTTAATTAATTATTAAAACAATTTCTTTTCTAACCGCATAAGTATTAATAAATGATATATGTTACCTGCCGTGCTTTTATAATACGCAAGAAGTACCCACAGCCAGGGTTTGAATTTTCATTTTCGGATTTCATCTCGGCACCTTCCGAGTGGCGAAATCTCGGTATTTCGGAAAAAATCCGAACGAAAATCAAAAAGCAAAATTTGAATCCGGTAATTTTTGAAACAAGATTTCCGAGATTTCGGCTCATATAGACGAAATTTCGGTCCAAAATGCCGAGATCTCGGTGAGATTTTACGCACCGTCACACTTTGAATATTTTAGGGTTTTTTCAATTTCACGGGAATTATGATCTACCGGCTGTCCTAGATGGGAAACGACGCGAAGAATCTAATCCAGTCAAACTCGGTCAACTTTTATTCAAATCTCGGTCAAATTTACCGAGATCTCAACGAAACTATAGGTTACTGTAGCACTTTGAAATTTTTTTTTAGGGTTTTTTAATTTCGCCGGAATTATGAAACTAAAAAAGAGAGGGCCCGAGATCCGAAATTTCGGCGGTGAGATTTTAAAACTTGCCCACGACAGGAGCTCACAAGATCAGCTACCTAGCCATGGACCTCGGTAGCATTAATGAGCCGAGTTAATAAGCAAAAATTATTAATTAAATAAAATTAATTAAAGTGAATAATTCATATCATAATTTCTTTCTAAGACGTGGGACCTTGGTAGGAATTTTTTACGGTCCCAGCGTGGCAAGTAATATATTTCACGTTAGAAAAAGAGCAATTTTTATAAATACGTATGAAAGGAGCTAAATTTGAAGGGAAAAAATTGTGAGGAGACCTGACGACTTGTAAAGCGAAGTGGCCAATCCTGGCGAGTCACGTGTGGGCAGGCAGCGCTTCACATGCATGTCTGGGGATCATCATCTGGAGGCTGATATGATCTTATCGATCTACGTCAGTTCCTGCAATGCAGTAGTGTCCTTGGGCTATGGAATCAGGTTAACAGTGACTGAATTTGATGTTTCTCTCTGCTTTGCGGCTAATGCCAAGCTATTTGCAAACTTCGCGAAAATCAAAAGCAGAGGTGAAAAAGATTTTGATAAATATGGTTATATATGGCCCTATTCCTTATGTGACGTTCTTGAAATAGCACATATCCAATTTTGCATTGAGAAATGCTCTTACAACATACAAGAAAAGATAAAGCGCGGAGGCTTCACATGTTGGAGAGAAGTGATCCATACTGCGTGAGAGATACCACCTTATGCCTCTTTTTTTAGACTTCAGAGGAACATTGATGGGACGGACTCAGGCTTCCCGATTGAATTAAACACTTTTAAAGAAGCTAAAGCTCGCAGCTTGCAACCAGCGAAATCATCACTTTCTGGCCCTCTGTCTTTTTTGTTTGCAAATGTACTCTTTTTTCGAATGTAATTGCAAAACTATTTCTATCACCAACCGCGAAAACGCCGGATGTGGTACGTGTCACCTTTCGCGCTCTCTTACCGTGGAAGAGGCTACCGTTGTCTTCTACCGTGACTTGTGGTACTTTTACGGTTAGAAGTGAAACTATTTTTACAACTACATTTTGAAGAAAGTTACATTTGAAAAAAAAAACACACACACACACGTGTACGCTAGGCTATAGAAACGATGAATTCGGAACTGTCTAGGAAGTCCATTCAACTGGGTGACTGGGTCTGACCGTCTGAGCCTCTGAGGTGAGTCAGTGAGCGAGGTATTGCTAATTTATTATTACATTGGTCCCCTAAAAATAGCAAAATAGCACACATGAAAACTTGCTAAATCGAGGGATGGGCGAGAGAATTCTATAATCGACGCTAGTTCCCAGTTGGTCCCCGGTGAGACCTTCGGGGTATGGTGCGCCTGCATAGTGCAGTGCAAGGGGGGGCTAATCTGAGAGTCGATAAATTGCCCGCCATGATTCCGTGGGGCTTCGCTTCCACACTCTGATCGAAGATCGAAGACCCCCGCCACGCCCATGCCGGAGATCGTTGTTGAGCTCGTGGTCCTGCTCTCCTAGCCACAGGTTGCGCTTCGCCCCCATCCTGATCCATGAATCTTGTCGTCTTTCTCGGTATGATTGCGGTTTTTTTTTTCCTTTCCCATCTTCTTGCAGGGCTCTGGTCTGGTCTGAGGTAGCCATCAAGATCCAGCCTTGATTCGGACTGCTGCAGCTTGCGAAACCGCTTCTCCTGTGGTTTCTTGGGACGTGCGCGGGTCGTGTTCGTGGGAATGCCCGCGAGAGGCTCCTGCGCGCAGTGAGTTGATGTTGGTGGCTTTTCTTGGGCTGGTCATGGTGGATTGAGAGGGCTGGAGTTGGTTAATTGGTCCCTAAGCATGGGCGGTTCGGAGCGGACCATCGTTTGGTTCAGAAGGGACCTCAGGATCGACGACAACCCGGCCTTGGCGGCCGCGGCGAGGGACGGCTCTGTCCTCCCTGTCTTCATATGGTGCCCGGCTGACGAAGGGCAGTTCTATCCCGGCCGTTGCTCCCGGTGGTGGCTGAAGGAGTCGCTTGCTCACCTTGGGAAGTCGCTGGAGTCTCTCGGGAGCCCGCTCGTGCTGATCCGAGCTCAGGAGAGTACTCTTGCAGCGCTTCGGCAGTGCATTGATGCAGTCAGCGCCACCAGAGTGGTTTATAACCATCTATATGGTATAGTTACTTGCCCATGTTGTATCATATCATATGTCAGTAGAGATTCTTCTTTTATTGCGGCTTCTTTTTTAAAAAATCTCTTTCTGTCTCTCGAGACTTTGCATGTCAAGAAATGTGGTGATCACATCTTCAAAAGCTTATCCACTCACATCATGTAGTGTCATGTTTTCGAAAGTTCTAGCCGATTACATTATGTAACTTCTGGCCAGAAGATGATCCGAGTGCATTAATTAGTCTTATGGACTTCTGCCTCGGAAGGACATATTTTATGCCATTTGCATTTTAGCATGTTATGCTAAGTTTAAATTGACAATTAAATATAGTACATATGTTATTTACAAGTAAGCTTTATCAATTATCCACTTTATTATGTTTCATCAACCTGTGCAACCAATTTCACTAAAACGTAAGATATTCTCCACACAAATATAGAAACGATTCAAATTTATAGATGAAAACAATGAAGCTATACAAAAATAAAAAATGTAGTCATAAGAAACTCCTCATGACATTTGTTTTCTAATTTCAACCTTCTAAAATTCAGTAAGAAGAAAAGTTTTTAAAAAGCTTTGTCTAAACAAGAAGTACATCGTTGAAGCTAGCAACTAGGCCACTAAGTGCACCCACCGAAAAAACCGCAGGAAAACAAAATTCAAAAATCGAAAAAATCATGTGGAAAAAACTCGAAAATCGTCAGAAACCGAAGGGTTAAGAAATTAAATTTTTTATTAAAAAAATAAAAAAATTGAAAACCGGCCGATTTTGACCGAAAACTGACCGGTTTTGACCGTCCGATTGAACACCGCAACGTTGCGACACGATTTCGACCTAAAACCGGTCGGTTTGTACCGAAAATCAACCGGTTTTACGTCGTATAATTTTTTTCGAATTTTTTTTAATTAGACCGGTTTATCAACCGGTTTTGGCTGACGAACCGGCTCGATATGGTTGATAACCGCGGTTTTCAAGCGGTTTTGTGAACCGTCCCCACATGATCAAGTTTAGCTGGAGGCATGATGGAAGTGTTAAAACAAATGATGGTGCACTCATTTCAGTGGCTAAATTGAACCGACTAGTTTAGGGATCCTATTTGACATAGCCCCACTCTTGAAACTCTACCTCTTTTATTGAGATATTCCCGCGATGTGGTCTCACATAATGAGATGCCTTTTCAATTTGAGCTAGTGCATGATTACTATGAAACAAAATCAGTGTTTTAAAGCTCAAAACATGTGCCTGTAAAGTTGGAATAAAGTAGATATGCTTTTTGTTGGAGTTATCCATTGTTATATTCTGGTACCAGTTGATTTACTGTTTATTTCTGTATCCTTTTAGTTATGCCATTTTGATCTTATTTATTCTCTTTTCCTAAACTCTAGACCCAATTTCACTTGTGCGGGATGACAAAATCAAGAATGAGCTTTCGGCTCTTGGAATTTCTATTGAGAGTTTCAATGGTGATCTGCTGTATGAGCCATGGGAAGTTTATGATGAGAATGGGCATGCATTTACAACCTTTAACATGTACTGGGAAAAGTGCATGAAGTTGCCTATTGAGATATCCCCATCTCTTGCACCTTGGAGGTTGGTGCCAGCCCCAGGTAGCTTGTGGCTATTGGCCTGGCATTATCATTTTCATTTTTTGAACATTTGTGTAGTTTGTCATTTATATGTGCTTATAGAAGATTGTTGCTTATTTTCTGTCACTTTCCTGTGATGTGAATTCCTTATCATTGTCAAGTAATTAGTTTGCTACTGTGTAATGGTATGTTAAAATTCAAGAAGTGTAATAACTAGATTAAGTTGTTTACTTTTAAAGTCAAGGAGTATAATAACTAGATTAAGTCATTTACTTGAACGCATCACTTGGTCTACAAATGCAGGCTTAATAATTGGCGCTCCAACCTTTGGATTCAATACCTAATCTGTCTAGATATATCTGCTTTAATGCTTAACATATTTCAGTTTGAAATTCAGGTGCAGAGAATATTCGTAGTTGTTCAATTGATGATCTAGGTCTCGAATCAAGTAAGGATGAGGAATCAAGCAATGCTTTGCTGAGCAGGGCCTGGTCTCCTGGCTGGCACAATGCAGAGAAGATGCTTGAGGAATTTGCGTGTCATGGTCTCCTTGATTATTCAAAACACGGAATGAAGGTTGGGGGAACTACGACCTCATTGCTGTCGCCATATCTTCATTTTGGTGAGGTTAGTATAAGGAAAGTTTATCAACTTGTCAGGATGCAACAAATCAAGTGGGAAAATGATGGGAAATCTGAAGCAGATGAGTGTGTTAACTTCTTCCTACGATCAATTGGTCTTCGAGAATATTCGCGTTACCTGTGCTTCAACTTCCCATTCACTCATGAAAGGTCGTTACTGGGTAACTTGAAGCACTACCCGTGGCGAGTAGATGAGGAGAGGTTCAAGTCCTGGAGACAGGGAATGACTGGATACCCATTAGTAGATGCTGGCATGAGGGAACTTTGGGCTACTGGTTGGACACATAATCGCATAAGAGTCATCGTTTCAAGTTTTGCTGTGAAATGTCTACTAATTCCATGGACTTGGGGGATGAAGTACTTTTGGGATGTGCTATTGGATGCTGACCTAGAAAGCGATATTCTTGGTTGGCAGTACATATCTGGTAGTTTGCCTGATGGTCATGAGCTCAGTCGCCTTGATAATCCAGAGGTACGTAATTATTAGAGCAAAGCATTTTAGTGCCAAATCATATTTGAGCTATCTGGTAAGCCTGAATTAGTACACAATGAGCTTGTGGACAAAGTTTATATTGGTAGTTAGGAAGTTTTGTTCATGAGGTAGTTCATATATGATGTGTCAAGATTATTTCTATTATGTCTCTGAACTGAAAGTTGCTGACAATATAGATTACCTACAGTTCATTCTTCAATTTAAGGATGTTTAGTAAAACAGCTCAAAGAAATGTTAGTGAGCTTAAAGAATTCTGACTATACTCTCGGAGGCTGGCATTTTACTAAATCACGAATTCTGGAGTGGTGTTCAACTATAAATTCCAAAACAAAAATTAGTCTGGCCGAGTTGTGATTTTCCCACTAAAACACATAGCAACAGCCTGGCCAGGTTTAACGCGACCCAGCATGATAGTTGCCTAGCCTAGCCTACCCAACTAATTTGTGTAGTGCCTGGGCATAGCCCAGGCAGCTTGAAAAACAACACAACATGGCCAATATATGTTGCCTTTTAACCCCTCTACTATGGGTTGATATGGTGAAGCTAAAATTGGCACAGCTAGTATATTTTGGTTCTTGTTGTTCGGAGGGTTTCTGTAGCTATGTAGGTTATGAATCATGTGATAGGATTGAGTATATATTGTGCATATCTGGTATTAATGGATGTGTGTTTTGATGTTTCTGCTATCCACCCTTAGGGTTTCCCCCGTCATTAATATCAAATCTGTAATCAAATTTTCACAATTTGCTTATGGTTCTATGATATCTCCTACAGATATGTGCACACTTGAAACTTCATGGCCTTTATTTTTGCTCAGTTGCGATTTTTGAAGTATTCTTACACTGTATTCTGCTAAAGAATTTGCTTTTGCGTTTTGATTCTGTCTTGCAGCTGTTAACATGTGTTGAGATAAATTAATGCTTATTTATATATTTCTGTTTTCCTTATGAGTTTTATTTTTCATGTTGTACTTCCATGTTTGCATCTAGTTTTGGTAAATTTATATGTACCTGAGCACCAAGTAATTTATCTGTCTCGCGAGAGATTTATCTATCTCCCTGTTCGGTTTTCATTGCATGCAAAACTAGGTTCAAGGTCAAAAGTATGATCCAGATGGTGAATATGTAAGAACTTGGATTCCCGAACTAGCTAGAATGCCAACAGAATGGATCCATCATCCATGGGATGCACCAAGCTCTATACTTGATGTTGTTGGAGTTGAGCTGGGTTTTAACTATCCTAAGCCCATAGTAGAACTTCACACGGCTCGGGAGTGCTTAGATGATGCGATCTCCACGATGTGGCAATTGGATACAGCTGCAAAACTTGCAGAATTAGATGGTGAAGTTGTGGAAGACAACTTAAGCAATATCAAGAGTTTTGACATCCCAACAGTTGTTTTGAAGGAAATATCTCCAAGTGCTTCGACCTTCGATCAAAAGGAACAGATTATCTGTGTTGATGTCATCAAGGCCTCAAAGATGGAAGACACAGGATCCATAGCAAACTCACCGGTATCAAGGAAAAGATCCAATAGCGAGAGTGCATTTGATGTCCCGTCTTGGTCATCTTCAATTGAAGTGCATTCACAGAATCAGGATCCTGGTGATTCTTTAGTTGGGTCTTCAAGGTGCCTCCTGCAGAAATCAGGGAACAACTGTGCTGGTAAGGTAAGTCTAATTATCGTATTTGGAAGACAAGTGTTGCACAAGAAAATCATATGAATTTGCCATCTTTTCTGGTTATGAGGTAAGCAAGCATCCCATGATAACACCATTTTAATCAACCTGTCAAAAAAAAAAGGCAGCCAACCTGGGACGAGGTTCAACTAGCTTTGTGAACACACCATGATATAGATGCCGTTCTGAAGTTTCTACTGTCTTCTGCTCCTTGAGTGTGCTGCATGGAGCACTTATAACTGTATTCTTAGTTAGCCTTAAATCCAAAGACAACTCCTGTTATTCTTACAACTTAGATTGTGGAATTTGCTGCATGCCACTAAAAATGGCTTGTAGAAAAATATCCAGGTGCTAGGAATGGCTAGTGAAGATCGTGCATTTCACACCACTGCTTTTTTTACCAAGTTTGGACATAATTAATTGATGTGTGTGCTTGTCATTTCTTGTTTTTTGTCTTAATGGGAACTGTGTATCTTTGTAGTGTGAAATATCGGAGTAGGATGTAGACATAAGTGGTAGATGTTGCTAAAGGAAAACCTTTATCGGAGATAAAGAGAACTCCTGATCTATCCCCAAAAGGCTTTTATCTAACATCTCTGTTGGGCATTTACTTGTGCATTTCTCGAGATTTTTTTTAAAAAAAATTAAACATCCACCATGAGCACAAGGAGTGATCAATCAATTCACAGCCGATCACATCCTATCCTGACCATATCTATATGCATGGTATGTATATTCTTCTTTGGGACGATGGTATTTTTTTTCTTCTTGACATCTAAATGCATCTTTGCAGGTAGAAGATAACGCCAGTGCAGACAGTGGTACAAGCATCTCTAAACCGTCCAAGAGAGCTGCTTAGCCGTACTGCCTGACAAGGGGGGTTGTAAGACTGTACTGAACAATGGGGGTGTAGGAGTGCAACACGCGAGATCTTCCCGTATTCCCACTCTCATAAGGAAATTTTGTACATTTGTAATCTGTTTTTTTTTTTTGTCAAAGTTATTATGTAATCTATGATTAGTTGAGCACGAAATGGTTTCCTCGCGAAAGAAAAAGGGAAAAAAAAAGACTTTTTTTTTTTTTTTTTTTTGCAATAAGAGGGAACTTCTCGTTCGGTTAAATTTCAGCTTCTATTTTTATTTCCTGCTTCAGTTATCTTGTGGTGACCTGGATGATCAAATATGTTCACTGGGATTATGATGTCCTTGCGCATGTGGGCTGGGTGGTGTAACAGTGACTGTTTATCCGACATCGTACGAGTAGGGATGCAAATGGGCCGGCCCTAGGGTCATCTTTGACCCACTCTAGTTCATTTGTTTGCACTAAAACTTAAAAGGTGGAGTAAAAATTAAGTTTTTAGTGCAAACAATTGAACTAAAGTGGGCCAAAGAAGACCCTAGGATCGGCCCATTTGCATCCCTACGTACGAGTCAGGAGTCCAGGGGTTCCAAAAACCTTTCGAAAACAGCAAAACCTTTCTTATCCTCGGTCTAAAAAGCGAAATCGTTCTATTTACGGTAAGTTTAAATTTATATTTTAAAAATTCAGATATTTTAAAATATTATTCAAAAATTCTCTAAAATTAGTATTAATAGTTTTATGACATTTGGCATGAATATTTTTTTAAAAAATAAAGTTTGATCCATTCAAAATGTAGAAAATAAAAAGTCAAAAAAAAAAGAAATTTGAAGTATTTTTAGTTGCAATATTTGTTCAAGTATATCAAGTAGCAATATTTACTACAACATATTTTAGTAATAATATTTGTTCAATTATATTTAGTAGCTACATTTGTTCAAGTATATCAAGTAGCAATATTTATTAAAGTATGTCAAGTAGCAATATTTGTTTTATTATATTTAATCGTAATATTCGTTAAAGTATATTTAGTAGTAATGGAAGGTGTTGAAACGTAAATAATGTTGATATGTGAATGTCGTTGTGTGAATACCTAAAAATTTGCACAACTTGCAACGGTCTAAACTATAGCAAAGATCATATAAACAAAATCATATTTAGGAAAGATTATGTTGAAATTTTTAGTATTTTTTTAAATACATTTCTTACATTTTTGTGACATTTTACATTTTTTGTAATTTTCCCATATTTTTATATTGTTTTCCTAATTTTTCGACATAGCTCAAAATTCGAGCCTTTTCGAGTAGTTTTTGTCCATTTCCTTTGAAATTCGTTCGTAGGTTTGACCATATTTCAAATTTATCTTTTTAAACTGTTCGATTTTAAGTAAATTTTAAGTGATTTTTCGTGAATTTCGATATCATCCGGTCGTCGAAATCCGAGTTTCAAACTACGCTAAGCCTGGTCAGGCCACTCAAAGCACAGATCGCAATTGGATCACGGATAGTTTGTAGGATCCACTTTGTTCCGTTTCTCTGGTCCTACCTGTTAGCGCAGGTGTTCACCTATGGCGAGCGGCATCCTTAACGCCGCCGCCGTGGCGGTCACTGCCGCCGCCAAGCCAGCCATCTCTCCCCGAGCACACGCTGTCCTCCTCACCTCCGGACACCTCTCCTCCCGCTCCTTAGTAAACTCACTCCTCCGCGCCACCCTCTCCCCCTCCGCCTGCGCCCTTCTCCTCCGCCTCCTCCTCCTCCACCGTCTCCTGCCCGACCACCTCTCCCTCTCCTTCTCCCTCCACTCCTGCACCCGCTTCCCCAGCCACCCCGTCTCCAGCATCCTCCACTCCCTCTCCGTCAGGCTCGGCCACTCCCGCGACGTCTACGTCGTGAACGCCGCCGTCTCCGCCTACTTCACCGCCGCCGACGTCGCCTCCGCCGAGCGGCTCTTCTCGGAGACCTCAAAGGATGTCGCCGACGTTGTTACCTGGACCACCATGGTCAGCGGGCACGCCAACGCCGGCGACGTGGAGCGCGCGAAGTGGTTCTTCGAGGCCATGCCTGAGAGGAACGTGGTTTCTTGGAACGCCATGCTGGGAGCTTACGCTCGCGCCGGGATGCTGTCTAAGGCGCGGAAGCTGTTCGATAGAATGCCCAGCTGGAATGCCGCCACGTGGAGCTCGATGGTCACTGGGCTCGTGCAGTCCGAGCACTACGAGGAGGCGTTGAGGGTGTTCAGCGGCATGGTCGACAGGGGTGGCGTGCCGAACGAGGCTGGGCTGGTGAGCGCGGTCTCTGCATGCGCACAGCTGCGATCGATGGAGCACGGTGCATGGGTGCACGCGTATGCCGAGAGGAAACTTCGCGGAGCGATGAGCGTTGTCCTCGCGACAGCGATCATAGACATGTATGGCAAATGTGGGAGCATCAAGAATGCCATCAAGGTGTTCGCCGCAATGCCGGTGAGAAACATCTACTCGTGGAACTCAATGGTCACTGGGCTCGCCATGAACGGCAGCGAGAGGCAAGCGTTATCACTCTTCTGGAAGATGCAGCTTGCTGGTGTTCGACCAAATGGCATAACATTTATCGGGTTGCTGAGCGCTTGCAGCCACTCAGGCCTCGTCGACGAGGGTCGCTGGTTGTTCAGCAGGATGGTCAATGACTTTGGGATCCAGCCTGTCGCTGAGCACTATGGCCTCATGGTTGATTTACTCGGACGGGCAGGTCATGTCAGGGAGGCAGTAGATTTCGTCAAGAACATGCCTGTGGAGCCGCATCCGGGCTTATGGGGTGCTCTTGCTGGCGCCTGCAAGATCCACGGCGAGGTGGAGCTCGGTGAGGAGGTTGCCAAGAAACTCGTTGAGCTGGAGCCCCGGCATGGTAGCCGTTACATCCTCCTGTCAAACATATATGCCACCTCGAACAGATGGGATGACATGGCCGCTGTGCGCAGGCTCCTCAAGGACCGCAAGGCCCCCAAGGGCGTTGGCAGTGCATTGGTTGGAAATGACATTCAGTGCATGGAGTCCATTCGCGATTAGTACTTCTTTCGTTCTTTGGATCAATAAGGGCATTTCGTGTGATGTTGAATTAGCTGCACTGGTAGGGGTGAGCGTCCTTCCACCTTGGAGACATCTTTGGACTGAGAGGTTTATGACCTTTTTAAGCACTCTCAAGTTTAGCTGTGATATTCGGGAGATTTGATCATTTGCCCAGAAGTTGATGTGTAATTGATCATTTGCTCCGTGTGTCTCACTGACACGTGGCCCCAGGACCCACGTATCAATGAGATATTATGGACGAAATGATCAATTGCACGTCAACTTCGAGGCAAATCATCAAATATTCCGTGATATCCTGCGGAAGAAATGCACTTTTGCTATGCATCGTCCTGCCACCGCTGCATCGCCCGGACGTTGGGGTCTCCGCCTCCCGCCTGCCTCGGTCGACGCCTTCGCCACCCCTCTGCATCATCGCCACATTGGTCCGCCACCGCCTCCCTCCGTCATCAACTCGCTCTAACGTCATACTTGTTGGCTCACCCAGGCCCGCGCCGCCTCCGTCAGTCCACGTCGTCAGCCACCGGTGGTAATCCATCCCCTTCCTCTCGCTCCTTCAGACATGTGTTCATGAGGATGTGTACTGCTGCTTGGTCTGCAGATTTTATTACTTGATTTGTAAGTTTGGATTAGTTATGAGGCTGATATTATCTCTTTAGTGCATTAATATTTTTTGCATCTGTCTGATCAGTGGTGTTCCTGACCATTAGCAGAAGAGCAGAATACAAGATCTATGTTGGTTCAAAGAGAGAAATAAAAAGATAAGTAAGTAATAGAGATTGCACTAATCTTGAAGCAAATAAAGAGGTAAGTAATCACCATCCACCTTTCATTCATGTTTTAATGTTTGTGCAACTTTAGAAAAGAAGAGCATAGAAGCACCTCTCAAAAGGTAAATGTTTGTACTAAGGTTGTTTCCTTTCAGATCAGTTAAAAAAATTTAGTTCTACTTGTTTATATAAGTAGAGCATATCAGTTCAAAAATCTTTTTACATAAGTGCTGATTTTTATGTAAAACAAATTAATGATTGGAGTTGTAATAGGTTATTTGTCGAGCGACTGATCTTGTGTCCAGATTTGTTCTTCTGTGTAATTATTCAGAAAAGGATCAAGTTTTGTAACTTGTCTGAAATATTTGTATACCTAGTCAATTTAGTGACCCCTGGTCAACCTTTCACAATTGTTTGAGCAAGAAGCCAGAATTTGGGGGCAAATCATTGTACAGCTATGATGGATGCGACTGTTATGATTCATCCTATATTAATTAAATTTTACAGCTATTGCTATGATTCACACTCTCTTTAATCAAAATTTACGGCCAAATCTTTGCATCGGTGTCATTTTATCAACATTTTTGCAAAAAGAATAAAAAACTACTCCCCCTTGTCACAAATAGTAGTTGGTTTGGGATACGGTCAAATTTTTGAAACTTTAGTTATCAATATATTTTTAAATATTAAGATTGAATGCATGAAAATCATATGTGTAGATTCGTCTTGAAACGTACTTTTGTAATATTATAATTTTATTAGATTTTTTAAATAATTACAATAGAAATTAGTACTCAAAGTTGAGTTTTGGAAATATGTCGATGTCCAAAACAATTACTATTTATGACCGAATGGAGTATAATATTTACATTAAATCAGCACACAAACATGCTTCCCAACATTTCAATCTTTATCCACAATTGAGGCAGCTAATCAGCCCAACAAAGAGGCAGACTAAAACAATCTCTTAGAAAAAAAAAAGGACAAAAATCAGCTATAACTTTTTTCAGCCAAAAAGTCAAAATGTAGCTTATGGCAAAAGCTACAGCTCCTCTAAATAAGACTACAATCTTGACAAAATCGGGACATTAAGGTCTTGTTCGGTTGCATCACAATCCCAATCCATCCACACGAATGGGCCAAGATTTTAGTTTAAATTCTTGGCCCACCCACATGAATCACAGCAATAAACATGGCTGAGATATGGGCATTAGAGCCTGTTTGGGTAAGCCAAAAACCGCTCCTCGCTTCGTAGTAGCTTAAACACAGTTAAACTAGGGCTGAAAACCAAAGCTGGGCAAGAGATGCTTCTTGGGCTTTTTTGCAGGTTGAACGTAGGATCTTACCATTGAAAGTTGGTGGAAATTACCCACCAAAAACACCACCGCATAAATATCCTCCTCGAATCGATCCGCTCCCCCTCCTCGATGGCCGCGATGCCAACGAGGTTGTTACGTTAATTCATGGTTGTTCCACGCGGAGACGGAGGTCCACTATCACTGGCTACACCGCTAAGGCATGCAATGTTTAAGGCGTTATCGAGTCGATCCACAACACAAACACACGTGGCATCGTTCACTACCAGCCAATTGGTCGTGCGCCCAGCGCATAGAAGCCGCAGATAAAATGGAGCGTGCACAGATATGGCGACCCACATAATTAACCCAAGATAATGACAGTAACCCTGCCATTAATCTTGAGGTAATTACGCTAATTTGGGTATATTAGCTAATAAAATATCGAGCGGACCTGACACTTTATCAGTTAATACACCATATTCAGAGTGTTGTGACAAAAATAATAATTAGAGACTGAAATAAAAACTTTATTACATTCCATTACCATGCAGGCTATATGTTCATATCATTAATTATACATACGATCCAAGTACAACAAAAATATATTACATAAATACTAATTACCCAAAAGTCGATCAAAGCAATGGTACAGTCTATCCCAACATTCTAGCCCTCTTGGTAGTACCTCTTCTCACATGCTTGACTACAGGAGCATTTCCCTATCAACGGGAGGTTTAACAAGAGTGAGCATAAAAATACTCAACAATCATTAATATCAAAATGCAATAGATGAATTTCCTCTTAAATCCAATCAATGACCATCCGATGATCACCTTCCCTCAAAATCTAGTTTTACAGAAATTAAATTTTGGTGTTTTCTTTAAGGGTTATGTATTTTAATCAGATTATAAAAATTTCTACTAGCATTCATATATGAGGCAGACTTAGTTTCCGTAGCCTCCAATCCAGGAGATAAACATGAATTCATGATTTTAAACTTGCGCATATTTGTACCACTTTACCTATAGTGACCCCATCTTGTGAGGCCCAGAATTTTTATCACTATTCTGGTATCAGATCTCCAACCCTGACCACCTACTAGTTGTACTCTTTCCCGAAATTGATGGTACTCATTTTCCCTGGAATGGCCAATTGTACCCTTTCTCGAAATCGGTGCTATTCGTTTTCCCTGAACATCAGTTGTACTCATCTCCAATTCAGCGGTACTAATACATGAATTGGCCAGTTGAACTCTTTCTCAAAATTAGTTACTCAACCCATGGCGTTTAAATATAGCGCCAAACAAAACAACTAGCTTTGATTATCAAAATGTGACCTTCACTAAGCCTTCCCGTATTTTTCAATTTCACACCACTCTTAGCTAACTACTCTTACCCAATGTGATCATAACACCTTCATAGGACAACATTTTATAACCGATTTTACACACTATAGTTGATACTAATAATACGACTTATTGCCCGAATGTAGTGGTCCGTCCTTATATTATAGCCTATGTAGAGGGCCCCATCAACAATGCTCAAACATAGCACCCTCTGTCCACCTCATACACACACACACACACACACACCGACTTCATCTGTCGGGTGAACCAAACCAATAAACTCACAAATTCATCGACTGCATCAGCAGTCTATTAACAATGTCATAGACTGCATCGGCGGTCTATTAGTAAATTCACAGACTGTATCGACAGTCTATTGTTACTTCTAATTACCATTAACCAACCACTGCCGCAGCAGACCACACTTATCCATCCTTCCAACAACATCCGATTTAGGATTTTCCTTTCTAAAAGATATGTTTTCCATGCAGTGATGAGTTCTGAAAACAATTAAAAACGATTTCAAAAATATGAGAAAGGAAGCCTACCTAGATGTTGGGTGGAAATATACGTCCTCACACGGTTGCAGAAGATGATCTCATTCCATATTTAAATCAATTCTTGAAATTATAAAATACTACATTTCAGATAGCTAATAGATTTTTTTTGCACATTTTAGGCGTCAAACCCTTTACTTAACTTCTTATTAAATTATTGCATTCTTACTACGTATTTCATTTTGAGGTACTTTCAATTGACATATTTTAACTAGGCATACTTTAGTCTGGAATGGTTTGAGTTATTACATTTTAGTTTGATGTCATTTCGATTTGGATTACACTTTGGCCTAGGTAGGACTTGACTATTTCAATCAATATGACAATTACTAAAATTGGTTAGTCCTTAATTTCTTTATTTGATTGAGTTTACCCCCCCCCCCCCCTCCTCTTACTTGGTTTACTTTATTTTCTTAAATAAATAGAATATTATAAATTCAATTTATGGTTGATATATTAAGTAATCCAGGAAATCCTACTTTTCTCTGAATTATAGTAGGTTATACTCGTCTGCTTAGCTTTATTTTCTCGATTATTAAGATTTGATCACAAGCTTACTCGATCATTGTTATTTGATCACAAGCTTATTTAATTGAAAAGCGATTGTTAGTATTATTTACTTCTTGTGTGCATACACCTTTTTACCTTATGCAAACTTTTAACCATAATATTATGATTATGATATGAATGTCTTGATGTACCTCAGTTTATTAAATTATTAACCCTGATATTATCATCATTGTTATTAGTGTTATTTCTTATTGTTGTTGTTGTTATTATTTTATTATCTTCTTTTTGTTCTTTTCCTCCACTAGTCAGTACTTATCTTTTCTCTAACATTATTTAAATTGATACATATATGCTATTTATTTAAATTTGGTATTCATTATTGTTGGGGATTGGTTAATCTCCACAAGGACTGGTATACCTTGGCAGCCAGTTTTGGCCGACCATGCATGCCCTTGGATGCTGTTCCCAAGAAGGACCCTCGGATAGTCTGGATGGCCGATCCGCCCGACCGAACTAGGCCTATGCAAGCTCGTCCACGACCACCCAAGCTCGCCCACGAGCATGCAAGCTCGGAAACGCGCAAGGATCGGTCAGAGCTGGGGAAATCCACAAGCATGATCGGAAGACCGTGTTCACTCCCACAATGTTTAAGTAGCGATAATTATGCCACGATCTAGGGCCGTTTCGCCCACAACGGGAACGTGGCGAGAATCAAGGCTTCGGTTGCAGCCACGGTTAATGTAGTAAAATGCGCATTATTCGGTTGTAGTTATTTCAAGTATTTTGTAAGCTATAAGGGAGAAGGGGAAAAAGCAATAGTAAAACCATTGGAGTAGGGTTATTATCTCCGCTGTGAGAGGCCCAAACCAGTATAAATCTCTTTGTCCATTTTCCGAGTATCCTATCCTAAGAGCATTCTTCAGACGCAAACCCTTCACCGAAAAAGGGGCTCTGTTGATCCCTCATTTAATAAGTAAGCTCGACGGGGACCTGTTTCCCAAACATCGACAGTTACATTTTGACTTGACATATTTTATTTTTAGATATTTTAATTCGTAGTACCTTAAATTGGCGTATTTTAATCTGCGTTGATCAATAAAATTTTGGATCATGATTTTCTTCTAATAAATGCATTATTTTTTCCTGTTTTTAATCGGTATGATGTGTAATGGCAATATTTAACTTTCCATTTAATGATTTGGTTATATTAGCCTTTACTCTGATTTCTATTAAATGTATACCTACATATGACATGAAATAATCTGTGTTTGTATATTAAATTTGGATCCAAAGTGCGTATCTTTGCCCCGATTGAAGATTAGCAGTCCGATTAGAATTTAATGCTAAAATTACATAAATACCATATATTAGCGGCGAATAAGTTTTTTTCCAAATTTTAAGGTATCCAACCATTTTCCCTTATTATTTTAAGATTTATAAATTTTACATTGCACCTTTTAGGACTTTTTATCATTTTATTCCGTCGCACTTTAGTTGAATATTCGACCGATTGGAAGTATTGAGTAAATATGTTTTTAATTGATTCAGCCTTAATGTGAATTGTTCGCATGAACAAATTGGTTCAAAAATTTATTAAATTTAATATAAAAGATATAATTTTCTAGTTTTTATCTTTTCTTTTCTCTTCTTTTATTTTTTTAATTCATTTAATTATAACTCTTTATCTGACTTAATAAAAATTGTGTTAATGTATCATTATTTTTCCTTCAATTATTTATTGATTTTATATATTTTTGAAATTTAACCCTTTTATTTTTTCTTTATTTTCTTTTTTTTCTTTCTTTCTTTTCCTTCATAGGTAAACTTATCTCTTCTTCCTTACCCCCACCCCACTTTATCTTCTTTTTCCCCAAATCTTGTCTGGCTCCATGGCCCATCTCTAATATGGACATTTGGCCGCCCTGAGGCCCCATCGCCACCAACCACTGGTGGCCACCTACGCTACTCCGGCACCCTCACCGCCTTGCGGGCGCATAGGCCTGGCCGCCGAGCTCCTACCACCGTCGTGACCCCTGCTCTCTGGCTTTCAGTCACTGGTGCCGCGTCGCACCTTCGATCTTGGGCCACACACACAGGCTCGCGCGTCACCCCTTGTCTCACCGTCTGGCCCAACCCAGCTCAACTCCCTCCTCGCTCCAACGAGTTGCGCCACCAACGTCGGCCGTCAGCCTCATCGCTTGGGCTGCTCCCTGGCTCAGCCACCCCTAGGCCCCTGTTGCCCTATGGTTCCTCAGGGCTGACTTCATCCCCATCCCCCCCCCCATTTAATTACTTCAATTCTCTACTACTAATGCTTAATACTTGGGCTATGCATTGAGAAACTATGGATTGATCATCCACTGATTGCTAACACCTCGGCTGACTTTCTATACTATTTAATTTGTGCATTGAAGAGCGGGGGTTATTTGATTTCCTATACTAGCAAGTGATGTACTCTAGTCTGTGATGATTTTTATCATTGGTGTTCTGGTTGGACGTCGTCGTGATGATGCCCTTAATCCATCGTGCGTCGGGGAGCATTTATGGATTATTGTGAATGCACAGCGCACCCATGTTGCGGCGATGAACTGAGATTGCTAATTATTATTACTTTCTGTCTCTAATTAATTTTTGCTATTGCTAAGTCTAGGTTGATACTACTACTATTTCTATGAATGAACTATTGGTTATGATTAGAGACTACCTGTGGTTTGATGAGGAGGTAGGAAAAATGCAGATGTGAGGTGGTGTTCTGAGGTGGTGATGAAGCTATCGCTATCCACTTGTTGTTCTTGACTCCCTAGCTCCTCCTTTGTTCCTCTAGCTCCTGGTGTTTGGGACCTTCTAGTTCCCTGGCTGGGTGCTCCTCCTAGAGGTTTCGCTCCAGAGGCTTGTGCTTGCTCGAGATGGCTTGGTGGTGGTGGTGGCTTGCTTGGTGTTAGTTTGGTATGTGCTACCCCTACCAACTGGGGTCACAGCACCTTGTATATATAACAGATAAGTACATAGAGATTACATGCGTGATGTATGGTAACAACTACAAGGAAAATCAGGAGGCGCAGCTCCAGGAAATCAGGGGAGACACAGTTCCCAAAATAGAGGATTTCCCTACTATGAATAGATATAGACTTCTATCTTTAACACCCCCCCTCAATCTGGACGTAGGAATAACAAGTTCAGATTGCGCCTGAAGTTGGTAAATGCAGGGGCTGGCAGCGGCTTGGTCAGTGCATCGGCAAGTTGATCCTTGGTGGAGATTGGCCGTATTTCAAGCTGACGAGTTGCCACTCGTTCACGGACAAAATGATAGTCGACTTCAATGTGCTTTGATCGGCGATGAAAAATGGGATTAGCGGACAGATACGTAGCACCAATGTTATCACACCATAGAATAGGAGGTCGCACTTGCGAAATTCCAAGTTCCCTCAACAGTATCTGAATCCAAATAAGTTCAGCAGTAGCATCGGCAACGGCTTTGTATTCAGACTCCGTACTCGAGCGAGAGACCGTCGACTGCTTCCTGGAACTCCATGAGATAAGATTACCACCAAAAAAGATGGCGTATCCACCAGTGCTCCGACGATCATCCGGATTTCCGGCCCAATCAGCATCCGAAAAGGCACTAAGGAAGGAGGAGTCGGATCGAGTGAAATATAGACCCAAATCAATGGTGTCATGGAGATATCGAAGAATCCGCTTAACCGCCGCCCAATGCACAGTAGTAGGGGAAGACATAAACTGGCACACTCGATTGACACAGAAAGAAATATCAGGACGTGTCAGCGAGAGATATTGGAGGGCACCCACAACACTTCTGTACCGAGTAGCATCCTCAGAAGAGAGTTTATCGCCACCGTCCAGTGACAACTTCTCGGTTGGAAGCATAGGAGATGGCACACCCTTGGAAGAGAGCATATTCGTCCTGGTCAATAAATCATGAATATATTTATGCTGTGTCAAAATAAGACCTTGTGAATTATGATGAACCTCAATGCCAAGGAAGTAACCGAGAGTTCCAAGGTCCTTGACTGCAAAATCTTCCCGAAGTTGAACAAGAAGTTTCTCGATTTGCCGAAGATGAGCTGAGAATAATAATGTCATCAACATAGATGAGGATGTATATTTGAAGACCGCTCTTGTGGAAAATGAAGAGAGAGACATCAGCCTTGGAAGCTGTAAATCCCAACTGTAATAGTTTTGAGCTGAGGCGAGAGAACCATCTTGTGGCGCTGTTTAAGGCCATACAATGACTTGTCCAGCTTGCATATATAATCAGGATGGTGAGAGTCCACAAATCCAGGGGGTTGCTTCATATAGACATCTTCATCAAGAATACCATGAAGGAAAGCATTTTGAATGTCGATTTGGCGAATAGCCCATCCACGAGAAACAGCAAGAGACAGTAAGAGGCGAATAGTAGTAGGCTTGACAACAGGGCTAAAAGTGTCATCATAATCAATGCCATACTGCTGTTTAAATCCTTTAGCAACCAAACGAGCTTTGTACCGGTCAATAGAACCATCTGGTTTGTGCTTCAACTTGAACACCCATTTGCAATCAATAATATTAAGACCAGCACGTGGTGGGATTAAGTGCCATGTCTTGTTCTTGAGAAGTGCCTGAAATTCAGCATTCATGGCCTGCCGCCAAAGAGGGTGCTCCATAGCAATAGTATAAGAAGTAGGTTCAGAAGGAGTCTTGATTACAGAATATGTGACCGTACCATCTGTACGTTTCTTGGGCTGGTGAATATTGTGCTTTAATCGTGTGCCATACTGATGAGTAGGAGGTGCAGTATCCGGAGGAGAAGAAGCTGCCTCTTCTGGGGAGATAGCCGGAACCAGCGTTGATTGATCCGACACGGAGGACTAGACCGTGCGCTGCGCACTGCGAAGCGCGCCAGGGGATTGTTCCCCATCACCGGTACCTACGGCCGCAGGACAGAACCCGCTAGGAGCAGTAGGTATGGAGTCAGCTGGCGGAGAATCCTGGGCGCCAATCATTGACGAAGGAACCGAGAACGAGTCAGGCTGCACCGGCATGGAATTTTCCAACGCCAATCCCGGAGATGTTGCGGAAGGTGCTGCATCCAAAGAGTTAGCAGGCAAGTGTATATGCATATGATCACGCTCCAAATTAGTACTGCTATTACCCAATTGCAAGTTGCGTAAAACAGACAAATTATCATGAATTGGCTGTGAGGATTGGGAAGAGCTGGATGGTTGTCGCACGAATGGAAAGACATTCTCATCAAAGATGACGTCACGAGAAATATAGATACGGCCAGAATCAGTGTCAAGACACTTGTACCCTTTATGGAGTGAGCTGTAGCCTAGAAATACACATTCTTTTGAACGAAAAGAAAGTTTGTGTTTATTGTAAGGACAAAGGTGAGGCCAGCAGGCACATCCAAAAACTTTTAACAGGAAGTAGTTAGGAGGAGTATTGAAGAGCCGTTCTAATGGACACTTGTTGTCTATGACACGCGTGGGAAGTCGATTGATGAGATATGTGGCGGTAAGAAACGCTTCATCCCAAAACTTAAGAGGAATATGAGCATGAGCTAGGAGGGCAAGACCAGTTTCAACAATATGACGATGTTTGCGTTCGGCAGAACCGTTTTGTTGATGCGTGTGTGGGCAAGAAACACGATGTGCAATACCAAGCGAGCGGAAAAAGGAGTTGTGAATTTTTTGATATTCCCCACCCCAGTCGGATTGAATACACTTAATTTTAGTATCCAAAAGACGTTCAACATGAGCCTGGAATTGGAGGAATAGACGGGGAGCTTCAGTTCGATCACGCAGCAAATAGATCCAAGAAAATTTACTAAAATCATCAATAAAGCTGATATAGTATTTGAAACCCCCAGATCGAGGCGCAGTCCCGGACATCGAAAAAATCAACTCCAATGAAAGGAAGTCCGATGAATAGAACTAGTGTATGGTAACTGATGACTTTTGGCTAACTGACATGCATTACAAACTGGCAAAGGTGACTCACTAGCACACGGAATATTATTAAGCCGTAAAATGGACTGGACAACTTGGGATGAAGGGTGGCCAAGGCGTGCATGCCATTGGGCACGACTTGTAGATCTGCTCAGCAAAGCGTGGTTTAATGAGGTGGCATCGGATGGCCTGATAGGATAGAGGCCAGACTCACACCGCCCGTCCAGAAGACTTCTCCTCGACTGACGATCCTTGATAGAAAAATGCCAAGGGTGGTATTCAAAATAGACGTCATTATCACGAGCAAATTTATGAACATAAAGAAGATGTTTGGAAATTTCAGGCACATGTAAAATATTACGCAGGGCAAGAGGACGAGTAGCAGTATTAATCGAAGAATGACCAGTATGCAAAATACGCAAACCTGCTCCGTTGCTGACTTGAACTTGCTCAGCACCATGATAGCGCTCACGCACAGCCAGGCGATCCAGATCACTGGTAATGTGATCAGTGGCACCGGTGTCACAATACCAGTTGGAATTAACCTTGTATGAAGTAGTAGCCGCCAGAGCAGAAGAGGAAGGCTCCTCTTGATAAGATTCATCCATCCGGTACCAACACTTTATTGCAGTGTGACCGATCTTGCCACAGATCTGGCAGGAAGGATGGGAAGACGAGCCGCGACGGTCACCTGAAGGACGAGGAGGTGCGCCACCCCGAGTAGGAGCAGAACGCCCACGGCTACGATCACCACGACCGCGGCCGCGATCACCACGGCCACCGCGTCCAGCATAGTTAGCCGACGACCCGTGATCAAGCTGGAGCTCGGTCTGGTGTTGAAGTTGTCGAGCCTCAAACGCCATCAAATGCGCGAACACATCATCGAGCGTAAGCGGTTCACTCTTGGTAGTCATCGATGTGACGAACGGATCATACTCAGCAGGAAGACCGGCAAGAAGATAGGCGATCACCTCAGCGTGAGTCAGGGGGGCGTTAGTGGCAGCCAGCTCATTGGCCAACCCTGTGATCTTGCGGTAGTAGTCTGCAGCCGTCGAGTCGCGCTTCTTGGTCGTGGCAAGCTCCACACGGATCTGAACCGTGCGAGCACGAGTGGAGGAGGAGAACATCCGCTGAAGGGAGTCCCATGCCTCCTTAGACGAGGTAGCGATGACCACATCTCGAAGAACATCTTGATCATCGATGATAGCAGCCCGCTAAGAAGTTGTTGGTCTTGATCGTACCAGCGCTCATACGCCGGATTAGAGACTTGCTCGGCACCAACCGCCGTTGAGGAGGCGACCATCGTCGCTGGTGCCGGCAGGGTTCCATCTAGATAACCCATCAACTTCACGCTCCGAAGAAAAGGAAGGAGCTGGGCGCGCCATAGGAGGTAGTTGCTTTTGTTGAGGCGGATGGTAACCGCATGGTGCAGGGGAATTGGAGCAAAAACAGTTTGGGAAGAGGAGCTTGCGTGGGACATTGTGGAGGGGGAGGAGGAGGAGGAAGAAGAAGTCATGGTGGACATCTGAAAATTCCTTGGCTCTGATACCATGTTAGTTTGGTATGTGCTACCCCTACCAACTGGGGTCACAGCACCTTGTATATATAACAGATAAGTACATAGAGATTACATGCGTGATGTATGGTAACAACTACAAGGAAAATCAGGAGGCGCAGCTCCAGGAAATCAGGGGAGACACAGTTCCCAAAATAGAGGATTTCCCTACTATGAATAGATATAGACTTCTATCTTTAACACTTGGGACTTTTTATCTCCAAGGAGCTTGCTCCTAGAGGTTTTGCTTGTAGTGGAGGTTGTGCTCCTGTAATGGATGGCTATGGCTTCCAGAATGAAGCTTACACTAGGAGGTTTCGCGCCTTGTATGGTTGAGATGAGGATGCCTTCAGTATTAAGGCTTGCACTGAGGATGGCTTGGCTGGGGATGGTAGTGCTCTAAACTTATCCTCTTAACCGTGGAGTTTTATCTTTTTACAGGGGAAACTCACACTTTTACCACACGATATTTTAAAATACGTGCGTCTACTAATTTAATTAATAGGTATGTATAATTACCAGATGATGAACCTAATTTTTGTGAGAAGTGTCGATTTAGCCCCCGACAAATCTGGTATATTAGTGCACGATACCAAATCTTATGGAACTGACGATAATTATAATTCTTAATTCATTTACCTAATTTCATGCGCTAAATTTATTCTTATTCTTATATGTTTGCAACTAAAATGCATGGCATAACAAATAGAGTTCAGAAGAACGGAATGACACCAGGGTTTGTAATTTATATTCTTGAAATTTTTATTTTTGAAAATGTTATTGTTTATTTCTATAATTTACGATCAAAATTGTAATTAATTATTCACGCTCTAATTCATAGCACTCAACTTTTAATAGTTGAGTTGTAATATTAATTCTTTCCTAATTAGTTTGATTTAATTATGTGATTTGTTTTATTGTAATGACCTCATTTGCAATTAGTTATTTATGAAATTCGCAATCTGAATCGGTAACAATTGAATTATGCGATTCAACTTTATTAATCTATTTAATTAAGAATATTATTTTAATTTAATTAGCTCTTATGCATGGTTAATTACCAAGGTTATTTCAATGGACTTGTCATGCATTGCACCCCGCGCGCGCCCGCTGGTGCATGTGACGGTACGAGGCCGGGAGGCGCGCGAGCATTTATCTGAGGTGGGGTTGTGGTGGAGCAGGAGGTACATGTTGAGATATAGCATGATTTTTCGTTCTGTTTGTTTAAATATGATGGGGTTCTATCTTTTATGGGCGAATTCGAATCTCTCTAATGGATTCTTTAGTACAAATATGGCATCCCATTGTGCAAAAATATCAATCTAATAAAGATAAAAGAGAGTTTTACCTTCCAATATCCTTCGTGATTGTTCTTGCTATTCGATTGGTATATTGTATTTGATCTAGGACGGTTGTTATCGTTTTACAATACGTTATCAGCACGAATCTCTCCGAGGCCGATCAAGATCAGCCTGAATCAATCTACATTGTATCGAATTTCGACCGGTAGTAGGTAAGTTCGTGGCACGTATGTTAATCACATATGAATAAGTTCTTAATCCTGTAGATTAATTTCTCTTGTTCGCTAGATTACTAATTTGGCTAAAGTTTTAAAACATGAAACAGGAAGGGTCAGATATTACAATAGAAATATGTAAATAACAAATATTCAATATAACGTATGTAGATAGCAATATACCTGCATTGCAAGATATAATGATTAGTAATAGCTTGGTCAGCACAACTCTTGTTCCACGATAGAAGTACGGATTGCTTTCAAGCACCTTGAAATAATGCTTCTTGGTACATTTCTAGTCTGTGCTCATCATTACTAAAATGTGTAAGCTTCTCCTACCTTACAATGATTTAATTACGTACATATGATTGTGATCTTGCTATTTCACTTTCTATGATCAGGAATCTTTAGTGTTGTCTGTGTTATCTCTCTTATTAGTATTCAAGTATTCATGATGCTTTCTAAAATAGACTAAAAATACTGTCAAAAAAGGAATTCCTGAGTCCTGACTGGCCTTCTGCGAGGATGTGGTGGTTTTTTCTAGAACGACGGAGCTAAACCTAGTTTTGGAAGGCATTGCTTCAGGCCTTTCAGACAGGTTGCACATAATCTACTGAACACCTAATTAATCTAAATCTAGTACTTTCAATACACTGGCATTTTCTAATGGTATATTCTCCAATTCCTGGGGCATGAAAAATAAAAGATGACCCAATGATATACCCAGTCGTCGTACGTATGATTGAGGTGATGTCACAAGTGAAGATGATTTGCATAACCCACGGAGATGACAAACCTAGGATGAATATGATGGCAGATGTGTTGGCCAAGGTGTTGATGCTCTCAATTTTGCCTGTTCCTGCCGAAAGTGCTCGATGTGCTCGTTTCTGCCATGAGAGGATCTCATTTATGTAAGACAACGCTAAAGATGTATCTGTATACGGTCATTACAGATAGAGTTGTATCATCCCAGCTGTGATTTGTTATAATCAACGTGAGATAGAGTTGTATTATCCCAGATGTGATTTGTTATAATCAACGTGAGATTGTATCATCCTGGATGTGATTTGTTATAATTAATGTGAGATAGAGTTGTATCATTCATCGGTAGTTGAATCATCCACCGGTTTAATCAACGGCTAGAAGTTTTGTTTGTTCTGAGAAAGATCCAATGATTGTTATAATTATGTGTTTCTAGATATTTTACTTTTTTGTGAGAATTTCTTGAGTTTCTATCCTTTTTTTATTAGAGCTTCTCACCACCTACCATGAGCTTTTAGCAAATAATAGATTTGAAATATTAGGTTCTCATTGTCGCTGTTCGTCTGAAAATTAAAAAAAAAAAAAAAAAAGTTGGTCATGTCGGCTGCGCTGTAGTGTTGCCAGGGAGATTGGTATATATGCCACTTTCAATAAGTGGTATCGCTAAAATGCTACTCACGAAGCCACTTGTTAGGAGTGGTATTTTATCAATTTTTTCAGCTTTGCCGCCCCGCCGTTCGGCCGCGCCACACCGGCGCCTGTAGCGTCGCCGCCCCGACGCGCACGTAAAACGTTGCGGGTGCGTACGACACTGGGGGAGCGGGCGACCGGTTGGGGCCGGCCGGGCAGCGGCGACGCGGAAGGCCAACCTCGGCAAGCTTTCTATGCAGCGCTCGACATACGCGGCAACGGCATTGTGCGCCGGTGGTACGGTGTACTACTATGTCACTTGCGGCATTTTCCTAACCGCGTAACCGGTCGATCGGAACCGAGGGAGAAATTACTCGGACCGTGCGCCTGCTGCCAAGTTGGCTCGGTCCATCTGTACCGATCAAGTGTGTCCATTGGAAATCTCGTTAACCAAAGGCGGCACACGTGGCAGGTGCGTATGCAATAGGAAGACAGACAGAGAGGTGATGCTCTCAGACAGAGAAAAAGGTGGGTACGTTTCGCTGATGATTCAACTTCAACCGAAGAAAATCTCATGTTAATTTGGCAAAAATGTAAAACCTTCAACGAAATGATCGGACATGCGCTACCCTTCTCACATAAGATGCTTCTGTGCTTTTGTCTGTAATGAGATTGCAAGTCTTGTTGCTATTAAAATCTTCATGCCAAACCTACACGCAAGTTGATGCTTCTTCTACTTTAGTTGTCAAAGGCTACAAGTACATGCCATTAATTGCCGTAAGTTCTCAAGCAGGAAGATGCATGCTTTTGATCCACCGTTAATTATATGCGTTGCTGCTGCTTATGTCGAGAGATGGAGACCACCCTTAATTCGTGGAGGCAACGGGTGAAGCGGGCGCTGAAGTTACTATCAAATATGAAAACGGCCAGAGTATCACTTCTTCCTGACGTTAACTGCAGCACTGTGGGTTTGAAGAGGAAGCTGAACTTGCAACCTGCTATGAAGGCCTTTCTTTAGCACGCCAAAGGACTCATCTCCCTGCAATACTAGAATCTGATTGTGTTCCATGCGTTAAGAGCTTATCTTCTTTGGTTCAGGATGGATCCTTGTTGTCCCACAGCTTTAGGGACGTACGGTTTCATGATGAATGATACACATGAGTCCGCGGTGTGGTTAGCTGGAGTTCCTTCTTGTGTTGAGCACTTGGTGCTCACTGATTGTAATGCTCCCTTGCGTTCAGTAATGACTATCTCTTTTCCCTTGAAAAAAAACGCTACAAGCATCGCAATGAGCAAAAATGATTTTGCTTCAGCAAAACCGTCCGAACAGCAGTCGGGGTGCGTGTGTGATTTTTCCATAAACAGGTGCGTGCGTGCGTGCGTGCGTGATTTTTCCATGCATAGCATCTCGGTCAATTTGTCGAGTTTGAACTTTTGATGCCAATTGTTTCAGAGAGCACTGTGTGTACCTGTTTATGCGACAACGACTAGCGCTTGCAACGGCAAATAAGGCATGTGATCGAGAACGTCACTGCAATTGCCAGCAGGATATATACTACTGGGACGTCCCGTGTGAGATGAGCGAAAGTAGCAGCCAAAGTGATACGTTGAAAGTTGAGGCTAATAAGCCATAAGGCACGGAGCGATGCAGTCAACCTGGTTATATATCTTGCTTTGCCCGTTCGACGTTTCTTCAAACTTGTACAGCACGACCGATAGGTCGAACAATGGAATTCTCCATTGACTTCTCTGCATATGCTTTCTTGTTTCTTGACGATTCCTTCAGCGGAGTTTTTCTCTCTGAATTTCTACAAGGGGTGACGGTGACGACGGGGAAGAATTGTTCTGCCAGTTTGAGTATGAATGCCTCCCCAATCTCTGTCATTTGTCTGGTATCATTGGCCGTATTGAACTGCGAGCTATTCCATCTCGACGGAAGGGGACAGAGAAAAAAAAACTGAGAGGTGCTTCTATGCTCTTCCTTTTAAAAATTGCACAACTATTAAAGCATGAATGAAGGGTAGATGGTGATTACTTACCCCTTCGCTTGCTTCAAGATTTGTGCAACTTGTACTAGAAGGAAGAGCATAGAAGCACCTCTCAAAAAAACTAGGTTTTCGGGGAGGGGTGGAAGCAATGGTTCTTGGTCAAGCCGGAGCTAGCGGAGGAAGCAGGAACCCAGCAAACTCTGTCGGCAAGGGGAGAGGGAGCTCGGAGGTTTGGAGGAGAGAATGAAATGAAAGGGGGTGATCGGCGGCGATGATGAAGTTACTAGTCCCCTGAAACCGGTGGGAGGAGTGGAACATCACAGAAGAAGAAGCAGCAGCAGCTGAAGCTGGAATATGCAAAAATGCCAGAGGAATCACTGCGGCCGGCTAAAGGGTGCAGATCCAGAACAAAATAAAGCAGCTTTAGAGAAGGAAAGGTGCGTAGATTTGGTAGACATGCGGAGGAAGCCCTCTCCTAGTGTTGATCATGTGTTCACGCAAGAAACGAACGATTCTCTGCTACAACCGTTCGCGGGCGACGAAATAAAGTGTGCCTTGGGTGGGCATAGGGGACCTAAGGCGCCGGGGCCCGACGGCATGCCTTCAATCTTGTACAAGAAATTCTAGAATATATATTCTTGGCCACCGGGTTAAAGAAGAGGTATTGGCTGTGCTAAATGCTGGGGAGATGCCGCCTGTTTGGGATGAAACAATGGTTGTTTTCATCCCCAAAGGTCAAGTCTCCAGAGAAGTTAAAAGATCTCAGGCACATTAATTTGGATATATATATATGTAACGTCCTTTACGAGCTGGTCTCAAAAGTTCTTGCAAGTTGTTTGAAGAAAATCATGCCGGATACCATTTCACCTTCTCGGGGTGCGTTAAATTGTTCCGGGGTCGGCTGATCACAGACAATGTCCTCGCCGCGTATGAGACGATGACCCATTATATGCACAATAGGAGAACGGCCATGGATGGTAGTGCGGCTATAAAGTCGGATATGATGGTATGGAATTTCCTGGAAGCCACGATGAGGAGAGTGGGATTTCGAGAGAGATGGATCTGGCTGATAACGAAATGTGATTCTACGGTCTCTTACCGTACGTGTTAAAGTGAACGGAGAATACTCCAAGAAGTTTGCTCCCCCTACGGGGGCTCTCCCAAGGCGACCCTTTTGTCACCATATCTATTTGTCTTACGTGCTGAGGCTTTGTCCGCGATGTTGAAACGACCTGAAGAAGATGGTGGTATCGAAGGGATTAAGATCTGTCCTGCTGCTCCTTGTATAAATCATCTCTTCTTCGCTGACGACTCTCATATATTAATGAAGATTAACCAATCAGCTCTGAACAAGCTCGGCCATATTCAATGTGTACGAAGATTGTTTGGGCCAAACGATAAACTAGGATAATACTGTTAAAAAAATTTCAGCGAGGACACCCCGTGGAATCAGAACACAGATCACTATGCCAGCCAAGAGCCAGCCTGTGCAGCCCAAGAGCTGGCCGGCGCTCAATCTCTGTCTCAGCATCAACCTGGTCCGAAGAATCTTCTGTCAGCCAACCTTTTTGTATTCAGCCATGAAACACTGACTTGAGTGACAAGGCAATAGACTCTACTTAATTTTTAGAAACCAATTCGAACTTTATACGGAAACTACCGAGATTCGGATAGGACAAACATATCATACTGTATATTAGTATAGGAATCAAAGGGGGTTGAATAATTGCGCGGAAGCTAAAATTAAATTTTTGATCTACTAAAAATTCAACCCAATTCGGAATCAAATAATTGTTTCGTATTCAACAAAACACAGAGTAGATGCGTTCGGTAAATCGTGAATTCCTAGAGATCTAGTCGTCGGATTGACCTGAAATCTTAACATAAGAAACTAGATTCCAATACAAATCTAAAAAACAAGAATCAGCTCGATCGGACTTACGGATCAAAAGTTATGAACTCCGCAAGCTTGCTGTGACAGATTATGCGAGAATAGATCTAACCTTAATTCCCGAAAATCCAACCGTCGGATTGATGTGAAATTTGAACGGTAGAAACTAGAATCAATTTAGAAACTAACCCAATAAGAATCACCTAAATCGGATCTACGCATCAAAAGTTATAAGCTTTGCAAGTTGACTGCATCAATAACGACGAGAATTGATTAAATCCTAATTTCGTGATTAAACAAAATCTACAAAAGATTAACCAACAAAACTTTGAGGAACACTAAATTAATGCCCTGGATGAACAGTAAATCGTGATTACTGTAGCCACACCAAGGATTACTGTAGCAGGTACTGTGAAAGGAGGAAAATCTAATTTTTATTTCTTCTGGCTAGTCTAGTTACAGTACTTCCAACAAAAAAGTACAAACCCTAATGCCTAGCTCACAATAAACAGAGGACACCTCCCCCTATTTATAATGAGCAAACCTAAAGAGTTTGTATACAGATACATGCATGTATATCCACCTGGCCCAATTACATATGGCTCAATATATATATGCATACAGCCCAAAATTCACGCATGCACACGTACGGCCCACCTGCCGCTACCGCGTGACTCACTCGTCTTCACGTGCACCGTTCTCTAGTCCGAACATCCCGCATGACATCATTGACCACTAGGACCTTGGTTCCTCTCTGAACCTAGTCCTGAACCTCAATTACTCCGTGAACCTAGTTTCGGTCCCGTCACCGACCACGTTCGACTTCAAGCAACCCCTGCACATGAACAAACACAAAAGCGTGTACAAGCACAAGTCCACAACTTGACTCAAGATTAATCCATACAACCATTCACATGAGCGTATTGCATCAAGCAAAACAATTACTATGCTATCACAAGCATATCAAATAATTATCTGAAACAACACATGCACATGCACCATATATGCCATAAACACGACCACTTTACAATACCAAATTCATCACAAAGCCAATTTATCAACTCATGATTTCACACATGAGAGGTGAACCGACTTTAAACTCTAGAGTACTTAGAGCTCAGCCGGCCGGCGCTTGGGGTGCCGGCCCCATTTAAAAGGGCAACCTCTCCTCTCTTTTTTGGCGTACTTTTCCCAACACCCCAACGTAATTTCGGCGTATTTCAACATTGGAATAGTTCTTTAGCGGTGAAACCTTATCGCAGGTTCCGGAGCTCTTCTTCGCTTCTGTAAGACTGGATGGAAATGGCGCACATACATTCTTTACTTGCAAGGCAGTCAAACAGTGTTGGCATTGCCTCCAATTAGAAGATGCTCGGCTGAAATTGCTGGAATGCCCGAATGTAAAAATGGCTTTCTATTGCATCTGGAAGCTTGAACAGAAAGTACAACACCAGGTATATGGGTCTTGTTATGGCAGTGGTAGTCGGCAAGAAACAAAGCTATTAATTACAGGTCAATACAGGAGAAACACCGAGGAGATTTGCAGTTCAGTGTCTTCTTTCTGTGCCGAATTTGAGAAACTGCAGTAGCAGTCCCGACAAACCGGAACCACGCAAGATGGAAGGGAACCTCAGGCCCCTTCTACGAAGTAAATTGCGATGGTTCTTGTTATAGCAATCCCGGTGGTGGAGATTGGGGGTTTCGTAATCAGAAATGAGCATGGTGATGTTTTGGCAGCAGGAGCAGGCCGGTCTTCTACCGAAGCTGTTACATGCTTTTCGTGCTGAAGTCATAGCAAGTGTTGAAGCAATCAAGTGTGCAAACCAATTTGGTATGGAGAGAATTATCCTGGAATCGGATGCTACGAGTCCGGTCAGAGTGTGCGTGAATGTAATAGGGTACGTAGCAGACTGTTTGGCTACTATTGGTGTTGGTCTTGTGATAAATGTATCTAAGCTTTGGCTAGACTGCACTCCAGTCTTTGTTGTTAGGAAACCGGATTCGTATCCGATATGGACTCTTCCTTATCTCTAAGCAGAACCGCTATATATAGGAGGCAGGGGGTCACCCCATTGTACATAAGCATACAGAATAATAAAGCAGACCCGTTCCTCCTCATATTGTGTCTCTCGCCCTCTCTCTCTGTTCTCCAGTATAGATCTATTAGGCAACCCCGGACTATTCGATAGCGAGGTTGTCTAACACGTTATCAGCACGAAGCTCTACCGGAGAAAGATTGAAAGGTGAGAAAAGACAAGAAGCGAAGGATCATCGACGACGACGAACGTCTACTACCGGCGATTGATCGCCCGATCCGATCTGCAATCAACTCGCCATCAAGCCGGCATCCACTCGGATTGCCGAAAGAAAAGTCCTACGCGACTCTATCCTACGCGATAGCCTACCGAAGAATAAATTGAGAATCGGTAAGAATCAAGTGATTGAATCTAATCGCTGTTCTTAGTCTATGAATGCATCTAAACATCTCAGAGCACGGTTACACACGGCTACATGATGATCCTACATGGTGATTACCGTACTTTGCATGAAGCAACAAGACATGGCACGAAGCCATCTACCGCAGATGAATTTGGCATAGGCACGGCCATTACAGATCGGCATGAAGCCGTCGCTCAAATAAAAAAGAAAAAAGAAAATGCATCGCATCACAATCTTTGGCATGAAGCCATCGCGAATACTTCCTCAATTGCGCTAAGCGCACCGCCCGCACTGCCGCCGCCTCTGGCGATGCCGACGCTGTGGCCCCGTGATCGTCGCGTGTTCGGCCGACGCAGATGCAGCGTTTAGCCGACGCCGATCGCCAACCACGCTGCGTGCATGCAAGACACCTCGATCCGCACGGCCGGCTTGAGTCACCGCCGCGCTACGACCGGCCGCTCGCGCGCCGCTACGACGCTGGCATTGACTTCAAGGCGCCAAGATCGCGATCGGCTAGAAGCCGCTTCACCGCGAATCGCTGGGCCCGCAGCCCCACCGCTGACCGACCTCGGCTGCCGCGCTTGCAGACGCAGACGGCGCTTCGCCTGGCCGTTTCGTCGGCCGAACTCGCACCGGCCGCTGGCGTGGCCGTGACTGCTCCCGCCAACTCACAGACAGTGCAGTGACGCTGACGCCATTGGCCGGAAGCCGGGCCGGTTACGCCGGCCGACGCTGAAGCCGCCGGCAGAACCAAGTTGGCCGCGCGTGCCTCGTCCGCCAGAATGACTCCTTCCGCTTGCCGCTGCCGCCATAAGCCGCCAAGGTCGATACGCGCCACGAGCTATCGACCGATCAGAACAAAAGGACACGAAGTCCAAGTACCAGGAAAAGAACTTGGACATGAAGTCCAAGACAAACAGATCGGAACCGACTTGTTGAGAGCCAAATTGAAATCAACTTGGGGCACGAGAGGGCAAGGGGAAATTACCCCTTTGCCCTCCCCAATTTCCTTATTTCTTTTACTATTTTCTTTTCCAGAAAATTGATTAGAAATTCAGGAAATTAATCAGAAAATTATGAAAAATATGAAAAATAGCTAGAAAATTCCAGAAAATTGTATGGCTCTGTTTTAATTTGTACTTAGCCTTATTTTCTGCTTTTTGCATGAATTTTTGCAATAATTGCCTGTTTAGAATACCGAAAATTCATGAGAATTTATTTTCGTATTTATGAATTTATGAATTATGTCATGTTGATATTTGCTGAAATTAAATTTTTCTGTTGTACAAGAATTACGAAAATTGCTTGGAAATTAGCAGAAATTATGAAAAGTGCTAGGAAAATTCCAGAATTTTTCATATGGCATAAAATGAGAACATGAGTGGTTGGGATTTGATTTTGGTAATGAATAAACAGACATGAGACAATTGGTGTCTAGGAAAACACACATGAGGCTTGGTTCTTTAATTGGCACCGGAAGCGGGAAGTGCTCCCTCCTCATGTGAGCCCTAGGGGCAAAGTTGACTGGCCAAGAGTCGAATTGACGAGATATTCGTTACTGTTTCGCTCCCAACCAACAAGAATTATATCGCTTGTAATTAGACTTATGCCATGTTTAATTCATGTTGAAATTTATTTTCATTTATCAAGTGATGCTGAAAATTGCTTGTATAATTAATGTAAAATTGCCAAATACTAAGAAAAATTCGGAAATTTCTAAGAATTTATTTCGCATTTATGAATTTATGAATTGTGCAATTATTGTTTATTCTGAATTTATGAATTGTGCAATTATTGTTCGTTCCATGCATTGTATTTATTGCTTTAATATAATTTATTATGAAATTCAAGCACGCCGCAAGACGGCCACCGTCGCGCCAGAAGGCCGACGCGCGCATGGAACTGAATGCACCACGCGCATGAAGCCGCGTTAAAATCGATCGCACGAAGCCGATCGTGCATATGAATCTGATCGTTTGCACGAAGCCGATCACCTACATGCACGTAGTTGTATTTCTGAATATTTATGAATCTGTGTATATATGAATTTTGCAGTTATGAATACTGTATTTATGAATCCTGCATTTATGAATCTCGCACTTATGAATTTTGCATTTATGAATTCCGTACTTATGAATCTTGTACTTATGAATTTTGCATTTATCTTTGTATATATGAATCTTGATATTATTGCTTTCTTTTAGTTTGCTGGAAACTCATGAGAATTCAATTATGCATTTTATTGAATCTAGCAGCCATTTCCTATTAGATTGCACGCAGTAATCTAATGGAAGAACCTTATGAATGTGCAAAGGTGTGGCATTATCTAACGTGAGTTTTTGAAGAACTGACATGAATTGTCAGAATTATCTCACATAGACATCAGATTGCATAATGAATAGTAAGCTCTCGAAGAGCATACTTTTTCTCATGAATAGAATTACAATTTATTCTTTATTCCAGTATTCTTTATTTACAAGCAATTTTTGAATTACTCAGCCACTGTATGATTAGAATTATTTTTCTTTTCATCTAGAAATCGTGTAGCGCCCAATGGAGGAAATATGCATTGTTGATAGTGGCACAACAAATACCATCTTAAGAGAGTCGAAATACTTCCAGACGATCACGAAGAACGCTGGAAGGATTACAACTATCGCAGGAAGCGATACGCATATAATAGGCTCAGGAAGAGCCACAATTATATTGCCAATGGGTACAACTTTGGTAATTGAAGAAGCCCTCTTGTACCCTGAATCAATTCGCACTCTCTTAAGTTTCAATTATAGACCATCAGCCTACAACATCCATTCACCTATGCAACTAGTGCAAGGGGTCATCCCGAAGATTTCCCATCTTAGAAATTTTGGTTGTATGGTATATGTACCTATACCACCCCCACAGCAGACTGCAATGGGCCCTCTCCGCAAGTCTGGGATATACGTTGGTTATGAGAGTGCATCCATAATCAGGTATTTGGAACCCATGACTGGAGACTTGCATACGACCTCGATTCGCCGATCAGATCTTTGACGAGGACCGCTTTCCCGTCATTAGGGGAGAGAATCAACCATTGGATGAAAAATGCCGGAAATAATATGGCATTCCATCGGATCCCAGCGCATGACCCTCGCACTAATGAAGCAAATCAAGAAGTCGAGGAAGATAATTGATTTGCAGAATTTAGCAAATGAAGCTACTGATCATTTTTGTGATCTCAAGAGCGTGGTTAAGTCGCATGTACCAGCAAGAAATGCACCAGAGAGGGTGGAAATACCAAAGAAAGCGAAGGTATCCTCATCCTGCTCAGAGGCCTCAAAGAAAAAGAACAGAAATCGGCTTCTCAAACCCAAAGTACCGGAGACGTCTGGGAAAATCGGGCAAGAGGACTTACCACACCAATCACAAAAGTGCCCCAAAGCAAGAAGGGGAGCCAGTTGAGACTGGCACTGGAAAGAAGCTCGTGGGAAAGGCAATTCCAGATCTGAACCTTCCATTGGAAGAAGTCACGGAAATAATGTGTGCGCACACATTGGCGGAGAAAAACTAAAGGAACTTGCTCCTGGAATGGGAAATAGCAATGAAGAGCAAGTAGAAGTGCACGAAGCACCCCATGATGAAATGGCCATAAACTTTGTAATAACGGGAGAATCAATGAATAGAGCAACAGCCAATGTCGATGCATACTTTGCAAAGAAGATTGCCACGATCATTAATCATGATCCCGAGCCCGCATCTCTCGCAGAGTGCAAGAAAATGCTCGATTGGGAAGATTGGAAGAAGGCAATCACCGCAGAGTTAGTCTCTCTGAACAAAAGAGAGGTGTTTGGGCCTGTGTGCCGCACGCCTCCCCATATAAACCCCGTAGGTCACAAATGGGTTTTTGTTCGCAAGAGAAACGAAAACAATGAAGTTGTAAGGTACAAGGCAAGGCTTGTCGCTCAAGGTTTCACTCAACGTCCTGGGGTTGATTATGAAGAAACCTATTCTCCGGTCATGGGTGGAATTACCTTTAGATACTTGATCTCAATGGTAGTCAACTTGAAGTTGAAAATGAAGCTAATGGATGTTGTCACAGCATATTTGTATGGAAACTTGGATTCGGAGATTTATATGAAAGTACCGGAAGGTATCCCTATCCCGAACCAAGACAGAGAAAACAGAAACCTATACAGTGTGAAATTGGAGAAATCACCGTATGGGCTAAAACGATCGGGAAGAATGTGGTACAATCGTTTGAGTGACTTTCTCTGCAAGAAAGGCTACACGAACAGCGAAGATTGTCCATGTGTATTTATACAACGATCCACGAATGGATTTTGTATAATCTCCGTCTATGTAGATGACTTGAACATCATTGGGACGGATGAGGAAATTGAAGAAGCATGCACATACTTGAAATCTGAGTTTGAAATGAAAGACTTGGGTAAAACCAAGTTCTGTTTAGGCTTGCAGCTTGAACATGTCCAAGGTGGAATCTTGGTACACCAATCTTCCTACACGCAGAAAGTGTTGGAGAAATTTAGTTTTGAAAAGGCATACCCCGCAAAGACCCCAATGGTCGGAAGGTCACTCCAAGCAGACCTAGACCCGTACAGGCCTAAAGAAGAGGGGGAGGAAGTCCTGGGAGCGGAATTCCCATACTTGAGTGCAATTGGAGCGCTCATGTACCTTGCGAATAGCACTAGGCCTGGACATTATGCGTTCGCTGTGAATTTGCTAGCCGATGACAAAGGCGTAACCCACCAAAAGGCATTGAAAAGGGGTGAATGACATCTTCCGTTACCTTCAAGGAAGCAAAGACCTCTGCTTGTTTTACAGAAGAAACAATGAATTGAATTTAGTTGGCTACGCCGACGCTGGGTACCTATCGGACCATCTTGGCAAGTCACAACCGGGTATGTTTTCCTTTGCGGTGGAACAGCAATTTCTTGGAAGTCGCTCTAAGCGGACTCTTGTCTCGACGTCGACTAACCACTCGTAAATCATTGCATTGTATGAAGCCTCTCGGGAATGTGCATGGCTTGAAGAATGGTTCACCACATCCGAAGTCATGTGGTGCGAACATGGAACAAACCCCACTATTATCTATGAAGATAATGCAGCTTGTGTTGCACAAGTACAAATGGGATATGTGAAGAGTAACCTTACAAAGCATATCAACCCTAAGTTCTTTTATGCTCATGAAATGCATAAGATGAACGAGATAAAGATACTGCATACTAAGTCGTGTGAAAATCTCATGATTTATTCACTAAGTCACTCCGGCATCTTCCTTTGAAAGATGTATTAGAGGAATCGGGATGATGAGGCTTAGAGAAGTGCAGATTTCAGGGAGATTTTTCACATACTCCTACATAAATCTCAAACATGAAGTTTGAGTACCCAACGTAAATCTTGAAGATTAACATTGAAGTTTGGGTGGATTGTACTCTTTTCCTTAAGTAAGTTTTTCATTGAAGTTTTCTTACATAAGGTTTTTGATGAGGCAATCCGTGCAACACAGCAAGCGTGTGCTATGTACTCTTTCTCCAATTATTTTTCCCACTGGGTTTTTATGGAGTTTTAATGAGGCATATGCATCTCGCAGTGAAGAGTCCAAGGGGGAGTGTTAGGAAACCGGATTCGTATCCGATATGGACTCTTCCTTATCTCTAAGCAGAACCGCTATATATAGGAGGCAGGGGGTCACCCCATTGTACATAAGCATACAGAATAATAAAGCAGACCCGTTCCTCCTCATATTGTGTCTCTCGCCCTCTCTCTCTGTTCTCCAGTATAGATCTATTAGGCAACCCCGGACTATTCGATAGCGAGGTTGTCTAACATTTGTTACCGATCGATTTGGTGGCCGCCTGGCCGGTGATTTAGCCGGACCAATCGTTTAATGGAAGTTTTTTTTTTTAAAAAAAAAGAAAAATAGGGCAGGAGTTCTGGCAATACACTGAGAAGAAGAGGGTGAGCATCAGAACGCTGGTGGACGATGGCGCAACCGCGCTCCTAGTTCTCAATTTAATGGAAGTTTCATTCCATGTAAAATAAACTACACCTATACTTACAATGTTAGTAAATAAATAGATATATCCAGCAAACTTATACTCCTAACACTCGAGGCAATCTTTGTCTTCCAAAATAAAAACTGCACCAGCTTCACCTATAAATATAAAATTTTCCAAGAACAAGGTGACAACTGCAGGCGCCAGGTTTACTCGTCTCCAGGGCCGGCAGGTGCATTGTCCATTTTCTTAACAACCAAAGTACTAATTTTATAATGAGTTCGTTGTCGAGGAATTATATAACAAAAGTCATGTTCTCTTTGCAAAACCTCTCGATCAAAACCGCAGGAACAACAAATAAATAACCAACGGAATCTCAACAAAAAAAAAAAAAAAAAAAAAACTCTGCCCACAATTGGTTACAATCCCTAAGATATCAACACTTTGATTACTCACGAATATCAATTAAACTAGTTAGAAAAGAAATCGGGTGACGCATCTACGTCTGCAGTGCCGCTCAACGTAAAATCTAAACATCAGCGAGCAGCATCCACGCGCTAGAGGTGAGCATTGTGCCGTGTGGGACCGGCTCGGCACGGGTCTATCATGCTTCATGATTCAGCTGGGCGGTGATGGCCCAACCTGGCTCGCCTTCGGCAAGCCCAGGCACGATCTATTTGCGTTTTGTATATGCTTCATGCTGTACCGGTCTAGGTCCGACCCATTTACACTATTGCGATGAGAAGAAATGAGACGGAGACACACATTGCTCAATCTCTTTTAGTTCTCTCTCGCCCATTGCTCCCTCTTGCAGGTTTCTCTCTCTCTCGTCCATCTCTCTCAATCTCTCTCGCCCGTTGTTCCCTCTCTCAGTTCTCTCCCCCTCTCTCGACCGTCCCTCTCAATCTCTCTCTTGCCTATTGCCTCCGGTCATCTGTAGAAAGACCAACAATATTTTTTCTCTCCGAAAAAATCATCAGACTCATAACCTCGATAATATTATAAATCTAGTGAAATAAAACCATTATAGATAAATAACATACTATAGCCATCAACAACAATGAAATTGCGACAGTAAATATGTGCCCGTGCTTCCACCATGCCGTGCCGGCACAAACCCAACACAGCCCGTGTTACAGTATCATACCGGCCCGGCACAACCCCACCCCTATACCGTACTGAATTTTAAACCGTACCGAACCACCGCGCCTTGAACAGACCAAAAAGCCCGATCAAAATGCCCGTCTCTGTCCACCCCACGAACCCGCTTGTGAGTTGTGATACCAGGGGGAGAGAGAGAAAAACAGCGCAGCGGTTTCTTAACGAAGTGATTAGACTACACTGCTAGGGTACTAGCTTCACTCCACTTGCTTAATTAATTGTGTCACCGTACGGCTCACGCAACCGGATGCGCCGCGATAGCTGCATTAGCCACGTATCTACGAGTCTACGACAAGACTGCCTTATATAACCGACCGGTCGTATCAAACGGCCGGCCGTCTCCTCTCCTACGCTCCGTCAACGTCTAAACGGGAAAAGCGCGGAGGAGGGGACCCCGCGGAAGGGGACTAGGCAGTCATTTGTGGCCTCGCCACGCACACGTGCACTCACCCGATTGGCCTGGACGTCTCACTGACAGTGACGTGCCGGGACGCGATTGGTGCTCGTATTCCGTCGTACTTGGGCCGTCCGGAAAGGTCCCCGTGAGACGGCCGAAAACCGTGTCGAAAAGCCGTTAAAGGGGACGTTACGGACGGGCCCGCCCCGCATAAACGTGCCGGCTGTGGCACGACTGCTTATCACCATTAAATCCTCCGGCTGCGGGGCCCACTGGAGCCCAAGGGGTGGGCCCACCGAATTAAAAGCGGACGATGTAGTCACTCCGTCCAGAAATTTTTTTATGATTTTATTAATATATATATATATATCATATTTTATATTTTAATTTAAAATTAATATGATGTTCGATCATATCACTAATAAATATGTATTTTTATTTTATATTCTCTATATATATGCATTGGGTATAATGCTTATAGATAATAATTAGAAGTAATATAGTTATTTTTAATAGCTTCTTTATGTACATTGGATATAATGATTATAGATGATAATTAGAAGTGATATAGTTGTTTTTAATAGTTTTTTGTCGTTGTGCTAAGGAAAAAATATACCTGTAAACTTAAAGGATGTTTTTTTTTGCTGCTTCCCGCCATGCACCTAACATAGAGGGAAGGTTTCAACTTGTGATAAATAACGTTGTTTTTGTTAGCAGAGAGCATTGTCTTTAGCTACCTAATTAGGTTCCATCGCATTCTAAATCTAGTGGCAGCTGGACTCCAGTCCATAAAAAATAGGAGTAGTACTACCAATTTTTTGAAGACCGTGTAAGTACATATTTACAAAAAGTTAAGAAAAGAGGTGTACTAGATTAATGATTTCTTCGAATTGGTAATTAGCTTCCACCTTTTGGGGCAGAAAATTGGAAATGGAGCAAGTGAAGTCAGGTTTCGTGTTATACTCTTTCTGATTCATAGAAATTACTAAGTAATTCCACGGTGTTTTCTTATCTTGGGAGTTGGGAGTACTTGAATTTCTATACCTTCAATGTGCCTCATGATTTGTGCTCTGGCTTCATCTTCGACAATGACGGTCGTTTTTCCACGACGGTTCTGGTAAGTTGGGGCTCAAGTTTACTTTAATTAGGATAGAGATTCACCGGTGCCTGAGACATAGAGGGAGGAGTGTGGTGGGGAGCAGACTAGTGGAAGGCAATGACAGTGCCACCAGCCATTGGTCAGAGCAGGGCAGTAGGCGGTGGAGGTTGGCAAGGGGCAATGTGTATGGAGTGGTTAGGAGGTGATGGGGGTGGTGGCAGATCCAGTAGTACAGGGGAGTAGGGGCTCGCCGGAGATAAGGAAGAAGGTGGCGGTGTAGTCAAGACGGAGAGAGACGGCCAGTGGTGGCATCGGTGCTTGTGTAGGGTGGGTAGTAGCGACGGTAAAGGCCGGACTAGGGACGGTTAAGGTTTGGTAAGAAATGGAGGAAGGTAGGTTTCCATAAAAATGGGGGAGAGAAAGGAGATTTGTTGGATATAGATCGAAAGGTCACAATTCGAGTATAGAAAAGCACTCAATTACTTGGTAGGCACCTCATTGATTCATATAGGAGACAAAAACCTTGCTGTCTTGTGAATGTATTTCCTCTCACTGAGGTCGTGATGTTTGATTTTTCCGTGACGAAATCATATATCATGAATCAGACGGCAGCTGTCTTTCAATGTTAGTAATTGCTTGCATTATCCGACCTTATGGGCATGCATTATTGGTAATAGTGGCCACTCAAAATACTCCGTCCGCCCAAATTTTTAGAACATATTTTTTAAATGATTTTATCTATAAATATAAGGTGTAATTCATGTTTCAATGGAAATTAATATGATGGCATCTTAATACCGCTAATAAATATCTAGATTGACTTGATGTTCTCCACATACATGTATTGAACATAGTGTTTAGACATAATAATTAATGTTAGTCTCATCATTTTTAATATCTCATTGTTTTATATATTCAGAAAAAAATACCTCCTATAAACTTGACGAGGAGAGTACACTAGTTTCCTATCAAAGCAACTGTAGCAGCATTAGCACTCGATAACCTCTCCCTTAAATGAAAGCTGCCCCCAATCAACCGCAATGGCAGGTGACATTTGGTGATCGACTTCCTCACTTAAGTACCGCAATTAATCTAAATTTCCCACTTCAAGTCCTTTACAAAGAATACTCGCTGCTTATGAAATTATCCTCTTTTCAGGTTTCAAAAAAAGAAAAAAAAAAACAAATCCAGAACAGGGAATCCAACAAAACTAAACCCCACCTTGGTCCAACCAAAGGTTATCATTACCTCCCCAGAAAAGTTCCTGTTCTACCCTCCATCATCAGGAGCTCAAATTTCATTAATCATTATCAGATTTATGATTATAAATCTGATAATAACCTATATATCTTCTACATTTGCCATAACATGTGAACTCTTATCGGTACAAAGAAAATCAACGATGCAACTACGTTGAAAAAGGCCTATCTGGAAGCAATTCGAGAAAGCTTGTCTGACTTCTTGATGCATGAGCCATGAGGTCATAGCTCCAGAAAGCACATTTCACTCTGCGTAATTTGTGAAACTTGAGCATTCTATTAGTTGATTAAATTTGTGAATTGTAACTGCGCATTTCATTAGTTAATACAATATTTGAGTTGATTTTCGAAATGGTTGTGTAATCTGTGATATATTGGTTAATATAATATTTGAGTTGGTTTCAAAAGTAGTTATGCAATCTGCTTGCGATATAATATGTGCAATATAATTTACTTGTTATATAATCTTTGTAATCTGCTTGTTTCAGAAGGCATGGCTAGCTTTTCCTAAAGCTAGCCAATAAACAGAATAATATTTATCAGTAAAATCTAATATCATAGATGATTCTATACTAGAATCGTCTGTGGTGTAGCCCTCATCATAGACGGTTCTTTACTAAAAACGTCTGCGATGTGAGTTTCACTGACGATTCAAGAATTGTTTATGATACATCGTTGTCATCACTGACATATGTTTACAGATGGTTCACAAAACCGTTTGCTCTCAATTTCGCCGCAATGTCTGGTTGAGTCCATCCTAGGCCACACCGTGCATCTACTATCAAGCTTGTCTTACATCACGCATTTGATTTCACTACCGTTGTTTGTGTTGCACGTCTACCACGCACTATGAGAGGAGATTGTTGTGATAAGTATTATATTTTTTAGTAATTAATTTGTGTTGTTATAGGATGGTTTTTGTTTTTTGTTTTTTATTAAATATTTTTTTAGAGGTGGAAAAGGGATATAAAGAGAATTGGGTGTGTTGAAAATGTATAACCTTTTCTTTAGTTCTGACAAAGTATATATTACCACTTATGAATGGGTTCTTTTTTAATCATAAAGATATAATGTGATGGGCTTTGTGTTCTCGGAAAAAAAACGTGACGAGCTTGCTGGTTAAACAAGAGGATATAATGGTAATAAGAGAAAATTCCGGTGTCCCGGTCCGGTAGGATCCGAATATTCCGCTAGCCCGTAGCTCGCTTTGTGTCGTTAAATAGGCCACCGTTCCTTCCGATGGAGCTAACCCGAAAAATCACAGCAAAATTACTGAACTATGAGCGGGGAGCTGAAGAGGGACTACGAGATTGGCGAGGAGATCGGTCGCGGCCGCTTCGGCGTCGTCCACCGCTGCACGTCGCGTTCCACCGGCGAGGCCTTCGCCGTCAAGTCGGTCGACCGGTCGCAGCTCGCCGACGACCTCGACCGGGAGCTCGCGGAGCTCGAGCCCAAGCTGGCCCAGATCGCCGGCGCGGGCAACCCGGGCGTGGTGCAGGTGCACGCGGTGTACGAGGACGAATCGTGGACCCACATGGTGATGGACCTCTGCTCCGGCCCGGACCTGCTCGACTGGGTCCGCCTCCGCCGCGGCGCGCCGGTGCCGGAGCCCGTCGCCGCCGCCGTCGTTGCGCAGCTCGCCGAGGCGCTCGCACTCTGCCACCGCCGCGGGGTAGCCCACCGCGATGTCAAGCCCGACAACGTCCTCCTCGACGTCGGGGAGGGCGACGCCCCGCGGGCGCGGCTCGCGGACTTCGGGTCGGCCGCGTTGGTCGGCGCAGATGGGGGTCATGCCGAGGGGCTCGTGGGGACGCCCCACTACGTGGCACCCGAGGTGGTGGCCGGCGGGGAGTACGGCGACAAGGCGGACGTGTGGAGCGCCGGGGTGGTGATGTACGTGCTGCTCTCCGGCGGCGCGCTCCCCTTCGGCGGCGAGACGGCCGCAGAGGTGCTGGCGGCCGTGCTGCGGGGCAGCGTGAGGTTCCCGCCGAGGCTGTTCGCCGGCGTGTCGCCGGCCGCCAAGGACCTGATGAGGCGGATGATGTCCCGTGACTCCTGGAGACGTCTCTCCGCCGAGCAAGTCCTCGGTAAGCAGTTAGCACACACCAACCAACTTGTACCTCTCAGAATCCCCCCCCCCCCCCTCCCCCTCCTCTCTCTGAACCTGCAAATATCCCTAGTATTTTTCTTCACTTTTAACTTATTTTTGCTCTCATTTTTTATCCAGGAAATAACAATTTTGTTGTTGTTGTGTTGTTTGTAATGCAGGTCACCCGTGGATCGTGAGCGGAGGAGGATCCCGAGCGATGGAGCAGCCAACATGAACGGCCGGGTGAGAGGCGCAGGCGCGCAGCAGAACAGAGGCAGAATAGTTGACCGTGCCGTAGAGATACGGTGAGATATACCGACGATGTCTATACGTTTTGTACAAAGCGAGTATGCGACAGGTTTGCTGCAGATAGTACCGGTATTACACTAGAGTACTCGAGTAATCCAAGAAGCAGCAGCAGCTCTTGGGCTTCTTTTTTCCCCTCGGTTTTAGGCTGCTCTTTTTCTAGAGAGCGCTTTTTTTGTTGTAGTTGTAATTTTGATGATGATGATGCTGGTAGCTGAATGTATATATTCTGACGTAAATCTTGTACAAATGGAGTTGAATAAGAACGGCCTTGCGCTTGCTTTCCTGTAGTTCAAAGCTTCGAGCTTGTCATGCGCCTTTCGGCCGGTCCACGGCATGGGTGATGGGTGTGGTTCTAAAAGTACGAGAAAATGAAAAAGATTTCCCTCTAGGAAAGCTCTCCTCTACACAACGATCATCAATTCGACGTATACGAAAACCTCTACACTACAACGATCATCAATTTGACGTATACGAAAACAAGGGTAAAAGGCCGAGAACCCAGTAGGAGTACATCATTTTTCTGTTAAGCAGAGACTCATTAATTCTACCTGTCTCTGGCTCCACCCACTGTCTATTCTCCAAGGAACTTTCAAGTGGAGTACAACTAGTTATTAGTAGTGTATTATACCGCATCGTCCGAAATTTACTTCGAAATTTACTTTAGGTATTTTGTTTACATAATTACAGATTCGTTTTACAAAAAAAAAAAAAAAAAAATCGGTAGAGATTCCTTTCGTGAATTTGGGGAACTGATATAGACAGACAGCCTGGTTGCCCTTGAAATCCTACACGCGTAATAGAAAAGGACACTACACCTCTGTTTTAGCCTTTTGTTACCGAACGAAAAAAAGGACCCGATGACCGACCGATAAAGATCCCGCTGCCATTTCCCTCCCCTTTGCCATGTTTTCTCTTCTTTGGAAAGAAACAATCCCTCCTCTCTCCAGCAAGTACGAGTAGCACATGTCGGGCAGCGACTTGTCACGTGTCTTCGCTGCCCCTCCCCTTCGTTCGGCGGAGCTAGCATATTCCGCGGTTTATTCGTCCTTCTCTACTACGGGACAGCTGTCGCCGCCCGCGTCCGTTTTCTTACCCGCGTTGCTTGGTTTGCAAGCTAAAACCAAGACCACAAACCACCGGTGGAGTTTGGCGTGTCGAGAGCATTACAGTACTAGAGATAAGTGAGGTTTATATATTCTGTTATATCATTTAAAGGTAAAATTAAAGAAAATTTTATACTTATGATATCTTTTAATTATGATATAAAAAATTATTATCAATAATAACTCATATAATAATATTTTATAATATCTATATGATCATCTCTCCATGAAAAAAATAATTATACTTATCACTCCCTTGTATCCCAAAAATTTTACAAATATCACGCCACTCTCTCTCTCTCTGTATATATAAAGGAAATTTTATGTTTATCACTTCCTATATGCTTATATAATGCACTTCATTCTATTCTCTTCCCTATTCCCTTCATTCCATTCTCCATATTCATTTCCTTTATTTCCTACCATCTCCAACAGTTTCCCTCGAGAATTTGTGAAGGGATTGGAGAGTGAATCTCTTTCTATCCAGATTCTCTCTCTAAATCCCGTCCGAAGGGAATCAGCTGGAGCATCTGAGATCTGTTCGTTATGGGATTTGAAGACTGAAGGGAAGCTGCCGGAGATGGTCTGAGCATCGATCCGGCCGTCCGGACACGCGGAACGGGCGGCGAAAAGGAGCCGTACGGCTCGGCCTCCTCGCTCGCTTTGACGCGACTGTACTATAAGCACTTGCAAGCCTGATAGGCTCGTTGTCTTATTCTCCATCGATCTGTCTCCTCTCCCCCCTCTCTCGCCGATTGCCTTCCAGGTGTTAGGCAGGGACTCCGCCTTGGCGTTTCTTCCTTGCTGGATAGGAACATGTCGGGCACTGCACTGCCACCGCCATCAATAATGGAGCAACAGCTACTCTTCTGTTGCTAGCCACTCCTTGAGAAAGATAAGCTCCATCTGTTGTGTCCGCTTCTAGATAGGGATGCAAATGGGCCGATCCTAGGGTTTTCTTTGGCCCACTTTAGTTCATTTGTTTGCACTAAAAACTTAATTTTTACTCCACCTTTTAAGTTTTAGTGCAAATAAATGAACTAGAGTGGGTCAAAGATGACCCTAGGACCAGCCCATTTGCATCCCTACTTCTAGATCAATTAGGCTCCGATCCAATATGATCACTGCTTTACTTTTTTTTTAAAAAAAAAGGGAATCACTGATTTACTTTTAGAATGTGCCTTCTGAAGTTGCATGATCAATTAGGCTCCACCGGTTGGATAGACACGGAGTCACTACTCTGAAGTTGCATAAATGAAGAAAAAAATCGACTGGATGTCTGGAGCAACCAAGTTGATTGGCCGGCATGTGCCTCGGAGTTATGAGCCGTACCAGCAGTACCATGACCTAATAATCTTCTCCATCTTAGTTTCAAACCTTGTTCGATCGAGGTTTAATTTGAGCTCTCTTTGAAAAATTTAGTTGTCTCCGATGATTCTTAAAATAATTTGGTCTAGTGTGTTCTGTAACATATAACATGTAGGACCTAATGCCATCACGACCACTGGGTTAGGGCCAACAGTGAGGGTTATATAATTGATGGCTGCTTTGATAAGCATATCACATGCATGTGTGATTGTTTAATAGTTGAACCCATGTGACTAGCATGAGGTGGCATGTTACCATGGTCTCCTTAACCGAGATCGATGCAGCAATCTTTGCACGGCTTGTTTATTTATCGTCATTCTTTCTTCTAGTAGGTAAGATTGTTTGACCCTTTTAAAGAGGAGACTATCTCCAACAATTTCTCTCCATTTCATCCCTTCCTTATTTCCTTCTCTATATTCATTTTCTTTATTTCCTACCATCTCCAATAGCTTCCGCTTAAAAGAATTTGTGAAGGGATTGGAGAGAGAATCCCTTTCTATCCAGATTATCTCTTCAAGTCCCGTCCGAAGGGAATCGTGAGGAAAATCCGCTAGAGCACCTGATATATGTTCGTGAAGGGATTTGAAGGCTAAAAGAAAGCTGCTGGAGATAGTTCACAAGTTTAATACTCCGTTCGCTACCAATTGAGGTGTGAGATGGTCACAGATGGCATCAGGCATCATCAACCTGGTGTTTGATTACGTGGGGTCGTGCAACTATTGTATGCAGTCCTCAATTATGTGGGAGACATTTGTAGAACAATCCAGCTCTATTATATGGCCTAGATAGTGATCGGTCCCCAAGGAGAAGTTGAAGCTAGCTAGCGTGATTGATGCGATCAAATTAACAAATTTATTGGTAGTAAGAACCTATTCCACTGTTATATATTTCGTATCCGCTATCTCAATGGGTTTGGAGGACGCAAACACAATAAGCCGGTGGATCAGACGGTTTACACGTTACTTTCTCATTTTCGAATATACGTTAGTCTAACTTTTAAATTTTATTTCTAAATATAAATCATTCTACAACTTTAATGTGACTTTTTTTAATTATATTTCTTGCTATATCCCTCGTATTTAGCTATTTTCAATATTATTTACTACAATAAATTAGAGTAAAACACGTGTAGGACCGAATATAGCAATCAGAGGGGGGGTGAATGATTGTGCGGAAGCTAAAACCAAATTCTTGATCTATTAAAAGTTTACCCCAAAATAGAACCAAATAATTGCCTCGTTTTCGAAAAAAACAGAATGATAGAGATTTGGTAAAACGCGAATTCCCGGAGATCCAACCGTCCGATCGATCTGAAATTTGGACACAAGAAACTAGATTCCAATACGAATCAAACCCAAAAAGAATCAGCTCAATCGGACTTACGGATCAAAAGTTATGACCTTCGCAAGCTTACTGTTCCAGAAGATGGCGAGAATAAATCTAACTAGAATTGTAGCTCTTGAAAGATTTGATGAACTTGATCTTTATTTCTCCTTTCTTTTGTCTAAAATACTCCAAACAAAAGAGTACAACCCTAAAGCTTGCTCAAAGCTTGATTGCCTTCAACAGGAGGCAACCCCTCTATTTAAAGAAGGCAAACACACCTAATCCTAGAAGGAGTCCTAATCCTAGAAGGATTCCTAATCCTAAAAGGATTCCCACTCCTAATCCTAGAAAGAGCATGTATTCAACACAACTCCACTTGGCCCAACCTGGCCGAGTACAACTCTTGCACGCGTATGGCAACCCTACCATACTCACGTGACTAACACTTTGCACGCAAATGACCTCATGCCATTCTCACGTGACTAACCATTCTTCATGTGCACCATTCTCTTAGCCCGAACGTCCCGCATGACATCATTGACCACCAAGACCTCAGTTCCCCCTGAACCTAGTCCCGAACCTCAGTTCCACCATGAACCTAGTTCCAGTCCCATCATCGACCACATTCGCCCTCGAGCAATACCTGCACATGAACAAACCACAAAACGATTCCGAGTACAAGTCCGCGACTTGACTAACATTAAACCATGCAACCACTCACAGGAATGCATTGCATTAAATATTCTAAGAACACGATTTCAAAACACGAACAAAAACCTTTGCAAAAATCAAAAAGCTTTTCAAATAATCAAACTGATTTCAGATCTTTTCAAATAAAGAAACCAAAAAATAAATCTTGTCGAAATATCAAACTGGTTTCAAATCTTTTTCAAATACTCATCATCAAAATCAACTGGATCAAAAATAACGATCCTTCAATCTCCCCCTTGATGAGTAATTTGACAAAACACAATATAAGATTTGACAAGAGATTGAGCAAGAACCAAAAGACCAAATAATCCCAATTCAAAAACCTCCTTGACTTGTTCTCCCCCTTTTTGACAAAATAGTCATCAAGATCTCAAAACTCCCCTTAATGAATGCAGTATCTCAAGCTTTGAAGTATATTCAAGGTATATAATCAAAGTAAAGCATTTGAAGAGTTTTTAGGAGAACTTTCTCATTTTGTATCAAATTATCCAATGAGAAAGCAAAATTGTGAGAATATGGAGGCTCTAACACATAGAATAGTTATTGCATAAGCAAATTAGAGCAAACAAGTAAAATGTCATAAACAGATTTTGCCAAAGCGAAAAAGAAATCTATCATGAGCATAGAGAGACTTTCAAATTCACTAATATTTGTCTCAAGCCTTTTTCAACCATTTGAATTTCCTTTTTCTCTTTTAGCAAGTTTGACAATTTTGCTTTGTAATCAACAGGGATGACAAGTAAATGCACACTAGCCCATACTTGTGTATGAGTAGGTAGTTCTTTCTTGTATCTTTCTCAGTTTTAAATTGGCAAGTGGCTTCACATTGTTCTGAACTTTTGTTTAGACAAGTAGCCTTTTCTTGCATCTTTTGCATTTAAATCCCTGGCAAGGAAGCTGCACATTGTACTAAACTTGTGTTTAGCCAAGTAGCTTTTGCTTGCATCTTTTCAACTTGCTTTTAACATTAAAACACTGATTTTGCTTGAGACTCATAATGATCATTTGAAGTCCAACAAAAACTCACACATAGTTTCTAATCGGCTCTAGCCTTTCAACAGATGACAAGAAACTTTTAAGCCTATTTCACAAATGCAATACCATAATGAGCAAGAGCCAAAATATTCTCGAAAAGCATCTCAAATTGAATTATTTTAGCCTTTTAGTGATAAATAAAGCATTGAGCATTAACTTGGCTATATACACAAGAATAATCACCAAAGCTTTGTACTACATGATGCAATGTAAACAGGGGTTTTTACTTGAGGTGAAAAGTCAAAATACCACTTATAAAAAAATCACTTCTAGGAACCAAAGTCAAGTAACCCAAAAAGAGATAAACTCAAGACTCCCCCTCAAATCAACCCATGGGGATGAATGATCCCAAGTTCACCGCGTAAGAAAGCAAAACGAGAAAAATCAAGCGGTTTAGTGAAAATATCGCAAAGTGAGCACCGAATCAACAAATTTCAGTTCAATAGCTCTTTTTTCAACATGATTTCTAAGAAAATGAAATCGATGTCAATGTGTCCAAGAAAGAGAATTACTCAAGAAGTGGCATGAACCGGATGTACTTTTTTATCAATTCCACATCCTCCAAATTCAACATCGAGAAAGGTCTTAAACTAATGCGTGAAGAAGCGAAAGCCAAATGCTAAAATCTTGAGTACCACGGAGATACCTTAAAATCCTCTTGATAGCTTGTCGATGTGAAGCACGCGGGAAGCTTGAAAACGAGCACACAAGCACACAAAGAACTCCAATTATCTCATCCTCAACAAAGATCATCATCATCTTCATCAACAAAGATACTCTCCCCCTGAACATATGCACTGCACTGCACTATTTCGACTAGTGCCTTTTAAGTAAAACAGAGGTGGAGGAAGCATCTTGAAAAATAACAATTTTAGCACGAGATGCACAAGTGAAGGAGGAGAACCAATTCTTATCATCGGACATGTGGCGTGAGCATCCGAAATCCACTAGCCATATGTTCTCCTTCCTCGCGTGAGAAGCCTACATAGAAGCAGAAAGTGTCGATGTCTCGGTACTGGGGTTAGAAATAAGATGTTTAGGAATCGATCTTGAGACACACGACGCACTGTGATTGGCACAACACGAGCATTCTTATGCATAAAAGAAGATTTGTCTTTTCTCGTGTTCTTAGCAACAAGAGGTATTTGCATCACCCTAGGCACATAATGAGAAATGAAACGTGCCTGTCTGAAATTAGACCTAGCATTAAACCTTTCTATCCTTTGTTGTTTAGCTAGTCTAAAGCAGAACTGAACTAAATGACCATCTTTACCACAGTGAGTGCAAGTGTATTTAACATGATGTTTAGCTTTAGAAGTAGAAGCAACATTTGCACTCATCATAGTAGAAGATAAAGTTCCAGCAGATTTAAAAGCAGTTTTCTCAGGCTCTTTGACAATTTCAAACTTTTCACTTTCAAGAGCTTTAACAACAGTAGGAGCATGTGATTTGTGATGAGCATAAGGATCAAAACCTAAACCTTTGTGATGAGTGCTAACTTTTGATTGATCCAAAATCATATTTAGGTTTTTCTTTCCTTTAGTAAAACGCTCTAAACAATCTTGCAAGTAATCAACTTTACGAGAAAGCACAAGACAATTATTGCAAGGAATATCAACCTTCTCTTTCTGTTTGCGACAAGTAGAGCATGAAAGAACCTCATGAGTGAGCATGTTATTAGTCATCTGAGAAACTCTAGCATTTGGATCTTTCAATTTCAATTTAAGAATCGAGCATTTAGGACAAGAGATTGAACCATGCAAATCATCAGTGGAACAGCTAGCATGTTTAACATGTTTCTCATTTTGATGCAATAGGGAAGCGTGAACACTCCTTAAAGCAATAACTTCAGATTGTAGCACATCACAAGATTTGCAAGAATCATCATCAGGAATTAAAGATCTAAGCTTTGCAATTTCAGAATTGGAACTATCAATTTCTAGATCTTTTTCTTTAAGAGCCTTCTTAGACTTTTTAAGTTCTGAAGCTAATTTAACCATGGCATACTCAAGCTCATCATAAGAAGGCCTCACCTCTTAAAAATCGGAGTCGTTGTCGCTATCCCTTCTAGTCATGAAACACATCCCGGTGAAGTCATCATCGGAATCTCCCTTCTTGTCCTTCTTCTTATCATGTGGCTCATTATCACTCTCAAAGTCCACATCGCTAAGATCACACTCCTCTATGGCGGCTAAGACTTTCTTAGCAACTTTTCGAAAATTGGGGCGCCTAGAAGTAGTGTGTCTTGAGCTGCGTTGTGCCGATTCCCGTTCTTCTTTCTTCTTCAACTTGGGACAGTTTGCTTTAACATGCCCGGGAATATCACACTCAAAGCAGTTGAAGGACTCCGAAGTTGTGCCTCCACGCCTCCTCATCCTCACATTGTTGAGTGCTTTAAAAGCACGTGAGGAGATGAGCACAAGATCTTCTTCAGGAAGCATCTCAAACTGTTCATCTGAAAAGAAGCCAATGCAGCATAAGGAAACAAAAGATGGTAGTCGGATGAAGTCTTTGGGGTTAGCAACAAGTGCATGTGTAGAGGACTTATCATCTCTAGGTGACAAGGAATCCATCTCATAAGTTTTTAGTCTAGAATAAAGATCATCCATGGTCAAAGTATCCAAATCAACAGTTTGATTAATCGCAGTAACAACCATGCGCCATTCAGGACTAAGAGATCTCAAAATTTTACTAGCGTTATCCTCAACTGAATTAGTTACTCCAACACCATGCAAATTACACAAGATTTTCTCAAACCGAGAGAAAAGATCATCAATTGATTCACCTGGTCTCATAGCAAAATCAGAAAAGTCCTTTTGATAAATATTTTTGCGCACTTTCTTAATCTTAGTAGAACCTTCATGATAGTCACATAATGTCTTCCAAACAGAATAAGCAGAACGTAGATGAGAAACTCGATCAAATTCTTTTGAAATTCCTTGAAAAATCAAGTTTCTAGCTTTAGCATTCATATCAACGTCTACTTTATTATCATTGGTGACTATATCAGGAACATCAAAAACAGTAGAAACTTTGCACCAAACATCATTACCTTGAGCCTCAATATAGGATTGCATACGACTCTTCCAATAAGAAAAATTCGAATCATCAAGCATAGGAGGACGATTAACATACCTGTCTGACGCCATACCTTAACCTTGCTCTGATACCACTTGTAGGACCGAATATAGCAATCAGAGGGGGGGTGAATGATTGTGCGGAAGCTAAAACCAAATTCTTGATCTATTAAAAGTTTACCCCAAAATAGAACCAAATAATTGCCTCGTTTTCGAAAAAAACAGAATGATAGAGATTTGGTAAAACGCGAATTCCCGGAGATCCAACCGTCCGATCGATCTGAAATTTGGACACAAGAAACTAGATTCCAATAAGAATCAAACCCAAAAAGAATCAGCTCAATCGGACTTACGGATCAAAAGTTATGACCTTCGCAAGCTTACTGTTCCAGAAGATGACGAGAATAAATCTAACTAGAATTGTAGCTCGCCGAAAGATTTGATGAACTTGATCTTTATTTCTCCTTTCTTTTGTCTAAAATACTCCAAACAAAAGAGTACAACCCTAAAGCTTGCTCAAAGCTTGATTGCCTTCAACAGGAGGCAACCCCTCTATTTAAAGAAGGCAAACACACCTAATCCTAGAAGGAGTCCTAATCCTAGAAGGATTCCTAATCCTAAAAGGATTCCCACTCCTAATCCTAGAAAGAGCATGTATTCAACACAACTCCACTTGGCCCAACCTGGCCGAGTACAACTCTTGCACGCGTATGGCAACCCTACCATACTCACGTGACTAACACTTTGCACGCAAATGACCTCATGCCATTCTCACGTGACTAACCATTCTTCATGTGCACCATTCTCTTAGCCCGAACGTCCCGCATGACATCATTGACCACCAAGACCTCAGTTCCCCCTGAACCTAGTCAGAACCTCGGTTCCACCATGAACCTAGTTCGGTCCCATCATCGACCACATTCGCCCTCGAGCAATACCTGCACATGAACAAACCACAAAACGATTCCGAGCACAAGTCCGCGACTTGACTCACATTAAACCATGCAACCACTCACAGGAGTGCATTGCATTAAATATTCTAAGAACACGATTTCAAAACACGAACAAAAACCTTTGCAAAAATCAAAAAGCTTTTCAAATAATCAAACTGATTTCAGATCTTTTCAAATAAAGAAACCAAAAAATAAATCTTGTCGAAATATCAAACTGGTTTCAAATCTTTTTCAAATACTCATCATCAAAATCAACTGGATCAAAAATAACGATCCTTCAACACGTTGTCATCTGAACATATAATGAAAAGGAATATATAATATAAAAGTGCTTGGGTAAAAGAGCAGCGAATGATATATGTATCCAGAAACAGAGCGATTACGCGTCTGAAGGGACTAGAACCGAATAAAGCAGATCGATCGATCTTTCCGTAAAACTCTTTCGCTACTACTCCCTCCGGTCACAAATAGTAGTCGGTTTGGGATGCGTGCAGTCAAACTTTTAAAAGTTTAGCTATTTATATCTTTTTGAATATTTAGATTGGATGGATAAAAATCATATGTGTAGATTCGTCTCGAAACGTACTTTCATAATATTATAATTTTATTGGATTTTTCAAATATGTTACCATAGAAATTAGTGGTCAAAGTTGAGTTTTGGGGACCGTGCCGATGTCCAAAACGACTACTATTTGTGACCGGAGGGAGTATCTGCTTGATTAAATTCTTGAGATTGGGATTTGGAATCGAACAAAAGCGCGAGTGAGTCACCGCCTCACCGGTCACCACTTCCGGATCGGCACGCGCGTGGCGCTGTCGCTGCCCGCGGAGCTGGACACGAATGATGATAAAGCACGCGCGAGGACAACCAACCGGTACGGCAGGCAGCTTTTCCTTCCTTTCGGGACTTTTCTTCGGCTAGTTGAGTTGCTTTTCTCTTTTTCTTCCTCAATCCTTATCTCAATCAACATTAGCAATTAGTATGCTACTAATAGAAACAAACTTGAGACAGCGTCGCAGTCGTCTGCATGAAAGGATGGTCTACAGGCTAGAGTGAGTCTACACTCTACACTCATCTCTCTCTCTCTCTCTCTCTCTCTCCGAGACCTACACTCTACACAGTAGAGTAGATGGGCTCTGCTGTTGTTGTCACGTGCATAGTACGTATGCCGGCCGGCCGGTTGGCACAATACCTAACTACTCCCTTTGTCCCAAAAAAAGTGCATTTCTAGGATTTTTAAGACAGATTAGTGTGCAAAGTAAATGACCAATGTGACCCTCATTACTCCATACACAAGCATGCTGATGCTTCGGTTTCCACAAACACTTAAATGAGCATGCATACACTTACAGCTGAGCCCTACGGACTAGAAATGCACTCTTTGTGGGACAAAATTTGAACACTACAAATGCACTCTTTGTGGGACAGAGGGAGTAAGGAGTAAGGACATGCATGTGTTTTTGCATCCCACGCATATGGAAGATTGAGATCTCGTGCTCGTTACGTCGTGACGACCTTACCGAAGACATGTACGTGCCCCATTCAGCCCTGCCGCCTAATTAACCAAGAACCTGCAGGTACGTACCGCCTAACTAAGGACATGCGCGTGCGTGCTGTGTGTTTCTGGAATGTGAACTATTCAATCGGCAGATCACAGGTGCATGTTCGATCTCCATCACCTAGTCTGAATCCCATCCGGGTGCTAAATTTGTGATCGATCGGCACAGTCTAAATCGGGTGCCTTAGCAGTGGCAAGCTGCGCAATACAACGCAGCGGTTCTGCCCTGTCTGAAGAAGGCAAGATCGAGAGCAATTGGCCCAACGAGGCAACGTTTCTTCAAATGATACTCCACGATGAGCAGTGCTATATACTTTGTCTGTCTCCCATAGCGAATGGACGTGTAGCGGATTCCAGCTAATCTGTACATGGCCGAAGAGATGCAGTAACTCAGACAGATACAGAGGAGGCCGGCTAGCTAGAGAGCAGATACTGAATAATGCGGACAGCCATAGTTTTTCTGGCTCACACCGTAACAATGTGGCGTGGATGCGTTTTCAGCTTTCAGATGCATGCTTATTCACTGGCCCCTATGTAAATTGAGAGTGTCGTGATCTTAAAAAGATGCCTGCCGGACTCAATTTATCATTCTCTTGTCTTGTAATAGTTATCATTCCCGATCGACAGGATTTCCCCCCGGGAGAACATGTTGGAGCAAGGAATGCTTCTGCAAAAGCTGGTAGGTGTTGTTCAGATAATTCTGATTCGTGTCTTCAGAATTTCAGTCGCAAAAGGAGAACATATGTAACATACAAAGATTTCACAACCGAATTGAAGAACTTACACGACAATCCCTTCGGCAAACGGCACATATCCAGCTGGGGACTTCTTTCGCAACAAAATAACAAAAAGGAAGATGTTAGGTACGTAACGGACCGCCTTTTCAGATGGCGCGTTTAAATACCTCAACAATTACCCAGAAAGATTAGATGTCGGGAACCAAGTGCATATTGCCACACAAAAGGGCAAATTCAACTGCTTTTACATAAATTAAGGCCTAACGATCACAATTTTTACAAAAGAAGGCGTTGCGAGCCCCGAATGGATTACATTACAAAAGACCGCATATGCATGTCTGAGCATAGACCAAGACCTAAAACCAAATCGAATCGCCATCTACAGCTTCTTAAAATTCTTCGGCATCTTGGAACTCTGAAAGATTTGGGTTTGAGCAAGGGTGAGTACACAACCATACTCAACAAATCGCACGGGAAATGCTGAATATTATATGCAGGGGATTTAACAAGGTCGGCACAGGTTTGATAATTATTGTGGATGCAGTTTTATTTTCAAGTTCATTTTACATTTGAAACATAAACCATAAATAATAGCAAGGGGGGTTTCCACAAGTTATCTTAACATGCCGCCAATTCTCAAATTTTCAAAGACTACTTAAGCTAGATTACGGGAGTCACCCCAATCCAAACTCAGTTTCATTAACAGGAAGCACGACGTATTCGAATACTATTTATTTGACTATGCATAGCTGCTCAGCTTTACCCACAAGATATCTACGGCCGTTAATGTCATGCGCAAATTTCATGCAACTTAAATGCATGCAGCCAAGCCAAGATGATCACAGCCTTTTGTTAAAGATTCCCTGGATAGCCCCTAACTAGTAGGTCCATGACCACTCACCTCAGGACCCACTGTCCTGAGCGAGTACCCACTATTGTGAGAATTGGCGAATGACGCTACAACGCCCCTTCTCGTTCCACCCCATCAATCATTCTCCTACGGGGAATGCTGCTCTCCATTCTCCATCTGAGAATGGTATCACTTTGTAAGTATTTTTCAGGAATGAACAATGTACTGAGCTATGTTGGAAAGCAGTTCAATTGAACTGGTCGGCTCCCAACTTGTGGTTGAGCGGGAACTTAAGTTATTTACTTTGCTTAAGGGGGTTTAACTTTATGTTGCCAAAGATCAAGCCATAGAACTAACCACAAACCAATATGGTATTTACCCGTCTCAGCCACGGAATCACACATGGCTTCCATCATCGGCTGGGGATCCGACTAGCATAATGGTTCTCTCTTTATCAAGACCACCTACGTGTGTTCATGTTAGGTGCGGTCATCTCCTGATCAGTTCTGATGCATTTCTGGTCGTCTCCCTGTCTTTTTTTTTTTTGACAAGCCGGACGTTGCTACCCAAAAAAAAACAGTTTTATGAACAGTAATGACAAGTAACTTATCCCATACCTTTTGATGTGTAACCGGCGTGATTGATCCATGTTGTGAAGGTTATTATAGAACAAGAAAATTCGCTAACATGTCAATTCTGGACTGGGAAATCAGGTTAGGTTAAAGTTACATGCCACAGGTTGTCGTTTAAGCACCGTCGTTCCACATCGTCATCACACTGGAGAACCCCGATTGGTATCTCTTCTTTTGCTTGACGATTATGCTTAGTTGTGACTTGTGAGTTGTGATATACCTTTTTTTTAAGTGCCCTCCTTCTTTCTATACTAGTAACAGGCTTCTAGATTGACGAGATTCTGAATTCAGAGAATAAAGTTCTCTCCACCGGAAAAGGATTCAGGATGTGCGAAGACACACCACCATTGAAAATCTTGCTGCTATTACGTTTACGAGTCGAATTTATCCAACTTCACTCGATTATAACGCGAAGTTTGTGGGCTTCTTTTTTCTGAGCCACTCTTGCTAACAAACGGGATTCTGAATCCCTTCTCCAACAGGAAAATAAACGAGAAAATCTTGCGTACTATGCGGACACAACACCAAGACAAACATCGAGTTGTCGCACAAATGTGGACCTTCCATTAGGCGTATACCATTCAATTGGGCCAGAGCTCGTGCTGGATGGAACCCGAGCACTATGAGCACAAAATACAGGCCCACGACACTCAATAACAGCATAAAAAAGACGGCACATGATATCTGACCTGCAAATAACTAAAAGGAAATCAGCACCATATAATGGCAATCATGCCTTATACCGAGACAAGTGATGTTTATAGCGTTGCAGCAAATATCACGGCAAAAAATTATTGGCCGGATCAGATGGAAAGCCTCAAACCATACAGGGAGAACACACCGAACCACTAAGCGGTTAAGTGTGCCTATAACAATCCCTTCCGTAATGTGGCCGAAATTTTCCTAGTTGAAGTCAGGCTTCTCAGGGTAAGTGCAGCCCGACCGCTGGATGATCACGTTTGCGGCGTAGCAACCAGCCCTTACGCAGTCTTCAATGCTCTTTCCTTGGACCAATTGAGAGAGGAAGCCTCCAACGAAGGCATCACCTAAGAAGAAACCGTGGATAGCTTATCAGGAACAGCAAATAAAATGAATGGAAGCTTAAGTAAACTGGAATCCATTAGCCAAATTTCAAGTTACAGTGGTACTGTTGTATTACGGTTTAATGAATGTTCCCAAAACACATCCCTGTGCATTATTGTCGTGACTGGGAGTCTTCATAATTAATTTATACGGACTTGTTCAATATTTAAGTTAGCATAATATAAAAAGAAAAGAGACAATGGTGAGTAAGTTTGTCAGCAAAAACGTACTACAGTTATCCTAGAAGCAGTGGTCCCCTAGGCAGCCAACAGTCCCGATTGTGTCTGGGTGGGGGAGCGCTTAGGCGGGTCCAAGGCGAGAGCTAGGCGGCCAGGCGGGGATAGGCGCAATGGTGCCAAGGCATCTAAGCCGGTGCTAGGGCCGGCCGGCCGAGTCTGATTCGTCGTCTCCCCCATGTCACCGGTCAGCACCGACCGGATCAACAGCGCCGCCGGCCACTACCTCTTCTCCTGGATCATTCAACATCTCGGCCATCACACCATCGGATTGAACCTCCCCGCCGCCGGAATCATCTTCTCCGGAATCACCCTCCCAGCCCCAGATTGAACCTCCGCTGCTCCAGCCTCCAAGTACCTCTCTCTATTGCTCTGCTCTGCATTGTGCTTGTGTGATGATCTGCTCTGCTTTGTGCCCCTGCTCTGCTGTGATTCGCGTTGCGTTGTGCTTGTGCTCTTTGCTTGTGCTTTGCTGCGCTGGTGCTGCTTGTGCTCTGTGTTGCCGGGTTGCTGTTCTATTCACCCGCCTAGGCGGCCTACCACCGCCCACCTAGCTCCTAACGCCTAGGATAACACTGCCTAGAAGACTTTTATAGTATTTAATGTTAGTACACATTGTTAAGCAGCTTTCTTATTAGTGTTACTCGGACACCTGTGTCCAAATTTTTTTGCCAAATCGGACACCTTGATCCAAGTCGGATTCCAACACCTGTGCCCAATTTCAAGTAGCATTTCCTGTGTCCAATTTTTTTTGCATCGGACACCACAAATCCGAGTCGGATTCTGACTCCTGTGCCCGTGTCCAAGTAACTCGAGTTCTTATAAAACAACGACTATTTTTAAGGAGAAGTCAGAAACAGAAATCAACTCATAACACAAAAGAAATACATACCGGCGCCATTGGTGTCAACAAGCTTCTCTTTGGGCAGTAGGATCACGGGGAATGTTTTCACCTATAAGCAACGTAACATTTAGGTTCAATAAATTCATATAAATTGCTAAAACTAAATTCTACATGAAGTTCTAAAATACTACGGACAGTAAACCTTTACTTCTTTATTTGCAAAGAAAAAGCACAATAACAAATGCCGCATCTTTGGACAAGCAAATAATTGTTACACAAACAGTAAGTTCTCCAAACGTGCATACAAGGTACAAAGCAGAACTTTAAGTTCGAATGCAGGTTTGTTGCAAAAGAAAAGTGTGAGCTGCTTTCACAACAAGATGTGCTTTTCTTCCATATCCTACAGCCTATACAATTGGAGAAAATGGAACAGAAAAGAACATATAGATGTACACTTTAAAACTAGTAGTTGAAGACCGGTGTACTACTGTGGTTAGACTGTATACTCCAAATGCAAGCCCATATTGTAAATGTTATGCATCAAACTGATAAGAAAATATACCTTTCCATACTCAGCCACAACTACTGGATCAGCACCTTGAGTAATCACAGTGATTCTCTTTTGTTTTCCTGAAGCCAATGGCAGCTGTGAGATCTTCAAAGCAATCTCCTCGACATTCTCAGTCTACCAATTTACAAAGGTATTTGTCAGCAGGGCAATCACCAATTGAAAATATTATAGGAGAAATGACTAATTACCTCCCATCCACGGACTTTAGCGAAGATCCTTGCCTCAGTCTCATTTCCAAAGATGTAATCCACATACCTAAATTGGTAATAAGTAGCAAATGTGTCTTAAACAAATGGCCTTAAATCCATACAAGGAATGGTGGTAACAAACTAGGTCCTCCATGACATAACAGAAGTTTAGCTGGCTGGAAAATTATCATGTGGCAAACATAGGATCATGCCTTGACATGAATCATGAATGGGCATTCCTTTATGCATTTTTAGTTAAGCTGCTATATGAGGTCTAAAGCAAAGTTCAAAACATTGAGCATCACAGTAGAGCATATAACACTTACGGAAGAACCTTCTCTTGAGCATCACGGAAAAACTCACAAATAAAGGGAGCAGAAAGGTTCATCAGGAACACCTGAAAACAGCACGGTCAATCAACTGTAGCAACCACTTTAAAGGATACATTTTTGTGATGAACTTTTACCTTGTTATTTGCTGCAGCATGCTCAGCAACAAGCTGAATAGAATCAGGGGACACCGTAAGGAAAAAGCCAGCAATGTAGATGTATTTTGCTTTATCAACTGTCAGCAACAATGTTACAGTTGTCAGGAAAAAAAGGCAATCAACCAAACTAAAATGAATAGAGTGATACTAAAAGTTATGGAATGGTCAAAGTTAAACCTTTGGTACTAAAATTTCTGTTGACCAGAAATGTCAGTTACCTATCATATATTAAATTCATTCAGGGAACAAAGCATTACTTCTTTTCTGCAATGGAACTTGAGGAAACTTAAGTATACAGCCATCTCATCCACAATCAATGGTAGTGGACTAGCATTGCAAGAGTAAACCCAAACATGTACAAACTAGAAACTGATGTTACTCTGATCTAATGATATAGCTGGATTTGTATTTCGTAACCACTAAAGCAATATGCATTTCTTCCAAGGTCAACATGCCAACAGAAATGTTTGCACAATTGCATAGCATAATGAGCAACTTCAGAATTTGAACTTGAAGTATTTAAATGGCATGCACACAAATTCCCCCAACAAAATGATGAATATGATCGTAGATAAGGGTTCACAAGAGCTCAAAAGATATATTATACCCAGTGCCCAATTCTCTGGTCTCTTTAGATGCTCCGATTTGTAGCAGTTTGCTGCAGATAAGTTTGCAACCAGTGACCTGATTACATACAGAAACAACTATATTTTTTATATTCTTACAAAAGAAAGTGCTGAGAATCAAAATGCTCTGAAAGGACAGAATAGAAAACAGCTTAACTCAATAAAAGATAACAGATGATAACACTCATTCTTAAAATAATGATGTCAAGAGTGTCATGGCATTTTTTGTTCAAATAGCAAGTGTTCCACTCAAATTAACATAATTTTGTTCAGTGAGTATATGTCTTGGCCACATACCCACCCTTGGAAGCTCAAAGCCTAACATGTCTAGGGGAAAAATAAAATCTACTGAATTACAAAATGACAGGTATGAGGGGATAGTTTAACAGATGGCACTAGCGTTTGATGCATTTTCATTCCTTCCTAATTCAAGCATGATGCACACGCATTTATTAACACTTATAGCCAATCTAGAAGGACATAGATTCAATCACAATTCAGCATCTCAAGTTCGCAACATACAGTAGTAGACCATAAACTGTAACCTAAACTAGCAACATTTTAACTTTAACTAAACCAAGTATTGAAAATTGCAAATTTGGTAAAATGTTTCAGCAACGCCATCCAACAACATGTTGTGTATGCCAACATAGTATACAAAAGTCACATGGGTGATGGGCATATCTTACAGAGTTGGTGGAGAATGGTTCCCTAGTATTACCATGCAATGCAACAGTGGATCCATTATCTAATGTCCATGTGTAAAGTCAGAACTAACAGTAGAAACAGCAAGATAGCAAAAAGAAATACAGTTACATCAACTTATTTATGCAAATGTTAACAGCATTTTTCATGACGCAGAATGCAAGTAGTTCCGACATTGTTGCACTAATGAACTCATACATAAATTCTAGACACTAGTGGTGATGCAATAAAAAAAAATCCGTCACAACTTGAGCTAACATGAACTCAAGGATTGGAAAATCACATAAATATAAATATTTATCAGTGTTGTCATCAAAAGCAGGTTCCAATTGCTCGGAAATTCTCAGCTATTTGAAGGATGTTGATGGTGCAAAATCACGACATTCCTCTTTAATAGTCAGGCAGGATAAATAGATAATGTAAAGCTGTAAGTAGTAGGAAACACAATAACCAGTAAGAGGTAACTACAGATGACCGACCTTTCGCCACCAACAACACAGACAGCACATGTGCCTGTAGGAGCAGCCTCATCTTCATAGTAATGAGCCTGGATGAGTATGTGACAAGAGCAAAGGCCATGTTAGTCAGATAACCAACAGAACAGAACATTATTGCATCAAAAGGCAGGAAGAAAAGGAACTATATAACTAACAGTAACTCCAGCAGCTTGTGCATTCTTCTTCATCTCCTCACCAAACTTGTCCTTTCCAATGCAACCCATGTAACTTGTTGCACCGGGTATTTGAAGCATCCACTGCAAAGCCATGACATACAGTAAACAAACAGACCTAGCTACAGCTTTCGGTTGCTCATGATTTTAGTGGCTTCAGAGCTTACTTGGGCAACCCTGATGGAGTTCTGGGTGGCTCCTGGAAGAACAAAAATAAGTAACATATAAACAAATGAGAAGATTTACCAAGATGCAATAATTTACCATATTACATGCGCAGGTTATTCCATAAGCTCATCAATGTTGGACATCTTTTTAGTTTCCGGTTTAAACTCTGTACTTGTCCTGATTTGAAAATAAAACATGTGCAGATTAAGAAAACATTACCTCCGGCAATATATTCAACATTGCCCTTGCCGGCCAATTCCTCGTACCTACAAAGAAAAAACGCATTATTTAGTAACTGCTTACACAACATGAGAAATGCCACAAGTCTTCTAGAAAATTGAAGTGGCGGGGGTGTGGTGAAAAAAAAATAGTTGTAAAACACAGGCACAAATAAAGACACAGGGATGTTTAGGGGCGATCGCAATATGTTTACTTACATAGGCAGGTGCTTATCCTCGGCGAGAATGGCATTGTTCAGCTTGACGTCATACCTGAAACAGAGGTGAGGGAAGCATGTCAGTATACTGATGATGACAACACAAGCTACCAAATTAAGCAAGTAGCATAACAATCAAACCACGATCTATGTTGCTTTACAAGCCTGCGATTTTCAAACTGCAGCTTACGCAGGGCACGTCAAAACCAGAATTCGGAGATCTATGCTGACAAAAACGGAAAACGAACGGAACAACAACGACATCCGCCTCGCGTGGAACGGGAGTGCGGAGACATCGCCAGCGAATCGGCGTGATACTTAATCGACTGTTACGTAATTTTGGGTAAGGGTGTTGCCCAGTTTGTCCGTACGCATCTAAGATTAATTTGTTGGCAAGCATTTTTGTTCCGTCGCAGATCTGATGAGCCGACGCTGCAGAACCACCGAACCAAACCCTTCGCATCCAGACTTATTCTGGATTAAACATCGCGACCCGAACTAACGCAAAACGAAACCAAAAGGCCAAATCGCCACAGATCAGAAGAAATCCAAAGGGGAGGAGGGCGAGATGGGTGCGTACTTTGAGAGGAAGGCATCGTCGACGACGGCGGAGATGTCGAGGAGGGGGTTGCCCATCCCCAGAAGCACGCCCTCGTAGCTGCTGCTCGCCGCCATTCCCTTCCTCCTCTCCTCTCCTCTCCACACGAACTATGCGGCGGCGAAGGCGAGAGTGAGATCTGCGGGTTAGGCGTGGCCGCGTGGGGGGGTGAGAACTGAGGAAGTGAGAAGTCGTGGGACGTGGACGATGGGTGAGACGGGGTTTTAGTTGGTCTCGCCCAAACCACTCGCGGCCCACCTGCCAGCCTCCGTAGCTCGGCGCAGTTGGTGGGCGTTGTAGGTGCGGAACAGTGGGAGATCTCCCCTACCCACTACGTGCTACTCGTACCCCCTTTTCTGCTACATATGCACAATGACATGCGGGACCGTGCAAACGACAGTTAGGTGCGGAGTTGCGCGCATCTCAAGGGTCAGCGGAGAGTTTGGTGGGGAGATGCGTGGCATATGGGTCCTTTTCGCCCACCAACCGCGTAGAAATCGGGCGGGTCCTGGTGGTGGTGCACTGGTGCGTGTGCGTGATGCAAAGTTTTAAATTTCGTTGTTGATTTGAATTTCATCACTCTTTGAAATTAAAACTTTTGATGAAATTTTATTAATTTGCATGAAATCCAAATGAAGTTTAAAAGGCAAAATTCAAATATGAAGATTTGTCAAAAAAACGAAACTTCGTTCAAGAACAACGAAATCTCGGTAAATTTCAACTAAATAAAAAAATAGTTCGAACAATATATAAAAAAATTTTGAATTTTTTTATGAATGGTCCTGACACATCACTAATATTGCTATAAAAACTTCAGATGATGATAAATCATGAGGAGTTTTTAAAAATTATAATAGTGCTATTGTCTTGATAAAAGTTGACCGTTAAATTTCAACTGAATGAAAAATAGTGCAAATCATATTATAAAATTTTGAAGAAAAAAATTGATGGTGCTAACATATCCATAATATTCCATGAAATTTTTCAGATGATGATCAAGTTTGAGGAATTTTCAAAAATTCGGACAGTGCTACTGAAGGTTGATCGATAAATTTCAATCGAATGAAAAATAGTTCAAAAAGCATCAAAAAAATTTGAATTTTGTTTTGAATTGTCCTGATACATCGCTAATATTTCTATCAAACTTTTAGATGATGATCAAGCTTGAGAAATTTTAAAAAATTATGACGATGCTACTGTCCTAATGCATTAATTATGTTCATTCTGTTTTTCAATTTTTGAATATAACAAATAAAGTTCATAACAATTGAACATCAATCTTATGTGGTAGAGAACTAAAACTAAGCTGTGTATTTGTTTGTTAGTTTGGTGTTAGTCATATGAAAACTAAAGAATATTACAATGATGGAGCTAGAGTCACTAGAACACGCATTACGATGTAATGGAGAAGATTGATCTATGCTAAGGATGCTGAGGAAAAAGAGAATAGATTCTTATAAACTTATGGTATAATCCATAATGATCTTGCTTTTTGACACGCATTTGTGCAACTTGGTTGTACTTGTTCTAAACAAGTGTTGCGGTGGTAAAGCACTAAAGCCAGTGGCTAGGGTGATACAGCACAAGCATGAACTACTATTGATTTGGAGAAAGCATTGTTGATTCGTGTAACAGGTGACTTAATTTGCTTAAGTATTGATTTTGCATGCTACGCAAGATATTACAAAGATGGATGAAATGCGCAACACTGATAGATCATATCAGCGAAAAGCATGAACCTTCCACTATCTATTATAAATGTTGAACATCTAGGTATTATTTTGATTTCAGATTTGAATATGAAACATAATTCCAAAATAATCAAACACAACAAGCTAGACAGAAGATACCACATATTTCCTGAAAAATAGTTCTAGAAATGATGTGTACGAGAAGAACAGAGGAAAGAATTCTTACGATGGGCTTGATGACGAAAAAGATGCAGTGCAGTAGCGACCGGCCGTAGAGGAAGTAGTCGATGAAGAGGAAGCTCAAGCGGTCGCGCAGTTGTGCTGCCCAGAAACCTTATTGCCGCCCCCGTGCAGGTTCTCGCTGCGACAACGGTTCGGAGATCCCGCTCTCCTTGCCTCGCCGTGCACGCCGAGAGGAAGGTCGGTGAAGAACGAGAGCAGCACGAAGACGCAACACAGATCACAATGGATGAACGCGAGTGCCAGAGCAAAAACTGATTTTAGTCTGGACGTCTCCAGATTTTATAGCCTCTCACCAGTAACGATCAATAATTGACCATTACAATACCATTAAACGCTAGTAAACTGCAGGCCATTCAAATGATTGTTTCTATTAGAAACTGACGCCATTATCATGACTGTTTCAATTCTCAGAAACCGAAATTTAAAAGGGTTTAAACGTGCCAGGATTTAATCACAAGTCACGTGGGAAAAATACAAGGAAATATGCGGTAATTCGTGAAATACGCGCGCGCGCGTGCGTGTGACTTTAGCCGTGCTCCTCACCCTCCATCTACCTTATTACAAGGCATAGTGGGAGCTCTCCCTTTTAAATTGGTATTCTCCTCTCTCAACTAGCAATATGGTATTATTCTTTGTAGCTTTGGCATTATAGATAAATGGGCCACTTGGGCCTTATTTCTAACAATCCCCCACCAATGCCGAAGCAGACAAAGAATCAAAAGTTTGATCACTATGCTGAATCTTCGTTTAATATATCAGTGTTTCGGTGCAAGTCCCATACGGGTTGAACTTTCACCTAGAATAACGAGATCTATCCTCCCACAGGTAATGAATGGACTCAGCCTTGAATTCACAGCTTTGTGTGGTTAGATTTCACCCGAAATCTTAACTGATACTAGGCTGCCAAAGAACTTCACCTCAACGGAGCGTTAAATGGTCATGCTCCCTAATCTTCTCATGAGCTTTCTAGAGAATGCCCCTTTCTCGTGAACTGCGACCTCACAGTTAGGCTCAAGTAGGTGTATTCATTTTAGGTATCCTGTAGGCCGATACCTTTTCCTCTCATTAGGACACTAGAATACATTAAGATTTTAAATCAGCCTTCCATACAGATTAGAGTACTTAGAACATGGGTAAATTTAGTGTACTCTCTTGTTACAACCACAACTTGTTTTTCCCATTACCGAATTCACGGGATCTCCGATCAAAAGGATGGGTTACAATTGTGAAGTAACTCATATGGGCCTCATTCCCATGTCCTTCGACGCAATAGAAATCGCATTTCTTGTTAACCCTTTTGTAAAAGTGCGCGAGATTTTTCTCGGTCGTATATAATTGTGACTATAACTCGGAGCATTTCAATTTTACGATGATTTAAGCCTACGTTTCACATGTCTGGAGGACTTCATATTATCCTTAGCACTCATAACCTTGATCAATATTGTTTGGTTATCGCAGTACATTAGGATCGCCGGGATTGGTTTCTCAACCATTGGCAAGTCCAACAGAAGCTCTCTTAGCCATTCAGCCTCAAAAGCGGCTGTGTCTAGTGCTACAAGTTCAGCTTCCATGGTTGACCGCGTCAATATAGTCTGTTTACATGACCTCCATGAAACTGCAGCACCCGCTAGTGTAAACACATAGCCACTTGTAGCTTTGATCTCATCTGCATTAGAGATCCAATTTGAATCACTATACCCTTCTAATACCGGAGGGTATCCAGTATAGTGAATTCCATAAGATGTAGTACCTCTCAGATAGCGCAACACTCTCTCAAGAGCCTCCCGATGATCATCTCCCGGATTCGATGTAAACCGGCTTAATTTGCTCACAGCAAATGAGATGTCAGGTCTCGTTGCACCAGATTAATACATAAGGGACCCTATAATTTGTGAATATTTTAATTGATCTTTCCCTAATCCGTTATTTTTGCGAAGTTTTACACTTGCATCATAGGGAGTTGGGGCTACTTTGCAGTTCTCAAAGCCGAAGCGACTCAATATTTTTTCTGCATAATGGGACTGACTCAAAGTAATCCCATTCTCGGTTCTAATCAATTTAATATTTAGAATTACATCTGCCTCACCCATGTCTTTCATAACGAAACAACTTGATAAGAAAGACTTGACCTCGTCAATGATAGCAGTGTTGGTCCCAAATATAAGTATGTCATCGACATACAAACACAAGATTACTCCTTGACCCCCACCATAGCGATAATAAACACATTTATCCGCCTCATTTACAACAAAATCAGCAGATGTCAAAGTTTTATCAAACTTTTCGTGCCATTGTTTAGGTGCTTGCTTTAAGCCATACAAGGATTTTAATAACATGCACACTTTATTTTCCTGTCCAGTAATCGCATAACCATCTGGTTGCTCCATATAGATTTCTTCCTCCAACTCTCCATTAAGGAAAGTTGTCTTTACATCCATTTGATGGATGTGTAGACCATAGGAAGCTGCTAATGCAATGAACACTCTAATGGTAGTTAATCTGGCAATAGGAGGATAAGTATCAAAATAATCATCTCCTTCTTTCTGGGTATAACCCTTGGCTACAAGCCTTGCCTTATACTTATCAACAGTACCATCAGGCCTCATTTTCTTTTTAAAGATCCACTTACATTCAAATGGTTTACATCCAGTAGGAAGTTCAGTGATCTCCCATGTTCCATTACCCATGATGGAATCCATCTCGCTACGGACAGCCTCTTTCCAATACTCTGCATCAGGTGATGCATAAGCCTCTGAAAGAGTTTTTGGCACATCATCCACAAGATATACAATAAAGTTATCACCAAAGGTTTTCTCAACCCTTTGTCTTTTGCTCCTACGAGGAGCCTCATTTGTGACAATATTGTTATCCTCCTCAGGGATATCACAAGCTGGTTCAACAATATTTGGTAACTCAGAAGTAGATGGAAGATCAGAAGTTTTAGAATTTTCATTAAAGACTGATGCTCTCATTGGATAAATATTCTCAAAGAAAGAAGCATCTCTTGATTCCATTATTGTGTTAGCAATAATCTCAGGGGAATCTGATTTTACTACTAAAAATCTATAAGCCGTACTGTTATGTGCATATCCCATAAAAATGCAATCGACTGTTTTAGGTCCAAGCTTTCTCTTTTTCTGCAATGGTATATTGACCTTAGCCAAACATCCCCATGTTCGTAGAAAATTGGTATTTGGTTTTCTCCCCTTCCATCCCTCATACGGAGTAATCTCACTTCTTTTAGTAATTACTCTGTTGAGGACAAAGGTTGCTGTTAAGATAGCTTCCCCCCACCATGACTTAGGCATACCAGCACTCTCTAACATGGCATTCACCAAGTCTGTTAGTGTCCGGTTTTTCCTCTCAGCCACCCCATTGATTGAGGCGAGTATGTTGGTGCCACTTCATGGATTATACCATGCTCAGCACAATATTGGGAGAATTCCTGAGAGATATACTCTCCTCCACAGTCAGACCTTAACCTTTTAATTTTCTTTTCTAGTTGGTTCTCAACTTCGACCTTATAAATTTTGAAGTAGTTTAAGACTTCATCCTTTGTTTTCAGCAAATACACATAACAATAACGTGTTGCATCGTTATAAAAGTTAGAAAATATCTTTTGCCTCCTTTTGTCAACAATCCATTCATCTCACACAGGTCAGAATGGATGAGATCTAATGGTGCCAAATTCTTTTCTTCCTCTAACCCCTTAAATGGTTTTCGAGGTTGTTTTGCTTGCACGCAAGATTGACACTTTAATTCTTTGACAATATCACATTTTGGAATTATTTCAAATCTGGACATTCAAGCAATGGTATCATAACCAATATGACATAAACGAGAATGCCAAACATTGGATTCACAATTGTTAACTTGAGTAGCAACATTTAAATTTAAACAAGACTCCAGTACACTTAAGCGGAACAGGCCTCCGCTTTCATAATCTTTTCCAATAAAATTTCCAAACTTGGATATTACAACTTTATTAGACTCAAATACTAGCTTATAGCCATCTCGACATAATAGGGAACCGCTGACAAGAGTCTTATTTATTGTTGGCACATGCTGCACGTTTCTCAAACGGATAGTCTTCCCTGAAGTAAGCTTCAGTTCTACCGTGCCAACACCACGCACAAAAGCAAGCGACTCGTTCCCCATTAGGACGGAGGAAGCCCCTGCTGCCTGGAAAGAAGAAAATAGAGTTATGTCTGAACATACGTGAACATTTGCTCCAGTATCAACCCACCAATCAGTGGATTGACATGCTGAAAAAACAACAGGAGAATTACCATACCCTCCTGAAGTAGTTCCCTCACTAATGGTCACGTTGGCAATTTTCTTGCCTTACTCATTTGGTCTGTTCTTGCGGAAACGACAGTCTTTAGCCATGTGACCATCTTTTCCGCACACATAACAGGTAATGTTCTTCATATTTTTCTTCTCAAACTTCTTCTTGAAGTTAGTATTCTTGTTTAGTTTGAAGCCTTTGGTGCTGTTGCCACCCTTCTTCTCAATCACATTTGCATTGTTTGGTTCGTGAGAAGAAGTTTTTGGTGCATCTTTGGCTCTGGCTTTTTCTTCCACGTCGAGGGCTGCAATGAGATCTTCAATTGAAATCTCTTCCCTCTTGTATTTTAGACCAGTGGCAAAATTTCTCCAAGATGGAGGAAGTTTAGCCACAATACCCGCAGCCACAAATTTTGCAGGTAAAGCACATCCCAAATGTGCAATCTCACTCACTAGTAGCTGAAAGTCATGCGCTTGAGCGACCATCGATTTAGACTCATCCATGGTAAAATTGAATAGTTGCTCGCACGTATACAACCAGCGACCAGCCTCAGCTTCTTCATATTTTTGTTCAAGAGCCAACCACAACTCAGTGGCAGATGTGTAACTCATATAACTGATCTGTCAAGATGGTCAGAATGCAACCCAATGCGGTGTTATTCGCATTCTCAAACTGCGCATTCTCTTCATCCGTAAGCGGGTATTCAGAGAATATCACCCACCACATACCCAGAGACATGAGCCAAAACTTGGCTCTAGTCTGCCACCTACGGAAGTTCTGACCATTGAACCTCTCAGGTTTCATGGCATCACTTACACCAGCCATTGCTGAATCACAATCACACAAATAATACCAATAAGGTTTCTGGAATGTTGAACATCTAGGTATTATTTTGATTTCAGATTTGAATATGAAACATAATTCCAAAATAATCAAACACGACAAGCTAGATAGAAGATACCACATATTTCCTAAAAAATAGTTCTAGAAATGATGTGTACGAGATGAACAGAGGAAATAATTCTTACGATGGGCTTGATGACGAAAAAGATGCAGTGCAGTAGCGACCGGCCGTAGAGGAAGTAGTCGATGCAGAGGAAGCTCGAGCGGTCGCGCAGTTGCGCTGCCCAGAAACCTTATTGCCGCCCCCGTGCAGGTTCTCGCTGCGACAACGGTTCGAAGATCCCGCTCTCCTTGCCTCGTGGTGCACGCTGAGAGGAAGGTTGGTGAAGAACGAGAGCAGCACGAAGACGCAACACAGATCACAATGGATGAACGCGAGTGCTAGAGCAAAAACTGATTTCAGTCTGGACGTCTCCAGATTTTATAGCCTCTCACCAGTAACGGTCAATAATTGACCATTACAATACCATTAAACGCTAGTAAACTGCAGGTCATTCAAATGACTGTTTCTATTAGAAACTGACGCCATTATCATGACTGTTTCAATTCTCAGAAACCGAAATTTAAAAGGGTTTAAACGTGCCATGATTTAATCATAAGTCACGTGGGAAAAATACGCGGTAATTCACGAAATACACGCGCGTGTGTGCGTGTGACTTTAGCCGTGCTCCTCACCCTCCATCTGCCTTATTACAAGGCATGGTGGGAACTCTCCCTTTTAAATTGGTATTCTCCTCTCAGCAATATGATATTATTCTTTGTAGCTTTGGCATTATAGATAAATGGGCCACTTGGGCCTTATTTGTAACAATATATCCGGTAATCTCTGAGACATACGCTTTCCTTACTTTCAAGAGGAGAGGACATTGCCAATTCGACACTTCTTCTTTGTTTGCCGTCTACTCCTTCACAATTTTATTTGTTATTGTATAGAAGCAGAGTCAGAATGAAGCAGAGAATAACCTATTTTCTAAGTTCGTCAGAAGTATTTAATTAACCAAACCCGCATGCACCTAGGATTGTGAATCATTTCGTGAGGAAGAGTTTTATTTGTGAAAGAGTTGATTCAAGCATAGATGAAATAAAATTGTTTTGGCATTGCTAATTCAAAAGTATAACCTTACGAAGCAAAACTAGATATGACGCACGTACAAGCTGGCCATACATGCATACATAACGAAGTACTATTGGTTTAAACGAACGCACATACATGCCGGTTGCTGGAAATATATATCAGATACTACCAATGAACTCCTGGCAAATGCAGTCCAGATCAAATCCGACATTTAAACTTGTAAATTCGGTCCAAATACATGAAATTTTGGCGAGATCTCCCCGAGATTTCAAGTATTGTAGCAATTTGAATTTTTTTTCTACAAATTTTACCATTTTTCCTGGATCTTGAATCTGGGAGGTCCAAAATCCAAGATTTCACCGAGATTTCTAATCTTGTCATGGTGCCATGAGATATAAAATTAAAGGGAAAAAGGGCGTGAAAGCATGCACATAATAGCCCCACCTAGAGACCTTGGATTGAACCACGCTAGGCCATGCCGGGTTTGGAAATTTAGGTTCGTGCCAATTGGCCCAGTCTGATGGTGCTTTCTTTGTTGCGGCCAGCCTCATTACAATTTTCGGCCTATAAACCACATTTGGGACCAATAAAACCCAACCGATGTGGCTGTCTAGCCATGGCCATTTGGCCCAGCAAGTGATGTAAGGCCAGAACCAAGGATCAAAATTCCGGCTAAATTTTCCAAATTTTTGGTGAAATATCAGATTTTGGCCCCCTCTGAGATCCATAATCATGGTAAAATAAATAAATTGAAAAAAAATAAATAAATTGCTACAGTGATTTCAAAAAAAATTAAAGAGATTTCGATAAATTTAACCAAAATTTCATTTTTTTGATCAAATTTGAATTCATTTCAACCGAATTTGACCAGAGTTCTCGTCGCTGGGACAGAGCTACTAAATCATATGGAACTAGCAAAAAGAATCATGTGGAGTTCTCGGTGCTGCTATTAGTTCTCCGTTTTATCGAACTAGCAGGAAGAAGAGTTGGTAATTGCCTGCTGAATCATGTGCGAAACAGTGAAAAACTGATGAGATATTCATGTTGAGATACTACAATTAATCATACAAACTATTTCTGGGTGTAGGTTGAAACTGTCGGAGTACTAGTATAAGTTGGGAGGCCGACACACACCGAACGCTCTGAGCAAGTGTTCTTGTTGACCCGTGAGAGTTGATAAAAGTGCATTTGATATTCTTGAGCGAGAAGATTATTAGTTAGGCCTTTCTTTACAAAAAGATTTAATCAGCTAGCAAAGTGATGAGCGAGATGCTTTACCATTCACAACTGGTTGGGTGAGCTTTTCAATCTAATTAAAACGCAACCTGCTTGCTAGGAAACATTTTCACTACATATGGATCTAGTAGTACCGTAAAGCAGCTAGTATAAGGCATATTTCATATTTCAATGCAGAGAAGTAGTGGTAGGACAACACTGGCAGTAGCTGACTTAAGAACTAATCATGTGGTTATGTATGAATTTATGTTAGCTACCTGGTTCCCTCTATTAATCTTGGTAATGGATCATGAATTATGCTAATCACCATGGTAGGTCGAACTATTACAACAGGAAGGTCTCCTCTCAACTACCCAAGTAACATCTCTCCCATGGATTTGGTGAATACATATTTATTAGGGGTATAGAGGGAATATCATACTAATTTGCAAGAGTTTCTAATGTGGTTTGCACCATTTTTCATTCGGTTGAAATTTGCGGGTCAACCTTTTATTAGGATAGTAGCATTGTCAGAATTTTTAAAACTCCTCAAACTTGATAATCATCTAAAAATTTTATGAGAACATTAGTGATGCATGAGGACCATCCACAAAAAATTTCAAAATTTTCTAACGTGGTTTTAACCATTTTCATTCGTTGAAATTCATTGATCAGTCTTCAGTAGCACTTTCTGCATTTTTGAAAATTCCTCAAGATTGATCATCATCTAAAAATTTTATGGAGATATTATGAATGTGTCAGAACCATCCACAAAATGTTTCAAAAGTTACTAACGTGATTCGCACTATTTCCATTAGGCTGAAATTTGCCGATCAGCATTTTATCAGGACAGTATCACTGTTATGTTTTTTAAAAATTCCACAAGCTTGATCATCATTTGAAATTTTTATGAAAACATTAACTTGATCATTATTTGAAAATTTTATGAAAACATTAATGATGTGTTAGGACCATCCAAAAAAATTCAAAATATTTTGACGTCGTTTGAACCATTTTTCTTTCAATTGAAATTTATCGAGATTTCAGTAATTTTGAATGTATTTTCATTTTATTTGAACAAAATTTCAGAAATCTTAGTACAAAAAATTCCAAATTCCAAATTTTAATTTAATTTTTGAATTTCATCAAGATTTTATCCGACATAATGAGATTTTGCCAAAATTTTGGATTTCATAGGGTGATGAGATATGAGCTAAAAACGGAATTTGGAACCTTAGCGAGAACTAAGAGAGGAAGCATATTCATCTCTTCCTTCTTCATCAGCAAAGAAAGAAAAGAACAATAGTAGTACTCAATACCAGGGTTCACAATTTTGAATGAAATTCATCAAATTTTGCGAATTTCGTTCTTACAGCTCTCTAGCAAAAAGGATTTCGTTCGGTTTTTCGCTCAAATTCAAATTCAAAAAAATTAAAAATTTAACAAAAATTTTCTTATAATTAGTATTAATTGTCTTATGACCTCTGATGTAAATATTTTTTTGAAAAAAAAATGAAGTTAGAGACATTTTTAAGCCATTCAAAATGTAGATAAGTAAAAAAAGCAAAAGAGAGAGAGAGAGAAGAAATTAGAACTATTTTTAGTAGCCATATTTGCTCAATTATGTCAAGTAGCAATATTTACTTCAACATATTTTAGTAACATTAATTCTAATATGTTTCCTATTTCTCTATAATTATTATTAATAGCCTTGTGACCTCTGATGTGAATATTTTTTGAAAAAACAAAGTTTAGAAACGTTTTTTAGCCATTCAATTATATTTAGTAGCAATATTTATTGAATTATATTTAGTAACAATATCTGTTGAAGTATATTTAGTAGCAATATTTGTTGAAGTATATTTAATGCCAATATTTGTTAAATTATATTTAGTAGGAATATTTATTGAATTATATTTAGTAGGAATATTTGTTGAAGTATATTTAGTAGCAATATTTCCTTGTAAAAACCATCAGCATGAGCCAAGAAGGGCACTATCCATAAAATCATGACATGTATTGAGAAAGTGTATATATATATATATATAAGTTTTTCTTAAAATCACATGTAAACTGCTAAGAAATTATTAAACTAAATTGAAATCCCCAGTTTAACTTGTCAACATCAATATAGAATATATAGAATTTTGGACCACACCTCCACAACACACTACATGTTTCAATATTTGTTCAATTATATTTAGTAGCAATATTTGTTGAAATAATTCTTCAAATATCATTTTTGGCCTTTAATGGATTTTTACAAATTTTACAACAATTTTTTACAATTTTTCCCTAATTTTTTTCATGCCCCCCATTTTTTCAACTACCAACGGTTTTTTGAGCTTTTCGAGCCTTTTCAAGCGGTTTTTGTTTGAAAACCGCGAATTTTGCTCGGAAGTTTGACTAAATTTCAAATTTATTTGACTTTCGAACTGAGCGGTTTCGAGCGAATTTCGGGTGGTTTTTTTCTTGTGAATTTCGATACCACCGGAACGTCAAAATTCTAGTTCGAAACGAAAAGTCAAACCCTGCTCAATACTCCCTCCAGTTCAAGAAAAAGACGTCGTTTAAGACATGATTTAGAATACCAAGGTGAGGTAAATGTGGGGTCTTCGTTGCTACATCCCTTCATGAATAGATGATGTTTTAAGATTTTGCACTTCAACCAAGGCACATGTAAAATTAACCAATTCGTCCTTCTTTGTTAGCTCACTTATTGCTCTTAAATGGTGTGTTACTCTATTCCACAATAATAAATAACATTATGAATAATGAATGGTAGGGGCATGCAAAGGGAAAAAAAGCTAAAAGTTATCTTGAAAATTTTATAATGACATGTATTTAAAAACAAAATTTGAAAGCTAGAATAATATGTCTTCAGAAATGAAGAGAGTATTATTATAGCCCTATTAACTCACCTTCGTTGAAATACAACATGTTGAAATTAAATGCAAACCTAGCTCCAATTTATTTTGGCTGTGGCCTTTGATTTGCCCCATTTTTGGTGTCACATTTTTTGTTAGCTCAGTATGCTTGTTGCGTCTTATAGATACACCATAACATACTTTTGATTCTTTGAACACACGGTAGAGAATGTATGGCACAACATTCTGGAGGTCGAATACCACCGCGCGCGCGCGCGAGAGAGAGAGAGAGAGAGAGAGAGAGAGTTCCTTCGACTTTTCTCATTCATGAAACAACATTTCTAAATTTGAGTATATAGGTTTTGGTCATAGTTTTGGTGCTCTGGATGCTAACGAGAATGCTTTGGACACTGGGATTGATTCGAATGCTGACAAGAATGTAGGCAGGAACAATGATATGTCCTATGATGAAAAGCATCAATGGAAGCTTGAAGCACCATGTAATAGGGGAAGTTGCTACATCATTTCTAGTAAATTTTCGTATAGTTCATCGTATTTGGAAACAAGGTAAAGATTGTATTGATCAAGGTATTATGGTTGGTGTTGAAAGCAAAAGGTGTAAGAATTCAGGTCGTAAGCGAGTTGAAGTCGATGTATTTGCATTACGTGATATTCTTTTTCCAAATCGGACAACACTAGAAGATGTGTATCCATTTACATGTGAGTAAAGGCAAGCTGTTGGCAATGAAACAGGAAGATCTCATAAGGCATCACTCAAACAGTATAAAGCCGTATTTAACAGAGCAAAACAAGAAGATTAGGCTACAGTGGTGTGTATCTATGCTTGACCCATTGAGCATACCCAATGATCCAATGTTTAAGGGACTATTTGATGTTGTTTTCATCGACGAAAAATGGTTCAATCTTACAAGAAAAACATATAATTCAATCACAAGAAAAGCATAGAGATATTATACGCTTCCTGATGACGATGAGGCCACATGAACATGTAAAAGCAAGAACTTCATCCTAAAATCATGTTTTTGTGTGTTGTTGCTCATCCAAGGTTTGATTCCGATGAAAATTGCACTTTTGATGGGGGAAATTGGGTGCTTCCCTCTTGTTAAGTATGAACCTGCTAAGAGAACAAGTTTGCAAGGACAATGGAAATGAACCGTATCATACCTGTTATAAAGGAAGTCACTCGAACTTTGATTCGAGCTAAGTGGCGTTGTGTAGCGGTCAACAATCCCATCTTTATCCAGCAGGACAATGCTTGACCCCCATATTGTGCCTACTAATCCATTATTTTGTGAAGCTGTTAAACAAGATGGATTTGATATTCGACTCAATTGTCAATTAGCACATTCACTAGATTTTATATCCTAATTTGGGTTTTTTCAATGTTATTCAATCATCATAAGGGCATGTACAGTGGTGTGGTGTTAGCTGTCTATATACTTTACCACATAAGATTTTTGCTGACATGAAGGAAAGAGAAGGAGGACAGAGAGTATAACCATCTCTTTGTGAAGCGATGACCATATAGACAACATAAAATACTATTATATGAGTTATTATCTATAATAAATACCTTTTTCATGCCATAATTAAAAGATTGTAGAATCTCATCGAAACAACCTTAAGATGATATATATTGTAAAAGCTATCTTTAATTTTGTGTTTTGATAATATAGAGGAGTATATAGATAGTGGTCGTCCCTACTATTATATATGCGCTAAGAGCACTGCAAAGACAACAGCTTGATTGCTCTTCGAATAACTAATCAAACATCTCCCTATCTTCTAGCTTCCTTTTGAGTCTTGCTCAGGGCATCTACAGTGTACATGTCAGTTGTCTATAAGTCTAAGCTGCATGTGATTTTTTGGTGATGTGGAGGAGATACTATTTAATAGACAGTCTTATTGATGACTTTATAATATATGTACCATTGTATAGACAATCTATTAATTGTACAAGAGACTATTACAAAAACAGTATAAGACAATCTATTGTATGAGTTGTCTTTAGTTCTATCTATAAATAATGTCAAGATGTATAAATGACAATTGCCGTCTGTAGTACTATACATGCCCTTAGTGAGAGGTAAACAAGTTTTTCAGTTAGTATACTTCTCTATGGGTAGGCGCAGATTAGCTGCAGATTTGATGCCGTTGCATCATTAGGCAAACGTTGTCACTTGTTAGGTGTAAACAATTGACAATTGGACTGTCTATGAAATCATATATTAAGTATTAAGTAGTAGATAGTATTTTTTTTCTCTTCTATATCATCTAAAATTTTATGTGATATAAATTTAGAGATCGTATATGACCACTGCATAACAAATGGATCGATCAGGATGAAGAAGATCGGGGGCGGTAGCCCACTAATTGGGCAAAAACGCAATGGGCCAACTAATCTCGCTATAGAATTAAAACTAATTTGGCCGAGGCCCAAACAGGCCGTCGATCACATAGGCTGCTTGCTGGCTTTACCGCCTCCCACGCGCGCTGTTGAGGACAAAAACTTGTTGTGTGTGCGGTGCGGGTTGGTGAAGCGAACCGCTCGGAGCGGTGTGTTCCGGAAGGGCGCGCGAGCACGGGAAGAGGCCACTGCCGGCTGCAGCCCAGGCGGGCACGTACCCCGTGCGGCGCACTCTCGTCGTGGTTGGTTGATTGGGGTGATATTTGGTTGGGTGGATAAAGATAAATAGAATTACTACTTTATTAAATCCAGGAGGATCCCCGGTCCCTGAACCTGTCTGCGTGTTCGTCTCGGCAGAAAAAACCCACCCATATACTCTGCTATATTGCGCTTTGCTCCCTCCGCCAAACGCCTTCCTTTCCTCGCCTCTTCTTGCGTTCGTACCACCCATGGGCTTGTTTCGCCACCACGCGTGCTACCGTCCTCCGATTCGTCGTGTATCCGGCTACCGCTCCGGTAGATCTTACCTGTGCCGCTCCGCCGGTTTCGACCGCGTATGCCATTGTCTGCTGCTCCGCCGGTGAAACCTACTGGTCTTGGGCCTCCGGATTTGCCGCCTCGATACCGCGGTATGGCCTGCCTTGTTCTGCTACACGACCCAGTGCTCCTATTTCCTGCGCCTCGCTATTCAACCTTACTGTTTTTCTCCTTTCTTGTATTCCTGCTATTTCTTCTTGCTTATTTACCTCTATGAATTCTGATCAGTCTCTGCAGGCTCGCCGCCGAGACATTTGGCGTGGTAAATAGCCGACCGCGTCATCATTGGCCCCGACGTCATCGTTCGCTCACGTCTTACCTACTCAGCCTGGCCCTACGACTCTACCGTTTCGGTTGCCGGGTATGCAATTAGTTTTCTTATTGTTCGTTCTCCATTAATGTCTTCGATTTCATTCTCGTGTGGCCCCATCGCAGTGTGTTTGTTGTCTGCTTTCTCTGCCGCTTTGCCTGTGTGCTCCTCCACATTTTTGGCGTCTTCGCGCATTGCTTTCACAGAACCGCCACTGTGATTGCTTTTTGACACTGCTGTTGGCCTTTCTGTGTGCCTTCCATTGAATAGAGTATTGCCTACTGTCTACCTGCTTATCTCGCTCTTCCTGCCCGCAGGGGATCGCTTTTATCCATCGGTTAATCGTGCTGATGCGGCTCAGAATAGAAAGAGAATGAAATTGGCTAACTTATGGCGTCTTTACGCTAAAACAGGTTTGCTTCTTTTACTGCTTTCTTGTATTCTGATTGCTTCCTGCTTGCGGTTCCTTCCTGGTTGCGTGCTCTTATTGTGTTTACCTTTCTGCCCTCTGCTTGTCCTTTAGTGCTAATGGATAGATTGTCTCTGTGATATTGATCTATGTTTCTTCTTTTACGGGGCTTCTTCCGTAGTCGCATCGTCTTGTTCTGTTTACTTTCGCCTTATATTGTGCTGCCTTCGTAGTAGACTGTTTTTAGTATGTTTAACACTGCCTGCTGAGTTATTTCTGAAAAGCCTATTTGTATTATTTCTGCGATGCTTACCTATATTGCTCCTTCTGTAATGCTTCCTTTCTGCTTGCAAACTCTGCCTATATTTGTTTTCTGCCTATCTCTTATTGCCATGCTCCTTACCCAGATTTCTCCCTTGTTGTGTCTTATTAGTTGCTTATATATGTTCACCACCTTTTGGTTAATGTTGTAGGTCTCACTTCGGCTTCTATTCCTGCTTCTATCAGAGCGCCGTCTTTGCCTACTTCCAAAGAATGTCTCTTACTTAAAAAGTTAGTTTCTCCATCTCTTACCTTTCCCCTTCCGTCCTTCGCAGCTGATTTATTACTACAGTTATCCCATTCCTAAATACTTGTTTCTTTTCCTTGCCGTTCTGTTTCTGTTATTCGGCTCTTGTCATTGCTTACCTTCCTTAGTTCTTATCGTGGTTGGCTTATTTGTTTTTACCTTTACAGCTAACTATAGTGATAGATCATATTGTGGCAGTCTGGATTATGAATGTGCCAAATGCGGTGCTATCTTTTGGTTCCAAGAAAGGGATGAATCACGCAGCTCTTCTAGACCGCGCCGAATTGTATACAACACATGCTATCGAAATGGTTGTGTTTCGCTTCCGCCCCATAAGCGTTATCCGGAACCGCTTGAGCAGCTTATCAATTCCAATGGTGGGCCTCGATCAAAAGAATTTCTACGTTTGATCCGCCAATACAATTCATTGTTCGCATTTACTTCGTTAGGCGCAGAAATTGACAATAGCATCAACACTGGTAGAGGTCCATACGTTTTCCGCATCAACGGTGTTGTTCACCATCGCATTGGCTCATTACTTCCTCAGTCAGATAAAGTACCTAAGTATGCTCAGTTATATATCTATGATACTGACAATGAGATTCATAATAGGTTAGATGCATTGGATACAGAAGGAAATACCTCTTCTCATATAGATCTTGCTATTGTTGCTAACCTTATTGCTATGCTTGATAGACATAACCCGCTAGCGAAAAAATTTAGGATGGCACGTGATCATCTCTTTTCTCCGCATAATTCAGAGGTCTATATTCGCCTTATTGGTTCATCAAACGGCCATGCTGATCGATACTCTTTGCCAACTACCCCAGAGCTTGCTGCTTTATTAGTTGGTGAATTATCTGAAGAAGCCAACAGTTATGACATCATTGTAGAGACCCACTCTTCAGACCTAAAATAGATTTCGGCGCTCAATCCTGCTTTAATGTCTTTGCAATATCCGTTGTTATTTCCATATGGCCAAAAAGGTTTCCATTTAGGTATTAAGTACAAAGATACTGATGATTGTAACACCCCGGCATTAAATATGCCTGAATGCTACCAAACATAAGCTAAACACCATCTAAATACCACAACTATAGCATAAATTCCAGCAAAGGAGTAAATGCTAAAACCCGAAATTTCGGCAGCATCTCCTTTGTTTATTCATGATCTCAAACAACCATACAAGCATAGCAACATATGATATAATGTGAAACATCTAAAACCACAATAATAAACGACATGGAAACCATTTAAGTCCAATTTACGCATTTCAACGTCATCATGAGACAATTGAAAGGAATAAAGCAACCTCTAAACCATAAACATGAATTAAGTCGCATCTACTTTATTATTATGAATACAAACAATTCCATTGTGGAATCACTTGCGTGAGCTACGTGAAAATGTGTGATTATTCCCTTTTCCCTCATGCCGCTTTCAAGGTACCTAAAAAAACATAACACAAGCGTGAGTTCAAAACTCAAAGAAAGTGTATCGTAATGGATAAACAAAAATTAAGTCAACAAACCATCATCATAACTCTCCCATAGCACATCATAACACAACATGGTTAGCATCACATTCATCTTGTAAGCATCAATATAATCATCTCATAAACATCATCATGTTTCATTAATGCAATGCAATGCACATGTCTCCTTGGAAACTCATACCGGTATGGTTGAGTGCACACCCGTCGGCATGCACCCTTTTTTCCCCCTTCCATCCCGAAGATGGAGGGTGCCTATCTCTCGCTTCCAATCACCTCGGTGAAGGAATCACGATGTAGGTCTTACTCAAAAGAATAGCCCGGACTAGTCATAACGGTTCTCACCGACCCATCCGGATTAGTTATGACTTATCTCACCGGCCGCCATAAAAATTATGCTATGCATGCACAATGGACAGCAATATATACACAAATCGAAATATTGCATATCAACACATAGCATCTCAACATGTAGGACCGTGATCGACCATCGACGGTGCCCATTCACAACATAACATGTATACCACTTGTCACCATCAAGCATGTTAATCATGGCATGAATATATCGTATCAACGACAATATTTAAAACATGGCAAAGTGATAACATATCAAGTATAGCATGTAGTTCATGGCAAGACACAATGTGGTCTATCACAAACATTATCAAGCAACACTAGCAACACAAACAACATTCAATCCACACAACACACTTGCCTTCAATTGCGGGCAACGGAGTGATGAGAGGTTGAGGGCACTCCCGGCGGCACACCACCTACACCACCTGCAAACACGTGCCACACACTCAATATGACTCCTCAAAACAGTACCCTCTACACCCAATACACGATATACACCAAAACCCCGAAATCACAGATTTGCCCCGTTCTGGACAGCGGCTACGAAAAATCATAACTTGAGTTCTAGAAGTCCAAATTGATTAAACGAGTACGTCCTCGCGTAGCTTAGGAAATTTCCCACCTTTTTCTAGTTATAGGTAAAGACTGATTCGGACTCTAATGTTGTTTAATCTAACATTGAACACGAACTGTCTCAATCTCGTCACAGATTTGACAGCGCTCGGTAAAACAGGCATAACTTCTAAACGGCTGGGCGGAATTTCAACTTCTTTATATGCACGGAAAGATAATGAAATTATCTACAACTTCCTAGAAGTCCGTACGGTCAGATTCAAACTCTAAATTTGCGAAAACGCCTTCACTAGCTCGGGTGCCCAATCTGCCCGAACCAGAACGTGAATACAACTCTAGATTTCATGGATTCTACCCCAAAACAGTACCTCCCTTGATCTAAAAACATGGCATTCATCCTCTACAGAAGTAAGGGATCCACCCCAAAGAGTTTCCCCATTACCTTCTTGGAGGATCACCAAGCGATGATCAAACCTTCACGCTCCTTCCCCGATCTCCTTCCACGCGCCGTTTCCACCGATCCTCCTCGTTGCAACTCCTTCCAATGGCTTGGACAGCACCTTGGCAGCGAGGAGGAGGTCTTGGAGTGCGCCCACAAGGTAGGAGAAGGGAGGGGCAGCACCTAGGGGTGGAGGTGCTTGGGAAGGGAGAGGAGATCTAGAGGAGGAAGATGGGAGGTGGAAGGAGAGGGAGAGGTGGAGGGCAAGGGGGGTGCGGCGCATGGGGTGGGGAGGACTCTAGGGCAGCAGGGTTTCCTCCCCCTCACCCCCTCATGGGCCTAAGAATCCCCACCACCTGGCCCACTACGGTTCCCCCAAAGCCCAAAAAACCCCTGAGCCGCCAAAAAACCCTGAAACGGTCCGATACCAAATAAAAACCCAAACTATATGGTATTTTAATCTTGAATGACATATTTCATAATGTTTGGTCCTCATAAATCCCATTTTATAAGTTTAGGACAATCCGTGGTGTCACATTCTCCTCCTTCAACAGGATTCGACCTCGAATCTAGAGCGCACTCCAAACGGAACCCAAAGAGAACAAAGGATAACCAGATTTTTCACAACACATACCGAGACGAAAAGCTCGGGATACTTCTCGCAAGATACGAGACTCCAGCTCCCAAGTTGCTTCCTCTCGCCTGGTGCGACCACAAAATTTTAACAAATTTGAGCGTCCGGTTCTTCAAGATTGGCCTGAGTTCTCCAGGACTCTCACCTGGCCTGACTCAAAAGTGAGGTTCGATCTATCGCCAGGGGTTCCAACGGAACCACCAACTCCGGATCGTGCAAATACTTCCTTAGCATCGAAACATGAAACACATTGTGCACTCCTTGCATCGAATCCGGTAGCTCCAAACGGTAAGCTAACTTGCCGACTCGAGCCAAAATAGGAAATGGCCCAACATACCTCGGGCTAAGCTTTCCTTTGGTACCAAAGCGTACCACACCTTTGGTAGGAGACACTCGTAAGAGCACACTGTCACCCACCTCAAACTCTAAATCCCGCCTTCTCACGTCAGCATAACTTTTCTGCCTGCTCTGTGCTGCGAGAAGGTTCTGTCGCACCTGTGCCACACGATCGACTGTCTGGCTGAACCTGGGCCGACCGAGCACCGCTCTCTCCCACAAAGATCCCAACAAAGTGGCGATCTGCACTTCCGCCATAAAGTACCTCAAAAGGAGCAGCCGGGATCTTTGGAATGGTAGCTGTTATTATAAGCAAACTCGCCAATGGCAAGTGATCTTCCCAGCTACCCTTCCACGCCATCACACGTGCCCCGAGCATGTCCTCCAACGCCTGGATGGTACGCTCGATCGACCATCCGCCTGAGGGTGAAAAGCGGTACTAAGGCGAAGGCTGCACTCCAAAGCACTCGCAGACTCTCCTAACTTGGAAACGAACTTCGCATCCCGATCAGAGATAATGGTCTTGGGCACACCATGCAGCCTCACAATCTCCCGCACATAGATGGGAGCCAAGTCGCTCATTGAATTGGTAGTGCGGATAGGAATGAAATGCGCAGACTTGCCGAGACGGTCCACCACAACCCAAACGGCATCCTTCCCTCGAGGAGTACGAGGTAGGCCAACCACGAAATCCATGGAGATGTCATCCCATGGCCACACGGAATCTCCAATGGTCGCAACAGACCGGCAGTGTCGCTTATGCTCGCCTTTGATCTTCCGACAGATCCCACAAGACGCCACATACTTGGCGATATCCACTCTCATCCTTTTCCACCGTAAGCTCTTTTTCAAGTCCCCTGTACATCTTGGTCTCTCCAGGATGGACCGTGCACGGGTGCGATGAGCTTCTTTCAGAATGTCCTCTTTCACTTGGGATTTCTGAGGCATGCACAGACGGCCCTGACACCTCAAAACTCCTACATCATCAATGGTAAAGTCTCCCGACTTGCCATCCTCAAGACGTTTCCTCACCAAATTTGAAGCAAACGATCATGTTCTGTGCCTCCCGTGACACGCCGGGAATCGCCGACTCAAGAATCAATTGAGTTTCAGCTTGCACGGTCCCCGCAGCAAGAGGAGACCCCTAGACGCTCAAAATCAGCAACAAGACAATCAACAACGGGGGGCACTGTCTTGCGACTAAGAGCATCGGCCACCACGTTTGCCTTTCCCGGATGATACTGGATAGTAAGGTCATAATCCTTTATCAACTCCAGCCATCTCCTCCGCCTCAAATTCAGATCTTTACGAGTGAAGATGTACTTGAGACTCTTGTGATCGGTGAAGATGTCACAAGACTCACCATACAAATAGTGCCTCCAAATCTTCAAGGCAAACACCACAAATGGCTAACTCAAGGTCATGCGTGGGATAATTACGCTCATGCTTTTTCAACTGCCTCGATGCATAAGCAATCACTTTGCCCTCCTCGCATGAGCACACAACCCAATCCCGTAAGAGAAGCGTCGAGAATAGACAAGTGAAACGCCTCCTGTGCTCGGGAAGGGTAAGAACAGGAGCAGTCACTAACTTCTCCTTCAAAGTGCCGAAATCTGCGCCACAATCGGCGATCCACCGAAATTTCATACCCTTCTGTGTCAACTGTGAAAGCGGCTTAGCAATGATGGAGAAATCTTGCACAAAGCGCCGATAATAGCCCGCCAACCCAAGGAAACTGCGCACCTCTTTCACATTGGAAGGTCTCTTCCAATCCAGAACTGCTGAGACCTTGCTAGGATCTACTGATATGCCATCTGGATTGATGATGTGGCCAAGAAAACCCACTTCTGAAATCCAGAACTCGCATTTCTTCAACTTAGCAAAGAATTAATTCTCCTCAACATACTCAAAGACAAGCCTCAAATGTCGCTCATGCTCCTCTTCCGATTTAGAATAAATCGAATGTCATCGATGAACACTACCACAAACTCATCAAGATACTTGTGGAGCATACTGCTCATCGCCTCCATAAAAACAAGAAAGCGCATTAGTTAGTCCAAAAGACATAACTTTAAATTCATAATGCCCATACCTAGTGGAGAAAGCGCCTTCTCAATATCTTGCTCCTCACACGACCGATTATAACCAGATCAAGATCAATCTTGGAGAACACCTTTGCTCCTTCGGTTGGTCAAAGAGATCCTCGATGCGGGCAACGGATACTTGTTCTTGATCGTTACACGATTGAGAGCACGATAGTCGATGCACATGCGCCAACTACCATCCTTCTTCGAAACAAAGAGGACGGTGCTCCCCATGGCGACACAACTGTACGGATAAAACCCTTGGCCAACAAATCCTCCAATTGCTTCTTCAACTCGTCTTGAAAAGGACGAGCCAAGCGGTATGGAGAGATCGAAATAGGTCAGTACCGTGCACCAGGTCAATACGAAACTCCACGCTTCTCACGGAGGCAAACCAGGCAAATCATCTGGGAATACATCACCAAACTCCTTTACCACAGGAATCTCCGCAATGATGATCAAGAAGATGGCTTTTCAAAGAAGTGCCATAAGAACACCCAAATGCCTCAAACGACGATCGGGAAACAAGATGGACAAAGCGAAGATGGAACTAGAGGGTACTCCACCCTGAAAGGTCAACTCCACCCGACGGGCCTGCAAAGTAATCGTCCTCCGAAAGCAACAGATATTGGCACTGATCGATGCAACCACCCATGCCCAAAATGACATCAAAAGGAGCTAATCGAATCACCATAAGATTGGCAAAGAAAACCTCATCGTCAATGGCAGCGGTGCAACGGACAAACCAATGAACTAGCAATCAAACCCCGTGAGAACCCGATCAAAGACAGCACTAAATCTGGCTGAACTCCCAGCCTTTGCTCTACTAGCAAACTCCAACGACACAAAAGAATAGGATGCTCCGTAATCAAACAAAACAAGGGCTTCAATGAATCCACAAGTAGAGTACACGAAACCACCTCGGGATGCCCGTGACTCGGTGTCGGCAAGGCGTACACTCCAGGTGGCACCGAGGCATCGGGGACCCCGACACGCGGCTGGTGTCCCAACAAGGCTGGAGGAGGCGGAAGTAGCTGGGGAGGAGCCGACGGCGGCGGGCACCAATAAGCACCGGTGGCGCCCACGCAAAGGGTGGCCGAGACACAGAGCAGCCATCATGTGCGCCGATCCTCGAGAAGACGCCGAGTGGGAGGAGAAGGCACCGTCTCCCACTTGATGATGCTACCGGATTCATCCGGCAGACTCGCCCCATGTGGCCGGAGCTTGCCACAGTGGTTGCAACTCCCAGTCCAACCACACTCAGAAGCACGGTGCTCACCACCGCACTTGAAGCACATCATGCCCTGCCCGGGCACAGGCCGAACACCCGCTCGCGAGGAAGACGACTGGGGCGGCTTCTTAGCCCCTGAGGAAGATCCCTGTCCTCCCTTGAACTTCTTGAAGGTGGGTCGCTGAGAAGACCCACCCCCTCCACCAAAAGTCCTCTTCTGGCCCCCACCTGGGGCCGCAGGGACCCCTGAACCACCCGGGTTTTGCTTATCCCGGGAGAGCTCCAACTCGAGCTCCATGCCCTTCGCCTGCTCCACCACGGAGCAGAAGTCACGAGGACAGCCGCCCCATGACAACTCTGAACTCCTGGTTGAGGCCCCTACGCAACCTCCTTGCCTTCTCCTCGTCATCCACGCAAATACCGGCACGAACGCACCACGCTGTTGAACTCCGCCTCATACTGCTACCGACTTCTTTCCCTGGAAAGAGTCGCCGAGTATGCTCCATCCTCTCGAGGAAGGACTCGGGGTAGTACTTGGCTCTAAACGAGCCACAAAATCCTCCCAAGTGACAAGTCCGAGAGCCGGAGCTCTAGCGGCCAGAACTCCCTCCCACCAAATGTCCGCTGGCCCTTCGGTTGGAAGGCCACAAAGCGAGCCCTTTGAACCGAGGTCGGCTCCAAAACCTCGAATCGCCGCTCCATGTACCGCAGCCAATCTGCGGCTCGACCGGCGTGCGCTCCGTCCAAAGGTGTCAAGACGGAGGGTCATCCACTCGAAGACTCATCCTCGGCTCGCGCAGCGGCCAACAACAGGGCCACCGCAGGGGAAGCACAATCTGGGCCATCGCAGGGGAGGCACAACAGCAGGGCTGCCCGCACCGCCGGGCGCAGCCTCGAATCTCCCTCTGCAGAGCCTCGAACTAGGTCATCATTGGCGGCGGGCACCCCGCCGGATCAGGCTGGAAGCTCCTCCCGAGTGGCCCATGAGCATTGGGCGAACGCTACCCTCGACAGACTCAAGAACTCCTCGAGAGCCTCGCCTGCCTCCCGGCCACGGCGTCCACGGCCTCTACCCCTCGGCATATTTGCTAAAGTCGCACACACAGTCAACCACATAACATAAGCACAACATCATAGAAACAAGAGCAAACAAACAAACATCATAAACATGGCTTTCATCATATAAGCAACGCAATGCAATGATGAATCCCCAAATTCCCATCCTCTTTGTGCAACCAAGTGTGTCAAAATTTTAAATTAATCATTATACTTTTACAAAGTTTTAATGTTGCTATCCTAGAGCAAGTTTTAGTTACAACCTATGCAATGTTTCTAAGTTATCACACATCACTTTTTAGTTGATCCTAAGGTATTACACTAAAATTCACATTCCAAGGACCTACAAATTTCGCTCGATACTAATCAGAATAACACCCGGCATTAAATATGCCTGAATGCTACCAAACATAAGCTAAACACCATCTAAATACCACAACTATAGCATAAATTCCAGCAAAGGAGTAAATGCTAAAACCCAAATTTCGGCAACATCTCCTTTGTTTATTCATGATCTCAAACAACCATACAAGCATAGCAACATATGATATAATGTGAAACATCTAAAACCACAATAATAAACGACATGGAAACCATTTAAGTCCAATTTACGCATTTCAACGTCATCATGAGACAATTGAAAGGAATAAAGCAACCTCTAAACCATAAACATGAATTAAGTCGCATCTACTTTATTATTATGAATACAAACAATTCCATTGTGGAATCACTTGCGTGAGCTACGTGAAAATGTGTGATTATTCCCCTTTTCCCTCATGCCCGTTTCAAGGTACCTAAAAACATAACACAAGCGTGAGTTCAAAACTCAGCAAAGTGTATCGTAATGGATAAACAAAAATTAAGTCAACAAACCATCATCATAACTCTCCCATAGCACATCATAACACAACATGGTTAGCATCACATTCATCTTGTAAGCATCAATATAATCATCTCATAAACATCATCATGTTTCATTAATGCAATGCAATGCACATGTCTCCTTGGAAACTCATACCGGTATGGTTGAGTGCACACCCGTCGGCATGCACCCTTTTTCCCCTTCCATCCCGAAGATGGAGGGTGCCTATCTCTCGCTTCCAATCACCTCGGTGAAGGAATCACGATGTAGGTCTTACTCAAAAGAATAGCCCGGACTAGTCATAACGGTTCTCACCGACCCATCCGGATTAGTTATGACTTATCTCACCGGCCGGCCATAAAAATTATGCTATGCATGCACAATGGACAGCAATATATACACAAATCGAAATATTGCATATCAACACATAGCATCTCAACATGTAGGACCGTGATCGACCATCGACGGTGCCCATCCACAACATAACATGTATACCACTTGTCACCATCAAGCATGTTAATCATGGCATGAATATATCGTATCAACGACAATATTTAAAACATGGCAAAGTGATAACATATCAAGTATAGCATGTAGTTCATGGCAAGACACAATGTGGTCTATCACAAACATTATCAAGCAACACTAGCAACACAAACAACATTCAATCCACACAACACACTTGCCTTCAATTGCGGGCAACGGAGTGATGAGAGGTTGAGGGCACTCCGGCGGCACACCACCTACACCACCTGCAAACACGTGCCACACACTCAATATGACTCCTCAAAACAGTACCCTCTACACCCAATACACGATATACACCAAAACCCGAAATCACAGATTTGCCCGTTCTGGACAGCGGCTACGAAAAATCATAACTTGAGTTCTAGAAGTCCAAATTGATTAAACGAGTACGTCCTCGCGTAGCTTAGAAATTTCCCACCTTTTTCTAGTTATAGGTAAAGACTGATTCGGACTCTAATGTTGTTTAATCTAACATTGAACACGAACTGTCTCAATCTCGTCACAGATTTGACAGCGCTCGGTAAAACAGGCATAACTTCTAAACGGCTGGGCGGAATTTCAACTTCTTTATATGCACGGAAAGATAATGAAATTATCTACAACTTCCTAGAAGTCCGTACGGTCAGATTCAAACTCTAAATTTGCGAAAACGCCTTCACTAGCTCGGGTGCCCAATCTGCCCGAACCAGAACGTGAATACAACTCTAGATTTCATGGATTCTACCCCAAAACAGTACCTCCCTTGATCTAAAAACATGGCATTCATCCTCTACAGAAGTAAGGGATCCACCCCAAAGAGTTTCCCCATTACCTTCTTGGAGGATCACCAAGCGATGATCAAACCTTCACGCTCCTTCCCCGATCTCCTTCCACGTGCCCGTTTCCACCGATCCTCCTCGTTGCAACTCCTTCCAATGGCTTGGACAGCACCTTGGCAGCGAGGAGGAGGTCTTGGAGTGCGCCCACAAGGTAGGAGAAGGGAGGGGCAGCACCTAGGGGTGGAGGTGCTTGGGAAGGGAGAGGAGATCTAGAGGAGGAAGATGGGAGGTGGAAGGAGAGGGAGAGGTGGAGGGCAAGGGGGGGTGCGGCGCATGGGGTGGGGAGGGCTCTAGGGCAGCAGGGTTTCCTCCCCCTCCTCACCCCCTCATGGGCCTAAGAATCCCCACCACTTGGCCCACGAAGGTTCCCCCAAAGCCCACACAACCCCGGAGCGGCCCAAAAACCCGGAAACGGTCCGAAACGAAATAAAAACCCAAACTATATGTTTTTTTTAATCTTGAATGACATATTTCATAATGTTTGGTCCTCATAAATCCCATTTTATAAGTTTAGGACAATCCGTGGTGTCACAATGATAGCAACCCTTCCGCAAGATATAAAGTGTCCATGCTTCAGTACTATTGTTGCGAGTGCCATTATCACAAACACGAACCCAATCCTTATACATGTCGCGGTCGACTTTCTAATTAGATACAAGTTGATTCCTACTCATGCATTTAAGCAAATCGGCTTTCATTTCATTTCTTTAATCAAAATAGCTTACGCTCAGAGACATATCAAGGTATCTCTGATGCGGTTGGCCAGGGTGCATCAGATGGAAAGAATGTTGGTGTGCGTGTTCTACTGCCTACAAGTTTTACCAGTAGCCGTCGCTATTATATATTAAATTAACAAGATGCTATGGCAATCTGCCGTGAATATGGTGCCCCAGATATCTTCCATACCTTTACAAACAATTCAAAGTGGCCAGAAATTACGCATGCATTGGCATATGAGCCTAGACACACATATTCCGACCGTCTTGATATTATTACTCGAGTTTTTCATATGAAGCTCAATGAATACATGTTCGATATAAAAACCGGGCACACTTTTGGTTTCTATCCGTGTAGGTTAGCTCGCCGTTGAACTCCTATATATGTCACTTTATTTCATTTGAGTTCTGCTTGACCTTTTGCATTACATTAACATAATATCATTCTATGCAGTCTTATATACAATTGAATTCCAAAAAAGAGGTCTTCCTCATGTTCATACACTTACATGGCTTCTCGATCACACAAGAGAACCGTCTGCTGAATTCATAGATAGCTTCATATCAGCAGAAATACCTGACCCACTTACCGATCCGTTTGGTTATGCTCTGGTTGAAGAATTCATGATACATGGTCCATGTGGTGATCTTAATAAGCATTGTCCGTGTATGAAAGATGGTGTCTGCTCAAAGCGGTATCCAAAGTCCTTTAATGAGTGTACAACCATGGATGAATCTGGTTTTCCGGTATATCATCAACGAAATGATGGACGATTTATATTAAAAAATGGGGCCAAATTGGATAAAAGATCAATTGTACCACATAACATGGCCCTTCTTAAAAAGTATCAGGCACACATAAATGTTGAATGGTGCAATAAGATGAATCTTGTTAAGTACTTGTTTAAGTATATCACTAAAGGTCAAGGTCGAGCAAAAGTATCTTTCCAGCAGGCCAATGGTCATCACAAACATGTGCCTAATACTGCTAATGATTGTGATGTTGATGAGATCGCTCAATATATTAGTTGCAGGTACTGCTTCATATATATCGTGATGCCTGCCTGCCTACAATTGGCTCAATGTTCTTTACTACCACCTTGCTACCGTCTGACCTATGCATATGATTCCTTGCAGATATCTATCCTCTTGTGAAGCAGTTTGGCGGCTGCTCAGCTTCGAGCTGCATGGCCGAATGCCTGCTGTGGAACGCCTCTCCATCCACATGCCTGGAATGAATAGAATCATTTATTCTGAAGGATCAACTTTACAAGATGTTATTGATGATCCAAGAGCATATAAAACAACATTAACGGAATGGTTTGTTGCTAACCGTAATTCCATTGAAGCAAGGTCCTCTACGTATTGCCAATTCCTGTCCAAGTGGACATGGAATGCTAATGAAAGAAAATGGAAAAAAAGAAAACACCAAACTTCAAAAATTGGTCGTATATATAATGTCCATCCAAGTATCTGTGAATTGTTCAATCTTAGAATGCTTCTAATGATTGTTCGTGGTGCAGAAAGTTATGATGATATATGCACTTTCCAAGGTGTGTGTTATTCAACTTTTAAAGATGCTTGTAGAGCGCACGTATAGGTCAGTGATGACACAGAATGGTTCTTGCTCTTCGATGAGGCAATTATCTGGGCCACTACATTGCAGCTAAGAAATCTCTTTATGATAACCTTTTTTTGTGATATTACTAATCCGCAAGCTTTATTTGATAAATATTGGCGCTTTTTGTCTGATGATATTGCACATAGACTACGGCAATCGGTGCAAAACAATTCGTATGTTATACCGGATGCCTATCTGCAGTCACAGCTTGTTAATGAACTCCATGTCTCCTTTTCCAAAAACGGTCTAAACTTTGCTTCTTACAACATAGTTATCGACAACACGTACAACAGCTCTGTTCATAGCAATAGACTTATTGCAGAAGAACTATGTTATGATAGGCTTACTTTGTTCACACAGTTTGCTTCATACTATGCTCGCTTAAATGCAGAACAAAAAATATCTTTGATAGGATCATAACATGCATTACTGCACAGCAACCTGAATTATTTTTTGTGGCTGGCCATGGTGGTATTGGGAAAACATTTCTTTGGAATGCTATTATAGTTGCATTAAGATCTGAAGGAAAAATCGTTATTACTGTTGCATCATCCGGAGTTGCTGCGCTCCTGCTTCCAGGCGATCGAACAACCCATTCTTTTTTCAGAATACCTTTCACATTAATGAAAAGAGTTCGTGCAATATTGCTCGTGGAACTATGCTTGCAGATCTACTTAAAAAAACTTGTTTGATCCTTTGGGGTGAAGCCCCTATGGCTCATAGACACTGTTTCGAAGCCGTGGATAGAACACTAAGAGATAATATGTCCGCTGAAGCCTCTGTGTTTATGAATATACCTTTTGGTGGGAAAACTGTACTCCTTGGTGGGGACTTCCGGCAGATCTTGCCCGTGATTGAAAACGGCACTAAAATAGAAATTATAAATGCTTCTCTTGTTAGATCACCACTTTGGCAACATGTTCGAGTTCTAACATTATCGACTAATATGAGGCTTCATAGAGACGATCTCCCACTTGCTGATCGTCAGGCACTTTTTGAATTTGCCCAGTGGGTGCTTGATATTGGAGATGGTTGTATTTCTTTAGCCAAAAAAACAGTGGACCCTAATGCAGCTTGGATTAGTATTCCTCATGATCTATTGCTCCTGCCAACGCACGATAACGTTGATGCAGTTGTTGATGTTGTCTACGATTTGTTTGATATAAACTATTATGATGCCAACTATTTGGCGCAGCGTGCAATAATCTGCCCAACAAATGCTGTTGCTGATTTCCTCAACACAACTGCCTTCAATAGAGTTCCTTCTGATTCTAAAGAATATCTTAGTTCGGACTCTATATCACATTCATCTATGCATGTTGCCGATGCTAATCTCTTGTATCCACCTGGATTTTTAAATTTCGTCACCATCAATAGCTTTCTGCAGCATAGCATCTGTTTAAAACTAGGTGTTCCAGTCATGTTATTAAGAAATATAGATCAAACTTCAGGCCTTTGCAACGGAACACGACCTATCATCACAAGACTTGGTGATCGAATCCTTGAAGGACAGATCATTCTTGGAACAAATGTGGGTCAATTAGTTTGCATCCCTAGAATTGTTTTAAATGCAACAAACCCCCAATGGCCTTTCACTTTATAGCGCCGTCAATTCCCAATCAGATTATCATATGCTATGACTATCAATAAAAGCCAAAGTCAAACCTTAAACAAGGTTGCAATATATCTACGCAATCCGGTATTCTCACACGGTCAGCTATGTTACATCGCGTGCTGGATTAAAAATACTAATTGGGGATGAACACGGAAAGGCCTGCATTGAAACAAAGAATATTGTCTATCAAGTAGTACTCCCTCCGGTTTGGTAATATCTGTCGTTTTGGATATAGTGATGGTCAAACTTTCGAAACTTTGACTATCGATATATTTTTAAATATTTAAATTGGATACATAAAAATTATATGTGTAGACTTGTCTCGAGAAGTACTTTCATAATATTATAATTTTATTGTGTTTTATAAATATATTATAATAAAAATTAGTGGTCAAAGTTCTGTTTTGAAGACCGTGTCGATATCCAAAACGACAGATATTATCAAAACGGAGGGAGTATTTGCTTCCCTTTGACGTTTCCGACCGCCTCGCTGCTATGCTTTACTATCTGCTCTTACTGCTTCATAAACACCTCTTATTTTTCCTTACTTTATTATAGCCATCTGGTATACATATGCTTTTTAGGGATCTCTTTTCCTCACTGTGGCATCTGCTCTTCCGTGTTTTCCACCACGACTTTTCAAGTATATGAACACCTTTTCATAGTTACTATCTTCTACTTCTGTCCCAAATTTATTACGCTGCACTTACAATGTTGTCTCCCACACAGTAATTCCCTTACAAGTGTTTTACTGCGCTACTTAGAATTTTATAAATTACTTGTGCGCACATATGATCCTGTTAGCTTTATCATTAGATAACATGCCTCTAATAGCTTTCCTGCCTGCAACACCGATTGCTTTTCCCGCGTATCAACTGCTTAGACTATCTCTAGCAATCCCTTCAGCCTCCGAATCCCTTCATGAACAGATCCCAGATGCTCCAGCGGATTCCCTTCGAACAGAATTTGAAGAGAGAATCTGACTAGAAATGGATTCTCTCTCCAAATTGTTATTCCTATCTCCATGTGCCCGTGCTTTACTCATTTTTTTACCCTGTTTCGATAACTGCTTTTCTTCCATGTATAGCATAACTATCTACAACAACATGTACAGCGCCTTGTGTTAGTGTTACGGCCTATCCACTCCGTTCAAACTGTAGAATAGCGGTTCCTCAAGAATTTCACCCTCAACATCATTACCTTCCGACGTTCCCATCTAATATAGCAGATTCCTTCTCATATTATGCTATACAGTGTTTTATGTTATATGACATTACGTTTACTAAAAGCGAATGAAAAGAGCCCTCTCAGATACCAACCAAATCTACCGATGATTATTGCTTTCCAAAAACCTTGCCTGTTCTTCGCTTTTGTCAGTGCCACAACAGACTTACCTCTTTTCGTATTACTGCCTCTGTTAGAAACAACCAACTCCAAAAAATATATAATTCCTGCTCTATATATATTTTAAGTTTAGTTCCTGCTCCATCAGATTCTTTTTATACCCTGGTGCTATCTTCTTACATTTCACCCTATATAACATGGGGGTATATCCTGTGCAATCAAAGGTTTGATGCAATCACCGTGCAATCAAACTAACAAAAGTTTCAGAATTTGTCTTTTTTGTAACTTCTAGCATATGACGAATTTGATCATGAAATTTTATACGTAGATGGGGTAAGTTGAGATGTACATCCATGATTTTTTTCAGAATTTTTTGAAACTTTTGTTAGTTTGATTGCACGGTGATTGCACCAAACCTTTGATTGCACAGGATATGCCCCCATATAACATCTATCTAAAACGACCGCTTTGCAGCAGATCGATTTAATATGATCTTCAGCTTTTTACTCGGTCAATCTGATATGTGCATATATTTGCAGACTGCTACCAAAGGAAGGACAACAATCTACGCAAAATCAGCGGTGGAATTTGCCTTACGGTAAAGTACGGTACTCAGCACACCAATTTGCATAAAGAAAAGCAATAGGTAATATTATGCCATCTCATTTCTAACTATTACCCACTACCATAATTTCTGATTTATTCGGTTTTTCCTCGGCAGGTTACGATATTCTGTGCATCAAGCCTATCCATATCAAGCAATATTAAAAACATTTCGCACCTAGACTGCCAGTATTATGTACTGATATTTACTACTATTCACCTCGCTTGCCTTCACTAATAAAGTATTATGTTTATCCATTTCCCCTGTGCGTGCATACAAAATAGCGCTATTAGTAACACAAACGGCTTCTTACACAACTAATACAGTACGTTTGTATGAATCCTCCATTACTTACTTCCATTATCTAGCCGCCTTTTCCTGCTGCTTGCTGTAATGGTTACCTTTATTCTATAAAAAGAACAAATTGGTATTATAGATTTTATTCCACCGCTACACAAACATTGCAGACATTTCCAGAGACACAAAATGCTTTATTGCTAATACTATCTGCTTCGTCAGTGCAGCAATACTTTAAAAACACGCTCCAGGTTCTAACTGTAAACCCTTTGCTTTGTGATTTTACTACATCCAGAATAAAAGCGTACTAAACATATAGGACGCTCTAGATTTTAGTACACGTAGAATGCAAGCTATTAAGTAAAAGCAGCCACAGATTTCCATACACCAGAGCAGAAAATATAGCCTACTTATCAAAAGCCATTTCCTTCCCGGTTTTTTCCCCTGCTGCTACCATGAATATTTCTTAAATTCTCAGCTCAGCGCCTTCCAAACTGGACTTCAGCAATTTGTATTTTATTGTGCTCATCTCTTTCCGATCGAACCGTTTAACAACTTTTGCTTTAAACCAGACTCTTCAGTTCTCTCTACTATTATAAAGCAGCAGTTGGTGGCAGTGGTGAGTTCTACTCACGTCATTAATTGCCCTGCTTAATTGCCCTACGCAAAAAACGAAGCGTTGCTTTAATTAGCCAGCTTTTGCAAGAAACGAAGCGTTAAAGATAGATGTTTGATCTTGTGAAATATTTTTTTTATTTTTTAATCTTTATTTTTCGTTATCAATTTTGTTTTTCGTAGCAACGCACGGGCATGTAACTAGTATTTATTCAAACACAAGTTTCTCAGTCAACCATATACTAACATTTATTATACTGTGCTTTCCAGAGGTGCTTCGCTTTTCGGCTTTGACCATCTTTTGCCGCTTCTGTTTTAAACAGCTCTGCTACAGCTCTGCTACCGGCCTAGTATACTTTAAGGTGCACAGCGTTTAGAGCAAGTACAAGTACAATAAGGCCACGTCAGCTGGCTCTTAGTTTGTACATGTCAGTATTTGTCTATGTGGAAGAGTGAGAAACGATGAGAGAGAAGATAGATGGCTCTTATTTAGTAGCCAGCTTTGCACGAATGCATAGGTAAATCATTTATGTACAAGAGAGAAGAGATAGTTATTGTACAATATTTAGAGACAACTTTCAGAGACAGTTATTGTATAAACTGCTATTAGCCTGCAGTGAGCTTTACTATTGTAGGCTCTATGCTCTGCATCTCTGCCGCAATTGAAGAACCGCAAAAGACCACCACTTTTGATGTTTCCTCGCCGTCCGTCAAGACACTCGGCGCACACGTATCTGCTACGGTTAACACTGACAGCAAAAAATACACCGGCCGCCATAAATCTCTCAAAGTTCTAATTTTGGTGTAAATGCTAGCAATCAATATAAAACTGCTCCAAAACAATCCACTGCATATAGTTTCTGAGATTGCGTTTTGGCCTCCTCTTTATCTGTATTCGAAGGTCATGTATAGATGCCCTTCTATGCAAACACTATATGACTGCTTATTTTATATACAGATCTTTCGGCTATGATAGACCAACATAAAGGCTGGTTTTTCCAGCTTCCCTAAAATTGTCAGCATTTACGTAACATTTCGTATATTCATGTTAGGAGATATACGCATTGGCTTATGAGGCAACCGGCTACTGAACCATGCATGCACGCCTCCTAGGAATCACGGTCCAACATACACAAGGCAACAACCAACAGCCAGTTATCCTTTCCTTGTTCCGTAAAACAGATTTGCATGTAATCAAGTGATTTGCCCCCTGAGTTGTTGAAACCGTGTACTCAATATATGCCAAGACTGGCAGGCTAAAGGAAATAGCGAATTTGCCAACCATTGTTATCGCTTTCAATTCATATTACCGATTGCATTCTGACGACGATAGTGCTAACAATCGCTTAGTATTTTACGTACATACATAATCATACAGTTAGAGACGTGTGTACATACACTCTCTTCAAACTAGAGTAGATAACAGATACGGCTCTTCATGACCTAGTATTGACGCTTCTAATTAATAGCACATAAACCAAACATTTACTAATCATTGCAGCCATGCATAACTACGATTCACGCTAAAACTCGCTGCTCGTCTATTATGTACTACCTTACTCATATTCTCTTAACCAAAACCAACGACGTGATTTCTACTTTCGTTCTCTGTAGTGATTTCTACAGTCGTAACTATCGGCCCCAGCAAGCCTTTCTCCCACGACGGTCCCAACAATAACATCCCGCCCTTTTAACATGCTTCCTATTCCAAACTGCTCAGGTTTCTAGCCAGTACTGTTTAGTCACGCCTCAGCAAAATTATACCTTAAAACGCTATGGTTATAACCTTATGAACTGCTCCTCTATAATATATCTTTAGCTTATAATTTACACCGCCTAATACATATTTCATTTACGTCAGCCTTAGACGTCGTTCCATTTGCTTCGTTTTCGTGCAGCCCCATATATATAATACTACATCACGAACAATGTTTCTGCTACCTACTATCATGTACACGCACCTTCACATCCTCTCCAACGGCATGTACGCGTCGACAAAAAATTACGCTACAATGTATTTAAACATCCATACGTATTCCGCTTTACCCCAGCGTATTATTTCCAACCTGACCCTAGAATTTGTATACGCACCCACACATTCTTTTTAGAAAAAAACACGTGCTATCCATATATATACGCCTATCACAGTTTTTTTGCGTTAATATACGCTACGACAGATATCAAAGAGAGAGAGAGAGGGGGGGGGGGGGGGGATCCACCCATACCCTACTTAACACAGCATTATTATTACACCTATCTTAATTAATTAAAAAGTACTAAAATTACTCTGCACGCTCCTTCCTCCCAAACAAGATCACGCAATACCCTGAAACATACCCGCTCTCTTTCAACGATACCAAATTAAACAAATAATATAGCATATTCACTTGTTTTGCTTAATACTAATCTCAGCGTGTGCGTTCCCTTAGGCGGTGTACATAAAGAGGTGTACTCGGTTAAATTCAAATTTCGCCAAAGTGTACTCAATTAAATTTAAATTTAGATGAAAATATGATCAAATTTTCGTCAAAATTTGTCCCAAAAAAAAAAAAAAATCAAATTTTGTAAAAAAATAACAATCAATTTTCAATGAAAATTTGTTTAAAAATTCAAATTTGGTCAAATTTTGTTTGAAGATTCAAATTGCGGTCATAATTTGTCCAAAAGTTGAAAATTTATCCGAAAATTCAAATTTTGGTTAAATTTTGTCCAAAAAGTATAAACCAAAATTCGAAACCTTGATTACAACTAGTCCATCTATCCTTATTCATCTAACCAAATAAAAAATTGAGCCATCTTATTTATCCACCCAAACAAAAAATTAATTTATCTCTGTCCACCCAACCTATCCTATCTGAACTGTGTAACCCATATCCTATTTACAACCAATCGCGAGGAGAGCCAATCGCGAGTAGAGGTGGCACGTTGCGGCTCGGCCGGCCCAGCGCGTGGCTGTAAACGCCACGCTCGCTTTCGGCCTCCATTACGTCGGTCGTAGGCCGCGACGTGCTAGTTGTCGTTCAAGCTAAATCCTCGAGCAGATGCTGACGCTAATTCGGCGGGCAGCGCTCCGGCCCCTCGATTGGCACCGCTCGCCGTGCCGCTGCCACTGCCCGAGTCACTCCAGCAATCCCTCCACTACTCCAGCAGTGGGTAGGTAAAGGAAAGTCACAAGCAGAGTCGATGGAACCGACGAATTTCGAACAAATTTCATGAAAATCAACTAAATCGAATCGGTTCGAGAATATAAACCACTCAACAAACCGGTCTAATTTAAATTTAAATTCAAAAATTGAAAAATTTATAGTAAATTTTTCTAAAATTAGTATTAATAGATTTATGACGTCTGACATCAAAATGATTTGAAAAACCAAAATTTAGAGATGTTTTTTATGCAAACCGAATTTATATAATTGAAAAAAGGTAAAAAAAAAAAACAGTACTAGGCCCATTAGACCCGGTCCGACACACTTAAAGTTTGCATGCTATATATCCCGTTCTGTGAAGTTTCGAACACATTCATTGCATTTTCGACGCTCCTCACACTGAGCCCTCGCAGTCGCTGGTGTCTGCATCCAGATCCGCCCGCCGCTGGCCATCCTCACGCATGATGTTGCACAAAATACTAGATAATAATTTAGGCAAGGATTATGAAAATTTTTATTTATAGCATTTACTGATGTAATGCCATTTATTAACTAAAATTTGGAATAAAAAAACCCGAGTTATAACGGCTTACATTAAAAGAAAGAGTCAATATCAAATACAATCTAAATTATGAAATTCAGAATAGACATTAAGGAAAATTAGCAATTCGACTTTCATACTATTTTCAAAGTAAATCCATAAATAACTAAAATTTATAATAATGATTAAATAAAAATTACCTGATTAAAACACAGAGACAATGTCACTTATAAGCCAAATTAACTAAAATGCAGAATAAAAATACCCAAGTTATAACGGTTTAGATTAAAAGAACGAGTCCATATTAAAATGCTAAATTGCAAAAATATTAAAATTCATAACAATATCTATTACCTGTACTAATTATAAACTACAAAATCAATTTCAATTAATCGAGAAGTCCATCTAACATAACCAAGTTATAATATCTATCATGCACAACCAAGTTATGGTATTGAAATGTGATCTTGTTGGATTGAATTGTCAACGGTATTGAAATAAAATATTATTTGTTGATATATTATTGCTAAATTCCTACTGTACTTTACAACTTCACATTGTCTAAAATATAGCAAAGGTCATACTGAATTTTTTCATAGTTGTGTTATTATTGCTAAATATGTACTTTTCAACATTTTACAATTTGTTCATAATTTCTCCTATGTTTTTTTGTATTTTTCTTCATTTTTCATTTTGTCATCCGTTTTCACGGTTTTCCCTAAAAACAGTTCGATAAACCGCGCAAACCGGTCGATAAATCGAGAAAACCGATCGGTTTTTGATATTTTCTGCTCGGTTTTCACCGCCAGGTTTGAATTTGCAAACCGTTCGATTTTGAACGATTTTCAAAAAAAAAAAAAAAAAAAAAACAGTACCGCTGGGTATTCGGTTTTCAACCTTAAATGGGTATCGTTAACCTGACCACAAGTGAGCTCCTCACATCTCAACTACCATGGTCGCTCTCAAAAAACAAATACCGTTCGAGGCGTCATGTGTACTACCTGATTAGTGATTTGCGGGCCAATTTTGCTTGTGTTTTCCCATGTTCATGCTGGCGAATCCAACGCCTTTCGACCTATGGGGATGAAGGGCAATAGGCGTCAATAAAGGCTGGGCCGAGACAGTGTACCACACTACGGCATCGGCACAGCCGCAGCTCATATGAGCAGCGGACCAAGCCAACGTTATGCATCTTGTAATAAGTACAATATCATGAATTATGAATGCACTTGGTCAGTATTATGAGGTTTAGTGGACAAAAATAAAATAATCCCATTTGAACATTTGAGGTCTAACCTAGGCCAGGCTCCACATGTAGTTTAAGGAAGGGGAAAAAAGACTAGTTATCACTTTCTGCAGATCTTCTCACGATGGTCAAAATTTTCCAAGGTGATGCAGACGTTTTCACCGCACCAATCGTGTCACATATATCTAGATGATCAGAATACGTCGTAGGGCCAAGATCCTTTACTTAATAAAGATGCATGTAAAATTTCTCTGCACGCGACATCACCAATGTACGTAGACATGCAAATTTTGAACCGGCAGATGAATTGGTCGGACAGAACTACCTTCTGAGTTCTGGCTGACAAAGTCGGCGTCGATCCTTCGAACATACTATTTCTTTACCCCGCACGTAGGCTAACTTCTGCATTTGTTTTTCCAGATCACTAGGATCATTTCCTGACAGAGTCACCAAGGCCCCTGAATTCTGTTGATCTGTCTGTTCATCCTCATCAATTTGCCTTTGATGAGGCGTTGAGCTCAGAAAGTGATGCGCAGGCTACTCGGTTGCAATGGTACGATCGTTGATCGAGACTTACCTTCTTCATTAGCCGGACTTGTCATCAGTTGTATATCATAATATGTGGTCTATCATCTTCGGCTGCACGCAAACTTGTAAAGTGGTCTCCGTTTCTCTGCACTTGATTTCCACACCAACCATCCTCTAACCACACACATATATTTGCCTTTTCTTCAATCAATCATTGATTAAGTCCTTTACCTGCAGGCTGATGTAGGCCAGAAAACTGAAGAAAATTGAAATGATATTACGAGGCTACTTGATACTTTAGTGGGCGTTTGAAGGGTTAGATCAAGAGTTTTTGGTCAAATTGCATGCCTCGCTCAAAACTATAAACAAACAAAAAGAAAAGACGAAGGAAGTTGAAACTTTGAAGCGTATGTGGAAAGTAGATGGGGTCAAGACATTCTGCAGAAATATACTTGTTATCCTATCAGAAGTTTTGGTGGGAAGAGAGCATGCACGCATGCACGGTTGAACTGAACATCGTGTTGCCTTACTACTACCTCACCGGTAGTGGACTAGTGGTTGGAACCGACTTTCAATACTACCAGTTAAGCAATGGCCATTTCAAGCTTTAGGTCAACCAGAGATCCATGTCTCACCTATCTCACCAGAGACAGAGACAGAGACACACACACACACACACACACAGAGAGAGAGAGAGAGAGAGAGAGGTGCACCTCATCTAATCCTGACCGGTCCCTGAAGTGGGCTCATGCATGGACTAAGGTCAGTATTTGTTTGGTAGATGAAAGGAACACATGCCTTCCTGGTTTTTGCTTAGCAATCCCAAGAAGCAATCGAAGCATGCAACAACGCTGTGATTCAAAGATGGGAGCCTTTAAGCTTTCCTTGCTTTATTGGAATTTATTTCTTTGCCTTTTCTCCTAACAATAACCGGTGGCAAGAATGCACCTGCATGTTCTCTGCTGCTTGATGTTCGTGATTAGGGATTAAATCCAGCCTTGCGGCGAGATCAAGGAATATGATGCATGCTGCTAGCTAACGAGATCGTTGGTTGGTTGCATATGGCAACTAACTTGGGCCACATGGTGTACCTAACCTAAACATGCCCAGCATGATACCCATTCACGAGCTACAACCACGTGTACAATTTTTAGTTTTATTTTTGGTAGAAATTTTGCAGCACCCAATGGGTGCTCACGAAATCTCATTATAAAATTGTTTCCTCCTAGACATAGAAGCACTTAGGTTATGGGTCAAACTCATATGAATCATCTCTCAGTTTTGTGAAAAATGCACATGATCAACTAAGGCTTTAATTAAATATCTAGTCGATTAGTTCTTTATCAGGGGAAAATTCAGTTTCATATACATAAGCACAAGAGTGCAGGTAGTGGTGAACCACTTATCTGCCTGTTCACAAGATGCAGTATATATTGCATTGTTAGTTCATTTGTAGAATACATAAAAAAAAGTGCCTGCACATCTTAATTGGACCGTACAAGGATTCATTCTTCGGCCCTATTTACATAAAGAAGGTTTCTCCATTTATGTCTGATTGAAGAAACAATCATCCGGTTAGAGTATATACAATAAGATCATCTCATCTGGCTCTTAGTCTATACACATCAGTTTTGGTGATCTATGTGGAAGAATGAGAAGAGAGAAGAGAGCTGGCTCTTATTTAGTAGCGTAGAAGAGAGAAGAGATTTTTTTTAGATAATAGAAGAATAAATTATACTTCTAGCCTATGCATACTAAGATGCACACAACCAAACAAGAGAGAAGAGATAGTTATTGCACAATATCTAGAGACAATTTCTAAATACAGTTATTGTACAAACTGACTTTTAATTTACTACTAGTAAGGTGCCCGTGCGTTGCAACGGTATCTACATTTTGAATGGCTGTCCTGCTATTACGATAACATGAAACAAGAAAATATGTTGTGCAAATAATACCTTATACAGTAGGACACTATTGAAGCAGTATTTCTATATTTCTATGTAAATGAAGCGTTCTGACGCTTTGTTTCTTGCGCCTAGAGTGGTTAATTAATTAAAGAGGTGGGTAATTAAAGAATGGTCTTGTGTGCTGTCTTCCATTCACACCTGGAGTGGTTAATTAAAGAGGTGGATAATTAAAGAATGGCAGAACTGGTAATTTTGATGAAATGACGTGGGAAGAAACTCTCACTTTATATAGTAGAGATTAGATTATAGTAGACTTTGCTATTATACTTATTTTTAAGCGTCACAAAATGGGTGCTCACGAAATCTCATGATAAAAATTCCCTGTTAGACGTGGAAACCGGGGGCCTCTAGTTTTGTATGCACCATTAGCTGTCTTTGAGTGTGTGGTTTCTATGTTCCTTCCACCAATCAGGAACTCTCACGTATAAACCGGCAAAGAAAAAATAATCACAAGAGCCAAGTCGGCCACTGACCAATACTTTGACAGCCTAATTACTTGCCTGCTGCATATAAATACTATATAGGTTACTGGTGGCAGTCTTCAAACCTGTTTCTAGTCAAATTACCATTACATTATTGAAACTTAGCTGGAACCTTCTACCTCAAAACTTGGTCAGAATAATAGGTCATATTGTTTGGGCAGCCTCGCGCAGTATATATGTTGTTGGTATCTTCTTTCAGTTTATTCACGGACTAGCTCTTGTTATTGTTTGCAAGCTAATCTGTGGTAGGTAGGCTCCATATTGTACAATTACGTCGTTTTCTGAGTGTTTCTCGGGGCCCAGGGCTCAATTCCTTGCTGAAAGAACAGCTAGGAGAGGTTTTGTGATGGGGATGTGTATCCGGTGCAGAATCGTCTTAAAATTGGAGAATGCGATCAAGCTTGTGATCCTAGCTGTCCAATTAGCATAAGGTGAATTATCATCTTTTCGATCATAACTCGATCCAAAAAAAATAAAAATGATTCGATTCAAATGCTATCAAGTTGCCCGGGATGCAAGTTCCCATTCTCCTAGTCTAGTGGAAGTTCCTACTTGATACACTCCACAAGTGCAGTAGTATGGGTATGAAAAGAAACCACCCTTTCAAGTGCTTTTTTTCTTTTATTCGCAGTCATTTTTGTCAGCTGGAACATTTTATTCTAGTGTGAGGTAGCCACCGTGGTTCTTAAAAGCACAGCATGTGTAGTTTTCGAACTCTGTTAGGTAGCCACCTCAACTGTTTTAATTTCTGGCCTTAGGTTTTTGCTTAGGAAAGATACGTTTGATCCAATATAGTGCATCACTTATATGTCACTAAAATTCTAATACAGGCGAGGTGACAGCAAAAATGTCGAACTATGTTAAGCAGCCCGGCCTCTCACCAACTTCGGTCTCTGCCCTAGTTTCTGCCCAAGAAAGCTACACTTTCGATTGATCCAGCACAACAACAACAATAACGGATTAGCACATCGCTTACACGTCAATGAAATTTCTAATACAGGTCAGGTATCACTAACTGATCAACCAATTAGGCCATTCACAATGGAGAATTTCATTACACGGTTTTTAATAGTGCCACGTCATATTTAGATGTTTGAGTTGATGAATGAAACAACCTCTCTCAATGCACAGTTTCATTTTGCAATTTCATAGACATGACATAACATAACATTTAATTGTTAGATGGTGTTGTGATCAAATGTGCCATATAAATTGTGTAGCCACTTGCAATTATATCTAGCACACTACAATATGACCACACGGGATCCAGAAAAGGTGTAGAGATGAAACAAATCTCTCAGTGGGGTTTCATCCTAGTTTCAAAGTACTTGGTAAGCGTGTACACCATGTTTAATCCCATGAAACCCAACTCTTCTCTCTCCTAATAAATTTGTTGCCATGTCACCATTTTGAGAGGTGCTTCTATGCTCTTCCTTCTAGTACAAATTGCACAAATCTTGAAGCAAACGAAGGGGTAAGTAATCACCATCTACCCTTCATTCATGCTTTAATAGTTGTGCAACTTTTAGAAGGAAGAGCATAGAAGCACCTCTCCACCATTTTTGCTTATGTGTCATCTCATTTAATGAGAATGAAACTCCCATTGTGAATGGCCTTAGTCTAATTTTCAGTCCATGTTTAGAGAGTTCCGGTTATTTTTGTATCTGCATTCTGCAGTTACCACACTACAGCACCAACATAGCGATGCCAAACAAAAAAAGGGAGATTAGGGGAGCAGATAATGCGAGTCTCTGCCTTTGATTACAACCCAAGGGCGAAACTTGAAAGCGATTTAGACATTTGCCAGCTACCACCCAACTACAATTCTTTCTCGTCACGCTTTTGTCGCATGTGGTAGGTTGGAGTGGCGATCTCATGGCGGCTGGCGAGGCAATCCACTGTGCATTTGTGCTTGCCCACTACTCGCAATCATCAACGCCAGGGCAACTTCAGCAAGGGCTTTCTGACATGCTTACAAGTCACAGCGAGCATACATGAGTGAAGCTTCTTAGCGAAGTGGCTTCTTTTTAACCAATTCAGGGGACGTCACTACTGTTTAACTCATTTAGTTTTTTCCCTAAGAATGGTTGAAAATGGAAGTCATGTGATAGCTCAAATGAGAGGCGGCAAACTTGATTCGTGACGAATAACTAGGCTAAAGGCAATGTAGAGAAGAGCTAGCTCCAATTATAAGCATTAAAGATTCACCAAGACAAGAGATAATGTACTATAGGGGTAAGAGTAGACATTCTATTAGGACAATTAAAAATAAGGAATCCAGTAACATACTTGGCCCCAAAATACAACAAACATATCACAGAAAAAGCCACCCGCCAAGGCACGCGTATTGCAGGCGATGATGACAGAGCAGCCACACAAAGAACAACGCCACACGCCGACCAACATAGCCAACACCAACGAACTAAGAAAGGCAAAAACGACGACAAGATCTGAACATACAGGAAGCGTTTTATTTTTTTTGATGTATTTTGTAGTCTCCTTTCCTCGATCGCACGGATGGATGCTTAGTTGATGGGCAGGGGCTCGCCGTTCCACTCCTTGAGGCACTCGAGCATGGGGTCGATGAGCTTGCCCTGGCTGATGCCGATGAACACCTTGTTGCACTCCTCGCCAGGGGACTTGAGCTTCTCGCCGGTGAGGTACACGCAGCCGAGCTCCTCGCGGACGAAGCGGTACACGGGAAACGACCTGCTCTCCTTGATCCGGTTGGCGACGGGCGCGGTGCCGTTCTCCACGGCCACGCGGGCGGCCTCGATCTCCCGGGGCAGCGCCGAGCGCAGCTCCTCCTCGAACTTGGTGATCTTGGAAAACACGGAGGGCTCCCTCTCGGCGTCGCCGCTGGTGAGGGCGTGGTCGACGAGCACGGCGCGCAGCTTCTGCATCAGCGGGTAGTTGGCGCTGCACGGATCGTCGGCGTAGCTGAACACGGCCTCGCGGTCGATGGCGGTGAGGAGTTCCTTCTCGCTGAAGCGCGCGCTGGAGAGGTCGCCGGTGGGGTTCATGGTGAGCACCTTTTTGGCCACCTGCGTCACGCAGTTCTTGACGGAGCCCTTGATGTTCTCCTCGAGGTGGCGGAGGTCGACGGCCTGGCACAGCGCGACCATGTACGTCGAGGACATGAGCTTGAGGATGTCCACCGCCTCGGCGGTCTTCCTGGCCGAGACAAGGCCGAGCGAGTTCACGTCCTGGTTGTGCTGCTCCGCGCTCTGGACGTGATTGGTGATCGGGTTGGCAAGGTACTGGAGCTCAGAGCAGTAGGAGGCCATGGCGATCTCGGTGCCCTTGAAACCGTAGTCCAAGCTTGGGTTGCGGCTTCCGGCCAGGTTGGACGTCAGACCGTTGTTGTAGAACTCGTTCACGAGCTCTGAGAACTGCGCGAACATGAGCTTGCCGATGTTGGCGATGGCGAGACGGGTGTTGTCCATGGACACACCGATGGGTGTGCCCTGGAAGTTGCCGCCGTGGAGCGCCTTGCCGCGGTGGACGTCGATGACGGGGTTGTCGTTGACGGAGTTGACCTCACGCTCGATGGACTTGGTGGCCGCCCGGATAACCTCGATCTGTGGGCCGAGCCACTGCGGCGACGTGCGGAGCGCGTACCTGTCCTGTTTGGGCTTGAGCAGCGGGTCCATCTCGTTGACCTTCTTGGCGTGGCTCATGAACGAGCTGCCGGCCAGGATGTGCTCCATGATGGCCGCGGCCTCGATCGAGCCCGGGTGGTGCTTCAGCTTGTGGGTCAGGTGGTCGGTGTACTCGGGCTTGCCGTTCATGACCTCGCAGAACACGGCGGACAGGACCTCAGAGAGGACGGCGAGGACGTTGCAATCATATAGCACCGTGGCCGCGAGGGCGGAGCCCACGGACGTGCCGTTGACGATGGCGAGACCCTCCTTGGGGTTCAGCTTGAAGAAGCCGCCCTCGATGCCGGCGATCTTGAACGCCTCCGCGGCGTCCACCTTCCTGCCATCGGGGGCGACGGCCTGCGCGTTGGGACGGCCAGTGATAAGGCCAGCGATGTAAGACAGCGGGACCAGGTCGCCGGACGCGGTGATGGTGCCCCGGAGCGGGAGGCAGGGGGTGACGCCGGTGTTGATGAGCTTGGTGACGGCCTCGAGGATCTCGAAGCGGATGCCGGAGTAGCCCTGGAGGAGGGTGTTGATGCGCACGAGCATGGCCGCACGCGTCACCTCCGACGGCAGCGTGTGGGCGTCGGTGCCGGTGCCGAAGATCCCGGCATTGAGATGCCTGGAGGAGAGACAGCGATGCGCACATGGTCAGTCCCGGACAGCGCGGGAAGCGTGGATAGTTACAGAATCTGCTAGTTACTAAGTACCAAGTTGCAGTCGATAAAACAATAGCAAGAGGTGGTTTCCATTTAGCAGTTCCCTTTAATTATTGTCCTTTGTCTTTTTTTTTGCGAGGAAGTATTGTCCTTTGTTTTTTTTTTTTGCGAGGAATTATTGTCCTTTGTTACAGCCCGAGCAAATGAACATGGCCTAACAATAAAAGTAGTCAATAATTCTTTTTTCCCCTATGTGCAGAAATATTTTTCATAAATAGTACTCGTTGGTGTTCCCACTTGTGCTCCCCGCCAACTGGCACACGACTAGATCGGCATACGAACTAGTCCATGAAATATCTAAAGATTTTTTAGAAACTTTAATTTCATAAGGAAAAATAATCCAGATATACACTTCGATATATATATATATATATATATATATATATATATATAATGAAAGAATTAAGAAAAGAATACTTCTCCAAAAAAATTCTGACTTCCCCACCATGCTGTCTACAAGCCTACAAACTGTTGGCCGAGGTACCCAACTCCCTGATGACTTGTCACACAGCCTATGGCATGCCTATCTTATTCTTGCCCTTTTCCTTCACACTTTTCTTAATCTTCCCTCACCATTCGCCAATGCGAACTCATGGTTTTTCAGGCGTGCGCGGTGGAAAACGATGCCCTACCGAACAAATTCAACTCATGCGCAGGAGCAGTAGCATAACTTCAACAAGTTTTGGCCTATCAGGGTCTCTGGCCTATTTTTTTTTTTGTGTTTGACCTCATCCGAATCTAATCCTCTTCAAGTGGCATATATCACCTACCTCTCCTTTGATGATTAAAAAAAAAGCTAGATTTACAATTTTATTTTTTAAAATTCAAAGATTAAAAAAATGAGCAAAAAAACCGCCAAAGCTTTTGACTTCAATTCGGCAGAAACTACCACGCGGCTAACCACTAAGTAACCACCGCGGCATGCATTTGCACGACAGCACAAGAATCTCAGGGAGCAGCGAGGCAAAAGGCACACTATTTATTTAAAAGGAGCAAATTAAACGCAAGGATGGCGGATGGGCCTCACACATGGAGCGAGTAATTAAACGCAAGGATCAATAGAATAGCAACGGATCTAGATGCTAATTAAGTGATTACGGTGCAGTAAAATAGAGATTAGGGGCAGGGTTAATTAATTAATTACCTGAGGAGCTCGACCTGGAGGGCGGGCCCGTCCTTGGTGCGTCGGTGGGAGGTGCCACCGAAGCCGGTGGTGACGCCGTAGATGTCGCCGCCGTGGGCGAGGCAGTTGAGGATCCACTCGCTGCTGGCCTTGACGCGGGGGCGCGCCTCCTCGTCGAGCTCGACGGCGACGCCGGCGGCGTCCTTGGCCTGGGCGACGGCGGCCACCTGGCCGACGCGGAGGCTGGCGCCCTCGATCTTGATCACGGGCTCGCGGAACTGCGCCACCATCCGCTTCACCTCGTCGAAGTGGCTGCCGGTGAGCTCGGCCGCCGCCGCGCCCCAGTTGAGCGGGTCATCCTTGACGATGGGCCCGTTGCCCGCCATTGCTCGGTGGGTGGAGTGGTGGTTGGTAGGTTAGGAGGAGGAGGAGGTCGAAGAAGAGCCGGAGGGGGGTGGTGAGCTCTTCTTGAAGTGAAACGGAGGCGGATGGGGCGCTTTAAATAGTGCTGGGATGGAGGTGGGTGGGGTTTAGGTTGGTGAGGCCTCTGCCTCTCCAGTGCTGCCCGGTGGGTAGGTTGGTGACTTCTTCTAGCCTTTCCATTTCAGAATGATTTTTCCAAATATTTTCTCTCTCTCTCTCTCTCTCTCTCTCTCTCTCTCTCTCTCTCTCTCTCTCTCTCTCTCTCTCTCTCTCTCTCTCTTGGGTTTTCCGATTCTTTTTCCCCTCTATTGTTGTTTGTTGGTGATCAGAGGAGGAGGAGGAAGGTGAAAGCAGGCGGGAGGGACAAATCCCACCAACCCTGAAAAGGAAAACCAGGTTGCTCTCCATTGCAATTTGCAAACCGGAGTTACTGGCGGGGCAATTATTGCGTGCGCCTCTACCACCTGACGTAATAAATCCGGGATCTCTCGTCTCGCCCGGCCGCTCCGGTTTCTCAGTTTTTAATGTCGCCACTGTGCCACACCGCACCCAGGGTCGATAAGAGTTGTCTCTTGCGGAGCTGTTCCCTCCTCAAGCTGATTCACTAGGACTAGAGTCTAGGATCTTGTTGCTCTGACCCACATTTGCCGCATGTGTCAGCCAGTGCGCCGACAATCAGAATCGCCCCGTATGGCCGTACCTACGGTCCTAGGGATGAAAAACTGTAAAAATGGCTGGCAAATGACTGTTTTGTTTTGTTTCCATATTTTTTATCGGTAACAGAAACGAAATCGGAAAGCCCGAAATCGGATAGCGACGGAAACGAATACGCAACGGAACGGATACGGAAAAGAAAGCGAAAAATTCCACAAGAACGTTGTACAGAATCACAATATACATGGGGATTTGATAAAACATCATCCGGCTGTTTTTGTTTGTTGAAATCACTCAAATCTGGGAGTATTGGATCATTGTTGAGATTCGGGAGTATCGATTACATCTGATCCTATGATTTGATCTAACGATTAAATTTTTAATTCTACGGTCCAAAATTTGGATGTTATTTAAGATAAAAAATATCCGAAAGATACCTATACACCCCCATATACATGACCACAAGAATAATGTAACACATTCCACCTCTAAGGTGGATACAAGAATAGTGTTATATTCACTGATATCACTAGAAAGTTTTTTTTCTCAAATTTGTTACATGAAGTCTCGTTATTTGTTTCCCATATTAGACCATTATGTCATTCTCCATATAATTATCATCGAATCCTTTTAATCCACCAACTACAAAGGTGTAACGCCTTAAAATTTGTATATTATTGTTCGATGTTCATTTATGATTTTCTGAGATTTATCCTGGATTTCCTAGAGTTTATAAATACCTTTGTACTATTTTTAGATTTATAAAATTAATTTATTAATGAAAATAAAATAAAATTATGCAAAAAATAATTTTTAAGTTTCAAAATGTTCCAAAGATTTTTGAGATTTTTTTTTTGGAATTTTTTAACTCCATTTGATATTTTATTTAAAGCCATTTGTATCTATGAATTATTTTAATTTGAAAATAAATATAAACCCTCCCTTCTCCTTTTTAGGCCAAGCCTATTTCCCTTTTCTGCCTATTTTCACTTTTAGTTCCGGTTTTCTTATATGGAATTTTCGTTTCCGTTTCCTACAAAAAAAATTCATTTTCGTTTCCGTACCGATATTTTCTGTTTTCGTTTCCGAAAAAAGACTTCTGTTTCCGTCTTTCTTCCGAACGGTCAGAAATTTTCTGTTCCGTTTTCAACCCTAATCATAACTATGGTACTAAAAGAGATGTGATGCAACTGATACTTGTGCCACTGAACCTGTTTCTGAGTCTATCTCTGTAGGGAATACTGATAATACAAGCATTGGAACAGGACATGAAGGACCAAGCACGAACAATCAGCTGCTGAATCTGCCATCGATCCATGTCATCAGCTAGTGCACCCAATGCAAACTCGATTGCGCAATAATGTGCGTCGGCCTAAAGAGTACACTGGTGGTACTGTGAGATATCCTCTTAACCGTCGAGCTTTTCTCACTGAACCAATCTCTCATGTGCAAGCATTGAAGGAATCACATTAGAAGGAAGCTATGGATGCTGAGTTTAAAGCATCGTAGGAAAACGATATTTGGACTCTTGTACCAAGTAGTCAAGTCAGTACTATTGTAGATTGTAAATGGGTGTTTAAGGTAAAGAAAAAACCAGATGGCACTGTTGATAGATACAAGGCTCGATTAGTTGCCAAATGATTCAGTCAACAACATGGAATTGATTATCATGACACTTTTAGTCCGGTCGTTAAATTGACTACAGTGTGCATAGTACTCTCCATTGCCGTTGCCAAGGGGTGGCACTTAAAGCAATTAGATGCTCACAATGCATTCTTGCATGGGACCTTTACAGAAGAAGTTTACATAAGGTAACCACCTGGTTTTGAGGATACTAAGCGCCCTGGTTATGTGTGTAAACTTCAAAATGCTTTATATGGTTGGAAACAAGCGCCCAGGGCTTGGTATTCTCGGCTTAACTCAAAATTGCACACACTTGGCTTCTCTTCACCCAAGTCTGATACTCTCTGTTTATTTTCAGCAGAGATGGAATTACAATGTATATGCTGGTTTATGTTGATGACATTGTTGTTGTCAGCTCCTCATCTGAAGCTACTGCCAAACTTATCTGCAGAGTTCCCTATTAAGGATATTGGTGATTTAACCTATTTCTTGGGAATAGAAGTTCATCGGCACAGTGATGGAATTGTTTTAACACAAAGCAAGTATGTCTACGATATTCTGAATAGAGTTCAAATGCAACACTGCAAGTCGGTTGTAACTCCAATGATAAGTTCTGAAAAATTGTCAAAGGAGACATGGACATTACTCTCAGAAGATGAGGTCTTCAGGTATTGCAGTGTGGTTGGTTCTTTGCAATATTTAACCATGACCAGACCAGATCTCTCCTTTGCAGTGAAACTGACAAGCTCCTACTGATGAACACTGGGCAGCCATTAAAAGAATCCTGCGCTATATTAAACGAATATCCACTACTGGACCGAAAATTCAGAAAGCGAAGTCCCTTCTCATGTGCGCCTTCTCAGATGCCGATTGGGCGGGCTGTCCTAATGACCGATGATCTACGAATGGTTTTGCAGTTTATCTGGGACCAAACTTAGTATCCTGGAGCTCACGAAAGAAGCAAATAGTTTCAAGATCCAGTAATGAAGCATATACAAGGCCTTAGCTAATGCAACAGCTGAACTGATTTGGCTACAGTGGCTGCTAAAAGAACTTGGAGTATATCAATCTAGACCTCCAATGCTATGGTGTGATAATCTTGGAGCCACGTATGTGTTAGCTAATCTGGTTTGTCATGCTCGTACAAAGCATATTGAAGTTGACTTTCATTTTGTTCGAGAAAGGGTTGGGCTGAAATGGCTGAAGGTGCAATTTGTTTCTTCTTCAGATCAAGTCGCAGATATATTCACAAAGACTCTGCCTCAAGCGCCCTTCAGACGGTTTACAATCTCAATCTGATATCAATCGGATGAGATTGAGGGAGTGTGTTAAAGACAGTGTTTTCGGTAAATATACTATAGCACATAAGGATGTTGTCTTTTCTATTTGTTAAGCTGTTGTAATCAAAACAGTCTGTATTTGAAACTCGAATCTGTGTTCTATAAATATGATCCAAAATCCCCTTGAGGGATGTTGCGGCAAAACCTTAAACTCCTTTTCACGAACTCCCTTTGTCAATTGACACTCCTGATTCCTAATCGATGAGTGTTAACTGGCCAACTCAATGCAAAGAACAACTGCGAGAACAAGGAGCATTGCGAAACAAAAATAATTTACTTAAACCCCATCTTACAAGTTACAACAGCAAAAGTATCAGAAGCTGCCTGCCTGGCCATGCAGATTGCAACGCAGCAGCGGGAAGCAACAATAACAACACTAACTTAACTACAAACAAACATATCATCTAGACATATGAGAAACCTTCACTTCACAGTCTTGAAATGTTCTATCTTCAGTTGCTATACCGTCATCTTCTTTCCTTTTTGTATAACATTCACTTCTCTTCTGTTCAGCAGAGCGGCAGGGGCTCACCGTTCCACTCCTTGAGGCACTCGAGCAGCGGGTCGATGTGCTTCCGCTGGTTCATGGCCACGAGCACCTTGTTCAGTTCCTCGCCGGGCGACCGTGTCTTCTCGCCGGTCAGGTATGCGGTCCCGAGCTCCTCGCGCACAAACCGGTAGAGCGGGTACGAGCGGCACTCCTTGATCCGGTTTGGAACCAGCGGGGCGCCGTTCTCCACGGCCGCGCGTGCGGCCTCGACCTCCTTGGGCAGTGCCGTGCGGAGGTGCTGCTCGAACTCCGCGACCTTGGCGAAGATGGAAGTCTCCAGGACGCGCTCGGCGTTGCCGTTGGCAAGCGCGTGCTCGATGAGCACCGCGCGGAGCTTCTGCATGAGGGGGTAGTTGGGGCTGCAGGGGTCGTCCGCGTAGGCGAACACTGCCTCGCGGTCGATGGCGGTGAGCAGATCCTTCTCGCAGAAGCGGGCAATGTGGAGGCCGCCCATGGCGTTCATGCTCAGGGACTTCCTGGCCACCTGCATCACGCAGTTCTTGACGGCGGTCTTCATGTTCTCCTCCAGGTGGCGCAGGTCGATGGCCTGGCACAGCGCGATCAAGAATGTGGAGGACATGAGCTTCAGGACGTCGATAGCCTCGGCGGTCTTCCTGGAGGAGATGAGGCCAAGCGAGTTCACGTCCTGGTTGTGCTGCTCGGCGCTCTGGACATGGTTGGTCACCGGGTTGGCCAAGAATTGGAGCTCAGAGCAGTACGATGCCATGGCAATCTCAGCGCCCTTGAAACCATAGTCCAAGCTGGGGTTGCGTCCACCAGACAGGTTGGAGGGCAGGCCATTGTTGTAGAAGTCGTTCACGAGCTCCGAGAACTGCGCGAACATGAGCTTGCCGATGGCAGCAATGGCGAGGCGGGTGTTGTCCATGGAGACACCGATGGGGGTGCCCTGGAAGTTACCACCGTGGAGTGCCTTGCCGCGGGAGACATCGATGAGCGGGTTGTCGTTGACAGAGTTGATCTCACGCTCAATTGACTTGGTGGCAAAGCGAATAACTTCGATCTGTGGGCCGAGCCATTGCGGCGACGTGCGGAGCGCGTACCGGTCCTGCTTCGGCTTCATCAATGGGTCGAGCTCGCCGAGCTTCTTCGCCAGCTTCATGTACGAACTGCCTTCCAATATGTGCTCCATGATGGCAGCCGCTTCAATCTGTCCTGGGTGGTGCTTCAGCTTGTGGGTCAGGTGGTCCGTGTACTCGGGCTTGCCGCTCATGACCTCGCAGAACACGGCGGACAGGACCTCGGCAAGGATGGCAAGAACGTTCGCCTCAAAGAGCACGGTCGATGCAAGACCAGAGCCCACGGCCGTGCCGTTCACCATGGCAAGGCCTTCCTTGGGTTGCAACTCAAAGAATCCATGCTCGATGCCGGCGATCTTGAATGCCTCTGCGGCGTTCACCTTGCTGCCATCGGGTGCCACCGCAATGGAGTTTTCGCGGCCGGTGATAAGGCCGGCAATGTAGGACAGCGGGACCAGGTCACCGGACGCGGTGATCGTGCCCCGGAGCGGCAGACACGGCGTGACGTTGGCATTAAGCAGCTTGGTGATGGCCTCGAGGATCTCGAAGCGGATTCCTGAGTAGCCCTGGAGGAGGGTGTTGATGCGGACGAGCATTGCCGCGCGCGTCGCCTCGGACGGCAGAACGTGGCCATCAGTGCCAGTGCCGAAGGCGCCGGCATTGAGGAATCTGTAAAACAGAGCGAGACACACAGGTCAATGTTTGTTCTGTTTGTAGCATTGCGAATCATGGAATTTTTATTACTAGCAACTTGGTCAGAGCTCAGAAACACTGCTATTCTACAGAAATTTACAGCTCAGATATGATCGGATATGCTTTTCCTTGTTGTTTTCGGCGTGTACTTGTATCATGACAAATACTAACACTTAATTATGTTGAGCCGACTTTCGAATATTTTATTGTTGTTTAATTTATGCTCCCATGACAAGGAACCAAGTCAGTCAGATGCGCGTTTTTGTGCAGAGACCGGCTGCTACTCCATATGCATGGAGCACACAGTCTTGTGACCAATATGCAGAGTTATCGGCGCAAATAAAGCACTTTCTGATGAAAAAATATAAGATGTATTTCCATCTTACATAAGGATTAAAATTACGATAAAATTGGAAAATGTGTAAAAGGAAATGACTTGGATATTCTACTTAATTGTTTTGGAAGATGATAGATAATACTTTGTGTGGGTAGTAATGAATAAATGCATATGGTTGAGAGACAATATATAGGGGTATAGTACGAAAATCCTCAATAAATCTACATACAAGCCATATATTTATAAACAAAACAATTCAAACTATATGTCATATATTTTTTCAATATTTTTTTAACGGAGGGAGTACTATTTGTGCGCACCATGCTTGAGCCACTTCCCACGTTCTATTTTGCATGAGTATAAATTCTATTGTTTTCCAGCTTGCATAAGGGGGAGAATTCGAAACCTCATCTGCGAAATACTTGATAAACTTCGCGGTACCGGAATTGGTCAGTCCACATGTTATGGGTATTTCGACTGTTTTTGCACCCTGTTTTTTTTTTTCAGGTGACTCCTTCCGTTAGGTGAGGGGGAAAGAGACAGTGTAAGAAGTTTTATAATGCTCAAGTCCTAACGTGTTTCGTTCAAGCCTCTACTTTGACGAAATCCCTTTTAGAAAACATTTTGATCGTCGATTCGTTGTCCTCATATGCTAGCTAATCATAACTAGGGGTGGATAACGAGCCAGTTGAACTTTTTTTCGAGCTTTCTTCGACACTGATTTATTCTTATTTATTATAGTCTCCTGTATTGTTTGAGACCCAACTTTGAACCGAGCTTAACGAGCCGAGCCTAACGAGCCGAGCCAAAGTTGACTCTGGTTCCAAATCAACTAATTTTTATTTTAAAAGAAAAATGAATGTAATCAGAGCAATTTTGAAACGAGCTACCGAGCCAGCTCAACGAGCTTTTTTTCCAGCCCTCATAACTGACTTCTGCAACCAGAGCTCCAGCCAGAACACGCAAGACGTTACCTGTCTCACTGACCTGTCCAACGTTGGGACGTTCCCATCCCCCGCCTTCCGGACCAGCCACGCACGTCTTTTCCATGTGTGACGCTACGCGGTGCCCACGACTTTGCCCGTCCGTCCGCATGGTCGACGGCGCCAACCCAACCACCAACCGATCGCCGTCTCGCCGAACAAGGGGAGTTACCCCGCGTGGAGACCAAACGCCCAGAGGACGATGGATCGCTCGTGGCAAGAAGCGTCCCCCTCGACATCCCGATTTCTCGGCAAAAAAAAAAGCAGAGTATTCGTCTCCTTCTTCCACGAAAGAAACGAGCAATGGTGGGCCACGGCGGCGGTGAGCTCCAGCAGCGCGCCAACCAAACGTCCCGTCCAGGGCTTGGGAAGGCGGGCTTTCCGTGCCTACCAAGCTGTCGATGCCATGGGTGAATAGTCGGGCACCGATCGGTTTTTGATTAAGACGGCCTACCGAATCCGAACAGTGGTGTGCTAAACTCTGGATGCCTGTGTGTACTTGTATTTATCTTGTTGTGTCGGCCTACTCGTGTCAAACTACTGTAGTCTGAGCAAATCTAGAGAAGGGCAAGTCCGGCGCATTCTATTACTCCTATTTGGTTACCATCGTTCATCCAACGTTTTGCCTCAGATGCGAAAGAGAGTACTAGATCTTTCTTCTGAATAGTTTAAGAATGACATCTCTGTTTTGGATGGAGCTTAGGAGTGAGGGCTGCACGAAGTAAATCAGTGAATTTGCCCAAATCCTAGAGTAAAAGGATCATAGAGTATCGATTGATTAGAGAAAGTTTTCTGTTTAGTCTATGGCCAGCTCCACCAACGACCTAGCTAACTCCCCCCCAAAATAATCCTTTCGGGCTTCGAAAATGACGGAATCCCATGTCCACTAGTAAGCAGAGCACATGCGCACAGCAGGCGCACCTTGCGCAACCCAATACTCTCGTGAATAAAGCACCACTCCAATGTGAAATCTAGCGTATTAACTGGATCATCTTGTTCTGACCTCAAAATTAAACTTCCGAATGTAAAAAATTAAGCACGCAAGAGAAAGCTCTGCAAAGTTTTGGGTTTGCGATTAGGGATGTTCTCACCTGATGAGCTCCCTCTGGAGAGCGCCCCCCTCCTTGGTCCGGCGGTGGGAGGTGGCCCCGAAGCCGGTGGTGACGCCGTAGCTGTCGGTGCCGTTCATCATGCTGTTCATGACCCAGTCGCTGCTTTCCTTGACGCGGCCGCGGGCGGACTCGTCCAGCTCGACCCTGGCCTCGCCGGCGCCGGCGGCCACGGCGGCCACCTGCGCGATCCTCAGGCTGGCGCCCTCGATCTTCACCAGCGGCTGGCGGTACTCCGCCACCATCCTCTTCACCTCGTCGAGGTGGCTCCCCGTCAGATCCTCCGCCGCCTTCCCCCAGTTGAGGGGGTCGGCGCGCGGCGCCGACATGCACAGGCCGTCGCCGTTCAGGGAGCGAACGAGTCCGGTCTCGCACTCCATCGCAGTATTACAGAGGGAGCTGAACAAGACGGAAGTAGCAGTACAAGTAGTTTGGTTTATGGCGAGAAGAGTACACCACTAGTACTAGTGGTATAGCCTAGTAGCTAATTAATTGGGTACTTTGTATTGTAGAAGAAGAGCTTGTGGAAAGCCAGGGCTCTTCTTGGAGAAGAACGGAGAGGGGAGGAGCGGTTAAATAGCGTGGGGCGACGGCTGGGGTTATTAGTTCTTGGTTGGTGGTGTCGTGGAGTGCTACAGCTGATCCTGCGCTGGCCCTTGGACGGACCTGCCAACCGCGCGCGCGGGCTCGCCGGTGCGCGCCACGCGGACGCGGGCGGCCTGGCAGAACCGGCAGGGTGGTCGACCGCCCGCGAGCCATGTGGGGCGGCCCAGCGTACATGGGATCGGAGCCGGACGCACCAGGTTGGCTAAGCTGCGCTTGCGCATGTTGTGCGTGGTGGTGGATGACTGACTGCGTTTGGTGGGGGTTGGTGGAGACTGGAGAGGAGGTCGTGTGTGGACGTGGGCTTCTGCAGACGCCGACGATCTCTCGGTCAGTCGGGTGGGTCGGTTGGTCCGGTCGCCCCGCCCACTCTCCGTAGTTTACACACGCAAGACGCAACCACTTCCAGATCCGAGACGCTGACCCCGTCTGAAGATGTTTTTAGAAAACGGGGTGTAACGACGAGTTCAGTTCGTTTCATTATTTTTTTTATTGATAAATAACGTGCGTGTACGTTTGTTCACGAGGCTTTTTTTTGCTTTTCTTCTTTAAATTTGCACAAATATTAAAGCATTAATGAAGGGTAGATGAAGATTACTTACCCCTTCGCTTGCTTCAAGATTTGTACAACTTATATTGAGAGGAAAAACATAGAAGTATTGCTCGTAAATTTTTTTATCTATAAAGTACTCAATTGAGAAGAGAGGAGATAAATTGATTTCACCACCAATTAAATCTCAATCTAAACGACTTAAAATTTAAATGTTATTTAGTAATAAAAATACAATCAGATTCTCCCGAACACCCAAAATTTAAATGTTATTCAGGGTGTGAAAGTGCAGAACTGACCAGGTACTCCTTCCAGTTTGATAATAGATGTCGTTTTGGACATAGTGATGGTCAAACTTCTAAAACTTTTACTATCGATATATTTTTAAATATTTAAATTAGATATATGAAAATTATATGTGTAGACTTGTCTCGAAAAGTACTTTCATAATATTATAATTTTATTGGGTTTTATAAATATATTATAATAAAAAATAGCAGTCAAAGTTGTGTTTTGAAGACCGTGTCGATGTCCAAAATGATATCTATTATCAAACTGGAGGGAGTATTTAGAAGCCGCAGTGTTCTTCTATTTGGCTGCAATTTGATTACGCGATTGCGCTTTGCAGAGTTGGAGAAAATGGGCTCGAAACTCAAAAAGGGGCGTTGAGGGCAAGTTGCCGCATTTTATTCTGCGCCAACGAGAGAACTTGCAAGGAAAGCAAGGCGCTGCACATTGTTTACTTTCCCAATATCATGCAGTTGAGAAAGAACCATGTTGTGCGGACAAAGTTCTTATATACAATCATTGATCCTCCATCGTTCAGAAGAGTACCAAAGTCACAAAAACAGTTGAATCATGAAGATTCCACGTTCCTCCCTTTTGGAACGAATAAGAAATATTAAAGAGCTGGTTCAAGGGGGGCAGGTACAACAATGAATCATGCATGTAAACTAGAGGTAGACACTCAGGTCGGGCTATTTTTGCGCAGCCCGAGGCATGATGGGTACGGCCCAATCCAAAACCTGGTTCGGTATGAAGTGGGCCATCTTTGCGGCTGTTCAGTGGGCCACAAGATGGCAAAGATCGCCGCAGCCCACGGCAGGCATGCCGGTGCGTCGAGGAGCGGGGAGGACCAAGGCTGCGTGGGGGTTTACCTGTGTCGCACTATGTCACCGCCGTCGCCCGCCATCGCCATGCTTGTCGCCTCGCCTTCCGCCGTGGCCGTGTTGAGCCCACGCTGCGTCGCCTCGCCTCCGGTCGTGACCGTGCCCTCGCACGCACGCTCGTCGTCGTGGACACGCGCCGCACGCACACACCGGGCCCGCGCCACCTTTACCCGTGCCCCACCTCACCCGCGCCACTGTCGCGCCACGCATGTCGTGGCCCACATCGCCGTCGTCCATGCCCTACCTCACCCGTGTCGCTGTCACCCGCGCCGATGAGCTCTTGCGCTGTGGCCGAAGGGGGCGGAGGTGGGGCATGCCAGTGAGGGAGGAGAGGCGTCGGTTAGGGGGAGGCAGAGGGCGACGGGCGGGTTGGGGGGTGGGGGCGACGGGACAAAAACTAGCAGTTGCCCAGACTGCCCAACACTATCGCCCAACTAGGAGCAGTACTACCGCCTGAGCGATAGTACCGGGCTACCGGCCTCACCTTCGGTACTGCTGGCCTCAGAAAATCGCAGAGAAACACCGCTCTCTGGAAAAAAGACTACTGGCCCTGGGGGCGTGGTACCAGACCTCCGGTACTACCGACCTCAGGGAGACGGTAATACCGCTCCTTCATTAGTACCGGCCTCACACCTACGATAGTGTCGATTTTCTAGATAAAACTTGTTTTGCACAAAAATAAAACCAATTCAATAAGGATTCAATAAGATCAATTCTTTGAGCTATATGAGGATCAACACATAATCAAAACATTTTGCAAATATTAATCACATACTCCAAAGAATAGTATTTAAACTTTAACTTATTTGCAAAACACATTTACAAACAAATCGTGAATCTATGAGATCAACCCTCTAGCCATGTAATAATCAACACATGATCACAATACTTTGCAAAACACATTTGCAAATTTCAACATATGCTCTAGGATCCAATCTCATAAACTTCTAGCTCATTTGCAAATAACATTTCCAATCAGCTAAAAGCAAATCTTGAGCCATGTGATGATCAACACATGATCACGATACTTTCCAAATGTCTCTCACATGCTCCAAGATAAGACGCATAAAAACCAACATTCTGCAAAAACTCATTTTGCAAACATCAAGCAGTAGCCCTATGATGATCAACACATGATCACTAGCAATTTGCAAAATACATTTGTAAACTCTACTAGTCACAAACTAAGAATACCAATTGTATGAGCTCTCTATATTTGCAACAAATGCAAATACTTAGCTTCATGCAAACAACAAGTATAAATCCAAATGCATGAACTCACTTTATTTGCAACACATGCAAATACCTAGTTCTATGCAAAACCAACTAAATCAAAATGCATGAGCTTACTTTTTGCAACACATGTAAATCCATAGCTTCATGCAAAGAGTCAATTCAATTAAAGAATCAAGTATGAACTACAACTATTTGCAACACATGCAAATACAAGGTTCATGCAGAAACCAATTAAGAGAGTGAGCTAGAGCGAACTGGATTGAATTCATCAATACATGATGAAGCTCAAGCTATATGACTCAACCGCTCTTAATAGTACATCAAACTAAACTAGCAACCGGGTCTCCCAACCAAACACCGAGACTGGTAAAAGACTAGGAACACATCCTTAGTCCCATGCTAGTCATACCTTTGCCTCTAGCAATACCACTTGGAGATTTCATGATAACTAATCATCTTCTCTCCAAGTTAGGTCTTCGTTTTGTTCATCAACACATGATGAACCTCCCTTCTCTTCGCTTTATGATCCTCTCTTGATGCTTATCAACACGTGATGATATCCCTTATATCGATTCTTAACTTGATAGCTATCAACATATGATACCTTTTAAATCTTCATCTCAACCTTGGACTTAACCTATTTCAAACTCATTAAAAATGTTCGTCTAAAACACATGATTGTCCCAATCATCAATGCACTCCATTAACATATAATGGATACCCCAAGAACCTTTGACCTTCTCATTTGATGATTGTTCACAATCCAAATTAATTTTAATGAAAGATTGATTTGTCTTGAGTATATTGATGCAACTAATGCTTCATATATTCAAGAACTTTTTGTTTGTCCTTTAACTAACAAAGAATACAATCAACATATGATTGGTTCTTTGATTGATAGAATGACAATCGAACACAATTTAAATTGACTTTTAAATTGTTATGAGTATATATTAACTACATAAGCTTTATATACTCATTTTACTGGTTTTCAAGTAATGATTCAATGTATTGAGTAGGGAAAGGGATCAATACTCTTGTGACCATCAAACATAGAATAGACTCCATTTAAATGTGTGCATAACTATAATTGAACTTGTAATAAATATGCACATATTCAATTTAAGATTGCTTTAGAGTTTATCCGATATTTCCAGGAGACTCCATTCTAAGTAATGATCCTTAATTTATTTGGCAAGATGAATGGGATCAATATTATTGAAACGCTATGTGCATTCATATCTATATGTGTGTGTGTGTGTGTGTGTGTGGAATTGGAAACATTATGCACATCTTGAGGTTTAAACAATGATAGAGTTCATCTTTAACTTGAATCTAAAGTATGCTATAGAAATTATAGAGTTGAAATGATGTATACCTTTGGGGTTTTTCATTTTCCATCCAAATGGGACTAATAATAATAAACTCAATAAAAGAGTTAGCCTCACAATGATTATATTTTTCATTAAATAATGATTAAACATTAAACCATTAGCAATCACAAAACCACAAGGAGCTTGAACTTACAGCCATGCCGTCGGATCAGACTATCTTGGTGGGAACCATGCATGCCTTACAAATACATGTCCTTCTACTCACCGTTTGCAACCGACGAGGCTAGACGATAAGGGCGGATGTAGCCGATGCAAAGACTACGCTATCAACAACCCCATAGACTGATGAGGCTATGGATCATGCCCACGCTCACATCTACATCAACCATTCATCACATGCATGGATAATGCGAAGCGAAGACCAAAGATGACGACCAATGCGCAACTTAATCGGAGGTATCTCGCAATTTCACCTCGTGGGAGTAATTAACTGGGAGCCTTCCAAGGCCCTAGGAACCAAGAGACCATGCCGCCTATGGCAGATCTGCTACGCCAAGCCGGATATGGAGTGCAATCATGTTAAGGGAACTAGTAATTTTGTGATTCTAAAAATAATTATTAAATAAATGTTTCTCTACTTTATTTGTGGTCATTTATTTTTGTGTACTTTAGTACACTGGAACGCCCGCACCTTATACCAACGCATAGAAATCTTGGAGCAATTTCTCATGTCAAACATATGAAAGAAAATAATTGAACATAATAAGTTATTAGGGTTCTTAGAAACGTAATTACTCTCCATCGTGCATGGATCATGTAGCTTCAAGCCCCTATTCTTTCTCCATTAGTTACTCTTTTCCAAAATACATGCATGCACATGTATCTCTATTTAATCTCAAGTAATATGTTGATTATCTGTATGGCAAATTATTTTACTAGTTTACATGGTATTAGAGTGCCTTGCTCATGCATACACCGCTACACCATGATGATCAACCTTGAACTTCCCTCACACACCGTCTGCCACACCAAACTGTATCTTCTATCTTTTCTCGCCGCCATAACTTTTCTACTTTAACCTCTAACAGCAAGTTCAATTCTTGACCTATCGCCCTTAGCTGCTACCGCTTCCAATGCAATACCTTACCACATAATTATCATATACTTCTCTCCAATTATTGTTTAATACTGACCGTTGCGACACCAACACGTATACACGTGTAACCATCGCCGATCCCTATCGAGGACACCCGTCACATTCTATAATTCATTTCACACAAGGCTGGTTGAGTATTGGAAGTACTCACCTTGCTGCGTCAAGTTAAGACTACGAGGAGATTGAAGAAGGTGAATGCTTTGATGATAATTACTACAATCCATTGGATGGAGTTGAAGTCTACGTGTGGTCTTAGTTGTGCTTAGGCATATGGAAGTTTTTCGTTGGATCTTTTGCTTGTACAATCTTGGGCCTGTTAGTCCTTCAAGTGGAACATGGTATGTAGGACGTATTATGAACATATGTAAAAATATTTGGTCGAAGTTTATATTTCAGTATCATTCTGTGCAACCAAAATCCTAAATAGTTACGTGAATACGGGTTCCTGCTATCATCGTTATAACTTTTATTTCTGTTCAAAATTTCAGTCATGTTTATTGGAGTTTGTATACAAATCAAATTAGCGAGTGCATTTAACTTATTTTGAATTTTAGTTATTTAGGGATTTTACTTTGAAATTCATACTAAAATAAAATTGCAAACTTTCTTTTATTTTTATTTTGCCTTTTAATTATTCTTTTGGAATTCGTACCCTCCAATTGCTAATTTTTCTTTAATTTTTATTCCAAATTATAATTATTTACGTATTTTACTTAGGACTTATCGGAATCAAATTGCTAATTTATTTTATTTTTATTCCAAATTTCTATTATTTATTTGTTGGAATTCGTATACAAGTCCATTTGCTAATTCCTGATTATATCTATTTAGGAATTTTACTTATGAATTCCTAAGGAAATTAAATTAATGATTTTGTTTTAATTTTTCTTCTGATTTTCATTTATTTTTGGATTGTACTTGATATGGACTCTTTATTTTGATCGGTTATAATTTGAACCTAAAACAATTGACGTGTAGTTTTTTTTTCTCTTTTTTCATCCATTAACATGATAATTTCTAGACCTTGAGAGACAATGTGGCGTCTTCTTTTTTCTATCGCTTTAACAACTAGCCGATTGGATCGCACAATTGTGTGGTTGGGTATAAAATAATATAACTTTACACATTACAAAATTAAAATTTGTATTTTTGTAATATAAATTTGAATTTGAGATACTTGATTTATTATTTAATTAGCAAATTTTATCTTGAGATCTCTCTCCTTATGTGTGAAGAGAGATTGAGTTGTGTGTCCACCAAACAAGTTTACACACTCAACCTTAGCTAAACGTAGTGCGCGCTGCCTATTTTCTTTTTTAAAATTATTAACATATATCTATACCAACTATTGAATCTAAGCCTTTAAAATTAGGATCAACTAAATTAAGGGTTACATATTTTTTAGGTATTTTTCAAATTAATATATCTCTAAGACAACTATTGAATCTAAGCTTTTAAAATTAGAGTCCATCAATTTAAAATTTGGATGTTTTCCTTTTTACAAGAATTTCTAGTATATTCCTCTTTTTTCTTAGCAGTTGTAAAAAGCGTTGTCGACGATTGGAGAACGGGCTCCCGCCGAGCTTACTTGTTGAATGTGGGATCAACCGAAACCCCTTTCTGCCAAAGGTGTAGCATCGAAGACGTGGAAGATGGTCTCATAGAAATGCATAGAACACAAAGATTTTATACTGGTTCAGGCCTCTCATTATCAAGATAATAGCCCTACATCCAGCCGCTGGTGGCGTCTTTTGCTATATAAAATCATCCCCTCCTCGGGCTAGGGGATTAAATACAAGATACCTGTTATATACATGGTAACTACCCCTAGATTTACGACATGCTTCCATAATCAGAGCGCCCACGATCCGGGCCCTTGATCTGCGCAATTAATTTGAATTTCCTGCACTCGCCCTTGATTTCCGGCGGATTGATTGCCATCTTCCTTTCTAGTGGCAAGACCGGGGTCCCGACCATCCGCCCGGGTAACGGTGTGGCCTTCACGAGCATGATCGCTCGTGATCGTCCGGTATGGTCGTAGGCGAATGGGTAGACACGCATGCTCGGGAGTTATGTTGCCCGGATAGTTTTTCGAGCATCTTCTGCTGGTGCTGTATGGTCGGTAGCTTCAGGATCTTCTGGGGGCACAACGGTCTTTTATCAGATAGTCAATCCCCGACAAGCGTGTTATCAACTTTTAATATATAATATGGTAGATAGATATAATAGATCACTAGCCAGGTAGCTCACCCAATTACAAGGTTCTCGCTATTTCCTTCTAAATTCAAGATTTGGTGCTTTGTTTCTCATAAAGTTGTGCTAGAGGATTAGAGGGTTTTCCCATGCTAGTTCTTTTCTACACAATTTGACAAATTATGGCAGATATTTAACATGACACAAACATGATTATGTGCTCTATAGAATGCTGAAAGGGGGTGTTCAGGAAAAAAGAAAAGAAAATAAGGGCCTGTTCGGTAGAGTTTCGGTTCCTGGATGTTTGTCCGGAGGAGCCGGAGCTCTACCGAACACTTCACGCTCCTTCTGGCTGGAATAAGAATCGGCATGGAGCAATTCACGTTTTAACACTAGCGAGAGAAGCGGCCTCTACCCCGCTCCTCCTGGATTCTCGATCACTCGGTCCTCTCCCCAAATCCACTCCGCCGCCTCTACACAACTCCACTGCCTTGACCTGCCTCCTCGCCTCGAGCGCCTCGACCCGCCTCCCCGTCCCCGCTGCCTCGAGCACCTCGACCCGCCGCTGCCGATCTACCTCGCCTCAAGTCTGCTTGAAGCGCTGTCGAGCCATCCCTGCCTCGAGCCCGCGGTCCTCGCCTCCCCGCCTCGAGCCTGTTGAGCCGTGTCGAGCCGTCCCCGCCTTCACCGTCAGGCCCGCGACGAGCGCCGCCAAAGCATGGCTCCCCTCCCCTCCCTTAGATCCGACCACACATAGCCCATGACGTTGGAAGAATCTGGAACTAGCCGAACACTTCAAACTACTCACTCCTGAATCCTCACAAAATCAGAATCACGAGAGGTTGAAGCAGAATTTGGGAGGAGCTGGAGCCCTACCGAACACCCTAAGTAAAAAAGAGAGTGACTAAGTTATATGTATATCTAATTTATGCACTTTACATACATTTTTCCCATTATCTACTATTTATCCTAGAAGTGGGAGTGATAAGTAAAAGTGCAAAAAAATGTCAGAGACAGCTAAAAATTGTACATACCATAGCCATCCGATTAAAAACATGCTATCTAACAGCTTAGATCGTAATTCTCGTTCTCCTGTAAAATCGTTATTACACGAAACCCTCTCTAAACCATATCTGTGTATTTTTAACAGGTATAAAGTGACACCGGAAGATCTGCCACGAAAAAATATGATTCACAAATAACAATAGTTCAAAACTTGCAGCAGCAATTGCTTTAGCTGCCTGCCAGGCCATGCTCATGACAAGTTATGGCATTGCAGTTGCAGCCATACATCGAAGAACCTTAACATAACAAATGTCTGAACAAAAAAAAAGTTTCATCCTATGCATATCAATAACGCTCACATTTCTGAAAAACCACCGTATTTATACCCATTTCTTCTCCTCCTCAGTTGTCAGTTGAGCAAATGGGCAGTGGCTCGCCGTTCCACTCCTTGAGGCACTCAAGCAGCGGGTCAATGTGCTTGCCCTGGTTGATGGCGATGAGCACCTTGTTCAGCTCCTCGCCAGGCGACCGTGTCTTCTCGCCGGTCAGGAATGCGGTCGCGAGCTCCTCGCGCACAAACCGGTACAGGGGATACGACCGGCACTCGGTGATTCTGTTGGGTGTTGCTGCCGTGCCGTTCTCGACTGACGCCCGTGCAACCTCGACTGCTCCAGGCAGCACCGCGCGGAGCTCCTCCTCGAACAGGGCTACCTTGGCAAGTACAGAAGTCTCTGCATTGAACTCGTCCATGCCGTTGACGAGGGCGCGCTCCACGAGCACATTGCGCAGCTTCTTCATCAGTGGGTAGTTGTGGCTGCACGGGTCGTCGGCGTAGGCGAACACCGCCTCACGGTCGATCTCCTTGAGCAGGTCCTTCTCGCAGAATCGTGCGACGTGAAGACCACCCGTGGAGTTGGTGCTCAGAGTCTTCTTGGCCACTGTCATCACGCAGCTCTTGACGGCGCTTTTGACGTTCTCCTCGATGTGCCGCAGGTCGATGGCCTGGCACAGGGCGACCAAGAACGTCGACGACATGATCTTCAGGATGTCGATGGCCTCGGCGGTCTTCCTGGAGGAAATGAGGCCGAGGGAATTGACGTCCTGGTTGTGCTGCTCCGCGCTCTGGACGTGGTTGGTCACTGGGTTGCCCAAGAACTGCAGCTCAGAACAGTAAGAGGCCATGGCGATCTCGGCGCCCTTGAAGCCGTAGTCCAAGCTTGGGTTGCGCCCGCCGGACAGGTTGGAGGGCAGACCATTGTTGTAGAAGTCATTCACGAGCTCCGAGAACTGCGCAAACATAAGCTTGCCAATGGCAGCAATGGCGAGGCGGGTGTTGTCCATGGACACACCGATAGGCGTGCCCTGGAAGTTGCCACCGTGAAGCGCCTTATTGCGGGAGACATCAATAAGCGGGTTGTCGTTGACGGAGTTGATCTCGCGTTCAATGGACTTGGTGGCGGCACGGATAACCTCAATTTGGGGGCCGAGCCATTGCGGTGACGTGCGGAGCGCGTACCGGTCCTGTTTTGGCTTCACCAATGGATCGAGCTCACCGAGCTTCTTAGCAAGCTTCATGTAGGAGCTTCCCTCCAAGATGTGCTCCATGATGGCGGCAGCCTCAATCTGTCCAGGATGGTGCTTCAGCTTGTGTGTAAGGTGGTCGGTGTACTCCGGTTTGCCGTTCATGACTTCGCAGAACACGGCGGACAGGACCTCGGCTAGGATTGCAAGAATGTTCGCTTCAAAGAGCGCCGTGGAGGCAAGTCCCGAGCCCACCGCAGTGCCATTGACCATGGCAAGACCTTCCTTGGGCTGCAACTCGAAGAAGCCGCCCTGGATGCCGGCAATCTTAAACGCCTCTGCGGCGTTCACCTTCCTGCCATCGGGGGCGACAGCAACAGAGTTATCGCGGCCGGTGACAAGGCCGGCAATGTATGAGAGCGGGACCAGGTCGCCGGACGCGGTGACCGTGCCCCTGAGCGGCAGGCAGGGCGTGACGTTGGCATTGAGCAGCTTGGTGATGGCCTCAAGGATCTCAAAGCGGATTCCGGAATAGCCCTGGAGGAGGGTGTTGATTCGGACGAGCATGGCCGCGCGAGTTACCTCAGCCGGCAGAACGTGGCCGTCGGAACCAGTGCCGAAAGCGCCGGCGTTGAGGAATCTGTCAAAAAGAAGCAATTTCGCCATGTCAGAACCACTTCTACAAAACTCATACTTTTTCTCTTAGTAGAAATTGACACCCTCATATTTGTTACATAACTGATAACAGCTGTAAAATCCTTTAAATCTACGATCGAATCATACCTGATGAGCTCCCTTTGGAGAGCACCACCCTCCTTGGTCCTCCTGTGCGATGTGGCACCGAAACCGGTGGTGACACCATAGCTGTCGGTGCCGTTCATCATGCTGTTCATCACCCAGTCGCTGCTGGCCTTCACCCGGTCGCGAGCAGATTCGGCGAGCACTACTTTGGCCTCGCCGGCTGCGGCCACTGCCGCAACCTGAGCGATCCTCAGGCCGGCACCCTCGATCTTCACCACCGGCTGACGGTAGTCCGCCACCATCCTCTTCACCTCATCCAAGTGGCTCCCCATCTGCTCCTCCGCCGCCTTCCCCCAGTTAAGCGGGTCGGCGCGCGGTGTGGCCATGCACAGCCCATTGCCATCGGCAGCAACCTCGCCATTCTCGCACGCCATCGCAACCGGCGAGAACCAATTAACGCACTAACCAACTGAGCTGAAGGAGATTAGAGAAGCGTACGTATGCGGTGGCTTCCTAGGAGCAGTGCAGAAGAGCCAGTGTTGCACCACACTGAGTTGTGTTGCTCTTCTTGCAGTGAAATGGACTGATGGAGGGTTTAAATAGGCATGCAGGATGGGAAGGGACTGGGCAGCAGCCAAGGTTGGTTTCCGCGTTCCGCAGAGGCACTGCGTGTGAGTTAGTTGGCGAAGGAACAAACAACACGTGTGTCGCGTCCGAGTGGTATATCTTTCGCGGCCGTGGCGTGGAGATTTCGTGGACGCCAATGGGGCTGCCTGGTTGGTGCGCGCCACGGGGTTGGTGAGGGCGCCAATGCATGCATGCATGCGCGCGCATGCCTCGGCTGACCACGTTTGTGCTCTTTTCGCCGCTTTTGCTTCGGTCGATGTTAGGTCAGTGGAGCAATGTTCAATTGACTATTCCTAGTTAGGGGCGTGGTGATTGAAAAATCAATCTGTTTGAATTGTTCAATGAAACCTGACATATTATTGGGTTGGCATATGACTCATTTTGTTATGTTCCAGTCACATTTGTTTTTTACTTTGTCTTGTTTCCTTTCTGTTACCAAGGACAAAGGCTGAAACAAATGTAGAAATTAAACAACCGAACACTACGCTACAAGAACTCCTCACTACCCATGGCCATGCTCCAGTTTATAAAATTTTGAACCAGTCTTTGCACTCTATCAACAACTAATAGCACCATCTCCTCCTCAACCCCGGCCCTGAGCATGGTAGTATTATTCAATGTTGTATAGAGTATAGCAATATATTGACGCGTTATTTTTCTCCTCAAACATTGATTCGGTACGCACAGAAACTAGGTGTTCTGGCTCCTCACGTGTGAAAACAGCAGGCTCTTGGTCCAATAGCATCGGATGTATTCCAACCAACCGATGACTAGATCTGTTTGGTTCGAATTTGGCTAGATAGTTGTTGAATTCGGTATCGGATTTAGGAGATCACTATCAGCTGGATTAAGATATTTTGATTATACTTTTGGATAATTGAGTCAGATGATTTTTGCATATTCAAAAATTTATGGCCCATATTTTAGTAGCTCCACCCTCCTGCTGTCGTCCCAGCCGCTAGTGCCAATCACTACTAAAGCTTGACATATAAGAATATCCTTCCACCTACCCATGTGAATGCTTGTTATTTTTTTTAAAAAAATATAAATGAGTATTTGATACTTTTATAACTGTGTTGGACTACCTGATAAAATAACTTGTTAAATTACGATAATCTTGTTATATATTGAACTCATACGATCAGTTAATCATTGTTATATGTGTGTTATATGTGGTATCTGTTTTCGCGCGATATCAGACAAAAAATATATTCGGTACCATATCGATTCCGTTCTATATTCACTTCAAATTCGTGATTTATATTATCTGTGCCGTATTCGTATTGAGCACTATTTATATCTGACTCTGAATACGATAAAAAAAAATATAATTTAAAAAATATATAAAAAAAGTGATATTCGACTGAATCTGATGCACACCCGTACTTGGAGTCTACCGCAGCAACATGGTCGCACGAAACAGTCTAACGAGTCATGACTGCCGCCCTCCTGTGCATTCGTCTTCGGTCTTTTTATGTTGGGTCGTCCGCATGTACACTTGGATTAAAATTCAGATCAATTGCAAGACATGTCATCTTGTTTCGTTAATGCAGAGGAATCAAAATTTAATTCACAACTAGCCGCCTCCTGGAGCTGCGTGGTATTACGCTCAAGTATATTTTTGTGAGTTGAATAATTGAATTTTTAATTCAAAATTTCAACGTTTTTCGCAAGGTTGTATTTGTCTTATACTATATTTCAATGAAATTAGATTGTTTACTCGAAATATTATTGCAAAGATTGTATCTGACTTGGATATATATTCGTGAGATTTTTTGTTTTAAAACCATCTATTTTTTAAAGTTTAAACGGGTTCAAGATAGCATCCAATTGTTATGATTTAATTGTGTTTTTTGAATGATTTTGTCGAGCGTGCATATATATATATATATATATATATATATATATATATATATATATATATATATATATATATATATATATATATATATATATATATAGGAAGCCTCTTTTCTACTCCCGGGAGTAATTACTCCATATGCCGTATCTCACAACTTAGGGAGTATTTCACACAACGGAGAGTATGTACGTGTGGTATGTAAGTATATAAGATCATCTAGGTGGTATTTACATTTTTTTCAGAGGTGGTATGTACACTTTTTAGACATACTCCTTTTTATATACGTATATGAAGGTATTTGCAAAATAGGCTAAAAACTATGTACTCCCTTGCAATTTTTTCATGTGGATCTCATTGGAATATCTTATAATTAGTATATGAGTGTATCCAAAGTGATAAAGGAGTATTTCAAGTTCGTTTGGGTGGTATTTCAAAGATGGGAGTAATTACTCCCGGGAGTACAAAGTATTTTTCCTATATATATATATATATATAAATATATATATATATATATATATATATATATATAGATATATATATATATGAGAGAGAGAGAGAGAGAATAGCTAGCTAGCGTGAACTCGATGGGTTTATGAAATCTAGCACTTTTTAGATCGATCCAAACCGTTCATCTTGTTTGTCTCATCAAAATCAATCTAGTGACCAAATTTCGTGTTTTTTTGAATTTGTTTATGAAATCTAGCACTTTTTAGAAGGCTGATTTTCAAAAATACAAAACAAATTCAAAAAAATACGAAATTTGGTCACTTGATTGATTTTGATACGAACAAGATGAACGGTTTGGATCGATCTAAAAAGTGCTAGATTTCATAAACATGTCGAGTTCACGGGAGTGATCCGTACACTCGAGTTCACGCTAGCCACTCTCTCTCTCTCTCTCTCTCTCTCTCTCTCTCTATATATATATATATATATATATATATATACATACATATATATACATATATATATATAGGAAAAATACTTTTTACTCCCGGAAGTAATTACTCACATCTCTGAAATACCACCCAAACGAACTTTAAATACTCCTTTGTCACTTTGGATACACTCATATACTAATTATAAGATATTCCAATGAGATTCGCATGAAAAAATTGCAAGAGACTACATAGTTTTTAGCCTATTTTGCAAATACCTTCATATAAGCACATAAAAAGGAGTATGCCTAAAAAGTGTACATATCACCTAGATGGTCTTATATACTTGTATATTACACGTACATACCCTCCGTTGCGCGAGATACTCCCTATGTTGTGAGATACGGTATAGGAAGTAATTACTCCCGGGAGTAGAAAAGAGACTTATATATATATATATATATATATATATATATATATATATATATATATATATATATAGGAAAATGGTTCCATACCCTTGGGAGTACGTACTCCCACTCTCAGTATACCGCTTAAATAATGTTGCTATACCTCTTTATCCTTTTAAGTATACTCTAATACTGATTATAAGATACTTCAAAGTGAATTCTACGAAAAATTTCATTAAAGTCCACCCTTTATAGCATAATTTGTTTATATACTCTTTTTACATATGAAAAGAGTATATAGCTAAAAATAACGAACTCGATCATTTTTTTCAACAATATCGCATTGTAGTATCTTAGAATTATTATTAGAGTATACTGAAAGTGATAAATGAGTATAACGTATTTGTTTAAGTGGTATCTTTGGAGGTGGGAATACGTACTCCCAAAAGTGGAAAAAGGCTTCCTATATATATATATATATATATATATATATATATATATATATATATATATATATATATATATATATATATATATATATATATATATATATATATATATATATATATATATATATATATATATATATATATAAGGTGGTGCACTAATATCTACCTCTTATAGCAGTTTCGTAGTGCCGTGACTACAAAACCAAATAATAGGAGCTTCGGACATTCGAAGGGATTGTCGAAGCCATAGAGAATTTAGAGAACTAGACAAGTAGACGCGGCGCCACGTTACGTCAGGGTGATATTATCATAATTTTAAAAAATCGAATAAGTTTTTTCATGATCTAAAATTTTTATAGTAGCTTAGACATACTCTCAAAATCCTTCTAAAAAACTTTCAAATTTTTTTAACGTAATTTAATAATTCAACTAAATCATTGAAGTTTCTAAAAATGCATTAGCGACATTGCCAAAATTTTTAAAAATTGCATAAGTTTGATCATAATCTGAAATTTGTATGGTGGATTAGACAGGCTCTCGGGACCCTTCTCAAAAAGTTTGAAAATACAAATTAATTTGATGCCTATGTAAAACAAAAAATAACGAAATTTAAACACATTAGTAGCATCGTCAAATTTCTTAAAAATCGCACAAGTTTGATCATGATCTGGATTTTTATGGTAACTTAGGCATGCTCTCCAAACCATTTTAAATAATTTTAAAAAAATTTCAACATAATTTAGTAGCTCAATTAAATAAGTGAAGTTGCTTTAAATGCATTAGTAGCATCATCAAAAAATTTAAAAATCACACAAGTTTTATCATGATCTAGAATTTTTGTGGTATCTTAGACAGGCTCTCAATACCATTCTCAAAAATTTTCAAAACTTTAAAATTTAGTGGCTCAATTAAATCAGAAAAGTTGTTTTAAGTGCATTAGTAGTATTGCTAGAATTTTAAAAATAGTACAAGTTTGATCATGATCTGAAATTTTTATGGTATATTATGCATGCTCTCAGGATCCTTCTAAAAAATTTATGAAAATTTGCAAATTTAGTAGCTCAATTATATCAACGAAGTTGCTTTAAATGTATTAGTAGTATTGTCAGAATTTTTTAAAATCGCACAAGTTTGATCACGATCTAAAATTAATAACTCAATTTATAAATTAAACCCGTATTTCAGTTATGAGTTGCTGAGAGATGGACCCCGACAATGATTGATATGTCTAAGGCCCATAAATGGCTATGACTTTTTTTATAAGCCAGTTGCATCCTCATAAATATAGCCCGCATTAAATATCTCACAATCGTTCGGTCAAAGTTACCATTGACTATGTAAATAATTGCCCGACTTGCAATACAGTTCGGACGAGAATTTATCCTGATCTGAGTCCCTACCAGGTTAGAAACGGTTCGACCTATGAATACTTTATAGGTCGAACATAATACCTTTATCACACTGACCAGACAGGATTGAGCAACCTTCGCCCCGACCTGGTTCAGGTTGGTAAGGAATCTCCGCGCAGAGATAATGTACGGAAGAAGCTTTCTTTGACAGGTACAGATGACGATTTAGAGGTTACTCCCTACAAAGAGGTGTCTCTTTGGCGAAAAAACACCTCTCCAGTGAGAAGACGTCTTTTGACGGAAAGACACCTGTCGGGGATTAGGCTATTTCCTATAAGGACCATTCTGCCCCGACGGCCGAGCAGCTCCCGACCATGGGCTTGGATGCGATACCCAAGCGTGAGCCTCGGGCATTATCACGCTCGGGCACAAGTATACTCGTAATATCGAAGCAAAGCATGGTCGGCTATAAGCCTCAAAGACGTGCCCGAGCAACCATGCTCGGAGATTGCCGGAGGACGTGGTCAACCCATAAAACAGGAAAGTGGCGACTATTTCGCTAAGGAGTTATACCAATAATTCAAACTTGGCGAGAATCATGGACACGTCCAAAGAGGGCAACGGGCGTGATCTTAGAAATCAGTTACCATGTATGTACATAGGCGCCTAGTATTTAATCCTCTCTCCATCAACAGAGAAAGGGGACCACGATGGGGAGATCCACGTACTTGTATCCATCATTTCAATACAGAAAAACGCCATCGGGCGACTGGATGTAGGGCTATTATCTCGATCATGAGAGGCCTGAACCAGGATAAAATCCTTGTGTTTCTGTCTGTTTTAAGGGACCATCTCCCGCGTCTTCGATGCTACACCTTTGGCAGAAAGGGGCTTCGGTTGATCCCTCGTTCAACAAGTAAGCTTGACGGGAGCCCGTTCTCCAATCGTAGACAGAAAAACGCCATCGGGCGATTGGATGTAGGGCTATTATCTCGATCATGAGAGGCCTGAACCAGGATAAAATCCTTGTGTTTCTGTCTGTTTAAGGGACCATCTCCCGCGTCTTCGATGCTACACCTTTGGCAGAAAGGGGCTTCGGTTGATCCCTCGTTCAACAAGTAAGCTCGGCGGGAGCCCGTTCTCCAATCGTCGACAGCTGGCGCCGTCCGTGGGGATCGACGGATTCTTTGCCAAAGGAATCCCGAAGGCGTCATCTTCCACATCTGATGACCGATACTGCACAACTTATGATGAGGTAAGATATGTAAAAAAAAAGTTTTTTACCTCAAGAAAAACTGTGCTTAGGCGAGTCGTTTCTGTTTTGCGCCGAGCAAGTTCTTCGCTCGAGCACAAATTCCATCCCCTTCCCCGAGCAGGCTTTTCGCTCGAATCTGTACTGAGTAAATTTTTAGCTCGAACGTGTGTTTCTTCACACCGGACGGGCATTGCACTCGGGAATTAATCTTATTATATCTTAAAAATTGCTCTTATTCCTCCGAGCACGCGTTTCGCTCGGGGACTGTTCCTGTTTCGCGCCGGGCACGTACTTCACTCAGGCGCAAGTCTCTCCCTCCGAGCACGCGTTTTGCTCGGGGACTGTTTCTGTTCCGCGCCAGGCACGTACTTCGCTCCCTCCGAGCACGCGTTTCGCTCGGGGGATTTTTCATGATTGTTCGTGTTCCGCGCCGAGCACGTACTTCGCTCGGTGCGCGAGTCTCTCCCTCCGAGCACGCGTTTCGCTCAGGGACTATTCCTGTTTCGCGCCGGGCACGCACTTCGCTCGGACGCGAGTCTCTCCCCACCGGGCACGTACTTCGCTCCCTTCGAGCACGCGTTTCGCTCGGGGGATTGTTCGTGATTGTTCGTGTTCCGCGCCGAGCACGTACTTCGCTCGGGCGCGAGTCTTTTCCTCCGAGCACGCGTTTCGCTCGGGGACTGTTCCTGTTCCGCGCCAGGCACGCACTTCGCTCGGGCGCGAGTCTCTCCCCCCGAGCACGCGTTTCGCTTGGGGGATTGTTCGTGATTATTCGTGTTCCGCGCCGAGCACGTACTTCGCTCGGGCGCGAGTCTCTTCCTCCGAGCACGCGTTTCGCTCGGGGACTGTTCTTGTTCCGCGCCGGGCACGCACTTCGCTCGGGCGCGAGTCTCTCCCTCCGAGCATGCGTTTCGCTCGGGGGATTGTTCGTGATTGTTCGTGTTCCGCGCCGAGCACGTACTTCGCTCGGGCGTGAGTCTCTTCCTCCGAGCACGCATTTCGCTCGGGGACTGTTCCTGTTCCGCGCCGAGCACGCACTTCGCTCGGGCGCGAGTCTCTTCCTCCGAGCACGCGTTTCGCTCGGGGACTGTTCCTGTTCCGCGCCGAGCACGCACTTCGCTCGGGCGCGAGTCTCTCCCTCCGAGCACGCGTTTCGCTCGGGGGATTGTTCGTGTTCCGCGCCGAGCACGTACTTCGCTCGGGCGCAAATCTCTTCCTCCGAGCACGCGTTTCGCTTGGGGACTATTCCTGTTCCGCGCCAAGCACGTACTTCACTCGGGCGCGAGTCTCTTCCTCTGAGCTCGCGTTTCGCTCGGGGACTGTTCCTGTTCCGCGCCAAGCACGTACTTCGCTCGGGCGCGAGTCTCTTCCTCTGAGCTCGCGTTTCGCTCGGGGACTGTTCCTGTTCCGCGCCGGGCAGGCACTTCACTCGGGCGCGAGTCTCTCCTTCCGAGCACGCGTTTGGCTCGGGGACTGTTCCTGTTCCGTGCCGGGCACGCACTTCGCTCGGGCGCGAGTCTCTCCCTCCGAGCACGCGTTTCGCTCGGGGACTGTTCCTGTTCCGTGCCGGGCACGCACTTCGCTCGGGCGCGAGTCTCTCCCTCCGAGCATGCGTTTCGCTCGGGGGATTGTTCGTGATTGTTCGTGTTCCGCGCCGAGCACGTACTTCGTTCGGGCGCGAGTCTCTCCCTCCGAGCACGCGTTTCGCTCGGGGACTGTTCGTGTTCCGCGCCGAGCACGTGCTTCGCTCTGGCGCAAGTCTCTTTCTCTGAGCACGCGTTTCGCTCGGGGACTGTTCCTGTTCCGCGCCGAGCACGCACTTTGCTCAGGCGCGAGTCTCTCCCTCCGAGCACGCGTTTCGCTCAGGGGATTGTTCGTGATTGTTCGTGTTCCGCGCCGAGCACGTACTTCGCTCGGGCGCAAGTCTCTTCCTCCGAGCACGCGTTTCGCTCGGGGACTATTCCTATTCCGCGCCGAGCATGTACTTCGCTCGTGCGCAAGTCTCTTCCTCCGAGCACGCGTTTCGCTCGGGGACTGTTCCTGTTCCGCGCCGGGCACGTACTTCGCTCGGGCGCGAGTCTCTCCTTCCGAGCACGCGTTTCGCTCGGGAACTGTTCCTGTTCCGCGCCGAGCAGGCACTGCGCTCGGGCGCGAGTCTCTTCCTCCGAGGACACGTTACGCTTGGAGACAGTTTGTGTTCCGCGCCGAGCACGCTCTGCGTTTGAGCACATGTCCTCCCAGTTTATTTCCCTGTACGTCTGGTCCATGTCCAGGATGCGGCAGCTCGAGCCTGGCTCGTCTGTTAGTTCCTCGAGCATTAGACCCATGCTCGGGATGTGGCAATGTGAGTCCGCTCGCAATCCGCTAGTAGCCTAGGCGTTTGATCCATGCCTAGTTCCCCTGTGCATCTGATCCATTCATGGGATGCGGCAGCATGTGTTTGTTCACAGTCTGCTAGTTACCTTTATCCTAGGCGTTTGATCCATGCCTAATTCCCCTGTGTATCTGATCCATGCATGGGATGCGGCAGCATGTGTTTGTTCACAGTCTGCTAGTTACCTTTATCCTAGGCGTCTGATCCATGCCTAGTTCCCCAGTGCATCTGATCCATGCATGGGATGCGGCAGCATGTGTTTGTTCACAGTCTGCTAGTTACCTTTATCCTAGGCGTCCGATCTATGCCTAGTTCCCTTGGGCATCTGACCCATACTCGGGACGAGGTTCGATCGCGTTTTATTTTCTCGTTCGGCGCAGCTCGTGCCAACCTTTTTCCCCAAGCATGGTTCGCTCGAGATGTGATAGTGTGAGCCTGTCTCATCTATTAATTTCCTTTCCTGGTCATTTCATGCCTAGATGCTTAGGTAAGTGCTTCACCATCAAGAATTCAATCCCTCATTGGACTTCTCAGTCTCAAGGAGATGACCCATCTCACTTGAGCCTCGGGGACTAGCTGTCGGGGATTGGGCTATTTGCTATATGGACCATTCTACCCCGACGGCCGAGCAGCTCCCGACCATGGGCTTGGATGCGATACCCAAGCGTGAGCCTCGGGCATTATCACGCTCGGGCACAAGTATACTCGTAATATCGAAGCAAAGCATGGTCGGCTATAAGCCTCAAAGACGTGCCCGAGCAACCATGCTCGGAGATTGCCGGAGGACGTGGTCAACCCATAAAACAGGAAAGTGGCGACTATTTCGCTAAGGAGTTTTACCAATAATTCAAACTTGGCGAGAATCATGGACACGTCCAAAGAGGGCAACGGGCGTGATCTTAGGAATCAGTTACCATGTATGTACATAGGCGCCTAGTATTTAATCCTCTCTCCATCAACAGAGAAAGGGGACCCTGGTGGGGAGATCCACGTACTTGTATCCATCATTTCAATACAGAAAAACGCCATCGGGCGACTGGATGTAGGGTTATTATCTCGATCATGAGAGGCCTGAACCAGGATAAAATCCTTGTGTTTCTGTCTGTTCTAAGGGATCATCTCCCGCGTCTTCGATGCTACACCTTTGGCAGAAAGGGGCTTCGGTTGATCCCTCGTTCAACAAGTAAGCTCGGCGGGAGCCCGTTCTCCAATTGTCGACAGAAAAATGCCATCAGGCGACTGGATGTAGGGTTATTATCTCAATCATGAGAGGCCTGAACCAGGATAAAATCCTTGTGTTTCTGTCTGTTCTAAGGGACCATCTCCCGCGTCTTCGATGCTACACCTTTGGCAGAAATGGGCTTCGATTGATCCCTCGTTCAACAAGTAAGCTCGGCGGGAGCCCGTTCTCCAATCATCGACAACACCCTTTCACAGGAAGACATCTCTCTGAAGATGACAACCGTCATCACTTCGATGCTATAAATATGATACCCCCGTAAGGATTTAGAGAGGTTCAGAATCATAATTAAAGTGTGTGTCAAGTCTGTAGAAGTAGAGTTTGTACACTGTGAAGAGCTTGTGATAATACAATTTTTGATTTTTTTTTCTACCCCTTTTAATATTTTTTTATAGATAAAAGGAAACTAAAATTATATTTGTAAGCTTGATCTAAGGACCTCCAGGTCTTGTACATCAGCAGACCTCACATGTCTGTTATTTTTGAAAAATAAATAAAATGCTGACAAGTGGACCCCACATGTTTGTCTTTGTAAAATAGAGTTAAAAACCTAAAAAAAAAAAGAAATGCACTTTCAGTTCAATTGAGAATACGCCTTCTTGGTAAAGAAGCATAATTTCAAAAGCAAAAATTATGCCTTCGACGTCATAACTTTTGCAAATAAACTCCAAATTGAATTAACCAATTTTATAATTTTTTTTCTAAATTCATGCTCTTTTTGTTTCTGCAAAAATATTTTAATTTAATCTTAGTATGAATTTATTTGGTTCTTATTATTGCTTTACGATATACTACTTGTAGATACTAAGTCTGTGGAAACCTACCTTGTCGACCCTGAACCAACTTAAGAGCTCAACAAGCAAGGTAAGTACCCCTTTGACCATGTTGATCCTATTATTTCACTTAATTTATGTTGTTTTATCTATTTATGTATGCATGTGTGTACTTTCAATAAAATTTGCTATATTATGGATATCGTCGACAATTGTAAAATTTGCAAAAAAAAAAAAAAAAAAACCCATTAAAGGCCAAAAATAGAAAAATGTAAGAAATATATAAAAAGGTATGAAAAAACACAAAAAAAAATCTGGCATGATCTTTCCTAAATATGGAAAAATATCGACATGATATTTGCAATATTTTAGACAATTGCAAGTTGTAAATTAGGCATTTAGAAATAATATGTCAATAAATAATCTTTCATTTCAATACTACTTACATATCAATCCAACAAGTGCAAAAAAGGCATTCACATATTGACATTAACATATCAACACCATTTACATTTCAACACTGTCCATTGCTATTAAATATAATTGAACAAATATTGCTACTAAATATACTTCAACAAACATTGCTACTAAATATAATTGAACAAATATTGTTAATAAAATATGTTAAAGTAAATATTGCTACTTGACATACTTGAACAAATATTGCTACTAAAAACACTTCAATTTTTTTGGATTTTCTAATTTCTACATTTTGAATAGATCAAAAACATTTCCGAACTTCATTTTTTTCAAAAAAAAAAAATTATATTCACACTAGAGGTCATAAAGCTATTAATACTAATTTTAGGAAACTTTTGGATATTTTTTTTTTCAAATTTTCTGAATTTAAATTTAAACTTGAGTGGTAAATCGAACGAAATCCTTTTATGAACCGGAGCCGTACGAGTGATTTTTTTGAATTTCAAACAGTTTTTGACGGAAAGTGAAACTCTGGGTTTTTTTTTTTATGTGTGTGGTTGGAAGGTTAGCGGCTATGCTGTTGATTGAGGAAGTAGCAGTATATTGTTTTCTTATTTTTCCAATTTTTAAAGTTGTAGCACAGCTTCAACATTGTTTGAGCTGGACCCGATATGGATTTGGGATGTCCAGATTTGGGCTAAGTTGGGCTTGAGACGGGCTTAAGCTAGGCTTGTATCAGAGTTAGGACAAGATGTTTGGAATACATAATTCCAAGCATTTCATTTTGGGTACGACTAGTTTGACCGAAGGAGACGAGGAACTAGGCGCCGGCGGAGATGACCTAGCCCGACTAGGCCGGGTGGGTGAGCTTCTTGCCCACTCGCTCCCACTCCCTCTAGTCGTCGGCAATGACCTCTATTTCGTAAAAACAAACCCGCGCTCCTTCTCGATGAATCCCCCAAACCCCACCCCTTCTCTCCTACCGCCCCAACTACTCCCTTCCCCTCCCCCACTGCCACCGGCGCCTCCACCACCCACCACCGACTGCCAACACCACTGGCACGCATCTTCTCCGGACTAGTTCCACCCCCGCGGCTTGCCCAACACCGACCCCTCCACCTCTGATGGGCACGTCGCCACACGCGACCCCGCTGTGTGCGTTAAGGCCAAGGAGGGCGCTGAGGAGAAGAAGAAGGGGGAAAGGAGGACAAGGTGGTGGGACTGGTGGTCCGAGGACAGAAGAGCTACTTGGTGGACGACGTCGAGCCGCTTCCGATCGCCCTGACCGTTCCAGGCACCAAGCCGATGACGCAAGAGGAGCTCGACTGCCGCCTCAGCTACGACATGGAGATTGAGGTGGGTGCGGTTGCCGTGAATTGGGGTTGGATTTGGTGGTAATTTGAGGGTGTGTGTTTGTGTGGCTTTGGATCGAAGGATTGTTTAAATTTTTCTTCGGTGTTGCATGTGTATTTTTTCAATGTTGCACGTACTGTCGTGAATTGTTGCATACGTTGAAAACAAATTGTTGCACTATTTTCGGGTTACGTAGGTTGAAAAATTGTTGCAGCTATAGTTAGATTGTTCTTATTTTGTTGTGGGTTAAATTACTTTTGTTGCAGCTATAGTTAGTTTTTGTTGCATACGTTGCAAATAAATGTTATAGCTATAATATGTTTATTGCGTTTTGTTGTAAACGGTGATTACAAATGTTGCATGAAGTGTTAAAAATTACTGCGACTATGCGTCCGATAAGAAGTTTCCCATCGGACATCCAATCGCTAATTCTTCCCTTAAAAGAAACATCAAATAAAAAAACACCGTGAACTTTATACCCTCTCCTCTCCTCTCCTCTGTTCTTAGTTTAGCAAATGGGCAAGGGCGCGCCGTTCCACTCATTGAGGCACTCGAGCAGCGGGTCGATGTGCTTGCCTTGGTTGATGGCCACGAGCACCTTGTTCAGCTCCTCGCCGGGTGACCGTGTCCTCTCGCCGGTGAGGTATGCGGTCCCTAGCTCCTCGCGCACAAACCGGTACAGGGGGTACGAGCGGCACTCAGTAATTCTGTTGAGCAGTGCCGCCGTGCCGTTCTCCACGGCTGCCCGTGCGGCCTCAACTGCCTTAGGAAGCGTTGCCCGCAACTCCTCCTCGAATTGGGCGACCTTGGCAAGTACAGAAGTCTCTGCATTGAACTCGTCCATGCCGTTGACGAGGGCGCGCTCCACGAGCACATTGCGCATCTTCTTCATCAGTGGGTAGTTGGGGCTGCACGGGTCGTCGGCGTACGCGAACACCGCCTCACGGTCGATCTCCTTGAGCAGGTCCTTCTCGCAGAAGCGAGCGACGTGAAGATCACCGGTGGAGTTGGTGCTCAGAGTCTTCTTGGCCACTGTCATCACGCAGCTCCTGACGGCGCTCTTGACATTCTCCTCGATGTGGCGCAGGTCGATGGCCTGGCACAGGGCGACCAAGAACGTCGAGGACATAATCTTCAGGATGTCGATAGCCTCGGCTGTCTTCCTGGAAGAGATGAGACCAAGCGAGTTCACGTCCTGGTTGTGCTGCTCGGCGCTCTGCACGTGGTTGGTCACCGGGTTGCCCAAGAACTGCAGCTCAGAGCAATACGAGGCCATGGCGATCTCGGCGCCCTTGAAGCCGTAGTCCAAGCTCGGGTTGCGACCGCCGGATAGGTTGGATGGCAGGCCGTTGTTGTAGAAGTCGTTCACGAGCTCTGAGAACTGCGCGAACATGAGCTTGCCGATGGCGGCAATGGCGAGGCGGGTGTTGTCCATGGACACGCCGATGGGTGTACCCTGGAAGTTGCCACCGTGAAGCGCCTTGCCGCGGGAGACATCGATGAGTGGGTTGTCGTTGACGGAGTTGATCTCACGCTCAATGGACTTGGTGGCGGCACGGATAACCTCAATTTGGGGACCGAGCCATTGAGGGGATGTTCGGAGCGCGTACCGGTCTTGCTTTGGCTTCATCAGTGGGTCGAGCTCGCCAAGCTTCTTAGCAAGCTTCATGTAGGAGCTTCCCTCCAAGATGTGCTCCATGATGGCCGCCGCTTCAATCTGTCCTGGGTGGTGCTTCAGTTTGTGGGTCAGGTGGTCGGTGTACTCCGGCTTGCCGTTCATGACCTCACAGAACACGGCCGAAAGGACCTCGGCAAGGACGGCTAGAATGTTCGCCTCAAAGAGCACTGTCGATGCGAGACCAGAGCCCACAGCTGTGCCATTGACCATGGCAAGACCTTCCTTGGGCTGCAACTCGAAGAAGCCGCCCTGGATGCCGGCAATCTTGAACGCCTCAGCGGCGTTCACCTTCCTGCCATCGGGGGCGACAGCAACAGCGTTCTCGCGGCCGGTGACAAGGCCGGCAATATAGGACAGAGGGACAAGGTCGCCGGACGCGGTGATTGTGCCTCGGAGCGGCAGGCACGGCGTGACGTTGGCATTTAACAACTTGGCAATCGCCTCGAGGATCTCAAAGCGGATTCCGGAGTATCCCTGGAGCAGAGTGTTGATGCGGACGAGCATTGCCGCGCGCGTTGCCTCAGCTGGCAGAACATGGCCGTCGGTTCCGGTTCCGAACGCGCCGGCGTTGAGGAATCTGTCGAGAAGACAAGTAATTTTGCCATGTTAGTCAGGACAAGGTCAGCTAGTATAAAAGTAACCTAAAGCACACTGATCAAAGCAAATGTATCTACTTATTAGGAACCTTAATTCTTACCTGATGAGCTCCCTTTGGAGAGCACCGCCCTCCTTGGTCCTCCGGTGGGATGTGGCACCGAAGCCGGTGGTGACACCGTAACTGTCGGTGCCGTTCATCATGCTGTTCATGACCCAGTCGCTGCTGGCCTTGACGCGGCCGCGGGCCGACTCGTCCAGCTCGACCTTGGCCTCGCTTGCGCCGGCGGCAACGGCGGCCACCTGCGCGATCCTCAGGCTGGCGCCCTCGATCTTCACCACGGGCTGGCGGTATTCCGCCACCATCCTCTTCACCTCATCCAAGTGGCTCCCCATCAGCTCCTCCGCCGCCTTCCCCCAGTTAAGCGGGTCGGCGCGGGGCGTCGCCAGGCAGAGACCGTTGCCATTGGCAGCAGCGTGGCCGTTCTCGCACTCCATTGCAATTGCAGAGGGATCAGTTAACCAACGCACTGAGCTGAAAGATAGTAAGAGCTTGTAATGGCTTCTCGGAAGTTGTGCAGAAGAGCTAGTGTGGCACTGGATGGTGCGGCTCTTCTTGGAGGGAAATGGAGGCTGAGGCGGGGTTTAATAGGCGTCGTGGGATGGGGGTAGGTCCAAGGCGAAGAAGCGCGGTGCCGGTGAACGAACCACCGACGAGGGGACTGCGCGGGTCAGTTGGGCGTGTGAACGAACTACGCGAGTGCCGCGTTGCGACTTGGGAGTTGGAGTTGTGTGTGTCTGTGTTCCGGCCAGCGGCGTGGAAAGTTCGTGGTCGCCGTTGGGGCCGCGAGCTCGGTCGCGCGGCTGTGGTTGTTGGTGTGGGTTGGTGGGGGCGCCGTGCTTGCCTACGCTGCCCCGCTCGGTCTCGGTCTTCATCCGTGCTCTTGCTTCGGCGCTGATACCGGGATATAATTCCTAATTCCTTTGGTCATAATTAGCGATTGTTTTAAACATATCCTGTTAATACATTTTTACATATATAATTTTTTGAAAATTTGATTGTCAATACCATTTTTAAATATTTTAATTAGATACATAACAATCATATGTGTAAGTTTATCTCGAAAGATATTTTCATAATATTATTATTTCATTAGGTTTTATAAATACATTATAATAGAAATTAGTGGTTAAAGATTTGTTTTGGAGACCATATCGATGTCCAAAACGATAACTATTAGTGTTTCGAGTAAATCCTGTTTGAAGCTATGCATGGGGAGGGTAATGAGATTTAGGATATTTGTGGGTAATCGGCAATTTTTTTTTGTCTTCTTAGAGTGGTATAATTGGTTAGTGTAATCATTTTAACATTCACAACCCAACAATGACGAGTTCAAATGCCGTAAATTCATAGTGGAAAACTCACATATTACACAGCAAACCTGCTATTGGTGAGAATAGAATTTTGCTATTTAGCCAGAGAGACGAGGTACCGTACCGTTGGACTGTGCAACGTTTCTGATAGTTATCTTATCATTTTGGCTTGCAAGCCTTCTCTAAGAACAAATTAGTCCAGCTTGTCAGAATCCAGGTAAAAAAAAGTCAATCTTTTCGGAGTAATTTGAGCTTCATGGCATGATCATGCCATCAACTAGGAAAGGGAGCTACCGTCGCAGTTCTCAGGAAATAATTGGTCAAATTTTAGGTAGTTGGAGCAGTTTTCAATTGTTTGTATTCGTTGTTAGGAGCATCACGATTCAAAACACGTCTGTTTGAATTATTCAATGTGCCCTGATATATTATCGGGTTGACAGATGACTACATCAGTCAATGTCACAGTTCAATTCTCCATTTTATTTCTCTAGAGGTAAAATACCATAAGGGGATGGCCGCCACCGTCTCACCGTAGGCGTAGCCTGCTACCAGCTGCGTTGGCCATCATTGGCAGCTCGCCGGAATCCCACGGCGGCACGGTGGCTCAGCTGGCTCCGTCAGCCACCCCTGGCCCTTTTGGCCACTGCGTCGATTCGGCACGTATGGAACTACAGCATCGCATCTTCACACCTCTCACGTGATTAAACAGCATATGAAAACACCAGGCTCTCGGTCAAGTCCTTGGTCTCCTCCGAGTCTTCGGCAGCTACAGAACGGCCTCTCGGGAGTTTTTATGTTCAGTCATCGGCATCTACATTTGTGAGAATTTGTCATTGAGGATACGAAAACGTACGTACAGACGTACACCATCAGCATAAAAGTACAAGGGACAAAATCGCAAGTGAATATTCTTGTATCCTTTTCTTAATCTTAATTTTCCATGTCCTTTTTCGTTCAGTGGTTGCACACAGTCTGACCAGGGGCCTTACGTCCAAGTGAACGCCATGGACCACAGCTAGAGGCCCCATGATATGAGGAAAAAATTGATAAAATGCCACTCCTAACAAGTGGCTTCGTTAAAAATACCACTCCGCTGTTGTTGACATGTGGGACCATCTGTGTCTATGGTTACATGAGGCCATAAGAAGATCTTGCATATAATACATTTCATTAATGCATATAAGATATATGCATGGTTCTTGAATAAACAGGAAGGTGAAAAAAACCAGAAGGGGACCGGCATTTATGATTTATGCCTATATTGCTCGTGCTGTCATGCATGGTCCTCTTGTGTAAGTGATCGATGCTGTGATAACCAGAGTGCCAGATAGTCTGCAAAATGTGATGTCCACGTCAGCAGTGGCCGGGTGAGTTCTTCGCTAGTGTGTGTGAAGCGGTCAGGTGTGCAACGTGTGCTAAGTTGTTGAGGCGGCAGGGATGTGATCCTTGCTGCCTGGTGGTAGGTTCCAACACAATGGATGTGCTACTTTTTTTAGAAAGGGAATTTCGTGGTTCATACTATAGAATAAACAGAAAGTGCAATGTATATGCATGAAGATGTCATACACATGCTTCAAGTTTCACGCACACGTCGCTTAAAATGGGCCATACATACATTCTTGACCTTCTGTCATTGTCATGCAAAATTTGTCTTTTTCATATTTTGCAAATGAAGTTGAGTTTGTTCTTAAATCTTACTCCATCCGTTCATTTTTATAAGGCTTATTTTTTGAATAGTCTTGTTCACAAATATAAAGCCTGCATATAGAACAAGACAATTAAGTGAGGGTATCTAAGTTTATCTTTCATCTTTCAAGACAATTAAGTGAGGGTATCTAAGTTATTTTCTCTCATACATTTCTCAATTTCAACGTAACCTTAATCCTTAGGCAAAATCAAAATACGTCTTATAAAAATGAACGGAGGAAGTACATGGAGTAGTTAAATAACATCCCGTCCTCTACATATGCTTTTTTTCGGAATTTTTGAAAACTTTGAAGACATGGTTTTCAAGGATTTACAATATTTAGATGATTTTCACCCTACATGTCCCCCAATTTAAAGCCATCAAAATCATAACCACCGCCAAATGTGGTACAGCTTATTAGGGACGCTTAAGCCCGTTTGTACGAAGAAGGTAAAGCCACCTCCCACCAACTTCTTAGAGAAGCCAGCCTGTAGGAGAATGCAAGCTTCCCTCAAACAAGCTTAGGCCCCGTTCTTAATGTACGAATTTTATAGAAATTTCGTGGAAAACAATTTAATTCTTATATGAATTGGGGAAAATCTCCGTATTTCAAACGGGCCTTAAAAGGCTATGATTAATTAAGGACATTAAGCTTTAGGTTAACAGAAAAACTAAAAAACGGTATACCATTGCAACGGTATACCTCTGAAACTCATGAAACTTATGATTTTTTGCACTGAAACTCATGAAACTTAGCACTAAAAACTGATAAAACATGAAACTGATGAAACTAAACACTGAAACTCATGAAACCAGCACTGAAACTGATAAGTTTCATAAGTTTCATGGCTATACCGTTGCAACGGTATACCGTTCCCTAGTCATTCTCTTAGGTTAAAGCCATCGGAAAGTTTAGCTCCCCAAATAGGACGCGATAAAAATAAAACTCCCTAGACAAACCGTAACACTTAGGATTCCCAAAAGTTAACCTAATTGGGCATGTGTTCGTCCTAGACTAGTATCTCTACTATTATAAAGCAACAGTTGGTGGCAGTGGTGAGTTCTACCCACGTCATTAATTGCCCTGCTTAATTGCCCTACTTAATTGCCCTGCTTAATTGCTCTACGCAAAAAACGAAGCGTTGCTTTAATTAGCTAGCTTTCGCAAGAAACGAAGCGTTAAAGATAGATGTTTGATCTTGTGAAATAATTTTTTTATTTTTTAATCTTTACTTTTCGTTATCAATTTTGTTTTTCGTAGCAATGCACAGGCACGTAACTAGTACTAGTCCAATGTCATCTCAACAAACCGTAGAGAACTGAATCGATGCGCTAATGCACGCTAGGTAGATGAGCAACCGGTAGGACACATGTTAAATTGAAAAGGGTAAATTTTATTGTTGTGTACCATGATTAATACATATCCCTCATTGCATATAACTTCCTCATCCATTTCCTTTTCTTAATGCGCTCACATGCGTTAATTCTCCGTAGGCATTGTTAACCTGGATTAACGCACTTGCTTTGGCCTGCAACAAGTGCCAAACCTAACCAACCAACAAAACATGACATGGAAAGCAGAGCACAACACCATCCCTTTTATTTCAGTATGCACTGGCCATTAATGGACACATTGTCATTGCGTACGTCACAAAAGGAAGGCAAAAACAGAACAGTGTTAGGCACCACTTGCATTGTGTATCTGGCTGGTGGTGCGTCTGTATCTCTAAAGTACTATGGCTAATTTCCAAGCTCTTCACCAACCCATTACGAACTGGACAACAGCTGTTTTTTTTTTCCATAGTTTGGGGTCAACAATTTTAGCCTCTTCCAACAAACCCATTTGGACCTTGGCCTCTTCCAGATTCAGAGCTTCGTTTGAGAATTTTTCAACATTGCAGAGAGCAGCTCTCGGCAGCTGGATGGATATCAGATGGTCTTCACCTACCATGAACATACCCAACCGTCCGGGGTGTGCGATGGGAGGACGTCCATGATTTCTGTGCGGATGCTCTGAGGTCTGAGCTGCCGAACATCGCATTCTGGATAGTATTGAGATCCTCTGCAATCACTTTCTCTGACTTTGGGTCACTGATATGGTGGGACCTACACGCGATAGTGCCCACGTGCAGTGACCCAAAGTCCGAGAGGATGACCGCAGAGGATACGTTTCCTTCTGGATATGGGTGGGCTGCAGTGGGCTCACCACCATTTATCGCGCAGCCTGTCGGATCAGGATGCAACGCTTCAGATTGACTTGTGTGTTAAGCTGGGTTGGAGATTTCCTCTTTGAAAGTTATCAAAACCCTTTGAAGATTGTTGCCGACTTGCAATCAACACCACGTGTAGTCCTGTCTGAGCATTTTTCTAACCATACCAAGTGATACAGTACTTAATTAGATTTCTGTATACCTAGTTGCATGAATGTTGGAGTAAAGTAGCCAGAAGACCGACCTATCCGGTGCGCATTTTTAGTTGCCTCTCATCATGTGTCATCTCCCCTAATTAAAAGTGAGAATATCATATACACCAACTGGAGGTCGGTAAACAGCTTGTAGATTATGAAAACCTGGCGCACACCGCAAGAATTAATACAATTAAATCTTGTCTATACGCATCTTGTTCTTTTGTAATTTTCTTCATCTACCCTTGACGGTGGCTCTCACTAGCCCACATATTCAAAGCTAACCTTGAAACAACAAAGCTTTGTTTTGAACATTGTTCACGTTCATGTTGTAAGGAAAAAAAAAAGTAGTAGTAAAACATTGGCACGCTTGTGACGTTGTTGGTCTAGTGGCTACACGTGTGTGCGTCGAAGGGACTGCAGAAGGGGGGAAAACGAAAGGGCTATGGAAAATCTGCTTGTGGTAGTGCCTGACGGTAGGTGAAAGTGCGACCTTCCTTCACCAACCGGAAACGTATTGACGATAGCTTTACAAATAAGTGGCCTTGCTTCCAGTTTAGTAGCGGCGATTGAGATGTTGCAGTTGCTCAATTTCTATCCTCACCAAACCATGAGATTGGAGAATTATCCTTTTTTTTTTTCGAAAAAAAATCACGAGATTGCAGCTGTCAACAAATGGAAACTTTAACGGGTTTGCTATTTCTCATGCAATTGAGATTTTTTTTTAGTCTTAGTCGTTGAGATATGACTTGATTCTTGATGTTGATTGCTAAGATATGATTGAACTCAATCTCTTTGTGGCCGAATTAGAATATATCCCTAATGGTAATAGAAGATATAGCACTCTATTGTAAAAAAATTAATATAATGAAGAGAAGAGAGTTTTGCTTCTCTATAGCCTTTGTATTCTTCATGATTGTACTGCCTATTCGATCGGTGCATTGTATTTGATCTACGGCGGTTATCATTATTTTACAACATTAATAAATTTTTTAACGTGTTGGATTAGTTGAGTTTCGCGCAGTTGAGACCAGGGTTAACCATTTCATTTCGACCTTGTTTTTTTGCTCTGCCGGTGGTAGCGAAATTCTCAAAATTTCGTTCGAAATTTGAGAAAAATCGAATGGTTTCGAAAGTCAAACTAATTTGAAAATTGGCCAAACAAATGAGTGAAATTCAAACGAAAAGATCAAATTTCACTCGAAAAGTAACGAATTTCGCTCAAAAATGTGATTGCTTTTCTCTCGAAAATCGATGACAACGAAAAGGTCGAATTTCTCTTGAAAAGATGACTGCTTTTCTCGAAAATCGGCAACAGTGAAAAATTGAGAAAACATGTAGGAAAAGAGGAAAATTGTAATTTTTTTAAAAATCTGTAAAAAGCCATTAAAGTCTCAAAAAAACAGGGAACATATTAGAAATGTATAAAAATAGAGAAACACGGGAAAAAAAATTCTGGCATAATCTTTCGTAAATATGAAAAAATTTCATCATGACCATTGCTATATTTAAGATAATTACAAGTTATCACATATCAATACAAGTGCAAAAATAGGCATTCACATAATCACATACAAATACCATTTACATATCAATACCATTCACATAATTGGATCACTTACTAATAACATTTAAAGATCGGCCATCCGTAAGCAAATCAATCAATATAATTAGATCACTTACTAATATAGCCATATCATGTTATTAATAGACACGTCAAATAATAATAGATGGGTAAGGATATTGCTACTAAAAATACTCGAGCAAATAATATAGCCATATCATGAATTTGAGCGAAAACCGAATGAATTTTTTTTTCAAGGGGGAGTGAAATGGACAAAATTCGTCGAAATTCGAATGAAAAGCTGAACCTAGTTGAGACACTTCAATTGAGTGGGACCATCTCGGCTTTTGGGTTGTGGGTTGTTTATTCAGTTCTGTTTGCTTTACTGCCTCACTCGTTAAGGCGTTCAGACGATTAATGTTTTTAAACCTGTTCTTTTTTTTTTTTGAAATGCCCACCGATTATTTCGTCTAGTTCGAAGGGAAAATTTGATAATTTGTCCTGAAGTTGATGGGCATTTGATCATTTGCCCAAAGTTGGTGAGTATTTGATTATTTGCCCTACGATGTCTCATTGACATGCGGGTCCTAGGGCCACATGTCAGTGAGACATGGTAGGGCAAATAATCAAACGCCTATCAACTTTGGGCAAATAATCAAACACCCATCAACTTCAGGGCAAATGATCAAATGCCCCAAGCGGTGATGCCGATTCACACAAGCGGGTACCGAGGTGTTATGTTTTACTCGTCACCCTTCGTCCTCTTCCTACTGACTCTCTGTTGTTTGTTTTTCCTTGGTGAAGTTTTTTATTTGTGATGTGATTGCGTGCTAATTTGAGTGATGTTTGTGTGTATTTCGCGGTAGATCTGAACTAGTTTTTCCTTACTTTGTTGTCATTTCGTGCTAATTTGGAAGTAGATTGTTGGATTTGGGTGTAGGTTTAGTTTACTATTGCTTTGTGTTGGGGAAATTTTAGGTTGTGTTGTAATGTTTCAAGTTTTGGTTGATTTGGTGTAACTCATTGTTGATGGGATTTGCTCGATCTAGATCCGTGTGTGTTTCGAGATAGATTTTAGCTCTAAATTTTGATAGTTTGTATGTTTTGAAGTAGATTTGATGTTTTAAATGGGGTTTAGGGTTTTTTTTTTTTTTGTTTTAGTAGGTTTTGATGGTTGGTTCGGACGTTGTGGTCCTCTCTTCGTTGCAGACAGAATAAAAAGTTGTGAAAGGCCTGCCTTTTGAAAGTGCGTAGGCTGTCATTCGTTTTGGGTTTTAGTGTACATTCTCAGCAGCCATCGAAAGTGAGTACATGGTCATAATGCTCGGCTTCATAATAGTGCTGATGAGCGGTTACATGACAGAGTAACGTAGATGTCTACCTGTTCTGCTCATGAGAGCCTAGAGAATTTCCATTTGTGTTTTAGGCATGCTTCTGAGAAAATATGTATTATCAGCTTTAGTTTATTACATGTTAGGGAACGCGATAATGTAGTTTACTGTTATAGTATCACAGAAAAAATTTGCTCCAAATTCCGTACATTGATGTGCATAGTTCTTAGTACAGTAGTAGAGAATTGTATAATGTCGCTATTTATTTTGAGTGTTGCCTTTCTTGCCTACAGCCATGGTGTTGCTTTGTGCAGTTCATGCCTATTTTCTATTTAAGATCTGCACATGTCAGTCTTAGTGCCCTCTTATCTTTTATATTCTATTTTGCTTTCATTTACCCTTCTAGGTTGCGTTGTTATTTACTTATGTTGTTTTTTTTTTCTTGGCAATTCATCTCTCTACATACTTTTGATCTGTGGCGTATTGATCTTATCTAGTGCGGATGATAGGACTCAGCAAGTCCTCCCCACGGGTGCTGCCGCTCACTTCCTTATCTTCCGTCGTCACTGTCTCATGCCACCTTCTCTCCCTTTGTCACCACTGCCAACCTTCATCTCCCCCGTCCCACCCTTCTTCCCTGTCTCTGGAAGCTACCGCCTCAAATCCACCACCGCCTCCTTCTGCCTCCTAATATTCTATTGATCTTATCGTCCTCACCTACCTCCACGTACTACCCTCTCCAAAGGCTATGGTTGGCGGCCCCCTACCGCCTTGCCACCCCGCTGCCACCACCACCCATCGCCGACCTCCTGTTGCCTCGGTCTCCCTCTAAATCCGGGTCTTGGTGAACCCCAAACCCTAACATTGGTGAACCCTGACCCTTAAAAAGCTCGCCAGGGCCTCGACGGAGACAGGGGTGGGTGGGCGCACAAATCATGATACAAATCGAAAGGTTAGAAATTCAACTGATATCCCCCAAAAAATCATTCAATAGATTTCTAGCAATTTCGAAGTCTTTTGTGTTTCTTTTGCTTTATGTAGTTGATATTTAGATTTATTTCTTTATAATTTTTTTTGTCAGGAAGGTTGATGTAGCAAATTAGTTAAGCCCGTTGATTTTACTCAAGCTGAAGAATTTTTGAGTAAATTACCAATCTTTCCTCGTCAGCTAAACATTTTGGATGAACTGATTATTACATGCAACTGCGTAGTTCTAATGTGCATACTTTAGGCTTAGGTTGGTGTAAAGTTGACATGCTTGTATATTTCTCGTGTAACATTCTATTTGAGCTAGTGCAGTACATGGAGTACAAGGAATGTGCAGTTCAGATTAAACGTTACCATGATTGTAGGTAAACATGTACAGCACAAGTTTACTTAAATGTTAGATTTGAACTGAATTATGATATTAGTCATGCTCATGTATTATTGTATGAGACTGATTTCGTGATAAGTTTTGTTACATGTTATATTCTCGAATACCTTTTTTTTTCCCATTTGTTGCTCCAGCTCTACTGTCTATTTGATAGATTTTCTCTCCGAAATGCCACAAAATGTAGATATGAAAAACAATAATAATACGGCACAAACATCCAACCGATAGGGAAAAAAAATCGAACACTGGTCTCGCTGCCTACCTATCCATCTTCTAGAGCCTTCCACCTATCGCTCATCAACGATCACTCATTTCTCATGAAAGTTTTTATTACTGACTACATGCCCGTGCGTTGCTACGAAAAACAAAATTGATAACGAAAAATAGAGATTAAAAAATAAAAAAAATATTTCACAAGATCAAACATCTATCTTTAACGCTTCGTTTCTTGCGAAAGCTGGCTAATTAAAGCAACGCTTCGTTTTTTGCGTAGGGCAATTAAGCAGGACAATTAAGTAGGGCAATTAAGCAGGGCAATTAATGACGTGGGTAGAACTCACCACTGCCACCAACTGCTGCTTTATAATAGTAGAGATTATTGTACATTCAAGATCTTATATGTTGCATCGTAAGAGAGATATTCTATCGTGGCCGTGTTGTTTTTGTTTGTACATAAATATTTTGATGGTGCAATGGGCTACTATTTTGTTTTATTCTTTGTTACATGAGGATTTGTTACAAACGAGTAGTTTTTTTTTTGGGTATGATCAATGATGAATGTTACGCATCGAACGGCTAAAGACTAAAGAGGATGTGCGATGCAAAGCTTCACATCCTACTCCTAGAGCTGGTAGCTCCCGCCGCGGCCGGATGGCAACCGTGATAGGCTGTTCCCGCGTTACGCGCGTGCGGTATTCGATGCGTCGAACCAGCCCAGTGCAGTGCCTTGAGTCGCGGGCTGGAGACTGGCGAGGCCGGGCCGCATCGCTCAGAACGGCTGGTTCGAAGCAGCTCCTCTCTGCGCGCGACTGGGCGTTTCAGCCGTTGTCTATCGGCTGTGCTGACGAGCGGCCCGCTCGTGCAACCTCCGTCTGAGCGAGCTGGGCTGATGGCCTGGTTGGCTGCCGAGACGCGGCGGCTCGGTGGGCGGGCGCGCCTGGCAGCCTGCGGCCTTCTGCGTTACGGTGGGCCGTATTCGTAGAAGTGAGTCCGAGGGATAGAAGCTATTGGGTCGATAGGCTTACTTTACGGCCCGCTTGAAAGGCAGAAAAAGAAAAACATAGGAATAGATCCGAATGGCATCAATCACGTGATCTTGGTGTATCTCTTTTTTTTCAAAGGGAAAACTGAATTACAGAGGTTAGCATGCATTCCATTGACAACTCATGTGAGAGCTGGCCAAAATAAAATGATAAATTGAGCATAATTATGCCCGTGTAGGGGTACAAGTGAAAGTGTTGAGATTTAGTCCCACTTTTCTAGTTGATTACATATAATAACCCCTATTGCCGAATGTATTTCAACACTGGTTTAACTCTTTTACGCAAAGTGATGACGAAAGTGTAAGTCTGGTTGGTGCTAATGCATAGTTTATTTAGGCATACATGTAGACCTAAGCCTATTTGGAGCCGATCGAGGACGTCACAGCTCATGTGGTTTCAATGTTGGTCCTTTGTAGCACACTGGCACAACATACACACACCTTGATTCAAAGGAACCAACTATATAGTCATATGTGCAGCGGCGGATCTAGAAATTGAGTAGTTGGTGCAAATTGCCAGAATATTTTATGTAAATAGCTTTTGGCCATTTTTTAATTGAAATGCTGTTTCCTTCCCAATTACATATGTTTATCTCGAACGAGTTTATTCCAATGCCTATGTGGGCATGTAAGCAAGCGTTTTCTTTCAAATGAACAAAGCAGGCGAGCTACTGGTATTGTATTAATGTAGAGCGTAATCAAGTGTTACACATTTGCATTAAGATAAGAAAAGAAAAGATTAAGGACTGTACAGACAAGACAAGCGACCCAGACTACAGTCGAGGCAATATCTCAGATATGCTCTTTGCACCTGCAGCCAGGACTTCCATCTCGTCACTGAGCTCATAGACAAGTATATATACCTTGATCCGTTGAGCTAGATCTCTCACCGCCTTGGTCTCTCACTGCCATTGAGCAGGACAAGGCCGGCTTTAGGATGCATGTCCTGCTCTGTCTCGCCGCTTTGGTCTCCACGATGAGACATGCATGCGTACATAAACCGGCGGGGAAAAATGAGCATCCATGGTGTGTCGTCTGGGTAGAGTCTCCAGCCCTGGGGATATGGGAGAATGATGATGAGCATGGAGCATGCTTGGTCTCATGGGTACGGGGGGACTGGAGTAAAAGCTCGATGGGACCTGCACTGTCTTGTGCCCTTGCGGCAGGACAACCAATGCCATAGGGGGGCAAGTTTATTAACTATCATCAATATATTAGGGACGCTGAAGCTCCTCTTTTTTAGTTCTTCGTATGATCATTGTGTACTGCTCGCACCTAACAAATCAATACGCGGGTAGAGTGTTTAGATGAATCATCTTGTTTATATTTTAGGATAAAAATATAAACTTAATTCACTTTATTTTAACCTATAAATTGCAGATCTGAGATGAAGCTAGGATCTAGAGCTCTACCAAACAAGGCTTATGGTGTTGCATAACATCCTGTCGATAAGTTTTAAATCGCTAGCTGTTAAAAGAAACGGTTTGAAAACATGAAACACTATTGAGGAAATAGTTGGAGTTACTCGTATGGATTGTTTGTTTAAATTGCACAAATTTGTCTACTTTTTTCTTGTTTACGACTTAAGTCTGTGTTCTAAGTTCTAACTAATTGGTCTTACTCATAAAAACTGCAAATCATTATGTGTCCGTTTCGGATTTATAAAGTATTACATAAAATTTCTTAAAAGCACGTCGGTTTGTTATGTTTGTTTGCTATCATGTTACTTTTGTGGGCCACAATATACACACACACGGTAGCGCGTGCTATTCTACGTGTGGGTGTAGAGCTGGCAATTCCGCATGTGCGTTGTAACCCGTATGTCGCAAAAACAAGCCCGTAACCCTAGAGAAACGTGTCCAAACCATCCATGTACGCTTTCTTCGTGTATTGACTAGGCCAATCAGTAATGTGGCCAACCAATTAGTAAATATGGTTCCTTGTTTATACAAGAATATAGTTTTCTTTGGTTTAGTTATAACTTTTTATTAGCAGCTCCGATACAACAACCCAAAATAAAAAGAAAGAGAAATTAAATTGAAATGAATTTTCAGTATTTATTTGATTTATCTAATTTTCTGCAAATGAAAGAAATGCTTTTTGTGGTTAAATAAATAAAATCTCAATTTTAAATTTCAAAATCAAACAAACATAAAATCTAGAAAAAATTTATTTAAATCCTAATTAACCCATGGATCACCTCCAAAAAATTTTAGAAAATTTTAAAACCATGTAATGCCTCTAGATAATAAAAAATAGCAAAGAATAAATAAAACAATAGCCTTGTCAGTATTTTTAAAATTTTCACAGACTTGCTCATCCTCTAAAATTTTTATGGTAGATTAATTTTGACCTCATAACCATGTACAAAAATTTTCAAAACATTCTAGTTTCATTTAGTAGCCCAATAAAATCAAAGATAAATTTATACCAAAAATCAAAATGGGGAACCCCTTTTTCTCTCCTCTGCCACCTGGGCCCACTTGTCGGCCAGCTTGCCACCATGGACCCCACCTGCAGCCCCTCTTTTCTTCCCCCCTGCTCACTTCCTCTCTCACTGCCGTTGGACCCAACCACCCACCAAGCCCCACCTACCCGCTACCACAGCGGTGCCAGAGCGCGCCCGCGATGTGCCCGCTCTGTGTGCACCCCACACCCGCTTGCTCCATGTTGTGCACGCCCTGTGCGCTCGCGAGCCCCCGCCATGCACCGCCATCCTCCTAGCCGACTATCACTCCCTCCTTGCGTCGAGCTCCACCTGCCAGGCCATCATTGCCATGCCGCCATGTGCATGTGCTCGCTCTCCCCTACCCTGCCACAATGACACACCGACATTCCCTACCGACTTCGCTTGCCAGCCAAGGCGACATCTTCTCCCCCTTCAGCTATTTAAGCCCACGACCCACTCCTCATCTTCCTCAGAACCTTCACTCCATCAAAGAAGCCCCAAATTGGAGCAACAATGTCTTCTTGCCCAGCACCGGCCTTGTTCCCCTACCGCAGCCAAGCCAAGAGATAACACCGCATAGAGCAAGCCATATTCCAATTACTTCCATAGGGAGCAACTCCACCTACCCCTAATCATGTTCCCTCACTCAATTGAAGCCTTGCACTACCGTTGAGCCACCTCCATGCCCACCTTGCTCTGCCGCCGCCTTGCGTCACCGAGCCACCATCTCCGAACACCACAGTCATGGCCGCACCACCTACAATCACCTCATGGTATGGGCATTCCATATTAAGCTTCGGTCAAGCCACCCCGGGCTTGCCTCGTAGTCGGTGATCCTCCCTTGCGCCCACTCTATCCACTATCATTGACATGTGGGCCCAATCAATCAATGATTGGTGCTAATTCAAAATTCAAATGAAAGCAGAAAGCTACTTTCATATTTAGAAAGTGTATTTTTCCAATTTTAGTTGAATTTCCATGACCGACCCAAATCAAATTAATGTCCATAACTTTTACAAACATAGCTCCTAACTTAGTCAAACTAGTTTCTATATTCATCTAAAATCATGCAGTTTCTAAATATATAAAAAATATTTAAATCTGACCAATGTACATAATTTAAATTCAAATTTGAATATGAACCTAACTTATGCTCTAATTAATAATTTTTGCAAATAAACATCAAATTTGATGAAACAAATTTTCATATGCTCCTGAGACCATAAGCATTCCAAATATGCAAAAATATTTAGATTTGAACTTAGTTTGAATTGAATTCATAAATAGATTAAATCCTAATGTATTCAAAATTCAAATGCATGTATCTTTTGCAAATAAATTCCAAAAATTGTGAAACAAGTTTCCAAAATTTTTCTAAAATCTTACACTCTCTGTTTATGTTCAAAAAATAACTAATCTTAGCTTCTATTTGCACATAAGTTTATGAGATGAATCCTTTGTAAGTTCAAGCTCCATTGGTTTTATATTAATGCTTAATCTTTGTTTAATGACAAACCTAATTTTTGTGAGACTAACATGTTTATTGAGTTTATATTTAGTAGTCTCATATTTGGCTGGAAAATGGAAAATCAAGGTATGTATATGTATTAATGTTCATTATCATATTGCATACTTTGGATTCAAGTTAAAGAATGAATTCCTCCATTGCATTAACCTCAAAATGTGCATTATGTTTCCCAATCCATATATATATATATATATATATATATATATATATATATATATATATATATATATATATATATATATATATATATATATGGATGCACATATTTAGGGGGAGTTCAAGCTTTAACTTGATGTTTCATAGTATTGATCTATCCTTCATTCCATAAATAAAGGATCAATACTTTGATACTAAATCCTTGAGTATATAATTAACATGCCTAGTTGTAGTATACTCATGGTAATATAGGATAAACTTCAATGCAATCACAACTGAATATGTACATATTGATTCAAGTCAATTCTATGTATGCACATATACCTCCAAGAGGTAGAAGAGCAAGCCAAAGCACCAAGGAAGACCCTCGAAGATCATAAGGTGCTTTGGATGCAACAAGAAGGGCCACTTCGCCTTTGTGTGCCCTAACAAAGTGGATTTCAAGCCACAACCAACCTTGAGGCAAACCGGCCAGAAGCAAGTCAAAGAGGTCAAGAGATGGCCAAATAACATGACATGCTTCAATTGCTGGGACAGGGGGCATTTCGGTAAGGATTATCCCTTAGGTAACACTCCTAAGGCTACGTACTCTTGTTAATGATCATTATTTGCTCAGGAAGGACAAGAATGGCAATGTGTTTGCCAAGCTTGTCAAGTCTCTTAAGCCCATTAAAAATGGTAATATTCATTTGCTTAGGAAGAGTGAATCTAAAAATAGGTTTGCTAAAATGGTTAAGACTCCTAAGCCCACTCAAAGCAATTCCAATAAATTGCTTATGATAAATAACAGTAGCAAATAATTTACTAGATTTGCTAGATCCTCTAAGTCTATGCATAATTTTAATTATCATATGCTTAGAAAGGATCAAACTAGTAATGGATTTGCTAATTATGTTAGACCTCCTAAGCCTTCTCACTTCAATCTGAATATATTGCTTAGGAGGAATAACTATCGCAAATCTATTCCTAGTCATGTTAGTAATTTCATTAATGCTAAAATTAGGACCATTTTGGTCCCTAAATCTATTGTGACTAACCTTGCTGGACCCAACAAAGATTGGGTACCAAAAACAGCCTAAAAGATCTTTAGGTGGCTTGAGATGGATTGGACACTTGGACTCCTCAAGAAGAAAAGGACTTCATCGTCTGCAAATGGAGCCAAGCATGAAGAAAATCAAGTCCATCATGAGCCAATGCCATCTCAGTAACATACATTTAAATTGATTAGTTTATAGTTTCTAGGCTTGTGTAGGTTTAGATGCATTAGTATAATTAAAATCAATAGCTTGTTGTTGTTGTTGTTGTACTTGCTCATGCTTTTTATTGTTGTTGGTTATTGTAATCTTGAGTAAGTTAGTAGTGGCACATTTAGGGAGAGTGCTAATTCATAATCATTTATATCACATCTCTACGTGTGCCCATAGTTAATATAAGTGCTAACATAAATATCAAAATCAAAACATTTTAGCCAAAACTAAAAATTTGCCAATTAGTAATCTTTTGAAAAACTAGTTGAAAAATGTATAAAAATGATTTTAACATATTTTTCAAAGATTTTGGCTTCACAAAATCTATTTTACAAAGAAAATAAGTTTCATGCCCAAAATCTGGATAGTAATATATTGTTTTGAATTTAAACTTATAATTTTCATAGAATTAAATGTAAAAAGATTTTGAAAATATTTTCAAAACAAAAACCCTAGAGTTGGTCATTCTTAACAACCTTCGTGTTTAAAAGATTCTCAAAAGACTAACATAGCAAAAGTTATTTGCTTTTAAAATTCACCGAAAATCCTAGTTTGACCTATATTGGTCAAAATATTGCACTTGGTGAGGTTCGCCTTTTTTTGAACCAAGATATGGCAAGGTACTTTGTTCAAAATGGTATTTTAGACTCATACACAAAAATTTAAATATCTAATTCCTTTCTCTTTCTCTGCAATTGATTTGATCTTTTGTGTTGACTGAATTTCACTTTGTTGAATCTTATTTAGTTCTTCGAAAGGAACCCTCTTTGGACAAAAGTAAAAAAATCTCATTTAAAAGACCAAAAATTTGCAAAAAGCTTTTAAAAATATTATACTATGTATTTCAAATATTTTAAAATCCTATTTTGGAAGTTTATTTGGCCAAAATATTTGTATTAGCCTAAAAACACCTATTCTATGGATTTTGGCATTCAAAGTGGATTTCATTGTTTTTATTAAGTGGTCATGGCTTTAAATTGAAGTTGATGTGGATTCAATTGTTGATGAAATCCAAATTAAAGTTGCACTATGAGGACTTTTTGTGATTCGTTTTCATTTTAATGCCTCAAAGCACATTTCACTAAAATCATGCTAAAAAGAAAATTCTTTGCTAAAAAGAAAGTTTAGTCGTGCCGAAGTCGGCACTACCGGAGGTTGGAACTACCACACCTAAACGGTGGTAATCACCGCACTACTCTGGCGTTGTGGCTGGTAGCGGCCTTGGCCGGGTCAAGTCTGAATAGTCTGAAAAATTCAGATTTTCAAAACTTGGCTTTGGGATATCTCTAATTTGAAAGTTTATTTTTGAAGAATTCTTTTTAGAAAAGATTATTGTGATCCCAAAGCATCTTTGAGCAAAATTTTAAATATTTTGGAATTTATTTGAAGTGTTTTCAAGTGGTATCAGTCCTAGTATTCAATTGAATCCACTTGACTCTCTAAAAAACAAAACTTGTGCATCTCAAATGCAAAATAGCTCCATGATTCATTTATTAAATATCTTGGGGACCTTACTCAAATCAAGTTTTGGACACTTAATTGCTTCCAAGTGGTATCTCTTAATTGTTTACTCTGATACCTTGGTTTTAATAAATTTTTTGTGATTTTAAAACCAAAACTGAGCTAAGGGGATTTGTTCTTTACAAGTGGTTTCTTGTTGTGAGACCTCGGATCAGCTATCCAGAATCTCCTGTGTATTTCCGTACTAGTCCCAGATCAGTAGCTAGTACACACAGTCACAGTGATACATCATTGCCGAACAAAACGAAACTTGTAATGTAAATATTCAAGTATGGGCCACATGGCCACTTATTACAATACTCGGTCCAACGACCGGACACTCAAAACAGCGGAAGCAAAAGAAAGCAACAAGCGAACGCCACAACGCCACAGGCGACGACTAGGAATGCAACTAGTCCTCCTGGCAATCCTCCTCGAAGAACTCCTCTTCTTCCTCGGCATCTTGGTAAATTTCTGATGATTACAATGTTGGTGTAGCACGTGAGTACAAAAGTACTCAGCAAGTCGGGAAAGTATGATCATGAGGGGCTTTCCAAAGGAAGCTTAATAGGGTTTATTTGCATAAAGCCACATTTGATTAAATCATACTTAAGTAATAAATTTCACAAAGCATCTTTTGCAATTCTTTTTAATAATTGAATTATTTATTATTGTAGTGAGGTTCTAACCACCATCACTAGCATAAAGGCTCTATCCGCCAACAGTTTAAAGGATTAAATTTAATCATGTGACTCCATCCGTCAAAGGTAAACAGGTTCTATCCACCTGGTTGGCTCTTTTCGCCAAACAACATTCGAGAGTTCTAACCACTCCCGAACCCCAAAACAAAACACTTTTCGGTTTTAAAATCAAAATCAAAGTCTACCAATATGAAAGCATTTCTTGCTTTGCCTTTGACCGTAGGCACGGCTATTCGAATAGTTTATACTCTGCAGAGGTGTACAACTTTACCCACAAGACAAGATAGACCCTTGTTGCCATGCAATTAACACACTTCCTTAGGTGTGCGGCGAGGATATCTTGACAAGGCCGTTACAATGTATCTACCTAGCTAGACCCACCCGCTGAGGTTTCACCGCTGTTAGGGTTCCCTCCACCCAGTACAGAAGCCCCCTCTTGCGCCGTGTGAGCAAAACAACATCCACAACAATGCCTCCGTCCGGCTCTCACACAACAACCGAGTGGTGAGTCTAAACTAGGCTTCTACAAATTAGTGAGCCAGGTCGTACCATTATAGACATGTGGTAGTACGGTTATGCTTAAAATGGCAATCATAAGCGTCGGTCCTTATATGACTTGGGGCGGTACTAGCACAAAAGGATCAAGACTTGATCCGCTTCCACCCGACATTCCAGGCCGCCCAAGTCAAAATCATTTTCCTTTTCTTTTTATTTTAGAAAACAGGACCAAAATAATAATAATAACCTTCAAATCACATTTAATAACATTCTTTTTGAATAATCCCACCCATGGGTTGTTTTTGTCGGAAAAGGTCCTAAGCAATTCTACCGTACTACATAGCAACAGATACCATATAAACATAGGCATGGTATAAACAATGTTCTAGGGTTACAATGGATATGATTAACAATGTCATGGAGGAATCAACAAGTTTGGAATAACTAGCTCTTATATTTGACATATTTAATTAAACATAGCCATGCAACTTTATAAACAATTTTAAATCATTTCGCAAACATAGGAGCAAAGTGCATCAAGGAGACTTGCCTTCAGTTGCGGCGGCGGTGTCGAACTCGGAAGGCTCGACGGCGAAATCGGCGGTCGCGGCGGGATCGTCGACTACACGCAAAACGAGGCAACAAATAAATAACAGAAAATAAATAAAATTCAAAAATTATAAAATTAGTACTGGCAGGAAGGTCTCGATTTTAGATGAATTTAGAAATTTGAATGAGGTCAAACGGAGTTCGGATGAGAAAGTTATGAGCTTCCGAAGTTTGAATTGCGAATAAATCGAAAACCGGGAATATTCCCTTCGGGTTTGACTGGGTCAAAGTTTGACCGCGGACTTTGACTTTGACTGGGCTGGTTAGGAGTGAGTCAATGACAGTGGGGCCTAGGTGTCATTGGGAGGGAGTAGCTTCTCCATGAAGCTTCCCATGCCATGGCAATGGAGGAGAGAGAGAGATAGAGAAAGAGGAAGGGAGAGAGAGAGGGAAGGGGAGGGGGCTCACGGCCGTGAGGTGGCGGCATGGGCGGGCAAGACGCGGCAGGCCGCAGGCGACGGCGGCGGCGAAGCGGCGGGCGGGCAGCGATGACGGCGGGCCGGCCGGCCGGGCGCGGCTCACGACGGCAAGGCCCCATGCCCACTAGAACAGAGAGCAACCCAAAAAAAAACATAGAACACAAACTTTCCAACAAACCGGATTTTGACCCCATTTTTGAACGGAATTGACCCAAACAAAAGGCTAGAACCTCTAGAGAACATCCTTAGGAACCTATAACCGGAAGGAATTGAACCGAAACTCACCGAGCAAGATGAAATCGACGATGAACACGGGTTCGGCCGAAACGAGCAAAACGCGAAATTCGTCGAGGAAACTTGATGAACCCTGAAATTGATGGATGGATTAGAGACTAGACATCAATGCTAACACAAAGAAACGATCGGGAGGAAGAAAGATCCACCGGAGTGGAAGATACGAGCAAGAACACGAAGAACGCGAAGAACACAAGAGTTCGTCGGTTTTCTTGATCTTGCGGCCGATTGGGTTTGAGGGGCTAAAGGAGGGTGACACCACCGGAAAGAGGGTTCTTATACGGAGAGATGAGGGGTGGAATCACGCGGAACGGATTAGAAACGGCCGCGCAATCACCAAAAGAGTAGATTTCGGGTTTCTCGCAACCGTTCAAAAACCAATGCGATCTTGGGTGCAACAACCCCATGGATAGAAAGAGGAGGCCGTTGTGATCCCAACGGATCCGGCGGTTCGCGAATTGGAGTTGTATTGGAGGAGCTAGAAGGATTTAAAGAGAGCTCCCACCATTTTTGCTTGCTTGAAGCTTCTTTGTTCATGCATGGCAAGAGGTTGAAGAAGACACTATTCACTTGCCACGTGGCAGCATCCTATTGGTCCTCCTTTACGCAAATGATTCGCCCTAGAGAAAAATAAGGAAAAATGGCCTAAAAATTCCGGAAAAATTCCTAGAGCCACTTTAGATTATTTGGAACTCAATGGAAGTGGTTGGGTTGAATTTGGATGATTTTTGTGGAATTAGATATACGGGCGCGGATCGCAGGCATTAAACAAAAGCCGCGCGAGATAAAATAGGAACGGATGTCCAAAAATCCGGGGAATGATTCCTAAAATCATTTCGGAATATTTGGAACATTTTAGAAGTGGTTTGGAGATTTTTGGAGCATTTTGGGATCCGGGTGAATTTTCTGCACGTGAGGAACTGGAAAACCCGATTTTTCGCCCGGGAGGGAATTAATTCCCGATTTCAGAGGGAAAAGGATGCCAGGTTATTATAAACACCAAAGAAACTCCAACTTTTGAATTTACTTTATTTAAATTAGGTTTTTCTCCAGAAAGCCAAAAAGAGGATGTTACACTTGTCACCCCTTTTGCATTTTTGTGAGCTTGTTGTATTTTCTCTGATACCCTGCAATGTTTATTGCTTTGATACCTACAAGTTTTATCGAACTTCCTTCAAGTGGTATCATTCTTCAATTGATTTCTTGCAAGAGGTATCAATCTTTTTTATTTGGTTTTACAAGTGGTATCTCTATGCTTTTTTGAAGCATTGCTCTGATACCCAACTCTTTTGGTTGGATTCTCCTTAAGCTAAAATTGTAATTTTAATAGCTCAAAAATTCTCTATGTAAGATTATTTATGAATTGAAATACATAAAGGGGAGAATTCTATGTTGAGCTTTGTTTTTCAAGAAAATCTCTTTAAAGCTCATCCCTAAAAGGGGATCTCCAAGCAAAACCTCTTGAGATTGTTTTAAAGAGGTATTTTTGTTTCTCAAGCGGTATCGTTTTTCTATTCAAAAGCCTAAAGATTTTCCTACAAGTGGTTTATGAATTTTATAGAATATAAGTTGAATCACTTGTGTTTAGGTTCCTCAATACCCTATTAGGCACATTGTGGACTCTTCAATTGAGTCATGTGCTTTATTGCAAAGCCTAATAAAATGAGGTATATTATTCGAATGTATTTCGAATAATCTTTTTGTAGTACCTTTGTAGTTTCGTTTTCTACAGGTGATATCCTATTCCCCAAATATGGTCTCTTTTAAAGTGTTTATTTTTAGGCCATATTTCAAAATTGCAAACTTGTTTGTTTTCTTCCAAAATTGGTATCAAGCCTTCAATTGGTATCAATTTCAAAATCTATGCAAAAATATTTGGTTTTGCTTCGTAAAATTGCTTTTAAAACCTTTTCAAAACCAAAATTCCCTGCTAAGGTCATATTGTCTTTATTTAAAATATTTATATGACCTTTACTTGAATTTACTTCAAAAGAGGGAGAATGAGTGTTTTTAATGCTTTCATTTGATTTATTTTCCCTCTTTTGTTTGCTACCTTTGCCAAGCTCTCTACTCCACCTTTAGCACTCGGTATTTCAAGTGATCTTCTTTTTGGATTGGTTTTTCCATTTTTTCGTGTTTAATGCCAAAAGGGGGAGAATTTATGAGTGTCCACTTATTCCCTTATTTGGATTTGGATTGTTTAAATAAACGGGAGAATTAGTGAGATGGTTGAGTAGAAATGAGTAGTAGTATAAGAGCCATAAGTGGTTCAAGAGCTAATTGGTAAGGGTATGATTTAAGTGGTATAAGAGTTTTTAATTGGTTTTAATTGGTGATTTAAGTGGTATAAGAGTTTTTAATTGGTATTAGAACCCATTTGTTTATGTTTAATTGGTATTAGAGCCTCCCTTGTGTTTAATTTGTTTCATTCGCCAAAAGGGGAAGTATTTACCAAAAGGGGAGAGTTTAAATGCAAAAGAGGGATTTGTAAAAATTTTAAATACATTGCCGTATTCGTTTTGATCTTAAAAACCCTTTGCATTGTTTTTCATCCAAATAGGGAATTATTAGTGTTGTAGTGGGTTTGTCATTAATCACCAAAAAGGGGGAGATTGTAAGTTCAACCTCCATTAGTTTTGGTGATTGGTTTTATATTAATTCTTAATCTTTGTTTAATGACAAACCTAATCTTTGTGAGACTAACATGTTTATTGAGTTTATGCTTAGTAGTCTCATATTTGAATGGAAAATGAAAAACCAAGGTATGTATATGTATTAATGTTCATTATCTTATTGCGTACATCGGATTCAATTTAAAGAATGAATTCCTCCATTGCAATAACATCAAAATGTGCCAATCCATATATACATGGATGCACATATTTAGGGGGAGTTCAAGCGTTAACTTGATGTTTCATAGCATTGATCTATCCTTCATTCCATAAATAAAGGATCAATACTTTGAATCTAAATCCTTGAGTATATAATTAACATGTCTAGTTGTAGTATACTCATGGTAATATAAGATAAACTTCAATGCAATTACAATTGAATATGTGCATATTGATTCAACTCAATTCTATGTATGCACGTGGAGTTTATTCTATAGTTGATGGCTTAGAGTAATGATCATTTCCATATATTTCACATATTATGGATCATCACTTTCCATCAACATGAGTATATGAAACTTGTGTAATTAATATATAATCATCAATTTAAATAAAAATATAAATTAAGGTCGATTGTCTCTTAATCATCAAAGAATATTTTATAATGTGTTAATGGTGTTCTTGTGATCAACTAAGGATAATCAATAGCTCTTGAGTATTATAAAGTATTAGTTGCATCTTGTGCTCAAGACACAAATAATTTTATTTAATTTGACTTAGGTTGTGCTCAATCGATCGAGAGGCATCCGTTATGTGTTGATGGAGTGCAAGGATGATTGAGACAACCATGTGTCTTGGACTAACCATTTTCATGAGTTGTGAATGAGTTGGATTAAGTCCAAGCGGTTAACAAGAATAGAAGAGAAGGTTCATCAAGAGGTGATGAACAAGATGAGAGAGAGCCGGGTGATGACCTTGAAGTGAAGAATGATTGAAGATCACAAAGACATCAAGGAAGCTAGGTCACGATCCTGGGGATAAGAAGATTGAAGATCTTAAAGCTCCAAAGGGGATCACATGCGGCGGCACAAAGGTATAACTAGATAGGCTAAGGATGGTTCCTAGCTTTGAGTCTAGTTTCTAGTGTCGTACTATTAAGAGGGGTTGAGTCCTTAGCTTGAGCTTCATCATGTGTTGATGACCTCAATCCCGTGTTCACTCGAGCTCAAATCTTCTCATTTGGATTTTGCATGAAGCTAACCATTTGGCATGTGTTGCGAATGGGTGAAGCTCGTGCTCAGCTTTTAGCATAATGGTTTGATTTGCATGTGTTGCAGATAGGAGAAGCTTTGCTTTGGTTTTTTTTTGTATGAAACTTTGATTTGCATGTGTTGTAATGGGATAAACTCATACGTTGGTTTTGCATGAAGTTCATATTCAGCGTATGTTGAAATTGTTGAACTTCATGTTTTGTTTTCAAAACAGAAATCTCTTATTTGATTTGGTATTGCTTGGAGCTAAGATTTGTATGTGTTGCAAAAGGGGAGAGCTTAAGCAAGTTTGTGTTTAAGTGGTATGCATAAAGCTAGAGATTTGCATATGTTGCAAATAGAGAACTCATGGATTTGAGTTTATTTGGTATTGTTTGGAGCTAGTTTTTGGCATGTGTTGCAAAACGAGGATGCTCACGCAATTTGCTTTTATTGTGGTAGCATGGAGCTAGAAATCACATGTGTTGCAATTAGCGAGCTCATGCACTTGAGTTTGATTTGGTGTTGCATGAGGCTATGGATTTGCATGTGTTGCAAAAGGGAGATAGCTCATGTGCTGTGGTTTATTTGTTATTTGCAAATTCGTTGTGCGAAAAAACAGGAGGTCTATAAGTCCGGGATCCCAAGAGCATGTGATGGCTTGCACCGTGTTTTTTGCAAGTTGACTTGATTATGGTTTGACCATCACATGGCTAAGAGGATTAATCTCATAGACTCTGAGAGTTATTTGCTTCATACATTTTTGCAAATATATATTGAGTAGTTCACAAAATGTGTTTTTGCAAATTTGGATGGAGTTTGATTGAAATTCTTTGAGCATGAGCTAAGTTGTTGCAAATGTGTTTTGCAAGTCGGTGTGATCATGTGTTGATCAACATTTGAATCAAAGAATTGTTGTTGAGTTTTTTTTGGAGAAAAGATTTTGTTGAAAATCCCGATTTTCTCCTGAAAGCCAGCACTACCGACATGCTAGAGGCGGTAGTACTGCTGAGGCTAGCAGTACCACTTATGGGGGCGGTATTGCCACTCGGTCGATACTATCGACCCTAAGACGCCAGTAGTTATTTTCCAGTAGGGGCTGTTTTTGTGCCGTAGTCCTGGCCGGCACTACCGGGCTTGAAGGGCGGTACTGTTGGAGGTGTGGCAGTACCAGCCCTTAGCCATTGGTAGTATTTTTCCAGATAGGAGTGTTTCTGGAGCCGGAGCTGCAACCGGCAGTACCACCCGGTGGGGCTGATACTACTGGATGTGCGGTACTACCAGGCATTTTCCTGCGGTAATACCGGGTCGCCTGTGTAACGGCTAGAAAACTAGCCGTTAGCGACCATTGACCAGGAGTATGGCACTATCGACCCTACATGGGCGGTAGTGCCGACCGTCCTGAGTTTTGCCCAGATTTACCCCTAACAGGTAGTTTTGGAGTGGAGGGCTATAAAAGGACCCCTTGGAGGGCAAGGGCACGGTTAGCTGGTTCATTTTGTGTTTAGGGGAGTTGCGTGCATGTGTTGCTCTCTCCCAATTGATTCTTGAGCTAAGAGTGGCCTCTAATTGCATGTGTTGCAATTAGAGTTGGGATTGAGATCTTATTGTGCATGTGTTGCACTTGAGGAGGAGTCTAGTGAATGTGTTGCACTTATGTGATCACCAGAGCGCATGTGTTGCACTAGGTGAAGTTCAAGTGGAGTGCTTGACTTATTACTCTTGATGGTTGTCTCCACCTAGACGGCGTAGGAGCGTCATGCACAGGATCTTTCAAGGTTTGTGAGAAGCCTCGGTGAAGTTTATGAAGGTTGGAGCTTAGCCTACCCGGAGGGGTAAAAGCTACCACGAGTGGATTCGAGGCAGGTGCTCAAGTGCGGAGCCAGTCCAAAGTGAGTTGGGCTTGCCTCAACGTTGATTAGGGGAGATCGGCAAGTCTCCGAACACCACGGTAAAACATCGATATGTCTCTTTCTTTACATTTGTGAGACCCCGGATCGGCTATCCGAAATCACCTGTGTATTTCCGTACTAGTCCCAGATCAGTAGCTAGTACACACAGTCAACAGTGATATTTCATTGCCGAACATAACGAAAGTTGTAACATAAATATTAAAGTACGGGCCACACGGCCACTTATTACAATACTCGGTCAAAAGACCGGAGACACAACAGCGGAAAACGAAAGCAAAAACAAGCGAGCACCAAAACGCCACAGGCGACGACTAGAAACGCAACTAGTTATCCTGGCAATCCTCCTCGAACTCCTTGGGGTAGAACTCACCATCTTCAGCTGCGTCTTGATAATTTTCTGATGATGACAAGTTGATGTAGCACGTGAGTACAAAAGTACTCAGCAAGTCGGGGAAAGTATGATTATGTAGGGCTTTCCAAAGGAAGCTTAACAGGGTTCATTTGCATAAAGCCAAAGTTTATTAAACCATACTTAAGTAATAAGTTTCACAAAGCACCTTTTTACAATTCTCTTTAACAATTGACTTATTTAGTATTGCAGTGAGGTTCTATCCACCATCACTAATATAAATGCTCTATCCGCCAACTTTTAAAAGATCAAGGTTAATCATATGACTCCATCCGTCAAGTATAAAACAGGTTCTTTCCACCTGGTTGGCTCTATCCGCCAATCAACATCCGAGAGTTCTAACCACTCCCGAATCCCAAAACAAAACACCTTTTAGTTTTGAAAACCAAAACCAAAGTCTACCAATATGAAAGCATTCTTCGCTTTGCCTTTGACCGTAGGCACGGCTATTCGAATAGTTTTAACTCTGCAGAGGTGTACAACTTTACCCACAAGACATGATCATCTCTTGTTGCCTCCGGATTAACACACTTCCTTTGGTGTGCCGGCAGAGAGATCATGACAAGGCCGTTACAATGTATCCACCTAATCCGACCCACCCGCTGAGGTTTCTCCGCTGTTAGGGTTCTAGCCACCCAGTACAGAAGCCCCCTCTTGCGCCGTGTGAGAAAAACGACATTGCCTCTATCCGGCACTCACATTCCACCGAGTGGTGAGTCTAAGTTAGGATTCTACAAATTAGTTAGCCAAGTCATACCATTATAGACATGTGGTAGTACGGTTATGCTTAAAATGGACAATCACAAGCGTCGGTCCTTAATTGACTTGGGGCGGTACTTGCACAAGACAACTAGTGCTCCATCCGCACCCACCCGACAATCCAATCCGCCCAAGTCCAAACCATTTTTCCTTTTCTTTTTATTTTAGAAAAACAGTACCAAAATCATAATAATAATTTCCAAATCATACTTGAAATCCTTCTTTTTGAGTAATCCCACCCATGGGTTGTTTTCATCGATAAAGGTCCTAAGCAATTCTACCGTACTATGTCACAAAGGGTACCATATAAGCATTAACATGGCATAGCAATTGTCCTAGGGTTACAAATAACATGGATGTCGATAACAAAGGAGGAATTTACAATTCGGATTAACTATACACTTATATTTAACACACGATGATAAACATAGCATGCAAGTTATAAAATGTTTAAAACATGTTTATAAACGTAGGTTCAATATGCATCAAGGAGACTTGCCTTCAGCCGCGGGAAGGTCGTCGAACGTGGAAAGTCCGGCGGCGGGGTCGGCGGTCGCGTCGGGGTCCTCGGCTACGCGCAAAACGAGGCAATAAATAAATACCAGAAAATAAATAAAATCTAAAAATTACAAAATTAGTACTGGCAGGTAGATCTTGATTTTAGATGAATTTAGAAATTTGAACGGAGTCAATCGGAGTTCGGACGGAGAAGATATGAGCGTCCGAAGTTTGAATTTTGAAAAATTAGAAAACGAGGGAATATTCTCTGGAATATTCTTTTTCCTATTTTTCTGATTTTTGGGAATTGTTTGTCTCTATGGAAGGTGGGCCCACTTTGTCATAGAGTGGAAGGTTGTCTTCAACCTTGGGCCATGGCCATTGCCATGGAGGCAAGGATGAAGGGGGGGCTCGCCTGCGCGGGGGCGAGGCTTGTGGCGGCGGCGGCGGGCGGCGAAGGAGCACGGCCCAAGACGCACAAGCATTGAGAACTCCAAAAAAAGCAGAGGCTTGAGCTTCTCCCAAAAATCCGATTTTCTCTCATTTTCACATGGATTTGGACCAAATAAAAGCATAGATCATCTAGATAACATCCTTAGGGACTCATAGGAGGAAGGAATTGGATTGATTCTCACCGGAGACGACGAATTTGGCGACGAACGGCGTTCCGACCAAACCGACAAAAACTTGAAATTCACCTCCAAAACTTGAGGGATCCTAAAATTGATTGCAAGGTTAGATTCTAGACTCCCTCACGGTCACAAAGAACTAATCGGAGTGGAGAAAGACCCACTGGAGAGAGAGCTATAGCCAAGAACTTGAAGAACACCGAACACGGCAACCCGGCGTTGGTTTTCTTGCTCTAGTGGATGAACGAGTGGGAGAGGCTAAAGGAGGATCACACCACCGGGACGGGGATTCTTATACGGAGAGAATGGAACTGGAACCACGCGGAACGGAGTTGAAACGGCCGAGTTATGAGCATTTGATTACATTTCGGTCTTTCTTTAATGCAACGGTTTCCGGCAAGATTAGCGGCTAATGATGGTGGGGAATGGCAAGAGGACGTCGCTATGGATTCAACGGAACCGGCCGTTCGCGATTTGGAGTTGAAATGAGGAAGATATGAGCATCCAAAGAATGCCCTAGCCATGAATGGGGCTTGCTTGAGCTTCTCTGTTCTTCCATGGCAAAGGTAGAAGACGACACTGTTCATACCACGTGGCAGCGCGGGATTGGCCGAGAATTATGTAAATGTACCGCCCTAGAGAAAAGTTAGGAAAAATGGTCTAAAAATTCTGGAAAAATTCCTAGAACCATTTTAGAATATTTGGGACCCAATAAAATTGGTTTCGCGGAATTTGGATGAAATTTATGGAAATAAATATTCAGACGCGAATTGCGGGCATTAAACAAAAGCCGCGAGAGATAAAATAGGAACGAAGGTCCAAAAATCCGAGGAATGGTTCCTAAAATCATTTTGGAATATTTGGAACATAATTGAAGTGGTTTCGGGATTTTTGGAGCATTTTTAGATTCGAGTGAAATTTCGGGTACTAGCGGGAACCGGAAAATTCGATTTTTCGACCGGAAGGGAATTGAATCCCGATTTTGGATGGGAAAGGATGCTAGGTTAATATAAACACCAAAGAAACTCCAATTTTTGAAATTTAACTTATTTAAATTAGATTTTCTCTAGAAAGCGAAACTGAGGATGTTACAACATTCTTGCAATTTTTGTTTATATTGATTATTCTTGTTAGAGACATTTTAGTTAGTGAACTAGTGAGCCTAGTTGATTTAAGTTTTAATTATCAAAACCTTAGTTCATCACTTTTGTATTAATCTTGATTAGGTTTTGACTAGGGGTTGATTAGAGCGTACTAGTCGTAGCTATTAGAATTTTTAAATACGCCTATTCACCCCCCTCTAACCATATTCTCAATCCTACATCCTTTCCTATTTGAAGATGCAAATAACAATAGCTATTGAAATTAATCTCTAAAATTGTAAAACTAGAACCTAGAATTTTGTAAAATAATGTGTTTCTGTCCTGTAATAGTAGATAAACATTTAGACTTATAATAAATAAGACTTTTATGACTAGTACTCATTTAAAAGCTGAAAAATCCATAGCCTTTGCAAAAGACCTCCAAAAATCATGAAACTAATTCCTAAATTTCTATAAAATCTAGAGCAATCTATCCCTGTAATTGTATTTCATATTTGGTATTATATGACTTCCTTTTGCTTCTTACTATTATTGCCTTTAAACGAACCACGTGTAGACTTTGACGTTTCAGAATCCACAACTATCGATTCTGATTACATACTGAAGTCAACGAGCAAGACAAGCACCCCTTTGATCATATTGAGCCCATTATTTCACTAAATTTATATTGTTCTAGCAAAATTTATGTATGTATGCATTTATTTTTCAGTAAACATTGCTATATTGTTGGTGTTGGTAGATATATCCTTAACTCATGGTACTTTCTTAATAAATGTTGACATGTGAACCTTGATAACCCTAAGGTAGGTTTAGACATTTTAGAAATATCAACTGGGTATAATCGAGTATATATGCATCTTCTTAGTTATGCTTTAGACTAGACGAACAAATGGACAGTTATGCTATTTGTTTGGAGAACTATGGTTTTGGACATTATGGAAAATATGGTTCGGTTATCTTGGTATAAAAATGAAAAAGAAAACTATGGTTTGACGCGGGCAAGATATGGCAATTTATCGTCACTGGGTTGGTGCAAAGTTAGATTCAGATAATATAACGGTTTTATCATGACCTCTGTGCCACACACCAAAGGAAGTGTGCTAATAGCTTGGCAATAAGAGTTGGTCATAACTGTGGGTAGTTATACGCCTCTGCAGAGTGTAAATCTTTTTGAAAAGTTGTGCTCTCGGTCAAGGGCTACTTAGTAAAGTCATCACTTAGTTAGAGTTTTGATATTTTTATAAAATGGGTTGATTTGAGAAAGTTCATGAAAAGTTCGTTTCAGATTTTCTGCTATGAGTTGGTAGGATATGGTTCGAAGCTCACGTTCATGGAGGGACTATGAATTATTACATTTATGTTATTTATACTTGTTATTTATATACCTTTCAAATTGCTCTTACGAAATTTCGCTTGCAATCTACTATTCAGTATTTACAATTTAATTTTGCTTTATGCAAAATAAACCTAGAAGCATTCTCCTTTGACATAGCCTACATTTAATTATATTTGCATACACTACAAGTCTTCCTGAGTATGAAAGTACCTAACCTTGTTATCGTTGACATTCAGTTGATGAAGAGACCACGCTCCCCGATGAGGAGTACTTTGCCGGAAGATACAGGGAGGATGACGATGAGTTTTTCTAGGGTTTAAACCTTGTCAGTTGCCTATGGTATAGATGGGCAAAGCTTACTGATAAGTATTTGTATCTTCCGCTACTTTTTATTAAGCCTTAATGGCCTTATGTACGGACCAAGTTATATTAATAAAGTTGAGAACTTTGTATAGATGTGGTAACAATGTTGTAAATGTTCGTACTAGCCATTGATCATGGGACTAGTACAATATGCACATGTGACTTTCTTGGTATTCTAAGCCAGAAGGGAGGGTCCCACATCCAATTCATGAATGGTTTTCACCATTAGTTTACTGACGACGAGAGGAATAGAATGATATAAATCTCACAAAGAAACACCGGTATAGTAAAACCTATATATACAGATAATAAAATCTATCACCGGATTACTAGTAGTTCACAGGCATTTTGTTGTCCGGTAATATATTTTACTATTCGTATATAGATTTTACAATTATACAGAGGGTCCACATCCTATGTAACTGATATATAGATTTTACTGTCATGCAGAGGGTTTAGTAGCATGTGTAGTCTATGCAGTAGTAAATTGAACCCTCTGCTGAACCCGTTGGCATGAGTGTAAAATCTATATATACAAATAATAAAATCTATAGATTATAAGATTTTACTACTACATAGACTCCACATTGTAACATTCCGAGCTTTCCAAAATAGAAAAAATAAATATTTAATATTTAAGAATAAAATGAGATTTATTATCCTACACAGACTCCACATTGAAGTTACTCCACATTGAAGATTTTACTACTACACAGACTCCACATTGAAGTTACTCAATTTAATATTTGGAGTCAAGAATTTAATTTGACATTTATTATCCTCACCTCTTTTTCCTAAATATTGATAAAGAGTAACTTCAATTTGGAAATTCTTTTCAAAAAAAAAACAAATTATTAAAATGAGATTAAAAGATGATCTTAATTTTTAATAAACATCTTTTCTGAATTTCTAACACCATTTGTTGATTTTTCCTTCATTGAAAACTGAATTGGTAAAAAGGTAAGAAGTAAAAGTAAAAAGGTAAAAAGATAAAAAGTAAAAATATGAAAAAAATATCTAAAACAATGTAGTAATTTTGGGGCCCTCTGGAAACATGTAGTGGAAGTCAACATTTTGTGTGAACACATTAAAACAATGAGATGATTAATTTTATTAAATTGATTTGACTATGAATAGTTCAAAGAAGTATTTTTTATAAATTTTTCTACAACCTCAACGTGGCTCAAGATGTGAAAATAAAATCTTCGGACCCTTATCCATCTCTGGTAAAATTTTTAAAAATTAAAAGTTACATTTACTATTTATCCCTATTTAATTAATCCAAAACTGAAAATCAACAAAACAGAGAAAAAGAATTATTAGAAAATAAATACTAAATTTTTAAAGTTGAAATTTGTATTTAAGGTTCCAGAAACTATTATAAATATTTTTAAAAGTTTCAAAAATTTATATGTTAAATTAGTCCCTCAATAAAATCAAATCCCGAAATGAAATTCTTGCGCAGCGCACATTGTCAGAATTTTATAAAATAATATATAAGGAATTTTTATCTCAAATTTTTAATGTAGGTATAAAACTTATACATTACTCTCTATAAAAATCTACCAAAATTTGGATGTGATTTGGCCACCCAATTAATCACATGTTGTCGGTGATGTGTGGGAAACCGATTCACATTTGCTTTCTTTGTAACACTTCCAAGTAGGGCCCTCCATTGTTTAATCCAACCGACTAAAGTTGTGATTTTGCTCCTCTCCTCTGGATACATGGTGGGACCCATCCTTATCCCATGGCCCACAAGTCATTCCCTCTTTCTTTCTTTCCTCTTCTCTCTTCTTCTCCAAACTTCTTACTCTTTTTCTCCTTGCTTCTCCCTCCTTCTTTTCACGGCAGAACTTGCCCAAGCTGCAAAGACCAGCCACCATTTCCATTCTTGCATTCAAATCCTATCATAGTCCATTTCCTTGGTTATAAAAGGAGCCGAGCATTCACTTCTACATCACATAGCCATCATACCAATCCTGGAGCTCGTGTCTAATATTATCTTCACTGCTTGCAAATCCACCTTGGCCATGCCTCCTCTCCACAACTCCTACACATCAGCACCATATACTGAACTTTCCCAAACCTGAGCATTTTCCAGTGTCAAGTTCTTGCTCCCATCTCCAACTCCGGCCGAATTCCGCCGTATAAAATCCTTGCTCCCAATTCTTCCACACGCGATCAATTTCCAATTCCTCCCGGCCAGAGCTTCCTCACCCAACCATGAGTAGAACCCTCTAATCAATTTCTCCCGTCCGTTGCCGATGAGCCGCCGCGCCGAGTGCTCTTCTTCCTCAAGTCCGGCCGTACGGTGCCCCATCACTCCCGCCGTTCCCTTCCACTTCCGAGTCATCCCCAAGCCTCCAAGCCTCCTTAGGTCCCTCCGGTGCTCTCACCCTCACTGAACTCCCTTCTCCGGCCTTCCTTCGCCGTCGCGGCTTCTCCCGCCGCTGTGTGCCGCCTCGCCCCACCGCGAGCCCTGCTCACCTCCTTCGAAGGGCATCTGAGCCTTGCTTAGAGTTCGCCTTGACCTCATGCCGCTCCTCCACCCGCTGGCCGAAGCCTTCCGGTGCTGCTCACCACCGGCGAAGGCCGTGGCCGAGCGCCTCCAAGCTCCTCTGCTCCGTCTCTCTGCATCGTGGGCTCGGCCTGTCAGCCGTTTAGACCCCGCCCGAGTCGCTACGCGTTGGAACCCACCAGTCAGGCAATCATCACACGAGCAGTCACTGCCGTCGGTCCCCACCAGTCAGCTGGCTACTAGAGGACTTGCCAAATACGGTGACACGCTTTCAAAGCATGAAAGCGCACTTTCCTTTTTAGGAATTTCAGAAAACCCTAAAGCTTCAATTGTTTATATCTTTTGCAATATAGATCCAAATCAAATGAAACCAGTTTATAAATTCATGTTAAATCATTTAGTTTTAGTATATGCAAAAATATTTGAATTTTGATCACTGATTTAAATCGGATTTCAAATTTAAAGTATGGGTTTAAAACTAGCTACATGTAGAAATTGTGCAAATGAAGTCCAAATTGAATGAAACAAATTTTATTAGAATCCTTATGTCATAAGCTCTCTGAATATGCAATTAAATTAGAATTTGGAGTTAGTTTGTATTGATTCCCTTTTAAGTTTGATTTTAATGCATAGAATATTCAAAATACAATAACTTGCTCATTTTATATCCAAATAATGTGAAACTTGTTCTGTTATGCTAGTTAGATAGTAGAGAACATGATTTTACAAAAATACTTAGGGTGTACCATGCATCTTTTATATTTTAATAATTGGTAATCTTAAGTATTGTTTTATATTTTAATCAAAACCTTAGTTTAAACATTATATAAAAGTTATAAATTTTAGCACTTAAAATAATGAGATAAATTTATAAATATTCCTGGAACCTGAAGAAATTTATTTATTCAAAATATTCAAAATTGACCGTTGTTTGAATAAAATTCATGAAGAGACTATTATTTAATGGATGGAAATTTGAATAGTTATAACTTGAATATATAAATTCAAGGATTGATGAAAAAAGTTCCTCGACCCCTTTTTGGAATCATAATACCTAGCCATGTAAAGATATTTTATAATTGATTAAGTTTGAATTAAGTTAGTAAATGATCATGCTAATCAGATACTAGTAGCCATACTAGTATAATTAAGACACTCGTATAAGCAATAATGCATATAGAACCTACCTTGGATGATTCATAGTACAGAACCATTTAATATTACAAGAATGATTAGATCCAACCCTAGTTTGCATTAGTTTCAATTTGTAAATTGAATTCCAGTCATAGTGTACTTTAGCCCTTAATTAACAAATGTTTTCATATAATAAATATAACATAATTTAATAGATGAACTAATATAACCCAAGTGTTATAGGACTAGTATTGAAATATCCAAATGATTGTATATCATTTTTAGTCGCAAAATTAAGATAATGTCTAACTACCCATGACTTAAGAAGTAATTAGGATATCACCAATAAACACTAATACCTATTGGATCAGCTTTAATATACTTCCTAAAGCCAAACTATCTCATTATGTAGAAATAATTCTATTATAATTTGCTTTGCAACTGAATCCTATTAGAAACATAACCCTGCGTAAAATGAACCCTAAAATCCGTAAATCAAATACATGCACCTAAGTACTAAGAAACTAGTGGTTAAAATGTTATTATCGCTAGCACCTCCCTAAAGTCATAAACTTATAACTAGCATCGTAAGTTAAATCTTACATACATAAGTGATTGATTGTTAATATCTGGTATTAACGTAAGTTTAACTATGCAACTTATATTTGCTTTCACCCCTGTTGTTTTATGTACTAATTTATATTAATATAAACAATCTTAGCTTCTTGAATTCATAAAATAAAATAAATCAAATCATAAAGAATAGATGTCGTGTGCGATGCACCCCTCAATCTATTAATCAGTATTAAGACTCCAACGTAAAAGTAATATGCTCGTTTATACGATCACGAAACCCTAACTTCAACCATGCTTGTTTTATGTAATGATTTTTATTTTATTTTTCCATCTGATTTCCTTTTGCCCTTATTGAAAGTTGTTATTTGCTATTTGCTGTTTCTCGTCAAACGACATGTAGAATCCGACATCTCAGATTATGTCGTCGACTACTTCAAGATTTCAACTTCGACTTCGTCGCTAAAGGCAACAAATAGCAAGGCAAGCACCCCCTTGAACATATTGATCTCAGTTTTTCATAATTAAATAAAATCTGGATTAAAACTTGCATGCATGCGCTACATTCTGTATACACTGTTGTATTATGGGAAAATGGTAGTTATAACCTTAATTAATGGATTACTTGATTATTGTTGATATATGAACCTTGATAAACCTAAACTATGGATTGTCACATGAAAATGTGAATTGGGTATATTCGATTATTACTTGCATACGCTTAGCCATGCTTTAGACTGGGAACACGAACAGTTGGTTATACTGTTCGTGATAAACCAAAATTTGGGACATGATGAACATTAATCTTGAACCTGTTGAAATAATGTGGTTATTGATACTTTCTTTTTCTTGGAAATAAAACTATGTTTTGACGTGGATGATTATTGGCAATAGCCGGTTGTACATGTGTTAACTTGTACGTAGATAGGGGGAGATTATCGTCCATGTCACAATAAGGACCGAATGTAGAGTTGCATGATCCAACTATAACAGTACATCCACAAGTGCTGGTATGGGACAGCCTTAACCTATTAAATTATTTAAAACTGGCTTTGCACATTGGTAGGCTGAAGTAGCAAAAGCAGTAAACCCTTTCGTGTATGCTTATAAGGGGTTGCCACATGTATTTTGTGGGTAAATGCATATTTGGTGCAACGGTGTACGCCTGGCTATGGGATGAAACGGATGTTGTTTCATTTGAGCCGAGGGCTCCTGATTATTATTGCTTCACGAGATTGTTTGTTTCTACCATAGTTGGGATTTAACGTCACCGGGTTGGTGCAAAGCTAGGTTTGAATAATTGAACGGTTCCGTTATGAACTCTCTGGTGGTGCACCAAAGGAAGTGTCTTAATGATCTTCAATAAGGGAGAACATATCTTGTGGGTAAAGTTGTACAACTCTGCAGAGTCAAAAACTAATCGATAGCCGTATCCATGGTCATGGATAACTTGGAGAACTGACACTAGTTAGTTATTTTATAAAATGATTTGGTGAGCTTATCCCTACAGGTGATTCAATACTTGACATTCGTTGGCAAGGTTGAATTCAGCTGTTGTGCCTTGTGTTGGCAAATGTTTATCTTTTAGATATTACTACATATGTTGGGAATGGATGATTTAATACTCCCGAAGGGCTGTGGGTAATTTGTTACATTTCATTAACGAAGGTTTGTGAGTAATTTATTACTTATTCACTACTTGTTATTTTAATTACCGTCAAATTGCTTTTATTTCATTTATGCTTTCAATTTACTATTCAGTAATACATATCAAGTTTCAGCTTTATGCAAAGATTAACCGTAGAAGCCTTTCTCTTGATAAAACCTGCATTTATTTTAGGATTGCAAACACTACAAGTCTTGCTGAGTACGTAATGTACTCACCCTTGCTACTATTGTTGTTTTTAGGTAGGAAACTTAGACAATTACTCTGACGCAGGAAAACGGGATTATTAACGATGATTCTTTCTAAGGTTTACCTTGTCAGTTGCATGCGGGTTATGTGGCAAACTACAAGACAGTTGTTTCTTTTGCTATATTTAGTCGACCTCATCGGTCATATTGTATCAATACTTCCGCTTTAATAAAATATGAAACTTTTGTATGGTTGTGATCTCAAATTGTGTTTGTGTGTGCTAGCTACTGATCATGGGACTAGCACAGTGTGCACTTTAGAACCTTTCTTTTATGTTACACTGTAGCATAAAAGGGAGGGTCTCACACACTGCTCCAAATGTTGCTGAGGCCATTGGCATGATAGTAATATATATACATATATATAGTAAAATCTATGCTATCATGCCAAATGGTTCAGCAGCATGTGGTCTCTGTGAAGTAGTAAAATATTACATCACATTCAGTATTTTGGTATTCATTTGGTAGTAAAATTTCATTCCTGTAGTTTTTATTGGTGAGACTTATATTATTTTTTTGATCTTGTCGTTAGTAAGTTAACGATGAAAATCATTTTGAATCGAACATGTCAATAAAAAGGTATGGCCTAATCAAAGAAAAAGATTCATGTACAAACAAGGAAACACTTTGCCACGTAGCTGATAGTCAACTGGGACAGTTCTATTGTGCTAAGTACCGGAATAAGTGGCTCGGTCAAACTCCGTTGACTGGCTGTCGCGCAACTGTAGAATAGCATGTGTGTGTGTGTATAGGAAGCCTATTTTCTACTCCTGGGAGTAGTTACTTCAAATGCCGTATCTCATAACGTAGGGAGTATCTCGCACAACGGAAGGTATGTACGTGTAGTATATGAGTACTCCCTTGTAATTTTTTATGTGGTTCACATTGAAATATCTTATAATTAGTATATGAGCGTACCCAAAGTGATAAAGGAGTATTTCAAGTTCGTTTAGATGGTATTTCAGAGGTGGGAGTAACTACACCCGTGAGTGGAATGTATCCCCCCCCCCCACACACACACAACACGCACAGAAGCACTATTCTGCACCCAAGTGTAGAATAACTATTCTACGCGTCAGTCGGATAAGCATGTCCAAACCATCCCACGTACGTTCACTTCATGTGTTGACTAAGCCTATCAATTGCGTGGCCAACCAACTAATAAATACGGTTTTTTTGTATATAATTTTTTTATTTGATTTAGTCATATTTTTTTATTAGCAACTCCTATTCACGAATAATTTCCATCGGTAGCTTACCGACGATGAGAAAAACATAATGATACAAGTCTCACTAATAAATGCTACATAAATGAGATTTTATTGCCAAATAAACACCAATTTACCGAATATGTTGTTAGATTTTACTACTGCCCAGACTCCATGGGCTACTGATCTCTTCCAGAATATGACCGAAGAATGAGTTACCATATGACAATAAAAATTAATAACACGTCTAATAAATTGGAGTGTATTTGGTAGTAACTTTGATTCATTTCGTATTGCCGTGGCTATAATGCCTTATGATTAGATTCGACTGAAAATTTTAAAGATGTGATCAATAAATTAGAGTATATTTAGCAGTACATTAGTGGTAGCTATCAAAAAGTGCTGCAAATCGGTGGCGATCATATACAGCTGTGAACGAGTGGAGTACGACTGTAGGAGACAGCACCCAGATCGTTTCGATCCAGACATTATGGGCGTACGTACACTTAGATTCCTTTTTAATGATATAGCACATGGACATTGGTATAGCTGCTCCCAATCAAACTGAAGCTCGCATGTTTGCCTCCATATGCAGCTGTCGACTAGAATAAATCAGAAACAGTGAAGTTTCTGCTGCATTTTGTCACGGTGTTAGTGCAGCCATGGCCAGTGCTCATCCAGGTAGTACGACCCATCAAATTAGCCTGTCTTTTCGAGTGCTGGCTAATCTACCTCAGACCATACTAGACAAGTAATAGAAGGGCTCATGCAAGCAGCTTAAAACCTTCATCAACATATATGATCCGTCATTGATATTTTTTCTAGTAGTAGTACTGAACCATAGATCTTTTCCTTGTCCATATGAACAGTCACATACAAGTGATACAACTGATAAACATGGCACAACTCGGATCGGATCGATCAATGGGCAGAAAAGATGATCCGTTAGTGTCCGATTTGGAGGTGTTTTGGCTATATATATGTGTGTGTATATATATATATATAGTATACGTACTAAACATTAATTTACTGGTTATGTCTTTATATTTTACTTCTGAACCTCACCATAGCGCATTATGGCCATATGATAGCATTAAGATGAAATGGAACAAAGTTACTACCAAATGCACTCCAATTTACTGGACATGTTGTTAGATTTTGCTGTCATGCTGGCAACTCGTTCTCCAATGTTATTCCAAGAGGGTTCAGCAGCCTATGGAAGTTGTGTAGCAGTAAAATCTAACAACATATTCATTAAATTGGTGTTCATTTAATAGTAAAATCCCATTTATGTGGTATTTATTGATGAGACTTTTATATCATTATATTCCTTTCGTCGTCAGTAAGCTACCAGTAAAAACCGTTCGTGAATCAGAGCTGTCAATTAAAAGTTATGGCTAAATAAAAAAGATTATAGTAAAAACAAGGAACCATATTTATTAGTTAATTGGTTGCATAACTAACTGGGTTAGTCAACATATGAAGTGGAAGCGTATTTGTTAGTTGGTTGGCTACATAACTAACTGGGTTAGTCAACACATGAAGTGAGCGTACGTATGGTGGTTAATTTGGACGAGCTTGTCTCACTGACACGTAGAACACCTATTCTACACAATCGGGTGTAGAATAGTGCTTTTGTGTATGTGTATTTGTATGTGTATGTGTATGACATCAGAATGGGGCACCATTGTACCAAGGCACCATGATTTTAAATGCATGAATTAAAGCCAAATTCGAGTATATTTTTTGAAAATTTTAACTTTAGGGTATATACTTATCTATAACAATTCAAATGAAACATATATCTTATAAAATATACTTAATTCAAATATTTTGAATGAATTTAGATTACATGCTTTGATGATTTATATATATAGTCAACACATACCTACAATCAAACTATCATCCAAAAAATAAAAAATTTAGTTTGAATTTTAGTTCAACTCAACACCCTAAAATTTTCAAAAAAATTTGCATGCGATACATAGGAGAAATACCTATTTGGATCATAGTGTCTCAAGTAATTACATACATACATACATACATACATACATACATACATACATTGTGGTCAAGAAGGCGGCGACAACAATCCTACAAGACAAGGAGGTGAAGATGACATTGATGGTGATTACAACATGGGAGAACCTATGGATGATTAATGGACTGTCGTGTTGACTGAAATTAGTGTGTGCTGACTATTTGTGGCATATTGGAGTTTAAGTTTTAGTGTTTGTTGTTTATCTTATGATTTGCAATATTTTGCTATTAGTTAAGGACATCTTGTAAGCTGGGTATTATTTGTGTCGATGGATGATATTATCTAAACAATATATATGGTTCTATTAGTTGTATGACATAATGGCAATGTTTGATGGTTATATCAATTATATTTCTCTTTGTATATGGCATCAATTAATTCATGCATTTTAAGAAAAAAAAATTATTGAAAAAAATCATTTCCGAGCGTTGCTACATCATTTGCCGAGCGTTTAATGGTACCTCGGTTTAAATCTTTACCGAGGGTCAATAATGAGTGACGGTTTAAAAACGCACAACAATATATTTGCTGACAGTTGTGACAACCGTTGGTAATACAATTTGCGAGGGTTAACATTAGCCGAAGGTTTCGTAAACCAGAGGGCAAATAAATCTCCTACGGTGACTAAACCTTCACCAAGTTTATAACCGATCATTCCTAATACCCGACGGTGAGGCAAAACAAACAGCAAATAAATCTCTGATGGTGTTTCAAACCTTTACTAATTTTTTAACCGAATGTTGCTTTTAGGCCGACGGTGAGGCACAACGGACAGCAAATACATCTCCGACGGTGTTTTAAATCTCCCCCCATTTTATAACCGAGCGTTCCTATTTCCCGACGATGAGGCAAAACTCTTGCAGACGTGCATCCCAACGGTGAAGAAACCACTTGTAACGCCCTAGTTTTCGCTTTCTGGAGAAAAACCTATTTTAAATAAAGTAAATTCAAAAGTTGGAGTTTGTTTGGTGTTTATATTAACCTGGCATCCGTTCCCCTCCAAAATCGGGATTTAATTCCCCTCCGGTCGAAAAATCGATTTTCCAGTTTCCGCCGGTACCCGAAAATTCACCCGAGTCCAAAAATGCTCCAAAAATCTCCAAACCACTTCTAAAATGTTCCAAATATTTCAAAATTATTTTAGGAATCATTCCCCGGATTTTTGGACCTCCGTTCCTATTTTATCTCGCGCGGCTTTTGTTTAATTCCTGCGATCCGTGCCCGAATATTCAATTCCACAAAAATCATCCAAATTCAACCAAACCAATTTTATTGGGTCCCAAATATTCTAAAATGGCTCTAAGAATTTTTCCGGGATTTTTAGACCATTTTTCCCTATTTTTCTCTAAGGCGAATCATTCGCGTAAAGGAGAGCCAACCGAAGCTTGACACGTGGCACTGCTACAGTAGTCATCTTCAACCTCCAGCCAACTCCAAGAACAGAGAAGAGCTTCAACTTGCTCCAATGGCTAGGGTTGATTCAAGTTCTCATAACTTCTTCATCTCAACTCCAAAATGCGAACGGCCGGTTCCGTTGGATTCGTAGCGTCGATCTCTTGCCATTCCCCACCATCTTTAATCCCAACGCTCGCCGAAAGTTGAACAACCAAGCAAAAACCGATTTCCACTCAATTGCCAATAACTCATCCGTTTCTCGTCCAAAGGCCGCACCACCACCTCCATTCACTCCGTATAAGTATCGCCGTTCCAGGAGTATGCTCCCCTTTCCCTCTACTCCACCCTTGCGCCCGTGAGATCAAGAAAACCGAGGTGGTGTCACCCTTTTTCGGTGTTCTTCGTGTTCTTGCTCATAGCTTCTTCTCCGGTGAGCCATTCTTCATGCCACTTGGTTCCTTGTGACCGTGGATGAGTCTAGCTTCTAACCCAATCATCAATTTTAGGTTTGATCAAGAGTTAGCGATGAATTTCGAGTTTTTGTTCATCCGGCCGGAGCTCCGTTCATCGCGAAATTCATCATCTCCGGTGAGAATCAACTCAATTCCTTCCTCCTATGAGTCCCTAAGGATGTTATCTGGGCAAAAATCCATTTTTTTTGGGAAGAAAAGGGGCTCTGAAGTTTTGGTTCAGTTCTGGAACCAAATTCTCGCGAGTTACTGTAGCAAACAGTACCTTTTCCTATTTTCTTGATTTTCCAGCAATTTCCAACTTCGAACGCTTATAACTTTTGCATCCGAACTCCGATTGACTCCGTTCAAATTTCTAAATTCATCTAAAATCAAGATCTACCTGCCAGTACTAATTTTATAATTTTTGGATTTTATTTATTTTCTATTATTTATTTATTTGTCTCGTTGTGCGCGTAGTCGACGATTCCGCCGACCTCGCCGACGGGCTTCAAAGAGTTCAACCTTCTCGCTGTGACCGAGGCAAGTCCCTTGACGCATTTTGATCTCGTGTTTATGACATGCTTTTAATCTGTTTATAAAGTTGCATGGCTATTTTTAACGAAATATGTCAAATATAAGTGATAGTTAATCCGAAATTGTTGATTCCTCCTTGACATTGTTAATCATATCCATTGTAACCCTAAGACCTTGTCTATACCATGCCTATGTTTATATGGTAACCTTTGCTATGTAGTACGGTAGAATTGCTTAGGATCTTTATCGATGAAAACAACCCATGGGTGGGATTACTCAAAAAGACTGATTTCAAATGTGGTTTGAAAGATATTATTATAATTTTAATACTGTTTTACAAAATAAAAATAAAAGGAAAAATGATTTGGACTTGGGCGGCATGGAATGTCGGGTGGAAGCGGACCAAGCCTTGGTTCTTTTGTGCAAGTACCGCCCCAAGTCAATTAAGGACCGACGCTTATGACTGTCTCCATTCTAAGCATAACCGTACAACCACATGTCAAAGTGGGCACGACCTGGCTAACTAATTTGTAGAAACCTCACTTAGACTCACCACTCGGTGGTTGTGTGAGGGCCGGAAAGAGGCATTGTTGTTGTTATTGTTGTTTTTCTCACACGGCGCAAGAGGGGGCTTCTGTACTGGGTGGAAAGAATCCTAACAGCGGTGAAACCTCAGCGGGTGAGTCGGGTTAGGCGTATACATTGTAAAGGCCTTGTCATGATATCCCTGCCGGCACACCCAAGGAAGTGTGTTAATCGCGTGGCATCAAGGGAATATCATGTCTTGTGGGTAAAGTTGTACAACCTCTGCAGAGTTAAAACTATTCGAATAGCCGTGCCTACGGTCAAAGGCAAAGCTTGTTGAATGCTTTCATACTGGTAAACTTTGGTTTTTGATTTCAAACTAAACAATGGTTTGTTTTGGGATCCGGGAGCGGTTAGAACTCTCGGGTGTGCTTCTGGCGGCCAAAGCCAGGTAGGTGGAAGGAACCTGATTTTGTGAACCATGGCGGACAGAGCCATGTGATTGGATTGAACCCTGATTTTGTTGAGCTGTGGCGGATAGAGCCTGTATATTAGTGAGTAGTGGTTAGAACCTTCACTACAATATTACATAATTCAATTATTAAAAAGAATTGCTCAAATATGCTTTATGAAACTTATTAACAAGTATGATTTGATGAAACTTGGCTTTATGCAAAAGAACCATGTTAAACCATCCTTGGATAGCCTACATTGTGCATAATTTCCCAGACTTGCTGAGTACTTTATGTACTCACGTGCTACATTCTAATCCTCTCTCAGAAGTGAAAGAAGCTGTTCAAGATTTCCGACGACTAGGGTGCGTTCTCCACTCGATTGCCTGTGGGCATTTGGATGGGTCGCATTGGCGTTTTCGTCTTCCGCTGCAGATGTACGAGTTGTTCAGCCTGTTCAGGCCGTAATGGTAAACCTTGACCATAAGGTCTTTGCTTTTATTCGGTATTATTTTTATTTAATTATATGTATTCGTGATATGGTTGTTGATTCATCACTTTTGACTGTGTGTACTAGCTACTGATCTGGGACTAGTACAGAAATACACAGGGGATTCCAGATAGCCGATCCGGGGGCCCACAAAGGTGGTATCAGAGCCATATCGACTGTAGGACGTGCCCTTTGTTAGAATGGTCGTTTTAGGAAGCTTCAAAACTTATTTTCTAAAAAGAAAAATCAAATAAAGTGCTAGTCTCGTCTTTTCTCTCTCGTTCTATTCCTATTTTCCTCGAATCAATTGCTTCTTCACCTTTTTGGGAATGAAAATTGGACTTTCCCTCCCTTAAACCTTTTGTATTAAGGTAAGCGAGTTCCCGCTTTTGATTTCAAGACTTGAAGACTAAAGAAGAGCCAGTCGGAAAATTTCTACTGAAGTGTGCATCTTCATGGTGAGGATCCAACCGTTGATCGTCGAAGACCAAGGAAGCAAGGCTGATCTTAGACTCACCCTATAGGTTAAGTTGGCCAAGATTCAGTCTGGGTTGGAGCCGCCTGGTTTGGTTAGAGTGCGTAGTTTATCGAGTAGACGAGTTGATTTGCTTGGTGTTAAAAATGTTTTGCTTTTCGTTGTTTAGGGTGTCCTTTGCCGGGGTAGTTGGTTTTTGGTGTTGTTAGAACCTCCCCTTTCTCGCTCGTCTGTGCGGTTCCCTCTCATCTGGAAGCCTTGTTCTGCCGTCAGATGGAGAAGAATTGCCGTGCTAACCTCAACAAAGAAGCTGATGCATCAAGTTCCAATCCTTCGGTCAACGTCAATGGCAACCCCAGTGAAGTTCCGGTTATCAACGTCAGGGCTGCTACCGAGCTCAACCAGCAACCATTCGAGGTGATAACAGAATTTCTTCAGAATATGAACCAGTTCCTGGTGACTCAGACTCAGCTTATGTAGTTGATGATACAACAACTGAACAATCAAGCCTCTGCGGTCACTACACCTACAACTCCTCAGCAGTATCCTTTTGATGAATTACTAAGGACCAAGCCTCCAGCAGTATTATGTGGAGACGATGGCATTAGCAATACCCCTCTAGTAGACCTTCACTCAGGGGAATCGGTCATCTGTTATCGATGTGGTGGAAACGGACATTTTGCATATAGATGTCCCCAAAAGGGCAAGGCAAAAGAAAATATCCATTGTAGTAACTGCGACAGAACTGGACACTGGTTCAGCAAGTGCCCTCGAAGAAAGGAGATTCAGTACAAGGTCTGTAACTTTTGTGGCAAGGAAGGGCACTTTGTGAAATAGTGTCCCTTGGGAAAAACAAAGTCTTTTGGCACCACAGACCGCTCCTGCATCAGAAGTCATGATGGAAGTACCCCCTAAGCTGCACCAAGTATCGAAGATTCCTCCAGCCGGCAAAGGCAAAGTAATCTCCCTGGAAGACAACTGTCACCAACCGGGTTCCCGCAAAAGGAAGATGGTGAGTCAAGAGCAGCATGTTGCCAGTAATTCTCGGCTTCGTGTGGACCAATTTCAACTCGACCAAGCACAAGAAGTAACCTTAATCAAGACCCCAGGATCAGAAGTGCAACCAGTGATGCAAGGACGCCAGGCATCTATTTCCAATTTCAACATCCCGGATGCAGTTCTTCTTCTGACCATAACCCCAGAAGCAGGTGGGAGGCGCAATTGGAAACTTCTGTCACAGGTTCTGCGATATAGGACATCAGGTCTGCCCATGATCCTTGAAGTTGAAAAAGAGGCGACTGAAACTTGATGTTAGCAACAAATGTTAGTAGATGCTACCGTCAGTAGCACCATACCTCTTCTCAGGAATAAAATAAAAGAGTTTATGTACTGATCCAGTCTGTAAGATGTAATCGTCAGTATTGTTATCAATAAAGGTTTGGCAGAATTATAATTGTGGAAGTGGATTTCGGTTGATTAGTTTTGGAAACGTATTTGTATTGGGCACCCGTTATGAAATGATTAAAGGATGGCCGAAGAGCCATAGTTCTCGTCCGAACCCTGGGAAGGAAGAAAAATGAATGGCACCATTGAACCCCTTGGAACTAAGTCCAGGTATGATTTTTTTTCTAAGGGGGGTAGTGTGGACAGATGGACAAAAGTGGCACACTTTGTTCCGTGGAGGATAACCCCTAGTTGGTGATAAACTTGTGGAACTTTGCGTGGCTAAAACGGTGTAATTTTTTAGTGTGCGCCCAAGGAGGTCGTGTCAGATCGAGGTTCTCAGTTCCCCTCGAGGTATGAACAGAAGTGGTATAAAGTTTGGGGTACGAATGGGGATTCCAGTATTGCTTACCCTCCCCAGCCCGATGGCCAGACAGAAATAATCAATCAGATCTTAGAAGATGCGTTGAGAGCGGGTGCGCTGACAGGTCAAGGTTCGTGGGATCAGAATAACAACAGCCCCCGTCGAGTGGAAGATAGCGCTTTTGAAGCTCTGTATGCAAGAAAAGGCAGAATACCCTTGTTTTGGAAAGAGACAGATTGTGGACAAATCAGTAGACCTAATATTCTGAAAGAAGCCGAAGAGCAGGTCAGATAGATCCGTGCAAATCTGAAGACTGCCTTGTCGGGATAGAAGAGCTATGCTGATAACCGCCATCAGGAATCAAGTGTAGCACAGTGCCCGAGCATCCGAGGCCATTTGAAGAGATGGGATTGAAAGGAGACATGTCATGTCCGGAGTATCCCGTGAGAATGTTGGATGAAGCTAAGCACCGAACTCGAAGTCGTGTGACCAAGTTCTGTAAGGATTCAGGAGAGAAGTCAGTCTGAGAGGAGAGTTACCTGGTAGCAAGAAGAAGATCTCCGAGCAGAGTTCCCTGACCTTTTTCTTTCTCCGTCTAAATCTCGGGGACGAGATTCTCTCTAAGGGGGTAGGTTTGTAACGCCCTAGTTTTCGCTTTCTGGAGAAAAACCTATTTTAAATAAAGTAAATTCAAAAGTTGGAGTTTGTTTGGTGTTTATATTAACCTGGCATCCGTTCCCCTCCAAAATCGGGATTTAATTCCCCTCCGGTCAAAAAATCGATTTTCCAGTTTCCACCAGTACCCGAAAATTCACCCGAGTCCAAAAATGCTCCAAAAATCTCCAAACCACTTCTAAAATGTTCCAAATATTTCAAAATGATTTTAGGAATCATTCCCCGGATTTTTGGACCTCCGTTCCTATTTTATCTCACGCGGCTTTTGTTTAATTCCTGCGATCCGCGCCCGAATATTCAATTCCACAAAAATCATCCAAATTCAACCAAACCAATTTTATTGGGTCCCAAATATTCTAAAATGGCTCTAAGAATTTTTTCGGAATTTTTAGACCATTTTTCCCTATTTTTCTCTAAGGCGAATCATTCGCGTAAAGGAGAGCCAACCGAAGCTTGACACGTGGCACTGCTACAGTAGTCATCTTCAACCTTCAGCCAACTCCAAGAACAGAGAAGAGCTTCAACTTGCTCCAATGGCTACGGTTGATTCAAGTTCTCATAACTTCTTCATCTCAACTCCAAAATGCGAACGGCCGATTCCGTTGGATTCGTAGCGTCGATCTCTTGCCATTCCCCACCATCTTTAATCCCAACGCTCACCGGAAGTTGAACAACCAAGCAAAAACCGATTTCCACTCAATTGCCAATAACTCATCCGTTTCTCGTCCAAACGCCGCACCACCACCTCCATTCACTCCGTATAAGTATCGCTGCTCCGGAGTGTGCTCCCCTTTCCCTCTACTCCACCCTTGCGCCCGTGAGATCAAGAAAACCGAGGTGGTGTCACCCTTTTTCGGTGTTCTTCGTGTTCTTGCTCATAGCTTCTTCTCCGGTGAGCCATTCTTCATGCCACTTGGTTCCTTGTGACCGTGGATGAGTCTAGCTTCTAACCCAATCATCAATTTTAGGTTTGATCAAGAGTTAGCGACGAATTTTGAGTTTTTGTTCATCCGACTGGAGCTCCGTTCATCGCGAAATTCATCATCTCCAGTGAGAATCAACTCAATTCCTTCCTCCTATGAGTCCCTAAGGATGTTATCTAGAGAATCCATGATTTTATTTGGTCCAAATCCATGCGGAAATGGGGCAAAAATCCATTTTTTTGGGAAGAAAAGGGGCTCTGAAGTTTTGGTTCAGGTCTAGAACCAAATTCTCGCGAGTTACTGTAGCAAACAGTACCTTTTCCTATTTTCTTGATTTTCCAGCAATTTCCAACTTCGAACGCTTATAACTTTTGCATCCGAACTCTGATTGACTCCGTTCAAATTTCTAAATTCATCTAAAATCAAGATCTACCTGCCAGTACTAATTTTATAATTTTTGGATTTTATTTATTTTCTGTTATTTATTTATTTGTCTCGTTGTGCGCGTAGTCGACGATTCCGCCGAGTCCGCCGACCTCGCCGACGGGCTTCAAAGAGTTCAACCTTCTCGCTGTGATCGAGGCAAGTCCCTTGACGCATTTTGATCCCGTGTTTATGACATGCTTTTAATCTGTTTATAAAGTTGCATGGCTATTTTTAACGAAATATGTCAAATATAAGTGATAGTTAATCCGAAATTGTTGATTCCTCCTTGACATTGTTAATCATATCCATTGTAACCCTAAGACCTTGTCTATACCATGCCTATGTTTATATGGTAACCTTTGCTATGTAGTACGGTAGAATTGCTTAGGATCTTTATCGATGAAAACAACCCATGGGTGGGATTACTCAAAAAGACTGATTTCAAATGTGGTTTGAAAGATATTATTATAATTTTAATACTGTTTTACAAAATAAAAATAAAAGGAAAAATGATTTGGACTTGGGCGGCATGGAATGCCGGGTGGAAGCGGACCAAGCCTTGGTTCTTTTGTGCAAGTACCGCCCCAAGTCAATTAAGGACCGACGCTTATGACTGTCTCCATTCTAAGCATAACCGTACAACCACATGTCAAAGTGGGCACGACCTGGCTAACTAATTTGTAGAAACCTGACTTAGACTCACCACTCGGTGGTTGTGTGAGAGCCGGAAAGAGGCATTGTTGTTGTTGTTGTTTTTCTCACACGGCGCAAGAGGGGGCTTCTGTACTGGGTGGAAAGAACCCTAACAGTGGTGAAACCTCAGCGGGTGAGTCGGGTTAGGCGTATACATTGTAAAGGCCTTGTCATGATATCCCTGCCGGCACACCCAAGGAAGTGTGTTAATCGCGTGGCATCAAGGGAATATCATGTCTTGTGGGTAAAGTTGTACAACCTCTGCAGAGTTAAAACTATTCGAATAGCCGTGCCTACGGTCAAAGGCAAAGCTTGTTGAATGCTTTTATACTGGTAGACTTTGGTTTTTGATTTCAAACTAAACAATGGTTTGTTTTGGGATCCGGGAGTGGTTAGAACTCTCGGGTGTGCTTCTGGCGGCCAAAGCCAGGTAGGTGGAAGGAACCTGATTTTGTGAACCATGGCGGACAGAGCCATGTGATTGGATTGAACCCTGATTTTGTTGAGCTGTGGCGGATAGAGCCTGTATATTAGTGAGTGGTGGTTAGAACCTTCACTACAATATTACATAATTCAATTATTAAAAAGAATTGCTCATATATGCTTTATGAAACTTATTAACAAGTATGATTTGATGAAACTTGGCTTTATGCAAAAGAACCATGTTAAGCCATCCTTGGATAGCCTACATTGTGCATAATTTCCCAGACTTGCTGAGTACTTTATGTACTCACGTGCTACATTCTAATCCTCTCTCAGAAGTGAAAGAAGCTGTTCAAGATTTCCGACGACTAGGGTGCGTTCTCCACTCGATTGCCTGTGGGCATTTGGATGGGTCGCATTGGCGTTTTCGTCTTCCGCTGCAGTTGTTCAAGTTGTTCCGCCTGTTCAGGCCGTAATGGTAAACCTTGACCATAAGGTCTTTGCTTTTATTCGGTATTATTTTTATTTAATTATATGTATTCGTGATATGGTTGTTGATTCATCACTTTTGACTGTGTGTACTAGCTACTGATCTGGGACTAGTACAGAAATACACAGGGGATTCCGGATAGCCGATCCGGGGGCCCACACCACTCGCGTACGTAATCACCGAGAGCCATGCAAACCAACGGAAATCAAATGGCCGAAGGTACCGTCGGCCATCACACCTATGCCCGATGAGGTTTTGCCGAGGGGAGTTTCCCGACGGTATACACTCGGCCATGTAAGTGACCGATGGTTTTTGCTGATACCCGACGGTGTTTTCACCCTCGACAAAAGTTAGATTTCTAGTAGTGAATATACACCTTGTCACCTTTTCTCCTCGCATGAAGGAGACCATGAAAATATATTAGTACAGCAAGGAGCCAAGGACTACACAGGCGTATAGAAGTCATTTGATCCATAAAAATGATCAGAATCACGCGGGGTTTAAAAGGAGGAAAGATCTTTGAGGAAAACCCGTTTTTGAAGGTGATGGTCAGTCACATAATATCCATTGGGCGCCAACAAGCTAAGCTCAGTTGCGGCGCCACATGTTAACCTATGGGGTCGATCACCCTCAGGTTTTGTACTCAGGTAAAATTAGACGGCCTCTCACGGGTTTGAAAACTTGAAATTAATCTTGGCTCCGCCATTGGACAAGCTAACCGAGCTAAAGCCAAGACTGAGTAGACTCAAACTGCTTGAAGCTATCATGCATGGTTTAAGTTCATTCGAGATGCTAGTGCCTACTGCCTACTAATTCTTCAAGTACATGAGATGCACAAAACAAATCACTACTTACCAGTACGGATCGTACGGTCCTGCACAACTAAAACTGGTGTTAATTTGCATCTTGTTTAGCCTTGCCATAGGGTTAACGCATGCCGATGCCGTGGGAGTGCTAGCTCCATTTATTTGAGTGTCTGCAAAAGAACTATGCATGCCAGGGGATAGTTAAATGTTCTGACTATGCGTCGAGAAATGGTTGCATGCGCAATGCGTGCTTCGATCGAGACATTGTCTTAATGTTGCCTGAGTTAGCAGCACGTACTTCATAGATGATGTTAAGGGTTGACATGACGCCACCCTGAGCTATATGTCCATTGCGTCTTGCGTGCATCTGTAGAGGCTATATATATATGCAATTTCCACTGGAGTGTGATCAGCTGCAGACTGCAGTCGTTTAGCAACTGCTTATGTAACTGCAGCGATCTGACGCTTCATTCCCCGCGTCACTGTACAAGGCACGATCACTGTAGGGATCTGATGCGTCATTCCTTGTATCAATCAATCTCTAACTTTGATTTTTTGATCCAATGGTTGAGTTGTAGGCAATTGCATTTCATTTGTTTCTGGGCGCAGTTACTATACCCTACTGCACTGGAATACTGGATTTCAATACATTTTTCATATATTATATGGCACGAAGGAATATTTGTAATGTGTAATATATGTCAGGTGCTAACCCATTTTCTAAGTGCTAACATGCTACGTACGGCTGCTACCTATTGCTTTATCACTAGCAGTCCAGCACTGCTATTTTCTCAAAATCAACTAAATATGATGCGCTCTCATGTTGATTAGACAGCTCACAACAAGATAGTTTAGTGTGTTAGCACCGGGAGAGTATCAGGTGAAAATGAACCAATTGTAGCAAATATGAACATTTCGGATCACGTACCACTCGAGATTATACAAATCGTGCACTTCCCACCCACCAGATCTGTTTTGCAAAAAGGACTCCCACCATCTGTGCACATCCACTTCACCCTTGCACTCAACTCTCCACTCAGTCGCCTCTTTCACCGGCGGCCACCTTCATCTCATCCTTCGAAGTGTACCCACGGAGAGACCCTGACTACACCTCCGAGCTGTTCCTGGTCACCACTGTGGTGTGAAAATGTCACCCTAAGTGGTGTCGCGACTCACAAAGGAAGAAATGGACTCATCTTCGAGGGAGGGAGGAGGCAGTAAGGAGAGAGCAGGTCGAGAGATGGCCGATTTGAGAATGAAGAAAAATGAATGCTACAGTTTCTCCCTTGGTTTAGAGATGGGGAATGATTTCCGGGGCACAAGGTGCTAATGAAATATTGCCAACACTCTCCAGGAGTTCTTTGTAAAAAAAGAAGCAAGTTTAAGTGATGGGGACTGTGCAAATCCTGGCCCTTGGTGTTGGAAATATGCCCTAGAGGCCAATCATGAAGATGATTGCCTTGCATTTATGCTTATGTTATTCCTTTAATAATATCATATTACAGATCATCAAGTATGTGACTTGATCGTAAAACTTTGTAATTTGATTATGACAATATTATAAATTGTTCATTGTTTGATTTTTGGTTTGGCACCAATAATCTTGAAAACAAGCACATGAATTATTTTGATAATCATGTTTCACGGATTACTTCAATCATGTGAATACATGTAAGTATACATGCTATTGGATTGACCCGCTTAGGAAACACATCCTTTTGAGGATTTGATAAGTGTCATAAGATGTTTCATACAATGATAATGATTGATCATTAGACCTGAGATCAACACAGTTTTCTACATGAGGATGGTATGCTTTAATGTTGTCTAACGTTGTTCATAACCAGATAATCATAAGGACAACACTCGGGTATGCTTTGAATCATACAGAGGGAAGGGTATGATATCGATCAACCACTAGATGAAATAGACAAAAGAATGTTCATGACCATGCTTGAACGATTAAGGTGTTAATCGATCGATCTTGTTAGTCTATTTCAGAGAATCGAGAGAATTGGTTTAACAGTACAAGGATGACACACCTCAACCATGAGTTAAACCATGATATCAAAGTGACAAACGGATCAATATGTGTGAGACCCTTCCTTTTATGCTACATTATACCATAAAAAAAGGTTCTAAAGTACATACTGTGATAGTCTCATGATCAGTAGCTAGCACACACTTCCACAAATTGAAACACAGACATACAAAAGTTGCATAATTTATTACAGTGAAAGTTATTATACATATAATATTACATAAACAAAAGTAAAATATAAGTGGAAATATTTCATCTTGTAGTGTGCCATTAAGCCCAATAATCCAATAGGCAACTGACAAAGTGAATCCTAGAAAAGATCATTGTTATCAAACCTATCATCAGGAATATCTGACTCTTCACCTATAAATAACATAGATAGAAAGTTGAGTACAAAAAAAACTTGCAAGACTTTTACAAAATCTAAAATAAATGCAGGCCGAATAAATAAAAGGCTACCATGGTTCTTTTGCATAAAACTGAATTTGAAATGTAAATATTGAATAATAGATTGAAAGCGTAAATTAAAAAAACAATTTGATAGATATACAAAATAACAAGTATGAATAGCAAAAATGTAACAGTTAACTCACAGTCCTTCATGAGCAAACTCATAGTCCTTCGTGAGTAATAAAGCGTCCAACAAAAACACATGATAGAATTTAAATATAACATAAAGAAAGTTTAACAATGTAATTAAGTTCCATACCATTTATCCCATTTTATGAAAATAGAAAACATCTAACTATGTGATAATTTTACCATGTGCTCATGACAACGAGCGTGGCTAATCGATTAGTTTTAACTCTGCAGAGGTGTACTGCTTCAGCCACAAGGTATGATCACCTGTTTTTGCCATGCAATTATCACACTTCCTTAGGTGTGCGGTAGAGAGATTATAACATAATTGTTATATTATCTAGCCCTATCTTTGCACCAACCCGGTGACGATAAATCCTTGCTATAGCAACAGAAGTCAATAGCCGTACTCACAGTACTCATGATGGTTTGGCATCCCATCACCCTCGTTCTCCCCATAACCAGGCGTATACCATTGCACCGATATGCATTTACCCACACTTCAGTGTAGAAGCCCCTTACAAGCAAACTTGCCCGGAATGCCTGTGCTACTCCAGCCTTCTAATGTGCAAAGCTAGTTCTAAGTAAATAGGTTAAGGTCGTCTCATACCAGCAAGGATTCAAATTTCATTTTCGGACTCCATCTCGGACCAGGCCGAAATCCAAAATTTCAGCGAGATTCAGAAATTTCGGCCAAATTTCAGACGAAATTCAAAAAGGACGATTTGAATCCGGCTTTTTTTAAATCGAGAAAAACGAAATCTCGGGCGAAATTGCTGAGATTTCGCCCGAGATAGCCGAGATTTCGCCCTAATTCAAATGAACAAAAAATGGTTCAAATGATGTCAAAAAAATTTTAAATTTTTTTGGATGGTCCTGACATATCACTAATGTTCCCATAAAAATTTCAGATAGTGATCATATCTAAGGAATTTTAAAAAAATCCTAACACATCACTAATTTTCCTCAAATTTACTATGGTTTGGATCCTATCAAATTTGATAGGATCCAAACCATAGCAATCAAGGCGACATGATAACCAAAAATCATATTTGGGCGAAGTTACTCCTACTGAGCAAGCAATACAGTTAGTGGAGTTGGTTATCAGAGTGTGGTTAGGCTTTGGGCAAATCTACATGTCATGGGTTCGAATCCCATCTTCCCCAAAAAAACATTTTCATTTTTTTTCGATTTCTTTCTTCTGTGTTGTTCCTATTTGCTTGAAAATGCTACAAGAAAAATATTAGCTCAAATCCGGTAATATACAAATGCAATCCGGTTCAAAATGTTCAAATCTCGGACAAATTGAGCGAAATCTCAGCCGATTTAGGCGAAATCTCGCCGAAAAAAAAGAGATCACTGTAGTAATTCGAATTTTTTTAAAAAAATTTATTCGGCCAGGATTTGCAATTTCGTCCCCGACCGAAAACCGAAATTTTGCCCGAGAAAAACGAAATCTCGGCGATTTTTGGATCCTTGCATACCAGTACTTGTGATTGTATGGTTATATTGGCATAAAAATAACACAATAGTTCGATCCTTAATGTGACCCGGGCGATAAATATCCCGCTATCTACGCGCAAGTATACCCTCACACAATCGGTTATTGCCAATAATCGCTTGCGTCAAAACCATAGTTTTATTTTTATTTTTAGTAAAATACCACTGATCACAATATCCTAATATGTCCAATAGTTATTTTTAATATGTCTAATGTTTAAATTCATTACAAACAGTAACCCATTTGTTCATATCCCAGTCTAAAGCATGGCTAAGCATATGCAATTATAAGCAATTATACCCATTTCGCATTTTTATGCGTCAAGCCATGGCCTAGGGTTATTAAGGTTTATATGCCAATATTAGTTAAGGAAATCCATCAATCCAGGTTTAATCTACCACATCCCACAAGATAACCTTTTATAAACATAAAGCATGCATGAAAACATTTGATAAATCATTTCTGAAAACTGGGATCAATATAAACAAGGGGGGTGCTTGCCTTGCTGTTCGTCGAAGTATTCGGGATCGAAGTCGTCAACAGCAATATCAGCAACGTCGGATTCTACGCGTCGTTAAATAAAAATATAGCAAATAAACGTTTCAATATGGGCGAAAAGAAGCCAAATGTAAAGTCAAACAAAATTCTACACAAAATAAGTAGGGGTGTGGGTAAGGACTTTGTGATTTCATATACTAGTGTTTTGATCCAGTGTTTCACTCTCATTTACCCATATTAGTCTTAGGTTCCATAGAAACTATGCTACTTGTTCTTTATGACTTATTTATTTTTGTTTTACAAATTCAATAAGCTAAGATTATGGATTTAAGTACATTAAATTTTGAATTCAAGATGATAAAATTATTTATACTAATTTAAATTAGTACATAAAACAACAGAGACAGTAGCAAGTATAAGTTCCATGGTACACCCTAAGTATTTTTTACAAAATCATGTTGGTTACTACTTAACTAACACAAGAAAATTGGTTGCACCTAATTTAGATTTCATTTGAGCAAGATATGAATTATTGAATATTTTAACACATTAAAATCAACCCTAATTGAAAAATTATACAAACTAAGTTAAAATTTAAATTTCTTTGCATATTCAGGTTGCTAATGACATAAGAATTCTAATGAAATTGATCTCATTCAATTTGGACTTTATCTGTACAAAATTTGCTTTATGCACAATTCAAACCTACACTTTAAATTTGAATTTGAATTTTATCCATTGTTAAAACTTCAATATTTTTGCATATTCTAAAACTAGACGATTTATCATGAATTTAGAAACTTGTTTCATACTATTTGGAGTTATGGTTTAAAAGATATGATCAAATGAATTCACTTGGTTTGAATAAATCAATGAAATGCGCAAAATACGTTTTCATCGTAGGAAAGTGTATTTCGCTGCGCGCGTGTGTTTTAAAAATGGGCTAACTATCATTGATCCAATTGCAGTGATTGGTACTAAAGTGAAGGCACGTGTGTGCAACTGACACAATGGGCCCACCAGTCAGTGTGTAGATGCGCATATGTACAAGGGTGAGTGTAACTGACATCTACGACCCACAGGATAGCCACCAGGCAAGGAGGTGCGTCCAAAACTCATCACCAGTGAGAGAGGGCCGAAGGCCGGCGACCGAGAGCACGTCGAGATTCATCATCACCGTGTGCACCTATGGGACGTATTGGTGGAGCCTGAGACTCACCGGAAACTACCTCATGATGGTGAGGGCAGCAACCTCACCAGCATTAAGCTGTGGGTTTAAACCAAAGGTCCTAATGCTTTACTTAAGGCGTTATGAGTATCAGTGGGTTCTAGTGACTTTAATTCAACTTGTTTCTGAGAGAGAAAAGGGGAGCGAATTGAGTTCTCACCGTGGAGGTGTGGCGGCAACGAGGAGGAGCTCGATGTGATGGTGCTTCAGACGACAAGGGTCATGGTCAGGCTACACAAAGGAGTTGTGAGTACACAAGGACTCTTCTTACTCAAGGAATTGCAGTGTTACTTACCGTAAGTATCCAATTCAGTTTTGCCCTCTTCCTCAGTTCTTCACCAGACTTGGGGAAGATGGAGGCTATTCAGACGAGATGGGGTGTATGGACGATTTGGTTGAGGGTTTGAGTTGTGGTGACTCCAGAGAACTCATCCAGCTCCTTAAATAGCTAGAAGGGAGGCAGTTTGCCCAGACTGGAGTTGGACATGGCCAGTGGCCGGTCAAGATTTTCGCTTGAAATATCACGGCGTGATCTTGACGCGTGTGTGGGCTATGGGTCAAGGTGGCAGCAATGTATCAATACAGTCGATGTGACCTTAGGTTTCACAAGATTGCGTCGCAGATGAGGACACAGCGAGGCAGTGGTGCTCAGTTCGGCCGAAGAGAGAACGAGAGAGAGTGAGGTGAGGAAAAGCTCCTGATATGTGGGGCCAAGGCCACACGTTGGGGGGAGAGAGAAGAGCATATGATACATGGGACTGAGCTAAAGTGAGGGCCACCTGGCAGCGGCTGGGGTGAAGTGGTTGGTTGGTGGCGCATTAAAAAGGGTTGGGCCACATGCTAGTGAAAGTAAGACTGGTGCCAATTAATTTAGGGTTCAAATAATAATTATTATTATTGAAAAAATTATTTAAAATACTGAGTAAGTTTTATATGTACCGTAAAAAGTTTAGATAAAAATAATTGGTATATTATTTATTAAAAATCTAACAACAGGGACTGCTCCAAATTTTAAATTTTGGAAATGATTTATTTAAGGGTTAAAATTGATCTAACAATTTTTAAACTTTTTTCAAAGTTGGAAATGACCTAAGGACACTTGAATCAAAATTTTAAATTTAAAACTTAAGTAATTATTTTATAATAAATCTTTTACTCAAAGTTGCAGAATTTTATATTTGCAACAAATAAATTGGAAAAGTCACTAAATACTATTATTAATTTTTTACAAATTTTACTAGAGATTAAAATTGTTTTAAAGAACACATGGTAAAAAATTTTGCTACAGTAAAATTTTATAAAAATCGTTTCTTATATTGTTCAGGGTCATATCACATAAATAAATTTCATCATTCATTTAATTAAATGGTTTCACACTCATTTTACAGCATGACAAGGTTTTTCAGAGAATTCTAAGAATTTTATAATACTTTTATAGAATTTTATTATATTTTTATTATTTTACCTTTTTACTTTTATGTTTTTACCAATTCAATTTTAAATGGCTTTTCAATAAAGATAATTCCAAAAGGACAATTATAACCAAGAAATTTATGAATAAAATCAAATACATATTTAAAATTTTATTTTTCTCCTTTATTGAATTTTGGGATGTTACAACATGTATTCATTGAAGGTTTGTCGGATAAATGATATTTATGCATTTTGGGCAGTTGTTATGTTTTGATAGGAGCTGCTTTTGACTTATGAATCGAAAAAAGAGTTTTTTGGTTTGTTGTCAACATTGCATGAACCTAAAGGGTGAAAAGAAAAGAAGAAAGGGAAAGAAGGGTGAAAAGATTTCACCTCAACCAGAATCAAAGGTCATGAGAGTCGTGTTGCACGGTACTATCATACCAGCATACGGTGTCGTCCGTCTGTTCATGTGGTTACCTGAAGTTCATGGCTGCTACTGCCATGAAGATCTGATGGAATCCATTTCAGCTGCTACGTTCAGGCATTAAAGCTGTGCGCTTCATTGAGATATTCTCCAAAAGTTTTGTATATATGCTCCCAGGATCACGGTACACATTTATTACTTTTAGTACTTTCTAAATCTTGGTTCTAATGCATATGATCAGACGGTCCAGATCGATCATTTTCAGATTTTCAACATTTGTTGCATTCGCATGTGTATGCCCCCCTATTGGGAATAGTCCCACATCGGTTGTGGAGCTCAGGTGGTTCCTAGATAATCTCTGCCAAATGTGTGAGAGGGAAATTGTTGGAATGCTCCCACATTGATTGTGGGGAGGGCTTGAGCATGGTTTATAAGGGTGAGGGGGCACCCCCTCATTGAGCTAGTTTTTTTTGGGGGAGATGGCCCAAGAGACCTTGGCCCGCTGCTCAGGTTGGGCCTATGAGTGTATGCAACCCAACGACCTGGGATCCTGAGATTCGGACGCGCTAGGTGTGGCGGTCCGGCTAACACCCCCGGGGCGGGTAGAGTAAAGTTAACATCCACAGAAGGCAAATTTGAATATCACATGAAATCTTTACACGTGAGTTTTACTTTTACCCAAGAGGCCAAGACAGGAACTTTAGAAAGGACCATTGTCAAAAATGGCACGCAGGAATCTCAACTGTTCAAATAGGCATCTAGGGGACTGCATCTAGTTTAATTTGTTCAAAGCATGCCGGATGCCGTCTTAAATAATGTGCCTAAACAGGGCTAGCCTGAAGGGGAAAAATAGTCACATCAAATATATAACCGCAAGTTCACAAGTGAAGTGGTGGTGTGCACTCGAGTGCAGCCAACTGGGCCAAGTCTGGTTGTAGTGGGATATCTCCATGCTGTATCACCAGTTCACCACTACAACAAGCAACGCTGCCAAAGAGCACGAAGAGAAAGCAGACGAAACCAGAAGAGAAGCGAGCTCGAAGCAATGGAGATCAAGGACGAGGAGGCATCAGAGGTGGTGGTGGTGCCATCACGGTTCAGGAGGATATGTGTGTTCTGTGGGAGCAGCCATGGCAAGAAGAAGAGCTACCAGGATGCTGCCATTGAGCTGGGAAAGGAGCTGGTAGGTTTCCTTTTTCTTTTTTCAAGAACTTCTGATGCTTGTAGCTTTTGTTTGATTAAGAAGGACACGTCCGTGTCATCTCAATCATATCTTCCTTTTATTTTCCGTTGAAGTGCTCTCTTGTTTTGATCATCGAAAGAACCATGGTGATTTTTTTCATGGGTTATATTCACTCATCTAATACAAGAGACTTCACATCACAGCTAGTGCCCGTCTTAAATTATCTGCATGGGTGCATGCAGCCATGCACCCGAGCTTATGTTGCTTTACTAGCTCAAGATCTTCAGCTTCTCCCTTTCATAGAACAACAAAGTATCTCTGCATGCATTGGTGGAATGCTAGCCAAGTTCTGTTGCTCATCTTAAGTATCTCTGAATGCATTGGTGGAATGCTAGCCAAGTTCTGTTGCTCATCTTAAGTATCTCTGCATGCATTGGTGGAATGCTAGCCAAGTTCTGTTGCTCATCTTTGTCTAATACTGTTGCCATTTTAATTAGATGTATAAAATGACAATCTCTAAACCTTTCAGACTTTCCAGTTTTCTTATCTTTATGCGAGTACTTTTTCCATTAATTTGGTCTCTTTAGGTGGCAAGAAACGTTGATCTAGTATATGGAGGAGGGAGTGTAGGGTTGATGGGCCTGGTCTCTCAAGCAGTGTATAATGGAGGAAGGCATGTCATTGGGTATGTGACATAATAACAATTCTTTAGCACATTTCCACAAGCAAGAGTTCATGACTAGTACTGCTAATTTATAGGACTACATGAAAAGAATAGCCAAGAAATTGTTGAAATGACCTCATTCCAAAAGGTGATGGGTTGATGTCTTCCTCAGGTGCTAAAATGTTTATTTTGTCATTTTGTTGTCCCTATGCAGGGTAATTCCCAAGACACTCATGCCTAGAGAGGTACCTGTGTGTTCTTTCTGCTCTCCATTAGGGCTCATTGTTTATTGCCATGCTATGGTTTCCATGAATATAGCATTATTAATCCAACCTTCCCTAGTCAAGTTTTTAGTGATATATAACAGCGCATAGAGGGAGTAATATTCAAGATACCAATAGGGAAATGCAATCTTATATGACCGGTTTCTTTGACTAAAATTGTGTTCATGAGAACCTATCGTAACGTTTATCTTTACGTGCACAGGAAACTCATCATGTTTATCATCAGATATAGTATATTAGTATTGATTATGATACTGTCTGTAGATCTTGCTCGTTTGTCTTTCTTGCTAGTGGGAAAGAAGAAAGAAAACTTGCGATGAAAGATCAGGAGAAACGCTCACTGAAATCTTGTTCCCCCATGATAGATGAAATCTTGCTGATCTTGACTGCAATCTCTCAAGCAGATGGTGGCTAGATTAAACAAAGGAAAAGCCCATCACATTTTATCTTGTCCCCCACACCAGCACCATGATTGCCTCTCCTGAACTTGTTGCCTCTTATTAAAAAAAAATACTGGTGTAAAACAGTCAAGACACCCTCCCCTTTCTTTCTCCATCTGTAGAAAGTTGGTCCTCTTTTGGTTAAGCAAAAGGCTGGTCCTCTTCTAATATATAATATAATGTGTGCTGCTTGCGCGTGTGATGGTGTGTATGTATGTGCAGATATCAGGTGAGACAGTGGGAGAGGTGAAAGCAGTGGCCGATATGCACCAGAGGAAGGCTGAGATGGCCAGGCAGTCTGATGCCTTTATAGCATTGCCTGGTGAGTGTGTCACCTGAGTAAGTAAAGCAATCAATTAGTGAAGAATAGTAGTTGTAACTGGTAACTTTGGCCTCACTTTCTCTAACTTTTGTTATGATTCGCTGCTAGTGCAAGTGTGAGTGGAAAGTTTAAAGTTCAGGTTGCGTAGTTTGACTCTGACTAGGCTATATCCGTACTGAACCTGTCTCCTGCCGAGAGAATTTATGGTGCATCACTCGTTACGGTGCATGTTTCGTCTGTTCCACATGTAAAATTTTTGAAAAATTCCCAAAACAATTGCAGATTAGGATATAGTATATTATATAGTCATGCAAAATTTCAAGATAGAATCCGATCGCATTTGGAAGATATGAAATTTACAAGCAGCCATTATGTATAGTGTTCAACACTATTCATACTAAATTTCTCTTTTTCATATCTTCCAAATGCGATCAAATTTCAACTTGAAATTTTGTATGGATATAGAATATGCTATCCCCTACATCTACAATTTTTTTAAAAATCTTACAAAACTTCTAGACCAAAGATGCACGAAGGATGCATAGTAAGGATGCACTGATATTTTCCCGTGCTCCAGCGAGACACTTGTCCTGCTCCGCGACTATGTGACACTGAAATTAGACAATGAAACTTTTGAGCAAAAAAACCCCAAGTATAAATGTTGGAATATGAAATTCAGAATCTGTGTAACCTTGAACGATAGAATCTTCCCAATGTACCCAAAATACTCAAGACGGCCTTACACTGCTGGTTTTGATCTTGCAGGGGGATATGGAACACTTGAAGAGCTACTAGAGGTGATTGCATGGGCTCAACTTGGCATTCACGACAAACCGGTACCAAACTGCTCGTTTCACAGTAATTCCTCATGAGCTATTACAGCAGCGAAAACATTATGACAAAAGATATTCTCCAGGTCGGAATGCTAAATGTGGACGGCTACTACAACCCGTTGCTGTCTTTCATCGACAAAGCTGTGGAGGAAGAGTTCATCAAACCTACTGCCCGTCATATCATCGTCTTGGCTCCAACTCCTAAGGAACTGATCGAAAAGTTGGAGGTATCATGCGCTATGCTCCCGAATTTCTTCTGTTCACTCGTGTCATATATGATCAGAACTGCCAACCAAATTCACGTGTTGCAAAACTTCAAACGTGATGAAATCGTTAAGGAGCAACGATCCAAGCATGGTTTCTTCTGTACTACAGAAAAGCTTTGCTTACTCACAGAGTTGTCTGTTTGCCTTCTCAATCAATCGGAATCAAATTTGGTGTTAAAAACACCAGAACACTGCACAAACAACAAGAGAGTTAGCTATCAGGCCAAAAGTTCTTTTAAATAAAATTGCCAAGAAGTATTATATCACAATCATGTATATGTTCTTGGTCTAGGGTGAAGGTCTTCATTACTGCAAGACAAACCAAAGTACATATTCAGGTGCCAATGTAGCACTGAAGCAATTGCATTTAATCAATGCGTATTGATGAGGACTTGAGCCCAATTAACTGAAACAATCATAAGCTACAATGTCGGCAAAAGAGACTGAAACTTAGACCTATGTCCCTTGTTTGCAGGAATACTCGCCTCGGCACGAGAAAGTCGTGTCGAAGATGAAATGGGAGATGGAACAGCTGAGCTACTCTCAGAACTACGAGATCCCCAGGCCAAAGGAGGGGAAGATGATCATGGAAGCACAACGGGGAAGCAGGCTGTGGATGTAGCACAATGGGGGAAGCAGGCCAATTTGTAATATGAAACTAGTAACTATAGGCTGCATATTGGCATGATCAGAACTCCTAGACTGGGCGTGCGGAGAATATGTCTCACCGTTTTCTTCTTTCTATTCGTTCCTGTAACTCTGGTAGAAGATGCTTAATCTTAATCCTGTCGCTTGAGTGCATGTAAAATTAGTCCTATATGCTTAATCTTATCCGTGTACTATTGTAGAGCTAAACTAGTCCTATATGCTATCTGTGCACACGAATAATCGTATCAGTGGAATGCTGATATGAAATAGCTCCAAAGAGTAGGCAATGACTCCCTCACTAGAGTCAAAAACTGAATTAGTTCTGCTGCTTAAACTCTGAAATAGTGAACAAGTGAGGTCTCAGTTATAAAATTTTTATGGCGCTGGTAGTATATAATGGATAGTAAAAATTAGATCTAATCATTGATTTATTAAGAGTATTTCTACTATTCTACTATCAGATAAAATATAAATAAACTGATCTATCGAATAAAAAAGAATGAGCGGTTTTTATAAGCTCTTCAGTTAGGGTGCCAGATTGGGCCTCGCCGTCCTCAAAGGCTCAAACTCCTCAATGTCGGCGTCCTGCCTGGCTATCAAACTCCGAAGAACTCCTCCTCCCTTTCCTGTGCTTGTCATTCTTGTTCTTGCGGCCGTCCGGCCAATAGTCCGCCGCACGTCGCGCCGACGAGTAGCGGATGCAGGTGGTCGACGGCCCCGCCGCTCACGGCAGCCGAAAGAAAATATTCTTACCGGCAACGATCGACCGCTGTAGCATCTTGGACCTTCGCGCCATCGCTGTCGCCGGAGCTCCGCCGCCACCCGAGAGGATAATACAGAGTACTTCGAGGGTCCACCCTAAAAAGTGTCCAACTCAACCTTTTCTGACGCGATCCTAGCCGCAGAATCTGATCGAACGGTTGCTCGGTACTGATTTAGATCGCGATTTTTTCCGCGCGATCTATCTCCTCCTCGATCTGCAGCGAGGGAAATAGATCAAACGGTTAAACAAATATTAAAGTATGTACAAAGAATATATCGTAATTATTTATCTATTCGTTTACTTCAAATTTAATATAATTTGTATCGAAAGAAAAAGCTTAGAAGATATTGCAGTAATCAAACACATGCATGTTTTTTTATATAATAAAGGGCGTGCGCGCAGAGGCTTTGGTAAGTTCAATAACAATTAATCTTGCACGTGACTTTCTGTTTTACCAAAAAATTTTGACGTTTTATTATTTTTAAATTCAACATCTTTGCAAAGTGATCAACAATTTATTGGCAACCAGAATCCCCTTTCGATTATTGTACTTCCTGGGCCAGAGTCAACCGTCGAATCAACAGGACCTCATGGGTTAGTTAGGTCAGGCGTCATTGCAGGATTGCTGTCATGTTAATAAAATCAAGAAATGTGAGGTGGTGCTTCTCCTTTCAGAGATGTTGATGCTTTTACATTGTATTGTCTGAATACAATAGCACCAAGTGATAGCTTTTCAAGAAATAACTATGCTTAGATATATACAGATACTTGCCCAAACTCGCTGACCTAATCTGGCAAAGGCATACGTTCAGTCAGGTTCTATCCAATTTTGAGCTCGACGGCACTTTTGCCGTTTTGCTACATACGCGTCCGTCGAGCGAAACACCAAACCCCGGTGGTTTTTGCTGACGCGGCAAGCAAAACTAGTCCATTTCGACTCACCTTTTAGTCCATCCATATCTTGTGTTCTTCGTTCGTGTGTTCTTAGCGTTCTTATTGATTGCCGGTGATCGACGTGGGTGAGCCACTCGTTTTACAACACGTTATCAGCACGAGTCTCTACCGCAAGAAGCGAAGGATCGTCGACGACAACGAACGACTACTACCGGCGATTGATCGCCCGATCTGATCTGCAATCAACTCATCACCACGCCGGCATCCACTCGGATTGCCGAAAAAGTCTTACGCGACTCTATCCTACGCGATAGTCAACACTTCCGGCATCAAGAAAGTAAGTCGAAAAATCCTGCAGATTGTTTCGCTAGATGTTAGATCTAATCTACTGTTAGATCCAATCTACTGTTAGAGATCGTTCAAGAACGGTTATTGTTCATCAAACTGTTTTTTTTTTTAGAAAAAAAATGGTTGGCACCGGAAGTTGCCAGATCACGGCCTGTCGCTCGTCGGTCTCTTTGCTGCAGGTGGTGCTGCATGCGAAGCATCAGAACGAGGGGCATTGCATACGTACAAGATTGAAAGTATACGAGCTGCTTGCATGCCTGCAAGATTGCAAAGTTGCCAACGTTGAAAAGTATACGTGTTGCATGCTTGCAATATTGCAAAGGTGCCAACGCACATGCATCGCTCTGTGCTTGATTGAAAAACTTAAGTGCTAAGAAGTACATAGTATTGTTTGGGTAGGAGGAAACGGATTCCTTTTCCTGGTGAGGATCCACGATGACCTCGCCGGCCTCCCTATTTCACGGCGCCCCGACGCGCGTCATCCTGCCATGCCATCGGCCACAAGCCGGCGCAGGGTCGCTCGTGCCCTCCGGCCACGGGTCTCGCCCGTGCTCTGCGTTAGCAGCGCCTGATGCTTGCGGCTACGCGCTCGAAGCGCCATTGCCGCTGCTCTTGGCTCTCGGCTCGAAGCCGGCCGGCTGGCCCACGCACGCAGCAGTGGCGACGGCAGCATGCATGCTATGCATTGATCGGCCGATTGAAATTTGCATGTACTGCCGATTGAAGTTTGCGTATGCATACTACCGATTGAAGGTTTCATGCTAACAAGCATGCATGTAATTGAAACACATGCATACAACTAATGCATGCAACTAATGCTAAATAAAATTATCGTTTAGGGCATATTGGAAGCTCCATCGCTTGGGTTTATTTTTCTAGCTTTTGGCCATGTTTAGTATGTGCTAAATTAATTTTTCTATTACTCAAGTAATTCTGAAAATTGCTCAAGTGTTAACAGAAAATTATGAAATTTGCTAGGAAATTATGAGGACACTTTGTTCTTGCCTTGGATCTGGTTTTATTTTCCTTAGCATTATGATATGTTAATATTTTGCTGAAATTCAATTTCCTGTTGTAAAGTAATTCTGAAAATTGCTTGGAATTTAGCAGAAATTATGAAAAATGCTAGGAAAATTCCAGAATTTCTCATACAACAGTTTATGAGAACCTGTGTGGTTGGGATTTGATTTCGGTAAATGAATAAACAGATATGAGACAATTGGTGTCTAGGAAAACACACATGAGGCTTGGTTATTTAATTGGCGCCCGGAAACGGGAAGTGCTCCCTCCCTCATGTGAGCCCTCGGGGCAGGTTGACCTGGCCAAGAGTCGAATTGACAGGGATATTTATTACCCGTTTTCGCTCCCAACCAACAAGAATTACAGAAGTTGTAATTAGTCTCACACGGCATTAATTTATGTTGGAATTTATTTCTCTGTTATTAAGTAATGCTGGAAGATTGCTGTATATTTTTGTTTGTTTGTTATGCTTGTTCTATACCTTTCAATTTGTTCCTGTTGCAACAACTTGATTAATTAAAGTTTATTCTTTTAATATAGAACAATCATATAATCCAATGGCGGAGGAGGAAATATGTCTTGTAGACAGTTGCACCACGAATACTATTCTTAGGGAGACTAAATATTTTCAGACATTGACCAAGAAAACTGGAAATATTATGACCATCGCCTAAGCGAGGCACTCATTGTTGGCATTGGAAGAGCCATTATAGTTCTCCTATGGGCACTCGTATAGTAATTGAGAATGCCCTTTTATACCGAATCTAGTCGCACTCTGTTAAGTTTTAAAGACATTCGTCTTAATGGCTTCCATATGGAAACCGACAAATGAGGATGGTACTGAATACCTCCTTATGACTAAGTCAAGTGGGTACAATAAGCATGTGGTTGAAAAACTTCCCTCCTTCTCCCCTGGGTTATATTACACATATATAAAACCTGAAGTTTATGTTGCGATGCAAACCATCCTTAAAGGTCCAGAAATATTTAAGATTTGGCATGATAGACTGGGCCATCCTGGGTTGAATATGATGAGAAGAATAATTAATAATTCTGCAGGCCATAGCATAAAAACTATAAACTTCCCTAAACCTGAAGATTTTATGTGCCCTGCATGTGCCAAGGGAAAACTTATAGTGAGACCCTCTTACATGAAGATTAGGGAGGAACCTTTGAATTTCCTGGAGAGAATTCAAGGTGATATCTGTGGACCCATTCAGCCCCTGTCGGGCCCCTTTAGATATTTTATGGTACTGATAGATGCCTCTACTAGATGGTCCCATGTATGTCTCTTATCTACTAGGAACCATGCTTTCGCAAAATTAATTGCCCAAATTATTAAATTACGAGCCTCCTTTCCAGAAGAAATGATCAAAACTATTCGAATGGATAATGCTGGTGAGTTCACCTCAAAAGCATTTAATGATTATTGTATGGCTCTGGGCATTAATGTAGAGCATTCTGTACCTCATGTCCACACCCAGAATGGCCTTGCAGAGTCATTAATTAAAAGAATAAAACTCATTGCTAGGCCACTACTGGAAAATTGTAGGCTACCTACCAGTTGTTGGGGCCATGCAGTCTTACACGCTGCTATATTAATTCAACTCAGGCCAACTGCATATCATGAAATTTCCCCTTTGCAGATAGTGCGTGGAAAAGAACCAAGTATTTCCCATCTGCGAAATTTGGCTGTGCTGTATACGTGCCAATCTCTCCACCACAGCGTACCACCATGGGTCCTCACCGGAAGTTGGGGATCTATGTAGGTTATGAATCTCCGTCGATAATTAAATACCTTGAGCCTAAGACAGGGGATCTGTTCACAGCTCGGTACGCTGATTGTATTTTTGATGAGGACAATTTTCCGGCATTAGGGGGAGATAAGTGCCACATAAAAGAATGCCGGGAAATTGATTGGAATGTCACGGGCATTCAGTCCTTAGATCCACGCACTAAAGAAACCGAACTCGAAGTTCGGAGGATAATAAATCTGCAACAAATAGCTAATAATCTGCCAGATGCCTTCACTGATCATAAGGGAGTGACAAAATCTCATATACCCGCAGTAAATGCACCTGAAAGAGTGGAAATACCCCAGAAGGATATTCAACCCACTCTTACCCCTCATGACAAAAAGAGGGAGAGGCCTCCAGGTGCACGGGACTCAATTCCGCGGAGACGTCCGCAGAGACTGAGGACCGAACAGATGAGATCACTACCTACGACAGCAGAAGAAGCTCAACCTGATGTTGAGAAAATCCCTGAAGAGAGCCATCCTGAAGATGAAGATGTCCCTGAAGTGACACATCCTGAAGATGACAATCCCAGCATGCGCGCACAATCTAACGCTGGGAGATCGGAACACCCAGACTCCATCGTTATGGGAAATCACGAGGAGCTGGAAGAAATAAACGAAGAAATATCCACAAATTATGTAGATTCTGGAGAATTATATAAGAGAAAGACTACAATTGTCGACATATATTTTGCCTCTAAAATTGCTAAAAATCTTGAACTGGATCCAGAACCAAAGTCCATGGCAGAGTGCCAGAAGCGCTCAGATTGGGTCAAATGGAAAGAAGCAATTGAGGCAGAATTGCGCTCGCTTAATAAAAGGAAAGTGTTTGGTCCCGTTGACCGAACGCCTCCTAAAGTGTTCCCTGTAGGATCAAAATGGGTTTTCGTCCGGAAGAGAAACGAAAATAACCAGGTGGTGAGATATAAAGCGAGGCTTGTAGCACAAGGGTTCACGCAGAGACCCGGCATCGATTACGATGAAACATATTCTCCGGTGATGAGTGGAATAATGTTCCGATATTTAATATCAATGGCAGCTAGCTTAAATTTAACTATGCAGTTGATGGATGTAGTGACCGCATATTTATATGGGTCATTGGATACGGACATTTATATGAAAGTCCCTGAAGGCGTCAAAGTCCCGGATCCCAATAATCGCAACATGTATAGCGTTAAACTGCAAAGGTCGCTATACGGATTAAAACAGTCGGGAAGAATGTGGTACAACCGACTTAGTGAATTCCTCCTGAAGAAGGGATATTCAAATAATGATGATTGTCCCTGTGTGTTCATAAAGAAATCCCGTATGGTTTTTGTATCATCTCAAGATATGTCGATGATCCGAATATCATCGAACCACAGAGGAAATAAAGGAAGCAAGTGCTTACCTTACGACGGAGTTTGAGATGAAGGATTTGGGTAAAACCAAATTCGCTTAGGCCTCAGCTTGATCATTTCCCGGAAGGAATTTTAATACACGATCTGCCTATACCAAGAAGGTATTGGAAAGATTTAACATGGATAAATCTCATCCTTTGAAAACCCCCATGGTAGTAAGGTCCCTGGAAGCGGACAAAGACCCATTTAGACCAAGGATGGAAGATGAGGAATTCTTAGGACCCGAAGTTCCATACCTAAGTGCTATCGGTGCACTTATGTATCTTGCGAATTGCACAAGGCCCGATATTGCCTTCGCAGTAAATTTGCTAGCAAGGCACAAAGGTCGCTTCCAACCGTAAGACATTGGGTGGCGTTAAGACTTTACTCAGATACCTCCAAGGTACTCAAGATCTTGGTTTATTCTACCGAAAGAACCAAGAATTAACTATGGTGGGATATACGGATGCTGGCTACCTGTCTGATCCTCACAGTGCCAAATCTCAGACTGGTTTTGTATTTCTCTGTGGTGGTACAGCCATCTCTTGGCGGTCTTTCAAACAGACTTTGGTAGCCACTTCTACCAACCACTCAGAGATTATATCTTTGTATGAAGCCTCACGGGAATGCGTTTGGCTAAGGCGTGTAATCAACCATGTCCAGAAGTCATGTGGGATGAATACCGTCGATACCCCTACTATTATCTATGAAGATAATGCTGCTTGTGTTGCACAAATGCAAATGGGTTATGTAAAGAGTAATATCACGAAGCATATTGCTCCTAAGTTCTTTTATCCTCACGAACTCCAGAAGAATGGTGAGATAAAAATAATGCAAACTAAGTCATGTGAAAATCTAGCAGATTTATTCACAAAATCCTTGCCAAAATCCACTTTCCAAAGGTATATTAATGGCATTGGAATGAGGCGACTTAGAGATTTGCATAGTTCAGGGGAAGTAAACCCCTGAACCATAATCCCTTTGCATGATCCTGAAGATCATAAGTTGTACTCTTTTTTCCTTTGTGAGTTTTCCTGATGTTTCTCACATAAAGGTTTTTAATGAGGCAACAAATGCAACATAGAGAGCGAGTGTGATGTACTCTTTTCTCCATCTCTTTTTTCCCACTGGGTTTTTGAGTGGAGTTTTTAATGAGACATATGCATTACGCGGAATTCGCCCAAGGGGAAGTGTTATGAGATAACCTCCTAACCGTATTCGGTTAGGAGTCTATCTCTTAATATGTGGGCGAATCCGAACTCTCCTGGAGGGGACTGCTATATATATACCGGGTGCCTTCCATTGTATTTACACACAATTGATCAATAAAGAAGAGAGAATTCCACCCATATCTTGTGTTCTTCGTTCGTGTGTTCTTAGCGTTCTTATTGATTGCCGGTGATCGACGTGGGTGAGCAACTCGTTTTACAACAGTTTTTGAACTACATGCTGAAAGGCTACGTAGAGATTTGGACGTGTTTGTGATGAGTAATTGACTATGTTTTAAATTTTTTATGTTTAGATTTGAGTTTACTTTGGAATAAGACATTTAAGTTGTTGTGAGTTGCTCAGGACCAGAGATCGGAGCTTTAAGAGGTCGAGCCTTGACATGTCGGAGCTTTTAGTGGTCGAGGTTTGACTGATCGTGGCCTTAAGTGATCATAGTCTTTAGTAGTCAGGGCACCTTTAAGTGTTTGTGAACTAAGGTGAGATCCTTAGATGTGTGGTTGCTTAAGCTGATTACTATTTTGTATATCATTTTGAACAATGATATGTGATATGTTTCTGTTGTCTATGATGATTGCATGACTTCGGAGCTAGGTCATGGTCAAACGGAGGAAATCGAGACTAGGCTAGAAGAGCTGAGGTCCAAACGATCAAGGTGTCGTCGGAAGACAACTGAGGCCAGGGAGTGGCTGCGAACCAAGATGATAAGTGGATGGATAAGATGCTAACTTGCGCCCTACTTAAGTGAAGGCGGATCGCTGAATCAAATGTTTGCGGGTGGAGTAATGGTTAAGTTAGTGTGTGTGGATAAAACTTGTTATGTTGTTGGGTTACTGGTTAACCCATGTATGTGTGAGGGAGTGAATCTGAACCTTTGATGAGATATCTTGAGAGTCAAGAAGGTCGTCTAAGGGTGAAGGTTGCTCCCATTGTGCTATAAATAGAGGGGTGATGGCATACCCCCACTCCAAACTTGTAAGAGTAATTTTTGATGCTAATGAAAGCTTTGCCCATCTGGTAGTGTGGTTTTAAAATCTTTCTTCAATTGATGCAAGATTAATTTTCTTCAAGTTCTGAAATTTACATTATTGCATTTTGGATTTGCATCCTCTCCTTCTAAGTGCTTTTAGATCTTGTGCTAAGGATAAAAGATTGTTGGGTGAATCTTCTATAAATCTATCCAAATCTAGGTAATCTGTAACATCTTTTTTTTTTTAGTTTTTGTAAGAAATCGATTTTTGTGTTTGAAAGAAGAAATATTCTTGTAGATTGCATTCTTGTCTGTTTGAAGGGTTGTTTTCTGGTGTTGTTGCTTGCTGTGACTTGTGAGAAATCATTCAAGATTATCTTGATCAACAAAACCCCACGGGCAAACTCATGGTGAAGTTTCTGAATTTGACCCGGTTTTAGTACAACCTTCACTAAATTAGAAAAATATCAGAACTTTGACATCAATCTTTGCAATTAAAGGTTGAAATAGGTTCCTGACATTTATAGGAATATGCACACAAAGTTTCACTGATTTTGGATCAACCGATCAAAAGTTATATTGGTTCTTATTTTTAAGATCGTGCTGATTTTACTATTCATCCAAATACTATTTATTTGAACACTGTTCAACCGAATAGTGATGTTTGCTCTCCCGACTGGTTTGTTGTTTACTGTTAGCTGACCAGTTGCAGCACAATTCACCAACCGATCAAAACTTGTAAGAGGAATTTTTTATGCTAATGAAAGCTTTGCCCATCTGGTAGTGTGGTTTTAAAATCTTTCTTCAATTGATGCAAGATTAATTTTCTTCAAGTTCTGAAATTTACATTCTTGCATTTTGGATTTGCATCCTCTCCTTCTAAGTGCTTTTAGATCTTGTGCTAAGGATAAAAGATTGTTGGGTGAATCTTCTATAAATCATATCCAAATCTAGGTAATCTGTAACATCTTTTTTTTTTAGTTTTTGTAAGAAATCGATTTTTGTGTTTGAAAGAATAAATATTCTTGTAGATTGCATTCTTGTATGTTTGAAAGGTTTTTTTCTGGTGTTGTTGCTTGCTGTGACTTGTGAGAAATCATTCAAGATTATCTTGATCAACAAAACCCCACAGGCAAACTCATGGTGAAGTTTCTGAATTTGACCCGGTTTTAGTACAACCTTCACTAAATTAGAAAAATATCAGAACTTTGACATCAATCTTTGCAATTAAATGTTGAAATAGGTTCCTGACATTTATAGGAATATGTACACAAAGTTTCACTGATTTTGGATCAACCGATCAAAAGTTATATTGGTTCTTATTTTTAAGATCGTGCTGATTTTACTATTCATCTAAATACTATTTATTTGAACACTGTTCAACTGAATAGTGATGTTTGTTCTCCCGACTGATTTGTTGTTTACTGTTAGCTGACCAGTTGCAGCACAATTCACCAAACACTATTCATCCGACCTCTATGGTCAGGGATACTGTTCATCTGACCAACTGTTTGGATTGTGCAATTTATTTAATCAGTTCTTTTGATGATTTGAATTTTGAGAGATAATTTTATTTCGATCTTACACATGCAAGTAGCCATACTGATGTGAGCTGCAAGAATATATGCTCAAGAACTTCGTCAGCTCTCCAAGCATTGATAGCATAACAAACGGATTTGGGAAAGCATCCGGCCGCCCGGCATTCGATCAGAATCTGTTGGATATTGGCTCTGATCGTTGCGTTAGCCACTTGGCAAGAGCTAACGCCATTCATACTGCTTAGGCCGTTCCAGTTATTCACATGTAAACAAGGAGCGCTCCTTTTGTCTCATTTCAATGCATTGTACATGCAATGAAAAGCACTTGAAAGAAGATTGAATGAAGACACTACGGCTTGCTTTTATGCACCATAAGTTACTCGGTGAGTCGCATGCATACCTTACAACGAGTTTCTTGATGGGTATGCAGCTTCAGATAAGAAGAGGCGTCAAGTGGCCAAGATGACTGCGGGTTTCCAGTTTGGTATGATCGGGTCTCTCATGCTCTCGGTGGCATCATCGGTTGCCATTGTCATCTGTAACAAAGCTCTCATCAGCACTCTTGGCTTCCAATTCGGTTCGTACCTCAGCTCTGTAGTCTACAAACATGTGGAAAATTTGGATGGCATCATGACATAAATCATGTGGGCATTCAGCCTTTTTCATCAACTACTATGAGTATGCAGATATCCAGTTCAATACTTACCAGCCACTAGTTCTCACTTGCGATGCATTGATGATTAATGCAGCCACAACATTAACAAGCTGGCATCTCATGGTGACCTTCTGCACCCTCCATGTCGCACAACGCATGCACTTTTTTGAACCCAAGGCAATTGATGGACAGACTGTGGTTCTATTCGGGTTGCTGAATGGCACCTCAATTGGCCTTCTCAACCTTAGCTTAGGATTCAATTCCATCAGGTTCTACCAGGTCAGTGTTAGCTCTTCCATTCTCAGTATCTTTTCTTTAGAAATCATGCAGCAGATGCTCAAATTCAGTATACTCTGCAGATGATGAAGCTGGCCATCATACCGCTCACGGTGCTGTTGGAGACGAACTTCCTGAGGAAAAGATTCAGGTTACAGAAATCATATCAAGTATTCTCTCTTAACTAGAAGTACCGGCTGAATTTCATTCAGGCCAAAACGAGAAATAGATAGCTGACAAGTACAATTTTGATGTAAATATTGAATTTCAGTATTTCACTACAGCCAAAATTTATGTGCATCTAATGTTTTATTTATTCGTCTGATCAAATGAAATGAAAAATGTCTAGGCAAACTAGATAAATTGAAATTGGTTAGTTTTTTTAGTTTTTCCGGGCCTCAATGCCCATACTTTATTCTTGAGAAATTTTACGGTGGATGGTGTTTCTACTACTCTACTACCAGGTGTAGTATAAGTAAACTCTAGTTAATCTCTGCTGGTCTTGCTACTTGGAGTTGGCAATGCTTCTGTTACTGACCTAAAGCTAAATCTTCTTGGGTCCATTCTTTATGGCCTCTCCATCGCCACTACTTGTGTTTGTCAAATTGTATCCTGTGTTTGAAATATTCCTGTTCATCGTCCGTATATGCATCATGGACGTTCATTGCAGACTTAGGGAATCAGTATAAAAAAATGAAGAAATAATGAAATAAGAAAAAAACGTGGTAACTCAAATTTTGTTACTAAAATGATAGGTTTCTACTCTCTAACATAAATCAATGAAGAAGTGCTGCAATCAGAATATCAGATAACAATGCCTAATGAGAATTATGCAAGTTGTTTACAAAATTTTGAACTTCTGATTTACCCATTCTTGTTTCTCTTTTTGTTTCTTTAGCGGCCAAATGCATTGTTTATATAACGTTTTTTTAGCTCTTTTATGATGCACTAAATTGAATATTAACCGTTCATTCTTTTAATCTAATGGATCAGATTAACTAAAGTTTACTTATACTCCATCTAGTAATAGAGTAGTAGAAACACCTTAACAAATCAATGATTAGATGTGATTTCTACTACATATTTTTTACTACCAGTATAATGTATCATAAAATTTCTCTCTTTTTTTACATAAAAAAGTAGAGAACTCTCTACTTTGTGACCACTATATTGAAATGGCAGTCAAAGGGTTTTACAACGCCAAAGGCGTTAAAAGAATTTTACTTGACACTAATAGAGGGAATGGAATAAAAATGAAAATGAAGGAAGAAGGACGGAGAAGGAGAAGGAGAGAAAAAGAGAGAAAAAAACCAAGAAGAGGGAAGGAACTGTACAGCATTAGAGAGTACAAAAGATTGGAGAAGAAACTACAGAAAGGAGGTTAAGCTTTATATAACGTGAAACTCTGAAGCCTGAACTTGAAATGGGTAATTCCAAACATTTTTTGTAACATTGCCATGATGTATCCTTAACCGGTTAACTCTGAATGAAGCTCACAAATACAATACAGAAAAAGGTTGAAAGTCACTTCAACGCAAATTCTGTACCAATCTGCACCTTACCAAGCAGAAATTTTGTTTGCAACTGGCCCCTTCGTGGATCAACTCCTTACCAACCGCAGCGTCTTCGCCCACAAATACTCTGTTCCAGTTTTGGTATGCACTCACTCTAGGGTCAATATATAGACACATCTCTATCAAGTTCTGAAAAAATACCTCCAAGTATGGCTCAAATTTTGTCGGGTGATAACACACACAGTAATGCTGTTTCATGAACTTTTGTAGGGCTTCATCATTCTGTCTTGTTTGATCGCTGTGTCCGTGAACTTCAGTACATTCCTTGTGAGTTGTGATTGGAACAACATCTCCAGTGACATACCAGGTTCTTGGGCACCTTAAGACATGCCTTGTTCTATCATTTGGCTACACTCTGTTGCATGATCCCTTCACCATGAGGAACATATTGGGATTCCTTGTCGCGATATTCGGGATGGCATTCTACTCCTCCTCGGTGCTGGAGGGCAAGAAGTGTTAGATCTTGCTAATGATCTATTGACAGTAAATCTTAGCCTAAACATGATTACCTAGTTCTAATGCGGAATTAGGTGGTACTGACCGGAATGATTTGAAGCCATTAGAGCCTTGTTGTCGTTCGGAGATGTAGAGGACGGAGAGAGGTGGACACCGGTGTCAATGTGCAGTTGCCGACGGTGCTCCACCGAGAGGTAGCGACGGCCTTAGTCTCCACCTGCACTGACTGGGAACTGCCCTTCGTAGCTCCTCCATGTGAAATCATGTGATGAAAAATTGGCTTGGTGATGAATTTGGTATTGCAAAGTGGTTGTATTCATGGCATGTGTGGTGCATGTGCATGTGTTATTTCAGATGATTAATTGATACGCTTGTGATAGCGTGGTAGTTGTTTTGCTTGATGCAATGCGCTCGTGTGAGTAGTTGCATGGACTGATCTTGAGTCAAGTTGGAAGAACTTGTGCTCGGAAAATTGTTTTGTGTTTGTTCATGTGCAGGTGTTGCTTGAGGTCGAACGTGGTCGGTGACGGGACCGGAACTAGGTTCATGGAGGAACTGAGGTTCGGGACTAGGTTCAGGGAGGAATCGAGGTCTTGGTGGTCGAGGATGTCATGCGGGGCGTTCGGACTAGAGAACGGTGCACATGGTTGCTAGTGAGTCACGTGAGTACGGCAGGTGGGCCATACGCGTGCAGTTATAATCGTTTTGAGGTAGTTTGCATGTATTGGGCCATGTTGGGCCAAGTGGATATACATACGAACTCTTCTAGGGTTTTCTTATAAATAGGGGGAGGTGTCCCCTGTTTATGGTGAGCGAGGAATTAGGGTTTGTACTCTTTTGTTGGGAGTATTGTAACCAGACTAGACAAAAAGAAATAAAAAATCAATTTCTTCAGAGAGCCGCACGCGCAGAAAATTTGTCGAATTAGGGTCGGCTTCCTCGGCGTCTTAGCTATTTCGTCAAATCCGAGGCGACGTGTTCTGGCGTGGGAAGTTGGAGTTCGGCGGCGGCCAAATCAAAGAAAATTTACGGCGCAACAGTCGAACCTCCCGACGGCGACGATACGAGCGTCTGTGTGTGCGTGCTTGCCGATCTGCATGAGATCGCACAACAGCGCCTCGTCGCCCGTGTTGCAAACTGGTGGTACGTAGTGCATGAGCAAACTAGTTGTGCGGCAGGAGAGCAGTGCAAACAAGTTCCTCACGGCAGCAATAGCAACGTTCCAGCAGAACGTATTGATTCACGATTACTGTAGCTACAGTGCTTGCATGATGACGCTACGGTAAGTTGCTTTGGTAATCTACTTCCTTGCGCGCACGTTTTGATTCTAGATTGGTTTATTATCTCTTCTTGATAATTTTGATTTGATCTATTCCACACCTTCCTAGAGCATCAAGTTATTGATCTAAAAAGTTTGGTTGGTTAATTCCTTGTAGATTTTGTTTAATCACGAAATTAGGGTTTAATCAATTCGCGTCACTTTTGGAACAGTCAACTTGCGAAGCCTATAACTTTTGATCCGTAGATCCGATTGAACTGATTCTTGTTGGGTTAGTTTCTAAATTGAATCTAGTTTCTACAGTAAAAATTTCACATCAATTGAACGGTTGGATCTCTGGGAATTCACGATTTAATGAACATCTGTTAATCTGTTTTTGCGTTAAACCGAAGCAATATTTTATATTTTGTTTAGGGGGTTTAAAGAATCACTAAAAATTTGTTTTAGCACCCACTCAATCATTCACCCCCCCTCTGATTGACGCCATCCGATCCTACAAGTGGTATCAGAGCGAGGTTAAAGTATGGCGTCAGATAAGTATGTTAATCGTCCTCCTATGCTTAATGATTCAAATTTTTCTTATTGGAAGAGTCGCATGCAATCCTATATTGAAGCTCAAGGTAATGATGTTTGGCGCAAAGTTTCTACTGTTTTTGATGTTCCTGATATAGTCACCAATGATAACAAAGTAGACGTTGATTTGAATGCTAAAGCTAGAAACTTGATTTTTCAAGGAATTTACGAAAAGAATTTGATCGAGTTTCTCATCTACGATCTGCTTATTCTGTTTGGAAGACATTATGTGACTATCATGAAGGTTCTACTAAGATTAAGAAAGTGCGCAAAAATATTTACCAAAAAGATTTTTCTGATTTTGCTATGAGACCAGGTGAATCAATTGATGATCTTTTCTGCGATTTGAGAAAATCTTGTGTAATTTGCGTGGTGTTGGAGTTACTAATTCAGTTGAGGATAACGCTAGTAAAATTTTGAGATCTCTTAGTCCTGAATGGCGCATGGTTGTTACTGCAATTAATCAAACTGTTGACTTGGATACTTTGACCATGGATGATCTTTATTCTAGACTGAAAACTTATGAGATGGATTCTTTGTCACCTAGTGATAATAAATCCTCTACACATGCACTTGTTGCTAACCCCAGCAGTTCGTCTGGATTACCATCTTTTGGTTCCTTGTCTGCATTGGCTTCTTTTTCAGATGAACAGTTTGAGATGCTTCCTGAAGAAGATCTTGTGCTCATCTCCTCACGTGCTTTTAAAGCACTCAACAATTTGAGAATGAGGAGGCGTGGAGGCACAACTTCGAGGTCCTTCAACTGTTTTGAGTGTGGCCTTCCCGGGCATATTAAAGCAAACTGTCACAAGTTGAAGAAGAAGGAAGAAAGGGAACCGACACAACGCAGCTCAAGACACACTACCCCTAGGCATTCCAATTTTCAAAAAGTTGCTAAAAAAGTCTTAGCCGCCATAGAGGAGTGTGATCTTAGCGATGTGGACTTTGAGAGTGATGATGAGCCACATGACAAGAAGAAGGACAAAAAGGGAGATTCTGATGATGACTTCACCGGGATGTGTTTCATGGCTAGAAGGGATAGCGACAACGACTCCGACCTTGAAGAGGTGAGACCTTCTTATGATGACCTTGAGTATGCCATGGTTAAATTAGCTTCAGAACTTAAAAAATCTAAGAAAGCTCTTAAAGAAAAAGATCTAGAAATTGATAGTTCCAAGTCTGAAATTGCAAGGCTTAGATCTTTAATTCCTGATGATGATTCTTGCAAATCTTGTGATGTGCTACAATCTGAAGTTATTGCTTTAAGGAGTGTTCATGCTTCCCTATTGCATCAAAATGAGAAACATGTTAAACATGCTAGTTGTTCCAATCGATGATTTGCATGGTTCAATCTCTTGTTCTAAATGCTCGATTCTTGAATTGAAATTGAAAGATGCAAATGCTAGAGTTTCTCAGATGACTAATAACATGCTCACTCATGAGGTTCTTTCATGCTCTACTTGTCGCAAATGTAAAAGAGAAGGTTGATATTCCTTGCAATAATTGTCTTGTGCTTTCTCATAAAGTTGATTACTTGCAAGATTGTTTAGAGCGCTTTTACTAAAGGAAAGAAAAACCTAAATATGATTTTGGATCAATCAAAAGTCAGCACTCATCACAAAGGTTTAGGTTTTGATCTTTATGCTCATCACAAATCACATGCTCCTACTGGTGTTAAAGCTCTTGAAAGTGGAAAGTTTGAAATTGTCAAAGAGCCTGAGAAAACTGTTTTTAAATCTGCTGGAATTTTATCTTCAACTATGGTGAATGCAAATGTTGCTTCTACTTCTAAAGCTAAACATCATGTTAAATACACTTGTACTCTCTGTTTTAAATATGGTCATTTAGTTCGATTCCGCTTTAGACTAGCTAAACAACAAAGGAGAGAAAGGTTCAATACTAAGTCTAATTTCAGACAGTGCACGATTTACATCTCATTATGTGCCTAGGGTGAAGCAAACACCTTTGTTGCTAGAAACACGGAAAAGGCAAATCTGATTTTGTGCATAAGAATACTTGTGTTGTGCCCTCTTGTTGTGTGTCGTGTGTGTCTCAAGATCGGATTCCTAAACATCTTATTTCTAACCCCATCATCGAGACCTCGACATTTTCTCGCTTCTATGTAGGCTTCTCGCAGGAAAGGAGAAGATATGGCTAGTAGATTCGGATGCTCATGCCACATGTCCCAGATACAATGAAGGCACAAGTGCATATGTTCAGGGGAGAGTATCTTTGTTCATGATGATGATGATGATGTCGTTGAGGATGATATAATTGGAGTGTGATGTGTGCTTGTGTGCTCGTTTTCAAGCTTCCCAAATGCTTCACATCGACATGTCAGCGTTTAATTTTCAGGTATCTCCGTGGTATTCACGATTTTGGCATTTGGCTTTCGCTTCCTCATGCATTAGTTTAAGAGCCTTTTCGATGCTGATTTTGGAGGATGTAGAATTGATAGAAAAAGTACATCCGGTTCATGCCACTTCTTGGGTAATTCTTTTTCTAGGGCATATTGATATCGATTTCACCTTCTCGAGAGATCATGTAGAAAAAGGAAATATTGTGCTTCACCATGTGGATATGAACACCAATTGGCGGACATCTTCACAAAACCTTTGTCTTCTTCTCGCTTTGCTTTTATTCGGGAGAACTTGGGTTTGTTCATCCAATGGGTTTGTTTTGAGGGAGTTTCCTTGCCAAGTCTTTTAGTTAATGAGCTTACTTTATCATATTTCTTTATATATTATGTAATTAAGCTGATATATGACAATCTAAATTGCTTTACTTGAACTAAAAGTGACATTGCGGAATTCCTTGGTCTGACTGCCTATAGCTAAATACTCTGTGATATCTTACTCTTCTAGGCTTGATATTGAATCTCCTTGACAAATTTGGGCTATGAAGCAAGTGTGCTTTCAGCTTTACTCTTTCAAAAGGCCTTTTAATCTCTTTGCATGTTTACAATCAAAGAAAAAGTAATAGAAAAGGGAATCAACAAAAAGGGGTTGTTAAAAGCAAAGACCTCAAGTTGTGCGCTTCAGACATGCTTTCCCCTAAAAAGATAAGATGTATGCTTCAAGCATGCCATTCCCTAAAAGACAAGATGTATGCTTCAAGCATGCCACTCTGAGAAAATAAAAGAAGTATGCTTCAAGCATGCCATATGCAGTTTATTGTTTTTAAAAGATTAAAATGGTCTACTAGATTGGAGTTGAAACTACTTGCTCGCCCTGAGTTGTTAGTTGCTTCAGTTTTTGAGCCTTGCCTTTCTGCTAAGATCTTGCTTAGTACTTGCCTATAGGTGATCAGATCGAGGTTGAGATGCATGTCATTCCCTAACTCGTTAAAATCACATCAAGTTCACGTATTTTGCATATTATGTTATATATAAGGTTATATGATCGAATGAGCTCATCTTTTCCTATCTTGGCACTTCTTGTTTCTCTTTTGTGAAATCATTGCTACAGGGTTTAATCTATTTTCGGTTTTATTGAAATAGTCAACTTGCAAAGCTTATAACTTTTGATCCGTAGATCCGATTGAGTCGATTCTTGTTGGGTTAGTTTCTAAATTGAATCTAGTTTCTACAGTAAAGATTGCACATCAATTGGACGGTTGGATCTCCGGGAATTCACAATTTAATGAACGTCTGTTAATCTGTTTTTGCGTTAAACCGAAACAATATTTTATATTTAGTTTAGGGGGTTTAAAGAATCACTAAAAATTTGTTTTAGCACCCGTTCAATCATTCACCCCCCCTCTGATTGACGCCATCCGATCCTACACTCCAGCACCCGTATTGATCGGTAGTGGTTTAGGGTTTTGGAAGAGAGAAAAAATGCATAGATCGTCACCTACACAGATCATCTTCTTCCTTAAAAATATGGCGCTGAGGAGCTCGGGGGCATGTTCATTGGATTTGGAAAGCGCCTCCGATCATGGCGCATAATTAGGAAATAGTTGATTAGGAAAGTTTGATTTAGGTAGGTAATTGCCGTGCGGGATTTTGGGTGGTGACATCCCATATAACGGCTGAGATCAACCAACATTCTCCCACTTGATCGAAGGCTATCATAATGTATTCACTCTTAGTAAAACAACAGTCCAAAGTAATGTGTTTTCAACAGCAAATGAAAACGCAATTGAAACATCAGTACCTATAGTCCACCATAATACCTCGATAGAACACTAGCTTAGTCATAACAGATGTTGATTGATTTAATGCCCCTATATCCAGGATCATAATCAAAGGTTCTCTAATAAACCCATGCCGGCAGTATGTTCTTTAAATAAGTTTGGGGGTAAACCTTTGGTGAGCGGATCCGCGAGCATTGATTTAGTACTAATATGCTCAATTTTGAGAGTCTGATCCTGGATTCTATCTTTCACAACATGGTATTTAATGTCAATGTGTTTGGCAACACCACTTGACTTGTTGTTACTTGAATAGAAAACTGCGGCCTTGTTATCGCAGTATATAGTGAGTAGTCTTGCAATGTTGTCTACCACTCTCAGTCCCGGGATAAAGTTTTTTAAGCCATACGGCCGCTTGATTGCTTCATAACATGCCACAAATTCTGCTGCATTGTCGATTTATGCGATTAGTGATTGTTTGGAGCTTTTCCACGAAATTGCTCCTCCTGCTAGGGTGAATATGTAGCCTGATATGGATTTCTTAGTGTCTACATACCTTGCAAAATCAGCGTCTGAATAACCAAAAACTTCAAGGTTATCAGACCTTAACGCATAATGCTTAAGCCTATATGTGAGCATGTAATGCTTAGTGCCCTGCAAATAACGCAGAACCTTTTTAACAGCCTTCCAGTGGTCTAGACCTGGGTTAGACTGAAATCTGCCAAGCATCCCGGTAACAAATGCCAAGTCTGGACGCGTACAGACTTGAGCGTACATTAGGCTTCCGACAACTGAAGCATAAGGAATCATCTTCATTTGATCTGATTCTAGCTGATTCCTCGGGCTTTGGAATAATCCAAATTTATCGCCCTTAACTATTGGAGCAGGCGTGGCAGAGCACTTACTCATATTATATCTTTCAAGTACTCTGTCAATGCATGACTTTTGAGATAATCCTAGTACTCCTTTAGACCTATCTCGGTGAATTTCAATGCCTAAAACAAAACAGGCTTCACCGAGATCTTTCATGTCAAAATTAGAGGATAAAAATCCCTTAGTCTCATGCAGCATATTCTTATCGTTGCTTGCTAATAATATATCATCAACATAGAGTACTAGGAAATGAATTTTCCACCCTTAATTTTGATATACATACAGTTATCCACCTCATTTTCCTTGAATCCTAAGTTTCTGATTATTTTATCTAATTTAAGATACCATTGTCTGGACGCTTGTTTAAGTCCATAGATGGATTTCTTAAGTCTGCACCCCATATGTTCCTTGCCTTCCACGACAAAACCTTCGGGTTGTGTCATGAAAACTTGTTCATGCAAGTCACAGTTAAGGAACGCAGTTTTAAATATTCATCTGATGGAGCTCTAAGTCATAATGAGCAACAAGCGCCATAATGATTCTTAATGAAGAATATGTTCTTGAGTTATTGGTAATGGAACATGAGCCCGAATTTCCACAATATCTGTCTCCCTTTGTTGTGAGCTCCCACTGATTTCATTGTCCTTTAAAAAAGGATAGCGTGTCTAGTCTCAACAAGTTTAGTGACACGATCTGGACAATAAAACCGATATCCTTTAGAAATGAAATGGCAACTCACAGACTTAGGATCTAATTTATTTAGCTGTGGGTCAAATATTCTGGCTTCAGCACGACAGCCCCACACGCGTAAATAATTAACTGTCGGTTTCCTCCCAGTTCATAATTTATAAGGTGTTTTAGGTACAGACTTGCTAGGAACCCGATTAAGTATGTGGGCAGCCGTTTTTAGTGCCTCCATCCACAAGCTAATGGGCAGATTGGAATGATTAAGCATGCTCCGTACCATATCCATAAGTGTACGGTTGCGACGCTCTGCCACTCCATTCTGAATCTGGCAAAAGGGCCCAGGTATTTACCCATAAGGAGCATGTCTCCCATAATATTCTTCTCCACGATCTAAGAGTTGGAGTAAGACCCTGAAAAATCTAAGGGTTGAAGTATCTCTTCTTTAATGAGACGTTCCATTCTCCCCCTAGAAATATGGCCTAAATGACAGTGCCATAATTTCGACAACATCTCACATGTCTTCTTATTTGCAGCGGTACATACATTCAACACAGATTCATCCATAAAGAGTAAATAAAGTTTGTCTTGCTCGAAGGCAAGACCAATAATTTCATTATTTAACTTGATAATGCACTTATTGTCCACAAACTCACATGAATAACCTGTTTTAGTCAATACAGAGACTGAAATTAAGTTCCTCTTAACACTAGGAACATAAAAGAACATCAAAAAGATGAAGACTGAAGCCGCTTCCTAATGCAAGTTGAAGAGTTCCAACTGCTTTGACTTCAATCTCCGTTCCATCAGCGACCCTAAGAGTTCGATTCCCCCTTCTTATGGTCGTCACGGAATGCAATCCCCTTCTTTGCTAACCATTGCCTGAATCCCGCACAGTCCTTTTGTGCGTGTCCAGGCTTCTTGCAAAATTTGCAAAGAAAGTTCCCTGTAGCTGGTGCAGAAGGTGTTGGAGGTTCATGAGCAATAGCCTTTCCCTTCCCATCATTTTTGGGAGGGTGATAAGGCTTCTTATTTGCCTTAAAGCCTCCAGACTCCACCTGATTCTTCCTCTTGCCATTGCTAACAAGATGAGCCTGTTCTTTTAGTCTCTCAGCCTTCTGCCTCTCTTCTTCTTCAACAGAGTGGCTTATCAGCTCAGCTATAGACCACTTCTCCTTCTGAGTGTTGTAATTGATTTTGAAGGGTCCATACTCAGGTGGCAAAGAGCTCATGATGAAATGGACAAGAAAACCATCAGAAATGGCCATATCCATCCCTTTTAGCCTAGCCGCCATGTCAGTCATGCTCATGATATGCTCCCTCACACCGCTGTTACCATCATAGCGGGAAGTGAGCATGCGCATGATCAAGGTACTAGCATAAGTTTTTGAGGTACCTTTAAAGTTCTCCTCAACGTTAGCTAAGTACTTTTTAGCATTTTCAGAATCAGGGATTCCTCCCTTAATCCCGACAGAAATGCTATTCTTAATGATCATTAGCGACATGCGGTTAGACTTCTCCCACCGCTCCGCCTTCTCATCATATTGCTTCTTGAGATCAGCATAATTCTCAACGTCAGGGGCAGGTGCGATGGGAGCATCCTCTCGTAATGCTAGATCAAGGTCCAAGACCCCTAGCGTAATGAGGATCTTATCTTTCCACGAGGGAAAGTTAGTGCCATTGAGCTGTTCAATGCCATTAATCTGAGAGGCAACATTGTTAATGGCTGAAAAATAATAACAAATTTAATTAATAATTGAGACAATGCCATATATGTAATTAATCCTACGTTGGTCTGATTAAATACATATAAATGATAAAATATCATAAAATTTTCATTTCGCATCACCGTTGGGCAGAAAACGAAATGAGATTTAATAGCAATGATTAAGTCCTAAATTGCATCTCCGTTGGGTAGAAACAAAATAGGAATTAAATGTATAAGAAATGACTTAAAATTGCTAATAACGTTGGTTATACATAATTTTAAGTCAAGATTAATTCCCTGATTAAATTTCGCGTTGGTTCCATTTAATCAGATATAATGCTCAGAAATAATCATTATATGCAATAATCATTATAATGATTAATTTCGCTTAAGATTAAAATAGATCCGAATAATAATATCCAGAATTAACTTGGAATAACAATGCCCAGGAAATTAACAATAATTATTTCTGAATTTAAATGAGTCATGGTATGAAAATAATCATCACATTAATCAATTGCCACATTAATTAATTTACCCAGAAAAATTAACCATTAAACATAAAATATTGCCTAGGAATTAAAACTTTAACCAATAATTGAACAATAGTTATGGTTAAATAAGACATGATATAGCAAAATTGGCAAAAACAGCAAATATCAATAAATAACAAAGGCCCAAACAGTAAAGGGCTAAAAACAGTAAAACTGGCCCAGCCAAAAAACTGGCCCATGCGCTGTGCAGCCCAGCAAAAAAACACGCACTCGATCATGGCCGTTGAGACGAACGGACGGCTCGGATTGATACGGATCAGATCAAAACCGAGGGCTGTAGAACCCTAACCCTAAAACGTTCATCCCTCCCGGTCCAAAACGCGCAGCACAGGGGCGGCGGCCCGGGCGAACGCGCATCAGAGGCCCGGGTGAAGCCGAAGGCCGGCGAAGGGCGAAGGCTGGGCCGGGCTGGAAGGCCAGCCGACGCGGCGAGGGGCGCGAAGATGCGGCCAGGGCGTGGCGCGGACGCGTGGGCGCTGGCCGCAAGCGCGGGGAGGCGCAGGCACGCCGGCGACCGCAGCGACGGCCCGCAGGGAGTAAGCTCCCAAATCCCCTTCTAATGCCTTTGGGGTTCTTTGATTGGCTCTGAATTTGGGAAATTTGGGGATTTTAGGGTTCGGATTTTGAGGATTTGTGTTCTAATCGTTCTTATCCCCTCCTTCTTTATTCTAATCCGAACCAAACAATCTTCTAACTTGATCCAAGTTAGGCATGGCAGTGAGCAAATTTTGCAAAAACGAAACTGCTAAGGATAATCCGACCACTAATTAGAGGCAAAAGGGCTTCTAAGGTTTAATCCGGAATGATGGAATCATGAAGGCTAAGAGTTTGCTCTGATACCAAATGTTAGATCTTGCTAATGATCTATTGACAGTAAATCTTAGCCTAAACATGATTACCTAGTTCTAATGCGGAATTAGGTGGTACTGACCGGAATGATTTGAAGCCATTAGAGCCTTGTTGTCGTTCGGAGATGTAGAGGACGGAGAGAGGTGGACACCGGTGTCAATGTGCAGTTGCCGACGGTGCTCCACCGAGAGGTAGCGACGGCCTTAGTCTCCACCTGCGATCGGGAACTGCCCTTCGTAGCTCCTCCAGCACCCGTATTGATCGGTAGTGGTTTAGGGTTTTGGAAGAGAGAAAAAATGCATAGATCGTCACCTACACAGATCATCTTCTTCCTTAAAAATATGGCGCTGAGGAGCTCGGGGGCATGTTCATTGGATTTGGAAAGCGCCTCCGATCATGGCGCATAATTAGGAAATAGTTGATTAGGAAAGTTTGATTTAGGTAGGTAATTGCCGTGCGGGATTTTGGGTGGTGACATCCCATATAACGGCTGAGATCAACCAACAAGAAGAAGTCGGCAAATGACGCCCTTCCAGTGTCACAGGTTTGGTCTCATCAACCATCACATATAAATAGTCTACTTAAGAATTACCATCAGATTCATTCACTCGAGTTTGGGTCCAGTTCACCTACTCCCTGCATTTGACGTTCTTGTAGATGCCAGAGGAGACGACCGAACCACTCTTGGCAACCGAAGACAACAGCGACACCAAGAAGGCAAATGGCGTAGCCCACGACCGCTAAGTATTTAGACTTAGCCCAGCTCTAGCACCAGCATGTACGCCTACTCTTTGAAATTGAGAAGGTCGGGAAACCCATTCTTGGTTTCTTTTGTAGAAGCGAAAGAAGGAAATATAATGCTATTTTTTAGCGAGTGTATAATTTGACGCGGCAGCTACACATGATTCTCTCTTTAGGCTATATACATGGCTCAACGTGCCCGGTACCGGAGTTGAATGGAAGCAGCTTAAAGAATTGCTAATTTGATACACGTTTACTATACTAGCATAGTAGCATCCAATCCTATTGCCAGCACTGTTCACTTTTCTAGCTCATTGAAAACATTTTTTCTTTTTACAAATTTAGCCTCCTTCCAAACGCAATTACAAAAATACCGGCAAACGACACATATCACTTGCCAAATTGCTATGTTGTAGCAAGGTTCCTGCTGAGCCCCTTCCTCAGCAGAAATGTACTGAGCAAAAGCATTAATAGTTAATTTAATTAATTAATGATATTGCTTAATTAAGACCTACCATTGTAGGCTTGCTCGGCAGGTTGCTCCTACCGAGCTGTTGCAACGTGGTATCTTTGGTACTGAGGGCTGAGGTCATGTTGTGCAGCAATTCCTGCCGTACTATGGAAGCATAACAGACGTTACGTGTCGTGTGTTGGCACTTTGGCAATTAGAGGGGCTATATATTTTTGTAATTACATTTAGAAGATGGTTAGATTTGTAAAAAAAAAAAAGTTTCGTGAGGGCCTAGAAAATCACTGTCATCTGCAATCCCTGTTCCAAAATATAAGGAATTGGATCACCGTACATTAGGGATGTAAGTGGGCTTGTTCGCGTTGACCCGCATCACCCGCTTCAAGAAGATCAGGAAGTCCACTGCGCTGCTCGAGGAGGGGAACGAGAAGAAGAATATGATAATCGGCATGGCCCGCTCATGATGCTTCGGTTCTGCGAGTTCCCGGTGGTTGTCACCTCCTCCCCAGATGCCGCGTGGAAGATCATGGGTAGTGTTGTGAACTTCCTGGTATTCCTGAAGCGGGTGATGCGGGCCACCGTCAACAAAGCCACTTACATCCCTACCGTACATGCACATGCTTTTGTCGTCAATTTGTCACAAACTGACAGCAAGGGTTTATACTTGATACCTCCACTGTGGATGAAGAGAGGCGGCACAGACCTTGCCTGAGACTAGAAGGCGGACGATGGGACGCGTGCCGATGCTCACCTCACGCTCAAACGGCGGCTGCGGAGTGCAGAAACGGTAGCGGCCAACCCCTCCCTGCCCTTCCTGGATGAGTGAAAGTAGAGATGGCGAAACGGCTGCCTGGTACGGCATGATCTACCTAACACGCGGCACGTTCTATTTAGGTACGGTTCGCCAAAGCGCGATTAACGAGGGGGTCATGTCGTGCTGACCCGCATGTCAAGATCACGATCTGACTAACTCCCATGCCGTGCCGGCACGGCACGGCATGGGCACTCATGAGCAGGCCGGCAGCCCCAAAAATTCAAAAACTAATTAGAAATTTTTTTTTGGAAATTGTAAAATTTTGAAAACAAAATGAGGAAAAATTTAAAAAAAAATCTAGAATAAATAGAAAAACCCAAAGGAATGTAGAAACATTTGGAATTTTTGAGAATGTTCTGAGCTTCCAACAGCTACAAAATGGCTAGAATTTTCGAAATCCAAATAAACGGGTCTAAATGGGTTGTGCCATGCTAAATGGGCCTAAATAGCCCATATCGTGCTAAGTCGTGTTTGGACCGGGCCGTGTCATACCGACACGCCGGGCCAAGGCTATGGCCCAAGCACAAACCGATTGTTAGGAGATATACGCATTGGCTTTCAAGGCAACCGGTTACTGGACCATGCATGTGTGCCTCCTAGCAATCACGGTCCATCAATGGAAGGCAATCACGAGATGACCAACGTACACAAGGCAACAATCAACAGCTAGTTATCCTTTTTGCAAAACAGCCTTACATGTAATCAAGTGATTTGCTCCCTAGGATGTTGCGCCCGTGTATTCAGTATATGTCAATCAAGACTGCCAAGCTAAAGAAAAGCCAATGCGTTTATCTCCTAACACCAACTTCTTGGGCCGTGCCCACAATCTCGTGATGTGGGCCAGTCCAGGTGGCACGGCCCATCTGACTATCTCTAAGTGAAACAAGCTAGCATCTCTCGGCGAATTCTGCGGCGCGGCATGGTAGCACGATGCTTTTTAGGTGTGTGGGTGTTGCACATTCCCAACACTCACCGGTACCCCAAGGTTCTCGCTTCCGTGGGAAGAAGCCGATTCTTGCCCATCACGGGTCGGCCTAAACCACATCGTATATTAAGCTTCTGTTTGATACGGTTTCAGATTCTTGGTATAAACATTTCAGGTTGGATTCTGTGAATCAGGTGGAACTGGGTTGAGACCGATTGAGCCATGGTATGAAAAAAGAAGAAACGATCCAAGGAGAATTGTTCCGAGCTTTAACCCGTTTGGTTGGGTTTCTTCCAGAATTTAGTAGAAATGGCCCGATTCCAAGTTGCCAAACGGGGCCTAAGGCCAAGAAACAAGAATGCCTTTTTTTAATGCAAATATTTAGTTTCCATTAACCATGAGGCACAACTAAATCGCTGGCCACAAGAGCTTGGAGCATGTACAATGATGTGATATTAATTGTCTATATACTTTGTCGCATAAGATTTTTGCTGACATGGAAGAGGATGAAGGATAGTATAGATGTCTCTTTGTAAAGAGACGATCGTATAGATAGCATAAAACACTATTATATGAGTTATGCTTATAATAATCACTTTTTCGTACCATAATTAAAAGATTATAGAATCCCATAGAGACAACCTTAAGATGACATCCATTATATAAATGGTCTTTGGTTTTGTCTTTAAATGATATGGAAGAATATATAGACAGTAACCATATATATATTTATTGTACATGCTCTAAGCCTCTAATAGATATTTGGAACCGACTTGTGCCAGAGGATTCCATGGAAGACCCATACTCAGCTAACACATGAGCTACTTGATTACAAACTCGAGACAGTGTGTGACCTTGTACTCAAGGAACTCAGAGAGGAGAAGAAATTTCGCCTCCCGAAAAAGAACTCCATGGCAAGCCAAACCCTGCCCATTACCTTCAAGTGCCGATTTCAGATTAGTAGCGTCTGTTTCAACAATGATACGGTCCATTCCTTCATCAGAAACAAGGCTTGGAGACAAGCTTCAGTTTCAGACTGCAATGCGTCCCTCGTATTAATTAAGAGAGTGACTAGGGAACGGTATACCGTTGCAACGGTATAGCCATGAAACTTGTGAAACTTATCAGTTTCAGTGCTGGTTTCATGAGTTTCAGTGTTTAGTTTCATCAGTTTCATGTTTTATCAGTTTTTAGTGCTAAGTTTCATGAGTTTCAGTGCAAAAAATCATAAGTTTCATGAGTTTCAGATATCTGCAGCGGTATACGCTTTTTAGTTTTTCTGATTAATTAATTCAGAAAAACTAAAAAACGGTATACCGTTGCAACGGTATACCTTTGAAACTCATGAAACTTATGATTTTTTGCACTGAAACTCATGAAACCTAGCACTAAAAACTGATAAAACATGAAACTGATGAAACTAAACACTGAAACTCATGAAACCAGCACTGAAACTGATAAGTTTCATAAGTTTCATGGCTATACCATTGCAACGGTATACCGTTCCCTAGTCACTCTCTAATTAATTTACCTGCACCTGCCTGAACACGTCCCTTATCATCACGGATAATAAGTTCTCCCTCCAAATTCATGATTACGGCTCCCACCTCCTTGGCTGATGCACAACTACATAGGAGAATTCTGAAATGCTCCATCTGCATCTGGCGCCAACAATTTCTGCAACTTTACATTCGAAAGATATATATGTGATCACCATCTTCATCAAATCTGCGGCATAAAGGACAGAGTGTATCCAAGTCGATCCCTCTACGATTCAGATTGACTCGGAGCGGAATGCTCTTACGACGAACAAGCCTCCAAAAAAAAACATTCTGGCCTTATTAGGACACCCAATTTTCCATATATTTCCCCATTGCAAGCTCGGCCCTGTTGCCGGATCGGGAATAGTGCTACAGCTTCCTGCCCCTCCCCTATTCTGCGCTGAACTATCCGCAAACACTCCATATGCAGACTTGACTGAAAACAAACCTTTCGGATCGAAATGCCATGCCTTGAAATCCTCAAACTGCTCTCTCAGGGGGGATTGAAAGGATAATATCAGCATCATCGTTACTAAATGTTTGATGAACAAGCTCTATGTCCCATTGTCGAATTGCAGGATCAGCAAGTTCTGAAACCTTTTCAATAATATTATGGCCCCGACTTGCTACTGGTCTTCTCGTCGTGCCCCTCGGCAGCCAGGGGTCTTCCCACATATCAATATTTTGTCCATCTCCTACTCTCCAAATGATGCCTTCATTTAGTAGGTCGATACCCTTCGAACACTCCTTCAAGGTCTTGTTTGGCAGAGCTTCAGCTCATTCTGCCAAACAACTCTAGGTTTCGCAGGAAGAACTCGCTATCCGGATAATATTTCGCGCGAAGCACCTGCGCACATAAGTATTCTGAATTCTGCAATAAGCGACAGCCTTGCTTGGCTTGCATCGCTATGTTAAAAGCGTACAGACCTCTAAAACCCAGTCCTCCTCCTTTCTTTGGCAGCAACAGTTTTTCCCATGAGATCCATTGCATTTTATGCTCATTGTCCATCTGACTCCAACAATAGCGACAAATCATTGTGCATATCTCATCACAAAGGCTCTTGGTAAGATCAAAACAAGATATGGCGTACGTCGGAATAGCTTGCGCTACACAGCCTTGATGAGGATCTCTTTACCAGCCTTAGAAAGAAAGATTTCCATCGTTTTATACGCTTCCAAATCCTGTTCTATACAAATTGGAAAAATTCTCTTCTTAGATCTTCCTATATACACGGGCAAACCAAGATATTTATCATTACAAGCTTCGGAACACAAATGCAGTGTGTCCATCACTTGATCACTTCCTTCTTCAGACTTCCTCGGGTGTTTTTGCTAAACATGATACTAGACTTTTCTTTGTTAATCACTTGGCCCGAGACCGACTCATATAGATGCTCTGTAGCCGTTAGTTTTTACTCCAGCAATCCTCTAAATTTTTTTTGGCACACATAAATTCAACGCATGACGCTCCGGATAGCACGATGGCATCCAGGCCGTCCGTCCGGGCGAGAGGCATCTGACCGACACACAGGGTACAAGTAATATGCACAGTCGCACACGCACACGGACAGCTAGCTACCGTTTGATGCAGCTACACAAGGCATGAGATCCCATCCCAATAAGAAAGCACATGGCGTTTCATGCCGTCATCATGGCCTCTCCCTTGCTTGACTTGCAGCTTTGACTTGTGCCGAAGCGCACGCCAACATCAACATGTGCATCAATGCTCGCACCGCATTAGCCAGCGCTCCTACTTAACGACCTCGATCCCACGCGATATTAACTAAAACAGCGAGTCAAGCATGCAGCCCGCTTAGCTTAACCGCATCTCGTCGCGCGGTTTCCCGCGTGGATCGTCGGATGCTCGGATCCCGCGGCTAGCGCGCGCGCGCACAGGGCGGACGGGCATGTGGGCGCAACCGGCGAGCCGGCGCCGGTCACGTGGGGCGGGCGGTATACACGTTTCTATGCTCTGGCCACCCCCCGGAATCTTTGTTCCCAGGCCGACATGATCCACCTCAACCCCTTCCATTTTTCGTACCCCCAAGGAGTTGTTAAACCCGGGCATGCGTATGCATGCTAGCTAGCTCCCTCTCTGTAGCCGCGTTGTCCATCGCAATATAATAAGAGTCGGGTTCGCTTCGTCATCTCGTTGGATCACTCTGTGACAGTGTTTTATTTTTTCCTCTCTCTCCCTTCTTGGTATCTGCAGGTCAAACCTGGTTTTGGTTGCTCGTTCTATTTTCGGGGCGCGGTTGATCCCGATGCGGCGACATTTGCTCCGTTGTTCATGTGAATACGAGTGACTCATGTTCTACGTACTTCTGCCTCTGATCCGCTCCGGTCTCTTCGTTCAAGCTTCTGCTTCATCCATCCACCACGAGTACCTCCCGTAGCTAAAAAAAAGAGTATCTTTGTTATTGCTTACTACTGTCACCCGCGTAAAACTTAAAAGCACTTTCGTCCTTTCTTCTCGCAAAAAATTTCCAACTATCACTGGTGCATCTGTTCCGCTAACATTATAATTTACTGTACGCTCGCCACTCTATGCTTTTAGGAAGGACGTACTAGAGCTTTATGCACAGCTCGTGCATATGGTTGACTAGTTACCTCATTGTATTCCCCTTCTCTATTAGGTATAATAGAGTATGCTATGCTAACAGCATTGCCATGCGCGGCATTTGCAGAGAACTGTTTACGAGTGTTTCGGGTGGGGTGTGTCGCAGAGGGTGATGCAGTGGCGCAGCGCGTACTGTTTGTAGGCGCAAAACTACAAGTGGGAAGGGCGCAGGCCAAGCAGCCAGCAGGGGCAGACAAACGTACCGGAGCATTGGAAACAGCATTGAACTGTATTCTGTATGTGTGCTCCCAGCACTAGCTGGAAAACAAAATACCCTGCAAACTCACCTGTCCGAATCCACATCGTTGCCAAGGGGCCAATCTGACAGATGCTCTGTGTCTTTTGATTTAGGCACCTTTCGTAGGGTCAGTAACTACACAATGTGTGTGAATGGGGAAAATTTCGTATTTAGTACAACTTGTGACTCGTATTTACAAAATGATATAACAGTTTCGTGTATTTACAAAAAAAAATCAGTGATCTCCGAAACCTGAAAAACCAAAAATGCATATCCGGATCACCAAAAACCGAAGAAGTCATCTCTGGAAAATGGAGAACCGAACAAGGCCGCGCCACGTCATCATCGGTTCACCATAAACCGGACAAGGGACACGTGGCAGCCCCAGACCATCTCCGGAGAACCGGAGATGAGGTGGCAGCACTTGAGGTGGCAACATTTGGCGCTGCTCTCGATTGGCAGCATTTGAGGTGGCAACATTTGGCGCGGCCTTGTTCAGTTCTCCATTTTCCAGAGATGGCTTCTTCGGTTTTTGGGGATCCAAATACGCTTTGTCTGGTTTTTAGTGATCTGGAGATGCATTTTCGGTTTTTCAAGTTCCGGAGATCACTTGTTTTTTTATATATAAATACACAAAACTACTGTATCGTTTTGTAAATACAAGTCACAAGTTGTACTAAATACAAAATTTTCCGTGTGAATGGTCCTGAAAAAAATAAAGGAAAAAAAAGGAAGATCTGGATGGCGAAGTGTCAAGAATTTTTTTTTATCGTATTGACACTGTTCAATTTTTTCGCGAAAAATAGCCTTCATGTGGCCCTTTTTGCAAACATAGCCCTTTTCACAGTGCAGGAGCGCTGCACAGGGCAAAGCCGCGGCGTGGAGGTGCTACACAGGGCAAATCACGCCTCTCCTGGATCCAATCGAGAGCAGCGCCTCCCAGGAGCTACCTGCTCTCGAGAGCAATGCCTGTGCAGCCCCTCCACGCTGCGGCTTTGCACTGTGTTGCGCTCTTGCACCGCGAAGAAGGCTATTTTTGCAAAAGAGGCTACATGGAGGCCATTTTTGCGTAAAAAAATTTAAACAGGACCAATACAGTAAAAAAAAATCAGGTGCCAACTAACAACAGGGGCAAGGGTAGTTGAAATAGTTTAGTCCCCGATCGAATTAGTTAATTAAGACACGAGCGAGTATTGATTGTGTTGCGCGCTCAAGTTACGTCCCATTCACACGAACTGTCAGCGCTCCGAGCATTGCGCCTCTTTGCTAAGCTACGGTTAAACAAGAGATCGCCGTGTATTAATCAGGGAGATACGCAGACGTACAATATCTTGTATGATCATAAACAATGAGTTGAGTCTTGACACGGGTTTTGGCAGGTGATTGCAGATTGCTAGCTCATTAGCAATGCTTAGCCCAACCAACAAGATTGCCGGCTTCATATTATCATATTCTAGCTCCTACATGTTTTTCTGCAAGTCGCTGCCGTGACTCTAAGGGGCATTTGCCATGGACGTTTATGAATATGGAACGCATTGCAAACGTTTTGACTTTCAAAAAAAAAAAAAAAAAAAAAAAAAAAAAACTTGCGACCCGAACAGTGAACGCCACTACGCCGTCCCCACTGTTTGGAATTCGGGCCCGGGGGGAGACGAGGCGAGTCCCTACGCCAGCATAAGGCGACGCCGATGCCGCGGGCACACATCGCCGGCGACAAAAATCCCACCGGCGAGCGTGACGACGCACAGGGCGCACGTCTGTCTTGACCCGGCCCCGTTACCCCCTCGCCCACATCAGCGACGTCGACGCCCCCTACTGTGCCTGGCCGGGTTGTCTGGTTGCTGTCCAGAGATCCGGGCCCTCATGCCCGGTCGAGCACCTACTCTACTCCCCCCTTCCTTCCCCGTTGCCGACGGTGCCGTTACGGGAGCTGGAACGGGCGCAGAAACTGGTAGCAGCGGCGCCAAACGGGAAATGGGTTGACTTGCCGTTCCGCGTGCGTGCCAGCATGTGTATGCTAGCTTTGGGAGTGTTTTTCGTGTTGTTTGTTGTTTCGTTCTCGGCAGTGGAATGTGACGTGAAATGAGTACGTACATCTTTGGATTTTGGAAGAAGGCATGTGGCTGCGCTAGGAGGTAACCAAAGTTAGAGAAATCTGAAGTGAAGGTATTTGCAACTTTTCTACAGGCTAAATTTTAATTGGCCATCATTTGACTTTTCCGAATGAGCAAAGCAATGTTGCAAGCTGAAATTACTGAGTTTTTATATACGCAATATAAGTCCAAGCTCATATGTAGACTAAAGATGTATAAAACATGGGGAACTTATATCGCGCAATTGAGGGAGCAATATTTTTGTACCATATGAATTTTTTAATAAGGTCGTTGATTTGTCACCAAAAGTATGCATGTAGCCGCCTAGCAAATGTTACTACACATCATCTTTGACATGGCACCACCCTGTACGTACTAGCTTGTGCTTGTCACAAGGTAATGACGCAACGGCATAGCTAAACTAATGTACTGTCGCTTAAACAACTACTTCATGTAGGTCGACATGGAGCTGATGTAGTACTTGGTCTTAGACAAATAATTAGGTCGAAATGGAGTGTCCCATTAACAATTTTCAGCGGCGAAGCAACAGTAAACGTCTCAAACCACGTAAAAGCAACAAGGTTCTAAAATGAATTTCAAGTACCTTTGCCGGTCAACAACCTCGCTGACCGACGAACCTAACATATCGAACCCAAGCTTTAGTGCTAGGTTCTTTTCCTGATGGAACGAATATAAATTGTAAACTAATTAAGCTGGCCATTCCCTAGACCCTAGTGTCCAATCGATCGCATCACAACATAAACTGTAAAAATACCGCTAATTCAACAAGTAACGGGAATAGTTTAGAGTTTGATATCTACATGCCACGATCGATATATTTGAAGAGTATGTTGATAGATTATGAGCTGATCTTCTATCTCACGTCTCTGGATCAGATGACATCCTAATCTTGCATTTGTCGTATGATGATATTAGCATATTAATCAACCCCAAAATGTTCCCTCTCCATGCACACGGCCGGTGACTCCTTGAAATGACGCTTCAAACCATTAGCATAACCATGTTCTCCATTCTCTAGGAACGAGCTAGTCAAGAATGACTACAAAAAATATTCATATTGGATAACCTACATTCTCCCATTATCCTACTCTTTTGGATTTCTACCAAAAAAAAAAAAAAAAAAGTTGGACTCCTTTTTGGATGTTGGATTAATTATTGTACAACTGAAATCTGGCACTGCTGCACGCACATCACACTTTTAACTTCCGATTGCAGTATAGCACCATCAAAGGCTTCTTCCTTTAGTGATGCTTTAAATCTTTCTTGCATGGTCCCATTTCAATCAGATTCATCAAAGAATGAAAACAAAGTATGACTGATGCGCCATTAAGTGTTTTCACATTACATGTCAAATTCATGATCGAGCCAACATGCATGCGTTGCAACATGAATAACAGGCGTGGTGATATAGCGGTATGTTCAGCTTTGCAAAATTATTTAATTAATTGTACACATAAAACTGTAATTAAGTAGTTCATATAGTTATCACACAATTATGTCGATATTTTTTTAAAATATATTTCTATATGCACCTAATTTATGCGATAGCACTGATCAAAACCTAACACTTTTTTTTTTATGAAAAAACTAAGAGATTGGGTATTGTTCTCGAGTCGCTTAGGCTATATTTGGAATGCTGGATATGGCACACCTATTGATCATCAAGCTGATTGAATGACTGCAACCATCCCTTTATCCCTCCCTTTGCCTTTAATACTAACCCCGATGATCCTTAGAATGCGCCACTAGCTTTAATCCCCTACACTCTAATCCTAGTTACCCATGAATCCATGATCTCTTTCACTTCCACCGATATCGATCATCACATATATATATATATATTCACCTCCAACAGTTGCCTCGAATCCTAAATTTGGCAAGTGACAGATTACTAACTATTTCCCTAGCTTGCTCTTGTAGTCTTGTCCATGGCTGACAACTCCATGATCACCTCCTACCACTGCCCCACTCAGGGGGCGGATATAGGCCCCGGGCTGCCGGTGCTGCAGTCCGGAGCCTAGTACCGAAAGTCCATTAATTTTTTTTTAAATGTTATTGAAAAATAATTAAAAATAAAGATTTAATTTAAGATCAGTTAGCTCAGCCAGGACTTGAGCCTGGACTGGCTCCGCCCCTGGCCCCACTGTTACCAACCCTACCTCTTAAGACCTGCAGTCGAACATAGGATGAATCTAGAAGAATGCTCGATGCGCCATTGCGCCTCGCCGCTACCGCAAGCATCAGTACGCCGTTACTTCATTGGTAAATGCAGAAAAAGATACTTATCTTTCGGTTTGGCTAATTTACGGTTAACTACACCGATTCATGTCAGGCGCGTGACGCGTGGAGCATACGCACTACGACCTCGTGGAGAGAGAGAGCCGGCCGACCCATTTTTTTTTTTTTGCCTTTTCTGATCAATCCGTGAACAATTTTTTTCTTTTCTTTTTCAAACTTTCCAAGTTGAAACTATTCTAATTTGAATTTTTTTTAGTTGAAACTTTCTTCTTTGAAATTTTTTTAGTTGAAGCTTTTCGATTCCAATCTTTTCGAGATAGTTTTTTTTTTTGAGTTGAAACTTTCTAATTTTAAGTTTTTCCTGATTGAAATTTCGTTGTCTGAATGGAGCGGATATTGGAGGGGGACTCTATGCGGTGAAAGGAGCAACAACACGTTGCAAAAATGGGGCTGAAGTAGGTGCGACCATGAAAAAAAAACATGGTGAGCGCTCGATGTACATTAGTTGCTCCCGTTATCTTAACGGGATTTGCGTTGAACGGAGGCAGCATATCTAGTGCTAAATGGCGTGTTGAGTGGTGATGCGCAAATGCCAACCGTGGCCATCAGATCCGCATGGACTGGACGAGATTGAGGCGGGTGAGCACCCCATCCACTTGCCCAATCTCGCAGAAACAACCCCGCACCGCCCACGTACTTTGACAAACCACCCCCTGTTCCTATCCCGTTTGTCCTCCCCATCTGAATGCATCTGGCATCCATCCTCCTCCCACCGCAAACTGCTGCTCTCTCCGATCCAATCGCCACCGCCACTTGCCCTAATCCAGCTGCTGCAGGCCCCAGCACTACCGCCACGAGCTCCAATCGAGCCGCCGCAGGTACGGTTCGTGCCACGGGAAGCCGCGATTTGAGGCTGTGGTTGAGGCACGATTTCTAGGGTTTGAGGCCGGAGGGTCGAATTGAACCTCCACAAGCACAACTGCATACCCACAAGAACACAGCTGAACATCATTTGAGTTGCCGCTGCTAACAAAGAAAATCAATTCCAATTGTTGTTTGTCCTAGAATGGGTATGCAGTTGCATGTGACCGTGGGTGCAGTACGGTGAGGTCAATGTTGACTGGAAGCCTAAAATGTCGGCGAGACGGATCGACATGGTTGGCATAAGATAGAGGTGAAAGTTGGGCCGTGCCGCATGACATGGGTCTAACGAATTTCGGGTTACAATGTGATTGTCCGATACTGTAATCTTCTCATGACAGCTCGATTTTCCTGCAGCGAGGCCTAGGGTATGCCGTGCCGTGCCAGACTAGGCCTTATCATGTTGGACATGTAGAGTCGTGGATGCCGCCCCATCAATCCGTTGCGATGGACGGCATCAAAGATGATGAGTGAGTGTCGACCGCTGATGAGAATTCAATACACACAATTATTCAAGTAAAAATAATTAAATTTTATTTATTCATTCGGTACAGATACAAAGTTATTGTTTTGTTAAATATCTTACGCCCTAGAGTGGGGTTCTCCTGATAAGAAAAATAGTATAGTAACAACATGCATACTAACTACTCCACAATATCTAGATCGTTCATGTGTTCTAGGTCAGCAGGGAAGAAATAGGGGTGGAGGAGGGCGAGAGGAGACAACAAAGGTGTAGGGAGATGGCGACTGCATCGGATGAATCATTGGAGGAGGTAAAGAAGAGAAACAGTATTTGATGATGGTCTATACTGCTAGAGTAAGATAGCTGATGATGAGCTAAACTGTAGATATGATGTTTTTATGAAAGATCTATTTTCGTACAGAACCGGTCGAACTAAGGCACGATCTATCATTCATATCATACCGATTCGCCTTAAAGATATCCGTATTGTGCTATACTTTGATCATTGGCCGACCATGCCGAGGACGCATTTAGTGTTCAGGATGGGGATTTTGGAGAACTCCGAATCGGGATGGAGGGGGCTTTGCGAATATTTCTACTTTACAGGCGGGGTATATTTGAAAGAACGCGTAGGTTGCCGGCCCTTCTTGATCTGAGCTGCGTGATTTGGATCCGATGGCCACGATTGGCACTTGCACTTCACCATCTCAATCGCACTGCCACACGGACCAAGCCCACAGCAGTAGTAAATAGTAACTCTCACAGGATCTCCTACTCCATGGACCAATCCCGCGGTAGTAGTAACTGGTTCCTCACAGGACCTCCTCCATGGACCAAGCCCACAGTAGTAACTGGTTGCAACTGATTCACCTCCTCCATGGACCAAGCCTATGAAAGTAGTCCTACAACTGTACTGGTCGTAACGCATACTGGAACTCACAGGCCTCACCCCTGTTCCCAACCTGAACCGCCACTCACCATCGGAGAGCCCCTGGGTCTCCCTACTCCTCCCGAACGGTCAAGTGCAGTATTAGACCCTGTTTGGATATTTGGAAGACTATTCAGGCCTCTAACCATTCTAAGGGGGCGTGCTATGTGTGCCTCTATCCAAGAGGTCGAAGGGGTTCATCTCTATATAGAGAGGCTATCCTCATGTGTGCTATGTGCAAAGGAGAGACTTGTGTGATGGTTGATATACAGGCAGGGAATTCAGGCCATAGTTGGAAATCGACTCAATATGAAGGCCCAAATTGAATGCAGATCGCACTGTTCAGGACTCATACATGCTTGGTTTTCCAGGCCATCGTTGGGTTCAGCCTTAGAGCGGTAGAGATAATAGTGGTTTATAATATATTTTTATATTATTTATAGATAGTATTAAAAATGATTCATATAGTAGATTATTTATATAATTATTTGTAACAGTCTTTCGATCATTAATAGATTGTCTATATAATAATACACAAAATATAAAATTACATATAAAATTGTATATTAAGTCATAGACAATAGATATCTCTTTTCTTATTTCCTGCTATCGATATCATCTAAAATTATACGTAGCAGGGTGGTACATACACCTTACGTGTAATACTGTACATCTCTTATAAGTCGACGAACGGGCGGGTACCTCTTACCGTGTGAACGACAGCTACCTCTCTCGGAGCAAACAGCCCCACGCCTTCGCCGTCGCCTCCTCCCGACTCCCACCGCAGTGCACACCACTCCAAGAAAACCACCCATCTTGCTGCGGTTTACGCGAGCCTGCCTGGGCGCTGGTGCGCGCCGATGATCACGTTCGCGGACCTGACGGAGCCGGCGCCCGTCGCCGAGCGGTGCGTGGACCGGCAGCTGTGGCTCGCGTGCGTGGGCAGCATGTGCACCGTGCCGCCGGTGGGCTCCAGCGTGTACTACTTCCCGCAGGGCCATGCCGAGCACGCGCTCGGCCTCGGCGCCGGTGCCGACCTCTCGGCGGCGCGCGTCCCGGCGCTCGTGCCCTGCAGAGTCGCCAACGTGCGGTACATGGCCGACCAGGACACGGACGAGGTCTTCGCCAGGATCCGCCTCGTCCCGCTCCGCGCTGCGGACGTGGAGGCCGAGCTCGAGGATGATGGCCCAGGCGCCACCGACGAGGAGCAGGAGAAGCCGGCGTCGTTCGCCAAGACGCTGACGCAGTCCGATGCCAACAACGGCGGGGGGTTCTCGGTGCCGAGGTACTGCGCCGAGACCATCTTCCCGCGGCTTGACTACGCCGCCAACCCGCCCGTCCAGACCGTCGTCGCCAAGGACGTGCACGGGGCCGCGTGGAAGTTCCGGCACATCTACCGGGGCACCCCGCGCCGGCACCTGCTCACCACGGGGTGGAGCGCTTTCGTGAACCAGAAGAAGCTCGTGGCCGGCGACTCCATCGTGTTCCTCCACGGCGATGGCGGGGAGCTCCATGTCGGCATCCGGCGCGCCAAGCGCGGGTTCTGCGGCGCCGGCGAAGGAGGCCAGGAGGCCTCCATTCCTGGGTGGGATCAGTACGCGGGCCTGATGCGAGGCAATGTGAGCCCGTGTGGGGCCGCCAAGGGGCGCGGCAAGGTGCGTGCGGAGGACGTGGTCGAGCTGGCTAGGTTGGCGGCAAGCGGGCAGCCGTTCGAGGTCGTGTACTACCCGCGCGCGAGCACGCCGGAATTCTGCGTGCGCGCGTCAGCGGTCCGCTCGGCGATGCGGGTTCAGTGGTGCCCCGGGATGCGGTTCAAGATGGCTTTCGAGACAGAGGACTCGTCCCGGATCAGCTGGTTCATGGGCACCGTCGCCGGCGTACAGGTCGCCGACCCCATCCGCTGGCCGCAGTCGCCGTGGCGACTTCTTCAGGTACTACAACGCGAACAAATCCAACAGTTGCTACTATCTCCTCCTACTGGTGTTGCGTTCCCTGCTAACTCTTCTTGAATTGGCAACTGCACAGGTGACCTGGGACGAGCCGGACCTCCTGCAGAACGTGAAGAGGGTGAGCCCGTGGCTGGTCGAGCTCGTGTCGAGCATGCCGGCCATCCACCTCGCCTCCTTCTCGCCGCCGCGCAAGAAGCCCCGTATTCCGGCGTACCCGGAGTTTCCCTTCGAGGGTCAGCTCCTCAACCCGGCGTTCCCCCCGAACCCACTGGCAAACGGCCACTACCTCCACCACAATTACCACCACAACCAGAGCAACCATCCGTCCTTCGTCCCCTTCCCGGACGGTAGTGCTCCTGCAGGCATACAGGGAGCCAGGCATGCGCAATTTGGTCCATCAATATCAGATCTCCACCCTACCCACCTGCAGTCGAGCCTCATGTACCAGGGGCTCCGCCGTCCCGATCATGTCAGTCCCACCCCTATCCCACCAATAATCAGCACTGACCTAACCATCGGCAGCCCACCGGTGCGCGAGGGCATCTCGTGCGCGCTGTCCATCGGCGCCAAGAAGACCGGCGACGTGAAGCCGCCGGGGCTAGTGCTATTCGGACAGACAATACTAACCGAACAGCAGATGAGCCTTAGCAACTCGGCCGGCGTGACCTCCCCGGCGGCCACCGGGAACAGCTCGCTCAACTGCAACACCGAGAAAGGCGTTAATGTCTCGGAGGGCTCGGGCTCCGGGGTCATTCAGAACAGTAGTCCGACCGACAACACATCGTCGGAGAGATTGCAGTCGTTCAGGGACAACAGCCAGATTTCCGAGTTCGGGCTGGAGCCCGGGCAATGCAAGGTGTTCATCGAGTCCGACACTGTCGGCCGGAATCTCGATCTCTCGGCGCTGAGCTCGTTCGAGAAGCTCTACGGACGCTTGTCCGAAATGTTCTGCGTTGACAGTGCGGAGCTGAGGAGCCGCGTTCTCTACCGCGGCGCTACCGGCGAAGTGAAGCACCCCGGCGACGAGCCCTTCAGGTGAGAGCGCATCAACAACTTATGCCAAGTGCCGACGTGTGTGTTTCACTTGTAAAGAATCACATCAACATTGAACTGATGCACAATGCTTTTCCTCTCCATTTCAGCGAGTTCATCACGTCGGCACGGAGGCTTACCATACTAACAGATGCCGGGAGCGATAACTTAGGGAGCTAGAGAGCAACAACAGAACAAGCCAACCGCGAGTACAGCCGAATGAGCTATGGTTTTGTATTAATTTCCGTTCTACGTTCCAAGTCTGCAGAGCTTTCACGATCGAAAGCTCCTACGCATTGTCCAACCAACTAGGCAATTCTCCCCGCCTACCCTAATCCATGTAAGACACGGGGATAATCGTATCTTGTTCTTTTGTATCCTTCATCATCGTCGTCATCATCACCAGCATGTACTTCTTGATTCCCGTGTACGATGCAAATCCTGTGACCGTCCAGAGACTTGAATGCACCCTTTGGTCTCGCTCCAGGCCATTCGAGCGGTGTACTGGCCGTGGCCAAGGGGCGGGCGCAGCAGCAGAGCAGCGGCACTGCGGCAGCATGCAGATGCAGGCTTCAATGTAATGTGTGCTGCTGGATATCATTACAACAGCGCTGAGCCATTTCTGAACCCGTGGCCTCAGCTCCAGGCGATACTCTTGTTCTCTTGCCTGCTCGCCTGGATGAGCTCACCCATAAGATTGTATCGTGTTGCGTATCCCGCGGCCTCTCAGGCATAAATGCTTCAGGGGTTCTGTCCTTTTGATCCAGGGGGCTTGATGCTTTGCTTAGCTGAAAAAGGGCTATTGCTCGAGGCCGACACCTCGGCAAACAAGAGGGTCACAGTGCCCGGATTAGCGACTGCCCCTTTCATTTGCCAATCTCACCTGCGGACAGGGATTCCCTGCAGTCAGTCGTTGGATCGAGGCAGCGAACGGTTCGAATTGTTCAACAGCGCATTGTTACAGTAACTTGATACATTAGTTGCTACAGTACAAATCGGTACGCTACTTTGCTATCGTGTCCTAGAAAAATCTAGAGCACTAATTTTAGATTCAACAGAGGAATAGAGACTATTTAAATTGTAGTCCCTATACCACTGCAGGAATCCCTGTCCCTCACCTGTACTACATCAACATTGGTCCACAGATAAGGCCGGTGCGTGCCTATACCTGATGGTTGGGTTTGTTGCTTTGCGCTGATGTTTGCCGACTCTTGGACACTTGCTCGGTTCTGTTCATCAATTGCTCTCTCTCTCTCTCTCTCTCTCTCTCTCTCTCTCTCTCGACACACACAGTTGAAAATCAAGATTCAGCAAAGCTTGTCAATGACAGCCCCGGACACCGAAGTCGCATCACACGCCCAAAGCTTAATTTGGACCGTGTAGTCATCTACCGGATAGAACGGCGATTGCAACACTAGCTTGTTTGGTCGCGGTTTGCTTGTCCGGCTGGACTACGTGAATGTCATCTCCTGTCCCTGGAGGGAGCCTGTAGCTAGATGCAAGGCTTTGTTTAGTTGCCAAGTTACCACAGGCCACGAGTTTTTGCTTGCCATCACGGGACGTTGTCCCGTCCGGCCCTGTCGCTCTGAAAGAATGTTTACACCACTAACGACAGGGGTACTATGTGATCGCACGCTTTTGCCGGACAAGTAGCTGTCTTGTGCATTTTTCACTCACGTATGATAACGATCATGGGCTTCGACCACTGTTATACCATGGAGCTGTGTATTTGAGTGATTCTAGCAAATAAAAATATCTGGATAGTGTTTATCAAATTCCATAGAGAAGGAAGTTTATAGGCATCTACAATATACCACTGAATAACTACATGATCTATAATATGCCATTTATTATAAGACTAACATGTGAGGCCTAGGTCATATGTGAGTCAAAAATCAATAATATGTTATGAGAAATTTTATGGTGCGTTTTACTGGTAGTATATAATATGTAGTAGAAATTGTATCTAATTGTTGATTTGTTAAAAGTGTTCCTATTATTCTACGACCAGATGAAGTATAAGTAAACTTTAGTTAATATGATCCATTAGATTAAAAAGGATGGACGGTTTATATTTAATCTAGTACGATATAAAAGAGCTCATTATTATAGACAAAAAGTTATTCAGATATGTAAATGATTACCTCTAAACCAAGCCATCGGTGATCGGTGATGGGTGCAGAGAATAGTGCGAGTCAAGGGACAGGATTAATTAGTTTTGCTAGTTTATGACTCCATCTGGACTGCAAGTCTGCAAGTTCCCAATTTCCCATGCTCTGTGGCGCAACGCTGGGCATTTCTAAATGCCGTCTTAAATGTTTTCTCATGTTGGGATTGGCTAAGCTTGCCTGTCCAAGCGTACGGGGACGATTTATTTGACTAGGGTTTTTTAGAGGGAGCTAGGTCGGTAGTGTGGTAGTAGATCTGATGCGTAACTTCAATTTGGAGCAAATTCATGATAAGTCGCGCTTGTTTAAATTATGTCCACTCAACAACTGCTGATGCATGAGGTAATAATTCCACTGCTACAGAGCGAAATATTTGTCCATGTGTAGTAGGCTTCTTGGGGAGTGCTTTGGCTACAAGATGTGAGCGTGTGTGTAGCAATCAGAGTACGGGCTTCTGACTGATCCTTATCACTTTTGCTAATCTTTTTCTCGTTTGATTTCAGATAGTTATGATTATGCTTGCTTGTCGGCGCCCATGCCATAGCCATTAACTTTTGCGTCCTCTTTTTCGCCTTTTCGGAAAAAGGAATGGAGGCGAGCATCCGATGAATCACATCCGAAACGAGCCATCCTCTTCCCTTAATTTCAAAAGAAAAATCATATCGACAGGCACCTTTTTAGCCCTGGACTGCATGCACTCGATCTCCCGGTTCATCTCGTCGAATACGTGGGCTCGCAGGTTGCAACGAAGACCAGTAACTTCAGTACAGTACAGTTCTACAACCACGGACAGACAGGCACACTTTACACATGCATGGTAACGCGTATGGCGCCGTCGTCAGAACGAGAACGTGGACAACAGAGCTTCAGAATTGCTAGCCGCTGCATGCACAGCTCTGCACAGCAGCAGCTAGCCATAGCCTCATATAGCCATAATTGAGTACCGGTGCTTACATTGCTACTGGAGCCTGGAGGAGTACATTGCAAAGAAAACCCCACAGGCCACAGCATTTGTGGCTTTGCTCGATAGGTTCAAAGTCCTCTTGCTTTTTCGATCACACCATGGTATTGGCAGTTCGCGTCTTGGTGCCCGTGAGGGTCCGGCCATGCATGAAACGCCAGCAACACCGTAAATACAAGAGAAAAAAAAGGAGACAGAGACGATGCGAAACAGGTATCGGTGTCGGTGTGGTGTGGTGTGGCGCGAGTTGACGCGGAGCGTCCGGCCCCGGCGTTCCGGGCGCGTGCGGTGGAGTCAGTATGGTACTATCCGCAGAAAAATCAAATGGGCGCTCCATGATCCAAACATGACGTGAGAGACAGAGAGAGGGGGGAGTAGTAGAATAACGAAAAGTCAACGGGGTCAAGAAGTCAAACACTATTAGGGGAGCAATCGGACCAGATTCACAGTCGGATATCGCTATTTTCGTATACGAAATCATATTTTTTTGTCGGATTCGCATAGTCCCGGATACGAATACGGCACGGATAATATCGGCCGCGGATTTGAATCGAATACGGAGCGGAATCGATACGGTACCGGATAATTTTTGTCGGATCGCGCAAAAATATATACCACATAAAGCACACATATAGCTAAACAGAAGACTAACTACTTTTCAGCTTACATCACACACAAAGAAGGTAGATGAAAGCAACAACCAAAAGACTAAATGCAGACAACATGGCTAGCTATACATATACTGACGTCTAAGGGCCTGTTTGGTAGCCTGCATGCGCGCGGCCTGGTTCGATGTATGCATTGATCGTACACGAGATCGTGTTTGGTTGCCTGCATCGCATGTGCGCGGCCTGGCTCAACGCATGCAACGAAGGCCAATTTAGCACTGCACGCCTGCACGCGCAGATACACCATGCGCGGCCGTTTCCCGCGGGCCTGGCTCGCGTGAGCCAGGCTCCGCGCGTGCAGGCAACCAAACAGGCCATGCATGCATGTGGTTGTACACGTAATAGCAGTACACCGAAGTTACTCGTAACAGTACACCCACTGAGTTCAAGATTTGGTCATGTGTGCTATATATGTGTGTGCGCGCGCAACTAAAATATATTAATATTACTTGCACATAAAATTGAATAATGTTCAACATTAATTATATAGAAATTTTATCTCCACATCATATATATTGTGCCCAAGTACATTGTGAGCATATCATAAAAGTTCTTTCAGCAAACACCATTGCATTGTTGGGATTTTTTTTTAGGTTAAAGTTTCAAAGACTGAAGTTGCATTTTTGCAGTAAGAATGAGTTAAGCTGTGAATTGAAAACTCATTTTATTGCACAAAGAGGAGAATAAACAAACATCTGAAGTCATGTATGTAGGTGAATATCCATGGTTGCAGAAAAACGGTTTGAAAGAGATTTGAAACGATCATACAACTTCTTTGTTTCCTCATTGAACATTTCCATTATAGCATTTCTTGTAGTTGTGCGACACTTAAATGAAAAACTAGAGCGCAAAGACTTGATGAAGTCAACAAAGAACTCATGCTCAACCATATTAAAGAGATATTCATGCATAACAAGTGATAAATGCCACTTCTTAAGGCTAGTATCAGCATCGAACCTATATGTCCGAACATTGGCAGTACTATCTTCACCCTTTTCTAGTTTGATTAGTTATTGTCCAGGAGTTATAAAATGTTTGTTTCTCAAATGATTTATAAAGCATGATGTGCTCCTTGTTGTCTCACATCGGGCTTTGTAAGTACATTTATTGCATCTAGCCCAATGTTCCTTTGTAACTACACCATTTGAATATGTTTTCGTTACAATATCCTTGGTGTAGTGCTCCCATATCTTGGAGATGGACTTCTTTTGCCTCTTGCTAGAAGGCTCATTTTCGCCGGTGATATCACATTCAGGTTCAGCTTGAGTTCCTTTGGTTTCAGATGCATGAGCCGTTCGCGCTACTAATGCATGATCACTCGGTGCAAATAGACTTGTACCAAGTGTGGGTTGTGTGGCAGTAGGTGACGCTCCAGTAGTTGCGCACACATTTGCGCTAGAACTACCAGACTCCATCATAAAAAGACACAATCATTAGTTAATTGACAGAGACATGGTTAATTGACACCATCACATGCATGCTTTGAGTTCCTTTGGCTTCAAATGCTTTCATTGTTTTAATATTTGTTTATTATACCCTTTGTTTGCTGTTCTCAAGTAACCATGCAGCCGATGATTCAAGGTTTGGGTGTAGTAGTTTTGATATAAGTACAATGTAGAATTTGCAGTGTTTTACGTCTTACTGATGAGTACAGAGTGAACTTACTGTTGTAAACTTCGTACAACTTTCAGATCAAGTTCATAAGCATTGTGGATTGGTAGCATGCAAATTGGTCATTAATTCTCTCTATTAAGTTGCTTCGTATTGCTGGTACATCTTTTTCAAGGATTCATCTGATGGCAACTATATTAGATTCTTTTGTTGGGTTATGCATCCAAAAGATTCAATAGATGGTTACGGAGGAGGCAATTCTAATACTGGGAGTTAAAGAAGAGTTTACAGATCTACAGCTAAAAATGAAGCAAATACAATGTTTTATTAGTGATGCTGAGCAGAGGAGTATCGAAGACAAAAAGCCCTGGATCAATGTTTTATAAGGTCTAATCTTTCTGCTACAACAAGAAGATTGATTCCCACTTGCTAGCCAAACAAGTAGACATGTTACTTGCAACAGCAAGGCATGAGATGATAAGATCCTCATTTGATTAGTCTATTAATACTATTATAGATAAGATCTCATAGATCCATTCTCAAATCTCCAAATGGTTGATGTGCATCAGTATTCTAGACAAGCATCAGTACAAGAATGGAAGAACCTGCTCGGCTGATGGCGCCTGCCTTCTAGGTTCTACTTGGCTAATGGTGCTTAGAGGGTGGAGGCGAGAGGGGATGAACCGATGAGGTAGGGGTGGAGCCGTGAAGGGTGGTGGCCGGATAGCAGAGGTAGGGGCGGAGGGCGCCAGGAGGCCCAGGATGGGTGGAGGGCAAAGACGGGAAGGTGGCGGCGGGACTCGGGGCCAAAGGGCAGCGGGACTCAGAGCGGAGGGCACCGGGAGGCCCATGATGGCTTAGCGATCGGGGGAGACGGGGCTGCTCGGTGCTTGCCGCTCGGCAACTAGAGATTGGAGACGCCAAAGACCGGCTGGCAGTTAGGGTTAGACGTATAGTGGAGATAGGGGAAAGTCGGACGGGCGTATTTATGGGATTAGCCCTGGTCGAATATCCGATTAAAACTATCCGAATATATCTTAGAAAAGATTCGAAATATCATGATCCGACAGATAGTATTATCCCGAATCCAAATCCAAATCCGAAAAAAAGTATCCGAAATCGATACCGAATCTGAAAAAATTATCCGAATCCGATTCGAACATATCCGGGCAGTCGGTTGGAAATTATCTGATCCGATTAAACCCCTAAACACCACCCCCTTGCGGTGGGGACGGCGTGGCACATTGCAACATGCCCTCGGCCCTCACTTCACCTGGCTATATCAGGGCGCTCACAGAGTCATAGTGCACAACAATAAAGTTGTACATGGTGTCTTTCACGTCAGTAATAGATATAACTATCTCAATACATGATATCTATTAGTGAGTCTAAACAATAAATAATCATCAACTCTCTCTCTCCCTCCTCCCCTTTCTTGTTTCTCCCTCCTATTTTCTCTCCTCATCAGTCACCACCGACTACGCCGCCGCGCCTCCTCGAGCACTACCTCCCTTGCCCCTCATCCTCATCCCCGAGCACCCTGTCCTTACGATTCCTCCATCATCTCCGCCATCCCTGAGCACAGCCAGCTAGATCTACTCTGGCGGGCACGCGATGCCCAAGGTGCGCGACCAAGTCACCCAAGATGGTGAGCCTAGTTATGTGCGTGGAGGCCTATACGAAGGCGATGACCATCATGCAGCATAGCTTCACAACATGTGGAGCTTCAATGCTGATCTACCTCACCTTGCAGCCGTCTTATCCGTCCCCTCCGAGCTCCGATGCCGATCTAACTAACCGTTGTTACCTTCTCTATCTCCAATGACAGCGGTGCTTCCCAGATCCGATTGAGTCCAGCCTAGATCTAACCAGAGATAGAAAGTGGTGTGGTGTCCATGGCGGCGGTTGTGGGGCAGCGATAATGGGTGTGACAGTGGCCATGGTAGGTAGCAATTGTGCAGCGACTACGGACATGGGCTTCGACTGCAATTCGGTGGTGGAGATATAAATTCTTCCCCAATGCAAGATTTGGTTGCTTCTTCTCGGTTGGATTTTATGCCCAGGTTGTACCTCTGGGAAGTCTCTCTCCTACTTAATTTTTCTTCACATTTGTCGATGTTCAAGACACAAGGTCTCTAGATCGAGATTATAATAACAAGAATTGGTTGTAAGCCTTTAGGATCAAAGATTACGAAAGGTGGGAAGATAATTGCTTCTTTATTAGCCAAATATCTTAACAGAGTACAAGGTTCTGAATTGTCTACAAATTACAGATTTAGGATTAGAATTACAATAAGCATGCTTCTCTATTTATGCAGAGTGAAGGAGTGGCTGTTGTTTCTTCAGAAAGGTGTCTTCCCTTCAAAATGTATCTATTCACGGGAGATAGCTTCTGATTAGTTATAGTACCTGTAAACAAACTATTCACATGTTGCTCTATGCGGTGGCAGCTACCTACTCTGACCAATTCAGCTGGCCGAGGATGGTGAAACACTGGTCAGGGTGAACCAATGTAATAATAGAGTATGTCATAATATTGGTCGGAAATCTAACCATGCAACTGATCGTGGGCTTTATTGGTTTGAGTCGTAACCATGTATTTCGATGATAGGCTTTATCTTTCTTTATGGCCCTTTTCTTATAAGCTCAAAACAGAGTACAAACTTTTAATCCTCATCAACATCATCCTCCTTCCTATGTTGACACCATAAGAAACGGTATAGATAAGAGAATTTGGAGTGCGCTTACATGTCTAGCAATAAAACATCCAATTTTTTGACTGTTGGATCTAACAACACCACCATCCGATCAAACTCATTACGGGATGGCTAACTTCTAGTGGATTCGGATTCAATAATGGTAGCAACCCAGAAATGAAAATAGATTAATATCCAAGCAGTGCTTCTATGCTTTTTCTCTTAATACAAGTTGCACAAATCTTGAAGAAAGCGAAGGGGTAAGTAATCACCATCTATCATTCATTCATGCTTTAAGATTTTTGCAACTTTAAAAAAGAAAAGCATAGAAGCACCTCTCTTAATATCCATTTGTATCACCTAGTCCCCATTTTTTGTTGTATTGGTGTGATGATCTCGTGACCCTAGCGTGCGGCCCAAGCAAGTGCCCCCTAGATGGGCTCACATGCCAGCCATGAGAAAGTTTATGAGCAACACAATCCTCACCTCCTGGCCAGTAGCAAGTCCGGCTGAACACCGAAAACTTTCCTGATGTAGACCCCTCGCTTCCCACACCCCCTCCCTCCCTCTCTCTCTCCCCCTCTCCCCATCCCGACCTATATATACAGGAAGTCTTTTCCATACTCCCAGGAGTACATACTCCCCCCTACAATATACTACAAAAACAAATGTGTTATACTTTTTTTATTACTTTTAGTATACTCCAACAATAATTCTAAGATACTCCATTGAGACATGGTTGAAAATTTTCATCGAAGTCCTTTTTTTTTTTGCTAAATACCTTTTTCCATATGTAAAAGGAGTATATAAACAAATTATGTTGTAAAGAGTGGACTTTGATGAAATTTTTCATGAAATTTACTTTGGAGTAAGTTATAAATCAGTATTAGATTACACTCAGAAGGATAAAGAAGTATAACAATATCATTTAAGCGGTATACTGAAGGTGAAGGTACGCACTCCCAGGAGTATGAAACCATTTTCATATATATATATATATATATATATATATATATATATATTCTCCATCACGTCAAGATAATCCTCTCTCCCCTCTCTTCTCTCTCTCTCTCTCTCTCTCTCTTAATGAAAATGTTCGCTGCAATGAATTTTTTCTCTTCTTTGTCTTCTTTTGCTGATGTATTGACATGTCAACTTTTTCCAACAGTGAAAAGTTAACTGCATCCTTTACATGGTAGGTACAAGAGGTGGGCATCGGACAAGGCTTTTTTGGGCCAACACATAGCACGATGGGCATGACTTGACTCGCATCAAATAGGCCATGTCGGCCCTACCAACTAGGCACGGTGGGTGGCACGGCACGCTCAAATTGGCTGTGCTCGGACCAGCACGGCATGCCACAGTGGTGAGCATGCTGCGACATAGCCTATCCTATCGTGAAGCGCCAGCACGTGCATGACACAGCACACGCTGCCAGTGGGTAGGGCACGCGGCACGACGGTAGGGGCTATGGCTCACAGGCGCCATGCCCAGGGCCACGCCCGCACATGCTCACTCGTGGCGCGGTAAGGGGAGGGGAGACTTGAAAGAGGCATATGCTTACCTGGTGACCGACGCCTCACTGTGACACCCTTGGTGCTCGAGCTCGCCTGCTAGACCACACCACGGAGGTTGTGCGGAGAGAGAGGGAGAGTGAGATAGAGGGAGGGACCCGGTTGGCCACACGCAGGCGGAGGGAGGTGCTGGAGGGGGCGTGGGGGTGGCCAGAGGGGGACGTGAAGGGGGTGGCCAGGTGAGGAGATTGAGAAGGGGAATGAAGGGGAAGGGAAAGGGAAGGGAAGGAAGAAAATTGGAAGGAAAAGGAAAAGGGGAAGAAAAGAAGAAAAAAGAAAAGAAAAGAAAAGAAGGGATGGAGCAGGATTTCCGATGACGAACCCAATTTTTGTTTGCGTGCGGCCAAGAAGTTGCACACGGTAAATTTATGCATTCTCGATGCTTAGAGAGAGAGAGAGAGAGAGAGAGAGATGGGGGGAGAGGGGGAGCGAGAGAGATAGGCAAGAGAGAGAGTGTGTGTGAGAGAGACAGAGAGAGGCAAGAGAGATTGGGAGAGACGGGTGAGAGAGAGAGGGGGGAGAGGGGGAGTGAGAGTTGAGAAATATTGAGAGAGATGGGCAAGAGAGAGAGAGTGTGTGTGTGAGAGAGAGAGAGACAAGCAAGAGATGGGGAGAGATGGGTGAGAGAGAGAGGGAGAGAGTTGAGAGAGGAAGCAACACGCAAGATAGTGAGAGAGATTGAGATAGATAGGCGAGAGAGATTGAGAGATGAGTACGAGGGAGGGAGAGAGTAGAGAGAGGAAGCAACATGCAAGGGAGAGCTGAGAGATTGAGAGAGATAGGCGAGAGAGGGGAGAGAGCTGAGAGAGAGTGAGAAAGATGAACGAGAGAGAGAGCAACTTCTTGAAGCACCATGTACTCACGTAAGCACTACAACTTCACTCAGTACCTATTTAAGAATGAATAAATTTAGTTCTTTTTTTCCAATATTTGTGTCCACTGCCTCAGCACCATGCGTTTTCAGCTCTTTTTCTCTCATCGCATGACATGAAACTGACATGAATCACAAATGAACCATGCCTAGGCTTGTCGAAGAGTCGAAGACAAGCTAAACTGTGGCGGCATGGTACACGGCCTAATGGGCCCATGCCGTGCCGATCCAGCACGATGCCTACTTTTAGACTGGGCACACTTGGCATGAGCAACTCGCAAAACCGCCAAAGATTACTATGTTTGCGTTAAAGCTATACTAGTATTACAACTCCACGGTCCACAATCATGTATATAATGGACTGAAACAACTCAAATAGATCTAAGTGCAAATCAATATGGTTTTCGAATGTACAAATAATTCATAATTCTACTGGATCAAAGCAATTTCAAACTCCGAGTTTTGCCACGCAAGCTAGGCTTTGTCTATACCGAAACTTCGATGGACAAGCCTCCTCCGGTCCTCCCCTAAGAAAATCAGTCAAATACAACTGTTCTCATGTGTGTACGCATCAGAACCAAGGAAAACAACTACACAACCAAATAAAGGGCCCCATGCTAACATGCAACCTCACCAATGTGACAAACAACATGGGGGCCAAATTTCAGCTATACACAATCTCATGGGGGCAAATAGTAACAAAAATAGACGGCGAGCTCCTTGTTTTCAGTGCCCAACGTAAACAGATAACCATAAACAGGTGCGACCAAGGATTCAAATTTCGTACTCGGACCCTATCTCAAAGGTAGCCGAAATTCAAAATCTCGGTGAGATCTCGGAATTTCAAACAAAATCTGGACAAAATCCAAAAACTAAATTTCAAATCTGGTCATTTTTCAACTGAGAAATTCGAGATTTCGGTCGAAATTTTTGAGATTTTGGTCCAATTGAACCGACCGAAAAATGGTAAAAAACATGTCAAAATTTTTTGTGGATGAACTTGACCCTAAATCCAAGCAAATACGGCCAACAAAATTAAAAATCCAGTGAAAATACCCAAGATTTTGACTGAAATCACCGAGATCTCGCCGAGATTTGGATGGGTACTGTAGCGTTTTAATTCTTATAATTTTTTTTTACCCGACCGAGATTTAGGATCTCGGAGGGGTCCGAAATCCAAAATCTTGGCCGAGATTTCTGAAATCTCGCCAGGATTTGGATCCTTGGGTGTAATCCACGCTACAATAAACAAGCTCCAGTGACCCCAACAAGGGCCTGTCACTCATGTCCTCGTTGTTTAGGTAGGTTGTGTTTGGTTTGCATTTGTTTGCTCTTCACAGAATCACAAGTACTCCCTCCGGTCACATACAGACATGGTTCAAAATCTCAGATTTCGCCTCTTTCCTTGATATTTCAAATCCCAACAAGATAAAAAAAAATTTTTAAAAAATCAAATTACTATAATATTTTTTAGAAATCTCAATAAGATTTCAGAAAAATTTAACAGATTTAAACTTTTTTGACTGGATTTGTGTCAATACGTCTTAAGAATGTCATCTTCCATGAAAATTTGTTAAAAAACTGAATTTTTGAGATGTTTTATAAAATAACAAAAATATTGTCAGTTTTTTGTAAAAATGTACAATCTTGATCATGCTCTAAAAAAATCTCTGATACCATATTTATAAGTCTAGTATTGTACATAAAATTTTTCAAAACAATTAAACTTTATTAGTTATCTTATAAAAAAAATAAAAAAATAGGAGAAATATAAATGAGATAGTAACTTTGTCATAATTTTATAAATTGGTTCAAGTGTGATCATGATCCAAAAGTTTTAGGAGAGATTAAGAATTACCTCAAAACCCTTACATAAAAGTTTCAAAAATTCTAAATCTATTTTGGTTACTCAATCAAATCATGATCCAAGTTTTTATTTGGAAAGTACCACTTTTAGAATTTTTGAAAATTTATGCTTCATCATAATCTAAAAATTTAATGGGAACATTAGTGATGCATCAGGACTGTCCACAAAAATTTTCAAAATTTTATAAAGTAGTTTGAATCATTTTTCATTCGGTTCAAATTTGCTGGTAAGATTTTTATCAGGACAGTAGCACTGTCAAAAATTTTAAACATTCCTCAGGCTTGATCATCATTTGAAAATTTAATGAAAATATTTGTGATGAGTCAAGATTAGGCTTTTATCAGGACAGTAGCACTATCAAAAAAATTTAAAATTCCTAAGGCTTGATAATCATCTAAAATTTTTATGAAAACATTAATGATGCATCAAAACCATCCATAAATTTTTCTAAAATTTTCTAATATGGTTTAAACTATTTTTCGTTCGGTTGAAATTTGCCGAGATTTTGGCAATTTCGGCCAAGATCTCGAAAATCTTAGTCCAAAAAAAAATCCGGATTTGAATTTTTCTTTTTGGATTTTGTCTAGATTTCTATCTTCTCCTAGGTATGACCCAAAACCAAAATTTAAAACCTTGCATACAGGTATTGTTTTGGATATAAATACAGTTAGTTTTTTTGAATTTTAGCTATCAATGTTTTTTTAAATATGAAGAAATCCATATAACACATCGAGCTTTAATCAAAAGTCTATCTAGCACTCTGAACTATGAAACCATATATTTTACCCTCCTAACTTTACCATCTAATTCGAATAACACCATGACTTGATTTCATATAGTGATTTTGCTAGGTAGAATGACACATTGGCAAGTTAGATCAATGACAACTGGGCTCAATTGGCCTTCTCCCCTACTAAGCTCCCAGTCATGTTTCCATGGTTGTAGGCCCTTTTACCTCCATGCCTTTCTTTTTTGATTAGGAAGAGAAGTCTCTATGAGTCTCATCTGTTATTCACCTAAATTTGATCAATGTGTCATCATACGTGAAAAAACCGTTTACTCATCATGCCACGCGGGGCAATACCACTATGCGAAGTTAGATAACTGCGTTATTTGAACCAGATTGAAAGTTCTGGAGTCAAATGTCTGATTCCATAGTTCGATGTGTCGAACGTATTTTCGAGCAAAGTTTGTAGTGTTGTATATTTTTCTTTTAAATATTTAAATTGGATACATCACATGTGTAGATTTGTCTCGAAAAATACTTTCATAATAATAATAATAATAATTGATCAAAGCTTGATATCTAAAACGATAATCGGTCCATTTATCGTGTTTATTTGACCAGCTAGGTAGATCCGGCCAGGGAAAGCCGCCGGCACTTTCTCCGGAGCCGGCTTTTAAGAGTTTTGTGTCGCCGGAGAAGAATAATTTATGGTTTAGATTTGTGTTTTCTCGCGGTAAAAGTTGCCTCGGTTGGATAGCGATTTGTGAAAGGGGGTTGAATGGAGAACTCTATTCCTGTGCACGAACGCCCTTGGGTATTGGTACTGTGCTTTCCTGGGAAGCAGCGGTGGAAGCAACTAGTTGATCAAGTGGACAGGATGCTGCCATGCCGGTGGGGCAACGGACCTTCTCATGGTTTCACAATTTTACTTTCTTCGTTTATTTTTATAAAGCTTATTTTTTTAAATAATTTTGTTTATAAACTATAAGATTTGTATGTAGATTTAATAAGACATTTTCTTATGTACATCTGTTTAGTCTCTCTTAACCATATGCATTTATTCATTACTACCCACACAATGTATATCTTTCATCTTTTAAAACAATTAAGTGAGAGCATCTAAGTCATTTTCTCTCATGTCTTTCTCAATTTCAACGTAACCTTAATTCTTGTGTACAATCAAAATACATTTTATAAAAATGAACGGAGGGAGTAACTCTTTATATTTCATCTAAATTTGACGGTATTAGTTCTATTTAACTCTTTTTACTAAATGAGTAGTGTTTCAACTTTTTTATTTAAGTTGCACAAATCTCGAAGCAAACGAAGTGGTAAGTAATCATCGTCCACCTTTCATTCATGCATGCTTTAATATTCGTACAACTTTTGAAAAATGATACATATAGCTACTTTACATCATTGTATTGTATGATTTATTTGTTACCCATTAGTTGTAATTCTTGGCTCCGCCACTCCAAGCAGAAATCCTATAACGTTTGATGCGTTGATCATGAGCCGAAAGTTTCAAACCTACAGTACAGCTATATAGTTTAATTCTTGCCAGAATGACACTATTCAAAGTCAGAATCGTGGACGGTATGTCGGGAGGCCAGCGTACTTCAGTTCTTTACTGCTTGGGGATCACGTACAGGCTTTATTATTTGCATGGGACATGTTGACCGTGAGACGCTACTCTACTTCATTTTGGTTCTGCAGATTGTTCAGCTGGGCCGCAGAGAGGACCCGAGATCCTCCTTTGAAGCCTATTTTGTACGTGTAACGTGGAAGGCGGATGGACAACTTCCTCTCTGAGAGACAGAGGCAGAGCGTATCTTGGGGCAACTGAATTTGATTTCTTCATCTTGCAAAGCTGACCAAGAATCAGCACAAATGCAGCAGAACATATAATTCTCCAACAATTTTTTCTTTCTAGGAACAATCCTATAAACGTAGCATCTTCCGATCCCAAATAGAAGCGAAATAAGCCACCGGCCTAAACCATGGAGATCGAGGTCAGAAACAACGAATTAAGAACAAAGAAAACAAGTCGGGATACTAAAATATAGCAACACAAATTCACCCCAAATTAACTTTCAGTTCGCAATTACATCAAACTTCAATTACATCTTCACCAAGCCCATCCCATCGTATAATATCAGCGGAAGTTCGGATCTATCGAACGACAGATCCTACATAGGGATCGAAGAACATGATCAGTTAGATCGATGGAGGAGGCGGCTAGCCTGCTAGTTGTAGTAGAGCTCGAGGCCCATGCCGTCGTGGATCTCGTAGTCGGCGAGGGTGATGTGGTCCTTGTAGATGGTGTACCACTTCTGGATGCGGATCTTCTCGGCGCGCGTCCCCGTCTGCGCCGCCACCAGCTTCTTCAGGTCGCCGATCGTGTCGTCCTCGTTGCACTTGACGCGCACCTTCTTCCCCAGACGGTCGTTCAGCACCACCTCGATCATCTCCGACGCCTCCCTGATCCCAATCTTTAGAAGCAACAGCTCATGAGGCGGCGAAGAGACTTGTGCGCTTCGGCGTTGCTTGCGAGAGTTTTTCTATCGAGGGCCGCGTAAAGTCGGTTCGTTTTGGAGTCGGTGGAGCCGTGGGGCTCTGTGTCAAACCGTGTATCCGACTCGCCGGCTTTTCCTCAACTGCCACACGTACGGGTTCTCACCGGCTGGGAAATTCAGCCTCAGTTCACGTTTGATGTCAATCGTCCGTATTTTTTTTACAAATACGCCGTATTTGTATTTGTATACCTTCGTATTCTTATTTTTCGGTTTATGCTCTAGATTCTCTGAGAATCCAGTTCTTTGAGAATCTAGAGCTACTTCTAAAAAACGTACGTTTGGCTAGTATATATATGTTAGTTTCAAGAAACATAAAATGGGTATTAGAAGCAAATGGATCTTGCTACCATTGGTTGTAACGATTTTATTGTATTTACGTACTACTATGTGTATTTGTACACAAATTTATGGGGTTTATTTTTGCAATTTTTTGAAAGACCATATTTATGTATAAAATTGATATGAGTATCATTTGTTTTTCTTTTATGAGAAATTAATGAGCTGTAATGTGTGACTACGTAATTCCTATCGAGATCAAAAGAGAGATGAACATCACTTGCTGTTAACTATATTGAAATTTGATGTAGTTCATATCATTGAAAAGAAAGATCCCATCCGCTATGTACAGACTCAAAATTTTCATACCATAGAAATTAAACAACATAAAAGTGTTGTAATCATGGAAAATATGAGTGCTAATAAAAGACTATTATATCATGAAAAGTATAAATGGGTGGTAACAAAATATTGCAAAGTATCACAAACATTGTATCTAAAGGTCATTTTGAGTAATGGCTTTAAGAAATAGCATATCTGGCATATCTCGATGGTACTACAGGCACAAAATTAGGATCCCGATAAAACGTACTGAAATTGAAGGATCGTTGGCGCTAAATACCCCTGAATAGTGTCCAGATATGCTAATCGAGACTAAACAGCGGAAAAAATAATTAAAACAGTACTAAACCAAGAAAATTAATCACAAGATGGGAGAGATCAAATACCAAAACCACCAATCTTTGTTGCAGGATCGTTGGCGCTAAATACCCCTGAATAGTGTCTAGATACGCTAATCGACACTAAACAACGGAAGAAATAATTAAAACAGTACTAAACCAAGAAAATTAATCACAAGATGGGAGAGATCAAATACCAAAACCACCAATCTTTGGTGCACGTAGACAACACATAATTTCTTTACATGAAAGCACTAATCTCCTCAAGATCACCTCTAATCTCTCTCCCCCCTTCTGTTTCTTTGTTGCGTCACCGCGAGCATTGCAGCAAACCACGCGCCTTGTTGGAATAGTCCCATATTGGTTGTGGAGAGGGCTTGAGCATGGTTTATAAGGGTGAGGGAGCACCACCTCATTGAGCTAGCTTTTTGGGTGGAGATGGCCCAAGAGACCTTGGCTCACTACTCAGGTTGGGCCTGACCTGGGATCCGGACGCGCTAGGTATGGCGGTCCGGCTAACAAGTGGTATCAGAGCCCAGGTGTGGCCCAGGGGGAGCCCAGGGGGCCCAGGGGTGGTCCAGGTGTGGCCCAGGTAGCCCAGGTGGTTCCTAGATAATCTCGGCCCAATGTGTGAGGGGGAGATTGTTGGAATAGTCCCACATTGGTTGTGGAGAGGGCTTGAGCATGGTTTATAAGGGTGAGGGAGCACCACCTCATTGAGCTAGCTTTTTGAGGGGAGATGGCCCAAGAGACCTTGGCCTGCTGCTCGGGTTGGGCCTGACCTGGGATCCGGACGTGCTAGGTGTGGCGGTCCGGCTAACACGCCTGTAGCAATTGTGAGCACTGTAGCAGTCGTGAACACTGTATCGTGTGGTACTGTAGCGATCGAATTACTGTGGCGCGTGGTGCTGTAGCAATGGTACTATAGCTTCGAGGCTTCCTTTGCTCGTTCCACGCATAGCCGCCTGTTCTTCGCTCGCACGCCCAGCCGCTCTTCCTTTTTTTTTCTGGAAACCCTAGTACAGACACACCTCCTCAAACTGTTAGTCTTCCTTTTTATATCAAATCATTGTTCAGCCTGGCCCGCCTAGCCGCCTGTGCTCCGTCTGTGTGCTCAGCCCACCTGGCCGCCTGCGCTCCTCGGCCCGCCTGTAACACACATGCACGTATTCTATTTCTTATCAAATCACTCAACACAAAAGTTATAACTCAACAGAAATCCCTATCGTCGATGCATGCTCACGTATGAAGTTATGGAGTCTCATGGTGGCTGCAACAATCATCTTCTGTTTGGACATTTTAAAGCTCAACATCTTGAAAATAATTCTCCATTTCATCTTCCATACACCGAATGACCTCTCAATGATGTTGCGACCATTTGAGTGCAATTTGTTAAACTTTTCTTTCTCACTACTTGGAGCAGCACCTCTCCGAAATTCAAGAACATGATATCTTTGTCCCTTGCATGGCGCTATGTAACCTGGCCTGTTCGGATAATCAGCATCAACAAGATAATATTTACCTGTAACATTGTATGCAAAAGTTATTTGTATTAACATTTAATTCCTAAACATTACACGTAAAATAAATCCACAAATAATGCAGCCAAAAAAATAAAATTACCTTGTGGAGGATGTGAAAAACATCCCTATCTACATTGAATGCATGATAAAGCACACTAGTATCATGCATAGCTCTTGGCTAACCAATACATGCATATGTGAAGCGCATGTAAAAATAGCATACCGCCATGATATTCTGAGTTGTACTTCTTGATCAACCAATATATCTAAGTTGATCTTCTGGGCCAACTGTTGCTAGGATATGTGTACTATCGATAGCTTCAAAACAGTCTTTGAAATGTGGTCATATTTTTCGATCATTTCCAATTCTACTATAGATAGTAGATAGGATCCTTTGGACACACAAATTCCTTAGACATCTTAACCACACACTTCAAAACCTCGTTAAATTTTCTACTAATTGTCTCATCATAATGCTTGAATCGGTTCTGTGCTCTTTGGTTCGATTCACAGCCACCACATATGTATAAGAAATGTGCTAATGCTTCATTTGAACTCATATTGGTAGTTGACCTTAAGTTGTTTGTACTCATCAAAAGATCATGTAGACTACAAAATATTGTAGCATTTATACGAAACATGTGGTGGCTTCTTTCGGAGTGGTCAAAGTTTCTCTAACCCAACCCATTCTACTAAGACGTGAAGTCCTAGGCTCATTCTTGTTGACTGATAATTCTTCCGTGAGGAATGAGATAATGTTCCACTACTTACATAATCTGTTGTAGCAAATAATAGAATGCAGTGAATAAAGCATCGGTAGAGCTCTAAAGTTCTTATTGAGATAATGATAGAAAAGGTAACATGTACAGGTTGTTGGACGAGCGGCGACCTTGTGAATTCATGAAAGAAGTCATTGGATGACGTCCGTATAAATATGACATTATGTTAGTGGAACCACAAAGGAAATAATGGAGGTAGATGAATACCATACAGATAGTAAATCTTAATATATAACTAGAGTTTACCACAAAGGATTAATGTTATACTTTTTTTTTCCATTTATTGGGTTGTTATCCCACTCTGTTTTCTCAATTGAATGTTTTTAACGAGCCAACATATGCACTGCAAAATACACGAGCTATGTACTCTTCTCCCTACTGATTTTTTCTCACTGGACTTTTCGAATCGAGTTTTCTTAACGAGATATAAGTTTAGCGTTAGCAAAGTATCCAACGAGGAGTGTCATAATATCTGCTCATTAAGTACAATCATGTGGACATTTTACCTAAACAAGCCCCAATATTGATTGAGGCCCAATAAGACTCATGAGGCATGTTGTCTAGTTTAGTCAGATATTGCTTTTTCTATTGACATTTGACAGGGTATGTCTTCTACCCCTATATAAGGAGGGCAGGGGGTGTCCATTGTATGCACATCCATGAGACATCAATAAAGAAAAAAAAAACGGTTGTAGGAACTACATTGTGTCTTCTTATACTTGATATTCTTGTCTGTCGGCTACGTGACCGCATGCAACAACAAATACAATTACAATCATACAGAATCCAACGTTTTATTTATGCCGAGTAGCTCCAGGGTTAAGCTGAAGCACTATCTGTTATGAGAGAACTGGATACACTTTTCTGTTATGAGTGATCGATAAACTCATAAACCCAATAAGTACAGTGTGTTTTGTTTATTTATTTTAGTGAAGGATTTGGCACAGCCATGCCCTCCACATCTCACAACCGCTTTAGAACCACACTAGAACGCATGCAATCTACAGAACATGGACGGCGGGTGGGTAAACCTGGAACAAGCACAAATATCATATACAGAAAAGTTGCTTCCAACACAGTATACAACGAGCCGGCCTTCACGCAGAGTCACGCGCGGAATCGACAGCGACGGCACTCAGGACGGAATATGTGTAAGGAGCGGTGGACTTGCCGTAGAGTGAGCACCATGGGGGCAGCTTGTCCAGGACCCTCCTTACCTCCGGTGTTATTACGTTCAAGTCTGCCCTTATCTTTAGCAAGAACTTGCGGCCTTCCTCTTCGATTGGCTTGTGGGACGCACGGGTTGAATTGCGCAGGTAGAGGTGTATCTTGAACTGTTTCGGTGAGTCCTGGCTGCCGGCAAACTGGACAATGTGCCATCCACCTACCCCGTCAGAATTGCCTCTTGGAACAATTACCCGTGAACCAGCTGAAACAAAAACACACGAGAAAGCATGAAAGGGTCAGAACACACTTGATGGCAGGTGACAAAATAAGCCGATTATGTAATCATGAAGAGCTAGACAAACGATAACTCATATGATGAAAAGCACCAACAGTAAGTATCGGCGGTACACAATCAACTCATGTTATGCATAGTCCGTTGCCCAATATAGCTTCCTTTCGTAGGCTTATTTAGGCTGACTTGTCTAGGATTTCAAGCCATCCTCTGGTAATGTTTCTCAAGTTTCATTACATTGTGAAGGATCAGCGGTCTGGAAAAGGCTACTCCATTGTTTAAAAAAATCAAAGCTCAGCACGTTCCCCTATCCCATTTGCCAATTATGTACTGTGTGTTAAGGATATAAACATTGTCTCATATAGACTGTCCATATATAGGTTTTCCTTATATAAGTTTTCCTTATTTAGGTATTGCCGCCTTATATAGGCTTTCCTTTTGTACCCTCGTGTACTCTATATATTCTGGCCATTGGCCTCATATCGAATATAACAAGTGCTATTCATAACATGGTATTAGAGCAAAGGTTACAACCCTAGTTCCGTGATTGTCTTCCGTTGTTGCCCCCGGAAGGAGCAGTCTCCACTCCTGGGGGTGGCCACGCACTTGGATCCGAGTCTGAAGTTGGCTCTCCTTGTTGCCGCCGGTCTCCCGCACCGAGAGCTCTCACTATTCAGATCCGGTCTCCTCCGCCGCTTGGATCCCATCGTCTTCAAGGTCCCGCAGTGCCTAATTGTCGGCCGACGAGTGTGGTGCCTCCGCTGCGGCTCACGCTACTGGCTCTCGCTCCTCAAGCTTCAGATTCGCGTTGCCCATGGCTGGATTCGTGGAGAATCCTTCGTTCATGTTGAGGCAGTCATCTTCTCATCTCCGCTCGTGCCGAGGAGGCGCGCTCGCCACCTGCCGCCGCTGCCTCTCGGCCGACGCCGTCCACCTTGGCGCGGCTCCTCCCGGCCTCGCCGGCGCTCATTGTCGCCGCCGGCAACGCCCGACCATCGCGCTGCCGCGCCCTCGGCTCTCCGCCTTTGCGGCCTCCAAGCCACTCGTCTCCAGGGGGCTCCGTCATCCTTCGCGATCAGTCGCGACGCCCACCGCTCGCCTTCGACCGTTGCTGCTCCATCCGCGACACCCTCCTACGGCCACCCCGCCGCTCCTCGCTGGCGCCGCCGCCAGTCGCCCTCTACTGCGACCGGCCTCTGGCAGTCGCCCAAGAGCTTTTTCCATGTTTGCCGTTCGTGCCCGAGGGCACTACTTCATCCCGATCGGACTTCAAATGCATTCAACGAGTTTTAATCCAATCCGGCTCCAATTCCAGAGCAGCTTCTGGCTTTTAGCTCCAGTTTTATCGGCTTCGGCTCTTTGGCTCTAGCTTCTTCGGTTTCATGTATCGGCTTTTCAACTCAGCTACTTGGCTCGGCTTGGCTCCTTGGTACTAGCTTTCCTTTTTAGTGCTTTTGGGCTGCCTTTCCTAGCTAATGTTTTTTTTAGTGCTACGGCTATTATTTCTTTTAGTATTTTCTTGAGTCTTCCGTTGCATCCATCCAAGTCTTTAGCATCTTATTCTGTCATCGCTCGGCTCTTTTATCGGCTCGGCTCATTCCATCGACTCCGATTACCTCAGCTCATTTTGTCGGCTTTCTTTTGTCGATTTCAAATCATTATGCCAGTCGATTTCAACTCAGCTCGTTTTGTTGGCTTCGTCGGTTTTTCTTTGTCGACTCGACTCCACCGTCGGCATTTCTTCGTCGACTCGGCCCCACCATCGGCTTTTCTTCGCCGACTTGGCCTCCTTCGTCAGTTTTCTTCGTTGACTCGGCCCTACCATCGACTTTTGTTCGACATGGCCTCCTTTGTCGACTTTTCTTCATCGACTCAGCCCCACTGTCGGCTTTTCTTCGTCGACTCGATTCTTCGTCAGCTTGATTTTTCAAGAGTTAGATGCTACGACGGCTACTTCAAGACCAGGACTTCAGATTTTTCTTATTTTAGTGTCAACCCTTTCCAAATGCAATGCTATTACATACGTCTTGCATTTGTTGGGGGTGGGGGGGGGGGTAAGGATATAAACATTGTCTTATATAGACTGTCCATATATAAGTTTTCCTTATATAAGCTTTTCTTGTTTAGGTATTGCCTTACATAGGCTTTCCTTTTGTACCCTCGTGTACTCTATATATTCTGGCCATTGGCCTCATATTGAATATAACAAGTGCTATTCATAACACTGTGAATTGTGGAGTTCCAAGGTTTTTCTTGCAAACCTATTCATTGGTTGGATATCGATTGTTTGAAGTATGAGTATAGTGCCTTCTTTTTCTCATCAGCTTAAGTTTTTTGGGGAAATAGATGGCACATAAAGTTCAGTATGGTAATCAAAGCCAAATATCCTGAGTTTGAGACCTGGTTGGTGCACTTTACAGAAAAAGGAATGGATTTTTTGCAGAAACCAACCCACAAGTTCGAGAGTTTGTAAAAAAACCCCACTAGCATATCAAATTTCGTCCGTCTCACACCCTTAAGTTTTATGTTGTTGCAAGTCCCCTAAGATTAGTTTCCCCAATGACCATTTGGCGTATGCTCGTGTCGCACTTGCGCCTAAATGTGAGTTCACATCTTAGGCTGAGGTTTGGCTATTGAAGTGTGAGTATACTGCTCACCTTTACTCAATAGCTTAGGTTTTTGGGTAAATTGGCTAGCGCATGAGATTCGGTATCAACCATAACTCTTGCTAACTCGATTTAACCTGCCAATAACTGTTAACTAAAACCAACTCAGATTACCCTAACTGACCAAGGATTTGACATCTAATGAGTAAATTTTCGCAAAATTTGCAACTCTACTAGTTAAACTATCAATTTGCCACAACTTTAAGCGAAAATTTTGAGTAGCTGCACCATTAGGAGACAAGTACTAGCAAAATTGCAACTCTGTCACATGCTAGCCCTACCAACAAGCTGGACCCACCTTTCATTCTCTAACCACTCAAACTGGGCTGTTATGGGGTACCAGCTCGGACCGTCATGTAAGCACGCCAGCGTGGCTCCGACCGAGGGGCGCCTGAGCAACACACTGACCAGTTGCCCTACTAGCTCCTCTCATAAAAGGGGAAGCCGAGTGGCACCACGAGCTCACCTCCTTCCTCTTCCTTCACTATCTTCGCCAGTTTTGCGAAATAAAGTTGCAGTTTTGCGAAATTTATTCACATCTAATTGACGGTAACCAGATGATTACCAGCATTATTTTTCGGATGATTATCACCAGTTTTTTTAACCCTAGGACATTTCCTCTATTTTAGTATACATGGTCTAATGTGCTCTCAAATGGTCTACCTACCGTACCTACAAAATCATTACTGGAAGTATGAACAGCTGTAGGTTCCTTCCTTTGAAGTTCGACTATATGTTGATTTGAAGTTCGAACATGCAAACTTAAAAAATCATTCCAAAACATATCACATGTTACTTTTTAAAAGGGACTTTGGCTTCTTTATAGCATGAAAAATTCAGTTCCCTAGGACCCCTTGCAGGAGCTTTGCCTTATGCTATAAAATTGGCCTTCTCTGTAACATTACATGAGGTAGCATTAACAAGATAAAACTGTAATCTTGGCTATGAGTACGGAAATCGAACAATAGTACAATATGTTCCTTAAATTTCCTGCCTTCACCCAAATCTACTGTGATTGAACTAACATGTAAATCATCACTTGACCTCGCACAAAGGATTTTAGCACAAACTGCCATTAACAAATTTAGAGTTGCTGGGAATGCCAATCAATTTCGGATCATTTGGAATAAGAAAGCAGTAATTAAACGCAAGCTGCCAATATGACAACTTATGTTGAGACTAGGGACAGACATCACATCTGAAAACAGATCACACTGAAAGGGCTGGCTCAAGAAGGACACGGTATACAGTTCACGAAAGATTCATTCTTAAATTTGATCATTTAATGTGCCCAGAGACTGACCTTGCACTGTGAAGTCTTGAACCTCTTGTTTGTTGATCTTGAGTGCCCAACGTGTACAATTATTACTATATAAGGATATTTCTCTTTCCTGAGTACCTCCCAGAATGGAGCTGCTTGTCACATGGAGCACTGGAACTTCTGATTCACTCAATCCACCATTGGCTGCTATAGGTCTCCGACAGTTATACTTGGCAGTGAAGGTTACAAAATCAATAGCTTCATTGCTTCCGCAAGTAAATTTGTCCCCAAGATTTTTCAGTTCTTTTGTCAACTTTCCAGGCATAGGAGAGAATATAGAAACATAAGAAACTTTACTTTTGCCATGTGCTACTCCTGTAAAATCTTCAACATGAACAACCTAAGAAAAACAAAATTCATTGATAGTTAGTAAGTTCTATATACTTACCAGAAGCAGATTGGCAACTGAAAATTTTTCAGGTGGCAAATTGATTTTTTTTATGGGCTGTTCCCATTTCCATTAATCAAAATGGAAAACATAAGTCTTTTTACATTCGAGAGATGGTGGGGGAGGAAGGGAAGGGAAAGGGAAACGGTGAAAACAAAACGATAACAGTTCTGGACATTGGCGGCACCTGCCTACATAATGGCAAATTGATTTTAGAAGTGGAAATGGATCCTAAAGTGCACTTATTCAAGGAGTAGAAGACACTTTAAACTCCAATTCCTTTTGTTCTAAAAAAGGACAATCTAATTCTTATTTGAGATGGGCTGAATGCATTAAGTACTTTTGTAAGGAACTCCAATTAGGGGGGCTCAAATTTTACCAAGTAGTTACTTGCTACAAAATTTTCATGAAAAATGTTCAATAGAACTAACATTTACAGGACGAGCAAGGTCCTCAGTGAATGCTGGGACGACGCCTGTTGATACTGAAGCCAGACTAAGAGCAAGCAATGCACCCATCAGAACCACCAAAGGCCTTTTAGCACCTGAGAAGAAGCAACTATGAAGCATCAGAATTCAGACATTCTTTTATAAAAACGACTAAACTGTAATGGCAGCATATAAATTACTTGAAGTATTATAAAACATAGTATCATGATGAAATGAACTCTAGCACACTACTACAGATATAGAAAAAGTAAATTGGCTGTAGTAAGATCAAAACAAAACAGTATCGGGCCTTCCTCTTCTTTCAATTAGTTTACAGTGCAAAACTAGGACGTCATAGAATTAGTTTGCAATGTTGAATAACTGCATCCTGAATTCACTATGCATGTTATCCCCTCAAAGCTAACACCTTTTGTATCATATCTATTTATACCTATACTAATTAGGCACTCTAAGGAAGCTCTCACGTTAATCAGCAAGATCTGAACATCTATCTATTGGGTCCGAGTGATAACGGTTTAGATTAAAAGAAAGAGACCATGTTAAGCACAATCTAAATTAACTGAAATTCGGAACAAAAAATTAAGTTAAGTTAGCAATTTGACTTCCATACGTTTTCCAAAGTAATTCCAAAAATAACTAAAATTCAGAATAATAATAATTATATAAAAATTAGCAAATTAAAATAAAGAGTCTATGCAAGTACAAACCAAATTAACTAAAATTCGAAATAAAAATAAAATAAAATCTATATTATACTAACTAGGCACTCTGAGGAAACTCAGAAAGAGTCCATGTCAAGTACGTTCTAAATTAATTGAAATTCGGAATAAAAAATTAAGGAAAATTAGCAATGACTTTCATACGATTCCCAAAGTAATTCAAAAAATAACTAAAATTTAAAATACTAATTACATAAAAATTAGCAAATTAAAAAAAAAAAGAATTTATGTCAAGTACAAACCAAATTATGTAAAATTTGGAATAAAAATAAAATGAAAATTATCAATTTGATTTTCATACAATTTCCAAAGTAAACCCTAAAAATAAAATTTGGAATAGTAATAAATGAAAAAAATAAAATAAAGAATCCATGTCAAGGGCAATCTAAATTAACTGAAATTCGGAATAAACCATTAAGGAAAATTAGCAATTTGACTTCCATATGATTTCCAAAGTAAATCCAACAATAACAAAAATTCGAAATAATAATTAAATAAAAATTAGCATATTGAAACAAAGAGTATATGTCAAGTACAAGCCAAATTAACTAAAATTCGGACTAAAAAAATAAAATTATCAATTTGATTTTCATACAAATTCCAAAGTAAACCGTAAAAATAAAATTCTGAATAGTAATAAATGAAATATAACTTTTCATATGAATTCTAGCGTAAAACTGAAAAAATCCACTCCAAGTACGATAAAATATATGCAAATTCGAAATAAAAATTAAAGGATGATTAGATATATGATTTGTATGATTTCCAAAGTAACAAACTCCCTCCAGTCACAAATAGTTGTTATTTTGGACATAGATGCAGTCAAACTTTCAAAACTTTAACTATCAATATCTTTTTAAATATTTAAATTGGATATATGAAAATCACATGTATGAAAATCATAATATTATACTTTTATTGGGTTTTATAAATATATTATAATAAAAATTAGTAGTCAAAGTTGTGTTTTGGAGACTGTGTGGATGTCCCAAACGATAACTATTTGTGACCAAAGGGAATATATAAATAAAAAAACTCAAAATAATAATTACTCACTCCATCCAAGTTTATAGGGCGTATTTTCTCTTGGTACATAGACCAAGATGACATTGAAAATGACTAGATTATCCCTAATTGTTATTTATAAGCACTATATTCAATTCATGTATGTAAAGGATATAAAGTAAGTTGGATATTTATTAGTGGTATAGAGGGAACACCACAATAATTTTGTATTGGAATATGAAACATAACATATATTTATGGACAAGACAATTCAAAAATACACCCTATACTTTTTTGACGGAGTGAATCTGTGTCAAGTACAAGCCAAATTAACTAAAATTCGAAAAAAAAAATAGCAATTTGATTTCCATATGAATTCAAAAGTAAACCCTAAAAATAAAATAATGAATAATAATAAATAAAAATAGAAATAGTTTTTTATACGAATTCTAGCCTAAACTGGAAAAAAACCGCCCAAAGTACGATCCAAAAATATACAAATTAGGAATAAATTAAAGGATGATTAGAAATTTGATTTGTATGAGAATTAGAATGCTGAATTCCAAAAATATTAAAATTAATTTATATAATCTATTACCTATACTAATTATAAATTGTGAGCAACTTTTTACATTAATAGAGAAGGAAAAGATTTAGCATTCATCTAATAGACCCATGTTATATCAGATATCAATCAAGTACAATCCAAATTAACAGACCCAACTGACTTTATCTAAGAAGCTAAGCCCGTGCAGATGCATGGGTTACTGGCTATTATATCCTAATGCCAAGTGCAATTGATCCTGCAATATTGGTGATATGGGAAGGTTGTTGCAAAGAAGTCATAGGAGCTATAATCGGGCCAACAAGGAATCGCACGTCACAATAAACAAAACACCAGAACATGAATTCTAAAGATCTCTTATTTGATGAGACATCAAGTTGTATTGCATCTGAAAAACTTTCTAATTTACCTGACTGATGAACATATGGAAGAAGATATACAAACGTAAGATTGACAACAATAGATGCCAGAGTCGCGACCATTAGGTTTGCATACATGATTGACACACTACCAGGGTTCCTGCATATAAAATTAGAAAAGCATCAATCAAAATGTAATCGAATGAATAAATGCTCAAGAATTTGCATCTGGTTGGAACATATTTAGTAAACACTTATCCTTTGAACTGTGTCCGTGTCACAAAATCCAAAGAGTTCATACAGCATTAAAGGACTGTGTCTTGAAATATAGATTTTTAGGATTGAAATTAAAGAAAATATCTTATTTGCACTTTGATTGGCAGTGTTACTCGGACACCTGTGTCCAAATAAATTTGCCGAATCAGACACCTCGAACCCGAGTCGGATTCCGACACCCGTGCCTGATTCTGAGTAGCATTTCCTGTGTCCAAAAAATTATGCCGAATCTGAGTCAGATTCCGGCTCCCGAGTCCATGTCCAAGTAACACTGTTGATGGGTAAGCACTCTACAATTCTACATTATAGCATATGCGCTTCGATCTTTATTTAAATGTAAGTTCTGGCTAGGTCACTTGCCTAGTGAAAGCCATTCATATTTGTGAATAAAGTGGACCACATGCTCATGAATTTCTAGAAACATCATTGTTACCGATTATGAAATAGATCATATAGCATGCAGAACCACAAGGTAACATATAACACAGCATGGTGGAAAGATTGTGGAAACTTACTGATCCAATCGTACAAGAGATGAAATTGTTGTTTCTGTCAAGCGGATAAATACACCAGAAGACAATATAACAGGTACTGTCAAACCTAGAACTGCTGTAACAGCACTCAGATGCAGAGGTGATTTCTTTGGGGGAAAATTTACTTCCAGAAGACCATCTGTGCAGGAAATTCAGTTGTAAATATCAATAATCTAAATAATGACAGTAGCTGGATAAATTTCTAATTAATGAGCCAACTTACAAGCCAAAGCAGGTGAAACAAGCCAGATGAGGGCTATATATGTAGACCCAACCCCAAAGTAGGTCCCAAGGGCAAGAATGATTAGCCATTTTACCATACCAGCTTTAAAAAGCCACCTTTCAGCTTCTACTTCAACGATCTCCTCAAGAGTATAACCAAAAATATTTCTCACCTTTTCGCACGATAACCTTTGAAGGTATTTCTTCAAAAGAAGAAATCCAAAGTACTGACCAATGGATGCCCCAAGGATTGCAGGTGCACCAAACAAGCCAATAATTAACCATGGACTTGCAATGTATGGAACAGAGAAGGGGGATATGAAGGGTAAGGCACCAGCAACAGCAATCGCTAACCCAGTGGAAAATATCCACATGAGAGCAATGGACAAGCATGATATCCCAAATGAAATAAGATCGGGATATCCCCCCATAAACAAGGATGTGGCCAGTATAATAGCTGCTATAAATATCACTATTTTGTGTACCTTGCTTGCAAATTTTTGCGAATAGACAACCATGTACTTACCCTGCAAAATGAAAGTTTACAGTTTAAAAACAAACCAAAGGTATTGCATAAGTTAGATTATCAACATACATGATTAGAATGAAGGTATATCTGCCTTAAATGCTGGCAACTCTTTGTCATCTAGGCATCTAGATCAAATTTTAGGTGTCTCTTTATAGTAGTGTTGGAACCAGGGTTTAAATAACCATTTTGGGACTGGAAATTGGAACCTGCCAATCTGGCCTGTTCCAGTTTTCACCTGGAAACCATCCAGCCCCCAAACCGGTCCAGTTTTGTTTTTTTGGAACCTGACCAAGGTTTAGAAAACTGTGATCTGGCTGGTTCCAGTTTCCCGGTACCCGGGTTGGAACAATTTGGCAAACTTTTATGAAGCTTTGCATTTTTTCCACTACGTGATTAATTATTATTTTTCACCACATTTAGAAGATTCATAAAAAAATCATGCTCATACAACACCACCAAGCCTTTTGTCCAAACAAGTTGGGGTAGGCTAGGAAAGAAACCCAATCAAAATCAATAAAACCCTTAAACCTTTGATCTTAGGTCATCGTTCTGATAGTGGATCGCTAACTTCCATGCATTCCTATCCAACACCAAATCTTTGAAATAGTTCAATCCCTCAAGTCTCTTTTAACTGTTCATATCTTAAGTAATTAAAAATAAAGGTTATGTGTGAAATGGTTACTACTTCATCTGTTTCTGTATTAACAGCATCCCACTCAGGCACTCATCAGTCATCACCTTTCACTATCCAGCTTTGGTCTTGCATAATTACACCTATAATTGTTTCTTAGCCTGATGATTAAACCAGTGTATAAACTAAAAGGTTGCAATTTTGCCATGGTTAACTACTTACTTTCCATGACTACCTGGCAACAAAAATAAATTTCCATTAATGCAGACACAGCAGGTAAGTTCCTCAGTCTGTAGTAGAGTAAATGGAGAAGTCTACTACATATGGATCATTATTCAACGATCCTGCTGTCCGACATAATTAATGAACAATCATAACAATGAAACAAAAGAAAGTAGCTTTATCGATTGATACCAGAATATCAAAAAAGACAGTTCTGTCCTGGTCACTGCTCAGTTGCGATCTCCGTTCATTGCTTTCTAAAGGAGTATAAGCACCTTCAAGTATAAAGGGCAGCATATTTTCTCCAAGATGTTGAAGAGATCCAGATTTCAGAAGTGAGAACTTGTCATTCTACCAAAAAAAAACATTAGCACCATTATGTGTTAGTAACTAAACAATTAGGGCAATATATTCCTGTTTATAAAGTAATTTAAGTTAATTTTTGAAAAGTAATGAAGAGCCTTTTTATTTTTTAATAAACTGCTATAGCATTAACTCTCAAGAGTGAATATACACACACACACATAGTATTTCTTTAAATTGCAAAAATATCAGTTGGGTAATCAGAAACTTTACAGTTCTTTGATCCACAAAGGACATATGACAGTCAACTGAATATATCAATTTCATCCATGTAAAACGTTAAGCTCCCATCAAAGAGGATCAGTTTCAATTGGGCCAGTATTTGCAATCTTCATAAATAAATAAATAACTACTCCCGAATCATAAAAATGTAATGTCGTCGAATGAATGCAGTTAAACTATTTTGACTTTGACTAGCATCTTTGCAAGATTGGTTGTATGAAATTATGAGTGGATTTGTCTAAACTACTTTCATAATATTACAATTTTATTCGGTTTTGAAAATATATCACGATATAAATTGATGGTCAAAGTTGTAGTTTGAAGATCGTGCCATTGTCCAAAACAACACATTCTTGGAGACTGGAGGCCGGAGGGAGTACAAAATAAACAGTGAATTTTGTGGATTCAAAAGGATAAGTTTAGGGGCTGTTTGGTTGCCTTCTCTCGCGAGCCTGGCCCGTTCGACTCAGCCAGGCTGATGGGATATACGGGATGCAAAGATGCAGAGACGGTGTTTGGTTGAGTGTATAGTAGGTAGGTATTTTGTAATTTAAATATTTTAAAATTTATATAGCAAGTGTGGTCTAGTTTTGTTCGAAAAAGTGTTAGGAACTCATTTTTGAAATCGGTCCGGTAATCGGAGATGCTAATCAAAAGATATAAACAACAAAAAAAGAAACTTACATACCCACGTGGCACCGAATGCATGGTTTGCTATTGTGGCTGACAATGGCCCCTTGGGCAGAAACGAGGTGCATCCAGAGATACGCCCATTTTCTACGTATCTCCAGAGCCAGGCTGCATGGAGAATCTTGCATCCAGAGAGCCAGGCTCAAAACTAGATGCAGGCAACCAAACACGAGAAAAAAGCAAGATTTTGCATCTGTAGATGCAAATCTCTGTGCATGCGGGCAACCAAACAGCCCATTAACCACCGTAGAAGAAAAGTTTTCTTTAGTAATGTGACGGTTGACAAAATTGCAGTAGTTAAGTTGTAAGTGTTATGAACAACACTTTTATATTCAATATAAGGCCAATGGCCAGAATATATAGAGATGTACAAGGGGGTACAAAAGGAAAGCATACATAAGGCAAGACTTATAAAGGAAAACTTATATAAGGAGAACCTATATATGGAGTCTATATAAGACATTATTTATATCCTTAACACCCCCCACAACTGCAAGGTGTATGCGCATTGCATTTGGAAGCATTGACACTAAAATAGGAAAAATCCAAAGTCCTGGTCTTGAAGTAGTCTTCATAGCATCAACTTTTGAAAAACCGAGCCGACTAAGGGAAGCCGACGAAGGAGCCGACTCGATGAAGAAGAGCCGATGGTGGAGCCAACGAAGAAGAGCTGACGAAGGAGGCCATGTCGACGAAGTAAAACCGACAAAGGAGCCAAGTCAACAAAGGAGCCGAGTCAACGAAGCCAACAGAACGAGCCTAGCTAAAACCGGCCGAAAATCAGAGTCGACGGATGAGCCGAGCCGATAAAAGAGCTGAGCCAACGAAAGAACCAAGATGCTAAGGATTTGGATGGACACAACAGAAGACTCAAGAAAATACTAGGAATTACTAGCCGCAGCACTAAAAAGCAGTAGCCTGAAAACCACCAAGCCAACGAAAGAACCAAGCTGAACGAGCTGAGCTGTGCTGAAACGAGCCGAGCTGCTGGAGTGAGCCAAGCCGCTGAAAATCAGAGAGCCAGAGCCGGCAAAAAGAGCCATGCCGAAGAAGCCAGCTGAAAAAGAGCTGAGCACCGAAAAACCCTTCAGAAGAGACGGAGCTGATCTAAAGAGCCAAAAAGTCAAAGACGATCCAAAGAGCCAGAGCCAAGAGCTGAAGAGCCGGAGTCGAGAGCCGAAGCCGAGCTGAAGATTACTTCCTGGTATGCATTGGCTGCGCGTAGCAAAATCTGACGAAAAATCAAAAGCTGAAGCTAAAATCAAGAAGTAGAAGCTGAAAAGCCAAAGCTGGAGCCCAAAGGCCAGAAGCTGGAGTCAAAAGTCAAGAAGCTGTAGTCGTGGAGCTCAGGGGTCAGAGCCAGAATCCAAATGATATTAAAACCGATTATGGATTTGATTGGAGTACAATCTAACACAAAAGCTGAGCCAGTTCTGGTGTATCTCTCGAGTGACAATCGAAGGCTTCACGGACGAGCGGAGGCCGGTCGGCAGGCGTCGGCGCGGAGGCAACGCCGCTCGGAGCGGAGGCTGGCCGTTCAGGCGACCCGGCTGGTGGTCATGGAGGTAGCCGGCGCGAAGAATGCGGGCGGCACGGGAAGATGAGCACCAGCGTGGGCATGGAGGTCAGCCGAGCAGGCCGGCGCGAAGGTCAGCGCGAGTTAGGCGGTGGCCGGAGTGGGAGCCGAAGTGGCCCGGGAGGCGGAGAATGGTGCGGGGGAGCCGGGGCGGTCGGCGAGCAGTGAGCAGCACAGGCTGCCGACACGATCGCGACAGGTGACGGCGCACAAAGGAGGACCAAGGCGGTGGCCGGGGCAAATCCGGTGGCGACGCACCAGAGGGCGACCGACGGCACAGACGGCCGAAAAACACGGGAGACTGAGCACGGCGGTGGCAGCTAGTGGAAGCGCCAACATGGATAACAGAGCAGCTAGCATTGAAGCCGGCACGACAGTAGATCGAAAACCAGACCACAGGCTAGTGGAAGCGCCGGCGTGGAGGACAGAGCAGCTGGCGCGGAAGCCGGCACGATAGTAGATTGAAAACCAGGACGCCGTGCGGGTGCCGCCCTGGGAGTAGGAGACTCCCGAGGCAGTGGCTTGGATCGAAACCTAATGCTATGATACCATGTTATGAATAGTACTTGTTGTATAATATATAGATTTACAAGCGGGTACAAAAGGAAAGCATATAGAAGGCAAGACTTATACAAGGAAAACTTATATAAGGAGAACCTTTATATGGAGAGTCTATATAAGACATTATTTATATCCTTAAGAGTAAGTTCATCAGAATTTGAGAACAGATTTCAGAGGAGTAACATATGCTCCAGCAGGTTTGTGTAGCTTTGGAAGAGAATTTCACTTCTACAGCAAATATTTGAAAATACCTGTTTTCTTCAACATATGGAGTATCAAATACATCAAGCAGAATAATAACCAAGGGACTGAAATTGAACTACTTATTGTAAACAACCATACCGGACTATATATGGCAATTATACTTCTCCAATTTTATTAAGAGAGCACAAAATTATTTTGTTCAAAGGAACAACAACAATAATCAATTACAGAAGTGCAAACCTTCGTATGGTAGACAGCACTGTGATCTGAAAATGCAAAATCAAGACCGGATAGGCCACCAATCTCACGGTATACTTGGAAATCTGTTGCAGAATTGATTATCCCAGAAGAAAAAAGATCCTGTAAAGCTACAAAAGTTTCAGTCCTGGTTACATTTGACATGATACACAGGAAAGCAGAAAACTCACATAGTACTACAGAAATATGGGCAAGTTTGGTGTTGCGCTTCGCTGCTGTGCTATGCAATGGAATTTAGTCAAGATAATCTTTAAATAGTTTTAGTAAAGTATTTTTTCCTGCTTTAGCTCCAAAATACAGGCTGTTACTTATTTAGTGTACCCAAAAATCAGAAAATTAAAAGTGCAACTTCAGCCACTGTAATGCCAAAATAAGTCTAAGCAAAAACAAAGAATGAATTATGGTTATGCATTCAACAAATTATATTCAGTTTCTCCTATTGGTTATGCATTCAACAAATTATATTCACAAAGTTCCAAGTTGACAGGACACCACTTGGGGAGTCAGGATGCGGTGGATTTGCACATTTGCAACATGAATCTTTTGGCTGCCCTAATTTATGTGACGGACTGCAGCAAAAGGATACACACTTCGATGGAAAATATGCCAGCAAGAATGGATAGTGCATGTGCTTGTTTGCACACTGAGGCACCAGCCATAGAATGCTGAAAATATTTATCCAATTGCATCACAAATACATCATTAACAGAGCAATCATCTCTCCCTACTTAAGCAAATATAGCAGTTACCAGCTTTGGAATTTGTGGTTGCTAGATACCAACCGCATGCCACTTGTGCTAGGATAGAAGAGCTTCTTGCACAGTCCTTGTGCATGCTGCAGTTGTACGACTCAGCAATCAAGTCCTAAGGCTAAATGTACATGATGACATTGGAGACAAAGGCATGTGGGATTGTGGGAATGGATGTAAGAAGCAAAGGGCAAATGCACTACTGGGCTGTTTAACCATTGGAAGATTAAACATAGTTGGAGCCTAAGATATAAAAAATACTCCCCTCCATTTCTTTTTATAAGGCATATTTTGTATTTTGGTCAAGCACAGGAATTTAGGAAGTCATAAAACAAAAGAGAGCAGCAGAGGGAAATGGCCATGGTGTTAATTTATTGGCAATAAGAGAGAGAATAGTTAGTGTGTGTTTAGACATAAATGTTGAAGAGAGGGGGAAGATAATTGAGGGCAAAAGCGAGAATAGGTCATTTAATCTGCATGCATGCCTTATATTTTGAAACAAGGTTGCAAAATTTATAGGCCTTAGATTTGGAAACGGAGGGAGTACGATGTGAAAAATTACAGCTGATAAGTGTTTTCTAGTTTCAGAAGGCAAACCTAAGTTGGATATAATTTAAACTTTTAACTCAAAAGCAGATTATTTATATATAATGGAACTCAAGAACCAGAAGAAAAACATAACCTGTGAGATTACTTGGCCAGATGGGTACTTGGCCATGGAAGCAAATCTCTCTAAACTCCATGGGTCAGGACCAGCCTGTTGACAACAATAAATAAGACTTGATAGTAGATTCTTCATAATTAATAAATAGAAGTTCCTGTCTGCCCCTCAAATGGAAAAAAAGAAAACCAAAAAGACAAGAACAAATATCCAGTCCTGGAATTGCTAACCATCGCTAACCTCCAACCCCAATAGAGAAGTTAATATAATAATTGAGGTATGTAGAAGGCGTCTCGTACTAACTTATGTTAAGGTATTTTGTAAGCTCAGCAAGCCAAAAGAATTGTTGGACCAATAGATCTAAGCATTACAGATTTGCATTATCGAAAGCCTTTACACAATTGGTTGGCCAGGTCCCAAATCCGGGCCAAAACCCGAGTCCTCAAGGAGAATAATGCCATATTTCAAACATGGTAAAGAAATTTGTCATATAGGTACTGTGAATGTGGTAATTCATCAACACTTTCATGATTCTCTTATTTTGGTGGTTGTGTACACCCATACGTGCAAATATGCTCGGTATAATGGTGGGAGCTGGGAGGGAGTTGGCATTGATTATCTGCTATTCTGCTGAATGTGACAGTCTACAAACCTTGTTCTTGACTTCATGTGAAAATTAAGTACTTCTAGATCTTTTCAAACTTGTACTAGCAGCTCAGCTAAAGCTTTCCCCATTTTTTGGCAGTTAGTTAAGTTGTCAGGTAATACATGCCAAGCAGTTTGAAATCAAGAAGTTAAATCACACTTGATAGCAACCTTTTGAATTCCATTAAAATAGTTGGAACTGTGTTGTAAAATTGTCAAGAGTACTATTACTGCGAACAATAATACATCGTCTTGTGCATTCAAGTCAAGCACATCAATAATACTTACAGACAACTCAAAAGAAGCAATTATTATAGCCAAATAGATCAATTTTATTTACAGAACCTGAAATATGCCAGACTTTCCTCCAATACCCATAGCTTCCAAATCAATTGTCATGTGGATGTCAGTTTTCCAAGGGTGCTGCGAGAAAAAATGTGAACTGATTGTCAGTGTTCTAAACAACAGCCATTAAGGCCTTGTAAAAGGCCGTTAAAACGATAAAGGTTCCATGCCCATCACGTTTACGGACATTTCAAGGTTTGTCTGTTTCATCGGGCCGTTTATTCGATTTAAAGGCCGTTAACGTTTAATAGACACGTTTTATTGGGCCGTTTATTTGGGCAAAGTTGCAAGATAGTTAGATAGCCATATAACATGGAACATTATGACATACATGAGATAAATTCTAGATTTACTTTTCATTGCCACTTGAGTTGTTCATTCATTCCATTATGATTTTTTAATTACATTCACATCATGCCATCTTTTTTCATGTCACCGATGTGGACAATTGTTGATAACCTTGTAGTTCTATTTTGTATGCACGAAAGAAGATGAATTAGAGGTTTATTTTGTTACTGCAAACACATGTATATATTTCTCTGAATTTTAAATAGTAAAACCGTTTATAAGGCCGCTTACCGTATAAACACTCAAAGGTGGGGTGACCGTTTGTTTAACCATTTACCGTTATTTTGAACATTGTTGATTGTAGATTTTATTGAACAAAACTGAAGTACAATATATTGGCATCAATTTACACCCCCTATGACTGAAATAACTCCACATAGGTACATATCTTTAAAGATAGCAAAATTTATATCACTGAAGGGTAAAACTAGAGTTTTAGAAAGTCTATACAAAATGTTTTTGAGCTTGAAGTGTCGTCTAAAAATTATTACTCCATCCGTTCCAAAATACATGTCATTCTATCTTTCAAATTTTATTCCCAAATACATGTCATTCCACGATTTCAAGATGGTTTTTTACAATTTTCCTTATATACCCTTCACCTTCATTATGCCATCGGTTTCTGAAATTTTACTTTTCAGACCAAGCCGCCAATGTCATTTATTGCTAGCTCAAAGATGGAATTGGCCAACACGTATTTATTCGTAGATCATGCATGTGCTGTGGAAAGAACATATGCATGAGGGAGTGAAGTGTAATTACTCTAATTGAGGATATTGTGGTCTTTTGCATTCATGCTTTGGTTTCTGTGCAAGATGCTATAATGACATGTATGTATGCTATCATTGGAGGAAAACGGGGAGACCGGAAAATGTCGCTGTCGTGGTCGGGGTCTCGCCACAGGCGCAGCCGGCTGGGGAGATCTTGATCGGTGTGGTGGTCGAGGACAGCAGCGAGTCCAAACTCTCTCTCCAGTACCATGGAGCACATGTAGAAGGTGGGAGAGCACGCCATGCTTGCAATTCAAGGTGAGTCTCCGATGGATCGAAATGGTGCGGCCCATACTATGCAAGCTAGCCCAATTGGGGTGAGAGGTTGGAGGAGTATGGTAATGGAGGAAAGACCGATTTGCCCCTGGATTTGGTTGAATCCGAGGTGCATCGATCGAATCCGTTCCATCATCTCGCTCCCTTACTGTCACCTATGGCAGCCAGAGACATGCTAGGGTTAGCTATTGTGGGGGTTGGTGTCAAATTCCTGTGAAATCGGCGGATCAGAGGTTGCAATTGGTGGCATATTTGGAAGAGTGGCCGCGAATCGATGTTGGTGAAGGGGAAAATTCGTGGTCTAGAACCGTCAGAGATTAGTAGGAATTTGTCGGAGTCGCAGCGGCACCTATTTTGTCAATTGAGCAGAAGCAAGCGATGGCTGGGATATTTGATGTTGTGGGTAGCAATGGAGGGCGGATGGAGTCAGGGTATGGGCGAGAGGGAGGTGCTCGATGGGGACCAAACGATGGTAGGGTGGATGGCAAGGAGATCAAATGCCTATGGTGATAGATCAACAGATCCCTATGCAACAGTTTCCAACAAACTCGAACCAGCAGATGTTTCATCGGGTCAATCAGTAGCAGCAAATGAAACAGAGTCCACAGAGGCAGCCGATGCAAGGGAATCCAGGTCCTAGGCATATGCAGTATCAACATGAGCAGCGTAATCAGATGGGGTAATCTCAGCAAGGGCAAAGAAATCAATATCAATTCCAAAATCATGGTGAACATGAGAATTAGCTTCAATCTAACCTGTTAGAAGTGTTGGGAGAAGGGTCATCGCCTAAAGGATTGTCTGAATGAGATTTTGTAACTATTGTGCCCCTTACTCCACATGTTCGTCCCATTACGTGTAAGTGGGTCTATAAGGTTAAGACTCACTCTAATAATTCTCTTTAGCGCTACAAGACTCGTCTCGTGACACGTGGTTTTTAGCGGGAGCATAGTCGTAATTCTGATGCGACTTTTGCTTCTGTGGCTCACATGACTATTGTTGTTCTGATCTTTTTTCCCCTTTTCGCAGCACTGAACTTCATAGACAGACTTACCAACTGATGAGCCAAAGTAGCAATTTTTTCTTCCTGGGAGGGGTCTCTGTTTGTGAGTGGTCCATCTCTCATCTTGATGTCAAGAATGCCTTTTTTAATAGTGAGCTGCACGAGGTCTATATGAAAACCGCCACCGGTGTATTATGTTCCTAAGGGCATGGTTTATCGACTTCGCCGCTCTCTTTATGGATTTAAGCAAGCCCCTCATGCCTAGTTTGAGTGTTTTTCTTCTATGGTCATTGTGGCTGGCTTTTCTTCTAATGCTCATGATCCTGCGCTTTTTGTTCACACTTCGTCTCGTGGTCAGACTCTTCTCCTTTTGTATGTTGATGACATGATCATCATAGGAGATGCTTCTCAATATATTGCCTTTGCGAAGTCACGTCTCAGTGAGCAGTTTCTCATGTCTGATCCGGGTCCCCTTCGCTATTTCCTTGGCATTGAGGTTTCTTCTACACCTGAGGACTTCTTCCTGTCCCAAGAGAAGTATATTCAGGAAATTCTTGATCGTGTTTCTCTCACTGATCAATGCACAACCGAGACCCCTATGGAATTCAATGTTCGCATTCGACCTACTGATGGTGAACCTCTTGAGGATCCTACTCGCTATCGTCACCTTGTTGAGAGTCTTGTTTACCTTAGTGGGTGTGTCCTGACATATCGTATCCAGTGCATATCTTGAGTCAGTTCGTTTATGCTCATACTCAACTCCACAGTCATCTTCTTTGTGTTATGCGATATCTTCATGGAACTATCTCTCGCCATCTTTTCTTTCTACGCTCTAGCACCTTACAGCTTCAGGCATATTGTGATGCTACCTGGCCTAGTGATCTCTGATCGTCGGTCTCTTTCTGCTTACTGTGTTTTTCTTGGTGGTTCTCCCATTGCTTGGAAGACTAAGGGTGCGTTTGGTTGGCTATACCAAGTGATACCTAAACAAGGAAAACGTATATATGGAGAGTCTATATAAGACAAAGCTTATATCCTTAACACCCCCCCCCCCCCACACACACACACAAATGCAAGGCGTGTGCAAATAGCATTGCATTTGGAAAGGGTTGACACTAAAATAGGAAAAATCCAAAATCCAGTCTTGAAGCAGTCGTGCGGAGGCTTCACGAGCAGGACGGACCGCTGCAGCGAGCACGAAGCCAGTTCGGCCAAGCGGCCCTGAGAGAAAGCGCGGTATCGGTGTTGGAGGCTTTGTGGTTGTTGTGGCCTTGAGGGACGCCGATGATGAGAGGTGGCTGTCAAGGCAAGCTGGGGGCGCAAATCCGAACAAGGCGGCCGGACCGACCCTTCTCGTCCCTCGGTCGAAAGAGCCGACGAGGACAAGGGTTGCGGGCCGGTGACAAAGCCGACGAGGACGAGCGGCGACAGAGGTGGCCGCCCCCAGGAGTGGTGATTGCTCCTCCCAGGGGCAGCAATATTGGCAGCGGAAGGATGAAGCTAGAGAAGAAAAAAACTAGAACCATCCCATCCTGGACCAAGTGATACAAATTTGAGGAATATTCCCTCTAAATGCTGAACCATTCTGTCGACGATTGGGGAACGAGCCCCCGCCAAGCTTACTTAGTTGATTAGGGGATCAACCCTGTCCCCTTCTTGCGTGAAGGGTTGCTTCCAAAGGATGCTCGAACTGTTCGGGACAAAAAAACACTCAGGGAACGACATAGATTTATCCTGGTTCGGGCCTCTCACAGGTGAGATAATAACCCTACTCCAGCGTGGGATGTATTGCGTATGTATGGCTAAAGGGGGTCTCTGAGTGCCGAGATCAGTCCTCCCCTGCTCGTACATGCTTAAGGGGTATTTATAGTTTACAGGGGTATCCTGTCGGTCATGCCCCAAGCCACGATCGTTTGACAGAGGCAAACATGGTTACAACAGAATCCTGAACTCACGCCACGTCTTAATCGTGGGCATAACGGCCCCACATCATGGCGCGATTTCCGCTATTCGGGCGCAACGGCCGATCACGACCATCCGACCGTGCAACCTGTGGACGAGCTGGGACCGAGCTAGTTTGATCCCGACCCGAGCAACCGAGCTCGGGCCCCGTGCTCGGGCGCCGCGACCGAGCATGAACCTGCCTCGGTCAAGCAAGCCGAGCAACAAAGTTGGTCGTTAAGGGTTATCCTCGGGAACGACCTCCGAGGGCTCGCATGGTCCGGACGGACTTAACTGCCGGGGCATTATGGTAATCATGGAAATTATTCAATCCCCGACATATCCCATTCACCCAAAATAATGGAATCAAATGGTACAGGACCATCCCATCCCATTCAACCGCATCCCATCAACCAAACGCACCCTAAGAAACAGACAACAATTTCTTATTCGAGTGCTGAGGCTGAGTTATGAGCTATTGCTCTTTTAACAACTGAGGTTACTTGGCTACTTGAGGATTTTGGTATTTATGTTTCTACACTGACTCCTCTTTTATCTGACAGTATTGATGCTATTAGCATTTCTCGAGACCCAGTAAAGCATGAACTCACCAAGCATAACATTTTTTATGCTTCCTACATATGGTCATAAGTGCAGGATTAGGTCATGGCTCTTTAGTATGTGCTTTCCGAACTTCAGTTGGCAGACTTCTTCACAAAGGCACAGATTATAGATCAGCACAGCTTTTATCTCTTCAAACTCAATGTTGTTGATCCATCATGAGTTTGAGAAGGGGTGTTAGACAATATCATTTTTTACCTTGTATATACTATATAGATTGCTAGTATAGTATATTTCCTTGTATAGAGATTGCTATTATCCCTTTTTGACTTGTATAGATATTGCCTTATATAGGCTTTCCTTTTGTACCCGCATGTACATGTATATATTCTGGCCTACTGGCCTCATGATGAATACAAGTGCTATTCATAACAGATGGAACCGAGTGGATGTTAACAGCAAATGGAAAATTTTCTGTTAGCTCTTTCTACAAGGCATTAATATTTCAAAGGATCGGTTGTCCTTTCAAATTTATCTGAAAGGTGAAGATTCCTTTGAAAATTAAGGTATTCCTGTGGTTAGTTCTAAAACAACATGTGTTAAAAAAAGATAATCTACCAAAGAAAAGATGGGATGGGGACAAGTCCTGCCATTTTTTGTGGAGGACAGGAAACAATTAACCACCTGTTCTTTCGTTGCCCCCTGGCAAAGTTCGTGTGGATGGTAGTTAGCTGTGCTTTTGGTTTGAGAGATAACCCCACAGAAATCGACCAAATATTTGGAGGTTGGCTAGGAAGTTTTGTTGGGAATACAAAGAGCTTGATGATAATAGGCAGTGCTGCTCTGTTGTGGTCAATTTGGAAAGCACGGAATATGGTGTGTTTTCAGAAAAGAAAAAAATTGCCAGGCGACCCTGCTAACATAATCTTCTGTGTGTTACTGGATCCGTCAATGGACCAATTTGCAGGAAGAAGACCAGGACTTACTCCTTCAGGGCGCGCTAAGGTGGTGCAGCATATAGTTTGTGAAGTGTTCAAAGCTGGAAGCGGATGGGTGCCAATGGCCAGAAGGATCAAAGCTGGATGAGAAGACTGGAAAGGTTCTTAGAGAGCTTTTGTTAGCTCGGTTTAGTTACTGTATTGGTCGAAATGTGGAATTGTCGTTCTGCCTGTAGCTGACTTTCAGGTTGTAGAAACAGGGCTGATCTGATGTTACACCTCGCACTTGGCTAAAAAATAGTGGAGGTGTTCGACTTTTCTTTTTACTTTCTTCTTTCTTTGTTTTTGTGGTTGTAGAAGACTTATGATGGTTTCCTTAATGGAATCCAGGGAACACCCTTTTATTCAAAAGGAAAAAGAAAAGAAAAGATACATGATATCATTGTGACTTGTGAGAACGCACCATCTATCTAGGTGATACAATTGCTATGTTACAGATTTACTGACCTGTGTTATAAAACTGTGGGCTCCGTTGAGACCATCTTCTTCTCCAGTATTAAAAAGAAATATTACTGAATTTTTAAATCCATTGGCACTCTGAGATAGCCCTCGTGCAAGCTCTAACATAACAGCCACTGATGAAGCATCATCTCCAGCTCCAACACTGTGCAATGCAAAAAAAATATTGCATGTGGTTGCATCACTCAACTGAACACATCCGTAGTACAGTGCTAACTGACCAGCAAAAGAAATACACCAAAGGCAGAAATACAGAAAGCCAACTATAGGAGTTGTATTGGCCAAGATTAGGGGTGCAATTGCACATTATAATCTTGACCGGATAGCTTGCCATGAATGCTGGGCCACCTGTTGTAATGAATCCTAAACAGGCATCTAGGATGAACATGTCATGGTGCCTACCAAAACTTATTAGGGCCAGTTTGGAAGAGGGGGGTTGCTCTAAGGATTATTTGAACTAAATCCTAAGGATTTGGATCCAAATACCCCCTTTCCAGACAGGCCCTTAATAACTAATTACCATTTACCAATCCTATAGCTTTTAATTTATATTAGGCTTTACTAGCATGCAAACTGCGCTTATGTTTGGGTGTGTCTATTCAGAATTTGTGAAGGGCACTGCATCTCACAAAATCCCCAGAATAGGTTTGGTTTTGCTCCTAACTGGATGCAACGTAATCGTTAACTTCAGCAGCCATAATAATCTATAAAAAAAATGAGGGCAGAAAATCTGAAACATACCTTGAGAAAACAGTATCGACGTGAGCAGAAACCAAAATGGCACTATCCTGGGCATCACGTAAATTCCTGGGGGAAATTTTCATGACAACATGTTTAAGACCAGAGTATAACAGAGTCTTCCCAGAGAAACGACCACCGACACGATTTGCACCCATGTCAGCATGGAAGAGGTCCACTTCAACATTAGCATCCGCAGGAGCAATCTCCTTGATTCTTATTGCTGCTTTGTACACATACTGCAGCACAAACATGCGAACAATATTTAGCACAAAGAGGATTTCATGCTGGGGGACAGGATCAAATGGAATAGGGAACCTCAACAGCAAGATCCAGTTGATCAGAGCCGACTGGACGAGGACCCAGCGATGCCAAGCGATTGAGATGCTCCGTCGCGGCGTCCTCCGAGAAGCCAGCAGGGCCGGCCTGCTCCACGGTGAGGGGCACGGGAAGATTCCCATACTGGTAATCGTAGACGGCCCAGGAGCTCACGGCGAGCAAGGAGAACAAGCCGAGAGTGGAATAAGCACTCCTTAATCTACCACTGCCGGTGTCAGCTCCTCCATAGCCTTTTGCCCTAGGCATCCTGCACACGAGTGGTAATTGGCAACTAAGTAACGAAGAAGCAAACCTCTTTAAACGAATTGACATGCGCAATGCCGTATTCGCTAATCGACAGCGGCGGTGAAGTAATCAAGGGGATCGTCGAGCTGATCGGCGGCCGCGATGGTGCTAACCATGGACGATCGCGGTGGGGATAGCGAGCGGAGCGGAAACGAGGAGGAGCTTGCATGGGGTTGGTGGCGAAGCCGCACTTGACGGCCACCACCGTTGCCGCCGCTCCACCTCCCCTCCGGCGGGAGGCGGCTGCGGCGACGGGCGTAGCGGGCGAAGAAAACGGTACACGCGCCAACCCGCATGAGCACCGACTGCAAGGGCCGAGCCGGACGCCGCCGGTCGCGCCGTCGCATCAGGGAGGCGGCTCGGCCCCCGCCGCACTAGGATTTAAAAGAAATTTTCCTGTCCTGTCTCGTGGGCATCTCGTCGGTCGAGGGTTTGAACTTTGAATTATGAAGCAGTTCTGTGTTTCTTCTCTCTTTTTTTGGGGAAAGAAAAAAAAGCAAGGGAAAAAAAACGGGAGTGTTTTTACTTTGAGAAAATATAGAAAACGCGACGGTTTGTTCCATGTTTCGGTTTAGGTTTTTTTTTTTTTTGGTTTTGAGAACTAGTTTTTTAGTTCACAATTTTTTTTCCGCCTTTGGTTTTGGGGGAACGTGGCTGTCTCGGTCCACACTAGCTGGGCTTAAAGTTAGCCCATAACTACAAATACTGTCCATCCAAATGGAATTTGTATCACTGACCGTGTACCTGTGTTAACCTTCCAAATCCACTTGCTTAGCCCATTCAAGTACCCCAACGAAAACACTCAAAGTTTGCGAGAATTTAAAAAGCCTGTAAAGTCCCTTTAGATGTGTTTGGTTGCATGTACCAAGTGGTACATATATAAGATGGTTTCAAAAAAAAGTCATCCACGCGTTTGGTTGCTTGAATGAAACCATCCCATCCTGGACCAAGCGATACAAATTTAAGGAATATTATTTCTAGATGTTAAACCATCCCATTCACTCAAAATAATGGAATTAAATGGTACAGAACCATCCCATCCCGTTCATTCTCATCCCATCAACCAAACACATCATAATATATAATATATGCTATGATCACTTCACCGGTTCAACGCGTATATATATTTACACATATACGACGAGGTTGTATCACTAGAAGGCATTCTGTTGGACTGGCATGCTTTATTTACTGTTATTTTGACTCCAATGTTTACAAAGGGGGGGTATCGTGCATGTGAGAGCTAGCTAGCAAATCCAAACGTACGAGAGATTAATGCAAATTAACTTGTGGTATATATAATTAAGTTGTCCGATGATTCACTCCTTGCTGATCGGAATGCTCGTACTACAATCAGTTCGTCGTAGTAGTGGTATATCGCCGGGCCGACAGGAGAACCCGACCAGATTTTATTAAGACGGAGGAGTCTACAAAATGGGTTCCGACAGTAAATTAAGCTGCCAAAGTTTGTACTAGTAGTATGTCTGCTATATATATATGCATGCATGGGAAGAATGCATGACATCGCCAAATTAAGCCGTATAGCAGTTGCATGCACATAAAGTACATAAGAATTAACGGATCACCAAAGATGATACTAGCTTGATCTAACTCATGAAGCTAGCTAGCTAATTTATCTGTTCAGACATCTAATATAACCACAGCTTTGCTGCCTTCAAAAAAAAATTATCTGTTCAGACTTCACACCTAATTGCCCAGAAGTTATTAAGCAGGTGCATGCCATACAAAAAAGGACGAGCAAGCTAGCGCAGATCTGGAGAAAGAGAGCTGTACTTGCGCCCGGGAGATGTGTCGACAAGACCAAGCACTAGCTTCCTGGCTGGCTGGGTACGATCGATGGAGAAGAGGGTGTTGTGTTATGCCGAGGTGCGCGCGGTCGAGACCAGCGGCCGGTCGTACGTTTAAATAGAGGGGAGCAGCTTAGCTTAGGTATGAATGTATGATGACATGCAGATGCAGGAGGGGACGGACATAGGAGAGAAGGCGATCGACCAACAATTCCGTTTCGGTTCGGCAGGATCGGTCGATCTCTGGACTGGTTTTAGACACGTAGCCTCCTGACGCAGATATTGAATGCGCCTGTGCCCGCAGCTGCAGAAGTATATAATAACTCTATTTATTGGTGAGCGAATTCGAATCTATCTACAGATAATTTTGTTATATATTAGATATCTCTTTATACAAAAAAATCAATCTAATAAAGAGATAGCTCTTTCCCCTACTTTGTGTGTGCTCCATGTTCTTGTTCATAGGATCTTGTTGGTGTGTTGTGGATTGATCGCGGGTAGACGACTATGTTTTACAACACATTATCCGACGCTACACGGCATAGAAATCATCCAAGCACAGCGATCACACTACGTCAGCCCTACGTGAGTTCAATCTGCGTAAGTTGATCATACATGAACAATCAATTAAATCATGCAGATTATTTTTCGCCAACTATAGATTACTAGTTAAATCTAATTTAATGTTGCGATCAAAAAATTTACTATTCATCAAAAATATTGGCGGCACCACCTCGGCTTCCCCTCGAGGCGACGGCCCTCTGTTTTTCGTGTGCGCCGGCGCCGCACCCGACGTCGTTCTGGCTTCTAAGTCGGCGGCAACCGAACCTGCACATCGGTGATGCCTGCGCACCAAGCAGGCGGCGGCGTCTCGCGTTCCACACTCTGGCGCCTCGACTTCCGTGCTAGTGGCGGCCACGCTCGACGTCCCCTCGGATTCAACGAGGCAGTACCCCTTCGTTTTCCCTCGCGCGCCAGAAGACACGCTCGCGCCTCCTCGGCTTCCACCCCAAAGGCGATGGCGGCTCCTGAAAGGCACGCGGAGGCGGCGACGCCTGCCCCAGCAGGACGACACCCGCCTGTGGCAAGCAAGAAACTAGCGGTGGTGCTTAGCATTCTACGCCCGCCACTTCGCGCTCCACGCCCATGTGGGGGCTCCGGTCCTGGAACAGTGATTTGAGTTATTACTGTTGCGCCGGATTGGAAATTAACGTAACCCGTAAGATTCTTAATCACTTTTTCAAAACCATACCCGAATTGAGGCCAATCAATCAACACAACACACGCTATCAACGGTCATATGCCAACTGGTTGATTCCAACCCGAACTTCCCGCATATGTGTCTGGTGCTAGTTCCCTGGATCAGTAGCCTAGCACCCACATAAAACTTTCCACAAGGACGCATCATTTCACATACATAAAAATAGTGGATACAATAGTATTGGTTTGATTACAACTGAATAAAACACAAGTTTACAACTCAGCCAATTGGCTGTAATAGCAAAATAAAAAGCAAATCTGCAGCAACGACAGCGGTGTGCATTCCCATACCCAAAGGCAACCAACTGGGGAGAAAGACCTAGAAAACCCGCCTCAAAACTAGTCGGGCTCCGATTCGTAGAATCCGTCGTCGGGCACATCTTCATTACCTTTGGCGTCGTCTTCTGTGCAAATTATCAATTTAGAGCAAACGGTGAGTACACGTATGTACTCGCAAGACTTTAGTGTTTGCAAGTATCATAAAATGTAGTATATGTCAAGAAACAGGTTTCTACACTAAGTTGAATTGCATGAAGCCAAATTTATTTGCAATAGGTTAATAATTTCGAAACAATTCGGAATTTGTAAGAGCAATTGTAAAAAAAGTAGTTACAACATAATTATACATTTTAATCATCAATCCGAATTCATCCAAATCATAATTCAACCAATAAGATCACCTTGCCCCAGGCATTACTTTGCTATGCTGCTATATCGAACAAATCATATTCCACTCGTTTAGATTCCAAGAAGCATTATCGCAATTAACCATTCCAATTTCCCATACCGATTTCCAAACCAAATCCACACCACAAACCATAATCCAATTCTAATTCCAACTTTCGAACTGAATTTATAGCCAACCCAAAACTTGTTTTCCAAAATTCTATAAAAACCAAAACATAAAGTCTATATTTGACATTATTTTTCAAGCTGCTCTTGACCGTGAGCACGGCTAATCGATTAGATTTATTCTCTGCAGAGATTGTACACTTTACCCACACAACACATTCTAGCAACCATGTCAGCCATGTCACGCGATACTGAGCGTACCCGTTTTGCTAGACTATGATAAAATCTTTCCATTCGTTAGAGTTTAAACCTTGCACTAGCACCGGTGATGCGCGTCCCTTGCTATGGTTGGACTTACAGCTCATCCAGCACAGGACTGCGAGCGCTTGACTCGGCGATGGCCATGGCCCAATCGCACTGATTCGGACACGAACACACAGTTCTATGATGGTCCACGAAGATCCATCGTGTCTTTATCCATAGCGAGGCATACATCGTTGTATTAGAATACTCCGACCCCGACACCTCGAAGAGGGAGTACCTAGAACAGCACTGTTTCTAGAGTGTCCATACTACTTCGGCCTTCCAAAATGCAAGGCTAAATTCTAACTAGGTTAAGGCTATCCCATACTAGCACATATGGTTGCATAATTAACTCAGTTGATAGTATCAAGTTCGGTCCTTAGAGGGACACAAGCGAGACCTTCAAACATCCGCCCGATCTAAAACACACATTTACCCTTTTTGTTTACCATTTTTACCAACATAACCATTTTTAGCTAAACCACCATTTTTTAAATCATGTTTGTAATCCAAAATGAGTTTTTTGATTAGGGTGTTCTACCAATCTGTCAATTTCATTTCTACTGCTTGACTAAGCATATGCATATACTATTCGATTATACCCGCTCGACACTTATAACATTGTCTAAACCTAACTTAGCATTTAACAAGGTTCTCATGGCAATTATGATTGAGATAACCCACCAATTTTGGGTTTATCTGTCAATTCCCACAATTTAGCGACTTTACAGAATATACACGCATGCATAATAGTTTTGACAAAACGAAAATAAACTTTGCAAATATAGGATCAATGTGATCAAAGGAGGTGCTTGCATGTTTGCTCTTTATTGATTACACCTTCGGGGCCATAGTCGGATCCCTCAGCAATGACCTCCGACGCGTCTATGTCTACACGATCGAACAACAAAAGAAACGACAAATGAATCAAAACAGGTGAAAGAAAATAGAATAAAAGGCAAAAGGAAACACACTCAAAAAGAAGCAAGCAACTTAGCGTTAGAGTCATCAACACAACCTCTAGGAACTAAAAGATTTTGAAAATACATTTCTTTTTGCTTGGCTCAGTCTCTAAGGGTTCTCGAGCCTCAAAAGATTTTGAAAATACGTTTAGGTCTATTTTTTTCTCCGGAAAAAAAAACGCAAAGTCATTTTTGTTCACGTGTGCGGCGTGCACCGGGCTAGTATCTATTATGCCTGAGGGGATTGGCGTCCAGGCAGCCTGCCCACGTGTCGCCTTGCGCAGAAAAACCCTCGTGAAAAAATTTAATTACGGATAGGTCCTTCTGAGAAAATAAATAATTATGGATAAGTCCTTTCAAAAAAGGAAATAGCAGATAGATCCTTTCGTCGGTTATTTTTCAAAAAAAGACCTATCATTTCGTAGATTCGCGACTGGATCCTTCACGTCACCTTTTTTCAAAAAAAAAATACGACGAGATCTTTTCTCCGACGTTTTCCTTGAAAAAAGAATTCGAACTAAATTTTGCAAGTTGCGGCATTGCCGCACGATTCTATCTAGTACTACCTATAATATCAGCCGAGAGTTTCCGGCCACCACAGCCCCCCACGTCACCCCCACTCTCTCTCTCTATTTTTTGCAAAAAAAACCTCCGATTCTTAGGAATTACGGATAGGTCCTTTATGTTTACGAAAAGATCCTTTTTAATTTTCTGTGAGCGTAAAATATTTTTTCACGATTCGCGTTTAGGTCCTCCGTTCGCTATTTTACACAAAGAGCCTCCCGTTAAATACGAATTGCGAACAAGCCCTTTCTTACTTATTCAGAATAGCGAACAGGTCCAAAATTATAACAAATGGGTCCCTGCACTTTTCGTTCAAGTCCTTTCTCTGTTTTTCCCGAAAAAAATATTTTCGCGGTCCGTTTACTCTCCGGAGTATGGGAAAAATGTTTCCGTGGTCTGTTTTTCCTCCGAATAAAAAAACAAAAAATATTTTTCGTTCGCGCGTACGGCGCGCTTTCTCCGTTTTTCCCGCAAAAAATATTTTCGTGATCCGTTTGCTCTCCGGAGCATGCGAAAAATGTTTCCGTGGCCTGTTTTTTCTCCGAAAAAAAAAACAAAAAATATTTTCCGTTCGCGCGCGCGGCGCGCTTTCTACGTTTTTCCCGGAAAAATTATTTTCGTGATCCGTTTACTCTCCGGAGCATGATAAATATGTTTTAGTGTCCTGTTTTTTCTCCGGGAAAAAAAAAATCGTGTTGTTCACACGCGCGGCGTGCGCCGCGCTTGCGTTTCTAGTATATACGTAATCACGCACGTACTCCAGAGCTCCGATCGATATGTACCGTGTGTGAGAGAGGAGAGAGAGCTGCTGCATCCTACAGTGCATTCATCTGGATTAGTGGCCTGTCCTCCTCTGATCCTGTCGTCCATCACTCGTTACTACTAGTTATTAATACGTTGTCTATACATGAAAAAGTAGGTGACAGATCAATGTTCCTAGAATAAGTGTGGAGTATATAGTAAGCGATATAAGCTGAATCCGTATTCAGAGTATAGTTATGGATTCGCTGTAAATCCTTACGAATTGTAAACTGAATTCGTTAAATTTAAACTAATTTAGAGTATTGTTTGTGTTAAAAACTTGAGATAGGGTTCTTATCCTCAAACACACAAGATAAACGCCGGGTTTGAGCGTGCCAGTCAATTTGACCTAAAATTGACAAGGTAAAAAATCGTAAAATTAATCGAGTTCGATAACAAGCAATTATCGGCGTAACTCTAATCGGCTAAAAGGATAACCAGATTAGCCGATTACGGCTAATCCAAAGGTAAAGGTAGATTGGCTTTGAGAGACGATGCGCAACAAAACAAAACAAACCAAAGCTGAGGTGAAATCGGCAAAAATCAACAAATTGGCGATGCACAACTCTTTATTAATTCCGTCGACTTACAGAGGAAAGCTTACGAAACTAAAAAAGAAACGAAAAAGACTGTAAAAGTATGTTTGTGGTTGTGTTGGATTGATCCCTGCTTCTCCTGGCTCGACCCCTTTTTATACGCCTCGGTCGATCCGAGTCCTCCATGGATACGGCCACATAGTCCAAGTCGGCTACGATCCAATCTTCAGTTTCCAAACCCATTTATGGCAACCGAATCCGTGTTGACCACGATCTAATCTTCTTTTTCCAAATCCTAGATGCCGTATGCTTATCAAACTCTCCCTATTCCGTATTAGGCCGATGCTTTCCATACGAGTCGAATTTTGGTGCAAACAAATATATAAGATTCATATTCACAGTGAAAATTAAAAGAAAAAGTGGTAAATTATAAACCCGAATTCTGTACCATGACTCAAACGAATCGCGTTTCTGATAACTATGATTTAGAAGTTATCATCACAACCAATTCTTACGTTTTGATTGAATGCAAATCCGTGCTCGATAGCTAGAGCTTCCAGTACTTAGGCTCCTTTTAGGAGCACGCTCGTGGTGAAGATTTACAGGACATAAGACATTTTTTTTAGAGAGAGAGAACTTCTTTTAGAACCTAACAGCAGAGTTTTCCGAGATAAATCACCGCACACTACTATTCATTGATGGATAAGATGAGGTTGGGGTCAGGGCGACAAAGATGAAAGATGTGCAGCTACCAAGAGGTCCAAGACAGCTATGGTGCACCCGACGCGCATGCAACCCACTTGTGCAGTATAAAATAATAAACTCCTGCGGCTACGAAGCCTCCAGCAACTTAGGACGCTATAAAATCATATACTCTACAGTGCATGAAACGTGGAATACCAAAAGAGATGCACGAACCTACTAGTTAATTAGTCGATAATCGATGCTCGGATGTAATCTGCATTTTGCAATGCTTTGCTTCCGTGAGTAAGATTGTATCATTGCTTCCCCAGGTACCTGCGTCAGGTCATCGTGTCTGTTTACCTGCAATGACTTTGGGCCTAAACAGGGCGGGTTCACGCCAGTTTGACCAGTTTAGTGGGCCGTACGGAGATTTCGGCCCAAGTAGAATAGGATTTCTATATGTAATTACATGTACGTCGTGGTTATTCGCTCCAAAGGAAACCAACAAACAGGCTCCCCTGGCATCGCAATCAGGGTTAACCTTATCGCTAGGTGCGATTTTCGGATGAACAGTGAAATTCGATAATCGCAAAAATCGAGCCGAAAATCGGTCGAAAATCGCAAAAAATCGCGTAAAATTCAAAAGCGATTTTTGAAAAGAATCAAAAACGTGGAAAATCGATTTAAAATCGGTGGAAAATCGACGATTATCGGTGGAAAATCGACAACCATGTTGATTTTTTGTGCGATCGACTTTTGTAGCGATTTTAAGCGATTTTTGACGAAAATCGACCGATTTCCACCGATTTTCGACCGGTTTTTGACACGTAAATTTTTTCGAATTTTCGAATTTTTTTGAATTTTTTTTGAATTGGATCGGTTTATCGACCGGTTTTTGATATCGAGCCGCAACGATACGCGCGAAAATCACGAAAATCGACCGGTTTTCGTCGATATTGCGAACCCTATTCGCAATTCGCAGGCCACCCCACTTACATAGGACTTCTATAGAATAGATATTGCGATCATCCCGCTCCACCGTCTATAGTGTTGGAAATTGGCCCATGGCCCACTTCCTTAATTCCATAGCATGCATGATTTAGTACCATATTGCCTAGCCAAGTGGAGGAAGGGCGATTTAAAAGGTGAAGACTTTCCCACCTCATGATTAATGTGACACTTGGCATGGGGATGGCATAGGGTGAATACTAGCTAAACACACACGCGCGCGTATTCGCGTATTTTCGCGTGACTTGCGCCGCGTCGCTGTGTGTCTCCTGTCACTTTGAATTCACCTTTTATTTTGCTGAATCTTGCAATTATCTCTCTGTTCATTCTGTTTAAATGCGATTTAAACATTCTAGTAACTGCTGACATTATACAGTCAGTTACTAGTAACTGCCGTCATTACGCGGTCAGTTACTAGTCACAATATTCTGTCAGTTACTGGTTTGAGTGTATATAAACACCTGGAGACGTCCAGGCTTGATACACTGAATATCTCCTCCATTTTTCCTTCTCCTCTCGAACTGCATCTTGGTGTGTTGTCTTTGTTGAACCACGCCGGCCTTCCTCCTTGGCGTGCACCGTGAAGGAAGGTGAACGGTATCTCCGAGCCATTGCCGCAGAGTTTACCTGCACGGGGCGGCAATAAGGTTTCTGGGCAGCGCATCTGCGCGACCGCTCCTGCGCTGCTTCATCGACTTCTTCCACAACCACTTCTGCGCATCGTTCTGTCTTCATCAAGCCTAACTGTAAGTCGGTTAGTGAACGTTCGATTTAATCATACTCTGTTTCTTGAGTTCATATGTTTGGAAGTACAATGTGTAGCCTGCTGTTAGAATTACTGTGTGCATCATTGTTTATCAGTAGTATTTGCCTCAATATAAAATCTGGAATAAAAATATTGCGCATATTTCCAACATATAGCAGCCCTACTCTTTCTCATCTTTAAAAAATTGAACAAATAAGTTTTTTGTTTTTTGTTTTTGATTTTGCAAAATACATGGTCTAGTAAATAATTATTCCAAAATTTGAGTGAGGCGTATACCCACCCACACACACTAGTTCAAATGTAGGTCCGCCCATGCCCGTGGGCCTACCTTCCTCAGCGTCTCGAGTTGCTGCGAGGCATCGAGCACTCGTCGGTCGCTGCTCGCAACCACCTACCGAGTGGATCAGGAAAACAGGAGAAAAGCAATGGAAAGGCCCAGATCATCCGGAAGACGAGCTGGGAAAGCGTGGTCGGAGAATGCATTTTACTCGTGCCTTGCGTAATTTCCCCTCTCGTTCGACGGAAACGGCCTGATTTCCCCTACGGGCGGCGGACAAAACTCACGCGGTTACGCCTGGGCTGCATGCGTTTCCTCGTGGCTCTATTTGGTCACTTGTCCATGTGAAACGAGCTTACCGTTGCATGGCATGCGATGCACCGGTCCCGTGCTCCCGAGGTTCAAATCCTTGTGAGCCTCGCAGAAAAAAAGGAGGAGCAATTTTGCTTGCCATTAAGGATGAGGGAGTGTACATGTGTGTGTGTGTGTGTGTGTGTTAAACATGTAGTGAGCGTCTCCTTTGTTTTTCTCATATCCTTCTATAAATGCCCAGCCCATTATTACAGACGCTCATCGCACCGAACTCACAGCAAAAGTACGAGATTTTAGGTGTGTGCACAGTACCGTTCCAATGTCCGACGAGGTCGAGATGAGGCAAGTCAAGTGCCAGCAAGACTACAAAGCTGTCGTAAAGCAGGTAGTGATCCCATCCCCTCGCATATACCCTGTGTTTACTCTGGCTGATGCAAGCTCTGTGTACAGAGTTTGGTGACAATAGAGCATGCTGGATTTTAGTTGGTTCAGAATTCATATTCAAATGTTTACGGACTTCTCCTAGTACCACTTTGAGTTCTGGAGCTGAAAGCATCTGATTGCCCTAAACCACATGGACATTGTTGACGCTTTGCATTGATCCTTAACTACTTCTTCCTGTGTGCCTCACAGTGCCGACAGCTGGTGGAAAGGCTGGAAGCCAAGAACGCACCACAGAAGAGGCAGAAGCGTTCGGCGGTAAACTCCCGTGCATACACGCATGCTCTCGTGATTGTTTCCGAGTTAATTTCGATCAGAAATAAAAATTTTCCCTATCTGCAGAATTCTGAAGCGGAAAAGACCGCTGCTGTACCGGGCTCGTCTGAGAGAATGGACCGCAAGGAGCTCGAGGAGACCATCAGGGGGTTCCTAAAGGAGCTTGACTGAAGCGGCTCCAGGAGATCGGCTGGATGAATGCACAAGGGCGATGACATCTGTCATCTACTACTATATACGATAAGAAGGCGAATTGTTTTCCATCTTTCCTAGTTCTCTAAATGTTGACGCCAGATATATATATATATGTTCCCGGTCCAAGTTGCGATTCTAAAGGCCGTGTTTGTCAGGTTGTGGTATTATTCGCTATTTTGCTTCGCCTGAATTCCATGTGTTTATCTCTCGCAATTATAAAGTTCGTCGTTGCGTGCAACAGAATACAATGTTGAACATGCCACTCCACTTTCTTTCTTACTCCCTCCGTCCAGAAACACAGTTTATAGTTTAAATAATTTTATTAAAAAAATCTAAGACTTATATGTAGATTTAATGAGATATTTTTTTTACTATATTTATATTTATATTCTCTCAACTATATACATTTATTCATTATCATCCATATAAAATATTCTTTCTTCTCTTTTTAAGATAATTAAGAAAGCTATCTAAATTATTTTCTATCGCATCTTTCTCAGTTCCACGTCACTTTAATCATCGTGCTCCCCGCTTGTACTTTTAGTAAGTAGTACGACAGTACTACCAGGCAGAGCTGAGCTCTAAAATTGTGGCATTTGTAACATCGTAACACGTTCCATCGATCAACATCAGCATTTTGGAGGCGTCAGCAACAGATGCAAGGTGCATGCGTGGTCATGTATACACGACCGATAACATGATCTTATCCATAGACCTGCGGTTAACTAGTACTACCATATATGTTTTTAACATGAACTAGTACAAGAATTGATTGATTGATCCTCTTGAAGGGATCGATCGATTAATAAACAATCATAGTTGATCAATTATTGGCCACTTTGTGGCGTGGAAACGCGCCACACAAAAGAGGTGACACGGCCTTTGCTTTTGGGCATCGCTACGTGCGCCATTTGGTAGCTAGAGGAAAATACTAGACATGTTGAGTCGGATAGTGATTCGGGATGGCCAAACAGGCCTAGCTTGGTGTGCATGTTTTGTTCAAAATCCATCTTCTTTTAGGTTTCAACCTACCAAAAAAGGGTTTCTTTTCGGTTTGAAATAGGCGAAATCCATCACGCTAACATATATAGTTGCAAACCTGCCAAAATGTTGGCTTGGGATGGGGATGAAATTATACACGGTCTACCGGTGACCGGGCAATGACACAGCATTGCTTGTACACGCTAACAATGGCACATCCCCTTCTTCCCGCTGTAGAATTGGACCCCCATGCCAAGATGCCCGTGCTGATCGAGATAAGGACAGCGCACTCGAAGAAAAAGTCATCCATTGACCTGCTCCGTGACAAATCACCATTACTGGTGTAAACACAACAGCAACCGTTGAATAACAATGACTACGGCTGTAGATGAATTGCAATGCACCAATCAAATAAATAGAATAATTATTAAGACCTTTACATGGGTATGAGGCCCATTTGAGTTACAACACAATGGTAATCCATACCTTCCTGATCGGAGATCCCGTGAATTAGGTAATGGGAAAAACAAGTTGATATTGTAACAAGAGAGTACATATTATTAAATTGTACCTGTGTGAACAGACAAAGTACTCTCGACTGTATGGAAGGTTGGCTTAAAGCCTTAATGTATTGTAGTGTCAAAATGAGAGAAAAAGGTATTGGCCTACGGAATACCTATAATGAATACACCTACTTGAGCATAACTATGAGGTCGCAGTTCACGAGGATGGGGCATTCTCTAGAAAGCTCATGAGCAGATACGGGAGCATGACCATATAAAGCTCCGTGTAGGCATGGTTTATTAGCAGCCTAGTATCAGTGGTGATTTTCAAGTGAAGTCTGATCACAAAAAGCTATGAATTCAAGGCATAGTCCATTCAACAGCTGTGAGAGGATAAATCTTGTTAATCTAGGTGCAAGTTCAACCCGTATGGGACTTACACCAAAAGGCGGTATATTAACAACACATCAGTACAATGATCTTTGTTATCTTTTTGCTGTTCGCTATGGAATTGGTGGGGGAATGTTGGAAATTGGCCCATGAGTGGCCCACTTCCTTAATTCCATAGCATGCATGATTTAGTACCATATTGCCTAGCCAAGTGGAGGAAGGGCAATTTAAAAGGTGGAGTCTTTCCCACCTCTTGATTAATGTGACACTTGGCATGGGGATGGCATAGGGTGAATACTAGCTAAACACACACGCGCGCGCGCGTATTCGCGTATTTTCGCGTGAAAATTCGCGTGACTTGTGACTTGCGACGAGCGACCGCGTGGCGCGTCATTGTGTGTCTCTGGCACTTTGAATTCACCTTTTATTTTGCTGAATCTTGCAATTATCTCTCTGTTCATTCTGTTTAAATGCGATTTAAACATTCTAATGCTTCTTGACATTATACGATCAGATTACTAGTAGCTACCGTCATTACGCGATCGATTTACTAGTCACATTATTACATCGATTCTTGGTTTGAGTGTATATAAACACCTGGAGACGTCCAGGCTTGATACACTGAATATCTCCTCCATTTTTCCTTCTCCTCTCTGAACTCTGTCCTGGTGTGTTGTGCTGTTGAACCACGCCGGCCTTCCTCCTCGGCGTGCACCGTGAAGGAAGGTGAGCGGTATCTCCGAGCCATTGCCGCAGAGTTTACCTGCACGGGGCGGCAATAAGGTTTCTGGGCAGCGCATCTGCACGACCGCTCCTGCGCTGCTTCATCGACTTCTTCCACAACCTCTTCTGCGCATCGTTCTGTCTTCATCAAGCCTAACTGTAAGTCGGTTAGTGAACGTTCGATTTAATCATACTCTTTTCTTGAGTTCATATGTTTGGAAGTACAATGTGTAGCCTGCTGTTAGAATTACTGTGTGCATCATTGTTTATCAGTAGTATTTGCCTTAATATACAATCTGGAATAAAAATATTGCGCATATTTCCAACATATAGCAGCCCTACTCTTTCTCATCTTTAAAAAATTGAACAAATAAGTTTTTTGTTTTTTTTTTGATTTTGCAAAATACATGGTCTAGTAAATAATTATTCCAAAATTTGAGTGAGGCGTATACCCACCCACACACACTAGTTCAAATGTAGGTCCGCCCATGCCCGTGGGCCTACCTTCCTCAGCGTCTCGAGTTGCTGCGAGGCATCGAGCACTCGCTTGGCCGCCGCTCGCAACCACCTACCGAGTGGATCAGGAAAACAGGAGAAAAGCAATGGAAAGGCCAGATCATCAGGAAGATGAGCTGGGAAACCGTGGTCGGAGAATGCATTTTACTCGTGCCTTGCGTAATTTCCTCTCGCTCGACGGAAACGGCCTGATTTCCCCTACGGGCGGCGGACAAAACTCACGCGGTTACGCCTGGGCTGCATGCGTTTCCTCGTGGCTCGATTTGGTCACTTGTCCATGTGAAACGAGCTTACCGTTGCATGGCATGCGATGCACCGGTCCCGTGCTCCCGAGGTTCAAATCCTTGTGAGCCTCGCAGAAAAAAAGGAGGAGCAATTTTGCTTGCCATTAAGGATGAGGGAGTGTACATGTGTGTGTGTGTGTGTGTGTGTGTGTTAAATATGTAGTGAGCGTCTCCTTTGTTTTTCTCATATCCTTCTATAAATGCCCTGCCCATTACTACAGACGCTCATCGCACCGAACTCACAGCAAAAGTACGAGATTTTAGGTGTGTGCACAGTACCGTTCCAATGTCCGATGAGGTCGAGATGAGGCAAGTCAAGTGCCGGCAAGACTACAAAGCTGTCGTAAAGCAGGTAGTGATCCCATCCCCTCGCATATACCCTGTGTTTACTCTGGCTGATGCAAGCTCTATGTACAGAGTTTGGTGACAATAGAGCATGCTGGATTTTAGTTGGTTCAGAATTCATATTCAAATGTTTACGGACTTCTCCTAGTACCACTTTGAGTTCTGGAGCTGAAAGCATCTGATTGCCCTAAACCACATGGACATTGTTGACACTTTGCATCGATCCTTAACTACTTCTTCCTGTGTGCCTCACAGTGCCGGCAGCTGGTGGAAAGGCTGGAAGCCAAGAACGCACCACAGAAGAGGCAGAAGCGTTCGGCGGTAAACTCCCGTGCATACACGCATGCTCTCGTGATTGTTTCCGAGTTAATTTCGATAAGAAATCAGAATTTTCCCTATCTGCAGAATTCTGAAGCGGAAAAGACCGCTGCTGTACCGGGCTCGTCTGAGAAAATGGACCGCAAGGAGCTCGAGGAGACCATCAGGGGGTTCCTAAAGGAGCTTGACTGAAGCGGCTCCAGGAGATCGGCTGGATGAATGCACAAGGGCGATGACATCTGTCATCTACTACTATATACGATAAGAAGGCGAATTGTTTTCCATCTTTCCTAGTTCTCTAAATGTTGACGCCAGATATATATATATATGTTCCCGGTCCAAGTTGCGATTCTAAAGGCCGTGTTTGTCAGGTTGTGGTATTATTCGCTATTTTGCTTCGCCTGAATTCCATGTGTTTATCTCTCGCAATTATAAAGTTCGTCGTTGCGTGCAACAGAATACAATGTTGAACATGCCACTCCACTTTCTTTCTTACTCCCTCCGTCCAGAAACACAGTTTATAGTTTAAATAATTTTATTAAAAAAATCTAAGACTTATATGTAGATTTAATGAGATATTTTTTTTACTATATTTATATTTATATTCTCTCAACTATATACATTTATTCATTATCATCCATATAAAATATTCTTTCTTCTCTTTTTAAGATAATTAAGAAAGCTATCTAAATTATTTTCTATCGCATCTTTCTCAGTTCCACGTCACTTTAATCATCGTGCTCCCCGCTTGTACTTTTAGTAAGTAGTACGACAGTACTACCAGGCAGAGCTGAGCTCTAAAATTGTGGCATTTGTAACATCGTAACACGTTCCATCGATCAACATCAGCATTTTGGAGGCGTCAGCAACAGATGCAAGGTGCATGCGTGGTCATGTATACACGACCGATAACATGATCTTATCCATAGACCTGCAGTTAACTAGTACTACCATATATGTTTTTTAACATGAACTAGTACAGTAATTGATTGATTGATCCTCTTGAAGGGATCGATCAGTGTCGACAATCATAGTTGATCAATTATTGGCCACTGTGGCGTGGAAACGCGCCACACAAAAGAGGTGACACGGCCTTTGCTTTTGGGCATCGCTACGTGCTGCCATTTGACTGGCTAGAGGAAAATACTAGACATGTTGAGTCGGATAGTGATTCGGGATGGCCAAACAGGCCTAGCTTGGCTGTGCATGTTTTGTTCAAAATCCATCTTCTTTTCCGGTTTCAACCTACCAAAAAAGGGTTTCTTTTCGGTTTGAAATAGGCGAAATCCATCACGCTAACATATATAGTTGCAAACCTGCCAAAATGTTGGCTTGGGATGGGGATGAAATTATACACGGTCTCATCGGACCGGCAATGACACAAAGATTGCTTGTACACGCTAACAATGGCACATCCCCTTCTTCCCGCTGTAGAATTGGACCCCCATGCCAAGATGCCCGTGCTGATCGAGATAAGGACAGCGCACTCGAAGAAAAAGTCATCCATTGACCTGCTCCGTGACAAATCACCATTACTGGTGTAAACACAACAGCAACCGTTGAATAACAATGACTACGGCTGTAGATGAATTGCAATGCACCAATCAAATAAATAGAATAATTATTAAGACCTTTACATGGGTATGAGGCCCATTTGAGTTACAACACAATGGTAATCCATACCTTCCTGATCGGAGATCCCGTGAATTAGGTAATGGGAAAAACAAGTTGATATTGTAACAAGAGAGTACATATTATTAAATTGTACCTGTGTGAACAGACAAAGTACTCTCGACTGTATGGAAGGTTGGCTTAAAGCCTTAATGTATTGTAGTGTCAAAATGAGAGAAAAAGGTATTGGCCTACGGAATACCTATAATGAATACACCTACTTGAGCATAACTATGAGGTCGCAGTTCACGAGGATGGGGCATTCTCTAGAAAGCTCATGAGCAGATACGGGAGCATGACCATATAAAGCTCCGTGTAGGCATGGTTTATTAGCAGCCTAGTATCAGTGGTGATTTTCAAGTGAAGTCTGATCACAAAAAGCTATGAATTCAAGGCATAGTCCATTCAACAGCTGTGAGAGGATAAATCTTGTTAATCTAGGTGCAAGTTCAACCCGTATGGGACTTACACCAAAAGACTGGTATATTAACAACACATCAGTACAATGATCTTTGTTATCTTTTTGCTGTTCGCTATGGAATTGGTGGGGGAATGTTGGAAATTGGCCCATGAGTGGCCCACTTCCTTAATTTCATAGCATGCATGATTTAGTACCATATTGCCTAGTCAAGTGGAGGAAGGACAATTTAAAAGGTGGAGTCTTTCCCCCGTCTTGACTAATGTGACACTTGGCATGGGGATGGCATAGGGTGAATACTAGCTAAATACACACGCACGCGCGCGCGTATTTTCACATGAAAATTCGCGTGACTTATGTTTCCTGGCACTTTGAATTCACCTTTTATTTTGCTGAATCTTGCAATTATCTCTCTGTTCATTCTGTTTAAATGCGATTTAAACATTCTAGTAACTGCTGACATTATACAGTCAGTTACTAGTAACTGCCGTCATTACGCGGTCAGTTACTAGTCACATTATTCTGTCAGTTACTGGTTTGAGTGTATATAAACACCTGGAGACGTCCAGGCTTGATACACTGAACATCTCCTCCATTTTTCCTTCTCCTCTCTGAACTCTGTACTGGTGTGTTGTGCTGTTGAACCACGCCGGCCTTCCTCCTCGGCGTGCACCGTGAAGGAAGGTGAGCGGTATCTCCGAGCCATTGCCGCAGAGTTTACCTGCACGGGGCGGCAATAAGGTTTCTGGGCAGCGCATCTGCACGACGACCGCTCTCGCCGCTTCATCGACTTCTTCCACAACCTCTTCTGCGCATCGTTCTGTCTTCATCAAGCCTAACTGTAAGTCGGTTAGTGAACGTTCGATTTAATCATACTCTTTTCTTGAGTTCATATGTTTGGAAGTACAATGTGTAGCCTGCTGTTAGAATTACTGTGTGCATCATTGTTTATCAGTAGTATTTGCCTTAATATACAATCTGGAATAAAAATATTGCGCATATTTCCAACATATAGCAGCCCTACTCTTTCTCATCTTTAAAAAATTGAACAAATAAGTTTTTTGTTTTTTTTTTGATTTTGCAAAATACATGGTCTAGTAAATAATTATTCCAAAATTTGAGTGAGGCGTATACCCACCCACACACACTAGTTCAAATGTAGGTCCGCCCATGCCCGTGGGCCTACCTTCCTCAGCGTCTCGAGTTGCTGCGAGGCATCGAGCACTCGTCGGTCGCTGCTCGCAACCACCTACCGAGTGGATCAGGAAAACAGGAGAAAAGCAATGGAAAGGCCCAGATCATCCGGAAGATGAGCTGGGAAACCGTGGTCGGAGAATGCATTTTACTCGTGCCTTGCGTAATTTCCCCTCTCGTTCGACGGAAACGGCCTGATTTCCCCTACGGGCGGCGGACAAAACTCACGCGGTTACGCCTGGGCTGCATGCGTTTCCTCGTGGCTCGATTTGGTCACTTGTCCATGTGAAACGAGCTTACCGTTGCATGGCATGCGATGCACCGGTCCCGTGCTCCCGAGGTTCAAATCCTTGTGAGCCTCGCAGAAAAAAAGGAGGAGCAATTTTGCTTGCCATTAAGGATGAGGGAGTGTACATGTGTGTGTGTGTGTGTGTGTGTGTGTTAAATATGTAGTGAGCGTCTCCTTTGTTTTTCTCATATCCTTCTATAAATGCCCTGCCCATTACTACAGACGCTCATCGCACCGAACTCACAGCAAAAGTACGAGATTTTAGGTGTGTGCACAGTACCGTTCCAATGTCCGATGAGGTCGAGATGAGGCAAGTCAAGTGCCGGCAAGACTACAAAGCTGTCGTAAAGCAGGTAGTGATCCCATCCCCTCGCATATACCCTGTGTTTACTCTGGCTGATGCAAGCTCTATGTACAGAGTTTGGTGACAATAGAGCATGCTGGATTTTAGTTGGTTCAGAATTCATATTCAAATGTTTACGGACTTCTCCTAGTACCACTTTGAGTTCTGGAGCTGAAAGCATCTGATTGCCCTAAACCACATGGACATTGTTGACACTTTGCATCGATCCTTAACTACTTCTTCCTGTGTGCCTCACAGTGCCGGCAGCTGGTGGAAAGGCTGGAAGCCAAGAACGCACCACAGAAGAGGCAGAAGCGTTCGGCGGTAAACTCCCGTGCATACACGCATGCTCTCGTGATTGTTTCCGAGTTAATTTCGATAAGAAATCAGAATTTTCCCTATCTGCAGACTGCAGGCGGAAAAGACATTTCTTTATAGGGCTCGTCTGAGAAAATGGACCGCAAGGAGCTCGAGGAGACCATCAGGGGGTTCCTAAAGGAGCTTGACTGAAGCGGCTCCAGGAGATCGGCTGGATGAATGCACAAGGGCGATGACATCTGTCATCTACTACTATATACGATAAGAAGGCGAATTGTTTTCCATCTTTCCTAGTTCTCTAAATGTTGACGCCAGATATATATATATATGTTCCCGGTCCAAGTTGCGATTCTAAAGGCCGTGTTTGTCAGGTTGTGGTATTATTCGCTATTTTGCTTCGCCTGAATTCCATGTGTTTATCTCTCGCAATTATAAAGTTCGTCGTTGCATGCAACAGAATACAATGTTGAACATGCCACTCCACTTTCTTTCTTACTCCCTCCGTCCAGAAACACAGTTTATAGTTTAAATAATTTTATTAAAAAAATCTAAGACTTATATGTAGATTTAATGAGATATTTTTTTACTATATTTATATTTATATTCTCTCAACTATATACATTTATTCATTATCATCCATATAAAATATTCTTTCTTCTCTTTTTAAGATAATTAAGAAAGCTATCTAAATTATTTTCTATCGCATCTTTCTCAGTTCCACGTCACTTTAATCATCGTGCTCCCCGCTTGTACTTTTAGTACGTAGTACGACAGTACTACCAGGCAGAGCTGAGCTCTAAAATTGTGGCATTTGTAACATCGTAACACGTTCCATCGATCAACATCAGCATTTTGGAGGCGTCAGCCACAGATGCAAGGTGCATGCGTGGTCACGTATACACGACCGATAACATGATCTTATCCATAGACCCGCAGTTAACTAGTACTACCATATATGTTTTTTAACATGAACTAGTACAGTAATTGATTGATTGATCCTCTTGAAGGGATCGATCAGTGTCGACAATCATAGTTGATCAATTATTGGCCACTGTGGCGTGGAAACGCGCCACACAAAAGAGGTGACACGGCCTTTGCTTTTGGGCATCGCTACGTGCTGCCATTTGACTGGCTAGAGGAAAATACTAGACATGTTGAGTCGGATAGTGATTCGGGATGGCCAAACAGGCCTAGCTTGGCTGTGCATGTTTTGTTCAAAATCCATCTTCTTTTCCGGTTTCAACCTACCAAAAAAGGGTTTCTTTTCGGTTTGAAATAGGCGAAATCCATCACGCTAACATATATAGTTGCAAACCTGCCAAAATGTTGGCTTGGGATGGGGATGAAATTATACACGGTCTACCGGTGACCGGGCAATGACACAGCATTGCTTGTACACACTAACAATGGCACATCCCCTTCTTCCCGCTGTAGAATTGGACCCCCCATGCCAAGATGCCCGGGCTGATCGAGATAAGGACAGCGCACTCGAAGAAAAAGTCATCCATTGACCTGCTCCGTGACAAATCACCATCCCACTAACGTCAGCGGCCCAGCCACACTGCACCATGACGTCACGCTGACGTCATGGCGGGCCCACCTGCCAAAGACTGTGGTCGAGCCTCGCCGACGCCAAGAATGACGCTACCCGAGGGGACTCCAATCGCCGCTGACACGAGCCGTGGACCGAGTCCACGGTGGACCAAGCCAAACCATGGACCACGTCCATGGACCACCGACGCCACCGCCCAATCGAGGCTGCCACGTGTCCTCGCCGACGCAATAATTAATTTCGAAAAGAAAATGATTTATTAATTCGAAATAATGATTTCAGATTTTGTTTCAAACTTCAAACGCTTATAACTTTTGCGTTTCAACTCCGATTTGAGTGATTCAAATTTCTAAATTTGTATAAAATTGAGATCTACCTAATTATGAATTTTATTTAATTTTTGGACTAAAGTTTTCCTCTGTAATATTATTTAATTGATTATTTAAACTTCGAAATGTTATAACTTTTGAATTTAAACTCCAAATTTGACGATTCCAGTTTCTAAAAATTTATAAAATTATGTTCTCTCTGTTTATGGATTTTATTTGGATGTTTGGACACTTTTTGCCTATTGTTTATTCGTGTATTGCTATTTGCACGCTTTACGAGTAGACGTTGAAGTCTGGGAGGATTCGAATGAGAAGTATTGACTCAGGATCCAACTCAAGACCAAGAACAAGTACTTTTTGAAGGCAAGTTGTGCTTTGACCATGTTGATCCTATTTTGAAACCTATTTTGGTTCAAATTATTGCAAGCTAGTTCAATTAGAAAATACTTTATTTAAATATGGGGAATTAGATAAATGCCAAATTGCTGTATGACACCTTGATTAATTAAATATGTGCCATGACCCTTGTCACCCTAGTTGTGGTTTACTAGTTGCACATTATTAAATTGCCAACATGGGAATTTAGACCGTTGTAGTATGTTGCTTAGACCTGCTACGTGCTCATGACATGATTTTGGACAATCAAATGTTAATATTGACTCAATGATATATTGAACCTGTTTTTGAAAGGTATCATGTGATGTTGATGGCACGTGGTGCATGGTAATCAACTGGGGTTTGATAAATAGTTTTCGGCCGGGGCATGTGGCAAGAATGATCAGGTGGGCCAGTTGTGGCACTGGGGATGTTGATTTGGTTCTTCGGGTAGTCTTGCCCTGGTCACCTTAAGGACTTAACCTTGCAAGCCTTTGAACTGGGTCAACCTTGCAACCACATGTCTGTAATGGGACGGACCTAGTTGATTAAGTTGCTAATAACGTACCTGTGGGACCTCAGGAGGTCAACTACACCCTTTGTGTAAGTTGTACGGGGGGCGTCTGGAAGTGAGGCAGGTACCCATCTAGCAGTTGATTGGCCTAAACTTCGCCTTAGCTAAGGGAAGGGTTAGTGTGCAATAACCGGGAGGACCACTTGTATTGTTAGAAGTTTCCAGAAAGACTTTGTTACGGGAACTTCGCCTTTGTGGTGTTTGATTTGTATCTTGTGGGTAAAGTGCATAACCTCTGCAGAGTGTAGAATCTATTCGAATAGCCGTGTCATGATGCTTGGACATCGCCGGGAATTCTGATCAAGGGTTAGATTTTCTCAAAAATAACTTGGATTTGAAAGGTTGGGTTGGATTAATAATGAGGTTGATGGAAATGTGGATTAGGAGGGGAAAGATGTTTATTAAACTCCTTGAAAAGTTATTTATGCTGTACTTGTGTCTACGGCTTCCGAATCTACTTATGCTACTTGTCAAATCTTTGTTCATCGCAAATATACCTTGAGCTATTCCTTTGTATCAAGCCATGCATATAGTCTATTAGCTTTGCATTCTGCATGACTTGTCGAGTACCAAGTACTCACCCTTGCCACAATACCACACCAGTTGAAGAGGAGACTACACCACTTTGGAGAAGGAGCTCCAAGAGGAACCGTCTACTTAGGAGCGAGCCCGGTCGGTTGCCTGTGGTATACTTGGATGGCGCCACGATGTTATCTTATTTTCCGCTATTATTTCTCTCTTAATAAGTTTCGCCTGCGAGGTGCATTTGTAACTTGACCATAAGGTCGAGTAACGGTTTGACTATTTAATTAAAGTACTTTATTAGTATCGAGTGGTATGATTGTGATATTTACCGATGTTAAGATCTGTGTGCACTAGCGCGTTCTGGACTAGTCTTGAATACACGAAGGTCGGATTTGCAAATTCGGGTCCCGACAGAGGTGGTATCGAGCCATACTGACCGTAGGCTCAACCCTAGCTAGAATGGTCGTAGAGAGGTTAAAACCTATTTTCTAAAAGCTAAAAATTCGTCAAGATAAGAAATGATATCTCGACTTATCCCCTTCTCTCTTTTCTTGTCTCTTGCTGAATTTTTCCTTACCTTGTCACGATCTAAAAATTCCGAGTTCTTACGTGAGCACTCTTGTGACAGATGGAGGGAGAGTTCAACTACGTCGACCTGGAGGTTGGTCATGCCGCAGAACTTTGGCGTATGCTCTCGACTCGGAGATTTTGAGAAACCGCAATACAAAGTGGAAGTAATCAGACAAGCAGGATTGATCAAGGCTTGTGACGTGAAGATTGTGGTACCTGCTAGGAAGAAGGGCTCAGTGCAATCGCTCGATACACTGTGACCGCCAGGAGGTCTACAATGCAGATGGGTATCCAAGAAGTATCACGACGAGCAATGCGGCACATTACCCGTATCTACGCCAGGAGAGTTGGAGAGCACGGTGTTCCGTTATCACCCGAAAGAATAACCTTCTTGACCCGAAGGCGATTCAGGATGAGGATGCCATGGTCACACAGTTGGCACGACTTGTTGTCGCCCAGGAGGATGTACTCGATGATACAAGCAAGGAGCTACAGAAGGCCCGCAAGGAGATCACGACAGAGAAGAACAGATGGCGGGAAGCTCAAGAGTATGTGTCACACCTTCTGCGAAGGATTGATGAGTTGGAGATGGCCTTGTACGGACCAGAACCGGAGCCAGTACTCGAGCTACACGAGCCAGATCCGGAGGAGCCGGAGCTTGAGGAGGACACTGCTTCTTCGACTACCACAGATGACACAGTTGCTGGACATGGCAATCGTTTCGCGCCTATGCCGCAGCATCCGTACCCAGGCCGTGGAGGTTTTCTCGATGAGTGAGCGTAGGTTTTATAGAGAGACTCCTTCGTCGAGTCGCGTCTTAGAATAAAGAGTCACCCTTTAGGCGTTAGACTCCAGTGTTAGTTCGATTTGGATTTTCATTGTTTGCTGAGTGTGCAGTATGTGTTGCAAGGCCCTTAGGCGTTGTAAGCAACCATACCAAGTTACTATTGATTAAAATAATAAAGTTAGACCTTAAAGTTACACCTTTCGCCCCGCATAAGTTCCATACTACTTGTCTATTCTTGTTTCCCCTCTCATCTCTAAAACCTAGAGCAAATCGACAGATGGTGAACACCCGCGGAAACCTTGGAGGCAGTGGAAGTGGTTCTCGCCCAACAGAAAGCCCCAATGATGGAGCACCAGCACCGCCACTGGATATGCAGAATTTCGGCGCTTTTCTCGCTGCTCAGACTCAGTTGATGCATGCTATGATGCAACAGATGCAAACGCCTTCGCTCAGGCCACTGCTAATCAAGTTAATCAGGGACAACGCCAGAATACAAGACTGTCAGAGTTCATGAGGACTCATCCACCCACATTTTCTGGGAATGCCAATCCGTTGGAGGCCGACGACTGGTTAAGGTCAATAGAGAGGAAGCTACACATCGCTCAATGCATGGGAAATGAGAAGGTACTCTACGCTTCTCATCAGTTGGAAGGAACAGCCGCCGAATGGTGGGAGAACTTCTGCGCCACGCAAGTGAACCCTCAAGATATCACTTGGGAGGAGTTCACAGTTGCGTTTCGCCAGTATCACGTGCCTGAAGGAATCATGGATCTTAAGAAGGAGGAGTTCAGAGCATCAAGCAAGGTAATCGGCCGGTGGCCGACTACCTGAACAAGTTCACACAGCTAGCACGCTACGCTTTGAGGATGTAGCGACAGATAAAGCCGCAGTCTCGCTTCATGAAGGGACTTAACTCAGGACTACAAGTAGGACTGATCACCCACACCTTTCCAGATTTCCAAGAGTTGGTGAATAAGGTGCTTATTCTTGAGGACAAGCGCAAGGAACTGGATGAGAACAGGAAGCGCAGAATGCAACAAAGAGGGATCACGCCAGGAACGCAATGGCCGAGAGTTGCACCAAATCGCTTTTGATTCCAGCCACAAAATGCAACAAGGACACCGTCACGGCGCAAGACCCGTCAATCGTAACTACGGACCCACCCCGCTTAGAAACGCCGCTTCAGGCAGCCAACAAGGAACAGTGAGATGCTGCTACAACTGCAACGAGCCAGGACACTTTGCCAACAGCTGCCCAAAGAAGACAGCAGGAGTGACCCCAGTTCACTTCAATCTAGGAACCACCCCAGCTAGGACGCCAAAGACAGGAGCCACACCAGGCTGTGGTGAGAGGCCGAGTCAACCATGTCACCGCAGATGCACTGCAGAATGCTACGGACGTCGTACTGGGTAAGTTACTTGTTAACTCAGTACCTGCAGCAGTTTTGTTTGACTCTGGAGCTTCGCATTCGTTTGTTTCGCAAGGCTTTGCTGCTAAAAATGATTTGGAGATTGCAAGGCTTAAATGCATGCTTTTAGTTCAACCCCTGGTTCCGAACTCCGAACGAAAGTAGGATGTTCCGGGGTGAGAATACTAATAGATGGAATAGAGTTCCTAGCGAACCTTATTATTTTGGAGACCCAGACCTTAGATGTTATTTTGGGAATGGAATTGGTTATCCAAGCACAAGGCCGTATTGGATTGTGGACGAAGGACTATCTCAGTTGAGAGCCCGTGTGGAAAGAAAGTGGAATTTCAAGCTACTGCCGTTAGAGATGGGCAGTTGATGGTAAATGATACCAAGACAATCGGCATAGAAGATGTCTCAAGAGTGAATGAGTACCCAGGATGTTTTTCCCGAAGATCTACCTGGTATGCCACCGGACAGGGACATAGAGTTTGTGATAGAGCTTGTACAGTACAAAGACCGATAGCAAAGAGACCTTATCGGATGTCCACCGAGGAGTTGGTAGAGATGAAGAAACAGACTAGAGGAGTTGATGGAGAAAGGATTTATCAGACCGAGTTCGTCGCCGTGGGAGCGCTTGATTTGTTCGTCAAGAAGAAGGACGGGAGTTTCAGGATGTGCATTGACTACCGTGCACTCAATGAAGTCACCGTGAAGAATAAGTATCCGCTACCCAGGATTGATGATTTGTTTGATCAGCTGAGAGGAGCCGGAGTTTTCTCCAAGATTGACCTAAGATCGGGATACCATCGCTTGAAGATCCGATCGAGGATATTCAAGGCGCATTCTCGTCAAGATATGGACATTACAAGTTCTGATTATGTCCTTTGGTCTCGATTTAATGCACCAAAGATATTTCATGAATATGATGAATAAGGTGTTCATGGAATATTTGGACAAGTTTGTTGTCGTGTTCATAGATGATATCCTAATCTACTCCAAGACAGAGGAAGAACATGCCGAACACTTGAGGCGAGTTTTGGAAAAGCTGAGGGAACAGCAACTCTTCGCCAAGTTCAGCAAGTGTGATTTTTGGAAGGACAAGGTAGAATTCCTCGGACATGTAATGACCGCAGAAGGAGTCGCCGTAGATCCAAGCAAGGTAGAAGCTGTGTTACGTTGGGAGCAGCCGAAGACTGTGACCCAGATCAGAAGTTTCCTTGGAATGGCAGGATACTACCGCCGTTTCATTAAAGGCTTTTCGACAATTGCGAGACCTCTTACGCAATTGCTGAAAAAGGAGAAGAAGTTTGCATGGACGCCAGAATGTGAGAAAGGATTTCAGGAGCTGAAGAAGCGATTGACATCAGCACCAGTGTTAGTTCTACCGGATGTTAATCAAAGCTTTGATATCTATTGTGATGCATCGCGTCAAGGACTTGGATGTGTGCTGATGCATAACAGAAAGGTTGTTGCTTATGCATCAAGGCAGTTGAGGCCGCATGAGGAAAATTATCCGACGCATGACCTAGAGTTAGCTGCCGTAGTGCATGCCTTGAAGATATGGCGTCACTATCTGATCGGGAACAGATGTGAAGTGTACACGGATCATAAGAGCCTTAAATACATATTCACCCAGTCGGATCTGAATATGAGGCAGAGGAGATGGTTAGAGTTGATCAAGGACTATAATGTTGGAATCCATTACCATCCCGGGAAGGCCAACGTAGTTGCCGATGCCTTGAGTCGGAAAAGCCATACCGTGAACATGTTGATAGCCACGAATCGGGATGAGCTATGCCAGGAATTTCAGAGAATGAAGATTGAGGTGGTACCTAGCGGATTCTTGGCCACATTGGAAGTAAAGCCTACCCTAGAGGACCCGGATCAGGGAAGGACGAAGGATGATGACAAGATCCGCAGGATTAAGTCCATCAAGGAGGAAGGCAAGGCAGAGGACTTCAAGTTGGATGAGCAAGGCACGTTATGGATGAAGGATCGCATTTGTGTGCCGAACAAAAAGGAGCTGAAGCAATTGATTCTAGAAGAAGCCCATGACTCCAAGTATTCAATCCATCCTGGAAGCGCCAAAATGTATCAGGATTTGAAGGAAAGATTCTGGTGGCCGAGCATGAAGCGTGAAGTTGCCGAGCATGTTGCATTGTGCGACGTATGCCAGAGAGTCAAGGCAATGCATCAGAGACCAGCAGGATTGCTACAGCCGTTGAAAATACCTGAGTGGAAGTGGGAGGAAATCGGAATGGATTTCATTACCGGTTTGCCTAAGACTCAAGGAGGTTATGACTCCATATGGGTTATAGTGGATCGCTTGACCAAAGTAGCCCATTTTATCCCCGTGAAGACCACTTACTCGGGAGATAAGTTAGCAGAGTTGTACATGATCAGGATCGTCTGTTTGCACGGAGTGCCAAAGAGGATTGTATCGGACCGAGGTACCCAATTTACCTCAAGGTTCTGGAATAAGTTGCATGAAGCCATGGGAACCCGTTTGAACTTCAGTACAGCCTATCATCCACAGACGGATGGACAGACCGAAAGAGTCAACCAGATTCTGGAGGATATGTTAAGAGCATGTGCATTGGCTTATGCTACCTCTTGGGATAAGAGTTTACCGTATGCTGAGTTCAGTTACAATAATAGTTACCAGGCTAGTTTATAGATGTCACCTTTTGAGGCACTGTATGGTTGACCCTGTCGGATGCCATTGAATTGGAATGAGACCGGCGAGCGCCGTGTCTTCGGGCCTGATATTCTTCAAGAAGCTGAAGAGCAGATTGCCATGATTAGGGAAAGGTTGAAGATAGCCCAATCACGACAGAAGAGTTATGCTGATAATCGTCGCCGGGATTTGAGTTTTGAACCAGAAGACTTTGTATACCTCAGAGTTATGCCTCTCAGGGGAGTTAAGAGGTTCCATGCCAAAGGGAAACTCGCACCCTGTTATGTTGGACCATTTAAGATTTTGAGCCGCAGAGGCGAAGTTGCTTATCAGCTGGAGTTGCCACAGTCGTTAGCAGGAGTACATGACGTATTCCATGTGTCCCAGTTGAAGAAGTGTCTCCGAGTACCTGAGGAACAGACACCGCTAGAGTCAATTGAGTTGCAAGAAGATTTGACTTATAAGGAGCATCCCGTGAAGATTCTAGACACAATGGATCGAGAGACGAGGAACAAGTCAACCCGTTTCTGTAGAGTTCAGTGGAGCAATCATGAAGAAAGCGACGCGACTTGGGAACGCGAAGAGGATTTGAAGAAAGAGTTTAGAACCTATTCCTTTAGTAAGCCTGAATCTCGGGACGAGATTACGTTAAGGGAGGAGGTTTGTAACACCCCAAAATTTTGCTTTTCCTAAATCTATGTGTGATTTGGCACTTTGGTGAATTTTTGGAATTTTCTGGAACTTATTTGGATTTATTTGGAATTTATTTGAATTTATTCCATTTTGAAGTAATTAAAGAATTAGACTTTGCAAATAAAATTTTGTTGGAAATATTTTATTTGAGTCCCAAATACCCTAAAATATTTTCAGAATTTTTTCGGAATTTTTACGAGTCTTTTGCTATTTTTAATGAATTAAATGAATTTCTCGGGAATTATTTTAAATATTAAATCGCTGGAAAATCAAGTCGGGTCAAATCTTGTTCATCCGATCGACCGAGTCCGAGTCCGACTTCGAGTCCGGCAGAGCCACGTGACTTGACCGAACCCCATTCGATCCTAACCGTTGGATCGAGATCCAACGGCCCAAATTGGATCGCACTTGCTCGAAGCCGAAGTCTGGTCGGATCCGATCGCGCCACGCGATCGTGACCGTCCGATCGTGCCACGTGGGCGGTGTGCGTCGTCGTCTCCGCGAAACCGAGCCGGACTCTGCCGCGTAGATCTAGGGTTCCGCCGGCACGAACGCCGAGGCTATTTAAGGCCCGGTCACACCGAGGTCGGCCACGACCTTGCGCACCGTAGCCCCTACTCACCAAGCGAGCCGCCGCCGTTTAACGCGATAGCTCGCCGTAGTTGAGCGCCGCTCGCCACGGTTTTTGCTTCATCCCGCCGTCACCCGTCCCTAGCCACCGTTGAGCGGATCCGAATCCCCAGGCCGAGACGCACGCGTGGAGCCAACTCATCTCGCCGGAGGAGCCTCAAGCGCCATGGGAGTGGTCATCGTCTCCGTCTCCGCTGCCGCAGCTCCGCGTCGCCATTGACCTCGCGGAAGCTGCGTGCGCCGTCCGATCTTGATCGTGCGGTTGAGGTGAGTTCACGTGTTTCCAAACTCCGATTAGATGCGGACCGTTGGATCAAGATCCAGCGGCCACGATCACCACGCGTCGTAGTAGTGTTAATGTAGGATTAGATCCGGACCGTCCGATCTAGATCGAGCGGCCCACGATCATCGAGTAGTTTCCAGCGTGTTAACCTTGGATCTAATCGCGGCGTTGATTTTCAAATCAGCGGACACGATCGCGCCACGTGTCCAGGAAGCCGAACGCCGCGCCACGCGGGCGTGCGGCGTGGGTCAGCGACACGCCAGGGCGCGTGTCGGCGGCGGCACCGCCACGTCACCCATGACGCGTCATCGGTGGGTCCCACCTATCGGCAGTGGTCGAGCCCCGCCGACATCGGCGATGGCGTCACCCGAGGGGACCCACATGTCGGCGACACGTGGAGCCGTGGGCCGAGTCCACGGTAGACCCGAGCCGAGCGGACCAAGTCCATGGACCGGTGGCGTCGTGAGACCAATCGAGAGGCTGACACGTGTCCAGCCGACGCAATAAATGATTTTCCGAAAAGAAAATGATTTATTAATTCGAAATAATGATTTGATTTTGTTTCAAACTTCAAACGCTTATAACTTTTAAGTGCTTTCAACTCCGATTTGAGTGATTCAAATTTCTAAATTTGTATAAAATTGAGATCTACCTAATTATGAATTTTATTTAATTTTTGGACTAAAGTTTTTCTCTGTAAAATTATTTAATTGATTATTTAGACTTCAAAATGCTATAACTTTTGCATTTTAACTCCGAATTGAGCGATTCCAGTTTCTAAAAATTCATAAAATTATGTTCTCTCTGTTTATGGATTTTATTTGGATGTTTGGACACTTTTTGCCTATTGTTTATTTGTGTATTGCTATTTGCACGCTTTACGAGTAGACGTTGAAGTGCCGGAAGGATTCAAAGGAGAAGTATTGACTCAGGATACAACTCAAGACCAAGAGCAAGTACTTTCTGAAGGCAAGTTGTGCTTTGACCATGTTGATCCTATTTTGAAACTTATTTTGGATTTAACTTATTGCATGCTAATTCAATTAGAAAATACTTTATTTAAATATGGGGGATTAGATAAATACCAATTTGCTGTATGACACCATGATTATTTAAATATGTGCCATGACCCTTGTCACCCTAGTTGTGGTTTACTAGTTGGACATTATTAAATTGCCAACATGGGAAATTAGACCGTTGTAGTATGTTGCTTAGACCTGCTACGTGCTCATGACATGATTTTGGACAATCAAATGTTAATATTGACTTAATGATATATTGAACCTATTTTGGAAAGGAATCATGTGATGTTGATGGCACGTGGTGCATGGTAATCAACTGGGGTTTTGATAAATAGTTTTCGGCCGGGGCATGTGGCAAGAATGATCAGTGGGCGGTTGTGGCAATCGGGATGTTGATTTGGTTCTTCGGGTAGTCTTGCCTGGTCACCCTAAGGACTTCACCTTGCAAGCCTTTGAACTGGGTCTAACGTGCAACCACATGTCCGTAATGGGACGGACCTAGTTGATTAAGTTGCTAATAACGCACTGTGGGACCTCGGGAGGTCAACTACACCCTTTGTGTAAGTTGTGCGGGGAGCGCATCGGGCCGAGGCCAGGTACCCATCTAACGGTTGATTGGCCTAAACTTCGCCTTAGCTAAGGGAAGGGTTAGTGTGCAATAACCGGGGAGGACCACTTGTATTATTAGAAGTTTCCGAAAGACTTTGTTACGGGAACTCGCCTTTGTGGTGTTTGACTGTATCTTGTGGTACAGTGCATAACCTCTGCAGAGTGTAGAATCTATTCGAATAGCCGTGTCCGCGGTATTGGACATCGCTCGGGAATTACAGTCAAGGGTTAGATTTTCTCAAAAATAACTTGGACTTGAAAGGTTGGGTTGGATTAATAATGATGTTGATAGAAATGTGGATTAGGATGGGAAAGATGTTTATTAAACTCCTTGAAAAGTTAATTATGCTATACTTGTTTCTACTGCTTTCGAATCTACTTATGTTACTTGTCAAATGTCAAGCATCGCAAATATACCTGAGCTATTCCTTTGTATCAAGCCATGCATGTAGTATATTAGCTTGCATTCTGCATGACTTGCAGACTACCAAGTACTCACCCTTGACACAATACAACACCAGTAGAAGAGGAGACTACACCAGCTTTCGATGAGAAGCTCCAAGAGGAACAGTCTACATAGGGAACGAGCCCAGTCAGGTTACTGTGGTATACTGGATGGCGCCACGAAGTTATCTTATTTTTCCGCTGCTACTATTTCTCTCTTAATAAGTTTCGCCCTGCGAGGCATACATTTGTAACTTGACCATAAGGTCGAGTAACCAGTTTGGTTATTTAAATAAAAGTACTTTATTAGTATCGAATGGTATGATTGTGATATTTACCGATGTTAAGACTGTGTGCACTAGCGCGTTCCTAGACTAGTGCTGAATACACAGAGAGTACGGATTTGCAAATTCGGGGTCCCGACACAAACCTGCCAAAATGTTGGCTTGGGATGGGGATGAAATTATACACGGTCTCTGGGTGGATCGGCAATGACACAAAGATTGCTTGTACACGCTAACAATGGCACATCCCCTTCTTCCCGCTGTAGAATTGGACCCCCATGCCAAGATGCCCGTGCTGATCGAGATAAGGACAGCGCACTCGAAGAAAAAGTCATCCATTGACCTGCTCCGTGACAAATCACCATTACTGGCGTAAACACAACAGCAACCGTTGAATAACAATGACTACGGCTGTAGATGAATTGCAATGCACCAATCAAATAAATAGAATAATTATTAAGACCTTTACATGGGTATGAGGCCCATTTGAGTTACAACACAATGGTAATCCATACCTTCCTGATCGGAGATCCCGTGAATTAGGTAATGGGAAAAACAAGTTGATGTTGTAACAAGAGAGTACATATTATTAAATTGTACCTGTGTCCTAACAGACAAAGTACTCTCGACTGTATGGAAGGTTGGCTTAAAGCCTTAATGTATTGTAGTGTCAAAATGAGAGAAAAAGGTATTGGCCTACAGAATACCTATAATGAATACACCTACTTGAGCATAACTGTGAGGTCGCAGTTCACGAGGATGGGGCATTCTCTAGAAAGCTCATAAGCAGATACGGGAGCATGACCATATAAAGCTCCGTGTAGGCATGGTTTATTAGCAGCCTAGTATCAGTGGTGATTTTCAAGTGAAGTCTGATCACAAAAAGCTATGAATTCAAGGCATAGTCCATTCAACAGCTGTGAGAGGATAAATCTTGTTAATCTAGGTGCAAGTTCAACCCGTATGGGACTTACACCAAAAGACTGGTATATTAACAACACATCAGTACAATGATCTTTGTTATCTTTTTGCTGTTCGCTATGGAATTGGTGGGGGAATGTTGGAAATTGGCCCATGAGTGGCCCACTTCCTTAATTCCATAGCATGCATGATTTAGTACCATATTGCCTAGCCAAGTGGAGGAAGGGCAATTTAAAAGGTGGAGTCTTTCCCACCTCTTGATTAATGTGACACTTGGCATGGGGATGGCATAGGGTGAATACTAGCTAAACACACACGCGCGCGCGCGTATTCGCGTATTTTCGCGTGAAAATTCGCGTGACTTGTGACTTGCGACGAGCGACCGCGCCGCGTCGCTGTGTGTCTCCTGGCACTTTGAATTCACCTTTTATTTTGCTGAATCTTGCAATTATCTCTCTGTTCATTCTGTTTAAATGCGATTTAAACATTCTAGTAACTGCTGACATTATACAGTCAGTTACTAGTAACTGCCGTCATTACGCGGTCAGTTACTAGTCACATTATTCTGTCAGTTACTGGTTTGAGTGTATATAAACACCTGGAGACGTCCAGGCTTGATACACTGAATATCTCCTCCATTTTTCCTTCTCCTCTCTGAACTCTGTACTGGTGTGTTGTGTTGTTGAACCACGCCGGCCTTCCTCCTCGGTGTGCACCGTGAAGGAAGGTGAGCGGTATCTCCGAGCCATTGCCGCAGAGTTTACCTGCACGGGGCGGCAATAAGGTTTCTGGGCAGCGCATCTGCGCGACCGCTCCTGCGCTGCTTCATCGACTTCTTCCACAACCTCTTCTGCGCATCGTTCTGTCTTCATCAAGCCTAACTGTAAGTCGGTTAGTGAACGTTCGATTTAATCATACTCTGTTTCTTGAGTTCATATGTTTGGAAGTACAATGTGTAGCCTGCTGTTAGAATTACTGTGTGCATCATTGTTTATCAGTAGTATTTGCCTAAATATAAAATCTGGAATAAAAATATTGCGCATATTTCCAACATATAGCAGCCCTACTCTTTCTCATCTTTAAAAAATTGAACAAATAAGTTTTTTGTTTTTTTTTTTGATTTTGCAAAATACATGGTCTAGTAAATAATTATTCCAAAATTTGAGTGAGGCGTATACCCACCCACACACACTAGTTCAAATGTAGGTCCGCCCATGCCCGTGGGCCTACCTTCCTCAGCGTCTCGAGTTGCTGCGAGGCATCGAGCACTCGTCGGTCGCTGCTCGCAACCACCTACCGAGTGGATCAGGAAAATAGGAGAAAAGCAATGGAAAGGCCCAGATCATCCGGAAGACGAGCTGGGAAAGCGTGGTCGGAGAATGCATTTTACTCGTGCCTTGCGTAATTTCCCCTCTCGTTCGACGGAAACGTCCTGATTTCCCCTATGGGCGGCGGACAAAACTCGCGCGGTTACGCCTGGGCTGCATGCGTTTCCTCGTGGCTCGATTCGGTCACTTGTCCATGTGAAACGAGCTTACCGTTGCATGGCATGCGATGCACCGGTCCCGTGCTCCCGAGGTTCAAATCCTTGTGAGCCTCGCAGAAAAAAAGGAGGAGCAATTTTGCTTGCCATTAAGGATGAGGGAGTGTACATGTGTGTGTGTGTGTTAAAGATGTAGTGAGCGTCTCCTTTGTCTTTCTCATATCCTTCTATAAATGCCCTGCCCATTATTACAGACGCTCATCGCACCGAACTCACAGCAAAAGTACGATTTTTAGGTGTGTGCACAGTACCGTTCCAATGTCCGACGAGGTCGAGATGAGGCAAGTCAAGTGCCGGCAAGACTACAAAGCTGTCGTAAAGCAGGTAGTGATCCCATCCCCTCGCATATACCCTGTGTTTACTCTGGCTGATGCAAGCTCTGTGTACAGAGTTCGGTGACAATAGAGCATGCTGGATTTTAGTTGGTTCAGAATTCATATTCAAATGTGTACGGACTTCTCCTAGTACCACTTTGAGTTCTGGAGCTGAAAGCATCTGATTGCCCTAAACCACATGGACATTGTTAACGCTTTGCATCGATCCTTAACTACTTCTTCCTGTGTGCCTCACAGTGCCGGCAGCTTGTGGAAAGGCTGGAAGCCAAGAACGCACCACAGAAGAGGCAGAAGCGTTCGGCGGTAAACTCCCGTGCATACACGCATGCTCTCGTGATTGTTTCCGAGTTAATTTCGATCAGAAATCAGAATTTTCCCTATCTGCAGAATTCTGAAGCGGAAAAGACCGCTGCTGTACCGGGCTCGTCTGAGAAAATGGACCGCAAGGAGCTCGAGGAGACCATCAGGGGGTTCCTAAAGGAGCTTGACTGAAGCGGCTCCAGGAGATCGGCTGGATGAATGCACAAGGGCGATGACATCTGTCATCTACTACTATATACGATAAGAAGGCGAATTGTTTTCCATCTTTCCTAGTTCTCTAAATGTTGACGCCATATATATATATGTTCCCGGTCCAAGTTGCGATTCTAAAGGCCGTGTTTGTCAGGTTGTGGTATTATTCGCTATTTTGCTTCGCCTGAATTCCATGTGTTTATCTCTCGCAATTATAAAGTTCGTCGTTGCGTTCAACAGAATACAATGTTGAACATGCCACTCCACTTTCTTTCTTACTCCCTCCGTCCAGAAACACAGTTTATAGTTTAAATAATTTTATTAAAAAAAATCTAAGACTTATATGTAGATTTAATGAGATATTTTTTTTACTATATTTATATTTATATTCTCTCAACTATATACATTTATTCATTATCATCCATATAAAATATTCTTTCTTCTCTTTTTAAGATAATTAAGAAAGCTATCTAAATTATTTTCTATCGCATCTTTCTCAGTTCCACGTCACTTTAATCATCGTGCTCCCCGCTTGTACTTTTAGTACGTAGTACGACAGTACTACCAGGCAGAGCTGAGCTCTAAAATTGTGGCATTTGTAACATCGTAACACGTTCCATCGATCAACATCAGCATTTTGGAGGCGTCAGCCACAGATGCAAGGTGCATGCGTGGTCACGTATACACGACCGATAACATGATCTTATCCATAGACCCGCAGTTAACTAGTACTACCATATATGTTTTTTAACATGAACTAGTACAGTAATTGATTGATTGATCCTCTTGAAGGGATCGATCAGTGTCGACAATCATAGTTGATCAATTATTGGCCACTGTGGCGTGGAAACGCGCCACACAAAAGAGGTGACACGGCCTTTGCTTTTGGGCATCGCTACGTGCTGCCATTTGACTGGCTAGAGGAAAATACTAGACATGTTGAGTCGGATAGTGATTCGGGATGGCCAAACAGGCCTAGCTTGGCTGTGCATGTTTTGTTCAAAATCCATCTTCTTTTCCGGTTTCAACCTACCAAAAAAGGGTTTCTTTTCGGTTTGAAATAGGCGAAATCCATCACGCTAACATATATAGTTGCAAACCTGCCAAAATGTTGGCTTGGGATGGGGATGAAATTATACACGGTCTACCGGTGACCGGGCAATGACACAGCATTGCTTGTACACGCTAACAATGGCACATCCCCTTCTTCCCGCTGTAGAATTGGACCCCCATGCCAAGATGCCCGTGCTGATCGAGATAAGGACAGCGCACTCGAAGAAAAAGTCATCCATTGACCTGCTCCGTGACAAATCACCATTACTGGTGTAAACACAACAGCAACCGTTGAATAACAATGACTACGGCTGTAGATGAATTGCAATGCACCAATCAAATAAATAGAATAATTATTAAGACCTTTATTTGGCAGAGCTCTAGCTACATCAGATCTGTGAATCTGGTGAAGTTGGATTTTCCTAACTCCACCAGATCCGTGGAGCTGAAGCTGTGGGTATATTAGAGTGTTTAGGTTGGTCATCTTGTTTACATTGTAGAATAAAAATATAAACTTAATTCACTTTATTTTAGCATACAAATTTCAGATATGAGGTGGAGCTGAAATATAGAGCTCTAGCAAACAGATAGGGGTGGGCATTTTTAGACCGAAACTGAATTACCGAACCGAACCGAATTAACCGATTATTTTGGTTTACAGTTTTTAGTTCGGTTTTTATTTTGGTATAATTCGATTTTCGGTGTTCGGTTCGGTTTTTGGTTTTCAAAAACCGAAATAACCGAATAGCTTATGTACAATTCCACTTTCATAATGTTCTTCCTAAATCTACCAAATAATTATTATGTTCTAACATCTTTATGCATACGTGTGGTATGTTCATATGTTCTACTATACTTATATTGTAATGACTTATGATGTTGTGTGGATTTATGTCTACTCTTTGTTGCGATGTGAGAATGATAAAATCTAATTTACTCAGTGTTTATTCATATTTCGGTTAACCGAAAAACTGAACTAACCGAACCGAAAAAACCGAATGCCCACCCCTACAAACATAGTCTAAGAATACACATAATTTAGGGAGACAAACTCTTTTTTTATTGATAATTGATTTGTCTTGTGCAATAGGGTGATATATTTTTAGCGAAAATCTCCTCAATAGTAGTTTCAAAATTCGTCTACCAAACTCTAGAGTTCGGTTATATCTCAACGCTCTTCCTCGGCAAATACCGCCTAATGCATATGCATCATTAAAAACTCCTTCCAAAAATCCAACGGGAAAAATGATGGAGAAAAGAGTATATTACATCCGTATAGTATGTTACACTTGTTTCCTAAAAACATTCATATGAGAGAACTTTAGGAATGCCCATCAAGGGAAAAAGAGTACATTTTGTAACCTTCTAGATTAGGATAATGTCTTCAGGATCATATTAAGAGTTATGGTTCAGATATTTACTTACCTTGAACTCTCTTAGTCACCTACAAACACATCATTTAAAATTGGATATTGGCAAAGACTTGGTAGATAAATCAGCCAGATTTTTTGCAGGACCTCACATTTCTTCTGGAGTTCGTGGGGATAGAAAAGTTTAGGGGCAATATGCTTTGTGTTATTGCTTTTAACATAACTTATTTGCATTTATACTGAATAACAATGACAACTGGCATAGATCAATCACAATGCATCAATTGATCAAATAGTACAATCACTAAGAAGTAAGAACACACATAATATATGAAGACAAATCTTTTTTTCTATTTATTGATGATTAATTTTCTTGTACAATAGAATGCAATGTTTACAAACTTCTGGGGAGGTAATTTCAGAATTCGCCTGCTAAACTCTGTAGTTCGGTTATATCTCATAGCAACAGCTACTAATTGATTGCTTGCTTGCACGATGTGCAAAACTACCATACATGTCATGCATCAGCATTCTGCATTCACTACAGGAATCTGTATTATTTTCGTCGGCCTAAAACCGACGAAAATACGGGGAAAATCGACGAAAATAGACCGACGAAATTATGTTGACGAAAATACATGTATTTTCGTCGGCAACCGACAAAAATACACCTATTTTCGTCGGCCGAAGCGGCTGACAAAAATAGTGGCTGTCTCTGCACCCGTTGACGTGGCGTCTATATTTTCGTCGGCAATTTTCTTCTATTTTCGTCGGTTTAGGCCGACGAAAATACGTTTTCTAATTTAAAAAAAAAATAAAAACCTTATTTTCGTCGGTTTAGGCCGACGAAAATACATTTTTAAAATTTAAAAAAAAATATAAAATGAGATGTGTTTTTTAAAATTTTAAAATTTTCGTCGGTTTAGGCATGAGTTGTGTTTTCACTTATTCAGCAACCAGACAAAATGCGATAACATGGGAACTAGTGGGATTAACAGGCAATAGAACTGCACTTTGAACATGAAAAAATGTAAGAAGTTTTGCAATGATTCTAAGTGTTTGAATATTACCTTTTCAGGTGTACATATTTATAAATCTCACCAATGATTCTAAGTGTTTGAATATTACCTTTTCGGATAAATAACCATGTGGATTATATACTTTGCCAGTACTTTCTGCACCTCTTGTCAAATCACCAAACTCATTTATTGACCATCCATGTTTACCAAGTGATATACCACTAAAAGTGGCTTCAACTCTAAGCCAATTCCATGTTAACTTGGGCAAGACGAACAACACCATATATAACCGGCCCTTAGAACTCAGCTACAGCAGCAGAAGCTAAAAAATCTGCAAATGTTAGGTCACAATTAGTTCCAATAATAGAAGATATGTGCATCACATAGGCAAAATAAAACATGCGAGAAATCAGAAGATTGTCTTACATATTATTTTTTAACAGAAATTTTAAATAATGCTTTCTCAAACAACTAAATAAGCTCAGCAGGACCTGGTGTAGCTTAAAAGCATTTTGAAGATGCATCTAGAGTAGCATTGCTGTAAAAGCAAAGATATTTAGAATTTAGATTTGCATAGATCTGTCAATTATGAAAGAGAGGACGCATCCATAAGAGCCAATTAAGGCCCAAAGCTACAAATGCCTACACTTGCCATAGGAGTAGAAGCTAGTATCACAATTCACACACCAATGATCTTTAATACAACCCACGATGAAGCATTAAAATGCAGTATCATACAATTAAAGAACAATAATGCCAGCACATACTCATGCTGATCTGAAAGATTTTAGAGCATATCCAAGAGAGAGCCCTAAAAATGAGCCTTAAATTTTAATTTAGGACCCCAACTAATTAGATTTAGGGCTCCAACGAAATATTCACTCCAGCAATTAGGCCTTAAAATCCAACAAAGATAGGGCTCAATCACAGAGTTGCTAAATATAGCTACTCTCTTAGAGGCCCTAAAACAATTTGCTAAATTTTAACAATTTAGGGCCCTTGTTGGAGTTAATCTTTTCCCCAAAAGCCCTATAATTGAAGTTAGGACCATATTTAGGGTCCCTCTTGGAGATGCTCTTAGATAGAAAAACACGCTAAAAATATATAGAAAATAACACTAACCATTTAGGTTCCCTTGTCCAATCAGACGTGCATGTTAGCCCGTATGATGTAGAGCATCTAACATTGTCTTCACTGGGAGAGGCGGTCTTTCTATATTTTTTTATTCCTGGTTATTCAAGTCCACTTCGATGTTTTTTATTCTTATAGCAAGAGGCAGTCTTCATAAACCAAAAAGAAATGGCTGAAAGAGAATGCCTATTTTATAAAACTGAAAGAAGTGATATATATTCATTACAGCCTTGCCTCTCTAGAGAGAATTTTAAGTTATATCTACAGTACACAAGAGCACAAAATTATTGAAGACAAAGTCAAAATTTATTCAGCAATTGTGCATTACGAGCATCACAATCCACCCGGAACATGTCATTCTTTTTAAATGAAACAACCTCCTTTTGTGGTAGGCATTTGATCTGCAGATCTTAGTTTCTGAATTACCAAATATTACTTTATAACCAGAATTCACACAAGCATGTTAAAACTTAGCTAGTCAGGAAGAAATAACAATAAGTTGTCAAGTCATATGTGCTAAAGAAATTGATATTTATGAATATGGCATAGCACCTTCGCTAAAGCAATTTAGAACTGAAACCTTGGGCTTCCGAATGGTTTATATATCCAGTTTGAGAATTGCACCAGCATTTGGATGATTTGATCAAATTTTCTTTTGTCCCTTCTTTACAACGCATGTAAAATTAACTAATTAAGAAAATAGTTATCCATTTTAACTGTACTATTATTGTCTCCAACACTGTAATGAAAATCTCCCTCAAAGTAACAGCCTGTAGACCAGATGGTCAATATGAGAATAGCTCCAGTAGAAGGCCTCATCTTTGCAAAGTTTCTAAGTGTTTGATCACCACATATAGCATATCTGTAACAATAGGATCAAAAAAATTCAATTCAATGATTGTTCCAATAGCTATGCAAAGTTAGTGAGGGTGGCTGGTTTAAGCATTTGCATATATGTTACTTTAATACTCAATAATATAGACAAGTTCCATACAACATAGGACATCTTTATATAGCAGTCCATACAAAATAGTACAAGCAACAAAGTAGTCCAATGCAAAAGATAGTGATAGAGTTTAAATCACACAAAATAGTACATCCTCCATCCCTGTTGTATTCAAGCTTGCTCTCTTCATCTAAAATAAATAAACAATATCTTGAGGTTCATGTATCATTTAAAACCATTCTGTATCTCCTATTAAACAAATGCATGCTTATTTTTAGCAATGAACATGAAATTTGAAACTATCTTGAGGTACAGGAAGAAAGGATTGACACAATCGACAATGAGTGATACCTCTTCAGCCAGCCTTTCTCCCATTAAATCAACTCCATCATATTTTAACTTCGAATGGTTGCACTGACTACCTGCTTCGACAAATTTAATGAGGCACATGTATAAAAGTTCTACCTGGTGCGCCAGAAAGTAGTAGTGTATCATGTAGTAGTCAGGTCAACGTAATCATATAGCTCGCACTGGGAAGGCAAATTATGTAAGTATGAACTATGTAGTATATATAAATCCACAAGGGGTAATTGTAGCTGTATTGCAGCGCCTGGAAATCAATTGTGTCATGTCAGTATGATATCACTTTAATATTTTCAAAACTACAACCAAGCATTCAGCACATCTGTTATCTTACTAGGAGGCAAATTCTGCAAAATCTCAAGTGGTGGTGTCTTAGGGAATTTCCCTGGCTAGTATGTGGTTTTACAATTTGCCCAACCTTCCATCTCCACATTTTAATTCATACATGCGAGTTGTGCATAATGCATCACACCGTTTTCTAGCATTGCACCCAACGCAATTCCATGGCATACAACACTGCTAAAATACATCCACAGATAAGAAATGAAAAAAGCAATAAATGAATAAACTCACGATGCACATAGACTTCCTCGGTAGTCTCTTCACGAACTGCTCTGCCGCAAACTTCCAATCCGCTGAACTGATCGAAGCCCCAAATTAGCTTATATCAAACTACTAAGTAGCAGTAAATCATAAACAAAAAGGATATCGCTCACCGACCTCCCTTCCTCCTCAGCCGTGGCATCCGCCTCCTCCTCCTCGGTCGGATGCGGAAGCAGCGGCGACAGGAAGCACCGTATCCAGTTCGCCTGCTCCAGCCTTTCGCTCCCCGACCTGAGACCTCTGCTTGCGCCCAAGAAGGAGATCGAGCCGCTGCCGCGGTGGCAACCACCCTAAAATACTGCGGTTGCGGCTACGCACCCAGGGCTGCGTCGGCGGGCTGGAGGTGGCGGCGGCTGGGTGCGAGGCCGAACGCGGCGGGGGTGGGCCCGAAGTGGACGCCGTGGCTGGGTGCGAGGCTAAACGCAGCGGGGCGGGTGGGGCGACGCTGGCGGTGGCGCGGACGCGCGCCAATGGCCGAGGCGGCGGCCACCGGGCGCGGATGTGGCGGCGGGAGCTGAGGGGCAGATGCGATGGGGAGAGCTGAGGGCGGGCTTCGGAATTTCACGCGTGACCTAGCTATATCCACTCTTATTTTCGTCGGCCAACGAAACCGAAGCTGACGAAAATATAAAATGATATTCGTCGGTTCCACCGAAGCCGACGAAAATATAAAATTATATAAAATTAACGTTTTCCTGTAGTGATTGTCTCCAAAAAGAGTTGTACCATCAACGAACAATGAGCAGGTATCCTCTCTTCTCTACAAACCAAAAGGTGGGCACACTGTCAAGCCACTAAAACTCAACATTAATTAAGGTTAATCCTGATCTGTTAACACGAACAGCTAGCTAGTAGCAGCGACGTCCGGGTCAGTCCTGGAACCCGGTCTTCTTCCAGATCGCGTCGCGGACCTTGAGCGTCCTGCCGATCCCCATCCCCTCGTGCACCGACAGCGAAGCGGCACAGCGCCGCCACGCCAGCTCGTGCGGCGGCACCACCACCCCCGCGTCGATGTCCTCGTCGTCGGCGTCGGCGTCGAGCTCCCAGTCACCGGCGTGGTGCCCCCTGTACTCCTCCCCCAGGATCTTGGACCAGTCCGGTATGTTCACCGGCAGGGACGTCCCGTGCGCCGCGCCGCCGCCGGCCCTATCCGCCTGCTTCGTCTTCCGCCCCGGCCGGGCGGCTGGGACCGGACGAACCCGGGGTAGCTCCGCCGCCCTGGGCTCGACCTCGGCCGGGTTGAACGCGCCCCAGATGTCCGACTCATCGAACTCGTCGGCCGTGCAGGGGCCTGCCAGTGCCGGGCACCCCGCGAAGCCGTGCGAGGACGGCGCGAACTGACGGTACGCGCGCTCCGTCGCCGCCGACCGTGTGCTCCTCGCCATTGTACACTCGTGCGGCAACCTGCTCGACGTAACACGCGCGTGGAGTATTGTGATGAGACGTGACGCGCAGATCGCACAAGGAGGCAGACGAAGAAGTAGGAAGCGGGCGTTGGTGGTTTGGTTGGGATTTTATAAGAGCGAGCCTGCCGGAGGGACGAGAGCGGAAAGCGGAAGAGGCTAGCGGATAAGACCGTTTATGGAATGACAGTTTTACCCCCCTGCTCGATTTCTGGATTGCTACGAGGGGACGGTAAACGCACTCGTGGAGCTGTGCGCTGGGCCCCTTCCACGACTTCGCCTGGGTCCGGTCGTACGCCTCGACGTACGTGTCACTTAAATTATCCTCTCTCTCCGTTGGTAATACCTGTCGTTTTGGACATAGTGATGATCAAACTTTTGAAACTTTGACTAATAATATATTTTTAAATATTTAAATTGGATACATAAAAATTATATGTGTAGACTTGTGTCGAGAAGTACTTTCATACTATTATAATTTTATTGGGTTTTATAAATATATTATAACAAAAATTAACGGCTAAAGTTGTGTTTTGAAGACCGTGTCAATGTCCAAAATGACAGATATTACTAGACTGGAGGGCGTCTGTGGTTATGTAGTGCTAATGCAGTGCTGGCACGCTGCTATTGGCAGTTGCTAATAATGTTTTTGTTCTGGATAAGCCAGTCAGCAATCGAAAAGATAATGGAAAGAAAGGCTTATCCGTAAGACCGTAACGCTCCTTGAAATAGGAGAGTTCCTTGACAAGTGGTTTTCTAATCTGTTTTCTCGTAGCTACTTGGTTTGAGGTTAAAATAAGCGCGTTACCTAACCTTAACTCTCAATTAGGTTAGTTTAATCTAAATTTTGTATTTAGCAACAGACCTTGTTAATCTAGATTTCTGTTTGGCTAGATTAGATGGACTAATTGGTTTAGCATTAGAAAAATAAAATTTAGGAGGGTTAGTTGTGCTGAGTTAACTTATTTGATCAATTTGGTAGGCTAAATTAATTAAGGGTTAAAACGTTTTTGGCTGGGGTAAGTTAATCCTCCCTAACCCAATGGTATTTGGCGACCAAACGCAGCCTAATGGAAAGCGTTCTCGTTCAAGCAAGCTACAGCTGCCGGCATCAACACGTACGTGTGGATCGGACCAGACAGCAAGTAGTCAAGCATGGAAGGATTATCCGATGTTGTAAAATGGTAACTTCTCTCTGTTAGTCCATAGAATACATGGCTCCTGACAGATGCGATGTACATAGACGTACACGTCTCTAGACCCTGACACTATGAAAAACAAAATTAATTACATGTGTCAGCAGTCGTTAATGGCTGCAATTGCAACGCTATGTTTGGTAGCGCTGCCATTTCAGTCGTCGTTAGTGGCTGGTGTTGTATTGCATTGGCAGACAGACGACAGTTGCTGCTGGTGCAAGCGAGGTGCGGTGCGCGGCATCGGGGCAGGAATGGCAACTCGTCGAGTTTTCACGAAATCTCGATAAAATTTTGGTTCTCGTTCCCTCTAAATTTTATAATTCTGATGAAATTAAGAAAAATCTAGAAAAATTCAAAGTGCTACGGTAACTTAAAATCTTAACGAGATCTCGGTATATTTGACCAAAATTTGAACAAAACTTGACCAGATTTGACCGTGTTTTGGTCGGATTGGATTCTTGATGTCGTTTTACACGTGGGATAGTCGGTAGATGATAATTCTGGTGAAAATAGAAAAACCCTAAAAATTTCAAATGTCGACAGCACCTAAAATTTTGTCGAGATCTCGGTATTTTGGACCGAAATTTTGATATTTTGAACCGAAGTCTCGGAAATGCCGGTTAAAAAATTACCGGATTTAAATTTTTCTTTTTGTATTTCGTTCAGATTTTATTCGAGAAAACGAGATTTCATCGAAATTTCAAATTTCGAAATATACCAAGATGAAATCCTAAAACAAAATTTGAAAACTTATGGGGGGTGATTCGTCGTGGAAATTTTCGTTCAGAACCCACGATCGACAGCAGTGCAGGGCGTGGAGCTAGTCTAGCGGTCCGAAATATGAAGACGAAAGGAAGGAAAGAAGGATGGCGTGGTGATTTGGGTCTCTCAACGCTGGGCTGAAATTTACTGGGCCCATGGAGGCGACCTTGCTGGGCGCGCTTGATTCGGTTGGCGATTGCATGTGGTGCCGAAGAAAATGCACTGGCGAGCCCAGAGTGCTAGCTAGGCCTTCGCCAAATGGCGCGTAGGCCATTCAGTCTTCTGGTGTTTTTTTGAAACGGTCTACAGTAGGCTCACGGCCGACCTGAACTTTTCTTTTTTACAAAGCAGGACTTATCTTTACTAAAACACAGTCACCTCCTCTTTTCACCTTCTAAAAAACTCTCTAATAAAAACATAAAACACTACTACAAAACCGGGCATCACAACCGGTCTATTAGAAACGGTTTGGTGCGAACCGGTTGTAATGCTCGCACCAGAAGCGGTTCGTGGCAACAGGCCGAAGGGGATCTCTAGAAGCGGTTCGTGGCACGAACCCCTTCTAAAGCCCCACCTTTAGAAGCGGTTCGTGACACGAACCCCTTCTAAAGATCTTTACAAGCGGTTCGTGTCCTCAACCGCTTCTAAAGCTTTAGAAGGGGTTTGTGTCACGAACCGCTTCTAAAATTGGGGCTTTAGAAGGGGTTCGTGCCACGAACCGCTTCTAAAGACCCCCTTCAGAAGGGGTTCGTGTCACGAACCGCTTGTAGAAACCCAATTTTAGAAATAATAAAAGGAATGCGTGCCCTATTCTATCAGAGAGCACGCGTGGGTGGGTTGGCTAGATGGATGAGGCGGGTCACGAGGATGGAGTGCTGGTCATGGGTTCGAATCCCATTCCCACGATATTATTACCGTATTTTACCGCTTGGTGTCGCACCACCACAAGCGGTTCCTAGAACCGCTTGTGATACCCCTCGTGGTATCACTCACGGTTGCTTAGAAGCTGTTGTAAAACCGCTTCTGGAGGTGGTTTTCAACCGCTTGTGAAACGCGATTCTGTAGTAGTGAAACTAATATACCAACAAACTAATTCCACCCCCTAAATATTCTCTAACAGAACAAACAATATAGCAACAAACAAATTTTATCTCACAAAAAATTCTCTAACAAAAAAAAAAGGTGAAAACTAGCGAAGCAGTTTTAGATGTGTGGCGAAAGAGATGGTATGGGGGCTTGATGCGACCAAGAGTGAAGGTGAAGCCGAGAGTATATGGTAGGTAAGCCGATCCCAATGACACCGACTTGATCGTACGGGAGGTAATATGATTTTTTTTTATCTGTAACAAGGCACAATTATTCAACTAATTCATTTATAAAAGTGACTGATACACCGATGAAACTTTGAGATGAAAACCAAACATATGACGTCCCACCTCAAGTTACAAGCATGTCTATCTAGATTACGAGCAGAACTATGCGCATAAGATGTCGTATATAAAACCAGCAGCTTTGACCTCAGAAGAACAACTAACACTGGCTCAGGCGGTCTGTTCTCTCAATAGAAGATTACTTTTTTCCTTCCTATCAAACTGTGCTGTACACAACGTGACCTCCAAGGAGAGGAACGCCCATGCATGGCGTGCCACTGGCTTGCCGTCCCGTCCTTTCCCAGCCCTGCAGCCCCAAACCTTCACATGCTTACACGGTTACACCGGTCGATCAGGACCAATTGCTACTGGTCGGTAGAACAGCGCAACGGCGCAGACGAATTCATCAGTGGATAGCGTAGAATAAAGCATATCTGTCTGCTATTATATGCGCTTCTGCTGGCAAACTACAACGAACTCTTGTCCTGCGTCGCCAGCACAGACGTAGGGAGGCATCGGAATGATTGGCGCCGCGAATGGGACTTGCTGTGCTGAGCCGCCCGGCTCTTCCCAGCCACAGGAGCGTAGGTGGCAGCGCCGGATTGGCCGGCGGCGGCGCTCTCGCGTGTGGTAATCTGAAGGCCACGGACCACTACCGTTCACCCACGTGTCGCCCCACCGATATTTGTGTGGACGTAACGGATGAGGATTGAGAATATGTATAGGAAAGGTCATCAAGGGGAAATCCTATAGGAATATTGGCTGACAGGAGAACGTTCTGTACCTCTCTGTTTTGTTTTTTTTTTGCCGTACTTGTCTTCGTCTGGGAAAGAGACTTGGGATGATTTCTCTTGGAAGCAAGAGAGAGGGGACCCAATGCCAAGGCACAATACAGACCATTTAATTAGCACATGCAGACTCGTGACAGAAGAGAGGAAAATGGCAAACACAAGAGAACAAATCACAACTCGCTAAGATAACTCATAATGCAAAATTTGGTCATGCTAATATATATGCTTTTTTTTCCCCATTAATTGGTCTTCATAGTTCTTTTGTTGATATGTTAAGACTCGAAAGATCATGGGTTATATATGGTCTCGTGGTTCAGAAAGAGAAGTAACAAATTGGGCTGTAAATTTCTGGAGTCTTCTTTCCCACAGAAGAGGAGGACAGCTACTGCTGTCGCTTGATACAGTTTTGTAGGTTGCAACTAACCGAGTTGCTGATAAGTGATAACAACCTCACAATTTGTAAGTAGCTAGAGCGCGCTGTCTTTGTATGCGATGATTCGCCGTCCTTGTTGTTATTGTCATGCAATCAAGTTTCTGAGCATCTCCATTGGTTGATAAGTATATACCGAATTTGTTTTTTGGAAGATAAGGCTACGCACACTGAATTGCTTTTTTGAAAGATAAGACTACCGAATTGTTTAGGCTCATCGACACCAAAACGTGCTGCTAGCTGAATTTTCCTTTCATGCCAATGTTTGGTTGAGTACTTGAGTTTCCAATTCACTACGGAAAAAGAAACCAAGCAATTAACCATTTTGGCTAGCTTGAAAGGAAAATTCATCGTCGGTGAATGAGAACTAAGAAAAGATAATTAGCTTATATATGCGCCAATGTAGCAACTCCTTGATTAGTAGAACTGAAAAGATTGGAGATTAGTTATCCCCTATCTTACGTGTAACTTTTGCTTGTTGCTTTAATTAAGGTGATGACAATTGACAACGTATGTCACTTTCCTCTAGATTAGCTCGGATCATATGTAGTATGAGTAGTGTTTATATGCTCTTTCAAAAACAAAGTTTTATAACTCTTAAAGCACTATGTTTAGCAGTAAATTAAGTACAAGGTTGTTACAAGTCGAACCATCCGTGTACAACTTTGTATGCTTGTGGTCACGGACTCATGCATGGTTCACTGCGCACTCTAAAGTACGTCGATATGAACCCTTACCAGTTACCACCTTAACCTCCATCCTCAAGCTCCTAGCTAAAGGAATATTAGCATATACCATCACTGAAACTGGACCACTAATTAGAAGAAGCCAGCAGTGATGTGCTTTCAGACCTTTTTGCTCATTCTTTTCTCATCAGAGCAGTACATTAGTACTCTCTCCGTTGATTAATATAGGGCGTGTTTTGGTTTGGCTCACAGACCAAGAGCAAGTGTGAAATCACTAATATGCCCCTTGAACCATTATACAGGATGTTAGTTAATGCATAAAACGGTGGGCAAGGGGTTAATACATACATGGGCTTGTAGTTGCATGCGAGATGGTATACGAGGTGAAATTGCATGCATGCGTGTTTTTGGAGCTTCAAGTGACATGTTGGCTTATCAAGGGAGTAAATAATTGAAGGCATTAGAGAAAATAAACCACCGAATTTGCTTTGAAAACCACTTTAGTTGTCTCTTAGTTATGTCATGTAAACAAAATCCTACGTGGTGGAGAGAGATGTGAGAAAAGAGAATGTAAAGTCTCTTGTGCAAAAGACAAACCAACATACCAAAAAGTAAGAAAATGTGAGAGATAAAATACAATGAAGATGAATGATTTTAGAAATAATTATTTGAGATGTTGTCTCTAGTGTTGCTTCTAAGTTCTAAGTGAGTTAAAATCCTTAGAGATAATCTTTAGGGATAGACTATTGTACATGCTCTTAATCAACAAGTTCAAAACCAAAACACGCCCTATATTAATCAATGGAGGGAGTACGTAAGCAGTTCAGCGCAGCTCGCTAGCCCTTAGAATAACCCCTCCGATTAATCACCAGCCACCAGTTGGGCTGTCTAATGACATAATGGTGGCCGGTTTAGTCGGTCGTGGGCGGCAAATTATAACCCAAAAAACCCTTAATCAGTCTCGCGCTAAACTAGCCATCATTGAGCAGATGAGCTGCTGCTCTCCCTGGCACGAGCCATCCTCTCGCCCCCCATATATACCTTGCCTCTCCTATCTCCTCACACAGTCACACCACACAACTGCAGCAAGCACAAGCTAGCTAGCCGCGCATAGCAGCTGGTACGTAGTGACATAGCTACGTACAGAGCAGTAAGTTAGTTGGCTAGCTAGCATGGCGAAGGACATCGAGGCGTCGGCGCCCGAGGGGGGCGATTTCTCGGCCAAGGACTACACGGACCCGCCCCCGGCGCCGCTCATCGACGTGGAGGAGCTGACCAAGTGGTCGCTCTACCGTTCGGTGATCGCCGAGTTTATCGCCACGCTCCTCTTCCTCTACATCACGGTGGCCACCGTCATCGGGTACAAGCACCAGTCGGACCCCACCGTCAACACCACCGACGCCGCCTGCAGCGGCGTCGGCATCCTCGGCATCGCATGGTCCTTCGGCGGCATGATCTTCATCCTCGTCTACTGCACCGCCGGCATATCAGGTCCATCCATGCATCGATCGATCACTAATAATTGTCGATAGCTAGTGCATGCATGGACGTAACTAACTGTTCCTATGCTATGTGCACGAATTAACGCATGCAGGTGGACACATCAATCCGGCGGTGACGTTCGGGCTGTTCCTGGCGAGGAAGGTGTCGCTCATCCGTGCGCTTCTGTACATCATCGCGCAGTGCCTCGGCGCCATCTGCGGCGTGGGGCTCGTCAAGGGCTTCCAGAGCGCCTACTACGTGCGGTACGGTGGAGGCGCCAACGAGCTCAGCTCCGGCTACTCCAAGGGTACCGGCCTCGGCGCCGAGATCATCGGCACCTTCGTGCTCGTCTACACCGTCTTCTCCGCCACCGATCCCAAGCGCAGTGCCCGTGACTCCCACGTCCCGGTGAGTCTTATGGCCAGTTGCACAACTGGTTACTGATTGTTGAGAAAGGCTTTGATCTTACTGGCCTTTTGACTTGATTAGCTTTGAGATAACTTACGTAAGTTAATTTAGTTGTGTTCGTTTGGGAGTATATTACAAAAACAAACCTATATATTGTCGAGAAATTAAAATATCAAGAACTGTATAGGTTCCTCAAGGAAGGACACCATACAATAAAATGTCAAGCTTTGTTTAACACAAAACTGACGGATATACCCTCTGATCAATTTCAGTCTTTGTGCCAGGTTTACCTACAGTGGAAGATGCATACCATTTTTAATTCGTTTACGCAACCAAACTTAATTAGGACAAGATGATTCAAACGAACACCATTTCCCCTAAAGGCTAGGGGTAGGAAAGGCAAATTTAAAGATATAAGGATCCTTATAAATAATTTGAGCAGTGCTTCTATGCTTTTCCTTCTAGTACAAGTTGCACAAATCTTGAAACAAGCGAAGGGGTAAGTAATTACCATCTACACTTCATTCATGCTTTAATAGTTGTGCAACTTTTAAAAGGAAGAGCATAGAAGCACTTCTCAAATAATTTAAGGAAATATAGAATATACCTTTTTACTATCTTTCGGATAACGAATTTGGGCAATCAGTAAGCGATCCAGGTAAATGAAAACAAACGTGTACAATCTTTATATTATACTTAGATTGGTGCAAGTGGAACCATCTCCTGGTGGATGATGAAGTTGTGGCCTTGTGGGTGTAACTTCAACCATCATGGATTCAAATATTGGTGCTCATCTTTATGCATACGCGGGGACGTTTTTAGTAGGAATTTCGTAAGGTCTCAGATTTATCCTCAGTTTTTGTCTTTTTAGATGTGTACTTCTGGTGTGCGTCTTTCTTATAATCTCTAAGAAAATTGAATTTCTAGTACCCGTACGGCTGTCTAGCAAAATACTTTTGTGAGACAGCCCCAGCATTACCTGTTCATACAGAATGGATGATACAGGAGTTAGGCCAAGCACTTTCCAAGCATCCTAACAAATTAAGCATTTTAATATATATGACCTAAACTACGCAATTAATCATGCAATACTTATGGTCTCAATTGTACAAACCGCTCAACATCAGGCACATGTGCAAATGTATCTTCATGCCAGATCCGTTGCATTGCATGCCAATAGCCAGATAGGAAGATTCTCTCGCGTAGGCAGCACTTGTCAGTTGTCCCTGTCTTCCTTGCCGTCGTCGTCTACATACAGCAAATGTGTGAGATGGCAAATCACAAATGATTGTCAACTTAATGAGGATATATACTCATGGGAGTACGTACTCTCACTTTAGTATAACATTTAAATGATGTTGTTGTACCTCTTTATTTTTTTGAGTATACTCTAATACTATTATAAGATACTTCAAAGTGAATTCCACAAAAAAAATTCATCAAATTCCACCATTTATAGCATAATTTGTTTATATACTTCTTTTACATATAGAAAAAGGTATATAGCAAAAAATAAAGGGATTCGATGAATTTTTTCAACAATGTTGCTTTGTAGTATCTTAGAATTATTATTTGAGTATATTAAAAGTGATAAAAGGGTATAACACATTTGTTTAAGTAGTATACTTGATGAGAGGTGCTGCTATGCTCTTCCTTTTAAAAGTTGCACAACTATTAAAGCATGAATGAATGATAGATAGTGATTACTTACCCTTTCGCTTGCTTCAAGATTTATGCAATTTGTACTAGAAAGAAAAGCATAGAAGCACTGCTCATACTTGATATGGGAGTACGCACTCCCAAGAGAATATATATATATACATATATATATATATATATACATATATATATATATACATATATATATATATATAGATAGAGAGAGAGAGAGAGGATGGCTAGAATACTATCGATAGCAAAGTGAACTTGTACTACCCACGTTCCAAGCCGTCCGATCGCACAACGTATGGTCCAGATGAATCAAGGTGGAAGGCCACTTAAATCATTTTACACAAAACACCCACATTGATTCCTTTTTCGCGAATACATCCTTCCACCTTGATTCATCTGGACCATACGTTGTGCGATCGGACGGCTTAGAATGTGGGTAGTACAAGTTCACTTTGCTATCGATAGTATTCTAGCCATCCTCTCTCTCTCTCTCTCTCTCTCTATATATATATATATATATATATATATATATATATATATATATAGGAAAATGGTTGCATATATACTCTTGGGAGTATGTACTTCCACTCTCAATATACTGCATAAATGATGTTATTATACTTCTTTATCCTTTTGAGTATACTCTAATACTAATTATAAGATACTCCAAAGTGAGTTTCACGAAAAATTTCATTAAAACCCACATTTTATATACTAGTTTGTTTATATACTCTTTTTGTACATGAAAAACGGTATATAGCAAGAAATAAATGGCTCCGATGAATTTTTTTCAACAATGTCGCATTGTAGTATCTTAGAATTATTATTGGAGTATACTGAAAGTGATAAAAGAGTATAACACATTCGTTTAAGTGGTATACTGGATGTGGGAGTACGTACTCTCAAGAGTACAGAAAAGGCTTCCTATATATATATTGTTAGGGTTAGGGTTGCACACGCACACGCACACAATAGATTGGAACGATGGACACGAGATTTACGTGGAAAACCCTTGCGGGTAAAAAACCACGGGAGACGAAAATCCACTATGAAGGTTCAAGGATTACAAGTACATGGGGGTGGCTTATATAGCCCAATGAGTCCGTATCGTAGAAGGCAAGGACTCCAAGATTTGGTAAGATTAGATATTGAGTCATATCCTAACAAACCTCCCCTTGACTCAAAATCCATAATAAAAAATTTGTCTCCAAGAAACCCCGAAGGGCAATTAAGCACCATGAATACCAACCAAGTCAAGACAATGCTTGAACTTGGTATTAGAGAGAGACTTGGTGAGCATGTCTGCAGGATTATCATCAGTATGTATCTTTCCCACAATAATATGTCCTTCAGCAACAATGTCGCGAATAAAGTGGTACTTGATATCAATATGCTTGGTCTTGGCATGATACATATCATTCTTGGTCAAACAAATAGCACTGGCTATCACAATAAACAAGAAGAACATCCTGCTTAATACCAAGTTCGAAACCTGACTCGCAACCAAATAGCTTCCTTAACGCCTTCAAGAGCTGAAATATATTCCGCTCAAAGAGTAGAAAGAGCGGCAATAGGTCGTAAGGATGCTTTCCAACTGATCGCAGAACCACACAAAGAGAAGATATATCCGTAAAATTGATCTTCGCTTATCAAGATCACCAAAGATAATCGTAATCAACAAACCCAAGAACATCATTTGTTTTCACTTTATTCTTATCAAACATCAAGCCAAAATTAGAAGTGCCTTTCAAATAACGAAGAATCCACTTAATCGCATTCCAATGCTCTTTGCCAGGATTATGCATAAATCGCTAACAACACTAACAGAATGAGCCAAATGCAGTCCGGTGCAAATCATAGCATACATGAGATTACCAATCGCACTAGAGTAAGGAATACGAGACATATAGTCTTTGTCTTCTTCATTAGTAGGACACCGACTTGAAGATAATTTAAAGTGAGAGGCAAAGGTGTAGAAACAGGTTTGCAATCACCGAGATTAAATCTGCCAAGTACCTTCTCAATATAACTTTTCCGAGATAGAAATAATGTACCACTTTGCGATCACGCCAATTTCCATCCCAAGAATTTTCTTTCTTTGGACCAAGATCTTTCATCTCAAATTCATGACTAAGTTGAGCCTTCAACTGCTTTAACGATGACTTGTCATGAGAAACAATGAGCATATCATCAACATAGAGCAGCAAATAAACAAATGAACCACTTGGGAACTGCTTTGAAGTAAACACAATTATCATAATTGCTGCGAGTATTGTTGTGCAATCATAAAAGAATCAAACCTTTTATACCACCGCCTTGGAGCTTGTTTTAAACCATAGAGAGACTTTTTCAAATGACAAACTAAATTCTCCTTTCCAGGAGTAGCAAAACCCTTGTGTCATAAAAATCTCTTCTTCTAAATCTCCATGTAAGAAAGCAGTTTTAACATCAAGTTGCTCTAATTCCAAGTCAAATAAAGCAACAAATGCAAGCATAACCCGAATTGAAGAGTGGCGAACAACAGGAGAGAAAACTTCATTGAAGTCAATACCTTCCCTTTGGTCGAAACCTTTTACCACTAAGCGGGCTTTCCATCTTGCAGGTTCAATTCCAGCAATACCATCCTTCTTCTTATAAATCCATTTGCACTTTAAAGGTTTCTTACCTTTTGGAAGCTCAACCAAATCCCATGTTTTGTTCTTATGAAGGCTCAAAATTTCTTCATCCATAGCTGTCAACCACTTAGAAGAATTTTCACATGAGATAGCTTCAGAATAAGAAGAAGGTTCAAAGGTATCACAAATATCTTGAGCAGCAAGAAGAGCATAACAGGCCATATCATCAGTGTCACGATATCTAGCAGGCAATTGAATATTTCTTCGTGTTCTATCTCTAGCAATACAAGGATCATTAATACTAGGAGATGCTGAGACTGGCTGTGAAGTAGAACCACTGGGTGCTGAAATTGGTTGTAAATTAGAACCACTAGATGAATCATTATCAATGGTAGGTAAAACTACCTCAAATTCTGCATTTCTTGCATCAACTTCAGAAATTTCAGATTCGGTTGTAGATGAAATTTCAGATTCATTTGTGGATGAACAACCATTACTATCACTACCAGATGAAAGTAAAGCATCTTCATGAAAAGTAACATCACGACTAATGAATAATTTGCGAGCATCAGAACACCATAAACGATATCCTTTGACACCTGAACCATATCCAACAAATATGCATTTTCTTGCTCTAGGCTCTAATTTTCCATCACTCACATGAGCATAAGCAGGACAACCAAATATTTTCAAGTTTGAATAATCAACTGGTTTACCTGACCAAACCTCTTCTGGAATCTTAAAATCAATGGCTGAATTTGGAGAGCGATTAACCAAATAAGAGGCTGTAGAAACAGTCTCAGCCCACAAAGCACGCTTGTCCCACAAACCTGCATTTGAAAGCATGCAACGGGCTCTTTCCAGAAGAGTGCGATTCATACGCTCTGCCACACCATTTTGCTGAGGTTTACCTGGAACTGTCAAATGTCTTGCAATACCATGATTAGCACAAAACTGATTAAACTCACCACTGCAAAATTCTAATCCATTGTCAGTTCTAAATTTCTTGATTTTTCTGCCTGTTTGATTTTCAACCAAAGCTTTCCAATTCTTGAACACTGAAAAAGCTTCATTCTTATGTTTCAAGAAATAAACCCAAACTTTGCGAGAAAAATCATCAATGAAGGTAATCATGTAGCTACATCCTCCAATAGAAAGAAATTTAGAAGGACCCCAAAGATCAGAATGAACATAATCAAGAATTCCTTTGGACTGATGAGTTGAAACAGAAAAACTGACCCTCTTTTGTTTGCCAAAAACACAATGTTCACAGAAATCAAGCTTGCCAATATCATCTAAATGTCCTTTCTTGCATAAAAGATGCATACCTTTCTCACTCATGTGACCCAAGCGCATATGCCAAAGCTTGGTGATGTGAGGATTTGATGCAATCGTTGAAACAAATTGCAGAACTCAGAATCGTGGAACCTTGCAAGTAATAAAGACTATTGATTCGATTGGCTTTCATGACAACAAGATTGCCTTTAGAAATCTTAAGGACACCATTTTCACCTGATACTTGTAACCCAAAGATTCAATAGTGCCTAATGAGATAAGATTTCTTTTCATTCTGGGAACATGGCGAACATTTGTGAGGGTTCTAATAGTGCCATCATGAGTTTTGATTTGAATAGAACCGATGCCAACAATTTCAAGTGGAGACTCATCACAAATACAACATCACCACTACCAATGTAATCATAAGTAGAGAACCACTCTTTAAATGGACAAATATGAAACGTGCAAGCTGAATCAATAATCCAAGCGCTTTGATTCCTCAAGTTGGAAGTGCTAATTAGAGCCTCACCATCGATTCATTTTGAACAAGACTAGCCTCAAGAGGTTTATCAGATTGTGGCCTTTTATCTTTATCTGTCTTATTTTTCAGCTTGTAACAATTGGAAACATCATGACCATAGTTCTTGCAATAACGGCAAAAGTTGTTGGGTTTACGTCCTCTTGACTTAGATCTAGACTTTGATCTATCAGAATTGCCTTTATGCTGTGATCTACCTCTAACAATTAAACCCTCAGCCTTAACTTCAGAACGAGAATCAATATCAAATTTTTCCTTGGACAATAAATTTGATTTAACATTCTCGAAACTAAGGGTGTCATGATTACCATAAAGCATAATCTCCTTGAAATGTTTAAAGGTAGCAGGCAAAGAGACGACCAACAGAATAGCTTTATCTTCATCATCAATTTTTACCTCTAATTTCTCAAGATCAATGATGAGAGAATTAAACTCATTAAGATGAGACTGAATAGAGGTACCTTCCGCCATGCGAATTGTGTACAGACGTTCTTTGAGACGCAATTTGTTGGCAAGACTTTTCTTCATGTACAAATCTTCCAACTTTTTCCACAGTTGTGCGGCAGTGGTCTCACTGATAACTTCACGCAAAACATCTCAGAGACAAACCGAAATGAATGGCGGAAAGGGCTTTACGGTCAAGTTCTTCCCATTGTTCATCCGTCATTGTCGCGGTTTCACGATTGCTTTTCAGCACCCACTTGTGTAAGAACGGCTTTCATCCGAACTCCGCCATATTGCAAAACTGATCTTGCCATCAAACTTCGATGTCAAATTTAGTGGATGACATGATGAGAATAAATTGCAGATCAAAGAATAATATGGTAGATTCTGAAAAATAAACTCCCTGGAGCGCTCTGAATGCGCGAAGGAATCGATCTGTAAAAGCCCAGTACACCTCAGGTGTAATAGCGAAAAAACCAGCCGATTTTTTTTTTTTTTTTATTCTGCTCACGGGCGGACTTGAATCTCTCGGACGGAAGCACACGGACTTGAGCCAAGATTAATGGCACTTCTTCACAAACGTGAGTCAAGCCAACTTTAATGGCACTTCTTCCCAGACGTGAGTCAAGCCAAGTTTGATGGTACTTCTTGTCAAACCAGAACTTGAGTCCTCTCCTCACGGACGTGAAGCGGGTGCTTTACGGGAAAGCACTTGAGCCGAATAGAAAAAGAAATTGCTTCCGGACTTGAACCAAGCTCTCACGGCTTAGACCGTGACTGGCGATGGCGCACCGGGCGATCGCTCGGACGAGCGCTGGGGAAGACCGGCGCGGATTCGGCGACAAGGCCGAGGCAAGGCGCAGCCAGTGGGCGTCGAGACGCCGCACTGCGGCGCGAGGTCGTGAGATGGGCTGGGCCGGGCCGAGTCCGGACCGGAGGCAGTGCTGACCGGCGGCTGGAGGTTGCGTAGCGACGGGAGATGACGCAGAGGCCGCGGACGACGACGACGATGCAGAATGGAGAAGACGCGGTGAGGAGGCCGGTCCCGCGGCGGCGCGACTGCGAGCGACGGCGCGTGCGAGATCGGGAACCCAGGTATTGCTCTGATACCACTTGTTAGGGTTAGGGTTGCACACGCACACGCACACAATAGATTGGAACGGTGGACACGAGATTTACGTGGAAAACCCTTGCGGGTAAAAAACCACGGGAGACGAAAATCCACTATGAAGGTTCAAGGATTACAAGTACATGGGGGTGGCTTATATAGCCCAATGAGTCCGTATCGTAGAAGGCAAGGACTCCAAGATTTGGTAAGATTAGATATTGAGTCATATCCTAACATATATATATATATATATATATATAGAGAGAGAGAGAGAGAGAGAGAGAGAGAGAGAGAGAGAGAGAGAGAGAGAGAGAGAGAGAGAGAGAGGAAGAAAGTGCAAAAATCCAAGAGAAATTTCTGGTCGAACGATGCATGCATGGCTTCCTGCAAGTATTTTTTAATTTAGATTTGGTGAACCATCCCTTTCTGTACAGGACCACAAGCTCAGAAATTTGTGTAGGGTCTTCGAACAAAAACGAGTGTTTTGTTTTGTCACTGGCTACTAGAGTTTTCTTACATTAGGATAATTACTTTGATGTAACGGATCAACCTGCTAAAACACAACTGTGATTAATTGTGTGATGATTTGATCTTACTAATTGTTTTGCGTTTATCGATCTCTTCAGGTGTTGGCTCCTCTTCCAATTGGTTTCGCGGTGTTCATGGTCCACCTTGCCACCATCCCCATCACCGGCACCGGCATCAACCCGGCGAGGAGCCTGGGGGCCGCGGTCATCTACAACAAGGACAAGGCCTGGGATGACCAAGTACGTACACACATTAGCCATTTAGCCGGACAAGTACATACTATGCTATCTACTAGCTAGTCAAGAAGAACCTCTCCTAGCATAATTCGTCAACTGTTACTTCGCCTGGTCGCAACTCACAATCGATCAGTACGTACTTGATAACTCAAAGACTAAACAGATAATGACACGGGATATCGTTGATTAATTTCTCGTCCTCAATAGCTAGCTGACAAACGCATGAATAGTCTGATTAATGTAAACGAACGGCTCAGGATAAGGCCGGAAAGAATTAAACAACTAGCTGGTGTCACCCCCAATTAATCTATGATCAGTCGATCAATTTGTTTACAGTACTTGGTTAGCTTATACATGACATGTGCATTATTCACTCGATGCAATTAATAGATAACATAATCCCTTCCCGCTCCCTCCTATCGTATAGCCACCTAAAATTGTACACCATGGCACGATCAATCATCTGACTATACTTCTTCAATTCTAACCTTAGCTAATCAAATCGTTAGGAGATAATTAAGTAATAAAAGCTGCTCCGGATATCTTACATTATGCAAACGTCAATAGTGAAGCGCGCTAGCTATTGCGTGCCAACTGCCAAGTGCAAGCTAGAACTCTGACATCGTCGTTGTTCTGTGCAGTGGATCTTCTGGGTGGGGCCGCTGATCGGCGCCGCCATCGCCGCCGCCTACCACCAGTACGTGCTGAGGGCCAGCGCCGCCAAGCTCGGGTCCTACCGGAGCAACGCCTAAGTCCGCCGCTCCGGCCGGGCGACGCGCGAGGGGGCACTCAAGTGTAGATATATACGTACAACAAGGCCGCCTCCGGGCGACGCGCTCTAGCTGTTCGATCGTTCGCCTCTTCTGTTTCAGTCTTTGCATCACCTGCTACTGCATGCTCTTCGGCTTGTGGATTCTACTGCATTATTATTACTCGTGCATATTGTCTCCGCTCGTTCATATGTCGATGTATCCCGGAGTCCATGTCGTTTGCTTTATTTCTTCCGCGCGCGCGTGTGTTTTTTTAACTTGATGCATGTATGCATATGGAGAATTTGGAAATTATGAGCGATATACAAGTACTGCTTGCGTATGATCGGTGATTGGCTACCAGTGCGGGGTGAACGGTAGGCATAAATTTTTACCAACAAGTATTGAGGATTCTTTCACTCCAATAACTACGAGAAGCCATGAGGATCAGAGCCTTGGACCCACACAGCGGAACACCTCAAGAGGCCAAGGTAATCAAACTAACTACTGCTGAAAACTGTCAACAGGATGATCCATTTGGAAAGGATGATCCGGTTGGATTGAAAGAACATTAACTCAAACCAAATCGAACCAAACTTGGTGCTCCGATGTTCCAAATGAAGAAATACAGGAAGCGTTTTATACCTCCGTAGAGGCCGTTGTACGTGTTTATATAATGTGACAGGATAAGCTCAGAATACAATAACCTAGCTGAGTACGCCTGCTGGTTTGTTACAACAACCTTATCCATCTATAACAGCTAATCATATATCTGCTAATTCTAACAGCCTCCCTCAATCACAACTTCTGTAAGTTGAGATTGTTCTTGAACTCTTCCAGCCTTTGATGAGTTAACGCCTTGGTAAAACCATCTGCTACTTGATCTCCTGAAGATATGAATCGAACCTCTAATCTCTTCTGCAGAACTCTACCTCTGACAAAATGATAATCAACTTCTATGTGTTTTGTTCTGGCATGAAATACAAGATTTGAAGAAAGATACTTTGCTCCCATATTATCACACCATAGTCTAGCACTTCTAGGACATGGTATTCTCAACTCGTCTAGTAAGGTTTGAATCCACATTACTTCTGCTGTAGCATTTGCCATTGCTTTGTATTCTGCCTCAGTGCTGGACCTGGACACTGTTGGTTGTTTCCTAGCACTCCATGAAATAAGATTTGATCCAAGGAAGATAGCAAAACCACCAGTAGATTTTCTATCATCTGAGCATCCAACCCAATCTGCATCAGAGAATGCACTGACTAGTAGAAATGACGACTTCTGAATTTTTAAGCCAACATCCGAAGTGAACTTGACATATCTTAGAATTCTTTTAACGGTGGTCAAATGCTGAGTTGTAGGAGCATGCAAATATTGACATACCTTGTTAACTGCAAAGGAGATATCAGGTCATGTCAAGGTCAAGTATTGTAGGCCCCCTACTAGACTTCTGTACCTTGTTGCGTCCTCTGGTCCAAGTGCATTACCACTATATACTGAAAGCTTTTCACTGGTAGACAAAGGAGTAATAACTGGCTTGCAATTCATCATTCCTGCCTTTTTTTAATAGATCATTTGCATATTTTTCCTGAGACAATAGAAGTTTCTTTTTTCTTCTTGACCTCTATCCCCAGAAAATAATGTAGAGCTCCTAGATCCTTTAAGGCAAACTCTGCCTTAAGATTTGTCAATAGTGTTGTTACTGCCTCCTGTGAAGAGCTAGTCACAATTATGTCGTCAACATATACAAGTACAAAAATTGTGACAGAAGCTTTTATAAAGAAAAATAGAGATGTATCTGCCTTGGAAGCATGAAACCCAAGCGACAACAATTTTTCACTGAGTCAAGAATACCAGGCTCGGGGTGCTTGTTTCAATCTGTACAATGCCTTATCCAGCTTGCATATATATTGTGGCTTAGATGAATCCTCATACCTAGGAGGTTGTTTCATATACACTTCTTCCTCAAGAACACCATGAAGGAACGCGTTCTGAACATCCAATTGGCGAAGAGACCATCCTCTGGACACAGCAATGGATAGGACAAGTCTAATAGTAGCAGCCTTAACTACTGGACTGAATGTATCTTCATAATCAATACCATACCTTTGCTTGAAACCTTTCGCCACTAATCTTGCTTTGTACATGTCAATTGACCCATCTGCTTTACGCTTGATCTTGAACACCCATTTACAATCAATAATATTTCTCCCTTCATTTGGTGGCACAAGATGCCAAGTACTATTTTTCATAAGAGCCATATACTCACTATCCATTACAGCTTTCCATTGTGCATTAGCAAGTGCCTCGTGTACAGTACTTGGTTCTGCAATAGCTGCCAAACACCCATACCGTATTGTTCCATTCGTGTACACCTTTGGTTTGCGAATCCCGCTCTGGAGTTGTGTACGCCATGGTTGATCAGAGTCTGCAACAGTGCTTGGTGCAGTTGATTTAGGCGGGGACGCATCTGGTGCAGCAGCAAGATCATTATGGCATTCCCCCGGGGGCTCAGCAGGGAGCGAAGAAGCACCAGTCGTAGCTGGGCATATGGTCGTCCGTGCTGCAGACGGTGATGCCGTAGATCCGCCAGTGGCTGCAGGCGGACTGATCGCTAGAGGAGAGATGCAGACGGGTGCGCCAGGCCCACCAGGAGACAACACGGCTGATGAGGTGCAATCCGAAGATGATGAAGTTAACTGTAAGGAATCCTGCATGAGAACATGAGTGGAAGCCACATTTTCTGCACAAACATCTATGCCATCAGCGGGATGAGGTGAACAAAAATCATCATGATTATCAGTAGACATACCCCTATATAAAGAATCAGAAAGAAGATGTTCAGATCGAAACCGGGCGCCCGCATTGGGACGCAATTCAGCAAATGGAAACACATTTTCATCAAAGAGAACATCGCGAGAGATATATATGCGATCAGCCGCAACGTCGAGGCACTTAAACCCCTTATGCATTGTAACATCCCGAAATTGGGTCTAAGCAGAAAATGTGCGTTTCAAAGTTTTGTTTGAGCGAAAAACTTAAATTTATAAATTTAGCTCTTTAATTTGGACTTAGTTTCAAAAAGAAAAGTAATAATTGAATTTGGTAAAACGGTAAAGAGGTAAAAAGTGAAAGTGTAAAAGTAAAATAGTAATAAGATATTTACACTAAGGTAAAAATTTGTCAATATCAACTTTTACCAAAGTCAAAAAGTAAAAGTGAATGCATTAATTAAAGGTAAGGTTTAAAAAAAAAAAACAACAATAGGTGAATTAGTAAAAAGGTAGTAATAGTAATAATAATAATAATAATAAAGAAGTAAAAGTAAAAAGGTAAAAGTAATTAACTTTAAAATTTTACTAGGCAGGGGTCATCTATTCAAGATGTAGTAACAATCTGTAAAAAGCCACTAATTGCTTCACTTAGTTGTCTTGAGTATTGAATGTATTAAGCTTCTTTTAGCCACATGCAAATAGAACCCCTCACGTCATTTACACACTCTAGAAGTCTCCCTCCTCTCCGTAAGCTCCAAAGCTAATTGACCAAAGGATAGCCTTTATCCTCCTAGCATTCAGTCATGCAATTGGGCAACATAAATTCAGAACTCACACACGTTATCATGTCCCTAGAATCCTCCATTCCCTTCTCAGGACAGAGCACAAACCGCTTCCTCCTAATCACGAAAAGACCACACTGATCAGCCGCACTCGCCCCTGTGTAGCCACGACGAGCTCCTCCTTCCATGCGCTGCCACGACTGGGAGTCGACCTTGCAGCCAAATCAATATTGTTTACCTCTTCCTTCTCCGTTCTTCTTTGCTATCTTTTCCCATCTAGCAATTGAGTTGCCTAATGCTTGAATCATGTTTGGTCTTCTTCTTTGCTACAGCAGTACATGCCCCACCTTCAGGCGTCTCCCTCTTCTCCCCTTTGTTTCTTCTCTGTCCTTTCCTTGAGGCAACGCCGAACCGCCTCTCCCCGTCGCTTCTGTCATACGGCGCCCCTTGACACTGTGCTGCCGTCACGCTACTACAGCCATGCCCTGCATCCTCCATACCCTGTCTCATCAGAGCATTTAGGATGCAGCTTGAACACTGCCGCACCGTCTTGACGCCACTCGCCCGCTCTGGCTCCTCCCGTCCGCATGCTGCGCCGCACCGAGTTGAGATGCTACAAATGCCAGCAGAACCCCCTCGCTTCTCTGATGCTCTAATTGGCCCCTTTCCATGCGCAACAAGCTTTCTTCTGTTTCTGCGGTCGTCCACCACCATCGCCACCGCCCGCTTATGGCGACAGCCCACCTCCAGCTGCTGCGAGCCCGACCGAGCTCTCCAGTAGGATCCCTAGGGCACCCTCGTGCTCACTCTGCCACCAATCACCACCCTTCGGCCTTCCTTCGCCGCCGCGCTGAACGCCTCTATTCCCCGCCGCTGCTCACCGCCGCGAGCCCGCTAGAGCACCGTCGAAGCCTATTTGAGCACACCACCGGGATCCCCTCGAGCCACTGATACTCATCCCGGCCGTATCCAAGCCTGAGACCCTTTTCTTCAACCCCTCCGGCCGGCCGTCGCTTCTGCCGCCGCCCCCCCTTTTTCTCGCCGTCGCCTCGGGCCACCTTGGCTCTGACTGGGCCTTCCCTTGGCTTCGCCTCGTTCTTCTTCAGCTCCCCAACCGATCGTCCTGCCACCTCCAACTTCCTCCTGTTGCCGCGCCGAGCCCCCCTCCTTCCTCAAGTCCGGCCACCGGTGATAGCTCCCTCCGGCCAATCTCCGACCGAGCCAATCTGGAAAATGGAAACCCCTTAGCCCCCCATTGCTCCTCCACCCATCGTCCGGCCAATCCCGGCCCTCCATCGTCGGCGCACCGTGCGCCTGCTTCGGCCGCTGCCCGCTGCTGTCGTTTGCCATCTCCGACGACCCTCCGCTGCCACGGACCGAAGGCTCGACATCTCCTTGGCTCCCTCCATCTCCCCGGACCCCGGCCGTACCGGCGTCGCCCCCCTCGCCGCCGGCAACGCTCCATGCCCGAGCTCCTCTGCTCCCTGCCACTGCGTCGTGGGACCCCAGTGTCAGCCAGCACAAGCCCCACTTCAGAGCCTCTTCTCAGCAAAAGTGCGCTTCCTCTGTTTAGAAGGCATATTTTCAACTTAAGGGTATACTTCCAGCCGAATCCTATTCAATCCTTTATATCTTCTGCCATATAAATCCAAATCCAATCAAACAAGTTTCTAAATTTAAGTTACATCCTGTAGATTCTTATGGTGCAAAAATATTTTCGATTTGAACCTTTGTGCCAAATTGAAATTTGAATTTAAAGAAAAGGGTTAGAAAGGTGCTAAATATAAATTTTGCGTAAATGAATTCCGATTAGAGTGAAACCAATTCCGTTAGAATTCTTATGATCTTAGGAACCCAAATACGTAAGTATATTTAAATTTTAACTTGTCTTAGATCATTTTCCAATTAAGATTAAGATCAATACATTAGATGTTCAAAAATGTGTAACTTGTACAATTACGGTTCAATTTAAGTGCAACCGAATTCCTAGTGTTGATTAAACAGTAGACAACCTTTTTATGCAAAATTATTGAATATTTGTCTTCTGTTTAAATTGTAGATCCAAATTTGAATGCTAGGTTTGAAATATGCATGTGTAGAATTAGAGTAAATGAACTCCAAAATTGATGAAACAAACCTTGTTAGGTTCCTTAGATCTTATGCAATGCATGTATGTAAAAATGTTTAGATTTGAGATTAGTTTGTGCTAAGTTTGTGTTATGTTGCTTCTCAATGCATTAAAGACTTAAATAGTGATAAACAATTTATGCAAATTCAAATGATAATGAAAATGGTTCTTAGGTCCAGATTAGGCCGTGACAACCATGTTCCCTGTTTTCTTAGGTTTAATGCATGTTTGTAAGTAACCATGCTTTAAATACTTACATGAATAGAATATGAGTTAAAGTGTAGAAATAAGTATTTGTGTTAACTCTTGCGAAATCTGTGTTTAAGTGCCTCTAGCTCATTACTAGTTAATCTTGCAAGAATAGTTCACATGCATGCGATGTAGGATTTAATTTGCATAAGTCGTAATGCTCCTTTAGTTGAAAAACGTCTCGGATAAAACTGAAAAGTCGCGGAACCCACTTTAAAACACTCTTAGTGATACCCCCAGCTAGTCTATGAAAAATGGTTAAAGAACTCTTTAAAGTGTAGCTGCAAATGTAAAACGAAAATCGAATAATTATCGCGTAGATTTTAATAACACTTAAGCCTTTTCGGTAGCCCGTAGAATATCTCGTCTAAATAAGAATGTTAAGAAGAATGGCCTAGAATCACTCCCTAGTATGTAGACTATCATAATCTGGAAGAATATTTAATTTGCTTCTTGCTTTACATCTGAATCCTATTAGCGCAAAAACCCTAAGTGTTATGTTTGTCGATAGTGTATATTGCAAATATACAAGCGTAAGAAGTACTTAGCGTAAGAACTCGTGTCGTAATAATCATGCAAAAACCTTATAAGTTCAGCCGGTAGCTTTAATCTAATTAATGCCTTCTTAATATTAAAGGTCGGTACTACCGGAACTCGAGAACGGTACTACAGAAAGTTGTAATACCACGATCCGAGAGTCGGTACTACCGAAATACAATAGGTGCATTAGCTAATGTCTTAATTCTATTAATTTAAACAATCTTAGCTTCCTGAATTCGTAAAATAAGGATAAATGATTCATAGAAAATAAGTAATCATATTGCGGTATATAGTTTAAACCGTTAGTAAGGGAAATGAGTGGAAAGACAATATAAAACACGTATACTTGAAATCTTATAACCTAAACCCATAAATCATGTTTGTTATGTGTGATGATCTATTACTTGGATTTCTATCTGGTTTTTCTATCTGTATTCTTTTTGCCTCTTTGGAATTTATCTTATTGGAGTTTATTATTATTTGCTATGTATCGCGATATGACGAGTAGAACCTGACGTAATCGACGCTACTCTTAGACAAGTCCGAATTGAGCGTATACTCGGCAACAACTCCGACTTCATCGACAACACGAGCTACGACTTCGACTTCGTTGTAAAACAACAAATAGCAAGGCAAGCACCCTTTGAACATGTTGATCCCAGATTTTGAAATGATTTCATCAATGTTTTACATGCATGCATTATGTTAGTAAAATGCTAATTTGTGGTTAGTGGTAGCTATGACCCTCAATTGTGGATATCCTTAATCAATCTTGTCATGTGAACCTTTGATAGCTCTAGGACATGGATTGTCACATGAATATGTGAAATGGGTATACGCGCTTAATAATTATTCATGCTTAGCCATGCTTAGAATGAGACGTTTAGTTCTTGAAAAACTTAAAAAGGTTGAATATAACAGTAAAAGATACTGGTAGTTTAATAAAAATGAAAATAAAACTATGATTTGGACGCGGGTGACTTATTGGCAATAGCCGGTTGTGTGAGGGTGTGCTCACACGTAGCTAGGGGGAGATTGTCGCCCGGGTCGGATTAAGGACCGAACTCAGTGTTGTATGATCCAAGATTACCCGTACAACCACAATGCTGGTATGGGACGGCTATAACTAATTAAGTTACTAAGGACTGGCTTTGCACGGGGAAAGGCCGGAGTAGCACGGGCTGTTCCTGCGGGATTGCTCGTAGGGGTGTCCACACGAGGGTGTGGGTTAGACACATACCAATGCAACGGTATACGCCTTACTAATGGGGAGAAATGATCCGTGCTACGATGTTCTTCTGCCGCCATTAGTAAGGGTTAGTCGTTACCGGGCTAGTGCAAAGTCAGGAATTAGTAATGTAAAGGTTATATATGACTTTTCCCTGGCGACACACCAAAGGAAGTGTGTAAAAAGGCCTTGCAAAAAGGGAAGTCATTCTTTGTGGGTAAAGTTGTACCACTCTGCAGAGTTAAAACTAATCGATTAGCCGCGCTCTCGGTTATGAGCACTTGGTGAACTTGCACTAGTTAGAAGGTGTTTTAATAATTTTTGCTAAAATGTGAAGATAAAATTTGGAATAGAATTTACCTCATGAGATGAGCCAACATTTGACATTTGTTGGCAATGTTGGACTCAATTTGTTGTGCCCTGTGTGGGCAAATATAGCGGTCTTTGTGTCTAGGTCGATATTGGTGGTTTGTGCCATGTGTTGGCCTTTGGATGGATAGTGGATATGATATTGATCTGTTGAGATATGTTGATAGTGATGCTCATTACTTTACTTATTTACCAAATGTTTTATGACTTATGCTTTTGAATTACTATTCAGTATTTACTTTAAACTTCGCTTTCTGCAATCAACCGTAGAGACCCACTTTGTATCAGCTTGCATATATCATAGGTTTTGCAAACACTTCAAGTCTTGCTGAGTACGCAATGTACTCACCCTTGCTATCGTTGTTGTTTTTAGGCGGGCAAATAGAATATCTCGAAGGATCGTGCCTTGACGCAGGTTTCGGGGTAATGACGATGATTTTGTCTAGGGCTTATACCTTGTTAGTTGCCTGAGGGATTGGATGGGCACACTACAAGACTTCTGTTTCTTTCCGCTGCAATATTATTCTAAATTGTAAGGCTACCTTGTAAAATAGTTATCGTAGTAATAATGATATTTCGTGTGGTTGTGATTTCCATTTGTATGTGCGTGCTAGCTACTGATCCAGGGACTAGCACAGGAAGCACATTAGAACCTGTCTTTTACGGTACATTGTACTGTAAAAGGGAGGCTCCTCACATGCATGTTGCTATAGCCAAGAAAAACACAGCGTTTTGATCGAAACTGAAGTTTATGTAAGTTATAGGGACGAAGATAGGGCCATCAGGCACATCCAAAGATTCGAAGACTGGAATAATCAGGTTGATGACCAAGAAGACGAAAAAGAGGAGTGTCATTGTTGATGATACGGCTAGGAAGTCGATTGATGAGATGGGTGGCAGCAAGAAAAGCTTGATCCCAATACTTTAGGGGCATGGAAGCCTGGGCAAGCAAGGCAAGGCCAGTTTCAACAATGTGACGATGTTTTTGCTCTGCACTACCATTTTGTTGATGTGCATGAGGGTAGGAGACGAAATGAGAGATGCCAATCTGGCGAAAAAAGGAGTTCAATCGTGCATATTCACCACCCCAATCACTTTACACAGCGATAATCTTGCGACCAAGAAGACGTTCAATAAGAGACTGAAACTCATGAAAGTATTTAAACACTTCAGATTTATGACGAAGCAGATAAATCCACGTGAATTTGCTATAATCATCAATAAAACTAACATAGTACTTCTTGCCACCAAAGGAATCAATAGCGGGTCCCCAAACATTAGAAAAAAATAAGCTGTAAAGGAGCACTAGACTTGCTAGTAGACACAGGATATGGTAATTGATGCGCCTTTGCTTGTTGACAAGCATCACAGATGGACTCTCTAGAAACATCACTAGAACATGGAAGATGACAGCTACTAATGACTCGACGAACAATGTCAGGGGACGGATGTCCTAGACGACCGTGCCAGCGGGAGAAGGATGGTGTAATAGTGGCGGCAAGAACATGCTTTTGGAGCGCAGATGAGAGGGCCTGCAAAGGATACAGACCACCCTTACATGGTCCGCAGAGCAGCACCTTCTTCGTGGCCTGATCCTTGACCAAGAAAAAATGAGGGTGAAACTCAAGAAAAGTATGATTATCGGTGGTGAAACAGTGAACAGAAACAAGATTTTTTGTTGCTTGTGGAACATGTAAGACATTGCGAAGATGGAGAGCACGGCTAGGGGTATGAATAACTGAGCAACCAATGCGATTAATGTACATACCTGTACCATTTGCTGTATGGATCTGATCATGCCCGTTGTATCGATCATGCATTACCAGCTTGTCAAGTTCTCCAGTAATGTGATCTGTGGCCCCTATGTCGGTCTACCACATGGAGTTGTTGCTAGATGAAGACGTTGTAGCAGCTGCCAAGCGTTGATCCGGGACAAACGTTTCATTGAAATGATGCCAACAGACTGCTGCGGCATGACCATGTTTGAAACAGACTTGACACACAGTGGTCTTCTGGTTGCGCCCAGGCCCCAGCGCCAGCTTGAGTTAAATCTGGACTCATCCAGCTGAATTTTGGTAGGAGCTCTTGGACCGGCCACGTCCCTTTCCGCGATCACCACCACGGCCGCGAGAGTTGTAGCCACATCCGCCAGCACCTCGTCCTTCTCAGGAAGCAAGGTTGGCGGAGAATTGTGAGCCATGCCCACCAGATTGCATCTCTACTCGAAGCTCATAACTGAGCATTTGTGCATAGAGCTCACCAGGGGTGATCGGTTCCATACGTGCCAAAACAGCAGAAAAAGTGTATTGTAATCTTCATCAAGTCCTGTGAGAAGATAGGAAACAAATTCCTCATCTTCCAGAGACTTGCCAGATGCCGCCATCTCGTCGGCATAACCACGCATCTGCGAGTAGTACTCGGCCACAGAGGAGGCACCCTTCTTCGTTGTGGCGAGAGCGACGTGTGTGTGGACGGAGCGCGCCCGTGTCTGGGACGCATACATCTGCTCCAAAGTATTCCAGACTTGTGCTGTAGTACGGAGCGATGCAACACTCGTCAGTACTTCACGCGTCAAGGATGAGAGAAGGTAGCTTAGGACTGCTTGGTCCTGGGCGATCCACCGAGTGTACTCGGGATTGACCTTCTTCACAGTCTTGTCTGCAACTTTCTACTCAATCTCTCGTGGAGGAGGGGCAGTCGATCCATCCAGGAAGCCTTCAAGTTGTGCACCACGAATAGCAGGGAGAACCTGGGCTTGCCATAGGACATGGTTTGATTTGGAGAGCTTCTCTGTGATAGGAATGGCAAAGGAGGAAGGGAGATTGAAAGTGGAGGGGCTTGAACTTGCCATGGATGCGATCTAGAGGAAGCAGGCTCTGATACCATGAAGAAATACAGGAAGCGTTTTATACCTCCGTAGAGGCCGCTGTACGTGTTTATATAATGTGACAGGATAAGCTCAGAATACAATAACCTGACTGAGTACGCCTGGTAGTTTGTTACAACAACCTTATCTATCTATAACAGCTAATCATATATCTGCTAATTCTAACACCATCAACTTGGGACCATGTATACATGTTCGTCATCCATCATAGCATCCAAAAAGTAAATCAAAATTGAAACTTCATTGAAAAATATTAGTAGATCTAACAAACTCTAATCAAGAACTAACAAACCGGACACAGCATCAAACACGCAACCGGGGTAAATAATGGTCAAGTTGACCTTGAATCAATTCCCACACATCTTAACAAGCCTAAGAATGGCAAGACCCAAACCAAAACCTCATGAGCAAAGGTGGGTCGACAAGATTTACCCAAACAAGGTCAAATACAAGTACCTTCAAGGAATTGCTAAGAGAGGTAACTAGATGGATGTGATCTGGCCTCAAGAGGATTCACCATCACTTAACCTTCTTAGCACAAAAGCAAAATCAAGAAGACAAAAATAAGAGACAAATAAACACCCAAATCAAGAAAACAACATCATAAACAATAACACAACTTCTTGCATGAACTTGAAGAATCTATCTCTACTTGAGGGCGAAGGTTTACAACCACTCCCTTAGAAGGACAAGAGTCTCAAGGGCAACACTCTTACAAAGCTTCCTTACTCCTAATAAAAACTACTCACTTGCAGCTTTAACGGACACTACGGTGCACATCAACATCACAGACAGTTCACAAACCACATCACAGACAGTTTTGTGAACCATTTATATCAAATTGTCAACGATGACTATAAGTCATCACAGATGATTTTCCAATCGTCAGTGAAAAAAGTCAACACAGACGGTCCCAAATTTAGAACCATCTGGGATGATACCATATCACATATGGTTACAATTTGGAACCATTTGGGATAATCCCCTCATCATTTGGAACCATCTGAGATGATACCACATCACAGATGGTTCCAAATTAGAATGGTCTATGATGAGGGGATCATCCTAGATGGTTCTTTTTAGAACCGTCTATGATGTTGATTTTCTATTTTTTTTTAGTAATTTTGATTTATTGGCTAGCCTTAGGAAATACTAGCCATGCCCTCTAAGACAAAAGACAATACAGAGCATCAACAGCATATTATTATGATATACATTTAAGAAATGAATTTGGATCACATATTACAACATACAGCTCATCCATTTTATAAATCAAATCTAATCGCACATTACAATGTACAACACATCCATTTCAGAAATCAACTCACATATATAAAAACCAATTGAATTCAGAACTACAACTCACAAATTCATAGAACAAGGTTCACAAATTAATCCAACTGGTAACTAACAAATTCACAACTCATCAGACGAGCCCTGGGAAGATTCTGTGCTCAACAATATTAGGCGTTGGGATACTTCCTCATCAGCGAGGTTGGCAAAGGACACGCCGCCCAAAGACGTGGGACGTGACCTCGCTCTTACCCAGTTTTGGGCGCATGGGTCTAAGATAGAGGCAAACCGTGATGCAACCTCCTCTTGGATTGCCTCGTCATCCTCCCTTGTCCATTGCGCGATCTTGCCCGTGTACCTAGTGGAGTCGAGTCTATGGGTGGGTGTTTTTTTGACTGGATGGTTTTGTGCGCTGCACTTTGATGCACGATCTCTTTCGTCATCTTTATCTCAACAAATCGTTCCTACATATCTTCAATGATGAAACCGTACTCCTGCAACGACACAAAAATTTCTATCACCAAACTGTCGTGCTTCTCATTTATCAGCATCTTCCATGATGGATATGTGATGAGGACCCTTTCACGTCCAATGATCCCGCACAATGTCCGAAATTCTACCACGACCTTAGGAGGTGGGGTAGGGGCCCCATCCTGCGGATCGACCGCCGTGATGGTATATCAGCTATAGGGCCTTTTACTAAGCCCTTTTGGACCACGCCTTTGTTTTTCTACGTTGGGAGCCTCATCAGATCCATTCGGCAGCGAGGAATGAGGGGACGCCATCTTGTAATAGATCATATAAGAGAAAAGTTGGTAAATCAACAACTCATAGAGGGTCATAGAAGAGGAAAGAAAGTTAAGAGAAGCAAATTTAATAGAAGGTAAGTTAAGAGTTTTTTTTGTACATACAAGGTTAAGAGAAGCACAGTTAAGAGAATCAATATTACTTACAAGTGACAATATACAAAACAATTCATGATATTAGCAAATACAACATTGACATAATGACATAATCAATAGGATAAAGCAATATTATGAAATTTATGTCATTCATGCAGTGAACCATGTCTAATACAACAAATTGATGAAGAATTTATTTTGTATTGCTCTCAGAAATAGGGCTTGATTGAAGATTTTAAATCTTCAACCTCAATCACAAATGGGCTAAACAATTAATTAAGTGAATAAGGACTTGAACCCTTACCACCTTAACATGCACAGTGAGCAATGGCAGATTAGTTAAGAGAAGGTAAGTTACAAGAAACCTTTTAAAGTAACTAGGTAACTATCCAATACTTGAAATTGAAACAAAACAAATTGATTTCTGGATGGTTGTACAAATTGGAGAATAAGAGCAAGAATGTAATACTAATACCAAATTAATGTATAATCGATTGATAGCGCTTTCAGGCATTTAGTGTAGGAATGCTAGAGACTAGCTCTTACCTCATCCACACCTGGGTCAAGTTTATATCATTTGAACTAAACAATTAAATATGTAAAGAAGGCCTTGAACCCTTACCTTCCTAATCATGTAGTTTAAGGTATTCTTTAATCAATTTCACTGTTCTTATGATCAGAATTTACAATCTTCAGCAAAACAATCCTGGAAGGATTCCGGCCTCCTCAGCCCCCCCACGTCACCCCATCCACTCTCTCTCCTTTTCTTGCAAAAAACACCTCAGGTTCTTTTGAATTATGGATAGATCCTTTCTATTTACGAATAGGTCCTTTGTAATTTCTTGTGAGTATAAAATTGTCGACGATTGGAGAACGGCTCCCGTCGAGCTTACTTGTTGAATGGGGGATCAACAGAGCCCCGTCGTGCGGATCGAAGAGGTCGTTCGAGCGATGCGAGGTCGGGAGAAGAAGAAAAGGGGGACACGGTGTTTATCCTGGTTCGGGCCTCCCTCTGCTGGGATAACAGCCCTACTCCAGTGTATTATGTTCTATCTCTCTTTTTTCCCTCCCCCTGTTACAGATCTTCAGGGGGGTTTAAATAATACGACTATAGGTACAAAGAAGGCAACTACCTCCTGGGATCACGCTATGTATCCATATCCATGACCCGCTGTCCTTGATTTTCGCGTTATTTGAATTTCGGGTATGATCTCCCTTGATCCCCGGCTGATTGGTTGGCTCCTTCCTTTCTCGTAGCATTCGCTAGGCCCTCCGACCAAACACCCGAGTAGGTCGTAGCTTCTACGAGCATGCTTGCTCGTGGGGGGGGCGTGTTTGGTGCTTCTGCGAGTAAAGGTGTAAACGCGTATGCTCGGAGGAGAAGGAGGGATGCTCGTTTCGTTCTCCCGAGCATCTTCTTTTAGTATCGCGAGGTCGGTGGATTTAGCTTCTCACGGGGGTACCGTGGTCTTTTGCCAGATAGTCAATCCCCGACAGCTAGCCCCCGAGGTTCAAGCGGGGAACCCTCGGGCTTCCCCTTGAGCCTAAGAAGACTTGAGGGGGGATTGAATTTCTTTTTGGCCGTGGCTTACGGCCATTTTACATCGGGAGACGAGCTTCTTTGCCCGCCACGTGCCTGCTCCGCGTGGGCGCGTCGTTTGGTTGTTCTGCGGTTCCTTCTCAGAGAAGCCTTCCTGCAACGGTACGGCAGTTTCTCGGGACGCGGCGCTTTCTCCGGCCAGGTGTCGCTACGTGATAGGCGGCGATTTTTATCCCGTCCCTTCACTGTCTTTTTAAACCCTTTCTACCGGGAGAGGTTGGAGTTACACCGTGTCTCTTTGCTCGTCTCCGGCCAAAAAAAAAACCTTCCAAGAGCCCTAGCGCCCAAGAACCCTTTTCGCTTCTCTTCCTTCTTCGGCCATGGCGCGCTTCAAGGTCAGCCAGATGACCCGAAGGAGGCTCCAGGTACTCGCGGATGAGGGGTACGTCGACCCAAGCTCGGGTCGAGTGCCCGGGGACGACGCGGTGCCGGCACCGCGGGAGACGGAGATCGTCTCCTGCGAGTTGTACGCCATCAACGGAGCTTCCGCTCGAGAGCGACTTCCTCGCCTCCGTGCTTGCCTTCTGTGGGTGCGAGATCTCTCATCTCCACCCCAACTCTATCCTTTCTCTCGCAATCTTCACCCATCTTTGCGAGGCGTACGTGGGTGTAGTGCCCACGGCTAGCCTCTTCTTCCACTTCTACTCCCCCTTCCGCACCGGCCGGGATGGCTCCGTCGGTTGCGTTTATCTTCGCCTCCGGCCCAACCGACCATACAAGTACCCTCTTGTTGCTTTGAAGGATTCGGTGTCGGGTTGGGCCGACCTCTGGTTCTACCAGAAGAAGGCGGAGGGGTCCCAGTTGGTCTACACTGGGGAGGACGCTCCGCCCTCGAGAGGCAGCGCGCGCTGTGCGGCTGAGGAGGCGGGTGCTCGGGGCGATCGAAGCTTCGCCAGATGGGGCTCACTGGTCGAGATATCGCCCGGGACTTTACCTTCAACCGGGTGTCCCCCCTGAGGCGCCGCGAGCACCCCTTCTTCGAGGTGACCGGGTGGCATGACCTCACCCGTGAGGACAACGCAGGTATGTTCCTGGACCTCTTTCCCGAGCATCGCTGCTTTCTGGTGATCGCTGCTTTCTAATCTTCGGTTGTGACGCAGCTCCGAGGGCGGACTGGGTTGTCGAGAGGGTCGCCGAGATGTTCGGTGCCCCGAAGGAGAAGGAGCTGACGCCCAATCGTCAGATCCCCAAGAACGTCTTCGACCGCGGTGACGCGGTTAGTACCTCTTCCGCTTACGCGCGGGCATGTTTTTCCGAGCTTATTTCTCCCGATTGCTTTGCGGGAGAAGGTCGCCCTTGACCTTGCCGTGTCGAAGGCCGCAGTCACGCCGCAAGCCAAAGACCCGGCCAGGGGTTCCCGCAAGAGGTTGGCGGGTCGAGGTCGCCAGCATCCGCCTCGCCTCCGCGCCAAGCGGTCGGCGTCGAAGCCGACCAGACCACCACGCCGCACCTTGAGTACGCCGACCGCCAGGAGGTGGCGAACTCCGACCGGTATGATGACTTCAAACAGAGGAGGCCGGAGCTGATGGGCCGACTGGAACAGCTCGCCGAGCAGGCGAGGAAGGCCGAGGAGGAGGCCAGGTCCCTCCCGACCAAGGAGCGGCTGGAGAGGCAGATCAAGGCCCTCCAGGACCAGCTTACTCGGGTGGTCGATGCCCCCGAGGAGGAGGAAGAAGAGGAGGACACCTATGCTCTGGTCAGAAGGAGCAGGAGGTCGACCTCTCAAGCAACCTCGGTGCTGGAAGAGGTCGACATGGACGACGTCGACCCGGCGATGGCACGTGCCAGCGACGCCGCGGAGGAGCGTGTCGTGGTCGTGGCCGAGGCCTACGAAGCCGCCGCGGGCAGGTCGCCCATGGTCCTAGGCGAGGAGGCCGAAGAGGATGGCGCTGCTCGTCGGGCAGAAGGTAAGCTTCCACTTCATTCTCTTGTTCTGTTCTTGTCTTGCGATTTTCTTCGGGCTAACCCCACCCTGTTTGGCGTGGGCGTGATAGCTCGGGTGTTGCTTTTGGACTTCCGTCAGATGGCTGAGGAGATTATCGATTCTGCAGTTGACGCCGAGCTCGACCGCGTCGTCGACCAAGTGATGGTCGAGGCGGGGGAGGAGCCGGCGCCAGCTGCGGACTTAGTGGAGTCCGAGCTTCCCTCGGCGGGACCCGTGCTTCCTCCAGCGGACGTGGAACCTATCCCAGCCGCGGAGGAGCAGGAGCCGCAGGGGCCGAGACCAAGAAGCCTTGGCCTTGGTCCCTGCGAAGGGTAAGCGCAAGCGAGCGAGCGACGAACTCCGGTGGTCAAGCGGCGGTGGCTTTCGACCCACCGCCCTTGGCCGCGAACCAAGAGGAGGAGCTGGTTACTGCCAGCCAGCCACCTCCAACTGCGGACCAAGGGGAAGATGCGGTCGTGATTGCCCAGCCGCTTCCAGCCGCGGAAGTGATCGCTGAGCCCGACCAGCTGCCTCCGTCTGCGGACCACGAAGAGGAGGTGGCCGTTGATGGGCCGGAGGTGGTCGTCCTCGACCAATCGCCTCCGAGCGTGGAGCTACCATTGCCTCCGGTCGCGGAGGTGCAAGAAGCGAAGCGGCGGTCGGCGTCCGATCCCCAAGCGCCGCCGGGCGAGAGGAAGGCGGCCACGAGCCGCTGTCGACGCATGAAGACCAACCTCGGGGCGCGTCTGGGGTTGGTCGAAGGAGAAGACGTCGTTGCCTCCCCGGAGCACCGGTGCCTGTGAGGGGCAAGATCGTGATGCGCCGCTCAGGATCGTGATGACCTGCGTGGGTTAATCCTTTTCCGAAGCCGGGCGCCACCGACCGCCAGCGGCTTCAAGACAAGCTGGTCAGCCGGGCTCTTCTGGTAAGCGTTTTGCTCTCAACTTTTTATATGAGTCGAGCAATCTTCTAGGGGTTCTTCTTAACTTTCCTTCCCCTTTGCTCCAAGTTTGCTGCGAAGGCTATGGAGGACATCGATGCCTCCGCAGTTCCAGCAGAGGAGTTCTGGGCGTACCATCGCGAGCAGGACGCCAAGATCGCCGATCTCGAGCGTCGGGTCTCCGAGGTGCGCGAGACTGATCTGAAGGAGCTGGAGTCGGCAAAGAGCCTCGTCGTCGGGCTTCGGGACCAGCTCTCCGAGAGCGAGTCGGCGAAGAACACTTCGGAACAGAAGTGTGCCGACCTCGAAGAGGAGCTGGGGAAGCTGCGGCTGGAGGTCCCCGACCTGCGCGCCGAACTCCAACGAGCTCGGGAGCGTGAAGAGGCCCAGCTCAAGGAGGTGCAGCGCCTTCGGGACAGCGCGGCTGAAGGTCGTGCGGCTCGGCGGAAAGTTTTGGACCTGGAGGCAGAGGTCGACTCCCTTAAGGAGGAACTTGCTGCCCTTCAGGTCGAGCGTAGGACTTAGCTCTTCTTTTATTTTTAGCTCGCGTAAATCCTGTAAAAAAGAAAACAACCTTTCGGGTTAAATGAGCAAACTCGCAGGTGTTTGGTTCTTGCCTGTTTTTCTCAAGTTCGCCTTCAACATATGCCTATATGATCCCGGTTCTGCAGAAAAAGAGAACAAGTTCCTGCATAGAGCATATAGCATAGATACGAGCACGAGCAAAGAAAACAAGTTCCTGCATAGAGCATGTAGCATAGATACGAGCACGAGCAAAGAAAACAAGTTCCTGCATAGAGCATGTAGCATAGATACGAGCACGAGCAAAGAAAACAAGTTCCTGCATAGAGCATGTAGCATAGATACGAGCAAAGGATCCTTGGAAGAAGGGACGGAACGTTCCTATCATACGGAGCCCCCTTGCCATGGACAAAGGTCGTGTCCTCACTGTTGCGAGCACGAGTTTGTTCATGGGAAAATTTAAGGGTCGCTTTGGTCGTATCGATTTTTTGAATGATTTAAATAGGTCGGTGTGTCGAGAAAAGATGTGGGCACAGAGTAGACGAGCTTTAGACCAACAATACGTAGAGCCGCCATACCCGAGTGGTCACTGAACCGGGCTTAGGGTGGATGCTCGCGCCCGACCACGCATACAGTGAAGAGCTACTGCGGAAAGTGAACGATTGGGCGAGCATCCGGCCGGGGGCCAAGGGAAATGGTGCGCACATACTTGTCGGATAAGCTCGTCTGCGATCTTTGGTAGACGACGATGCTCGCTCGACAAAGCGAGGACGAAACATGAGAAAGAGGGGAAATGTTTTATTGGAAAGAACGCAAGGGCGCGAGATAGAGTACTCGTCTAAACGTAGAATTTACGCAGCTTGATCGATGTTCCAGTCTTTGGTGAGCTCCCGACCATCCGGCATCGCGAGGCGAACAGCCCGGGCGTCTTGTAGACACGACCGTGTAGGGTCCCTCCCACCTTGGGGTCGGCTTGTTGGCTTTCGACAGGTCTTGAACTCTTCGTAAGACCATGTCGCCGACTTGTAGGACCCTAGGCCTGACTGTCTTGGCTGCGTGCCTACGAAGAGCCTATAGGTAAACCGCCGACCGAGCAGCCGCTGCTCGCGTGTTGCTTCGACGAGGTCCAGGTCGACGAGGCGCTCAACCTCTTGATCGATGGAATCGATCGATTGCACCCTTGGGGAACCTAGCACGATTTCGGCAGCAGGATGGCCTCCGCACCGTGAGACGAAGTTGGAAAGGCGTTTACTTTGTGGCTCGACTCGTCGTGGTGCGACAGACCAAAGAACGGCGGGAAGTTCATCCACCCACCGCCGCTAGGCCGGGTTGAGGGTCTTGAAGACCCTCTTTTATGCCCTGGACTAGTCGCCCATTTGCTCGTTGGTGCTCCGTTGCTCTGTGGATGCGCCTACGAGGCGAAGCGCACCTTGGTCCCGACCTCTTCGCAAAGAACTTTGGAATAGTTCATCGTGAACTGGGTCCCATTATCTCGTGATGAGACTACCGGGTATCCCGAACCGAAGTTATCACATTGTCGCGAGGAACCTCTTGGCCGCTTGGGCCGAGATGGTTGAGACGGGCTCGGCCTCTATCCACTTAGTGAAAGTGTCGATGGCCACGAGCAAGTACTTGCAGCCCTTCTGACCTCGGGGGAAGGGTCCAAGGACATCGAGCCCCTGTGTCGAACGGCCACAAGAGTGGTATGGTTTGCGTGGCATATGCGGTTGACGGGTTTTTCGAGCATGAAATCGGCATGCTCGGCGAGTCATTACGATCGACCGTAAGGGCCCGCCAAGGCCGTGGGGCCAAGAGTACCTAGTCGGAAGGCCTTGCTCACAAGCGTTACGAAGACGAGTGAGCTCCGCACATCCCTTCATGGATATCACGAAGAAGGTCATCGCCTTCCTCCCGAGAGACGATCCGAAAGGATTCCTAATGCGCCTTTCAGGTATAGGTCGCCCTCGATCGCCAGCATCGAGAAGATCGCCTTATTAGCCGGAACGCCGGCTTCTTCCTCGGGCAATGTCCCATGCGCAAGGTATTGGATGAATGGCGTCATCCAATTTGCGCTTTGCTCGAGGAAGGAGACCCTACCGCCGGTCTCTGGTGCCTCCTCTTCGAGAGGAATGGAGGGCTTATGTAGGTGCTCGACAAGCACCACGAGCGGTGGTTTGAGAGGAACCGACCTTAGACATTTGGTCACCAGGAATTATCCTTCCTGGGATGTAGATTACTTGAAATTCTTGAAGTATTTCTCCATCTTCCTTACTTCCGGCCAGTGCATACGCCATTGAGGTATCGAACACCGATACTCCTTGTTGACTGGTTCACGACCAACCGTGAATCGCCCTTCACAAGGAGCCGTTGGACTCCTAGCGATTTACATGCTCAAGTCCGGCCAAGAGGCTCAGACTGGCCGTTGTTAGTCGCGGCGAAATGTAGTTGGATGGCGATCAAGTTTCTCTCCATCCGGGAGACCAAGACGACGCCACTTCGAGCGCCAGATGCTCGGGATCCATCAAAATACAAGGTCCAGGAGTTTTCCCTTGAATCATTGGTCCCGCTGGCCGGTGGTGCCGAGCCGACCATTCTCGCCACGAAATCAGCCAAGACTTGTGATTTTATTGCCGTATGGTGAGAACACCAAATAATTCGGCGAGCTCCATTGCCCACTTGGCTATTCGACCACTGGCGTCCTGATTTTTCAGGATCTCCCTGAGTGGGAAGCCGGTCGGCACCACGATCTTGTGTGCATGAAAGTAGTGGCGCAACTTCCTGGAGGCCATCAAAGAACGAGTACAGAGTTTCGGACCTCGGTAACGCTCCTTTGGTCCATGAAGTACTTGCCGACGTAATAGATAGGTCATTGGTACCATCTCTCTACCGCTTAACACCGAGCTCACCGCTTGGGTTGCCGCCAGTATAGTAGCAATTCTTCCCTGTGGGTGTGACGAGGATCGGCGGCTTGGAGATGTACTGCTTTAGCTCTTTGAACGAAGCGATCGCCTTCCTCCGCCCACGTGAAGCCATCGTGCTTCTGAGGGCTTTAAAGAAAGGTAGCCTCGCTTCCCCAAATGGAGATGAACCGGCTTAAGGCGGCCATTCTTAGGCCGAGCTTGTACTTCCTTTACGCACGTGGGCGACCTCATGTTCTCAATGGCTTCGATTTTCTCGGGTTTGCCCTAACGCCATGTGGCCCGACCATGTAGCCGAGCACCTTGCCACCTTTCACGCCAACACGCATTTTTCGGATTTAGCTTTATTCGATGCTTATTGAGGTTCTGAAAGTTTCTTCCAAGTCAAAGAACGTGACCCGAAGTACTCTTGCTTTTGACAACTATGTCGCCGACATAGACCTCCAAATTCGACCTACTTGGTCTCGCGAAAGTTTTCTCGCATGAGGCGCTGAAAGGTTGCTCCCGCATTTCTCAGACCGAAAGACATGGTCGATAGCGGAAGGTACCGAACGGGTGATGAAGGAAGTCTTTTCCTCGCCTTCGCGATAAGTCGATCGATGATAGCCCGAATAGGCGTCTAGGAAGCTCATGGTCTCGTGACTTCGCCGTCGGCCCACCAATTGATCTATGCGAGGAAACGGATAGTCGTCTTTTGGGCATGCCGCGTTCGGACCCGTGTGATCGACGCATTACGCGCCACTTGCCTCCTTTCTTCCTCGACTTAACTGGATTGGCTAGCCACTCGGAGTGCTCGATTTCTCCGATGAAGCCAGCTTTTAGGAGTTTGTCAAGTTCCTCCCTGATGATTGCCTGCTTCTCCGGGAAAAGCGTCTAAGTTTCGTCTTCTTATCGGTTTTTTGTCGGTGAACTGCTAGCCTGCGTGTGCTCGACCACTTCCCTTGGGACCGGGCATGTCGGATGGTTCCAGGCGAACACATTCGACCTTGCCGGAGGAAGGTGACGAGCTCGAGTTCCTATTTGGGATCTAAGGAAGATCCCAAATGAACGACCTTGGCCGGCCCGACTTCGTTGAGCGAACAGCCTTGGTCTCTCCCCAGGTTGGAGGGCAAGTTTAGGCCGGAATGCTTCGGCTCTTGGTCGTGGCCGCGAGCGGGCAATCGACCGACCATATCCAGCGCTCTTTCGCCGCAATTGAGTGCGGACTTGTGGTTCCTTTGACGGTTATGACTCCGCTTTGGTCCGGGAATCTTCAGGCAATCGATACTGCGTGATGCGAGGCGGCCATGAATTTGGCCAAGGCCGACCGCCGAGGATGGCGTTGTAGGCCGACTCAAGTCTACCACCTCGAAGGTGATTAGCTCCGCTCAAGTTACTTGGGCCGCTGAAACTCACGGCGTGACGACCTGCCCAGAGGTTTGATCGAGGTGCCCGGACTATCCCGAAGAAGGGCACGGCTACACTCTTGATTTTGGAACAAGGAATGCATCTCGCCCAAAACCTTGGTCGAAATAAGGTCCAAAGAGCTCCCTGAGTCTGTGAGGACCCGACCGACGACAGTATTGCCGATGGTGGGGTTCACGACCATCGGAAGCCTCTCGGGTTTGGTCATCCCAAGGGGACAATCGCCCTTGGAGAAGGTGAGAGATATTTGAGACCATTATTTCACCGGCCGCACCGAGGCTTACCCTGGGTAACATGGTGCACTTCTCTTGCGGGCGTCCTTTAAGTCTGGCGGGACTTGTAGGCGGAGGAGCCCCGAAGATGACCGCTATGTGATTCTTTGGTTCTTGGTATTCCATGTCATCATCACTTTCTTGGCGGGCTGTTTACCTTTGCCGCTTTCACCTCGCTCGAAGCGTCGGCATGGGGCCCCCGCCAGAAATCGCTTCCAGGCGGTAGGTCCACGCTCGGCAATTCCGTAGGTCGTGTCCGCGGCGCTGGTGAAGCAGGCAGAGGTCGCCCGTCGGTTCGCTTGGTCGCCTCGCTTCGAGGCCTGTGGTGGTTGTCCTCTTCCTCGGCGTTAAACCCCGGCCACAAGTGGCTGGGTTGTTTCGGGGTTGTTGTTGTTCCACCGCGGCTACCATGGCGGCGAGGGTTGCTTTTTCTTCTTCTTCTTGATCTTCTTGTCTCTGCACCGACCCTTTTTGCTAGCCGAGGTCTCTAGGCCAGCCGAGGCGGCGACTTCCCTTCATCCAAAGATTCTCTTCCATTGGGCGGCTTCATCTGCGTTGGCGATCGATCGGCCATCTCGGAAGAGCTCGTTCGCCGTTAGATCCGGTGGATCTCCAGGTCCCGCGTGAAGCGCACGTCCTGCACTCGAACTTGAAAGCTCTGACGGCGGCCTTCGTCCGATACGCTCGGGATCGAAGTTCGGACCTGGATGAACCTCTCGACGAATTGTCGCGAGGTTTCCCCGTCCGTCAGTATCAAAGCGCCCAGGTCGCGCTTCCTTTCCTGGGCGGATGTAATGCTCTGGAAATTTGTTCTGAGCGCGGGCGCCGAGCCGCTCTCAGACCGTATGGATCCTTCCTTCGATTGAAAAGCCACGCACGAGCGGCCGGCCCGTAACCGTCGGCAGTGTAATTTGCCATCACCTCACGCCGCCTCCAGCGGCGAGGATGGCGGTAGTATATATTGAGAGAAATTCGTCCGGGTTCTGGGTCCCGTTGAATCTTTCGACGTGGCCGGGCTTGAATCTGTTCGGCCATGCGACGTCCCGGAGGGAGCTCGTGAAGGCCTGGCAACCGAAGCTCGGGATTTCGCGGTGAAACCCTCGGTCACGGCGGCCTTCACGCGGGTCTTCCGCTCAACGTCCCGTGCGCGGGCCGAGTCGGGAGAAGACCTCATGCGACGGTCGTGCCGACGACCGCTTGGTCGTGGAGCGTTCAGAGCGCTCGTAATCTGGGCGGTTATAGAGGTACCGCTCTGAGGTTGCTCTGCGGATCGCTCGGCTTTTGGGATCGGGTTAGCGATGCAGTGCGATCTCCGAGCATGGCTCGAGACTCACCTGCGGCGAGCGCATGGGGAAGCGTTGTGATGGTCCCGGGAAACACTCCGGGCATCCCGGTCACGGGGAGGATCCGAGACTTTCAGCTCGGCGGCAAGCCTTTCCAAATCTTCGGCTACGACCCTGCCCACGGCCTCCAAGTCTACTTGCTCGGGGAAACTGCGCAGGTCACGCACGACCGCCGCCAAGGCTCAGAATCGTTTCGCTTCCGGTGAACTGGCGGCGGTGAGCTTTGACGGCGCTCCGGAGCGCGATCGGGAGTTCGGTACCCGCGAGAGTTCCTGTCCGTGGAAGCGCACCTCCCCTTTGCCTGGCGGCGGATGCTCGCGAGGGTCTTTCCCAAGGACGCCTCCGGTGGAGTCCGGCGCCTCGTAGTGGTCGTGCTTGGCAGCGTCGAGGATCCTCTCCGGGCTCCGACGGCTCCGGCCACGTTGACTCGACGAGAGCGGGATGAAAGCGATGGGGACATCATGGTATCCCCTTGAGATGCGGTCTCTGGCCGAGCTCAGGTCGCCTGGTATGTCCAGGCCATCGTAGAGCCCGTCGTAGTCATCCTCGGGGTCTTCGAGGGTAATGTTTGGGGAACGGAGGCCCTGTCCTCGTATTCGCTGGCCCGGAAGGGCTTCAGACTTCGCAGTGACCGATAGGATCGGCCACCCCGCCGCGTTGTCGACGGCGTAGTACACATCGTCATCTTCAACGTGGTCAAAAGCGAAAAGGTCCCGAGTGTCTCCCGAGTTTGGCATCCTCGAGGATCTTGATCTGCAGACGGAATCAAGCCGTCCCCCACGGACGGCGCCACCGCCGACGATTGGAGAACGGCTCCCGCCGAGCTTACTTGTTGAATGGGGATCAACAGAGCCCGTCGTGCGGATCGAAGAGGTCGCTCGAGCGATGCGAGGTCGGGAGAAGAAGAAAAGGGGACACGGTGTTTATCTGGTTCGGGCCTCCTCTGCTTTGGGATAATGACCCTACTCCAGTGTATTATGTTCTATCTCTCTTTTTTCCCTCCCCCTGTTACAGATCTTCAGGGGGGTTTAAATAATACGACTATAGGTACAAAGAAGGCAACTACCTCCTGGGATCACGCTATGTATCCATATCCGTGACCCGCTGTCCTTGATTTTCGCGTTATTTGAATTTCGGGTATGATCTCCCTTGATCCCCGGCTGATTGGTTGGCTCCTTCCTTTCTCGTAGCGTTCGCTAGGCCCTCCGACCAAACACCCGAGTAGGTCGTAGCTTCTACGAGCATGCTTGCTCGTGGGGGGGGCGTGTTTGGTGCTTCTGCGAGTAAAGGTGTAAACGCGTATGCTCGGAGGAGAAGGAGGGATGCTCGTTTCGTTCTCCCGAGCATCTTCTTTTAGTATCGCGAGGTCGGTGGGTTTAGCTTCTCACGGGGGTACCGTGGTCTTTTGCCAGATAGTCAATCCCCGACAAAAATATTTTTTCCCTGTTCGCGTTTTGGTCCTCGGTTCGTCGTTTAACACAAAGAACCTCCCGTTAAATACGAATTGGGAGCGAGTCCTTTCTTACTTATTCAAAATAGCGAACAGGTCCAAAATTATAACAAATAGGTCCCTGCATTTTTCGTTCAGGTCCTTTCTCCGTTTTCCCCGAAAAAAATATTTTGGTGGTCCGTTTGCTCTCCGGAGCATGGGAAAAATGTTTCCGTGGTCTGTTTTTTCTCCGAAAAAAAAACAAAAAATATTTTTCGTTCACGTTCGTGGTCCGTTTGCTCTCCGGAGGTCTGTTTTTTCTCCGAAAAAAAAAACAAAAAATATTTTCCGTTCACGCGCACGGCGTTTTTCCCGGAAAAAATATTTTCGTTGTCCGTTTGCTCTCCGGAGCATGGGGAAAATGTTTCCGTGGTCTGTTTTTTCTCCGAAAAAAAACACAAAATATTTTCCGTTCACGCGCGCGGCGTGCGCCGCGCTTCCTTTTCTAGTAATAGATATATACTAATAGCAGGTTATTTAATAGACCGAACCAACATAGCAATGCATATGCAAATAAAGTAACACAGACAGTAATCAAAAGATGACAACTGCAGTTAAAGAATAATGAACTAGCTTTGCAACAACGAAATAATTTAAATAATTTCTAGCATGCAAGTCTACTGGTTCAAGGCCTAATTCACAACCTTAATTGTCCAATTCATCATTTGACTCAATTTGCATCATCGAGCAATAAAAGAAAAATCATAAGAAAACATTGAAGCATTGACATGTATATTGAAAATCAGAAGAATGCACACATTAGCATCTATGCCTACAACAGAATAAAAGCATCCAGATTGCATGTCGGTCTCTCTGATCCACCAATGGCAATAATCACTATGACATGGAGTCATCACTATTACAAGTAACAATATTACAGTTTTACAAAAGTACAGATTTGAACAATATAGCTGTACCTGAACAATAAGAGTTGGTTTGCTGATAGTAAACACACAGCATGATAGCAAAAACAAGTTAGGAGGCAACTAAATCAGTAGTGCCTAAGAACTTTCCGTGAACATGGCCATAACAAGTTTATAATGTCCTTATTGATATATTAATTTCATCACCTAAGCATCCTTCAAATCCGTTTCATTCTTCTCATACCCAAAGGAATGCAAATATAATTTCTAGAGTAACTATGTGTAATCAAATGATGAATCAAACATGCAAGTGTACATAAATATCATATCAAAATAAATCAAAGCATGAATCCAAAATATGCCTCTATGCTGCATATACTCCTGATTGCATATCATTAATAAGCAGAACCAACATATAAGCAAGTGTACAGAAATATCATTAATAAGTAGAACCAACATATAAGCTGCATCAAATTTTACTGCTTTCTTGGCTCACAAAGTTTGTCAGTTAAGTGTCAAACATCACATTCAGTTCAGCCATTCAAGTGCTATATTTGCTTATTTTCCTCACTTCACAGTCAAACATCACAGTCAAATTCTACTGCTTTCTTTGCAATTTGAACACTGGCTTATAGACTCCAAGCATCGCATTCAGGTGCTATATACAAGTGCAAGAACTTCACTTACTGCTAAAACTAAAAAAGAGTAAAAAAAAGTACTTACTCAGCCAAGTGGGGGGAGGATATCAGATAGGGGGGCAGAGGAGCTTTGTCGGCGGAGGAGATCATCCAGGGAGGTGGAGGCGCTAGGCTGGTGATAGAGGAGATCGGTCGGAGGCGGAGGAGATCTCTCGGGCCAAAGGATATCGGCCAAGGAGCATAGGAGATCAAGGGTGGGTGTGCAGGAGATTTGCCAGGGGTGGGGTGCTCGGTGTAGGAGATCGACTGCTGGTGAAGGCACTTGGTCGGGGGCAGAGGAGAAAGACCAGGGGCGGAGGAGAAAGATCGGCTTGCTGGCGAAGGACAAAGGCTGGGGGGGATGTGTGCCACCAAGGGGAGATAGGGTTTGGGGCAAAGGTCGCCATAGAGTACACGGGCATGGAGGCAAAGAGCCAATGGCGCACAAAAGAGAGGGTGCCGTTGGATCATAGACGGTTCACCTTTTGAACCGTCTGTGACTCTATCCATCATAGATGGTTCAACCCTAGAACTGTCTGTGATGAGTAGCATCATAGATAGTTCAATATTCGAACCGTTTGTGATGAGTTTTATGCCTATTTTTTAAGTATTTTCTAAGTCAATTTTTTCTAAGTAATTGTTTGTAAGCCTTTTTATGTAGTTTTTTGCAAGCATTTTTTATGTAGTTTTTAAGCCTATTTTTACTAGTTTTTAAGCCTGTTTTTACTAATTTTTAATACATATTTCTCATTATTTGTAATGCATACATCTTATTAATTGTAGTACATATATCTTATTCTTTATAATACATACATCTCTAATTTCAATATGTACATACATCCCATAGGCGCTCGCACGGTTCTTAGCATATATCCACCTTTGGTTCATCGACACTACGTATATAACAATAGGTGTTAAATAATAAATTAAGTACACTAGGAATGCACATGCATACATATGCTACATATAAGCTACAATTAAACTTGCCGATTAACTTATATATCTCCTTACATCACAAAGAACAAATGGATATATAAGCTACATTTAAACTTAGCATCTTCAATTCTCTCTTTACATAGCTAACTACATCTCGAGTATAATGCAATTAGAACAAATTACTACTTTAGATCAAAGAGAACAAATTGATCTACACCAAACTATATCAAAACCATCTTCAATTCCCTCTTTACCAAGCTAGATGTATATACTTTGAATATAATGCTGTTACAACCAATTATTAGCCTACATCACCTTCCTTTAAGTAACTATCTACATATTGAGAATAATACAATTACGACCAATTACTGCTTTACATCACAGAGAACAAATGATTCTACACCAAGCTAGATCTAAAAAACATCTTCATTTCCCTCTTTACCAAGCTAGATCTTAAATATAATGCAAATTTGAACCAATTACTAACCTTAGATGACCTAAAACATAAGGATCTACAATCACAACTCCAAATCCAGGGTCACTTTCCATCATATCGCCTCTCAATCGCAGCCACCTCAAAAATAGCTCAGGAAACCCTAAAAATACAGAGTAGATTAGGGCTCTCTATTCTTATTTACTAGAAATGGTCACCACAGATGGTTTTAGCCAAAATATGTCTGTGATGTGCCGCTTCTCATCACAGAAGGTTTTAACCAAAAACCATCTGTGATGTGCCCGATACTCATCTCTGACGGTTTTTTTTATATAAAAAACAGTCAATGATGAGGTGTCTAGTATAACCCATTTTGTAGTAGTGAGATGATATGCATCCCTTTCCACCCTTCCCCTATATAGACGAGGCAAGCACCTCTCCTCTCTCTGTTGGACCCTAATCTGAACTCTTAGTTGAGATCATCCGCATCTTAACGGGTTTTAACTTACAAACTCTTATGCACATTTCTCTTTTTCTCATATTTGGTAAAGTACCGAAGTACCCATGTCTTGACACGGTCATACCCTTCACTTGTAAGCAATCTCCATGCTTGACACGTGTAGGTTCACCAATGTCTTGCCTTGCATCGGCAAGTCTCTCCCATTCCAGTTCCACTATACCACACCACCGCACTTGCACCAACCAAGCTACTTGGTGCAACCTGTCACTCAAACCTTGCCCTCAACGCCCTTGTCCACCATGTGCCTTGCTTGAGCTCAATCATCATACCGCATCCATGACCATTATGGACCTTGGTTCTCTAACCAATGCCTGGCCCTCCACTATTACAGAAACAGTCATCTAGGTCGGTTCTTTTTCACCATCTCAGTTGGTTTTGGTGGCGATATAAAGTCATGCGACAATGATGACGAGCAGTTATCACGATTAGTTTTCTCCTGATAGAGATACAATTATTTGAGTCGGAGCGGAACCGACCCAGAAGACAAGTTATCTATCGGTTCCAAGATCTGAATTGACCCAGAAGACAAGTTATCTCTTTCGTTTCCGAGCTCAAAACCGACCCAAAAAACCAATTATCTCTATCGGTTCCACGCTCGGAAGCGATAGAGAAGATCTCTATCACTTCCGAGCATGGAATCAATAGAATTTTAGTTTCCCATTGGGATGACTCGGGTCCAGGCCAGAGAGTATCTCAAGCAGCGTAGCCAAGAACCATTTGTAATCACACTGATTCAACACTACAAAACATATGGTACATCCTCCAGATTTTCAAATTTTCCATGATTTGGATGCCCAAAATTTGGTTGTCTCCAAATTTGCCGTAACTTGGATAGCTACAAATTTTGGTTGGAGCATCCAATAAACTAATATTGTCAACTAGAAATACCATGATTACAGTGCAAAAGATAATGACAATGACTCTTCATTTGAACCAAACTACAGTACGATAGTCCATGGACTGAAAGGAATCCCAAATCAATAGGATACACTACAATTAGCATACATAAGGATTTACACTACAATTAGCACACTTACACTTTCAAGAGATAACAATGCTTGTTCTTGTTTCATGGCCTGAGGTGTCTAATATAGTCTCTTTTTTTTTGTAGTAGTGAGGTGGCCTAGCAGCATAAAAGATATAACCAATCAGTATTTAGTGCTGTCAACAAATGTTGTGTTATGTGCCTACTAGTGCAGAGTGCAGACTGTCTAAACATAAGGGATTAACTGATAAACATACCGGTAGCAACATACTCTGGAGCTGCATACCGAGCCTAATAATATGTTGGAAGCCTTGAAGTCTTTGTAAATGACCTGTCTTTCAGATAAATGGAGGAAGGCAAGGCCACGAGCTGCACCAATGAGAATCTTTAGCATAAAGAGAAAAACAAACTGACAAATAGAGAACTATTTCATATATTATCATTAAAAAAAGGTCATTTGCCAAAAGACTCACTTTGGAAAAGGTGGTTCTCCAAGTTACCCTTTGCCATGAACTCGTACATAAGAGTTAACCTCATCTTGGGCTACAAATCTTACTACAGGGCGCCGAGTTGGAGGAGGACTCCGAGGTGTGTGTGTTGTGGGGGGGGGGAGGTCGCTGGGGTTCAGCCAAAGGTAATGGGGCTGTTTGGTTTGAAGCCAAAATTGCCAAGTTCAACCTTGCCAAGAATTGGCTAGCCAAAAATTTGGTGCTCAAATTGGTGGCCAAAGTTTGGCCAACTATTGGCAAGAAAATGAACTAGAAAAATTTGACATGGCAATGGAGAAAAGAATCTAGCCAAAGTTTGGTTGCAAACCAAATGCTTGCCAAATTTAGTCAACACTACCAATATTTGGCATGGCAAGTATTGGCAAGCATTGGTAACAAACCAAACAGCCCCAATATAACCTACTAGAAGACATGGATGGTTATCACTATGTTTTGAGGCCAAAACCGATAGTGATACATATAACATCACTATTGGCTCTGACATCATAACCGATAGTGATGACATGATCATCACTATCAACTCATCACCGTCAGTTCTGAGGTTAAACCGATAGTGATGTTTTGCACCATATTTCCCACCCACCCCGAATCACTTATCACTATCGGTTTTTTCGTGAAAAGTAAGGTACCCACTCAGATGAAGAGATAGTATTGTATCATTCTATAGTAGTGCTCCTTGCTATTGATCACAATTTTCTCCATGCCACATGCACATTCAAATACTAAGAAACAATATTCATATGCAAGTTCTTCACAACTTGATCCACATTAGTGAAAAACATGCATCATGCAACCATATACGCTTAACTCCAAAAGCCAAAAGCCATCTAGCCACCCATGCTTACCATTTTGCCAACTTTGCTCAACACATACGTAAAACATTTTGCTGTTCACCGCCACCCACAAAGCCTAATCTGCGAACCAGCAAACCCTATAAGCACACACTGAGGTCCTATTTGGCAGAGCTCTACATCCCAACTCCATCTTAGATGTAAAATTTGTAGATTAAAATAAAATGAATTAAGTTTATATTTTTATTCTAAAATATAAACAAAATAATCCATAAACACTCTTAATATACCCATAACTTCAGCTCCATAGATTTAGTGGAGCTAGGGATACCCAGCTCTACTAAGAGAGTAGGAAACAAAGGAGGAGTAAATCTTCAAACAGGGAGCAGGGGAAAGTACAAGTCCATAAGTTAGCTGTGTCGATGCCGTCGACGACGAAAGGAGCGCGCTTCTCGCCGGTGACAGGTCACCAATCGTCGGCGATCTGCTTCACGGTGACCGGCACGGTACTGCTCGATGCGCTCCGGGTCCGCGATTCAGAAGAAACATGTCTCCGCCCAGGACGTAAGTCCCACGAATGTCCAGGGCACATGCGTCGGGCCCAGGGACGCAATTCCCACGAACGTCGGAGTAGTATTCGGCCCAGGTAGCAGCAGCCTTCCCCCGAATGCAAGTCCACGTCACCGCTGTCGCCGACCGACAGGCAGCTGCTGCCGTCGAGCGATCAGCCGATCATGGCCTGGTCGGTAGAACCTGGCCTGAACTTTCTTGCACCATCGCTGCGGCCACCACCAGCACGCACCGAGGGCCAGCGCCGGCGCCATGCTCCGGTCCTACCGGAGCACGCAACGCCTAATCAAGTTGGCTCCGGCCGGACGCTAGAGGGGGCACTGAAGTGTAGATATGCGTAAATGAAGGACGCCTCCAGCTGTTCGATCGCTAGCGTCTTCCGAAATCCGAACTCATGGCCACCATGGCAGGAGGCAGGCTCGCTCGCGTACGCTTGTGAGTTGTGAGCTCCCGTAGTCGGCTGAGTACTCGCGCACTCGCAGCTTGCCGCGGCGCTGATAAGTTTTCGTGCTTTTCGGATAAGGCAGAGGATACATATCACCTGTTACGCTTTCTATGATGAGAAAAAACAATCAAATTTATAGATTTGTAAAAATCAATGAGAAAGAGAATCAAATTTATTAATTTGTGTATAGTAAATTAGATTTGTAAAAAAAGAATGAGATCAAAGAACTAGATATACGCGTCTTCCGCTCAGTGTCTGCATCAGCTGCCACTATGCTCTTTGGCTAGTGGATTCTACCAGTACCTTATTTCTTCCAAGTGTGTCATTTTATACTTCCTGGAAATTTAAGAGTTATTATTACCTGATGTCGATCTACAGTGTACATGTTCGGATCAAGCGTCATCGACGTTTTCTAGTCTAGCACATATACTTCCATTCATATATAGGCATCGATGTCTTCCAATTTTAATATATAAGCATATAATTATTTTATTACAAGTTACATGTTTATATTATCATTTTGTCGTGCCTGATTATTATGACGGTGATTCATAAGGTACTACTACTTGCATGCGAGTCTGCGAGCTGCCGTGACTTGCGACGAAAACTAAAAAAAAAAAAAGTCGTGCACTGATGCTACATACAGGCTACAGCTTGCGGTGGTAACTGGTAAGAGCATAGTTCTTAAAACTTATTCCTAAAATCATTTTTTAGAAAAAAAATGGAAAAATTACAGCTCCAACAGTTACCCTATCGGAATCCTAATCTCTCTGCACACCCAAAAACTCCTGAAGTGGCCAGATATTGGACGCTCGTGTGCTTTCTCAATCACTATTTTTTGGGGGGAAATGAGAACTGTTGGAGAATGGCCGTTTTTTTAAGGTCCAAAACTTTAGGAAGCTCCCAATCCAGGGTTATTGGGAGTTAAATTATAGGAAACTGTTGGAGATGCTCTAATTAAGTGGTAAACTGGTAACTCGCATAATGGGAAGAAGAAAAGAAAAAGAAAAAAAAGGGGAAGAGATCGTCAGGAGGGGTTGGGCATCGGTAGGGTCCAATACGAAAGTTACACAGCTATACCATATTTAGGCCCTGTTTGGGGCGGTCACCAGTGCTTGACTTTTAGCCTAAAGCCTCCCAAACAAGAAAGCTATGCCACAGTTAAGCCACAAGCACCCTAAAAGCCACAAATTGGTAGGGAGGTGCTTTTCAGCCGTGGCTTCTCCTCTGCTCGCTCTGTGTCCCTCCTCATCCAACAGATCCCTCCCGGGCCGCTTCCTCGACTTCCTCCGCTCGGGCACCACCTCTCCAACTCCTCCTCACTCGGGCCCACTCTGCTGTTGCCCTCAAAAGCTACACTGCAAGACTACTTGGCCAAATGACATATCAAGAAAAGCGTACCGCCAAAATGCTTTACAGCGAACTCTAAAAAGTAGCCTTTTTCACCCAAATTGCCAGCCTCCCCAAACAGGCCCTTAGTGGGCTGGTTTCTTGTCCAATTTTGACACGAACCCTGTGCTCCTGCAGTGCCTGCTCTGGCTTGCATATGGCAGCAAAGCCATTGAGCAGCCCAATACCCCGGTCGGCCTGCGCACGAACGTGGAGAACGGCGAGGCGACATGCCCGATGCCTTCGCCAGGCCTATGCGTCGGCGTACAGCTGGCCGGCGGCCGGTTCGTCTCCCTCCGCGGCGGCTGTCCTTTTGATGCGATTCACCGAAAGCGGAAAGCCGCAAGGTTCCATCGAGCCTGCAACGCCCCGGCCGTCGCTCTCCCGGAGACCCCACCCTGGTACGCGTGCGTGGTACGAGTACAACCGTGACGTCCAAGCGCTGTGGACGAAGACGACGGCTACTGATGGCGCAGTCCACCGCTGTGGCGGCGCACGGGGTTCAGGGGCTGGTCCGGTTGTGGCTCAGGCTCAATCAGAGCCACCAACACGCACGCCACCTGTTCGACCGAACGCCAGAGCCAACGACTGCTACTCAGGTATGTATGTATCGGGCTTCTATGTTATTCTTCTCGATATAAGTTTTCATTATAAGTTCAAGTTGTACATATCTTAAAGCAAACAAAGGGACAAGTAATTATCATTAATCACTTATTCATACTTTAAAATTTATGCAACTTAAAAAAAACATAGAAACACCTCTTTTCCTTTTTTTTTGTCTGTGTTTTCTATCATGTATTCATGTACCTGAGCAGCACAACGAGTGGAAGTAAATTCTAAATTCCTGCTTGGAACGTTTAGTCAGCAGCATTATAACTGACAAATACTACCAAGAAGAACAAAATTTTCCGGGTGAAAACTGATGTGCTCCTTTCTTTTGTTGCCTCCAGACAATTCGGGACTGGCAAGCCAGGACTAAGGCAAGGAGCCAAGGGCAACCTGTTTTGATCTCAAATCATTTATCTGAAACGCTAGTGAAAGAAATTGAAGTTTGCCGCGGAAAGTACAAGTCCGTACATAGATCCACAATCTATGTTTGTTCTTTCCATGTTCATCAGCCATTTTGATTCTATTATACTTAGTTATTGTGTAAAATTTTGCTTAGCTTCCAAAACGGCATAACAATGAAATGTAAGTTGGCTAAGGTAGTGCAGGAAATGGGTGGAAACATAACTGTAAACTGTGTGTCCAAACCTATTCAAACTACTCACAAACATTTAGTTATGTCCTTCCATGGAACAACTCCCATAACTACATACAAGAGTTAGATAGAAAGGAGCAAAAACATTTGCACGAGCTATCATAAAATTGCATTTACTGCATGCGACATAACAAACTATTTTGCTGTTATTGAAATAGCAAGTTAGACTCCCATGAAGTATGTCTTATTTTGTATACAATCATCATTCATTATCTTACACCCTTCACTATGAGAAAATTCATCCAATAGAGGAGAAATTGAATACAAGGATTTGCACACTCGTTGCTGTTATTGAACTTGCCTCACTTTGTTTCTTCACTGCTAGCACCAATATCGTCAAGCCATATAACTAGTTGATGGGTTAATGGCCTCAATTTAGGTGACTCACTTATGCACAAACAAGCAATCTCAATCATCCGCATCATTTGCATCTCAAACTTCTTATCATACATTGCACGGTCCAATACGTCAGCTTCACGTTGTTCCTCTTTCATATGTATAACCCATGAGACCAACTCTCTAGCTCCCTTCGGCTTGCACATATCTACAGGCCTCTTTCCAGTTAATAGCTCCAGAAGAACAATGCCAAAACTATAAACATCACCTTTGAAAGTGGCTACTGAAGACTGACCATACTCTGGGGGGATGTAGCCTAATGTGCCAATTAGATCAGTTGTCACATGTGTATCATAGGGACAAATAAGCCGAGCAAGCCCAAAATCAGCCAAATGAGCTTCAAATTTCTCATCCAGAAGTATGTTGCTTGACTTGATGTCACGGTGGAGTATGTGCGGTTGGCATGCCAAGTGCAGGTATGCCAGACCTCTTGCTGCTCCTTTTGCTATCTGAAGCCTTCTTTGCCAGCTTAATCTAAATGGACCATCAGACTTTTCGTGAAGCCACTGGTCTAGGCTGCCATTCTCCATGTAAGAGTAGATCAAGAGCCTATCATTGCCAATCGTGCAGTAACCTTGAAGAAGCACAAGATTAGGGTGCTGAGCTTTTGATAAAGTCTCCACCTCTGCTTTGAACTCGCGCTGCATCTGACCAAAATCACCCGATAGTCTTTTGATGGCCATCGTTGATCCATCTGGTAGTGTTGCCTTGTACACTAGGCCAAAGCCACCACAACCAATGATGTTAGCCTGATCAAAGTTGTTTGTAGATTTCATGATGTCACTGATAGTCAGCTCCTTGTCATCATCCTTGTTCTGAAACAGAAGAACCAGTGAGGCTGGAGCCAACTCGAGGACTCCATTTGTATCTGCAACAGCCTTTACTAAATGATCCTGCGTTCTGAAGCTACTCTTCAACACAAGTGCAACAGCAACAGACAAAACAAATGCTGCCCCAAGTGCAATACCAATAGCTATTCCTAATATGACACCCTTGTTCTTTCCATTTTCCGTTGCAGACATGGCAGGAGCATGAGTTGAATGACATTGGGGTAGGACTAAGCGGATGCCGCAGAGTTTGGGGTTCCCCTCATAATCAGAACTTGTGAATGTAAAGAATTGCCCTCCTGTTGGAATTGGACCTGCCAGATTATTGTACGCCACGCTGAAGCTTGATAGAAAATTCAGCTTTGTTAGTGAAGAAGGGATGCTTCCAGTGAGATTGTTATGTGACAAATCCAAGGATTCCAAGCTCGACATGCCTGATAGCTCATCAGGAATGATACCAGAAATCTGGTTGTTACTGAGGTCCAAGACATACAGGTTCTTGAGTCTTCCAAAGCCCAGCAATATGGAACCTATGAGCTTGTTATGGCTGAGAATTACAGAAGGTGGGATGCTGCTAACCTGATTGTACTGTAATCGTTTGCCTGTCTTGTTCTTTCTAATGAAGAAAGGAAAATAATCAGTCTCCGTGGATTGCTGTGAGCTGTTGCATGTAAGAAACCCCTTCATGCTTGACAAACTGTTTGGAATTCCTCCAGTAAGTGAATTGTTAGAGAGATCCAAATAAAATAGAAGCTCAAGGTCACCAATCCATGCAGGAATATTCCCAGCCAACTGATTCCATGACAAATCCAGCACCTTCAATTGTGTGAAATTAGCTAGCCATGGTGGTACCGGTCCTGAAAGATGACTATTAGCAATGACAAACACTTGGATGTTATTAAAGCCATGTATTCCGGTCATCGGCAAGGCCTTCCCATCATGGAAGTTCTTTGTCAGCACGAGGCTCGTTAGGCTTGGACAGTCTTGAAGGACTGATAATGCTGAGGGCACATTTGTGAAGCTATTGTTTGAGAGCGAGATGTAGGCTAGCAATTGAAGCTTCCTGAAACCGATAGGGATTTCTCCACTGAGGTTGTTCGTGGCAAGATTCAGGCTTCTCAGATGATGGCAGCCTGACAAACTATCAATTGTGCCGATGAGCTTATTTCTGCCAAGGTCAAGCGAGCTCAATTTTGCCATTGCCGAGCAATTCAGATTGATCTTTCCGGTCAGAGAATTGTTCCTCAGGTACAACATCTTCAGCGATGGTGAATTGGACAGAGAGAAAGGCAGTGGTCCCCTGAAGAAGTTGGACTGTGCAGAGAAGTACTCCAAGTTGCCAAGGCTACCGAAAACATTTGGAAGGTATCCATAGAATGAATTGAAAGATATGTCCAGCTTAACAAGGCTGGAGAGATTGCCGAACCTTGGGCTCATCCTACCAGCGAGCTGATTCTCCTGCAGAGACAGGCTCTTCAGAGATGGCAACCTGAATAGATCATCTGGCAACCTCCCGGAGATGCTGTTGAGGTCGACGTATAGCTCCTCGAGCTTCGTGCAGTTCCCAAAGCCTGCTGGGAACTCCCCAGTGAAGAGATTCGACGTGAACCGGATCACACGGATAGCTCCAGATGACTCACAGATGCTTGTATCAATGCGCCCTCCAAACGTGTTGTACCCCGCATCGAACACCGTGAGCTGCGGCAAACCACGGAGCTTGGGATGGGAGCCTTTGAAGAAGTTGGAGGATATATTGAAGACCTCAATCACCGGGAGCGACATGTTGTCCGGTAATGCGCCTGTGAGGTCGTTGTTGCTGAGGTCGAGCAACTGCAGCTTATGGAGCTGGAACAGGGGTGCCGGGACAGCACCACGGAGGTGGTTGTCGGAGAGGTTGAGCCACCGCAGCTGGTCCAGCTGTGCGAGCGAAAGCGCCAGTTCGCCCCTCAGTTTCCTGCTCTGGAGGTCCAGACCAATGACCCTGCCACCGTCGTCGCACTTGACACCGAGCCATGCACAGCAGTTGGCTGCTTCGGTGGTCGCGTTTGGTACTGTCCAGCCGCTGATGCCTCCTCCTCCGAGACCTTTGACGATGCCCTTCAGCGCATTAAAATCACCCGGATCGCAGGAGCTTTGGTTGAGGGAGTTGGCCGACGTCAAGAAGAGCTGGTGGACAGACATGCAGAGGAAGAAACAACATGGCCATGTCGTGGTGCGTTGCACTAAGAAATGCCCCATAGAAGTAAGAGAGCTGTAGTGATGGCGCTGAGCAGGGAAGAAGGCTTCTTGTTTGGCCTTTTCAGGAGCTTTATGATATCTAAGCCATTTGGTGCGTGAGGCTGGCCTCCTGAGCGCTTGCACCCCAAGCAACAATGGTGGAGGTGAAGAGAGAGTAAGGTGAGGTGGGAGATGATAGGACAGCGTAGTAGGGAGGTCAGGGAGCGGCGTGGCGTGCTTCGGTTTTGACTTGTGATTGTGTAGGCACTCAGCCATGGGAGACCCAAATTTTCTTCGGGGAATTTATTGTCTCTGTCAACTTGCTGGAAAAATCCATGGTCGGAAATCTTTTGACGTCTGCTCAAAATTGGCCTAACCATCGTTTTCTCCCCCCCCCCCCTTTCCTTCCCTTCGGCTGTGCTGATTGAAATACAACCTTTATTACATTCTAGAGGTTCGAGAGCTCCGAAGACCCTCCACGTCACCTCTTTTTTCGGGCCGTCCGATCGCGCCGTCGGAAGGCCGAGATCATGCCACGTCGCCCTCCGCCGAACGAACCCATAAAACGAGGCCGCGCCCCGTTCGCTCGCCCACGCGGGCCGCCTAGCGCAGTGGCAACGCTGCTCGTTGTTTCTCGGCTGGGCGCGGGTTCGAGCTCCGGGCGAGAGCGTGCTGCGCATTTTTACGCGGTCGACACGTGGCGGCCGCCCGTGCGCTGGCGCGTGGCGGTGGTTTTTTTGCCGAGGGATCCTTCAAGGTTTCTGAATTTGCATTTAGGTCCAATTTTTTGCGAAATAACCCTTTCTTAGCGAAAAAACCCTCCAAAAAATCGCAAAAAAAACTAAAAAAAACTGGAAAAATTTGTTTTGGTCTATTTTTCTCATTCCGATCCATTTTTTCCGGAAAGATTTTTTTTTCAAAAATAATGCTCCGAAAGGCGCAAAAAAAGCTTTAAAAACCTAGAAAAATGCACTTTTGTCCGTTTTTTCGTTCATAAAAAAATTACGTTTACCCGCCTCAGTTAACCGGTCGCGTGCGTGGCAGACGCCGTGCTGACCTTCCTAGTGATTGTTATAGCTAGCATGAAAGCAGACCAGTTGTAGGATGGAACCTGCATGCCAAATGGATATTAACAGATATTATACAACCTATAGTTACTATAAACGTGATTCGTCCTAGTTGCACTACGAGATTCGGGTTAGCGGTTCGCTAATTTTTCTTCAAATTTTTACTATGAACATAAACCCTGTACCTTAAACCGGTCCGAATTCGATGAATCCGGTCTATGATTCGTGAGAGGTTTATAACGAATCCGGTAACTATATTACAACCAGATAAGTATTACCCCATTTGTGCTTATTTCCCATACATAAAGTGAAAGCGTCATCGTCGAAGATATTGCGCAACAAATGCTGAAAAGAGCATTCTAGAAAATAAACATGAAGAGGCAAACATTATTATAGGAAGCGTACTGAACATTCTGCTACCATAGACATAATGTCGAGAAGGAAATCGTTTAAGAATGTTTATGATTTAATCAGGAGATAGCCAGTAGCAGTTGATACACTTACCAGGCTCATGAGAAGGATTTTTATCTGCAAACAAAACAAAAAACTGTGCATTCTGCTGGAAATTGGGTGAAGGATGGCGACGGGGTTATGGCAGGTTGGCAGCTAAGCCCGCAACGGAGCATATGCATACGGCACACAAAGAACCGGAGAAAATACTAGTGCTAGTACTGCGTCCTCTGCATTTTGGTCTATCTGGCTCGAGCCGACGGCTTGGGGACAAACAAAACCTGTGGATGACGCAGCCGGCGGCGGTTGCACTGCAAAGACAAGATGACCCATTGTTATATACTACCCTCTCTCTGATCATAAATAATTATCGTTTTTAATATTGACATCATAGTTGTCACGACGATCCGACTAGGCACGGCGAGTCCGGACCGCCTAGGCGCCTAAGCGTCCGCCTAGGCGATGATTAGACGATGAACTAAATATATCTTATATGAAAGAAAATTAGAGATGACAAACAAGAAAATAAGTAGTTCTAGTATGATATGGAATTAACTATTAATGTACTATTACTAAGTACTACTACCAAGTAGCAGTACTACTACCACTAAGTAAAATACTACTGCTATAATACTAGTACTACTGCTACAATACCAATACTACTCCTAAGCGCGTCTCATGACTGTCGCTCTCCGCCTCCCTCGCCTCCGACTCTTGCTCTCCACCTCCCTCGCCTCTGCCTCCCTCCGACTGCCTCCCGCCCTCTACCTCCTCCAAGGTCCGCCTCCCGCTCTTCGCCTCCGCCTCCCTCGACTTCGCTGAGCTCGCGCGACTGCGGGGAGAAACGCGCAATGGCGCTCAACGACGGCAAAGGAAGAATCGACAGCCGATCTGGCGGCGGGGACGAACGATCTTGCGGCTTGGATGGCAGATCTGGGCCTCCTCCTCCTCTGATCCATCGCTCGGCGCCGAGAGCCGCCCGACCCTCGCTTCCTCTGTCGCCGAGCGCCGCCCGTCGGCCGCCGCCTCCACTCCAGTTGAGGCGAGCAACCCTGGCGACCCCCTCCGACCGCCGTGGTGACAAGGCGTCGCCTAGGCGACGCCGTGACAACTATGATTGACACGGTCTTCAAAACACAACTTTAACTACTAATTTTATTATAATATATTTATAAAACTTAATAAAATTATAATATTATAAAAGTACTTCTCGAAACAAGTCTACCCATATAATTTTCATGTATCCAATTTAAATATTTAAAAATATATCGATAGTCAAAGTTTTGGAAGTTTAACCTTTACTATATCCAAAACAACAACTATTTGTGACTGGAGGGAGTACGTTGTTGATGGGAACTGGTCGTTGGTTTAATTTTATCTGGCTCACTGTCTTTCCTAAAAAGTCCAAACTATATGCAGCACAATTATTTCTGAGAAACAAAAGAGACATAGTTGGACTGTTTTTTTAAAAGATTGGCAGAAGTTCCGTCTTTCATTCAAGAGGAGAATTACAATCAGTCGTGAATGACTCGCGGCACAAGTTCAGACATAACAACAAAACAGGGCACGGGGCTAAAACCCACACAACTTTTGACTCCCAACTACACTGTGAAGACCTGCTAAGTGACCAAATCGGATCTATGAGATCATTCAGGCAGCCCAGATTAGCATGAGGCTTTTCCGGGACTCTAAATGCTGGAGGAGCCCTTGCTATGGGAGTGAAGACAGCAGTGTCTTTGATCTGAATGGCCCCATGATTTCCATTAGGCCAAACCCAACAATTTGTCTGCCCAAACCTCGCGTCAGGTGTCAATTTAATGAAAGGTCGACACGTGATTCCTTTAAACATTATGGAACTTTAACTGGTATTGTGAGCAGTAAATCGCAAGTTTAATCACGGATTTCACCGTGGCCTACCACATCGCTTCCTTGTCAATTACTTAACTGACGGGTAAATGAACAGACTGGCCAGGTACGGTGTAACTTAATTACCACCGGCGCGCATTTCATCTATGGCCATTCGGACAGGCGTCGCCATTTACCTAACAAAAATGTTGCGCCACTTGCACTCCAACTATCCAAGGTAACTTTCGTCTTTTCTCCTTTGCCTTTTCTTTCCACGAATTATTAACTCAGTTGCGCATGAGATTCAATAGAGTTTTTGAACGGTATTGCACGCTCGATATTTGGACCTTGGATTTCCCTCAGAGCATGGTGGCGTACGTGCAAGATCACCAACAACCGACCGCTCTTTTGGACGCCGGAGTTGGGTAACGATCCCATCATGCTTGCAGGCACTTCGTCGTCGCCGTCGTCTACGAGAACAAGCCCTTTTCATCCTTAGTTTAGTGCCACCGTTTAACCACATGCACTTTCTGAAGTCACCTCCGTAGTTTCGATATTGTACAAGATAGAAACGCATTGCTTTTCATGCCCTTGAATTCCACCGTCGTGATGTAATGTCGTAGCCGTACTATCACTGTTGTAATGAATCTAGGCCTTTGCACGCGCGCGCTCTCTATATATATGCAACTTATCTGGTGAAAACCTCTGTTATCATAAAAACTCTGTAAAACCTACGTGTAAAAGTTTTGAAAAATTCTCAAAAAAATTACCATCGTGAGGGAGGTGAGGTTCTACAACCCTATCAATCGTATTTGGAAGATATAAAAAAACAAATTGCAAAATAAATAGTGCTAAACAGTGAAAAATCACTATTTATACTGAATTTGTCTTTTTTATATCTTTCAAATGTAATTGAGTTTGATCTTCAAATTTTACAAGGTCGTATAATCTCACCTCCCCTACGTTTGAGAATTTTTTAAAACTATTACATTTATATTTCATGAAATTTACATGGTAAGTGGGGATTTCACTATATATATATTTATATGGTAAGTGGGGATTTCACTATTACATTTATATATATATATATATATATATATATATATAGAGAGAGAGAGAGAGGGAGAGAGGAATACTAGTGTACTATCGATAGTCTGAGATCCTCAGTGCTATAAGTATTTGTGTTTGCAAAATTCGAAGACGAAATTGTTGATCCAAACCGTGCATTATGTTCATCTCATTGAAATCTCACTACCCACCAAATTTTATATTTTTTGAATTTTTTTCTCATATTTATTTTGTATTTTTCAAAATCCACGATCTAATTAGTTGTGGGCCGTCCAATGAAGCTGGTTTTGAAAAATACAAAATAAATAGGAGAAAAAATTCAAAAAATATAAAATTTGGTGGGTAGTGAGATTTCAATGAGATAAACATAATGCACGGTTTGGATCAACAATTTCGTCTTCAAATTTTGCAAACACAGCGCTATAGCACGGAGGATCTGTAATATCGATAGTACACTAGCAATCCTCTCTCTCTCTCTCTCTCTCTCTCTATATATATATATATATATATATATATATATATTCACTTACTTTAAAATTTAAAATTTGTACAACTTGTATTGGGACAGAAAGCATAGAAGCACTACTCATTTATATACTCCTATATATAAAGCCTTTTCCGTTCGTACTCCCAGGAGTACATTCTCCCACTTCAAATATATCACTTAAACGAACATGTTGTACTTTGCTGAAATTTTACCTGAAAATCACTTTGAAGTATCTTATAATCAATATTTAAGTATATACACAAAATTAAGCTATAAAGAGTGGACTTTGCTGAAATTTTACATGAAAATCACTTTGAAGTATCTTATAATCAATATTTAAGTATTAGAATATACCCTTTAAATAATGTTTTTTATACCTCTTTATCGTTTCAAGTATACTCTAGTCCTAATTATAAGATACTCTAAAATGGGATCTACGAAAAATTTCATCAAAGTTCACTTTTTACAGCATAATTTTTTATATACTTCTCTTATATATATATATATATATATAGGAAAATGGTTCCGTACACCTGGGAGTACATACTCCCACTCTCAATATACTGTTTAAATGGTATTGTTATACCTCTTTATCATTTTGAGTATACTCTAATACTGATTATAAGATACTCCAAAGTGAATTGTACGAAAAATTTCATCAAAATCCACCCTTTGTAGCATAATTTTTATATATACTCTTTTTACATACGAAAAAGGGTATATAGCAAAAAAATAAATAGTTCTAATGAATTTTTTCAACAATGTCGCATTGTAGCATCTTAGAATTATTATTGGAGTATACTGAAAGTGATAAAGGAGTATAACATATTCGTTTAAGTGGTATACTGGAGGTGGGAGTACGTACTCCCAAGAGTCTGAAAAGGCTTCCTATATATATATATATATATATATATATATATATATATATATATATATATATATATATATATATATATATATATGATGATTTTTTTCAACCAGTTTGTATTGGAGTATCTTATAATTATTATTGGAGTATATCGAAAATGATAAGAGTGCGACTAGTGAACGGCATACCGTTCTTACGATATAGCCATGAAACTTATGAAACTTATCAGTTTCAGTGCTGGTTTCATGAGTTCTAGTATTTAGTTTCATGAGTTTCATGTTTCATCAATTTTAGTGCTAAGTTTTATGAGTTTCACTGTAAAAATTTCGCGAGTTTCATAAGTTTCAGTACTATACCGTTGCAACGGTATACCGTAAGCTGACATTGCAATGTTGCTTTAGTGCGTATATCTTCTTCCCCTTTTGCAAAGACTAACGATGAACATATATATCCGCACGACTTTAAACAATCATAGCACGCGGTTAGCCCGAGATTAAAACTAATCGAAGTTGCAGAACGGATTCTCGTGGCTAATGATGCGCCTTATCTCCCTACACGAACCCCACTAGCCAACACAACAAACACTCTGATGTGGCCAATCGATCGATCGATTCATTCGGATCGAAGGTATTGCTATTTTTCGCGTGGCGAGCACCGGAATTTCGTTCCTTGGAGTTGGTGGAGCTAGGTATTCCTAGCTCCACCAAATTCGTGGAGCTGGAGCTGTGGGTATATTAAGAGTGTTTAGGTGGGTCATCTTGTTTACATTTTAGAATAAAATTATAAACTTAAGTCACTTTATTTTAGTCTACAAGTTTCAGCTCTGAGGTGGAGTTGGGATCTGGAGCTCTGCCAATGTGCTGGCGATCCGGCACCTGACATCACCACACACCACTCGCTCTGTCATGCGCTTTACGTGGCGCAACAACACTGGCCGCGACGCGCGCGCACTCGCGCTCGCCGCCAAATCAAAAGGAGAGCGTGCAAGAGCCGGCTTTGCGCGGCGCTTAGTGTGACATTACGAGGCACCGATGATTTCCCGAGGATTTTGTGGCTGGTGGGCCTCGGGAGGCCCGGCCGGCTCGGCTGTTTCTCCGCCTTATTTCCTAGTCGTCGCGACGTCGTCATTACCTAACCAACCGAGCGCGCGGGCGTCGTACAAAGGGGAGGCGTCGCTGGCGTTGGCTCGGCTTGACCCGGCCGGCCGATCAGATTCGGCTTCGTGGCCTTTGCTTTCTGATGGCCCGATCATGGTCTAGCTAGGCATGGAAAAGCGATCTATACGGATAGAGAGGCTTTGGAGCTGTGGCTACTCTGATTTGCCGTTGCGTGACTCCTCCTTTCTGAGAGGGATACTTGGCGGTCCCTGGTCCCTATGAGAACTGCAACTTAAGCAATTTTCACAAGCGTGAGCCGTCCGATCAAGCAACCGAACGATTTAGATCGATAAAGAAATGTTGCTACACTGTTTTCTACAGTAACTGCTACAGTACCTTTTGCTACAGTGCTTCATGTCGCTCTGTCCGTCGCTTTTCGATCCAAACGGTTGACACGCAACTGCTTAAGTTGCAGTTATAATAATAATTGCATGTGATCCCTGTGCCCTCCTTTCAGTGGACTTCAATTCATATACTATGATGGAACATTAGCAGCTATGGGCAGGGTTGTCTGGTTTCTTCCTGTTAGCTTTTGCGCATGTGTGCACTGCCACTGAGACTTTTCTAGCACTCTTGTATCTTCTTGTTTTTGAAAAAAATCTCATCCCGTGCGAACATAATTATAAAAATAATTTTTTTGACCACAAAAACACTATCAAGTGACATATTATCTAACACGCGCCCTATATACCTTGGCACGGGATCGGAGCTGTGGCCAGCCAAGTGCCAAGCACCACGGTTGCGGCAGCGGCTCGATAGCAGGCACAGCGTGCTACGATAGGGAGGCTCGCCAGGGTGGGTGCGATTTGCAAAAAGAATATGTGAGAGGGCTAGAAAAGCTAAGAACTCCTGAGACTTTCATTAGTTAGTTGTGTGCTTATAGAATGTGGTACCATCTAGACTAATTGCATTGCTAGTAGTTTAGTACTCCATCTGTCTAAATTTATATGATTTTTTTGGCTTATAGACACAGGATATATTAATAATAACTAACTACCTTTAATTATTACCTATAAACACTATATTTAATATATGCACATTGAAAATGTAAAGTAAAATTAGATATTTATTAGAGGTATTGAAGAACAACACACTAATTTCGTCGGTGATGTTAAAAAGAGGCCGGCAACACCAAGACTCTGGTGATGCAACTCGTGAAGAGGAGAGATACAAAGAACGGATCGGATGATGAGTAAAAAACACCTCAAATAATTCAGGCATAGTGGACACGGTTACAGGCCTACCGGCATTAGTAACTATCAGCTAGCACGATCGGCTGGTCGGTTTCCATAGTCAAATGACGCTTTATATCCTCTGCATGCGTTTGCGGAAAGGCCCTTCCAGTAAGAACAGTAACTTGTACTACTCGATCACCTGTGGTGTGCGTTCTTAGTGCCGAGGGTTGGGCATTTTTGTCGGTAAATGCAGGCAAAATTATCCACTTGCGGTGCAAAGTTTGAGCTTTTGGAGTGCCCAATGACACAGACCGCAGAAGAGTAGTAGCTCGATAGGTATATAGTATGGATGATCGCAATATACACCTCACGGTTTTGCAATCTATGGGTGTCCGCAGTCACCCGAAATTGCGCAAAGTTAAACCTAAAATTTTATTACCACGCCATTATAATTTTTTAATTCTATTTTTTTCTGTATTTGTAAGATTCACCTAAGTTTATTTTATTTTTTTTGGTCTATGTTACAATTTTTTATTTGTGTTTTTATTTGTTTTTGCATTTTGTGGAGATAAGGTGTAAGTAATACATAGTAACCATCCTATGCAAATTATATAGCTCGAAAAAATTAACTGGTATTGAAAACAAAATCAAGCAAATTATCGATGGACAGTTCCTGTAGCCTAAGGTGCGAGTGCTGTGCAAACGCTCAAAAATTAACCTAAGACAAAAAAAAATCTGGGCTAGACAAATGCTGTTAATACAAGAACAAACGGGATGGGCTCCAACATGAGCCAGTAGTGGGCTGCGGTGCCTCTGGGCCCATCATAAAACAGATGGACTTCCTGAGAATCTGGGCCAGACACATGGTGTAGGGACTCGCTCGATAAGAACGGCCATTAGAGCATGTAAAATACAAGACTTTATATATAAATACTTAAAGTGAGAAAATATAGCCACATTATTAAGCATCTATATAAAAATTATTTTTTCCAATACAAACGTCTCTTCTTTAGGTGCTTAAATATTATATTATCTATTTTAGATATAGTTATACACATAGTATCTGCTAAGCGCCGGTGCTTAAGTGTCCATGCTTCAAAATAAACGTTTTACCTATCCTATGTGACAATAAAAAACCATTTTTTATTACCAAGCGTATCTCCAAATGCCTGCATTGTACATGCTCTTAGAAGCCTTTCGGCTGAGCACAACAGGCCTTAAGGCTACATTTCCTTTCCATTTTTTTTCTTACTTGGTGATAGGCTCCATAGCTTGTTTTCTAAATATGTAAATTAGGATCCTCTGTAAACTCTACACTAGTTTAGGATCACGCTAATACACACGTCTCAACATAGATGAATATCACAAGCATACACAACGAAAATTTAATATGGATAAATCTTATCCTTTGAAGACCCTAGGGATTTATTTTACTGGAAGGACCAAGATTCGACATGGTGGGATATATGGGTGTTGGCTATTTGCCTGATCTCCATAGTGTCAAATCTTATACTGGGTTTATGTTTCTCTATTGTGGTACAACAATTTTTTAGTGGTCTTTTAAACAGACATTGATAGCTATTTCTACCGACCACTCATGGATTATAGCATTATATGAGGCCTCATGTGAATGTGCTTGACTGAGATGTGTGATTAGCCATATTCAGAAGTCATGTGGCATTAACACCGTCGATACCTTTACAATTATCTATGAAGATAATGTTTTTTGTGTTGCACAAATGCAAATGGGTTATGTTAATAACAATATCACGAAGCATATATATTGCCTCTAAACTTGTTTATCCTCATGAACTCCAAAAGAATAGTGAGATAAATATTCTGAAAGCTAAGTCATGTGAAAATCTAACTAATTTATTCACTAAGTATGTGCCAACATCCGGTTTTTAAAGATGTATTCATGGCATTGGAATCGGATGATTTACAGATATGTAGAGTTCAATGGGAGTAAATGTTTAAACCATACCGTTTAGTATGATCCTGAAGATACTATTTTAATCCAAAAGATTTTAAGTTCCACTCTTTTTCTCTTAGTGATTTTTTTTGAAGTTTTCTCACATGAAGGTTTGTAATGAGGCAATAACTGTAACACAATATGTAAGATTTTTTGGAGAAGTTTTTTTTTATGTATGGCACCTTATTGTATAAGAGATTAAATGTGTTATTTGTGATTATTATGGTTATTCGTTAGTTATATTGCGACTGACATAAGGGAGTCATCATTGTTTTACAACAATTCTTACAAAAATAACACGGCGCAAGGCAGTGCGATCTGCCATCCAACATGGTCCAAGACGCATTCACAACATTGACGTGTGCACACGTTGATTTCGGTCGATCATGGGCGAATGCACGGTTCACGAAGAGCTCTTGTTGCTGTATTGCAGGCTTGCTTGCTCCTCCGTCGTTCCCTAGCCACCAGTTTGGAATCCGGCCGTACCGTGAACCAGGCCCCGGCCTGCAGACAAGCCGCATGTCGCGAATGCCTTCCAGCTGCTTGATCGCAATAATCCGCTAAAGTCCACGACCTGCCACCTGTAAAATTTGCCCGTGAAAAATGCTATCTACTTTTGGTCATGAGATTGTCTGAGGCTGGTGAGGCCATTGTCCGTTGGCCAGTCGCGTTCTGCTCCGGTAGAATCTTTTTCAGTCTCGATATGATGTGTTACGGGAACGGCTTAGCCGCAATTAGATGCAGGACTCCGTTTTTTAACCTTACGAATTAAACATCGACTAATCTTTTCTCGACTTCCCTATATAAACCCGCCCAATCCATCCTTCACAATCACTCCTGTCTCCTGTGTCCATCAACCTAGCTAGCTAAGAATTAAGATATCCAGTGGCAGGAGTGAACTCGGTGAGTGTTGTTCAGTTCCGGGTTAAGCAGATGGCTCTCTCTCGTCGCATTGCCGCATCCGTCCTCCTCTTCCTGGTCCTCCTCGTCGCCACAGGTGCTTCTCGATCGTCCACCGTTGCCAAGAAACATTAGCGCAGCGAACTGTCGATTCGCGCACGCTAGCCTGTGTTGCTAATTTGCAGTGCAATGCTACGACACATCGTAAAATTGTTTGTTAATCCGTAGCGCAGTGTTACAACGCGAGTAGTAATCGTAATGCTTGTGCGCGCAGAGATGGGGACGACGAAGGTGGCGGAGGCGAGGCACTGCCTGTCGCAGAGCCACAAGTTCAAGGGCATGTGCATGAGCAGCAACAACTGCGCCAACGTGTGCAGGACGGAGAGCTTCCCCGGAGGCGAGTGCAAGTCGCACGGCGTCGAGCGCAAGTGCTTCTGCAAGAAGGTCTGCTAGCCAGCGCCGCTCTTCCGGCCGGGGCATCTTCCGCGCGCTCTGCAAGAAGATGCTACTTCAGTGGCCATCTCGTGTTCTTCCTGGTTAATTGCTGTTGTCGTACGTTCGTCAGTTGTTCATGTTCTGGCTAGTTTGTTGTTTTCCTCCGCTTAGAGCAAAAGTAGACTTGGTACTACCGCTCGGATGCCTTGTCCATGCATTCTGCAGGAGGTTTTGCGCGTGCAAAACCTCTCGGTATTGTTGATCTGCATCCAGAGGTTGGTCGTTTAATAAGTTACAGTCGGGGTTGTGGTAATTTAATTCTTCGTCGTGTTTGTGCAAGATGCTGCTGTCCGTGTCCTGTAAGATGCTCATGTCAACATGGATGTACTGTATGTATGTGCGATCGCTTCGTGTTAAATTAGCATCTTCAGAGAGAGACAGTACTAAACTCAGCACTAACCAGTGAATGAACTCCATTTGCGGATAACTTCATCCCCTCATGCTCCTATCTGTCCCACTGAACGCAGACTGAACTTCATTAGTTTTCTTGATGACCCTACTCTGTCAACGCAGCAAGGTGGAGTCAATGTACATAGGCAAGCTTTTCAAGAAGAAGAAGAGGAGGAGGAGGAGGAGGAGGTTCTCTCAAAGTCTACTTGATCCAAAGGCTCATGACATGGGCAAGAGTTTACGAGCAGCAGGACGATTCGAACTACCAGAGCAGGTGGATTCATATAAACCGAGCCCAGTCGATAATACAGAATTAGCCTGAAGGATACAGACCAAAACTCCTGATGGCCCGTCACATAAGTTGGCCTGGCCCATCCAAGACACGCTATGTGCACGGTTTATAGCAAAAACAACTGCAAACATCATAGGTTTTTGGGGCCAGCTGCATGGACGCATGGTTTGTCGGCGGCGGCATGGACGACGTCCTCTCCGGCTCCGACCTTATCTCCTGGGATATGATTTTTTTGGCCGTCCGACTCTGGCAAGTACTCCTTGAACTCTCTTTCATTCACCCCCATGGTTCGTTTGGATACATTTCGGAGAGAAGTTAATAACGGAGAAGTTTGCCCATCTTGCAACTTGCAAGTGCGTCTATGCTCCTCTTAAGGACCCAATAGTCCCAAATTTGCAAAGTATCAAAATCGTCAAACAACACCAAGACCTGCACCTTTTTTTGGAGGAAAATCTTCATCTTTGGATTAAAAGATCTTCGCATATCTATGCCAATAACGGAGAAGTTTGCCCATCTTGCAACTTGCAAGTGCGTCTATGCTCCTCTTAAGGACCCCATAGTCCCAAATTTGCAAAGTATCAAAATCGTCAAAGAACACCAAGATCTGCACCTTTTTTTAGGGGGAAAATCTTCATATTTGGATTTAAAGATCTTCACATATCTATGCCAATTATGGGTCTTGCGCTTTGCGACGTTGAGGTCATGTTATCAGCTGATTCTCCGTCAGAGCTAACTCTATTCAGAATCAATCTCTTAGCCACGGAAAAGAAGTGCATTCACAGAACAGGTGGGCAGTTCATCTATTTGGGAGCGCAGCATTCAAAATTACACATGCTATTCATCTTCGTGTTCAATCCGTTTTCACAGGTTTTCAGGTAAAATTCTCATATTTCAGTTGCGCCTGATATTGTCATATAGCATTGCATAACTGAAAGTTTGTCTGCAATTTGAACTGAATCCTGCTATATTTGTTTTTGTTTTTGTTTTTAAACTCAGGGCATGAGCTTCCTAGAAGATCCCCGCTAGCTAGAGCACCTCACACGCCACCCGCTGCGAACCAACCAGAGTCCCACGAGCCCCCTGCCGTGGAAGTACCACCAAAGGGGTAGCCACAAGCCGGTACCATGCGCTACCCGGTCAGCACCAAGCGCTACCTATACAGACACGCACATACTCAAGCGCACCACAACTGCAACCCCAATTAAGCCCCAATTGACGAGAGGTGCTTATATGCTCTTCTTTTTAAAAGTTGCACAACTATTAAAGCATGAATAAATGATAGATGGTGATTACTTACCACTTCGTTTGCTTCAAGATTTGTGCAACTTGTACTGGAAGGAAGAGCATAGAAGCACCTCTCCCAATTGACATCGCTGATGGCCGCAGCCGCAAACTACCGGTTGACACTCGTCGCGCTCCTTCCCTTCGCCGTTGTCCACCGCCTCCTTTAGATGTTGGAGGAAAAGATGCTCCGCGTGGTGCTCAATAGCGCAAAGCGCACGCTGCTTTGCGTCATCAAACGTGCTGCGCCACCGCACGGCCAACTCACCGCAATCGCCAAGGTCTGAGCCACGCTCACTGCGTCCCTGGCTCCAGCTGACCGCGCACCCCAAGACCTCGCCGTGCCTGCTTCCACCAGCGAGCCACCACGACCACCCTTAGTAAGGACCGAAAGTCGGTAGTCGCAACCGCAAAAAACATCGGCACGAAGCACCTCGCACTCGCTGTCCTCCTCCTCCTATAGTGGCTCTTTGAGTAGGTGGAGAAGGGGCTCTGTGACTGGGATGACCTCCTGCGCATGTTCTACTGCCTGCCAGTCCTCAGTGTGCTGCGCCAGCACGCGGCCATGCTCACCACAAACGCCTTGGTCTGCACCTTGCTCGCCGCGCCCCAGCTCCAGCTGACTTCGCCGGCCAAAACCTCGCTGTGCCCACTTCAACCACTGAGCCGCCTCAACCACCAATGGGAATGATCGGATCTGACAAGGAGAAGAGCAGATCCGGTCTGAGTGAAAGAGGAGGCGGAGAGCAGTCGGATCCGGAGAAGATTGCTGCGATTCGGACAACGGGGTGCGACAACACCCGTAGATCTGCCACTGCGTCGCGCTGGTCTTGAGCCCTAGCTAGCACCACTCGAAATTCCTCATGGAGTTTCACCATTGGTCGCACCATCTCCGCCGGTCGATGCCACATGAGGCCGAGCTCGGCAACGAAGACGACCGCCACCTCCTCGGGGAAAATTTGATCATTTGCCCTGAAGTTGATGTGCATTTGATCATTTGCCCAAAGTTGATGAGTATTTGATCATTTGCCCTACGATGTCTCATTGACATGCGGGTCCTAGGGCCACATGTCAGTGAGACACGTAGGGCAAATAATCAAACGTCTATCAACTTTGGGCAAATGATCAAATGCCCATCAACTGTGGAAGAGGGGACGAAAGGGAAAGAGAGTAAAGAAAGCTGTGGAAGGCCTTGCTGCCGCCGTTGACCAACCGGGGCCACCAGCGGTGGAGTCGAGAGAGATGGCCTGGTGGTGGTGGCGCCTCCGGAGTCCCTCCTTCTAGCTATATTTGAACTCTTGTGTTTCCTCTAAATGTCTTTTCGTGCCTGATTCTTTTGTTGAGCTGTTGACATTAACGAAAAAATATTCTCCAAATCTGCATATTATTTCAGACAAGGCATAGGCTACATAGTGATGTTACTTTACTATGGGTGGTAGACTTCAGGAGTACGAGACATGAGACAGTTGATAAGAAAAAGGAACCACCGTGCTTCTCTGTAAGAAAATGAATTTTATGGATGTAAAAATCATTTATTTGGATTAAGCTTAAATTGTGCATGGGAACTTATTGCGCCCTAGAACAAGGGCATAAAATACTCTAGAGTTTCACATTATCTATATCTATATAAATAAAGACAACCGGTGAGATTTAAGGCACTTCCTTCGTTTTGAGAGCAAGAAAATCTCACAATAATAGATATAGTACAAACTAATCATGGATAGATATTAAAGTTGTATAACAAATACAATTGTGTGATAATATCTAGCCGCTCAATTGTATGGATAATTTCGATAGTTCTATTACAATGATAACTGACAATAGGACTGACAAATACAAAGCTACATGTTCTACAGTTGGATAGTCCTAAATCACTAAGAACATGAACTACTATTTGTACTGTAGCTCTCCATCATGTTAGAAATTAATCTTGTAACTAGTTAGAGTTTTGGTTAAGAGTCCAACTAGGATAAGGTGGTAGAGTAGGATAAAGAAATAGGAGATGGACAGGGGCGAAGGCAACCACCCGGCTGGGCCGGGCAGTTGCCCGGGCTTGGGCCGCCAAATAGTCTTAATTAGGCCCAGCTAAACCTAGCCCAAAATGACCGCCTAATTCACGTTTTCCTACAGTGCCAACCCCTAATTCCCCAATCCCCATTACCGAGCGGGTGAGCGAAGTCATCGTGGCGTCGCCCTGACCCGGGCGGCCTGCGTGGCGGAGGAAGCGAGGCTGAGGGAGGCGGGCAGGCGGCCGGCGGGCGTCGGCGAAGGAGGCGAGGCCGAGGCGGACGGCGGGCGGAGCAGGCAAGGCGTTGAGCGGAGGACGGACTGAGGCGTTAAGCGGCGGAGGTCCGAGCCTCCGATACCAAGGAGGCGACTGGCGAGGTCGCCGTCGGGCGCCGGGCGGACAAGCGAAGGCTGTGAGCGGCTGAGCGCTGAGGCAGAGGAGGCGCGGAGGAGGTGAGGCACTGAGGCAGAGGAGGCGCGGCGCCGACGCACGCCCGATCACAGCCGCACAGGTGGAGGAGGTGAGACACTGAGTAAAATCTGGGTTAGTGATTAATGTGAATATGTCATGATTGATGAAGTGATGAACTAATGATTGTCTGATTGTGAATTTGTGATGAACTAATGTTATTTAGTTATTTAGAGTTGTAGTCTTTTAGAATTTGGACCATGTGAATATGTGATACTGTGATTACCGATTGGTGAAATACTGAAATTGGAATAATTTTTGACACCAGAAATGAGGAAGTTTTTGGTTAGTAAGAGAAGCATTGAAACCGGAGGCAGTGCAACCAATGCAAATGCAATTACAGATTTAGATTTAGCACAACCTCGACAAGCTCAACCAGAAGGTCAAACACCAAATAACACTAATAATGTTATATCAAACGGGGCATATGTCAAACATTAGATGATAACATCATCACTCGACGGTTTCAAAGCTTCAAAACTCGGAGAATGGATTTGCCTCGCAATTGTACATTACCACCTCAATGGTATGTTTGAATCCTTTTCAATGTCAATAATAACCATGTCATATGATTGTTGCACTAATCATTTATTTTCTTACAAATTGGTATTTTGGTATACACTGTACTTTTGCAACGCAAATAGCAACATATGCTTCTTTACAGAGGTATTACCATTGTTTTATGCTTTTAGTTTTCATTTACATGATCATATGTGTCTTAGCGTTCAAGATTACTTTTAGTTCATATATCGATCAATTCATAATATGTTATAACAAAATTTGCCCAGGCTATATTTTTTTCCTGGCTCCGCCACTGGAGATGGATTAGGACAAGGAAGTAGATTCCTATTCTATTAGTTGGGCTATAGTTTTGGTATAAATATAGAGTTAGGGTTGAATTTTGTAAGCAAGAAAAACAAAAGAGAAATAAAGAGAAAATTACTCTAAAATTTTTTATGTTTGATTCCAACTATTAGTATCAGATCTTAAAGATTTAGATTAAGCCATCGCCTCCGGGAGAAGGACACTCTCGGGTAAGGATCCAAATTTCAGTCCGAAATCCGAAATCTCGGCCGAGATTTCGGATCTCGGACCCCCCCCCGATTCAAAATACCAGTTGGTTAAAAAAATTCAAAATGCTACAGTGCATATTCAAATTTCGCCGAGATCTCGGCGTTTTCGACCGAGATTTGTATTTTTTTTAACCGGATTTTTAATTTTTTTCCCGGATATGATTGCATTTAGGTTGAAGATCATCCACAAAAAATTTTAGATTTTTTTGACCATTTTTTGACAATTTTTGGTCTGTTCAAACCGGACCGAAATTTCGGCCGAAATCTCCGATTTCCTGGTAGAAAAAAAAACGGATTTCAAATTTGAATTTTAGATTCCGTCCGGATTTAATTTGAATTTTCGAAATCTCGCCGAGATTTCGGATTTCGGGTAGCTCCGAAATTTTTTTGAAAACGAGATTTGTAACCCTCGGGGGTGACTGCTCCGTGCGGCTGGCGGCGTGACACGAAGCAGAGCAGACTGAGGTCCTGTTTGGTGAGGCTTTTTTACTGGCTTATAAGCAAAAAAGCTAAAGCCTAAACAAACAACCTGCTTTTAAGCTAGATTTAAAAAAAGCCATAAACTCCCTCACAACTAAAAGCCAAAAGCCTGTCATATGGTGCTTTTTTTGGCTTTTGCGGGATAGCAAATCTGTTTGCCCCTAAACTTCAAAACTAATTAAGATCAAAATGCCATTTAGATATATTCAGAGCTCCTTCAGTTTTTTTCCTCAATTTTTTTGTTCTCCCGTAGCCCCCCCCCAAGCGCTGGGTCGGCGCATCACCGCCCCGTGCTAGGGTTCCCGCCGACGCCTTTGTTGGCTCCTCCCCGTCGACGCCGTCCTCGCATCCTCCCCGCCGACGCCGTCCTCGCATCCTCGCATCCTCCCCGCCGACGCCGTCCTCGCATCCTCCCCGCCGACGTCATCCTCGCATCCTCGCCTCCTCCCCGCTGACGCCTTCGTTGGCTCCTCCCCGTCGACGCCGTTCTCGCATCCTCCCTACCGACGCCGTCCTCGCATCCTCCCCGCCGACGCCGACGCCGACATCACCTCCTCTACATCGACGCCGATCTCGGCCAAATCCGCCGACGCCATCCTCATCTCCTCCCCGCCGACATCGTCCTCACCTCCTCCGCTCCGATGCCTTCCTCGCCTCGTCCCGGCCGACACCGTCATCCCCTCGTCCCGGTCGATCTGTTTTCGTCGACCCGCAGCCACCTTCGTCGTCCGCTCCTCCCGAACGGCGCCATCGTCGACTCCTCCTTCAAGACGACGTCGCAAACATCCTCGACTCCCTCTTCATGCCGACGTCACAGCCATCCTCAACGCCCACCTCAATTTCTCCCCTTGCTGCAAATCTGAAGGTATGATCAGACTTCTCAAATTTGTTGATTTCTTGGATGAGTTGAAGTTCAAGTGCTTCATACTAGTTCAATGATATCATGGCAGCATACACTTTTTCCTTCAGAATGCTATGAGAAATTCACTTGATATGTATGCAGCATAGTGGTAATGCTCTGAGATTTTGGTACATATAGAGAAATTGCTCTGAGATATTGGTACATATTGGTATGACATAGATTATGCTTTGCTTTAGTGCTTTTTTATTCAGTAGGATTGTAATGAATATGTATTCATCCTATTTGCATGCTTGTGTACATGAAATTATTGTAATGTTTACTACTTAAATATTTCATTGTAAATTATCTAGATGGACCTAATTCCTATCAGCAAGGCAAACTGGGATGCATTCCACGACAGGGTATTTTGCAAGATTTGTATGGAGGAAGTAGAGGATGGTAATAGACCACTGGGATGTCTGAGTAACACTGGCTACAAGAACCTACAACAAAAGTTTTTTCAGATGACGGGTAAAAAGCATGACAAGAAACAATTCAAGAATCATTGGGAAGGTTTGAAGAAAGATTACAGTTTGTGGAATGAACTGAAACTTAAAGCAACTGGTCTAGGTTGGGATCATCAAAAAGGAACTATAGATGCATCCGATGCTTGGTGGGAGGACCACATAAAGGTAGTTTGTGTATAAATATTTGTATGCTTAGTTCATAATACTACAATTATATCTAAGATGAGTACAATCTTTTTTTTATCCAGAATCATCCCAAACATAAGAATTTTCGTTATGGACCTCCAGAGAACCTAGATGAGATGGAGGTCATGTTTGCAAAGACATGTGTCACGGGTAACACTTCAGCCATTCCGGGTGAGACTACACAAGATGTCAATAATACTATTGATGTTGATGGTTTGGAGGATGGCATGGAGGCTGCAACAGCTGATGTGAATACCAATGAGGACATTAGCAGGAAATAGGTGTGCTAGTATTACTCCTAGCCCAAAGAAGAGTAGGAAAAACCCCATGGCGAGGGATTTCAAGCGTATGGTGGACATTATGGCTAGTGGTAATGCTTCCAATGGTCCATCCATAGCAGAAGTGATGGATATAGCTATAAAGGCTGGGGTAGTTGAAGGAAGTGATGAACATTTCATTGCAACAAGGCTCTTTATTAAACAAGAAAACAGAGAAGTGTTTGTCACCATTAAAACCGATGAAGGAAAGATTAATTGGCTCAAGAGGATGTATGACCTCAAGATGAAGAAGGAATAGAACTATTTTGATGTTTTTTTTTAAATTTATGAACTATTTTGTGATTGGCTCATTTTGTTGACTAGTGATGGTTTAATTGGCTCATTTTGTTGACTAGTGATGGTTTTGTAATGGAGCTAAAACTATTGTTTCGTGTTATGAATCCGTAAGACATCATGATTTATATTGTTTTTGTTTTTCCCTTTATACCTTATCGTATGTGATTATTTGTACTTAGTTACATCATATCATGTTGTTCTTTTAACTGTTTGTAGATGAGCTCGTCAAGTGGAATTTGTTTATCAACAACTAAGAGTGATTCTTCTAGCGATGGTGAAGTTCAGAATAAAAAAAAAGGAAGTATCCATATCAAAATTTTGTTGCAACAGCTGGGTATGTTGGTATGCACTACTTTGACACATACCTAAACAAGAATTTTAGGAGACAACCAGTAATGACTGGATATAAATGGGTTATGGAGCAACTGAGTGATGAAAGAGATTGTTACAACATGTTTAGAATGAGTAGGGATGTTTTCAATAGCTTGCATGAAATCTTGGTCACAAAGTATGAACTGAAATCAACTAGGTATATGAGTTCTACAGAAGCTTTGGCTATGTTCTTATGGAAAGTTGGTGGCCCTCAGTCAGTTAGACAAGTCATGAACCGCTTCAAAAGGTCAAGTGAAACAGTGAATAGAAAATTTCATGAAGTATTAGAATGTTTGTATAGTTTATCAGAACATTACATTAAACCAAGAGATCCAGAGTTCAAAATAGTGCATCAAAGACTTCAAGATAATCGATTCTCTCCTCATTTCAACAATTGCATAGGAGCAATTGATGGTACACATGTTCCTGTTGTTGTGCCAGCAGATGAGCAGGTTGCTCACACTGGTCGCCATGGATATACGTCTCAAAATGTGATGGCAATGTGTGACTTCGATATGAGGTTTACATTTGTTGTTGCTGGATGGCCGGGTTCAGCGCATGACACAAGGATATTCAATGATACTTTGAACAAGTATTCAAATCAGTTTCCTCATCCTCCCAACGGTACTTGTCTTCTCTAAAAATATAATTGTTTCATATGATCACCTTATCGGTTTGCATCATGATCATTTGATTGTTTCGCATGTATAGGAAAATATTATCTTGTTGATGCGGGATATCCAAATCGAAAGGGTTATCTAGCTCCTTACAAGGGACAAAAGTACCATCTACCAGAATTTCGACGAGGTCGGCAACCGAGTGGTAAATATGAGGTGTTCAATCATGCTCACTCCTCCCTTCGAAATGTGATTGAACGTTCTTTTGGCGTGCTAAAGATGAAATGGAGAATCTTGTTGGCTATGCCAAGTTACGACATGGATAAGCAAACACGTATCATTATTGCATGTATGACGCTTCACAACTTCATTCGAGATAGTGCTTTACATGATGAACTTTTTGAGAGATGCGACGGTGACGAAGATTATGATCCAAACACTTCACAACTTGGATCATCTGGAGGAGTTGGTGCCAATGGATCAGCAGTTGATGAAATAGATATGTGTGCCTTTCGTGAGAGTATTGCTAATTCGTTGATGATCACAAGATGATTTGCGGATTACGTACTTGAATAGGATCCTGCTATCATTTAGTTATCTATTGGTGTCTACCATGAGTTCATGTAGGCTACTCTTGTGATGCTAGAAGCATATTTCTGTGTCCTGTTAATGTGCTGATTATGTACTTGAATAGCTAGCAGTTCTGTATTTCTACCGCCACGACTTCTGCTTTAAACACTACACAAATTTTGCACTTTATCACTTACGTACAATAATTGAGGATGGAACAATTTGGACCAAAAGATTGCTTGGAATTTATACTTAACGCACGTACATGCGTTAGTATTTTTTCCATACAAGTCAGTGAAGTGACCTGCATTTTGTTTTACGATCTGGAGATTTTTTTTCTTTCCAAAGCGAAGAAATCCGAAGAAAAAATTGTTTCGTTTTTATGGACAAAATGTACATGTACGACTTGTATGGAAAAAATGCATACAGACTTTTGTAATTAACACACATGCATGGGTTAACATGGAAAAAATGCATACAGCATGTATGATATCCGAAGGTCATCACTTTTGTAATTACATGCACGGGTTAACGTGACACAATCTTTTCTATCTAAGAGGAGCTAAGGGCAATTCAGACTTTCAATATTTTATCACCATCTATAAAAGCCAACTAGCCTCTAAAAAGCTAGATTACCAAACACCCTATATTAGCTTAAAAGCTAGATACTTAAAAGCTGTTTAAGCCAAAAAACTGGCTTTAAGCTATAAGCCAAAAAGCCAAAGCCTCAACAAACAGGCCCTGAGTAGTCCTACGGCGGCACAGTCGAACGGATAGAACAACACGAATTCCCGGCGGGCTGGTACGCCAGAAAAGGCCGGCTGGCTTCATCGTGGCCGAGGAGCTGGTCAACAGGCTTGAACAGTATATCGTGGGCTTCAGATGCTGGGCCTCACAGTTACCCCCATCGCCCTGCCGGGTCTATAAGCTTGTGCCGCATCCACAGGGTCGTCAATGCGGAGCATGGCCCGCTAAACTGATACAAACACTAGTAAGGTGCATAGTGCATAGCGACGTGCCGCATAACTTGGGAGGTGGCAGCTCCCTGCTAGCATTTAGGATGTAAACGGGTCGAGGGAGCCTGGCCTTCGTAGTTTGAGTTTGGTAGAAGTATGACTTAAGATCTGAGTTTAAATCTAGGCTTAAGTAAGTTTGGTAACCGTCAACAATTTAATATATAACAATTTTTAATAACAAGCTCAAGTTCAACTCAAATAAACTTAATAAGGGATAGCATGTAATAATATTCAAGTGAGAAAAGAAAATTTACCATAACCCACAACATATAAGCATGTATGTCTTAATGGAACAAATACGAAAGGGAATGACAGAAGGGTACGTGCATGCGGGTTGGGAAATTTACCACACCCTAGCGAGGGAAGTTTATCACACCCTAGCGAGCTATTTAAAATTGGCTTGTTAAACCTCGCGAGCTTAGAATCAAAATCAAGCTTGGCTCATTTAGAGTTTAGATAGAGCTTAAATCAAATCTAGAACGAACCAACTTCCAACTGTTAGCTAGTGAGGTTCAAGCTTTTTTAACAGGTCTACTGCTATCCTCCCTGCGTGCGACCTAATATCTCACCGGCCATGACCCTCCATGGGCCGCATCCAACTCTTAGAGTTCAAAGCGATTACGCGAACGGGCCGAGAAATCGTCCGACTCCCCACCCGAGCTCGGCGCGACGGAGAACTTAAATTGGCGCCCCAGATTAGCAGTTTCCTTCCCGTCGCCGCGCATACTCGCACGAGCGCGCGCCCAGTTCGGCTCACTGTTGGCCTTGTTCAAGATGGGTTGCTGTTAGGGGTGAAAACAGGACAGGAAATATCCGTCCGATCTCAAATCCATTTAAAATCCGTACCGATGTTATCCGTATCCGTATCCGAAAAATCCAATGTAATATGGGTTAGGATATGGGAAGAGCAATATCCGATCCGATATCCGGTAAATATCCGACCCGATATCTGGATAAAATCAGTTATTCTTCCATTAATTTGGTTCATTATTGGATAGATAGAGTAGTTGTTTGATACTGGCACTAAAAAACACTACTTTGTTATTAAGCGTGAACTTCAACAAATCTATTAACAAACAATATAGTGATGACATAATGCTTTTACCTAAATTGATTTGTTCAACTTATTTGATAAACTTCTTTTCTATTCAAATTACTGGAATTAGTTGAGTCACTAAATTGAAGCATAGCAAACAAATCCGAGTAGTTCTCATTATGAGAGAAGTCTATCTTCAGTTTGTCAGAATGTGACAATTCAACACTATTTAATATCTTCAGGAATTTATTCCGTAAGATTAAGTTTGATGGAAGAGCTCCTTTTGTTCTCTGTTTTCTTTATGTCTTGATCTGTCTTCTTGTATCCGACCCATTTGCACCTCTAACTATACTACTATCATACGTTGAAATAATTATGACTTGAAGCTAATGTTGTAAGGTTAATGCTTCATTCTTTCTTTTACGTACACAATTATGTATTATACTACTATTCGATTATGATATCCGATCCCGGCCCGAATCCGTCAAGTATTCGCCTCGTATCCGAATCCCGAATAATCCGAATTCGTATCCGTATCCGGGACATCCGTATCCGACTCCGAATCCGGAAAAAAAATATGGGTTATGATACGGGACGAGCAATATCCGCCCGTATCCGACCCGGTTTCACCCCTAGTTGATGTGGCAGTTTGCCTCATGGCTCCACGGTCAGTGGCGGCCGGTTCGCATGGCATCAAAAAGTTCTCTACAATGCAACCCACGTCCACGCCGAGGTGGGCGGTTTATCAAGTCGCGTGCTTAAATCGTGCCCTACCACGACGACCCGTCGTGTCGATCCGGCTCGTCTTCGGTGAATCTAGAGAAGGCTTATTTGCGATTCGTGTTGATTTCGTGCCGTGCCGGTCCAAATCTGGCCCATTTGCACTATTACGACGAGATGAAAAGGAGCCGAAGATGCACGGAGCTGAGGCAGCGGACACAAATTTTAGAGAAAATGAACCAAATTTTATTTATTCATTGAGTATAGATACAAAGTTACCATCTCGTTAAAAACCTTACGCCCCAAAGTGGGGTTCCCTGGTAAGAAAGAAAATATAATAACAATATGCATACATACTAGCTACTCCCTAACATCTACATCGTTCATGCGTTCCAAGCAAGCGTATGTCTAATGTGGTGATGTCAAAGGCCATGCGAGGGAAGCATGAAGACAACCATGCATGATGTCGCGAGCACGCTCAACGAAAAGCGCAGTGGAGCGTCGGCTTAGTGTGCGCGCCGGGTATCTCCCGTCGTTGATAATCGTTTTTCTAGTAGTGACGCTTCGTTATCCATTCTGCACCTTTCTTTGCATGCAAAGACAGTAATGGTGTCAGCTGAGGGTGAGCCACAGTATACCGCAGTGTGTCTACTTCATATCCATCGGACTTGTTTTGTGCTGTGCCAGTCCAAGCACAGCCAATACAAACGTACTGTCTAGCACGTTCGACCACGAGATCCAGCACAACCATATCATTCGTACTATGCCGACGCCAGACCCAAATCGCCCGTCCGAAAACGATAGCTGCAGTCCAAACCTGTCAATCAAGCAGCCCGTTGCCAACGTATCACATCAAAGGATGTTTTCGATATGAAGTGGTGATGATATCGAGAATTCCGCATCAACACAGATTACATTGGAGTACTCCTAACAAGAAACGGAGACGCAGACCAGACGGTGAGTGTTGTGGAGAACAGGCAATTCGATACCAGTACAAGGTGGATGTCCGCATTCTGTTTCTATCACTATGTATTTCACGACACTTCACCATGACAACAACGTAATGGACAATAGGAGACTTTCTGGATAATAAGCCAACACGACAGTGTATCAGTGTATTATTGTTATCTTTGATTATAACCCTATGTCGTCGTAGCAACCAAGAAACTTGCTAGCCGGCCAGATCAGAACAACAACCCTGAATAGAAATCTTTGCCGTTGCCTGCCAGGAAGATTCTATCCTGGCAACCCTGCAAAGCTTTCCGGGAAATATCAAGAAATTTCCCACTAAGTACTTGGGTCTGCCTCTAAGACCTAGTGCGCTTCGGAAAACAGATTTTCAACCGCTCATTGACAAAGTGGAAGGAAGGTTAGCAGGATGGAAAGGAGCCCTTCTTTCAAGAGCTGGCAGGCTCATCTTGGTTAAAACCGTCCTATCGGCGCTCCCAGTGTACTTTCTCACGGTCTTCCCAATTCCAGTCTGGGCTATCAAGCGGATTGATAAGCTGAGAAGAAACTTTCTTTGGAAGGGTCAGGATTGTTGTAGTCCTGGTCATTGCCTCGTAGGATGGTCAAAGATTTGTCGACCAAAGAGTCTGGGAGGACTCGGAATTCCAAATCTAATGCAGTTTGGAAGAGCCTTAAGACAGCGGTGGATTTGGCTCCAATGGACGGACCATTCCAAGATTTGGGCCGGTACAAGCTTCCCTTGCAACAATACAGACTTAGCGCTGTTCAATGCAAGTACCACCATGATGGTAGGGAATGGCAATCTGCTCAAGTTCTGGACCTCAAATTGGTTGCAGGGCAAGGCGCCAAAAGATGTTGCTCCTGATTGTTTCCGACTAGTTTCAAGGCGGAATAACTCTGTGCGTCATGAATTGGCAAACAACAACTGGATGATCCCCCTAAGGAAGATCTCTTCTCTTGAGCAGATAAGACAATTCTTTCAGCTGTGGCAGTTGCTTCAAGGGGTCACGCTGCAACCTTTGATTCCCGACAAAATCTCTTGGAGATGGACTTCTCATGGAATTTACACGGCCAAATCAGCTTATTGCATCCAATTTGCAGGATCTCGTCTTGATCCAGCCTCCAAGTTCATTTGGAATGTGAAAGCAGAAAGCAAATGCAAACTCTTCTCTTGGTTGCTTCTCAAAAATGGAGTGTTAACGGCGGACTCTTTAGCCCGCAGGGGCTGGCCGCACAATGAGTTCTGCGTCTTCTGCGAAGCCGAACCGGAGACGGCCAAACACATCATGACGCACTGTGCATTTGCAAGGTTATTTTGGTTCATCCTCCTTTCTAAATTCGGCCTCCTTCACTTAATCGTTGCAAACTCCATTTTCGCAAACAACGCACCAATTGTGGAATGGTGGCAAAGTTTACAGCTAGTTGCCCCAAAAGAGACTCATCGCGAGCTAAACAAGATAGTCGTCTATGGCTTGTGGAATCTGTGGAAAGAAAGAAATATGCGCATCTTCCAGAACAAGACTTATTCGGTTCAAATGGCTGTTGAATCGGCTCTTCGAGATATTGCTCTTTACAACGTTGCTTCCTCGCCTAATAGCTGAGAAGTTGGTTTTTTGGGTTGTAAGATAGAGTCGGTTTAAGACCTTGTTTGTTGCCTACTTCCTTTTGCCGGACCTGTGTTGCTTAAGCGTTTTTTGTATCGTCTACTCCTTTGTGAGTAACTCTGTTTCTCTCCTTCAATGAATTGGCAGAGCTCCTGCCGCTCTTTCGAAAAAAAAAAATGCTGTGCAGTTTTCTTGACGAATCCACCAACGACGGTCCAATGGGGGCATATCAAGCTATTTTATTTTGTTTGTGTTACGCCCTCTTTGAAATATTTCGGAATGTCGGATTTACAAGTTGACTACTCCCTCTGTCTTGAAATATACAGCGTATTTTGACTTTGCATACAAATTAATATTATAGTGAAATTTAAAAAATTATGAGAGAAAATAACTTAGATACCCCACTTAATTGTCCTAGAAGATAAAAGATAATATTTTATGTGGATGATAACGAATAAATGCATATGTTTGAGAGAATAAATGAAGTATAGTAGGGAAAGCCTCGTTAAATCTACATGTAAATATTATATTTCTACGTAAGACCATTCAAACTATAATCATTATATTTCTCAAACGGAGGGAGTTCTATATATAGAGAGAGAGAGAACCTGTGCTAATTGAAATCCCTGTGTTCTTCCTCTTCTCTCTTTATCTTTTTTTGTGTGCTCTCGCCGCTCTCCCGCATGGGAGGAGAGACGATATTCTCCGATGACATCATGGCCAACATCCTCGCACGGCTTCCTCCAAAGCATATCGCTCGGGTGCGGGTCGTATGCAAGCAGTGGCATGCCCTGACATCAGAACACCACTTCATGCACACAAACTTCCTGCGGAACAGAGCAGGCCACTCCATCGCCGGCTTCTTCCTCAACAACGAACTCCACAAGAAGTTCAGCTACAACCCTCTGCACACCATCGCCGGCAACAATCTCACCCCTGACCTCTCATTCATCCCGCACACCCCTGACACAGTTCCAGGCAAAATTTACGTGACCTGTTCGTGCAACGGACTGCTAATCTGTCGGCGGCCGATCGACAACAAGGTCGCCTACAGAGCACGTTGCTACGTCTGCAACCCGGTTACAAAAAAGTTCGTCGGAATAGACGTACCGGACGGCGCCAGCTACTACATGCACCTCGCCTACGACCCATCGAAGTCGCGGCATTACAAGATCATCGCGCTCGGCTTCAACGGCGTGCATGTGTACTCCTCCCAGACACGGTCTTGGCGGACGGTGCTCCAGTACGAGCGCTCCAACAGCCCGTTCGCCGGGCTCCATCACTCCCGGAGCGTGTTCTGGAACGGCTCGTTGGTGTGGATGGTGTCGCGCTCCCTGCTTCGCTTCGTCGTCGATGGAGAAGAGCTGGGCAAGCTGCCGATGCCGCCGAGGCCGGAGAAGGGCTGGATCTGTGGTTACATCGGGGAGTCCAGCGGCCACCTCCAGATGATCGGCTACACGCAGGAGGAGAAGCTCACCGCCTGCTTCGACGTGCTGGAGATGCGGGGAGATTGTTCCGAGTGGTCGGTGTTGTACCGTGTCGACCTCACGCGAGTGAAGGAACTGTACCCGGATCTCCAAAGGAAATCGCGGGAGCACTGGACTTGTTGGAGGCGTGTCGGCAAGGTGTTCGACTACCTCGATCTCTGGCCTTTGTTTGTTACACGAGGGGCGGCGGAGAGCGGGCAGCATGGCGTGCTGCTCTTCGGAATTCCCGGCAAGATCATGTCTTACGACGTGGAGGAGCAAGAGATTTCGGTGGTCTGGCAAGATACGGCGGCGCCACCTCCTCGCTTCTTCCGCTATATTTGGTTCGAATTTTATCCTGGCTTGTTTGATTTGTAACGAGGGCAAATTGCTGGCAACATTTTAGGGAGGAAACAAGAAATGCAGGAGGCAAATATGCCATTTCTGAAGCTCCGAAAATCACCACTCCCGCAGTTTTTTGGGGTAAATAAAGCCCAAGTGTTCCAAACACGAGATTTCATATTCGTCTACTTCGTACAAGGGATTCACCCCTTGACGATTCGTTCGAATTGGATACCTATCAGATCAACTATGTCTATGACTTGTTTTCTTCTTCCCATGCCATTCCTGTATTGTCCTATTAATCTTTTATCATTCTCAAATAAAACTATCGACAATGATTGCTCTTGTACTGTACACACCAATTAATATGGACCATCCATTCTTTTAATCCAACGAGCCAAATTAGTGAGAAGTTGCTTAGGGACCAGGCCAGATTTTCGTCGCAGGCGAAGGGGCTAAGAATGTAGACGTGACCAGCGCAGAAGTAGTCGGGATGGCCCAGTACGTCCGGCGTTAGCCACCGGAAATCCTAGCCCCCCGCCGCCCACTCGGCCCATGACTGGCTTCTGCGGTCCAATGATTTGGCAACTCAACCACTGTAAGCAAGTACTCTCATTTAGTTGTTCTTTCTCTTTCCATTTTCATTTAGTTGCAGGTTTTCCCTTATTTCATCTTTGTTTCACTATTTTTGTAATGATATTTTTTATTTGTTCAACTAATTGCATTGATTTTTCCACTTCCACTAGTGTTTTTTTTATTTGATCCTGTAATAGTTATGAACTAGTAGGGTGGTCCACGCATTTGCACAGCTAAATTTGTTTCAAAGTTTTCAGTATCAGATGATATAATTTAGAAGTTTGAAGTTATGTTTACATATCTTGTAGGTTATTTAGGATTTTAAGGTATTGAAAATGACAATAGAAGCTTAAGGGAAAATATAGCATGAAGAATGTAATTGACATATGAGTTTGATGGAAGAAAATCATTTAGCATACTAAGTTGCTGATATTCTTAAAAACGTAGGTACTCTCTATCATGCTTAGATCATGTAGTTGCATGCCTCTATTCTCCTCCATTAGTTACTCTTTTTCAAAATGTATGCATGTACGTGTACCTCTATTTAATCTCAAAGCAATACATTGCTTATATGTGCGATAAATTATCTTATTGATTGACATGGTATTAGAGTGTATTGCTCACACATATACCGATGCACCATGAAAACCTACCATAAATTTATAATCCCTCACATGTTGGCTACCCCACCGAACCTTGTCTTCTATCTCTTCTTGCCAATGCAACTTTTCTACTGCAATCTCCAATAGCACACCCAATTCTTGACCAATCCCTCTTAGAGGCAATACACTCGGCCAGGGTCCTACTAGAGGCGACCTAGGTGCGCCCCAAGTCGGGCTGATCGCCAGTGTCCTGTAGGATGCGACCCAGGTGCGCCCCAAGTCAGACTGATCACCAGCGTCCTGTAGGATGCGGCCCAGGTGCGCCCCAGGTCGGGCTGATCACCAGTGTCCTAATGGATGCGATCTAGGTGCGCCCCCAGTCGGGCTGATCACCAGCAACACATGGGATGCCATGGAGGTGCGCTCCAAATCGAGCTGATCACCGGCCTACCGCAAGGAAGGTCTCCCAAAGAAGTCCGAGCAATAAATCGAATCCTTTGCAAACTCCTTGCCTGCTGTCAAGCACTCGGACAATGTGAACAAGAGGATCGGAGGGCCACACCCTCGACACGAACGAAAATCAAAAGCAACTCGATTGCAAAGCACTCGGGGGGCTATTGTGGAGGCGACAAGGACCGGGTATGCACGCGTGTGGATTCTAGATGTCCGATCAAGAGAAGAACGCGCGTGTGGATCCGATTTTGTTGTAATTAGAACGGAAAGATTGTAACCGTAAAGGAAGCTATCCTAGATAAGGAAGGATACGACCCCTTCACTTGTAACCAACTCGGACTCATGCTACATTAACCGAGCTGGATTCCACCCCTCCTTCCTATATATAAGGGAAGGGAAGAGATGAGACTCAAGAGATAATCCCAGAACACAGGACTATGGTATTACCTCCTCCGTCGAGGGCCTGAACTTGTATAATCCCTTGTCTTGTGTTACCATTGAGATCCCGATCCAGCGCCTTGCCCCACAAATTTACACCCCCTAAGATTATTGCCGACACCAAACGTCGACACCCTCTTAATAGTACGACGCTAAACTAGACTCAAAGCTAGAAAAACCTTAGCCTATCTAGTTATACCTTTGTGTCGCCGCCAGCGATCCTCTTTGGGGCTTTAAGATCTTCAATCTTTTTCTCTCCCGGGACCGTGGCCTAGCTCTCTTGAAGTCTTCATGATCTTCAATCAATTTCTTCTTCAAGATCGGCACCAGGATCTATCATCTTGTTCATCCATTCTTGATGAACCTTCTCTTCTTTTCAACCTTTTGGACTAAATCTTATTTCAAACTCAATAAAAATATTAGTCCAAAATATATGGTTGTCTAAATCATCTATTGCACTCCATTAACACATAAGGGATGCCTCTAAGAACGATTGAGCACAACCTAAATCAATTTAATGAATTTAATTTTATCTTAAGCACATGATGCAACTAATGCTTCATAACACTCAAGAACTATCCATTTGTCCTTGATTAATCAATGAACACCATCAATACATGATGAAGTGTTCTCCAATGATTAATAAGACAAATAAACTCAATTTACATCTTCATTTAAATTGATGTGAGTATATATTAACAACACAAGTTTTCATATATTCATGTTGATGGAAAGTAATAAACCATAATATATGGAATGTATGAAAATGATTATTACTCTAGCCCATCAACTATAGAATAGACTCCACAAGTATACATGCATACATATAATTGATTTGAATCATTATACACATACTCAATTGTGATTGTATTGGAGTATATCTTATATTACCATGAGTATATTAGAACTAGGCATGTTAAACATGTACTCAACGATTAGTTTCATGATATTGATCATATACCATTATAATCGTAAGAAAAATATTAATTATTATATGTTGATACTTAGAAATTGCTTAGACATGCTTAGAACTGAACTTAAGAAATTTTGGGGAATTTTATGCCAAATGAAAATTATGTTAAAATGAAAGTCATGATTCTATTATTCCTCATAAATTTTATGGTTAAAATGAAACGTGGTTTAGACTGGGCAAAAATGGCTAGATTGGTGGTTTTTTGTTGTTGAAAGCTCACCTAGTCAATTAAGGATCGGTCTGTGAGTTGATGAATGTAAAGCGCAATAATGCTACCACAAGTCTGGTATGGGATAGACCTGGTTATCCATTTTGTGTCATTTCAATGTTAATTATGCCATTGGGTTGAATGTAGGGATGGTTAGTCTGCCATACGGCACAAGAGGCGGCTTCTGGAATCGGACGATTTTAACCCTACCAGCGATGAAATCTAAGCGGCATAATTACTTGGAATGAAACTTTATAGGGGCCTTGTTGTGATTTTCTCTGCCACACACCAAAGAAAGTGTGTTAGCGCAAGGGGATAATCATACCTTGTGGGTAAAAGATGTACAACCTCTGTAGAGTTAAAACTAATCGATTAACCACTCTCGTGATTATGGGTATGTAGAGCTGGTCTTTCACAGATTAGAAATTTAAAATTTGGTTTATAAAAATGAGATTGGGATGGAGTGAGTCCATCGTGGGAAAATTTGGATAGTTCCAGAGTGATTTTTGAGTTGGAAATATTTTAATTTGAAATTTTTTCTTAAAATTATGTAATTTGAAAAATACTTAGAATATCTAGAAAATTACTGCTTTATACTAAAATTAATCATATAACCTTCTTTTGTCACCTTTACATTAATACTGCATTTTTCGGTGTGATTTGTTGAGTATGTTTGTACTCACTCTTGCTTAATCTGCTACTTCAGAGGAGTTCCACGACGGTGAAACCAGTTGGACTAGGCGACGTCCTCCAGTCGATTGCATGTGGCAATTCAATTGGGTTTTTCTATTGTTCTTTATTTTCGCTGCATTTATTTATTTGTTTATTCAATTGTTAGCCTGCCTGTCAATATTTTTGTAATCCTGGATAATTATTATTAATAAAGTACGATGCATATGCTGTTATTTCATTTTTACTATTTATGTACTAGTTTTTACTATTTATTTATTCGTTGAATTTAGAATGTATTTTTTTTGGGATCGGACAAATATAAAGAGCGCATTCATTGTCCCTGCTAGAAAGAGCAAACAAACATTCATCACGGATACTTATTCAGTTATTCTTCATCAACATACGTACAGCACGTTTTAAGAAAGGAAAAAAAATAAGCAAACAAAGGACAAGCCAAGCAATCAACTGGGCAAACAGGAGCCCCGTACGTAGATAAACTGTATCAATCCCTGTCCTACTCGTAGGTGCACGCCCTCCAGCTAGTACTCTATTGTACTCTTACCAAACTAAGCTACAAATAAACCAATTAATGTACTGCATTCTTGATTGTACACTGATGGTATACGGAAAGTAACATGCGTTGGCATGGACCAAAACCTAATTGGCATGCATTACGAAGCTTATAACCGAGCAACAGCGATCTATAGGAGAAAATTATGGAGCCCGGTCTTCTTCCCGGCCTTCCTGACGTCTTCTTGCACCCTTCTCCTGTACTCCCCGAAGGTGAACGTCCGGTAAGGGGAAGGCTCCTTGCATGTGCCGATAGGCGAATCGTACGACGGGCAAAGTAAGTAGGCAACCGAGTGCCTCTCCGTCGTCGCGTTGGCCATCACCCTGTGCTCCGCGCTCCTGTATCTGTCGTTGCTCCACGCCTGATCAATATTATACAGTCGATCAGAGAGAGGAAAGAAACGACCTTCAAATCAGAATATATACTGTAGTGGTTGAAGAAAATCTACTCCAAAATTAACCAGAAGGATAGCTTCGTATATATGCGCATGTTTTTTTCCGTTTGGTTGTCTAAGTAATCTAGATTATGTAATCTCTCGTTTTGGAAGTTGGCGAATAGCTTTAATTTTTTTGGTTAAATACTTATCAGAGAACTTTAGACTTGTCTACTTTAGTGTTACTACACACACACACATACTCCTTCCGTTCGCATTTACTTACCAGTTTTGACTGTAAATGGTTGAGCTTTGACTGTAAATTTTTATGCAATACAAAAGCAGATAGCTCTAACTATAGCATGTTAATAAAGTACTTTTGATTACAAATATAATAATACAGCTTTTATGTAGCTAAATCTTTCAGAGATCATATTCATTGGTCAAAGATTGATAAGCCGAACTCAAAATTGATAAGTACAGAGAACTGTGCTTAGCTCAGTTGCCATCTGGGTTCGAGCTCCGCTCGACCCGCGTGCTCGCTAGGGGCCGGTTGCAGGCGCGTGTGTGTGTGAGATATGTGTGCGTTTGTAGTCCGGTTGTTGTTCTTTTCTTCTTTAATGAAATGCCAGAGTTCTTAGCCAAATTTTTTTTAATTTTTTTTTTTGATAAGTACACGTGGAGGAGGCCAGGAATAGGATTACTACTGTGTTACGTCCTCCCGCCCTCGGTTCCATTGCAAAAGGTGCAATGTACCAGTTGAGTATCATGGTCTAGAGGTCTCTCGTTTTTGCGCAATGTTTTCCTGTCCCTGGAACTTAGCGGAATGGGTAGGCTTTTTGTTAGCGGCAGTACAGCAGGAGTACACACAAGCACAGCGCACACAAGTACGCAAGTTGCGCTTATGTATGACGCAGCAACGTCAACTTTTAGACAGTTGGAGCACTAGGAATATGTTCACTGATGCTGTACTTGTAAGCAGACAGCCAGCCAGCCAGCTACCGCAGAGTACACATGCAGGTATTGGTTCTTCAGGTAGATGCCGGCCGGTCGGCCATGTTGAAGTTGAAGCAATTACTCGTCTTGCCTTATCAGCATAATTTTTTGGGTGAATTGTTTGGCGCATGCAACTCAATATGGTATCAAAGTCAAGAGATCTTGAGTTAAAAATAATAATAATTGTAGCCCACTTCTATTCCACATCTTAGGCCTGAAGGAGCCTACACGTGAGGGGGAGTGTTGACGTATAAGTGAATTGTCCGTCTTTCCTCAACAGCTTGAGCATTTGGGTGAACTAGTGACTGTGCATGCAACTCAATAGGCTACACATCTGTGTCTACCTTGTGAATGATGGATCTTAGTGTCTTCTTGTGCGAAAATTAAGAAAAGTTGATAGCTAGGCCAGCATGCATGTAGCTAGGTAGATGTACAAGCGATCGATCAGACGGCCATTGATTAACGGGCGTGTGTGTACCTGGAACAGGTCTCCAATGTTGACGATGAGGGCGTTGGGGATGGGCTTGACGGCCACCCACCGTGAGTCCTTCATGAGCTGCAGGCCGCCGACCTGGTCCTGGCAGAGCACGGTGAGGAAGTCGCTGTCCGTGTGCGGCACCAGGCCGAAGGCGTCCGGCGAGAACGGGCACGGCGGGTACCTGTTGAGACGGAGGAAGCACGTCGACTCATCGCACCCCTCCGGGAAGTGCTCGCCGGCGTAGCCCAGGCTCTCGGCCAGCACGCGCGCCACCGTCTTGGCCAGCTTGGACATCGTGTCCGCCACCTCCCGCGTCACATCCCTGCAGCGTCCATACACAGCAACTTGTCTAATACTGTGCTACTATTGTTTTGCCGACCTGAAGGCTTTCCTATTTCCTAATTAAGCTATATATATGTGTGTGTGTGTATTAGTATTCGTGGTTTCTTAGTTTGCCTGACCAAAACAAAAATAAAAGAGTAGATACGAATGTTTAACTAGCAGAGATTGTACTACACATCTCAACGGTATCAATATTTTTTTCACCATGACAGGGCACACTTATGAATCAAGATCTAATCGTCAGCCACCATATGCATAGTTTGTTGACATATAGTTGCAGACATCGTACATGGGCTAATTTCGTCCCCGCCTTACTAGAAAGCCTGAGTCATTGAATTTTCCACATCAGGCGCAGTCGCGGTCGGCAGCTTTGGATCAAGCCATAATGTCCAAAGGTGATGTTGCTAGCCCAGCTTAATCGCGGCAATTAAACCATCCTCTCTTTTTTTCAGGATGCTTATTCCGCCGCACTAATCAATGTCGCAATCATATAACCCGATGGAATATTATTGATAAAAACTAGAAAACAATATATATACTGTTTTCTTTGTGATTCGATGGTTTAGTTCTGTATCCCGCAATTCTCTCCTCTCTTTCCGGCAAGCTTCGACGATCCATCTATCTCCTTCTTAAGCTCATACGAGGAGGTTGCCGTCACCATCTTTTACGGAGTGTAGAGAGAAGCCAGGGCGATGGTGGCTCAGCGGTAGAAGGTGGCTGTGGGCGATGGGTGACGGTGGAGGGCAGTTGACGGTGTCGAAGGGTGGTACAGCGAGGCAACGGTGCAGTGAAATATTAGTTTGGCGCGGGGTGAAGGCGGCTCGAGATGGGGATATGGTGACGTAGTGAGGTCGCCACGGGTTTTGATAAGTTTTATCCGGATGTTTTCTTTTTAGCAACTATCATCTAAATTCTTGGCCATTGGATTTGCTTTCAGATCAATGCATGCCCTTCTGAATTCGAGGTGGGTTGATCTTACGGATGTGTGTTTTGATCGTACGGTTCAAAGTTTGGATGTTTTTTGGGACAAAAACATCCGGATGATGCCTATACATTCCCGGTGGCCACTGGTGGTGAATGAGGGGGAAGGGGAAGCGAAGGATCGAGAAGCGCGGAGCTCTGGCCAGGGCCGGAGAAGAAGGTGAGAAGGGCAGTGGGTGTGGAGAACATAGAGGTAGAGAAGGGCAGCGGCGTCACAGAAGGAGGCTGGTGAAGGTATATACTGTTGCTATTGTATACTGTTTAGCATCTATCGTATTATTTAGTTACTAGTCCCTATCGGACGGGAAAGCTTTCCGTGTTGGTTTTGATCTCGGCTAACAAACCCTAACTGACTACCGAGAATCTAGCGCTATGATCGGAGACGCTCCAACATAAAATTGGTGTGGTCCCGAGTCAAAAGTGCGCAAGATTTAAAGGGGAAAGAACCATCTCATTCGCTCTCTGATGATCGAGAAAAAGAAAGAAGCAACTCCGATATCTAAAGCCCTAACGGATCCTAAGGCGTGTTGCTTTGACCCGAAGGCCTCACCGCTATCTTCATCACCTCACCGGGCGCACTCTTAAGTTCACGGCGGTGTTCTTCTTCGATGTCCTCGCTTCCTCACCGAGCCAAGCCGACCCGAGTTCATGGTATCACCGAATCAAGGTTTATCCTAATTTTGTTTCCGCTTTATATGTTTACGGATTAGGCTAGCTAATGTCTTGGAATCCTTAAGCAAACTCTAACATTCCGATATTATTCCCGGTACTTGAGAAATACCGTGATTCACTGGCTTCACTGGAGAAGAGAATCTGAAACTCAGGACGTACGCACACATGTCGATGGAGTAATAGCTAGGTACTGGACACGGGTTATATAGTAACGAGCGAGATGAAGTGCACACTGCACAGGCGCACCGCGCACGCACGTACCTGAGGGTGGTGAGCTCGCCGTAGTTGCAGTGGTTGCCGGAGATGCCGGCGAGCGGGACGTGGAAGGCCTCGGACCAGGAGAGCTGCCGGGGCGACGTGGCGGTCGGGGTGCCCCAGCGGTAGGAGTCGTTGAGCAGGCCGGCCGTGGCCTTCGCCTCGAACGGCAGGCGGAAGAGGCTCGCCTGCTCCCGCCGCATCGCCTCCAGGAGCTCCTGCCTGACGCCGTGGTTGCGCACCTGAAAGAAGCCCCACTCCGAGGCCGCCCGGGCGATGGCCGCCGCGCAGGCCGCCCTCTCCTCCGCGCACCCGCCGGCCTCGCTCGTAAGGCACCCGACGTCGATCATCGGGAGCTCGCACTCCGCCACGGTCAGCAGGCCCTGAACCGTCGGCGGCACTGCGGTGCACGCGTCTTTGCCGCCGGCGGCGCGGCGGAGCAGCGCGTTGTAGCTGCCCGCCAGCGGCGGCTCGGCCGCGCTGTCCGCAAAGGCCGGCATGGCTACCACCAAGCAGTTCAAATTCGCTGGACACGCGCAAGCGCAGCTAAGCTAGCTATGCCTGCCTGTCCGTGCGAGCTTCTTGGATGCAAGCGGGCTCGCTTATATAGCGCGCGCGAGGCAGCGTGGTTTGGCTAGCTCTGTGGCCTGTGGGTTAGGGCCAGGGCGCGCGTTGCAGCATTCGTGGCGATGGAACGCCGCAACGAGGTTAATGGCTCGGGCTCGTACGGGTCGACCCATGGAGGCAGCAGCATGCGTATGCTGGGTGGTCCGTGTATGACCGGGCCAGCGAGCGAGCCGTGGCTGTCACTGGCCGTGCATGGCGACGCCGACAGTTAATTTAGACGTTGTTTGACCCTGCTCGTAGTACAGTGCGTGTGCGTACGTATGCAACAGTGGGATCTCTCGAAGGGTGTATAACATTGTTAATTCCGCGCTCGGCCCCCACCCCGTCAGCACGTCGCTGTACGCGTGTTCCGTCGGGAGCCCTACGGCCGCGTGCCGCACGTCAGCAACCGCTAATCGCACTGTGCTCGCTGCTAGTACTCACATTTTTTTTGGATGCAAGGCCGCACACACCATATACACGCTATTCTATTGAACTACGCACATGTATGTACCCGATTTTATTAGCGGTGAGTGAGCACGGTCTAGCGAATTGAAATGATGAGCAGCTACGCGCTCAAAGCCAACTGAGCTGCGCTCAGTTCTCGCTAGTATGTCACATTTGTTTCTACATAATAATTGGTTTGTTTCGTGTCTGCTGTTCGTTGTTCAGTCACATTGTCACAAGAAATTGTCGTTTTGAATATAAATGCAGTCAAATTTTTAAAACTTTGACTATTAATATCTTTTTAAATATCTAAATTAGATATATGAAAATCGGATTTATCTCGAAAAGTACTTTAATAATATTATAATTTTATTGAGTTTTATAAATATATTATAATAAAAATTAGTGATTAAAATTGTATTTTAAAGATTGTGCAAATATCTAAAATGACAATTATTTGTGACCCGGAGGGAGTATTTACTTTTCCGTTTGTAATGCTATGTCAGACTACGTGTTGTTAACATTTAAAATACTTTCCCGTGCAAAATAAGAACAAAAGACAAATTTTAACATTAGCATACACGAAATTATTTAGCCATAGGTTATGAATTGGGGAGAATCAAATGTCAAGGTTAGGTTGAATCCATATTTGGCCGATCTTTCGTGGTGGAATAGCAAAAATACGCCAAGATAATAGTTTACGATATGATGAGCAGATGCAATCCATGCCAACATAAATCTCTACTATTATAAAGCAACAGTTGGTGGCAGTGGTGAGTTCTACCCACGTCATTAATTGCCCTGCTTAATTATCCTACGCAAAAAACGAAGCGTTGCTTTAATTAGCCAGCTTTCGCAAGAAACAAAGCGTTAAAGATAGATGTTTGATCTTGTGAAATAATTTTTTTATTTGTTAATCTTTATTTTTCATTATCAATTTTGTTTTTCGTAGCAATGCACGGGCATGTAACTAGTGCCTCTAATCGTGCGCACCACAATGCACAACCTGGCACAAATGGATCTCACAATCCAGTGAGTAAACTTCTATACGTGACGAGAATCCCTACGCCAAGTGTAATTCTAGATCGGAACTCACAAACCGATGAATTTTCGCAAGATCTCACCAAACTCGATAATAGGTAGGGACTCACCGCTAACGGCACATGGCGCGTGTTTTAATTAATTCATAAAAATTAACTCTAAGTTACATCGATGCAATACATAGCTTTATAAAGGCGACAAAACTCTGGTCCAACAACGTGGAACTGACCACAAAACATAAGGACAGTAACATATCACGTAACAAAATGAAAGAGATTCTATTTAGGGTCATGTTTCTATTCTTAGTTTTTTACTCGGATCTCATGAATCTGCACGAAATATTCATCTTCCCAAAATAAGTAGATTCTACTTCTCACGAGAAGTATTCCTAAAAATAAACTAACGAGGACGAGTGATCTTCTAGTGGATTATCGTGGGAAGCCGAATTACTAGGAACAATGTACCCCTGAAGTTTGTAAATATTACCCGCAAAATACCTTTGACATAACCCCTTACGATTTCCCACACCTCTATCGTACCCATCGCAGGGCAATCCAAGTGAAGGTAGGGGCTACCGGCGGCGTGCCGTGGGACGCGCGGCTCTGGGCCGACGTGGCTTGGTGCGATGGTCGGCCGGTGCGTAGGCACCAGGCGGCAGGCTCGACGGTGCGTGGATGGCCAGCGCGGTGGCACCAAGTGGTGAGCCAGTGGTGGCGCACCAAGAGCCAACATTAATTTTATATATATATATATATATATATATATATATATATATATATATTCTAATTCTCTAATGAATAGTAGCTACTTAAAAACGCCAATTTTTTAAATTTAGATGAAATAAGTAATCTAAGCAATTTTGGGAAAATAATCTACATGTTTAAAAAACTTGTTCAGGTATGATTTAACTTATGTGTGACGAACGTATGTATGGCTTGCAGTAAGTTTAATCACTTGATACCTGTCCAAATTTGATGTAGTGTCGATTGATATAGGCAAACGATCTTAATCGTTATCGGGGAGTTTCGTTCTGATAACATGTTGTAAAGCGATGATGATAGTCGTAGATCAAACAAAATGTACCCATCAAATAGCAAGAACAATAACAGAGAGCACACATGATATATGGAGGCAAAAACTCTTATCTCTATTGTAAAATAGTTTGCCATATTTATAGTAAAAACATATTTGTTGGTGGATTGAACCACGCGAATAGATTCGAGTTGTTGGTTCTTGCTGTGGTAGGACTTGACCTCACCCAAAAGAGTCCTCCCCTAAACCCCCTCCTTCCTCTCCCTTTATAGGGAGGCTTCAGGAAAGATCTCTAGCTACAGCCGCCTGCCAAGGTAGGTTCTTTTTCCGACCGGGATAAAGGTGCTAAAGACCCTTTTTCAGTTGTTCTCCAGATATCGTCCGCCACTTGTCCCCAATGCGAGGGCTAGACGGTCATTGTATGGGATCTTTATGCTTTCTTTACGCTTTTGCCCTTTTGTTTGGTTCTCAGCTCGGGGGGTTTTAATGGAACTTCCTAGTGTTAATTGACTCTAGATCGATTTGACCATGTCTGGTACTTTTTGGCCAGTGGTCGCCTGGGCGTCAGGCTTGGCCGTATTTCCTGTTGGCCCCGTCCGTTTAGGTGATGTGGGTTCCTACCTCTGCGATTCCTTTTGTTGCTCCGCCCCACCCTCCCACTTTCCTGCCTTGGGGAGGGGGGAGTCGTGGCCCGTGCTTCGCCCAGCGAAGGGGAAGGATTATTTGGGCCTACAACATAGCCCCTCATGGCTGAGGGTTGGCTTCGCACTTCCCTTGGCCATGTGAAAAGGTTGGTCTGGGTGTTCCTTTCTCCTCCTCCTTCGCGTGAGGCGGGGCTTGCTTGGCTTTCCCTTTCCAGTTTAAGAGGGGTAGCCCTCCCATATTTGCCTTTTCACATGTGTTCATCTATTTTCCTTAAATATTTTTGACTTTTGGATCGGCCATGTTAGGCATGTATGGATCAGTCTTCACGTCGGGGGGGCCTGGGCCGCCGTCACCGGGTGTTGTGTCCCTTTATGGCGTATTGGGCCTAGCGCCGTGATGGTTAGTTCGGCCACCCACATTCGCATGTCCCCGTTTTTTGCATGATGGGCGGCACACGTCCGGATCGATGGCCGAAATAAAATGGGAAGGTTGCTCCTTTATAGGCGTGGAGGTCGATGATAAAAGATATTCTTCAAAGTTCGTTTTCCAGTGCATCCCTGATTTTCTTTTCTTGTCCACCCCCTCTGTTTCCGGTCGCCTTTGGTTTTCCCCCCAATGGCTCCACGACGTGCTCCTTCGACGAAATTGGTTTTGAGTGAGAAGGATGCTAGCGCGCTGTCCCCCGCTTTGGGGCGCTCCCTTCTGGCCTCCGACGAACTCGACCTCTTGGCCAGGGATTTCGGTGTGGTTCGTCCCTCCATGCCCCCCCGGGGGGGGGGAAGAAGAGATCCCCCAGCCACGACCAAACGAGGCGGTGGTGTTTGCTGCTTTCTTGGAAGCTGGGCTCCGATTTCCCGCCTCCCCTTTAGTGGGGTCAGTGCTGTGGGCTTTCTAGGCGGAGCTCGCACAGCTCACACCCAATGTCATAGTCCGGATGGCGGTGTTAGAGTGGGCATTCCGCTCGGGAGGGTTTAGGCTAACCGGACGTTTGTTTTCCCTCGTCGAAGATGCGTTCTGGCAGTCGAAACAACACCGAGTTGGTACAAGTTTTACTATTATGTAAACACCATAATACTTTCTATTATACATGTGATTACTACATTATATCAACGCCAAACTTGACGACATATTCTACTTTATTATTTCGATCTACCACATTTATTGCTTTATGTATATTTTTACAATCATATTCAAACTGCAGTGAAGAAAACATTGCATTCTATTGGAATTCGCAGCTCAAAACATACTGCAATACGATTGACATAATTTTGTAATTATGCTGCAACATAGAATACATGGGCTTTTAAACCGCAATTTAGAACATACTGCAAAACAAAAATTACGATCGACATAATTTCATAATTATGCTGCAACATACAATACATGGGCTTTTTATCCAAAGACTGCTCAGGCTCAGCCGCTCGAGGGTAGCATGTGAAGTAGACCTGGGCAATAGGCCGTGCCTTTTTGGGTTGGGCCTCGGTACAGCTGGCTCAACAGGGCCCAAAACACAACATGACATGGATGATTTTGGACTGGGTCGACACGATACGAATTATGGGTCGTGTGTAAGTACAACCTCCATTAGGTTGATCCATTAAGTTGGTTTTGGTGATTAATGACAAATCCTAATATGAGACTAATGTTTAGGTAATTACTATTTTCATCTCATCAAGGATGATTGATGATCATTGACAAAACTAATTGTTAATGAGACTAACATATTTATTGAGCTTATGTTTAGTAGCCTCACATTTGGATAGAATGGAAAACCCAAGGTATGCATTGTATCAATGTTCATTATTTTATTTGCATACTTAGGATTTAAGTTGAAGTATGAATTTCTCCACTGCTTTAACCAAAAAATTGTGTATCATGTTTCCCAATCCATATATTACATGGATGCACACATTTAGGGGGAGTTCACACTCTAACTTAATGTTTCATTGCATTGATCTATTCCTCATTACAACATATAAAGGATCAAGACATTGAAACTAGATCTTTGAGTATACATTTAACATGTATAGTTGTAATATACTCATGGTATCATAGGATATGCTCCAAAGAAATAAAATTGGATACATGCATATTGATTCAAGATCAATTATATGTATGCACATATCTTTGTGGAGTTTATCTTATAGTTGATGGCTTAGAGTAACGATCATTTCCATACATTCCACATATTATGGATCATTACTTTCCATCAACATGAGTATATGAAAACCTGTGTAGTTATTGTATACTCATATCAATTTAAATGAATATTTAAATTGAGGTCGTTTATCTCTTAATAATCAAAGAACATTGCATCATGAGTTGATGGTGTTCTTGTGATCGATTAAGGATAATCGATAGTTCTTGAGTATAACGAAACATTAGTTGTATCAATATACTTAAGACACAAATACAATTATTCATTTAAATTGATTTAGGTTGTGCTCAATCATTATGGAGGCATTCATTATGTGTTAATTGAGTGCAAGGATGATTGAGACAACTATGCATCTTGGACTAACTATTTTCATAAGTGATGATTGAGCCAGGTTAGGTCCAATGATGGTTAAGATAAAGAACGGGACAAGGGCGACATCATGAGGTGATGAACGCGTCAAGAGGAGATCCCGTTGAGAAGGAAAGAAAAGAATGTTCATCAAGAGGAGATGAACAAGATGTTGTGAGAGCCGAGTGATGATCCGGTAAAAGAGAAGTAGAGCAGTATGACGATCTTGAAGAGAAGATGATCGTAAATCATGAGGACTTCAAGAGAGAGCGATGTGACAATCCCGGGGAAATGAGGTATGATTGAAGATCATAAAGGCCCCAAAGGGGATTGATCACGTGCGGCATCAAAGGTAACTAGATAAAGTGTCTTGTTATAGGCGTGCCGTACTATTAAGAGGGATGCAACGTGGATGATTTAGAAGTGTCTCTGTGCTCAAGTGTTATCTATCCTTAAATAGATGAGAGACACAATACACATCACGTACACCGGGATTGTTTGTCTTTTTGTCTGGATCGGATGTTCCGATCAGGGATCGGATGTTCCGATCCATCGGTAAATCCGGTGGTGTGTTGGTGAGAGTCTAGAACCTCTCTGTGAGGATCGGATGTTCCGGTCTTTGGATCGGATGTTCCGATAAGTGTTAAACTCAAAAAGGGTGCTCTCTGGTCAAATCGGATGTTCCGATCGTGAAAATCGGAAGTTCCAATCAGTGTTTTCAGTTTGCAAATGTGCTGATTTTTTTTGCCTGATCGGAAGTTCCGATGTAAGTTCCGATGTTGGATCGGAAGTTCCGATGTCAGATCGGAAGTTCCGATGTAGACTTAGAAACTTTTTGAAAGGTTTCTGTAAGGTGCCTCTCTGTCCAGATCGGAAGTTCCGATGCAAGTTCCGATGTATCGGAAGTTCCGATGTTAGTTCCGATGTGTTTATTGGATTGAGTTTGTTCTGGAGTTTTAGCCTGATCGGAAGTTCCGATGTTGAGATCGGAAGTTCCGATGTGTGTAAAACGGCTAGTTTTCTTGCTCCAACGGCTAGTCTTTGGGTGTGGGGTATAAATACCCCCCTTGGCCGGTTGGGAGAAAAAGTTGGGGATCTTGTTGAAGGGCTAAACAAGAGGTTGAGCTAGTGGAATAGAGAGAATACCTTGTGATGCATTTGTTGCTCCTTGGTCATCTCATGAGCTAGAGAGAGCTCTAAAAACTTGTGTTGTGATTAGGAGTGGATTGAGTGTTCCTCCTTGCTCCTTCTCCTTTGATCTTAGTGATCCCTCTTTGAGTGAGGTGTGGGAAGTGAGAGTTAGTGCTAAGAGTGTTAGATTGAGATACATCTTGAGCACTAGAGTTCATTTCCAAGATCATCCATTTGTTGGATTTGTTACTCTTGGAGTTTGAAGACTCCTAGTCGGCTAGGCGTCGCTCACGAGCAACCAACGAGTGTGGTGTGCCGTGAGAAGTTTGTTGAAGGTTTGATTTCGCCTCCGAAAGGGAAGAAATCAAGAAGTGAAGCCACATCTCAAGTGTGACCGAGATTGGCGAGGAATAGGGTTGGAAAAGACCCGGCTCAAGTGTGACCGAGCCTCCTCAACGAAGACGTAGGAACCTCCTTGGAGGAAGTCCGAACTTCGGTAAACAAATCATCGTGTCAATTCTTTACATGTGCTTATTGCTTTACTTTGCTATCTTGTATTGAATTGATCTATCTAGGGTTGATTACTTCGCTAGCTAGCTTTACTTCAAATTGTTGATATTATTCTGAGATATATTCGAGTAGAAATCAATTTGTGTATAGGCGTAATTCATTTTGCAATTCACTAAACTCTGTTCTAATCGGATATTCCGACCTCGTGTCGGACATTCCGATTAGACACCGGAACCTCCGACTTCATATCGGAAGTTCCGATCTCTTTTCCGCTGCGTTGTTTTAGAAAATTGTAAAACGCCTATTCACCCCCCCTCTAGGCGTCCATCCTCGATCCTTCCACCGTGCCAGGGCCGGCCCAACACAAAAGTGGCTCTTTTATAAAAAAATATATTCTATCTACAACTTAGCCCATCATCAACTACTTTACCCTAGCAGTCTAGCTCATCATCAAATAATACCTCTCCCGTTCACCTCCTCCCATAACTCATTCGGCGCAATCGTCATCTCCCTACTCCTCCGTGGTCTCCTGCGCCTCTCTCTATCCAATGGCCTCCTGACACGCTACCGCCGGATATGGCCTTGCGGCAACGCGCAACCAGCTTCGCCTATCGTCCTGAGGAAGAAGACGGTGACGGTGCTGAATCTCGACGATCCACACCACTTTGGCACAAAACACAGTGGTCTTCGGTCATGCCACCGCCAAATCAAGCCTTCTTGCACCGCGTCGCTACCGTCTCCAGCCATCATGTGTGTTTCTTCCCTGATGCTAGCATCTTCCTCGTCTTCAGCCGAGTTGCACTCCGTCCTAGTGACCACACCGATAGATGGCCTGCTCGTCCCTGGCTCCTTTCCTCTTTGCTGCAAAGTCAAAATGGATCAGACATGGGTCGACACGATGTGCTTGGGATTGTTGGAGATAAGTCGAGCGGGCACGATACAACACGGTTGGCCAAGCCATAGTGGCACGGCACAGTCTAGGCCAACAACCCATCGGCCCATGCTGCGCCGCCTGGCCCGGCCCAACGCCCATCTCTTTGTGAATTGATGAACAGGATAGCTCATATGCTATTTATTTATTATCTAACACCAAGATCTGTTTAAGGCACCGTTTAGAACATTCTATCCTGCAAAATTCAAAGCATTCTGGCCGACGAGCCGCTTTCTATAATTATTTTAAAATCCTAATGAAAATTATAAACTCCAAACTGGTGAGATTAAAGGCATCTCAACAACCCTTAAACAGGAATAAAGAACTCATTAATCAAGAGAAAAGGAGAAGATCATATACAACATTTTATCTCTTGAGATCTGACGCAATTGCACGGAAGAGTTAAACCAGTCCTTCACATGGATTAGCTATTCATAGTAATTCAGCTCGTGTCACAGTACAAAAAGATACTCACCGCCACGGCTTTTGGATAGGCGACAAAACGGGACGGCTGATCAGAAAAGCTAGCAAAAGCGGATCCTGCAGCACGGCTGCTCTCCAATGGCTAGTTGTCAGCTCGCAGGAGATAAAGACACGACGTGCTCCCACGTTCAGAAACTGGGATTACCGGGGAAGCTTGGGATGGTTCCATCTCCATGTCCAGCTCACAAGCCAAGCTGAAACGCAGGGCTAGAGACTAAAGAACGCACGATATGATATACTCCCGTCAGGTCTAGCGTCTACTTCCCGCTGAATGACTGGCCCGTGCCGTGCATGTTTTCTTGCCGGCGGCCATGCCAGTGCGGATCTTTTTGACTGCAACTGCACGCCGGCCGGCCGGATTTGCAGAGAGTTAGCATGCATCACCATGTTCTTCTTCATGTGATCTGTACTTGCCAACAACGTCGTCAGCACTAGCTGCACTACTGTACTCCTGTTGAATTCGGATAGGAATTCCTTACTACTCCCATGCATGCACAGCACATGCATGTCTAAAGCGGTAGCACAACTTGATTAAGGGTCTGTTTGTTTTTGCTTTACATTTTTTAAAAATTGATTTTTGATTGTGGTTGTGGAGAAACTGATTCTCCAAAAACAGGAATTCAAAAGCACATATAAAGTGGATCGTGGATTCTAGTGTATATGAGTGGACTAGATTGTGAGAATCGATTCCTAAAATCGAGCTGTTCGTTTTTATTTAGCTTTTAAGATCTAAATCTAGAATCAAAAGTAAAAAAACAAATAAACCCTAATTAGTAGGCTAGCACAGATTGAGATTCTTATCTGGGAATTATAGGCAACGGCAATATATAGTGAATGAGAAAGTTTTTTTATGTACAGGTTTGTTCAAGTTACTGATTTTACATTAAAATATTGGAGCCTTGGAGATGCTCTTTATGACCTGGAACAGTCGTTTTGCGCGGAGATTGCATCTGGACCTTTATCAACAGTGCCCAACAGGCCAGCACCTATCCATCACCATGACCATTTTTTTTTCTACAGAATGTCAAGAATGTGGGAAAGAAGACTGTTCTCCTTCTGAATAAGAGGTTGTATTTCAATTGGAGGATCTTTTCAAGATAAGTGTGTCGACCTTCAATCATTTTCTTTTTCATATCTCGATGAACTCCTTGAATCTTTTTTGGTGATAATTGTTAATATGAGGTAATAACGATCGTTTATCTTTGTCATAATTCGTTTTTATGAAATGGAACAAGTCCATATAACATCTTAAACTTTGCTTGAAAGTTTGTCCAGCACCCTGAAATATGAAATTGGATATTTGGCCCTCCGGACTTTGCAATTTGGTTCAAGTAACACCCTAGTCCAGTTTCTCATAGTGATATTGCCCATGTAGCATGATGAGTGAACGGTTTTACCACGAAGAATGACAGGTGGAGGCCACAAGGGCTTCTCCCCCAAATCGAAATAGAGCGGAAGGGAGCTACAGGGGCGATAGCCATGGGAGCATGGCTAGGAGCTCGCTAGGGGAGAAGCCCCTATGGGCCCTATCTTTCATTGACCTAACTAGCCCAACATGTCTTCCTATATAGCAAAACTGCTCGCTCATTGCGCAACACATGTAACACCATTATAAAAACCGGGTTAGAGTGTTATTTAAACGTGATTGCAAAGTTCGGGAGGGGTGTCAAATATATGGTTTCATAATTTGAAGTGCTTGATAGACTTTCGACCAAAGTTTAGGATACTGTATGAACTTTTTCCTTATGAAATTGGTGCCACTGCTTACCACCCACAAGTTCACAAGTAGCTTCTAGAAGTATGCTCTCTTCCTCAAACTACTTCAAACCAAAAGAGCACTTCGTTGGAAATTTGTGCATTTTCCTACTTTAAGGGTAGCTCTTCATCTCCCAATACATACACACACACTTTTAATTTGGTTGGTATTTTTTATGCTAATTTTTTGTTTAACTTTTAATATTGCTTACAACATATATATATATAGTATAGAAGTAGCTGAAATTCTGTCTTCGCATATTTTAAAACTAAATTTATGTAAGTTTCAGTTTTACACAACTTAATTTGTACTGAATATCAGCCCCTGCCCTACTTATAGAACCTCTTGTATTTGTACCCTTTCTCATTAGCTTCATGGTACATGAAACTCAGGGCCAACCATGTTTTCCTTAAGGTGTTACCCCAGTGCATCTGGGAAACGGTAATGCTACAGTTCGGACGTCTGTTTTTTTCCGCAACATTTTTTTTTCTATGCATGCAATATTTTCCTTCGACAAACAATAAATGTTTCAAAAGCAAAAAAAATGTTTCAAACGTTGAAAAAAATGTTGAAGACGCTAAAAAAAATATTACGCGGGCGTCCAAATTTTTTTTAAAAAAAAATCAGACATCCGGCTGCCCTTTGGGAAAACATCAGCTGTGCCGACAATCCTTCCTCTTCGCGTGCTGTGGAACATTTTTTTTTTCTGCTCACCAAGAATAAAGCGTGGGCCTTATTTTTCACCACTTTAGGTCGTTGCCCCAAAGCTAGCTAGCCCCTGAAACAATCCTTTAGAATCAAGGCATATATAACTCTGTTGGCAGTAAGCTGATCACTCGTACATAGGGCATTCTCATCCATGTTTCATCAATCATACTATTAAGAAAGAACTGATACTGGCTCAGTTGGGTGTGGGGGCGTGGATGTGCCCCCCCACCGTTCACATTATATTCATTCTTTCGCTCAGATTTGGGTGCATGCTCGCACTTAGACACGTGGTTCCTCGTCCTCCTACCTCTATGTTTGATTTTTCATCAGTAGTACAAGGTCAGGGCCCGATCCCGTTTCTTCCTTTAGGGTGTGTTTGGTTACCTGTACCAAGTGGTACATATATGAGATGGATCAAAAAAAAATCATCTGTGTGTTTGGCTGCTTGAATAGAACCATCCCATTCTAGACCCAGTGATACAAATTTAAGTAATATTCTATTTAGATGCTGAACCATTTCGTTCACCGAAAAAAATAGAACCAAATGGTATAGGACCATCCCATCCCATTCAACTCCATCCCATCAACCAAACACATTATTGCACTGGTCCATTCGGAGCTACATCAATTGTGAATCTGTGTTTCCCCCCAACCGGGGCAGCATTCCGCGTAAAACATGTGCTTGATAATCCACCTTGGGTTTCAAGTTGGAACTTGGAACCTCCAACTATCCATCATCGCTACCCGGGAACAGCTGCTTGTTCCAACCTCGTTGTCTTACCCGAATGTCTGTTGGGCCCTGCTTGGCACTATCAGTCGACCATAAGGTCACCATTGGAAGCCTAAAGGACGTCAATGGAACCAAATGCTACGACGTGTTCAAGACGAAGGTACGTCTATACGAAAGAAGGGGAAAATCTAGATATATGGCATTGTAGAGAGTGTACAATTCAGAGATATATACCTAAATTTCCCAAGAAGAAATGAAGAATCGTGGCCATGTCCTGACGAGCGAGGATTCGCCTTTGGGATCGCTCGGCACTTGCTAGGAAGCCGTTTCCTCGATTTGGGCCAACGCATGTTGCCCGTGCGAAAGGCCCGCTCCTTATCACCTTATGTGCTATCCTCCGAACCTTGAGCTGGATCGGGCCACAAATGGGCTGGCAGTAACCAAACCAATCTTTAAAACCCAACATCTGATTTCCAATTTCCGAGAGATAGTGTGTCCAACACTAGATGCTCGTACAAGTGGTACAAGCCTGGGGCTGCACGTATAAAAGTGGTACAAAAGGGGCCGGAAAAATAGAAGCTCTTTTTGAGCTTGAATTAAAATTATTTGAATTATAATATTTAATTAGTTTAAATTAAAACAAGTTTATTTGGAGTAAAAAAAAATGTTAACGATGCTTGGCTCGACTTGACTCGATAGTGGCTAATTAGCTTAAATTTAAGACAACCAATTAACTAATAAATAAAATAATTTCATATCGAATTGTGATAATCTCGTAAGAAGCTCCATAATAATCGGTTTAAACTGCATAGCCAGAGCTATATACAAAGGGACGGAAAGACGCACGCTCAACCGGCGGGGCGTGTACTTTTAGAGAGGTGCTTCTATGCTCTTCCTCCTAATACAAGTTGCACAAATCTTAAAGCAAACGAAGGGGTAAGTAATCCCCATCTACCATTCATTCGTACTTTAATATTTATGCAATTTTAAAAAGAAAGAGCATAGAAGCACCTCTCGTACTTTTAATAGACCACCGAAACCACCATCTGATCCTTCAGATCGCACGGCATGATCCTCTTGGCAGCACGGCGCGCTGTTGTCCTGCAGCCATCCCTCCCTGCAACGTCCATCGACGTGCAAGCGCGTCCCCTTGTCTGCCTTACTCCAACGTCCACTCGGGGAGCGGTCTCCCCTTCTCCTCCAAGGAGGAGTAGACGTCAGGCGAGCCAGGCTGAGATGGTGGTGTACGCCATGGGTGGCGTGGCGCGCGTTGCAGACGTACGTACGTAGTGGAGTGATCTGGTGTGAGGTAGTGAGGTGGGCCTTGGCTCCTGTCGCTCCGGCTGCCGGTCGATTGCAATTTGGGGCGCAGAGCTAGAGATGTTGAGATGCTGCGCTGAGAGTTGGGCTTGGACCCAGCTTGCGCAGCGCCATTGATGGGTTGCGGCGTGCGGGAGTTGCCTGTTGGGCTTGTGCTGCAGGTAGCCTGTGGGGATCGCATGTTGGGCTGGTAAAAGTGTTGGACTGAAACTGCAGGTTGAGCTCAAGTCCTCATCTGCTTGTCAAGACCAGAAAAGAAAAATTCGTGGTCATCCGGTGTTTTGCAGTATCCTTTATAAAAATTAAACACATGGTAAATGTAGATCTCAAATCAACTAAATATTCCCCTTTCTCTCGATATATATATCATATATTTTTATTCCAAAAAAAATGCTATAGATGCGTTCACTGCAGTCCTGTTTCGTTTCTAAAAAAAACTTCGGTTAAGGCGTCCAGCTGTTCACCTTCGTCCTGACTCCTGGAACGTCTCGTGCCAATTGCCATGCTTAACTTAAAAAATGGAAATCTTACGGTATATTATACTAATGAGCATATGATAGATAAGTAGAAATTAGATCTAATAATTTAAATTTAATTTAGTATACTATGGAGAAAAATATAAGTAAGTGCTATTGAATTTATTGTACCGTAAAAGTGATAAAAAAGATTATGAAAAGAAACTAAAAAATGGAACACATCGGTACATGTGGTTGATTAATTACTTGCGCTTCTGCATGTCCTTGAGCTGTCACACTCAAGGCTTCAAATTTCGTTTTTGGATTGTATCACGGAGAGGATCGAAATCCAAAATCTTAACGAGATTTGAAAATTTTGGATGAAATCTGGATAAAGTTCAACAAATAAAATTCAAATTTGATATTTTTTTACTGAGACTTCCGAGATCTCGGCGAGATTTGCCGAAATCTCAATGATTTTTAACCGAACGAAAATTAGTCCAAATGCGTTAGAAAATTTAAAAAAATTGTATGGTCATGACGTATTACTAATATTCCCATAAAATTTTAAGATAATGATAAGCGTGAGAAATTTTCAAAAATTCTAACAATTCTAAATACTGTAAAATGATCTCCCGTGGCTTGAAAAAAAGGGAAAGAATTTTTAAAAATCATGAAAGAATTTATTATATCCCTTATCTGATTGAATACAAAATACTAAGTATCTTCATATAAAATACTCTACACTTATAAATTTCGGCTGTTTTTTGGATTCTAACACTTGTGTTGGTTAGATCTGGTGAAGAAGGGCCGGATCTTGGGCGGAGGAGATCGATCCACGGTGAGATAGAGATGGGGGACGAGTATTGCTCTCTGCTAGTTGTTTGGGGGCATTTAGAGATCGGGGAGGGCAAAAATCTCGCGAAATTTAACGTGATTTCTCCATGGTCACACCTCACGATCCAAATGAAAAGAGCATTGAAGGCTTGAAATGAACAACCCGTGCCAACTCTTTCACTGAATTGCGTTTCATGGTCAACATGTATACAAATGTCAAATGACCGTGGCTGCGAGCTTGGGATCACTTTTTGAAGATGTTTTGGGGGTGTTGAATGGCGGTCATGTGCTAATGTCAACCTGAGTACAAATGTCAAATACTGTACTAGTTGGGCTGCCGAGTACTGCGCGGTTGGGGATTTTTTTAATGCGGCGGCAGCATCGATGGAAGAAACGTGGATGCGTGATGGATGACGCGTGGGTTGTCTCCAAATTCCAGCCCGGTAACGGTAGATCGGAGCAGGTGACTTGACTTCGGGGGATCAACTGATCTATCAATCTCCTACTCCCCTTGATGAGCTTATGCCACGCGTGTTGACTTGCTCGCGTCTCCCAGCCGGAGCTAGATGAGCGATTGGGATCCTCTCCATTTGCTACGCAAAATGACGGTACATTTTGATCTGTATTTTGGGTAGCAAAGGCTAAAAAAGTTGGAGAAAAAAAATCAAATTGCTACAGTATTCAAGATTTTGGTAAATTTCATTGAAATTTCGGATATTTTGATTGAAATTCATATTTTAAACTAGATTTTTCGAAAATACTGTAGCAATTTGATTTTTTTTCCCCAAATATTTTTACCCTTCGCTACTCAAAATGCATTGAGTAGCAGATCCAAATCGGCTAGATGAGGTGTACACAACCTGCACAACTCGTAGTTCTCCAGCTCTCCGCCAAGTCTTCCAACCTTACTACAGGTAAGCATATCCTTTTTTTTTATCAAACAGGTAAGGCAGATCTAGATAGGGTACCGAACACCTTAAAAATTAGAAAAATATATATTATCTTTTAAATATATTACTTTATTGATTGAGTCGATTTTGATTTTGATGGTTCGGAATTTATTAAGGCTCATAACTATTTGTATTATACTTTTAGTAAATTTCAAATATGTGTATACTAGTTACATGCCCGTGCGTCGCTACGAAAAACAAAATTGATAACGAAAAATAAAGATTAAAAAATAAAAAAAAATATTTCATAAAATCAAACATCTATCTTTAACGCAGCTTTTAAGTAAAGTCGGCTAATTAAAGCAACGCTTCGTTTCTTGCGTAGGGCAATTAAGCAGGGCAATTAAGCGGCAATTAATGATGTGAGAAGAACGGACCATTGCCACCAAGTGCTGCTTTAGAATAGTAGAGATTTATAAGCATACTAGCAGGAGTATATACTTCTTACTCCCCGTACACATTAACTGTGAAAGTTGTTAACTGATTCCTCCTGATTAGAAAGTTGTTATCAACCAAATAAAGGTATGGAGTACATATACTTGGTAGTACAAAACGGGCTTCATATGTGTGTGTTGGATTTATGATATTACGAAATCATTATATAAAACTATAAAATTATGCATGTAAAATGTGCACCCAATAACGAAGCCACATCCCGGCGAACCTGGAATGTTGCCCATGCTAGCTAGCCAATAGGGCAAACCTAACAAACATATTCTTCCCTCCCCTCCTGCCATGCCTAGGCAACAAAGGCCCCGTTTGGAACAGCTTTTAGATAACTTTTAAAATAAAAATGAATTATTTGCCGAACGGTAGGATTCTGGATAACTTTCTCCCACAATCAGAATCAATCTTTACACATAGAATCAGAATCAGTTGGAGGGCAGCTTCTCCCATGGAATCGCTAAGTCACATAAGCTGCCAATCAGTGTATTTGGATTCGAGAGATTTTGACCTTCTGGTCTGCTTCCAGTCGATCTAAACCGTTGGTTGGTTTCCATGTCAAGAACCGGTCCGAACAATAGAGCAGAATACCATGCCACAGGGTTCAACTTTTCGAGCGAAATTTCGTTCGTACCGCTCGCAAGCAAAAAAGAAAACCGTTTCGAATTTTGTTCAAATTCAAATTTAAATTCAAAAAATTTAAAAAATTTGAAAAAATTTATCTAAAATTTCTCCATAATTAGTATTAATAGCCTTATGACCTCTGATGTGAATATTATTTAAAAACTAAAGTTTGAAGATGTTTTTGAGCCATTCGATTTATTTAGTAGCAATATTTGTTGAATTATATATATTTAGTAGCAATATTTGTTGAAGTATATTTAGTAGTCTTATTTGTTGAAGTATATTTAGTACCAATATTTTCTTGTAAAAACCAGTAGCATGAGGCAAGAAAGGCACTATCCATAAAATTATGACCTGTATTCAGAAAGTACATCTGAGTTTTTTTTAAAATCACATGTAAACTGCTAAGAGATCATTAGACTTAATCAAAATCTCCGGTTTAACTTGTCAACAATCAATTTAGAATTATATAAGACCTATAGTGATAAACAATCAATCATTTTTTCTATTATTTTGAGGGAGGGCTATATCATAACTAAATATTCAACACGAATGCAAGTATTAAACAATCAGCTGTAGTGCATAAAAAATAAATGAAAATACATTGTTACAGGATCTGCTACAACCTACAAAAATCATAGTTGATCAAATAAGTGCAACATTAGAATAAAAAATTTAGACTACACCTCCACAACACACTTTATGTTTCAATGTTTATTCAATTATATTTAGTAGCAATATTTGTTGAAGTAATTCTTCAAATATCATTTTTGGTCTTTAATGGTTTTTTTTTTTCAAATTTTATAACAATTTTTTTTTACAATTTTTCTACATTTCCCTCTATCTTTTCAACTATCATCGGTTTTTGGAGCTTTTTGCCGCGAATTTCGCTTGGATGTTTCGAGCTTTTTTGACTAGATTTCAAACTTATTTGACTTTCGAACTGAACGGCTTTGAGTGAATTTTGAGCAAAATTTCATAAATTTTGATACCGTTAGGAAGTCGAAATTTGAGATAAAAGTGAAACCCTGGCATGCCAGCCCGTTGGCTGCACTGGGTTGTACGCGTTTCTACTCATTTGTCTCCCCACTCGGACGCCCAAAAGTTACAGCGCCAAGACCTCAGGTCCTCAAGGACCTCAACGCCTCAACCCCTCGCGTCGACGCGTCCAGAGGCTGGCAGCGCGGAGGACACCATAGCGTGGCGCCAGCCCCACGACCTTTTTCTCCTATCGGATCCCGCGACGCGCAGATCCGCCCGGATCGGCGATGGTTTCCCCGGCGGAGGAGGCGGGTGCAGGGGAGGTGGCGGCGCCGGAGCCGGCGGGGGGGAAGGGGAAGGAGGAGGAGAAGAGGAAGGGCAGCGGGCTGCTGGGGAGGATATGGCGCGTGCTGTTCGGCGGGCGCGAGGACTACGAGAAGCGTCTGCAGTACCTGTCCAAGGAGGAGGCTGCCGTGCACGCGCGGATGCGCCGCCGGACGCAGTTCTCCCGCCGCGCCGTCCGCAACCTTATCGTCCTCTCCGTCCTCGCCGAGGTCTCCTAATTTCCTTTCCTTTCATTTTTTTTTAAAAAATATTGTTAGCCTGTTTCGGATGATTTCGTGGTGCGGGCTGTGGTTGACGTTGTGGATGTGCCTATGTCTCGTTTGGATTCGTGGTGATTCGAGTTGTTAAACTTGAAGTTTTCACTGTCTGTTCTTATATCGGTGATCAATTTTTGGAGATTTTGAGTGCATTTTGTGGTTTATTGCTGTGATGCTTGAGATGAGTTTGTGGGGTGGAGTGGAACAGGATGAGACAGTCTGCTAGAGAACACAGAATATGCCATAATAGTGTAATAGGGAGTAAAAGGGAAACAACTTTATTGAAACAAAGTAAACACCGCGTTTTCAGAGTTTCACAAGCAACAACAGAAACAGGTATTCAAGATTTGCTTGGTGCGGGAGGTACGGTTGGAGGATATTCCGCTCTGTTCTAATTATGTAAAACTCCGTTTCAGTTTATGATGAATGGAAAATGGTACACGACACCACGAATCCAAAAGATCACTAGTGATACATTCGGATTACTAGTGAGGCATAGAGCAGATCTCATTCGGATTATTCGCTGGAAAATATTAGTTCCGTCAATAATGGATTGTGGAGGAATCATCCTATGATGATGGGAAATGAACGGTTACTCTGAATTTGCAATGTTTATAGTTTAGAGAAATCTTCTCACTGGAAATATACATAGAAAGGTTGGCTATGATTATTCTGTCAGGTTTTCATGTTCATAAAGCCAATGCTATTCATGAATTCCTTTTGTAGTTACTAACTACTAGCAAACAAATGTCGTCTACACTGAAACTTTTTGAAGTTTACAGAAGAGTTTTGTACACTTGTGCAAAAGGTTCACTCGTGTGCTACTCATTCAAAGTAGAAATTAGTACATGTTTAATTGCATGCTTAGATTCGTGATGCATAAGAAGCAGGTATTTGGATGGAGCAAGCAGTGTGTGTACAGCCTTACAGGAGCACTATACTAGTGTTTAGGTGCACCTTGGTGTATTGGTGACTTTGATTAGAAAACTTGTAGGATTGATGAACTGGTTTATTTATTTGTGTATTGACCAAAAAGGAACGAAGTTGTTTTTTCTGTCAAGCTGCAGTGAGAGTATCTCTTTTGGGCCCTTCATGTGATTTTGCAGTTTCTCACTGTGCTCATCTAGTTATGTGAATAATTGAGTTTTTTGATTTTAGTGATTATGATGTACTCCCTCCGTTTCTTTTTATAAGGCGTATTTGGTTTCGTTAGGACAAGGCTTTGACCAACAATTACTCTATTAGCATATAATTTTTATGACACAAAATTGATATTAGCAGATTTGTATTCAAAAGTACTTATATATAATTATGATTTTGTATTGCATAAATGATATATTAATGAAGTAATCGTTGGTCAAAGTCTTGTCCTAACGAAACCAAATACGCCTTATAAAAAGAAACGGAGGGAGTATCAGGAATTGCTGTTGTGTATTTCAAGAAGTTCCTGGGCCATTATTGATGCATTCTGAAACTTCTGACAATCAGCTGCCAAAAAATAATACATCTCTATATGTCTCTTATCTTTTTCATCCTAGTGTTCTTTTCCCTTTTTTGGTTGGTGAACTGTATGTGATGCGGTTTACATTTTATCTTAGAACAATAATGACTCTCTTTTTTTTGCACTGCATATGAAAGTGATTTCTCCTGTTTAATAGTTTGGTCCTGTTCTCAGGTGGTGGCTGTTGCTTATGCTATCATGATGACAAGAAATGAGGATCTAACTTGGCAAATGAGGGCAGTTCGAGTGCTGCCTATGTTTGTTTTGCCTGCTGTGTCTTCTGTGATATATTCAACAGTCGTAAACTTCACAAGGATGCGTAAGTATATTGAAACCCCTTTCAGAACATATCATTTCTTTTCCTATTTATTGATCAACATATTCAAACTATTGCCATAAATTTCTGCTTCTGTTTTTTGTATGTTCAATGCAACTTTTGTAAGCTATATTCGTGCTGTAGTTTCGTTAAGTATAAAGCTCTCTATTGGTTTCTTTCTGACAACTAACAGCATGCCCTTATTAGGGAGAGTATCATGGTAGTCCTCCAATGCTGGGGTCAATTTCTTTGTTAAGTCTCTGACTTGAAATTTGAACCAATTAAACTTCCAACCTCCATTTTTTTTTCATTTCTGATAAGCACCCACACAACATGAAACTATCTATTATAATATTAAAGTAAAGGTAAAAGAAGCCACCACGTTCGCTCTCAAGGCTAGAAATTCCCATATTAATCGGAGGAAAAAAGAAAGATCTACACCATTGATCGTAGTGGGTCCAGATTATAACTGTCTAGATTAAAAGAAAGAGTTTGTGTATTGCATAATACATGATCTAGATTATAACGGTCTAGATTAAAAGAAAGAGTTTGTATTATTTACATTACACAAATAGCTAAAAAAAAATTAGAAATTGGATTCTATACGATAACAGTTTAGTTTAAAAGAAAGAGTCCAAAGATTTCCACCACTTATTTTGGTGGGATCAGATTATAACGGTGCATATTAATCTATATAGATATTAGAGTTATATAAAAAAAATAAACAATTATAGAAAATATAGTTATATATCAAAGATAATTATATCATAATATCTAGCCGAGCAATTGCGCGGGTAAATTTGCTAGTTTACAATATATATAATGCACTAACACGTCACTTGATTTTCTGTACATGTTCAATATATGGAGTGCTTATAGTTTCTCTCACAATACCAGTCTTTGCACTTCTGTTTGTGCACAATCTTATCAGAGGTGTTAGATTTCTTTTTGTTTCCACTTGCCTTTCCTAACATTTGCATGTCCTGCATTAAATGATTGTGATGGGGCCTGACTTAAGAGATTATAATATGTGGCTGATCTTTCCCAAATTTATGGTTTATATTATGAAGTTTGCATTTTTTTTTGGATTTTGTTTTATTTTATTTGGGCACGGACACGGGAGTTGGAATCTAACTCATATTCTGGGTGTCGGATTTGGCAAAATTTTTTGGACACAGGAAAAGCTACTCAGAATCGAACACGGGTGTTGGAATCCAACTCGGATTTAAGGTGTCCGATTTAGCAAAAAAATTTGGATACGTGTGTCCGAATAACACTTCTATTTTTTGTATCAACATTCTGAAATTTGATAGTCAAAATCCGTCTGGAATTGTTTGGGGCTTTTGTTAAGTGCAAATAAGTTTTCAAGAAAGGAGGTTGTTATTCCCCTGGTTCCCATTTTTATCCAAAACAGTAACGTGAGTTTGTCTTTATAACCAGCTCCATGAGCAATTTTATCTGACGACAATCTTAAGAAGAGAAAATGAAAGGAAGAGTTGTTTTCGTGTTTTGTACCAATTTGATTAAAGTCTTAATCATCTTTTCTTTTGTTGTACAATAACCAGATACATTTGGCATGTTGTTTGCACTGTACTTGGCAAGTTGGCGTAACTGCTGTGTCTATCAACATAGTGATCAACAAATAATGATAGTTGCATAGTTGTTTGACACATGAAGTATTAGAGGTTTGCATTGTTTCTTGTAGAAGTTTGTTATGGCGTAGAATTCAGCCCATAAGGGGCCGTGCACCAAGGGGCAGCAGGAAGCTTCCTTGTGGCAGATCATTTGGAAGTTGTAAAAGATTAGGATTATAATGGTTAGCTTCCTTATTATTTGGGGTTGGTTTCGTTTTAGATTATTACGGGTAAGTTTCTCATGTATTAGGGATTAGTTTCCTTAATCTAAAGATAGGTTTCTTCATAGTCAAGTCTAGCCATCCCTATAAAAGGGATAACAGTGTATCAGTTGTGATTAAGCAAGAAATAAGCAAAAGTTCTCTAGTCTCCCTCTTCTAAAATCAGGCCTCAGAGCCTCTATACCACGCCAGGGAAGAGCCCTGCCGGTGGTTGGATGGGGGCAAGCGCCCTACCCTCGGTTCTCGAACCCGTACCCAACCAACGGCAACAACAAAATTTGCATGATTGTTCTGCTGTGCAAATGTCTAAAGGATAGCATTCTTTTTGCCAGGAAGGATCTTGGTACTGAAATTATCTTGCTATGTTATATTTTAATATGTTAATGTTTTTCAATATTAACATATCTGATGTAGCATGTTATCAGTATGCCTTGTTAATATACTTAAATGATTTCCTATTCATATCTGTTCACAGTTGAGCGGAAAGACCAGAAGACACTTGAAAAGCTGAGAACTGAGAGGAAAGCCAAGATTGATGAGCTGAAAGAAAGAACAAATTATTACCTTACCCAACAGCTTATTCAGGTAAGTGGCAATTACTAGTTCAGCACTTGGAATCAAATTTTGTATTGTCATTTTTCAAAGTGTTCCCGAACTTGAACATGTGCAGAAATACGATCTTGATCCAGCCGCAAAGGCTGCGGCAGCTTCAGTTTTGGCATATAAGCTGGGGGCTGAGACTGGCTTGAAAGTACATGTTGGGGAAGAACCAAAATTGGATGCAGCGGTGGTTAAGAGTAATGATGTTGAGATATTACCATCGGATGGGCTGAGAAACAGGAAGCAACCCAATGTAAGAGACAGCAGGACTGGAAGCACCACAGCTGCTCATACTTCAGCACAGGGGGCTGAATCTTGTCCAACTGTTAGTGCTGGCCTGGAAACTGTACAGCCTCCTATGGTGGTAGAACATTATCAAGGCTCACAGGCAAGTGATAGTGGATGGATCGCAAAAATCGCTGCCTTACTTGTGGGGGAGGACCCATCACAATCGTATGCTTTGATCTGTGGCAATTGCCATATGCATAATGGTGTGTATGATAAATAAATATGTTTTTGATCTTTTTCACCTACTGCGTTAAAAATAATGGATGCATTACCTAATATACTAATGTGCAGGCTTGGCCCGGAAGGAAGATTACCCACATATTACGTACTATTGCCCACATTGCCATGCACTGAACACATCAAAACAATCCATGGGGCAAAACTCGGGATCCAACTCTGGCCGGTTGACCCCAGTTGCTCCTGCTGCTGGAGTATCTGCTGCCAGTTCAGCAGTAGATAGCGAATTGAGTAACACGACTACAATGAAGGAGCTGCCAAAGGAACAAAATGCGAAGCAAGAAATGGAGACAAGTTGATTGCTCAGACTGTTTCTGTTTGTCTGTGTGAAATTAGTTCATCGCTTAGGCATATATCGTTGTGTTTCAGCTGGTTTGATCTACAGATATAGCACTGTTGTAAATTTGGAAATAGTGACTGATACGCTCACAGTAACCCAGTAAGAAATATTTTGAGCTACTATGTGTCCATCCTATGATGGATGTATTTTGTTGTCAATGGGGACGGAGACTGGAGAATACCTGCTGCCTGACAAGATGTGGTTGAAATGCTATCAAATGGAGGCGAAATTGTGAGTTTTGGGTAACATTGAATGGTGCTGTAAAACTTAGATACGACAAATGCTCGGTTTATATTTTACCCATGTTTATTTGCAGTAACTTCTTTGATGTTAACATGAAGAAATATTGACAGTGTTCGGACCTCTAAGGTCACGGCTTTGTAGTGATGTTTACCTTATGGCGTTTCGCCCGTCCGCAGTGATTGATATCTTGTGAGTTTTGTTGTGGTGTTTGTAACATTATTTTTTTTGTTTCCCCTGGCTTAATTGAGTTCTTTCCTTTGCCTTTTAATTTGCGCTACCTGTATGCTAGATAGCTAGCTGGATGCACGATAAAGTGTAGATCCACTGCTCCAACGGAGCAAGTTGTTTGCTCGCACCGACTTCCCGGCCGGCGCCATCAATTCAGCATGGACTTGAGTCACTTGATGAAGGACATGAAGAAATAGTCACGCGAGGCGGTGCAGAGCGCGACGAAGCCCCGTCCGTGTCTTGGGTGCGTCGGCAGCGCGCCAGCGCCACGTCCGACGAGAAGACCACCTGCCCGTCGTCGAGTGGCATTCGGTAGTAGGCGTTGTCGAATGCCTGGGCACGCCCTCCTGAGGGTGGCCGCGAAGGACAGGAGGGACTGAGTGAGGGTTTAGGCCTGTTTAGTACTGATCTAGATTTCAGCTCCACCTCATCTGAAACTTATAGGTTAAAATAAAATGAATTAAGTGTATATTTTTATTTTAAAATGTAAACAAGATAACTCACCTAAACACTCTTAATATATCCATAGCTTCAGCTCTATGGATCTAGTAGAGCTAGGAATATTCAGCTCCACTAGATTCATGAATCTGGTGGAACTGAAGCTCTGCCAAATAGAGTCTTAGTTGTTACTTGTTGCCTTGTTACATTAATTGGGCTTCTCTGAGGAGGAACACACGGCGGCACGCGAGAGAGAGAGATAAAAAAGACAGACACCTTATCAATAGCCCCGTATAGTTCCTATTTATTTGGGTTTTTTCTTCGATTTAAATGTTAAAAAGCCAAAGTCTAAACAAATGGTAGCTTTTTAACTGTTTGTTTTAAACCTTAAGCTTGTATATAACTAAAAGCTAAAAGTCATTGGAGATATGTTTTTTTGGCTTATTAAGGGTTAGTTTCAGACTAATATACTGGAGTTAAAATAAAAATACCTAAAAAGTTGGTTTTAAGCTCTAAGGCAAAAGGTCTAAATAAATATGGTCTTAATCTGGGCACCAGTACTTTAATTTCTTTTGCTGGTGTTGGTTTACGGGTTTTTTTTGGGTGGCATGTCTTTTGTTTTCTTCCGCAAGTGAGCTTAGGAGTTAGGACTACTCTATTTACACACAGGAGTGTGCATGTTTTTACATACGTTTATTTTGAGCAGTTCTTCTACGAACCACTGTGTTTGCTTCCATCAAGGCATTCAAGTCCATGTCAGTCCAGGCGGACACTAGAGCGGGACCTAATTGGCACCCATAAATTTGTGTTTTTGTTTTATGGTGTCATTTTTGTTCTAGAAACTCTAATACGCAGGAACTGCTAAAAATCTAATGCAGATGTTTAATTAAATATTTCATCACGTATATAATAACAAGTAATCTCAAAAATCTAGATATTTTGATGATAACCATAGATTATTTAGAGAAGACAACCTTTTCTACTCTACAAAAATTCAAAATTATATATTAAAATGTGAGTGATACACAAAACACGCCATTGCTTATTATATCTGTTCCACTATTTCAATATCGTGATATTCTTCTAACTAGCAAATTTGTCCTCAGATGCGAGGTAAAATATTGTTGTTACTTGTTGCCTTGTTACATTAATTGGGTTTCTCTGAGGAGGAACACAGTGGCAAAAGTTTTATTTCGCTAATCTAATCTAGATATTCTTCTAACTAACATATGGGAGGTAAAATATTGTTGTAGCGATGATCGTGGCAAAAGTTTTATTTCTCTAATCTAATGGTCACAAACTTTGTTTTGTTAATTGGTTGATCGATAATAAGAGTGATGGGCATAGATTCATAAATTGACAAATTCTTGTCACCCTAGAAGCTTGTTGCCAACTGATTGTTGATCTGTAACAATGTATGCGATAGTCACGTGAAAATGATATGAGTACCCTCATTGTAAACAAAATTTTTTAGGATCGTATACTTCTATAAATCTTACAAAGGAGTACCCATGGTACTAACAACTTTTAACTAAAAAAAAGAAAGTACATTCATTGTAAGAAATAATATATAGTAACTTACACTTTGATATGATATGAGTAGATTCCTTGTATAAAAAACTATAATATTATACTTTTATAAATTTTTACAAGGGGGTGATTATGGTACTAACAATTTGTAACTAAAAATTTTTCTCAAGTTTTTCTTCGTGCAATATTTTTTTCCACTTCTCCTACTTCCATTAGTAGGTTACGTACTAATGGTGGAAACATTATATGATGTGCATAAAATAAAAGAGACATGAAATATAATCACCACTATTTTACAATTGTATTGTGAAAATTCAAAATTGTATCATAGATATCATAAACAATCAAAACTGTCAAATGTTTTTACATAAGGGAGTACCATTTATGGTAAGTATTAAAACATTTTGATGTCTAGAATAATATTAGGTGCCATTTTTACTAGAAAAACTCGAATATGAAAGTGTTAGGTTAAGATCGTGTGGATCTCCTCAGACCTCAACCCCATCTTCTATATAAATCTCCCCGCTGACCCCTTACCCTAACTTAGCATCCATTGCCACACCAACCTGCATTCCCACTATGCCGCTGGCACTCATGATGTCCTCCACAGAACACCCCCTCAACTCCTCATCCTCTCCCACCAGCCATCGCCACACCAATCTTCATTCTCACCACCTCATCGGCTCCATCAATGTCCTCTGAAAACTCTATATCATCTCCTCGTCCTCCCCCAACAACCAACTCTGTTGCTTATGCGACATCCTTTTGATAGTATGATCAGGGAGAAACTTATTCATTATTTAAGTCAAAACATCCTCAAATCAAATTTAGAACAAAGTAAAAAAAATAAGATTAGGAAGGGGTAAAACATTGACATAGATATAACCATATCTAAAATAAGATTAAGAAGACATAAAATTGTAGCATTTATGTGTTATTTAAGTTAGAAAAATCTCAAAACAATATTGAAACAGTGGAAGAGATAGAACAAGCAATGGTGTGTTTTGTGTATCAGGCAAATTCTAATTATATACCACATGTGTTATTTTTACACAGGAAGCCTTTTTCGTACTCCTGGGAGTACGTACTCCCACCTTCAGTATACTACTTAAATGAATGTGTTATACTCTTTTATCACTTTCAGTATACTCCAATAATAATTCTAAGATACTCCAATACGGCATGAATGAAAAAAATTCATGAGAGCTATTTATTTTTTGTTATATACCCTTTTCCATGTGTAAAAAGAGTATATAAACAAATTATCATTTATCATTTATTTTTTGTTATATACCCTTTTCCATGTGAAAAAAAATTCATGAGAGCTATTGATGAAATTTTTCGTGGAATTCACTTTAGAGTATCTTATAATTAGTATTAGAGTATACTCAAAAAGATAAAGAAGCATAACAATATCATTTATGCAGTATATTGAGAGTGGGAGTACATACTCCCAGGAGTATGGAACCATTTTGCTACACACACACATATTTTCACAAAGTGCTTACTAACTTGGTAGATTTTACTTACAGTTAATATTGGAGATTTTGCTCAGCATTTAGCATCACAAAAATGTCTTGTATCATTTGATTTATATTTTTTTCAATTATTATTTAGACACTTACTTTAGAATATAGCACAAGTTAATTTTTTTTTTGTAATCTATGAACAATATTGGAGTTAGATATTATCCGATCTAGCAATATTGGGTGACATGGGAATCAACTCTTTTTATTGGAGTTAGATACACTCTTCTAAAGATGGGTGCCTTGGGCCTAAGCTTGCGTTAGACACGCGTACGATTGACTGAACAGATGAACAAAATTATCAAACGAATTGTATTGTGATGTTCAACGGACCGTACTAAAATAGAATGTGGGTCGAGTCCCCATCGACACCCAAACTCCTGTTTCTCAAATATGAAGGCTTGCAACCTCTCAGATAACCCTCGCAACTTCACTGTGTCAGCATTCGTCTCTGGCCCTCCTCCTCTTTCACCGATGCCATCGAGGTACGCTACACACAACATACATCCCTTGTTTCTCTGTTGCTAATTGTGTTTCCTTTCCCCATTTAACCTTGATTATACTGCTCAATCCTTCCAAGAAAAGAAAGGGGCATAAATTTTTTTTCCCTTTTCTTTCTCTCTCCGCTTTGAAAGATTTTTTTCTTGTGGGGTTAGGGCTTATGAGTTGTGACTAGAAGTTTTCACCCTGGGAATTGAGAAAGAATATGATTTGATTCATGGTAAGTGGAGTGAAATAACCAATGGTGGGGGAATCTATGGTCGTTTTGATTCTAATGTATCTATTTTCCTCTTGCCTTGATCCGGAAGTAGTCGACTCTGATCGGGTAAACTTGTTTCATCAGTCGTTACGGCTGTCTTAACTGTCTTAGCCTTTCTGAAAGTGCATCTAGGCCCCCTAATATTGTTTTGAATGATTAATGACAAACGATTAAAGATTCTAACATGTTCAACTAGTCTATGAACAGGTGAAAGTTTTAAGTAGAGATCATCTACGGCCATCGGGCATCTTCAAACTTCATTGAGTAAGAAAAACGGCAACTGCGTATGTAATTTTAATTTGTTGAGTCATAGGAATGCCGTACTATCAAGAGGAGTGCGTTGAAATTGGTCTAAAGATGGTCTTCATGCTCAGATGATGGATGATTAGTTTCTTGAGAAGCCTTTAGTGTCCACACTTGCATTGGAATGAGGTTAGTTTCAAGTTCTTATCGGATGTTCCGAAGTTAGTTCGGATATTCCGAAGATCCAGACATTCCGATGTGTAGTTGTGCTTCAGTCCGTTGTGTGTTGCTAGGGTCGGATATTCTGATATTTTGTATTGGATATTCCGATGCCTGTTGGCTCTCGGTTAGGGTACTCTCTGTTTTGTTCGGAAGTTCCGATGCTGGGTATCGGAAGTTCCGATACGTGTTGTCCTGTAAAAGGGTACTCTCTGTCGAGTTCGGACTGTCCGAAGTTCAAGTTTCGGAAGTTCCGAAGTAGCCGTTTTCCAGTTTGGGAACTCTCTGTTTGGTTCGGATGTTCCGATATTTCTATCGGACATTCCGATGTGGACTTATATAATTTTGTTGAGTTTTCTTTCTGGGTGTCATCGGATGTTCCGAAGTTGTTATCGGACATTCCGATGCTTGTAGTTTTCGACCGTTGGAACTTTCCAAGTTTTGGTTGTTTGCACTCATCGGATATTCCGATGTTGGGATCGGATATTCCGATGTGTGGCTGAGTGCAGGTATAACGGCTAGTTTTGAACCAAAACTATAAATACCCCTCTCCTCTCCCTTTAAAGGGTTACTCACTTTACTTGGCTGAATACTTGAGCACCTTGAGCGCACCCTAGAGCATTCTTGAGCCCTCCTCTGATTTTAGTGATCATTTAGTGAGTGAGGAAACTTTAAGTGTGGTTGGGAGCAAATAGCAAAGCATCCATTCATCTTGAGCATTAGAGAACCTCTCCAAGATCAAGAATCAAGCACATTCATTACTCTTGGAGGTTGAAGGACTCCTAGACGGCTAGGTGTCACTCACGAGCTCCCGACGATTGTGGGACGCCGTGAGAAGTTTGTGAAGGCTGGCTCCGCCTCCGAAAGGAAATGAACCAATAGTGGAACCAAGCCTCAAGTGTGATCGAGGTTTGGGAGGAAAGGGTTGGAAAAGACCCGGCTCTTTGGAGCTTCCTCAACGGAGACGTAGGATTTCCTCAAGAATCCGAACTCCGGGAAAAAATCTTTGTTTCTCTACTTGACTTATTGTTTTTATTGCGTCTAAGAATATTCTTGAAACTTATTACATTTAGTAGGTCGTTCTCAAAGTCGAAGTTTATCGGACATTCCAAACAAATACCGGAAGTTCCGATTTAGTCGGAAGTTCCGATACTATACCAGAAGTTCCGATACTCTTTCCGCTGCGACGAATTTAGTTTTAATTTTAAATAGCCTATTCACCCCCCCTCTAAGCAACTTTCTCATCTTTTCACTTTCAATATTTTTCTTCTGTTTGTACTTTGTTCATTGCATAATGCATGATTTTGTTTTTTTGCGGTCATAATGCTGCCTCTTGTTCTTTTGACTATTTTACATCAATTCGTTATGGGGATTCTGTTGATTGGTAAATCTACTGCTACATGATCAGATAGATCCATTTGGGGCTTATCTCTTTAGAGTTCAAAAAAATTGTGCTTTTCACCTATGGTCGGTTATTCTAATACCACGTGTCACCAAGATATGAATGGACTCCGTGGACATTTGACAAGAACAATAAACACCATAGCATGTAAAAAACACTTGATGAGATTTGTTGGGATAGAGTCCGAATCGATTCTGGTTTAAATTAGAGATAAAATTAGAAGTTAGATATATAATTAGATTCTAATACAGTAACTCTTCCACCATTCAGCGGTGGTACCTTCAAGTTGATGAGAAGCATAGAGACATAGAGTACTTTCTCATTCCCGGTACACTGAGTGATGTGTAACTTCCTCTCAATGGATCTCAACCAATCATCTGCCTCCAAAGGATTAACATTACCAGAGAAAGTAGGTGGACGGGTCCTCATAAACTCTGATAGCTTGGAGTAAGGATGCTGTCCATGGTTAGCCTGACTTTCTTAACTGACAGTGGCTTCATTAGTCAAGTGCTACATCTGTTGCATCATGGTGTGCATTAGCTAGGCTTGGGCAGCGAGAAAAGCTCCAAAGTTCTGCATATCCACTTGTAGTGCAAGCTGAGGAAAAGTCATCTCATCATTAGGGTTCCCACTGGGGCGAGAACCACTCCCACTGGCTCTATTGTTTCCGCGGGTGTTAACCATCTGTTGATCACTCCAAGGTTTAGAGAAAAGAGGGAACAAGAATAGACAAGTACTAAAGAAACTTATGCGAGAAAACAGGTGTAACTTAAAATCCAAATCTAATTATTCTTTATTAATAGCTTGGTATGGTTGGATCTTCGGTAATTAAATTATTATACAGTTTAAATTTCACGTTAATCCAACGGTTGGATCTTCGGTAATTAATTTTTTAGTGAATGTATGTCAGTCTGTTTTTAAATAAATCGAACCAGTTTTTTATAATTTGTTTAGGGGTGTTTTGAGAATCAATAAAAAATTATTTTAGATTCCACGCAATCATTCACCCTCCCACCCTCTGATTACTATATTAGTCTATATCAATCCTACAACAGTAGTATTGATCTTTGGAGTTATGAACCTTTTATATTAATATATTCTAATGTTTGGGGTCCATGCTCAGTTCTCTTTGTGAGTGGTTTTTAAAGCCTTTACCACATTCATTGATTGCTATACTCGTATGACTTGGATCTATACGATGAAGCACAAGAGTGAGGTCATTTGACGTTTCTAGGACTTCCATTGGTTGGTGGCAACTCAGTTTGATATGAAGGTTCGAATTCTCCAAACAGATAATGGAACTGAGTATGTTAACAAGGAGTTTGTAGCATATCTCTCGTAGAATAGGATATTTCATCAAACTCTTGTCCAGGAATCCCGCCTTAGAATGGATTGGCTGAGAGGAAGAATTGATATTTGTTGGAGGTACGACATTCACTTATATTTTAGATGAATGTACCGAAGATGTTCTGGAGTGAGGTGGTGATGACGATTGCATATCTTATCAATTGCATGCTGTCTGGAATACTTGGAATGAAATTTCCCGCTGAACTTCTTTTGGGTCAACAAGAGTTCAACGTTCCACTTAAGGTGTTTGGTTGTGTGTGTGCTTTGTATGGGATCACTAGCCAACGGTTGGTAAACTGGATCCTCGGACTGTGAAGTATGTCTTCATAGGATATTCATCTAGTAAGAAGAGATATAAGTGCTGGAACCCGCTGGAAAAAAATTTGGTCGTATGGATGTAACTTTTTAGGAATTTGAGCCATACTACACGCGTAATGGTGATCTCGATCAATTATTAGAGGAATATATTCTCTCCTATCACCAAGGATGATAATCAAGAGGTGGTGTATAAGGAGAGTGGGAGTGATAACTGAGGGGAAGAAGTTGTTGTTGTGGGGATAATTTCGTATCCTTCTCTGAGTCCAGATAACAAATATACAAGAGATGTGACAGCCCTAGAAGAATTAAAGGTGTACTAGAGAAGACGCTTCTAGAGTCAGGGGAGAAACAACCATCGTCATCGGCACCTGCACCGTTAGATGAGCAACTTCTAACAGAGGTAGTAGAGGAACCAAGGAGATAGTAGGGGAAACAATAGCTGTCATGAGCACTTGATAAAGTTTTATCAGAAAAACCACAACTTGAACAACCAGTCGGTCCAATTGATTTAGTCCCAGTCCCAAATCTCTCCTCAAGTCTCTCTCCATCAAGTTCCTTGCCTCCCCTTGGGGCAAGTGGCAATATTCCTTCTGACTCCTATCATTTAAAGTTACCTCTTGCACTACATGAGGCAGTTAGGGGTAATGCTAGAAAGCCTCTACCATGATACGGCTTTGAGCATGATATTGCAAATTTCATCTTATATTCTCATGTCTCTCCTGTATACAAAGCATTCATTGTATCTCTCTAGACAGTGTTTGTTCCAAAGGATTAGCGGGTTGCTAAGCAGGATCATAAATGTAAGGATATCATGAAAGAGGAGCTTGGTACACTTCAGAAGAATAAGGCATGGGATCTTGTTCCACTTCTATCAGGAAAAAAAAACAGTGGGATGCAAAAGGATCTTTACGGTGAAACAAACTCACGAAGGCAAGGCGAATAGATACAAGGCGAGGTTGGTTGCTAAAGGTTATATTCAGATGTATGGGATAGACTATGAGGAGATTTTTGCACCAGTAGTGAAGATAAGCACAATAAAAACGTTGATTTCTTGTGCTGCTAATTTTGGGTGGCCTCTTCATTAGTTAGATGTGAAGAATGTATTTCTTCATGGAGATTTGCAAGAGGAGGCGTATATGGAGATACCATCTAGCTTTGAGAACACACATATCATCAGAAATGTGTGTAAGCTTAATAAGTCTTTTATATGGTCTGAAGCAATCTCCACAAGCATGGTTTGATAGATTCAGACGTGTAGTTTGTGGCATGGGCTAATTCCAGTGCAATTGTGATCATACGGTGTTTTGCAAGCATAGAGGATCACATATCACCATACTAGCAATCTATGTTGATGATATTGTTATAACTGGAGATGATAGCGAAAAAATCAAGTGTTTGAATGAGATACTAGGAGAAGTATTTGAGGCGAATGATCTTGGACATCTTCAATACTTCCTTGGAATTGAGATCTCTAAATCTCTAAAAGGTATAGTTCCTTCTCAAAGGAAGTATGTCCTTGATTTGTTAGCATGGACATGTATGCTTGGGTGTCACCGTATTGCTTCGCCAATTGACAGGAATAAAAAACTCTGTGCTAAGTCTGGTGATCCGTTGACAAGAACGTTTATCAAAGACTGGTTGGGTGTCTCATCTATTTGTGCCATACAAGACCTGATATTTCATATGCAGTGAGTGTAGTAAGTCAATATATGAATGATCCTATAACGGGATACATGGAAGCTATCTTTCGGATCCTACGATATTTGAAGAGTAGCCTTAGGAATGGACTTCGATTCAGGAATAATCAAGACTTTAATGTGGAAGGATATTGTGATGCTGATTAGGCGAGCAATCTAGATGATAGGAGATATACATCTGGATGCTGCATCTTTGTGAGCGGTAATCTTGTGTCATGGAGGAGTAACAAGCAGAAAGTTATGGTTCGATCTACTGCAGAGGTAGATTATAGAGCAATGGCATTAAGCTTGAGTGAGATGATATGGATGAAGGGTCTATTGTTTGAGCTTCGGGTGTTGAGGAGTGGGCCCTTGGTATTGCACTGTGACAATAACTTTGTGACCAGTATTGCTAACAATCCGATACATCATGATCGTACCAAGCATGTTAAAACTGATAGGTTCTTTATCAAGGAGAAGCTGGATGACAAAATACTGAAGCTAGAGTACGTCAAGTCTAGTAAACAATTGATTGATTGCTTCACTAAAAGGTTAGATCCTAGCGAGCGTACTATAATATTTAACAAGATGAATATGATTGATATTTTTAGTCCATCTTGGAGGAGTGTTGGGATATAGTCCAGATCGTTTTCGGTTCAAATTAGAGAAAATTGAAAGTTAGAGATAGTGTTAGATTCTAATACGGTTATAATCTTCATTATAAATAAATAGTGTGAGAACCAATAGTTGCACAGGACTATAAGATTTCTGCTAAAATATTGCGGTTTTGACATACTCAGCACATCAAGTGGAGAGAATTGTTGCAGAGGGCACTTGTATTACACACAGAAGGTTGTTGTTACCTTGTAACTGACAAAAAGGCTTTTCCTGCTAATTATTCATATCAAGTTTCTACGCTACGCCTCTGTTAAGATCACCACTTGGTCTGGAGCTGAAGACACCAGCAGAGAAAACCAAAAAGAATCAATATGTGCAACAAGATGAGGAAAACTGCAATTGCCGAAAACCCTCCCTATTTCAATCACTAATATATTTATATATAGACTTTTAGAGAAAGCTCGCTTGACTGCTGCATTTGAAGGCCGTGCGACGAAGTGGCTTGTTCCTTTAGCTTTCAGATATAGGAAAAGCAGGATCTTTGTTTCACCCTTACTTCTCCACGCAGACACCGAAGCAAATGGCTCTCCAATATCTCGTCAAACATTGCTGAAAATTGAGCAGACACCTTTGTTTGGCAGTAGCTTACCATCCTCTTGGTTCCTCTTTCAGATGGCTGCCTCCAAGAACTTGTGCCTTCAAACGAAAATAACGAGGGCATCCAGAGTGAGCACTTCAGTATAGAACCCGATTGTTGAGAGGGTAATAAATAGTACATGCGTCTAATACTTTTATTTCTGCATGTTGCCAATTGAAAAATATGAAATTTATTAAAGTTATTTGTAATCGACTTAAATTATTTTGAGTGAAGGATTGGTCGCAAACCCTACCATCAGCAGCCATATATTATTCTCAGTAGTGAGAGCTTGGAATTTAATTCTATTTATAACTGCAGCATTCAAGGCCAAAGAAGCTATTGGCAACTTTGGATAAACATTTTAAACGAAAAGATTTATCACAGAACCAATAGGTAGTTAGATCCATAATTTTAATTCAGAGGCTACGATGGATTTAGATCCATAATCTTACTTCAGAAGTTTCCCGTCAATGATCTAAATCTTACTTCAGAAGTTTCCCGTCAAAAATAATTAAGAGTCTAAGGTACTGATTAGTGATTATTCAAATCTAATAATCTGTGCTGCGCCAAGCAATAGTAGAAAGAAATTTACTAACATCAGGGAGTAGGAAACTAGCTAGCTTTTCATCCACCGAAACTGGCAGCCTGGGCATCTTGCTCATTATTCCAGGCATTTGGCTCATGCTGTTTATCAAGGAGAGCATCACATTAGATATAGCATGGTACTATTGGCATAGCTCCAACTTTGTGCCGAGTTATGAATCAATGTATGTACGTGGGTAATACTGTACCTTTGTAGAAGATCATTGATGTTCCTTCTTGTGCGAAGGAAAAGATAAACGTTGTTCTGGGCCTGAAAGGGATGTAAAGTTGAAACAAAATATATTTCTGGAGGACTAATGCTCCCATACACTAGAATCAGGGGTGAGCTAATAAGATTACTTCAATTATACATGAAATAAAAGAACTACCTGTGATGTCAAAATATTTGCGCCTATTTGATTGAGAAGCTGAGCATTTTTTTCCAATATATTTAGCATTGCATGGTCGCTGGCAGAGGCTGCATAATGGAATGTAGACACATTGTCATATGCTGGAATAAATTGAATGAACTAAAAGGCACAACGTGACCTATATTTAGATCTTATTGGTGAATAGTTCTTTTGTATTGAAAAATAGAAAGATTACAAGGCATTTACATATATCCACATTGGCACATATGTAGAAAAAATATCATGAGTTATAATGCAATTAAGTGGTGCCAGAATAAATTTAGCAATAGAAACCAATGAAGATACATAACTTCCGCTGCTCTAATTTTCTTGCCCAAATTGCATCAAAGCTTTGACAAATGGCTAACATTGCTATTTCATTATAAGCTGCATTAATTGTGGTGTACAAGCTAAAGAACAGCCATATCAAGCATAGGAATCACATAAACCATTCAGAATGACTCAAGTCATTTATATGCTGCAAATGTATGTATGGAATTTTCAATTGTTTCATTACAGATCTAAGCTTAGGAATTGTGCTCTTTTACAGTACGCTAAATTGAATATGAACCGTTCATTCTTTTCGATCCAATAGATTAGATTAATTAGCATTTACTTATACTTCATCTGGTCGTAGGATAGTAGAAATATCCTTAACAAATTAACAGTTAAATCTGATTTCTACTACCCACTATATACTACCAGTATAATGTACCGTAAAATTTCTCTAAGAATTTTATGGGAAGTCTTTACCATTCCTGATGGCGTTTTTTTAATACCCTGAGGACATAAATTTGTTGAAGTGATTTCAGACTGTTTACCACGTGGACAATATAACGTGATAAACACAAGCAAAGGGGAAAAGTTAACATAATCAATTACACAGTAACTCCATAAGTGACCTACAAACCTCCAGATTCAAATTGGTTATCGTGAATGGTGTTACATGCCACAAAGGAAGAACCTCTGATGTCTGTCTGAACAGGATGATTGGTAGCCCATGGTGAGGACTCCATTTTGTCCTGAAAAACAGCCTTGATGAGCACCAGGAAAAATATATAAACATAAAAAAAAATTGTGCACACAAAATTGCAAAAGCTGAATAAGTGTGCCATTTATATTTCTCATCAACTTCAAAACTTTTGAGGGTGAAGCATATTTTTCCCATTTCGGGGCTAATCTGATTAAAATAACAGAAAAGAGAGGCCATGAAAGCCTTAAAAACTTCATCTTTGCTACATCAATTTCACAATCCATACATCATTAGCACATGGGCAATATATATAGTGGATCTAAAAATATAGTTGACATTTGAGAACATGATTCAAAAAATTCCAAATTTAGGGTATGCTTCTCGGGAGTCAGAAAAGAAACTACTTCTAACAAGAGTACTCTGAAGGTGATGAGAAGGCAAATATTTTATGAGAGAGCAAAGGATCACTACCTTTCTATCTTTTATCTTTTTTCCAAGATAATGCTCTTCAGTCTTCCGTCGTCTTGTATTTTCTTTTTTCTGTAAGCAAATCTAATCGTTAGTATCATAAAGAATGAAAAATGAAACATCATTTGTTGCACATGTTCGCAGTGGAAATTGGATGAAAAAGTGATGAACCGCAAACCCGAATGCCGTACCATGACTCGGACGAACCACGTTTCTATTAACTATGGTGCAAACAATGTCAGCTTAAGTGATACCATATCAGTTGTATTAACTGGCCAAATATATTAAAAATAAAAAGCTACAACACTTCCAAAAGATATGCATGCTTTTGTCTTGAAACAGGAGAAGGCCAACTTTTGATTGGATATCTTTTTGGCAATATTAGTAGAGAGACAAGTATTGCTAGCAATGTCAAAAGCAGAGACTTTGCAGCCCTACAATACTATGCTAGTACACACTAGACAAATGCAAAGGTAAATCTGTGGGACAACAGCTCAAAAGGGTACTTGGGAGGAACAGCTCAGACCACACTAACTTTATAGTCCATAATAGACCATTATAGTATTTATACTGATGTGGAAAAATAAATGTATCTACCGCATGCTCTACTTTCATATATGCAGCACTGGTTTAGTGGAATTATAGTGATATCATCCTGACAAGCCACAAAACTATAAACTACTGTTAGTCCCCATCCATAAGGTGTGAGGCGGACCACATATTCCTTTACCTACGAAACATTATCTAGAGTGGATGAACTCATGAACATATTGCACAAATTTTGTATTTTCAATTCACGTTCAAAAAATATTCTGCAGACGTTTTGTGGATCTAAACGGAAAAATATCATTTAGACACTGCAGAATAGATCAAATGTATCAGGTACTAACCGCCATCCACTGGAATCTCATGACAACATCTCTTACTGTCTTCTCTGGTAACATAGCTGCTATCTTTATATACTTCATGATTCCAGGTTCATTTGCATACCTGAAAATTTCATCACCAAGGTATGCAAGGACACAACATTAGGAATGAACCGATGGATGCAAACTTCAAAAGTAGATAGACAAGATAATTTTGTGATAAGAGCATTAGATCTCTGTTTATTAGAAAAATAGAACTATAGCAAACAAACTGAAAACGACAAGCTCGTAACAGAAAGTGAAATAATCTTTCCAACAAATGTAACTCATGTAACAATTGCTTAGAAGAACTGGAAGTGTCCCTTTTAATCAGTAAAAAAAGGACAAAACTCAATATTTTGAAACAGTATAGGCAGCATAAATATCTTATAGTTTGGTATCAATTGCCGGGTATAATATCAAAATGTTAAGCTACAGGGATTAAATTTGCATTACATACATGCGATAAAAGGCTTCTTTTTTAAGGTGATATAAAAGTTGGTAATTGCACATAAAGTGACAAGAAAGCATACTTATGGAGGCCATCGTTCAGCATTTGTAACTCAGCATATGACCAATCCACGGCCATCGGTGCTCCATACTTGAGGCTCTGGCTAGAATCAGCAATCGTGTTGGGTGAACCAGTAGATACAATCGTCGAAGGTGTTGTGTTCAACATTGCCAGATTGCCGTTCATCCCACTGGAAGTGTCCAGGCAAACCGGCATGGCTCCTGACCCACTGGTAATTGCGCTCGTCTGAAATGAAACCACATGTTGGTTGCAAAATGACTGTGGAAATATCCCATAGTGACTAGGATCTGTTGACATCTGCATTACAGACGAGATTCTGTGCTCCCACTTCAGCCTCACAAGCACATTATCAAGCTTTGGAAGAACACTTGATTTTGTTATCCCCACTGAAACTATTTTCTTCAATGAGGGGACTGTCGTACCACAAGTTACACTTCCGTTTTGATGCAGCCTAGGTGAGTTCGGCATCCAGGGCTCCATAAACTCATCAAAGTAACCATGGATGCCATCCAAACTATGAAGATGATGTCCAAAACTGAATAAAGATCACTCCTTTAACAACAGTACCCAGATTTGAGAAGCTTGCACGCTGCACTTTCTGCAGAAGACATGAGAGGAGCAACCTTATTATCACTGCTTCTAGACAAGGAGTCCACACTATATCTGTATTATTATAACCACTGAAACTAATCCAATCCAAAATAAACTTTGCAACTGACTCCAATAAAAAATTCTTTCAACTCAAACTTTACAGGAGATCTACTTTTCAAACAGAAGCACCATTGATCAAACCAGAAATTCACAACTAAAGAGTTTGGGGAAAAAAATACGCGAAAATATAAGAGCCTGAAGAGTGCGATTAAATGATGAATCATTTGTTTTGTTTAGAATTCGGTTAGTGTTTTCTTATATTCAAGCATCTTGTATAACTAGTTACTTAGGTGTGACACTGATAAGGACTGCCCAACCAAAGCTCAAACTTCAGTAAAGGTATGTACGAGGAACATTTTGAGGTGAGGTCAAAAATCTAAAAGACTAAAACCACCGATCAAGCAGCAATTCACTCAAGAGGAGATTATACATCTACATGATTTCACATGGAAGCTCAATTCTAGATAACTACTTACCATAAAGGAAATAAACCTTCTTTGATCACCCATTAAAATACAGATCAAGATTGACCCAAACAACAAAGGTATATTAAAAATATATTATTTATAAATTCCAAAACTAGATGAACTATCATTAGCACTATAAAAAGCACCAGTGCATCACAAGAAATCATTCAACTATACATTTCTCAGCAATAGAAGAGTAGTCTACACTGAAGAAGAGTACACATATTCAGCTCAAGATAACTATCACCATCCTGTGTGTCACAAAAAATCATCTATCAAGTCCAATCAGTTGATGAGTCGACAAACAGGAGAACATGCTCTACGCAAAGATCGATCCTACCATCATCATGATAAGAAAGCTGATAGACCTCGAAAACATGTTGGTCGTACTTCTAAAAGAAAGGACATAGGAGGTTTTCAAGCAGCAGAAGGCCTCTCAAAATAAAACTCATACCCGCACAGTCAAAATTTGAGCTTTGATCAAGCTTAGAACTAAATTAAGCAATCAGTTCGCAAGAAACCTCAGGATAAGGCTCCTGCAAGGGCTCTATAATACCTAACCAAGAGAGCAATCCACAGAGGCAGACTACCGATCAATCCGTACAGCGATAACAGAGTCCACGAAAGAAGATAAGCCGCACTCCAGCACAACTGAAGGATGGAGAAACCTACTTGGTACCCGGCAGAGAACACGCAAGAGTGTCCTTAAAACCAAACACATCGAGAAGCAGGAGGAGGGGGGGGGCTACCTAAGCTAATCTGCCCTCACACTGGACACGCAATAGAGAAAGACTTGAACAGAAAGGAAGGAAGGAACCAAATCAAGCAACGATGATTACACGAAAGACGGCGGCCCCAGGCGCGCGCATACGTGCAAAGCACCACCCAAGGACTCGCTTTCCACATCGAAGTTCACGCCGGCGACCCCCCGAAATCGCTCCTTCCCTGAGCAGCTAAGTTTCCACTAGCTAGGCCGACCAAACCAAGAAACCGCCCACGAGCACGAGACGATCCGATCCTAGCGTGAGCACGCAGCCAATCAAGCAAGTCCAAATCAAGAAACGCACCTGCCCCAGAGCCGCGCGCCAATGATCCCTCCGTCCTCCCGTCAGGCCGTCCGTCCTCGCGCTAGCTGCGGTAGAAAGAAGCCACCAGATGACCAGAGGAAGGGCAGAAAGGAGGCCAGCCAAAACAGCGGCGCAACTCTTGCGTGTCCCTCGCTGCGAGTGGTGCGTGCGCCCGTGCAGTGCGGCACTGTGGTGGTGCGTGAGGTGGTGGTGCTCTCTCGGTCTCTCCCCTTTGGCTCGATCTCCTCCTTTAAATGGTGCCGTCCAGCTTTGTGCGCTCCAATGGGAAGGCAGGGGAGCGGCCAGAAAAGCTGCGGCCCCGCCTGCCCAAAGGCGAGAAAGAAGCTGCTATATGCGCCCAAAAAGCCAAAGCCGTGTGCCAATTCTACTGCAACTTGCACCGCCCGCACACCAAACGGAAGGGAGAAGGAGCGAGTGCTGCCGCGGTGATGACGAGGAGGGGAGATGAGAGAGAGGAGGAGAAGAAGAAGAAAAGGGGAGGAGAGATCTCGTGGAATTCAGTGCTAGGAGATGGAAATTCTAGTGTCACTGGGATTCCCAATGCCTACCGATTCGAACAATTATTGCCAATATTAACTACTGCTTCGTTTTGGTTCTCTCACTCTTGCCTTGCCTTCCCTCCCTTTTCCCTTTCTTCTCTCTCCTTCGCTTCCTTTTGTTCGCTTTCGCTTTTTCTTGTGAGAAAAGAATCAAGTGCTCGCTCGCTGCCTTTCCTTGCGTTTTCTTGGCTTACTGATTCTCTCCTCCGTGAATAGCTTTGCTGGTCGTGCTGAAGTATAGGTGGCTTGCTCGCTTCTTCTCGTCAGCTTAAGCTTAAGTTTTTAGACGAACTAATTGGTACATACAATTCAATATGGTATTAGAGCTAAAAGGTCTTGAATTAAGATCCAATTTGTGCAATTAAAAAAAGGTAATTACATTTCATTTCTATTCAAAGTGCGTATAAGTCAACAGGTCGCTGGTTTACTAGTTCCAATTGTGCGCATGCAATGGGTGATTTTTATTGCTTTGGCATGCGTATTTGGTGTGTGGTGACGTCAGGAGTTAGGACATCTTCGTGGTGTAGTGCGTGGAAGACCATGGGGGCGAATTTACAAATGATGGGCGATGTGTCGTACTGTCGTTGTAGTGGTAGTCAACCGGGCCGTAAAAGAGAGATCCTTTTTCAGTTCTTGCTTATCCTGATGCCAGGTGCATCTGCTTATGAGAAATGCGAATTTGGTCCGACCTGAAGACGTGGATGGGTAACAATTCCACATGTCAACGCTTCCAGGTTCTCTTTTTAAGACTCGCCGCGAAGCTGTAGTGCTGCAGCATTTCATAGGTGCTCAATGAAACCATACATAAAAAACGTACTGTTAATATCTACCGTAGTTCTAAAGAAAAGGAGTTTCCATGCAACATTTGTTGCAGCAGGAATATTTGTCTTACGGCTTTGAAGTGTTGGTTCAGGGATCTATTTGTTGCTAACATCTAACTCGGTGCTAAAACGATAACCACTTAAGCACTAAATCAAGTTACACAAACCTCAACAAAATTATAGAGGTAATACTAAACGTTATATAAGATAATAGAAATTCCATGTTGTTTTAGATAATGGAAGATGCACACAACCAACCATTTATTACAATGTTACAGCAGAAAAGCTATAAAAAGATATCCCTAACATAAAAATTGCAAAAGCCATGACAAACATGAAACAAAAAGTCTAGATTCACACATAGCCTGTTACTGAATCGCCATCCATGGGTGAAGAAGAGATCCCTAAACACAATCTCCAGCGAGTTGCATGCCGATAACACTACCTTCCGTGCATCTTATCAATGCAGCACAGACCACGATCGTAACTAGTTAGTGTAAATGTAGATAACCTGCAATGAATTAGAATTTTTTGTCCTATTAAAAATCACATCATTGCGACATAGCCAAATTAACCCATAGAAATTCCATGCTTACATTCATCCTACGATAAATCAAAAGAAGATTGTATATTTTTGTTGTTTTAATATTGGAACTGATCAAGAACCTAGCTAAGAATGGAACGAAATAGCATATTCGATCTTGTGGAGCAAATCGGCCACACTGCTGAATTGAATTCTCTAATGGCACTGTCATTGTTAAAAGAAATTGATAAGCTAGCTATAGCTAGCTCGAAAACGGTTCAGCATTTAGATGTTCTTCACAATGCTTACATGTAAACGGCAATCTTAAGTAGTTTCTCTTTTTTTAAAAGAACTTCTGAATCGTGTTGACTATGCTTGCTGACATTGCATTTTTGACTGCAGGATGCGTGCTGCCTCTGACACTTGGATGTGCTCGGGTATAAAATAGCAAGCTTATGAACCACAAGGTTGGATAGTATAATTTTGGTAGAAACGTGCAAGTCCTATATTAGCTCTTTATTACTAAACTATTTAATCAGTTATGAACTGTTGAATAATATATAATCATTATAGACCAATACTAAGAACAATAGATAATATCGGAGTAATAATCACAGAAGATGAACGCTAAGAATAGTGGAATTGAACTTTTTCCTCTCTTTTTTTCAAACCTTCTCTTGTACAATGGATTCTATATTTATAGCCAAAACCCATCAGATGTAAATTTAGGGTGTGTTTGGTTGTCTGTACCAAATTATCCATGTGTTTGGTTGCTTAAATGGAACCATCCCATCCTGAACTAAGTGATACAAATTTAATGAATATTCTCTCTAGATGCTGAACCATTCTATTCACCTAAAATAATAAAAACAAATGGTACAGAACCATCCCACCTCATTCAACCTCATCCCATCAACCAAACACACCAATTAATAGAATTCGCATACAAACCTTAGAAGTTAGTTACTCCCTCCGGTTACAAATAGTTATCATTTTGGACATAGATACAATTAAAATTTTGAAACTTTGACTGTAAATATATTTTCTAAAATATTTAAATTGGATACATGAAAATCATATATGTAGACTTTTCTCGAAAAGTACTTTCATAATATTATAATTTTATTGAGTTTTATAAATATATTATAATAAAAAATACTGATCAAAATTGTGTTTTGAAGACCATATCAAAACATAAAATGACAGCTATTTGTGATCGAATAAGTACATGTTAACATGAACCGCTGGTAGCCCCGCTCTATCATTTTGCCACGTAAGCAGTATTCTCTTGTTATTGTCATGATGTATTATATATATATAAATATATGTGTGTGTTCAATTTCTGCATGAATTTTAAAAAATCCAGTATTTGAAATGGGCTTCAATTAAAGGCGGATCCCAGCAAAATATTTTTGACCAAAATTCCTTTTCCGTAGATGAAACATTTATTTCTAATAAATAAATTTACCAAAAACTCTAAAGTAACTAATCATATTTCCTTTTGCATTTGTTGCGCTCCAGACTTTTGATGCCCCGCGGAAGCTTAGCCCTGGACGGACGACTGGGGATAACCACTGACGAGTGGGTGCGCGCGTCAACGTGTTCTTTTTCTTGGACGCGATCGCGGTCGTGCTGACTGGCAGCCGCAGGCCACGCGTCGCCCATGCACCGTGTCAGGCAGGCAACCGTTTACCAGAATTATTTCTCTGAAGCTACCGACGAATTGTTTACTGGCATTACATCGCTAGTTCACTATTGGATATATGGACGGTCAACCGAACTACTCCAGCGTTCAAGGAAAACGAAAGGCCGAAAGGGAGAACTATCAACAGTGCACAGGGTTCTGCAGTTGCTATCAAGCTACAACTTAGGCCCTGTTTGTTTCCTTCTCCAGCTTATATAATCCAGCTTTTTGGTGTTGGATTATATAAGCTGGATTATATAAGCTACCTTTAAATAAGCCGGTGGGTTGTTTATTTTCCTGGATTATTACTGTGTTGGATTATTAGTTTGAGATTATATAAGCACCCTAATGGCTGCTTATAGATTATTATAATCTCATGCTTTAGATTATATAATCTAGGCTGTTTGTTTCCCCATTAACTTATATAAGCTGGATTATATAATCCATAGGGCAAACAAACAGGGCCTTAAGCGGTCTAAATAATTCTGGATGTTCTATCGAGCAGACAGACGGTCTAAATCGGTAAAAAAAATTGATATACAATATTTTTGCTATAATACTATGGTCCTGTTTGGCTTTTGGCTTAATGAGTTTTTAAGCTGCATGTTTTTAAGCCAAGACATGATGCTTGATATCCTGGTTTATTAATAGGTTAGATGGTACTCCCTCCGTTTCTTTTTATAAGGCGTATTTGGTTTCGTTAGGACAAGACTTTGACCAACGATTACTTCATTAATATATCATTTATGCAATACAAAATCATAATTATATATAAGTACTTTTGAATACAAATCTGCTAATATCAATTTTGTGTCATAAAAATTATATACTAATAGAGTAATTGTTGGTCAAAGCCTTGTCCTAACGAAACTAAATACGCCTTATAAAAAGAAACGGAGGGAGTATAGTTTATAGATGGAAAATCTAAAATGCCCTAAATGAGATGGGGGATGAATTCTTGATTTATATTTGATGGCATTTGGTGAGTAATTTTGGAGACTTTTAGTGGAAAATGGTTATTTCATTCAAAAAAACCCAAAAAGCTTATCTTGTCTGGCTTTTGGCTTATAGTTATACAGGGGCTTTAGGCATTTTTAAAACCCGGCTTAAAAGTCAGTCATTTGTTTCGGCATAGGCTTTTTGGCTTTTAAGCCGATGAAAAAGCCGAACCGTTAATTTTGAATCGAACAGTCTCGCAGGGACTTCACCTTATCTTCGTCCATGAACAATAGATAAAAAAAAGGAAGTGTCGATGTTCAGGATACGGGGGCCCTAGACCGAGCTTATGATTATTATTTGGGTTGCCTATCTTTAGAAGTGACACTGAAAGGAAAAGAAGAATGGATGGAAATCGTATTGCTCTGCTCTTTACAAAGTACAGATGATGTTGTTGTAAATGATGTCTATTACAAATGCTAATTCAGAATATGAATGTGTCTGAATGTATCTTGCTCAATATGTCCTTGGTCCTTGGCGGGAGAAGTCTATTTATAATATCAAAGGGATGTCAGTTATCGTCTTTGGAGATGTGTCTTCCCGTCAAAAGGTGTCGCTTGGTCAAAAGGTGTCTTCTCATCGAAAAGGTGGCTTTTCGTCAGAGAAGCGCCTCTTCGTAGGAAGTACTTCCCATCGAAAAGGTGGTTTTTCATCAAAGAAGCGCCTCTTCGTAGGGAGTAATTTCGTAGGAAGCTTTTTCTGCACGTTATCCTTGCGTAGAGCATTTTTCTCTGACTAGAGCCTAGTCGGGATGATTTAGATCAAGATCGATATGGTAAAAGATGTCATTGCCTGACCAGGAAAGGTTTTCAGGTCAGGTCATTACCGACCTGGTAACGCTTAGCTTTCGTTCAACCTAATTTAGATCGGGTAGTCATTTACATGGTCAACAGTAACTTTGACTGATTAAAATATTAATGTATCTCTTCATTACATGGGCCGTATTTATGAGGACATGGCGGGCTTATAGGAACCCGTAGTCATTTATGAGCCTCAAGACAAATTTAACTATCATCGTCAGGAAGGATGGATCAGATGTATCAAACAGTTCTTAAAAATGTCTTTCTTTTAGTTGATTAGTAGTAATTCACTATGTACATACACACGACGGAGTTGGCGCTATGCTTGTGTTCATAACTAGATACGTAGGTGCGGCGTCACATTGCATGGGTGATTTTATAGAAAATAGTGAAAGCTAAATGCATTAGTAGTATTATCATGATTTTTAAAATCGCACAAATTTTATTATGACCTAAAATTTTTATGGTAGTTTATGCATGCTCTCATGACCCTTCTCAAAAAGTTTCAAAAATTTCTAACATGATTTAATGCTCAATTAAATTAATGAAGTTGCTTTAAATGCATTAGTAGCATTATGAACCCTTTTAAAAATTGCACAAATTTGATCATAATATAAAATTTTTATAATAGCTTAGGCATGCTCTCAGGTCTTTTCTCAAAAAGTTTGAAAAATCAAATTAATTTGATGCCTCCGGAAAACCAAAAACATCAAAATTTAAACGTATTAGTAGCATTGTTAGAATTTTTAAAAATCGCAAAAGTTTGATCATAATTTAAAAGTTTTATGGAAGCTTAGGTATTCTCTAATAAACCTTCTCAAAAATTTTAAAAATTTTCTAACATAATTTAGTAGCTCAATTAAATCAGTGAAGTTGTTTTAAATGCATTAGTATTTAGTAGCATTGTCATAATTTTTAAAAATTACAAAAGTTTGATTATAATCTAAAATTTTTATGGTAGTTTAGGTATACTTTCAGGACCCTTCTAAAATAGTTTGAAAAATTTGCAATACAATTTAGTAAGACAATTAAATCAGTGAAGCTGATGAAAAAAATAAAAAATGTTTTCAATGGACTTGGGACCTCATGCACGCGACGCAGGGCGTATACCATCTAAGCTATGAAGGTACGTTGTGATATTATATGTAACAAATATATGAGGCTATCCTCGAGGCAGGTGCGAACATCGACAACCTGTGCCAGACATCGCGCCAGGGAGAACTGGGGCGACATGGCGCAGTTCTCCGGCCAGGAACTCTATGGTCTGCAATATAAGGACTATGACCTGGGTCAACTATAGTAGTTGTTCATGTACGGAACGATTGTATGAAGGTGCAACCATCTCTTAGTTGGTCGGTGAAGCTGTGGGTGTACAACTATATTCAGCAGGGTTCAAATCTTGATACTCATCTATTATGCATGTGTGAATACACTTCAGTAGTATTTTGTTGAGGTCATATGTGCTAAGAGGATGCACTCTGATGTGTGTGCGTGGTGGTGTTAATGTGTGTCTTCTTTGTAATGAAAAAAAAGTCCTCCATAAGATTTTTTTTAATTGAGTTTAGTAAGCATGAGCAAGGTTCCATTTTTCGACAAAATTTGTTTGAATTTTGCGAATTTTGAGCTTACCGCTCTGGATCAAAAAAGGAAACCGTTCGGTTTATCGCTCAAATTTAAATTCAAAAAAATTGAAAAATTTGATAAAAATTATCAAAATTTTTCCTATAATTAGTATTAATAGACTTATGACCTTTGGTGTGAATATTATTTGAAAAAAAAAATTTAGAGATGTTTTTGAGCCATTCAATTATATTTAGTAGCAATATCTGTTGAATTATACTTAGTAGCAATATCTGTTGAAGTATATTTAGTGCCAATATTTGTTCAATTATATTTAGTAGCAATATTTGTTGAAGTAATTCTTCAAACATCAATTTTTTGGTTTTAATGGCTTTTTTATAAATTTTACAGTAATTTTTTTACATTTTTCTCGATTTTTTTTCATCTGCCAATATTTTCGAACAGTTTTTGTTCAAAAACTACGAATTTTGTTCGGCGGTTTGACTAGATTTCAAATTTATTTCTTTCGAACCGAGCTGTTTTTCACAAATTTCATGCAGTATTTTTTTTTTTGTAAATTTTGATACCATCGAGATGTCAAAATCTGGGTACGAAACGAGAAGTGAACCCTGATCATGAGTGAGCTAGTCAATCGTGTTGATATATATTAGATCAAATTTGCGGTCGTAAGTCTGCTAGACCACAACCATGTTCGAAAAAACAACGGTAATTGTTGATGGACGCGTCCACTCCCACACCAAAGAGACTAGAATAAGTCGCGATTTCTTCCTCCCACGAGAGTTGTGCACGCGCGTAGTGCACTGTTCCGATCCCTGCCACCCCACTCTCCGTCCGCCATTGATTATTGAAGGCCCCTCGACATCCATCTGAATGGCCTCTCCTTTGAGGTAAAAGCTTTCCTTTAAATCAATTGCAAGTTGATTGTTGAAAGTTTTTTTAAAAGTTTTTATGACCAATTTGAAAATTTCCAAGTTAAAAGTCCAAATTATTTAAGTTGTAAGTACAGATCATTTTAGATAAAAATTTTAGTTCGCCATTTTCAAAAAGGAAAACAAGAAGTTTGACAACGCCAAAACTTGAGACAAAGAGGCTAGGCATAGGGAGGCCACGGAGGCAAGGAAGTCAATGTTGTGCAACAGCACAGTTAGGCCCCGTTTGATAACTTAGAACCGAACTGTTTCTACTAGAATCTGGGAGAAACCCAGTCAAACGGGTTAAAACTCGGAACGATTCTCCTCAGAACGTTTTTTTTTTTTTCACACCGTGGTTGAATCACCCTCAACTCCGTTTCTACTAGAATATGGAACCGTACCAAACGGTTTGTAGAAAGTGATTATGATTCTACCGGAAACGTTTCTACCAAGAATCTGAAATTGTTTCCATTTCTACTAGAATATGGAACCGTACCAAACGGGGCCTTAGTCTAAGGCCCCGTTCGTTTCAGCTTCTAGACAGTTTCTGTTTTAGAAAAAAGCTGATTATTTGCCGAACGGGAAAATTCTGGATAGCTTCTCTGAGAATTAGAAGCTGATTTCTGTATAGAATCAGAATCTGGCTGAAACCTGATTCTCGTCGGCTCGGTCCGAAACCTAGAAGTTGTAGCCGGCTCGACCCGATTCTCCCATAATCAGAAGTAGTTTCTCCCATAATCCAGAAGCTGTCTCGAAGGGGACCTAAGTATTCACTGTAGTAGCTTTTTATTTTTTTTTACAATATTATATTAGTCTCTGTACAAAATAATTTACAAAAATAAGACCCCACACGGCCACACCCGTGCGCCACTCACCCACCCAGCCAGCTCTCAACGCATGTGCGCCTAGCTGGCCCTTCCCGTGCAAATGCACTCCTTGCCTGCGTGAGCACACGGCTGCCCGCGTGCGGCCTGCGCGCGCCCGTTCGCGTGCCGTGTGCGCGGGAGGTTTTGCTTCCGCGCACGAGGAGTGCAGGAGTTGGCTTCCGTGCTATTCAGGCACGATAGAAGTGGGTAGGAATTTATTTTTGTTAATTATTTTACATGAAAACTAGTTTTAAAAAAAAAAAAAAAAAAAACTAGTACAGTGAATCGTTCTAGTTAGTCAACAAATGAAGTGGACGTCCAACGCTTCAGGTAGCAATGAACCCTGCTAAATGGGAAAACTCATAGATCAATGCGACATATAAAGACATTATGTGCAGATATAGTACAACCTTTTTAATTAATTCTAGTTAAATATAATCAATCGAAATATTGTTCAATGAGTCCCATAATGTGAGAGCTACCATGACAACATACCCATATACTTCATTCGGTCACAAATAATTATACTTTAGATATCGATTCGGTCTCCTAAACATAGTTTTAAATTCTATGCAGATCAATCGACATAGAGAGACAAATTCAGCTCTCATCTGATTTTTCATTGGAGATGGTGTTTTTAGCAAATTTGTTGATACTGTATTGGAAGTCATACCGATTTGGTTTTCAAAATAATACGTTTCGGTATCAATCTGTATCGGTGTACTGTTTTCAGACTTGATATAGTAGTATATATTTATAAGTATACATACATTTAATTATATGTACATAAAAATTCACTTATAATATTACTACAAATACATATTAGTGCTATCAAATATAACATATAATTTAGTAGACCATATTTATCGATTCCATAAACATGAAACCAATACAATAAATATAACTACTTCATACAGATCTTAATATTAAAATGATACATGCTAACCATATTAATATTGATAGCTATGGTTTTCAGTTCAACTGTGACTGGTAGCGACCCTCTCCCTTTCCCTTTCGGGCCTGCGCTTTAGTCGGCAGGTGGCCCGGTCAGTAAGCCGCTGACACGCCGCGGCAAATGATTGGCCAGCGGAGGCGGCGAAAAAAAAATGCGGAAATACGCATGGGATAGTGCACGGTCCAGGCGGAAAGCACCAGCCAACCAGGCAGTCACGTCAGTAGATCGGTGTAGACGCGAGCCAACCCATGGAAAACACAGCAAAGAGAAGAAATATACGAGTGATGTGGTGCCTGGTGGCCGGGGCTGAAAAAAGAAGAAGCTTGTATTAAAACTGGCTAACAGATTTAAAATTAAAATAAGTTAATTTTGAAAAAATGTTAATGAGCCTTAACTTGTTAGATTGAATTTAAAATAACTATTTAAATAATAAAGAAAATAATTTTTTTGTTATACTATATTAATTTTTAAAAAATCGGTAATAACTCATTAAGCTCTGGTAGCCAGCGCATGTGTCCTATGCGCATGTTACGTGGCAAGTAGCACAGTGCTGACGATGGGACGAGACGAACAGAGCTTCTAGTGTTACTGTTGTCTCTATCTTTTGTTCTCATTCCTGTTTGCGCTTCTGAAAAATGGCAGTAAAGACTTTAGTGTAGTACATGAATCGAATTACTACCTCTCTTTTTTTTTTTTGAGAGAGAGAGAATTACTACCTTTCTGAAAGAGGTATTTTGATATTAGATTGAACATAGATATATGGTTGGGAGTAACTTATTGTATATATATAGGTGGTGTTGGGAGTATATTGATATGTCATGTGTAAGTTTGTAACGTATTACGTACAGTAGCGTGGCCGCTTGAGCTTAAACCGAGACGGAGCTAATATCATGGAATACTATTCATTTACTCGACGAGACATGGCTAGCTTGACGGTAGTACTATATTATTAGTGTACGGCTAGTGAGAGATGGTATGTCATTAAGGAACATTTTTTTAATTGGAACGCGGCTTAATTAGCCTACTATATATAGAGAGCTTCATTGTCAACTCTATACAACAACGTAGGATAGCATAGCATTAGTACACCATTCTTCGTAGTTTCTGCTTTGTATAGTGAGCCCAATTATCATCATGTATAACATGAGCATAGACCTCCTAGACTAGTGAGGAAAACGGAATAGAAATAGCTGGTAAATGGTTATTCTGTTTTTATTTTCATATTTTTTTTATTGTAACGAAAATGAAATCGGAAACTTCAGAAATGGATACGAAACGAAACAGAGTAGATATTGAAATGAAAACAAAAAATTCCATGCAGGTATGTTGCCAGTTGTAACACCCTTAAAATTTGCAAATTCTTTAATTGAGCATTTAATTCAGATTTTATGATTTTTTCTAAATTTTCAGCATTTAATTAATGATTTTTTGCTATTGTAAGATTTAAATAAACAATTTATTTGAGAAAAACAAAACCAAAATCTTTCTGGAAATAATTTTCCTACGTTCAAAATGTTATAAAAAATCTTTGAGAATTTTTTAGAATTTTTGAACTCTATTTGATATTTTCTATAAAGCAATATATAATTCTGGTATTATTTAAATTAGAAAATAGAATTTTCGGTTTCATTTATATGGATTTCCCGTTTCTGTTTATGTCGAAACTGGCTCTCCTGTTTCTGTATCCAACAAAAAATTATGTTTCCAAACCGACATTTTTCGTTTTTGTTTTAAAAAAGCCTTCTATCTATTTTCGTTTTCAACCCTATCCTAGACCACGCAAACGGGCTAAGGATGCCCATAATAAGTAGGGCATGGGCAGCAAGGGCGATCGTCTAGGGCCCACGAGAGCCAAAGGCCCCAATTCATGTATATACACCTCATATAGCCTGTGTAGACTCATAGTTAAATGTACAAGTCGAAGTACATAAGGATATGAGTCTATATCATCAACTCCCATATAGCCACTAGTAAGAACCATAATTAGACCACCAGTAAAAATACTGAGAACTTGTGCAAGCTAGTCCAAGTGCCCAACTCGACAACTCACCATTTGGAAATAGCTGCATTTGGCATGTCATAATAGACTAAATGAACGAATGCTCGATCACAAGATCGATGGCTAACTCAACACAACTCGCTTGCATCTTACTACCTGGTAATTAAGTTGAGAATTTGACAATTGACGGTTCTTTATATATTCGAATTCCTTGGTTCAAGTGTACAAAGAAAACATTTGATTCAAGATTGGTAATTTGGATTTCCATTGCCTATGGTAACCGGTTGATTGTGTTTGGTGGCTAACAGAAAGTTTCTTATCTATGAAGAATTTTTTGGTTAAAGGTTGGTGTGGGATTTCAGTGTTGGCAGATGATTGCTTAGTTTTATGTCTTGCCTAACCAAGAGAAGTTTAGCACGCATAGAGTCTTATTCATATATTACTATAGTAGGATGTCGGTTATACAAAAGTGTTCACATATTTTATTGATGTGCAATAGGCTTTCGTCGTGGGAATACCGGGAACCACCCTAAACAAAATTGAGGTATCTAAAATGTTAGAAACTACATAAGGTCTCCACTTTCGTTTCACCCCAGAGACTTCCAAATATTAGGAACGGCCTTGATAATACAGTTGTTCAGATTTCAAAATATCAGAACATATATAAGATCGATACATGTCAAACCATGTCCACTAAATTGCTATATATGTACTTCTAACCTATCTTCGCTGTAGCCATAGTAGTTTTTCACTCCATTTTTAGGATAAACACAAACTAACTAATTAAGCATGGTAGAAATTAATGACTCATCATCTTCTAATTAACACGCATCTACAATCTAATGCAGACACCTTATATAATAACGATCGAGTCATCAACGCAACACCTGATGTTTTGACGATCGATAAGATTACTTGTGAAATACCCCAAAATTTTCAAAACGGGTTTGAATTAGACTTTATTCGCATTTTATGATTTTTCTGAATTTATTTGGATTTTTTTCGGATTTTATTTGAATTTATTTGATCAAATTACGAGTTCTTTCCGTTTTTGGAAAGTTTCGCCGTCTGGGCGCTTTCCCTTCTCGGCATTTCCGCCTCCCTCCTTCCTTCACGCCTCGCCCGCTCGGCCGCCTCCTGCACGCGCCCGCGCCCGCGCGCCTTTCCGCCATCGCTCGCCGCCCGTGCCCCCGCGCGAATGCGCCTCGCCCCGTCGTCATCCCCGTGATCCTCTCTGCCATGGCAGAGCCGGCCGCTCCGCCCATGACTCTGCGCCGTCCCGTCCCCTCACGCTGCCCTAGCCACCATAGCCCTCTCCAGTGCCTACCGCTGCTTGCGCCGCACGCCGCCCCGAGCCCTGAGCCCCTTCCCGTCCCGTCGCCGCTGCCAGCTCGGGTCTCCGCCGTCATCATTCGACCGGAGACCATAGTCTCCCTCCCACCCGGCTATTTAAGCCTCCCTCGACCGCCATTTACAGCTCATCGAGCCCGCCGCCCACTCCTCTCTCTTTTCCCCTCTCCCCCACTCGCTCCCGTGCCCTACCGTGCCCGCTCCACGGTCGCCTCCTCCGTCTCCGGCCGCACGACGCCGCTAGCGCGCTCCGCCGCCGTTTGATCTCCCCCGAGCAGTGCCCTAGGAACGGGGTGAGTCCCTCCCCCTTTTTCCTCAATCCCCGCTCGAGCCGGCGACCAAAAGCGTGAGAACGCCCTTCGTCTTCCTCGGCTCCGGCAAGACGCCGCCCCGCTCCGGCCGACACCCCCACCTGCCGCTGACCTCCTGGCCCCACACGCCAGCCCCTCGCTCCCTCCCTCTCTCCCCGCACCCCGTGACCCCACCTGCCAGTCCCAGCCTCCCCCACTCCCGTGGCCCACCTGCAGCCTCTCCCTCTCTCTGGCCGCGGCGTCACACAGCAGCCGTGGGAAAGAGCCGCATTGGCTTTCCTCACACAGTAATGCTCATGGGCGAAACGATCGCCAAGGCCCATTTGAACAGTACCCTTTTTCCCATTTTCTATTTGGATTTTTAATTTCCAAATTCCTTTTTAATTCTTTTTAATATCCAAAAATACCCCCAAAAATACCCGAAATTATCTGAGAGTCCAAAAATGCCCCAAAAATACTTTTCCGAACCGTTTCGAGCCACTGAGTCCAAAAATGCCCTCCGTTCCTCAATCCGGAGTCTCCAAAATTCCAAAATGCCCAAATCGCCCTTCCTTTCTCTCTCTCGGCCCGGTTCCGATTTCCGTTTCCGTTTTCGTTTCAGTTTCTTTTCGTTTTTCGTTTCTTTATTGTCATTCGTCCTTTTCGCGTTAGATCCGGACGTTGGACGATTTCAGGAGCCGTCGCAGTTCCCGGAGCAGGACCCGGACCCGACAAAGAGCCGACTTCGACCGCATCAACGACACTTCGTCCGATCCGACCGCCAGCAAGGCAAGCCGTACACCTTTGAACATGTTGAACCTATTCATGCCTTATTATAGTTAATTACTATTTTCTACCACATTACTTTACTGTATATTGAAATATTGCAAATCTGTTTAGTTTAGAATGACATGATACTTAGTTAATGCCAATTTGCTCATGAGACTCCCTTGAAAATTATTGAACCTAATTATATCCTTGTAACCTTAGGTTAATTAATATTCCAGTAATAATTATTATTATCCTGTTAGTTTAGTCAAATGCTTTTGAGAATGGAAATAAAAGGCTGCCGAACCGTTGGTTCGGTTATGTTTGGAAAAGTGCTACGGTTTGGGGGCGTAATGGATAAATCCGGAGAGGATGAGTTCCAATCCCGGTGATGATTAATGCCATGGTTGGTTGTGGTGGTCGGGTTAGTGGTACCGGATGGGTTTGTGGATCGGAAAAGGCTTGGTCTTTGGCAATGTAAGGATCATAATCCCCTTGAGCAAAGTAAATAACTTAAAAACTCGTTCAACCACAGGTTGAGCCGGTCAACTTCGTTGGCTTGACTCAACATAGCTCGGTACATTGTACTTTCCCTCGGAATACCTATAGGAGCAGGGTTACCTTCCCGGGTATGGGAGATGGTCCAATGATTATGGGAGTGAAACGAAAGTGTGCACGAGGAAACTGTGGCATTTCGGGTTCACAACGGTAGGTGCCACAAGATGGCGGGACCAAGCACTCCACACCGGCCAAGTGGGGACCCCGGATAATGTGGAGCAAAACTCTACCTGATAGGGATCAAGAGGGAAATGTCCAACGAAAAGCTATGATAACCTCGATCCGGCCGCACGCATTTAAGTTGCGTGTTAAACTCGAGTTGGCATTAACGATCGTGGAATCTTGTGGGTAAAGCTGAACACCTCTGCAGAGTGAATAAATGGTATTCGAATACGCCGTGCTTCCGGTAAATGAAGCTGAGTTTAATTGGGGTGAATCCCGTAACCTAGCTCAAGTAGATCTTGGTGCATGTTTTGAGAATGTGGTTTAATGATGATGTGGTTTAATGGTGATGACTTTGTGAATGGAACCCCCTGGATTACTATTATTATGGATTGTGTTTTAAATGTAAAATGATGTTACAAATAAAATTGCATCCACAAATACTTTAACCTTGTACCAATATTGTGCTACACCCTTGCATGTAATATTCAGTGTTTTCCGTACGACTTGTTGAGTACTCCCGTACTCACCCTTGCAACCCCGACCCCCTCTCAGAGTTTGAAGAAGCTGGAGCATTCCAGGAGTGCGTAGATGGCAATTTGGTTTTGAGGTCTTAGTCTTTTGCTCAGGCCTGCCTGTGCGGTGTTTTGCTTGTAAGTTATTCGGCCTCGCCGCGCCTCTTCTCAGAAAAACTCGGCCGTTAGGCCTTATATTGAATAAAAATGTTGGAATTTGACTTTTGCCTGGCAATAATATGCTTGGTTCCTGGCAGCTAATCATCCTGGGTAGCTGTCGAGGCGTACGGATCTGCCCCTAAAAAGGCGGGCCGTCACAACTTGCCAGAAAGCCATGCATATATCTATATATGTATGTACGTACAGCATCTAGCTAGTGCTTTAGCACTGCTTTTGCATGGTTGAAACTGTAACAGTGGTGCTTCTTCCTCCGGTCTAAAGTTTGTGCATGTTTGGTCATCGTTTTCCTACTCCCATCGATCGTCCTGTTCGATCATCACTAGGTGTGAAGCCAAAGCACTTTATATATATTTTCTTTGCCAGAAAAAGCGCTTTATTTCTTGGCCTCCCTAGTCATCCTGACGTGTTTTTTGCAGTATTTTATGGAGCACGTAGGCTTGGATGGTGAAAGGGCTATTTTGGTTAATCAAAAAGTCGGTACGTTGTGAAAACTCGTTTTTTTTTAAATTTCCGACACTTGGAAGTACTAGTACTTCTCTCTTGTGTTAGTATTAGGTAAGACGATTTTTGTTTTGTTTTGTTTTGTCCACGTGCCAGGGTTTCTTATCGACTTAATTTGTAAATTATATCTGATTTACGATTTCCTGTAGAGAAGCAATACGATCGGAATGAACATATTGGCCATTCGACCGTACGGAAAACGATATATAAATATTGTAAACCTAACACGCTTTTGACAATTTTCAGAAAATTGTACCATAATGTTCTGCTAATTTATTATTGTACAATTTAGCAAACTTACACAAGCATAGATGATGTCGATTCCCCACCAAAAAAAACTCCACTATGAACGAAACACACATTAATTTTCAGACGATGGATTGACGGAGAAAACACTTCTGGTCATTGAAACGAAACACACATTAATTTTCAGACGATGGATTGACGGAGAAAACACTTCTGGTCATTGAAAATCTAAGCTTACTTTCCATCAGGCCATGGTGAAAAAATACTGCTGCAGCTGAATTGCAATTCAGTGCTGGTTGCCACTAAGCAAGCACAACACACACACACACCAGCAAAACAAAAGGAGAAAGAAAAAGGCATTGTTTTTGGGTGGTCCCTTCAAGGTGGGACCCTACCAGGACAGATGTATCAAATCAATCAAAAACCTTGGGCAAAAGAGGCACACACATGCATACACACCTCCATTCTGCAGACGACGTACATGAGATACAAATCTTTGGCACTGCACAGCCTGCACACTTTAAGGTGACATCATCCAAAGAATGTTTGGGCACCACAAACTTCAGCTTTTCACATGTTCACTCATGGTTCATACCAATTTTTCACAACAAATTAGATCTATATATAGCTGTATATGTATAGTCAGATAGGAAATTTAGCAAGTATATGCTATATGTACTATCTAGCAGCATGCACATCATGCAAGGAGCAAGATTTAGCCCTTGTCGCAACGTACTTGTCGGTGCGACCCACACGTCAGTGACTATTCGTATGTTGTAAGAGAGAGAGAGAAAGTATGTTGTGTGTGTGAGAGAGAGAGTAATCTGTTCAAAATAATATCTGGGGGAAGCCTTCAGCCGAACCGAGCCGAGCCGAGCAGGGGCATAACAGGTAGTAAAAGAGATTTGATGATAGCTTACACACGAAGAAAGGCACCGGAACCTTGCTTTTCCACATCAAGGTGAGAGAGAAATGCATCTTTATCCAACTAGGAAACTAGACTAGCGGTAGTAGAGGGAGTAAGCAGAAAGCACCCACAACATGCACCCCAAAAAAGGCAAGCGAGCACGAACTCGATCATCGTCGCTTTATCCGCTCGCCCCCCCTCTCGCGCACACGCTGAAAGCGAAGAAGAAGATGGCAACTAGCTAGGCCAGTAATGCGATGTAGAATCCTGGCATTAGTTGCCCTCACAGTCACAGATCCCGTCGGGGGTCAAAGCTCTGCCCTCCCCACATCAGATTCCTCGTGGAGCCAGGAGGGAGGCGACACGACGGGAGAACGCACTCACTCGTCCAGTGATTCCCAGTGCCACCCACATACTCTATCTTCTCCTAGTGCTCCTGCTCCATGTATGGCCGCAACTATGGATGGCCGGCCGGCCCTGGTTAATTTCTCCCTCGATCCCTCACCGGCTGGCTGTACTAATTAACATGGTGCATGGCATGCACGATGCATGGCAGGTGTGCAAGAACAATGGCCGGATATATCGCGGTGAAAGGCGTGCATGAGTGATGGATCAGCAGGGGATGGAGTTCTGCGGTGAATTGTGCGCCTTTGAGCCGCGCTAACTCAGACGGCGTTTGACGCAGCGGTGGGCTGTAAAACTCTGCTGAAATGGTGGCAATCACAGGAGCACTGCTGCGCACTTCCATTGGGCGGCCGGCCTTGTGTGTCATTCGGGCTCGCTTTCTCCCTCCTAATTATTCCCGTGTAAAGTAGCAGCTCATGGCAGACATGCATATATACTCGGTAAGTAATCATGCATTGGAGATAGAGAAGGGAGTAGCTCGAGGGCTGGAATGGAAGTGATATGATAGAGAGGAAAAGAAGGGAGCTGCAAATGCGAGAAGAATGATCCAATTACTGGATCAGGAGGGAGTTTGTTGATTCGATCGCTTGGGGTTTCTGCTTTGCATCGGACAAGTGAAAAATAAGTGCATCATTGCAGGGGGGGGCTTTGGTGCTGGGAATTTGCGACTTTCTAGCATGAAAATCTTTGTGCCCATAATGAGTATCTCGATGCAAGTGGGTAGAGGATGGTTCATAGTCCACGCTCCGAAGGAAAACAAAATTAACCTTTGAGAAATACATGGCTGCTGCAGCCTGCAAGGAACATGCCACAAGCCCACAACCAATAGCTAACTTCATCTCGACGCATTTGTTTGATAAAATTGCACCCTACACACTTGCACTCGTCAAATTTATAAATATCATCAATACCTTCTGAACTTTGGCAACGTTGAAGCTACGTAGCGAGATATACTCTATGCACAACATTGAGAGTAATACAGTAAAAAAGATACGCACACGAGTCTTGCAATTAACGAATATCTGAAGGATATTAACAAAGCTTCGCATTAAGTCAGAATTAGCGTGGAATAGTACTTACAGCGACATATACTGACATGGCAACTGAACAACATGCCTGGCGCATGGAAGCTCTGTAAATAGAACAACCATATCTACATTCAGGTAGACAAGTAGTCATATTAAGTTTACAATCGGTAGAAAATAGCCCCTTGAAGACGTTCTCCTCTCCAATCCGTACAGGTATTACCATGTATTGATTACTGAGAGGTGAAAAAACTTTGCTGTCATCAACCTGTGAAACATCTTCAAGGCAGATTAGGCAGTCAGATAGAGGAAAACAGTTGTCCTGTCAAAAACCTCAGGACAACTAGCGTTCACACGGCAGCTCATCTTCTCCTGCCATAACTATGGTAGAAACCACCAGCGATGTGGTGCCGTTGCCGAGCACCTCCCCTGATCGAACCATCCCAACTGCCCCGTCCACTTGATCTAATACTGCTGCCCATGCTGCTTCCTCCTTGACCCCAATTCCCCATTTGCGATGATCCACCATTCATTTCTTCCTCCTCCCTTTCATTGTATTCAAGGATCCTCCGCTTGATACTCTGCTTCTCCTCGAGCTCAGCAGCTTCTTGCTGCTTTGTGCTCTGCACAAGTGAGCAGTCACCAGGAACGAACATCTGCTTTGTCTGCTGTCTGTGTCCTTTCTTCATTAGCACCTTAACACGCACCTTGCGGCCACCCCCAGCATTACCACCCTCTTCATCCACAGTTTCTTCTCCACTCTCGGACTCCGCAGCCCTTGGGTCCTTTGAACCCTCAAGGACATTCATTGGTACCATCATGTTCAAAGTGGACCTGGGACGCACCTCAGCTTTACGTGACTCCAAGCTTTCCTGTAGAAGGGCTTTCAGCTCTCGGTCAAAGTCTTCTTGCTCCTTGGGATCAACTTGCGCGACCTTCTGTCTGACCTGAACACTTTCATCTTCATCAGAACCAACAGGCATGCCATCGTCTTCATCATCGCCTTCACTCTCCGATGCATCATTTGATTTCTCCTCAGACAAAAGATCTTCCTCATCTTCGTGACCATCAATACTGCCACTATCTGAATAGCTCTCGCTGTCTGCTGCTTCTTCATGATCCTTACCATTTTCCTCAGCTCCATTTGTTGAGCCCCTGCCATTCACAGAAAAAGCAGCATCATGTGGCTGCTTTTTCTGCGATTCGTTGTCCGAGTGCCTTTCACTTTCAGGCTTCTCTACTGAGGCTGCACGCTCATTTTCTTCGAGCTCAACTAATGCAGCATTCAGTTCTTCTATTGATGAATATCTAGTCATGTTTGGTCGTAGCTCAGAAAACAAATCCTGCAAGAACACATGTAAGCTGTCCTCACTGAAGAAAATGTGTCTTCAGCATCATCAAACAGGCTCATCGGTGTAATGAAGCCCAACACAAGAAACCAAGAAAAGCTATGCCATATCCACAGCTCCAGTATAGAGCGATAGATGCTACATGGTATGGGACTAATCATGTTGGCTCGTCTTTTGGCTCCTTATATAAACAAAAAGGCAACAACAGGATTCATCACCGTAACAATATTGCCAGATTAAAAAGCACTATGTTGGCCTAAGATGATGCATTTGTTTCATTTGTACAATGTTTAGTCAAGGTTCAAGACCATATGCTCCTCTTTGCTTCTTTCTTTTACTTATTATGTTTATGTTTTTCATTAGTAAGATGGGTGCTGATGACTTAGCTCCTCTTATTCTCCTGTAAAAATGCAAAGTCAAATAGGAGTGAAAGTCGCAATTTTTTTAAGTGAGGGGGTCTGGTCCCCTGGTTCCTCGGAAACAAAAGGATTACATGATCTGTTGAGGAGTAAACTACGTGTAAAGTGTTGATCAGCATGCATCACTATGATTGTAAAAAATGTTCAGTCCTGAATAGCCTATTAGTAAGTCCACAGATCTTCAGATATCCATCAGATATATTATACCTTGGTTGAGTATACAGAGCAGTCATTTGACTCATTAAGTCATTATCGGATCTTTTTCCTCATATAATCAGAATCCAGAACCTACTAGATAACCATTGTTGGCTACCAACACCGGAAATTTAACTACATGCATCTTACAGCTTCAAGACTCATTTTAAACTTTATAAGCCGGCATCTATAACAGAGAATACTCACAAAAATATTTATGCATGTTGGCAAGTTGTTCACATGAGAAAGGAACTAATGGGCAAGTTATATACATGAGAAAAAAAACCAACCTGAATGTCAAACTCTATGTCGAGTGGTAAGGGCCCTTTACTAATAATATATCTTTGAAATTGTAGCAAAAACTTGTCGAGCTTTCTTTTTGAAGAGCCTTTATTGAAATAGTGGCCACAAGTCTGCAAAAGTGTAATGATCAATCTGATCCTGAAGCAATCTTCTGGTGGATCCAACACATCTTGCTGCACAAGAAAAAAAAGGGAAAGATATTCAGCTCAACATAAACACACTTTGATTGATCCTTCTCAAACATAGGTTTGCAATGAGTTTTAAAAGGGATAGAGAGAAAAAATAAAAGTTAATGTCATCTAACTTTTTGGCGAATACTTATCCCCGCACAAGAAATAAGCTTACTATGTTTTATATAGTTGGAAGTTTGTATATAAAATTTTGAACACAGAAATACAGCTAGTATGTACAAGAATGCTAATGCCAGAAGCAGAAACCCGACTATCTTTTGATATAATTGGTTTAACTCCTGGTCTCTGCCAAGCAAAGAAAAGGGATCAGGTTAATCGACAGTGTTCTCATATATAGCAAAACCCAATAATTTTGAACACTTCTAGAAACATGTAAAATTATTGTCAGAATTGCCGAAGTATTAAACAAGCCAGCATCTGAAGCACACAACATAAGCTAACATATCGACGATGATGAAGAATAGTAAAGGTTTCCAAGCTTTGCTAAATGATGTATTTGCTTACCTCAGGAGTTCCATGACCAAACACAATGATAAGGCACAGTGTCTCGAATACAACTGATGAATCAATATGCTTGTAGCTGTATAGCTCTCCAAGGAATCGCATGTGGGCGAGGCGCTTTTGTTGCATTCCATAGTCATTCAACTCCAGCCCAACCCTTATCTCTTCTAAAACCTAAATCAAAATAGACCAAAAAAATTAAATCACTTAAATCTCTAGTTGCAAGTGCTCCAATTTTTTTCTTTAAAAAACATTTTTCTTCATCAATCAATAGGTAACTTTGCATGCCATTGCCACGTACGAGTTTGAGTTCCTAAGTGTATGCTTGCGTAATAAAAGTAATTATCCCAATCAGAAACTTCCTTAGAGATTGAAAAAACATCATGGTTTTAGGACTCAACAGAAGGAACTAACCTCATCTACCACTTCGACAGCAAATTCATCATGATAGCGACTAAGCCCAGCAGTCAGAAGAGCAATCAGATGAACTTGGCTGTACTTTCCCTTGTGAACCTTTAGAAAGCACTTTATAAGGTACTGCTGACACTCTGCCCAAGGTAGCTTACGTAATTGGCGAAGAACATGTTCAGTGCTTGATTTGTCAAGATCTGAGAAAAGCATCTTCCTTATGTACTGCGCAAGGAGAAAAAAGGAATAATTGTTCAGTATTACACTATGTAGATTAGCTAAATGAAAATGATCAGAGGAACAAAAGAGATCAGAGAATAAATGGATATCTTACTTGATGAAGAGGTGGCCGGACTTTTGAAACTCGGGCAGATCTTTCCGGCGGTTTACAAAGGTAGTAGGCATTTTCCACAAGTGTACTGTGGCGTGGATCCAAATTCTTGACATTTTTTAATCGCATCAGTATCTCCAACATGTTAGCCATGCGAATTGTAGTTTCAGGTGACCGATACAAAAAGCGACCGCAAGTCTCAAGAAGGTTGCAGGCCACATCAATGTTATGATGACTGAAATCATCTAGGCAGGCCTGCAAAATATAAACAATATGCCTTCCCTAAGCAACAGATGGAAATGCAAGAACTAACTCCATGCATAAGACATGCATACCTTCAAACAGCTGAAAACAAGAGCTGCAGATGCAATTTTGAATTTGCACAACTCCCCAATAAATCTTATGTTTTTTATTTTTGTTTCAATGTTGATCTGATCCTGAAAAGGAAACAGAACAGAGAAGAATAGTTAATTACAATAAATACATAAACTTATGTGGATAAAAAGAATCCCTGCCTCCCTCCACTTAAACTCCAAATATCCAACTCCTACTTTGGAGGATGTGGCAAAAGTGCTGGAGATGTTCATTTCATGAATTTATTGTTCACATTGATGTTAATAGCTTACCTTAGATTTTAGAGCTAATGATAAATAACAGATATTGTTAAGGACAAAATGAGAATTTGTTATGGAACTGAGCACTTGCAAGGCAAAGGAACAAAGCGTTAAAATGAGCATACCTTCTTATTTATTAAAAAGTTGAACTCCTCTTCAAGCATAGAGAGAAGCATGCTTGGGACATCTTTCATGCATGTTGACAATGTGGCAACCAACCGAGAATAGTAAGGTAAAAGTTCCAATGAAATCCTTGGGACATTGAATAAGGCCCGCACAAGTTTCTTTCGACTTGCTTTGGAATTTAGGTAGCAAAAGTCAACCTGGAGAAATACAAAGTAGCTTTAGAATGATAATCCGCTTGGATGTAAAGAAAATAGACAATACAACATGAGCTAATACCGTCAATTGATCAATAAGATCACGGCTAACACATCCTGGCAGCCTCTGTAGCAGGTTATCCAAACTTGCACCGTCCAAGGCTCTTACTTTTTCTTTCTCTTTCTCTTTCTCTCTTTCAGTTTTTCTGTCCAGATCCTTCTCTTTGGATTTATCTTTTTCTGCATCTTTTCCCTTATCTTTATCTTTGTCTTCACTATCCTTGGCTCCATCATCTGCCTTTCCATCCAGTTGATGTTCAGTGCCAGAAGAAGTTTGAGCATTATCATGCACTTCAATATCTTGTTCTGTGCCGGATTCCTTCAACACAAAATTCATATAATGGTTTAGTGCCAAACCCAAAAGAAAATAAAAGGAAAACATCCTAAGTGAATGCATATTTAAAAAAAGGAGTAAAGACATTTCTCCTTCCTTCTCTCTCACACACGGACAGAGAAAAGGTACATAAACAACATTGTTGATGTCAGATATAAACAATGTATTGAAACATGTTATCAATATATAATTTAATAATGAAATGGAACACGTAGGGGCCGAACACATTCATGAGATTATGTTCTGTGAACCATCTCCATGGGTAAAGATTCAGATCACATATCTGGTAAGCGTAATTTGGGAGCTAAAACTACACAAAAATATTTGTTGTGAAGGCAAACTACCATATGTTGTTCATATTTAAACAGTTTTTAGATACATCTGAAAAGGCCAGGATTTTGCTATCCAGAAGCAGGAGACACTCTGGATTTCACCCCAAAAAAACTCTATAAAGGAAAAAGATCAGTGCTGAAATGTTGCAAACAAGCATATAGTCACGAGTGACATCTAATAATCCAGTTTACAAAGACAGTTACTATAGAACCTTCTCAGCCACTAGTAACATGAACTTCCAGAATGTACTACTTTTGAGATATCAGATTCTTACACTAGATTGTTCGCGGCCCTTAGCGTGTTGCTCGTTCAACTTTGGTTCAGCCTCTCCCAATAACACAGCGGGCACAAATGCTCTGCTCAAAAAAGTAGCTTGCATAGTTTCAGAAGAATAATCAAGTAGCATAGTTGATGTAGTTCCACAGCAAGCTAGTTAGTGAAGCAAGGTATTTGTGATAGTGTGAAGAGAAACCTGAGATCAGGTAAAGATTCGTAAAAAGCCTTGGTATCATCATCATCCCAAATAGGTTCCAGTGCAGATGGTTCCTTTCCAGAAGATGGGGTGACATCAGTTCCTGTAGTAACCCTTGTTGTATTTCCGTCATCTGGCATCACTGGAGGCTGCATGTCAAGAGCTTCAGCTAACCTGCAAAAGAAAAAGTTAAAGATTGTCAAGAATCATACTACATACATATGATCTAATGATTAACATTGACACGTTAAAAGAGAAGCATCAGCAAATACTCAAGTCATGGCAAAGATTATCTTTTCGAGAGGTGCTTCTATGCTCTTCCTTTTAAAAGTTGCACAACTATTAAAGCATGAATGAATGGTAGATGGTGATTACTTACCTCTTCGCTTGCTTCAAGATTTGTGCAACTTGTACTAGAAAGAAAAACATAGAAGCACTCTTTTCCTTTCTAACAAAATTTAAGATGGTAAAATTAACTAAACATCTCGGTCTTTTGAAATGCTGAACATGTAAGCAATTATTAGGCTTAAAATGGTTGAAATAATGTGTTTTAAGTTTGCTTAATATTTGTTATCAGGTCTTCACCTTAGCAAGAGATAGGAAGGAAATATTGTTTGAAGTTTAACAAAGAAAACAATAGTACAGATCATTAACTAAAAAAAATCCTCTCAGCTGAACTAGTGCATTCTTGCCTTCTTGGTTATCAACTGTGATGGAAATCAACACTATGCACGCCCACCATTTCTAGCAAATTTGCGTAAACCCTCTATTTTAAGCACCAAACCCAAAAAGGATCTCCAAAAAAGGAAGGGAATCTCTTGGGTGATCTAAAGCATTGTAGAATTACATGTGTTAACTAAACAAGTACTCGGATTAAAATTTGAAGCTTGGAGTACATAGTTAATTGAGAGGTGTCTTTCCCCCCTTTCAATTTATTTTGTGGCAATTTATTATTTTTCTTCCTCCTCGCATTGAGGCTGAAACTTTACACAATGGTGCATCAGTATTTTGTCTGTCCTATCTGTTTTTTACAGAAATTTTGTCATATTCTTTTTGTGAGTGAGTGCACTCTTGCAGTAACGTGCAGAGGTTGATTTCGATTTCATCTTCTTCTTTTCTTTTCTTTTTTTTTTTTTTTTGGGGGGGGGGGGGGGGGGGGGGATGAGAGGTAAGAACCCAATGATGACATGGTACTGCTGCAAACAACAAATTCATCTGGTAAATTACAGGGGTCAAGCATGTGCTGCCGTGTTATGCAACCATAAGTTCCCTAACGGAAGACCAGATGCCACATAGTTCAATCTACAAATAACAGAACTAGATAAATGGCAGCTTACGCTGCTAGGAAACAATACACAAACAAATTAAAAATGACATAATCAAATAGATACTCACGAGGATACACCACGCAGTAACTGATCAAAAGACTTCCGGAGTTTCTCATACGAGGCTGCATTCTCATCGCTTAGTTCGCCTTTCGCACTTAAAGCTTTTGCATTCTCTGCCTCCATCAGACGAAGAGACTGGACATAGTGGATAGTTCAGGTGCACGCATAAAGATAATGGAGGAAAGTCAAATGATGACAAATAAGAGAGTCCAAACTAATAAAGAAAAAGAGTGTTAGTTACCGCATGTTCTGATTGTAGTAGTTCAGCTACAGCGTCATAGTAAGAGTTCAAGGCTTTCTTGAAGAACTTCTTCCGATCAGCAGTGACATTTAGGTCCTTAAAGAACTGTATTCATTCAAATTTTTATTGGTCAGTAACTCATCTCAGTATGGACATTCAAAAATACCAGTCTTCTGACCAATGTACTAGGTGGTATATACAGTGCAGACATGCTGTAATGGTAGTGGTAGACTCCTGAGAATACTCAGAATAGTATACAAAACAGTACAGGATGGTGGGAGTGGTATCATAAATCACAATCATGATTTTATGCATGCAGGTCCCTCCCATGCTTAGGCCATAGTGTAAATTGTGCATCAACAACTCAATGACACTTCCTGAACTGAAGTTTTCAAAATATTTTTTGTGCAAATCCAAACCTTATTGGTCCACTCTGCCCTTACCCTTAGTGGGAGACTAATCAAATTCAGTATTCTCTAGTAATTTTTAAAGTCTGCAAAAGGTATGTGCACTTATTCAGGAACAAAAAGATAACTTTGGGGCTCAAGGATGCGCATTGAATTAAGTAAGAGCAGCTAGCTCTACTTAATGCAGTTGAATGTGATTGTCATTTTTCTTCTTAGACCATTTGATAACTTAATAAATGATGTTGGTACATAAAATTCCCTTACCTCATCATAAGCTTCCTCACCATGAGATTGTAACCCTATGAAAAACCTCCCTTGACGAACAAAGGTAGAGAGAAGAGACAAATTTGTCTGAGTTGCTTCCCGGTCCTTCAAATGCTCAAGTGATGCAAGATCTTTTATAATGTTTACAAATATACTAGCATCTTCAACAATTCCAACAAAATACAGTTCAATCAGAAGTTTCAGTGTGCTTCTCTTCTTCATAGCTCTTGAGTTTTTGTCTGCATCCAAATCATCTCCAGATTTACCAGGAAAGAATACCTTCAGTAGACCTTGTATAAGACAAGGTGAGAAGTCCTTGTATCTTTGATGAAGCAGCGAACAAACCTACATTACATTACTGCAAGAGTTATTACACTACATAAATCCATATAAGCTGATGCATTTGGATGTTCACATCTTTATCATCACCTAAACCTCAATCTGCAAAGTGAAGTAATGAAGCCATCTAACAGCATGATGCTAATAAGTCCAAATAAAATAATTGACTATGTAACAGCACAAAGTGTAAAGGCTGTCACTCAGGCAGGGAATATGCTTCATTCTGTAACCCAGAAACTTGAAAATTCAAATAGACACGTGCAACGATGCAATGAACAAAAGGGTTTGCTCAAGTACAGGGGAGGGCACTAAAGCAATAACATGGTGAACATGCCTATGAGATATGGGCAAATTCGCACATATACTAAGAAAATGCAAGTACTATTGTCAATTACCTGAACAGCAGCTTGTATATCAGCAGAACGAAGTTTGGCCTCACAAATATAAGAAACTGCTTCGCTGACAAATTTGCTCAAGTTCACACTTTTCAACTCATCCATTAACCCATCCCTTTGTTCATCATTTATTGTTTTTAGTTTCTTTATAACTGTTGTATTTCGCTTAATACTGGAGTCAAGAGTCCTCAGGTGGTTTGCATCTGAAATTAGTGGACCGTCACATCATAATGATGCTACAAAAAATGTGCATGACTTATTGAGATCAGAAATTGTCCACTCAACAATTGAAACATTAATCATCCGTTAAAATGCAAACGAACCAAGAATTACAAAATGAATGAAATTAAGTTAAAAAAGACAAATGACTAAAGAAGAAAATGAAGCCATTGAGTAATGCATCAGTGCATTTCCATTTCTAAGACTCAAAAACATGTGTATGAGCCACATAAATTCATGGATGCCTCATCCAGCATACTGAATTATAAGTTGTCAAGAAAATTTAAAGATGAACAAAATTACTATGTGAAAATATGGGAACATCTAAGCTAATAGATAAAATTTAATTACATAAGTTGTTCAGTAATGACTAACGAGTAGCCAGAATGAGGGAAAAGCCTCCTTATTCAACATAGCTGGAAGCCCAGAACTCCAAAATATCAGAAATTTCAATGTACATCTTGTAGAGAGCTAACATAGTTGGTCTGTTCACCCTCAATCAGTTACATTTCTTAATTTATTTGTGTACCACCTGCAGTTTTCATAAATACTTGCAGTTGCATTGAATGTAAATTCCCTCCATCCGTCCTACCATGCTCATATAGTCATATGTCTTTGCAATTGTATTCAACATCCTCATCCCATCCACCCTCAGTGTGTGCATGAAATGATCCTTAAAACATCTCAATGGCCGAAATTATCAACAAAAAGGTTCATTGACAGTTTGCAGTTGCTGTGTTGCGTTGTTGAATCTAGTTAGTTACAGGAATCTCAGTATTTAGTAATTGCGATAAGACTTTGCTGTTGTGGATCTAAAGAAGATGCTTTAAACTAATTGCTATCCAAAAGTAGAAAAATCTAAGTTGTCTTGAAAAGCCAACACAGTGCCAAACAGAGCCTCAGTTTATTGAACTAGAGTTCTGAACACTACTACATAGGGGAAATATAATTGGTACAGCGTTGGTCTACCAAATGAAAAAAATTTGAACGCAAAATGAAGATAATAGCAAGTAACCCCTAGTACTGTCTGCAAAATCTGGACTAACAATTCATGCATCTTGATAATATTGTTTCTTTATCACAGAAACTAGTTATCCACCTAACAAGAATAAAAGCCAAGATTTTTGCTAACGCTTCATTTGATTTGTTTTTTGTGCAAGTGTAAATGATGCACATGCTGTACATCAATACTTTAAGCATACGAGTTTCCGAAATTTTCATCATGATTTCTATGCAACAGTCATTACTAAAATAAAATAACTACCGGGCCTTTCAGGGTTTAGGTTGCTCCGGCGGAGGGCAGTCTTTTGGTCAATAAGTTTTTTGTATTCTTCAAGACGGGCCTCCTGCATACAGCCGAAATTTAGAATCAGTGAGCAGGATTCTGAACTTGAAATGCTACAAAACTCTGATAACCAATGTAAACAGTCATTTATGAGTTATGAGCCTTCAAATAAGATCTGCCACTAAACCCTAGGAACAGAAAATGAATCCACTTGAGCTGTAGTCAAGAGTCCAGTTATAAGCAACGACCTCAAGTTATACAAACTAGAAGTCTAGAAACCAATTAGGAGCAAGGAAACAAATTCACAGTAACATGTAAAATGTGGTTCACTGTGTCCGTATCTTGTTGTGTCCCTCTGTCTTTTTCATTATTCGTGCAACCTTGGTCGTAACTTGAAAAAATTATCAGTGCATATGTGGCTATCAAGGTGAAAATTGGCAGGCAAGGAATGCAAAGTTTCACAGCATTTTCGTTTGAAGCTCACATGTCCCACTATCATAGCAGGCCTAGCACACACCCAACCAATTCTAACCATGCCAAATTAAGAACCTCAACCTTCTCCCTCATTAAACCGCAGCCCAACCAGTGCCAAGTTTGCCAATGGAATAAGATTCCGCTAGAATAATGGTCAATACTGTCAGGTGGACAAAATGGAGCAAAAGACAGAAAAGATAGCCATTGGCTTAATAAGTTTGCAACATCAGTAAATAACTAAATATCAGCCAAAACCACCACGCTAGCGTGAAACTAGCAAATTACCCATTCCATATAATTACTAGAGGTGTATCAGAATTACCTCGTCGTCCGGTTTGCTTTGGCGTGCCTCGTCATCTTGCTTGGTGTCTGTGCGATTCTCGCTCTGAGTGTTCTCCATTTGATCCAACAAAGTTTAAACCAGATATAGCCTATGGAAAGTAGACAGATACTGTCGATTTAGACGAAGAAATGATGGAAACGCCGGCCCAAAGATAAAACCACTAGGGATCTGGAGCTAAGCGGCCAGGCAGAGCAACATCACCGCAGCGCAAAGTTCAAGAAACTGACAAAATAAGAAGTCCGAAAAAACGCAGAGGGGTCTCGGATCGGGCAGGGACGGAGGTGACGGCGGACGGCCGCGCCAAAATTCGCGCCGCCACCTCGGCCCGCAAGACCTAGCGAGACCGGCGCGCAACTGGGAGGGGGCAAGCGGTTGACGAGCGCGCAGGCTCGGTCGGCGTGGAGCACGCACGGAGGGTTTGGGTTTGGGGAAGACGAGGAGGGGGTCAGGAGCTGGAGGACTCGGGAGACAACGGGGCACAAGGGATGCTATGGCTTACATGGGCTTTGTGGGCTTTCATTTGAGAAAAGAAAGCACTAACGGGCCGGATCGTGGGTGTTATGGGCTTTCAGCTGGGCGTCGCACTATGCTATCGTGGCCCACGACACGCCAGGCTAGGCCGAGCGAACTTAGGAATATCGTAGATGCATGGGACTACTTTGGATTTGTATTTGCTGTACGGGTTTGCAAGTTCTGACCAGCAGAAAAACTGTGGTACATTATTCTTGCAAAGCAACCTGCAGGAGTCACATGAATCTTCTCGCTTAAAAACTTGATTCGTCCACAATTGGATCTATCTGCAAGTACCCTTTACGACGTTTGTCAACATATTGCTTGCATTGATGGACAAGTAAATATCATTGGCCGGCCGGCTTGACAATCGATATCAAACAAGCTTAAATTTTCCCAAAGCACAGATTATCCAGGTTGTGTTTGCCAAGTTTATTACAAAATCCAGCTCAGTCGCATGGAGCGAGACACCACTCTGCTCACTACTTACCACGTGCTCGCACGAGATCGAGCGATCGCCTGGTATGTTTGCACGACAACACGGACGAACGTGACGAGGACAAGATTTTCTCACACTGATTGACGTGTGTGCACGTACACATCGAAAGGGTAAATGCCCAGCTTTCACTTATCCGGACATCCCAGAGAGGCTGCATCTTCTGAACAAGCTGAAGAAACTGGGAGCACAAAACAGAGACCAACCCCTGTTCACAGTTCACTCTTCTTAGATCCAACACGACAGCAAGACTAAACAAAAATAAAAGGCGCAAGTGAAAAGCGACGTGACACGCCCGAATCCTCCTGCTACTATTCCAAGTCTCGGAGATGAGCAGTGAAGCTGCATGCAATGCGTGGTGGCGCCGCCGCCGATGCTCATCGGAGCACGCGGCCGAACAGCCGCGACACGTCGGATGGGCGGACGGGCTTCACCAAGAAATCTTCCGCGCCTTCCTCCAAGCATCTGATTAATCAGACAGCGGGAAAAAAACAGGGGTTAGCGTGCGGTTCTCTACAATGGAACACAAACACATCAACGTCAGATTTGGACCTGCTGATTCTTGTTGGCACGTTCTCCGAGGACATGATCACAACGGGGATCTGCTTCAGTTCGGATGACTCCTGCATTTTGTGTCGCCGTAAATTTAAACCTCTGAATCGAAGCAGCAGGTTTGTCCAAAATGATATGCCATTGGAGTGCAAGGCATATATATATGTACCTTGACCTTCTTTAGGAGCTCGTATCCCGTCATCTCCGGCATCCAGTAATCCGTAATTATCATGCTCACGTTGGGCTCCTGGCAACCCAAGAACAAATATCAGAAAACGTTAGTACTCACATACAAATAATAACGACAAAAGATTGCCAAAAAAAAAATACGTAAGAAATATTGGCGCCGTACCGAGCCTAGCAGTTCCAGGGCCCTCTTCCCACTGTCCACAGCCGTCACTGCACACAAAAGCAAGAGAAGCCACGCGCTCATCAGTCACCACTTCTCATGTCGATCTTAAGAACAGGCGCGCCCATGCATGCGAACACGTAGTAGATGCAACCACGCACCACGAAACCGAGAGCTCCGGAGGATGCCGGCAATGACGGCGCGGTCGACCGAGCTATCGTCCACCGCCAGGACGTGCGGCGGCGCTACGCCGCCCGCCGCCGCCACGCCTCCGACGCCGCTCGACATCTCAAGTTCGTAGAACTAGGGAGACGCGGCGATGCAGGTCCAGAAATCGTGTGTGGTAATATGGTATCAGCAGGACACAAGTCGCTCTCGCCACAACCATCTATCTCGATCAGGGTGGCGCATATATACATGTTATATCAGGGGAGAAACGGAAGGTAGCAGTATCAAGAGATCCTAGTGCAGCACTGCAGCTGTGCAGGGATCGGAGTGGATCCACAAGATCTCGATACGGAGGGATGCACACGTGCCGCATGCATGTACTCGCGCGTGCGGCGATCAAGTAAAGCAGAAGAAATCTTTTGTTGCTGCAAACAGAAGAGAATAGGAGTCAGGTATTTACTCCTTCCGGCCTGTCACAGCCGAGGACCGAGATCTTCCCTCTTAAATTCTCGAGTCCCTCTGTTGCGTCTATGATCTTATCAGCGATTCAGCTTAATTAGCTAGCTAGCTAGCCAGCTCTGTAATATTCGTATTTGCATGTGCCATAAGAAGTTAATTTTACTCAGTTGGCATGCAGTGTATGCATCTGTCCTAGCTTGGGCATTAGAAAACCGAGAGAGCCATCCTTGGTTGTCGCCAACTCGTGCATTGACAAAACGGCCACCATATCGGCGTAATGGCATGGCGCTGCCCCTTGTTTGTGCATGCACAGATTTTCGCGAGAGATTGTTAAGAGCAACCGTGAGCAGACGAAGGACGAACAGCCAGATGCATGCATGCACGCACACCGTGTCATGAAAAATTGGATCCCTACCGATTAATCTCCACATGGACCGAACGAAACTCTTGTGCCTGCGATTTCGTCGTACGTGCATGGCCAACGGCACGCAGAATCCACCGAGCAAGTACACGTATGAATGGAACACACTGGGGCGGATTAAAGGAGTCAAATCTGTGTACAGTGAACACGTGTCTGCCTTGACAAAAGCATTTCAATGGGCAGCAGTGGAATGAATGGATCGGCCTCTAGTTGTAGTCTTGTAGAGCTTTGACGTTTGAGGTCTGGGCGACTGGAATGCAGGAGGAGTACTGGGAGTTGGCTGATCGACTTGATGGCGTTGTAGCTTCCAAGGGAGATTGGTGCCCAGCGTAGGCTAGGAGCAAATCTTTTGGACGCAGACATGCAAGCGCATGCAGCGAGCACTGTTACTGTAGCAAATCTACAGCGACGGGGAGCAGACTGTCTGTCCAGCTAGGATCAGTGGTGAGTTAAGAATCCGAGTATCTGCCTCTCGGCTGCCTGACAACACGCAAGATATCTACGTAGCAGGCATCAGAGTATCGATCGATCACCCGTGTCAGGCATTGGGCACCCAAAATAACACGGATGCTTCAGGCGTCAGCCACAGTTTATTGGCCGGTTGGTGCCGGCCGGACTCAGTCTCACACGCGGCTGCGGCCCGGTCTGGCGGCAGAAACAGGAGGAGGAAGGATGGCAGAGCAAACGAGGATGACCAGATGCAAATGGGTCGGGCCGGGCCAAGCCATCCTAGTTTACTTTCCTTAGCGTTGCTAATGTAAGGTCCATGAATATAGAATAGCCACGAATTAGGTGGAATGGGTCGGGTCAGCTCACTTGCATCCGTGACCATGGTGAGGGAAAGAGAGGACTAGATTTTTTCAAAAAAAAAAAAAAACATGAATTAAAATGGTAGATAGCATAGTGACTTGCCCTGGTGCGTTTATTTTTTATTGACACGTACATAGGACAACGTATGCCACAGCTTGTTATTTACTGTGGCAAATTTGCTTGGACAAAGTGTACTGATATTTGTCATTTATCGTGGAAAGTTTTATTGGACAAAGTATACTGCAATTTATCCAAGAATTGTTTTCTTATGGGGTCAGGAGTTGCTACATCGACTCTTGCAAGTTTGCAAATATTTTATTTTTCTCTCTAGTTTGCCATTCTAGCGTCACATTTTAACAAAGAAGACACAATAAAACGCTCTGTAAAATCATGCGAATAAATCGCCTCTAGTGCACAAATAAACTGCATGTGGCCTTTTTTAGCTTTTTTACAATATACTAAATTGTCGGCGTTTGGGAAACAGATCCCCACCGAGCTTACTTGCTGAACGAGGGATCAACACATACCCCTTTTTCGGTGAAGGATTTGCGTCTGAAGAATGCTCGAAAGGCCCAGGATACACGGAAGGTGGACAGGAGTTTATACTGGTTCGGACCTCCCACATTGGAGATAATAGCCCTGCTCCAGTGGTTTTGCTATTGGTCGTGAACTCTTATATGTGTATATGTGTATCTTGCTTTCTGTTTTTTGTCAGTGTGTTCTCGTGTGCCCGCCTTATCAGTTTATCCAGGGATACTTATAGCTTACAAAATATCTATCATAACTGCAACCGAATAATGCGCACTTTACTGCATTAACCGTGGCTGCAACGGAAGCCTTGATTCTCACCACGTTCCCGTCATGGGCGGACGGCCCCAGATCGTGGCGTAATTATTGCTATTTAGACGCTATGGGTCGAACATGATCTTGCAATCATGTTGGAGGAGTTCCCTGGCTCTACCGGATGTTTCCGAGCTCACATGTTCGCATGCGAGCAGATCAACCGGCTAGATTATGGTCCTCCTTGGGGACATCATCCAAGGATATGCATGGCCAGTCGAAACTGGCTGCCGAGGTACAACAGTCCTTATGGAGATTAACCAATCCACGACATAAATTTAATATAAACCCTTCATTCTTTTCGATCTAATGGATCAAATTAGCTAATATTTATTTAGACTTACTTCGGTAGTAGAGTAGCAGGAATACTCTTAACAAATCAATGGCTATATCTAATTTCCACTACACACCATAAACTACCGGCTTCGATCGCCGGCTTCTCTGTCATCAGTTCACCAACTTCCTTGACCTTTCGGCACTGGGCAGGCGTCAATCCCCATACATGGTCTTACGACTTTGCGGAGACAGGGGCGGAGGACCACGTATGGCGGGGTATGGCACCTGCCATACCTGTCCTGCCACGTGTATCCTTAGTACTTTTAACATATGTCCTGCCACGTGTATCTTTGATACATAGAAATAATGATTTCGTCGTACTAGAATTTTTTTCCGTCCTTCGCACGCTACTGTGTGGAGACCTGTATTTTTTATAAACATCGCCCGGGCCTGGTCAACTCACGCATCTAAGACGGTAGCAAGTATCAACTCACGCATATTCTAATTCCAAATTACTGGACGTGTAACAAAATTTGCTACGATTATAATGGTAACTTGCTAACGCGAAGCGACTTGGTCCATCGGTATCGACATGAAGGGCACTCCTATATCTTTCAATGTAGACACTGGACATGTCGAAAATTTGCATGGGAAAAAAAGTTCGCTGGCGACTAGATATGTGACAGTTCACGAGTGTAACCTGATAGAATTCTCGTAGCGCTGTCGCCGTCCAAGGTGGTCTGGAGAACAGGGTAAAAGTTCTCAGTCGAATCGTGATGACCCCGGCGACGACCGTAACATCTGATGGGACTAGTGCCCCTGGACTTCCTTCCATTGAGAGTTTTGAGACTCGGGGATCAGTGGCAGTACAGCGTTCCAACACCAAAACCAATACAGAAACTTAGCAACACCAATTAGCATGAGCTCCGTCACGGCGATACCAATAAGCATGTCGCTCCTCCTGATGTGCTTGGGAGCTCTGCTGCGAGCGACCGGAGCTTCTGGAGTTGCCGGAGGGATCATGCATCTACCTTCCGGCGACTCACTGGCTCACTGCCCCTCCAGCTGCGGGGGCGCCAAATTCCTATATCCCTTCGGGATAGGCCCTGGTTGCTTCCGGCAAGGCTTCGAGCTTACCTGCGACAACACCACTCAGCCTCCAAGACTCTTCTGGGGCAATAGTACTACTCAGATCCTCGGCACAGATGGGACAGATCATTACTTTGCTTATGCCTCCATTGGCTTCAACATCACCATGGCAGCAGGTACGAATACCTACAACATGTCCTGGGAGCCCCCTGAAAAGGGCTTTACCATCGATTCTGACAACCAGTTCTACGTTGTTGGCTGTGATGTCGAGGCAACCCTGTTCGATACAGATACGAACCTGACCATCGGTTCTTGCATGAGTACGTGCAAAGGCGACAGAGTGATCATGGAGAAGGAACTAGCCGTAGTTGGGCACTGCAATGGGTTGGGCTGCTGCAGCATTGGCTTGCCAGAATACATGCGAGGCTTTCAGTTCACACTGGCACGGAGAGGTGGCATCACAGCACGATCGGATGCAGCGCCCTCCACGGTCAAGGTGTTCTTAACAGACGAAGACCTTTACTCAAGCTGGATAAACGAGAGTAGTATTCATACGAGTCTTGAGGTCTTAGTCACGTAAAACGCTCAAACACAGCCTAAAACGCTCAATAAAATCATGCGAATAAATCACCTCTAGTGCATAAATAAATCGTCTCTGCATGCGGCCTTTTTTAGCTCTTTTACTGTACACTAAATTCAATATAAATCATTCATTATTTTCGATCTAATAGATCAAATTAGCTAGTATTTATTTATGTTTACTTCGGTAGTAGAGTAGTAGGAATACTCTTAACAAATTAACGGCTAGATCTAATATTAATATTAACTAGCCTTATAAGGCCTAGAATTGGAGGCCAACCATGGTGCCACCTCACCCCCTTTGGCAATTTGCAAAAAAACCCTTCCTTTTCATTTAATTACGGATAGATCCTTACAAATTACAGATAAGTCCTTCGCGATTTTTTATGAGAGCAAGAAAATCGTTTCTAAATTGCGTTTAGATCCCTGGTTTGTTACTTTACGGAAAACCCTCCCGCTAAATACAAATCTCGAACGAGCTCTTTTCTAATTTTTTGAGATAGCGAATGTGTCCAAAAAATAACAAACAGGTCCTCGTTTCTTACGTTCAAGTCCTTTCTCCGTTTTTCCCGAAAAAATGTTTTCGTCAAGTAAATTTGTGTACAACTATATCTCTAGACTTTTTTCTCCAACTCGATTTTTTTTCTCCAACTCGATCTCTGATATCTATATTTCTTTCCCCAACTCGATCTCTAATTTTTTTCGAAACATGTATTATTACTCGGTGAACGCGTAGAGCGTTAAACTTGACAAACGAAGGTTAACATCTCGAATATTTTTCGGAATATGTATTACCCGGTTAACGTATAGGGTGTTAAACTCGGTATTTATAGTTTTTTTTGCAACTCGATCTCTATTATTTTTCAAAACATGTATTATTACCCGGTGAACGCATAGGGTGTTAAACTCGGCGTCTATAATTTTTTTGGCAACTCGAAATCTAATATTTTCTGAGACGATCTCTAATATTTTCCAGAACATGTATTATTACCCAGTTAACGCTTGGGGTGTTAAACTCAGCATCTAAATTTTTTTTTGCAGCTCGATCTCTAATATTTTTCAAAATATGTATCATTACCCGGTGAACGCATAGGATGTTAAACTCAGCGTCTAATCTTTAGACTTTTTCCTCCAACTCGATTTCTAATGTTTTTCGAAGCATATATTATTACTCGGTGAACGCATAGAGTGTTAAACTCGACAAGAGAAAATTGGCATCTCTTATATTTTTCGGAACATGTATTACTCAGTTAACACATAGGGTGTTAAACTCGGCATCTATAATTTTTTTTGCAACTCGATCTCTTATATTTTCTAAAACATGTATTATTACCCAGTGAACGCATAGGGTGTTAAACTCGGCATCTATAATTTAATTGGCAACTCGAAATCTAATATTGTCCAGAACGATCTCTAATATTTTCCATAACGTGTATTATTACCCGATGAACGCATAGGGTGTTAAACCCGGCATCTAATTTTTTTTTTGCATCTCGATCTCTAAGGGCCTGTTTGGCAACAAGGTTTTTTCCTAGTTTCAAGACAAAACCATGGTTTTGGAGGAAAAACTCTGTTTTAGAAACCAATAGGTGTTTGGTAGCCTTTCAAAAAACTCTGTTTTAAAAACCATGGCTTTTTCTCTGTTTTAGAAACTTTGGTCTTGGGCAAAATTTTCTGAGTGCTAGTGTCAAAACAACTCTTGTTCCAAGACTTTGTCAACCAAAAACTTTGTAGCCAAACAGTTGGGAGTTCCAAGAAAAACCATAGTTTCAATGGGGTTTGGTAAAATAATGGTTTTTATGTCATGACAATTTCTAAACCATAGTTTTGCAAAACCTTGTTGCCAAACAGGCCCTAATGTTTTCCAAAACATGTATTATTACCCGTTGAACGCATAGGGTGTTAAACTCGGCGTCTATAGTTTTTTTTGCAACTCGAAGTCTAATATTTTTCGAAACATGTATTTTTTTTTTCTTCCAAAAAGGCCCGTTGTTTCGCAGATTCGTCGACGTTTCTTACCTAGCGTATTTTTTCCCAAAAAATACTAAAGCGAACAAAAAAACGCTTGGATATTCTTGCCTTTTTTCAGAAATAAAAACTTGGATCAAATTTCGCACGGCGCGGCGGAGCGCAAATCTTACTAGTTTCTACTACACACTATATACTACCGGTATAATGCACGTAAAATTTCTCTCTTTTTTTCGCAGTTGTACTCATACTTCTTTGATTGAGACTCTAACTGTCAACAATGGTGGGCGTGACTTTTTCGCTATTGAATGTCCGTTGATTGTTTACCATAGAGCATCTGATGGGACGGCCGATGGATTAGTCAATGGAGCACTCGTTAAGACGTTAACTGAAGCGATGCTACCGCGGATATCTCTCCGTCAGGCGGCAGTGCAGCGTTGAACTCCAGCGCCAAAACTAACACAGAAACTAACTTAGCATTAGCAACACAGGCACACAGCCATGAGCTCCGTCACGGCGATACCAATTAGCATGTCGCTCCTCCTGATGTGCTTGGGAGCTCTGCTGCGAGCGACCGGAGCTTCTGGAGTTGCCGGAGGGATCATGCATCTACCTTCCGGCGACTCACTGGCTCACTGCCCCTCCAGCTGCGGGGGCGCCAAATTCCTATATCCCTTCGGGATAGGCCCTGGTTGCTTCCGGCAAGGCTTCGAGCTTACCTGCGACAACACCACTCAGCCTCCAAGACTCTTCTGGGGCAATAGTACTACTCAGATCCTTGGCACAGATGGGACAGATCATTACTTTGCTTATGCCTCCATTGGCTTCAACATCACCATGGCAGCAGGTACGAATACATACAACATGTCCTGGGAGTCCCCTGCTAAGGGTTTCACCATCGATTCCGACAACCAATTCTACGTTGTTGGCTGCGATGTCGAGGCAACCCTGGTCGATATAGACACGAACCTGACCATCGGCTCTTGCATGAGCATGTGCAAAGGCGACACAGTGATCATGGAGAAGGAGCTAGCCGTAGTTGGGCACTGCAATGGGTTGGGCTGCTGCAGCGTTGGCTTGCCAGAATACATGCGAGGCTTTCAATTCACACTGGCACGGAGAGGTGGCATCACAGCACGATCGGATGCAGCGCCCTCCACGGTCAAGGTTTTCTTAACAGACGAAGGCTATGATTTTAGCATGAGCGACCTTTACTCAAGCTGGATAAACGAGAGTAGTATTCATACGAGTCTTGAGGTTTTCGTCACGGACCAGCCAAGCTGTGAAATTACATCCGCAAATAATGCCACTTATGCATGTAGCACTAGTAGCTTATGCCAAACTGTTCCGTTGAGAGGATACTTTTGTTACTGCAATCCTCGTGTAAGTGGCAACCCATACATATTGGATGGCTGCATTGAAGGTTCGTCACACTGCCCCACCATCTATTGTAATATTATTATTACAAATATTGATAGTACAAAGATTGAAAACCTTTTCAGCAATAGGTTACGTTGTCTATCCTCAAATACTTAGCACTCTTAACCAAAACATACGCACCTAGATGATTATATTTTTGATTAAGTGTATGAAAAATACTCTCTATTAATATCTCAAGCACGAATGGCTTGGTGCCAAAGGGACGCAAATGGTAGAGTTAATAGGTTTAATTTAAGAAACCATTCCTTTCGATTGTAAAGTGCAAGTACGTGTTTAATTTGATTCAAAAGTGCCAAGTGCTCTGACACTAGAAGCCTTCTCAATGTCATAGCCGAAGTACTATAAATCACGAAATTCACTAGGTAATGCTAGTATTGTTTTTTAACTTCTACTATCATCGTAATTTTCCTGTATACTCTATCCTGGAGCGATTTTTTTTAATAATACATTTTTTATTCAAAACTGCAAAAATATACTACGAAAAAAGAAAATTTCAGAAATATACCTCTATAGCTCGTTGGTCGGGCGACAGAGAAATATAGCTCAACCAAAAAGCTACAGAAGGCTCTGTATTCCAACCAAAGGGCTACAGAGAAATATAGCTCAACCAAAGAGCTACATAAGACTCTGTATTACAACCAAAGGGCTACAGAGAAATATAGCCCAACCAAAGGGCTACAGAGAAATATAGCTCGTTCATCAAGCTACAGAGAGGGTTTTGTGATTTTTGAAGCTCCAAATCGAACGAAATAAATTTCTAAATTTTTATTAAGCTATAAGGATTCATAATATCTCACAAAAAGTGTTATGTTGCATGGAAAATTAAATTGTATAAATTAATTTTACATAAAGACCCTTTTATGAATTCTGAAGAAACTATACAAACCGTGGCTCAAAAAATCATGAAATAAATATCACTTGTTCCTAGGGTCTTAGATGTCCCATTTTTACAAAAATATTTATGAATGAACTCAGTTGAATAAGCCAAATGGCTATAAGAAGTATCTATTTCATGAAACGCTTAAGGCTTTTGGGCAGTGCGTAAAATATCGTATTTGAATATTTTTTTTTGGAAGATTGGGGCAGATATGTTCTTTGATATATGAACCATCATATTCTGGAAAAATATTTTATTTACAGATTGATTTGCATGTAAATTGTAATAGCGCAATAACCCTAAGTATTATAGTCTATAACAAACTATAACGCTTAAGCCTTTTCGGCAAGCCGTAAGAAAACGTGTTTGAAGTTAATTTTTTGTAAGAATGGATGAGATTTGCTATTTGATATATGGACTAGCATATAATGAAAAATATTTTATTTACACCTCTTTTTGCATATAAAATGCACTAGCGCAATAACCCTAAGTATTATAGGTCACAACAACTTTCTTTATTGCAAAGGAGTATCACGAACAAGGAAAATAAAAGTTACAACAATAAAGAAAGTTGTTGTGGACTATAATACTTAGGTTATTGCACTAGTGCATTTTATATGCAAAGAAAGGTGTAAATAAAATATTTTTCCATTATATGCTAGTCCATATATCAAATAGCAAATCTCATCCATTCTTAAAAAAAATTACCTTCAAACAAGTTATCTTACGGCCCGTCGAAAAAGCTTAAGTGTTATAGTTTATTATAGACTATAATACTTAGTTATTGCACTATTACAATTTACATGCAAATCAATCTGTAAATAAAATATTTTCCTATAATATGATAGTACATATATCAAATAGCAAATCTCATATATTTCCCGAAAAGGCTTAAGCGTTATCGTTTGTTATCGACTATAATACTTAGGGTTATTGCGCTAGTGCATTTAGATGCAAAGCAAGGTTTAAATAAAATATTTTTTCAGAACATGGTGGTCCATATATCAAAAAGCAAATCTGCCCCAATCTTCCGGAAAAATATATTCAAATACGATATTTTACGTGTTGCCGAAAAGCCTTAAGCGTTTTACGAAATAGATGCTTCTTATAACCAATTGATTTATTCAACTGAGTTCATTCATAAATATTTTTGCAAATATGGGACATCTAAGACCCTAGGAACAAGTGATATTTATTTTATGATTTTTTGAGCCATGGTTTGTATAGTTTCTTCAGAATTCATAAAATGGTATTTATGTAAACTTAATTTATACAATTTAATTTTCCATGCAACATAACACTTTTTGTGAGATATTACGAATCCTTATAGCTTAATAAAAATTTAGAAATTTATTTCGTTCGATTTGGAACTTCAAAAATCACAAAACCCTCTCTGTAGCTTGATGAACGAGCTATATTTCTCTGTAGCCCTTTGGTTGAGCAACAGAGCCTTCTGTAGCTCTTTGTTTGAGCTATATTTCTCTGTAGCCCTTTGGTTAGGCTACAGAGCCTTCTGTAGCTCTTTGGTTGAGCTATATTTCTCTGTCGCCCAACCAACGAGCTATAGAGCTATATTTCTGAAATTTTCTTTTTTCGTAATATATTTTTGTAATTTTGAATAAAAAATGTATTATTAAAAAAAATTTCATCCTGGAGCAGGTTACAACCCCAACCCTATAAGAAACTGCAAGAGATCATGTGGAAACATGTCCATCCCCTTCCCTTTTGGGCTTGAAGCAGGCTGTTTTGCACACGAGAAGTTTCGACTTAGCTGTGCATCAGATAAACATGACCGAGGAGACGACGCTAAATATCAGGTGACTATGATCTCCGTCGAAGATGGATACTTGGGTGTGAGCATGCTGAACGATACAAGCGGCAGCGACGACGAGGTGACGGTAGTTCATACTATCAACGGTGACATTGACGGCACCTTTCAAGAATTCGACATCAGGATGAGATGGGCTGTGACCAACTTGACGTGCCAAACAGCCTCGCGAAGGAGCACATCATATGCATGCATCAGCGCCCACAGCGAATGCCTTAATGTCACCCATGGGAAACTGTATCTTGGATATCGTTGCAAGTGTTTTGTTGGCTTCGAAGGAAATCCATACATAAAAGATGGCTGCACAGGTCTCTCTCTCCCCCCCTCTGACACATAGGTTCTTCTTTCTAGTATCTCTTTTTAAAAGTTGTACAAATACTAAGGTATAAATGAAGTGTAGACAATGATTAATTACTCAATTCATTTGCTTCAGGATTTGTGTGACTTGTATTAAAAGATGATGCATAGAAACAGGTCTCATAACTCACACCGTCACACACCACTCGCTACCGAAAACAGCACCACAATTTTAGAAATGAGATATTTCAGATTGTTGATGCATGAATCTTCACATTATGACGTGTTTAGAACATCTACGAATATACTCTATCCATGTTAGAGCGATGTTAAAGACCATGGTGAGGACTCACTTCAGGCCATTTTATTTGCAGACGTCGATGAGTGCTTACTGCCAAATTCTTGCAATGGAATATGTCGTAATTTTGCAGGCGGGTACAATTGCACAACTTGTCCTCACGGTAAAGAGTTTGAACCAACAAAGAAGAAATGTGTAGCATCTGCAAAGCAACGCAATATTATTTTTGGTAAGTTATACTCAACATCCCTACAATGGAATTATCAAAAATGTAAAATGTTCTGGTTGTACAATTGTGTCGGCTAAGCAACGCAATCTTCTTTTTAGGTATTACAATTGGAATTGGCTGTTGCCTTGGTTCCATAATTCTTGCACTTTGTGCAACTGTATTCGCTAGAAAGTGGAAGAAAGGCATCCAAAAGAGAATTCGAAGGGCACACTTCAAAAAAAATCAAGGCCTACTCTTGGAGCAACTAATCTCAGATGAAAGTGCCACAAACAAAACAAAGATATTCTCCTTGGACGAGCTAGAGAAGGCGACCAACAACTTTGATACTACTCGTGTTCTGGGACGTGGAGGACATGGCACAGTTTTCAAAGGGTTACTATCTAATCAAAGTGTGGTGGCCATTAAAAAGTCCAAATTAGTGGAGCAAACTGAGATAGACCAGTTTATCAATGAAGTTGCTATCCTATCTCAGATCATCCACCGCAATGTGGTGAAGCTTTTTGGTTGTTGTCTTGAGACAGAGGTGCCTTTGCTGGTCTATGAGTTCATATCCAATGGTACATTGTATGACCTTCTTCACGCTGATGTAAGCCTTAAATGCTTGCTGTCATGGGATGATCGTATTCGAATTGCAACAGAAGCTGCAGGGGCACTTGCTTATCTCCACTCAGCTGCTGCAATACCCATTTTCCACAGAGATGTGAAATCTTCCAACATACTTCTAGATGGTAGTTTCACTACAAAGGTTTCTGACTTTGGTGCTTCAAGATCTGTTTCACTTGATCAGACTCATGTGGTGACAATTGTCCAAGGAACGTTCGGTTACTTAGATCCAGAGTATTATCAAACTGGCCAATTAACTGAGAAGAGTGACGTATATAGTTTTGGAGTGATACTTGTGGAACTTTTGACAAGAAAGAAGCCAATTTTTATCAATGATCTAGGTGAAAAGCAAAACTTGTCTCGTTACTTTCTTGAAGGACTTCAAGGTGGAGCAATCCTGGAAATAATGGATTCTCAAGTTGTGGAAGAGGCAGACCAAGAAGAGATTGATGGTATTCTCTCGTTTACAGAAGCATGCTTGAAGGTCAAAGGAGGCAAGAGACCTACTATGAAAGAAGTAGAGATGAGACTGCAGTTCCTAAGAACTAACAGGCTAAGAAAGTTGCATCTTTTCGTAGGAAATAATGGAGAGATTGAGCCTTTGGTATGCCCAACAGATAATAACTCTCATGCACATATCAATCTTGTTACTACTTGTGGCAATGAAGGCATTTCGGGGTGTTATAGTATGGAGCAAGAATTGTTATCCTCAGCTAGTTTTCCACGCTAACCATATATGCAGTAACACAGTCGAGTGCTTGTAAGGATGCATGCCAGTTACAATGTATTTTCTTTGAAGAATTACTCTATGTATTTCCTCTTTGCAGACCATGTTAGTTGTCTAATCGTATTATGTGCAATAAATATGCCTATAAGGGATATACTAAAGATACCTCATTGTATTGTGCAACGGCAGTGCAAAAACAAAAAACATACTTTGTAGCGTTGTCATTTGTGAACAAGTCCAGTAATAATTTCATACCTCTCATTGCCATCGGCTTACTCGGTAGATGTTCAGATAGGTATGGTTGATATTTGATATTCTAATTTAACTTTTCAAGACAGATACTTCCTCCATCCAAATTTATAGGGGGCACTACTACAGAATGACACATTACTATCGCTTCATCTGTGTCGGTTCTAAACTTTTGACTTCAGAACCGATTGTGATAAGCATATTCCATCTGGAAATCTTGGTAAGAGGTTATCACAATCGGTTCTGAGAGAGAACCGATTGTGATACGATAATAATCCCAATCGGTTCTAGATAAGAACCGATTGTGATAATAATTTTATTATCACAATCGGTTTTTATCTAAAACCGATTGTAATAAGTAGGTATTAGCACAATCGGTTTTGGGAAGAAACCGATTGTCCTGAGCACAGGGGTTATCACAATCAGTTCTTTTCCAGAACCGATTGTAATGAGAAGGTATTATCATAATCGGTTTTGGGAAGAAACCGATTGTGATGAGCACAGGGGTTATCACAATCAGTTCTTTTTCAGAACCGATTGTGATGATTTTTTCGCAACACCATTAGGTGCAACCAAGAACAGTTCATTACAAACATAGTTTTAGTGAGATCCTCCACTCACACATTTCCCCTTCAGGGAAGAAGAAAAAAACAAACTCCAACACAGCCCGCTCTGCTAGAATCCCAACACAGACCTCTTGTACCTTTCATTCATGCTTTAATATTTGTGCAAAACTTGTATTTTCGGACGATGAACAGTACCGATCTGCTAGAATCCCAACTCGCGGTTCAACTCTCAGACAATTTATATAGACACATGTAGTGATGCAAATTATATATAACATTATAGTAGCATGCATGCAGCAGATAATAATAATATATATACCATTCCACACATTATACTTTTTTATCAATAGGACATGAAACATTTTGACTTGGAGCATAAATGTAACATTAGAAAGATACAATGCACAAAAATATAAAAGAGATTCAAAATAGTGTAAAGGCAAATTAATTGACTTCATCTGCACTAGGCCAACAATTAACCCTAATATATTAAACAAGCTGTACTATTTCATTACAATATATCACCACATCCATTGTTTATAATTAGTAAACATATAAAGGGGGACTGCATTACACCTAATATATTAAATTTACGACCTGCGGCTCTAGCCCGAGTAACCCGAGTCAACCGAGTCATCCGAGTGACCCGAGTCACTCGAGTCGCCAGAGTCGCTGGAGACTACGCGGACTAGTGATGGTTCATCCTCCGATGATGAACCCGATCTAGACGACGCGCCGGTCCCTATAGTGATCGGCGCGTAGTACTCCTCCTCCTCCTCCTCCTCCTCCTCCTCCTTCTCCTCCTCCTCCTCCTCCTCCTCCTCCTCGTCGTCGTCGTCGTCCCCCTCGTAGTCGTCGTCGTCCTCCTCCTCATCGTCGTCCTCCTCCTCGTCGTCCTCCTCCTCCTCCTCGTCGTAAATGCGTCATCTCTGCAGGCGCTTCTGCTGCCTTTGGAGGCGCCCGGATGGGGTGAGAAGCCGGGAGGGACGACGGGAGACAGGTGGGGCGCTGGCGCCACGCCGGAGTGAGGCGCCGGAGGCTGAGGCGGCGCTGCCGGCGGCGGTGGAGGATCGTACGGTGATTCCACCGTGGAGTCAGACCTTGCCGGAGATGGTGGTGGCACTGCCATTGCCGGTCGAAGATGCAGAGAACGAAAGGAGCTATATGGAAGACTTGTACCGATGTGACCAGGATGCAGAGAACGAAAGGAGTTATATGAAAGGGCATTGCACTGCGATCGATGGTGTGATCAATGCTAGTATTGTTTGAACGTCAAAATGGCGGGGAAGACGTGGGGGCGAATGGATATCCGTGTCGGTTCATATCCCGAATCGATCGTGTTATTGGAGTTATTGCGATCGGTTCTTCTTGAGAACCGACGGATACATTATACGTGCCGGTTCTATAAAGAAACCGAGTGTTGAGAATCAAATTATCACGATCGGTTTTACATATAGCGGCGGTGATAACTAATTAATCACAACCGGTTCTTCTATAGAACCGAGTGTGATGAGGCTCGCGAGGTTTTATATGTACCGTCTGGACTCGGGAATGAACTTATTAACTCTCGTCGAGTTAGTTCGCTAGGCGATTTCTCTATTTTCCGACCTATCTTACCTGTGGCTTTATTCAAAAGGTGGGCCCGATTCCTTGAATCCCTTCAATATTGTATTAACGTACATTATTCGATTTTGATTTGGTCTCATTAGCAGAGTGTATGGTGGAGGAGATCGATGCGTTGAAGGTCTCCGTTAATCGAAACCCTAGCTAGCTTGATCAGGAGCTAGATTTCCCTCGTTTGTGGTTTTCCTCGAAAGGTGACCAGACATTAATTCTTAGAAATCTCTTCAATATTGCCGTTGGACTTAAATTAATTTTTTTATTTGGTGAATGTGTACATTACATGTCATAATTGTTAATTAGGTCACGTAACCTATCGTCTCCCGTTCGAGGGTGCTTGTTTATAAGTATGCTAAAATGGCATATTTATAAATAAGCGATCTCAATTGTCCACGTTTTTGATGGTTCGAGGATATGTGGCGAGGCAAGTTCTTGTGTTTGTACAAAGCTGTAGTGAAAGTTTCGGCGGCATCTCCTGGCGGTGTTCTCCGAATACACATCCTCTTGACATGTTGTCGATACGTGTATTTGGAGAACAATGTGAGATCTCGCCAAATTTTCTCTAAAGTTTGTACAACATCTTAATTAGGAACTTGCTCGAACCACATATCCTCGAATGGGATTAGGACCTGACCTACTTAGAGATTAGGAGTCATCGTTGGTAATGCGTACGTGCATTTACTTAATTAGTCGGCCTATAGATATACGTTTCTTTAAGATCATTCAACAAAAAATATTGTTTTGGGTTCAACCCTTCTTTTTATTTCATTGATTAGGGCATTATTAATTTATTGTTTGCGGTTTACTTGTAGATGGACCGTGAAGAATGGATGTATCACAAAAGCCGTGTGAGTCTGAATTTGAGAGGGGAGTTAAGGAGTTCATAAGAATTGCGTAAGAAGATATGGTTATGAGGGGTGTAAAGTTCATATATTGTCCTTGTATTGATTGCACCAATCTCGGAGATTTAACAACTCATCTCAAATTGAAGGCCATTTGATTCGACGTGGCCGTGAGGAATTACACGTGTTGGATCCATCATGGGGAGACAGGTAGTACCCTGTGATATGCAACGAAGATATCTTTGGAAGCCGATCAGGAGTTGGAGCGTGATATGTTTGATGAGGATAATTTAGATCAAATGTTACGGGATGTGGAGGGAAATTACACGGAAAGAGAGTTCGAAAAATTTAAAAGCTTGATGGATGACGATGCCAAACCATTGTTTTCAGGTTGCAAAGGGGAATACACCAAGTTGGGTTCGGTCCTTGCATTGTTTGAACTGAAGGCAAAACACCGTTGGACAGATACAAGTTTCAATGCACTTTTAATACTTCTTTCGGATATGCTTCCAGAGGGAAACGAGTTGCCAACAAGTATTTATGAAGCGAAGAAGCTATTATGTCCCATGGGAATGGAAATAGAAAGGATACATGCATGTCCAAATGATTGCATACTATACCGCAACGTCCATAAGGAATCACGCATTTGTCTGCTTTGTGGTGTACCGGATACAAACAAAATGAGAAGCGTAATGACAAGAAGCGTAAGAACCGAATTGACCACGGTGAAGATGTGAAAAAGGGGCACCACCAAGGTGTTGTGGTATTTGCCCATCATTCCCGTTTAGAGCGGTTATTTGCAAATCCTAAAGAGGCAAAATTGTTGCGTTGGCATTATGAATCTCGAAAGGAAGATGGCAAGTTGAGACATCCCGCTGATTCGGCTCAATGGAGAAACATTAATTGGGAACATGAGGAGTTTGGTGCCGAGATGAGGAACATAAGATTTGGATTGAGTACGGATGGTATGAATCCGTTTGGTAATATGAGCGATCGACACAAGATTTGGCCAGCTTTTGTTGTGTATCTACAATTTGCCTCCTTGGTTATGCATGAAGCGGAAGTATATCATGATGTCGTTGCTAATCTCAGGACCCAAACAGCCGGGTAATGATATTGATGTGTACCTATCACCACTAATTGAGGATTTGGTAAAATTGTGGAATGTGGGGTTGAGGTGTGGGATGCATACAAAAGAGAGAACTTCACCCTACGGGCTATGATATTTTGCACCATAAATGATTTTCCGGCCTTTGGTAATTTGGCGGGCTATAGCACGAAGGAGCCAAAGCTTGTCCAATTTGTGAAGAGGACAACGATAGCTTGTGGTCGCGGTCGAGGAAAGCGGTGTACATGGGTCACCGTAGGTTTCTACCAGAAGTCATCGATATCGTAAGATGGATGACAAATTTGATGGAAAGAGGGAAGTTCGTGCAGCCCGCAGCCTATGACTGGAAGGCAAGTATATTCACGCGTAGAGGATATCGATGTTCAAGATGGTAAGAGCCGTAAATCTGTTCGTGCTAGGACCATTTGGAAAAAGAGGTCGATATTTTGGGACTTACCATATTGGAAGGAGTTAGATGTCCGTCAATGTATTGATGTGATGCACGTTGAGAAAAATGTTTGTGATAATTTGGTAGGCATCTGCTGAACATACAGGAAGACCAAGGATGGTGTGAATGCTCGCCGCGATATGACCTACATGGGGATCAGGCCCAAGCTTGCGATGATGGAGGAGGATGGGAAAGGGCCGTACATCCCGCTGCATGCTACACCTTATCCAAGAAAGAGAAAGAAGACCTCTGCAAGTGTCTCCACGATATTAAAGTTCCATCGGGCTACTCATGAAACATTAAGAAGCTTGTGTCTATGGATGATTTGAAGTTGATCGGTATGAAGTCCCACATTTGTCATGTCTTTATGACCCAAATGCTCCCTGTTGCAATCGTAAATATCCTACCAGATGACGCCAGGTTGGCAATCACGAAGCTATGCTATTTCTTCAATGCGATTTCATGCAAGGTTATTGATCCCGATATCTTGGACAACTTACAAAGTGAGGTGGTGCAGACTCTTTGTCGCCTTGAGATGCATTTCCCCGTCGTTCTTCGACGTCATGGTCCACCTCGTTGTTCACCTTATTAGAGAGATTAAGATTTGTGGACCCGCATTCTGCGTTACATGTATCCGTTCGAGAGGTACATGGGTATATTAAAGTCATACGTGAGGAATAGGTCGAAGCTTCGAGGGTAGTATTATTGAAGGTTATGGGGTGAAGAGGTTATTGAGTTCTGCGTGGACTACCTAGGTAAAGACAACCGATTGGTGTTCCTATATCTCGTCATGAGGGCAGACTTGGTGGCAAAGGAACCATTGGGTCAAATCTAATGAGCCCACAATTTGATATGTCTTGTAAAGCGCATTTCACAGTCTTGCAACACAACGCGAAGTTCATCCATACATCCAACAAAGACAAGTTGATATTACGGAAGAGAATCCACTTATGGATGAGCTTTCCATCACACGAGAACACAACGATAGATTCCTCACATGGTTCAAAGAAAAGGTGAAGGTCTCCGTTAGTACCGAGGATGTCAAATGGTTGGTGATGGACCAAGATTTAATATCTGAGACATGGCAAGGTTACGATATTAATGGCTACACATTTTATCTGAAAGTCAAGATGCAAAGAGTGCAAAGCAGTGGTGTGAGCATAGATGCTTTGTCCGATGATCACTCAATTAGAGGATCGTCAACTGCAATGAAGCTGTTACTACGGGATGATCGAAGAAATATGGGAGCTCGACTACGGAATATACCAAGTTCCATTGTTCGATGTAAGTGGGTGAGACTTCCTCACGGAGTTAAGGTCGACAAGACAGGTTTTACACTTGTTGATCTGAATAGGCGGCCTCTGAGAGATGAACCGATTCGTCCTCGCAAAGCAAGCAACTCAAGTTTTCTACGTCGTGATCCGGCCAATCCGAGGTTGCACGTCGTACTTCATGGCAAGAGGAGGATTGTTGGAGTTGAAAATGTCGTAGATGAAGAAGAGTACAACCAATTTGATGAAACACCTCCGCTTTGCAGATGGGGCATGTCTTAAGCGGTGACGACGGCACACATGGAACACATTACATGCGTGTAGATCATCAAGAAGGGTTGTATTTTAAATAAATTATGTTGTAAGAATTCCTGTATAATGTGGCATTTTATAGAATATATATGTCAAATGGATCTTATAGTATAGCAAATTTGAAAAAGATTTGACTTTTCGACTCTTTTGAATGAAGATTCTGCTTTTAAAAAATTAGAAATTGGATCATAGTTATCACAATCGGTTCTTTAGGAAACCGACACGTATAGTATAATTGCGATCGGTTCTTTTAAAGAACCGACACAGATACTCCACATATTGCGATCGGTTGTTCTATAGAACCGATACGTATAGTCGATATAATTGCGATCGGTTTTTCTATAGAAACGACCGTGATAAAACCCGAGCATTTTCATTTTGGCGCACACACTCAGTTCATTTCGCCAAGACCGATTTCGTTCAATTCATTCCACAACCCTAGCTCCACCACCTCCCGCACCTAGCTTGACCACCTCCCGACCGGCGCCTCCCCTCCGCCTCCTCCCACACCCTAGCTTGACCACCTCCCCGACCGGCGCGCCTACCCCTCTGGGTCCTCCCCGCGGCCGCCTCCCCGGCTCCTCCCCATTGGCGGGTATCCCGTGGGCGCCTCCCCGGCGCCTCCTCTGGTCCTCCCTGGCCGCCTCCCCGGCTCCTCCCCATTGGCGGGTATCCCGTGGGCGCCTTCCCCCCGGCGCCTCCCCTGGGTCCTCCCAGCGCCTCCTCGGCTCGTCCCCCCATCGGCGCGTCCCCATCGGCTCCTCCCCATTGCCGACTCGGTTCGGCGCGACCGTAAGATGTATTTGATTGTGGGCTGTAATTGGTTGTAAATAGCTCGATGATGATTGCTTTTGAATGAGGCTTGATTAATCTGATCATTAAAGGAACTTGCTAGACCTAGAACAACACTGCTCTTAGCTGACAATTTGGTGCCACTTGCTCTTAATGCATTGTTCTTGAAGGGAATATGCCCGAGAGGCAATAATAAATTGTTTATTATCATATTCCATGTTTATAATAGATGTTTATTTCTCATGCTAAAATTGTATTAATCAGAAACGTTAATACATGTGTGTTTAATAAACAAAAAGGTTCCTAGTAAAGCCTCTTTTTAAACTAGCTCGTTGATTAACTGATGATCAAGGTTTCCTGATCATGAACATTGGATGTTATTAATAACGGGGTCATGTCATTAGAAGAATGATGTGATGAACACACACCCAAGTTGGTATAGCAAATACGATCAAGTCATTTAGTTTGTTCTTTGTATCAAACACATTCGAAATAGCTCTTTTCCTTAGACCATGAGATGATGTCAATCACTAATTAGGAAGAGTACTTTGATGACATCAAACGTCACTCCGTAACACGGTGACTATAAAGATGGATTTGGGTACTATGAAAGTATTAGTTGAGGCTCATGCATCAAGAGTGGGATTTGTCCATCCGGATGACGGAGAGATATACTCTGGGCCCTCTCGGTGATATCACATTGACATCGCTTGCAAGCATGTGACTAGGTCACAAGAATGTTATATCACGAACGAGTAAAGAGTACTTGTCGATAACGGGATCGAACTAGGTATAGTTGATACCGATGATCGGATAGGACAAGTAAAATATCGTGAGACAAAAGGAATTGGTTATGTCGTTTTACGGTTTACGCGATCACTAGTTCATCGTTGAGTGAATGGGAGTCATTATGGATCTCGGATCCGATGATTATTGATCGAGAGGAGTCTCAATCATGTCCATTTTATTCACGAACCGTAGGGTGACACACTTAAGGTTCATCGATGCATTTGAGTGGATCTGAAACAGGAGAAAAATATGGAGATGATAGGAATTTGTTTGAGTATCGGGAATAGTTTCGGGATATCGGAATAGTTAAAGGGGTATATGTTAATGTTTGTTAATTAAAAGAATTAACAAATATTAAATCTGAAATAACAATGGTTATGGGAGAAAACCTTTCATTTTCTTGAGTGGGGTTTTAATGGAAATCAAGGTGGTTAATTTGTGAGTGGAGTGGTCACGGACTTGAAGAGAGGGAGGCAAGGGGCAGCCCCCATGCGCCGGCCACCCCACCCCTTGGCATGCCTCCTCCTCCTCCTATAAAAGGGAGGGAGGAGCTCCTCTCTTTGGTGTTCATCCATGACCCTTTGGTTGGTCCATTCTCCTCCTCCTGCCGATCCGTTTTTCGAGCCGTGGCTTAAGCGGTTACCGCTGAAATTATTTCTTCACCACCATCACCACTAAGCTGTAGTGTTGTTGGAGTTTTCCGGGGATCCACTACTTCCGCTGCCCCGCTGGAACGAGGGATTGGAGGTCATCGTTGATCCGTACGTGTGACCAAGTACGGAGGCGCTGCCGTTTGTGGCGCTCATCTTCGCGACTTTGAAGTCGGGAGTGTACCTCTACATCAACCACGTTTGTTTGCGGGAACGTTATTCCCGCTTCGGTCTACGAGGGTGAGTCCTTCTGAAACCGTTTACTTGCATCTCCTAGATATGATCTTGGTGTTTGGTTGCAATCGTAGGAAAAATTTTTGTTTTCCATGCTACGAAACCCTTCAGTGGTATCAGAGCCAGGTCTATGCGTAGATGTTTTGTACGGTTTAAAACACATGTGGATGTGGGCGTTGATGATCATGTTATTGCATACTTTCGTGTATTTTGGATCATGGTGGCATAGTGGGATTTGAAGCGGCCCGGACTAACCTTACATGTCCTCGCACATGAGACTTGTTCCACGCTCGACATGCAACTAGTATTGCATAAGTGGCTTTATGGGTGTCGATTTCTCCCACTATAGTCATGATCTAATTTACAACGGTTTGCTAATAATGTTTTTATCACCGTTGTGGTTCTTGTTCGTAGGTAAGAATAGTTTTTCCTAGAAAGCCCAAAACCACGTAAAATATGCAAAAATAAATTAGAGGCGTCTAACTTGTTTTTGCAGGGCTTGTGATGTGATATGGTCATTGATACAAAGATTGTTGTATGAAATGAAATTTATTGTAAATTTAAACAACCGGCAGGAGCCATTTGGTTGTTTTTCTTTTATGGCTGCGTGCTAAATATATGTCCATGTGATATATTGTAATGGAGGAAGACAATCAAGATGGCGACATCATGGACCTTGGTGCCATCTTAGGTGGAATGATGGAGATCATACCATGTCGCACAAGATGGAGATCAAGTCTGAAAGGACCATATCATATCACTTTATTCATGCATGTGATGTTAATCCTTTTATGCATCTTATTTTGCTTGATTATGATCACGTCGATAGCACTATAAGATGATCCTCCAAATTAATATCAAGATAATAATGTGTTCTTCCATAGTATGCACCGTTAAGAAAGTTCGTCGTTTCGAAGCACCACGTGATGATCGGGTGTGATAGACTCTACGTTCGCATACAACGGGTGTAAGCCAGATTTACACATGCAAATACTTTGGTTCTACTTGGCGAGCCTAGCATGTACTGAGACATGGCCTCGGAACACGAACCGAAAGGTAAAGCATGAGTCATATGGATGATATGATGAACATATTGATGTTCGCCTTTGAAACTATGCCGTCTCACGTGATGATCGGTTTCGGTATAGTGAATTTGGTTCATGTAATCACTAAAAATGACTAGAGGGATGTTGTTTTTGAGTGGGAGTTCTCGTATTAATTTTGAATTAACATTGAACTTAATCTATTATGAACTTAGTCTAAATAACTTTGCAAATATGTTGTAGATGGCACCCCCTATTTTCAATTTCAATCTGTTCATGGAGAAAGAGAAACTATACACAAAAGCTAGCAAATTTACCAAAAGGGCCCTTAACACGAGGATTCTCCTCGTTTGCTCAAAGGAGCTATGTGCTAGAAGCACCGCTAGGTGACCCGCCCGCTGATGATGCCCCCGAGGAGGAGAAAAATGTTTTCTTGACTCGCAAGGAGGACCACAGTTTAGTTCAATGCGGCATTTTGTATGGCCTTGAGCCTGAGCTGCGAAAACGTTTCGAGCACAGCAATGCTTTTGATACAATGAGGGAGTTGAAAATGATCTTCGACACCCATGCCGCAGTAGAGAGTTATGAAGCTTCAGAAAAGTTCTTTAGCTGCATGATGGAGGAAAACAGCTCCGTTAGTGAGCACGTACTCAAAATGTCTGGGTACGCCGATAAACTCATAGCTTTGGGAATAACGATCCCCATTGAGCTAGGAATTCATCGTGTTCTCAGTCCTACGCCACCAAGCTACAAGAGCTTTGTGATGAACTACAACATGCAGGGCATGAAGAAGTCTCTCCCCGAACTTCTGTCAATGCTAAAAACTGCTGAAGTGGAGATCAAGAAGGAACATCAAGTGTTGATGGTCCAAAAGACTATCAGTTTCAAGAAGAAAGGTAAGTCTAAGGGAAACTTCAAGAAGAAGGGCAAGTCTGTTGCTACATCTGAGAAGAAGACCAAGGCTGGCCCTAAGTCAGATACTGAATGTTTTTATTGCAAGGGCACTTTGCACTTTGGAAGCGCAATCGCCCAAAATATCTGGTGATAAGAAGGACGGAAAGTTAGCAAAGGTATATATGATATACATGTTATTGATGTGTACCTTACTAGTACTCGCAGAGTGCCTGGTATTTGATACTGGTTCGGTTGCTAACATATGTAACTCAAACAGGAGCTAAGGAATAAGCGACAACTAGCAAGGGATGAGGTAATGATGCGGCGTCGGCAATGGATCAAAAGTTGATGTGATCGCCGTCGGACGCTACCTATCCAATTACCATCGAGATTAGTTATAAACCTAAATAATTGTTATTTAGTGCTGCGTTGAGCATGAACATCATATCACGGATCTTGTTTAATGCGAGGCGGTTATTCATTCAAGTGCGAGAACAATGGTTGTTCAATTTATATGAATAATATCTTTTATGGTCATGCACCAAAAAGAATGGTTTGTTTATTTTGAATCTTGATAATAGTACACATGTTCATAATGTGAATGCCAAAAGAATTAAGTTGAATGATGATATTGCTGCATATATGTGGCATTGCCGCTTATGTCATATTGGTGTTAAGCATGAAGAAGCTCCATTACGATGGACTACTAGAATCACTTGATTATGAATCATTTGAGACATGTGAACCATGCCTCATGGGCAAGATGACTAGAACCCCGCTTTTCGGTACAATGGAGCGGGCAACCGACTTATTGGAAATCATACATACCGATGTGTGTGGTCCAATGAGTGTGTCGGTAGCGTGGTGGATATCGTTAGCCGTTACTTTCACGGATGATTTGAGTAGATATGGATATATTTACTTAATGAAACACAAGTCTGAAACATTTGAAAAGTTCAAAGAATTTCAGAGTGAAGTAGAAAATCATCGTAACAAAAGATCAAATTTCTACGATCCGATCGTGGAGGAGAGTATCTTGAAGTTACGAGTTTGGCACACACATGAAACAATGTGGAATAGTTTCACAACTCACTCCTGCTGGAACACCACAGCGTAATGGTGTATCCGAGCGTCGTAATCGTACTTTATTGGATATGGTTCGATCTATGATGTCCCTTACAGATTTGCCACTTTCATTTTGGGGTCATGCACTAGAAACAATTGCATTCACTTTAAATAGGGCACCATCTAAATCCGTTGAAATGACACCGTATGAATTATGGTTTGGCAACAAACCTAAGTCATCATTTCTAAAAGTTTGGGGATGCGATGTTTATGTGAAGAAACTTCAACTTTGATAAACTCGAACCCAAAGCGGAAAAATGCGTCTTCATAGGATACCCTAAAGAAACAATTGGGTACACCTTCTATCACAGATCCGAGGGCAAGGTTTTCGTTGCCAAGAATGGATCCTTTTGGAAAAAGAGTTTCTCTCGAAAGGTGTGAGTAGTAGGAAGGTAGAACTTCGGCGAGGTTGTTGAACCTTCTCTTCATGGAATGGCAAGTGCAAAGTAGCGGAAGTTGTTGGAGTTGACTTCACCAAATGAAGAGGGAACTAATGATAAGGATCATGAAACTCCGAAAGAGAACACTACCGCACCTCGCAGGTCAACAAGAGCGCATCTTGCTCCCGACTTTTATGTTCCTACTATGAATGTCATGGTAGTTGAGAATAATGACCTGCGACGTATGATGAAGCGATGATGAGCCCAGATTCGACAAATGGCTAGAAGCCATGAAATCGAAATGGGATCCATGCATGAAAACCAAGTATGGACTTTGGTGGACCTACCCAATGACCGTAAGGCCGTTGAGAACAAATGGATTTTCAAAAGAAAATAGACGCTGATGGTAATGTGACCGTCTATAAAGCTCGACTTGTCGCAAAGGGTTTTCGACAAATTCAAGGAGTTGACTACGATGAGACTTTCTCACCCGTAGCGATGCTAAAGTCTGTTAGGATTATGTTAGCAATTGCTGCATTTTTCGATTATGAAATCTGGCGGATGGATGTCAAAGCTGCGTTCCTTAATGGAAACATTGAGGAAGAGTTGTATATGATACAACCCAAAGGTTTTGTTGATCCTAAGGATGCTAATAAGGTATGCAAACTTCAGCGATCCATTTATGGTGAAGCAAGCATCACGAAGTTGGAATCTCCGTTTTGATGAGGTAATCAAAGGTTTTGGATTTGTCCAAACTTACGGAGAATCTTGTGTTTACAAGAAAGTGAGTGGGAGCTCTATAGCATTTACGATATTATATGTGGATGACATATTGTTGATAGGAAATGATATAGAACTTTTGAAAAGTGTAAAAGATTACTTAAGCAAGAAGTTTTCAATGAAGGACCTTGGTGAAGCGGCATATATTTTAGGCATCAAAATCTATAGAGATAGATCGAGGCGCTTAATTGGGCTATCACAAAGTACATATCTTGACAAGATTCTAAAGAAGTTTAGAATGGACGAAAGTAAGAAAGGGTTCTTACCTATGATGCAAGGCAAGGCGTTGAGTAAGACTCAGAGTCCAGCTACAAAGCAGAAGATAGAGAAGTAATGAATAAGATTCCTATGCTTCACCCATAGGCTCTATCATGTATGCTATGTTGTGTACAAGACCGGATGTGGCACATGCTATTAGTTTGACTAGCGGTACCAGTCTGATCCAGGTTTTGAACACTGACGGCTGATCAAGAATATCTTTAAGTACTTAAGAAGAACTAAGGATATGTTTCTCATATATGGTGGTGAAGAAGAGCTCGTCGCAAAGTGTTACGTCGGCGCTTAGCTTTGACAGCGATCGGATGACTCTAAGTCTCAATCCGGGTACATTTTTGAAATGAATGGAGGAGCGTGAGTGGAGAAGTTCCAAGCAATCTGTGGTGGCGGGATCTTCAACGAGGCGGAATATATTCTTGCTTGAAGCGTAGCGAGGAAGCGGTTTGGATGAAGATGTTCATATCCGAACTAGGTGTGGTTCCGAGTGCGTTGGACCCGATGGTTATCTATTGTGACAACAATGGTGCCATAGCCAATGCTAAAGAACCAAGGTCACACAAGAATTCCAAACATATTAAGCGTCGGTTTCACTCCATCCGTGAACATGTCAAGGATGGCGATATAAAGATTTGCAAAGTGCACACGGATCTGAATGTGGCAGACTCGTTGACTAAAGCTCTCCCAAGGGCAAAACATGATCAACACCAGAACTCAATGGGTGTTAGAATCATCACAATGTAATCTAGATTATTGACTCTAGTGCAAGTGGGAGACTGAAGGGAATATGCCCGAGAGGCAATAATAAATTGTTTATTATCATATTCCATGTTTATAATAGATGTTTATTTCTCATGCTAAAATTGTATTAATCAGAAACGTTAATACATGTGTGTTTAATAAACAAAAAGGTTCCTAGTAAAGCCTCTTTTTAAACTAGCTCGTTGATTAACTGATGATCAAGGTTTCCTGATCATGAACATTGGATGTTATTAATAACGGGGTCATGTCATTAGAAGAATGATGTGATGAACACACACCCAAGTTGGTATAGCAAATACGATCAAGTCATTTAGTTTGTTGCTGTATCAAACACATTCGAAATAGCTCTTTTCCTTAGACCATGAGATGATGTCAATCACTAATTAGGAAGAGTACTTTGATGACATCAAACGTCACTCCGTAACACGGTGACTATAAAGATGGATTTGGGTACTATGAAAGTATTAGTTGAGGCTCATGCATCAAGAGTGGGATTTGTCCATCCAGATGACGGAGAGATATACTCTGGGCCCTCTCGGTGATATCACATTGACATCGCTTGCAAGCATGTGACTAGGTCACAAGAATGTTATATCACGGAACGAGTAAAGAGTACTTGTCGGTAACGGGATCGAACTAGGTATAGTTGATACTGATGATCGGATCCCGGACAAGTAAAATATCGTGAGACAAAAGGAATTGGTTATGTCGTTTTACGGTTTACGCGATCACTAGTTCATCGTTGAGTGAATGGGAGTCATTATGGATCTCCGGATCCGTGATGATTATTGATCCGAGAGGAGTCTCAATCATGTCCATTTTATTCACGAACCGTAGGGTGACACACTTAAGGTTCATCGATGCATTTGAGTGGATCTGAAACAGGAGAAAAATATGGACTGATCTGAGGAATTTGTTTGAGTATCGCCGGAATAGTTTCGGGATATCGGAATAGTTAAAAGGGGGTATATGTTAATGTTTGTTAATTAAAAGAATTAACAAATATTAAATCTGAAATAAAAATGTTTATGGGAGAAAACCTTTCATTTTCTTGAGTGGGGTTTTAATGGAAATCAAAGTGGTTAATTTGTGAGTGGAGAGATCACTCACATGAAGAGAGGGAGGGCAAGGGGCAGCCCCATGCGCCGCCACCCCACCCCTTGGCATGCCTCCTCCTCCTCCTATAAAAGGGAGGAGGAGCTCCTCTCTTTGGTGTTCATCCATGACCCTTTGGTTGGTCCATTCTCCCTCCTCCTCGATCCGTTTTTCGAGCTGTGGCTTAAGCGAAGCGCTGCTGAAATTATTTCTTCACCACCATCACCACTAAGCTGTAGTGTTGTTGGAGTTTTCCGGGGATCCACTACTTCCGCTGCCCCGCTGGAACGAGGGATTGGAGGTCATCGTTGATCCGTACGTGTGACCAAGTACGGAGGCGCTGCCGTTTGTGGCGCTCATCTTCGCGACTTTGAAGTCGGGAGTGTACCTCTACATCAACCACGTTTGTTTGCGGGAACGTTATTCCCGCTTTCGGTCTACGAGGGTGAGTCCTTCTGAAACCGTTTACTTGCATCTCCTAGATATGATCTTGGTGTTTGGTTGCAATCGTAGGAAAAATTTTTGTTTTCCATGCTACGAAACCCTTCAGTTCTAGGGTCAGAGCAGTGCTGTGCTTATTCCTTTATGCTCTTAGCTGACAATTTGGTGGCACTTGCTCTTAATGCATTGTGGTAGGGTTAGATTAGTGCTATATTCATTCTGATATTATGCTGTACTTGTTGTTTTCTGTGCTAGAGCAAAGTCTTTGTTCTAGGGTTGTGTAATCCTTAAATTTTTAGATGTAATAGCCGGTGATATATTGGCCATCTAGAAGTTGGACGGCTAATTAATTTAGCAACCCTTCTATAGCAATCTGAGAGCAATCAATCATTGCAATTTTAAACTTGTAACACATGCTATATTATCGCACTTTATTATCGAGTTTAGTTGCGTAACCTATGCGTCTCCCGTTCGAGGGTGCTTGTTTATAAGTATGCTAAAATGGCATATTTATAAATAAGCGATCTCAATTGTCCACGTTTTTGATAGTTCGAGGATATGTGGCTCGGGCAAGTTCTAAGTTGTTGTACAAACTCTAGAAAGTTTCGACATCTCACTGGTGTTCTTCGAATACACACCCTCTTGACCTGTTGTCGAGGCGTGTATTTGAAGAACAATGAAGATCCGCCAAATTTTCTCTAGAGTTGTACAACAGCTTAGAACTTGCTCGAACCACATATCCTCGAATGGGATTAGGACCTAACCTAATTAGAGATTAGGAGTCATCGTTGGTACGTCACGCATTTAGTCGGTCTCTGAGATAGACATGTGAATTGCTTTCTATTATGTGAAATTTGAATTGCTTCCTCTCATGAAGTTTAGGTTTGACAATATACGTACTTACTTCGAAATGTCGCAAAGAGAGAGCACCGGCTCAACGCCAGAGAGAGAAGAAGGTCCTGCTACCCCATCGAGGAAGGTTAGAAAGGCCAGAGGACCGAATAAAGGAGCCACAGGGAGAACGCCGCAAGTGCTCCACTTCAATGCCAGGGGGGTTTGCACGGGTCCTGGCCCGTTTAAGGGGCGCTACTCCTCTTTTATCGGCCAATTGGTGAGGGAGCGAGTGCCGATCACAATTAAGGACTGGAGGAAGGAAGTAAGCGACGAGCAGAAGAACCGACTGTGGGACGAAGTTAAGGGAAAATGGATTATACCAGAGGAAGATGAAATCAATGCGAGACGGTACGCCTTGAAGAGAATGGGTGTGGCTTTGAGGCATTTCAGGGTGACCATGCATGCCGAGTTCGTGTTGAAAGACCGTACTCCCTTCCAAAGGTATCCATTTGTTACACCCGAGGTTTGGGAGGAGTTCACAAGGATGAGGAGTACGCCCGAGGCGGAGGAGCTGAGAGAGAAGAATATCGCTATACAGAGGCGTAACACACACGCGCACCACCTCGGTTCCGGTGGGTACGTAGGGAAGAAGGCAGAGTGGGTGCGACTAGCCTCTGAGTGTGCAACCTCTGGGACAACGATGCCTTACTCCCACATATGCGAGGAGCGGGCACGCGACTGGGTATTAGCGAGGACGAAGAAAACCTCTGACGGTCAGATTGTCATTCCAAACCCCGCGACCGCACAGATCGTCACGACCATCGTAAGATATCTAACATAGTACATTGCATATTATATTCCCATTGTATTTTAGTAATAATTTATATTTGCGACCTGCAGGAGGAGGTAAGCCTGCAAAAAGAGCAAGGATCATTTCAAAGCCAAGGGTCACGGGACATCCTGTGTTCGGCAATCGGGAAGCCCGATCATAAGGGGCGGGTGCTTGCCGCAGGTGCGGGGTATACGAAGAGGTCCTTCTTTGTAGAGGAGAGCGCGTCCAGTGCCAGGGCAAGATCATGGGAAGCACGTGAGGCGCGGATCCGTTTGCAGATGAAGGAGGAGTTGAAGGAGGAGTTAAAGGCTGAGATGATGGCTGAGATGATGGCGATGTTCTCCCAGAATCAGATTCCTCAACCATCGCCTATGCTACGCCCTAGCAGCTGCGCTTCCAATAAGGAAGTGTGCATTCCACACCTCAAGGTAATAAGCTGTTTGCACCAAAAGGTACATGAGTAAGCTTAACACAGTTATGATGAAGATCTCGATCACTTCTTGCGTGGTCCTCGCCAAGTGCCGGCTAGTCCTGATCGACGACGGAATACTGATTGAGGCTGCGCGGGGTTGCATTTCCAAGCAAGGAGGATGACATGGTGCATGGTATACCTTTGGGGATGGGCTACATGAGGGTGCGGTGGACTATGTCCACGATGTTTACATGTCTCATGCCCTGGAGTTCCCCCCGAACGAAGATATCACCACTCTCGGGCAAGCACGGATGTCGTTCATCAAGTGGCCCGCGACGGGTGTCGTAGTGCAAGCACCTCCTCCTGCTGCCGCTACTGCTGGTACTATCGCTACCATACGCTCGCTGGTACAAGCTGCCGCTGCTCACTGCGCTGCTGCTCACTGCTCGCTATCGCTCTGCTGCTCACTGCTGCCATCGCTATCGCTCTGCTGCTACTACTCACTCGCTAGTGCAGTGCGCTCTTTGGTGCTGCTCCTGTTCTCATCGCTCCGCTCCTCCTACTATCGCTGCTCCTCGTTATCGCTATCGCTGGTACTATCGCCGCCGCTCCTGGTACTACTCCTGCTGCCGCTGCTCCTCGCTCCTACTATCGCTGCTCCTACTCTGCCGCACATGCTCCTACGCCTACGCTGAAGTGCACCTCTGCACAACCTTGCACCTACGCTGAAGCTGCACCTCCTGCACCTACGCTGCGGTGCAAATCTTTTCTTGCAGGGGGCGCAAAGGACTTCTACCACGATGACGAAAGATACAAAGCAGAGTTCAGAGAGTCCCTCCGTGAAGAAGGCAAAGTTGTCAGAGGGCACAGAGCACCCTGATGATCACAAGCGGTACATACATGGAAAGCCCTTTCTCCCAAGCCAAGAATTGAATTCTTTGGGCTTGTTCACTCGTCACCTACATGGATGGTACATCGATAGGTCACATGAGGCCGAGCCTCGCCACGATTTCATAGTGAAGTATCGAGCGGGCCAATTCCACCGCAACGAGGATGGGACCTTTCGATCGATTTTGAGGATCTCAGACTTTATGTACAGCTTGAAAGCCGTCGATATTTCTACCATACGATCCTGGACGCTGTGAGTCTCGCACCATACTCAATCAGATGACTATTTATTGATTTTGTATTATATTTTTTAACAATTGACATGAATTGCAGGATCATGAGGCAGCGAGCCGTGACGGGTCGACACCCTGTCGGGTTTGTCGACCCCGAGATGGTGTCTGCGACCATGGCTAAGTATCAATCGGAGTTCCTTGCAGGATACATCAAGCAGGCATTGCATGAGGAGGCAAAAAAGGACTTCATTCTCTTCCCATACCACCAGGAGTATGTACTACTATACAATTCAATTACATGTACACACTTCAACCTTGTATTAACTTATTCTCTTGCATTGTGTACCGTTTAATAAGCAACCATTGGGTTCTACTTGTGGTTGTTCCGAGTCAAAACAAGGTCTACACGTTGAACTCACTCGAAAATAGACCGATGGACTATGCGATCGAGCCTGTTTTGCAGAAGTAAGTATATTCCTCTAACCTAACGCTTTACATATTGAACTACGTTAGGTATTTTTAACCTCAATGCATGGCATCTCTCCAATGTATAGGGCTTTCATGTCTTACGTTGCTGAACGTGGCCGACACAATGATAAACAAGGCACCAAACTCGAGTGGAAGCGCTTCAAGGTACAAGTGTCTATCATAGGAATTTTTCTTACACCTATTTTTAATTCGTCTCCTAATTTAAGTTTCTTTGTTCACGTGTCATCAACAAGGGTGCGATGATCTGTGTGGCTTTTACGTGATGCATCACATGCTGATTTTGGTTGGTCGCTCACATCTTTTCCCTAAGGTATAAGCATTATTTGCACTCACTGTCTATGTGATATTTGTTTACAAGCATAATACTATCGACATGTGTTTTTGTTCCAATTTAAGACTTAAATATATTAGTGCACTACTATCTATTTTGGTAGGACCTTGATATCATCCTAAGAGCCTAACCAACGCTGATCTCAAGAAATTACGAGACCATTTATGCGGTGGTGGATGAAGTTATAACGGATGATGGTAGATATAGAGACCATTCAAGCAAATACTAGTCCATAAAGTGTAAACAAAATTTATCTCGAATGTGAATGTGATACATTCTGATTGTAAACAATATTAATTTGAATGTAATGTGTGTAGATTGTGATGTATATGTTCTGTGATATTGTGGATTATGATGAATGTGTCATGTTGTCAATGCGAGTCCATTTTCGGACGATGGACAGTAAAAAATCATCACAATCGGTTCTTGGTTGGAACCGATTGGGATAGGTACAGTATCACAATCGGTTCTTAGTGGAACCGATTGGGATATGTTTCGTATCGCAATCGGTTTGCATAAAGAACCGATTTTGATAATATTCTTATCCCCATCGGTTTCAATAAAAACCGATTGTGATAATGTAATAATTTGAATCGGTTCTACAAATGAACCGATTGTGATATTATTATTATCCCCATCGGTTCTACAAATGAACCGATGGTGATAATGTAATCATTTGTATCGGTTCTAAAAAAGAACCGATTGTGATATTATACTTATCGCAATCGGTTCTAAGAGAAAACCGATTGTGATAAGTGTAATATCACAGTCGGTTCCTAAAAAGAACCGATAGTGATAATGTATTATTAGTATCGGTTAAAAACCGACTGTGATATATCTACCTTATCACTGTCGTTGGACTTTGTATCGCCACCAAAACCGACTGTGATGACTAAAAAGAACCGATTGTGATGTACGGATCTGTAGTAGTGTAGGGGGTAATTTTTCTTAGCACAGAGACCTTGGAGAAATTAAAAATAACTAGACTGCCTATAATTATTATCTCTAAGCACTATATTCAATGATATATATAGAGAATATCAAGTAAATCTGAATATTTATTAGGGATATAAAGGGAACATCAGACTAATTTTTGCATTGAAACATGAAATATGCCTTATATTTATGGACAAAACCATTAAAAAAATACAACAAAAGGAGTACCATATATTGCTGCACTTTCACAGTAAGCGAAAGGTAAAATCAGGACAAAAGGAAGCAACTCTTCCATTGGATGACTTTGCATAACTAGTATGAACGGCACAGTTGACGTCTTCTCATTCACAAAATGTCAAGATCCTGCATTCACCGTATTGCATAGGGAGCTGCAGAACTGTATTTGCAAGTCTACAAGTACTGACGCTGCATACACAATTAAGTTGCTCATGGCCCCTTAGTAGCTTAACAAGATATGCAATACTAATTTACTCCATGGTGAGAACTCCACACTCAAACAACCTGCAATCAATTTAGCATTACCATAACCCCCAGTTTACACAAATTCAAAAATGTTAGTATGGCACATCCCAATTTCGTACAGAAAATTTGAAATTCGCTCGTCGCATTCTAAATTTCTAATTAACTTGCAATATTGTGTGCAACCTAGCTAGGTATATGCGCATACAAGGAATTAATTGATAGATCAATACACGGAGATTTCCAAGGGAGCGTACCAATACGCAATGAGTATTTAAGCTCGATTTCCAAGGGAGCGTACCAATACAGAAGATTTTATCGAGGGCTTGGATATGTTGAGGATCAATACACAATGAGTATCTAAGCTCGATTTGAATTTTTTTTTTTAAAAAAAATAGCTAGAAATCCTGGCATTCATTAAATTAAGAAGAAAAACAATAGCCAAACTATAAACACACAAACCACAAACACGCGCACTCGCACATGTACCCGACTCATAAGGCGTCCGCGTCAATCCTCAAACACGAGCGGGCTTCATGGCGCCTCGCCAGCTGAGCTAAGCTCATTCCTCGCTCGATTTGAAATTGGACGACATTATTTTCAGTTGATTACCCTATGTGAAGATAGAAGATAGAGATAGGTATGATCACCTGATATAACTATTCTTGTCTTGTGGAACGATGGACCAATCTCTGGAATGTGGTACAGATATAGGTATATATGATCCCCTGGAACTACGCCTGGGCTTGCTTTTGTCATTTAGTATTTACACAGATCGTGTGGAAATATGACCATTCCCTTTCCATTTGGGTTTGAAGATTTTGTCTCCATGTACATCATAATCTCATTGTTCTCAACCGAAGATACGGAAAATATCCTGTGGCTAGTCTGTCACTAGATGATGGTACTTTGGTTGTTACCAACATACTGAATGGTGCAAGCTCGAACAATGCAGAGGTGATAGTTGCTCGTAATGATGGCAGCGGAAACAATGGCGTACAAATACTATACGACGCTACGGATGATCTTTTCGATTTCTCTCAAGAAGATGAAATTATAATACGGTGTGATGTTGCCAATTTCAGCTATCCAGTGGAATGCAACTTATGCGTGCCTCAGTGCTCACAGCTAATTTTGCCTTAATGTCACTTGCGGAAAAATGCATCTTGGATATACAGGCCCCTGAAGGAAATCCGTACCACCAACTCCACGATGGCTGTACAGGTTAGATTTTCCTGTTCAACTCATCCCAGCAGGGTTAACAAAATCTACGAAAATCGCGCTATTTTCGTCAAAAATCGCTCCAAAAAATCGACCGCCAAAAAAGTTCACGAAGTTTGCCGATTTTCCACGACAATCGACGAATTTTGATTTTTTTCATTTTTTTTATTTTGAGTTCGCGTGATTTTTAGCGATTTTCGCCCGTATCGCCGCGGTCTGATATCAAATACCGGTCGGTAAACCGGTCTAATTCAACAAAAAAAAAATCAAAAATTCAAAAAAATTTACGAGTTACAAACCGGTCGAAAATCGGTGGAAATCGCTCGATTTTCGTCAAAAATCGACGAAAATCGCTCCAAAAAATCGACCGCCGAAAAAGTTCACCAAGTTTGTCGATTTTTCACGATAATCAGTGGCTTTTGATTTTTTTTTCAAAAAAATTTGAATTTCGAGTTCGCGCGATTTTTAGTGGTTTTCGCTTGAAAATCGACGATTTTGGGTGCTGACGCAGTAGCGAAATTCGTAGTCTAAACGGTAAGGTGAACTCTGCATCCCAGCAGGGTTAACAAAATCGACGAAAATCGCGTGGTTTTCGCCCGTATCTCCGCGGTCCGATATCAAATACTGGTCGATAAACCGGTCTAATACAAAATTTTAAAAAAATTTACGTGTTACAAACCGATCGAAAATCGGTGGAAACCGCTCGATTTTTGTCAAAAATCGACGAAAATCGCTCCAAAAAATCGACCGCCAAAAAAGTTCACCAAGTGTGTCGATTTTCCACGATAATCGACGTCTTTTGATTTTTTTTTTCAAATTTTTTTTGAATTTTGAGTTCGCGCGATTTTTGCTAAAAAATCGACGATTTCCTGTGCCGACGCAGTAGCGAAATTCGTGGTCTAAATGGTAAGGTGAACCCTGCATCCTAGTAGGGTTAACAAAAATTGATGAAAATCGCACGATTTTCGCCCGTATCACCACAGTCCGATATCAAATACCGGTCAATAAACCGGTCCAATTCAAAAAAAATTCAAAAATTTGAAAAAAAAAAATTACGTGTTACAAACCGGTCGAAAATCGGTGGAAATCGCTCGATTTTGGTCAGAAATCGCTCGATTTTGGTAAAAAATCGACGAAAATCGCTTCAAAAAATTGACCACTAAAAAAGTTCACCAAGCTTGTTGGTTTTCCACAATAATCGACGACTTTTGATTTTTTTCAAAAAAAATTTGAATTTTGAGTTCACGCGATTTTTGCTCGAAAATCGACAATTTTCGGTGCCGACGCAGTAGCGAAATTCGTGATCTAAATAGTAAGGTAAACCCTGCATCCCAGTCGGTCATGTGCAATCATGCACCAGCGGGAACATTAACTTCTAGCTTCAAGTCACTTGCAAATATGTTAAGAATACTATCCAAAATAGCACGACAGAGAGGGGTTGAGCGAGTATATATGTTCACTGACCACAAACATACTAGTCTTCAATACACACTTTTGACTACAACTCCTTCTAATTTTGTGCTAGTAAAATTATAAGAAAAATGATACGATGATGAAACTACTTTTCACGACAAAAATAGTTATCATTTTGGACATCAATATGTTCTTCAAATTAAACACGTCTTTAACTACTATTTTATATTATAATATTTTTAAGAAAGCCAATAAAATTATAATATTATTAAAGTACTTTCCGAGACAACTCTACACATATGATTTTCATACATCCAATTTAAATATTTAAAAAGATATTAACAATCAAAGTTTTAAAAGTTTGACTGCACTTATGTCCAAAATAACAACTATTTAGGACCGAAGGGAGTAATACCATTTACATATAACAAATCAATATACTTATGCACTGTAAAATTTCTCTATTTTTAGAAAACCCAATAAAATTATAATATTATGAAAGTACTTTCCGAGACAACTCTACACATATGATTTTTATACATCCAATTTAAATATTTAAAAAGATATTAGCAATTAAAGTTTCAAAAGTTTGACTGCACTTATGTCCAAAATAACAACTATTTAGGACCGGAGGGAGTAATACCATTTTCATGTAACAAATCAATATACTTGTGTGCGTTAGCTTCCAACATTTTAAAAGTTTGGCTACATGTATTCTAAAATGACATTAGAAAGCAAGGGAGGGAGCAATGTAAATCCGGACATTTCTTTTCAGCAACTAATTACGCATGTTGAGAAAACCAATGTATTATCATAGGGATACAGATATCGACGAGTGCACACTGCCAAATTACTGCAAGGGGGCTTGTCGTAATTTTGATGGAGACGATAGTTGCACTAACAGCCTTCACGGTAAAGAGTTTGATCCAATAAAAAGGGTGTGTGTTATGTCAGCTAAACAGCACAATCTTCTTTTGTGTAAGTCGTACCCAACCAAATACCCTTCCAACAGTTTAAATTACAATTTACAAACTTATTGCACAACTGGAATTAATGTAGGTATTAAAATTGGAATTGGATATGGCCTTGGCTCCATAATTCTTCCACTCGGTACAATCGCCTCTATCAACAGGTGAAAGAAAGCCATCCAAAAGGGAGTTCAAAGAGGATATTTCAAGAAAAATCAGGCCCGGCCCTGGGGCGGGGCCGACGGGGCGGCCGCCCTGGGCCCCCAAAACTACCGGGCCCCCAATTCTCTAGGCGGACTGGCTGTATGCTATATCATTGCATCGTATCCACACCGGTTTTGTAGTTCCAAATTTCGTCAGATTGATTTTAATCGAAAGAATCAGCAAGCAAAACAAAACGAACAGCAACATGGCCGCTGGGCCGGGCCTGCATTGATGCTTGCAATTTGGTCTCTTTAATAATCTAAATACGTGATGTAAGCCGAGATGTCGGGGACTTAGGGCGCTGGCGTTGGGTCTTTTTGCGGCGGCGGCAGAGTTGGCGCTAGTTGGTCAGTTGGATTGCCAGCGCCGGTCGCCGGAGGCCCAGAGCATCATCCGCGGATCCGCATCCGCCGGAGCACAGGCAGTCACGGAGCCACACGAATACGCGATCTGCCTGCCAGACCGGTGAGCATAGTCGCATAGAGCACTACTGATAGACTGACTACGTAGTACATACTCTTGTAAATTTGTGTTTTCATGATCTCTTCTCGTAAATCGTAATGGTAATTCCGTAATTGGTATTTGGTAAATTGGTAATGGATCTCTTGGCTCTTGCATGCATGATGCATCAATGCATGCGATTACAGGTTTGCCATCGCTGTCTAACTGTCTTGCTGATCGATCGGCGTATTACAGTACACCTGTACACGCAGTTAGGCTTAAGGCTTGCATAGCCACAGTAATGGATCTCGTACATGCATGATGTATTTTATTATTTTTTATATCTATTACCTAATACCTTCACATTTAGATACATCTGTTAATGTATTCTATATCTACATTTGTTACTTGCAGCACGTTGACGGTTGACATCATGCCGCCTAGGAAATATGCATCTGGTAGTGAAAAAAGGAAAAAAAGGAAACAAACAGAGGATTTGATACGATCACAGAAGGGAGCCATCGATAAATTTTTTAAGAGCAATATGGGAGATTCAAGAAACACAAATGAATTAGCAATAGTGGTTGTGGAGCCAGTGGATCATGAACAAGTTAATGGGAATTCAGAAGAACAAGGCCCTGCAGAAGACAATGTAAGTGATCACGAGAACATATTTCATTCATCTGCTACAGAATCTGCTAATGTTGATGAACCACCGGTAGTAACTACAGATATTTATGATCCAAGAAATTGGAATAATCTTGAAAAATCGAGGCTACTTGAAATCATAACTTTTGGTTTTGACTTGATTTTGGTGTAACTTCGTTTTGAAAGCAAAAATGTCTCAACTTTGGAAAGAGCTTGCAAGATCCTTTTGTGTTTTTTATTCTTCAGGTTTTGATCTTCCTTTGGTTCAAACCATGTAGCCGACATACAAGTACAGCCGTTAACACTGACAGGCAGAGGATTACTTTAGGTTTTTCCGTCATGTATGAACTAATTAACTCTTGGTTGCAATCTGTGTTTTGTATGTACTGATTTATATAAACACATACGTCTACAGACCATGCATGTTGGATCTATTCAGCGTTAAGGTTGAAAATGTTGTCGTGTTGTTGTCTGTCGTAATTGCTGCCAAAGAACAAGTCGTAAGATGCTCGTGTGGTTCTCTATGAGCACTAGCACACCTGGTCGTACACGGCAGGGTGATAAGTTCTTGCAGACTTGCAGTCACTACAGGTATCGTGGGGTTGCGAATTGCGACCGGTGTAGACTGGACTCTGTAATCGTTTTCGGGGTACATTTCAGTTGGTAACATTGGACACGGTAATTAACGGATGACTCCATGGATCAACACCGCCATATTGTGGGATCACTACTATAGAAGAGAGTATGATAGACGGTTCAAAATAGGGATGAAAACGGGTCGGATACGGTCGGATAGTAGGTGATCCCATATCCTACCCTAATTATTTTTACTCGAATACGGATCGGATACGGATAGTTCAAATTGGGTACGGATACGGATACGGGTAACGGGTATCTATAAAAGGGTAGAAAACGGGTACCGGATAGTATACGGACGGGCATAATACGGATATCGGGTAATTAGTCAGATAGTATGTGAATTGTGTAGCATTAAAATTTATGATAAAAATAATCTAACCAAAGCATATACCGACACAAATAATACAAAACATACAGTCGAACTAACGCGTCAAAGGGCATAAACCATATAACATAGCACTAGCACATGAAAATTGACAAGTATACAACACATGACATCTTCATATAGCAGTCCATACATATATATAGCACAATATATATGATTTTTTCTGTTGCTCAAATGAAAAACTTGTCAATATGAAAAAGATGTGTCTCAAAATTCTCTACAACTTTCATGTAGACCATATAATTTTTCGAGCATGGGAAGACCTCCAAAAACACGAATTACTGCATGGTGTAAAAGTTGGTTCGTCTTAAACATGAATTTCTCTGTTACTCTTCCCGATTTTCTATGATTTTTTTGTTGCTCAAATGAAAAACTTACCAATATGAAAAAGATGCTCCTCAAAATTCTCTACAACTTTCATGTAGACCACAAAATTTTTCGAGCACGGGAAGACCTCCAAAAATGTGAATTATCATTGCTCAGATCCTGCACCCGATTTTAAAAATTATCCGGGTACCCGTGATCCGACCGAAAATCCGGTATTTACTGGTATCGGCTGTCCCGTATCCGACCCGTATCCGAAAGAAAATTATCCGGGTAATTACCCGTATCCGACCCGACAAAAAAATACCCGTATCCGTATCCGAATTTTCGGGTAGAATTTTGCCGGGTACGGATACGGATCGGGTATTACCCGACCCATTTTCACCCCTAGTTCAAAACCATCGTTACATATAGTTTTTCGAACCGTCTGTAACCATATATAAGTGATATAATAGCATATCACAGATGGTTTCCAAACCGTCTGTGATTTTTCATATCAAAAACGGTCTATGATACAATATCACAGACAGCTTTTATCTAGAACCGTCTGTGATCCATATTTTTTCCCTACACCCTCTGCAGAACTTCCATCATTTGTATCTATTGTTTGAAATTTTGTTCTGCTTAGATATTTCTACAATGACATTTATAAGGCACAATCAATTATAGATTTTGTAATTGAATATCTAAACATCAAAGATGTATCGAGGCAACAGCTTGTCTAATCTGAATCATTTTAAAATATGAACATTTGTAGTGCTTTCATCTTCTTTTTTATTATAATATTAATGGTTTTCAAGGCAAAATCCATTTCATTTCACAGTTCGTCATGAACGCTATCATACTCTGATTTATTGCTTCCACTTCATCCTCATTTTCGAACGAGAATACCATAGGCAGCCTATTTTCACTCTGGTCTTGTGCAAGAACAGGACCATAATGATCCCGTGTTACCTATGGTATTCTCATTCGGGGATGGGGATGAAGTGAAAGCGATAAATTAGAATATGATAGCTTTCAGGATAAACTGTGGAATTAAATAGACTTTACCTTAGAATCCATTAATATTATAATAAGAAAGGAGATGAAAGTGCTACAAAACTTCATATTTAAGACGATCCTTATCAGACAAGCTGTTGACTTGATACATCTAGAATGTTTACATATTCAATTACAAAATATATAACTGGTTGTGCCTTTTAAATTTTGTTGCAAAAAGATTTAAGTAGAACAAAATTTCGAACAACAAATACTAATTATGGAAGTTCTGCTGAGTGGTGTAGGAAACATATTTGGTTCCAACAAACAATACATTATTAAGTTATTGCATTGAAGATGAGCAAATATTAAGGATAATGTCAAATGACAATACATTGATATATAAAATATGATACGACAAATATCAACAAGCGTACATTGAGAAATCACATTATTTCATAGTTCAAGACAAGAAAACCTTAAGGCTTTTTCATGTATGCCATCATATGTGCAATAGCTTCCGCAACATAGGCTTTTCGGTTCTCTCTAAAGTTCTACAACTCCAGTTTAGTGCCCACTTCTTTGACACCAATAACTGATTGATCTCCAGTCATATCTCTTAATCCCTACAAAAGCGATCATGATGTTGTGAAAATAGTGTCTTGGTATATTATTAGTAACCACATCGAATTAAATACTAGAAACCTTTATATTACCTCTATAAGCTCAGCTTTGCCTTCTTCCAACTCTGCATTCGCCCTACGGTCCTTAGTGATGAGTGCCGTGTTATGAGATTTGATATCTTGCAAGTGATCATCTATATCTTTCAGTTCTTATTTCAACTCATAAATCTTTTCTGGTATCTCAGACTTGCACTTTAGTTGTTTGATCTCCACCTCAAATTTGTGTTTAGCTTCTAACAGCTTTTCCATGTCGTCTATTGCGAAATGCTCAATTCACTTTAGCAAATAACATATGTTCATATCATCACACACATAAAATGCTTTGGCTGAATTAGTCATCGCATGTTCATAACACACATAAAATGCTTTGGTTGAAGTCGTCATCACATGTTATACTCCACAAGAATATCATTCACAAATCTAAATTCCGCTAACGGCCACAAATTTGTGTGTGGTTCCCAACAAATGTGATGATTTTTTGCTAACTTCATATACAATAACAATAACTAATTGTTCACAAATCATTATTTAGCTATCAATTTTATCCTTCTTGCCAGAACCTGCAGATGGATATGCCATCAATCCATTCACAAATATGAATGGCCAAACATATTTAATAGCTTAATAACCTACACGCCGTTATCAAGTTCTGATGATAGCTTCTTTCATCTGATTTAGGCAAGCAACCAGTAATACAGAAACTCACCACCATATTACCAACTCAACTGCTCACCATCTTTGGACAAAGAGACTCACCATTCTATGCATGCACGTCGGGGAGGAGGACGCTGAGGAGGAGGTCACTGAGGGGAAGTCGTTGAGGAGATAGCCGAGAGGGAGGTGCCGAGGAGGAGGGCGTCGAGGAGGAGGTCGCCGAGAGGGAGGTCGTCGAGGAGGACACTGAGAGGCTAGGGTTTGGAGGAGGTGAAACCAGCTAGGTGCTAAGGTCTGTGCGAGGAATTAATCTGGGTATGTTTATATAGGTCTCATTCGTATCATAGACCGTTCTTGAGTATAACCATCTGTGATAAACTAATATCACTGACAATTCGTTGATAGACCCGTCTGTAAAGTATCACAGACGGTTCTACCCATGAACCATTTGTGATATTAGTTTATCACAGACAGTTCTACCCAAGAACCGTTTATGATATCAGCCCGGTTGTAAGAATTTTTAAAACTTGGACGGTTGTGCTTGAAAACCTTATGTGTTCTTTAACACATATGGTTTTTAAGAATCGTCTGTGATGAAACGTCTAATATATGTGTCGACGATCTATTTCGCCGGCAATAAGATTTGTGATTCTAGGGGATTTGTGCGGGATCTGAGCCTGATGGTAACACAGGATGCGGGGGCAATCTGTTTTTAGACAGGTTCGGGCTCTCTCGGAGGAGATAATACCCTAGTCCTGTGTTCTTGGATGTATTGTCCTCTCTTTCTCTTGTTTCTCCCTCCTCCCCTTGTATACCGGGGGGAGAATACATGATAGATGGGCGCCACCGGGCCCTGAACATGGTGGCCTGGGCGACATGTCCCTTGTCCTTATCCGCCTCCACGCTCCACGTCCTGGAGAGGTGGTTACGCTTTCTCCGACCCACGCCTGCCACCTTGTCAGGTTCCAGCATCCGCAGGTTAAAGGCGATGTCGGACCGCTTGCCCGTTCTGGCGGGTTGTTGGGGCGGGCGCAAGCTTCCTTGGAGGATCGGGAGTTGTCTTGGGAGCAAGTCAAAGGTCTCCTCTGGGCCCGTCGTGGTGCTACTGGGCTTTGGGCTTTCTATTCCGCTGTCAGGCCTGGGCCGGTGTAGGCCCTCTTGCGGGACTCCTGTCTCGACATCCCACAAGAGCCCCAAGTGCTTTATGATCTACTTTCCGTCCCTTACCTGTCATGAGGATTATGCGGAGAGAGATCATAAAGAACTTGTAGTATGAAGCTACCGTGGTTGGTTAGCTCGTGTCCGAAGCGGTACCGCGCTTACGGTCTTGTGACAGCCAGCAACTGCTTATCGCTCGGTACGACCCTCATGGGGCATACCTTGGTCTTCTTGGCTTGTGGTCGAGTGGTATCCGCTACCGCTTACTGCGGCGCTGCAGCCGGCTTGTCGCTTCTACCGACCCTCATGGGGCATACCTCGGTCTTTTGGCTCGTGGGTCGAGTGGTATCCGCTACCGCTTACTGCGCGCTGCAACCGCTTTGTCGACCGACCCTCATGGGGCATACCTCGCCTTTTCGCTCGTGGTCGAGTGGTACCAGCGTCCATTTATGGTACGCGACAACCGCTTGTCGCCTACCGACCCTCATGGGGCATACCTTGTCTTTTGGCTCGTGGTCGAGTGGTACCCGCGCCCATTTATAGTACGCGCAACCGGCTTGTCGCTCTACCGACCCTCATGGGGCATACCTTGTCTTTAGGCTCGTGGTCGAGTGGTACCGCGTCCATTTATGGTACGCTGCAACCGGCTTGTCGCTCACCGACCCTCATGGGGCATACCTTGTCTTTTGGCTCGTGGCGAGTGGTACCCGCGCCCATTTATGGTACGCGCAACCGCTTGTCGCCTACCGACCCTCATGGGGCATACCTTGTCTTTTGGCTCGTGGGTCGAGTGGTACCCGCGCCCATTTATGGTACGCTGCAACCGGCTTGTCGCTACCGACCCTCATGGGGCATACCTTAGTCTTTTTGGCTCGGGGGCCGGTACCGCACCCGTTCTGATCTTGTGGCCGGCTCGTCGCTCGGTGACCCTCATGGGGCATACCTTGGTCATACAGAGTAATGCCTGTGCGTTCACATTTGCCAAGACCGCTTTAGACCCTCATGGGGCGATCCTCAAGACCGTGTTGGTTGTAGATCCTCCCGCGACACCCAATCGCATTGTGAAACAAATGACCAGCAATTGACCCCAAATTATGGGGTGCGCCGTCGGAGGATGTTCGGAAAGTGCCCAGCCCCAAGCTTCCGTGGCGGCCGGCTGCTCAGCCCGTCGTGGGGCGACTTTATCCCAAACTTTGGACTGTGTTTGACACCTGGCCGCGTTTTGGCGCGACACGCCTATTGGCCCATCATGGGGCGTGCCTGGATCCGCCTGCACTGAACAGAGGGCCCTCGCTTCTTCCCATCGTAAGGTGGAAATTGGGACCCATTTCTTATAAGTCGGAAAGACCCTTGTTGGAGCAATGGCCTCCTTGCATCTTCCTCGCCGCTGCCATAAACCTTCAAACCTCCTTTGGCGATTTAGGGTTTCGGTTTCGCGCTCTTGGCTTATGGCGGTTCTTCCCATCAGTCTTCTTCTTCGCAATGTCTTCTTCCTCGTCATCGGAAGGTAGCGCCGACCTGCGACGGCAGGTGGGAGACTTCCATCACGACGACGTCCCGCTGAGGGGATGGTCGCCACGGCCCCTCCCTCCGCTGAATTGATCTCCGCCCCGCAGCAGGTGACCCTTACCCCACACCTCTAGAGAATGAGATTGTGGTGTTTGAGTCCTTCTTAGGCGGGGATTTAGCTGCTCGGGAGCGCCTTCTTCCGGGGCTCCTCCACTTCTACGAAATCGAGTTGATCAATTTGAACCCCAACTCGATTCTTCACATTGCCATCTTCGTCCAGCTCTGCGAGGCGTATCTTGGGATACGCCCTCATTTGGATTTGTTCCGCTCCTTCTTACATTGAAGCCTCATCCGACCGGGCCGCTCCTAACGTCGTTGGGGCGCCGGCTCCACTGCGAGAGGGCTCGAGGAGGCAGATTTTGTCGTTCCTCTCAAGACCTCCCTCAAAGGTTGGAGGCGGGAGTGGTTCTATTGTGCCAACATTGATCCTTTCCTCGCCCCTTTGCCTACGTGCTCCTAAAGCTTCCCGATCCGGGAGCGACGGCCCAGACGGAGGAGGTTCGGTGCAAATCCTCGAGCTTCGGCATTGATTGACGATCCAAGAACCGAGGGTCGACGGGTCCCGGATCGCGATCGGCTTTGTGAAGCGCCGAGTGCAGCCCTTGAAGGAGAGAGTCCATTTGGGGTTCCAATACAACGGGCCTCTGGACCCCACGCGGAGTCGGACGCGCCCTGTCGATGGAGGCGCCGGCAAAGACGGTAGTTGATCTCTTCGTGCCTGGCACAATCATCACCAACAGGGCTGCCCTCATAAATTTTCGACGGCAAGGCCTCCTCCTCCGTGAGTACACTGCTCTCTCGAAAGGTCGTTCCATGATTTCTTTGACTAGTGTGACTCAAACAGGTGCGAGGGTTCCTTTTTCAGATCGCGTCCTTCCTTTCTCGACGCCCGGTTGTCGGCCTCTCGGCCGAGACACGCCAGCGGCGAGCGGCGATACTTGCCGACGAGATGCGCCGAGAGTCGGCGGAGGAGGTCGCCGGTCTTTCGTCACCGTGCCTTCAACCTCTGATCCACCCGGTCGCAGAAAGCGGGCCACACCTATACATCCCAGAGAGGCCTACCGCGGCGCTAACTTCCCTCCGGGTGGTGCTGGGCCTCGCATGAGACCCGGGATGAAATTCAAGAAATCCAAAAGGTATTCTTTTGGGCGATCCTTGTCTTTTTGTTACTGCCTGTGCTGAGGTGTTTCTCTTTTTGCTGATGCAGGGCTCCTACTATGGACGTTCGGCGAGGGGTCTCGAAAAGGAGCCCCAAAGTGAGGTCGATCGCTGCCGCCGACTGCCGAGGCGTCGCCCCCGGGCGCCGGCGACCCAACGGCCGAACGATCCGGTGGTCCGTCTGCCGACGAGATCGACCCGGCACCGTCTCCCGGAGTGGAGGAAGTGCCTCGAGAGCCACCGCCGCTCGGTCCTCTGCCAAAGCCCCCGAATCGGACCGTATGGTGGGATGGGGGCTCCGATTGGAAAGGAATGGAAGAGGACGACGAGACGGAGAGAGCGGCTCGGACGGAGCTTTATGAGCTTACCGTCAGGTGTAGCACGCTCGTCAGGGTGAGCTTCTTGTCTTTAATCTGTTGCTTGCCGACTTCTCTCGAGATTACGCCTGCTGCCTAGGACATGGGGAGCGCTCGGAGCAAAGGTCGCGTTTTTCCGAGGGTGCTCCCAAGCTCAAGGAGCAGAAGCGATGCAGGACAAGCTCACGAGATCAGCGGACCGATGGAAAGAAGTCCACGGGCTTCAGGGCGAGTGTATGGCGATCCGGGAGGAGAAGACGAAGCTTGAGCATACGCTCGAAGGTGAGATTCTCTCCTGGATTCCGCTTTGGATGTCTTTTGGATGGTTGGAGAGGATGATGACACTCGTGTTTGAGAGCGACTCGACCGCTTCTTGGTGAGGGCCCGATCGAGGCTTCAGAGAAGTCGACCTCAAGCCCGAGTCAGCTTGGAAAGGATGCAGCGGGAGCTGAAGGGTAAATTTATTTGACTTGGGTTGAACATATTTGGTGTCGGGTGTGCTCTTGATGGCCGTTTGACTTTGTTGCAGAGTGCAAGGAGAAGATGGCCGCTGTCGAACAGGGCCGGACTGAACTGCGTGTCGCCTGCGAGCCGCCCCGCACCTTCTGCGTATTGAAGGAGTCACGCCGGGCCAGGGGGACGATGCTGTTCCACTTCTCACGGGAGGAGCCGACAGGATCAGAGCTTACGCCAAAGAGTCCGCAGCAATGAGTGCGAACCAGGCATTGGCGGTGGTCAAGTCTCATTATCCGAGAGTTGACCTTGAAGTCGTGGAAAGAAGGCTTTGCTCGTGATGAAGACAAGGCCAACGCGCCTCGAAGAGGTGTCCTGCATCGCAGGCCTTGTTGGAGAATCTAGAATTACGACTTCGATGCGGGCCTTGATGCCGAGTGCTCGCCCTCCTTGTTTGAAATATTGTGTCTTCTTACTTCAATACGATTTGCTGTATTGTCTTCCGCCGAGTGGTCTTCAGACCAATATAGGCCCGTAGCCTTTTGGATCCTCGCTGCGCCTTTCCGGTGGGTTTCACCGACTGGGTATGGCTTCCAAACGCCAGGGCCTTGGCCCGTGGCTTTCTTGCCCCAGACACGCTTTTCCGAGAGGTGGCGTGCAGCTCTCGGCGTCGGGACTTACGCCAGGCCACCTGGCCGAGTGGTTTAGCCCCAGGCTTGCATCGCTTGCAGCCTCTCCACTTCGCTTTTTCGCTTAATTTGGTATAATTAAGCCGGGAAGCCGAACGAGCTTGAACCGCTACGACACGTGTGCGGTGAAATTCTCCTTGATTTTGTTCAATGTCTTTGATCTTCTTGGTACTTGCACCGCCGCTTCGTTTTCGCTTCATTGATTAAGTAGGTGGCGCATTTGATTGCCTTTGAGACGCCGATTTCCGGGCCGGGTGGCTTATAAATAGGGCGCCACCGCCGATGAGCGATCGCCCATTTCCTTTTGCCTCGCCCTCTTCTTCTCTTCCAAAGCATTCCTTCATGTCTAACATGAGGATGTTCGTCGGCCCATACGCGGCATTCTTTCGCCCGGTTCTTTAGGATGTTGCTGGCGGGAGGAGGCCAAGCATGGGAGGAGCATGATTTTGCCATCCTGGAGGCGGAAGGAGAGGAAGGGGACGCGAGGACGCCACCGCCGTGGCCACCTTCTTTGGAGGCCGCACCGGGCTCCACGAGGTGGCGGAGATCATCCTCGAGATGGTTGGTCGCGATCGCCGCGACGACCTTGCCGCCAGGGCCCTCGTCGCCTTATACCCCCTTGTGGGTGGTTGACGAGGAGATTTGGCGGCTTTGGGTCAGCTGGTCGCGACTAACCTCGGCGATCTCGCCTCCGGTCTCCCAACAAGGCCAAGAGACTCAAAGAAGACCAAAGACTAAAGACTAAGAGCAAAGCAAGACCAAAGATCAAGACCGCTTTTTTTTTTTTTTTTTTTTTTTTTTAGCGCGAGAAAAAGAAAAAAAGAAAGTTAGCAATGTAAATTATTAACATTATGGAATGAAATGCGAAATTTTATCCAGTTCGTGCCTATCACATTTAACCCGAACTTAGTGGTTCCGCCTGATCAACTCATTCTAGTCAGTTGCTCCAGTGCCAAAGAACGAGGCGCTGGGCTCGAGCTTTTGACGGTTAGAAATTCGCGATCGTGCAAATCTTGGTTAAATGGCGCCGCGAATTGCAGTCCCGAGTGGTTAGTGCTTTCTACCCGCTCCGTTGTGGCCGGGTATAAACCGCCGAGGCTTTGTGCTCATCGTGGTTTGTTATTTCCGTGCATTCTATATCGGCACGACCAGGGTTAAGCGCCATGATCGGGTAATAACCACTCGGGCTAGCATTACACGTAACTTCGTAAAATAAGACGAACCACTATTTTATTTAATGTGTAAGAGTGGGATACATAACTCATGCGTAGAAGCGACGAGCTGTTCGGCTGCTCCAAGTATTCGCTAACCTCACCGTCTTCTCGCCTGAAGTCGATAAGCACCACGGGTTGTCTTACGCACAATGTATGGACCTTCCCAACTTGGAGAGAGCTTGTGCTCGCTTTTAGTTCCTCCTCAGACCAGATCTCCTACGAAAAGGTTACGCTTCGACGGCGTTGCGAGTGGTAGCGCCGGAGTCCCTGGAGGTACTTAGCCGACTGGAGGGCTGCAACGTTCCGAGCCTCCTCGAGTTGATCAAGCTCCACCATTTGGCTTCCCTCGGACTCGGCTTCGTTGTAGTTCCGAACCCTCGGGGATCCGAATCCCAGCTCGGTCGGCAGAACCGCCTCTGCGCCATAGACCAGGAAAAAGGGGTTTGGCGGTCGCACTACCGGGAGTGGTTCTCGAGTCCCAGTACCGACGGTAGCTCCTTCACCCATCGAGCAACAGACGGTTTGAGGCGGTCGAAGATCCTGGCCTTGAGACCTTGGAGGACCAGACTGCTAGCTCGCTCAACCTTGCCCATTGCTTCGTGGGTGAGCCACCGAGGCGAAGCAGATCTTGATCCCGACGCATTCGCACCATTCTTGGAATTCTTCACTCCTAAATTGGGTGCCGTTGTCCGTGATGATCCGATTGGGCACTCCGAATCTGACCACAATATCCTGGAAGAATTCCTTGGCCTTAACTGCAGTGATGGTGGCGACAGGCTTGGCTTCGATCCATTTGGTGAACTTGTCAATGGCCACGAAGAGGTAAGCGAAACCGCCTTGAGCCTTCTTGAGCGGGCCCACTAAGTCGAGCCCCCAGATTGCGAAAGGCCAAGAAATGGGTATAGTCTGAGCTCCTGCCGGCAAGTGTGTCTGTCTTGCATAGAATTGGCAGCCCTCGCAGGTTCGAACTATCTCCTTGGCATCCGTTACCGCCGTTGGCCAGAAGAAACCCTGTCGGTAGGCCTTCCCAACCAAGGCGCTTGATGCCGCGTGATGGCCACACATCCCCGAATGGATTTCTTGGAGCAGCTCTCTTCCCACTTGTTCCGAAATGCACCGCCTGAGGACACCCGAGGCACTTTTTCGGAAGAGCTCGTCGCCCACCACCACGTAGGATTTGGCTTGCCGGGAGACGCGCTGCCAGAGTGGTTGCTTCCGGAGTTTGTCCTTCAGGAGGTAATCAAGGTACGGCGACCTACCTGGATCGATGAGCGGGACCCGGTTCCAGTGACCCTCGCTTGGCATTTGCCGTTTTGTAACGGTTGGCTCGTGAAGATCCTGCAGATTTAAGATATCACTCGGGGCATCCGCCCGAGTGGCTCCCATCTTAGCGGCTCATCCGCCGCCTCATTATTGCGGCGGAGGACATGGACCACCTGCACCGTCAAACTTGCCTTCCAATTCTTCGACTTGCCGGGCGGTATGCCGCCATATTCGATCCACGACGACCAGTCCTTACGTACTTGGTTCACCACCAATCGGGAGTCGCCTCGAACCGCCAAAGTCGGATTCCGAAAGTGATGTGGCGTCTGAAGCCCATGGATGAGGGCCTCGTACTGCGGCATTGTTTGAGGCCGGAAGTGAATCCGAAGGACATACTTCACTGTCGCCCTTAGGTGAGATAAGGAGGATTCCCGCCTGCTCCCCAAGCATGAGAGATCCGTCGAAGTGCATGACCCAATATTCGGCACTTCTTCCATGCAGGGGTGCAGGATTCGGTCCACTCGGCCGTGAAGTCACCAAAGCCTGGGACTTGACGGCAAAGGCGCTGGCTTGAACGAAATGTCGAAAGCTCCAAGCTCATTGCCCACTTTGAAATTCTTCCAAAGGTAGCTTCCGACACGGAGGACCTCTCCCACGGGGAAAGAAGTGACTACCGAAATCGAATGTCCTTGGAAATAATGCTTCACTTTCCGTGACGAGATCAAAATGGCGCATGCCAGCCTTCGGATTTGAGGATATCTTGTCTTGGATTCGCCAAGATTACCGACAAAATAAATCAAGCGTTGCACGCCGTAGCGGTGTCCAGATTCCTCCCGCTCCACAACTATCACGGCACTTACTACATGAGATGTTGCCGCTATGTAGAGCGTAAGAGGTTCACCTGGCGCCGCGAGACTAAGACTGGGAGTGGAGAGAAACACCTTGAGTTCTTCAAGGCTTGCTGTGCCTCCGCTGGCCCAATCAAAGCGATCTTGCTTCTTAAGGAGCTTGAAGAAAGGCATTCCGGACCCCAGCCGTGAGATAAACTCCGCCAAGCGCCACCATGCATCCGGTGAGCTTTTGGACCTCCTTTGGTGGCAGCGGGGCCATTTTCATGATGGCTCCAATTTTCTCCGGGTTCGGCTCGATCCCACGATGGGAGACGATGAACCCGAGTAGCTTCGGAAGAAACTCAAGACGCACTTCTCGTGGTTTAGCCTCATCCGAACGCCAGGACTTGCGAACGCCTCGGCCAGATCGGAGGTGAGGCTGTCCTCTGTCTGCTTTTAACCACTACATCATCCACATATGCTTCCACATTGCGTCCGAGCCGATGGTGAAAACACACGCACGGCGCTACCGGGTACGCTGCGCCGGCATTCTTGAGCCCGAACGGCATGGTGATGTAGCAATATGCTCGAATGGAGTGATAAACGGTCTTCTCGCAGCCTTCCTCTCGGCCGAATTTGATGATAGCCTGAATAGGCGCCCGTAAAGCTGAGTAGCCGAGATCCGGCAGTGGAGTCTACCACCTGATCAATGAGAGGGAGACCAAAGGGATCTTTCGGACAAGCCTTGTTGAGGTTGGTGTAATCAACACACATGCGCCAGCTTTTATTCTTCTTCTCGATTTAGTACAGGTTTGCCAACCAATGATGATACACTTCTTTGATGAAACCTGCAGCTAGCAGCTTTGTGATCTCCTCTCTGATGGCTTCTCGACGATCTTGAGCGAACCGTCGTAACCTTTGCTTGACGGGCCTGGCGGATTGGTTTACATTAAGTGCGTGCTCGATCACCTCCCTGGGGACCCCGGGCATGTCGGACGGCTTCCAGGCAAAGACGTCTTGGTTTGCCCGCAGAAAGGTGACGAGCGCGTCTTCCTATTCATCCCCGAGCCTTGTCCGATCGAGACGGCTCGCGCCGGATCGGACGGGTCGAGGAGGATCCTTTTGGTGCCTTCCTCGGGGTCGATCCCGGAGTTCTGCGGCTTGCGGGTAGGGATACTGCCTTCCGGCTTGTCGAAATTCGCCTCTTGACGAATCCTTTCCCGACCCGCCGCGCCTCAGAGACTTCGGCCATTTCGCAGCTCTCTCGTCGCAAGAGAAAGATCGCTAACATCGCTACAGAGTGATAATACCACTCGGGCCCGGCATCTTCAAAGATCGATACGCGTAGTGGGGCACCGCCATGAACTTGGCTGGCCGGGTCTCCCCAAGATGGCGTGATACGCTGTCGCGAAGTCCGCCACCTCGAAGCTAAGGCTCGATCCAGTAGTTGTCCCTTGCGCCAACGTGGATCGGTAGAGTGATTTGTCCGAGTGGTACCGCCGATGTTCGGTATCACTCCATGAAAAGACGACGACCCGCGTTTGAGGTCGGACCGCTGATCCCCATATCATCGAGTGTCTTCACGAAGAGGACGTTGAGCCCACTCCCACCGCCAATCAACACCCTTTTGAGCTTGATGTCGCGGACAACCGGCGCCAAGACCGCCGGTATCTCGCCGGGAATGGGGCGCGATCTGGTGATCCGTGCGGTCGTAAGTTATTGCGACCTCGGACCACCGGACATATCGGGGGGTCTCCGGCTCTACTGCACAGATGTCCCGAGCGGTGAGCTTTTGCTTCCGCTTGGACTCATATGCGGCCGAGCCCCCGAATATGTAGTTAAGCTCGAGGTCGACTTCCTGATAGTCTTCCTCAGCTTCAAGGGGAGGCGGTTTGCTTGGCGTGGCCACTCGGACCTTGTCCACCTGCCTCTTGCTCTCGCGGCGAACCTCTTTAGGGTGAAGCGATCCTTGGAGGCATGCCTCCCCTTCGGATGGAAAGGGCAGGGTGAGTTCATAACCTTGTCATATCCATCCTCTTTGAGAGCGCGAGGATGAGTTGGTGCAACGACTGCCACCAGCTCTTCGCCCTTGCGCTTCTTTTCTTTCCGCCGAGGGGGTTCAGACTGATCCTTCCCTTCATCACGCCCGTTCGCCAGAGCCTCGGAGGCTGAAGCGTAACGGTCCGCTAGGCGAACAGCTCCCGGACCGACGTGGGTGGCTTCCGGGACATCTTCTTGATGAGGTCGGGGTCGCTGACTCCTTTCTGGAAGGCAGCTATCACAATCGCATCTGTGACATCCCGAACGGTGCTTTTCCTACTCATGAATCGCTTGACGAACTCCCGGAGGGATTCGCTCCTCCTTTGGTGTAGCCGATACAGTCCCAAGGGGTGCCTGGCGCTCGTAAGTGCCTTGGAAATTTGAGATGAACTGCTCACACAGATCTCCCAGGAATTTATAGAGTTCACTGGAAGTCCGGTGAGCCATGCTTGGGCTGTGGGGCGAGAGGGTAACCGGCAAGTAGTTTGCCATTACTTTCGATCTCTGCCGGCCCTCGATCGCCAGAGCATATACTTGTAGCCAAGCCTCCGGGTCCCTCTCACCGTCGAACCTAGTGATGCCTTTAGGATTAAATCCATCAGGCCAAACCACTCGGCGTAGGTGAGGGGTAAACGCGCGAACCCCTTCGATGACCCCGCGATACCCCCCGGGAGGTGATCGATGCGGAGGGGATCGCACTTGGCGTACTTCGCGGCCTCGCGGGAGGATGCCGTAGCGCTCGTATTCGTCGGCTTGACGGCGTTGTTCCTCCCTTTCTCGGTCGCATCCTGGTAATTCGAAATACAGTGCACAAAAATCAAATACAATCAAATACAGTGCACAAAAATCAAATACAGTGCACAAAAATCAAAATCCGGTAAAAAAAACCCGAGATCTCATCCGAGATTCCCGAGATCTCGCCGAGAAATTCGAAATCCGAATTTTTTTTGAATTTTTTGAATTTTCCAGAATTTTAAATCTCGGAGGGGTCCGAAATCCGAAATCTCAGCCGAGATTTCAGATTTTGGTCCGAAATTTCAATCCTTGGACCCAACTACGTAATGGCTTTCCGGTGCATTTAACTCATGAGAAGATTCCGTGAATCAACGCCCCCCATATCGCGGGATGGAATCCTAGCCATACTTTGATCAGTTAGTAATAAATGTAAAAAATGTGGCAAGCGATGTACTCTGTTTCTGGTGTTGATGTCACTGTTGAGCTTACCATTCTATGGATATCGTATGAGGTGAGTTAACCCACGACGTACAACTTAGGGTGACTAGTAACATGCCTGTGCGTTGCTACGAAAAACAAAATTGATAACGAAAAATAAATATTAAAAAATAAAAAAATTATTTCACAAGATCAAACATCTATCTTTAACGCTTCGTTTCTTGCAAAAGCTGGCTAATTAAAGCAACGCTTCGTTTCTTGCGTAGGGCAATTAAGCAGGGCAATTAAGCGGCAATTAATGACGTGGGAAGAACGGACCACTGCTACCAAGTGCTGCTTTAGAATAGTAGAGATGTGGAAGTGCTAGTAGTAAAAAAAAAAAGAGGAAATTTGTATCTTACTTCTCTACATCACGACTTTCATCTATCAAGTGGAAGGATATATAGGGAACATTGCATTGGGGGAAAATCGTTGGCTACTTGACGAATTTTTTTTTTAAATAATACTTTTTTACAAATCAATTCCGGTTTTCATACGCGGAAAAAATTACAAAATTAACAAGTATTCACCAAACCGCTCGGCGACTACACCATTTTCGCCGAACTGCTCGGCGACTACTCCATTTTCGCTGTACCGTACGGTGACAATTGCCTAATTACCCAGTTAACCGTCGGTCGGATGATTTAGGCTATTATCGCCGTGCCGTACGACGACAAAACCCATTTTTGCCGAGCCATATGGCGACGATGGATTTTCGCCGAGCCTACGGCGATTACCCTTTTTCGCCGATCTGTATGGCGACAAAACCGAAATTATAAAGAAACTATACAAACTAAGGCTCCAAAAATCATGAAATAAATATCACTTATTCCTAGGGTCTTGGATGTCCCATTTTTACAAAAATATGCAGGAATGAATTGAGTTGAATAAACCAAATAACTATAAGAAACCTCTCGTGCATGAAATGCTTAAGCCTTTTCGGTAGCCCGTAAAATACCACGTTTAAATGTAATTTTTTGCAAGAATACAACATATTTGCTATTTGATATATGGATTACCATATTCTGGAAAAAATATTTTATTTACACCTTTCTTTGCATACAAATTCTACTATCGCAATAACACTAAGTATTATTGTCGACAACAAACGATAACGCTTAAGCCTTTTCAATAGCCCGTAAAATATCATGTTTAAAGGTAATTTTTTGGAAGAATACATCAGATTTGCTCTTTGATATATGGACTACCATATTCTGAAAAAATATTTTATTTACACCTTTTTTTGCATCTAAATTCTACTAATGCAATTACCTTAATCAACAACAACTCATGATATGAATAGTTTAGCCTAAAAAAACTTTAGCCAAAGTATTTAAATTATTACGATCATTGTGAAAAGTAATGTACTGCAATAAACACTAGAAGCGGCGGTCTAGTTGGACATAGGCATGTTGTGGTGCATATTTGTATAAACTATAAACTAACCGTTGTTCTGATGATTGTGAGGAGCTCTAGCATACCTCCGCCGTACGCCCGGTAGCTGCTGTCCTTTTTTTCGTCTTGCAGTCACTCCTCCAGGTAATGGGGATTGCTATATCCGTGTAGACTCAACCAGGGTTACACTTACCGTTCGCACGATTTTCGAGCGATTTTCGAATTTCGAAAATCGATAAAATTGAGCCAAAAACCGGTCGAAAATCGAAGCAAATCGAATGGTTTGAAAAATCAATTTTTTTGAAAAAAATTTCAAAAAATTCGATATTTGATCGATAATTGCTCGATATTGCTCGATAATCGCTCGATATTGCTCGATTATCGCGATATTTTCCTCGAAAACCAGCCGATCATGCGGACTTCCTCGTCGATCGATTTTTTGAGCGATTTTCGGTCGGTATACCTCGATAATCGCTCGATATGCCTCGATAATCGCGATATTTGCGTCGCACAATTTTTTTTGAATTTTTGAATTTTTTGAATTTTTTTTTTTTGAATTTAACCGATTTACCGACCGGTATTATATATCGTCTCGGCTCAATAAGGTCGATTTTCGTGATTATCGACGATTTTCGACCGATAAAGTGAATCCTGGACTCAACTACGTAATCGCTTTCCGGTGCATTTAGTTCATGAGAATACTCCGTGAATCAACGCCCCCATATTGCGGGATGGAATCCTAGCCATACTTTGACCAGTCAGTAATAAATGTAAAAACTGTCATAGGAGGTGAGTTAACCCATGACGTACGGACCCATATCCGGACCCGACGAAAATTTTACCTGAAAATTCGGATACGGATACGGATATTTCTTTGTCGGGTCGGATACGAGTAATTACCCGGATACTTTTGTTTCGAATACGGGTCGGATACAGGACATCAGATACCCGGTAAATACTCGGATTTTCGGGTCGGATACGAGTACCCGGATAATTTTAAAAATCGGGTACCGGTTCTAAATATGGGCCAAGCCCCCAACAGGCGCTTGCCCGGCCCATTAGCATTAGGGAATGAAAATAAGAAACCCTAGACGGCTAGACACTTCCAGACCAGTTTCCACTCCACATTCCTAGCCGCCAGGCGCCAGCCCGCCATCCCCAAATCCAATTCTCCATTCTCCTGCCAAGTCCCGACTTGGCGACTCCAGTCCCGCCGCACGCCCGCACCAGACCCCGGCGACCCCGCCGTCCCCCGCCGTGCTATGAAAAGGGTTCGATTGGTCTAGAGGAGCTTGTTTGGCCTTGCGAACGTGAGAGGACGAGGGAGTTTTGCTACGTGATGTTCACCTCTGGTTCCACGGGAAAATCCAAGGGTGTTTGTGGAACAGAGAAAGGTATAACTTCTGTACGTTGTTGGTGGTTGGTTGCTTGAGCTCTGTGGAGGTATTCCTATGCAACTATTTAAGCATTTAGGCTATTTTGTTGTTCTGATTCTGACATGGCAAAGAAGTTGGTTGCTATGTTTCTAGATGATAACCTCTTGTTCCTGGAAAAAACTGATTTCACTGCAGTTATAGTCATGCGTTAATGTTTTGGTGTAATGAATTATATGCTGAAAGTTATAGCCTACACCTGAAATTAGTTAGTAGCAAAACATTGGTGACCAGCGAAAAGTCTTGTGACTCAGAGTTGCTTTGTGATGGCTTCCTCATTAGGTGTTTCATATTGTATTTTCAGGTTTGATTTGAGCAACCAGCTAATTGAGACATGCTTCTTTTGCTATAATGCCCTAGGTCTGCTGAATCGCTTTTTGTGGATGCAAAGGAGTCCCCTGTGTTCAGACGATGTGTTGTTGTTTAAGACGTCTGTCAGCTTTGTTGACCATCTGACAATGTCCTATGTTGTATGGAACTTGTCAATTGTCATGTGCTAGTGCTATGTTATATGGTTTATGTTTTTTGACGCGTTAGTTCGATCGTATATTTTGTATTATTTGTGTCGGTATATGCTTTGGTTGGATTATTTTTACCACAAATTTTAATGCTACACAATTCACATACTATCCGACTAATTACCCGATATCCGTATTATGCCTGTCCGTATACTATCTGGTACCCGTTTTCTACCCTTTTATAGATAGGGGTGAAAACGGAAAGGAAAGTTCCCGACCGTTCCGAAGAAAAACGGAAGCAGAAGCCTTTTTTCGAAAACGGAAACAGAAAATACCAGTACGGAAACGGAAATTTTTTTGTCGGAAACGGAAACCGAAACGGGAGAGTCAATTCCGGCGAAAACGGAAAAAGAAATTCCGTATAAGTGAAACCGGAAACTAAAAACGGAAACGGGTCGGAAAGGGAAATGGGCTTGGCCCAAAAATTTGAAGAGAATTTATATTTATTTTCGAATTAAAATAATTTCATAAATACAAATGGTTTTATATAAAATATTAAATAGAGTTCAAAAATTCCGAAAAAAATCTCTAAAATACTTTGGAATATTTTGAAACTAGAAAATTTATTTTCAGCATAATTTTGTTTTTATTTTTTTATAAATAAATTAATTTTATAAATTTAAAAATAGCAAAATAGTATTTATAAACTCCAAAAAATCCAAGAAAAATTTCAGAAAATCATAAATGAACATCGAATAATAATATACAAATTTTAGGGTGTTAAACCTTTGTAGTTAGTGAAACAATAGGATATCAATGATAATTATATGGACGAGGACATGATGATCTGATATGGGAGACAAATAATGTGCCTTCAGCTGACAAATTTGAGAAAAATTTTCTAGTGATACAAGTGAACATAGCACTATTCTTGTGTTTATCTTGGAGGTGGAATGGGCTACATTGTTCTTGTGGTCATGTATATTGTAATTGGAATTTTTCGCTTTCGTTTCTGTATCCGTTCCGTTCCGCATTCGTTTCCTTCACTATCCGTTTCCGTATCCGTTTCCGGGGTTTCCGATTTCATTTCCGTTACCAGTAAAAAATGTGGAAACGGAAACGGAACAATCATTTACCGATCATTTCCGTACCGTTTTCATCCCTATTTATAGATACCCGTTACTCGTATCCATATCCGTACCCGATTTTAACTATCCATATCCGAGTAAAAATAATTAAGGTAAGATACGGGATCACCTATTATCCGACCGTATCTGACCCGTTTTCACCCCTAAATGCAGTCACTCCTCCAGGTAATGGGGATTGCTATATCCGTGTAGACTCGAACTACGTAATCGCTTTCCGGTGCATTTAGTTCATGAGAAGACTCCGTGAATCAACGCCCCCATATTGCGGGATGGAATCCTAGCCATACTTTGATCAGTCAGTAATAAATGTAAAAACTGTCATAGGAGGTGAGTTAACCCATGACGTACAACTTAGGGTGATGAGTAAGAGCGTACGTAGTAGTAAAAAAATGGAAGGCTGTGTGCATCTAGTAGTATGGACCTCCAGTAGTATGTAACTGAATCAATTTCGCCAGCAACTCGTATTCCAACTCCAAATTAGGATTAGAACGGTAATTTGCTGCTAGAAACTTTACTTAGTTCACCAATATCGACGGACGTGAAGGGCACTCCTATATCTTTCCTCCGCGTACGTCGATAATTACTGGGCTTGTCGGAGAATTGCATTGGGGAAAAATCGTTGGCTACTTGTCTGGCGACCGGAAATGTGGCACAAGTCTAACCTGATAGAATTTCTCGTGGCACTCTCGCTGTCGAAGGTTGCCTGGAGAACATGGGAGTTCTTGGCAGTCCCAGTCAGCATTACTATTTGTGAACAACATGCAAGGTCGCAGACTTGGCACTCAACAGCAACCGGTGATAGCGGGTTGGGCTGGTCGTGAATCGTGGTCACCCCGGCGACGACCGTAACACGCCTGATGGGCCTGAACTTCACATCAACCACCAACTTGTTGGAGAGACTCAGGGAGAATCTTCGAATCTTCTCTATATATAGTGCGCAATGCACGAAGCCATGCTGCCTCTGAATATCTATCGATCCCATAACACCCCAACCCCGACACCAACCACAGAAACACACAACCTGACCGCCGTGACCGGTACAGAGATGAGCGCCATGTTTTGTGTGCTGGTGTGCTTGGCAGCAGCGCCGCGAGCATCGGCTGCAGTTACTGGAGCTGCCGGAGGGATCTTGTATATCCCTTCCAATGACTCCTTGGCTCACTGCCCTTCCAGTTGCGGAGGCGTAGGCGTCTCCTATCCCTTCGGGATAGGGTCCGGATGCTTCCGACAAGGCTTCGAGCTTACTTGCAACCATTCCACTCCGCCACCCAAGCTCTTCCTAGGCAACACCACTACTCAGCTCACTGACCTATATCCAAATTACAATGAAGCTTTAACCCCTATGTTCTTCAACGTTACGATGGGGCCAGGTGTGAATACCTACAACATGTCCTGGGTGGCCCCAGCTAAAGGTATTACTATAGAAAGGTATAACACTTTCTACGTTATCGGCTGTGATTTCGATGTCACCCTGTCCGAGTATGGTACGGGAGACTTTGTTGGTTCTTGCATGAGTAGATGCGACGGTGGGAAGCTACCAAATGGGGGGCCTTGTACTGGGCTGGGCTGCTGCTCCATCGACTTACCATGGGCCCTGTCAAGCTTTCTGTCAACACTAGTCCGCGCTGATGCTACGGCAGCACAATCAGATCAGCTGCACCCTGGCATCATGGCTTTCATGTCGGATGGCGATTACGTGCGCAATGCCAGCGACCTTTTCTCAAGTTGGATAAATACAAGCAAAATTTATGACGCGTGGCTTTCTTTTGCTATCATGGACCAACCAAGCTGCGAAAGTGCGCAAACGAACAGTGCAAGTTATGCTTGTAGCGCCAACAGCAATTGCCGAAATGTGTCATCTGGAGGCTACTACTGTTACTGCTCCGGTTATGAACGAGCCAATGCTTACCTTTTGAATGGATGCATAGGTAATTCCTGCTCGCCTTTTTCTTCAAAATGATATACAATTCCTCATATTTAACCCTCGTCCTCTTATTCTTACTTTCTGCGTCAATCTATTGTGGAGCATATTTTGACTTCCTATGTCAACCTATTGTGGAGCAGATTACAACACCAAGCGTAAAGAACACTGCCGGACATCATGTGGAAGCCTGACCATTCCCTTTCCTTTTGGGCTCGAAGAAGGCTGTTTTGCAAACGAAAGGTTTCAACTTAATTGTACAGCGGGTAACATCACAGTTTTTGGCTCAGGGTATGCACACTATCATGTGACTAATGTGTCAGTAGAAGATGGGACTCTGACTGTAAGCAACATGCTGAGCGACACAAGATCTGAGAAAGAGGTGGTAATAGTTAAGGATGAAGACGGTGGCCTAGATATCGAGGGGCGCCCTGTGGAAGATCAATTTGATTTCTCCCTAGAATACGACATTGTTATAAGGTGGGCGGTTGCCAATTTGACTTGCCAAAGGGCTATGCAAATGGATAATATGTATGCATGCCGCAGTGCCCACAGCTACTGCCTAAACGTCACCCACAAGAAAATATTTCTTGGATATCGTTGCAGGTGTTCTTCCGGCTTTCAAGGAAATCCGTACCTCCAGGATGGCTGTGTAGGTTCGTTCCTCCTCATCCCTCTCCAATAGTCCAATGTGCAATAACATTGATCATGACTGCAAATATTAAGAAACTTCATCAAAATTTCACATAACTTAGCGGAGTTGCTCTTCATACTCAGAGAACTCATAAATCAGAATAGACAAACTTAAGCCCAACATTTCTTTTGAGCAACTAGTAATTCATGCATACATCTATCACTACCCATATATCATCATTGAGCATTTTGTACAGATGTCGATGAATGCTCACTACCAAACTACTGCAATGGCACATGTGAAAATTTTTCCGGAGGCTATAGATGCACCAGTTGCCCGCATAGAAAAGAGTTTGATCCCATAAAAAGGAAGTGTGTTACATCAGCTAAGCAACGTAATCTTCTTTTGGGTAAGTCATAGCCAACAGAATCCCCATCAATGCAATTACAATTAAGTTAACAATATGCAAAGTGATTTCATGACAATAATGAATTGATGTAGGAATTACAATTGGAATTGGTTGTGGCCTTGGCTCCATAATTATTGCATTGGGTGCTATTGTACTTGCCAATAAGTGGAAGAAAGGCATCCAGAAAAGAATAAGAAGAGCCTACTTCAAGAAAAATCAAGGGCTGCTATTGGAGCAACTAATTTCAGATGAAAATGCTACAAACAAAACAAAGATATTCTCCTTAGAGGAGCTAGAGGAGGCGACCAACAACTTCGATGCTACTCGTGTTCTTGGTTGTGGAGGACATGGCACAGTTTACAAAGGGATACTATCTGATCAGCGTGTGGTGGCCATTAAAAAATCAAAAATTGTGGAGCAAGCTGAGATAGACCAGTTTATCAACGAGGTTGCTATCTTGTCTCAGATCATCCACCGCAATGTGGTAAAGCTATTTGGGTGTTGTCTCGAATCTGAGGTGCCCTTATTGGTCTATGAGTTCATCTCTAATGGCACACTATATGACCTTCTTCACACTGATGTTAGCATTAAATGTTTGCTATCTTGGGATGATCGAATTAGGATTGCCGTAGAAGCAGCAGGGGCACTTGCTTACCTACACTCTGCTGCTGAAATACCAATATTCCACAGAGACGTGAAATCTTCAAACATACTCCTTGATGGCAGCTTCACCGCAAAGGTTTCCGACTTTGGTGCTTCAAGATCTATTTCACTCGACGAAACTCATGTGGTGACTATTGTCCAAGGCACATTTGGTTACTTAGACCCAGAGTATTACCATACTGGCCAACTAACTGAAAAAAGTGATGTATATAGTTTCGGAGTGATACTGGTGGAACTTTTGACAAGAAAGAAGCCGATTTTTATAAATGATCTAGGTGCAAAACAAAGCTTGTCCCATTACTTCGTTGAAGGACTTCAAGAGGGAGTTGTCATGGAGATAATGGATTCTCAGGTTGTGGAAGAGGCAAATCAGGAAGAGATAGATGATATTGCCTCACTTACACAAGCATGCTTGAGGGTCAAAGGAGGAGAAAGACCTACTATGAAAGAAGTAGAGATGAGGTTGCAGTTCCTCAGAACAAAGAGGCTAAGAAAGTTCCAATTGATCCCAGGAAATGGAGAGATAGATCATTTGATATGCGCTACTGTTGGTTCAACATCTGAAGGCATTTCTGGGTGCTATAGTCTGCAGCCAGAATTTTCATCCTCTGTCAGTTTGCCACGCTAACCATATATGTGCAAAAACACAATTAAGTGCTTCCTGTGATACATTTGTATATTTCTTTGAAGAGTTATGATAAGTACTTACCATTAGACGAGAGTGTATGTAATTGCATTTCGTATATATTTGGCAGAATGCATCTGTAGACCATGTCACATGTATACTTTTATTATCTATTAGTAATATGCATTAAGGTACAATTTAATATACATAATTGTATTTAAACTATGGTGGTGCAAAGAAATGTATTTTGTAGCATTTTTATAGGATCGATGTATATGAATATAGCAATTAGAGGGGGGGGGGGGTGAACGATTGTACGGAAGCTAAAACCAAATTCTTGATCTACTAAAAGTTCACCCCAAAATGGAACCAAATAACTGCCTTGTATTCGACAAAAATAGATTAACAGAGGTTCGGTAAAATGCGAATTCTCGAAGATCCAACTATCGGATCGATCTAAAATTTGAACACAAGAAACTAGATTCCAATACGAATCAAACCCAAAAAGAATCAGCTCGATTGGACTTACGGCTCAAAAGTTATGAACCTCACAAGCTTGTTGTGATAGAAGATGACGAGAATTAATTTAACCAAAACTTGTAGATTAATCAAGAACGATAAAAGATTAATCAACTAAACTTTGAGGAACCCTAAATCAAAACCCTAGAAAAATGTTTGATGGATCAAATCAAAGAACAAAAAACCAATCTAGAACCAGAACAAGCATGCAAACAAGATCCAAAACAGAAAACACTGTAGCAACGCAGTTACTGTAACACGCAAGGATCTGAAAGAATTGATCTTTATTTTTTTTTGTCTAAAGTACTCTAAACAAAAGAGTACAACCCTAAAACCTGCCCAAGACTTGATTCTAAAACTGATGCATAAACAGGAGGCGCCTCCCCCTATTTATACAGAGCAAACACAAGAGTCCTGAATACAACTCCCACTCCTAATCCTAGAAGGAGCCCCACTCCTAATCCTAGAAGGAGTCTGTATTTAACACAATTTTACTTGGCCTAACCTGGCCGGGTACAACTCTTGCACGCGTATGGCCACCCTGCCATACTCACGTGACTAACAACTCTTGCACGCGTACGGCCACCATGCCATACTCACGTGACTAACCATTCTTCGTGTGCACCGTCTTCTAGGCCGAACGTCCCGCATGACATCCTTGACCACCAAAAACCTCCATTGTACTTGCCAATAAGTGGAAGAAAGGCATCCAGAAAAGAATAAGAAGAGCCTACTTCAAGAAAAATCAAGGGCTGCTATTGGAGCAACTAATTTCAGATGAAAATGCTACAAACAAAACAAAGATATTCTCCTTAGAGGAGCTAGAGGAGGCGACCAACAACTTCGATGCTACTCGTGTTCTTGGTTGTGGAGGACATGGCACAGTTTACAAAGGGATACTATCTGATCAGCGTGTGGTGGCCATTAAAAAATCAAAAATTGTGGAGCAAGCTGAGATAGACCAGTTTATCAACGAGGTTGCTATCTTGTCTCAGATCATCCACCGCAATGTGGTAAAGCTATTTGGGTGTTGTCTCGAATCTGAGGTGCCCTTATTGGTCTATGAGTTCATCTCTAATGGCACACTATATGACCTTCTTCACACTGATGTTAGCATTAAATGTTTGCTATCTTGGGATGATCGAATTAGGATTGCCGTAGAATCAGCAGGGGCACTTGCTTACCTACACTCTGCTGCTGAAATACCAATATTCCACAGAGACGTGAAATCTTCAAACATACTCCTTGATGGCAGCTTCACCGCAAAGGTTTCTGACTTTGGTGCTTCAAGATCTATTTCACTCGACGAAACTCATGTGGTGACTATTGTCCAAGGCACATTTGGTTACTTAGACCCAGAGTATTACCATACTGGCCAACTAACTGAAAAGAGTGATGTATATAGTTTCGGAGTGATACTTGTGGAACTTTTGACAAGAAAGAAGCCAATTTTTATAAATGATTTAGGTGCAAAACAAAGCTTGTCCCATTACTTCGTTGAAGGACTTCAAGAGGGAGTTGTCATGGAGATAATGGATTCTCAGGTTGTGGAAGAGGCAAATCAGGAAGAGATAGATGATATTGCCTCACTTACACAAGCATGCTTGAGGGTCAAAGGAGGAGAAAGACCTACTATGAAAGAAGTAGAGATGAGGTTGCAGTTCCTCAGAACGAAGAGGCTAAGAAAGTTCCAATTGATCCCAGGAAATGGACAGATAGAGCATTTGATATGCGGTACTGTTGGTTCAACATCTGAAGGCATTTCCGGGTGCTACAGTCTGCAGCAAGAATTTTCATCCTCTGTCAGTTTGCCACGCTAACCATATATTTGCAAAAACACAATTAAGTGCTTCCTGTGATACATTTGTATATTTCTTTGAAGAGTTATGATAAGTACTTACCATTAGACGAGAGTGTATGTAATTGCATTTCGTATATATTTGGCAGAATGCATCTGTAGACCATGTCACATGTATACTTTTAATATCTATTAGTAATATGCATTAAGGTACAATTTAATATACATAATTGTATTTAAACTATGGTGGTGCAAAGAAATGTATTTTGTAGCATTTTTATAGGATCGATGTATATGAATATAGCAATCAGAGGGGGGGTGAATGATTGTGCGGAAGCTAAAACCAAATTCTTGATCTACTAAAAGTTCACCCCAAAATGGAACAAATAACTGCCTTGTATTCGACAAAAATAGATTAACAGAGGTTCGATAAAATGCGAATTCCCGAAGATCCAACTATCGGATCGATCTGAAATTTGGACACAAGAAACTAGATTCCAATACGAATCAAACCCAAAAAGAATCAGCTCGATTGGACTTACGGCTCAAAAGTTATGAACCTCACAAGCTTGTTGTGATAGAAGATGACGAGAATTAATTTAACCAAAACTTGTAGATTAATTAAGAACGACAAAAGATTAATCAACTAAACTTTGAAGAACCCTAAATCAGAACCCTAGAAAGATGTTTGATGGATCAAATCAAAGAACAAAAAACCAATCTAGAACCAGAACAAGCATGCAAACAAGAACCAAAACAGGAAACACTGTAGCAACGCAGTTACTGTAACACGCAAGGATCTGGAAGAATTGATTTTTATTTATTTTTGTCTAAAGTACTCTAAACAAAAGAGTACAACCCTAAAACCTGCCCAAGACTTGATTCTAAAACTGATGCATAAACAGGAGGCGCCTCCCCCTATTTATACAGAGCAAACACAAGGGTCCTGAATACAACTCCTACTCCTAATCCTAGAAGGAGTCCCACTCCTAATCCTAGAAGGAGCCCCATTCCTAATCCTAGAAGGAGTCTGTATTTAACACAATTTTACTTGGCCTAACCTGGCCGAGTACAACTCTTGCACGCGTATGGCCACCCTGCCATACTCACGTGACTAACAACTCTTGCACGCGTACGGCCACCATGCCATACTCACGTGACAAAACCATTCTTCATGTGCACCGTCTTCTAGCCCAAACGTCCCGCATGACATCCTTGACCACCAAAAACCTCGATTCCTCCATGAACCTAGTCTTGAACCTCAGTTCCTCAATGAACCTAGTTCCGGTCCTGTCATCGATCACGTTCGCCCTCGAGCAACACCTGCACATGAACAAACCACTAAATGATTCTGAGCACAAGTCCGCGACTTGACTCAACATCAGTCCATGCAACCACTCACACGAGCGCATTGCATCAAGCAAAACAACTACCATGCTATCACAAGCATATCAAATAATTATCTGAAACAGCACATGCACCACACATGCCATGAGCACAACCACTTTGCAATACCAAATTCATCACCAAGCCAATTTTTCATCACATGATTTCACAATTTTCAACAAGTCAAGCAACAATTTTGTACCACCCATTTCCAATGGTTTACTTCACAGAGGTTCCGATGGTCAAAACAGGTACTACACATCGCTGCATTGTTATAGAAATAACATGATTAATTATTTTGGTTGCAAAAGCAAATTCGTCTCAAAGTGGAGATTGTTAAAGGATGATACGAATTCGTTTCGGTTTCGTCCTACTCCAATTCAAAGATCTACTCATATACGTAGTCTTTTATGTTCCACTATAAATATATCCCCATGGTCCATAGAATAGTGAAGGCAAGCTAGCCTCATTGTAATCACCTCCTCATGTAGTAGTGACATTTGCCTTCGTATGTCTATGGATTTTTCCGAAAGTGTTTTCCACGTTAAATCCATGTCTCCTTTTTTCTTTGATCCTATATTTTGTTGTGTGTTTTGTAACAGTTTTGGAGTGATACTTGTGGAACTTTTAACAAGAAAGAAACCAACTTTTATCAATAGTGAAGGTGAAAAGAAAAACTTGTCTCATTAATTTCTTGAAGGACGTCAAGAGGGAGCAATCCTGGAAATAATGGATTCTCAAGTTGTGGAACAGGCAGACCAAGAAGAGATTGATGGTATTGTCGCACTTGCAGAAGCATACTTGAAGGTCAAAGGAGGCGAGAGAACTACTATTTGTTGCTTGACTTTTGTTGGATTATACATATTTTCTTTTAACTTTTGTTGGATTATCTTTTTTTTCTCCTTCAAATTCACAAGTATACTACTGATTATTTTCCTTCCCACAAGGCATACCAGCCGGTTCCTTCGCACCCGGAAACTGAGAAACATGAAGTTCTGTGCCACCTAGTTAGTTCCTCTGTTTTACATGGAAACAAACGAGGAGCGTGAAGGCAATTGTTTGCTATACGTATAATGTTGGTTAAACATAAGAGAACTTCTAGTGTTGGAATAAACACCTGAAGTGGCGTTCAAGCTGGTCAAACATAAGAGAACCTCCAATGGCCTGACGCATATTTGTAGCGACGCTGCTACACACACGAAGTTTCTGTACTACACTCGTACGAAAACTCCACCTCAGGCGAGCGCTAGCTATGGACTACTCCGACCTCCGACGCTAAAGCGGGAGTCCTCTCCTCGTAAATTTCCAAGACCGAATCAAGAGCTAGACTTCTTCACTGAGGAATCAAGAACCCAAATAAAAACAAATCAAATCATGTGCGATCCACCATCTTCCAGGGCTCCAGCGATTTATCCATCCCAACGAATGGATCTACTCGTTGGAAGGGCCGCACAAGGCCACAAGCTTCGTCCTTTGGCCGGCCGGTTGGCTTGCGGGTTCCGCCGTCCAAGCCTGACGGCATCTTTCACTTTCGCCTTGCTCAACTGCGATGCTGTACAAATGAGCTACCGACCTTAGCCACGGTTTGCGAGTCTGGAGAGATCTCAAGACACGGAGGAGAAAGCTTCGACCATGATCCGTACGTTGTAAGTTGTTGCCAGGGTTCACAAAACCGTTTCGAACGCGAATTTCGATTGTCCGTCGATACCGGTTTTCACGAAAACCGTGAAAAACCGAACGGTGCGCAATTCCAAACCAATTTGAATTCAGGTCAAACTCACACGAGAAAACCGTGGTTTTTCACGAAAAACCGCTTGCGGCCAATTGAATGTTCTTCGAAAACAGTTTTCAGCGGTTTTTCACAAAAAAACCAAAAAAATTTCAAAATTTCAAAAAAAAAATTGATTTTTTTTTATTTAGACTGGTTTACCGAGCGGTTTTGGATCTCGAACAAGAAACGGTAAGGTCGAAAACCGCGGTTTTCGAGTGATTTTCGCTGTTTTGTAAACCCTGGTTGTGGCTACTAACAAGATTAATTCATCCATGGAAGGAAGTTCGTTTTCGATCAAATCCATGGATCTACTCGTTGGAAGGCCCGCACCAGCTTCGTCCTTTGGCCGGCCGGCTGGCTTGCGTGCTCCGCTGCTCTGAGCCTGACGGCGTCTTTCACTTTCGCCTTGTTCAACCGCGATGCTGGACAAATGAGCTACCGACCTCAGCCACGGTTTGCGAGAGAGTAGAGATCTCAAGACACGGAGAAGAAAGCTTCGACCATGATCCGTTGTAAGTTGTGGCTACTAACAAGATTAATTGATCCATGGAAGGAAGTTCTTTTTCGATCAAATCCATGGAAGAAAGCTTGGTTGCGACGGGAGGTGGTAACGTGGAATCCGGGGAGCAAGCTAAGTATAGGCTTCGTCCAAGCAAGTTACCTTGACCGTACGCCCAGTAATTCATGTCCTTCCGGCCACTCCAGGTCATGGGGAAAGCAATCCGTGTAGACTCAACTCCGTAACAATAGTGTGTTTGTGTGTTTTTTTTCTTCTTAACTAGTAAATTTATCCGTGCAATTGCGCGGTTAGATATTATGATACGATTATCTTTGATATATAACTATATTTTTTATAAATATGTATTGAGAGTGACTAGGGAACGGTATACCGTTGTAACGGTATAGCCATGAAACTTATCAGTTTCAGTGCTGGTTTCATGAGTTTCAGTGTTTAGTTTCATCAGTTTCATGTTTTATCAGTTTTTAGTGCTAAGTTTCATGAGTTTCAGTGCAAAAAATCATAAGTTTCATGAGTTTCAGAGGTATACCGTTGCAACGGTATACCGTTTTTTAGTAGCTCTCAGTCGTGATGACCCCGGCGACGACCGTAACATCTGATGGGACTTCCTACATTTAATCCTTGGATTGAGAGTTTGAGACTCAGGGATCGCCTTTGTGTATATGTTGAGAACGAGAGGAGCCGTGCTGTGCATGCTCGCTAGCTGCCTCTGAAGTCTGAATTTCTATTGATCCCATAACACTGAATCCCACAAGGTAGGATTTCTCGTAGCACTGTCACCGTCCAAGGTGGTCTGGAGAAAAGGGTAGCGCTCAGTCGTGAATCGTGATGACCTGGCGACGACCGTAACATCTGATGGGACTAGTGCCCCTGGATTTCCTTCGATCGAGAATTTGGGACTAGGGGATCAGTGGCAGTACAGCGTCGAACTCCAACACCAAAACCAACACAGAAACTAACTTAGCAACACAGCCATGAGCTCCGTCACGGCGATACCAATTAGCATGTCGCTCCTCCTGATGTGCTTGGGAGCTCTGCTTCGAGCGATCGGAGTTTCTGGAGTTGCCGGAGGGATCATGTATCTACCTTCCGGCGGGCGGCGACGCACTGGCTCACTGCCCCTCCAGCTGCGGGGGTGCCAAATTCCTATACCCTTCGGGATAGACCCTGGCTGGTTCCGGCAACGCTTCGAGCTTACCTGCGACAACACCACTCAGCCTCCAAGACTCTTCTGGGGCAATAGTACTACTCACACTACTACACAAAAGCTTACATGAGATGTCTCATCACAGATAATTTTGATAAACTGTTTATGAAGAGAAATATGACAGACAGTTCTATAGTGCAACACAATATCACAGACGGTTTTATTTAGAATCCGAGTATCTGCCTCTCGGCTGCCTGACAACACGCAAGATATCTACGTAGCAGGCATCAGAGTATCGATCGATCACCCGTGTCAGGCATTGGGCACCCAAAATAACACGGATGCTTCAGGCGTCAGCCACAGTTTATTGGTCGGTTGGTGCCGGCCGGACTCAGTCTCACACGCGGCTGCGGCCCGGTCTGGCGGCAGAAACAGGAGGAGGGGCCGGTGCTCGGGATGAGGAGGTTCTTGTCCGTGCGCGATCATGGCGACGCGTGATGCAGCTGTTCGACCACCACCTCAGGCGCCAGACGCAGGTGCAGGTTCAGCCCGTTGCTTCTCTGCTTCAGACGTCTGGTGGCATATATGGCAAGCGATCGAACAACAATGGCGATGTGTTCTCTGTCAAGGCGCTGCACCCTCCCGTGACGAAACCTCCCGCGACGGTGACGATTGACTCCGCCCGGCCGCGCGCTCGGCGGTGGGGTGGAGAGCACGACCAACGGCCAATTCATGGCGGTCCACTTACGCTGCGCACCACGTTGAGGGGAAAGGCATGGGTCCGGTTCGTAACATTTGGCTGTTGGATCCAGGATGCACGGTCCAGAATCCAGATCGATGTGGAAAAATAGCTGGTGCATTTTTACATTTGTGCCCTTCTTATTACTTACTACGGAATAGATGATGTTTAAAAATTTCAGAAAAACTAAAAAACGGTATACCGTTGCAACGGTATACCTCTGAAACTCATGAAACTTATGATTTTTTGCACTGAAACTCATGAAACTTAGCACTAAAAACTGATAAAACATGAAACTGATGAAACTAAACACTGAAACTCATGAAACCGGCACTGAAACTGATAAGTTTCATAAGTTTCATGGCTATACCGTTGCAACGGTATACCGTTCCCTAGTCACTCTCTAAAAATTTTGTACTTTAACTAAGGCACGTATATACACGATGAAATCGTCATTCTTGTTAGCTCACTTATTGCTTGGTTTATGTAACTCTATTCTACAACAATAAATAATATTAGAATAATGAATGGTAGAGATATGCAAAAAAAAAATACCTTAAAATTATAGAATAATATATACTTTAAAATAAAATTTGAAAGTTAGAATGATATATATATATATATATATATATGTATTTATGTATCTCTATTTTACAATAATAAATAATATTAATATAATGAATGGTAGAGATATGAAAAAAAATTACCTTAAAATTATAGAATAATATGTACTTAAAAATCAAATTTGAAAGTTAGAATGAGATATTCCATTCACTCCCTTTCACCTTCCCCGGCAGTGTGAGCGGCGGAGCCGCTGTTCCAATCGGGCACGCTTAGGTGAGCAATTGACCGTTCATCGGCCAATGCGGCGAAGAAGTTCGCTCTGCTTGCATGTGCGCGTGGCGAACGGTTGGCCGGACGGCCGAAATAACAAGAACAGCAGTGCTGTAGTACATGAAACGGTTAGCACATCGTTCAACTGCACTCGGCTCGGTTTGCCGCGGGATGCGACGGCTTCATCTGCGACGCGGCTCCTGCCAACCCTGCCGCCGTGCTAAATATGCATTTTCCAGCGCCGGGTGTCCCCATGGGAGCGGAACATGAAGTAATCACTTTTTCTAATCTTCCTTATCATTTTTTTTTTTTTTTTTTTTTTTTTTTTTTTGCAAATTTAGCTCCTTTTTAAATGGAATAATAGATTTAAGTTTCTTTCCCACCATGAAAAACAGCAACAGACGCTACCGACAATGAGCGCAAGAGCAGCATAACAGCGGTCTGCCATGGCACAAATAATAAAACAAAAGAGACTAAAAAAATGATCACTTCACATAACTTAGGCGAGTCACGGCCCTAACATATGGCAACTATGACTTAGGCCGTGCTGGATCAGGACACGTGGGATAGAATTCAGCTAGATGCTGGCAATGGCAGAACAAACGAGGATGACCAGATGCAAATGGGTCGGGCCGGGCCAAGCCATCCTAGTTTACTTTCCTTACCATTGCTAATGTAAGGTCCATGAATATAGAATAGCCACCAATTAGGTGGAATGGGTCGGGTCAGCTCACTTGCATCCATGACTAGGGGTGAAAACGGGACAGGAAATATCAGCCCAATCCGATACCGTATCCGTTTAAAATCCGTACCGATGTTATCCGTATCCGTATCCGGAAAATCCGGTGTAATATGGGTTAGGACATGGGAAGAGCAATATCCGATCCGTATCCGAAAAATCTCATGTAATATGGGTTAGGATATGGGAAGAGCAATATCCGACCCGATATCCGGTAAATATCCGACCCGAATATCCGGATAAAATTAGTTATTCTTCCATTAATTTGGTTCATTATTGGATAGATAGAGTAGTTGTTTGATATTGGCACTAAAAAACACTACTTTGTTATTAAGAGTGAACTTCAACAAATCTATCAACAAACAAATAGAGTGATGACATAATGCTTTTACCTAAATTAATTTGTTCAACTTATTTGATAAACTTCTTTTCTATTCAAATTACTGGAATTAGTTGAGTCGCTAAATTGAAGCATAGCAAACAAATCCGAGTAGTCCTCATTATGAGATAAGTCTATCTTCAGTTTGTCAGAATGTGACAATTCAACACTATTTAATATCTCCAGGAATTTATTCCGTAAGGTTAAGTTTGATGGAAGAGCTCCCCTTGTTCTCTGTTTTCTTTATGTCTCGATCTCTCTCCTTGTATCCGACCCATTTGCATCTTTAACTATACTACTATCCTACGTTGAAATAATTATGACTTGAAGCTAATGTTGTAAGGTTAATGCTTCATTCTTTCTTTTACGTACACAATTATGTATTAGACTACTATCCGATTATGATATCCGATCCCAACCCGAATCCGTCAGGTATCCGCTCCGTATCCGAATCCTGAATAATCCGAATTCGTATCCGTATCCGGGACATCCGTATCCGACTCCGAATCCGGAAAAAAAATATGGGTTAGGATACCGGACGAGCAATATCCGCCCGTATCCGACCCGGTTTCACCCCTATCCGTGACCATGGTGAGGGAAAGAGCGGACTTGACTTTTTTAAAAAAAAACATGAATTAAAATGGTAGAATAGCATAATGACTTGCCCTAGTGCATTTAATTTTTATTAACACGTACATGGGAGAGCGTATGCCACAGTTTGTTATTTACTGTGGCAAATTTGCTTGGACAAAGTATACTGCTATTTGTCATTTATCGTGGAAAGTTTTATTGGACAAAGTATACTGCAATTTATCCAAGAATTGTTTTCTTATGAGGTCAAGAGTTGGTGGATTGACTCTTGCAAGTTTGCAAATATTTATTTTTCTCTCTAGTTTGCCATTCTAGCGGCACATTTTAACAAAGAAGACAGAATAAAGGTGTGTTTGGTTGATGGATGTGGTTGAATGGAATGGGATGATCTTGTACTATTTAGTTCTATTATTTTGAGTGAATGAGATGATTCAAGATTTAGAGGGAATATTCTTCAAATTTATATCACTTGGTCTAGGATGGGATTGTTCCATTTAAGCAACTAAACACATGGATAGCTTTTTTCTTGAACCATCTTATGTATGTACCACTTAGTATAGGCAACCAAACACAGCCTAAAACGCTCAATAAAATCATGCGAATAAATCACCTCTAGTGCATAAATAAATCGTCTCTGCATGCGGCCTTTTTTAGCTCTTTTACTGTACACTAAATTCAATATAAATCATTCATTATTTTCGATCTAATAGATCAAATTAGCTAGTATTTATTTATGTTTACTTCGGTAGTAGAGTAGTAGGAATACTCTTAACAAATTAACGGCTAGATCTAATATTAATATTAACTAGCCTTATAAGGCCTAGAATTGGAGGCCAACCATGGTGCCACCTCACCCCCTTTGGCAATTTGCAAAAAAACCCTTCCTTTTCATTTAATTACGGATAGGTCCTTACAAATTACAGATAAGTCCTTCGCGATTTTTTGTGAGAGCAAGAAAATCGTTTCTAAATTGCGTTTAGATCCCTGGTTTGTTACTTTACGGAAAACCCTCCCGCTAAATACAAATCTCGAACGAGCTCTTTTCTAATTTTTTGAGATAGCGAACAGGTCCAAAAAAATAACAAACATGTCCTCGTTTCTTACGTTCAAGTCCTTTCTCCGTTTTTCCCGAAAAAAATGTTTTCGTCGGCAGAAATTTGTGTACAACTCTATCTCTAGACTTTTTTCTCCAACTCGATTTTTTTTCTCCAACTCGATCTCTGATCTCTATATTTCTTTCCCCAACTCGATCTCTAATTTTTTTCGAAACATGTATTATTACTCGGTGAACGCGTAGAGCGTTAAACTTGACAAACGAAGGTTAACATCTCGAATATTTTTCGGAATATGTATTACCCGGTTAACGTATAGGGTGTTAAACTCGGTATCTATAGTTTTTTTTGCAACTCGATCTCTATTATTTTTCAAAACATGTATTATTACCCGGTGAACGCATAGGGTGTTAAACTCGGCGTCTATAATTTTTTTGGCAACTCGAAATCTAATATTTTCTGAGACGATCTCTAATATTTTCCAGAACATGTATTATTACCCAGTTAACGCTTGGGGTGTTAAACTCAGCATCTAAATTTTTTTTTGCAGCTCGATCTCTAATATTTTTCAAAATATGTATCATTACCCGGTGAACGCATAGGATGTTAAACTCAGCATCTAATCTTTAGACTTTTTCCTCCAACTCAATTTCTAATGTTTTTCGAAGCATATATTATTACTCGGTGAACGCATAGAGTGTTAAACTCGACAAGAGAAAATTGGCATCTCTTATATTTTTCGGAACATGTATTACTCAGTTAACACATAGGGTGTTAAACTCGGCATCTATAATTTTTTTTGCAACTCGATCTCTTATATTTTCTAAAACATGTATTATTACCCAGTGAACGCATAGGGTGTTAAACTCGGCATCTATAATTTAATTGGCAACTCGAAATCTAATATTGTCCAGAACGATCTCTAATATTTTCCATAACGTGTATTATTACCCGGTGAACGCATAGGGTGTTAAACCCGGCATCTAATTTTTTTTTTGCATCTCGATCTCTAAGGGCCTGTTTGGCAACAAGGTTTTTTCCTAGTTTCAAGACAAAACCATGTGACGGGTACCCAGGCCATGGGTACCCCCAGCGGCCCAAAAAAGCGCATGGGCCGAACCAGGCCGGTCGGGGCCGAAAGCCACGGCTGGCGAGGAATGACCAAGTCAGCAAAATCCCTGAAGAAGCGACAGCCTTTATTGCGTATCGATCGCATTAAATGCTGGCCGTAATGATGATGCAGCGGCACAAGTCCCCAACTCTCGCATTTACTACGAGCGAAGAACTACGCCCGACCGGCGAGGGCAAGGAGCCGGCGGCCAGTCCCATCAGCCCGCCACTTGCGGGCGACTAAGAGCACAGTCTTTTTCTCTTTTTCAAGCAACAGTGTAACCTCCCTCCTCGCCTATATAAAGGGGGGGGAGCGAGCATGTAAAAAACGACAGAAAACGAAGGAATCAATACAATCAAACCCACACGAACTGGAGTAGGGACGTTCAGCCCGAACCAGTATACATCTTGTGCTCACCCGAGTAAGCCGTCGAGGAGAGGGAGCGTGCACCCCCCTCTTACCTATACAAATTCATTGGCCGGTGCTCGAAACACCGACAGTTGGCGCGCCAGGTAGGGGCCTGTGCACGACGTTGCCGCCATTTTCCCGCTTAGCTTCCTCGACGGTTCCCTTTCTTTCTCCGACATCGCCATGCCGATAGCGTCGATCCGTTTCGGCTCCCTCGACTTCGTCACCACCACGGCGGGACAGATAGTGATCGTCCCCGCCACACTCCGGCGCCGAGTGTCCACCGAGGACCCTGACGCCCTCACCAGCGCCTTCAGAGACCTCCGGCTCGAGGTCCCCGCGCGGACCCCGACGCCAAAGCACGCCAGAGGCCCCATCACCCCAAGCGATGCGCGGAGGCATCGAGCAGTGGCGGTCGCACCCGCCGCGACCTCGCGCTTCGTGGCAATGGTCGGCCACGTACCCGACGACCACCACTCGGACAACTCCTCCGACCACGGCTCTAGCGGAGGAAGAGACAAGAACAGACCACGCTACCGCGACCCCGACACCGCGGCAGGCGCTGCTACCCCGGCCACGCCGAAGACTCTCCGCCAACACACCGAGGAGGATCACCGTGCTCGCCGCGCCGACCTTCAGCGGCGACGCGACGAGCTGGAGGCTCAAAAGGCCGAGCTCGACAAGCTCCAGGCCGACCTGGAGCAGTCCTCGCCCGCTGTTCCACCTGCGCCTGGCGGCAAGGCCAGCAAGACGCCAGTCCACCACCACCGGTAGCTAAGGGACGGACGATTCATCGTTTTTTCCCCACGCTGGCCAATACATCGCCGCAAAGAAGCAATGCCGCCCGCGGCATTCCCGAGCCAGACGATCCTGCGGCCAGGGCTACCCACCGTAACCTCCGGGCCTGGTGGAAGCGGCGGCAGCGCAAAGCAGCGTATGGCCACGGATCGCAGCGTTCGGACGCCTCTTCGGATGGCGCGCGCCAACGCCACCGAGGCCGTCGGAGCGAAACAAGGGCAGCATCACCTTCCGGACAACCCCAGGCATCGCGCACCCCGGTGCACCAACGTTTGGGGGACGAACGCGACGCTCGCACCACCCTCCAAACGCGAAGAACAAGGAACGACCCGACCCGGTCGCACGTCGCCGACAGCGCTCCGCGGCGTGACCGCAGCCCGAGCCCCGATGGCCCCGGGCCACGGGCGTTCTGTCAGGGAATTCGCAGCGCGAAGTTCCCTGCCAGATTCCGGGCGCCGGTCAACATAGCCAAGTACACAGGGGCTACAAACCCCAGTGTGTGGCTGGAAGATTACCGGCTCGCATGCCGGGCGGGGGGAGCGACGGACGACCTCTTTGTCATCCAATACCTCCCCATCTACCTGGCGGACTCAGCCCGGGCATGGCTCGAATATCTGCCCGCCAACATCATCCGGGACTGGGCCGACCTCAAGCACCACTTCGTTGGCAACTTCCAGGGCACCTACAAACGCCAGCAACTCCTGGGACTGAAAAGCTGCGGCAGCCGAGGAAAACCTCCGGACTACATCCGACGCTTTTCCCAGAAGGTAACGAGCTCCACGACATCCGCGACGCCGATGTCGTGGGGGCATTCATCTACGGCACCACTTCCAAGACCCTGGTCCATAAAGCGGGGTGTCTGAAGCCCAGGACCACCAAAGAACTCCTGGACATTACCACCAACCACGCCTCGGGCGAGGAGGCCGTAGATGTCATCTTCGACAAAGGAAGGTCGAAGCGAGGGACTGGCGCCGAGCCCAGCCCCTCCTCCGACCGCCCGACAAGCGAAGCGCCACGGCAAACAGTCCGCGAGGACCGCTGGTGGCGACGCCCGACCCGGTCGGGAAAGCCGCAAGGCCGGCAACCCCGACCACTTCGAGAAGGCGATGGAAATGCGTGTCCGAACCACGGATACCGTCGAGCACAAGTATCGGGACTGCGAAGTCTGAGCGTTTTCTTCCGGAACCCCACGGCGCCACGGGGCAAAGGAAAGAGGCAAGACTCGGCGCCCGATCACCGAGATCGAGAGGCGGGCGCCGGTTTCCCCGAGACCGACGGTTGCCTCATGATCTTCGGCGGACCGGCAAGCTACGCCGACCGGAGGCAGCTCAAGCTCGCCTGCCGAGAGGTGTTCGCGGCAAGCCCAGCCGTTCCTAAATACCTTCGGTGGTCGGAGTCCCCGATCACCTTTGACCGGGCCGACCACCCCGACCACGTCCCGCAACCAGGGAGGTACCCGCTCGTCATTGATCCCATCGTGGGAACGAAGCGCCTGACTAAGGTGCTCATGGACGGCGGCAGCAGTCTCAACATCCTTTACGTTGAGACCCTCGACGCCATGGGGATCCCCCGCTCGAGCCTTCGACCAAGCAAAGCGCCCTTTCACGGCGTCGTTCCTGGCCAGCAGGCCCACCCGCTCGGGCCGGGCGACCTGCCCGGCACGGTCGGGAGCCCGGGTAACTTCCGCACCGAGACCCTCACCTTCGAGGTCGTGGATTTTCCCGGCTCCTACCACGCCATCCTGGGGAGACCATGCTACGCGAAGTTCATGGCGATCCCCAACTACACCTACCTGAAGCTGAAGATGCCCGGGCCGCATGGGGTAATCACCGTAACCGCGTCTTTCCAGCTCGCCTACGGCTGCGAGAAAGACAGTTGCGAGTTGGCCTCGGCGGTCGTCGCATCCACCGAGCTCGCCGGCCTCCGAGCCAGCACCTCCGAGTCCGCTCCCGACTCTAGTAAGTCCGGACCGGGCTCCTTCAAGTCCGCCGAGGACACGAAGACGATCGAGGTCGACCCAGAGGACCCGACCAAAACCGCTCGGATCGGGACCACGCTTCCTGCCAAATAGGAAAGCGCGCTCGTCGACTTCCTCCGCGCCAACCGGGACGCCTTCGCATGGAAGCCCTCCGACATGCCGGGGATCCCGAGGGAAGTCGCCGAGCACTCCCTGAACATCCGGCTGGTCTAGACCAGTCGCCCAGCGTCTGCGCCGCTTCGACGAAGGAAAGCGCGTGGCCATAGGGGAGGAAATAGCCAAGCTCTTGGCCGCAGGGTTCATCAAAGAAGTTCGCCACCCCGAGTGGCTAGCAAACCCTGTGCTTGTAAAAAAGAAGACTGGGAAATGGAGAATGTGTGTCGACTACACAAGCCTCAACAAGGCGTGTCCAAAAGATCCATTCCCTCTGCCCCGCATCGACCAAATGGTAGACTCCACCGCAGGGTGCGAATCCCTGTCCTTTCTGGATGCCTACTCAGGGTACCACCAGATCGCGATGAAAGAAGACGACCAGCTCGCGACCTCCTTCATCACTCCGTACGGTTCGTTCTGCTACGTGACAATGCCGTTTGGCCTGAAGAACGCGGGGGCTACATACCAGAGATGCATGCAGACCTGCCTTTCCGACCAGATCGGCCGCAATGTCGAGGCGTACGTCGACGACATCGTTGTCAAGACCAGGAAGACCAGCGACATCATCGCCGATCTGGAGGAGACTTTCGCGAACCTTCGACGGTTCCGCATCAAGCTCAACCCCGAGAAATGCGTTTTCGGGGTACCCAAGGGGAAGCTACTCGGCTTCATCATCTCCGAGCGCGGCATCGAAGCCAGCCGAGACAAGATCTCCGCGATCTTAAGGATGGGGCCGATCAGCAACCTCAAAGGGGCCCAGAGGCTGACGGGGTGCCTAGCGGCCCTGAGTCGCTTCACGTCCCGCCTCGTGACGCGGCTTGCCCTCGTACAAACTCCCGAGGAAATCCGACCACTTCGGTGGGCGGAGGAGGCTCAGACGCCTTCGGCAGGCGAAGGCCCTCCCGACCACCCCTCGGTCTTTGGTCGCCCCGGCGCCAGAAGAGCCTCTGCTACTCTACATTGCCGCCACGACCCAGGTCGTCAGCACGGCACTTGTCGCGGAGCGAGCAGAAGAAGGGCGGGTCCTTAAGATCCAACGGCCGGTCTACTTCATTAGCGAAGTACTCTCCGAGTCCAAGGCACGGTACCCGCAGATTCAGAAGATGCTCTACGCAGTTCTGATCACGAAAAGGAAGCTGGTACACTACTTCAACCAGCACCACGTTTCCGTGGTAACTTCCCTACCACTCGGCGAGGTCATCCACAACCGCGACGCCTCCGGAAGAATTGCCAAGTGGGCACTCGAGCTCAACGGGCATGACATATCCTATGTCCCTCGGACTGCCATAAAATCTCAAGTTCTAGCCGACTTCGTCGCCGAGTGGACCGAAGCCCAGGCCCCACCTCCGCTCGAAGACCCTGAGTACTGGACGATGTACTTCGACGGGTCCTTCACCAAAAACGGAGCCGGGGCCGGGGTCGTCATTCTTTCGCCACTCGGGAACAAGCTTCGGTACGTCATCCGGCTACTTTTCGACGCAACCAACAACGTCGCCGAGTATGAGGCCCTCGTTACTGGTCTCCGCATCGCCGCCGACCTCGGAGCTCTGCGGTTATGCGTGCATGGCGACTCAAAACTGGTCGTCGATCAAGTCATGAAGGCTGCAGAACCTCGCGACGATCGGATGGCGGCCTACTGTCGAGAGGTACGCAAACTGGAGCAAAAGTTCAAAGGATTTGAGCTCCATCATAGCTACAGACGGAACAACGGAGAGGCCGATCACCTGGCTGGCCTCGCCTCGGCGAAGGGCCGGTCCCGCCAGGAATTTTCGTCCTCGACCTACACCAAGCATCCATCCGGACCGATCGCCGGACGATCGTAGCGACCGACAAAGGCTGAGCTGGTCGAGCCGGGTTGCAACGTCCTGATGACCAGCACCGATTGGAGGAATCCCTTCATCGATCGGCTGACTGACGGTTCCCTCCCCGACGACCCAACCGAGGCCCGCCGCCTCGCTCGTCGGGCAAAATCCTTCGTACTGATCGGCGACGACCTCTACAGAAGGAGCCCCTCCGGGATCCTCCAGAAGTGTATCCCGGCCGACCAAGGAAGAGAGCTACTCCGCGACATCCACGGCGGGGTTTGCGGACACCACGCTGGGTCACGAAGCCTGGTCGGGAAAGCCTTCCGACAGGGTTTCTACTGGCCGACCGCCGTGGCCGATTCCGAGCAAATCATCCGGACGTGCGAAGGGTGCCAATTCTTCGCTCGACAAACTCACCTCCCGGCGCAAGCCCTCCAAACAATCCCTATCACATGGCCCTTCGCCGTTTGGGGACTCGACCTGGTCGGGCCCTTCAAGAAAGCGCCCGGGGGCTTCACCCACCTGTTGGTTGCGATAGACAAGTTCACCAAGTGGATAGAAGCCAAGCCGATCACAACAATCACTTGGTACAGCAGCGGACTTCATCCGCAATATCGTCTACCGGTTTGGAGTCCCGAACTCCATCATCACCGACAACGGAACGCAGTTCACGGGAAAGGAGTTTCTCGAGCTCTGCGACAGCTTCAGCATCCGCGTGGATTGGGCGGCCGTCGCCCACCCACGGAGCAACGGCCAAGTCGAACGCGCGAACGGCATGATCCTCCAAGGGCTCAAGCCGCGAATCTTCGATCGACTGAAGAAGTACGCGGGACGTTGGGCAGCCGAGGTACCTCCCGTACTTTGGAGCTTACGGACCACCCCGACCCGGTCGACCGGGTTCACGCCGTTCTTCCTGGCATTCGGAGCAGAAGCCATCTTACCGACCGACTTGGACTACGGCGCCCCAAAGGTTCAGGCCTTCAACGAGACCCGGGGGCTCGAGTCCCAGCAAGACGCTGTCGACCGGCTCGATGAAGCGCGAGATGTCGCCGTCGTTCGCTCAGCCAAATACCAGCAGACACTGCGACGCTACCACGACCGCAAGGTTAGAGGGCGAGCGTTCAACACAGGCGACACAGTTCTGCGCCAGGTTCGATCCAACAAAGGCAAGCACAAGCTCTCCTCCTTGGGAGGGTCCCTTCACTGTAGTAGAGGTCCTTCGACCTGGCACTTACCGGCTCAAGGATCCCGATGGCAACATCTTGTCAAACGCCTGGAACATTGAAAAGCTAAGACGATTCTACCCTTAGCCCTTTTTTTCTACCTCGTTCATTACCATGTTCACCTTTCTTACCGGCCTCACGCTGTAGCATTTTTTCCTCTCGGGTTGACACTGCGTTCAACCGGCCGTCATCTGCCCGATCAATCGGTTTTCTTTTCTTTCTTCCAACCCGAGTACCACGGCCCACGCCCGGGCTGCGGTTGTAAGTGGTGTCTCGCCAAGGAAAAAGAGACGTAACAGGATGATATTCGGTTGCCGGAGGAACTAACGCTCAAACTCGTTTTCCTACTTTTTCTGAAAATTTGGAACATGTCGATCATCGGCTGGTTGGTCCCCACAGACCCAAGAACCATGACTCCGGCATTTCTTACCAGCAACAAACCGAAAAAATAGCGAAAAATACATGTGAAACTCGAACACCTTTATTTTCTTCCAATTCAACGGCATTTACATTCTTTAGAAACAAGAAAATCTAAAACCAAGAAAGCTTTTTCTCGTTTAAAGGGTCTTCCCCGCCGACAGTTGATCTCCGGACTTATCGTCCCTCTCCAAACACAGCTTCAGCTTCCCGCACAATTTTTGCCGCGACGCACGGCAAAAAATAGCTGGGTCGCCGAAATCCGCAGCAGAGAGCCCGATCCGCGGACGCACCTTCAAGAAGCGGCCCTCGCGCCCCACGTGTGACCTCTATGGTTCCCTGGGAGCTCGGAGTCCGACTGTGGGGACCGCCGTCCGGAGAAGAGTATGCGGCAAAGACGATCGGGCGATCGGCAAAGACGGCCGTTTGGCCGCAGCCTAGATGTCGCGGGTCGACTCCAGGCTCCGGAAGGAGAAGGAGCGCGGGGGAGGACGGCGCCCCGCTCCCCCAATTGCTCAGGCGCTCGCGGCGGCGGTTCCCTCAGCCCGACGACCGCGGCTTGTCGCGCCCGCTCTCGCTCCTCCTCCTCCGCCTCCCGTTCAAGCAGCTCCTGGGCCGATCGGCCGTCGTCCGACGGGGCCGCCGCTACAAGACGGCCAGCTCGTCGCCCCAACTCCTCCTCATCCTCTGCCTCTCGTTGAAGGGAGTCCCAGTCGATCTCATCGATCGGTGGGCTCTCATCCTTAGAGCGGGAATGAGAGAGCGAGGCAGCCATAAAAGCAAGTCGGCGATTCGTCTCAACGTTCTTTGAATGAAGTCCCAGCGCCCACCTTCCGCCTATTTATAGGCGATCCGAAGCCAAACGAAGCGACGCGCCGGGATACCCGCCAGCATTCATGACGACCGCACCTTTTCGAAACTGATGGCGTAGAAGCCGAAGCGCCGAAGCAAGCGACGCGGGAACCGAAGCACCGCCAATTCCCCGCGTTGAACAAAAACCTCGCCAGTCATAAAGAAAGATAAGTGAGTACCTTCTTCTTGCACACTCGTTATTACTCCTTCAAGTGGCGCGGCGGTAACGAACAAACCGCCCCGCCCCACTCGGGGGCTACAAGAGTCCCGCGGGTCGGGTTGTCACAACCAATCGTCGGGTCCTCCCAAGACGGCCAAACTTTCGACCAAAAAGTACTACGGCCTACGCCCCGGCGGCTACGGTTACGAAGTAGTGCTTGGCGAAGAAAGGAAGTGCCCAAGCGGGTCGACCCACGATCGGTCAGGAACAGCCTCCCACGGTTGAGCGTTCTCTCGATTTCCCAAATCTTTAACTTTTGTGATACACACACCGACCTATGCCCGACCCCTGTGGTCCCTAAGGCAAGAGACGGCGACGATATCCACCACAGCAAAAATGGGCAAGAGGTGAGGACAAGGCGAGCCCCCAGCGGGCCCCTAGTTGGGTCGGCGGACGACCCAATCGCCTTAACTCACGTCCGGGATCACACCTCACGCTCTCCCGCGGAACCCGTCGACGGGTGGCAGCCAGCTGCGCCTTGGATCAGCGAACGATCCAAGGTCCGATACGGGATCGAGTAAGGAAAGATTCTTTATGGATCGCCCCGGTGGGTCGGACGCCCGCCGGGATTGTCCGCTAGGGGACCCCCCTCGCGAAGGGGGCCTCAGGTTCCACCCGGATCACTCGCTTGTAGCCCCACGAGAGCGGCGCTCGAGCCAACGAAGGCAAGCGCGCTTTTCTCACCCCCTCCTGGTCCCCGCGTGGACGGGCGTAAAAGGGGCGAGACCGGGCGCCACGTGTCCGCCAGAGCGACCAGCCCCTCGGCGCCCGAAGGCACGACCCGGGCGCCACGTGCTCGCCAGGGCGATCAGCCCACTGCGCGCCCGGCGGCTCGACCCGGGCGCCACGTGCTCGCCAGGGCGATCAGCCCACTGCGCGCCCGGCGGCTCGACCCAGGCACCACGTGTTCGCCAGGGCGACCAGCCCACTGCGCGCCCGAAGGCACGACCCGGGCGCCACGTGTCCGCCAGGGCGACCAGCCCACGGCGCCCGGCGGCTCGACCGGGCGCCACGTGTCCGCCAGGGCGACCAGCCAGCTGCGCGCCGGCGGCTCGACCGGGCGCCACGTGTCCGCCAGGGCGACCAGCCTTCGCGCGCTAACCCGGGCGCCACGTGCTCGCCAGCGGTCGACCATCGCGCGCCGAAGGCACGACCGGCGCCACGTGCCGCCAGGGCGACCAGCCGCTACGCCACGTGCTCGCCCGAGCGATCGGCCCATCGGCGCTGGCGGCACGACCGACCGCAGATATATCTGCGATCGGACCTCCCGATACCGCAAAGCAACGACCAAGCAAGCGAAACCCGACCGCACGCTCTCCGGCCAGCTCGGGGGCTCGGAACTACACCCACGGGTGCGCGCCGCACCGGTCGAAGACTCTTCCCGACCAAACCGGCGAAAACCCCGACCTGCTCTCCGACCATTTCGGGGCTCGGTTACACTCCACCGGGTGCGCTCGGCAGCACCGGTCGGAGACTCGATCGGGCCAAGCGAATCACGGCATCACGCGACGGAAACAAGACCCCGGGCACCTCTCCGACCTGCACGGGGCTCGGGGGCTCTTGACGGTACCAGTGCCATGGGTACCCCCGCCCAAAAAAGCGCATGGGCCGAACCAGGCGGTCGGGGCCGAAGCCACTACCGGGCGAGGAATGACCAAGTCAGCAAAATCCCTGAAGAAGCGACAGCCTTTATTGCGTATCGATCGCATTAAATGCTGGCCGTAATGATGACGCAGCGGCACAAGTCCCCAACTCTCGCATTTACTACGAGCGACGCAGCAACTACGCCGACCGCCGGCAGGGCAAGGAGCGGCGGCGATCCCATCACCCGCCACTTGCGGGCGACTAAGAGCACTGATCTTTTCTCTTTTTCAAGCAGCAGTGTAACCTCCCTCCTCGCCTATATAAAGGGGAGCGAGCATGTAAAAACGCATGTAAAACGAAGGAATCAATACAATCAAACCCACACGAACTGGAGTAGGGACGTTCAGCCCGAACCAGTATACATCTTGTGCTCACCCGAGTAAGCCGTCGAGGAGAGGGAGCGTGCACCCCCCTCTTACCTATACAAATTCATTGGCCGGTGCTCGAAACACCGACACCATGGTTTTGGAGAAAAACTCTGTTTTAGAAACCAATAGGTGTTTGGTAGCCTTTCAAAAAACTCTGTTTTAAAAACCATGGCTTTTTCTCTGTTTTAGAAACTTTGGTCTTGGGCAAAATTTTCTGAGTGCTAGTGTCAAAACAACTCTTGTTCCAAGACTTTGTCAACCAAAAACTTTGTAGCCAAACAGTTGGGAGTTCCAAGAAAAACCATAGTTTCAATGGGGTTTGGTAAAATAATGGTTTTTATGTCATGACAATTTCTAAACCATAGTTTTGCAAAACCTTGTTGCCAAACAGGCCCTAATGTTTTCCAAAACATGTATTATTACCCGTTGAACGCATAGGGTGTTAAACTCGGCGTCTATAGTTTTTTTTGCAACTCGAAGTCTAATATTTTTCGAAACATGTATTATTTTTTTTTCTTCCAAAAAGGCCCGTTGTTTCGCAGATTCGTCGACGTTTCTTACCTAGCGTATTTTTTCCCAAAAAATACTAAAGCGAACAAAAAAACGCTTGGATATTCTTGCCTTTTTTCAGAAATAAAAACTTGGATCAAATTTCGCACGGCGCGGCGGAGCGCGCAAATCTTACTAGTTTCTACTACACACTATATACTACCGGTATAATGCACGTAAAATTTCTCTCTTTTTTTCGCAGTTGTACTCATACTTCTTTGATTGAGACTCTAACTGTCAACAATGGTGGGCGTGACTTTTTCGCTATTGAATGTCCGTTGATTGTTTACCATAGAGCATCTGATGGGACGGCCGATGGATTAGTCAATGGAGCACTCGTTAAGACGTTAACTGAAGCGATGCTACCGCGGATATCTCTCCGTCAGGCGGCAGTGCAGCGTTGAACTCCAGCGCCAAAACTAACACAGAAACTAACTTAGCATTAGCAACACAGGCACACAGCCATGAGCTCCGTCACGGCGATACCAATTAGCATGTCGCTCCTCCTGATGTGCTTGGGAGCTCTGCTGCGAGCGACCGGAGCTTCTGGAGTTGCCGGAGGGATCATGCATCTACCTTCCGGCGACTCACTGGCTCACTGCCCCTCCAGCTGCGGGGGCGCCAAATTCCTATATCCCTTCGGGATAGGCCCTGGTTGCTTCCGGCAAGGCTTCGAGCTTACCTGCGACAACACCACTCAGCCTCCAAGACTCTTCTGGGGCAATAGTACTACTCAGATCCTTGGCACAGATGGGACAGATCATTACTTTGCTTATGCCTCCATTGGCTTCAACATCACCATGGCAGCAGGTACGAATACATACAACATGTCCTGGGAGTCCCCTGCTAAGGGTTTCACCATCGATTCCGACAACCAATTCTACGTTGTTGGCTGCGATGTCGAGGCAACCCTGGTCGATATAGACACGAACCTGACCATCGGCTCTTGCATGAGCATGTGCAAAGGCGACACAGTGATCATGGAGAAGGAGCTAGCCGTAGTTGGGCACTGCAATGGGTTGGGCTGCTGCAGCGTTGGCTTGCCAGAATACATGCGAGGCTTTCAATTCACACTGGCACGGAGAGGTGGCATCACAGCACGATCGGATGCAGCGCCCTCCACGGTCAAGGTTTTCCTAACAGACGCAGACTATGATTTTAGCATGAGCGACCTTTACTCAAGCTGGATAAACGAGAGTAGTATTCATACGAGTCTTGAGGTCTTAGTCACGGACCACCCAAGCTGTGAAATTGCATCCGCAAATAATGCCACTTATGCATGTAGCACTAGTAGCTTATGCCAAACTGTTCCGTTGGGAGGATACTTTTGTTACTGCGATCCTCGTGTAAGTGGCAACCCATACATATTGGATGGCTGCATTGAAGGTTCGTCACACTGCCCCACCATCTATTGTAATATTATTATTACAAATACTCTCTATTAATATCTGAAGAGTGTATAGTAGCTTATTATTGTTACTGCAATCCTCGTGTATAGTACTTTTTGTAAGCACGAATGGCTTGGTGCCAAAGGGACGCAAACGGTAGAGTTAATAGGTTTAATTTAAGAAACTATTCCTTTCGATTGTAAAGTGCAAGTACGTGTTTAATTTGATTCAAAAGTGCCAAGTGCTCTGACACTAGAAGCCTTCTCAATGTCATAGCGAAGTACTATAAATCACGAAATTCACTAGGTAATACTAGTATTGTTTTTTAACTTCTACTATCATCGTAATTTTCCTGTACACTCTATCCTGGAGCAGGTTACAACCCCAACCCTATAAGAAACTGCAAGAGATCATGCGGAAACATGTCCATCCCCTTCCCTTTTGGGCTTGAAGCAGGCTGTTTTGCACACGAGAAGTTTCGACTTAGCTGTGCGTCAGATAAGTTCACTGTTCTCGACCGAGGAGACGACACCAAGTATCAGGTGACTCTGGTCTCCGTCGAAGATGGATACTTGGGTGTGAGCAGCATGCTGAACGATACAAGCAGCAGCGACGAGGAGGTGATAGTAGTTCATACCATCAACGGTGACATTGATGGCACCTTTCAAGAAGACGCCGCGAAAGATTTTTCTGAGTTCTCTCAGGAATTCGACATCAGGATGAGATGGGCTGTCACCAATTTAACTTGCCAAACCGCCGTGCAAAGGAACACATCATATGCATGCATCAGCGCCCACAGCGAATGCCTTAATGTCACCCATGGGAAACTGTATCTTGGATATCGTTGCAAGTGTTTTGCTGGCTTCGAAGGAAATCCATACATAAAAGATGGCTGCACAGGTCTCTCTCTCCCCCTCTGACACATAGGTTCTTCTTTCTATGTATCTCTTTTTAAAAGTTGCTCAAATACTAAGGTATAAATGAAGTATAGACAGTGATTAATTACTCAATTCATTTGCTTCAGGATTTGTGTGACTTGTATTAAAAGATGATGCATAGAAACAGGTCTCATAACTCACACTGTCACACATCACTCACTCACGGAAACTGGAAACTGCACCCCCTGTTCTGTAACATCTCACCTGCGTTGTGGGTCCCACTGGGAAGGGTGAGAGGGATATAAGAGTCAGATCAGTACCAACCAGGGGGACAGGTAGAAGGGGATTTCATCTCAGTTTTTCCCTGTCCCCCTGGTTGGTATGTAACACCTCACCTGCGTTGTGGGTCCCACTAGGAAGGGTGAGAGGGATATAAGAGTCAGATCAGTACCAACCAGGGGGACAGGGAAAAACTGAGATGAAATCTCCTTCTACCTGTTCTTCCTCTTCTTCTTCGTTGCTGTTTTTCCCCTCTGTTCTTCCTCCATTTCGTGGGGGCGGTAATGTAACACCTCACCTGCGTTATGGGTCCTGTCCCCCTGGTTGGTACTGATCTGACTCTTATATCCCTCTCACCCTTCCCAGTGGGACCCACAACGCAGGTGAGGTGTTACATGTTCATTCAGTTCAAATGACAGCGAGACAATGAACCACAATTTTAGAAATGAGATATTTCAGATTGTTCATGCATGAATCTTCACATTATGACGTGTTTAGAACATCTACGAATATACTCTATCCAGTCGCAAATAGTTGTCGTTCTGGATATAGGTGTAATTAAATTTTTAGAACTTTGACTGTTAATATCTTTTAAAATATTTAAATTGGACACATGAAAATCATGTGTAGATTTACTTCGAAAAGTCCTTTTATAATATTATAATTTTATTAGGTTTTATAAATATATTATAATAGAAATTAGTGGTCAAAGCTGTGCTTTGATACCGTGTCAATGTCCAAAGCAATAACTATTTGTGACCAGAGTTAGTAGTATATGTCCAGAAATGCACATCTGCACCTTCCCTCAAATGGGCCAATTTTCAAAGTAGAGAGACTATTCTAGACACTACGCCCTTTAAAAGTGCGGGATCAATTTGAGTCCTAAGCAAAAGTAGACGAACCAATGTGCCATTAACCGGTTAACCCTATTGCTGACATGCAACTGAAATCTTATTGTGCTCAATTTCTCCACACAATAGAATATAAGATCAGGAAAATCTAGATAAAAAAAAACTGCCACAAACAATTTAGATATATATCCGTCACCAACAACAAACACAACACGTTAGAGCGATATTAAAGACCAGGGTGAGGACTCACTTCAGGCCATTTTATTTGCAGACGTCGATGAGTGCTTACTGCCAAATTCTTGCAATGGAATATGTCGTAATTTTGCAGGCGGGTACAATTGCACAACTTGTCCTCACGGTAAAGAGTTTGAACCAACAAAGAAGAAATGTGTAGCATCTGCAAAGCAACGCAATATTATTTTTGGTAAGTTATACTCAACATCCCTACAATGGAATTATCAAAAATGTAAAATGTTCTGGTTGTACAATTGTGTCGGCTAAGCAACGCAATCTTCTTTTTAGGTATTGCAATTGGAATTGGCTGTTGCATTGGTTCCATAATTCTTGCACTTTGTGCAACTGTACTCGCTAGAAAGTGGAAGAAAGGCATCCAAAAGAGAATTCGAAGGACACACTTTAAGAAAAATCAAGGCCTACTCTTGGAGCAACTAATCTCAGATGAAAGTGCCACAAACAAAACAAAGATATTCTCCTTGGACGAGCTAGAGAAGGCGACCAACAACTTTGATACTACTCGTGTTCTGGGACGTGGAGGACATGGCACAGTTTTCAAAGGGTTACTATCTAATCAAAGTGTGGTGGCCATTAAAAAGTCCAAATTAGTGGAGCAAACTGAGATAGACCAGTTTATCAATGAAGTTGCTATCCTATCTCAGATCATCCACCGCAATGTGGTGAAGCTTTTTGGTTGTTGTCTTGAGACAGAGGTGCCTTTGCTGGTCTATGAGTTCATATCCAATGGTACATTGTATGACCTTCTTCACGCTGATGTAAGCCTTAAATGCTTGCTGTCATGGGATGATCGTATTCGAATTGCAACAGAAGCTGCAGGGGCACTTGCTTATCTCCACTCAGCTGCTGCAATACCCATTTTCCACAGAGATGTGAAATCTTCCAACATACTTCTAGATGGTAGTTTCACTACAAAGGTTTCTGACTTTGGTGCTTCAAGATCTGTTTCACTTGATCAGACTCATGTGGTGACAATTGTCCAAGGAACGTTCGGTTACTTAGATCCAGAGTATTATCAAACTGGCCAATTAACTGAGAAGAGTGACGTATATAGTTTTGGAGTGATACTTGTGGAACTTTTGACAAGAAAGAAGCCAATTTTTATCAATGATCTAGGTGAAAAGCAAAACTTGTCTCGTTACTTTCTTGAAGGACTTCAAGGTGGAGCAATCCTGGAAATAATGGATTCTCAAGTTGTGGAAGAGGCAGACCAAGAAGAGATTGATGGTATTCTCTCGTTTACAGAAGCATGCTTGAAGGTCAAAGGAGGCGAGAGACCTACTATGAAAGAAGTAGAGATGAGACTGCAGTTCCTAAGAACTAACAGGCTAAGAAAGTTGCATCTTTTCGTAGGAAATAATGGAGAGATTGAGCCTTTGGTATGCCCAACAGATAATAACTCTCATGCACATATCAATCTTGTTACTACTTGTGGCAATGAAGGCATTTCGGGGTGTTATAGTATGGAGCAAGAATTGTTATCCTCAGCTAGTTTTCCACGTTAACCATATATGCAGTAACACAGTCGAGTGCTTGTAAGGATGCATGCCAGTTACAATGTATTTTCTTTGAAGAATTACTCTATGTATTTCCTCTTTGCAGACCATGTTAGTTGTCTAATCGTATTATGTGCAATAAATATGCCTATAAGGGATATACTAAAGATACCTCATTGTATTGTGCAACGGCAGTGCAAAAACAAAAAACATACTTTGTAGCGTTGTCATTTGTGAACAAGTCCAGTAATAATTTCATACCTCTCATTGCCATCGGCTTACTCGGTAGATGTTCAGATAGGTATGGTTGATATTTGATATTCTAATTTAACTTTTCAAGACAGATACTTCCTCCATCCAAATTTATAGGGGGTAATTTTTCTTAGCACAGAGACCTTGGAGAAATTAAAAATAACTAGACTGCCTATAATTATTATCTCTAAGCACTATATTCAATGATATATATAGAGAATATCAAGTAAATCTGAATATTTATTAGGGATATAAAGGGAACATCAGACTAATTTTTGCATTGAAACATGAAATATGCCTTATATTTATGGACAAAACCATTAAAAAAATACAACAAAAGGAGTACCATATATTGCTGCACTTTCACAGTAAGCGAAAGGTAAAATCAGGACAAAAGGAAGCAACTCTTCCATTGGATGACTTTGCATAACTAGTATGAACGGCACAGTTGACGTCTTCTCATTCACAAAATGTCAAGATTGAAACAACCCCCAAAAATTCAAAACGAATTTATTCGGTTTTGTTTGATTTGCGTTTGAGTTGGAATTTGGGAATTTGAATCGAGTTTGAAACTCAAACCTCTTTTGGGCCGTTTCTTGCTTCGTGGGCCTTCGGCCTGCTCCCGTTCCGGCCCGGCCAAGCCCAACCTCGTCGCTCCGCTGCCTGCCCTCGCTCGGCGGCTTTGCCAGCCGGACCGCTCCGTGGCCGCCGCCTCGGCTCGGCGCTCCGCGCCGCCATTCTGCGTCACTTCGCCGCCCGCCTTGCCGGCTGGTCTTGGACCACGCCGCGCCCGCCGCCTGCCACCTCGCGTCATCGCCAAACCGCCCCGTCGCCAGCCTTGGCGCCGCCTTCATGCATGCCGCTTCGGCCGCTACTTTGCTCCTCGCCGGCTATAAAAGCGTCGCCCTCGCCTTCCTAACTCGCCCGCTCCTCGCTCTCCCGGTGAGCCCCTCCTCTCCTGCCCTTTCGCCTCGCCCGCTCTGCCGCCTGGGCCAGCCGCCATGACCCCGCCTCCAGTTCTCAGAGCCCTAACCCTCACGCGCCCATACCCACTGGCAGCGGGCCCATCGTCGGCCCCTCCTCGCTGCCGTGTGGTCCCGCCCGCCGGCCGTCTTTGGCCTGGCCACCAGCCGACCTCCTCACAGCGCGCGCTCGCCCATGGTCGTGGCCCGATGGCGATCTTGATCGGTTCGGCCGTTCGGCGAAACGATAAAATGATTTTCGGTTTTTAATTTAATTATTAAATTCCGAAAATTCGTTTTTAATTCCAAAAATAGCCCGGAAAATCCAGAAAAATCCCGGAAAAACCCAGAGCTCCACCAAATACTTTTCCCGAACCGTTTCGATCCCCTGAGTCCAGAAATGCTGCCTGCTCCCAAACCAAGCTCCAAAATTCCCAAATCGAGTTTGCCCTCCGTTCTCTTCCGACTCGATTCCGGTTTCCCGTTTCAGTTTCCGTTTTCTTTTTCGGTTATTGTTTTATCGTTTATTTATGTTGGTTGTTTTTCCGCGCTAGATTCGACCGTTGAGACGCCCGTGGAGCCGGAGCAGTCCCTGGAGTCCGAGCGCCCCTCGAGCGCACGCCGGACCAGCACGGAGCGCGACGACTACTTCCTCGACGACTCATCCGATCCAGCTGCCGCGCAAGGCAAGCCGTACACCCTTTGATCATATTGATCCTATCATGCCATGCTATAGTAGTAATTATTTTATATCGCATTATTTACTGTATATTGAAGTAATGAAATCCAGTATTTTAGAATGACATGACGTTTAGATAATGCCGAAATTGCTCATGGAACTTCCTTGAAATATTGAAACTCTATTAATCCTTTGGAACCCTAGTTAAATGCTTATGCCATGATTAGGTTAGATTATACTGCTAAGTTAGTTCAAAACTTGGTATTTAAAGAAAATGCTGCCGAATCTCCGATTCGGATGTTTATAAAGCTCGCTTTCTGAATGGGGGGCGGTATCGGATTAATCCCGGAGTGGATGAGATTCTGATCCCCGGCTGGTGATTAATGCCTTGGTTGGTCTGGTGGCCGGTACTTGGGTACCGGGTTGGGTTTGTGGATGAAGGCTGGTCTTTGGCAAAAGTGTAAGGTTAATAATCCTCTTGAGCAAAGTAAATAACTTAGTTCCGCTCAACCACGAGTCGGGTGGTCGGTGGACCCGTATCCGACATGGCTCGATAAGTTAGTCATTCTGAGATAATAATTGGGTGTCTTGGTGGCTACCATTCTCTGGAGAGAATGGGGACCTGACCTTCCGGCAGGGAAGTGGGCCGGAGGAGGTGGAGCAGGAATGGTCCAGAGTGACATTCTTGGTTCTCACAACGGTAGATGCTAATGGGGACCCTGAGTCCAAGGTAGCAGTCTCTATCGGTGAACAACTAAAGGACAGGAATGATTGAACGAAAAGCTATGATCATCTAAACTGGGCCACATGCATTTAAGTTGCATGAAACTCGCGATTGGCATAAAGGTTATAGATATCTTGTGGGTAAAGCTGAGCCGCTCTGCAGAGTTAATCTAAATTGTAATCGATTACGCCGTACTTCCGGTTAATGAAGTTAAGTTGGAATCGGGGTTGATACCCGTAACTAAGCTCAAGTTACTGTTGGAATTTGGATAAATGTGGTTAAGAGTTGTTGAACCTTGTGAAATTCAAATTACTTATTTTTTTTTGTTTATGCTTCAAATGTAAAATGAATTATGAAATAAAACTGCATCCAGATACTTAACCCTATTGCCATCCCTTGTTTACCCCTACATATAGTATTCAGTGGTTCCGTACGACTTGTTGAGTACTCTGTACTCACCCTTGCAAACCCCCCCCCCCCCGCCCTTTCAGAGTTCGAAGATGCTGGAGCCTACCAGGAGGTCGTAGATGGCGATTTAGTCTGGTTCTAGGTCTTTGTCTTCGCTCAGGCCTTGCCTGTGGTTTCTCTCTTTTGGTAGTGTAAGTCTAGACGCTTGGATGCTTCCTTGTAAAATCCGGTCGTTAGTGGCTATATTGAATAAAAGTGTTGAATTGGCTTTTGGCGAGGTAATTTTACTCTTGTTTTCCAGCAGTTAGTCTTCTGAGTAGCTGTTGTGAGTTTCTGCTTGCCCTAAAAGGCGATCTGTCACAAGTGGTATCGAGCCTAGGCTTGGTATGTAGGCGAGACCTAAGTTGGCTTAAGGAGTCTTTTTCGAAAGATTATTTCAAACTACAAAATGAGTTTCGAAAACTGTAAGTACTATTCTTATAATCCTGTTTCTCTCCTCTCTCTGTTCCCACCTTTTCCTTAAGATTCACTTCTCCCCTTAAAACTCACTTAAAACCCTTCCGCTCATCTGACTTGAAAAGATTCTCGTTTTGGCAGATGGTGCACCACGTCTACCCACTTCCTGAGGTTCCCGAAGGATGGGCCGGATCAGGCTGTGGAGAATGCTACAGCATGTTGGAGCTGATCAGATTGAGGTCCCCGTTTTTCACACGGAGGAACTTTTCCAGGGTGTCGTCCGCGTTGAGTGGAGAGCCTGGTTCAATCTGGATCCCCTGCCAAATAATCCAGATATCCCGCGCCATTTCCAAGGGCACCGCGTCTACGAAGTCCGACGCTATTCAGGACTACGCCGTCGGGCGATGAAGCACTGCGCTGCCTCTTCGCGGCCGAAGTTCGACGATGGTCGATTTCAGTTGATCCCCATGAGGGGGGATGCCCCCGGCACGGTGGTTGTCTCTGTTCCAGAGGACGAGGCAGACCCGCGTGTCGATGAAGCTGCAGAACTCCTTGTCAACAAGGATTTCCTGTACACTACCCTTCTCCTCGAGCGTGATGATCTTCAGCGACAGTTGAGCAATGCCTGGATGGAGATCGATGAGCTTCGTGAAGAGATAGACCAGCTGCAGCCCCAGTACGAGCCCGGAGAGGAGATGTCCGTGGATGGGCCGTCGGTGGTGACTGACGTGTCCATGGCAGAAGATGTGGAAGAAGATCCAGAGGAGCGCATCATCTACATCTCCGACGACGATTGAAGATTCCAGTCTTAGAATAGGGCGTTAGTTCTAGAAGTTGGTTTTACCCTTTTGGAGTAGTTCTTTTGTAATGTAAAATAGGTTGTTTCCTACCTTAGTATGACGGTATTGTAAACAATCTATGCTATCAGTAAAATTAAGTTTCCTATCTCTGTATGTTGTTTGTTCTATTACCCTTATATCTTCGGCCTAATTCAACTAATTCTTTCCCTTTCGTCTCGCTTCTCACCTATTCTAACTCTCTCTGCCCCATATCTAATTCTTACTTATCTTCTGCTTTACCCAAAACCCTGCAGCAAGACCTTGAGAAAGTCAGAATGGATCAAGGTGAAGGATCGCAGCCCCAAGGTCACGAGAATGAGGCAGACCCAGCCAGAAACCCAGTTAACCTAGCTCAAGTGTTGGCAGCTATGGAAAGGAATAGGTATCAGTCTGAACAAAGGCAGAATCAGATGATTGAGATGATGATGGGACAGTTTGCCGCAAGACCACAGATGAATCCCCAAGGAAACAACTTTGGACAGGAAGGATTATTAGGTGGGTCACACTGGTCTGACTTCCAAAAGACCCGACCCCCTATTTTCTCCGTGTCGACTGAGCCATTATCAGCAGATGACTGGCTCACGGTTATCCAAATGAAGCTGGATACAGTGCAGTGCACCGAGAAGGAAAGAGTGCTTTATGCCTCTCACCAACTGCAAGGACAAGCAGCAGCATGGTGGGTTAATTTCCAGACACTGAAAAGAGGACAAGAAATCTCATGGCAGATGTTTGAAGAAGCTTTCAGGAAGACACACATCCCAGCAGGCTTAATGGCTTCCAAGCGAAGGGAGTTTTTAGCTCTCCATCAAGGAGGAAGATCAGTGATGGAATATCTGCACCACTTCAATAACCTATCCCGTTATGCACCTAAGGAGGTGGATACCGAAGAGAAGAAGATAGAAAGATTCTACGAAGGCCTGCAGAAGAATCTCAAGTTTCATATCTCGGCAGTAGAATTCAAGGATTTTTCAGCCATGGTGGACAGGCTGATTGTGTCAGAAGAGACAAGGAATGACTTGGAGGATACTAGGAAGAGAAAAGCACAGCAGCAGAGGATGTCAGCGTCAAATCAGTTCAAGGGAAGGACCTACACCTTCAACCCCAGTGTTCCGAACAAGAGACAAGCAGTGGGAGAACCCGACCTATTCCGCCCAATGCTCAGCCCGGGAATGTCCGATGCTTTACCTGCGGCGGGAACCATTACTCTAATGTGTGTCCCAAGAAAGGTTCAGCCTGTTTCCACTGCGGACAACCCGGACACTTTAGGCAGCAATGCCCGAAGAAGGATTTGCCTAGTGATGTGGCAAAAGCTCAGGCGTCAGCTTTCGCCAGCAGACAGCCAGCACCTCGTCAACCTCAGCCGCCTCATCAAGGTTATTTGAAGGCTCCAGTCAAAACAGAAGGATACATAAACAACCGCGGACCCAATCCGCCAAGGAACCCCCAAGGAAGAATCAACCATGTGTCAGCAGCAGAGGCAGCTGAAGCCACAGATGTTATCGTTGGTAAGTTTCCCGTCCAAACCAAGTTGGCCTTAACCCTCTTTGATCCCGGTGCAACCCATTCGTTCATTTCTTTGGCTTTTGCTTGCAAAAGTGGGTTACCCTATTCTCCTTTGCCCTCTCCTTGTGTTTTCCACACCCCTGGAAGTCGGTTAATGGCAAGATTAATTTGTGATAATATGAGAATAGAAATCCAAGGGATTGAGTTGAGCCAACTGTTGTTATTAGAGATGGATGGTCTAGATGTCATATTGGGAATGAGCGGTTATCTAGACACCATGCTCACCGGATTGTGCTTTCGGAAGACGGTGACACTCGGGAATGAGTATGGTCGAGAAAGTGATGATTCAAAATGATCCAAGGTGATCAAGAAGAATCGTAACGTCATCAATGCGATTGCAGTGGATTAGACAAAGATACACGTAGTTCGGGAGTACCAGAGGTCTTTCGGAAGAGTTACCAGGGAAACCTCGAGCAGAGGCATAGAGCGGCAATAGAGTTAGTTCTGGAGCAGCTCCTATCTTCAAGCGATCCCGTCCAATGTCGCCTTTGGAGTTAAAGGAATCGAAGAAGCAATTGGATGAATTCTTTGGATAAAGGATTTGTACGGCCAAGTATCTCACCTTGGTCCGCGCAAGTAGTATTTGCCAGAAAGAAAGATGGAAGCAAGAGACTCTGCATAGATTACAGAGCTCTGAATGATGCAACAATCAAGAACAAGTACCCGTTGCCCCGGATAGATGACCTGTTCGATCAGTTGAAAGGAGCCAAGATCTTTTCGAAGATAGACCTGAGGACAGGATACCATCAGTTGAAGGTCAGAGAACAAGACAGAGAAAAGACAGCATTTGCTACTCGGTACGGATTATATGAGTTCACTGTGGTGCCATTTGGACTCACAAATGCCCCGGCCTACTTTATGAACCTGATGAACCAAGTATGCATGGAGTTCTTGGACAAGTTCATCGTAGTGTTCATAGATGATATACTCATTTACTTCAAGACTGAAGAAGATCACAAGAAGCATCTGCACTTGATTCTGGGAAGGCTTAGAGAACATCAGCTTTATGCGAAATTCTCTAAATGTGATTTCTGGTTGGATGAAATCGCTTTCCTGGGACACATCATCACCAAGGATGGCGTGAAGATGGATCCCGAGAAGATCAGGACAGTATTGGAATGGAAACGGCTGTGTCGATGTGAAGTCAGAAGTTTTCTCGGATTGGCAGGATATTACAGAAGGTTCATCGAAGGATTCTCCAAGATAGCCAAACCGATGACTCAGCTTCTCAAAAAGGACAGCCCCTACATTTGGACTGAGAAGTGTGAGAGAAGTTTCAGAGTGAAGACCAAGTTAACCTCAGACCCAGTCCTCACTCTCCCAAATCCGGATAAAGATTTCCAGATTTACTGTGATGCTTCCAAAAGAGGATTGGGATGCGTGTTAATGCAAGAAGGAAAAGTGATTGCGTATGCGTCACGACAACTCAGACCGCATGAGGAGAACTACCCAACTCATGACCTGGAGCTAGCCTCAGTAGTGCATGCATTGAAGATTTGGAGACATTACCTATTGGGGAACCATTGTGAAGTATTTTCAGACCACAAGAGCCTGAAGTACGTATTCACCCAGCCCAATCTGAACATGAGACAAAGAAGATGGTTGGAGTTGATTAAGGATTATGATTTAGAGATCCTTTATCATCCAGGAAAAGCTAATGTGGTAGCAGACGCTTTGAGCCGAAAAGCATGCCATCACTTAGCTCAAGTCGAGACTATATCTCCCCAGCTGAAGTCAGAGGTACAGGAGTTGAACCTGCAGATAGTGTCAGAAGGATCAGTGCACTTTCTAGAAATTCAGTCAGATCTCCTGAAGCAGATCAAAGCAGCTCAGCAGACAGATGAAGAGATACTGGAATACAGAAAGTTGATGAAGGAAGTTAGTCCCTCGGAGTTCTCGGAGGACAAGCAAGGCATACTACGATTCCGCGATCGTATATGCATTCCGAAGGATAAGGATATAAGAGGATTGATTTTGACAGAGGCTCACTCGTCGCAATTCTCAATACATCTGGCGATGTAAGATGTACCAGGACCTGAAAAAGGAATACTGGTGGAAAGGAATGAAGAAGGAGATAGCCGAACACGTGGTGTGTTGTGACGTGTGTCGGAAAGTCAAGATAGACCACCAGAAGACGGCAGGATTGCTACAACCCCTTCCAGTGCCAGAATGGAAGTGGGAAGAGATTGGAATGGACTTTGTCCTTTGGTTTGCCCAAAACTTCGGCAAGGGTATGATGCCATTTGGGTAATCATTGATAGGCCGACCAAAGTAGCCCATTTCATCCCTATAAAGGCATCGTTGGAAGAGACAAGTTGGCGAGTTGTACGACCCATTGTCGATTACATGGAATCCCTAAGAAGATCGTGTCAGGCCGTGGAGCCCGATTCACCTCAAAGTTGGAAAAATGCATGAAGCTATGGGTGCAGACCTGAATTTGATCTGACCTATCACCCTCAGACAGATGGTCAGACAGAAAGAGTCAACCAGATATTAGAGGATATGTTGAGAGCCTGCGCTCTAGCATATGGAGCCTCGTGGGCCAAGTGTTTGCCATTTGCAGAATTCTCGTACAATACTTGATTGCAGACCCGATCTGGATATGTCACCTTTTGAAGCCCTGTATGGAAGGAAGTGCAGAACCCCGTTGAATTGGACAGAGACTGGAAAGAAACAACTTTTTGGACCTCAGCTAGTTCATGATGCAGAAGCTCATGTGAGAATCATAAGGAAGAACCTGAGAACTGCTCAAGTCCGGCAGAAGAGTTATGCTGATATGAGAAGAAAGGATATAAGTTATCAAGTTGGAGACTTCGTTTATCTGAAAGTGACACCCTTCAAGCCCGTTCGTCGTTTTCAGATAAAAGGGAAGTTGGCTCCGAGATATGTGGGACCATACCCCGTGACTGGCAGAGTCGGAGAAGTAGCCTACAAGTTGCAGTTAAGTCCAGAGCTGTCAAGAGTACACAATGTCTTTCATGTGTCCCAGTTGAGGAAATGCCTCGTCGGTAGTCGAGCAAGTCTGATTGAAAGGGATAGACTTGAAAGAGGATCTGACGTATCATGAGGAACCAGTCAGGATTGTGGAAACAATGGAAAGAGAACTCAAGTTCAAGAATGTCAGGATCTGCCGAGTGCTATGGAAGAATCATACGCTCGAAGAAACTACTTGGGAGAAGGAATCGGAATTGCAGCAGAATTTTCCCAACCTATTTTCCCAGGCGAAATGAATCTCGGGGACGAGATTCCATTTTAAGTGGGGTAGGTTGAAACAACCCCCAAAAATTCAAAACGAATTTATTCGGTTTTGTTTGATTTGCGTTTGAGTTGGAATTTGGGAATTTGAATCGAGTTTGAAACTCAAACCTCTTTTGGGCCGTTTCTTGCTTCGTGGGCCTTCGGCTGCTCCGTTCCGGCCAATGGCAAGCCCGACCTCGTCGCTCGCCGCCTGCCCTCGCTCGGCCGGCTTTGCCGGCCGGGACCGCTCCGTGGCCGCGCCTCGGCTCAGCTCCCCGCCGCCCATTCTGCTGCGCTTCGCCGCCTTGCCCGGGTCTTGAAACCACGCGCGCCCGCCGCTGCCACCTGGCGTCGCCTTGTGCCAAGCCAGCCCGTCGCCCTTGTGCCGCTTGCTCGCTTGTGCTTCGGCCAGCTACTTTCCTCGCCCCGGCTATAAAAGCTGTCGCCTCGCCTTCCCAACTCGCCCCGCTCCTCGCTCTCCCGGTGAGCCCTCCTCTCACTGCCTCGCCTCGCCGCCGGCTCGGCGCCGCCATCGATCTGCCGCTTGACCCGCCTCCGGTTCTCCTGTAGCCCTAACCTCGCGCCCATGCCCACGACGAGCGGGCCCTTCGTCGGCCCTCCTCGCTGTGTGTGGCCCGCCCCGCGGCCGTCTTTGGCCGGCCAGCCGACCTCCTCACGCGCGCTCGCCCATGGGCCGTGGCCCAGTGGCCCGGTCGGTTTCGGCCCGTTCCGGCCGGAACAGTAAAATGATTTTCGGTTTTTAATTTAATTATTAAATTCCGAAAATTCGTTTTTAATTCCAAAAATAGCCCAGAAAATCCAGAAAAATCCCGGAAAAACCCAGAGCTCCACCAAATACTTTTCCCGAACCGTTTCGATCCCCTGAGTCCAGAAATGCTGCCCGTTCCCAAATCCGAAGCTCCAAAAATTCCCAAATCCCAGTTTTGCCCTCCGTTCTCTTCCGACTCGATTCCGGTTTCCCGTTTCAGTTTCCGTTTTCTTTTTCGGTTATTGTTTTATCGTTTATTTATGTTGGTTGTTTTTCCGCGCTAGATTCGACCGTTGAGACGCCCGTGGAGCCGGAGCAGTCCCTGGAGTCGGAGCAGTCCCCGGAGCAGACGTCGGACCAGACGGGAGCGCAGTACGACTACTTCCTCGACGACTCATCCGATCCAGCTGCCGCGCAAGGCAAGCCGTACACCCTTTGATCATATTGATCCTATCATGCCATGCTATAGTAGTAATTATTTTATATCGCATTATTTACTGTATATTGAAGTAATGAAATCCAGTATTTTAGAATGACATGACGTTTAGATAATGCCGAAATTGCTCATGGAACTTCCTTGAAATATTGAAACTCTATTAATCCTTTGGAACCCTAGTTAAATGCTTATGCCATGATTAGGTTAGATTATACTGCTAAGTTAGTTCAAAACTTGGTATTTAAAGAAAATGCTGCCGAATCTCCGATTCGGATGTTTATAAAACTGCTACAGTCAGGGGGACGGTATCGGATTAATCCCGGAGTGGATGAGATTCTGATCCCCGGCTGGTGATTAATGCCTTGGTTGAGTGCAGTGGCCGTGCTTGGGTCTGGGTTGGGTTTGTGGATGAAGGTTTGGTCTTTGGCAAAAGTGTAAGGTTAATAATCCTCTTGAGCAAAGTAAATAACTTAGTTCCCGCTCAACCACAGGTCGGACTGGTCGGTGGACCCGTATCCGACATGGCTCAGTAAGTTAGTCATTCCTGAGATAATAATTGGACTGTCTTGGTGGCTACCATTCTCTGGAGAGAATGGGGACCGGACCTTCCCGGCAGGGAAGTGGAACGGGAATGGTCCAGAGTGACATTCTTGGTTCTCACAACGGTAGATGCTAATGGGGACCCTGAGTCCAAGGTAGCAGTCTCTATCGGTGAACAACTAAAGGACAGGAATGATTGAACGAAAAGCTATGATCATCTAAACTGGGCCACATGCATTTAAGTTGCATGAAACTCGCGATTGGCATAAAGGTTATAGATATCTTGTGGGTAAAGCTGAGCCGCTCTGCAGAGTTAATCTAAATTGTAATCGATTACGCCGTACTTCCGGTTAATGAAGTTAAGTTGGAATCGGGGTTGATACCCGTAACTAAGCTCAAGTTACTGTTGGAATTTGGATAAATGTGGTTAAGAGTTGTTGAACCTTGTGAAATTCAAATTACTTATTTTTTTTTGTTTATGCTTCAAATGTAAAATGAATTATGAAATAAAACTGCATCCAGATACTTAACCCTATTGCCATCCCTTGTTTACCCCTACATATAGTATTCAGTGGTTCCGTACGACTTGTTGAGTACTCTGTACTCACCCTTGCAAACCCCCCGCCCTTTCAGAGTTCGAAGATGCTGGAGCCTACCAGGAGGTCGTAGATGGCGATTTAGTCTGGTTCTAGGTCTTTGTCTTCGCTCAGGCCTTGCCTGTGGTTTCTCTCTTTTGGTAGTGTAAGTCTAGAAGCTTGGATGCTTCCCTTGTAAAATCCGGTCGTTAGGCCGGCTATATTGAATAAAAAGTGTTGAATTGGCTTTTGGCCAGGTAATTTTACTCTTGTTTTCCAACAGTTAGTCTTCCTGGGTAACTGTTGTGAGTTTCGCACTGCCCTAAAAAGGCGGTCCGTCACAAAGATCCTGCATTCACCGTATTGCATAGGGAGCTGCAGAACTGTATTTGCAAGTCTACAAGTACTGACGCTGCATACACAATTAAGTTGCTCATGGCCCCTTAGTAGCTTAACAAGATATGCAATACTAATTTACTCCATGGTGAGAACTCCACACTCAAACAACCTACAATCAATTTAGCATTACCATAACCCCCAGTTTACACAAATGCAAAAATGTTAGTATGGCACATCACAATTTCATACAGAAAATTTGAAATTCGCTCGTCGCATTCTAAATTTCTAATCAACCTGCAATATTGTGTGCAACCTAGCTAGGTATATGCGCATACAAGGAATTAATTGATAGATCAATACACGGAGATTTCCAAGGGAGCGTACCAATTCGAATAGACTACCAGAGCCGAGCTCACGGGCGTCACCCCGCCCTACCGCCCTGGGAGGAGGTTCCGGTGTACCGGGCGCAGTGGGGAGGAGGTCCACCCGAGCCCGACGTGGACCACCTCAGCCCGGTCTGCGCCTTCCCCTCACGCTTTCGATACTGCGGCGTCCGGCTGACGGCGAAGAGTGCGGCGGCGCTGCGGCTCCCGCGAGAGGAGTAACTTCACACAGCGTGACACAGAAACTGAAACCGAAGCGTTTGTACTGAGATCGAGAGTTGTGGGCCTGGGCGCCATGGATTCACAGCATGAGGGCCGAGACCAAGTCGGGCCTGGGCCCATCAAACTAACCAAGTGCACATCCTCCAACAATATGAAGAGATAGAAAAACACAGAGATAAAACTGCGAATTACTTCAGTGTGCGCTCTGCAACTGGTAAGAGGTGTTGAGTACAACATTCCTCTCAAAATCACTTTTCCGAGAATCGAACGTCTAATACGTCAAGAATAAGATTTTATCGAGGGCTATGAGTATCTAAGCTCGATTTGAATATCTAAGCTCGATTTGAATTTTTTTTTTAAAAAAAAAATAGCTAGAAATCCTGGCATTCATTAAATTTAAAAGAAAAACAATAACCAGACTATAAACACACACAAACCACAAACACGCGCACTCATGCATGTAGCGTCCGCGTCAATCCTCAAACACGAGCGGGCTTCATGGCGCCGAAGCGCCTCGCGCCCTCGGTTGCTGAGCTAAGCTCATTCCTCGCTCGATTTGAAATTGGACGACATTATTTTCAGTTGATTACCCTATGTGAAGATAGAAGATAGAGATAGGTATGATCACCTGATATAACTATTCTTGTCTTGTGGAACGATGCACCAATCTCTGGAATGTGGTACGATCCCCTGGAACTAGGCCTGGCCTTGCTTTTGTCGTTTAGTATTACACCGATCGTGTGGAAATATGACCATTCCCTTTCCATTTGGGTTTGAAGATTTTGTCTCCATGTACATCATAATCTCATTGTTCTCAACCGAAGATACGGAAAATATCCTGTGGCTAGTCTGTCACTAGATGATGGTACTTTGATTGTTACCAACATACTGAATGGTACAAGCTCGAACAATGCAGAGGTGATAGTTGCTCGTAATGATGGCAGCGGAAACAATGGCGTACAAATACTATACGACGCTACGGATGATCTTTTCGATTTCTCTCAAGAAGACGAAATTATAATACGGTGTGATGTTGCCAATTTCAGCTATCCAGTGGAATGCAACGTATGCGTGCCTCAGTGCTCACAGCTACTTCTTTATCTTTACCCCTTTATAAATCACCAGATAATTCTTTTCTACATGGACACACTATTCTGCCCCCACAGAGGATACCTTTTCTTTGTTCACCCTAACACGTGCACCCAGAAATCCGGTTTCCTCATAATCAAGCGCTAAGATGTTTTATCACATCACTTCATCAAATCTGATGGACCAAATCACCCGGTTCATCCCGTGTGGCCCCCAATCACCAGCCCGTGTGGCCCCCAATCGCTCGCACGTGTGCGCCGCCCCTAAACCCGTGCCCCAATCGCTCGCCCGTGCACCTGCGCTGCGTCGAAGCCGCTTCGTCGCCGGCAATCACCTGTGGCCGCCGCCTCATTGCCGCCACCTGCGCTGCCGTCTTTGAAGACGCCGCTTCGCCGCCGGCAGCACCTGCAGTGGCCGCCGCGTCGGAGACCCGCCGCCACCTGCGCCGCGCTGAAGACGCGCCGAAGCCGCTTCGTCGCCGGCAACACCCGTGGTCGCTGTGGCTCCCCCTTCGAGGTTTGGCCCACCTCACCCGCCGTGCCCCACGCCGCCCCCTCACTACCGACACAGCCGCCCGCCTCTACACCTCCAGATGACGTCGTCACTCCCCGTGCTACTCCCCTTCCAGATCTGGCTCCCCCTATGCCCGGCGCCCCCATGTGCAGCCACATCCCTCTTCACCCACACGCAGCCAACGTCGCCCCTCCACCGCCGCCACGTCCACCACCATTCCTGCCCGCGCCCGTCCAGATCCAGTCGGATATGGTGGACGCCGCCATTCCATAGGTCAGCCCGACCATCTCCGCAAGGTAAACCAACCGACTATTGTGGAGAAGTTGCTTCCCAACTGTCGAACCTCAATGATCGTGGCTGCAAACTAAGCAGTTGCAAGCAAGCTTGAGTTTGACTTGCAGTAGCGCTGAAGTAAGCCCATTTGTATTTTTATCCTTTCCTTGTCTTTCTTGTGTTCGTCTCTATACTAATCTTCCCCTATCTTGCTCCATTTGCAAGTTGGCTGGGGGCTGGAGACACAGCCACGCACTCCGCACCATCCAGTAACACCGGCGGCGCCACTACTGCAATGCACCACCACTAGGTTCTCTTCCTCTTATATATATTTTCCATGCCTCTTTGTCTGCAATGTTCTCCTTTCTCTTCGTTTCTTTTTGTTCTCCGTTTGATACAATTTTTTCCTTGGTGACTGCTCCTTTTCTTGGTGGTTCAGGGTTATCCAGGAGGAGGGAGAGGTCGTACGGGGAAGGGATAGGCCGTTCTGCTGGGGAGAGGGCACGGGAAAGTGATACCGCCGGACTGAAGTCTCATACATTGGATAGGTTTGTCAATTATGATCTATACCCAATATTGATTCAAACGACTTGGTTCAAATTATTTTTGTTAACCTTACATACATTTTACCATCTATCTGTGAACTGTGCATATTGAGGAACAAATTAAAGGGAAGTAGCAATTACTTGATAAAAAGGTTGATGCTTCGATGTACAAAATAAGACTTTCTTTAGAAAACTTTCACCCTATATGATAATTTCCTTTTTGATTAAGCTGGCAGCAGGCTTTCCTTCGATGCCACATTGATTTGGGCTGTAACTTGGTACACTTCAATTGTATCTTCTTATTGACACAAAGAAATTTGTTTAAGCAAACAATAGAATGATGGTCCATAAGTTAACTTTCATTGAGCAGTTTTCTGGCCATCTCCTTCATGAAAACCAAGTAAGATCTATTTTGCTCAGAGAATGTGATAGCTAGACAGCTATTTTGCTGCGATAGCTAGATCTGTGTCCTTTGACATGATATTACTTTTTTGTATCAATTATCCATTCCTTTCTTCTATCTCAGAAATTACTAACTTGTTTTTTTGTATTAAAACAACATATAGCGGTGCAATCTTTTGTTGATAGGTTATGCATTTTCCTGCTTGGCTTGCTTTGTTCTTCTGTTTTTCATGGTTTTGGGAAAAGAATTGTTTAATATTATTGCTTCCCTGTCTTCAATTTGACTTCTTTATTATGTACGAAAACCTTCAAAATGTGACGCCAAGTAATAAAGTATGTGAAATATTGTTATCTTGGGTAAAAATTCCTTTCTTCTATTATTGAAGTACTAAGAGATCCAATCAATTAAAACATCCTCCCTAGAATCCAGATTTTCACCTAGCGTGATGCTATTAAATTCTTACTGTTGCTGCTATATAGGTCATTTAGATAAAATTTCAGACAAAAGCTATTGATGTGGTCAAATAGAAACAGATTATCATATTTTCTTCCACTGCCCCTGTGCTAAAGCTATCTCTTAACTAATAAAAGGAGGAGTTTACCCTGCCTTTTAGTGGATCGTCCACCTGACAAGGCCCAGCGCCAGCCCATGTACTCAACGATGATCCCACTTCACGCCGCCACGCTCTGGAAACCGCCACGCTCGCACGACTCCGCTCGCCCTAGTCATCCGTAAGACCGTAACCCTCCGCCCCCATACATTCTCCCCCTAAATCTTCTCCTAGCGTCACCACCACCGTTGTCGCTCGCCCAATTCCCTTCCACCGGAGCCCCGCCATGAGGGCCGCAGAGCCCTCGCCGCCGGAGCCGGCGTTGCCGCGGCGGTTGAACCTGGCAGATCTCAAGGCTGTGTCCGTGCTCGGGCGCGGCGCCAAGGGCGTCGTGTTCCATGTCGTGCCCGGGGAGGACAGAGGAGGAGGCGGGGACGCCATGGCTCTCAAGGCGATCTCGCGGGAGGCGGCGCGGCACAAGAAGGCTGGCAGCGGCGGCGAGGACGGGCACCTATGGATTTGGTTCGAGTGCGACGTGCTATTGGCGCTACGGCACCCGCTACTCCCCTCCCTCCGAGGCGTCCTCGCCACCGATGCCGTCGTCGGCTTTGCCATCGACCGCTGCGGTGGCGGTGACCTCAACTCCCTCTGCCGCCACCAGACCGAGATGTTCTCTGACTCCATTTGCTTCTTTGAATGTGGCAGATATCTTTCTCCAATTTACCGTGTGACTTAGTGAACCTAAGGTAAATTATGAAGTACCAACACTCATACCGCTTTTTAAAATTATTCTAAGATTGATTCTTTATTTTGCTGGCTTGTATATCGGACCTGACTTAGACACAATTATGCTGGCTACTTAGATGTAGATGTAGTCGGACCTGACTTAGACACAGTTATACCAAAAGCTTGGTCGGTTTCCTCCAAGTAGACTATTGGAAGGTCACACTAATTAGTGACAAGCTCTCACCCAAGGAGAAGTTGAAGGAGAACCAGCGTCAGCAGCATACGCAGTCATTGATCAAATAGTTCCTTCCAATATTCTATTAGATTGTTCGAGATAAATTTTGTCCACGAACATGTACAGTTCTTTATTCTATTTAGCCTAAATGATTATAGCTTAGATGCTCTTCTTTCTAGAATTTGAATACAAAGCAAAAAGTTTACTAAACATGGGTAGTACTATTTATCTGAAAAATGACCTTATTTGATCAAATAATCATTTTGCAAGTTATATTTGGAACACTTATGGCAGCCTTATTTCCTCTGGACGGCTTTAATGTAGTAATGATATCTGAGAATTTTGCATCATTTATGGTACATACAATCAGTGCCGACGCAGTAGCGAAATTCGTGGTCTAAATGGTAAGGTGAACCCTGCATCCCAGTAGGGTTAACAAAATCGATGAAAATCGCACGATTTTCGCCCGTATCACCGCAGTCCGATATCAAATACCGGTCAATAAACCGGTCCAATTAAAAAAAAAAATCGAAAATTCGAAAAAAAATTACGTGTTACAAACCGGTCGAAAATCGGTGGAAATCGCTCGATTTTGGTCAAAAATCGACGAAAATCGCTCCAAAAAATTGACCACCAAAAAAGTTCACCAAGCTTGTCGATTTTCTACGATAATCGACAACTTTTAATTTTTCAAAAAAAATTTGAATTTTGAGTTCGCGCGATTTTCGCTCGAAAATCGATAATTTTCGGTGCCGATGCAGTAGCTAAATTTGTGGTCTAAACAGTAAGTTGAACCCTGCATCCCAGTCGGTCATGTGCAATCATGCACCAGCGGGAACATTAACTTCTAGCTTCAAGTCACTTGCAAATATGTTAAGAATACTATCCAAAATAGCACGACAGAGAGGGGTTGAGCGAGTATATATGTTCACTGACCACAAACATACTAGTCTTCAATACACACTTTTGACTACAACTCCTTCTAATTTTGTGCTAGTAAAATTATAAAAAAAATGATACGATGATGAAACTACTTTTCACGATAAAAATAGTTATCATTTTGGACATCAATATGTTCTTCAAAACACATCTTTAACCACTATTTTATATAATAATATTTTTAAGAAAGCCAATAAAATTATAATATTATTAAAGTACTTTCCCAGACAACTGTACACATATGATTTTCATACATCCAATTTAAATATTTAAAAAGATATTAATAATCAAAGTTTCAAAAGTTTGACTGTACTTATGTCCAAAATAACAACTATTTAGGACCGGAGGGATTAATACCACTTACATATAACAAATCAATATACTTATGTACTGTAAAATTTCTCTATTTTTAGAAAACCCAATAAAATTATAATATTATGAAGTACTTTCCGAGACAACTCTACACATATGATTTTTATACATCCAATTTAAATATTTAAAAAGATATTAACAATTAAAGTTTCAAAAGTTTGACTGCCCTTATGCGTTAGCTTCTAACATTTTAAAAGTTTGGCTACATGTATTCTAAACTGACATTAGAAAGCAAGGGAGGGAGCAATGTAAATCCGGACATTTCTTTTCAGCAACTAATTACGCATGTTGAGAAAACCAATGTATTATCATAGGGATACAGATATCGACGAGTGCACACTGCCAAATTACTGCAAAGGGACTTGTCGTAATTTTTATGGAGACGATAGTTGCACTAACAGCCTTCACGGTAAAGAGTTTGATCCAATAAAAGGGGGTGTGTTATGTCAGCTAAACAGCACAATCTTCTTTTGTGTAAGTCGTACCCAACCAAATACCCTTCCAACAATTTAAATTACAATTTACAAACTTATTACACAACTGGAATTAATGTAGGTATTAAAATTGGAATTGGATATGGCCTTGGCTCCATAATTCTTCCACTCGGTACAATCGCCTCTATCAACAGGCGGAAGAAAGCCATCCAAAAGGGAGTTCAAAGAAAAATCGAGGCTACTTGAAATCATAACTTTTGGTTTTGACTTGATTTTGGTGTAACTTCGTTTTGAAAGCAAAAAGGTCTCAACTTTGGAAAGAGCATGCAAGATCCTCTTGTGTTTTTTATTCTTCAGGTTTTGATCTTCCTTTGGTTCAAACCATGTAGCCGACGTACAAGTACAACCGTTAACACTGACAGGCAGAGGAGTACTTTCTTGTTTTTCCGTCATGTATGGACTAATTAACACTTGTTTGCAATCTGTGTTTTGTATGTACCGATTTATATAAATACATACATCTACAGACCATGTTGGATCTATTGAGCGTTAAGGTAGAAAATGTTGTCGCGTTGTTGTCTGTAGTAATTGCTGCCAAAGAACATCTCGTAAGATATGCTTGTGTCGTTCTCTATGAGAACTAGCACACCTGGTCGTACACGGCAGGGTAGGTCCTGTATTTTTCGTGATAAGTTCTTGCAGACTTGCAGGGTAGGTCTCGTGGGGTTGCGAATTGTGATCGGTGTGGACTGGACTCTGCAATCGTTTTCAGGGTACATTTCAGTGGGTAACATCGGACACGGTAATTAATGGATGACTAATACAGAAAAGAGTATCACAGACGGTTCAGAATCGTCATCACAGACGATTTTTCGAATCATTTATAACCATGCGTCAGTGATACAACGACATATCACAGGCGGTTTGCAAACCCTCTATAATTTTTCGTATCACAGACGATTGTATCACAGACGGTTTCTAACTAGAACCATCTGCGATAAATGAGCATCACAGACGGTTGATCCATATTTTTCCCTACACCTTCTGTAGAACCTCCATCATTAGTATCTGTTGTTCAAAATTTTAAACTGCTTAAATATTTCTGTAATGACATTTATAAGACACAACCAATTATAGATTTTGTAATTCAATATCTAAATAATATCAAGGCAGCAGCTTGTCTGATCCAAGGTTTCAAATTTCGTTTTCGAACTCTATCTTGGAAAGGACTGAAATCCGAAATTTCGGCGAGATTCGAAACTTTCGGACAAAATTCAGATAAAATTCAAAAACCAAAATTCAAATCCAGTTTTTTTTTTTAACCGAGAAATCCAAAATTTCGCCGAAAAATCTAAAATTTCAGAAATCTTAGTAAAATTCAACCGAACAAAAAATAATTCAAACGACATCAAAAAAATTTGATTTTTTTTGGATGGTCCTGACACTTCACTAATATTTTCATAAAAAGTTCAGATGATGATCAAACCTGAGGAATTTTTTAAAAATCTAACAGTGTTACTGACCTGATAAAAAGCTAACCGGTAAATTTCAACCGAATGGAAAATGGTGCAAACTGAAAGACCGAGATGGCGATCAGAGGGGGGGTGAATGATCCCAAATAAAAATATCCCCTACTCAACGTACTCCAAACAATCCCGCAAAGAAAACCGATGCTCCTTAAAATCGCGAAACCCGCAAAAATCGGAACGACTTGACAACTATATGTATCCCTAGCTTACATGGAAGGGAACCATGAATCATATGAGGGATATTTTTAAATCACAAATTCTGGTTGTCAAGTGTCCAAAGCAAAGAGGAATCAATTCAAATACTTCTTTTCTAAAAGAGATCAAGCCAAAACACAAAAGCCTCTTTTTAGAAAAGCAAAAGCAGATTTTCAGGACTTGTCCTCAATTAGAGCAGGTGGATGGTGGACTTATGTTGCTCCAAAAAATTTGGAAATTTTTCAGCCTGAGAGCTGTTGAGTCGTGAAGCACTCCACCAAAAATCACCACCAAAATCCTTCTACAAAAAGCAGGAAAAATCAAGAACTACGAACAGTCAGGATTTTCAATCAGGAAATTTGGGGCTCGGTTTTCACCTCACAGATCCCAAATGGTGCATCCAGTGGACTCCAAAATTTTTCTACAGATGGTTATATGAGTCAAGCACCTTCTCCAACAAGAATCAATGAAGAAAGATTTTTCTATATTTTTCTAAAAATCAAAGACTGACTGCTGCGCGAAGAACAAGTTCAGGACAGATTTACAATCTTGATAGAAACTTGATCTCTAGTCTATCCTAGGGTGCAAGAAAGATGTAAAACCAAATGAGCACCCTCAAGACCTCCTTGATCAACAGCATTTAGAAGGAGAGGAGCAAATCCAAATTGCGAGAAAGTAAATTGCGAGAATTTACATGCGGGAAAGTAAATGCTGAATTTAAATTGCGTAAAGTAAAGACATAATGTAAATGCGGAATTTAAATTCACAAAAATGTAAAGAAAATCTTTGTATTTTCTGGTTGGAAGGTTTACAAAGCCTCACTTCATGTGGGCAAAGCTCAAAGGAGCAACTCAAACCTTCAAGTGAGGGAGGACACCCCTCCCCCTCTATTTATACTACTCTAGGGCCACCTACCACCCTTGGATGAGTCCCAAACCCTAGGGCACTCCACCAAGGGCTAGGATTAACCCTCTCATTTCAACCCACACATGGGCTTTACATGGGCCACATTGGCCATACATGGGTTTTAAACAAAACCCGATCAACCCGATCAACGGGCCTTCATCCGCCGGACTTGACCGCTCAGTTTCCTCCTCTTCGAGCCTCCAACCCGAACCGGAAACCTTGAGCCACCTCAAGTCCATTTCCATGACGTCCAAGTGAACCTGGTTTGAGCCCAACCATCTCATCGGCATCCTCGACCGCTCTGGACCTCGGTTCTCCCAACCTAGTCCCGGTACTCACCAACGACCATAGCTGCCTCAGGAACCTGTACCACAAGGAACAAACCATTTTGCACATACCACAATGCACATACCTTTTCTTCCTGCATGTTAGTCCACAATTATCATTAATTGAAACATGCAATATCGAGTCAAATCAAACTCAAACCTAAGCACACCTTGCTCAAATAAAGTCAAATACTCATCACAAATATGGATGGACCTCCACATGGTCCTTCAATCTCCCCCTTGATGAGTATATTGACAAACCACACAAAAGGCATAAATTTGAGTTTGAAAACAAAGGAAGAAAAGCAATTTGATTGCAAAATCATATTTGGTCCAATTGAAAGAGAAAGATAGATCATGACCAAATAGATGAAAAGATTTTCGAAGCTCAACACAAGAAAGAACAATTTTTCGACAAAAGCTCCAAAAACCAAGAAATCCTCCAAGAAGCTCAAAATTGCTCATGATCCAAATGCAAGGACAATTGTTCAACATGATCATGAGAAAGCAGCATTTTTTTAAGATGTCTTTTCTATGTTTTCTCCCCCTTTTGGCAATATAGGCATCAAGAGAACAATTTTTGCATGAAATGCAACCTAGAAGAGCTTTGAGGATTATGCAAGTGACCACTTAGACAAAGTATGACACCATGCTACTCAAGTTCAGATTATGTCATCCTAAGTCATATCCAATGGCATATTTCAATTTTTGCTAACTAGCTCAAAAGAAGTTATAATACTTTGGTATGATTTCAACAATAGCAACACTTAGCATAACTTCAATACTAGAAGCAAAGCCAACCAAACGAGCAAATGGATATACTAGAGTTCAACCTAGTCAACACTTTGGGAAACTACAAGTCCATAAGAGAAGCCTCATGCTCAATCATCTCTTTAAATGCAAATTTTTAGATTAAAGCTCATAAAGCGGTATGAGAGAGTTAGGCTTAGTGAAGCACATCCTCGACTAGGAGCCATCGACAAAGGCCTCCTAAGCTTCACTCTCCTCCACAAACCTTTCAGGGTTTAGAGAGTTTATCCTAGAGAAACACAACCTCGACTAGGAGCCATCGACATAGGTCTCCTAGGCATCACTCTCTTCCTCTAGTTATTTTTGCATTTTGATTGTATTGACTCAAGCCATTAGCAACCATCTCAAGCAAGAAGCTTAAAAGAGTGGTTTTGGTCATACACACTTCATTCCAAGTTCATCCCAAGTGCAATGGGAAGCAGTCTCGTGAATGAATAGTGTTGAGTTCAATTTTAGCACAAAAGAGTCAATTTATATTTTCGGCACTTAGATTCATGAGCATTATTGAGGATTCTAGAATGAAACAATGTAGCTAACCCAAGTTGCTCTAGGGACTCTAGTAGAAACCCACTATTTCAATAAGCATGGCATAAGCATCTAGTGAAGAAGTATAGCAAGTAAAAGCCATGTTTCATCAACTTTTCAGAAAGCTCAATTTTAAAATGTTGGCTAGTTTCACATGTTATACCAAATTGGATATGACCTAGATTAGCAAATATCTTGAGAAAAGTAGCTAGGTGCAACATATCTCAATTTTATCAATTGCATAATAGACAAAGCTCGTAAATGAAAAACAAGTCTATATGCAATGCAAAAGAATCAATTCCAAGCTCCCCCTCAACAAGTGAGTCGATTAAGCACAAAATCTGATTGAAGTTGAGTTATTAGCAATTTTAGATTCAAAAGGATGAATTGAACTCAACTGAAACCAGAAAGACAGAAATGATGAGAAGGAATCAAGCAACTGACACATGGGTAGTCTAGGAGCAAAGATAACATGAAGAGAAACACTAACACTCAGACTCGCTCTCACCTTCCCCATATGACTTATATAGCAAAGCTACTTCTCCAACTCCAACCCAGGAGCAAACACAGACCCTGTCTACCCAGGGGGCCCAACACCTGCTAGACCTAAAAGACTGTGAGTGAGCTCAACCGAGAATAAGAGAGGAATAGCACCCTAAAGCATAAGGTGAGAGGTCCATGCCGAGGCATGCCAGAAGTCTAGGTGAAGAGGTCTCAACCAAATGAAAACCATCCCAAAGATACCCAGAAAGAGAAAGGAAGGCTGAATATACATACGAACATATAATACAAGCCAGCTCCCCCTCAAGATATGCCATATGGGCTCATAATCCCAAGCTCTCCTCTCAGGGAAACAAACCTGGAGCTATCCAAAGGCTTGGTGAAAATGTCAGCCAACTGGTGGTCACTCTCCACAAACTGGAGCACTATATCACCCTTCTCCACATGGTCTCTAAGGAAGTGATAGCGAATGTCAATGTGCTTGGTCCGAGAGTGTTGCACTGGGTTCTTAGCAATGTGAATGGCAGACGTGTTATCACGTAAAAGTGGAACACAATGCTACTAACCCAAAGTCCCGCAAGGTCGATCTCATCCAGAGAACACAGCTACAAAGAATCGGCTGCGACAACATACTCGGCCTCGGTGGGTGTGCAACAGGATCGCTTCCTAGACGACCAAGAGACAAGAGAAGTGCCAATGAATTGGCAAGTGCCAGAAGTGCTCTTCCTATCTATCCTACAGCCGGCGAAGTCTACATCGGAGAAGGCTCTCAGAGATAGACAGGAGGAAGAAGAGTACCAGATACCATAGTCAATGGTAGCTCGAAGGTACCTGAAGATGCGCTTCACCGCCTGACGGTGAGAGACGCGGGGAGAAGCACAAGCGAGCACAAAGACATACAGAGAAATGTATGTCAGGTCTCGAGGCGATGAGATACAAAAGGGAGCCGATCATGCTCGGAACTCCTTCGATCAATCGGCTCACCATCCTCGTCGAGGCTCGAGGACAGCAGTGGTGGCCATAGGAGTCATAGCGGCTTTCCATCGGACATGTCAAAGCGCCAGGAGGTCTCGAGTGTACTTGCCTTGATGCAAGAATGTACCCTCCCGAGTCCGCTTAATCACGGGAAGCCAAGGAAGTAGCTCAACTCGCCCATCATGCTCATCTCGAACTCGATTACTCATCACATCCGAGGCGAGTAACGAGCGAATGCAAGGAACCACCAAAAATGATGTCGTCGATATAGATTTGGACTAAGAGAAAATCCGAATCAGAATGTCTGACGAACAGAGTCTTGTCCACTTGACCCATATGAAAACCATGACTCAAGAGGTAGGACTTAAGCCTCTCATACCAAGCTCGTGGAGCTTGCTTAAGTCCATACAAAGCTTTGGAGAGCTTGAAGACATGGTTTGGGTACTTGGGGTTCTCAAATCCTGGAGGTTGTCTGACATACACCTCTTCCTCAATGAAGCCATTGAGGAATGCACTCTTGACATCCATTTGAAAAAGCTTGAAGCCCTTGGATGCCGCGAATGCGAGCAGGATCCGGATGGCCTCGAGTCTAGCTACAGGTGCAAAAGTCTCCTCGAAGTCGAGACCCTCGACCTGAGAGAAACCCTGAGCGACTAACCTAGCCTTGTTTCGAACTACAACCCCATCCTCACTCTGCTTGTTTTTGAAAACCCATTTGGTCCCAATGATATTGTGACGGAAGGGGCTCGACAAGCTTCCAAACTTTGTTCCTCTCGAAGTTTTCAAGTTCCTCATGCATAGCATTAATCCAAGATTCATCGAGATAATGCATGAGAAACATCCTTCGGCTCAAAAGAGGCAACAAAGGCAGAGTGAAGGCGAAAGTGGGCAGACTGACTTAGAGCGAGTGACTCGCTCAAACAGATCTCCAATGATGCAGTCGGTGGATGAGCCTGCTTGAATGTGGCGGGGAGGTCGAAGCGAAGTGACCTCTACTCCTCGCGTGGGAGAAGTAGGAGCAGAGCCACTAGGCTGTGAAGAGTCTCGAGGGTAAGGGGCTGATCTCCCGAGGTGCGAGATATGGAAATGGGAGGCACCTCGGGAGGCGAGGAATGGTATTGGATCAGGCAAGGCGCCTTCATCTCCGTCATCAACTTCCTCTGAGAAGATAGACTGGGAAAGAGGAGAAGAGCACGAAATGTCTGGTCTAGCACCGGGCTAGCCTCATCAAAAGTCACCTCGCAGGTCTCTATGATCCTACCCAAATCTACTGACCCAAATCCTATAGCTACAGGCGGAAGTCGAGTAACCCGAAAGATCCCATCGTGAGCGTGACTCGAACTTATCTAGGTTCCCAGACTTCAAGAAGAAGCACTTGCAACCAAAAACACGAAAATGAGATACACTAGGCTTTCGCCCATATCTCAACTCATAAGAAGTGCAATGCAAGTGTGCCCTAAGAAAAACTCTGTTGGCAATATGGCATGCAGTAGCTCTGACCTCACCCAAAACTTCCTAGGAGTATTGTACTCATCTAGCATCGTCTGGCCATCTCAACCAGGGTCCTGTTCTTCCTTTCCACTCGCCATTTCTTTGAGGGACGTATGGAGAGGAGAAGCGATGCTCTAAGCCTAACTCCTCACGAAGCTGCTAAAGTAGGAGTTCTTGAACTCCGTGCCATTGTCACTGCGGATCGCTCGTAAGGCACACAGGAGCTCAACAGGACAACCTACGGACCAAACCCCTGAAGTGTGAAAAACACTCATCCTTCGAGGCCATGAAAAACACCCAAGAGTACCTCGAAAAATCATCGACAATGACAAGAATATACCACTTCCCACTGCTTGTTGCACTCATTTGGACCAACGGTGTCCATGTGTAGCGGTGTCTGGTGCATCGATCATCACTCGGGTATTTGGAGGATGGGAGGCGACAACCATCTTGCCATGTCGGCAAGGAGAACATACAACATCTTTGACCATCTTGAGTTTAGGCAGGCCACGAATGAGATCATGGCCGCTAACTCGAGTCAAATGATCAAAGCCAATGTGACCAAGTCTCCTATGCCAAAAGGAGAGATCACGGGACTCAGAAGCAATAAGGCAATGGAGAGAGTCTCTAGAGGAAAAAGAAAAATCAGCACGAAAGACTCTCCCAAAGCGAGAAATCCCGCAAACAAACTCCCCGGAAGAATCGAGGATCCTACAAGAGCTCCTCTTAAAATTGACCTCGAAATCGTCATCAAGAAGCCGAGAGGCGAAAGCAAGTTGAAATGCAGCTTCTTGACTAAGGCAACGTCCTTAAGAATGAAATGATCGTTAATGCTGAGGCGGTACCTTTAGCAATGACTCTACCCGACGCAGCATCCCCAAAGGTGATTACCTCATCAGGGATCTCGGTCGAGGAAGAAAACCAGCAGGAGTCTCGGTCATGTGGCGAGAACAATGAGTCTATGATCCAAACCTCCCCTTCCCTGTCCCTACGGACTGAATCAAAGAGAGTGAAAAGCAGATATCTCGATGCAGGATAGATCGGTGCAGATCTAGGAACCCAATCTTGAGTCAAGCTGTGCGATGAAGCAAGCTTGATCCAGCGGAGTAGAAGAATGCAATCGGCACCTCTCCGTGACTCGACTCTCACAAACTCAGACTCCGCTCGATGGGGCGTGCGGGAGCATTGCAGGGTTGGTCCGCCGAGGTGCAAAGGCCGGACCATCCCGATCTTCTTGCCCGCACCTCCCATTGGGAAAGCAAACTCACGCCGCTGATATCTACCTCGATGGGAAAAGCGAGGAATATCAAGAGGGCGGCGGAAAAGACTGACTCGGGACGACTCTGGGCGAAAACCGAAGTAGAAGCACGAAAACCAAGCCCCATGCATTGTCCAAAAGCAGGAGACTCTCTAGCTTGTTTATCTGTCTAGAAGGCTGTGTGTGCCTTAGGCGCACTAGTCTGAGGATGACCACTGAATACCCCTAAGAGCATGGACACGCTCACGGCAGAAATCTTGGCGCGTCTGAAGCAAAATCAGCTATATGTCCATCCTTCGACGGAAGGTGCATGTATACTTCGCCTTGGGGGTGAAGCGGCATGAGAAGCACCCTTCTCGTCAGGCGTCCGTGGACAATCCTCGCTGATCTAAACACGTGGTGCTCACTGTGGAGCCACCACTATCTCTCCGTTCTTGGAGGCACGCTGCTTGATGGGCGGATGCGTCCGTGTATGCTCCAAGGCATCAAACCCTAGACCTTGATTGAATCTGCTAATCTTGGGTGATCTAGGATAAGATTGAGCTTCTTCTTACCTCCAACAAACTTCTCGAGAGTGCTCATAAGGTACCGACACTCTCGAAAAGTGAGGCACAAGAAGAGCAAGGGAAGGAGTAGCGGGGAAGAGCCGGATGGAGAAGAGCGAACTAAGCGATCAAATCTCTCCTATAAAGAGCAGCCTCAATCTTGAGGGACTCGCAAGAAACACAAGGAGAGTCTCTAATCCTACCCACCTGGGCTTTGAGCTTCTTCCTAAGCTCTACATGAATTTGATTCATGTCCTCTGCTACCCCAACACACAGCATGCAACCATTTTGTGACTTAGCTAGTAGATCCTTAGCATATTTTGAGTTTTCAAGCACCAAGTCATCATAAGCATTTTTAGTTGCATCTGACCCTCACATGAGTGATTGGGTCCTTAGAAGCATGCTTTTCAAGTTCATCATTTCTAGCGAGATAGCTTCCTAAGGTGACAACTCATGGCATCAATTTCAATGAGAAGCTTAGGGCAATTAGCACATGAAGCATTTGTGTGAGTGTGAAGAAAACTAGCATCAACAGGAATAGAATCTCTTTGGACATGTGCTAGCATCCTTCGACCTAAGTGACTCAAGATCGAAAGCACACTATCATGTAGAGTCCTTAGGTTCTCCAACTCCACAAGCAAAGCATCACACAAAGTCTGACTATCGAGTCTCGGGAGGAACAAGATCTAAGTGAAGCTAACTCTGAGATAAGGTACCTACTTCCTTCTCTAGATCCAAACACTTAGCTCTAGATTTGGAATGAAATTTTCCTAGTTTGATAAAAGCATCATGGAGCTGGTCATAAGAAGGTACCTCCTCCGTGTCCTTTGTCTGACTCGGTGTCGGGTACTTCCATGGCATTGGAGGCCATGAAGCACATCTTAGGAGAAGTCATCGCCACCCTTCACCTTCTCTTGCGGTTCATCCTCGTCCTCGTTGCTCCATGTCTCCGTGTCGGAGAGGTCAAGGTCGCCGAGCGGCAAGGACGCAGTGAAAGAGCTTCTTGCCCTTAGCGAACTTGCGGTGTTTCTTCTCTTGCGGCGGCTCGCGGTGGAGGCTTCTTGTTGCGGTTCTTGTTGATGTAGTCGTTCTTGCCCGCACCGCCTTGTTCATTATTGCCCTTCTCGGCTTGGGGCGGTTTGCCGAATGTGGTTGGGGCCACCACACTCAAAGCAAGTGAACTTGCCACTCCTCTTTCTATCTCTCACCCTTTTGTAAATGTTCGAAAATTTTGGCGACAAGAGCAAGCTCGTCTTACGGAAATTGTTCGAGCGTCATCGCTACGTCGCAAAGAGCGGGAGAGAAAAACCAGAAGAGAAGTCAAGAGGGGGTCGAGAAGAGGAAGACCCGTGGGATCGGTAACCAATGCCATCGTTTGGGACTTCGTCTGCGGCGGCGATGTCGAGCTCATGAGTCTTGAGGCGGGAATACAACCCGTCAAGAGTCAAGGTCGACAAGTCCGTATGGTCCGTGATGGTGGTTACCTTCATCTCCCAAATCCTCGGATCGAGTGCTCGAAGAAAATGTCTCGCATTCTCCGAATCGGTGTATGAACAACCCATCGACCGAAGATTGCCGAGAATCTTTGCAAAGCGAGCAAAGCACTCATCAAGGCTCTCACCAGCGTCTTTGCTCAAACTTGTTGTAGTCACGCTTAAATTGATCCTGTCTCACGGACTTGATCTCGAGTGGTGCCCTCATGGTAAGCATTGAGGTCACCCGGATCTCGTGAGCCGATCGTAGGTGAGAGACGCGATCATACTCAACTGCGGCTAAGTCCTGTATGAGGAGGTTCTTGGCCTTAGCGTTTGCCTCAACGTCGGCCATGTTTGCGGCGTTGGCGTTCTCATCGGCCGGAACCTCATCACGGGTGCTTCACCTTCTGCCATAAAGAAAAACCCTGGCGGTGATGTATGTCTCCATCCGAACCTTCGAGCGGATAATCAACTCCAGCAAAAATTGGAGGCTTAGTTGAGTACTTGTCCGTCGCCATGGCTCTTGAGACCGGTCAAGATCTATGAAAGAGCAAAACCGGCTCTGATACCAATTGAAAGACCGAGATGGCGATCAGAGGGGGGGTGAATGATCCCAAATAAAAATATCCCCTACTCAACGTACTCCAAACAATCCATAAAGAAAACCGATGCTCCTTAAAATCGCGAAACCATAAAAATCGAACGACTTGACAACTATATGTATCCCTAGCTTACATGGATGGGAACCATGAATCATATGAGGGATATTTTTAAATCACAAATTCTGGTTGTCAAGTGTCCAAAGCAAAGAGGAATCAATTCAAATACTTCTTTTCTAAAAGAGATCAAGCCAAAACACAAAAGCCTCTTTTTAGAAAAGCAAAAGCAGATTTTCAGGAATTGTCCTCAATTAGAGCAGGTGGATGGTGGACTTCTGTTGCTCCAAAAAATTTGGAAATTTTTCAGCCTGAGAGCTGTTGAGTCGTGAAGCACTCCACCAAAAATCACCACCAAAATCCTTCTACAAAAAGCAGGAAAAATCAAGAACTACGAACAGTCAGGATTTTCAATCAGGAAATTTGGGGCTCGGTTTTCACCTCACAGCTCCCAAATGGTGCATCCAGTGGACTCCAAAATTTTTCCACAGATGGTTATATGAGTCAAGCACCTTCTCCAAGAAGAATCAATCAAGAAAGATTTTTCTATATTTTTCTAAAAATCAAAGACTGACTGCTGCGCGAAGAACAAGTTCAGGACAGATTTACAATCTTGATAGAAACTTGATCTCTAGTCTATCCTAGGGTGCAAGAAAGATGTAAAACCAAATGAGCACCCTCAAGACCTCCTTGATCAACAGCATTTAGAAGGAGAGGAGCAAATCCAAATTGCGAGAAAGTAAATTGCGAGAATTTACATGCGGGAAAGTAAATGCTGAATTTAAATTGCGTAAAGTAAAGACATAATGTAAATCACGAATTTAAATTCACAAAAATGTAAAGAAAATCTTTGTATTTTCTGGTTGGAAGGTTTACAAAGCCTCACTTCATGTGGGCAAAGCTCAAAGGAGCAACTCAAACCTTCAAGTGAGGGAGGACACCCCTCCCCCTCTATTTATACTACTCTAGGGCCACCTACCACCCTTGGATGAGTCCCAAACCCTAGGGCACTCCACCAAGGGCTAGGATTAACCCTCTCATTTCAACCCACACATGGGCTTTACATGGGCCACATTGGCCATACATGGGTTTTAAACAAAACCTGATCAACCCGATCAACGGGCCTTCATCCGCCGGACTTGACCGCTCAGTTTCCTCCTCTTCGAGCCTCCAACCCGAACCGGAAACCTTGAGCCACCTCAAGTCCATTTCTATGACGTCCAAGTGAACCTGGTTTGAGCTCAACCATCTCGTCGGCATCCTCGACCGCTCTGGACCTCGGTTCTCCCAACCTAGTCCCGGTACTCACCAACGACCATAGCTGCCTCAGGAACCTGTACCACAAGGAACAAACCATTTTGCACATACCACAATGCACATACCTTTTCTTCCTGCATGTTAGTCCACAATTATCATTAATTGAAACATGCAATATCGAGTCAAATCAAACTCAAACCTGAGCACACCTTGCTCAAATAAAGTCAAATACTCATCACAAATATGGATGGACCTCCACATGGTCCTTCAATCTCCATGTTAGAAACTTTTGAAATTTTTTTGGATGGTCCGAACATATCCATAATATTCACATAAAAGTTTTACATGATGATCAATCCTGATGAACTTTCAAAAATTCAAACAGTGTTACTGAAGACGAGCTGACAAATTTCACCTGAATGAAAAATAGCTCAAACCACGTTAGAAAATTTTGAAAATTCTTGTAAATAGTGATAACACATCCATAATATTCCCATAAAATTTTTAAATGATGATCAATCTTGAGGAATTTTAAAAAATTCGGATAGTGCTACTCAAGACTAACTGACAAATTGAACCAACCAAAAAATATTCGAAAACACGTCAAAAATTTTTGAAATTTTTTGTGGATGATCTTGACCCTAACTCCAATTAAATTCAATACACAAAAATTAAAATCTGGCAAAAAAACCCCAAGATTTCAACCGATCACCGATATTTCGGCCGAAATACCCGAGATCTCGTCGAGATTTTCACGGTTACTATAGTAATTTGAAATTTTTTAGTTTTTCTAACCGGCCGAAATTTAGGATCTAGGGGCGGTTCGAAATCGAAAATCTCAGCCGAGATTTTCGAATTTCGACCGAGATTTGAATCCCTGCTCTGATCAGGATCGTCTTAAAATATGAACATTTGTAGCGTTTTGATCTCCTTTTTTATTATAATATTGATGGTTTCCAAGAAAAAACCTATTTCATTTCAAAATTCATCCTAAACACTATCATGCTCTGATTTAGTGTTTTCATTTCATTCTCATCCCCAAAAGAGATTACCATAGGCAGCCTATTTTCACTCTGATCTTGTGCAAGAACAGGACCAGAGTAATCCTGTGTTACCTATGGTATTCTCATTCACGGATAAGGATGAAGTGAAAGCGATAAATCAGAACATGATAGCTTTCAAGACGAACTGTGGAATTAAATTGATTTTACCTTAGAATCCATTAATATTATAATAAGAAAGGAGATAAATGTGCTACAAAACTTCATATTTAGGATGATCCTGTCGGACAAGGTGTTGCCTTAATGTATGTAGGATGTTTACATATTCAATTACAAAAATATAACTGGTTGTGCCTTGTAATTGTCGTTGTAGAAACATCTAAGCATAACAAAATTTTGAACAGCAGATAATAATGATGGAAATTCTGTCGAGGGGTTGTTGTCGGGACTGGATTTCCATATCCGAACCCTTTGTGTATAACTGCACTATTCCCCAATCAAGTTAGTGCACACGGTGGAAACAGTGATGATAACACATCCATATCACAAATCAAATAATATTAAAACTCAAATAAAAGGTACTAACCTTAGGGTCATGAGTTACAAATTAATAGCCACATGTCTTGAGTTCAATAAAGTAGCAGCGGAAACAAAATATAATAGTAGCAAGATAAACCCATCTATATGCCCAATAGACAATCGACTAGGGTGCGCATCCTAGAATTCCGGATCTCCTTCATCGAAACCACAAGTGTAGTACTCGTAGTCTCTTCCTGCTTCTGCACACTCTTCTGTGGAAAGAGGGGATTATTTGCAAGGGTGAGTATACAACCGTACTCACAAGCCTTGGAAACTTAATGCATGATAACTATATGCAAGCTATACAAATGAAGGCATAATATGGCTCATTTAGCATAAAGCAATGTTTAACTTTAAATATTTTTAGTAATTTCACAAAGCATCATTTGACAAATGTAATTGTAAACATTGAATTTAATATGATAATTAAACAAGTTCCAATCACCCGACTGACTCCATCCGCCAAACCACAACCCGAGGTTCCATCCACTCATGGATTCCCAAAACATTATTTGCATTTCAAAACAAAACCATAAAATCTACAATGTGAAAGTGTACCTCGCCTGCCCTTGACTGTGGACACGACTACTTAAGTAGTTTTAACTTTGCAGAGTGTGTACAACTTTACCCACAAGACATGATCAACTCTTGATGCCATACAATTAACACACTTCCTTTGGTGTGTTAGCAGAGAAGTCATGGCAAGGCCTTTACAATGTATGACTTCACTATTAACTTCGTCTGCTAAGGTTCCATCGCTGATAGGGTTAGAAAGCCCAGTTCAGAAGCTCCTTCTTGAGCCTTGTGCGTGCCTCAATCCGGCACCGCATTCCACCAAATGGTGAAGTCAATAATGAGATGCACAAATTATTTAGCCAGGTCGTACCCATATATACTTGTGGTTGTACAGTAGTGCTCGGCCCAAAGTAACACACGCTTTAGTCCTTAATTGACTAGAGCGGAACATTCACTTTACCAAAACATTCTCATGCATCCAGCACCCACCAAACATCCATCCGCCCCGATCTAAATCAGTTTTCCACTTTATTTCACTTAAATAACATCATCAACACTAATTGCCAAAACTTCGCAAAAGAATTTAAACCAGGTTTGAAATGATTCCCATAATAGCATAATATCGAAACACTAGACTAAGCAATTCTACTGTTCTAGACTACACTACTGATTATCATCAATTTAAAGTAACTAGTATCATCTAGGGTGACAATGGTGCACAATGATCAATAACAAAGGAGTCATAGCAAGTTCAGGTGTTTAACTAAACCTTAAGACTATATTTAAAATACATTGCATAAAAGTAGGCATGCATAATTTAAAATAACATATGCATTTTGTAAATATGGGATCAACATGGTCAAGGAAGACTAGCCTTCATTGCCTCCAACTGGTTCTACCTCCGACTGATGAATTACTTGACTTTGGTGACGCCGTCTACATGCGAAACGAGAACAAACAAATAAATAAATACAAATAAAATTGAAAAGTTGAAAATAATGGTACATAAAGGTAGATATTGAATTTAGAAATTTGAATCACTAGAATCAGAGCTCGGACGGAGGAGAATGGGCTCTCCGAAGTTTGAAAAATACAGAAAAAGAAAAAGGAGAGAAGGTGACACACAACAAGATCTGATTGGCTGAGATTTTTGGCATTTTCAGGAAAAGGAATAAATCAGAAAGGACTGGCTGACAGTTGGGCCCTCGATCCATGCACCGAGTCCACGTGGCTAGCCTGGTCAACAGTGGACCGGGCTTACGGTGCACGGCGCTAGGGCTGACGTCATCACTAACGTCGGCGTTGACGTCAGACGAATGCGTGGCCAGGACGCCGCTCGACACATGGCGTGATCTCAGTCGAACACGTGCGGATCGGACGACTGGCATGCGGTGGTGACAGTGCAGAGGCGGAGGGGTGTCGGATCTTGATCGGAATTCGGTGGATCCAGGAGAGGGCAACGTGACGACCTTAGATGTGCACCCGGCTATGGCGGAGGGCCACCGGAGGAGGAGATCGGTGTGGATGAAGGAGCTTCCACGGCGGTGGAACTCCATCGAGCTCACGCGAGGTGATGACGGCATCTTCGACTACGCGAAGCGATGCGTTGGAGGCGGCGTGAAGAGGGAAACGCGAATCGGAACATGGCAGCGGCTTTTAAAGCCTCAAGGCACGTGTACGTGACACGGACATCGAGACGGCGTAGGCAGCGTGGAAATCGGGAGGTGGCTATGGTTTGCGGGCAGCAGCGCACTGCGGCTAGGCTGCGCGGGCGAGCGGGCCGAGCGGGGTGGCTGGGTTGGGAGGCGGAGTAGGTCGGGTGACGCGAAGGAATGGGCCAAGCAAATCGGGCCGAGACGGATTCGGCCCGAGGCCGATTTGAAAAAATCATTGTTCAAATTTAAAAATTACCAAAAATTCAAATAAAGGCAATTAAATTCGAATAAATAGCAAATAAATTCGGAAAGATTCCAAAAAATACAAAAAAGCACAAGAAACACAACTACGACTGAAATTCTTTCATTTGATGCATACATTAATTAAATTAAATCTTTTAATTAATTAAAAATTCAAATTAAGCTTCATTAAATTCAAGAAAATCCAAATGGTTCGTACAATATCTAGTTCAGAACCTTTCCAACCCAACATCATTAATTTCTTTTTCTAAGAAGACAGTAACAGCTGATCATGTCTTTATGAATATATAAATACGAGTTAGTGGTGATCATCCTTCCTATTTTTCCCTCTAAGAAAAGCAGTACTAACATATGGGTTATGAGCCTAGACACACTCCCTCACCTCTTAAGAATAAAAAAGAAACCAACAGCATGTCCCTCTTTTCGTCTACACCTGCTCCCCCATTCCACACTTCTTAAGAGTGCAATTTTATTTTTATAAACACGTGTCATTATTTAAATATTTGATTAAAAAATATGTTGTCATTGCAACACACGGACAATTACTAGTACATTTCTAAATTCTGATTATCCAGGATTAGGACGCTACTGCTACATGCCTACATCATTACAGGTAGTAGACAACTACTGGACGTGTGGAAAAATCTTTGAGTGCGACTACATCCCTCGGTATGACTGATACAACGGCAGTACAATCATGCAATTACTATGCTTTGTTGACTACTAATGGTGGTTTGATACTTGGTGTTGAGGTCGCGTTTATATATAGTCGCGTTTGATACAAATTTAAGAAGCCTGTTGCCTCTCAATATCTATTATCGATTCCGTAACACCGAACCCCAACCCCAACGCAATGAGCTCGACCGTAGTAGTAGTTAGCGCCATGTTTTTTGTGCTGGTGTGCTTGGCAGCTGCGTCGCGAGCATCGGCCGCAGTCACTGGAGCATCTATCCCTTCGAATGCTTCCCTGGCTCACTGCCCCTCCAGCTGCGGGGACGTCGACATCGTCTATCCCTTCGGGATAGGGTCCGGGTGCTTCCGACAAGGCTTCGAGCTTACTTGCAACCATTCCACTCGGCCACCCAAGCTCTTTCTAGGCAACACCACTACTCAGCTCACTGGCTTATATCCAAATTACAATGAAGCTTCTACACCTATGTTCTTCAACGTTACGATGGGACCAGGTGTGAATACCTACAACATGTCCTGGGTGCCCCCTGCTAAAGGTATTACTATAGATAAGTTAAACACTTTGTACGTTATCGGCTGTGATTTCGATGTCACCTTGTCCGAGTATGGTACGGGAGACTTTGTTGGTTCTTGCATGAGTAGATGCGACGGTGGGAAGCTACCAAATGAAGGGCCTTGTAATGGGCTGGGCTGCTGCGCCATCGACATACCATGGGCCCTGTCCGGCTTTCTGTCAACATTAATCCGCTCTGATGCTACGGCTGCACAATCAGATCAGCTGCACCCTGGCATCATGGCTTTCATGTCGGAGACTGGCTATTACGTGCGCAATGCCAGCGACCTTTTCTCAAGTTGGATAAATACAAGCAAAATTTATGACGCGTGGCTTTCTTTAGCTATCATGGACCAACCAAGCTGCGAAAGTGCACAAACGAACAATGCTACCTATGCTTGTAGCGCCAACAGCAATTGCCGAAATGTGTCATCTGGAGGCTACTACTGTTACTGCTCCGGTTATGAACGAGCCAATGCTTACCTTTTGAATGGATGCATAGGTAATTCCTGCTCGCCTTTTTCTTCAAAATGATATACAATTCCTCATATTTAACCCTCGTCCTCTTATTCTTACTTTCTGCGTCAATCTATTGTGGAGCATATTTTGACTTACTATGTCAACCTATTGTGGAGCAGATTATAACACGAGTCATAAAGAACACTGTCCGACATCATGTGGAAACCTGACCATTCCCTTTCCTTTTGGGCTCGAAGAAGGCTGTTTTGCAAACGAAAGGTTTCAACTTAATTGTACAGCGGGTAATCTCGCAGTTTTTGGCTCAGGGGATGCACACTATCATGTGACTGATGTGTCAGTAGAAGATGGGACTCTGACTGTAAGCAACATGCTGAGCGACACAAGATCTGAGAAAGAGGTGGTAATAGTTCAGACCGATGAAGACGGTGGTGTAGAATTCGAGGGCCCCGTGGAAGATTATTTTGATTTCTCCCTAGAATACGACATTTTTATAAGGTGGGCAGTTGCCAATTTGACTTGCCAAAGGGCTATGCAAATGGATAATATGTATGCATGCCGCAGTGTCCACAGCGATTGCCTAAACGTCACCCATAAGAGCATCTCCAACAGTTCCCTATAATTTCACTCCCAATAATCTTGGATTGGGAGCTTCCTAAAGTTTTTGGGCCTTAAAAAAAAGGCTATTCTCCAACAGTTCCCATTTTTCCTCCAAAAATAGTGATTAGGAAAGCACACGAGCGTCCAATATCTGGCCACTTCGGCAGGAGTTTTTGGGCGTGCAGAGATATTGGGATTTCGATAGGGTAACTGTTGGAGTGGTAATTTTTTCATTTGTTCCTAAAAAATGATTTTAGGAATAAGTTTTGGGAACTGTTGGAGATGCTCTAAGAAAATATTTCTTGGGTATCGTTGCAAGTGTTCTTCCGGCTTTCAAGGAAATCCATACCTCCAGGATGGCTGTGTAGGTTCGTTCCTCCTCATCCCTCTCCAATAGTCCAATGTGCAATAACATTGATCATGACTGCAAATGTTAAGAAACTTCATCAAAATTTCACATAACTTAGCGGAGTTGCTCTTCATACTTAGAGATCTCATAAATCAGAATAGACAAACTTAAGCCCAACATTTCTTTTGAGCAACTAGTAATTCATGCATACATCTATCACTACCCATATATCATCATTGAGCATTTTGTACAGATGTCGATGAATGCTCACTACCAAACTACTGCAATGGCACATGTGAAAATTTTTCCGGAGGCTATAGATGCACCAGTTGCCCGCATAGAAAAGAGTTTGATCCCATAAAAAGGAAGTGTGTTACATCAGCTAAGCAACGTAATCTTCTTTTGGGTAAGTCATAGCCAACAGAATCCCCATCAATGCAATTACAATTAAGTTAACAATATGCAAAGTGATTTCATGACAATAATGAATTGATGTAGGAATTACAATTGGAATTGGTTGTGGCCTTGGCTCCATAATTATTGCATTGGGTGCTATTGTACTTGCCAATAAGTGGAAGAAAGGCATCCAGAAAAGAATAAGAAGAGCCTACTTCAAGAAAAATCAAGGGCTGCTATTGGAGCAACTAATTTCAGATGAAAATGCTACAAACAAAACAAAGATATTCTCCTTAGAGGAACTAGAGGAGGCGACCAACAACTTCGATGCTACTCGTGTTCTTGGTTGTGGAGGACATGGCACAGTTTACAAAGGGATACTATCTGATCAGCGTGTGGTGGCCATTAAAAAATCAAAAATTGTGGAGCAAGCTGAGATAGACCAGTTTATCAACGAGGTTGCTATCTTGTCTCAGATCATCCACCGCAATGTGGTAAAGCTATTTGGGTGTTGTCTCGAATCTGAGGTGCCCTTATTGGTCTATGAGTTCATCTCTAATGGCACACTATATGACCTTCTTCACACTGATGTTAGCATTAAATGTTTGCTATCTTGGGATGATCGAATTAGGATTGCCGTAGAAGCAGCAGGGGCACTTGCTTACCTACACTCTGCTGCTGAAATACCAATATTCCACAGAGATGTGAAATCTTCAAACATACTCCTTGATGGCAGCTTCACATAAAGGTTTCCGACTTTGGTGCTTCAAGATCTATTTCACTCGACGAAACTCATGTGGTGACTATTGTCCAAGGCACATTTGGTTACTTAGACCCAGAGTATTACCATACTGGCCAACTAACTGAAAAAAGTGATGTATATAGTTTCGGAGTGATACTTGTGGAACTTTTGACAAGAAAGAAGCCAATTTTTATAAATGATCTAGGTGCAAAACAAAGCTTGTCCCATTACTTCGTTGAAGGACTTCAAGAGGGAGTTGTCATGGAGATAATGGATTCTCAGGTTGTGGAAGAGGCAAATCAGGAAGAGATAGATGATATTGCCTCACTTACACAAGCATGCTTGAGGGTCAAAGGAGGAGAAAGACCTACTATGAAAGAAGTAGAGATGAGGTTGCAGTTCCTCAGGACGAAGAGGCTAAGAAAGTTCCAATTGATCCCAGGTAATGGAGAGATAGAGCATTTGATATGCGGTACTGTTGGTTCAACATCTGAAGGCATTTCTGGGTGCTACAGTCTGCAGCAAGAATTTTCATCCTCTGTCAGTTTGCCACGCTAACCATATATGTGCAAAAACACAATTAAGTGCTTCCTGTGATACATTTGTATATTTCTTTGAAGAGTTATGATAAGTACTTACCATTAGACGAGAGTGTATGTAATTGCATTTCGTATATATTTGGCAGAATGCATCTGTAGATCATGTCACATGTATACTTTTAATATCTATTAGTAATATGCATTAAGGTACAATTTCATATACATAATTGTATTTAAACTATGGTGGTGCAAAGAAATGTATTTTGTAGCATTTTTATAGGATCGATGTATATGAATATAGCAATCAGAGGGGGGTGAATGATTGTGCGGAAGCTAAAACCAAATTCTTGATCTACTAAAAGTTCACCCCAAAATGGAACCAAATAACTGCCTTGTATTCGACAAAAATAGATTAACAGAGGTTCGGTAAAATGCGAATTCCCGAAGATCCAACTATCGGATCGATCTGAAATTTGGACACAGGAAACTAGATTCCAATACGAATCAAACCCAAAAAGAATCAGCTCGATCGGACTTACGGCTCAAAATTTATGAACCTCACAAGCTTGTTGTGATAGAAGAAGACGAGAATTAATTTAACCAAAACTTGTAGATTAATCAAGAACGACAAAAGATTAATCAACTAAACTTTGAGGAACCCTAAATCAAAACCCTAGAAAGATGTTTGATGGATCAAATCAAAGAACAAAAAACCAATCTAGAACCAGAACAAGCATGCAAACAAGAACCAAAACAGGAAACACTGTAGCAACGCAGTTACTGTAACACGCAAGTATCTGGAAGAATTGATCTTTATTTCTTTTTGTCTAAAGTACTCTAAACAAAAGAGTACAACCCTAAAACCTGCCCAAGACTTGATTCTAAAACTGATGCATAAACAGGAGGCGCCTCCCCCTATTTATACAGACCAAACACAAGAGTCCTGAATACAACTCCTACGCCTAATCCTAGAAGGAGTCCCACTCCTAATCCTAGAAGGAGCCCCACTCCTAATCCTAGAAGGAGTCTGTATTTAACACAACTTTACTTGGCCTAACCTGGCCGAGTACAACTCTTGCACGCGTATGGCCACCCTGTCATACTCACATGACTAACAACTCTTGCACACGTACGACCACCATGCCATACTCACGTGACTAACCATTCTTCATGTGCACCGTCCTCTAGCCAGAACGTCCCGCATGACATCCTTGACCACCAAGACTTCGATTCCTCCCTGAACCTAGTATTGAACCTCACTTCCTCAATGAACCTAGTTCCGGTCCTGTCATCGACCACATTCGCCCTCGAGCAACACCTGCACATGAACAAACCACAAAACGATTCCGAGCACAAGTCCGCGACTTGACTCAACATTAGTCCATTCAACCACTCACACGAGCGCATTGCATCAAGCAAAACAACTACCATGTTATCACAAGCATATCAAATAATTATCTGAAATAGCACATGCACATGCACCACACATGCCATGAGCACAACCACTTTGCAATACCAAATTCATCACCAAACAAATTTTTCATCACATGATTCCACAATCTCCCCCTTGATGAAAACATTGGCAACACCACTTAGAATTGAACATTTAGCATTCACATCACAAAAAGGTTTTTTGAAACCAAGGAGTTTAAAATCAAAGACCAAAGTAAAAACACACAATCTCCCCCATGAACCAATATGCAAAGTGAAAAAAACTACCCCTATGAGAAAAAAAATCCCCCTAAGGAAGAAATGTGTGTGAATGTGCAATGTGCCCAAAACTCCAAAATTCTCCCAGCATCTCCCAAAATTCTCAAAATTCCCAAAAACTTCTCCCCCTTTTTCTTAAACTTCTCCCCCTTTGATAATAGATTCATCAAGAGTACAAAAGAGAGAAAAACAAGTTCAGAATTTTCCCTGTAGCAATGATTTCACAAAAGAGAAACAAGAGTGCCAAGATAGGAAAAGATGAGCTCATTCGATCATATAACCTTATATATCACATAATATGCAAAATACATGAACTTAATGTGATTTTAATAAGTTAGGGAATGACATGCATCTCAACCTCAATTCAGTCAACTATAGCCAAGTACTAAGCAAGATTTCAGCAGAAAAGCAAGGCTCAAAACTGAAACAACTAACAACTCAGGGCGAGCAAGTAGTTTCAACTCCAATCTAGTAAACCAATTTAATCTTTAAACAATAAACTGCATGTGACATGCTTGAAACATACTTATTTTATTTTCTAGGAGTGGCATGCTTGAAGCATACATCATGTCTTTGAGGGAATGGCATGCTTGAAGCATACATCTTATCTTTTTAGGGAAAGCATGCCTGAAGCACATAACTTGAGGCGTTTGCTTTTAATAACCCCCTTTTTTTTCTGATTCCCTTTTCTTCTCTTTTTCTTTGATTGTAAACATGCAAAGAGATTAAAAGGTCTTTTGAAAGAGTAAAGCTGAAAACACACTTGCTTCATAGCCCAAATTTGTCAAGAAAATTCAATATCAAGCCTAGAAGAGTAAGATATCACAGAGTATTTAGCTATAGGCAATCAAACCAAGGAATTCCGCAATGTCATTTTTAGTTCAAGTGGAACAATTTAGATTATCATATATTAGCAAAATTATATAATATATACAAAAATATGATAAAGTAAGCTCATCAAGTGAAAGAACTTAACAAGGAAACTCCCTCTCAAAATAAACCCATTGGATGAACAACCCCAAGTTCTCCCTGAATAAAAGCAAAACGTGAAGAAGACAAATGTTTTGTGAAAATATCTGCCAATTGATGTTCAGTATTCACATGGTGAAGCACAATATTCCCTTTTTCCACATGATCTCTTAGAAAGTGCAATTTAATATCAATATGCTTAGTCCTAGAATGTTGCACAGGGTTCTTAGCAATGCAAATCGCACTAGTGTTATCACACAAGAAAGGAACACTATCCAAATTAACCCCATAATCTTTAAGTGTAGCTACTATCCAAAGAATTTGAGAACAGCTACTAGCAGCAGCTACATATTCAGATTCAGCAGTTGATTGTGCAACAGAAGATTGTTTTCTCGATGACCATGCAATGAGAGAATTACCCAAGAAGTGGCATGAACTAGATGTACTTTTTCTATCAATTCTACATCCACCAAAATCAGCATCAGAAAAGGCTCCTAAACTAATGCATGAGGAAGCAGAAAGCCAAACGCCAAAATATTAAGTACCATGGAGATACCTGAAAATTCTTTTGACAGCTTGTCAATGTGAAGCACGTGGGGAAGCTTGAAACCGAGCACACAAGCACACAGCAAATTGAATATCCGGCCTTGTGACATCCTCAGTTTCGCGTTCTAGAAAAACCTAATTTAAATAAATTAAATTCAAAATTTTGGAGTTTCCTTGGTGTTTACTTTAACCTGGCATTCCTATCCATCCAAAATCAGGAATCATTTCCCCTTCGTTCGAAAAATCAAATTTCCAGATTTTCGTCAGTACCCGAAATTTCACCCGAGACCGAAAATGCTCCACAAATCATGGAACCTATTGCATTAGGTCCCAAATATTCTAAAAACATTTTGGGAGGCTCTCTGGTATTTTATCCCGCGTGGCTTTTGTTTAATGCCTGCTATTCGCCCCAGAATATTCAAATCCACAAATTTCATCCAAATTTCACGAAACCAATTTTATTGGGTTCCAAATATTCCAAAATGTTTATTTTTCCGGAATTTTTAGACCATTTTTGCTAATTGTTTTCTCTATGGCGTCACTTTCGCGTAACTTTCGACCAATCCTGGAGTGCCACGTGGCATGTTACTGTGCATCTTCTTCAGCCTTTGGAAGGCACGTACAGAGGGCATGAGCTCAAACTTCTAACCATGGCAACCTTGCTTCAAATTGCCATAACTCCCTATTTATTGCCCCAAATCCATCATGGCCGGATCCGTTGGAATGGAAACGGCAAGGAGAATTCATTCCCAGACTCGAATCGTTCCGAATCTCGCCGGAAATGGCGCCATTAAGCAAAATCCGAAAATCGCTTAAACGCCCATAACTCGACCGTTTCTTCCCCAAACGACATGCTTCTACCTCTCATCTCTCCGTATAGAAGTCCTCTTCCCGGTGGTAGCACCCATTCCTTGCATCTCCAACTCGTTCGTCCGCTAGATCAAGAAAACCGATGCCGGGACACGTTTTGCGTGTTCTTCGTGTTCATCTTTATAGCTTTCTCTCCGGTGGGTCAATCTTCATTCCGTTTGTTTCGTTGTGTGTATGTGGAGGTCTAGATTCTAATCCATCCATCAATTTTAGGATTCCTCAAGATTTGTCGATGAATTTTGTGTTTTTGTCGCTTCAGCCGAACTCGGGTTTTTCGTCGAATTCGTTGTCTCCGGTGAGCCTTTGGTCAATTCCTTGCTACTATAAGCTCCTCTAGATGTCCCCTTGGTGATCCAACATTTTATTTTGCAATGTTTCATGTAAATTGTTGCAAATTTCGGAATCTTTGGCACTTTTGGGACTTCTCTATTTTTTTGGGCTTGACCATGCATGGCCGTCGGCCTTCGGTCGCATTGCCGCAGCTCTGGCGCCCCCGTTGGCGTCGCCGCCGGTCCCAGTGCCATCCACGCCCGCCTGTGATCCGCGCCCGCCAGCCTCGCGCGCCAAGACTCCGGCCGAGCCGCCGCGATCCTCGCCAGCCACTGGGCCGGCCACGTGGCCAGCCGTTCTATCCCGCCGGCACCCCCATGCCTTTTTCCTTCCTCTGTTCTTGGCCATAGAATTCCATGAAGAAGAAGGCATGAGTGAATGACGTCTTGGCCCCACTTGCAAGTGACCCAATCCAATCCAAAAATTAGAAAAATCAGGAAAGGGAATATTCCGGGAATATTCCTCGATTTTCTATTTTCCAGGATTTTCGAACTTCGGAGGCTCATATCTTTTCCGTCCGAACTCCGATTGACTCCGTTCAAATTTTAAATTCATCTAAAATCAGTACCTACCTGCTAGTATAACTTTTATAATTTTGGATTTTATTTATTTTAGTGTTATTTATTTGTTGTTCCGTTTTGCGTGTAGCCGACGATCCCGCCGACCCCGCCGCCGGACTTCAAGAATACGACACCCTCGCTGCGACTGAAGGCAAGTCCCTTGACGCATCTTGATCCTATGTTTGCAAAATGTTTTAACCTGTTTTATAAACTTGCATTGCTATGTTTATCATCGTATGTCAAATATAAGTGATTAGTTAATCCAACTTGCGATTACCTCCTTGGTTATTGACATCCATGCTTAATTGTAACCCTAGGACTTTTGCTATGCCATATTTACCTTATATGGTGACCTTTGTTGAATAGTACGATAGAATTGCTTAGGGCCAATATTGATGAAAATGACCCATGGCTGGGATTATACAAAAATGATGATTTAAAATGTGATTTGGAAATGATTATAAAGAAGTTTGGTACTGTTTTTCCAAAAATAAAAATAAAAGGAAAAAGGATTTAGACTTGGGCGGATTGGAATGTCGGGTGGGTGTGGAATGAGCACTAGTTTTCAATGTGCAGGTACCGCCCCATGTCAATTAAGGACCGACACTTATGATTGTCCATTCTAAGCATAACCGTACTACCACATGTCTAACATGGTATGACCTGGCTAAATAATTTGTAGAAACCTAACTTAGACTCGCCAGTTGGTGGAATGTGGGTACCAGATAGAGGTAAGTTGTACTCCCCACACGGCACAAGAGGGGGCTTCTGTACTGGGTAGATAGAACCCTAACAGCGGTGAAACCTCAGCGGGTGAGTCGGGTTAGGCGTATACATTGTAAAGGCCTTGTTATGATCTCTCTGCCGGCACACCAAAGGAAGTGTGTTAATCCGGAGGCAACAAGAGATAATCATGTCTTGTGGGTAAAGCTGTACACCTCTGTAGAGTTAAAACTATTCGAATAGACATGCCTACAGTCAAGGGCAAAGCAAAGAATGCTTTCATACTGGTAGACTTTGGTTTTGGTTTTGAAAATAAAAGGATGCTTTGGGACTCGGGAGTGGTTAGAACTCTCGGATGATTTATTGGCGGATTGAGCCAACCAGGTAGATGGAACATGTTTTTGGTGTCATGACGGATAGTCATGTGTGGATAGTCTTGATCTTTTAAACTTGTGGCGGATAGAGCCCTTATACTAGTGTTGGTGGATAGAACCTTCACTGAAATATTACATAATTCAATGGTTAAAAAGAATTGCTAAAGTATGCTTTACGAAACTTATTATTAAATATGGTTTGATAAAACTTGGCTTTATGCAAAAGAAACATATTAAGCCTTCCTTGGAAAGCCCCACATGTGCATAATTTTCCAGACTTGCTGAGTACTCTTGTACTCACGTGCTACATAAACTGTTGTCATCAGAGGACTACCAGGACGCCGTTGAAGACGGTGAGTTCTACTCCGATGAATTCGAGGAAGATCGCCAAGAGATCTAGTCGCGTGTCTTGTCGTCGCCTGTGGTGTTTTTGGTTTTCGCTTTTTGTAGTTTTGCTTCCGCTGTCGTGTCTCCGGTCTCGTGACCGAGTATTGTAATAAGTAGCCATGTGGCTAATACTTTATAATTATGTTACAATTTCGTTATGTTCGGCAATGACGTATCACTGTTGACTGTGTGTACTAGCTACTGATCTGGGACTAGTACAGAAATATACAGGAGATTTCGGATAGCTGATCCGGGGTCTCACAGGCCTTGATGCAGTGAGGTACAAAAGTGAACATATGATGCTTCTATATTCCTTTTGATCAACCGGTTCACCATCTTCATCCGGATCAAGTGTGCAATTGCTTTCCATGGGTGTCATGATTGGTTTGCTGTTTTCCATCCCAAAACGATGTAGCAAGTCCTTTGTGTATTTGATTTGATGCACAAAAGTACCCTCCTTTGTTTGCTTGATTTGAAGTCCCAAAAAGTAGGTCAACTCACCCATCATACTCATCTCAAATTCCTTTATCATGATTTCTGAAAACTCAGACACTAAAACATGAGAGGAACCACCAAAGATAATATCATCAACATAAATCTAAACGAACAGTTGATCATTGCCTTGCTTGAGTAAAAAGTGAGTTTTGTCAACTTTTCCCATTGAAAACCCCTTTTCAAGTAAAAAGGTTTTTAGTCTATCATATCATGCTCTAGGGCCTTGTTTCAAACCATACAAAGCTTTTGACAATTTGAACACATGGTCTGGAAACTTGGGATTTTCAAAACCAGGTGGTTGCTTAACATACACCTCCTCGTTAATAAAGCCATTTAGAAAAGCACTTTTTACATCCATTTGATACAATTTAAAACCTTTGGATGCAGCAAAAGCTAAAAGGATTCTAATGGCTTCAATTCTAGCAACAGGAGCAAAAAATTTCAACAAAATCTAAGCCTTTAATTTGAGTGTAACCTTGAGCAACCAATCTAGCCTTGTTTCTAACAACAACACTATCCTCACTTTGTTTATTTTTTAAAACACATCTAGTTCCAATGACATTAAAATCAGGAGGTGGTGAAACTAGCTTCCAGACTTGATTTCGCTCAAAATTCTCTAATTCCTCATGCATTGCATTGATCCAAGATTCGTCAGATAACGCATGAGATATATCTTTGGGTTCAAAAGAAGCAACTAAAGTAGAATGAGCATGAGTGTCAGAATGAATAAACCTGGACCGGGTGATTTTCTCATTCAACTCTCCAATCATCTGTTCAGGTGGATGTCTCCTCTGAATGTGCAACGGAGCTGTAGCTTCTGAAACTTCATCATCATCTTCTTCTTCTTCTTCTTCTTCTTCATTTTCAGTATGTATAGAAGATGTTGTAGCTTGAGGATGTTCAGCTGTAGGTGAGATAGAAGTAGGAGCCAAAGGTGCCACAGCTGGTTGTTTATTAGGAAGAGTCAACACTTCATCCTCAAAATCATCATCATTGTCCTCAAAGATTTTCTCCCCCTGAACATATGCGCTTGTACCTGCATCATTTGGACTAGTGCCTGGACTAGCCTCATCAAAAGTAACTTCACAGGTTTCTACAATTTTGTTAGTCTCCAAAACAAGCACACGATAGCCACGAGTATGAGCAGGATATCCAACAAAAATGCTATTAGTTGATCTAGCTTCAAACTTTTCCAGATTTCCAGATTTCAAAACAAAGCATTTGCATCCAAAACCCCTAAAGTGAGAAACAGTACACCTATGTCCAAACCGAAGCTCATATGGAGTCTTACCCAATTTTGATCTAAAAAACACACGATTTGAAACATAGCAAGCAGTTGAAATCGCTTCAGCACAAAAATTCTTAGGAGTATGAAGTTCATCTAGCAAGGTCCTAGCCATCTCAACCAAGATTCTGTTTTTCCTTTCAACTACACCATTATGTTAAGGCACTCTAGGTGAAGAAAATTGATGATGAATTCCTTTTTCAGCACAAAAGTGATTAAATGAAGAATTTTTAAACTCAGTTCCATTATCACTTTGAATAGTTTTAAGTGCTCCTGGATGGTCAACAGAAAGCCTAAGAACAAGACTTCTAAGATGACTAAAAGCCTCATCCTTTGATGCCATAAAGTACACCCAAGAGTATATAGAAAAATCATCAACAATTACAAGCATATACCATTTGCCTCCAAAGGATTGAACTCGAGATGGTCCAACTGTATCAAGATATAGAAGCTGTCCTGGAGCGTTTGTCATCACCATGGTAAGAGGAGGATGTGAACCTGCAATCATCTTACCATGTCTACAAGAAGAGCATACTAGATCGCTATCACCCTTAAGCTTAGGCAAACCACGTATGAAATCTAAACCACTTACACGAGTAAGATGATCAAAATCAACATGAACAAGTCTACGGTGCCAAAAGTATAAATCTTTAGAAACATTGGCAACTAGACACCTATGCTTCAAAGAAGGTGAAGCATCAAAATCAGCTTTAAATACTCTTTCAAAATGTGAGATCTTGAAAACAAGGTCACCTGAAGCATCTAACACTTTGCATTCATTTTTTTAAAGCTTATTTCAAGATCTTCATCAAGCATTTGTGAGACAGAAAGCAAGTTATATTTTAAGTTTTCAACAAGAGCCACATCTTTGAACATAAACTTGTCACTCAACTTTACTGTACCTTTTGCCACGACGGAAGAGGAAGAAGCATCTTCAAAAGTAACACTTTCAGCACGAGATGCACGAATGAGGGGGGAGAACCAATTCTTATCACCGGACATGTGGCGTGAGCATCCAGAATCCACTAGCCATATGTTCTCCTTCCTCGCGCGAGAAGCCTACATAGCAATAAAACATGTCGAGGTCTCAGTACTGGGGTTAGGAATGAGATTTTTGGGAATCCAATACTGAGACACACGACGCACAATAGTAGGCACAACACGAGAATTTTTATGCACAAAATCAGATTTGCCTTTTCCCATGTTTCTAGGAACAGAAGGTGTTTTCATCACTCTAAGCGCATGAGAAGTAAAATGTGCTTTGCTGAAATTTGACCTAGCCTTAGCGCTTTCCTTCTTTTGCTGTTTGGCTAGTCTAAAGCAAAAATCTACTAAGTGCCCATCTCTACCACAATGAGTGCAAGTGTACTTGACATGATGTTTAGCTTTAACAGTAGAAGCACATTTTGCATTCATCATAGTAGAAGATAAAAAACCAGCAGATTGAAAAGCAATTTTCTTAGGCTCATTAGGAAACTCAATTTTGCAAGGAGCCTGAACAACAGTGCGAGGTTTAGTTTCATATGTGGCATAAGGATCAAAACCTAAACCTCTCTTGTTTGTGCTAGCCTTAGATTGATCCAAAATTATGTTCAATTTTTTCTTGACATTAGTGAAATGTTCCAAAGTGTTTTGCAAGTAATCAACTTTCTTAGCAAGAGTCAAACAATTATTGTAAGGAATATCAACCTTCCCTTTCTATTTACGACAAGTAGAGCACGAAAAAACCTCATGTGTAAGCAGATTATCAGTCAATTGAGAAACCCTAGCATTTGCATCTTTCAATTTTAATTCAAGAGTTGAGCATTTAGAACAAGAAGTTGAACCATACAAAACATCAGCGGAACAGCTAGCATGTTTAACATGTTTCTCATTTTTCTTATTTAGATGCAACAGAAGAGCGTGTTCTTTCCTAAGCAAGGTGAGCTCATTGTAAATTAAGTCACATGATTTGCAAGTATCATCATCAGGAATCAATGTTTTAAGTCTAGCAATTTCAGCATTCAATGATTCCACAAGAATATCATGTTTCTTAATTTGTCTATCACGTTTATCAAGCAATTTTCCCAGACGGGCAACAGCATTGGCTAATTCATGATAAGAGGGATCTACCTCATTGAAGTCATTGTCGTTGCTATCCTCAGTGAAGCTATCCTTGTTGCTTGCCATGAGACACAATCCCACCAAATCATGCTTGCTTGGAGTTGCATCATCCCCGCTGCTCTCCGAGTCCACATCGCTCAAATTGACTTGTTCAAGAGCGGAAAGAACTCGGTGAACCACTTTGCGGTTGATGAAGCTCTTCTTCTTCCTGTCATTTGAAGAGAACATTTTCTTCTCCTTTCTTCTGTCGTTGTCCTTCTCCTCTTTTGATGCTTTACCTTCAAGTTTAGAGCAATTTGTACGAATATGGTTGAGGTCACCACACTCATAGCATCTTAGAGGACCACCTCTCTTTCTCATTCTCACATTCTGCAAAGCTTTGTTAAAGCGAGAAGAGAGTAGTGCTAGATCTTCTTCAAGAAGCTCTTCAAGTTGCTCATCTGTTAAAGAAGACAGGAAAGACAAGGCAAAGCTAGAAGAAGAATTTGCATTTGACATGTTAGGGTTAGAGATTAAAGAAATTGATTTAACATTACCCTTCCTGGCAAGAACATCTAATTCATGAGTTTTCAGTTTAGAATAAAGAACATCTAATGTAAGTGTACTCATGATAGTTGATTCTCTAATAGATGTTACTTCCATCTCCCAAATTGACATGTCTAAAGCACCAAGTAATTGTCTAGCATTAGCAGCAGCATCAAAGCTAACTCCAACAGCACGCAAATTGCTAAATTTTTATTAAAACGTGCAAAGAAGTCATCTACAAACTCACTGGATTTCATCTCCAATCGCATGTATTCCTTTTTATAAATATCTTGGCAAACCTCTTTGACAGTGTTAGAACCCTCATGGTAGGCACAAAGAGATTTTCATACCTCATATGCAGACTTGAGATGAATCACGCGGTCGAAGTCACTCCTTGGATGATCAAGTTGCGTGCCTTGTTGTTTGCTTCAACATGTGCGCAATTGGAGTCGTTGACGTTGTCGTTCTCAGGGACTTCATATGGCTTGTATACCTTTTCCCAAATTGTGAAGCCCTGCGCCTGGATGAAAGCCTCCATCTTGGCCTTCCAAAACTGAAAATCAACACCATCGAACACACACGGTTTTGCCAAATAACGATCCATTAGTCTAATCACCGGTTAAGATAGATTAGAAAAACCTTGCTCTGATACCACTTGTAGGATCGATGTATATGAATATAGCAATCAGAGGGGGGTGAATGATTGTGCGGAAGCTAAAACCAAATTCTTGATCTACTAAAATTTCACCCCAAAATGGAACCAAATAACTGCCTCGTATTCGACAAAAATAGATTAACAAAGGTTCGGTAAAATATGAATTTCTAAAGATGTGATACTACGGGTTGGCATAACTTTAGAAAGTATGAATTCTACAATTTGAACCCTACGGTATGGCATTTTAGCGCGTTTCGGGCCTCTCCGGGGTCGTTTTGGGCCATTTCCGGGTGATCGGGCCGTGGGGGAAACAATTTGGGCCGTCGGTGGGATGAATTGGGCCCATGTGGGGGTGTGCTAGGGCAGCACACCTGCTGCCCCTTCCCCCATGCGCCCCCCATCTCTCCCCCTTTGAGCCGCCACCCCCACCTCCTCTCCCCCATCTTCCCCAAATCTCCCCACCTCTCCTCCTTTGCAAAACCGCCTCTCCTCTCCACCCTTCTCCCCCTTGCGGGTGCGCCCTAGACCTTCCCCTCACTGCCACGTCGCGCTTTGGTGTTGTCCTCGCCGGTGGGAGGATCCGCGACGAGGAGGTCCGGTGGAAACGGCGCGTGGGGAAAAGTTCGTCAAATTCGTGGTTCTTCAAGAAGGTAATGGGGAAAACCTTTGGGATTGATTAGATGCTGTTGTAGTCGGGGATTTCTATGTTTTTAGATCAAGGGAGGTGCTGCTATGGGGTAGAATTGATGAAAACTTGGATTGTATTCTCGTTCTGTTGGGGCAGATTGGGAACCCGAACTAGGGCAGGCGTTTTCGCGAATTTAGAGTTAGAATCTGGTCATACGGATGTGGAAGAAGTTGTAGGTAATTTAATTATATTTCCGTGGACATAAAGAACGTTAAATTCCGATCAGCCGTTTGGAAGTTATGGCTGTTTTACCGAGCGCTGTCAAATCTGTGACGAGATTGAGACAGTTCGTGTTCAACGTTAGATTAAACAATTTTAGAGGCCGATTTGGTTTTTCCCAATAATTAGAAAAAAGTTGGGAATTTTCCTAAGCTACGCGAGGATGTACTTGTTTATTCAATTTGGAGTCCTAGAACAGAAGTTATGCCCATTGGAAGTCCGCTGTCCCGAAGGGACAGATTTGCTGTTTTCTGATTTTAGGAGTTGTAAGCGAAATCGGGGTAGTGGGATGTATGTGTGCTGTTTTGTGGACCCGATTTGAGTGTGTGGCACGTGTTTGCAGGTGGTGTGCCTCCGGGAGTGCCCTCAACCTCTTGTCACTCCGTTACTCGTGGTTGAAGGCAAGTGTGTTGCTTGGATTGTATGTTATACGTGTTGTTAGAATTGCTTGATAGTATTTGAAATAGATAACATGTTGTTTTGCCATGAATTACATGTTATAATTGATAGGATGCCCTTAGGCCATGATTTAAATGTTGTCGATGATATGGTGTCCTCATGCCATGATTAAAAATGCTTGTTGTTGATAAATGATTCACATGCCATGTTTTGAACGGTTACCGTCGATTGTTGAATACGGTCCTACATGTTGTGATGCCATGTGTTGATATACAATATTTCTATTTATGTATACGTTGCTGTCCATTTTGCATACATGGCATATTTTCATGGCCGGCCGGTGAGATAAGTCATAACTATTCCGGTAGGGTCGGTGAGAAACGATTATGACTAGTCCGGGCTATTCTCGTTGAGTAAGTCCTACATCGTGATTCCATCACCGAGGTGAATGGAAGCGAGTGATAGGCACCCTCCATCTTCGGGATGGAAGGGGGAAAAGGGTGCATGCCGATGGGTGTGCACTCAACCATACCGGTATGAGTATTCCAGGAGACATGTGCATTGCATTGCATGAATGATATACATAAATGAAGATGTTTATGAGATAATGATGAGAGTACTCATGAGATGCTCATGAGATGATTACCATGGTGTTTTAAAGGATGTATATAATGTTAAATATGATGTGTTGTGATATAGCTGTGGAGACTGGAATTATGGTTTGTTGTCTTGCACCTTGTTTTTCATTACATTACACCTTGCTGAGTGATGAACTCACGCTTGTGTTTTATGTTGTTTGTTTATTTAGGTACAATGAAATTGGCGCGCGAGAAGGGAATTTAGCTACACTTCCTCACGTAGCACTCATAATCTAGATAATTCACCCATTTCTATGGAAACATGGCAATAAGTTATGTTGATTTTGGTGTATGGTTATTATGTGTTGGTTTCCCTCATGTGTGTCATGTGGGTTTTTGGAGCGATTTGTTTTATCATCCTAGTCTTAGTAGATGCTTATTCCATGATTATCATTGCTTATTTTTATTCTAGTTGATGCTCATCTATTTTTGTCAATTCATATTGATATCTTGATTGATACATATATTGATATGATATTGTGATGTTCAAATTTATGCATAAACAAAGCAGATGCTGTCAAAATTTTCAATTATTCTAAACGATTACTTGCTGTAATTTACCTTAAACTATGGTATTAAATGTGTTATGGTCTATGTTTGGTGACATTTTGGGCTTAGTAAAAGGCGGGGTGTTACAAAAGATCCAACCGTCGGATCGATCTGAAATTTGGACACAAGAAACTGGATTCCAATACGAATCGAACCCAAAAAGAATCAGCTCGATCAGACTTACGGATCAAAAGTTATGATCCTCGCAAGCTTGTTATGACAGAAGATGACGAGAATTAATCTAACCAAAACTTGTAGATTAATCAAGAACGATAAAAGATTAATCAACTAAACTTTGAGGAACCCTAAATCAATACCCTAGAAAGATGTTTGATGGATCAAATCAAAGAACAAAAAATCAATCTAGAACCAGAACAAGCATGCAAACAATAACCAAAACAGGAAACACTGTAGCAACGCAGTTGCTATAGAACGCAAGGATATGGAAGAATTGATCTTTATTTCTTTTTGTCTAAAGTACTCCAAACAAAAGAGTACAACCCTAAAACCTGCCCAAGACTTGATTCTAAAACTGATGCATAAACAGGAGGCGCCTCCCCCTATTTATACAGAGCAAACACAAGAGTCCTGAATACAACTCCTACTCCTAATCCTAGAAGGAGCCCCACTTCTAATCCTAGAAGGAGTCTGTATTTAACACAACTTTACTTGGCCTAATTTGGCCGAGTACAACTCTTGCACGCGTATGGCCACCCTGCCATACTCACGTGACTAACAACTCTTGCACGCGTACGGCCACCATGCCATACTCACGTGACTAACCATTCTTCATGTGCACTGTCCTCTAGCCCGAACGTCCCGCATGACATCCTTGACCACCAAGACTTCGATTCCTCCATGAACCTAGTCTTGAACCTCAGTTCCTCAATGAACCTAGTTTCGGTCCTGTCATCGATCACGTTCGCCCTCGAGCAACACCTGCACATGAACAAACCACAAAATGATTCTGAGCACAAGTCCGCGACTTAACTCAACATCAGTCCATGCAACCACTCACACGAGTGCATTGCATCAAGCAAAATAACTACCATGCTATCACAAGCATATCAAATAATTATCTGAAACAACACATGCACCACACATGCCATGAGCACAACCACTTTGCAATACCAAATTCATCACCAAGCCAATTTTTCATCACATGATTTCACAATTTTCAACAAGTTAAGCAATAATTTTGTACCACCCATTTCCAATGGTTTACTTCACGGAGGTTCCGATGGTCAAAACAGGTACTACACATCGCTGCATTGTTATAGAAATAACATGATTAATTATTTTGGTTGCAAAAGCAAATTCGTCTCAAAGTGGAGATTGTTAAAGGATGATACTAATTCGTTTCGATTTCGTCCTACTCCAATTCGAAGATCTACTCATATACGTAGTCTTTTATGTTCCACTATAAATATATCCCTATGGTCCATAGAATAGTGAAGGCAAGCTAGCCTCATTGTAATCACCTCCTCATGTAGTAGTGACATTTGCCTTCGTATGTCTATGGATTTTTCCGAAAGTGTTTTCCACGTTAAATCCACGTCTCCTTTTTTCTTTGATCCTATATTTTGTCGTGTGTTTTGTAACTGTTTTGGAGTGATACTTGTGGAACTTTTAACAAGAAAGAAACCAACTTTTATCAATAGTCTAGGTGAAAAGCAAAACTTGTCTCATTACTTTCTTGAAGGACGTCAAGAGGGAGCAATCCTGGAAATAATGGATTCTCAAGTTGTGGAAGAGGCAAACCAAGAAGAGATTGATGGTATTGTCGCGCTTGCAGAAGCATACTTGAAGGTCAAAGGAGGCGAGAGAACTACTATTTGTTGCTTGACTTTTGTTGCATTATACATATTTTCTTTTAACTTTTGTTGGATTATCTTTTTTTTCTCCTTCAAATTCACAAGTATACTACTCCCTCCGGTTTGGTAATACCTGTCGTTTTGGACATAGTGATGGTCAAACTTCCGAAATTTTGACTAACAATATATTTTTAAATATTTAAATTGGATACATAAAAATTATATGTGTAGACTTGTCTCAAGAAGTACTTTCATAATATTATAATTTTATTGGGTTTTATAAATATATTATAATAAAAATTAGTGGTCAAAGTTATGTTTTAAAGACCGTGTCGATGTCCAAAACGATAGATATTACCAGACTGGAGGGAGTACTGATTATTTTCCTTCCCACAAGGCATACCAGCCGGTTCCTTCGCACCCGGAAACTGAAAAACATGAAGTTCTGTGCCACCTAGTTAGTTCCTCCGTTTTACATGGAAACAAACGAGGAGCGTGAAGGCAATTGTTTGCTATACGTATAATGTTGGTTAAACATAAGAGAACTTCTAGTGTTGGAATAAACACCTGAAGTGGCGTTCAAGCTGGTCAAACATAAGAGAACCTCCAATGGCCTGACGCATATTTGTAGCGACGCTGCTACACACACGAAGTTTCTGTACTACACTCGTACGAAAACTCCACCTCAGGCGAGCGCTAGCTATGGTCCTATGGACTACTCCGACGCGAAAGCGGGAGTCCTCCCCTCGTAAATTTCCAAGACCGAATCAAGAGCTAGACTTCTTCACTGAGGAATCAAGAACCCAAATAAAAACAAATCAAATCATGTGCGATCCACCATCTTCCAGGGCTCCAGCGATTTATCCATCCCAACGAATGGATCTACTCGTTGGAAGGGCCGCACAAGGCCACAAGCTTCGTCCTTTGGCCGGCCGGTTGGCTTGCGGGTTCCGCCGTCCAAGCCCGACGGCATCTTTCACTTTCGCCTTGCTCAACTGCGATGCTTTACAAATGAGCTACCGACCTCAGCCACGGTTTACGAGTGTGGAGAGATCTCATGACACGGAGGAGAAAGCTTCGACCATGATCCGTACGTTGTAAGTTGTTGCCGGGGTTCACAAAACCGTTTCGAACGCGAATTTCAATTGTCCGTCGATACCGGTTTTCGCAAAAACCGTGAAAAACCGAATGGTGCGCAATTCCAAACCAATTTGAATTCGGGTCAAACTCACACGAGAAAACCATGGTTTTTCACGAAAAACAGCCCGGTTTTCACGAAAAACAGCCCGGTTTTCACGAAAAACCGCTTGCGACCAATTGAATGTTTTTCGAAAACAGTTTTCAGCGGTTTTTCACGAAAAACCAAAAAAAAAATCAAAATTTCAAAAAACCAAAAAAGAATTCAAAATTTCAAAAAAAAAAAATTGATTTTTTTATTTAGACTGGTTTACCGAGCGGTTTTGAATCTCGAACCGGAACGGTAAGATCGAAAACCGCGGTTTTCGAGTGGTTTTCGCGGTTTTGTAAACCCTGGTTGTGGCTACTAACAAGATTAATTCATCCATGGAATGAAGTTCGTTTTCCATCAAATCCATGGAAGAAAGCTTGCTTGCGACGGGAGGTGGTAACGGGGAATATCAGGGAAGCAAGCAAACCGTATAGGCTTCGTCTAAACAAGTTCGTGTGCATAGCATTTTTCTATCTGCCGCAGGGTTCCAAATTCCATCACCCTTTGAAATTTAAAATCTCGGCAAAATCTCGTTATTTTGAACAAAATCTGAACAAAATTTAAAAAGTAAAATTCAAATCCGGCATTTTTTTAACAGAGATTTCTGAGATTTCAGTCAAAAAAAATGAAATTTCGTCCGAAATTACTGAAATCTCGATAAATTTCAACTGAACGAAAAATCATACAAATGACGTCAAAAAATTTTGAAACTTTTTTGGATGGTCCTGACACATAACTAATGTTCCCATAAAAATTTCAGATGATGATCAAGTCTAAGGAATTTTTAAAAAATCTAAAAGTGCTATTGTCCTGATAAAAGGTTGTCCGGCAAATTTCTACCGAATGGGAAATGGTGCAAAACATGTTAGAAACTTTTAAAAAAATTTATGGATGGTTATAACACATCCATAATATTACCATAAAATTTTTAGATAATGATCAATCTTGAGAAATTTTTAAAAATTCGAACAGTGCAACTGAAGACTGACCAACAAATTTCAACTGAATGAAAAATAGTTCAAACCATGTTAGAAAGTTTTGAATTTTTTTTGGATGGTCCTAATGCATCACTAATATTCTTATAAAATTTTCAGATGATGATCAAGCATGATAAATTTTTAAAAGTTCTAAAGTGCATGGGCTAACTAGATGATGTACCGACTGTCCCACATGAAAAACGACGTGAAGAATCCAATCTGATCAAAATTCGGTCAATTTATGGTCAAATTTTGATCAGAAAACCAAGATTTCAGAAAAATATACCAAAATTTTGCCGAGATTATAGGTTACTATAGCATTTATTTTATTCAAATTTTTTTAATTATATCGGGATTATGAAATTTTGGGGGTCCAAAATCCGAGATTTCACGGAGATTTTACAGGATTTTGATTCTGATTTGCAGTGCAAGCTAACCGTTGTTCCGATGCTTGCGAATTTGTGAGGAGTTTAGCTTGCATTGGCCGCACGCCCAGTAGTTCTTGTCCTTTTTCGTAATAAATTCTTCTGGCCACTCCAGGTTAGAGGTGGGATTGGGTCGGACTTTTTTAGGCCCACCAGAGGCACGGAGGACATGGCACGACTCAAAACCTAGCTCGTCATGAAAACAAATGGGCCATATCGGTACAGGATGGTTGCTTGGCAAGCAATGTGGGTCGTGCTCATGACGGCACACCGCGCCATAGTGCAGTCGTGTTGTGGCATGGCACACGGAGGCATGTCGGACCTGCCATGGGCCCTCAACAGGGCATGGAGGTGGGGGAGGGGAGGCGGAGTACCTGCAGCCGCATCATGGAGGGAGGCTGTGGCCGCGTCGTGGAGGGAGAGTGGCATCGTGGAGGAAGGCCTACGCCCACACCGTGAGTCGCACCATGGCCACGCCACCCATGTGCCATGGAGAAGGCCGGAGAGGAGGGGGGACGGAGGCGGTGGGGGCAGCACCGGAGAGGAAGGGGAGGGTGTTATCGGCGCGGGATAGGAGGCCGTGCGAGGAGAAGGCGGCGATGAAGCGAGGGCACGGGGAGAGGGCGCGCGCGCGAGAGAGAGAGAGAGAGAGAGAGAGAGAGAGGGCGTTAGTGGGGGGAGGGGAAGGGGAAAAAGGATGAAAAAGGGGAATGGGAAAATAGGTGAGAAAAAAGAGAAAACAAAATAAAATTACGAAATTCAAGTAGGTGAATAAGAACGTTGTACCACCTTCTGCTCGTTTGTATTTAGTTGTTGTCTTCTAACTCCTGAAAAAGTTGCCTCGCTTGTATAGAAATCCTCTCCGACCGTTGCTCATCTCCCTCCGACTCTCTATGTCACTCTCTGGCTTACTCTTACTATCCGGTCCCTCACTCTCTCCCTCTTCTTGGCTGGCACCTCTTTTAGCTCCCACCACTTCTCTCGCTGCTCACTTTCTTGTCTCTCTCTCCCATTCTCTCTTCAACTGACGACGCTCCTTGCTCTCTCCACTCCTTCCACCGACTCGCCCGCTCGTCGCTGAGAGAGAGAGAGAGAGAGAGAGAGAGAGAGAGAGAGAGAGGGAGAGAGAGAGGCGAGAGAGAGCGGGGCAATAGGCAAGAGACAATGAGAGAGATTGACGAGAGAGATTGAGAGTCAGGCGAGAGAGAGGGAGAGCTGAGAGAGGAAGCAACGGGAGAGAGAGAGAGAGAGATTTTGAGACATTGAGAGAGATAGACGAGATAGTTGAGAGAGACGGGCGAGAGAGAGAGAGCAATTTCTTGTAATATACAAGTCTTTGTATTAAGGAGCACCGTGTACTCATACAAACACTTCAATGTAACTCTATACCTTTCAAGAATAAATAAAATTTATTTCCTCTTCCTTAATATTTGTGTCAACTGCCTTAACTCCGTGCGTCTTCGATTCCTTTCCTATCGTCACAATAGTGCAAATAGGTCAGACCTTGGCCGGCATGGCATGAAGCAAGCACAAAAGCGCAAATGGACTATGTCTAGGCTAGTCGAAGGCGAGCCGGGCAGGCATGACATGGCACGGTAGGCACGATAGGCTGTTAAGGCCCATCACAATATAGGCACGAAGTATGATAGATCTTGTACAGACTAACTCAACATGGCATGACGTTCACCTCTAGTCACGGGGAATGCAATCCGTGTAGGCTCAACCCCATAACAGTAGCTTTATATTTTTATTGGCGAAGACTCCATGATCAACGTCTCCACATTGCACGATGAAATCATAGCCATACATAAGACAAGTCAAATAAACGTAATTGCACTGAGCGTGTTGATTTACTCCGTATTTCTCTGATGTTGATGTTACCATCGTAAGGGGTAAGTTAACCAGGCACGGAAATTGGGGTGATGAGCAAGATCGTAGTAGTACAAAAATGGAAATATGTCTTACAATACTTTTTACTATCCCTACGAGATATTAAAAATTTAAATAGTGAAGATATTAATGTAAATTTTGGTATTTCTTAGGAATTGTAAAAGGTCTGGCATCTTACTTTTCTACGTTTAATCGATCAAATGAAAGGACAGCAGAAGTGCATAACGAATTGACCGTATACCATGTAACTTGCGTTTTTTGTAGTACACTACTTTGTTCCCTCTGGTTTTCGCAACCCAGCAGCGTTAGTTTCACCATCTACGATGGTAGAAAGTAGCAACTCACGCATATTCTATTAGCCCTATTCTAATTCGAAATTACTGGACGTGTGAAAATTTTGCTAGGATTATAATGGTAACTTAATTGCTAACGCAAAGCGACTAGTCCATTGGTATCGACGTGCAGGGCACTCGCACGCTCCTATATCTTTCAATGTAGACATTGCACTGTTGAATAAATTGCGATAATAAGAGCAAGCATATATAACATTAATCCCAACTAATAAAATGATGAGAATTACATAATTTAAAGATAACAATATTGACATAATTAAAGAGATAAAGCATACCATAAAATTTATATCAATTACCCAATGAATCATGTCTACTAAAGCAAATTAGTGTGCAATTGATTTATATTGCTCTCAAGTGTTGGGCTGCTTAGAAATTAATCTTTAGCCTCTTCGCCACAAAGTGTAGAGCTGCTAGAGACTAGTCTCACTACTACAGACAAGGTCATCACAGACTGTTCTAAAATGTGATCACAGATGGTTTTGTGTACTGTCTATAAACATGTGTTAGTGATGAAAATGATGTATCACAGACGGTTCTTGAACCGTCAGTGAAACTCACATCACTGACCGTCTGTGATGTGGCACACAATACGGACGGTTCTTTACTAAAACCCATCTAGAATACGTGATATATCACAGGTGATTCCTTATATGAAACCATCTATGATATTAGTTTTTACTGCTAAATATTTTTCTATTTATTGGCTAGTCTCAGGAAATGCTAGCTATGCCTTCTGAAACAAGCAGATTACACACATCACAAGCAGATTATATCGTAAGAATATTACACATCACATATTACGGCCCTATTTGTTTCGGCTTTTATCTCTATCTCTACTACCCTATCCTAATCTATCTCTTGTTTCCTTATCTTACTCTACCACCTTATTCTAGTTAGACTCTTAACCAAGTACAAGATTATTTTCTAACACCACCTAGCTAGTTCTTCTGTTTTACAAGGAATAGAGTGAGGAGTGTGAAGTTGATCAACGAAGGACATGGTTTATCGTAGGGGTATGTAATGACAGTAATGTACTGCAATAAACACTAGAAGCGGCGGTCTAGTTGGACATAAGCATGTTGCGGTGCATATGTAATGACAGTAATGTACTACGTAATCGCTTTCCAGTGCATTTAACTCGTGAGAAGACTCCGTGAATCAACGCCCCCATATTGTGGGATGGAATCCTAGCCATACTTCGGTCAGTAGTAATAAATGTAAAAAATGTGGCAAGTGATATACTCTATTTCTGATGTAGATGTTAGGGTTGAGCTTACCATCCTATGGTATAAGGTGATTTAACCCATGACGTACAACTTAGGGTAATGAGGAAGAGCGTAGTAGTAAAAAAATGGAAATTTGTATCTTACTTCGTTGAGAGGTGCTTTTATGCTCTTCCTTTTAAAAATTGCACAACTATTAAAGCATGAATGAATGGTAGATGGTGATTACTTACCCCTTCGCTTGCTTTAAGATTTGTACAACTTGTACTAGAAGGAAAAGCATAGAAGCAATTACATGATGACTTTCATCGATCAAGTGGAAGGATAGCAGAAGAGCATAACGACCTGACCTGATGCTTTTAATTCTAGCTTGCATTGCAAGCATGGACCTCCAGTAGTATGTAACTCAACCAATTTCGGCAGCAACTCGTATTCCAATTTCCAACTCCAAATTAGGATTAGAACAGTAATTTGCTGTTACAAACTCTACTTAGTTCACCAGTATCGATCGACGTGAAGGAAATTTTCCGCGTAGATAATTACTGGACTTGTCGGAAAATTGCATTGGGGCAAAAATCGTTGGCTACTTGACTGGCGACCAGAAATGTGGCAAGTTACAAGTCTAACCTGATAGAATTTCTTGTGGAACTCTCGCCGTCGAAGGTTGCCTGGAGAACAGGGGAGTTCTTGGCAGTCCCAGTCAGCATTACTATTTAAGAAGAACATGCGAGGTCGCAGACTTGGCACTCAACAGCAACCGGTGACAGCGGGTTGGGCTAGTCGTGAATCGTGATGACACCGGCGACGACCGTAACACGTCTCCCTGAACTTCCTACCCAATACAACGGCACTACTGACTTGCAGTATGCCTAACCAAGTATTGTTGGAGAGTCTCAGGGGAGAATCTTCGAATGTTCTCTATATATAGTGTGCAATGCACGAAGCCATGCTGCCTCTGATAATCTATCGACCCCATAACACCCGAACCCCAATACCAACTACAGAAACACACAACCTGACTGGTACAGAGATGAGCTCTACTGGAGTAATAGTTAGCGCCATGTTTTTTGTGCTGGTGTGCTTGGCTGCTGCGCCGCGAGCATCGGCCGCAGTCGCTGGAGCTGCCGGAGGGATATTGCATATCCCTTCTAATGCTTCCCTGGCTCATTGCCCCTCCGGCTGCGGGGACGTCGACATCGACTACCCCTTTGGGATAGGGCCGGGCTGCTTCCGGCAAGGCTTCGAGCTCACCTGCAACCACTCCGCTCAGCCCCCCAAGCTCTATTTCGGCAACACCACTACTCAGATCACTGACCTATATTACAATGAAGCTTGGGTCCGTATGTTCTTCAACATTACGATGGAACCAGGTGTGAACACCTACAACATGTCCTGGGTGCCCCCTTCTAAAGGTATTACTACACATAGATCCTATGATAACACTTTCTACGTTATCGGCTGTGATTTCGATGTCACCCTGTCCGAGTACGGTACGGGAGACTTCGTTGGTTCTTGCATGAGTAGATGCGACGGTGGGAAGCTACCAAATAAAGGGCCTTGTACTGGGCTGGGCTGCTGCGCCATCGACATACCATGGGCCCTGTCCGGCTTTCTGTCAACATTAATCCGCTCTGATGCTACGGCTGCACAATCAGATCAGCTGCACCCTGGCATCATGGCTTTCATGTCGGTGACTAACTATTACGTGCGCAATGCCAGCGACCTTTTCTCAAGTTGGACAAATGCAAGCAAAATTTATGACGCCGTACTTTCTTTTGCCATCACGGACCAACCAAGTTGCGAAAGTGCGCGAAAGAACAATGGAAGTTATGCTTGTAACGACGAAAGCGCGTGCCTCAATATATCGTCTGGAGGATACTCGTGTCAGTGCTCCAGTTACACGGATGGCGGAAATCCTTACACTAGGCAAGGCAATGCCTACATTTTAAATGGATGCATAGGTACAGGTAATTCCTGCTCTCTCTCTCTCTCTCTCTCTCAATGTAGTCGTTACAACATGACTTACCAGAAAGAAAAAACAAGCGAAGAAAACGGGTAATAATTATCTCATAAATCAAGACTTCAAATGATAGATAAACTGAGAGTTGAGGCATGACAGTATCCTTCATTTTACTACTTCTTTGAAATAACTTAGATAACTAGAAAAAAATAGTACTGAAAGTAGATCACCATACGTAATCAGCTTACATGATTGGATTTTTTTTCTCCTAAACAAACATGACTGCATGAGTTTCTTTTTGAGAAAAAAGGAGAAATTTTGCATTAGAATTTTAAGCAGTTACAAGTAACATGACTATTCTTTTGTGAGTTACTTTAATCAATAAAAATCACAAGAAGCCAAAAGGTACATTAGAAAATCTTCGATTATTTTGTTTTTTGCTGTACACTTAATTACCTTCAACTATATAGCAAAAATCTTATTCCCTCCGATGATTTATATATAGAAAATTCTATATTTGCTATGTAAAATTACTAGTTTCCCTGATATGATAATGGAAAAATGTTATGCGGATACTTGAATTGGGATACGGGATCGGATACGGAACAACCAATATTCGGTAAATACGGGACGGGATCCGGATATTCGAATATTCGGATTTTTCCTATTTGGGTATTCGGATCGGATATCCCTATATTAGCAAGGCCCAACCCATTTCATCTCATTTTTTTCCATGGAGAGCCCATTTATATTGACAATTAGTTGGTTCTATTAATCCTAAAGTAGCATATTCTTTCTACGATGTATATTGGGTTTGACTGATATATAACTTACGAAAAAGGTGCATCAAGGCGTGAATAAGGAAGAAGTCACCTTTGTCGTCGTAAGAAGATATCACGAGAAATAGTTGAGGATCGAACTCTATCTCAAAAGAAAAATCGCTACTATGGTTATGCACTCGTACGGTCAATGTTCAAGAAGACGCTAGGCGTTAGGCGGGCGGCGATCCATAGCCTAGCGCCTAGGCGGATTAGGCGGGGATTAATCGGAATTAGGCGGCAAGTCCTAGGCGGAACACTATAACATATAATGATATAATAGTTGATCAGAAGGATACAAGCAACAAGTCACATAAGCAACATAGGCATAAGTTTTCACATTCTAGTTAACTTGCAAATTAAAATTGAACTGATCAAATGAATATAAGTACATATATATATTTCGGTTTCCTAATATCAACAGAGGGGAGGGGAGCAGAGTGGAGGAGTCGCGGTCGGCAGGGAGGGGAGGGGGATAGGGAGCAGAGGGGACGGGGAGCCACAGCCGGCGGGGAGGGGAGCAGAGGGGAGGAGCCGGCGAGTCGCAGAGCAGAGGGGGTGGCGCGGAGCAATCATCGCACCGGGAAGGTGAGCAGAGAGGAGGGGGAGCGGCAGACGGCGGAGAAGGCGACACAAGAGAGGAGGATCCGCGGCCGGCGGGGAGGGGAGCCGAGGGAAGGAGGAGCCGCGGTTCGTGGGAGGAGAGCAGAGGGGAGGAGAGCGGCGGCGGCGGATTCGGAAGAAGTGTACCTGAGCAGTGGATTCGTGCGGATTCGGCGGCAACGGCGGATTCGGTGCGGCTGGAGTCCAACCCACGCCCGACTGAGCCTCCAAGCCCTCAACCCTAACTGCCGAGACCACGCAGCCACGCCCACACAGATAAAATCCTTTGCCCGCTCTTTTCTTCTGGAAATCGGCCTCTTAGTCTTCGCTTTTCCTCCTCCGAGTCGCCAAATCCCGCCACGCCAAGTCACCGTCGAGCCGCCTTGGACCGCCTAGGCGGGGTCGCCGCCTAACCAGCCGATTAGGGCGAAGTCCGGCGGGCCGTCGGCGCGCCGCTTAATGCCGATTTTAGAACATCACAGACGATTTAATTCAAAATATATTACTCTATATATGCATGCATTATCCGTATATTTTTATCCATTTTTGACCTGAATCCGTCACATATCTGTCCCGTATCCGTATTCCAATTAACCTGGATTCATATCCGTAACCGGCTAACCCATATCCGGTTTCGAATCCGGAAAAATATGGGTTAGGATATGGGAAGAGCAATATTCGCCTGTATCCGACCCGTTTTCACCCCTAGTTATCACTGTCCATCTTCCATCAATGGGTTGCTAAGTAAGCTGCGAAAAGACCAAAACACTGTTCTTTTTTCTCATCTTCCTCATCCTACGATGATTAGGTCCACATTCAAGAGAGATTTTCAAACATAGGAACATACGTTACACATGGGTAGTGGTGGGCGTCGTGCCGGGCCGGGCCGGTCCGACACGAGCCCATCGTGCTTCGGGCGGGAACTGTGCTGAGCCACGCTGGCCCGTCGTGCCCACCGTGCCGGGCCGTGTCGGCCCAGCTCACTTTTGGTGAGGCCAGGCAGGGACCATTTGCGCTTCGTGCCGGCTTCGTGTCGTGCCGACCCAGGCCCGACCTATTTGTACTATTGCGATGAGAGAAAAGAACCAAGAGACGCACGGAGCTGAGGCAATGAAGACAAATATTGTGGGAAAATATTAAATTTTATTTGATCATGAACATGTACAAAGTTACTGCCTCGTTAAAAACCTTACACTCCGGTGTGGGGTACCCCCGGTAAGGAAAAGAGTACAATAACTACGTATATATACATTAATACATAAACTACCCGATGTTGAGATTGTCAAAGTCAGCAACCGCCTCCATAATCTCCGGATCCTCGGGCTCATGTTGTGTCATGTCTTCTGCACGCTCTCAGTCCTTTAGGCATGTAATTGCCTCAACCATCTCAGGCCTAAGAGACAACCTCCTCAGCTCAAGTACCTTTCCCACTAAACTGAAAGTGGCTTCTGACGAGATAGTGGACACCGGAACCGTAAGTACGTCCCACGCAAAATGGGATAGCACGGGGTAAATACGCTCGTTATTCTTCCACCACAAGAGCAAGTTGAGTTGATTTTCCTCGTCCACGTCAAGGTTAGTCTCCACGAAAGGCGTGTTGAGATAGTGGTTGAGCACTACTCGTGGATTCCATGTTGACCTGCTCGGCGATTGGGAAGAGCCGGACGCCTTGCCTTTTAGCTTCTTCCAAATGTTTGAGCGGTTGAACTGCCTCGTGCTTGTTGCGTTGTTGAGGTAGATCTTCTTGCTTCACTTCTAGTGCCAAACTTGTCATAATATTTGTCGAAACTCTGAAAAACTCATTATAATCATGAGTATAGGCCTTGGAGAAATCAAGATGGAATGCCTCACCTATTCCATGGAAGGCACCCTGCAAGTCAGATAATTTTCTCCGAGGATCCAAAATAGTAGCAAAGCAGTAAAGATGCAGAATAGCTTGAAAATATTTTAAATATTTTTCCTTCATTGGTTCTATAATGGGATGTAAAATATAATTATCTCTATTTTCTTTAAAAGAATTAGCAATATTTCAAAGCCACTCGATGACTAAGGAAGAAGTTGAGTAGTACACACCGGATAAATCTTTAGTTGCATTGTAAAAAGTTTGTAAAAAAATCACAAAAATGAATGGCAATTTGCCAATCCAATTCAGTAACCCGCCTGCACAATGAGATTAATAATATGGCATACGTATCTCTGATAGAGTACAAAACCTCCAACATAAGTTTCTAGATGCGGTGAGTGATAATCCATAGCCGTCGTGTTAGCCGATGCATTATCAAGAGTGATGGAAATAATTCTACCTTCTATTTTAAAGTCGGTAATAACCTCAAGTATATGGTTAGCAATAGCCTCTCCGGTGTGACTCGGAGATTGGCCTAAACCCTATGACTCTTTTATTTAGCAAGTAGTTCTCGTCTAAGTAATATGCAACAACACTAATATAGGTTGTTTTTTGATGTTGGGAAGTCCATATACTCGATGTTAAGGCAAAGGAAAAAGTAGTTGCCAAGAAAATTTGATTTAACATTTCTAGTTTTTTTGTAAACATTTTATAAATATCACGTGTAGTTGTTCTTCTACCAACATGTTGGTATTGTGAATAAAAATCATGTTGCACCATTCTTTCAAAATTAGAGCTCTCGCCCATTCTAAGTGAAAGATCCTCTGTAACTATGTACCGTGCAATTTCGTCTCTAGCTACATCGGCGTTATATACCCACGTACTTACCGAACCGTCGGTGTTGAAGTTGAGCTGTGTCCAGACGCCCTCGCCCGGCCTTCGTCCTGCCGATATCTTCTTCAAGCATGCCTCCATGTGTTTCTTCAGATGACCTGTTCCACCACATGCACGTGCAGATAATTTAGTTTGACAGTAATTGCAAATAGCATACACTACTTCGCATCCGTCTACAATTTTGATGGTTCTATCCATGTGTTGCCAACACCACGCCCGTCGAGTGCTAGATACAGACGCTCGTTCTGGTTGCGTCGATGTCGCGGCATCTGAGCTCGGTGCCGATACCGATGCCCGTCCTGGATACACCAATGCGGCGGCATCGGAGCTCGGTGCATCCGGAATATACAAGGCATCCTCGATGCCGTGCGTACCGTCCATATGATAGTCATCCATGCCATAGTATCCCATGCTGGGGGAGAGTTGGCGCGGATCGATCTCGCCATCCCTACGAGAGGGACTTGGAGAGCGAGGGCATGCTCTCCTGCTCTTGCTCTTGCGAAACATTTTGTTTCGTGAAGGAAGAGCAAAAATAGAGGGAAAATTCAGAGTAAACACATAGAATAAAGGAGAGAGCGAGAGAGATGTTCTGAACAAAAACCGAGAGAGCAGAAGAATGTTCTAAAAAAATGAGGACGCTTGGGATTTTATAGCGATTAGGCTCGTTCGTATGACAGTTCAAAATTTGAAATTAGACGCGGCCGTGCGGGATTCCCTCGCTTTACGTCGCGTCGCATCGCTTTACGTCGCATCAAATCATTTTACGTCGCAAGCGCGGCTGTGGGAATGCAAAATTGAAATGCAGTGCGCGAAATCAGCTAGATCATGCATCACATCATTGTCATTTCATGTTGAAAAGAATCTTACATGTTGAAAGTTGAAACAAAATTACCGGGTAAGCATTCCTTTCCCTCTCTCTCCCTCTCCTTTTCCCTCTCTCTCTCTCCCTCTCTTTTTTCACGCCCGAGGCCAGCGCCCGGGTCCCGTGCCCCCGTCCTGTCGGTCCTCGCCAGGTGCCAGCTCACCATGTGCCTCGTGCCCCCTAGGCAGGACCCCCTGGCCCCCTGTGTCCCTCGGTCCCTCCCAGCTTCCCCCTTAGTTCTTCCGTCGCTCTCGGCCTCCCAGGCTCCCAGCTCCCACGATGTCAGCCCTCCCTCTCCCTCTCCCTTTCCCTCTCCTTGCCGAGAGCACCCTCCCTCTCCCTCCACGACACCGGCCTCCACCGCCCTCCCTCTCTCGTCTCCCCTTGGCCCCCAGGCCCCCCACGGCATCGAACTCCACCGGACCCCGCCCCTCCCTCTCCCTTCATGACGCCGGCCTCCACCGCCCCCCTCTCCCCCCACGGCCCCGGCGCCCCGCCCTCCCTCTCTAGAGTGTCGCACGCCTGCGACCCCGTGCTCATCCCTTAGGCGTGCCGCGTGCCCACCCTCCCTCTCCAGCGCGTCGCGCGCCTGCGGCCCCGCGCCCCTCCCTCTCCCACTCCGGTGGCAAGCCGGCAAGCACCACAAGCAGCGGTGCAGGCACGACGCAGTTCGACCAGCAAGCGGCGGCGCGGCGCTGACGACAGCGGGCGCAGCCGGTCTCTCCCGCGGCCCCGCCCAACGCCTCTCCTCCCCTGCCATCGTGCCGGCTGTGCCTCCCGGCCGGCGTGCCACCACTGTGTTGGGCGTACCGCTGCTGTGCCGGCCGCCCACCGTGCCATGCTCTCTGGCCCGGCACGACCCACCTTCGTGCCGGGCCGGGCTACAGATCAACCCAAGTGGCCGTGCTTCGGGCCGGCCCATCGAAGCACGGCCCAAACACCCACGTTTACACATAGGTTCCCCATGTCATAGGAATAGAGAGAGGATAGGAGGAGGATGCCCGGTGCCTCTTCGTTCTCTCTCTATGGAGTTCGCCGGTGAGAGGAGGCCAGCAAGGTGAGAGAGTGGAGCAGCGTCGTCGGGTACTTAACAGTGAGAAGCAACGATGGCAGTGGAGGATGGTGGTGGACGCAAGGAATTGAAGTGCAGCCTACTGGTGGAGGAGATCGAGCACAGGGGTGGTTTTTTTTTCAGCCGATGGAGAGGCGAAACAAGGTACAACTCACCTGCAAGGTGCATGATGAAATTAGGCCCCGTTTGGCAATTTAGAACCGGGCCGTTTCTACTATATTCTGGAAGAAACCCAACCAAAAGGGTTAAAGCTCGGAACGATTCTCCTCGGATCGTTTCTTCTTTTTCCACTCTAGCCGAATCGGTCTCAGCCCTGTTCCACCTGATTCACAGATCCTACCTGAAACGTTTCTACCAAGAATCTGGAACTGTTTTCGTTTCTACTAGAATCTAGAACCGTACCAAACAGGACCTTAATAGAGGGAAAAGAGTAGAGAGGGGGTGGAACGCAACGTGATGCGAATGGATTCTTGATTTTCTCAACAGAGGAGTTTGGGCTCGGCTAAACTCGATAGCAATGGCGATGATGGCGCTGTACTCCTTCTTTGTTCGCCGAGAAGAAGACGGGGGTGAAGAGGATGATGGCAACGTGAGGGCAAGAGGTTAAGGGGAGGCTTCTCGACGGTAAGGACTTCCGCCTCTCTCTCTCTCTCTCTCTCTCTCTCTCCAATGACAGAGCCATCCTACCTCCACCGCTGGATCCATCCCAAGCTTCTCGGTGTCGTCCTCCTCCACCTTTAGATCCGATGTGGAAGCGATCATTTTCAAGGTGGAGCTGAGGAGCCTCTGGCCGGCGCGGTGGAAGTCCACCAAAGGGAGAAGACAATACGGGCAAGCAGGGGCAGAGCCTATGGCCAAACCTGGGCCTCGAACCACACGGGCAAGCAGGGGCGGAGCCTATGGCCAAACCTGGGCCAACGGAAAGCAACAGAGAGAGGAGTGTTCGGTGGCCATAGGTTATAGCTCTCGGGCCTCGGACCATATGGGCCATAAGATGGGTATTTCAAAAAAAATTTTGATAAGTTTATGTGTGATAACGTCTGATTGATCTAATAGAACTAAATGCAGTTTGCAAAAAAGTTTTTCAATGGTGTATAGGGAAACACATTTTTTTCAGTGGCATATTAGAGGAACCGAGAACTTTACATGCTAACTAAGGAATTTTCTCGTTTATATAAGGTGCGTACGCATGTTAAGAGATTTAACTTTTTTACCAACAATTAGTCCAACAATATATAGCGCATTTTAAGAGATTTAACTTTTTTTTTACCAACAATTAGTCCAACAATATATAGAATCTGTGAGACAAAAAGGCGATGAGTTGAATCCATATTTGAAAGTACTTTCTTATTGTCATGGTTATTTAGTCATAAACAATCTATATTATAAAAGAACTATATTATATAATAATCAATGGAAACCACGTTTTATAGAAATAAAGGGAGTATTTATTTAGTGATAAAATATACGCATGCAAACTATATCCCTAGACTAATTATAACCGGCACTCCCATTTTTAACTTTTGTGCTCGACGTTGATCTATCAAAAACCTGCAGGTTACAACCCCAACCCTAAAGGAGGATGCAACAGAGTATGTGGGAACACAAGTATTCCCTTCCCTTTTGGGGTTGAACAAGGTTGCTACGCGCTTGAAAAGTTTCGACTTAACTGCACGGCAGAAAACATCGCCGTCCTTGACCGAGATTCAGTAGATTATATTGTGGCCAACATTTCAGTGAACGAAGGATATCTGAGTATTAGAAATGTGCAGAGCGGTTTAAGTTCCAACAACCAAGTGAGAATAATTGCTCCAAATGAGGACTTTAGCGCCATGGAAGAAGACGACCCTCTATATGACCTTTTGGATTTAAGAGAATACGATACGAAGATATGGTGGGCTGTCACGAATTTAACATGCGCAATGGCTACGCGCATGCAGAACAGGGATACGTACGCGTGCCGCAGTGTCAACAGTAATTGCCTTAATGTCACACATGGGAATGGGAATGGGACGATTCATCTGGGCTATCGTTGCAAGTGCTCTCCAGGCTTTGAAGGAAATCCATACGTACAAGGTGGCTGTGCAGGTAAACTCACTCTGCCTTTCAATTTAAATTGCAACCAACTGCATGCTTTTCCTAGCACATGAGATAGTTGACTGAAACTTGGATACCGAAAGATTTTTATAACCCAAGAAGATAGCACACAAATGCTACTATACATAACAAACTCATCAATTTCTTTAACACATTTTGAATTTGAAGATGAGATTCTAAAGGGTGTTCACTAGATTGTCAATTATTTGTGAATCTTTCATATTGCTATTGTCAATTTTCTGTGAGTCTTTCATATTGCTTTAGTGCCAAAACTGAAAGTTAATTGCATCAGTGAGCACAACGGATGATTGCATAGGATGCATTGCTTTTATATACCCGTGCCATTCATACCTTCTGTGGCACCAAAGGATACATGCATGCTCATTTATAGCGAGTTAAGTATTATAGAAACAATATTGCACAAAACAAAATGTAATTGCTTCCACTATTACTCGGGAATGCTATCAATATACTTGATCTCATACTCCAGGTGTAGTAAGTCAATTTATAATCCTAAACACATGCTTTAGTTTTTGTTTGTAGTGACGTAAGTCCCTCCTACAAGTCATGAATTAAAAATTCTCACAACCATAGGGTCTACTCAATATGGATGAGGCGTGAATAAAACCTTTGCAAAAAAAATTAAAGCAAAAGGGACATTCAATTAATATCAACTCATTAAAGAAAATGGAGGACATGCTCAAGTTAACAAAAATGTTTCATTCATATATAATATTGCTCACACCTGGTGTTTGAGTTCCGAGATCATACAATAGTTAAAACAATCTAAATTGTTGAAAGTGGGTTGTCCACTTAACTAAAAGGTTTGTTATATAAATTACTAAAATAGAATCTACATATTTTGTTGGTAAAATAGAGAAATGTGCAAAGAATATGGTTTTAACCAACATTAGGTACCTCCATCATGTATACAACCAATCGTATACTATGTTCCAATAGATGTCGTTTTAGAATGTATGCATTCAAATTTTCAGGACTTTAGCCACTAATATACGCAGAGTATGTAATTTTGCATAACAAAATGATATTGGCAAATATGACATCAAAAGTATTTACATATATTTTTATACGTCTTACAAACATATAATTAGAAAAAAAAATTGCTATTGGTGTACATTAGAGATTGTGAAAATGTTCTCCTGGTTACCATGGAAACCCATATGCCCAAGATGGTTGCACAGGCCTTTGAAGAGAAATAGTATATACTAGTTACATGCCCGTGCGTTGCTACGAAAAACAAAATTGATAACGAAAAATAAAGATTAAAAAACAAAAAAAATTATTTCATAAGATCAAATATCTATCTTTAACGCTTCGTTTCTTGCAAAAGCTAGCTAATTAAAGCAACGCTTCGTTTCTTGCGTAGGGCAATTAAGCATGGCAATTAAGTAGAGCAATTAAGCAGGGCAATTAAACGGCAATTAATGACGTGGGAAGAACGGACCACTGCCACCAAGTGCTGCTTTAGAATAGTAGAGATTATGGGATGGATATAGTACTACAACTTTTAGTCAAAAAAATTCAAATGTCTTCCTCTCTCACTACTATTTCACTCACCACTGCTCCCACTTGTAAGATGAATGGATGATGTAAATAGTGTACATAAAGTGCATAATTTACACACATGTACCATAGTCATTCACATATATTATATAAGTTTTAGAGTTATTCAAAACCATCAATTAGCGCTCAGTTTTCTATTATTTACAGATATCAACGAGTGTAAACTAGCAAATTATTGTAATGGCACATGCCAGAATTTTCCTGGAGGCTTTAATTGCACAAATTGTACTCACGGAAAAGAGTTTGATCCAATAAAAAGGAAATGTCAAATATCAGCTAAGAGACGCAATCTTCTTCTAGGTAAGTCAGAACAAACTAAACCCCTTAAGCTGCACAGTTACAATTTGCAAAATGCATCATGCTTTCATGAATACAACCATTGGATGTAGGTATTGCAATTGGAATTGGTTGCGGCCTTGGCTCCATAATTCTTGTATTCAGCGCAACTGTACTTGCCAATAAGTGGAAGAATGGCATCCAAAAGAGAATCCGAAGAGCATACTTTAAGAAAAACCAAGGCCTACTCTTGGAGCAACTAATATCAGATGAGAACACGACAGACAAAACAAAGATATTTTCCTTGGAGGAACTAGAGAAGGCAACCAACAACTTCGATGTTGCTCGTGTTCTTGGCTGTGGAGGACATGGCACAGTTTATAAAGGCATTTTATCCGATCAACATGTGGTGGCCATTAAAAGGTCAAAAATAGTGGAGCAAATTGAGATAGACCAATTTATCAACGAGGTTGTCATCCTATCGCAAATCATTCACCGCAATGTGGTGAAGCTTTTTGGTTGTTGTCTCGAAACAGAGGTGCCTTTGCTGGTCTATGAGTTCATATCTAATGGCACACTATATGACCTTCTTCACGCCGATGTAAGTGTTAAATGCATGCTGTCATGGGATGATCGCATTAAGATTGCAGTAGAAGCTGCAGGTGCTCTTGCTTATCTCCACTCAGCTGCTGCGATACCAATTTTCCATAGAGATGTCAAATCTTCCAATATACTCTTAGATGACAACTTTACTACAAAGGTTTCCGACTTTGGTGCATCAAGATCTGTATCACTTGATCAGACTCACGTGGTGACAATTGTACAAGGCACATTTGGTTACTTAGACCCGGAGTACTACCACACTGGACAATTGACTGAGAAGAGTGATGTTTATAGTTTTGGTGTGATACTTGTGGAGCTTCTGATGAGAAAGAAACCAATTTTTATTAATGATCTAGGTACAAAACAAAGTTTGTCTCATTACTTTGTGGAAGGGCTTCGGCAGGGAGTTCTTATGGAAATCATGGATCCCCAAGTTGTGGAAGAGGCAAACCAGGAGGAAATTGATGATATTGCCTCAATCGCAGAAACATGCTTGAAAACCAATGGAGGAGAGAGACCTACCATGAAAGAAGTAGAAATGAGGTTGCAGTTACTTAAAACTACAAGACTAAGAAGGTGCCAACTTTTCCCTTCAAAGGATAGAGAGATCGACCCTTTTCTGTGCCTAAATACGAGTAGCTCTCATGCACCGAGCAATTTTATCAATACTGTTGATTCAACATATGAATGCATCTCTGGAAGCTACAGTTTGGAGCAAGAATTTTCGTCCTCGGTCAGTCTGCCACGCTAACGATATCGACTGTTCGGTAGATTGCATCTTTGTTAGTTACTATATATTTTATATGGAGAATTATGTTATGTTGTGCCCCTTAAAAGAGAGTGCGTCGTGTAGTTGCACTTTCTCTATATTATCACAATATATCTGTAGACCATTTCACTTGTGTACTTTTATTATCTATGATCAACATATGCCCTCAGTGAGATACCTCATTGTAGTTAAGCTATGGTGGTGAAAATCTATGATCAAGATACCTCATTGTAGTTAAGCTATGGTGGTGAAAATAAAAGTATCTTGTAGCGTTGTCAACAAGTTCAGTAATAATCCATACCACCAATTACCAATGGCTTACCTAAAACAGGTTCCAATAGGTATTTGATTTACTGACACATGATATTCTAAGTTTACTTGTCCAAACAAGCACTATATACTGCTGCATTTTTACATAGCATTAGCTTAAACACGAATAATGACTTGAAAATTAGGACAAAGAGGTAGTGGGCAAGAGAATCAGGACAAAAGGATGGAACTCTTCCACTGAATGTCTTTGCATAACAAGTATGAAGTACACAGTTCACATCTTTCATCCACAAAATCCTACACTCGCAGTATTACATAGAGATTCAGAACTGAATTTGCAATTTTGTAAATACGATTCGCACCCTGCATACAGAACTGCTGCACAGTAGTGTAGCAAGACACGCAATCAGCGTACACAGTCTACTCCTGGTGATAACTCCACACTCAGATAGCCTCTAGTCAATTTAACATTACCACAACCCCGATTTACACAAATTCATAAAGGGTTATGGTAAGTTTCATCCCGATGTTTTCTTTAGCAACCATCATCCAATTTCCTGGCCATTGTATTTGCTTTCAGATCAATGCACGGGCCCCCTGAATTCGAGGTGGGTTGATCCTACGGATGTATATTTTGATCGTACGGTCCAAAGTTTGAATGTTTTTTGGGACAAAAACATCCGGATGATGCCTATACACTCCCATTCATAAATCGTAGGATCGCCCATCCCAATCTATACCCAAAATTTGAAATGACCTTGTCACATTTTAGACTGCATCCATTTTGAAATATATTGTGCGAGAATGTGGGTCAGTATCTAACTTTAGAGCATTTCGTTCTAACCTAGCTACATATGAGATACTAGGGAGGGTCGCGCGCTACGCTGCGCTGTATAGCATGAGACAACCAATAGACATTAAGATGGATAAAACTTGACTATGTACACTTATCCATAATGAAAATGGTAAAAGCAGTATGCGTATTAATTAGACAACAAGTGCGGAATAAGTATAGCTATATCAACAAAAATCGACATGCATATCTTATATTGTTGGTTGATGTCTGAAAATCGGTCCAAACAGAGGGAGTCAGATGCACATTACTTCTTGGTCCACCATTTCTCCATAAGAACTGCCACAAGTGTAATAAGAAAGACTGAGGATAGAGTAGACATAAGCAAAGTAGGGTGTGTTGGTACAATATTTCCAAGGAAATAGGAAAGGTAAAGAGTCATATGTATATATGAATGAACAACTAATTCAAATATGCATGTGTGATGCAATTCATAACTACATAGTTTCAATATGTACACTCTTTTTTAGAACATCTTTTTCAGAACATGAAGAGTTTCAATGGGCTTTCAGCTAATATATATGCTTCTAAGCTTCTTTCAGTTTTGTGAATCTCACACAAAACAACAAAGTGGTGAACCAACTTTCATGTACTCCTAAAATAAATTTATAAACAATGGATCTGATCTAAGCTTTGTCTATACACATAAAAACAACCAAGTTTCTGGTCCCTTTACATAGCCAATCTGTACCTGAACCTAGAAGAAAACCATCCATATTTCATCCATTTTTGCATATGATAATTTATCTTGCTAGAATATAGTTACCTCTGAAGCTAGAGTTAGAAGGGCAGAGAACTTCATTAGCAACAAAGACAGCAAAGATGAAACTTTCAGCTTGTATATCCAATAGTAGATATATAAAGTAGTGGCAGAGCTTTACTTTACCTTCGTAATTTGTATCCTTTCAATGAGTCGGCAGCCCTTTCACAGGCCATTTTCAAAATTCTGTCTCAACTAAACCAATCAGCGTGCATGCTCTCAAGAGCACATCATCACGCCATTCAAAGGAATGAACACATGAAAGGGACATCCGAGTACATACCATCTGGCATCTACCTGATGCAGTGGTCTCCAATGTCCATATACATTGTCCAAAGAAGAAGCACCCTACAGAAATGTGATCAGACGTGAGTTAATACACCTAACAGATGGACACCTTGTCTGGAGGTCGAGAAGACATGCACCTATCTGAAGTGTTGGTACCCGGTGAGGGCAGCAAAATGTGGTTATGAGTGAATCCGGAGAGGAGAAGCCAAGACACGGAGGAATCTTAGGCGGACACATACTCAGATTATGTTGCATCAAGATGCATCAGGAAGACATGCGGGTCAGCGATGCACCTTCCTCTGGCCATCTGGTGGCTAGATTTAAACCGTGCCATCTGAATTGTGTCAAGAAGTCAAATACTTCAGAGATCACATACGATAGATCAAATCAACAATTATGTAATAGACACACCACTAAACTTAACCAAGATCAGTGACTAAGGGCACACCTTGCTGTTCGTAAACAGGAGTTTCTCCAACACAAGATGATCTGCCCACTACTATAGACTGACTTGTGACCACATCAGCCAAAGAATAGCATCAGAGTAGCACCAGCCCAAAAAAAGAGAGCAAAACTGAGCCAATAGCTAATATGGAACTATTATGATTGAGAAAACTATTTCATGAGAATTATAAGAATCTCTGAAAGAAGGTGTGGGCATTTATTCTTTATTTGTTATCAATTTATTACACTATCACATTTTATAACAACCCTTAATATGATATTCACTTTCATGTTTGTTAGTTGTCTCTCATCTCAGGAGCAAGCACACAATAGCACCCCATGTTTGAATGATAATCCCAATATGAAGAGAGCAAAGAAGTATCATAGCCAGTCTGCACAAGAAGCCTGTTTAGTTATTGACACATGGAAAGGTAATGATCAATGACAGTGTGGCCACCGATACTTCATGTTTGCATAATTTGATTAAAATTATTTAGTTGTTATCTGTTTTAATATGACCCTGCCTTCAGGGTGCATCTACAATGGCAAAGTTCACTGGTTGTCTAAGGGGGAAAAAAGAAGCAATGCATATACATATTAGCTATCTTATGTCTGGATCAACAAACACAATCCCAGAAGAAAAAGAGATTAATCAATAAATATTAGCTGTCTTATGTCTGCGCAAAATCGTGCTGATCCCCGTGGCAAAACCCCAGCTAGATCCGTGAAGAGAAGGGAAAAATTGAAGAGAAAGAGAGGAGAAGAGAGAACGGTACCAGGGATAGGGAGATGAACGACAGCACCGTCCACTGCATCAGCAACTTCCTACAGGCAACGAAGCGCAAAGACTTAACAACGCATCAACACACACAATTCTACACACCACGAGCAGTACAAGCTAGTCAAGCGGGTGCCTACGATTCCGGGGACTAGAAGCCACGGGAGGAGCGGAGGGTGACGACGTCGAGGATGAGGGCATGGAGGCGGCTCTGGCACGCGGAGAGGGGTGCGTAGTCGAGGCCTCAGTAGGCGAGGTCATTGTCGGAGGTGTTGCGGTACCAGTCGGAGGAGGGGAGGCGGAGGGTGAGCTCCATCTGGTGCCGCTGCGCCTCGTAGTCGCTGAACTTGGGGATTTGATCCTTTGCCCGAGGTTGATTAGCTTTTGATCATTCGCCTAGAGTGAATGTGCCTTTGATCATTTGCTCTATAATATCTTACTGACATGTGATTCTAGGGCCCGTATGTCAGTGAGACATTATAGGAAAAATGATCAAAGGCTCATCAAATTTGGACAAATGGTTAAAGGCTGATCAATTTTAGGGCAAATCAGCAAAATTTCCATGAACTTAGGCGTCGTGCCCTAGCCAAAGTAAGGGCCTACGAAGAGTAGCCTGCGGACGAGGAGGGCCGTGAGGAAGATGAGGAGGGCGATGGCGAGGGGTGGCGCCGGAGGGTGCCATGGGAGGCGAGCGGCGGTGGGTGGATCTAGGATGGGGGCCTGGGGCTTCTTCGGCTTTGCCATTGGCGGCTTTTGCTTCCAGTGGTTCTTGGAGTTGGTTTAACTTCGGTGTCCCTCGACACGGATCTAGCTGGAAATCACGACGGCACAGGACGGCGTGGGTGTGAGGGGGAGCGACGGTGGCAGCAAGTTTGGCGGCCGGGGGCCCGGGGCAAGTGGGCGCGGAGACACCGATGACGGCACGGGGAGCCACGGGGAGGTGAACCCGTCGACGCAGAGGAGGCTTTTCAGTGGGGAAAATTACAACAGTGGACTCTCAATTCGAGCGCCTCAGCCAAATTAACATTAATTTGGGTTCTGTGTGACGAAATAACACTGCGCGCTCGAATTTCATCAACCCATGACATTTTGGCCATTTTCCCCATTATGTTGATTTTCTTGCCCATTTCGTGTGTGGCGTGATGAAAATACCCTTGTGTCCTGTGTCTGGCTGAGATAGGTTTATATTTCCCCATGGGACGACTAGCCGGACCAAACACACCGAACTTGAGTCCAAGCCAAATTGCATTAGGGTTTGACGGCGGCGACGGCAACGGCATCGCCCGCTGCCATGATGGCGAGGGCTTCGCTTGGGAGCCTAACCGCGACGGCGATGGCTTCGCGCGGGAACCCGAACGTGGAGGCATCGCGTGGGACCGCAGCCGCGACGGCATCGCCCGGGACCGCGACGGCTTCACTAGGGAGATCTGGGCTAGGGTTCGTCCACAGCGACGGCGGCGCAATGATCCCCAACGACATTCCTCCTAGGTAAGGTCCCAGTCCTTTGCCTCCTGTCGATTCTAGGGTTCAGTACTGGGTATTTGAGGATTCGTGTTCCCCTTTGGTGTTGTTATGGTTGCTTGGTTGCATTGGCTCAATGCCGAATCGATGTTGGAGTTTCGTTACTGAGGATTATAGCTAGATATGTCTAAAGAAAAAAAAGAATGGAACTATGCAAACCATTTTCCCTTTTCTTTTAGGCTGAAACCTAAGAGATACTTTTTTGGTTTGCTTCTGTTTTGTGTGTTGGTAGGATTGATCCCGATGCAACGATTAGTGTTTGTGGTACTAACTCAAGGTCGAGCGAGGTAGTTACGAACGTTGGGGCAGAGGAAGGTAATGGTGAAGGAGGATCCAATGGTTAAGGAGGTTCAAGCAGCTAGCAAGGAAGTGTGCCTATTGGAGAAGCTTTTTCTTCGTTGCTATTTGATTGGGCTAGGTTTTGCACAGTTGATATTCCAGAAGATCAGTTAGGTTCTTCATTGGCAGTGATTGGGGAAGATGACATTTATGAGTTGATGGGGATCCAAGATGAGGTGGATAGATCTGCTCCATTTGAGGCTACCATGGATGCTTCTTTGGATGATGGGGATGTGCATTGCACCAATAATGTTGGTCCTGCAGCTGGTGATGTGGACAATGAAACTGATGAGGATGCAATTGAGGATGTCATAGATGGCGAGGCATCTGTTGAATATGACAAAGAGGATCCTCCAATGGTAGAAGGGAGAACATATGTTAGTATGTCTGTGTTTAGGATGGCTTTGAGGCAGCATGCAATTGCGAAACAATTTGTGGTGAAAACTGAGAAGGCCAAGTCAGATAGGTTCAGGGGTTACTGTCAGGTAGAGGGTTGTCCCTGGGCTATTGTAGCAAGGTTGATGCATGATGGGAAGTCTGTGAGGGTATAAACTCTAGTCTTGGGAGTTTTTTTACTTTGAATCAAACATTGTCAGTTCAATGTTACTCATCTATGTGTTTTGTTCATGCAGGTCACAGTGAATAAATTTGAACACTTGTATGCATCAACTAGGATATTGTAGACTAGGATGGCTTCATATAAATGGATAGCAGAGAAAGCAGTCCCAATTTTGAAGGAACATCCAAATATGGGAGCCTCTGGACTGAAATCTGAGCTAGAGAGTAAGTACAATGTAACCCTAGGCTATGGTACAATTTGTCTTGGTAGGCAAAAAGCCCTTGATTTGATTTTTGGTTCATGGGATCATAGCTTTGAGATGATTTATAGGTTTAAGGCAGAGGTAGAGCTTAGAAGCCATGGAGGTGTAGTAGAAATAGATGTAAAGTGCAATGGAGATGATGCGTACTTCCATAGATTCTTCTGTTGTTTTAAGGCCAACATAGATGGGTTTTTGAATGGCTGTAGGCCTTATGTTAGTGTAGACTCAAGTGCCCTTAATGGCAGATGGAATGGCCATCTATTTTCAGCAACAGCTCTAGATGGCCATAACTGGATGTTTCCACTAGCATTTGGCTTTTATGATGGAGAAACCACATCTAACTGGACTTGGTTCATGGAGCAGTTGAAGAAAGCCATAGGAAGTCCACCCAACTTAGCAATAAGCTTAGATGCTTGCAAGGGTTTGGAGGTTGCAGTTAAGCATGTCTATCCTTAGGCACAACATAGAGAGTGTTTTAGACACCTGATGGACAACTTCCTGAAAAAATTCCAAGGCCCAATATATGGAAATATGTATCCTGCAGCTAGGTCTTTTAGAGCTGATAGGTTTGACCATTACATGGGCAAGATACAAGAAGCCTGCCCTGATGTAGCCTCATGGTTATCTAGGTATCACAATATGTTATGGATGAGAAGCAAGTTTTCAAAGGAAATCAAGTGTGATTATCACAAACAACCTGGCTGAGTCATGGAACAACTGGGTGAAGGAATTAAAAGACCTTCCAGTTAGTGAGCTGGCTAACACTATTAGATCCAAGACTATGAAGCTATATGATAAGAGGAGGAGGTTAGGAGAAAAACTTGTAGGGGTAATGCTCCCTGCTGTAGTTCATGAACTAAATGCTATGACAAGGTCCCTAGACAAATTGAAAGTCACCCCTGGTGGTAAGTACATAGCAGAAGTCAGTGAGACCAATGAGGAACTTGAGGTTCTGAGGCATGTTGTGCATCTTCAGAAGCATGAATGCACATGCAGGAGCTTGACCAAACGGGTGAGGAGTGGACATTGGGGTCCTAGCAACATTAGGGACTACGAGCCTGCTGGGCTGCTGCTAAAAAGTACGCGGCCTAGAGCTGCTAGCACCACGCTGATATTGGAACATCATCTTCCTTTTCCTTGACTCGAACAACTGACGCTGAGCATCTTCCTGAATTAAAGCCTTATTGACCATATGCTGGAAGGAAGGGAAGTCATTGGATACTAGCTGAACCTTGAGATTAGGGTCAAGACCCTCCATAAAACGCCATATCTTAGCCTCATCAGTGGCAACATCTGCAGTAGCGTAGCGTGACAATTGAGTGAAGCGGTTCAGGTATTCCGACACAGATAAGTTCCCTTGCTGCAACTTGTGAAACTCCCGCCTCTTCATCTCCATAATCCCCTTAGGAATATGGGTAGCCCGAAAAGCTTCGGTAAACTCATTCCAAGCGATGTTCTGAGCATCTTCGTGAGCGGCGCAATAATTTTCCCACCAACTAGCTGCCGTACCTTTGAGTTGGTGCGAAACAAACCGCACACTCTCTACTTCATTACATTGGGCTAAGTAAAGTTTCCTTTCAACTTCTTTAAGCCGGTCGTCAGCTTCCAGAGGATCAATTGATCCCGCAAACGTGGGAGGCCTAGTCCTCATAAACTCCCCAAACTTGGATTGGGGTGGCTCAACTGCGGCCTGAGCCGGGGGTGCTTGCGGCGGATTGAGAGCATTCTGTGCCAACGCTTGCAAGAGTTAAAGCTGCATCGCCATCATCTGCTCCAGATTTGGCGGCTGATTCGGGGGTGGAGGTGGTACTGGCTCTTGTTGTGCCGAAGGTGGCGGCACTTGACCATCAACTGGAGGTGGCTGCTGTGGTTCCATTGGTCCTTCCTCCTGGAACTGAACTCCTCCCTGACCACGACCACGGCCTCTTCCTCTTCCTCTTCCTCTGCCACAACCTCTGCCTGGGTTCTCCATCTGAAACAAGGACGAACAACGCACAAGGAAAGAGGGAAAAGCAAAGATAAGAAACAGGGGACTAAACAACATCCACAAAGACAAAGGCACACACCAGAAAGAAAACCAACAAAACTCTTTATTCAAATCAAAATAGTTTGATAAAGCTGGCTGGATCACAAATGCACAATGCACGATACAGACCACCACAAGCATTTATTCATCGTGCTAGCGAAACAAAAAGGGGCTCCCCAGACTAAAACAACTAGCTACTCCCACTGCTCTCCTCGAAGACACGCGGGGATGGATCTTCCTCACTCCTGCTGCGAGAAGGGGTAGCCGCTGAAGAAGGTCCTGGCTCTCCAGGGCCAGCCAAAAATCCCAGGGAGATCCCCAAGGACGGCTCGCGATGCACAGACTTGCGCGCGGTCACACGTAGCTTCGGGCCTCTACGACGCTTGGCTTGCGGGGCGTCGGGAGTCAAACCCCGAGGTGGAAGCTCCTCTCCAACGGGGGCGGGTGGTGATGCTACCGGCAGTGCCTCCTGCACAGGGGCCAGTAGGAGAAGTGGAACTGCGGCCATGCGAGCATTCTTGTAGGACCGAGTAGGCAACTAGAGGGGGGGTGAATAGATGCCGAATAAAATTCAACTATTTCTTTTGGAAAATTAAAGACCCCCTAAATAGCGGAAGAATATCTAATATCGTAGAGATCAAAACCCTAGATTAATTAGCGAGACAAGTCAAATAAAAATCAAAACTAGTTCTATCAAAAATCGAACAAACCTTCTAATCAAGAATCAAAGCGAAAAAATAAGAGAATATTGCAGAAACTTATCTTTTTATTCCAAAACCATCTTCAACAAGATGACACCAAAAATCTTCTAATCTTCAATGATTAGAAAACCCTAAACAAAATAAAGAGAGCACAAAAGCTTTTCTTTGTTGTAGGCACCTTTTGCTTCTTGCCCTATTGCATTGGATGAGTTCTAAGCCCCTAGAACCCCCTATTTAAAGGGCTCCATAGCAGCCGATTCCTTCTTGTATACAGATCAATCAAGCCGTCTCCAAATTTGGTTCGGACATCACGCACGGCAGCCAGCCTCCATCGGATTTGCTCATGCCGACTCAAACACATACACAGTGTGCAGCACACTACGCACACCACGCATGCACACATATGCCGTATGCACACACGCACACACGCACTCATGCAGCACACACACTGCACATGCACACACTCACGCCATGCACACACACACACTAGCATGCACACACACATGCATGCATTAAATGCATTCACACACACATACATGCACACACATGCATGTATACTCACACACTCACATGCATGCACACACACATGCACGTACACACACACACTTGCATGCATGCACACACATATGCACACACACACTCTAAAAATCGTATACACGCGTACGGCTTCCTGCCACTACGCTGCAACGATCTCGATCTCACGTGCACCGTTCTCTAGTCCGAAACATCTCGCATGACACCCTCGACCCTCACGACCTCAGTTCCTCCCTGAACCTAGTCTCGATCCCTCACCGACCACGTTCGACCTCAAGCAACACCTGCACGTGAACAAAAAACACAAAAACAATTTCCGAGCCCAAGTCCGCGACTTGACTCAAGTTAATCCATACAACCACTAAATAATCAAACCACTTTCAAATCTTATCAAATAATCAAATCAATTTCAACTCTTTTCAAATACTCATCATCAAAAACAATTGGATCAAAAACAATGATCCTTCAATCTCCCCCTTGATGAGTAATTTGACAAAACACAATAAGATTTGACAAGAGTATAGAAAAAAAAAATTAGAGATTGAGACCCAAAAGATTCCAAGACCAAGTAAAGACCAAGTAAATCCAAATTCTCAAACAGTTTGAAATTCTCCTCTCTTTTTATTTTTCTTTTTCTTGACTTTTGCTCTCCCCCTTTTTTTGACAAAATAGTCATCAAGATCTCAAAACTCCCCCTTAATGAATGCAGAATCTCAAGCTTTGAAGTATATTCAAGGTATATAATCAAAGTAAAGCATTTGGAGAGTTTTTACGAGAGTTTTCACATTTTGTATCAATTTATCCAATGAGAAAGCAAATTGTGAGAATATGGAGGCTCTAACACATAGAATAGTTGTTGCATAAGCACATTAGAGCAAACAAGTAAAATGTCATAAACTGATTTTGCCAAAGCTAAAAAGAAATCTATCATGAGCAAAGAGAGACTTTCAAATTCACTAATGTTTGTCTCAAGCCTTTTCAAAAATTTGAATTTCCTTTTTCTCTTTTAGCAAGTTTGACAATTTTGCTTTGTGATCAACAGGATGACAAGTAATCGCACACTAGCCCATACTTGTGTATGAGTAGGTAGTTCTTTCTTGTATCTTTCTCGCTTTAAATTGGCAAGTGGCTTCACATTGTTCTGAACTTTTGTTTAGACAAGTAGCCTTTTCTTGCATCTTTTGAATTTAAATCCCTGGCAAGGAAGCTGCACATTGTACTAAACTTGTGTTTAGCCAAGTAGCTTTTGCTTGCATCTTTTTCAACTTGCTTTTATCATTTAAAACACTGATTTTGCTTGAGACTCATAATGATCATTTGAAGTCCAACAAAAGCTCACACATAGTTTCTAATCAGCTCTAGCCTTTCAACAGATGACAAGAAACTTTTAAGCCTATTTCACAAATGCAATACCATAATGAACAAGAGCCAAAATATTCTCGAAAAGCATCTCAAATTGAATTATTTTAGTCTTTTAGTCTTTTAGTGAGAAGTGAAGCAATGTAGCATTAATTTGACTATATACACAAGAATAGTCAACAAAGCTTTGTACTACATGATGTAATGAAAGCAGGGAGTTTTCTTTAAGTGTAACGACAAAATAGCTCCTTGTAGTAACCAAAGTCAAGTAACACAAATGAAAGAGTTAAAATCAAGACTCCTCAAATCAACCCATGGGGATGAATGATCCCAAGTTCGGCGTAAGAAAGCAAAGCGAGAAGAATCAAGCGGCTTAGTGAAAATATCAGCAATTTAAGCATCCGAATCAACAAATTTCAGTTCAATAGCTCCTTTTTCAACATGATCTCTAAGAAAATGATATCGAACATCAATGTGTTTAGTCCTTGAATGTTGAACAGGATTTTTAGCGATGTGAATTGCACTAGTATTATCACAAAGAAGTGGAACACTACTAAAGTTAATGCCGTAATCTTTAAGAGTTGAAGTGATCCAAAGAATTTGTGAACAACAACTAGCGGCCGCAACGTATTCACTTCAAAGTAGATTGAGCAATCGAGGACTGCTTTCTTAGAAGACCAAGAAACAAGTGAAGTGCCAAGAAAATGACATGTGCCAAGTACTCTTTCTATCTAATCTACACCCCGCAAAATCAGCATCGAATATCCTAGGAGTGTAAGCGAAGAAGAACAAGAATACCAAATGCCAAATTCGAAGTGGAGCGAAGATACCTGAAAATTCTTTTAATTGCTTGTCGATGTGATTCTCGAGGAGAGGCTTGAAATCGAGCGCACAAACATACCGCAAAATGTATGTCAGCCTCGGCGATCAAATCTGAAGTGATCCAATCATGCTTCGTATTCTTTTGGTCCATCTCGACACCATTCTCGTCAAGATCCAAAATTGTTGTTGTGCTCATTGGAGTAGATATCGACTTTCCTTCTCCCATGTCGAATTTCTTTAGTAGCTCCTTTGTATACTTGGATTGGTGCAAGAAGATCCCTTCTTTCGCTTGCTTGATTTGAAATCCAAGGAAGTATGTCAACTCTCCCATCATACTCATCTCGAATTCCCTGGACATCAGCTCGGAAAAGCGCAACACAAGAGAGTGGGAGGATCCTCCAAAGATAATATCATCCACATAAATTTGCACCACAAGGAATTGATCATTTGAATTTTGAGTAAACAGAGTTTTATCAACTTTTCCCATCTCAAAATTATGTTGAAGCAAGAAGCCTTTTAATCTATCATACCATGCACGAGGAGCTTGTTTTAATCCATAAAGAGCTTTTGATAAACGATACACATAATTAGGAAATTTTTCATTTTCAAAACCAGGGGGTTGTTTCACAAAAACTTCTTCTTCTATAAAACCGTTTAGAAAAGCACTTTTCACATCCATTTGAAATAACTTAAAACCTTTTGAAGCTGCAAAAGCCAAGAGGATGCGAATAGCTTCTAAACGAGCAACAGGAGCAAATGTTTCATCAAAATCAATTCCTTCAAGTTGAGAATAACCTTGAGCTACAAGTCTAGCTTTGTTTCTAACAATTATTCCATCTTCATTTAACTTGTTCTTAAAAACCCATTTTGTTCCAATAATGTTTTGATTTTTAGGAGGTTCCACTAAAGACCAAACTTTATTCCTTTCAAAGTTTTCTAATTCTTCATGCATCGCATCTACCCAAGAACTATCAGTTAAAGCATGAGTAATGTTCTTAGGTTCAAAATTTGCAACAAAAGCAGAATGCATGCATAAAAGAGTTTGAGATGAATTAGAACGTGTCACCCTTTCATGAAGACTTCCAATAATTTGTTCAGGAGGATGGTTCTTCAAAACAAAGAAGGGGAGGTCCAGTTGTTTCACTGCCGTGGGAGGTGTAGGAGAATCTGAAGTAGTAGTCACATCAATTTGTTCAGAACATCTTCCCGCTCTGTAGGTATGAGCTCATCATCATCATTATCTTCATCATTTTCTTGAATCTTTTATCCAAAAAGATTGGCTCTAAATCTTCTCGTGAACCTGAAATGCTCGGGTCTAGCTCTGTGGCTAGCCTCATCAAAAGTAACATCGCATGTCTCCAACAATTTGTTAGTCGATAAATCAAGTACACGATATCCACGAGAGTGCAACGAATAGCCAAGGAAAATACCATCTGCATACTACGAGCTTGAATTTATCAAGATTTCCATTTTTAAGAATAAAGCATTTGCAACCAAACACTCGTAAGTGAGAAACAGATGGTTTACGATCAAATCTCAGTTCATAAGATGTTTTACCAAGTAAAGCTCTGAGATAGACCCTATTTGATATATAGCAAGCGTAAGAAATTGCCTCAAATTTCAAAATTTTCTTGAAGTGTTGTATTCATCTAGCATAGTTCTAGCCATTTGAATCAAAGTTCTATTTTTCCTTTCTACAACACCATTCTCGTGAGGGAGAATATGGCGAAGAAAATTGATGTTCAATCCCATTAGTTTCACAAAAAGATTTAAACAATGCATTTTTGAATTCTGTACCATTATCTGTTCTTATGGCTTTCAATGAGTTAGGCAATTCATTTATCAATCTCTTAATGAAGACATGAAAGAGTCCAAAAATCTCATCTTTTGAAGACAGAAAATGCACCCAAGAGTATCTCGAATAATCATCAACTATTACTAGAAAGTACCACTTACCTCCGGCCGATTGTACTCGAGATGGTCCAACTGTATCCATGTGAAGAAGTTGGCCAGGGGCCAGTGGTCATTACAAGAGAGACAGGAGCATGAGGGGCTCCAACCATCTTACTATGTCGACAGGAAGCACAAACAATGTCTTTGCAAGATTTTAATTTTGGCAAGCCACGAATTAAGTCTAGACCACTCAATCTAGATAACAGATCAAAGCCCATGTGACCTAACCGACGATGCCAAAAATTGAGATTTCTAGATTCTGAAGCAACAAAACAATGTGAACTTGAAGCATTGCTAAAATTTGCTATGAAAATTTTTCCAAGTCTAGATATCTCAAGAGTCAAGTTTCCAGAAGCATCGAGTACTCTACATGCATTTGGTTTAAAACTCACTTCAAAGTTTTCATCCAACAATTGAGATCTGAGATAGAAGGTTGAATTTCAGTTTAGACACCAAAGAGACATTCTTTAAAGTAAAGTGATCATTCACCTTCACAAGGTACCTTTTGCAATGACGCTGGCCCAAAGAGTAGCATCTCCAAAAGTGATCGTTTCGTTCCCAGATGCTTTTGTTAGGAGGAGAACCAACTTGGGTTGCTGTCATGTGTTGACAAAGCATCTGAATCAACAACCCAGATGTTCTCCTTCCCTTCTCGTACCACCTACATGTTATGAATGAAGATGTTGAGGATTCATTGTGGGGTTAGAGAAATATGATTTAGGTATCCACCTTTGAATCACTTTCGACGAGGAGGTGATCGTACAAAAGCTTGTGAATGCAAAGTAAATGAATTTCTGTATTTTGTTTGCTTTCACTAGCGGAACATGTGGAGAAATGATACGTGTTTGTCTAAAGTTAGACTTAGCCTTTGAATTTTCCTTTCTCTGTTGTTTGGCTAGTCTAAAACAAAAATTCATCAAATGACCATCTTTTCCACAATGAGTGCAATTGTACTTAACAAATGGTTTGTCTTTAGAAGCGAAGCAACATTTGCATTCATCATAGTAGAAGATAAAATTCCAGCAGATTTGAAGACAGCTTTTCGTGTTCTTTGACAATTTCAAACTTTCCACTTTCAAGAGTTTTAACAATAGTAGGAGCATATGATTTGTGATGAGCATAAGGATCAAAACCTAAACCTTTGTGATGAGTGCCGACTCTTGATTGATCCAAAATCATATTTAGATTTTTCTTTCCTTTAGTAAACGTTCTAAAGACTTTTCCAAGTAATCAATTTTTCGAGAGAGTGTTAAACAATTATTACAGGAAACATCTACTTTTTCTTTTTGCTTGCGACAAGTTGAGCATGAAAGAACTTCATGTGTAAGCAAATCATTAAACAATTGAGTAATCTTAGCATCTGCATCATGCAACTTCAATTCTAGTATGGGACATTTAGAACAAGAAGTTTGACCATGTAAACCATCAGTAGAGCAACCAACATTTTTCACAAGTTTTTCATTTTTGGCATAAACTTGTTCTAGTTTAATCATATGTTCCTCTTTTAGAGATTTAATTTCAAATTTGAGATCTAAGCAAGAATCACATGTCTTTTCAGAATTTGAATTTCTAAGATCAAAGTTTTCAGTTTTCAAAGATGGATAGATCTTTCTCTAAGTTTTTATTTTTGAGTGAAGATTTTCTTAAAGATTTTCTCAATATGACTAAAACTTCACAAAGCTCATCATACGAAGGTATTACCTCATCACCGTCATTGGAGGTGCTATCGTTGTCACTAGAATCACTAGTGTTCCTTTCGCCATGAAGCACTACCGGTGAAATCTTTCTCGCTCAACCGCTTGCTTCGCTTCCTTCTCATCGTCAGTTGAATCATCAATGTCGCTTAAGTCTAAGCGACCAATTGCCGAAGACTTTGTTGAGCATCTTCTTTGTCCGTTGCTTATTTTTGTCCTTGCTCTCTTTTGGCGGAAGGACTTGGAGGAGTTGCTTTGCTCCTTCTCCTCTTTATCTTTGTTCTTGAAACAGCTTAGCACGGATGTGCCCGGCCTTGCCGCTAGCTTGTAGCAGTGGATGGAGGCTCCTCTTCTCTCCCTTGATCTCATGTAAGTGCATTGACACGCTTGGAAAGAAGAGCAAGTGTATCTTCCGGTATTTGATCTAGCTGTTCATCACTAAGAGCACTCAAAGCAGTAATGGAATATGATGATGAAGAACTAGTAGCATTATCATATGAAGAATTAGCATTAAGAGCCATAGAGTTATCATTGGAAGTTCTTGAAACAATGTCTATCTCAAAAGTCTTGAGACTAGAATATAGTTTATCCAAAGTCATTTCACTCATCTTATGAGCTTCCCTAAAAGCGATCACTTTCATTTGCCGATTTTAAGATCAAGAGATGATAGGAAATGTCTAGCATTTTCAGTCGGTGTACTTTACATCTGACTCTAAGATTGTTTAAGATTACATTAAAGCGAGCAAAACAATCATCTAGAGATTCTCCAGAGTTCATTTCAAATCTAGTGTATTCCTTTTTAAATTGATCTTGCCTAGCTTCTTTTACAGAGTCAGTGCCCTCATGATAATCTTGAAGAGATTTCCAAATTTTATGAGCAGTGAGTAAATGACAGACTATATCGAATTCTTTTCTAGCAAGTCCTTGAAGCAATATGTTTCTAGCTCTATTATTGTTTTCAACATCTTTTTCAAACTCGATTTTATCAATATCATCATTAGAAGGAAGCTCGCATTTAAATTTTTACCTTGCGCCAAATCGCGTTACCTTGAGCTTGAAGATATGCAATCATCCGGATCCGCCAGTTGGGAAGTCTGTGCCATCGAAGATTGGCGGCTTGTTTGAGTATTTCTCTGTTGCCATAACTTACCGTTTACTAATCACCTGTTAAGATGGATTAGTAGAACCTGGCTCTGATACCACTTGTAGGACCGAGTAGGCAACTAGAGGGGGGGTGAATAGATCCCGAATAAAATTCAACTATTTCTTTTGGAAAATTAAAGACCCCCTAAATAGCGGAAGAATATCTAATATCGTAGAGATCAAAACCCTAGATTAATTAGCGAGACAAGTCAAATAAAAATCAAAACTAGTTCTATCAAAAATCGAACAAACCTTCTAATCAAGAATCAAAGCGAAAAAATAAGAGAATATTGCAGAAACTTATCTTTTTATTCCAAAACCATCTTCAACAAGATGACACCAAAAATCTTCTAATCTTCAATGATTAGAAAACCCTAAACAAAATAAAGAGAGCACAAAAGCTTTTCTTTGTTGTAGGCACCTTTTGCTTCTTGCCCTATTGCATTGGATGAGTTCTAAGCCCCTAGAACCCCCTATTTAAAGGGCTCCATAGCAGCCGATTCCTTCTTGTATACAGATCAATCAAGCCGTCTCCAAATTTGGTTCGGACATCACGCACGGCAGCCAGCCTCCATCGGATTTGCTCATGCCGACTCAAACACATACACAGTGTGCAGCACACTACGCACACCACGCATGCACACATATGCCGTATGCACACACGCACACACGCACTCATGCAGCACACACACTCGCACATGCACACACTCACGCCATGCACACACACACACTAGCATGCACACACACATGCATGCATTAAATGCATTCACACACATACATGCACACACATGCATGTATACTCACACACTCACATGCATGCACACACACATGCACGTACACACACACTTGCATGCATGCACACACATATGCACACACACACTCTAAAAATCGTATACACGCGTACGGCTTCCTGCCACTACGCTGCAACGATCTCGATCTCACGTGCACCGTTCTCTAGTCCGAAACATCTCGCATGACACCCTCGACCCTCACGACCTCAGTTCCTCCCTGAACCTAGTCTCGATCCACATCACCGACCACGTTCGACCTCAAGCAACACCTGCACGTGAACAAAAAACACAAAAACAATTTCCGAGCCCAAGTCCGCGACTTGACTCAAGTTAATCCATACAACCACTAAATAATCAAACCACTTTCAAATCTTATCAAATAATCAAATCAATTTCAACTCTTTTCAAATACTCATCATCAAAAACAATTGGATCAAAAACAATGATCCTTCAATTCTTGAGCTGACAGTTCTCCTCCCTTGCTGCAGCCAGTTCCTAGCGCACGTCCTGGAGCTCGCAAGAAATTTGCACATAGGCGTCATCCTGCGCCCAGATGAGGGAACCCATGTGCACCATCGTCGGATCAATCTCCAGCTCCAAACTCCGAAACTGGCTAAGGTACCTCCCAATCTGATGGCGGGGAAAGAGGCGGTATGGGGTGTCGTCTAGCTGAACACGGTATCTCTCGCCCAAGTGGATGATAGCCTCTCTAGCAGCATCCTGAAGCGCATGTGCCAGTATCATCCTTTCCGCAGTGAAGTGGTAGGGGCGATCTTCAGCATTGGAGCTCCTGGCATAGACCAGCAACCTGGCCTGCCACATGTCGTAGCCAATGCTGGGCACGGATGTATAGCGGTATTCCGGGCGATGGGGAAATCCCAACTCTTGGAGCATCAACGACAGCTCCGCACAAAAGCCTCCAGCAATCACAGCAAAAGTGGTGAACGCAGGCATCTACCAATTTTGAAACAAGACAAGATTAGTAACTAGTTTTTAAATAAAAGACAGGTAAGGGAAAGGATGCTAAGAAAGGCAAGATAGAAGCAAAGGAGACTTAAAGTTTCATAAGTATGTTTTTATAAAATATTAGTCCTTAAAGCCTTGCCATTCTAACTAGGTCACGTCCTACAGTCAACCTGGCTCTGATACCACCGCTGTGAGACCCCGGATCGGCTATCCGAAATCTCCTGTGTATTTCTGTACAAGTCCCAGATCAGTAGCTAGTACACACAGTCAACAGTGATGTATCATTGCCGAACAGAACGAAATTGTAACATAAATATAAAGTATTAGCCACATGGCTATTATTACATCATATGGTCACCTGACCAGAGTTCACGGCAGCAGAATAAAAACGACAAGTAGTAAAGCCCAAACAAATCCACAGGCGGCGACTAGGAACGCGCTTAGATGTCCTGGCGATCCTCCTCGAACTCCTCGGTGTAGAATTCACTGTCTTCGTTTGCGTCCTGATAATTTTCTGATGATAATATTTTGTATAGTATATGAGTACAAAAGTACTCAACAAGTCTGGGAAAGTATGCACATGACGGGCTTCCCAAGGAAGGCTTAATATGGTTCATTTGCATAAAGCTAAGTTTCATCAAACCATACTTAATTATAAGTTTTACAAAGCGTATTTTCGCAACTATTTTAATAATTAAATTATTTAATATTTCAGTGAGGGTTCTATCCACCATCACAAGTATAAAGGCTCTAACCGCCACATTTTTTAAAAAAGATCAAGGTTATCCACACATGACTCTATCTGTCATGACATAAAACAGGTTCCATCTACCTGGGTGGCTCATTGCGCCAATTAAACATCCGAGAGGTCTAACCACTCCCGAATCCCAAAACATCATTTATTTTCAAAACCAAAGTCTACCAATATGAAAGCATTCTTCACTTTGCCCTTGACCGTAGGCACGGCTATTCGAATAGTTTCAACTCTGCAGAGGTGTACAGCTTTACCCACAAGACATGGTCATCTCTTGTTGCCATGCAATTAACACACTTCCTTTGGTATGTCGGCAGAGAGACCATGGCAAGGCCTTTACAATGTATACGCCTAACCTGACCCACCCGCTGAGGTTTCACCACTGTTAGGGTTCCCTCTACCCAGTATATAAGCCCCCTCTTGCGCCGTGTGGGAAAAACAACTCGCCTCCATCTGGCGCCCACATTCCACCTACTGGTGAGTCTAAGTTAGGTTTCTACAAATTAGTTAGCCAGGTCGTACCCATTATAGACATGTGGTTGTACGGTTATGCTTAGAATGGACAGTCATAAGCGTCGGTCCTTAATTGACCTGGGGCGGTACTTGCACATTAGAAACTAGTGTTCCATCCGCACCCACCCGACATTCCACTCCGCCCAAGTCCAAATCATTTTTCTTTTTATTTCTATTTTAGAAAAACAGTACCAAAACTTTGTAATAACCCTTAAATTACATTTTAAATCACAACTTTGACATATTCCCACCCATGGGTCATTTTCATCAATTTGTATACTAAGCATTTCTACCGTTCTAACCAACCATTGTCACAATAACATAAGTATGACATAACAATGAGTCCTAGGGTTACAAATAAATAGGGATAGCAATAATCAAGGAGGTGATCACAATTCGGAACAACTAATAATCTACATTTGACATACGATGATAAAAATAGCAATGCATGCGATAAAACATTGTAAAAGCATTTGTAACCGTGGGATCAAAATGCGTCAAGGGACTTGCCTTCGTACGCGGTGGAAGTCTCGAAGTCTTGAAGTCCGTCGGCGGGGTCGGCGGACTCGGCGGGATCCTCGGCTACGCGCAAAACGGTACAACAAATAAATAACAATAAAATAAATAAAATCTAAAAATTATAAAAGTTATAATGGCAAGAAGATCTTGATTTTAGATGAATTTAGGAATTTGAACGGAGCGAATCGGAGTTCGGACGGAAAAGTTATAAGCGTCCGAAGTTCGAAAAATCTGGAAAAAGGAAAACGAAGGAATATTCCCTGGCATCTTTCTTTTTGGCTGATTTTTGGATGGGGTTGGGTTTATGGATGGTGGGCCATCCATGTCATAGGGATGGGGTTCTTCCCCATTGGCCTCCAAGGCCAAGAACAGAGGAGGCCATGGCCTCATAGGGCGCCGGCGAGGAGGCGGGGCGCGGCGGCGGGAAGCCGGCGGCAGCGGGCCGGCGATGGCGGCCACTGGGGCAGTGAAGCGAAGCGGCGGTGCACGGGGAACCCGGCGGCTGCGAGCCGGAGGAGGCGGCGGCGGCTCGGCCTTGGCCAGGGCTGGCGGCAGCGTGGAAGCGTTGCCGGCGATGGCAGCGGGCGGGCGGATGGGCCAAGGCGGCAGGAGGTGGAAGCGGCGCCGGAGAGGCGGCGACGGCGCCGGTTGGTCGGCGGCGAGCCACGCGCGGGGGCGCACGAACAGAGGAATGGGAAAATTTCCAAAAATCCGCAAATTCGCGAAAAATTGAAACACGACTTTGCCAATTAAATGATGGATCATCTAGGGAACATCTAGAGGGGTTCAAGATTGCGAGGAATTGGAGAGTAGCTCACCGGAGACGATGAATTCGGCGAAGAACGACGGTTCGGTCGGCGAGGTTAAAACGCGAAATTCGAAGTCAAATCTTGATGAAACCTAAAATTGATGGAGGAGTTAAGAGCACGGCGTCCATACACACACAATGGATCAAGCGGAGTTGAATTTGACTCACCGGAACCCAAGCTACCGCGGCAAAACGAAGAACGGTGTTCTTCGTCGGTTTTCGCTATCTTCCGGACGAACGAGTTGGAGGTGCCAAGGGAGGATGCTAGCACTGGAAAGAGGACTCCACCACGAAAGTATGGGAAGTGGAAGCACGCAATTTGGTGAAGAAACGGCCGAGTTATGAACGTTAATGCGATTTTCGGATTTTGGTTAATGGAGCCGTTTCCGGCGAGATTTGGGGCGAATGACAACTAGGAATTCCCCTTGACGATACCTTTCCAACGGACCCGTGCTTGCTTGATTTGGAGCATTTAGAAGGGAGTTATGGAGGATTGATTGGGAGAAGCCATGAATGGAGCTTGCTGTTGATTTCCTGGAAACGTTTCCATAGTATGGAGAAGGAGTAACAGTAGCTGCCACGTGGCACATCCCGATTGACCGGAGTTAAGTGAAAGGTTACGCGCGAGAGAAAATTTAGTAAAAATGGGCTAAAAATCCCAGAAAAATTCCTAGAGCTATTAGGGAATATTTGAAACCCAATAAAATTGGTTTCACGGAATTCGGATGAAGTTTGGAATTTAGACTATTCCGGGCCGAATAACGGTAATTTAACGAAAGACCGCGAGCGATAAAATACCAGAGGGTCTCCAAAAATCTTGGAAAAATTCTCAAAATGTTTTTGGAATATTTGGAACCTGATGCAATAGGTTTCGGGATTTTTGGAGCATTTTCGAACTTGGGTGGAATTTCGGGTGCGGACTGGAATTCGGAAATTCGATTTTTCGGACGATGGAGGATTGAACTCCAAATTCGAACGGATAAGGATGCCAGGTTAATTAGAACACCAAGGAAGACCCAAATTTTGAATTTAGTTTAATTTAAATTAGGTTTTTACAGAAGGCCGAAATTGGGGATGTTACAACGATCACCAAGAACAACAACTTTTTGTGACCTAATTCCTCCCTTACTGACCAAGCAGACATCGACAAGTTTATCTGATATATACCAAGAACCGATAAAACGAGCTTTCTTCTTCAATGGAAGACACACCTATTGCATAAACAAAACTATTTAGAAGATGCCGGAGGTGTTACAATCTTCCGAAGGTTCTTTACCTCCTGGCAGGTTTCCATCGACAGCTTGCGGTCACGAAATGAAAAGCATATCACTATTGGAATGGCTATCTATTTTCAGCTAACAAAACATAATCATATAGTTCAAAATACTCATTGGCCAGATCACAACGTTGCATCTTGGCCTATCATAAATAAATTCCACAAATCAATGCAGAAAGATGGGTACATTACGCATCTTCGTTTCAAACAAAATTACTTTCTTTTACTAATTGATATTTACTAATGATTATGCTAACTTTTAGCACATCCTGCGGTCTCTACATGCTCAAGTTCATGGAATGTTGGACGGGATCTAAGCTATCTCAGAGGTTTACACAGGTACAACATTGATTTCATTCATGGTAATATGTATAATGTTAAATTTTATATAATTCTTACTATTCATGCAATGCAGGAGGATATAAACAATTTCAGACTGAAATTGGCAGCCACCATAGTGAACTCTCCGCTAAACAAGATTACGAGAACCTTCCTTGAATGCTCGGATCAAAAAAAAGAAAGCATAGAAGAACCTCTCTAACTTTGTAAATGTAATTTAAGGCAAATGTAGCCAACTTTGTGAAAAATATAGAGATTTGCTGCAAAATCCCACTTAGGGATTCTGTGTATTTATTGATCAGTACCAGGTTCAATTATCTGAGTATTTGTTGGTTCAATTATCTGAGTATCTGTAAAAGAGCTCAAATTTGGACTTCCCTTATTCTAATGTGTTTTATTTTCTTTTCTTTAGGCGATAAGAAACAGTTCTCCAATTCTTAATGAATGTTCTTGAATTTTGTTGTGACAACATGATTCGGTGTCAGTATTTTGTTTTCAAAGCATTACTGTAACTGCTAGTGAAATGCGCCAAATGACTGAATGTTCTATGACGAAAGATTATAGCATGATAATGCCTAGAAGTTCAAGTCAGTTTTCTTTGACCATGAAGTTCAAGTCAGTATTCTTTGACCATGAAAGAGTATCTTTCACTTTTAAAAATTACTCACGTTAGAAGAAATACCTCTCCCCCCTCTTTTCCTAACCTCATGGCTTTGGAGTATTCAGAGAGTGGAAGAAACTGAAGCCGTCTTTTGTTTATACTGACACTAAATTGCATTTTGTTGACACTAGATTAGTGCACTATCTGAGGCTTTCACTAGAAAGTTTAATAAGATCTTTTTTATAGCATCTGAGTGATTGTACTGTGGATAACAAATTCGGCGATTAAATAGTCTGGTTTCAATTAACATATAAAATCAGCATGGCATGCCATTGTGCTTGGAACAGACAAAACATGACTTACTATTAATAAGTCATTCCTAAGTTACAATTTGTTTATTTGGGTCTGGATTAGCATGGTTTACTCTTTCTAGAATACAGTTGGTCTTCTGAACATATATTAATATATTAAAATATCTTTTAGTTCTTACGATGGAATTTCTAAATCCTATATAGTACATTTATAAATATTTGGTAAATGATAACTCACCAATCTTGCTTTTGCAGTTGCCATTTTGTAATCGACATGATACTGTTCATCTTGTTCTTTAACAAAATTTCAGGTTAATTTTAATAAGCATTACAGATTATGTTATATGTCCTCATAATTTCTAGATTACTACTCATTTAGATTATGCAGTAGTTGTAACTTGTAACACTATCTTGCACTGTGTTCGGGTATTGGGTTCAAGATCTAGTGTCTTCCTGATCTCAAGCCAGCCTCATATTTTCAGTAAGGGGTACCAAACCAAGTTCAACGAAAAACCTTCATCAGAATTCTATATTGTGTAGACTTAGATTAGGTAAAGTACAAATATTTTAAGGAGACGCAGTCCCCAATCTCATCTGGGATTTGTCCTGTGAGCTTGTTCCCCTTGATATCCCTTGATATCACTGATAACTGGGAGTTTTAGACCTATTAAGCTAGCTCAAAAAAAATTGCAAACAGCAAAAACAAACTAACTTAGGTTGCACCAACCTATTGACCTTTTTATTTTACAGCAACCATGTTAACTCACCATTGAGCAATCACCAATCAAATTAATAGGTATAGATCTCAAAAGTTTTAGTCCTACAAATCGTCCCAACTCCAACCAGCCCTTAGCCAAAGCAATGCCATTCATGCGTCAACTAAAACGATAGTGATCGATTTTGGGCTGCAGGTCTACAGTTAGAAATGTATACAAAGCACTCTTGGGCCTTAAAATTAGGAAGCTTAAATATGTTGCAACATGCCAACAATGAATCAGCCTAACAGCAACCAACATGCAGAAAGGCTACTTCAGAAAAGCTGGAAGTTTCAGAGGTTGAGTAGAACCTGAATAATTGAACTTCAAAAGGCTCCATTATGGAATTCTCTCTAATCCAAACAGCGTATCAGCGACAACCCTATTCTGAAATTCAGGTGTACTAGTCAAATGCACAAAAACATAAGCAGATGCAAAGAAAGAGGAAATATTACTCCTACTCATCAGTAGTTTCAGTACTCACACGAACTGTAGGTTTTTGAGCTCTCTTAGACCATCTCCAACCCATTCCCAGCAATTCATTCCCTTCCCAACCCCTGAAGGGATTCCCTTCCCACTTTCCCTTCCCTTCCCAGCATATGACTCCAACAGCATCCCTTCCTCATTCCCTTCCCTTCCCAAAAGTGTAACTTTTTCTTTCTCACATGGCAACCATCCTTGCACTTCTATATATGATGGGGTTCCTTGCATCTGGTTGCCCACCCCCAAAACACATTGCCTACCTCTCTCAACAGGTTCATGATGTCTGAGAATGATTTGAGTTCTGAGATCTCGTCGTCGTCATCTGATGAGGACGAGGTTTTGCTTCTCATGGCTTTAGCAGCGGAGGAGGAGGCCGAGAAAAACATGGCCCGTCGTAGAGGCTCGGTTCCAGGACATGCGGTTACGAACAGAGGTCACCGGGAGGGAGCGGCTAGGCTCCATGCTGATTACTTCGCGACTTCCCCTGTGTACGGGCACACACTGTTCAGGCGGAGGTGTGTTTTCCTAGCGATATTTTTGCATAAACAATGAAGTATTAGTACTGTGTGTTATTTTCGAAGAATAAATGATTTTGTTCTACGCAGGTTTAGGATGAGCCGGACCCTTTTTGTACGCATAGCCGAAGCTGTCGAAGCACACGACGATTGGTTCAAGCAAAGAAGGGATGCTGTCGGCAAGCTCAGCTTGCACCCTCTACAAAAGATGACTGCAGCAATTCGGCAACTTGCGTACGGTGTCCCTGCCGATGCTGTGGATGAGTACGTGAGGATTGGGGAAAGTACCGCGATTGAAGCTCTGAAGAAGTATGTGAAGGCGGTGGTGGAGGTGTTCGGCGTTCAATATCTCCGTTGTCCCAACGCTGCTGACACGGCGAGACTCCTACAAGTTGGTGAGCTGAGAGGTTTCCCTGGGATGCTTGGTAGCATCGATTGCATGCACTGGACTTGGAAGAACTGCCCGAAAGCATGGCAGGGGGGTTTCACAGGGCATACCCGGAAGCCTTCTATAGTCTTGGAGGCTGTGGCTTCGTACGACCTATGGATATGGCATGCTTTTTTCGGGATGCCCGGTAGTTTGAACGATATTAATGTGCTACATCGTTCTAACATATTTAGCAGGGACAACGATGGTTCTACTCCGGAGGTGAACTACTACGTGAATGGTAACCAATACAACATGGGATACTACCTCGCCGATGGCATATATCCAGAGTGGGCCACTTTCGTGAAGGCCATTCCTGCCCCAATGGGACACAAGAGGATGTACTTCTCGAAGATGCATGCCGCAGCACGTAAGGACGTCGAGAGGGCTTTCGGAGTGCTGCAGGCTAGGTTTGCTATTATACGGGGTCCTGGTCGTTGCTGGAACCAGAGGACACTCTGGTACATAATGACTGCCTGCATCATTTTGCATAACATGGTTATCGAGGATGAAAGGGACGGTCCACCGCAGGAGGAGTATTTTGACTACATGGGTACCCCTGTGTTGACTAGGACGTCAGCCGGAGGGTCAGTTGTGCGCTGCATTGAAGCAACGCAAACGCGTAGAGACCGCGAACAGCACCACCGGTTACAGGCTGACCTCGTCGAACACCTATGGGCCCGGCATGGCGAGTAGTACTACAATGTTACGAAACAAGGGCCATTGTATCGGACTTTCGTATGTATCGTACGTATCTTTATGCAATGCATGCAAGCTTTCAAAGTGTTCTAACACATAATTACTAGCTCCCAAGACAAAATAACAAGGTCCCAACACATAACAATCATAATAACAAGGTCTCAACACATAATAACAAGGCCCCAACACATAATAACTAGCTCCCAACACATAATATCAAGGTCCCAAACACATAACAATCATAATAACAAGGTCCCAACACATAACAATCATAATAACAAGGTCTCAACACATAATATCAAGGTCCCAACACATAACAACAAGGTCCAAACACATAACAATCATAATAACAAGGTCCAAACACATAATAACTAGCATCATAGACGTATTAAGAGGGTCCAAAGACGCAATAACAATCAAGGAAGGTCAGCTGCCATCATCTTCAAAATATCCTCCTGCCGCTTTCAGTAGTACTCACGAGTTGGGCCGGTAAGGTTGTTCAAATCAATGTTCATAATCCTCTCATCCTCCGCCAACTCCTTCAAGTGCAATTGTCGACGCTTGATCTCTACCATAGCTTCTTTGGCTTGCCCGATCCGGTCGAACTGGTCGGAGTACACACCCAATGATGATGCACTGGACGAACTGCCCCTCTTCCTTGCCGCCTTCGCCGCGCCTCCGGCGGTGGGTCTCTTGGACTCGTCGCTGAAGCAAGTGGGTCGAACTGGCCCTCTGGAGTGTTGTTCGACCCGCCCGGACTCGCACCATGTGGTCCTTCACGCACTGTCTTCTGCCTCTTGTTGCCAACGTGCGCAGCCCACTTTGGGTGATCAGCTAGAATCACCCAACAGTGTGGAAAGGCGAAGGCCTTGCCCTCCACGTCCTGGTACATCCTCGCAAAGACTTGCCATCTTTCCATCGAACGGACATGCACAGGAATAAAACACTTCGTTAGATAATATGAGTGCTACCATGTACTAAATAATTATATGTATATGATGCGTACCCTGTCACGCTCGGTGGTACCACTCTGATGCAAACCGTCTATCTGAGAAAGAAACTCGGCATATTTGCATACCGACTCATTGATCAAAGCCCAGTGGTTAACCATTCCCTTCATCGATCTCTCGGTGACATGCTCTTTCTTGTGAGCATTGAAATAATCTGCAATCCGAGCCCAATATGTTTCAGATGATTGGTCCTTGCCCACAATTGGGTCTTGGCTCACATTTAGCCATGCCGACACAAGGACCTCATCCTCATGAACGGTCCATTTCATCCGCTCTGTCTTAGACGTTGCTTTCTTCCCCTTCTTTGATACGGACGGCCTAGGTCGAGGTCCTACCATACAAGGAGCATTGGGTGCATTCAACTGTGTTGCAGGGGGGAGTAGCATCATAGTTGGTGTTGATCGCTGGTTGAGGTGAGGGGGGCCATGAAATCTGCCCGGACTGATCCTCGAGCATTGTTGCGAAGAATGGGTCCATGATTTCCTCCCTGAACATGAAACATATTAGAAAGCAAACATATTTGTAGATGACACAGCTCAGTATAATATTTTTACTATTAATAGCATGGTTGTACAAATCATGTCCATAATGAAACACTGTTCTCCAATTTGATGCTACAGATGCACGGCAACAAAACACATGGTACAGCCTGCATCATTACGGAGACATTACCAATTCTGTTGCCGACAGTTAGCAATACAACACATGACTAAATCACTCATAAACACAATAACAGAATAGTGTTCGGCAATTAGATGCAAAAGACAAACGGCAACTTTGCTCCAGTGTTTGATCGCATCTCCATATACAACATATGCGTAAATCACCAACAGGATTGTATTCGGTACCACATGCAACATAAACATCGAGTCAGCCACCAGGTATGTTGCCTGTTGCCGACAGTAAGCAACACAACAACCGGTCATTTAGCATACCATCTTCATAACACAACACATGACTGCATAACTGAATAACACAATACCACAACATGCGACTTGCTGTTTGGAAACATAACAAAAAGACATAGCAGGTCCAACAATAAGAGAAATGCTAGCTCATGGTTGTCGGCTGTAAAGAAGAGACTGCATATCCGACAATAAGAGAAAAGCTAGCTCATGACAATAACACCTACATAACAGAACAACAGACTCACTGCCATTACGAAGACATCACGACACAGACAACCAAACTGAACATTGACTATAACCAAACTTAAGGTTCGACACAGTACACATTTCATCCTTACTTAGCATACATACCACAAAAGCATAAACCATTCCCTACTTAGCATATGTCAGGTGCCACGATCTATCTGACTCCACCGAGTAGTCGCTATGTCCACCCAAGCTAAGGGTTTCGTCATCCGACTCGTCATTGTCAGGCGAAGCGTCGGCCTCATCCTCTACGTCAGCTGACTCCACCGAGTAGTCGCCACCAGGTAGTTCTCCGAACTCTACTGTGTCCAATGACATTTGCATCAAGCTCTTCGCTACCGCGTCCACTTGTAGCAGTGTCGTGTTCATGTCGATGCCCCAAGTATCATTGCTATCACTGAAGTTCTCCTCGACGACCTTGCGGAGGTCCTCCGCCTTGTCCTCAAGCATCATTCGCAGCTTCGAGATGACCTTCTGTAGCTTCTGCACCTCCATCTATCACCCATACGAATTGAGTGTCATATATACGTGAAATCGTACCGGTTAAGCTCTCGACATCAAGTCGATGGCTGCGCTTATCGCTTAAGCTCTCAACCAGAAATCGTCAGAAAATCGATCTATATGAATTAAGATATATGACACCTTCAACGGTAATAGCTATATAGCTTCAGTTGACAAAAACCATCGAGCTGCCCATGTTGCAAGTATAACCATCGAGCTATAAACTGAACCTGCTTATGCTTCAGTTCAACTTCAGTTATAAACTTCAGTTGAACACGAGCTATAAGCACCAACACAGCTATAAACTTCAGTTGAACATACTAATCAGAATGAACCATAGTCCAAGTAGTATGTTTCAGTTGAACTACTTGGACTATGCTTCAGTCGACAATAACCAGAAATAAGCTGAACGTACTAATCTTCTTTACAACTGAACCTGCTACCACAATTAACACAGTCAATCAGAGTATAGCTCAATTTTTCGTGAACACAGTCAATCGAAACTGCCAACAGAATGCATATAGCTTGGAAAGCGAAGCTTCAGATTCGCATTTCCATGTTCAAATTATTTTCATAGGCCTTAAGATTTGCAATTGCATATGTGTTCTAACAAACTAAACACCAACGAACTCGAGCAAATCGACCATACACGAACTGGAGACCCCGAAACGTTGAACCATACACGTCAATCGTCCCCAAATCGAAACCCTCGAAGCAACATCCGTCTTCTAAACACCACTTCAATCGCTAGCACTGAACGTTTCCCCCCATACTGGTTTCACAGATCCCTCCCCCAAACCGCTAACTTTCGCAATCACCAAAACCAATTTGGGGAATCGGCAATACCTTGGGCTCTCCGACCCGCTGTTCGGCCGTGCCTTGCCGCACGGTGAAGCTGAACGGCAGCGTCGACGGAAACTTGGAAGAACCGCTCCTCCGCGACCTGCTTCTTTCCCGTGGCGCGAGACGGAGTTCGTTCGTCGGCAACGGTTGCGAGCAGTGCGAAGGGAACCAACAGCGCATCCCGCCGCCACGGGATCCTCTCTCCTATCCCAAACGAATCCCTTGCGCGAGGGGAATGGCTTGGAGCACCCCATTCCTTTCCCACGCCCTGTCTTTCCCATGCCGAGGGGAACGGGAGCGGGGACGGGAATGGGTTGGAGATGGTCTTATATCCGGTGAGATCTCCCATCCGAGGTTTAGATTTGACAGGTTCCAGTTTTTTTTCACAGAAAACACTCTCGTTAGAAATAATCTTTTTTGCAGAACAAACATATGATTCTTAATTCCCAAAAATGTGTGCAAGAAAAACAAAACATTCCCCTCAGAAAATCCTTTTCTTTTCTACATATGCTACAGCAAGAAACAAGATTAGAAGAACAAACACTCACAGCAAGGCACGGATAGATCAGTGAAAAAGAACTGATCCAGTGATTTGCACACACCTTCACAGGATGAAGAGCTCTGCTGGCTTGTCGCCGTGGTCGCCGCGGGACTCCCCGTTCGAGACTAGGGAGCCGCCTTTGTCGCCCTTGAGTCGCCCTCCACACGAGCTTGGGACGGAAGAAAAGACAAGGATGACGCGGAGAGGAAGAAGCTGACGGCAAACATCAAGGTTCCGGCCGACGGAACTAGGGCTAGGGGTGGCGGCACCATACCTTGCCGGGAGAAATAGCGACGTAGTTCGTCGCCGTGGTAGACGCCGGCCACCCGAGACTCGCGAGTCGTCGAGGCCCTCGCTGCGCATGCACTGATGGAGTGACGGGCTTTGGGTGGGGGTGAATAGCAATTCAGGACGGTGGCGCCATCTCTCGCCGTGGTCGCCGCCGGACTCCCAAATCTCTCGATTCATCCAGGTCCTCGACGCGCGATGAACTGCGGAGGGACCGAGGGAGGGCTTCGGGTGGGACGAAGAAATGTCGGTGCGGACGAAGAAATTCATTTACGATTTTACCCCTCCACTGCCAAATGTTTTACCATTTTACTTCTCAGCAAATTCTACCACATATACTACACCTAGTAGTATGTTTAGATCTAGATTGTTTTTAGCCTTTGGATTAAAGATAATGAACGGTTTATATTCATTGTTGTGTACCGTAAAAGAGCTCTAATTTTAATGGCTTATATGTGCATAGCTTGCTTGGATTCCTGGAACGAGATATTCTGAAGTTAGACGCCGACCCACCGATGCACGTACACCTAATATTGCAAGCTGGTTGTAAATGTGAGAAGCAAAATTCGGTATTGATTGAGACGGGCAATCCTAAAATTTGTGAATTTGTGCAAATTAGGGTTATGATTGTGGTGATTTGATTAGATAGGTACTGCCCACTGGAGTGTCATCACCATGGAGTAAACTGTGTGCACGGATGGTTGCATACGTCCAGCTAAGCTACCTTGGCGCAATTATGTTTGCAGAGTCAGAAAGGGTTCCTTCCTTTGTCCTGAATCCTGATTTTCTTTTGCATGCTACTCCTCTGTTCCAAGTCATTGACCTTGTTACTGCTGTCTGAGGTACCTACTGATATTTTGTACCTGCGTTAACAAGTTAAATCAGATGCCTACTGGCACCTCTAGTGAGCATCTCGTTGGCAATGACGTATGAGATTATTACTGGACTTGTTCACAACGTTACAAAATATAATTTTCATCACCATACAATCCGCAAATATATAGGATGTGAAAGTACACGACATGCTCCCGTCTAAAGGGAACTACTGATCACATGACGTAGTTCTTCATAGAAATATGGGATAGCATACCTACGACCCATTCGACTGTATTATCATGCCTATATGCTTAGCGTGGCAAACTGACTGAGGATGCAAACTCTTGCTCCAGACAGTACCTATCCGAGATCCGCCCTTCAGATAAACCAGTAGCATTGATGAAATTGCTCTGTGCATGGGAGTTACTAGCACTTGCACATAGCAACTGCTCAATCTCTCCATTGTTTGCTCGAAAGGATTGGCATTTTCTTAGTCTCTTAGCCCTGAGAAATTGCAGCCTCATCTCAACTTCTTTCATAGTAGGTCTATCACCACCTTTGAGCCTTAAGCACACTTCTGCAAGTGATACAATATCATCAATCTCCTCCTGGTTTGCCTCTTCCATAACCTGGGAATCGATTATTTCCATGAGAGCTCCCTCTTGAAGTCCTTCAACAAAGTAATGGGACAAGCTTCGTTTTGCACCGAGGTCATTGATAAAAATGGGCTTCTTTCTTGTCAAAAGCTCCACAAGTATCACTCCAAAACTATATACATCACTCTTCTCGGTCAATTCACCAGTATGGTAGTACTCAGGATCTAAGTAACCGAATGTACCCTGTACAATTGTTACCACACGAGTCTGATCAAGGGAAACAGATCTTGAAGCACCAAAATCAGAAACCTTTGTGGTGAAATTGTCATCTAAGAGTATGTTGGATGATTTCACATCTCTATGGAAAATTGGTATTGCAGCAGCTGAGTGGAGATATGAAAGTGCACCTGCTGCTTCTATTGCAATCCTAATGCAATCATCCCATGAAAGCAAGCATTTGACATTTACATCAACATGGAGAAGGTCATACAATGTGCCATTCGATATGAACTCATAGACAAGCAAGGGCACCTCGGTTTCAAGGCAACAATCGAAAAGCTTCACCACATTGCGGTGGATAATTTGTGACAAGATAGCAACCTCATTGATGAATTGGTCTATCTCAATTTGCTCAACGATTTTGGACTTTTTGATGGCCACCACGCGTTGGTCGGATAGAATTCCTTTATAGACCGTTCCATGGCCTCCGCGACCAAGAATATGAGTCGAATCAAAATTATTGGTGGCCTTCTCTAGTTCCTCCATGGAGAATATCTTAGTATTTTCTGCGGCACTTTCATCTGAGATTAGTTGCTGTAAGAGTAGGCCTTGATTTTTCTTGAAATACCCTCTCCGAATTCTATTTTGTACGCCTTTCTTCCACTGTTTAGCAAGTATGGTTGCACCGGTTGCAAGAATTATTGAGCCAAGGCCACAACCAATTCCAATTGCAACACCTGCATTAGTTAATTTCAGTCATGAAACAACTTTGCATTTTTTTTTTGTTGTATTAATTTGCAATAAGGGGATTCTATGGGCTATTACTTACCCAAAAGAATATTGTGTTGCTTAGACAATGTAACACACATATAGCTCCCGGGAAAATTTTGACATGTCCCTGCAATCAATTAGCATTGAGCATTAATTCATCGATGTCTGCCCATAAATCAAATTGGTTATACGCTGGTGGTGACAAATACATGTATGCGTCATTAGCTTCTCAAAAGGAAAGTCAGGTGTATTTTTTCTTGAAAGTAATGCCTGCAGGCTGGTAAAAATTATTTTGATTTATTTCCCCAAAAGAGTTTGGGAGGCCGGGTGGTGTTGTCGCAGGTGAGCTCAAAGCCTTGCCGGAAGCAGCCGTGCCCTATCCCGAAAGGATAGACGATGTCGATCACCTCCCCACAGCTGGAGGGGCAGTGAGCCAGGGAAGCAGCGGAAGGGAGATTTGGCCTCCATCCAGCAACACCAGAAGCTGCGGGTGCCTGGGGCGCAGCCGCCAAGCACATCGACAGAAGCGACGTGCAAACGATCACTCGCGCGGAGCACATCGTCACGTGTAGCCAGGCTTGAGCTCGCTGGTGTGTTGGGTGGGAGCCTGAAAAAAGTGGGCTTGTTCTTTGTTGTTTGTGTTGGAAACCAGGTGGTCGATGTTGGATGGATGGATAGATGTATGGGAGTGACTTAACTTCGATAGTGTACCGGTAGGCGTAGTAATTCAGGGTACGGCCGTCCCGTCAAATGTTACGGTCGTCGCCGGGCACAACTCGGCTCAGGGAACCTGCAATGGCACGATGATGGCTACATCAGACGCGCGCGAGGTACGGCCGTCCCGTCAGATGTTACGGTCGTCGCCGGGGACACCACGGCTCAACAAACCCGCAATGGCACGATGATGGCTACATGAGACGCATCAACAGTGCAAAGACTGTCATTCTAGACCAACCTAGATTATGCATGCCTCCTATTTCCGGGATGAAAATAAAGACAGTGATGTAGGCTGTGGCAATACTATTGGTTCACGAGTAATTAGTGCTGAAACCTTCCCTCTTCTCCAGGCCATCTGTGGTAGCCAGGAGACCATGCATGGCTGCCACCATGCACCTTGCCGAACCAGAAAGATGCAAGCCCTTCGTGTTGCTGCTATGCTACCGACGATTTAATTGACCAAATTTAAGCGTTGTAGTCTTGTAGTTAATCATAAATTGTACTAGTATGAATATCATTAGGCCATGGTGCCGTATAGTACGTCCAGCTAAATGCTAATGTGATATGCATTGCCGCAAATTATACTCTAGCTAGGTTTCCAAGTATATAACAATTGAAAAATTAAGAACAGGCCAACTCGATCTTCAATCATTATATTAATCAACGCTCATGTTCATCCTCTTAATTACTCCATACATCATCATAGCGATTCCAAATAAACTCATCCCGTTAAAAGGTAAACTTCAGATTCCAATACTCCATTGTAATATTTCAATTTATTTGACGTCAAGTTAAATCTGAACTGTCCCCTACTCCAAATTAGCCATAACTTTCCTGGAAGGCGAAACGGGCCATAGCTTTCAAATTTATTCTCATGTATGCTTACGTGCGGCCAGCTTCCCATACCGTATTAGAGTAAGTACAATAGTAAAGCCCACTATATATTAATGCTTTTTTTGGGATATCCTAGGGAGACTTAGGATATTACTTCTACAACCAACAAGAGGGCAAAGTGTTTGTCGTTCGGAATGGTGTCTTTCTAGATAAAGAGTTTCTCTCACAAAAGGCAAGTGGAAGAACAATGCAACTCAAATAAGTTCGATTTACTCCACTCGGGGAAGACTTGGTCGAAGATGCCCCTATCAGGGAGAATCTGGTTGAGGAACTTGTGGTCGAGAAAACTCTAGATGGAGGGACCTCGATCGAGGAAGCAGTAAAGCCACAAAGATTAGACAGGCTGCACAAAGTACATGCTCAATATCCGTGTGATATATTGTTGTTGGACAACGATGAGCCTACGACTTATAAGGAAGTGATGATAGGTTCAGACTCTGAGAAATAGCTTGGAGCCATGAGATCTCAGATAGAATCCATGGGAGACAATCGGGTCTGGAACCTGGTCGATCCGTCTGATTGTGTAAAAACCATTGAATGCCAATGGATCTATAAGAAGAAGATTGATATGGATGGAAATGTTCATATCTAAAGTTAGACATGTCGCAAAGGGTTTTCGACAAGTTTAAGGAGTTGACTACGATGAGACTTTCTCGCTAGTAGCAATGCTTAAATCTATACGGATCACTCTAGCTATTGTTGCGTATTTTGATTTTGAAATATGGCAAATGGATGTCAAAACAGCTTTCTTTAATGAAAATCTTAGTGAGGATGTGTACATGACACAACCTGAGGGTTTTGTCAATCCAAAGAATTAACATGGGTAAACTATTAAGCACATAATTTATAAGGACTAATTTGCCTCCAACTGACAAATGTTTTTCTTTCCAGCTACTCAACCTCTTTTCAAAACGTTCTTCTACCTCCTTCCAAGCTTGGTGCTGGGAGCATGACATTGGAGACTCCGCGTTTCTTTTGGATGATGTAAACATGGCAGCTTCCTGCCCCGCAATCCCGTTGGGGCTCAAGGGAAATTAAATATACTTCATAAAGAATTTCAAAGCGGATGACGGAGAATTATGCATTTATGATGTAGATGAAGGGCTGAGGAGGAAAATGGTTGCTCCTGCTCCCCCGCCTCCTCCCCATCCGCCGCTCCCGCTTCCCGCCCCGCCGCCATCGCTTGCCCCCCCCCCCTCTTCCGCAAGCATGCACCACCTAGATCCGGCCTCCCCCTCAGTCCCCTTCCCTGTTGATGTGGAAGCCGAGCCCCAGTTGGCTTTCCTGTCCTCCAAGGTTCAAAATAAATGCAAATTCTTCGCTTGGCTCCTAATTCATAATAGAATTCTAACAGCCGACAGGCTGGCACCCGAGGTTGGCCACACCAAGCAGTTTGCTGCATATGCGACTTAGATTTGGAGACGGCACCTCATCTTATGATCACTTGTTCCTTTGCTATTCACTTCTGGTCCAGCTTGTTTGCAAGGCGCCTACCCCAACTGCCACCCTTCCCAGCTCCAGATCCTGAGCCTTCCATCTCCTCTTGGTGGCAACATTTGCGTGTCATTTGCCCTACCATAGACAACACCATTATCTACGGATGCTGGAATCTTTGGAAGGAGTGAAACACTCGTATTTTCGATGGAACTCGCTCCACGGTGGGGAGTGTGGTAAACAAAGTGGTCGACGATTTGGTGACCTACGAGTTAGCCCACATGAGTTAAAACTTGCACGGATTTTTCAGTTTTCTTTCTTTCCAGTCGTGGTTTTGGTGTCGGTTGCCCTAGTCCTTGCCTGGTTTGAGGTGTGTTCGTAATTTGTTTGTTGTGTTTTGCTCTCTGTTCCCTCTCCCCTACTTTTCCTAGTCTGTTTGAACTCTCTTTCCCCGCTTAATGAATCGGCAGAGCTCCTGCCTTGCATTAAAAAAAAGGGCTGAGGAGATTACCAAGTTCACCAAGATGACTTGGTAATTTGGCGCAAAGCATTCTGGATCATGCCTCCCAGCTAGCTATACCTAGAGCCCCAGATGAAACATTGCATTACAAACAAAAAACAAAAGAAGAAAAAAAAAGTATAAGGGCATAAAGCATTTTGTTATGTCTATCAATAGATGTTAATGCACTCTAATTTCATTTTCTAGCGTTGTGTAAGTTTTAATTGCAAGTGAACTGATGTTGCAGCCACATTCCTTGGGGGTAAAATATATACTTGTACTAAAGGTAGTTTGCATTTTGCGGCCTCTTTTGCATATTATGCAAGGCATGGTTGGATTTTACAAAGCAGATTACTAGTGTGCCCATCAGCCCGCGTGGTGTGAATGTGTGACATTATTTGCTTGTTACAGGCAGGCTGTAGTTCTCTTTCGATGGAACAGGCTGTGTTTGAAGGAACCATTTTAACAAAAGATTCTAATGTTCTGAACAGAATGTGATAAGTGTGAGCAAGGTGTGGATAATTGTGGCAGAATACGTATTCCATAGCGTCTCTGATCATGGAAGACGAGGAAGACACTATGACTGAGATGTGAGATCAGGTTACAAATTTTATTTTTTGCAATGTCAAGAAGCATACCCTGGGCTAGCAGGTAGAGACTCAGCAACCTCAAGACATTCAATATAGTAATAGTAAACCCCTCCTTTTTTTGGCAATGTTGATTTAGTGCTTTAGGCATTTGCCCTTCCATCATGTATCCCTACAGAATTAAACATATGCTGTATTAAAGAACAATGAAAAATGCAAATAGAACTATGTATGAAGAATATGTTGGTTCGACCTGGTTATTGATCAAGGCAAAGTCGATATGAGAGCTCGCCGTCTCCATCTTGGTAATCTCACATCCGTCTTGCTCTGGTGTATACATGCCATTGCTGCCTGTCTTGATTGAAGCCTTGAAGCAGCGTACATGCCATCTGAATGAAATTAAAATAGAGATGTAGATCAGTTAACAAACACAATCGAGTATGTATTATCTGATAGTAATCTGATAGAAATAACCAAATGTGCATATGGATTGATAAAACCAGAGAAAGCCACACCTAAGATAAGAAACATAAATAGCATGACTGGGAATAGATGTCATCAGTCAGAACTATGAGAACTCACAACAACGGTTTGTTAATTTCCTGAGCAACCATCATTTGCTGTGAAAGTGTGAAGTAGCTAAAAGGAATCAATATGGTCCACAAAAATAGGCAAGCATATTGGTAGTTTGGTACCTACATGCCAGTACTAAGGGTGGGTTATTTGAGAGGGCATGCAGAAGAGCTGAAACCCCCAAAACACCAGCACATTTTAAGCGGACAGGTAGCCTGTTAACAGCCAAAAGAGCACCATGAAACTTGCAGAAATCAACAAAGCTCCATGCGCGTTGGTCACATTTGACTATTGCAGACATCGTCGTATCTTGTAGTGGGGCAACCACAGCGGACGAGCAACAGCAAAGGTTCACAAGACGAGCAGATCAACAAGACAAGACTGTAACTTAGAAGATTCAGAACGACAAAACCAAGGACGGGAGTGACCGCAGGGGAGGTCTCAGTCCACCTATATCTATATATACACACACATGCACGCGATGGCTACATACACTAAGAAGAGTGGCTGCTTCAAACGCAAAGCCAAATAATGGATGTCGTGCAAAGGCTGTAAATGAAGATACCAATGTACGTAGTTCAGTTACTAGTACTACATTTTGTTCGTATCTCCGAGGAAGGCCAGGCCGGGCAGGTAAGGTACCGGTAGGCCTGCTAATGGTTTCAAAATCAGCTTAAACTCAATCCAATCCATAATAATAAAAACAATTTCTCTATTCCAATCCAACCCATCTAGAATTCCTCAAAATCTAATCCAATCCAACACACATGCTATATAAACCCAAACCAACCCAACCCACTTCATTGATATGGGTTCAACCCATTTTCCACACATTCCCAGATACCCTCAAATTCAGTCCAAGATCCTATCATGGCTCACACCACGAGTTAATTCAGAATAAAAGATAAATATTCAAATCATTTTGCAACTACTCAAACTAACAAAACCCTTACAAGATCTGCCCGAACTTAGACCAATTACAAAAAATCATAAAACCTAATAACTAGAAGCAACTATTCTAATCTTCTCATCATGACACCCCAGTTGTGCATTTTGTAAAACACTTCTACCCCCACTTGATGAAGACGTTCAGCACCTTGACGAAGCATCTTGACGAAGACGTTTAGCACCTAGCCGTAGATAAGAGTAGTAATTACTACGTAGTGATGTACTCCCTCCATCTCAGATTAGAAGGCCTATAATTTGAATGGTCTTGTTCTAAATATAAGGCGTGTACGTAGATTTAATGATGTCTTTCATCTTATACTTTTATTTATTCTCTCTTAACCACATGCATTTATTCATTACCACTCACAAAAAGTATATCTTTTATCTTTCAAAATAATTAAGTTAGAGCATCTACGTCATTTTCTCTTGTACCTTTCTTAATTTCAGTACAACCTTAATCCTTGTGTAAAACAAACTACGCCTTATATGCAGTAATACGGTAATTGTTAGTAAACATTGTTTACTGTAATAGTGTGGCAGGTATTTACTTTTACTGTAGATGTGATTTTACTTATGTAACAGACTGGGATATAAAACCGGCACGAAATCAAAAAAATGAGAGGAGAATTGAATCTCAATTATTGTCAGTAAAAATAGTTAGCTCTGTACCTTAGAACCCTAGCTCTTAATCTAGATTTCTCCTAAAAAATTTCCTTAAAAAGATCGGATTCGGTTTCGGTTTATGCCGGATCTGACAGCTCGCTCGATCATTTGCTCTGCGCCTCCGCCCGCCGCCACCGCCGCAATGGCCGCATCCGCGCGCATGCACCTCGATCAGATCAGCCAAAGCGCTAGTGCGGCCGGCAGGAGCACTCTGCACTCGGCGGGTGCAGTAACCGATGGGCCATGGGTCACAAAAGGAGAAGGCCCGGCCCGGCCCCACAACCTCTTTCCTTAATTAATTAATTATTAATAGTTATAGGTCTCCTCCTAGCTGCAGCCTTAGTCCTTTCGCCGTTTGGACTTTGGAGGAGGTTTAAATGACTCTAATTTAGAGGTTCGCACTTCGTTTGCTGGATCATGTATTAGGATTTACACCAGTATCGCTGATTTAAATATTTTATATTTTTCATCGTAGTTTTTTTCTAAAATTTATAGAATGCGAACTCAAGTACGTCTTTCTATGAGATTTTTTTAGCTTAGTCCATTTTGAAGTCTGGTTCATTGTGTTACAATGTTATCTTCACCTCATCTGCATATTCATATAAGATGTTTTTTCTTTAATGCATTGCATATCTTCACCACGGATTTGTAGCATCACATTATTACCGGTCTGAAAATGATTGTATTAGGGTCATTAGAGATATGCTATCTAGAATTGATAGAAACTTTATCGACAAGGTTGTTTTAAAGTTGTATGTGTGATAATTCTCATGTAAATAAAAAATAAATTCGCATAATATTTAATCTTTCATTGCAACACACGAATATCTTCCTGCTAAATATAAAAATACTACTGTGTATGTCCCCGCCTCCCCATTCCCCAACTCTCCTCCGGGGCCCACATGTCATACAAGTTGATGTTGTGCAACTTGCTCCCCCAATGCTTTGACATTACTAGAGGTAGACACTTGGGCCGAGCTTTTCTGGGCTGGCCTGAAGAACGACGGGCACGACACGGTCCACATCCGGCTTGGCACGTAAGAGGGCCATGCCGGGTCCAGGAACCGGGCAAGACGGGCGGCACTGCAGGGCACGATAGCGGCATGCTGGCACACTGGCGGCACGTGGCCTGCCGCCACTGCCCCTCTTAATTATGCATTCTTTGAAAATTCAAACTTAAAGTTACGGTTTGTCGGACCCAGAAACTGTATTGTCAAACCTTCTGTGTTTACGGTGCTAGTCACACGATCAGTCTTTAGCACATTGGCGAGAAAGGGAGCAACGGGCGAGAGAGAAAGAGGAAGAGATATGGGCGAGAGAGGGAGGAAGCAACGGATGAGAGAGATGGGAGAGAGATGGGGAGCAACGGGCGAGAGAGATGATAGAGAGAGTGAGCAACGGATGAGAGAGAGTGACAGAGATGGGCGCGCGAGAGAGAGCTGAGAAAGACGGGCGAGAGAGTTGAGAGAGAGAGAGAGTGTGTGTGTGTGTGTGAGAGAGAGAGAGAGAGAGTGAGCAACGAACGAGAGAGAGAGATAGAGAGGGAGAAAGACGGGCGAGAGAGAAGAGTTGAGAGAGTGAGAGAGAATGAGAAAGACACGCGAGAGGAGAGAGCTGAGAGTAATGGATGAGAGAGAGCGGCTTCTTGCAATGTACATGTAACACCCCAATTTTTGCTTTTCATGAATTTAAATGAGATTTGGCACTTTTGTGAATTTTTGGAATTTTCTGGGATTTATTTGGATTTATTTGGAATTTATTTGAATTTATTCCCTTTTCAAATAATTAAATAATTTAATTTTACAAATAAAATTTTGTTGGAAATATTTTATTTGAGTCCAAAATGTTCCAAAATATTTTCTAAAATTTTTCAGGAATTTTTCTGAGTGTTTTCCTATTTTTTAATGAATTAAGTGAATTTCTGGGAATTAATTTGAATATTTAATCGCTGGAAAAATCGATCGGGTTTGCACTGTTCATCCGACCGAGCCTGAACCCGAGTCGGACTCGAGCCCGACCCGAGCCGCGTTTGAGCCGGACCCGAGCCAAACCTAACCCTAACCGCATGACCGTTGGATCGAAATCCAACGGCCACGATTGTGCCACGCCACCCGAACCGGACCCGACCGAGCCAGCCAGGTCGCCGAGCCAGACCTGAGCCCGAACCCCGTGGCCGTTGGATCAAGATCCAATGGTCCACGTTGAGTCACGTCACCCAATCCAAATTGGATTCGGATTCCGCCACCGCCCGTGCGTGGGCCCTCGTTTTCCGCGCATAACACGGACGTTGAGGGGGGTATTTAATGCGTCGCCGCCATCGTGTTCTCCGTTTCATTGCGCACCCGTAGCCCTAGTCCTTCACGCCTGAGCCGCCGTGGTTGCGCCGCAATCGCTCGCCGTAGTTGGGTTAGGCTTCCGCCGCGGTTCTCCGTTGTTTCCGCCGCCGTCCGCCGTCCTCCACCGCCACCGAGCCCAGATCCGGAACCGCAAGGACGAGACGCGTCGGAGACTACCATTCACTTTGCCGGAGGAGCCCCGCAACGCCGTCGCCGTGGTCATCGTCCCCAACTCCGGTATGCTAGCGCCGCCGCACGCCATCGCCGTCTCCCGAGCTCTCTCCACCGTCCGATCAAGATCCGAAGGCCAGGATTCGTCCACGTCACCATGGTAAAATTTCACGTGTTAATTTTTAGATTTGTTTCCAACCGTTTGATCTAGATACAACGGTTTAGATCATGCCACGTAGCCGTAACTGCACCGTGCTTGGATAGATCTCAGCCGTTAGATCTAGATCGTACGGCTAGGGTTAGCCACGTTGTAACTTTAGATTGGATCTTGACCGTCCGATCAAGATCGAACGGTCCAGATCAGCCGAGTTGTTTTCCAAACGCGTGAGGTTAGATCCGATCTGGGCCGTTGATTTTTAAATCAACGGCCGAGATCTAGCCACGTGGCCGGAAGGCTGACCGTCGCGGTCAGCACGGTCACACCAGTCGCCGCTGACGTCACGCGTGACGTCAGCATGGGATGCGTGTGTCAGCGACTTAGCCGGACCACACCATGACGTCATGCTCACGTCACGGTGGGGCCCAGCTATCAGAGCCCTCGGCCGAGCCGTGCGCTGACGTCACCCGTGGGGCCCACCTGTCAGAGGCACACGTGCCGTGGACCGGGTCCACGGTGGACGGAGCCGAACTGTGCGCCGGGTCCATGGACCCGAGGCGACGTGGCAGTCTCTGATTGGTCCACGTGTCATGCTGACGTAATAAATTATTTTCCGAAAAAGAAATTATTTATTTAATTCGGTTTATTGATTTTAAATATAAATTCAAACTTCAAACGCTTATAACTTTTGCGTTTCAACTCCGATTTGGGTGATTCAAATTTCTAAATTTTTATAAAAATGAGACCTACTCAAATATGAATTTTAATTAATTTTTGATTATGGATATTTTTCTGTTTATATTTAATTAATGTTTTTTTAAACTTTAAACGGTTATAACTTTTACGTTTTAACTCCGATTTGGACGATTCCAGTTTCTAAAAATTTATAAAAATGTGCTCTCTGTTTATGAAGTTTATTTGAACTTTTGAACACTCTTGTGTACTGTTTTATTTATTGATTGCTATTTGCATGCGTTACGAGTAGACGTTGAAGTGCCCGAAGGCTTCGAAGGTGAAGTGTTGACCCAGGAGCCAGCTCAAGACCAAAAACAAGTACTCTTTGAAGGCAAGTTGTGCTTTGACCATGTTATTCCCATTTTGAAATTATTTTGATTTAATTTATTGCATGCTAGTTTAATTAGCAAATGCTTCAATTAAGTTTGGGGAAATTAGTTAAATGCCAATTTTGCATTATGACACCTTGATTATTATTTATGTGCCATGACCCCTTGTCACCCTAGTTGTGGATTATTAGTTGGGCATTACTAAATTGCCAACATGAGTAATTAGACCGATGTAGTAAGCTTAGCCTTGCCACGTAACATGTTTTTGACAAATACATGACAACATTAACTTAATGAGATATGGAACCTGTTTTTGAGAAGTGTCATGTGTTATTGATGACGATATTGATGGCACGTGGTGCGTGGTAAACAACTGGGGGTTTGATAACTAGTTTTCGACTAGGGCATGTGGCAAGAATGATCGGGTGGGCCTGTTATGGCACCGGGACGTTGATTTGGTTCTTCGGGTAGTCTTTCCCTTGTCACCCTAAGGACTTAACATTGCAAGCCTTTGAACCGAGTCAAACGTGCAACCACATGTCTGTAATGGGACGGACCTAGTTGATTAAGTCACTAATAACGTACCTGTGGGACCTCGGGGTGTCAACTATACCTTTTGTGTAGTTGTACGGGCGAGCGTACCGGGGCTGCGGCCAGGTACCCATCTAACGGTTGATTGGCATAAACTTCGCCTTCGCTAAGGGAAGGGTTAGTGTGTAATAACCGGGGAGGCCCACTTGTGCTGTTAGAAGTTTCCGAAAGACTTTGTTACGGACACTCGCCTTTGTGGTGTTTAGCTGTATCTTGTGGGTAAAGTGCATAACCTCTGCAGAGTGTAAAATCTATTCGAATAGCCGTGTCCGCGGCATTGGACATTGCTCGGGAATTACAGTCAAGGGTTAGACTTTCTTGAAAATAACTTGGACTTGAAAGGTTTGGTCTGGTTTAATAATGACGTTGATGGAAATGTGGATTAGGAATAGGAAAGATGTTTATTTAACTCCTGGAAAAGTTATTGATCTTATACTCGTTTTTACTGCTTTCGAATCTACTTATGTTACTTGTCAAATGCTGTTTTACTGCAATTATACCATGAGCTACTCCTTTGTAATAAGCCCTGCATGTAGTATATTAGTTTGCATTCTGTGCATGACTTGCTGAGTACCAAGTACTCACCCTTGCCATAAAACAACATCAGTTGAAGAAGAGTCTACACCAGCTTTAGAGGAGGAACTCCAAGAGGAACCGTCTATCTAGGGAGCGAGCCTAGTCAGTTGCCTGTGGTATACTGGATGGCACCACGAAGTTATCTTATTATCCGCTGCTGTTATTTCCCTTTTTAATAAGTTTTGCCCTGCATGGCGTATATTTGTAACTTGACCTTAAGGTCGAGCAACCAGCTTGTTTAACTAATTAAAGTACCTTATTATTTCGTTGAGTATGATTGTGATATTTACGAATGTTGAGACTGTGTGCACTAGCGTGTTCCTGGACTAGTGCTGAATACACAGAGGGTCCGAATTTGCAAATTCGGGTCCCGACAGTACAACAGTACAAATCTTTGTACTAACTATTAAGGAGTATCGTGCGTATCCGTGTCATTTTCGTATCATCACAATAGTGTAAATGGGTCTGGGCCTGGGCCGGCACGGCACAAAGCGTAAATAGGCCGTGCTTGGGCTCGTCAAAAGCGGCAAATTCCATGAAGTTTTGTGGGCATGTTTCATGAACTCACAACGATCTTGACTCACGTTCTATGTGCTTAAGTTCAAATTGCACCAAATTAACAAAAGAGAACACAATCTTTTTTAAGGTCAATTCCAAGTTCCTAAACAGGTTTTCGTCTCCCAAGACCCAGTCAAGGCAGAGTTGTTGAGAAACGCAAACGTGTGTGCTCGTCCTTGATGGCCTAGCAAGAGCAAGTACAATGGTAACGTTTATTGCTGGCTAATAGTAAGTTAAAAGTCAGCTTGTACAATAATTAATTGTCTCTAAAAGTTGTCTCTAGATATTGTGTAATAAGAGTAAGTACAATAAGGCCATGTCAGCGGGCTCTTAGCTTGTACATGTCAGTTTTGATCTATATGGAAGAGTGAGAAAATATAAGAGAGAAGATAGCTGGCTCTTATTTAGTAGCCCGCTTTGCACAGATGCATAGGTAAATCATTTATGTACAAGAGAGAAATACAATAGTAAAGCCCACTGCAGGCTAATAGTAAGCTAAAAGCCAGTTTGTACAATAATTGTCTCTAGATGTTGTGCAATAACTATCTCTTCTCTCTTGTACATAAATGATTTACCTATACATCCGTGCAAAGCTGGTTACTAAATAAGAGTCAGTTATCTTCTCTCTCATCTTTTCTCACTCTTCCACATAGACCAAAGCTGACATGTACAAGCTAAGAGCTAGCTGACGTGGTCTTATTGTACTTGCTTTTATTGCTAAAAACATCTAGAGACAACTTTTGGAGATAGTTATGGTACAAATTGGCTTTTATCTTACTATTAGCCTGCAGTGGGCTTTACTATTGTACTTGTTCTAACTATCTCTTCTCTCTTGTACATAAATAATTTACCTATGCATCCGTGCAAAGCTGGCTACTAAATAAGAGCCAGCTATCTTCTCTCTCCTTCTTTCTCACTCTTCCATATAGACCAAAGCTAATATGTACAAGCTAAGAGCCAGCTGGCGTGGTCTTGTTGTACTTGCTCTAAGATGCAGACTAGATTATCATCCATAACATCTGATCCTCTTCATTGGTAATAGTAAAAGAGAAAATTAAGTATATGCCACTCCAAACAATGCCGTTCCATTATATGCCACTTCAAAGGATACCTTCCATTGTCTGCCATTCTAAACATTATTCACTCCATTATTTGCCATTCCACTCAACTAAACTCATTTTCCCCTTTTATAATTTCTTTTCATTGATGATCAGACCAAAGTGCCCCTGACTCTTGGTATCGTTGTTCCCAGAAATCTCATGTTTTCAAGGCGACGTCCTGGCTCCCGTGCATGCGCGCCACCGGCTGGCCGCACCGCTCGTGCCTGCCTGCTCGCCACCGTCCTGCGCGACGAGCCCATCCCGCGCAACGCCGCTCGTCCCGTGCTTGCCTGCTCGCCGCCGTGACTAGCTCCCGCGCGACTCAAGCAACGCATTTAAGATTTAAACTGCTATATTGATTTCCAGTGCATTCATCCAATGAACTCAAATCTAAACATGATTTTATTTGTCCTTCGAATTCTTACTATGCCACACAGCTCTCAAATTAAGAAATGTAGATGAAAAATAGAACTATCCCAGACGTTTTTAGTCAGATTTGCATGAACAAAAAAAGACTAGAGACAAAAGAAACTTAATAGTTCCTGCTGAGATTGTACAAGCCATAAAAATTTAACAAGGCTCAAGGCAGAAAGCTTCAGGCCAATCATATCCATAACTTCTAAGCAGGTGTTAATCTGCCTCCCAAACATATGGGTTTAACAACCAACAAGTGTATCATTCATAGATACACCAAGTATCCAGTACATCAAGTATCAGTGCATCCAATACATCGAGTCATTCTCATGTATTAATACAATACCAAACCAACAAATAACAGCTTCTCTTTGAAACCCAACAGAAAAGGTTTAATATCATCAACCTCGCTTCCTTCTTGGAGTGATCTTTTTGCTAGCTACAACTATTCTTGGTGGTGTTGTGGCTGTATCTTGGAATTCTTGTCCCCTAGCCAAAGCTAATTGCCTAAAAAAATACTAAGTTAGAAGCATATAAAAATGCATGATGTTTGAAAATTGGCTTCACAATATTTGCTAACCTTCAAGTCATTGGCCCAGGGCTATTAGTTATTGTGGCAGCCATGCTCACATTCCTTTTCGGTGTGTGAATCACACTGCATAGTTGCAGTTATGTAGTACATATACAAGCATACCACAATGATATAGAAAAAAAAATAAGTGCAACATGCTATATAGCACACTGGATTGCATATATCTAACATACCTCTTCTTTGGCCCATTCAATGGACAACCAGTCTGAGGGTGTCCTAGCTCTCCACATTTTTTGCATTTATGTTGTTTTTTAACTCCTCCACTTTTGTCCAAGAAGTTTTTGAACCTTAGCTTCCTTGGTCTTCCGGATGATCTCTTCTTGAGAGGTGGTAACATCTTTAGACAGGGATCAACTTGAGGCCATTGAGATTTGTCGGTCATTGGCTCTATGACCCCTTCATATGCTGCCCTAAACCTAGATAGAGTGTAGTACTCATGAACAAATGATTCCATGTTTGTATTTCTTTCTGTGGTGATAAATGCTAATGCATGAGGGCACGGCTTGCCCGTTAGTTGCCATGCACCACATGTACACTCATGATCTAAGAGGCGGACAATATGTCTAATCATGCGATGATCTTCATCTGTCTCTGTTACTTCTGCACTATGATTTGCCGCTCTTTTCACAATTAAGTTAGCCAACCCTTTTGACCTTTTATTCAACTGGTGGACAATAGCGGGGAGAATATACCCCTCTAACTTCATACCAATTCTCCTCCTCTTGTCAAAAAGCTCCATTATCATCTCATGTATCTTATCTACTAGATCAACTATGGGCAAATCTTTGATGTCTTTGATCCAGTTATTGAATGACTCAGCAAGATTGTTATTGATGTAGTCACACTTGATCTCAGTAGAGAATTTAGACCTCATCCATAACAATGAATGGTGCTTGTTGAGGTAATCTTCTACCTCAGGACAAGATTCCAAAATCTTGTCCATATGGTAGTTAAACTTCTCTTCTCTATATGCCATTGCTGCAGGCCACATGTTGCCAAAAACATCACCATGGAACTTTTTCACAAAGTTAAGCATGAGGTGTCTAAAACACTCCCTTTGCTCCGCTCGAGGGAAAACCTTTTTCACGGCATTCTCTAAACCTTTGCAAGCATCTGTGCAAATTGAAAGAATGGGAGGATCACCTATTGCCTTCTTCAACTGATCCATAAACCAAGTCCAGTTGTCAGCAGACTCTGACTCTATGAAGCCAAATGCCATTGGAAACATCCAATTGTGTCCATCCAAAGCAGTGACTGCAGCTAAATGCCCATTCCACTTCCCATTAAGTGCCGTTGAGTCTATGCTCAGATATGGTCTACATCCATTCAGAAAACCATCAATGCATGGTTTGAAAGCAACAAAAAACCTATGAAAATAGGTTTGGCCCTCTACCACCTTCGTTCCTATATCCACAACACTGCCAGGTGATCTAAGTTGTACCTCAGCCTTGAAGTTATATAGCATGTTGAAACTATCCTCCCAAGGGCAGTATAGTTGCTCTAATGCTCTTTGTCTACCATACCAAACCGTGTTATATGAGATAGTAACATTGTATTGGTCTTGTAATCTACTTTGGAGTTCTTTTGTACCTATGCTTGGAGTCTTCCTCAAGACTCCTAGAGACCTTTCGGCAACCCAAGATTGTGATGCCATACTACTCTTTATACGACTGGTTGAGGCACAAGTATGCTTATTAATCATCTTGCTAACCTGCACAGGAAAATACATATTATTTAGTACAATGATCTTAATAACATACACATAATCACAAACAGAAAAAATGTATATTATTTGTACCATGGCGGTTCTCTTATCTGCCATTAGAGAAACAACAATCCTCCATTCACATCCTTCACCTTTACATGATCCTCTAAACCTTGTTGAGTCTGATTTATCTGTCCTCATATCAAACTCATGCTTGATGGCGTATTGCTTAATAGCCATTCTAAACTCTCCCATGGTTGGAAATGTGACGCCAACTTTCATATCGGGATCCTCCTTATCATACCCGATGAATTTTTCATCGACCAACTCATCATCCCCTAGATTATCATCTTCACTACCATAGGTATCATCATTATGATCTGGGACAATAACTCTTGGTGCACTTGTACTTTCATTAGCCCCTACATCGTTCCTCATGTCCAATAAAGACATCATGTGGTCCTCAGTCATGACAAGATCTCTATCATCCTCGACATTTTCGTTGTCTATCTCTACCTCAAGAAGTGACCAATCAATCACAGGTGAAGCGCATGATGTATTAGCCATGTTAACATCAAGCCGAAAACAAGTAAATACAACAAACAAGTAAATATTAACATACAAGTAATGATGCAAAGTTACAATTAATAACATATTCAAGATCGGGATTAATAACACATCAACATACCAGGTTGAAATTTCACCGAGATCCATTGCCTCCCTTGGGACCACGCTAGGATTTTACGGGGCAGAGGATTGCAGGGCGCACAGAAGGCTGGAGGATGGGCCGGCGTTGCTTTGCCGTGTTGTGCGGGAGAGCGTCGCACGGGACGAGCTGGGCACGGGACGAGTGGCGTTGCGCAGGCAGCGCGTCGCAGAACGGGCGAGCAGCAGCACGAGCACGCAGCGGCGTGGCGTTAGCGCGTCGCGCGGAGCTAATCACGCGGCAGGCGAGCGAGCGCGCGGCGGCGGGCGCGCGCATGCACGGGAGCCAGGACGTCGCCTTGAAAACATGAGATTTCTGGGAACAGCGATACCAAGAGTTAGGGGCACTTTGGTCTGATCATCAATGAAAAGAAATTATAAAAGGGGAAAATGAGTTTAGTTGAGTGGAATGGCAAATAATGGAGTGAATAATGTTTAGAATGGCATACAATGGAAGGTATCCTTTGAAGTGGCATATAATGGAACGGCATATGTTTAGAGTGGCATATACTTAATTTTATCATAGTAAAATGGCATCCACATCTAGTATACAATCAAACCAGGTGTTTGTGATCTACTGATCTGATAACCAGATCCAGGGTTCGCAAAACCGTCGAAAATCGGTCGAAAATCGCGGTTTTCGACCGTATCGAGCCGGTTCGAAATCATAAACCGGTCGGTAAACCGATTCAATTAAAAAAAACTCAAAAAAATTCAAAAATTTGAAAAAAATTTATGCGATGAAAACCGAGCGGTTTTTTGAGAAAACCGACGAAAACCGCTCAAGAAACCGATCGCCCAAAAGGTTCAACTCGTCGAGCGGTTTTTCGAGAAAACCGATCGGTTTTTTGTTTTTGTTTTAAATCTGATTTGAATTTTTTTGTTCAAACGCTCGGTTTCAAAAATCTTCGTTTTTTGACGATTTTTGACCAATTTTCGCGAAAAACCGAAGCTGAGCTGGGTTCGATTTTCCACCTCGAATGGTTTTTGTCAACCCTGACCAGATCAAGCCATCGAGATCAAACTAGAAACAAGTCAAACAACAGGGCGCCGGAAACTAATGAGGAATATTGGGCATGTTCTCCACTGCCGCAAGACCACAGCTCCCGACCTTTCTCGAGCAGAAACGTCGCAGTTTCAGTTGGGCGCCCACCTCGGCCTTCGCGGTGCGCGTCCTCCACCGGAAGCCCCGGCGCCGCACTTCGTCAACCGGTGGCCGGAGTGTCGCAAGAGAGAGGGGGAGGGCCGGGGCGGTCCACCTCGGGCTCGGGACCTCCTCCCCGCTGCACCCGGCAGGCCGGCACCTGACAGGGCAGGCCGATGCTCCCCCGTGAGCTCTGCTCCGGTTGTCTATTCGAGTTGGTACGCTCCCGTTGCAAATGACAACCTCCATGTTTTGCTTGATGGAGTAATAATGACTTACATTTATATGTGCATAGCTAGGTTGGAACAAGATATTCTGAAGGTACGCACTGACTCAAGCGGTGAAATCTAAAAAGTGACAAGCTAATCTGGAACTTCTTCCGGTATGGAATGAGATGATCACTCCTAAAATTTATGAATTTGTGTAAATCGATGTTAATATAATTTTAAATTGACCAGATATCTGAGTGTGGAGTTAGTTATCACCATTGAGCAAACTGTGAGCACTGATTGCGGTACTGTGCAGCAGTTCTGTATGCAAATTCGTGGAGTTAAAATGGTACTTACAGATTTTGCAAATGTGGTTCTGCAGTTTACGAACACAAAAAAACCTTGTTATGCAAAAAAAAAGAAAATGTGGTTCTGCAGTTTAGGATCTTGTGAATGAAAAGATGTCAACTGTTCCGTTCATACTTGTTATGCAAAAACATTTTACAGAAGAGTTCATTCTGCCCTTATATTGGTTTGCCTACTACTTCTCAGTTCTGACTTTAAATCGTGTTATTTCTATAACAATGCAGCGATATATAGTTCCTGTTCTGACCATCGGAACCTCCATGGAGTAACCCATTGGAAACGGGAGATACAAATTATTGCTCGACTTGTTGAAAACGCTACAAAATACTTTTTTTTTGCACCACCATAGTTTAAATACAATTATTTATAGTAAATTGTACCTTAATGCGTATTACTAATATATATTAAAAGTATACATGTGACATGGTCTACGGATGCATTCTGCGAATATATACGAAATGCAATTACATACACTCTAGTCTGAAGGTAAGTACTTATCATAACTCTTCAAACAAATGTACAGATGTATCACTGGAAGCACTTAATTGTGTTTTTGCACATATATAGTTAGCGTGGCAAACTGACAGAGGATGAAAATTCTTGCTGCAGACTGTAGCACCCAGAGATGCCTTCAGATGCTAAACCAACGGTACTGCATATCAAATGCTCTATCTCTCCATCATTTCCTGGGACCAATTGGAACTTTCTTAGCCTCTTAGTTCTCAGGAACTGCAATCTCATCTCTACTTCTTTCATAGTAGGTCTTTCTCCTCCTTTGACCTTCAAACATGCTTGTGTAAGTGAGGCAATATCATCGATCTCTTCCTGATTTGCCTCTTCCACAACCTGAGAATCCATTATTTCCATGACAACTCCCTCTTGAAGTCCTTCAACGAAGTAATGAGACAAGGCTTGTTTTGCACCGAGATCATTTATAAAAATTGGCTTCTTTCTTGTCAAAAGTTCCACAAGTATCACTCCAAAACTATATACATCACTCTTCTCAGTTAGTTGGCCAGTATGGTAATACTCTGGGTCTAAGTAACCAAATGTACCTTGGACAATAGTCACCACACGAGTCTCATCAAGTGAAATAGATCTTGAAGTGCCGAAGTCGGAAACCTTTGTGGTGAAGCTGCCATCAAGGAGTATGTTTGAAGATTTCACGTCTCTATGGAATATTGGTATTGCAGCAGCTGAGTGTAGGTAAGCAAGTGCCCCTGCTGCTTCTACTGCAATCCTAATGCGATCATCCCATGATAGCAAGCATTTAATGCTAACATCAGTGTGAAGAAGGTCATATAGTGTGCCATTAGAGATGAACTCATAGACCAATAAAGGCACCTCAGATTCGAGACAACACCCAAATAGCTTCACCATATTGCGGTGGATGATCTGAGACAAGATAGCAACCTCGTTGATAAACTGGTCTATCTCAGCTTGCTCCACAATTTTTGATTTTTTAATGGCCACCACACGCTGATCAGATAGTATCCCTTTGTAAACTGTGCCATGTCCTCCACAGCCAAGGACACGAGTAGCATCAAAGTTGTTGGTTGCCTCCTCTAGTTCCTCTAAGGAGAATATTTTTGTTTTGTTTGTAGCATTTTCATCTGAAATTAGTTGCTCCAATAGCAGCCCTTGATTTTTCTTGAAGTACGTGTTATGAATATGACTTGTATTGAATATGAGGGCTAAAGGCCACAATATATAGAGTACATGAGGGAAAGGAATAGGAATAGGACTCTATCTATAACAGGACTCTATCTCTAATATAGAGACTAGAATAACAGGACTCTATCTCTAACACCCCCCCACAAATGCAAGGCGTATGCAATAGCATTGCATTTGGAAGGAATGAACTAAAAAAGGGAAAATCCAAAGTCATAGTCTTGAAGTAGCCGTCGTAGCATGTAACTCCTGAAGAATCGAGCTGACGAAGATAGCCAACGAAGAACCGAGTCGGTGGAGAAAAGTCGACGAAGAAGCCAAATCGACGAACCAAAGTCGAAGGTAGGGCCGAGTCGACGAAGAAAAGTCGACGATGAAACCAGATCGACGAATGGAAGTCGAAGGTAGGGCTGAGTCGACGAAGAAGAACTGACGAGGCCGACAAAACGAAGCCGAGCCGAGGTAATAAGAGTTGACAGAATGAGCCAAGCTGATAAAAGAGCCGAGCGACTATAGAATCAAAATACTAAAGACTTGGATGGACGCAACGGAAGACTAAAGAAAATTAAAAGCAGCAGCCCGAAAGCCATCGAGCCAACGAAAAAGCCAAGACAGCAGAGCCATGCTGAAGCGAGCCGCAAGCTGACTGAGAAGCCGGAGCCGGATTGGCTAGAAGCCGGAGTCGCTAGAAGCTTCAAATCTGAAGAAGTCTACACCGTAGAAAACGGAGAAGCCAAAGAGCCGAAGCCGAGATGCTAGAAGCCGGAGCTGGAAAGGAAGCAACCCGGAGCCAGAACTAAAAGCTAGATTTGCTAGAACCCAGAGCCAGAGCCACTGGAAGTAAGAGCCTCAGGAGTTCAATGGTGGAGGCAGGCGACGCCAAAGGACGCCACGGACTTGAGGCAAAACTAGTTGCCAGACTCGAAAGAAGCCTTCACGGAATTGAACAAAAAGAAACCAGAGAGCATAGTAAGTCACGGACGTGAACTGCTTGGTCAAGCCTCTTCAAGTGCGGACGTGAACCAGTCAAAGTACTTGAGAAAGAAACTTGAAGCAGCCAAACTCCTCATGCATGGCCATGAACCGAGTCAAAGGGGACTTGATGTCCGATCGGGAAGACCGACAGGAGGCGCGCCGGGCAGAGTACTGATGGCCGGAGCAGTCGAAGTCGTCGTCGGCCGGAGTGGGAGCCGAAGAAGGCGCGGTACAGCGGTCCTGCCGACAATCCTGTCTCCCTCGGTGTAAAGAAGCTGCGGACGCCAGCATCGCCGCCACCAGAAGCTGCGGACGTCAAGCCGCCGGCGACCCTGTTCTGCGCGGAATCCTCGTCAGAGGCCGAACTGACCCAAAGCGCAAGAAGCCGAGGTCGCAAGAGTCCAAGGCGGCAGCGTAAGCCGAGACGACCTCGCTGCGTGAGCGGCGACCACGCAGCGCGTGAGCCAAGGTGCGCACAAAATCGAGCAAAACGGGCGACGGTCGGCGTAGAGGCGATCGCGCCGGCTCGCATCGGCGGCCGGGCGCAGAGGATGAAGCGTCGGCGAGACCGGCGCCGGCGCAGATCCGGCGCGGCGCTACGTAGATCGGTAGAGGCGCTGGTCGAGTCGACTACGGAAGCGAGGCGACGATGTCTGGCGGCGGAGGATCGTCGAGCTCGGGCCGGATGGATGGCGGCCGGTGGCGGAGACCGAAGCCAGTCGGCGGCTTTTGTCCACGCCCGAACGGACGGAGTGGCAGCCGGAACAAAGAAGCAGACCCGGCGCTCGATGGACAGGCGTCCGGGCGTCGGTCCGTTCTCGAGCCAGGTGGAGAGCTCGGAGGTGGCGTCGGCGTCGTGGCCGGCGCGGGAGCCGCCCCGGGAGTCTCCTCCCAGGGCAGCGGATTAGATCTAAAACAGCGGAAGGGAGAGGTTAGGAGAAAAACCTAAGCTCTGATACCATGTTATGAATATGACTTGTATTGAATATGAGGGCTAAAGGCCACAATATATAGAGTACATGAGGGAAAGGAATAGGAATAGGACTCTATCTATAACAGGACTCTATCTCTAATATAGAGACTAGAATAACAGGACTCTATCTCTAACAGTACGCTCTTCTTATTCTTTTCTGTATGCCTTTCTTCCACTTATTGGCAAGTACAATTCCACCCAATGCAATAATTATGGAGCCAAGGCCACAACCAATTCCAATTGCAATTCCTACATAAATTCATTGTTGTCATGAAACCATTTTACATTTTGTTAACTTAATCGTAATTGCATTGACAGGGATTCTGTTGGCTATGACTTACCCAAAAGAAGATTGCGTTGCTTAGCTGATGTAACACACTTCCTTTTTATCAGATCAAACTCTTTTCTATGCGGGCAACTTGTGCATTTATAGCCTCCGGAAAAATTTTGACATGTGCCATTGCAGTAGTTTGGCAGTGAGCATTCATCCACATCTGTACAAAATTCTCACTGATGATATATGGGTGGTGATAGATGTATGCATGAATTACTAGTTTCTCAAAAGAAATGTTGGGCTTAAATTTGTCTAATCTGATTTATGAGCTCTCTGAGTATGAAATGCAACTGAGCTCTCTGAGTATGAAGTGCAACTGCGCTGAGTTATGTGAAATTTTGATGATGTTTCTTAATATTTGCAGTCATGATCAATGTTATTGCACATTGGAGAGGGATGAGGATAAACGAACCTATACAGCCATCCTGGAGGTACGGATTTCCTTGAAAGCCGGAAGAACACTTGCAACGATACCCAAGAAATATTTTCTTATGGGTGACGTTTAGGCAATCGCTGTGGGCACTGCGGCATGCATACATACTATTCTTTTGCATAGCCATTTGACAAGTCAAATTGGCAACTGCCCACTTTATAACAATGTCGTATTCTATGGAGAAATCAAATTGATCTTCCACAGGGCCCACTGATTCACCGTTTTGATCGGTCTGAAATATTACCACCTCTTCCTCAGATCTTGTGTCGCTCAGCATGTTGCTTACAGTCAGAGTCCCATCTTCTACTGACACATCAGTCACATGATAGCGTGCATCCCCTGAGCCAAAAACTGCGAGATTACCCGCTGTACAATTAAGTTGAAACCTTTCGTTTGCAAAACAGCCTTCTTCGAGCCCAAAAGGAAAGGGAATGGTCAGGTTTCCACATGATGTCGGGCAGTGTTCTTTATGCTTGGTGTTGTAATCTGCTCCACAATAGGTTGACATAGGAAGTCAAAATATGCTCCACAATAGATTGACACAGAAAGTAATAATAAGAGGACGAGGGCTAAATATGAGGAATTATATCGCATTTTGAAGAAAAAGGCGAGCAGGAATTACCTATGCATCCATTTAAAAGGTAAGGATTGGCATCTTCATAACCAGGGCAGTGACAGTTGTAGCCTCCAGATGGCACATTTCGGCAATTGCTGCTGATGCTACAAGCATAACTTGTATTGTTCGTTCGCGCACTTTCGCAGCTTGGTTGGTCCGTGATGGCAAAAGAAAGCATCGTGCCATAAATTTTGCTTGCATTTGTCCAGCTTGAGAAAAGAGCGCTGGCATTGGACCAATAACTGCCATACGACATGAAAGCCATGACGCCAGGGTGCTGCTGATCTGACTGTGCTGCCGAAGCGCCAGCGCGCACTAGTGTTGACAGAAAGCCTGGCAGAGCCCTTGGTAAGGTGATGGAGCAGCAGCCCAGCCCATTACAAGGCCCTGCATTTGGTAGCTTCCCACCGTCGCATCTAGTCATGCAAGAACCAGCGAAGTCTCCCGTACCATAATCGGACAAGGTGACATCGAAATCACAGCCAATAACATAGAAAGTGTTATAATCACTATCTATAGTAATACTTTTAGCAGGGGGCACCCAGGACATGTTGTAGGTATTCACACCTGGTCCCATCGTAATGTTGAAGAACATAGGTGTTGAAGCTTCATCGTGAGATAGTTTAGTGAGCTGAGTAGTGGTGTTGCCGAAATAGAGCTTGGGGGGCTGAGTGGTGTTGTCGCAGGTGAGCTCGAAGCCTTGCCGGAAGCAGCCCGACCCTATCCCGAAGGGGTAGTCGATGTCGACGTCCCCGCAGCTGGAGGGGCAGTGAGCCAGGGAAGCATTCGAAGGGATATGCAATATCCCTCCGGCAGCTCCAGTGACTGCGGCCGATGCTCGCGGCGCAGCTGCCAAGCACACCAGCACAAAAAACATGGCGCTTAGTACTACTACGGTCGAGCTCATTGTTGTGCCGGTCGGCTTGTCTGTGTGGTGTTGGTGTTGGGGTTCTGTGCTACGGTATTTATAGATATTCAGAGGCAACATGGCTTCGTGCATTTGTATCAAACGCGACTATAACATACCGAGGGATGTAGATGTAGGGAGTCCAGGGACCAGACCAGGAGCACTAGTCCCGTCCGATGTTACGGTCGTTGATGGAGCCACAACGACTCGCCCAACTGCGGTCGTCGCTGGCCGCTAGCTGCTTACTGATGGGCGATGGCCACATGGAATGCAGATTTGATCGAACAGGTCAAAGTCTGCAAGAGTCCACGTACAATGCATATATGCATACCACCCAGAGTCTAGATATATACCTTCCCTGCACGTGCTTGGAAGTCGGAAGTGTAAATTAACATCTGTGTTCGCGAGGGCACCTTTGATGGCGAGAGTGCTACGACGTACGAGAGAGCCTAATCAGGTTAAATGATTCAGCCACATTTCTAGTCGCACTCAAAGATTTTTCCACGTGCAATTTTTTCACACGTCCAGTAGTTGTCTAGCTACTACCTGCTGTAATGATGTAGGCATGTAGCAGTAGCGTCTCCTAATCCTGGATAATCAGAATTTAGAAATGTAACATGAGCTGCTACTGCCTTCCTAGAAGATGAAATTAATGCTGTTGAGTTGGAAAGGCATCGAACTAGAAATCGTAGAACGGAGGGTACTTTTGGATGTTCATGCTTGCAAGCTAGACTAACAGTCCTCTATAAAGATAGTGCCGTTTGCGTCGTACAAATGAAGAACAGCAATGTCAAAACATATATGATAAAGTATATATACTCCTAAATCATTTCTACTCATGAGCACCAGGAGAATGGAAACGTAGAAATGCAAAAAAAAAAAAAAACAAATAAGTGAGAATCTTACGGATTTATTCATCAAGTCTTTACTAGAAGAAAAAACAACATGTCAATAGTATTGGTACGAGAAGACACAAAGAGGGAGATATATGATCTTCGTATATGTTAATCATTTAGATGAAAAGATTATGCACTCTTTTTTTCCTTAATTCATTTTTTTTCCTAGTGTGTGGGTTTTCTTAATTGAAGGGTTTTAATGGGGCAGCATGTGCTATGTTCTCTTTTATTCTTATCATTATTTCCCAATTTGTTTTCTGAAAGAGCTTTTAATGATCCATGAGTATGTCATTGGCAAAATATTCGAAGGGGGGTGTTGTACATCAATCAATTTACGAAGGTTTGATACTGCGGATACTTTACCTAAACAAATGCCCATTAAAGGCAGCTAATTCATAAGGACTACTAGCATAGTTTAGTCTCATATAACTTATCCACTACTACACAAAGGCTTATATTAGACATCTCATTACAGACGGTTTTGAAAAACCACCTGTAATAAGGAACATCACTGACGGTTCTATAATGCAACCGTCAGTGCCAACATCACAGACGGTTAGATTAATAAACCGTTTGTGATGTACATGAATATCTCAGACGGTTTTAGTATAAAACAGTCTGTGGTGACTTATGTAGATATCAAAGATGATTTTATAATAAAACCGTATGTGATATTGCATGGTGTACATCATAGACGGTTCTAATTTAAAACCATCTGTGATAGGGTTTCGGGATCGCACGCGTGGCAAGTTCGAGATAAAAGGGCTGTTTGGTTGCCTCCTCTCGCGAGTCTGGCCTGTTCGACTCAGCCAGGCTGATGGGATACGAGATATATATATGCAGATACGGTGTTTGGTTGAGTGTTTAGTAGGCATGTATTTTGAAATTTAAATATTTTAAAATTTATATAGCAAGTGTGGTCTAGTTTTGTTCAAAAAAATGTCAGGAACACATTTTTGAAATCAGATCGGTAATCGAAGATGCTAATCAAAAGATATAAAGAAAAAAAGAAAAAAAAAAAAGAAACTTACATACTCACATAACACCGCATGCATGGTTTGCTATTGTGGCTGACAGTGGCCCCTTGCGCAGAACACGATGCTGCATCCAGAGATACACCCATTTTTTACGTATCTTCAGAGCCAGGCTGTATGGAGAATCTTGCATCCAGAGAGCCAGGCTCAAAACTAGATACAGTCAACCAAACACGAGAAAAAAACAAGATTCTGCATCTGTAGATACAAATCTCTATGCATGCAGGCAATCAAACAGCCCAAATGCACGGCAAGTTCGAGATAAAGCCTATCGAGAGGTAGGTCACTGACTCCAAGCGCAGCACGCGGCAAGATTGGATCTGAGCTCCATTTCTTTTCTTGTATTTTCTTTTGGCTAATTTGGTTTGGTTGATTTGATCATAGAATATGCAGTGCACGCTAAGCCATCTTAAGGACATCAATCGGAACCTACCCACAGAGATCAGGTGCAGGGAGTTCTTTAATTCCTCTCTACTTCCTTCATTTTTTTTTTCGTAAATTTTGAGCAAGACAAATTAATTGCTTGTCGAGATCTACTGGATTTATGTGTGCAGGCAAAGGATGGGTGAAGATCTAGACGGGCTGTGGAGTTCAACGAGCAGCGTGGTCTTGAGCAAAATGTTGACACCGCTTTGAAGGAGGTTCGCCATCGGAAGGTATGCACGAACAAATCATAACTATAAGAAGAAGGTTTAATTTGATTTCATGCGTCATCACAGACGGTTCTATTTAGAAACCGTCTGTGATATACCAGTCATCACAGACGGTTTTAGTATAAAACCATCTATGATGACTTTCCGCACGATTAGTAAATATGTCATAACTTTTGACTTGTAATTCCAATCGGAGCGTTCTTGTGCTTTCTGGAATCAGCATGTTGAGCTCTTGAATTTCTCCTTTGGCACAAAGTCTAATTCAATCTGTAAGTAGGAAATTCGAGCACGTTTGGTAAAATGATCATAACTTTTGACTCGTAACTCCGATCAGGACGTTCTTTGGCTCGTTGAAAAGATAACGAAAAGTAGCATTCGAAAATGATAAGTACGAGAAAATCACATGGTCGGATCCTGAACTTTTGGGCGAGTACGTGTATGCGAGAAAATCAGACGTTATACTTCAGAGTATGAGAATACTAAAATCGGTGTTCTCCAAACGTCGTAACTCCGATCTTTTTTTTTTTTTTTTTTTTTTTTTGCGTTTTCGTGATCACCAAACTGTATTCGGATTATGAGAATACTAAAATCGGTGTTCGAGTGCTCTGTGAGGTTAGGGGGAGGGGGACACTGTAAGTTCAAGCTCCATCTGGTTTTGGTGATTGGTTTAGATTAATGATTAATCTTTGTTTAATGACAAATCTAATCTGATTGAGACTAACATGTTTATTGAGTTACATTCAATAGTCTCATATTTGGATGGAAAATGGAAAACCCAAGGTATGTATGCATATTCATTCTAGTATTAATTGCATACTTTGGATTCAAGTTTAAGTTTGAATTCTCCATTGCATTAACCACAAAATGTGCATTATGTTTCCCAATCCATATATCACATGGATGCACATATTTAGGGGGAGTTCACATTTGAACTTGATGTATCAATGTATTGATCTATTCTTCACTTCATATATAAAGGATCAATACATTGAAACATATCAATTTAAATGAATGTTTAAATTGAGTTCATTTGCCTCCTAATCATCAAAGAGCATTTCATCATGTGTTGATGGTGTTCTTGTGATTGATTAAGGACAAATGGAAAGTTCTTGAGTAATATGAAGCATTAGTTGCATCATGTGCTCAAGACATATCTAAATTCATTAGATTGATTTAGGTTGTGCTCAATTGATGTAAGTGGTATCCATTATGTGTTAGTGGAGTGCTTAGATGATTGAGACAACCATACATCTTGGACTAACCATTTTCATAAGTGATGATTGAGCCAGGTTAGTTACAAAGGTTGAACAGAAGAAGGTTCATCAAGAAGAGATGAACAAGTTTATAAAGCTGGGTGACGATCTTGAAGATAAGGTGATTGAAGATCATAAAGACTTCAAGAGAGAGTCAGAGTAGTGATCCCGGGGGTACAAGGTGATTGAAGATCATAAAGACCCCAAAGGGGATTGCTTGACGGCAGCTAAGGTATAACTAGATAGGCTAAGGATTTTTCCTAGCTTTGTGTCTAGATTTAGCGCCGTACTATTAAGAGGGTTTGAGTTTTTGCTTCAAGCTTCATCATGTGTTGGTGATCTCAATCCCGTAGTCACTCGAGCTCAAATCTTATTTGGATTTGATTTTCGCATGGAGCTAACCATTTGGCATGTGTTGCAAATGGGTGAAGCTCGTGCTTGGTTTTTGCATAAGCTCTATTTGGCATTTGTTGCAAATAGGTCAAGCTTGTGCTTGGAGTTTTTCGCATTGAGCTTTGATTTGCATTAGTTGCAAATAGGATAAACTAATACATTGGCTTTTGCGTGAAGTTCATTTGTTTGCATGTGTTGCAATAGATGAAGCTTCATGCTTTGTTTTTGTTTTTCAAACAAAATCCTAATTGTGTTTATTTGGTATTGCTTGGAGCTATTGTTTGCACGGGTTGCAAACTGAGAGAGCTCAAGCAAGTTGTTTAGTGCATGGAGCTATAGCATTGCAGGAATTGCAATTAGAGAGCTCATGTACTCAGTTTCGATTTGATTTGATTTGATTATGGGTTTCGATCCTGAGATCATGTGATACTTGCACCGTGGTGTTTGCAAGTCCGTTTGGTCATGGTTTGACCATCACATGGCTAGGAGGATCAAACTCATAGACTCATTGGTTATTTGCTTAATGGGTTTTTGCAAATTCGTCTTTGAGTTGTTTGCGAAAAGTTTTTCCGCAAAGTGTTTGAAGTTTGCTTGGAGCCAACCTTTTTGCATTTGTTGCAAAAAGAGAATGCTCAAGCATATAGTGGTCTGACTGTTTATTTGCAAGTTCGTTGTGCGAATAAACAGGAGGTCTATGGGTTCCGGTCCTGAAAGCATGTGATACTTGCACTGTGGTTTTTGCAAGTCCATTTGGTCGTAGTTTGACCATCACATGGCTAAGAGGATAAACCTTATAGACTCCGGGTTTTATTTGCTTAATACGTTCTTCCAAATATAATCTTTGAGACGTTTGCGAAGTGTGTTTGTCGCAAACGATTTGGAGTTTGGTTGAATTCTTTGAGCATGGTTTAGTGATGTTGCAAAAGTGTTTTGCAACTAAGTGTGGTCGTGGTTTGATCACCTTTTGGCTCAAAGAATTGTCGGTTGAAGTTTCGGAGAAAAGTTTTTAGCGAAAAACTGGTTTTTCTCCTGAGGCCGGCACTACCGGAGGTAGTAGGGCGGTAGTACCGCTGAGGCCGGCAGTACCGCTCCATAAGCGGTACTGCCGCTCAAGTCGGCACTACCGGCCCTAATACGTCGGTAGTTGTTTTTCAGAGAGGGTGTGCTCTGAGTGTTTGGCCGGCACTACCGCCCTAGTGGGGCCGGTACTGCCGGAGGTGCGGCGATCTGAGGATGAACCCGGTAGTCATTTTGAGCAGGTTGTTACATTTGTTTGCCCTAAGGCCGGCGATACCGCTTGATGGGGCGATCTGCCGCTCAGCAACACTCTGGCGGTTTACTGCGGTAGTCTTTGAAACTAGCCGTTGCCGACCGTTGTAGGTTAAGGCCGGCACTACCGGGGCTATGAGGCCGGTAGTGCCGGATTAGGCTGAAAAGTGGCAGTTTTGCCCCCAACGGCTAGATTTCATGTGTAAGGCTATATAAGACCCCCTTGGGGGGCATTAGCTGGGTGTTGCTGGTGTTTTGAGTCCTCTTGAGCCTTGGTTTGAGTTTGTGGGAGGGTTTGCATGGTTTTGCCTCTTCCAATTTGGTTTTAAGCTCAAGAGTGATTCTAATTGCATGAGTTGCAATTAGAGGGAGTTTGAGAGGACCCTAGTTGCATGAGTTGCACTAGGTGATCGCCGGAGACGCGGAGGTGCGTTAAGTGAAGCTTGAGCGAAGTGCTCATCCTATCGCTCTTGGAGGTGGTGACCTCCTAGACGGCGTCGGTGCGTCGTGCGCGGGAGCTCTCGAGGTTTGTGAGAAGCCCCGACGAAAGATTGTGAAGGTTGGTGCTTAGCCTACCCGGCGGGGTGAAAAGCAACCATAGTGGATTCGAGGTGAAGGCTCAAGTGAGTGGGCTGGTCCAAAGTGAGTTGGACTTCCTCAACGTGGAGTAGTAGGGTTTGCTCCGAACAACGGTAAAAAGTTTTGTGTCTCTTGCCCTTTTACATTCAAGCATTTACTTTATTGCAATATTATTGATTGCTTGATTGTGATTAGAATTGCATAGTGTAGCTTGCTTGATCAACCTAGCAATTCTAGTTAGAGACTTATTTAGTTAGTGCACTAGTGAGCCTAGTTGATTTAGGCTTTAATTGTCTAAACCTTAGTCTTCCGCTTACGCATAATCTTTGTGTAGGTTTTGACATAGGGGTAATTAGAGGCGATCCTCGATTAGTAAGAAGAATTTTTAAAACGCCTATTCACCCCCCCTCTAGGCGCATCCTCGACCCTACAGACACGTTATATTTCAGATGCTATCATACCAACATTACAGTATTAGATCATATAAGAACTCCGAAGTTAAGCGTGCTTAGGTAAGAGCAGTGCTAGGATGGGTGACCGCTTGGGAAGTGCTCGTATTGTGTTAAAATCAGTGATATAGCTCAGAAATTAAGTGTTCTTTGGTAGTTACGAAGTACATGAGAATAAAATGAAAAATGAACATCACATACAGTTCCAATTTAGAACCATCTGTGATGAGGTGCACATTATAGACGGTTCCAATTTAGAACCGTTTGTGATGGCTTTTTCACAGACGGTTGAAAAACTGTCTGTGATGATTACGAGTCATCACTGACCCATTCTTACTAACGGTTCACAAAACCATTTGTGATGACGTTTGTGAACCGTCTGTAATGAGGTTTTCTGTACTAATGAGGTTTTCTGTACTAGTGCAAGAAGAAGGTGAGATAACCAAGTCCTCTAAATATTCTCTTATACAGATTTTCATAGTTCACCACTGTGGATTTTTTTAAAAAATATTACTAATTAAAATCGAAATTGCAAAACTATACATTGGAACAACGAAATTACAGAAAGGTATGTCTGTCGCCCGTTTGTTGGGCGACAGAATGGTATCGTCTAACCAACGGGCGACAGAAGAAAATATCGCCGAACAAATAGGCGACATTTAAATGTCGCCAGTTTAATAGGCGACAGTATGAACATCGCCGAACAAATGTGTGACCTTTCTTTTTCCCGAGTGAGTATTAATTCAATTTGAACTCTTCATTATAATCAACTCTAACTAAAACTTCCAAGACTGGACTCTACTCTGTTTACAAGATTAACCTTAACAAGCTCAGGGTAACATCAACATCATAATATATACAGAAATGCTATTCTACGGTATACCGTTGCAACGGTATAGCATTGAAACTCGTGAAATTTTTACACTGAAACTCATGAAACTTAGCACTAAAAATAATGAAACATGAAACTCATGAAACAAACACTAGAACTCATGAAATCAGATGAAACTCATCACTGAAACTAATGAAACTCGGGTATACCTATGGTTGTTACATTTATTTCAAAGCATTCTTATGTAGGGGCGTTGATCTATGGAGTCTTCCCATTAATTACCGTGTCCGATCCGATGTGACGCGAAAACGATTACAGGAGTCGACTGACTGCAAGAACTTGCTACGAAAAAGACAGGAACTTCCGCGCCGTGTCCGACCAGAGGTGTGTTAGTGCAAAGCATCCCCCCCCCCCCCCCCCCAGTTCCTTCGAACCGGTCTCCCTGTTCCGGCGCCGTCGTGGCTACAGGAAACGCGCGACACTCTTGACGGAGCAGCCTAGATAACCATAACTTGGGGTCGCATGCTGTCGTCTTCGATGGCAGCGTATTAAAAGTTCATGCTTCAATTATAGATTTTCCATGATTCTGAGAACTTTCCTTTGTAAAAAGATCAGGCAAGGTCCTCGGCAGCCTTCCCCCTTGTTCCTCGTGGAAAACGACTAGAGCATGGTGCCAAGCAAAAAAACAAGTTCTTTAAAGGTTAGCACTGTGAGTGCTGAACTGCTCATGAACGACGGTCCCATTCCAAGTTCCGGAACTACTCGGTAAGTGCGAGCCTACGCGTCAACGACGACCATGGTAGCTGTCTGGGCATATTAATTTCGTTCATATTAATTGATGGTGCAGAGGCTGCTGGGCCTTCTGCAGCCCACAAGCCCCTCTATGGAATTTATTTTTATTTAATATTTATTTTAAAAAAAATTCAAAAATAATTGATGGAGATAAAATATTACGAAAATAGGTTCCCGTCGCTCGGATATGGACCGAACGTCCCATATTGGGGCGATAGGGACCTGCATACAAAAAACACGAAAATAGACACATGAAAGAATGGATTTGTCAATATTTTTTGCATTCAGGTATCTATCGACGATCGCCCCATATTCGAACAATGGGTGCCTATTTTCGCATAAAAAAGTTTCGTTGATTATTTTCAAAAAAAATATATTTAAAATAAATATTAAATAAAAAATTCCTTTCCTACGCGTCAACGACGACCATGGTGGTTGTCTGGGCATATTAATTTCGTTCATATATATGATATCTATTATGCCGGAAGTTTTGCCGCACAGCCCAAGTGTCCACGTCAACCTCTAGCATTTTGCAAAAAGCCTCTCGGCTTTCTCCAAATTACGAATAGATCCTTGTAAAATTACAAAAAAGACCTCAAAATTTTTTAATATTTTTTTACCCCAAACTGTGAGAGCAAAAATAGTTTTTTGCAAAATAAACTATGTGTTCTTTCGATTTGCGTTTAGGTCCCTCCTTCATTATTTTACGAAAAAAACCTTCAGTTAAATACGAATCTCAAACGAGCCCCTTTCTAATTTTTCGAAGTAGTGTTTAGGTCCAAAAAAATAACAAACAGATCCTCGTCCCTTACGTCCAGATCCTTTTTCTGTTTTTTTCGGAAAAGATATATTCGTTAACAGAAATATGTGTACAGTTCTATCTCTAAACTTTTTTCTGCGGTTCGATCTCTAATATTTTTCGGAACATGTATTATTACCTGGTGAACGCATAGGGTGTTAAACTCGGCATCTATATTTTTTTTGCAGCTCAATCTCTATTATTTTCCAAAACATGTATTATTACCCAGTGAACGCATAGGGTTTTAAACTCAGCATCTATAATTTTTTTTGCGATCTCTAATATTTTCCAAAACATGTATTATTACTCCGTTAACGCATAGAGTGTTAAACTCATCAACTATAATTTTTTTGACAAATCAAAATCTGATATTTTTCGGAACGATCTCTAATATTTTCCAAAACATGTATTATTACCCGGTGAACGCATAGGGTGTTAAACTTGCCATCTATAATTTTTTTTCAACTCAAAATCTAATATTTTTGGAACATGTATTATTCTTTTTTTTCAAAAAAAAAACCCGTTGTTACGCAGATTAGTCGGCGGTTCCTACATAACGTATTTTTTTAAAAAAAACTAAGAGACCAAAAAAAACTTAGATCTTCCTACCTTTTTTCAGAAGAAAAAAACTTGAATTTAAAGAAAAAAAAAGTCATCCATGTGTTTGGTTGCTTAATGAAACCATTCCATCCTAGACCAAGTGGTACAAACTTAAAGAATATTCTCTCTAGATGCTCCCTGTGAATGGTTAGCACTGTGAATGCTGAACTGCTCATGAATGACGGTCACATTCCAAGTTCCTGAAATACTCAGTAAGCGCGAGCCTACGCATCAATTTCATTCATATTAATTGATAGTGCAGAGGCCCCTGGGCCTTCTGCAGTCCTTCCGACAAAAGATGTTCCGCACTTTGGAGGTCAATCCGGTCGCCGCAGTGTGGAAGGGGCGGTGCGGTCCGCCTCGAGACCTCCTCCCTACTGGCTGGCACGTCCTGTGAGTATAGCACCGTGAGAAGTAGGTGTATCGCCGCCACACTTGACCATCTCGAGAGCCATATTACTCCCTCAAAAGAGAGAGCCAATTACAATTATTACTCCATAACTCATCGGAACCGATGAAAAATGGGTCTAAAAAAGAACCGATGAAAATGTGAATCGCTCCAAGATTCCATGTCTTGTATTACAGGGTTTAAGGTATTCAGCCCTGATATATAGTACACCTCAAGGATTTCTATATATTCTTAACCATACTTATCAGGATTATTTGTAGAGTTGTGCCACGATCGAACTTAAGCTTCACGGCAGCCATCCAAAATGTAGGGGTTGCCACTTGAACGAGAGTTGCAGTAACAAAAGTAACCTCCAAACGGCACATTCTGGCATAAGCTACTAGCGGTACATGCATAGGTTGCCTTGTTTTCAGATGCAGTTTCACAACTTGGCTGGTCCGTGACGAGAATCTCAAGACTCGTATGAATACTACTCTGGTTTATCCAGCTCGAGTAAAGATCGCTCATGTGAAAATCATATTGGTCTGATAAGGAGGCCTTCACCGTTGAGGGCACCGCATCATATATATAGTGCCACGCGGCATCTTGTTCCTTCTCCATGGTCACTCTGTTGCCTTTGCACATACCCGCGAGAGAACCGCTGGTCACGCTCGTATCCATATCGAACAGAGTTGCCTCGACATTGCAGCCAACAACGTAGAGTAATCTGGTTTTTATATTTCGTCCGAATTTTATCTAAATTTTTTGATTCTCACCGAAATTTCGGATTTCGGTGTCCTTGAGTTGCATCAATAGAACCTAAAAATATGATCATAACATTAGAGGGCCATAAAAAAATCCTTATTCTGCAAGTTAGAGGGCGATTTTTGGGCATATAAGTTTACATATTTGCTGATAACATTTCCAAATTGTTTTAAGTATGCTACTTGGGCTATCATGAATATGTTCAAAGCAAAGCAATACAGCAATAGTCCACATAAAATTAAAGTATTAGGAAGCAGAATTATGGGGTGGTTAATGGACGTGATGCCAATTTTGCATTGCAGGTAGCAAGAAGCTATTACAGGGTTTAAGGTATTCATTCGTGCGCACTCGGTTTAAAGGAATTTGAATGGGACACACTGTGGTGAAGAACCGAGTGCGCGGGGTGGTCGCAGGACTTCAGGAAGAGGAAGGTGATTCGGGTTGGATTGGGGTGTAGAGACGAGCCGATTGAGTAGATGGAGTTGTGGTGGTTCCAACTTCCAATACATCCAATTACTCCCGTATATAGCGAGAGAAGGTGGTAGGAGCAGGGTTTGAATGGCAAAGGTTAGTGGCGGCTCGGGAGTCATCGAGCGAGCTCGGGCGACTGCACAGGGAAAAATATGGGCGCAGCTCGCAAGTGGCAACAGGGTGTCAAAGAGGCCTCGGGCGACGCGAATTGCGGCAGGGAGATTTTTCCGACGGTGAGAGAACAGAGAGAGATCGGAACAGAGAGGGCGAGTCGGGAATTTTTTTTAAATAATACTTTTTTTAAACCGAATTGCGTTTTTAATATATAGAATAAAAAATTTGCAAAAATAATATGTGGTCGCCAAACCGAACGGCGAATACCCTATTTTCGCCGAACCATGCGGCGAACACCCTATTTTCGCCACACGGTTCGGCGAAAATAGGCTAATTGTGCCATTAATGTCAGTAAACCCTAGGCTAGGGTATTTTCGCCATACCGTGTGGCGAAAATAGGGTATTCGCCACACGGTTCGGCGAAAATAGGTAGTCGCCGTACCAAACGGCGAAAATATAGTATTCGCCAACCTATATGGCGAAAATAGGTAGTCGCCATACCAGATGGCGAAAATATACAAAACATGGCTAAAAAAATTATAAAATAATTAGACCATATTCATATAGTGTTGGATGTTCCATTTATGCAAAAATATGTAGGTATCAATTGAGTTGAATACCCGATTTAAATACTGATGTTCCCTATTCGCCATACTTTCGGTAGGATGTAAATTATTTCGGCACGAATACTGCAGATTTGCTCTTTGACATGGAGTACCATATTATGGAAAAATATTCCATATACGCCTTTGTTCCCTAAAAAAATATACTGCCACACAATAGCAGAACGATAACTTTTAAGCCTTTTCGGCAGCCTGTAAAAGATCACGTATGAATGTAATTTTTTGCACGAATACCGTAGATTTGCTCTTTGATATATGGAGTACCATATTATGGAAAAATATTTCATCTACGCCTTTGTTTCCGCTGACATATACCGCCGCAAAAACCCTAAATACTATTGTCAACCATAACTTTTAAGCCATTTCGGCAGCCTGTAAAATGTCACGTTCGAATGTATTTTTCTGCACGAATACCGCAGATTGGCTCTTTGATATATGGAGTACCATATTATGGAAAAATATTTCATCTACGCCTTTGTTTCCGCTGACATATACCGCCTAAAAAACCCTAAATACTATTGTCAACCATAACTTTTAAGCCTTTTCGGCAGCCTGTAAAATGTCACGTTCGAATGTATTTTTCTGCACGAATACCGCAGATTGGCTCTTTGATATATGGAGTACCATATTATGGAAAAATATTTCATCTACGCCTTTGTTTCACTGACATATACCGCCAAGAAACCCTAAATACTATTGTCAACCATAACTTTTAAGCCTTTTCGGCAGCCTGTAAAATGTCACGTTCGAATGTATTTTTCGGCACGAATACCGCAGATTGGCTCTTTGATATATGAGAAAGGACAATAACAAAAGCATGTAGATGCAGCCAGCAATCTTAGTACGCAAACTCAACCTTAGTACGGCAGATACAACGGATATTACAACAGTGACGACATTGCTAGGAGAAGTGCCAAAAACACTGATTGTAATGGTGGAACAAGTGATCGTTCCGCCTATGTTCAGAGAGTGGGAATGATGCCATACATTTTCTACATATTACATCACTGTCAATCTTGTGCGATTTGTTCTTGGACACCGCTCAATCTCTTTTATGAAAGAGCTCCATGGCCGCGTCTTGATGCTCCCAAATTGCCGAATGGGTAGCCTATGCCATACGTCTCTGGGGTGTAAGAAGTAACTTGTTTGTATGCATTCTGTGGAGTCCTGCCCTCCCATATGGGCATGCCATCTCGATTTCCGGCGCCCCCTATGTTAATACCACCGGGGTTGCCGGATGGCCTTTGTAATGCGTCAAGGATTTGTTGCGTACTGCGGACCTCGGACGGCTGCTTTCCCTTATCCCGTACCATTTGAGAGGACTAACCCTCTTGCCCTTCCGGAGATTTGCCGAGACGCCTCCTCTGTTTCGGCTCGCACTCCACGATATGGTCCAGGAGGTGTGTGTTGGGCTTCTTGTTGTACAACCGAAAACGTGCCCTGCAGTCAATGCAGTATGCCCGCTGTGGTGGTTGGAGAATACCGTATGCGTACTCGGGGTCCGGCTTTTCTGGGAGGTAGTAGCACCACGGCGAGGGTTGCTCTCCCCAGTTATCAAATACGGAAAGTTTGAGATGTGGGTGGTACGCCTCCGGTCCACCAGCTTGAAGTACCAAAGACCATGCATCCTCGGACAAAGGGCACCGGTAGAATCTTACGTCCGCTAGATCCTCGTCGCCGGTATCAACCACCGCACGAGGCCGTGGTCGCACAGATTCCTGGCTTTGCGTTGGCCGAGGAGGATTTTCTTGCCTTGACTTGAGCCATTTTGCAAACTTCTTTTGAAGTCTGTATGCGATGAACTGATTTAGAATGGGTACATTGTAGCTGAAACATGAGGCACGTGAAACTCACCGATTGGTTCGTCCCTTGCACACCGGCCCTTAACTCCTGGTCGATCTAGGTAGGGGACATATCCCGCCGCCTCTCCCACCGTGTGAAGTTCTCAGCGAAGTGGGGTAGGCGTCGTGGCGCTTGTAGAGAAATTCGTGAGTCACGTCGTTCGGCCCGTCGATCCATTGAAAAAGTAACAACGGTCCTCGCCCTAAAAAACAAATAACGATGCATGAAATGGTATCATATCGTAATTAGGGTATGGACATCATTTATTTTACCCGAAGCCGCGGCCACAACAAGAGTGAGCGCGGAGGCCAGATTCTCCGCGTGATGCGTAACCTTCGCTACCAGGTTGCGCCACATTTCGGGCGTGGCAACTCCGGCAGAACTGGGGCGTCAACGCTACTCTCATCCGGGTATTGGGGGGGTTAGCCTTCGCTTGCTGAAGAGGCGACGGTAGAACGACATCGTGGCCTACTGTGTGTGTGGGGAAAACAGACTAAAGTTTATGGAAGTTCTGGTTGTGTGATGCACATATCCCTCCCTCGGTGGGTTTATAAAGAGCTGGCGAAGGGGCAACCAAAGGAGAGTCTTGCAGACTTCAGAGTATTTCAAATCCGCGAGCATCGGATGCTTCTGCAGCTCATGGTGACATGAGCGTGGCTATGCCCACAGCTTTAAACAGGGAATCTCTGCCACAGCCGGCTTTTGGCAGCATTATGCAGCTGAAATGACAAAGGCTGTAAAAGCAATAATGACACGCGGTTGATATGACTAAAGATGACAGAAATATATAATAGACCACGTATATGAGAAAGTACACAAAATAGATGGTAAAGCATAATAGGACAAAGTACCCAAAAATAACGCATATCCTAAGCCTGACCACCCCCCGGTGGTGGATCCTGACCCTGGCCCTGACCCCTAGCTCTCCTTCGCCGACGCGCCGAAGGGGGTGCATCGTCGAGAGGTCGTGGGCGAAGCACCCGCGACGGTCCCGCCTGGCCGTAGTCCGAAGGGCTGTACCGAACCGGCGGGACACGCAGGCGGGGAGGCAACGGGTCTGGAGGAGGCTGCGTGACCTGTGTGGCTGGAGGAGGCGCCGTATGCTGCGTGGCTGGAGGAGGCTGCGTGAACGAAGCCCCTGCGAAGAACTGATCGGTCCAGTAGTCAGGGACGCCGTGCCCTGACTGGGTGTCCGAAGTAGAGGCATGTCCTAGGAGGCCTACAGTACAGACATTAACATTTAATTATAGTGAGAAGATTAGATTCGAAACGGGATCAACTGAATGTTTATCGGCCACGGGTGTGGGGACCATGGTAGGCCCGCGTGGTGGCGTCGCTAACTGGATCCTCCACCGTGCTCGAGCCGAGGCACCTGGGTGTGGAAGCTGGACCCTGGCTGTGGCGGTGGTCGAGAAGGTGGTGTCCAGGAGCTGAGCCCGGGTGGCGGCCTAGACGAGGTGCCAGCCGAAACAGTCGGGGCTGGGGCCTGCCAAACAACACCAATCTCCACGATCCGTCGGGAGTGCAGCTCCACATGCCCCATGGCCTCTGATAGCTGCTGCGCTGTGAAAGTGGTCCCCTGCTGCAGCCTAGACAGAAAGTCAGCCGCATGCTGCTGCAAGCCCCTCGCCTCGTCCACCTATCACGTACGAACAAACATTAAACATAACGACATAGCATTGAAATTACAATTGCATTAATGAGTAAAAATACAATGAGACTTACCATCTGGTGCAGTGCTAGTCCTGCGTGGCTCGAGTACAAGTCTGCGATGCTAGGACCAAACACCTGAGCCGGCTGCTCCTCGCGTAGGAGACGAGTACGGGTCCGGGGCACGTACCAGGACAAGTACTCCTGGTAGGAGGAGGGGTCGTAGGGCGCGACCTCCTCGACAACGTCCTCCAGCGCCCCCTCCCACAGCGCAAGCCACGGCGCCATCCTCTGCAGCAAGGTCACCATGGCCTTCTTGGGTCCCTGGGTGGAGTACCTGCACAAAAGACCTCATTACTACAAATATGTCGTAAGCAATTAGCATTCCTGTAGTGGCGAGTAACTCACGAGTGCACTTTCGCCGCACGCGTTCCCTCAAAGGAACAGGGACCACCTGGCGTAGTCCAAACCGCTCGAGGACTCGCGCGGCGCGTAGTCCTCACGAAGACGTCGAAGATGAGCTTCCTCCTCGTCATCCAAGAAGGCCGGGTCCCCGCCGCAGAGCATGGACAACCCCTCGCAGCTCTCTCTCCTACACGCTCGTCATTGTAGGGGTCCTGCACGACATTCCCGCCCCTCGTGGTCGAAGGCCTCCGTGAAGGAGAGGTACGCCGACGCACTGCAGACCGCCCACCGTGGCTGCAATAGAGTAGAAATAATCGTAGCAGATGGCATTGAAATTACAATTCCATTAATGAGTAAGAACATGTACCCGCCGCCGGGTCCAGAGCGAGCCCATCGCTTGGCCGGTTCAGCCGCATCACCGCCGTACATGTCGGGTGTAGTGCCGAGGGTCGACAAGGGGTCGACCCACGGAGAAGCGCCGAATGACCAAAGTGAAGAAGAAGCGGCATCCGGCCGATTGGAGTTCCTGCCTTTCTTCACGCACGCGTCGCAAAGGGCGCGGTACGTGGAAGCAAGAACCGCCGAACCCCAGGATACCGCCGGTACATCGTCAGGCTCTGAGTCCGCAATAGCCCGTGCGTAGGATATCCAACGCGCGTCCACGGTGTTGCCGTGACTCGACGTGAACATCACCCAGCCAAACAACCAAAGCAGATAGGCCTCGAGGTGCCTAGCAACCTGGTAGTCCGTCGGCTGGGCCGCCATCCGCTGCACCTGCAACAATTGAAAGAGTGTGATATCACGTTAATGCTATGCAAAGCTGGAGTAACATAGTAATATGTACAATCACTAACCTCGAACTGTGCCAACCACCTCCTCGATGGCCCGTGCTTCTCGCCTACCGGTATCTGTGGGTCGACCACCGCGACCTCGGCGAAGCGCAGCAGTAAGTCCGCGTCCCACCCAGCAGGAGCCACCGAGGGGCCGATCGCTGCCCCGGCGATCGGCAATCCAGTGAGCATGGCGACGTCCTGCAGCGTCACCGTCATCTCCCCGAAAGGTAGGTGAAAAGTGTGCGTCTCCGGCCTCCAGCGGTCGACCAAACACGCTAACAGCGAGTGGTCGAACGGGAAACGCCGCGACCGCTCCGGGTCGTCACATTGAGCCTGGGGGTCGTGCTCAGCGGGGTCGGCAGCTGAACCCTCCACCATGCGGACAAGCGGAAGCGACCACGCGTGCCCGACCTAACGAGGAACAACAGAGTTTAATCAATTGAATGTAATGAACACTAATTGTACGAACAATGGAACATGTACAAGTACTGCAACTAACCTGGTGTGGAAGCGAGGGTCAACACACCATGCCTTATTAGGCACACGAATCCGCAGTAAGGCCAACTTGTCATTCCCCTATGTCGTGTGGACGTGCGCACGGTGCCGCGCATCCAAGACAGGGTCCAGGAGTGAGTCGACCTGCTCCATCCCTGCATATAGAAATGTTTCAACATAAATCATACTACACAACGTACGGCAAGCACGACATATGTGAATAAAAGTACACCACGTATAATAATAAAAGACATGAGCGTTGAACATAAATAAAGGTACACAACATGTGAGAAACACAACATATCTGAATAAAAGACACAACATATATGAATAATAGACAACCAATCACGTCAATATTACAATACATATATGTATAAAAGACATAATGGGTGAACATAAATAAAAGTACACAACATGTGAGAGACTGGACATATATGAATAAAAGGCACCCAATCGCGTCAATATCACAATAAAAGACATCCAACGTGCATATAATAACATATTTCAATACATAGCCACCACCACTTTCAGAACCTACACCCTACGTGCACTGGTTTGCCTTGTGGCCATACTCGCCGCACTCAGAACACCTCCTAAGAGGGCCACCCACTTCAGATTCATCCATGTCGTTGCGAATGCGCCTAGTCTGTGGACGACTGTGATCGCCTCTTCCGCACACCTCCGCAAGGTTGGATCCGCAAACAGATGCCCTCATCTCTGTTAATCGCAGTTGAAATCACCGTGGTGCACGAAAACCATGAAACTCACCCGACCAGATATGGACAACATGATCCTTCAAGTAGAAAGGGGACATGTATCGCGACGTGTTCATCCCAATTTGCCCACAAGCGACCATCACGTGTGAGCAAGGAATATGGAGAAGTCTTGGCTTATTACAGCTGCATTCACACCATCCAGATGCCCCTTGGCCTAGATTAACCTCGTATGCGTAATAACCGCTGTGTCCGGTCCCAATCCCCTTTTGCACCGAAGAGTCACCTCGAAGCGGTATTCAGTGACCCCGTAGCTACGCACCATATGCTGCTGAGCTTTCATGGTTCGTTCCTCCATGTAGGTCATCATCCGCGAACAATACGACGCTTTGCAATGTGGAGGCATGAAGTACCGCTTCCGCATGCCTTTTGGTAGTAGCTAACGATGCCGTGCAACATGCCTTCAAGGATGGCCACAAGCGAAGCGGACGGAGGTCTCGGATGACCCAATTGTAAACCTCGGCTATGTTCGTTGTCATCACGCCAAACCTGTTCAACGCAAAGCAGCTTTAGAACAACAGGCCAAATTGTTTAGCGCTGTTTTGATATTGTAATGTACCATACTAACCTGGCGCCTCGGTGTCATGGAGCAATGCCCACTTCTCTAGAGGCTCACCTCTATCCAAAGGCGAAACACTTAATGTTCCTTGACGTTCGTCTCCTCATATTAGGAGGATCGAGCTCCCAAGGGGTGTTAGCCTTTGGGTGGACATTCGCTCGGCGTAGGTGGTTGCTTCTTCATCTCTTCGATATGCGCCTTTGGTGTGCTTATCCAACTCGGCAAATAGCGCGTTGAACTTACGTGCACGATTCTCGCTTGCATAACCTCTTAAACAGATTCATCGCTTTCTTGCTTTTGAACCGCTCAAGAAATTGGCACCCAAATGTCTCATGCACCACATTGCTCGCAGTCGTGCCACGAAAATGGTTCATCTCGGTCCTCCTCAGAGTCTTGATTGCCGAGAGGATACCTTTGTGACGATCATGAATGATGCACATGCTGGGCCGATCACCAACTACCCCCACCTTCGATGTCTGAAAAACCACACCACTATCCCGATTCTCACCCTCAACAAAAGCAAAGGCCAATGGAAGTATGTGGTTGTTCGCATCAATTGCAATGGCTGTTAGAATCTGCCCCTTGTATTTTCCAGTCAAAAATGTGCCATCAACACAAAGCAACGGACGACAGTACCTGAATGACGCAATGCAAGGCCCTAATGAAAAGAAAGCACGATTTAAATGTACAGATCCCATTTGCAGACCGCTTCGCTTTTGAAAGCGGTGTATGTGCCAGGATTGGTTTGCTTCAAGATTTCAAGCACACGAGGTAGGTTGCAATACGATGCCTCGTATGTGCCAAACCTCTTCTCTAATGCTTTCGCCCATACGCCAGGCCATGGAGTAGCTTATACGATACTTAAATGTTCGTAACATTGCTTTACGAATATACGAACACTCGATATCCCGCTTCTCAATGATTTCATTAAACATCACGCTAGCTATTACAGCCGCATTCAAGTTACGGTGTTTGACAAGAACATTTTCTAGTCTGCATGTGTGCTCGTCCACTCTTGATGCAATCCAATATGTCTCACACTTCGGCTTGTATGCATGTACTTTAAATTCACAACCATCGATTACGCACTTCACTGTGTATTTATCTGGGCTAGACAGGACAACCCGAAACTCTCTTTGCAGCGATAGTGCCCACAAGCTCACTGCCAACTTCAATTCAGAATTGTTCGGGAACATTTGATTCAACCGAATGGCACCATTACCATACTCACAATGCGAGTCATGACCCCACAAAGCTTCCATACCCGCTTTGTTCTGCCTGTTCCATTCATCGGGGATGGGTACCTCCGCTGAGCGAGTACTACCATGCATTTCATCATCTTCCTCCCGGTCATCATCTTCGCCGATGGTATCGACTGGGTCTAACATTTCGGCTTCCTCTTCTGTCGCCATGCAGTCCACCCAATCCAATTGATTCACAAGTTGATCGATATCCTCCCCTTCATCAGCCCGACCTTCTGCGCTTGCTGCATCCATGTGATCATCCTCGCCGCCGCCTCAACCGACACCGGGCCGAACTTGTTCAGCTGTAGCCGATGTGCTGTTCTCGCTCACACCAGTAGTACTCACCTCTTCCCTAGGGCAAGCTTGCACCAGCATCACACAATCGAGGCTAGATCCCTTGCACCATCTTAACCATTTCTGCCACAACTGTGTTCGATCTACTGTCTTCAACTCCCACACAGCCGGGTCACCCTTGCTACGCGTGTATACGATTTGGATGCTAACAGAATAAACACTTGGATCCAGGGAAAAAAATTGGGTCAACCAAAGTTTTATATCACGAATGCTAACAGTATTGGGGGACAAATGCTCGGCCATGGTGACCGCAAAGCAGCTTAAATCCACTCCATTCTGCCCATTTTTTACTTCACCATCGCCATAATATACCCTGAATTTCACTGGGTCCGACATCACTGCGACGACATAGACATAGACATAGACATAATTAATTTTTCCTTCCCTACTTCAAATGGAATATCAGAACCGTAATTTCAACCACGCTAATTAACTACCGCGCTATCGATACTATATTCTTATAATATTATAGCGCATGTGTAATATGTCTATTTGCTAAATGTTCGAAAAAATCGGCCGATTAGCCGATTGGCTTGTGATCCAACACCTAAAGATTCCATTTTTTATGTTTACGGTGATAAAGCGTGGCCGACCGAACGATAAAACGGGATTAATCACTTTTTCAATATTTTAGTTCAGTTAATCCTAGGTCGACCAATTAGTTACCGATTAATGATTTCTTCAACAATGCTAATAAGTAAATTTCATTACTGTAAATTTAACAACGTTTACATATGCAAACTAATATCACCACTGTAAATTAAATAACTAAAACTGCTACTCTAAATTAAATAACTAGAATCGTTACTCTACAATTCAACTGATCTAGATCGCTACTCTAGATTGCACTACTCTATATCGCTACTCTACATTGCACTACTCTAGATTGCACTACTCTATATCGCTACTCTAAATTGCACTACTCTAAATTAAAAAACACGAAATTAAACAAAATCGCTATGCAAGGTTACCTCCTTCTCTTCTTCTTCTCCTCTTCTTCTTCTTCTCCTCCTCCTCTTCTTCTTCTCCTCCTCTTCTCCTCCTCTTCTTCTCCTCCTCTTCTTCTTCTTCTCCTCCTCCTCTTCTTCTTCTCCCTCTCCTCTCTCTCTCTCCCTCTCTTCCGGTAGTGGATCGCCTCCCTCTCTTTTCTTCTCTGCTTTGGCGGCCGAAAACAGATCGATCAATCTGTTGTCGGGGCAATTTTTACCGAGCAATTTTCGCCACACCGCGGCGGCGACAACCTATTTTCGCCAGACGGTTTGGCTTAAAATCGGGTGTTCGCCACACCGCTTGGCTTAAAATCGGGTGTTCGCCACACCGTGTGGCGATAATACCTTTGATTCCCGTCTGACGGGGTTAATAGCGCAATTAAGCTATTTTCGCCGAACCGTGTGGCGAAAATAGGGTGTTCGCCGCACGGTTCGGCAAAAATAGGGTATTCGCCGTACGGTTTGGCGACCACATATTATTTTTGCAAATTTTTTATTCCGTATATTAAAAACGCAATTCGGTTAAAAAAAGTATTATTTTAAAAAAAAATTCGGCGAGTCGGGGAAGAAGGATCCTGACGGCTGGGCTCGGGGCCACTCGGCATAGAGAGGGAGAGAGGGAAAAGAGAGAAAGAGGCTACGCGTGGGTTCGGCTAAGGAAAGGGACCACCTGGCAGTGAGTGGCGGGTCAAGTTACCGGTCGGCTGCCATTAAGGAAGTGGGTCCCTCTGTCAGCCGAAGGAGGAGAGGGGAAAAGATTCAAAGCACACCTTAATTATCCTGTGACAGCCGGCTAAGGAAAATTAATTTAGGTGATATTTTCATGATTTAATTTCTAACAATTTTTACCAAGTGGACTGGGTGACTTATCTACACACGGTAAAATTTTGAGGTTGAAACTATTTGTAGTTTATTTATTAAAATTCTCACAATCCACACTGCTCTAATTTTTCATTTTGGAAAAAGATTTTATTTGGGAAATAGTTCAATTTATAAATTTTTGGAACTTTTATACAAGGTTCATATTTTCAGCAAGAACCTTTAATAAAAAATTTAGATTAAAAACCTTAATATTTAATTTCTAATAATTATTTTTCTCTGTTTTGCTGATTTTTAGATTTGGGATAAATAAATTGGAGTAAATAATATTCTACTATTAATTTTTACAAAGTTTACAAGCCGAGGATAAGGGTCTAAAGATTTTATGTGCACAAGTTGAGCCACGATGAAGCTAAACAAATATTTATAAAAATTACTTCTTGCACTGCTCAAAGTCACATCAATTTAATAGAAATAATCATTTCACATATTAAATGGATTCACATGGATTTTTTACTTCCACACATGGGTTCCAGAGGTTTCCAAGGTTTTCTATAATATTTTTGTAGATTTTCATTACCCTTTTATTTTTATCTTTTAGCATTTCCTTTTTACTAATTCCAAAATTCAATTAATCTTCAACAGGAAATTATTCAAAAACATTTAAAATTTCGAAAATTCAATAAAAAATCAAATTTGAATTTTAATATTTTATCTGTACTATTTATTGAATTTTGAGATGCTTCAATATATAAAGATAATAGCACTATCGGTATTTTTTTTAAAAATACACAGGTCTGATCATCTTTTAAAAATTTTAGAGAACTTTTGGATTAATTTTTTAAAAAAAATTTAATTTTAAATTTGAATTAAATCGATTTACTGATGATTCTAATTCTCCACAGTCGATACGGCTCTATACCATAAAAATCCCTGATTTTCGAGTCATATTCGTTGATTTTTTAAACCCTGCCCACAGTTCTCGACCTTTCTCGAGCAGAAACGTCGTAGTTTCAGTGTGGCGCACTGGCACCGACCTCGACCTTCGTGGTGCACGTCCTCCGCCGGAAGCCCTAGCGCCGCAATTTGTCAAGCGGTGGCCGGAGTGTCGAAAGAGAGAGGGGGGAGGGCCGAGGCGGTCCACCTCGGGCTCGGGACCTCCTCCCTGCCACACCCGGCAGGCCGGCACCTCATGCCATGCCAGCTCCCCCGTGAGCTCGGCTCCGGCTGTCTATTCGTGTTGGTATGCTCCCGTTGAAAATGACAACCTCCATGTTTTGCTTGATGTAGTAAACTAGTAATAATGACTTGTATTTATCTGTGCATAACTAGGTTGGAGCAAGACATCCTGAAGGTAGACACTGACTCACGCGGTGAAATCTAAAATGTGACAAACTAATTTGGAACTTTTTTCGGTATGGAATGAGATGATCACTCCTAAAATTTATGAATTTGTGTAAGTCGAGGTTAATATAATGTTAAACTGACCAGATATCTGAGTGTGGAGTTAGTTATCACCATTGAGCAAACCGTGCGCACTGATTGCGGAACTGTGCAGCAGTTCTATATGCAAATTCGTGGAGTTAAAAATGTACTTACAGATTTTGCAAATGTGGAGTTTACGAACAAAAAAAAAGTTGTTATGCAAAAAAAATGTGGTTCTGCAGTTTAGGATCTTGTGAATGGAAAGATGTCAACTGTTCCGTTCATACTTGTTATGCAAAAACATTTCACAGAAGAGTTCATTCTGCCCTGATATTGGTTTGCCTACCACTTCTCAGTTCCGACTTTTAAATCCTTAATCGTGTTATTTCTATAACAATGCAGCGATGTATAGTACCTGTTTTGTCCATCGGAACCTCCATGGAGTAACCCATTAGAAATGGGAGGTACAAAATTATTGCTCGAATTGTTGAAAATGCTACAAATACTTTTTTTGCACCACCATAGTTTAAATACAATTATGTATATTAAATTGTACCATAATGCATATTACTAATAGATATTACAAGTATACATGTGACATGGCCTACAGATGCATTCTGCAAATATACACGAAATGCAATTATATATACACTCGTCTGAAGGTAAGTACTTATCATAACTCTTCAAAGAAATATACAGATGTATCACAGGAAGCACTTAATTGTGTTTTTTGCACATATATAGTTAGCGTGGCAAACTCACAGAGGATGTGTAGGATCGAAGTATACGAATATAGCAATCAGAGGTGGGGTGAATGATTGTGCGGAAGCTAAAACCAAATTCTTGATCTATTAAAAGTTCACCCCAAAACAGAATCAAATAATTGCCTCGTATTCGACAAAAACAGAATGACAGAGGTTCGGTAAAACGCGAATTCCCGGAGATCCAACCGTCGTAACAATCTGAAATTTGGACACAAGAAACTAGATTCCAATATGAATCAAACCCAAAAAGAATCAGCTCGATCGGACTTATGGATCAAAAGTTATGAGCTTTGCAAGGTTGCTGTTCCAGAACTTGACGAAAACTAATCTAATCAAAACTTCAAGATTAAACAAGATCTTCAAAAGATTAATCAACTAGACTTTGAGGAACTTTAAATCAATACTCTAGAAAGGTTTTTGATGAATCAAATCAAGATGAAACTCAAGAATCAAAAACCAATCTAGAATTAGAGCAAGCATGCAAACAAGAACCAAGACAGAAAACACTGTAGCAACGTGGTTACTGTAGCACGCAAGAATCTTGGAAGAATTGATCTTTATTTTTTTTGTCTAAAGTACTCTCATCAAAAGAGTACAAACCCTAAAACTGAGCTTGAGGCTCTCAATGCGCTCAGCTCCAATTGATGCCCTTCAACAGGAGACACCCCTCCTATTTAAAGGAGCAAAACATAAGGAGTTCTGAATACAATTCCTAATCCTAGTAGGAGTCCCACTCCTAATCTTAGAAAGAGTATGTATTCAACACAACTCCTCTTGGCCCAACCTGGCCGAGTACAACTCTTGCACGCGTATGGCAACCCTACCATACTCACGTGACTAACACTTTGCACGCGTATGGCCACCTGCCATACTCACGTGACTAACACTTTGCACGCGAATGACCTCCTACCATTCTCACGTGACTAACCATTCTTCATGTGCACCATTCTCTTAGCCCGAACGTCCCGCATGACATCCTTGACCACCAAGACCTCAGTTCCTCCCTGAACCTAGTCCCGAACCTCAGCTCCTCCATGAACCTAGTTTCGGTCCCGTCATCGACCACGTTCGTCTTCGAGCAATACCTGCACATGAACAAACCACAAAACAATTCCGAGCACAAGTCCACGACTTGACTCACATCAATCCATGCAAATACTTACACGAGCATTGCATAAAGTCCACTTCAAGCATCATGAAATTCTCACAAATTTCATAATCTCAAAAACAAATCAAACACAATTCCAATTTTGCTCAAAACACTAATCGAGCAAAAACGCATTCACGATGGACCAAAAAATATGGTCCAGCGTACACATGAAAAAATCACTCAAAAAACCATTCACGACGGACCAACAAAATCGGTCCGGTGTACAAGTGAAAGTCTCGGTTTCAAGAAGAAATCATTCCGGCGAAAACACGTTCACGACAGACTAAAAGAAATCAATCCGTCGTACATGCGAAATCAATCCTCAAAAAACCGTTCATGACTGACCAAAGAAATTGGTCCGACGTACATGCAAAACTTACTGGTTTCTTGGAAAATTGAGTCCGGCTCATGAGCTCAAAAGCACGTCCACGGCAGACCCAAAAACTTGGTCCGGCGCAAACACAAAATCAGTTCGGCGCAAAAGGACTCAGATTCATGTTTACAACAGACCAACAAATTTGGTCCGTCGTAGATGGAAAACTTACTGTTTTCTTTAAGTTTGGTCCGGCGCCAAAGCGAAACTTACTGTTTCTTGTCAAATTGTCAAAACACATGAACAAACACATTTTGCAAATTCAATTCTAAGCCAATTTTTCAGCACATGATTTCACAGGATGAAAATTCTTGCTCCAGACCGTAGCACCCAGAGATTGCTTCTGATGTTAAACCAACAGTACCGACAGAATTGATCTGTGCATGGGAGTTAACACCCTTTGGGCATATCAAATGCTCTATCTCTCCATCATTTCCTGAGATCAATTGGAACTTTCTTAGCCTCTTAGTTCTCAGGAACTGCAACCTCATCTCTACTTTCGTAGTAGGTCTTTCTCCTCCTTTGACCCTCAAGCATGCTTGTGTTAGTCAGGCAATATCATCTATCTCTTCCAGATTTGCCTCTTCCGCAACCAGAGAATCTATGATTTCCATGATAACTCCCTCTTGAACTCCTTCACGAAGAATGAGACAAGTTTTGTTTTGCATTTAGATCATTTATAAGAATTGGCTTCTTTCTTGTCAAAAGTTCCACAAGTATCACTCCAAAACTATATACGTCACTCTTCTCAATTAGTTGACCTGTATGGTAATACTATGGGTCTAGCACCAAAGTCGGAAACCTTTGTGGTGAAGCTGCCATCAAGGAGTATGTTTGAAGATTTCACGTCTCTGTGGAATGTTGGTATTGTAACAGCTGAGTGTAGGTATGTGAGACCCCGGATCGGCTATCCAGAATCTCCTGTGTATTTCCGTACTAGTCCCAGATCAGTAGCTAGTACACATAGTCACAGTGATACTTCATTGCCGAACATAACGAAACTTGTAATATAAATATTCAAGTATGGGCCACATGGCCACTTATTACAATACTCGGTCCAACGACCGGACACAAAGCAGCGGAAACAAAAGCAAAACGAAACGAGCGAACGCCACAACGCCACAGGCGACGACTAGCGACGCAACTAGTCCTCCTGGCAGTCATCCTCGAAGAACTCCTCCTCTTCCTCGGCATCTTGGAAATTCTCTGATGATTACAATGTTGGTGTAGCACGTGAGTACAAAGGTACTCAGCAAGTCGGAAAAGTATAATCATGTGGGGCTTTCCAAAGGAAGCTTAATAGGGTTTATTTGCATAAAGCCACATTTTATTAAATCCTACTTAAGTAATAAATTTCACAAAGCATCTTTTATAATTCTTTTTAATAATTGAATTATTGAATATTATAGTGAGGTTCTAACCACCATCACTAACATAAAGGCTCTATCCGCCAACAGTTAAAAGATCAAAGTTAATCATGTGACTCCATCCGTCAAATGTAAAGCAGGTTCTATCCACCTGGTTGGCTCTTTCCGCCAAACAACATCCGAGAGTTCTAACCACTCCCGAACCCCAAAACAAAACACTTTTCGGTTTTTAAAAACAAAATCAAAGTCTACCAATATGAAAGCATTCTTCGCTTTGCCTTTAACCGTAGGCACGGCTATTCGAATAGTTTTACTCTGCAGAGGTGTACAACTTTACCCACACGACACGATCATCTCTTATTGCCTCCGGATTAACACACTTCCTTTGGTGTGCCGGCAGAGAGATCGTGACAAGGCTGTTACAATGTATCTACCTAGCTAGACCCACTCGCTGAGGTTTCACCGCTGTTAGGGTTCCAACCGCCCAGTACAGAAGCCCCCTCTTGCGCCGTGTGAGAAAAACAACATTGCCTCCGTCCGGCATTCACATCCAACCGAATGGTGAGTCTAAACTAGGCTTCTACAAATTAGTAGGCCAGGTCGTACCATTATAGACATGTGGTAGTACGGTATTGCTTAGAATGGACAATCACAAGCGTCGGTCCTTATATGACTTGGGGCGATACTTGCACAAGACAAAACGTGCTCCAACCGCACCCACCCGACAAACCATTCCGCCCAAGTCCAAAACATTTTCCTTTTCTTTTTATTTTAGAAAACAGTACTAAAATCATACTAATAATCATCAAATCACATTTGATAACATTCTTTTTGAATAATCCCACCCATGGGTTGCTTTTATCGAAAAGGCCCTAAGCATTTCTACCGTACTACTTAGCAAAGGGTACCACATAAACATAAGCATGGTGTAAACAATGTCCTAAGGGTACAATGGATATGATTCACAATGTCAAGGAGGAATCAACAATTTCGGTATAACTAACACTTATATTTGACATATTTCATTAAACATAGCCATGCAACTTTATAAACAATTTTAAATCATTTCGCAAACATAGGAGCAAAATGCGTCAAGGAGACTTGCCTTCTGTCCCGGGTAGGTCTTCGCACGCGGGAAGTTCGGCGGCGGAATCGGCGGTCGCGGCGGGATCGTCGACTACACGCAAAACGAGGCAATAAATAAATAACGGAAAATAAATAAAATCTAAAAATTATAAAATTAGTACTGGCAGGAAGGTATTGATTTATGATGAATTTAGGAACTTGAACGGGATCAATCGGAGTTCGGACGGAAAAGATATAAGCGGTCAAAGTTGGAAAAACCAGGAAAATACGAAATTCGGGAATATTCCCGGGAATCTTTATTTTAGGCTGAATTTTTGGAGGCTTGTGTCTATGCCAAGTGGGTCCATCATGTCATAGAGGTGGAGCTTCTTCTTCATGGGTCTAGCCATGGCCAAAATAAAGAGGAGCAAGCCCCACTGGAACCGGCCAAGGGAGGGGGCATGGCGACCGGCGGGTAGCCGGCGAGCGGCGGTGGCGGCCGACGACGCCGGGAGGGAGGCGGCGGCGGCGGGGTCCCACGACGCGCGGGCGCGACGCGTCGGGACGGCGGCAGCGGCGTTAAGACGGCGGCGGCGGCGGCGGCCATGGGGGCGGTGGCGCTGGCGAGGAAGCGGCCAATGGCCGGCTTGGCCGAGCAGCGGCACAAGACGGCGGAGGCGGGCGGCGGCGGGCGGCGCGCAGGTCGGCAGGGCGACGGCGGCGGCGGGCTCGCTGGTCGGGCTAGCGACGGCGGCGGTTCGCCGGTGCGGCCCGCACGGTGACGGCAAGAAACAGAGGTCCCCAAAAGCTCCAAAAGTTGAGATTTTTGGTAGAAATTTGAAGATAACTTCACAATTAAATGAATGGAACATCTAGAGGATATCAAATGGGATCTAGGATAGCAAGGAATTGAAGGATTTCTCACCGGAGAGGATGAAATCGACAAAGAACACCGGTTCGGCCGAAGGGATGAACTTCCGAAATTCGTCGCCCACGGTTGATGAAACCTAAAATCAATGGACGAATTAGAAACTAGACTCCCATACGAACACAAAGAAACGAACGGGAGGAAGAATGATCCACCGGAGTGGAAGATATGATCAAGAACACGAAGAACACTAAAACTCCGGCGTTCCTCACGGTTTCTTCGATCTAGCGGATGATTGGGTTGGAGAGGCTAAAGAAGTGCTATACCACCGGAAAGAGGACTCTTTCACGGAGATTTGAGAGGTGGAAACGCACGAATCGGAGTTGAAACGGCCGAGTTAATGCCATAATGGTGATTTTCGGACTTTCCTTAATGTGATGGTTTCTGGTGAGATTTAGGGTGCATTAACCCCATGGATGGAAAGAGGAGGCCGTCGTGATTCCAACGGATCCGGCCGTTCGTGATTTGAAGCAACGCGGGAGAAGTTACACGAATTAGAAGGAGGAGAAATGAATATGGAAGGTGAAGTGTTCTTCCCAGGCAAGACTCCATCGTGCCCTGCCCAAGCTTGAAGAAGCTACTGTAGCATCGCCACATGTCACTTCCTCACTGGTCCTCCTTTACGCGAACAATTCGCCTTAGAGAAAAATAAGGAAAAATGGCCTAAAAATTCCGAAAAAATTCTTAAAGCCATTTTAGATTATTTGGGACTCAACAGAATTGGTTTGGTTGAATTTGGATGATTTTTGTGGAATTGGATATTCGGGCGCGGATTGTAGGCATTAAACAAAAGCCGCGCGAGATAAAATAGGAACGGAGGTCCAAAAATCCGGGGAATGATTCCTAAAATCATTTCGGAATATTGGGAACATTTTAGAATTGGTTTGGAGATTTTTGGAGCATTTTTGGACTCGGGTGAATTTTCGGGTATCGGCGGCACTGGAAAATCAAATTTTTCGCCCAGGAGGGAATTACTTCCCGATTTCGGAGGGGAATGGATGCCAGGTTATTATAAACACCAATGAAACTCTAAATTTTGAATTTACTTTATTTAAATTAGGTTTTTCTCCAGAAAGCCAAAATGAGGATGTTACAAGGTAAGCTAGTGCCCTTGCTGCTTCTACAGCAATCCTAATATGATCATCCCATGATAACAAGCATTTAATGCTAACATCAATGTGAAGAAGGTTATATAGTGTGCCATTAGAGATAAACTCATAGACCAATAAGGGCACCTTAGATTCGTGACAACACCCAAATAATTTCACCACATTGCGGTGGATGATATGAGATAAGATAGCAACCTCGTTGATAAACTGGTTTATCTCAGTTTGCTCCACAATTTTTGATTTTTTTTAATGGCTACCACACGCTGATCGGATAGTATCCCTTTGTAAATTGTGCCATGCCCTCCACAACTAGGGGTGGAATTTTAGCTCGAGGCTCGAGGCTTGGCTCGGGCTCGGCTCGGCTCGGTGCGGCTCGGCTCGGCTCGCATGGCCAACGAGCCGAGCCCGAGCCTACCGCCTGGCTCGCTTGGCCAACGAGCCGAGCCCGAGCCAGCTCGTGAGCGGCTCGTTAGGCTCGACAGTCATTGAGTTATATAAGGTATGAATTCACAATACAGTAATCAGTATACCCAATGCTAGACATCTAATGAGCAATGCTTGTCTTACCTTACTTTTTGAGTTTACTCTTCTTAGTACTTCAAATGTCTTGTATTGGGTCTACTGATTACTTTTGCACAGATAAAAAAGTAAGCGGAGTATTCTTTTTCCAGATTACATATTTGCAGTTTTATAAATTGAAAGAGCAGTCTAACCATCTGTGCTTAAAAAGGCGTCCTATAAATGTGAAATTGCTTCTTAACCGAACCCTAGAGGAGGCTGGAGCCTGAGAACGGTGAGAATGGATGGAGGAGCTTCGTTTTTTTGTGAGAATGAAGGGCATTTGGGCCCTTGCCAGTGCCCTTGTAGGCCGGCTCGCGAGCCGGCTCGAGGCTCGAGCGAGCCCGAGCCGAGCTCAAGATTGAGCTCGATGTATGCAACGAGCCGGGCTCGGCTCGGCTCGAAAACTGGCGAGCTCGGCCGAGCCGCTCGGCTCGGCTCGATTCCACCCCTATCCACAACCAAGAACACAGTAGCATCAAAGTTGTTGGTACTTGGTAGCCTCCTCTAGTTCCTCTAAAGAGAATATCTTTGTTTTGTTTGTAGCATTTTCATCTGAAATTAGTTGCTCCAATAGCAGTCCTTGTTTTTTCTTGAAGTGTGCGGTGAGATTTGTATCAATATGTTGCTCTCGTTGTCAGTAAGCTAATTGTAAAAACCTTTTGTCAATCGGAATTATCAATAAAAGGTAACGGCTAAAACAAAGAAATTATATTCATATACAAACTAGAAACACAACTTACTAGTAGGTCATATGACATAACTAGTAGCGTTTCCTTATTTCAACTGGAATCTGTTCTTTTTTTTTAGCTATAACTTTTTATTGATAGCACTGATTCACGAACGGTTTTCATCAGTAGCTTACTGACGACGAGAGCAACACACTTATATAAGTCTCACCGCATGAATCATGAATCAGATTTTACTATCCTTAAATATAGATTTTACTATCGGTATAGATAGATTTTACTATCGATACACACGACGTTTATTAGCGGGACTTATATCATTATGTTGATGTTGTTGTCAGCAAGCTATTGGTGAAAACCGACCGTAAATCGGAGCTGCCGATAAAAAGATATAGCTAAATAAAAAGTAAAAAGATTTATGTACAAAATACAAGACATATTTTCTAGTCGGTTCGGCTTATGTGCTTATCGCAATCATCACAATCGGTTTTAACTTGAGAACCGATTGTGATGATTCATCACCATATAAGTAGAATCATCTATTATAATCGGTTTTTTCTTGAAAAGTTGATAACCGATCCAAATGAAGTGATAATGTTGTAACATTTTATAGTAGTGTGAATGATTGACATTGCTGTAGGATTTTCCTTATTGAACATGGAAAGAAAGCTGATGCCAATGTTTAACATTGACGGAATGAGATCATAACGTTCTTTATGCCCTCATCATATAGCGTAATGTTCACAGACACAATATCACTCCATTTTCCAGATATGCAATGCATTATTTTGTTTGCCATTCTTCTATTATTTGAATTGCCTTGCTACCCTAAATTTTCCAGTGATTGTTTTATCAGCCGTACCTGTAGACTGTAGTCCTATAGTAGACCCAATTTAAAAAGGTGCACAATTTTAATTCTGCTGTAATTTCCGTTCTTTTTTGCGGTACGTTCATTTCCTCCAACGGATGGATTCTTCGTCAATTCCCAAAGTGCTTTCCTATTGGGAGGGACCCTTACCTTGACCAGTTGACTTTGACATTGGTTACTTTTGCTGCCTACCAGTACTTCCCTTCTCTTCTTTCTGAAGTTTTGAGAGTTAATTGCTTGTCTGCAACTCTGCATAGATTTCACATGGAGAATTCACCCGTTGATTTCTTTGCCAGTACGGTTGACCCGTTAAAGGATCCTCCTGTAATGCCTGCCATATGTCAGTACGATTCCTTTGGTTCTGCTCAAGGCTGGCCCTATAGTTTCGAAGACCTCAAAGACAATTCTAGAAAACGGGTCTACCACGTAAGACTATAGTGGAGACATGGAGTAATGGGTCTACGGCCTAAGACTATAATGGAGTAATTCTCATTTATATGTATGCCAATTAAATAATTAAATATTTTATAATGATAAAAAATAAACATTGATAGCATAAACTTTTATTAGCAAATAAGATATAATGCCACAATATATGTAGTACGAGTTTCAACAACATGCTCTTAAGAACCAAAGAAAACGGAAAAAGCAATACTGAAATAACCCCGGTAATTAACTATACATAAGAACTAATTAAATTAAAATAACATGCTTACTTAAATTAATTAATAAAGTTGAATTACATAAGTTAATTATTACAAATTGAATACGATGGAATAAATAGCAAAATTCAATAGTTGATTACAGTTCAGATCGCGAATTACATAAATAATTGATCGCAAATGAGGTCATTGAAATAAAATAAATCACATCATTAAGTTAAATTGAATTAATCAACAAAGAATTAATATTACATCATGACCATTGCAAATTGAATACAATGGAATAATTGTAACACTCAAGAATTTAATTACACCTATGATTGCAAAATTACATAAATAAATAATTACATCCCCAAAAATGAAAGTTTCAAGAATATAAATCACAAAACACATAGTTCTTCTAATCTACCAATCTTGCAATGTAAGTCCTGTATATTATATTGCATGCATATAATATTAAGTGATCAGTGGATCAAAATAAATAAATGAAATAAAATTAGAATTGCTATCAGACCCATTTGATTTGGTATCGTCACTAATATACTAGATTCGTTCGGGGCCAAATCGGCACCTCTCACGAAATAAGGGTATCATCACTCGGTAATTATACAAGCATGTACTTATTTCGTAGACGCGTGTATTTTAAAATATCGCGCGGTAAGAAAGTGAACTTCCCCGCGTAAAAAGATAAATCTTCACAGCACTTTGGGATAGGTATGAAGATGTTGTGCATTAGGATAGAGAAGAGGACCCTTAACAATCGAATCTATCTCAATTCCAAAACCTTATCCCTTAAGTTATGCCCAGCCATATAGAGTTCAAGACACCAGGCAAACCATCGAGCAAACCAACTTCAGTAGGAAAGCCACATCTAAAGCCATCATTAGAAGCAAGCCTCCAGGAGACCTAGCACAACCAAGAGGTTCTCAAGATCACAAAACCACAAGGAGCACAAGAGCACCAAACACAACCAAGAACATCCCCAGAACTAGAAGGTCCCAAGCACTAGGAGCTAGAGGAACAAAAGTAGGAGTTGAGGAATCATAAACAACAAGAGGATAAAGACAACTTCATCACCACCCCAACACCTCACTCCAGATCTATATTTTCTCATCACCTCATCAAACAATAGTTAATCTCATAATCATAACTAGCAATTCATTCATAGAAACAATAGTAATATCATCACAGGTTAACAATAGCAAGATTCAATAGAAGCTAAAGACTATAGAAACTATAGCGGTCTCCGTTTATCGGCACAGCGGGGGTTGCACCATACGTTCCCAATAATGCTCCCTAGCGCACGCTAAGCCAAGTTTTCGTTGCAACACCATCCCAAACCCGTGCACACACACACACTCATAATCATCATAGACTGTATTAGACAAATCGCTAGTTCAAGCCATCCAATTTGTGAATCAACCATTACCTTAAATACCTGAATACCTTAGTAAAGCAATTCGATAGAAAATCTAAAAGGAGGGAGAAGGGCAACGCGTTATACCAGAGCAAGAAATGAGCAAAAATTGAGGGGAGCACAGCGGAGTCGAGTCATGGCGTGGCGAACTAGGGCGATGCAGCCCTGGAGGCCGAGCAGCCCAGAGGACCACGGGGGTGACCCAAGCCGAGTGAGCCGCAGGGCCCCATGGCGAGAGCGCAAATGAGTGGGGTCACGACCGCGAGCTTGCACGAGAGGAGGAGACTAGAGTGATGGGCCGGCAGCCTAAGGGGGGTCGAGCCGAGCCCATGGGCACGGACGGAGGCCGGAGCAACCAGGCAGCGTGGAAGCTAGGGGTGAACCGCGGGGGCGGTGGTGGACCGACGGTAGGAGGTCGGAGAGCCATCCGGCGGTGACTAGGGCCGGAACTGGCCAAGACAGGGGGAACTCCGAGCGCTCATGTGCGCACAAGGGAGGAGCTCGGCGACAGCGGCCCAAGGAGGAGGCAGCCGGCTAGCTAGAAACGGCAAGGAGGAGAGCCAACTAGAGAATCAGATCAAGAAGGGGTAGAAGAAGAGGATAAGGGAGATTTGGGGGAGAACAAAAGGAGAGTTGGAGTTGGCCGAATGGATAAGGAGAGAAAAAGAGAAAGAAAGAGGAAGAAAAAGAAAAGAAAGAAAGAGAAAAAGAAAAACATGAGAAAATTTCTAAATTGTGTAAAAACTAATAATCAATCAAAGCAATAATCACAACATAATATTTATTCTAGGAATCATGTAAAAATGGCTGCGAGTAATAAAATTATTAGAAAAATAAAAGAAGAGAAAAGAAAAGAGAACAACAAGAAAAATATAATCTCAATTAAATTAATAAAATTATGAATCCATTTGTTCGTACAAACAATTCATCTTAAAGACGAATCAACCAAAATCCATTAAATCAATAGTTTAGTCGGTCGAATTTTCAACTAAAGCGCGACAGAAGAAAATGGTATTAAGCCCTAAAAAGTGCAATGTAAATTTTATAAATCTTAAAATAATTCTTTAATTAGATACGAAAAACTTGATTAAATTTTATTTGCAATACAGATCAATTCACATGTCTATATATGTAGTATGCATTTAACAGACATCAAAATAAAGGCTAAATTATGCAAACCGGTCGAGACTAGATAGAAGAAGACAACGACATTAGCGACCGCTGCGCACCACGATCCTACATTGGTAAGATTAACATCGGTAAAACAGAGTTGTATATATACGAACCTCACGAGGGCGCAGCTCGTCGCGTTGAGGCCTCCTTCCTTCACCTTCTGGATCAGGTCACGCCACATCTGCACGGCAAAACGAAACCAATCGCAGCAAGCAACGGATTAGTTTCAAAGCGCGCGCAGTATGTTGCATCGTCAGCAGGTGACATACCAGAACTTGGGAGGACGACTCACGTACGTCGAGTGTGCTAGCTCCTGGGGTAAGGAGCCGGAGATGACGATGCGCCGCTCGCCATCGACCACCAGCGCTCGGTCGTCGTACGTAAGAGACCTTGGTGCAGCTCGCCGAGACCAACAACGAAGCTAGGACGTACCAGCCACGCGAGCGAGACGCGCTCCATTGCTACGTTAACGTGTGTATGTGCTCGTGGTAGGAAAAATACAGGTGAGGGAGACGGTTGTGTGCATGCAAGTGCCATGGCTATTTATATATAGGGCGTGGACTCACCGTGCGTACGTTCTGGATAAGGGTTTTCTGTTAAATTTGACCCACGTAGTTTGATTTGATTTCGCAGATGATTTATTGTATTTTTGAGAAGTAGCTTTGAACTCCCTAGCTACCGTGCTATACGTACGTACCACGCCACGCAAGATTTGAATCATGGTAGGCTGGTGATCGCTCGACAATCTCTTCGTCACATACTGTTGGTATTGAACCGACGGTTCATCGTCGTCAATGGCGCTCCAGCGACAGACGGATCTGAGTCCAACAAGTTGGGATAAGATCGATTTATGTGTCCGTACGTTTCAGGATATATATAGAAGATGAAGAGATGATGAGCAGCTGCGTGATGACTCAAAATGAAGTGTGTGGCGTGTTTAATTGAGGTTGCCTCTCCCTCTCAAATCTATTCCAGATAAAATATCCATAACCTTATTAAACCCAACAATCCTAAGTACTATTCTATAGGCTCTAAGCAAAGTGGGCATGATACGAGGATGATCTCTGAAGTGGCAGCTGGGACTCTTCTTCATTTCCCCCCCTCCAGGCCTCCACGTATTGTTCTAGCTACTTGTATCTCTTCTTCATCGAGATTTTAGTTGTTCATGCCTTGATGCAAAATACGATGCAGGTGACAAACAAAAACTAGAAAAATATTGGGATAACAGGATAAGGTCTATCTTTACTGATGTTTTTTGAGTGATTTAAGGCTGCATCTCTCTAGAACTGGAAGCAAACACCGACAATGACCATATTTCCTGTGAGGGAAGGACTCTGCTTTACTCCATGCGAAGTGTTACACGTATGATCTTTTATGCCATCAATCAAATTATCCAAGTAGATGTCCTTTTTTAGGCCCAAGTACATCTCCTAAACCAAGTTTAGGAACTTGCGTAGTACTCCCTCCGGTCATAATTAGCTATCATTTTGGTCATAAGTACAATTAAACTTTTGAAACTTTAACTGTCAATATCTTTTTAATATTTAAATTAGATACATGAAAATTATATATATAAATTTGTCTCAAAAAGTATTTTCACAATACTACAATTTTACTGGGTTTTATAAATATATTATAATAAAAATTAGTGATGAAAGCTATATGTTAAAGACGATAACAATATCTAAAATGATAACTATTTATGACTAGAGGGAGTATTAGTACCGATTGGGATCCTTTGCCTTTGCTACTCAAAATGCACGGTGCATTTTGACCTGCATTTTGAGTAGCAAAGGCTAAAAAAATATAGTAAAAAAATCACATTGCTACAGTTTCAAGATTTTGGTAAATTTTATTGAAATTTTCGGATATTTTGATTGAAATTCATATTTTTAAACCACTTTTTTTTAAAAAAAATACTGTAGCAATTTGATTTTTTTTGAACTTATTTAGCCTTTGCCGTGCATTTTGAGTAGCGAAGGCAGATGATCCCATCGGTATTAATACCAAAGAACACAGGCAATGTGTTAGCCAGGCACTGTCTGAGCTTCAGCCCATCCTTGATAGCCGAGAGCCCGAGAGGCCACCCGCACCTGCACATTGTGGGCACTGTGCAGCCCACAAGCACACAGCTCTCAGTATCAACCAAACAAAGCCGTTCCAGTTCGTCGGCCACTGGCGGATCCAGAGGGTGGACCGGGTGGGCCTCGGCCCACCCAAAAATTAAAAACACTCAACCCAATTTGCACTCCATGACCTCCATGCTGCGTGACGCTTCTAGTTTCTGATATTTCTTGTATGGTAGTCTTGAATCATGTTGGCTTATTTGATACTTTTGATGCACACAAGGTACGTCGACTTGCCTATTTCTACCCTGATGATATTCCAGGTTCTGAATTATTAAGACTTGAAACGCAACTTGAGAACTATATTGATGACATGAGAAAATAAGATAGCTTCAAAGGCCTAAACAATCTTGTTGAGCTCTCAGTAAAACTTGTTCAAACAAAGAGGCATAAAGTTCATGATTTAGTGTACTTGTTTCTCAAATTGGTATTGATTCTACCGGTGGCGACGGCAAGTGTTGAAAGAGCATTTTCTGCTATGAATTTCATCAAGAATAAGTTGAGAAATAGGATGGGTGATAGTCTTTTGGACAATTGTCTAGTCACATTGAGCGAGATATTTTTTTTTAAAGTGAATGAAGAAGATATAATGGACACTTTCATGGCCATTAGAAAGCGTAGACCCAACAGGAAGTAATATTGTAATCTTCTTCAAACTATTGTAGCCGTGTAAGCTTCTTTAAGTCAAATTTCATACTTAGTTGTTGATTTTAAGATGTTCGTAAGACGCCTTATTAATATATCATGATGCACTTTCGGTAAATTCTATACTTGTATTTTATATTGGCATGTTACATTTACGGTATTTAAAAAATTTATGCCAAGTTGGACCACCCATACCCAAAATCCTGGATACGCCACTGTCGTCGGCGCCAACCTCTCGCCTGCGCCGCTACTCGCTGCGCTCCTCCGCGGCTGCCGCTCCTCTCCCCCACCGCCGCTCGCCGCAGTGCCGAAACCATTAAACGGAAAGAGGCCTCTCGAAGTGGTGCACTTCGGGCTCGGGTGGACCTCCTCCCCACTCCACCCGGCAGGCCGGCGGATCGTCCTCGGGTGCTCCTCTCCAGTTGACTGTTTGAATGGGTACGCTCACTTGGCAATCCCCATGTTTTGCCTCGTGTACTCTTTAATTTTAATGGCTTACATGTGCATAGCTTGCTTGGATTCCTGGAACGAGATATTCTGAAGTTAGACGCTGACCCACCGATGCACGTACACGTAATATTGCAAGCTGGTTGTAAATTTGAGAAACAAAATTCGGTATTGATTGAGATGGGCAATCCTAAAATTTGTGAATTTGTGCAAATTAGGGTTATGATTGTGGTGATTTGATTAGATAGGTACTGCCCACTGGAGTGTCATCACCATGGAGTAAACTGTGTGCACGGATGGTTGCATACGTCCAGCTAAGCTACCTTGGAGCAATTATGTTTGCAGAGTCAGAAAGGGTTCCTTCCTTTGTCCTGAATCCTGATTTATGTTTGCAGAGTCAGAAAGGGTTCCTTCCTTTGTCCTGAATCCTGATTTTGTTTTGCCTGCTACTCCTCTGTTCCAAGTCATTGGCATTGTTACTGCTGTCTGAGGTACCTACTGAAATTTTGTATACAGCAGTAATATTTTGTACCTTTGTTGACAAGTTAAATCAGATGCCTACTGAAACCTCTAGTGAGCATCTCATTGGCAATGACGTATGAGATTATTACTGGACTTGTTCACAACGTTACAAAATATAATTTTCATCACCATACAATCCGCAAATATATAGGATGTGAAAATACATGACATGCTCCCGTCTAAAGGGAACTACTGATCACATGACGTAGTTCTTCATAGAAATATGGGATAGCATACCTACGACCCATTCGACTGTATTATCATGCCTATATGCTTAGCGTGGCAAACTGACTGAGGATGCAAACTCTTGCTCCAGACAGTACCTACCCGAGATCCGCCCTTCAGATAAACCAGTAGCATCGATGAAATTGCTCTGTGCATCGGAGTTACTAGCACTTGCACATATCAACCGCTCAATCTCTCCATTGTTTGCTCGAAAGGATTGGCATTTTCTTAGTCTCTTAGCCCTGAGAAATTGCAGCCTCATCTCAACTTCTTTCATAGTAGGTCTATCACCACCTTTGAGCCTTAGGCACACTTCTGCAAGTGATGCAATATCATCAATCTCTTCCTGGTTTGCCTCTTCCATAACCTGGGAATCGATTATTTCCATGAGAGCTCCCTCTTGAAGTCCTTCAACAAAGTAATGGGACAAGCTTTGTTTTGCACCGAGATCATTGATAAAAATGGGCTTCTTTCTTGTCAAAAGCTCCACAAGTATCACCCCAAAACTATAGACATCACTCTTCTCGGTCAGTTCACCAGTATGGTAGTACTCAGGATCTAAGTAACCGAATGTACCCTGTACAATTGTTACCACACGAGTCTGATCAAGGGAAACAGATCTTGAAGCACCGAAATCAGAAACCTTTGTGGTGAAATTGTCATCTAAGAGTATGTTGGATGATTTCACGTCTCTATGGAAAATTGGTATTGCAGCAGCTGAGTGGAGATATGAAAGTGCACCTGCTGCTTCTATTGCAATCCTAATGTGATCGTCCCATGAAAGCAAGCATTTGACATTTACATCAACATGGAGAAGGTCATACAATGTGCCATTCGATATGAACTCATAGACAAGCAAGGGCACCTCAGTTTCAAGGCAACAACCGAAAAGCTTCACCACATTGCGGTGGATAATTTGTGACAAGATAGCAACCTCATTGATGAATTGGTCTATCTCAATTTGCTCAACGATTTTGGACTTTTTGATGGCCACCACGCGTTGGTCGGATAGAATTCCTTTATAGACCGTCCCATGGCCTCCGCGACCAAGAATACGAGTGGAATCAAAATTATTGGTGGCCTTCTCTAGTTCCTCCATGGAGAATATCTTAGTATTTTCTGCGGCACTTTCATCTGAGATTAGTTGTTGTAAGAGTAGGCCTTGATTTTTCTTGAAATACCCTCTCCGAATTCTATTTTGTACGCCTTTCTTCCACTGTTTAGCAAGTATGGTTGCACCGGTTGCAAGAATTATTGAGCCAAGGCCACAACCAATTCCAATTGCAACACCTGCATTTGTTAATTTCAGTCATGAAACAACTTTACATTTTGTTTGTTGTATTAATTTGCAATAAGGGGATTCTATGGGCTATTACTTACCCAAAAGAATATTGTGTTGCTTAGACAATGTGTGACGGACCGCCTTTTTAGGGGCAGATCCGAGACTCGCAACCGTTACCCAGGACGATTAACGGTTGGAAAAGACAAGAGTACAATTGCCAGGCAAAAGCAAATCCAACACTTTTATTCAATATAGGGCCTAACGGCCAGGGTTTTTTTTACAAAAGAGGGCGCAGCAGGGCCCTAAGTACATTACCAAAACACCGCACAGGCAGGCCTGAGCAAAAGACCAAGACCTCAAAACCAAACAAGATCGCCATCTACGACCTCCTGGAACGCTCCAGCTTCTTCAAACTCTGAAAGGGCGGGGGTTTGCAAGGGTGAGTACGGGAGTACTCAACAAGTCGTACGGAACCACTGAATACTATATGCAGGGGATTATCCAAAGGATGGCAGTAGAGTTAAGTATCTGGATGCAGTTTTATTTTCAACTCATTTTACATTTGAAGCACAGACCACAAATAATAGTAGGGGGGGTTTCACAAGTTCAACACCACTTAATCACCTTCACCAAATTTCGAAATCATTACTTGAGCTTGGTTACGGGTATCACCCCAGTTCCAACTTAACTTCATTAACCGGAAGTACGGCGTATTCGAATACCATCATTAACTCTGCAGAGGTGCTCAACTTTACCCACAAGATATCAACGACCGTTAATGCCAGCTCGAGTTTAACACACAACTTAAATGCGTGCGGCCGGGCCGAGATTATCACAGCATTTTGTTTAATCATTCCTGTTCTTTAGTTGTTAACCGATAGGTATAAAGCCATCTTGGACTCACTGTCCTTAGTAGCGCCTACCGTTGTGAGAACCAGGAATGTCACTATTCCCGTTCCACCTCTCCCCCGGTATACTTCCCTGCCGGGAAGGCCGGTCCCCATTCTCCCACGAGAATGGTTACTATCAGAAGTCCAATTATTATCTCAGGAATGACTAACTTACTGAGCTATGTCGGATACGGGTCTACCGACCAGTCCGACCTGTGGTTGAATGGGAACTAAGTTATTTACTTTGCTCAAGGGGTTCATTAACCTTTCACTGCCACAGATCAAGCCTTCATTCACCACTTATCCCGGCATCCCACTCAACCGGTCATCAGTCAAATCAAGGCATCAATCATCAGCCGGGGATCGGAGTTACATCCACTTCGGGATTTATCCGATTCTGTCCCCCAAACTGTAGCACTTTTCACAAACACCCGAATCCGAGATTCGGCAGCACTTTATTTTATTTTTCAAAGCATTTGAACTAACTATAGGAATAGCAGTAATTTATTTAATAATATCAACATCTAGGGTTACAAAGGATATAATAAGGTTCAATATATTCAAGGAGGTTTCACAAACAATTTCGGTATTACCTAGGTATCACGTCATTCTAAAATACTGCTTTCAATATTTCAACATACTGTAAAATAATGCGGTATAAAATACTTAATACTATAGCATGGCATGTTGGGATCAACATGATCAAGGGTGTACGGCTTGCCTTGCTCGGCGATCGGACCGGCTGAACTGTCGTTGACGTAGTCGTTCTGAGCTCCTGCCGGGTCCAACGTCTGCTCCTGGAACTGTCCAACGTCCGGATCTAGCGCAAAAAGGACGAACGGCAATAAAGAAACGGAAAACGGAAAGAAACTGGAACGAAAACGAAACTGAAAACCGGAACCGGGCCGAGAGAGAGAGAACGAAGGGTAAACTGGGCAATTCGGAATTTTGGGAACTCCGGATTGAGGAACGGAGGGCATTTTTGGACTCAGTGGATCGAAACGGTTCGGGTAGTGTCTTTGGAAAGTTTCTGGGGCTCACGGAATTTTCGGGGATTTTTCTGGCATTTTCTGGGATTTAAAAAAATGATTTTCGGATTTATTAAAATCCAAAAATCGCGGAAACAGGGAAAACTGGCCATGGGCCACAGAGCTGGGCCACACGGCCCACGGACGCGGGGCGGGCGAGGCCGCTTGGGCCGGGCCCAGCCGGGCGCGAGGCGAGCGTGGGCGAGGCCCACGCGGGCACGAGCGGAGGCAGGGAACCCTAGGGTTCCCTGGGGCTTGCGGCGGCGGCGGGCATGGCCAGCGATGCGGCGACGGTCGGAAGCGGGAGGGAGGAGGGGGCTCACCGGCGAGGCGAGGGAGCGGGCGGGAGAAATGGAGCTCGGGGCTCCCTTTTATAAGCGCGAGGGCGAGGCGAGGCGGCAAGGCACCTGGGCGGCGGCGGTTTGCCGGCGCGGAGGCGGGCGGGGTGGTCGGGCGATCGGGCGGCACAAGCAGAGTAGGCGAAGCGGCGAGGCGGCGAGCAGGCGGCTGCGGGCGGCGGGGGAGCACGCTGGCTGGCTGACTGGCAGCGCGGCCGGCCACGGCCGGGAACGGTCGGGCCAAGCAGCCGGGTTTAAAAGAACCGGGCCGGAAGGCCCAAATCCAAAAGAGATTTGGCCCAAAACTAAAAACGAAACTAGCTCAAACCAACTCCAAATTTCAAATTCAAATCTGAACCGAAATTTGAACTAACACCAAATAAATTCATTTTGAATTTTGAGGTCATTTCACAATGTAACACACATATAGCTCCCGGGAAATTTTTGACATGTCCCTGCAATCAATTAGCATTGAGCATTCATCGATGTCTGCCCATAAATCAAATTGCTTATACGTACGCTGGTGGTGACAAATATATGTACGCGTCATTAGCTTCTCAAAAGGAAAGTTAGGTGTATTTTTTCTTGAAAGTAATGCCACATCCGGTTAAAACTTATCAAAACCCGGTATAAATTATTTTGATTTATGACCGCTTAACACACTGGCACACTGGCATAGGGTGAGTGATGAGGGAACCGAACCTTGGCAGCCACCTCGGAGGTATGGATTTCCTGGAAAGCCTGAAGAACAATTGCACCGATATCCAAGACGTATATTCCGACTAGTGACCATTAAGCAATTGCTATGGTCACTGAGGCACGCGTATGTAGCACTCCGTCGCACAGCTTTTTCACAAGTTAAATTGGCAACGGCCCATCTTATAATATCTTCTTCTCGAGAGATATCAAAAAGATCGTCAAGAGATCTATCTGCAGGTGACAACCCGTTATAGTTATACCCGATATACCCGAAGCTGGCCCTTGTGACGTCATTCACCTTTTTTCTGACAACCAAAGACCCATCATCCAGCGAAACGTTCATCACATGGAACTGTCCGTACTCACGGTCGAGAACAACGACATTGCTTGGTGTGCAGTTGAGCCGAAAGTGTTTGTTTGCAAAACAACCTTTTTCAACTCCGAAAGGGAAGGGAATGGTTGTGTTTCCGCATAATCTCGTGCAATTATCTTTAGGCTTGTTATTGTAAGCTGCATGATGGACCACTGAGACGGATAAAACGTGCATTGAAGTCAGTAAAGAAATGTTGTAGCATTCAGCAGTAGTAATAATGAGATAAAATTATCACTTCGTGAGTCGAGAGTACGGTACCTGGAGTGCAGCCGTCGAGAATGTAAGGATTGCCGCTGGTATGTGGGGAGCATTGGCACAAGTAACCAGGTGATGCTTCGTAGCAAGTACTGTTATCAGTACAAGCATAACTAGACTTATTCATTTGGGCACTTTTACAATTCGGTTGGTCCATGATGGCAAAGTTAAGATAAGCACCTCGAGTATTGCTTTCATTTATCCAACTTGAGTAAAGATCGTTCGAATAAAAACTATAATAGTATGATAAGAAAACCTTGACAGTTGAAGGCGTATCATTTGATTGCGCTATGATGCCATCACGGTGGACCAGCACGCTAAAGGCTCCTAGCAGCGTGTCCCTCATTCCGATGGAGCAGCAGCCCAACCCATCACACTGGCCGTAACCTGTTTCTGCTAATTCCTTTTCCATGTCCGCCATGTCTTTTTTGCATGTAGTCATGCAAGAATCGATTATCTCCTTCGTAACATCATCAAACCAGTACACCTCGACATCACAGCCAACGACATACACATAGTTATATGTAGGGAAGGCAATACCCTTTGCGGGGGGTTCCCAGGACTTGTTGTAGGTATTCGTACCTGGTGTCATGGTTATCTCGAAGCCAATGCCCAATGGAGACTAGAGCATAACCACTCTCCCCATATAGGGCATTTACCTCAGTAGTTTTATTTCCCCAAAAGAGTTTGGGAGGCCGGGTGGTGTAGTCGCAGGTGAGCTCGAAGCCTTGCCGGAAGCAGCCGTGCCCTATCCCGAAAGGATAGACGATGTCGATCACCTCCCCACAGCTGGAGGGGCAGTGAGCCAGGGCAGCAGCGGAAGGGAGATTTGGCCTCCATCCAGCAACACCAGAAGCTGCGGGTGCCTGGGGCGCAGCCGCCAAGCACATCAACAGAAGCGACGTGCAAACGATCACTCGCGCGGAGCACATCGTCACGTGAAGCCAAGCTTGAGCTTGCTGGTGTGTTGGGTGGGAGCCTGAAAAAAGTGGGCTTGTTCTTTGTTGTTTGTGTTGGAAACCAGGTGGTCGATGTTGGATGGATGGATATAGATGTATGGGAGTGACTTAACTTCGATAGTGTACCGGTAGATGTTACGGTCGTCGCCGGGCACAGCTCGGCTCAGGGAACCTGCAATGGCACGATGATGGCTACATGAGACGCGCGCGAGGTACGGCCGTCCCGTCAGATGTTACGGTCGTCGCCGGGGACACCACGGCTCAGTAAACCTGCAATGGCACGATGATGGCTACGTGAGACGCATCAACAGTGCAAATACTGTCAGTCTAGACCAATCAAGACTACGCATGCCTCCTATTTCTGGGATGAAAATAAAGACAGTGATGTAGGCTGTGGCAATACTATTGGTTCACGAGTAATTAGTGCGGAAACCTTCCCTCTTCTCCAGGCCATCTGTGGTAGCCGGGAGACCATGCATGCCACCATGCACCTTGCCGAACCAGAAAGATGCACGCCCTTCGTGTTGCTGCTATGCTACCGACGATTTAATTGACCAAATTTAAGCGTTGTAGTCTTGTAGTTAATCATAAATTGTACTAGTATGAATATCATTAGGTCATGGTGCCGTATAGTACGTCCAGCTAAATGCTAATGTGATATGCATTGCCGCAAATTATACTCTAGCTAGGTTTCCAAGTATATAACAATTGAAAAATTAAGAACAGGCCAACTCGATCTTCAATCATTCTATTAATCAACGCTCATGTTCATCCTCTTAATTACTCCATACATCATCATAGCGATTCCAAATAAACTCATCCCGTTAAAAGGTAAACTTCAGATTCCAATACTCCATTGTAATATTTCAATTTATTTGACGTCAAGCTAAATCTTAACTGTCCCCTACTCCAAATTAGCCATAACTTTCCTAGAAGGCGAAACGAGCCATAGTTTTCAAATTTATTCTCATGTATGCTTACGTGCGGCCAGCTTCCCGTACCGTATTAGAAGTAAGTACAAGGAAATAAATTCTGTGCATCCGGTATGCACACTGATGCATATGCATACCTGTCCGGATAAACGCCACGTGTCTATCCAGTGAATCTCCACTGTTGCATGTCCACCGTTGCATGTAATTAATGCGCCAGTTAATTATCCCTCTTGCATGCAACGTGCATGCAACGATAGGGATTAACTGGGTAGACACGTGGCGTTCATCTGAACAGGTATACATATGCATCACTGTGCATACCGGATGCATACAATTTATTCCTAAGTACAATAGTGAAGCCCACTACATATTAATGCTTTTTTTTGGATATCCTAGGGAGACTTAGGATATTACTTCTACAACCAACAAGAGGGCAAAGTGTTTGTCGTTCAAAATGGTGTCTTTCTAGAGAGAATTTTTCTCACAAAAGGCAAGTGGAAGAACAATGCAACTCAAAGAAGTTCGAGTTACTCCACTCAGGGAAGACTTGGTCGAAGATGCCCCTATCAGGGAGAATCTGGTTGAGGAACCTGTGATCGAGAAAACTCTAGATGGAGGGACCTCGATCGAGGAAGCACTAAAGCCACGTAGGTCAGACAAGCTGCACAAAGTACCTGCTCGATATCCGTGTGATATATTGTTGTTGGACAACGATGAGCCTACGACTTATAAGGAAGCGATGATACGTTCAGACTCTGAGAAATAGCTTGGAGCCATGAGATCCGAGATAGAATCCATGGGAGAATCGGGTCTGGAACCTGGTCGATCCGCCTGATTGTGTAAAAACCATTGAATGAAAATGGATCTATAAGAAGAAGATTGATATGGATGGAAATGTTCACATCTATAAAGTTAGACTTGTCGCAAAGGGTTTTCAACAAGTTTAAGGAGTTGACTACGACGAGACTTTCTCGCCGGTAGCAATGCTTAAATCTATATAGATCACTCTAGCTATTGCTGCGTATTTTGATTTTGAAATATGTCAAATGGATGTCAAAACAGCTTTCTTTAATGGAAATCTTAGTGAGGATGTGTACATGACACAACCTAAGGGTTTTGTCAATCCAAAGAATTAACATGGGCTAACTATTAAGCACAGAATTTATAAGGACCAATTTGCCTCCACCTGACAGATGTTTTTCTTTCCAGCTAGTTGTAGGATCAGATGGCGTCAATCAGAGGGGGGGGGTTGAATGATTGAGCGGGTGCTAAAACAAATTTTTAGTGATTCTTTAAACCCCCTAAACAAAATATAAAATATTGTTTCGGTTTAATGCAAAAATAGATTAATAGACTTTCATTAAATCGTGAATTCCCGGAGATCCAACCGTCCAATTGATGTGAAATTTTTACTGTAGAAACTAGATTCAATTTAGAAACTAACCCAACGAGAATCGACTCAATCGGATCTACGGATCAAAAGTTATAAGCTTTGCAAGTTGACTGTTTCAATAAAACCGAAAATAGATTAAATTCTAATTTCGTGATTAAAAAAAATCTATAAAGAATTAAACAATCAAACTTTTTAGATCTATCACTTAATTCCCTAAAAATATTTTGGATGAATCAAATCAAAATTATGATGCTAAATCAATGAATCAATCTAAGATCAAAAGGCATGCAAACAAAGAAAAAAAAAAACAATAATGTATTGTAGCATATAACCGTGATTCCTTGTGAGGAGCCTCCCTTTTACAGTACAATACACCGTAAAAGGCAGGTTCTAATGTGCTTCCTGTGCTAGTCCCTGGATCAGTAGCTAGCACGCACATACAAATGGAAATCACAACCATACAAAATATCATTATCAGTAAGATAGCTATTTTACAGGATAGCCCTACAAGTTAGAATAATATTGCAGCGGAAAGAGACAGAAGTCTTGTAGTGTGCCCATCCAATCCCTCAGGCAACTGACAAGGTATAAACTCTAGACAAAATCATCGTCATTATCCCGCAACCTGCGACAAAGCACGATCCTTCGAGATATTCTATTTGCTCACCTAAAAACAACAACGATAGCAAGGGTGAGTACATTGCGTACTCAGCAAGACTTGAAGTGTTTGCAAAACCTATGATATATGCAAGCTGATACAAAGTGGATCTCTACGGTTGTTTGCATAAAGCGAAATTTAAAGTGAATACTGAATAGTAATTCAAAAGCATAAGTCATAAAACATTTGGTAAATAAGTAAAGTAATGAGCATCATTATCAACATATCTCAACAGATCATAATCATATCCACTATCCATCCAAAGGCCAACACATGGCACAAACCACCAATATCGACCTAGACACAAAGACCGCTATATTTGCCCACACAGGGCACAACAGCTGAGTCCAACATTGCCAACAAATGTCAAATGTTGGCTCATCTGCGGGGTAAATTCTATTCCAAATTTTATCTTCACATTTTAGCAAAAATTATTAAAACACCTTCTAACTAGTGCAAGTTCACCAAGTGCTCATAACCGAGAGCGCGGCTAATCGATTAGTTTTAACTCTGCAGAGTGGTACAACTTTACCCACAAATAATGACTTCCCTTTTTGCAATCGATAGTTACACACTTCCTTTGGTGTGTCGCCAGGGAAAAATCATATATAACCTTTACATTACTTAACCCAGGTTTTGCACCAGCCCGGTGACGTTAACCTTTGCTATGGCGGAAGAAACAACGCACCCAAGTCACAACACAAATCATTCACACGGCAGTCCATCCCTGCCAAACCGTTTCTCCCCATAGCAAAGCGTACACCGTTGCATCGGCAGGCGTTATTCCCAACACCTCGGTGAGGGCACCCCTTCGAAAGCCCCCCAGAGAATGCCCGTGCTACTACGGCCTTCCAACATGCAAAACCAGTTTTAAGCAACTTAATTGGTTATAGCCGTCCCATACCGGCATTGTGGTTGTACGGGTAATCTTGGATCATACAACACTGAGTTCGGTCCTTAATCCGACCCGGGCGACAATCTCCACCTAACTACGTGTGAGCACACCCTCACACAACCGGCTATTGCCAATAAGTCACCCGCGTCCAAATCATAGTTTTATTTTCATTTTTATTAAACTACCAGTATCCTTTACTGTCATATTCAACCTTTTTAAGTTTTCCAAGAACTAAACATCTCATCTAAGCATGGCTAAGCATGAATGATTATTAAGCGCGTATACCCATTTCACACATTCATGTGTGGATCCATGTCCTAGAGTTATCAAAGGTTCACATGGCAATTTAATTGAGGAGATCCATCAATGAGGGTCATATCTACCATTAACCACAAATTAACATTTTAATAACATAATGCATGCATGTAAAACATTGATGAAAACATTTCAAAATCTGGGACCAACATGTTCAAAGGGTGCTTGCCTTGCGAGTCGTTGTTGTCGAGCAGAAATTCGGGTTTGAGACGGAGTCGTTCACTACGTCGGGTTCTACCCATCGCAACGCCTTGTGATTACATAGCAAATAACAATAAACTCCAATAAGATAAATTCCAACGAGGCAAAAAGAATACAGATAGAAAAACCAGATAGAAATCCAAATAAATCATCACACATAACAAGCATGATTTCCGGGTTTAGGTTATAGGATTCAAGTATATGCGTTAATCTATCTTTTTTCCTATATCTCTTACTAATGATCTAGTCTACACCCTTACTCACTTTTTATGAATTGTATATTCTTGTTTTACGAATTCAAGAAGCTAAGATTGTTTAGATTAATAGAATTAAGACATTAGCTAACGCACTTTTCGTTTTCCGGTAGTACCGACCTTAGGTATTAAAAGGGCGCTAACTAGATTAAAGCTACCGGCTGAACTTATAAGGTTTTCGAATGATTATTACGACATTAGTATTTTAGCTAAGGGCCTTCTTACGCTTAACTATTCATAATCAAGCACTACCGACAAACCTAATACTTAGGGCTTTTGCGCTAATAGGATTCAGATGCAAAGCAAGAAGTAAATTAAATATTTTTCCAGATTATGGTAGTCTATATACTAGGGAGTGATTCTAGGCTATTCTTCTTAACATTCTCATTTAGACGAGATATTCTACAGGCTACCGAAAAGACTTAAGTGTTATTAAAATCTACGCGATAACTATTCAATTTTCGTTTTACATTTGAGGCTACACTGCAAAGAGTTCCTTAACCATTTTTCACAGACCAGCTGGGGGTATCACTAAGTGTTTTAAAGTGGGTTCCGCGACTTTTCACTTTTATCCGAGACGTTTTTCAACTAAAGGAGCAATGCGTCTTATGCAAATTTAATCCTACAATGCATGCATATGAACTATTCTTGCAAGATTGACTAGTATTTACATTCGAATCTACAAATTAAACAGAAGGCAACATACATCAAGCATTTCAATTCAAGGGTTTAAACTAGTATCTCACATGCTATTGGGTTTTCCGATAAAGAAGGTCACTTAAGTGAGGTTATCTATTAGCTAATGAAGCCACCATTGAAACAAACTTAGCATACTAGTTATTTTCATTCTCTTGGGTAACCTACTGTTTTGGGAGCACTAAAACAGTGAGCACATCCATTTTCAAAGATTACACCTCTAACTTACATAAGCAAGAAATCAAGGTTTTCGATAAGCAAATAAACAACCTATTTAAGGAAGCAACATATAAAACAACTACACAACCCTAATCAAGTTCAATCTAACAGGTATGATACTGTTTTTAGATCATGAATAAAGTGGCTACAACCATTACCAAACATTTAAATATCTAATTCAAATTTACATGCATTTTTAATACCTAGAACAGGATTTATATTAATAAAATGATTTTTGGCATGAACAACCCTACATATTTTTTTGCATAAATGAATCATTAACAGTACATGGAGTCTAACAAAATTGGTTTCACGCAAATCGGAGTTCATTTGTATAAGATTTATATTTAGCATCTTTTCGACCTATTCTTTAAATTCAAATTTAATTTCAAACAAAGATCAAGTACATAATATTTTCGCATAAACAGAAACTAGAGGTCACAATATGAATTTAGAAATTTATTTTACTTTATTTGGACATTCATAACAAAAGATAATGAAGGATTGGATTAAATGTGGCAAAAATAAAACAAATAAAAGAAATGGCTTCATCAGGACTCGAAACCAGGGACCTACTGGACCAGAGCACATCGCACTTGCCACTGGGCTAGGTTTGATGCTTAGGAGGGTATGGCTAATTACTCTATTTGAGGTGGCATGCAAGGGCTAAGTGGAGGGAGGAGGAAAAAGGATTTTATTCGGCTGGCATGGGGATCGAACCCGGGTCTGAAGCAATGCGGTGGGGAGCGCCCACCACTGGGCTGCGGTGTCATTTGCGATGAGAGAGCTACCAATAACACTTGAGGTTAACGTTTTAGGATACAAGGAAAAAGAAGAAAAAGTCCAACCGTTCAACGGCTGAATGGAGACTCAATCCTGAGACCGCACCTTCCAAGCAACCAAGAGCTACCACTAGGCTACGGTGGGACTTGTGATATGTGGGCATGCCAATACATTTGAGCTTACCACACTTGCTCTTCTTTTGCATGCAACGAGCAGTTCGGCTGGAGGACGAGGAAGACAACTGCAGTGGAGTGCTTCGGTTGTCACAGCCGAGCTGGAGAACGGCAGTGGCAGTATGATGGAACGATGGAACTCGATGGAACAGCAGTTGTAGCGCGCTTGCCGGCAATGGAAGGAACAGCACAGTTGGGTGGCTGTAAGCTCCTCCCAGCTTGCTTGGTGAGGACCGATTGGATGGAGCAGATGCACTGTATTAAAGCATTGGGTACAACCGAAAGGAGCTAGGGGAGGCACAGGAAGGCGGGGAGAAGCTCAGCTAGTCTTAGGTAAATTCGTAGATGAGTTAGGGTGGCGATTACCGAACACAGGAATGGGACGGCCGATTGATTTGAGCGGTGAGCTCGCCATGGCAGCACAAGAGAAAAAGGAGGCCTTGCCGTGGCAGCTCAGAAAGGGAACGCCGAAATCGAGCTAGGGTTGGGTTCAAGGACGGATGGAGGTTGAAGAAGGCTGCGTGCGCGTGTTCCAATTGTCTCAGCCGAAGGAGGAGGCAGTGAAGAACTCGAGGCAGAGAGGAGCAATAGCGAGCTAGGGAGCATCGGTGGCTGAGGATGGGCTCTAAGTACGCTACAGCGGAGAGGTCTCGGCAAAAGAAGGAATGAGCGAGGCGGGGTGGTCTCTGGAAGCAACAGGGGGCCAAGGAGCAACTCGAATGAGTTTTGAAGGCGATGGGAGTAACTTGACCGTGGAAGGGAAGGAGCGGCGGCTCCGGGTTTTCGGCGGCAAAGCGACGGGACAGGGCGTGGTGCGAGTAGACTTCACCGGAGCAGGGTATGGGAGCTGTTGATGCGCGTCATGGCAGTCCTGTCCTTGCGAGGACGGTGCTGACGAGCGGAGAGAGAGAGCCGGTGAGGAAAAGCGGTGCTTCAGCCAGCCGAGAGGAGGAAGGGAAGGAGAGAAGAAAGAAGTAATGGTCTTCCATGTGCCAAGGAAAAGAGACTGTCCCAACGTGCAGCTAGCAAGGAGAGTCCGGAGGCTTCGGCTGGGTGAAGTGGCAGCTAGGCGAAAGGTCGGCATGGTGACAGTGCAATTGGGAGGTCGGTGCTGAAGGGTTTGGAGGCTTTTTACTGTACATTACTCTGGCCATGACTAGCAACAGTGCGAGGTGCATTTATTTGACATAACAATGCAACTCAAACCTTGAAGAGATTTCTAATGTGAAGCTAGAGGATGTTGTTGCCCTACGGTAAAGTTTTCAGGTAAAAACTTCCTCCCAATTATTTTATAAAATTTTAATTAAATCAAACATGGCTTGTTAAGTGAATGCATATTAATTCATTTCACTTCATTAAATGTCCCAATTTTACTTTTGGCTTTAGAGAAAGGTGATATTGACCAAGTTTACCTTAGTGTAAGTATTTTATTACTATTTTACTTTTACTCTCTCACTTTCACCTTTTTACTATTTTACCAATTCACTAGTTTAATTAGTTTCCTTACTCAATTAAATTCACAAGATTAAGTGATGAAGCTTCAAATTCAGATTTTTGACTCAATCCAAATCTTTAAATGCACAATTCCGGCTAGGCCCATTTTCGAGATGTTACATTCCTGTAGAGCGTACTGTACTTCGAAAGTACTGTAGCATGCGAGGCACTGTAGCTCCGAGAATTTTCTTTGCCTCTGTCGCTTCTTGCGCCGCAGCCGCTTCTTTGCTCTTTGGCTTGTGCAGCTTAATCAACAACAAAATTGGTGGGTGGCAGCACTAAATGTGAACATGAAAGAGCTCAGCCTTTTCTAGTTTCAAGTCACGTAGACACACTTCAATTCCAAAAGGCTTGAGTCCCTTACACGGGCAATGCCCTGGCCATTATATAGCCCTCACGCACGCACTTTGGTTGAACGAGACAAACTCGTACTCCAGCCGAATAAGACTCAGATTCGGTAAGAACAAATCCGTGGCCAATGTGATATCCACATTAAGAGTCCTAAACAAATACCTCCCTGTCTTATCTCTAACTAGATATATGCATATATATCCTTAGCCCAATTTCATATGGCCCAAATAAATGCACACAACTCTAAATTCTCGCATGCACGCGTACGGCCCACTTGCCGTTACCGCGTGACTCACTCGTCTTCACGTGCACCGTTCTCTAGTCCGAACGTCCCGCATGACATTCTCGATCATCTGAACCTCGATTCATCCCAGAACCTAGTTCTGATCCCCGTCATCAACCACGTTCGACCTCAAGCAACACCTGCACATGAACAAACACAACACCGTGTACGAGCACAAGTCCACGACTTGACTCAAGATCAGTCCATGCAACCACTTACACGAGCGCATTGCATCAAACAAAATAATTACCATGCTACCACAAGCATACCAATTAATTATTTGAAACGACACATTTTGCAAATTCAATTCTAACCCAATTTTTCAGCACACGATTTCACAATCTCCCCCTTGATGAAGACATTGGCAACACCACATAGAATTGAACATTTGCAATTGACAATCAGTTCACAAGAAAAGTTTTTGAAATCAAAAGGTTTAAAATCAAGGGCTAAGGAGAAAAACACAAAAATCTCCCCCTAAGAAAAAAACGTGTGTGAATGATAATTGGTATCAGAGCTCGGTTCTAACATCTTTGGCCCGATGGACACTAGGGTGTGAATGCCTGATGGACCATGGCCCTGAGGGACCGTCGGTGTACGGTGAAGGGGCGGTGAACGGCTGAGAGATACCAATGTGTGAAGGGGGGATTGTTAGAATAGTCCCACATTGGTTGTGGAAGGGCAAAGGACCTAACTTATAAGTGGGGGAGTCCCTCACCTCTTAAGCTAGCTTTTGGGGTTGAGAAGGCCCTTATGATCCAACACTAGTAAACCTCTTTTCAAAACGTTCTTCTACCTCCTTCCAAGCTTGGTGCTGGGAGCATGACATTGGAGACTCCGCGTTTCTTTTGGATGATGTAAACATGGCAGCTTCCTGCCCTGCAATCCCGTTGGGGCACAAGGGAAATCAAATATACTTCATGAAGAATTTCAAAGCAGATGACGGAGAATTATGCATTTATGATGTATAGAAAGGGCCGAGGTGATTACACAAGTTCACCAAGATGACTTGGTAATTTTGCGCAAAGCATTCATATCATGCCTCCCAGCTAGCTATACCTAGAGCCCCAGATGAAACATTGCATTACAAACAAAAAACAAAAGAAGAAAAAAAAGTACAAGGGCATAAAGCACTTTATTATGTCTATCAATAGATGTTAATGCACTCTAATTTCATTTTCTAGTGTTGTGTAAGTTTTAACTGCAAGTGAACTGATGTTGCAGCCACATTCCTTGGGGGTAAAATATGCATTTTGCGGCCTCTTTTCCATATTATGCAAGGCATGGTTGGATTTTACAAAGCAGATTACTAGTGTGCCCATCAGCCCGCGTGGTGTGAATGTGTAACATTATTTGCTTGTTACAGGCAGGCTGTAGTTTTCTTTCGATGGAACAGGCTGTGTTTTGAAGCAACCATTTTAACAAAAGATTCTAGTGTTCTGAACAGAAGGTGATAAGTGTGAGCAAGGTGTGGATAACTGTGGCAGAATACGTATTCCATAGCGTCTCTGATCATGGAAGACGAGGAAGACACTATGACTGAGATGTGAGATCAGGTTATATATATATATACATATATATATATATATATACATATATATATATATATATATATATACATATATATATATATATATATATATATATATATATAGGCAGCATATTTGGTGCAAACTTTCTCTACCGTGAAAACTCCGTGAAAATCACGTGTAAAATTTTTGAAAAATTCTCAAAAAATTACCATACATAGGGGAGGTGTGGTTCTACAACCCTGTAAAATTTGAAGATAAAACTCAATTGCATTTGAAAGATATGAAAAAGACAAATTGCAAAATGAATAGTGCTAAACAGTGAAAAAACACTATTCATATACTGAATTTGTCTTTTTTATATCTTCCAAATGCTATTGAGTTTTGTCTTCAAATTTTACAGGGTTGTAGAACTACACCTTCCCTATGCATGGTAATTTTTTGAGAATTTTTCAAAAATTTTACACGTGGTTTTCACGGAGTTTTCACGGTAGAAGGGGTTTGCACCAAATATGCTGTCATATATATATATATATATATATATATATATATATATATATATATATATATATATATATATTTGAAATAGCATATTTTATTTTTTGCAATGTCAAGAAGCATACCCTGGGCTAGCAGGGAGAGACAGCAACCTCAAGACATTCAATATATAGTAATAGTACACCCCTCCTTTTTTTTGGCAATGTTGATTTAGTGCTTTAGGCATTTGCCCTTCCATCATGTATCCCTACAGAATTAAACATATGCTGTATTAAAGAACAATGAAAAATGCAAATAGAACTATGTATGAAGAATATGTTGGTTCGACCTGGTTATTGATCAAGGCAAAGTCGATATGAGAGCTTGCCGTCTCCATCTTGGTAGTCTCACATCCGTCTTGCTCTGGTGTATACATGCCATTGCTGCCTGTCTTGGTTGAAGCCTTGAAGCAGCGTACATGTCATCTGAATGAAATTAAAATAGAGATGTAGATCAGTTAACAAACATAAGCGAGTATGTATTATCTGATAGTAATCTGATAGAAATAACTAAATGTGCATATGGATTGATAAAAGCAGAGAAGGTCACACATAAGATAAGAAACATAAATAGCATGACTGGGAATAGATGTCATCAGTAATTATTGAGAACTCACACCAATGGTTTGTTTCCTGAGCAACCATCATTTGCTATGAAAGTGTGAAGTAGCTAACAGGAATTAATATGGTCCACAAAAATAGGCAAGCATATTGGTAGTTTGGTACCTAAATCCCAGTACTAAGGGTGGGTTATTTGAGAGGGCAGAAGAGCTGAAACCCCCCAAAACACCAGCACATTTTAAGCGGACAGGTAGCCTGTTAACAGCCAAAAGAGCACCATGAAAGTTGCAGAAATCAACAAAGCGCCATGCGCGTTGGTCACATTTGACTATTGGCAGACATCGTCGTATCTTGCAGTGGAGCACATATCCCAACCGATGGCACGCAGTACCTAAGTAAACCACAGCGAACGAGCAACATCAAGGTTCAGATTTTTTTTTTAAATAATACTTTTTTTAAACTGAATTGCATTTTTAATATACGGAATAAAAAATTTACAAAAATAATATGTGGTCGCCAAACCGTACGGCGAATACCATATTTTCGCCGAACCGTGCGGCGAACACCCTATTTTCGCCGCACGGTTCGGCAAAAATAGCCTAATTGCGCCATTAATTCTAGTTAACCATGGGCTAGGGTATTTTCGCCGTACCGTGTGGCGAAAATAGGGTATTCGCCACACGTTACGGCGAAAATAGGTAGTCGCCGTACCAGACGGCGAAAATAGGTTATTCGCCAAGCCATATGGCGAAAATAGGTAGTCGCCGTACCAGATGACGAAAATATACAAAACATGGCTCAAAAAATTATAAAATAATTAGACCATATTCATATAGTGTTGGATGTTCCATTTATGCAAAAATATGTAGGTATCAATTGAGTTGAATACCCTATTTAAATACTGAAGCACTTTCGGTAGGATGTAAATTATTTCGGCACGAATACTGCAGATTTGCTCTTTGATACATGGAGTACCATATTATGGAAAAATATTCCATATACGCCTTTGTTCCCTACAAAAATATATTGCCATAATAACCGTAAACGATAACTTTTAAGCCTTTTCGGCAGCCTGTAAAAGATCACGTATCAATGTAATTTTTTGCACGAATACCGCAGATTTGCTCTTTGATATATGGAGTACCATATTATGGAAAAATATTTCATCTACGCCTTTGTTCCCTACAAATATATACTGTGGCAATAACCCTAAATACTATTGTCAACCATAACTTTTAAGCCTTTTTGGCAGCCTATAAAATGTCACGTTCGACTGTATTTTTCGGCACGAATACCGCAGATTTGCTCTTTGATATATGGAGTACCATATTATGGAAAAATATTTCATCTACGCCTATGTTTCCTACAAATATATACTGCCGCAATAACCCTAAATACTATTGTCAACCATAACTTTTAAGCCTTTTCGGCAGCCTGTAAAAGATCACGTATGAATGTATTTTTTTGCACGAATACCGCAGATTTGCTCTTTGATATAGGGAGTACCATATTATGGAAAAATATTTCATCTACGCCTTTGTTCCCTACAAATATATACTGCGGCAATAACCCTAAAATACTATTGTCAACCATAACTTTTAAGCCTTTTCGGCAGCTTGTAAAATATCACGTTTGAATGTATTTTTTTGCACGAATACCGCAGATTTGCTCTTTGATATATGGAGTACCATATTATGGAAAAATATTTCATCTACGCCTATGTTTCCGACAAATATATACTGCCGCAATAACCCTAAATACTATTGTCAACCATAACTTTTAAGCCTTTTCGGCAGCCTGTAAAATGTCACGTTCGAATGTATTTTTCGGCACGAATACCGCAGATTTGCTCTTTGATATATGGAGTACCATATTATGGAAAAAATATTTCATCTACGCCTTTGTTTCCTACAAATATATACTGCCGCAATAACCCTAAATACTATTGTCAACCATAACTTTTAAGCCTTTTCGGCAGCATGTAAAATGTCACGTTCGAATGTATTTTTCAGCACGAATACCGCAGATTTGCTCTTTGATATATGGAGTACCATGTTATGAAAAAATATTTCATCTACGCCTTTGTTTCCGCTGATAGAAATAAATGGTAAAACGTAATATGAGAAAGGACAATAACAAAAGCATGTAGATGCAGCCAGCAATCTTAGTACGCAAACTCAACCTTAGTACGGCAGATATAACGGATATTACAACAGTGACGACATTGCTAGAAGAAGTGCCAATAACACTGATTGTAATGGTGGAACAAGTGATCGTTCCGCCTATGTTCGTAGAGTGGGAATGATGCCATACATTTTCTACATATTACATCACCTGTCAATCTTGAGCGATTTGTTCTCGGACACCGCTCAATCTCTCTTATGAAAGAGCTCCATGGCCGTGCGATGCTCCCAAATTTGTCGCCGAATGGGTAGCCTATGCCATACGTCTCTGGGGTGTAAGAAGTAACTTGTTTGTGTGCATTCTGTGGAGTCCTGCCCTCCCATATGGGCATGCCATCCCGATTTCTGGTGCCCCCTATGTTAATACCACCGGGGTTCCCGGATGGCCTTTGTAATGCGTCAAGGATTTGTTGCGTACTGCGGACCTCGACCGGCTGCTTCCCCTTATCCTGTACCATTCGAGAGGACGAACCCTCTTGCCCTTCTGGAGACTTGCCGAGACGCCTCCTCTGTTTCGGCTCGCACTCCACTATATGGTCCAGGAGGTGTGTGTTGGGCTTCTTGTTGTACAACCGAAAACGTGCCCTGCAGTCAATGCAGTATGCCCGCTGTGGTGGCTGAAGAATACCGTATGCGTACTCGGGGTCCGGCTTTTCTGGGAGGTAGTAGCACCACGACGAGGGTTGCTCTCCCCAGTTATCAAATACAGGAAGTTTGAGATGTGGGTGGTACTTCTCCGGGTCCACCCAGTTGAAGTACCAGCACCATGCATCCTCGGACAAAGGGCACCGATAGAATCTTCTGTCCGCTAGATCCTCGTCGCCGGTATCAACCACTGCCTGGAGGCCGTGGTCGCACAGTTCAGGGCTTTGCGGTGGCCCCTGAGGAGGATTTTCTTGCCTTGACTTGAGCCATTTTGCAAACTTCTTTTTGAAGTCCTGTATGCGATGAACTGGTTTAGAATGGGTACTTCGTAGCTGAAACATGAGGCACATGAAACTCACCGATTGGTTGGTCCTTTGCCCACCGGCCCTTAACTCCGGTCGATCTAGGTAGGGGACATATCCCGGCGGCCTCTCCCACCGTGTGAAGTTCTCAGGCGAAGTGGGGTAGGCGTCGTGGCAGTTGTAGAGAAATTCGTAGTCACGTCGTTCCGGCCCGTCAATCCATTGGAAAAAGCAACAACGGTCCCCGTCCTAAAAAAACAAATAACGATGCATGAAATGGTAGTGTTACCCTAATTTGTATGGACAAGATTTGGTTTACCCCGAAGCCGCGGGCACAACAGTAGTGAGCGCAGGAGGTCGTATCTCCGTGCGTAGACTGCGTAACCTTCGCTACTAGGTTGCAGTCACATTTCGGGCGTGGCAGCTCCGGCAGAATCAAGCGCCAACGCTACTCTCATCCGGGTATTGTGGGGGGGTTAGCCTTCGCTTGCTGAAGAGGTGACGGTAGAACGACATCGTGGCCTACTGTGTGTGTGCGAAAAACAGACTAAAGTTTATTGAAGTTCTGGCAGTTTGATGCACAGATCCATCCCTCGGTGGGTTTATAAAGAGTTGGCGAAGGGGCAGCCAAAGGAGAGTCTCGCGGACTTCAGAGTATTTCAAATCCACGAGCATCGGATGCTTCTCCAGCTTCTGATGACATAAGCCTGGCTATGCCCACAGCTTTAGACAGGGAATCTCTGCCATGGTTGGCTTTTGGCAGCATTATGCAGCTGAAATGACAAAGGCTGGAAAAGTCGATATGACAAAAGCTGAAAAAGCAATAATGACACGCGGTTGATATGACTAAAGCTGACAGATATTTATAATAGACCACGTAAATGAGAAAGTACACAAAATAGATGATAAAACATAATAGGACAAAGTACCCAAAAATAACGCACATCCTAATCCTGATCACCCCCCGGTGGTGGATCCTGACCCTGACCCCTAGCTCTCCTTTGCCGACGCGCCGAAGGGGGTGCATCGTCGAGAGGTCGTGGGCGAAGCACCCGCGACGGTCCCGCCTGGGCGTAGTCCGAAGGGCTGTACCGAACCCTCGGGCGACGCAGGCGGGGAGTCAACGTGTCTGGAGGAGGCTACGTGATCTGCGTGGCTGGAGGAGGCGGTGTGTACTGCGTGGCTGGAGGATGCTGCGTGAATTGAGCCCCTGCGAAGAACTGATCGGTCCAGTAGTCAGGGACGCCTTGCCCTGACTGGGTGTCCGAAGTAGAGGCATGTCCTAGGAGGCATACAGTACAGACATTAATATTTAATTATAGTGAGAAGATTAGATTCGAAACGAGATGAACTGAATTTTTATCGGCTTACCGGGAGTGGGGACCATGGTAGGCCCGCGTGGTGGCGCCGCTAATCGGATCCTCCAGTGCTCGAGCCGAGGCACCGGGTGTGGAAGCCGGACCTGGCCGTAGTGGTGGTCGAGAAGGTGGTGTCGAGGAGCCGAGCTCGGAGGCGGCCTCGACGAGGTGCCACCAAACAAGCCGGGGCGGGCTCGCTAAGCAAAGACCAATCTCCACGATCCGTCGGATCGCAGCTCCACACGCCCCATGGCCTCTGATAGCTGGTCCGGTGTGAAAGTGGTCCCCTGTCGCAGCCTAGACAGAAAGTCAGCAGCATGCTGGTGCAAGTCCCTCGCCTCGTCCACCTATCACGTACAACAAACAAACGATAAACATAACGGCATAGCATTTAAATTACAATTGCATTAAAGAGTAAAAATACAACGAGACTTACCATCTGGTGCAGTGCCTCTCCTGCGTGGCTCGAGTACAAATCTGTGATGCTAGGAGCAAACACCTGGGCCGGTTGCTCCTCGCGTAGGAGGCAGTGCACGGTCCGGGCACGTGCAGACAAGTACTCTGGTAGGTGGAGGAGTCGAGGGCGCGACCTCCTCGACAACGCCCTCCGCGCCCCCCACAGCAAAGCCACGGCGCCATCCTCTGCAGCAAGGTCACCATGGCCTTCTTGGGTCCCTGGGTGGAGTACCTGCATAAAAAAACTCATTACTACAAATATGTCGTAAGCACTTAGCATACCTGTAGTGGCGAGTAACTCACGAGTGCACTTTACCGCACGCATTCCCCAAAGGAACAGGGACCACCCGGGCGAGTCCGAATCCGCTCGAGGACTCCTGCGGCGCGTAGTCCTCTATGAAGACATCGAAGACGAAGCTTCCTCCTCGTCATCCAAGAAGCCTGGTCCCTTTCAAGACAAAGATCGAGAGAGCCCTCAGCCTCTCTCTCTCCTACACGCTTCGTCCGTAGGGGTCCTGCACGACATGCCCCTCCTCGGGTGGTCGAAGGCCTCCGTGAAGGAGGTACGCCGACGCACTGGACACCGCCACCGTGGGTCGCAATAGAGTAGAAATAATCGTAAGCACATGACATTGAAATTACAATTCCATTAATGAGTAAGAACATGTACCCGCCGCTGGTCCAGAGCGAGCCCATCGTCGGTCGGCCCAGGGCATCGACCGCACATGCTCTGGTGGGGTGCCGAGGGTCGACATGGGGTCGACCCACTGAGAAGCGCCGAATGACCAAAGTCAAGAAGAAACGGCATCCGGTAAGATTGGAGTTCTCGCTTTCTTCACGCACGCTGCCGCAGCGGGCGCGCAGACGTGGAAGCAAGAACCGCCGAACCCCAGGATACCAAGCGATGCGTCGCCAGGCCCGAGTCCGCAAATAGCAGTCGTAGGCTATCCAACGCGCGTCCACGGTGTCGCCGTGACTCGACGTGAACATCACCCAGCCGAACAACCAAAGCAGATAGGCCTCAAGGTGCCTAGCAACCTGGTAGTCGGTTGGCTGGGCCGCCATCCGCTGCACCTGCGATAATTGAAGGAGTGTGATATCACGTTAATGCTATGCAAAGCCGAGTAACATAGTAATATGTACAATCACTAACCTCGAACTGCCAACCACCTCCTCGATGGTCCGAGCTTCGCCACGCAGATCTGTGGGTCGACCTCCGCGACCGGCGAAGCGCACTGTAAGTCCGTCCTACCCAAACAGGAGTCACCGAGGCCGATCGCCGCCGGCGATCGGCAATCGATGAGCATGGCGACGCCCCGCGGCCACCGTCATCTCCCCGAAAGGCAGGTGAAAAGTGTGCGTCTCCGGCCTCCAGCGGTCGACCAAACACGCTAACAGCGAGTGGTCGAACGGGAAACGTCGCGACCGCTGCGGGTCGTCAGCCTGGGCCTGGGGGTCGTGCTCAGCGGGGTCGGCAGCTAAACCCTCCACCATGCGGACAAGCGGAAGCAGCCCGACACGTGCCAGCCTAACGAGGAACAACAGAGTTGAATCAATTGAATGTAATGAACACTAATTGTACGAACAATAGAACATGTATAAGTACTGCAACTAACCTGGTCTGTAAGCGAGGGTCAACACACCATGCCTTATTAGGCACACGAATCCGCAGTAAGGCCAACTTGTCATTCCCCTGTGTCGTGTGGACGTGCGCACGGTGCCGCGCATCCAAGACAGGGTCCAGGAGTGAGTCGACCTGCTCCTTCTCTGCACATAGAAATATTTCAACATAAATCATACTACACAACGCACGGCAAACACGACATATATGAATAAAAGTACACAACGTATAATAATAAAAGACATGAGGGTTGAACATAAATAAAAGTACACAACATATTTGAATAAAAGACACAACAAATATGAATAAAAGACATCCAATCGCGTCAATATTACAATACATATATGTATAAAAGACATAAGGGGTGAACATAAATAAAAGTACACAACATGTGAGAGACACAACATATATGAATAAAAGACACCCAATCGCGTCAATATTACAATAAAAGACATCCAACGTACATAGCCACCACCACTTTCAGAACCTACACCCTACGTGCACTGGTTTGCCTTGTGGCCATACTCGCCGCACTCAGAACACCTCCTAAGAGGGCCACCCACTTCAGATTCATCCATGTCGTTGCGAATGCGCCTAGTCTGTGGACGACCAGACTGCCCTTCCGCACACCTCCGCAAGGTTGGATCCGGCAAACAGATGCGCTTATCTCTGTTAATCGCAGTGAAATCACCGTGTGCACGAAAACCACGAAACTCACCCGACCAGATATGGACAACATGATCCTTCAAGTAGAAAGGGGACATGTATTGCGACGTGTTCATCCCAATTTGCCCACAAGCAGCCATCACGTGTGAGCAAGGAATATGGAGAAGTCTTGGCTTATTGCAGCTGCATTCACACCATCCAGATGCCCCTTGGCCTAGATTAACCTCGTGCGTAATAACCGCCGTGTGGTCCGCTCCCAATCCTCTTTTGCACCGAAGAGTCACCTCGGCGGTATTCGATGACCAGTAGCTACGCACCATATCTTCTTTGAAGCTTTCATGGTTCGTTCCTCCATGTAGGTCATCATCCGCGAACAATACGGCGTTTGCAATGTCGAGGCATGAAGTACCGCTCGCATGCCTTTTGGTAGTAACTAACGATGCCGTGCAACATACCTTCAAGGATGGCCACAAGCGGTAGCGACGGAGGCCTCTGATGACCCAATTGTAAACCTCGGCTATGTTCGTTGTCATCACGCCAAACTGCTCAACGCAAAACAGCTTTAGAACAACAGGCCAAATTGTTTAGCGGTGTTTTGATATTTTAATGTACCATACTAACCTGGAGCCTCCTGTCATGGAGCAATGCCCACTTCTCTAGAGGCTCACCTCTATCCAAAGGCGAGAAACACAATGTTCCTTGACGCTCGCCTCCTCATATTAGGAGGATCGAGCTCCCAAGGGGTGTTAGCCTTTTGGGTGGACATTCGCTCGGCGTAGGTGGTTGCTTCTTCATCTCTTCGATATGCGATCGGTGTGCTTATCCAACTTCGGCAAATACCGCGTTGAACTTACGTGCCTCGATTCTCGCTTGCATAACCTCTAAACAGATTCATCGGTTTCTTGCTTTTGAACCGCTCAAGAAATTGGCACCCAAATGTCTCATGCACCACATTGCTCGCAGGTCGTGCCATGAAAATGGTTCATCTCGGTCCTCTGTAGAGTCTTAATTGCCGAGAAGATACCTTTGTGACGATCATGAATGATGCACATCTTTGGCCGATCACCAACTACCCCCACCTTGGATGTCCGAAAAACCACACCACTATCCCGATTCTCACCCTCAATAAAAGCAAAGGCCAATGGAAGTATGTGGTTGTTCGCATCAATTGCAATGGCTGTTAGAATCTGCCCCTTGTATTTTCCAGTCAAAAATGTGCCATCAACACAAAGCAATGGACGACAGTACCTGAATGACGCAATGCAAGGCCCCAAAGAAAAGAAAGTACGACGAAATGTACAGATCCCATTTGCATCTGCTTCGCTTTCTTTGAAAGCGGTGTATGTGCCAGGATTGGTTTGCTTCAGTACTTCAAGCACACTAGGTAGGTTGCAATACGAAGCCTCGTATGTGCCAAACCTCTTCTCTAATGATTTCTGCTTCGCACGTCAGGCTATGAAGTAGCTTATCTGATACTTAAATGTTCGTAGCATTGCTTTCTGAATATACGAACACTCAATATCCCGCTTCTCAATAATTTCATTAAACATCACGCTGGCTATTACAGCCGTATTCAAGTTACGGTGTTTGACAAGAACATTTTCTAGTCTGCATGTGTGCTCGTCCACTCTTGATGCAATCCAATACGTCTCACACTTCGGCTTGTATGCATGTACTTTAAATTCACAACCATCGACACGCACTTCACTTGTGTACTTATCTCGGGCTAGACAGACAACTCGAAACTCTCTTTGCGCCGATAGTGCCCACAAGCTCACCGCCAACTTCAATTCGTAATTGTTCTGAACATTTGATTCAACCGAATGGCACCGCACCATACTCACAATGCGAAGTCATGGCCCCACAAAGCTTCCATACCGCCTTTGTTCTCGCTGCTCCATTCATCTGGGATGAGTACCTCACGAGCCAAGATTACCATGCATTTCATCATCTTCCTCCCGTTCGTCATCTTCGCCGATGGTATCGACAGTGGTCCAACATTTCGGCTTCCTCTTCGTCGCCATGCGGTCCACCCAATCCAATTGATCCACAAGTTGATCGATATCCCCTTCATCACCGACCTTCGCGCTTTGTCGCATCCATGTGATCATCCCCCGCCGCCTCAACCGACACCGGGCCGAACCTATTCACCAGAGCCGATGTGTCGCTTCTCGCCACACCGCAGTAGTACTCACCTCTTCCCTAGGGCAAGTTTGCACCAAAGATTACACATTCGAGGCTAGATCCCTTGCACCACCTTAACCATTTCTCGCCACAACCGTGTTCGACCCATCTGCCTTCAACTCCCACACAGTCGAGTCACCCTTGCTACGCGTGTATACGATTTGGATGATAACAGAATAAACACTTGGATCCAGGGAAAAAAATTGGGTCAACCAAAGTTTTATATCACGAATGCTAACAGTATCGGGGGACAAGTGCTCGGCCATGGTGACCGCGAAGCAGCTTAAATCCACTCCATTCTGCCCAATTTTTACTTCCCCATCGCCATAATATACCATGAATTTCACTGGTTCCGACATCACTGCGACGACATAGACAAAATAAATTTATGCATCCCTACTAAAATATAAAATCTGTACCATAAATTGAACAACGATAATTAACTATCGGGATATCGATACTATAATATTATAATAATATAGCGCACGTATAACATGGCTATTTGCTACTAATATGCAATGTTCAGAAAAATCGGCCGATTAGCCGATTAGCTAGTGATCGAAGCCCTAAAAATTCTATTTTTTTTTCCTTACGGTCAAAAAACAGGGCATAACGATTAATCGGAATTAATCGGGTCTAACTAATATCACTACTCTAGATTAAACAACTAGAATCGCTATTCTAAATTGTACTGTTCTAGATCGCTACTCTAAATTGCACTACTCTAAATTGCGCTACTATAAATCGCTACTCTAAATTGCGCTACTCTAGATCGCTAATCTATATTACATTATTCTAAATCACTCTCTACATTCAAAAATACGAAATTAAACAAAGTTGCGATGTTACCTCCTCCTCTTTCTTCTTCTTCTTCTTCTTCTTCCTCTTCCTCTTCCTCTTCCTCTTCCTCTTCCTCTCCTTCTCCTTCCTCTCCCTCTCCTTTCTCTCCTTCCTCTCCTTCTCCCTCTCCCTCTCCCTCTCCCTCTCCTTCCTCTCCTTCTCCCTCTCCCTCCTCTCTTCCGACGGCTCTGTTGTTTTGAAACAGGCGAGATCGATCGATCGATCTCGGGCTCGGGCCTTTTTTTTACCGAGCAAAGTTCGCCGCACCATTTGGCGAATACTCTATTTTCGCCAAATGGTATGGACAAAATAGAGTATTCGCCGTACCATTTGGCGAAAATAGGTCTTCGCCATACCATTTGGCGAAAACATCCTTGATACCCGTGTAGCAGCTTAATTGCGGCAGTTAGGCTATTTTCGCCGAACCGTGTGGCGAAAATAGGGTGTTCGCCGCATGGTTCGGCGAAAATATGGTATTCGCTGTATGATTTGGCGACCACATATTATTTTTGCAAATTTTTTATTCCGTATATTAAAAACGCAATTCAATTTAAAAAAAATATTATTTAAAAAAAAATTCTCAAGGTTCACAAGACGAGCAGATCAACAAGACTGTAACTTAGAAGATTCAGAATGACAACACAAGGACTGGAGTGACCGCAGGGGAGGTCTCAGTCCACCTATATATATTAGTATATAAGTGTATCCAAAATGATAAAGGAGTATTTGAAGTACATTTGGGTGGTATTTCAGATATAAGAGTAATTACTCCCAGGAGTAAAAACTATTTTTCCTATATATATATATATATATATATATATATATATATATATATATATATATATATATATATATATATATATATATATATATATACACACACACATGCCCGCGATGGCTACATACAGTAAGAAGAGTGGCTGCTTCAAACGCAAAGCCAAATAATGGATATCGTGCAAAGGCTGTAAATGAAGATACCAATGTACGTAGGTCAGTTACTAGTGCTACATTTCGTTCGTATCTCTGAGGAAGGCCAGGCCGGGCAGGTAAGGTACCGGTAGGCCGGCTAATGGTTTCAAAATCAGCTTAAACTCAATCCAATCCATAATAATAAAACCAATTTCTCTATTTCAATCCAACCCATCTAGAATTCCTCAAAATGTAATCCAATCCAACACACATGCTATATAAACCCAAACCAACCAAACCCACTTCATTGATATGGGTTCAACCCATTTTCCACACATTCCTCGATACCCTCAAATCCAGTCCAAGGTCCTATCATGGCCCACACCGTGAGTTAATTCAGAATAAAAGATAAATATTCATATCGTTTTGCAACTACTCAAACTAACAAAACCCTCACAAGATCTGCCCGAACTTAGACCAATTATAGAAAGTAAAAAACATAGACTCAGGCGGCCTGAAGAACTCAGCTAGCCTACACTGTCACTACAGAACATGACCATTTGCAAACCATAAGACCTAGCAACTAGAAGCAACTATTCTAATCTTCTCATTAGAGGCACCCCAGCTGTGAATTTTCTGAAACACTTCTACCGCCACTCGAGAGCACCTTGACGAAGCATCTCGACGAAGACGTTTAGCACCTAGCCGTGGTGCAACCCTAGCGCATCCATCACCACAACCTTGGCAAGCGGCGCCGTCTAGCTTCTCTCCCGTCGTCGCTGGGAGAGACCGGTATTGGTGTTGCAGGCGCAGGCATCTGCTTCAGTGACACCAGTTTAGACAGGATCCAGCTTCTTTCCCACCAGCGTTGGGGGTGATTGGAGAATGAAGAGCTGCTATTTATTTATTATGGTTGCAAACCATATGGAATTATAGGTTCAAACCCATATGAAACCATAAATATTCAATCCAGACTAGCTTAAACCAAACCACTTTATAAACAAACCCAACCCATTTTACCCCTCAACCCATTTGAACACATCCGACCAATTGCACCCATTCCTTAAATCCAACCCGCTCAACCCGTTTGAAACCAAACCATTAGCAGGCTAGGCATAGGCATAGTCCAATAGTATAGCACGGGAGACAAAATACTATTAGCAAACAATCGAACATAATGAAACAATTAAAAAAACAGCGGGGAGCAAACCCAAGTACCCAACTCAAGAGCACACGCGTCGCATCGCATCGAATTAGGGAACGGATCGGAATGAAATCTAGCAACAAGATCAGATTATTACAACGACCACTGCTTCCTCCATTTCTCATTTATATTATCTAAGTAAACAATAAAATCAACTTATAGAATAGCTATCTCTAAGTATTGTCTCTAGATACTATATAATAACTATCTCTTCTCTTTTGTACATAAATAAACTATCTTGTTTTCTGTGTGATGCTGGCACTGTAGGAGCTGAAACTCTTCTTTTTTCTTTTCTTTTTCACTCTTTTATATAAGACAAAACTGATACGTACACGTTTATAGTAAAATGAGGATCTTATTCTTATGCGGCGGGGTGAAGCAGAGGGAAGCAAAAGAAAATCACAAAATTAACAATTCACGGACGGCGCACGCTCGTGTCAGGACCCGGGCAGTGCGAACAGGAAAGTTCTACACTGAAAAGAGAGAGTCTGCAGCGACTGTAACGCATTTGTCGAGTTCACTTGAATGGAGATGGATGGCCAGGATCGACTGTTTTACTCATGTAACAGACGGGTATAAAACCAGGCCAAAACATCCAGAAAATAAGATAAGAATTGAATCTCAATTATTCTCGTAAAAATAGTTAGCTCTGTAGTCTAGAACCTAGCTCTTACTCTTGATTTTTCCTCAAAAATTTCCAAAAGATCGGATTCGGTTTCGGTTTATGCCGGGTCTGTTGGAATTGATCTCGTGGCTAACAGACAAGCCCGAGTCTTAAGAGATGGTAACAACATCCCTATTCCCGTGTCCTGATCGGGGACGCACAACCAACTATTGGTTGCAGTCCCCCGTTGCACAGCGCCACATTAAAAAGGAACGGGCTGGAGTGACGGGAAGGCCGCCGCCGTAAGCTGCCGACGCGAGGACGTCACTGCATCGTCTACGTCTCTCTGCATCGACTCATCGGCCAAGCAGGCGCTTAAGCCTAAATCCATCTCTGTGATGGCATCTTCAAGCACCGGTAAGAACACCCCAATACTCTATTCTGTGGTTCGGATCTTAGGCTAAATGAAGATCCTCACGCTTCCGCACTTAGGCTTAGATCTATCATTTGGTATCAGAGCCATTTAGTCCTAATCCGAACCCTAATAATGTTGTTTTAACGCCACTGGAGCTTGTTGATGCCACGGCTAATAGCAATTAGGTTTTAATTGTATCGCCAATTAGTCTTAATCTTGATTAGTCATCGGTTAATTGATGTTTTGATCCGACGGGTAGCATAAGGAAGGAGGGGAATCGGCAAATTAGAAAATCCCCAAATGAAAACCCCAATTTGCTTTCGGATTAGCACAACATTTACCAAATTTTATTGCTAAATCTTATGAGATTAAGAGGGGAAAGGATTAGATAAGCCCCAATTTTTTGAGTCCCCGTCGGATTGCCCCCGGATCCCCAAATCCCGAAACCCAAGCCACCAAAATCAAGCCAAATCGGGAGTTCTTTGGGGCTCACCTTGTTTCTGTCGCGGCCGGAATTTTTTTCCCTTGAGGTCGCCGTCGCTCCTCCGAGTTTCCCTTGGGGTCACCGGTGCATTGTCCCTCCACTGCGCGTGCGCGCCACCCGTCGTGGTCTTTTCGCTCGTCGCCACCTCGCGTGCGACGCCGGGGAACAACTCGACGGAGCCCCGCGCAGCGCTGGGGCACCGCACGCGAGCGCTGGCGAGTAGCTCCGCTGCGTCGCAATCGCCGCTCAACACAGCTGCGGCGTCGCGCGTGAACAATAAGGAACGGGACGCGTACAGCCGCACTAATGAGGCAAGCAGCCAAGCACTAATCGCGTACACTTTATCCTTGACTAAAAAGGAGGCGAGCACTAAAGTTGGATGATGACAAAAGGCCCATATGGGATGTGCGTGCGTCCAGACCATTTTCTCTGGGCTTTTTTATTATTATTATTTTTAATTGTTTGAGCCCCTACTGTTTTCTACTATTTACAGTTTAGTATTTATTCATCATTATGCCTCTTTTAATTAGCAATAAATATTGTTATTATTATTTTTTCCCCAACACCTTTATTCTGGACAATTCTGGATATTAATATTTGAGTTAATTTTAATGTATGTCTTGCCCAATAATTATGTATTGAAATTAATGTTTAATGGCGCAATTTTGCTGAAATTAATATTTGTCTCTAATTAAAATGGAACCAACGAGAAATTTTAATTGGAGATTTATAAACATAATGTGTGACTCATAATTATAATTTTGACCAACGTTAATTTATAATTATGTGTCATTTAATGTTATTGTTCTTTTCATTTTCTGCCCAACGGTGAAATGAATTGGAACAACAATTTTGCTTGCATGTATTTAATTCATACCAACGTAGATTAAATTCATGCTAAGTATTATTTTATGTTTTAATTGTGCCATGTCTTTTATATTCAGCTGTTGATCCGTCCAACATTACTGCTACTATCAAGGGGATTGAACAGCTGACTGGGACAAATTTTCCTGCATGGAAAGATTCCATTGAGATTGTCCTTGGCTGTCTAGACCTTGATTATGCATTGCGTGTTGCAGCTCCCACTGCTCCTGCTACTACTATTGATGATTATGCTGCAAAGAAAAAGGAATATGATGATAATGTAGCTAAGTGGGAGCGTTCTAACCGCATGAGCCTAATGATTATGAAGAGCAGTATCTCGCCTGCTATTAAGGGAGCAATCCCTGATTCCGAAAAGGCGAGGGAGTACTTAACTAAAGTGGAGGAGCACTTTAAGGGCTCTTCCAAATTTTATGCTAGTACTCTCATCCAGAAGCTGCTGACTACGAAGTATAATGGCTCCGGGGGTATTAGGGAGCATATCATGTCAATGATGGACATGTCCGCTAAGTTGAAAGGCTTGGACATGCCCATTTCAGAAAATTTTTTGGTTCACTTCATAATGACCTCCTTGCCCCCTGAGTATACTCCATTCAAAATTAATTACAACACCCAGAAAGAAAAATGGAGTATGAGTGACTTAATAGCCATGTGTGTCCAAGAAGAGGACAGAATGAAGGCGGATAGAAAAGACAGCGTGCATCAGGTTGGGTCCAACAAGAGAAAGGGCCAAGGTGATAACAGGCCCAAAAAGAAACTCTACAACTCACCTAAGCTTGATAAATCTAAGGGCACCACTAACCCCACATCCCCTAAGAAGGACAACACATGCAACTTCTGTGGAAAGGAGGGGCATTATCAGAAGGATTGTGTGGGTTTCCTTAAGTGGCTTGCCAAGAAGGGTAATGTCGGTGTTTCGAGCACCGGCAATACGAATTTATGGTCGGATGGGGTCGCGCGCTCCCTCTCCCCGAATGGTCGACTCAAGGAGTCAAACGATGTATACTGGTTCGGGCTGAACGTCCCTACTCCAGTTCGCTCGATGTGGGTGTATTGATCTCTGGGTGACGAACAAGAGGAATACAAGCGAGGCAGGGGGTCGGTCGACCGGTCCCCTGAGGTTTTTCGCTAGGGATTCGTGGCTAGCTAGAAGACTGTCTTTTTCCTCTCGTTGTTGTCGTTCGTTCCCCCCTTCCCCCTGGAGCCCTGCCTCTCCTTATATAGACGGAGGAGGCAGGTTACACGGGAGTTCGGGAAAGCCACGAGAGAGGGGGCCTGCGCGTGTCGGAATCTGGTTTCTGTCTTGTCCGACCGACCCCTGCTCGTCCCGAGGCAGGGTTGGTGGCTCTGTGCTGAACCATCTTGTATAGTGCTGTCTGGATGGCGTATCGCGTGGTGTTCCTGTCAGCCTCGGTGGCTTTAATGGCGCTTGACTTTGCCTTGGCCTCGGGAGTGGGCGTACTCTTCTGCGGTGTGCCAGGCGATGTGACGGGGGCTTGACTTCTTCGGTGGCTCCTCTGACAGTCTTGGGAAGGAGCCGCCTACCCTGGTACGGATGCCAGGGGACGCCGTGTTTCTGGCGGTATCGACACCGGCGTGGGCCCCTACTGGCTCGCGCGGGAGGGGGCTTGCTGACCGTGAGCTTCAATATTAGGCGGTCGGAGCCTGCCGACCGCTCGGGATCGGTGTCCGCCGACCGTCTAGGGTCGGTCCTGCATAGGTCGGGGTTCGCTCTCCGCGGCCCAAGTGCTGTTCGGCAGTGCTGGGCCTTCGCCATGGTAGGTCAGCCCGTTCGTGTTTCCGGGCTGATGGGGGTACCCATGGGATGGGTACTCGTCAGTAGCCCCCGAGCGGGTCGAAGAGCCGATCGGGGGTTTAGCCCGGTCGGTGGCGGCCGTCGGCCCGGAGGTCGGCGGTGCTTGGTCGGCGCGACCCCTTGGGAGCCATGCCAGGCAAGAAAGACCCGGTGCAAGGCGACCGCAGGTGGTGTAACCCCGAGCCCCGAGCGGTCGGAGAGCGGTCGGGGTTTAGCCTTGTCGGTGGCGGCCGTTGGCGGTCGGCGATGCTTGGTCTGGGCGACCACTTGGGGAGCCGTGCCACCAAGAAAGAGCCCGGCAAGGAAGACCCGGCTGGTGTAGCCCCGAGCCCCTGCTGCCTGAGCCTGGCCTGGGGTTTAGCCCTGGCTTGGTGGCGGCCGTCCCTGAGGTCGGCGGTGCTTGGTCGGCGTGACCCTTGGGAGCCGAGCCACCCAAGAAAGAGCCCTGGGCATGAGCGCACCGGCTGGTGTAGCTAGAGCCCCCGAGCGGCCTGAGAGCCGGCCTGGGGTTTAGCCTTGGCTTGCATGGCGCTGGGTCTTGAGGTCGGCGGTGTTTGGCCTGGGCGACCACTTGGGAGCCGTGCCCTAAGAAAGAGCCCGGCAAGGCATGAAGACCTCTGGTGGTGTAGTCTTGAGCCCCCGAGCTGCCGGAGAGCCTGGTCGGGGTTTAGCCCGGCTTGGCGGCCGTCGGCCCGAGGTCGGCGGTGCTTGGCCTGCGCGACTTTGGGAGCCATGCCGGCAAGAAAGACCCCGGTGCATGACACCGCTGGTGTAGCTCGAGCCCCGAGCGTCGGAGAGCCGGCCTGGGGTTTAGTCTTGGCCGGACTCTGGCAGCCACACCGCTCGCGTGCCTTTAGAGTCGGTTGAGCGAACGCACGCGTTTACCTCCGCTGGTTTGAACGTCCGTGCTCGCGCGAAATTTCTTTGTCGGGTAATCCGAAAGTGAAACCTTGGCGACCCTCCTCGAGGGGGATCGCTTCCAAGCGACGTAGCTCTGCGTGGGCGTCAGGCCAGCGTGGGGCGTTTCCATAAAACCTTTCCTTACTCATCCCGGTCGGGCTGCCGGTCGTCCGACCGGGCGCGGTGGCCGCCACTCATCGATGAGTTCGCGGGAGAGTGTGAGGTATGGTCTCGGACGCTGGCCACGCTGATTGGGTCGTCCGCCGACCCAACTAGAGGCCCTCTGGGGCTCATCGCGACCGCCTCGCTCTTTTTACGTGATGGGCGGCTTTCATTCCGGCCGATTCGGCCTTCGTAACCCTCAACACTGCCGGGCCTCGAGCGAGCACAGAGGCCGCTTGCTCTCCCGAGGCCGGCGGCCCAATGCCGTTTAAATACCTTTTTGGTATGGGGCCTGGCCCGTCGCGGCCGTGGCTCGCGATCTTGCCGCAGCGGCGTGGCGGCGGTGTCTGTCGGGCGATTAATGCTTAGTGGGATTTAAATGGGCTGCGGCACGCACGAGCGGGCGTGGTGGCGGTGGCGGTGGCGGCTGCGTCTGTGCCGTCTGCGACCGGTTGTTCGGGCTTACTCCGGGCCCCAGCGCCATTCCTGCCATACTTGGATGGATTCCTGAGCGCGTCGAGGCGTCGGTGCGGGAAGCGGCGGTGCTTGGTGCTTCCTCGGCCTTGGTCAATACCGTCTCTTATTATGACGGCGTCGACCTTGAGGCGGTCGGAAGCGGCGTTGCTGCTGACCGAAGTGACGAAGAAGTTGACGCGTTTATGGCCCGGGTCGATCCATGCGCCCAAGAGATTGCCCGCCGCATCTCGCCGCGAGAAGTCCTCCATCGGAAGGGGGAAGATGATTAGTTTTGTTTTGCTTTTTTGTAGTGTATGTAATGAACATGATTGCCGCGACCGAGTTCGATGCATCGGGTCGTTTTAAGTTATCTTGCCCGTTTATCCCGTGCTTCTTCTGTGAAAAACGGGCAATCTTACGACCGTAGCCGCAGGGCCCACGGGGGTGCTCCGCTTGGTCGGTCGGAGTGCTGACCTGAGTGAGGGTGCTCCGACCGACCCTTAGCATCTCTTGCTCGTAGGACTTATTTCCCCCGCAGAGTACCACTTCGCAGCCGTAGCCGCGGAGGCGTAGGCCGTGGCACTTTGAGCCAGGGGAAACAGCCGCGAGATAGATAGCTTTGTCGGTCGGAGTACGACTTAGGTTAGCAACTCGCGCGCGACGACCGGGGTTGTTCTGCCCTGGTCGATCAAGCTAATTTCCGGGTGTTGCCACGTGGGAGATTGTTTGATCGGTCGACTGTCCGACCTAAATCGAAAGGCTTTATCCGACCGCTACCGGCCCTTTGCTCAGGTAGCCTCCCTTTTGCACAAAGTGCTACTTCGGAGCCGTAGCCATGGAGGCGTGGGCTGTAGCGTTTTGGGTTAGAGGAGGTTACTATGAGGAGGGTAGTCCGGTCGGAGTGGTTACCGGTCATCGATTTAGGTCGCTGACCCTGAGGTCACAGGGTAGCCCCCGAGTGGTGCGCGGGGACTGAGGGTGCAGTCGCCACGCACCGCTTGAGTTCGCACAAGAATTTTTTTAAAAAAGGATTTAGATAAGGGCGGATTAACTCGCCTGGGGGATCGTGCTAGTTTCGGAACTGATGTTGGGCGCTTCGTCTTCCGCGCCGTAGCGTGACCCCAAGGCGCTCCGTCTTCCGCTCCCCCGCATCGCTCGCTATAAAGGAGAGGCGCCGTGTGTGCTTGCCGCCGGGCAGGGACCGCAACCAAACGAACTCTTCCTTGTACGCCATGGCGGATCGCAATACTCAGCCCCACGAGGAAGTCGCCGCCCATCAGGCCTGGCTGCGGGAGGCGGTGGAGGCCGAGGCTGAAGCAGTCCGTGAGGACGTCCGGCGAGTTGGCGTCCTCGTCGTGGCGCCCCCGGCCGGAAGTGAGGGCACCGCTGCTGCGGGCGGTGGTCGAGGGGCGTCGTGCGGAGTCCGGCTGGGGGGGCGCACACCAAGACCGCAACGGGCGGTTTGTTCTTGGTTGGGGCGATGTTCCTCCATGAATGAATAAAGCGCTTGTTTGCTCCTTGCTTCTTTTTGACTTCTTCGTGCCTTCCCGCCAGCCGGGCTTCTCCTTGCGTTGTGCCAGAATGTGAGTTTGTTACTGGAATGGGACGGCCCGACCTGCTGTAGGTCGGTTGTCCTTGCGTTCGTGATCTTTGCGATGGGCAGAGTACCACTTCGGGACCTCAGCTTTTGGGGCGGAGATCGCAGTACTTGCAGTAGGTGCAGGACGATAGAGAGGGAGAGAGAGAGAGAACTCGGTTGGTCGTCCGAGAGTTGCGGCTTCCTCCGCTCAAGTACAAGTGGTAACAAAGAGGGGAGAAGTTGACTACGAATAGAACTTTCTCAACTTCTCTATGTTCCACGCATTGGTCACGAGATTCCCTTCAGTGTCCTTGAGGCGGAAGGTGCCGGGCCGGAGGACTTCAGCGATGGTGAAAGGGCCCTCCCAAGGCGGGGAGAGCTTGTGCCTGTCCTTCGCGGATTGGACTTGACGCAGCACTAAGTCGCCGACTTCGAAAGAGCGGCCTCGGACCCGTCGGCTGTGGTAGCGACGCAAAGGCCTGGCCGATATTTAGCCGGCCGTAAGATCGCGACATCTCGAGCCTCGTCGAAGTTGGTCGAGGTCGCCCCGCTCCTCGGTCCCTCACGTCGTAACCTTGCACTCTTGGCGCGCCGTACTCGATGTCGGTCGGGAGGACAGCCTCTGCCCCGAACACCAAAAAGAAAGGTGTGAACCCGGTCGACCGGGTTGGCGTGGTTCGTAGACTCCAAAGAACGGGTGGTAGCTCGGCGGCCCATCGTCCCGCGAATTTCTTCAGCCGACTGAAGATTCGCGGCTTGAGTCCTTGGAGGATCATGCCGTTGGCTCGCTCGGCCTGGCCGTTTGCCCGGGGGTGTGCCACTGCTGCCCAGTCGACTCGGATATTGAAGTCGTCGCAGAACTCGAGGAACTCCTTCCCTGTGAATTGCGTCCCGTTGTCGGTGATGATGGAGTTGGGCACCCCGAAGCGGTAGACAATATCGCGGAAGAAGCCTGCTGCCTGCGCCGATGTGATCTTTGCCAGTGGCTTGGCCTCGATCCACTTTGTGAACTTGTCGACGGCGACGAGTAAGTGAGTGAAGCCCCCGGGCGCCTTTTTGAAGGGCCCGACCAGATCGAGCCCCCAGACCGCGAAGGGCCACGTGATGGGGATTGTCTGCAGGGCTTGCGCGGGCAGGTGAGTCTGTCTGGCGAAGAACTGGCATCCTTCGCAGGTGCGGACGATTTGAGTTGCATCCGCCACGGCGGTCGGCCAGTAGAAACCTTGTCGGAAGGCTTTTCCTACCAGGGACCGTGGCGCGGCATGGTGCCCGCACACCCCGTCGTGGATGTCCCGCAGAAGGTGCCTCCCTTGGTCGGTCGGAACACACTTCTGAAGGATTCCGGACGGGCTCCTTTTGTAGAGGGCGCCTTCGACCATAACGAAGGACTTAGCCCGCCGAGCGAGGCGCCGAGCCTCGGTGGAGTCGGCGGGGAGTGATCCGTTCGTCAATCGATTGACAAACGGTTGCCGCCAGTCGGTTTCGACGCTCAGGACGCCCAAGTCTGACCCAGGCGGGTGAGTAGCGGGAGGGCCTGCCTCCGAGGGGTCGGTGGCGCCCTCAGCACTCGGGTCCAACCGGATTGACGGGCTGCTGAGGTCGAAAACGAAGATTCCGGGGGGAACCGGCCCCTTTCCGGAGGCGAGGTTGGCGAGGGAGTCGGCTTCACCGTTATAGCGTCGGTAGCTATGATGGAGCTCGAAACCCTTGAACTTCTCTTCGAGCTTGCGGACCTCCAGGCAGTAGGCGGCCATCCGAGCGTCGCGGGGCTCGGTGGCTTTCATCACCTGGTCGACGACCAGCTTGGAGTCGCCGTGAACGAGAGCCGCTGTGGCGCCAGATCGGGCGGCGATCCGAAGGCCATTGACGAGGGCTTCGTACTCGGCGACATTGTTGGTGGCGTCGAAGAGTAGGCGGATGGCATACCGGAGCTTGTTGCCGAGTGGGGAGATGATGACGACCCCCGCGCCGGCCCCATTCTTGGTGTAAGACCCATCGAAGTACATTGTCCAGTACTCCGGGTCCTCGACCACCGCAGGGACTTGTGCCTCGGTCCACTCGGCGACAAAGTCCGCCAAAGCCTGGGACTTGATCGCCGTCCGGGGGACGTACGAAATGTCGAGGCCATTGAGCTCGAGGGCCCACTTGGCGATTCTTCCGGTAGCGTCGCGGTTGTGGACGACTTCTCCGAGTGGTGAGGAGGTCACCACGGAGATGGGGTGTCGGTCGAAGTAATGGGCAAGCTTCCTCTTGGTAATGAGGACTGAGTACAGCAACTTCTGTATCTGGGGATATCGGACCTTCGTTTCGGAGAGCACCTCGCTGGTGAAGTAGACGGGCCTCTGCACCTTGAAGACGCGGCCTTCCTCCGCTCGCTCCACAACAAGTGCCGCGCTGACGACCTGGGTCGTGGCGGCGATGTAGAGGAGCAGAGGCTCCTGCGGCTCCGGGGCGACCAGGACCGGAGGTGAGGTCAGGAAGGCCTTTAGTCGACTAAAGGCTTCCTGAGCTTCAGGGGTCCAGGTAAAGCGGTCGGTCTTCTTCATCAGCTTGTAGAGTGGCATCCCGCGTTCGCCGAGGCGGGATATGAAGCGACTTAGTGCCGCAAGGCACCCCATCAGCCTCTGAACTCCCTTCAGGTTGTTGATTGGCCCCATCCTTGCGATAGCGGAGATCTTATCACTAAGTATTTCGATGCCGCGCCGAGACGATGAATCCCAGCAGCTTGCCCTTGGGGACCCCGAAGACGCATTTCTCGGGGTTGAGCCTTATGCGAAACCGTCGGAGGTTCGCAAAAGTCTCTTCCAGGTCGGCGATGAGGTCATCGGCCTTCCTGGACTTGACGACGATGTCATCGACGTAGGCTTCGATGTTACGGCCAATTTGGTCTGAAAAACACGCCTGCATACATCGGTGGTATGTGGCGCTGCGTTGGACCAAAAGGCATCGTGGACGCAATAAAGACGAGCCGTACGGGGTGATGAAGGAGGTCGCGAGCTGATCGGATTCCTTCATCGCAATTTGGTGGTAGCCCGAGTAGGCATCCAAAAAAGAAAGGGACTCGCACCCGGCGGTGGAGTCTACGACTTGGTCGATGCGGGGTAATGGGAACGGGTCTTTTGGACAGGCCTTGTTGAGGCTCGTGTAGTCAACACACATTCTCCATTGCCCCGACTTTTTCTTTACAAGGACGGGATTGGCAAGCCACTCGGGGTGACGTACCTCCCTCACAAAGCCGGCGGCCAAAAGTTTGGCGATTTCTTCCCCAATGGCCCGACGCTTTTCTTCGTCGAAACGGCGCAGGCGTTGGGCGACCGGTCTGGAGCCCGGTCGGATGTTCAGGGAATGCTCGGCGACTTCCTTCGGAACTCCTGGCATGTCCGAGGGTCTCCAAGCGAAGACGTCTCGGTTTGCTTGGAGGAAGCCGACGAGCGCGCCTTCCTATTTGGCGGTGAGGGCGGCCCCGATCCGTACGGTCTTGGCGGGATCTTCGGGATCAACCGCGACCTCCTTCGTGTCCTCCGCGGATTTGAAGGAGCTTGGCCCCGACTTGCTTGAGTCGGGGGCGGAGTCAGGGGCCTTCCCCTGGAGCTGGGCGAGCTCGGCGGAAGCGACGACCGCTGAGGCCAGTTCGCAACTGCTTCGCTCGCAGTTGTAGGCGAGCTGGAAGGATGCAGCCACGGTGATGACACCTTGCGGCCCTGGCATCTTCAGCTTGAGATAGGTGTAGTTGGGGACCGCCATGAACTTCGCGTAGCAAGGTCGTCCCAGGATGGCGTGGTAGGAGCCGGGAAAGTCCACAACCTCGAAAGTGAGGCTCTCGGTGCGGAAGTTATCCGGGCTCCCAAAGGTAGCAGACGGTGATCTGTCCGAGGGGTGGGCCTGTTGACCCAGACGACGCCGTGAAAAGGCGCCTTGCTCGGCGGAGGGCGAGCGAGGACTCAGGGCATCCAGGGTCTCAACATACATGATGTTGAGACTGCTGCCGCCGTCCATGAGCACCTTGGTCAGGCGCTTCGTTCCCACGATGGGGTCGACGACGAGCGGGTAGCGCCCTGGATGCGGGATGTGGTCGGAGTGGTCGGTCCGATCGAAGGCGATCGGGAACTCCGACCACCTTAAGTAGGCGGGCACGGCGGGGGTAGCCGTGTGGACCTCTCGGTGGGCGAGCTTCAACCGTCGCTTGTCGGCATAGCACTCTGCCCCTCCGAAGATCATGAGGCAGCCGTCGAGCTGCGGGAACTCGTCGGTCGGCTCATCGCCCTTTGCCCCTGCGTCGGTCGCCGGGTCGCGCTTCTTTCCCTTACCCCGCGATGTCGTGGGGTTTCCGGAGAGAAACCGCTTCAAGACTTCGCAGTCCCGATACTTGTGTTTGACGGGATAGTCGTGGTTCGGGCACGGACTATCCATCAGTTTCTCGAATCGGTCGGGCGTCGGCCGCTGCTTTATTGTTGGCGGTCGGTCGGCGGCGGCGATTATTCGCCTTTCGCGGCTCTGCTTCCCCTTCCGCTTCCTTTTGTCAGGGCGGTCGGAGGGGGCGCTGGCCCCGAGGCTGGCGGTTTTGTGGGCCGTCTTTCTTTCGAAGATGGCCCCCACGGCCTCCTCGCCGGAGGCGTGATTGGTGGCGATGTCGAGGAGCTCTTTGGTGGTCCGGGCCCGCCTGACCAGCTGTGGACCAGGGCCTCGCACGTGGTGTCGTAGATGAACGCCCCGACGACGTCGGCGTCGCGGATGTCGGGGAGCTCATTGCACTGCTGGGAGAAACGGCGGATGTAGTCCCGGAGGGTTTCCCCCGGCTGTTGCTTGCAGCTTTTCAGGTCCCAAGAGTTGCCAGGGCGTTTGTAGGTGCCCTGGAAGTTCCCGACGAAAAGGTTCGTCAGGTCGGCCCAGCTGCCGATGGTGTTCGCGGGCAAGTACTCGAGCCAGGCTCGGGCTGAGTCCGCAAGGTAGATGGGGAGGTACTGGATGACGGCGAGTCGTCCGTTGCTCCCCACTCGGCAAGAAAGTAGCCGATAGTCTTCTAGCCAGACACTGGGGTTGGTGGCCCCTGTGTACTTGGCTATGTTGGTCGGGGCCCGGAATCGGGCCGGGAAGTCGGCGTTGCGGACGAGGCGGGTGAACGCACGCGGCCCGGGACCATCGAATCCCGGGTCGGCACGGTCGCGTCGCCCGCTATCAGCGACCTGCGAGGGTGCTGCTGCATCGGTGGCTCTCCTTCGCGCCTCGAGGGTGGTGCGAAGGTCATACTTGTCCCCCAGGCGGTGGCGCACTGGGGTGTATGATGCCTGGGGGAGCTCATGGAGCGGGGCCGTCTTGACTGGGCTCCGTCGGCCCCGTGAGGGGGAGTGGCCCAGGCGACCCGAAGTGGTGCCCGGCCGTCGGAGCCGGAACTTTGGGCGTCTTGAATGACAAAGACGTTCTACCACCCGGAGGTTCGATAGGTGGCCTTGGCCTCGCTCCGCTGGCTCAGCGACCCTCGGAGCAACATTGCCGCCGCGGCAACGTTCTGGTTGGCGTGAGGGAAGAACGGAAGGTCGTTCGTCTCCTCGGCCGATTTCTGATGCACACTGGCCTTGCCGGAGGCGAGTGGTGGGTTAGGCTGACGGCACTCCAGCTCGGCCTGGAGCTTATCGAGCTCGGCCTTCCGGGCCTCTAGCTCCTCTCGCCGGGCCGAAGGTCGTGGCGTTAGGTGCTTGGCGTCGTCTTCCCGCCGGGATTCCCGCGCTGCCGTCGCGGGGAGTAGGGTCCCGAGGGTAGCGGGGTGGAGGCGATTCGCGGCAAGAAGACTCATGTTGCACTCACGGGAGTGCACCCTGCGGGGGTGATACTCTCTGTCGGAGCTGGAGCCGTGGCTGGAGGAATCCGCCAGCAGATCGTGGAGGGAAGCCGGCGTGTAGCCGGCCATGGCCACGAGTTGAGAACCCGTGGAGGTTGGTTCCGCCGCCCGTCGCGGCTCGTAGGCGACGTCGCAGGGAGTAGCGTCGGCGTGCGACGGGCCCGCCCGCGCGAGCCTTGCGGGGGCCTCGAGGCGGAGGTTGCTGAGGACATCAGCAACCGCATCCAGGCTTGCGGAGGGCGCCCGGTCCCGGATGGCAGCGGGAATGAGGACAAGCTCTCCCGCCGTGGTGACGATGAAGTCGAGGGTGCCGAAACGGATCCAGCCCCTCGACATCGGTGAGTCGTGGTGGGAAGAGGCCATCAGGGAGGAGAATGGGAATCCGAAGACGAGGATGTCGGTGAAGACGCGCGAGGACCCCTACCTGGCGCGCCAACTGTCGGTGTTTCGAGCACCGGCAATACAAATTTATGGTCGGATGGGGTCGTGCGCTCCCTCTCCCCGAATGGTCGACTCAAGGAGTCAAACGATGTATACTGGTTCGGGCTGAACGTCCCTACTCCAGTTCGCTCGATGTGGGTGTATTGATCTCTGGGTGACGAACAAGAGGAATACAAGCGAGGCAGGGGGTCGGTCGACCGGTCCCCTGAGGTTTTTCGCTAGGGATTCGTGGCTAGCTAGAAGACTATCTTTTTCCTCTCGTTGTTGTCGTTCGTTCCCCCCTTCCCCCTGGAGCCCTGCCTCTCCTTATATAGACGGAGGAGGCAGGTTACACGGGAGTTCGGGAAAGCCACGAGAGAGGGGGCCTGCGCGTGTCGGAATCTGGTTTCGCCTTGTCCGACCGACCCTCGCCGTCCCGAGGCAGGTTGGTGGCTCTCTTTGAACCATCTTGTATAGTGCTGTCTGGATGGCGTATCGCGTGGTGTTCCTGTCAGCCTCGGTGGCTTTAATGGCGCTTGACTTTGCCTTGGCCTCGGGAGTGGGCGTACTCTTCTGCGGTGTGCCAGGCGATGTGATGGGGGCTTGACTTCTTCGGTGGCTCCTCTGACAGTCTTGGGAAGGAGCCGCCTACCCTGGTACGGATGCCAGGGGACGCCGTGCTCGGGGCAGCTGTCTGACACCGGCGTGGGCCCCTACTGGCTCGCGCGGGAGGGGGGCTTGCTGATCGTGAGCTTCAATATTAGGCGGTCGGAGCCCGCCGACCGCTCGGGATCGGTGTCCGCCGACCGTCTAGGGTCGGTCCTGCATAGGTCGGGGTTCGCTCTCCGTGGCCCAAGTGCTGTTCGGCAGTGCTGGGCCTTCGCCATGGTAGGTCAGCCCGTTCGTGTTTCCGGGCTGATGGGGGTACCCATGGGATGGGTACTCGTCAGGTAATGACATTATCTCTTTTATTGATGAATCTCTTTATGCTGACTATTCACCGGATTCTTGGTGGATTGACTCAGGTGCCACTGTGCACATTTCTAATTCCTTACAGGGATTCAATATAGAGAGAACCCTTCTAAAGGGGGAGAGAAGAATCAGGGTGGCGAACGGAAATGAGGCTGAAGTCAAAGCTGTAGGATCTATCTCCCTAGCTTTGGAGAGTGGTTTTAGACTTCAGCTTAATAATGTCATTTATGTACCTTCCATGAGGAGGAATTTGATTTCAGTTGCTTTATTAGATGATGTTGGCTACCATTTTAATTTTGGAGACAATCAATGTGTAATAACATTTAAGTCAAATAATGTTGGTCTTGCCATCCGACAAGACAGACTTTATATGCTTCCTCTCTCCGATGTATGTGATAATGTGTGTGATGTTCCAAATAAACGCAAAAGATGTAATGATGAGACTTCGTCGAAATTGTGGCATTGTCGTTTAGGCCACATTTCGAGGGGGAGAATGGAGCGTCTCATTAAGGAGGAGATACTCCACCCTTTAGACTTTAATGATTCTGATCATTGCATTGATTGCATTAAGGGCAAATACGTCAAACAAATCAAGAAAGGTGCCACACGAAGCACGAGACTTTTAGAATTAATCCATACAGATATTTGTGGTCCTCTTCCTGTGACATCTGTAGATGGGTATGACTCCTTTATTACCTTTACTGATGATTTCTCCCGCTATGGGTATATCTTTCCTATTCGTGAAAGATCTGAATCCTTAGATAAATTTAAGATATTCAAAACTGAAGTAGAAAATCAGCTTAACCTAAAGATTAAGGTAGTAAGATCTGATCGAGGGGGAGAATACTATGGGAGGCATGCCCCTTACGGGCAAATCCCATGTCCCTTCGCTAAGTTTCTTCAAGAAAATGGCATTGTAGCCCAATATTCGACACCTGGTGAACCTCAACAAAATGGTGTGGCTGAAAGAAGAAACCGTACCCTTATGGACATGGTGCGTAGCATGATCAGCCATTCCAGTTTACCAGCGAGTCTGTGGATTGAAGCACTAAAAACAGCTGCCCATATACTTAATCGGGTTCCCAGTAAATCAGTCATGAAAACACCTTACGAATTATGGACTGGGAAGAAGCCGAGCTTAAAATATTTACGTGTATGGGGCTGTCCCGCTGAAGCTAAAATATTCAACCCACATATTGGGAAATTAGACCCTAAGACAATTAGTTGCCATTTTATTGGATATCCTGATAGATCAAAGGGATATCGTTTTTACTGTTCGGATCGTACCACCAAGTTTGTGGAGACGAGACATGCAGTATTTTTAGAGAATGCTGAAATCAGTGGGAGCTTGGAGCCCAGGAAAGTAGATCTTGAGGAGGTGCGGGATTTTGTTCCGCCACCTGTGATTCATGAGCCTGTCTTTCCTGTGGCCCAGGAGACTGCACCTCCAGTCGAAAACACTGTGGATGCACCTTCTGTTGAAGGCTCAGAAATGACTAATGTTGCACCTAATGATCCTTCTAATGATGAGCCTCAACAGCCCCCTATTGCAGCAAATGAACCTTTAAGGAGATCACAGCGAGAAAGAAGATCTGCCATCCCAAATGACTATGTTGTTTATATGAATAAGGATATAAATAACATAGGGAAGGTAGATGATCCCACCTCATATAAAGAGGCCATGATGAGTGAACATTCACCTAAGTGGCTTGAAGCCATGCAGGATGAACTAAAGTCTATGAGCACTAATGATGTATGGGACTTAGTAGAAATTCCTGACGGGGTCAAAACAGTAGGCTGTAAATGGGTCTGCAAAACCAAACATGACTCTAAGGGAAATATTGAAAGGTTCAAAGCAAGGCTTGTAGCAAAAGGCTTCTCACAAAGAGAGGGGATTGACTATAATGACACCTTCTCGCCTGTCTCATCTAAAGACTCATTTAGATTGTCATGGCGCTTGTGGCTCATAACGATCTAGAGTTACATCAGATGGATGTTAAGACCGCATTTCTAAATGGAGACTTGCATGAAAATGTTTACATGACTCAACCATAAAGTTTTGTCGTGGAAGGCAAGGAACATATGGGATGCAGACTTAAGAAATCAATTTATGGATTAAAGCAAGCGTCTAGGCAATGGTATCTCAAGTTTGATGAAATTATTAGAAAATTTGGCTTTAAGGAAAATGAAGTGGACAATTGCATATACACTAAGTTTAAGGGGAGCAAATACACCATCTTAGTTCTTTATGTGGATGACATCTTATTGGCCAGCAGCGATAAGGACATGCTATCTGAAACCAAAAGATTTCTTTCCTCAAATTTTGATAAGAAGGATCTCGGTGAAGCCTCTTATGTTTTGGGTATTGAAATTCACCGAGATAGGTCCAAAGGAGCCTTAGGCTTATCCCAAAAGGCATACATAGACAGAGTGCTGAAGAGATATAACATGCAAAAGTGCTCTGCCTCGCCTGCACCTATTGTTAAGGGCGATAAGTTTGGGACATTCCAATGTCCAAGGAATCAATACGAATCTGATCAGATGAAGTCGATTCCTTATGCTTCAGCTGTTGGAAGCATTATGTACGCTCAGGTATGTACACGCCCTGATTTAGCATTCGTAACCGGGATGCTTGGCAGATATCAGTCAAATCCAGGGTTGGACCACTGGAAAGCCGTTAAGAAAGTCTTGCGTTATTTGCAAGGCACTAAGGATTACATGCTCACATATAAGAAATCTGAAAGCCTTGAAGTTATAGGCTATTCAGACGCAGATTTTGCGGGGTGTGTGGATACTAAGAAATCCACGTCAGACTACATCTTCACCCTCGCAGGAGGAGCTATCTCGTGGAAAAGCTCCAAACAGACACTTACTGCATCATCTACGATGCAAGCCGAGTTTGTGGCATGTTATGAGGCTACCGGGCAGGCTGTATGGCTAAAGAATTTTATCCCGGGACTTAGAGTGGTAGACAGCATTTCTAAGCCACTCATTTTATACTGCGATAATGAACCCGCAGTCTTTTATGCGAGTAACAACAAGTCAAGTGGTGGTGCCAAACACATTGACATTAAGTACCATGTTGTGAAAGATAGAATCCAGGATCAAACCATTAGTGTGAAACACATAAGTACTCATTTTATGCTTGCGGATCCGCTCACTAAAGGCTTACCACCCATTGTATTTCGTGATCATGTTGCCGGCATGGGTATATTGGGAAGCCTCTGATTCTAGATATGAGGGTTATAAAGCAAACCAACTCCCATTAAGAATAAATTACCATACCAATCAAGATAGAATGATGTACTATGGGCATTGAGGTCTCTTTAGCTGACTAATAGCTTTTGCGACGCTTACTCTGGCACATTGTTCTATCGAGAGAGGATTTATGATGTTAGCCCTTACGATCAAGTGGGAGAATGTTGGAATTGATCTCGTGGCTAACAGACAAGCCCGAGTCTTAAGGGATGGTAACGACATCCCTATTCCCGCGCCCTGATCGGGGGCGCACAACCAACTATTGGTTGCAGCCCCCCGTTGCACAGCGCCACATTAAAAAGGAACGGGCTGGCCCCTCTAGGGTTGATCTGCTTCTCCCGTAAGGTTAGTTTCCCGTTCTACATCCCTAAGCCCGATCCGATCCCGGGGTGCGCTGGAGTGACGGGAAGGCCGCCAGACGCCGACGGGGACGCCATCAGATCGTCTACGTCTCTCTGCATCGACTCATCGGCCAAGCAGGCGCTTAAGCCTAAATCCATCTCTGTGATGGCATCTTCAAGCACCGGTAAGAACACCCCAATACTCTATTCTGTGGTTCGGATCTTAGGCTAAATGAAGATCCTCACGCTTCCGCACTTAGGCTTAGATCTATCAGGGTCTTGACAGCTCGCTCGATCATTTGCTCCGCGCCTCCACCCCCCGCCCCCGCCGCATCCGCGCGCATGCACCCCGATCAGATCAGCCAAAGCGCTAGTGCGGTCGGCAGGAGCACACGGCGGGTGCGGGTAACCGATGGGCCATGGGTCACAAAAGGACAAGGCCCGACCCGACCCACAACCTCGTTCCTTAATTAATTAATTAATTAATTAATTAATTATTTATTAATAATAATAGGTCACTAAAGTCCTTTCGCCGTTTGGAGGAGATTTAAATGACTCTAGTTTAGATGTTCGCACTTCGTTTGCTGGATCATGTATTAGGATTTACAGCCGTATCGCTGATCCAAATATTTTTTATATTTTTTTTAAGGAAAAAATATTTTATATTTTTCATCGTAGTTTTTTTTTCGAAAATTTATAGAATGCGAACTCAAGTACGTCTTTCTATGAGATTTTTTTAGCTTAGTCCATTGTGAAGTCTGGTTCATTGTGTTACAGTGTTATCTTCACCTCATCTGCATATTCATATAAGAATTTTTTTCTTAAATGCATTGCATATCTTCACTACGGATTTGTAACATCACATTATTACTTACCGAGTCTGACAATGATTGGAATAGGGTCATTAGAGATATGCTATCTAGAATTGATAGAAACTTTATCGACAAGGTTGTTTTAAAGTTGTATGTGTGATAATTCTCATGTAAATCAAAAATAAATTCGCATAATATTTAATTTTCCTTGCAACACACGAATATCTTACTGCTAAATATAAAAATATTACTGTGTATGTCCCCGCCTCCCCAACTCTCTTGTGGGGCCCACATGTCATACAAGTTGATGTTGTGCAACTTGTTCCCGCAATGCTTTGACATTACGAGCAAATTCCGTGAAGTTTTGAGGGCATGTTCCATGATCTCACGACGATCTTGACTCACGTTCTAAATTCTTAAGTTTAAATTTGCATCAAGTTAGCAAAAGAGAAGACAAACTTTTTTAAGGTCAATTCCAAGTTCCTAAACAGGCTTTCGTCGGCCAAGACCCAGTCAAGGCTGAGTTGTTGAGAAACGCAACCGTGTGTACTCCTGCTCGTCCCTGATGGCCTAGTAAGAAGATGCAGACTAGATGATCATCCATTACATCTCATCCTCTTCATTGGTAATAGTAAAATGGCGTCCGCATCTAGTATAAAATCAAACCAGGTGTTTGTGATCTACTGATCTGATAACCACATCAATTCATCGAGATCAAACTAGAAACAAGTCAAACAACAGGGCGCCGGAAACCAATGAGGAATATTGGGCATGTTCTCCGCTGCCGCAAGCCCACAGCTCCCGACCTTTCTCGAGCAGAACGTCGCAGTTTCAGTGGGGAGCCGACCTAGGCCTTCGCGGTCCGCGTCCTCCGCCGGAAGCGCCGCCCCCGCACTTCGTCAGCCGGTGGCCGGAGTGTCGCAAGAGAGAGGAGGGAGGGCCGGGGCGGTCCACCTTGGGCTCGGGACCTCCTCCCCGCTGCACCCGGCAGGCCGGTCCCTCATGCCAGCGCGGGCACCCGACAGGGCAGGCCGACGCTCCCCCGTGAGCTCTGCTCTGGCTGTCTATTCGAGTTGGTACGCTCCCGTCGCAAATGACAACCTCCATGTTTTCCTTGATGTAGTAATAATGACTTATATTTATATGTGCATAGCTATGTTGGAACAAGATATTCTGAAGGTAAATCTACAATGTGACAAGCTAATTTGGAACTTTTTCCGGTATGGAATGAGATGATCACTCCTAAAATTTATGAATATGTGTAAATCGAGGTTAATATAATGTTAAATTGACCAGATATCTGAGTGTGGAGTTAGTTATCACCATTGAGCAAACTGTGAGCACTGACTGCAGTACAGTGCAGCAGTTCTGTATGCAAATTCGTGTAGTTAAAATGGTACGTACAGATTTTGCAAATGTGGTTCTGCAGTTTAAGAACACAAAAAATGTGGTTCTGCAGTTTAGGATCTTGTGAATGGAAAGATATCAACTGTTCCGTTCACACTTGTTATGCAAAAACATTTTACAGAAGAGTTCATTCTGCCCTTATACTACTTCTCAGTTCCGACTTTAAATCATTAATCGTGTTATTTCTATAACAATGCAGCGATGTATAGTACCTGTTTTGACCATCGGAAACTCCATGGAGTAACCCATTGGAAACGGGAGATACAAATTATTGCTCGACTTGTTGAAAACGCTACAAAATACATTTGTTTTGCACCACCATAGTTTAAATACAATTATTTATATTAAATTGTACCTTAATGCGTATTACTAATAGATATTAAAAGTATACATGTGACATGGTCTACAGATGCATTCTGCAAATATATATGAAATTCAATTACATACACTCTCGTCTGAAGTACTTATCATAACTCTTCAAACAAATATACAGATGTATCACAGGAAGCACTTAATTGTGTTTCTGCACATATATAGTTAGCGTGGCAAACTGACAGAGGATGAAAATTCTTGCTGCAGACTGTAGCACCCAGAGATGCCTTCAGATGCTAAACCAACAGTACTGCATATCAAATGCTCTATCTCTCCATCATTTCCTGGGATTAATTGGAACTTTCTTAGCCTCTTAGTTCTCAGGAACTGCAACCTCATCTCTACTTCTTTCATAGTAGGTCTTTCTCCTCCTTTGACCCTCAAACATGCTTGTGTAAGTGACGCAATATCATCTATCTCTTCCTGATTTGCCTCTTCCACTACCTGAGAATCCATTATTTCCATGACAACTCCCTCTCGAAGTCCTTCAACGAAGTAATGAGACAAGGCTTGTTTTGCACCGAGATCATTTATAAAAATTGGCTTCTTTCTTGTCAAAAGTTCCACAAGTATCACTCCAAAACTATATACATCACTCTTCTCAGTTAATTGGCCCGTATGGTAATACTCTGGGTCTAAGTAACCAAATGTGCCTTGGACAATAGTCACCACACGTGTCTCGTCGAGTGAAATAGATCTTGAAGTGCCAAAGTCGGAAACCTTTGTAGTGAAGTTGCCATCAAGAAGTATGTTCGAAGATTTCACGTCTCTGTGGAATATTGGTATTGCAGCAGCAGAGTGTAGGTAAGCAAGTGCTCCTGCTGCTTCTACTGCAATCCTAATGCGATCATCCCATGATAGCAAGCATTTAATGCTTACATCAGTGTGAAGAAGGTCATATAGTGTGCCATTAGAGATGAACTCATAGACCAATAAGGGCACCTCAGATTCGAGACAACACCCAAATAGCTTCACCACATTGCGGTGGATGATCTGAGACAAGATAGCAACCTCGTTGATAAACTGGTCTATCTCAGGCTGCTCCACAATTTTTGATTTTTTAATGGCCACCACACGCTGATCAGATAGTATCCCTTTGTAAACTGTACCATGTCCTCCACAACCAAGGACACGAGTAGCATCGAAGTTGTTGGTTGCCTTCTCTAGTTCCTCTAAGGAGAATATTTTTGTTTTGTTTGTAGCATTTTCATCTGAAATTAGTTGCTCCAATAGCAGCCCTTGATTTTTCTTGAAGTACGCTCTTCTTATTCTTTTCTGTATGCCTTTCTTCCACTTATTGGCAAGTACAATTCCACTCAATGCAATAATTATGGAGCCAAGGCCACAACCAATTCCAATTGCAATTCCTACATAAATTCATTGTTGTCATGAAACCATTTTACATTTTGTTAACTTAATCGTAATTGCATTGACGGGGATTCTGTTGGCTATGACTTACCCAAAAGAAGATTGTGCTGCTTAGCTGATGTAACACACTTCCTTTTTATCGGATCAAACTCTTTTCTACGCGGGCAACTTGTGCATTTATAGCCTCCGGAAAAATTTTCACATGTGCCATTGCAGTAGTTTGGTAGTGAGCATTCATCGACATCTGTACAAAATTCTCACTGATGATATATGGGTGGTGATAGATGTATGCATGAATTACTAGTTGCTCAAAAGAAATGTTGGGCTTAAATTTGTCTAATCTGATTTATGAGCTCTCTGAGTATGAAGTGCAACTCCGCCGAGTTATGTGAAATTTTGATGATGTTTCTAAATATTTGCAGTCATGATCAATGTTAGTGCATATAGGAACGAACCTATACAGCCATCCTGGAGGTACGGATTTCCTTGAAAGCCGGAAGAACACTTGCAACGATATCCAAGAAATATTTTCTTGTGGGTGACGTTTAGGCAATCGCTGTGGGCACTGCGGCATGCATACATATTATCCATTTGCATAGCCCTTTGGCAAGTCAAATTGGCAACTGCCCACCTTATAACAATGTCGTATTCTAGGGAGAAATCAAATTGATCTTCCACAGGGCCCTCGATATACTCCATACCACCGTGTTCACTGGTCCGAACTATTACCGCCTCTTTCTCAGATCTTGTGTCGCTCAGCATGTTGCTTACAGTCAGAGTCCCATCTTCTACCGACACATCAGTCACATGATAGCGTGCATCCCCTGAGCCAAAAACTGCGAGATTACCCGCTGTACAATTAAGTTGAAACCTTTCATTTGCAAAACAGCCTTCTTCGAGCCCAAAAGGAAAGGGAATGGTCAGGTTTCCACATGATGTCGGGCAGTGTTCTTTTTGTTTGGTGTTATAATCTGCTCCACAATAGGTTGACATAGGAAGTCAAAATATGCTCCACAATAGATTGACACAGAAAGTAAGAATAAGAGGACGAGGGTTCAATACGAGGAATTATATCTCATTTTGAAGAAAAAGGCGAGCAGGAATTACCTATGCATCCATTCAAAATGTAAGCATTGGCTCGTTCATAACCGGAGCAGTAACAGTTGTAGCCTCCAGATGACAGATTTCGGCAATTGCTGAAGGTGCTACAAGCATAACTTTCATTGTTCGTTCGCGCACTTTCGCAGCTTGGTTGGTCCGTGATGGCAAAAGGAAGCCTTGCGCCTTCAATTTTGCTTGCATTTGTCCAGCTTGAGAAAAGATCGCTGGCATTGTACTCGTAATCGCCATACGACATGAAAGCCAGGACACCAGGGTGCCGCTGATCTGATTGTGCTGCCGTAGCATCAGCGCGGACTAGTGTTGACACAAAGCCTCGCAGGGGCCTTGTTAAGTCGATGAAGCAGCAGCCCAGCCCATAACAAGGCCCCCCATTTGGTAGCATCCCACCGTCGCATCTACTCGTGCAAGAACCAGCGAAGTCTCCCGTACCATACTCGGACAAGGTGACATCGAAATCACAGCCGATAACGAATAAAGTGTTATAGCTTTCTATAGTAATACCTTTAGCAGGGGGCACCCAGGACATGTTGTAGGTATTCACACCTGGTCCCATCGTAATGTTGAAGAACATACGGACCTCAGCTTCATCGTAAGATAGGTCAGTGATCTGAGTAGTGGTGTTGCCCAAATAGAGCTTGGGGGGCTGAGCGGAGTGGTTGCAGGTGAGCTCGAAGCCTTGCCGGAAGCAGCCCGACCCTATCCCAAAGGGGTAGTCGATGTCGACGCCCCCGCAACGGGAGGGGCAATGAGCGAGGGAGTCATTAGAAGGGATATGCAATATCCCTCCGGCAGCTCCAGTGACTGCGGCCGATGCTCGCGGCGCAGCTGCCAAGCACACCAGCACAAAAAACATGGCGCTTAGTACTACTACGGTCGAGCTCATTGTTGTGCCGGTCGGCTTGTCTGTGTGGTGTTGGTGTTGGGGTTCTGTGCTACGGTATTTATAGATATTCAGAGGCAACCTGGCTTCGTGCATTTGTATCAAACGCGACTATAACATACCGAGGGATGTAGATGTAGGAAGTCCAGGGACCAGACCAGGAGCACTAGCTAGTCCCATCCGATGTTACGGTCGTTGATGGCCGCTAGCTGCTTACTGATGGCCACATGGAATGCAGATTTGATCGAACAGATCAAAGTCTGCAAGAGTCCACGTACAATGCATATATGCATACCACCCACAGTCTAGATATATACCTTCCCTGCACGTGCTTGGAAGTCGGAAGTAGTGTAAATTAACATCTGTGTTCGCGAGGGCACCTTTGATGGAGAGAGTATACAAGGAATTTTTTTTTTAAATAATACTTTTTTAAAACCGAATTGCGTTTTTAATACGCGAAATTTTTTTTTGCAAAAATAATACTTGATCGCCAAATGGCACGGCGAACACCCTATTTTCGCCGAACCGTGCGGCGAACACCCTATTTTCGCCACACAGTTTGGCGAAAATAGGCTAATTGCGTAATTAATTCCAGTTAATCATGGGCTAGGGTATTTTCGCCGTACCGTGTGGCGAAAATAGGGTGTTCGCCGCACGGTTCGGCGAAAATAGGTATTCGCCGTACCACACGGCGAATATAGATTATTCGCCAAGCCATATGGCGAAATCAGGTATTCGCCAAGCCATATGGCGAAAATATACAAAACATTGCTCCAAAAATAATGAAATAATTATACCATATTCATATAGTGTTGGATGTTCCATTTATGCAAAAATATGTAGGAATCAATTGAGTTGAATACCCTATCTAACCTTAAGAAATTTGAAATGCATGAAATATTGAAGCACTTTCGGCAGCCTGTAAAATGTCACGTTTGAATGTATTTTTCGGCACAAATACCGCAGATTTGCTCTTTGATACATGGAGTACCATATTATGGAAAAATATTCCATCTACGCCTTTGTTCCGTACAAAAATATACCGCCACAATAACCCTAAGTACTATTGTCAACGATAACTTTTAAACCTTTTTGGTAGCCTGTAAAATGTCACGTTTGAATGTATTTTTCGGCACAAATACCAAAGATTTGCTCTTTGATACATGGAGTACCATATTATGGAAAAATATTCCATCTACGCCTTTGTTCCGTACAAAAATATACCGCCACAATAACCCTAAGTACTATTGTCAACGATAACTTTTAAACCTTTTCGGCAGCCTGTAAAATGTCACGTTTGAATGTATTTTTCGGCACGAATACCGCAGATTTGCTCTTTGATACATGGAGTACCATATTATGGAAAAATATTCCATCTACGCCTTTGTTCCGTACAAAAATATACCGCCACAATAACCCTAAGTACTATTGTCAACGATAACTTTTAAGCCTTTTCGGCAGCCTGTAAAATATCACGTTTGAATGTATTTTTTTTCACGAATACCGCAGATTTGCTCTTTGATATATGGAGTACCATATTATGGAAAAATATTTCATCTACGCCTTTGTTTCCTACAAAAATATACTGCCACAATAACCCTTAAATACTATTGTCAACGATAACTTTTAAGCCTTTTCGGCAGCCTGTAAAATGTCACGTTTGAATGTATTTTTCGGCACGAATACCGCAGATTTGCTCTTTGATACATGGAGTACCATATTATGGAAAAATATTCCATCTACGCCTTTGTTTCCGCTGATAGAAATAGATGGTAAAACATAATATGAGAAAGGACAATACCAAAAGCATGTAGATGCAGCCAGCAATCTTAGTACGCAAACTCAACCTTAGTACGGCAGATACAACGGATATTAGAACAGTGACGACATTGCTAGGAGAAGTGCCAATAACACTGATTGTAATGGTGGAACAAGTGATCGTTCCGCCTATGTTCGTAGAGGGGCCGATCGGTTCCCCGGCAATCGGCAATCCAGTGAGCATGGCGACGTCCTGCAGTGTCACCGTCATCTCCCCAAAAGGTAGGTGAAAAGTGTGCGTCTCCGGCCTCCAGCGGTCGACCAAACACGCTAATAGCGAGTGGTAGAACGGGAAACGCCGCGACCGCTGCGGGTCGTGCTCAGCGGGGTCGGCAGCTGAACCCTCCACCATGCGGACTAGCGGAAGCAGCCCGGCACATGCCAGCCTAACGAGGAACAACAGAGTTGAATCAATTGAATGTAATGAACACTAATTGTACGAACAATGGAACATGTACAAGTACTGCAACTAACCTGGTGTGGAAGCGAGGGTCAACGCACCATGCCTTATTAGGCATATGAATCCGCAGTAAGGCCAACTTGTCATTCCCCTGTGTCGTGTGGACGTGCGCACGGTGCCGCGCATCCAACACAGGGTCCAGAAGTGAGTCGACCTGCTCCATCCCTGCACATAGAAATGTTTCAACATAAATCATACTACACAACATGTGAGCAACACATCATAATTGAATAAAAGACACAATATATATGAATAAAAGACATCCAATCGTGTCAATATTACAATACATATATGTATAAAAGACATAAGGGGTGAACATAAATAAAAGTACACAACATGTGAGAAACACAACATATATGAATAAAAGACACCCAATCGCGTCAATATTACAATAAAAGACATCCAACGTGCATATGATTACATATTTCGATACATAGCCACCACCACGTTCAGAACCTACACCCTACGTGCACTGGTTTGCCTTGTGGCCATACTCGCCGCACTCAAAACACCTCCTAAGAGGGCCATCCACTTCAGATTCATCCATATCGTTGCGAATGCGCCTAGTCTGTGGACGACCAGACTGCCCTTCCGCACACCTCCGCAAGGTTGGATCCGGCAAACAGATGTGCTCATCTCTGTTAATCGCAGTGAAATCACTGTGTGCACGAAAACCACGAAACTCACCCGACCAGGTATGGACAACATGATCCTTCAAGTAGAAAGGGGACATGTATTGCGACGTGTTCATCCCAATTTGCCCACAAGCAGCCATCACGTGTGAGCAAGGAATATGGAGAAGTCTTGGCTTATTGCAGCTGCATTCACACCATCCAGATGCCCCTTGGCATAGATTAACCTCGTGCGTAATAACCGCTGTGTCCGTTCCCAATCCCCTTTTGCACCGAAGAGTCACCTCGAAGCGGTATTCAGTGACCCCGTAGCTACGCACCATATGCTGCTGAGCTTTCATGGTTCGTTCCTCCATGTAGTAGGACATCATCCGCGAACAATACGGCGTTTGCAATGTCGAGGCATGAAGTACCGCTTCCGCATGCCTTTTCTGGTAGTAGGCAACGATGTCGTGCAACATGCCTTCAAGGATGGCCACAAGCGGTAGCAGACGCAGGCCTCGGATGACCCAATTGTAAACCTCGGCTATGTTCGTTGTCATCACGCCAAACCTGTTCAACGCATAACTGTTTAGAACAACAACCCAAATTGTTCAGCGGTGTTTTGATATTCTAATGTACCATACTAACCTGGCGCCTCCGGTGTCATGGAGCAATGCCCACTTCTCAAGAGGCTCAGCCTCTATCCAGTGCGAGAAACACTTAATGTTCCTTGACGTTCGTCTCCTCATATTAGGAGGATCGAGCTCCCCAAGGGGTGTTAGCCTTTTGGGTGGGCATTCGTTCGGCGTAGGTGGTTGCTTCTTCATCTCTTCGATATGCGCACTGGTGTGCTTATCCAACTCAGCAAATAGCGCGTTGAACTTACATGCCTGATTCTGCTTGCATAACCTCTTAAACAGGTTCATCAGTTTCTTGCTTTTGAACTGCCTGAAGAAATTGGCACCCAAATGTCTCATGCACCACCTGTTCTTTAAGTCAGGCCATGAAAATGGTTCATCTCGATCCTCCTGTAGAGTCTTAATTGCCGAGAGGATACCTTTGTGACGATCATGAATGATGCACATACTGGGCCAATCACCAACTACCCCCACCTTCAGATGCCTGAAAAACCACAGCCAGCTATCCCGATTCTCACCCTCAACAAAAGCAAAGGCCAATGGAAGTATGTGATTATTCGCATCAATTGCAATGGCTGTTAAAATCTGCCCCTTGTATTTTCTAGTCAAAAATGTGCCATCAACACAAAGCAATGGACGACAGTACGTGAATGACGCAATGCAAGGCCCCAATGAAAAGAAAGCACGACGAAATGTACAGATCCCATTTGCATCTGCTTCGCTTTCTTTGAAAGCGGTGTATGTGCCAGGATTGGTTTGCTTCAGTACTTCAAGCACACGAGGTAGGTTGCAATACGAAGCCTCGTATGTGCCAAACTTCTTCTCTAATGCTTTCTGCTTCGCACGCTAGGCCATGGAGTAGCTTATCTGATACTTAAATGTTTGTAACATTGCTTTCTGAATATACGAACACTCGATATCCCGCTTCTCAATGATTTCATTAAACATCACGCTAGCTATTACAGCCGCATTCAAGTTACGGTGTTTGACAAGAACATTTTCTAGTCTGCATGTGTGCTCGTCCACTCTTGATGCAATCCAATACGTCTCACACTTCGGCTTGTAGGCATGTACTCGAAATTCACAACCATCGATTACGCACTTCACTGTGTACTTATCTGGGCTAGACAGGACAACTCGAAACTCTCTTTGCAGCGATAGTGCCCACAAGCTCACTGCCAACTTCAATTCAGAATTGTTCGGGAACATTTGATTCAGCCGAATGGCACCAGTACCATTCTCACAATGCGAGTCATGGCCCCACAAAGCTTCCATACCAGCTTTGTTCTGCCTGTTCCATTCATCGGGGATGGGTACCTCCGCTGAGCCAGTACTACCATGCATTTCATCATCTTCCTCCCGTTCGTCATCTTCGTCGATGGTATCGACAGGGTCCAACATTTCGGCTTCCTCTTCTGTCGTCATGCGGTCCACCCAATCCAACTGATCCACAAGTTGTTCGATAGCCTCCCCTTCATCAGCCCGACCTTCAGCGCTTGCTGCATCCATGTGATCATCCCCCACTGCTGCCTCAACCGACAGCACTGGCTGAACTTGTTCAGCTGTAGCCGATGTGCTGCTCTCGCTCACACCAGTATTACTCTCCTCTTCCCTAGGGTAAGCTTGCACCAGCATCACACATTTGAGACTAGATCCCTTGCACCACCTTAACCATTTCTGCCACAACTGTGTTCGATCTACTGTTTTCAACTCCCACACAGCCGGGTCACCCTTGCTACGCGTGAATACGATTTGGATGGTAACAGAATAAACATTTGGATTCAGGGAAAAAAATTGTGTCAACCAAAGTTTTATATCACGAATGCTAACAGTAGCGGGGGACAAGTGCTCGGCCATAGTGACCGCAAAACCACTTAAATCCACTCCATTCTGCCCAATTTTTACTTCACCATCGCCATAATATACCCTGAATTTTACTGGTTCCGACATCACTGCGACGACATAGACATAGACATAATTAATTTTTCCTTCCCTACTTAAAATGGAATATCAGAATCATAAATTCAACCACGCTAATTAACTACCGCGCTATCGATACTATATTCTTATAATATTATAGCGCATGTGTAATATGTCTATTTGCTAAATGTTCGAAAAAATCGGCCGATTAGCCGATTAACTGGCCGATTGGCTCGTGATCGAAGACCTAAAGATTCCATTTTTTAAGTTTTCGGTGAAAAAGCGTGGCCGACCGATCGATCAAACGGGATTAATCGGGATTAATCACTTTTTCAATATTTCAGTAATTACATCGATACATTGCCCTTGCGGACCTACCGATTAATGATTGACCGATTAGTTCAGTTAATCCTAGGTCGACCAATTAGCTACCAATCAATGATTTCTTCAACATTGCTAATATGTAAATTCATTACTGTAAATTTAAAAACGTTTACATATGCAAACTAATATCACCACTCTAAATTAAATAACTAAAACTGCTACTCTAAATTAAAGAACTGAAATCGCTACTCTAAATTACACTACTCTAGATCGCTACTCTAAATTGCACTACTCTAGATCGCTACTCTAAATTAAAAAACACGAAATTAAACGAAATTGCGATGCGATGTTACCTCCTTCTCCTCCTCTTCTTCTTCTTCTCTTCTTCTTCTTCTTCTCCTCCTCCTCTTCTTCTTCTCCTCTTCTTCTTCTTCTTCCCTTCCTCTCTCTCCCTCTCTCCTTCCCTTTCTCTCTCTCCCTCTCCTTCGGCCGGCGGCTCGCCCTCCCCTTTCTTCTCTGGCTTCGGCGGCCGAACAGAACGATCGATCGATCTGGCGAGAGCCAATTTTTTACCGCCCTATTTTCGCCACACCGTGCGGCGACAACCTATTTTCGCCGTACGGTTTGGCGAAAACTTTGTGTTTGCCACACCGTTTGGCGAAAACTTTGTGTTTGCCACACCGTTTGGAGAAAACTGGGTGTTTGCCACACCATGTGGCGAAAATACCCTTGATTCCCGTACAGCAGGTTAATAGCGTATTTAAGCTTTTGTCGTCGGACGGTTTGGCGAAAACTAGGTATTCGCCGTACCGCATGGCGAAAATAGGGTATTCGCCGTACGGTTTGGCGACCACATATTATTTTTGCAAATTTTTTATTCCGTATATTAAAAACGCAATTCAGTTTAAAAAAAGTATTATTTAAAAAAAAATTCCGTACACAAGAGAGCCTAATCAGGTTAGACGAGTCAGCCACATTTCTAGTCGCACTCAAAAATTTTTCCACGTGCAATTTTTCCACACGTCCAGTAGTTGTCTACTACCTGCTGTAATGATGTAGGCATGTAGCAGTAGCGTCTCCTAATCCTGGATAATCAGAATTTAGAAATGTAACATGAGCTGCTACTGCCTTCCTAGAAGATGAAATTAATGCTGTTGAGTTGGAAAGGCATCGAACTAGAAATCGTAGAACGGAGGGTACTTTTGGATGTTCATGCTTGCAAGCTAGATATCAAAACATATCTATAAGGATAGTGCAGTTTGCGTCGTACAAATGAAGAACAGCTATATCAAAACATATATGACAAAGTATATACTCCTATAAATCATTTCTACTCATGAGCACCAGGAGAATGGAAACGTAGAAATGCAAAAAAAAAAAAACCAAATAAGTGAGAATCTTACGAATTTATTCATCAAGTCTTTACTAGAGCCAAGTTTTTTTTTAAAAAAAAAAACAAACCAAAAAAAACATGTCCATAGTATTGGTACGAGAAGACACAAAGAGGGAGATATATGATCTTCGTATATGTTAATCATTTAGATGAAAAGATTGTGTACTCTTTTTTTCCTTAATTCATTTTTGTCCTAGTGGGTTTTCTTAATTGAAGAGTTTTAATGGGGCAGTTTGTGCAATAGCATGAACATGAGCTATGTACTCTTTTCTTCTTATCGTTATTGTCGGCGTACTAGCCAACAGGCACCTCCGAGACGGGTGCTTATGAGGTTCTGACGGGGGGCTTTCGGGGCAATCGCCTCGGAAGGGAAGACGGTGATAATCCGGGCACCGGGAGGCTCAGACTAACGGGGGGACGCAAAGAGTTTTTTACCCAGGTTCAGGCCCTCCGAAGAGTAATAGCCCTAGTCCTGCCTTTCTTGGTATTGCTTGTGTTCTTGCTGGAGAGGATGAAAACCTACTCACAATGAGTCGAACCGAACCCTTTTCTCCCATGCACCCCGGCTCCCTTTTATACTCGGACTGACGGGGGCGCAAGGGAGGCTTACACTGCAAGCCCTCATCATTACACTGGCATGGGCTCATTTAATGCGTACGCCGCTGTTCTTACACCCATTAATGCCTGCTGTACCTATCATAGTCCTGCCTTGGGCCCCATGTCTACCAACGCCGCCCGTTCCGTCACGGGGTGAGGTGTAGTTGTGACGTCTCCCAAAGCCATGATGTGCCTGGGGAAGGCGCGCCGCCACGCTGCAGCTCCCATGCTTCCACATTAAATGCGCACGATTCGCATTTAATGTCCCTGATCTCGACAGGACTATCCCGGGGATGGTGCGCCAGTGGCCTAGCTTGCACGCCGCGTGTCGGCTGGCCACCTTGTTGGTCGCTTATGCCTGGCTCAGACGCCATGTGTCCGCTGGGCGATCACCGGCTGTCGCCAATGCCTGGCTCAGACGCCACGTGTCATTGGCTGATCACACATTGGTCGCCCGCCTGGCTCAGACGCTTACGCGGTCCGAGGCGATCACTTGTCGCCCACGGCTCGCTCAGACGCCACGTACCGGGCGCAACCACCGTATGGGTTTTTCTTTTGCCGTGGCAGCGGGCCCAAGCACGCCCTGGTTGCCACTTGATTCCTTTTGTAGCGCGGGGGAGCGGGTACCTTGGTGTAGAATACGCCGACAGTAGCCCCCGGGCCCACCTAGGAGCGCTTTTCGGTGTTCTGCTCTTCTTCGTCTTTAATCGGCGGCTTGAGAACTGCTCTAGCTCCTGGGTGGGACCCTTCAAAGGTCCGCGCGCCTTGCAAAAAAGATCTTCCGACTTCTCCGATTCCTCGAAGCGGTTCGCGCGTTACATCCTCCTTGTAACCGCCAGACGCGTTCCTTGGGATGCGCCCTATTTATGGGGCTTTTAAACTTCCTCTTTTGAATCGCGCGCCTTTTTCGGTTTTCCGCCGATTCGCCTTCCGAGGCCTTATAAAGGCCGATCGAAGGGGAGCGGTTCTTCCCCTTTCAACTCTCCGCATTCCACATCTTTCCGACGCGTTTCAAGCTTCCTTGCTTCATCCCCTTTGCGGTTGCGCTTGAAATCTCCATCCTCCCGATGGCTCCGGTGCTTCCTTCTTCGATCATTGAGGAGGAGAGAGCCGCTAGGTTCTCCCGAACATCACCGGGCGCCCTTCGCCTCCGCCGGATCGCCGAGCCCTACTGGCCGGCACTGGGAAGTGGTTTTCTTGGTGGCAGCTCCTTGCCGCCTACTTCCGCCGGTTTCGACTTTTATCTTTCTGTTCTCAACTTCTATGCCATTCACCACATTCACCTTCCTCCCAACTCTGTTATCCTCCTTTCTCGCCTTTGCTCACTTCGCGAGATGTTCGTGGGAGTGCTGCCCAACCTTCTTCTTTTTCGCTACTTCTACACCCTTCGCGCGCCGCGGCAGTACTCCGCCGGCCGAGCTGTCCACTGCGGCCGTGACGGCGGCGGCGCTGCCATATCCCATTGGACCGCCGGTCCAATTGGAGGGATTAGCAGAGTGGTCAGACGCCGAGGACGACAGCGGCATTGAAGTGCCGGAGCTTCCGCCCGCCCGGCGGTCAAGAACCCCAACTGGGGCTCCGGTGAGTGATGAGCCCGAACTCCAGCGATGCTGGCCGCGTCGACCGATTCGCGGACGGCGGCCTGACGGGGCCATGGTGATCCGGGATTTTATTACTCGGAGGCTGTGTCCCTCGCGCCGCCGCTGGCCCGCCTACCGGGCAAGATACATGGGCGCGGGCGATGGGACCCGGAGTATCCCCGGAGGTAACTTGCTCCGCTCTGTGTCATCCCTTGCTACTTCTGTTTCTCTTTTGACAAAACCTGATCCTTACAGCGTTTCTTTCCTCCTGTGATTTCTTTTCCTTCTCGTGCCGACAGCCGCCGGGAATTTGGCTGATGACGTGATCGACCGGTGGATGCTGCAACTGGGCTTATCCGGCCCCGTTCCGCCGTTTCCGGCGGGCGCGGTCCCACTTTGCCGGCTGTCCCCCGGGGAGCGCGCGGCAATAATCCGCGCCCTGCCCTCGATGGACGCCATGGGCTCGCCCGTCGTGACACGCCAGGCGCCTTTAACAATCCGAGATCCCCCTCCCGCAGGCGGTCAGGGGAGGGGCGACCGAACGAGGCGCAGGCGCCCAGATGACGACGACGGCTCCGCCCAACCTTCCCAGAGGCCCCGCCTCCTGGGCCCGTCCGGGGCGGGGACTTCTACGTCGGCCGCGGGGGCTTCCTCGGCTGCGGCAACGGGTTCCTCCGTGGTGGCGGGGGGCTCGTCGACCGGCGGGGGATCGTCCGCCCTTGCCCCTCGCTGGGTGCGACAGCTGACCCTCCGCTACCGATCCCTTTGGTGCCGCCACCGCTACCAGTAGCGGTGGTCCTTCCTCCGCCTCCGCCTTTGCCGCCGGTAGTGGCGGGTCTAGCTCCGCCTCTGCCTCCGCCGCCAGCAGTGACGGGTCTACCCCCGCCTCCGCTGGTTGCGGCGGATCCGCCTCCGCCTCCTCGCGGAGGGCTGGTCCTCATTCCGAGCGTGCCCCGCTTCCCAAGACCAGCGCCCAGGTACTCACCTGGAGATGCAAAAATAAAAACTTTCGTTAAGATTAAACCTTACCGTTATTTCCTCTTTTGTTCGGGTTCTGCCGGACATCCCAGCGCTCGTGGCGAGGCGGCCAGAAGGTGCCGCTGATTGTCGTGGCTACGTTAGCCGGGTCGCCGAGCGGGATCGGGGGCGGCGGGCGCATCTCAGGTAGCCGCGCCTCGGCCGGTCGAGACCAAGGCCCATTCGGCCCCGTCCCTACCCTGAACTTCCCACCGCCTCCGTTCCTCGGCTGACGCCGATGCCACTGGCGGCCCTCGGCGAGCTCTACTCAGCCAAGACGAGCAATCGTCTGGTGACGAGCAGGGAGCGGTTGACGGAGGCGGGAGCCGAGATCAACCGCCTCCGCGAGGAGGTGGCAGACCTGCACGATCGGGAGGCGGGACTGGAGCTGCAGTTGCGGAGGGAGCGGGAGCGGCGGGAGCAAAGCTCCAGCCGCGCCGAGCGTCTCTCCGCGGAGCTGGAGGCGGAGAGAGCTGACCGGACTCAGTCGGAGGTGGAGACGCTGCGGATGCTGCGTCACGCCTTCGATCGGACGGTGGCCAGCCTTGCTCCACTGGGGCTGGAGCAACCGGGTCCGCGAGAGGAGAGGCCACGGCATTACGCCTTTTGCCTCGCTGCATCGCGGACTTCCTCACGCGCCTTCCTGCCGCTTCTTTCGCTCGGTCCGCCAGAGGGGCGCTAGCGAGCGGCTACGGCCAGCACGTACGGCTTGCTACGCCACCGTGACGCTAACTTCAATCCGGTTCTTGTCCAAGGGCTAGAGGGTGATCGGGCGCAGCGGAGGAGCGAAGTTCACGAAGCCTCCGAGCAGGTTGCCGCCGCCTAGCGATGGAGAACCCCCAGATGGAGGCGGTGGCGGAGGACGTGGCGCTGGTGCTGGACGTGGCCCCTCATGCTGAAGATGCGGCGGCGGCTGAGGAGGCGGCAGATGACCCGGAGGACCCTCCGGCGCCCCCTCAGTAGCTTTTCTTCCTTTCTTTATCGGTGGTGACCTTGCCTGCAAAACTTTAGGCCATTGCCATTTCGAACGAAGTAGTAATGTAAAATTTCTGGCCAGGTTGCTTAAGAACTTGCTTTTGCCGTAATAATTTTTTCTGGTTCTACGCGAACGAGTACATAATTGCTTAAAGACTTCAAGTCTTGCGCCGCGGGACCTCGACCCTCAAACCCTTCGCCTTAGCAAAATTTACCTCCCAGGTAGCCTTTAGGGAACGAACACTTAGTGAGTCGTGACAGGACCTTGGGCTTTTGGCAACGGTGTTCGAGGCGCCGACCCCCACGGGGACACCCGGAGTGTCATGGCCGTCTTTGGGTCGTCTTGAACCACCGCCAACCGCCTGATTCTGACGCCGCTCTCACTTAGCGATTCCGTCTTTACTATCGGGTATTTGCAAGGCGGCAGTGGCACCAGGGCGGAGTGCCTTGGCGCTGCCAAAGAATGGGCAAAAGACCGAAGTGAGGCGAAAGAACTAACACTTGAGATAAAGAAAGCGAATATTTAACTTTAAACAGAAGGTCTCTCCGACCCACGGCGGAGAGGAAGACATGCTCCGGTGGTCGAGGGGAGACCCTAGGACTTACAACCGGTCAGGTAGAACTTGCGCAGATTTTCTATGTTTTGGGAGTTTGCTAGCTCTTCACCGTCTTGATGCTTGGCTGACCGCCCGGGACGAGATCGAGACCACTTTGAAGGGTCCCTCCCACTGGGGAGACAGTTTATGCGACCCGGCATGCATCGATTCTTCGCAAGACCAGGTCGCCCATTGCCGATGTTCTCTCATTGACCGGAGGCGTGGTACCGCTGAGACTTTGTTGGTATCTTGCGGCGCCGCAAAGCCGCTTGATCTCGCGCCTCTTCCAGGAAGTTGACGTCGCCCGGCGCAGACCCTCTGCTCCTCTTACGTGAATGCCGCAACGCTGGGTGATCCAGCTCGATTCGGAAGGAGAAACGACCTGCGCCGTAGACTAGGAAGAAAGGAGTTTCCCAGAGCCCGGGCTAGGGGTGGTCCGAAGTGACCACAAAGACAAAGCGGGAGTTCTTCGATCCACCGGGCGCCACGCTTGTGGAGTCGGCCGAACGCCCGGTCTTGAGGCCCTTCAATACCCGGTAGCGTTGGCCCGCTCGACTGGCCGTTGCTCTTGGGGTGGGCGATCGAGGCAAAGCGGACTTTGGTGCCCATCTCTTCACGAGAAATCCAAGAAGGTCGCGGTAAATCAGGCGCCGTTGTCGGTGATAATGCGGTTGGCGACCCCAAAGCGGCGAAGATCCCTTGTATGAACTTGATTTGCGGTGTGGCGGTGATGGATCTCAACGCCTCGGCTTCCACCCACTTGGTGAACTTGTCGGCCGGCGACGAGCAGTGGGTGTAGCCCCTGTGGCCCGCGAGAACGGGCTCAGGATATCCAGCCCAGCACCGCGAAGGGCCATGAGAGCGGGATAGTTTGCGAGGCCTGGCTGGTTGGTGGATCTGCTTGGCGTGGAAGCGCACGCGCCATCTCCTCACGGCTCGCAAGCATCCTGGAGGGCGGTTGGCCAATAGAACCCTTGACGGAAAGCTTTTCCCGCCATCGTTCGTCCGGACATATGGCTCCCGCACACGCCTCCGTGGATATCAGAGAGCAAACTGCTCCCCTCTTCCCGAGTGATGCACTTCAGAAGAATTCCGTTCTTACCCCGGCGGTAAAGATCCCCGCCCACCAGGGTATAGCACTTGGCCTTTCGTGCTACCTTCTCTGCTGACGCATCATCGTCGGGGCATTCTTGATCCCTCAGGTAGGCCAGGATCGGATCCATCCATGTGCCTTCCCGGTCAAGCACAGCGACCACGAGGTGGCCGTCCGGGTACTCCGCTTGGCCAAGCGTTTCCGCCGGAGCCACTTTCCCTCCAAGAGCGAGGGCTGAAGCGGCATCACCACTGTCCCCGCCGGAAATGGGTGTAACATCCTCAAATATTAGAAAGCATTATTAAATATTTGGATTATTAATCTTGGTTTTAATTTGGAGTTCAACCATTTTGGAGGATTATTTGGATTTTCGATTTATTTAGATTATCTTTTGTTAGCTAAGAGAAGGTTCCATTTCATGCATTTCTTCATTTAGCTTTTCATCAATAATTTGAGTATGTTCTAATGCAATCAAATCAAGCATTATTCAGACCAATTAAAAATGTGTGTACATGTCAGATGCTTGAATTGGCAAGAGTGAGACCTAACAAGCGATAATGACCAACTCTCTTTTGCACTAGAATACCTCACGGCTTGAGGGATCATTAGAATCCATGGAGCAGCACGATTTCAATTAAACCAAAGGATCCTCCATATCCCTCCGCACCAATGAGGGGTTTGAGTATCTCATTATCGAATCTGAGTAGGGCAATTACCATTTAACCAAAGTGAAGTGCCTTTTCAGACAATTCCTAATTGAACTGCCATCACCTATTTGGACTACGGTAAAAAAAAAAAAACGTTCAAATCTCCAGCTAGGAATCTACCAGCTCATGCATTATTCAAAGCAATAGGGCCAATGAAATGTGGTTCAAAGCAACAGACAATTCACTGAATCAACCTCATAATTCACCTATCTCTTGGAACTAATGAAGTGTCTGAGCCAACAGCTCACTAAACCAACCTGCGCATGGGGAATTGTCAGACTAGAGCTTGATGAGCTATGGAAGCTGGGTTAGTGCAATCCAAGCTAAGGATTCCCAGATCCTATTGCACCAATGCAATGCCTGAAATGATGCCTCACTGAACCAACTAGAGAGATGGAGGATTGTCAGATTCGCCACAGTGCACTTGAGTAGAGTCTGAAGGTTGAACCGAGCTCTGACCAGGGCGCCGTTGCCGCCGCTCCACCTCTCTCTCCCTTGCCGACCCCATTGCCCAATCCTTGCTCGCCCTCTCTATCGCGGCCCCTCCTTATAGCCGCACGGACCTCCTCCATGTTGCCTTGCTCGCCCCTTCACCTCGCCATTGCAGAGAAGAGCTTCGGCTCGGCGAGGCAGCGAGCACGTTCCGTCGCGATTCCGTCGCAGGTGAGCTCGGTCATCAAATTCATCCCTCCCGAAGCTTACTTTGGTTCATCGACCCCATCGTCGCCGGTTGCAGCTCTCCTCGCCTGAGCCGCCGGTCACCTTCTTCGTCTTCGCCTCAGGTTGCACGGTGATAGCCCGACTCGACCACCCTTCCTCCAATCCAAGGTATCAAGCTGTACCACTAGGGACACTAGATGCCCACCGAATGCTCAATTTAGCTTTGACGCTGCCCTAGAGCCGTCGCAGCCTACCGCCATTAGAGCCGCCGCCTCACCGTCGCCACCTCCTCCGGTCATCCCGGACCCGATGGAGCCATGCCCTAGGTTCCCCTAGGCCTGTTGATGCTCGTAGAGCCCTTGCCCGGCCGCTTAGGCCTGCTCCGCCGCGGCAAGGCGCCTCCGCCGCTCACTGCTCGGTCTCGTGGCCAGCGTGGGGCCGGCTTGTCAGCCGCACTCCCAATCGTCCGAGCCAGCCACTGGCGCGTGGGACCGCCCTGTCAGTGTGCACGTGCCCTATCACAGTGCCAGCCGAGCCGAAATACGCTTTCTCAGCATGAAAGCGCATTTTCCATTTAAATCTGATTTTGCCAAACCGAACCACTTCAAATGCCCATAACTTTTTAAATACAAATCCAAATGAGGTCAAACCAGTTTCTAAATTTTTATTAAATCATGTAGTTTCTGAATATGCAAAAATATTTCAAACTTATTCTTGGAAAATGTTTAAATTTGGAAAATAGCATTTCTAGAAACTATGCTCAATGCAAAACTTTTCCAAATAACCTCCAAAATTTAGGAAACCAATTTTGTTGAGTTCTGACTTCATGAAGGTTCCAAATATGTAAAAATGTTTAACTTCGGATTTAGTTCGTATCATTTTCCTAGTAGGGGTAGTTTCTATAGGTTTAAATTTGAAATGATTTCATTTAGTGCAATAAAACTTTAAAAATTCATGAATATGGTCCCTAAGCTCTTTATTTTGGTAACTCCTTCTGTCAATGTGAGAATGTTTAAGTTTAACCTATGGTTAATTTTGAAACATGTTGTAGGATCGTTTCATGTAGCGTGTACATGATGTAGATGTACAACTTTAACCGGATAAGATTAGAATTATTCCTAGGACCTTAGGTTATCATAACCTTGCTGTTATATGAGTATAATTAGGATTGTTCACTGTTTGTACATGCTTAAGGCTTATTACTTATTCATGCAACATAGGACACCATGGTTAAAAGAAGCCCTATTAATTGATTAATTGAAATGGCATCACAAATAATGTTTAGAACCTAGTAAAACCAACTTAGGAACACTAGTTTAAACATCCCATGACAGTACCTAAAAGTATCCCTTCATAATTTGTTAAGGTGCAGTCACATTGTAGAAAAGAAAATGACATCATCAACATGTGTAAAATTGTGACTTTTTAGCTTTTCGGTCACCCGTAGATTATCTCGTCTAAATGAAGAATGTAGGAAAAATATCTCAAAACTGTTGTACAATGTTTATACTACCATTTTATGGAAAAACATTTGAATAATAACTTGCTTTGCATCTAAATCTCATTAGCTCAAATAGCTAAGTTTTATGTTTTACCGATTTGGTAATAATTGAATAGTTGGACCTAATGAACCTTAAGTAAATTGTTTCGCATCGCTAGAATCATCTTGTAAACATGTAGGTTTAACCTCTAGCCCTAACCTTCGCCAAAACACACGGTCATGCTTGTTTTCGTGAATGATTCTAATTGTAATGATTCGACTTCTTTTGCCACATGTGTTGTGTGTTTACTTCTCGTTTGTTCTTTTCGGATTTGGATGTTGCTTCGCTTTTTATGATACGGCGTGTAGACACCGATACTCAGGATACTTTCGTCGGCGACCCCGACTTCACGCAAGAAGTCACTGAGCAAGGCAAGCACCCTCCTTTGACCATAATGAACCCACTATTTTAATTAGTTTACTTTGTTTGTCAAAACTATTATGCATGCGCTATGTTTATTAAACTGTTATATTGTGGGATGTGGTAGAACTAAACCTAGCTTGTGGGATTTCCTCGATTAATTGTTGACATGAGAACATTGAAACCCTAGGTTATGGTTAGACAAAATGTAATGTCAAATGGGTGTACTCGATTAATTATTTGCACATGCTTAGTATGCTCTAGAAATGGGATCACGAATGGATGGCTACACTATTCATGATGATCAATGAAATTTGGACATGTTTTGGAAGAGACGGGTGTTGTCTCATAAATTGCAAAGATTGGTTATGACAAGAAGGATCTTGGTAGTTTGATAAAAGTGAAAATAAAACTATGTTTTGACACAGGTGGATTATGGCAATAGCCGGGTGTGTAAGCTTTAACTTACACGTAGTTTAGGGGGAGTTTCCACCTGAGTTAATTTAAGGACCGAACATAGTGTTGTATAATCCAAGAATTACCGTACAACCACAATTGCTATTTATGGGATAGCCTCAACCTATTAAGTTGTTTAAAGCGGCTTTACACTTTGGAAGGCCGTAGTAGCACGGGTTGTTCTTGCGAGATTACCCGTAGGGGTGTCCACACGCGGGTGTGGGTTAGACACATACCAATGCAACGGTGTACGCCTTGCTATGTGGGGAAATGGGTTACCTTGAGTTCTAAATGATCCCTGCTAACTTTCATTTCTGCCGCCATAGTAAGGGTTTGTCGGCACCGGGCTAGTGTAAAGTCGGTGTTAAATAATGTAACGGTTGTGTATGATTTTCCTCGCGGCACACCTAAGGAAGTGTGTTAATTAAGCTTTGCAAAAAGGGAAAGTCATTATTTGTGGGTAAAGCTGTACAACTCTGCAGAGTCTAAACTTTTAAAAGCCGGTCCCCCGGTTCTGGGAATCTTGGTGCACGGACACTAGTTAGAGTTTTGGTATTTTCACAAAATGGTTTGGAAACTAAATGATGCTTGGAAAAAGTCTTAATAATATGTTGTGGTCAACGAAATGGGAATGGACGTTGTTCTACCCACAATCATGGAGGATTGTGAGGTTGTTATTATTCTTATGTATACTTGTCATTTACATATCTGTAAATTGCTTTACAAATTACGCTTGCAATCTATTATTCTGTATTTACAATTCAATTTTCGCTTTATGCAAAATAACTTAGTAGCTTACCATGACATAGCTTTGCATTTATTATATACATTTGTGATACACTACAAGTCTTGCGAGTACATACGTGTACTCAACCTTGCTATTGTTGATATTCAGATAATGAAGAAAATGAGTACCCGATCCCGACGCAGAATCACGGGGACTTTGCTAACGAGTCTTTCTAAGGTTTTACCCTTGTCAGGTTACTGTGGTATTTTGGGTAGAAGGCATCTTGCCAAGCAATGTATCTTCCACTGCAAACTCTTTAATTCGGCCAGCAGGCCATGTTGTAAGACTTTATTTCTATTAATGTAATATGAACTTGTATGGATGTGATGACAATGTTGTGAATGTGCGTGCTAGCCACTGATCATGGGACTAATCTTGTATGCACATAGGAATCCCTCTTGGTATTCCACGCCATTAAAGGGAGGGTTAAACAGCGTTGGTATCAGAGCCATACTGACTGTAGGAAAACCATAGTTAGATTGGTCGTTAGAATAGGAACCATTAATAATGCACACAAGAACATGCTTATAGTATTAACCTTTCCTTTTTAAGATATTCACTTAATCTTATCTCTCAAAAGTTACTAATAAAGTTTTCCTTTTAAATGATTTTAGATGGAGGTTGAACCTGAACCCGTTTGGAGTATGGTTTTAAGGGAGCTAACTAGAGTTCTTGGTCGGAGGAAGCGCCCCACCTTGATGATTAAGGAGGATAGGATCCTAGGCGAAGTCGTCGGTCATGTAGCCACTCTTCATGTAGCCATCAAGATTAATGGCCATACCCTTCAGCACTGCGTGAGGCACCGCAATTTCACTTCCTTTGCCACGCAGTTGAGGAGCAGCCCGCAAGCTCTTTTACCGGTTGTGTAGGCTTTACCGTATCAATGTGAATGCCTTCACCCGGGATTTTGAGGCTCGCCGTAGGCGCCAGCAGCTTCGCCAAAACCCAACACCTATAGCAGTTCCACCATCTTCACCACCAGTTGTCCCGAGTCACTGCGGCACCTCGTCCCTCGCCGTGCACGGCAATCGCGAGCATACCTTAGACAGTTCACCCAGTCATGGCTAGGAACACACCACCTTCCCCACAGGCCTTTAGCCCGAGAGATTGAGAGTCCCGTTAATCACACCACCACCACCAGTTCGGCACCACAGGTAGTTTACACTAGAGAGTCTCCACCACCATCCCCTCGATCCGTAACTCTTGGGTCATATCTGGTGATTACGAGCACGAGTGAGAGCCTTACTGTCAGGTTACGGTGGGAGCCTTAGAGTTTGGAGTTTCGTAGTGTTTTAAGCTAACTAGTTAGCTTGTATCCCTCATGTATCCCTAGCAATGATGTAATGGAAGAATTATGTTATGAAAATTTCTATTTCTAAGAAGTTCTTACCTATAAGTATTAGGGTTCAAATATGTCTTCCTTTTATCTTATAACTTATGATTTTAACCTAACCTTGTAGATGGCCACACTTTGGGAGCCTTGCTACCGCACTAGCGCTTTTGAGGAGGACACCATGACCCATACCCTTTGGCTGATGCTGCAGCACTTAGGATTCACTCGCCTGCCCATCTACACGACCTACTCTGCACCTTCTGGCGCAGCATCCACGGAGTACGTGACTGAGGTCTTCATCCCTGAGAGGAACTCCATGGAAAGGCCCTTTCAGTTTCAGGGAAGGGGATCCTGCATCCGTATGTCCCTGTATGATGCAGCATATGTGGCTATCGTCCGCATCCGCCATGAGCTACCTGGGACGACCATGATGTTCTACTATTACCCGTCACGTGGCATGGGTGAGAGTAGCAACATCTACCGCACCACTCAGCTGGAGCCACGAGGTCCCCTACAGCATATGATCAACTTGGTGAGGTCGCTAGACCGCTATCTCCTTTGCCTCTGTCAGGAAACAGTGGAGGCACGCAGGAGGATAGCTTCTCTGGAGAACAGCATTGCTCCATGGGCTGCCATGGGACTTTTCACCCAGAGATCTGTATGGGGAGGATGCCATGCTCGGCGATCTTTGAGGTCTTGGAGTTGGACCCTACTTTTGAGAGCTATCGGCGTGGGCGCGCATGTCCACCATGGGTCCTCGTCGCCGCTCAAATGGATACCGCCCTGTCACTAGGAGCATGGTACCGAGGTGGCCATACGAGATGGCCATACACGAGATGGCTATACCGAGATGGCTATTCTGAGGAGACATCTCTTTGGGGCTTCCAACAATGTCGTCCCCGATGGAAGGCCAATGCATGTTGTTCGACCCAATGAGCATACCTCTGCTTCTCTTGAGGAGGCGAGATCGTGACTTCTGAACTTTGATGAGATCTAGGTGTTTACTTGATCTAGACTAGGAAGAGGACGAAGAGCCTTAGCACTCCTATGTACTAGTTTAGATATTTGGTTATTATGCTTTCTGTTGAACAATGTCTCGACTCCTTTTGTAATATTATTTGGGTTTTACTCGTGATTACTTAACCCTTAGGTTAAGATTCTCACGACGATGCAACCCTTGAATTATGATGAACTTTAATTTAAGAAGTATTTTAGGGAATGAAATGTTGCCTTGGAGCCATACCAACTCTTGTCTTGTTTCCTTCCTTATTTATTTTGCCATTGGATGATATGTTACAGGATGCCTATCACTAGATCCATGGATGATCTCTTGAGGGTGATGGCACCTCGATTTGCAGCCTCCAGGAGTCCATACCCCGCTCCGCCTCAACCTAACCTGTGCATCCGGTGCAAGAAACATTCCGCCTCTGCGACATAATGATCCACCACTGCCGGGATCCTCATTCGGCTATTCTGAGGAGCGGCTTAGGACCTCCAACCATGGCTCAAGTGCTTGCCATGATTGAGCAAGGTCGTCAGGCGAATACCCTTTTACTTCAGCAAATGGTGCGAGAATACCACCAACCTCGGTGCAGCCTTAGCGGAGGTGGTAATGGTGATGTTCCACCACAGTCCAAGTTGGGCGAAGTTTACTGCGAACTTCGACCACCCACCTTCTCGGCATCGTCGGATCCTCTTGATCTTGATGATTGGCTTCGCTCTGTTGAGGGCAAATTGATTATTGCTCGGTGTGATGATCAAGAGAAGGTGTTGTATGCATCTTATCGATTGCAAGGAGCCGCAGACTTGGTGGGAGAGTCACCAGGCTATTGTTCTGAGGGCCAAGTCATTACTTGGGCGGATTCAAGGAAGCATTTCGCAAAGCTCACATTCCGGCAAGCATTGTGGAGATCAAGAAGCGTGAGTTCTATGATCTTCGTCAAGGCGATATGACGATGATGGAGTATCTTCACCGCTTCAACTATCTGTCCCGATATGCCACTTGAGAGGTTCTGATGAGGAAAGGAAGATTGAGCGCTTTGGGGCGCTTGAATGAAGAAATCAAATGGACACTTGCTGCTCATGATATCTTTGACTTCCAGTCCCTTGTGGACAAGGCCGTTCGAGTTGAGTATGGTACTCGTGCTGTTCAAGAGAGCCGCAAGCGCAAGTGGCTGGCACAAAAGTCAGCAGGTGCCAGTTCATCTAGGTCACAAGCAAGACAACCCCCTGTCTACCGTCCGCCAGTTCCTCGCCCGTCACCGTACCAAGGGCAAGCCCCACGCCCTCAGCCCTGCCAGCTAAATGCCTTATCCAGCTAGACTGACCATCCGGTGCTCAGAACCAAATGGCTAATGTCACCTGTTATCATTGTGGTGAGCGTGGGCATATTTCCAGTATTTGTCCCAAGAAGAACCCAGTGCCGCCTCGACCCCAACCACAAGGCAATCAGCAGCGTCCTCAAGGGCCTAGGAAACCGCAAGCCACCAGGCCAGCCCCACCTCAAGGCAATGGTAGTGGTCGTCTTCACCATGTGACCGCTGAAGAGGCTCACGATGCACCCGATGTGGTATTGGGTATGTTCCTTGTACACTCCATCCCTACCATGATTTTATTTGATTCTGGAGCATCTCATTCCTTTATATCGAAAGGATTTGTCAGTCAACATGGGCTTGGGGTAGATCTTTTGCCAAGTAGCATGATAATACACTCACCGGTGCCACCATGAAAACATCAAGCTTATGCCCAGAAGTGGCAATTGTGATAAATGGAATAATCTTTTATGCCGACCTCATAATGATAGATATTATGGGCTTAGATGTTATTCTAGGTATGGATTGGTTATCCAAGCACAAAGGACACATTGATTGTGCAAACCGAATTATTTCTCTTGTCAATCTTGATGGAGTCCAAGTAGAGTTTTCCTCTATTCGTGACCCTTCCAAACAGAAAGTACACCTTCATTCTATGGCCATAACTGAATTTGATCAAGTTCCTGTAGTATGTGAATACCCGGAAGTATTCCCAGATGAGTTACCAGGGATGCCACCCGATCGTGACATGGAATTCTCTATTGACCTTATCCCTGGGACAGCACCTATGTCGAAGCGTCCTTACCGTATGCCCATGGATGAGCTAGTAGAATTAAAGAAGCAACTCAAGGAGCAATTGGACAAGGGATTTATTCGTCCTAGCTCGTCTCCATGGGGAAGTCCCGTGTTATTTGTCAAAAAGAAGGATGGAAGTCTACGTATGTGCGTAGACTATCGATCTTTGAATGAGGTCACCATCAAAAATAAATACCCGCTTCCACGGATTGATGATCTTTTTGATCAAATGAATGGCGCTCAAGTATTCTCCAAGATTGATTTAAGACTTGGGTACTTCCAATTGAAGATCAAATCTGAAGATATTCCCAAGACTGCTCTTACCACCCGTTACGGTTTATACGAGTATCTGTAATGTCCTTCGGACTCACCAATGCTCCTGCAAGTTTCATGAACCTTATGAATAAAGTCTTCATGGAGTACTTGGATAAGTTCGTAGTGGTATTCATTGATGATATCCTTGTCTACTCAAAAGATGAAAAAGAACATGCATCTCATTTGCTTTGGTACTTGAGAAACTCCGAGAACACCAACTTTATGCCAAATTTGAGAAATGTGATTTTTGGCTGAAAGAAGTTGCCTTTCTTGGGCATGTCTTGTCTAAAGGAGGAGTTGCGGTAGACCCAAGTAAAGTTCATGATGTGCTAGCTTGGAGTCAGCCTCAATCCGTTCCGCAAGTCCGAAGTTTTCTTGGTTTGGCCGGATATTACCGTCGATTTATTGAAAACTTCTCCAAGATTGCAAGACCAATGACTCAACTCTTGAAGAAAGAAAAGAAGTTTGAGTGGTCCCCAGAATGTGAAGCAAGTTTTCAAGAGCTGAAAAAGAGGCTAACCACGGCCGGTGCTTGTGTTGCACGATGTTCGAAAAAGCTTTGATGTATATTGTGATGCATCCCGCTATGGGCTTGGTTGTGTGTTGATGCAAGAAGGCAGAGTCGTAGCTTATGCTTCCCGCCAATTGCGACCACATGAGATGAACTATCCCACTCATGATTTGGAATTGGCATGATGGTTCATGCTCTTAAGATTTGGCGTCATTACCTCATTGGTAATAGATGCGATATTTACACCGATCACAAGAGCTTGAAGTATTTCTTCACTCAATCAGATTTGAACCTAAGGCAAAGAAGGTGGCTTGAATTAATAAAAGACTATGATCTCCGGCATTCATTACCATCCTGGTAAAGCCAATGTTGTAGCCGACGCTCTTAGTCGAAAGCTCCATTGTATCATGGTGCGCTGACTAGAGTTGCTTGAGTCATTTAAAAGACTCAATCTGGAAGTAGTTGAGGAGGGATATGTTGCTACCCTGGAGGTACAACCAACCCTCAAAGAGCAAATAAAAGTTGCTCAACTCAAGGACCAAGCCATTCTTGAAATTCGAAAACAATTGAAGCAAGGTTTGGGATTAGAGTTTTACGAAGGAGCCGATGGATCAATCATGCATGGACAGCAAATGTATGTCCCAAATGATCCCGAGCTCAAGGATTTGATTCTCGAGCGAAGTTCACGATTCACCATTATCTATTCATCCCGGAGTGCGAAAATGTACCAAGACCTCAGAAAGAATATTGGTGGCCCGGCATGAAAAAGGATATTGCCGCATATGTCGCTATCTCGTGATGTGTGTCGGCGAATCAAAGTGAGCATCAACGACCACCGGACTTCTCCAACCTTTAAAAATCCCTGAATGGAAGTGGGAAGACATCGGTATGGATTTCATTACCGGCTTGCCCAAGACTCAAAAGGGAAATGACTCCATATGGGTCATTATTGATCAGTTAACCAAAGTGGCACATTTTATACCAGTCAAGACCACTTATCAAGGAGACAAACTTGCTGAGCTCTATTTGAGTAACATTGTCCGTTTACATGGTGTACCCAAGACTATAGTTTCGATCGAGGCCCTCAATTTACCTCTCGATTTTGGAAAAGCTTACATAGTCTTTTGGGAACCAAGTTAAACTTCAAGATCTGACCTACCACCCTCAAGCGGATGGGCAAGCGAAAGGACAAATCAAATCTTGGAAGACATGTTGAGAGCTTGTGTGTTATCTTATAGCACCAATTGGGAGAAATGCTTACCATTCATGAGTTCTCCTACAATAATAGCTTCCAATCAAGTCTCCAAATGTCCCCATTTGAGGCACTTTATGGAAGAAAGTGTCGAACTCCTCTCTTTTGGTCCGAAGCAGGTGAAGGAAAGTTCTTTGGACCAAACCTCATCCGAGAAGCTCAAGAGCATGTTGATGTAATAAGAAGCCGATTGAAGGAGGCACAATCACGACAAAAGAGCTACGCCGACCACCGTCGGCGTGGTGAGCTTTGAAATTGGCGATCATGTCTATCTTAAGGTTTCTCCGCTTCGCGGTATTCGCCGATTTCAGATTCGAGGAAAATTGGCACCTCGATATATCGGACCATACCGCATCCTTGAAAAAAGAGGTGAGATGGCATACAAATTGGAATTGCCACCTCAGTTATCAGACATACATGATATATTCCATGTGTCCCAATTGAAGAAGTGTCTTCAAGCTCCCACTGAAGTGACTCCTCTCGACAGTATTAATCTTCAACCTGATCTTTCATATCGCGAGCATCCTATCCAAATTCTTGAGGAAGCGAGCGTCATACCTGAGTCAATCAATTAAAATGTTAAAAGTTCAATGGAGTAACCATACCGAAGAGGAAGCTACACGGGAACGAGAGGACCAACTTAGGGAAGAATTTCCTTCCTTCTTTAGGAAGCCGCCAAATCTCGAGGGCGAGATTCATCTTAAGGGGGGTAGGTTTGTAACATCCTCAAATATTAGAAAGCATTATTAAATATTTGGATTATTAATCTTGGTTTTAATTTGGAGTTCAACCATTTTGGAGGATTATTTGGATTTTCGATTTATTTAGATTATCTTTTGTTAGCTAAGAGAAGGTTCCATTTCATGCATTTCTTCATTTAGCTTTTCATCAATAATTTGAGTATGTTCTAATGCAATCAAATCAAGCATTATTCAGACCAATTAAAAATGTGTGTACATGTCGATGCTTGAATTGGCAAGAGTGAGACCTAACAAGCGATAACGACCAACTCTCTTTTGCACTAGAATACCCTCACGGCTTTAGGGATCATTAGAATCCATGGAGCGACACGATTTCAATTAAACCAAAGGATCCTCCATATCCCTCCGCACCAATGAGGGGTTTGAGTATCTCATTATCGAATCTGAGTAGGGCAATTACCATTTAACCAAAGTGAAGTGCCTTTTCGGACAATTCCTAATTGAACTGCCATCACCTATTTGGACTACGGTAAAAACGTTCAAATCTCCGGCTAGGAATCTACCACTCATGCATTATTCAAAGCAATAGGGCCAATGAAATGTGGTTCAAAGCAATGCAGACAATTCACCGAATCAACCTCATAATTCACCTATCTCTTGGAACTAATGAAGTGTCTGAGCCAACGACTCACTAAACCAACTGCGCATGGGGAATTGTCGACTAGAGCTTGATGAGCTATGGAAGCCGGGTTAGTGCAATCCAAGCTAAGGATTCCCGAGATCCTATTGCACCAATGCAATGCACGAAATGATGCCTCATGAACCAACTAGAGAGATGGAGGATTGTCGATTCGCCACAGTGCACTTGAGTAGAGTGCGAAGGTTGAACCGAAGCTCGACCAGGCGCCGGTGCCGCCGCTCCACCTCTCTCTCCCTTGCCGACCCCATTGCCCAATCCTTGCTCGCCCTCTCTATCGCGGCCCCTCCTTATAGCCGCATACGGACCTCCTCCACTGTTGCCTTGCTCGCCCCTTCACCTCGCCATTGCGAGAGAAGAGCTTGGCTCGAGGCGAAAGCGGCGAGCACGTTCGTCGCGATTCCGTCGCAGGTGAGCTCGGTCATCAAATTCATCCCTCCCGAAGCTTACTTTGGTTCATCGACCCCATCGTCGCCCGGTTGCAGCTCTCCTCGTCGAGCCGCCGCCGGTCACCTTCTTCGTCTTCGCCTCCGGTTGCACGGTGATAGCCCGACTTCGACCACCCTTCCTCCAATCCAAGGTATCAAGCTGCACCACTAGGGACACTAGATGCCCACCGAATGCTCAATTTAGCTTTGACGCTGCCCTAGAGCCGTCGCGACAGCCGCCATTAGAGCCGCCGCCCCTCACCGTCGCCCGGCCTCCTCCGGTCATCCCGGACCCGATGGAGCCATGCCCTAGGTTCCCTAGGCCTGTTGATGCTCGTAGAGCCCTTGCCCGGCCGCTTAGGCCTGCTCCGCCGCCCGGCAAGCCGCCTCGCCGCTCCTGCTCGGTCTCGGCGTGGCGTGGGACCGGCTTGTCGACCGCACTCCCCAATCGTCTGAGCCGACCAGCGGCGCTGGGACCGCTGTCGGTGTGCACGCGTGCCCTATCACAGTGCGGTACCGAGCCGAATACGCTTTCGGCATGAAAGCGCATTTTCCATTTAAATCTGATTTTGCCAAACCGAACCACTTCAAATGCCCATAACTTTTAAATACAAATCCAAATGAGGTCAAACCAGTTTCTAAATTTTTATTAAATCATGTAGTTTCTGAATATGCAAAAATATTTCAAACTTATTCTTGGAAAATGTATAAATTTGGAAAATAGCATTTCGGAAGAAAATATGCTCAATGAAAAACTTTTCCAAATAACATCCAAAATTTAGTAAACCAATTTTGTTGAGTTCTGACTTCATGAAGGTTCCAAATATGTAAAAATGTTTAACTTCGGATTTAGTTCGTATCATTTTCCTAGTAGGGGTAGTTTCTATAGGTTTAAATTTGAAATGATTTCATTTAGTGCAATAAAACTTTAAAAATTCATGAATATGGTCCCTAAGCTCTTTATTTTGGTAACTCCTTCTGTCAATGTGAGAATGTTTAAGTTTAACCTATGGTTAATTTTGAAACATGTTGTAGGATCGTTTCATGTAGCGTGTACATGATGTAGATGTACAACTTTAAACAGGATAAGATTAGAATTATTCCTAGGACCTTAGGTTATCATAACCTTGCTGTTATATGAGTATAATTAGGATTGTTCACTGTTTGTACATGCTTAAGGCTTATTACTTATTCATGCAACATAGGACACCATGGTTAAAAGAAGCCCTATTAATTGATTAATTGAAATGGCATCACAAATAATGTTTAGAACCTAGTAAAACCAACTTAGGAACACTAGTTTAAACATCCCATGACAGTACCTAAAAGTATCCCTTCATAATTTGTTAAGGTGCAGTCACATTGTAGAAAAGAAAATGACATCATCAACATGTGTAAAATTGTGACTTTTTAGCTTTTTCGGTCACCCGTAGATTATCTCGTCTAAATGAAGAATGTAGGAAAAATATCTCAAAACTGTTGTACAATGTTTATACTACCATTTTATGGAAAAACATTTGAATAATAACTTGCTTTGCATCTAAATCTCATTAGCTCAAATAGCTAAGTTTTATGTTTTACCGATTTGGTAATAATTGAATAGTTGGACCTAATGAACCTTAAGTAAATTGTTTCGCATCGCTAGAATCATCTTGTAAACATGTAGGTTTAACCTCTAGCCCTAACCTTCGCCAAAACACACGGTCATGCTTGTTTTCGTGAATGATTCTAATTGTAATGATTCGACTTCTTTTGCCACATGTGTTGTGTGTTTACTTCTCGTTTGTTCTTTTCGGATTTGGATGTTGCTTCGCTTTTTATGATACGGCGTGTAGACACCGATACTCAGGATACTTTCGTCGGCGACCCGACTTCACGCAAGAAGTCGAGCAAGGCAAGCACCCTCCTTTGACCATAATGAACCCACTATTTTAATTAGTTTACTTTGTTTGTCAAAACTATTATGCATGCGCTATGTTTATTAAGCTGTTATATTGTGGGATGTGGTAGAACTAAACCTAGCTTGTGGGATTTCCTCGATTAATTGTTGACATGAGAACATTGAAACCCTAGGTTATGGTTAGACAAAATGTAATGTCAAATGGGTGTACTCGATTAATTATTTGCACATGCTTAGTATGCTCTAGAAATGGGATCACGAATGGATGGCTACACTATTCATGATGATCAATGAAATTTGGACATGTTTTGGAAGAGACGGGTGTTGTCTCATAAATTGCAAAGATTGGTTATGACAATAAAGGATCTTGGTAGTTTGATAAAAGTGAAAATAAAACTATGTTTTGACACAGGTGGATTATGGCAATAGCCGGGTGTGTAAGCTTTAACTTACACGTAGTTTAGGGGGAGTTTCCACCTGAGTTAATTTAAGGACCGAACATAGTGTTGTATAATCCAGGAATTACCGTACAACCACAATTGCTATTTATGGGATAGCCTCAACCTATTAAGTTGTTTAAAACTGGCTTTACACTTTGGAAGGCCGTAGTAGCACGGGTTGTTCTTGCGAGATTACCCGTAGGGGTGTCCACACGCGGGTGTGGGTTAGACACATACCAATGCAACGGTGTACGCCTTGCTATGGGGGGAAATGGGTTACCTTGAGTTCTAAATGATCCCTGCTAACTTTCATTTCTGCCGCCATAGTAAGGGTTTGTCGGCACCGGGCTAGTGTAAAGTCGGTGTTAAATAATGTAACGGTTGTGTATGATTTTCCTCGCGGCACACCTAAGGAAGTGTGTTAATTAAGCTTTGCAAAAAGGGAAAGTCATTATTTGTGGGTAAAGCTGTACAACTCTGCAGAGTCTAAACTTTTAAAAGCCGTTCCCACGGTTATGGGAATCTTGGTGCTCGACACTAGTTAGAGTTTTGGTATTTTCACAAAATGGTTTGGAAACTAAATGATGCTTGGAAAAAGTCTTAATAATATGTTGTGGTCAACGAAATGGGAATGGACGTTGTTCTACCCACAATCATGGAGGATTGTGAGGTTGTTATTATTCTTATGTATACTTGTTATTTACATATCTGTAAATTGCTTTACAAATTACGCTTGCAATCTATTATTCTGTATTTACAATTCAATTTTCGCTTTATGCAAAATAACTTAGTAGCTTACCATGACATAGCCTGCATTTATTATATACATTTGTGATACACTACAAGTCTTGCGAGTACATACGTGTACTCAACCTTGCTATTGTTGATATTCAGATAATGAAGAAAATGAGTACCCCGATCCCGACGCAGAATACGGGGACTTTGCTAACGAGTCTTTCTAAGGTTTTACCCTTGTCAGTTGCCTGTGGTATTTTGGGTAGAAGGCATACTGCCAAGCAATGTATCTTCCACTGCAAACTCTTTAATTCGGCCAACAGGCCATGTTGTAAGACTTTATTTCTATTAATGTAATATGAACTTGTATGGATGTGATGACAATGTTGTGAATGTGCGTGCTAGCCACTGATCATGGGACTAGTACTGTATGCACATAGGAATCCCTCTTGGTATTCCACGCCATTAAAGGGAGGGTTCCGACAATGGGGGCTGCGATGGACGGTCGCGGAAGCCTTTCTTCAAAGACCCCGACCGGCACAAGAGATCTGGTTGAGGCGAGCTGGGCGAGCTCGTCTGCCAGATGGTTGTCGCGTCGGGGGATGTGAGTATACCCCAACCCTTCGAAATGCCTTTCCAACTTCCTGACCTCCGCCAGGTACGCCGCCATGACGGGGTCAGGACAGGAGAAGTCTTTCCTTGCCTGATTGACGACCAGTAGGGAGTCGCCCTTTACTTGCGGTAGCGCCGACGCCCGGCCGCGCGGCCCGCAGCCACCAAGCAAGCCCTCGTATTCGGCGACGTTGTTAGTGGCCTTGAAGTCGAGGACGACTCACGCATTTGAGGAGGTCCCGGTCGGAGAGACCAGAAGAACCCGGCCCAGCGCCTTCAAGCCTGAAGGACCTGTCGAAGAAGAGCGTCCAGGGAGGGCAGGGGACCTCATCGGCCGGGCTCGGTGGAGTCCACTCGGCGACAAAGTCTGCGACCTTTGACTTTTTATCGCGGTCACGAGGAGCGAACTTGACACCGAACTCCCAGCTCGGCCAGACCACTTTGCGTCGGCCCTCGGCTTCTCGGTTGTGGAGGATTTCACGCAAAGGATATGAGGAGACTACTGTGATTTCCCTCCCTTGAAAATAGTGCCGCAACTTTCTCGACGCTACCACCACAGCATAGACCATCTTCTGAGCCTGAGGGTACCTTGTTTCTGCGTCGTGTAGCATTTTGCTGATGTAGTACACCGGCCGTTGAACACCTTCCCGTTCTGCCACCAGTGCCGCGCTTACGACAGAAGGGCTAGCCGCGACATACAGCAGTAACGGCTCACCCGGCTCAGGAGCCACCAGCACTGGAGGGGAAGAGAGGTACTTCTTCAGGTCTTCAAATGCTCGTTGGGCTTCTGGGGTCCATTCGAATGAGTTGGTCTTCTTCAATAGCTTGAACAGTGGCAGACTTCTTTCCCCGAGCCGGGATATGAACCGGCCCAGGGAGGCTAGTCGGCCAGTCAAGCATTGCAGTTGCTTGAGCCGGGTAGGCGGCTGCATCCGCTCGATTGCTTCTATCTTTTCCGGATTGACTTCGATTCCATGGTTGGAGACCAGGAAACCGAGCAGCTTTCCAGATGAAACACCAAACACACACTTCTCGGGATTCAACTTCAGACAGTAGCTTCTAAGGCGAGAGAAGGTCTCTTCTAGATCCTGAACGAGCTCATCAGCTTTCTTTGTTTTTACCACCAGATCATCAACATACACTTCCAGATTCTTCCCTATTTGGGGCCGAAACACTACGTGCATGGCCCGCTGGTAGGTGGCGCCAGCGTTCTTCAGCCCAAAGGGCATCCTGACATAACAGTATACACCGAGGGGAGTCACAAAAGCGGTTTTTTCTTCATCTTCTCGCGCCATGCTGATCTGGTGGTAGCCGGAGTAGGCGTCGAGGAAGCCTGAGCCGCACCCGCCGTGGAGTCAACGGCGATGTCTATTCGCGGCAAAGTGCGGGTCCTTGGGGCAGGATTTGTTGAGGTCGATAAAGTCGATACACATTCGCCACCTCCGTTGGACTTCTTCACAAGCACGGGGTTGGCCAGCCACTCGGGTAGGTGGCCTCTCGCCGCGATCTTAGCGAGACAAAAGTTTTTCCACTTCATCCCGAATGGCATCCTGTCGCCAGCGCTGCCGCGGATCTTTTGCCGAACCGGTGCGCTCCAGGGAGCGTTGCCAATCGGTGCTCGATCACCTCCTGGGGACCCGGTCATTTCTGAAGGTTCCCAGGCGAACACATCCAGGTTAGACCGGAGGAAGGTGACGAGCGCGTCTTCCTATTTGGCGCTGAGGTCGGTGCCGATCTTGACGACCTTGCCCGAGCCTTCCTCGCCCACGGGGACCGCCTTTGCCTCGCCCAAGGGCCTGGGCGGAGCGCGGGTCTTGGCCGAGGGGGAGCCCGGGTTGTCGTCCTTGTCGCGCGCCGAGCAGGTGGTGCCGGCCAGATCCTGCAGCTGCTTGCTGAGTCGCAGGGCCTCCAGTCTATCCACCTTCACCGTAATCGGACCTCCAGGCCCCGGGATCTTCACTAGCATGTAGGCGTAATGGGCCACTGCCATGAACTTGACCAGGGCCGGGCGGCCGAGCAAGGCGTTGTAAGGGAGGTCGAAATCAGCGACCTCAAAATCCACCAGCTCTGTCCGGAAGTTCTCCGAACTTCCGAGCATCTGCGGCCGGACTTGCCCCAGGGTAAGAGGCCTACCGGGCAACTCAGTAAAGCAGCGGGGCCGGACGAAGTTCCTCGTGCGGGATTTGGAGCGCTGATGCGCTCCGACAGATAGCGAGTTGATGGCACCGCCTCCATCAACTAGGACCGCCCGACTTTGCGTTGCGGACCGTGGGAGACACCACGATCGGGAGATGGCCAGGGCGGAGGTGTTCTCGGGTGGTCGGCCGGTGAAAGTGATCATTGCTCGACCACTTCAGCGGCCGACTTCGCCGGAGGATGACGTTGTGGCACACACCTGCCTTAGATCTCGCTTGTACTGCGAGTTCGACGAGTAAGTGGCGGAGCCACCGTGTATGAACGCCACCGTGCGCTCCGCCTGCTGGAAGGCTAGCGGAGCCGCATCTTCGTCGTCTTCATCTTCGTGGTCTTTCTCACGGCGCTTCTTAAGCCGCCTGTCGACCAGCTTGGACACGACCTGGCAGTCTTCCAAGTCGTGTCCACTTGTTCGATGGATGGGGCAATAGGGCTTGCCACCATCGTTCTCGCGGCGGGGCGAGCGACGGTCTCTGCGGTCGCCACGCCCGCCCCGACGCTCGTCTCGTCGGTCCTGATCGTCATTACGCCGGGACTTGGGCTCCGGCTCAGCGACCAAGACCTCCCTAGCGGTTGCCTCCCGACGCTTTTTCTTTTTCTTCTTGCGGTCGGAGGACTTCGAGGCGCCGGCATCGCCGGAGTCGGAGGGTCTTGTCGCGCACTTCCGAAGCTGGCCTACTGGCGCACTTGTGCGCCAGGGAGAACAACTCGTGACGTGGTTGAGATGACGCGCGTGGCCATCTTTTCCGCATCTTACGGTCTCGGACCCCCTCCGGAAAGCAATAATCACCGATTGCTCGGAAATCCAGGGGATCGTGTTGCGGCAGTGGCTGAACCGCCGGATGAACTCTCTCAGGGACTCCCCCTCTTTCTGCTCCAGAGCGTGGAGATCGTCCTCCACGCCTGGTTGAGCGTAAGAGCCCTGAAAGTTGGCGACAAAAATGTCGCACAGCTCCTCCCACGAGTGTACAGAGCCTCGCGGGAGGTTAAGCGACAAGACGAGGCGAGCAGTCAGCGATGTTGGGAGGTAGTTGGCCATTACTTTCTCGGATCCTCCGCCAAGACGCACCACCGTGGTGTAGATCTGCAGGAACTCCTCCGGGTTGGTGGTACCATCATATTTCTCGAAGGAGGCGGGGCGGAACCTCTCCGGCCATGCAGCATGTCGAAGGCGGAGAGAGAACGCCTGGCATCCGACGTTGTAGGGGGAGCAGCGCCGTTCGCCAGCCCCTCTATCCTGAGGAGAGGATGAGGAGTGCGACCCTGCGCTCTCGCCAGAGTCCGAGGGAGGAGCCCCCGGTCTTGCACCCCCGCGGCGCTCGCGAAGGACACGACTCAGGTCTCCGTCGCTCTTACTTTGCCTCTCGTCAAGGCGATATCGAAGGTCTTCGCGGTTCCCACTGGACTCGGGGGGACCGCTGTAAGAAGCGGAGTCACGTGCCCATCCCCGCTACTGAGAGGGGTTGCAACCAGGACTCCTTCCCTTGCCCGGTCCTTGGTGCCGGAGAAATTGTCGTGTGGCGGCTGAAGCCGGCGTCGGTTCTTGTGAGCTCCTCGTCGCCTCATCATGCGGAAGCCCGGTTGGTCGCCGCTTCAACTTGTTCTCGGCGGCATCCACCAGTGGGCGATATCCCGCGACCAAGGAGTGGCCGGGGTGTCGTTCCCGTGGTCACCGGAGGATGATCGAGGAGGAGCCGGGCGCTGAAGGCTTCGCGAAGTGTCGTCCCCAGCGCCAAGCGCCGTTAGACGGTGACCCTGGCGCGGGAGCCAAGTGTACCGCTCGCGGCGGAGGGGCCGGGTGGCCCGGCTCCTCTCCGAACATCGGGACCGGCTACGGCGCCCCTTGCCTCAGGCAGATTGCTGCGCTTGGAATGCGATTCGCCATGCAGACAAGCGCCCCTACTCTCTTGAGCCCAGGCGAGAGTGAAAAAGAGTAGGCAATCTAACCACCAATAGCCCCTACAGCGCGCCACTGCCGGCGATTAGCCAACAGGCACCTCCGAGGCAGGTGCTTATGAGGTTCTCGACGGGGGCTTTGGGGCAATCGCCTCGGAAGGGAAGACGGTGATAATCCGGCACCGGAGGCTCGAGACTAACGGGGACGCAAAGAGTTTTTACCTGTGTTCAGGCCCTCAGAAGAGTAATAGCCCTAGTCCTGCCTTTCTTGGTATTGCTTGTGTTCTTCTTGCTGGAGAGGATGAAAACCTACTCACAATGAGTCGAACCGAACCCTTTTCTCCCATGCACCCCGGCTCCCTTTTATACTCGGACTGACGGGGGCGCAAGGGAGGCTTACACTGCAAGCCCTCATCATTACACTGGCATGGGCTCATTTAATGCGACGCCATTGTTCTTACACCCATTAATGCCTCTGTACCTATCATAGTCTGCCTTGGGCCCCATGTCTACTAACGCCGCCCGTTCGTCACGGGGTGAGGTGTAGTTGTGGCGTCTCCCAAAGCCATGATGTGCCTGGGAAAGCGCGCGCCATGCAGCTCCCATGCTTCCACATTAAATGCGCACGATTCGCATTTAATGTCCCCGATCTCGACAGGACTATCCGGATGGTGCGCCATGGCCTAGCTTGCACGCAGCGTGTCCGGGCGTTACCTTCTTTGTCGCCAATGGCCTGGCTCAGACGCCATGTGTCCGGCTGGGCGATCACCTGCCGTCGCCAGCCGCCTGGCTCAGACGCCACGTGTCATTGGGCGATCACCCGGTTGTCGCCAATGCACGCTCAGACGCATACGTGTCATTGGGCGATCACCCGGCTGGTCGCCAGCCTGGCTCAGACGCCACGTGTCATTGGGGCGCAACCACCGTATGGGTTTTTCTTTTGCCGTGGCAGCGGGCCCAAGCACGCCCTGGTTCCCACTTGATTCCTTTTGTAGCGCGGGGGAGCGGGTACCTTGGTGTAGAATACGCCGACAGTTATTTCCCAATTTGTTTTCTGAAAGAGCTTTTAATGATCCATGAGTATGTCATTGGCAAAATATTCAAAGGGGAGTGTTGTACATCAACCAATTTATCGAAGGTTTGATACTGTGGATACTTTACCTAAACAAATGGCCATTAAAGCCAGCTAATTCATAAGGACTACTAGCATAGTTTAGTCTCATATAGCTTATTCACTACTACACAAAGGTTTATATTAGACATCTCATTGCACACAGTCAGGAATATCGATCAGAAAGTTTAGGGCTTGGTTTTCACCTCATAGCGTCCAAACGGTGCAACCAGTAGACTTCAAAAATTTTCCACATATGGATATATAAGTCACGCACCTTCTCCAATAAGAATCACCCAAAAATGATTTTTTCTAGATTTTTCTAAAAATCGAAGACTGACTGCTGCGCGAAGAACAAGTTCTGGACAGATTTGCAATTTGATATAAAACTTGATCTCTAGTCTATCCTAGGGTGCAAGAGAGATGTAAAACCAAATGAGCACCCTCAAGACATCCTTGATCGACAGCATTTAGAAGGATATGAGGCAAATCCAAATTGCGAGAAAGTAAATTGCGAGAATTTACATGCAGGAAAGTAAATGTTGAATATAAATTGTATAAAGTAAAGACATAATGTAAATACGGAATTTAAATTCACAAGAATGTAAAGAAAATCTTTGTATTTTTTGGTTGAAAGTTTTACAAAGCCTAACTTCATGTGGGCAAAACTCAAAGGAGCAACTCAAACTTTCATGTGAGGGAGGGCACCTCGCCCCCTCTATTTATACTACTCTTGGGCCACCTACCACCCTTGAATGAGTCTCTCAACCCTCGAGCACTCCACCAAGGGCTAGGATTAGCCCACTCACACAACCATGCAAAGGCAACCCAAAACCCTACACACATAATGGGTTTCCTTGCACGGTTTTCAAAGCATACTACCTAGACCCGTTAACCTATCAACTAGACCGCGATCCAACGGCCCTCATCGATCCTCACAGCATCTAGCTAGTATCATCGCTTTTCCTTGTCTTCTTGACTTGCCTGAACTCCGTCTCCGACCATCTTCCGGCGATCTTCGACCGTCTGGACCTCCGATGCACCTCGCCTAGTCCCGTTCATCCTCCACCTCACCATGACCTAGCACCGTCGTCTTGCAACCATCAAAGACAAGAAAACACATCACATAGCATTGTCCAACAATATGCAATAATCATTCAATTGCACACAATTAATCATGTCTCGTTCATTATGTCGGTACTACCACCAGCCATAGGTCGGTAGTACTGCAAGAAGCTAATACAACTCAAATTGCTTCATTTAGAATTCTAATTCAAATCAAAATCAAACATGAGCACACCTTGCTCAACATAAAGTCAAATACTCATCATAAATATGAATGAACCTCCACATGGTCATTCATATATTAATATGGTGGGTAGAGGATACCGATGAGAAAGAATATAGCCAATGGAGCCCTCTACATAGGCTATGATATAAGGATAAACAACTAGCACTCGAGCAATGAGTCGTGTTTACCGTGCCAAATATAGCGTATGAAATCGATCGGAAAAGGTTGTCTTATGAATGTATTATGATCTCCATCACAATGGGTAAGTGTAGATAACAAGCAGTGTGAAGCTATGTATACTGGGAGTCCCAGTGAAGGACATAAAAAATCATGGTAGGGTTCAAATAAAGGTTTAGAATATAGGACCTCAACTAAGTGTTGAGAATATAGAACTCAACTAAGGGTTGAGATTCGGCTAAGGGCTGAAGTGATTGGAAATCAACGATGGGCTGAAATTTTAGAATTGGAGTAGTTAGAACTCAGCTAAGTGCTGATACGTTAGATTTCGGCTAAGGGCTGAACATATTGGAACTCACACTACTACAGAAGGGCTCATATTAGACACCTCATCACAGACGGTTTTTTAAATTCACGGTCTGTGATGAGTCGAAGGAACATCACAGATGGTTGTAACTATGAACAGTCTGTGATGATCTCCTTATCACAGACGATTCTATCCACTAATAGTCTTTGATAAGGGTCCCCCACATCGCAGACGGTTTTAATTGCAAACCGTCTGTGATGAGGACCGATATCACAGACGGTTTACTTATAAAACCGTCTGTAATGTCTGGGACCCTTATCACAGACTGTTGGTGTATTAAACCGTCTGTGATAAGAAGATCAGCATAGACTGTTAATTTTTACAACCGTCTGTGACGTGTTCAACTTATACGTACTGTTGTTGTAAATTAGTATTCGAAGCGCGCTATACGTACGTTGGTCACTAATTAGCAAGCGCTACTCCATACGTAGCACCATGCATCCACAACCTTAATTAATTAAGTCCTAATCGATATGGCAAAATGCATGATAGAGGTAATTAGAATACTAATATATATTTATAAACTAGACAAATATATAATTCTTAACTAATTACAATAGAAATATATTTTTTATAGTGGTGGCAGTGATCACGTTCGACTCTTCGTCGTCGTCGTCCTCGTCCTCGTCGTCGTCCACCGGCCACTCGTAGTCGTCGTCGTCGTCGCCGCCATCGGAGGAGGTGGAGGAGGTCCTGCTCCCGCGGCCCCAGCAGTTGTAGGTGTCCTCTTCCTCGTCCTCGTCCTCTACCTCCTCGTGATCGTCCTCGTCGTCCTCCTCCTCTGCCTCCTCCTCCTCAGGGGAATAATAGAGGTGGCCGCATGTTGGGCATTGCCTGGGGAATTGGGGGGAGGATCGCACTGGCATGGCGGTAGAGGTGGTGATGGAGGGGGGGACGATGAGTCAGAGGACCCGGTGGGAGATGGAGGCAGAGCTGCCATGGATGCAGAGTGATCTGTTTGTGGAGAATGATCGAGTAGTAGTGCTGCGCCCGGTAGGAAGAATATATATAGGCAGTGGCGACGGTAATTGCGACCTGAGAAGATGAAGACGAAGACTTTTTGATGGTTGGAAAGGCGCGCGCGGGAGATGATGAGACTCCTTTTGAATCTATGCAGTCATCACAGACAGTTTTAATTTCAAAACCGTCGGCAAAGCTTATCAGCACAGACGGTTTTTACTTTAAAACCGGTTGTAAATTATATCAGGACAGACGGTTTATAAATGTAAACCGTCTGTAAATGTTTCTATATCATAGACGGTTTTTGTAAATAACCGTCTGTGATGATGCTTAATAAGAGACCCCCCGGCCCGATCGACCTCCTTTGTTATCTTAGGGTTTCCGAGCAATTTTTGATAGGCCGCCCCGACGCCCTGCTCCTTCGGCCATATCTAGCTGTTTCCACACGGTAATATTATAACTTGTGGATTAGGGTTAGAATAAATTGTTGTGGCTACAGGGTTACATTAATTCTCTGCTAGGATTCGGCATTAATTGTGAGATAGGTTGTGACAGTGTACGAGAAAACTGAATTTAGTTTGCTATATATTGCATTCTTGTCAAATCCAATTACTTTGCATAGTGGCTGGACTCTGTGAGGGTTCGGCATTGTGAGTTCAGTGTGATTGTACATACTTACGTTCTAAGTTATCCAAGGTTAGGAACTGGTTCAAATTTGCAAGCTATGTAAGGAGAATATATCCATTTGTTCTTTGTCATTATTTAAGTGTACTTAATTCATTATCTAACACATATTGTTATATACGTAGCGTAGATGGACCGAAGCTGGATGTACGTTGACAACCGTGCGAGCGCCGAGTACATTAATGGCGTCTCCGCTTTCATAAGAGCTGCAGAGGAAGATATGTTGAACAAGGGGGTGGAATTTATGTCTTGTCCATGCATTGACTGCGAGAATATGAGGATGTTTCGAAACCCATCCCAAATCGAAGCACACTTGATTCTACGGGGTTTCAAAAGGGGGTATTCATGCTGGACCAGTCACGGTGAAGAGCAGATTGTGCAGGCATCAATTAGTGAATGCATCATCGACGAAGTCAATAATACACCGGATGATATCGACTATACCTTCGATAAGGATATTTCTCCCGATGACAATCTGGATTAGATGCTACGGGATGCAGAAGGGAACCGTGATGGGCAGGAGTATGTAAAATTCCGGGGTTTGATGGATGACTCAGAGAGACCTTTGTTCCTGGGCTGCAAGTCCAAATATACAAGGTTGTCATGTGTCTTTGGGCTGCTGAAATTAAAGGCAAGCAACGGTTGGTCCGACAAGAGTTTCAACGAGCTGTTGGGCCTGTTAGCGAACATACTTAGGAGGGAAACGAGTTGCCGGCGACCACCTACAAAGCCAAGAAGGTTCTTTGTCCCTTAGGATTGGAAGTAGAAAGAATAATTTGCTGTCCAAACGATTGTATCTGTCGCCAAAGAGTATGCAAACTTGCATATATGTCCGGTATGCAATGCATCCCGGTACAAGCGTAAAGATAGATCAGATGACGACGACGAGTGTATCGAGGCGAAGAAAGGACCTCCCGCTAAGGTGGTGTGGTATATGCCTATAATCCCCCGTCTGAAACGTTTGTTTTCGAACTCAAAAGAGGCAAAACTACTTCGGTGGCACTCGGATGAGCGCAAAAATGATGGAATGATAAGGCACCCTACTGATTTCACCCAGTGGAGAAACATCGATAAGAGGTTTGAAGAATTTGCATCGGATCCGAGAAATATAAGGTTCGGTTTGAGTACAGACGGAATGAATCCTTTCGGCAACATGAGCAGCCGTCATAGCACTTGGCCTGTGAATCTCTGTATATACAATCTTCCTCCCTGGTTGTCTATGAAGCGAAAGTATATTTTTTTGTCTGTACTCATCCAAGGCCCAAAGCAACCTGGGAACGATATTGATGTGTACCTAGCACCATTGATGGAAGATCTAAACACGTTGTGGGCTCCTGGGGTAAAGGTATGGGATGCTCACAGACGAGAGTATTTCACTTTGCATTTCCTGTTGTTCTACACCATAAATGATTATCCAGCCCTTGCTAACCTGTCGGGGCAGAGTACAAAAGGAGCCAAAGCCTGCACTCACTGCTTGCATGCTACCGAGAGTGTGTGGCTCAATCACTCACGCAAAACCGTGTACATGCGTCACCGTAGGTTCCTTCGGAGGAATCACCCATACCGCAAGATGAAGAAACAATTCGACGGAATGGGTGAAGATGGATTAGCTCCAAAGCATTTAAGCGGGACGGACATTCATGATATGGTTAAGAACTTGGAGGTAGCTCTGGGAAAGGGACGTCAATCGAGGACCCGTGAGAAGCACATGTGGAAGAAGAGATCAATATTTTGGGACCTACCTTGGGAGCACCTACAAGTTCGGCACTGCATCGACATGATGCATATAGAGAAGAATGTATGTGACAGCTTGATTGGTCTCTTACTAAACATTAAGGGCAAAACAAAGGACGGTATCAACTCACAGCTTGACTTGGTTGATATGGGCATCAGACCTGAGTTAGCACCAAAAGAGACCGACAGAGGCCGAACTTATTGCGAACCTGCTTGCTACACTTTGTCCAAGGCCGAGAGGCGAGCGTGCGGTGCTTGCATGGTGTTAAAGTTCCGTCCGGTTACTCATCCAATATGAAGAGGCTTGTTTCAATGCAAGACTTGAGTTTAATTGGCATGAAGTCTCATGATTGCCATGTGCTTATGACACAGATGCTCCCTGTGGCAATTAGAAGCATCTTACCGACCAAGGTCCGGGAGACAATCACAAGGTTATGTTATTTCTTTAACACAATTGCTCAGAAGGTCATCAATCCCGAGGGACTAGATGCTCTGCAGGCCGAGGTGGTAATGACCATATGTAATCTAGAGATGTATTTCCCTCCATCATTTTTCGATATCATGGTCCATCTCATTGTTCACCTAATTAGGGAGATAAAGTTGTGTGGGCCCGTGTTCCTACATAGCATGTACCCGTTCGAGAGGTACATGGGAATTCTCAATTCTTACGTACGGAATCGATCTCGACCGGAGGGTAGCATTGTCGAAGGTTATGCAACCGAAGAGGTCGTCGAGTTTTGTGTTGATTACATGGCACAGGTCGAGCCGATAGGTGTGCCTCGATCCCTCCATGAGGGAAGGCTCCAGGGTGCGGGACCATCGGAAGAAAATCAATCACGCCTGATCCAGCTGCGTGCGCTAAAGCGCATTTCACGGTTTTGCAACACATGGCTATTTTGACCCCGTATATCGACGAGCACAAGAACTGGCTACGGCAAGAGAATCCATCGCGGTTGGAGTCCTGGATCATCAGACAACATAACCTTCAATTCAACAGATGGCTAAAGGAACGACTACCCATCATTGGAAGCTCGGCCGAAGGTCCGCTGACATGGTTGGCAAAAGGGCCAGCATTTATGGTTGTAACATGGAAAGGATACGACATAAATGGGTACACATTTTACATGAGGGATCAGGAAAAGAAGAGCACAAACCAGAATAGAGGTGTTCGCATAGATGCGTTGAATACTGCTGGGTCGACGAGGAGGTCGTACTATGGGTTTATTGAGGAAATTTGGGAGCTTGACTACATACTATTCAAGATCCCCCTATTTCGGTGCCGTTGGGTTCACCTGCAGCATGTGAAGGTTGACAAGTACGGTATCACTACTGTGGATCTTGAACGTGTCGGATACCAAGACGAACCGTTTGTTCTTGCTAACCAAGTTTTTCAAGTCTTCTATGTAACCGACCCATTGAACAAGAAGCACCACGTGGTTCTACAGGGAAAAAGGAGGATTGTCGGAGTCGATAATGTGGTAGATGAGGAAGAGTACAATCAGTTCGATGAGTTGCCTCCTATTGGTACTGGATGGGTGGTCCAGGAAGAGCAACCTGAGGAAGCTAGCTACACACGCGTTGATCATCGTGAAGGCCTAATTTTTGTACAAAATAATAAGCAAGTGGCCGATTAATGATGAGATCCTTATTTATATTCCAAATGTATGTGTACTTGTAATCAAATATGTTCGGTTCATAAGTAATGGGGTGTACATATGTATTACAATTAATCATAATTATAATTATGCTTGTTTTGCTTTTCGTTGGTCAAGTCATCACAATGGTCATCACAGACGGTTCATTAAAAACCATCTGTGATATAGTGGTCATCACAAACGGTTCATCAAAAACCGTCTGTGATATAGTGATCATCACAGACGGTTTTTGATGAACCGTCTGTGATGACCACTATATCACATACGGTTAAATATTGGACCGTCTGTGATATACTTATCTCAGACGGTTGAATTATAAACCGTCTGTGATACCCCCACCCTAATATCAATACACCCACCCTTGGCGGCAAACCATTTTTTGTTGGCGGCAAAACCCTACTTCCGCTTGGCCGGCTCGGACCCGACGCCCGACGCCGCCGCCCGGCCGTGTCGTCCCGACGCCTGCGCGCCGCCAGCGCCCCGATCGACCACCTCGTCCTCCTCCTCTCCTCCGAGCCACCGCCGTGCCGCCCCGACGCCCCCCGATCGACCACCTCATCCTCCTCCTCTCCTCCGAGCCGCCGCCATGCCGCCCCGACGCCCTGCCGATAGGCCACCGCCGCCTCCTCCTCCTCCCGCGATAATCTTATAACCTGTGGTTTAGGGTTAGAATAAATTGTTGTGGCTATGGGGTTACATTCTCTATGAGGATTCGGCATTGTGAGATAGGTTGTGACAGTATAGGAGAAAGTTGAGTTTAGTTTGCTATTGCATTCTTGTCAAATTCAATTACTTAATTTGCATAGTGGCTGGACTGTGTGAGGATTCGGCATTGTGAGTTGATAGGCTGAGAACAGGCAAATTGATTTTGGTCAGTTGAGAATTGAATTTAAGATTTTGGTTACTGTCACAACAAGTCAATGATATCTAAGGCTAACCTTTTGGTTAAGCAAGCCGATATCTGAGAGAAATAGTAATGATGTAATCTTGAGTTTTATATTTAAGTTGTCCATTTGATTATGGCCGAACACATGATTTCTAGTGATTTATATGCCACAATATGTTGTAGGTTAAAATCGGAAGATGACCAATCATTTGTTGTATTGTTCATGCTGTTACATACTTCATTTGAGTACCAATGTGTCCTCTTCATTGACGAAATTAACCTGATGAATATTTTGGTAATACCGCAATTACTTTCTCGTCCTCCGATCGACCACCTCGTCCTCCTCCTCTCCTATGACACTTAAAAAATGTTGATCTTACCTTTCTTTCCTCTTCTATGATATTGACCTTTCTTTCCTCTTCTATGACCCACTTGTCCTAGCCATGCTAATCTCAACTTTCTTTTCTCCTCTATGACTTTCACTGCAAGATGTCGACATCTCCGCATTCTTCATCGCCGAATGGATCGGATGAGGCGTCCACGTAGAAAAATAGAGGCGCGCTCCAAGAGGGCTTAGTAAAAGGCCGCAGAGCCGAGATACCATTACTGTGGTCGATCCGCATGATGGGTCCCCTACCGCACCTGCTAAAGCCGCGCAAGCATTCCGTACATTGTGCGGGATCGTTGGGCGTGAAAGGGTCCCCATCACGTATCTGTCGTGGAAGACGCTGACTGATGAGGAGCGCGACAGCCTGGTGACAGAAATTTTCGGGTCGTTTGAGCTCCCACAGGACTCCCTGAATGCACTGCGACGGTACGCGCTTCTAGTGGCTGGAAAGGTGTGGAAGAACTTCAAGAGCTACCTCGTCACTCATTACGTGAATAAGGAAATGACTCCGTTCCAAAAGTATGGGTTCATCAGCGAAGACGTGTGGGAACAATTTGTTGAAATGAAGAAGACCGAAGAGTTCGTGAGCATAAGTACGGCGCACAAGGTTATCCAGTCAAAAAACACCCACCCCCACAGACTCGGCTCCACTGGGTACGCGGGCAAGGTGAAGCAATGGACAAGGGAGGACAATGAGGCAATACAGAAGGAGCTCGCACCACCGTTTGCCTCGATATTGGACCCGCGCGCTCGAAACTGGGTAAGAGCGAGGTCACGTCCCACGACTTCAGGCGAGATGTCATTTGCCAACACCGCTGACGAGGAAGTGTCACAATGCTTACTGTCGCTGAGCACGGAATCTTCCCAGGGCTCTTTCGCTCCAGACAGAGAGAACGATATACTCTCTGCGGCCTTGGGAAACAAGGAGCACCCGGGCCGGACCCGAGGCCTAGGTGTTTTCGTTCCTTGGAAAATGGGATTCTTACAGGACTCCGAGTCATACCGGAGTAGGAAGAGAAGCAAAGCCGAGCATGAGGCACGGCTAGTAGCCATGATTGAGGAAACGGTAAATGAAAAGTTTGAGGAAAGGATGAAAGCGCAATTAGAGATTCAGCTAAAATGCTTTGAGGAAAAGATGACACAAATGAACGCTGCGGACAGGCATGAACAGAACGTGCAAGGCGGAGAAGCACATGAACAAGTCAGCCCAACTAACCGTCCGAGCAGCTGTGCGTCTGTTCCTCAGACGGATGTGGACGAAGTCAGATTTCCTCCCGACGACACAAGGGTAATATACATGTTATTTCTGCAGTGCTTCTTAAATGGACCTGTTTTGTGTGTAGGCTAAGTAATTGTGTATCGTTATGTAGGAGGCCATGCTGTGCAATCTCAATCTAGAAGTGAGGCTTGGCGATGCCTCTATTCCTTTGCAGGCTGCTTGGGGGCGCGCGTATCCATCCGCTGAAGGGGCACTTGTGCACGGTCGTTCCTTAACTTCGGGCTACTCAAAGGTTCATGTCGACGGTGTACATGAAATTTACAAGGGCATCACGTTGGAGATGCCTCCAAATGACGAGATCGTGGCAATAGGGGATGCCGCCCACACATTCATCTAATGGCCAAAGAAGTCCATCTCGTTCGATGCCCGCCAAGCAACACCAACGATAGAAGCAATACCGAAGCCACATGGTGCGCCGGATCATATGCTAGCACCAGCAGAGCCCACCAATTTGCCTATGGTGTCCTATGAGCCACAGCCGCTCGCGTCGTCTCCCGTGAAGACAACATCTAGTAGACGACGAGGCAGCGATAAGGGCAAATCGAAAAAGAAGACCAACTCAGGCTTGTTGTAAATTCCGTACGCCCCGTTGCTACGGCAATTTGAGCTGGGAAAGCCGTTTGTACTTAAAGAGAACCCGACGACACTTTCATTAGCCTGCATTAGATTGCAAGATTGGTGCACATTACGAGCGACCAAGCGGCCCGACGAAACGGGAAACGAGTATCACGGTTCGCTTCAAGGAGCGGCATTTCTTACACGAGAATTCAGGTGGCTGCTTCGTGGTTGGCTTCAATGACTTGTTCGATCTGTACAACCTCAACGCCCTCGACGCTTCACTCATCAGATGCTGGACATTGTAAGTGTACGCAATCACGGTACAGATTCGTCTCATGCCGATAAATGGCATATATATATATATGATCCTTGATTTTGTATATGTATGTAGATACATGATGATGGAGGCAAAAGCAAGGAATGAACCGGTGGGTTTCTTCGACCCACATATGGTGTCGAAGCAAACCATGGACCAAGATGTGCAATTCGTCCATGAGTGCGTGGAAAAAGTAATCTTTGGCTCATTGGGACAAAAGCTACTTAATTTTACCCTACAACCCGGGGTAAGTGCTTCATCCAGATGCTATACATGTTAATTTGTACTATATAACGCAGCTTGAAGTTAGGTTCAATGACCATGGCAACATACCTGTGCAGGTTTCACTGGGTTATACTTGTAATTATAGCAAGACAGAACAAGGTAATTTACCTTGATTCCAGAAAGGGCGGCACCCATGACTTGGTGCCTATTAAAAATTTACTCGACACGTCATTCCATATCTACAAAGCTCGCGGAGGGCCATGCAAGCCGGACACAGCGAGACTGAGGCATATTCATAACTTCTCGGTATCCGCTAGTACGCAATAATTAATCCTTCACGTAATCCATAATGGAATCTTCGAACTAATTAATCTATTTATATTTTGGCAGTGCCACCAGCAGCCAATAGGCACTAACCTGTGTGGGTTCTACGTTTACCACAACATGCAACTCCTCGTTGGTACAAAGAAGACCAAGGACTTAGAGGTTTGTCAATCTTGAACCATGTGTTTCCACTTATTTATTTTTTGTACACGCAAAGACTTTACTCTTCCCATTGGCAGAGGTGGCAATGTGCTGAACTTGCATTGGAACAGGCTGACCTGCTAAGTATTCGAGGACAACTCTGTGCCTTTTTGAATCGTGATGTCATTAATCCAACCGGCGAATTCCATGCAAACCAAGCTTGATGAGTTGTAAATTTGCAAGACTATAGTTATGAATTCAATTTGCAAGACTTCCATTTGTGTTTATTTCTGAAATTGATGCGGTGTACATTGTAATGTGGGATCAAAGTTGATTTCTAAAATGGATGCGTTGTATGTTGTATTGCGTGCCCTGATCGAGTTCATTTCTAAAATGTGTGTCATAATATTTATATTGGTCATGCTACACTTCAGTTTGTTTCAGAGGGCATGGCTAGCATTTCCTGAGGCTAGCCAATTAACTGAAATTGTACAAAATCTAAAATTAACATCACAGACGGTTCTAAATAGAGCGATGCGTGGTAACTCATTTATCACGCAGGCGATTATTATTATCAGCGATGCGTCATATGAATCATCACAGGCGGTTCTAAATAGAGCGATGCAGCGATAAACCATTTATCACAGACGGTTATTATTATCAACGGTCTGTCATATGGATCATCACAGACGGTTCAAAAGAGAACAGTCTGTGATATATCATCTTAACAGACAGTTCACAAACGAACTGTCTATAATATATCAATCGTCACAGACGGTTATAACAACAAACCGTCGGTGATATATCCAATATCACAAACGGTTTTTTAAACAAACCATCGGTGATATATCCAACATCACAGACAATTTTTTTAACGAATTGTCTGTGATATATCCAACATCACAGACGATTTTTTTGAATAAACCGTCTGTGATATATGAATCATTACAGACGGTTTTTGTATTTTAAACCGTCTGTGATGAGATTGTTCACAGACGGTCAGAAAACCATCTGTGATGACTAGAGAGTCATCGTTGACAGTCTGATACAGACGGTCGTAAAACCGTCTGTCATGTGGCTTGCGAACCGTCTGTGATGAGGGATTGTATAGTAGTGTCAGCTAAGGGCTGATAATTTTAACGTGCTATATTTAAAGCATTGGGTTGAGTATCGGTGTTGCTGCACTAGCACGGTACAACTGGTATGCTGAGAGTAGACGGGGACCATGGTACAACTCCTACTCGTTGGCTACCATGGTTGGAGATCTAATACCTGAATAGTGATAAACATTATTGGGCCTCACAGGATGGGGTTACTATAGGTAAAGTGGTATAAACCTGTGCAAGATCAAATCATGAATTCATGCATGTCTCCTGGATTGAAGTCTATGGAAGCTAAGTCTGCCTCATATACGAGTGCTAGTTGAAATTTTCAAAATCATAATTAAATTACACAACCCCTAAAGAAAACCCAAAACCTAATTTCTGTAAAACTGGATTTTGAGGGAAGGTGATAATTAGATGGACTTTGACCGGAAATGAGAAGAGATTCACCTATTGCATTTTTGCTAATAATGCTTGCGGAGTACATTTGTACTCACTCTTTCTAAATCCCCCTTTGCTTAGATAATGGCTCCGTTGGTCTAGCGTCTGGTTGGAGTGATGAAGCAACTGAGGATTATTAGAAGGGATAGACTGTTGAGTAGGCTGTATATCGGTTTCATCAGTCTATGGTGTAATTAGCATCTTTTGTATGATATTTTTGTTATACTCGTATCCTATGTATAATTTGTGAACTGAACTTATAGCCTTGTGTGGCGATGGATCGTAATAAAGATTTTATTTCAGTTTCTAATTATTGTTCTGTTACAACACTCTGAACATGGTGTACTAACTGATAAAATATCGAGTGCGCTCGATGTTTTAATTAGCTAGTATGTGGAGATTCGTGTAATTATCCCAGAGTAATGGAGGTGTTACTGTCATTACCCTGGGCTAATTATACGGGCTGCGACAAAGATGACATGCAGATAGCACTGTGCACTCTTACGTCGAACCTGGATTTTGAAAATAATGTGCATGCTGCTCTACGTATAAAAGGTCAATCTTGATAAGAAAAACCGACAGGTGCTCGGCATTGTTAGACAACCTCGCTATCGAATAGTCCGGGGTTGCCTAATAGATCTAAACTGGAGAACAGAAAGAGAGGGCGAGAGACACAATATGAGGAGGAACGGATCTGCTTTATTATTCTCAGATAAGCTTGTACTCATGGGGTGACCCGCCTCCTATATATAGCGGTTCTGCTTAGAGATAAGGAAGAGTCCATATCGGATACGAATCCGTTTCCTAACACTCCCCCTTGGACTCTTCACTGCGAGATGCATATGCCTCATTAAAACTCCATAAAAACCCAGTGGGAAAAATAATTGGAGAAAGAGTACATAGCACACGCTGTCTTTGTGTTGCACGGATTGCCTCATCAAAAACCTTATGTAAGAAAACTTCAATGAAAAACTTACTTAAGGAAAAGAGTACAATCCACCCAAACTTCAATGTTAATCTTCAAGATTTACGTTGGGTACTCAAACTTCATGTTTGAGATTTATGTAGGAGTATGTGAAAAATCACCCACAGAAATCTACACTACTCTAAGCCTCATCATCCCAATTCCTCTAATACATCTTTCAAAGGAAGATGCCGGGAGTGACTTAGTGAATAAATCTGCGAGATTTTCACACGACTTAGTATGCAGTATCTTTATCTCGTTCATCTTATGCATTTCATGAGCATAAAAGAACTTGGGGTTGATATGCTTTGTAAGGTTACTCTTCACATATCCCATTTGTACTTGTGCAACACAAGCTGCATTATCTTCATAGATAATAGTGGGGGTTTGTTCCATGTTCAGACCACATGACTTCTGGATGTGGTGAACCATTCTTCGAAGCCATGCACATTCCCGAGAGGCTTCATACAATGCAATGATTTCTGAGTGGTTAGTCGACGTCGAGACAAGAGTCTGCTTAGACGACTTCCAAGAAATTGCCGTTCCACCGCAAAGGAAAACATACCCAGTTTGTGACTTGCCAGTATGCGGGTCCGATAGGTACCCAGCATCGGCGTAGCCAACTAAATTCAATTCATTGTTTCTTCTGTAAAACAAGCCGAGGTCTTTGCTTCCTTGAAGGTAACGGAAGATGTCCTTCACCCCTTTCCAATGCCTTTTGGTGGGTTACGCCTTTATCTGCGCTAGCAAATTTACGGCGAACGCAATGTCCGGCCTAGTGCTATTCGCAAGGTACATGAGCGCTCCAATTGCACTCAAGTATGGGAATTCCGCTCCCAGGACTTCCTCCCCCTCTTCTTTAGGCCTGTACGGGTCTAGGTCTGCTTGGAGTGACCTTCCGACCATTGGGGTCTTTGCGGGGTATGCCTTTTCAAAGCCAAATCTCTCCAACACTTTCTGCGTGTAGGATGCTTGGTGTACCAAGATTCCGCCTTGGACATGTTCAAGCTGCAAGCCTAAACAGAACTTGGTTTTACCCAAGTCTTTCATTTCAAACTCAGATTTCAAGTATGTGCATGCTTCTTCAATTTCTTCATCCGTCCCAATGATGTTCAAGTCATCTACATAGACGGAGATTATACAAAATCCATTCGTGGATCGTTGTATAAATACACATGGACAATCTTCATTGTTCGTGTAGCCTTTCTTGCAAAGAAAGTCACTTAAGCGATTGTACCACATTCTTCCTGACTGTTTCAGCCCATACAGTGATTTCTCCAATTTCACACTGTATATGTTTCTGTTTGCTCTGTATTGGTTCGGGATAGAGATACCTTCCGGTACTTTCATGTATATCTCCGAATCCAAGTTTCCATACAAATATCTTTGTGACAACATCCATTAGCTTCATTTTCAACTTCAAGTTGACTGCCATTGAGATCAAGTATCTAAAGGTAATTCCGCCCATGACCAGGAGAATAGGTTTCTTCATAATCAACCCCAGGACGTTGAGTGAAACCTTGAGCGACAAGCCTTGCCTTGTACCTTACAACTTCATTGTTTTCGTTTCTCTTGCGAACAAAAACCCATTTGTGACCTACGGGTTTATATGGGGAGGCGTATGCACACGTGCCCAAACACCTCTCTTTTGTTCAGAGAGACTAACTCTGCGGTGATTGCCTTCTTCCAATCTTCCCAATCGAGCCTTTTCTTGCACTCTGCGAGAGATGCGGGCTCGGGATCATGATTAATGATCGTGGCAATCTTCTTTGCAAAATATGCATCGACATTGGCTGTTGCTCTATTCATTGATTCTCCCGTTATTACAAAGTTTATGGCCATTTCATCATGGGGTGCTTCGTGCACTTCTACTTGCTCTTCATTGCTATTTCCCATTCCAGGAGCAAGTTCCTTTAGTTTTTCTCCGCCAATGTGTGCGCACACATTATTTCCGCGCTTCTTCCAATGGAAGGTTCAGATCTGGAATTGCCTTTTCCACAGGCTTCTTTCGGTGCCAGGTCTCAACTGGCTCCCCTTCTTGCTTTGGGACACTTTTGTGATTGGTGTGGTAAGTCCTCTCGCTTGATTTTCCCAGACGCCTCTCGGTACTTTGGGTTTGAGAAGCCGATCTCCTGTTCTTTTTATTTGAGGCCTCTGACCAGGATGAGGGATACCTTATGCTTTCTTTGGTATTTCCACCCTCTCTGGTGCATTTCTTGCTGGTACATGAGACTTAACCACGCTCTTCAGATCACAAAAATGATCAGGCAGTTCATTTGCTAAATTATGAAAATCAATTATCTTCAGGACTTCTTGATTAGCTTCATTAGTGCGAGGATCATGCGCGGGATCCCAGTGGAATGCCATACTATTTCCGGCATTTTTCATCCAATGGTTGATTCTCTCCCTAATGACGGAAATGGTCCTCGTCAAAGTTGCAATCAGCGAATCGGGCTGTGTGCAAGTCTCCAGTCATGGGTTCCAAATACCTGATTATTGATGCACTCTCATAACCAACGTATATCCCAGACTTGCGGAGAGGGCCCATTGCAGTCATTGTGGGGGTGGTATAGGTACATATACCATACAACCAAATTTTCTAAGATGGGAAATCTTCGGGATGACCCCTTGCACTAATTGCATTGGTGAATGGATGTTGTAGGCCGATGGTCTATAATTGATGAGTCTTCTTTGCGTGCAGGCTGCGTGTCCCCAACAAGTGTTGGGCAAGTTACAACTCTGCAAGAGCGGTCCGGCAATGAACTTAATCTTCTTTATTAGTGCTTCACTAGCCCATTTTGCGTATGGACGTGCGATGCAGAGTGCTCAATGATTATTCCGTTCTTTGTACAATAATCATCAAATGCCTTGGAAGTAAATTCGCGGCATTGTCCAATCGAATGGACTTCACGCGATGATCAGGAAAAGCATTCTTAATTCTGATGATCTGCGAGATCAACTTTGCGAATGCATGATTCCTTGTTGACAGCAAACATGTATGCGACCATTTCGAGGAAGCATCAATGAGCACCATAAAGTATCGAAACGGCCATGACAAGGGCTGAATCGGCCGCAAATATCCCCTGAATGCGTTCCAGAATGCAGGGATTTCATGTTGCACTTTCATAACAGAGGGTCTAGTTATTAATTTCCCGGTGGCACATGCATGGCACACAAAATCTTCGTGATTCGGGAAATTCTTAACATTAATGCCATGACCTTGTGAGTTGTTAACTATATTTCTCATCAATCTAAGACCAGGATGACCTAATCTACAATGCCATAAAGCAAATAATTCGAGCTTCTAAAGACAGTCTTCAAAGAAGTATACCTGCGTGTGCATTGATTTTCGTGTAGTACAACCCAGATTCATATGAGGGACATTTTTCTAGTACCATCTTTCCATATTCCGCGTGCTTCACAATGCACAAGTGTTCTTTGCCATTTTCTTCATTGGTTTCTACGTGAAACCCATTGGCGCGGATATCTTTGAAACTTAAGAGAGTGCGGGTTGATTCAGGGTACAAAAGGGCTTCTTCAATTACCAAAGTTGTACCCATTGGCAATATAATTGTGGCTCTTCCTGAGCCTATTATATGCGTATCGCTTCCTGCGATAGTCGTAATCCTTCGGCGTTCTTCGTGATAAATGTGGAAGTATTTCGACTCTCTTAAGATGGTATTTGTTGTGCCACTATCAACAATACATATTTCCTCCATTGGGCGCTACACGATTTCTAGATGAAAAATAATTCTAATCATAAAGTGGCTAAGTAATTCAAAAGATTGCTTGTAAAGAAAGAATCTTTGGAATAAAGAATAAATTGCAATTCTATTCATGAGAAAAGTATGCTCTTCGAGAGCTTACTATTCATTATGCAATCTGATGTCTATGTGAGATAATTCTGACAATTCATGTCAGTTCTTCAAAAACTCACGTTAGATAATGCCACACCTTTGCACATTCATAAGGTTCTTCCATTAGATTACTACGTGTAATCTAATAGGAAATGGCTGCTAGATTTAATAAAATGCATAATTGAATTCTCATGAGTTTCCAGCAAAACTAAAAGAAAGCAATAATATCAAGATTCATATATTCAAAGATGAATGCAAAATTCATAAGTACAAGATTCATAAGTACGGAATTCATAAATGCAAAATTCATAAGTACAAGATTCATAAATGCAGGATTCATCAATACAGTATTCATAACTGCAAAATTCATATATACACAGATTCATAAATATTCAGAATAAACAATAATTGCACAATTCATAAAATCATAAATGCGGAAATAAATTCTCAGAAATTTCCGAATTTTTCTTAGTATTTGGCAATTTTCTGTTAATTATCTGACAATTTTCCAAAGATCCCTTGATAACAGAAAATAAATTGCAACATGAATTAAACATGGCATAAGTCTAATTACAACTTATATAATTCTTGTTGGTGGGAACAAAAGCAGTAATGAATATCTCTGTCAATTTGACTCTTGGCCAGTCAACTCGCCCCTAGGGCTCACATGAGGGAGGGAGCACTTCCCGTTTCCGGGTGCCAATTAAAGAACCAAGCCTCATGTGTGTTTTCCTAGACACCAATTGTCTCATATCTGTTTATTCATTACCAAAATCAAATCCCAACCACTCATGTTCTCATTTTATGCCATATGAAATATTCTGGAATTTTCCTAGCAGTTTTCATAATTTCTGCTAATTTCCAAGCAATTTTCAGAATTACTTTACAACAGGAATTTGAATTTCATCAAATATGACATAATTCATCAAATATCAACATGACATAATTCATAAATATACACACAGATTCTGGATTTTTCTGGGAATTTTCATATTTTTCTGGCAATTTTCAGAATTTCTGGAATTTTCTAATCAATTTTCTGTGTTTTAATCATTTTTGGCAAACCAGAAAATGAATAAAGAATTGGCTTCAAGTCTACGTTCTGGACTTCAAGCCTGATTGAACCAATCGGACTTCTTGTCCATCTTCCTGTCTATGTAATAGACTTCATGTCCATTTGTCAAATACCACCAACGGGACTTTATGTCCTGCGGGAAAACAAGGAGGGTAAAAAGGGTAAATTCCCCTGCCCTTTCGTGCGCCATCCGGTCTTCTTAACGGATCCAACTGCGGTTGGTGGACTTCAAGTCCAGAGTCCAGACTGAGTTCCATTCGGTTCCATTAGCGGGGAAAGAAACGGGGGCGACCGGCGGATGGCCGGCGTGAGCGGCAGCCGAGCACGGCTGCGTGCCAGGCCGGGCGATGCACGGGCGGGATTCGGCCGGCTGAAGCCGGCAGTCAAGCTCGATGGCTACGCGCGGCAGCGCGGCGGTGCTTAGCGGCGAGCCAAGCGGCTGAGCATCATCCGCCGGTGTTCGAACGGCGGGCCAAGCGGTAAACGGCTCGCCGGGTCTTTGCGGCGGCTACCGGCGGCAGGGGACGATGCCAGCGGCATCGCGTCAGGCGAGTGGCGATGCTTCATGCATCTTTGGGAGGACGGCGGCTTCATGCCGTCGAGAGTTTGGTCGGGCGTGCGATGGCGACGGGAGGCTGGGCCAGTTCCACGCGCGGCTTCGGGCCGGCGGTATGGCGGTGAACGGCGTCGGCGCCGGTTTCTCGGGTGCCGCCTATGAGGCCTATGGGGTCCGCATGGCGACCTGCGTGGTCGGTTGCGGGTTGGCGCGGCGAAGCCGACCGGGATGCTGAACCGGGCGACAACGGTTTGCGAGGCGTGGACGCCGGCGAGCTCCGATCTGACGGCGTCGTGTTTTCGATGCCGGGTGGTAGTACTGCGGGTGCTCGTGGTTGGCGGCGCTTTAAGTGCGCAGGGACCAACCGGCGGCGGCGCTGCCATGGAAGGCGCTCGGCGGCTTACGGTGACCACAGGACACGGGGCGCCGCGGGGCTGCGGCTCTGACGGTAGCGGCGGTCGGCCGGGCTCGGCGTGGTGGCTTCGTGCCTATCTTCATGTGGTCTGTGATTGATTCGTAGCCAATACTGTTGCTTCGTGCATAGTATTGTAGATCGCCGGGTAAATCGCTGTGTAGCTTCGTGCTAATCATTGCTTATCGTAACCGTGCGCTACGTAACGTAAAGTTCTGCGAGTCGTAACCGTGCCACGTAGAATAGATGCAAATATAGATTCAACGAGCGATTAGATCAATCCTCGTATTCTCACCTTTTTCAATCTGCTTTCCGGTAGACTATCGCGTAGGATAGAGTCGCGTAGGACTTTTATTTCGGCAATCCGAGTGGATGCCGGCTTGATGGCGAGTTGATTGCAGATCGGATCGGGCGATCAATCGCCGGTAGTAGACGTTCGTCGTCGTCGATGATCCTTCGCTTCTTGTCTTTTCTCACCTTTCAATCTTTCTCCGGTAGAGCTTCGTGCTGATAACGTGTTAGACAACCTCGCTATCGAATAGTCCGGGGTTGCCTAATAGATCTAAACTGGAGAACAGAAAGAGAGGGCGAGAGACACAATATGAGGAGGAACGGATCTGCTTTATTATTCTGTATGCTTCTGTACCATGGGGTGACCCCCTGCCTCCTATATATAGCGGTTCTGCTTAGAGATAAGGAAGAGTCCATATCGGATACGAATCCGTTTCCTAACAGGCATGAATCCACGCTGCGTACAACTTCGTCACCGTATCGATATTGCCGCTTCTGGAACCCGTGGACGACGGAATCGGCAAAACAACTAAGCAAAACCACAATAAGGTGTGAGTTAAACCGGCTTTAGAAGATGGGATGTTAAATAAATTGTTCATAAGATGAGAGGGTTATTTGGACCTTTTCAATAGTTAGGGTTTTAAAATAGACTTATTCTATATTCTTGTGAATTGAATGCTTCATCGCTGGCAACACGATCCCAAATATACAACACTAAGCAGATCTCTAACCTTTTTCTTAACACTATTTAGTTCTCGTTCATCATCCTAACCTCCTAAGTTGTACGTCCAGGTTAGCTCACTTCATTGGATGATGGCAAGCTCTGTGATATCCTGAACCCAGAATCTGAAACTCTGAAACTTGTTGCTTTTCAATTTCAGAACTTCTGTTGCCGAGAATTCAATATTCCTTCAATACCATGTCTTCTCTGTTGCTTTTGTCAAAGGGCTTCAGTTATCTTTGTTGTCGAATTCTTCAGACTTCACGTTGTCCAAAACAAGAACTTCTCAAATTCTGAACCAGCGGCAAAACAGCGAAGCAGCAAAAACGCAATGACTCCAATTCAGAGCAATATAGAGAGGGCTTTTGTGGTGCTGAACGATAGCACCTTTTTCTGATTTTATTCCACATATATAAAGACTCAAGGTTACAGTAATTCCACTCGTTCACATCAGGAAACACGGACTCTGATTACAACTCTGAACCTAACTCGGTCGGCTACTGTAGCTCGCCCGAAAACACAGGGAAAAAACAGAAATAACAAACTCTGCTGACTTCAAAACTTGGACTCTACTCTGTTTACAAGATTAACTCTGACATTCACCCCCTTAATCTTGTAACTCCAATACTCAAACTCATTGAGCTAATCAGTCTCAACTACGATTTACCCAACTTTTATTTGACACAAGATAGAGAACGCATCTTTTCAACATCCCTGTACTCAACTTACTTAATTCAAGACGGCAAACACATCTCTTCTACATCTTGGACTCATCTTCAACGGATATGAGTTTGGACGGCGAACACACCTCTTCAACGTCCCAGACTCAACTTTGACGGACTTAACTTTGAACAGCGAACACACATCTTCAATGTCCCAGACTCAACTCTCTTACTTGACATAGCGTCAAAGCAACGTCGGTTCATCGTCATCTTGAACTTTAGCAAGGAGTGCTTTTTTCTCCTCCTTCGGTTTGCGGCACTCTAAAGCAAAATGTCCATAATCATTACAATTATAGCATTTTATTTTTGCCTTGTTGAATTTTTTATTCTTACGGTCGTTAACCATTGCCTTTCGAGCCACCGAACGAGCCCTTATCGTCACGCCTTGACGATCCGGCCTCCCACTCAGCGCTTGTCAGGAGTAGGTGTTCTTCTTCGCCGCTGTCGGATCCCCTAATCCGTTCCTCATGTGCCTTCAAGCGACCGATCAACTCCTCGATCGTCATCACCTTGAGGGCGCCGAACTGCTCAATGGTGGAGACGATTTGGAGGAACCTGCCAGGGACAGCACGAAGGAATTTTTTTACCACATAGCTTTCCTCCATCTTGTCGCTAAGAGCTTTGATTTTGTTGACGATCGTTGTCAACCGGATGGCAAAGTCTTCAACTGACTTCGTCTCTGTCATGCGCAACCCCTCAAACTCAGCTTTAAGGGTCTATACCTTTGCCTCCTTAACACAATCAACGCCAAGATGCATCGTCTTTAACGTCTCCTACACAGCTTCAGTCGTCTCCTTTTCAGCCAGTAGGAAGAGCGTTTCTTCTGACATACCTTCGTAGATGGCCGTCAATGCCATATGATCCTTGTGCACATCGACGTTGCCGTCCACGATCACTTCCCACAGTCCTTGAGCCCTCATGTACACATTCATCTTGATTGCATATGCTGCATAATTGCTCTTTGTGAGCATCGGATAATGCAGCGAGATAGCGGAACTCTCCTTCGCCATCGCACTTGACGCCGCTCTGCCACAGGTGTTACCACTTCCCAGAGATTTCGACATCTTCTTGGGCAACGGATCAAAAACTCAGGAACTCAAGCTCTGATACCAATTGTTGGAACAGGAGACCAGAAACTTTGGACAATTTTTCTCTTGTATTTCTTCTTGGTTTGCTTGCTTTTTGCTTCGCTTACAAAACTTAGAACTACCCCTGTATTTATATCCAAACTATAGGCCTAATAAACAAAATATGATTCTACTTCCTTGTCCTACTTGAACTATTCATCATAATCAACTATAACTAAAACTTCCAAGACTAGACTCTACTCTGTTTATAAGATTAACTCTAACAAGCTCAGGGTAACATCAACATCATAATATATACAAAAATGCTATTCTACGGTATACCGTTGCAACGGTATACCATTGAAACTCATGAAACTCGTAAAATTTTTACACTGAAACTCATGAAACTTAGAACTAAAAATAATAAAACATGAAACTCGTGAAACTAAACACTGGAACTCATGAAATCAGATAAAACTCATCACTGAAACTAATAAAACTCAAGTATACCGTTGGCTAGTTCTGCTCTAATATATAACTCCCTACGGTTGTTACATTTATTTCAAAGCATTCTTATTTCTTATGTAGGGGCGTTGATCTATGGAGTCTTTTCATTAATTACCGTGTACGATCCGATGTTACGCGAAAACGATTACAGGAGTCGACTGACTGCAGGAACTTGCTACGAAAAAGACAGGAACTTCCGCGCCGTGTCCGACCAGAGGTGTGATAGTGCAAAGCAACCCCCGGTTCCTTCGAATCGGTCTCGCAAAAGAAACTGATGATACCGGTACAGGTCCAAGTTATCAGGGCATACTAGTTACGCGGTGTTCTTACCGGCCGGCCGTGGTCAACACGAGCCTCCCTGTTCCAGCGCCGTCGTGGCTACAGGATACGCGCGACACTCTTGACGAAACAGCCTAGATAACCATAACTTGGGGTCGCATGCTGTCGTCTTCGATGGCAGCGTATTAAAAGTTCATGCTTCAATTATAGATTTTCCATGATTCTGAGAACTTTCCTTTGTAAAAAGATCAGGCAAGGTCCTCGGCAGCCTTCCCCCTTGTTCCTCGTGGAAAATGACTAAAGCCCTAAAGAACTACAGAGCACCACACACTAATCTGTCTCCGTGTGAATTGAAAAAAGATCAGGTCAAGGTCAAGTTAATTACGTGCTCTCGGGAGCTTGCACATATTTCCACTTGATCACAAAACGTACGTGATCAGATGTAGACAGCACTCGTCGATGGTGCATATTACTCCCTCCGTTTCTTTTTATAAGGCGTATTTGGTTTCGTTAGGACAAGACTTTGACCAACGATTACTTCATTAATATATCATTTATGCAATACAAAATCATAATTATATATAAGTACTTTTGAATACAAATCTGCTAATATCAATTTTGTGTCATAAAAGTTATATGCTAATAGAGTAATTGTTGGTCAAAGCCTTGTCCTAACGAAACCAAATACGCCTTATAAAAAGAAACGGAGGGAGTAGCATTAATTAGAATCGTACTTTTCAAAGCATGTTATGAGCCCAGTACCCAGACGAATCGGATTCTATTCCCTTCCGTCCAAAACGGTGTCATCTTTTTTATACATATGGATAAAGATTGTTGAGCTTTGACAACTGATATACATATTTATTAAGTATACAGGTTGGTTAGGAAAATATTACACGGGCATATCAGTTATCGAAAGCAATCGTCTAAAAAAAATTGTCCAAAGTATTTTTATGTGATAATTCCATTGCATAACCACAAAAGTTAACGGTGTTCAGCTGAAAAACAACGCTTTTATTTGGGGAGAGTAAAGGTTAATTAGCACTGTGAGTGCTGAACTGTTGATGAAGGGCGGTCTCATTCGAGTTCCTTTATTAGGTGCGAGCGTACGCGCCAACAACGACCATGGTGGGCGTCACATCTAGCTCTTGATCGATCGATCGAGATGGTCAAGTGTAGCAGCGTAAATAAGCGACTAAGGACTGCTTTAATTTGCCTTTGTGGAGATGAGACCGCGGCAGCCACCATGGTCGTCGTATGCACGTCGTTCTTTGGTTTGGGACGCTGGCTATATTTTTTTTAAAAAAAAAGTTGTACAAATATTAAATATTAAAGTATAAATAAAGAAAATCACTTAATCTCCACGGCCACATATATGGTAGACGGCCAAACAATGCGGTCGACCATAAATAGCTTAAGGTCGATAGCCAAATGAAGAGCCCTCCACCCTAAATGTGGAAAAAAAGGCGCCATCAATCCCGGCCCCTGCTGAAAATTAGGGTGGACGGGCCAACCATACACCGTCCACCATAGTCTAGGGTTGACAGCCCACCTGGCCGTCCACCATACGGGAGAAATTAGGGTCAACGGCCTGATCGAATGTCGTCCACCATACGGGCATAATTAGGGTGGACGACTTACGTGGCCGTCGACCCTAAGCCTTACCAAGTTGACAGAACGCCCTCATTCCCGATCTAGTCCCCCATTTGCTCAGCCGCCCACATCGATCTCGTCCGGTTTGAGCCGCCGCCGGATCTCTTCCGTCCACCGCCGCGTTGCCCTTCCTCCGCCACCACTTCTGGTCGGTCGCCCAGCCCCCCCTCCACGCGCCGGTGGCTCAGCCGCCGCCTCTCGTCGATGCCGTCGCCGCGCCCTCCGCCCGCCGGTGATGTCGCCGCCCCCACTAGTTCTCGGTGCTATCGCCGCCCCCACCGTGTGCCATTCCCGGCAGTCGCGTCGCCGTGTGCAGCCTCCCGGGCCTGGCGCCCTTGATGTCCCCACCGCCGGCCGTGGTGCCCCGACTGCCTTCATCTACCTCACTGACTTCCCAATCCAGCGAGGGTCGACGGCTTTAGAAAACTAAAAGGTAACAGTTCTCGTTAGTTTGGACTAGTGTCGACGGCTTTAGAAACCGTCGAAGAACAGCAAGAAATATATGTGTGTGTGTATGATGTGTTAATCGGCAGTATGCAAGGATTTGTTAGCATGCATCTTCCAATTTGCTATATATGTGTATGAAGCTACATGTTTGCTCCTTCACTACACACTATCGACTTTTCATATATGGAACATGAATATGCACACTTTTATGTACCCTGATTAGATGAGAAACATTGCATCGATCCTATGGATTAATGAGCTTGGTGTTCGCGCTAAAAACGTGAAGGAGGGTTTTCGGCCTCGAACACACAAGACAAACGCCGGGTTTGCGGAGCGTGCCAGTCAATTTGACCTGAAATTGACAAGGTAAAGTTTGTAATTTGATCAAAGCCGATAAACAAGGATCTATCGGCTTTTCGCTAGTCGGCAAGAACCGATTAGGAGATAACTAGATCAACTGATTACAATTGATCCGGATACAAGGTAAAATCGGCTTCGGGAAGGCGATGCGCAACAAAACGAAGCAGACCAAACCTGGGTGAAATCGGCAAAAATCAACAATCGGCGATGCGCAACTATGTTGATTCCGTCGACTTGCAGAGAGATCTATGAAGCTAAAACAATGTAAAAGAAAAGCTTGTAAAAAGTAGATGTGTGTGTTGGATTGATTGTTTCGCCGCTTGTCGTCTCCTCCTTTTTATAATACGTCTGGCCGATCCGAGTTGTATATGGATACGGCGTCCATCCATATCGGCCTCTGATCTGATTCCCTTTCCTTGTTAGAGACGGATTCCCCTTCCGATCTGTTTCACCGATTTCTTTCCATACGAACGCTCCTATCCATCTTAGACCGATTTTCCCATAAATACCAAATTTTGGTGCAAACACTTGGATAGATGAAAACCCTCCTTTCTTTAACGATTGTACCTAGGGTATTAGTATTAGAGTATTAACCCTCCTTTCTTTACTAGCACGCCAATACTCGATGTGTTAATAAACTTGGTGTTAATTGTTAATTTGCTATATATGTTTATGATGTGCTAAAAGACTTGGTGCTAGTTGTTAATTTGCTATATATGTGCATGATGTATTAATAGACATATTGAAGCATTTTTGTTGTTTTATAGATGAAAACCCTCCTTTCTTTAACGATTGTACCTAGGGTATTAGTATTAGAGTATTAACCCTCCTTTCTTTACCAGCGCACCACCCTCGATGTGTTAATGGACTTGATGCTAATTGTTAATTTGCTATATATGTGTATGATGTGTTAAAAGACTTAGTGCTAGTTGTTAATTTGTTATATATGTGTATGATGTGTTAATGGACATATTGAAGCATTTTGTTGTTTTTTAGTTTAAAGTATTGAATTTAGCAAATCAGTGAAGTACATCCTGAACTGAGCTAGTCATACAATGAGGAGTATTGGGGCAACCATGTATCTTAGTGGGACTAGCGGTAAAGCACAAGGTCACTCTGTTCTGTGGAAAGATATTTTACAATCAAGAAAAAAGATTGCTTGGTATGCCTTCGGTTTTTCCTCCACCTAGCTAGAATGACTGAGGTGATGTGTTATCTATCTTTATCTCTTGTTTCATGAGGATTTGTGGACATGTAATATACGTTGAACCTTTGTTGGAAACATCTATATCAAACTTTTGTTAAATGTAAACTATATGTTGATTTGTGGATATGATTTTGTGAATGTGTATGAATGTGAATTGTGACGAGTTTGTAATTTGTGAATGTGTGGATATGAATTGTGAATGAATTGTAATTGTAATTGGATATGAATTGTGAATGAATGAATGAATGAATTGTAATTGTGCATGTATGTTGTTGCCTGTTGGCTGATGCCACTGCCATTTGGGCGAGTGCTTTTTTTTTACTACTGATTGATTAGGGTGGACGGCCATGTGGCCGTCCACCCTAATGTCTCGTCCCTAGGGTAGACAACCAGATGCAAAGTGTTGTCGACCTTAGCAGGTTAGGGTGGACGGCCACGTGGAAATAGCTGTCGACCCTAAGTCTGGGAGCGCGGCCCACACTAGATTAGGGTGGACGACCACGTGAAAAAGGCTATCCACCCTAATATAGGGTGGACAGCTACCTACTGCCGTCGAGCTTATTTTTATTATGGTGGATAGCCTATATTTGGCTATCGACCCTAATAGGGTGGACGACTAGGTTGTCGAATTTAATACGATGGTCGACCACTTAGTTTCGGCGGCTTAAGGTGGATGGCCAGCTATCGACTATAATTATGGTGGACGGCTTTGCCTCTAGGGTGGACGGTTTAGGCCGTGGAGATTAAGTGATTTTCCTGTAGTGAAAAGGTAGATAGTGATTACTTAGCTCTTTGATGGCTTTAAAATTTATGTAATTTATATTAAGAGAGAAAGCATATAAGCACTGCTCGCTAAGCTTTAGGCCTCGTTTGGTACGGTTCCAGATTCTAGTAGAAACGGAAACTATTCCAAATTCTTGGTAGAAACATTTCAGCTAGAATCAGAATCACTTTCTGCAAACCGTTTGGTATTGTTCCAGATTCTAGTAGAAACTAGTAGAAACGGGGTTGAGGGTGATTCAGCTACGGCGTGGAAAAAGAAGAAACGTTCCGAGGGAAATCGTTCCGATGGGTTTCTCCCAGATTCTAATAGAAACACCTCGGTTCCAAGTTGCCAAACGGGGCCTTACTCTCCCCCAAATAAAAGAACTTGTTTTTCAGCTTAGCACTGTTAACTTTTGTGGTTATGAAACGAAATTATCATATAAAAAAATTACTTTGACAACATTTTTTTTTAGGCGAGTATCTTCGATAACTGATATGCCTGTCAGTGGCGAAGCCACCGGGGGTGCCGGGGTGGGCCTGGCACCCCCAACCGAATTGGGCCAAGACCCCCCCCCAAGGCCCAGCATCCAGATGCCCAGATCTCATATACCAAATCTCGAAATAAGAATGATAACACCACCGCATTTCACCATTATAAATTTGATGTGTTTAATGTTGCAATTGATCAACAATTGAATAAATTAGAAGATCGATTTGGTGGCCAAACGACAGACCTTTTAGCACTTTGTGTCTCCTTGAATCCAAGACTTGACTCATTTGATATAGAAAAGGTATGCACTCTAGTGGAGAAGTACTATCCTGCAGATTTCTCAAATCAAGAAAGAATGCAATTAGAGTGCCAATTGCCGCATTTTCATCTTGATGTTTGCAACCATCCAGAACTAAAAAATTTATCATCTCTGGCTGATTTAACAAGTGGATTAGTTAAGCTGGGTAAAGATTCTTCTTATCCGATGGTGGATAGGTTGTTGAGATTACTCTTGACTCTCCCTGTGTCAACTGCGACCACCGAGAGAGCCTTTTTAGCTATGAAAATTATAAGACACGTCTTCGAAACAAAATGGGAGATGCCTATTTGCGGGATTATTTGGTCATTTACATTGAAAGGGACTTAGCAGCAATGATTAGTTCTGATGATATTATTAAGGCCTATGATCTAGCTAATACTCGTAGAGCTAAATTTAACTTAATTGAGATGTAATTTTATTTGGTTTGGCAAAATAGATGCTATTTTATTTTGCTATTTATGTAATGGAGATTATATATATACGCATCATGGTTAGTGGTATTGCCTATTTTATCTTGTGTCTTCGCTGGCTTGCCACCCCTAACCTTAAATCCTGGCTTCGCCCCTGATGCCTGTGTAACTTTTTCCGAACCAATCTGGATACCTAATAAATACAGTTGTCAAAGCTCAACAATCTTGATCGACATGTATAAAAAGACGACATTGTTTTGGATGGACGGTAATAGAGTTGGATTCGTCTGGGTCGTGGGCTCATAACATCCTTTGGTGTGACATCCTCAAATTAGTAGAAATGATATTAAATATCTAAAGTAAGGATTGTGGTTATAATTTTGGATTTTAATCTTTTTGTGGGTTCATTGAAGCATGCATTACCTTGTCCTTCTTTTAATTGTCCCAGAAGGTAGAATCTTCACTCCAAAAGCTCAAAATAGGAATGTTAAATTTAATGAAACTACTACTAGGTCTCAAATTCCTTATGTGTCATCTCTGAGAGCTTTCATTAAGTTTAGAACTGATTTACTAACTTTAGAAGATCAAAAACAGTAATTGGAATTTTAGACCTAGAGCAATGTTAGAATTTTATAAAAATAAATAAATATGTTCTTGGTATGAAATTTTTACCCTAGATTGGAAATTACCATAATAAAATACAGTAAAAATCCCAAAATTATTTGACTTGTTTTGCAACCTCAGAAAAATCATTTTCGAAAAAGTGCTTTTCCTGACAGCAGCGATGTCAGATTTTTATAAAAATAATGACTTGTTATTTTTGCCTAAACTTTTTATGGTAGACCCCATCCGTTGTCAGGATCCCTAAAAAAAATTCCAAAAAATTCCTAACAAGTTTTAATAGTTTTGTTAATTCGATTTTGGGTTTGCTGTCCAAAATTTGAAATCAAATAGCTCTCCCTCCCCCCCCCCCCTTTCACTGCCACGTGGGTCCACCCCAGTGACGAGCCCCACCTGGTAGCCCGTCTGGCCAACCCTCAACTCACCTCGCTCTCTGCCATGTGGCCCCGGGTCCCACCAGTCAGCCCCCCTTCTCCCTTCCTTCTCCTCTCTTCTCTCTCTCGCGTGCGCGCGAAGCTCTGCAGATCGCCGCCGTGACCGCCAATCCTCCTCGCTGCAGCGACGACTACCCCAAATCATGACCGTGGCAGCTCCTTCCATTGGCTACTCTCTGTTGCAGTGACCGACTCCTCCCCCTTTGTCTCTCTGCCATGGCCCCGACCACTCCTCTCCTTCCGCCGCTGCAGCGAACCAGTGTCACCCTGGAAATCGAGCTTGAGCAATCAAATCACCTTGTATCTGCGTCGCTGAACCCTTCTCACCCCACTCGAACTCACGTGCACGTGAAGTTCGTCTAAAAGCCTGTTGCCAGTGTCCTTTCTTGTTGTCGCCGAACCACCACCTTCGAGCTCCCCAATCGACCGCTGAACCACCCTCCCTCCTTGCCTATTAAACCCGCACTTGACTCTCCGGGATCGTTACAAGCTCTCTCGGCTTGAGCTTGTACCATTGGCGCCATTAAGGAGCTCCGAACCGAGGTAAACTGAAAAGGGGAAGTTGGTCATTGCCCTTCTCCCTTGCTTTGCTCCTCAATTCTGTTGACCTAGAGCACCGCCCTAACCCCCTTGACCTATTCTACACCTTGGATTGCAGAATTGACCACCGGAGCTCCACCCCGACAGCGCCTTTCTTCTCCAAGTCCGGCGCACGGTGAGTCAGTGACAGCTCGCCTCGTCCCTTCTTCCTCACGGTGAGCTCCCGAATCCGAGTCCACTCACCTCACTGATGCTCATCCACCATCCCCCTGAGCTTCGATGCCCGTGTAGCGCCACCACGGCCAAGCGCAATAGCCACCGCCGCCCCTCACCACTGAGAGCCCTCCTCCGGTAGCTCCCTAGCCAAACCAAGCTATGCCCTAGGATCCCCTCACTGCGCTCATGCTCACCAAGCCCTCGCCTGATCGCCTCTGGCCTCTGCTCGCCGCCGCCTCCACCGCTCTCCTGCTCTGGGTCACTATGCAGTGGGGCCTCCTTGTCAGTCTCGCATCTTGCCCAGCCCAGCCAGCCCACTGACAGTGGGGTCCCCTGTCAGCCGCACGCGCGCGTAAGGCAGGTTGAACCGAGCTGAAGTACGCTTTCGCTTTAGGAAAGCGTATTTATCCTTTTTCTTGTATTTATTAGACCCGAGCCAATTGAAATATTTATAACTTTCGAAATATAAATCCAAATTAGGTCAAACCAGTTTCTAAAATTTTGTTAAATCATGTAGTTTCTGAATATAGAAAAACATTTTAAATTTGTTCACTGAAAAGTGTTTGAATTTCAAATTTGAACCCTAGGTCGATTATGTGCTTAATGCAAAAATTGTGCAAATGATCTCCAAATTTGATGAAACCAATTTTAGTGTGTTCCTAATGTCATTATGATTCCAATTATGCAAAAATATTTAACTTTGGACTTAGTTTGTACAAATTCCATGAATAGACTCATTTCAATGTATTCAAATTTAAATTGCTTTTATCTAGTGCAAATGAACTTCAAATTTAGTACAATTAGTCTCTATATTTTCATAGAATGATACTCTCTCCATTTGTACAAAGCATTTAGGTATGGATTTGCTCAATCACAAATTAGGATAGTGTCATTTCATGTTTAGTCTAAAAACTAGATGTCCATGCTTGATTCATGTTAGTAAGTATCATATGATTTTGAAATCCAGTACCAATACTATTGAAATAATATAATTATAGGCTCTCTTTTCGTATTTTAGTTAACTACACGAGTATGACTACTAGTTCATTTAGAGTTTCATCGATCGTACCATCTTTAACCTTGACATAGTTCCATAAATCCAAACAATATTAGTTTCTTGAATTTGAGAATAAATATAGTTATATGTACGATGTTGGCCTATTGAATTCGTAGAGTGAGATCGTAACTTTCGTAAACCGTGATTTTGGTGCTTTACGGTAATAGTTGAACCTAACCCTAACCCTCGCCAAGACGCACACACAATCACTTGTTGTCATGAATGATTTTATTTGTGATCATATTTGACTTCTTTTTACCACATGTATGTTTGCTTTTCTTCTATTATTGAATTTGGTTATTTGCTTTGCTTCTTAATGAACGGCGCGTAGACCCCGACGTTTCGGATACTATCACCGATGACCCCTACTTCATGCAGGAAGTCACTGAGCAAGGCAAGCACCCTCCTTTGACCATGTTGATCCAACTATTTTAATTATTTTACCTTGTTTTATCAAATCTATTATGCATGCGCTATGTTTAGTAAACTTTGCTATATTGTGGGATTTGGTAGAAATATACCTATTTCATGGGATTTCCTTAATAATTGTTGACATGAGAACATTTGGAACCCTAGATTATGGATAGACATACAATAATGTCAGTTGGGTATATACGAACCTTAATTGCACATGTTTAGTATGCTTTAGAGATGGGATCACGAACGAATGGCTATATTGTTCGTGATATTTACTGAAAATTTGATATGGTTGGGAAGAGACATGTTGTCATGTAGTTTGAAAGGGTTGGATATGAAAGTAAAGGATACCGATATGTTGGTAAAAATGAAAATAAAACTATGATTTGACACGGGCAAATTATGGCAATATGTCGTGGGGGCTCCGGTCTTTGTAACAGTAACTTGGGTACTCATTGCTGCGTTGAACAGGAATTAACGCAACCCGTCAGTAATCCGATTACTAGTCACAAACCGTACCCGAATTGAGGCCAATTGGTCGGTAATACTTGAGGCAAGTGTATGCGCCAGCCGATTGATCCCAACTCGAGCTTCCCGCAACCGTGTGAATAGTACTGGTTCCCTGGATCAGTAGTCCAGTACCCACACGTTGTCATACAAGACGGTTCATCTCCACACAAAAGCAAATATCTTACATTCGAAAGGTAAAGTTAATACACCAATCCATAATTACAAGTATGGACTTGCAGTCGAAACAAGTCCAAAAGAACCGATGAACATCAGCGGAAGTCCAAAGAAAACGCGCAGTGTGCCTTCCACCCGCAGGCAACTGGCTGGAAGGAACCCAGCTAACCCTCAGCGGAATCGTTAGAGTCGTCAATGTATTGCGACTCATCCGGCACATCTTCGTTCTTACCTGCTCCATCTTCCTCTGACCAAAATCCGTTTGAGCAAACGGTGAGTACACGTATGTACTCGCAAGACTTTAGTGTATGCAATTTGTATATACAGAAATGCAGGTTATGACAAGGACAATTAGGTTTCTACACTAACTTTTTGAGAACAAAGCAAATTTTGTTTGCAATAGGATAATAGATTCAACGTCAGCGATTGTAAAAGAGATTGCTGGAAACATTTCAAAGCAAGTAACAATATTCAACCTTTTAACCGAAACCAACACACGTCCAAACCTTTTCCCACCTCAAACCATACCATACCATACCCTACTCCCGAAACCACAACCAGGAACCATTCACCATACCCAACCATTCCAAATAACCAGACACACCACATCGAACCAATCTAAACCCGACCCTTTTTCCAAAATGAAACCAGAACCAACACCAGAAATTCTATACTTGATAGTACTTCCCAAGCTGCTCGTGACCGTGAGCACGACTAATCGATTAGTTTAGTTGTCTCTGCAGAGTTTGTACACTTTACCCACATGACACATTCTAGCAATCATGTAAACCATGCCACGCGATACTCAACGTACCCGTTTTGCTAGAGTGTGATAGAACCTTTCGATAGGTTAGGATTTAAACCTTGCACCAGCCCGGTAACGTGCATACCTAGCTACGGTCCCAAGAGGATGTCCACTAGTGGTCCCTACGGGCGCCCACTAGCTTTACTGGTCCATACCTCCCCGTAGTAGGCATTACTGTTGTATTGGGCAAACTCCCCCTCGATGCCTCGACGAGGGAGTCCCTAGAACACACCGACACGGCAGGTGTGTCCAACTCTCCCGCCACCTAATGATGCAAGACCTAAGCCCCTTCCAATGTACCAGGCCAATGCCATCCCATACTGGCACATGTGGTTGCACTGTTTGACCCAGTAATAGCATCAAGTTCAGTCCTTAAGATGACACAGGCGAGATCTTCCAAACCACTTGCTATGGCAATAGAGGATGTCCACTAGTGGTCCCTACGGGTCCCCACTAGCTTTACTGGCCACCTCCCCGTAGCAAGGAACCAACCAAGAACCAAGCCCCAGGCTTGCCCTCCAATCCAAAACCAACCCAACCAACCAGTTCAGCCAACCGGACAAAACCAAACCCAATTCCGAACCACCAAACTCCGCACATCTCGCCCCGTCTAAACACTCCTTTTCCATTTTCCAACCACACCAATCCAACCCTTTCCCAAACCAATATAAACAAGATCCAAATTTCCAAAGCCGTTAATCAACATTCTAATCAGAAACCCAATCCAAACCGAACCGATAAATTCCAAGAAGACTGCAGTTGATTGTGTCGTAGCAACATACAGTACAAACTACAGCATGACTAAGCACATGCAGATACTTCTCGTTAATACCCAACTGACATTTATTATCATGTCTAGGTTTTCAGCCTATGGTTCAACAAGGTTTACGATTCAATTAAGATTAAAGAAATCCACCCATTTGGGTCTAACTACTAAGTTTTCCCACATCTAGCACTTTTATTGAACATATATGCATGCATAATAGTTTTCACAATTCAAAATAGAATTTACAATTATAGGATCAAAATGGTCAAAGGAGGTGCTTGCCTGTTTGCTCTTCGGAGAAATCGGTCTCCGGGACGTAGTCAGGGTCGTCGGCGATGTTTGACGCGTCTACGTCTACACGAAAAGAAACGAGACCAAATCATTGCTTAAGATAGGCAACAAAGCGATTAAACATCAATAAGAATCAAGAATGAAGAACCAAAACCCAGCTCGGAAGAAAATTCTAGAATTTTACACGCAGGCCTAGCGATCGCAGCGTTATAAGGGCGGTAGTGCGCTCTGGCCTCGAGGTCGGGCAAGACTCTTGTGAGGGCGGTAGTGCCGCTTTGAGGCCGGCAGTACCGTCCAGCGAGCTCGGTAGTGCCGCTGGCCGGGAACCGAAGTGGGGTGCTCTCTGGAAAATAACTACCGGCGAATAAACCCCGGTAGTACCGACCCCTCCGGCAGTACCGCTCCAATGCCTACGGTAGTGCCAGTCTCCTCGAGAACAATTGTCCAAAAAGTGAGATTTCGAGCGGTTGAACTCGGAACTTCAATGTACATGCATGGATAGGTTCATGGGAACCCATGGGACCTATTCATGCAGGTTTCGTCAAGTTTCGAATTCATTTGCTCAGAATCTCGCTTTTTGACGTTTTGATTCCCGATATTGGCGCGAAGACAGATTTCGACTCAAAAGGTGTCAAAATTCGAGTTTCTTCGCGACAATGGGTTCACTACGGCAATAGGGACTTATACGCGTTAGACTTATGAGCTTTGGGACTTCGGAATACGAAATCGCTCCGAATGCCCAAAGTGCAACTTTCGCAAATCTACCTGAGTAGCGAATTTGCGACCCGCGCATTAGTTCCAATAATGCACTAAGACTCTATACGATCGAAATATCGACTAGGACCAGCGAAGCACGATGATCGAAACTCTAAGACTCGAAAACCCGGGTTTACTCCCGAATTCGATTCTTGACTTGAATCGAGTTCAAACTCAATTCTTCCGCAAGAGTCAACCTTCGAGGCCTGGAGAACTTATTCGCGAGTCATTTCCTGACTTCCCGGAGTTAGGGTTTCAAAAGAAAAGATTTTGAAAATTGGAGAAATGACGTTCCGCGGCGAATGAGTCCAACGAAACGTAGATCAGGGTTTTCGAAACTACTCGATCACGCGAAAAGATTCTTTTAACCTTAACCTAGGTCTAAGCGCCCGAGAAACGACGTTACATCACAATAACTAGGGTTCCTAGGGTTCAACTAACAAGGAAAGAAGGGATACATGTTAAGGGAAAGCTAGGGTTTGCATCTACACCTAGGGTTTAAGCCCAACTCAAAACCCTACCTCTGGTGAAGCTCCTTGACTGCTTGGAGACGCTCCACCACCCTTGCTCCTGCTCCTTCTTGGTCTCCTCGAGCTTCACTCCGGCCGGCTCGTGCGAGAGGGAGTGGAAGCTTCAAAGGGAAGGAAGGAGAGGAGAGGAAGAGCAAGAGAGAGAGGGGAAGGGAAGAAATGAGGGAGGAGAGGGAGGAGAGGGCTCCCCCTGGCTCTTAAGAGCTAAGGACGTGCACGCAAACCGAGGCAAAGAGATAAACACGAGAATAGGAGCAAAACCGTTCGTTATACCGTGGCAGCATCGCCGAAGAGGCCAATCTTGCCGCTGGCTGAGTACCGCGGACATGATCACAGATCGCTGCCCGGCAGCTAAAAACTCAAAAAATCTACGGTTTTCACGACGGCTCTAGTTCAAACATCTAGAGGACCTTTAAAATAGGTTCAGAGGATCCTAATGAAAGTTTAAAGACTTAGGTTCAGGTTCTATACTACACTCTTCCGGATTCCACCCAAAACAGATCCGAGAGCTCCGTTCGGGGAAACGTGCAAACGAAACAATAAAACAGAGTTCGAAGACCCATAATAAGATTCGAAAACTGTACAGAGCACTAATCCACGCTTAGTTAGCCTAATTAAGCTTAATTAAAAAACGCGGATGTTACACAATAGCCGGGTGTGCAAGCTTTAACTTGTACGTAGTGTAGGGGGAGTCTTCGCCCGGGTCGGATTAAAGACCGAACTTAGTGTTGTATAATCCAAGAATTATCGTACAACCACAAGTGCTATTACAGGGTAGCCTTAACCTATTAAATTATTTAAAACTGGCTTTGCACTTTGGAAGGCTGAAGTAGCACAAGCAGTAAGCCCCGTCGAGTTTGCTTGTAAGGGGCTGCCACATGAGTCTTCTGGGTAAATGCATACCGGTGCAACGGTGTACGCCTGGCTGTAGGGAGAAACGGTTGTTGTTTCATTCAGATTAAACGATTGTTATGTTTCATGTGATTGTTGTTTCTACCATAGCAAGGGTTTTTCGTCACCGGGCTAATACAAAGCTAGGTTTGAATAATGTAACGGTTATGTATGATCTCTCTGCAGCACACCAAAGGAAGTGTGTTCATTTTGCAATGCACAAAGAGTCGATCATTCCTTGTGGGTAATGTTGTACACCTCTGCAGAGTTAATCTTTTCGAAAAGCTATTCCCACAGTTATGGGAGTCTTGGTGCACTGACACTAGTTAGAGTTTTGGTACTTTCATAAAATGGATTGGGATTGGAAATGGTTGTTGGGAAAATCTTTAATTCAGTTTTGTTACCAATGGTGTGGAAATGGACGATGTTCTACTCACGATCTGGAGGATTGTGGGTTGTTACTTTTATTCATACTTGTTATTTACATATCTGTCAATTGCTTTTACAAATCACGCTTGCAATCTACTATTTAGTATTTACAATTCAATTTCCGCTTTATGCAAAAGAACTTAGTAGCTTTCTCCATGATATAGCCGGCATATATTATACAATTATGATACACTACAATCTTGCGAGTACATACGTGTACTCAACCTTGCTATTGTTGATATTCAGAGATCGAAGAGAACGAGTCTCCCGACCTTGACGCAGATTACGAGGACTTGGCTAACGAATCTTACTAAGGTTTACCCTTGTCAGTTGCCTGTGGTATTTTGGGTAGAAGACATATTGTTGAGCAATGTATCTTCCACTGCAAACTTTTAAATTCGGCCAATAGGCCATGTTGTAAGACTCTATTTCTATTAATGTATCATGAACTTGTATGGATGTGATGACAATGTTCTATATGTGTGTACTTGCCACTGATCATAGGATTAGTACTGTATGCACATAGAAATCCCTCTTGGTATTCCACACTATTAAAGGGAGGGTTCCGACATTTGGGTCGTTGGCGGTTGCCCGTACATGGCCGAGATTTTTGCTGCCCTCGTTAATAGAAGCTAGCCATAAACTGATCTGGTGCACGCCTCGACCTGAAGTAAACATTGCAGAGAGTTCTCAGGTCGCTAGCGCGGTGACGAGCAAAACTGCAATGGGCGACGGTGCGACAGCTCCATGCCGAACCCCCCTGGCCCTGGCTGTCCTGCTCTCTCCAGCTTCTAGTGTTATCGTTCATCCTGAGTACGCGTCACAGGTGCCAATAGATTTTATGCTGGCTCTCGAGAACATTAACTGCACTAATTAGATCTTATGTACGCAAATTTTTCTCTTCAATGGATCGCGCCTTCTTCCCCGAGTAGCAATCCCCGACTCGTGCCAACCGTTTGGATGAACCTGGGAGGATCGGAGCACGTCACATCTATAGCTCTTGATCGGTCGAGATGGTCAAGTGTGGCAGCGTAAATCAGCCACTGAGCACTGCTTTAATTTGCTTTTGGACGAGATGAGACCGCGACAGCCACTCGGTAGTTAAGGAACTTGCAATAGAGATAAATATTACGTGTGCCAACGTAAATCAGCCACTTAACACTGCTTTAATTTCCCTTTGGAGGAGATGAGACCACGACAGCCACCATCGTCGTCGTTGAAGCATAGGCTCACAGTGTTAACCTTTGATGCACATACCGAAGTTCTTCCTGTTTTTTTTTTTTTCCTTTAGAAAGAATGAAAGATCCTCTGATTTACGTTGGCGTTAACGAGTCGGCCAGGAACGGGTCGCTTGCTTGGGCCTCGGCCACCTTTAGGCCCTCTGGGTCTTTGTCGGCCCTTTATGTTCTCATACTAATTGATAGTGCAGAGGCTCCTGGGCCTTCTGCAGCCCACAAGCCCCTTCCCAGTAGCCCTCAGTGCCGACCAAAGATGCTCCGGTGACCCTGCCTGCGCGACCTCCGGCAGCTGCTCACCGTCGCGTTCCGCACTTGGAGGTCATCCGGTCGACGCAGTGTGGAAGGGGCGGTGCGGCCTGCCTCGAGACTTCCTCCCTACTGCATCCGGCTAGAGGGAGCCTCCTCCCAGCGCGGGCACACCTGCTGGCTTTCCAAAAAGGAAGCAGGGGCAAGTCGCACCAATACAACCTAAAAATATGATCATAACATTAGAGGGCCATAAAAAAAATCCTTATCTGCAAGTAAGAGGGCAATTTTTGGCATATAAGTTTACATATTTGCTGATAACATTTCCAAATTGTTTTAAGTATGCTACTTAGGCTATCATGAATATGTTCAAAGCAAAGCAATACAGCAATAGTCCACATAAAATTAAAGTATTAGGAAGCAGAATTATGGGGTGGTTAATGGACGTGATGTCAATTTTGTATTGCAGGTAGAAAGAAGCTATTCATAAGTCACAACTTCCCAGTAAATTGGAGCATGAACACAGATTCTCTCTACTATCTTAAGGATCTCGGTCATTATCATTTACACACAAGTTTGCATGCATTGGGATTGCAGAGTTGTTACATGCTGAGAATACTGAACAGGACAATTAGTTTCACTGCTCTCATATTATACTGTACTACCAAAATAAAAATTTATCAGAACATTACCACATTACTTCCATATTGTTTTAACTTGATGGTGATTTTTATGCTACACATGCAGTTGTGCATTCAATAGGATTGTCCCCATGGCAAGTATATACAGAGATATTGCTCTTTTCTCTATAAGACCTAAATGTAACCCAGAACACCACCAGCAAACAGTATTAACAAATAGAAGCAAGAAGGGTTACAAATTAAAAGGAAGATTATTCTCATTAGTCATAACTGAGATCAAATTTCTCTCTAAAGCAAGCACCCACTCCTAGTACACTATATACTAAGAACATATTAAGTCACCAATAAAATATGATAAATCTAACGGCAGTAAAGCAAAGATATTAACTAGGAAGCTAGGTACAGTTTCACGTTTATTTATTTTTATGTATATCCTATCATGCAACCAAATAGCACCTTTTATCTTTCCTTCTGTAAATCAAGGAATCACAGGTCAGAAAGTAGCATATAGCTCTTTGGATCATCAAAACAACCACAGAAGCCTGAAGACCATTTGTGTTGGATCCCGGCTTAATTTATGGCGTGCAGCAAGGTTCTCCTCCACAGGAACACGATCTTCTTCAGTATCTAGGCCATATAATGGAATATATTGAGGCGCAACATAGCGTCCTTTTCCAGCCATCTCTGACAAAAAAAGGCACTTGCTTCACTAAAAGAAGATAACACATACGAGATAAAGCAGTGGAAAGACTAAGTTTACGTTGTGTGGGGCCGCACCTATAGCCGCAGAGCAAAGGCAGGTTAGAGATATGATTGGATTTGATTTGGATTAAGAATCCTTTCTAGAGATATGATTGGATTTGATTTGGATTAAGAATCCTTTCCTAAGGAAGTTTTGTTAAATTGATTTAGTTTCAGATTAAGACTCCCTTTTATGGGAGGATTTGTTAGGAAAGAAATAAGGCGCTGGCCTATATATATGTAAGCCGTATGGCTTGAATAAAGCAAGCAAGAATTGAGTTATCTCCTACCTCTCTTTCTATCTAATCTCCCCCCTTGCTGCCACCATTGATCGGAGGCGCTTCGCCGACGATCGTCACCTCCGGAGTCGAGGGCCAGCGCCGCCGGCTCTTCCCTTGCCTCCGCAGAGATGACCCACCGGTCGTAACAGCTTGGTATCAAGTGTCACCGTTCCTGCATCGTCCACCATGGCTGCGCCGGACAGGGACAATGCCATCATGGAGCAACTCGCCTCCATCACCCAAAGAAATTTCGCAGTCGGGCAATATTGAGAGCGCCATCACCCGTTTGGAACAGCAACAACAACAAGATCGCCACGCCATCGAGCGGCTCGAGCACATCAACAACGCCGTCATCATCCAGGGCAACGAGGGCAGGCGCGATGGCGCCATCGGGTTGGGTCACCATGCGGATCGCCCTCCTCGCTTCCACAAGCTCGATTTTCCCAAGTTCGACGGAAAGACGGATCCCCTCTTCTTCCTCAACAAATGTGAGTCCTTCTTTATCCAACAAATGGATCATGGAGGAGGAGAAGGTCCGGATGGCGTCATTCAACATGAATGGCCTGCTCAGCGATGGTACATGCACATACAATGGGAGGAAGGCACACCATCCTGGCGCCGCTTCTGAGCCGCTCAACATCCGCTTTCGCCCACACCTCCGCGCCAATCCCATGGGCGATCTTGCCGCCTGCCGGCCAAGACGGCACTGCCTCGAATACTGAGCGCTTCATGGAGCTCCTGGCTCGGCGAGCCCCTCATCGCGCCAAAGAGATTCAAATGTTCATGGTCGGCCTCCAAGAACCGCCAAAGATCGACGTGCGGCTCCAAAACCCGATGTCCCTGGAGGTCGCCATCACCTTGCGCGAGCATCTGACGGCAGGAGCGAGTGGTTCACGCGGCTAAGCGGCCGCGAGGCATCTTGCCCACACCGGCCGCCGCTACCGTTTCTTCCACCGCCGGCACTCAGAGCGCCACCACGATCACCAACACTGGGGCTATCGGTGGTCGCTGAGCCGCTGCCGTCTCACGCCAAATTAAATGGACGGCGCCGCCGCCAAGGCCTTTGCTTCAATTGCGATGACAAGTACGTCAGGCCACAATCGGCTTTGCAAGCGACTCTTCGTCATGGAGATGGCCTACGCCCGGCGGCGACGATGCTCCCGCCATCACCACCACCGACGAGCGAAGCGAGAAATCCGCGTGATCTCCTCCACGCCATCTCGAGTCGCGCAGCAGACACCATGCAAGTGCCGGTACAATGGGGCGCCGTCACATTGCATGCTCTCCTCGACTCAGGCTCATCCCACAACTTCATCTCGGAGGAGGCTGCAAAGAAGGACGGCGCATCCTTCGACTTCCGTGCAGAGACTCTGACTCACAGTGGCCAATGGCGAAAGGATATCATGCCTTGGGGTTTACAAGGGCGCTACCTTCTCCATCCATGAGGAGCCGTTCAGCGAGCCAGTCTTTGTGCTCCCGATCGTGGGTTACAACCTTGTGCTCGGCACCGGATGGTTGGCAACTCTCGGGCCGATCTTGTGGGATTTCGGCTCACTCACAATGCAGTTTTGGCTTCATGATCACAAGGTCCGGTGGCAGGGGTTGGGCCATCCTCCTCAGCGTCCACAACTGGCGGCTTTAGGCGCAGACCTTATGCCGGCTCTCCTCCAGGAGTTTGACGCCCTCTTCACCGAGCCACGTGGGCTGCCTCCTCCACGACCATGCGACCACCGCATCCACCTTCTGCCAGGCACACCCCCCGTTGCCGTCAGGCCATACCGCTACCCCGCCATGCACAAGGACGAACTCGAACACCAGTGCAAGGACATGCTCGACCGCGGCATCATCCGTCGCAGCACGTCCGCCTTCTCGTCCCCGGTGCTCCTCGTCAAAAAACCGGACGCTTCCTGGCGCTTCTGCGTCGACTACCGGGCCCTCAACGAGAGAACGGTACGGGACACTTTTCCGATTCCGATTGTGGACGAACTACTCGATGAGCTTCACGGCGCCCAGTTCTTCACCAAGCTCGAGCTACGCTCCGGCTATCATCAAGTCCGGATGTTCCCCGACGACATCGAGAAGACAGCATTCCGCACCCACGACGGCCTCTACGAGTTCCTGGTTATGCCATTCGGCCTGACCAACGCGCCAGCAACGTTCCAAGCCTTGATGAACGCCGTCCTCAAGCCGTTCCTACGTCGGTTCGTCCTCGTTTTCTTCGACGACATCCTCATCTTCAGCAAGACGTGGTCCGAACACCTCCAGCATGTCCACACCGTCTTCGCGACGCTCCGCGACAACGCGCTCGTTCTCAAGAAGTCTAAATGCTTCTTCGGTGAGTCCTCCGTCACCTATTTGGGCCACGTCATCTCCCGCGACGGCATTGCTATGGATGTCGGCAAAGTTCAGGCTGTGGTCAGCTGGCCGGTCCCGCGCACGGTACGTGCTCTCCGCGGCTTCCTCGGGTTGGCAGGCTACTACCGCAAGTACGTCAAGGATTACGGGGCGTTGGCCGCCCCTCTCACCGCCCTCCTTCGCAAAGACGGGTTTGCATGGTCTTTAGAGGCAACGGAGGCATTCCAGTCCCTGAAAGGGGCCTTGACATCGGCGCCCGTCCTCGCTCTGCCCGACTTCACCAGGCCCTTCGTGGTAGAATGCGACGCATCGGGCACAGGCTGCGGCGCAGTCCTACATCAACAAGCCGGACCTGTGGCTTTCTTTAGCCGGCCGATGGCTCCTCGACACCGGGGCCTCGCGGCGTCTGTGTGGTGATCGGCCTTGTCGGTATCGCCATTGGCGGCCTTACCTATGGGGACGCCCGTTTGTCATCAAGACCGACCACTACAGCTTGAAGTTCTTGCTCGACCAACGTCTTGCCACAATTCCACAGCACCAATGGGTAAGCAAGTTGCTCGGATTCGACTTCACCGTTGAGTACAAGCCGGGCCGCACCAACATCGTCGCCGACGCACTATCCCGCCGCGACATGGAGGAGGGCACTCTCATGGGCATCTCGGGGCCTAGCTTTGACATTGTCCAGGATCTTCAGCAGGAGGCTGGCCGAGACCCTGCCTTTATCACGCTAGCCTCTCAGGTGAATGATGGCACACTCGGCTCTCCTTGGTCAATGGTGGATGGTTTACTGCTTCATAATGGCAAATTCTATCTTCCGCCCGACTCCACGATCCTCCAGAAGGTGCTCCAAGGTGTCCACGACACGGCACACGAGGGCGTCGAGAAGACCTTGCGGCGGTTTCGCCGTGACTTCCACACGCCAAACGATCGGACGGCTATCCAAGCCTATGTCCGCCACTGCTTGGTCTGCCAAAGGAACAAAACAGAGCACCTCCAACCGGCTCTTCGCTGCCCCTTCTGTCTTGCCGACCATATGGGCCGATATCTCCATGGACTTCGTCGAACACCTTCCTAAGGTTGGCGGCAAATCGGTGATTCTTACGGTGGTGATGATTTTCCAAATATGCGCACTTCATTGCCTTGGCGCATCCCTATTCGGAGTCCGTAGGCCGCAGCCTTTCTTCACCGACATTGTCCGAGCTCCACGGGGTGCCCACGCCCATCGTCTCCGATCGCGACACCGTGTTCACTTCCACCTTCCTGGCAAGCGCTTTTCTCGCTTATGGGCACCAAGCTTCACATGAGTTCCGCCTTCCACCGCGGTCAGATGGATGACGGTCAGTCAACAAAGCTATCGCCATGTACCTTCGGTGCATGACGGTGATCGGCCACGACAATGGCTTAAGTGGCTCCTTGGGCCGAATTCACTTACAACACGCCCTTCCATTCCAAGATCGAAAGAGACGCCTTTCAAAGTCGTCTATGGGAGGGACCCGCCACTATTCGTTCCTATGAAACAGGGGCTGCAGGAGTTCCGTGATGGCCGCCATGGAGGACAGAGATTTATTCTTGGCCGATGTTCGGGCCAGTTGTCGCAGCTCAAAGCATGGCAAAAAGTATTACGACAGAGGGCAAGCGGCTATCCTTTGCCGAAGGGGCTGGGTTTGGCTCGCGTTCGCCATCGAGCTCCTGGCCGCTACCAAAGACTTCCCAAAGGCAAGTCGCGCCACGATTCTATGGTCCTTACAAGATTTGGTAGTGGTCAATGAGGTGGCCTCAGAATCTGGAATTACCGCCACGCGCCTGCCTCCATAATGTGTTTCATGTGGGCCTCCTTAAGAAGTTCGTCGGCACCCACCTGGCCACGCCCCATCCTCGCCACCCATACACTTTGGTGCGGCTCAAGCTTCTCTGCCATGACCGAGGATGAGAATTGCCCGTGGAGTTCGCCAAGTGCTCGTCCGGTGGGCGAATCGGTAAACCGATAGCCACCTGGGAAGATGTGGAAGATTTTCGTCGCCGCTACCCTACTTGGCAGCTTGAGGACAACCTGCTTGTCGAGGGGGGGAGAGATGTTATGTGGGGCCGCACCTATAGCCGCAGAGCAAAGGCAGGTTAGAGATATGATTGGATTTGATTTGGATTAAGAATCCTTTCTAGAGATATGATTGGATTTGATTTGGATTAAGAATCCTTTCCTAAGGAAGTTTTGTTAAATTGATTTAGTTTCAGATTAAGACTCCCTTTTATGAGAGGATTTGTTAGGAAAGAAATAAGGCGCTGGCCTATATATATGTAAGCCGTATGGCTTGAATAAAGCAAGCAAGAATTGAGTTATCTCCTACCTCTCTTTCTATCTAATCTCCCCCCTTGCTGCCACCATTGATCGGAGGCGCTTCGCCGACGATCGTCACCTCCGGAGTCGAGGGCCAGCGCCGCCGGCTCTTCCCTTGCCTCCGCAGAGACGACCCACCGGTCGTAACAGTTTAGCAATAACATTCCTGAATATAAATCTCTGGCGTGTATGATCATTGTCTCAATAATGATAGGTTAACAATAGAATGGTGAAGCTCACATATTTGATCAACTTTGGAATTCAGAGCGACTTAAAAAAAAATATTTGCACTTTTTACAGGAAAGTAACTCATGATTTAATCTTCTGCCCTTAATTCAGATAACGCCTAAGAAATATATACTAGAACACAGTAACAAGAGACAAAAGCAATATTATCCAACACGTAATCATCGGTTCTCAGACAAAGGGCTAAACAGGACCGAAATACACAATTTGCAATTTCGCATCATGCTGCAGTCATCATGTTGAATTCTAGCTTTACAATTCGGCTGTTAGGCTCATGAACCCAGGCTCGAAAAAGAATTACGGATCTGCGAAGTTAATTACAAATCGGAAATGGTAACAGATTTGAGAATCCACGGCCTTTAACCATTTAATCACCCAGGGATCTTATCAGGAAAGAAACAAGATAAATAAACAAGAAACAAGGCAGGATTGCAAGGAGGGAGGAGAGGGACGCGAAGTGTAACTCACCAACAAATCAACGTTCTAGCCGCCCAAACAACACCACCTACTACCGAAACCCTAGGAGCTAGAAAATCATTGAACCGCATAGTATCAGAACTACACAAGTGATGCTAGAAGAAAACAAAAACGCCGACACGGTATAAGAGATCACCTAATCAACCAGATCGGATCAGACCAGATCAGGCGAGCTTGGCGCCAATGCTAGTGCCACCCTTGGCCTTGGTGTCCTGCACCTCGCACTTCACTTGGAGACGCAGCACTTGTTGAGAGGGATGAGGAGGTGGGCGCACTGGTCGGGGGGAGGCAGAGGAGGGGAGCGGCAGCCTGAGGAGGCGAGCTGGGGTTGCGGGATGAGGAGTCCAGGATCAAAATCTCATCGAAATATATCTCGAATTTTAAATCCTCTTGAGTTTCGTAATTCCAATAAAATTAAAAAAAAATTCAAAGTACTACAGTAGCGGCAGCCTGAGGAGGCGAGCTAGGGTGAAGGGTGAGCAGTCCAAGATCAAAATCTCATCGAAATTTCGTGAAATCTCGAATTTTGAATCCTCTCGAGTTTCATAAGCCTAGCAAAAATAAAAAAAAATAAAAATAAAATCAAAGTACTACAGTAGCGGCAGCCTGAGGAGGCGAGCTAGGGTGTAGGGTGAGGAGTACAGTACTCTAAAATCTTGTCGAGATCTCAGTATATTTGACCGAAATCTCGGTTTTTTTGACCGAAATTTGACCAAAAATTGATTGGATTTGATCGGATTGGATTATTCACGTCATTTTCCATGTGGGACAGTCGGTAGATCATCTAGTTAGTCTATGTACATTAATTTTCGTGGTCATTAATTAGTACCTCGGTTGTCAGAACTTTTAAAAATTTCTTAAGCTTGATCATCATCTGGAAAAAAAAAAATTTAGGTGGTATCCCAATCATCTAGTTAAATCTTATCTCGCTCTTTGCAATAAATTGATCTTTGTGTTTGAGAATAAAGTTTTTTTACATTGTGTTTTTAGGCATAATCTGTTGTGTTTTTTTATTGCTGTGACAATATAATATCTCGGTGGAAGTGTAGTATGACAATGTATGTACCTTGTACCAAGTGAAGAGCCTGTTGATGGGGACAGTGCGGTCGTTCCATTTGAAGCCAGGCTTGTCCAGATGGATTTGCGTGTACTCACCAAACAAGCCAGTCTAAAACACAAAAACATCTATCGGAGCAAAATTATGGCAATTGTACACATAGAACATACATGAAAAGCTAGCATATGAGGGATAATCTATACTCTGCAGTACCTTGTTGTTAGACAGTATCCTGTTATTCCTTGTATAGATATTGCCTAATATATGCTTTTCATTTATACCCTCATGTACATGTATATATATTGGCCCATTGGCCTCATGATGAATATAAGTGCTATTCATAACATGGTATCAGAGCCAATCTAGGGTTTCTTGGGTGTTGCACTTGCGCCGTTTTCTTTCCTCTGTTCCCGTTCCCGACGGCTCTCTCGTCGTCTCGTCCTTCCTCTTTTCCGTCGGCGTGCCTCGAGAAATCCGGACGGCGCACTTCCGTGTCGCCCGTGAGGTGCCCTGACGACCGGCCGCTGGACATCGACACTGTCGCCCGGAGCCCTGACGTCCATCACGCCCGCCGCCGCCAGAGACAACGCGCCTGCGCGTGGTCGCCGCCCATTGTACCGAGAGCAGCGGCCAAGGAGGCGGAGGAGGCTCATGCGCCTGACGGCCTGCACTGCCAGCGTTCGGCCGGCGAATCGCAACTTCCGAGTTCGCGAGGCCTTGGGCGAGCCAGCGCTAGGAGGCCAGGCTCGTCTGCGGCCGACGCGAGGAGGTCGAGAGACTTCGTCTTGCGCACGCGCGCAAGGGCCACTGCACGCGCCGCCGGCCGGATCGCGCAGCGCCGCGCCCGGCCGGATCGCTCCTCCCGATCTAGTTTGCTCACGTGAACCTTCCATCTAGTTTGCTCACGTGAAGCCTTTTTTGCTCACGTGAAGCCTTTTGGCTTGTTGTAACTTCAAGTCAAAAGCTTCGGTTGTTTCAAGTTTAGTAAAAAAAAAAAAAAAATGGTGTCATCTTCTGGTTCTTCAGGAACTGTCTCTATTCCTCGATGCTCGGTTATTTTCGATGGTCTCAATTATCGAGACTGGGTTCTTCACATGCGCCTTCACATGCGTGGTCATCGTCTGTGGGAGTTTCTTACCGGCGAGCTATCCTGTCCGCCTCGTCCTGCTCCCCCTGTCACGCCTGTTATTCCCAAGGAGGCTGATGATGCTGCCCGCCAGAAGATCACCGATAATTATAATGAGGCTGTGGAGTCCTTTCAGACTCAGTTTGCTGCCCACAAGACATGGATTGACGAAGATGCTCGTGCCTCTGCTATTCTGGTTGCTAGCATGGGGGTGCATCTTACTGGTGACATTGTTGCCTTGTCGTCGGCACAGTTGATGTGGGCACATCTTCGCGATCGCTATGAGCCAACCGGAGACTCTGTACCTTCTTTGTTGTCAGCGGCGACAGAGCGATCGCCAGGTGATTCTACTGTGGATGAGTTTTATGCGCAGTTGTCTTCGGTGTGGCGTCAGCTTGATTCACTTGGACCGGAGGTTTGCCAGACATGCCAGTGTTGTCAGCGCCAGCATTCTCACTTGGAGCTTCGCCGCATCTACGACTTTCTGACACGTCTTCGAGCTGAGTTCGAGCAGATTCGTGCCCAGCTGCTCGCTCGTCATCCTCGTGTCACTCTGTTGGAGGCCCTTGCAACTATTAAATGACCGAGGAGACTCGTCTTCGTGGCGCCGGTCTGCTGGTGTCTCCCTCAGTTTTGGCGGCGCCTCGCTCTACTCCTCCGACAGTGACACCTGCTCCAGTTACAACCACCGGGGGTGGAGGCCTTCACTGCACCTACTGCAATAAGAACGGACATGTGGAGCAATTCTGCTACAGGAAGAAGAAGGATCTTGCACGTCGAGGGGGACGCCCTTCTAAGGGCCCTGGACTCTTGGGTACCTCTCCTCAGCAGACTTCTGGTTCTGACTCTACTCAGGAGATTCTTATGCTACTACGTCGCATGGCTGCCACTTCACCGACAGGTTCTGCAGGTTCTGCTACTCAGTCTTCCAATGAGAAACCACCATCCTCATCAGGTATCACACCATGGATTCTTGACTCTGGAGCCTCTTTTCATATGACATCTGATCCCACTTGTCTACATTCTATCAGTCCTCTTGTTGCTCCTACCACTGTGCATACTGCAGATGGTACTTCTCTCTCTGTTGCAGGACGAGGCAATCTTTTGTCATCTTCTTTTCATGTCCCTGCTGTTTCCTATGTTCCCAAGCCCGACCATGCAGCTCATATCCATTGGGCGGCTTCTGCGATCATGGTTGTCGCGTTATTCTTGATTCTGACTCTTGTTGTGTTCAGGACCGTCGCACGGGAACCTTAGTTGGGACTGGCCCTCGCCGCCATGACTCTCAGCGTCTTTGGGAGCTTGACTGGCTTCATCTACCTTCCGCTGCCTCTGCCAGTCTCTCTGTTTCCACAACTGCTTCAGCATCCGTTGCTTCTTCTACCGGGACTTTTGATCAGTGGCATCACCGTTTGGGCCATCTGTGTGGTTCACGACTGTCTTCTTTAGTTCGTCGTGGTCTTTTAGGTTACGTAATGTCGGTGATGCTTCTTTACCTTTATGCGGGTTGTAAGCTTGGCAAACAGCTACAACTCCCCTACCATTCTAGTGAGTCTATCTCACAACGTCCTTTTGATCTTGTTCATTACGATGTTAGGGGTCCGGCTCCTTTTGTTTCAAAAGGGGGTCATCGATACTATATTCTTTTTATAGATGATTTTTCTCGCCACACTTGGATATTTTTTATGTCATCTCGTAGTGAGGTTTTATCCATCTATAAAACTTTTACCACTATGATTCGCACTCAGTTTGATTCTCCTATTCGTGTTCTTCGTGCTGACTCGGCAGGGGAGTATCTGTCCGGAGCTCTTCGAGCTTTTCTTGCCACACAGGGCACTCTTTCTCAGTTTTCTTGTCCTGGTACTCATGCTCAGAATGGTGTTGCTGAGCGCAAGCATCGTCATCTCCTTGAGACAGCTCGCGCTCTTATGCTTGCTTCCGCTGTTCCACCTCATTTCTGGGCTGAGGCCGTTTCCACTGCGGCATACTTGACCAACATCCAACCCTCTTCTGCTCTAAAGGGTGGGATTCCAGTTGAGCGTCTTTGTGGTATGCCCCCTGATTATTCTGGACTTCGTCTTTTTTGGATGTATGTGCTATGTTCTTCTTGCATCCCGTGAACGCACCAAGCTGACTGCTCAGTCTATTGAGTGTGTTTTTCTGGGATATAGTGCTGAGCATAAGGGATATCGTTGTTGGGATCCTGTTGGCCGACGGATACGGATATCACGAGATGTCACTTTTGATGAGTCTCGTCCCTTCTATCCTCGTCCTTCTTCCTCTCCTACTTCCCTTGTTGAGCCACTGTCTTTTCTGACTTTTCCTGACACTCCTGTTGCCACTTTCCCTTCACGATCGGTGTCTCCTTTATCGCCGGTTTCTTCACCACCGTCCTCTCCTACACAACTTTCTTCAGATGTTGTTTCTCCATATCCTCTCCACTACACTCGTCGTCCGCCAGCTGAGGACTCTTCTGATGTGCCATCTTCTTCTTCTGATGAGCCATCTTCTTCAGTGTCTCCTCCTCGTTATGCTCTTCGCGATCGACAGTCTATTCGGCCTCCTGAGCGTTTTGCTTTTGTTGGTGCAGCTCTGGCCGAGCCGACTTCTTACCGTGATGCTGTTATTCATCAGGAATGGCAGCATGCGATGGCGGAGGAGATTATCGCCCTTGAGCGCCTTGGCACATGGGATCTTGTTCCACTTCCTCCACGTGTCCGTCCCATTACTTGCAAGTGGGTCTATAAGATTAAGACTCGCTCGATGGTTCTCTTGAGCGCTACAAGGCTCGTCTTGTGGCGGCGTGGTTTTCAGCAGGAGCATGGTCGTGATTATGATGAGACATTTGCCCTGTGGCTCACATGACCACTGCTCGCACTCTTCTTCTTTGTTCGCTCGAGAGTGGTCCATCTCTCGGCTTGATGTCAAGAATGCCTTTCTTAATGGTGAGCTGCATGAGGAGGTCTATATGCAGCCACCACCGGGTATTACATTCCTGAGGGCATGGTTTGTCGGCCGTCGCTCTCTTTATGGGCTCAAGCAAGCCCCTCGTGCTTGGTTTGAGCGTTTTCTTCTGTGATCACCGCATTGGTTTTTACGCTAGTGCTCATGATCCTGCGCTCTTTGTTCACACCTCTTCTCGTGGTCGGACTCTTCTTCTTACGTATGTTGATGACATGATCATTCTTGGCGATGATTCTCGATATTGCCTTTGTAAAGGCCCGTCTCAGTGAACAGTTTCTCATGTCCGATCTTGGTCCTCTCCGATACTTTCTTGGGATAGAGGTTTCTTCCACCTCTGAGGGTTTCTTTCTCTCCCAAGAAAAGTATATCCAGGATCTTCTTGATCGTGCATCTCTCAGCGATGAGCGTCTGGTAGAGACTCCCATGGAGCTCAATGTTCACCTTCGACCTACTGATGGTGAACCTCTTGAGGATCCTACTCGCTATCGCCATCTTGTTGGGAGTCTTGTTTATCTTGGTGTCACTCGTCCTGACATTTCTCATCCAGTTCATATTCTGAGTCAGTTCGTTTCTACTCCCACTCAGCTCCACTATAGTCATCTTCTTCGTGTTCTACGATATCTTCGTGGTACCATCTCTCGCCGTTTTTTCTTTCCGCGCTCCAGCTCTTTACAGCTCCAGGCATACTCTGATGCTACATGGGCTAGTGATCACTCTGATCGTCGGTCCCTTTCTGCTTACTGTGTTTTTCTTGGTGGTTCTCTCATTGCTTGGAAGACTAAGAAGCAGACAGCCGTTTCTCGTTCGAGTGCTGAGGCTGAGTTGCGGGCTATGGCTCTTTGTGGCCGAGAGGTTACATGGCTACGGTGGTTGCTTGAGGATTTTGGTGTCTCTGTTTCTACCGACTCCTCTTTTATCTGATGATCTGAGGGCTATCGGCATTGCTCGAGATCGGTGAAGCATGAACTCACCAAGCATATTGGAGTTGATGCTTCTTATATGAGGTCACAGTGCAGGGCGAGGTCGTGGCTCTTCAAGATGTGCCTTGAGCTCGATTAGCGATTTCTTCACGAAGACACAGACTAGAGCTTATCATAATTTTTTCCTCTCCAAACTCAGTGTTGTTGATCCACCATGAGTTTGAGGGGGGGTGTTAGACAGTATCCTGTTATTCCTTGTATAGATATTGCCTAATATATGCTTTCCATTTATACCCTCATGTACATGTATATATATTGGCCCATTGGCCTCATGATGAATACAAGTGCTATTCATAACACTTGTAAGTCCAGGTGTTGTGGGAGAGATCAGTGGTGTTGCCGTTGGCGCTAACCAGCACTACTACAAAACCGGGTATCACAAGCGGCCTATTAGCAACGGTTTGATGCGAACCGGTTATAATGCTCACAACAGAAGCGTTTTATGGCAACAGGCCAGAGGGGATCTCTAGAAGCGGTTCGTGGCACGAACCCCTTCTAAAGCCCCACCTTTAGAAGGGGTTCGTGACACGAACCGCTTCTAAAGCTCTTTTCAAGCGGTTGGTGTCCCCACCCCCTTCTAAAGCTTTAGAAGGGGTTAGTGTCCTGAACCCCTTCTAAAGGTGGGGCTTTAGAAGCGGTTCATGACACGAACCGCTTCTAAAGACCCCCTTCAGAAGGGGTTCGTGTCACGAACCGCTTGTAGAAGCCCAGTTTTAGAAATAATAAAAGGAATGCGTGCCCTACTCTATCAGAGAGCACGCGTGGGTGGGTTGGCTAGATGGATGAAGCGAGTCACGAGGTTGGAGTGCTGGTCGTGGGTTCGAATCTCGTTCCCACGATATTATTACTACCTTTTACCGCTTGGTGTCGCACCACCACAAGCGGTTCCTAGAACCGCTTGTGATACCCTTCGAGGTATCACAACCGGTTGCCTAGAAGCGGTTGTAAAACCGCTTCTAGAAGTGGTTTCGAACCGCTTCTAGAAGTTGATTCTGTAGTAGTGCAGCTTAACCGGTCCACCAACAATAACGGCGGGCATTAGCTCGGAGGAAGCTCTGTGGTTCTGGTTTGAAAGTAACAAACATTTCAGCATACATGGTTAAAACGAAAGTGCTGAAATTTTTTCTGCCTTAGTTGTGCAAATCAAAACCTTGATGCCGACGGCAGCAATGAGGAGAGAGATGTAGTTCTTGCCGGATTTCAGTGTCACTGGAGCCTGAACTGGAAAATATATGGGCCGTTCACCGAATGCTGGTACCCTGTAGATAAATGGCTTTGGAACAAACATTAGTATTACTATCACATCAAAAAAATGTAGTTGAGTTGGAACGTTGAGTTTTACAGCAGCAAATACTGACCAACAAGCTTTCCATTGACAAAGCCATAAAGTTCATGGCCTGTTGGGTTCACGTACAGCATGAATTTTTGCTCTGCATCTCGGATCACAGATAAGAAATTGCTTTTCTTTATGTGACGGACCGCCTTTTTAGGGGCAGTGCGAAACTCACAACAGTTACCCAGGAAGACTAACTGTTGGAAAACAAGAGTAAAATTACCTGGCCAAAAGCCAAACCGACACTTTTTATTCAATATAGCCGGCCTAACGACCGGATTTTACAAGGGAAGCATCCAAGCTTCTAGACTTACACTACCAAAAGAAGGAAACCACAGGCAGGGCCTGAGCGAAGACAAAGACCTAGAACCAGACTAAATCGCCATCTACGACCTCCTGGTAGGCTCCAGCATCTTGAACTCTGAAGGCGAGGGGTTTGCAAGGGTGAGTCTGAGTACTCAACAAGTTAAATCTGGAACCACTGAATACTATATGTAGGGGTAATCAAGGGATGGCAATAGGGTTAAGTATCTGGATGCAGTTTTATTTCATAATTCATTTTACATTTGAAGCATAAACCAATAAATAAGTAATTTGAATTTCACAAGGTTCAACAACACTTAACCATATTTATCCAAATTCCAACAGTAACTTGAGCTTAGTTACGGGTATCAACCCCGATTCCAACTTAACTTCATTTACCGGAAGTACGGCGTAATCGATTACAATTTAGATTAATTCTGCAGAGTGGCTCAGCTTTACCCACAAGATATCTATAACCTTTATGCCAATCGCGAGTTTCATGCAACTTAAATGCATGTGGCCCAGTTTAGATGATCACGACACCGTTTAATCATTCTGTCCTTTAATTGTTTACCGATAGAGACCGCTACCTTGGACTCGGGGTCCCCATTAGCGTCTACCGTTGTGAGCCAGGAATGTCACTCTGGACCATTCCCGTTCCACCTCCGGTCCACTTCCTGGGGAAGGTCAGGTCCCCATTCTCTCCAGAGAATGGTAGCCACCAAGACGATCCGATTATTATCTCAGGAATGACTAACTTACTGAGCCATGTCGGATACGGATCCATCGACCAGTCCGACCTGTGGTTGAGCGGGAACTAAGTTATTTACTTTGCTCAAGAGGATTATTAACCTTACACTTTTGCCAAAGACCAAGCCTTCATCCACCAACCCAACCCGGTACCCAAGTACCGGCCACCAGACCAACCAAGGCATTAATCACCAGCCGAGGATCGGAATCTCATCCACTCCGGGATTAATCCGATACTGTCCCCCTGACTGCAGCAGTTTTATAAACATCTGAATCGGAGATTCGGCAGTATTTTCTTTAAATCCAAGTTTTTGAACTAACTTAGCAGTATAATCTAACCTAATCATGGCATAAGCATTTAACTAGGGTTCCAAAGGATTAATAGGGTTCCAATATTTCAAGGAGGTTCCATGAGCAATTCGGCATTACCTAATTATCATGTCATTCTAAAATACCGGATTCATTAATTCAACATACAATAAAGTAATGCGATATAAATTAATTAATACTATAGCATGGCATGATAGGATCAACATGATCAAAGGGTGTACGGCTTGCCTTGCGCGGCAGCTGGATCGGATGAGTCGTCGAGGAAGTAGTCGTACTGCGCTCCGTCCTAGTCCAACGTGCGCTCCTGGAATCGCTCGGAGCTCCGAGGGGATCGCTCGGCTCTCGGGCGTCTCAACGGTCGAATCTAGCGCGGAAAGACAACTAACATAAATAACGATAAAACAACAACTGAAAAAGAAAACGGAAGCTGAAACGGGAAACCGGAATCGAGTCGGAAGAGAACGGAGGGCAAAACTGGGATTTGGGAATTTTCGGAGCTTCGGATTTGGGAACGGATAGCATTTCTGGACTCAGGGGATCGAAACGGTTCGGGAAAAGTATTTGGTGGAGCTCTGGGTTTTTCCGGGATTTTTCTGGATTTTTCGGGCTATTTTTGGAATTAAAACGAATTTTCGGAATTAATAATTAAATTAAAAACCGAAAATCATTTTACTGTTCGGACGGGCCGAAGCCAAGACCATCGGGCCACGGCCTGGCCTTGTGGCTGGCGAGTGGCTGGCCGGCCAGCCGGACTCGAAGGAGGCGCGGGGCCACGCAGCGAGGGGAGGGAGAGAGGGGCGACGGGCGGGGCCACCCGTCGGTCGAACCTGTGTGAGGAGGGTTAGAGGCGACGGGGAAACAGGGGAGGGCGGTGGCTGGCGGCCAGGCTGGCGGCCGGGCCGAGGCGGCGAGGAGGAGGGAGCTCACCACGAGAGGGGAGGGGAGCGGGGCGAGTTGAGGAGTGAGGGGGCGACGGGTTTTATAGGGGCGGAGTGGCGCTGTGCGGGCGGCAGCGAGCGGACGCGGCGGCGGCGGCGACGCTTGGCGGCGCTGAGCGGCGAGGTGGTCGAGACCGGGGCAAGGCGACGCGGAGCGGAGGAGGCGGGGCGGCGAGGCTGGGCGAGCGGCGGCTGGCAGGGCGCAGACGGCGACGGCGCCGAGGCGGAGGAGGCGGGAGGCGGTCGGCCGGGCGACGGGCCGGCGAGGCAGGCCGCGCGGGAGCAGCCGCAAGGGAGCGGGCCGACGGGGTGGGCCGCATGGGCCGAAGGAAGCAGGCCGCAAGGCCCAAGAAGAGAGATTCGGCCCAAAACAAGGTTTGAATTCAAAACTCGATTCCAAATTCCAAACTCAAATGCAAATTCAAACAAAAACAACTCAAATTCGTTTTGAATTTTTGAGGGTTGTTTCAACCTACCCCACTTAAAATGGAATCTCGTCCCCGAGATTCATTTCGCCTGGGAAAATAGGTTGGGAAAATTCTGCTGCAATTCCGATTCCTTCTCCCAAGTAGTCTCTTCGAGTGTATGATTCTTCCATAGCACTCGGCAGATCCTGACATTCTTGAACTTGAGTTCTCTTTCCATTGTTTCCACAATCCTGACTGGTTCCTCATGATACGTCAGATCCTCTTTCAAGTCTATCCCTTTCAACTGTACTTGCTCTGACGGCTGACGGAGGCATTTCCTCAACTGGGACACATGAAAGACATTGTGTACCCTTGACAGCTCTGGACTTAGCTGCAACTTGTAGGCTACTTCTCCGATTCTGTCAGTCACGGGGTATGGTCCAACATACCTCGGAGCTAACTTCCCTTTTATCTGGAAACGGCGAACGGGCTTGAAGGGTGTCACTTTCAGATAAACGAAGTCTCCAACTTGATAACTTATATCTTTTCTTCTCACATCAGCATAACTCTTCTGCCGGACTTGAGCAGTTCTCAGGTTCTTCCTTATGATTCTCACATGAGCTTCTGCATCATGAACTAGCTGAGGTCCAAAGAGCTGTTTCTTTCCGGTTTCTGTCCAATTTAGTGGGGTTCTGCACTTCCTTCCATACAGGGCTTCAAAAGGTGACATGTCTAGGCTGGTCTGGTAACTGTTATTGTATGAGAACTCGGCAAATGGCAAACACTTGGCCCACGAAGCTCCATATGCTAGAGCGCAGGCTCTCAACATATCCTCTAGGATCTGGTTAACTCTTTCTGTCTGACCATCTGTCTGAGGGTGATAGGCTGTACTGAAATTCAAGTCTGTACCCATAGCTTCATGCAAACTTTTCCAGAACTTTGAGGTGAACTGGGCTCCACGGTCTGACACGATCTTCTTAGGGATTCCATGTAATCTGACAATCTGGGTCAGGTACAACTCTGCCAACTTGTCTCTTCCAACGGTCTGCTTTATAGGGATGAAGTGGGCTACTTTGGTCAGTCTATCAATGATTACCCAAATGGCATCATACCCTTGCTGAGTTTTGGGCAAACCAGTGACAAAGTCCATCCCAATCTCTTCCCACTTCCATTCTGGCACTGGAAGGGGTTGTAGCAATCCTGCCGTCTTCTGGTGGTCTATCTTGACTTTCCGACACACGTCACAACACACCACGTGTTCGGCTATCTCCTTCTTCATTCCTTTCCACCAGTATTCCTTTTGAGGTCTGGTACATCTTAAATCTTGCCAGGATGTATTGAGAATTGCGACGAGTGAGCCTCTGTCAAAATCAATCCTCTTATATCCTTATCCTTCGAATGCATATCACGATCGCGGAATCGTAGTATGCCGTGCGGGTCCACCGAGAACTCCGAGGGACTAACTTCCTTCATCAACTTTACGTATTCCAAGTATCTCTTCATCATCTGTGAGCCGCTTTGATCTCGCTTCAGAGATCTTGAATTTCTAGAAAATGCACCGATCCTTCGACACTATCTCGCAGTTCAACTCCTGTGCCGACTTAATTTGAGGAGAGATAGTCTCGACTTGAGCTAAGTGATGGCATGCTTTTCGGCTCAAAGCGCCTGCTACCACATTAGCTTTTCCTGGATGATAAAGGATCTCTAAATCATAATCCTTAATCAACTCCAACCATCTTCTTTGTCTCATGTTCAGGTTGAAATTTGGGTGAACACGTACTTGAGGCTCTTGTGGTCTGAAAATACTTCTAGCAGTTCCCCAACAGGTAATGTCTCCAAATCTTCAATGCATGCACTACTGAGGCTAGCTCCAGGTCATGAGTTGGGTAGTTCTCCTCATGCGGTCTGAGTTGTCGTGACGCATATGCAATCACTTTTCCTTCTTGCATTAACACGCATCCCAATCCTCTTTTGGAAGCATCACAGTAGATCTGGAAATCTTTATCCGGATTTGGGAGAGTGAGGACTGGGTCTGAGGTTAGCTTGGTCTTCAGCTCCTGGAAACTTCTCTCACACTTCTCAGTCCAAATGTAGAAATTGTCCTTTTGAGAAGCCGAGTCATCGGTTTGGCTATCTTGGAGAATCCTTGATGAATCTTCTGTAATATCCTCGCCAATCGAGAAAACTTCGACTTCACATCGCGACACAGCTGTTTCCATTCGATCTTGTCACGATCTTCTCGGGATCCATCTTCATGCCATCCTTGGTGATGATGTGTCCTAGGAAAGCGATTTCGTCCAACCAGAAATCACACTTAGAGAATTTGGCATAAAGCTGATGTTCTCTAAGCCTTCCCAGAATTAAGTGCAGATGCTTCTGGTGATCTTCTTCAGTCTTGGAGTAAATGAGTATATCATCTATGAACACTACGATGAACTTGTCCAAGAACTCCATGCATACTTGGTTCATCAGGTTCATAAAGTAGGCCGGGGCATTTGTGAGTCCAAATGGCACCACGGTGAACTCATATAATCCGTACCGAGTAGCAAATGCTGTCTTCTCTCTGTCTTGTTCTCTGACCTTTAACTGATGGTATCCTGTCCTCAGGTCTATCTTCGAAAAGATCTTGGCTCCTTTCAACTGATCGAACAGGTCATCTATCCAGGGCAACGGGTACTTGTTCTTGATTGTTGCATCATTCAGAGCTCTGTAATCTATGCAGAGTCTCTTGCTTCCATCTTTCTTTCTGGCAAATACTACTTGCGCGGACCAAGGTGAGATACTTGGCCGTACAAATCCTTTATCCAGCAATTCATCCAATTGCTTCTTCAGTTCCTTTAACTCCAAAGGCGACATTGGACGGGATCGCTTGAAGATAGGAGCTGTTCCAGGAACTAACTCTATTGCCAGTTCTATGCCTCTGTTCGGAGGTTTCCCTGGTAACTCTTCTGGAAAGATCTCTGGGTACTCCCGAACTACAGGTATGCTGTCTAATCCACTGGCAACTGCATTGATGACGTTCTGATTCCTCTTGATCAGCCTTGGATCATTTTGAACTGTCACTTTCTGACCATACTCATTCCTGAGTGTCACTGTCTTCTGGGCACAATCCAGCTGAGCATGGTGTCTAGATAACCAGTTCATTCCCAATATAACATCTAGACCATCCATCTCTAATAACAACAGGTTGGCTCTGAACTCAATCCCTTGGATTTCTATTCTCATATTACTGCAGCCGAATCTTGCCATTAACCGACTTCCAGGGGTGTGGAAAACACAAGGAGAGGGCAAAGGAGAATAGGGTAATCCACTTTTGCAAGCAAAAGCCAAAGAAATGAACGAATGGGTTGCACCGGGATCAAAGAGGGTTAAGGCCAACTTGGTTTGGACGGGAAACTTACCAATGATAACATCGGTGGCTTCAGCTGCCTCTGCTGCTGACACATGGTTGATTCTTCCTTGGGGGTTCCTTGGCGGATTGGGTCCGCGGTTGTTTATGTATCCTTCTGTTTTGACTGGTGCCTTCAAATAACCTTGATGAGGCGGCTGAGGTTGACGAGGTACTGGCTGTCTGTTGGCGAAAGCTGACGCCTGAGCTTTTGCCACATCACTAGGTAAATCCTTCTTTGGGCATTGCTGCCTAAAGTGTTCGGGTTGTCCGCAGTGGAAACAGGCTGAACCTTTCTTGGGACACACATTAGAGTAATGGTTCCCGCTGCAGGTAAAGCATCGGACATTCCCGGGCTGAGCATTGGGCGGAATAGGTCAGGATCCTCCCACTGCTTGTCTCTTGTTCGGAACGCTGGGGTTGAAGGTGTAGGTCCTTCCCTTGAACTGATTTGACGCTGACATCCTCTGCTGCTGTGCTTTTCTCTTCCTAGTATCCTCCAAGTCATTCCTTGTCTCTTCTGACACAATCAGCCTGTCCACCATGGCTGAAAAATCCTTGAATTCTACTGCCGAGATATGAAACTTGAGATTCTTTTGTAGGCCTTCGTAGAATCTTTCTATCTTCTTCTCTTCGGTATCCACCTCCTTAGGTGCATAACGGGACAGGTTATTGAAGTGGTGCAGATATTCCATCACTGATCTTCCTCCTTGATGGAGAGCTAAAAACTCCCTTCGCTTGGAAGCCATCAAACCCGCTGGGATGTGTGTCTTCCTGAAAGCTTCTTCAAACATCTGCCACGAGATTTCTTGTCCTCTTTTCAGTGTCTGGAAATTAACCTACCATGCTGCTGCTTGTCCTTGCAGTTGGTGAGAGGCATAAAGCACTCTTTCCTTCTCGGTGCCTTTGCCTTTGTATCCAGCTTCATTTGGATAACCGTGAGCCAGTCATCTGCTGCTAATGGCTCAGTCGACACGGAGAAAATAGGGGGTCGGGTCTTTTGGAAGTCAGACCAGTGTGACCCACCTAATAATCCTTCCTGTCCAAAGTTGTTTCCTTGGGGATTCATCTGTGGTCTTGCGGCGAATTGTCCCATCATCATCTCAATCATCTGATTCTGCCTCTGTTCAGACTGATATCTATTCCTTTCCATAGCTGCCAACACTTGAGCTAGGTTAACTGGGTTTCTGGCTGGGTCTGCCTCATTCTCGTGACCTTGGGGCTGCGATCCTTCACCTTGATCCATTCTGACTTTCTCAAGGTCTTGCTGCAGGGTTTTGGGTAAAGCAGAAGATAAGTAAGAATTAGACATGGGCAGAGAGAGTTAGAATAGGTGAGAGGCGAGACGAAATGGGAAAGAATTAGTTGAATTAGGCCGAAGATATAAGGGTAATAGAACAAACAACATACAGAGATAGGAAACTTAATTTTACTGATAGCATAGATTGTTTACAATACCGTCATACTAAGGTAGGAAACAACCTATTTTACATTACAAAAGAACTACTCCAAAAGGGGTAAAACCAACTTCTAGGACTAACGCCCTATTCTAAGACTGGAGTCTTCAATCGTCGTCGGAGATGTAGATGATGCACTCCTCCGGGTCTTCTTCCACATCTTCTGCCATGGACACGTCAGTCACCACCGACGGACCATCCACGGACATCTCCTCTCCGGGCTCGTACTGGGGCTGCAACTGGTCTATCTCTTCACGAAGCTCGTCGATCTCCATCCAGGCATTGCTCAACTGTCGCTGAAGATCATCGCGCTCGAGGAGAAGGGTAGTGTACAGGAAATCCTTGTTGACAAGGAGTTCTGCAGCTTCATCACACGCAGCGGAGTGCCTCGTCCTGCAGGCAGAGACAACCACCGTGCCGGGGGCATCCCCCCTCATGGGGATCAACTGAAATCGACCATCGTCGAACTCAGCGGCGAAGAGGCGACGCAGGTGCTTCACTGCCCGACGGGCAGTGTCCTGGATAGCGTCAGACTCGTAGACGCGGTGCCCTTGGAAATGGCGCGGGATATCTGGATTATTTGGCAGGGGATCCAGATTGAACCAGGCTCTCCACTCAACGCGGACGACACCCTGGAAAAGTTCCTCCGTGTGAAAAACGGGGATCTCAATCTGATCAGCTCCAACATGCTGTAGCATTCTCCACAGCAGTCCAGCCCATCCTTCGGGAACCTCAGGAAGTGGGTAGACGTGGTGCACCATCTGCCAAAACGAGAATCTTTTCAAGTCAGATGAGCGGAAGGGTTTTAAGTGAGTTTTAAGGGGAAGAAGTGAATCTTAAGGAAAGGGTGGGAACAGAGAGAAGAGAGAAACAGGATTATAAGGATAGTACTTACAGTTTTCGAAACTCATTTTGTAGTTTGAAATAATCTTTCGAAAAAGATTCCTTAAGCCAACTTAGGTCTTAGTCTACGGTCAAGCCTAGGCTCTGATACCACTTGTGACGGACCGCCTTTTTAGGGGCAGTGCGAAACTCACAACAGTTACCCAGGAAGACTAACTGTTGGAAAACAAGAGTAAAATTACCTGGCCAAAAGCCAAACCGACACTTTTTATTCAATATAGCCGGCCTAACGACCGGATTTTACAAGGGAAGCATCCAAGCTTCTAGACTTACACTACCAAAAGAAGGAAACCACAGGCAGGGCCTGAGCGAAGACAAAGACCTAGAACCAGACTAAATCGCCATCTACGACCTCCTGGTAGGCTCCAGCATCTTCGAACTCTGAAAGGGCAGGGGTTTGCAAGGGTGAGTACAGAGTACTCAACAAGTCATACGGAACCACTGAATACTATATGTAGGGGTAATCAAGGGATGGCAATAGGGTTAAGTATCTGGATGCAGTTTTATTTCATAATTCATTTTACATTTGAAGCATAAACCAATAAATAAGTAATTTGAATTTCACAAGGTTCAACAACACTTAACCATATTTATCCAAATTCCAACAGTAACTTGAGCTTAGTTACGGGTATCAACCCCGATTCCAACTTAACTTCATTTACCTAAGTGCGGCGTGTCGATTACAATTTAGATTAATTCTGCAGAGTGGCTCAGCTTTACCCACAAGATATCTATAACCTTTATGCCAATCGCGAGTTTCATGCAACTTAAATGCATGTGGCCCAGTTTAGATGATCACAGCTTTTCGTTTAATCATTCCTGTCCTTTAATTGTTTACCGATAGAGACCGCTACCTTGGACTCAGGGTCCCCATTAGCGTCTACCGTTGTGAGAGCCAGGAATGTCACTCTGGACCATTCCCGTTCCACCCCTCCGGTCCACTTCCCTGCCGGGAAGGTCCGGTCCCCATTCTCTCCAGAGAATGGTAGCCACCAAGACAGTCCAGTTATTATCTCAGGAATGACTAACTTACTGAGCCATGTCGGATACGGATCCATCGACCAGTCCGACCTGTGGTTGAGCGGGAACTAAGTTATTTACTTTGCTCAAGAGGATTATTAACCTTACACTTTTGCCAAAGACCAAGCCTTCATTCACCAACCCAACCCGGTACCCAAGTACCGGCCACCAGACCAACCAAGGCATTAATCACCAGCCGAGGATCGGAATCTCATCCACTCCGGGATTAATCCGATACTGTCCCCCTGACTGCAGCAGTTTTATAAACATCCGAATCGGAGATTCGGCAGTATTTTCTTTAAATCCAAGTTTTTGAACTAACTTAGCAGTATAATCTAACCTAATCATGGCATAAGCATTTAACTAGGGTTCCAAAGGATTAATAGGGTTCCAATATTTCAAGGAGGTTCCATGAGCAATTCGGCATTACCTAATTATCATGTCATTCTAAAATACCGGATTCATTAATTCAACATACAATAAAGTAATGCGATATAAATTAATTAATACTATAGCATGGCATGATAGGATCAACATGATCAAAGGGTGTACGGCTTGCCTTGCGCGGCAGCTGGATCGGATGAGTCGTCGAGGAAGTAGTCGTACTGCGCTCCCGTCTGGTCCAACGTCTGCTCCTGGAACTGCTCCGACTCCAGGGACTGCTCCGGCTCCACTGGCGTCTCAACGGTCGAATCTAGCGCGGAAAGACAACCAACATAAATAACGATAAAACAACAACCGAAAAAGAAAACGGAAGCTGAAACGGGAAACCGGAATCGAGTCGGAAGAGAACGGAGGGCAAAACTGGGATTTGGGAATTTTCGGAGCTTCGGATTTGGGAACGGACAGCATTTCTGGACTCAGGGGATCGAAACGGTTCGGGAAAAGTATTTGGTGGAGCTCTGGGTTTTTCCGGGATTTTTCTGGATTTTTCGGGCTATTTTTGGAATTAAAACGAATTTTCGGAATTAATAATTAAATTAAAAACCGAAAATCATTTTACTGTTCCGGCCGGACGGGCCGAAACCGACCGGGCCACTGGGCCACGGCCTGGCCTTGGCCATGGCGGCGAGTGGCCGGGCCGCCAAAGACGGCTCGAAGGGAGGCGCGGCCACGCGCAGGAGGAGAGAGAGGGGCCGACGGCGGGGCCACCCGTCCGGGCCGGCACGGCGTGAGGGAGGAGGTTAGGCGACAGGGAAACAGGAGGGCGAGGGTGGCGGCCATGGCGCTGGCCGAGCCGGGGAGGGCGAAGGCGAGGAGGGGAGGAGCTCACCACGAGAGGAGGGAGCGGGCGAGTTGAGGAGTGAGGGGCGACGGTTTTATAGGGGCGGAGTGGCGCTGCAGCGGGCGGGCGGCAGCGCGGCGGCGGGCGGCGACGCTGCGGCGGCGCGAGCGCGGGTGGTCGAGACCGGGGCAAGGGCGGGCAGCGGCAGGAGCGGCGCAAGCAAGGCGGCCACGCGAGCGAGGAGGAGGCGGCGAGGCGAGCGGCTGCGGCGGCGGCATCAAGGCAAGACGGGCGACGGGCGCCGAGGCGAGGAGGCGAGGCGGTCGGCCGGGCGACGGCGGCGAGCGAGCAGCTGGAGCAGCCGCAAGGGAGCGGGCCGACGGGGTGGGCCGCATGGGCCGAAGGAAGCAGGCCGCAAGGCCCAAGAAGAGAGATTCGGCCCAAAACAAGGTTTGAATTCAAAACTCGATTCCAAATTCCAAACTCAAATGCAAATTCAAACAAAAACAACTCAAATTCGTTTTGAATTTTGAGGGTTGTTTCACTTTATATTACCTTGTCTTGTACCACAGGTAGTCACTTCCATCAGCTGCTGTAACAATCTGTTCCAAGAGCTCGTTACTTCTGAAGGACTCGTGCTCGTCAGTTAAGAAAGGCTTCAGGAACTCAGGCATCCAAGACCACTTCAAGCCTATAGGCTCTTCCTTCACCGCTCGTTACTTCTTTACCATGACAGAAAAATTAAATACCGCTCGCAGTCGCAGTTACAATATATTTATTGTTTCCTAAAAAGAACTTGTCGACATTGATAGAAGGAAGAAACTACCTTAGCAGTGTTGAATGCCCCAGATTTGCAGTCAGGCAAAACACTGACTGACCATGCAGGTACTTGGTAAACAGATCCTTCAAAAGGTCAGACTAGCATCCTTATCTGCATGGCTGTTGCTGATGAAGCAAGCAGAAGAACCATCATCCAAGGTGTACTTTGTTGCCTACATTGATAAAAAGAGAGTTTGGTCAGATTGTACTAAGCCCAAGCATTAAATTCTAACAAAACATACAGATGATTTGTAAATCATACTTTGACAATATTATCGCCCAAGTTTGTTTCGGTGTGCTGTCCATAGACGAGGTGATTCTCCATGGAAATCAGTAGAGCATGAAGCTCCTTCAAGTGACCATATTTAGGCTACCTAATGTTACCTGTTGGGTTATAAAAAGGCAAAATTTATTAGATCTGAAAACATCAACGTGAACAAAATAATATGCTGCAGTCTATTCGTACTAACTTACCGCATTCATCCAGAGGTGCATCATAGTCATAGGTGGGTGTAATGTATGGACCAACAGAAGCGCGGCCAAAATTCGTTCCACCATGATACTGATGAACATGACAATGGGAAATTAGCACACAGCAGCCATCAAAGGCTTAAAAAGATCATACATTAATCATAAATCAATGTCTATATAAATTAATCAATTTTGGACTGATCCATGGTCTTGGAAGAACATGGAAACTGCGTAAGCAACATCCTCAGCAGGCCTATAGTAATCCGGCTTGTCCCATGCTTTGAACCTAAGGACAATATATTACCTTTAGCTCATCCAAGCAAACCAAGCAAAAGGCCTTGCAGTAGATGAGAAAAATAAAAGACTTTACCATCTGGTCCAATTGTCTGTCCATATCTTGGGCATGTTGGTTCCATTCGGGTAGAAATCATGGCAGTAAAATCCATTTGCTGGTATTGATCTGATATTGGAAACAATATATAATAAATAACTGTTGGTGTGGCGACCCATGCAACTAGCCCAAGGAACGACAGTCCGTTACACTGAGATAATTACACAAATCTTGGCATACTAACTAATCAAAGCACCGAGCGCACCCGATGTTTTATCAATTAGTACACCGTGTTCAGAGTGTTGTAACAGAACAATAATTAAAGACTGAATGTAAATATATTACAAACCATGCCACGCATGCTACATGTCCAGTACTTTAATTGTACATCAGATCCAAGTACAACAAAAAGATATTACATAGATATTAATTACACCAAAAGACTGACGAAGCTGATGCACGGCTACTCGTCCCTTCTATCCCTCCTGATAGTACTCAGCCGTCTCATCAAACCAACCAGACTCTTGAGCACCAGAACCAACATCTAGCAAGGGAAGATTTAGCAAGAGTGAGTACAAAGTACTCAGCAAGCATTATGAGCAAAATGCAATAGATGAATTTTTTCTCACATCATTCGTCTCATGTCCATCCAAGTTCACTCTCTCAAAATCCATTTTTCATAAAATAGAGTTTTATTAAGAAAGTTGTGTGTGATTTTAATTATCCAAAAATACTACTAGCACTCGTATATAAGGCATACTTAGCTTCCGTAGTCTCCAATCCAGGAGACATGATCTTGACCCTGCGCAGGTTTGTACCATTTTACCCATAGTGACCCCATCCCGTGAGGCCCCAGAATGTTTATCACTGGTCCAATATTTGATCTCCAACCCTGATAGCCAACGAGTAGTGGTTCCTCGACTGTTCCCCACTACCCTCAGCGTACTAGTTGTACTATGCTACCGCAGCAGCACTGATACTCACCTAGGCTTTAAATATAGCACCTGATCAACTGCAGCTGATATCGTGTCCCTCACTGGGACTCTCGGCATACCCAGCTTCACACTCCTAGTTAACTACTTAACCACCAATGTGGAAATCATAATATCTTCCCAAGACAACCTTTTCTAACCGATTCCACACACTATGGTTGGTGCTGTAATACGGCTCATTACCCGAGTGTTAGTTGTTCATCTTTATATCATAACGTATATAGAGGACCCCGCCAGCTATTCCCATCTCATCGGCGCCCTCTACCCACCATAATAAATATACGCCAACTGATCCATTCACTAGATGAACCAACCAATACCAAATTCAAATATCCAACCATCAATCCACTTCTCAATCCTACTTTCCATCCACATCCGATTTAAAGTTTTATTTATATATAAATTTTCCCATGCAATAATGTTTTCTGAAAACATTCAAAACAATTTCACAAACATCACCAAAGGAAAATTGCCTGAATTCTGGTAAATATAATCGTCCTCACTCGAAAGCTGGAAATGGTGGTCTGCTTGATTCAGTTCTTGTCCTGAAATTATAATATATTAATTTTAAACATGATTCATGACGTCCAACCATTTCTAATAGTAGCAATATTAATTAAGGACAATGATAATTCTTATTTTTTAGTTATTAACTTTAACTACTCCCTGCTATTTAGCACCCATTTTTAATCTTTAAATGAACAACTGGCTAGTTAACTATAATAACTATAGATTGCAATGAATAATCCTTCTCTCTCTCTCTCTCTCTCTCTCTCTCTCTCTTTTCTTTTTCCCTTCCTTTTGCCGAAGCCTCTCGGCACTTCTTCTTTTCTCGGTCTCTTCTCCCTCTCGCTCAGGCGGCCCGATCCCTCGGCTCCGCCTCCCGGTTCGCCACTGACTAGCCTTCTCTACTCCTCCTCCCGACTCGTCACCGGCCACTCTCCTCTTACCTGACCGGGTCCTCTCTACTCGGCCACTAGTGCCTCCCCCTACTCCTCGGCCAGTCAGCTTCTACCATGCTGAGCTCATCGGCCCCGTCCCCTGCTCTGGCTCAGCCAGCTAGCCTCCGGCACCACTCTGGGCTTTGTCACCCGCAGTCGAGCCCGGCTCCCTTACGGTTTCCCTCATTGTGCTTAGTTCTAGGGTTTTGTTGCTTGGTATTTGGATCCTTCAGTTTTTTAGGCTTTTAGCTTTGTGGCTTCGGTTGACCCTACTAGATCTGCACTATGGCAAGGTTAGCAATGGGATTTTGGGGTAAGAGGGTCGATGATGAATCTAAGGTGATAAATCCTAGGTTTGGGGGGGCGAGGTGATGAACCGGCTGGCTGGCTCTCCGGTGAGGGCATGAAAACAGTCGGGATCGATGCTCCTCGCAAGCCCCTAGGGTTGCTCCCCTACTGAGACCTCAAGTGATTTTCCCGATCTACTTGGTACTTTATCCAATCTAGTTGCTACTCTACTTGATCTACTCATCTAGTACACTACATTCTATACTACTGCTACTCTACTGGCTTACTTGTGCTCCTGAGCTTGGTTCGGTTCTAGGGTTGATGGAGATTATGGGGAAGTAGTTGAGGTCGGCAGTGAAGAGGTGGCCAGAGTTCTTCTGGCTCCTCTTCTTGCTTGGTGCAGCTGTACTCTCCTGGTTCAGTGCCTCCTCCTAGCCTTCTCCTCTTGCTGGCTTGGGCTTGGGCTCTCGGTTTTTTCTCTCTCTCTCTCCCCCCTCTCCCCCCTCCCGCGCTCCCTCTCTCTCTCTCTCTCGGTTTAGAGATGGCGACGGGGAAGATAATAGCAGTATGACTCTCAGTGGAATGGGGAGAATGGGGTCAATAGCTGTGCAGCTCGGTGGGCTCTTCAATTTTGACAGAGAGAAGGGAAGTGAATCCTACTGTACTCTATTCTTATCTATTTCCTATGTTGCATTTTACCTTTTTAGTCATGGGCTTCTACTAGATACAAAAGGGCACAATAGTCATTCTTTAATCCTAAGCATAATACTGGTTCCCACTTTTAATTGCTTAGCATGCTATCCATTAGTCACTTAATGACTTGATTTGCTAATTAGAATTTTCAAGGTACTCACAGTTGGGCTCCACAACACTATCGTTGATCAATAATAATAAACAATGATGAAGCTAGGATAAAAATAGAGGGTGGGCTCAAAGTACTAAGCTAAAGTAAGATAGACATACCAAATGTAGTATTATGTAATTGAAATTAATATACGAATAAAAGAGAAACATAGCAAGAAATTCAAAAATACAATAAAGAAAGGTACTTTGCTAGATGCTAATAGAAAGACATCCAAAAACACATTAATATACGTTCAAAGCGATATGTACATGCAAATTTGCAAAATTAGTGATATAATAGTAAATTATAAATGATTATAAAAATTGAAAAGAAAATTAACATACCTGTCAGGGATTGACTATCTGACAAAAGACCACGGTACCCCCAGGAGATCCTGAGTCCGCCGACCATACAATGCCGACAGAAGATGCTCGGGAGTATGAAACGAGCATCACACCTCCCGAGCATACATGTCCGCCCCTTCACTCATGACCATTCCAAACGGCCACGAGCAAGCATGCTCGTAAAGATCACGTCATACTCAGGTACTTGGTCGGTGGACTCGGTCAATGCTACGAGGAAGAAAGGTGGCAACCAATCAGCCGAAGATCAAGGGAAATCATACCCGAAATTCAAATAACGCGCAGATCAAGGGTGACAGATCGCGAGTACGGCTGCTTAGAGTAAATCCAGGGGGTAGTTACCTTCTATGTAACTCTAGGCGTAGTATTTAAACCCCCCTGGTATCTGTAACAAGCAGAACACCCCCGATAGAACACAATACACTGGAGTAGGGTTATTATCTCGGCAGTGAGAGGCCCGAACCAGGATAAACACCGCGCGTCCATTCTCTCGACTTCCGCTGCTCGGACGACCACCTCGGTTCGTACGACGGGGCCCTGTTGATCCCACATTCAACAAGTAAGCTCAGCGGGAGCCCGTTCTCCAATCGTCGACAATACCATTAAGACACTAGCTTGTAGCTTGAATCACGAGGCAAATTCATTCAACGAGTTTTAATGCTATGGATGTGTTTTACAATATATAATTATCTATTATATACTAAAGAGTAATGAAATTAAATAGCAAACAAAACAATGAAATCAATAAGTAATAACATTATTACTCAATACTCATCTGAGTCATCCATTCCACAGTCCACAAACCACATCCCCTCACTACCTGATGGCTGATGCTCTCGGCGGTGTGGCAGCACAGTGCTCTCCTCGGCAGGGTTAACCAAATCATTTTCAAATTGAAAGTCGAGGTCTAGGTGGTACCGATTTACCGCAAAAATTGAGTGAAAATAGTCAAAAACCGAAGAGTTTCAAAACCGAGCATTTGAACAAAAAAAATTCAAAACAAATTAAAAAAATCGATTGGTTTTCTCAAAAAATAATCGATTTTCTCAAAAAACCGATCGGCGGCTTGAACATTTTGGGCAACCGATTTTTTTAGCGGTTTTCATCGATTTTTGTCAAAAATCGTTCGTTTTCACCGGTTTTCGACTGGTTTACATCACACAATTTTTTTCAAATTTTTTGAAGTTTTAATAATTTTATTTGAATTAAACTAGTTTACCGATCGGTTTAGGATTTCGAATCGACTCGATATGATCAAAAACCATGATTTTTCGAAGGTTGCTAAACGCAACCACTATGAAGCGGCCAGGCACCACTTAGAGGCGTCTTTGGGAAAGACTCTCGCAAGCATACGCCGCCAAGCAAGAGAAAAGCGGGTTTCTAGGGAAAGAAACTCTCGCGAGTGTCGGACCCCAGATCGAGTTCCAGAACGCCGTCGAAGCTCGCCGCTACCCATTCGCCAGAAACGGGAGCGTCTGTAGGCCTTGGCCGCGGTCGTGCGCGACCTTCGCAGCTTCCCCGATCAAGTGGATCTAGAGGCCGTAGGCATGGTTGTGGCCGAGGATCTGGAGAGGCTTGCCGCCGAGCTGAGAGTCGCAGACCCTCCCCGTGACCAGGATGCCCGGAGTGTTTCTCGGGACCATCGGGGGCATACACATGTCCGCTCGCACAGGGATGAATCTCGGAGCCGTGCTCGGAGATCGCCCTAGGCTACTAACTCCGTCCGCGAGAGGCCTCGGAATAGCTCCCGAGCAACGTCGGAGCGACGTGTCCGCGACAACCCGGATTACGAGCGTTCCAAACGCTCCACAACCGAACGGTCATCGGCACGCCCTCCGCGCGAAGTCTTCTCTCGACTTGGCCCACGCACGGGACGTTGGACAGGGGACACACGCAGAGACCATTATGGTCGGGGATTTCATCGTGAAACTCCCAGCTTCAGCTGCCAGGCTTTCACGAGCTCTCTTCGGAATGTCACTTGGCCAAGCAAGTTCAAGCCCGGCCACATCGAGAGGTTCAACGGGACCCAGAACCCGGACGAATTTCTCTCGATATATACCACCGCCATCTTAGCCGCCGGAGGCGATGAAGGGGTAATGGCGAACTATCTGCCAACGGTCTTGGACGGGGCTACTCGTACATGGCTCTTCAACCAAAAGGAGGGATCCATACGATCTTGGGGGCAGCTCAGTACAGCGCTCTGGGCAAATTTCCAGAGCTGTTACATTCGCCCGAGAAAGGAGCGCGACCTTGAGCGCCTGATCCAGACGGAAGGAGAAACCCTGCGACAGTTCGTCCAGAGGTTCATCCAAGTCCGAAACTCGATCCCAAACATATCGGACGAGGCTGTCATCCGAGCTTTCAAGTTCGGCGTACGAGATATACGCTTCACGCAAGACCTGGAGATCCATCCGGACCTAACGGCAAATGAGCTCTTCCGCATGGCCGACCGATATGCCAACGCGGATGAGGCCGTCCAGTGGAAAAAGATGCTGGATGAAGGGAAGCTACCGCCCCAGCCCGGACTAGAAACCTCTGCCAGTAAAAAGAGCTCGAACCCTGGGAGAAGAAGATCAAGAAGAAGAAGAAAAAGCAGCCTACATCGGGCATGGTCGCCTCGGTAGAACAGCAACAGCCCAGAGCATCCCAGCCGCAGCGCAGGGGGTTTAATGCTCGGGGAAGAGAACAACAGCGCTGACCCCACGATTGAGACGACCAGGCGGATCAACGGGGTGGCCTCTACTGTCCGCTTCATCAAGCGCACGGGCATGACCTGCGAAATTGCCGGACGTGGATTTACCGCTTGGAGCAGTTTTACAGCGGCAAGGGTCCCATGCCATCGCTCCCAGAGCAGGGCGAGAATAGCAAAGGCAAACAACCCGTCGTGGATAACGAGGATGGCATGGATTACCAGGAACCCTGGAAGCACATTGCGGTGATCTTCGGGGGGTCCTCCGCCTACAAATCCCGCCAGGACTTGAAGGACGCTGCGCGGGAGGTACATCACATTACCCAAGGTAAGCCTCCCGTGCAGCAGCTCAAGTGGTCCGAGTTGTCCCTCACTTTCTCCAAGGAAGACTGTTCGCTCGGAATGACCAAACCACAGAGGCTCCCGATGGTCATGAGCCCCACCATCAGCAACACTGTTGTTGGTCGGGTCCTTATAGACTCCGGAAGCTCACTGGACCTAATCTCGGCTAAGGTCTTGGACAAGATGCAGATCCCTCGCTCCAAGATCAAGAGCATAGCGGTACCATTCTTTGGGATAGTCCTGGGCACCTCGATCAAGCCTTTGGGCCAGGTCGTCCTGCCCGTGACCTTCGGCGGCCCGAGTAACTTCAGAACAGAGCTAATCACCTTTGAGGTGGTAGACTTCGAATCGGCCTACAATGCCATTCTCAGCAGGCCGGCTTTGGCCAAGTTCATGGCCGCCTCACATCACGCGTATCAATGCCTGAAGGTTCCCGGACCAAACGGGGTCATAACCATAAAGGGGAACCACAAGTCCGCGTTAAATTGCGACGAAAGAGCGTTGGATATGGTCGGCCAGCTGCCCACTCGCGGCCCCGACCAGGAGCCGAAGCATTCCCGGCCCAAAGTTGCCCTCCAACCCGGAGGAGAGACCAAGGCTGTTCCACTCAACGAGTCGGAACCTGCCAAGGTCGTCCATTTGGGATCTTCCTTAGATCCCAAATAGGAACTCGAGCTCGTCACCTTCCTCTGAGCAAACTCGGATGCGTTCGCCTGGGAGCCATCCGACATGCCCGGGGTCCCAAGGGGGGTGATCGAGCACAGGTAGCGGTTCAGCCTGACAAAAAACCAGTGCGATAAAAACTTAGACGGTTCTCCTCGGACAAGCAAGCAATTATCCAGGAGGAACTCGACAAGCTCCTTAAGGCTGGCTTCATCAGGGAAGTCGAACACTCCGAATGGCTGGCTAAGCCGGTCATAGTCAAAAAGAAAAGAGGCAAGTGGCGCATGTGCGTCGACCACACAGGCCTAAATGCAGCATGCCCGAAGGACAACTACCCACTGCCTCGCATAGACCAACTAGTCGATGCAATGGCAGAGTCGCAGGTCATGAGCTTCCTGGACGCTTATTCGGGATATCATCAGATCAGCTTGTCACGCGAAGACGAAGAGAAGACCTCCTTCATCACCCCGTTCGGTACTTTCTGCTACACGACCATGTCCTTCGGTCTAAGAAAAGCAGGAGCAACCTTTCAGCGCCTAATGCAGAAAACCTTTACAGACCAAGTAGGGCGAAACTTGGAAGTCTATGTTGACGATATAGTGGTCAAAAGCAAGTTCGCCTCGAGCCATGTCGCTGACTTGAAGGAAACGTTTTGTAATCTCCACAAGCATCAAATAAAGTTGAATCCAGAAAAATGTGTGTTCGGTGTAAAAGCCGGCAAGGTTCTCGGCTACATGGTCGGGCCATAGGGCGTCGGCGCAAATCCAGAAAAAATCAAAGCCATTGAGAATATGAGACCGCCCACAAATGTGAAGGAAGTACAAGCCCTGACCGGACGAATGGCAGCTTTGAGCTGCTTCATTTCCTAGCTGGGTGAGCGAGGGCTGCCTTTCTTCAAGGCCCTCTGCAAACACGATGGTTTCATATGGACGGAAGAAGCTAACCGATCCTCCGAGGAACTTAAACAATACCTGTCCAAACCGCCCGTCCTGGTCACTCCGAGGACAGGGGAAGAGTTACTGCTATACCTGGCAGCAACCCCACAAGCGGTAAGCGCAGTATTGACAGTGAGATGGCGTTCAACGACCTATCTATTATGTCAGCGAAGTACTTCACGGACCAAAGGAGCGCTACCCTGAGGTCCAGAAGCTTTTGTACTCATTATTGATGACCTCCAGAAAGCTGCGCCATTATTTCCAAGCACACCGAATTGTGGTCCCGACCAGTTTTCCACTCAGGGAGATCCTGAGGAATCAAGACACAAGTGGTCGTATAGCAAAATGGGCCATGGAGCTCGCCGAATTCGAGATAACATTTTCAGCTCGCATGGCTATCAAATCCCAGGCCCTGGCGGACTTCGTGGCAGAATGGTCGGCACCAGCCCTGCCAACGTGCGAGTCTACCGTACCTAGGGAAAACCATTGGACCATGTATTTCGACGGATCCCGAGCGTATGAACGCTCGGGGGTTGGCGTCGTGTTAATCTCCCCAGACGGAGAACGACTCCAGTACGCTGTCCGATTGCACTTTGCCACGACCAACAACGCGGCAGAGTATGAGGGCCTCTTGACCGGACTACGTGCATGCAAAGCGCTAGGAGTCCACGGCTTACTGTGATGGGAGATTCGCAGTTGGTCGTGAACCAGGTCAACAAGGAGTATCAGTGTTTCGATACCTCAATGGCGCTTTACCTGGTCGAATTTAGGAAGATGGAGAAGTACTTCAAGAACTTCGAAGTACTCTACATCCCCAGGAAGGATAATGCCCTGGCTGACCAATTATCAAAGATCGGTTCCTCCCAAACTACCGCTCTGGCGGGGGTGTTCGTTGAGCACCTACATAAGCCCTCCATTCCCTCTGCAGAGGAGGCATCAGAGGCCGACGGTAGGGTCTCCTTCCTTGAGCAAAGTGTGAGTTGGATAGCGCCATTCATCCAATATCTTGCACATGGGATGTTGCCCGAGGAAAAAGCCGAGCGTTCCCGGCTAACAAGGCGCTCTTCTCAGTACAAACTGATCGAAGGCGACCTATACCGAAAGGGTGCATTAGGAATCCTCTCCAAATGCATCTCTCAGGAAGAAGGCCAGTACCTTCTCCGAGACATCCATGAAGGAATGTGCGGAGCTCACTCGTCGTTCAGAACACTTGTGAGCAAAGCCTTCCGATTGGGTTATTATTGGCCTACGGCCCTAGCGGATGCACGGTCGATTGTGACAACCTGCCGGGCATGCCAGTTTCATGCTCGCAAGGACCACCAACCGGCATACACGCTACAAACCATACCGCTCTCGTGGCCGTTCTCAACCTGGGGGATTGATGTCCTCGGACCTTTCCCTCGAGGTTGGAAAGGCTGCAAGTACTTGCTCGTGGCCATCGATACTTTCACCAAGTGGATAGAGGCCGAGCCCGTATCGACCATCTCGGCCCAGGCGACCAAGAGGTTCCTCCAAAGCAACGTGGTGATGAGGTTTGGGGTACCCAATCATCTCATCACGGATAATGGGACTCAGTTCACTAGTGAATTGTTCCAGGCGTATTGCGAGGAGGTCGGGATAAAGGTTTGCTTCGCCTCTGTGGCACATCCACAGAGCAACGGGCAGCCGAACGAGCAAACGGGCAAATAGTCCAAGGCATCAAAAAGAGGGTCTTTAAGAACCTCAGCCAGCACAAGCAGGGGTGGGTAGACGAGTTACCCCCCGTGCTATGGTCAATTCGCACCAGCACAAGCCGAGCCACGGGCGAAACCCCATTCCAGCTTGTCTATGGTACAGAGGCCGTTTTGCCTGTGGAAATCGTGCTGGGTTCCCCAAGGGTACAACTGGTCGACTCCGTCGACCAGGAAATCGAGCGGCTCGTCGACCTAGACCTCGTAGAGGCAACACGAGAACAGGCGTTGCTCTGGTCCGCGCTTTACCTACAGGCACTTCGTAGGCACGCGGCCAAGGCAGTTCGACCAAGGGCCTTGCAAGTTGGCGACCTGGTATTACGACAGGTTCAGGACCTGTCAAAAGCCAATAAGCTGACCCCAAGGTGGGAGGGTCCCTACACGGTCGTATCCGCAACACGCCCGAGGGCTGTTCGCCTAGCGATGGAGGACGGTCGAGAGCTCGCCAGTACCTGGAACATTGACCAACTGCGTAAATTTTACGTCTAAGCGCCATTTCTTAATAACCCGACCATCTTCTTTGACGATTTGTCCGCCTCTCACGATCTTTCTGCGAACCACCGGTACGACCAACGGCCTGACAGGCAATACGTGTGTACCGTTGCCTTTTGGATACCGGCTGGACGATTACCCGCACCGATACATGTGTAACATGCCCGCAGTAGCCCTTCACGGCACAAACGATCATGCGAAAGCATCCCCCAGCTCGCTCAACTCCCAACTGGGTTCGATAACTCCACGTATTGCCGTTTTTTCCTATGAGTGCGACCATGCTCCGCCACGTCACTCGCTCGACCTGCGTACCGAATCCGATCACTTAAGGCGTTGTGCGCTCAAGAAAATTTTACGACTCTTCTATGAACAAACTCGTGCTCGCAATCCTAGGGGCACGACCTTTATTCATAGCGGGGGCTCATACCACACAGGCTAATCGTAATCATTTTATCTTGATTGAAATTTCCGCACTCTTTGCTCGTGATGCCCTTTTTTCGAGAATACAGCATCGCGCTCTCTTTTCTTGATCGGAATCCTTGCTCGTAATACTTTTACACGGGACGTAATTGCTCTTATAAAAAAATCAAGCCTTTCTCTTTGCAGGTTCGATCGGGCAAACATCCGGAACAAGGTCAGGAAAGAAAGAACAAAGGTGGAAGTCTTCTAATTCTTAATAATAAAATCAAGGTTTTTACAGGTCTACACAAGCAAAGGAAAAAAGGAAGAAGCGCCTAAGGTCAACCCCTGCTCGCGGCCTGGAGAACGGCAAGCTCTTCCTTAAGGGAATCAAGCTCGCCCTCAAGATCCAAGACCTTTCGCCGGGCCGCACGACCTTCGGCGGCACTTTCCCAGAGGCGCTGCACCTCCTTGAGCTGGGCCTCCTCGCGCTCCCGAGCCCCTTGGGCGGTGCGCCGCAGGTCGGGCACCTCCTGCCACAGTTTCCCCAGCTCCTCCTCAAGCTCGGCGCACCTTCGCTCAGAGGTGGCCTTCGCCGTTTCGCTCTGGAAAAGCTGGTCGCGAAGCTCGGCGATGACACACTTTGCCGACTCCAGCTCCTTTTGGTCGGAGGCACACACCTCGGAGATTCGACGCTCGAGATCGGCGATCTTGGCGTCTTGCTCGCGGTGGTACTTCCTGTACTCTTCTGCAGAAACTGAGGAGGCATCGATGTCCTCCATGGCCTTGGCAGCAAACTGCGAGCAAGGATGAAGGCGGGTTAAGAGCACCTTGGAAAAATCTTCAAACCGAAGGAGGAGGCAATGCACTCACCAGAAGAGCACGGCCTACCAGCTTATCTTGGAGCCGCTGACGGTCAGTCGCACCAGCTCGGAAAAAAGGATTAACCCACGCGGGATCATCCTAGTCCCGAGCTGACGTGTCGAGCTCGTGCCCCTCCTGGGCACCCGACGCACCCAAGAGTGCGGCGGCCGAAGGAAGTTGGTCGGAAGCGACCAACTCCTGGTGATCTCGGAGTTGATCTTCCCCGACGGCAAGCGGCTCATGGCTGCCTCCCCCTACTCGGCCGCTACGCTCGGGGGCTGGACGCCGACTACAAGCGTCCCCGCCCCTTGGTCCGCGGCCAGAGACGGCTGGTCAGCAACGACCGCCTCCTCTCCTTGGTCCTCAGCCGGAGGAAGCTGGTCGACGACGACCACTTCCTCCCCTTGGTCCGCGGCCGGAGGCGGTTGGTCGGCAGCGACCGCCTCCTCTCCTTGGTCCGCAGCCGGAGAAAGCTGGTCAGCAACGACCACCTCCTCACCTTGGTCCGCGGCCAGAGGCGGCTGATTGACGGCGACGACCACTTCCTCTCCCCGGTCCGCGGCCGGAAGCAGTTGGTCTGCAACGACCAACTCCCCATCTCCTTGACCCACAGCCAGAGACTGTTGGTCGAGGACGGTCGTCCCTTGACCCTCGGAGCCCGTCGCCTGGGCCTCGCCTGCACTTGGCGCCACGCTCGTTCCTTCGTAAGGGACCAAAGCCGTGGCTCCTTGGTCCTCGGCCCCTTGCGGGTCTTGCTCTTCTGCGGACGGACGGAACTCGGTCACTTCCGGAAGCGCGGCCGGCGCCGGCCCCACCTCGTCCTCGGCCATCACTTGATCCAGGATGCGATCAAGCTCGGCGTCAACTACATAGTTGAGAATCCTCTCAGCCATTTGATGAAAGTCCAAGAGCAGCATCCGAGCTATCACGCCCACACCAAGCGGAGTGGGGTTAGCCCGAAGAAACCGCAACAACAACAAAAAAAGAACAAAGAAATTTAGCAGAGGAACCACAGGAGACTTACCTCCCGCCCGGCGAGCAGCATCCTCTCCCTCGGCTTCCTCGCTTTGGGTCACAGGCGTCCTGCCCGCGGCGGCCTCGTAGGCCTCAGCAACGGCCACGACGCGCTCTTCTGCAGCGTCGCTATCTCGTGCCATCGCCGGGTCGACATCGTCCATGTCGACCCCTTCCAGCGCTGAGGTCGATCGAGAAGACGACCTCCTGCTCCTCCTGACCAGAGCGTAGGCGCCTTCCTCCTCTTCCTCCTCCTCGGGGTCCTCAACCACCTGAGCGAGCTGGTCCTGGAGGGCTTTGATTTTCCTCTCCAACTGCTCCTTACTCGGGGGGACCTGGCCGCCTCCTCGGCCTTCTTCGCCTACTCGGCAAGCTGTTGCAGTCGGCCCATCAGCTCCGGCTTCTTCCGCTTGAAGTCAGCAAACTAGGTTCGAAGCTCTCTTACCTCCCTCCGGTCGGCGTACTCGAGATGCAGTGTGGGGGGAGCCCTGGCCGAAGCCCGGCGCTTTGAACGCTTGGCACGAGGAGGCGAGGCAGATGCTTGGTGGCTCCGGCCCGCCGTTCTTTTGCGGGCATCCCTGGCTGGGGTGACGCCTTGCGGCAGCGGCTCCACGCTCGACACGGCGAGCTCGAGGGCGACCTTCTCCTGCGAACAGAAGCAGGGAGACATAAGCTCGGTAAACGCGCCCTCAGACAGGAAGAAGTAGAAGTGCTTACTGCATCACTGCGGTCGAAAACATTCTTGGGGATTTGGTGGTTGGATTTCAGCTCTTTCTCCTGCGGGGCGCCGAACATCTCGGCGACCCTTTCGTCAACCCAGTCCGTCCTCGGGGCTACGACACGACAAAGAGTTCGAAGAAAGAATAGGACCAAATGCCGGAAAACAACAATGCTCGAAGAGGCAACTGAAGCATACCTGCGTTGTCCTCGCGGGTGATGTCGTTCCACCCGGTCACCTCGAAGAATGGGTGCTCGCGGCGCCGCAGAGGGGACACCCGGTTGAAGGAGAAATCCTGGGCGATGTCCCGACCAGTGAGCCCCATTTGGGAGAGCTCGCTGATCGTCCCGAGCACCCGCTCTTCCTCAGGCTGCACGGGCGGGCACGCCGTCTCGGTGGGCGGGGCGGCCTCCCCGGTATAGACCAACTAGGACCCCTCCGCCTTCTTCTGGTAGAACCAAAGGTCGGCCCAACCCGACAACGAGTCCTTCAAAGAAACGAGAGGGTACTCGTATGGTCGGTTGGGCCGAAGGCGAAGATAGATACAGCCGGCGGGACCATCCCGGGCGGTGCGAAAGGGAGAGTAGAAGTGGAAGAAAAGACTGGCGGTGGGGATCACACCCACGAACGCCTCGCAGAGGTGGGAGAAGATCGCGAGGGCAAGAATGGAGTTTGGGTGGAGATGAGAGATCTCACACCCGCAAAAGGCGAGGGCGGAGGCAAGGAACTCATTCTCGGGCAAGCGAAGCCCGTTGATGGCGTACAGCTTGCAGGAGACGATCTCTCCCTCCCGCGGTGCCGGCGCCGCATCACCCCCAGGCACTCGACCTGAGCTGGGGTCGACATACCCCTCGTCCGAGAGCACCTGGAGCCTCCTCTGGGTCATCTGGCTAACCCCGAAACGTGCCATGGCCAAAGGAAGAAGGAGGGTGAAGAAGATTCTTGGGCTCTGAGGCTCTTGGAGAATTCTGGCCGAGGACGAGCAAGTGCGCAATGTAGCCCTGTCCTTCCCCAGCGGACGGAGTTAAAAAGGCTGCGAAGGGGCGCGTTAAAAGCCGCCACCTATCGCATAACGACACCTGTCCGGTATGGCGGGAAACTGCCCAGTAAAAGCGCACTTTCCAACAAACTGCTTTACCGTTGCAGGGAGGCTTCTCGGAGAAGGAATCGAAAAATAACCAAACGTCGCGCCACCACAGAATGAACGTGTGTCGGACAAAAAGGTCGCCTCCCAACATAAGATGGTCGTAAGTCACGATCAAAGGAAATTCAATCCCTCCTTCAGGTCTTCTTAGGCTCAAGGGGAAGCCCGAGCTCAGATGGTTTCCCGCTTGAACCTCGGGGGCTAGCTGTCGGGGATTGACTATCTGACAAAAGACCACGGTACCCCCGGGAGATCCTGAGTCCGTCGACCATACAATGCCGACAGAAGATGCTCGGGAGTATGAAACGAGCATCACACCTCCCGAGCATACATGTCCGCCCCTTCACTCACGACCATTCCAAACGGCCACGAGCAAGCATGCTCGTAAAGATCACGTCATACTCAGGTACTTGGTCGGTGGACTCGGTCAATGCTACGAGGAAGAAAGGTGGCAACCAATCAGCCGAAGATCAAGGGAAATCATACCCGAAATTCAAATAACGCGCAGATCAAGGGCGACAGATCGCAAGTACGGCTGCTTAGAGTAAATCCAGGGGTAGTTACCTTATATGTAACTCTAGGCGTAGTATTTAAACCCCCCTGGTATCTGTAACAAGCAGAACACCCCCGATAGAACACAATACACTGGAGTAGGGTTATTATCTCGGCAGTGAGAGGCCCGAACCAGGATAAACACCGCGCGTCCATTCTCTCGACTTCGCGCTGCTCGGACGACCACCTCGGTTCGTACGACGGGGCCCTGTTGATCCCCCATTCAACAAGTAAGCTCGGCAGGAGCCCGTTCTCCAATCGTCGACAATACCATTAAGACACTAGCTCGTAGCTTGAATCACGAGGCAAATTCATTCAACGAGTTTTAATGCTATGGATGTGTTTTACAATATATAATTATCTATTATATACTAAAGAGTAATGAAATTAAATAGCAAACAAAACAATGAAATCAATAAGTAATAACATTATTACTCAATACTCATCTGAGTCATCCATTCCACAGTCCACAAACCACATCCCCTCACTACCTGATGGCTGATGCTCTCGGCGGTGTGGCAGCACAGTGCTCTCCTCGGCAGGGTTAACCAAATCATTTTCAAATTGAAAGTCGAGGTCTAGGTGGTACCGGTTTACCGCAAAAATCGAGTGAAAATAGTCAAAAACCGAAGAGTTTCAAAACCGAGCATTTGAACAAAAAAATTCAAAACAAATTAAAAAAATCGATTGGTTTTCTCAAAAAATAATCGATTTTCTCAAAAAACCGATCGGCGGCTTGAACATTTTGGGCAACCGATTTTTTAGCGGTTTTCATCGATTTTTGTCAAAAATCGTTCGTTTTCACCGGTTTTCGACTGGTTTGCATCACACAATTTTTTTTCAAATTTTTTGAAGTTTTAATAATTTTATTTGAATTAAACTAGTTTACCGATCGGTTTAGGATTTCGAATCGACTCGATATGATCAAAAACCATGATTTTTCGATGGTTTTGTGAACCCTGCTCTTCGGTCCTTACTCCTTGAGTTCCTCCACTAGTCATCTTCCTCTGTTCAGCTGTTCCTGTTGGTTGTTCGGCACTTCGGGCTTGGGTTGTTCCTCTTCAGCGCCACCCTGCTCAACGAATTCTAGATCTGGGCTCTGCCCCGTCTGACGCCTGGCCACCCTGTCCACCTCCTCCCCTCCTCGTTGCCGCCTGGAGCCTCCTCATCGCGCACCGCTACGCCGCCGGGCGCCACTACCTTGGGCTGCTAGTGCCTAGGTCTTCTCTAGTTCTCCTTGCCCCCACCAAATTGGCTATAAGTAAGGGAAATTACCAATTTTTGTGTGTTTTGCTTGTTTTGATTCGGTGCCTTGGTGGTCTATCGTATGGGAATGTGGAGTGTGCCGGTGAGATGGATGTGAGACCGCACTTAGGCCTAGTGGGTAAAAAAGCCCAAAACTACGTTTTTTTCTTCCCATGTTTCCTGTTCTTGAGTTCATCCGTGTTCTTGTTCGAGTAGGACAACCTTGAGCAGACTATCGTCTGAGTAGGAGGGGTTCCTTTGCCACCACAGGGGGGTAGGTTTCAGCCTAAACCCCTAGTGGATTTGCCCCTAATAATAATAATAATAATAATAATAATAATAATAATAATAATAATAATAATAAAAATAGTGGATATCCTTATAAGGCGGGATGTCGTTGCCCCATGCCCTCCACATTGGACTTGGTGAAAAGACCATTTGAATTATTATTAATTTTTTTTGCAAAAAAGCTCTCAGTGTTTCAGAAATATATATCCTTATAGGACGTGGATGTTGGCACCTCCATGCCCTCCATGTTGGAATTCTGGGCAAAAAGGCCCCTCAAATTTTTTTGCAAAAAAACCCACAATGTTTCGAAAAATTACGAATTTACATGAAGGCCTCCGAGGTTTCGGAATTTTACAAAGGGGTATGCATCGGCAAATTTATAAAAAACCTCGGTGTTCTAGAAATTTAGGCATGATCCTACAAAATTTTACACGGGGACCCCTGAGGGTTTTGGCAATTTATGAATAGGTCTTGTCCCAGTAATTTTACACGAATGCCCTAGGGTTCTGGGATTTTACGAAGGTGTCTGTGCCGGTTATTTTACAAAAAAAACCTTAGTGTTTCGAAAATTATGCAGGGGTCCTACAAGATTTTACACGGAGGCCCTCTGGGTTTCGAAAATTTACAAAATGGTCCTGCCTCGGGAATTTTATACTACGACCCTTGGGATTCCAAAATTTACGAAGAGGTCATGATCGAATTTACGCGGAGGATCTTGGGATTATGAAAATTTAAGAAGAGGTCCTGTGCCAGCAATTTTGCCCGGTGCAACATAGTGCGCAATCCCATCCTAGTTTTACTAATACTAGGCAAAATGTGCGTCTAACGCCGCACCGTTTAAAATTTACTTTGTTTGAAAAAGTTTTTTTATACTCACAAAAAATCGCAAAGGATCTCTTTGTAATTTATAGGGACCAATTCATAATTTAGAAAAAGTGGAAAGGCTTATTTGCAAAAGGACCAATCCGTAATTAGAGAAAGCGGAATGGGCTACTTACAAAACGCTAGGGGGTGGCGTGGCATGGCTGGGAGGCCGGCAATCCCCTCTGGCGTAATAGGTATATTATTAGGCCCCGTTTGGTACGGTTCCAAATTCTAGTAGAAACGGAAATGGTTCCAAATTCTTGATAGAAACGTTTCAAGTAGAATCAGAATCACTTTCTGCAAACCGTTTGGTACGGTTCTAGATTCTAGTAGAAACTAGTGAAACGGGGTTGAGGGTGATTCAACCACGGTGTGGAAAAAGGAGAAACGTTCCGAGGAAAATCGTTCCGAGTTTTAGCCTGTTTGGCTGGGTTTATCTCAGATTCTAGTAGAAACAGCTTGGTTCCAAGTTGCCAAACGGGGCCTTAACATCTTATGACGCATGAATGGCCACCCAACCAGTTGTGCCACGTCAGCCTAGGGACGGTTTTGGCCAATCGCCCGGTTCCCGATGGCTCTTTGCCGGCGGTGCTTTCCTGTTTCCGCCGCCGCTCCATGCGCTCTCCCCCAGACCCTCACGACTCACCAGCTCTGCCCGCCTCCCCTTTCCTCGACCGCTCTGCCACCCTGCCACTCAGGTCTTGCCAGTGTTGCCTCCCGAGCTCCCTCCCTCGAGACCTTCCTTGTCGTGGCACGCCGCCTTGCGTCGACCCCCTTACCTCAAGCGGTTCACCCGGTTTCCCCCGCCACTCTGCCGACCCGCGAGCTAGGGTTCTCCCCCTCCCCTATCCCTGACCCCCTCGCCTCCTCCGCTCGACTGCCTCGCCAAGCATCGTGTCCACCTCCTCAATGGACATTGTCCGATCGGGCAAGTGAAGGTGTGCATTCACGCGGCGGGCGGAGCAGTGGCGATGCTATCTGAGTAGGAGGGGCGGTTCCTCAAGGACGCAGTGTTCCAGCGGGGGTTCCGGGAGAAGTGCGCCGCGTGCCTCGCACCCTCCACGGCACGGCGGGGCACGAGCCACATCGTGCTGGCTGCCTGGCCAACCTCACGCTCGGCATCGAGAGCATCGATCGCCTCGCCGCCGATGGCACCACCCCACGCAATGCCAAGATCCGTGCGCTCCGCAACTTCATGGGGAGGCAGCTCTACCTGTCCGTCGTGTACAGGATGGAGCGCGGCAACCACGTCTCCACGCGTCACATGCTCTAGGTGTTCGTCGACGCGCCCTACGTGGCGCGCTAGAACCACATCCCTAACCTATGGGACCACGTCTTCCTGCCCCATTTGCTCCATCTCAAGGTCTGGTTCACCAACGAAGCCGAGCTCATTGCCGACGGACGTCGACGACGGGAGCAGGAGGATGAAGAGCCTGCAGAGACTGCACAATGATCACATGAACAGTACATGGCTCAGTTTGCAATGTACAAGGAGCCGACGCGCCTCCGGTCCCATCCGTGCCATTGCCTTCGATGCTGGGGGATTTTGATACATGGGAGAAGGACTCGGCTTTGGTGCGCGTGAGTTCGATGAACAGAAGCTTGTGCATGAACACTTCCATAGGATGCATTAGGAAGAAGTTTGCAGTTTATTAATTATGAGTCAGTTAGTGTAAGTGCGTGTTTAGCTGATCTGATTTTTATAGGTACAATGTTGTTTAACTTTTGGCACAGCATTGGAGCAGGAAGATGTCAAAGATAAATGGCTGGCTGATGAGGCTGAATTGGTTGCGGAGACGGATGTCAAATTGAATGATAATTCAGGCAGCTTGAAGATGGAAAAGCTTGCTCGTGTGAGTCAACAATTCCTTTATTTTCAGTATGCTGATTAACTTCATAACGATGTATGTCTGTTGGTGTGTCAAATTACTGCAAGCATGTTTTACACAATTGACAAATTGTGGTCACTCATTGCAGTCCTGGTAATTAAGACGATGTCAAGGAGACAGCTGTTGGAGCCCTTAAGGGGCTAGGCCTAGAACTAGCGGTTTTTAGTAGCCACTGAACTGAAGAACATTGTATCCTTGATGCCTCGTTTGTTTTGCCAAGTAAGTAGTTATCAAATTTGGACTTGATTTGTGATTCATATATAATTTTTTTTCGAGCAAGTTTATAGTGATCAATTGATGTTCCGATATCTCTTTCTTAGTTTAGAATGCACTGTAGTATACTGCATTCCAAATTATTGTTACTGTTATTGGTGGCCGATAAACAGTCTTCTCTGCATCTCAATGGAGTGAGTGGCTTCTTATAAGACAATTCTAAACGTTATATATTTGCCATATTTGATACACCAATGGGCACCCTACATATATTTGCCACATTAGATTAAACAATTTTACTAACAGTGGTGCGGCTCAGTTTGCAGTGTGCTACAAGGAGTGGCTCATGTCTGGAGCCGACACGCCTCCGGTCCCACGCGTAAAATGGAACAAGCTCGACATGCACTCATACACATGCTATCTACATCATACATTATTCCCTTAAGATCTATGCCATTTTGTCTTTTCCTCTTTGTCCTGCACTGCACACATCCCGAAGCAGAAAAGGATGGTATAGATAGCATGTGTATCTACACATGTGTGTAGATGAGACTTTTCCTATATATATATCACTATTCTTATGGGGCGTGGAATTCGCGAGCTTTGGGAGCCTCTTGTATGTTCGCTCGCGTTCTTTCGCAAATCAGCGCCTTGGCTCCGTCGGATCGACACGGGCCACCCGGCACGGCATCACTCGTTTAGGTACGGCTAGCAAATGGGCCATGTTATGCCGGTTCATTTGTTGAGCCCACGGCCCGGTAGCTCCCGTGCCATACCAGCACAGGCCGTCATGGGTTGTGGGCTGTGTCGTGTCAAGCTTGGTCCATTTTACACCCAAAAAAATTCAATTTTTTTTAAAAAATGACCGAAACGAGCCTAAACATATCGAATGTCATGTCATGCCCAAACGGCCTAAACGTGTCGTGACGAAACAGGCCAGCCGTGCCGAGGCAACAACCCATCCTATTTACTATTATGCCGTGTTGTGCCTGACCATTAGGGCTGCAAGAAAAGCTCGAGGCTCGTAAACTATTCGAGCTCGGCTTGTCAAAGACTCGGCTCGAGCTATATTTGATCTCGAATCGAGCCTAATCTCAAGCTCGCGAGCCTAGTCGAGCCGACCTCGAATAGCTCGTATGTGTTCTTCATTTCTGCCAGGCTTTGTATTGAATATTGTAGGCTTATTTCCAGTCTGAATACACATCAGTGTTAGCCCTTTGATTTCATAATACATGTTCCTTAGGGCTTGCAATTGGAGATGACAGACATATTTTAAACGTTTAGTAGTTTTTAACAATGTCTGTGCGAATTCCATCCATTTGAATTCTAGATGTCTTTAATTACACATATCTACGTGCTCTATTTTGATAAATCTTTAATTACACATATCTACGTGCTCTATTTTGATAAATCTTTAGGCCCTGTTTGGTATGGTTAGAGCTTTTCTGAAAAGTAGTTTTTGGCTGAGTTGCATGGCTGAAGAGCTACACGACTGAACGGCTTAGTTAAAGAGGTTTGGTATTTGTTAGTTTGGCTTTTTACTATAGCTTTTAGGTATGAGAAATGCGGGTTGGGAATGAGGATGAGAGTGGTGCGGTTTGGGATTTTATACTTGGTGGGAAGAGGTAATTTTCTTTGAACTCTAGTGGTAAAGTCGTAACCCCAATCCATCGAAGCCGTAGGAAGCTACCTCAGATTAGCTTTCAGCTTTCAGCTTTTTCTAGTACAAATGGGTTGCTGGCTTCTGGCTTTTGCTGCGAAAAAGCTAGCTGTTTGGAACAGCTTTTGGTTTCTAGAGGACAGAAGCCAAAGCTGAAGCCGTTCCAAATAGGACCTTAATTACGCATATCTACCTGGCCAACTAATACCAAAATGTTCATTAGACTTGCTTTGATAGTGATCTGAAAAAATAAGTGTAATATGGTGCCTGCCGAACGTGAAATCTCCCCCCTTGTAGCTTCTATACTGGGACTTGCTTGACATAAGTTGGTAATGTGTCTGCTAAACATAAAAAAGGGCATTAGCTAATATAATACTCCATCCGGTTTCATATTTCTTGTTGCTGGAGTGTTCTATAGTTTGGTTGAAAATTTCTGTCGTTGAATCATTCTGCATTTAATGACACTAGGTTTCCAAAGCATGCATATTGATTGCTAACACTTGAGCTTTGCATGCACACATAACGATTGGGTATCCTTGCTTTGAGAATTGGGATCGCACCATTTCCAAACTATTTAATATGGCCGCATTAGGAAATTAGCACTCTATTAATCACTCTTTGGTATGTGAGATTGTGACAGGAAATATGAAACCGGAGGGAGTACGATCTCTTGTTATATATTAGATAATTACAAGCTCTACCGGGGTTTCTGCACTGCCCCTCAACAAACAGCATATGTATGGGAACTTGGATATATCTCCTGCCATGTCACCGATTATGATTTGCTTTTTGCAGCCGGCCTTCATTTTGTTACAACCACCATGATGACTATCGTGTTTCGGTAGCTAGGCCTGAGCCAGGCCTCCCACCTACCACTACCAGATCTGATTAGATTTGTGATATTTTCAAACTTGTCGATCGTTGTGATGAACATAAGCTTGATGTGGAACTCTGGGGTTTTATCAGGTTAGTGAAGGTTCCATTAGTTAAATTCTGTGACTTTAAATCGTTTACACTTAAATAATCCTTTTCTCTTATCCAGATAGCAAAGTTGTGCATGATACCTGCATAGTGTCTTCTGGAGGTTGTCTTTGATCATGTACATTATTCAGGGGACACAAAGCTGAGTATAATGGTTGTACTGTGGGAGCTGCTGTCTGCACAGTTACTGATGTCAGCGTGAATGCTATAGGTCTGGTCGCAGCTGTTATAGCTGTTTGGAGCACAGCTTTGCAACAATATGTAAGTTAAACCACCTTCACTATATGGTGATTTCTTATCTATCAGATACCCAATAATATTCCCAGCTGTAGCTGTTCTTTGGTAACCACAAACTTTTTTAGAAGACAAGTTATTACATGTTGCACAATAGTTACTGTGATTCTCTGTAATTATGCAAAGTTATGAATGATTGACACTGCTTTAGGATTTTCCTTATTGAACATGGAAAGAAAGCTGATGCCAATGTTTAACATTGATGGAATGAGATTATAACATTCTTTATGCCCTCATCATATTGCATAATGTTTACAGATACATTATCACTTCATTTTCCAGATATGCAATGCATTATTTTTTTTTGTCATTCTTCTATTTGACTTGCCTTGCTACCCTAAATTTTTCAGTGATTGTTCTATCAGCAGTACCTGGGACAGTAGTCCTATAGTAGACCCAATTAAAAAAGGTGCACAATTTTAATTCTGCTTGATTTCCATTCTTTTTGTGGTGCATTCATTTCGTCCAACGGATGGATTCTTCATCAATTCCCAAAGTGTTTTCCTATTGAGAGGGACCCTTACCTTGACCGGTTGACTTTGAGGTTGGTTACTTTTGCTGCCTAGCAGCACTTCTCTTCTCCTTTCTGATGTTTTGAGACTAATTGCTTGTTTGCATAGATTTGACAAGGAGGGCCAGCCTTCTCAACTTGCACCAGTTGATTTGTTTGTCAATACGGTTGACCCGTTAAAGGAACCTCCTTTAGTGCCTGCCATATGTCAGTACGATTCCTTTGGTTCTGCTATTTCATTTCAGTTCTTATGTCTTTGCATAATTATGCTTGAAAGATAGCGTTGTCCTAATCTTTGTGTTGTTTTGGGTATAGATATATTGCTGTCGGTAGCGTGCTTCCAATCCTAGTATTGGTTGAAGTTGGCGAGAAGAGCTATGATCCACCGAACTACAACGTACTGCTTGTTCGCCATGTCTGCGCATCAGTGGATGTCTTTCGTGGCAGACTCCTTATCAGGCAAACCGGCTTGAATGTTTCCATACTCGTTATCGGTCTACAAAGGTGCAACATCAATATTATCAGCTTAGAGGTCATATTAAGATAGAAAAGGTTTGAGTGATAGAAGTAGTAGTATTTCCCTGAGCGAGAATGATAGGACCTCCCTTCTCGGCGAAGAGGTTTGCCTCCTTCATCTTGTTGACTATGTCTACGTGCCTTGGTCCTCTGAAATAAGCAATGTCTTGTATGAGGTACTGCTATCATCTCTCTCTTCGTTGATTATCCTTTCATATCAGGTTTTTTTCTTACCTAGATGCTATGTACATTGCTTACATCACCGCCTCATAAAAGTTCTGTACTGCTAGTAAATTTTTTCCTTTTCGTAATTGAGATTTAAGGCTGCTTCTCCCAACCTACTCAAGATAAAATGGTTAATTTTTGCGAACTCTGTTCCATGCTGTGCTAGCAAACACCGATGCTAACACTATGGTTGTCTCCTAGAAATACGAAGAAGGGTTATGTGTATGTGCTTGTGTGATCTTTAGGCAATCAATTAACCAAGACCTACCAGAGAATTCTCCTGCTTGTCCTGTTTTTTCAGCCTGCTGGGTCTTGGGCTGGCCCTTCTGTTCAAATTCGTCCAGCGCCTCCTGAATTATCAATTATGCAGCTCGGTAGCGCATTCCCCATCGTTGCTCGAGCAAAGATATAGTTGATCGTCTCCTACAGGACGGGCCGGGACTCTTTCCATACTAGTACTTCTTTTCCTCCACGCGTAGTTTTGCATGCGTACGTGTATCTTGGATCTCGTCTTCGTTTGATAATACAAGGGTTCACTATAAAATGTCTTGTTAGCATATAACAACAGCTTGCATTAGCTTTACTAGATTTTTATTCCAATTATAGATTTAGTATTTAGTGTTAAATACTATGTTTGTATTTCTTAGCAACATGAGCTATGCTATTTCTTAGAAGGGAAGTTTTGTTTTGATGAAGCAAAATGACCCCAACTAGATTAACTAATAATAGCATTGTGTCTTAAACCCTTATTGTACTCTCTTTCTAGATTCCGGACTTCTTGACTGACTAAAGGTAGTGGTGTAGTGATTTACATTTGTACTAATGTTAGTTGCTAATCCTAATGTTCTATAACATGAGTGTGGTAGTTTTGTAAGCTACTATTATAGCTCTTCTGTAAACTAAAGTTACCAGTCTTATAATGCTTAATGCTCCCATTATAATTTTTTCTTTTACACCTACTAGTTTTGTTTATCTTGAAAGTATAGTTTTTCTATGTGTCAATAATTGCTTTGTTAGCTTGTATAGAAACACAAATCTAAACTACTAAAACAATACAATATTAACCACTCAAATAAATTGTTTTGTTGGCTTAAGAAAATACAAGGTAAACCCTTCACACTTAAGGTTGAGATTGATATGAGAAGAGTGGTGTGGAAAAAATGAGCATTGGCTAGTTGAGTTACCAGCACAACTCTGTTTCCTTCTGAAATTTTGAGGAGTCTATGCCTGATAGTATGTAGATCAGTTAATTGAACAAATCTACTTAATTTATTTGCCACAGAAACTTTTTAGTTTTGTTTAGGAGTGATATTTAGGCTTCACTAGATTTTGAGCAGTTTTGTTAGCAGTCTATACGTCTCTTTCAGTGAATAATTTTGTTAGGTTTTTAGTTTCAATGGATGGGTTTCCTGGTTCAGCTTCTTAAAATTTTTTCTGTTTTTTCAACATCTCTGAGTATCAAGCTTTGTGAGGGGTCTTTCAGTTTGAGTAGAGGAAGGAATGCTATGGTTCTGCAAGGGAGTGGCTTATCCCTTTTCTTAATGTACTTATCTCAAACAATAAGCTAATTTCTGTTGAGGAGAAAGTGATATTTTTTCGCTTGACCCACCTACATGATGTGAACTGTGACTGCTGTAGATGAAATTGTATATTTTGTATGTGTCATCAAAGGGGATCATGAACTTATTGGGGGGATCAAACATAGCATTACTTCGTTTTCCTTTGAGGAAAAGTTTTTTAGTACCCTACATTCCTAGCTGTTGTCCTTTTCGAGGAAATAATAGCTGCTGGGACATGAAATCGAAATGGATTGTGACATGTGCTTATGGAAATTCATGCTGATAGCTTTTATAGGAGGAGAAACCACGGCCTCAACCATGGTTCGAATTGGTTAAATCAAACCTTTAAATTCAGCTAGTAGTAAGGGCCATCTATCTATTGATGAATAGAGGACTGTGATGTTACACAAGTAAGCAATAAAACAATCAAGTGTAGTTTTGTTGCTAACTTAGAGCAAATTAGATTGTGCATTCTAGACGTTTATTTTTTGTTGGCCTGTTTATTTTAGGACTCTAGTTTTGCAAGGTTTATGGAGTAACTAACATTGTTTATGCTCTTCTGAAAAAAGGTGCTACTTGTGCTGGATGTTGTTCCAAATATTTTGAGTTTTTTTTTTGTCACATGTATCATTAGGTGGTAAAGATTAGAGTTAATGATTCATATCTTTGATAAAACAAAGCCGGAAGCTTTCCTTGAACGTCCGGGTACCCACGTGTCGGTCTGCGTTCATGTACGTGGGTTGCGCCGCGCCCCGCTCCTCCATTTTTCGTCCCGTTGTGCCTTCTTCTTCGTCGCATCGCATCGCACTTTTCTTATTCCCCTTCTCGCGCCTGTGCCCTTCTTCGGTGTGCTGCGGGCGTTGGGCCGCTCCGTTGCCGCGCTCGTGGTTCCCACTGCGGTCGCTCCGTTCGCCTTGTTTGGAGCACCGCTCTCGTCCGGCTGCCTTCGTTCCGTGCCGTGCCACCCTCCTTCGGTTTCGGCGTGCTGGCCCCTCCGCTTCTGCCCCCCCCCCCCCCCCCAACGCGTTCGTGCGCTTCCTCGCCACATGCCCCCCTGCGCCGCTTCGTACGAAGGCACGAAGGCCTACTTGCTTCCTCTTCCCAGATCTCCTGCCCGCGTCCGCTATTAAGGAACCCGATGGCGGATCCATCGCCGCGGCTCCGCGCCTGTAACATCCTCAGTTCGTGTTCTGGGAAAAATCTAATTTAAATTAAGTAAATTCAAAAATTGGAGTTTCCTTAGTGTTTATGTTAACCTGGCATCCTTTTTCATCCAAAATCGGAATTCAATTCCCTTCTGTTCGAAAAATCGAATTTCTCGGTTCCCGCCGGTACCCGAAATTTCACCCGAGTTTGAAAATGCTCCAAAAATCCCGAAATCACTTCAGTTAGGTCCCAAATATTCCAAAATGATTTTTGGGATGATTCCCAAGATTTTTGAAAGCTCTCTGGTATTTTATCTCGCGCGGCTTTTGTTTAATGCCCGCTATTCGCTCCAGAATATTCAAATCCACAAATTTCATCCAAATACCGCGAAACCAATTTTATTGGGTTCCAAATATTCCAAAATGGTTTTAGGAATTTTTAGACCATTTTTGCTATTTTTTCTCTAGGGCGTCATTTTCGCGTAAACATCGGCCAATGAGGTGATGCCACGTGTCGCTACAGTGCACTATCTTCTACCTCACGTTGGCAAGTTCCAGGGAGGAGCTCAAGCCTCCATTCATGGCTCCCTTCCCTAATCAAATCACCATAACTCCTTCCACACACCTCCAAATCACGAACGGCCGAGCCCGTTGAATCCGGGACGACGAATCCCTTCCATCCCCCACCATCATTAATCCCCAATCTCGCCGGAATTTGAACAGTGCCGCGAAAACTGAAATGCACATTAATGGGCATTACTTGGCCGTTTCTTCTCCAAACGGCGTGCTTCCACCTCCCATATCTTCGTTTTAGCGTCCTCTTCCCGGTGGTAGAACTCCCCTTTAGCCTCTCTAATCCAATCGGCCGGGAGATCGAGAAAACCGCGAGGAACGCCGGGTTTTTGCGTTCTTCGTGTTCATCCCTCTAACTTCCTCTCCGGTGGGCCAATCCTCATTCCGTTTGTTTCCTTGTGATCGTGTGGGAGTCTAGTTTCTAATTCATCCATCAATTTTAGGTTTCATCAAGAGTTGGAGACGAATTTCGTGTTTTGGTCACTTCGGCCAGAGCTCCGTTCTTCGTCTTCTCCGGCGAGCAATTGATCAATTCCTTGCAAGTGTAAGCTCCTCTAGATGTTCCCTCCATGATCCATCATTTTATTTTGCAATGGTTCATGCAAATTATTGCAAAAATTTGGATTTTGGGAAAAAAATAGAAGTGCTCTGTTTTTTTTGGGGCTCCCTGTGCGTGCCGCCCGCCGGCGACCCGGCCAGCGCCAGCGCGCCCACTTTGTGCCGCCACCGTCGCCATGCGCCAGTCGCCAGTCACCCCCTCGCGCCCGCCTCCAAGCTCTCCTCTACTCCTCCCATGGCCATGGCTAGAGCTTGAAGAAGAGCATCTCAATGACAGCATGGCCTGACATGGCATAGACCCAAGCCCATCCAAAATTCAAGAAAAATCAGAAAAGGAATATTCCAGGAATATTCCCTCGTTTTCGATTTTTCAGGAGTTTCGAACTTCGGAAGCTCATATCTTTTCTGTCCGAACTCCGATTGACTCTGTTCAAATTCCTAAATTCATATAAAATCAATACCTACCTGCCAGTACTACTTTTATAATTTTTGGATTTTATTTATTTTAGTGTTATTTATTTGTTGTCTCGTTTTGCGCGTATCCGAGTAGCCGACCGAGTCCGTCGACCCCATCGCCGGACTTCAAGCGTTCGACAACCTCGCTGCGACCGAAGGCAAGTCCCTTGACGCATATTGATCCCCTGATTGCAAATGATTTACAATTGTTTTAACATGCATTGCTATGTTTTATCATCGTATGTCAAATATAGCACCTTAGCTATTCCGAATTGTGATCAACTCCTTGAACATTGGTGTCCATGTCCATTTGTAACCTTAGGACTTTTGCTATGCCATGATTATCGTATATGGTGACCTTTGTTGAATAGTACGGTAGCATTGCTTAGGGCCGAAATTGATGAAAATAACCCATGGGTGGGATTATGTAAAAAATTATGGTTTAAAGTATGATTTGAAAGATATTATAAAGTTTTTGGTACTGTTTTTATAAAATAAAAATAAAATGAAAAATGATTTGGACTTGGGCGGAATGGATTGTCGGGTGGGTGCGGATTGAGCACTAGATTCCATTGTGCAAGTGCCGCCCCAAGTCAATTAAAAAAACCGACGCTTATGATTGTCCGTTCTAAGCATAACCGTACTACCACATGTCTATAATGGTACGACCTGGCTAAATAATTTGTAGAAACCTAACTTAGACTCACCAAACGGTGGAATGTGAGTGCCGGCTAGAGGCAAGACTATTTTTCTCACACGGCGCAAGAGGGGGCTTCTGTACTGGGTGGATAGAACCCTAACAGCGGTGAAACCTCAGCGGGTGGGTCGAGTTAGGCGTATACATTATAAAGGCCTTGTCATGATCTCTCTGCCGACACACCAAAGGAAGTGTGTTAATTGCATGGCATCAAGAGTCGATCATGTCTTGTGGGTAAAGTTGTACACCTCTGCAGAGTTAAAACTATTCGAATAGCCGAGCCTACGGTCAAGGGCAAAGCAAAGAATGCTTTCATATTGGTAGACTTTAGTTTTGGTTTTAAAAGTAAACGGTGCTTTGTTTTGGGATTCGGGAGTGGTTAGAACTCTCGGATGTTTAATGGCAGATTGAGCCAATAAGGTGGAAAGAACCTGTTTCATACCTTGACGGAAAGAGTCATATGTGATTAAACTTAATCTTTTAAAAGTTGGTGGTTAGAGCTTTTATATTGGTGATGGTGGATAGAACCTTCACTGAAATATTTAATAATTCAATTGTTAAAATAATTGTTAAAATGTGCCTTATGAAAATAATACTCAAGCATGATTTGATGAAACTGCTTGGTGCAAATAACCATATTAAGCCTTCCTTTGGAAAGCCCTCCATATGCATACCTTCCCCGACTTGCTGAGTACTTTTGTACTCACGTGCTACACAACATGTTATCCTCAGAGTGCTACCAGGACACCGTTAAAGATGGTGAGTTCTACCCCGTTGAGTTCGAGGAGATCGCTTGGAAGACTAGTCGCGCTTCTTGTTGTCGCCTGTGGTGTTTTTGGGTTTTCGCCTTTTTATCGTTTTTCTTCTGCTGTCGTGTCTCCGGTCTCGTGACCGAGTATTGTAATAAGTGGCCATGTGGCCCATACTTTATTATTTATATTCAATTTCGTTATGTGCGGCAATAACATATCACTGTTGACTATGTGTACTAGCTACTGATCTGGGACTAATACAGAAATACACCAGAGATTTTCGGATAGCTGATCCGGGGTCTCGCAGCGCCTCCCTTCCTCGCATCGGCGGCGTCCCCCTGCACGCGTGTCGTGTCCGCCGCCTTTGCGGGGAGCCTCGCCTCGCGCCCCTTTCCGGCTCCACTGTGCGTCGTCGTTCCCAGATCCGCGCTGCTCGCCGCCCATCGCACGGGCTGAGTTCCGCTCCATGCCTCTTTCCGGATCAGCTGCGCGCGGCTATTCCCGGATCGGCACGCGTCGTCCACTGTACGACTTCGCTCTCCACCGCTCCCGTCGTCGCTGATGACTCATCCACCGCCGGAGACCAAACGCTAACACAGCACAGCTGCACCGCGTTCCATCTCCGCCCGACGCAGCTCCGATCTCCTCGCCCACAGCAACACAATGGGACTCCACCGGTGAGGTATGCCAGCGCCCCGCGCCGGTTTGTGCCGAGGCCGTCAGAAGCAACAGTCGCAAAATCCAGAAGCTGATACATATGTTTTTACAGCTTCAGAGTGTGACTGATGCAGTACTAAGGTAATGTATATTTTTGTTACAGAGATCCTTGGCTTCTGCGATTTTATCTCGAACAGCTGATGTGCAAGCTGTCTCTGATGTTGTCCAGCATATATGGCCTCAGCGCAAGGTAAGGCATTGCTAACCTACTATGGTATCAAGCTGAATATTTGCTTTATGGCCTTCTTCTTTTCTAATTACTGCCACAGTACGGAAGCCTTCTATGGATCTACCTATTCGTGGTAAGATTTAGAGCAATACTACTCTAGAGTTTGAGCATGAGGTAGAGTATTTGAGATGTCATGTAGGAGCTAACAAGAAAGGAGAAAATGCAGTAGCGTAAGGGTGGATTTCCAGCATATACTTTCTTGCAGAGAGCAGCGGAATTGCAAATGGGAAGATGACAAAATGAGATAGATTGTAATTAGTGCTAGCAATGTTAAGCTCTACCTGTATAGGTCAAAATAATATACCATGTTTCTTTGCACCGATGTCCACCTCTTAGTTTTACTGGTAATTTGATATTAGGTAAACATACCTTGTTGTGCTGTTCTTTAATAGAAAAAATAACAGGATGTATAAGTTATTTTCAAGCATACTGTCCCTCGCCACCTGTTATCTGGAAATGTATGCAAATATAATTCCTTTTATGAGCGTTGCTAAAAAGATATAGATCCCGCTTCTCACCCTTTGTAATCTACAAAATACTTTGCAATACCATGCATTCCTTGGAAGTCTCCTTTTGTTGAAGCACTACTCATGCTCATAATAAGACCTTCTAAATAGAGAATGAAACTATTTTTTCCGATGAAGGAAAAAAATTGTTATCAAATTGAAATAAGCATATAGGATACGTGCTTACCTTGGAAGGCACCAAACGCCATTGTTTGAAGTTCAAAAGCTATCATCACTCTGTTCTGCAGTTTTCGGTTGGTTAGTTATCAATCAGGTAGATACCGAGTTGCTTGTTTTGTTGATGGAGTCATTTTGCTTCCATGTCAGGTAATAGCAAAGGCTCGTGTGCCAATTGTGAAGTTTGTGGAAAGAAATAGCAGAATAGCTTTTGACATCAGGTTAAATTTTCTTTTCATTTAGCTGTGCCAATATATGACCTTGTTCTTTTTGTGTGTTAACACTTTGTCTTCATGATCTTTTTTCCTATTTTGCAACTTTGATATTGATGGTGGGCTACAGCCAGCGAACTTTATCAACGTAGTTATTCAACGAATGGCTAATTATTCTATTATGGAAGGCAGCATGTGCTCTGTTGATGCTAATCTGTCATATATGATCATATATACTTCGGAATTTGGATCATCTACTTTTCCTTTAAACTTAGACAGCTATCTTTTTTTTTTCGTTTTGTACTATAGGATGCACTGTTAGTAGGACCAAAACATTGTTAGGGTCATTTACTGGAAATCTCCATCACTTAGTATTACTGATTATCTCTCATCTTGTTTTGGCCTATGCAGTGACTGCCCTAAATACATACAAATTTAGCATAACAAATTTCGCTCTTTTCAGATTGCTGCTACGTTACAAACCAGTTATCGGAAAACCAACACAAATTCTGAATATGTATGATCTTGGTTAGATTTCTACCCCATCCATTTACTTTTCGCCTACCATACTCTCTTATTATATTTCTGCTTATATCACATTAACCTAGAACAATATTCTACCAACTGTTTAGCTTGGCGTACTTTTTATATCGCGATTCCATTACCCCAGCATATCCAGCCCTTTACAGCCAATTACGGTAAAATACAAACAGCCCATTATCACATCTTCCATTACAACACTGAGTAACATTGCTCTACCATAAATTAAAATTCTCATCGCGCTGCTTCCTGCAAAAAACATAACAAAGTCTTACGCTGTTTTCCCAATGGTTATTCATTATTGCTAGCCGGTTTTCCCAGTTCAGCCTGTTATTATCAGCGGTTTTCTTACAGCCAAACATTTTCCTTCCCGTCCACTATGCCACAACAAACAAGTCCTCTACTATTCTTTCCGTCTTTGCTGATAGCTGTACTTGAGCCTCACTTCTATTACCCTTGTGCTTTAACTTCACCAAACCAGTTCATTTTACTTCCCTATTAATCTTCTCTTTTATGCCTCGCCACGCAGAAACACTACATTATAACCTGCTTTCCTATAAGACTAACAGAGACAAACTATAAAAACCTTCAATGCCTTATCTAAATAACTTATGCAAATTCCCAATTTTCTTACCTCAATAATTGCCTTTACACTGCACACATTACTAATTCATACTATAAATCTAATTTTGACAATATCCAGTCGCTTTATGCATTCAGAAAAGCACAAACAACATCTTGCTATTAATAATATATTACCCGCTGTCGCATCAGTTCTTTACTGTAGCATTACACCTTGCTGCTCCGACCTCTTTTCATTCTGATTTCGTTATATGCTAAATAGAAACATATTCAAGATATAAAATATTTTATGCTTTAATACATCCAGCGCTAAAGGTGTTAATCAAGCATGCCCATTAAATTTACTATAATGGGGCAGCCTATCATATATAGCAATAGCTTTTTGCTTTTATCTGCCGTTCTATATAGGCTCCTCTTATTGCTACTTGTTATTCTCTAATGTTAGTGCCTTACAAATTGCTCTTATTTGGCTCCTACTTCAATATGTTCATCTCTATCTGATTTAATCAGATGTTTATATCACTACAAAAAACAATGGCCTTTATTTACAGGTGATTTCCAGTTTTTTTTACCAGGAAGACAAACCTCGCACAAAAACACACTATACCTGCCGGTATGTCTTATGCCGCCCCTTCATCCAGACGCTTACATAGATTCCCATTACTTCGATTTTAAAGGCTTATGTTATCTTACAGTTTATCTTTTACAATATCGCTACTTTCAATGATAGCCTTCCAACAACTTATGATATTGTGCTTATGATCTCTGCAGCAGCTCATTGATTACGCACATCATATATGTAAAAGTTCCCTAAAGACTGCCGGAAACAGCCAACTCCACACTATTTACTCCAACCAATGCCGCAAACAAATCGACGAGCCGCATCGGCCTCTGTAGATCCTGTTTTTGTATCAGTACAATTAGTTGATACCAAATTCCTATATCATGCTGTTGTATCGCTCTTGAACAACTTCTAGAGTTAACCTCAGCACCTTTATTTAACTACGTTGCCCGCTTCTGTATAGGGATGCAAATGGGCCGGCTCTAGGGTCATCTTTGACCCACTTTAGTTCATTTATTTACACTAAAATTTAAAAAGTGGACTAAAAATCAAGTTTTTAGTGCAAACAAATGAACTAGAATGGGTCAAAGAAGATCCTAGGGTCAACCCATTTGCATCCCTACTTCTGTACAAACTACCTGAAGACATTATTACTTTTTTTTTTAATACGTTTCTTCTCTATAATTGCCTTTCCGCTATGCTAAAACATATCGAACACAGTTTTACATGTGCTGCTATCTTACTGTCTGCTTCGTCACCAGCACTGTCTACCTGATTTCTCTTGCATTCAAATTACTTCTTACATAATAATAATACTTACTAAATTAATCACACGTGTTCCCTAATGCGGCGTGCCGCCGCTTTTACTTTTCTAGTAATCAACAATGCCGTATGATTTGTCACTTCTACTTTTTGAAAGGTTTTATAGTCTTGCATGGTTGCTCTAGTACTAGTTTACCTACTTTGTGCTTATTTGGTCTCCTTTTCATATCAAGTCCAACTGAATTTTGTATGTAATAACTAATTTCAGCAAATCATTTTTTTGAAAGATTTTTCACAAATTCCACTCATCAATGGGTTGCATGATCATATTCGGTTATTTATGGAGGAGCTGCACCAAATTTTTTATGTAAGGAATTTCACATGACCGCAGCATCGAACTTTTTATGTAACTACCATGTGGCCCTACTGTTGAGAGAAGTCAGCTTCACAAGGAAAACACATCTGAATGAGCTGCATGTTGTATATATATTTGTGCCTTTTCAAGAAGTAGCTATGATCTAATTTAAGCATTAGAAAATTTTGAGCAAGAACTTGAAGAATCTTAAGGTTTCCTGTGATGCTTTATTTTATCATGATTTTATTAGATGTTTCGTCGAGTTAGTCCTTTTTCTTTTCTTTTTTTTTCTAGCTATTCCGCAGATCCTTCTTTCATCCCATGATCCCATCTGTGTTTATTTTCTACGACATGTGGGTCTGCAGAAACACAATACAGGGACTCGGGCAATCCGTTATGACACTCCACGCTCGATTGCAAAAGAGACAAACTGGGTCTACCTATTTGCTTACACAACTTTTTTGATTGAGCCCGTTAATTCAGATCCGCATCTCGGTATGCAAAACGGGCTACTGATCGAGGTTCGTTTAATTTTGGCGTGCCTGTCAAGAGCGGAAATACAGAATAGGGTGAGAAGTTGTGATTGATCGGATGGTTGGCTTGGATCGGCTAGTTTGATCTAATGGTTAAAAAATTGGATGTTTTTTTAGACAAAATCATCTGCGGGAGATGACTAGACGCACCCTAATTTTGTAATAATAAATATTTTTTTTGTATATGTAAGTAATAATAGAGAAATTAATATGATTCATTAAATTGATAGTATATAGTAGTAGTAGAAATTAAATCTAGCCATTGATTCGTCAAAGATATTTCTACTACTATATTATTGAAGAAAGTATAAATAAATACTAGCTATTATGATCTATTAAATAAAAAATAGACGGTTTATATCACATTTCGCCACTGCGCCTCACCGTCGCCAGTCGCCACTGCGCGCCACACTTCGCCATCAGTCGGCCACTGCAGTGTCCAAAGAGTTCAGTGAAGGGGTGGGCGTTTGATGCGTACGCGTCCCTGTGATGAGCTCGGCCAGGGTTCGCAAAACCGTCGAAAATTGCGGTTTTCGACCGTATCGAGCTGGTTCGAAATCATAAACCGGTCGGTAAACCGATTCAATTCAAAAAAAAATTCAAAAATTTGAAAAAAATTATGCGATGAAAACCGATCGAAAACCGAGCGGTTTTTCGAGAAAACCGACGAAAATCGCTCAAGAAACAGATCACCCAAAAAAGTTCAACTTGTTGAGCGGTTTTTCAAGAAAACCGATCGGTTTTTGAGAAAACCGAAATGTTTTTTTTTTTTTAAATCTGATTTGAATTTTTTTGTTCAAACGCTCGGTTTCAAAATCCTTCGGTTTTTGACGATTTTCGACCGATTTTCGCGAAAAAACCGAAGCCGAGCTAGGTTCGATTTTCCACCTCGAAACGGTTTTGTCAACCCTGAGCTCGGCTCCGATTGTCTGCTGGAACTGGTAGCTCGGCGATCTCAATGTACTTCTTCGTGTAGTAAATAGCTCATATGTAGCTAGGTTAGAATGAAATACTCTATAGTTAGAACACTGACCCACGAGCTCGGACAATATATTTCAAAATGGATGCAGTCTAAAATGCGACAAGGTCATTTCAAATTTTGCGTATAGATTGGGATGGGCGATCCTACGATTTATGAATTTGTGTAAATCGGGGTTGTGGTAATGCTAAATTGATTAGAGGCTATCTGAGTGTGGAGTGTCACCCAGAGTAAACTGTGTGCACTGATTGCGTGTCCTGTTACGCTACTGTGCAGCAGTGCTGTATGCAGAGTGCAAATCGTATTTACAGATTTGCAAATTCAGTTCTGCATCTCTCTATGTAATACCGTGAGAGTAAGATTTTGTGAATGAAATGTCAACTGCGTAATTCGTACTTGTTATGCAAAGACATCCGATGAAAAAGTTCCATCATTTTTTCCTGATTGTTTTGCCTACTGCCTCTTTGTTCCAACTTTCAAGTCATTATTCATGTTTAAGCTAATGCTATGTAAAAATGCAGCAGTATATAGTGCTAGTCTTGGCAAGTAAAATTAGAATATCATGTATCAGTAAATCAGGCATTGGTATGGTGGTATGATTGATTTGTTAACTTGTTGACAACGCTACAAGATACTTTTTTTCCACCACCACAGCTTAACTACAATGAGAATTCTCAGTTAGGGTATATGTTGATCATAGATAATAAAAGTACACAAGTGAAATGGTCTACAGATACATTGTGGAAAGGAAATATACATAAAGTGCAACTACATTACATGCTCTCTTTTAAGGGGAACAGCATAACATAATTCTGAACATAAAATATAGGGTAACAAACAACGATGCAAGCTAGCAAACAGTCAACCGTGCTGTTTCATATATCGTTACCGTGGCAGAGTGACCGAGGACGAAAATTCTTGCTCCAAACTGTAGCTTCCAGAGATGCATCCATATGTTAAATCAACAGTATTGATAAAATTGCTCTGTGCATGAGAGCTACTGGTATTTAGGCATAAAAAAGGCTCAATCTCTCCATCCTTTCTAGGGAAAAGTTGGCACCTTCTTAGTCTTGTAGTTCTAAGTAACTGCAACCTCATTTCTACTTCTTTCATGGTAGGTCTCTCTCCTCCTTTGGTTTTCAAGCATGTTTCTGCGATTGAGGCAATATCATCAATTTCCTCCTGGTTTGCCTCTTCCACAACTTGGGAATCCATAATTTCCATAAGAACTCCCTGCTGAAGCCCTTCCACAAAGTAACGAGACAAACTCTGTTTTGTACCTAGATCATTAATAAAAATTGGTTTCTTTCTCGTCAGAAACTCCACAAGTATCACACCAAAACTATAAACATCACTCTTCTCGGTCAGTTGGCCAGTGTGGTAGTACTCCGGGTCTAAGTAACCAAATGTGCCTTGTACAATTGTCACCACGTGAGTCTGATCAAGTGATACAGATCTTGACGCACCAAAGTCAGAAACCTTTGTAGTAAAGTTGTCATCTAAGAGTATATTGGAAGATTTGACATCTCTATGGAAAATTGGTATCGCAGCAGCTGAGTGGAGATAAGCAAGAGCACCTGCAGCTTCTACTGCAATCCTAATGCGATCATCCCATGACAGCAAGCATTTAACACTTACATCGGCGTGAAGGAGGTTATATAGTGTGCCATTAGATATGAACTCATAGACCAGCAAAGGCACCTCTGTTTCGAGACAACAACCAAAAAGCTTCACCACATTGCGATGAATGATTTGCGATAGGATGACAACCTCGTTGATAAATTGGTCTATCTCAGTTTGCTCCACTATTTTTGACCTTTTAATGGCCACCACATGTTGATTAGATAAAATGCCTTTATAAACTGTGCCATGTCCTCCACAGCCAAGAACACGAGAAACATCGAAGTTGTTGGTTGCCTTCTCTAGTTCCTCCAAGGAAAATATCTTTGTTTTGTCTGTAGCGCTTTCATCTGAGATTAGTTGCTCCAATAGTAGGCCTTGGTTTTTCTTAAAGTATGCTCTTCGGATTCTCTGTTGGATGCCATTTTTCCACTTATTGGCAAGCACAATTGCACCGAATGCAAGAGATATGGAGCCAAGGCCACAACCAATTCCAATTGCAATACCTTAAAAAAAAGGTTTCCTGGCTTAGCTGATGCAACTGCACATCTAAATCAATTTGCATTTTATTAATTGCACTGTAGAGATGTTGGTGTAAGTTACCTAAAAGAAGATTGCGTTGCTTAGCCGATGTAACGCATCTCCTTTTTGTTTGATCAAAATCTCTACCACGTGGACAACTCGTGCAATTATAGCTCCCGTCAAAATTGTGGCATATTCCATTGCACGAATTTGGCTGTGAACACTCGTCGATGTCTGTAAACAAAATGGCATGCAGTGAGTGTTTATCACTTTACAGGTTATATACTGGTGGTGACAAATGCATACATAAATTGCTTGAGGTGAATTATTGGATGGATCTAGATTTTTCTTGTGTTCACATTAAAAGTTTGTATGTGTAAGTGGGCAGATTTAACGGAACATTTGGTCCTTCAACTTTTTGATAGGGCTCAAATTGATACTTCAAATTTTAATGCCCCAGCTGGATTAAAAGAATTTCATAGGAATTTTTGAGAAATTGTACTAGTGATTCCGAGATTTCTATTTAATTCATGTGGAACGGAGGAAGAGTCACTAATAACTTACTTTTGAAAATAGCTCATATGAGGATAAGTGCGAGGATGACTGACTCACACAATGGCTTATGGCTCAGAGTCTCAGACTCAACGCATAGTCGAAGGTGGCTTGGAAATCCTGAACATATCCATGCTCTAAACACATCATAATCTCAAGATGCATTTATTCAATCATATGAATCATCTAATTTGAATAGTTCTTGTTCATTTTCTCCTTGTCATTTGAGGATGCAAATTGTTTTCCAATCAAATGGCCAAGGAATTGGGATCTCATTAGATGTTTCGCTATCCAAGTTCCAGTCAAATCATCTTATGTACTAGGAAAAGCATGCAGTTGGTTTCAATTTCAACTGAAAGGTACAGTATGTGTTTACCTTCACAGCCACCTTGTACGTACGGATTTCCTTCAAAGCCTGGAGAGCACTTGCAACGATAGCCCAGCTGAGTCATCCCATTCCCATGTGTGACATCAAGGCAAGTACTGTTGACACTACGGCACGCGTACATACCCCAGTTTTGCGTAGCATTTGCGCATGTTAAATTCGTAACAGCCCAACCCACCTTCATGTCATATTCACTTATATCGAAGAGATCAGACATAAGGTTGTATGGATTATAGCTCTTGTCGCCCTCAATTGTACCAAGTATCATCACTGGTTTTCTCTGCATGTTTCCAACACTCAGATATCCTTCATTCACTGAAACGTTGGCCACAGTATAATTTGTGTTATCTTGCTGAAGGACGGTGATGTTTCCTGCCGTGCAGTCAAGTCGAAACATTTCAAGCGCGTAGCAACCTTCTTCAAGCCCAAAAGGGAAGGGAATGCTTGTGTTCCCACATGCTCTATTGCATCCTCCTTTAGGGTTGGGGTTGTAAACTGGTTCTGGATAGATAAACATCGAGCACAGAAGTTAAAAATGGGAGTGCCAGTTAGAATTATACTATACTCTGTTGATTTCTATAAATTGTGGTTGCTGATATTGAACTTTGACCATCGATTCTTTTATAATATATAGTTCTTTTACAATAAAGATTGTATATAACTAGAAAAGCATGACAATAAGAAAGTACTTTTAAATATGAATTCAGCTTATAGCCTTTTTGTCTCACAGAACCTATATATTGTTGGACTAATTCTTGGTGAAAAAAAAGAGCTGAATCTCTTAAAATGCATGTGCACCTTATATAAACAAGAAAATTCCTTATTTGCCATATAAAAGTTCTCAGTTTTCCTAATGTGCCAACGAAAAACTTTTGTTTCCTTCAACGCCATTAAAAACTTTTGGCATCCCTTTCAGTTTTTTTTTTCTTCAAAATATCCATATTTTCTCCCTTTGGTGGGCTGCCACTGCAACCGCCCAGAAGCTCCTGAGCTCCACCTTGACAGCGCTCGCTTCCAGGTCGGATCTGGAGGTGGAGGAGGACGGCACCGAGAAGCTTGGGACGGATCCGGGAGTGGAGATAGGATGGCGCTGGCACCGGGGGGTGGGGGGGGGGGGGGGAATGGCGATGGAAGCCCTCGCCGCCGAGAAGCCTCCCCTTCACCCCATCCCTCTTCTTATCGGCCCGAGGAGGAGTACATCGCCGTCACAGGATGAGGAGGATGAGAAAGAATAAGGGTGTTTTGGTCTGTTCGCAGCTTACTGAACGCAATGTGTTGTGAACGCATTGACAGAAGATGGACAGTATTAGTAATGGCATGAGAGGGCAACATAATCTCATCCGGTGACACCGGAGGAAAGAGCAATTTTTTAGGAAACTAGTAACTTTTGCATAGCAAATAAGAAATTTTCTATGTATAAAATCATCGGAGGGAGTAAGATTTGCTAGAAAGTTGAAGGCAAGTGTACTGCTAAAAATAAAATAATGAAGATTTTCTAACGTACCTTTTGGCTTTTTGTGACTTTTTATTGATTAAAGTAACTCATAAAAGAATGGCCATATTACTTGTAACTGCTTAAAATTCTAATGCAAATTTTCTCCTTTCTTTTAAAAAAGAAACTCCTGCGGTCATGAGGTTTCTTCGCATTTTTGTCTGGTAAATCACGTTGTAAGGACTACATTGAGAGAGAGAGAGAGAGAGAGAGAGAGAGAGAGAGAGAGAGAGAGAGAGAGAGAGAGAGAACCTTGAGGTTGACGGCAACCATCCATAGTGTAAGGATTTCCGTCAGGAGGATTTCGGTCATCTGCCTGAAAAGGAAAAGGGCACACACACGAGTAGCCTAGTCCTCCAGATGATACATTGAAGCAGTCGCTTCTGTCGTTACAAGCATAACTTGCATTGTTCTTTCGCGCATTTTCGCAGCTTGGTTGGTCCATGATGGCATCGTACGGAAAACAACGTGCTATCGCCAGCCAAAAACCGGTATTAGAGCAATGATGATTACTATAGAGCACTTTTACGGTGGATAATATGAAATATTAACCGTTCATTCTATTTAATCTAACGGATCAAATTTGTGGAGTTAGGTTGTTTGGCACTGCCCTATCCAACTCCCACTAGAATCTAGGAGTAGGAGATGGCCAAACAAACCCTAAGTAGTGAGCACAACCTAAATCAATTTGAATGATTTAATTGTATCTTCAGTACATTAATGCAACTAATACTTCGTTATATTCAAGAACTATCGATTATCCTTAATCGATCAAGGAACACCATCAACACATGATGAAGTGTTATTAATAATTAAAGGACAACCAGTCTTAATTTAAATTTTTATTTAAATTGATATGTGTATATATTAACTATATAAGTTTTCATATACTCAATTTGATGATCAGTAATGATCCAATATATTTGAGTGAAATGGAAAGGAATCAGTATTTAGATCATCAACTATACAATAAACTCCACAAGGATTTTTGCATATATATAATTGGATTGGAAATAATATGCACATATTCAGTTTAAATTGCATTGGAGTTTATCCTACAATACCATGAGTATACTACACTTGTGCAAGAATAATATATAATCAAGGTTTAGTTTCAAAGTCTTGATCATTTATATTTGGCAAGAATACATAGATCAATATTATTGAAACATCAAGTTAAATTATAAACTCCCCTAGATATGTGCATCCATATAATATATGAAAGGAAAAACATAATACATATTTTGAGGTTAAAACAATGGAGAAATTCATCCTTTAACTTGACTCCAAAATATGCAATAAGATGATAGAATGAATACAAGTGCATACGTTGGGTTTTTCATTTTTTATCCAAATTATGATACTACTGAAAATAAGCTCAATGAACAAGTTAGTCACATTAAAGATTTGATTTGTCATTAAATAAAGATTAAGCATTAATCTTAAACTAATCACCAAAACCAATGGAACTTGAACTTATAAGGTGGGCAACCAGGCAGATGTTGATGTCGGCCAGAAGGAGCGACATTGGCGGGGCCATCAGCTTCAGGCGTCGCACCGAAGGCGGGGTGGAAGGAGACGTGCATCACAGGTCCAGGCTGGCAACAAGCGGCCGAGCCGGAGGCATCGTGAGCGACCGGCCTATGGCGTCACGAGTGGTCGGGGATGGCACGTCGAGGGATAGTGTCGCCGAGGAGGCAGTAACGCGTGATGGTGGCCGGCGTTGACTCGGGCGCAATGGAGGCCAACGGTGTGACGTAGATAAAAAAAATCATGATATGCTCTGACACCATTTGTTAGGGTTAGAGACGTGAAAATAGAACACAAATTTTTAACTTGAAAAACCTCACGAAGGAGGAAAAACCATAGGAGACCATCTATCATTTTCATTCAATTTATATGTACATAGAGGTGACTATATATATAACCGATTGAGTCCAAATTATTAAAGATTTAGGCTCTGTTTGGCAGAGCTCCAGTGAACGGACCGGAGATGTCGCCTAGAGGGGGGTGAATAGGCGGTTTTAAAAATTGCAGCGGAATTAAATACAACCGAGCAGGTCAATCCGGAGACTCCGGATGATTTGTCCGGATATTCCGGATGTTCCGGATTATCCGGGGTATTTATCCGGATACTCCGAATATACCAGCTCGAGCAGAACAAGAAAATAAATCTACTCAGATTAGCAACAAGCTACTTGAATGAAAAGGGTCTAAATGCAATCAAGTACCTTAAGCAAGCACAGATCTGGAGCCAAACAAAAGACACAAGTAGATCGGGGCTCCGCAAGAACAAGACAACACAAACTTAGCTAGAGAATAAAGAAAGAGCGAAGACCACGAATTTTTTACCAAAGTTCGGATTCTTGAAGGGAATCCTACGTCTCCATTGAGGTGGCTCAGTCACACTTGAACCGGGGTTTTTTTCAACCCACTTTCATCCCGATGTTGCACAAATGCACTCGCCGGCTTCACTTAGCGTCTCTTCCTTTCCGGAGGCGAGACTAGCCTTCACAAACGACCGGGGCACACCACAAGTCTTGGTTGCTCCCGGTGACTCCTAGTCGTCTAGGAGACCTTCAACCTTCAAGAGTAATAATACCCTAAGAAATCGCTTGAAGGATGAACTAGTGCTCAAAAGTGGGAATGAATGCACCTAGCACTTGAATCTACTCCCTTTCCTCACAAAGATTTGAATCCACACACAAATTAATGGAGGAGGAAGCTTGAGCTCTAAAGAGAGTATTGAATGAGTGAGAGAGAGCTAGACTTAGCAATGAATGAGCTTCCAAAAAATGATCTCTAGCCATTGGGAGAGGGAGGAGGCTTAAATATGTCAAGTTGAAAACTAGCCATTGCCCTCTATTTCGAACAATCAGAACTATCCGGACATTTCAATCCTGATACTCCGGATAGGCTATAAATCATTTTTGGCCGAAGGGAGTAACCCGAACACTCCAGACTCAATCCGGACACTCCGGATAAAATATCCGAACACTTCGGGTTAGTCAGCTCGGTTTGAAAAACTATTTTTGGGAGAATGCAAGTATTTAGGTGCTATTTCTAATGCAAGATAGACCTTTGAGCACAAGAGCATCCTAAGATTGATTTCCCGGCGATTTCCGGCGTATCCCCTTAATAGTACAACTATCCTTAAGACTCAAATAAATATAAAAAATACAATTCTTGTCTTGATGCCGTCTTTTCAAATTTGAACTTTTGTAGGGGCGTCCTATCACATTCTGAAAGCAATATGTTCTCGATATCTGCATCAATTCTAGTTAAAACATTAGATCTCTTTAATTGTGTCATCATTAATCACCAAAACATTTTAAGGGACCTAGATGCACTTTCATCCAGATCCCAGCTCCACCTCAGAGCTGAAACTTGTAGACTAAAATAAAGTGACTTAAGTTTATAATTTTATTCTAAAATGTAAACAAGATGACCCATCTAAACATTCTTAATATACCCACAGTTCCAGCTCCACGAATTTGGTGAAGCTAGAAATACGCAGCTGCACAAACTCCAAAAATTTAGTAGAACTGGAGCTCTGCCAAACACCTCCTTAGACTCCTATTTGACTATTAAGCAAACCAAGTTTGTCTCTAACACATACCACCCAAAGTAATACCTTTCCTGCACGTGTTTGCAAGTTGGAAGTGTAAATTAACTTCTAGTCGCACTCAAAAGGTTTTGCCACACGTCCAGTAGTTGTCTACTACCTGTAAAAATGTAGGCATGTAGCAGTAGCGTCTCCTAATCCTGCATAATCAGAATTTAGAAATGTAACATGAGCTGCTACTGCCTTCGATGAGTTTCAAAAACCGCCTCCTCTGATAAATAACTAGTGGGAGCTGCGCGCTCCGCCGCGCCGTGCGAAATTTGATCCAAGTTTTTATCTCAAAAAAAGGCAGGAATCTCCGAGTTTTTTTTCCTCCGCTTGGGTATTTCTTGGAAAAAAGACGCTAGGTAAGAACCAGCGAAACAACGGCTCTTTTTTGGGAAAAAAAAACATGTTTCGAGAAATATTAGATCTCAAACTACAAAAAAAAACTATAGACGCCGAGTTTAACATTTTATGCGGTCAGCGGGCAATAATACATGTCTTTAAAAATATTAGAGATCGAGCCGCAAAAGGAATTTTAGATACCGAGTTTAACACCCTATACGCCTATTTTCCCGCGAAAAATGAGGAATAGCGGGAAAAAAACGGAGAAACGACGGACGGAAAACGAATTTACATTTGTTTTGGAAAAACGGTCAACGAAAACATTTTTCCCATGCTCCGGAGAAAAAACGGATCACGAAAAAAAAAATTTCGGGCAAAACGACGAAAGGAAACGGTCTCCCATTTTTTTGGGGGGGAAATAGTCACCGAAAACATTTCCCCCATGCTCCGGAGGGAAAACGGATCACGAAAACATATTTTCGGGCAAAACGGAGAAAGGAAATTGTTTTTTAAATTTTTTTTTTGGAAAAACGGCTGCCGAAAATATTTTTCGCATGCTCTGGAGAAAAAACGGACCCCGAAAACATTTTTTTCGAACAAAACGGAGAAAGGACCTGAACGTAAAGCGCGAGGACCTATTTGTTATAATTTTGGACATGTTCGCTATTTTGAAAAATTAGGAAAGGGTTCGCTCGCGATTCATACTTAACAGGAGGTCCTCCATCCAAAACGGCAAACCAGGGACCTAAACGCGAAACGAGAAAACTATTTTCCTCTCACATAAAATCGCGCAAGGACCTGACCGTAATTTCTGGAAAACCCGGGGGGCTTCTCGCAAAAATCCGGGCGCCATGTGGGGGAGCTGGCTGCTCGGCATTCTCTTCTGCTATATGATATGGAATATAGCCCTTATATGGGGGTTAGTATTACCGCACCAAGAGAGTGGTACTGTTAATCTAGCGGTAGTACATGCCTCTAATTGCCAGTAGTACCGATTTTTACATAGACCAGAATTTTTTTGAATGATTTTCAAATATATGCACAAATCTTAGTGTATGCAAAATTTGAGCCATAATTTCTTAGCATTTTTAAGTTACTAATCAAGGATCCCTCTTAATAGTACGGTACCTATTCTAGCAATCCGATCTTTCACCAAACCAAGTTCAATAAAAGCTATAAAAAAATCCTTAATTCTTTTATAGTTTGACTTTGAGCTTGATTTATCCGTGGACATTTTGCTAATAATCATCTTCTCGAGTTGCAACAAAGAGAACCAACCTATTTTTTTCATTCAAAGAAATTGTTAGTTCCTTAAGCATGATTGCCATTAATTACTAAAACTAAATAAAAATTAGGGATCTAAATGATTAAATATAGAAGAGTGAGAAAAGAGGAGAGAGAAGAGAACCGACAGTTATTTAGTAGCCAGCATCGCATGAAAAATAATATGCTATCGCCAGCCAAAAGCAGGTATTAGAGCAAGTATGCTTACTGAAGATAACATGTACAATTCTTACTCCATAACTCATAAGAACCGATGAAAAATGGGTAAAAACAAAATGAACAAATGAAAATGTGAATCGCTCAAAGATTCCAAGGCGTGTATTATAGGGCGTAAGGTATTCAACCCTGATATATAGTTGTTTGCACCAAAATTCGGCGTATATGGTAAGATCAGCCCAATTCGGCTCAATTCGAACATGGAGACTTGTATGGAAAAATAAACCAGTGCCAACAAGGAATCCGTCGCCAACAAGAAAAGGGAATTGGATCAAGAGCCGATACGGATGTTGCTGTACCCATGCAAGACTCGGATCGGCCTAAGCAGTATAAAAAGGGACGGACCACGAGGTGAAGAAAGGAATCAATTAACACAACCCTGTTTACAATTTCTGTTTCATCTAGTTTTCATAGTAATCTTTCCTCTGTAAGTCATCGAGTTCAATAAAAGTTGCGCATCGCCGATTTGTTGCTCTCGCCGACTTGTTCTTCAGGTTTGATCTGCTTTGCTTGTTGCTCATCGTCTTTCAAAGTCGATCTACCTTTACCCTCGGATTAACCGTAACTGGTTGATCTAGTTATCTCCTAATCGGTATATAGCCGACCGGTGTGAAGCCGATAATCGTTTGCTTATCGGCTCCGATTGATCGGCGATTATAGGTCAAATTGACTGGCACGCTCTGCAAACCCAGCGTTTGTCTCATGTGTTCGAGGCTAGGAACCCTGCTTCACGTTTTTAGCACGAATATATTTTGGCACGCCCGGTGGGACCATCAAAAAAAACTCAATCATGTCATCTACCGGAAAATCCACATCTACCACCGACATCAACACAGATGCGATAATCGAGCTTACATTAGCCGATCTGACGCCTGAGCAGCAAAAGGAAATTGAAGACCGAAAGGCGGCAATATGGAAGAGATGATGTTGAAGTGCTTCCAGAAAACAAGGCGCGGAGTCACTCAAAAGGCTGCACTTCCGGCAATCAACTCCATCGGCAATCCTCCTACGGATTCGGTAAGCCGATATCTACCTGGCCAGGCTGATTTGTCTGGTATGATTGAGCAATCTGTACACCATGCTCTAATCAATCAATCATCGGCTCTAGTCTCCACGCTAAAGCCGATGATCGAGAATAGCGTTAAAACGATTGCTCAGGAGTTGGCCGCATCTGGGAGTCTACTAGACCCGTTACTGCCCCTACCAACGTACCCAGTGTACTCAATACCACTCAATACAAACACAGTAAATGCGTCGGCTCCAACACCCCTAAGAATGCCGACCCAACCTACTGTGTTGAAACCCAGCACCCGTGTAGATGGAGTTGTACATTATCACGGGCACACTGATGGAGCTAGGCTAAACACAAACCTACCCAATGTACCCTCGTCCAGTGGATTCGGTCAATCGGCCTCTAGACCGACTGAAGCAGGTAGGGTTCCTCCGTTTCAAAAGACTACGCCCAGATACCAAGTCCCGCACAAGGTTGTCTCATATGACGAACCTTATCCACCCGTACCTGAAGTATCGGCTATGAGAGAAAACAATTATGACCCATTGCCCAGATGTCCGGCGACGCGGTTCGGCCGACAACCCGAGTTTACACTCGGGGGGGCAGGGCGTGAACTGCGATGATTGGCCAGGCCATATAGCACCACAAGCCGATAATGTCAATTGGGCAGAGCAGATCGCTGCTGTCTTAAGGGAGCAGTTTGGTTTGCAGCCCAGGGGTAGGGTCATCGGGTATAGAAAACCATACCCAGATTACATCGACCGCATGGCCTATCCACACAACTACAGGATCCCAGATTTTGCCAAATTCTCAGGCGATGATGCCGTAACCACTTTAGAACATGTCGGACGATTTATTGCACAGTGCGGAGAGGTTAAAAATCCGATTGTTCCCGTTATCTTTATCAGGGACAGCGTTTACCTGGTTCACCAATTTACCGCCAAATTCGGTCCATGTTTGTAACGATTTGGAAAGCCGATTTCATGAATATTTCTTCTCTGGTACCACTGAACTAAGGATTTCCGATCTAAGTTCGGTTAGGCAAAAATTCGGCGAACCTGTTTCTGATTATATGAAGAGGTTCAGGGATGTGCGGAATAGGTGTTTTAGTGTTATGTTGCCCGATGACCAGTTGGCCGATTTGACGTTTCAAGGGTTAATTCCGCCCCTAAGAGAGAAATTTGCTGGGCAGGAATTCGCTGATTTGGGCCATTTGCTCCATCGTTTATCGGCACAAGAAAGCCGATATTTAGACAAAGGGTTTAAGGACAAGTATAGGGCTAATAATGGTGAAAATGGTAAAGTGAACATGGTCGAGTATAGCTCAAACGAAACGTCCGAGGACGACGAAGCGGACGTGAATATAGTCGAGTGGACCAAGGGTCCGAAAAAACCACTCGTTTGCTCTTGGCTTAAACCGACGAAGAATAAAACGGAGGTTAAATATTCCTTTGACGTATCCAAGTGCGACAGGATGTTTGATCTGTTGTTGCAGGAAAAACTTATAAAATTGCCGGAAGGGCACGTCATTCCATCTGCCGATGAGATCAGAAAGCGAAGATATTGCAAATGGCATCATTCTTTTTCGCACAATACTAACGATTGTAATATCTTTCGACAACAGATTCAATCGGCTATTTCTGATGGACGATTGAAGCTCGCGGATGAATCAACTATGCAAATAGATGTGAATCCTTTCCAAATCAACATGGTCTGATGCTCAGAGAAAGGAAAAGAACCTATGGAAGAAGACACCAGGCCGACACAGAAAGTTGAAGTCCGGTCCAGTACTAATGGGGACGAAACAGTACAGATCACCATCGGCTCAATACAAATAGAAGCCGACCGTAGTGGTCGAAGCTCAAGGACCATGAAGCCAAAGGGAGAGTTGGAAATTGGGAGATGGTACAAGGCAGAGAGAACTTCGCCGAAAAGACCCAATCTCAAACAAAAACCATCCTTCTCCCAACTCTTAGAAAAGTATGAAAAGATAAGTTATCGACGACGAAGTTATCATCGGCTGAGCTATTTCCATCGGCCAAAAACTTACCGATCAAAGGAGCGCTATCAGCCGAATAGTTATTATCGACCAAATGGCGAAGAAGAGGCTCACTGGCAATGTCCTTTTTGGCAATTCTATTGGGAAAAGGGGATGACTCTACCCACAATACAATCATGCCCCATGCAACATCCACTGAGAGATCGGTCAACCCGGTCGGTCAAGGATAGGTTATCCAAACCAGTACATGACCGGCTAGGGCCGAAAGACAGAAGGCCAGTTCATGAGAGGCTGTCAATGCCAGAAAAGGGTGAATCCTCCAAGGGCACCCAAGCACCAGTCTCCGACACTACTGCCGAACCAGATTCCGGCGAAGAAGTAAGTAATCTGGCTGGAAAAATCCGAAAGCCGATCGAACCTAAACCAAGGTGGTGTCCCTCGGGTCTTAGCAAGTCACAGCGCAGACGCCTCCAACGACTAAAGACACAGGAAGAAAGGGAGGCCAAAGCGGAGAAAGAACGGGATCAGATTTTCAATAAGCTTCGGCCAATACCCGTCGTAAGACAAGAATGGAAGAAAAAGGATCAAACCGATAGTGATTCAGACCAATCGGTCGATTCCGGATCCCCGATGATTAGAGACGATACGCCACCGATGGACATCAACATGGTATTCACATTACCCGCAGAATTCAGGACTGAGGTGGAATCGGCTGAGGAAGTGTTCGCCCAGTTATGCCTTGGTGCGCATGACGCTGTGTTCGAGAAACCTCAGGACATGCATCGGCATTTGAAGCCATTGTATCTCAAAGGGTACATCAACGGCCTTCCGATATCAATGATGTTAGTCGACGGCGGAGCCACAGTGAACCTGATGCCCTTAAGCACGTTCAGAAAGTTGGGTAAAGCCGACGAAGACCTAATCAAAACCAACATGGTGCTGAACGATTTCACAAGAGATCCCACCGAAGCAAAAGGGGTGATGATGACAGAATTAATTGTCAGTAATAAGACGCTGCCGACTGCGTTCTTCGTGATTGAGGCTAAAGGCAGTTACAGCGTGCTCCTTGGGCGAGATTGGATCCACGCTAATTGTTGCATCCCGTCAACTATGCATTAGAAGCTCGTGCAGTGGAATAATGATGATGTTGAAGTCGTATCAGTCGATACATCGGCTCATATCGCCATGGCCAGCCCTGACGCTAACTGGCAACATGAAGAGGCCGAATGCATATCAGGAAAGTTTTTGGACGATTGCGATTTCATCTGCATTGGGAAATCAGGTTTAAAGCCGATCAGCGTTAAACCCAACACGTTTGATCGAACGGATGAAGTAGTGAGAAGATGGAGTCCAAGACAGTGACAGAATTACAGGAAAAGATGAGGAGCTATCAGCGAGAAGTAGAATACGAAGAAGCTATCGAAGACTTCGAAGAAGAAAGACGAGGGCAAGGATTTACCTCCGCCGATCAACTCGAAGAAGTTGACATTGGACAGGGAGATAGGAAAAGGCCAACTTATGTAAGTACTAAACTAGAACCAGAATACAAAACAAAGTTGGTCGACATACTTAGAAAGTACAAGGATTGTTTTGCATGGGAGTACTACGAAATGCCAGGTTTAAGCCGACAGCTTGTCGAGCATCGGCTACCCATAAAGGGTGGGTATCGGCCATTTAAACAATATCCGAGGCGATTTAATCCTACACTACACGACGCTATAAAAGAGAAAGTAGAACGATTATTAGAAGCCAGGTTTATCAGGCCTTGCCAATACGCTGAGTGGGTCTCAAATATCGTTCCGGTAAAAAAGAAGAACGGTAAGCTAAGGGTATGCGTAGATTTTAGGGATTTGAATAAAGCCACGCCAAAAGACGAGTACCCGATGCCAATAGACGATATGCTTATCGATGCTGCATCTAGGAACAAAATCATAAGCTTCCTTGATGGGAATGCCGGGTATAACCAAATATTTATGGCTGAAGCCGATGTACGTAAGACGGCCTTTCGATGCCCAGGGGCTTTAGGGCTTTACGAATGGACCATCATGACATTCGGTTTGAAAAACGCTGGGGCCACATACCAACGTGCTACGAACCATATTTTCCATAACTTAATCGGCCACACTGTAGAGATCTACATCGATGATGTCGTAGTAAAATCAAAAGGAGACTGGCAACACTTAGTCGATTTGGAAAAAATGTTTGAAAGCACAAGAGCACATGGGCTAAAGATGAATCCGCTCAAATGCACTTTTGGAGTATCAGCTGGACAATTTCTCAGGTTTACAGTGCATGAAAAAGGAATAGAAGTGAATCAAGCGAAGGTCCAAGCTATAGCCGATACTAAGCCACCGACAAATAAAAAAGAGTTGCAGATATTGATTGGCAAGATTAATTACCTGCGGCGCTTCATCTCAAATTTGTCTGGACGAATTCGTGCCTTCACTTCGTTATTGAAACTAAAAAGCAACCAAGAATTTGTGTGGGGAACCGACCAGCAGAAAGCTTTTGACGATATAAAAGGCTATCTGATGACACCGCCAGTTTTGGTTGCACCAAGAAGTGATTTACCGTTCAGGATATACATATCGGCTGAAGAAGAGGCAGTGGGGGCCGTCCTGACGCAAGAAGCTGACGGCAAAGAACAAGTCATATTCTACTTAAGCCGACGACTTTTGGATACTAAAATTAGGTACACCCTTATGGAAAAATTGTGCTTATCTTTGTACTTCGCTTGCACGAAATTAAGACACTATATCCTGGCATCGTGATGCACTATAGTATGTAAAACCGACGTCATCAAGTATGTACTATCGGCACCAATTCTACGAGGACGACTCGGCAAATGGGCATATGCTTTAACCGAGTTTGACCTAACATACGAATCGGCTAAATCTGTTAAAGGATAGGTTATAGCCGATTTTCTCACAGGAAGTGCCACGTTAACTGGAATGGCCGGTGTCACTCCTTGGCGACTGTACTTTGACGGATCAGTTTGCCAGGAGGGTGAAGGCATCGGCATAGTATTAATCTCATCCAAAGGACTAGAGTTCGAATTCATGTATCGACTTAATGGCCGATGCTCAAACAATCAAGCAGAGTATGAGGCGCTACTCAAAGGGTTACAGCTGCTAGAAGGTATAGGGATAAGCGACGTAGAAGCCTTTGGGGATTCAATGTTGATCATACAGCAGGTCAAAGGGGAATACCAATGCAACGATGAGGTACTGGCTCAATATCTGTATCAATGCCTCCAAGTTTTCAAGACATTTACAAAATTCTCCATAGAACATATCCCCAGAAAGATCAACAGTAAAGTAAACCTGCTGGCACAGTTGGCATCAGGGGTACAAAGGTCAAAGCCGATAGGAATCGACCAACGGGTCGGTTATGTGTGCTCAACCTGTCGACTGGAGAGTAGAGATAAGGGATTATTTGTTGGACCCGATTAAGCCGACCGAGAGGTAGGTACGACGCAAAGCATTAAAATATATAGTATTGGAGGATACGTTATACTTCCGAACCATGGAAGGTTTATTGCTAAAATGCCTTGGGAGTGAGGAAGCCAAAGTAACAATGGGGGAAGTACACGAAGGGGTTTGTGGATCACATCAATCGGCTCACAAAATGAAATGGATACTAAGGAGGACGGGATATTTTTGGCCGACGATGTTGGAAGATTGCTTCAAATATTACAAACGATGCCAAACATGTCAAAAATTTGGTAACATACAGTCAGTACCAGCATCGACTCTACATCCAATTATCAAACCATGGCCGTTTAGAGGATGGGGCATAGACATAATCGGCCAAATATCCCTAGCATCCAGCAAAGGTCATAAGTTCATCCTCGCGGCAACAGACTATTTTTCAAAATGGGTCGAAGCCATACCACTCAAAAAGGTTACCAGCACGGAAGTGATCGGCTTTGTTAATGAACATATCGTCCATCGATTTGGAATACCACAAACGATCACGACCGACCAAGGGACGGTATTTATGTCTAGAGAATTCTAAGACTTTGTAAAAAGCTTGGGTATCAGATTGCTCAATTCATCACCCTATTACGCTCAGGCCAACGGACAAGCCGAGTCCTCAAACAAGGCGTTGAAAAAATTGATAAAAAAGGAAGCTTGAAGAAAAGCCGAGGAATTGGCACTCGACGCTATCGGAAGCTTTATGGTCCTATCGGCTATCCTACCATGGATCGGCTAAGCTGTCACCTTTTCAGTTAGTATATGGACAAGAAGCCGTTTTGCCAGTGGAAATCAACATCGACTCTGTCAGGGTATCCGAGCAAGATAATTTATCGGCTAATGAGTACAAACACTTGATGCTAGATAATTTAGATGACTTGGCGGAATTAAGGCTGATCACACTGAATCGGCTTAAAAGGAACAAGGAAATGGTCGCCAGATCTTACAACAAGAATGTGGTGCCGAAATTGTTCTATCGAGCCGATTTAGTGTGGAAAACTATATTGTCCGTCGGTTCTAAAGATAGTCGATTTGGTAAGTGGTCTCCAACGTGGGAGGGACCATATAAAATAAATCGGCTAACCGATGGTAACTCATACATACTCGAAACTATTGAAGGGTACATATTGCCAAAAGCGATTAACGGAAAATACTTGAAGCCATACTACCCTAGCGTATGGATCGGGGCATAGGCACAACCAGTATGGATAAACGCGAAAAGTATTAAAGTAATCGACTATATCAAGCCGACGGTCGAACGTACATCCCAGTCATCCAAAATTACGGCCACAAGTACAACATTCAAGCGAGTGACGAATAAAACATCATTTAAACTTGTAAAGTTACAACCCTGATCCGGGCAAATGGGCGCCTAAACCTGACAATGCCGCCGCTGCCTTCTCGATGGTTGTCTGGACGCTGTCAACAAGTCTTTCGTCGACTGCTGCATCGCCAGGAACAGGAACCACTTTGGCCGACTGAAGTTTAACCTTGGCAAAGACTTCACCGATCTGCCGCTTCTTGTCTACCAGAGACGAAGTCGATTCGGCATTCTTCAGTTGGCAATCGGTCAACTCTTTCGTCACCAAGGCCAATTGATCCTCGAGTTTCTTCTTGGCCATTTCCAACTTGAAAGTGCATCTAGGCCCCCAAAATTGGTTTTGGTTGATTAATGACAAACGATTAAAGAGACTAATGTCTTCAATGAGCTTATGAGCAGGTTAAAGGTTAAATATGAGATCTTCTACATGCGAAGAACACCCTCAAACGATTTTAAGCGAGTAAAACGGCAGTGTATTTTTATTTTCTATGCTTTGTGTCGTAGGAATGCCGTACTATTAAGAGGGATGCATCGTAAATGATCTAGGATAGTCTCTATGCTCAGATGAATGTTACTGTATTTTTGTTGAGACCCTAAGTCACCGCGCATGCACCGGAATGTGTTTTTATCAAAGTTCAAGTCGGACATTCCGATGTAATATCGGAAGTTCCGATGTGACCGGACATTCCGATGTGCATGCTTGCTTCAGTCCGATGCGTGGTAGATGCATCGGAAGTTTCGATATTTTCGATCGGAAGTTCCGATACGTTGTTGATGCTTTCTAGGATGCTCTCTGGAAATATCGGAAGTTCCGATATTTTACATCGGAAGTTCCGATATTTGACATCGGAAGTTCCGATGTGTTCAAACCTGAAAAAGGGAGCTCTCTGGAATTATCGGACATTCCGATATATTGGATCGAACATTCCGATGTTAAGTCGGAAGTTCCGATGTTTATATCGGACAGTCCGATATGGACTTAGAAGCATTTGTCAAGTGCCTTTCTGGGAACATCGGAAGTTCCGATGTAGACATCGGAAGTTCCGATGCACCTATTTCATCAGTTGAAGTGCGCTCGAGTTCTGATAGTTTGCACATATCGGACATTCCGATGTTGACATCGGAAGTTCCGATATGCAGCTGAGTGGGTGTATAATGGCTAGTTTTGCAAGAATCTATAAATACCCCACTCCTCTCTCATTTGAGAGAGACACATTCTTGTTGACAGAACTCTAGAGCACCTTGAGCACCTTCTAGCTTTCTATTGAGTCCTCCTCTTTGATCTTAGGGATCATCTAGAGAGTGAGGACAATAGTTGAGATCTAGAGTTTGAAGTGAAAAGCAAGTGTCATTCATCTTGAGCTTAAGAGTGTTCCTCCAAGATCGTTCAAACGGTGTATTTGTTACTCTTGGAGGTTGAAGGACTCCTAGACGGTTAGGGGTCACTCACGAGCTCCCAAGGATTGTGGGACGCCGTGAGAAGTTTGTGAAGGCCGGCTCCGCCTCCGAAAGGAAAGGAACCAATAGTGGATCCAAGCCTCAAGTGTGACCGAGGTTTGGGAGGAAAGGGTTGGAAAAGACCCGGCTCTTTGGAGCCTCCTCAACGGAGATGTAGGATTCCCTCAAGAATCCGAACTCCGGGAACAAATTCGTGTCTTTACTTTACTTTACTTAAGCCTGTTTCTTTACTACGTTGTTCTAACGTTCTTAGATTGCTTCTCAAGTTCATTACTCTCAGTTATTAATTGTCCGTGTCAAAAGTCGATCGGACATTCCGAACTGGTATCGGAAGTTCCGATTATATCGGAAGTTCCGATTATATCGGAAGTTCCGATCCAATACCGGAAGTTCCGATACTCTTTCCGCTGCGACAAATTTAGCTTAAATTTTAAACTTTCTATTCACCCCCCCTCTAGGCAACTTTCTCATCTTTTCAATTGGTATCAGAGCCAAACCTTCTCGAAGGCTTAACCGCTTGAAGGGATCGTGATGGCCAACACCGGATTAAAGGTTGTCGTGTCGCGGGAAGAAAGTAGTCCAAAGGCCGAACATGGAACTCCCACGAAGACCAAGGAAGGAGACACCTCAACGTCATCGCAGGGAGCTCAAATTCCTTTTAATTACGAAAAATTAAATACTTCTTCTTCGCATTCCTATATTACTGTGCCCTCCGGGTGTGCACCATTTTTCGATGGCACGTACTATTCCGCTTGGAGGCACAAAATGAAAATGCACTTAATGTCTCTCCATCCTAGTGTTTGGAAGATTGTGTGTACAGGTTTAGACATGCCGGAAGACGACACGGAGCTTACACCGCAACAAGAACAAAATATCCACCGCAATGCACAAGCCGCAAGTGTGTTGCTTGGAGCGTTGAGTGCCGAGGAGTTCAACAAAGTGGATGGCTTAGAAGAAGCCAAAGAGATATGGGACACTCTCCAATTCGCTCACGAAGGAACTTCAAGTGTTAGAGAGTCAAAGATCGAGCTCTTGGAAGGAAAGTTGGGGAGGTTTGTCATGAACGATGATGAAACTCCGCAACAAATGTATGATCGCTTGATGATCCTTGTGAACAAGATCTGAGGGCTTGGAAGCAAGGATATGACGGACCACGTCGTGGTGAAGAGGATGTTGAAAGCCTTTGCTCCAAGGAATTCGACTCTCGTAACACTTATACGAGAGCGAAAAGATTTTAAAAGGCTTACCCCTAATGATGTGCTAGGAAGAATTCTATCACATGAGCTTATGGAGGAAGAAGCAAAAGAAGTGAAGAACCTTGCCAAGCAAAGCTCAAGCTCAAGACCGAAGCAAATAGCTTTAAAGGCAAGCAAAAAGGAAGAATCAACATCAAGTGATGATGAGGAAGATGAGAGCGAAGACGAAGAAAACTTGGCTCTATTTGTGAGGAAATTCAAAAAGTTCCTCAAATATGACGGGTCAAGCAAATACAAGAAGAACTATAATGACAAATCAAGAGGAAGAAGAAACACCAAGAGGGCTTGCTATGAGTGCGGTGAAATTGGACACTTCATCGCCGATTGTCCAAAGAAGAAGAACAACCCAAATGAGACCAAGAAGAATGAGCCGCTCAAGAAGAACAAGATGTACAAGAAGAAGTACTCGGGGCGAGCTCACATTGGAGAAGAATGGGATTCAAACGACTCCGACTCCGACACCGATGATGAAGGAGTCGCCACCCTCGCCATAGAAGCCACTCCACCGATAAAGTCACTATTCGGGGATTTGAGCGACAACGACTCCGACCACGACGCGCCTATTTGTCTCATGGCCAAAAGGCGCAAAGTAATGGCTAAAACTAAACCCCCTAGTAGTGATAGTGAATTGGAGAGCGATGATGATGATGATGATGCTTTATTTTGCAACTTGAATCAATCTACCATTGCAAAAATCAATAAACTATTGAAAAGAATATATAGCCAAGAGGAGACTCTTGAAAAGCAAGAAGAATTACTAATTTGTGAAAAGAAAAGAAATCTTGCTTTTGAGAAGCTCCTCGCAACGGAGAAAGAGAAAGTTGAATTGCTAACCAAATATCTTGATTTGGCTAACAATTCAATCACTATCCTTAAGAGCTCAAATGAATCGCTTCAAGAGAATGTTATTACTTTGGAAAACAATCTTCAAGCTCTTGAAGTGCAAATTGAGTCTCTTAATGACCTCAACTCTCCAATCATTAATTCTTCAACGGCTTTTATTCCTTCCACTAGTAATGGTTGCTCTCGTTGTTATAATATTGATATTAATGCTTGCTCTACTAATTCCCAACTTGTGCAAGTATTAAAAGGGGAAAACGAGAGATTGAATGCTTTGGTAAAATATGGTTGCATCAAGACTTATCAATCCAAGGACGCCCTCTACAAGACTATCAACACTCGTGGAAACAAAAACAAAGAAGGGCTAGGATATGATAAGTACGAGTGCAAAAGAAATGACCGTGTGGTGGTAAAAGGTAAAGAATGCATTAACTTTGTCAAAGGAAATGACAAACCATTGACCACCACACATGTCATCAAAACCGGGCAAGAATCAAAGAAGTATCTTCAACATCATGCATCTCATTCCATTCACTATGCATCCTATATGTTGAAGAGAAATCACCATGGTAAAGTGATTGCTCATTTTGTCGGTGCCCACAACTCTAGTGAAAAGAGTAAGAAAAAGGTGTGGGTACCGAAGGTTTTGATTACTAATATGCAAGGACCCAAAAAGATTTGGGTACCTAAAAACAAAGTCTAATATGCTTTTGTAGGATTATACCTCCGGTGGATCAAGTTGGGTGCTTGATAGTTGTTGCACAAACCACATGACCGGAGAAAAGAAAATGTTTTCATCTTTTGATGAGAAAGGGTCACAATATGAAAATATTGTGTTTGGTGACAATGGTAAAGGTGAGGTAATGGGATTAGGTAAAATTGCTATTTCCAATGATCATTCCATTTCCAATGTTCTTCTAGTTAAATCTTTAAATTACAATTTGTTATCCGTATCGCAACTTTGTGAAATAGGTTACAATTGTCTATTTACTAATGTGGATGTGACCGTCTTTAGAAGAGATAATTCCTCAATTGCCTTTAAAGGATATTTGAAGGGTAAGCTCTATTTGGTTGATTTCAATTCAAATAGCGCTAAACTTCAAACATGTTTGATGGCAAAGTCTAGCATGGGTTGGTTGTGGCATCGCCGGCTAGCCCATGTTGGCATGAGAAATCTCGATAAACTTCTCAAAGGGGATCACATCATTGGACTAACCAATGTTGAGTTTGAGAAAAATAGGATTTGTAGTGCTTGTCAAGCCGGAAAGTAAGTTGGAGCGCGACATCCCGCAAAGAACATCATGACGACGACAAAACCATTGGAGCTTCTACACATGGACCTCTTTGGACCCGTTGCTTATATAAGCACAGGAGGTAACAAATATGGTTTAGTCATCGTTGATGATTTTTCACGCTTGACGTGGGTATTCTTTTTGCAAGAGAAAAGTGAGACGCAAGGAACAATCAAGAAGTTTGCAAGAAGAGCTCAAAATGAATTCGAATTGAAGATCAAGAAGATTCGAAGTGACAATGGAAGCGAATTCAAAAATACTCAAGTCGAAGAATTCCTTGATGAAGAAGGGATCAAGCACGAGTTCTCCGCTCCATACTCCCCTCAACAAAATGGAGTGGTAGAAAGAAAGAATCGGACGTTGATCGAGATGGCAAGAACAATGCTTGATGAGTACAAGATCTCCGATCATATTTGGGCGGAAGCCGTCAACACCGCTTGTCATGCCATCAACCGATTATATCTCCACAAGATATTGAAGAAAACGGCATACGAACTCCTCACCGGTAACAAACCAAATGTTTCATACTTTAGAGTTTTCGGTAGTAGATGTTTCATTCTTAACAAGAAGCCTAAGAACTCCAAATTTGCTCCAAAGATCGATGAAGGTTTCTTGTTGGGATATGGGTCAAATGCCTATGCCTATCGCGTTTTCAACAAAACCTCGGGTTGTGTTGAAATAGCGAGAGACGTGACATTTGATGAATCTAACGGCTCTCAAGTAGAGCAAGTTGATTTAAATGTGATAGAAAATAAAGAGGAGCCAAGCATTGCAATCAAGAAGATGGCAATTGGTGAAGTGAGACCGCAAGAAAGGGAGCATCAAGACAATTCCTCGGTGCAAGTTGAGCCGCCTTCGTCAAACCAAAGTCAAGACATTCCTCAAGGAAGTACAAGCAAACTCGTGGAGGATGATAAAATTGAGGAATTGGAATCAATTCAACATACCTCTCAAATGCCACATTCGAGGGTGCATCAAAGTATTCAAAGAGACCACCCCGTCGATAACATTCTCGGTGACATCCAAAAGGGGGTAACTACACGCTCTAGAGTAGCTAACTTTTGTGAATTTTACTCTTTTGTGTCTACCTTGGAACCGTTGAAGGTTGAAGATGCGCTAAGAGATCCGGATTGGGTAATGGCTATCCATGAAGAGCTCAACAACTTCGTTAGAAACAAAGTATGGTCACTAGTGGAAAGACCTAATCAAAACGTGATAGGAACCAAATGGGTCTTCCGCAACAAACAAGACGAGAACGGAGTTGTTACAAGAAATAAGGCTCGGTTAGTAGCTCAAGGATTCACTCAAATTGAAGGTTTGGATTTTGGTGAGACTTATGCTCCTGTTGCTAATTAGTCTATGTTGAGCAACCGCCGGGGATGGAGGACCACAAGAACCCTACTCATGTCTACAAACTCCATAAGGCGCTCTATGGGCTTAAGCAAGCACCTAGAGCATGGTATGAATGCCTTAAGGATTTTCTTATTAAAAAGGGCTTTGAAATTGGTAAAGTGGATCCTACTCTCTTCACAAAATATGTTGATAATGACCTATTTGTATGCCAAATATATGTCGATGACATTATATTTGGGTCTACTAATAAAAACTTTTGTGAGGAATTTAGTAGATTGATGACGAAGAGATTCGAGATGTCAATGATGGGTGAATTGAAATTCTTCCTCGGATTTCAAATCAAACAACTCAAGGAAGGTACATTCTTATGCCAAACAAAGTACATAAAGGATATGCTTAAGAAGTTTGACATGGAGAACGCCAAGCCAATCCATACACCCATGACGACAAACGGACATCTCGGCCTAAATGAAGAAGGAAATCCTGTGGATCAAAAGGTATATCGATCCATGATAGGTTCATTGCTTTACCTTTATGCATCTAGGCCTGATATTATGCTTAGTGTGTGTATGTGTGCAAGATTTCAAGCCGCTCCGAGAGAGTGCCACCTAGTAGCCGTGAAAAGAATTCTTAGATATTTAGTTCACACACCTAGTCTAGGGCTTTGGTATCCTAAAGGATCAAAATTCGATTTGATTGGTTATTCGGATGCTGATTATGCTGGTTGCAAAGTGGATAGAAAAAGTACTTCGGGGACTTGTCAATTTCTAGGTAGATCACTAGTGTCTTGGTCCTCAAAGAAACAAAATTCAGTGGCTCTATCCACCGCGGAAGCCGAATACATTGCCGCAGGAAGTTGTTGTGCACAATTGTTATGGATGAGGCAAACCTTGAAGGATTTTGGATTTAATATGGAAAAAGTACCACTCTTATGTGACAATGAGAGTGCGATTAAAATAGCCAACAATCCCGTTCAACACTCCCGGACCAAGCACATAGATATCCGACACCACTTCCTGAGAGATCACTCTCTTAAGGGAGATATAGATATTACCTATGTGAGAACCGAAAAACAATTGGCCGATATCTTTACCAAACCTCTAGATGAGAAACGCTTTTGCGAGCTTAGAAGTGAGCTAAATGTCCTAGACTATCGGAATGTATCTTGAAAGATTGCACTCATTGACTGCTGCAAATTAGCTCAATTTCGAAATAAAACGATTGAAAAACTTATTGAGTGAATTTCAAAACTTTTTTGTTGAATCTTAATCTCGGATCAATTTACTTGTAATCATAGTTTTGATTGCTTGGATGCTTGCTGATAACAAGTGGAGTGATCCTCCTTAAGTTCACATGACTCAGAGTTCTCAGACTTCACTCAAATTCCTTGTTTCTTTCTCTGTTTGCTGGAAAAATCAACAGATCGGAACATCCGATCAAATCATCGGAATATCCAATGTCTGGCAGTTTTTCCACATCGAAACTTCCGATACAATATCGGAACTTCCGATGTCTCCTCCGCACTTAAGAAAGTGCCCGTACCCTTTCACTTTCTTTTGTCCTTTTCCTCGTGTCTCTTTAGACTCTCCTTCTCGTTTCGTCTTTGTGCCGTTATCGGAGTTTCCGACCTCTCGGAACTTTCGATCTTCGCTTGGGAAGGACTCCATCTTGAAGAGGACTCTCCTCTCCGCGCGATTTCTCCACGTTCTTCGTGAGGTAAACCCTAGGGCTCATTTCCTTCCTTTTGGATCTAGGGCATCTTTTTGAGAAATCGTTTCGGTAAACTTGTTCATCTATTCCTTTGGTTCATTTCTGTCAAGTTTCAATTCTTTCCGTCGGTTAGTTTGGGAGAAATCTTGTGTTGGTTGAAATCCGCAGACATCGGACATTCCGATTGAAAACATCGGAACTTCCGACCTCATGTCGGAACTTCCGATATAAAATCGGAACTTCCGATGTCAACTGAATGAAAACCAAACCAAGTTTGTTTCTCTCGTAAGCTTAATCGATTCTCTCTATCCTTAGCTCAATGGATCCCGATCAAGGTGGCTCCCAGCCGCAACCGGACCCGAGTGTCTTAGGCGCCAAAAGGCCAAGGCAGACTCCGACAGGAGCCAGAACCAAACAGGCTGCGGGTAGAGGCAGTGGAGGCCCAGGCATTCAGATCAGTGACCCTCCACCTGATCCTCCTGCTCAGACTGTGAATGTACCTCGAGGAGCGCCATTGCCTTCTAGGAAGGGCAAATCTGTGGCAGGGGCTTCTCAATCTCAACCAGTTCCAGACCCAGCAATTCCTAAGCTCAGGCAAGCAGAGAGGAATCCTCGTCTCAAGAGGAAACCTATGAGCTACAAAGGGAAAGCCGCCAAAGTGCGCGAAGCCAGAGAGCAGAACCCTAGGGCAAATGCACAGTTCTCGATTGACTATCGCTTCTGGACTTTCTTCCAACAGGACTTCTATGAGTCTATCATTTTGATTAGGAAGAATCCAGTCATTCTGATGCAGTGGGTCGACTGGGACTACATGGCCGCAGCTGATGATGCCACCTTCACTGAGGTCATTGCAGCTTGTGAGAGAACTGGGACAAAGAGGATAATGAGTTTTCAGCACGACTGGAACGTTGAGATCATTGCTCAGTTCTACTCCACCCTGTACATCTCCAGGGACAGAGTCTCCATCTTGCATTGGATGACGGAAGGAGCATGGTATGAAATCTCCTATGTCAATTTTGCTCGCTGTCTTGGATTCACCGAAGCTGACTGCCGTGACAAGGATCAAATTCACAATGAAGCTTCTCTTGGTGCCTCCAACTTGAACTTTCTCTATGATGAAGATGCAGACTTTGAGGAGGGAAGCACAAAAGGCATGAAGCCTTTCTTTGCCTGTCTCAACAGGCTTTTCAGAAAGACGCTGGCTCCCAAAGAAGGTGATGCTTCTCATGTTCTATCTTATACAAGAAATCTGCTGAGTAGGATGCGAGATGGACAGCGTCCTTTTGATGTGTTTGATTTCATTTAGAATGAGATCCGCTTGACTGCTCAGGAGCCAAAAAGAAGCTGTGGTTATGCTCCTTTTATCATGCATATGATTGAGCACATAACTCATCAGCATTTTGAGTATGATGCAAGACATACTGGAGTGCAGATCAGGGCGATCAAGGCCCCAGCTCAGCCTGCTAGGCGTGCTTCGACTAGAGGTGCTGCTTCCTCCTCCTCCACTGTTCCTCCTGTTGCAGCCGCTAGTGGATCATCCTCTCCAATCCTCCGCGCTTTGAAGTCAATCTTTGTCCTGTGCAAGGGCAATGCAGCAGCGCACAAGAAGAACACCAAGAGACTGAAAGATATTCAGAGGCATTTAAATCTAGAGTGTTCAGAGGATGAGCACAGTGAAGAAGAAGTTGAGGATCCTTTTGCTCCAGCGCCTGCAGCTTCAGATGAGTCCGAGGACGATGATGAGTCTGGCTCTGATGCTGCTTCCGAGGAGTCGGACTAGCTTTTTCTCTTTCTCTCTCCTTTTCTCCTTTCTGGTGCTTGATGCCAAAGGGGGAGAAGAGAAAGCTTACCACCCTCCGTTTTATCATCCATCGCTTAGTTTCGTTTCCAAACTTTGTTATCATGTGAACTTGGGACTTGTTGTTTACTGCCTTACTTATGCTATGATGGATGATTGTTACTCATATCATGAATGCTTTAATATTAATGGTTACTCAAATGTTAGCCTCCATATTGGTTGTTTCATTATATGCTCATGCTCAGTTTATGGGGGAGCTCCTGCAAAATTCTTTTCAAAATTGTGCATTCGCGATCTTTTCCTATTCAATGCACATCTTCAGGGGGAGCTAAACCTAGACTAATCTTTCATTATATCCTATTAATTGTAAGCTTTAATCGAGTTGTCATCAATCACCAAAAAGGGGGAGATTGAAAGTGCATCTAGGCCCCCAAAATTGGTTTTGGTTGATTAATGAAAAACGATTAAAGAGACTAATGTCTTCAATGAGCTTATGAGCAGGTTAAAGGTTAAATATGAGATCTTCTACATGCGAAGGACACCCTCAAACGATTTTAAGCGAGTAAAACGGCAGTGTATTTTTATTTTCTATGCTTTGTGTCGTAGGAATGCCGTACTATTAAGAGGGATGCATCGTAAATGATCTAGGATAGTCTCTATGCTCAGATGAATGTTACTGTATTTTTGTTGAGACCCTAAGTCACCGCGCATGCACCGGAATGTGTTTTTATCAAAGTTCAAGTCGGACATTCCGATGTAATATCGGAAGTTCCGATGTGACCGGACATTCCGATGTGCATGCTTGCTTCAGTCCGATGCGTGGTAGATGCATCGGAAGTTCCGATATTTTCGATCGAAAGTTCCGATACGTTGTTGATGCTTTCTAGGATGCTCTCTGGAAATATCGGAAGTTCCGATATTTGACATCGGAAGTTCCGATGTGTTCAAACCTGAAAAAGGGAGCTCTCTGGAATTATCGGACATTCCGATATATTGGATCGGACATTCCGATGTTAAGTCGGAAGTTCCGATGTTTATATCGGACAGTCCGATATGGACTTAGAAGCATTTGTCAAGTGCCTTTCTGGGAACATCGGAAGTTCCGATGTAGACATCGGAAGTTCCGATGCACCTATTTCATCAGTTGAAGTGCGCTCGAGTTCTGATAGTTTGCACATATCGGACATTCCGATGTTGACATCGGAAGTTCCGATATGCAGCTGAGTGGGTGTATAACGGCTAGTTTTGCAAGAATCTATAAATACCCCACTCCTCTCTCATTTGAGAGAGACACACTCTTGTTGACAGAACTCTAGAGCACCTTGAGCACCTTCTAGCTTTCTATTGAGTCCTCCTCTTTGATCTTAGGGATCATCTAGAGAGTGAGGACAATAGTTGAGATCTAGAGTTTGAAGTGAAAAGCAAGTGTCATTCATCTTGAGCTTAAGAGTGTTCCTCCAAGATCGTTCAAACGGTGTATTTGTTACTCTTGGAGGTTGAAGGACTCCTAGACGGTTAGGGGTCACTCACGAGCTCCCAAGGATTGTGGGACGCCGTGAGAAGTTTGTGAAGGCCGGCTCCGCCTCCGAAAGGAAAGGAACCAATAGTGGATCCAAGCCTCAAGTGTGACCGAGGTTTGGGAGGAAAGGGTTGGAAAAGACCCGGCTCTTTGGAGCCTCCTCAACGGAGACGTAGGATTCCCTCAAGAATCCGAACTCCGGGAACAAATTCGTGTCTTTACTTTACTTTACTTAAGCTTGTTTCTTTACTACGTTGTTCTAACGTTCTTAGATTGCTTCTCAAGTTCATTACTCTCAGTTATTAATTGTCCGTGTCAAAAGTCGATCGGACATTCCGAACTGGTATCGGAAGTTCCGATTATATCGGAAGTTCCGATCCAATACCGGAAGTTCCGATACTCTTTCCGCTGCGACAAATTTAGCTTAAATTTTAAATTGCCTATTCACCCCCCCTCTAGGCAACTTTCTCATCTTTTCACAACTCTTGGGCTCTGCCCTTGCCCAGCTTGAGGGCGGCAGTGCCTTGATCAAATTCATTCTTTTTAAGCTTGGCGTCGACTACCAGCTCGTCCAGAATCTTCTGATCAGCCCGCTGCGCTTCCCTCTGGACGATTCTGGACCTAGCCGCTCGCACCGCCTCCCTCCGGTCATCCAAGTAACAGACATCTAATAAAGCGATCATGGCCGCAGGAGGGAGATCGGCTTGAACCGTGGCCATGGCGTTCCTAAGTGGCTGAGTATTCTCCAAGAGTCTAGCTTCGGGCTGCATGACTTCATGAAGCAGACGATTGAGTCTGTCCTGCATGCCCGGCTCGGAAGTCACAGCAGCCGATGTAGTAATGGAGGCATCCAGTATCCGCCGAATGTCAGCCGGATAATCGTCCGTAGCAACCACCTCGGGGTCACTCAGCTCGTCCAAGGTGAAGCCAAGAAGATTGGCAGGATCGGCTGAGTCGGGGGAGATAGGCACGATGTCTGCAGGCGGCGGCACATCGGGAAGCGTCAGAGATAGCACGGGCAGAAGGACCGATGAGGTACCCTGGAGATCGGCTAGAACCCCCACCACTTGTACTGACGGCGATTACTGAAATCAAAAGATAATGATCAGCACCACTTAAAGTATTTCATTCAAAGTACAGAAATAAGACCAGACTTACATCAGTAGCCGAGTGCTCCGGGGAGTGATCGGCTGAGCGTCTCACAGGCCTTGGCGATCGCCTGACAGACTTCTTCTTCCGCTCTGAAACACGTGGGTTAAGCATCGACAAAAAGAAGGAATATAGAAGTCAACACAATTAGAGCAACTCACTTGCAGGACGTTGCTGGCGGGCAAAGTCCGACAGAGATGGGCTCCAGATACCTAAGGTACCCGATGAGTAACCTGTAGTACCAACGGCTGGCGGCCGTCTCGCTTGGCCATCGCCAAATAGGAGCATCTTGACCACCGATTGCTCACGGCGTTAAATCCTTGTCCTCCCCTGTAAAAGCCAGGATTCAGTGGAACTTAAAACAAGACCAAATGCAAGTAGAAGATTCAAAGGAAGAATATAAGCACCGGTACCTCTACTGCTACTGAAGAGTTGGTATAGCCGGAACTCTCGCTGGAATCAGAAACTACTGTCGGCTCATGGAAATCGGGTAAAAACAAAAGGACTATAGCCGACGGAGCTCTGTCCAGGAGAAGCGCTTCTGCTATGGTTGACCACCACTGCGAGAAGGTAGCCGACCGACGGGAGTTGAGGAAAAAGCGCGGCGTAGAGAAGACTTGTAGTCCGTCGGCCACTTCAAGCACGGTTTCCGCGGCGGTTTTATTGGTGACCCAAGAACGGGGCTCAATGAGAGAGAGCAAAGGGAAGCTAGGGATGGTCTGCCCAAAGCCTAACTGACGGGCATAGACCGAAGGATGATAAAATTCATAGCATGGTTGAAATGTACGGTTCTGGGTATTCATACCGACATGAATCACACACGGATAAATAAAAAGTTTGTATAAGTCCAATGTAGATTTAGGCATCAAGGAACTATCGGCATCAAGCCGGAGGAAGGAAGGCCATGGGAAATCGGCCACATCGGTATAACTAAAAAAATCTTGCCGACTAAAGGAAGACCTATCTAGATGCAAGAAGAAGTTTAGGTATTTATGGAAGTCAGCTGGGGTCATCTTGAGTTCACCAGCAGGGCACATGATAAATTTCTCTCCATAAGATCGACTAGCTCTGTATTGGGGTTGAGCGGTTTCGGGGTAATCTTCTCTTGGAAAGGCTGAGCTCCCTAAGGGTTCAGAAAGAACGAATCGGCTAAACAGGCAGTGTAGCCAGATTTGGAGAAACCATAGAGGCTCCCCTACGTTGCCGACCACAAACTTGGCGAAACCTGAGAAGAGTCGACTACGAATAATATGCATCATTTGGTAGATAGCCCCTAGAAAAGTTTTACCAAGTGCAAGCCGATGACCCTCCACTAGTCGTTCGGCTATCAATTGAAAAGTTTGGGTGGGACCAAGGGATGCCCCGCAGAATAAAAAACCGATCTAGCCACAAGTTAAGAAAAGCAACATGCTCCTCAGCAAACACTGGGCCATTCACCTTGTTGTTATTTTGGATATACTTATGCCAGCCCTCCCCTTTGGTTCGGATTAACTTATAGCTGGGCTTACCACTAAAAGCCGATACCTGATCACCATCCGGCCTAAGACAACAGAGTTGGGCTACGTCAAGCAGGGTAGGGCCGATTGGACCAGTCGGGAAAAGGAAGGCATTAAAAGAATCCGACCAAAAGTAACAAGCCGCAGCTACCAACGGCTCATTAGCTTCCGGATCGGCTAAGCACAAGGGGAGGCATTCGGCTATTCCCATTCTTTCCCACTCTAGCCTTTTTTGAGCTGATACTCTGATATACCAAGATCGCCATCCTTTCAAGGATGTAGGCCAAGCTCTAAAGCTTTTCCCCCATTCTTTGACATTGTATCCAGAAGCCGATAAGGGAATCCTAGGGATTTCTTGGTTTATTACCGCATTGGCTTCTACGGTTCCTACCGGCCAAAGGAAAAATTGATCATTGCTATGAGGAATCGGGGTGAATACCTGGGACGGATCCATCTCAGCCGATTGTGGAAGGAGCGGGACTTGAACAAGCGAAAGTGCAGGAGGCCGATCGCTTGTGATTCGAGAGTCCAGAAAGGTGAAAATGACCGTAGGGGGACCCGCATATTTATACCGCAGTAAAAGAAGGTGAACAGGCGGGAACAGTTTTCGCATTTAAAGCGCACCGAGATTTTGACGGCGCCATTAACGGGGCAGGTATCGAGGAGGTATCCCTTGGAAGCCGATTGATAAGCCGATGTAATCGGGGCATGATTTTTGGAAAACGACAAGTCATCTTCCAAAAATGAGGGCATATGTTTGCACCAAAATTCGGCATATATGGTAAGATCGGCCCAATTCGGCCCAATTCAAACATGGAGACTTTTATGGAAAAATAAACCAGTGCCAACAAGGAATCCGTCGCCAACAAGAAAAGGGAATCGGATCAAGAGACGATACGGACGTTGTCGTACCCATGCAGGACTCGGATCGGCCTAAGCAATATAAAAAGGGACAGACCACGAGGTGAAGAAAGGAATCAATCAACACAACCCTGTTTACAATTTCTGTTTCATCTAGTTTTCACAGTAATCTTTCCTCTGTAAGTTATCGAGTTCAATAAAAGTTGCGCATCGCCGATTTGTTGCTCTCGCCGACTTGTTCTTCAGGTTTGATCTGCTTTGCTTGTTGCGCATCGCCTTTCAAAATCGATCTACATTTACCCTCGGATTAACCGTAACTGGTTGATTTAGTTATCTCCTGATCGGTATATAGCCGACCGGTGTGAAGCCGATAATCGTTTGCTTATCGGCTCCGATTGATCTTACAACTTTTACCTTGTCAATTATAGGTCAAATTGACTGGCACGCTCTGCAAACCCGGCGTTTGTCTCGTGTGTTCGAGGCTAGGAACCCTGCTTCACGTTTTTAGCACGAATAATAGTACACCTCAAGGATTTCTATATATTCTTAACCATACTTACTAGGATTATTTGTAGAGCTGTGCCACGATCGAACTTAAGCTAACATGAATGAGAGAGTTATTGTACATGAACTTAAGCTAACACGATCGAACTTAAGCTAACATGAAAAATAATATGCTATCAGCCAAAAGCAGGTATTAGAGCAAGTATGCTTACTCAAGATAACATGAATGAGAGATAGTTATTGTACAAGTTTTAATGTTATAGTCAAAAGTGTTTATCTAAAGATAACTTTTAGAGATACTTACTGTACAAACTGGATTTATTGCTTACTTTAATGAATTAGATGAAAAATAGAATAAGTAGTGGATTTTGTTATTGTACCTGCTTTTAGAACGTTACTTCTCAAAGCTTGTTACGAGTCTCACGACCCAGACGAATCTAATTCTGCTCCCTTCCGTCCAAAACAATGTCGTCTATTTATACATGTCGATCAAGATTGTTGAGCTTTGACAACTGTATTTATTAAGCATCCAGATGGGTTAGCAAAAAATTACACGGACATATCAGTTATCGAAAGTAATCGCCTAAAAAAATGTTGTCAAAAGTACATAATTTCGTTGCATAACCACAAAAGTTGACGGTGCCAAGCAAAAAAAACAACGTTCTTTAAGCGTGTGTTTGGTTGGAGAGCAAGAAGGATGCGATGGTTCCATCCCTAATTTCTGGGATGGAATGGTTCTGGTTTTTTGTTTGGTTGCAGGAACAGAACTATTCTAGTTTTTTGTTTGGTTGATGGAATTCATGGGATGGAATGGTTCCATCCTTTGTTTGGTTGAGGAACTAGTACGAAGAACATGTTTGTGGTCACTCTCTCTTTCACATGGGTAACTTTACCCTCTCTAGTGTTATCTGCGAAGAACATTTTTGTTACTTCATTTTAACAAAATTCTAGTATGAAGAACATTTTTGTTACTTCATTTTAACAAAATTCTAGTATGAAGAACATTTTTGTTACTTCATTTTAACAATATTCCAGCTTCGTTCTCACATAATGTCAACATAATGCCAACTTCGTTTTCAAAATTCCAGCTTCATTCTAAAAATTCCAACAGATTGTTCATAGATCACAAAAAATCCACCAGATTTCAAAAAAATGCCGCCGAGCTGACGGTTGCCTACCACCGTCGCACAGTGCCGCCGAGCCGCCGGGACCGCCGCTGCCGCTTGCGCGCTGTCGCGCCCGCCGGGACCTTCGCTCGCCCGGGATCGCGCTGCCGCCGCGCATGACGGGTGCCGGACGGGCACGACCAGCCGGGAAGCCGCGCCGCAGGGACCCGGAGCCGGACGGGAACGACCAGATCTGGATTTGGTGTTGTGTGTGTAGAAATGAGGTGAGAAGCGAGAGGGAGGTGAAAAGAGCCAAGCGTCTGGCGCACGTGACGGAGCGACTGGAATCGGGACAGCTGCGTTCGATACTTTTTTTGGGACCAAGCCATCCCGCATCTCATCCGAATATTCCTATACAAGAGCCACTCCATCCCAGTTGTTTTAGAACCAAACACCTCTAAAAATGAAACGGAGCCATTCTGTCCTACACTATCCTGGCAACCAAACACACGCTAAATTTTAGCACTGTCTGAACTGCTCATGAACGACGGTTCCTGAACTAGTACTTAGACTGTGCGAGCCTACGCGTCAATGACTACGGTCCCATATTAATTGATAGTGCAGAGGCTCCTGGGCCTTCTGCAGTCCTTCCGACAAAAGATGTTCCGCACTTGGAGGTCATCCGGTCGCCGCAGTGTGGAAAGGGGCGGTGCGGTCCGCCTCGAGACCTCCTCCCTACTGGCTGGCACGTCCTGTGAGAAATAGTTGTATCGCCGACACACTTGACCATCTCGAGAGCCATATTACTCCCTCAAAAGAGAGAGGCAATTACAATTCTTACTCCATAACTCATAAGAACCGATGAAAAATGGGTCAAAAAAAATGAACAAATGAAAATGTGAATCGCTCAAAGATTCCAAGGCGTGTATTATAGGGCGTAAGGTATTCAACCCTGATATATAGTACACCTCAAGGGTTTCTATATATTCTTAACCATACTTATTAGGATTATTTGTAGAGCTGTGTCACGATCGAACTTAAGCTTCACGGCAGCCATCCAAAATATAGGGGTTGCCAGTTGAACGAGAGTTGCAGTAACAAAAGTAACCTCCAAACGGCACATTCTGGCATAAGCTACTAGCGGGACACGCATAGGTTGCCTTGTTTTCAGATGCAGTTTCACAACTTGGCTGGTCCGTGACGAGAATCTCAAGACTCGTATGAATACTACTCTGGTTAATGGAGGCAGAATTATGGGGTGGTTAATGGACGTGATGCCAATTTTGCATTGCAGGTAGCAAGAAGCTATTACAGGGTTTAAGGTATTCATTCGTGCGCACTCGGTTTAAAGGAATTTGAATGGAACACACTGTGGTGAAGAACCGAGTGCGCGGGGTGGTCGCAGGACTTCAGGAAGAAGGTGATTCGGGTTGGATTGGGGCGTAGAGACGAGCCGGTTGAGTAGATGGAGTTGTGGTGGTTCCAATACATCCAATTACTCCCATATATAGCGAGAGAAGGTGGTAGGAGCAGGGTTTGAATGGCACAGGTTAGTGGCGGCTCGGGAGTCATCGAGCGAGCTCGGGCGACTGCACAGGGAAAAGTATGGGCGCAGCTCGCAACTCGCAAGTGGCAACGGGGTGTCAAAGAGGCCTCGGGCGACGCGAATTGCGGCAGGGAGATTTTTCCGACGGTGAGAGAACAGAGAGAGATCGGAACAGAGAGGACGAGCCGGGGAAGAAGGGTCCTGACGGCTGGGCCCGGGGCCACTCGGCATAGAGAGGGAGAGAGGGAAAAGAGAGAAAGAGGCTACGCGTGGGTTCGGCTAAGGAAAGGGACCACGTGGCAGGAATGGCGGTCAAGTTACCGGTCGGCTGCCATTAAGGAAGTGGGTCCCTCTGTCAGCCGAAGGAGGAGAGGGGAAAAGATTCAATGCACACCTTAATTATCCTCTGACAGCCGGCTAAGGAGAATTAATTTAGGTGATATTTTCATGATTTAATTTCTAACAATTTTTACCAAGTCGACTGGGTGACTTATCTACACACTGTAAAATTTTGAGGTTGAAACTATTTGTAGTTTATTTATTAAAATTCTGACAATCCACACTGCTCTAATTTTTCATTTTGGAAAAAGATTTTATTTGGGAAATAGTTCAATTTATAAATTTCTGGAACTTTTATACAAGGTTCATATTTTCAGCAAGAACCTTTAATAAAAATTTTTAGATTAAAAACCTTAATATTTATTTTCTAATAATTATTTTTCTCTGTTTTGCTGATTTTTATATTTGGGATAAATAAATTGGAGTAAATAATATTCTACTATTAATTTTTACAAAGTTTACAAGCCGAGGATGAGGGTCTAAAGATTTTATGTGCACAAGTTGAGCCACGTTGAAGCTAAACAAATATTTACAAAAATTACTTCTTGCACTGCTCAAAGTCACATCAATTTAATAGAAATAATCATTTCACATATTAAATGGATTCACATGGATTTTTTACTGCCACACATGGGTTCCAGAGGTTTCCAAAGTTTTCTATAATATAGATTTTCATTACCCTTTTATTTTTATCTTTTATCATTTCCTTTTTACTAATTTCAAAATTCAATTAATCTTCAACAAGAAATTATTCAAAAACATTTAAAATTTAGAAAATTCAATAAAAAATAAAATTTTAATTTTAATATTTTATCTGTACTATTTATTGAATTTTGGGATGCTTCAATATATAAAGATAATAGCACTATCGGTATTTTTTTAAAAATACACAGGTCCGATGATCTTTTAAAAATTTTAGAGAACTTTTGGATTAATTTTTTTAAATTTTTAAAATTTAAATTTGAATTAAATCGATTTACTGATGATTCTAATTCTCCAGAGTCGATACGGCTCTATACCACAAAAATCCCTGATTTTCGAGTCATATTCGTTGATTTTTTAAACCCTACCCACAGTTCTCGACCTTTCTCGAGCAGAAACGTCATAGTTTCAGTGTGGCGCACTGGCACCCAAGGGTTGAAATTTCAGATTTCGGACCCCTACGAGATTCAAAATCCCGAAAAATTCAAAAAATTCAAAAAAAAAATCGAATTTCGAATTTCTCGGCGAGATCTTGGGTTTTTTATTACCGGATTTTTATTTTTGTGCACTATATTTGATTGTATTTAGGGTCAAGATCATCCACAAAAAAATTCTAAAATTTTTGATGTGGTTTTGATCATTTTTTGGTCGGTTTGAACTGTCCGAATTTTTTAAAATTTCTCAAGAATGATAATCATCTGAAAATTTTATGGGAATATTATGGATGTGTTAGGACCATTCACAAAAAAATTTAAAATTTTCTAAAGTGGTTTGAACTATTTTTTATTTCCAAAGAAAAGGTTGAACACACATAAAATTAAGGTGCCAAGCACTAAATCATTTCCAAAAAAAACTTTTTTTTGGAGCATTTCATTGACTAACACGAACAACTATCAAGTGGGAAAAAATGAAAAGGAAAAAGAAAAAAAAATTATGGCCGAAGGGGATTCGAACACATGACCTCTACTACCACCAAATGCTTAAATCAGCCGCACTGACTAACTCACCCAATCATATTTCCTATCCTATGGTATAGATAGTTAGTATTTGTATATTTGTCCCAATGTGGGGAGTAGAAACTTAAAACCAAACCCGATTCCTCACAGCTAAGACAGAAACAACATAGTATTCTCACTCCTCATAGCTAGCTCGGTTGACTATGGGCAAATTCCGGCCATCTCCAGCCATCTGCGGTGAGTTATCTTTGCATCTAGCCGTCCAATACTGAGATCTCGTCTAATTTCTTTCGGATTTTGTCCGAAATTTCCGAATCTTGCCGAGATTTCGGATTTCGGTGGCCTTCGGGATTTTACCCAAAACGAGATTTGAATCCTTGGAGTATAGACACCAGTGAAGGAATGAGGTTAAGTGATTAGTATGCTATTAAGTGTTAAGTGATTAGTTTTTGGCTTGGTGATAGTAGGTATTTCATATGACATGCATGCATAATTCAAGGTACGAACTGCTCGTGACATAAAGGTTTCATACTTGTAGGTTATTACTTCTTGTATGTATGTCACATTAGTTATTAAATCGTGTTAGCTCAAGATCATACGTATACCATTGCAGAATATCATGATAGGAACATATATAAAACTTTTTAAATGACTTGAAGTTCATTTGTTACATTTGAAAAATCAAAAACTGATTTTACATACGGTTTTTACGATGACTTTACCACTGTTACATTTTTAAAAAATTCCTCATGATTGATCATCATCTCAAATTGTTATGGAAATATTAGTGATGTGTCAGGACCATCCAAAAAAATTTTCAAAATTTTTTAACGTATTTTGGACCATTTTTCGGCAAGTTCAATTTGGCCGAGATCTCGGATTTCCCGGTTGAAAAAAACCGGATTTAAAATTTGGTTTTTGTAATTCGTCCGGATTTTGTCCGAAATTACCGAATTTCGCTGAAATTTCGGATTTCGGGAACCTCCAGGATTTGACTCAAAACGAGATTTTAAACCTTGATGGCACCGATCGACCTCGACCTTCGTGGTGCGCGTCCTCTGCCGGAAGCCCTAGCGCCGCACTTTGTCAAGCGGTGGCCGGATTGTCGAAAGAGAGAGGGGGGAGGGCCGAGGCGGTACACCTCGGGCTCGGGACCTCCTCCCTGCCGCACCCGGCAGGCCGGCACCTCATGCCATGCCAGCGTGAGCATCCGACAGGGCAGGCCGACGCTCCCCCGTGAGCTCGGCTCCGGCTGTCTATTCGTGTTGGTATGCTCCCGTTGAAAATGACAACCTCCATGTTTTGCTTGATGTAGTAAACTAGTAATAATGACTTGTATTTATCTGTGCATAACTAGGTTGGAGCAGGACATCCTGAAGGTAGACACTGACTCACGCGGTGAAATCTAAAATGTGACAAGCTAATTTGGAACTTTTTTCGGTATGGAATGAGATGATCACTCCTAAAATTTATGAATTTGTGTAAGTCGAGGTTAATATAATGTTAAACTGACCAGATATCTGAGTGTGGAGTTAGTTATCACCACTGAGCAAACCGTGCGCACTGATTGCGGAACCGTGCAGCAGTTCTATATGCAAATTCGTGGAGTTAAAAATGTACTTACAGATTTTGCAAATGTGGAGTTTACGAACAAAAAAAAAGTTGTTATGCAAAAAATATGTGGTTCTGCAGTTTAGGATCTTGTGAATGGAAAGATGTCAACTGTTCCGTTCATACTTGTTATGCAAAAACATTTCACAGAAGAGTTCATTCTGCCCTATATTGGTTATTGGTTTGCCTACCACTTCTCAGTTCTGACTTTTAAATCCTTAATCGTGTTATTTCTATAACAATACAGCGACGTATAGTACCTGTTTTGTCCATCGGAACCTCCATTGGAAATGGGAGGTACAAAATTATTGCTCGAATTGTTGAAAACGCTACAAATACTCTTTTTTGCACCACCATAGTTTAAATACAATTATTTATATTAAATTGTACCTTAATGCATATTACTAATAGATATTAAAAGTATACATGTGACATGGTCTACAGATGCATTCTGCAAATATACACGAAATGCAATTACATATATACACTCGTCCGAAGGTAAGTACTTATCATAACTTTTCAAAGAAATATACAGATGTATCACAGGAAGCACTTAATTGTGTTTTTTTGCACATATATAGTTAGCGTGGCAAACTCACAGAGGATGAAAATTCTTGCTCCAGACCGTAGCACCCAGAGATTGCTTCAGATGTTAAACCAACAGTACCGACAGAATTGATCTGTGCATGGGAGTTACTACCCTTTGGGCATATCAAATGCTCTATCTCTCCATCATTTCCTCGGATCAATTGGAACTTTCTTAGCCTCTTTAGTTCACAGGAACTGCACATCTCTACTTCTTTCATAGTAAGTCTTTCTCCTCCTTTGACCCTCAAGCATGCTTATGTTAGTGAGGCAATATCATCTATCTCTTCCAGATTTGCCTCTTCCACAACCAGAGAATATATGATTTCCATGATAACTCCCTCTTGAACTCCTTCACGAAGAATGAGACAAGCTTTGTTTTGCACCTAAATCATTTATAAGAATTGGCTTCTTTCTTGTCAAAAGTTCCACAAGTATCACTACAAAACTATATAGGTCACTCTTCTCAGTTAGTTGACCAGTATGGTAATACTATGGGTCTAGCACCAAAGTCGGAAACCTTTGTGGTGAAGCTGCCATCAAGGAGTATGTTTGAAGATTTCACGTCTCTGAGGAATGTTGGTATTGCAGCAGCTGAGTGTAGGTAAGCAAGTGCCCCTGTTGCTTCTACAGCAATCCTAATGTGATCATCCCATGATAACAAGTATTTAATGCTAACATCAATGTGAAGAAGGTTATATAGTGTGCCATTAGAGATAAACTCATAGACCAAAAAGGGCACCTTAGATTCGAGACAACACCCAAATAATTTCACCACATTGCGGTGGATGATATGAGACAAGACAGCAACCTCATTGATAAACTGGTATATCTCAGTTTGCTCCACAATTTTTGATTTTTTTTAATGGCTACCACACGCTGATCGGATAGTATCCCTTTGTAAACTGTGCCATGCCCTCCACAACCAAGAACACAATAGCATCAAATTTGTTGGTCACCTCCTCTAGTTCCTCTAAAGACAATATCTTTGTTTTGTTTGTAGCATTTTCATCTGAAATTAGTTGCTCCATTAGCAGCCCTTGATTTTTCTTGAAGTATGCGGGGAGATTTATATCAATATGTTGCTCTCATTGTCACTAAGCTAATGGTGAAAACCTTATGTGAATCAGAATTATCAATAAAAAGTAACGGCTAAAACAAAGAAATTTTATTCATATACAAACTAGAAACGCAACTTACTAGTAGGTCATACGACGTAACTAGTAACGTTTCCTTATTTCAACTGGAATCTGTTCTTTTTTGTTTTAGCTATAACTTTTTATTGATAGCACTGATTCACGAACTGTTTTCATCAGTAGCTTACAGACAACGAGAGCAACACACTTATATAAGTCTCATTGCATGAATCGTATTTTACTATCGATACACACGGCGTTTATTAGTGAGACTTGTATCATTATGTTGCTCTCGTTATCAGTAAGCTAATGGTGAGAACCTTTTGTGAATCAGAGCTGTCAATAAAAAGTTACAGCCAAAACAAAGAAATTATCTTCATGTATAAACTAAAAGCGCAACTTACTAGTTGGTCATGCAACTTAACTAGTAGTGTTTCCTTATTTTAACTAGAATATGTTATTTTTGTTTTAGCACTTTTTATTGATAGCTCTGATTCACAAACGATTTTCACCAGTAGTTTAATGACAACGAGAGCAACACTCTGATATAAGTCTCACCGCATGAATCAGATTTTTACTATCCGTAAATATAGATTTTACTATCGGTATAAATAGATTTTACTATCGATACACACGACGTTTATTAGCGAGATTTATATCATTATGTTGATGTCGTTGTCAGCAAGCTATTGGTAAAAACCGACCGTAAATCAGAGCTGCCAATAAAAAGATATAGCTAAATAAAAAGTAAAAAGATTTATGTACAAACTACAGGACAAGTTTTCTAGTCGGTTGGGTTTATGTGCTCATCGCAATCATCGCAATCGGTTTTAACTTGAGAACCGATTGTGGTGATTCATCACCATATAAGTAGAATCATTTATCATAATCGGTTTTTTTTTTGAAAAGTTGATAACTGACCCAAATGAAGTGATAATATTGTATCATTTTATAGTAGTATGTATGATTGACACTGCTGTAGGATTTTCCTTATTGAACATGGAAACAAAGCTGATGCCAATGTTTAACATTGACGGAATGAGATCATAACATTCTTTATGCCCTCATCATATTGCGTAATGTTCACAGACACAGTACCACTCCATTTTCCAGATATGCGATGCATTATTTTGTTTGTCATTCTTCTATTATTTGAATTGCCTTGCTACCCTAAATTTTTCGGTGATTGTTTTATCAGCAGTACCTGTGGACTGTAGTCCTATAGTAGACCCAATTAAAAAAGGTGCACAATTTTAATTCTGCTGTAATTTCCGTTCCTTTTGTGGTGCGTTCATTTCCTCCAACGGATGAATTCTTCGTCAATTCCCAAAGTGCCTTACCTTGACCGGTTGACTTTGACGTTGGCTACTTTTGCTGCCTACCAGTACTTCCCTTCTCTTCTTTCTGAAGTTTTCGTATTTTATAAGGCTATTCCCAGTGTAAAGTATCATACTCTAATATCCAAGAATGCTACATAGGATGAAAAGTATGATACTGCATTGAAGAAACACTCTCTACAATGCATAGTGTCATACTTATATGGTTAAAATAATTAATTGGTGTGATGTTGTGTCTATGAAAGTAGGCCCAATGCGTTAGATTCTGTGCCACAGTCTAAGATATCATGCCAAAGTATTATCTTGCTCAAGATACAGCTTTCTTCTCCCTCCTATTTATTGCTTTGCCACATCAGCAAAAAATCATATGTGGCATCTAATTAATGAGTATGATACTACTCCCTCCGATTTGGTAATATCTGTCGTTTTAGACATCGACACGGTCTTCAAAACACAACTTTGACTGCTAATTTTTATTATAATATATTTATAAAACCCAATAAAATTATAATATTATGAAAGTACTTCTCGAGACAAGTCTACACATATAATTTTCATGTAACCAATTTAAATATTTAAAAATATATCGATGGTCAAAGTTTTGGAAGTTTGACCATCATTATGTCTAAAACGACGGATATTACCAAACCGGAGGGAGTACCCATTAGGAATATCCTAAGGAGATTTCACCCGTTGATTTCTTTGTCAGTACGGTTAACCCGTTAAAGGTCCTCCTTTAATGCCTGCCATATTTCAGTACGATTCCTTTGGTCCTGCGCAAGGCCGGCTCTACAGTTTGGAAGACCTGAAAGCCAATTCTAGACAACGGGTCTACGACCTAAGACTAGACTGGAGTGAAATTTTTACTGTTCTTGGATTCTTACAGTGACCAAAATCTGGAAGCTATCCCTGCGCCTTTCACCTTTTTCGGCCTTCGGCTAATATGCATATTGGTCGGTTCGCAGGAAACTGGAAGCACCCTCTCCATGTTTCCCATCAGGGACAAAATTTTGCAGCGATCTTGCGAAGTCTTCAGTAACCCGCATCATGGAAGTTAATAGATACAGATCGGACGTACCAAAGAAATCAAAATGGGAAAAAGAAGAAAAAAAAAGGAAATGGAAATGGGGTTGCAAAAGTTGTGGCTTGGGCCTTTGTAGTTTGTGATGCAGCGATCTCTGGTTGGGTTACTCAGACTCCTTGGTGGGGCCTGACCGCCTGAAGTGTCTGCTCCTTTGAAAGTGTCACAATTAGCCGTGGTTGTTGGGATGTCTTGGTGGTTTTCTTCGCCAGAGGGAATCCGGGATCTCCCTAACCTAGCTCAGTTAGTTGAAGGCGTTGGTGTGCGTCTCGCTCGCCCGGGTTCGAGCTCAGCTCGACTCGCGTACTCGTGAGGGCCGGAGGTAGGGGCGCGTGTGTGGTGGTGCATGGTGTTGTGTGCGTTTGTAGTTTGGCTGTTGTTCTCTTCTTGTTTAATGAAATATTAGATCTTCTGACCATTTTTTTAAAAAAAATTATTGTTCTACCCTGTAAAAAAAGTTTTTTTTTGAAAATAGTCTCAGTAAAAAAGTTTTTACATAAATAGCCCCAGCAGCAACCTGCATCAGTGGCGAGCGCCGCCGGCCGCCGCCCACCCAACACTGTTCCACTTCATTTTATTTATTTATTTTATTTGAATTATAAAATTGTTTTTTCATTTTGTTTGATAATTCAAATTTTATTATTTAATAATTTATGCAGATGTCTAAGTAACACTGTAGTGCTCAAGGTTTCATATTATTGTGGCACTTATATTCAACATAACATCATGCTCACCACGGTTTCTAGGTTCTTTTGTTCGGGTGCTTCCATCCCAAAGTGTTTTCCTATTGGGAGGGACCCTTACGTCCTTAGCTTTGACCAGTTGACTTTGAGGTTGGTTACTTTTACTGCTTAGCAGTACTTCCCTTCTCTTCTTTCTGAAGTTTTGGGAGTAATTGCTTGTCTACATAGACTAGTGGGAGCTGCGCGCTTCGCCGCGCCGTGCGAAATTTGATCCAAGTTTTTATCTCAAAAAAAGGCAGGAATCTCCGAGTTTTTTTTTTCTCTGCTTGGGTATTTCTTGGAAAAAAGACGAAAAATGAGGAAAAGCGGGAAAAAAACGTAGAAACGACGGACGAAAAACGAATTTACATTTTTTTTTTCAGGAAACGGCCAACGAAAACATTTTTTCCATGCTCCGGAGAACAAACGGATCACGAAATTTTTTTTTCAGGCAAAACGGAGAAAGAAAACTGCTTCCAATTTTTTTTTTTTGGGAAATAGCCATCGAAAACATTTTCCCCATTCTCCGGAGGAAAAACAGATTACGAAAACATTTTTTTCGGGCAAAACGGAGAAAGTGAACGGTTTTCCATATTTTTGTTTTGGAAAAACGGCCAACGAAAACATTTTTTCCATGCTTCGGAGAAAAAACGGATCACGCAAATATTTTTTTCGGGCAAAACGGCGAAAGGAAACGGTCTCCCATTTTTTTGGGGGGGAAATAGCCATCGAAAACATTTCCCCCATGCTCCGGAGGGAAAACGGACCACGAAAACATATTTTTCGGGCAAAACGGAGAAAGGAAATGGTTTTTTATTTTATTTTTTGGAAAAACGGCTGCCGAAAATATTTTTCGCATGCTCTGGAGAAAAAACAGACCCCGAAAACATTTTTTTCGAACAAAACGGAGAAAGGACCCGAACGTAAAGCGCGAGGACCTATTTGTTATAATTTTGGATATGTTCGCTATTTTGAAAAATTAAAAAAGGGATCGCTCGCGATTCGTACTTAACGGGAGGTCCTCCATGCAAAACGGCAAACCAGGGATCTAAACGCGAAAAGGGAAAACTATTTTCCTCTTACATAAAATCGCGCAAGGACCTGACCGTAATTTCGGAAAAACCCGGGGGGCTTCTCGCAAAAATCCGGGCGCCACGTGGGGGAGCTGGCTACGATTCGTACTTAACGGGAGGTCCTCCATGCAAAACGGCAAACCAGGGACCTAAACGCGAAAAGGGAAAACTATTTTCCTCTCACATAAAATCGTGCAAGAACCTGACCGTAATTTCAGAAAAACCCGGGGGGCTTCTCGCAAAAATCCGGGCACCACGTGGGGGAGCTGGCTGCTCGGCATTCTCTTCCGCTATATGATATGGAATATTTCACAAGGAGATTTCACCCGTTGATTTCTTAGTCAGTACGGTTGACCGGTTAAAGGAACCTCCTTTAATGCCTGCCATATTTCAGTACGATTCCTTTGGTTCTGCTCAAGGCTGGCCCTATAGTTTCGAAGACCTCAAAGCCAACTCTAGAAAACGGGTCTACCACGTAAGACTATAGTTAGGAGTGGAAAAAAAACATGCAACTTATGAGTTAAACTAGTACTTCTAAACTCAGTTTGATTCGGCTCGAACTCATTCCTTAACGAGTCGAGTCGAGTCTTGATTTAAACTCGTTTAGATAACGAGTTAAACGAGCTAACTCGCGAGTTTAACAAGTTCTCGAAGTTGGTAAGTATAGCTGTATATGTGTGTGGCGAGGATAATAATACATGGCACATTGTATAATCTCAACAGCAATTCTTTTCTCACATGGCAATATCGAGTTTAACGAGCTAACTCGCGAGTTTAACGAGTCGAGCCGAGCTGAGATTTGAGCTCGTTAAGATATCGAGTCGAGTCGAGCTGACTCATTATCTTACCGAGTTTTATCGAGTCGAGTCGAGCCGAGCCGAGTAAGCTCGTTATCCACCCCTAACTATAGTGGAGACATGGAGTAATGGGTCTACCACCGAAGATTATAATGTAGTAATTCTCATTTATATATATGCCAATTAAATAATTAAATATTTTACAATGATAAAAAATAAACATTGGTAGCATAAACTTTTATTAGCAAATAAGATATAATACCACAATATATGTAGTACGAGTTTCAACAACATACTCTTAAGAACCAAAGAAGACGAAAAAAGCAAAACTGAAATAACCCTGGTAATTAACTACACATAAGAACTAATTAAATTAAAATAACATGCTTAATTAAATTAATTAATAAAGTTGAATTACATAAGTTAATTATTACAAATTGAATATGATGGAATAAATTGCAAAATTCAATAGTTGATTATAATTCAGATCGCGAATTACATAAATAATTGATCGCAAATGAGGACATTGAAATAAAATAAATCACATCATTAAGTTAAATTAAATTAACCAACAAAGAATTAATATTACATCATGACCATTGCAAATTGAATACAATGGAATAATTGTAACACTCAAGAATTTAATTACACATATGATTGCAAAATTACATAAATAAATAATTACATTCCCAAAAATGAAAGTTTCAAGAATATAAATCACAAAACACATAGTTCTTCTAATATACCAATCTTGCAATGTAAGTCATGCATATTATATTGCATGCATATAATATTAAGAGAATCAGTGGATCAAAATAAATAAGTGAAATAAAATTAGAATTGCTACCAGACCCGTATGATTTGGTATCGTCACTAATATACCAGATTCGTTCGGGGCCAAATCGGCACCTCTCAGGAAATAAGGGTATCATCACTCAGTAATTATACAAGCATGTACTTATTTCGTAGACGCGTGTATTTTAAAATATCACGCGGTGGGAAAGTGAACTTCCCGCGTAAAAAGATAAATCTTTATAGTACTTTGGGATAGGTACGAAGATGTTGTGCATTAGGATAGAGAAGAGGACCCTTAACAGTCGAATCTATCTCAATTCCAAAACCTTATCCCTTAAGTTATGCCCAGCCATATGGAGTTCAAGACACCAGAAAGCCATCGAGCAAACCAACTTCAGTAGGAAAGCCACAACTAAAGCCATCACTAGAAGCAAGCCTCCAGGAGACCTAGCACAACCAAGAGGCTCTCAAGATCACAAAACCACAAGGAGCAAAAGAGCACCAAACACAACCAAGAACATCACCGGAACTAGAAGGTCCCAAGCACTAGGAGCTAGAGGAACAAAAGTAGGAGTTGGGGAATCAAAAACAACAAGAGGATAGAGACAACTTCATCAGCACCCCAACACCTCACTCCAGATCTATATTTTCTCATCACCTCATCAAACAATAGTTAATCTCATAATCATAACTAGCAGTTCATTCATAGAAACAATAGTAATATCATCACAGGTTAACAATAGCAAGATTCAATAGAAGCTAAAGACTATAGAAACTATAGCGGTCTCAGTTCATCGGCACAACAGGGGTTGCACCGTACTTTCCAAATAACCCATAAATGCTCCCTAGTGCACGCTAAGCCAAGGTTTTCGTCGCGGCACCATCCCAAACCCGTGCACACACCCTCTTAATCATCATCGATCGTATTAGACAAATCATTAGTTCAAGGCATCCAATTTGTGAATCAACCATTACCTTAAATACCTGAATCCCTTAGTAAAGCAATTTGATAGAAAATCTAAAAGGAGGGAGAAGGGCAACGCGTTATACCAGAGCAAGAAATTAGCAAAAATTGAGGGGAGCACAGCGGAGTCGAGTCATGGCACGGCGAACCAGGGCAACGCAGCCTTGGAGGCTGAGTAGCCCAGAGGAGCACAGGTGTGACCCAAGCCGAGTGAGCCGCGGGGCCCCATGGCGAGAGCGCATATGAGTGGGGTCACTGTCAGCTCAACGTTCGGTGGCTTGCTCCTGCAGCTATCGCTATGGCAATACGCATACGCATACGCATACGCATACCGCAGGCGAGGCGCCAAAGTTTTGGCGCGGCGAACAACTTAGCCGCATTTTACGAATATGAATACATAACAAATATGCATGTGCAAGAGTGCGCTTCTCACGCCACACCTCAGTCGTGTCCATCCCCACGACCCACACGGCGTGCACTACGCATCCGCACGACTCGGACCATCCCAGATCACAACGGCCACTACGCCCCATGCACGGCATGTATAACAAATAAAAAACTAAGGCACAAGGTTATTGACTAACAGTACTCCCCCTAAGCTTGTGCCTCCACTACGACCATACCTATCTTGTCTCAGATTCCTGAAACCGAGCTCATGGAGCGCTTTTGGTCGAAGGTCTGCGAGTTGCCCTTCTGTGCCGATGAAATCCGGCTGATTTCCCGATCTCCACTTGCCTCCCTGATTAAATGAAACTTGGTTTGAATGTGCTTGCTTACGTCGTGGAACACCGGGTTCTTCATGAGGGCCAAAGCAGACTTGTTGTCTACTTTGAGATCGACGGCCAGTGTGTTGTTCCTCCGAGGTCGCCAAGCACCGTGCCATCCAGATGCCTTGGCAAGTAGTCAGAGCGGCTGCAATGTACTGCCGCCAAGATGAGAGAGCTACTACTCGCTTCGGGATTGCCACTCACAAGGTTGCCACCGAGGAAGAACAAAGTTCCAGGCGTGCTCTTTCTTGTGTCAACGTCCCCGGCCAAGTCACTATCACCGTAGCCTAGCAGCCTCCAGTTGTTTTCTTTCACATACCGGCACCGTAGTGGATCGTGCCCGCCACGCACCGTATGATGCGCCTTATCACGCGCGATGTTCCTCTGTGGGTTTCTCCATGAAGCGGCTAACATAGCCAATCGAGTAAGCAAGGTGCAGTCTGGTGTTTACCAGATATCCGAGGTCGCCAACCAGGCTTCTATACTCAGTCCCATCAATCGGTGGTGCCGAGCTCTCCTTGCTCGGCTTGATCTTGGACTCCATTGGGGTTGCACAAGCATTGCATCCAAGTAGCCTGCCTTCTCAACAATCCTTTGAGCATAAGCACCTTGACTCAATGTGATTGCACCAATTTGTCGGACCTCAATGCCCAAGTAGAAGCTTAAGGCTCCAAGATCACTCATCTTAAATTCAGCTTTCATCTGTTTCTTGAAGTCTTCCACCATTTGTGACCACGCCCACAATTATCAAGTCATCAACATATACACCCACTAGGATCCTTGCACTGTCCTTGCCTCGTGCATACGACCCATGCTCCAGGGGACTCTGAATAAATCCAAGATTGTTCAAAGTCTGTCGGCTTCATGTTCCATGCTCGGGCGCTGTCTAAGCCCATACAATGCCTTATCAAGTTTGTACACCTTGTCCTCCTGGCCCTTCGCTACAAGACCTGGTGGTTGTACCACATATACCTCCTCCTCAAGGTCACCATTCAAGAAGGCTGACTTCACATCCATGTGGTGGATGATCCAGGCTCTTCCGATCGCCAATGCAAGCAAAGAAATCTGGCCGAGTCCAACCGAGCCACAGTGCAAAGACCTCATCAAAGTCTATACCCTCCTACGCACATAGCCTTTTGCCACTAGCCTGGCTTTGTGTTTCACAATCTTTCCATTGCATCTTTCTTGAGCTTGTACACCCACTTTAGGCCGATTGACGATGTCACGATGGAAGATCAGTTAAACTCCAGTGTGTTATTTTCTTCAATAGATGCAATCTCTTACGCCATTGCTTGCCTCCGTGCCTCCTCTGCTCTGCTTGCTTGAAGCTTCTTTGGTTCCTCTCCATCAACAAAGAAAAGGTCTTCATGGAGCTCTCGACCGCTAGCCCGGTGGTGTGTCTGTCCCAAGCATGCTATCGATGAGACGATACCTCGAGGGTGCATCGTCGTGATTGGCGCCCGATAAGGCGTCGCCCCCGAGGGCGGCGATACAAATCGGATCGATGTAGATGCATCTCGCCGATGATGATGTAGGCGTGGCGACCTTTGGGCATGACGCGCGCGTCTGTAGTGGGCTCTCGGGTGCCACCGAGACCAGTGTTGATCGGCTCGATGGCGTTGTCTGCAGCGGAGTTGGTGAGGCAGCACTGCACCGGTGGCATGCTCGGTCTTTGGACTTGCCGCGTTGGAATCTCCTCTAGTGGATGTTCGGCTTGCACGTACTCGATGATGAACTCACTTTGTCGGCGTGTCTTTGATTGTTCGCCATGCCACTCCCACTTTGCTCGCTCATCAAAGATCACATCACGATCGATGTGAACTCGCCGTCACCGGATCGTAGACCGGTATCGCGGTGATCGGCCAGAGCCGATTTAAGATCATGCGGCGACTCCGATCATCAATTTCTTCAGATGTGGAGTGGTGGTCTTGACATGGGCCACACATCCGAACGTGCGAAGGTGATGCACGGCCGGTAAGGCTCCGTCGAGCTCGTCACGGAGTCTTCCCTCGATGCTCTTGGATGTTGATCTATTGAGCAGATACACTGCACAATTCACGGCCTCCCCAAAACATACCGGCAAGTTCTTGTCCTTGAGCATGCAGGCGCCGTTGCGACCACCGATTGATTGCGGCGCCGACAACCCCGTTCTGTGGGGGTGTAGGGCGCCGTCGGCTCGCGGTGCACTCCAAGCTCCAGCGCGATGAGTCGTTGAAGTGCGCCGCAGTGAATTCTCCCCCCCGATCGGTACGGAGGACGCCCAGCAAGTTGCCGCTCTTCCTTTCCGCCGCAGCCTGGATTCGCTTGATCGCAGTTGGCGCCTCGTCTTTAGAACGCAGAAGATTGATCCACATATATCGGCTGTAGTCGTCGACAAGCAACAAGAAGTAACGTGTTCCGCTCGGCGTAGCCGGGGTGACTGGGCCGCACAGGTCCCCGTGGACCAGCTGCAGTGATCTCGTCGCCCGTCGCAGCGCTCGCTGGGGAAACGGTGCGCGTCGATGCTTGCCGGCGAGGCATGCGTCGCACAGCTGGTCAACATGCTCGAGCACGGGCAGCCCGCGCACCAGCGTCTCCTTCCCCATCTTCCGCAGCGATCCAAAATTGATATGCCCGAAGCGAGCATGCCAACGCCACGCATCCTCCTCGCACGCGCCGCCAGACACACCGGCGCGCTTAGCTGGAATTGATGTAGTAGAGGCGCCGGCCCGACGCACCTTGGTGAGTAGGCGCCGCCGCTCGTCGCGAATCCGCATCACACCGCTTGACTTGGATGTCGTACTCCTCCTCGCCCACCGCCCGATGCTGATGATGTTCATGGTGAGGCGAGGCAGGTAGTAGACGTTGTTGAGGGCGCGGTGTTCACCGTTCTTGCATTCGTAGAGGACGGTGCCGCACCCCGCGATGCGAATGACGGAGCCGTCGCCGAACCGCACGGTCCCCGTCGTCCCCGCGTCGATGCTGGCGAACGCCGCCCGGGATCCCGTCATATGATTGGAAGCCCCAGTGTCCAGCACCCACCGGCGGGGATCTTGCTCCTCTTCTTCGCCCAGGGCAACGTGCACCTTCTGCTCGATGAAGTGGACTTCGCCGCGCGCAGCGCTCCCGGATCCAACGGCAAGAATCGCCATGGCCGGCGCCAGGGTAGCTCCCGGCTCCTCGCCATCTGGGATCGCCCCAGGCACGAGCTCCTCGCCGTCGGGCTTGTTTTCCCTAGATCCGCCGCCTTCGGCGTCGTGGGAGACCTGAGCCACTAACAAGGTGGGCTCGTCATCCACAGCCACATGGGCTTGGGCTTGCTCATCCCTCTTCTTGGACCTGCAATCGACGGCCCAGTGACCATTTTTGCCGCAGTAGCGGCACTTGTCTCCCTTCCGGGCCGAGCCTGATCCAGAGCTAGGACCGCTCTGGGCATTCGGATGATTTCCGCCATGCCCGCGACCCTTGCCTCCGCGCCCTTTGCCTCGCAAGGCGGCCGCCGCCACGAGCTCTCTGCTCCCGCTTCTTGTTGCGCTCCTTCCGGTGGTCCTCGGTAGTACAGCCTTCCCGCCGATGGTGACGGATTGAGCCATTGCTTCGGGCTCGTCGTCCTCAGCAGCCTTCAGACGACCCGTGACATCTTCCACTGTAAGAGTGTACATGTCGATCAGGTTCACTATTGAAAGAACAAGCTCCTAGTACCAGCACCTGGCGATACTCAATAACTTCTGGACCACTATCTCGTCTGTATCGGGGTCGCCGAGAGTCGCCGGTGGTTGACAATCCCGGTGAGACGCATGGCGAAGTCCTCGACGGCCTCCCCATCGCGAACGTGAGCATCTCGTACTCACGCCTCGGCCTGCCGTAGTCTTCTGATTCGCTCGTCGCCGAGGCGCATCTTCTTGACGCTCTCCCATGCCTCCTTCTCTGATGGCTTGGTCGCGAGTGGAGATCATCTCGGCGCACGGCATCGCAGATCGCGTCGGTACCATTCGGTCCACCTGCATCTCGACATTTCCGGTCGATTGCGGTCGAGGCATCTCGCCTCGGCTTGATCTTCATCGAGGCGCCCAATTATTGTAATTGGTTTTGGTGAGTACCGGGTAGCTGGTCGGACCTGCTCCCGCCGTACGCTCGATGATTCGCTCCACCACGATCTCCCGGTTGCCCTGGTCCCGGTGATGCGCCCTGCGCGACGGGGACCTTCCGCGCGCGGTGTCGCTGGGACGGCGGGGTTTGCGAGCGTTGCGGTGAGCGTCGCGGTGAACGACATGGATGCTCCGACATCGCCTCACGATCCCAACCTGGGGGCTCTGATAGTCACGACCGCGAGCTTGCACGAGAGGAGGAGACCGGAGCGATGGGCCGGCGACCAAAGGGAGGACGAGATGAGCCCAGGGGCACAGACGGAGACCGGAGCAACCAGGCGACGTGGAAGCTAGGGGTGAACCGTGGGGGCAGTGGTGGACCGACAGCAGGAGGTCGGAGAGCCATCTGGCAGTGACTAGGGCCGGAACTGGCCAAGACAGGGGGAACTCCGGGCGCTCACATGTGCGCACGAGGGAGGAACTCAGCGACGGCGGCCCAAGGAGGAGGTAGCCGGCTAGCTAGAAACGGCAGGGAGGAGAACCAATTGGAGAATCAGCTCAAGAAGGGGTAGAAGAAGAGGATAAGGGAGATTTGGGGAAGAACAAAAGGAGAGTTGGAGTTGGCCAAATGGATAAAGAGAGAGAAAGGAGATAAAAAGAGAAAGAAAGAGGAAGAAAAAGAAAAGAAAGAAAGAGAAAAATAAAAACATGAGAAAATTTCTAAATTGTGTAAAAACTAATAATCAATCAAAAGCAATAATCACAACAAAATATTTATACTAGGAGTCACGTAAAAATGGCTGCGAGTAATAAAATTATTAGAAAAATAAAAGAAGAGAAAAGAAAAGAGAACAACAAGAAAAATATAATCTCAATTAAATTAATAAAATTATGAATCCATTTGTTCGTACAAACAATTCATCTTAAAGACGAATCAACCAAAATCCATTAAATCAATAGTTTAGTCGATTGAATTTTCAACTAAAGCGCGACAGAAGAAAATGGTATTAAGCCCTAAAAAGTGCAATGTAAATTTTATAAATCTTAAAATAATTCTTTAATTAGGTACGAAAAACTTGATTAAATTTTATTTACAATACAGATCAATTCACATGTCTATATATATATATATATATATATATATATATATATATATATATGCATTTAACAGGCATCAAAATAAAGGCTAAATTATGCAAATGGTCAAATAGAAAATTTAAACAATGTCATTAGTCCTTATAATGAAGAAAATAGGATCTCCATAGCTAGGCCAATGTGCCAAAATAGAATACACCAATTTAAAGTACTGCAAGTTGTAATGTTTAGAATTAAAATATGCCAAGTCAAAAGGCGACATATATATATATATATATATATATATATATATATATATATATATATATATATATATATATATATATATATATAGACACACACACACCGAATTTAAATGAACAACATACATGTATAAAATTAAATTAAATCAAAGAAAGAATAAGGATCAGCCGGTTGAGGAAAGGAAAGAAAAGAAGATAATAAAATAATGATGATAATAACAAATAAGAAATAGCACTAATAACAACAATGATAATAACAGGGTTAATAACTTAATAAACCAAGGAAAGTAAGAATCTAGATCATAACCATAATATTGTTGTTAAAAGTTTAAATATAGTAAAGAGGTGTACGCCACAAATACAAACACTAAAAAGAACAGGAAAAAAATACTAACAAAAGCCTCTTAAATCTTCACTATGAAATAAGGTTCAAAAATAAGTACATCAACGGAGACCATAAGAGCAACCATTGTGTCTTTCGTCTGAATAAAAAACCGGGACACGATCAGCCAATGACATTTATAATCATAAAAAACAACTCCTTGGAGCATTTGTCGATGCAAAATCATCAATGACAGTATCAAGATGAACATTGTCTAACCTATTTCTCAATACATAACATGGCCAAACCATTCGATCTTTCTTGGGACATAGATGACCTCAAATAATTTGTCAATAATTTTAATTTAGAAAAACTTCTTTCAGCTGATGCAACGGTCACATGTATAGTTAAGAGGATTCGGCAGGCAATTAAAATATTTGGATAACAATCTGCAGCTCTAACGACCTCAAGAATCTCAACTGCTAACATCAACTCATCTAGCAAAGTCACTTGCAACACTTTTAATTCGGAAAAAATCATCTAACTTAACATCAGATGAGTTACCATGATTTTTTTTTGGGCAAAATTAGTGCATCCAATCGGAAGGGTAGGTAGTTATAATCTCTGTGTTGTTTTGGCTATAGATATTGCTGTCTTCTTTTGCATAATTATGCTTGAAGGATAGCGTAGTTATAATCTGTGTGTTGTTTTGGCTATAGATATTTCTGTCTTCTTTTCGCTGTGATTTTAGATATCTGCAGATTCTATATTAGTCATGCTTCCAATACATAGAAATTTAAATAGCAAACCAGTCCGATGCAGCATAGCGTGCTTCCAATCCTAGTATTAGTTGAAGTTGCCAGAAAACTAGCTTACGACATTGGGTGGCGCATCGTCTTTTTTGTTGGCACATGATCCACCGAACTACAACGTTCTGCTTGTTCGCCGTGTCTGCGCATCAGTGGATGTCTTTCTTGGCAGACTCCTTATCAGGCAAACCAGCTTGAATGTTTCCGTACTCGTTCTCGAGCTACAAAGGTGCAACATCAATATTAGCAGCTTAGAGGTCATATTAAGATAGAAAAGGTTTGAGTGACAGTAGTAGTAGTAGTATTTACCTGAGCGAGTGTCGGGACCCGAATCTGCAAATCCGGACCCTCTGTGTATTCAGCACTAGTCCAGGATCGCACTAGTGCACACAGTCTTAACATCGGTAAATATCACATCATACCACTCGATACTAATAAAGTACTTTAATTAGATAGTCAAACTGGTTGCTCGACCTTATGGTCAAGTTACAAATATACGCCACGCAGGGCGAAACTTATTAAGAGAGAAATAATAGCAGCGGAAAAATAAGATAACTTCGTGGCGCCATCCAGTATACCACAGGCAACTGACGGGGCTCGCTCCCTAAGTAGACGGTTCCTCTTGGAGCTCCTCCTCCAAAGCTGGTGTAGTCTCCTCTTCAACTGGTGTTGTATTGTGGGAAGGGTGAGTACTTGGTACTCAGCAAGTCATGCACAGGATGCAGCTAATATACTACATGCATGGCTTAATACAAAGGAATAGCTCATGGTATAGTTGCAGTAAAGCAGCATTTGACAAGTAGCATAAGTAGATTCGAAAGCAATAGAAACAAGTATAGCATCAATAACTTCTCCAGGAGTTTAATCAACATCCTTCCCATTCCTAAACCTCATTTCCATCAACATCATTATTTAACCAAACCCAACCTTTCAAGTCCAAGTTATTTTCAAGAAAATCTAACCCTTGACTGTAATTCCCGAGCGATGTCCAATACCGCGGACACGGCTATTCGAATAGATTTTACACTCTGCAGAGGTTATGCACTTTACCCACAAGATACAGTCAAACACCACAAAGGCGAGTTCCCGTAACAAAGTCTTTCGGAAACTTCTAACAATACAAGTGAGCCTCCCCGGTTATTGCACACTAACCCTTCCCTTAGCGAAGGCGAAGTTTAGGCCAATCAACTGTTAGATGGGTACCTGGCCGCAGCCCCGGTACGCTCCCCCGTACAACTTACACAAAGGGTGTAGTTGACAACCTGAGGTCCCACAGGTACGTTATTAGCAACTTAATCAACTAGGTCCGTCCCATTACAGACATGTGGTTGCAAGATTGACTCAGTTCAAAGGCTTGCAAGGTTAAGTCCTTAGGGTGACCAGGGCAAGACTACCCGAAGAACCAAACCAACGTTTCCGGTGCCACAACTGGCCCACCTGATCATTCTTGCCACATGCCCCGGTCAAAAGCTATATATCAAACCCCAGTTGATTACCATGCACCACGTGCCAACAACATCACATGATACCTTCCCAAAACAGGTTCAATATATCATTAAGTCAATATTAACATTTGATTGTCCAAAATCATGTCATGAGCATGTAGCAGGTCTAAGCCATATACTACAACGATCTACAAACCCATGTTGACAATTTAGTAATGTCCAACTAGTAATCCACAACTAGGGTGACAAGGGGGTCATGGCACATATTTAAATAGTCAAGGTGTCATACAGCAATTTGGCATTTATCTAATTTCCCATAATTAAGTAAAGCATTTTCTATTTGAACTAGTCATGCAATACATTAAATCAAAATAGGTTTCAAAATGGGATCAATATGGTCAAAGCACAACTTGCCTTCAAAAAGTACTTGTTCTTGGTCTTGAGTTGGATCCTGAGTCAATACTTCTCCTTCGAATCCTTCCGGCACTTCAACGTTTACTCGTAACGCGTGCAAATAGCAACAAATGAATAAAACAGTAGACAAAAAGTATCCAAACATCCAAATAAAGTTCATAAACAGAGAGAACATAATTTTATGAATTTTTAGAAACTGGAATCGTCAAATTCGGAGTTTAAATGCAAAAGTTATAGCATTTTGAAGTTTAAATAATCAATTAAATAATATTACAGAGGAAAAATTTAGTCCAAAAATTAAATAAAATTCATAATTAGGTAGATCTCAATTTTATACAAATTTAGAAATTTGAATCACTCAAATCGGAGTTGAAACGCAAAAGTTATAAGCGTTTGAAGTTTGAAACAAAATCTGAAATCATTATTTCAAAATAATAAATCATTTTTTTTTCGGAAATTAATTATTGCGTCAGCGAAGACACGTGGCAGCCTCTGATTGGTCTGCTGACACCAACCGGTTCATGGACGTGGTCCATGGTTTGGCTCGGGTCTACCGTGGACCCGGTCCACGGCTCACGTGCGGCTGACAGGTGGGACCACTCGGGTGACGTCATTGCTGACGTCACGGGCTCGACCACGGTGGCGACAGTTGGGACCCACTGTGACGTTATGGGTGACGCCATCGCGACGGTTGGGGTGGCCGCCGACGGTGGGCCCGCGGCCGACGTCATGGTGCGCGGTTGGCTGCCGACGCTACGGCCCGGCGTGTCGGGCCGTCACGCTGCAGCGTCTGGCCGCGCCGGTCCAACTTCCGCGACACGTGGCTCAATCTCGGCCGTTGATTTGAAAATCAACGGTCCATTGGATCCGCTCACGCCGTTTGGGTTAACGCGTTTGATCTGGACCCGTTGGATCTAGATCCAACGGTTGAGATTGGATCTGGGGTTTTTGGATTGGAATCTCACCGGCGGTGACGTGGCGTGATCCTAGCCGTGCGATGGTGATCCGACGGTCCACGAAGCTCGGGGTCGGCGATGGCGGCGCGGCGGAGCTGGCTGGCCGGAGCTGGGAACGGCGACACGGGCAACGGCGTTTGCGGGCTCCTCCGGCGAGGTGAGTCCTCCCCTCGGGTGCGTCTCGTCGCGGGGAGTCCGGATCTGGGGTCAACGGCGGCGAAGGACGACGGACGGCGGCGGGACGAAGCAAAAACCGCGGCGGAGAGGGATTCCAACTACGGCGAGCTCGCGCGGCTAAACGGCGGCGGCTCCGACGGGGTGGGTTAGGGCTACGGGTGCGCAAGGGAACGGGCTTCACAATGGCGGGGCGACGCATTAAATAGGGGCATCGGCTTCCGTGTATCGCACGAAGACCGAGGTCGACACGGCTGCGGCGGCGGAGTCCGAATCCCATTCGGATTGGGTGACGTGGATCAACGTGAGCCGTTGGATCTCAATCCAACGGTCACGGGCTAGGGTTCGGTGGCTATTGCGGTTGATCTCAACCGTTGGATCTTGATCCAACGGTTGAGTTTCGGCGCGGTGACCGGGTTCGACCGAGTCGCATGGCTCGGGTCGGACTCGGACTCGAGTCTGACTCGGGCTCGGTCGGATGAGCGATGCTTAGGCCGGTTTGGATTTCTCAGCGATTTAATATTTAAAATAATTTCCAGTAATTCATTTAATTCAAGAAAAATAGTAAAATACTCAGAAAAATTCTGGAAAATATTTTGGATCATTTTGGACTCAAATAAAATATTTCCAACAAAATTTTATTTGCAAAGTTAAATTTTTTAATTATTTCAAAATGGAATAAATTCAAATAAATTCCAAATAAACCCAAATAAATTCTAGAAAATTCCAAAAATTCACCAAAGTGCCAAATCACACATGAATTCAAGAAAAGCAACATTTTGGAGTGTTACAAACCTCCCCCCCTTAACGGAATCTCGTCCCCGAGATTCAGGGCTTACTAAAGAATAGGTGTGGAAACTCTTTCTTCAAATCCTCTTCGCGCTCCCAAGTTGCTTCACTCTCCGCGTGGTTGCTCCATTGAACTCTGCAGAAACGGGTTGACTTGTTCCTCGTCTCTCGATCCATTGTGTCCAAAATCTTTACGGGGTGCTCCTTGTAGGTCAGATCTTCTTGCAGCTCAATTGACTCTAGCGGTGTCTGCTCCTCAGGTACTCTGAGACACTTTTTCAGCTGGGACACATGGAACACGTCATGCACTCCTGCTAGGGATTGCGGTAACTCTAGCTGATAAGCAACTTCACCTCTGCGGCTGAGAACCTTAAATGGTCCAACAAATCTCGGCGCGAGTTTTCCTTTGGCATGGAATCTCTTAACTCCTCTGAGTGGGGTGACCCTGAGATACACGAAATCTTTTGGTTCAAAACTCAAGTCTCGGCGACGGTTATCAGCATAACTCTTCTGTCTTGACTGTGCTATCTTCAATCTCTCCCTGATCATGGCAATTTGTTCTTCAGCTTCTTGAAGAATATCTGGTCCAAAGACTCGACGTTCACCCGTCTCGTTCCAATTCAACGGTGTTCGACAAGGTCGACCGTATAGTGCTTCAAATGGCGACATTTGCAAACTAGCTTGGTAGCTGTTGTTGTAACTGAACTCCGCATACGGCAGACTCTTATCCCAAGAGGTAGCACAGCCAATGCACACGCTCTTAACATATCTTCCAGAATCTGATTGACTCTTCCAGTCTGACCATCCGTCTGTGGATGATAAGTCATCTTGAAGTTCAAACGGGTTCCCATGGCTTCATGTAGCTTATTCCAGAACCTCGAGGTAAATTGAGTACCTCTATCCGATACGATCTTCTTTGGCACTCCGTGCAAACAAACGATCCTGATCATGTACAACTCGCTAACTTATCTCAGAGTAAGTGGTCTTCACAGGGATAAAATGGGCCACCTTAGTCAAGCGGTCTATTATGACCCATATGGAGTCATATCCTCCTTGAGTCTTGGGTAAACCGGTAATGAAATCCATTCCGATTTCCTCCCACTTCCACTCCGGTATTTTCAATGCCGCAACAATCCTGCTGGTCTCTGATGCATTGCCTTGACTCTCTGGCATATGTCGCACAGCGCAACATGCTCGGCAATTTCACGCTTCATGTTCGGCCACCAAAATCTTTCTTTTAAATCCTGATACATCTTGGCACTTCCTGGGTGAATTGAATACTTGGAGTCATGGGCTTCTTCTAGAATCAATCGCTTGACTCCTTTTTGTTCGGCACACAAATGCGATCCTTCATCCATAACGTGCCTTGCTCATCCAACTTGTAGTCCTCTGCCTTGCCTTCCTCCATGATGGACTTAATCCTGCGGATCTTGTCATCATCCTTCTGTCCTTCTCGGATCTGATCTTCTAGGGTAGGCTTCACTTCCAATGCGGCCATGAATCCTTCTAGTACGACTTCAATCTGCATTCTCTGGAAATCCTCACATAGCTCATCCTGACTTGTGGTTAGCAATATGTTCACAGTATGACTTTTCCGACTCAGAGCATCGGCCACCACGTTGGCCTTTCCTGGATGGTAATGGATCCCAACATTATAGTCCTTGATTAACTCTAACCATCTCCTCTGCCTCATGTTCAGGTCTGATTGGGTGAATATGTACTTAAGACTCTTATGGTCCGTGTATACTTCACATCTGTTTCCAATCAAATAATGAGGCCACAACTTCAGAGCATGCACTACAGCAGTCAGCTCTAAGTCATGCGTTGGATAATTCTCCTCATGCGGCCTCAACTGCCTTGATGCATAAGCGACGATCTTTCCGTTCTGCATCAACACACATCCAAATCCTTGACGCGATGCATCACAATAAATATCAAAGCTTTGATTAACATCCGGTAGAACTAACACCGGCGCTGATGTCAATCGTTTCTTCAGTTCTTGAAAACCTTTCTCGCACTCTGGCGTCCATGCAAACTTCTTCTCCTTTTTCAGCAATTGCGTGAGAGGTTTCGCAATTGTCGAAAAGCCTTCAATGAAACGGCGGTAGTAACCTGCCATTCCAAGGAAACTCCGGATCTGGGTCACAGTCTTCGGCTGCTCCCAATGTAACACAGCTTCTACCTTGCTTGGATCTACGACGACTCCTTCTGCGGTCATTATATGTCCGAGGAATTCCACCTTGTCCTTCCAAAAATCACACTTACTGAACTTGGCGAAGAGTTGCTGTTCCCTCAGCTTTTCCAAAACTCGCCTCAAGTGTTCGGCATGTTCATCCTCTGTCTTGGAGTAGATTAGGATATCATCTATGAACACAACAACAAACTTGTCCAAATATTCCATGAACACCTTATTCATCATATTCATGAAATATGCTGGCGCATTCGTCAGACCAAAGGACATAACTGTAAAATCGTAATGTCCATATCTTGACGAGAATGCGGTCTTCGGAATATCCTCTGATCGGATCTTCAACTGATGGTATCCCGATCTTAGATCAATCTTGGAGAAAACTCCGGCTCCTCTCAGCTGATCAAACATATCATCGATCCTGGGTAGCGGGTACTTATTCTTTACGGTGACTTCATTGAGTGCACGGTAGTCAATGCACATCCTGAAACTTCCGTCCTTCTTCTTGACAAACAAAACTGGCGCTCCCCACGGCGACGAACTCGGTCTGATAAATCCTTTCTCCATTAGCTCTTCGAGTTGCTTCTTCATTTCTACCAATTCTTCGGTGGACATCCGGTAAGGTCTCTTTGCTATCGGCGCTGTACCAGGTACAAGCTCTATCACAAACTCTATGTCCCTGTCTGGCGGCATACCAGGTAGATCTTCAGGAAAAACATCTGGGTAGTTATTCACTACTGAGACATCTTCTATGCTGATTGCGTTGGTGCTGTTAACCATCAACTCTCCATCTATAACGGCGGTAGCTTGAAATTCCACTTTCTTTCCACACGGGCTCTCAACTGAGATAGTCCTTCGTCCACAATCCAATACGGCCTTGTGCTTGGATAACCAATCCATTCCCAAAATGACATCTAAGGTCTGGGTCTCCAAAATAATAAGGTTTGCTAGGAACTCTATCCTATCTATTAGTATTCTCACCCCAGAACATCCTACTTTCGTTCGGAGTTCGGAACCAGGGGTTTGAACTAAAAGCATGCATTTAAGTCTTGCAATCTCCAAATCATTTTTAGCAGCAAAGCCTTGTGAAACAAACGAATGCGAAGCTCCAGAATCAAACAAAGCATTGCAGGTGCGAGTTAACAAGTAAATTACTCAGTACGACATCCGTGGCATTCTGAAGTGCATCTGTGGTGACATGGTTGAATCGGACTCTCACCACGATGCAGGGTGCTTGCTCCTGGTCTTTGGCGTCCTAGCTGGTGTGGATCCCAGATTGAAGCGAATTGGGGTCACTCCCGCTGTTTTCTTAGGACAACTGTTGGCAAAGTGCCCTGGCTCGTTGCAATTGTAGCAGCGTCTCACTGTTCCTTGTTGACTGCCTGAAGCGGCGTTTCTGGCTGGGGCTGGGGTCTGATAGTTCTGATTGACGGGTCTTGGTGCTGGTGACGGTGTCCTGGTTGCATTCTGCGGTTGTCCTTAATTATCCTTTCATATCAGTTTTTTTCTTACCTAGATGCTATGTACATTGCTTACATCACCTCATGGGGAGTGACCTCATAAAAATTCTGTACTGCTATGTGCGTTTGTGATCTTTAGGCAGCCGATTAACCAAGTACGTACCAGAGAACTCTCCTGCTCGTCCTGTTTACGAAATAATGCCGACGAGTCATCCAGGCCCAAGGCTACCTGGGCTTCAGCCTCTTCTCAGCCTGCTGGGTCTTGGTCTGGCCCTTCAGTTCTAATTCGTCCAGCGCCTCCTGACTTATGCGGCCACTACCCTATTCCCCACCGTTGCACGAGCAAAGATATACGTTGATGCTCTCCTACGAGGCCGGGACTCTTTCCATACTAGTACTTCCTTTCCTCCACGCGTATTTTTGCATGCTTACGTGCATGTATCTTGGATCTCGTCTTCGTTAGTTGTCCACGCATGTCCTCATGCAGTACGATGAGGCAAAAACTTAGGATGAGGTCTATCTGTTGATGATAGAAGACGACGGAGACGAACTTAATTTGTAATAATAAAGTTTTTGGTATACGTAAGTAATAAAAGAGAATTAATATAATCCATTAAATCGATAATATAGGGTAGGTAGTAGAAATTAAATGTAGCTATTGTTAAAAGTAATTTTACTCGGATAAAATATAAATAAATACTAGCTAATCTATCCATTAAATAAGAAAAATAGATACTTTATATTATATTTAGTGTACAGTAAAAGAGCTCGATTAATAATTAAGGCGGTGTGCCCATGTCTCCCGAACCTACTCGAGATAAATCGCAAGGCCATCACTATCTGTCAGTTTCAGTTTCACAAGAGCCGATGCTAGTGTTGCGCATCCTCCGCCGCGGCCGCAGGCCCGCAGCCGCAGCGCCACACCCTCGCCTTCAGCCACTGCGCGCCACACTTCGACGTCAGCCGGCCACCGCAGTGTCCAAAGAGTTAGGTGAAGGGGCGGGCGTTTGATGCCGACGCGTCCCTGTGAGCTCGGCTCCGGTTGTCTACTAGAACTGGTACGCTCGGTAATCTCAATGTACTGCATGCTTGGTGTAGTAAATAGCTCATGTGTAGGTAGGTTAGGATGAAATGCTCTAAAGTTAGGCACTGACCCGCGTGCTCGCACAGTATATTTCAAAATGGGTGCCGTCTAAAATGTGACACTACATGACTTGTTCATGGGCACGTTTGGTTTGATTAGGTGACGAGTTTGATTAGGTGACGAGACGAGTGTCCAAGAAGAGGTGGTGGATGGTGAGAAAATTATTCTTTTCTCCGGGAATGACTATATATGGGCCTTAGCTCGCATCCGGTCAGTGGCAGAGCCAGGATTCTGCCAAGCCTCGGGCCGAAAACTATGTGGCAATAACTAACGTCAAATACTACCTATACTAGGGTACAACAAAAACACTATACAAATGCACAATTAAAAATAAATTTGAACTTCGTGCTTAACGATACAACAAAATAGATAAAACATGTCAAAAACAACATAACGTAGTGGAGCAGTACAAAAATTAATACCTAATCGATGAAGGTTTGGTGCATTCGAGTCAAAACATATCATCATCTGTAGGCCCCCGGATCGGCTATCTGGAACCCCCTGTGTATTTCTGTACTAGTCCCAGATCAGTAGCTAGTACACACAGTCAAACAGTGATGAATCAACAACCATAGCATGAATACATATAACTAAATAAAAAAATAACACCAAATAAAAGCAAAGACCTTATGGTCAAGGTTTACCATTAACTAGTATACAGGCTCTATCCGCCACATCTCAAAAAGATCAGGGTTCAACCCATCCTCATGGCTCTGTCTGCCATGGTTCACAAAAACAGGTTCAATCCACCTACCTGGCTCTAGCCGCTAGAAGCACATCCGAGAGTTCTAACTACTCTCGGATCCCAAATCATCAGTTTTTAAAACAAATACAAAAGTCTACCAATATGAAAGCATTCTTCGCTTTGCCTTTGACCGTAGGCGCGGCTATTCGAATAGTTTTAATTCTGCAGAGGTGTACAGCTTTACCGACAAGACATGATATTCCCTTAGTGCCATGTACAATTAACACACTTCTTTAGGTGTGCCGGCAGGGATATCATGACAAGGCATTTACAATGTATACGCTTAACCCGACTCACCCGCTGAGGTTTCACCGCTGTTAGGGTTCTATCCACCCAGTACAGAAGCCCCCTCTTGCGCCGTGTAAGAAAAACAGTCTTGCCTCTATCCGGCACTCACATTCCGCCATCTGGTGAGTTTAAGTTAGGTTTCTACAAATTATTCAGCCAGGTCGTGCCCACTTTGACATGTGGTTGTACGGTAATGCTTAGAATGGAGACAATCATAAGCGTCGGTCCTTAACTGACTTGGGGCGGTACTTGCACAGTGAAAACTAGTGCTCTATCCGCACCCGCCAGACAAACCATTCCGCCCAAGTCCAAACCATTTTTCATTTTATTTTTATTTTGTAAACCAACGGCAATACTCTTTGCCTATAACTTTCAACACAAGTTTTCAAGAGTTATAAGAAATTCTCACCCATAGGTGCATACCGACCGATTGCGAGTCTAAGCATTTCTACCGAACTGTTCTATTCCACCATTAGTTTATTTATAATTTTCAAATCTCAGTGTTGATAAAAATTATTATAATCAATTCTATAATCTCCAAAATTCAGAGATCACTAAGATTCCCCCATTATTACCATGGCACTATATAATCCAGTCCAATTTAGTACTCTAACAAGTAAAGTCTATATCATGTGCCATCATAACTCCAAAATCATGCCAAGCTACTATCATCATTGTATATGAAACAATGTCCCCAAAATACAAGTCTCATTATCGATTACCCATCATCCATAAGTCGATTAATTTTGTAATCTACTTGATCCACCCAAAATAATTCATAATCTCATCCCCAAGCATCTTTTAACAAAGATTCCTCAGAACCAAGATCTCATTAATTCCCCGACAATAGTAGTTTCCATAACAATGATACCAGATCGACTAAACAAATCACACGCAATCCACATTATTCATAATTCCACATAAATGGTTATCGCGAAACCATATTTCACAAAATCATCTACTAAACCACCAAGTATGATTTTCAATATTATCCATTTAATCTATCGAGTATATTTGATAATATCATTTACTAAATCATCGAGTATCAATCTCAATATCACCTATTTTAACCCTTCACATTGTCATCTCTAAATCACATAATATGCATGTTAAAATCCACTGAAATATAATTCACCACTTATTCTATTTGATCCACAAGTATGACTCAATATTATTTATTTAATTTTACCGACTATTATTTTTAATATCATACATCTTCCAATACTCCCCCAATCCATACCAATTATATTGCGAACTGCTATCGTAATCCAACTCCTCAATATTTCAACCATCACCCTTCATAGATCAATTTTATAATGACTAATCCCCATCATCACTAATATTCATGTAATCTCCAATCAAGTTGTGTTCTAGCTCCAATCTACATTCTATACTAATATGTTCCATCCAACTATCTTCCAAATAGTCTTTTCCCCTAATCAAGGAATATTTTATCAAAAGTATTTATTATGGTGGATTACTGTACTAGGGCGACAAAGGATCATGGATAACAATATCAAGGAGGTATGAACAACAGGTATAACTAATATCCTAACGTTAACTTCATCCTTTTATATAAATAGCAATGCAATTTATAAAACATTGTAAAACATTTATAAATCATGGGATCAACATGCGTCAAGGAGACTTGCTTTCAGTCACAGCGGGGATGTCGAATTCTTGAAGTCCGGCGGCGGGGTCGGCGGACTCGGCGGAATCCTCGGCTACGCGCAAAACGGTACACAAATAAATAATGATAAAATAAATAAAATCCAAAAATTACAAAAGTTATACTGGCAGGAAGATCTTGATTTTAGATGAATTTAGGAATTTGAACGGAGTGAATCGGAGTTCGGACGCAAAAGATATAAGCGTTCGAAGTTGGAAAATGATGGAAACTCAAGAAAAAAAGGAAAAAATACTGTAGCTACAGTACTCGCGATTTTTTGCATCCGAACAGAGCCCAAACGAAGCTAGGGTTTGATCAAGGGAAACTTGCAATGGAAGGGGTGGTGGGGTTGGAGGAGGTGAGCCCCGGAAAGGTCTCGACGACACGAATCCAATGGTGGTGTCGGATTTTGAAGAGGATTACCGGAGATGACGAATTTCGCGATGAACGACGGTTCGGCCGAGGCGACCAAAACTCAAAATTCGACTTCAAATCTTGATGAAACCTAAAATGGATTGAGGGGTTATGATCTAGACATCCATACGCACACAAGGGAACAAACGGAATTGAGTTTGACTCACCGGAGAGGAAGATATGAGGATCAAACCGAAGAACACGAAAAAAAACGTTGTTGCCTCGTCAGTTTTCTCGATCTCCCGGTCGAATGAGTTGGAGAGGCTAAAGAAGAGTGCTACCACCGGGAAGAGCACTCTAATACGGAGGTTTGAGAGGTGGGGGTGCGTCATTTGGTGAAGAAACGAACAAGTAATCTCCATTTAACCTCATTTCGGTTTTTGGTTGATTGTGTCGTTTCCGGTGGAATTTGGAACGAATGGTCATGGGGAATGAGTTCTCCTCGTCATTATCTTTCCAACACAACCGGTCGTTTGCGTTTTGGTGGATTAAATGAGAAGTTATGAAGGTTGGAATCCAAGGCACCATTGAAGGGAGATGAAGGAGCTCCCTCTGTCTGTAACAGATCGATTGGAGAAGATGCACGTACAGTACCTGTCACGTGGCGGCTCCCCATTGGTCCGAATTAAAGAAAGCAAATGCGCGCGGGATAAAATAGCAAAAAGGGTCTAAAAATCCCGGAAAAATTCTTAAAAATATTAGGGAATATTTGGAACCCAATAAAATTGGTTTCATGCAATTTGGATGAAATTTGAAATTTAGAAAATTCCGAGACGAATAAAGGGCATTTGACGAAAGGCTGCGAGAGATAAAATACCAGAGTGTCTCCAAAAATCTTGGGAAAATTCCCAAAATGTTTTTGGAATATTTGGGACCTAATTGAAGTGATTTCGGGATTTTTTGAGCATTTTTGGACTCATTTGAAATTTCGGGTACCGGTGGGAATCTGGAAATTCGATTTTTCAAACGGAGGGGAAATGAATTTCGATTTTGGATAGACAAGGATGCCAGGCTAAATTAAACACCAAGGAAAATCCAAATTTTGAATTTAATTAATTTAAATTAGATTTTTCCAAAAGGCCGAAAACGAGGATGTTACAAACCTACCCCCCTTAGAAAGAATCTCGTCCCCGAGATTCGGACGGAGAAAGAAAGAGATCAGGAAACTCTACTCGGAGATCTTCTTCTCGCTCCCAGGTGGCTTCCTTCTCGGAATGATTACTCCACTGAACCTTGCAGCACTTGAGCACACGGCTTCGGGTTCGACGTTCGGCTTCATCCAAAATCTTGACTGGATATTCCGGATACGACAGGTCTTCTTTTAATTCCATCTCTTCAAAAGGCATCTGATGTTCGGGTACCCTAAGACATTTCTTTAACTGAGACACATGAAAGACATCATGTACTCCTGACAGCTGTGGAGGCAACTCCAACTTATAAGCCACCTCTCCTCTTCGGGCAACCACTGGGAATGGTCCGATGTAGCGGGGCACTAACTTTCCACTAACTCGAAACCGTTTCATTCCCTTCAGAGGCGAGACTTTTAGATACATATGATCACCAGGTGCAAAGCTTAATTCCCGGCGACGATTATCCGCATAACTTTTCTGTCTTGACTGGTCTGTCTTCAAATTTGCGCGGATCTATCTAATCTGCTCTTCGGCTTCTTTCAGAATATCAGGTCCAATGATTTGTCCACCCTTGATCTCTTTCCAATACAACGGTGTTTGGCACTTTCTCCCATACAAGGCCTCAAATGGTGCCATCTTCAAACTAGCTTGATAACTGTTATTATACGAAAACTCAGCATAGGGCAAATTCTGATTCCACGAACCTTTATAGGTCAAAGCACAGGCTCTCAACATATCTTCTATGATTTGATTTATTCTTTCCGTCTGCCCATCTGTCTGAGGATGGTAAGCAGTACTGAAGTTCAAATTCGTACCCAATACCTCTTGCAATTTCTGCCAAAACCTCGAGGGGAACTGAGAACCTCGATCTGACATGATTTTTTTTTTGGTACCGTCAGATGAGTCCGGTTCGAATAGACTGGTACTCAGTATTTGCCTGAGGTTCATCTCACTTGATTTACATCTGGGGCTTCTAGTACCTTGAGACTTTAGTCCTTCTGACAAACATACACCACACTCATCTGGAGGTTGTTGTTTCCAGACGATACTAACTGATTCCTTTAAATTTAGGTAACTTTGAATTCAACAAATCTTTCCATGGTTTATATGAAAACTATGGCTCTACGGCCCTCCTTTAATTATACTCCTTTCAAACCTTTATTGATAACAATACTGTCGATTGCATCTTATAGATTGAATCAGTACACAGACTCTTTTAATTTATTCTTTAAAAGAGGTATGGTGCTACTGAAGGTACCCTCCGTTAGCATTTACTGATAAGATCATATTTCAGGTGTCTCTTCTTCATCTTCATGGGGCATCGGTAGACCTGACGTCCTGTAAAGCAATACTTGTGACAGAAATTTCCGATTGCGTTTACCACCTGCTGCCAGAGTTATGGTCTTGATAAGAACAGCCTCTGGGATGTTGGAATATGAAATAGATGCCTGGTGTCCTTGCGGGCAACGGCCAGCAGTATGCCCTATAGCAAGACAATTGTAATACCGAGGATCTGTCTCTGACAACTCGTTCCGTTGAGGTTGACTAGTCTTGTTATGAAATCCTTGCCTCACTGGTTGTATGTCTGATCCTGAGGTCTTGATTAAGGGTGCTTCTTGTGCTTGGTTGGGTTGGGACTAGTTCACCCAAAGCCAGGAATTACTGGCTACGTACTGCTCTTGACTTACTACCTTCCTTTTGCGAGAATCCTGTTGACAACAGTTGCCTTCTAGGGAGAGTGTTTTGCCTTTGCTAGCTTGAGTAATCTTCGTTACTTGGTGCAGCTCAGGAGGTACTTCCACCCTGAATTCTGATGCTGGAACTGCTTGTGGTGCTACGAATTGTTGTTTTCCCAAGGAACATTATTTCACATAATGCCCTTCCTTGCCACAAAGGTTGCAAACCTTGTACTGAATCTCCTTCCTTCGAGGGCACTTGCGGAATCGGTGTCCAATTCGGTTACAGTGACTACAATGGTTATCTTTTTTTGTCTTACCCTTTTGGGGACATCTATAAGCAACATGTCCTTTTTCGCCACATTGATAGCAGATAACATATCTCTATTGGTGGAGACTTACAGGAGGGGTATTGCTAGCGCCAACCTCCCATAGTACTTCAGGAGACTTGGTCTTTAGTAACTCATCAGAAGGATACTGCTGAGGAGTTATAGGTGGAGGGACCACAGAGGCTTGATTGTTCAGTTGTTGTATCATCAATTGCATGAGCTGAGTCTGAGTCACCATGAACTGATTCATATTCTGAAGAAATGTTGTTAACACCTCGGAGGGTTGATGGTTGAGCTCGGTAGTAGCACTGACGTTGACAACCGGAACTTCACTGGTGTTACCATTGATGTTGACCAAAGAATTGGAATTTGATACATTAGTTTCTTTGTCGAAGTTAGCTTTGCGATTCTTCTCCATCTGACGGTAGAACAAGGCTTCCAGATGAGGGAAAAACGCCGACGAGAGAGACAAGGGAGGTTCTAACAACACCCAAAACCACTGCCCAGACAAAGAACAACCCAACCACGAAAAGCAAAACATTTTTAACACCAAGCAAATCAACTCGTCTACTCGATAAAACTACTCACTCTAACTGCGCTACACGGCTCAAACACAGAACGAAACTTGGCCAACTTAACCTATAGGGTTAGTCCAAGGTCACCCTTGCTTCTTTGGTCTTCCCCGATCAACGGTTGGATCCTCACCATGAAGACGCACAACTTCCATAGCAACTTTTGCAGAATTGCTCCTCTTGAGTCATCAAGCCTTGGAGTTGAAAGCGGGAACTCGATTACCCTAATATAGAGGTTTTTAAGGGGGGTATAGTCCAATTTACCTTCCAAAAAGGTGAAAAAGCAATCGATACGGGGAAGATAGGAAGAGAGAAAAGACGAGAATAGTACATTATTTGATTTCTTTCTTTATAAATATAAATTTTGAAGCTTTTCAAAAAACGACCATTCTAACTAAGGGCACGTCCTACAGTCGATATGGCTCTGATACCACCTTTGTAGGCCCCCGGATCGGCTATCCGGAACCCCCTGTGTATTTCTGTACTAGTCCCAGATCAGTAGCTAGTACACACAGTCAAACAGTGATGAATCAACAACCATAACACGAATACATATAACTAAATAAAAAAATAACACCAAATAAAAGCAAAGACCTTATGGTCAAGGTTTACCATTACGGCCTGAACATGCAGAACAACTTGAACAACCGCAGCAGAAGACAAAAACACCAAGGCGACCCATCCAAATGCCCACAGGCAATCGAGTGGAGAGCGCGTCCTAGTCGTTGGAATTTCTTTGACAGCTTCTTTCGCTTCTGAGATACGATTAGAATGTAGCATGTGAGTACATAAAGTACTCAGCAAGTCTGGGAAAAATGCATAATGTAGGGCTCGGGCCGGCAGGTAGCGAGGGCGGCGGCCAGCGGGCGGGAGCAGCGGCTGACGGCGAACATCAGCTCGGGCCTCGGGTTGGAGCGGGCGGCGTGAAAACTAAAAAGTGGCTAGGGTTTTATTGCTTGTTGGCTTGTTGCTTCTCTTATGGCCGGATGCCTCAGCCCAGCCGGTTCAAGCGGGCCGGCCAACTAGCCAAAGCGGCAAAGCCCCGTGCATGTCTCGGGCCTAAATAAAATATGAATAGTTGTAGGCCCCCGGACCGCTATCCGGAGTCCTCTGTGTATTTCTGTACTAGTCCCAGATCAGTAGCTAGTACACACAGTCAAAAGTGATGAATCAACAACCATATCACGAATACAAATAACTAAATAAGAATAATACCAAATGAAAGCAAAGACCTTATGGTCAAGGTTTACCATTACGGCCTGAACAGGCTGAACAACTGCAGCGGAAGACGAAAACGCCAATGCGACCCATCCAATTGCCCACAGGCAATCGAGTGGAGAACGCACCCTAGTCGTTGGAAATCTTGAACAGCTTCTTTTACTTCTGGGAGAGGATTAGAATGTAGCACGTGAGTACATAAAGTACTCAGCAAGTCTGGGAAAAATATGCACAATGTAGGCTATCCAAAGATGGCTTGATATGGTTTATTTGCACAAAGCCAAGTTTCAACAAAACATACTTGTTAATAATTTTCACAAAGCATCATTGAGCAATTCTTTTTAATAATTGAATTATGTAATATTGTAGTGAAGGTTCTAACCACCACTCACTAATATACAGGCTCTATCCGCCACAACTCAACAAAACCAGGGTTCCATCCAATCACATGGCTCTGTCCGCCATGGTTCACCAAAAATCAGGTTCCTTCCACCTACCTGGCTTTAGCCGCCAGAAGCACACCCGAGAGTTCTAACCGCTCCCGGATCCCAAAACGAAACATTGTGTAGTTTGAAACCAAAAACCAAAGTCTACCAGTATGAAAGCATTCTTCGCTTTGCCTTTGACCGTAGGCACGGCTATTCGAATAGTTTTAACTCTGCAGAGGTGTACAACTTTACCCACAAGACACGATCATCTCCTAATGCCAAGCTATTAGCACACTTCCTTTGGTGTGCCGGCAGAGAGATCGTGACAAGGCCGTTACGATGTATCTACCTAGCTAGACCCACCCGCTGAGGTTTCACCGCTGTTAGGGTTCTCTCCACCCAGTACAGAAGCCCCCTCTTGCGCCGTGTGAGCAAAACAACAACCACAACAACAATGCCTCCTTCCGGCTCTCACACAACAACCGAGTGGTGAGTCTAAACTAGGCTTCTACAAATTAGTGGGCCAGGTCGTACCATTATAGACATGTGGTAGTACGGTTATGCTTAAAATGGCAATCATAAGCGTCGGTCCTTATATGACTTGGGGCGGTACTTGCACAAAAGGATCAAGGCTTGATCCGCTCCCACCCGACATTCCATTCCGCCCCAGTCCAAAACCATTTTTCCTTTTATTTTATTTTGTAAACCATTGGCAATACTCCTTGCCTATAACTTCCAATACAAGTTTTCAAGGGATAATTGAAATTCCCACCCATAGGTGAATATTGACCGACAGCAAGGCTAAGCATTTCTATCGTACTATTCTATTCCACCAGTAGTTTATTTTATAAAAATACAAAGTGCAGGGTTTGATTACAATCCCTATAATCAACTGCGTATTCTCCAATAATCCCTCTATTGCCATAACTCTACAATCATAAGCATAACCCAATTCGATATAGTATCCACCAAGTAGGAAGTACATCATGGTACTATTATAACTCCAAAATCTTATGGAACTACAATCATATTTGTATAGGAAATCTTTCCCTTAAGCTCTAACTTGTATTATTGATTTATCCACCTATCATACGGCGATCAATCTTATCATCCACTAAGAATATTTCACAAGGTCATCTACTAAACCACCGAAAATACTTCACGATATCATACCTCTAAATATCTAGATTACAATCCACCGATATTACTTCATAATAGCATATGACTAATCCTTCACATCATCACCTCTAGATCATCGACTTTAATCCATCAAGAATACGGAATATTATCCTTTACTAAACCACCAAATATTCTGAATCATTCACTATTCTCCATAAATGATTAGTACATATCTATATCTCCATAATCATCTGTTTCTTAATCAATCTGTTAAGAATAAACCCCAACAAACACTAATAATCCAACTAACTCTGATTCTCACCTCCTACTAGTTTATCAACCTAAGAATCCAAGTCGACATATTATTTACTTGCAATGATCTGTTTAATCCACCCTGAATACTTTACAATCCCATACATCTTCCAAAATCTCCCACGACTATATTGTTTAAATTGAGAACTACTATCACTGTCCATCTCCTTAGTATTTCAACGATCATCATTCAAAGATCAATTTCATGTTAACAACCCCCACATTATCACTACTATTCACCCATCTCCAATTACATTCCATACTATGGGTTCTATTCAAACTATCCTCCAAATAGTCATGTCCCTAATCGAAGAGTATTTTATTAAAAACATTTATTATGGTGGATCACTGTTCTAGGGCGACAAAGGGTTACGGATAGCAATTGCAAGGAGGTATAAACAACAGGTATAACTAACAACCTAACGTTTGACATCATCGTTTTATATAAATAGCAATGCAATTTGTAAAACATGGTAAAACATTGATAAAACATGGGATCAACATGCGTCAAGGAGACTTGCCTCAGATCGCGGCGGAGATACCGAACTCTTGAAGTCCGGCGGGTCATGGTCTCGTGAATAAATCAACTACACGCGAAACGGCACAATAAATAAATAAAAGAAAATAAATAAAATCCAAAAATTACAAAAGTTATACTGGCAGGAAGGCATTGATTTTAGATGAATTTAGGAACTTGAATGGGGTCAAACGGAGTTCGGATGAGAAAGTTATGAGCTTCCGAAGTTTGGAAAAACCCTGGAAAATAAGATTCCGGGAATATTCCAGGGAATCTTTATTTTGGCTGAATTTTTGAATGGAATGACTCAATGGATGGTGGGGCCCTCCTGTCATCCTCATGGGCATCTTCTTCCCCAACTGAAGCAAGAACAGGGGAGGAAGGGGAAGGTAGGGGCGCCGGCCTTAGAGGGCTAGGCGGCGGCTGGCGATCGTCGGCAGCCGGCTGGCGACACCGGAGGCCGGCGGCGGCCTTGGGACGCAGCGCCACGGCGGGCGGCGATAGAGCGGGCGATGGCGGCGCTTACGCTGTGGCTGGCAGGCCGGAGGTTCGGCGAGGCGGCCGGCAAGACGGGAAGGACCGGCGAGACGGCGAGCGGCGACGACGGCAGCATTGGCGCGGCTGAGGCGGCGGCTCGGCGCGAGCCTAGGGCGGCGACGGCCACAAGACGTGGCGTGGCGGCGAGAGACCACGGCGATCGAGGCGGGGCGCAGGAGGCACGGCGGCGACGGCAGACGGGCCGGGCGACTGACCGGACCGAGCGAGCTCGAGACGGCGGCTCGGCAGCGCCACGGCGCTGGCGGTGGCGCTGGGAGGCGCCATGGCAATGACGGCGCCAGCCAAGGCGTCAGCGCTCGAGCAAGGCACGGCGGAGCCGGCGAAACCGCCGGAGGGGGGGGCGACGGCCATGGGCCGGCCGGTCGGCGAGCACGGGCAAAGCCAAAACAGAGAGGCCCCCAAAACTTCCAAATTTCAAAATTTTGCAACCATTCCAACATGACTTGCAAAATTAATTGGTTAATCATCTAGGGAACCACTAGAGGGACTCCCGATTACAAAGAATTGAACCCAAACTCACCGGAGAGGAAGAATTTGGTGACGAACTCGAGTTCGGCCGAATCGACGAGAACTCGGAATTGATCGCCCACACTTGACGAAACCTACAACCGATTGTTGGGTTAGAATCTAGACTCCCACACGAAGACAATGAAATAATCGGAACGGAAAATGATCTACCGGAGAGAGAGATATGGCCACGAACCCGAAGAACACGAAGAACGTCGCGTTTTCGTCGGTTTTCTTGATCCACCGGACGAACGACGAGGAGAGGCTAAAGGAGAGTGTAAGTTCTGGAAAGAGGACTCCCTCACGGTGATTTGAGAGGTGGAATCGCACGAATCGGAGTTGAAACGGCCGATTAATGGCAAGATGAATGCATTTCGGTTTTTTGTGAACTGCACGTATTCCGGCGAGATTTGGGCTTAACAACCACCGGGAATGGAAGGGTCGTAGATCACGATTCAACGGATCCGGCCGTTCGCAATTTGGGTGATTAATGAGGAAGTTATGGAGGTTTGAATGGGTAGAGGTGAGGATGGAGAGAAGAACTCCATGTCTCTGGCTCTCCCAATCGTGCATGTCCAGAGCTTGAAGACGAGCACTGTAGCAAGGCCACGTGGCGGGCTCCGGTTGGCCGGCTTATACGCGAAAGTGACGCCCTAGAGAAAAATAAGGAAAAATGGTCTAAAAATTCCGGAAAAATTCCTAGAACCATTTTGGAATATTTGGGACGCAATGAAATTGGTTTGGTGGAATTTGGATGAAATTTGTGGAATTGAATATTCGGGCGCGGATCGCAGGCATTAAACAAAAGCCGCGCGAGATAAAATAGGAACGGAGGTCCAAAAATCCGGGGAAAGGTTCCTAAAATCATTTAGGAATATTTGGAACATTTTAGAAGTGGTTTGGGGATTTTTGGAGCATTTTTGGACTCGGGTGAAATTTCGGGTACCGGCGGGAACTGGAAAAATCGATTTTTCGACCGGAGGGGAATTAAATCCCGATTTTGGAGGGGAATGGATGCCAGGTTAATATAAACACCAAAGAAACTCCAAATTTTGAATTTACTTTATTTAAATTAGGTTTTTCTCCATAAAGCGAAAACTAGAGTGTTACAATAGTATTTTTACACTGTTATTTGGGCCAGGCCTCGGGCCCAGGCCCCAGTGGCCCGAGGCCCAGCTCCGACCCTGCATCCGGCAATTCGCGAGGCTGCGGTGAAGGTGTGCCAATTCTGTACCTGTGCCTATTGTTCGGTCTATTAAGTATTTTGAATTAGCGATAATATTCTGGTGTGTTTGCTCGGTAGCTCAAGAAAACGCCATGGGGCCGAGGGACTGCGTTAATATGTCATATGTGCATATCCTGCTTATCACAAATTGGTGGAGGAATCATTGACATAGTCGAAGAAAAAAGAGGTCTACTATTGTATTTTAAACTTAAGTAGCCATCATTTCATTAGCTATGCATCCTTACTATATATATCTCTCTCTTACAGGATACTCTACTGCTTGGTGTGGTAAATATCGGCAATCTCAATGTACTGCTTGGTGTGGTAAGTAGCTCATATGTAGCTAGGTTAGAACGAAATACTCTAAAGTTAGGCATTGACCCACGTGCTCGGACAATATATTTCAAAATGGATGCAGTCTAAAAAGCGATCGACAAGGTCATTTCAAATTTTGGGTATAGATTGGGATGGACGATCCTACGATTTATGAACATGTGTAAATCGGGTTGTGGTAACGATAAATTGATTAGAGGCTATCTGAGTGTGGAGTGTCACCCGGAGTAAACTGTGTGCACAGATTGCGTGTCCTGTTACGCTACTGTGCATCAGTGTTGTATGCAGTGTGCAAATCGTATTTACAAATTTGCATGTTCAGTTCTGCATCCCTCTATGCAATACCGTGAGAGTAAGATTTTGTGAATCAAATATGTCAACCGTGTAATTCGTACTTGTTATGCAAAGACATCCGACGAAAAAATTCCATCATTTTGTGCTGATTGTCTTGCCTACTGCCGCTTTGTTCCAACTTTCAAGTCATTATTCATGTTTAAGCTAATGCTATGTAAAAATGCAGCAGTATATAGTGCTAGTCTTGACAAGTAAAATTAGAATATCATGTACCAGTAAATCAGGCACCTATTGGAACCTTTTTATGTAAGCCATTGGTATGGTGGTATGATTGATTTATTAACTTGTTAACAACGCTACAAGATACTTTTTTTTCCACCACCATAGCTTAACTGCAATGAGCTATCTCAGTTAGGGCATACGTTGATCATAGATAATATAATAAAAGTACACAAGTGAAATGGTCTACAGATATATTGTGGAAAGGAAATATACAGAAAGTGCAACTACATTACATCCTATCTTTTAAGGGGAACCGCATAACATAATTCTAAACATAAAATATAGGGTAACAAACAAAGATGCAAGCTAGCAAACAGTCAACCGTGCTGTTACATATATCGTTAGCGTGGCAGAGTGACCGAGGACGAAAATTCTTGCTCCAAATTGTAGCTTCCAGAGATGCATTCATATGTTAAATCAACAGTATTGATAAAATTGCTTTGTGCATGAGAGCTACTGGTATTTAGGCATAGAAAAGGCTCAATCTCTCCATCCTTTCTAGAGAAAAGTTGGCACCTTCTTAGTCTTGTAGTTCTAAGTAACTGCAACCTCATTTCTACTTCTTTCATGGTAGGTCTCTCTCCTCCTTTGGTTTTCAAGCATGTTTCTGCGATTGAGGCAATATCATCAATTTCCTCCTGGTTTGCCTCTTCCACAACTTGGGAATCCATGATTTCCGTAAGAACTCCCTGCTGAAGCCCTTCCACAAAGTAATGAGACAAACTTTGTTTTGTACCTAGATCATTAATAAAAATTGGTTTCTTTCTCATCAGAAGCTCCACAAGTATCACACCAAAACTATAAACATCACTCTTCTCGGTCAATTGGCCAGTGTGGTAGTACTCTGGGTCTAAGTAACCAAATGTGCCTTGTACAATTGTCACCACGTGGGTTTGATCAAGTGATACAGATCTTGACGCACCAAAGTCTGAAACCTTTGTAGTAAAGTTGTCATCTAAGAGTATATTGGAAGATTTGACATCTCTATGGAAAATTGGGATCGCAGCAGCTGAATGGAGATAAGCAAGAGCACCTGCAGCTTCTACTGCAATCCTAATGCGATCATCCCATGACAGCAAGCATTTAACACTTACATCGGCGTGAAGGAGGTCATATAGTGTGCCATTAGATATGAACTCATAGACCAGTAAAGGCACCTCTGTTTCGAGACAACAACCAAAAAGCTTCACCACATTGCGATGAATGATTTGCGATAGGATGACAACCTCGTTGATAAATTGGTCTATCTCAGTTTGCTCCACTATTTTTGACCTTTTAATGGCCACCACATGTTGATCGGATAAAATGCCTTTATAAACTGTGCCATGTCCTCCACAGCCAAGAACACGGGCAACATCGAAGTTGTTGGTTGCCTTCTCTAATTCCTCCAAGGAAAATATCTTTGTTTTGTCTGTAGTGCTCTCATCTGAGATTAGTTGCTCCAAGAGTAGGCCTTGGTTTTTCTTAAAGTATGCTCTTCGGATTCTCTGTTGGATGCTATTCTTCCACTTATTGGCAAGTACAATTGCACCAAATGCAAGAATTATGGAGCCAAGGCCACAACCAGTTCCAATTGCAATACCTAAAAAAAGGTTTCCTGGCTTAGCCGATGCAATTGCGCATCTAAATCAATTTGCATTTTGTTAATTGCACTGTAGAGATGTTGGTGTAAGTTACCTAAAAGAAGATTGCGTTGCTTAGCCGATGTAACGCATCTCCTTTTTGTTTGATCAAAATCTCTACCATGTGGACAACTGGTGCAATTATAGCCCCCGAAAAAATTATGGCATATTCCATTGCACAAATTTGGCTGTGAGCACTCGTCGATGTCTGTAAACAAAACGGCATGCAATGAGTGTTTATCACTTTACAGTTATATACTGGTGGTGAGATGCATACCTAAGTTGCTTGAGGTGAACTATTGGATGGATTTAGATTTTTCTAGTGTTATATAGGCTCCTGGGGGACAAACTAGAACACAATAAAAGTTTGTATGTGTAAGTGGCAGGTTTAACGGAATATTTGGTTCTTCTATTTTTGCATGAGGCTCAAATTGATCCTTCAAATTTTAATGCCCCAGCTGGATTAGAAGAATTTCATAGGAATTTTTGAGAAATTGTGGTAGTGATTCCAAGATTCCTATGAAATTCATGTAGAACAGACGAAGAGTCACTAATAACTTACTTTTGAAAATAGCTCATATGAGGATAAGTGCGGGGATGGCTGACTCACACAATGGCTTATATATATGGCTCGGACTCAACGCATAGGCGAAGGTGACTTGGAAATACTGAACATATCCATGCCCTAAACACATCATAATCTCAAGATGCATCTATTCAACCATATGAATCATCTAATTTGAGTAGTTGTGGTTCATTTTCTCGTTGTCATTTGAGGATGCAAATTGTTTTCCAATCATATGGCCAAGGAATTGGGATCTCATTAGATGTTTCGCTATCCAAGTTTCAGTCAAACCATCTCGTGTACTAGGAAAAGCATGCAGTTCAGCAGTTGGTTTCAATTTCAACTGAAAGGAAGGGTGAGTTTACCTGCACAGCCACCTTGTACGTATGGATTTCCTTCAAAGCCTAGAGAACACTTGCAACGATAGCCCAGCTGCATCGTCTCATTCCCACTCCCATGTGTGACATTAAGGCAAGTACTGTTGACACTGCGGCACGCATACGTATCCCTGTTTTGAATGCTCATAGCTATAGCGCATGTTAAATTCGTAACAGCCCACCACATCTTCATATCGTTTTCTCTTAAATCGAAAAGGTCACCCAGAGGGTAGTCTTCTCCCACAGCTGGAGCTTCTATTCTCACTTCGTTGTTGGAACTTGAACTGTTCAGCACGTCTCTAACACTCAGATATCCTTCGTTCACTGAAACGTTGGCCACCAAATAATTTACCGGATATCGGTCAAGAACGGTGATGTTTCCTGACGTGCAGTTAAGTTGAAACTTTTCAAGCGCGTAGCAACCTTCTTCAAGCCCAAAAGGGAAGGGAATGCTTGTGTTCCCACATACTCTATTGCATCCTCGTCTAGTGTTGGGGTTGTAAGCTGGTTCTGGATAGATCAACATTGAGCACAGAAGTTAAAAATGGAAGTGCCAGTTAGATTTATACCAGAGATACAGTTTGCATGTGTATATTTTTATCACGAAAGAAATACTCTGTTGATTTCTATGAAGTGTGGTTTTTAAGATTGAACTTCGACCATTGATTCTTTTATAATAAAGATTCTATATAACTACAAAAGCATGACAATAAGAAAGTACTTTCAAATATGAATTTTACTTATCGCCTTTTTGTCTCACAGAACCTACATATTTTTGGACCAATTGTAGGTAAAAAAGTTAAATCTCTTAAAATGCGTGTGCACCTTATATAAACAAGAAAATTCCTTATTTGCCATATAAAAGTTCTCAGTTTTCCTAATATGCCAACGGAAAACTTGTGTTTCCTTCAACGCGATTGAAAAACTCGTGGTATCCCTTTCATGGCAGTTCGTCTACTTCCATTAGATCAACTCGCAAATTTACCAACGCAACTGCGCGGCTAGATATTGATACGATTATCTTTGATATATAACTATATTTTCTATAATTGTGTATTTGTTTATATAACTCTAATATCTGTATAGACTAATATACACCATTATAATCTGATCCCACCAAATAAATGGTGAAGATCCTTAGACTCTTTCTTTTAATCTAAGCCGTTATAATTCGATGGTCTGCTAGATATTCGGTTAGATATTTTCTTTTAAATAATAACATCCGATGGTGGAGATCCTTGGAGATCTTTTAATCTAAGCCATTATAATCTGGGTCCGTCCAGACAAAAGGCCAGATGTTTTACTTTTTTGTAAGAATTTTTAGCCTATTTTTTTCCGTAGCGATTCTCGTGAGCTTTTTAATATATAATAGATAAGACGTTAGCATATGGAAACTTATCAGTTTTTTTTTTCAAAATATCCATCTTGCCCCTCTTGTCTTCTCCTTTTGGTGGGCTGCCACCGCGCCGCCCAGAAGCTCCTGAGCTCCACCTTGACATCGCACGCTTCCACGTCAGATTTGGAGGAGGATGAGGGCGATGCCAAGAAGCTCCTAAGCTCCACCTTGACATTGCTCGCTTCCACGTCAGATTTGGGGGTGGAGGATGAGGATGATGGCAAGAAGCTTGGGATGGATCCAGAAAGAGAGAGGGGGGGGAGAGGGGAGGGAATGGCGGTGGAAGACCTCGCCGCCGAGAAGCCTCCCCTTCACCTCTCGCCCTGACTTCTCTATCATTGACACTCGAAAGAGCAATTTTTTAGGAAACTAGGAACTTTGCATGGCAAACCAGAAATTTTCTATATATAAAATCATCGGAGGGAGTAAGATTTGCTAGAAAGTTGAAGGCAAGTGTACTGCTAAAAACAAAATAATCGAAAATTTTCTAACGTAACTTTTGGCTTTTTGTGAATTTTTATTGATTAAAGTAACTCATAAAAGAATGGCCATGTTAGAGCATCTCCAGCAGAGCCCCTAAACCAGCCCCTAAACCTTAAAATAGGGAGTGTAGTAAAAAAAACAGATCCAGCATGGCCCCAACTCAAGCCCCTAAAATTAGGGGCCCCTAAATTTGCCTCCTCAGCCCCAATTCCTAGGGGGCCCCAACTCAAGCCCCTAAAATTAGGAGGCCCCTAAATTTGCCTCCTCAGCCCCAATTCTCAGGGACACGAATACAACCCCTATTATTGAAGACAAGGAAATACATGAGAGACTTCGAAATGATCTTATTGAGAATTTGTAGGCAATTCACAGCGCTTCGTAAGTTTGATTCATTGTTCGGAATTTCTATTTATCGTGTTTTGAAAATTTTAATTTTAAATTTGAAATATCATGTTTTTAAATTGTAAATGTTAATATGCTTATGTTTTATGTATTACAAATATTTTTGATTGAATTTTAGTGGTGTCAAATGAAGATTATACATAGCGGATCTGTCAAAATAGGAGAAAAAGTAAAATAGGGGCTGGGATTTAGGGGTTGTTGCTGAACTTGTGCTATGAAAACAGAGCTAAAAAAAATAGGGGGAGTCCCTAAATCCAAAATAGAGACCTTGTTTTAGGGGCCCTTGCTGGAGATGCTCTTACTTGTAACTGCTTAAAATTCTAATGCAAATTTTCTCCTTTATTTTAAAAAAGAAACTGCTGCGATCATGCCAATTAAGAGAAAAGATCCGGTCCTTTAAGCTGATTACGTATGGTGATATACTTTCAGTACTATTTTTTCTAGTTATCTAAGTTATTTCAAAGAAGTAGTAAAATGAAGGATATTGTCATGTCTCAAGTCTCAATTTATCTAGCATTTGAAGTCTTGCTTTGTAAGAGAATTATTATCCGTTTTCTTCGCATTTTTGTCTGGTAAATCACGTTTTAAGGACTACATTGAGATGAATGAGAGAGAGAGAGAGAGAGAGAGAGAGAGAGAGAGAGAGAGAACCTTGAGGTTGACGGCAGCCATCCGTAGTGTAAGGATTTGAATCATCTACCTGAAAAGGGCACTCACACGAGTAGCCTAGTCCTCCAGACGATGCATTGATGCAGTCGCTTCTGTCGTTACAAGCATAACTTGCATTGTTCTTTCGCGCACTTTCGCAGCTTGGTTGGTCCGTGATGGCAAAAGAAAGCGCCGCGCCATCAATTTTGCTTGCATTTGTCCAGCTTGAGAAAAGATCGCTGGCATTGGACATGTAATCGTTATTATACGACATGAAAGCCATGACGCCAGGGTGCAGCTGATCTGATTGTGCTGCCGTAGCATCGGGGCGGACTAGTGTTGACACAAAGCCTGGCAGGGCCCTTGTTATGTCGATGGAGCAGCAGCCCAACCCATTATCACAGGACCCTCCACTTGGTAGCTTCCCACCGTCGCATCTACTCATGCAAGAACCAACCAAGACTCCCGTACCATACTCGGATAGGGTGACATCCAAATCACAGCCGATAACGTACAAAGTGTTACCAATATCTAGAGTAATACCTTTAGCAGGAGCTACCCAAGACATGTCGTGGGTATTCACACCTGGTCCCATCGTAATGTTGAAGAACATAGGGACCCAAGCTCCATCGTAAGATAGGTCAGTGATATGAGCTGTGATGTTGCCGAAATAGAGCTTGTGGGGACGAGTGGAGTGGTCGCAGGTGAGCTCGAAGCCTTGCCGGAAGCAGCCCGGCCCTATCCCGAAAGGATAGACGATGTCGACCACCTCCCCGCACCTCGAGGGGCAGTGAGCCAGGGAAGCATTCGAAGGGATGTGCAATATCCCTCCGGCAGCTCCAGTGACTGCGGCCGATGCTCGCGGCGCAGCTGCCAAGCACACCTGCAGCACAAAAAACATGGCGCTAACTACTACTACGGTCGAGCTCATTGTTGTGCCAGTCGATCAGCTTGTCTGTGTGGTGTTGGGGTTCCGTGTTACGGTATTTATAGATATTCAGAGGCAACCCCGAAAACGATTGCAGAGTCCAGGCTACACCGATGGCAACCCCACGATACCTGTAGAGACTGCAAGTCTGCAAGAACTTATCACGAAAAAGACAGCACCTACCCCGCCGTGTACGACCAGGTGTGCTAGTGCTCATAGAGAACCACACAAGCATCTTACAGCATGTTCTTTGGCAGCAATTACGACTGACAACAACGCCACAACATATTCTACCTTACCGGACAAAAGCTAGCTAGACGCCCAATAGATCCTACATGGTTTGTAGATGTATGTGTTTATAACGGATTGATGTGACCGTAGCGGCGATTAGAATCGATCTGAATGAGGCTGTTATGAGACTTTTCTTATATAATAATATATATGGAGAAAGGACCAAAAAAATCAATACATACAAAACACAGATTGCAAAGAAGGGTTAATTATTTCATACATAACGGAAAAACAAGAAAGTACTCCTCTGGCTATCAGTGTTAACTGTTGTATATTGGTTACATGGTTGGATCCAAAGAAAGATACAAACCTAAGGAATATAAAACACAAAAGGATATCTTGCAAGCTCTGTCCAAAGTTAGGGGACTTTTTGCTTTCAATACAAAGTTGATGATTTCTCGCCCATCATGGCACGACTAATGATGATTTCTCGCCCATCATGGTGTTTGCACCAAAATTCGGCGTATATGGTAAAACCGGTCCAATTCGAACTTATGCAAAAGATAAACCGATGCCAACAAGGAATCCGTCGTCATCAAGAAAAGGAAATCAGATCAAGAGCCGATACGGGTATATTACCGTATCCATACAGGACTCGGATCGGCCGGAGCAGTATAAAAGGGGAGACCATAGGGCGAAACAGGAAACCAATCAACCAATACAATCCTATTTACAATTTCTGCTTCGTCTAGTTTTTCGTAGTAATCCTTCCTCTGTAAGTCATCGAGTTCAATAAAAGTTGTGCATCACCGATTTGTTGCTCTCGTCGACTTATTCTTCAGGTTCGATCCACTTTGCTTGTTGCGCATCGCCTTTCAAAGTCGATCTGCCTTTACCCCCGGGTTAACCGTAACTGGTTGATCTGATTATCTCCTGATCGGCTATCAGCCGACCGGTGTTAAAGCCGATAATCGTTTGTTTATCGGCTCTGATTGATTTAAGATTTCCACCTTGTCAATTACAGGTCAAATTGACTGGCACGCTCTGCAAACCCGGTGTTTGTCTCGTGTGTTCGAAGCTGGGAACCCCGCTTCACGTTTTTAGCGTGAACACATGGTTTCTCGCCCATCGATCAAAACTAAAAACTATGATTTCGAGTAACTCGTGAGAGGATACAAGTCAACACGACTAATGATGATTTCTCGCCCATCGTGGCACTTTAAATCACAGCAAAGTCATGCCCCAAACCCCAAAAACCAAGAAACCCGACATTTCACCTTTCTCAAACCAATACCGGGAAATTCAAGAACTTTGCTCCAAAACATGGCTAGATGGAGCACTTGATGTATATCTCACCACTTGCACTTCATTGACACGAAACAAGATTTTAAAAAAAGACAAAAAAAATTCAAGGCATCTCAATTTATCTTCAAGAACAAGAAAGATACCGACGAAACACAAAATAAAAGATCTTACGGTGCTCTCGTGTTTGATTGACTTGATGTTTTGCCGGTCTATTCTACACCCTTCATAGAACAAGAAAAGCAAATGAAAATCTGAAGTTTTCAAGATTGAGCTAAAAGCAATAATAAATATTATATTCCATCACAAATATTATTATCAAATTAACCATCACACATATATATCACAAATAGAATAAACAAGCTGAAAAACAACATTCTTTTATTTGGAGAGAGTAAAGGTTAGCACTGTGAGTGACGAACTGCTGATGAACGACGTCTCGTTCGAGTTCCTTCACTAAATGCGAGCCTAGGCGCCACCGACGACCATGGTGGGCGGCTGGGCGTCACATCTAGCTCTTGATTGATCGAGGTAAGTGTAACGGACCGTTTTTGCAGGTGGCCGGTTTAAATACCTCGACAACTACCCAAGAAGATTTGCTATCGAGAACGAAGTATACATTGCCAGACAAGAGATGAATTCAACTGTTTTCATAGAACATAGGATCTAACGGCCAAGTTTTTACAAACGGAGGTGCAGCTGGGCCCCAATTAGATTACATCCAAAACACCGCCAGACAGGCCTGAGCAAAAGACTAAGACCTTAAAACCAAACCAACTCGCCATCTACGAGTTCCTGGTAGACGCCAGCTTCTTGGATCTCTGAAAGGGGGTGGGTCAATGCAAGGGTGAGTACACAACCGTACTCAACAAGTCGCACAGGAAATTACTGAATACTACATGTAAGGGATTAACAAATGATTGGCACAAAGTTTAAGTATTTGTGGATACAATTTTATTTGTAAGATCATTTTACAATTGAAACACACCATAAATAATAATAACAGAGGGGGGTCATTCAAAAAGTTACCACCATTAAGCCACATTCTCACAAATTCATCAAGAACTACTTGAGCTCGGTTACGGGAGTCACCCCAAATCAAACTTAGTTTTATTAACCGGAAGCACGGCGTATTCGAATACCATTTATTTTGACTCTGCAGAGCTGCTCAGCTTTACCCACAAAATATCTACGGCCGTTAATGCCAAGCGCTACAAACATGCAACTTAAATGCATGTGGCCGAGCCAAGGCCATGACACCCTTTTTATTGGACAATCCTGGATAGCCCCTAACCGGTAAAACCACTCCACTTGGGAGGAGCTACCGTTGTGAGAACCAGTAAATGGCTCTACCTGAGCCTATTCCCGTTCCACCCCGTCGGCCATTCCCCCAACTGGGAATGCCGCATTCCATTCTCCCTCTGAGAATGGTACCACCATTTAGGTATTTTCCAGGATATGCGCAATGTACTGAGCTATGTCGGAGACGGTTCAATTAATCGATCCGACTTGTGGTTGAGCGGGATCTTAAGTTATTCACTTTGCTCAAGTGAGGTTTAACCTTATGTTGCAAAAAACTAAGCCATTCAACCGACCACAGACCCACCGGTACCTCCTCGTATCCACCACCAAAACAATCATGGCATTAATCATCGGTCGGGGGATCGGACTCACAACCACCTTGTGGTCTGTCCAATATTGTCCCCCTGACCGTAGCACAGTTTAAAACTCTTCGAGCCAACTGCTCGCCAACCTTTATTTCTCATTTAAAGATTTTGAGTGACACTAATATAATTAATAGTAACTATGGCATGAATAAATATCAACTAGGGTTATTCAAGGTTTAATATGGTTCATCAACATCAAGGAGGCAAATAGTGAAACTCGGTTTAACTATGTTGCATGTCATTCTAAACTAACGTTTTGTAGTATTTAAACATACAGTTCAAAGTAATGCAATAGAAAATTAAATACTACAATATTATCATGGCAATTTTGGTTCAACATGTTGAAAGGTGTGCGACTTGCCTTACTGCAAGGCGGGGTCTGCTAGGGCGTAGTCGTACGCGTCTCCGTCCTGGTCCTGCTCCGGCTCCTGAGTCTGCTTGGGCTCCAACTGATGCGCGTACGTCGGTCCTAGCGCAAAGAAAAGCGAGCAATAATTAAACAAATAAAACAATAAAAGAAAAGAAAAGAGAAAAACAAAAGGGGAGAAATAGAAAAGATTGAGAGAGAAGGACCGGAGGAGGGTTGAAGGGCAATTTGGGTATTTTGAGAATTTAGTGGACTTCAAATGGCGAAACGGATGTCGTATTTGGACTCAGTGGCTTGAAAGGGTCAATATAGTGTATTTCGTCTATTTTTGGACTTTCGGGGGAATTTTTGGATTTTCTAGAGTTTTATTGAATCCGAAAAAAATAAGAAGAAAAGGAAAGAGACTTGGGCCGCACAGTGATTTGGGTATTCGGCCCAAACTGGTCCATGGCCCATGGGTCGAACGCGACCCACGGTGCGAACGCGCGCGCGTGTGCGGCCCACGCGCGGTCGGCCCATAAGGGCGACCGGCTGGCTGATAGATGGACCCTACAGGGGGGAGACCAACGGTCGGGCCCCACTGGCAGGGTGAGGGGGCGCATATGATAGGTGGGGCCCCATGTCAGACAGTGAGAAAGAGGGAGAGCGTGAGGGGGAGCCCGAGCGGCTAGGGCACGAGTGGGGGCGACAAGGGGCGCGAGGGGCGAGGGCGGGCGGCGAAGGCTGGCCTGGGGCGAGGCCGGGGTGGCCGGCACCGAGGGAGAAGGGAGTCGGGGAGGGGAGAGGGCAAGGGGGACAGTGGGAAAGGGGAGGGCGGTGGAGGAGTGGCGGCTTCGGCCGGAGGGGAGGAAGATGAGGGTGGCGGTGGCGAAGCCTGAGAGCGAGAAGGAGGGGGGGTCTCACCGGGCGTGAGGAAGGAGAGGGGCGAGGACGACGAGGGGCTCGGGGGGGGAGCTTTACAGCCAGGCGCGCGAGGGAGAGAGAGAAGAGCTCGGGCGCGGGACGACGATGGCGATGGCGGCATGGGCACGCGGTATGGCGGGGGTAGGGGATGGGCGACGAGACGGGTGATGAGACCGCGCGGAGAAAATGGTGGCGCGACGTGGTGGACCGTGATGCAATGGGAGCAGGGGGGTGGCGGGAGGTTGAAGATGGTGGCATGGCCCGTGACGTGCGCGTGATGCGGGCGCGACAGCGACGACCGAGACAACGTGCGTGACGCGGGGGATGGAGCGGCCGACGGACCGGGCAAGGAGAAGGAGCGGCTGGTGCGGGAGCAGAGGACCGAAGGTCCGAGCGAGGCAACCAGGTAAGTTTCCCCAACTCAAACCCTAATCTCTAATTCCCAAAGTCAAATCCAAATCTGAGTTTCAACGAAATTTCAAATCGACTCCGAAATCGATTTTTTTTTTTTTTTTTTTTTTTGAAATTTCTGGGGCATTTCATCAAGTGTGGCAGTTTATGTTAGAGATAACTCCAATAATATTGAATATTTTCATACAAATTGGTTTTATTTAAATAGGTTGTTTATCTATCTCTAACAGATCAGGACTATTTTAGCTACATAAATCACACCCGTGTATATGTAAATATGGACCATCATAGTACATTATTTCCCATGGTTTCTTTCCTAAAGAATTTACCAACTTTAAATATTTGCTCCAGTTATTTTGCCATGTTTCTAATCTTAACAAGCAGTATCAGAGATTATGTTCAAGATCTAAATTGCTGCCCTTGGGAGGAGGCGACTCCCGAGGATGGCCATCGCATGCCGCTGCTGCATGATCCGTAAGCCACCAAGGATCACGTTCAGCTTGGCTGCCGCCCACCGCATGTTGTTGGATGCCAGCTCGGCCATTGTCACCGTGGTTAGCGCGCTCTGGACCGAGGTTTCAAATTTTATTTTCAGTATCTTGGAGTTGCTCGAAATCCAAAATCTTGGTGAGATCTTAAAATTTCAAATAAAATTCGGACGAAATCCAAAAATTAAATTTCAAATCCGGTCATTTTTTCAACCGGGATTTCCGAGATTTCGACTGAAATCACCGAGATTTCGGTCAAATTGAACCAATAAAAAAATACGTTAAAATTTTTGCGGATGATCTTAACTCTAAATCCAATCAAATCAGGCCCATAAGAATGAAAATCCGGTAAAAAAAAATTCCCGAGATTTTGGTCGAAATCACTGATATCTCATCGAGATTTTAAAAGGTACTGTAGTATTTTGATTTTTTAAAAAAAATTATCCGGGCCGAGATTTAGGATCTTGAAAGAGGCCCGAAATCCAAAATCTCGACATTATTTCTAAAATCTCATCGGTATTTGGATCCATGCTCTGAATGGCATTGCCGAGGTAGGCCAGGAGATCGCGGGGCGCAGCTGGTGTCCGCAGTTCACCGCTACGCGGAATGTCGTCGTCGCGTCGGCCGCCAGCCGCTTCCATGCGCGCATCGCCGTGAGCCATATCTGCGCGCAAAGCGACTGGAACGACGAGATCTCGCTACGCACTTCGGGATTCTTCGGGCAGGGTTTCAAATTTCGTTTTGGATTAAATCTCGTCACCTACCGAAATCCGAAATTTCGCCGAGATTCGGAAAATTTGGACCAAATCCGGATGAAATTCAAAAACCAAAATTCAAATCCGTTTTTTTTTTAACCGAGAAATCCGAAATTTCATCCAAAAATCCAAAATTTCGGTCCAAATCACCGAAATCTCAGCGAAATTTTCCGGTACTATCACATTTCAATTTTTTAGGGTTTTTTCAACTTCGCGGAAATTATGATCTACCGACTGTCCCACATGGGAAATGACGTGAAGAACCCAATTCGGTCAAAATCCGGTCAACTTTTATACAAATCTCGGTCAATTTTACCAAAAGTTCGGTTCAAATCACCGAAATCTCAGCGAGATTTTAATGTACTGTAGCACTTTAAAAAAATTTAGGATTTTTTAATTTCGCCGAGATTATAAAACTCCGAGGAGTCCGAAATCCGAAATTTCGCCGAGATTTTGAACCCTGTCTTCGGGTCATGCGCCCCGTAAACTTCGGATCTTGCATCATGCAGCCCCCAAGTGCCGGATGTTGATCTGGAGTTCTGGACCGAAGCATGGTCCTTGGCAGAGATTGTTAGCCTCACCAAAAGTTCGCTAAATTCATCGCTGTGTGCTGCTCGGTGCCATACCTAGACGTCAATCTACGTCATTTCCGTAAACAATTTTTTACTATAGTCGGTCGTAGTATTACTTCTGTCAGAGGGGTCGTCGTATTGCTTCGCTCGTAGGTAGATTTCATTGCAATTCAAGTCATTGTATCTATTATTGATGGTATTTATATGGGATAAATCATTGGCGTTTCTTCGATGTTTCACCGTCTATTAATAATTGGCCGTTTTCTTTGATGTTTTAGCATCAGTTAATTATCGGTTGTTTCTTCGACAATTCTTTGTCTACTAAAAAAAATAGTGTCAATTTATGAGACAATTGAATTTGGTGTTTTATTTACCGTTTACCTGAATTTGGTGTTTATTCACCGTTTTGAATTCGTTGCAATTTGGATTGCTTGCGCGACCATTATGGAGTTTTGGCAATATTAATTTTCAGGAATTTGATGACACCCTGATGGTAGTATTGTACTCTTCAGAGTTTTACTAATGAATGTTTTGCTCCAGTATCAATTTGAGTTAAAGTATTGAAATGTAAGAAGTTTGTTTTTGCATAGATACTACAATGTTGTCCAGTTGTTTTAACTTGATATGAGGGGTCTACACCAATTTATATTGTATTGACAACATGATAATTCCTTTCGTCTTGACAGTTTTGCATTAGCAGTTTCAACTATATTATAGAATTTAAAGTCAGTAGTTTGTCATACGTGATGGTTACACATACAAATTGCTCTTTCAATTAGTATTGTTTGTCAAATTTTGTGGTTTAGGTGAAGCATGTTAAATATTCTTGATACGAGTTCTTAGATATTTATCAAGCACCACATGTGATATTTTGGCTTATGTCATTTGATGATTGAGCATTTGTTTCAGGTGGTTAGTTGTATAGACTTAGACTTTACAGAGGTTATGAATTGTTGAAGACCCGGTTTTCTTCATCTGGTGTTGATAGCTGTATGTTTGGATTGATTATTCCAGTCTTTCTCCCGACTTACTGATGGTTGCTTAATTTTTCTTCATGAGAAGCGTTTAGATAAGATTGTTATAGTTTTTGTCTTCTGCACTACAAGTGATTGAATTACCTGTTCCAATATTCTTTATTCAGTAGTCTTTGGAAGTTTTAACGCAATTATATTTATAATGTTTATTTTGCGGCGCTTCTAACTCTATCAGCGTAAATAAGTGACCGAGGACAGCTTTAATTTGCCTTTCGAGGAGATGAGACCGCGACAGCCACCATGGTCGTCGTTGGCACGTCGTTCTTTTATTAGGGAGGCTCGCACTGACGAATTTTTTTAAAAATAAATTGTGGTATTAATACGCGGAAAACAAAAATTACAAAAATAATACCTATTCGCCAAACGGTACGGCGAAATAGCTATTTTCGCCGAACGGTACGGTGAAATAATTATTTTCACCGAACAGTGCGGCTACCACTGCTCAATTATGCAATTAACAGTCGGCCGTCAGAGTTTAGGGAAAAGAAGCTATTATCGTCGTACCGTATGGTAACAATAGCTATTTTCGCCGTACCGTATGGCGACAATTCTATTTTCACCAAACGGTTTCGACGATAATACCTCGTTTCCCGTGTATTTATCGCCTAGCTGTTAACTGCTTAATTAAGCATTTATCGACCCATTGTTTGGCGAAAATAGTTACTCCCTCCGTTTCTTTTTATAAGGCGTATTTGGTTTCGTTAGGACAAGACTTTGACCAACGATTACTTCATTAATATATCATTTATGCAATACAAAATCATAATTACATATAAGTACTTTTGAATACAAATCTGCTAATATTAATTTTGTGTCATAAAAATCATATGCTAATAGAGTAATTGTTGGTCAAAGCCTTGTCCTAACGAAACCAAATACGCCTTATAAAAAGAAACGGAGGGAGTATTTCGTCATACCGTTCGGCGAAAATAGCTATTTCGTCGTACTGTTTGGCGAATAGGTGTTACTTTTACAATTTTTATTTTCCGCGTACTAATACCGTAATTTATTTTGAAAAAAGTATTATAAAAAAAATCCCGCACTGACTGAGTAGTTAAGGAACTTTGAATGAGACCGTCGTGCATCAGCAGTTCAGAACTCCCACCGCAAAGAACGTTGTTTTTCAGCGTAGCACCTTCAACTTTTGTGGTTATGCAACGAAATTATCACATAAAAAAGTACTTTGGACAGTATTTTTAGGCGAGTATTTTCGATAACTGATATCTTTTTAGGCGAGTATTTTCGATAACCGATACCTGTAACATTTTCCTAACCAATCTAGATACTTAATAAATATGTATATCAGTTGTCAAAGCTCAACAATCTTCATCGATATGTATAAAAAGACGACACCGTTTTGTACGGAAGGCAGTAGAATCTGATTCGTCTGGATCGTGGGTGTAAACATGCCTTCATAAGTAAAATCTGCATGAATCGTGAATCGTGATATGCTCGAAGCACTTGGCCGGCATGAGTGCGTCAACTACCCACAGCCTCGCCGTGCGGTTACGTCCTTCCGATTAATTAGGGCGACTATAATAATATCATCTCAATTTATTATTAGTATATGCATATCCGTTTTATCATATATAAAAGAGTAAGAAAAATGAAGAGAGAAGAAAACTGATTCTTATTTAGCAGTTAGCATCGTACGGAAAACAACGTTCTATCGCCAGTCAAAAGCCAATGTTAGAGCAATTATGATTACTCTAGATAACATAGGTGAGAGATAGTTATTGTATAAGATTTAATGTGGTAGTCAAAAGTGTTTCTCTATAGACAAATTTTAGAGATAGTCATTGTACAAACTGAATTTATTGTTTACTCTAGATAACATGAATGAGAGATAGAGTAAAGAATGAGCTTTATTATTATACCTTCTCTTAGGCCCCGTTTGGCAATTTGAAATCGAGCTGTTTCTACTAGAATCTGGGAGAAACCCAGCCAAACGGGCTAAAACTCGGAACGATTCTCCTCGGAACGTTTCTTCTTTTTCCACGTCATGGCTGAATCACCCTCAACCCTGTTTCACTAGTTTCTACTAGAATCTGGAACCGTACCAAATGGTTTGCAGAAAGTGATTCTGATTCTACCTGAAATGTTTCTACCAAGAATCTGAAACCATTTCCGTTTCTACTGGAATCTGGAACCGTACCAAACGGGGCCTTAGAATCCTACTTCTCAAAACTTGCTATGAGTCCACGACCCAGATGAATCCAATACACTCCCTTCCGTCCAAAACAATGTCGTCTTTTTATACATGTCATGTCGATCAAGATTGTTGAGCATTGACAACTGTATTTATCAAGTATATATCCAGATCGGTTAGCAAAAAATTACACGGGCATATCTGTTATGGAAAGTACTCGCCTAAAAAAATGTTGTCCACAGTACATAATTTCGTTGCATAACCACAAAAGTTGAAGGCGCCAAGCAAACAAAAAAAAACAACGTTCTTTTAGTGGGGGAGCGTAAAGGTTAGCGCTGTGAGTGCTGAACTGCTCATTAACGACGGTCCCATTCCAAGTTCCTGAACTACTCAGTAGTCAGTAAGTGCGAGACTACGCGTCAACGACGAGTCGACGACGACCATGGTGGCTGTCGCGGTCTCATCTCGTCCAAAAGCAAATTAAAGCAGTGTTCAGTGGCTGATTTACGCTGCCACACTTGGCCATCTCGACCGATCAAGAGCTATAGATGTGACGTGCTCCGATCCTCCCAAGTTCATCCAAACGGTTGGCACGAGCCGGGGATTGCTACTCGGAGAAGAAGGCGCGATCCATTGAAGAGAAAAGTTTGCGTACATAAGATCTAGTTAGTGCAGTTAATGTTCTCCAGAGCCAGCACAAAATCTACTAGGCAGAATATGCGGCGTACATCACACCATGTAAAATTTACCCTATTTTTTTTGTAAAAAAAGACTGTAGAGGACCTAAGCATATTTTTTTCCGAAGCGATCTTAATAATCTATACATTCACCGGTGAATAATACATTTTTCAAAAAATATTACAGATCGAGTTGCAAAAAAAACTATAGAGATACATCATACATATATATTTCTTATTCCGGAAAATATCAGAAATCGAGTTAGAAAAAAAATAGAGAGATAGAGTTGTACATATATTTCTTTTGACGAATTTGGTTAACACTTTATTATTACCTGGTCAACTTTCTTTTGTCGAGTTTAACACTCTAAGTGTTAACCGGGTAATAATACATATTTCGAAAAATATTATAGATGACAACCTACCTTTGTTGAGTTTAACAATCTATACGTTCACCGAGTAATAATACATATTTCAAAAAATATTAGAGATCGAATTGGGGAAAAAAAAGTCTAGAGATTAAAGATCGAGTTGGAAAAAAAGTCTAGAGATAGAGCTGTACACATATATCTGTTGATGAAAATATTTTTTCCGGAAAAAACGCAGAAAGGATCTGGACACATATTTCTTTTGTTGAATTTGGTTAACACTTTATTATTACCCGGCTAACCTCCTTTTGTCGAGTTTAATACTCTATGTGTTAACCGGGTAATAATAGATGTCCCGAAAAATATTAGAGATATCAACCTTCTTTTATCGAGTTTGAAATCGAGTTAGAAAAAAAATAGAGATAGAGTTGTCCATATATTTCTTTTGACGAATTTGGTTAACACTTTATTATTACCCGGTTAACCTTTTTTTGTCGAGTTTAACACTCTATGTGTTAACCGGGTAATAATACATGTTCCGAAAAATATTTAGATGCCAACCTTCTTTTATCGAGTTTAACAATCTATGCGTTCACCGAGTAATAATACATATTTCGAAAAATATTAGAGATCGAGTTGGGAAAAAAGTCTAGAGATTAAAGATCGAGTTGGGAAAAAAGTCTAAAGATAGAGCTGTACACATATACCTATTGATAAAAATATTTTTTCTGGGAAAAACAGAGAAAGGATTTGGACACATATTTTTTTCACGAATTTGGTTAACACTTTATTATTACCCGGTTAACCTTCTTTTATTGAGTTTAACACTGTATGTGTTAACCGGGTAATAATATATGTTCCGAAAAATATTATAGATGCCAACCTTCTTTTGTCGAGTTTAACAATCTATGCGTTCACCGAGTAATAATACATATTTCGAAAAATATTTGAGATCGAGTTGGGACAAAAAGTCTAGAGATTAAAGATCGAGTTGAGAAAAAAAGTCTAGAGATAGAGCTGTACACATATATTTAAAGATGAAAATATTTTTTCCTGAGAAAAACGGATAAATGATCTGGACACATATTTCTTTTGACGAATTTGATTAACACTTTATTATTACCCGGCAAACCTCTTTTTGTCGAGTTTAATACTCTATATGTTAGCCGGATAATAATACAAGTTCTAAAAAATATTAGAAATGTCAACCTTCTTTTATCGAGTTTAACACTCTATGCTGTCGCCGAGTAATAATATACGTTTCGAAAAATATTAGAGATCGAGTTGACAAAAAAAATCTAGAGATTAGAGATCGAGTTGGAAAAAATTTCTAGAGATAGAGCTGCACACATATTTCGGTTGACGAAAATATTTTTTTGGGAAAAAGAGAGAAAGGACCTGGACGTAAGGGCCGGATACCTGTTTGTTATATTTTTGGACCTGATCGTTATTCTAAAAAAAATAGAAAAGGCTCGTTCGAGATTTGTATTAAGCGGGGGGTTTTCTGTAAAGTAACAAACCAGAGACATAAATGCAATTTGGAAACATTTTTTTACCCTTACAAAAAATCGCAAAGGACCTCTTTGTAATCTATAGGGATCTATCCGTAATTCAAAGAAAAGAGAGGAACTTTTTTGCAAATCGACATGGAGGTGAGTTGGATGTCGGAGAGAGCTCCAATTTGTTTCCACATAATAGAGTTAATATTAATATTGGCACTTGTGGCGCGTACTGAGGAAGAACGATAACACTAGAAGCTGGAGAGAGCAGGTTGGCAAGGGAACATTTTGAGGGCGACAGACGGACAGCCAGGGGGTGTTCGGCATGGAGCCGTCGCACCGTCGCCCATTGCAGTTTTGCTCGTCGCCGCGCTAGCGACCTGAGAACTCTGTGCATTGTTTACTTCCCGAGTTGCCGGAGTACACCAGATCAGTGTATGGAATTTTTTGTTATTTAATATTTATTTTAAATCTTGTTTTCAAATCTATCGATGGAAATAAAAAATTACAAAAATAGGCACCTGTCGCTCTAATATGGGGCGATCGCCCCATATTAGAGTGATAGGACATGAATGTAAAAAATACACTTGTGAAAATGGACATATGAAGGAGTGAATTTATCAACATATTTTGCATCCAGGTACCTATCGTCTTAGTATGGGCGACGGGTACCCATTTTTGCAATTTTTTGTTTCCATCGATTAGATTTGAAAAAAGATTTAAAATAAATACTAAATGGAAATAAATTCTCAGTTTATGGCTAGCCTTCGATTAACGAGGGCGGCCAAAAATGTCGGCCATGTACGGGCAACCGCCAACATCTCGATACAGATACCAAAGTTATTCTCATTTTTTTTTTAGAGAGCATGAAAAATCCTCTGATTTACCTTGGCATTAACGAACGAGTCGCCCAGGACCGGGTCGCTTGCTTGGGCCTTGTGGGTCTTTGTCTGCCCTCTGTGGCCAGTTTAATTTCGTTCATAGTACTTGATAGTGCAGAGGCTCGTGGGCCTTCTGCAGCCCACAAGCCCCTTCCCAGTAGCCCTCAGTACCGACCAAAGATGCTCCGGCAGCTGCTCACCGTCGCGTTCCGCACTTGGAGGTCATCCGGTCGACGCAGTGTGGAAGGGGCGGTGCGGTCCGCCTCGAGACCTCTTCCCTACTGCATCCGGCCGGCGAGATGGAGCCTCCTCCCAGCGCGGGCACACCTGCTGGCTTCCACGTCCTGGGCCTTCTGGTTGCTCGCTACAGGGTATTGGATTGTTTTCGTTTAAAAAAGCCAACGTATCCTAGCACAGGTCGAAATCTTTCCAGTAAAGCTCACCCAAAGAGAATTCCATGGATACACAGCACCTTCTTTTTTATGTTGTCTTCGGTCCAAAGATGGAACATTTGATCTATGTTTTTGTTGTCTTATGGTCTATTGAACATTCAGTTCCATGCCTATTGTGTCACTTATGCGAAAAGACCCGTCTATTTAGCGTCTCGTAAAGAAGAGATTAAGGTTAGATAATCTATGTTGTAAAAAAAATAAAAGATTGAAGTTATTCAAAATTTAACCTAATCAATTTGTCAAACAAATTGAAGTGAACATACATATATACATTGAATCTTTCCATGTTTCTAAATCTATCTAGTAATCAAAAAATTAAAAATTTTATAATAATAAACAAATAGGAAGTCACAGATAAAACAAATCAGTCTCTTTTCTTGATCAAAAGCATTAATTACGTAAAGTTGAATTACAACTTAACAAGTATATTCATACATCACAATTTACACAAATAGTTATTACAACAAAAAAGGAAGTACATAAATTTTTGCAAGTGACCTATAACAATCATATGAATTACAATATCCATAATTATTAAATTACATCAACAGCAAAGATTACAAGAATATTTAAATTTTCTAAAATCTAAGTTTCAATTGATATTCAGATTTAATCCCTGGAATTGTTAGTCATGCATGCATATAGAATTAACGGGCAATAAATTAAAAATGGTAAAAGAATTTAAAAGAAAGAGTTGCCGTTAGACCCATATGTGATGGTATCGTGTACTGAGATACCAAATTCGTTTGGAGCCAAATTGGTACCTCGCACAATATTAAGTTTCATCATTCGGCAATTATACCAAACTGTGAATTCATTTAGTAGGCACGCGAATAATAAAAATATCGCGTGACAGAAAAGTAGATTCCCCTCAGTAAAATGGTAAAAATCCCACAGTCAATTGGATATACAAGAACCACTGTACATTAGGATAGCTTACAGCCGACGCCAACCTCAGCCCAAGCAAATATACAACGCAACTCTTAGCTCTTAAGGCATCCCTGCCCTAAGCATACAAGGCAAGACATTCAAGCAAACCTCGCATACAAGCCTCACAAACAAGCCATTCCAGTAACACCACCATACCAAGCAAACCATTCCCAGTAGCTAGTAAGGAGGCCATAAGGAACAAGACCTCAGGAGCACCAGGGCACCAAGACCGAGCCCATCTCAGTGGCGCGCGCAACGGGTGAGAGCGCCAAGGCGTCGTACGCCCGCGCGCGTATGGAGGCCGGAGGGATGGGCCAAATAGGCAGCGGCCGGAGCCAACTCAACAAGGAGACGGCGGGGTTGGCCAGCGGCAAGGAGAGACCGGGAGGCTGGATCGGCAGAGGGAGCACCATGGAGTCAGGAGGAGAAGGATGGGGAGGGGGGATAAGGAATGCCTAGGAAAAATGAGAGGGGTAAAAAATGTAACATCCTCAAATTACGAGAAATGGGATTAAGAATTTAAGATATGATTGTTGCTCTTAATATGAATTGTGTTGCTTTGTGATTTTCATTGGATTTATATTCTCCGGAAACTCTCTTTTGTTTGATCTAGAAGAAAGGTTTAGACCTTAAAAATTAAAACTTGTGTATATAAGTTTGTGAAATATATGATTGGATCCCTAATCAATGCTATATCATCCCTGAAAAAATTAAGAAGTTTTTGAATTGATTTAATAGTTTTAGAAAATCAAAAACAGCATATCGATATTTGAACCTAGAACAATGTTAGAATTCTATAAAAATAACTATGCATTATCTTGATTTGAGATTTTTATGGTAGTTCAAATATGTCTTCAAGATCCTCCACAACAATTTACAAAAAAAATTATTGTTTTTTAGTGTCTCAATTAAATCATAAAGTAGTTGTTGTCCAGAAAATAAGAATAACAGGAATTCTTTTTCTCATTGTGTCACTACCAAGTGGGCCGACCCCAGGCCTAACCCCACATGGCAACACCACTACCCCTGCCCTCACTATCTGTCATTTGGCCCCTATGGCCCACTGGTCAACCCCCCATCCCCTCTTTCCTCTCTTCCCCTTTCTTCCTTCCCCTTCGCGCGCGAGCGCTCTGCCGAGTCCCTGCCGCGGCGACCTTTTCCCCGCGATTTCCTCACCACAGTAGAAAACCCTCTGCACCGCGTGCTCGCTTGCTCGGGCAACCAATGCCACATTGCTTAGTTCTTTTGCCGCGGCAACCATCTTCTTCTCAATTTCTCAGTCGCGACAGCACCCAGTTGTAATATCGCATGATGTTATCCAAGTCCTGGAATTTCTAGACCAGGTAATTGGTGATCCTATTGGTGGTGTTGTTAGATTAAAGGAATTGGGTGGGAAGGTCCCAAGAAGTTTTTCTCCTCCACCTAACCTTCCCACCTGCTCCCTCCTTTTCTTCACCCACCGAGCCCTCTGCTGGGGCCAACCGACCCGGTCGCCATTGTTCCCAGATCCACTCGATGCTTCCCCAGCCCAGAGTAGGCAACGACTTCCCCCTGCGCCCGGCCAACCTCCCCCTACCCAGCCTCCCTCCTGGCCGAGCGCCAGCTCCCTCCATGGCAGGGCGTTGCCCCAACCATTCCCTGGCCGAGCGCGCCCCCCTGCTCTTCCCCCGATCTGGCTCCCCCTTCCACTCCTCCCTGCCGCCCCCCAGCAGGCCGACGTCACCCTCCCCTTGGTCTCCCTAGGCCGCAAGACGCCCCTGCTCCTCCTCTCGCCACGGCCGACGCCACCTTGGCCCTTCCTCGCTGGCCGTCGCCGCCAAATAAGCTTCCCTCTTACCGGGCGGCGTCCCTCCCTAGGCCGACGACTTCCCCTGCTGCTTCTCCTCCACTGACGGCACCTCATCCTTCCTCTTCCCTCTTAAATTTCATAAAACTCGGTTGCGTGCCCTATATGTATGGTTGGACCTAACCCTAACCCTTGCCGATCCAACACGCACGCACTCACACTTGTTTTTCATGAATGGTTTTATTGTGACTTTATTTGACTTCTTTTCGTTTTATGTATATTTGTTGCCTTGTTGCCTTTATTGAATATGGTTATTTGTTCTTCTTCTTGATAAATGGCGTGTAGACCCCGACGTTTCAGACACCGTCACCGACGACTTCGACTCCACCTAGAAAGTCATTGAGCAAGGCAAACACCCTCCTTTGATCATGTTGATCCTACTACTTCAATTAGTTTATATCATTTTATCAAAATTATTATGCATGCACTATGTTTAGTACACTTTGCTATATTATGGGATTCGGTAGAAATATACCTAGTTCAAGGATTTCCTTAATCAATGTTGACATGAGAACCTTCCAAACCCTATATTATGAATAGACATACAATAATGTCAAATAGGTATACACGATTATTAATTGCACATGCTTAGTATGCTCTAGAAATAAGATCACGAACAAACGGTTATATTGTTCGTGATAAATGCTAAAACTTGGATATGTTTGGGAAGAAACATGTGTGTCATGTAGTTTAAAAAGATTGGATATGATAGTAAAGGATACAGATATTTTGGTAGAAATGAAAATAAAACTATAATTTGACACGGGCGAATTATGGCAATAGCCGGGTGTGCAAGCGTTAACTTGCACGTAGTGTGGGGGGAGTCTTCGCTCGGGTTGAATTAAGGACCGAACTTAGTGTTGTATAATCCAAAAATTATCGTACAACCACAAGTGCTATTATGGAGTAGCCTTAACCTATTTAGTTATTTAAAACCGGCTATGCACATTGGAAGGCTGAAGTAGCACAAGCAGTAAATCCTGTCGAGTTTGCTTGTAAGGGGCTGCCACATGTGTCTTGTGGGTAAATGCATACCGATGCAACGGTGTACGCCTGGCTATGGGGAGAAACAGTTGTTGTTTCATTGAGCTTAAAAAGGTTATTACATTTTATGTATTTGGTTGTTTCTACTATAGCGATATTTTACTCACGATCATGGAGGATTGTGAGTTGCTACTTTTATTCATACTTGTTATTTACATATCTGTCAATTGCTTTACAAATCACGCTTGCAATCTACTATTCAGTATTTACAATTCAATTTTCGCTTTATGCAAATGAACTTAGCCGCCTTCCTCATGACATAGCCTGCACTTATTATATATTTGTGATCACTACAAGTCTTGCGAGTACATACATGTACTCACCTTGCTATTGTTGATATTCGTAGAACGAAGAGACAGAAATTCCCCACTTTGACGCAGATTACGGCGACTTTGCTAACGAATCTTACTAAGGTTTACCCTTGTCTGTTGCATGTAGTATTTTGGGTAGAAGGCATACTGTCGAGCAATGTATCTTCCGCTACAAACTTTTAAATTCGGCCAATAGGCCATGTTGTAAGACTAAATTTTTATTAATGTATTATGAACTTGTATGGATGTGATGACAATGGTGTACATGTGCGTACTAACCACTGATCATGGTACTAGTACTATATGCACATAGGAACCCCTCAGTATTCCACGCCACAAAGGAAGGGTTCCGACAAAAGGAGATGGAAAAGAGAAAGGGATAAATAAATAAAAGGGAAGGTTAAATTCGGTATCACATAAAAATGTATAAGCAGTCATGGAAAATGATGATGATGATGATGATGATAACTTAATTCCAACGCTAGTAATCGAGTAAAAATAGTTGCAATTAAATGAATTAAAAGAATAGAAAAGAGATAAATAAGAAAAATATATTTTCAATTAAATTAATAGATTTATGAATCAAATTGTTCATGCAAATGATCCAAGTTAAATTTAATCAACTAAAATATGTTAAATCAATAAATTTAGTCGATCGACTTTTCAATTAAAGCGCGGCGGAAGAAAATGATATAAAGTCTTAAAAAGCGCAACGTACATTTTATAAATATTAAGATATTAAGAAAAAGATGTTGGACACCTTAACATATGTAAAATTTATTGGCCACTAAGATATGGTATTTATGTAATTTCAAGGATTAATTTTAATCGGACCGCTGATCCTCAATCGGGTGAAGACATGTATTTTGACCAAAACCCAGGCAAGTTTCCTTTGGTCATATTTATGAAATTGTTTTTAAATATTTTCAGAAATCATCAATGCATGGGGGAAAAAAGTATGTTTTGAAAGGAAAACCCTAAATCGGATGTGGTTGGAGAGTTGGATAATTGTGAACTGCTGCGATAATATTTGGTTATTGATATGTGAGTTGATGATAAACTGCTGCGGTAGTATTTGGTATTTAATAAATTGAATTGATGATGAACTGCTAAGGTAGTATTTATGGAGTTGGTGTGGTATGTTGATATATATGGGGTGGGTAGAGGGTGCCGATTAGAAGGATTTTCATTTCGGTAGGGCCCTCTACATAGGTTATGATATAAGAGCGAATATCTACACTCGGACAATGAGTCGTATAATTCGTATCAGCCATAGTGTGTGGGAATGACTAGAAAAGGTTGTCTTATGATGGTGTTATGATCTCTACATGGGATAAGAGTAGATAACTAAGAGAGGTGTGAAATTGGGTTACGCCGGTTCAGCCCAGTAAGGGACACAAAAATCTGCTGCCATTGATTATTTGGGGCTCTGTATGTAAAACCCTGGGTGGAGTATCAATGCTACTGCAGTAGCATGGTACAACATTTAGCGGCGAGTCAGGCTAGACAGCCTGGGCTAGGTGTCCCTAGCTCGAGTTAACAGAGTTGGAGATCTAATACTGAAGCAGTGAAAAATATTATGGGTTCCCAGCTGTAGTTGGGTTCACTATGGGTAAAGTAGTACAAACCTGCGCATGGTTAAATCATGAATTCATGCATGTCTCCTGGATTGGAGGCTACAGAAGCTAAGTCTACCTCATATACATGTACTAGTAGTATCTTTGGATAACGAAAATGAACAACGTATCTTTCTTAATAAAACTCTATTTTCTTAAAATAGTTTTTGAAGGAAAGGATTACACCAGATAGTATGAAAAGTTCTTCAGATGGATGTGGAAATAGGAAAAATTCATTTAATGCATTTGCTAATAATGCTTGCTAAGTATTTCTGTACTCACTCTTGCTAAATCCCCCTTTGCTAAGAAAATGAGCCAGTGACCGAGCATGTGAGAAGAGGTATTACCAAGAGGGCTAGACTGTACTCTTGCTTTGGTCTGCTTTTGGGTAATTAGTATTTATGTAATATATTTTTGTTGTACTTGGATCGCAAGTATAATTAATGTACTAACATGTAGCCTGCGTGGCAATGGAAGGTAATACATTTTCTATTTCAGTCTATAATTATTGTTTATATTGTAATACTCTGAATGCAGTGTAGCAAGTATAATTAATGTACTGAACATGTAACCTGCGTGGCAATGAAGGTAATACATTTTCCATTTCAGTCTCTAATTATTGTTTCTGTTGCAACACTCTGAACACGATGTATTAATTGGTAAAATATCAAGTGTGCTCAATATTTTTATCAGTTAGTATGCGAGATTTGTGTAATTATCTCGGAGTAATGGCGGTGGTTATTGTCGTTGTCCTGAGTTAATTATGTGGGTCGCAACATTTAGTGTGCTTCACTCTAAATATTACCTATCAATTTTCTTTTGTATTTTGTAAGGTAAATTGAATCTACAACACTCCAATATATTTTTCAAAGCTGCAAGCGATGTAGATACATCACCGTATGAATGATTTTAGGAAAATATGTCATATCGACATACTCATCACTCTACTGTTATCGTGTATGGTGTATCGATACTACACTGGAGCACATTAACATCACGTTCTTACCTTGTTCTCTGCGAAGTCAGAATCTGACCTTTCATAATTTCTGTGATTTATGTATGGTACGATAATAGGATTTTACCAAGGGAGCAGAGTCTTCGATCAAAGACGAATGAAATTCCATTCCCTCCTTGGCTCCTTGTCCTTTTCAAATAGAGAACAACATTCGTTTTTCACTAAACGGAGAGGATAGCACCGTGAGAAGTAGGCGTATCGCCGCCAAGCTTGACCATCTCGAGAGCCATATAACTCCCTCAAAAGAGAAACGCAATTACAATTCTTACTCCATAACTCATAAGAACCGATGAAAAATGGGTCTAAAAGAAGAACCGATGAAAATGTGAATCGCTCAAAGATCCCATGTCTTGTATTACAGGGCTTAAGGTATTCAGCCCTGATATATAGTACACTTCCAGGATTTCTATATATTCTCAACCATACTTATCAGGATTATTTGTAGAGCTGTGCCACGATCGAACTTAAGCTTCACGGCAGCCATCCAAAATGTATGGGTTGCCACTTGAACGAGGGTTGCAGTAACAAAAGTAACCTCCAAACGGCACATTCTGGCATAAGCTACTAGCGGTGCATGCATAGGTTGCCTTGTTTTCAGATGCAGTTTCACAACTTGGCTGGTCCGTGACGAGAATCTCAAGGCTGGTATGAATTCTACTCCGGTTTATCCAGCTCGAGTAAAGATCGCTCATGTGAAAATCGTATTGGTCTGATAAGAAGGCCTTCACCGTTGAGGGCACCGCATCTGATCGTGCCGCGATGCCACCTCTGCGGGCCAGGGTGAACTGGAAGCCCCGCATGTAATCTGGCAAGCCAATGCTGCAGCAGCCCGACCCATTGCAGTGCCCCGCAGCAGCTTGTTCCTTCCCCATGGTCGCTCTGTCGCCTTTGCACGTACTCGCGCAAGAACCGATGGTCCGGCTCGTATCGATATCGAACAGGGTTGCCTCGACATCGCAGCCAACAACGTAGAATTGGTTGTCGGAATCGATGGTGAAACCCTTAGCAGGGGACTCCCAGGACCGCTTGTAGGTGTGATCCGTACCTGCTGCCATGGTGATGTTGAAGCCAATCGAGGCATAGGCAAAGTAGTGGTCCGTCCCATCGGTGCCGAGGATCTGGATGGTGCTATTGCCCCAGAAGAGTCTTGGAGGCTGAGTGGTGGTGTCGCAGGTGAGCTCGAAGCCTCGCCGGAAGCAGCCAGGCGCTGTCCCGAAGGGATAGAAGAATTTGGCGTCACCGCAGCTTGAGGGGCAGTGAGCCAGGGAATCGTTGGAAGGGATGTGCATGATCCCTCCGCCACCACCACCACCACCACCGGCGGCGGCGGCAGTTACTCTGGATGCTTGGGGCATGGCTGCTAAGCACATGAGCAGAAGCAACATGCTGATTAGTACAGCGGTGGCAGAGCGCATCGTTGTGTTTCCAAGCACTACGCTGCTTCTGTGGGGGATGTGGCGTTGGCGTTGGAGCTCGGCGTACGCTACACTTCTACCGCCTACCCTACATATATCCGCGGCAGCATGCATGGCTTCGGCAAGGGAGTACTCCAATATTGACCAATCCACCGGGCAACCCCGTAGGGCTTCGGTGAAGGAGTACTCCAATATTGACCAATCCACCGGGCAACCCCATCCCTTGCTACGGTCGTTGCATGCTGGGTTCATCACGATCGCTAGCGGAAAATATGCGGCCGTGCGGTGCAGCCGCTTGCGAGTTGAGTGTTTGACTGTGATTCGTCGACACACAGACAGAAATATACTACAGGCAGAAAAGCTGGCTGGCTGGCTATTTATCGGGCAATGTGCTGTGAGGTCGCCGTTCAACGATTTTGTCCGAGCAATTGTTCTTCAATAAACGATGGGAAATTTGACACGCAAATCTTGCGCGTGTTATTGAAATAACGTTGTGCTGGAAATGGATAAGGAATCACAGTTGCGGTATAGTTTCTCATGTTGGTCAGCGAGAACTAAAAATGTCTGTGCAATTTGCTATCTTATTCTTCCACTTGATCCATGTAATCTTTTAAATCGATGTCAATCATGAGAAGTGGAGGAACCCGCAGTCCGGGCCACTGATTCATGGATACTCAGTCATCGACTCATCGTGTCTAGAGGTAGTGTCCTGCCCTTAAATCGTACCACGATGGTTCGTTGTGTCCGCTGTGCCGTGCGGTTCGGCGAGTCTAAACATAGCCTTTTGTCATTCGTACCAACTTTGTACTATGCTAGTCCAGAACCAGCTCATTTGTACTATTGCGATGAGAGGAAATAAGCAAGGGATACAGAGTTAAAGCAGTGGACACAAATATTAGGATAAAAGGAATTAAATTTTATTTATTCATTAGGTACAGATACAAAATTACTGTCTCGTTAAAAGCCATATGTCCCAAAATAGTTTCCTTGTAAGAGAAAAAGCATAGTAACAATATGCATGCATACTAGCTACTCTCGATCATTCACGCGTTCTAGACCAGCGTATATCTCATGTGGTAGCGTCGATGGCCATGTGAGGGAAGCAGGAAGACGAATGTGCACGACGTCGCACTCACACTTAGCGAGCGGCGCAGTGGAGTGTCAGCTTCATGAGCGCACTCGGTGTCGGTGGGTATGTACTCTAATATGCATTCTATACCTTTGGGCATCTTCATTGTCTCTCCTTTCTCTGCATGCAAGGACTGTAACGGCGCCAAGTGCAGGGGCGAGCCACAGCATGCCACAGTATCACGGCAGGGCATCCTACCTCGTGCCGTGCCTACTTCGGGCCTATCGATATGTTTATGCCGTGTCGTGTTGTGTCGCCCATCGTGCCCAACTGCGAGGCCCAGCACGGCCCTGTCATTCGTGCCGTGCCAGCCTGCCCCGCACGCATGCATGCCATGCCATACCCGTCGTGCCATGAGCCGACCCAAAAAAAGCTCGGCCTAGTGCCTAAGTCTAATTGTGCCCCATAATTAGTAGGTAAAATGCATGTTAGAGAATGATTACATAGTGGAGTCCAAATCTTTTGTTGTAGTCTTTGCCCGGATGATTTTTTTTTCAAAATCTAGCTATCTCTTGATTTATTTATTTATTTATTTTGCAAAAATAGCTTTTCCCCTAACGCGGAAGACCCGGCAAGGTAACACATGCCACCTGCCATGGTTTGGTGGCGCAGAAGTACCTCAGTGCGGAAAGTCACAGCCTCCACTAAGGCTCCGTGCTCAGGGGCCATGGAGAGCAAGTTTCCGCGCACAGAGGCCGCGGTGTGCAACGGGCGCTTGCTCATGCGGCGCCGTGTGCCCACACAAGCTTGGCGCAGAGCCCGTCCCCACGTGCATACGTGTCGACTGTCGTGTCTTTCACGATTAGAAAGATAATCATTTTTACTTAAAAATTTAGGAGAGATCTAGATTTGGGAAAGAAAAGAAAATCATCCGGAGCTACGGTCTATGGAGTCCACTTTTAAAAAAAAGAGAGTGTATAGGTATCATCCGGATGTTTTTATCCTAAAAAGCATCCAAATTTTGGATCGTACGATTAAAACACACATGCGTAGGATCATCCCACCTCGAATTCAGGGGGACATGCATTGATCTGAAAGCAAATCTAATGGTCAGGAATTTAGATGATGGTTGCTAAAGAAAATATCCGAATGAAACTTATCAAAACCAAAAAAAAATGGAAAACAGAGTGGAGTCCACGCGGAGCGGGACTTCCCATGACACAGAATTACCTTGCTACAAAAGGGTCGCCTGGGCTGCTGCCTCTTATCTCCTTTCCGGCCATCTAGAACTTCCACGATGCAGCCAACGAGACCATCCTACCACCGACAACTCGCGGTCCCAACCAACGAATGGAAGAACGTTCCAGTTGCCCTACGCGACCTCCGCTGCCGCTGGCACTGGGCGCTGGCCGTCACCGCCGCTCATTTCCCTCATCATCCGTCACACCTGTGGAGAGCATGGGGAGCAGAGGAGGCCGGCCCATTGCGAGCTCATCCAATGGATGACGCCGCCCGCAGAGGCCGGCGGACACGTACCCCACGGTCCCCACCCACACGGCCGTACCTGCTCGGGCTCCGGCCGAGATATTCGAGGGGGCCGTGGGGGCATGACGCCAGCCGCCGCGCTTGACAAGTTCGGTCCTCTGGGATTCAGTTGGAATTAGAATAACTTTAACAGTGTACATTTCACACACAAAATTATGTAATCTTATACAACAGTTTCATAACGTCATGAATTTAACACATAAGTTCAAAATTTAAAAAAAATACGATACAAATAGTTCAAATAAGATCTTACGGAACTCTTACAAGATCTCTTACATATGAATAGCTTAAATAATCCAAATTTACCAATTAAAAAACATATCGCTTTATGTTCTCTGGTTTTTAGGGTGCCTGTGCCCGACACCTGAGTAGTTCCGCACATGGTTGGAACCTCTAGAGCGTCTTGCCATTAGTCTGCAATTCATGAAGTACTGCAAACAGATTTTGACACTTGAGACATCACCGCCCATTTCCATGTCCAAAAATTTGACCATCCATATATTTAAATCTCTCTATAAATTGTTTTATATCAATCCTGTATTACAAGATTTATCGCTAAGAAGTATTTTCATAGCATTACAGCTTTATTAATTTATGATAATCTAAAAAAATGAAAGAGTATACGACAACGAACGGGCCGTATTCTCCCTGGAGGTCACTTTGCGCGTCCAAACTCCAGGAATCCTTGAGATGTAGCGATCGCACGCAGTGACTGTAATTTATTTCCTCGTATGCTTGCTGGATGTACATAGCTACGTAGATGGACGCCCCAACGCGACTCTCCAAATGTAATTGTAGGCGAGCTCGTCACCACCCTCCCCCCTTGACGAGATGGAACCCATACATATACTACTAGGAAATTGGGCGTGGCGTTGCCGCGCCAGCAAAAACGGGTTGTTTATGCAAAAGAAAAAAAAAAGAACAAAAGAAACGGATATTCGTAGGACCTTTATGCAAGAAGAGGAAAAACAGGTAGAATCGGAACCAGATCTTGTTGCAAAAAAAAATCAGAGGGCCTTTACGCAAAAAGGACCTTTCCACAAAAACAAAAAATCTTTACACAATAAGGGATTTTCAGAGGGCCACAATGTGGAGAAAGGATCTTTTCATCAAAAAAAGGCCCCGCATGCATTTCCTGAACTTGCAAGGGGCTTTTTGCCAAAAAAAATTGTACCCCTCCACGGCCTGCGTGCCTCGTACACGTGTCAAGCATGGAAAATACATGCACGAGCAGAGCGAGTTCTCGAAACCGTGTCACGGGGACGCGAGGGAGCGGGCTAACACTGCACAATGCTGACCACTTTGTGGCGATGAGATGAGAGGAGAGTCTCCTTTTAAGTCTAGTGTCCGGAGAGTCAAAGCAATGTGCCATTTGAGAACCCTTATTGGCCTTTATTTTGACAAATGAAGAGAGCCTACAGCCATCACATCCTTGCCTTGCTAGGAATCATTTAGCAAATAATTTCTTTTTTGTCGAAAAAAGCTGCTAGCTTGGTTATTTGCTCTTTTAAACAAAATAGAGCTAAGCCTTTGGAGGAGTCGAGGTACTTGAATGCTTCTTGCAAGATAGTTATGTTGCAACATTAGGATATTAAATGATTAGTGCTAAACTGCAAATTACAATAATTTTGGGTAGCAAATCATGGATGTGATTATTAAGGTAGGCTTGTTTACCCTATGGATTCAGAGCCACCGAGGAAAAAGAGTTGAACCAATAGAACTTAATCAAGTGAAGTAGGCGAGAAGGAAAATGGAACAAATAATAAGTCTTTGTAACTATATTTACATGTATTCTGTATATGGTTGCCCAATATTCAGGGATGATGTATAATCCACTAAAACAAAGTGAGTTTCTGCAAAGACAAGATGTGAGCTAAACTAAGAGAATTTAAAAGCCTTATATTGAATTCAACAAACAAGCGCACAATCAAACCTAAATTTCAATTTTTCTGAAGGGCATAAAAAACAGGCCAACTCAATTTACATAACAGAGATTAAAAAACTGTAGGACAAACGAAAGGAGATCTCACCTAAGACACTGATGATATATACTTTCTCTTGTAGTAGTTCTTTTATATCATTCCCAAAGTGACCAATTTCAGTCATAACTTTCTTCCCAAACTGGAGCTGCAGGATTAAAACGAGAAATGTTGAAAAGAATTCTAGAAAATGACAAAGGTTATCTATTTGCTACGGAAGGAATCCAACAGTTCAATACATCAATTAACTCTGACATTTAATTTTTGTCCACATCAACAACAGAGAAAAAGCATTGTATAAAGTATAGAAATACATTACATAAAGGTAATACATATCTGAAATAAGATGATGATCTAACAAGCAAAGAAAACAAGATTTCAGGAAGGAGGTGCTTACAACGAAAACTTCACAGGACCCTTTCCACTAGATCATCAATTACGACAAGCTGCTCACGGCCTACTATTATGTTGCATATATGGAAAGAAATAAATGAGTAATTAACACAAGCCGAAGCCAAGAGGAGGCAACTTCAACTCAAAGACGATCTTGTATCTAAATATTTCAAGGATGAGAAAACAAGCTCTAAGCGAATTAACGAAGAGCATGGATGTCCCCATAACTCTTCTTCATGAACTTCCTACAAGCAGTAGACACAAATCCATTCAACACGACCGCATAAGGTGAGGAAGGATCGGGTAGAGAACGAGAGATGCGCGAGGCACGCAGCACCGACGCAGCGGCGGTGGCCAGGTGAAGCGGTAGTGTCGGCGAGAACGCAGGCGTCGCGGATTTTGGAAGGAACGAGAGGCAGAGATAAGGGGAGGAACGCTATACTGCGTGCGTTGCGTGCCGATGGAGCACATGGGTTGTAGCCTTGTAGGAGGGGCACGGAGATCTCCAGAGACCGGAGGGAGAGCGGCAGCGGCTCCAGGAGATCTGCGGGCGGCTGCGCGTAGTCGGAGCGATATCGCCCGGCCGATGTCGCCGGCGAAGGCGGATAGCGGGCAGCGTGAGAGACTCGGAAGAAGCGGCGCGGGGGCTTCGGAAGGGCGGTGGCGGTGCGTAGTGGCGCGAGGAGCGTGATGTCGCCGAAGGCGGGGGCGGACGGCGCGTAGCGCGGAGTACTCCGCAAAGGGCGGCGCGGGGAGCGTCGTGAGAGCAAAGGAGACGCCGATGGAGCGCGATGGCTCACGGCCGGAGTTAGGGAGCTCGAGGAGGGGAAAGATGGGGAAGAGAACGGAATGAGCTAGAAGGAAGCGAGGTGGAAACGGAGGATTGGATGGGTCCAAGCGAGAGAGCGCACGCGTCGACGCGAGACGACGGGGAGCCGAAGGAAAAACGGAGACCTGCCGAGGCCCTTTTCGAACGGAGCGACAGGTGGGCACAACCAGAGAGCAGGGAACCTTCGGAATGTAATAAAAGGATAATAATGAAACAACCTCAAAATTCAAAATGAATTTGTTGGCTTTCATTTGAATTTGCGTTTGAATTTGGATTTGGAAAATTGGAATCAAGTTTGAAGTTCAAACCTTGTTGGGCCGTTTTTCTCTCCTTCGTGGGCCTCGGCTGCTCCACTTCGGCCGTTGGCTGCTCCGTTCGGCCTCGCTGGCTGTCGCCCGGCGACCCGCCGCCGTCGCGGCCGCCGTCGCCTCGCGCCCGACGCTTGCGCCAGCGCGCCACGGCTTCCGTCTTGTGGCTGCCGCCGCTGCGACCGCTTTGCCGCCTACCAGCGCCCGCTGCCAGCGTGGTCGCCAAGCCCCCGTCGCTCCGCCGCCTCGCGCGCCTTGCGCCGCGCGCCGCCGTCGAGCCGGCCGCTGCGCCTCGCCTCGCCTATAAAAGCAGCCTTCGCTCTTCCAACTCGCCCGCCCCTCGCTCCCGGTGAGCCCTCCTCCCTTGCCCTCGTCCCGCTCGCCTCCGTGGCCGCCCGCTCGATCCGCCGCCGGCCCGCCCCCTGTGCCCTCCCCTGTTCCCTGCCCTAACCCTCACAGCGCCCGGCCGACGGTGGCCCGCCCGTCGACCTCTCTCCCTCCCGTGCGGTGGCCCTTCGCCGTGCCGTCTTTGGGCGGCGGCCGGCTAACCCCAGCGCCAGACGCCGCCGTGGGCCACGGCCCGTTAGGCCGTTGGTTTCGACGAGCGATAACCGAATTCGGTTTTAATTTAATTAAATTCAAATTGCTTTTAAACTCCAAAAATAGCCGGAAAATCCAGAAAAAATCCCGAAAGATCCGAGCTCCACCAAATACATTTCCCGAACCGTCTCGACCCACTGAGTCCAGAAATGCTATCCGTTCCCAGATCCGAACCCCAGAAATTCCCCAAATCCCAGTTTCGCCCTCCGTTCTCTTCCGACTCGGTTCCGGTTTTCCGTTTCTGTTTCCGTTTTCGATTTTCGGTTATTGTTTTGTCGTTTATTTTGTTGGTTGTCTTTTCGCGTTAGATTCGACCGTTGAGACGCCAGTGGAGCCGAGCTGATCCTCGAGTCGGGCGATTCGGAGCAGACGTTGGACCAGACGGGAGCGCAGTACGACTACTTCCCCGACGACTCGTCCGATCCAGCTGCCGCGCAAGGCAAGCCGTACACCCTTTGATCATGTTGATCCCATCATGCCATGCTATAGTAGTAATTATTTTATATCGCATTATTTTACTGTATTTGAATTAATGAAATCCAGTATTTTAGAATGACATGATAATTAGGTAATACCGAATTGCTCATGGAACCTCCTTGAAATAATTGAACCCTGTTAAATCCTTTGGAACCCTAGTTATTTGCTTATTGCCATGAATAGGCTAGACAATACTGTTAGGTTAGTTAAAAACCTGGATTTAAAGAAAATGCCGCGAATCTCCGATTCGGATTGTTTATAAAAGTGTCGCGATTGGGACGATGTCGGATTAATCCGGAGTGGATGAGATTCGATCCCTACCGGTGATTAATGCCTTGGTTGGTCTGGTGGCCGGTACTGCGAGTACCGGAATGGGTTTGTGGATGAAGGCTTGGTCTTTGGCAAAAGTGTTAGGTTAATAATCCCCTTGAGCAAAGTAAATAACTTAGTTCAGCTCAACCACAGTCGGATTGGTCGGTGACCGTATCAGACATGGCTCGATAAGTTAGTCATTCTGAGATAATAATCGGATCGTCTTGGTGGCTACCATTCTCTGGAGAGAATGGGGACCTAGCCTTCCTACAGTGGAAATGGACCTGAGGGGTGGAACGGGAATGGTCCAGAGTGACATTCTTGGTTCTCACAGCAGTGACGCTAATGGGGACCCCGAGTCCAAGGTAAGCGGTACTATCCAGAAACAACTAAAGGACAGGAATGATTAAACGAAATGCTATGATAGTCTAAACTGGGCCACATGCATTTAAGTTGCATGGAACTCGCGATTGGCATAAAGGTTATAGACATCTTGTGGGTAAAGCTGAGCCGCTCTGCAGAGTTAATCTTAATTGTAATCGATTACGCCGTACTTCCGGTAAATGAAGTTAAGTTGGAATCGGGTTGATACCCGTAACTCAAGCTCAAATTCTGCTTTGGAATTTGGATAATTGTGGTTAAGTGTTGTTGAACCTGTGAACTCCAAATTACTTATTTATTAATTTGTGCTTCAAATGTAAAATGAATTGTGAAATAAAGCGGCATCCAGATACTAAACCCTATTGCCATCCCTTGATTTCCCTACATATAGTATTCGGTGGTTAAGACGACTTGTTGAGTACTCTGTACTCACCCTTGCAAACCCCGCCTTTCGAGTTCGAAGATCTTTGGAGCCTACCAGGAGGTCGTAGATGGCGATTTAGTGCAGTTCTAGGTCTTTGTCTTCGCTCAGGCCCTGCCTGTGGTTTCCTTCTTTTGGTAGTGTAAGTCTAGAAGCTTGGATGCTTCTCTTGTAAAACCGGTCGTTAGACCAACTATATTGAATAAAAAGTATTGAATTGGCTTTTGGCCAGGTAATTTCTTTCTTGTTTCTACTGATTAGTCTTCCAGGTAGCTGTTGTGAGTTTATATTCTTGCTAAAAGGCGGTCCGTCACAAATACGTCATACATTTATGACGGGGGTTTGGCGTTGTTCGGTGGATGCGCATCACCCACGCATCTTTCGCCAGCTGCCGCGCACTGGGCAAAACCATTGCCTGCCTGTGGTAGGCACCCGTCGCCAGCTGCATATTTGCTCGTCGTTGCGCGAGACGATGCCCCGGCCCAGTGCTTTAACTGACTACGTGGTATAATTCTTGCACTAGAATTGGCAAACATGTATGTATCGCAGGGGTAATAAAATTAAAGTGGATACACTCGTACATAATACGTTTTAAAAAACAATAAATCAAAAAGGATATTTTATAGTGTATTATACTAGCTAGCAGTATATGATGAGTAGTAGAAATTAGATACAACCGTTGATTTGTTGAGGGTATTCGTACAATAAAACAAAGGGGTAAGTAATCATCATCTACCCTTCATTTATGTTTTAATATTTGTGTAACTTTAAAAAAGAAGAGCGTAGAAGCACCTCTCACAAACAAAAAGAAATTTTATGGTGTATTATATTAGTAGTATATGATGAATAGTAGAAATTAGATATAACTGTTGATTTGTTGAGGGTATTCGTACTTCTCTGCATCCTAAGGAAGTTGCCGTGAGGGCTGCGCTCGCCACTAGCTAGTGGCGTAGCCAATATGGGGGCTTAGTTGGGCTTGGGCCCATCCTCTGGCCTTCGTACCCTCTTTATAACACCGACGCTTATTTTTTTTTGGACAGCAACGGCGAATATACACGCACTCAGACGTGTCTGAAGAAAGAAGAAACTTTGCTGGGGTGGTGAGTTACTTTTTGAGCCATATGGCTTGGTGGGCCGTTGCTTATTGAAAATCTAATTTGACAATGGGTAACTTCACTTGTTATCTGCAAAATTGGACTTTTAGATGCACGAAGAGACTATAGAGAGAGGGGGTGGCTCAACATATCTCCTTTACGAGAACATGGCAGCCCACTAACTCGAGAACACTTGATGCAAATCTTCAGGAGTCGGCGATTGCAATGGTACAACGAGGACGTCGAGTGGATGCTAGGAAGCCAACAATGGCGCGGGCGTGCGGCAACAGACAACTCACCGTGACAATAGCGAGCGAGTAGGAATGCTGCGCAGTGTGAGTTGACGAGTGTCTAACCGGTTGAATGGGCTGGCCACGATAACAAATAAGCAATATGAGCCCCTTCTAATATATAGTTTTTTATCAATTGTAATTGTGTCAATGGATTGAATAGAGATAATAGACGATTTATTCGATTTATTGATGAACCTATTTATAGATTTTTAAAAGTTTGACAAGTGAATACTATATAAGTATTTTTAAAATAATAAAATACCAGCAGTAACATTTGAATCAATAAAAATACAATATAAACTATTTAATATATATATTTTAATTAGATCTGTTATCAGTTCCGGCACTCGACAGGCCGGGGAGCGTGAGTTCGGAGGAGGAATCTATTTTTATTTAATATTTATTTTAAATCATTTTTTCAAATCTAATCGATGGAAACACAAAATTGCAAAAATAGGCACCCGTCGCCCCAATATGGGCGATCGCTATATTAGGCGATAGGTACCTGGATGTAAAAAAAGCACTTGTAAAAATGAACACATGAAGGAGTAGATTTACCAACATATTTTGCATCCAGGTACCTATCGCCCCAATATGGGGCGACGGGTGCCTATTTTTGCAATTTTGTGTTTCCATCGATTAGATTTGAAAAAAAAATTTAAAATAAATATTAAATAACAAAAAATTCTTCGGAGGAGGGGAAGCTTTACGCGCTATGGCGAGGTGGAGATGCCGCGCGAGCGCGTTCGCCGGTGGCCGCGTGGGAGCGATCGGTGGTGGTTGCATACTGGTACTGGAGTTTGAGTGGCGATTTGTTTTGGGCCTTATAATTTGGGAATAGCAAAGGTGATACACGGCCTGTATAGGCCCAACAGCCGTTTCCACGAGAAGAGAGACTCTACGCGTAAAACCTAGCGGAGCAAAACCCAAAACCCTCCGCCGCCTCCTCCGCGAAAATGCCAGCCCTCGCCTCCCTCCTCCGCCGCCGCGCCGACGTGCTCCTCCGCGCGCTCTCCACCACCACTACTGCTGCTGATCCCGCCCTCACAGCCTCGGTCGCCAAGACCCGCCTCCGCCGCGAGTACGACCCGGACCGCGCCGTCTCCCTCCTCGAGGCCATCGACACGGCCTCCCTTTCCGCCGCCTCCACCCGCCACGCGCTCTCCCTCGCCGCCCGCCGCCTCTCCCGCTCCCGCCGCTTCGCCGACGTTGACGCGCTCCTCTCCTCCCACCTCGCCGCCTCCCCAACCGAGCCCCACCTCGCCGCCATCCTCTGCTCCTACGCCTCCGCCTCCCTCCCAGATAAGGCCCTCTCGGCCTTCCGCTCTGCTGCGCCATCCCTCCCGTCCCCCATCTCCCCGCTCCCCTTCAACGCTCTTCTCTCCGCCTTCGTCCGATGCCGCCGCCACCGCCGCGTTCCTGTCCTCTTCGCCGAGCTCTCCAAGGAGTTCTCCATCACCCCCGACGCCACCTCCTACGGCATCCTGGTCAAGGCCCACTGCATGACCCGTCATGACGCTGAGGCACACCAAGTGTTAGATCAAATGCGTGAGCAAGGTATCTCGCCGACCACCACCATCTACACCACATTGATCGATTCGATGTATAAGCAGAAGAAGAAAGAGGAGGCAGAGCGCTTTTGGAAGCAGATGTTGGAGAGCGGATGCAAGCCTGACCAGGCGACATATAATGTGAAAGCCCAGTACTACGTACTCAATGGGAGGCCGGAAGATGTTCTTGAGGTGATGGCTGAGATGGAGGCGGCTGGACTGAAGCCGGACACCATCACCTATAACTTCCTCATGACCAGCTATTGCAAGGATGGGAGGGTGGAGGATGCCAAGCGGCTGTACAGTTCGCTAGGCGAGAAGGGGTGCTCAGCAAATGCTGCCACGTACAAGCATTTGTTGGCAGAGCTGTGTGCCCATGGAGATTTCGATGCTGGGTTGAAGATTTTCAGGGAAAGTTTGAGGAGCCACAAGGTGCCAGATTTTAGGACAATGAAAGGATTTGTTGAGGGATTGGCAAAGGGAGGCAAGGTGGCTGAGGCAAAGGAGGTTGTTGCTGCGGTGAAGAAGAAGTTCCCAGAGAATTTGTTGTCCGGGTGGAAGAATCTCGAGAGAGAACTCGGGTTGAACTCAGATGGCGGAGACGTGACTCCTCAAGCAGAATGTACGTCTGAAGAACCTCTTGCTGAGGCCGAGTCTGCTACTACACAAACACTTGAGCTGGAAGAGTCTGCTGCTGAGGAAACGGTTCTATCAGAAGAATTCACTGATGATGAAGCGGCTGCGCCTGAAGCATCCACTGGTGAGGATGTGCCACGTGGTCCTGCTTAATCGGAGATTATTGTATTCATCAGGTTTAGTTTGGTTAGGTTGTTTACATAAAGCATGTTCTCTACATGGAAGAATTGTTGTATCTGGTTAAACACATTCTCATCATTGCGTTTCTCGTATCAGTGACTCAGTGTTTACTTTCTATTGTTAATAACCTATAAGTTATAGTAGTGGGTTACTATTGATGGCTGAATTATGTAGCAAGGAAGATTTGACAGTGAAACCTGCATCACTGCTTGAGCTTTAGCAATGTTGGTAGTGTGCTACTCTGTGCCTTGTATCTGCGTGCTTTCATTCATGCCAATAAGTAAAAAAAGGTATGGACGACATGCTAGATAAGGAAATCGCATTGCTGGTGATCTTATGGTTCGGGGGGTTGTGTTAGAGTCTGTCGTATAAGCTTCTCGCTGTAAGATTCTGCAATTGGCATGTTTCGCAAGACATGCTGCTGGAAATTCCTTATAACCAACAAACAAGCCTGTAAATTTCGCTGTACATTTTCCTCTGTATAGAGCTCTTGTTTGCAATAGGAATTGCATAATAATAATTACAAGAACATCCAAATAGGAATAACGGCAGAGTTTGACTAATCAGCGAATACTTTCTGAAAGACCAAAAAGACATGGTATAGTTTGTTTCAGCTTCTATATTATGTTGGAGAATCGGGCCGAGCCAGCTATAACTTCTAGTTCCGAACCGAACTGGCGAAAATCAGCAGAAATCAGTGAGAATCAAGTTTCAACCAGATTCTGATTCTATATAGAAATCAGTTTCTGATTCTCAAAGAAGCTGTCCAGTTCGGCAAATAATTTGTTTTTTAAAAAACAGAAGCTAAAACGAATAGGGCATACTAGTGATAAGTCTAGGTTTTTATGGACGGAACATATCCTACTTCAGAACATGACAAGTTCCCCATTCAGATGAGGCTTACATGGAAATTAGAAACAGTTTAACAGCGCAAGCTAAAGTAATCGAATCGCTACAATGTCCACGATCGTCAAGCTGATCGTACTAGGTGCAAGACTAACAGTAGCATTCATGGATCTCGACAAAAACTTCATGCGGATTGGAGGCTGCACCTTGGCAAGAGCGATTGATGCAAGCTCCAGATCCCCTCACCACAGATCAAACCTGAAGCAACCGAGCGCGCCAACACATCTGCCTCGGCCTTGTTCATCCTCTCCCACACAAACAGTATCGCGCTTCCGACGCACATATCAATTGCAAAGTACGATCCAAGGTAGAACGGTATCGCCATCGCCATGGGGACAGGTATGAACCTTGACACCTTCTTTGACACCAAGTCTCTCACAAGGTTGACAAAGACCGCCGCGGCGAACATTATGTAGCAGGGAGTGAGGCAGTGCTTTGGTAGGGAAGAGAACCATTGACGCCGAGGATGGCCATGTTGCCGTAAACGATGGCGTAGGTCGCTAGGTAATCGCTTCTGCTCAGCCCGATGTCGCCGAACGCCTCGTAGAAGAGCCAGTGGACGCATGGCCCGATGACGCAGCCCACCGCCGCGCCTATAACCTGGCTTTGAACATGGACCACGGCGACGCCAGAGTCATGTATCCGGTCTCGAAGTCCTGCATGAGATCGGCGGCGGTGGCGACGATGGTCATCATGACACCGCACGCGGCGAGGCCTGAGATCACCCCACCGTGCGACGCGCCAGCCACGCACCGAAGACGAAGATGCCAACATTCCCGTAGGTCGAAGCAAGGGACCAGTCTGTGAGGCCCATTCCGTAGGCATTGCGGAAGGCCAGCACCGGCGCCATGCCGTAGGCGGCCAGAATGTAGTACCATTTCAGCTGCGGAAAGATCTTGGGGACGACACCGAGGGATACGGGCCATACGGCTGCGACTGCAACATATCCAGTCAATGCAACGCTCACCGGGATCTGATCCTTCGGGAAGAACTCGTTGCGACAGTCATCGTCGAAGGATCTCGCCGAAGTACGGCTGCCATCACCAGACACAGGAAGTGTGCTCGAAGCACTCTTCCCGGCTGCTGCCATGAATTCGTTGATGACCATTCGCAAGGTTACTTTGACGAAGTTGTAGAAGCCATCACCAAGAATCATCGCAATGGATATGAAGACCTTGTACCCTTGCAATCCATGGAAGTCGCCTCCCGTGGAGGTAGCCGCCGCGCCGTCGTGGTGGGCTATGTCACTGCTACAAAAAGACTTATATAAGGCTCTATCACAAACGGTCATTCAAAACCATATGTAGTAAGAAACATCACATACGATTATATAGTGCAACCGTAAGTGTAGAAATCACAAACGGTTTTAAACTACATTCGTCTGTGATGTACTATAATATCCTTGCCGATTTTAGCATACAACCGTCTGTGGTGACGACGTGATATTGGTGTACATCACATACGGTTATAATATAAAACCGTCTGGGATAACTGCAGTCGTCATCACAGACGGTTGTATACTAAAATCATCTGTGATTATTTATATATCACCAACGGGTTACGAATATAACCGTCTGTGATATCTCCTAGTAGTATATAAAATAGAGCATCAAGCCACTTCGTGTATTTTAGGGTTTCGGGATCTATCCTGAGACTGGATGCGGTTGTGAGACAATTTTGTGAAAGAAGATCATTGATTTTGAAGAGTGATAGTAGATTTATTTGATTTTGGTGATCTAATATTAGTAATGCGTTTTAATTGCATTATATTCAACATCTAGCTTGATAAGGAAAGAATTTGATGATTTTTTTAGATTTAGCATGGTCGACATTGATATTAGTAGTAGTCATTATGAAGAACATCATAATTAACATTTTAGCTATAATTAACATAACGGATAACATTATAATTAACATAACTGGTAATATTACATAATTAATAACATAAACATTATATGAGTTACAATATATATATAGTGGTGTGCGCGCACGATCACAGCCACCACTCGCCGCTGCTGCCCGAGGGGCTGCTGTTGCGTCGGAGGAGGAGGATATGCGCCGTGCCCGGCCCTTGCCGATGTGCCATGGGCACGACCCAAATTGCTGTGTCGGGCCGTGCCGCCCGCCGTATCTGTTTTCTCGGCCCAGCATAGCACAGATCGAGCTGGGCCAGGCTGGGCCACCGTGCCTCGGGCCGGCCCACATGGGCACGGCCCATGTGCCCACCTCTTTCTGCCCTTCATTCCAGCAACGACTCCATGCCAACTGTATACAAATGCGGATGCTGGGATTAAAAAGGATCACTCGGATTGAACCAGATGGGGAAACAAAATCGGTCAAGCGCACGACCATTTTCGCCCACATGTTGCCTAAGAGCATTAAAAAACATTTAAGTAAATTTTACAAAACTCTATGGTTGATTTTACAAAAAAATAATTAGAAATCACAAAGTACTTATACAGATGATTTTAAAAAAGCTCTAAATTTCAAATGAAAACCTATAAGTCAATCATACTAACAAGTGGATCAAGCATGTGCAACATGGTGAAGGTAAGCCGATGTTTAGGCCCACCCATCTTATCATGTGTGGGCCTTCTGTCATCTTTCTCTATCGCGTTTCGGTATACAAAAGTTGCAATTTTGGATTGCTACGAAATAATACGGCAAAAATAGGGATTCTCTCACAAACATGAGAAAGGGGATATGCAATGGCATAAATAATTTTTAGCTAAACGGATTCTCAGGCTTTCCATGTATATTTTCTCACTGCCTCACTCCAGCTTGTAGCAAAGAAATGAATCTGTGGTTGTTCTTCAAATTAAATCAGGAGCTCCCATTTCCATGTGAAATTTTTGTTCGAGTTGTGGTCATCGGCGGCCTGCGGGCATACCGTCCCAGGATGTGGCTAGGCCGCCGCCGCTCCCACAAAACGAGAAGCAGCCGGCGCCTAGCAGCGGGCTACGCCAGAAGACCTCCCTTTCGGTGATTCATCGAAACGCTCACATTTTCCTGCATCCAATTCCATACAGTGCAACACTGCGTAAGCTCAAGCAAAATTTACTCCGTGAAATGCTACCCGCATGCGCGATATGCGTGGCGCGAAAACGCCGTTGGTGCAATGCACAGAGAAGATAACTCTCTCTCTCTCTCTCTCTCAGCTTGACAGATTGTTGTCTTTCTGTAGAGCATCTTCTTTTTCTTCGTCACTTCTTTCGTTTTCACAAATTTTGTGTCCTTTTCAGGATTCAGTACAACCACAGCCCGGCAACCCGCATAGAAATTCTGTGTCGTAGCAGGTATCTGAGCATAGCAGAGCGTATGAATCCCATCTAATCGAACGGTTGCTTTCAGATGCTCGCACTCGTGAAAGCAACTAGGAAGATAAGCGCCGCGCACGTGAACGAAAAATGGTTTTGCGCTATTTTTTCAGAGAAAAATAGATCTAGATATATTTTCAAAATTTTTGAAGGTCCGAGAAATATTAGAGATCGCCTTGGAAAAAAAGTACACATATTTTTGTTGGCGAAAATATTTTTTCAGGAAAAACAGAGAAGGGACCTGGATGTAAAAACCGAGGACCTGTTTGTTATATTTTTAGACCCCACCGCTATCCCGAAAAAGTAGAAAAGTTATCGTTCGCGATTTGTATTTAACGGAAGGCTTTTCCCGTAAAGTAACGAGCGAGGGACCCAAACGCGATTTAGAAAAAAATTTCATCACGAAGGACCTTTCTGTAATTTAGAAGGACCTATCTGTGATTTAAAGAAATAGAGGGGGGTTTCGCAAATTGCGCGGGCTGCCAGCTGGATGGGCGGAGGGAGAGTAGTAATAATACTAGTATTTAGATTTTTGTATAGGCGTGCGTGGTGAGTTGTCTCAGCAGATTCGTACATTTGATGTGCTCTCATCCAATCATCCGCCTTAATTGGCCATCTAATCTAATACGCCGCCATGAGATTTTCGACGAAAGCATCTGAGGGAGGTATGAACTGACGACTCCTTTTTTTTTGTTGCGAGGAACTCCACTTAAATTTCGCTTACCATTGAGTCGCCTCCGTCAGCCTATCAGCCTATGTCGCAGGGGCGGAACTAGAGAAAAAATCACCGGGGTTCACCACTTCATGATATATATGATAACAATTTATTATTCTTATCATTTGCTTATTATTTGCCTCCTGGTGTCACAAGATTTAGATCAAGGAGGTTCACATATACTATATATATAGACTAACATACACTAATTTTTTTATTGACCCGGTGTCCTGTGACACCGGGTAACACTACCTACTTCCGCCCCTGCTATGTCGACATAAAACGGAGCATGCAGTCGATGTTTGCCCGTCACGGTTGCTCTGGAGCCAAATACGGATCAATTGAAATGTGGTAGCATTTGTATCCTCCACTAGGATACTAGAATTTTGAGAAAATTTATATGATAGAATCTATTAATTAATTGAAGGTTTTTTTTATTTTTTATTATCAAAGAAAGTATAATTAAATATTAACTAATATGATCTACGAAATAAAAAGAATGAACAATCTGCGTTACATTTAGCGATCCTAACATGCTTGCGATAAGCTATGATAGCTATCTATCCAGGGCGATGGGCCGGCAATCAATCATGCACGCACGCAGGCGCGATGGATATGACCACTTTTGCGAGAAAAAAAATTCATGAATTTCGTGAAATCTTGTTCTCCTAAACTATTTCTACAAAAAGCCCCATGAATTATGAAATTATGATTATTTCAATTTTTTTAGATTTGTGTAGGTTTTGCCATAGGAAAAATGATGTTTACAGTGAAGATTGGTTTTACCGTATAAATACTCTATCAGAATTCACCCGACGTAGCGTAACACACGGTCTTGCATAGTTATTTTCACGTGAGATGCTAACCCGATTGAACAGCTTAGCATTCAACAGCCAGCGCCCGTGCCTAACTAGGATATAACCCACCGCTGCTGCTGCTTTTTTTTATCGCTTTTCACGTGCAAAGATAGCTAGTTGTGAATTGTGATTCACATAAAGAGAATTAAAAGGTCACGACTTAAGAAAGCTAGGCAGAACATCTCGCTGTTACGTACCGGCAAGCTCATCTGCATTCGAGACAATTCAAGGATTCGATCGGACTTGTATGTGGAGTAACACTGTATTGAACTTAAATACGACGGCGACGAGTACCTACTTAACTCATTATGGTAGGTATACGTACATACGAAGTACTACTAGTAATTTAGTCCGTAATGCTAGAGCTGGCTGACGGTATATATGCGCATATATAGTACATCTGTTTTATTTTTCCCGACACTCAGGATAACAATATGGTAGGATTTTTTTAAAAAAAAATTGACCAGGAGTTCTGGCATTGCTGTAAAGAAGGAGGGAAACAACAGGCGAGCTACAAACACGCATGCACACAACCCACACACACACCCTCCTTCATACGCCCGCCAGCGTCGAGCTGCGCTCGAACGCGGGCGGGCTGGACGAGCGCTGCTCGACCCAGTCAGTTGAGCCGAGGCTCAATCGCAATATGGTAGGATTTTCACACACAAAAAAAAAAACGATGGAGAGGCTGAGGCTCTAGCACTCGATCACAGATTTGGCCTGTTTGAAAGTTGAAACATAGGAATTTTGTTAGAAGCTTTACGTAGAACAGTCCGGCCAGGCCTAATAATAATGAGAATTTTTACGGTTGGAGACGTTAATTTCGTAACTGAAAAATATCGGAGAATTTTGAACCATGCCTGCCAGATATTTGTGGCGCATCCTTCCAGGCAAAGAACATCATGCTACCGCTAGCTTGGGGACGGATGTGGGAAGATAAAGACGAAGAACGCAAGTAGTGGTGCGTCGTTTTACTTCGCGCGGCATCGATCTTCAAAACACTAGGATGCCTAGTTTGCTATCGGTGCTTGCTTTCTCGATCTGACAATGACAAGGTTAATGCCCAATCTCGCAATGATTGGAGAGCAAGACGAGACAAAACGACAACTGTGACATGCTACGTGTAATTGAGATGAACATAAACGTAGCATAATGCGAACGGCCAAATGCTAATGCGCTTCTTTGTGATGATGCCCTCTTGATCGAAAAAAATGCTAATGCGCCATCGTCCGAATAACTTATCCGATAATAACGAGCTCAGAATTATTATAGCAAGTTGCTAAGCATGACTACTGGTCGTACAAGGGTTAAGATTCCCTTCCTGGCCTGTCCAAATTACCAGCTTTTTTTTTCTCTTCTTCAAAATCTGTAGTTCTATGGAGTAGTGTACCCAACATCGTTCGTTTTCTGACGGACTAATACTGCCGTCAAAAGAGCCTGAAAGAAAAACAGTGTATATAATTCCTGCCATTACAGCGTGGTCAACGAGCCAAAATATTCCCAGTTCCCGCCCCTAGCGCAGCGACCCCACGGCGCAGCGCTACGAACCCACGGCCATCAGCGGAGCGACCCCACGGCGCAGCGCTACGAACCCCCACACGGCCACACCCCAATAAATATCGGACAGCACACACCCACCCAAAGCCATCGCCCAGCTCTTCTCTCTCCCACCATCGCTCCAACAAACAGGCACCAAGTACCCCAACCAATGGCGCCGCACACCACCCAGGGCGCCGCCGCGGCGGGCGGGGACGGGGAGGTGGCGGAGGCGTCGGCTGCCACCACCGGCGCCAGCCTCCGCCAACGCCACGCGAGCAAGGGCGTGGGCGAGGCGGAGGACGACGAGGGGGGCAATGGAGCCGGCGGCGCCAAACTCGACGCGGCGTCGTTGGAGCAGGTGTTCGCGGACAAGGCGGTGCCGTCGTGGAGGGAGCAGCTGACGCTGCGGGCGTTCGTGGTGAGCGCGCTGCTCGCCGTCATGTTCTGCGTGATCGTCATGAAGCTCAACCTCACCACGGGGATCGTCCCCTCGCTCAACGTTTCCGCGGGGCTGCTCGGCTTCTTCTTCGTCCGCCTCTGGACCGCCACAATCGAGCGGATGGGCCTGCTCCGCCAGCCTTTTACCCGCCAGGAGAACACCGTCATCCAGACATGCGTCGTCTCCGCCTACGGCATCGCCTTCAGCGGTAATTGACCTCTCGAAGCTTCGACTCAGTTAGCACTTTCGTTGGAATTGGGACTGCTTGACGCTTGCGAGGAATTTGTAGTAGCTAGTGTGTTGTTTGGAGCGTTTGCTTGCTTGAACGCCTCGATTCGTGCTCGACTACAGCCGTCTGAAAAGTTTGTGTCAATCGAGTCGTCTGAACTTTGCAACGAGAAGTAGAGGATTCCATTTGGTTCGTGTGGGTGTCAGCGACTTTGGATTCGTTGCAATTTTGGGCCATGGAGCCGGGGGAGGCCACGGGGGGAGCATAGCGTTTTGCTGTAGTCGGTAGCTTGCGACGTCAGGGAATCGATTGTTCTTTTGCCCCGAAGAAAAAGATCAACCAATCGCATTCAAATCGACTCAAGTGGGTTTATGATCAGAGGAACGATCGGGAAAGGGCCGGAAAACTTGAAACTTCTTGGATTCGAACTTGTGGTTTAGCGTGTCACAGTCAGGTAGACTGCGCTGTGCCTGCCTTTTCTAACCTCACGAACTAGATGTTTGGCATGATGGTTCTTCCATGCGCCTGATTGAATTGTGAAGCATCAAGGACAAAATTAAGGAAGATTTTGCAGTTGATTCATTTAGTGAAGCAACTAAGCATGCTTAGAGATAGTCAACAAGGGCTTTTGAATTTTTTTTTTTTTTTTTTTTTTTTTTTTTGGATATAAGGTTGCACGCTCTCATTTGGTTGGACAAGCAAATTGCAGTTAGTATTCAGGACAAGCTGAAATGGATGGGCGTGCTTGGTTTGACTCACCTTAGAATAGACTCATGGCGCATGCTTTTCTTTATTTTTATGTCACAGACATGACTCATGCATGTGAAAGCATTAACTCGGCATAAACAATTCTTACGATCTGCAGGCTTATTTGAGAACCATGTTACGTGGTATGTTGATGCTCATTCGAATAATTTCATATGACACAGTTTTATCGGGCTTTACTGATTTGAAAATTTGTAAGGAAATGTTCCATATGCATAAGTTGGTCTCTTTGGCACTAAGAAGTTATTCTTGTCAACAACTTTAATGTTGTTTATGTTTTCTCTTGCAAATGCAACAAAATGAAATAGGGGTTTCCAGAAAGTGAGTGATCAAGGATGAGGAAATCATTCGGTGCATGAAACGAGTTGCTTGACCAACTGCCTTACTTGTCCAAAGCACATCATACTTACTATTGCTGATCTGCTTGCCTTATGAAACTGTATTTGCTACTATGTCAGGATGCATGAGCAAAGAAATTTTACTGATTGACCTATTGCTGTCCTTACTCGTTCCAATTGATCAGGTGGGTTTGGCAGTTACCTATTTGGAATGAGTGAAAAAATAGCTAAGACTTCAACGGAGGCTAATGGTGCTCAAAATATCAAGGATCCTCACCTTGGATGGATGATAGGGTTTCTTTTCCTTGTCAGTTTTATTGGGCTATTTGCACTTGTGCCCCTGAGAAAAGTATGCCTCCAGCCTGTTTCTCCATTATATTCTTACTGAATTATGTATACAAGCAAACCTTGTTCTCATCAACTGTATTGCTGTTTCAGATTATGATTGTCGACTACAGGCTCACCTATCCAAGTGGCACAGCAACTGCTTATCTCATCAATGGTTTTCACACACCTGAGGGTGCCAAGCTTGCAAAGTATATCTATACAGCTCTGCTTTTGACTACTTTTACAAGTGACAATGATTAGCCTGGTGCATTTCAAGCAACTGAACTGACAACAATAACGATCTATTTCAGGAAGCAAGTAAAGACATTGGGCAAGTACTTCCTGTTGAGCTTTTTCTGGGGCTTTTTCCAGTGGTTCTACACAGCTGGGGATAACTGCGGATTCAAGTACTTCCCAACATTAGGCCTTGAAGCTTATAAAAACAGGTCAGAACTATGATATTATCTTGGTTTTACCAACAGCATCAACTATGATATGTCCAATATCTGCAAATAGCTTACAGCTAATATATCTGGTAAAACCACTACAGCTTGCAACATCACCTTTGTCTTCTCTTGTCATGGTGAAAAAAAATACTATGGTTATTTATGTCTAGCGTCTGAACATTTTCTTACCATTTCCATTTGGCAAACAGTTAGTTCCAAGGCATTGGTCTCCCGTACTGAACTTGACCTGTCATCTTCCAGGTTCTTCTTTGATTTCTCTCCTACATATATTGGAGTTGGCATGATCTGCCCATACATTGTGAATGTGTCTGTTCTGCTAGGCGGCATCCTCTCATGGGGTATAATGTGGCCTCTCATTGCCAAGAAGGAAGGGAGTTGGTACTCTGCTTCTGTCTTAGACACTCTTCATGGGCTGCAGGCTTACAGGGTAAACAACTAAACATTCACCATTGTCGCTGGTTCTCTTTTGCCAATGCTAAATCCTACTGCAACGTTGTCTTTAAAAAAATCTACAGTAATGTGACCGAGAATGACTGCTAGTTCCTTACCATTGCAGGTTTTTATATCCATTGCTTTGATTCTTGGGGATGGCTTATACAACTTCGTGAAGGTGTTTATACGCACAATTGCAGGCTTCGTATCAATGGTTCAGAAAAATTCAAAAAGCATGCTTCCTGTTTCAGACAATGCCAGCTCCATATCTACCACTGAATCTGTATCCTTTGACGATGAACGCCGCACTGAACTCTTCCTGAAAGATCAAATTCCTATGTCAGTTGCATATGGAGGCTACGCTGTCGTTGCTGCTATATCGATTGGTACTCTTCCTCAGATCTTCCCCCAGCTCAAGTGGTACTACATTTTGGTTGCCTATGTCGTAGCACCTGTACTGGCCTTTTGCAATGCCTACGGAAGTGGTCTCACTGATTGGTCTCTTGCCTCCACTTATGGCAAGCTTGCTATCTTCGTTTTCGGCGCATGGGCAGGCCTTTCTCATGGCGGTGTGCTTGTAGGACTTGCCGCATGCGGTGTCATGATGAGCATTGTCTCGACTGCTTCTGACCTGATGCAAGACTTCAAAACTGGATACTTGACTTTGGCATCACCAAGGTCCATGTTTATCAGCCAGGTGATAGGCACTGGAATGGGCTGTGTCATTGCCCCCTGCGTCTTCTGGCTGTTCTACAAGGCTTTCAGTGATATTGGGGAAAGCGGTTCCGAATACCCAGCACCTTATGCCATTGTTTACCGCAACATGGCAATATTAGGTGTCGATGGCTTCTCATCTCTTCCAAAGAACTGCCTGACTCTCTGCTACATCTTCTTTGCCGCAGCAATTGTCATCAACCTGATAAGAGACTTGACACCGCACAAGGTTTCGAGGTTCATCCCGCTCCCTATGGCAATGGCGATACCTTTCTACATAGGATCATACTTCGCAATAGATATGTTCCTGGGCTGCGTGATCCTCTTTTTGTGGGAGAGGCTGAACAAGGCGAAAGCGGATGCCTTTGGACCTGCGGTTGCGTCAGGGTTGATATGCGGGGATGGGATGTGGACTTTGCCCCAGTCCATTCTTGCCCTTGCCAAGGTGAAGCCTCCCATTTGCATGAAGTTTTTGTCGAGAGCAGACAATGCCAAAGTGGTTAGCATCCTTGGTCAGTCGTGATCTTACAGAGAACAACGGCATGTACCACGCATCGTCCTGTACATACTGGCAAAATGTATTCCCAGACTACTTGTTTTGTAGAAAGCAAGAACTGGGTTTCCTGTAGGTAGCGAAGAAGCATCCCCAAAAATGCAAGTTCCGGAATCGTTGTAGCTGTTCTACATAGTTTCCCCCCGCACCTTTTTGTGCTGATTACTACGGCCAGGTGTAACATTATATCACATTTTTGCTGTCCGACGGGTTGTGACTTGTGAGGCCGTGACTACCCTTCGAAGTTCCGAGATGTTTACTTCCATGGCATGTTCTATTACCAGAAAGCGAGTGCTCCGAACTTCCGTTTACTCAATTATAACCTGTTGGAACTGTAAGATTCACTCGCAACTATTCGATCAGATCACAATTCAAAAGTCGAACTGATTCAGAGACCGCATCTGTGATTATGAGTGTATCTAGGGTGGTGTTTTTGGTCTAGCATCCTTTTCTTGGCCCTCATCTCGATATACAATGAGCATTCGAATGGTTTAAGGCAAGGGTTTTGTTCCTTGGAGCAAATGTTGTCTAGACTGAGAACCAACGCATAACGGGAAGTGCACACGCTAATAAGAGCATGAGATGCTTTAATCGCAGAGAACACAGGCATAGCCGTCGTTAGGGTACTGCAGTAGAAAACACAAGAAGCTCCTAAAGGAGATCTAACCTATTCATGTCCCTGATAAGGGAAAGGTACTTCGATATGCAACTAAACCAAACTGTAAAGCTGCAGCCCTTGTGATTGTCTACAGGATCATCACGCGAACAAACACTTGCAGAGTGCTTACATTTCTTGATATAGCTTTATGGCTCCAGGAAGGGGCCTGAAGCTTGCATGAGTGGACTTAAACATAATCAACCATTCATGGTAGACTTGTAATGGTTGTCGTCGATAGTCGAATAGAGGTGGCCGAGATCAACGTGTTCATGAATGATCGTCCTGGGAAAGAAAACAGGATTGCAAAAGCATGCCATATAAATTTCAGAGGGAGGGAGATGGGGAGGGGGATACCTGAGGACTTCATCTGATATTTTAAGACGACTTTTGACGTCATCCAAACTAACTCCATGCTCCAGGTCTCTGTAGACACACAATACAGTCATCATACTCTACTATCTAAACCAGAGAAACTCTAACGACATTATAAAAGGAAATACGCGAACAAACTTGTATTTGTAATTAGCATGACAAAAAAGAGTCCCAGTTCCAGAGCATATTAGCCTTTTGGGGGGAATACCAGTGGTATAAATTATATGAAAAAATAACATGCAAACGCTACTGCAAAACAACCTCTATGCAGGCCTGACTACTAATCATGGAATGCTTACTTGTTAACAAATGGTGTACATCAGTTTCAGTATCTACTGAAATGGGAATTTCGTGACTTCCATGAAGAAATTAATTAGTTTTTTTGGCTCCCATACAATTCCTCTAGTATTTCTAGATTTTGCATTCCGAGCAATCTCCACTGTGGGCCAAATTGATGCTTCCTAAGTAATTTAAGAGCTGTACATGGACATTCTTTACCAGGTTTACTATGCACTTTTTTAATTCTTATGACCATGTTCATGAATCATGTGTGCATACTGCATTTCCTTTTATGATTTGCTTTGTGGATGTGCAAGACAGTAGCAGCTAGAAAGGCATCAATACTTCCAATAATATCACAAACATCGATTTGATGTACGGATATACCCATTCATACAGTGTACTACTAATCTATTAAGTAACAAACTTTCTGGGTAAACTAACACCACAACTTTATGACAAATGAGGCAATTGCGGTGTATCTCATCAGCAAACCAGAGCAATTTGGTGTATCGACTGAGCAGAGTGATAGGTGATCTAGTGTAAGTTGTATGCAAACCAAGCCATGCATCAGGTAGTAGGAAAATGCAATTAGTTAGCTTCACTAAAAAATGGATAGCCCTTAGATATACAGAGAAGCAATCTAAAAACAATGTGTGTTTGCATTTAGGTTTTAGCTCAACATGCAAAGGAACCATTAGATAACAAACCATTAGTAAATCCGTCACCATGTTTTTGACTTGAACTCATCACAGAAAATAATTTGGAGTGTCCTCACTACGAGTAATATTCTAATCTGCAGGCACTTAGAGCCTCTTACTCGATAGAGATTAATTTTGGATTTAAGCAGCTGATTTGATTAACTTTTCGATGACACAAATGCCATTTAGAGCCTCTTACTCCCACTTAGGTCAAGAAGATTGACGCCAGAAAAAAAAAAAAAAATCCAATGGGTACTAATGTTGTTCAGCCAGTCAAGTGCATTTATCAAACAAAACAGCTTGCATCTTCATGAACATGGGAATCATTCTAAAAGTGAGTGTATTGTATGGAACTCATCGATATATAATAATACAGCACACAATTTTCAACTCTGGTGGTATGAACACAAATGACTTTAGAAGCAACATATGAAAGACTACTGTATATCTAATTACTAATTTCCCGTTACACCTGGATAAAAATGATTGACTGAAGAAGCATAACATCACACGATATTGTAAACTGTTTCTAGCAAAGACATCCATATTCAGGAGTATTTATGCATGCTAAATTACATATGATTATCCATATGAGAAGCTAGAACTGTCTTCAAACTTTTTGTCAAAAGAAGAATCATATCGGAGGCTGCCGTTTATCTATTTAATGACATCCCGTTATAATTGGATAAAAAATGGTTGACACAATAAGCATAACAACACATGATATTTTTAAGCTTTTTCTAGCAAAGACATCCATGTTCAGGAGTGTTTCTGGCTGTTATAGATGATTATTCATATGAGAAGGTAGAACTTACTTCAACCATTTTGTCAAAAGAATAATCATACGAGAGGGCCTTTGTATATATATTTAACGATTTCTCGTTACAATTGGACAAAAATGGTTACTTGAGTAAGTGTAACATCACAGGATATTGTGAGGTTCTGGCAATACATCCACATTCAGGAGTACATGTTAAATTATAGATCCAAAGCTATTATTAGCACATCAAGCAACATTTCTCGGCAGAATCATCCACAATTAACTTACATAAGTGCTGGGTCATGAAAAACACTCAAGACCAAGCTGGACAAATCTGCTCCAGTAGTAATTTCTGATGTACGAAATGTTGGGGCCTGAGGAAATAAGGATGAAAAATTTAGACAACAATTTGGTTTATCTTAGTAAAATGAGAAGACGCTTCTGAAAACTACCTGATTATCAGAGTGTGGAGCTTGGTTCCATGTCATATCATTCCTACGCGTAGCTTGGTTAGGAGTTACTATTGTTGTATTGGCATTTACTTGGGGCTGCCACGAAGACCCCGATCAAAAATTAAAACCATTCAAAAATATAAAACCACCGTAAAAAAAATATATATTGTTCATATAATAAAATCTAAATTCCTAGACATAAAGGCTTGGGATATCAGTACCTTCGACCTGGTGAGCTCCAAATGCACATGAATGCAGTGCAGAAAGTGATGCGTGACATCATTGAAGTTGATTACAGGACTGACAAGAATTCATAAACAGTAAAATAAATATAAAAAAATTGAATCTGAAATATCTTAAATGCGTTCGGAAAATATTTGTCCAGTCTGGGTTAGCCCCTGTCCCTAAAGCAAGGTCATCAGCAACTCTTGAGCTATACCCAGAAAATCTTGATACTAGTGTTACAACATCATATTACAAAATACTTTCAATCTGATGTAGCAATACACCTGTATGAAAAATAATGCAACATTACATGTTCATTAACAAGGACATTTCAAGAAGTTAGTCGCAGGGCTCAGCAATGACAAACTTGTGCATGGATAGTACAATATTTACGATTCTTTGTATCCAAGGGCCCAAGCATCAGCCTCTCTTTTATTATTCTACTGCTTCACAGAAAAAGCCTAACTATCAACACAAGCAACCTTTATGATCTGAAAGCAAGAGGAGATGAATGTACAGTGACATGGTTCGATGAAATAGAGCAAATATTTTCGACAAAGTTCATTAATACATACTAATAGAGGCAACCAATTATTGGAAGTTCACATCCCAAATTATTAGCCAAGGAAGATTAAAGAGCTCACCGCACAGAGTAAGCAACCACATGACGTTTCCCTTGAAAACCTTTCAGACCACCATTGACAATAACATAGTCTCCATCCCTTGTAAAACCAAAATAAAGTGAAGCTATCAACTCCGGTGCATAGAAAACTGAGTTGCCAACATACCATAGTTAATTTGTAATCCTTACTTGACGTCAGACATTTCCTTAGTGTCAGAACTCTCGTTTTCCCTGAGAAATAAATAAAGGCCAGTACGCATGAGTCATAATCCCAAAATTTGTTAATTAAGCCAAAGCAATACAAAACATCCCACCAGCGATTCACATCTATCCCGCCTGTACCATCATCAAGAGTGAACGCTACATCGGTCACCCGCTCAACCTTATTCAACATGCGTCCTACAAGCCTAACCTGCAATCCAGGGCAATAACAACGATTAGATATACAAGATTTGATCTGTGCTATTCTCTATAGAAAGCAAACTGCTCAAAGCAAAACCATTTCAAACCAGGTGAAGTAGATTTTACAAAACTTTACAGGAATAAGCAAAGCAAAATTCTAAAACAAGGCTATATAAAATGCTTAAGGGGACAACATTTGATTATGAAACGACCACACATATTTCCATGAAGCCATTTTTATTTTTTTAAAAAGAGCAGTTTAAGCTCCAAGAAGACATTTTATCCAACTGAATTCGCTCTACAACTCCAATGAGGAACTTTTCACCTAACCGGTCGCCGCAAGCATCCCCAAAAGTAAACAATCTTGCACAGGCACAAGCACAGCCCGTGCACACATGCAGCACCAAAAAAAATGCTCCCCAAAAAATTCACTCCAATCACTGCTCAAAGAAACAACGTTTTACAACATTAAGCACCGCGCGAGCAGGCAGGATCGGTACCGTGGACACCTCCGTGCCATTGACAGCAAAATTGGACTTGTCGTCGTTGGTCTGGGACGCGTCCATGATCTGCTTCACAGTGAGCGGTAGCAGTGTCTGCGCGTTTCGAGTCTGATCACACCGCGAGCCCACGAAGGCGTCAGATTGGAGGCAAAGGGAGCAAAAAAAAAAATAGAGATTAGGTCGGATTAGAAGGGACCTTGGAGAGGCCGCTGCCGCCGCTCTCCGGGGTGTTCGTGGACTGCGAGGGCATGAAGCCGCCGCCACCGAAGAGGGAGTTTGCGTTCGCGGCGCCCCCGCCGCCATCGTAGCGCCCGCCTCCGCCGTACATCGGGAGGTGTCCGGTGCCTAAACCCTAGTCTTGCCGAGGAAGGGGGGAACGGTGGCTCGGTGAGGGCGGGAGAACACGGGCGGCCCTCTGTTTTGGGGAGAAATCTGCCCCGTTTATTTTGTACCCTGTGGGTTCCGTGGGTTGCCCGGCTCCACCGCACAGGGTGAGACTGCTCCCCTACCCAAAGGGCAGCCCAGCCCATGGCCATGGGCGTGCAGCCGCGCGTCGACGCAGGCCAAGGACAGCTGAGCGACACGGGGCGGCCGCGTCAAGCGTCATCGAGGAGGCCAACCGGGCGCGCTCCCTCCCCTCCCTTGCCGTTGCCGTCGTTGTTCTGCGCGCTCCGTTGCGTGCGCTGAACGGCGCGGCGCCGGGTGGGACGCGAACGGGGCGTTGCGCCGTTCGAGCAGGTCGTGCACGGCGGATGGGCACGACTGGTTGTGGTGGGAGGATCATGGCCGGATGGATGCTCGTGCGGCGGATGAACCGGATCAAGCCACAACTGGTGTAGGATTTGTAGTTCAGTAGTTGATCGGACGACGGGCCGGTTTGCACCGTCGGGTGCCCAATGCAAGCAAGCGGGCGAACAATTCCCAGTCCACCCTGGAATCCTATCCGCAGCACTGTAGAGCACAACAATACCTCCCGTTGTACTGTAGCATAGGAGGCTGCGCCTCCCATCCGCGGAATGTGTGTTGCCGCGCCTCCAATTCGTGGCATGCTATATTCCCATGCCTTCACTCCGCGGCAGGTGTGTGGTCCGATGGTCGGTGATAATTTTCACGTTCCCTACTATCGTGCTTCCCATTCGCGGTATTTAGACCTCCCGGCTCCCGCAGTCCCCTAGCGCGGAAGGCACCAAGTGTCGGCTCTTGATCCTTCCGCAGTGGAGAAGAGGACTAGTTTTATTAAAAAAACAAGAAGCTATTTTTATAATAAAAAAGAGGATCAAAATAGTGAACATTTCGAACTCGTTAACCAAGGCCCTGGGCAACTTGAAGGATAGAGAAATTTGTGCTAGAGGTACCATAGTGGCTGCCATTGCCAGCCCTTGTGGCATTCGAAACATAGGGTGTCTATAGATGCTAAGAATAAACTACATCGTACATATCCTAATCTTTTTTTCTTCTCTGATGTTTAGTTTCTCACTCTCTAGGATGGATACCACCACATGTTGAAAAAACCCCCCCCCCCCCCCCCCCCCAAACTCTTCACTCCCACCAGCCAGCACTTCTTTCTACACCAGCCGTCCCATGCATCTATTGTCCCTGCCTCCCTCCACGCTCACTACCCACTCCTCTGCGCCTGCCCCTCCAAGATCTAGAAACAACAGAAGCTGCTAGATTCGGTTTTCTCCATTGGCGACGACTGCATCAACTCCGGCAAACCAACAAATCTAGAGTGCGGCGGTGTTGTGCTTATTCATCAGTCGCATTACGTCGAGGAGCCGTGGTGCAATTCCCCCCCTCTCGAGGTTACGCCGAATCCGGAGGAGACGCCGTGCCCTTCCTGCCGAATCTAAAGCTCCATCGGCGATGCGCGTGATTTTACTTAGTCCATGTTTATTTAGACTTTTTCACCATATTAAAAAGCTAAAAAGTCAAAACCTAAACGAATGAGTGACTTTTTATCTAGATTTTTTCAAAAGCCATAAGCCTCTATATAATTAAAAGCCAATTCACTGGAGAGACATTTTTTTTGGCTTATGGAGGGCTGGTTTTAGATTAATGCCACTAAAGTTAGGGTAAAATTACCCATCTCTATACGTATAAAAGTCGATTGCTTTTAAGCTAGCTGTTTAAGGCCCTGTTTGTTTCGTCTTAGGCTTTTTGGTTTTTTGCTTAAAGCTAGTCTTTTGGCTTAATGAGCTTTTAAGCCATCTAATTTTAAGCTAATACATGTTGTTTGGTATCTTGGCTTATTAATGGGTTAGATGGTATAGTTTATAGATGAAAAGTCTAAAATATCTTAAATGAGATGGGTGAGGAATTTTTGATTTATATATGATGGCATTTAGTGGGTAATTTTTGAGACTTTTAGTGGCAAAGAGTTATTTCATTCAAAAAAGCTCCTATTGTCTGGCTTTTAGATTATAGTTATACAGAGACTTTTGGTTTTTGGTTTTTTTAAAGCCCGGCTTAAAAGCCAGTCGTTTGTTTCGGCTTAGACTTTTTGGCTTTTAAGCCGATGGATGAAAAAGCCGAAACATACCGTGCCAAACCTAAAAGTTAACTTAATACTATAAAAGCAAAAAAAAAAATCAAGTCTAAACAAACAAGACCTTAACCTCGGTTAGACGTGCTATCGTACTGTTGACCAGTGGGTCCGGCAATTATTTCCCTTCGTTCTGGTACCAAGACTATAGAGATGCTGCTAGCTTGCATCGACGGAGGAAAAGCTTCTCAGTCACCTTTTCATTTCTTTTTCTCCCGAAAGACAGCCTAACACCGGTTGGAGGAAGAATATAGCATATAATTTCTCAAACAAAGCTGCTAATTGCCTGAAACTTTTTTCGTGATGGTAAACAAAGCTTTGCTAATGGGCTGTTTGGTTGCCTTCTCAGTTCAGCCAGGCTGCATGAGCTCAGACAGGCTGGTGAGAGTCAGGCTGAGTGGATGCAAGGAGATGTTGTTTGGTTGGTCGTATGTGAAAGGATCGAGGATGGACGCCTAGAGGGGGGGTGAATAGGCGATTTACAATTTTCTAAAACTACGCAGCGGAAAAGAGATCGGAACTTCCGATATGGAGTCGGAGGTTCCGGTGTCTAATCGGAATGTCCGATACGAGGTCGGAATATCCGATTTGAACAGAGTTTAGTGAATTGCAAAATGAATTACGCCTATACACAAATTGATTTCTACTCGAAGCTAGCACAGACAAATATCAACAATTTGAAGTAAAGCTAGCTAGCGAAGTAATCAACCCTAGATAGATCAATTCAATACAAGATAGCAAAGTAAAGCAATAAGCACATGTAAAGAATTGACACGATGATTTGTTTACCGAAGTTCGGACTTCCTCCAAGGAGGTTCCTACGTCTTCGTTGAGGAGGCTCGGTCACACTTGAGCCGGGTCTTTTCCAACCCTATTCCTCGCCAATCTCGGTCACACTTGAGATGTGGCTTCACTTCTTGATTTCTTCCCTTTCGGAGGCGAAATCGAACCTTCAACAAACTTCTCACGGCACACCACACTCGTTGGTTGCTCGTGAGCGACGCCTAGCCGTCTAGGAGTCTTCAAACTCCAAGAGTAACAAATCCAACAAATGGATGATCTTGGAAATGAACTCTAGTGCTCAAGAGGTATCTCAATCTAACACTCTTAGCACTAACTCTCACTTCCCACACCTCACTCAAAGAGGGATCACTAAGATCAAAGGAGAAGGAGCAAGGAGGAACACTCAATCCACTCCTAATCACAACACAAGTTTTTAGAGCTCCCTCTAGCCAATGAGATGACCAAGGAGCAACAAATGCATCACAAGGTATTCTCTCTACTTCACTAGCTCAACCTCTTATTTAGCCTTTCAACAATATCCTCAACACTTTCTCCCAACCGGCCAAGGGGGGTATTTATACCCCACACCCAAAGACTAGCCGTTGGAGCAAGAAAACTAGCCGTTTTACACACATCGGAACTTCCGATCTCAACATCGGAACTTCCGATCAGGCTAAAACTCCAGAACAAACTCAATCCAATAAACACATCGGAACTAACATCGGAACTTCTGATACATCGGAACTTGCATCGGAACTTCCGATCTGGACAGAGAGGCACCTTACAGAAACCTTTCAAAAAGTTTCTAAGTCTACATCGGAACTTCCGATCCAACATCGGAACTTCCGATCCAACATCCGATTTGACCAGAGAGCACCCTTTTTGAGTTTAACACTTATCGGAACATCCGATCCAAAGACCGAAACATCCGATCCTCACAGAGAGGTTCTAGACTCTCACCAACACACCACTGGACTTACCGATGGATCGGAACATCCGATCCCCAATCGGAACATCCGATCCAGACAAAAAGACAAACAACCCCGGTGTACGTGATGTGTATTGTGTCTCTCATCTATTTAAGGATAGATAACACTTGAGCACAGAGACACTTCTAAATCATCCACGTTGCATCCCTCTTAATAGTACAGCACGCCTATAACAAGACACTCTATCTAGTTACCTTTGATGCCGCACGCGATCAATCCCCTTTGAGGTCTTTATGATCTTCAATCATACCTCATTTCCCCCGGATTGTCACATCGCTCTCTCTTGAAGTCCTCATGATTTACGATCATCTTCTCTTCAAGATTGTCACACAGCTCTACTTCTCTTTTACCGGATCATCACCCGGCTCTCACAACATCTTGTTCATCTCCTCTTGATGAACATTCTTTTCTTTCCTTCTCAACGGGATCTCCTCTTGACGTTCATCACCTCATGATGTCGTCCTTGTCCCGTTTCTTTATCTTAACCATCATTGGACCTAACCTGGCTCAATCATCACTTATGAAAATAGTTAGTCCAAGATGCATGGTTGTCTCAATCATCCTTGCACTCAATTAACACATAATGAATGCCTTCATAATGATTGAGCACAATCTAAATCAATTTAAGTGAATAATTGTATTTGTGTCTTAAGTATATTGATGCAACTAATGCTTCATTATACTCAAGAACTATCGATTATCCTTAATCGATCACAGGAACACCATTAACTCATGATGCAATGTTCTTTGATGATTAGGAGATAAACGACTTCAATTTAAATCTTCATTTAAATTGACATGAGTATATAACAACTACACGAGTTTTCATATACTCATGTTGATGGAAAGTAATGATCCATAATATGTGGAATGTATGGAAATGATCATTACTCTAAACCATCAATTATAGAATAAACTCCACAAGTATATGTGCATACATATAATTGACCTTGAATCAATATGCACATATTCAATTTTATTGATTTGGAGCATATCCTATGATACCAAGAGTATACTACAACTATGCATGTTAAATGTATACTCAAAGATTTAGTTTCAATGTCTTGATCCTTTATATGTGGTAATGAGAAATAGATCAATGCAATGAAACATTAAGTTAGAGTGTGAACTCCCCCTAAATGTGTGCATCTATGAAATATATGGATTGGGAAACATGATACACAATTTTTGGTTAAAGCAACGGAGAAATTCATACTTCAACTTAAATCCTAAGTATGCAATAAAATAATAAACATTGATACAATGCATACCTTGGGTTCTCCATTTTCTATCCAAATGTGAGGCTACTAAACATAAGCTCAATAAATATGTTAGCCTCATTAAAAAGTAGATTTGTCAATGATCACCAATCATCCTTGATGAGACGAAAATAGTAATTACTTAAACATTAGTCTCATATTAGGATTTGTCATTAATCACCAAAACCAACTTAATGGATCAACCTAATGGAGGTTGTACTTACAGTATGAGGTTGGACAGGCTGCACAGAGATGTTGTTTGGTTGGCTGCACTGGAATGAAAGTGTGATAGACAAATTCAAAAGAGGGATGAAATAAATTTTAAAAATACTAGAAAATCAATAATTTCACAAACGAAAATAAAAAATTTTAAAATATATTCTAGAAAATCAATAAATTGAAAAATTAGAATTTTAATCTTTTGAAATTTATGTAGCAACTATGGTCTAGTTTTGTTCGAAAAAATATCAGAAACACATATGTGAAATTGGTTTGTTAATCGGAGATGTTAATCAAAAGATATAGCAAAGAAAAGAAGAAAATTAGATAATAAATGCTGATGTCAGCATGCATGCATGGCTCAGCAGAGCCTGGCTCTGGGGAAACGGTGGATTTTCGCTTTCCCTGAGCCAGCCGAAGTGGGTGTTTTGCATCTGTAGAGCCAGGCTGAGTTGAATGAGAAGACAACCAAACACCCATCTTTTGCATCTGTAGATGCAAATCTCTTTAGATGCAGCCAACCAAACAGCCCATAAGCTAATCTGCAGTCTAATTAACCTTCGTACAAAAAAAAAGTGGACACGACACTTTCTGCCATGAATTCCTCTATTTAAACCGCTAGTTGCTTCATTAGAGCATCTCTAGCAGAGCTCCTAAACCAGCCCCTAAACCTTAAAATAGGGAGTGTAGTAAAAAAAACAGATCCAACAGAGCCCCAACTCAAGCCCCTAAAATTAGGGGCCCCCTAAATTTGCCTCCTCAGCCCCAATTTCTAGGAGGCCCCTACTCAAGCCCCTAAAATTAGGAGGCCTCTAAATTTGCCTCCTCAGCCCAATTTCCAGGGACACGAGTACAACCCCTATTATTGAAGATAGGGAAATACATGAGAGGCTTCGAAAATTTTATCATGTTTTCAAAATTTTAAATTTAAATTTTAAATATCATGTTTTTAAATTGTAAATGTTAATATGCTTATGTTTTATGTATTACAAATATTTTTGATTGAATTTTAGTGGTGTCAAATGAAGATTATACATAGCGGATATGTCAAAATAGGAGAAAAAGTAAAATAGGGGCTGAGATTTAGGGGCTGTTGCTGGAGATGCTCTTAGGGGGCGAGGACTAGGAGAAATATCTCCGGCCGGTTCCTAAAGAAACTGAAATGTATCTACATAAAATTCCTGCGGTTTTTAAGGTAAAGATGAACATGCGGAGGAACAAACGAATCCTAGCACGCGCAATCAGTGTGTGAGGACCGAGGACACACCAAATAGGCCGGTGGAAAACTCCAAACCTGAGCCATTCTAGGCACAATCACCAATCAGATAGCCGACTCGATAGTCCACGAGGAACCCTAAATCCCCCACAAAATCTTTTCTTTATACCGCGTACCGCCACCCGTCCCATGTGCTCCCCTCCCCGTTTTTATTTGCGTTCCATCTCCATGCGTCCAGCTCCAGCCTATCTCGCCTTTGCCCTTTGCTTGTTCCAGTGTCCTACCTAGTTTGTTGCCTTCTTCGGTTCTTCCCCACATCTCTCTTCTTGTACCCGTCCACAGACGCAAGAGAGACTTGGTGATGGATCCCCCGTCCACTCAGGTGATGTCTGCCACTGATGACCTCCAGGACAAGGCCACGGACGAATGGTATGCATGTGAGCTTGATCCAACCCTTGTTCTTTTCGTCCTGCTCTGCTTGCTCGTTGATCGATTGGTTGTTTATGTATCCATCGTGTGTTTGCAGTTGTTCTTGCTGCTATGATTGCTGCTCCAGCGTCCTGGATTTCCTGTGCTGTTCCTCTTGACGCTGCTCCTCGCCGGCCTTGCAAAACTTCCTGACGGAAGCGGAGGTCTCGGTGATGTTGGGCTCTAAATGTTCCGGGGTTCTTAGATCTCTATGCCCTTGGGTTGGGACTTGGGTGACATTTGTAAGTTGAAAACCTTTATCATCTCCATTCGTTCGTCAGTAAGGAAACTTCTGGATCAACTGCGGAAATGTTGGCTTATCTTCCGCTGCAGTCGTTCAGTGATTTCTTTAAGCAATTTTACAGAAATTCTTGTGTGTATGCAGATCGAATAGCTAGCTAGTAGTAGTCGTTACTGATTATGTGTGTTCGTATTTGACTCTATGAATCACTATCAGCAAGTGGAACTCACGAGTCGAGGTATCCACGCCGCATTATGGCACCGAAAGATACGAAAACATTTTTCTGCCAGATGCATGTCTTGTATGAGTGCTAGTACACCCAGCAAATTATGTGCCATATCCTTAAGGTAGTGGCTAGCTAGACTTTTCCCCTTCTCTTTGCACAAGTCGACGACGAGCTGGCCGACATTGACAGCCTGCGTCGAGCTGAAAATCATGGTGTTTGCTAACCTCAGCAGTCATCAGCCGGCGCAATGCTGGTGTTTGGGAGTGGAATGTTGAATCGGACGGTAGCGAAAACCTGACCTAACGCGAACTCAATAGCCTGACTTTTCTACTCCTTGTTGACTTGCCACGATGTTAAAGGACTTGAAACCTTGTATCATACGGTAACTGCTTATGCGACGATTTACGGATTCGATACAAGGAGAAGAAGGGAGCAGGGTTCGCACAACCGCGGTTTCTCGCGCGAAAACTGTAACGACCTAAAATTCAAAATGAATTTTAAATTTGGTTTTTTGTCTGGATTTTATTTGGAATTTCGGTTTTATTTGAATTTGATTTTTGTATTCGTTTCGCGTTTTGGGCCAAACTCCTTTGCTCCTTGGGCCGTCCGGCATGCTCCTCTCCTGGTCCGTTTCGGCCCACGTTTCCCGGCTTGTCCGCTTTGCCGCGTCGTCGCCTCGCGCCCTCGTGCCGCGCCGCTGGCGCTCGCGCCTCGCTGTCCGCATGCTTCCCCGCGAATCCCCGCTCCGCAGCGCGCGTGCCGCCGCGCCTTGCTGCTGGTCGCCGCGTGGCCGCCCGCCTCGCGTGCGTCGCACGCTCCGCCGCAAGCGCCGCTACCGCGCCCGTGTCGCCCCGCCCCTAGCCTCGCCTCTCTCCTCCGTGGGCGGCTATAAAATCCGCCCCAACCCCGCCTTCGTCCCGGCCCCGCCCCGCCCCTCCATTTCCCGTGGTGAGTCCCGCCCCTTTCCCCGCTCCGTCTTCGCCTCCGGCGCCGGTCGCCACGCCGTTCCGCTGGCCGCCCTTACCCTCCCCTTTTTCCCCAAACCCTAACCCGCCCCACGCCTAACCTCGCTGACAGGCGGCCCCGCCTGCCAGCTTCTCCCCGCCCTAGCCAGGCCAGGCCGCAGTCCAACCCCCTCGCTCCGCGTGGGCCGGCCCAAGGCCGCGGCCTCGCCCGCACCGTTCCAGCCGCCAGGCCGAGTGGGCTGCTTGGCCCATTAGCCCAGCCGAAGCCAGCCCAAACACTGTTTCAACAGTGTTTTTGATTTTGTGATTTAATAATTCGTTTATTAATTTCGAAAATTCATTTTAATTCCAAAAAAAGCTCAGAAAAATCCCGAAAAATCCCAGAAAACCCACTCCTCACTCCAATCGTACGTAGAGCTCGCGGGCGCGTTGGCGCCGCGGACCGTGTGGTGCCAGCTCTGTAAACGCGCGGGACGATGAACGTGATGAGCGTGACAGTTTCGTCGTCAGGAGCTGGAAGGCGCATGCGGAAAATGCCGAAGGCGCCGGGCACCGGCACGAAGCCACCAAGGGCGCCGGGCGATAGTTCGTCATACCCTCCTTCACAGACCAGAAGCTTAACAACGGCAAGTCGACAACTGCACAGGACGTATCTGTATAGCGTTGAGTGCAGCTTTTCAGGTTACAAAAAATAAGGACATACAATCAGCTTAAATTCCAATGGCGTCTAGTCTCGGTCCTTGATCATCACTCTCCTCCGTTGAACCAAGAAATGTCTTCGATACCTTGCGGTTTTATGGGATTGATCGTGCCGTTCTTTTGGGCTTTTGGCCAACTGAATTTGACGGCCTAAACTGAATCAACAGGCATGCGCAGCCTGCAGAGCAGCCAAACCACACCTGTGATCCCTTTACTACGTACGTATATTCACTCGGTTGCCTTTAACCAAGACAAAGCTTTTCTGATCGATGTAACTCAAAGTACATTACTCTACCTAGAACTATGATTTTTTTTCCTTCCAGAAATAATGTTCAAGATATCATAGACCTAGTTGCCCTAACACAAGGTCATCTCTCTTAATTCCATCGACAAATGCCTGGAGGTTCCTCTTCGCTATACACCATGACTCACCCATCATAGCTCTCTCCTTCAACTCATCTACCTTCTTGCAAGCGTTTTCCTTCTTCGCCTTCCATGATCCTCTCAATGCAATCTTTCACATTACTTCGGTCAGTTCTGCAGAGCCTGATCCCTATCTCCCACATCTTAACGATGTATGCACAGTTGATGAACAGGTCGCCAGATACAGGGAAGCAGAGCAGACGAACACTGTGCTGTGTCGCCTCGAGCGTCGAGTTCCAACCGCAGTGCGTGAGGTAGCACACTAGCACCCAACAGAATTGTGTTCAAGAACACCTTCTTGTGGTGCCAAAGCGACATCTTACCACGGCCGGCGACCTTCTCCATGTACCAGTCGGGGAGGCCGGCCGTGGTAAGAACCCACAGGAACGGCCAGCCGGTGGCCTCCAGACCAAACGCGAGTTCGCTGATCTCGTCCCGCCCAATCGGTGAAACCCAACTTCCGAACGAAACATGTATCACCGACCCTGAGTGTTGCTGGTCCAACCAACCCCATGCAAGGTACATCTGCCTGCCACATGCTAGTGAAATAGGATGTTCACCCACGCCAATTGTCAACACGATAATTGGCGTTTCCATGAACAGAAGTAGAGACAGGTAAAATCACACATAATGTAAGATAAAAACTCTTTTTTTATTAAATCAATTTTTCTATACAAGGCAATGTTCAATATATAGGAGAAAACCCCTAGAGATTAATTTCGGATTCGTCCACTAAAACACTAATAGATACAGTCCTTCCGTACATGGACACATATTATATTCATATCATAACACTAATAAAGCTTTTGGGACAGATAAATATATAATAGATAGTGAACTTTAAATTTAGCTATTGATTTAATAAAAATATCTTTCTTACTATTCTATTAAAATAAGTATAAATAAATACTAGCTAATTTAATCTATTACATAAAAAATAATATATTAAATTTAGCATACCTTTAAAGTGAGAGAGGTACTTCTATGCTTTTCTTTTTGAAAGTTGTACAAATCTTAACGTATGAATGGAGAGTAGATGATGATTGCTTACCCTTTCACTTGTTTTAAAATTTGTATAACTTTATTTATACCGAAAGAAAAAACATAGAAGCACTGCTCTTAGAGCAAGGCTAATAATATAGCTCACTGCTGGCTATATGTGGTTGCCATATCATACACAGCCGTTTAAAAGCTCACTCATATAATAAGTTAGCTGTAGAAACAATCTACACATTAATAAATGGTCCACCCATCCATCCTCTCATCTTCTTTGGAATCTGTGTTATAGCCAGCTTAAAGCTGGCTATTGAACAATAGCCCATTTCTTCTCTCTCTTCTCTTCTCTTTCTTCCAACAAAGCAAAAATATGATGTGGCAGCTCTTATAGCCCGCTTATGTCACCTTATTATACTTACTCTTAAAAGTAATAATGATGTGTGCCCGTGTCTCCCAAACCCACTCGAGATAAATCGCAAGCCCATTACTATCCGTCAGACTCAGTTTCACAAGAGCCGATGCTCGTGTTGCGCATCCTCCCTCGGCAGCCGCTGAGCCTCACCCCCGCCAGTCGTCACCGCACACCGCACTTCGCCGTCAGCCGGCCGCCGCAGTGTCCAAAGAGTTAGGGGAAGGGGCGGGCGTTCGATGCAGACGCGTCCCCGTGAGCTCGACTCCGATTGTCTGCTGGAACTGGTACGCTCGGCAATCTCAATGTACTGCTTGGTGTAGTAAATAGCTAATATGCAGCTAGGTTAGAGCGCAATGCTCTAAAGTTAGACAGTGGCCAACGTGCTTGCACAATATATTTCAAAATGGATGCAGTCTACGATTTATGAATTTGTGTAAATCGGGGTTGTGGCAATGCTAAATTGATTAGAGGCTATCAGAGTGTGGAGTTATCGCCCGGAGTAAACTGTGTGCGCACTGATTGCGAATCGTATTTACAAAATTGCATATTCAGTTATGCATTTCTCTATGCAATACTGCGAGTGTACGATTTTGTGGATGAAAGATGTCAGCTGTGTAATCCGTACTCGTTACGCAAAGACATTCGATGGAAGAGTTTTCCATCCTTTTGTCCTGATTGTCTTGCCTACTACCTCTTTGTTCTAACTGTCAAGTTATTATTCATGTTTAAGCTAATGCTATGTACAAATGCAGCACTATATAGTGCTTGTCTGGACAAGTAAAATTACACAACTGAAATAGTCTACTGATATATTGTGGCAATATAGAGAAAGTGCAACTACATGACATACTCTCTTTAAGGGGAACTACATAACATAATTCTTCATATAAAATATATAGTAACTAACAAAGATGTAAGCTACCAAACAGTCGATCGTGCTGTTACATATATCATTAGCGTGGCAGACTGAGTGAGGACGAAAATTCTTGTTCCAAACTGTAGCTTCCAGAGATGCATCCATATGTTAAATCAACAGTATTGATAAAATTGCTCGGGCACAGAAAAGGGTCGATCTCTCCATCCATTCTTGGGAAAAGTTGGCACCTTCTTTGTCTTGTAGTTCTAAGTAACTGCAACCTCATTTCTACTTCTTTCATGGTAGGTCTCTCTCCTCCTTTAGTTTTCAAGCACATTTCTGCGATTGAGGCAATATCATCAATTTCCTCCTGGTTTGCCTCTTCCACAACTTGGGAATCCATGATTTCCATAAGAACTCCCTGCTGAAGCCCTTCCACAAAGTAATGAGACAAACTCTGTTTCATACCTAGATCATTAATAAAAATTGGTTTCTTTCTCATAAGAAGCTCCACAAGTATCACACCAAAACTATAAACATCACTCTTCTCAGTCAATTGGCCAGTGTGGTAGTACTCCGGGTCTAAGTAACCAAATGTGCCTTGTACAATTGTCACCACGTGAGTCTGATCAAGTGATACAGATCTTGACGCACCAAAGTCGGAAACCTTTGTAGTAAAGTTGTCATCTAAGAGTATATTGGAAGATTTGACATCTCTATGGAAAATTGGTATCGCAGCAGCTGAGTGGAGATAAGCAAGAGCACCTGCAGCTTCTACTGCAATCCTAATGCGATCATCCCATGACAGCAAGCATTTAACACTTACATCAGCGTGAAGGAGGTCATATAATGTTCCATTAGATATGAACTCATAGACCAGCAAAGGCACCTCTGTTTCGAGACAACAACCAAAAAGCTTCACCACATTGCGATGAATGATTTGCGATAGGATGACAACCTCGTTGATAAATTGGTCTATCTCAATTTGCTCCACTATTTTTGACCTTTTAATGGCCACCACATGTTGATCGGATAAAATGCCTTTATAAACTGTGCCATGTCCTCCACAGCCAAGAACACGAGCAACATCGAAGTTGTTGGTTGCCTTCTCTAGTTCCTCCAAGGCAAATATCTTTGTTTTGTCTGTGGTGCTTTCATCTGAGATTAGTTGCTCCAAGAGTAGGCCTTGGTTTTTCTTGAAGTATGCTCTTCGGATTCTCTTTTGGATGCCATTCTTCCACTTATTGGCGAGTACAGTTGCACTGAATGCAAGGATTATGGAGCCAACGCCGCAACCAACTCCAATTGCAATACCTAGAAGAAGGTTTCCTGGCTTAGCCGATGCAATTGCACATCTAAATCAATTTGCATTTTGTTAATTGCACTGTAGGGATGTTGGTGTAAGTTACCTAAAAGAAGATTGCGTTGCTTAGCCGATCTAACACATTTCCTTTTTGTTTGATCAAAATCTCTACCATGTGGACAGCTCGTGCAATTATAGCCCCCATCAAAATTGTGGCATATTCCATTGCACAAATTTGGCAATGAGCACTCGTCGATGTCTGTAAACAAAACAACATACAGTGAGTATTTATTACTTTAGAGGTTATATACTGGTGGTGACAGATGCATACCTAAGTTGCTTGAGGTGAATTATTGGATGGATCTAGATTTTTCTCCTGGGAGACAAACTAGAACACAAAAAAAGTTTGTATGTGTAAGTGGTAGGTTTAAGGCACATTTGGTTCTTCTACTTTTACATGGGGCTCAAATTGGTCCCTCAAATTTTAGGGCACCAGTTGGATTAGAAGAATTTCACAGGAATTTTTGATAAATTGTACTAGTGATTCCAAGATTCCTTTGAAATTCATGTGGAACAGAGGATGCAAAATGTATAGTTGTGGTTCATTTTCTCGTTGTCATTTGAGGATGCAAATTGTTTTGATAATTAATGTGCAATTGTGTGTGTGTGTGTGTGTGTGTGAGAGAGAGAGAGAGAGAGAGAGAGAGAGAGACCTGTACAGCCATTTGCACCTTGGACATATGGGTTTCCGTCGAAGCCGTTGGAACACTTGCAACGATATCCGAGGGATATTTTCCCACGGGTGACATTCAGGCATTCACTGTGAGCGCTGATGCATGCATATGATGTGTTCCTTTGCACGGCGGTTTGGCAAGTTAAATTGGCGATTGCCCATTTAATCTGGATGTCGAATTCTTGAGAGAATTCAAAAAGGTCCTCTGCATCTGGGCACACGGGCTCACCGTCAATGGTGTGAACTACCATCAACTCGTCATCCTCGCGGTTTGTATCATTCATCATATTGCTGACACTCAAGTATCCATCTTCCACTGACACCTTATTCACACGAAATTTTGTTCTTCCTCGTTGGAGAACTGTGAGGTTTCCTGAGGGACAACTAAGCCGAAACTTCTCGTGTGCAAAACAACCTTCTTCAAACCCAAAAGGGAAGGGGACGGGCATGTTTCCGCATGATCTCTCACAATTTCCTCTAGGACTAGGATTGTAACCTGCATGGTCCAAAAAAATAGCAAATTGTGACTGTAATTTATAAACTGCTTCAGAATACTTAAATGACAGTGCTTTAGACTGCTCCAGGATATGAGGTTCATGAATTATGGTACTCCCTCCAGTTACAAATACATGTCGTTTTGAATATTGACATAGTCTCTAAAACACAAATTTTACCACTAATTTCTATTGTAATATAGTTATAACACCCAATAAAATTATAATGTTATAAAAAAAATTCGAGACAAATCTATACATATAATTTTTATGTAGACAATCTAAATATTTAAAAAGATATCAATAACTAAAGTTTTTTTAACTTTGAATGCACATATCCCCAAATAGCATGTATTAGTGACTGGTGGGAGTATACATATATAGTTAGACTATTGAGAAAAGCGGGGTGGCTATAAGATGTGCCATCCAGGATTCTGGTGCGCACCGACATGAAAATTGGTTTGCTGGCGAGTCAGTAGATTATTTCTTGCGCACCCTTCAATCCTTTTTAATTGTTATTTTGTACTCCCTCCGGTCTGGTAATATCTGTCGTTTTGGACATCGACACGGTCTTCAAAACACAACTCTGACCGCTAATTTTTATTATAATATATTTATAAAACCCAATAAAAGTATAATATTATGAAAGTACTTCTCGAAACAAGTCTACACATATAATTTTTATGTATCCAATTTAAATATTTAAAAATATATTGTTAGTCAAAGTTTCGGAAGTTTGACCATCACTATGTCCAAAACGACAGGTATTACCAAACCGGAGGGAGTATGTCGATACAGTCTCCAACACAAAATTGACCACCACCTTTTCTAATTATTACATGTTCGTACAATTAATAAAATGTAATGATATGAAAAAAAAATCCTGATAAATCTACCCCTATATATAATTTTCATGCGACAAATCTTAGTAGTATATTTTATACTGATGGCTAAAGTTTTAAAAGTTTGATTGCACATGTTCACAACATCTATTTGAGGACGAAGTGAGTACATCAAAGTAAGTAAACTACTTTTTTTTTTCTAAAGTAATTACAAGAAAAATCATTATCATCGACGCACCTTCGATGCAGCCATCCAAAATGTAGGGGTTGCCTCTTCCACGAGGATGGCAGTAGCAGTAGTAACCTCCGAATGTTGCGTTTCGGCAGAAACTACTAGCGTCGCATGCGTATCCTGTCTCGTTCATCCGGGCAATTTCACAACTCGGCTGGTCCATGATGGCAAACCTTAGCAACGCACCATCATTAATATTGCTTTCATTTATCCAGGTTGAGTAAAGATCTCTCGTATCGAATCTATAACCTTGGGCCAAGAAAACCTTTACAGTGGAGGGCAGTGCTTTTGGTTGTGCTACGATAGCATCATGGTGGACCAGCGTGAACCTGAAGCCTCGTATACCATTTCCCGACATCCCGATGGAGCAGCAGCCCAGGCCGTTACAGCCCATCACATTTGCCGCCAATTCCTGCTCCATGATCGCTCTGTCGCCTATGCACGTGCTCACGCAAGAACCGATGGCCAGGTTCGTGTCAATATCAAACAATAAGACCACAGCACCACAACCGATGACGTACAGCCTGCCTTCATCGATAGTAATACCTTTAGAAGGGGGCTCCCAGTCCCAGGACCTGTTGTAAGAACTGGTACCGGGTCTCATGGTGACATTGAAGCCAACAATGGAGACGAAGGCATAAGTACTGTACCCCGCGTATAGGCCAGTGATCTGAGTAGTACTATTGCCCAGAAAGAGCTTGTGGGGACGAGTGGAGTGGTCGCAGGTGAGCTCGAAGCCTTGCCGGAAGCAGCCCGGCCCTATCCCGAAAGGATAGACGATGTCGACCACCTCCCCGCACCTCGAGGGGCAGTGAGCCAGGGAAGCATTCGAAGGGATATGCAATATCCCGTTCCCTCCAGCCGGTCCTGAGCCTGCAGCCGATGCTCGCGGGACAGCTGCTGCCAAGCACACCAGCAAAAAGGACATGGCACGAACCGCGGTGGTACTGCTAATCGTTGCTCCGGTGATCAGCTTGTCTGTGTTCATGATTGGTCTTGTGGGATTCAGTGTTATGGGATCAATAGAAATTCAGACTTCAGAGGCAGCGAACATGCACACCACGGCTTCTCTCATTCCCAACACACACACACACATATATATCTCTACTATATAAAGTGAGAGTTTCTTCCCACGTCACATTAATTGTTCTGCTTAATTGCTCTACTTAATTGCCCTGCTTAATTGCCCTACGTAAGAAACGAAGCGTTGCTTTAATTAGCCAGTTTTTGAAAGAAACGAAGCGTTAAAGATAGATGTTTGATCTTATGAAATAATATTTTTTATTTTTTAATCTTTATTTTTCGTTATCAATTTTGTTTTTCGTAGCAACGCACGGGCATATAACTAGTATATATATATGTACTAGTAAGGTGCTCGTGCGTTGTAACGGTATCTACATTTTGAACGGCTGTCCTGCTATTACGATAACATGAAACAAAAAAATATGTTGTGCAAATAATACCTTATACAGTAGGACACTATTGAAGCAGTATTTCTATATTTCTATGTAAATGAAGCGTTCTGACGCTTCGTTTCTTGCGCCTGGAGTGGTTAATTAATTAAAGAAGTGGGTAATTAAAGAGTGGCAGAACTGGTAATTTTGATGAAATGACATGGGAAGAAACTCTCACTTTATATAGTAGAGATATACATATATATATACATATATATATATGGGGGCATATCCTGTGCAATCAAAGGTTTGGTGCAATCACCGTGCAATCAAACTAAAAAAAATTTCAAAAAATTCTGAAAAAAATCATGGATGTACATCTCAACTTACCCCATCTAAGTATAAAATTTCATGATCAAATTCGTCATATGCTAAAAGTTACAAAAAAGACAAATTTTTGACAAACTTTTACAGTTCAAATGCACCCCAAATTTGTTTTTTTTTGTAACTTTTAGCATAGGACGAATTTAATCATGAAATTTTATACTTAGATGGGGGTAAGTTGAGATGTATATCCATGATTTTTTTCAGAATTTTTTGAAACTTTTTTTAGTTTGATTGCACGGTGATTGCACCAAACCTTTGATTGCACAGGATATGCCCCCCTATATATATATATATATATATATATATATATATATATATATATATATATATATATATACACACACACACACACAGACACAAAGACGACCCCCGAGTCAAACTCTCGATCGAAGGATTAACTGACTGTAGGAAGTCCAGGGGCACCAGTCCCATCAGAGTTACCGTAGTCGCTAGCGAACTTTTTTTCCTATGCAAATTTTCCATATGTCCAGCTCCAGTGTCTACATTGAAAGATATAGGAGTGCCCTTCTCGTCGATACCGATGGACGACTAAGTCGCTTAGCGTTACCAAATATATCTATCTATAGTAGTAACTAGCTAGAGCTGCGCGCTTCGCCGCGCCGTGCGAAATTTGATCTAAGTTTTTATCTCTAAAAAAGGCAGAAATATCCGATTTTTTTTGTTCGCTTTGGTATTTTTTTGAAAAAAGACGCTAGGTAAGAACCGTCAACGAACCAGCGAAACAATGGCCCTTTTTGTGAGAAAAAAAAATACATGTTTCGAGAAATATTAGATCCCAAACCACAAAAAAGCTATAGACGCCGAGTTTAACACCCTATGCGGTCAACGGACAATAATACATGTCTTAAAAAATATTTGAGATCGAGCCGTAAAAGGAATTTTAGATGCCGAGTTTAACATCCTATGCGCTTATTTTCCCGTGAAAAATGAGAAAAGGGGGAAAAAAATGGAGAAACGACGGACGAAAAACGAATTTCTATTTTTTTGTGGGGGGGGGGGACGGCCAATGAAAACATTTTTTCCATGGTCTGGAGAAAAAACGGATCACGAAAATATTTTTTTTCAGACAAAAATGGAGAAAGAAAACGGTCTCCCATTTTTTTTGGGGGGAAATAGCCACCGAAAACATTTTCCCTATGCTTCGGAGGAAAAACGGATCACAAAAACATTTTTTCTGTGCAAAACGGAGAAAGGAAACGGTTTTCATTTTTTCTTAAAAAAAACAGCCAATTAAAACATTTTTCCCATGCTCCGGAGAAAAAACGGATAACGAATTTTTTTTGGGCAAAACGGAGAAATGAAACGGTCTCCCATTTTTTGGGGGGGGGGGGCGATAGCCACCGAAAATATTTCCCCCATGCTCCGGAGGGAAAACGGATCACGAAAACATTTTTCTAGGCAAAACGGAGAAAGAAACGGTTTTCCATTTATTTTTTTTGAAAAAACAACCATTGAAAATATTTTTCGCATGATCTGGAGAAAAAACGGACCCCGAAAACATTTTTTTTGGACAAAACGGAGAAAGGACCCGAACGTAAAGTGCGAGGACCTATTTGTTATAATTTTGGATCTGTTCGCTATTTTGAAAAATTAGGAGGGAGGTCCTCCATGCAAAACGGCAAAACCAGGGACCTAAACGCGAACCAGGAAAAATATTTTCCTCTCACATAAAATCGCGTAGGGATCTATTTGTAATTTGGAGAAAGCCGAGGGGGGTTTTTGGAAAAATCGCAGGGATGACGTGGGGGCTGGCTGGGCTCCAAAGCCAGCCCCTATAAGGTGGTTAATATAACACCCTTATAAGGCAACACTGGAGGCCAACAGGGCCTCCACGTCAACCCCCCTCATTTTGCAAAAAGTCCCCTCTATTTCTTTTAAATTACGGATAGATCCCTATAAATTACAGAGAGGTCCTCCGCGATTTTTTGTGAGGGCAAGAAATTTTTTACCGAATTGCGGTTAGGTCCCTCATTCGTTACTTTACGGAAAACTTTCCGCTAAATACAAATCTTGAACGAGCACTTTTCTAATTTTTCAGGATAGCGATCGGGTCTAAAAAGATAACAAACATGTCCTCGTTTCTTACGTCCAGATCCTTTCTTCGTTTTTCCCAAAAAAATGTTTTCGTCGGCAGAAATTTGTATACAACTCTATCTCTAGACTTTTTTTTCCAACTCGATTGCTGATCTCTAGATTTTTTTTCCCGACTCGATCTCTAATATTTTTCGAAACATGTATTATTACTCGGTGAATGTATAGAGTGTTAAACTCGACAAAAAAGGTTGTCATCTCTAATAATTTTCGGAACATGATTCTTTCTTCGTTTTTCCCGGGAAAAATATTTTCGTCAACACAAATATGTTTATAGCTCTATCGCTAGACTCTTTTTTTTTTCAAATCGATCTCTAATCTCTAGACTTTTTTCCCCAACTAGATTTGTAATATTTTCCAAAACATGTATTATTACTCGGTGAACGCATAGAATGCTAAACTCGACAAAAGAAGGTTAACATCACTAATAATTTTCGGAATATGTATTATTACCCAGTTAACACATAGAGTGTTAAACTCGACAAAAGAAGGTTAACGGGGTAATAATAGTGTTAACCAAATTCGTCAAAAGAAATATGTGTACAACTCTATCTCTTTATTTTTTTGGGTACCTCGATTTCTAATATTTTTCGGAATAAGAAATATATGTAGAGCTGTATCTCTATATATATTTTTGCAACTCGATCTATAGTATTTTTCGAAACATGTATTATTCACCGATAAACATATATAATGTTAAACTCGCCACAAGAAGATCCTTTCTCTGTTTTTCCCGAGAAAATATATCTATTATGCCTGCAAGATTTACGAAGCAGCCAGCCGGCCACGTCATCCTCTTCACCAAAGGTCCCTCTAAAAAAATTAAATTGCGTTTAGATCCTTACGCTGGTTATTTTCTAGAAAAAAAATTGGATCAAATTTCGCACGCACGGCAATGCGCGCGAATCTATCTAGTATATCATATACCGTCTGAAATTGGAGGCCATCCAGCTGTCGTCAGCTTCTTCGTTGTGAGATCCTTAAAAAAAATACAAAATTACGAAAATATTCTTTCACTGCTTTTTTTTTTTGTAAAACTGACCCATCGTTCGATATATTCGCGAAGGAGTCCTCCACCGGTAAACCAAAATTACTGATAAGTCATTCCAATGTTTTTTCTCTCCAAAAAAGACCTATGGTTCTATTTTAGGGTATATATCCATCTATAAATGCACGAATTCAAGTCAAATTCGGATCTATATCCATCTCTACCATGGTGCCTAGGCACCATGATTTTAAATGAACGAATTTAAGTTAAATTCGGGTATATTTTTTGAAACTTTGAGTTTTAGAGTATATATCCATCTATAACAATTCAAATGAAACACATTCTTTTGAAAAAATATGCTTGAATTCAAAGATTCGAACGAATTTAGATCACATGCTTTGCTATATATATACAAACCACCAAGTGGGCTCGAGTGAGGAGGAAGTAGGGGAGGCGGCGCCCAAGCCGGACGGAGTCAAGGAGGCGACCGGGTGAAGAGACGACAGGGCGAGAAGGGAGACGGAACGAGCGGGGAGGCGATCGAGCGAAGTCACAGCTGAAAAACACCTCCCTACCAGCTGTAGCTTTTAGGGGTACTTCAGTTGTTAAATGTAGGGAGTCCAGGGGCACTAGTCCCACGAGGGGTTACGGTCGTCGCCGCGGTCATCACCATTCACGACTGAGAAGTGAGAACTACGCTGTTCTCCGGACGACCTTGGACGGCGACAGCGCTACGGGAAATTCTATCAGGTTACACTCGTGAACCGTCACATCACATATCTAGTCGCCAGCGAACTTTTTTTCCCATGCAAATTTTCCACATGTCCAGTGTCTACATTGAAAGATATAGGACTCCTATATCTTTGCGTCCATGCAAATTTTCCACATGTCCAGTGTCTACAATAGGAGTGCCCTTCACGTCGATAGCGATGGACGACTAGGTCGTTTCGCGTTAGGAAGTTACCATTATAATCGTAGCAAATTTTGTTACATGTCCAGTAATTTGGAATTAGAATATGCGTGATTTGCTACCTGCTACCGTCTTAGATGGTGAAAATCCTTTCATTTGATCGATTAAGTGTAGAAAAGTAAGATGCGTGACTTTTTTTTTTATTATTCTTAAGAAGTACTAAAATTTACATTGATATATGGGAATTGCTAGGGATCAGACATCTGATTTTTTTGTAACATTTTTTTTTTACGCATGAAACATTTTTTTTTACGTATTGAAACATTTTTTTTATGTAGTGAAACATTTTTCTTCGACAAACAGTAAAAAAAAATGTTTCATACGTTCAAAAAAATGTTTCATATGTTCAAAAAAAATGTTTCATACGTTCAACAAAAATGTTGCGCGGTGTCCGAAAAAAACCCAAAAATCAGACGTCCGGCTGCTAGTTTCTCCCTTGATATATTAACAAGAGATATCAACAGTTGGTACTTTTATTATTTAAAATTTTGGTATCTCAGTAAAAGGTATTGTAAGACATATTTCCATTTTTGTAGTGTTACGATCTTGCTCATCACTCAAATTTCCATGCCTGGGTTAACTTACCTCTTACGATTGTAACATCGACGTCAGAAGTAAATCAACGCTTAGTGCAGTTACATTTCTTTGACTTGTCTTATATATGTATGGCTATGATTTCACCGTGGAGACGTTGATCATGGAGTCTTCGCCAATAAAAATAGAAAGCTACTGTTATGAAGTTGAGTCTACGCGGATTGCATTCCCCGTGACCCATGGGCGGATCTAGGTCCATATCAAAGTAGGCTGTAACCCAGGCCTTAAAATTTTAGCTTGTATTTAGTCTAGATAAGCCTATGGTGTAATAAATATATTAATCTTGTTAGTAGCCACAACTTCATAACTATATTAATCTTGTTAGTAGCCACAACTTCATAAATATATTACCACCTCCCGTCGCAAGCAAGGTTTATTCCATGGATTTGATGGAAAAAGAACTTCCTTCCATGGATCAATATACTACCCACCATATTACCGAAAGGTTTCCGGGAGCCTCAGCCCCCCACGTCACCCCACCCTCTCTCTCCTCCGTTTCGCGAAAAGGTCCTCCGTTTCTTCGAAATTACGTATAGGTCCCTGGGCGATTTTCTGTGAGAGGAAAATAAATTTTCCCGGTTCGCGTTTAGGTCCCTCGTTCGGTATTTTACAGAGAGAGCCCCCATTAAATGTGAATAGCGAACGAGCCCTTTTCTAATTATTCAAAATAGCGGATAGATCCAAAATTATAACAAATAGGTCCCTATACTTTACGTTCGGGTCCTTGCTCCGTTTTGCCCGGAAAAAATATTTTCGTGGTCCGTTTTTCCTCCGGAGCATGGGAAAAATGTTTTTGTTGCCCGTTTTCGCTAAAAAAAAATTCCTTTCTCCGTTTTGCTCGGAAAAAATGTTTCCGTTGTCCGTTTTTCCTCCGGAGCACGGCCTTTTCTCTTAAAATTTTTTTCTCTTTCTCCGTTTTGCTCGGAAAAAAAATGTTTTCGTGATCCGGTTTTTCTCCGGAGCATGGGGAAAATGTTTTCGTTTGCCGTTTTCTCTAAAAAAAATATAAAATTCGTTCTCCAGCCATCATTTATCCTTTTTGTTGGAAAAAAATGTTTTCATTGTCTGTTTTTTCTCCAGAGCATGGGAAAAAAATATTTTGCGTCGTTTTTCCCAGAAAAAATTGTTCCATAATCCGTTTTTCCTCCGAAAAAAAATACAAATTCGTTTCTCGGTCACGCGCGCGGCGTGCGCCGCGCGAGCCTTTCTAGTTAATCTTGTTAGTAGCCACAACTTGCAACGGATCATGGTCGAAGCTTTCTTCTCCGTGTCTTGAGATCTCTACTCTCTCGCAAACCGTGTCTGAGGTCGATCGGTAGCTCATTTGTCCAGCATCGCGGTTGAACAAGGCGAAAGTGAAAGACGCCGTCAGGCTCAGAGCGGCGGAGCCCGCAAGCCAGCCGGCCAGCCAAAGGACGAAGCTGGTGCGCTCACGTGAGGTGGAGTTTTCGTACGAGTGTAGTACAGCAAACTGCGTGTGTGTAGCGGCGCCGCTACAAATATGCATCAGGCCATTGGAGGTTCTCTTATGTGGTCCTGGGAATTGGGCCGGGCCGTAGTGGGCTAGCACGAGCACGATCTGATTTTAATGGCCCAAAGCACGACCCGACACGAAAAAAAATGGGCCGGGCTGGCACGACCCGAATGGCGTGCCGGGCCGGGCCTAAAAATCTGGCACGATGGGCCACCCGGCACGGCCCGATTGTATGGGCCGTGCTTGGGCCGGCACGGCCCGAATTGAAGCCCGAACCTGTAATTTGTATTTTTGAAGGTCTTCCTTTGCTCATATGAATTTATATTCTACATGAAAGTTGTAGATAATTTCAAGACACATCTTTTTCATGTAGACAACTTTTTCATTTGAGCAACGTATGAATTTATACAAAAATATTTAGTGCGCTGTGTAGTTTCGGACCGACGCCACATCTCTCGGTAATTTGTATTTTTCACGGTCTTCCTTTGCTCATATGAATTTATATTCTACATGAAAGTTGTAGATAATTTCGAGACACATCTTTTTCATGTAGACAACTTTTTCATTTGAGCAACGTATTAATTTATAAAAAAATATTTAGTGTGTTGTATTCTCTCGTGCCGTGCTCGGGCCGGCCCGACCCGACAGCAGCCCGGCGTGCTTTTGGGCCGTGCCGGGCCTTGATTTTGCCGTCCGTGCTAGCTCGGCCCGGCACGAAGAAACAACCGGGCCGTGCTGGCCCGTTTCATGCAGGCCCGAAGCACGACGGGCTCGGGCCGTGCCGGCCCGGCACGGCCCAAGTCCCACCACTACTCTTATGCATGTTTAACCAACTTGAACGCCACTTCTTGTGTTTATTCAAACACTAGAGGTTCTCTTATGTTTAACCAGCATTACACGTATATACTACCTAACATATTAGCGGAAGCTTTCCGGGAGCCTCAGCCCCCCACGTCACCCCACCCTCTCTCTCCCATTCTTGCAAAAAAAAACCTCCGGTTTTTTGAAATTACGGATAGGTCCTTTGTAATTTTCTGTGAGTGTAGAATATTTTTCTCCGTTCACGTTTAGGTCCTCCGTTCGCCGTTTTACACAAAGAACCTCCCATTAATACGAATTGCGGACTAGCTCTTTCCTACTTATTCGAAATAGCGAACAAGTCCAAAATTGTAACAAATTGGCCCCTTGACTTTTCGTTCAGGTCCTTTCTCCGTTTTTCCCGAAAAAAATGTTTTCGTGCTCCGTTTGCTCTCCGGAGCATAGGAAAAATGTTTCCGTTGTCTGTTTTTTCTCCGGAAAAAAAACAAAAAATATTTTCCGTTCACGCGAACGCTGTTTTTCCCGGAAAAATATTTTCGTGATCCGTTTGCTCTCCGGAGCATGGGAAAAATGTTTCCGTTGTCTGTTTTTTCTCCGAAAAAAAACAAAATTATTTTTCCATTCACGTGCGCGGCGTTTTTCCCGGAAAAAATATTTTCGTGGTCCGTTTGCTCTCCGGAGCATAAGAAAAATGTTTGCGTGGTCTGTTTTTTCTCCGAAAAAAAAAATATTTTCCATTCACGCGCGCGGCGTGCGCCGCGCTTGCGTTTCTAGTAGCAAACAATTGCCTTCATCGATCAACATCACACTCCTCGTTTGTTTCCATGTAAAACAGAGGAACTAACTAGGTGGCACAGAACTTCACGCTTCTCAGCTTCCGGGTGCGAAGGAACCGGCTGGTATGCCTTGTGGGAAGGAAAATAATCAGTAGTATACTAGTGATTTTGAAAGAGAAAAAAAAAAGATGATCAACCAAAAGTTGAAAGAAAATATGTATCCTTTCGCACTCGCAACATTTGGGTGCTCCGAATCTGGGATTGATGGCGTTGGCTAACATTAGAGATGGTGTAATGTCGAAGTTGCGCATATAAGATTGGCAGCAATTGCAGGCATGCGCATCAGAGCCTCTCGATCGCTTGAAAGAGCTTCCCAGACCGAGCAGAACTCGATTGTTGGATCACCTTATTGGTTCACCAAAAATGGCCTGCAGCTCTGAGTAATCTGATTCCAGCATATACCATTGTACTCAAATCCCGTGTAGCAGTAACTGGTTGCTGGTTTCACCTGTGAGAAATAAATAGTGTCAACGAAAGGGATGAAAGCAAGTGAGGCAGTCTTCTCAATGTTGATGTCAAGGCAATGAAATTAAAGCTTAATGCGGGCTTAGCTATTTGAACTAGCTATGCATGAGTGCCACATATAAGCAAGCTTGGTGTTCCGGAAGTAATTAAGGCAATATTTAAGGCGCAACCCATACTGTGTGATTGAGGAGAAGACAATTGTACAATAAACATCGGCCATTTTGACTTCGTGGAACTTTTCATTATCATGACAACATGATATTTGACTGAGGATTATTAAAAAAAATACGAAAGATTTATCTTTTCCCATGCGTTAGCCAGGCCTGGGCAAGGTTCAAAATCTTGGTGAATTTTTGGAAATTTTGATCGATATTTCGGATTTCAACCAGGGACAAGATCCTAAATCCCGACCGAATAAAAAAAATTATAAAAAAATCAAAATACAACCAACTGGATTTGGTATTTTCATTACGGTTCGAGTTACAGTTGGAGATATTTTTTTTATATAGCATCATATTATGCTCATAATATTATTGCACGTAATGTTACAACATGACAGTGTTAGCTGAGATGTAGAGAAATTAGTTTGCATGGGTAAGGTCAGTGGATTGATCTCTCTTATCTCCAGATTTTTTGAAAAATTGATTGGATTGTGTTAGGCAATAATCTTAAAGGGCTAAGTCTTAATCTCATCTAGCCTAAGTCATGATCACAATGGATAATGCGGAAATTAGAAATCACTGACCCGGATTAGAAGGAGACGCCATTAAGGTTCCTGATCGGTTGAGGAAGTAGCAGTAGGAAGAAGATCACCGAGATCAATGTTCGGTGATGGTAGATGATCTTCATTAGCCCAGGCACGAACCCTAATCGGATGGGTTTTAGGAGAGTAGCAAAACTCGTGAGATTAGCCCCCAAAACGAGTCCTCAGCCTCTCCCTTTCTATGTCGTGTAGGCTAATGGGACCAACACCAATTATATTCAGGTGCGCTCCCGATTAAGGCGCTAAACGTGATTGTAGTGGCTGTTAGATCCGAAAATTTCGAAATCAGTTAGGTTGACTAATATCACTACTAACATTCTCCCACTTGATCGAAAGGCTAATAACATAAGTCCATACTCAACAGAACAGTACACCAAGATAAAGTATTATAGTGGTTAATAAAGTCACCGCTGAAACCCCAGTATTTATAGTGTACAATTCTATCTTAATAGTATAATCACTTATTCTTAATGGGAGTTTGGTTTTATTCTTATGGTCCTTATTTCCAGAATCAAAGGCTTTCCAATAAACCCATGCCGGCAACATGTTCTCGAAAGAGACTGGGTGGTAAGCCTTTAGTGAGCGGATCCGCAAGCATAGACTTAGTACTTATATGCTTGACATCAATTGTTTGATTCTGGATTCTATCTTTCACAACATGATACTTAATGTCAATATGTTTGGCAGCACCACTTGACTTGTTGTTACTCGAATGGAAAACTACGACCTCATTATCGCAGTATACTGTTAGTGGTTTAGATATACTGTCAACCACTCTTAGTCCGAGAATAAAGTTCTTAAGCCATACAGCATGCCCAGTAGCCTCATAACATGCCACAAACTCAGCCTGCATCATTCATGATGCAGTAAGGTATTGTTTGGAGCTTTTCCACGAAATGGCTCCTCCCGCAAGTGCAAAGATATAACCTGATGTCGATTTCTTAGTATCTACACAACCTGCAAAGTCAGTATCTGAATAACCCACAACCTCAAGGTCATCAGACTTCATATGTGAGCATGTAGTGCTTAGTACCTTGCAAATAACGCAAGACTTTCTTAACGGCTTTCCAGTGGTCCAACCCTGGATTTGATTGATATCTACCAAGCATCCCGGTTACGAATGCTAAATCAGGGTGAGTACAAACTTGAGCATACATAATGCTTCCGACAGCTGAAGCGTAAGGAATCCCCTTCATCTGATCAGTTTCTAATTGATTCCTTGGACATTGGAATATTCCAAATTTATCACCCTTAACGATAGGAGCAGGCGTGACAGAGCAGTTATGCATATTATATCTCTTAAGCACTCTGTCAACGTATGCCTTTTGGGATAGGCCTAATATCCCTTTGGACCTATCTCGGTGAATCTCAATGCCCAAAACATAAGAGGCATCACCAAGATCCTTTGTGAGGAGCCGCCCAGACCGTCCTCGGATTATCGAATGTACTGTCACTCTCATCGGATTTGAAGGCTAGCAACGGATCGCCGGTGGCGTTCGCAGTGCTAGCACCCAAGCCCGAACAAGACGACAGCAACCCATGCGATTAACCCGACAACAACCCCGGTATTCCCCCGGTATGCGACCCGAACTCGCCCAGGATCCTCACATACCGGTTTCCAATGCCGTTATCAATTCAATTTGCACAAAGGGGGCAACGAACACGAAACCTTCACGACCAAACGCGCAAGAGGAAACACCACGCACAAAGACAAACCAAGACGACCACCGACTCAACCGAAAACAACCCACAAAGACCCACGACTAGCCAAAACCCGAAAATCAACCAAACCATCAAAAACTAGAAAAATTCGGCATGACCTTCCTAGAATATACGGACATCCACTCAGCAGACAAGGAAAACACAGTTGCAGTATATATATATCCAAAGTAATGCAACAACCACAAACAGCAGTACGATCACAATTAGAAACCATCCACGAGACATCGACAGAGACTTAAACAACGACGAAACACAACTTAAAAGGCTATCTATACAACAAAAGTGAATCAAATCGCAACACATTAGCAAAATAAAACTTCTCCGGAAGTGTTACGCCTCGAACACTTCCGGCGCAGTGCGATGTCGCTAAGCCTCTACTCGGTGCCCCGCCCGGTCACCGAGAGGCAGTAAGGGCAGAACTCGCATCCGCCCACCTGATCCTCACCTGAAAACCACAAAGCAGAAGCATGAGTACAAAAGGTACTCGCAAGACTTACCCGGGGGTCCATATATGACCGACTCCAAAGGATTATGCATTTAGTTGTAGCAAGGATTAAGCTTAAGGTAAAGGTGCGGAAAAGCATTAACATTTGTAGTATAAATGCGACAATTGGACCAAATTACAAATTTAAAGCAGTTATAGACCGCACTTACTTCTAATGTGAGGTTGAAAGCAACAACAATTAAAGTAGAGCAATGCATAACCATTTTAAGGCTCAAGCCCAACGGCGAGCTGCAAGTTCAAGTTATTTACTACGCAGAAGAAGTTCGGATCAAGCTTGCTCATATCCGAGAGCGCGGCAATTCGAATCGCTTATTTAACCCTGCAGGAAAGCATTGATCGCACGACACGTACCACGAAGGGCCTCGTGTCAACCCCCTCCCATCCATACCCAATCGCTGAAGCGTCCCCCTGCGGTCCGAAAACCTAGCACCCCCTCGAGCTGCCCAAGCCCGGCTTGGCGCTCGAGAGCCGGCCTAAGCCTCGCCCTCAACCACGTCCAACCACAGGGAGTTACGGTCCATCGATTCAGCATGCGAGGAAGAGTGGCTTACCGTACCATAATCGGGCATGCGACCAACCATGTGTGCTCGATCTTATTCCAATTACGGCTCGGTCCTTAATTGGCGCGGACGAGACTACACGTTTGGATCTCCATACCCAAACAACCAACCTTCTCGCCTGGCCCACAAGTTTTTGACATTCTCAAAACCATTTGCCACAATTTTCCCATAACTCAACATGTATAAACATTTAATCTCGAGCGGCGGAACCCTCCACCACTCGGCCCATCCCGACCTCTAAGCAAGGCTAAGCATGATATGACTTAATTACCCATAAGCTAGCTTCAAGGACAGGATTAACAACATCAAGGAGTAAATGCAGCAATTAGGATCTAACCTAACCCACAGTTCAAACCCTAATGCTAATACTTAAGCACTGAATAAGCAAATTATTCTCCAATTTAAAATGATATACAGGGTTAGATATGCATAGGAGCTTGCCTGAAGCTTCTGCTGGATTTTCAACCACAACACGCTCCTCAGTTTCCCCCTCAACCACGGCCACGTCAACCTCCGCGGTTTCGTTCCCTACACGTTAACAATGCGTATGAACGAGATGCATGCGATGCGAATGAAATGAAATACTCGATGCCACTAAGGTGCAACATTCATTCAATTCAAGAATGAAAACACAGTACTAAACTCTATTTCTATTTGGTAGCAAAAACTTAAATTTGAAAGGAAACAAGCACACTTTCCAATTAAACACAGCTTTAGACCGACAAACCCAAATCTTGACCTTTTGAACTCTAAACGACCACAAGGTGGTAGTATATGCTTATCCCACATCCCTACATTCATAATATAGGTTTAAAGCCCTCAAACTGAAATCTGAACCTAATCCCCCAAAATCTGAATTTTTCGGCCCAACTCTGAAATTTCAGCAAACACTAATTTCAGACATCAACTTAAAATTATTGTAACTCTTGCTTATGGAATCCAAATCAAGCAAACGAATACATTTTCACAGTCTACATGAAATTTCCTACAACTCTCTAGGCAAATGGAAAACTTGGTTCAGCCTAGAATTACATCTAAATTGCAGTTCACATTTCAATCTCAGTTTTCAACATTTCTGGACAGATTGCAATATAAAGGGCCATAACTTCCTAACATCTTAACTAAATTGAGCAAACTCGGATTCTAAACGACCATAAGACGTATACCTACGACATAGCATTGGCCAATCATCCATAAACTGCATGAGGTGCTCCCAGTTCGGCCAGGAACAAAGAGCAGTTTCAGCGTTCACAATTTCAGAGTTTCAGAACAGCATGACATTCAAATATGCATAACTCTTTAATCATTCAATCAAATTGAGCTCTCCCAGTTTCTAATGGAGCATGAGACCCTTATCTACATTTACCACTACCCCCAATTGGACAATCATCAGTTTAACCCACCCAAAAACCGAGTAAACAGCAGCCCTGTCAAGTTGCTGCAACTAATGGACAGTCAGCACGAAAATCATCATAACTTTCAAATGGATTAACGAAATCGATCGATTCCAGTTGGAAATGAAAGATAATTCAATTACCCACAACTTTCTCTACAGCCAACCTAGCAGGAAATGCTCGGAACTTGCTCAAATCACCACGACACAGCAGCTACAAAATCTGCTCGAATTTCAGAACTATGCTCCAAACCCTAGAATGGCTATTCCCCAACCAAATCTCCAAATCTCCACTCACCAAAGCTCCCAACTCCACCAATGCTGCCCCCAAAACCAGAAAACACAAACCCTAGATCAAGGGAGGGCCTCACCTCATGGGAGTGAAGGAGGAAGAGGAGGAGGGAGCTGCTGCCTTGTGGGAGGAGGAGGAGTGCTTACTGGAGGAGGCGCCAAGGAGGTGGCTGGAGAAGAGCTTTGGCCAGGGAGAAGTGCTGGAATGAGTGTTGGCTTGGGGAGAACAAAAGAAGAATGGGGAAGGTGCGGCTGGTTGGAGAAGAAAAAAAAAAGGTTGGAGGTGGGTGTTCGGTTGGGGAAAAGCAGGAGGAAAAATAAATGTGGCCTGGTTCTTGCTGCCCTCAATTGCTTTAGTAAGTTGAGCCCCCCCCCCATGACCCCACTAGTAAGCAATGGCTAAGCCCCCAAAATTTCAGCATGGGTTAAATTTTGATGCTATGTTTTAAATTCGCATTTGACGAAAATCGTAGCTGTACACTAATATTTCTAGCTCTAAAACTCTACTGAGTTTGGAATTTCTTCTAAGTAGCAGATTAGGATATTCGTTGAAGTCGGGAGTTGATTTCGGATTTGAGGCCATGACATCCTTCATGTCAAAATTAGCGGAAAGAAATCTTTTGGTCTCATACAGCATATCCTTATCGCTGCTAGCCAACAAGATATCATCCACATAAAGTACTAAGATAGTGAATTTGCCCCCCCTTAATCTTAATGTATATGCAAGTGTCAACCTCATTTTCTTTGAAACCAAAATTTCTTATGGTCTCATCGAACTTAAGGTACAATTGTCTAGGCGCCTGCTTTAGTCCATAGATGGATTTCTTAAGTCTGCATCCCATTTGTTCCTTGCCTTCCACGACAAAACCTTCCGGTTGAGCCATGTAAACATCCTCATGCAAGTCACCATTAAGGAACGCAGTTTTAACATCCATCTGATGTAGCTCTAAATCATAATGAGCAACAAGCGCCATGACAATTCTTAGCGAATCTTTCTTCGAGACGGGAGAGAAAGTATGAATATAATCTATCCCTTCTCTTTGTGTAAACCCTTTTGCTATAAGCCTTTCTTTGAATCTTTCGACATTTCCTTTAGAGTCATGCTTAGTTTTGTAGACCCATTTACAGCCTACTGTCTTGACTCCATCAGGAATTTCTACTAGATCCCTGACGTCATTAATGCTCATAGCTTTTATTTCATCCTGCATGGCGTCAAGCCACTTGGATGAATCTATAGTCATCATAGCCTCCTTAAATGATGTAGGATCATCTACCTTCCCTATGTCACATACATCTTCATTCATGTACACAACATAATCATTAGGGATGGCTGATCTTCTTTCCCGCTGTGATCTCCTTAGTGGTTCATTAGTTATCACAGAAGGCAATTGAGGCTCATCATTATGTGTTGTACTATTGAAACCTGAATTCTCAGATGGAGGCTCAACTCTAGGATTCTCAGCTGGAGGTATAACTGTATGAGGTAAAGGGACGATAATCTCTTGGATTATCGGCAATGGTACATAAGTCCGAACATCCTCAAGATCTATTTTCCTAGCCTTTGAGCTCCCACTGATTTCATCATTCTCTAAGAATACAGCATGGCGGGTTTCCACAAACTTAGTGATATAATTTGGACAATAAAATCGATATCTCTTAGACCTTTCAGGATATCCAATAAAATAGCAACTTATTGTCTTAGGATCCAATTTTCCAAGATGTGGATTAAAGACTTTAGCTTCAGCAGGACAACCCCACACATGTAAATACTTTAAACTCAGTTTCCTCCCAGTCCATAATTCATAAGGGGTTTTAGGGACTAATTTACTGGGAACCCGATTAAGTATGTGTGCGGCTGTCTTTAATGCTTCCATCCACAGACTAACTGGTAAACTGGAGTAACTCATCATGCTACGCACCATATCCATAAGGGTGCGATTGCGCCTTTTTAGCTACTCCATTTTGCTGAGGCTCATCAGGTGTGGAATATTATTCTACTATGCCATTTTCTGAAAGAAACTTAGCGAATGGACCGGGAATTTGTCCATAAGGAGCATGTCTCCCATAATATTCTCCTCCCCAATCTGATCTCACTACTTTAATCTTTAAGTTATGCTGATTTTCTACTTCAGCCTTAAAGATTTTGGATTTATCGAGTGATTCAAATCGATCACGTATGGGGAAAATATAACCATAATGGGAGAAGTCGTCAGTGAACGTGATAAAGGAGTCTAGATTCCTGTGCTTCGCGTGGCTCCTTTCTTAATTTGTTTTACATATTTCCCTTTTAATGCAATCAATACAATGATCTGTTTCAGAGAAGTCTAGAGGTTGGAGTATCTCTTCCTTAATGAGACGTTACATTCTCCCCTTCGAAAGGTAGCCTAAACGACAATGCCACAATTTCGATGAAGTCTCATCACCTAGACTTCTCTTTCGCTTATCGGTGGCATTACACACATTCATTGATATATGAGATTCAAAGAGATGAATCATATAGAGTTTGTCTCATCGAGTTGCGACATTATATTCTCCTTCGAATGATTTTTTTTTGTTCCTCCTGGACGCACATGGCAATCAATTCGCTCATAGTTCACTTCTCCTTTCTGAGTGCTGAGTGTCATAATTGATCATGAAAAAACCAAACTCAGCAGAAGGGAAGTCATAATGAAGTGGACCAGAAACCTTCAGAGATTTCCATGCCATGCCCTTAAGCTTTGCAGCCATATCAGTCATACCATGATATGCTCTCTTAGGCCACTTGAGTCATCGTACTTGGAGGTGAGCATCCTCATAATTAAAGTATTGGCATAAACTTTTGAGGAGACTTTAAACTGCTCCCCCACTCAGGCCAAGTACGTCTTAGCATCTTCGGACTCGAGGATTGCTCCCCTAATCCTGATAGAGATAGTGCTCTTCATGATCATGCGGTTTGATTACTCCCACTTCTCCGCTGTAGCATCATAGAACTTCTTTTTCTTAGTGAAGTCCTCAACATCAACAGTTGGAGGAACAGAAACAATCTCACATAATACAAGATCAAGATTCATAATTCCAAGAACGATTTGTAATCTTTCTTTCCAAGAGGGGAAGTTAGTCTAGAGAGTTGTTCAATGCCATTTAAAGTACTGGCAATGTTGGACGTGTTCATTACTGAATAAATATATACATGAATTAGTAAACAATAAAGTAATGTCTGGCATGAAATTAACCATACGTTGGTCTGATTAATTACATGCTAATGACAACAAATTAAATAGTTCTAATTCGCATCACCTTTGGGCAGAAACGAAAAAGAACTAAAATTATCTTATGGGTGACACATGTTCATAAACAACTTTGGTCAGTATATGATCATGGTCATGACATAATCCTAATTTTTAATTAAATGGGTATGATACACAATTATAATCAACTTTGGTCAGAATATAACTATGATCACAAAATAATCCCAAAATATTATTAAATCTCCAATCAATATTTCCCGTTGGTTCCATATTAACCAGAGACAATGCTTATGAAGTAATCATCATATAAAATAATTGTCATTATAATTAATTTGCTTAGAGGATTAATCATTAAACATAACAATAATGCCCAGGAAATTAATCATAAAACAATGATTATTGCTGAAATAAATAAGGCATAATACATCAAATATTAAAATGACCCGAATAATGATCATCATATTAATTAATTAGCCCAGAAGATCTAATCATAAATTAAACAAAATAATAATGCTCAGAAATTTAATCATAAACATTAAAACATTACTTGTTGCTAAGTTAAATGAGACATAATGCAACCAATACTAAAAGAGCTAGTAAAATGCTAAAACAGTAAAAATCTTAAACAGTAAAACCCAAACGGCCCAGACTACAGTTCAGTCCAGCTGCACGGCTAGCCCAACAACGAGCGCGAGCTCGGCCCAGCCGAAAGGCCCAATAAGTGCCGCTTCTGTCTCAGCCGTTGATCAAGATGGACAGCTGAGATTGCTTCGGATCCGATTAAAACGGCGCACGGGCGACATAGACAGAAAACCCTAACCCTAGCCAGTTCATTCCCGATCCACAAAAATCACGCGACGGCGAACGAGCAAGCGAAGCGGCGGAGCCGCCGCTGTGGCGAAGCCGAGGTCGCTGGCCAAGCCTCGGCGAGGCGGGCTCACCCGTCGCGCCAGGCGCACAGCCCCGCGGCGAGCCGAGGCCCGAGCAGGCAGCGCCAAGACGCGCTCGAGTCAACCGGTGGCGTTCTCAGGTGAAAGGTAAGCCCCAAATCCCTCTTATATCATTAGAGTTCTTGTTTGATTTGTGATTTGGGTTCTAGGATTTCAGGATTTGGGAATTTTGGGTGAAATCCGAATGGGAATTAGGGGCTAGGGTTTTGGGACTAAGTTCTACGGTTTGGATTTGAGGTTTCGGTTCGGATTTGATTCATCCCCTCCTTCTAAAATGCTAAGCCGAAGCTAATCAACCCTAAACCGAACCAAAGCAAGACTAATCTGAGCCAAAAATAAGAGCTAAACCAACACACAATAACTAATCCGGGCTTAAAAAGGAACATGATAAGGCTAGCTTGCTCTGATACCAAATGTTAGGCAATAATCTTAAAGGGCTAAGGGCCTGTTTGGTTTGGGGCCTAAGATTGCCACACCTAACTTTAGTGATGCCACAATTTCTTAGGTAGTTGTTTGGTTCATTACCATAATTGTGGCTTGCCACGATTTGTTGCCTCATAGCCTACATGTCATAGACTCAGTTTTTTGCCTAACTTTGCCAAACTTGTGGCGCCCAATTTGTTTGCCACACTTTTGTGGCATACCACACATTGCCTAACTTGAGTTATGGCTCACTTAGGTAGGGAACCAAACAGGCCCTAAGTCTTAATCTCATCTAGCCTAAGTCATGATCACAATGGATAATGCGGAAATTAGAAATCACTGACCCGGATTAGAAGGAGACGCCATTAAGGTTCTTGATCGGTTGAGGAAGTAGCAGTAGGAAGAAGATCACCGAGATCAATGTTCGGTGATGGTAGATGATCTTCATTAGCCCAGGCACGAACCCTAATCGGATGGGTTTTAGGAGAGTAGCAAAACTCGTGAGATTAGCCCCCAAAACGAGTCCTCAGCCTCTCCCTTTCTATGTCGTGTAGGCTAATGGGACCAACACCAATTATATTCAGGTGCGCTCCCGATTAAGGCGCTAAACGTGATTGTAGTGGCTGTTAGATCCGAAAATTTCGGAATCAGTTAGGTTGACTGAGATCATTACTAACAGATTGATCTCGCGTTGCATAGCTACGGGCTGTGGCGCTGCCTGCTGCTCTCTTCCGCGGCTCCTCTCCCTCATCGCCGCTCGCCACAGTGTCGAAACCACGAGCGGAAGGGAAAGTGCGAACTGTTCGACCTCCCATTGCTAGCTTGGATTCCTAAGATCTATGAATTTATGCAAAGTAGAGTTATGGTAATGGTGAATTTATTATATAGGTACTGTCCATGAGAGTGTAGAGTTATCACCACGGAGTAAACAGTGTGGACTGATGGTTGCATGTGTGTAAGCTACCGGTTACCTTGGTGCATATCTGCACACAGTTACAGAAAGGGCTACTTCCTTTCTCCTGATTTTGTTTTGCCATATACTACCTCTCTGTTTCAAATCATTATCCATGGTACTGCTATGTAAAAAATGCAGTGATATATTGTAGCTGTGTTGATGAGTTAAGTCAGACATATACTGAAGCATCTAAGGAGCAAGTCATTGGGAATGGGAGGTATGACCGTATGATACTATTATATTACCGGACATATTCACAACGTTAGAAAATCCTATATTTTTATCACCGTAGATTAAAAACAGTTAGGTATTAAACTTACAAGCATATTTGTCACAAGTACTAAATGCGGACAGGTGGAGGTGCCTTGCCACAGACACGCTAAAGTAATTTACAGTTTTTTCTCTGTGTTTGCAAGAGCAGAATAACTACTCTGTAATGTTTTCGCGTAAGGCCGCCTCACTTTGCAGATAAATTTATCTGTTCTTAACAAATTAATTCATTCTACTGCATGCTCCGGAGGCAAATAGCGATATAATGATTATGTCTTATGAGGCAAGGACTCTCCTTTCCTACTAACAATGTGTTACCTACATGATCCTTTTGCCATAAAATTAACCAAGTAAGTGCATCTACGACGAAACCCTTCAAGTAAGTGCGTCCTTTTCCGCAGTAGCAACGGAACCGAAAAAGAAAACAAAGAGCCCATGCATTGGCCTGGCCCGCTAGGTCTCGGCCTGTTCTTTTAAGTTTCTGTGTCGCGCTATGCGTCCTGTCCCGGCAGCCGCAGCGCCGACGCACTCCTCGCCGTCAGCCGGTCGCCGCAGTATCGAAAGAGTGAGGGGAAGGCCCTTAGATTAATCTTAGTATTTAATATAAAGGTAAGATAATTGTTGCCATTCAGGACAAGCATAACAAATTCTCTAGCATAACATATAATATTTCTATTTATGCAAAATATTTTTTACTACTTATAAAATAAATATATTGCAACCTCACCTTTCAATCAGAAAATCTTGGTCTATAACTATTCAGAAGAAAATTATATAAATTTTTCCAGAATTTTTCTAACAATTTATATGATTTTCTGCTAATTATTCAGCAATTTTCAAAATTACCAAATAACAAAAAACATATTTCAACATACATAAACATGGAATCAATATAGAATAATAAATCTAAATATATGGAGCTTTCAATATGCCATATAAAAATTTTCTATCATTTATCATAATTTTCTGTTAATTACCAAGTAATTTTCAAAATTACTGAATAACAGAATAGTAGATTTCAATATAAATTGAATATAAAATAATACTAAGAAAATTAATCCAAACACGTGAAGCTTATAATATGATATCTAGAATTTTCCTAGCATTTTTTATAATTTCTGTTAATTATCAAGAATTTTTTATAATTACTTAACAACAACAAAAAAAATTATATTTCAGCACATATCAGCATGAAACAACGCTAAGGAAAAATTAAATAAGAGCCATGGCATAATCAATGTGTTATCATAATTTTTTAGAACTTTCTAACAATTTTCACAATTTTCTGTTAATATTTAAGCAATTTTTAGAATTACTTGAATAACAGAATATTTAGCTTAGCACATATTAAACATGGAAAAAGCTATAAATATAAACCCATGGTATGGAACTTCCAATGTTTGCTAAATAATATTTTTTTAAAAATTTTTGATAGTCCTTATAATTAAAAATCTAATTTTTAGGATTTATTACCATTTTCTCTCGAATTATAAATACATTTGAAAAAAAAAGAAAAACCTAAGGGTAAAAAGGTAAATTCCCATTTTGATTGATTTTTTCAGCCTTATCCTCTCAATGACTTGAACCATGCCTCAACTGAGCGGGCGCAACTTGAAGTCCGATCGGGGTGCAGGGGCAGTGGAGGCGGTCCGACCGGAGGAGACAAGGTTGCCGGAGAGCCAAATCAGTGGCCTTGGAGCGGTCGACAATCGATAGGTTGTGGCCCGAAAGTCGAGAAAGCAACAACGCAGATAGTCGTGCGCTAAATTCGAGCGACGCGCACGAAATCTAGAGCATCGAAAGCGGCGACTGTGAGCAGAAGCTAAGTAGTCAGCGGCGATGGCACGGGTCGGGAGCCGAGGCAGCACTTCGTACACAGAGCTGACCACCGGCACGGGCCTCAGCCGGCGGTCGGCGGGGCCGCTGCATGAGAGAAAGGAAAGGCGGCGGTTGCGTCTGTGCGGGCCAAAGTGTGGGAGCAGCCAGCGGGGGGCGGGACGTGAGACAGAAAGGCGACGATTGCGGCCATGCGGGGCCGAGGCCGGGGCACTGCGGGCGACGGGGCCGAGCGGGGCATTGTAGCCGGCGGGGCGAGCAGGGAAGAACGGGGGGCGCCACCGTGCGAGTGCCTTGGCCGGCGATCGTGGGAGCTGAGCCGTCGGCCGGGCAAGGGAGCGGAGACGTCGGTAGTGCGCTCAGCTTCAAGCCAGTGCGGCGACAGCGGATTCGGGCCTCAGGCGGCAGCGGCAATGTTGGCTTCAGACCGGAGAGGCAACGGCCCACGGAGCGGCGCATGGCGATGCGGCGAGAGGTGAGGCATCGCTGGCGCGCCGCCTGCGAGCAAGATTTTTTTGGAATTATGGATGAACTGTGATTACCAATTATTGCGGATTTAGATTAGGTAATTAATCGCAACACTAATGTAATAATTTGTAATTTGTTGGATTAGAACATATCAAGATGCGATTTAAATTTGCGCAGATAGAACTTACGTAGGGCCTGCAGTAGGATGATCACGTGTCGCAAGATGAATTCCATGCCGTGTAGATTTGACACGGGTAGAAGATCACGGTTTGCATCGGTAGAGATTCATGTTGATAATGTGTTGTGAAATATAGTCGTTCTCCTCGCTCCAATCAACAACACACCCATAAGAATACATAAATAAAAGTAGAAGCATAAGTAGAAGTACACACAATGTAAAGAGAAAAACTCTCTCTTTATCTCTACTACTATAAAGCAACAGTTGGTGGCAGTGGTGAGTTCTATCCACGTCATTAATTATCCTGCTTAATTGCCCTACTTAATTGCCCTGCTTAATTGCCCTACGCAAAAAACGAAGCGTTGCTTTAATTAGCCAGCTTTTCGCAAGAAACGAAGCGTTAAAGATAGATGTTTGATCTTGTGAAATATTTTTTTTATTTTTTAATCTTTATTTTTCGTTATCAATTTTGTTTTTCGTAGCAATGCATGGGCATGTAACTAGTTAGATTGATTTTTCTGTACAAGGCAATGCCCAATATATAGCAGAAAAACCCTTGAAGATCAATTCGGATTCGCCCATCAACAGATGAGTCCTTCATACTGGGACAGGAATTCTATACATATAATAACAGTTGACACACATGATTCTCGTTGGAAGAGGTGCTAAATTGCAAATGTTGGAACAGATTGTTTTGCACTATGCAACATGTGGTTGGCATATGAATTTTGGAAAAAAATTTCATTATCATTTTGTACCAACAAACGTCACACTAGTATTTATGCCAAGCATAGTAACATCCTTGGTTGACTTTTGAAATAAGTACCAAAAGCGGTGCAAGTTATTCCCTCTGGTCACAAATAGTTATTATTTTAAACGTCACCATGGTCTTTAAAATATAGCTTTGATCACTAATTTTTATTATAATATATTTATAAAACCCAATAAATTTATACTATTCTGAAAGTACTTTTCAAAAAAATCTACACATATAATTTTTATGTATCTAATTTAAATATCTAAAAAGATATTGATATTTAAAGTTTCAAAATTTTGACTACACATATGTCCAAAATGACGATTATTTGTGACCACAGGAAGTAATTCCTGTAATCATGTTGGACTATAGTATGAATCTGATTTACGATCGATTTTCATCATTAGCTTACTGGCAATGACATCAATATAATGATATAAATCATGCCATTAAACATCATATGAATTGATAGTAAAAACTATTACTATTGATGCTTAGAGGAAAGTCTCTGAAGGTTATTCAGGGTTCCAGTTCTATATGTAGCTAACACCGAAAGATAGAAAGCACGAGCGAACAACTAATGAACGAGCATTCGAATGCAATGCATGAGAAGGACGACTAGGGAACTATGGTTTTGTCAGCATTGTAGCTCGACCAATATTGCTCCCTACCTAGCACGATCGAGTCAACAGTTCGACTCAACCTAGGTTAGGCAGGAGTATTACATAATGTCTGCTAGTAGAGGTGATGATCAATTTCTCAACAAGACATAAACTAAGTAACAAAGTAGCATTTTGTAAAGTTCTAATTGTTAGTTCTCGTCCATTTATATGAAAATGAGACGGGGTTATTAGAGATGAAAACATATCGGATAATTTTCAACCGGATATTGTTGGAACTGGATTCGGGAAAAAATTGAACTATCCGATCGGATCCAAAAATGGATCTGGATAATTGAATCTGAATTTAGGATTAAATCTGAAGCGATCAATATCCGGATAATATGGGACGACAACCGAATATCAGATAATTACTCTGGACATTCTCGCGTCTTCCCCCACCGGCCCAGGCCCAGTCGCAGATCTCATCTTCCCCGGACGAGCGCCTCTTCCTGCCCACCACCCTCTTCGCCCCCAGTCGAGCGCCTTCCTCCGCCCTCCGCCCTTCGGTTGCGCCTGGGCCCAGGGTCGGTCCTGGGGTGGGACGAGCGGGGCGGCCGCCCCGGGGCCCCAAATTATCGGGGCCCCTCTATGACTCCATCCTAATATGAAGACTACGCATCTATACGAGAGCCGGGAGCAATCGCTATTGGTAATCAGTCCAAGAACTAGATGTCAGCGACAAGTTTTATGTTCCTTGTCTAAAAACGCTCCGACCAGACACGCTTCGGCTGAAACATTCATTTGTAACTCTTGGCTAAAACTAACTAGCAAAAGCTTTAGGCTTGAACGCTGTTTTCAGAGGAAAAACAACAATCGAACTAAAACTACAGAACAGACTTGTTTTTGCGACGTGGAAACTGCTCACGTCTTTTCTGATTTCATTGCAATATGTAGACTCAATTACAAGAGTTGGGCTGCTTCACATCAAAGTAGAAATCAAAACAAAACTAGACTGGACTTCTATTTTCCATCGCGGGTACTGTAGCACATCCGAGACAGACCGAACACAACACGCAGTGTTTATCTAAAAACTGAAAAACTTTGCAACTACTGTGGAATTGTTGCTTATCGGATCTTATTTACTATGCTGGTAACTATGGCATCAGCTGAAAGAAGCTTTTCAAAATTGAAATTATTGAAAAATTATTCAAGGCATACAATGTTTCAAGAAAGGTTAAATGGTCAGGCAACTTTATGTATTGAGAAGAAATTATTGGATGCCATTAATGTTGAGGCCATAATTGATGATTTTGCATCTAGAAATGTTAGAAGATATTTTCTAAGATGATCTCTACAAAATGTTTGAGGTAAATAATCTTACTTTTGTACTTCCATTTATTTATTGGTAACAATTTCTATAATACACTGAATATTGTCTTTTCAGTTGATACATGATAATATAAAAATATTTCGATGCTTATATTATGGAGGTCTCCATTTATAATTTCGTCCCGGACCCCTGATTTTTCATCTCCCGCGCAGGCAGTGGCGGAGCCAGGATCTCGTCAAGTCCCGGGCTAAAGTATAGTACACTAAATTATGTACAAACAACGAAAACTAAACACACCGAGAAATTCAAAAAAGTGGAACACACATACATGATTGATACGTGAATTTAACCATATAATCCACTATAACATAAAACATCGAGTTGGAGGGTGTGATGTTTACCTAAATAACGAAGATTAGGTCCATACTACCATATACTTTATTCATCATCAATTGCACACTAAGGTGAACCTGAAAAGTTACCACATAAAGTCAATGAGAGCATAATATATAACAAATCATGTGAATTTTGTAATTACAAGATCTTAGCTTACCACTACCGCGAGATCTCAACAAGCGAGATGCCAGATTTGCGCTACTCAAGAGTTGATTCCTAAGTCATAACAGTCTCTCAGATTTGTTTCTCACAACAATAAAGTAATCACTAATTTTATAAAAAAACAAGAATCATAATTAACATTATTCTGGACGATGCAAGTATGCAACAATCATAAATACTAACATATTATCCTCTTTCGGCCGATACTTTCTAGTAATAAACTAAACTGACAAGCAAATGGCACTTTAAATTCTAACCCAACACGATCAACAAAAAGAACAGCAAAGATCAAAACTTTCTCCTAAACGCACTTAAGCTACCTCAAAACCCACCAAAAAAACACAATAGGCGCGGGGCGACGACCGGCGACTCGGCGAGGGGCGGCGCGGCGCAAGAGGCAGGCAGCGAGAGCTGCTTGTCAGACGCACGCTGCCTTGTGGGCGCGATCGAGGCTGTGGGGCGGCGAGGGGCGTGTGGTTCGGGCGCGGCGGCAAAGAGCGGATCCGGCGAGGGTCGGTGGCGGCGAGCTGGCGAGAGGGCGGCGCGCGACGGCAGCGAGGCAACAGCGTGCTGCAGACGCTTTACGCTGGCCGGCGCAGATCGGGGCGGCGGGCGAGGGGCGGCGTTACCGGGGCGGCGGCGCCTTCGGGCGGCGGGCGACGAGGGGCGACACGGATCCGGCGAGGCGAGGCGGCGCTGGCGGCAAGGCGACGCGATCCGGCGAGGGGCGGGCGGCAGGCGAGGGGCGGGGCGGATCCGGGCCGGCGGCTGCTGGTGCCTCAGTGTGCCTGGTGGAGTTGGAATGTGTAGAGTGGGATTAGGTTTTGGTGTGTGTTTCCATTTTGTGGGCTATTTCATGGGGCTGTTTCATGGGCTTCTTTACGAAATGGGCTGGATTGAAGACCTGGGCTTGCCTGGGCTATACACATGCTAAAAATTCAAGTCCTGGGCTGAAGCCCACGCTGCCATGGGCCTAAATCCGCCCCTGCGCGCAGGTATACAAAGGATGAATGAAAAACATGGTTCAGCTCAGGCCGTTCATTCCAAATCTTCCCTGCCTGTTGACATGTATCTCATCTTTATTTTCTATCTGCTCTTATCAAACCTTTGGTGTATTATCATCTCTTGCAGATGAAGAGGGACTTGCCAATGCACAGAGATCCCTTAGATTGGGGAAGGGGATGGCTCCTCTCGGCGCGTACGCTCATGATCAATGTGTAGACAGACCAAGTTTCTGTCTGGAAATTCAGAGCTCGTGTTTGTTTCATGCATTTTCTGCTAGTAAAACTTTGTGCCATATATTCAGATCTTGTACTCAGGAAGGTCTAAGTTTGGTTGATGTTATATTGTTATGTATAGTCACTAGTCACTGCTTGTGTAATATACTGCTTAGTATTTAGTACTTATGTACTAACTGCTAAGATCACTCCATCAGGACTTAAATCACTTATGTACCGATGTATGATCACTTATGTCATATCATAGCTATTACTTATCTTATTATTGTGGAATGTGGTTTGGTTGATATATATCTTGCTATTATTATCATGTATTGTGTGTTTTGGTTTAATATATAGTACTCTATGTGTGCGTGCATTATCCATATAACCCGAATCCGTTATATTTCTGTCCTGTATTCGTATCTCGAATAATCCGAATTCGTATTCGGCTAGCACGTATCCGATGCCAAATTCGAAAAAAAAAAGATTAAAATATGAAAAGAGCAATATTCATCCTTATCTTACCCTTTTTCACCGCTGGGGGTTATGCCTTCAGATTCTTTTGGAAAAAAACGGAGCTTGAGCATAGACAGAATATAGATATGACACGGCTTGAGAAAAAACGGAGCTTTCACCGAAGAAGAAATGGAAACGGCAATTCACCTCGAATAGTCTTTGTCTTGTCAGTTCTGCATTCTGAAAAAGATCGAAGCAAAATATCAGGCCGGCTTCTCTCCCTGCAACTGCGAGGCAAACGAGTGAACAACTGAAAATCGCAGCGGTAGCAAGGAGCCAACAAGAACACCCCAGGGGATGCTACGCCACGACGGCGATGTGCCCCCGCCCGGCAACTCTCACGGATCGCAGAAACGAAGTCACAACAGCATTCCTTCACGCATCAGCCTTCACACGTGCGTGCGTGTGTGCACTGTGCCACGCGCCGCTGTTATCTACGGATCGACTTGGGCGCGACTCGGCCGCCGATCTCTCTTGGGGATTGCAGGATGATATGCTAGCCGGAGCTAATGATCGTATCGTGATTCGGGGGTATTAAAGATTCCTTTGGGACATATTATGGATTATGGATCCTAGATTATGGAAGAAACTGTTTCTAATTGTGAGCAGACGTCCGTTGTAACTTTTAGGTTTTGAATTAAGTTGATGAGAATTAATGAGAATCAGATTCCATCAAGACTCTGATTCTATGTAGAGCATAGTCTTAGATATAGAAGAGGTCAGGGGTGGAGCTGGGCCTTGGGCCACTGGGGCCTGGGCCCGAGGCCCAACCCAAATAACAGTATAAATTACCGTTCAAATCTGATATGGGTCCGAGGCCTAGTGCTGAGTTGCTGAGTTGGCTTGACCGATTGATCCGGCGTCCCGACCCACTGGTCCAGTCCTCCCGAACACTAGTCTACTAGAGGAGCTCAGGCCACACACGCACACCCTAGCCATCACGCACCCCACACCCGAGTGACCAAGTTGACTAGCCGCCGAGGTCACACAGCCACCGCTCCCACCAAGGCCCCACAAATCCAGTGAAAATCATTGCCTCATCCGGATCACGTCATCCCATGGCCGCCGCTTTCGCCCGTTTGTCGGCCACCGATCGCCACCCCAACCCCGGCTCAGCCCGCTGGCGCTGCTGGAAGACTGGAGGTATGATCCCTGGTGTCCGATGACCCGACGACCGACGCAGTAGCGCACCACTCCGTGCCTCCACTGATCCCGCCCATGGTGGCTCGACCGACCGTTGCTCGGCCCCCGCCTCAACCCGCATGCACCAAGGAGGCCGTCGCAACCCACTGCAGCCAATGGAGGTGATGAATGTTTTTCCTCTTTTTTTTTTTTTCTTTATGGAGTATGGAATATCAAATATCAATCCTATGTTGATGAATGATCAAATGATGAATTGATGATGCCTTCCCTAAGTTCCCTTGATGCCTGAATGAACACCTGTAGGCTTTGATTTTGTTAATCACCGATATAAAAAAAGCGGATAATCCAAGGTGCTAACTATTTGGCGAAGCAATGCAACATCAAATTCATCCTTAGACCACAACGATGCAAACTATAGATATTAATCAAGAACATCGACAAAAATGAACCTCCCAGCAACAATCTTAAAGAAATAAAATGGGTTATATATGGAAAATGCACATGATCTACCTTCCCTCTCTTCAACTTCTTGTTCTCCTCTTCCAGAATAGACAACTTATTTTCAAGATCATTCGTGTAGACCTAACAGAGCCATAAATATGTGATCAACAAGTCTCTAAAAGATAACATGTGCTTATCTGTACAAAAGTGAATATATGAAGTGAAGTCATGGTGAAACTAGAACAGATTAATCCTAACATGAGTTGATCAGGGCTATAAATGGGGTTTTAGGTGTTTTTCTTAATCAAATATAGGCAAACTAACGTATTGTAGTGTAGTCTAATCTAGTTAAGATAGGCGGTTGCTTCTGTTATTTTCCAGAGCAATATTCTGTAACTTGTATTTGGTTTTCTTACAAAGAAACTAGCTTCTGGGAGTTGTGCCATTGGTGTGATGATCTTTTTCTGGCTTAAACACAATAAGACACCTCCTCCTATTATCCTAGTGAATTAGACTTTGCCTATATGTGAGAGCTAATCTGGCAATCCTCTATTCTAAGTGTCTCAATCTCATAGAGGCTAAGACATTTTCGAGTGTGAATAAGATGTTCGTATGAGGTCTGACACACAGATAGTCCTTATATAGGTCTACAATGCTACATAGGTTTTTAACATTTTATAGTCATAATCACAACAACAACAACAACACTCCTTGCAAATGAAGTCTAGGAAAATTTCTTCCAAGTGATCAAGAGGTATAAACATGCTTCTACTGTAAGAAAATGCGAAGGAAATAGCATACCTACTTCCTTGCTCAATAACCATACTCTTTGATATTATTGTATGATTGTACATTACTTAATGACCAACTTGAGATATTCATTGTTGATATGTTAAGCATGGGGTTCAAATTTATTTTATTGATGTGTTAAGTATGGAGTTGAAATTTATTTTATTTCTGCATTTCTGTTGTATTTTTCTTATATCTTAATGTCCATACTCTTTGATATTATTAATAGCGCTTAGTGTTTGACCCGAGGCTTAATAAAATTCTGGCTTCGCTATTGAAAGATGTTATTCAGAATCCCCTCGTTTGATAAATAATGTGCATTTCTTTTAAACAGAAGCCTATCCAAAAAAAAGCTTTAAGACCGATAAGGTGATGCTCTTTTAGCGTCACCCCTTCGCGTAGGTTGCAGCAAGGACGATGCCATCCCGATGGATACATTGCCGAAGAAACTGTTAGGAAACGGATTCGTATCCTGTTAGGAAACGGATTCGTATCCGATATGGACTCTTCCTTATCTCTAAGCAGAACCGCTATATATAGGAGGCAGGGGGTCACCCCATTGTACATAGAAGCATACAGAATAATAAAGCAGACCCGTTCCTCCTCATATTGTGTCTCTCGCCCTCTCTCTCTGTTCTCCACTTGAGATCTATTAGGCAACCCCGGACTATTCGATAGCGAGGTTGTCTAACACGTTATCAGCACGAAGCTCTACCGGAGAAAAGGTGAGAAAAGGTGAGGTTCGCGGGATTAATCTAATCTCGTACGTTTTGATACATGCTTCTGTCATACAAGAAGATATAGCACATGAAGCTACAGAACTCAACAAGCAACAAGCAATAATATATGGCACGAAGCCATCTACCGACGGCCACGAAGCGCCGCAACCTGAAGTCACCGTCGGCTGCCGTTGCGCGACGAACCCAGCTCGAAGACGTACCGCCCTGGTCCGACCGCGACGCTCCTCGGCTGCGCACGGCACTGCCGCTAGGCCCCTCGCGGCACGAAGCTGCAGAACCCTGGCCAAGAAGAGCCAAAACGCCGAGCGCCCGAGCTAGCGTTGCCGCGCTACTGCCGGGTTGATGTGCCTGCAGCCTTGGCCCGGCCTGCACCTGCTCCCGATTCGCCGCACCACTAGAAGTGGCGCAAAGACCACCGTCAAGTGCGCGCCGAAGACGCCACGGGCTCTTCGGCCCCACCGCCACTTCCAGCTGGCCACAAGACGGCCGGATCGGCAGCCGAGCGTGGCCGCCAGCTTCAAGCAGGCCAAATCCCTCCTCTTCTTGCGTTTTTTTTATGAAGGAATCAGTGTGTATTGCAAATCGGAAAAGGGCATGCATAAGAAGGACATGCATGCATGCAATTGCAAGCTTTACGTGACTTGGTAAAGCTTTATGCAGCTCGAAGGAAGGACTTGCATGCATGGATGCTTGTGGAGTCTTAAGTACTATGCCTCCATGCAATGCATCTATTCGTTGAAGCCAACGAAGCCGTGCCACTGCTACCGGCTTGGAGCATGCACGCATGGACATGAAGTCCAGATTGAAGACCTCGTTGCCGTCGCACTGACCGGCTGAACTCGTCGCTCAGTCGCTTGATCCAACCGACTTGGACAGGAAGTCCAAAACGAGATGGACATGAAGTCCAACCTTGGATGGATTTGAAGTCCGATCAGGACATGAAGAACTAGAGCCGGCTGCCGCACGCATGAGGTTGCCACCCAGCCCAGCCGGTCTCGATCTGCCGCACAAAGCCGGCCTCGACCACCGCCGCTTAAAGCTGGCTAAATAGCGCGCGCACGAGAAGGAAGCTCCAGCCGAATTTCTTTTTGGACGATGACTCCAATTGGACATGAAGTCCAAATGCCGCCTTGATGCATTCGGCAGGACATGAAGTCCTTCCTGCATTCGACAAGACACGAAGTCTACTGGGACATGAAGTCCAAACTTTCAAAGTTCACTAGACATGAACTCACGTGTACTAGTTGAACACGCCTGTACTAGTTGGACATGAAGTCCTTTTTGGGACTTTGAAATCCTGGATTCAGAGCCGGAGTTAAATCCGGTTAAAACCGGTGTCGGGCACGGGGCAAAGGAGGAAATTACCTTTTGCCCCCCAGAATATTAATTCATTTCTTTTAGTTTTCCGAAAATCAATTACAGAATTCAGAAAATTGATTAAGAATTCGGAAAAGTAATTAGAAAATCATGAAAAATCCTACAAAATTCCAGAAAATTTTATGGCTCTGTTTTAATTTGCACTTAGCCTTATTTTCTGCATTTATGAATAATTTATGAATTTTTGCATGTATTTTTGCAATAATTGCTCTGTTTAGAATATCGGAAATTCCTGAGAATTTATTTTCCGAATTTATGAATTTATGAATTATGCCATGTTGATATTTGCTGAAATTCAATTTCCTGTTGTACAGTAATTCTGAAAATTGCTTGGAAATTAGCAGGAATTATGAAAAGTGCTAGGAAAATTTCAGAATATTTCATATGGCATAAAATGAGAACATGAGTGGTTGGGATTTGATTTTGGTAATGAATAAACAGATATGAGACAATTGGTGTCTAGGAAAACACACATGAGGCTTGGTTCTTTAATTGGCACCCGGAAACGGGAAGTGCTCCCTCCCTCATGTGAGCCCTAGGGGCAAGTTGACCTGGCCAAGAGTCAAATTGACAGAGATATTCATTACCTGTTTTCGTTCCCAGCCAACAAGAATTATATAAGTTGTAATTAGACTTATGCCATGTTTAATTCATGTTGCAATTTATTTTCTGTTATCAAGTGATGCTGGAAAATTGCTGTATAATTAACAGAAAATTGCCAAATACTAAGAAAAATTCGGAAATTTCTGAGAATTTATTTCCGCATTTATGAATTTATGAATTGTGCAATTATTGTTTATTCTGAATTTATGAATTGTGCAATTATTGTTCTGTTCCATGCATTGTATTTATTGCTTTAATATAATTTATTATGAAATTCAAGCACGCCGCACGAAGCGGCCACCGTCGCGCCAGGAAGGCCGACGCGCATGGAACTGAATGCACCACGCGCATGAAGCCGCGTTAAAATCGATCGCACGAAGCCGATCGTGCATATGAATCTGATCGTAGTTGTATTTCTGAATATTTATGAATCTTGTACTTATGAATTTTGCATTTATGAATTCCGTACTTATGAATCTTGTACTTATGAATTTTGCATTCATCTTTGAATATATGAATCTTGATATTATTGCTTTCTTTTAGTTTGCTGGAAACTCATGAGAATTCAATTATGCATTTTATTGAATCTAGCAGCCATTTCCTATTAGATTACACGTAGTAATCTAATGGAAGAACCTTATGAATGTGCAAAGGTGTGGCATTATCTAACGTGAGTTTTTGAAGAACTGACATGAATTGTCAGAATTATCTCACATAGACATCAGATTGCATAATGAATAGTAAGCTCTCGAAGAGCATACTTTTTCTCATGAATAGAATTACAATTTATTCTTTATTCCAGTATTCTTTATTTACAAGCAATTTTTGAATTACTCAGCCACTGTATGATTAGAATTATTTTTCTTTTCATCTAGAAATCGTAGCGCCCAATGGAGGAAATATGCATTGTTGATAGTGGCACAACAAATACCATCTTAAGAGAGTCGAAATACTTCCAGGCGATCACGAAGAACGCCGGAAGGATTACAACTATCGCAGAAGCGATACGCATATAATAGGTGCGGAAGAGCCACAATTATATTGCCAATGGGTACAACTTTGGTAATTGAAGAAGCCCTCTTGTACCCTGAATCAACTCGCACTCTCTTAAGTTTCAAGGATATCGCGCCCATGGGTTTCACGTAGAAACCAATGAAGAAAATGGCAAATAGCATTTGTGCATTATGAAGCACGCGAGTATGAAAAATGGTATTAGAAAAATATCCTCGTATGAATCTGGGCTATACTACACGAAAATCAATGCACACGCAAAGGTATACTTCTTTGAAGACTGTCTTTAGAAGCTCTGAATTATTTGCTTTATGGCATTGTAGATTAGGTCATCCTGGTGCGAGATTGATGAAAAATATAGTTAACAACTCACAAGGTCATGGCATTAATGTTAAGGATTTCCGAATCACGAAGATTTTGTGTGCCATGCATGTGCCACCGGAAATTAATAACTAGACCCTCTGTTATGAAAGTGCAACACGAAATCCCTGCATTCATGGAACGCATTCAGGGGATATTTGCGGTCGATTCAGCCCTTGTCGGGCCGTTCGATACTTTATGGTGCTCATTGATGCTTCCTCGAAATGGTCGCATACATGTTTGCTGTCAACAAGGAATCATGCATTCGCAAAACTGATCTCGCAGATCATCAGAATTAAGAATGTTTTTCCTGATCATCGCGTGAAGTCCATTCGAATGGACAATGCCATCGAATTTACTTCTAAGGCATTTGATGATTATTGCACAGCAACTGGAATAACTATTGAGCACTCTGTACCGCACGTCCATACGCAAAATGGGCTAGCTGAAGCACTAATAAAGAGGATTAAGTTCATTGCCAGACCGCTCTTGCAGAGTTGTAACTTGCCCAACACTTGTTGGGGACACGCAGTCCTGCACGCAGCAGCACTCATCAATTATAGACCGTCGGCCTACAACATCCATTCAACCATGCAACTAGTGCAATGGGTCATCCTGAATATTTGAATGAATGGTATATGTACCTATACCACCCCCACAGCGAACTGCAATGGGCCCTCTCCGCAAGTCTGGGATATACGTTGGTTATGAGAATGCATCCATAATCAGGTATTTGGAACCCACGACTGGAGATTTGCATACAGCCCAATTCGCTGATTGCATTTTTTTGACGAGGATCGCTTTCCCGTCATTAGGGGGAGGAAATGAACCATTGGATGAAAAATGCCGGAAAATCATATGGCATTCCATTGGGATCCCCGTGCATGACCCTCGCACTAATGAAGCAAATCATGAAGTCAAGAAGACAATCGATTTGCAGAATTTAGCAAATGAACTGCCTGATCATTTTTGTGATCTGAAGAGCGTGGTTAAGTCGCATATACCAGCAAGAAATGCACCAGAGAGGGTGGAAATACTAAAGAAAGCAGAAGGTATCCCTCATCCTGTTCAGAGGCCTCAAAGAAAAGAACAGAAATCGGCTTCTCAAACCCAAAGTACCCAGAGACGTCTGGGAAAAATGGGCAAGAGGACTTACCATAGCCAATCACAAAAATGCCCCAAAGCAAGAAGGGGAGCCAGTTGAGACACAGCCTTTGGAAAGAAGCCTGTGGAAAAGGCAATTCCAGATTTGAATCTTCAATTGGAAGAAGCCATGGAAATAATGTGTGCGCACACATTGGCTGAGAAAAACTAAATTAACTTGCTCCTGTACTGGGAAATAGCAATGAAGAGCAAGTAGAAGTGCATGAAGCACACCATGACGAAATGGCCATAAATTTTGTAATAATAGGAGAATCTATGAAAAGAGCAACAACCATTGCAAGGCTTGTTGTTCAAGGTTTCACTCAACGTCCTGGGGTTGATTATGAAGAAACCTATTCTCCGGTCATGGGTGGAATTACCTTTAGATACTTGATCTCAATGGCGATCAACTTGAAGTTGAAAATGAAGCTAATGGATGTTGTCACAAAGATATTTGTATGGAAACTTGGATTCGGAGATTTATATGAAAGTACCGGAAGGTATCCCTATCCCGAACCAAGACAGAGCAAACAGAAACCTATACAAAGGTGAAATTGGAGAAATCAACTGTATGGGCTAAACGATCGGGGAAGAATGTGGTACAATCGTTTGAGTGACTTTCTTTGCAAGAAAGGCTACACTAACAAATGAAGATTGTCCATGTGTGTTTATACAACGATCCCGAATGGATTTTGTATAATCTCCGTCTATGTAGATGACTTGAACATCATTGGGACGGATGAGGAAATTGAAGAAGCATGCACATACTTGAAGTCTGAATTTGAAATGAAAGACTTGGGTAAAACCAAGTTTTGTTTAGGCTTGCGGCTTGAACATGTCCAAGGCGGAATCTTGGTACACCAATCTTCCTACACGCAGAAAGTGTTGGAGAAATTTGGTTTTGAAAAGGCATACCCGCAAAGACCCCAATGGTCGGAAGGTCACTCCAAGCAGACCTAGACCCGCAGGCCTAAAGAAGAGGGGAGGAAGTCCTGGGAGCGGAATTCCCATACTTGAGTGCAATTGGAGCGCTCATGTACCTTGCGAATAGCACTAGGCCGGACATTACGTTCGCGTGAATTTGCTAGCACTGCAGTCTGAGAACCCACCAAAAGGCATTGGAAAGGGGTTAAGGGCGTCTTAGTTACCTCCAAGGAAGCAAAGAACTCGGTTTGTTCTATAGAAGGAACAATGAATTGAATTTGGTTGGCTATGCCAATCTTTGAGTACCTATCGGACCCGCATCTTGGTAAGTCACAAACCGGGTATGTTTTCCTTTGCGATGGAACAACAATTTCGTGGAAGTCATCTAAGCGGACTCTTGTCTCGACGCCGACAAACCACTCGTAAATAATTGCCTTGTATGAAGCCTCTCGGGAATGTGCATGGCTTGAAGAATGGTTCACCACATCCGTAAGTCATGTGGCACGAACATGGAACAAACCCCACTATTATCTATGAAGATAATGCGGCTTGTGTTGCACAAGTACAAATGGGATATGTGAAGAGTAACCTTACAAAGCATATCAACCCCAAGTTCTTTTATGCTCATGAAATGCATAAGATGAACGAGATAAAGATATCTGCATACTAAGTCGTGTGAAAATCTCGCAGATTTATTCACTAAGTCACTCCGGCATCTTCCTTTGAAAGATGTATTAGAGGAATCGGGATGATGAGGCTTAGAGAAGTGCAGATTTCGAGGGAGATTTTTCACATACTCCTACATAAATCTCAAACATGAAGTTTGAGTACCCAACGTAAATCTTGAAGATTAACATTGAAGTTTGGGTGGATTGTACTCTTTTCCTTAAGTAAGTTTTTCATTGAAGTTTTCTTACATAAGGTTTTGATGAGGCAATCCGTGCAACACAACAAGCGTGTGCTATGTACTCTTTCTCCAATTATTTTTCCCAATCGGGTTTTTATGGAGTTTTAATGAGGCATATGCATCTCGCAGATGAAGAGTCCAAGGAGTGTTAGGAAGCGGATTCAGTATCCTGTTAGGAAACGGATTCGTATCCGATATGGACTCTTCCTTATCTCTAAGCAGAACCGCTATATATAGGAGGCAGGGGGTCACCCCATTGTACATAGAAGCATACAGAATAATAAAGCAGACCCGTTCCTCCTCATATTGTGTCTCTCGCCCTCTCTCTCTGTTCTCCACTTGAGATCTATTAGGCAACCCCGGACTATTCGATAGCGAGGTTGTCTAACAGAAACTTCAGGTAGTCCGTCCTTTTCGAAGCGTAAAATCTGGGAGTTTGTTCAAATCAGGCTCTGTATAACTCCGCTTTGACGCAAAAAAAAAAAAAAAATCCATCACATCCAACTGAAATTCACCGAACCTGCACGGCGGAACAGAACAAAATAGGGCGGTGGAAAACAAAGAAGAAGAAGAAGAAGAAGGCGGCCTGTTCCCCACTCCACGCCGCAAAAGATCCAAATCTAAGCGCCCAAACGGGACAAACACGAGCGCCAATCCCCCACTCCACGCCGCAAAAGATCCAAATCGAAGCGCCCCGTCTTGGCTTTGCCTCCTCCGCCCGCCCTATCCGTTTCACACGGGCTCCTCCCCTCACCTACGCCGCTTTCCATCCCCACAACGAGTTGACACCACCACCTCGCAGTCCGCACGGAATCCAATCCACGCCCCGACCGAGCCGAAGCGCGGTGGCAGCCATGACGCCCTCCGCCCTCGCCCACCTAACCGCCGCCTCCCCGCTCCCCGCCTCCTCGCCTAGGCCCAGGCCCGGATTGGTGAGCCCGAGCGGGCCCGCGCTGCGCCGGCTCGCGGCGCCGGCGCCCCTGCGGGCGTTCTTCTCGTCGTCGCCCGAGCCGTACCAGCCGCAGCAGCCGGCGGGGTACTCGTCGCACCGGGAGTACGGACTCGTGCCCATGGTCGTCGAGACCACCTCCCGCGGGGAGCGGGCCTACGACATCTTCTCGCGCCTGCTCAAGGAGCGGATCGTCTGCATCAACGGGCCCATCGCCGACGACACGGCGTCGCTCGTCGTCGCGCAGCTGCTCTTCCTCGAGTCCGAGAACCCGCTCAAGCCGATCCACCTCTACATCAACTCCCCGGGGGGCGTCGTCACGGCCGGGCTCGCGATCTACGACACCATGCAGTACATCCGCTGCCCCGTTACCACGCTCTGCATCGGCCAGGCCGCATCCATGGGCTCACTCCTGCTCGCTGCCGGCGCGCGCGGGGAGAGGCGGGCGCTGCCCAACGCGAGGGTCATGATCCACCAGCCCTCCGGCGGCGCGCAGGGCCAGGCCACCGACATCGCCATCCAGGCCAAGGAGATTCTCAAGCTGCGCGACCGGCTCAACAAGATCTACGCAAAGCACACGGGCCAGCCCATCGACAAAATCGAGCAGTGCATGGAGCGGGACCTCTTCATGGACCCTGATGAGGCGCTCGACTGGGGGCTCGTCGACGAGGTCATCGAGAACCGCCCCGCGTCGCTCATGCCCGAGGGTGTTAGTGGCCTTGACCTGCCGCACCATGGAGGCGGCGGCCGCAGCGGTGGACGGGGTAGGGATGTCGAGGAGCCCTCGGCGGTGTGATTTGAGGGCTGGCCGCAAAGGTGAAACCTTTTTCGTGTCCGGTGGCTATGTTGTTTGTTGTTTGATCTAAGGTTTAATTCTTAGTACAAAAGGTTAACTCGTTATTCTGGTGTCCGTCTTCTTCCACTGTAGTTTTGCTTGCCTGAATTGTGCTATTGCTGATATTTATTGCAGCTCTTAAGAAAATTCCATTCCTGTGATACCGATAAATTTATATAGTGTTGCGGATGTTGTATCATAAGTATCAATTTCATGCCAGGGCATTAAAAGGCTCTTCCTTTTGGTTTCTTTTTCACAGTAGGGGAGTAGATGTTACTGTTTTTGCCTTATGGTTTGTGTCAGTGACCAATTAATTTTTGTTAGTATCATAGTCAGATATTGTGATGTGAATTGATCATTTACATTTAGTATGATGTTTATTTATTATGTATCATTTTCTTTGTCCTGGTTGTTTAGGCCTGCTAACCTGCATATCTTAGCATAGAAGTATGAATCGACATTGTGTAATGTTCTTACGCACAATAAGGTCTTTCTAGTTTCCAGACCCACCTAAGAGGCCTAAACAGAAGTGTAGTTTATACAGAATTGTTTATTTAGGCTATTATTTAGGAGCTCAGTGCTCACAAATGGCCAGATTAATCAACTTCTAAGAAAAGGTTTAGCATATCTAGAAGTGTCATTTTTGGTCAGGCATTAGTCTGTACAATTTGGAGAGGGAAATTTAAGTAGCCTAGCTAGTTTTGAATTGGAATTCTAGATTTTTGTTTATCAGGTGCTTCAACCTTTGAGCTATCCTTACTCATGAGTTGTAACATTGCAAGACGGGAAGACGTTGAACTTTCTGTACCTAATGGAAACATGATATGATTCTAACACACGTCAAGCAATAGCAAAAATGTGTTATTTTGTTAACTTGCAGAACTTTGTTAAATATTGACCATCTTTGCTCAAAGTTGATGCTATAATATGCATGTAAGTTTGAAGTTAATGGGTACGAACTAGACCAAGTTCCACATAGGGGATTGTCTCCAATCTATGGCTCAATTGGAGCTTAATATGTCCTGGAACTACGCTCTGATGCTTTGTGTAACTTCAGAGCATCATCTGAAACAGGCAAAACAGAGGTTTTACACAGCTCCGGCCTCCAGGTATGGAGCACCTAAAGGGCGCTGAAAATATGTTCAGACTCCTGTACTTTGTAGAAATAAATGAAAAAAAAAGAAGGCTAGTTTGGCCAAGCTCTTGCTCATTCTGAGCTGGATCGTGAGTTCTGTTGGATTGTGTTTTACACGCACATAATTGACTGGATCCATATGTAGTGACTAGTGAGTCATTTGTGTCGAAGTTATGAACACGGTTGGATGAAACCAACATCATGTATACCTGAAACTGAAGTCTACCAGCAGTGAGTTCTCGTCTTGAGTACACCAGCAGCTGGTCCTTCTCTTGAGAATACCAACAGCGAGTTCTTTTCTTGAGTATACCAGCAGTTGGTCCTTCTGTTGAGAGTACCATCGATAAGTTCTTTATATTGAGTATACCGGCGGTTGGTCCTTGTGCTGAGAATATCAACAGTGAGTTGTTTTCTTGGCTATACCAGAAGTTGGGTCCTTTTGTTGAGAATACCAGCCGTATGCTCTAGTGTTGCTTTTAGCTGTTTTTATGCAGGAGGTGCCATCAACAATGGATCAGTGATTCAGTACTGCTGGTTTTACTTGTGCTGTTGGGCAACCAATTATCCTAATTCTTTGGTGCAGTTCTGTAGTGGCAAGAATCACGGGAGCTTTGTTGGTTTTGTTATTGTTTACTCAGCCTTCAGTGTTTTGTTTATAGCATCTGCCCGATTGTATTATAGAGCCCCAGCAAGGGGACTTAGTGAGCAGTATTCTAGTACTTGCGAAGTTGCGATGCTATTTTTTTTTTCTTACTTATTATTCAGTTCAGCTTCATCAACACTAGCAGTCTTATGATAGACGACAGTTTAATGAAACACCGGTTGCTGCCAATGCAGAAGTGAAAACTCAGCTGCCACGGCCAATGAGACCCCGAAACTTACGGGGAGAAGTAACTATGCTGCACGCTGAAGTAAGGAATAATTGATAATATACCACATAAAGTTGAAGTATATTTAATAATATATCATGCCATATCTTGCTGATATTTGGGCTTAGGGGTCATATGTCAGTAAGACATGATGTGGTATATTATCAATTGCACATCAATTTTGTGGTATATTATTAATCTCCCCTGAAGTAAAATGGCTGCACGCCGGTGACAGGAAGAGACTGGTTGACAGACACGGTTTCTGTGCGGTCCTTCAGGGACTGCAACTTAGCAGTTATGTGCGCACCGTTGGATTGAAAAGTGATGATCTACATAGGTTTGAATATTGTAGCAATTTCGTGCCGTAGTAGGTACAATATTGAATCACTGTAGCATATGAATTTGGAAGATCTTGACTGTTCGTTCACTCATCGGACCATTCAAACCCGTGAAGACTGCAACTTAAGCAGTCCTTATTTTATCGAGTTTTTTTTCTTCTGAAATTAATATAGTTTAATTTAATATCATTTTATTTATAGTTTGGAAGTATTTTTATAATCGAGCTAGTGAGAATAAAATTCAATTTCATTCGAATTGACTCATTTTAATGTTTAACCAATGAACTAGTATAATTAGAGTAATTTTGACACCAAGAACGAGTCCCACTAAGAAGATTTGCTCCACCGATCCCGTTGACACGGGGGCCGGCACGCCGCATGCCACCGCGCACCGTTCGCAATCGCCAGCCTTTCCTCGACACTCCACGGCACATGCTGAAAGGAAAGGGCAGTGGCTCGACAGTGAATTCAGGAGACAAACCGTCGGCGCAAGAATATCGTATCGCACAAGCACAAGCACAAGCACCGGTGCCGATGAAGCTTAGGTAAAGAGTATGGGTGCAAGAACAACAAGAGTACAGGAATTACCTTAACTAAAATAAGGTAAATCATCGAATCTCTCTAAAAAAAAACAGCGCAAAGTATTTAGTTCTATGTTAAAGAAATTGCTTACGTTAACTTCTTCGCGGCCTCATGGCCTTTCTCTTCAACAAATTCCAGGAGGCACGCTTCTATCCCTTCACACCTCGCAGCCATCTTCGGATCTCGATCTGCCTGATTCCCGTTGCGCGCGACAAAACCACCATGGATTCGCTCTAACACACAGAAAGGTTCAACTTTTGTTGTGTTGGTTTGACCAAAGAGTACACGGAAGATTGTATATTTGTATAGTGTGCTCATGGCTTGCCTCAATGCTCTCCATTTTTTCTTCCCTTTGTTCTTCGCTTAAAAGTCTTATGCATTTCCTTTTTAGATGCCTACTTGATTTCTCCGCATGTTGTCCAATGGCAACTCAAATGAGCACAACATTACTCCTGTGGAACAACATTATGATTTCCTCAGTTGTTTCCTGTAATTTTATCCCAATTGATTTGCTGATACATTTCCAGGCGGTCTGGACTTTTGCTAAGAATCCCATGTTTGCTCGAGATCCAACGCATCTTCAATTTGAAGCTGATGTAAACCGTTTGTTTCTATATACCAGGTTTGTGATTATCAGAAGAAAAGTGCTCTGTTCATTTTCACTATACTGTTTCATAGATGGGCAATATGCCAGTTGTGTGTATGCAACATTTAGAACTTCTTTTTCATACACAATTGATAATTGAAATCAACATTTCGAATTTAGTGTACTCTTGCAGGCGTCCAATAACCAATAGTAGTCCATTAATTTTATTATTGGGTTCTCATAGTTTATAGGCTGTACGGCAACAATCTTCTCATCTAACCACTGTGGTTATACATGTTGCATCTTTTGAACTCTTCTGTTATCAGCAACTGAAGGATTAAACCGCTAAACTATATGTTTGATTATTTCTATGTTCTTTGAAATTGTATTTTACCAAGTTGCCTTGAAATCCTGTCTTTGAAGATGACCAGTTTCCTAACTTTCTTTCTATGTGCACTTAGTTATTATCGTTTAGGGAGGAATGCTAAAGAAAAGGATGCAGAGGAAATTATTGGCATGGCCAGCAAAGCTTCTGTTACTAACCAGCAGAAACAACTCAAACAAGTGCAGGAAAATGTTCATTACCAACTTACGCATATGTGCCGAGCAATGGATAGCATTCTTCTTCCTGATACAACGAATGACCCATTGCGGGCCCCTTCAGAAGCTTATAATTATTCTCGATGCAGTGGATTGAGTTTTGCTGTTGGCAAAGGAGTTGCATCTGAAAACGAGCCATGTAACTTATTCTCACTAAGTGCAATGCATTGGCACATCTGAAGTTCTTTACTTGTGTCATCCAAAATAGGCTATTACTGTGTGTTGAATAGCTAGTCTTGTTGCATAATGCATACTACTGAAAAGATATTTTTAACATTTTTCTGCAACCAAAGAAACTTTAAGAGTTTAAGTATGATGATCACAGTACATTTGCCTGTATTTTTATTTCAAATCTCAATCATTCATGTGGAAGGGTAACATGGTTCCACATATATTCCCAGGCCTTCAGTTATGTAATATGAATAGAATTCCCTTTTGTCATTTGGAATTTTTTGGTCCACTTCACCTCTCCTTCAATTCTATGTACCATTATTTGACATCCTTAAGCAATATCATGTTGTCACAGTTTCTTTGAAGTTCTGGGCTAAGCACACATAAATATATGCATTGGTTTGTTGATTGCATCACATGCATCCTGATTCCTGACATATAAATTTTGCGGTTAATTGATTAGGGTCGGATGCCATGCTAACTTCTATCCCTGTTTGGTAGCTAAATGTTTGTTTGTATAGTGTATTACAGGTTGTCACTTGCACTGACGTGTAGGAATTATTCTGTTATTATGCTTTTGTAGACACAGTTACATACGCCAAGTATTTAAAGTTGTATTATCAGATGAATCCTAACAAACAAAGTTCTGATCCATTTGCTCTGCAGTGCAGCTGTCCCTGGCTCCCTGCTACTCTACCTTTAACTCGAGCTGAATTGTCAAATGAATTTAGGGATCTCTGGGTACACCCTTGACATCAGGCCATCACAAATTTCTCACGAAGATGCAGGCCTAGGTCTGTTCTTATCTGGAGAAGCTAATGTTGGTGCTGTCCTAGCCATCTACCCTGGAGTTATATATTCACCTGCTTATTATCGATATATCCCTGGATACCCAAGAATTGATACATGCAACAAATACCTGATCACAAGATACGATGGAACAATAATCGATGCAAAACCATGGTGTTTAGGTGGCGAAACAAGAGAAGTATGGGGTGGTTCAGATTTGGTGGATAACAATGCAATGCCACCCAAAAGCTCAGAGAGCAACTCTGATCAGGCGTGGAGGATGCTTAGCAAGCCTGTGGAGAAGGGTTACAGTGAAAACTTTGGGGAAGTGCTTGAACGACGAAACCCATTTGCTTTTGGTCATTTTGCGAACCATCCACCAAAAGGATCAACTCCTAATGACATGATCTGCCCATATGATTTTCCATTGACAGAGAAGGACATGAGAGTATACATCCCTAACATGACGTTTGGTGATGAAGAACCCATCATCACAATGAAGATATTGGGCTCCTTCTGGTTCAAGTCTAGAGGTTCTGGTAACCAGGCTGGGGAATCTCCAGTCCTAAAGATGCTAGTTCTGGTGAGTACAAGGTCCATATGTGATGAAGAGCTCTTCCTGAACTATAGGTACAGCAACTCAAAGGCACGACCTGAGTGGTAATACCCCAGTTGATGAAGAGGAGGATAAGAGAAGATGGAGCTAGTTAGCACATCTTAGTTGTACCATCCTGCGTGCACTATTTTTCTAACATTTTCCCGGTTCTGTTGTCAATCAGCAAATTGCGACAGGGCGTTGGTAAGCTCCTGAAGGTTGAAACTGAGATGGCAATTATATTTTGCTCCAGATGGACATTTGTTTTCCAATTTGGTATGACATAGTCTGGAGTGGCATTTTTTATCATGAGAAAAGTAGAGTGCCTCTGGTAAAGTACAAGTCTTCTGTAGCACATAAAGAAATACAATTTCATGGTCATTAGTCCTTTAAACTATTTATTCTCCATCCGTGGATCTATGCTTGATAAGGAAAATTATGTAAAAATACCCACTCAAATTTGTCTCTTCGAGCTATGCTGTCCGGTTTGGTTTCTTACTGCTGTTTAACTACTCATTCAGACAAATATACAGACTCCCAGACATTTGCTTCCGAAGTCTGTGCCCGTACCATTATAATGCTAATTCAGTGGGTATTAGGGTATATGTGCATCAGAAAAAGGTAACCTTGATTTTCTAACATCTTGCTGACCTTTTTTCATCCTTTGTCGTACATTTGAATTTCTGATGTATTAAAAATGTGCAAAAACAGCTTATGTTCCTTATTGTATTGATTTCCTCTTTGATCAGATTGTCAAGTAGAGTTCTCCTGGTAGGGTTGCTTCTGGTTGTTACTAGCTAGTTTTGACATTTCAGATTAGAAATTTAGAATATCGTGATATGGAGTCTAGTAGATTATGTCGTTGATGTTGTGATCAATTGGTCGTACATCTGAAACATTAAAGATGAGCCAAAACAGCTTATGTTCCTTAAGTATTGATTTCCACTCCGAGCAGATTATCCAATAGAATTGTGCTGGCAGGCCTGCTCCTAGTTTGTTGATATAGCTATTTTTGACCACTGAATGCCATGTATTGGAGTCCAGAAGGTTGAGCGCATCTTTGATGTTGTGGTCCTCTACCCTGAATTGAATAAACTCGTGTTATACTGTATGGAGAGATTTTTTTAGTGATCTTCTCCACTTTACCCATACTTACGTGCAAATCCCGCCTCACTGAAGATTAAAAGCCTTTTCTCTCTTCCTCTCTTGAACCATGCTGTACGGGCATGTTTGCCCATCCCTGCGATATGCTTGCCTTGTGTTATCTTGCCGATCTAGTGACTTGCACAAATGAGAACCCCGTTCTTTGGTAAGATCATAAGAAATATATCTTGTTCAAATGGTTGCTTCGGGAAGCCTTGAGATTTTGTCGTGTGCTTGGTGAGTTTGCTTGGACATAGCTTAGCAAGTTAGCGAGCTACTGTGATTCTTCACCGTATGCCCTGTTCTCTTGGGACTGCTATAATGCATTCTCTTTTGGAAGAAGTACATATTACACCCGAACTTTGATCGAAAGTTCATTCCGCAATCCGAACTATGAAATTAGACATTTAGCACCTTAAACTTTGTCTTGACCTAGTTTCGTATAGTGGTATTGTTCGTATGATGCAATGAGTGAATAATTTTGCCATGTAGGATGATAGGCTGGCCAAATTATGTCAACGCCAGGAGGGGTCCATACGGGCTTATCCCCTGTCGAGCTCCCAATCATGCTTGTTGGCCAATGTAGCTCTCTGCCTCTATTTCGATTTGGAAGAGAAGTCTTTATGAGCCACATTCGTCATTGAGCTAAACTATCTAGTGTGTCATCATTCGTGGTAAAATCATTCACTTATCACGTCACGTGGGCAATACCAATATGCGAAACCAGGTCCGAGTGTTATTTAAACTGGATTATAAAGTTTGAGAAATTAAATATTTGATTTTATAGTTCAAGGTACCGATCCAAATTTAGGGTGTTACAGTTTCTTCTCTCTACCATCGGGAATCTCTTGTTCGGATTGGTAGGAGCCTGCTCAATACTGAATTGATACTACAAAGCGTCAAATCAAGTAGTAGTATATCATACAGCTATCTTGTTAGTTAAGTTGCCAGCCCATTTGGAAATGGAAAGAAGCACAAAATTATTGTGAAAACACACAACCTTCTGTCAGCTTGTCACTACGTGTTGTCAAAAAAAAAAAAAGTGAAAGAATAACGAGACACATTATGCAGTGGGTGGTCTTGCGATTAGTTCAGTTCGAGACTTGGTTTTTCTTTTCTTGATATACTAGTTTAATAGTGCAATTAAGTAGTAGTACCAACTACCAACCATTGACAAAAAAAAATCAATCTAGACCAGTGAAGAAAAATACTGATCCAGAGAATTAATTTCATACTAACGCTCCTCGCCATCTCTATCTCTCTCTATATATATAAAGTTTTTTTCGTACTCTTGGAACTATGTACTTCCACATCTAGTATACCACTTAAATGAATGTGTTATACTCTTTTATCACTTTCAACATACTTTAATAATAATTTTAAGATACTACAATGCGACATTGTTGAAAAAAATTCATTAGGGCTCTTTTTTTTTTTGCTATATACTCTTTTTCATATGTAAAAAGAGTATAAATAAATTATGCTATAAATGGTGGACTTTGATAAAAATTTTCGTGGAACTCACTTTGGAGTATCTTATATTCAGTATTAGAGTATACTCAAAATGATAAAGAAATAAAATAATATTATTTAAACAATATATTGAAATATATTGAGAGTGGAGATTTCATACTCCCATGAGGCTATATATATATATATATAGCCCACCTCGGCTATGTGATGATGCAAAAGCAGCGGCAACAGCGCATCACGAACAATGGCTGCTGCCGCTGCCTCCTTTCTCGCGCTCGCCTTCTTGCTCTGCGCCGCCGTCCGGGGCGCGCCGTCGCGGTACGGGCAGCCGCTCGACGCGGAGGCCGCGCGGCAGCAGGCGGCCGACCGCGTGGCCCGGCTGCCCGGGCAGCCGCCCGTGCGGTTCGCGCATTACGCCGGGTACGTGACCGTGAACGAGGCGCACGGCCGGGCGCTCTTCTATTGGTTCTTCGAGGCCACCTCAGGCGCCGGCAAGAAGCCCCTCGTGCTCTGGCTCAACGGCGGTACGTGCAACTAACCACCGACACCGTTCCTTGCACTCCAGTTTGTTTTGTAGTATTTGCTCATGTGGTTAATGCTGTAGTTGTAGAGCGATTCTTTTTTTGACAATAGTTGTAGAGAGAGAAATGAGAGAGAGAGAGAGAGAGAGAGAGAGAGAGATGACGTCGCTTCAATCCTTCTCTGGGCATTATTTGAGGAGGACGTTTCTTCTTTCTTTCTTCCAAGTTTACACTGATTAAGAAGCGAAGTGGTTAGGCTGCGCTGGCTAGAGTAGCGATGGTCGTACGAGCACTACGTGTGAATTGCCATGGCTTGCAACTTGCAAGGGAATACATGTTTTGAGTATCAATGGCAGGACTGTGCATGCGCTGTGGCCAACCAATTAAGCGCCATTTCAAGTGAAATATCAACGAGCTATCCCATCAAGTAATTACTCACACTCAACATTAATTCATTTGCTGGTTACTGTTGGCGGTTGCTAACTCCAGTACACCACTCCAGTCCCATACTCCCTACTCCCTTTCAATGACCAAGGTTTACTCGAGTTACACTTGAATCACAATTTTTAACCAACTTGACAAAATTAAACTGCCAGACGCCCCTAACCGGACCCCATAAGAAACCTCCGAGGTAGTACTACTATACTAGCAATTAGTTAATGAGCATCAGATATAGAATAGGCCATTATACTTCCAGAAAATTACCAAAAAAAACCTAATTCAAATTGAACCATATCTACAAAACAATACAAATGTACTTTTAAGAAATACGCACACAAATGACGAACTGGTTAATTAGTTCAAAACTTGGTTTATGAAATTCACTTTCTCAATCATAACAATTCACATTCAACTATGAGTACTTGTAAACCGGCCGGTTCACCTTGGACATCCCCCTTGTTGATTACATTCGAAACATAAAAAAATTGAATAAAAATAACAAAATTGGGAAAACAAAACCGCAGTGGTTTATGGGGTGAAAACCGGCCGGTTCCCCCTAAACTGTTTCGAAAACTTTACCATCGATCCCCTTTAAACTTATTTTGTCCAAATTAATCTTATCCAAAGGCACATATTGAAATTCATTTGCATGAAAACATTCCATCTAGCACTCTGAAGTTGTTAGTCCATCCAAGTCCGCTACCATATGAGTTGGCCACAGGCTGCGAAAGGAACTAGTTTGTTCTATGTAGAAGAAACTTTGGGTCAGTAATTTTGTTGTACGTTAAAATCCTGCCATGATAAGTTATACTACTACTACTATACATTTATATAGTAAACCGACCCGGCCTCGAACAGTTTTTGATGTTCACTTGACCTCAGTATAATTATGTATAAGTAGTAATAATTTACTGTGCCCCCATCAATTTCCTTTTCCACTCGATCGTAGCCAATATACGGTCAAGGCTAGCACAAAACAAGTCGATCGATCGATCAGGACCACCCTGTCCGGTCCGGCCGTACGTCTGTGTCTTGCTACTCGGCCTCGCATCAGCATCACATACCGATCAAGGCCACGTGATCGAAACGAGCCGACGTTGCTGTCGACAATAGCATATGCCGGCCATGCTTCCCAGTTCCCACTACTGCTAGCATAAGCGGAACTAGGGGCTGTCGGACATAATTTTTTTTAAAAATGCTATAAGATCACCCCTTTTATGTACCGAATTTATCGATTGAATTGGTTCCGATTTTAGTAGTAGTTTTGGATTTTTTTTTTTTAAAGATGTATTTTAGAACTATTTGTATTGTACTTTTAGTAAATTTTAAGTATGTATGTTAAATTTATAATATTATAAAATTATTATATAAAACTATAGAGGTACAATGAGTTAGACGTGTGAAGTGCATAGCGACGAAAATTTTCTTGCTGCGACACCGACCGCTGGTGTATGGCCGAAATGGCGTCCGGCATGCAAAGCATTTTGGCAGCTCGTCCATGGCCGGTGGGACTGACGATCAATTTGTGCACACCAATGGATTACTAGTCCCGGTCGCGCTCTGGCGGCTTAGCTCGATCCGGACGGAACAATCCGTGCAGCCAATGGAGCTTCACTATATTTCTTCCAAGCGATAAGCTAATCTTATGGCGTAAAACACATCGATCCTCGTGGGGATCTGCAAACTAACATATAGCCAACATCCCAAGCAAAGTGTCAGAGAGGCCCAGTGGTGTTACTTTCCTTTTCTGCTTGCATAATTAAGTCGAGCTGTTAGTTAGAAGCTTGTGCTTCTGGAGAGTAGCATAATTGGAAGAGAGTGACTAGGAAACGGTATACCGTTGCAACGGTATAGCCATGAAACTTATGAAACTTATCAGTTTCAGTGATGGTTTCATGAGTTTCAGTGTTTAGTTTCATCAGTTTCATGTTTTATCAGTTTTTAGTGCTAAGTTTCATGAGTTTCAGTGCAAAAAATCATAAGTTTCATAAGTTTCAGAGGTATACCGTTGCAACGGTATACCGTTTTTTAGTTTTTCTGTAATTGGAAAGGGACAGGAAATGGCTTTGCTAGCTGGTAGCCTAACAGCTGACAAGGCATCGGATTTTAAAAGGTTTAAATCAAGGTTCAAATAAGGCCGGCTTAACGATGAGTTTTAGCTAATTTTTCAACATTAGATATATATATAGGTGTTAGACATTTAGAAAAACTATATCTGTTCGATCGCCTTTTCGTTTGTGTGGGATAGTCCTATCAATGGTGCATATGTAGTTAGTTACGAAAGCAATTGTGCCTTTTCAAGTCCAGTTACGACGTATGCAAGTGCCTAGTTAGTTAATTAAGGGATGACTGACAATTTTCCTTCCGGTTTTGTGGAGGATTATACGTGACCAATTCCCATCAGTAGAAATGCTAGCTGGTGCATGCCTCGCGCACCATTCAGAATAGCCAAGCCATTCTTTCATCTTAATTGTCGGTAGTCGATCGAAAGCTAGCCTCTGATTCCTTTCTGCAATGCATGCCTTCGTGAAGATAAAGAATTTACGTATTGTGTACTGAGTATTGACTATTACTATTAATCGATTCGTAGATTTGTAAGACCGTCATGCATGCTTGCGTCTGCGGAGTGGGCCGCCGCCGTGCATCGGCCCCACCATCTCCGGCCGAGTGCGCCCGCCGAGGAAGGTTCAGTACCACAACTGTCATCGTCTTTGTTGAGGGCATTGTCACCGCGGACGGCCTAGATGAGCACCCCCAAAAATTTTGTCTTGGGTCCGCCGCTGGCTAGCAATGCAAGCATCCATGTCTAGGACAGGAACTTGCTCGTCACTTGCCTTTTGTTTGCATGGAAGAACCACACTACACATACTGACATACCCATCAGCTCGGAAAGGTGTACGCAGATCATGAGCAAGTCTGAAGGGCACAACGGCAAGAGGAACTTGCTCGTCACTTGCCTTTTGTCAGCATGGCACTTTCACCCGCGAGGTCGACGCACGCGCGTACACCGCTAGCTCGCCCAGCCTAGCCTAGCTCTTGGATCCCCATGGACGACGGGCCGGCCGGTCGGCCGGGGACCATGCGCGCGTGACTGCGAGACGCGGCACCACCTTGCACTGTTGTTGCATATGCGCGCGCCACGGAATCGACGAAGCGGGGAAAGATCTGAGCAACGGCGCGCTTCCAAGAGCGAGAAGATGGCAGGCGAACGACCAGCGAGGCAGCGAGCGCTCGGCTGCTGGGTCGATCGCCCGCGCGCCCGCGCCCACGACCGTACTTACTCGATCTACTGTTCTAGTACAACCATCGATCACATGCAGCCGCTGGCCTGAAACGGACAAAAAGGGGCAGAAGGAAAGGGGTCAGGAGTGCGAGAGATCTTGCCGGCCGGACCATACCCGCGAGCTGGTTTGGTTTCTCGCTCGTCCGGAAGAAAAACGCAAACAGTTCGCTCCATCATTGGTTTCTTCCACTTGTCTATCCGTCTGTAGCTAGCTGGACCGGCCTATGCATGATTAAACGGCGACTCGTGTCGCGCCGCGTTGGGGCTCGTGCCGCTGTCGACCGTCTCGCGCGCGGGTCCGCTGGTCTCGGCAACGTTCCCAGAGGCCAGAGGCCAGAGCCGTGATGTGGATATATATATATATATTGGCTTTATGCGATTATGCTTAATTATGAGCCAAGCTATACGTGCGATTCTTCGTCAGGATTGATCATTGATCGAGCGTTTGTTGGGGTGCTGTTGTTGCAGGGCCTGGGTGTTCGTCTGTTGGGTTTGGAGAAGCAGAAGAGCTGGGGCCTTTCTTGGTGCAGAAGGGCAAGCCGGAGCTGAAATGGAACGAGTACTCTTGGAACACAGGCACGTAGTACTGTTTGTTCATGCTACACATCTTTTATGCTGCCTTGCAATAAGTACAAAGAGGATTAAGAAATTCAAACTTGTAATTTATCCTAGTTAGGAGAAATGAGAGAATATTTCGCATGTGAATGCTTTATCTTCTGGTTTGCTTTTCTGACAAGTTTTACGGTGCAATATTATATAATGTGTAGTAGAAATAAAATCTAACTATTAATTTGTTAAAGGTATTTCTACTACTATACTATCGAAGGAAGTATAAATAAATACTAGGTAATCTGATCTATGGGAAGAAAAGAATGAATGGTCTATATTGGATTTAGTGTATCGTAAAAGTGCTCTGCTAAAACCCTGCAGAGGCCAACCTGATGTTCCTGGAATCCCCAGTGGGCGTCGGCTTCTCGTACACCAACACAAGCTCCGACCTGCAGCAGCTTGGTGATAAGATCACTGGTAAATTTATTTCTCTGGAATGATCTCTAGAGCAAATAACAACTCTGATAAAGATCGATTAATTCTTGATGCCACAAACCATTTCTGAACTTGGATTGTCGTGTCCACAGCCGACGATGCTTACATGTTCCTGCTCAACTGGTTCAAGAGGTTCCCTCAGTACAAGTCCCACGACTTCTACATCGCCGGAGAGAGCTACGCTGGTAACTGAACATAGACACGCATCTCAACATCCGAGCTTTGCAGTTCAGTCAAAGTACGCATGCGATCGAAACTTATTGTGAGATTTGTGATGCGAGTTCTTTCCTGGATCGCCTTCTTGTCAGGGCATTACGTTCCACAGCTGTCAGAGAAGGTTTTTGACGGGAACAAGCAAGGCCCCAAGGAGAACTGCATCAACTTCAAGGGTTTCATGGTAGCTCACCATATTCACATTCTTCTCTGTTAACATCACAGTCTCCTTTTTACAACTGCTTAATCATGGCGGTGACGACGACGACGACGACGATGCAGATAGGGAATGCTCTCATGGACGACGAGACCGACCAGACGGGTATGATCGATTACGCCTGGGACCACGCCGTCATCTCCGACCGGGTGTACGGCGACGTGAAGGCCCACTGCAACTTCGCCATGGAAAACGTGACCGATGCGTGCGACAAGGCGCTCAAGGAGTACTTCGCCGTGTACCGCCTCATCGACATGTACAGCCTGTACACGCCAGTCTGCACCGAGGACTCACCGCCGTCGGCGTTCCGGCAGAGGAGGATCGCCGTCCACGGCGCCGCCCCAAAGATCTTCTCCAGATATGTACGTCGCACATCGTCTCATCATCATCTTGATCCTTGAGAGTTGAGAGAGCATTATGTGACGTTATGATCGATCTCATTTTCTGTGTCTTGCAGCAAGGGTGGTACACGAAGCTGGCAGGTTACGATCCCTGCACTAGCCAGCACGCCGAGATCTACTTTAACCGGCCGGATGTCCAGGCGGCCCTGCACGCAAACGTGACAAAGATCGGCTACAACTGGACTCACTGCAGGTACTGTACCCACTCTGGGTTGAGCAGAATATGCTACTTTTCAGGTTTCTGCAGTCCTGACAGACCCGTTCGTGTCTCTGTAAAGCGACGCGATCACGAAATGGAACGACGCTCCCTTCTCTACCCTCCCCATCATCCGTAAGCTCGTCGCGGGCGGCGTCAGGGTCTGGGTTTTCAGGTGAGCCATTCTAGTATATATATATATATATATTTCATCATTGCCTTGAACAATATATCCAGAGCAAGTTCAGTGTTCATTCACAAGAATATATAGCTCTGAACTTTGAAGCATGCGTGGCATTTTAACCGGTGATGCCCACTCACTGCAGCGGTGATACCGATGGAAGGATCCCCGTGACGGCAACAAGGCTCACCCTGAACAAGCTTGGGCTCAAGACCGTTCAGGAGTGGACGCCGTGGTACGATCATCTGCAGGTAGCATGACGAACTGTCACGGAATGTGCAGAAACACTTCGCTCTTGAGCATCCAATTGACATCTCGTTGCTTGGCCAAAAATTAGATTGGCGGATGGACCATCATCTACGAAGGCCTGACGTTCGTGACGATCCGCGGAGCCGGGCACGAGGTTCCTCTGCACGCGCCGAGGCAGGCGCTCAGCCTCTTCGGCCACTTCTTGGCTGACCAGAAGATGCCTTCTTCGGCGTTCCGTTAGTAGTCGCCGTTTATCGATGGCGAGAACGAAACAGGCGTCGGTAGTTTGTTTCCAACAACACCTGGTGGTCAGGAAATTTTCTTTTCTTTGTTCTCAGCCGAAGTTACACATGCAATTCGATTGGAAAAATCGTGAATAGAGTCGTAATGCTGATTTGATTTCGCCGCTCACAACACATTGGCCTGTCTTGGATGCCCTTTTTGTCAGTTTTGTGTGTACATTCTGTGTTCCAGAAAATGACTACTCGGCTGTACGCAAGCATTCATTATTCCATGCGATTCCGTATCCACAATGATCATGCTCCAAGCGTGTTGGGTGTATGCGTATGGCGATTTGAGCAGCCGACAGCATACAGGGCAAATAATTGGATAGAGGAGACCGCGTTAGATTCATGGTACCAGATCCCAATTTGGATTTATTACATCATAAATCAAGCATTCGAAATGCATGTTTTCTTCCATTCACCCCCATAATGTACACACACAAGGCAAGTCAGGTAAGAGAACAAGTATCACAAGTTCATACGGAGACAGCAAGAGTTAAACATCAGACAATTGAGGAGTAATACATGAATAAGCCATGCCACTGGCCTGGCGCATGTTCACTTTTGCACCCGCGCAATCAACCTTTCTTGGGCGTGGCAGCTAGCCTTGTATACATTCGTGCCATAGATTGATAACCTCTGATATCACCTGAGCGCAGGAGATTGCCTATGGTTGAAGAAGAAGAAGAAGAAGAGTCAGAAACTAACGTGTGATTTCAAACATGACTATAGGCCTCTTTCAAATAGCTCAATTGAATCAATATCACGAGTCTATGACCAGATACTTTAAGTGGTATACGGTAAAACAGAAATTGATTTGCAAAATCTAAACAACATGTTTTGTCCATCAAGAGTTCTACACGCAGGTCATCACTTCTCATGTATACGCTTTCATTTCGGCACATGTTCGAATTCACAATGAAGAACCGAATAGTGTAGGTGACACCAGACTGCACACCTTAACTCATGCTACTACAAAACTACAATTGCTAATGATGAAATCATGTTAAAGGCAACCATCAAGATATCCAATCACAATTCGATAATACAGAATGCCAGGAATTGTTTCTGTGACCACCCCAAATTTAAGTACTGTTGCTTCACAGTTATTTTGAGGGGAAAACAGCAGAGAAGAACCCTACTGTAAGTCATTTTATGATTATAAAGAGACCATACGTACAAGAAGAGAATTCAGAAGGAAAGCAAAACATACTGTTCCTTTACAGTGATATCAATTTAATATTTTTTATTAAAAAAAGTTTAATAGTTTCTTACCATTTATCAATGTACACTCGATATCCTTATTATATAGAGGGGCTACATTAGAGTAATATCCTACTGTTTCTTAATTCCTAATCTTGCTAACATACCAACTGCTAAAGTTGACAATATTTTGGAACCTAATTTTCTACCAACTCGGTCCATAATTAAAAAAAGCACATCGTAAAGTAGCTGAAGCCTTGAAGGTGACAACATTTTAATGCTTCAAAGCTTGATGTGCAGTGAGAACACAAACATCTATCAGTTCATTGGTAGAAAATAATGAGTAAACTGTAGTAAGAAACAATTCAAGAGTAGGAAGATGAAGCTACCAGAGTCACAGTTAAGTGGGCTGTCTGCCTCCGGATGGGCCATCAACGCAATTATGGCTCTACAAACAGATTGCAGAGTCCATGCAGGGCTCCATGCATTCTTCAAGATATCCAGGCATATTTCACCAGTCTAGAAACATAACAAGGGCAAATAAATTGACAAAACAGAAATCACCCCTTCATCTTGGATTAACAATCATAAAACATGTACAATTGAACTCACAAAAATGAATGCTTAGTATATTCAGATTGTTGCAGGAAATCTCAATAATAAAAAGTTAAGAACCTAGAAAATCTTAGTAGAAAAATAGCTTTATATTTGCAGAAAGTGTATTCAGGTTGTTGCAGGAAAATTAAATAATAGGAACCAATAAGATCATAATATCTAGCACTCACCTTCAACTAGGTCGAAATAGTATTTGCTAACTAAACATGTATTTAAAAAGGCAATGTAGAAGTAACCTTGAAATGCACATTTGGATGAAAAATTTTGGTCAGGAAGCGAACTTGTGGAGGTAGTAGAGGATACTGCTCTGGAATTGAGAATGCAAGTTGAAATACACCACCTTCATAAGGTGTCTCTGATGGGCCCTAACCACATATGCAGTAAGAAAAGGAATTAGTACAAAGCTGATATTGCCTGTTCATGTATCACCTTGCAATAAAAAAACCACCTTGATGAGAGCAGTCCATTTGAATATACTTGAATCATCACAGATTAATTGGATATCTGGGTCGGCTGACTTTTCTCGTTGCACCTCCTTATACTCCTTGAAGAGCCTGGCTCTAGAAGCCTATGGATAGAAGTTTTTCGAAATGTTCAAATTGCATGTTAAGAACCCACAGGGTTACTACTTGAGAACATTGGGAAAAGATCAAACATCCTATTAATGGAGACAAAGTACTTGAGATTGTCCCCGTTGACGATAATACTAAATTATCTCTAGAACATGATCTTCCAAGTAACAACCAGGTACGTTGTTAACGGAGTGTAATCAAGTTATATAATTCAACAATTAGAAAATTTAACAGTTGTAGACAAACTTGTACCAATATACAATAATTAATAGGAACGGCAATAAAAAATTAGCAGAATGCTCCCTGTAAGATATGAATAGGCAACTATTTAATCTTACCATGGAGATATAATATCAGTGACACACACACACACAAAAAGAATCTAAATCATTCAATGTTTATGAGTTGACTGCCATACTTTGTGACTGACTATACAAGAGGTGTACTACTGAAGGCTGAAACTAACTGTGGGCTGACCTGCATCTCTCTCTTTTACTGATGACCACGAACCTGATTTGATGAATGTGTTTCTGTCAAAATGCAGACGAAATAAACAGAGGACAGATTAGAACATTTTGATTGAGTAACCATCATGCTGCTCAAAAAAGGAACACTATTTGGTATTACATTGACAAAAAAAAATGGTAAAATTTTGGTTAGACGTCTTAGCACTGCGAATCAGGACCCTGGCACCGATCCATGGGAATTAATAACCAGAATCCATGTTTTCCCGTTTTTTGTGACTTCATATATTAGTTAACGCAAACTCAAATCCGGCCCTCCAATTGTAATGGGGAAAGCTCAGATCTTCAAAATTGATTCACTGGACTACATACATAACTCACACATCAAAACTACCGTCAACATGTACAGCATCATCAACTAAAGCATACATATAGACCACAATCTAAACTTCCCAAAGCAGGACCGTTGCCAACCGGGGTCATCACAGCAACCGGCGAGCAGCACCGGGCTCCGGGATTCGCTGACGGCCACCGGAGCGGGCTGGCCTTCAGCCATGGCTTCCACCACCAATCGGCCACCCGAAATCAGTGACAAACGCCCCCAACCAAACGATCCCCAAACCCTAAGACACGAGCCATCACTTCCCTCGACGTCGCTGAATCTCCCGCACAAACTATTAACAAGCGTCACGGGTAGATCGAAAAAATACGGGGAAAAGGAAGATATTGCGGCGTACCAATTCTGAAGGTTAGGGCGTTGCAAGCTTGATCCCGGCGTGGGGAAAGTCAGGGCTCTCGAGTCACGCACGACAACCCTGTCGGAAGCTCCTATGGAGGATTTGGGGGAGCTTGGGCTGCCGCAGCGGTGGTCCTCGGAAAATTTTGGGGGACGGGACGGCGATGTGGTTGTGATTTATGAGGGGGAGGTTTGTGCGCGGCAGGCCTCGCCATGCTTAGCCCAACCAGATTCCACTGGGCTTAGATGCGAATTCTGAAGCTCGGTTAATATTATTCGGCCCGTGCATTCCGGGCCTGGGCAATCGTGGGCCTACTAAATGGGAAAAACAACAGAAGAGTAGTGCTTTGTTGGACGCTATGCCGGCATGCAATGCCGCGAGTAGCTGCGCGCCTGAGCCTGGCGAAGTAAACGTACGCACACTTGTGGTAAACAGGAAGCAGCCGGCAAGCTGATGTTTCTTGTATTCCGGGAAAAGAGAAATGGGAGGGAGCACAACAACACACCAGACAACCAATCAAAAATAGCTAGCTATTGCATACAGTATTGCATGCATAGAAAGATATCGAGGGCATGAAGGGCGCAGTTGTCCTGTTCCTGGCTCTTGGCCTCTTCTCTGGCCGGTCCTCCGCCCGGAGCGCAAAAAACTTCGACGCTCTTCACCAAGAATTTAGTTTTCAGTGTTCACTCGATGAGCGCACTGCATTACATTATTCATAGGTTTACTAGTAGTGGAATATTATAGAACCAAGGTTCACCTGAACCCACAATCATAACCATTTGTTGGTGTTCGGAGATACGTGCAACAAATTTCTTTAATTTACTTTTACCTTTTCGAAATGGGAGAGATAAAAAGGACATGTTGTCAGGTGTACACTACATCCGGACCTGCCACCGCCCCCTTATCGGTTCTCATCCCTACTACTACGTACGTACCCACCGGACGGTGATGTGGACGCCGATACTGGAAGAAGCGGATGAGCGGTACACCTTCGTAAGCTCCGGTATTCCATTCGTCCATCTTCCTCAGCTCCGGCACACGGGGAGGCGGGCCAGGCGGCCTTCGGATCCTCCAAGCTCGTCGCCTCCGAATCCGTCACCCCTAAGCTCACCGACTCCTGATTTGTTGCCCTCGAGCTTGCCACCTTTGGATCTGATGCCTCCGAGCTCGTGGCCTCCGAATCCGGCACCCCTGAGCTCATAGACTCCTGATTTGTTGCCCTCGAGCTTGCCACCTTTGGATCTGATGCCTCCGAGCACGCCGCCGTTGGATCAGCCGTCCTTGAGCATCGGTGCACCTCCGCAAACGGGTTTCTTCCTCGGCTCCCGTGAGCCACTGACGTACACCTGCTCCAATTCCCTAGTGTTGTGCCCATCCACGAAGCACGTTCTCACCACCGCCATGTACTACTTTTCCTCCTTGTTGGAGATAATTAATTATCAACATTAGAAATTATAATCATCTTTCTAAGGTGTATCTCCAACCGACGTGGCGTGCCATGCAAGCGAGCGCATGTAGTCTTCTTTTGTTTGCTTCAATTACGCAAGGACAGAAAGTACCAAAAGAACACAAATGACATCTATTCGGACAGACGAGTAATCACTGAAGTGGTCTGCAGTGGCGGAGCCAGGAAAAAAATATAGCCCGGGCTGATTCTATTATAGCTAACATATTATGAATTGATCGATATGTGAACTAAAAGCAATCTTGAACGCTAATATACATATGATCATGTAAATAAAAACTAAAAGCATAAAACAATGGTAATACTTCTGTAAAGAAGTATATGTTGCTATTTGCTGGTCCTTCTACACAAGTAACACTACCGTTGCAACTGCAACAATATGCTTATGAACAAACTATGCATCAAGGTCGATACTCAATAGCTGTCTAATTTTGCATCAAACATCCCGCATGTTATCAAATATTGCTGCTCATAGTTTTGCCAATCAACCTGCCGGAGGATTTGGTCTACAGGATCCTTCTATGCAGTAGAATGGATCTCCCAACTATCTGCCCCATGGAAACATCTCAAATGGTCAGGGCTCAGGTTCAGCGCAATCAACTATTCCAACTTACAAAATTGCATGATGGGTTGTTACTAGGTTTGGAACTTCCTCAGATGGAGTTAGTCAGCAAACCTCTTTACTTAATCTTGTGCAGACTGACATCTTCAGTGGGTTATCTCCAATTGAAGTACGTTTTTTTAAAAAAAATAAGTTGAATATGTTATGGGAATTACTCTTTAAAACAGAACAAATATCTGGGTTCAATCTGAAGTGTATCAGTCTGTAGCAGTCACATGGCTTTGTGTTGTCATGATCGTGTTTGTTCTTGCGGTTCCAGGAATGGCCAGAACAAAACTATGAGCATGTGGCAGAGAATCACACAAACAGTCAAACATCATTCATCAGTTCATCAGATTTTACTCAGTGGTCAGTGCCTCTCACCTCCTCCGCCTGTCTGCCCGGCAGTCCGGGCGTGCGTCGGCCGGTCGGCGCATCCTCTGCCTCAGCCCTCAGATCGTCGGGCGTTGCCGGCGTGCATCGGCTTCGGCGCTCAGCCGCTCACCGCCTCGCTGCATTCGGTCTTGGAGGCTCGGGCAACTTGGGCCAAGCCCGGGCAACTGCCCGGCCCAGCCGGGTGGTTGCCTCCGCCCCTGGTGGTCTGTTTCCTAGTAAGTACTGTTTCAGAGGACAATACTGACAAGTGTGCGTACTGTTTCGGAGGACACATGATAAATGGGCAAAATTAACGAGGGCGGGGAAAATAAGTTTAGGCACCCTTCTAGAATTGAAGTAATTGTGTTATAGTACTTCATGTTGCATGGTTGAATGCACCCTCCTGCCACGAAAACTGCCGGATCTGCATCTGCGAGGGGAGGGACGGCTGCCGCTGCATCGACCAGGTCGAGTATGGACAGTGCAAAGGCTTCGACAGCGTGCGTTTCGGCTCCAAGGCGTTCGTGGAGGAGATCATGCTCGAGGCGACGCCGACCACCGGCGCCCTCGGCTAAGCATTCAACTCGTTCATGCCGAGACCAGCATCCCGATCGCCGGCCGCATCCAACTTCGGCGATATGTAAATTAATAAATAATTGAAGTGCTGCTGCCGTGTTCGTCGCTCTGGTATACCTTCAAGTTTACGGAATAACAACTAGCTAGCTTGCTTGCACGGATAAGTACTGCTGTACGTATGGTCTGTGCTTATGAATGCATGCGGCGAGTGCTGTGTATATATATGTATGTATAATAAGGAGTATGTATGCAGCTGATGTACATCTATGTACACTGCTGTATATGTGTTTGGATGTACTTGATCTATGTTCATCTTAAATTCTTAACAAATAAATTATGTCTCGTGTTTTCCATATAAATCGGTCGGATGCTCTCTGTGCATGCATTTTTTCTAGGTTAGGTTGATACTCGGTCACAAATAGTCGTTCATTTAGCGGCGCAGGGGAGGTTCAACGCGCGAAGGACCATGAGTCCGTCCAACGTGCATGCAGCCGTTCGATCGTAGCATCCAACGAGCATGGATCAATCAGAGTTAATATTGCGAGTTAATGTTGTGACCGGATTGATTCATGCCCGTTGGATGCTGCAATCGGACGGCTCCATGCGTGTTGGACGGCTCGTGGTCCTTCGCGCGTTGGACCTCCCCTCCACCGGTTCATTTAGACATGCATATAGTGTGATCAAACTTTTAAAACTTTGACTATTATTATATTTTTAAATATTTTAATTAGATATATGAACATTATATTTGTATATTTGTCTCGAAAAGTTCTTTCATAGTATTATAATTTTATTAGGTTTTATAAATATATTATAATGAAAATTAGTCATCAAATTTGCGTTTTAAAAACCGTGTCGATATCCAAAACGATAACTATTTATGATCGGATGGAGTATATATGGTTACTTAGGCCAATTAAGTTAACCAACTTTAATTCTTTGCGTTATTTTCTGAAGGCTTGTGGCCATCTGAACTCTAAACACCGATCTATGTCTTGCTCCTCGTTTGGGCTACCTGTGTCACTGTGTGTATATGGATACAGAGAAAAACATAGGAGAGTGCGAAGAGAGGGCGACATGGACAGGACCAACAGGAGTACATGCAGTTACTCTCATTTTGGTACTTTCTGTCCTTGGCTTTTGTCGCGTGCCGGATGGTGAACAGGAAACGGCGCCGGAGTACAGAGTGGGAGTAGGGTGTGTGCGGTGTTGCAATGGAAGAAGTGGTGTGTAATTCATTTGTATTCTATTGAGGAGGGTTGGAGAGCCCACATGTAAGAGGCCCAGGTCAGGAATATATAACCTGACACGGCTGAATTGGAAAGGGGAACGGAATAGAATGAGAATTCTCTATTCTAACTAATTCTTGCTTTTTCGCTCTCCAATGTTCTTGCCCAAAATCTTCTCCTCCTCTGTCTTAAGCGTAACATTTGGTATCAAAGCCTCCATCAGGGCTGGCGCCAAAAAGGAAGCAATCGCATCTGAAGATCAAGATGACCACGGCCATGGCATTGGTGGAGGCCCAGTTTGAAGGGGTCAAACAAATTCTAGATGATGTGCACGGGGTGAAATTAGAGATCGGAGAAGTGCGCTCGGTCATGGATGTGGTTAGAGGTCGAGTGGAGGTGCTGGAGGCGCGTCCGGATGCCATCAATCTGGCGATTGGGCGAGGAGCGTTCGCGACAGATGAAGCACATCAGTCAGCAGGATCGACTTCAGTGACTCCACCAGGCGAGGAATCATGATCAATTAAAGGATCTCGTGTTCCAAATAGAAACTGGGAGTAAACTAGGGGAATCCTGGGAACTCCCATCCTTCATCCAGCCATAGGAAGGCAAGAGCGGCCTAACACCTCGCAAGTGTTCGACCAAAGGATGGGGAGTGGACAAAACTTCAACTCGCAGTGGCAGACCCGATAATCTCTCCCAAAAATTGAGTTTCCAAAATTTGATGGAGAGAACCCCAAGCTCTAGAGGGAGAAGTGTGAAACGTATTTTGAGATAATGGGGGTAAATCCAGAGCTGCACACCAGGTTAGCATTAGGGATGAAAACGGATCGAATAGTTTCCAACCGATCCGGATAATTTTTGGATACAGATTCTTTCAGATCGGATATTTTTCGAATAGTATCGGATCGGATACGGATACATATTTTTTTGTCGGATACGGATACGGATTCGATAGCTCACTATCCGTTGGATACAGATACGGATTCGAATAATTCGGATAGTGATGGGCTGGATATCCGGATATACATGTGGGCTAGGCCAAACTACTCTTTTGGCCCAACAAGGTTTCTAAATTTTAAAATCGTTTTCTAATTTAATTAATTCATAAATCAAATTTTAATTATTAAAATTGGCGAACTAGCTCTAAAAATTACAAAATTTTTTGAATAAATTCCTGACATAGTCTATAATTTTTAAAAATTATTTTCAAGACTTTATCAGATTTTAAATTTAAAAAAAAATCAAAAATTATTGTCCTGAATAGGAAAATATTTTAAATAAGTAACTAAAAATGCATAAAAACTCATCAATACATAATTAATTATTTTAAACATAGTTTAATAAAGAATACAAATCTTTGGTCATTACATGTAAGTGTTATATATGTTTTCTAAAGACATGATAGTTAAGTATTATCAAACTTTTAGTGTGTTCTATGTTTGCTTCTATTTGTATCTCTGAGGAAGGATCATCTTCATTTTGTATTTTGATCTACATGCATGGTGAACTAATCATATACATAATTTTGTTTGCAACATGGTATCTTAATTACTATTGTCTAGGTGAATCTCTGACCTAACTCGCTGCCATCACCACTGAGAAGACTACCCCACCAGTCCAAACTCGGAACAAGAATCTCCAGAAGATTGCAAGGTCAAAAAATTGACTTATTTCAAAGAGAGAAAAATTATGCGACAGATTTTTAGCATTTTTGAGAAAAAGGGTCTATCTAAATTGGAGGCAGTGGAGCTCGATGGTTTTGCTCCGGTGAAGTAGAGAAAGATGAGGGAGTAGAGATGAAGAAGCAGCTAACGGCTGGACCAGGGCCCGTGTGGAAGTGAGAGGGAGAGAGAGAGAGAAAAGGCTAGTGGTTGACATGTAGGACCGGCTGAGGAGAAGGGCCCACATGGAAGTCGGTTGGGGGAAGTGTGAGGGATGTCTCCAGGGTTTTTGCTGATGTGTGGGCCAGAATTGAAGGGCTAGGCCACTTGTCGGTTAGAGGAGGAGAGCCAAATGGATTCAATGCATTCTCTTCTTCCCCGACAGTCGGCCAAGAACATTTAATTCATGAGTAAATTTGCCATTAAAACTTTTAAAACTTTTTAACAAGTATCATGGGTGAGTTATATATTAGCTGTAAAAATTTGAAGAAAAATTTCATAGTAGTTTATTTTATAAAATTTTGACACCAAAGACTATTCAGATTTTTTAATTAGGAAAATGATTTAATTAAGGGGTTAAATGAAATTAATAATTTTTTAAAACTTTTACACAAGATTTTAAATGATATCAAATTACTCCCATAAAAATTTAAAATTTAAATATTAAGTTTTATTTTCTAATAAATCTTTTACTCAATTTTTTAGAATGTTTTGGAACTTTTACATAAGATTTAAAATGATGTTAGGTTACTCACATAAAAATTTAAAATTTAAATATTAAGTTTTATTATTAATTTTACCATTTTTACCAGATGTGGATCAGAGTCTAAATATCTCATGGTAAAAAGTTTAGCTACAAGAAAGTTCAATAAAAAGTTATAAAATTATTTCTTTGCACTGTTCAGTGTCATATTAAATTAATAAAAATAGTTATTTCTTTGATTAAATGATTTTACATTGATTTTTGGCTATCACAACTAGCTTTCAGAGAGATTTAAGGATTTTTATATATTTTTTACAGATTTTTCTCACATTTTTACTTTTTTTATTTTTACATTTTACATTTTATCTTTTTACTAATTTCAAATTCAATTATTTTCTAACAAAGAATTCACCAAAAGCCATTAAAGTCAGAAAATTCAAGAATAAAACAAATATCTATTTCAATATTTTTTATTTTTTTATTAAATTTTAGGATGTTGCCATGTGTATACACTGCACATTAAAATATCACTAGTTATATGCCCGTGCGTTGCTACGAAAAACAAAATTGATAACGAAAAATAAAGATTAAAAATTAAAAAATACTATTTCATAAGATCAAACATCTATCTTTAACGCTTCGTTTCTTGCAAAAGCTGGCTAATTAAAGCACGCAACCGTTTAACTGCGTAGGGCAATTAAGCAGGGCAATTAAGTAGGGCAATTAAGCAGGGCAATTAATGTGACGTGGGAAGAAACTCTCACTTTATATAGTAGAGATTTGTAATAACAAGGAAGAGAGAAGGTCGGCCAAAAGTTCCTCTTACCCTCCCGGTTGTCCTCTTCTTACTCCTTTCTCCATGGTTGATCCCACCGCTCCATGGTCTAACGCCGCCACATCCAGCCAATCTCCCGACGCAACACGCTCCCCCCCCTCCTCTCTCCAAACTCCTGACTCACACGCCACCGGTCACCAGTACCAGCCACAGCGAAGGCCAGAATAGTCCAGGCAGCGCGGAGAAAGCTTCAGAAATCAGAATCATGCAGGTGGCGGCGAGCCGACCTTGAAGAAGACGACCTCCATCGTTGGCGGCGCGAGGGACGGGAACGACAACAGCGGCCGGAACAGAGCAGAGTAGACGCGGCGGCCGCAGGCATGGCGTGTTCCTAGTCCCTGGATCCACTTTGGCGGTGCGAGGGCACGTGGACGACAACAGCGGTCGGAACAGGGAGGAGCAGAGGCGGCGGCCGTGAGCAAAGGACCTCACCGGCGACGAACTCCGGCAGTCTTCAGCCCAGGGAGGCGAAGCTCTCGGTAGCGGTGGCCTGAGGTGGCCGGACGGGGGCTGGCGATGGCGGCGACCACGGTGTGGCGGTAGAGCTCGGCGGTGGCAGTATTAGGCGAAGGAGTGGCTCGGGGAGAGGTGCAGGATGGATCTGGGCGGTGAGGCGTACATCGTGACGCAGACGGCGAGACGCGGGGGTTTTTGGAGCGGCAGATCGGTGTGTTGAGGCGCGGCTCCAGCGACGAGAAAGACAGAGAATGGGATCTCGCTGAACTTGAGAGACAAGACAATTAACCAGCACGTAGAAATGTAGAATGGCATGGAGAAGAAAGGAGGAGGCAGAAGAAGAGAATGATAGGAAGGTCATTTTGAATTAATTCTCTCTCCAAGAAAATCAGGGAAATGCAGTCCCCGGGACCATTCGATCGGAAATGAACGTATAGATTGTTTTATTGTACAAAAACACCGTTTATGATACTATAGCAAAACATTGTTTATCTAGTTTTTAGCCAATCCAGATCGTCCGATGTTTCGATCGGACGGTTCGCGCCTGTGGAAACTGCTTAAGTTGTAGTCCCCGCAAAGACTGAACTGGATCCCTATCCATATTATTATAATGGTCTCAGTGTGTATTGGTAACTAGCAATAAAATTGCAATGCCCTCAAGCAAAGCATAAAAATTCGGTGTCCCGTGTGGCCGTGTCCTATAACAAACACCGTAACTTTAAAGTGTTATGTAGTTAATTTTGTCTAACTAAAATCTGGTGGATATATATGACAGGATTAATTCAAGTAGGTGCACAACTGTAGCTATTTAGCTCATGTTTATCAAAAGGCATGTCCCCACCTTATCACAAAAATTAAAATTTTGATGTCGGTTGTTGAGCACTGCATATTAAAATAAATTGAATACGAAGCTTGCCTTCATGCTGGCACATTTCCACTGGCCACAAATGCACATCAATATGGAGCAAAATTAATGGGTACATTATATACACATGAGGTTACCTCTCTAAAAAATAAAAGTGTGGTAAAAAAACAGTATAGAATGGATATGGTACCGCTAAACGATTAATCACAATACGACCGTTTAATCATAATATAATGAACAATTATGTGTTCTATGAATACATTTATATATATATTTAGAATTAATTAGAAATATTTTATTTACCCCATGTTATTGTAAATTATCACTCTACAAAACACTGTTTGAGAGGTGTTTCTATGCATCATTTTTAAAAATTGCACAAACATTAAAGCATGAATCAAGGGTAGATGTGATTAATTACCCATTCACTTACTTCAAGATTTGTCCAACTTGTATAAGGGGCCGGGTGATGCATAGAATCACTACTCAACATGTCTTACATTTCATTGTTTATACTTGATCCAAAAAATACATTTTATGAACAATGACACAAAATTATAAACTAATTTATCATACATAGTGAATAAAAATAAGCTGTTTTTGCGATTAAAAGGAAAAATAGATGATTACCGGAAAATAACCAATTAATCGGATTATCTGGTTAATTAACCATTCGATTGTGTTAATTACACTTTGATTATATTATTTATAACGGTTTAGCCACAGTCACAGATTAATCGCCTGGTTAATTGGTCCAGTTTTTCACACCAGTAAAAAATACTACTTGTAGAATCGAGTTGCCTATAAATTGAGCGGAGATTTGGGAGAGGGCAGAACCCTCCAGACACACAATCAGAAAATAGCTAGCTCCTGTCTATTGCATAGAAAGATATGGAGAGCAAGAAGGGCGCAGTTGTCCTGCTCCTGGCTCTTGTGGCCTTGGGCTTCTTCGCTGGCCAGTCCTCGGCCATGAGCGTGATAGACTTTGCCACTCTCGTCCAACTGGTCCAAGGAGGTAGTGTGTTGTCCACATGAATGCACTACATTACATTACGTATGTTGTTTATAGGTTACTCGTAAGTGGTAAAAATATCTCTTAACATGGTCGTCGATTTAATTAAGAAAATTACTAACCAGTACTCGAACATTTCTTTACCTTTGGAGTATTTAAATTTTGATCCATCTGATTTGACCTCATGATTCGTGCATTATGTGGCTCCGACGATTGGTGGCGATACTTCAACGAGGTTAAGGGTTCACTTGGGATTAGGATTAGGTTCGCCAAAGCCCTAGATACGGAGGAGGGTTGGGGGAGGAGGTGGAGGCTGTGGCGGCGCAGGTCGGAGGAGGGCGGTCGGCGTGGGTGACGAGACGAGACGAGAGCGGTTGGGTAACAATGGAAAGCGGTCAGGGATTCGACGACAGTAGTTTTTAGAGACGAGGAAGGAGGGCGACGTAGGTGGAATTTCGCCGGAGAGGAAGTAGAAGTGAGACAACTGAAACACGAAAGATTATAGCTAGGATGCTTCAAAAGAAAAAGAAGAGAGTGCATTCAATTAATGTCGTGACACGCTGATCGACAGTCTCCCACTTCATCTTTTATAAAATGAAAGACCTTAATCATAGGCAGAACGTTCACCTAAATGGCTCGGCCGTTTATCTTCTGATCTCCTCATCCGTTGTTTCAATTAATTTTCCTTGTCATATGACTTGCGTGTATGGAAACAGAATCAGGGCGGAACTCCGTGGAGGCATGCAAAGCGTGCATTTGCCCAAGGATGTGGCCTCCGACCTGCATCTGCATTGACGGGGGGTCCTCCTGCCGTGAAGGCTGCAAGAACTGCGCTTGCCTGGCGGGGAACTGCCACTGCGCCGATTTTATCTCGCCTGAGCGGTGCTACGGCGACGGCGTCCACTTCATGTCCGCGGCTCACGTGAAGGAGATGCTCGAGACACCGGCCAGCGCCCTCGACTGAATTATATTCCGGCGTCGATCGTGCCCTGCATGCATGCATGTTGGGACATCGAAGCTTTTGAGCTATTTACATACATGCTTTGATCATAAATAAACGCTGCCGTCTGATCAGCAGTACTCTGGAATGACAGCACGTATAAGTGCTGCTTTCGTGCGTGTTCTTTTCTAAGAGTGAGATTTGCTGTAGTGCAGCTGCAGTACATGCATCCATGTACGAGCTGCGGCTGTTAATTTGTGGAATGAATAAAATGTGTTTTACCATTTCGGATTTGCTATTTAATTTCAAGTCGTCTGAAGTTTTCTTCAGTCTAAACTAATCTTTATGATCATTTGATTTGTACATTGATTAGACGTTGATCCAATAGATAAAAATTAATATAACTTATGCTTAAGAAAGTTCATTATTACGGTCATCTTACCAAGCCATCCGTAGCCTGGCCCGAGTCTTCCTGGCACACAGGAACTTAATTACCAGTTTCTGGTAGTGGTGTGCCAAATAGGATCTTAGTTATTGGATGTGTACTTGATGTGTTCTTAGGTCTCGTTTGGTACGGTTTCAGATTCTAGTAAAAACGGAAACGGTTTCAGATTCTTGTATAAACGTTTCAGGTAGAATCAGAATCACTTTCTGCAAATCATTTGGTACAGTTCCAGATTCTAGTAGAAACGGGGTTGAGGGTGATTCAGCCACGGTGTGGAAAAAGAAGAAACGTTCCAAGGAGAATCCTTTCAAGTTTTAACCCGTTTAGTTGGGTTTCTCACAGATTCTAGTAGAAACAGCTCGGTTCCAAGTTGCCAAACGGGGCCTTAGTAGCAATGGCTTCCGCTCCATGCCTGTGGCTCAAGCGAAGGCGATGATCTAGCCGCCCACGCGTAAACATCTCCGGCTGTCGTGCACCCCCACCAGCAGTTGGGATCGAAGTACATGCATGATGCACCGCATGTTTTGGCCCCGAAAGGAACACGTGAATTTTTCTCGATTTATACAGAAATTGAAATGTTTTCTCTGAAATACTTATGTTTCAATTAGGATCTTAGTTATTGGATGTGTACTTTTGTGATCTCAGCAGATCAGTTTGGATGTGCATACGATGCGATCTTTTTGACGATTAAATGCTTCTTGTTTTCCATATAGCTAGCTAGGGATGTTATGTGTTGTGCCTGCATTCTTAATTGGGTTGTTTTGGCATGGTTTCTGAAGGCTTGTGGCTCCGTAAGCATGGATCGAGTCATCGCGCCTTGCTTATCGTTTTTGCTCTCCCTAAACTCGCTCGTTACTTATACAGGTTCAGTTTTACCACGCACGCAAGTCGTGATTTGTGACGCTATGTATTTAGGCTCGTTAATTTGGAACGTTTGATTTTTCACAGAAGTTTTGTAAAACCTTAATACGAAGTAAAAGTGGATATTTCTTATCTTACAATTCACATCGAGTTTTTGGGGCGTAGTCCTCAGCACAATTTTATGTATTCCACACCTAACCTTCAATCATAAAACGTGGCGGATATCTAGCCTCTGCATTTGTCTGTTTCCACAATTAACTTTTGGTATATATTCACAGACCAATTTTTTCTTCATTATTACGGCCACCTTTGTTCATGATCTGCATCAGCATGCATCATGCTGTGCATGTTGCCCAGCTTAATGGACCTATGGCCACATGATCTTAATTTGATCTCTCGTGCTGTTGCCTAGACTATAGGCCTATTTGTTTTTAATTTAGATTCTCTAAAAACCGATTCTAGATTGTGGCGGTAGAGAAACTGATTCTCTAAAAGCTAGAATCCAATATTAAAGCACATAAAAAGTGGATTGTGAATTCTAGTGTATATGGGTGGGCTGGATTGTGAGAATCGATTCCTCACTATTACAGATCTGGCCTTCCATACCGGCCCATCAGTACCGGTGATGCATGAACCGATATTGACAGTTATATCAGTCCTGGTTCAATGGTCTACTGGTCTGGGCAGCAAATCAGCACCGGTTTAAAATACCAACCGGTACTAATGTTAGCGCATCAGTACCGTTGGTATTTTAAACCGGTACTAAGCAACCTTATTTGAACCCCCACTCTTCCCTGCCTCCTCCCCACACTGTGCCCGATCAAGAACATTGCACCGCCAGCCAAGAGCTTCAAGGAAGGGGGAGGTGCTGCCAAAATTTTAAAATTTTGATCATTTTACTCCAATCCAAGTTAACCAAGGTTAGTAGCATCATTCCTCACTGCATTTGTTGTAAAATTAATGGAGCTTCTTCTTTGCTTGAAATGTGAAGAAAAATTGATATTTTCTTATGATCAATGAAAGATTATGAATGTAGAGATCTAGCTCGATCTTTTCATGTAGATTGCAATAACTTGTTGGGTAAGTTTGGAATTTGCTTGGATTAGATGTAACTCGCATTGAAGGTGTGGATCTAGCTCAAATTTAGATTTTGGTTCCGTCAATCGATGAAGAATTTTGAATCTAGACTTTGATCTACCAATTTTTTCATTTTAGCTGTGGATGTAGTTCAAATTTAGGTTTTAGTTCCATCGATCGGTTAGTATTTTGAATGTAGATTTTGATTGACCAATTATTTTAATAGGTTGCAAAAACTTGATGAGTTCTTGCATGTCTAAAATCGGACTGTTTATTTTTATTTAGTTTTTTGGTGTCAGAATCTAGAATAAAAAAGCAGGTACTAGCTCAAATGTGGATACGTATGCCACTAATTCAGGTAGGTGTACATGCATGGTATTGCATCATTCTGTGGATGTTTGGCCAGCTCACAAGAATGGACCTATAGCCATCATGGTCATGATCTTAACTAGTTACATGCTCATGCGTTGCTACGAAAAACAAAATTGATAACGAAAAATAAAGATTTAAAAATAAAAAAAATATTTCACAAGATCAAACATCTATCTTTAACGCTTTGTTTCTTGCGAAAGCTGGCTAATTAAAGCAACGATTTGTTTCTTGCGTAGGGCAATTAAACCAGGCAATTAAGCGGTAATTAATGACGTGGGAAGAACGAACCACTGCCACCAACTGGTGCTTTAGAATAGTAGAGATTTGATCTCATGATGTTGCCTATGACCTAACTCGTATGTGGAGGAGACATATGCTACGAATTCAAGTTGGTGTATATGGTAACAATTGGACGCGAAAAATATTATTTTAATGAGTACGTGGTAGAGCTGTTAGCTAAGTCATGCTCTAATTAAAAATTTCTGTGCCCACCTTATCACAAAAATTGAATTTTGTCCCCACCTTATCACAATAATTGGTTTGGCTTGGTTGTTGAACAGTGTGAAAATAAATTGATACATGAGGACAAACAAAATACCTTTACTGTCGCATAAAACTTCTGTGCAAGGCGAGCTGGAAGAGTCTGAATTTTGCCCCCACACTTACAGGGCACAGGCAAGAGATGTTATACCCAGTGAAATTTTACGGTGCATTATACTGATAGTATATAGTATGTAGTATAAATTAACTCTAACTATTGATTTGTTAAAGATATTTCTACTACATACTATCGGAGAAAGTATAAATAATCATTAGCTAATCTGATTCATTGGATTGAAAAGAAATGAATGATCTATATTGAATTTAGTATATATGCCGTAAAAGTGTTCCATACCTAATATACTGCAATGTATGTGTCCCCTGGTAGGTGGGGCCATCTTACTTTTATTGGTGTGCCGCCTGATCCTTCGTCTAGAGGGTCTTTTCGCGAGGGAGGAGATGAAATGTCCTCAAATTTTAAAATGAATTTGATTTCGAACTTCATTTGCTTTTTATTTGAATTCGGATTGAATTTGATTTGGTTTTTCGTTTTTTTTTTCGGTTTTGGGCCAAATCCTTGTGGGCCTTTCGGCCCATTCCCTTTTTCCCCTGGCCTTTCGTCCTCCCCGGCCAAGCCCCGCCGACCAGGCCCCGTCTCCTCTGGCGCTGGCGCCGCGCCACGCTGCCTTGACGCCTGGCCGCGCCAGACCACTCCACTGCCGCTGGTCGCCTTGCCTCGACAGTGGACGCAGTCACGCCGCCAAGGCCAAGGTTTCACTGGCCTGGCCCGGCGCTTCGCCCGCCGCCATTGTCCCCGCCGAGCCTATAAAAGCTCGTGCCTCGCTTCCTTGCTTCCTCGCTTCGCCTCTTCCGCTCGAACCGGTGAGCCTCTTCGCTCGCCCGCCTTCGGCTCGCCGGCGCCGCCTTGCCGCCACCGCCTTTGGCCTCGCCCTGCTCCCACGCAAACCCTAACCCTAGGGCTCCCATTGCCCATTGGGCCAAGCAGTTACCCGGCCACCGCCTCGCCGCGTTGGGCGGCCAGACCAACGGCCTCGCTCATTGCGCTTGATGGCCGATTCGTCCGAGTGGGCCTCGCCCATTTCGGCCTAGCACTGTTCGTACCGAATTTCTGATTTTCGGAATTTAATTATTCCGAAAATCATTTTTTATTCTAGAAAAAGCCCAGAAAATCCCGAAAAAATTCCGTAAACCCCGGAAACTCTACGAATACACTTTCTAAACCGTTTCGATCCACTGAGTCCAAAAATGACCTCCGTTCTGCAATCCGGAGTCTCCAAAATTCCTAAATGACCAAATTGCCATCCGTTCTCTCTCTCAGCCCGGTTCCAGTTTCCGTTTTCATTTTCGTTTTCGTTTTCTTTTCGTCTTCTGTTTGTTTATTGTCGATTCGTCCTCTTCGCGCTAGATCCGGTCGTTGGACAGTTCGAGGAGCAGTCACAGTACTCGGAGCAGGAGCCGAACCCGACAGGAGCCCAGTACGACTACATCGACTACAGTTCATCCGATCCGATCGCCGAGCAAGGCAAGCCTACACCCTTGATCATGTTGAACCTATTCATGCCATGTATACTTAGTAATTATTTTATATCGCATTTTTTTATTATATGTTGAGTTATTGAAAACCAATATTTTATAATGACATGATACCTAGATAATGCCGAATTGCTCATGAAACTTCCTTGAAAAATATTGAATCCCAATAAACTCCTTGTAACCCTAGGTGATAATTATTCCATGTTAAGTTAGATATTATGCTAGGTTAGTAAAATTCAAAATCTTGGAAAAATGAAAGAAAATGTTGTCGAACCGCTGGTTCGATTGATTTGAGAAAAGTGCTACAGTTTGGGGACAGAATCAGATAAATCCCGAAGTGGATGTACCTCCGATCCCCGGTTGATGATTGATGCCTTGGTTGGAATGGTGGCCGGTAGTATGGGATACCGGAATGAGTTTGTGGATTGGAAAGGCTTGATCTTTGGCAGTATAAGGTTAATAACCCCCTTGAGCAAAGTAAACAACTTAAGTAACCACTCAACCACAAGTCGGACTGGTCGGTAGGGCTGTCTCCGACATAGCTCAGTAAGTTAATTATTCCTGACCCTAAAATTGGATAAATTCTTGGTGGTACTATTCTCTACGGAGAATAGGGACCAGCCTTCCTGGCAAGGAAGTATACCGGGGGGTGGAACAGGAACGGTCCCTAGTGTCATTCCTGCTTCTCACAACGGCAGGTGCTATATTTGGAATAACTAGGTCCAAGATAGCATAGGCCTATCGATTAACAACTAAACTACAAGAATGATTAACGAAATGCTGTGATGATCTCGACCCGGCCGCATGCATTTAAGTTGCATGTTTGTTAGCGCTTGGCATTAACGGTCGTAGATATCTTATAGGTAAAGCTGAGCACCTATGCAGAGATAATCATGATGGTATTCGAATACGCCGTACTTTCAGTTAATGAAGTTAAGTTTGAGTTGGGGTGACACCCGTAACTAAGCTCAAGTAATTGTTTTGGAAAGAATTGGAGAAATTGGTTGGTGTTGTTGAACTTTGGAAACCCCTTACTACTATTTTTGGTCTGTGCTTCAAATGTAAAATAATGTTACAAATAAAACTGCATCCAGATACTTAAACCCTATTGCTTTCCTTGGTTATCCCTGGCATGTAATATTAAGTATCTTCCGTACGACTTGTTGAGTACTCCCGTACTCACCCTTGCAAAACCCCGACCCTTTCAGAGTATGAAGAAGCTGGAGTGTATCAGGAATACGTAGATGGCGATCTTGTTTGGTTCTAAGGTTTTAGTCTTTTGCTCAGGCCTGCATGTGCGGTGTTTTGATTGTATTATATTCGGGCCTTGATGCACCCTCTTTTGTAAAAACCCTGGCCGTTAGGTCCTATATCGAATAAAAAGAGTTGGATTCGCTTTTGTCTGGCAAAATACTCTTGTCTTTTCCAACAGCTAGTCTTCCTAAGTAGCTGTTGTGATGTCTCGACTTGCCCCTAAAAAGACGGGTCGTCACAGGAGACCCTTAAAGAAAGCCTGTAAAGGAGCAAACTCTAAGGCAGAACATTGAAGAATGATGTATTGATCCTTATATTATCCCCGACTTGATCCTTGTATGATGTCATCCTTGACCTTACAAGGAGTCCTTGCTTAGGGCTTTAGGATCTTCTCCAACACCCCTCATCGATCACGCAAGGTTGCAGTAGCTACTCTGCTTCTAAGGACGCATGACTGCACACATGGCAGGCTAAAAAGTAAGAACCCACCGAACTAAGGGTCTGTTTGTTTTAGCTTTTGATTCTAGATTCTAGTCCCAAAAGCTAAATTAAAAATAAACAACCTGATTCTATAATCCGATTCTCACAATCCAACCCGCTCCTATACACTAGAATCCACAATCCACTTCATATGTGCTTTTGGATTCCAACTTTTAGAGTATCAGCTTCTCTATAACCACAATCCAGAATCAGCTTTTAGAGAGTCAAAAGCTGAAATAAAATTTCGTGGTTACAACTAACAAGGTTCAAGTCAAATAATGTTTGAAGCGAGCGTTCATGTTTTCCTTAAAAAAGAGAGCTCTTTTACAGTACACTAAATTGAATATAAATCATTTATTTTTTTTATTTAATGGATTAGATTAATTAGAGTTAACTTATACTTCATCTGGTAGTAGAGTAGTAGAAACACCATTAACAAATCAACGGTTAGATGTGATTTGTACTACACATTATATACTACCAGTATAATGCGCCGTAAAATTTCTCAAAAGAAAAACTTTCCGAATTAAGAAAACCCTAAAAAATCTCAGTGAGCTCTTGGTATATTTGGCTGAAATTTTGATTTTTTGACCGAAATTTGAGAAAAATTTGGCCGAAGTTTGACCAGATTGGATTCTTCACGTCGTTTCCCATGTCGAACCAAAATTTCAATTTTTTTTGATGATTTTTAGATCAATTTTCATTCACTTAAAAATCACCAAGATCTCGGCAAATCTCATCGAGAGATCGGAATTCTCGGTCAAAAAGAACCATATTTGAATTTTGCCTTTTGAATTTCGTTTAAATTTTATCCGAAATTATGAGATCTTTCGGATTTCAAAAGGTGCTAAATAAAATTTTAGGAAATTTAAAATCCTGGATCGGGCGGGCCTCTAAACAAGCCCTTTACGGGGATTTAGCTATGACTTATGGCCACGTAACAGCCCAAGCTCGATTTACGGGCCTGAAAGCTTCTTCTTGCGAAACACTCCAACCTTCAACATTTCCCCGCGAGCAAGCTCTACAGTCTACACCGTTTCCCTTCCCACTCCGTCTCCTCGCCCACTTCCCCTTCGCTTTTACCAGCCAGGCACAGGCAGCCACCTCGCTCGCTCCCGCTGATCCTCTCTTGCAACCCCTAGGAAGCTGACGACGAGGTAATCGCGCGCATCGGCCATGGGCGACAGTCAATACTCCTTCTCCCTCACCACCTTCAGGTCTGTGCCCTCCTCTCTCCCATCTACTCGCTCGAGACCGGGCGTGATTTGGTGCGGTATCGATGCTGTGATCTGAAATTTTTCCGTCGGTTTCGTTGCAGCCCTTCGGGGAAGCTGGTGCAGATCGAGCACGCGCTCACGGCGGTCGGATCCGGCCAGACCTCGCTCGGTATCAAAGGTGCGATCCGTGCAGTTATCGATTATTGGTTTTGCCTCACGAGAATCGAGGGGAGGAGGGAAATCGTGAGATTTCGGCCGGTTCGTGACGAAGGTTATGGGGCCATTTTATGCCCTGCAAAACATTAGGGCGATGCGTAGGGTTCACCTTTTTTGTTCCTCGAGTGTGAAATTTACGATTTAGGGTTCTACTTCGTGCGATTTTGGCCCTTGTTGATGTCTGCTTTAATTAGGTTCCTTTTGTATCTTTTGCATCATAGAGTTGCTTGTAGTGTGTACATGCATAAAGTTGATTTTGGAGTTTCTCGATGTCTATGGACATTGCTACCTGTGTTGGATTTGTCTGGGTGCCTGCTGTGGAACGTAGGAATTGCATAAAGTATGCTTTATTTTTTGGCTTACAAATGCTTGTAGGTGCCATGGAAATCACTAATCTGCATAAATTCAGGGCTTTCAACACTAAGAAGAAGTGCAGGCCTTTTTAACCACATAAGAAATAGAGTAAATTTCACAGAACTACAAGTTTCTTATCGGAAAACTACAGGTTTTAGCTTATACTCCTTCTGTCCCACAAAGAATGCATTTCTAGTGTTTAAAATTTGTCCCACAAAGAGTGCATCTTTAGTCCGTAGGCTCACCCAAAGTCCATTCATTCCCATAACCCCACTCCAAGATTTGAAAATTTTTGGCTCCTTTGCATGCTTAGTGACTTGGCGTGGAGTAATATCTGACTAATCTTCTGCATGCAAAGCTGTAAATGTATGCATGCGCATTTAAGTGCCGGTGGAAACCAAAGCACCAGCATGCTTATGCATGGAGTAATGAGGGTCACATTAGTCATTTACCTTGCACACTAATCTGTCTTAAAATAACTAGAAATGCACTCTTTGTGGGACGGAGGGAGTATTTCACAAAAGTACAGATTTTAGGAGAACTTGTGTCACAAACCACATGTTTTGGAATTGACAGTTTCTTGTAACAAGTCCGATATGGGCCCACGTGGTAGCCTCACGCACCCCCATTTCGGTTTCACTGACGCGTGAGGCTGCTATGTGGGCCCACACTGTCAGGCCTGTTACAAGAAATGGGCAATTATAAAACCTGTAGTTTTGTCATACAAGTTCTCCTAACATCTGTAGTTTTGTGAAATGGAAGCCAATACCTGTAGTTTTCTAATAGTTTGTACAAGAAATTTATAGTTTTGTGAAATTTACTCTAAGAAATAATTACTATCACTATGACTGCTTGGTTCCACTAGTGATAATCAAGGTTACTATGCCAATTTAAGACACCAAGATTAGTTGCTGATCTAGTGCCTATTATGGAATTGCATGTGAGTGCAAAGACCTTGAGGAGTTTCTTGATGTCTAGGAAGACTAACATACTGCTAAAGATAATAAATTTGATACATTTCAGCCTGGTTAATTTCTTGATGTCGGCGGGATTGTCAGACCATTTGCTTTTTAAAGCTGTATTCTTCTACATTCTGAATGCTTATCACTGCTGTAGAAGTCTATGTTTTGTGTGATGTAGTTTTTAGATTTGTTTGGATGTTCTGCAAACTATTTTAATTATATTCCTAGGAGTGTGTCCATTGTAAAGTTGGAGTTCTGTCTACCTTTGGCTTCTGGACGTTCAATGGGGACTGTTGAAGCGTGTTCATTGCAAAGGTGGATTTGTTTTTGCCTTTTGAGTTGCTCAGTTCTTTTTCTTTACCGGTATAGTGGCCCTATGATGTCCACTTACCAAGGGCTTCTGTGGGATTTGGAAGCATAATTTCACTATTAGCGCAAATTGCAAATCCATCGGCCTCCTTCATATCCACTAATACCGATTAGTTGACTTGCCCTTAACATTGGTTAATTTTGCCACTCAGCAGCACTTGTGTTGTGCAAGTTAAAGTAGTATCTTTATATTTAACCCATGGATTTTGTATTGGTGTGATGGTGTCAGAACAACTGAATGAAACTAATATTTGACGTGCATTTTTCATGTAGTTAGTACTGATACATTTATTTCTTCTATTGTAATAAATTGTAGCGTAGTAGGTACGACGTGTTTTTATCAGATTGTTCTTTTCTATTTATTATTATCTGTGGTCAATGGTCAGAGACTACAACATTTTCACTTCCCTGTTTGCCTGCTTTATTGATTCTTATCTATAATGTTTGCAGCTGCTAATGGTGTAGTTATCGCCACTGAGAAGAAACTGCCTTCTATTCTAGTGGATGAAACATCTGTAAGTGTACATCATTGTTAGTTTTAACCTACTCTTTTAGCCACATGCTACCCTTTTTCTTTTCTCAGAGGTGCTAATAAATACCAATATGCAAATTTCTAGGTACAAAAGATTCAGGCGTTGACTCCAAATATTGGTGTTGTCTATAGGTAGGTAGTTCTCTACACTTCCTTGGTTAATTTTACAATTCATTTTTTCTGTTTTGGATATATTACAATCATCTTCTATATGTTTACTTTGAATTACCCCAACTTAGTAGCGTATTAGTTATGTTCTTAATCTTTCATGATGGCTGAACTAGTATTTTAGGGTCAATTGCTACATTTTAGTTGCAATTTATTCTCTGATGAGCTGGTGTACAAACAAATTGAATGGTAAAATGAACAATTGGTTTGAAGGACCTGTCTTTATGGCCACAAGGGACATTGCTGACCTTAAGAGCTATGTACAGATTATATGCACTCCTTAAAAGGGAAACATGGAGTAGACCTGTCCAAAATGTGCAAGAGCACAAGCTGATTGATAGATCAATGAATGGTATCTACTTACATGCACATATAATTTTAGTAAATTTGGAAATGTATAGTTGGACCTTCTCTTGAAATAAATATCAAGCGTGTACCCTTTTTAATCAATTCACTGGTAAAAGCTATAACCTAGGGCATGCAAATACTTTATTTTGATTTGAATGAGTACCTAAAATAAATTAGCCCTTCAATCCACCTTCAAAACAATTTGATGAAGTTTCTTGGCCATAGAAGTGCAGTTAGCTTTGTAGTGCTAAGCAATCAGAAGAGCCACATTTTCTCTTGTTTGTTACATCTGTCAACTTCCTGCCATTAATATTAGTTCCAATTTAATGATATGATTGTTTATGTGGCTGACATTTGATGCGCCTTATGAATTGCCAACTCTTTCTCTCTTTTGTTGCATGTACATGTAATTACCTACGCATTGTTTTCAGTGGGATGGGCCCAGATTTTCGTGTTCTTGTGAGAAAAAGTCGGAAACAGGCACAGCAGTATTATCGGTTGTACAAGGTATATTGTTTAACAGTTTATTTGGTTTAAACTTCAAAAACTTTGTACAATTTGGTAAATACACCATTTTCAATAAATTGCTATTTAGATAATGTGTACTTTTATGGTCACCTACAGCCATGTTATTTTATTATTTTCCCTGTAAATATTTTTGTTTCTGACTAATTTTTCGTTTGACAATGCAGGAAACAATACCTGTTACACAGCTTGTCCGAGAGACTGCTGCTGTTATGCAGGAGTTTACTCAATCTGGGTATGTTACTATACTTGTTAAATCGCATTTCTATCAATGAGATCGTTAAATCACACAATTGCTTTCCTTGATTTATTCATAAGAAAATAATTTGCTGGATATTTTTATCCTCAGAACTTCACATTACAATTCGATATAACTTGCATTTAATTTTTAGCACCAAAAACTGTCGATATATAATATAACATTGATGTGTGTTGATCACTTAATTGTTACAATACAGCAATGTATTGCAAATTTGCAATCTCTTCGGAAGAATATATGAGTGAACTGTGTGTGATCCACTTGTTGGATTTTCACAGAACAGGTAAGATTGAGTAATTCAGGATTAAAAATACTACTGTAACCAAGCAAGTCAGCTAGTCTCATACATAGAATAGATAAAGATTTGATAGCCATTTGCATTTTTTAATTCATTTTTCACCATGTCAACCAAAATTTAGTTTAAAGAAACAATTAAGATCTACTCCATCGTGTTGGAAAATACATACTCTACTCTAGCAGCTATGGTTGGTGATGCTTATGGCTATGGTGATGGGTGAAGCCGGAAGAACTCTCTTTTACTCCTTATAGATTCAATGTTACAATGTATTAATCATGACCTGCTTGTTTGTTGCAGTGGTGTAAGACCATTTGGTGTGTCATTGTTGATTGCTGGGTATGATGACAATGGCCCGCAGTTGTATCAGGTATGCGCAAAATGCTATATGATAGAGACCTTGTTATTCTCCTTGCCATTGTTTCAGACTCAGTCGACATGTTGATCTGTATCATTATTGTTTGCACCACTTGTCTAGTTATAGCAGATCACCACTATTTTTTGTATGTAGTCTTCTACTGTTGGACTGTTATTTCACCTGTCATATCGTATGTTATGGTGCAGTTAATATAATGCTGGATGGCTCATTGCTGATTATTGTTTTAGGTTGACCCTTCAGGATCATACTTCTCCTGGAAAGCATCAGCTATGGGGAAAAATGTTTCCAATGCTAAGACGTTTCTTGAGAAGAGGTACATAGAGGATTAATCTAGCTTACCACTAATATTGTACTGGACACACTTACGATTTACTAGCTATCTGATCATTAATAAATTGCATATGTTTTTATTGTTGTATATTTCCTTTCATTAATATAAGCAGCACATATGTTGTAAAGGTTCATCTTTTTTCTAATGATATATGATTTCACTCATGTAGCCTTTATTTATGATTCATTGCAGATACACAGAAGACATGGAGCTTGATGATGCCATCCATACTGCAATTTTGACTCTCAAAGAAGGGTATCACCTCCCTCTTGTTGTTTCTTTTGTTAGTACTTGTCAACATCCTTACTGAATTACTGACTGATTCTGGACTTGCAGATATGAAGGACAAATCTCTTCCAACAATATTGAAATTGGAATTATTCGGTCTGATCGTGAATTCAAGTATGTCATACAGACTCAACCTAGCTGCTTTACTTCATATTCATCAGTTGCAATTTTCCTTTGCAGTTTTGCCTCTTCCCATAAGCTAAATCTTGCATCCCTTCCTAACCTGTCAACATTGTTATAACTTTTTCCATTTGGAAACAACTTGTGCTTCTTAACTCGTTTCTATGGCACCTTGTAACTGTTGAGCAATATTCAAATTTAAGATTCTCTTGGTCATGAAGACATTAACAAGTCCTAAATCTATGCCAGCTGCTTACAATTTATGTCCAATATGTTTGTGCTTCTACTCCCATTTTATCTTTTGTGACTGTCGCGATGAGCGTATAAATTCCTTGCTGCATTCAATTGTTTTACTGGCAAGTAATACTTTCCATCCAAAATGCAGAGTTCTAAGCCCAGCAGAGATCAAAGATTTCTTGGAAGAGGTGGAGTAAGTTGTCTGTTGACAAATTACTGTTTCGAACAAGAAAAGTGACACTCCTGAGCAGTCGCACTTAAGCTTGTCTCATCCCCTTTTAATTGTCACTTAAAACCTATTGTAAACCGATTTGCTCCGGTGACATGAGATGAACTTACATTTGAATCCTCGTGAATGCACATTGTAGACAGGACGACAACTCAATGTTGGGTGGATGTATTTGGCGCACTAACCCTTCACCAGTTATTTGATTGCCCCTGAGGAAGGCTTGTTTCTTTTGTGGTTCTTTCTATCAGTTAAATGGAGCACGATGGCACACTAGCATTGCAGCACGGTGTGGGTTGCCAGATTGCTAAAATCCAGTTAGCAGCAGGTGTTATACACGGTATGCTCCATGGCAAGTTGGCAACCGATACCCGTTTTCGTGATCTGCGAATTTGACTAGAGGCGTCATGACGGGGGAAATTTAGCGTAAATTTAAAAGCCTGTACTGTTTGAGTATGTAAGGATTCGGGTTTTGGTCGAATTGCCACGGTGCTGGCTAAACTAAACTCTACGCTTACACTGCGGAGCTGACGTGTTTGTTATACCATGTTGCTGGTAAGGATCTAACTCTTGTTATTTGGTTGTTCTAGCATTTGAAGTAAATTCGGTAGACAATAGATTTTAACAATCGGTAATCATGAGAAACATAAACTTTATTATTTATATAACATCAGATATACATTTATTAATTACATCAAAAAATATGAAGCCGACGTACACATAAATATATATACAAGAAATTAGACTTTAACACATTCACCAGAAAAACTCTATGCTAAAGCCCGTGCCAGGATTGGATGTTTTTAAAAATTTGAACGTCGGTGCAGTCTGTGAGTACACCTTTCGCCGTGGAAGGCAAGGTTATTTTTTCAAAAGACTACTGTATTATTAATTTTCATAAAAAATGCTATCTCCTAAATCCCCACTAACTACTAAAACTGCGCTGATTTGAGAGGCAAAATTTCAGTAGAAAGGTTATTTCAAGAAATAATAAAACATTATATTTTAAGGCCTTTCAAAATAATATTTAGGAAAACAAATTTTCATAAAAATCCAGCCGGGCCACTTTGCAAAAAGACACTCATGCTTCGGCCAATTTACAACATAGTCCTTTTCATGGTTGTCACGGCGGTAAGGCGTCCGCGGCGTGCCAGGACCTTTTTACCTTTTAAAAGGTTAAGGCGCGAGGCGAGGCGCCTTTTTAGACATATATGTAAGGCGAATAAAAACAACCAAATTGCAACATAATAAGACATTGAAATAGTTGACAAGTTGACACCACCAAATCTAATACATAACATAGTTCACAAAATAATGTAGTTTGGCGCCACATGACCACAATGACATAACATAGTTAACAAAATAACATAGTTTTGCATCTCAAACCCTCTCTCATCTAGGCATAACCGCATAATCAATAATCATCCATCAAATCGTTATCGGTATTAGTAGTGTCATCCTCTCCTCCTCCTCCACCCTCTTCAAGATCCGTGGGATCTTCACCATAGTCATCAACATCATCATCATCGACCACTATCTCCTCATCCCCCTCATCATCGACCTCCATCTCATCTTCCCCTTCCGTGCTTGGATCAGAATGTCCCTCTTCTAAGTCTTCTTCCTCTACTTGCTGCCCCCTCTTACGCCTCGTGTAGCAGATAGGTCGACCATGAGCTCTCCTAGGAAAATTGCGACCTCGAAGATTGGCTGATGCACCAATAGCTTCATCAACATCATCCCATGTAAGGCCATCATGACCTGCAATTGCATTGGACTGTTTGGACGATGCGGTAACCCATTCATTGTCCCAATCAAACTCCTCCAAAATCAATGGGTCATAGCCTTTGGTCCCCTCCTCACGCCTCTTTTGAAACCTAGAGGTCATCTTGCTATTGTATGAAACATAGACCAAATCATTCAACCTCTTGTGCTCCAACCGGTTTCTTTTCTTGGTATGCATCTAGAAAACATCCAAGATACACGAGGTCAATAAAAATAAGAGGTTAAACCTAATGATTCATATAATTTTCTAGTAAACTTACAAATTCAAAAGTGCTCCAATTACGCTCACAACCGGATGACGAAGCACATAGACTAACTATTCGCCTTGCAAACCTATGAAGCTCTATGCATTTGCCACCATATGCACGCCACCAATCAACTAGAAATGATAAACAAGTTGAAGTTAGCATGCTATAAACAAAAAGAAGCATGCTGAAATTTACAAACACTTACTAGGATTCCTTGTCTCCGCGTGTTGGATTGCCATTTTATTTGCAAACACTCCTCTTTGATTCTCGTAGAGAATCACTTGGCTATCAATCTTTTCTAGAAGGATTGGATCTTCCACCATCTTTGAAAGACATTCATTCAAATCACACCTCATTTGCGCAATGGCATCTTCATTCTCACTACTCTTCTTTAGGAGAGCATAGAACTTTCCGGGGTTTAAGAAGAGAGCGGCACCATACAATGGGGTGACCATTTGGTTGTTCCAACGCCCATCCATGATGCTCAAGATGCGAGTGAGCAAAGACTTCTTGTTTTGAGTGGAGAAAGATGTCATGATCTTATGTTTCGCAATAGACATCAAGCATTGGACCTCCGGCATGGCGGGCATCTCATCACCATCAACCACCCTTAGCACCCTAAGTAGTGGTAGTGAAGCTCTAATGCAATCCTCCACTTGGTGCCAAAAGGATTTGCCAAACACCACATCATATGCCTTCTTTCCCGCCTCCGTCTTGGCTAACTTGGTTGAAGTCCAATCCGTGGTTGCAAATAGGCTTTTCAATGCTTCTCTATGCTTGTTCAAACTTGACAATGTTAGAAACGCGGTAGCAAACCTAGTAGCCGCTGGTCTCACAATATCCATCCCGCCTGTCTTCTCCCTCATTTCACTAAGAAGCCTTGAATGCCTATAGATGAATGTGGTGAGATGGCGGGCTTGTGCAATAGGCTTCTTGAATTCCTTCAACTTCCCTATGTCTTCCAACATAAGGTCCAAGCAATGCGCAGCACAAGGAGTCCAAAACATAGCGGGGATCCTCTCCATTAGAAGCCTGCCTGCAGCCTTGTAGTTAGCACCATTATCAGTGACCACTTGAACAACATATTCTTTGCCAATTTTCTCAATTTGTTTCTCTAGAAGGCTGGCAAGCATTTGTGCATCATGAACCTCACTGGAAGCATTAATAGACTCCAAGAAGAAAGTCCCCTCGGGACTATTGACAAGGAAGTTGATCAAATGGCGCCCCCTCCTATCCGTCCATCCATCTGACATGAGGCTGCAACCATATACCTTCCAAGCTTCCTCATGCTTCTCCCTCATGTTGTCGGTCTCCTTGACAACCTTCTGGAGCAATGGCTCACGCAACTCATGGTAGCTAGGAGGCTTGTACCCAGAACCGTACTGTGCAATGGCCTCCACAGCTATCTCAAACTGTCGTGAGCGTGCAACATTAAAAGGAATGCCACACTCATAGAACATCTTGGCTATCTCAAGATTAACAGCTTCTCTTTCTTCCTTGGTCCTCATAGACGACTGGATGCTTGTTTGAGAAGGTCCCTTGGAATGCCTTTGCTCTACCACCTCACGTGGCGTCAGTCGAAGCATGGCACTAATTGGCTTCTTTGGAGCTGGAACCTTGAACGCTAAAGTACTTTGCCTTCTCTTGGCTGCTGTCCCCGAACTTGGTTGCGCAATGGACTGTGAAGAAGGTTCGCTTTCCTTGCCACATTCATTGACTTCTTCGTTCTCATGATCATCATCTAGAAAGATAGGTCGAGCCCTCTTGTTCTTCAACAAAGCATCTCTCATCTCCTTCATGATGGCTGTGGTGGTCTTCACACATTTTTGCACATCACCAAATCCTCCCGCAAGATGCTCCTTGTATCTCTTAATCCCTCCTGTTATCCTCCTTTGACACAAAGAGCATCGCACAATATCCCGGTTGCCAATCTCGTCCCAATACCCATACTTCCAACCCGGATCATTGCTTTTTGGCCTTCGTTTTGGATCTGTCAATGGGTCATATGTATCTGCCTGAGAGGAGTTCGTTTCGGTGGTTGCGTGCTGCTCGTCTGCCATGTCCACCTAGCCAGCAAAGAGTTGAAATAGCAGATCAGCAGCACACAGCCTGGAGAGTGGAGATTGAGCTGGAGCCTGGAGAGTGGAGATCAGCAAAGCAGAGCAGAGCAGCATATTAGCAGCAGATCGAGCTGGAGCGGTGGAGCCTGGAGATCGAGACGAGCAGAGGAGAGGAGATTGACCTGAGTGGTGGAGCCTGGAGATCGAGACAAGAGCACGGGCGGAGCAGCTGGAGGTCTGGGCGTCGCACGGGCAGAGGAGCTGTCGGCGTCGGCGGAGCAAGGCGTCACACGGAGAGTCGGCGGTCAGCGGCAAGGCGTCGAGTGGAGCAAGGCGCTGGCCGAGGTCGACGGCAGAGGAGCTGGAGGACGCAGGCGAACGGCGAGAAGCAGGAAGCTGCCAGGCGAGCGAGCGGGGGTTGGAGGTCGGCGCACGGGCAGAGGAGCTAGAGGACGGCGCACGGGCGGAGCACGAGCAGAGGAAGCCGTCGGCGCTGGAGCGGGAGCGGCGGCTGGAGATCGACGGCGCTGGAGCGGGAGCGGGGGCTGGAGATCGACGGCGCGGGAGCTGGAGGTTAGGGATGGAACTCTTGACTCCTCTTTACCTGTCGGGCTGGAGCGGGGGCTGGAGGTCTTGACTGGCAGCTAGGGTTGGAGCTACGGCGGGCGCCATATGCCTCGGCGACGCCTCCGACGCCTCGACGACGCCTCGGCCGCCATACTCGCCCTCAGCATGGCGTCCGCTCAGGACCGCCACGACGCTAAGGCGTCGATTAGGCGTCCTTGAACGGACGCCATGACAACAATGGTCCTTTTGCTTGTAAAAGAAATGAAATTTTGGCAAAACTGGAGAACTCCATTGTAAAATTTGAATTTCAAAATAAAGTCAGAAAAACCAACCTTGCGTGTATCCACCCCACAGGCCACACCACGGTGGGCTAGGTTTTGAGTGAAATTTGGGCCTGTCTGTTATAGATGGCAAGGTTTAAAATCTCGTTTTGAGTCAAATCCCGGAGGTTCCCGAAATCCAAAATTTCGGCGAGATTCAGAAATTTCGGACAAAATCTGGACGAATTGCAAAAACCAAATTTCAAATCCGATTTTTTTTCAACCGGGAAATCCGAGATCTCGGGCGAAATCACCGAGATCTCGGCCAAATTGAACCCGCCGAAAAATGGTCCAAAATACGTCAAAAAAATTTGAAATTTTTTTTGGTTGGTCTTGACTCTTGACACATTACTAATGTTTCCATAACAATTTGAGATGATGATCAATCATGAGGAATTTTTAAAAAATGTAACAGTGGTAAAGTCATAGTAAAAACCGTATGTAAAATCAGTTTTTGATTTTTCAAATGTAACAAATGAACTTCAAGTCATTTAAAAAGTTTTATATATGTTGTTGCTTCAAGCCAAATACTTGTGAGGTAATTGCTTATTTGCAAGAGGTGTCCAAATTCCAAAACAAATCACATACAATGTTCAAATCACATCTTACCTAGCTATATTCTATATTCAGCATGCTAGTTACAATGAATCATATCTAATTTGGTAATAGAATCAAATCAATTCAGCCTGATATTATAAGAATCATTCGGACCAAAAAAATTTGCTTGCGACGAAATCTCGCTTAATCTACCCGAGATCTCGCTTAATCTGGCCGAGATCTCGCTCTCCACGGCTGAGATGCGCCGCTGCACCGCCGTCGGTGGCTGGAGATGGCCGGAGATTGTGTCTAGGCGACTCAGCTCTACTCGGTGAGTGAGAACAAAGTGATGGTTTGCTGTATGAGCCCGTGAGCCGTCGCCAATTATTGCTTTTGTGAATAACATAAGACCCAATCTATAAATACAGGCCTTCATTACTTCAAAACAGGAAACAAGGCTTGGTGCAGCTGGTTAGTGGCGTTGGATAAGACTTAATTTTATGTGTGTTCAACCTTTTCTTTGGAAATGAAAAATAGTTCAAACTACTTTAGAAAATTTTGAAATTTTTTGTGAATGGTCCTAACACATCCATAATATTCTTATAAAATTTTCAGATGATGATCAATCTTGAAAAATTTTAAAAAATTCGGACAGTGCAAACCGACAAATTGAACCGATCAAAAAATGGTCAAAAACACATAAAAAATTTTAGAAATTTTTTGTGGATGATCTTGACCCTAAATACAATCAAATACAGTGCAAAAAAAATCAAAATCCGGTAAAAAAAACCCGAGATCTCGCCCGAGATTCCCGAGATCTCGCCGAGAAATTCGAAATCCGATTTTTTTTTGAATTTTTTGAATTTTCCGGAATTTTGAATCTCGGAGGGAACCGAAATCCAAAATCTCGTCCGAGATTTCGGATTTCGGTCTGAAACTTCAATCCTTGATAGATGGTCCTATGGGATAGAGTATGATTAGTCTCATATTATTTATATAAAGTGAATTATAGTAGTATATAATACTTGTTGGATCCAAATATAACATATTCAGATTAACTATTTTACACGAAGTGAACACGACGACAAGTAATTGAGCTCCGGTGAACCAGCACCATGACTGGAGTACATGGTGTAGAGCGGCATCGATCCAAGAAGCGTGGGATTAGGCGGCGTCGAGTAGTGTCGCAGCAGTCGAAAGGGAGAAGTTGAAAGAGTCTGGAGGAGAGAGAGGGATGAGGGGAGGAGGCCAGGCCGATGGTCTATCAAAGTTTTTTTGGGTATACTGCACCTCTACAGAGAGGGAAACATATCCTGTGCACATCACAGTGCTGTGCACAAATACAAACATTAAATCTGGGCCGTTCAGATCCCATCTAACGGTGGTTCCATCAAGGGGGTAATTGCAAAATGTTTGCACATGTGATTTTAAGCCACCGTTAGATGGGATCTGAATGGCCCAGATTTAATATTTGTATATGTGCACAGCTATGTGATGTACACAGGATATGCTCCCTGCAGAGAGTATGAATTATGATTGCCTGCCACTCCTTGTTTCAGGTACAAATGACGACTGTGGCAGGAAAGAGAACCTTTAGGATGTTCTGTAAAGCGGTGTCCTTTAAACAATAGTTTTCTAAAAAATCAACTTGACCTTTTCATAAGAAAGCTTTTATGAAAATCATTTATACATCGGAAGGACAGTGGGTCTTTAACTTTAGAAAGTTGGCATTCACTTGTTGTTGAGTATACCTTATCTACCATCCCTATTCTACTCCTCCCTTGTTCGACTATGAGCTGGTAGAGTATGAGAGAGGGGAGCATATCATGTGCACAGGATATGTTTCCATGAGAAAGAGCTTCCCGAAGAGCAAGATGGTGGAGCGGCCTTTCGAGCGGAAGAGGAATGAGGAGTCTTCTATGACTCATCTATCTTCGATGGAGCAGATGCAGAGGCTTGAAGTCATAGTTAGGATTATCCGTAGTAGTAGTATTTTCACATTGCGTAGCAAGGTATCTTGTGTTGAAATCTTTTGATGTTTTATATCAAGGAAAGTACCTGAAGTTGTGAACTTTGGGCTGTAATATATTTACTTATCGTTAAACCACTATGTTGCTTCTGTTATACTGCTCTAACGTGCACATTATACCCCCCTCCCCCCCAAAAAAAAAAAACTTGTTCCGTGACATCAAAGCGGAGCATGTGAATTTGGGTAGGCTGATTAGCTATAGGTATGGGTGGATAAAGAGCTGACTCGGCTTGACTAGATTCGACTCGGTTAAAATCTTAACGAGCTTAAATCTCAGCTCGACTCGACTAATTAAACTTACTAGTTGACTCATTAAACTCAACATTACCATCTAAGAGAAGGATTGCTGTTGAGACTACACGGTATGCCATGTGTTATCATCCTTGCCTCACATGTATACAACTATACTTGCCGACTTAGAGGACTCGTTAAACTCACGAGTTAGCTCGTTTAACTCGTTATCTAATCAGGTTCAAATCATGGCTCGACTCGACTCGTTAAGGAACGAGTTTGAGCCAAGTTTATGAGTACTCGTTTAACCTGTGAGTTTTGAGTTTTTTTTCCATCCCTATCAGTCCGTGGACCATACAACGCCTTTCGTAAGGTGTACAAAGTAATGGACCTAGGCCGGACGCTCTTGGACATTATGTTCCGGGCCGGACTTTTATTGATATTACGTCCCTGGGCCTAGGCCATACGCTCATGGCATTACGTCCTTAGGCCTGGGCCATACGCTCATGGCATTACGTAATTGGGACTGGGCTGGCTGCTCATGGGCCCAAGCTACCTCGCTCGTGCAGTCCATAGTCACGTCGATCGTTAAGGATGTGTTTGGTTCTAAAAAAAAGAGTGGATGGGCTATCCACCCTGGTAGAGATATAACTATTTAAGTTCATGTTTGGTTGAAGAGATGAGAGATGGATGTGATGAACCAAGATTTTATTTGGTTGGAGAGATGAAGTTGGATAGGATGGGCCAATTTTTTGTTTGATTGGAGGGATGACAGTAGGATAAGATAAGCTATTTTTTGTTGTTGGAGGAATGATGCATAAGTCAAGAGGTACTAAGCATTTACTGCGAGCTATCCCCTTCATTCAGAACATACCTCACAAGAACAATTTAAATTTAGAATTCAAATTTTTTTTATATCCAGAGACAGACGTTTCTCATCTATGAAACGGCAACAATCACAAGAAGGAAAAGGGAAAGGAATTTGGGAGAGTTAACAGGTGAGGTGGGAGAAGTGTAGAGCACATAAAAGTAATAATCCTAAAAATGTGTGGTAGAGCAATTTCAGTATCTTTAAAGAATACTAGGAAGATATGCGCGCTTCGCTGCACCGGCGATAATGCCGTTTATTCTGCAGAGATAAAAGTATAAAATAGTTAGGGAATGAGATAAAAGTATAAAATAGTTTGGGAATCAAATGTGTTGGAAATTAGTAATAGAAAATCAATAATGGAATTGATATTAATATATGTCAAAAGTAATGTTGTTTATTTGAATGCAATACAATCGAAAAGGGTAAGAACAATAAGAGCTATGTTACAGAGCTCAATGATTAGTTAGAGCTAGGTTTTGATCTTAAGCACATCATGAAATTGAGGAACAACAAATATAATAATCTAATCGTATTAAATAGTGTAATCAAGAGAGACATAGCCATGGTTACATGTTGATCGTGGTAGTTGCTATAAAAATGCTGATAATATAGGTATTCGCTAGATATTATATCTTGGATCAATCTTAGGTCGAACTCAATCATTTTTTTATTAACTATTTGATGTATAGTATCCATGGTTGTTATCAGGAAAGGCAAACTTTGTCTTCTCAAATCAGAGGACTAAAAAGAAACAAAGCTGAAAAGTAATATTTAGCAAGCATTTAATTCAATGTGGGTGTGGCATAGAAAACAATACCTATGTATGGATACACCAATTTAATCTTGTCATCTGAACCTCAGCTTTTAATTGGTGAAGTCTATGGCTAAGCTGCGATAATAAAGGAAGAGCAAGAACGTTATGATTAATTACATCGCTAATTTGTTATTAAGTAACCACAGTGAAAGAAGCGCATGCTGATATGAAAAATCATAATCTAGTTTTCAAATGTTGCTAAAGTTTGGCCAAGCTGTAACAAAAGAAAATTATAACAGAGTAAGCAATTGTAGAATCTAGTCTCAGAATTATGTAACCAAGAACAGAAGCTGATATAATGTCGATGGTCTGCTAGCAATGGTAGTATGTTTACTACGACACCATGAACCAAGCTAGTTTTTTTTTGTGTGAAGCACCAAAAACTAAGCAAACGTAAAATTTGTAGATTGGGCCTGGCATTGGAAAAAGGCTTACCATTAAATATGAAGCGAAATGGCAATATATTGAGATAAAAAGAGAAAGAGCTGGGACTATGGGATTGTTTTGAAAACGTTTTTTTTATCGAAGGTAGTGTTGAGATTGCATCAAGAATGCATTACTGGATGCTGGAGGCGAGGTATATGTTGACCATTTATATGAAATCTGTAGGCCTGCTAGGTATCTCAGTGTGTTGACACCTTGGTTTATGTATTTTTTGTTTTATACTTAGGCAAAACAAAACAATGGCATGAACTAAAAGGATATTATCAATAATAATTAAGAATGTATTCTATAGTAAAACTAACTGATAAGGCTCAAGAAAATAATCAATAGAGGATGCCATTTCTGCTTACTATGTGTCAACAGCTGAAGCTTGTCTGTATGGCACATAAAAATGTTGTAAATTTCTTATTCATAAGTTTCTTTTGGTGTAGTTATGTATGTGCCGAAAGGCTAAGAAACATGGTATATTCTGTCACCAGAAAAGAACATAAAAGGTACCAGAAGTAGGAATGACAAAAGCAGTCTATCCATAAAGCACTAAAATTAAGAAAAGGCCTTTACCCAATACCTGCAATTACCGTGGTGATTTGAAGAAAATCACTATATAGAATTCTAGATTGTCATAGTAATACAAAACATACCTAACTATCGAGAGCGTTTCACACCAAAAAAGGGTGGGGGTATATGAAAAAAAAGGAGCAGCAACCTATTCAATCTCCCAGATTGAAACTCTATTCCACCTTTCACTTGCTGCAGACTCAGCCCAGCTAATCTATCGAAGAACGCTAAATTAGTGAATCACAAAGAAAATATAAAAGAATAACATGATGCAAGAGCTTCCATTGAGTGGGTGTTCAGGAACCCAACCTATAAGCTGCGTCACTGGGAATTTTTCCATCTCACAAGATCTACATCACTTATTCCAGTTATTGTACCCATGTGCCTGAAAAACGTTAATGACCTAATTAGCTAATCTACTAATGGTAACATAAAAGACAGAGTGATTAGTGGTCGAAGCCAAACTCAAAATCTCATCTCTTATAGTAGGTAACACCAACTCAACCACATACCATAACATTACATAACATCAAATATAACGATATCACTCCTACATACGGTCCCAGACTTGAATTTCCCTCTTGCTAGACAGTTTCCCATTTGCTGTCTCAGCTGTCGAAGTACCATAACTCCTTGCTCAGGATGTTTACAAGAGATTAGCAATGTTGTTGCTAAGAAGTTCTAACAGCCATGAAATAAAAATGAAAATATATAAATTTGACATGTATTTCAAGAACATACCTTCACATTTCTTTGTTCATGTGTTGAAGATGAGTTCACACAATGCTCCTTAGCTTTAGTACAGTATGCACCATGTATCTGCTACTGTTTAAGTCAAACATATTTTGACGTGCACCATATTACAACTTGGATTGTATATATGCTGATACATGTTGTGGAAGCAACAATAATTTGCATGTAAGATAATATAGTAGTGTATCCATAGACAAGTATAGGATTATAGATGTAACAACACATAAGAATCGATTGAGGCACGCAATTACTTAAAATCTAAATAGCAAAAGGACAATCTGCAGTACAACACTTGGATAGTGTTATCAATCTCATATGGTCTTGTAGCATTATCAGATATAGCTAACACGTTGAGAACAAAAAGTTAAAAAAAGAAATAGCAGGAGAATAGTCATATCTTACATAAAATAAAAAACAATTATATATAAGATATGTTAAATCTCTAAACTTTAAGGATACAAGTACTTGCTGCAATTATATATAAGATACACATACCAATCAACAACATACACAATAAGCAAATAAAGAACACAGGCTCCCAAAAAACAACGTACATTGGTAAGCTAGAAGAGGAAATAATTTGGAAGCAACCAAAGTATAATCACCAATGGAAATGAACACACAAGATCCATATAGTCAAACGGTAGAGGGAAATAATTTGCAACCAATTAAAATTCTGGCAAAGGCATACCAATGTACACATAAGCATATACACAAAGGATTAACTATGCATAGATTTTTAGATAATGGAAGATTGAATCTCCCAGCCTCTGCATCCTGAGATGCATATGGCCAAAGTATTATTACACAATTACAGCTAACCAGCCGTCATAAATGAAAAATGAGATAAAATGAAAGATAGCAACAAGTTCAAATAAAGATGATATAAAAGATCTCAAACGCCACAAATCCTGTAGCTAGTTCTCCACCCATGTATATTGAAGAACTCCCTGGCTACCACGTCTAGCGCTTTGCATCCAGAAAATATCGCGTCCTTGGCCTCCTGGGGTTGTAGCAATGACCACGACCGCAGCGAACCAATGCACGCAAAGACTACCTGCAATGGGTTAAAATTCCTTTTCTTATCAAACACCATATCATTCCGAAGTGACCAAATTGACCAACAAATTGCAGCAACGCCCACTAAAATGTGAGATTGTAAATCTTTCTCCATCCCCTGTAACCAGTTTCCAAACATGTTGGTTATACTCCTGGGAGGTGTCAAATTAATAGCCACTTGGATGATACGCCAAGTCGAACGAGCAACATGGCAATCAAAAAAAAGATGTTGTATAGTTTCATTATTGTTACAAAAACAACAAATTTTGCTACCATTCCAATTTCTTTTTGCAAGATTATCTTTTGTCAATATCACCCCACGATGAAGATACCAAAGGAAAATTTTTATTTTAAGCGGTATCTTAAGCCTCCACAAATTTCTGTTTGTAAAGGGAGCATTATGATTCATTAAAATCTGATACATCGAATGAACAGAAAATTGTCCATTTTGATGTAGATTCCATCGAAAGATATCTCTTTCTAAAGTTAAATGTACCCCACTAACCATTGTAATGAGGTTATGTAAAGCCCTCAAGTTATGTCCCGTAATAGCTCGGCGAAAAGACAAATTTAAAGTGTCAGAATTCATGACTTCTGCCACTGTGGCATTCTTTTTCCTAACAATTTGGAATAGACCTGGAAATTTTATGTTAAAGGGTGTGTTTCCATTCCAAATATCTTGCCAAAAGCAAATTTGAGTGCCATTACAAACTTGGAAAGAACCGAATCTAAAGAAATGATGCTTAACCCGCATTAATCCTGGCCAAAACTGAGAATCTGTTGGTTTTCTTTCTACATTAGAAAGAGTTTTGTTTTGCAAATACTTCCTTGTGATGAGACATTACCAAACACCCTCTTCATTTAAGATCTTAAAAAGCCATTTACTAAGCAAGCAAATATTTTTGATATCTAGGTTTTGAATACCCAATCCTCCTTGATCTTTTGGTCTACAAAGTATATTCCACTTAGCTAGTCTGTACTTCTTTTTATGATTATCACTTTGCCAAAAGAATCTAGATCTATAATAATCCAACCGTTTCAGTATCCCACGAGGTATCTCAAAAAGAGATAACATAAACATTGGTAAGCTGCTAAGGACAGAGTTTAAAAGTACTAAACGACCTCCTGCGGATAAATGCTTACCCTTCCAACTACTCAGTCGTTTCTCAAATCTTTCTTCTACTCCCTTCCATTCACTGATTCGTAACTTTCTATGATGAATTGGAATACCAAGGTATCTAAAAGGCAATTTACCTGCTCCACACCCAAAAAGTTGAGTATATTGATCCTCTAATTCCTTAGCAGCACCAAAACAGTAAATTTCACTCTTATTGAAATTAATTTTGAGATCAGAAATTTGTTCAAAAGCACATAACAATAATTTCAAGTTTAAAGCCTGCTCAAGATCGTTTTCTATAAATAGGATAGTGTCATCTGCATATTGAAGGATAGATAATCCATCATCCACCAAGTGAGGTATTAAACCCCTTATTTGGCCACTATTTTTAGCTCTGTCTAAAATAATTGCTAACATGTCAACGACTATATTAAATAAAATGGGGGATAAAGGATCACCCTGGCGAAGGCCCTTTTTGGTCTGAAAAAAAGGACCAATTTCATCATTGACTTTAATGGCCACACTACCCCTAGAAACGATATTCTCAATCCACTTACACCACGTTGGTGAAAAGCCTTTCATCCTTAAAGCTTGTTGAAGAAAAGGCCATTTAATGTTGTCATAAGCTTTTTCGAAATCGATCTTAAAAATCACCCCGTCCATTTTTTTTCTATGTAATTCGTGTATGGTTTCATGTAAAATAATCACACCATCCAATATACTTCTTCCTGGCATAAAAGCCGTTTGTGTAGGACGAACAACAAGATCAGCCACAGATGTGACCCTATTTGTACAAACTTTGGTAAAAATTTTAAAGCTTACATTCAACAAGCAAATTGGTCTGTATTGTTGAATTTGTTTAGCATCTTTATTCTTTGGTAAAAGAGTGATTATTCCAAAATCCAAACTAAACAGGGGTAGAACACCATTATGAAGATCTTGGAACATTGCCAATAAGTCTATCTTAATAACCTCCCAAAAAAACTGATAAAATTCAGCCGGGAAACCATCTGGTCCTGGGGCTTTGTTATGTTCCATTTGGAAAACTACTTCTTTCACTTCTTTTTCAGTGAATGGCTGAGTAAGAAACTCATTCTCTATCTCAGAAACTTGAGGAATATCCTCGCAGCGAGATTCTATCAATGAAAAATGATTCGAAACTAGTGATCCAAAAAGACCCTTATAATAATTGGTTATATAGCTCTTAAGCTGTATATCACCCATTATCACTCCTTCTTCTTGTTCCAGTTGGAATATCCGTTGCTTCCTATATTTACCATTTGCAATCAAATGAAAATATTTAGTGTTATTGTCCCCCTCCAAAATATGTTTCATTTTTGATCGTTGGTACCATTTAATTTCCTCTTCACGTAACAACTGAGCTAATCTCTCAGAAGTACACTGTCTAAGAATCAAATCTTCATTAGATAGACCACTAAGCTCATATTTTTTATCAAGTTTATCTAAAGTATGAAGTAATTCTTTCTTTTCTTTCTTGTAGGATCCACTGGTGTTTTTTGCCCAACCCCTTAAAATTTTTCGAAGGCTTCGAATTTTAAATTGCCATCTAGTCAAGGGCGAATGTCCCCTATTTTCATTATTCCAACAATTGGAAACTATATCAAAAAATCCATCTCTATTTAACCATCCAAGTTCAAATTTGAACATTGGCATATTTTCTTTGTGGAACGCTGCCCTGGTATTTAGTAGAAGAGGTGTATGATCTGACAAAGACCTATTGAGGGCATTCACTGTAACTAGGGGGAATTTTTGCTCCCAATCAGTGCTCATCAACACTCTGTCTAGTTTTTCAAAAGTAGGATTTTCTAAAGAATTTTCCCAAGTGAAACGACGGCCAGATAACTCAATTTCTCTCAAATCTAAACTATCAATAACAGCATTGAATAGAAAAGGCCATCTGGACCCAAAATTAGTATTGTTTTTCTCGTCTTGTCTCCTAATCAGATTGAAATCTCCACCTATCAAAATAGGTAATGATTCTTTTTTACAGACATTACCTATTTCAGTCAAAAAAAGTTCTTTGAGATGATTTTGTGCCGCTCCATAGACAGCAATCAAAATCCATTGAAAACCATCATTCTTGTTTCTCAAATGAAACTTCACATAGAAGTCGCCTTCATGAATGGAGCTAATATCAAAAGAAAGTAAATTGACTCCTAAAAGGATTCCCCCGGATCGCCCGCAAGGGGGCATACAATGCCACAAATAATCAAGTCCACCAGAAAGGTGTTTTAGACTAGATGTAGAAAACTCGTTCTTGCCGGTTTCAAGCAGAGCAACAAAATCAATCTGTTGTTCTCTAACCAGATCTGAAATATATCTATGTTTAGCCAAGTCACCAAGACCTCTGCTATTCCAAAAAATTCCTTTCATTTATTTACTTTTTTTATTGGGTTTCTTATACGAGTCTTGGGCTTGGTATTTTTGGACTTTATTTTATGAAAAATGTCATGATAATCACTACATAAGTGATCATTCTTTTTGTCCGACACTTCATCAGTTAAATCACTACATAAGTGATCAAGGATAGTATTGTCAAGAATTTCTTTATCCACATCCTCCACAACTTGATTAAAAGTTTTATGAATCTTATCTTTATTCCTAACTGCTTTCAATCGAGCCTCCTCTACCTTCTTAATTTCTTTAATTGACTGTCCCACTTCATCCTTATTCTTTCCCAAAGAGATTCCCACTTTATTCAACTCAGAATTTATATAAGAATCAGAAAAATTAAGCAGAGAAGGTGGAAGGGTACCTTTAGGGGCTTCCATATTTCGAATAGAAGCCCTAACTTTTGCTTTCTCCAAAGTATCCAAATCAGCAGATGCGAGTCCCCCCGGGAAAGTGGGAGTATTCAACCGCTGGCACCTGCGAGGGAGAATGCTAGAAGGCCGAACTGCAATAGGTCCCTTCGCATCAGATGCTAAAGGAAATTTGGCAATCTCCACTGGAACAATACTCCTCTTCTTTTCTGGGCCCGTCAAGTGTACTGATCTGACGTCATCTTCAATAGTAGTTTTGGGAACTTGGTCTTTGTCATAAGCAATATTGAACTCACTATCATTAGCAACAACCTGCTCAGCAATACCTTTCTCTTCGGCTAAACCAGATGAGAAGACTTCCTGTGCTGCATTAAAACTATTCTTAGCAACAGAATCAAGAACCTTGTCTTTACTCTGAAAATCAGCATTGCTTTCCTTCAGGAAATTGGCTTGGTATTGATCAACCTTATCCCCCATTCGAAGCTTAGTATTAACCTGAGTAATGCAAGCATATTTATTTATCTTTGCATTTGCCCTCTCAGGTTCAGCAGAAGTCACTAATATAGCATTAGTCTGATCTGCCGACAAATCTCCAGTAGCAACATCTTCTTGTTTTGTTGCCATAGAGATAATATCAATCTTGTCAACACGAGTGAAATCATTGTGACCAGAATCACAGAAATTAGTCTTATCAGTGAAAATATCATCTGCATGAAAATCAATTCCTTCCTTAGGTTGAAGCTGTTCAGTCTGAACAACTGAAGATATATTCTCAGCGGTTATAGGCTGGTTTTCAACAAATAGCTGAGTACTGTTACCATTTTCAGGTTCCCTTTTAGACATCTCCAAAGCAGGTTCCCTTTCAGAATTGAACACTTGCATATCTGACCAATCAATAGTACTCGTCTTGACATCAGGGACTACAGTTTGAACTTTCGTAATCTCATAATTCTTGTATGCCAAGATCTCTTCAGCAATCTCTTCTTGTTTATTAACCAAAGGAATGATGTCAGTCCTGTCAACAGCAATCTGAAACACAGGACAATCATAATTGAAGTCTTGTATCTCTGGACTAGCAACAATACTAGACTTGACAACCGAGACTGAATTCTTCTCCTCAGCAATTAGACAATGTCCTGCATTTGTAAATTGAGTTATTGATTTTGCTGAAGACATGGGAACATCAGAAATCAACTGCAAACTATTTGAGCCTTCCTTCAAAGTTTTAGATCTCTTTAAATTTCTATCCGGCATGTCATCATCTTCATCCAATTGTTGATTCCCTTTACCGTGATCCTTCCCATTTGGTTGATCCAGATTCTTTTGCAGCACTTGATCTTTGTTTTCCAAAACAAAGAAAATCTCATAAATAGCATCACCAACACAGATGTCAGTACTATCAGGGATTAAGCTAGCATCTATCACAGCTACATTCAAACGCACAATTCCTTTTTTTCGTGTACTGATCATATCAACAAATTGAGTTGCCCCTAAGATGGAACCAACCGCACACAAAGATAAGTAATCCCTGATTTCATACGGAACGCCAAAGATTTGTACCCAAACTTTTTCAAGCTGCAATTTAGCATCAGCCTTATGAGTCCATTCTTCAAAAGATAAGCTCACCCCCTCTTGACTTCTAACCTTCACTTCCCCAATATTTGTTAATCTCAATAATTCAATTTTAGATGGAAAAGGAATCAGAAAGGAGTTTGGGCCATGTTCTTTGACCTCCCACTGCCATTTAATAGGGATCACTCGATGAAGTTCTTCACATAACCTATCAACATTCCATTGATCACCCAAGACGCGAACCAGAGCTGTCCTGTTAGACTCATTATGAGGCTTCTTGTTACCAGAATAAGGTATTTGATAGAAGCCAAGACCGTCATGACATAACCACATAAATTTGCGGTAGGTTTTGGAAGTTTCGATCGACATTTGCTAGCAATATGTTGGTCACTCTCACATATATCACAATTAATCATAGCTTGACATTCTGAAATGGAATGACCTTTCTTCTGACAACGATAACATATAATCTTGCTATTATCTACAGCCTCAGTAATTTTGTCCTCTGAAGGATGAGGCATGGAGGATCGAGGATTAATAGCATTACCTTTTCCTCCATCAGCCGGAGATCTTGGATTTGTTGCCAATACATCATCCCGGCCACGAACCATTGTTCCTGAGAATGAACGACTCCCAAAACGTCCCCTGCCTCGTCCACGGCTTCTTGGGTGCCATTGATATCTACCACGAGTAAAAGGTCTTTGAAGCTCGATACCCAAAGACCACTCACATGAGTTCTCTGCCCTGTATGAAAACCTGCACTGCCACCTCCGAATCCTGAATTGCCAAAAGGATTGAGCTGCCCAGTGGATCTATTAATATTTCCAGTAGCACCTTGATGAACCGACTTGTTGTTGCCACCCTGACCAGATTCTTGGCCAACTCGCTCCATCTTCACTTGCTGACGAACAACTGCTGCAAAAGACTTCCTCTTGAACAAAGAAGGCGTAGGAAAGATCTTATTACTCCAGGTTCGAGCAAACAATTTTCTCAAACCAACCGAAAGGTTTGGAGTAGCATCAGATCTGTTTGTGGGCTTTTGATTGATCAAGGAAGGAAACTCTCTGCTGTATTGATCTTTTTTTGGCAAGTCAGATACCTTCCTTATTTCCGTTTCCTGAACTTTCGCCCAAACTGGTGCTTTACTTTTGGCAATTGCTGCTCGATCTACCAAATCACTAGAGTCACCGGAGGGGAAATCCTAGGAGGCAGAGGCCCCTTCCAAGGTCTCAAGGAAGAGAAATGATTCAATCTGGTCTCTCGGGCAGGATTTGATCGAATTCCATTGAAAAAAGTCTTCAATTCAGAGGTTGAGTACCCAGCTTCCATGGCATCTTTGAGTAAATTTGAAGAACTAACCGAATCATTGTCCTCTTCTTCGTCCTGTTTATCTTCTGTATCTAAAACCCAAAGACTATTATTCATATGATGGATGCAACTAGAAACCCATGCTACGACTCACTCCATCGGCCAATGGCTTCTCCTACCCTAATCTTATCGCCAGCCCTGATACAGAGATGGAAATCCGTAGAGAACATGCCATCTGTGATGTCCCGCCTGTATTGGCCTCGATCGGATGGAAGAAACAGACTAATGCGAGTGGCATAGAAGAGGAAAGGGGAAAGCACGGAAGCAAAAGAGAGAACGGAGGAAGAAGATGACAGCCATTGTATTCGACAAAAACCCTGACGTCAACAGCGTATGGAGTTTATACTCCGGTTCCTTACATGGGCCAAGCCCAACAGTCACATTTCCTCACACTCTGATACAATAAGCCCAGCTATTTAAATACTCCCTACTTCTCCAGATGTGTTATTACAGTATAGCTGTGACATTTCCGCCCCCTTGAGAGCCAGCTTGTCCCCAAGCTGGAACATCTGGAAACCTGGCCTTTACTACATCAAAGTCTTCCCAGGTAGCCACCTCAGCTGGCAATGAAGTCCATTTGATTAGCACTTGCAAATGAGCAGTATTTCCCTTTTTTACTAAGCGCCGATCAAGTATGTCTTCTGGTTGAACGTCTTGTGCTTCAAGATCTATTGGCGCTGGTAAGGACACAAAGACAGGTGTATGATCAGGGACATGTGGTTTTAGTTGGGAGACATGGAAGACTGGGTGTACTACACTGCTCTCTGGCAACTCCAGCTTGTATGCCGACAGTCCTACTTTGTGCAGGATCTTGTAAGGACCATAGAATTTATAAGCAAGTTTTGGATAGGGACGATTGACCACAGACGACTGAGCATATGGTTGGAGTTTGAGGTACACTTGTTCACCAACTTGGAATTCTCTGGGAGAACGATTCTTGTCAGCATATTGCTTCATTCTTATCTGTGCCTTAGTCAGCTTCTGCTTGAGAAACTCGGAATATGCATTACGCTCCGCCATCAAGTCAACCAGTGATTGATTGGTAGTAGTTTGCAAGTTAGGAAGAATACCATAATGAGGATCCATGCCATATAGAGCCTTGAATGGTGTACATCCCAATGAGGTATGGAAGGAAGTGTTGTACCAATATTCAGCTAGAGGAAGCCATTGGTGCCATTTAGTAGGAGTATCCTGTACAGCACATCTCAGGTACATTTCGAGACACTGATTGACTCGCTCACTTTGGCCATCCGATTGAGGGTGATAGGCTGTACTCATCTGTAACTTAGTGTCTAAGAGCTTGAACAATTCTCTCCAGAATGTGCTTGTAAAAATCTTGTCTCTATCAGAGACAATAGAGCGAGGTACCCCATGTAGTCTCACTACTGTGTTAAGGAATAGCTTAGCAACTTGAAGCGCAGTAAAGGGATGTTTGAGTGATACAAAATGTGAATACTTTGTAAATCTGTCTACAATGACCAGAATGACATTATAACCATTTGATTTAGGCAAGCCTTCAACGAAGTCCATTGTAATATCTTGCCATGCGCCAGAAGGTATTGGTAAAGGGCATAATAAACCTGGCAACTTGCAATGTTCATGTTTGGCTTGTTGACATATACTGCATTGCTGAACAAAGTTGTTGACCGCACTTTTTTGTCCCTGCCAACTAAATAATTTGCTCACTCGTTGATATGTTGCTTGGAAGCCGGAATGACCTCCAATTGGTGTTGCATGAAAAGCTTGTATAATCTTTGTTTGTAACCCTGCATTTGATCCCACCCAAATTCTGTTTTTGTGGCGTATTAACCCATCTTTGAGTGTATAGCCTTCCTCATTCACTGAAGTGATAGCTAGCTGTTGTAATAGATGCTGAGCAGTAGAGTCCACTGTATAAGAGTTCAACACTTCTTGAATCCACAATGGTTGGACCAGAGAAACCGATTGGGTTTGATAAAGATGACCCACGCGTGACAGAGCATCAGCACAAGTATTTTGTTCCCCTTTTTGATACTGAAATTTGTAATGTAGTCCAATTAATTTAGTCATGGCTTTTTTTTGCAGTTCGGAATGCAAAATTTGGTCTTCCAAATGACATAAACTTTTGTGATCTGTTTTGATAATGAACAAACCCCTTTGAACATATGATCTCCACTTGTCTATTGCCATCATGATTGCCAAAAATTCTTTCTCATAAATAGATAACTTTTGATTCTGTGGACTGAGGGCTTTACTGAAGAATGCGATAGGATGTCCACCTTGACTCAATATTGCCCCAATGCCGGTATCACAAGCATCTGTTTCAATCGTAAACTGCTGGTTAAAATCCGGCAAAGCCAACACTGGAGTGTGGGTCATGGCATGCTTGAGTGTGTCAAAGGCTAGTTGCGCTTGATCAGTCCACTGAAATCCCTTCTTTTGTAACAATGTGGTCAATGGCTTTGCAATGATACTGAAATTCCGAACAAATTTCCTGTAGTATCCGGTAAGCCCTAAGAACCCTCTTAATTCAGTCATTGTTGTGGGCACTGGCCAACTAATCATAGCCTGTATCTTGGAATCATCAGTCGAAACACCCTTATCAGAAATAATATGGCCCAAATACTCCAACTGGCGCTGGGCAAAACAACATTTACTGCGCTTTGCTACCAAGTTATGCTGTCGCAAGATGCCAAGTACTAGAAGCAAATGCTGGACATGGTCTGCCAAGGTCTTGCTATAGATCAATATATCATCCATAAAAACCAACACAAATTTCCTTATATAGTCAGCAAAAATGGAATTCATTAAACATTGAAATGTGGATGGAGCATTGGTTAATCCAAATGGCATTACTCTAAATTGGAATTGACCATGATGTGTTTTAAATGCTGTTTTAAACTCATCTTGTTCAAGCATGCGAATTTGATGATATCCAGATTTCAAATCCAGTTTAGAGAAAAAACTTGTACCGGCTAACTCATCCAAGAGTTCATCCACAATTGGCATCGGAAATTTATTCTTGATTGTCATTGAGTTCAGTTTGCGGTAGTCAACACAGAATCTCCAAGTTCCATCTTTTTTTTTAACAAGCAAAACTGGCGTCTGAAAGGACTTAAACTTGGAGTGATAGTGCCACTGCAACATCTACATTACCTGGCGTTCAATTTCATCTTTGCGAGGAGAGTATCAGTGACGGTTTAGAGTTGACCGGAATTGCATTGGGCATCAGCTGAATGGCATGATCGAATAATCTATGAGGCGGAAGCCCGTAATAGTCCTGAAAGACATCAGCATGGGTGTCTAGTACTTGCTGAATCTCATCTGGTACCATAGTTTGAGGTGTGTCTCTTGTTTGCTCCAATACTACCGCAGCCCAAATATCATTTCCTTTGTGCCATTTGGTGACTTTGTCCACTGAAATCTCCTGTAATTCACTAGTCTGTTCAGAGTTTGTTACCCCTTGTAACCTAATAGAATGACCGTTGTATTGGAATTCCAACCATTTCTCCCCCCAATGGCATGTCATGACTCCCCATTTTTCAAGCCAATCAGCTCCAAGTATAGCATCATATCCAGCGAGGTCTAAAACTTTCATGTCATGAGTAAAAGTATGCCCCTGAACCCACCAGCTTAAGTCAGGGATTGTACTATTACATTGTAGAATCTCCCCATTAGCCACTTTGATAGACAATGGAGCAGACTGTTGTGGAGAAATTCCCAAGCGAGCAACCAACCGAGCATTTACAAAACTGTGGGAACTACCCGAGTCAATCAGCATTAACATGACTTGATTACCAATCAGAGCTCTCACCCGAATAGATTGAGGATGGTCAACTCCTGATATTGCATTCAGAGAAATGTGCAAATCTTCCTCCTCATTTTCCTCCTCTCCCACCACTGCATCTAACATTTCGTCAGATAAAATTTCTTGTGTCTGCATAGCTTTAAGCTGACTTTGTGTTGTTGAAGAACACTTGTGTGTAGGAGAGTACTTTTCTCCACAACGAAAACAGAGTCCATTGGATCGCCTATATTCTTTCAACTGTTTTGCCTTCCACAGATCACCAGGTTCCGACTTAACTCGATCCGATTAGTTGATTTGGCCGAACTGTCAACCTTCCATGAGTTAGTATTATAGCTTGGACTTCTACTCTTATGACTGAATTTTTTTGCTCGTTCACATATACTTTCTTGTATTCCTGCAAATGCCGCGGCTGCTGATACTGTCATTGGCATCTGAATTTCCACTGCTGCACGCAATTCCTCCTTGAGACCCAACACAAATTTGGTCACCAGTATCAGACCTCCCATACTATGATCATACAACCGAATTTGGTAGACCAACTCATCAAATTTTCTTTTATATTCTTCCACAGTGTGAGTTTGTTTCAGAATCATCAACTCCCTCATTCTATCCCTTTGGTTGTTACCCTCAAATTCTGTGACTACAGCCTCTCTAAACTGCTCCCAGTCATGCCAATTGCTGGACATCTTGAACGCTTGATACCAATGAGCTGCGCTTCCCTGCATATACATGGTAGCTGCAGCTACTTTGAACCCATCAGGAATTTTATATATTGTGAAGAACGTGTTACACTTGTCTATCCAAATTCTAACATCAGTACCATCAAATTTTGGAAAATCCATTTTGGGCATCCAACTACGTCTTTCACTCTCATCAGATCTACTTGATCCAGGAGCATCCAACAAAACTGGCGTCGGGGGAGGAAAATATATAGGCGGTTGCTGCATACCCTTAGGAGCTGAAGGTACACGCGGAAGCAGTATCGATTGAAATGGAACTTCTCCTGGTCTGGCTGCTAAGATACCCATTTCATTTCGCACCGGAATCTCCAGGTGTGGTGGTCTATCCCCTTTCAGCGCCTTTGCCACCACTACTTGTTCTTGTTGTACCTTTCCAATAGATTCCATCGACATAGAGAGCTTCATCTGTATTTCCTCCAGACGTTCCCCATGTTGATTGAACTTGTTGTCTACCGCCGCCATTTGATTGCTCATCTCCACCCGAATCTGCTGCATCTCCTTCAGAAATAGCTCTGCTAATCTTGCTTCCATCTCATCCATCGCCGCCACCACCTGACGGACTTGAACACCCTGTTTTGATGGCGCCGTACCGAGCGATCCTTCAGCCCGTTGAACCTTAGATCAAAGAGTACACGATCGTCGTAGCGATCGCCCCCCTTTTCACTTTGGGATTTTACCAACTAGAGCCTAGGCCAACAAGATTTTCCTCCAATCGACCAGGCTCTGATACCAAAATGTGATGTCCCGCCTGTATTGGCCTCGATCGGATGGAAGAAACAGACTAATGCGAGTGGAATAGAAGAGGAAAGGGGAAAGCACGGAAGCAAAAGAGAGAACGGAGGAAGAAGATGACAGCCATTGTATTCGACAAAAACCCTGACGTCAACAGCGTATGGAGTTTATACTCCGGTTCCTTACATGGGCCAAGCCCAACAGTCACATTTCCTCACACTCTGATACAATAAGCCAAGCTATTTAAATACTCCCTACTTCTCCAGATGTGTTATTACAGTATAGCTGTGACACCATCCTCCCTTGCCTTACATATGCGCTTGAAACACGATGGCTACGGTCGATCCCATGTTAAATCCTGCTGTCTGGAAATGGTGCGACAGACATCAAACTTGCTCTTCAAATGCAGCACACACAGTGTAATCCACGACACCCTTAAAAGCTCAAACAAACCAAAATCTCTGCTCTAGCAAAGAAGTATCACTAATGCAATCCATAATGTAGCATTGTAGCGAAGAGGGAAACGAATTCGCATACTGCTCTGCTTCTCTGTCTAGTTCGGATCGCCAAAAGGGGAGATGCTCGGCAGGGGGGAGGCGGTTCGGCGGAGTAGCTCGGCCGGGGGATGCGCTTGGGCGAAGGGAGACCCTCGGGCGGAGATGCGGCTGCAGGGGCGGAGGTGCGGCCGTAGTAGGGGTGGAGGGAGACCCTCGGGGGGAGACGCGGCTCTCAGGACACCCCCCACAAATGCAAGGCATATGCAATAGCATTGCATTTGGAAGGGATGAACTAAAATAAGAAAAATCCAAAGTCATAGTCCTGAAGAAGCCGTCGTAGCATGTAACTCTTGAAACATCGAGCTGACGAAGAACAGCCAACGAAGAACCCAGTCGATGATGAAAAGTTGACGAAGAAGCCAAATCGACGAACCGAAGTCGAAGGTAGGGCCGAGTCGACGAAGAAAAGTCGACAATGAAGCCAAATCGACAAACGGAAGTCGAAGGTAGGGCCGAGTCGACGACGAAGAGCCGACGGTAGAGCTGAGTCGATGAAGAAGAACCAACGAAGCCGACAAAACGAGCTGAGCCGAGGTAATAAGTGTTGACAGAATGAAAGCCGATAAAAAGAGCCGAGCGATGACAGATGCTAAAGACTTTGATGGATGCTAGAGTCCGATCGGGATGTAGCCTGTGTTACCTCTGCACTTAACAAAGCGACTAGAATTCCTCTGCACTTAACAAACCTTCGTGGACTTTGCAATCCTTCGTGGACTTGAAAGCCACGGACGTGTAGAAGAAAAAAAAAACGATCGCGAACTTGGAGCTCTCCTCACGCGCTGGAGGCAAGGCAGGGGCAACCGGAGCTGCGGCGCACAGAGGCAGCCGACGAAGTCTGGAGGCCGGCCGCTCTCCTCGTGCGGCATGCGCCAGCGTGCATTGTAGGCGATGAAGGGCGCGAACTCGACGATGGGCAGCGTCTCGATCTCGTGGTTGCCCTCTGTCACCATCCACGGACGCGCGCTCGCCAGCGGCTGCACCAGCCGCCCGAACGAGTTCCACAGCGGCTGCTGCGTGTCTGCGTACGAGAGGTCGCCGGGGAGCAGAAACATGTCGTAATCCGTGCCGCTGAGGTCTGCAGCGTCGCCGTGGCGGGGTCCTCGCCGGGGGTCTCCTGGCCGTGGCCCCACCGTGGGTCCCTGTAGATGTTCACGTTGGGCGACCTGATCTGAACGGCGTGAAGGAGCCAAGAGGCGACGAGCGTAGCGCGGAGGAGTAGAAGCTCGCCACGGAGGAGTAGAAGCACGCTGGCTGGACAACGATGTGTCATGCGGGTGTCGCCCCGGGAGTCTCCTCCTCCCGGGGCAGCGGAATAGATCTAAAACAGCGGAAGAAGCTAGGAAAAACCTAGAGCTCTGATATCATATTATGAATATGACTTATATTGAATATGAGGCCAATAATCACAATATATATAGTACATGAAGGTATAAGAGATAAGGCAAAGGAATAGAAATAGGACAATCATAGAAACAAATAGCTATCAGAAAAGCCTCCTACAACACCAAGCAAGAAAGGAGGTATTAAGTTCCAAAGACTAAGTGTACGAAATGGGAAAAGCACATAAGATTGACACAGGCAGATGCTAGAGAAAGCTAATCCGGAAGCAACCAGAATATGACCACTAAATCCACAAAAAAAGAAGATAAGCTCAATACAGGCATACGGTAGAGCAAAATAATTCGAAAGCAGCTAAAGCACTATGGAATGCATACCAATTCATACATATGCATACATATAGAGAACTAAATCTGCATAAATAATAAGCACACGAATGGCAGGAGAACAAGAATAAATAACTAAAAGGGTAGGATACAAAGAAGCCACCTAACCTGTAAATAGCAATCGGGAAGTGCACTGCTCTGGCGAGTGTAGCCTCTCCGATTCGTGACTGGCGTGAACCAACGAAGGAATACGAGCTGCATGAAAGCACAAAAAGCAATCAACAAATAGAAGAAAGGGAGTGTATAGGCATCATCCGGATGTTTTTGTCCTAAAAATCATCCAAATTTTGGACCGTACGATCAAAACACACATCCGTAGGATCAATCCATCTCTAATTCAGGGGGGTGTGCATTGATCTGAAAGCAAATCCAATAGCCTAAAATTTGGATGATAGTTGCTAAAGAAAACATCCGGGTGAAACTTATCAAAACCCTAGAAGAAAAGCGAAGACGACACTATCGTGGGCCCAGGTTAGACATCCTCTTTGACTTCAGAGCGAGGCCACCGCTCCGACCCCTGGCACCTTCGCGACCTCGATCGGCTAACAGAGACCCGAGGAGGAGAAAGGGCGAAGGTCGGATAAAGTGGCGTATGCCGCTAGGGAAATTGACGGGCAAGTCATTCATAAGGTTTGGCGCAACAGGATCACGGCGAAGGAAAGGGCGGGCCGAAGCAGCCAGACAAACAACGTGGCCAGATCCCTTGACGTCCATCAAGCCGACCCAACAAGAAACAAAGTCGAGCCTGCCACCCTACCGACACGCTCGAGAATACATATCTGGTCGTGACAGGCGGACTAGCAGGGGCCAGACAAGTACAATTCCCTATATACCCTTATAAAGAAAAGCGGACAAGAGGGTAGAGTTGTAAAGGGGCTACCAAAAGCCCGCTAAAAGACCATCGAGTCCCGTTCTAGGGAGCAAGTCATGGGTAATGTGGGTAAAACCGAGAAGAAATGATCTGTGGGTCCCAGACAAGATCGGTCGGGAAAGAGGCCGACATCACTCAATGGTATGTGGCTCATCCCCTATAAAAGAGAGGTGGGGGAAGAGAGCAAAGGGAGGTCTCTGGGTCGTGATCTTGCATTCATCCAAAATTCGTCCGAGTGTTTTGCAGGAACGACAGACACCATCGAGCAAGGCGCAAAAATCCAGGTCAGAGCCGATACGCACAACGGAAAACAAACAAGATAGATAAATAGCAGAAAAGAGAGGCCTAATCAACGACGAATCACTAACACCAGAAACTGCGCAAAATCCGAACGACAAAACGAAAAAGGGGAATGAACGGCAGTACCTGAAACAGCAAGTCGCAGAACCAAGGCGGAAACAACGATGTGGACGGAGTGAACGGCAGCGAACGAGCGGCATTGAACACAATGATCCAATGAAGCATCCCCATTTTGCAATGCGTCAAAAGCCAGCACGCACAGCAGAAAACAAAGAAGAAGAAGATAAATAAATGGCTAGAAGGAGAGGACTAACAAGCTACGAAACACTAAGGTAAGATAAGAAGCCGTGTGAAATCTGAACGGAGAAAAAAAGCAGAAGAAGTAGTGGTACTTAGAACCTCAAGCCGAAGGAGCGAGGCGGAACCAACAGAGGAAGGCGAGGGAGGCGCGTTGGGTGAGAGGAGGGCATTGGCGAGGTGAGTTCGGGACGAAGAAGGTGAAGGAGCAGGAAGGCGCGTTAGGCTAGGGGAGGGGGCAAGCGAGGGGGGCTCATCCGACGAGGGGGGTGACAGCGAAGGAAGGAGGCGGCGACGGCGCCCGGGTGGGAAGGGACGGGAGGGAGAGCAGGCAGGGCCTTGAGGGCTCCGCGAGGGGCAATTTCATGGCGCTTTACGGGCCATTGAATGGGGAATCGGGGCTCGACGGCGCCGCACGGGTGGGACGCGTGGGCGGCCGAATGGACACGAAACGAGACGATCGATGGCTTGGGCAACGGGGCCCGAACACAAATATAAAAAATCAGCAGACTTTCTCCGTGCAAATCGCTGACGTGGCACAGCCGAGGGATCTCAGATGCTAGGCACTTTAAGATAGTTAATATTCTTGTTTGTTGGATGTCTTCATCCACTTGATCCATCTAACTAAACGTTTAAATAAATAAAAACAAAGATGATTATGTCATATCAAGAATATACCTTTTAACCAAATATTAACTCTATTATAAGGGAACACAATGGAGGCCAACCAAGGCCTCCACGTCAACCCATGCTAAATTGCGAAAAAGTTCCTCCCTTTTCTTTAAATTATGAATAGGTCCCTGTAAATTGCAGAGAGGTCCTTTGCGATTTTTTGTGAGGATAAAAAATGTTTCTAAATTGTGTTTAGGCCCCTGGTTTGTTACTTTACGGAAACACCCCCCCCCCCGGCTAAAAACAAATCTCGAACGAGCCCTTTTCTATTTTTTCGGGATAGCGATTAGGTCTAAAAATGTAACAAGCAGGTCCCCGTCCCTTACGTCCAGGTACTTTCTCCGTTTTTCCGAAAAAAATATTTTCGTCAATAGAAATATGTGTACAGCTCTATCTCTATACTTTTTTTTTCCAACTCGATCTCTAATCCTTAGACTTTTTTCTCCAACTCTATCTCTAATATTTTCCGAAAGATGTATTATTACTCATGAACGCATAGAATGTTAAACTTGACAAAAGAAGTTTCACATCTCTAATAATTTTCGGAACATGGTCATTTCTCCGTTTTTCCCGAAAAAATATTTTCGTCAACAGAAATTTGTGTACAGCTCTATCTCTAGACTTTTTTCCCCCAATTCGATCTCTAATCTCTAGACTTTTTTTCCCAAACTCGATCTCTAATATTTTTCTAACCATGTATTATTACTTGGTAAACGCATAGAGTGTTAAACTCAACAAAAGAAGGTTGATCGGGTAATAATAGAGTGTTAACCAAAGTCGTCAAAAGAAATATGTGTATAACTCTATCTCTCTATTTTTTTGTAACACGATTTCTTATATTTTCTGGAATAAGAAATATGTGTATAGTTGTATCTCTATAGTATTTTTTTGCAACTCGATCTATAGTATTTTTCGAAGCATGTATTATTGATCGGTGAACGTATAAAGTGTAAAACTTGGCAAAAGAAGATCATTTCTCCATTTTTTAGAGAAAATATATACTATGTATTGAAGTTGGGAGGTTTGAGGACCTTAGAGAGTGTCCAAGTGCCACCGTAAAAAAAATCCTCTGAAGATTTGGAAACTACGTCTTTATCCATTTTTTCGTCCAGATTCATTTTTCCAAAAAAAAAAAAGTGAAAAGATCCTACGAAATTTTTTTAAAACATGTCTTGTTCTATCCCCCCCCCCCCCAAAAAAAAAAAAAACTCTCCCAAAGACCCTCCAAAAATTTAGAAAATACATCTCAGTCTATTTTTTATCTGAAAAAAATACGTAAATTCGCCTAGTACATCCTAAACCGCCTAAGAGCATCTCCAGCAAGGGTGCCTATTTTGGATTTAGAGAGTCCCCTTATTTTTTGGGGCCCTGTTTTCATAGCACAACAACATCCCCTAAATCTCAGCACCTATTTTATTTTTTCTTCTATTTTGACATATCCGCTATGTATAATCTTCATTTGACACCACTAAAATTTAATCAAAAATATTGGTAATACATAAAACATAAGCACATTAACATTTACATTTTAAAAACATGATATTTCAAATTTAAATTTAAATTTTTTAAAACATGATAAATAGAAAAAAAAGAAACTCCGAACAATGAATCAAATTACAAAGCGCTGTGAATTGCCCACAAATGCTCAATAAGATCATCTCGAAGTCTCTCATGTATTTCCCTGTCTTCAATCTCCTGGTGTATTTAGAGGCCTCCTAATTTTAGGGGTTTGAGTTGGGGTCTCCTAATTTTGGGGCTGAGGAGACAAATTTAGAGGTCTCCTAATTTTAAGGATTTGAGTTGGGGGTCCTGCTGAATCTATTTTTTTAACACACTCTTTATTTTATAGTTTAGGAGCTAGAGATGCTCTAACAGATGCTACGGAAATTAAGGACTATCCTCATCCTTGTCAGCAATCACTACCTTCATCCTTCTTCGCCCCCACAAACTTCACACCTCACACAGATGGGCTGGTGCTCCCCGTCCACTCCCCGGCAGCTCCTCTCCACCGTATCCCTCTTCGCCGTTGGTGCTGGGCTCCTTGCCTACGGTGCTCACCTCTCCTACGTCCACATCGAGCCCCAGCGCGCGCGCACGCTCGCCCGCGACCAGTTCGTCCGCGACTACCTCCGCAAGAAGCACGACAAGTAGCCCGCTCCCCCCGGGATTCCCACCCGGTCAAATTGCTCGGCGGCGATGTCTTTGGCCCCCGCGACCTCGGCCGGCGGGCGGGTGATCGCGGATGTGGAGATGAACGCCGGCGCTGACCAGGGTGCCACCACCGTGCGGGCCACTGTTGTGCAGGCCTGCACTGTGTTCTACGACACCCCCGCCACTCTCGGTGCGTGCTCTGATTTTGGTTTTACTGTTGTTTCTAGTAGTTTTTAGCAGCCCATATGGTGTTTGATTATTTGTCTCGCTCATGTGTCTGTTTGGATTGGGCGCTGCGCGCAAGGTGCTTGATTGTTTGTCTCGCCGACACTGACTTACCTTATTGCATTCGATTAGAGTGATGGCTCACATAACGGTGGTGCGTGAATTGAAACTGTTCAGATCAGCTGTGGTTGTGTCAATAAATAGACATTGTTCAGATGAGTTGTGATAGTGTCAGTATATGGGCACGCTTCAGTTCTTCAACACAGTATTAGGTGATTGGCATCCATTTCAAGGAGATATCGTCCTCTATAGTATTAGGTGACTATAATCTTAGATGAAAGAAGTGCCGGGCTTTCTCAGTGTCAATGGGCTAGATGGAAAAGGAATCGAATTGACACAGTTTTTCTTGAATGGTAGTTGGTGAGTTGCGTGGACAGTTTTTTTTTTTTTTTGCTTGGAAAATGAGGTGTTTGATGTGCGACACATACGCATATCATGCAAGATAATCTGTACAGTCATGTCACTGAGTAACACTCCAGTTCCCCTACCTGATGGGAGGTTGCTGTTCTGATATGAGCTATCCATTTTCAACATCGAGGGGACAAATGTTGATGCCATCTTTGATTTTTCTCCTCAATTATGCATATGATGAAACAATAATTTCTTTGTTGCTAGGTCCACATATGATGGCGATCTTTAAGGTAGTGAAGATTGACTTGTAGTCTCCAACTGGGAGATTCCTTTTGCGCAAATAAAATTCGATTATCTATTTGATTCCTTGCCTGTTTCTCCTTGTTTTGTACGCTAGTTCCTACTAAACATGTTAGAATCAACCACAAATTGTATATTTTGGTCTTTTCATTAATAAAATTCTACAGGATTGGAGATGAGATATTTCGTTAATTTCTTAACTGCATTGTACTACAGATAAAGCGGAGAAATTGATAGCGGAGGCGGCTGGATACGGTTCACAGTTGATTCTGTTTCCAGAAGTCTTTGTTGGTGGCTACCCTCATGGATCTACCTTTGGATTGACTATTGGCAATCGATCTGCCAAGGGAAAGGAAGACTTTCGGAAGTATCATGCAGCCGCCATAGATGTGCCTGGTATTCCCAAATAATGTTAATATGTCCTTGTTGTACATTATTTTTCATAAGTGTTACCATGCTTCATTTTTTTTTGGATTTATGCTTATTATTTTTAGTGCACATTGTGCTTTAGATAAATTATAATAAGCTCATAATTGAGCTTATCATTATGTTTTGGAACTATGGCTAGTTGTCAGCATTAAATAACCACCCATATATTTGTTGTGCTGCTTGGAATTTGCATTGTGTGTATTTCCACTTTTACTGTTTTGTATTAATTAATTATCATTAACTTTATTTCCAGAACCATTTTTACCTACTCTTCCATTTCCCACTTTAAGATCTTTGCCTGTGTGCAAAGGGTGTGTAGTACCCAACTGCTAGTTCTGCAGAACATTTTACATACATTCCATGAATGCAGGCCCAGAGGTGAACCGCTTAGCTGCATTGGCTGGAAAATACAAGGTTTTTTTGGTGATGGGAGTGGTTGAAAGGGCAGGCTACACACTGTACAATACAGTGCTCTTCTTTGATCCTCTTGGCAAATACCTGGGAAAGCACCGCAAGCTCATGCCTACTGCACTGGAACGAGTATTCTGGGGGTTTGGAGATGGATCTACTATACCTGTTTATGATACCCCACTTGGAAAGATCGGTGCCCTCATTTGCTGGGAAAACAGAATGCCACTTCTCAGGACGGCGATGTATGCCAAAGGTATTCCTATTTCTTGTAACATGATATGTTGCTCAACCTCAACGCTTTCTCTGGGTCAAGATTATTAGTTTCTAACTTTCTATTGTCAGAAATGGAGATGCCACAAAAAGGGTTACTAGGTTTGTGCAACCCGTTAAAAGGACATCACTACCTTGAAAAACAGAAATGCAATTTAAAACAATAAGAGATAAACGCTGAAAATGCACCATGTCACATGTAGAGTTCATATTTGCTCTTACCATATTTTATTCAAGTCTTTTGTCCTATGGTTATCCAGGTGTTGAAATATATTGTGCTCCCACCGTTGATTTCCTGCCAAGTTGGCAGGCTTCCATGACACACATTGCCCTTGAAGGGGGATGCTTTGTCCTGTCAGCAAACCAGTTCTCTCGCAGAAAGGACTATCCTCCCCCGCCTGAGTATACATTTGGAGGCCTCGATGAAGAGCCATCCGTAGAATCTGTTATTTGTCCTGGAGGAAGTTCCATCGTTTCACCATCTGGAACAGTGTTAGCAGGTCCCAACTATGAAGGCGAGGCCCTCCTCACAGCTGACCTGGGTAAGAAACCGAGAGCTTCAAGTAAATTTTATGCTAAATATATCTCAGTTTGGTGTTCACATGCACTATAACATGGTATATGGAGTTATATGATTGCAATGATTTATTACAAGTATTGTAGTTGTCACCTCACAAAATCAGTATTGCGACTGAAACATCACAAGCATATAATTATTACTAATAATTGCGTGATATGGTTTGCAGATCTTGGAGAAATTGTTCGAGCCAAGTTTGATTTCGACGTTGTGGGACACTACTCACGACCTGAGGTGCTGAGCTTGACTGTGAAGACCGAACCAAAACACAGTGTGTCTTTTACTTCTGCCGCAGAGAAAACTTCACCTGTAAAGAGTGACGACACCTCGAAGATCTAATGAGTAATGACCACTAATCGCTCATCGCCGTGTATACAAAGTTGTCAACTGGCCCGTGTTGGTATTACAGCAATAATTGTGGCAATTTGTTTCATGTAAGGACACGGATACCGCATTACCATATCTAGAGATTGTCACGTCATAGTTTCCTAGTTGTTCAAATATGGCCGGACTCTTATTTCGGTGCGGTGTGGTGCGGTGTGGGCGAATCTGAATATATTTTTTGTTAGTTTCTACTATATATTTGGCATCTTTTTTATGAGAGAATTAATTTAATAAAGAGGATAATTTGTCATTTTACATCGTGTGTGCTTATACTTGTTAGTATTTGATTGGTACATCATAGTTGATTAAGGATGGATGGCATCGTTTTACAACAAATATAGACACCCATCAGCTCCCCACGATCTCTCCCATTCTCTCACACGTCCTCTCTTCCTCACCATCGCCCAACGTTGGCAGCTAACACTACCATCACCGAGCGTCGCGTCGCTTTCTTCACCATCCCCACCCCATCCCATCCATGCATTCTCTGTCCCCTCCCCTTCTCTTCCCACACCCTCTCTTCCTCGCCACCGGCAAACACCACCATCCCCACCCCATCCCCTCCCCGCATTCTCTTTCCCCTCCCCTTCTCTCCCCGCATTCACTCTTTTCCAAGCGTTGTCAGCCTCCACTTCCGCCACCTCCCCTGACCTGCGAGCACCAGTCGGTCTCCGCCGCCTCCTCCCAGACCCGAACAAAGCTATGCCGATAGCCTAGATCTAGTAGGATCCGAGACTTCCATGGGCAGGGTGATGGACCATGGCAGTGACAAATCACGCGGTGGTGGTGACAAAAGGCTTGCAGTGGCCACGAGTCCACGACGGGGCAGCGCCAGCTTGCATTTTGTCCACAATAGGGGCGGTGTCGGCTTGTAATGGCCACAACTGGCGATGGTGACGGTGGGCTTGCAATGGCCAAAACAAGCGGTGTTGGTGGTGGCTAGCGGTTGCCACGACTGGAGGCAGCGGCGCCAGGGAATAATGATAGGCCAACGTGCCGACATAGTGGCGGCCGGTGGATGGTAGGCGGCTGACACGACAGACATAGGCATGGTGCATAATTAGGCTATGTTTAGATCCCTATGCTAATTATTAGCTTACTAAAATTTAGTTATAATCTATCCAAACAGGAAGACTAATAGGTGGACTAAGGGTTTGTTTGGATCCATTAGCAGCTAATAGTTAACTAGCTAATAGTTCATAGCCAGGGGCGGATCTAGAATGCAATTAGTGGGGTCAAATGACCCCAATGACTTTGCCAAAATCACATGTAAATTTAATTGTATTGGCGGATCTAGCATGCAATTAGTGGGGTCAAATGACCTCAATGACTTTGCCAAAATCACATGTAAATTTAATTGTATTCTATTACCATATAAGCATATATAGGCTATAAGTTATTGTAATGACCCCAGCGACTCCAATGATCTATTTTTCTGGATCCGCCCCTGTTCATAGCTAATATTAGCTAGCTAACTATTAACTAGTTAACTATTATTTGAAGGGTGTTTGGATCCACCAGCTAATATGTGGCTAATAGATGCTATTGTCCAGAATACCCATGCTATTAAATGCTATTGGTGGTAGACGCGAAGGGTATTTTGGTTAAATGCCACCTATTAGCTACTATTAGTTGGGTTTGGCTAGCTAATGAGATAACCATTAGCTGGGTACTCAGCTAATATTTAGCTGATCTATTAGCTGGGGGTGTTTGGATCCACTTCAACTAATTTTTAGCAGCTAACTATTAGCTGCATAGATCCAAACAGGCCCTAATTTTTAGCCAACCCTTTAGCTAACAATTAGCCCATTAACTGGTAGGTAGGAGCTAATTTGGGCTAATAGCAGGTAACACGCTGGAAAAAGTCTAAAATACCCTCGTGCTGGCCTTATCCTCACTTCCTCACTGAAAGGATCGGGTTGGCCTAGAGGGGGGTTGAATAGGCAACTTTAAAAACTTAAGATAGAATTAAGCAATTGTTTGACAGCTAAGAACAGATAAAACTGATTGAGCACCTAAAAGCAAAGAACAAGCGCTAAGCAATAGACATAAATGTAAACAAATAAACCACAGAGACAAGATAATTTTTCACCAAGGTTCAGAGATAAATCTTCTACGTCCCCGTTAGAGCACTTCCTCAGAAGTATTGCTCCACCAGCAACTGACGGCTGCAGTTCTGGATTTGTCACTAATGTGACTCTTTTACTACTCCGGTGAGGTGAGTCCCAACCTCTCACAAAGATAGTGGCCTTCCACAAACACAGTTGGACAGGTCGCGCTATGATCACCACCCATCCGTCTAGGAACAGCTAGTTCCAAGAGTAATAGACCATCCACAAACCCTGTCTCCTGTTTCACTAGACACTCTGAAACTAGACTGCACTTGGAGCAAAGAAAGGTGTTGGATTTTTGATTGAATAGAGTTTAAGCTTGGTCTCTTTTTAGGCTTTGGAACTTTTGGAATGCTAAGATGTCAAAGAGATGATCAAAATCATATTCTGGTAACGCCTTGAACGCTTTTTATAGGCTACAGGAGAAATATAGTCGTTATTGGTAAAAGTAGCGGTTTGACAATGTCAGATTGAAAAGACAAGGCAAAATGATTACATCTGACAAGGTTTGAAGAAATTTGCAAGTCTCAATGAACACCGGACCAAAAACAGTAAAAATTGCATTTGTGCCGGACCAAAAGGAGTTGGTCCGTCGTACACTTGATTCTAGCACAAATTGGTCCGCCGTGCAACAATGAAAGTGCGTTTGCGATGGACCGAAAAACATGAACCGTTGTAGAGAGAAAACTTACTGATTCTGATTTAAGAAGAGATTGGTTTCAACACAAAGAACCAGTAAGTTTCACATTTACACCGAACCGAAAAAGTTGGTCCGTTGTCAAGAGACAAACTTGGTCCGTCGTCAACTGCATACGCTCGGTAAGGTTTGAAGAAACAAAGCTTACTACGCCAGACCAAAAAGTTGGTCTGTCGTGAACAGCGAGCGCTCGGTTTTGAGTTCATATAAAAAGATAATAGCGCCGGACTAAAAGGACTTGGTCTGGCGTGAAAGTGAAAAAAATAGAACTCAAGAAAGGACTGAATTTCTTATACTTTTAGAGGGAAATGATGAACTTTGCTCCAAGTAGTCTTAAGAAATTAACCTATGAACCAAGATACTGAACTTATGCAAAATCCCTCTTTATAGTACGGCTAAAAACAAAAATAAACCTAGCTACAGGACTTGAATCAACTCCCAAGTCAAGTTAGAAACGAATAAACCTTAACCTTTGTCCTTCTTTCTGAATATTTTCCATTTCAACAAGGGTATAAGCGTTGATCATCAAACACAAAAACCCATAACTCATTTAAATAAACAATTAGGGGGCCTAGATGCTTTCACTCACCCGTGTGTCCGCTCCCTAGTCCGTTATGAGGGGCAGACATGACTTTTCTAAAAAATTAGCCCAACCATTAGCTATGTATCCAAACAGCCCTGAGCTAATTTTAGATGGGCTAATTATTAGCTGGCTAACAATTAGCTCTAGCCATTAGCCAGCTAACAATTAGCTTTAGCCCATCCAAACATGGCCTTAATGCGACAAACCCCACAAATTGTGTAGATGAGTATAAATAACAAAGCCCACTACTTACTCCATCTCTCATACATATCATCTAGAATAAAGCACTAAAGCCACCTTGTACAATAGGTATATCTAAAGATCGGCTCTAAATGATGTGCAATAACTATCTCTTCTCTCTTGTACGTAACTAATCTACTTATGTTCATGTGCAAAGCTGGCTATTAAGGCCCTGTTTGGCAGAGCTCCAGATCCCAGCTCCACCTCAGAGCTGAAACTTGTAAATTAAAATAAAGTGACTTAAATTTATAATTTTATTCTAAAATGTAAACAAGATGACTTACCTAAACATTTTTAATATATCCATAGCTCCAGCTCCACGAATTTGGTGAAGCTAGGAATACCCAGCTCCACCAACTCCAAGAATTTAGTGGAGCTGGAGCTCTGCCCAACACCCCCTAAATAAGAGCCAAATCTCTTATCTCTCCTCTTTTCTCACTCTTTCACATAAGCTAAAGCTGATGTGTACAGGCTAAGAGTCAGTTGAGGTGATTTTATTGTACATGCCCTTAGATACAATTTTTTGTTGTATCTTGTTGTTCTACGTGCCCAAGCTGTCCCTCTCTCTCTCTCTTCTTTATTTTCTCCACCTCGGCCTTAATCCTAGGTGCTATGGTATAGAATCAGCTGATGTTACTACATTAGAAGTGCCCTAAAGATTTGGAGGCGATGCTTCTCAAATGAAACAATTAGGGATTGTATGGTTGGCGTAAGTCCTACTATATTCGTTCCTAAATAGATATTATTATAAGTTCTTACACTTTCACAAAGACATGTGTACCCAAGGTTCAATTTTTTGTTTTGGTAGAAATCTCGGGGTGGCCGAAATCCGAAATCTCGGTGAGATCTCGGAATTTCAAACAAAATCCGGACGAAATCTAAAAACCAAATTTCAAATTCGTTTTTTTAACCAGAAAATTCGAGATTTCGGCCAACTTGTTTTGACTGAAAAATGGTAAAAAAATGTCATTTTTTTGTGTGAATGGTCTTGACCCTAAATCCAATTAAATCCGGTCAAGAAAAATGAAAATCCGATAAAAAAAACATCGAGATTTCGACTGAAATCACTGAGATCTCACCGAGATTTGGATGGGTACTATGGCATTTTGATTTTTTTTTAATTTTTTTTACCCGACCGAGATTTAGGATCTCAGAGGGTCCGATATCCGAAATCTCGGCCGAGATTTGGATCCATGCATTTATCAAAGACTGCATTACCCCCACTTTATTATATATTTGGATAATGAGACTTACTCTAGTCTATAGTAGTAAATAACGTTAGAAATGACTGAGGTATAGAAGGGGAAAATGTTTAAAAGTCACCGCAAAATTGTATTAATGATATTTATTTATGAACAAAATTTGAAAGAACATACTCCCTCTGTCCCACAAAGAGTGCATTTCTAGTGTTCAAATTTTATCCCACAAAGAGTGCATCTTTAGTACATAGGGCCTAGCTGTAAGTGTATGCATGCTCATTTAAGTGCTTGTGAAAACCGAAGCACTATCATGCTTGTGTATGGAGTAATGAAGGTCAAATTAGTCATTTACCTTGCACACTAATCTATCTTAAAAATCCTAGAAATGCACTCTTTGTGGGACATAGGGAGTACATTTTTAGTTTTTTTCAGACAGATTAGTGTGTAAGGTAAATGATTAATGTGACTCTCATTATTCCATGCACAGGCGTGCTGGTGCTTTGGTTTTCACCAGCAATTAAATGAGTATGCATACATTTACAGCTGAGCCCTACGAACTAAAGATGCACTCTTTGTGGGACAAATTTTAAATACTAGAAATGTACTCTTTGTGAGACGGAGGGAGTAGAGAGTAATTTATCGTGCATGTTTCTACATGTCACCAACTCACTTCACAATATAGTCCCCAATCAGGAAAAACGTTCCAAATGTTGGTTGCAACATATACCAATTCAATTGTCAACAAATCATATGGAGTAATTTGCGCAATCAATAAGATATAGCAGATTTTGTTTATTATACTATCAACCCTTGTTTGGGTTGCGTGAATTAGACTGTTGAAATTCCAACAAGACTCATGTGCACTAGATCAAAATTTCACCTCGCCGCAAATAAGAACTTAGAATCCCACCTTTTTACAGAAATTCACAAGCTCAACGCCCAAAACGCCCCGAACCAACACCCAACACACCATGATCTCACGATTTCCACAGGATTCACATTCAACACCAATCCATCACAGGCCGCCAATCTTAATGCCGTCCAACCTCACCTCGAAACACCCGCAAAATTCTCCCCAAAAATCCCAGCATCCCCCTCCACAAATCCACAAACCGCCCGCATTCGCCGATTCCTCCGATCCACAACGAAAACCGCACATAAAAGGGGGGAGAGCGGCTCGAGGAAGCGCCAGACCTGGCCGCTCCAAATCGCGCGGTGGAAGATCGGAGAGGAGGCGCCGCGCCGGCACGGGAGTGGGGAAGGGAGCGCGTGCGGCGGAGGGGAAGGATGCCTAGGGTTCCGTGCCTTCCCCGGCTGGTGCTTCCTTGTATTCGGGCATGCAGGCAATCCGAATCCAAGGAAATGGGGGAGGGGAAAACCCCAAAGCAAGCGGCTTCCCTTCTGGCCTCTCGCCAACCAAACTCGGCGGCCTTCGCCCGCGCGCCTGCTCTGCTTTGGCCTTTGGGTCGTTCAGGTCCAGCCTCCGCTCGATTTATATGGTTTTTAAAGGGAAAGGGTTAACTTCACCCTTTTTCGTCTCAATCCTGTACTTATGTTCAAATTTTGGGCACGTCCAACGCTGGAAACCTAACCCTGCGATCTCCAAAACATAGATTTGACCACTAATTTCTATTAAAGTATATTTATAAAACCTAATAATATTATAATATTATAAGAGTACTTTTCAAGACAAATCTATACATGATTTTCATGTATCTAATTTAAATATTTAAAACAATATTGATAGTTAAAGTTTCGAAAGTTTGATTATACCTAAGTCCAAAATAATAACTATTTGTAACTGAAGAGAGTATTATAGCATGTACAAATACAATAATACGTAACCAGCGATCCCTCTCAAATATGTGCCAACCTCGCATTCCCTCCCAATTCATCTTGTGTGACACTGCCTCTAACCGATCATTCCATGCACCATCATCATCTACTGTGGAATTTTTTATTTAATATTTTGTAATAATATTTTACAGATAAACTCTCCATAACTTTATTTTCAATTTTGACCATTTGATCCACACAAAAACCTATGACATAGCCAAAGTACACCGCCTCTAACCACTCATCCCATGCACCATCACCAACCGTTGTGTTGTACACCCTTCGTCTCCCTCGCTTCCTAACCTGTGAAATTAGGTTGGCCTCTACCAACTTGGTTCCCTCCTTCCTGCAACTGCCACGGTGCCCACCTCTATTCTCCGCCATCGTGTGGCTTGCAACATTTAGGCTCTCATACTTTAGCTTTAGATGTGAATGTTTTTTGTTTCACAAATGGGTAAATCAATTGACCAAGCTAACAATTAATCTATTAGTTTCTCAGAACAATCAAAATTATACAAAACGCTAGTGACTTGAATGCAAATAGGTCCAATTGTAACTAGGCAGATTTGCGCGCTCCGCTGCGCCGTGCGAAATTTGATCCAAGTTTTTATTTCTGAAAAAGGTAGGAATATCCAAGATAATACACGTTTTGAAAAATATTAGAGATCGCTCTGGACAATATTAGATTTCGAGTTACAAAAAAAATTATAGATGCCGAGGTTAACACCTCATGCGTACCGGGTAATATAAGAGATCGAGCTGCAAAAAAAAATATCTCCCTTGATTTTTCATTGGGAAAAGCGAGGGAAAACGGGGGAAAACGGAGAAACGACGGACGAAAAATGAATTTCCCTTTTTTTGGGGGGGCGCGCGGGGGGGGGGGACGGCTCCGGAGAAAAAAACAGATCACGAAAACATTTTTTCCGGGCAAAACGGATAAAGAAAACGGTCTTCCATTTTTGAGGGCAAAACGGCCAACGCAAACATTTTTCCCAGGCTCCGAAGAAAAAACAGATCACGAAAACATTTTTTCCGGGCAAAACGGATAAAGGAAACGGTTTTCCATTTTTGGGGGGGAAACGGCCAACGCAAACATTTTTTTGGGGAAAACAGGCCACGAAATTTTTTTTTGTATGCTCTGGAGGAAAAACGGACCACGAAAATATTTTTTTTGTGTAAAACGGAGAAAGGACCTGAACGTAAAGCGCGTGGACCTATTTGTTATAATTTTGGACCTATTCGCTATTTTGAAAAATTAGGAAAGGGCTCGTTCGCGATTCGCATTTAACGGGAGGTCTTTTCTGTAAAACGGGCAACTAAGGACTTAAACGCGAACCGGGAAAAAATATTTTTCTCTCACATAAAATCGCACAAGGACCTATTCGTAATTTTAAAGAACCTGAGGACTTTTTCGCAAAAAAAACAAGGGGACACGTGGCCATTCTGCCCTTGCGGCAATCCCTCCCCCCATAATATATGGAATATTTGTTGCCTCGGTCGCTGTGGTTAATAATTGTTGCCATCAAGTTCATGTCGGTTAAAAAGCCTCTTATTAAACACCATTTTGTCACTCATCTGTTTTTCGTTGTTTATTTTTTATGAGCTAATGGAGTCCACTATTTGCTTTTCCTGCGCAGCCTTTCCCCTTTGCTTCACCTACTTAACAGAAAAATAAACAGGAAAAAAAGTAAGAAAATACTCCGTCCCAATCATAAATATTTGTCATTTTAGATATAGATGGTCAAAAATTTTAAACTTAATTGCCAATATCTTTTTTAAATACTTAAATTGGATATAGAAAAATCATATATACATATTTGTCTTAAAAAGTACTTTTCATAATATTATAATATTTTTACTTTTTATAAATATATTATAATAAGAACTACTCGTAGTTAAGTACTCCTATTTTAAGATGCTAAGAAAAGCATGAAAAAAAGGCATAGAAGCATCCCTGATGTGGTGCAAATTCCTCGCCTTTAAAGTCGCCCTTGTAACTCCCACACGTGCATGGATTGGTGCTCCTAGTTCACTGCTCTACAGTTCCACACTCCTGGAAAGCTTCTCCCCATCTGCCTTTTAGAGCAAGTACAATGGTAAAGCCCATTAATAATAAGTTAAACGTCAGTTTGTATAATAATTATCTCTAAAAGTTGTCTCTAAATATTGTACAATATTTATCTATTCTCTCTTATACATAAATAATTTACCTATGCATCCGTGCAAAGCTATCTACTAAATAAGAGCTAGCTATCTTCTTTCTCATGTGTAATCGGAGAGAGTAAGATGCTAAGAAAAGCATGGAGAAACAGGCTTAGAAGCATCCGTGATGTGGTGCAAATTCCTCGCCTTTAAAGTCGCCCTTGTAACTCCCACACGTGCATCGATTGGTGCTCCTAGTTCACTGCTCCACAGTTCCACACTCCTGGAAAGCTCCTCCTCACCATCTATCTCTTAAAGAAAGTACAATAGTAAAGCCCACTGCAGGTTAATAATAAGTTAAAAATCAGCTTGTATAATAACTGTCTCTAAAAATTGTTTCTAGATGTTGTACAATATCTATCTCTTCTCTCTTGTACATAAATGATTTATCTATACATCCGTGCAAAGCTGTCTACTAAATAAGAGCTAACTATTTTCTCTTTCATCTTTTCTTACTCTTCTACGAGAAGTGCTTCTATGCTCTTCTTTTTAAAAGTTGCACAACTATTAAAGCATGAATGAAGAGTAGATAGTGATTACTTAATTCTTCGTTTGCTTTAAGATTTATACAACTTGTAGTAGAAATAAAAGCATAGATTGTACTTCTCTAGCCGCCGGCGCCACGCCCACCTCTCCTACCTGCACGTCGAGCCCCAGCTCGCGCGCTCGCCGCCGCGCTGGTTGGCTTTCATGCGCCACTACCCTCCGCCGAGAAGTACAGCAATCGAGTGAGTTCCCCGCCTCCCCAGCCCATACTGATGGCTCTGGTTCCCCCGGTATCGGGCAGTGGGCCGGTGATCGCCGAGGTGGAGATGAACGCCAGCGCCGACCAGGGTGCCACCACGGTCCGAGCCACCGTCGTCCAGGCTTCCACCGTGTTCTACGACACCCCCGCCACTCTCGGTAAGCATACGCTTGGCGTTTTCCCTCCTTTGGTAAATTACTATGTGCCTAATTCGTTGGGCACTTGGGCTAGCCCTACTTCCGCATGTGCTTGGTTTGGACTGGTGTTGTCTACAAGGTGTTCGCTTGATTGCTCGCACGCTCTAGTTAACACAGGATGTAGCGACCGTCGTAATATGTAAAAGCGTGGATATGGGGGTCGAATTAGGAACCTTTTCTTTTGTTGTTGTGGGTATAAATTACCAATGTCCTCGAACTGGAAGAAGTAGCAGGGTTGATTATAGTGCCAAATTAGGTGCGGTTGTTGTCTGCTCTTGCTAATGAGTTGCCAATATGCTAGATTAGAGGCAGTTATTGGATGTCTTGTGTCAGCTGAGATGAAATCATAAAGGTGATCTGTAACAGATTTTCATTCCTTGTGGTTTTAGTATTACCGAATCCTTAGGAGTTCCAATTTTGATGTATCTGTCAACAATAAACAGTCGCATGCTTAATCTGTTATATACTGTTGATTTGCCATAATTGGCATATCTTCTGCACCATCTTGTAAATTATACATTTCCTTGATTAATGGTCGCCATTAATTCTTTTCTTCTGTGGACGCTACCTTGGCTTTATGAGTAGGGAAAGAGTTAGTAGTATATTTGTTCTATTTATTTTTACTTACACCACTGAAAGATTTTTAAGCAGAAAGGGCTGTTACTCAAACTTAAAGCTTCATCGAAGACTTCAATTATATTTTGTTACTGAGCCCCTCTTTTGTACCTTTTGATGTCAAAGAAGGTTTGTAGGCAGTATGTGAAGTTTCAATAATGGCTGGGACATTAACATCATGATTTTTTGGCAGAATGTATTAGTTGCTTATTCTAGTGAAAGAAACAACTAACAATAAAACCCAATGGAAATATCTATTCTACCAAGCCAAATAAGAACTTGAAACCATTCTACGTGCTAGTTGTCATTGCTGCATGATGGACCATGGCCTCATCCGGTCACGCCCAATTGTCCATTCTTGTCCACCACTCCTTCAATTACTGCTGTTGCAAGCAATGATGACAGAATGCACATCATTTTTCTTTTTTCAAGATACATATGCAGTACTAACATGTTGGGAGGACCAGACGCAAGGATTCAGATTTTGGTCAGTAACCGGCGGTTACCGGATTTCTCGGTGACCACCGGTACTGGCAGTTTTCCCCATGGGAGCCCACATTCAAATTTCTCTTTTAAAATATGCACTATATTTTCACCTATGTTTCAATATCTAGTTCATCTCCACCATTTTTCATATCTGTTTCATGAAAATTCGGAATATTTTAGAAAGATTCCAAATTGAGTTACAAAAAATCGGTCGAGAAAATCCAGTAACTGGACAGCTACCGACGGTTTTCAGTAACCAGCCAGGTGCTGAGATTTTCTAAAAACCGAAATTTTATTCCCTGACCATATGCGTTACATTACAGATGGTTAGTTATCGCCATTAATTCATATATATAACATATGTAAGTTTTTTGTTAATATCACTATTTCCACTGCAGATAAAGCAGAGAGATTGATAGCGGAGGCTGCTGGGTATGGTGCCCAATTGGTTGTATTCCCAGAAGCCTTTGTTGGTGGCTATCCTCGTGGATCCACCTTTGGCTTTGGGATAAGTATTAGTATCGGTAATCCAAAAGACAAGGGAAAAGATGAATTCCGGAAGTATCATGCAGCTGCCATAGATGTGCCTGGTACGTTGAAATATAATGGAGTATGTCTGCTTTTTATTACTACTAGTTTGTTGTTATTGAATATGTCCTCACTCCTCAAGGCACTTAGGGGGTCTATCAGCGAACAGTCACCATTTTGAATTGCTTTGCTTCTAAGTTATGCCTTTTATTATCGGAAGGAAAAAAAAACTGATTATTTTTATTGCATAGTTCTGATGACACTGTCTTTGGATATGGGATGGAAAATGAAAGGACTGTTTTTACATATTTTGTTGAGCACCAAAAAAACCACTTCTATTTGACTGTGGAGAAGTGTTGACAAGGAACAAATTCTTTGATGGTGCTCTCAAAGATGATTTCCAGTTAGTTTTTTCAAGGAAATACAGCAGGGGAGAGCACTGCTGTTATTATAATAGGTTGTGTACACATTATTTAGAAGAATAGTGCCCAGTTAGTTAATATGATAAACAAGCTGATTATTGGTAATTCTTCCAGTCTCCCTGATACAAGTGACGAACATTAAGGCATAGAATTTCCCCAAAATTTTGGGCAATCATCTGCAGTGGATCATTGATACTTGGTACTGTTGCTTCGGCTACATGTTATGATCGTGTTTTTCAATTTCCGACAATGGTTTCTATCTAGTAACTCCATATATTAAATAATGTTTTCTGTTTTGTACATGCTCCATTTATGTACTATTTATCATAGCTAACAAGAATTCCAGCTGTTTTTTGTACCAAAGGCATTCGCCCAACTTTATTACGAAAGCTAGAATAACAAGGTTTTTGCTTGGGAGACCAGCTTTGCAATACAGCATAAACCTCTCACACAAGACTGGTTAAGCCGCACTTCTTAGAAACGAGAAGCAACAACACACTAGAGAGTGCCACTCCACCCGAAGCCTATTACAGCAACAAGACAAGGAGAAATCAACTAGCAAAACAATTAGCCTATTCCTTCACGACTTGCATTTTCATCCGCAGAAAGTTGCCGTAGTCTTGCCTAGAGACGTTCCACCACCTCTGTTACCACCAGTATTCACCTTTGGGAAACCAAACTCTTCCACTGTTTCAAGAATGACAAATAAGCAACAAGGTTTCAAGTCTTGTTTTCGGTATATATCTCGGAGGTGGCCAAAATCCGAAATCTCGACGAGATCTCGGAATTTCAAATAAAATCCGGACGAAATCCAAAAACCAAATTTGAAATCCAGTCATTTTCAACCGGGAAATCCGAGATTTCGACCGAAATCACCAAAATTTCGTTCAAATTTAAATGTCCAAAAAATGGTAAAAAACATGTCAAAAAAATTTGTAATTTTTTGTGGATGGTCTTGACCCCAATTCCAATCAAATCCGGCCAACAAAAACCGAAATCCGATCAAAATGTTCAAGATTTCGATCGAAATCACTGAGATCTTGTTGAGATTTGGATGGTACTGTAGCATTTTGAATTTTTTTGTTACCCCGCCGAGATTTAGGATCGGCCGGGGGTGGGGGGGGGTCCGAAATCTCGATAGAAGGACCAACCAATTCTCCTGATCTCCGGTTCGTCCAGCAGGAAGGACCAACCAATTCTCGGCCGTGACATCATAACTCATAACAAAAGTAAAATGCCACATCACAAAGAGTGAAATAGTAACAATTTCACTCATCATCCAACTCCAAACTATGCCTCTCCTCAATATGTCTGTAAGCAAACCATTAAGCTATCAAGCATCAGTAAGCAAGCATCCAGCCATCAAGCATCAGTAAGCACTAAGCATCAGCGGTAAATGATTAATAGGCAAGCCATCAAGCGATTCAAACAGAGGGAGGGGCTGAAGGAGCCAAAGCATCTGTGCCAGCGGCATCAAGTGCCAGCGAAGGAGCAGAGCATTGGCGGCTCAGCGCTAACGAAGGAGCCAGAGCATCAAGCAAAGGAGCAGAGCATCGGTGGCAACGACGGCGTCGGGCAGCGGCAGGGAGGGGTTGAAGGAGGTGGTGTCGAGCAGCATCAAGCGCCAGCGGCGGCAGCCGGAGGGGCCGAAGGAGCCAGCGTCGGGCGGCGGCGTCGGGAGGGGCTGAAGGAGCTGACCTTGAGAAGACGGATCAGGAAGGGGGCTCGCCGGCTCAGGAAGGGGATCCGAAAGGAGTGGAGGAGGATCTCACCGGAGGTCCGGAGCTAGAGGCGCGGAGGAGCTCCCTTCTCTCTAGCGCAACCCTATTCGGTTTGTGCGGCCGCCTCAGCCCTCAGGACCCTTATCTCTTGTGCTCACAGTTCGGCGCCTGCCCAAATTTGGCCGCCGTGACGCTCAGTCGCCCCAGCCTCGCCTGGACATCTGGTCGGGCGCCTAACTCGCTCCAGTCGAGGCGGCAGGTCCAGGTGTCGCCCTTCGGCCATCAGGACGCCTAGTTGACGCCGTGACAACTATGGGTGAAATTCAACATAAAAAATTAATTAAAAAAATCCAATCCTTGTCCGATACTCCCAGATACCTCCAAGCCCATAACACAAAGCCCAAAGAAAAGAAAAGCCCATTCCAACCCATCAATCTTAACCCAAAAAATCTCTCTTCCTTGTTCCAGACTTCCAGTCGCACTTCACCCTTCTCTCGTCGCAGCAACCTTCTCCCGCCGCCACAAATCGCCACTCCCTTCCCCCGTCGCCACCTCCCCCTTCTACCGCCGGCCGCCGCCTCTCACTTCTCCCACCGCCGCCTCACCCTTATCCTGCTGCCGCCTCACCCTTCTCCTGCTACCGCAAGTCACCGCTCTCTTCTCCCATCGCCGCCACTGCCCTGCCTTCCCCACGTGGCAGTTTAGAGCATTTGCAACTCTAATTTTCTCATTTTTCATCAAGTCCCACCGCAAAAACCTCAGTCTTCTGATAATCTATGTTCATCCCAAACATGGCTTCATAGTGGTTTAAGAGGAACTTGATTGTCAAAACATTTTCTTCTATGTACTCCAGGAAAAGAATTGTATTGTCAGGATAATGTAGATGTGTCAAACCTCCTTCAACTAAATGAGGCACTAAACCTATCAGTTTCCCATTCTCTAGTTGCTGTAAACATTTCTGACAGCATCACCGACCAACTTAAAAGTTCCTTTAAAAGTTCTAAAAAACTCTCCATGTTCTCCATTAATGTTGATGCTAATGGGGTGTTTGTTTTAAAGGACCACGGTGAATGGATCATCTGATCCTAACTCCGAATATAACCCACTTGTTTGGTTTGAGGAGTGGAATGGGTTGGTCCATTACCACCTCACCCCTCATAAGTACATGTCTAGTATAAAACGAGGGATGATGTCATTCGTATAAAACGAGGGATGATGTCATTCCACCATGCTTTTCGGATGATCCCATGATGGACCAATACATCTTAGGATGAGGTGATCCCTCAAACCAAACACCCCATAACTCTCCCATTCTCTACAGCTGCTTGTTTCATTCACTCTATCTATTTGTCATGGAAGCCTTTTTTTTTTGTAAGACCTCTACAATGAAAGGCCACTGGACTTTGTCATAAGCCTTCTCAAAGTCCTGCTTCAAGAAGATACCTTTCCAATTATTTCTTGACAACTCATGTCATGAAGCGCTTCATGTAGGGTTACAACTCCTAATGTATGTCTCCCAGGGATAAAGGCAGTTTGAGCTTTGCTTATAACCTTGTGTGCAACTCTAGTCAACCTCTTATCACTTTTGTCAAGATCTTGAAAATCACATTGAGAAGGCATATATCCTCTTATATTGTGGACATATATTTTGTTTCTACTAGCTCTATGTATCCTCTTACTGACAAAAGAACTCTACAGGTCCAGAGGTGACACGCTTGGCTGCTATGGCTGGGAAATATAAGATCTTTTTGGTTATGGGGGTGATTGAAAGGGAAGGATACACACTGTATTGCTCAGTTCTCTTCTTTGATCCTCTAGTCCGGTACCTGGGTAAGCACCGCAAGCTCATGCCAACAGCGTTAGAACGAATAATATGGGGATTTTGAGATGGTTCAACAATTCCTGTTTATGATACTCCACTTGGAAAGATCGGAGCCCTTATTTGCTGGGAAAATAAAATGCCACTTTTAAGGACAGCTCTATATGGTAAAGGTAAGACTCTTCGAACATGTATGAGTACTCAACGTGTTGTTTGTGCCGTATGCTAATAAAAGTCTACAGATAGCATATACTTTCAGAATAAGTCAGATAGGCAAATGCTAAAAAAGCATTGGCATCATGTGTACTTGGAGTTTCTTGAGCATCTTCTCTTAGCTCGTATGCAGGTATCGAGATATATTGTGCTCCCACTGCTGATTCCAGGCAAGTTTGGCAAGCCTCCATGACGCATATTGCCTTGGAGGGGGGGTGCTTTGTCTTGTCAGCAAACCAATTCTGCCGGAGAAAGGACTATCCTCCGCCACCTGAGTATGTATTTACTGGTTTAGGTGAAGAGCCTTCTCCAGATACTGTTGTCTGCCCTGGAGGTAGTGTTATCATTTCGCCAACCGGAGAAGTCTTGGCAGGTCCCAATTATGAAGGAGAGGCACTGATTACAGCCGACCTTGGTAAGGAATTAATCAGATATGTTATCTTTTATGAGAGGTGCTTCTATGCTTTTCTTTTTGAAAGTTGTACAAATATTAAAGTATGAATGAAGGGTAGATGGTGATTATTTACCTCTTCGCTTGCTTCAAAATTTGTGCTACTTGTATTGGAAGGAAAAACATAGAAACAACCAATTTTGGAAATGTTGAACACTAATACCAAAGTTAGTGTATTATAAATCTCTAATGAAATGCCTTGTGCAGACCTAGGAGAAATTGTTCGAGCCAAGTTTGATTTTGATGTAGTGGGCCACTACGCTCGACCTGAGGTTCTGAGCTTGGTAGTGAATGACCAACCACAGCTTCCTGTGTCCTTTACTTCTGTGGCTGAGAAGAATTCAGCTACAAAGAGTGACAACATTTCAAAGACTTAATGGCCATCGATTGCATCAGCAAGTCTGTGAAATGTGGTCTCAGATCGCCGGTTCTTCTCGGTAGCCATTGGCACATTTCTTGCGCTAAGAACTGTACGATGCTTTCCTTTCAGGACGAACAGCCGGGTCTGTACGGCTTGTGCTATCTCTAATAAACAACTCCCGCCGTTGTCTGTCTGGTACACTTCAGGACACCAGCACAGCGTGTGCCTTTCTTTCAGGGCAGGGAGGTTTTTTCTGTCTCATCTGTGATATGTCTTGTGCCATCACTTGCATAATTGGAAACAATGCGCCAGACGTCTGTGCTTTGCTTCTGAAACATGCTATGATGTGATAAGTGATGCGCATTCTCTGCGTCAAAATGTTTTGGGTCTTCCATTTTTTTAAAAAAAAGAAAGAAAGAAAGAAAAGTTTCGCCGATACCTAGCTTACCCAAACCAGGGATTCAAATTTTGTTTTAGGGTTTTATTTCGGCACCCTTTGAAATTTCAGCAAAATCTTATTATTTTGGACGAAATCCAAATGAAATTCGAAAAGCAAAATTCAAATCCGGTTCTTTTTTTGACCAAGATTTTCGAGATCTCACTGAGAAATCTCGGCGAGATTTGCCGAGATATTGATGATTTTTAAACGGACGGAAATTGGTTCAAAGAATCGTGATTTTTTTTTTGAAATTTTGGTCCCACATAGAAAACGACGTGAAGAATTCAATTTGATCACACCCGGTCAATTTTTGGTCAAAAAATCATAATTTTGATCAAATTTATCGAGAATATGAAACTCGAAAGGGTCTGAGATCCGAGATTTTACGAAATCTGGGTGAGATTTCATTCTCTGACCCCGAACACAGGCAAGTCCTTGGCTTGGCACTTTGCCTCGTATGCGGCGACGTGCATTGACTGTCCATGTCTAATATGACGGGTGGGAAGCCATCACCCGGGATCCATTGTGGGAATTCTCTCCGCCGCCTGCACCCTGTTCTAGACTAGCCGCCATCTCACCACCAGCCGCCACGGTCTATCCATACACCATAGCCCTTCCTGTTCCACCACATCCCTCCAACTGCCCGTGCGGTGGAGTACACTCACGATGAACAGCGGTCTTCCTTGTGCATGCATTGATGCCGAGTTCCCATTGTTAAGAAATTCATAATGAGCAAATAGGTGTATCTTGGAATAGGTGCCTCTTTGAATAGGTGTCTTTTATTGTGATCCTTTCTCTTCTATGAATATATAAGCACTTGTGCAATAAAGATTATTATTCATTCTCTATTCTCTCAAGTTCAATCTCCACTCTTTTATTAATACGTCATCTGCATGGCGGCCATTGAGCACGGGCAAACAGAGGCCGGCGGCAGACAGGAGGATCACCGACCAAATCCTGGACACGGTAAGTCCAATGGTGCAGAACAATGACGATGTCTTAAACGTATTTATCTCCATCATGAATTGGGAAACGGCGATCCTTTGCATCTTGCCTCTACAACACCGCTGGCCGGGACGTCGCCATTGGCGTATGCGATATGATCGACGCCGACGAGGTCATGCTCGGCCTTATCGTGGCATGGTCAGCGGACCACCATTGGTCACAACAATCGAAGGGGTCGTGGTGCTCCTCGGTACAGCTCATGCCGTAGGGGCTAAGGTGCCCCACAACATGGTAGGTGCGACCGAGAGCACGGCGGTGGCCACCTTAGTCCGCGCACAGGAGGCGTGTGGCGAGGCCGACACGATGGCGGCACATAGGCCAAGGAGGGCCTCCGCCCAACGACGTTGGCCACTCGGCTACGGCTGCGCCCCAAGCGGTTGGATCTGGCGGTGGATCTGGTGATGCGACAGGAGCGCCCCTCAGGCGATGTCGAGGACTTCGGTTCCCACGTGTCGAGATAGATGGAGAGCGCGCTATGGTCGGCAAGCCTCTCACCGACGTTGGGGTGGCAACGTCCTACCCCAATCGCCCAAGGTGGCGGCCATGGTGCTAGGGTTGAAAACCCTAGCACTGGAACTAAATGGGCCTGTTATATAAAATTTGCATTTTGAGCCCTCAGGGTTTCTTGTATTCAGCAAATATCTGCATTTAAGTATTTATATTATATTAAAATGCATAAAAATATATATGTACTTTATTAGTTGGAGTACCTATATTTGTTGTATTTGTTTCTAGCATTTTCTATGTATATTACTCCTAAATTTGGTGATTATTTTCTATGGGTTGGTAATAAACACAAGGTGATGGAGAATTGGAGACTAGTATTGGTTGCGATTGTAGTGTCGCTCATTCCTTCGGGGATGAAGTCCATATCTATAGCGGTGAGTATCTTGTCCATTACTATGAGGTCTACACTTGTTGTCAAGACAATGATTACCTTTGTCATGTCTAAACCAACTTCTCACGATACAGAGTCTATGTCTTAAGCTGTGGCTGTAGCATCGCCTACTCCTTTGGGGGTGGAGTCTAAGACATTAGCAATGACATAAGTCACCTGCACTGTATTGAAAGTCTACACCTGTCATGATGTTATTGAAATTTCCTGTTTTCTGCATTATTTGATGGTTTTTAAGTTTTTTGGGCTTAAATAAAATGCAAAAAATTATGGAAAAAGGCTAGAAAATTATGGGAGCCATGTTTTTATGGTTATATTCCACTATTGTGTATTTTTGGGAATATCTTAATGGATTTTTCAATATGGAAGTTGCTTTAAAAATCAAAAAATGTGTAAGAAAACCCCAAAAATTGCTAAGAAAATTCTGGAAAATTACTGATACTATCCATGAAGTGGGTAATTTTGAATATTACCATTTTACACTCATTTCATGTAACTGGAATATATGTACAGGTAGTATACCTGTAGTATATTACATGATAAATATGAGGTGTATGACACATCTCTAAATCTATATTTGAAAAATGGCACCAATATTTTTTTTTTTTTTTTTGGGGGGCTTATCTCTTTGTCATACTTTATCTAACATAAAGTATATATGTTCCTCTAACATACATGGTTTTATGCCATAAATTCGTACTATAGTAGTTGTATGATTATAATTTTGAGTTGATTTCAAGTATGTGTCTTATGCACATGCTATTACTCAAAAGTTTATGGTTGTCATGAAAAGGGGAAGGTATTATACATTTCATGAATGAGGCTTACATTGATTGGAATTTTGGATAATTTCTATTGAAAGGCATAGTAAAATATGCTTACGATGATAGGAATCTTGGAGATTTCCTATTAAAAGGGCATATGGATGAATCAATAGGTCATTTTGGGGAAAAAAAATGAATGATTTTGTTTGTATCTGACTGATACAGATAAATATGAAGTATTCTATTGTCAAGTCCCCAAGTTCGAAAAGTGCTGGGACATCCGGAGTATCCGGATCTACATCCGGAGTGTCCGGATCCAACCCGGAATGTCCGAATAAAATGTCCGGAGTATCCGGATTGGGCTGACCGAGCGCCCCAACCCGGAGTGTCCGGACTGAATGTCCGGAGTGTCCGGGTTGATCGTATCAAGACCCCAACCCGAGTCTCGGGTTGAGCGTCCGGAGAGTCGGATGGTGCGGGATTTTGTATAAAAGTCCCGTTTCTTGATTTCCCCACCTCATTTCTTCTCCCCACTTGGTTCCCACCCGTGTGAGCTCGTTCCTCCACCCTAGCTCCTCTCGTGAGCTTCCACCGGCCGGTGACCCTCCCGTGGCTCCTCCCCGGCGGCTCCTCCATCCCCAGGAACTCCTCCTCAAGCCGGCATCCTCCATCCTCCACCCGGCATTGCTTCTCCTCCATCTTCCTTGGAGGTAGGTCTCTCTCTTGGGAGTAGATTCGTGGGATTCTTGGGTTCTAGGGTCATCAATGGTGGGAGTTAGAGCTTAGGTTTAGATTTGAAGTTTCGGAGTTGAATCTTGAGCTCTAGGGTTTTGGGTGTAGTGATCCTAGGGTTAGTGTGGGGCTTGGATTGATGAATGTGGGTGCTAGTGTGGTTGATCGGGTAGTAGTAGCGCCGATCCAAGGGTCGTTTGGAGTTGGTTAGTGGTTTCATGGGCTAGTGTCGTTCCTCGTGGAGTTGGGTTAGCTATAAGCTTCTTCGGCCTTGCCACGTGTAGGAAAGTCATAGATCGGGTCCCCGTGATGCCGTTGGACTTGGCGGCACCTCGATCCGTCGAGTTATTGGGTAAAACTTCGCCAGGTCGGAGTGTCCGGACACCCGTCCGAGTGTCCGCTCTGCCGGAGTATCCGGACCGAATGGGCGGAGAGTCCGGATTGTCGGAGAGTCCGGATCAAATACCCTGATCGTCCGGTTAGGCCGGTCTGTCCAGTTGAGTCGAGTTGTCCGGCTATGCGTTATTTCTTCGGGTTTTTCAGTTGTACTTCATTCATATGCATTGCATGCATTTTTATTATGCATTGTACTCGTAGAGAAACGATCCCGGCGACTGACGTGGCCGTGGTTGAGGGAGTTGCCGAGGGGCAAATCGCTGTCGATCCACCAGCAGAAGAACAAGGCAAGCACCTAAGCATATTTACCCCATTATATGATTTTATCTTAGAGAATTAAATTGCTTATTTAGTCGATTAAGTATGCATTAGGAGTTGAATGGTGGGAACAGGGTTAGAACCTAATTGCTGCACATACACTCCTTGAATTTGTGGAACACTCCTTCGAACCAAAATATGGGTAATTGTAACGAGTCTACGCTTAGTTTTGCTTAGATGTTGGGTTGGGCCAAGTGGGGGATGGTTCTCCCGCTTGTGATTATTAACAATTGTTTCACTTCACACATGATGGATTGGAATGGGTATGTTTATGAGTTGTAATTGATAAATTGTGGACCGGGCGGGGAGTTGGTTCATTTGAGTATGGAGACTCAAATGTGTAGCCCCGTCTGAGTCGATTAAGGACCGATTCGATGGTTGCCCTTTGATCGAGCACACCCCGGTTGGTCGCATGCCCGATTATGGTACGGTAAGCCACTCTTTCTCTCATACGGAATCGATGGACCGTAACTTCCTGTGGTTGGACGTGGTTGAGGGCGAGGCTTAGGCCGACTCTCGAGCGCCAAGCCGGGCTTGGGGCTGCTCGAGGGGGTGCTAGGTTTTCGGGCCACAGGAGGACGCTTTCAGCCGATTGGGTATGATTGGGAGGGTTGACACTAGGCCCTTGTGGTAAGTGTCGTGCGATCAATGCTTCCCTGCAGGGTTAATTAAGCGATTCGAATTGCCGCGCTCTCGGATATGAGCAAGCTCTTTCATCGCATGATCCACGTAGTAAGAACTTGAACCGAGGTTCGCCGTCGAGCTTGAGCCCACATAAATTGGTGTTGAGATTAATTGTTGTGAATTAATGATTGCAACTTCATTTTTAGAAGTAAGTATTTGTTACAAGCGCTAAATTGTGAATTGAGTAGTTAGGTAATTAATATAACAAATGTTAAGCTTTCTGCACTTTTACCTTCAGCCTGGTCTTTTGCTACATCCAAATGCATGTCCTTTGGAGTCGGTCATATATGGACCACGGGTAAGACTTGCGAGTACCTTCCGTACTCAGGCTTCTGCTTTGTGGTTTTGCAGGTGAGGATCCAGAGGGGTGTGAGTTCTGCCCCTCATCGCCTATCGGTGACCGGGCGGGGCACCGAGTAGAGGCCGTTGCGTGTGTGCGCTCGGAGGTGTTCAGGGCATGACACTTCCGGGGTGTTTTACTTTTGTTGTATAGGATAGTCGGCTTTACTTTTGTAAACTGTTGCTCTTTTATTTCTGTATTGGAGCCTGTCGGCTCTTCGCTTCCTGTTTGTTTGGTCGTCTTTGGGCTTCCGTGTGCCGTGTGTGTTTTGTTGCTTCCGCGTTTCGTGCGTCTCTGGTAGTGAGTTTGGGGCCGATGCCCCTTTGTGGGAACTGTTGTGATATGACTTGGGAACCGGTATGTGGGGATCCTGGGCGAGTTTCGGATCGCATACCGGGGGAATACCGGGGTTGTTGTCAAGTCGTTGGACGTTCGTAGGGTGGTCTCCATTGGGCTTGGGTAATAGCATCAGGATCACCTCCGGTGATTTGTTGCTAGGATCCAAATCCGACGGGAACAACCGATCATCCAACAACTCGAGGACGATCTGGGCGGCTCCTCTCACAGGTTGGTATCAGAGCAAGGCGCACAAAGACGGACCCCAACTCGACGACCGCTTAGGAGATTGCTTAGGATTGTCATCTTGCATTAGATAGAAAGTCATACTTATCCCCGCCTTAGATTGTAGAGGTGAGAGTAAATTGTGCGTTGGAAGTCGTGCATGTCATCTCATCTCATGCCGTGCATGTGTCATCTTTGCCTTGCATCGAGGTTGTGTTACGGGTGTGGCAGGACTTGTGGGACCCAGTGCGAAGTCTTTGCGATGAGTGTGGGAGTTAGTTCGGGGTTTTTACGCATTTAGGGCTTGTCTTCCCGTGTGGGTCCTAACTTTTGCCGCTGACTGTTTGATGACGAGAATGCGGACCCGCGGGCTTCCGCTCGGGGTGATGGAGGTGCGGAGCGGCAGCCGAGAGGGTGCTATTCCGCCGCCTCCTCCCAATGTTCTGGATATTCTGCAGCGGACCGAGCAGCACCAGGAGACGACAAATCGGATCATAGAGATGCAGGTCCAGTATCGGGTCCAGCAGGGTGGCCGCGGAGATGGGCGCAGGTCGGCCCACCGCCTATCTCGACTTCACGCACACGCAGCCACCGGTCTTCTCACGGCCGCCGATCCGTTGGAGGCCGACGATTGGCTGCGCCGATAGAGCGTAAGTTTGCTCTTATCGACCGTGGGGAGCTCGGAAGGCCCACTTCGGCGGCCAGCGGCTCCAGGGCCTGCCGGTGCTTGGTGGGCCAATTTGAGGGTGATGCGACTGCCGGGCACCGATTTACTGGGCTGAGTTCCGTGAGGCATTTCGGGCGTACCACATCCCGAAGGGCCTCATGGACATGAAGAAGCATCAGTTTCTCACCCTCCGACAGCTCGGCAATTCGGTGGTTGACTACTCGCAGGAGTTCAACTACCTGGCGCAAGACGCCTTGAAGAGGTCGACACCGACCGGAAGAAGCGGTCGGTTTGTGAGTGGGCCGACAAATAAGATACAGGATAAGCTGTCCGTCTGCGACTTCGCCGACTACAATGACCTGGTGAGCCGCGCGATCACCGTTGAACTCAAGATGCGGGCTCATCAGGAGGAGAAGAAGAGGAAGCGGGCGACGCCGTACTCGGGCGCGGCGGCAGCGGCTCGTCGCGATCTCGTATCACCCGCCGAGGCCGTCTGCTTCCAGCGTCGTCTCGATCGGTCGCGACGGCCGTCGGTTGCCGCTGCCCGGCCACGACCACCACTACCGCCACCGGCAGCCAGAGCAGCAGCGGGTTCCGGTCCCGGTCCGTGCTACAATTGCGGACGTGCGGGCCACTTCATCCGGATCGCCCCTTCAGCGTCGCGCACCGCACCGGCGCTCCACGACCTTCGGGCGCGACAAAGACCATCGCCACTACCTACGTCGAGCCGAGGCAGCGTCACCTTCGTCGACGCCGAGGCGGTTCCTGAGGGCTCCGCCGTGCTAGCTGGTACGTTCCTTGTTGAGGGGCGTGAGGCTAGAGTGTTGTTTGATTCGGGGGCTTCCCATTCTTTTATCCGCCGCGGGGTTTTGCGGGCGGCGTCGAGATGAGGTCGATGGCAGTGTCACCTCTTTTACGATTGAGGCACCGGGTCGAAGATCACGGTTAGCGGATGGTTCGAAAGGCGATAGTTCGGTCGAGGGATTCCGTTCCTTTGTTAGTTTGCTACTTCTAGATCTTCTGGGATAGATGTCATCCTAGGGATGAGTTGGGTGACACGGCAATGGTGTTTTAGATTGCCGTAGTCGCACCCTGTCACTCAGAAATCCGAAGGCGGCCGACTCACCCTACTTCTTAACGAGAACAAGGCCACCTTGTGTTCGCTAAATGGGACGAAGTTGAAGAAGTGGACTCGATTCTGTGGTGTCTGAGTTTCCCGTTGTGTTCCCAGCGGAACTACCGGGGATGCCACCTAATCGGTATATCGAGTTTGTCGTTGAGCTTGACCAGGGATCGCTCCAAAGGTGTCCAAGCGACCGCATAGAATGCCACCCAATGAGTGGTGAGCTAAAGACCGGTGAAAGGATTGATGGACAAGGGGTTCATCCGACCGAGCTCCTCGCCTTGGGGCTGTTCGGCTCTATTTGTGACCAAGAAGGATGGTTCTCTACGCCTCTGCGTGAATTACCGTCCTTGAATGCGGTTACTATCAAGAACAAGTACCCTCGCCTCGGATTGATATCTGTTCGATCGACTTCTTTGGTGCCCGAGTATTTTCCAAGATTGATCTGCGGCTCGGCTACCATCGATTAAGATCCGAGCCGAGGACATCCGAAGGCGCTTTCTCCACCAGATCACGGGCTCTACGAGTATACCGTGATGTCGTTCGGCCTGACGAGCGCGGCGTATTTTATGTATCGATGAACTCCATATTTATGGAAGAGCTGGATTCTTTTGTCGTCATCTTCATCGATGATATTTTGATATATTCACCCGAGGAAGAGCACGCCCGGACACCTTCGCATTGTCCTCGGGCGACTCAGGGAGCATCGCACGTATGCGAGTTCAGCAAGTGCGAAGTTACGCCGAGGAAGTGTCATTCTTGGGACACGTCCTTTACGAGCGAGGCGTGGCGATTGACAGAGCAAGGTGCAGGATGTACTCAAATGGGAGCGACCCAAGATCATCACGGACATCCGCTGATTTTCTTGGGTGGCTGGGTATTATCGCCGTTTCATCCAAGACTTCTCAAGGATTGGCGGCCGATGATCGAGCCGCTTAAGAAGGGAGTTGAGTTCGGATGGTCGGTGTGGGAGCGCTTTCGTGACGCCAAGCAACGTCGACTACGGCCTCGCCCTCACTCACCGGATATCCACAGGCCTTTTGATGTGTATTGCGATCGTCAGGCATTGGGCTTGGGCGTGTGCTCATGCAAGAAGGCCGGGTCGTTGCCCTCGCATCTCGGCGGTTGAAGCATCACGAGGAGCACTACCCCACCCACGATTTGGAGCTTGCGGCGATGGTGCATGCCTTGAAGATCTGGCGCCACTATCTCTGGGAACAAGTGCAATATTTATACGATCATAAAAGTCTCAAGTACATCTTCACCCAAGCAGATCTGAACATGAGGCGGCGGAGATGGCTTGAGTTGATCAAAGATTACGATGCGGAGGTGCATTACCACCGGGAAGGCGAATGTGGTAGCCGACGCGTTGAGTCGCAAAGCTCAATGCAAGCTGCTTTACTCTCCGATCCCGAGTGTCTCCCTCATGCCGAATTCGAGAGACTCGGCTTGGAGATGGGCGAACAGGATTCATAGCTAATCTCGAGTTGAGATCAACATTGCTCGATCAGATTCGGGAGGCCTGCAGGCGAAGGATGAAGAAGTTGCACGATCCGGTAAATTAGATTTGGGGCAAGCATTGAGTTTCGCCTGGATGAGCAGGGAACCTTGTGGTTCGGCGACCGCATAGTTGTCCCTGATGACCAGGAGTTGAAGCGAAGGATTCTTGATGAGGCGCATAACTCTTTGCTTACCATTCACCCGGGCAGCAACAAGATGTATCAAGACCTGGCGGCGGTTTTGGTGGACTCGTATGAAGCGCGGTCGCTCGCTATGTGTCGGAGTGCGACGTCTGCAAGCGGGTGAAGGCCGAACACCTCAAGCGGCCGGTACCCTTCACCTCTTCCTATTCCAGTTTGGAAGTGGGAGGATGTTGCCATGGATTTCATTACCGGCCTGCCGACCACTCCCTCAGGCCATGACTCGATTTGGGTAATCGTCGATCGACTGACGAAGTCTGCGCACTTCTTGGCCGTTTGCGCCAAGTATCGAGTCAAGAAGTATGCGGACTTATATATCTCCCGGATCGTAAGTCTGCATGGAGTGCCCAAGCGGATAGTTTCAGACAGAGGTTCTCAGTTCACTTCTCAGTGCAGAAGCTTTGCATGAGGCCTTGGGCACGAAACTGCTCTACAGTTCAGCATACCACCCTCAGACTGACGGTCAGACCGAGAGGGTAAATCAGATCCTCGAAGATATGTTGAGGGCTTGTGTCTTGTCCTACGGGAAGAAGTGGGAAGAGTGTCTCCCGTACGCCGAGTTTGCGTACAACAACAGCTACCAAACCGGCAGATCAAGATGTCTCCATTCAAGCACTCTATGGTCGTAGGCGCCGGGCACCTTTGAACTGGTCCGAGAGTGGCGGCGTTCATTCCTCGGGCCTGAACTAGTCATGGAAGCGAGAAGAAAAAGTGAGCACCATTCGGGAAAACACGAGGGTAGCACGGTCGCGACAGAAGAGCTATGCCGACCGTCGTAGGAGACCCTCTCCTTCGATATTGGCGACCGTCTATCTGAAGGTATCTCCTCTTCGAGGCACTCGTCGGTTTGGAATCAAAGGGAAACTGGCACCTCGATACATCGGACCGTTCCGAGTCCTTGAGAAGCGGGGTCAGGTTGCATATCAGCTAGAGCTTCCTCCGTCGCTCGAGATGGTCCACAATGTCTTCCATATCTCCCAGTTGAAGAAGTGTCTCCATACTCCTTTCGAGTCACTTGAAGTGGATGACCTCGGGGTTGCGCCTGAACCGGATCTATCCTATCGAGAGCATCCAATTCGGGTTTTGGAAGAAGCGGAACGCAAGACTCGACGAAGAACTCTCAAGTTCTATAAAATTCAGTGGAGTAATCATACTGAGGATGAGGCTACTTGGGAGCAGAAGATCGTTTAAAGACCGAGTACCACTGAATTCTTCGATGCCATGTAAGTGCGGCGTACAATTCCCAAGGTTTAGAGCATGTCCGTTAGGGTCCTAACCCGTGTGTGCGTCAGTTCTGAATCTCGGGCGAGATTCCTTTAAGGGGAGGGTTTGTCAAGTCCCCAAGTTCGAAAAGTCTTTGGGACATCCGGAGTATCCGGATCTACATCCGAGTGTCGGATCCAACGGAATGTCCGAATAAAATGTCCGGAGTATCCGGATTGGGCTGACAGCGCCCCAACCGGAGTGTCCGGTGAATGTCCGGAGTGTCGGGTTGATCAGATCAAGACCCCAACCCGGAGTCTCCGGGTTGAGCGTCCGGAGAGTCCGGATGGTGCGGGATTTTGTATAAAAGTCCCGTTTCTTGATTTCCCCACCTCATTTCTTCTCCCCACTTGGTTCCCCACCCGTGTGAGCTCGTTCCTCCACCCTAGCTCCTCTCCGGCGAGCTTCCACGGCCGGTGACCCTCAGTGGCTCCTCCGGCGGCTCCTCCATCCAGGAACTCCTCCTCAAGCCGGCATCCTCCATCCTCCAGGCACTGCTTCTCCTCCATCTTCCTTGGAGGTAGGTCTCTCTCTTGGGAGTAGATTCGTGGGATTCTTGGGTTCTAGGGTCATCAATGGTGGGAGTTAGAGCTTAGGTTTAGATTTGAAGTTTCGGAGTTGAATCTTGAGCTCTAGGGTTTTGGGTGTAGTGATCCTAGGGTTAGTGTGGGGCTTGGATTGATGAATGTGGGTGCTAGTGTGGTTGATCGGGTAGTAGTAGCGCCGATCCAAGGGTCGTTGGAGTTGGTTAGTGGTTTCATGGGCTAGTGTCGTTCCTCGTGGAGTTGGGTTAGCTATAAGCTTCTTCGGCCTTGCCACGTGTAGGAAAGTCATAGATCGGGTCCCGTGATGCCGTTGGACTTGGCGGCACCTCGATCCGTCGAGTTATTGGGTAAAACTCGCCAGGTCCGGAGTGTCCGGACACCCCGTCCGGAGTGTCCGCTCTGCCCGGAGTATCCGGACCGAATGGGCCGGAGAGTCCGGATTGTCCGGAGAGTCCGGATCAAATACGGATCGTCCGGGTTAGGCCGGGTCTGTCGGTTGAGTCGAGTTGTCCGGTTGCGTTATTTCTTCGGGGTTTTTCAGTTGTACTTCATTCATATGCATTGCATGCATTTTTATTATGCATTGTACTCGTGTAGAGAACGATCCCGCGGCGATCAGCGTGGCCGTGGTTGAGGGAGTTGCCGAGGGGCAAATCGCTGTCGATCCACCAGCAGAAGAACAAGGCAAGCACCTAAGCATATTTACCCCATTATATGATTTTATCTTAGAGAATTAAATTGCTTATTTAGTCGATTAAGTATGCATTAGGAGTTGAATGGTGGGAACAGGGTTAGAACCTAATTGCTGCACATACACTCCTTGAATTTGTGGAACACTCCTTCGAACCAAAATATGGGTAATTGTATGAGTCTACGCTTAGTTTTGCTTAGATGTTGGGTTGGGCCAAGTGGGGATGGTTCTCCGCTTGTGATTATTAACAATTGTTTCACTTCACACATGATGGATTGGAATGGGTATGTTTATGAGTTGTAATTGATAAATTGTGGACCGGGCGGGAGTTGGTTCATTTGAGTATGGAGACTCAAATGTGTAGCCCCGTCTGAGTCGATTAAGGACCGATTCGATGGTTGCCCTTTGATCGAGCACACCAGGTTGGTCGCATGCCCGATTATGGTACGGTAAGCCACTCTTTCTCTCATACGAATCGATGGACCGTAACTTCCTGTGGTTGGGCGTGGTTGAGGGCGAGGCTTAGGTCGACTCTCGAGCGCCAAGCCGGGCTTGGGGCTGCTCGAGGGGTGCTAGGTTTTCGGGCCACAGGAGGACGCTCGGCGATTGGGTATGATTGGGAGGGTTGACACTAGGCCCTTGTGGTAAGTGTCGTGCGATCAATGCTTCCTGCAGGTTAATTAAGCGATTCGAATTGCCGCTCTCGGATATGAGCAAGCTCTTTCATCGCCTGATCACGTAGTAAGAACTTGAACCGAGGTTCGCCGTCGAGCTTGAGCCCACATAAATTGGTGTTGAGATTAATTGTTGTGAATTAATGATTGCAACTTCATTTTTAGAAGTAGTATTTGTTACAAGCGCTAAATTGTGAATTGAGTAGTTAGGTAATTAATATAACAAATGTTAAGCTTTACGCACTTTTACCTTCACTGGTCTTTTGCTACATCCAAATGCATGTCCTTTGGAGTCGGTCATATATGGACCACGGGTAAGACTTGCAGTACCTTCCGTACTCGAGGCTTACGCTTTGTGGTTTTGCGGTGAGGATCGGAGGGGTGTGAGTTCTGCCCCTCGCCTATCGGTGGCCAGGCGGCACCGAGTAGAGGCCGCTATGCGTGTGTCTTCGGAGGTGTTCAGGGCATGACACTTCCGGTGTTTTACTTTTGTTGTATAGGATAGTCGGCTTTACTTTTGTAAACTGTTGCTCTTTTATTTCTGTATTGGAGCCTGTCGGCTCTTCGCTTCCTGTTTGTTTGGTCGTCTTTGGGCTTCCGTGTGCCGTGTGTGTTTTGTTGCTTCCGCGTTTCGTGCGTCTCTGGTAGTGAGTTTGGGGCCGATGCCCCTTTGTGGGAACTGTTGTGATATGACTTGGGAACCGGTATGTGGGGATCCTGGGCGAGTTTCGGATCGCATACCGGGGGAATACCGGGGTTGTTGTCAAGTCGTTGGACGTTCGTAGGGTGGTCTCCATTGGGCTTGGGTAATAGCATCAGGATCACCTCCGGTGATTTGTTGCTAGGATCCAAATCCGACGGGAACAACCGATCATCCAACAACTCGAGGACGATCTGGGCGGCTCCTCTCACATCTATTACCAATATCCACATAGTGGATAATTGAATATTATTTTTGGCAATATCTTAGTCATTGTCATGTGACATGAATACACATAAAAATCTTCGCTACATGAAATAGTTCCATGTATGCATTATGACTTGGAAGTCATATTCATTTATTTGGAACAAATGACTCCCAAATCATTGATCACGACCTATATATTAAGTTGATATAATCATGGCACAATAGACACTATATATAATTGCATGCTAAGATGTATGCGTAGTTGTGTTATTATGCATTTCTAGCATACAAATTATTCAAATTACCTGGAAGAACAATATTTCGGTGCAAATTAAGTTTGGTCATGTTAAAAGTGCCAGCATTGAGTATTTGAAAATTTTATATTATGCTAGTTGCTAGTATATACTAGTCATGATCAAGTCACATTAATTGGTTACCCAATTCATTTCAATATTTGGTATGAGTATTTGGATTCAAATAATGGGTAAAATTAAAAGAAGCTAGACTGTGGAATTATTCTGTTGACTATAAGATCCTTGTATGAGCATATTGTCGTAGATATTATCCTAAACGTTGATGGGATGGTTCACTAAATGTGGGATTTTGCAGTTTTTCATGCCACTATACTGCATTGTGGAAGTCTAGCTCACTGCATATAAATAAGACCCCTTGATTTATGAATAGTGCATGGAATTATACATTTTCCATGTAATATCACCACTACAACATACAAAATAGGGCTATTTGAGGATTTTTGAATCAGAAATTCCATTAATCATACCCGTAAGAGGGGATTTTGAAAGTGTGTTGTTAATAAAGATCGAATCTCAGCATTAGGGGGAGAAATGCCCATAAATATGAATGCCTTGAGATTTTCTCTAAAGAAAAGATTAGAGAAAGGATCTTTATAATAATTAAGATTTACGCACTAGTAAGACTAAACAAATGCTTAGTTTATGCTCTTGTTTGATTAAAGGAGAGAGCCTGCCAGATATTTGGAGTTTACATTTACTATGGCATAAATGGGTCGCTAAGAATGGAATACCCCAGGATAATAGTATTTCCATCTTTGCGAAGTTGACTTATTGGTCAATGATCTAAATAGGCGGGGACGCCTGCGAATATTAGATCTAATGACTAGTCAAAATATTACTCATTAAGAGATGATACATCTCAGTTATGTCCCGGTTATGTAATGTGCGCATGTGATAATGCTGGGAATTTGGAACAACCATGAATTAATGTTCGTTTGGGAAATGATGAAGTTCTGGTTAATATTAAGAAATCATTATGTATGAGGATATAAGATACGAGAAATGAAAGAAGCTTGTCGACAAATTGCCTCTAAAAGTTGTTGAAGTACATATTTGGAATTAAAAGTCCATGGCATATGGCACGTGAAATGTGCATATTGGGTCTTGAGAAAGCAACTGAGGTTGAACCATATAATAGCTATAAGTTTTGGAATTCGTTAAGATTTAATGGGTCATTACACAAATAATGTGGTGATAAAGACTATGGTTCGAATGTGTCCATAAGAGACTATTATTTTCATATTTAAAATGTTCCATTATATGTTGAGTCTGGCACATGGCATGAAAGAATATGCAGTAAAAGGATTTGAAAAATCCTTGGTAATATCATTTATGGATTCAGAGTTCCCTATGAAAAGAAACACAAAAATTGCGACATATCCATGTATGAAACTCATGTTTTTATAGTTTCTTCAAAGGAAGAGCATCTTCCTAAATGTGAAAACATCTTTCTTGGAGAAAGAGTGTTTTATGGAAGAATTGTATTTTCAAAAAAGGAAGTAATATTCCAAGAAGTGGTTTTCCTAAAAAGGAAAATGCATACCAGTCAAAATACACCAATTATCCATAGAAGTTGGATAATGACCCATCATGACCCAATTGAATGAAATGAGGATTTTAAAGTTTACCACATGCGCACATGTAGTGTGCATCTCTTTCAAAAGGTTAAGAGAGTGGTTATATCCTCTAGTACCTTATGGTACTATGTATATTGATGTAATTAGTAAAGTTGATTGAATCCCCTAAATGTCAAAATAAAGATTGGCTATACTTTGCTCTATGGTGATACAACCATAGAGTAAGTCCTGAAAATCGGACTATTTGGTCGGGTATTCAATCACTAAAAAAAGTTGTGAAATATTTATAGGTTTGATATGCTATATCCACAAGATATATGAGATTTCTTTGGAGTAAAAAATGAAGATGCCATTGGGACATAAAGTTCCTACTATTAATGCTGAGAGCATTAATGCATTGTTAGAATCGATATAAATTATCGAGTAAATTTAATGCAGTTCCCATTTTGAAAAAAGATGGACTTACATTAAAGTAATCTTCATATATCTCCAAAGTATTGAAAGATCTTGACCTATATTAATCAAGATATGACTGTGGTGGGATTCATAGATATTAGAAATCTGTTTGATACCCACAATGCCAAATTTTAGATTGGATTTGTGTTTCTTTATGGTGGTACGACCTTTTCATGGAAGTCTAGCAAACAGACTTTAGTGGCCACTTCTACTAATCATTCTGAAATAATTGCATTATATGAAGCATCACATGAATGTGCATAGCTTCACAAAATGATTAAACACATGCAAATGTCATGCTGTATTAATCCATTGGAATCTCCTACCATTATCTATAAAGATAATGCTACCTATATTGCTCAAATAAAAATAGGCTATATAAAGAGTAATATAACAAAACATATTGCTTCTAAGCTATTTTATCCTCACGAATTTCAAAAGAGTAGTGAGATAAATGTCTTGCGCATGAAGTCATGTGAAAGTCTAGCCGATTTATTCACTAAATATTTACCGACGTCCTCATTCCAAAGATGTGTTCAGGGAATTGGTATGAGACGGCTTCGTGAGTTGCAAGATTCAGGGAGAGTTAACCCTTGAACTAGAACATGTTGCGCTATTTTCCTTTATGAGTTTTAGATAAATAGTTTGTCATATAAGGTTTTTAATAAGGCAACATTAAAATATGATCTTATACCATAAAATTTTTTCTTATATTTTTCCTATTGGGTTCTAAAGGAGTTTTAAATGGCATATAATTATGAGAACGAATTTCTCCTCGTAGTTTTCACAGGATTTTTCGAGGAGTTAATTGAAGCACATGAAGGCTGTGTTATTTGCCCAAAAGGGAGTGTTAAGAAATTCATAATGGACAATTAGGTGTCTTTTCAAATATATTTCTCTTGAATAGGTGCCTCTTTGAATAGATGTCTTTTATTGCCACCATTTCTCTTCTGTATATATATGTACTGTAAGCACTTGTGCAATAAAAATCATGACCTTGGTGCCGACGGCTCGTCCTCGTTCGATCACGACAACTCCCAATTCGTAAGTGCAATACTCCCTCCGTTCGCCTTTCGTAGGCGTATAAGTTTTTTCGCGAAGACCAACGAAACAGAACTAATGCATTAGTTTGGCGTGTTTGTCCCTAATTAGTGCTGCTAACTAAGGAGGCCGCCATCTGCATGCATGCAGAGTAACAGAAAACGAAACCACAGTGCGTGCTATGCAGTCATAACTAGAGGTATAAGAGAAACTATACGCCCAACAAATAGGAACAGTTCTAACAAAACTATAAATGCAAACGGAGGGAGTACTTAGCAAGATCGATCCCGATACGCTCTGAAGAATCACGCAATCGCTCACAACGTTTGGCAGAACGATGACTTCTTGGCTAGTCCCCATGCTGGTTTTCCAAGGCTGCCAGACTTTTTTGCATGGCTGTCCCAACGCCCAACCCCCCACCACCTTGGAGTCGGTGCCGTACGTGGAGGATCAAGTTCACGGTGCATTCGCACACGTGACGGGCTAAAGTCCAGACTGAGCAGCGGAATACCGGGGCCAACAGTATTCATCACCACAAGGTCAACCAATCTGTGACTCTTCGACACGCAGGAGTGACGTCTGTACTTGTACCACCTTTTCCATATAAAAATGCCGCCAGATTGTCGGACCTGCACGCTCCTGTGATCTTTACTTCATGGCGGCGACAGTATTTTCTCGTCTGTCCGTGTGGGCATGGCTGCTGCTATGCTCCTACGCGGCCCCGTCGCCGGGGAGCAGCAACGCCTCGACCGACGAGGTCGCTCTCCTCTCCATCAAGTCCACGGTGCGCGACCCAACCGGCTCGCTCGCCTCATGGAACGCGTCCAGCCACGTCTGCCGGTGGCGGGGAGTTACGTGCGGCCGTCGGCGTCCCGAGAGGGTCGTCGCGCTGCAGATGAACTCCTTTGGACTGGCTGGACGTATCTCGCCGTCGTTGGGCAACCTCTCCTTCCTCGGGACGCTCGATCTCGGCAACAACCACCTTGAGGGGCAGATTCCTCAAGAGCTTGGCCGTCTACGCCGGCTGCAAGTTCTGAACCTCAGCACAAATTCCTTGGACGGGAGAATTCCAGCGGATCTGGGTAATTGCACCCGGCTCTCGTATCTCAACCTCGAAACCAACCTCCTCCAAGGTGAGATCCCAGCAGAGGTAGGCTTCTTGAAAGATCTCGTCCTCTTGGACCTTTATACCAATGATCTGTCAGGAGAGATCCCTCCCTTCTTAGGAAATCTCTCGTCTATCAAATCCATTGATTTTGGTTACAACACGTTCTCCGGAGCTATTCCTTCAACTCTCAATCGCCTACCAAATCTCACTTTCCTTAGCTTCCAGTTTAACAATCTTTCTGGAGCTATCCCTCCTGCAATCTGGAACATTTCCTCCTTGAGAACGCTTTCACTGGAGAGCAACGCGTTAAACGGGACAATACCTCCGAACGCTTTCGGTAATCTCCCTAATCTCCAGGTTTTGCTTTTGAGCACAAACCAGCTCCACGGCCATATCCCAGCTTCAGTAGCCAATGCTTCTAACCTGTCACAGTTCGAGGTCGCCTACAACTCTTTTACTGGCACGGTTCCTCCAACGGTTGGAGACTTGCAAGGTCTTCAGTACCTGGCTCTTGCCGCCAATAGGCTGGAGGTTAAAGAGCCAAAGGATTGGACCTTCATGGCTGCCTTGACGAATTGCTCTCAGTTAATATGGTTGGAGTTGGATGTCAATAGGTTTGCAGGAGCTCTTCCTTCTTCAGTTTCCAATCTATCCACTTCGCTTACACGTCTCTCCCTCTCTCAGAACGAAATTTCTGGGAATATACCTGCGGACATCGGCAATCTTCTCGGCTTGCAAAATCTTCAGCTTCAGAACAACTTTCTCATCGGAGCTCTGCCACCTTCTCTGAGCACGCTTCAGCAATTGCGTGAGTTGTCATTTCACAATAACAACTTAAGTGGCCAGATTCCGTTGTCCATAGGAAATCTTACCCAGCTAAATTATCTGTATCTCCATTACAATTCCTTCAGTGGTCGAATACCGACCACGGTAGGAAATTTGACATCCCTGTCGGAAGTTGCACTGGCTAATAATAACCTCGAGGGTACTATTCCTAGCGGTTTGTTCAACATACCTGCACTGTCACTGAGTCTGTATCTCTCCCACAATCTTTTAGAAGGACAAATACCACCTGAGATTGGGAATTTAAAAGCGATCATGCACTTCGGTGCTGAATTTAACAGATTATCAGGTGAAATCCCTACCACTATCGGTGAATGCCGACTTCTTCAGCAACTCAACCTGCAAAATAATTTGTTAGCAGGTAGCATTCCGACAACGTTGAGTTCAATAAATAACTTAGCAATTCTTGACCTCTCAAGCAACAATTTTTCAGGGCAGATACCAAAGTTTTTAGAAAACATGACCATGCTCATTTACCTAAACCTCTCCTTCAATAACCTTGCTGGTGAAGTACCAACTGCCGGTGTTTTTGGAAATGCCACTGCAGTTTCAATCCAGGGTAATGATAAGCTTTGTGGTGGTATCCATGACCTTCATTTGTCCCCATGTTCTTCTAAATCGTCTCAGAAAAGGCACAGATTTCCAGTGATTTCAGTGGTGGTTCCTCTTGCTTTAACACTAGTCATCCTTTCCTTGCTCTTTTTCTTCTTTACTTGGTGCAAGAAACAATCAGCTGGAACACCATCAATGACATCCATGCAAGGGCTCCCACAACTCTCCTATTCAGAGTTGGTAAAAGCAACAGATGGTTTCTCAGCAACCAATTTGCTAGGTACAGGGACATTCGGCTTTGTATACAAAGGGAGGATAAATGGAGATAACAATGAAAATGCAAATTTTGTTGCTGTCAAAGTACTAAAACTCCAAACGCCTGGGGCACTCAAAAGTTTCATAGCTGAATGCGAAGCAATGAGAAACATGCGACATCGAAATCTTGTGAAGATAATCACAGCCTGTTCAAGCATTGATTCCAAAGGGGACGACTTCAAGGCAATTGTCTTCGAGTTCATGCCTAACGGCAGTCTAGAAGATTGGCTACATCCTAACAGAATTGACCAAAATAAGGAGCACTTGAATCTCCTCAAAAGAGTGAGCATACTACTTGATGTGGCGTATGCTTTGGAATATCTTCATTGCCATGGCCCTGCACCCATTGTGCACTGTGATATTAAACCAAGTAATGTGCTTCTGGATGCTGATTTGGTGGCCCATGTTGGTGACTTTGGACTTGCCAGAATTCTTGCTGAGGGAAGCTCTTTTTGCCAAGGCTCAACAAGCTTGATGGGATTTAGAGGAACAATTGGTTATGCTGCTCCAGGTTAGCCCAATACATTATCTTCTCCATGTTTCTATCTGTTTGCATTTGTTCTCATCAGTTCCTTTGTGAACAAAGCATAAGCTCACTGGAGAACATTGTGCTGAGCTTGCTCAAGAAATAGTTTTATATATTGCAACCTTTGTTTTTCCTCTAATATTACAATGTTTATCACAAATCTAAACTTTTGCACTAAAAAATCTAGAGAAATTTTACGGTGGATTATACTTGTAGTATAAAATGTGTAGTAGAAATCACATCTAACCGTTGATTTGTTAATGGTGTTTCAACTACTCTACTACCAGATGTAGTATAAGTAAACTCTAGTTAATCTGATTCATTGGATCGAAAAGAATGAACGGTTCATATTCAATTTAGTGTACCGTAAAAGAGCTCTAAATCTAATATTTTCCAACTGTTTATTGCCAGAGTATGGTTCTGGAAATGTGATATCAACACACGGAGATATTTACAGTTATGGAGTTCTCATCTTAGAAATGATAACTGGGAAGAGGCCAACAGATAACAATTTTAGTCAAGGATTGAATCTTCACAAATATGTTGAACTGGCCCTACATAATGGAGTAATGGACGCTGTTGACATGCGGCTTTTTCTGAGCGTCGAGAAGGAGCCTCAAAACACAAATGATGCTTCAGACCGAAGAACGATTGGCTGCCTGACTTCACTTCTTGAACTTGGAATATCTTGCTCTCAGGAAATGTCAGCGAGTAGAATGCCTATAAGAGATATCATCAAGGAGCTGCATGCTATAAAAGAAACTCTCATGTAGAGAAACAAAGGATATAAAAAAGGAAGACATACCCAGTACTTCTTCAGGAAATTTTGAAGCTCTTTTCTGATATATCGTAATGTATCTCTCTCTTTTTTTAGAGCATAACATATCTCTAAATTAAAAAAAAAATGGATGAATATTCGACAGGATACGATTACGATTTATATCATCTTATTAACAGTTTTTCTCCTATTCGTATTTGTATTCAAATTTGCAAAAAAAAAATGGATGCGAGTATTTTATGAACTTTTTCCATCTGAAATATTATTTTATCTGAACTATTCGTATTCAAATTGGATGAAACAACATATATATTTTATTGCAATATGCCTAATTAGTTAACTTTTATTTTTAATATAATGTGGATTCATGTTCCTTGAGAAGTGTCGCTAATATCTTGACATTAAATAAGTTACGAGGATATGCAAAACCTACCGAATTGAGTCGATGTTCGCCATAACATTTGATTCACATTCAAGCATATTTGAGTTCTTACTCACATTTGTTTAAAAACTATGATACGAATGGTTTACCACTATTCAATTTGTTTCCACCCCTAGTCCAGTTAATGACGATCCTGCCTGTCTGTTTTGGTGCGTCCCATTTGTGCCATTTCTCGATGGCGGTAGAACGCTTATAGTTTATGTCCATGTCCCAACCGTTTGGAGTCAAAAGCAAGTCTGTATTGCATACGAGGCTGTATTCTATCTTTTTCCATCCCATGCCTAGCTCTATTTATATGATTTTTATTGAAACAGAGATTTTCCGACCTTTATTGATGGCTAATAGGTTTGATACAGAACAAGTAACACTGGGAATACCACCTCACACGACTAGTTCAGGAACAGATAGTTCACCACTCACAGACTCAGGGCCAATCAGAGCCTACCGATTTTCTCCTACAACTTAGAACCAACAGTTCTTGATCCTAACCGACAAAACAGGATAACATTATCCTACTCCTTTCCTTCTGATTCTTGAAGCCCAGTCTTAACTGTCTCGATCACACCTTCAATGTAACTCTTGTCTTCTTCCGGCAGCATGCCAGCATCCTTTTCCATAACTGCATGTAAGATAAATGAAATATCGAGGCACATAAAAAGAGGGATGAATTATACCTAATTTTTATATTTTTATTAATTTTAAAAATTAATGAAATTAATCTCAAACTTAAAAAATCAATCTAGAATTATTGATCTAAGATCATGAAAGAAAACTAGATTAAACATACAAACTAGAAAGTAATTGTACACAAACAATAATTAGTAGATCGGAATCCATACTCACCGATTTTTTTCTCAAAGAATACATACAAAGATCATTTACATAAAAGCATAATCTTCAGATAATATCTCAATTTTTCCTCTATATTTTCTCTTTTTTTCTTAAACTTTTTTCTAGTGATTTCTTCTCTCTTCTATCCCTTCTTTCACGCGTGCTGCAGTACTGTCGCCTCTGCCAACACGTATCTCCCACTTCTGTTATGCCATCGCCCGTGAGTCGTGACGTCCGTTTTCTTCTCTTGGTACAGATCGCCCTTTTGCCGATTTCTTCTTCTTCTTCTTTTTCGTGTGATCGCCTGCCGATTCTTTTCTTTCGCAGCCGCACGCCTGCCGCACACATACTTTGATCTTGCGGCGTCGGAGAGGCCGAGAGGTAGCTCTCCTCTTAATCTTAACTTATCTTTCATCTTATATATACATGTATATCTACCTAGCCTAATAACATATGGTCTATTTTAATACATATATACACAGCCCAAATCTCAAACATGCGTGCATCCGGCCTACCTGCCGCTTTCGCGTGGCTCGCTCGCCTGCACAGCTTGCTGATCACTACATTGCATCGTCCATTCGCGTAGACCTCTTCGTGTCCCGTCTCGTTGCACTTGTGACCCTCGTGTGCTGCGCGCAGCATGCGAGGTCGCAGAGGTGCATGTGACACGTGAGGTCGCAGATGCAGGAGGCGCGGCGCGCGAGTACGCAGGTGCAGCAAGATGGTATGCATAGAAGTCTATGCAAACGGACACAGGGTAGCGCCTAGCGGGTCGTGCAGACGAGTGAGTCACGTGAGAAAATTAAGGTTTTGGTAGTCACACGATAAACGAAGAAAAGAAGACTGCTCCTGCCGGCGCGTACGAAGGTAGGGAGTTGGAGGCAGCGCTCGTTGGCTCGTGGCGACTGAAAGATCAACATGTGTTCCGCCGAGCGTCACGGGCAGTAGCAGTAGTCTCCCTCCTGGCGACAGCAGCAGCAGGCACACAGGGATGGCAATGGGTCCCCAATCCCCATTTTCCCGCGGGGAATTCCTCTATTATGGGATGGGGATGGGGGAAAATCTCCCCCCGCGGGGGGCTAAACGGGGAAATAGTTGCCCCGTCGGGGCTGGCGGGCCAGGGACGTTCTGTCATTCTCCGTCCCCGTCCCAGTTTAAACTCTGACAGGTGGGCCCGTACAAAAGAAACCCTAAATCAGTAAATCTCTTATACTGCTAAGCCTCCACTCCAATCCTCTCTCGATCGTTCCCAGGCCCCCATTCGGCTCCCGAGGTCGGCGGTGGCTGGCGGCGGCGCTCGGCGCTCCCCACTCTCGGCCTCCCCCCTCCCGAGCAGTGCTCTCACGCTCCCCCTCCCCATCGGCCATCCGGATCCGACGAACGCTCGGCGCCAGGGGTTGAACTAGACAAGAAATCACCGGGGTTCACCACTTCATCATATATATGATAATAACTTATTATTCTTACCATTTGCTTGTTATTTGCCTCCCAGTGTCACAAGATTTAGATCAAGAGGGTTCACATATACTATATATATAGACTAACATACAATAATTTTTTTATATATAGACTAACATACACTAATTTTTTTTTTTACCCGGTGTCCTGTGACACCGGGTAAACACATGTACTTCCGCCCCTACTCGGCGCGACGCTCCCCAGATCCGCCGCTCCCAGGCGCCGCGCCAGCCACCGTTCCTACCCACTGGATCCGCCGCTCCCAGGCGAAAGTGTGTTCTAAACAATTCATGCTTATTTCTCACTAATTTGTAGTTGGTATTGAGATAATGTCGTCGAACAGTCACAATCAGGACTGAACTTTCTTGCATCTTAAATGAGGATTGTCTATTTCGGGTCATTGGCGGGGATTTTTCCCCGTCGGGTCCCTGTATACCCGAACGGGGACGGAGACGGGCAAAACTCTCCCTGCGGTCGGAGACGGGGACGGGGATCGGGGAATGATTAGTCTCGCAGGGACGAGGACGGAGACGGGGGAGCAATCCCTGGCGGGGAATGGCCCCGTTACCATCCCTACAGGCACACCATTGTTTTACTTGTGCCGCGGTGGGGGCGTGGCGCTAGAAAGATTGAGAATTAAGCAGCAGCAGCAAATGTCCTCGTGAGTCTGAGGTGAGCAACAGCCAGCCTTTGTTTCTTCCAGCACGCAGTACGCATACAAGGAATTGACAGCGAAGCAAAGAGGAGAAAACAGGAGGAGAGAGAAAGAAAAAATAAAGAGAAAAGAGAGAGAAAGAAGAAGGAAAAATTAAGAAAATTTTTGGTGATTATTTAAGGTTTGTGCTTTTATGTAAAATGATTTATATGTGTGTTCTTTAATAAAAATTAGTGAGTATGGATTCCGATCTACTATTTTATGTTTACATACAATTACTTTCTAGTTTGCATGTTTAATCTAGTTTTTCCTTCGTGGCCTTAGATTAATTATTCTAGATTGAATATTTAAGTTTGATCAATATTTTAGTAATTTCCAGAATTATTAAAAACAAAAAATAGGTTTAGGTGTTAGTTTGTACTAATTCACCCCCACTCGGTGCACATTGGTCCTTCAAACAATCTTTCACTTTTATGATGGGCAACGGATCTGTCTACAAAGGGGAACTGTATTATGAGACTGGTGAGAACGAAAATAATGTTGCTATAAAAGCACTAAAACTTCGACATTTGGGGCCCTCAAGAGTTTCGCAGCTGAATGTAAGGCGACGAGAAACTTGCTGCACCGAAATCTTGTAAGATAATTACAGCATGCTCAGACATCGACTTCAACGGCAACGACTTCAAAGCAATCGTGTTCGACTTCTTGTCCAATGGCAGCTTAGAAGAGTGGCTTCATCCTTGAGAAATTTTACGGTGGATTATACTTGTAGTATAAAATATATAGTAGAAATCACATCTAACCGTTGATTTGTTAATGGTGTTTCTACTACTCTACTACCAGGTGTAGTATAAGTAAACTCTAGTTAATCTGATCCATTGGATCGAAAAAGAATGAACGGTTCACATTCAATTTAGTGTATCGTAAAAGAGCTCTCATCCTTACACAAATAACCAACGGGAGGTGATGCACTTGAGTCTTGTCCAAAGAGTGAGCATACTCTTTGATGCGGCTTATGCATTGGATTGTCTCTGTTTCCATGTTGCTGCACCAATTGTGCATTTGTGATTTTAAGCCAAGTAATGTGCTTTTGGATGTTGATATGGTGGCACATGTTGGCGATTTTGGACTAGCCAGGATACTTGCAGAGGGATGCTCATCTTTCCAGCCCTCAACGAGCTCGATGGGATTCAGAGGGACCACTGATTATGCTCCTCCAGGTTAGTGTAGTAGTTTCTATTATATAGTTCTTCACTTATTTATTTAATCAAGCATATTACAAAGAAGATTAGCTATGGCCAAATGCTTCTAGCCTTATGCAGTACTTAAGGAAACTGTATTCTACTTAATTTGCTGGAACCTGAACTTGCTAATTTGTGCACAGAGGTCAAATTGCTTGCACATAAGGAAGAACAAAATGTTCCTTAATTGTTAGTTACCATGGCATCGCTGTTTAATGCAACAGAATATGTTGCTTGAAATATGGTTTCAACTCATGGAGACATTTATAGCTACGGAATTTTTATTCTCGAAACGGTAACTGGAAAGAGGCCCACGGATAACTCATTTGAGCTAGGATTAAGCCTTCGCATGAACGTTGAGATGGCCTTAACAGTGGAGTTACTAACATTATCGACATGGAATTGGTGACAGAGTTTGATAATAGAGTTCTTTTACGGTACACTAAATTGAATATGAATCGTTTATTTTTTTTAATGCAATGGATCAGATTAACTAGAGTTTACTTATACTTTATTTGGTAGTACAGTAGTAGAAACACCCTTAATAAATCAATGATTAGATCCGATTTCTACTACACATTATATACTACCAGTATAATACACCATAAAATTTCTCTGAAAATAACCCTGCAACAGTGGATGGCCCATCAAACAAAAGAAGGATCGACTCTTTGATTTCTCTACTTAAACATGGGATGTTCTGCTATGAGGAATTGTCGTCGAGTAGAATGTCAACCAAAGATATCATCAAGGAGCTGCATGCAATCAAAATCGCACTTTGCTTAAGGAGAAGAATGTGAAGGCAAAACATACGCCGAGTAGTTCTATTGTGATGTGTATCTCGAATTTCAAAGAACCATTCGCGGATGCATGTGCTTTTCAAATGTAAAACGTAATAAAGCAATTCAAAAGCAACAAGGACTTTTCAGGCTTGCCGTAAAAAACGGTTAGAATAATATGGTTTCAATAAGAGACATGCTAGTACAAAAGCAAAACATTTGCCGATTCATTTTTTTTTTGTCTGTTTGAACTTTTGTACAAGGAAAAAGTCCATATAACATCAAAACTTTGGCCAAATGTCCATCCAATATCCCAAACTATGAAATCGAATATTTGACTCCTCCAAACTTTGCAATCTGGTTTAAATAACACTTTAACCTGATTTTGTATAGTAGCATTGTCCGCGTAGCGTAATGAGTAAGCAATTTCGCCATGTAGGATGACACACTGGTCGAGTTAGGTCAATAGTAGGTGCGGCCACAAGGGTTTCTCGCCCACCGAGCTCCTGGCCATGCTTCCATGGCTATCGGCTCTTGTAGCCTCCTCCGACTCATTCGCCTAAACTTGTCCAACGTAATATCATCCTACGTAGCAAAACCATCCACTCATCATGCCACGCGTGCAATACCACTATGCGAAACTAGGTCATGGTTATATTTGAACCGAATTGCAAAGTTCAGGTGGTTAAATATCTGGTTTCATAGATAGCCAAACGAACTTTCGACTTTTCGAGCAACCTTTGTGATGTTATATGGAGACTTTTTCCCTTTATATAACCATTACATATTTTTCTCAACAAGATGAAATCCACATGTGTTGAAAGCGAGGCCTTGAAATTTCCACGTTTTATAATACTACTAGTAATAAGCTACATATAGCCTACATAAAACTATTGTTTTAGAGCCTGGTTGTTTCATACAGTAAGGTTGCAAAAGTTGCCATAATGTTTTGCCAAACTTGTCTAAGGTTAGGAAATATTTAGTTAGTGCCACAATTTGTCATATATAAGTCGGCCATATTTGACTTTGTTAGCCTAGAGTTTAGTTCGTTACCTAAATTGTGGTGTGCTTCTTAACACCATATCTTATATATCAAATACATGATTTTTTTTTTTTGTTAAATCTTGCCACACTTATAACTAACAATTTGCTTTACCACGAAAAACTGCAGCATGCCACACTTTTGGCAAAAAAAGAACTGTGGAAACATGAGGCAAGCATCCAGACAGGCCTGTCATCAAAAAAAGGTCTTCTTGAAGCGGGTGATGCGGGTCACCGCGAACAAGCCCACTTACATCCCTAAGCCTAGTGTTTAGTTCGTTACCTAAATTGTGGTGTGCTATCACACCTTTTTAACACCATATCTTACATATCATATACATAATTTTTTTTTGTCAAATCTTACCATACTTGTAGCTAATCATTTGCTTTACCAAAAAAAAACTGCAGCATGCCACACTTTTCCAAAAAAAAAAAAAAAACGCTGGAAACATGAGGCAAGCATCCAGACAGGCCTGTCATCAAAATCGACGCTATCCTTTTGCTACTAAAAGGAAATCTTGTCACTCTTTTTTTAGTCATTAACCTGTGACGGTGTGAGACACAAGTTGCAGAAAAAGAAAGCTTATCAAAGAAGTGGTTAAACCAAATGGATATCAAATTTACTTAACCCAGATTATAGCAAAGTATGGCAAAGATATGAGTGCAAATCAAACATGCCCTTCAGTACCGAAAATTTTACGCCGTGCCCGATCACAAATTCAAATTAAAAAAAAAAAATCGAAGTCGCTGACTCAAATTGGGTCGACACCATACTGTCGGTTTGGCCCAATATTTTTGGGCCCATCCGTCCTCCCCGCAGCTAGTGGGGAAAGCAGGGGCGAGAAGAGAAGAAAGGAACAGGGGAGGTCGGAGAAGGTCGCAAAGAAGCAGCGAGAGAGCGCCGAGAAGGGTTCATGGAGCCCGAGAAACCCGAGGAGTCGGCGAAGCAGCCGATGGAGGCTGAGACCGGAGAGCCAGTAGATCCACGCGAAATTGGTAACTTGCTAATCCCCCTTACTTCTGCTTTAGATGGCTAATCTTTCGTGGAAGCCCTTCTCCTTCTTGCAAGAACCAAGGCGTCTGCAATTTGTGCAAGAAACAGCGGGTGCCTGTTCTGTTCTGATTAATGCCCTAAAGCAATACCTCTGATTCGCCTTTTTGGTATTTGCTGTGTCCGATTTGATAGTGTCCAGCGACGACGAGATAGACTACTCCGTCGAGCCCGAGTTCTACGATCCCGACCTGGACGATGTTGACGAACGGTGGGTGAGCAAGCAGAGGAAAGGCCGGACTTCTGACGCCGTCCTAAGCTGCCCCGCGTGTTTCACCACCTTGTGCCTGGATTGTCAGAGGTAAATCCTTTACTGCTTCGCATAGTATCGACTCAAAGGAGGAGGAGACTCTTGGATTGTAAGATGCACGATTATTTTCTTAGATTTGTCGATGTTGTTTTCCTTACTGTTAGACCCTGATGGTGAAGAAGCTGTCTGTTACCATTACTCAAATCGCTTGTGTGGTGTTACTACCTTCGTGCAATAGATGTCTTGGACAATTATCATCAGCTGATCAATTCACTCAGAATTAAAAGCGATGTCTCTTCTATAATCATTTGGAAGAGTTCTTGTATATCAGACCATTAGGAGTAACTATGTGAGCAAATCTTTTCAATAGACTCCACATCCGGGGTTTACAATGATCAAATTTGATTGGTTAAAGTAGTTGGGACAAACAATGGAATTTCTTACTGTATGGTTTATTTGTCTAGCATAATTGTGTGAAGGTGGGTTGTTCCTGAAAATTTCTTTTCTTAATTGTTTTAACAGATGGCAGGAGAACTGCCATGACTTATTTCATTAAGCAGGAGAGCAGTACAAAAACAAAAACAAAAGGAAGAAAGAAAAACTATACAAGGCTACACAAGGTAGCCAGGGAAGAGGGTATTAATGAGGAATTACAGATGGGAAGTCCTTCGCACCGGCTAACATCCAGAGATTTAAAATATCTTTAATATCACGGACAAGGTCGTTGGAAGTCTTGTGTTGTTGATTGAAAATTCTATTGTTTCTCTCCTTCCAAAGCTCCCAAAAGGTAGCCTGGATGACGGAATTTAGGCCCTTCTTACCTTTAAGGCACCAGTGCTGTTGATGTCGTCTAGCCACCAGTGCAAGACATCATGCTGTGGTTTTGCTTGTATGGGAGAAACACTCTTGGAAGTGGAAGCCACTATTGTAAACAGTAAGGGGCATCAAATAAATACTAACCTTCATAAAATTATTCTGTGATGGTATGTTGACTGTATAAATGCATCGATTGTTAATTGTGCCTTCAGATTTCCTCCTTCTAAATATGCAACTGTAGGATTTGTTTCTATTGAACATGCTGTCTGATTGTTTGAACAAGAATGAGAACACCAGATGTGAAAAAAATCTGCAGGCCTAGTTTAGGACAATTTGCTTGCAATTCTCTGAGTAATTATTTTGTATTGCAAAGTCTGAAACATGAATATCTCTGAAAACATGATGCTGTTTTTTCGTTTTACACAATGTTCAGAAAGACCTTACTTTGTAACTTTGAATGCTTCAAATCTTCTCCTATCATTTGTCTTTCTGATTATTAAACACTATACTGGTACTACTGATCAGTAGAATTTCCAATGCTTAATTCTGGATGGCCTTTGTTGATGTTCAGGCATGAAAAGTATGTAAGCCAGTACCGTGCAATGTTTGTGCGCAACTGCAAGGTTAAGACTGATCAGATTCTGCGGGAGGGGAATGGCAAACGGAAAAACCGCAAGGGAAGGGCTACTGATTCTTCTACTACATCAGAAGGTGAAAACAAGGGGCCAGTTTATCACCCTGTTTGTTGCGAGGTCTGCTCAACTGAGGTTGGAGTGTTTGATGAAGATGAAGTTTACCACTTCTTTAATGTCATTCCTAGTTACTCCTGAAGTAGTACTTTAGGTATTCTGGTTGATTGTACTTTTGTACCGTTATTTTATCTATAACCAGTCAAGTTACTTAGGTAGTATGAGTATCATGTTTGCTTTAATTTTGCTATTGCTCTTTTAGGTAGTAGAAACTAGAAATTTTTGAATGGGTCTCCCTACTCTAGTTGCCATATCAGCTCGTCGGTTTGTGAAATTACCATAAAACTAAGGAATTTTGTGATTCGTAATGCCTAATCAGTGATGAGTACATCATATATATGAGGCGTGTATGTGTCAATAGTATGACCACCAGATCCCAAATGGCAGTGATCATGTAAACTGATGTGCACTTTCAAAATTTTGAATAAACGAAGCTACTTTGCAGAGTAGTTATAGCAGTAGCTTGGCATGTCCTGACTCCTGACGAACATAAGGAATGTAGGTGTCTTCCAGCTTCCTGGGCGCTTGCAGCCTAAAACTGATGAATGATCCACGTCAATTGTCCTAGGCTAGTACGATATTCGTTTATGAATAGTTCAGTAGTGATAATGGCAACAGCCACGGTTTACATTACCAAATCGATGTCAGAAATCACCTAAGCGACGGTAGCGAATTTCGTCGAAAATCGGTTAAAACCGAACGAAATTCAAAGTCAAACTTTTTGTACTCCGTGGTCAAACAACGGTGAAATAATTCGAAAGCCGACTGGTTTTTACAGATTTTCGATTGATTTACATTAAAAATAGGCATACTCATCGGAATTTAGAAAAAAAAAAATCAAGAAAAATTAGAAAAAATTGCAGAAAATGCTGGAAAATTTGTAAAACCCGGTAAAGGTCCAAACAACCAGGAAAAATATTAGAAATGTATAAAATAATATAAAAATTTTTGACATGATATTTCCTACATTTTAAGACAACATCAAATTGTAAAGTACACATTTTGCAATAATAGCACAACTATGAAAAAATTTTGGCATGATTTTTGCTATATTTTAAACAATATCAAGTTGTAAAGTAGGCATACAACAATAATATCTCAACTAATAGCCTTTCATTTCAATACCATTTACAAATCAATCCAACAAGTCCACAGCTCAATATCCATGACATATAACATTTGAAATCAACATTTCTAACCGAAAATGAATGTTCGCACTTCGCATAGTTTCGTCGTCCTTCTATTATCACACATATGCCATGTTGGACTTATATAAACGCTACATTAGTAAAAAAAAATTGAATTGCAATGAAATAGAACAAATAAATAAAACATTACCTTTGGTGCTATGGGTAGTATTTCTGAGTGTAAACTTGGTTGGCCGACCATGTTGTACTCCTCGGTGGACATCAACACCAAGCCTCGTGTAGTTAGCAACTCCGTACTGTATTCGTGCCATCTTTGCTCCGTCTATAGAATCTTGGTACAGCGGGCTCCGACGATTCCCGGGAGTGCTATTAGTCGAGTCATCACTCCCTACATAATGTTTCTCATCTGGGGGACGCTTCCCCTTTCCTTTCGACGGAGCTCTGCTTCTTGCGGTATCCCTTGCCGCTATTGTTTAGTGCTTCCTGTAGCATTTTTCTTCTTCTTTTTCCCTTTTCTATTATCTATATTCAGTTTTGCTAAAAAATGTCTCAAATTTTTGGTTTTTCAAAAAAAAAATCATGGCAAATGCTAAAAAGCTATTAATGCTAATTTTAGGGAAATTTTGGATAAATTTTTTCTATTTTTTTGAATTTAAATTGTACCAATTTATCGACCAGTTCTGTTTCTCGAGCCGGATCGATATGGTCGAAAATAATGAAAATTGACAAATTTTCGTTGATATTGTGTACCCTAGCAACAGCTAGTAATTGAAGTACTAATGGTACAACTTGCGCTCGAAAGAAAATCAAAGCTGAGAGAATTAAGGTAGCTTCAATGTAAATTTGATCTCATACGTACCATTTCATTTTCCTGGTAAGAAAGATGGGAAATATGATTATTTGCTATAAAATTGGTGTGCAATTGTCACGCTATATTTTACTGACATGTGATTCTATGGTCTAAATATCAATAAGATATGACGTGATAAATCATCAATTGCACATTAACTTTATGAGAAATAATCAATTATACCTGAGAAAGGTTGAGTGCGCTAAAATCAACTGGCGGAAGAGCTCGCCGACATGCCCCTTTTTAGCCACCGAAGCCATGAAGGCTTTGCCGGCCGCGGCTCCAATTATACGCAGAAAGCGAGTAGGCGACCGATCGAAGCATGCATGCATGCATATCGATCCGAAGGCCGGCAGCCAGTCCACTCGCCTTCCCTTTCAGCACAGATCACATCATCATCACGCATTCACGCCGGAGGACCTCGTCTCTTCGCCTCTCCACTCTCGATCGACGTCCATCTCCATCCATCTTATATGCTGAAAAACGCGGTCACCCTCGCCAAGTCAACTGATTAATGCACTGAAGACAGCATGTATAGAAAAGTCGTGCTAGCTAGCGTCATACCGCTTTCGGCATCTGACGACGAGGTCGGGGTAACCGTCGACGTCGGGGGAAGGAGCTAGAAATTGACGACGAGGGGGCAGATCCTATGGTAAACAATGGTATGATTCATTGATTCTCCATAGCCACGCCGAGGCCACACCAGCCGCGGTTCCGCCCGCCGGCTCTAACTACTTGCAGGTCGTTTCAAACTCAAATTTCGATATCCCGATAGTATCGAAATTCGCGAAATTTCGCTCGAAATTCGTGAAAAAACGCTCGGTTCGAAAGTCAAATGAATTTAAAATCTAGTCAAAAAGTCTCGAAACATCCGAACGAAATTTGCTCGAAAAGCTCCAAAAACCGCTGGGTTCGAAATTCGCTCAAAAAGACTCGAAAAACCGATGGTAGTAGAAAAGGTGGGGGGTGTAGAAAAATTAGGAAAAATTGTTGTAAATTTTGGAAATGGCCATTAAAGGCCAAAAATAATATTTGAAGAATTACTTCAACAAATATTGCTACTAAATATAATTGAATAAATACTGAAACATGCAGCGTGTTGTGGGGGTGTAGTCTAAAATTCTGATTCAAATATTGCACTTATTTGATCAACTATGATTTTTGTAGGCTGTAGCAGATCCTGTAACAATGTATTTCCATTTATTTTTTATGCACTATAGTTGATTGTTTAATACTTGCATTCGTGTTGAATATTTAATTATGATATTGCTCTCTCTCAAAATAATAGAAAAAACAGATAGACGGTTTATCACTAGAGATCTCATATAATTCTATATTGCTTGTTGACAAGTTAAACCGTGAATTTTGATTTAGTCTAATGATCTCTTAGCAATTTACATGTGATTTTAAGGAAAAACTCAGATGTACTTTCTGAATACAGGTTATGATTTTATAGATAGTGCCCTTTTTGCCTCATGTTGCTGGTTTTTACAAAGAAATATTGGTACTAAATATACTTCAATAAATATGACAACTAAATACACTTCAACAAATATTTATACTAAATATACTTCAACAAATATCACTACTAAATAAATTGAATGGATCAAAAACATCTTCAAACTTCTTTTTTTTTAAAATAATATTCACATCAGATGTCATAAGACTATTAATACTAATTATGGATAAAATTTTTCAATTTTTTCAAATTTTATGAATTTAAATTTGAATTTCAGCAAAATTCAAAACGGTTTTCCTTCTCACATGCGAGCGGTAATTTCGTTCGAAAAGTTGAACCCCATTGCTTGGTTATGGTAAGCGGCAACAGGGTTTCTCACGTGAGGAGGATGGTTTGCACAGACAAGAGGAACGACCTCCAGCTGGTGCATGCAGCAAGAGTCTCGTCAAGCTAGCCCTCCACCCTTCTGCCATCCATGATCCAACTGTACGTCGTCGTCGTCCCGGTGATGATCCGGCTAATTCCCAACCCTGTCCGGCTGTCCCCCACTGCACCAACGCCCCTAACCCCAAGTCAGGGGCGCCCAGTACAATACAGTGCAGCTCTGTACGACGTCCATCCATACATGTGAAAGTTGAACGGAGCATCTGTACACATGGTGGCATGCGTGATAACGATTTCTGCTGATTTTCCGCGGCCTCCGCGGTAGCCCCCATCATCCGATGTCTACCGCCGTCGAGCTTTTGATCGAAAACGATTCCTGGTGCCTGGTGGTGCGTGCTTGCTTGCCGCCGTTCTTTGCCCATGCAAATTCGTCCGTTTTTTGTTGTTGTTGTTTGTTGTTGCCGCGAGCATGAGAAGGGAAAACGCACGCAGCGGCAGCGAGGAAAGGAAACGCAAGATCTGAGGCCCGTCCCTGTGTCTCCATCCACAGTGGATTTGTTTCACCACCACCCATGGAAGATAATATATTATAAGCTCGTACCTGTCTAATCTCGTCTTCGCGTGTGATGTGATACGATGGTAGGCTTGCTATTTGTAAAAGACCTGCAGATTCCAGCAAAGTGAGAGCTACTGGACCCAGATTCCCATGTGCCGTGCCCCCCTAATGGGTACAGTACTACTGCGTCCTCGCTGCCTCTTGCTCTCGTCCTCTCATCCATGATCGTTTTTCTCGCTCTAGATTAGTGCTTACGTTACGTTACATATAATGGAGGACCAGAATACAACCGATATATGCTGTAGGTTTTATTTATATTTATATATATGAATGAACCCGTAGCTAGTTGCATGGTGGAACCTGTCTGGTTTAAGACTTGTGCCGTAGTTGTATGCATGGGTGCATGAAACACGCCGCATCCTGTCAGAGACATGCATTACAGAGTACCAGCCACACATTGTACACTGATGTGTACTGTTGCTACGTAGGAAGAGAAATACTAGTATGGTAAATACTCAGAATAAAACTGTGCAAGTCTAGATCAACTCCGTTATAAATCTATCTGCCGTGTTGCTCTCCCCGTCACCTCAAAACCTCTCAAACCCCACTGGTCCACCGCCACCACCACCATCTCCCTGTCTCGATCTCTCCCCAACAACGCAACGGACGCCATGGCCTCCCGGGACGTTGCCGGTGCTGCCGCCGCCACTTTCCACGTCTACCAGCCCTTGCCGATGCCGACGTCCACGGTGGCGCCCACCGCTGCGGCGGCCGACGCCGGCTTGGCTCTCGCGCGGAGCAAGAAGGCTGGCGCGGCCGGGGCGCAGGGCGGCGGCGGCGGCAAGGACAGGCACAGCAAGGTGAACGGGCGGGGGCGGCGCGTGCGCATGCCGATCGTGTGCGCGGCGCGCGTGTTCCAGCTCACCCGCGAGCTGGGGCTCAAGTCCGACGGCCAGACCATCGAGTGGCTGCTCCGCCAGGCCGAGCCCTCCATCCTCGCAGCCACGGGGTCAGGCACCACCCCCGCGGCCTTCGTCTCCTCCTCCGCGCCATCCTCCTCCTCCTCCTCCCACCAGCACACCCTCCTCGGCAAGCGCCCGCGCCAGGACAGCGACGCCGCCGGCGCGGCGGCCGCCGCGTCCGCGTTCTGGGCCGCACTGCCGGCGCCGCGTCCGGACGCGTGGGGCTTCTCGCCGCTGGAGGCGCAGGCGGCGTACGTGCCGATGGCGCAGGCCCACCACCTCAACCTGCTCGCCGCGCTCTCCGGCGCCGCCAGGCGCTCCGAGGAGGAGTCCCGCTGACTCCACAGCTTCCGAGTCCTGACACGTGCGTGCATTGGTGCCCGTCCGTTTCTTGGGAGTGTTCTTGATTGGAGACCTCAAGTGTGCTTCGCTACACCTGTCTATCGTTTTGTGTTCTATCTGCGGTTTTAATTGGTGAAGATTTGCTGTGGTGCTAAGTGCTAACCGTAAATACGAGTCCTTAGATCTTAATTACATTCCAGCTGCATGTGTTAGTCTTTATCACTTGTTTTTTGCGTAATGCGATTCCATGGAACCTGTTTCCATTAGTAGCTGCATCTGTATGATCAGGCCAAGTCATTTAACAGTTACTACACAATGCTGCATCGATCGACCTACTTGTCACTCCTGGTTCATTTCATTTCTTATCACAGGATTCTCTATAAGATTGCAGTGTTAATCATATAACTAGACCTTCACTGCTCGTTTGGAAGCATGAAATGTTCATGAGCTCAATTCAGACCCTGCAGAAAAATCTTCAGTTATCCATCCATGGCTGCGGATTACACCAACAATAGCACTGGAAAAGTGTCCGTTTCCCCTCGAGAATTCTCTCTCTCTCTCCCTCTCTCTCTGGCCTCCGAGGGGCGAGGGGAAAGGAAGGAAAGGCTGCGTCGCTGCAGCTGCACAGTCGCTCTCCTGCCTCGTCTGAGCCCTTGCCCCTGAAAGGGTTGAGGCCGTTGTGTGCATGTATGTAGAGTTGTAGACTCGATTCGTGTCAAAGCTGGAGGCAACTTCTCGGGCTCTGAACTGTAAATGTGCCCTACTTTTCGTACAAACTCACAGCCGACTACTAAAGGTTGACTAGGTGGTCATGAATGGCAGACTGATTAATTATTTTTTTCTTGTTGCACTACACAGTGTACGCTAAAGGCAAATGTAGGTAACATCCACGCATCAGCTGGTAATTTTACTGGAGTTACTGGGCGGTTTGTTAGGGAGGGCTGCAAAAGGCGGCCAAATTGTGAGAAGATCCCAAGAAGAGTGACGTTGGTACATGTTGATGTCGGTGCTAGTCACCACTCACTCACCAGTCACCACGTACATGATATGCAGCGTGTCAGTACTCAGTAGCTAGAGTGCGTACAGACGTACCTAGCTACCCGGGTACGTACAGCCGTACGGGTACACCGGTACAGGGATACCTTTTGCAGCGATCCCCCCGTAATTCTCCCCGGTTTCCAGCTATATATGTACCTTTGTAGTGTGCTCAGTTCTACTAGCCCTGAACTGTTTCAGTTTCGTCGGTAGGATGCAGGTAAATACGATAGCAGGAGCTAGTCGGCTAGCAGCCAGCGATGCATGGACCCAACCCGCGTGGTGAACATGTTTCTGCGAGGGATGCTAATAGAAAATCCGGTACCATTCAATTTTTTTCCGCATCCCGTTGGCTACCTGATGCCTTATAGCATCCTTTGTAAAAACTAAACAAACAGAGACTAAGGCACTTCACGCCCTAGCCCCAGTCATGTGACCCAATGGGAGTGGAGCAGAGCGGCCTCTCATGACGGCAAGGTGGCGGCGTCCTCGGCGCCCGTTGCCCCAACTCCTTCTCCTCGGGTGCTCTTTTAGTGTGGGTTTGGTTGATGGGATGAGGTTGAATGGGATGGGATGGTTCTGTACCATTTGATTCTATTATTTTGGGTGAATGAAATGGTTCAACATTTATAGGGAATATTTCTTAAATTTGTATCACTTGATCCAGGATGGGGTGGTTCCGTTCAAACAACCAAACACATGGATGACTTTTTTCTTGAACCATCTCATATATGTACCACTTAGTACAGGCAACCAAACACACCATAAATGATGGAGGTGAGTCCCTCGGTAGAGGATGAAATACAACTAATTTTCCCCAATTTCCCAAATCCACAATCATCTCAAATCCGTGAGTTCCTCGACTTGATTCTCTGCTTCCTGAAGTAATCTTGCTATTTTTTGGATTTGATCTGAACTCATACACCTCTTGGATGGCACTTTTGTGAGTAGACAGAGGTGCTTTTGAGTTGATTTCGAAGATCGGCAACTCGAGATCTTCATGGTGAGTGAAGAACTCTTGCGGTGCTCTCTGTTGTCGAGTGTTTGAGGTGCTCTCTGTTGGCTTGGTTTAGTGAGTTGTGGTGCTCGGTTTTTTGAGTTGTTTGTGTAGCAAGTCCATGGATACTTACTTAATTGGTGTCCATGGGAGACTTGCTTAATTGGTGAAGCTATCTCTCATGACCAGGGAGTTGATTCTGGTTCCCGGGCACCTTTTGCTGCTTCTCGAGACCTCCTAGTGAATTTCCTTACTCGGTGTGATCTGTGGATTTGTATCTCTGAAACAACCGCTAGTGAATCTGTGGGATTACAGTGGCAATATTGTTGTCGACGATTGGGGAGCAGGCCCCCGCCGAGCTTACTTGTTGGTGGAGGGACCAATTGCGACCCCTTCTCACGTGATGGGATACTCAAAGGAGTGACTCACTGGGCTTCAACAGGCAAGGACACTGTGATTTACCCTGGTTCGGGCCTCTCAAGAAGGAGATAATAGCCCTACTCCAGCTCGTGTATCTTTTTATGCAGAAAAATGTCCTCTTTTTCCCCTTCATGGTGGGGATGCTTTTATAGCTTACAAAGGGGCGTGCTTGTTCAAACCCACTAACTCCACGTTCGACCAGGTCCAACGTGGTAACTAACGGATCCTATAATCCTGCCACGTTCCCGCAGAGATCGCAACGAACTAGCGGAGGTTAAGCAACGGGTGGCTTCCGACCTCGGGATCAAACCAGGTCGGCTAACGTTTAACTCCGAGCTCGGCCGCTTCCCCTGAGCACGAGCTATCGATCTACCAGGTTATGCGACCTCCTAAAGGTTCCAGCTAGGCCGCCCTTGGGAACGGCCTCCTCGTGACCAGGGCGGGAATGACTTCGTGTTGCTCGTGGCGCCTAGCTAGGTCGTCCCGGGGAACGGCCTCCTGGTGGTTCGGCCAGCATTGAGCCCGTGCCGCTAGTGGCACCCGAGGTAATTTGCGGGGTCTACCCGACCCCCGACCCAAACCCGAGGTCCGAGTGGAAAAGGTTTTAGGAAAAAGACCTTCCTCTCGGGCCTACCTCTCCCGAACCCGGCCAGGTTGGTCGCGGCGAACATCCGCCCGACCTCCGAAGCTATCGGTCCGTCCGAGGACGAGCTCGGTCTTCTTGCGCGCCCTAGCCGTGACGGACTAGCTCATGTCCTACCGGCGGTTCCTTCCTCGGAAGCTTCTTTGGCCAAGTCTGAACCGCTCCCCCTCGGGAACCGTCGCCTGGCAGGACAGTTTCGGTTCGCGTGTATACGTGTCGCTCCCCGTGTGGCGGACGTCTCAACTGCCCCCCAGCGCCTTTAGGGCTTCCTCGATCACAACGGCGGGAACCTCTTCGCTTCCACACTTGGTTTTTAAACACCAGAAGAGAAACCCTAGATTCACTTGGCCTTTTCACAATCGTCGCTCCCCACACTTCTCCATTTCGGCGCTTCATCCTTCTTTCCGATCATCTTCTCCATCCTCATGGCAAAGTTCGGCGCCAGCAAGCTTGATAGGCGCAAGCTGGAGATTCTCGAGCGGGCGAAGTACCTTGACGCCGGCTCATGGAGAGCCGCTGGTGCCGAGGAGAGCCCCGAGCCGGAGGAAGGAGAGATCATCTCCACCGAGCTCTACGCCATAAACGGGCTTCGCACGCCCGAAAGCGAGTTCGTCGAAGCCGTACTCGCCTTCTGCGAGTGCGAGATCGTCCACCTCCACCCGAATTCCATCCTCATCATGGCCATCTTCGCCCATCTCTGTGAAGGGTTTGTGGGCGTCGAGCCTACTCCCAGTCTCTTTCTTCACTTCTACACCCTTTCGCGCACCGGCACCCCCTCGCAGGCCGGCTGCCTTTACTTCCGCCTCCGACCTACCCGCCTGCACGAGTGCAGAGCTTCACGCAAGGACTCCGTGTCGGGGTGGGCCGACTCTTGGTTCTATCTCGAGGAAGGCCGAGGCGGCTCGCTTTCCTACTCCGGCGCCAAGGGTCGCGGCTGCCGAGACTTCGACTTCGTGACAAATTCCGAGGAGGAGAAGGTGCTCATCTTGATCAATGAGCTCACTTGCTCTGGCTGTCCGTGGGGCGTTGCCCAGGACTACGTCAGGAACCGGGTGTCGCCCCTCAGGCGGAGGGTGCACCCCTTCTTCAAGGTTGAAGGGTGGCAGGACATCACCCGGGAATCACACTCAGGTACATTACCGCCCTCGATTTTTACTTTAAAATAAGGGACATTCGAGCTCACTGTCCTTTCTTGTCTGGTAGCAGCTCCGCCGGAGGGCTGGGTGGATACGAGGGTGTCCGAGATGTTCGGCACTCCCAAGGCCAAGGAAATCCTAGAGGGCCGCCAGATCCCGAACAACGTCCTTAACCGGACCGAGGCGGTAAGTCCTTATCTCGGACCCTTTCCGAAGGTCCGTTCAGGCCGGGTTTCTTCCGAAATTTCCTGACTTATTCGAGCCCACCTGCGCAGGAGAAAGTCGCCCTCGAGGTCGTCGTGGCCCAACTGGCGTCGCAGCCGGCGGGACGAGGTCGAAAGACCAAGGAACAGGCGGGTCGTAAGCGCCGCGCCTGATCTCCGTCGCCACGCTGCCTCGCTTAAGCGCACACGCAGCATCCTTGCCGGGCGACCGCTCACCCCGCCGTCACTTGGAGTACGCCGATCGGCAGGAGGTGAGCGAACTAAAACTGTGGATGGATGAGTACACCAGGGATAACCCCGAGCTGATGGCTCGTTTGCGTCAGCTTGACGCGCGGGCGAAGAAGGAGGCCGCGGCTGGTCCAGCGCGGAAGGAGGCACTGGAGAGCCAGATCGCGGCTCTTCAGGCAGAGCTCGCGCGGGTGAGCTCGAGCTCGGCCCCTCTGGATGACGAGGGGGAGAAGGACGAGCTGGACCCCGTCCCCCTGGTCCCGAGGTCCCGCAGGTCGTCCGCTGCGCCCCAACCATGCCCAACGCCGACCATCACCGAGGCCGACTTGGGAGAGGTCGACCCTTCCGTTGCCAGGGCCGACAAGGCACGCGAGGACATGGCTGCCCTCCTCGTTCGCGCCCGAGGCCAGCTGGAAGATGCCGAACGAGGTCAGCCTCTTATCCCTGTCTCGTTTGTCTCATTCCCCCTCCGGCACCACACTAACCCCACATCGTCTGTAGTGGGTGTGGCAGCTGGTGCGGAGTTATGGGATTTTGGAGCAATGGCTGACGATATTCTTGACCTTGTGCTAGAGAGGGAGCTTGCTCACGCCGAGGAGTTGTGGGCGACGAGGTCGAGGTGGGAACTGAGGCCGCGGAGGCCCGTTTCCCACGGGTCGCTGGTGGTGATGACGCCGAGGTAGAGGAGCCTGCTGCCGCGGAGATTCGGGCCCCAGAGCTCGTCTCTCCTGAGGAGGAGACGCGGAGGAAGATTGCGGTGCCGATGCTCGGGCGGCGGAGGGCATCCCCACATCATAATTCAAGACGACGACGTGGAGGAGCATGGTGGTGCCGAGCACGCCCGGCTGAAGCTCCTCGCGAGGACTCGCCGGCTGAGCGACATCATCGCCGCCACGCTCCAAGAGATCGCCGAGATCTCTCCCGAGCCCGCGATGCTCGCCGGACATCAACGTCGGGCGGTATCGAAGAATCTTAACCCGAGCGGGGCTCGCCCGGTGAAAGAGCCGCCACCCGTTCGCGCGGAGATGAGCCCAACCACGCCAGTGGGTCGGGCCAACTTCCAGCGGAGGAGCCGTGTACCGAGGCCGCTTTGGTCGAGGTCGACCTCGCGGCTGCCCGACCGGCGACCCGATCGATCTCGCGCCGAAAGACGCGCGCACGGCCCAATCTCGGTGCAGACCTTCGGTCGCCGACCGGTGCCTCGGTCGACCTCGCGCCGGACGCCGTCACGACCCAAGCTCGGGTGCCCGACTCTCCGGCCCGAGGCAGGTGCCTCGGTCGACCTCGCGCTGGAGACACCGCCACGGCCAGGCTTGCGAGGAGGCAGGCCCACCGGGGAGGAGTTCCCCACCAGTGAGGCAGTGCCTCGGGCGGAGGATCCCGCGGGCCCGGATGCCGAGGAGGTGGAGCCCCCGAGCGCAACTCCTGCCCGGGAGGAAGAGGAGCGGGAGGTGGTCCTTGCTCTCGAGGCCGTCCCCCCGCAGGAGATGGAGGTCGACCCTCAGGGGCAAGGTCTCCCGCCCCCAGGGGACGGGGGAGCTCGAGCTCAAGCCCCTGCCCAGGGGGTAAAAGCGGGACGGAGGACCCCACCGAGCTGTTCCAGAGAATTTGGAGGCTCGGCTCTGTTGGGTAAGTCTCCTAACACTTATGTGCTTTTGTCCCAAAAATCCGGCTGCGACCCGAGATGCCCTGTTGCGCAGGTGTTGGAGACCACCATGAAGGACATCCACGCCGCGACCGTGCCACCAAAAGTCGTCGCGAAGCACCAGGCCGAGCAAGACGCTAGGATCGCGGAGCTCGAGCGCCTGGTCGCCGAGCTGAAGTCTTCTGAGGCCGAGATCCGGCAGAAGATGGAGGAGTCTGTGCACTTTCTTAAGGAGCGCCTCGACCAGAGTGAGCAGGCGAGGTCGGGGCTTGAGGTGACGGTGGCGTCCCTGCGCGACTCCGCTCGAAGCGCCGAAAGGACGATCGACCAGCAACGGGAGGAGTCCAAACGGCTTCGTCAAGCGGCAGGCGAGGGTCGTGAAGCTCGTCGGCGGGTGCTTGACCTCGAGTCCGAGCTTGAGTCCGTGCGGGACGAGCTTGTCGCTCTGCAGGACGAGAAGCGTGCCGGCCTCCTGTAGCCTATTCCTTCCTGCAAAAGACTTTAGCGAAAAAAGCAGCCAAGTTGGACATAATACGATCGTGCTTAATAGATGTCTTTTGTTTTTCTTCCCTTGGAACGACAACGACATGCCCTTATCCCGTTGCTCCCTATTCGACGAAGGTTGACAGTCACGCGACCTAGCAAACGATCGTACTAAGGAGTAACTACCTCGTGCGGAAGCTGCACTAGGTTGTAGCCACACGGTACCCATATACCCCCCCCCCGCCAACGGAGGTCGTGGGCGTAGGCTGCGGCACGACCTCGTTTGTGAGATGGCGCCTGCGGAGATCGTGTGGCCTTTTTGTGTACGGTGCGTCTACACCGCCCACCGGCCGACCTGAGCTCGGAATCGTCCGAGGGGTGTCCATGCGAATCTTTACCTGCGGCGGAGGTCTGCCGCGAAAAAGATGGTCGTCTTACAAGGAAGGAAACCCTCGAGGTCGAGCTCTGGTGGCCCGATGTTAGGTGGTTGTACGCCCATCCATCTTGCCCCGACGACCGAGCCTGCTCCTGACATTTGATCTGGATCGAGCTTGATTAGGAATTTCGCGGGGTTAAAGAGAGAGAGAGAGAAAGCGAGAGAGAAAGAGGGAGACCGGGAGGCCAAGGTGTCGAATTTTATTAAAGGAGCAAAGTTGGTTTAGTTAGATATGGAACTTACGCAGTTGGTCGATGTTCCAAGTGCTAGCTAGTTCCCGACCATCTTCCATTGCAAGGCGGACAGCCCTGGGCGTCTTTGTTGAGACGACGGCAGTGTAAGGACCTTCCCATCTTGGCGTTAGCTTGTTGGCTTTTGACAAGTCTTGGACCCGTCGTAGAACGAGATCGCCGATGTTCAAGGTCCTTGGTCGTACCGATTTAGCGGCGTGTCTGCGAAGAGCTTGCAGGTAAACCGCGGATCGCAGCGTAACTCGTTCATGAGTTGCTTCCGCGAGGTCGAGGTCGAGAAGGCGCTCGCCTTCTGCGTCGATGTTATCGGCTAGGTTCACCCTTGGGGATCCCAGGACGACCTCGACGGGTAGTACGGCTTCCGCGCCATATACGAGCTGAAAGGGGGTCTCACCCGTAGCTCGGCTCGTCGTGGTGCGGACCGACCAGAGGACGGGAGGTAGCTCGTCCACCCAGGCCTGACCATGCCGATCGAGGTTCTTGAAGACTCTCTTCTTGACTCCTTGGATGATCTGCCCGTTCGCGCGCTCGGCCGCCCCATTGCTCTGCGGGTGGGCCACGGATGCGAAGCATATCTTGGTCCCGACCTCCTCGCAATAAGCCTGAAACACCTCGCTTGTGAACTGAGTGCCGTTGTCCGTGATGAGGCGACTCGGAACGCCAAAGCGGGTCACTACGTTATTGCGGAAGTACCTTTTAGCCGCCTGTGCCGAGATGGTTGATACAGGCTCGGCCTCGATCCATTTAGTGAAGGTGTCGATTGCGATGAACAGGTATTTACAACCCTTCCTTCCCCTGGGAAATGGACCGAGTATGTCGATGCCCCAAACCGAGAACGGCCAGGTTAGGGGCATAGTCTGCAGTGCATACGCCGGCTGATGGACTTTCCGGGCATGGAACTGGCAAGATCGGCAAGCGGTCACTATTTAGCGCGCGTCGGCCAGGGCCGTCGGCCAGTAGTAACCCAACCGGAAGGCTTTGCTCACTAAGGTCCTAAAGGACGAGTGAGCTCCACACATCCCATCATGGATATCTTTGAGGAGATATTTGCCTTCCTCTTGGGTGATGCACTTGGAGAGGACGCCAAGCGCGCCTTTGCGGTATAAGAGGCTCTCGACCATTTTATAGGCTGAGGAGCGTCTTACTAGCCGGGATTTCTCGGCTTCCTCCTCGGGCAGTGTCCCATGCACGAGGTATTGGATGAATGGCGTCATCCAACTCGCACCCTGCTCGAGGAAGGAGACGGTACCACCCGTCTCAGTTGCCTCCTCTTCGGTGGGTATGGAGGGCTTATAAAGGTACTCGACGAGCACCCCCGCCGGGGCGGGAAGCTGGGCGGAACCGACCTTCGATAGATGGTCGGCCAGGGCATTGTCCTTCCTGGGGATGTATAGTACTTCGAAGTTTCTGAAGTACTTTTCCATCTTCCTTACTTCAGCCAAGTAAAGCGCCATCGAGTCATCGGAGCACTGATACTCCTTATTAACCTGGTTGACAACCAGCTGCGAGTCGCCCTTCGCAGTTAGTCGTTGGACTCCGAGCGTCTTGCACGCCCGAAGTCCGGCTAGCAGACCCTCATATTCTGCTGCGTTGTTCGTTGCGCCGAAATGTAGTTGGAGGCGTCTTTGGATCCGCTCCCCTGGGGGATTCGAGGACCACTCCAGCCCCGAGCAATTGTAAGCTCGGGATCCGTCAGTGCACGACCCAAATGACCGTGCTCTGGCCTGCAGTCGGGTTCAGACTTAGATGGGGTAGGATTTGTCCATTCGGCTAGGAAGTTCGCTAGGACCTGGGATTTGATCGCGGTCCTGGCCGAGAATTCGATCTCGAATTCGGCGAGCTCCATGGCCCACTTCGTGATCCGTCCGCTTGCGTCCTGATTCCCTAGAATTTCTCTAAGCGGGAAGTTGGTCGGGACTCGAATTTTGTAGGCCTGGAAGTAGTGTCTTAACTTATTCGAGGCCACGAGGAGCGCATAAAGGAGCTTCTGGACCTCGGGGTAACGCTCCTTTGGTCCGTGTAGGACTTCGCTGATGTAGTAGATCGGGTGCTGCACCCCGTCCCGTTCTGCAGTTATGACGGTGCTTACCGCCTGGGGTGTGGCGGCCAGGTAGAGCAAGAGAACCTCTTCCATTCTCGGCGTGGTCAAGACCGGGGGTCTCGACAAATATAGCTTTAATTCTTTGAAAGAGCGGTCTGCTTCCTATGTCCAAGCGAAACCGTCGTGCTTCCGGAGCGCCTTGAAGAAAGGCAGGCCGCGCTCCCCGAGCCGCGAGATGAAGCGACTTAGGGCCGCCATCCTCTGGTCGAGGACTGAACCTCCCGCGTGCAAGTGGGTGGCCGCATGTTCTCGATGGCCTCTATCTTCTCAGGGTTGGCCCCGATTCCTTGTGGACCGATCATGTAGCCGAGTACCTTGCCAGCCTTGACCCCGAACACACATTTTTCAGGGTTCAACTTTATTCGATGCTTATTGAGGTTATGAAAGGTCTCCTCTAGATCGGGTACATGAACCGAGGCCATCTTGCTCTTGACGACTATGTCGTCTACATATACTTCCAGGTTCCGACCTATTTGGTCCGAGAAGGTTTTCTGCATGAGGCGCTGGAAGGTCGCTCCAGCGTTCCTTAGACCGAAGGACATGGTCGTGTAGCAGAATGTGCCAAATGGCGTGATGAAGGAAGTTTTCTCTTCGTCGTCAGGCGATATGCTGATCTGGTGATAACCTGAATAGGCGTCCAGAAAGCTCATCGCCTCGGAGCCGGCCGTTGCGTCGACCAACTGGTCTATCCGAGGTAGCGTAAAATTGTCTTTTGGGCATGCGGCATTCAGTCCTGTGTGATCGACACACATGCGCCACTTGCCCCCTTTTTCTTCACGATAACTGGGTTGGCCAACCAATCAGAATGATCGACCTCCCGTATAAAACCGGCTTTGAGGAGCTTGTCCAGTTCCCCTCTGATGATAGCTTGCTTCTCCGGGGAGAAGCGCCTGAGCTTCTGCCGGAGGCTTTTGTCGAGCCGAGCGCTGCTTTGTGCTCGACGACCTCCCTTGGGACTCCGGGCATGTCGAACGGTTCCCAGGCGAACGTGTCCGCGCTTCTCCGGAGGAAGGTCACGAGCTCGAGTTCCTATTTAGGATCCAGGGAAGCCCCCACGTGTACGACCTTGCCTGGCTCTGCGTCGCACAGCGGGATGGCCTTAGTTTCTCCCCCGGCCTGGAGGGTAGCCTTGGGCCGGGAACTCCTCGGCTCTTGGTCGGGCCCGCGCTGGGGCAGCTGCCCGACCATGTCTAAAGCCCTCTCGTCGCAGTTTAGGGCTGCTTTCGGGCTTCCTTCATCGAGATCACGCCCGGCGGGCCGGGAACCTTCAGGCATTAGTATCCGTGATGCGTGGCGTCCATGAATTTGGCGAGCGCTGGTCGGCCCAGGATGGCGTTGTAGGCCGACTCGAAATCGACTACCTCGAAGGTGATCAACTCCGTCCGGAAGTTGCTCGGGCTTCCGAAAGTTACGGGCAGGACGATCTGTCCGAGCGGCTTGGCCGAGGTGCCGGGGACTATCCCGTAGAAAGGGACTACGACGCTCTTGACTTTGGACCGAGGAATCTGCATCTCGTCCAGGACCCTGGCCGATATCAGGTCCAGGGAACTCCGCGATCCCACGAGCACTCGTCCTACGCGGTGTTGCGGTCGTTGGACTCACGACCGTCGGAGCCTCTGGGTTTCGTCATCCCCGAAGCGATCGTCCTTAGAGAAGGTGATGGGCAGCTCGGACCACTTAAGGCTGGCGAACGGAGGCTTCCCTTGAGTGACACGAAGTACCTCGCATGCGGCCTCCTTCAGCTCCCGACGAGACCCATAGGTGGCGGAGCCCCCGAATATCACGGCGATGTGGTTTCTCGGCTCCTGGTACTCCATGTCCGTATCTTCCTCCTCGGCGGGCTTCTTGCCCTTGACGTCTCCTTCTTGCTCTAGGAGCGTGGGCATGGGACCCTTGCCATTGTAGAATTGCTCCAGGCGGGAGGCCCATGTTCTGCAATTCCGCAGGTCGTGTCCATGCGCCTGGTGGAGCGGGCAAAAATAGGCGCTAGCCCGTCCGCGCTGGTCGCCGCGGTCTTGGTCGTCCCGGTTTTGCTCGTTGTTCCGCTGAACCGGTCGGCCTTTTCCTTTCGCGGCTCCTCCTTTATACGATTGCGAGGTCGGCCGTTGTCGTCGTTCGATGGCTGCCACCATGTCGGAGACGGAGGGTTTTTTCTTCTTTTTGATTTTTTTCTCGATCGAGCTCACGCTCTTTCGGCTTGACGCCCCTTCGAGTCCGGGCTGAGGGGGCAACTTTCCCTCGTCCAACAGCTTCTTCCATTGGACGGCCTCGTCCGCGTTGGCATAACGGTCAGCCATGCGGAACAGCTCGTTGGCCGTGATGTCCGGGTTAATATCGAGGTCCTGAGTAAAGCGTACGTCTCGGACCCCAAACTTGAAAGCCCGGACAACCGCCTCATCCGAGATGCTTGGAATGGAATTGCGTACTTGCATGAAGCGCTGGACGAACTGGCGCAAGGTCTCGCCCTCCGTCTGTATCAGACGCTCAAGGTCGCGCTCCTTCCCGAGGCGGGCGTAGCGACTCCGGAAGTTGGCGGAGAGTCTTTGCTCGGTGTGCTCAGGACCGGATCGAGTTTTCCTTTTGGTTGAATAGCCACGTCCGAGCCCGGCCCAAAGATCAGAGGCGTAAAAAGTTAGCCATGACCCTTTCATCACCTCCAGCTAGAATGGCCGTGGTGTAGATCGAGAGAAACTCGTCGGGTTCTGCGCCCCATCGAATCTCGATGTGACCCGGCTTGAACCTTATTGGCCAGTCACACGTCGTAGCGACGTCGCAAAAGCCCTTCACCCGAAAACGGGACTGTCGGGACGGTCATTGCGGGCGCGGCGGTCGGGGCGATCCCCACCGGCCGAGCCCGAGGTTCGTGGGCCCAGGCGAGAGAATATCTCTCTATGCCTCAGGGACGGAGAGTGGCGAAGAGGAATGTTCGGCCCGGTTCTCGCCCATGGCTCAGATTCCGTTGATCGAGGAGCCCCGGAATTGCTCGGTGCCTCCCGAGCCCGATCACGCTCGCGCCGGCCACTCCGGTATGGCTGCGTGAGTCGTCGGGGTGGAGGCGCTCGACGCCGGGCGGCGTTCGTGAATTACTCGGGCATCCCTTTCTCGGGAGGCTTCCGCCGCTTTTATGTCTGCGTGGCGATTTCCTCGAGGTCGTCGGCCACACCGCACCCATGGCTTCTAGGTCGACTTGCTCAGAAACTCTCGAGGTTGCGCACCACCGCGACCAAGGCTTGAAGGCGTTCCGCTTCGGGAACGCGGGTGACGAGCTCGCTCGTCGCGACAGCTCCGGTGTCCCGTCTGGCGTGGAAATTCTCACGAGCCGGCCCTGGTCTTGTCGGCCGGCCACCACGGACTTGCCGCGTAAGGCGGCGATGTCTGATTCGAAGATGTCTGCAGGTGCTCCTTGGCCGCTTCATAGCGGTGAAGACGATTTCGCCGGGGATTTGCTCGACATTTCCATCCTCCTCCGCAACGAAGACGCGTTACGGGATTGGACGGATCGCGAGGGTGATATCACGGTGTCTCCGTGACGCGGTCCCCTGGTCGAGCTCGAAAAGGTCGGGGATGTCGGACCATCGTAGAGCTCGCCATACTCGTCGTCCGAGAGGGCCGAGCCGAGCGAAAGAATCGCCCGGCGGCGGCGGTTTCCATGGAGAAGCTCAGGAACCGTCATGATTCTCAAGGCCAGCGACGTCGGCGGCCCCATTGTCGAAGAACTGCTTGTCTTCTTCCTCGATTCCGGGGGCGCCGAGGCCCTGGCGATCTTGGGAGCTTGTCATCCTCCGGGATTCCTCACGAAAGGGAAAGTCGGTCCCCACGGACGGCGCCAGCTGTCGACGATTGGGGAGCAGGCCCCCGCCGAGCTTACTTGTTGGTGGAGGGACCAACTGCGACCCCTTCTCACGTGATGGGATACTCAGAGGAGTGATTCACTGGGCTTCAACAGGCAAGGACACTGTGATTTACCCTGGTTCGGGCCTCTCAAGAAGGAGATAATAGCCCTACTCCAGCTCGTGTATCTTTTTATGCAGAAAAATGTCCTCTTTTTCCCCTTCATGGTGGGGATGCTTTTATAGCTTACAAAGGGGCGTGCTTGTTCAAACCCACTAACTCCACGTTCGACCAGGTCCAACATGGTAACTAACGGATCCTATAATCCTGCCACGTTCCCTCAGAGATCGCAACGAACTAGCGGAGGTTAAGCAACGGGTGGCTTCCGACCTCGGGATCAAACCAGGTCGGCTAACGTTTAACTTCGAGCTCGGCCGCTTCCCCTGAGCACGAGCTATCGATCTACCAGGTTATGCGACCTCCTAAAGGTTCCAGCTAGGCCGCCCTTGGGAACGGCCTCCTCGTGACTGTGGCGGAATGACCGTGTTGCTCGTGGCGCCTAGCTAGGTCGTCCCGGGGAACGGCCTCCTGGTGGTTCGGCCAGCATTGAGCCCGTGCCGCTAGTGGCACCCGAGGTAATTTACGGGGTCTACCCGACCCCCCGACAATTGTTTTATGTGACATCATCTTTAATGAGCCTAGGCAGTTTACACTGACAACAGTCGGTACTTTGTGAGAAATTTCAATTCCATACTTTATTCTTGCTTGCAAGGGGCTAGACATTGACTGTCTTGAGGACCTTGCATGTTGTGATGACTTTGCTCGATGAGGATTGGGTTGTAGAGAGATAATTTATGGCAATATTTATTCAATTTTCATAGTTCGATATATATATATATATATATATATATATATATATATATATATATATATATATATATATATATGAAAATAGTTCCATACCCTTGGGAGTATGTACTCCCACTCTTAATATACTGCATAAATGATGTTGTTATACTTCTTTATCCGTTTGAGTATACTCTAATACTGATTATAAGATACTTCAAAGTGAGTTTCACAAAAAATTTCATGAAAGTCCACCCTTTACAGCATAATTTGTTTATATACTCTTTTTACACATGAAAAATGGTATATAGTAAGAAATAAAGAGTTCCGATAATTTTTTTTTTAACAATATCGTATTGTAGTATTTTAGAATTATTATTGGAGTATATTAAAAGTGATAAAAGAGTATAACACATCGTTTAAGTGGTATACTGGAGTGGGAGTAGGAGTACGTACTCCGAAGAGTACAGAAAAAACTTATATACATATATATACATATGTATGTATACATATGTATACATATGTATATATATTCATGCTCATAATTGTATTCTCATTTCCTTGATATTGTCGGCAATAGCCATAGCATGAGCAATAGGCACCTTATACAAAAATGACCCCTCTCCAATGCGAGAGGCGCGAAAGGGTGACACGTGTTTCCTTCCGCACTCGAGAAGCGTGGAAACCGTGTGATGGTTTCCTTCTACGCTACAAAAGCGCGGAACAATGTTTTGTACCGCTCTACAGTATAGTGAAACAGTGCTCTATCGCACAAATTAAACAACACTACGTGTTTTTTTATCATGTGAACAGTATTCTTTATCGTGCTGTTTTGCCATTGTAGTGTAGCACGAAAGGAAGACATGCCGAGCTTAATTCCACGGTAGAGAGGTGCTATTTTTGCCCCCCACACCCAAAAAAAAAAACGTGAGAGCTAAATTTGCAAAAAAAAAAAAAAAGGGCTAGACATAAACAGTATTCGCAAGCGTAGACCGGCGTGGATGAGAGCCTGAGACCCGTCCGGGGAAATCGCCGTCCGCGCAGATCTCAGAGCACAAGTCTGATCGGGCTCAGACTGGCGCCCGTCCTGTGCCGTCTGGTTGGTGGCGGCCAGCTGTTGCCGCGGCCGCTCTGCATATTCCTCCGTTGCTATTGGACGGTACAAAGCACATGCCGGGCCTGCGTGCACACTGTGCAAGCGTTGCGACTGCTCTCTACCCCTCCAAGGATTAATTAGCCTTTCTTCGTTTGGTCAAATCTTTTCGATGGGCTCGTGCCCTGCGTCGATCCATCGGTGCACGCGCGTACGTGGCAGGTCGCCGAGGTCGTTGCCGAGAGCGGTCTCGGGCTGGTGCTTTCTGGCGTGCCGTGCCGAGCCAGCGACTGCGAGCGAATCGCCTGCGCGCGGCAGTGGATAAGCTGGGCGGGTGCCGTATAGGTGTATAGTAATATATATAAGCTTGGTCTCGGTCGGGTGCGAGCGACAGAGGCAGTGCTACAGGAGAAAACGTGAGCCTGCTCGGCAGCCGGGTCGGGGGGAAAGGTTTGAAATTTTGTTTTCAAACATATTTTAGAATTTTAAATAAAATTCGGATGAGATTTAAAAATTAAAATTCAAAATTCAAATCTGACATTTTTGAGGCCGTGAAAACCGAAATTTTGGTCTTTTTCATGCCCCTGCGAATTTTTTTAAAAAAATTAACCGAAATTTGTATATTTATTTTTTTGCAAAATTTTCACACGTGTTCTTCAAAAAAGACATCACAATTCTCCACAAAAAAAAGTACAGGACACCGTGACCTCGAGCTAGGATATAAGGCTTCTTGTAAACTTTTTTGCTTGTTTATTGCATCCTGCACCAACGCAGTTCTATCAATTTTTTTTTTTTTTTTTTTTGTGCAACTTTAACATTCTCTTCATTAGCATGAAACACGCTATGCCCTAGCAAACGTAAAACTTCTTTTTCTCGTAAACTTCTACTCGTTAGAAAGGAATCCTACAGCACAGTGGCGGAACTAGAAAAATTTTGATGGGTGTGTACATAGTTTCAAATATTAACAAAAATCATGATTTTCGATCGTATCCAGCCGGCTCGATAAACTATACCGGTTGATAAACCGGTTCAATTCAAAAAATTCAGAAAATTTTATATGACGTAAACCACTCGAAAATTAGTGAAAATTGCTCGAAAATCAATCAAAAATCGGTTTCCAAATTGTTTCGCTTAGTTTGCCAAATTTTTGAAGAAAACCGGTCAACAATCGGCAAAATTAGTCATTTTTCATTTTTTTTTCTACCGCCGAGTTTAAAGATTTTGATTTCGAAACCATTCAGTTTCTACCGATTTTCGACAAAAATCGGTGATGAGCAGTGGCGATTTTCGAGCTCAAAATGGTATTGTAATCCCTTGATGTGCACACTTTATACGTATAAATCTATAGTCTTGTATAATCATTTTGTAATATCATAAATACAACATATATATTTAAAATTTGCTAAAAGTAATATAAATAGTTCTAAGGTTTTAAAAATCTCAAACTATCAAAATCAAAATAAAATCATCAACATATTTAACCTATTGAATATATATATATATATATATATATATATATATATATATATATATATATATATAGTTTGTAAAATTTTTGGGGCGCATACCCGGCACCCCCTAGTACCGCCTCTGCTACAGCAACAATAGTGCAAGACACCAGAACAACCTCCAGCTAGGGCGTAAAACTTCTTGTAACTTTATTACTTGTTTATTGCATCCTGCACCAGCGCGGTTCTATCAAATTTTTTTCAGCTTTAATATTATCTTCATTACCAAGAAACAAGCTAGGTCTTACCGAATGTAAAACTTCTCTCTCTTGTAAACATCTAGAGATAGTAGCAGAGGCGGAGTCAGAAAGTTTCAAAGAGATGAGCTTAAAAAAAAAGACATCTAAAATTGTGGGCCATGTGAGCCATCACGGCCTCGCGAATGGTCTTTGTGCTGGGAGGACTGGGTGGGCTCCAGCCCCACCATTAGCTCCGCCTCTGGATAGTAGCCTTTTTTTCGGGTTTATTTTCTCCTCCATCTGATATGCATGGCTAGTCTAATTCATCATCATCGAGGTTTTGATGTTGTAAGTGGCGCTTAAAGTTCGCTGTCGGTTCTTGATAATTAAGATAGAAAGGAATTGGGTTCGAAAGCCTAAAACTCTCTCTTGCCTACTTATGAAGAGGTGAAACTCTTTCCGCTTCTCGGCTATGTAAGGTGGTTCCGTTTCTTCCCCTGCTTTCCCTTCTTCAGCTGGCCGCCGTCCTTCTTTCCTTCTGCAACTCTGAAACTTACCGCAACAATAGTACAAGACACCAGAACCTCGAGCTAGGACGTAAAACTTCTTGTAAATTTATTTACTTGTTTATTGCATCCTGCTCTAGCGCGGTTATATCAAAAAAAATTTAGCAGCTTTAATATTCTCTTCATTAGCATGAAACAAGCTAGGTCCTAGCGACCATAAAACTTCTTTTTCTTGCAAACTTCTAGTCAGAGATAGTAGCCTTTTCCGGGTTTATTTGCTCCTCCATTTGGTATACATGGTCAGTCTAATTTATCATCATCGAGGTTTTGACGTTGTGAATGGCGCTTAAAGTTCGCTGTTGGTTTTTGACAAGACAGAAAGGAATTAGGTTTGAAAGTCTGAAACTCTTTATTTCTTGCCTCCTTATGAAGAGGTGAGATGAGGCATTATTGACTGACTTGGGCTACTGATTACTGAATTCGGATCAATTGCGTTATTAGGCTGTTTTCGATCTAAGCAATTACTGCCTTGTTGTTGGATCATGTTCCCCACCAAAAGCGTTTTAATTAGTGTAAATTCCGAGATGGGATGTTCTTCATCTTTTTGGGCTGTGCTTTTCATCTATGCTTGCGAATGCGAATTCTGTAACGGTCCTCCATTACACTATTTGTCTTGATTGTGTCTACATTCCCAGTGATCGAGCATAGATCTTGCAATAGTGATTATCTTGATTAACCAGCAAAATTTTCTGCTAGGAGTTGTTGCTGTGAGACGGACTATACCAATGATGGGTTCACGTGGTAGCAGTGCTGTGCTTTCAAGAGCTGCTTGGACGAGGCAAAAGCTGCGGTCTGCATGCTCTGGAGAACAGTGCGCTAGATACTGAAGATGTTTCTTACCAACATGCCGGGCATGCCATGCATCTGTCAAGGACAATGCAAATGAGACGCATTTTTTTACATCAGGGTAATTTCATCAAAAGTTTGAGGGCGAGAGCCTTGTGAAACGTCACAGGATGGTGTATGATCTCTTGACCGATGAGTTGAACTCGGGCCTTCATGCTATCTAGCTACATTGTTGCAAAAACTCCAGAGGAGTCAACATCCTGAAGAGCTCTTTTACAGTAGATTATATTTGTAGTATATTATGGTATTATAAATTAGATCTAACCATTGATTTGGTGGGGTATTATGGACTTTTACAAATAAAAATATTACATTTTAAAAGGGTATTAACGTAATTTTAGCGATTCGTCGAGGTCCTCCGACGCGCGATGCACTGAAGGAGGGAGGGCTTCCGGTGGGGATGAAGAAATGGGCTTCAGGTGGGTGAAAAAATTCATTTACTGTTTTACCCATCCGCTATATTGAAATTTTTTACCATTCTACCCCTCCTCACATTCTACTACACATACTACACATGGTAGTATAACTTGATGTAATCTATTTTTAACCTTTGGATTAAAGGCAATGAACGATCCATATTGAACAGTGCACTGTAAAAGAACTCTCAGAATAAGTTGATTGCAGAAATAATGCAATATCATGTAGCCATGAATCGATTGTTAAAACAATGTTGACATGTTTCTTTAATGACGAAGACCATGTGTTCACATTAGATTGAAGTGCGGATTTTTTTTTTTTTTTTTTTTTTTTTTTTTTTTTGCTGTTAGTGATTGTCCGTGGCCATGAAATTTATGGAAATTACAGTGAGTACCAAATTCACTTCTTTTATTCTTCATGGTCATCAGACGGGGTGTTCCCTTTCTGGTACTGTTGGAAGCCTTTGACAAGCTGAACTTTTTGTGGTGTCTCGGTGATACCCCTCTTTTGGTGATTGAAATCACCGTTAAGCAATATTTTTCCTAATTCTGATAGTTGGCTTTGACTCCGATCTTAGTCTAGAGTGCAAAACTAGCGTACGTAGCTGAAGCATGTTTAGCAATCTGTGGCTGAGCCTATTCAGCCATGAATTATCTGTCGAGCAAAAGGACGTCCAGTGCATTTTTATGCCTCATCCTGTTTGAATACAACATCGACTGCTTCCACGGTGTCTCTTTTGAGGTTGCAATGGTAATATCTTCGCCACCAATCTTACCATTCTGTGCAATGTTCTAAGCACTATCTAAATTCGGAGGAATTCAAAATTTCAAGCTTTGAAAAGTTCCAGTTGGCGATCGCCCTTTTTTAAAAAAAAATGTTAGTTTTTCTGGGCCACTTGGCTGGCTCTCCCTGCCATAATGTATCACTCGATGAGGGTATGTGGCCAGGCTTTGGCAAGGCTGCAAGACTATAGCGAACAGCGCTTTTGGTTGCTACTTGCTAGAGAAACCATGAGCATGAACGAGCAGGAATGCAGATCGCTGGCCAATCTGCTGTTGCTGCTGCTGCTACTGGTGCCATTGTAACAGTATGGGTAAACCTTTGTTACCCTTTCTGGCTGTCTAGAGAGACTAGACTGCCGCAGCCTGCAGAGCCAGTGACCTCTGTATTTGTAACATTGGATTTGTTTTGCATTTTGGGCGTGCAAATACGAAGGCCTTTGATGCGTCTCTCTTTGGCATTCGGCCAGGAGCTGGAGGCCATGGTGCCAACAGGATGTCGCTAGCTTCACTCGCTGCATCCACGCTTCGTCTGGCCGAAATGTCAAAAAAGTTTTGCCCCCATGCAGGATCGAACTACAGACCTTCAGTTTACAAGACTGACGCTCTACCACTGAGCTATAGGGGCTGGGTTTGATCCGTTGGACCATGCACTGGTTGTAATTTCAATGAGCACCAAGAATAGCTCAAGTCGCACCAAAATGGACTGGAATCAACGAGCTTCCAGGAGCGAATGCATCTGATCTCGCACAAGGGGTAGTTTTCTGGAAAAATCAATTCAAAGCAGCGAGGATAGCTCAACTCACATACATAGTTCATCTGTTGTCAGCATCTCAGCGAAGTTAAAACTTCCTCTTTAGATGTTCATTGATCTTTCCCATTGCTCCCTGTAAGTGTAACTAAGCTTTTGACTTAGCTGCAGGCATGCAAGCCTGGTTTTTTCACACATTTTAACAGACAATATGAAATATACAGCAGAACAAGAAAAAGGGCAGTATTGTGAAGTGCCAGCAGTCGAATTTCTAGGACTTATTATACACATTACAGCACGGCTCCTTAAGTAGAATTGAATACCAATCCTCCATCCAAAAAAAGCTAAATGTTACGAGCAAACATAAATATTTTCCAATGAATCTGAATCTCTGTAATGAGCAAACAAGAGTTAACTGGCAACATCTTCAGAAAATACAATAAGAGAAACTGCCCATGGAAAGCAATAACATTTGGAGGCATTAAAAGTATATAACAAAAGTGAGTAGCCATGTGCACAATGCAGAGTTTATTCTACATCTTCCTCTTTATGAACAACAAGCTCGCCTTCAGTGAAATCACACGGCTTGATGGCCACAGCTAATTGCTTGCGCATTTTTCTCACAACAAAAGCCTCAGTTTCTTCACATATTGACACCACAGTCCCATTCCGCCCAAGACGTCCAGTACGACCAGCTCTGTGGGCATAATGTGTAGAGTCTGTTGGAAGATCCAGATTAACCACAAGGTCACATTCTGGCACGTCCAGTCCTCTGGCAGATAACTCATTTGTCACTAGAACTCTGAATTCACCATCCTTAAACTTTTTCAAGACTGTTGACCTTGCAAGCTTCCCAAGATCTCCATGTAGTTCGGCAGCTTTCATCCCACGCGCCTCCAACTTAAATACAACATCCTTCAGTGGCTTGGTGTTGTTCATAAATGCAATCACTGTATGTGCTTCCAGAGCATGGATGCATCTCCTTAAAGTGTCAACTTTGTGTTGAGCCTTGGATATACAATAGTAATGTTCCAAAGACGGTGGTAAGCTGTCAACTGCAGCTTGATTCACTGAGTTTGATGGAGAACTGGAGTTAGCTTCAGTCTGGGACAGCATGGGCCTTGGAACAGTTATTGAGTCGAGAGGAACAGCACTCTTAGCTCTAACAAGAACTGGCTCATGGCCCCAACTCCTGGCTGCACGTATAACTGAAAATGGTATTGTTGCTGAAACCAAGATAGTCTGACGCTCAGACCGCCTAACAAGTGGGCCAAGAATGTCAGTTGATGAAGTACCAGATTTCCTTCCAACATGCTCCAGTATCCTATGCATATCCACACGGTAATTAAAAGACAAAAGCTGGTCGACTTCATCCAGTACAAGAAAGCGGCAGCCATGAGTGTGTAGCTTACCCGCTGCTGAAATTTCTGAAATACGGCCAGGTGTTCCAACAACAATAATTGGTTTGTTCTTCTTCAATGCTTCTTCTTGCCTTGAACGGTTAGCACCGCCAACAAGTTGCTGGACAAGCCTCTTATCATTTGGACCCAAAATCTTTGCCACTTCTCGCACTATCTGCATTCCTAATTCTCTTGAAGGAGCAACAATAACTGCTTCTATACCTGATTTCTTGTCAGAATTATCTCGTTCTGTAGGCCTCTTCAGGGGACCTATTTCTGAAAGAATAGGAAGAAGGTACGCAAGTGTTTTCCCTGAGCCAGTATATGATTGGATCACCACATCATGCTTTTGTGATATGGTAGGAATAGCAGCGGACTGGACCTCAGTTGGAGAAGTCAGGCCTTCCTTATTCAACCGATCAATGAGCAAAGGTGGCAAACCGAGCTCTTCAAATGACTTTGCAGAAAACAGAGCCTCATCTATCTTTAGTGTCTTCTTCACCCCCGCCGACTTCAGCAAGGCACTCTTCACTGGTTTGAGATTAAGAGAAGAAACCTTCTTTGGTTTCACATTGACGGAAGAAGCTCTTGAGCTTGGCTTCAGACGTCCAGTTCGTGTCACCTTTTCCTTCTTCACATATTCGACTTTGCTTTGGTCTTCCAGGCTAGCAAGAGTAAGTGGGCCATCCCTATCTTCGACAATTTGACTACCCCGCCAAGCGGTCTGATGAAATCCAGCTGCCCGAGGTAGCGACAGCATCCTGAAAGGAAGATGATCACCCATGACGAAGCATGACCGAGAAGATGCCAACGCAAGAACATTCCAATGAACTTGCCCGATAGTCAGCCGCATTTATGCTACACTGGGAATGCCAAGCACGGCACCTCAACTCAATACTCTCTTTCAAACTCTTATCTCGCAAGTTCGCAACAGGGTGCACTCGTGGCTGTGTAAAATAATCAGACAACCAGATCAAGTGAGTTGGGAAAACTTCCTAAAAAGTACCAAAATAGAGAAATATAATGTCGAAAAAATTGAGATTTGGAGGGATTCATTGCAGCGTTAAAAAACAAGTGCAATTCTTAGGGAAAACGACATCTAATCCGGCACAAAGTTGAGGCTTTGATGCATAAAACTACATGTATCAGCAAGGGGCCTAATTACAGTGGTGGACCTAACGTGGGGCATGGGGGTTCAGTTGAACCCCCAAATATTTTGGAAAATAAACTGCTAGTAGTACTCCACCACGCAACAAACTGCATGGATTGGAGTATCCATCTCAGAAAGAAAGATTTGGATGAGGTTGCTCAGAGGAAAGAAATGATCCCCGACAAGAATGTTGACGGGGGATCTCCGGCTGGAGCTCAACGCGCCGGCCGCCAGAGAAGGGGGAGGGGAGATCTGAAGAACGGTGGAAACGAAGGAAGGGGAGGAGAGGAGCTCACAGCGCCGGCCGCCGGAGATTGGATGAGGTTGCACAGAGTAAAGAAATGATATTCCACGAGGATGTTGACGGGGGATCTCCGGCTGGAGCTCACCGCGCCGGCCGCCGGAGAAGTGGGAGGGGGAGATCTGGAGAACGGTGGAAACGAAGGAAGGGGAGGAGAAGAACTCACCGCGGGGGCCGCCGGAGAAGGGGGACGCGAACGGTGGCAACGAAGAGAAAGCCGGAGAACGTCTCGGTCGCTCCTCTTGGGAGGGCGCAGCGAGCCAGCGACGTCCGGAAGGGTATCGTCTATGGACGGGAAGCAGGAGGCCAGGCAGACCGCGAGAGAGCTGATACCGACGGATAATGGTTTTATTATATTTATTTTTATATTTTTTTTATTAGATATGGATACGAATATAAATAATTCGAATACGAATACGAATACGAATATGGATAATATCGAATATAGATACGGATCGAATACGGTTACGAATATTTATCGGAACATGATAACCTATTAGATTGTACATAACTAGTTAATTTGATCAAAATATTATTGAAAATTGAATAAATATAAATATTTTCATTCACTTAGACAATAATTAGATACTATATCGCAAACACAATTATGTAAGACTTAATTCATCACGCACATACGATTAATTCATCATACATGTAGACCAAAACACAAAATGAAGGTGAGCCTTGCTCAGAGATACAAATGGAAACAAACATAGAACACACTACAAGTTTGATAATACTTAACTACCATGTCTCTAGAAAATATATATAACACTTACATCTAATGACTCAAGATTTGTATTCTTTGTTAAATTATATTTAAAATAATAAATTATATATTTTATGAGTTTTCATGAATTTTTAGCTATTTATTTAAAATATTTTCCTGTTATGGACAACAATTTTGAATTTTTTAGAAAATTTAAAATCTGATAAAATCTTGAAAATAACTTTTTTAAACTATATATTATGTCAACAATTTTTTTTTCAAAAAAATCATAATTTTTAGAGATATTTTGCCAATTTTAATAATTGAAACTTGATTTATAGATTAATTAAATTAGAAAACAATTTTAAAATTTAGAAACCTTTTTGAGCCAAAAGAGTAGCTTGGCCCAGCCCACATGCATATCCGGATATTCGACCCATTACTATCCGGATTATCCGAATCCGTATCTGTATCTGACGGATAGTGAGCTACCGAATTCGTATATGTATCTGACAAAAAAATATGTATCCGTGTCCGATTTGATACTATCCGATCCGACAGAATTTGTATCCGAAAATTATCCGGATCAGTCGGAAACTATTCGATCTATTTTCATCCCTAGAAGAAGGGGAAGGAATGCAATGCTGGTCATCACTGTTGGGCCTACAAATCTAACCACTCGAATGATGGAACGAACGACATCGACGGACGGAATGGAGCAAAGTTAAAGTTTGATTTTAACCATAGAAGGTCATGAGAGATATGCTTCCACGATATATAGGTCTAGACGTGATAAAATTAAGACTAAAAATACAAGAGATATAATAAAAAAAAAAACCAAATTTACAAAACAAAAGTTATACAAGGCTAAAAAGCGACTGACGAGCTAGCACAAAACCAAACCTCGCTTCCATGATCTTTTGTGGATCGGATGGGAAACGCTACATTGCATACCAGCAAGTGGTGGAGTAAAACATCGGCGATGCCATGCTCCCTCGTAGCAAGCAGAGCCCCTTTTTTTCAAATAAATGGCTCACCATACGCGTAAGATTCCACCACACATCGCAATCTTACCAAATAATTTCTTAAAACGCTAGATCTGCATTTACATTGGAGTCGGAATGTAGCCTGTTTTTTTTTGGCCAAATCAAACTGTATACCCGAATAACAACATCCCAGACGTGTCACTCACAATTGTCATCCCTATTCTCCGCCACTAGATCCGTCATCTTAAACATCCGCCGTCTTTCCAAAACCTAACGTTTCACTCACAATTGCTCCCATTCCTTGTCACCCTTCTCCCTCTATTTTTAGAGATTCTAGTGAACCAAAACCCTGAATTAAGTGAACATGAACTCTAGCCCTATCTGTTCGCCATACAAGGAGAAGACCTTGTCGACTGAAGCACAAATTCAATAATTCTCCTCACTACTCTATGGAGACAAACAAACATCCTATAGTTAATTTAGCCAGACAATTAGGTTTCTAATCTTGTTTCACTATATATTAGGGTCTAGCACATAGGTTTTGTGGAAAATACATAATATAGCAATATCAAAATTTGATACTATCGCATTAAAAGCTTCAGAAAGGAATAAACATCTTATATATCTTTTATATGTATTCTTTTCAAGATTACATAAATAAGGTTTTGATCATTAGTTAAGATAAACGATATTTCTCAAATTACTATGTACATAGTGTGCGCTAATTTCTCTTCGTAGCTCTATGTGTTTAATTAGTTCTATTATATAAAGTCTTTTTAAACAATAGAAAAGCGTATCTTATTTTTGTGTTATTATTTTATATGGAACTAATAGCATTTACCATACCATGTTACTCCCTACGTCTCGCAATACAAGTCCATTTTCATGGAAAGCATCATCTCACAATGTAAGTCTAGTCAAATTTTCAAAATTTTATCTATTAATATCTTTTTAATATTTAAATTGGATACATGAAAACCATATGTGTAGTTTATCTTGAAATATACTTTTATAATATTATAATTTTATTAGATTTTATAAATATATTATAATAGAAAATAGTGATCAAAGCAGTATTATTGATACCGTGCCGATGTCCAAAACGACAACTATTTGTGACCGGAGAGAGTATTTAGAACACAAAGTAGTGATATTCCCTGTAAGGTGTATGCACCCAATTAGTTTCTCAATAATCAAAAGAGATAATTTCATATGAAGGTTCTAGATTATTCAATTTTAATATTTATAAATACTTACAAATATATAAATGTTTTAGATATTTTTTTCTTTAAACAAATGATATTATGTTTATGGTGATAAATCAAGCCTATATATACAAGCTACATACCTTATTTCTCATATGGGGATATGCTAAGATAGGACATAAGAAAAGAGAAGAGTGTAATTGCTAGATATCAGTTTTTAAAAAGAGTGACTTGTAATAGAGTTGTGCTAAAATAAAGTGTAACATTCCAAATTTTGAAGTTTTTGAAAATTTTGAAATCAAAATGAACCATTTGAATTTTCTCGAATTAGTTTCAACTTGATTTGAATTTTTTTATTAACCAAAAAATTTTATTTAATTAATTAATTTGTAAATTTTGAGATTTTTTCGGGTTTATTTGATATTTATTCGAATTTATTTTGCTTTACTTGAATTTTTTGGGAATTTGCTAAATCGAAAAAAATGGTTTTAAATCCCCTCCTGGCCTCGAGCCGAATTCCTTCGGCCTGGTTCCCGCGCATCGGCCCAGCCTGCCCCGGGCCCGCTCCACAGCCACTCCGCAGCACGCTCACCCGTGCACCACTCGGCCCACGCGCTATGCGCCGCCACCCGTGACCTAACCCTAACGCCGCCGCCAAAAATCGTGCGCAGCAGCCGCCCTCGACTTTCGCGCTTCGTATGCGCCCCCGGCCTATTTAAGCCGGCACCAATCTCGTCCCGAAGTTCGCCACCTCGCGCCGCCCTGGCACCCCATCTCTCGCCGCCCGAGCCGCCGTGTTGCGCCCGCACGAGCTCGCCGGAGTGCACCGCCGCCCAAACCGCCTTCCTCGCGTTGGATCTCCGCCGATGGTTCCATCGAGATCCCCTCGTCGCCCGCTTTGTTTTACCCCAAAACCCGAGCCTGATCCGTCACTTTTCGTGCTAAGGCGCGCCGTCTTCCTCGTCTCCGGTGGGAGCTCACCGTCGCAGGGCCGCCGGGCTCGTTGGGGCCGAACCGATCCGACGTGGCGGCCATGTCGTTGCCACCTCGCGCCACGTCCGCGCCACCGCACCGGCCCGAGCCCGCATGGCAGCCGCATCGGCTATGCCACATCGGTGCCGCGTGTCGGCCGTGTCAGCCCCACGCGCCACGCCACGTCCGCCTGAGCCGTCATGTGGTGTCCGCGTCAGCGCCCCGTGGCCACCACCTCAGTCGTGTGCCACCTCATCCCTACCCCTCTCGGTGAACCCGGTCCACGGTGGATCGAGCCATTGACATGTGGACCCCACGTGTCAGTAGATTTATTTATTCTTTTTCCTATTTCCAGTAAATGCCGAAAATTCCAACCAATCACAGAGCGCCACATGTCAGCCATTCTCTCTTTTTTCTTTTCTTTTTTCTGTATTTTCAAATTTCCGAGAGCCCGTTCTCCTCCGTCCAAACTCTGATTTCAGTGGTTCAAATTTTTAAATTCATCTAAATTCAAGCCCTACCTTCTAGTACCATTCTTTTCAATTTTTGAATTTTATTGGTATTTATTTTATTTATTGGTTCTCGTTTCGCGTGTAGATGACGTCGCCGGATTAGGAAATTCAACCGTCGGAGGTAGAACCAGTGGGAGGCAACGAAGGCAAGTCTTCCTTGACCATGTTGGACCCATGTTTATGAAATGCTTATGTTGTTTTAAACTATGCATGCTTACTTTTATACCATATAATTTAAATGTCGACCTAGGTTTAGTTAAATACCCAAATTTGTTATGACTCCTTCGACATTGATAATTGTGAACCTTTGTCACCCTAGATGTTATTAGCTACTGTAATTTAGTAATAAATTAATAATGTAGCATTGGACGGTAGAAACTGCTTAGTCCAGCTTAGACGTTCCGGTATATGTTATTATGGGAATCATTGCAAATTTGATTTACTCTCTTTTGCGAAATTGTGGCAATTGGTGTTGCTACTGTTATTTGAATAAAATAAAGTGTAAAAATAATTTAGACCGGGGCGGATGGATGCATGGTGGGTGCTGGATGCACGAGAATGTTTTGGTAAAGTGAATGTGTCGCCCTAGTCGATTAAGGACCGAAGCATGTGTTACTTTGGACCGAGCACTACCGTACAACCACAAGTCTATATGGGTACGACCTGGCTAAGTAATTTGTGCGTCTCATTATTTGACTTTGCCATTGGGTTGAATGTGGTGTCGGATGGAGACACGCGCAAGGCGCAAGAGGGGGCTTCTGTACTGGGTGGCTAGAACCCTAACAACGGTGAAACCTTAGCGGGCGAAGTTGATTTTGAGGTCGTACATTGTAAAGGCCTTGTCATGATCTCTCTGCCGGCGCACCAAAGGAAGTGTGCATGGCAACAGGGGACGATCATGTTTTGTGGGTAAAGCTGTACACACTCTGCAGAGTTAAAACTACTTAAGTAGCCGTGCCCACGCTCAAGGGCATGCAAGGTACGCTTTCACATTGTAGATCTTATGGTTTTGTTTTCAAATGAAAAAGGTGTTTTGAGAACCTGTAAGTGGATGGAACTCTCAGGTGATTAGTTGGTACCGTGAGTGGGTGGAACTCTCGGGTTGTGGTTTGGCAGATGGATTCAGTCTGGTGATTGGAACTTGTCTAATTGTTATATTAAATTTAATGTTTATAATTATATTTGTCAAATGATGCTTTATGAAATTACTACTTGTATTTACTGTTCAATATTGCTTTATGCCAAATAAGCCATATTATGCCTTTATTTGTTCAGCTTGCATATAGTTAACATGCATTAAGTTTCCAAGACTTGCGAGTACGGTTGTGTACTCATCCTCGCAAATCATCCCCACTTCCCACAGGGGAGTGTGCACAAGCAGAAGGTGACTACGAGTTCTACGCTTGTGGTTTCGAGGAGGAGATCCGGAATTCTAGGTTGCGCACCCCAGTCGATTGCCTGTTGGGCATATGGATGGGTTACCACGCTACTTCTTATTTTGTTTCCGTTGCTACTTTAATAATTCAAGCCATGTGGCTCTTTATTTGTAACTGCTGACCATAAGGTCGGTACCTCTTATTTGAGTTTATTTTATTTGATTCGTGATATGGATGTGTTATCATCACTGTTTCCACTGTGTGCACTAGTTTGATCTGGAAATAGTGCTGTTATACACAGAGGGTTCGGATTCAGAAATCCAGTCCCGACATAAAGTGTATTATTTTTTAAAAGTAGGATGCTAGTTGAGTCATCTAAATACTTAGCGTGTTAATTTCTCTATGTTCTATTTTAAATGATATCATAGATTTTCATAGTAAAAACAATAATTTTATGAAGAATATTTTTGATAAAAATTTTCAATTTAGATAATTGAAAATACACTAATGATTAAATGTTAGGAATTTTAATTAGATGCCTTCTAAAATATCACTTAAAATGAATAAAAAGAGTATTTAGCTATATTCAAAAGATATTATAATGTTTTATTTCAAACCTTTATCGGTAAAGTTCTGCGGTCGCCATTGCCTAATTAAGGATCTAACACAATCTTGTTTCAAAACTAGTGAAGCTATCGAAGCCACGCAATGAAATGGGTACACCTAGCCACGCGGAAGCCAAACGGTTCCTGCGGAGCCCTCATGCCTCGACTGCCGTCCCGCGCCACTGAAGCTGCCCCCCAACGACTGGAGCCTTTGTATCTAGAGGACGGCGGTGGCTCGTAGGATCGAGCTTTGGAGGCGGAGAACAACGGTGGGTTAGCCCCACTGGGGGGAGAGGACGAGAGAGAGAGAGAGAGAGAGAGAGAGAGAGAGAGAGAGGCGGAGGCAAGGGAACCGTACGAAGTCTTTGCCCTTCTCTAGTATTGGCAGGCGTGTTAAAGATAAATTCAACCCCATCAAAACTAAGAAGCTAAGCAGCGACGAGATGGATGCGCCGGAGAGGAAGGAAACGGGGCTTTAGGGCTTAATGCACAGAGCCAAGAGGACGAGAGGGGAGTGGCGTGCGGTGGTTTATCCAGTATGACAGATCGGGTGGTGAAGAGAGGTATGCTCGTTTTCTTAGTTATATAAATATTAAAGTATGAATAAATGATTGATGATGATTATTTATTTTAAGATTTATATAATTTATATTAAAAGAGGAAACATTAAAACACGGGTGATGACTTGAATCAGCCAGTTCACTTCTTCAGCGATCGTTTCCCTAAAGTTTTGAGTTCCTGTTCTCCTACGTATTGTTGGTTTCAGGGGTTTCTGTTACGGTGAAATTTACGTACATTGCTTTGGTTTACACCATCACAAGATTTTAAGATGACTAGTGCACCACTATACCCCTAAAAAAAATGTGACTAGTACGACGCCGCCGTATTTATCGATGTCAAACGAAAGAAAAAGACAACGTCAACCAACTTCCAGACCTGTTAGCACCTGGCAGGACGGAAACTGCCGGAATACCACACCACTTGACAAGGACCGGCAGGTGATAGAGAAAAAACGAATTTTTTTAAATAATACTTTTTTAAACTGAATTGCGTTTTTAATACTTGAAAAATAAAAATTGCAAAAATAATACGTGGTCGTCATACCGTACGGCGAATACCCTATTTTCGCCGAACCGTGTGGCGACAATACCCTAAATCCGCAGTTAATCTGCTACACGGGAATCAAGGCTGTTTTCGCCGTACAGTATGACGAAGACCCTATTTTCGCCATATGGTACGGCGAAAATACTATTTTCGTCATATGGTAAGGCGAAAATAGCCTTAACCAAACAACTGACGGTTAATCGGCTTTAATCGGGTAATTAGGGTATTTTCGCCGTACGGTATAGCGACCACGTATTATTTTTGCAACTTTTTATTTTTCGAGTATTAAAAACGCAATTCAGTTTAAAAAAAGTATTATTTAAAAAAAAATTCGAGAAAAAACAGGACAAGGATATCTCGACCCCAGGCGGCATTAGAATGTTCGTGTAATTGAATTGAATAAATTGTTCCGGTTGACACAAAGCATACATGTTCTTATTCAAAGACAGCTTATTGCATGGGCACTGGTGCTACTTTCTACAGTACATGCTATGCGAATTGAGCAGTCATAGCTGCTCACTGTATGCATCCATGGCATCCTCCAGTTCCAGCATGGGTATGACAATGCACAATCGATCACGATGTCGAGCACACATCTACATGATGATGCAGCACTCTTCTGAAGTCTAAACTACTAATCTTGGGTGGTACTCAGTTCATAGCTGATCCTAGAAGAACCTATCAACAGATGGATCAGATTCCGTCAGGCTGCCGTCAAAGTTCACCTTACAGCCACCTGGGAACAGCAACCCAGCTTGCTCGCAGCTCTGCCTTGTAACCTGAGGACACGACCGGACATCTAGGTGCTCAAGAGCCTTGCAGGATTCAATCACATTACTGACTCCCGCAACTGTGAGCCTGACACAGCTACTGATCTTCAAAACTCTCAATTGGGACTGAAACCCATTTGCTTCCATGCCCTGAAATGCTGCATCAGTTATTTGGTCGCAGCACCCCACGTCAATAGCCACAAGAAGTTTACAGTTCGACAGCAGACTTCTCAATGAGGTGTCTGTTATTTTCAAGCACCAGTCCATTCTTAAGCTCCTCAGGCTGCTACAGCAGGCAAGAGCCAGAGCTTCTATAGATTGATCGCTAACATTCCGACATCCACCAATGACGAGGATCTCTAGGTTACGGCAGAACTTAGATAGTGAATAGATGGACTTATCGCCCACTTTGTCGCAATCCAACAGCTTTAATGACACCAAAGATGATGAAGAGACCTCAGCAATTTTGCAAAGTCCAGGATCACCGACTTTATTGCATTTGCTTATGTCTAGCAACTTTATATTATGACAACCATCAGCTAGAGCTGAGATTCCAGCATTTGTTATGCTGTTACACCCAGCAGCTCCAAGCTCTTCCAAGTTTAAACAGCTCTTCGATAGAGCAAGCAATAAATTATCAGTTGTTAATCTGCAACCTGTGATGTGCAACTGCCTCAAATTTTGGCATCCCAATGCAACCGCCATTAAACCTTTGTCACTAAGCTTTCTGCAGTTAGAGACATCTAGGGATTGTAGAGATAGCAGTCCATCTCCTAATTTGACCATTCCAACATCAGTGATACCTATAAGACACATGAATAGAGGCAAATGTCAACGGGTTATCATTATATTAAGGAAATAGCAACAATTACGCACCCAAACAGATATTACTTGTTCCATTTATCAACTAAAGTTTGAAGTATTGACTTACGAATGTGTAATTTATCAAACACAAAACCAAGTGCAAACTATGGGTTACATGCTTCATTTCTCAAACAACCGTTTAGGTTCAAGAGAACATAAAAATTGAAGGCTTCAACTTATGCCTAAAACTGTATGCCTATATCCAAAATGGCACTGAAAGATGTCGGTTTCAGTTCTGAGTTCTGACTTGCATCAATGCATCAAAACCAAGACCCACAACCTCTAGCAACAATCATAACTTTATGATGTAGAAAATTAGCAAAATTTACAACTGTGTTAGAGTACATCACAAAGGGCCACAACTTGGATGAATAAAATTGTTTATCCAAACCACATTTCCCCAGCTCAGCTTTCCCTAGCCAAACTATCCAAATTGAACTAATGGAACTATAGCCGTAACAAAATATTGAACATAGCTTTTCCTCGGGGCTGTAAAAGTAGTACAAACGGGATTCCTCTTTGCAAGGACCAGCATGTTCTAGTTCTACAAAAAAAAATTAAGGATAACTGACCATTTTCATCTGAACTCACATATGGAATCAAACATGGCATAACCAGGGCTACAGATATCTCTATGATTCTACAGGAGACCAGCATCGCCACTAGAATCAAGTTCTCCGGTCTATACTTCATTACTTCTCGCTTCAAATTAGAGAAGTACCGGTCTGGGTAAATTTCGTAGTATTCGAATATGCATCAGGTGTGGTTTACCAGTTTGTAAGTGATTAAATTTCTTGGTTCACATGTATGTGATTAAACGGTTCTAAATTCACACACCTGAAATGATCCAACAAATAAGCTCCTCGGAAGCTAAAAAAGATCTACTCTTTCCTATCTTTATATGGTAAGCAACAAGAAGTCACAGATCTTATCCACTAAAAAGATCGGATTTTCTGTATGCCAATGCACACACACAAGCTGCACAGATGGGTTGGGCCGACAGAGAAGAGTATCACCTTTGCAATTTTGCAGGGCGAGGACCCGGAGATTGCGGAAGCCCCCGGCGATGACGTCTAGGTCGTCGTCGATGACGCCGGGGTAGAAGGAGCGGGACGGCGACTGGGAGAGGTCGAGCTCGAGGACGCCCGGGAAGCGCGCGGCGAGGCGGCGCAGCATGGCCGGGCCGGCGCGCGCGCGCAGGAGCCGCCGTTCGGAGCTCTGGATCCGGAGCCAGCGGCGGCACACGAGCCCGAAAGCGTCGCGCTCCCCCTCGGGCCCCAGCCGCGCGAGCACCGCGCGGAGCTCGTCGTCGGTGAGCACCTCGTTGATGAGGGCCCCGCCGCCGCCTCCCGACGGTGGTGCCGACATGGCCGGAGTTAGGAACTTAGGAGGAGTGCTTTCCTTCTTTCTTTTTCAGTTTCTTTTCGTGAAGCTGAAAATGTGAGGGGAGGGGTGTAGACGTGTAGTGTAGCGTAGACGTGGAAATGGATGGACGGCACCGCGGCAGCTAGTTTCATTTTTCAGTTTCGAACCCGAATTTTAATGTTACGATGATATTAAAATTAATAAAAAATTATTTGAAATTCACTCAAAATCATTCGGTTAGAAAGTTAAATAAATTTGAAATCTAGTTAAATCGTCGAGCGAAATTTGGGGTTTTCGATCAACTTTGAAATCAGTCAAACCGTCAAGCGAAATTCGCGGTTTTTGATCAAAAAATACTCGAAAATTGCTAGCAGTTAAAAAATAGGAAAAAAAATGTAAAAAAATTGTAAAAAGTTGTTGTAAAATTTGTAAAAAACCATTAAGGATCAAAAATGATATTCGAAGAATTACTTCAACAAATATTGCTACTAAATATAATTAAACAAATATTAAAACATGCAATGTACTCTAGATGTGTAGTCCAAAATTATGATTCAAATGTTGCACTTATTTGACCAATTATGATTTTTGTAGGCTGTGGCAGATCATGTATTTTCATTTATTTTTCGCTAAAAAACACTTAGATCCCCATATACTGCAAAAGGATTTTTGTGATTTTGTATTTCTAATTCGAGAAAATTGATTTTCTACCGCTCAAAGATGAAAGATGCCAGTGCAGCAAAATACTATTGGTCTTCTCCAAGTTATGCCTTATTTACTGTTCATCCAATCTATTACTTCAGGTCATAAATAGTTATCGTTTTGACGTTGATATGATCTTCAAAACAAAATTTTGATCACTTATTTATATTATAATATATTTGTAAAGTATAATAAAATTATAATATTATGAAAGTACATTTTAAGACAAATCTACTCGTATGATTTTTATGCATCTAAGTTAAATATTTAAGAAAATATTAATAGTTAAAGTTTTAAAATTTTAACTACACATATAGTACTTCACAAGGAGTGTTTTGACGCCCTCTGAAGAAAATGAAATGCGCAGATCCTTCAGTTGTGTAGTTATTACTTTTAAGTGGAGTAACATTTCCTATTCCAAACCCACCCTCCCCTATTATCTTGGACTTCTTGTTGCTCAGATTGGTAATAGCAGATCATCCAGAAGTTCCAACTTTACAAACGGTTTTTCCAAGAGCAAACCTTGCAACTGGCCTAACATCTGCATACGGATAAGCACAAAAACACCTCAAAATTCAGATATGGTGCAAGGGTAAATTTACAAATTTCAGACCTAATTAACCTTTGGACAAGAAATTCATTTACATTCGTATTGTGTTGGCTTTTTCTAGAGGTGACCAAACGGACTGGTCCGCGGCCCAAAACTGTGGGCACAGCCCAACAGTAAATGGACCGTGCCGGCACAACTCAATAGGGTGGGTCGTGCTTGTGCGGTAACCCGGCACGGCATGATTAGGGTTGGCACGGCATGGCCCGGTACGGCTCGATTAGGTCCGACACGTTTATGCCTCGTTAGGCAGGGTTAGGCACGGTTAGGACCGGCATGATTAAGCCCATTTTGGCCTGTTTATTCGGTTTTCACAAATTATAGCCGTTTGAGGCTTAAAAAATTTCAAAAAAATCCCTTTTTTTTCAAACTTTATGATTTTCTAGTTTTTTTCTTTTTTTTAATTTTTTTGGCATTAAACGGGCCATCTTCAGCCTGGCACGGTCCATCGGCCCGACGAGGACCCATATAGGTACGGCACGGGCAGTGAGCCACCAGGCCATGCTTGAGCCGGAGACCTGACACATAGGACGGCACGGCACGGCCCGCTTGCTAGCCATACCTAAACAGACCAGACCATGCGGTAAGCAAGCTGTGCCGTGTCGGGTTGCCCGTATAGACATCTCTAACTTTTCCTGTACTCATATTCCCAGCATTTTTGTTGCTCCTTTGATTGTTGTACACAAGTCGTATACTATGTGTTGGCACCAGAATTCGGTAGTGGAATCCGTTTGAGTCGGATAAAGACGTTCGTACGAAAAGAGATCAGGTGGCCGAATCAGAAGGAAACTCCGTTCCTAAAAAGGAAACCGGATCAGAGGCCGATACGGATTAAAAACGTAACCATATACAACTCGGATCGGCCAAGCGTATTATAAAAAGAGGTGGGCGTCAAGCGAAGAAGACATCAATCAATCCAACAACACACACCTACTTTTTACAAGCTTTTCTTTTACATTGTTTTAGCCTCATAGATCTCTCTGCAAGTCGACGGAATCAACATAGTTGCGCATCGCCGATTGTTGATTTTTGCCGATTTCACCCAGGTTTGATCTGCTTCGCTTTGTTGCGCATCGCCTTCTCGAAGCCGATTTTACCTTGTATCCGGATCAATTGTAACCGGTTGATCTAGTTATCCGCTAATCGGTTCTTACCGACTAGCGAAAAGCCGATAGATCCTTGTTTATCGGCTTCGATCAAATTACAAACTCTACCTTGTCAATTTCAGGTCAAATTGACTGGCACGCTCTGCAAACCAGGTGTTTGTCTTGTGTTTGAAGCAAAAAACCCTGCTTCACGTTTTTTGCGCGAACATATTTTGGCACGCCCAGTGGGACCAAAGAAAATCGAGAATGTCATCAACCGATAAGCCGGCGGTCACCGCCGATATCAACGCTGATGCTATAATCGCGCCTCAAATGGCCGATTTAACCCCTGAACAGCGAAAAGAAATCGAAGACCGAAAGGCAGCTTTGGAAGAGATGATGCTACGGTGCTTCCAGAAAACACGCCGTGGCGTTACTCAAAAGACTGCACTCCCAAGCATCAATCCTATCGGGGATTCATCATCCGAATCGGTAAGCCGATACGCACCAGCTCAAGCCGATCTATCAAATATGATTGAGCAATCTGTTCATCACGCATTAATTAACCAATCGTCGGCTCTAGTATCCACATTAAAGCCGATGATAGAAAATAGCGTGAAAACAATTGCTCAAGAATTAGCTGTGTCTGGAAGCCTGCTAGATCCACCACAGACCATCCCTACATACCCAGTATATTCCATAACACCCAACACCAATACAGTAAACATGTCGGCTCAAACACCTGTCATAATGCCAACTCAACCTACTGTTTTGAAACCAAGCATACAGAAAGGTGGGTTTACGCACTACCACGGGCACACGGATGGGGCTAAGGTAAGCACACCAAACCCGGCAAACGGACCCTCCAGTAGCAATGGTCTATCGGCTTATCAACCGATTGAAACCAACCAGGCTCCACAATCACGGGGAACCACAACTATGAGGCAAGCACCATACATAGTAATGCCGTACGCTGAGCCCCTTACACCCATACCCAATACGTTGGTTTTCAATCGCGATTATGACCAAGTACCAAGACCTCCTGCGGCGCGATTTGGACAAAGACCCGAGTTTGCACTCGGGGGGCAGGACGCAAACAATGAGAATTGGCAATGTCCGGTTGCACCACAAGCCGACAATGTCAACTGGACAGAACAAATTGCCAACGTTTTGAGAGAACAGTTCGGCTTACAGCCCAAAGGAAGGATAATCGGCTACAGGAAGCCGTATCCCGATTACATAGACCGAATGCCATACCCCCACAACTTTAGGATACCAGACTTTGCTAAATTCTCAGGTGATGATTCTGTTACCACAATTGAGCATATCGGGCGGTTTATGGCTCAATGTGGGGAGAAATTTGCCGCGATCCGATGGATTAAAAATTAGATTGTTTCCTTTATCATTGTCTGTATTGCATTCACTTGGTTCACTAATCTACCCCCAAATTCAGTTCATATATGGAACGATTTAGAAAGCCGATTCCATGAATACTTCTTTTCGGGGACTATGGAGCTTAGGATTTCTGATCTTAGTTCAGTCCGACAGAAGTACGGCGAATCGGTTTCCGATTATATCAAGAGATTTAGAGGCATACGGAATAGATGCTTCAGTGTAACACTACCCGATGATCAATTGGCCGATCTAGCGTTCCAAGGATTAATCCCGCCATTAAAAGAAAAACTATCGGGCCAGGAATTCCCCGACTTAGGCCACCTACTCCATCGCGTATCGGCACATGAAAGCCGATATGCGGAGAGCAAAGGGTTTAAAGATAGATTTAAGCCAAACAGTAATGAAAAGGCCAAAGTAAACATGGTAGATTACAATTCAAGCGATACCTCTGAGGACGAAGTAGAAATAAACATAGCCGAGTGGACTAAGGGTTCCAAAAAACCACTCGTATGCTCTCTACTTAAGCCGACGAAAAATAGGGCGGAAGTCAAGTACTCATATGATGTTTCAAAATGTGACAAAATATTTGATTTATTGTTACAAGAAAAACTCATAAGGTTACCAGAAGGGCACGTCGTCCCGTCAGCCGAAGAAATTAAAAAACGAAGGTACTGCAAATGGCACCATTCATTTTCACATAACACTAATGATTGCAATATTTTTCGACAGCAGATTCAATCGGCCATCACCGATGGCAGGTTAAAGTTTGCGGAAGAGTCGGCTATGCAAATAGATATGAACCCTTTCCAGGTCAACATGGTGCAGTGCTCACAAAAAGGAAAGGGACCTATAAAAGATGTTAAGCCGACAAAAGGAAACGAAAAAGTGCAGATTACTATCGGCTCCCTACAAATAGAAGCCGATAAAAATGGACAGAACTCAAGGACGGTAAAACCAAGAGGAGACCTGGAAATCAGAAAATGGTATCGGGCTGAGAGGGCCCCAAGAAAAGTCGATTTCAAACCAAAGCCGACTTTCTCACAACTCCTGGGGAAGTATGAGAGGATAAGTCGGAGATGTAACACTCAACAACACCAGAATTTTCATCAAACAGATCAGAAGACAGACAACTATTATTGGCGACCAAATATGCCACCTCGACCAACTACTGAAGAGGAGAAGCATCGGCAATGTCCCTTTTGGCAGTTTTGCTGGGAGAGGGGGATGACCTTACCAACAGTTGTGTCTTGTCCTATGCAACACTCAAATGCGCATATCGGCCAAACCAATCTGTAAAAGACAGGTTGTCTAGACCGATACACAATCGACTAGAAGTGAGAAGCAGGAGGCCGGTCCATGAAAGGTTGTCGACATCAGAGCAAGGCGAGTCCTCCCGAAATCAGGAATTATCGGCTAACGCAAGCAGAATGGAATCTGACAGCGAAATGAGCAATTTAGCTGGAAAGATAAGAAAGCCGATAGAACCTAGACCTAGGTGGTGCCCCTCGGGTCTCAGCAAATCACAACGCAGGAGGCTTCAGCGATTAAAGACACAAGAAGAAAGGGAAGCCGAAAAAGAGAGCGAGAGGGATCGGATGTTCAATAAGTTAAGACCAGTACCGGTTTTGAAAAAAGAGTGGAGAAAGAAGGAACAGATCGATAGTGATTCAGATCAATCGGTCGAATCCGGTTCTCCGATGATCCGAGATGATACGTCACCAATGGATATAAACATGGTATTCACTCTACCTGCCGAGTTCAAAACCGAAGAATCGGCTGAAGAAGTGTTCGCCCAATTGTGCCTCGGAGCACCAGGTATTTGTGTTCGAAAAGCCACAAGACATGCATCGGCATCTAAAACCGTTATATCTAAAAGGGTATATTAATGGCCGACCGATATCTCGTATGTTGGTCGATGGTGAAGCGACGATTAATCGATGCCGTTAAGTACTTTCGAAAATTGGGTAAAGCCGATGAAGACTTGATCAAGACCAATATGGTGCTAAATGACTTCACGGAGACCCAACCGAGGCTAAAGGCGTAATGGTGTCGAAGCGGCGATCGGTAATAAAACTTTGCCAACTGCATTTTTTGTGATTGAAGCCAAAGGCAATTACAGTGTGCTCCTTGGGCGGGACTGGATCCATGCCAATTGCTGTATACCATCAACTATGCACCAGAAATTGGTGCAGTGGAACGATGATACAGTAGAAGTTGTACCGGCCGACACATCGGCTCATATCGCCATGGCTAGCCCTGATACCAATTGGCCACACGAAGAAGCCGAATGTATATCAGGAAAAGCCTTGGACAATTGCGATTTTATCTGCATCGAGAAGTCAGGATTCAAGCCGATCGTCCAAACCCAACACGCTTTGATCGGACAGGCGAAGTAGTAAGAAGATGGAATACAAGATACTAGCAAAGCTGCAGGAAAAGGCAAGAAGCTATCGGCAAGAAGAATACGAAGAAAATTTGTTGAGGATTTTGAAGAAGAAAGAAAAGGGTTAGGATTTATCACGATTTGCTCGAAGAAATCGATATTGGGGAAGGTGATAGCAAAAGACCAACGTTTGTAAGTGCTAAATTAGAACCCAGTTATAAAGCAAAGTTGGTCGAAATACTCAAGAAATATAGAGATTGCTTCGCGTGGGAGTATTACGAGATGCCAGGCTTAACCCGACAGCTAGTTGAACATCGGCTACCAATAAAACCTGGGTATCGGCCATTCAAACAGTACCCTAGGCGATTTAATCCTACATTGTATGACGCTATAAAAGAAGAAGTAGGACGATTGCTAGAGGCAAAGTTTATCCGGCCCTGCCGAAATCTGTTGAATGGGTCTCAAACATCGTCCCTGTAAAAAAGAAAAATGGCAAACTTAGGGTATGTGTCGATTTTAGAGATTTGAACAAAGCCACACCAAAAGATGAATACCCGATGCCTATAGCCGATATGCTTATTGATGCTGCCTCCGGAAATAAAATCATAAGTTTTTTGGACGGAAACGCCGGATACAATCAGATATTCATGGCCGAAGCCGATATACCCAAAACGGCTTTCAGATGTCCGGGGGCTTTAGAGCTGTATGAGTGGAAAGTTATGACCTTCGGTTTAAAAAATGCCGGTGCTACTTATCAGCGTGCTATGAACCATATTTTCCATGATTTGATCGGCAATACCGTGGAAATATACATTGACGATGTGGTGGTAAAATCCAAAGAAGTCTGGCAACATTTAGCCGATCTAGAAAAGATGTTCGAAAGCACAAGGTTACATGGGTTAAAAATGAACCCTCTTAAATGTGTTTTCGGAGTATCGGCTGGACAATTTCTTGGGTTTACAGTGCATGAAGGAGGAATGGAAGTAAACCAAGCCAAAGTAAAAGCTATAGCCGATACTAGACCACCGACAAGCAAAAAGGAGTTGCAAGTATTGATTGGAAAAATCAACTACTTGCGACGTTTCATCTCGAACTTGTCAGGACGTATTCGGGCCTTCACACCGCTGCTGAAAATTAAAAACAACCAAGAGTTCAAATGGAGAACCGATCAACAAAAGGCCTTCGACGACATAAAGGGTTATCTGATGAGCCCACCAGTATTGACCGCACCAAAACATGGTATACCTTTCAGACTATATATATCGGCTGAAGGAGACACAATAGGAACAGTCTTAACACAGGAAGCCGATAGGAAAGAACGAGCGATATTTTATCTAAGCCGACGCCTTTTAGATGCAGAAATCAGGTATCCCCTAGTAGAAAAATTGTGCCTATCTTTGTATTTTGCTTGTACTAAATTAAGGCATTATATGCTGGCATCGAGATGCGTCACAGGCAAAGTCTTGTTGGCCGAAGGAAGTCCTATTTAGGGTAAGGAAGAAGCTGAGGTATTTGTGCAAGCCGACTGGGTCCATTTTTAGCTCACCAGCCGAAGACATGATAAACCTCTCACCATAGGATCGGCTAACTCTGTACTGTGGGACAACATGTTCCGGATAGTCCTCCCGAGGGAAAGTGGAACTCCCCAAGGGTTCGGATAAGATGGATCGGCTGAACATACAATGGAGCCATGTTTGAATAAACCACAGAGGGCCCCCTATATTACCGACGACGTGTTTGGCAAAACCGGAAAAGAGTCGGCTACGAATCACATACATCATTTGGTATACCGCCCCTAGAAATATCTTGCCAAAGGAAAGCCGACGCCCCTCCAGCAAACGTTCCGCCACTAACTGAAAGGTTTGGGTGGGACCAAGGGAAGCACCACAGAAAAGATATCGGTCTAGCCAAAGATTGAGAAAAGCGACATGCTCTTCGGCCGATACCGGACCAGTAACCCTATTGTTATTCTGGATATATTTGTGCCAGCCCTCGCCTTTCTTGCGGATTAATTTGAAAGAAGGTTTTCCGCTAAAAGCCGATAGCTGGTCACCATCTGGCCTAAGGCAGCACAATTGGGCCACGTCAAGCAAAGTAGGGCCGATTGGGCCGGACGGAAATAAAAAGGCATTCAAAGAATCCGACCAAAAATAACATGCCGCAGCTACCAAGGGTTCATTGGCTTCAGGGTCGGCTAGACTCAAAGATAAAGACTCGGCTATGCCCATCCTCTCCCATTCTACCCTCTTCTGAGCCGATACCCTAATAAACCAAGATCTCCATCCCTTCAGGTTGGTGGGCCAGGCCCTAAAACTTTTTCCCCACTCGGAGATATTATACCCAGCGACCGACAAGGGGAGTCTAGGGATATCGACATTGATAACTGTGTCTGCCGACATGCTACCTATCGGTCCTAAGTAGAATTGATCTGAACTTTGAGGAATCGGAATGAATACCTGCGAAGGGTCCATTTCAGCCGATTTTGAAAGAGCAAGAGAAAGATGACGAGAGCCGATGGTGCGTGATCCGAGAGCTTGAAAGCGTGAAAATGACCGTGGGGGGACCCCCATATTTATACCGCGATGAAAGGAGGCGAGCAGGCGGGAGCAGTTGAGCATTTAAAACGCACCGAGATTTTTACGGCGCGGTTAATGGGGTGGTTCCCAAAAAGAAGATTCTTCTGTAAAGCCGATACGAATAAAAAGCCGATATATTCTTTTTAGAAGATAACAAGCTATCTTCCAAAAACAGGGGGCATATGTTGGCACCAGAATTCGGTAGTGGAATCCGTTTGAGTCGGATAAAGACGTTCGTACGAAAAGAGATCAGGTGGCCGAATCAGAAGGAAACTCCGTTCCTAAAAAGGAAACCAGATCAGAGGCCGATACGGATTAAAAACGTAACCATATACAACTCGGATCGGCCAGGCGTATTATAAAAGGAGGTGGGCGTCAAGCGAAGAAGACATCAATCAATCCAACAACACACACCTACTTTTTACAAGCTTTTCTTTTACATTGTTTTAGCCTCATAGATCTCTCTGCAAGTCGACGGAATCAACATAGTTGCGCATCGCCGATTGTTGATTTTTGCCGATTTCACCCAGGTTTGATCTGCTTCGCTTTGTTGCGCATCGCCTTCTCGAAGCCGATTTTACCTTGTATCCACATCAATTGTAACCGGTTGATCTAGTTATCCGCTAATCGGTTCTTACCGACTAGCGAAAAGCCGATAGATCTTTGTTTATCGGCTTCGATCAAATTACAAACTCTACCTTGTCAATTTCAGGTCAAATTGACTGGCACGCTCTGCAAACCAGGTATTTGTCTTGTGTTTGAAGCAAAAAACCCTGCTTCACGTTTTTTGCGCGAACACTATGTAAAAATTTCAGAGCGATCCAAAGTAATCAATTCACGACGTGGTTTTGAGAAGAAATCAAATATTTTTAATTCAGTAAAACCAAGTTCCTTGGGCAATCAATCGTACAAATAGAAGTTGCAAGACCACACATCAGTCGATCCAAATCGCAAGAGGAAGGAACGTGCTCTCATAAAAAAATATGGTGGAGCAGTTTAGGGCTACGCGCGTTCCAACAAGACGTTGCCGTAGCCCACAAACTTCACTTCTAGCTGAGTCCCAGACAGGACGCACGCATGGACCTCCCACGGCGACCGAACAGCGGCCTCACGCGCTGCGCCATTACAGCTCGGAGATCACCTGCTGCATGTACTTGCAGCATCTCTGGTAGCTGACGAACCCCATGAACCAGAACTCGAACCCGTCCACGGTCACCATGTGTATGTACTGCTCCGGCTTCTCGGCGCTCTCGCTCGGCTTGATCCTCTTGATCCTCCTCAGGGGGACCACCACCTTGTAGGGCACTCGGGCGACGTCGCCGGCTGGGGAGGTGACGGTGAGGGACCGGTCGCTGCGGAAGGCGATCTTTCGGGTGGAGACGAAGAGCATCCCGGCGATGGGCCCGCTGGTGGTGTAGAGGTAGCACTGGAGGGCCTTCACCAGCCGCTCGCCCTTCTCGGCGGAGAAGGCCTGCCGGAACACCCGCTCCAGGCCGCCGGCCTGCAGGATCCTGGCACCCAGGCTCAGCTTCCCCTTCACCGTGTCCGATAGCTTCGGCCCCAAGGTCACTGCACGCACGCACAAAATACAGATTGGTACACGTTCGCCATCCGTACGTGTCACTTAACGAAAACTTTCTGATTCTCTAAACGTTGACTCACCATGGTCCCTGAAGCCCTGAGCCCGTCTGCCGAGCTTGTTCACCCAGTGGATCACCAGACCCTTGCTACCTGACATCATAACGTGTATACGAACTTGTGAGCATCAGGTGCGTAATTTTGTGACGGACGACGTTTCAACTTCCAACAGGGCCGGGAAAATCTTGGGAGATCAAAGACGTACTGTGCTTGTAACCAAAAGACGTGTACGGGCTCGGGTGTGTCAACGAGACGGCAAGGCGATCGCCGCCGTCCTTCTTAACCGCCCCGACCCTCGTCGCCTCCTTGATGGCGTACGCCTTGGAGGTGACGGGCACTCCGATCACATGGCCGCAGCTTGACTTCCTCATGGCTGATCTGCGTCTGGCTAACCAAGAGACGTCTGATATATTCCTTAGCGTGCGTCCGGAGAGGGAGAGAGAGAGAGAGAGAGAGAGGTTAGGTGCAGGCTCCGGACGACATGGTTGGGAGGCCGGTTTTATAAGCTGCGGGGTGATGACATCTTTAGCGAAAGGCAATGGATTGGCGGAGTCAGCACCGGCTCATCGGCGGCGAAAAAGCAGCGGTCCACGTTCGCCAAAAGGGGCGCGCTTTACGTCGGGCTGTGTCATCCATTTTCGATCGTGCGCGCAGTGTGGCGAGCGAGAGCAACCAACCGCAGCGCAGGATTATATTCTTTCGACGCCGGGACGGGAGCGAGGCCTTGCTTCGCGAGCTAGCTCGTCACGGTGGATGGCTTTGCCACTTTCGAAGCAGCCGTCCATGTGCACGCACAATCTCGCGCCGGGTCATGGGAAAAGAGGTGGGGTGCCAGGGATCGGAGGGGAGGCTCAGGGATCTTAACATGCAGAGATTTGGATCATTTATTTTTTTTAAAGAATGGCACCTACCAGTAGCCTCTTTTCCAGGAACATTTTTGTTTCGGAGAACTGCTACTGGTTACTTATATGAACAGGGCAACAGGCTACATGTCAGTACGACTTATTAACTCCTTATGTACACCATGATCCAACAGACGTGCATGTATGCGTAAGCCATTTGTGCAGGGCAGTTGTGTTCGTAAATTTCGGCTGGTGGTATCAACCATGGAGGCCGTTTCCATAGGTGTTTCTGGGCTGATCAAATGTTTTTTTTTTGAAAGACAGGGCTGATCAAATGTAACTACGTAATTAAGTGGAGCTCCATCGAGTCTTATTTCTCTTCTAACCAAAATTTTCTTGGCATCGAGTACTTGACAAGCTAGCTATGGTATACGATCTACAACTGAAATGCGTCAGATAGATCATATGACCGGAGGTATCACACGAAATACTCCCTCGGCTGCAAGAGGTGGGCACTGGGAGTGCCATTTTAGGCCGGCACGAGGCACGTCCGGCCCAGTCTGGTCCTGACTCAGCACGGCACTATTGCGAATGGATCATGTCTGAGTTCGTCGAAAACGAGCTGGGTTAGCACGATACGGCACGACGGACCATCATAACACGGTTTAGATACGAAACACAACGGATCTGGACCAAATTGGCCTGGCTGACGCCCACATCTTGCTGCAACCACAGGACATGAATGGACAGCGATGCCCCACGGGTGATGTGGAAGCAGGACAGCCCAATGTGTAAAACACCGGCCTTTCCAGCGAAAAATCTCAGGGTTTTGGGGGTGCGCAAGCGCAACTGCGTAACAGTCCGGACCGGTCTCCTTTTTCCATCCAGTTTCCCTCCCAACCCAAGTCTCCCGTCGCCCCCCACTTCCTGGCCAATATTTTTCTTGGCTTCGGCCAACGAAACAAGCCGCCGACTCCGCGTCGCGTCTCACGCGGCACCGAGTCAGCACGCCGCCGCTCCGCCTAGCTGCGTACGTGCCCGTCTCAGTGTTTTCCACGCGGACGCGTGCGTGCAACATGTCCTGTTTAGAGGAGTTGTGCTTCAGCTTTGAGCTTAAAGCTCCCCCAAACAGTCCAGCTGCAAAGCTAAGCCACAACTGAAGCACCCCTAAAAGCCACAGCTGGTAGGGAGATGCTTTTCAGCTGGCTTCGCTCGACCGCCTCCTCACTCGCTCCGCCTCCCTTTTCGCCCCATCGTCTCCCCGCCAGATCGCCTCCTCGACTCCTTTCGGCTTGGGTACCGCCTCCTTGACTACCTCCTCACTCGGGCCCACACGGTTGCCCACAAAAACTACAGTTGCAGCAGCTAGTTTGCCAAACGACGTAGCAAGAAAAGCTACAGCCGCCACCTACAGTTGCTTTACAGCCCAACAAGCCAAAAACAACTTTTCAGCCCAGCCACAGCTCCCCCAAACAGGCCCTCCGTAGCTACGAGAACTTTTACCACGTATTACACCAGAAAATATACGTGGATAATATAGATCAAATATAATTATTAATTTATTAAGGGTATTTATAAAACTCTGCTATCAAATAAATTATAAATAAATACTAACTAAACGGATCTATTGAATTAAAAGGAACGAACGGTTAATGTTTAATTCAGTGTACCAGCTCGAAGTTATAGCGGAAGAGATATATCGAAGGGCTCTGGCCTGCCGGGATAAACCTTGCATCGCCATTTCTGCGTGTGCTAAGAAAGCTCTGTTCCTGAGTGGTACATTCTCTCGCGTCGTGTACGTGATATGGAAAGCTCGATGAGCTGGCTCATGCCAACATCCAGCGCGGCATATCTTAACTATGGTGTACCTGTCGATGCTTAGATAGAAATGTGTCGCCAGCTAATTAGTGGGATCTCAAAGTTTTGTCGGAATATCCGTAATGGAACCGATTTCAATCCAACAATGCTGTCTTCTCAACAAAAAGATGAGGAAAACAACTGGGATTAATTTCTCGTATGCCACTGGAAATTAGGGGAAATACATAAATGTCTTATTGACATATAGGATCAGGGTCCACAGGTTAATGACATAATGAGTGCCATATAAGGGATAAGATTAACTTTTAGTGACATATAAGGAATTGCCCCCAAACAAGTGCGATATCCCTTCCGACTGTCCAATACTGCAACTCATGGTATTTATAGCGTGATGCTACCACAAGACACAAGCTGCTCGAATCGTTTTCTCAAAACTAAAATCACAAGAAATTAATTTCTTTATTATTTTTTTTGCGTCAAGCACAGTATTGCTAACCCTGAACGCTCTAAGTCTGTGTTCTGAAAGTGGTGAAGCGACATGCCTACTCCAATGGCGCTCTTGCTCGTCGATCTTGTAGGCGATAACTTCGGAGGCAAGACATACACTGTTCCATAGCTTTTCCTTCAAGTGGGTGAAGGACCGAACTAAAGGCCTATCTGATCCGATAACAGTGTGAAGATTCTAAATCAGGATCACCGGATGATCCAATCCGGCAGGACAAAGCAAGCTGTTCAGTCAAAGATGGAAGGGAAATAACTGGAAAAAAAAGGGACCAACCAAAGGAGGCTGTAAAAGCCAAAGTGCATATCCCTCCTTGGCCCCGAAACAAAAGATCGCCATTGGGCGCTTCGTTGCTTAGGCTTGAACACTGCACTGGATATGCCATTGACATGTATTGCCGGCTTGGACGGAATCAAGGCTCTAGAACCTTGACTGATTCAGCCATGCGTAATTTGTTTCTTGTTCGGATGCTTCTGAAATATGTATGACTCGGCGGATCAAAATGGCAGAAGAAGAATGTTGTTTGGTACTGACGATGGAAAACTTAGTTTGCAAGCTAATCGATTGCGCAGGCCAGCCATCCATGTGCTTGCTAATTCATAATTCTCAACACAGGTTGCACAAATCTTGAAACAAGTAAAGGTGTAACTAATCACCATCTACCTTTCATTTATGCTTTAATAGTTATAAAACTTTTAAAAAGAAAAACATAGAACTCTTTTCTCATGTGTATGATAACAAGGCTGGACTGTCTATTTGTTGCAACAGTCCCACCTGATTAATTCAGACCGCGTTTTCTAAGAAAGCAGAGAATTGAATCCATTCTCTTTCAGTCAGATATGCTCCATCTCTAGAGATTGGTATATAAATGCTACTTCAGCAGTTAATCGATATGTTATGAACACGCTCAATGCCGGAATTCTTTGAAGCATGTACAACAGTAGAGACGAATATTGTCTACATACTTCTCCATATCATCTAGAGACAAAACTAAAGATAATTTCTACAATAGATTGTCTTTTAAATTTGTTTCTATAGGATCGCGTAATCTTTTAATTATGGTATGAAAAAAGTGTTTATATATACAATAACTCGTATAATGGTATTTTATATTTTCTATATAATCGTCTCTTCATGAAGAGAAAGCTACACTCTAGTCTATGGCAGCAAAACAAATCGCCTCTTGATATAGTCCCTGATATAATTTTATATTACTAGTAGTACAATTCCATTCCAATGTAACCTTTTTTTCTCAAGAAAAGAATGCATATATGAATTTTATAACCCAACCATTTCTTTCCCAAATTGTTCATGAATTTCCTCTTCCGCATGCCGTCGATCACGCCCTAATTAACCTACACACGCACCGAACTTGCTCCAATTGCAAAACTGCCGATCGATCAATCTACCAGGCAACTAGGAAACCCCCAATATACAACGACATGTTGCAATTTAACCTACACATCAGCACATGCACAAATCCCAACCCCAGCTAAGCCAGCACAAAACACAAGGCTTACACGACGAGACCGAAGAGCAAACTCCGCCATGCGTGCGCGCGTGTCATCGTGCCTGCGCGATGGCCTGCTCCAGGTGGTGCAGCGACCGGTGGTAGCTGACGAACCCCATGAACCAGAACTCGAAGCCGTCGTTGGTCACGACCTCGATGTACTTCTGCTCCGGCTTGTGCTTGTTCTCGCTCGGCTTGGCCCGCTTCACCTTCCGCAGCGGTATCGTCACCTTGTACGGCACGCGCATCTTGTCGCCGTGGGGGGTGGTCACCGCCAGCGACCGGTCGCTGCGGAAGGCGATCCGCTCCGTCGATACAAAGAGCATGCCGGCGATCGGGCCCGCCGTCGTCGAGAGGTAGCACTGCGAGGCCTTGATCAGCTTCTCGTTCTTGTCTGCGGAGAAGCACTGCCGGAACACCTTCTCCACGCCGCCGGCATGAAGGATTCTTGCGCCCAGCGCTATCTTCCCCTTGACCGTTTCCGATAGCTTTGGCCCGAGAGTCACTGGAAACATTCGAACAAGAACGAGTCAATTTACCTTTCCAAACGATGACCAAGAAAGTACGCGCTACTATCTTCCAACTTTCCGATTAATGTTCCATGTTGAAAAAAGATCACTACCGTACCGTGTTCTTTGATGCCCTCAGCAATCTTGTCCCCCTTCTTCCCAAATTTGCTCGTCCGATCGGTTGTCGCTGAGCTATTCGCATCTGAAAAGGAACGATACGCTGATCAATACATGGTTTTTCTTGGTTTCCTCCACGCCTTGCGATGAACCTGCGACTGAGCAGATGAAGCAGAGGTGATTCTTACCGTTGTTGGATCGCAAGGAAGCAACGGATCCGCCATGATCGGGGGTTGTCTCCTCCGCTGGGAAGTCCGGCTCCTCTATGCCATAAGCCCTGCTGCTCACCGGGACCCCAATCACATGCTCTTGGCTCGTTGACCCCTCCATTAGCGACCGCCACGAGGAAGCGAAGACTTGGCGCGGTGCTCTGCTCCTGCCTCGACCGGTGCCTAATGCGCGGTGGTCGCAGATGGTAAGCTTAGCTCCAAACGGTAAGAGGAAAGCCTCTTTTATAGGGTAGGGTTGGTGCCTATCTTTCCACCCCAGAAAGGTCCAAATGTCTCGTAGGAGGTGGCTATCTAATTCAGCGCTCTGGAATTTGGAATAGATGTTAACAATCCTCATCGCCCCCCTCCTCATCATGATAAAAAGCTTCGCGCTAAAAAGCTCGGTGGCTACCTAATTTTGCGAGAACATGGGGCCGCCATGGCTTTTGTGACCGTGCGTAGAGCTTTTCTCAAAGTCACGTATCTGTCGACCTTGTTTAGCGCAATTGCGTATGTGTATCGATGTGCTCTGCGTCTGCTCCGCATGCATGATGCATTCGGTTCGGTGCCTGGCAAAAACCATGAGATGGTGGTAGGTGCCAGATGGTCGAGTGAGTCCGGGGACTGTGCAAGTGCCACGGCTTCCTTGTCGGCAAGCCATTTGGATGCCGGACTCGGAGCTTGGAAGTATCCGTATCTGCAAAGATGCCGAGAGGGGCTTACCTGACGCACCGAAATTGTTGGAGCATTTGACTTGGCGTAGCTTTGACGCTCTTATCGTTATCTAGTCACTTCGTAGTAAAATAAACTAAAAAGTACAAATTAATTTTCTAAAACCTACAATTTTATAGTGTAAATTTAACCCAATGCGTTATTTTCATATACTCAAAACATAGCTCGAGACTACATAACGTAATAAGAGCGATTTTGATTTAAATTTTGCAGGAAACATTGTCTCCTGCGAAATTCTTGTATTCCAGAGAAACACCAAGTGAATGGGGATATTTGTTTACTCACTCATGCAAAAAAAAAATTTTATTCCAGACAAGCACCAAGTGAATGGGAATATTTATTTTACTCAAAGCATGTTTTAGATATATCGAATACTCGAAGCTAGTCTAGTGGTACGGCGCCTGTGTCTTGTGGCTAATGGACTCGATTCGAGTCACTAACCACCTGCTGGGTGTGTTTACGATGAATTTTCTTGGATTGAATCTCGAGACGTATTGATAACAGAGTCTGAAGAATAACTCTGTGGACCTACTACACCCATCAAATACACAAGCAATGCTTCTATGCTTTTCCTTCCAATACAAATTGCACAAATCTCGAAGCAAGCGAAGGGGTAAGTAATCCTCATCTATCCTTCATTAATGTTTTAATTGTGCAACTTTTTTTAAAAAAAGAGCACAGAAACACCTCTCGATACACAATTTCTAGCACAGAAACGCAGACCAAATCTATACCGATCATCGAAGAATAAGAATCACAGTTTCTAGCATCCCTTTTAATCAAACCGGTCGATGAGTTGGACACAGCTAGATCCGCATCGAATCAAAACCTTGGCTCCCCAAAGATGTTGCCTTAAGAAAGCACGGGGGTCGCCGACGAGCGCGGTGGAGCCTCCCTGGCACGATCGACGCGCCGATATGGCGAACACCGTCACGAGTTCGGCCACTCGTACCTCTCCGAACCCCTTTACCCTATGGCCACGGAGGCCCGGGTCACTCGTCAGCGTCGCGTCCGACGACGCGCCGAGTCACCCGCCCATCTCGAGGTTTTCTATTGACAGCGCTGCCCGCTGGTTGGTTGCCCCGAACCAACTGGACCGGCTTGCTTTTTTACTCTCACTCCTCCACCTCCTCCTCCTCCTCCTCCTCTGCTGCTGCTACTTTTGTTTTTCTCAAGGGTGAACCTTTTTTTTCCCCTGTTGTGTAAAGTTCGATGTTTGCGAGATGTACTTGCATGAGATATTTGTAGTTTCAAGGTTGAAGAATACGTGAGCTAACAGGATGCATGTCATGAGTGGAAATGTTCGTCTGGTTTAATGTATGGAATGACTTGTGATCGGATGTTAGATTTTTTCGAACGCGCGCCGTAACATTTTTTTACTACGTATAAAACATTTTCTTTCTACGTGTGAAACATTTTCCTTCGATAACAATGGAAATGTGCACGCAGGAAAAAAATATTGTAGACGTTGGAAAAAATAATACAGATGTTGAAAAAAATTGTTACACGAGTGTCCAAAGAAATATGTTGGATCGGATGCCTGGCTTCTAGTACTGTATCTAAAATAATCTGATGTATTAGACTACCTGGTTTTGTATTCTATATGTGTTTCTTAGTACTTGGCTATGTTGTTGCGCGTTGCTAGGAAGAATAATGTAGAGTAGAACACCTGGCCGTCGAAGAGGGTCAACCTGATCATTGTTTGTCCCATGTTGGCTGTAAGCGGGACGAAATGGGAAAGGAATCGATGAATATACACGAAAACTTGCAGAACACACACTGCCGTTCCTTGCTCCATCAACCAACTGTAGAAGGAATCACATAAAGGTTATAAAAGGATTGGATTGTTTACTAAAATGAAGCTATCACGGTACACTACGACCATGAAAGGTACATCGACAGTAGGAAAACTAAATTTCATATCATATAAAATTTTAGCTGGGCCGTCGTATCATATAAAATCTAAATCATCAGGTTAAAAACTAAGCAACACAGGTCAACCACGAAAGATGCTTCACGGAATATAGACAGGGTCATGAAAATTGATTCATAGGCGGAGACCACACAGTTCGATTCCCATTGACAGCGCAACGTCTTCGAACTCGGGGATGGCCAAACCAGTACTTCTACCAAATGTGCTATCGGTGTCTGGAAACGAACTTCCATCTCTTTGTAGACTGTCCTCAGTACCAACGCCTGTGGGCGGACATCGCAAATTGGACTCAATTACAGTCGCTTAGACCACAACTTTGGAAGCCGGCACCCAACCTGGAATAGTGGGTTGTTCAGCTAGTCAACGAGCAGGCCGGATGCCGCAAGGGGGTCAAAAGCTTGATTATCCTGATCTGCTGGCGTTGGTGGAAAGAACGGCACAACAGAATTTTCCAACAAGAGAGCAAATCTCATGACGTTATTTTACAGGAAATTAAGGATGAAGCTTCCTGCTGGTCCTATGCTGGAGCCAAAGGAATTAAGGAGATACTACTCTGACTAGTTTGATCAGCTTTTCCTAGCCTTTTGTAATCTTCTTCCGTTTTCAGTGCTTTTAGTGCAGTCTCCTGCACTTTGTACTCTTTTCTACCCCTTTTTAATATAAAGCCAGACGTTTGATTTTTGTTTTTTTTTCCGAACGCTGCGTAACATTTTTTTTGAACGTATGAAACATTTTTTTTGAACGTATAATTTTTTTTTACTGTTTGTCGAAGAAATATGTTTCACTACGTAGAAAAAAATGTTTCACGCGTAGAAAAAAATGTTGCAAAAAAATCAAACGTGTGATCCCTAGCAATTAGGTCGATAAAAACTTCCTTCAAGAAATGGGTAGTTTCAATTCTAATTCCGAAGTGCGCAATCATTATTACGCCTCATATTTTTCATCGGTAATAGCTGTATATTCCCCATAACCTATACATAAAGTTATACTCCGGCACTATCAAGATAAAGGGGCTGACTTATCAATCAGCGACCAGTAGTAATCTAGGGAACACCATGACCCATGGGAGCCCCCGCAGGAACACTGACCATCCTCTCTCACTGTTCTTTCCTTAATCAGGAGGTGCAACTGTGCAAGCGATCCATAGAAAGCATGCATGGGCTCGACTCCTACCGATCGACCCAGCAAGTTTCCCCTGATCCAAATGCTTCTGCAGATCGATCTAAAGAAGAAGCTTTCGAATTGACCTCCACTGACTCCACGGTTGCAATCTGATGACAAAAGGGGGTCGTTCATGTTGTAAAGGGGCTCAAAGCACGGCAGAAAGCAGGAGATACGATCATCGATTATAGGGGGAATCATGCATTCATGCGTGCGCGGGGGCTCCACCCCTGCGCCAGATAGGGATGGATTTGAGATTTCTGTGTAATGTAATGTACTAATGCTTGCGATTAAACAAAAGCACAGCCTTTTCCGTTAGGTTTGTGCGTTCCAGTGGAAAGCATACGGTCGCCGCCAATTGACGGCGAGCCAATGCAAAAGCTTATTGCGTTGCATTACCGACAGTGCGTGGTGGGGTTTAGGTCCCGGCTTGATTTGCCGTTTGTGTCAGTGCTGATTCAGCTATAAACCCAACTGTTGCTGCTTTATGTGCATCTAGCCTTTGTTGTTTGTTCATGCCTGCCTCGTCCACATGGAGCGCACGCTCTGGCAGTTGTAGGGTCCTAGATCTTTTCGCCGTTGTTTAAGCAACAACTGCATCTCATGTCCGGCGTTGGGACCGACATTCCTTCCAGCAGTCTTGGCTTTTCAGTGTGTGAGATCCGAGCAGCATATATATGTATGTTTGGGTTTGGTGTTCTTGACACCTAGGAGTTTGCAAGATTAGGGATGTAGGAGTATCTGTTAGCTAGCATGCCTCCAATCTTGGCCGCCAGCCATCGGATCAGGTTCAGATCATCCAAATTTAGAACTCGGCGGGTCAGATTAAAACGGACTACCGATCTACTTGGATGTTGGAGGCAACAAAGTAGGGTTGAAATAGGTTGGTTAACATTGATGTATCCAATGGCTAATATTGTTGATTCTTATTCCTGTGAAAATCCCTGCTGACTTCGTACATTCCAACCAGGCCTCTACCGAAATTTCAGGAGGCACGTTAATTCTCACGTCTTCTGTGTTGGGTTTGAAGACTGGTGAACAACACTCGACAATGGCGTTTCCTGTCCTCTTGGACGCCACGATCTCAACAGCACATCGTGGCAGCAAAAATGCAGCGGAGAAGAATTAAATTTCTTCCTCGCACACGATAAGGGCCAGACAACACGGGAAAACGGGTAGGATCAGCCTGCCGGTGCCTACTGCATGCCAAGAGCCAAGGTGTTTGGTGATATCTGATTGTGTAACCAAAACACAATATACACCGACTGCCCTAACATCCTGCGAGGAAAGGGAGCAATCAGGGCGGTCAGTTCGATTGAAAAGCTCCCAACCTAGTTTTCTTGCTCCCCATTGTTCCGGCCGGCAGTCCTGGATCACTGGTATATATTGTGACACTTGGAATCCTCCCCGGCCGGCTCTCGCTGTTCGAAGATGGACTACGGCGAAGATGTACGTACTGCGTCTCTCTTCGTGTCTCGAACGCTTTGGGCCGACCAGGGCAGGAAGAACAAGCTGCCTAGTCTGTTATGCACGAAGCTCGGTTACAGCCAGACGTCGCCAACACAAGTAACTGCGTGGCATGGTCGGTGGTTTTGTTCGCCGCCCGTGGCGGCAACCTCCCTGCCCCCAGTGGCCCACGTTTGCTACCCACCAGGGTCGCGAGCGCGAGAAGTCGTGCGCCCACTTCTCCGTCGCTCCTCGGCCCGGCCCGCAACCCCACCAATCCGTCGTCCCGTGGCCGTAACGGTGCGGATTCGTGGCCTGGTGGTCAGTGGACTGGCGCCACATGCGTCTGGCCTGTCTCCCCGCCTGCGCAGAACATCCTTCCTTTATGTGTCCATCCATGTTACACAGCTAGGGGATGTAGCTCAAATGGTAGAGCGCTCGCTTTGCATGCGAGAGGCACGGGGTTCGATCCCCCGCATCTCCAATTTTCTGACCCTTTTTTTCCTTCACACAAGTCAAGTTCCGTCCCTCCTAGTCTTTGACCGCTTCTAACTAGGAGTAGTTCTAATCTTATCCTTTTCGTTTTTAGGTTGATCTGATTGTTCGCCTTCGAAATAAAAAAGGGTACGACCATATACAGGCATATGAATGCATTCAGTTGATGTGTTATTCCACTGCTACTCGAAGTAAGTAAGTAGGAATTTTATTTTAATTTGAGAGCTACATCAGTGAAAACTGGTTGCTTTCCTAATTAAGCAACAGAGATATACAGGCATATTGCCATATATATTTTCATCTCCATCTTATATATGCTGCGCTCCTTCTTTTGAATAAGAACAGTAAGCAACATTTTAACTGTCAGACTCATCAAATCTCGAAATTTGGATTTGCTATTCCCTTGACCTCCTCATTCAGTTGTTCATCTTCGAATTACAGGCCTGATTACGGCATTTCAAGAGGCAGACTCTTCGGATTTTTCATCCGCTAGGACGATCTCTGATGAGGACATCACGAGCTCACCATGCAAGATTTAGGGTCTGTTTGGTTGGTTGCATGGACCTTGTATGGTATGAGTGGATGCAACTAAATCACAAAATGCAGCTGTTTGGTTTCCTGTATCTTGCAGCAATCTTGGCCCAGCCCATACAACATGCATCCGGCATCCGGGCTGGCGGAAACGCGGGGAGCAACCATCTATCGCGTGCAGGCCCGTGACAACCATCCCAGCTCCGTTCCGATCCGCTCGCCTCTCGCATTAGGGTTACCTCCGCTCGCCTCCTCCATCCGCTCGCCGCCTCCGCTCGCCTCGGGTCATCCACGACTCCTTCGATCGCCTCCCTCCGTTGGACCCCTCCGCTCGCCTCCCACCGCTGGAGCGCCTCATTTGTTGCGCTTGCGCATCACCCTTGACATCGGTCTTGCAATTCTGCCGCCACGGGACTCGCTCATCGCCGTCCTTGGAGCAGTGAAGGTATGAGCTCTACTCCTGATTTCCTCTCTTTTAGTGTTCTTGCGTGATGATTGGGGTTCGTCAATTAGGACCTGGGAGGGTTTAATTTTGGGGTGCGGCGCTGTACCGATTTCACTATCTAAAATATGGGTGGATGATTCTCAGTTGTAAGCATGTAACTGCTTATGAATTGTTGAGTGTGTAACCTGTAATTGAATGCTTGTAATGTAATCACTGAAAGTATCAAGCTCTTATAATGGAATCACTGAATTGTATTTGTGCATACACCTGATACTATTCACCTACGAATCTTCCCAATTAATTATATTTGTGCTAGGTGCTTGTTTCTTCTCTATTCGATGTCAAGCATACACCTGGTACTTTTCACGTTTGAAAACTGAAAAGCAAGCAAGAACTATGTCACTTTGTATTGTCATTATGCATTGTGCTGTCATTATGCCACCTGATGCTATACACATCAAGTTTGATAAAGAAATGGCACATCAATCCTCTCTGGACAGCTCAAATTCTCTTCTATCTTCGCTTCCAGATTATCCTAGAAGGATGCTGCTAGTACTCTGTGAGTTCCCTTTGTTTCTGTACGGGCCCTTACTGTCAACCCTGTTCATGAAAACAATTTATAGATAATCATGTGATTATTATTAATGATTGAGCCATCTAAAAAATGAGGGAATCATAGACCACCCACCAATCTTAGGTGGTGCAGGCAACCAAACAGGATCTCCTGTGTCCATGCATCTATAATGCAATCAACCAAACAGCTGCTCATCACAACCAGCCTCAACATAAACAGGCAACCAAACAACCTAACTTGTATCCACTCATCCAGGTTAGGACTAGCCTGGATGGCTCATACGGACCAGGCTACGGTGGTGCAGGCAACCAAACAGACCCTTAACTGATATACACGGTCCAATGACTGATGTAAATGGTGCTTCTGCGGAATAATGAAGAGGACATATTCATGTGCTTGGTTTAGAACGGGAGGAGAAGCAGCCTTACAAGGAATTGCGCTGAGCTACTGTTGCTACATATTGCATCCGAATTAGCACAGATCGCTGCATCATGACTATCCTTATAGATTATCTGTTGCCATATATTGCATCTGAATTAGCACAGAGAAGAAACATACGATCGCTGCATCATGACTTTCCTTATAGATTATCTGTTGACATATATTGCATCCGAATTAGCACAGAGATGACATTCTATAGATTATTAGTTTCCTAGTAGAGTGATTGGTGCCACACCACCCGAATTGATGCAGCACCCATGGTCTATGGCCATGTTTGGATGGGCTAAGGGTCTGTTTGTTTTAGCTAGGGATTATAAAAAGCAGTTTTTAAAATCTAGAGGTTAAAAAACTAATGGCTATTTGGCAACCCAGATTATAGTCGGGTGGGGTGGGGGTCGTGGCTCGGGCTGAACTATGGGGAGGGGGGCAATGGTGGGTAATTTCGACTGAAGTTCGATGGATATTGTGGTCTTTTGCAAAAGCAGAAAAGCTGAGGAAAGCTTCTCTCGAGTGGATTGTGCGATTGTTACAATCTACCCTCCAAATTGTTACAATCCAGATTGAAAGTTGCCTGTTTGTTGACATTCCAGATTTTAAAAGCTGCTTTCTACAATCCCGAGCTGAAACAAACAGGCCCTAAAGCTAATTGTTAGCTGGCTAATGGCTAGAGCTAATCGTTAGCCAGCTAATAATTAGCCCATGGCTGTTTGGATACATGGCTAACGGTTGGGCTAATTTCTTAGAAAAGTAATGTTTGCCCTTCATAACAATTGGAGAGCGGACGCACGGGTGAGGAAGTGAGGATAAGGACAGCGCGAGGGTATTTCAGACTTTTTCCAGCTTGTTACCTGCTATTAGCCCAAATTAGCTCCCACCCACTAGCTAATGGGCTAATTGTTAGCTGAGGGGTTGGCTAAGCTAGCTAACAATTAGCCCAGGGATCCAAACATGGCCTATATCTTGAGATCCTTTGTATTTTCTAGATAGGCTTTGACGCTATTGGCTATCATTAGCTTAAGCGTTATTATCAGAGCTAATGATTGGTTGATCAAAGTATGACACACATATTGGTTAATCATATCGAACAATTCAGCCTGTGCAGGCATATATCGACTTACCAACCTGTCGTTCGAAGCAATTATAGCCCTCCTAGTCATCAAAAAAATTCACTGTTGATAGCTCAGCCTTATGAGTAAACTACGTCGAGTCTTCTGATAGCATTTTAACATCATCTCCTCGGGCGCACTGGACTTCCAATCATCGATATCTTTTCGTTGTTCTAGTGTTGAATCATCCATTGTTAGAACGATTATGGCATCGAAAACAGCATCACATGGGGAAGTGATTTTCCTAAAGAAGTCATTGGGTCCTACCGAACGTGCCAAAAGTGTATTGGTGCCGAAAAAGAGTCAATCAGGTTCAACACAAGCGAACACATAGTTCAAAGGGTTCTAGGCGTGCCAACCGATTTGATCATGCAATCGGGAAAGACGAATCTAAACAGCTATTACAGGCTTACAGCCGATTAGATGATTGATAAAAATCTATTTTTCCTAAAAAAGGCGATGCGCAATAAGATCGGTATAAAAAACAAATATGAGATAACTGGCGTAAATCGATGATGATCAAAATGGCGATGTGCAACTTTATTGATCAAAAGCGAATTACAGAGAAAAATATTCTAAGTCTAAAGAACAACTCCCAGTAGATGGAAAATAAAAGTAGATACGAATAGTTGATTGGTTTGCTCCTAATCATCGTCTTGCCTCTCGACCCCTTTTTATAAGGCCTAAGCCAATCGTATCCTTCTTCGACTCTTTAAAATCTACAATTTGTATTGACCTCAATTTTTAGGCGATGAATTCCACTTTGAAAAGATATCAGTTAAGGTTCTTTATCCATGCTTAAATCTATCTTCCTAAATCGGCCACTTTAACCAAATTTTGATGTCAACATCTTCATGAAAATCACAACTCACTTCCATAGTAATTTCTCCTACGAAGAAAGATCAGAACCAACTATATACGCACACATCTTAAGTCAAGGTGTGTGTGTACCAATCTCTCCTATGAGACGTACTATTGGTTCACTCTCCTTGTAACTTAACTGGCGTGCTCCCCTTAGACAGTTCCTCGGCATGCATCACTCCTACAGAAAAGGACATCACATATTGTTTTATGAACTGTTTGTAAGCATATGTCACTGATAATAACGGCACATCATAGATGGTTCAAAAACCAAATTAGCATACATTATTATTTACACTACAATTAGTATACTTGCACTTACACTTTCAAATGTCAAATAGCCAAGCAGGAGAATGAAATTCAATATTTCTAGAAAATACTAGAAATAAGGGCAAACATCTGAATACAGATATGAGAATGGGCACCTTTTGTCTCCTGGATAATATTACGAAGTTTCTTTCTCTTGGCCATCTCTTCATAGTACTTCATTTTCATATCTTCACACTAGGCAACTGCAATCGCAAAACCATACAATGCTTACAAATTTTTTGATCAAACAAGCTTGTAAATGTATGCAACAACTCCACTTCGGATATTACGTAAGGCTTGAACAGCTCCAATCATCTTACTCAATTTAGGGATTGAGTTTGCACAATCATGTGCTTCAAGAGGTAACAATGCTTGCTCTTGTTTCATAGGCCGAGGGTTATAAAAAGTGGTACAATCAATAGTAATAAGTAACAACTATTACAGTTGCTGGTTATTGTGGTTGTTGTGATATAGCAAACAATAAATCAACTTTATCTTGATTTTCCTTTCCAAGTAAGATATGGCAGCAGCCCATAATTTCTTGTCATTTTCGTAGTTCTAAGATTTTCGTAGTTCTAAGAAACACTTCTTAGTTGGTTAGTTTGTCTATCGAAGGTTTGTTTTGTTAGCAGAGGGAAAACAACGATGAATATATTTTAAACAAATTGGATACGAAGATGTTACTGCATCAGCCTACTTCATACCAAAAATATCACTTTGGACGACCTTTTGGAGAAGCTCCAACTTAAGTCTCTCAAGCTCATGATTGGTAGATTCCAATAAAGACCACGCCATATAACATTCGTCGGACTTCTTGTTGCATTGGCTAGTTAGCTCATCAATCTCTTTCTTATACTTTGAGATCAATTTATATGCCGGGGGATGACGCCAAGCACTACTACAGGAATGCACATCAGAATCGGTTCTTTTTCGTCATCACCATCGGTTCTAGTAGCGATAGAAAGTCTAACGACAGAGATGAGGAAGCCTTATCACAGTCGGTTCCGGAACGATAGTAATTATTATTCATCACAATCGGTTCTTTGTTGGAAACCGATTGTGATGAGACTATTATCACAATCGGTTCTTATTAAAAACCGATGGTGATGACTCATTATTACAATCGGTTCTCGTTGGGAACCGATTGTGATGAGGATAGTATTACAATCGGTTCTCGTTAGGAACCGATGGTGATGATGTATTATTACAATCGGTTCTTGTTGGGAACCGATTGTGATGAGGATAGTATTACAATCGGTTCTCGTTGGGAACCGATGGTGATGAGGTATTATTACAATCGGTTCTTGTTAGGAACCGATGGTGATGAGTATAGTATTACAATCGGTTCTTGTTGGGAACCGATGGTGATGAGGATTATTACAATCGGTTCTTGTTGGGAACCGATGGTGATGAGGAAGTATCTGTCGGTTCTTGTTGGGAACCGATTGTGATGATAACGATATCTGTCGGTTCTTGTTGGGAACCGATGGTGATGATGATAGTATCTGTCGGTTCCAACAAAGAACCGATTGTGGTGAATCTTGACCATATCACATTCTTCATAATATACTTACAGTGCTCGAAAAAAAGTGATAAATATCATGAAACATTATCTCAAAACCAGACCATTGCCATCTGTGTATATTGAAAATTGTACAGTTGATCCCACCTACAATGTTACATTGCAAGTACAACAGGCTTGCCCATATCACATTCAGTATATATTGAAACATGAGCTACTTGCTTAACCAGAACATCACATAAAATCAGGTAGCTAATTCTAAGGTTCAGCAGCAGCAGAGTTAATAAGTGTGGCTCTCAATCTCACCGAGCTTGATTTGCTACCTAGCATTGTGTAACATCAAGACTATAAATTTTATCAAAAAGAATTGTAGCGAGGATAAGCTAACATTTTAGCCAAAATATTGTGTCTTTGTGTGGCTGCTTGATCAAGTCTGCACCAATCAGTTATCCCATCTTCAAGGATGGAAAAATAATCCTTCCCTTTCATGATTTTAAACCAATAAAAGCTATAAGTTTTACACCTAACAGGTTAAATAATTCTAGCCAGTCACAACGGTTATTCCTAGGAAGCCTTACCGATGGAATAATAGTTACAACACACGAAATATTAAATCAAATGGTTAACAACTAAGTGAAAACAAGATATGCTGTGCCATTTGCAAAATACCTGTTGGCGTAATAACCTGCTTTTCTGTAAATGGCAAATGCCCCAGGCCATGCTCAATTACCTAACATGACATTTTTCATATGAAATAGCAAAGCAGTTAAATCAATTTATAATTTGATGCAATTAACTCAGCCATGAAGTTAATGATGAGGATCAAGGCTATGGAAACAAGAAAGGTACCAAATGGATCAACCGATCAGAATAAAAGACAAAGTCGGGTGTAGTTATGTCCCTATCACGAATCAGAGTATGCATTCCTCGGATCTGGCAAATTCATCATAAAAGGCATAATAATTTTCAAATACAGCTAATAACAGTATAAAGCTTACAGGTCAATAAAAATGATTAACTTTACTTGGAAAGTTGATTAAACTACATAGACGTTTGGATAGATTTTGCACAAGTCATGCTGACCAAGCTTTGTACGAATATGTTGAACGATCAAATCAATTGCAACATGGTTATCACCTCCTCGCAGTATGATCACATCAGCATATTTCTTTGAAGGTAGAATAAAATCATCAAATGCTGGCTTCACAAACCTCCCATACTACAGATGCCAAGAAAACGTTCATATGAAAACACGGGGTAAATACATATGAAAAAGTTTGGTAACAAGAATAAGGCATAAACTTACCTGATCAAGCACCGAACTAACATCTCTACCTCTTTCAACTGTATCACGCCTTATTTGTCGGGCAAGCCTAGTATCAGCATCTGATTCAATGCATCAGGGACCACAAAAAAGAAGTGAACAAAACTTCAGGAAACAACATGAAGAGGCAAGCCTAATATCAGCATCTGATTCAATGCATCAGGGAGCACAAAAATGAAGTGAATAAAATTTCAGGAAACAACATGTCGCAGCAATCCATAATTGTTATAATAAATCCTAAAGTAACAACGAGAATCAAGACAAACCTGTGTCCACAAAGATTTTCATGTCCATCAGATTGCGAACTCTTTGATCATGGAAGACTAAAATGCACTCCAAAATGATGACATCTGATGCATTGACCTAGCAAAATGATATTTGGTCATTTAGTTAGCAAAAAATTAAAGAGTTCATTAGGTTACACCAGTTTTCCTACTTATCCATCACTTCAACTATAATCATTGTAACCAGAAGCAGAATAACAACATAAAAAACAAATCACAGCAATGACAGATGTAATCAGCATCACGGTACAATGTTAACTGAAAAGTGACTTTTAGTAAACCTATGATATTGTCAGATGGACCTTTCGTATGCCCAGCAATAGAGAAAATTTTGTTGCCCCATGATATCTATAAAATAGCAGTTGAGGATTACCATCTGAAATATAATGACTTTACCTTGATTTAAACTATTCGTGCCAAAGTTACCAAAGAACGGCTAGCACACGGAGATACTTGTGCTGTTTAAGCTGAATCAGAAGATTCTGCTTGCAATTTGGCATCAATCCTAGACCAAGTCAAACTCCTCAGATCCAAAACCTGCGTCCACACAAATTGTGACAGAGACATGCATTAGGTCGGTGTTACTTATTGATATAGTAGCTTCAAATGTACGGCAGATTTAAATTGTCGATGCTTGTAGATGGATTGTTTTCTCTCCAAATATTATCTAAATAGCTTGGGCATCTCAAAATCTACCTAATTAACTCAATATTTTCCATGCAAGAAATACCTAAATTATAAATCACCTAAACAACTTGTTATTTTGTTTGCAATCTATTTTAGGAAAAATCATTGGTATCTCCTTGCATAGTGACAACATATTCAACTTCAAAATAATTTACGAGCCTAACTGTAAGCTTTGCATAAAGAAGCACAAGACCGGAATTGTTACAAGAAACGAATACTTCAACATTGCACCAATATTACGATAACTCAGGCTTAGGAATCATGAATAGAAATTGATCTTTAATCTACAGTTCTAGACAGTGTGTACAATAAAACACAAATATTTAAGGATGCTTTGATGACAAGTAGTGGAACAACTTCTGCTCATATGCCTGAAGGACACTGATGCATACATATGGCCTGCTGGATTATTATATTTAGCTTAACATACCTGAAGGTCACTAAGACAACGCCCATTATGGTTTCCACCAAATATATACATTTTATCTTGCAAAATAGTTGCTCCATGCTGCAGCAACCCAGATTCACATTAGTACTACAAAAGTAAATAGAAGAAACAAGTCCTACAAGTTACTAAATGAAAGAGGCAAGGAAGCATATATGGCGCACCTCATAATGAGGTTTTGACTGCTCTACCTTCACCAGTTTTCCTTTGCTGAAGGCAACCTCCAAGGAAGACAAAGTTAAGGGTTCTATTTTGATGGTGCCCTAGAATAATCATTGTAATGAGAAGTCAATGCTTCCTTTTAGGATTCCACCAGTTTGACAAATCAAACACAATCACCATCAGAAACATCCCCAAGAAAGAAAAAGAAGTCAAAGCCTTTCTAGAAATTTCTTGCCCAAAGTTCGCAACTTTCCGGCCAAATTCCCCCAACGTAAGCTAGACTACACAATTAGACCACTGAAGCAAGGGTAAACTCCTTCTTTTATTAGTTAAGATATGTTATCATAGAACATAACATTATCACATAACATTCACAATATGACACACAACATTCACAATATGCTATCACAAAACATGCATCACAATCTCTAATACATTATCACAGAACATTCACATAAACATCCAAGCATATCGCATTCAGTACACATTACATTCTCATTAATATTGTTCACATTATATATTGACTAGTAAGAGCCTGTCGGGTCTTTAAATCTACCATCCTCCACTATAACTTCTGTCCAGTACCACTGGCATATGTGGTCTCGTAATTTCTTGAGATCCTTATTGCTTAGGCTCTTCCGGGGGATATCAATGTCCTACAAGAAAGTTTTAAAATTTGATTTTAAAAGACTGATAGTATTATGCATGTAAACAAATATCACATTGGCACTATTATATTGATAGTAGTGCAATAATCAGTTCTATACCTTAGGGAAAAGATTTGAGCCGCCAACCAGAATCAGCATGTGATGCATCACATAAAAGCCGCCTGAGTCATCACACCCTGTTGATGACACTGTGAACAAAGAAACTTAAATTAGGAGACGAATAATAGGTGTGAGAAAGAAATCCTATGATAGACACTTGTACCTTGAAACGCTTCCACTCCAATTTGTTGCCTTGTTTATCATTGTGCCGACCACCTTCCGCAATGTAAGAAAAGAAAGCCCTACATACATTGGAGAGATGACATTGAGGTAAAAAATATCTAACGTAGTTCAATATGTACAGTGTTAGATTAGAGGGATGTACTTCTCCAAAATAGGCTGGATCGCGTAGTCCATCGGTCTATTTTCGAGCGAGTTAAATGTGTAGACTTTGTTTTCACTCGGAACAACCACAAGTAGGACCCAATGGTTGCTTATTAAGCGGTACAGAATGCAAGAAAATAAGGTCACATACGGCTTAAGTGCGTACAAGTAATTGAATTTTATAGTAGTACGTACTCCTGGTGGTAGGGGAAGAGAATGAAGTCCTTTTAGCCTCGGCATGCAATGCCTGCTTGATGTATCCTACAAGGAACTCCGATTGCAACCTAGCCATAGTCGCAGACACCATCTCGGGATCGACAAACCCGACAAGGTGTCGACCCGTCACGGCTCGCTGCCTCATTATCCTACAAATCATGTCAATTGTTCAAAAACATAATACAAAATCATTAAATAGTCGTAGGGATGAGTATGATGCGATACTCACAACGTCCAGCATCGTACAGTACAAATATCGATGGCTTTCAAGCTGTACAAAAAGAACAGATCTTCAAAACTCACTGGGAAGGTCCCATCCTCCTGGCGGTGGAAGTGTCCCCCTCGATACTTCACATTGAAATCGATGCGAGGCTCGACCTCATGTGACTTGTCGATGTACCATCCATGTAGCAAGCGAGTGCACAAGCCTAAAGCATTCAATTCATTACTTGGGAGAAAAGGCTTTCCATGTACGTACTGCTTAGGATCATGAGGGGGCTCTGTGGTCTCTGACAACTTTGCCTTCTTCACAGAGGGATTCTCCGAGCTCTCTTGTGGATTTTTTGTCACCGTGCTAGTAGACCTTTTGTGCACCAGCTGTGCACTCCGTTTAGGAGCCGGAGAAGTTGTAGGTGCAGCTGGAGGAGCAGGTGCAGTAGCAGGAGGAGGAGCAGGTGCAGCAGCAGGAGCACCAGCAGCAGGAGCAAAGTGCGATAGAAGGAGCAAGCATAGGAGCAAGTGTAGCGACAAGTGTAGGAGCAGTGCATGAGCAGTAACCTGTAAAGCACATGCATATATGTAACAGGACGTGTTGCAGTATTGAAATGATGGACAAGATGCGGAGTTTTATACCTTCTGCACTATGATACCCGTTGTAGGCCACTTGATGAACGACATCCGTGCTTGCCCTAGAGTGGTGATATCTTCGTTCGGGGGGAACTCCAGTGCATAAGATAGGAAATCATCGTGGACATAGTCCACCTGCACCCTCATGTAGCCCTTCCCCAAAGGTGTACCATGCACCGTGTCATCCTCCTTGCTTGGAAATGCAACCCCGCGTCCAACCTCAATGCATAATCCGTCTTCGATCAAGACTAGCTGGCACTTAGCAGGATCCTACAAGAAGTGCACAACTTGATCATAATCTTTGTTAGCTTATTCATGTACATTTTACTCAGAAACACTTATTACCTTGAAGTGGAGACCAGGCTGATCATTTCTGGAAACGCAGCTGGTAGGGCGTATCACAGGCGAGGCTACATGACCCTGACTCTGGGAGATCATTGCCATCATCTCAGCCTTTAGGTGCTCCTCACGTATACTCCATACCTCCTCCATCTCCTGCCTCATCTCCTCCTTCACTTGGGCCCTTAGGCGCGCCTCACGTGCTTCCCATGATCTTGATCTGGCACTGGAAGCGCTCTCCTCTTGGAAGAAGGACCTCTTCGTATGCCCACTTTGCGGCAAGCACCCGACCCTTATGATCGGCCTTCCCGATTGCCGAAGACAGGATGTCCCTTGACCCTTGGCTTTGAAACGTTCCTTGCTCTTTTTGCTGGCTTACCTCCTCCTACAGGAAGCGAATATAAGTTAGTGCTACAATACAATGGGAATGGTCAGCTGCAATGTACTATGTTAGATGTCTTACGATGGTGGAGACGATCTGTGCGGTCGCAGGGTTTGGAACCACAAGCTGACCGTTGGAGGTTTTCTTCGTCCTCGCTAATACCCAGTCGCGTGCCCGCTCCTCACATATGTGGAAGTAAGGCATCGTTGTCCCAGAGTTTGCACACTCCTCGGCTTGTCATGTCCACTCTGCCTTCTTCCCTACATAGCCGCCGGAACCGAGGTGGTGCGCGTGTGTGTTATGCCTCTGTATAGCGATGTTCCTCTCTCTCAGCTCCTCCGCCTCGGGCAAATTCCTCATCCTTGTGAACTCCCCCCAAACCTCGGGAGTAACAAACAGATACCTTTGGAAGGGAGTACGACTTTTCAACACGTACTCAGCATACATGATAACCCTGAAATGCCTCAAAGCCACACCCATTCTCTTCAAAGCGTACTGTCTCGCATTGATTTCATCTTCTTCTCGTATAATCCATTTCCCCTTAACTTCGTCCCACAGCCGGTTCTTTTGCTCGACGCTAACTTCCTTTCTCCAGTCCTTCACTGTGATTGGCACTCTCTCCCTCACCAATTGGCCGAGAAAAGAGGAGTAGCGCCCCTTACACTTGGCAGGACCCGTGCAAACTCCCGTGGCATTAAAGTGGAGAACCTGCGGAGTTCTCCCTGTGGCCCCTTTACTCGGTCCTCGGCCCTTTCTGACCTTACTCGGTGGCGCGGAGGGAACATCTTCTTCTCTCTCTGGCGTTGAGCCGGTGCTCTCTCTTTGCGACATTTCGAATATGTGATTCTATGCAAACCTAAACTTCATGAGAGAAAGCAATTCATATATCTGACATGAGGAGGTTTCACATAAGCGATAACTCCTAATCTCTAATTAGGTTAGGCCCTAATCCCATTCGAGGATATGTGATTCGGGCACGTTCCTAAGCTCTTGTACAACTCCAGAGAAAATTTCGGCAGCATCTCCCCGCTGTTCTCCAAATACACGTCTCGACAACAGGTCAAGAGGGTGTGTATTCGGAGAACACCAGGGAGATGCTTCCAAAACTTTCTCTGGAGTTGTACAACAGCTCAAGAACTTGCCCGAACCACATATCTTCGAACTGTCCAAAAAAGTGGACAATTCGAGACTGCTAATTTATAAATATGACATTTCAGCATATTTATAAACAAGCACTCTCGAGCGGGAGAACATAGGTTACATAACCTAAACTCTAGCATTGATCATATTCATTTTATCAAGGCAATAATTCCAAGCAAATTAAATAACCATGAATAATCATTGTTAATGAAGCATACGCATAAATACCAACACAAGATATTTAATAATATGAAAGCAAACATACTCATAATCAGGTATTTAAACATATGTAAAACAATGAACACTAAATGAGACATAACAACTAGCACCTTTGAATCTTTCTTGAACTTTTCCTTTAATTGGAGCTCCATATGACTACAATACTTTTGTGATATGCTAGCAAAACTATTAAAATTATACATTACAAAAGTATTTCATAATTCAAATCCACTGACATTAATTTCATGTAGTCAATCTATATATTTTACAAATATTAATGGGCAAAGTTTCAAGGTTGATCACATGGAGCTCTCGATGACTAGCTATTTACCTCTAAGAGCAGTTATGGTTTGTGTTTTGTAGTGCCAAAGCCGTTGAGCATGAAGTTCTGCAATATCACCAAATCTATGCCAACCAATTGTAACAATTTTCTAGATTGTTAGTAAATTCCTATCCTACCGATGATGTGTCAATATGTTTCAAAACACCCATAATGGATTAAGATTAGAGATGCAAGCAGAAACTCAAATTGTGTCATATATGTCATCCGCTAACAATCTGCCTTAGAAATACTTAGTTCTATAGAGTAACATATGCAAATTGAAAACATAAAGTCAATTGTGAAAGTCTACAATCTGGTACATTGACTTTGATCAGGTCTGATTTTATCAAGTCCCAGTTTATTGATAAACAGGACATGGTGGCCACATATCCTCCCAAAAAATATATTAAATTGTAAAACTAGCACTCTAGAAAAAAAACAAATGAGGTAGCCAACAATCAGACATAAACTAGATTAGTTGTCCATATGCAAGGATTGGGCATAGACTAGATATTTTGCAAGGCTTGCACTATTTTAGAGTTCAGCAACTACCCTTCTGGACCTCCCAGTTGTTTTAAGCATTGTCACTAAGTTTCCAAATCATTGTCAAATCAATCCAAAAAATTACTACCATAACAATATCAAGATCAGTTACAGAGATCCCATTTTAAATGAATAGAAGCAGGAAAAAAAGAAAAGTGTTGAACCTGGTAGAATATACACCTCTGCGATGTTACAGTGGTTGTTGGTGCACTAAAACTTTTATAAACTATGAGAAATACACAACAAGGAAATATAACAGACCAAATTAAACATATACTAAGCCCAGTGATAACAGACCAACTTTTATTTCCCAGTTGGCATACTAGATTTCGGCAATTGCCTTTAATTTGGACCATATAAGATGATTGGAGCACTAAGGTCTCCAATTGAGCTTTATAATTACATTGAAGTGATAGAACTACCCAGACGTTATTATTGCAATATACATTGAAGTGAAGCATTATCATGTGTTCTCCATTAAGCATCATTTTAGTCTTATTGAGCTCATTTTCCTTTTATTTTTTCCATCTTGTGCACATGCATAATCAACATAAGAGGACTATCACCTTCAACAATGTCTGACCAAATGTAGAGTTCTGTTCTGTAATAAAGACGAAATTGGGTGCACATCGCATCATCCATATTCATAGTTTTCAAACCAAGGTCCCATCTTAGATAATTTCAAAGACAGACTCATAGACCAGCTAACAAATAATAAATATAACAACATTGCACCATTCCACACCATACAACAGATTCTGAACCGAGAAAAATGAGCGAATTAATGGACAACCCAAGGATTACCTGAGAAGCATACACTGGTCAATCAAGCAACCGACACAATAACACAGCCAGGCCAGAACCCACTGCACGCACGCACCACATGAACAGGGACATCGCACGAGCCACCGATCACAATGTCTCCACGGGCCATGGCTCAACCGCCTTCTTCCACCACCACGACTGAACCAAGAATGGATGCCCAAAAGCACACATCACTACACAAATCATCTTTAACCACACGCAGGCAAATGCAACATTGGATGAAAGGAAGGGCCAAGGAAACCTTACCATTCGTCTGCCTCCCACCGAAGCCTGCACACTGCGAAGACCCAATTCTTGCAAACATGAAACAAACCAAATAAAAATCCAAGGATGGGAAATTAAGAACCACAAGCTCCAAAAACCTAAATTACACTTTAGAAAGTAAACTTACACAATATATTTGGAGTCAATAACAGGTAGTAGATTGGTTCTCCTGGCGGCGGCAGCAGGAGGAGGGGGGCGCAGCAGTGAGGACTGAGGAGCTAGGGTTAGGCACAGCGACGACGGCCCGAGGGGGAGGGGGGAGGGAAAGGCGGAGGGGGAGGGGAGGGCGCAGGGGGAGGGGAGGACGCAGCGGGCGGCCCGGGGTACGGGGCGGCGGCGGCCACGGGAGCAAGGGGAGGGGATGGTGGCGGCAGGAGGAGGAGAGCGTAGTGATGAGCACTGAGGAGCTTAGTGGGTCGAGGTCGGGCCAGGGGGTTGGACACGGGGTTAGGTCATCGCAATCGGTTTACATATGAACCGATAGTAATCTTTAGCTTATCTCAATCGGTTTACATATGAACCGATAGTAATCTTACAAGTATTACGGTCGGTTCAATATAGAAACGATAGTATTTTTTACTATAATTACAATCGGTTCAATATAGAAACCGATACCAATGTTACTAGTATTACAATCGGTTCAATATAGAAACCGATACTAATATTGACTAGCAGTCGAATCGGTTCAATATGGAAACCGATACTAATATAATACATTACTATCGGTTTCTATCCAAACCGATACAAATAACGCAAGTATGGCAATCGGTTTTCAATAGAAACCGACACAGATGTTATATTGCAATCGGTTTTGATCGAGCCGTCTGAGATGTGAAATATACTTTTTTTATGAAAGTTGCATAGCATTTTAATTACACTTTGTATTTGGGCAATATGCAAATAATTATAGTTCATTTTCAGAGATGATGGGATCAACTTGTTAGAATCCCTAGGGGTGAGGCGGCTTGATGGGCCAACTTCACCTCGCTACGCTCGGCCCAAGCCTACTGGCGACGGGCCTCGCTCCTTTCGTGAAGTTTGGCCTTATCTGAATTTGGATCACCAAATAATAGCAAAGTTTGGAAATATTTTACTTAAATCTCAAATGGTCTGATCATGTAGTGTGCATGCAGGTTGCACTTCAATGACCTCAAATACAACCAACTTCATGTATTCCAAGAATAGCTAGTACCTTATACTTCACGTATTCCAAGCAAATTAACTGAGCTCATTGTATGAACTAGCTATCAACGCGGTATAATTTTGGCGTACAAAATGTAACTACGAGATTATCAACAATGATCCACAGCGGTCACATAAACAAAAAAATATGACATGATGTGAATGTAATTAAAGAATCATTTTTGAATTAATTATTTACAATACAACCCTTCTTGATGATCTACACGCATGTAATTTGTTCCATGTGTGTCGTCGTCACCGTTAAGACATGCCCCATCTGCAAACGAAGGTATTTCATCGAATTGGTTGTACTCTTCCTCATCTACGACATTTTCAACTCCAACAATCCGCCTCTTGCCATGAAGGACGACGTGCAACCTCGGATTGGCCGGATCACGCACGTAGAAAACTTGAGTTGCTTGCTTGGCGAGGATGAACGGTTCATCTCTGTAGGCGAGTCTATTGAGATCCACAAGAGTAAAACCTCTTTTGTCAACCTTCACTCCGTGAGGAAGTCTCACCCACTTACATCGGAACAATGGAACTTGGTATATTCCGTAATCGAGCTCCCATATTTCTTCGATCATCCTGTAACAGCTTGATTCATTGCGGTTGAGGATCCTGTTTTCGAGTGATCATCGGATAAAGCATCTATGCTCACACCACTGTTTTGAACTGTACTCTTTGCATCTTGAGTTTCAGTATAAAAGGTGTAACCATTAATATCATACCCTTGCCATGTCTGTACATTAAATCTTGGTCCGCTTGACCAACCATTTGTGACCTCGAGTGCTTGTGAGACCTTCGTCTTTTCTTTGAACCATGTGAGGAATTGATTGTTGTGTTCTCGTGTGATGGAAAGCTCATTCATATGTGGATTCTCTTCCGTAATATCAACTTGTCGCTTTGGATGTATGGATGAACTTCTTTGTGTTGTAGGATTGCAAAATGCGCTTTCTGATACATTTCAAGCGTGGACTCGTTAGATTGGACCCAATGGTTCCTTTGCCACCAAGTCTGCCCTCATGACGAGATACAGGAACACCAATCGGTTGTCTTTTACCTAGATAGTCCACGCAGAACTCAATAACCTCTTCAATACCATAACTTTCAATAATACTACCCTCAGGCTTCGACCTATTCCTCACATATGACTTTAATATACCCATGTACCTCTCGAATGGATACATGTAACGCAGGAATGCGGGTCCACATATCTTAATCTCTCTAACAAGGTGAACAACGAGGTGGACCATGACGTCGAAGAACGACGGGGGGAAATGCATCTCAAGCTGACAAAGAGTCTGCACCACCTCACTCTGTAAGTTGTTTAGTATATCGGGATCAATAACCTTGCATGAAATCGCATTGAAGAAATAACATAGCCGTGATTGCCAACGACATCCTCTGGCGAATATTTACGATTGCAACAGGGAGCATTTGGGTCATCAACACATAACAGTCGTGGGACTTCATACCAACCAACTTCAAATCATCCATAGACAAAAGCTTCTTAATGTTTGCGGAGTAGCCCGATGGAACTTTAATATCATGGAGACACTTGCAGAGGTCTTCTTTCTCCTTCTTGGATAAGGTGTAGCATGCGGCGAGGATGTCACGGTCCTTTTCCATCCTCCTCTATCACTTTGCAAGCTTGGGTGCGATTCCCATGTAGGTCATATCGCGACGAGCATTCACACCATCCTTGGTCTTCCCAGGTATGTTCAGCAGGATACCAACCAAATTATCACAGACATTTTTCTCAACGTGCATGACATCAATACAATGACGGACATCTAACTCCTTCCAGTATGGTAAGTCCCAAAATATTGACCTCTTCTTCCAAATGGTCCTGGGACGAACAGATTTACGGCTCTTACCGTACTAAACATCGATATCTGACACGCGTGAATATACTTGCCTTCCACTCAAAGGCTGGGGGGCGCACGAATTTCCCTCTTTCCATCAAATTTGTCATCCATCTTACGATATCGATGACTTCGAGGTAGAAATCTACGGTGACCCATGTACACAGTTTTCTTGGAATTCGGCAGCCACAAGCTGTCAGTCTCCTCTTCACAAATTGGACAAGCTTTGGCTCCCTTCGTGCTGTAGCCCGCCAAATTACCAAGGGCTGGGAAATCATTTATGGTGCAAAATATCATAGCCCGAAGGGTGAAGTTCTCTCTTTTGTATGCATCCCACACATCGACCCCCTCATTCCACAATTTTACCAAATCCTCAATTAGTGGTGCTAGGTACACATCGATATCATTACCCGGCTGTTTAGGTCCAGAGATTAGCAACGACATCATGATATACTTCCGCTTCATGCATAACCAAGGAGGGAGATTGTAGATACACAACAAAACTGGCCAAGTGCTGTGACGACTGCTCATATTACCAAACGGATTCATTCCATCTGTACTCAATCCAAATCTTATGTTCCTCATCTCGGCACCAAACTCCTCATGTTGCCAATCAATGTTTCTCCATTGAGCTGAATCAGCGGGGTGTCTCAACTTTCCATCTTCCTTTCGAGATTCATAATGCCAACGCAACAATTTTGCCTCTTTGGGATTTGCGAACAACCTCTCTAAACGAGGAATGATGGGCAAATACCACAATACCTTGGCTGGTGCCCCTTTGTTCACATCTTCACTCGTAAATCGGTTCGGCTCTTACGCTTCTTGTCATTACGCTTCTCCTTTTGTTTGTACCGGGTACACCACAAAGCTGGACAAATGCATGATTCCTTATGCACGTTGCGGTATAATATGCAATCATTTGAACATGCATGTATCCTTTCTATTTCCATTCCCATGGGACATAGTAGCTTCTTCGCTTCATAAATACTTGTTGGCAACTCGTTTCCCTCTGGAAGCATATCCGATAGAAGAACTAAAAGTGCATTGAAACTTGTATCTGTCCAAGCGGTGTTTTGCCTTGATTCAAACAATGCAAGGACCGAGCCCAACTTCTTTGTATTCTGCTTTGCAACCCGAAAACAACGGTTTGGCATCGTCTTCCATCAAGCTTTTAAATTTTTCGAACTCTCTTTTCGTGTAATTTCCCTCCACATCACGCAACATTTGATCTAAATTATCCTCATCAAAAATATCACGCTCCAACTCGTGATCGGCTTGAAGCATGTCTTCATTGCGTAATGGAGGGGTACTATTTGTCTCCCCATGATGGATCCAACACGTGTAATTCCTCACAAAGCCACGTCGAATCAAGTGGCCTTCAATTTGAGCTGAGTTGTTAAATCTCCTGAGATTGGTGCAATCAATGCAAGGACAATATATGAACTTTACACCCCTCATAACCATATCTACTTCTGCAATTCTTATGAACTCCTTAACTCCCCTCTGAAATTCGGCACTCACACGGCTTTTTTGATACATCCATTCTTCACGGTCCATCTACAATTAAACCATAAACAACAAATTAATAATGACAACGAGCGACAACTAGCATGTAGGTCAAATACCAATATATTATTTATTGACCTTCGCACAATAGAGAGACATGCACTAATTAATGAAAGAAAAGAAGGGTTGAAGAATTAACAAAGTCGAGGAATTGAGTACGTACCAACTATGACTCCTAATTTCAATTAGGTCAGGTCCTAATCCCATTCGAGGATATGTGGTTCGAGCAAGTTCCTAAGCTGTTGTACAACTCTAAAGAAAATTTGGCGACATCTCATTTGTTCTCCAAATACATGTCTCGACAACAGGTCAAGAGGGTGTGTATCTGGAGAACACCAGGGAGATGCATGCTACTGAAACTCTCTAGAATTGTACAATAGCTCAGGAACTTGCCCGAACCACATATCCTCGAATTGTCCAAAAAACGTGGACAATTCGAGACTGCTTATCTATAAATATGCCATTTTAGCATATTTATAAACAAGCACCCTCGAGCAGGAGACACATAGGTTACGCAACCTAAACTCTACCATTGATCACATTATAGCAACAATAATGACATGTAAGTCATTCACATGCTCTCCTTTTGAAGAAAATTAACCACAAATGAGTGGAAATATACTCAAGCAAGGGTTTCAACTTTAGCCCCTAACCACCATCTCTCCTTCAGGATTTTATAATTTCTCACCAATATTGTTTCAACCATAATAGCATTAATGACATATAACACATTCACCAAATCAAAATCGAATTTCTTAATGCAAAATCGAAGGGATTTGAAGGAATGCTCACCTTTTGAAGAAAACCTCAAATGAGGGCAAATAGAGGGGAAATAAATCTCCTCAAGCTAGCTAGGGCTTTAACTTACCCTCTCAACACACATCCTCAAGGATTTCAGATTTTCTCCCCCAAGCCTAAGTCTCAATGAGAGTATGTTCTATTTTTTGAGATGGCGACGGGTTTTTTTGGCTCTAGAACACCAACAGAGGAGAGTTCATCCCGAGAGGATATAAAACCTAACGAGACTCATCACAATCGGTTCTTTCTAAGAACCGATTGTGATGACCCTTTTCCTTATCACTATCGGTTCTTTGTAAGAACCGATTGTAATGAGGACCCTTATCACAATCGGTTACTTCTAAGAACCGATTGTGATAACCTGTTTCCAAAATTTACAAATGAGATACACGAATCACAATCGGTTTTTTAGTCAAAAGTTTGGAACCGACACAAATGAAGCGATAGTGATGTATCATTCTGTAGTAGTGAAGGGGGAGGTCGGTGGGGGGTGGGGACGCTGAGGAGGAGTTTGGTGGATTCGGACCACGCACTGGGGGTATGACCTGCACGAGGAACGAATTGGTATTTATTATGTGATTTCAGACACCACACATCGCATACGGTTTTAACCACCAACCGTTTGTGATATCAATACATCACAAACGGTTTGTGGGTAAAATCATCTATGATAATATCAACACACATCACATATGGTTGGTAGATGAAAGCGTTTGTGATGTGTATTCACATCGTCACAGACAGTTTTAACCACCAATCGTATGTGATATAACATTTTTCACATACGGTTCTTCTAAAACCGTATGTGATTATATTTAATAAAGACGGTTTTTAAAACTGTGTGTGGTAAATGATCTAGTATAGTTCTTTCTTAGTAGTGCATGCACCGGCTGAAGTCTTCGCGATCGATTTGTACTGTTAACTTCTTATCGTTCCATTGACATCTCTCACACCGCCAAGGGGTCACGTGCAAACTAGTGGTCGTGGCAATGTCAATAAAGTATCACCGTGAATGAACGTACTATACACGTACGCATGTCAAGTTCTTAACGGCATCCTCCTCATTGGTGCGTCAGTTTTGACTTCTAACAAAGACCTTTTCTTTGCGCTCTCCAAGGGCAAAGCTTGCACGACTTGCTAAATGCAAAATTACTAGCATTAAAAAAAATTAGACTGGATTTAAACAGACGCCATTAGTTGCCTATAAATTGATACGACAGACCGGCCGGGAGAGTGCGTCTTACCGCGGCTAACATCTTGTAGACTTGCAGAAAATCACACGATGTCGACGACCAGCCGTCGCGTGTTTGCACTCGCAAGCCTCCTCCTCGTCACCTACCCTGGTCTCTCTACCGGCGATGCTGAGCGCCGCGTGCTAGCGGACGAGTGCAAACCGAGCGGCTCGCTTCGGCCGAGCAAGAGCCAGTCGTGCGAGGAGTGCTGCAAGGCCGGTCAGTCCTACCCGACGTACCAGTGTTCGCCGCCGACCTCTGAGAGAACCAAGGCGATCATGACGCTCAACGACTTCGACGAGGGCGGCGACGGCGGGGACCCGTCGGAGTGCGACGGCAAGTTCCACAAGAACACGGAGCGCGTCGTGGCGCTGTCCACGGGGTGGTACAACAAGGGCAAGCGCTGCAACAAGAACATACGTATCCACGCCAAGGGCAAGTCCGTCCTCGCCAAGGTCGTCGACGAGTGCGACTCCATGCACGGCTGCGACCGCGAGCACGCCTACCAGCCGCCGTGCCGCCCCAACGTCGTCGACGCCTCCCAGGCAGTCTGGGACACTCTGGGCATCACCGGGGACGAGGTCGGTGAATACGGAATCACTTGGTCGGATGCATGAACGGCGGTCGTTTGGTTGACAGATTAATTATGTACTGCCTGCTCTTTAGTCTTTACTGCTACTGAATGCTGTATCTTAGTAGTAATACGTACGGATGAATAACTGCAAATCTGCGATGCTCATTTGCAGGGCACGCATGTCTTGAATGAAGAATGAATAAACATATGCCGATTGACTAATTAAGAAGTGGAGTTAAATGTGGCACAATCCAAAAGTTTCAGATTAGATATACTGGTGGTGACAATGGTACAAACAACAGTTAACTGCATCGCATACACACTCTTAGACGCAACAATCAACTATTTTTTACAAAGATCCTCTCATTTATGTTCATAAGTCCTAAGTCCTAACACAAGGTTAAACCGTTAAAGTACATAATTACCTAATTTTTACATTATAGACCACGAAGAACAGCATGACAATTTGTCATGTGCAATCCATTTTCACGACGTATGTTACACTTTGATATCCTTTCTCATATGCAACAGTTATCAGATCTGATCATACACCACTACATAAAGACTTATATTAGATACCCCATCACAAACGATTTTAAACAACCGTATATAATGAGGAATACACTGACGGTTATATAATGTAACCATCAGTGACCACCCTTGACCCGCTCCTATGTTCAAAAGGCACTAATAGTTTTGTAAAATTATAAGAATATTTTTAGCTTTAGATTTCCTTTACTAATTTTTTTAGTGTTTTAGCTTTAATAACGTATGCACTTTTAGATTTTCCAAACATAGTAACTTACTATCAAAATTTATAATTTTTTTCGAAAGATGCGAGAAGATCGCCAGAACAATGATAGAGTTGGGGTTCATATTAGTGACCTCGCACTCATAGAAGGCGAGCACGGATGCAAGGAACTCGCTCTCGGGCGCCCGCAGCCTGTTGACGGTGTAAAGCTTGCAGGAGACCACTTCTCCATCTTGCGGCACCGGAGCCTCTTCACCACTAGGCGCGCGAGCCGAGTCCTCGTTGAGATAGCCAAGCTCGACGAGCATCCTGAGCCTCCTCTTGCTCATCTGACTAACTCCGAACTTCGCCATTGGATGGGAGAAGGGAGGAAAGGCCGGGGGGCGCAAGAGGAATTGGGCTCAAGGATTTCTAAAAAGATCGAGCGCAATTGCCAATAAGTTTTCTCCGCCACACTGTTCGGGTTTATAAAGCTAGAAAAGGCTATTTCTACTGCCATCAGCGCCTTTTACGAACCGACACGTGCCCTTTACTGCCGTAACGGACCAGTAACAACGCGATTGCCAAAAACTGTCCAAACCGTTACAAGAAGGCTTCTAAGAGAAGGAACCGACGCAACCTTTCGATTTTCACCCGATCTCCTTTTGATCGAAAATCAAGCATGAAGATCGTTCCCCGTCAGTCATGCTCGTCCGTGAGCATGGCATGCTCGGATGATGCGGTAGTGCTTCACTGCAAGAATCCAATCCCTCCATTGAGTCTTTCAGGCTCAAGAGGAAGGCCCGGTCAAGTAGTTTTCCACTTGAGCCTCGAGGGCTAGCTGTCGGGGATTAGAACATTTTTCATAAAGATCGTTCTACCCTGACAGTTGGCGTTAGCCGACCATGAATGCCCTTGGACGATGTTCCCAATGAGAGACCTCGAGTAACCCAATGTTCGACCAAGAGCACCGACACTCGAACCACGAGCACTCATGCTCGCCCTTGAGCGATCATGCTCGGCGACGAGCATCTAAGCTGTCCACGAGCATCTATGCTAGGAAACGGCAAAACGGCCAAGTCAGGGCCAACTGGATACTCGGGGCATGATCGAAGATCGTGTCCATCCCATGAACAGGAAAGTGGCGACAAAGGCGCCAGGATATGAGGTAGTCACGTCCGAAATGGAAATGTGGCGGAAATCAAGGGTTCAGTTATGGACGCGGTAAATATGGCAACAGGCGTAGTATTTTTAAACAATTATCAAAATATCCTATATATAAACCCTCCTGGTAGAAAGGGAGGGGGACTCTCGAAAAATAGATTGGCCAGCCCTTACGCGTGAGCACGTCAAAGCTTGCCGGATAGGGTCCTAGACAATAACAAAAACCACTGGAGTAGGGTTGTTATCTCCCCGGGAGAGGCTCGAACCAGTATAATTGTTCCTGCTCTAAGTGTCCTCGCTATTTAGCGCATAGTCCAGACGCCACCTCTTCACGGAGGAAGGGGCTTAGGTTGATCCCTCAATCAACAAGTAAGCTCGGCGGTGGTCTGTTCCCCAATCGTCGACAGGTTGCTTGAATAGAATCATCCCATTCTGAACCAAATGATACAAATTTGAGAAATATTCTTTCTACATGCTGAACCATTCCATTCATCCAAAATAATGAAACCAAATGATACCGAACCATCCCATCCCATTCAACTTCATCCTATCAACGAATCGCACTCTAAACGTATATATCTTACTTTTTATTAAATAATACTATCTCATCACTTATAATTATGGTTTTGGACATTGATACGGTCTCCAAAACACACTTTGACCACTAATTTTTATTATAATATATTTATAAAACACAATAAAATTGTAATATTATGAAGGTACTTTTCAAGACAAATTTACATATTATTTTCATTCATCCAATTTAAATATTTAAATAGATATTGATAATTAAAATTTCATAAATTTAACTATATCTATATCCAAAATAAGTATATTTGTGATCAAAGAAAGTACCATCTTACAGTGTATTATACTGGTAGTATAAAATAAGTAGTAAAAATTAGATTCAATCGTTGATTTGTTAAAGGTATTTCTACTATTCTACTATCATATAAAGTATAGGTAAACTATAATTAACCTGAACTATTGAATAAAAAAATGAATGGCTCATATACAATTTAGTGTATCGTAAAATAGCTCCTATTTTTATAATAAACTCGTAAAATAACTTCGCAACTTCGTATTTAAACTTGGTGCAAATTTGGCATGTTAGTTGTGCAAACTAAGAGCAAGTGGTCGTAGCATTAATGTCAATACAGTGTCACCGTGAATGAACGTGCTACTATACACGTACGCATCCCAAGTTGTTAACGGCATCCTCCTCATTAATGCATCAGTTTGACTTCTGAGTTTGTCCAACAGTTTCCTATAATTTAACTCTCAATAACTCTGAATTACGAGCTTCCTAAAGTTTTTGGGTCTTAAAAAAAGGCTATTCTCCAATAGTTTCCGTCCCCCCCCCCCCTCCCACAAAATAGTGATTGAGAAAACACACGAACGTCCAATATCTGGCCACTTCGGCCGGAGTTTTTGGGCATACAGAGAGATTCGGATTCCGATAGGGTAACTGATGGAGCGGTAATTTTTTCATTTATTCCTAAAAAATTTTAGAAATAAGTTTTGAGAACTATTGGAGATGCTCAAAGGCTTTTAATTTCTTTGCGCTCTTTAACGGCAAAGCTTGCACGACTTGCTAAATGTAAAGTACTAGCAAAAAAAGGGCTAGATTTAAGTAGACGCCATTTATTGTCTATAAATTGAGAGAATTGCTAAATGAAGCTCAAGTGTTTTCTTGATTTGTGATCACTTAAGTTTTTTGTGAATTAAATATTGGTGTTTTTTGGGTTTATAATTAAGCATTGAATTTTTTTTGTCTATTAAATATTGCTTCGTGATCCACGTTGTGCTTTATTGTTTGGACTTTGTTGATATTTGACTTTGTGATCCACCTTTTTTTTTTGTTGTGTTCCTTATACTTTATGTTGTTCCTTTTTTTTTACAAATTATCACATTATTTTTCACATAATGTAATTTGCGTAAAACTAATATATAATTAATGTAAAACAAGTCCTACAGAAAGGAATAATATCTTTTTTTACAAATTGTCATATTATTTTTACATAATTTAATTTTGTGTAAAAATAATATATAATTTACGTAAAAAGGTCATGTAGAAAAGAAAAATGTTCCTCATTCAATGCCTTAAAAAATGAGTACTTGATAAAATAATACTCAAATTGGGGAGAGAAGGCAAATTTATTTCATTTATTGGATCTATATTCAAAGGAGCTTTTTCTCCGCGCTCACAGGGACAACGACTTTCCCAGCCACCGCAAATTGCCCTACTACGGCAAATTGCCCTACTACGAGTCAAAAATATGAGCTGCAAACACGTACGTCGCTCGCACGCCGCTCCGGGCCTGCCTATAAATTGGGCAGGGGCTAATGCATCGACCTCGCAACTCATACTACAATTAGTTCCATCACGATTCACAATATGTCGAAGGCAACCAGCGTTCTCGTGCTTGCAATCGCAGGCCTCCTGCTCGCCACCTTCTCTAGCTGCGACGCTCACAGCAGCGGCGAGGAGTGCAAGGCGATCGGCTTGCTCTGGCCGAGCAAGAGCCACCCAGACCCAGCTTGCAAGGACTGCTGCAAGGTCGGGGAGTCCTACAAGACGTACAAGTGCTCGCCGCCGGCCTCCGGGCGCACCAAGGCGATCATGACGCTGAAGGACTTCGACAAGGGCGGCCCGTCGGAGTGCGACGGCAAGGACCACAAGAACAAGGAGCGCGTGGTGGCGCTGTCCACGGGGTGGTACAACCATGGCAAGCGCTGCAACAAGAACATACGGATCGACGCCAAGGGCAAGTCCGTCCTCGCCAAGGTCGTCGACGAGTGCGACTCCATGCACGGCTGCGAGAGCGAGCACGCCCACAAGCCGCCGTGCCGCCCCAACGTCGTCGAAGCGTCCAAGGCAGTGTGGGACGCGCTGGGCATCAAAGTGGACGACGAGGCCGACGAGCACGACATCACCTGGTCGGACGAATAAGCTAGCACCGTCGGTGAGTACCGGAGGTTGCTGTGCCTCGGTAATACGGATAAATAACTAGCACATCCACACCGCTTTCTTTGCGGTGCATACTTGCATTGGATGTCAGGCTCCCAATGAATTAATTAAAGACTTACGCCGAATGATTGTTGTGTGCAGCTGCTACATCTAGTAATACAACCGCGTACACTCTTGAGTCTTGACACGATAACCAATCGAAGTTGGTAATTTGCGAGCGTTGCACGCTACTAGAAAAAGCGCCTTCAGTACCGATTGATGATGACTATCAGTACCAGTTTTTGAACTAGTACAGGTTATCCGGGACTGATGCCCAATGGGCACGGTACTGATGGCACTAGAAATGTTTCAAAATATGTTGAGGATGTATGGGAGAAGCGGAACTCGAACCCGCAACCTCGTAACTCCAGTCTCACACTTTTAACCAATCCACTCACCATCGTGTACTGATATACATAGAATATGCACTCCTTTTGAAGTTTCTTGAAACGAGACATTGATGCCCTCACATTACTACCGGTTCGTGGCATTACTACCAGTTCGTATTACAAACCGGTAGTGATGTGTAAGACCCTCACTTTTATGCTACAGTGCAAACATAAAAGCAAGGTTCTAATGTGCATACTGTGCTAGTCCCATGATCAGTAGCTAACACGCACAAACACAATTTGGAATCACAACCATACAAAAGTTTCATATTTTATTACAGCGGAAGTATTGATACAATATGACCGACAAGGTCGACTAAACATAGCAAAAGAATCAGATGACTTGTAGTTTGTCACATAATCCACAGGCAACTGACAAGGTAAAGCCTTAGAAAGTACTGTCGTTAATAATCCCGCAATCCTGCGTCAAAGTAAAGTTCATCGGACATACCTGCATCTTCACCTAAAAACAATAATGATAGCAAGGGTGAGTACATTTCGTGCTCAGCATGACTTGAGTTGTGTGTTTGAAATGCAGGTTGATCCTAAAGTAAAGCTTCTACGGCTATTCTTTGCTTGGAGCCAAATTGAATTATTAAATACTGAATAGTAGAGTGAAAGCAAAAATTGTAAAAGTAGATAAAGGAGTAAAGTAATAAGTATGTATAGAAAAGTAATAAGAAGAGATAGATAACTCACAGCCCTTTGAGAATAAAATGTAACGAAATACCCACAACCCTTCGTGAGTGATAAAACGTCCAGTCCCATCAAGGTCGGCGCACCTTAGCTCTAAGGTGGCCTTCGCTGTTTTGCTTTGGGAGAGTCGGTCCCGAAGCTCGACAACGAGGCTCTTCATCGATTCCAGCTCCTTCCGGTCAGCGGCGTGCACCTCGGAAATCCGCCGCTCGAGGTCGGCGATCTTGGCGTCCTGCTCGCGGTGGTATCCCCAGTACTCCTCCGCAGAGACTGTGGAAGCGTCGATGTCCTCCATGGCCTTGGCAGCGAACTACAAAAGGGAAGAAGGATTGAGCCACCTCAAAAGTTTTGTCATCAGAGAAAGGACGAAGCGCGGTATAAAGCAGAAAACTCACCAAGAGAGCGCGGCTGACCAACTTATCCTGTAGCCGCTGGCGGTCGGTCGCACCAGCTCGAAAGAACGGATTGACCCAAGCAGGGTCATCTTGGCTCCGGGCATGCGCGTCACTCGGGATGGGGTCTTGCTCCTCTTGAGCACTTGATGTGCCAAAGAGGACAAGGGCGGCTTCCTCCTCCATCACCTCCTAAGGACATTCGCCCTCCGAGGCTTGCTCGCCCTGGGGATGATCTTCCCCCAGGGGGTGCAGCTCGTGGCACTCGTCCCCCAGCTCGGTCTCCACGCTCGAGGGCTGAACGTCGACTGCAGCCTCCCCCGCCTCGGGGCAAACCTCCTGAAGGCCCGCCGAGCTAGGGTCCATTTCTCGGTCTCCGGGCGAAGACGGCTGGGCGGGAACGACCAACTCTTGGGCCTCAGAGCTCGTCTCCTGAGTTCCCCCCGTGCTCGGCGCAGCGCTTGTCCCCTCATAAAAGATCAAGGCCAGAGCCCCGGGCTGCTCGGTCCCCAGGGAGCCCTGCTCCTCTGTGACCGGTGCGAGCTCGGTGGTCGCCGCAGGGTCCCCGGAGGCCTCTGGAGGATCTGCTCGTGGTGGTTCCTCCGGGCCCTCGGACATCACCAAGTTGACGATGCGCTCAAGCTCGGCGCCAACTGCAGAGTCGACAATCCTCTCAGCCATTTGCTGAAGATCCAAAGACAACAGCCGAGCTATCACACCCACGCCATGCGGAGTGGGGTTAGCTCAAGAAATCAAAAAAACAAGGAAAAATCAGAGGGACTATGCGAGGATTACCTTCCGTCAAAAGAGCGCCCTCGTCCTCGACTTCCTCACTTTGAACCACGGGCGCCCTGCCCGCGGCGGCCTCGTAGGCTTCGGTGACGGCCTCAGTGCGCTCCGCGGCTGCGTCACTGGCCCTCGCCATCATGGGGTTGACCTCATCCATGTCGGCCCCTTCCAAGGACAAGGTCGGATGAGCCGACGACCTTCGGCTCCTCCCAGTCAGAGGGGCGATGTCTTCCTCCTCCTCCTCCTCGGCAGGGTCCTCGACCACCTGCGCGAGCCGAGCCTGAAGGGCCCTGATCTGCTCCTTCAGCTGCTCCTTGCTTGCGGCGGACTTGGCTGCCTCCTCGGCTTTCTTCGCCTCCTCGGCCAGCTGTTGCAAGCGACCCATCAACTCCGACTTCTTCTGCTTGAAATCAGCAAACCACTGACGGAGCTCCCTTACCTTCTTTCGGTCGGCATACTCCAAGTGGTGCTTGGTTGGAGGTTTGAACGAGACCTGGTGCTTTGAACGCCTGGCGAGAGGAGGCGAGGAAGAAGGTCGGCGGCGGCGGCCCGCCGCTTTCTTGCGCGAACCCCTGGTCGAGGTGTCTCCTTGCTGCGGCGAACCGGCGCTCGAGACGGCTAGCTCGAGGGCGACCAGAAACAAACTAAGGCAGGATCGGGAGTAAACTTCTCGGGCAAAAACAAACGAACTTACTTACCACATCGCTGCGATCGAAGATGTTCCTAGGGAACTGGCGGTTGGGCTTCAGCTCCTTCTCCTTCAGGGCGCCGAACATCTCGACGACCCTTTCCTCGACCCAGTCCATCCTCGGAGCTGCAATACCAATAAGGTGTAAGGATTCAGGCTCATGCTCGGCCAACGACGAAGAACAAGAAAGGATCCAAATGGCATACCTGCGTCATCCTCGCGGGTAAGGTCCTACCACCCGGTCACCTCGAAGAAGGGATGCTCCCGATACCGCAGGGGAGATACCCGGTTGAAGACAAAGTCCTGGGCAATGTCCCGACCAGTGAGCCCCATCTGGGTGAGCTCACTGATGGTCCTGAGGATCCGCTCTTCCTCGGGCTGTACGGGCGGGCGCGCGGTCTCGGCGGCCGGGGCAACCTCCCCGGTATAGGTCAGCTGGCTACCCGCCGTTTTCTTCTGGTAGAACCAGAGATCGGCCCAGCTCGACACCGAGTCCTTCAGGGAGAGAAGGGGGTACTCGTATGGTCGGTTGGGGTGGAGGCAAAGGTAGATGCAACCGGCGGGGGTATTCCCGCCGGTGCGGAAAGGAGAATAGAAGTGGAAGAAGAGGCTGGCCGTGGGCATCACGCCCACGTACGCCTCGCAAAGGTGAGAGAAGATCGCAAGGGCAAGGATGGAGTTTGGATTAAGATTAGAAATCTCGCACCCGCAAAAGGCGAGCACGGAGACAAGAAACTCACTTTTGGGCAATCGAAGCCTGTTGACGGCGAAGAGCTCGCAGGAGACGATCTCTCCCTCCCGCGGCGCCAGTGCCTCGTCGTTCCCGGGCGCCCGAGCGGAGCTCGGGTGAAAGTGCATCTAGGCCCCTCATTTTGTTTTGGTGATTAATGATGACACAATTAAAGAGATCTAATATTTCAATCAAGTATAATACAGATCTCGAGATTACATCAAGTTTCAAATGACTTTGGACGTCTCTACGAGTATCAAATTTCAACCAAAAACGGCATCAAGACGAAGACTTGTAATTTTCTTTTAATTGAGTCTTAAGGATAGCCGTACTATTAAGAGGGTACTACGGAAAATCGCGTTTAGGATGTGCATGTGCTCAAAATCAAAACTTGCATCCAAAACTAGCACTCAAAACTTGCATTTTCCAAAAAGCTGAATTCCAACCGAGCCAATCAACTCGGAGAGTCGGACATCTGATTCGGAGTATCAGGACTTCGATCCGAGTCTCGGACATTTTGTCGAGTCTCGGACATTTTGTCGAGTCTCGGGTTAACCCACTCGGCCAAAGCGTGATTTCGGAGAGTCCAGAGTATCAGGACATTTAGTCGGAGAGTCAGGACAACCCGAGTCTCCGGGTTTTATGTCCTGAGTCTCGGCTGTTCAAAAAAGGGAAAAGCGGCTAGTTTTCAAAAGGTATTTAAAGCCACCCCTTCTTCTCCAACGGCTAGGACTGCTATTGAGCTCATTCATTGCAGCATTCAAGCCCTCTCTAACACTTCAAAAGCATTCAATAGAGCCCTCACTTCCTCCCACCATTTGATTTGGTTGTTGATCCCTTTTGGTGAGGAAAGGAAGAAGAAAAGTGCTAGGTGCATTTATTTCAAGTTGTTGAGCACTAGTTCATCCTCCAAGCGACTTCCGCGGTGCTATTACTCTTGGAGGTTGAAGGTCTCCTAGACGGCTAGGAGTCACCGGGAGCTACCAACTTGTGTGGTGAGCCCCGGTCGTTTGTGAAGGCGAGTCTAGCCTCAGAAAGGAAAGAGACAAGGAGTGAAGCCGTGAGTGCATTTGTGCAACAGGGAGGAAAGCGGGTTGAAAGAGACCCGGCTCAAGTGTGGCCGAGCCACCTCAACGGAGACGTAGGATTCCCTTCAAGAATCCGAACCGGTGAAAAATCACTTCTCTCCGCTCTTTCTTGTTTTGCTTGTGTTGCTTGTGTGGATTTGTCTCCGTAAAGCGTAGATCTAGCTCTTTGTCTAGCTTTAACTCAAATCCATACTAGCACTAGTGTTAGGTTGTTATTGTCATCTACTTTTAGTAGTATTGTGTGCAAGTTTGAAGAACTTGCATTGTGCTCCCGAGCCACCCATCAGGAGACTCAGGTATAAGATCTGGACACTCCGGACAAGCGAGTATCGGACCAAAACTCCGAGACTCGGATTGACCATCTCGGGAAAGTTTAATTCCGCTGCTAATTTTTAATTCGCCTATTCACCCCCCCTCTAGGCGACATCATCGGTCCTTTCAATTGGTATCAGAGCCAAATATCCTTTATTTTGGCTTAACCGCTTGGAGAATCAAAGATGTCGGACATAGAGAAGGTTACCGAAACCCATGGCCAAGAGAAAGCCTCGGGTTCCGGTATAGGGGTTTCAATTCCTTTAGATTATTCCTCCTTTGGAGTCTCAAACTCCTCATCCTATGTCTCCGTCTCGTCCGGTCGAGCGCCTCACTTCGATGGCACTCGATATGCGGCATGGAAACATAAGATGAAGATGCATTTGAGATCACTTCATCCGTGTATTTGGAAGATTGTTGAAACAGGTTTCAAGCCCGCAAACCCCAACAATCTCACCTCCGAAGAAGACAAAGCTCAACACTTCAACGACTTGGCCATCAATGCCTTGTTCAATGCATTGAGCGACTCCGAATTCAACCGGGTCGATGGCCTTGACAATGCCAAGGACATTTGGGAGAGATTGATGATATCTCATGAAGGTGTGTCAAGTGTCCGTGAATCAAAGATAGAGCTCATCATTGGAGAATTGAGCCGATTCACGCTAGAAGAAGGAGAATCCTACACCAAAATGTTTGATCGCTTGATGATGCTAGTAAATCAAGCTAAAGGGCTTGGAAGCACCGAGCTCACCGACAAAGCAATTGTCAAGATCATCCTTAGAGTGATCACCCCCACCAACCGCAACCTTGTGCAACTCATCCGCGACCGGCCAAACTTCGATACTCTCACTCCTCATGACGTGATTGGCCGGTTGATGACGGATGAGATGATGGTTAAGGAAGCAGAAGTGGTGGAGGAGCTCAAGTCCGGCAAGAAGAAGGGTGTAGCCTTGAAGGCCGTCAAGGTTGCACAAGAAGCCGAAGAGAGCTCAAGCGATGAAGAAGAGTCGAGCGGCCCCTTGACAAATGAAGATATGGCCTTGCTCGTAAGAAGATTCAACAAGTTCTTGAAGAAGAAGGGCTACAAGCCGGGTAGTCACTCCAAGAGCTATGGCAACAAGTCAAGAGGGCGTCACTCCTCAAGAAAGTGCTATGAGTGTGGGGAACCCGGTCATTTCATTGCCGAGTGCCCACACAAAGAAAAGAAGGAAGAGAAGCCCTACAAGAAAGACAAGTTCAAGAAGAAGGACAAAGACAAGAACAAAAAGTACAAGGGCAAGGGTCATGCATACATCGGCAAGGAGTGGAACTCCGACTCCGAGTCCGAGTCCGATTCCAACTCCGACAATGAAGATGGACTTGCCACCGTCGCCATTGCCACTCCACCGACAAAGTCAAAGAGTCTCTTTGACGACTTAAGCAACGGCGAAGGAGATGCTCAAATTTGCCTCATGGCAAAGGGGCACAAGGTATCATCTAAGAGCTCCACTCTTTCTATTGTTGATTATGGCTTAGATGATTGTGATGATGCTAGTGATGATGAGGAAGTAGCATTTATGTCTATGAATGATTTTGATATTGAAAAACTAGACTTGCTACTTAAAGATATTGAAAAATTGGAGGAAGTGGTTGAACAAAAGGAGGCTATTCTTGAGGCTCAAGAGGATCTCCTTATTTTTGAAAAGGAGAAGAATATTGAGCTAGTGAAGAGCCTAGCTTTTGAAAGAAAAAGGAATGAGGACTTAGTCAAAAATTCAAATTTGACTAAGAGTGAAGTGGTTAGTCTTGAGATCACCAATGCTTCACTCGTAGAGCAACTTGCTCAAGCAATGGATACTTGCAAAGCTCTTGAAGTGAAGCTTGTTGATCTCTCGAATAACGCTTCCACCTCAATTAACAACTCCAATGTTTCAATACCCTCAACTAGCAATGGATGCGCTAGATGTTATAATGTTGATGTTGCTACTTGTGCTACTAACCGTGAGACTTTGAAAGTCTTGGCTAATGAGAATGAGAAGCTTAAGGTGATGCTTGAAGATGGACTTCAAAAGTCCTACAAGGCAAGCAAGGGTTTAGAGGAGTATCTCGGTAAGCGCCAAGGTAATCCTAAGAGGCAAGGGCTTGGGTATGTTCCGCCAAAGGGCAAAAAGAGCAACATTGTTGTTGCTCCTTTAAGCAAGCCTATTCACTTTGTAAAAGGCGAAGGAACATCCAAGCACAAAGCTCACTCCGAGTTCTTTGCTTCTTATGTGCTTAAAAAGACTAACCTCGGTCGTGTAGTTGCTTATCATGTTGGGCGTAAGCCGAAAAATACTCCTTGTGTTCGTTCTATTTGGGTCCCAAAATCGCTTGTGACTAACGTGCGCGGACCTAATCAAGTTTGGGTACCAAAGAGCAAAAACTAAATGTCGTTTTGTAGGCCTATATCTCCGGTGGAACAAGTTGGATTTTGGATAGCGGATGTACGCACCACATGACCGGAGAAAAGGCAATGTTCGCTCAATTGGACGCAAATGGATCAAATAGTGAAAGCATTGTCTTTGGAGACAATGGAAAAGGAGAAGTAATTGGATTGGGTAAAATTTCTATCTCAAGCAATTTTCAATTAAATAATGTTTTGCTTGTTGAGTCATTAAGCTACAATCTATTGTCCGTTGCACAATTATGTGAAGCGGGCTATAATTGTTTGTTTAATGAAAAGGGTGTGGATGTCATTAAGAGGCTTGATGGTTCAATAGCCTTTAAAGGGCGTTTGAAGGGTAAGCTCTATCTCGTAGACTTCAGTACGGATAGACTTAATCTTGAAACGTGCTTAATGGCTAAATCTAGCATGGGTTGGCTTTGGCATCGTCGGTTAGCCCACGTTGGTATGGGGAATCTTCACAAACTCGTTAAAGGCAACCACATTCTCGGACTAACCAATATTGTCTTTGAGAAAGATAGGATTTGTAGCGCTTGTCAAGCCGGCAAGCAAGTTGGTGCCTCCCATCCCGCCAAGAATGTAATGACGACCACAAGACCGTTGGAAATGCTTCATATGGATCTTTTTGGTCCGGTCGCCTACATAAGCATCGGGGGAAGTAAGTATGGTCTAGTAATTGTCGATGACTTTTCTCGCTTCACTTGGGTGTTTTTCTTACATGACAAAGGTGAAGTCCAAGCAACACTAAAGAAGTTCATGAGAAGAGCACAAAATGAATTTGAAGTGAAGATCAAGAGAATCCGAAGCGACAACGGCACCGAGTTCAAGAATATTGGTGTGGAGGAGTTTCTCGATGAAGAAGGAATCAAGCACGAATTCTCGGCTCCCTATTCTCCTCAACAAAATGGGGTGGCCGAGAGGAAGAATCGAACCCTCATCGAGATGGCGCGGACGATGCTTCACGAGTACAAGGTTTCAGATAGCTTTTGGGCGGAAGCCATCAATACCGCATGCCACAGCACCAACCGCCTCTACCTTCACAAGATCTTGAAGAAGACGGCGTACGAGTTGCTCACCGGGAAGAAACCAAATGTCTCCTACTTTCGAGTCTTTGGGAGGAAGAACCTCCTTGTGAAGCTATCAAGAAAATGGCAATCGGGGAGGTAAGACCTCAAAATTTGGAATCTCACCCGAGCACCCCAACCCGGAGTCTCCGGCCTGAAACCCGGAGTGTCCGGACTAGTCCGGAGTCTCCGGGTCAAATACCGGAGTCTCCGGATGGGTCAGGCTCGGGCGATATTCACTCCTCGTCCAAGCAGGCTCAAGATGGTTCTAATGCCACACAAGATGATGAAGGCCCTATTCAAGCCTTGGACTCAACCGTACCTCATCCGAGAGTTCATCAAAGCATTCAAAGAGATCATCCAGTCGACAACATACTTGGAGACATCAACAAGGGAGTATCCACTCGATCTCGAGTTGCAAATTTTTGTGAATTTTACTCGTTCGTTTCCTCTCTTGAACCTCTTAAAGTAGATGAAGCGCTTGAAGACCCAGATTGGGTGATGGCTATGCAAGAGGAACTGAACAACTTCAAGCGCAATCAAGTCTGGGAGCTTGTCAAAAGACCCAAGCAAAACGTTATCGGCACTAAGTGGGTCTTCCGAAACAAGCAAGATGAAAACGGGATCGTGACAAGGAACAAAGCTCGTTTGGTTGCTCAAGGGTACACTCAAATCGAAGGTTTGGATTTCGATGAAACATATGCTCCAGTAGCTAGGCTTGAATCTATTAGAATATTACTTGCCTTTGCTACTCACCATGATTTCAAGCTGTATCAAATGGACGTGAAGAGCGCCTTCTTAAATGGACCACTCTCCGAGATGGTCTACGTTGAGCAACCACCCGGATTTGAAGATCCAAGACATCCGGACCACGTCTACTACCTTCACAAGGCACTTTATGGACTTAAGCAAGCTCCAAGGGCATGGTTCGAATGTCTATGAGACTTTCTTCTGGAACAAGGTTTTGTAGTCGGAAAGGCCGACCCTACTCTCTTTACTAAGCATATTGATAATGATTTGTTTGTGTGCCAAATATATGTCGATGGCATTATATTTGGATCTACTAATGAACATTTGTGTAAAGAGTTTAGCAAGATAATGACCAAAAGATTTGAGATGTCCATGATGGGAGAGTTGAAGTTCTTCCTCGGATTTCAAGTCAAACAACTCAAGGAAGGAACTTTCATTTGTCAAACCAAGTACATCAAGGACATGCTCAAGAAGTTCGGAATGGAGGACGCCAAGCCTATAAAGACGCCTATGCAGGCCAACGGGCATCTAGACCTCGACAAAGAAGGTAAACCGGTCATCCAAAAGGTATATCGTTCGATGATCGGTTCTCTCCTTTATCTTTGTGCATCAAGGCCCGATATCATGCTTAGCGTTTGTATGTGTGCACGTTTTCAAGCCGCTCCAAAAGAGTGCCACATGGTGGCCGTTAAGAGAATCTTGAGATACTTAGTGCACACTCCTCATTCGGACTTTGGTATCCAAAAGGATCTTCCTTTGAACTTATTGGCTATTCGATCACGGATTATCTTTGGTTGCAAAGTGGATAGGAAGAGTACCTCGGGAACCTGCCAATTCTTGGGTAGGTCCCTAGTCTCGTGGTCTTCCAAGAAACAAAATTCCGTAGCCTTATCCACTGCCGAAGCCGAATACATAGCTGCCGGGAGTTGTTGTGCCCAATTACTTTGGATGAGACAAACCTTGAGTGATTATGGCATATCCTACAAAAGCGTTCCACTTTTGTGTGACAATGAAAGTGCCATAAAAATTGCCAACAATCCTGTCCAACACTCCCGAACAAAACACATTGATATTCGCCATCATTTCCTAAGAGACCACGCAACTAAAGGCGAAATTGATATCCAACATGTGAGTACAAATGATCAATTAGCCGATATTTTTACCAAGCCCCTTGACGAGAAAAGGTTCTGTGAATTGAGAAGTGGACTAAATATCTTAGACTCTCGTAACGTGGCTTGACATGTGCTCACATATTGTTTGTTGAATGAAAAATATTTTTTTTCAAAACCTTATTCATCTTTTTCTTTGAATTTATCCAATGTTGTTGGCTCTTGATCCTCTGATCTTGTCATTGATATGTGACCATAGCTTGTTTGCTTTATTGTTCGCTGATCATATATCAAGTTGACATCTTAGGAATCTTTCTCCCTCTCGCTCCGCCAAATTCCTTGAGCTATCCTTCAATTTGTCTATTTCATAACCGAGCTGGGCAACCCGGACTGTCCGGTATTTAATCCGGAGTCTCCGGATCATCCGGAGTCTCCGGACTATTTGTCCGAACTCTCCGGGTTGGGCCGGAGTCTCTGGACTGAAAATCCGGAGTCTCCGGGTTGGGGCGGACGGTTTAAGTTCCCCCCCAATCCCGCGCGGTTTCTTTTTCATTCCTTTTGCACCGGGCGCCTCTCCCTCTCCCTCTCCCGTGCTCCTCTCTCTCTCTCCTAGGGATCTTGGACTCTTCCTCATCCTTGGATTGGAGATCGTGGTAAGGATAATCATGCCCTAATCTCGTTCTTTCCGGGTTTGGATCAATTTCTTGCGGTTCTTAGAGCCTCTCCTCGTGCTTCATCTCATCTAGGGTGTGGCTTGTCTCGTGGAGGTTCTCAAGATCGAAGAATCGATCTCCCTCTTCTCCCGCATTTCCTCGGTTTCAAACCCGTTGAGGTGAGTTCCAATCCGTGCCCTAATTTCGCGAAATCTTGTACTAGATTGTGCCCTAGACCTCGTTCCAATCTTCTTGTGGCAATCTAGAGTCAATTTGTTGAGTTGTGCGGGTTGGATTGCTCCTCCCTTGGCCGCCCGTGCTCTAATTCTGGCACATCCGGAGTGTCCGGACTCTGGGTCCGGAGTCTCCGGGTCTATCCGGAGTGTCCGGACATTTTGTCCGGAGTCTCCGGATGCAATCCGGAGTATCCGAACTTTTTGTCGGACTCTCGGGTTGGGTGCCTCGGCGATTCTAAACTTATTTGTTTTTCGTGTCGCCTCTCGGCTTATTCCTCTCTTTCGCTTCCGTCTGCAGTCGATGGATCCTTCTCAGGGAACTTTCGGTGGCAGCGATCCTCCTCAGCAGACAGCTGGTGGCAGCGATCCTCCTCAGCAGGCATCTGGTGGCGGTGATCCCGCTCAGGGCTCGTCTCCCACTAATTCTCCTCCGCTGCCTCCGCAGAAGCGAAGAGTGGAGTGGCCAAAAGACCCACATCCGGACCTCGTGGCGGCTAAGCGCCCGGCGTTAGCTTTATCTGTCTCCTCCTCCTCGGCCAACTCTGATCGGATGAGCATCCAGCAGATACTCATGCCAGACTTCGTGATCAGAAGAGAAGCGAGTTTCGTGCTTCTGGGCGCTTCATTGGTCCTCTGGCCAAGGCCAAGCTCGTGTGGAACTATCCCATGTCCGTGAACCCAATGAGGATAATTGATTACCGGACAGGATCTGGAAAAGGGAAAGCCATTGTTGAGCACAGAAAGAAAGATCCTCTGGAGCTCCACCAGGATGAGTATGTGGACCGCCGGTTTTGGAACCGGTTTCAGTCAGATTATTACGAGACGGTCCTATACCCACTTGAGCACCCAGTGGTTCGCATGAAGACCATTGACTATGAATACATGGCTGCTGCAGGCAATCCAGTCTTCACTGAGATTATTCAGATTTGCGAGCTGCATCAAATCAAAAATATCATGGCATACAAGTATGACTGGAACAATGAGGTTATCATGCAGTTCTATGCCACCTTGTACTTTGACAAGAATGATGAGGCCATTTGGTGGATGACTGACAGGGTTTGGTATGTGGCTAGCAAGAAGAGGTTTGCCAGAGTCCTCAACCTCAGGTACAATGACAGTCGAAAGCTTCATGAGAAGAAAGTGATGACTCCTGAGCAGATTGAGGCTTTGTATGACACCTCTAAGAGCTTCACAGTTGGGACCATCAAGGGTCTAAAGGATGTACCAGCTGTGCTCAACAGGATGTTGAGGGTCACTCTTTCGCCCAAGGAGGGAGATGCTTCTACCATCAGTTCCTATGGAAGGAACTTGCTGTTTCACCTCGTTGAGCGCACCCACTCGTTTGATGTTGTCGATTTCATGTGGGAGATGATGAGACAGAATGCGCAGAGCAACATGGGTAGTTGCAGCTATGCACCCTTTGTGATGACCTTGATCTCTTCAGTGAGTGGTCTGAAGTTTGTCAGAGATGAGGAGCATCTTGCTTACAAGGTCCGTCCTCAGTCTACTCCAGCTCCTCCAGCTGCTCCAGGTCCTGCTGCTAGGCTTCGCCGAGGTCGTGCTTCAGGCTCTACCTCTACCCCGGCCGTGCCTCCTGCCCGATTCTTGAGGCGTCCGAGGTTCCTAGTGGCACTCTCAAGAAGATGCTCAAGCATATCTTACGCCTTTGCCGTGATATCTCCACCCCGAAGGAGATGAAGAAGCAGCTCAAGAAGAATGGCAAGGGCATTCGAGACATTCGCCGTCACTTGGGTGAGGCTTTGTCTGCCAGCGACTCTTCAGGCTCATTAGAGGAGGGGCAGTGTGACTTCTGCTGATGCCTTGTTTGGGATTGCATCCTCCTCTGCTTCTCCAGCGCCTGATGGCGGCGGCGGCGAGGCTCCGAGTCTGAGCCTCCGGCAGCGGAGACGGCGAGTGATTTCCTGTGTCTCCCTTTTTGGTGTCTTGATGCCAAAGGGGGAGTGATCTTTAGCGTCGTCTGTCTAGTTGTCATTGTCGTGGACTCGTCTTTTGTTGTTTACCTTTCCGTCTGTCGCGTGTGGTCTTGCTCTTGTTGCTATTTATTGTCGCTTATCTTCTTTATCCTTGTTATGACATTGAGTTTACCTTTTGCATGGTTCTTGTTCAATTATTTGTGACGCAAATTTAATTGATGCAATGCTTTAGGGGGAGCTCTTCGTTGTATCTCTTTAAATATGTGCATTCGTTTCCGCTCATTTACTCTAATGCACACATTTAGGGGGAGCTCCACTCTTTATTTTGATGTACTAAGTCATTTTCACACCTTACTCCTTTGAGTTTAATTGTGTTGTCATCAATTCACCAAAAAGGGGGAGATTGAAAGTGCATCTAGGCCCCTCATTTTGTTTTGGTGATTAATGATGACACAATTAAAGAGATCTAATATTTCAATCAAGTATAATGCAGATCTCGAGATTACATCAAGTTTCAAATGACTTTGGACGTCTCTACGAGTATCAAATTTCAACCAAAAACGGCATCAAGACGAAGACTTGTAATTTTCTTTTAATTGAGTCTTAAGGATAGCCGTACTATTAAGAGGGTACTACGGAAAATCGCGTTTAGGATGTGCATGTGCTCAAAATCAAAACTTGCATCCAAAACTAGCACTCAAAACTTGCATTTTCCAAAAAGCTGAATTCCAACCGAGCCAATCAACTCGGAGAGTCCGGACATCTGATCAGGAATATCGGACTTCGATCCGAGTCTCGGACATTTTGTCCGGAGTCTCCGGGTTAACCCACTCGGCCAAAACTGTGATTTCCAGAGAGTCCAGAGTATCCGGACATTTAGTCCGGAGAGTCCGGACAACCCGGAGTCTCCGGGTTTTATGTCCGGAGTCTCCGGCCTGTTCAAAAAAAAAGGGAAAAACGGCTAGTTTTCAAAAAGGTATTTAAAGCCACCCCTTCTTCTCCAACGGCTAGGACTGCTATTGAGCTCATTCATTGCAGCATTCAAGCCCTCTCTAACACTTCAAAAGCATTCAATAGAGCCCTCACTTCCTCCCACCATTTGATTTGGTTGTTGATCCCTTTTGGTGAGGAAAGGAAGAAGAAAAGTGCTAGGTGCATTCATTTCAAGTTGTTGAGCACTAGTTCATCCTCCAAGCGACTTCCGCGGTGCTATTACTCTTGGAGGTTGAAGGTCTCCTAGACGGCTAGGAGTCACCGGGAGCTACCAACTTGTGTGGTGAGCCCCGGTCGTTTGTGAAGGCGAGTCTCGCCTCCGAAAGGAAAGAGACAAGGAGTGAAGCCGGCGAGTGCATTTGTGCAACACCGGGAGGAAAGCGGGTTGAAAGAGACCCCGACTCAAGTGTGACCGAGCCACCTCAACGGAGACGTAGGATTCCCTTCAAGAATCCGAACTTCGGTGAAAAATCACTTCTCTCCCGCTCTTTCTTGTTTTGCTTGTGTTGCTTGTGTGGATTTGTCTCCGTAAAGCGTAGATCTAGCTCTTTGTCTAGCTTTAACTCAAATCCATACTAGCACTTGTTTTAGGTTGTTATTGTCATCTACTTTTAGTAGTATTGTATGCAAGTTTGAAGAACTTGCATTGTGCTCCCGAGCCACCCATACCGGAGACTCCGGTATAAGATACCGGACACTCCGGACAAGCCGGAGTATCCGAACCAAAACCCGGAGACTCTGGATTGACCATCTCGGGAAAGTTTAATTCCGCTGCTAATTTTTAATTCGCCTATTCACCCCCCCCTCTAGGCGACATCATCGGTCCTTTCATCGGGTCGACATAGCGGTCATCCACGAGCGCCTGGAGCCTCCTCCAAGTCATTTGGCTAACAACAAAGCGTGCCATTGCTATGGGGAGGGGAGATCGCGAAGGGTGCTGAGTCTCTTGGAGAAAGTTAGAGCGGAATCGAGCAAGGCGTGAGTAACTTCGCTTTCTGCGGTGATCGGGGTTAAAAAGGTTCGTGAAAAGGCGCATTTAACATCGCCGCGACCATTCATGAAACGGCACGTATCCGTTACGGTGAAACTGCCCAGTAAATGCACATCTCCCAAGAGGCTACGTTACCGTTACAAAGAAGCTTCTCAGAGAAGGAACCAAAAGTAACGAAACGTCATATTACCACGGCACAGTCGTTTAGACAACGAGCTCGCTATCCGTCACAGGATAGTCGGATACTACGACCAAACACTACTACAGGGATCCAATCCCTCCTTTGAGTCTTTTTAGGCTCAAGGGGAAACCCGAGCCCAGGAAGCTTCCCACTTAAGCCTCGGGGGCTAGCTGTCGGGGATTAACTATTTGCTGAAAAGACCATTTTACCCCTGAAGGTCCAAAAGCTACCGACCATACGGCACCCTCGGAGGATGCTCGGGAAAAGCACTCGAGCATACCAACGCCCGGGCATGCATGCCCGCCCATTCGCCCACGATCATGCCAGGGGAGTACGGGCAACCATGCTCGCGTAACCCGTGCGGAGGATAGAGTGAATGGTCGGGGGACTCGGTCAAACCGTCAGGAGGGAAAGCGGTAACCAATCCGCCGAAGATCAAGGGAAGGTGCGCCGGAAATTCAAAATAAAGCGCAAATCAAGGAATCCAGATCGTAGGTACCGCGGATATGACCGCATGGCGTAATTCTAGGGGGTAGTTACCTTTTGTACAGCATGGGATTCTGTATTTAAACCCCCCAAAAACACCTGGAAGGGCGGCGATGATTTTACCAATCATAAACAAAATACACTGGAGTATGGCTATTATCTCGGGAGTGAGAGGCCCGAACCACGAGCACTCATGCTCGCCCTTGAGCGATCATGCTCGGCGATGAGCATCTAAGCTGCCCACGAGCATCCATGCTCGTGAACGGCAAAACGGTCAAGTCAGGCTAAGTGGGTACTCGGGGCATTGTCGAAGATCGTGTCCATCCCATGAATAAGAAAGTGGCGACAAAGGCGCTAGGATCTGAGGTAGTCACGCTCGAAATGGAAACGCGGCGGAAATCAAGGCTTCAGTTATGGACGCGGTAAATATGGTAACAGGCGTAGTATCCGGAGACAGTTACCAAAATATCATGTATATAAACCCTCCCGGTGGAAAGGGAGGGGGACTCTCGAAAAACAGATTGGCCAGCCCTTACGTGCGAGCACATCAAAGCTTGCTGGATAGGGTCCCAGACAAACAAAAACTACTGAAGTAGGGTTGTTATCTCCCCGGGAGAGGTCCGAACCAGTATAATTCTCGTGTTCTTGCTCTAAGTGTCCTCGCTATTTAGCGCATCGTCCAGAGGCCACCCCTTCACGGAGGAAGGGGTTTAGGATGATCCCTCAATCAACAAGTAAGCTCGGCGGGGGCATGTTCCCCAATCGTCGACAGGTTGCTTGAATAGAATCATCCCATCCTGGACCAATTGTTACAAATTTGTGGAATATTATCTAGATGTTGAATCATTCCATTCGCCCAAAATTATGAAATCAAATGATACAGGACCATCTCATCCCACTCAACTTCATCGTATCAACCAAGTGCACCCTAAACGTGTATATCTTACTTTTTTATTAAATAATACTATCTCATCACATATAATTATGGTTTTGGACATTAATACGGTCTCCAAAACACACTTTGACCACTAATTTTTGTTATAATATATTTGTCGGGGGGTCGGGTAATTTCCATAAATTACCTCGGATGCCACCAACGACCAAGCTCGCTCCCGCCCGAGCCACCAGGAGGTCGTTACCCTGGGATTGTCTAAATCAGAGCTTGGAAGGCTACGCATTCCGGCGATTCAGAGCTCGGGCTCGGGTGGGACCGAGAATGCCACGTACTCCAGTCGATTCCGAGCTCAAGCTCGGGTAAGATGTCCAAGCTCGGTGCCGGTCATCGGCCGACCTTACGAGGTCTCGGGGTCGGTAGGAATAACCACCCGAGCGTAACTTCCGTTGGCCCGTTACGTTTCCCATGGGAGCGTGGCGGAAAGATAGGATCCACCAGTTGCCACGTTTGGACGAGGTCCAAACGTGCGGGTAGTGGGGTCATGGAGTTCGATCCTTTGTAAGCTATAAAAGGGTCCCCATCGTGAGGGGGACAAAAAAAAAAAAAGAAAACAACAACGGTAGCAGCACACAGACTGTAAAACTCAGACACATTGCAAGAGTAAACGAGAGCTGGAGTAGGGCTATTATCTCTTTCTCGAGAGGTCCGAACCAGGGTAAACTGCTGTGTCCACATTCGTTGGAATCTGGTGAGCCATTCTTCGAGTAATCCCTCACGTAAGAAGGGGTCACAGTTGGTCCCTCCACCAACAAGTAAGCTCGGCGGGGGCCTGTTCCCCAATCGTCGACAGCTGGCGCCGTCCGTGGGGACCGACTTTCCCTTTCGTGATGAATCCAGGAGAATGTCGAATCCCGAGAACCACCAGAGGCTCGCCCCGAGATCGGGAAGAGGACAAGCGATTCTTCAGCGATGGGGCGGCGACGTCGCGGCATTAAGAATCAAGACGGTTCGAGAGCTTTTCCTGGAAGCGGCTGCACTGCCGGGCGATTCTTTCGCTCCCAACTCGACGCCCTCTCGGACGGCGAGTACGACGGCTCTACGATGGTGCGGACATCCCGACCTCTACGAGCTCGACCAGGGGACCGCTTCACGGGGAGACACCGTGATGTCCCCTCGCGATCCGTCCAATCCCGTAACGTCTTCGTTGCGGAAGAGGATGGAAACGCCGAGCAAATCCCGGTGACGCGTCTTCACCGCTACGGCGGCCAAAGAGCACTGCGAGCATCCCTGAATCGGACGACCAGCTTGCGCCGACAAGTCCGAGGTGGCCTTTGGCCCGATAAGACCAGGGCGGGTTCGTGAGAATTTCCGCAGCGTCACGGAACTCGGGCCGTCTGACGGCGAACGAGCTCGTCACCCCGCGTTCCCCGGCGGGGAACGCCTTCAAGCTCCCAGCCCGCGGTGGTGCGCAACCTCGAGAGTTTCTGAGCAAGTCGACCTAGAAGCCATGGCGCGGCCGTGGCCGGCGACCTCGAGGAAATCGCCACGCAGACATAAGAGCGGCGGAGGCCTCGGGAAAGGGACGCCAGAGCAATTCTGAACGCCGCCGGGCGTCCAGCGCCACCAGATGACTCACGCACCGCTGAGTAGTGGCGCGGCGGCAGGGCTCGGGAGGGCACCCGGAGCAATTCCCGGGGGCTCCCTCGGGACCAGCGGAATGTGAGCCACGGACAGAACCGGGCCGAACATTCCTCATCGGGCCACTCCCCATCCTACAGGCGTAGGGAGACTTTCACTCGCCCGGGCCCACTAACCTCGGGCTCGGCTGGCGGGGATCGCCCCGACCGCCGCGCTCGTGGTGATCGCCCCGACAGTCCCGTGTTCGGGTGCAGGGCGTTCGCGACGTCGCTGCGACGAGTGACCTGGCCGACAAGGTTTAAGCCGGGCCACATCGAGAGATTCGACGGGACTCAGAACCCCGACGAGTTTCTCTCGATCTACACCACGGCCATTTTAGCTGCCGGGGGTGATGAAAGGGTGATGGCCAACTTTACGCCTGATCCTGGGCGGGCGGCTCGGACGTGGCTATTCAACCGAAGGAGAACTCGATCCGGTCCTGGGCCCGGTGGCAAAGACTCTCCGAGCCAACTTCCAGGAGCCGCACGTCGCCGGGAAGGAGCGCGACCTCAGCGTCGTCTGACGGAGGGCGAGACCTGCGCTGGCTCGTCAGCGCTTCATGCAAGTGCGCAATTCCATCCCGAGCATCTCGGATGAGGCGGTCGTCCGGGCTTTCAAGTTCGGGGTCCGAGACGTACGCTTTACTCAGGACCTCGAAATCCACCCGGACATCACGGCCAACGAGCTGTTCCGCATGGCTGACCGCTATGCCAATGCGGACGAGGCCGTCGATGGAAGAAGCTGGCGGGCGAGGAAAGCTGCCCCTCGGCCGGGCTCGAAGGGCATCCAGTAAGAGCGTAAGCTCTATCGAGAAAAAAATCAAAAAGAAGAAAAAATCCTCTGTCTCCGGCATGGTGGCAGCTATCGAAAGACGACGACCGACCTCGCAGTCGTGTAGGGGCGGGGCCCCGAAAGGAAGGGGTCGACCGGTTCAGCGGAACAACGAGCAGAGCCGGGACGACCAAGAACGCGGCGACCAACGCGGGCGGGCTAGTGCCTATTTCTGCCCGCTCCACCAGGAGCGTGGGCATGACCTTCGGAATTGCAGGACGTGGGCCTCCCGCCTGGAGCAGTTCTACAATGGTAAGGGTCCCATGCCCACGCTCCCCGAGGTGGAAGGGGACGTCAAGGGCAAGAAGCCCGCCGAAGAGCAAGACACCGACATGGAGTACCAAGAGCCGAGAAATCACATCGCCGTGATATTCGGGGGCTCCGCCGCCTATGGGTCGCGTCGGGAGTTGAAGGAGGCCGCGCTGGTACTTCGTGTCACTCAGGGAAGCCTCTGTCGGCTGACTCAAGTGGTCCGAGCTGCCGATCACCTTCTCCAGGGACGACTGCCCTCCGGGGATGACGAAACCCCAAAGGCTTCCGTTGGTCGTTAGCCCAACAATCTGCAACACGACAGTAGGTCGGGTCCTTGTGGATTGCGGAAGCTCCCTAGACCTGGTATCTGCCAAGGTCTTGGACGAGATGCAGATCCCTCGCTCCAAGATCAAAAACATGGTGGTCCCGTTCTACGGATAGTGCGAACGTCGGTCAGGCCACTTGGCCAGATCGTCTGCCCGATTACGTTCGGCAATCCGAGCAACTTCCGAACGGAGCTGATCACGTTCGAAGTGGTCGATCTCGAGTCGGCTTACAACGCAATCCTGGGCCGACCAGCACTCGCCAAATTCATGGCCGCCACTCACCACGGGTATCAATGCTTGAAGGTCCGGCCCCGCGGCGTGATCACGGTCAAGGAAGCCCGAAGCAGCCCTAAAGCTGCGACGAGAGGGCGTTAGACATGGTCGGTCAATCGCTTCAACAAGGGCCCGAGCAAGAGCCGAGGAGTTCCCGCCCAAGGCTAGCCTCAAGCCGGGAGAAACCAAGGCCATCCACAGCGACACAAAGCCAGACAAGGTCGTACACGTGGGGGCTTCCCTAGATCCTAAATAGGAACTCAAGCTCGTGACCTTCCTCCGGAGAAGCGCGGACACGTTCGCCTGGGAACCGTCCGACATGCCCGGAGTCCCAAGGAGGTCGTCGAGCACAAAGCAGCTGATTCGGCGACAAAAGCCATGCGGCGAAGCTCAGGCGCTTCTCCCCGGAGAAGCAAGCCATCATCAGAGAGGAACTGGACAAGCTCCTCAAAGCCGGTTTCATTCGGGAGGTTGACCATTCCGATTGGTTGGCCAACCGATCATCGTGGATGAAGAAAGGAGGCAAGTGGCGCATGTGTGTCGATCACACGGGCTAAATGCCGCATGCCCGAAGGACAATTTCCGCTACCTCGGATAGACCGGTTGGTCGACGCGACGGCCGACTCCGAGGCGATGAGCTTCGGGCGCCTACTCAGGCTATCACCAGATCGGTATATCGCCCGATGACGAGGAGAAAACTTCCTTCATCACGCCGTTTGGCACATTCTCGCTACACGACCATGTCCTTCGGTCTAAGGAATCTTTGGAGCGACCTTCAGCGCCTTATCACGAGAAAACCTTCTCGGGCCAAATAGGTCGGAACCTGGAAGTGTATGTAGACGACATAGTCGTCAAGAGCAAAATGGCCTCCGACCATGTATCCGATCTAGAGGAGACTTTTCATAACCTCAATAAGCATCGAATAAAGTTAAACCCTGAAAAATGTGTGTTCGGGGTCAAAGCTGGCAAGGTGCTCGGATACATGATCGGCCCACAAGGAATCGGGGCCAACCCAGAGAAGATAGAAGCCATCGAGAACATGCGACCACCGACTTGTACTCGGGAGGTCGATCCACGATCGGGAGATTGGCGTCCTTAAGTCGTTTCATCTCGAGGCTCGGGGAACGCGGCCTACCTTTCTTCAAGGCGCTCCGGAAGCACGACGGTTTCACTTGGACAGATGAAGCAGACCGCTCTTTCAAAGAGCTTAAACTGTATTTGTCAAGACCCCCGGTCTTGACCACGCCCAGAGTAGGAGAGGTCCTCTTGCTTTACCTGGCCGCCACACCCCATGCGGTAAGCGCCGTCATCACAAAGAGAACGGGGGCGAGTACGGCGCCCGATCTACTACATCAGCGAGGTGCTGCACGGACCAAAGGAGCGTTACCCCGAGGTCCAGAAGCTCCTTTATGCGCTCCTCGTGGCCTCGAAGAAATTAAGACACTACTTCCAGGCACACAAAATACAAGTCCCGACCAACTTCCCCGAGGGAAATTCTCGGGAATCGGGGCATAGCGGCGGATCGCGAAATGGGCCATGGAGCTACGGGTCGAGATCGAATTCTCGGCTAGAACCGCGATCAAATCCAGGTCCTAGCGGACTTCCTAGCCGAATGGACAAACCCGCCCCGTCCGAACCCGAACTCCAACCAGGCCGAGCACGGTCATTTGGGTCGTGCACCGACGGATCCCGAGCTTACGATTGCTCGGGGCTGGAGTGGTCCTCGAATCCCCTCAGGGGAGGCGGATCGATCGCCCTCCAATTGCATTTCGGCGCAACAAACAACGCAGCGAGAATACGAAGTGCGCTAAGCCAAGCCGGGCATGCAAAGCGCTCGGAGTCCAACGACTAATCGCGAAGGCGACTCGCGGTGGTCGTCAACCAGGTTAACAAGGAGTATCAGTGCTCCGATGACTCAATGGCGCTTTACCTGGCTGAAGTAAGGAAGATGGAAAAGTACTTCAGAAACTTCGAAGTACTATACATCCCCAGGAAGGACAATGCCCTGGCCGACCATCTATCGAAGGTCGGTTCCGCACAGTTTCCCGCTCCGGCGGGGGTGCTCATCGAGCACGTCTACAAGCCCTCCATACCCCCCGAGGAGGAGGCAACCGAGACGGGTGGTACCGTCTCCTTCCTCGAGCAGGATGCGAACTGGATGACGCCATTCATCCAATACTTCGTACACGGGACACTGCCCGAGGAGGAAGCCGAGAAATCCCGGCTAGTGAGGCGCTCCTCGACCTATAAAATGATCGAGGGTCTCTTATACCGCAAAGGCGCGCTTGGCGTCCTCTCCAAGTGCATCACCCAAGAGGAAGGCAAATATCTCCTCAAGGATATCCATGACGGGATGTGTGGAGCTCACTCGTCCTTTAGGACCTTGGTGAGCAAAGCCTTCCGATTGGGTTACTATTGGCCAACGGCCCTGGCCGATGCACGCTCAATAGTAACCTCCTGCCGATCTTGCCAGTTCCATGCTCGGAAGGTCCATCAGCCGGCATACGCGCTACAGACCATGCCGCTAACCTGGCCGTTCTCGGTTTGGGGCATAGACATACTCGGTCCATTTCCCAGGGGAAGGAGGGGTTGTAAATACCTGTTCGTCGCAATCGACACCTTCACTAAGTGGATCGAGGCCGAGCCTATATCAACCATCTCGGCACAGGCGGCTAAAAGGTTCTTCCGCAATAATGTAGTAACCCGCTTTGGCATTCCGAGTCGCCTCATTACCGACAACGGCACTCAGTTCACAAGCGAGGTGTTTCAGGCTTATTGCGAGGAGGTCGGGACCAAGATATGCTTCGCATCTGTGGCCCACCCACAGAGCAATGGGGCGGCCGAGCGTGCGAACGGGCAGATCGTCCAAGGAATCAAGAAGAGAGTCTTCAAGAGCCTCGTCGGCATGGTCAGCCTGGGTGGACGAGCTACCCCCCGTCCTCTCGTCGGTCACCACGACGAGCCGAGCCACGGGGAGACCCCTTTCGGCTCGTATATGGCGCGGAAGCTGTCCTACCGCCGAGGTTGTCCTAGGATCCCGAGGGTGAACCTGGCCGATAACATCGACGCAGAAGGCGAATGCCTTTCGACCTCGACCTTGCGGAGGCGACTTCGTGAAGCGGGCTCTGTTGCGATCCGCGGTTTACCTGCAAGCTCTTCGCGAGCACGCCGCCAAATCGCTACGACCAAGGACCTTACACGTCGGCGATCTCGTTCGCGACGGGTCCAAGACTGTCAAAAGCCAACAAGCTAACGCCAAGATGGGAAGGTCCTTACACGGTCGTCTCAACAACACGCCCGGGCTCATCCGCCTTGCAATGGAAGATGGTCGGAACTAGCTAGTACTTGGAACATTGACCAACTGCGTAAGTTCCATGTCTAACCTCGCCCGTTTTTTACCTCTTTAATAAACTTTATCACCTTACCCTCCCATTCTCTCTCTCCCTCTCTTTCCCCATTCTACGATTAAGCTCGACCTAGACAAAGTGTCAGGGGCAAGTCGGTCGTTGGGGCAAAACACCGTACGACAAAAGCTCGACCTCGAGGGCCTCCTGCCTCGTGAAGACGACCATCTTTTGCGGTAGACCTCCACCGCAAGTAAAGATTCGCACAGGACACCCTTACGAGCGGTTCCGAGCTCAGTCGGCGGTCTTGTGGCGCCAACGTACCGTAACCCTAAGGGCCACACGGTCCCCGCAGAATTCTACTCCGCCAACGAAGTCGTGCTCGCAGTTTACGCCCACGACCTCCGTTGGCGGCGAAAACTATAGAGGTACCATGTGGCCACGACCTCGGCCTCGTGCAACTTTCGCGCAAAATGGTCACCTCGACCTCGTGCTACTTTCGAACGAGATAGTCATTTCCTCGTACGATTAACCACTAAGTCGCGTAAGACCGCGGCACGAAACAAATCGGTGTCATCTCGGGGAAAAACAAAAACGCGTCCATTTAAACCAACTCATTCTATATTCAAGCTGGATAGTTTCTCCTAAGTTTTTACGGGTAAAAGACAGGAAAAGAAAATTACTGAAGCCGACGCGTTTCTCGTCTGCAAAGCGGCGAGCTCGTCCTGCCGAGTCAAGCTCGGACTCAAGGTCGAGCACACGCCGGCGAAGCTTCGACCTTCGCTTGCCGCTTGTCGAAGTCGCCTGGACTCCTCCCGTTGCTGGTCGATTGTCCTTTCGGCGCTTCGGGCGGCGTCGCGCAAGGTCGCCACCGTGGCTTCAAGGCCCGACCTTGCCTGCTCGCTCGGTCGAGGCGCTCCTGGAGCCAGCGCCGCGGACTCCTCCACCTTCCGCCGGATCTCGGCCTCGGAAGATGTCGGCTCGGCAACCGGCGCTCGAGCTCGCAATCTTGGCGTCTGCTCGGCTTGGTGCTTAGCGACAACTTACGGCGGCGCAGTCGCGGCATGGAAGTCCTTCATGGTGGACTCCGGCACTGCGCAACAAGGCGTTTTCAGGTCGTAATCGAAACTCTCGGTAAAAGTACATAAGTCAGGAGTACTTACCCAAAAAAGTCGGGTCTCCAGCCCCTGATGGAACAACTCGGCGGGGTCCTCCACATCGCTCTGGGCAGGTAAGGGATCCCCCGCCTCAGTCCCTTCTCCTTGATCGGGCTCGGAGGCTTGAGCCCGAGCTCCCGCCCCTCCCGGCGATGGACTTTTGCCCTGGGGGACAGCCTCCGCCTCCTGGAGAGGGACGGCCTCAAGAGCAAGGATTACCTCCCGCTCTTCTTCCTCCCGGGCAGAAGTTGCGCCCGGGGGCTCCGCCTCCTCGATCGGGGGCTCCACCACTTCGGCGTCCACGGCCATGGGAGCAACCGGGGACACCGGGTCGGTATCCGGCCCTTGGGCCGCAGCAGCATCCCCGAGTGCGGAATCAACCGGGGGCACCGGGTCGACGACCGGGAGGTCGGTCTCGACTGGAGCAGCCTCGGTGCCCGGCAGATCCCCTCCGCCTGGAAGCTGCCCCGGCCCACCTACGGTAGCCGGGCTTGTCTCCCCGACCAGCGGGGTAGCTGGCTCTTCCTCGTCGGACGAGCCCCCACCAGGATTAAGGTCCCCCGACGCCGGGCCGGCGCTGGGACCCGGCGTGATGTCATGAACCCGGGGGGAGACCTCGGCGATCTCCTGAAGAGTCGCGGCGATGATGTCGCTGGCACCGGAAGAATCCTCGCGGGGAGTCTCAGCGGCCTGCTCATCACCGTCAGACTCCACGACTATGATGTGGGGGATGCCCTCCGCTGCGGCCCGGGCATCGGCGGCCGCGATCTTCCTCCGTGCCTCCTCTTCGGGAGACACGACCTCCGGGTCCCGGGGCTCCGCGGCAACAGGCTCCCCCACCTCGACGTCGTCACCACCGGCAGCCCGTGGGGGCTGGGCCTCATGACCTCGGCTCCCACTTCGGCCTCGTCGCCACCGGCAGTGGGGCTGGGCCTCATGACCTCGGCTCCACCTCGGCTCCGTCGCCCATGACGACCTCGGCAGCCGGGCTAGCTCCTCTCTAGCACGAAGTCAAGAACATCGTCGACCATCGCCCGAAATCCCATAACTCCGCACCAACCGCCACACCCACTATAAGCGATGTGGGGTTAGAATGGTCTTGGGAGAAAGACAAACAAGAAGAGAGCAGAGATCGACCTTGCGCGGCGTCCGCTTGCTGAGCTCGGGCGCGGGCCAGGAGGGCGGCCATGTCCGCGCGCGCCTTGTCGGCCCTGGCGACCGCAGGGTCGACCTCCTCCAAGCCGACCTCGGAGACAGTCGGCGTTGGGCGCTGATTGGCGTGGCAGACGACCTACGGGACCTCGGGACCAAGGGGGCGGGGTCCAGCTCGTCCTTCTCCTCCTCGCGGTCCCCAGGAGCCGGGCTCGAGCTCACCCGCGCAAGCTCCGCCTGAAGGGCCGCGATCTGGCCCTCCAGCTCAACCTTCCGCGCTGGACCGGCCGCGGCTGCGGCCTCCTTCTTCGCCCGCGCAGCAAGCTGGCGCAAACGAGCCATTAGCTCGGGATTGTTTCGGGTGTACTCGTCCATCCACAATCTCAGTTCACTCACCTCCTGCCGGTCCGCATACTCCAAGTGTTGGCGGGGTGAGTGGTCGTCCGGGCCAGGGCGCCTGCGTGTGCGCCTGGGCGGGGACGGCGTGGCCGACGGAGATCGAGCGCGGCGCTTGCGACCCGCCTGTCCCTTGGTCTTACGACCCCGTCCCGCCAGCTGGGATCCCAGCTGGGACACGGCGACCTCGAGGGCAACCTTCTCTGTTGAAAAGAGAAAGACTCAAATGAGGTCGGGAGGCCCGTGGCTTTGTCGGACAAGGGCTTGGAAAAAGTCGAATCGAAACTTACCGCCTCTGTCGGTTAAGGGCGTTGTTCGGGATCTGGCGGCCCTCGATGATTTCCTTGCCTTCGGGTGCCGAACATCTCGGACACCCTCGCATCCACCAGTCCTCTGCCGGAGCTGCATACCGGCCAAGAGAGGTCGTGAGAAGGGGCATCCTCTGCTCGGAAAAGAAGATCGAGGGCGACGGCATACCTGGCGTGATTCCCGGGCGATGTCCTGCCACCTCGACCTTGAAGAAGGGATGCTCCCTCCTCCTAAGGGGCGATATCCGGTTCCTGGACGTAGTCGGGTAACGTCGGCCGGTCAGCCCAGGCACGTGAGCTCGTTGATCGTCATGAGGATCTTCTCCTCCTCGGGCTCCACGAGCGGTCGGGAGTGTCTCGGCAGCGCGACCTCACGGCACCAGAGTAGGAAAGCGTGCCGCCTCCGCTTTCCTCAAGTAGAACCATGAGTCGGCCCAACCCGACACCGAGTCCTGAGCGTGAAGCTCGGGTACTCGTATGGTCGGGTAGGACGCAGGCGGAAGTAGAGGCAGCCGGCCTGCGAAGGCGTGCCGGTGCGAGAAAGGGTGTAGAAGTGGAAGAAGAGACTGGGAGTGGGCTCGACGCCCACGAACCCTTCGCAGAGATGGGTAAAGATGGCCATGATGAGAACAGAGTTGGGGTGAAGGTGAGCGATCTCGCACTCGCAGGAGGCGAGTACGGCCTCGACGAACTCACTTTCGGGCGTACGGAGCCCGTTTATGGCGTAGAGCTCGGTGGAGACGATCTCCCCCTCCTCATTGCGGGCTCTCTTCGTCGCAGGGGCTCTCCATGTACTGCCGTCGAGGTACTTCGCCGCTCGAGGGTCTCGACTGCGCTGTCGAGCTTTGCTGACGCCGAACTTCGCCATGAGGATGAGGAAGATGATCAAGGAGAATGATGAGCGCCGAAGCAGAGGAGTGTGAGACACAGCGATCGCAATACGGCCAAGTGAGTCTAAGGGTTTTCTCTTCGAGTGTTTAAAAAACTCCTCCAGAGACGAGGAAGCCCTAGAGGCACAGAGGCGATTGAGGCGTTCGCCATCAGGAAACGACACGTGGGCACGCGAATCGAAACCGTCTGCCCGAGAAAGACGGTTCCTCAGGAAGGGCGATTCAGGCTTCTAGGAGAAGGAACCGCTGAAGAAGGGCCCACTTCTGTTAGCTCGAAGCGCGACGAGCTGGGGGAACAAGCTCGTTCCCGAAGGAGGTTAATAGCTCGTTGGTCGCGGCAGATGTCCGCCGCGGCAAAACCGACATGCTCGTAGAACGGTAGGCCCAAGGGGAAGGCCTTCCTTAGACCTTTTCCCACTTGAACCTCGGGGCTAGGCTGCCGGGGTCGGGTAATTTCCATAAATTACCTCGGATGCCACCAACGACCAAGCTCGCTCCCGCCCGAGCCACCAGGAGGTCGTTACCCTAGGATTGTCTAAATCAGAGCTTGGAAGGCTACGCATTCCGGCCAGTTTCGAGCTCGGGCTCGGGTGGGACCGAGAATGCCACGTACTCCAGTCGATTCCGAGCTCGAGCTCGGGTAAGATGTCCAAGCTCGGTGCCGGTCATCGGCCGACCTTACGAGGTCTCGGGGTCGGTAGGAATAACCACCCGAGCGTAACTTCCGTTGGCCCGTTACGTTTCCCGTGGGAGCGTGGCGGAAAGATAGGATCCACCAGTTGCCACGTTTGGACGAGGTCCAAACGTGCGGGTAGTGGGGTCATGGAGTTCGATCCTTTGTAAGCTATAAAAGGGTCCCCATCGTGAGGGGGACAAAAAAAACAACAACAGTAGCAGCACACAGACTGTAAAACTCAGACACATTGCAAGAGTAAACGAGAGCTGGAGTAGGGCTATTATCTCTTTCTCGAGAGGCCCGAACCAGGGTAAACTGCTGTGTCCACATTCGTTGGAATCTGGTGAGCCATTCTTCGAGTAATCCCTCACGTAAGAAGGGGTCACAGTTGGTCCCTCCACCAACAAGTAAGCTCGGCGGGGGCCTGTTCCCCAATCGTCGACAATATTTATAAAACACAATAAAATTATAATATTATGAAGGTACTTTTCAAGGCAAATTTACATATTGTTTTCATTCATCCAATTTAAATATTTAAAGAGATATTGATAATTAAAATTTCATAAATTTAACTATATCTATATCCAAAATAAGTATATTTGTGATCAAAGAAAGTACCATCTTACAGTGTATTATACTGGTAGTATAAAATAAGTAGTAAAAATTAGAATCAATTGTTGATTTGTTAAGGATATTTCTACTATTCTACTATCAGATGAAGTCTACGTACACTATAATTAACCTGATCCATTGAATCAAAAAAAAAAAATAAACGGCTCATATTTAATTTAGTTTATCACAAAATAGCTCCTATTTTTATAATAAACTCAGAAAATAACTTCGGAACTTTATATTTAAACTTGGTGCAAATTTGGCATGTTAGTTGTGCAAACTAAGTGCAAGTGGTCGTAGCAATGTCAATACACTGTCACCGTGGATGAACGTACAATACATGTACGCATCTCAAGTTGTTAATGGCATCCTCCTCATTAACACATCAGTTTGACATCTAAGAGCATCTCCAAAAGGACCTTAAATATGGTCCTAATTTAAATTATAGGATTTTTAGGGAAAAGATTAACTCCAAGTAGGACTCTAAATTATTAAAATTTAGCAAATTGTTTTAGGGCCCCTAGGAGAGTAGCTATATTTAGCAACTCTGTGATTGAGCCCTATCTTCGTTGAGTTTTAAGGCCTAATTGCTAGAGTAAATATTTCGTTGGAGCCCTAAATCTAATTAGTTAGGGTTCTAAATTAACGTTTAAGGCTGATTTTTAGAACTCTCTTTTGAAGATGCTCTAACAAAGGCTTTTAATTTATTTGCGTTCTCTAACGGCAAATCTTGCACGACTTGCTAAATGCAAAGTACTAGCAAAAAAAGGCTAGATTTAAGTAGACGCCATTTATTGTCTATAAATTGAGAGAATTGCTAAATGAAGCTCAAGTGTTTTCTTGATTTGTGACCACTTAAGTTTTTTGTCAATTAAATATTGGTGTTTTTTTGGTTTATAATTAAGCACTGAATTTTTTTGTCTATTAAATATTGCTTCGTGATCCACGTTGTGCTTTATTGTTTGGACTTTGTTGATATTTGACTTTGTGATCCACCTTTTTTTTTGTTGTGTTCCTTATACTTTATGTTGTTCCTTTTTTTTTTACAAATTATCACATTATTTTTCACATAATGTAATTTGCGTAAAACTAATATATAATTAATGTAAAACAAGTCCTACAGAAAGGAATAATATTTTTTTTTACAAATTATCATATTATTTTTACATAATTTAATTTTGTGTAAAAATAATATATAATTTACGTAAAAAGGTCATGTAGAAAAGAAAAATGTTCCTCATTCAATGCCTTAAAAAATGAGTACTTGATAAAATAATACTCAATTTGGGGAGAGAAGGCAAATTTATTTCATTTATTGGATCTATATTCAAAGGAGCTTTTTCTCCGCGCTCACAGGGACAACGACTTTCCCAGCCACCGCAAATTGCCCTACTACGAGTCAAAAATATGAGCTGCAAACACGTACGTCGCTCGCACGCCGCTCCGGGCCTGCCTATAAATTGGGCAGGGGCTAATGCATCGACCTCGCAACTCATACTACAATTAGTTCCATCACGATTCACAATATGTCGAAGGCAACCAGCGTTCTCGTGCTTGCAATCGCAGGCCTCCTGCTCGCCACCTTCTCTAGCTGCGACGCTCACAGCAGCGGCGAGGAGTGCAAGGCGATCGGCTTGCTCTGGCCGAGCAAGAGCCACCCAGACCCAGCTTGCAAGGACTGCTGCAAGGCCGGGGAGTCCTACAAGACGTACAAGTGCTCGCCGCCGGCCTCCGGGCGCACCAAGGCGATCATGACGCTGAAGGACTTCGACAAGGGCGGCCCGTCGCAGTGCGACGGCAAGGACCACAAGAACAAGGAGCGCGTGGTGGCGCTGTCCACGGGGTGGTACAACCATGGCAAACGCTGCAACAAGAACATACGGATCGACGCCAAGGGCAAGTCCGTCCTCGCCAAGGTCGTCGACGAGTGCGACTCCATGCACGGCTGCGAGAGCGAGCACGCCCACAAGCCGCCGTGCCGCCCCAACGTCGTCGAAGCGTCCAAGGCAGTGTGGGACGCGCTGGGCATCAAAGTGGACGACGAGGCCGACGAGGCCGACATCACCTGGTCGGACGAATAAGCTAGCACCGTACGTCGGTGAGTACCGGAGGTTGCTGTGCCTCAGTAATACGGATAAATAACTAGCACATCCACACCGCTGCTTTGCGGTGCATACATGCATTGGATGTCAGGCTCCTAATGAATTAATTAAAGGCATACGTACGCCGAATGATTGTTGTGTGCAGCTGCCACATGTAGTAATACAACCGCATACACTCTTGACACAATAACCAATCGAAGTTGGTAATTTGCGAGCGTTGCATGTCACTTTTCATGCGGATTGCCGCACTCCTTTTGAAGTTTCCTGAAACGAGACATTGATGTCCTCACATTACTACTGGTCCGTGGCATTACTACCGGTTCGTATTGCGAACCGGTAGTGATGCCTTGTTTCAGGAAAGTTTAAAACGAATCGGTACTGATGTTACTATCAGTACTGGTTCAAATCTAATATGGACTGATGTGCCGGTAGGAAAGCTCTTTTTTCTAGTAGTGGCATGTCACTTTTCATGCGGATGGCCGCAGGAGCTGTGCATATCCGCTATTTCGTTTCTTCCCGTTCTTCTCGACACCCCCATTTCCCTTATCCCACATATCCTCCTTTCAAAACCTAAGCAGCAATGCTCAACTACACCCGCTGACACATCGCTCCAACGAGACTTGGCCGCTGTTTTTTTTTTTTTTTTGGTGTTTTTTTGTGTTTTTTTGTGTGTTTTTTTTTTTTTTTTTGCCTCCGGCGCCCGTCTCCTCCTCCTCCTTTGAACTGCTACACACACCACAGCTTGGCGAGGTTCAGGATATCACGAATTGTGAGCACGTCAACTAAACGTGTATGTCTTACTTTTTATCAAATACTCCCTCAGTCACGAATAGTTATCGTTTTGGACATTAATATGTACAGTCTCTAAAACACAGCTTTGACCACTAATTTTTATTATAACATATTTATATAACAGAATAATATTATAATATTACAAATGTACTTTTTAAGACAAATTTATACATATGATTTTCATTCATCAATTTAAATATTTAAAAAGTACCATCTTACGAATCGAACCTGGATCAGGACTCAGGAAGGCACTGGGCCGTCCTTACCAGATTCCCGATGAATGGAAGCCTGTGGATTGCTATGAGTTCCTGCTACCCACTTTCCGTCTTGTTCTAGCCCATCCTCAATTCGGATTACTAAACCTAAACGGACTTGCAAACCTGCTTTGGTCTTCTCTACGCGGTCCATCTAGTCAGATTTGGCCTTCTTGACGATTTTTTTGGATGGGAGAGCCATGAAATTTCGGCAACCTGGCAAGCTTAACTGCTCGATGAATTCAGATGAAGTCTTGGACTGAGAACGCTCCATTTTTACAGCGTTTGCAAGATAGGACTGCGTTATACTTCCATGGCTCGTCGTTGGAGGGCCCGAGCAGTCGCGGGCGGGAGGTGGATCCGCCGGTGGGGGTGATACAATCGGTGCCTGGTGTTGAACTAAGGCTCCGATGGTTTCAGTTTTTGAACAGCTTCCGTTTAAAAGAACAGATTATTTGTCGAACAGGAGGATTCCGTTTAAAAGAACAGATCTGACACGTGCCCTTTACTGCCGTAACGGACCAGTAACAGCGTGGTTCCCAAAAACTGTCCGGACCGTTACGAGAAGGCTTCTCAGAGAAGGAACCAGCGCAACCTTTCGATTTACACCCGAGCTCCTTTTGATCGAAAATCAAGCATGAAGCTCGTTCCCCGTCAGTCATGCTCGTCCGTGGGCATGGCATGCTCGGATGCTGCGGTACTGCTTCACTGCAAGAATCCAATTCCTCCATTGAGTCTTTCAGGCTCAAGGGGAAGGCCTGGCGAAGTAGTTTTCCACTTGAATCTTGGAGGCTAACTGTCGGGGATTGGAACATTTTCCATAAAAGACTTGTCGGGGATTAACTATTCGCTGAAAAGACCATTTTATCCCCGAAGATCCAAAAGCTACCTACCATACGGCACCCTCGGAGGATGCTCGGGAAAAGCACTCGAGCATACCAACGCCCGGGCATGCATGCCTGCCCATTCGCCCACGATCATGCCAGGGGAGTACGAGCAACCATGCTCGCGTAACCCATGCGAAGGATGGAGTGAATTGTCGGGGGACTCGGTCAAACCGTCAGGAGGGAAAGCGGTAACCAATCTGCCGAAGATCAAGGGAAGGTGCGCCGGAAATTCAAAATAAGGTGCAAATCAAGGAATCCAGATTGTAGGTACCGTGGATATGGCCGCATGGCGTAATTCTGGGGTGTAACACCCCAATTTTTGTTTTTCATGAATTTAAATGAAATTTGGCACTTTTGTGAATTTTTGGAATTTTCTGGGATTTATTTGGAATTTATTTGAATTTACCCCCATTTGAAATAATTAAAGAATTTAATTTTACAAATAAAATTTTGTTGAAAATATTTTATTTGAGTCCAAAATATCCTAAAATAAATTTTAGAATTTTTCTGAGTATTTTGCTATTTTTAATGAATTAAATGAATTTCTGGGAATTAAATTGAATATTTAAATCGCTGGAAAATTGAAACCGGGTTTTAGTGTTCATGCGACCGAGCCCGAGTCGGACTCGAGTCCGACCCGAACGCAAACCGCGCCGCGGTCGAGTCGGGCCCTATCCACCGAAACCCTAGCCGTGTGACTGTTGGATCAAGATCCAACGGCCCCGCGTCAACCCACGTGGGGACGGATCGGGCCCGTCCGAGCCGATCGGATCTGGGCCGTCGATTGCGCGTGCGTGGATGGCTGGGATGCGGCCACGTCAGCCCAGTCTGCGCCGCCGTCGGACTCCGCCGCGGCAACGGCTTCCCCGCGAAATCCATGTCGATCTCGACGTTTGAGCCGGTATTTAATGCACGGGTCATCGCCCGAGGTTCCCCTTTGTCGCCCGCACCGTTTGCCCCACCTCCCGAAGCTCGAGCCGCCGTGTAGCCGCCGCAATCCCTCGCCGAAGTTGCGTTAGGGTTCCGCCGCGGGATTTGCGAGTTTCCGCCGCCGTCCAGCCGTCTTCGCCGCGCCCAAGCCCAGATTCGTGATCCCCAGGACGAGACGCGTCGACCCCGACCACTCCCTTCGTCGGATCTGCCCCGAGGCGCTGTCCCGTGTGTCGTCGTCCTCGAGTCCGGCGGAACCTTCGCCGACCGGGCCGCCGCGACCTCAAGGCTCCGGCCGACCGTTCGATCTCCATCCGACGCGTGAGGTGAGTCCACGTTTGCCCGAAACCGTGGAAACCAGATTAGATCTGGACCGTTGGATCAAGATCCAACGGCCATGTTCATCCACGTCACCTCCGCATAGAATCCACGTTGTGGTTTTGGATCTATTTCCAACCGTTGGATCTAGATCCAACGGCTTAGATTGATCCACGTAGTCGCGTTGCACCGTGCGTTGGTCAGATTCCAGCCGTTTGATCGAGATCGAACGGCATAGGGTGCGCCACGTGTCGCGCGCCGGGTCATGCCACGCCACCCCACGGTGAGGATCAAAGCTCGAGTGAATCTGGACCATCCGATCTGAATCAAACGGTCCGGATCAACCGCGTTAATCACAACGCGTGAGATCCAGATTCAATCTAGGCCGTTGATTTTCAAATCAACAGCCGAGATCTAGCCACGTGTGCGGGAGCCGAACCGGCGCGTTCGCGTGGGCGGAGGCATGGGTCACTGACAGGGCGGGCCCGCCTGTCAGTGACACCGGTCCGGTGGACCAGGGCCACCGTGGACTGGGCTGTGCGCGTAGACCACGTCCGTAGACCGGGACACGTGGCAGCACCCGGGTGGTGCCACGTGTCATGGTGACGTCATCGGGGGATTCGGCCGGTGCTGACGTCAACGGGTCCACGTGGACCAATGAGGTGCTGACACGTGTCACCCATGACGCAATAATTATTTTCCGAAAAAGAAATTATTTATTTAATTCGGTTTATTGATTTCAAATATAGATTCAAACTTCAAACGCTTATAACTTTTGCGTTTTAACTCCGATTTGAGTGATTCAAATTTCTAAATTTTTATAAAATTGAGATCTACCTAATGGTGAATTTTATTTAATTTTTTGACCAAAGTTTTTCTCTGTAATATTATTTAATTGATTATTTAAACTTTAAACACTTGTAACTTTTGCGTTTCAACTCCGATTTTGCCGATTCAAATTCCTAAAAATTCATAAAATTATGCTCTCTCTATTTTTGAACTTCATTTGGATGTTTGGACACTTTTTGTCTACTGTTTATTTATTTATTGCTATTTGCACGCTTTACGAGTAGACGTTGAAGTGCCCGAGGGCTTCGAAGATGAAGTGTTGACCCAGGAGCCAGCCCAAGACCAAGAACAAGTACTCTTTGAAGGCAAGTTGTGCTTTGACCATGTTGATCCCATTTTGAAATTATTTTGATTTAATTTATTGCATGCTAGTTTAATTAGAAAATACTTTAATTAATTTTGGGAAATTAGTTAAATGCCAACTTTGCTCTATGACACCTTGATTATTATTTATGTGCCATGACCCTTTGTCACCCTAGTTGTGGATTATGGGTTGGGCATTACTAACTTGCCAACATGGGTAATTAGACCGATGTAGTATGCTTAGCCTTGCCACGTAACATGTTTTTTGACAATTACATGATAACATTGAATTAATGAGATATGGAACCTGTTTTGAGAAGTGTCATGTGTTATTGATGATGATATTGATGGCACGTGGTGCGTGGTAAACAACTGGGGGTTTGATAAATAGTTTTCGACCAGGGCATGTGGCAAGAATGATCGGGTGGGCCAGTTGTGGCACCAGGAGCGTTGATTTGGTTCTTCGGGTAGTCTTGCCCTGGTCACCCTAAGGACTTAACCTTGCAAGCCTTTGAACTGAGTCAAACGTGCAACCACATGTCTGTAATGGGACGAACCTAGTTGATTAAGTTACTAATCACGTACCTGTGGGACCACGGGGTGCCAACTATACCTTTTGTGTAGTTGTACGGGGGAGCGTACCGGGGCTGCGGCCAAGTACCCATCTAACGGTAGATTGTCCTAAACTTCGCCTTCGCTAAGGGAAGGATTAGTGTGCAATAACCGGGGAGGCCCACTTGTGCTGTTAAAAGTTTCCGAAAGACTTTGTTACGGACACTCGCCTTTGTGGTGTTTGGCTGTATCTTGTGGGTAAAGTGCATAACCGCTGCAGAGTAAAATCTATTCGAATAGCCGTGTCCGTAGTATTGGACATTGCTCGGGAATTACAGTCAAGGGTTAGACTTTCTTGAAAATAACTTGGACTTGAAAAGTTTGGTTGGGTTTAATAATGACGTTGATGGAAATGTGGATTAGGAGTGGAAAAGATGTTCATTTAACTCCTGGAAAAGTTATTGATCTTATACTTGTTTTTACTGCTTTCGAATCTACTTATGTTACTTGTCAAATGCTGTTTTACTGCAATTATACCTTGATCTACTCCTTTGTACTAAGCCATGCATGTAGTATATTAGTTTGCATTCTGCGCATGACTTGCTGAGTACCAAGTACTCACCCTTGCCACATGAAAGGACCGGGATGTCGGCCTAGAGGGGGGGTGAATAGGCGATTACAAAATTATACCCAATTTAAATTAATCTATCAGAGAAAATGCGGAAGCAAAGGGTACAATTAAGTTTTGCAATTTAAACAATTTAGCCCGAGATACCAACCGGACACTCCGGATATTTGGTCCGGATACTCCGGTATATCCGGATACTCCGGATCAATATACCGGATACTCCGGGTTGCCTGTTTCGGTCAGAACAGAGCACACGCAATAAAATTAAGCACGACTTCGATTCTAGTGATATAAATTACTCTACTGCAACAAAGCAAGTATACAAGCAATAATAGATGCGGTAGAAGCAATCTAATCAATCTAAGCACAAGAATCGAAGACAAATTAAACAAGTGAGTAAAAGAGGAAACCGAAGGAGACACGAAGATTTGTTCCGAGTTCGGATCCTTGAGGGGATCCTACGTCTCCGCTGAGGCGGCTCGGTCACACTTGAGCCGGGTCTCTTTCAACCCTTGTCCTCCCGGTGTTGCACTTGGCACTCGACGACGGCCGGGTCACCCAAGACTCGGAGTCTCTTTCAACTCGCTAGCCGCTCGTCGTTGCACCTTGCATACGCCGGCTTCACTTCTTTGATACCTTTCCTCGCGGAGGCGGAATCCGGCCTTCACAAACTTCCCACGGCGCACCACACCAAGTTGGTGGCTCGTAGGCGACCTCCTAGCCGTCTAGGAGTCCTCAATCTCCAAGAGTAACAAATACTCTCGAAGAACTCACTTAGAATCAACCTCAAGTGCTCAACAACTCAAATCACACTTAACCCTAGCACTACCCACTCTCACACCCAACCCTTCACTCAAAAGGGGATCACTAAGATCTTAGGATTAGAGGGGCTTTGGGGGCTCAAGATCACCAAGAAAACACCTCAATACACCCAGCAAAACATCCCCCAACGGCTACTTTGAAGTGGGCAAGAAGGGGGCCTTAAATAGCCAACCCAAAAAACTAGCCGTTTGGGACCGAAATGGGCAACCCGGAGACTCGGATAAAACCCGGAGACTTCGGATCATCCGGATACTCCGGAATCATCCGGATACTCGGATAACCCGAGACTCCGGGTTACAACCCGGATACTCCGGATCTCCCAGGCAGCACGCAGCACCCGGACGAAAACGTGCATAACTTTTGATCCCGGACTCCGATTTCGGCAAATTCGGACTTTTCGGAAAGCTATGAACGGTGGCTATCCAACTAACAAGGTCTCACTACCCAAATCCAAAAGGATCAAATCAGATTTCACAAAGAATCCACAAGGAGACCTCAAATTCTCACTTTCCGGAACCACCAACACTTCTATCCCTCACACCAACCCACCTACACCTAGGTGAACACGGTGTGACTTGGGTTTCTCAACCTTAGACAAGGATAGACCACTTTGAGCACTTGAGACATGTCTAAGTAATTTCAACGATTGCATCCTCTTAATAGTACGGCAATCCTTAGACTCAAATTTAAACACAAAATCTAAGTCTTACACTAAGCTTACATGCCGACTTTTTGGATGCACGGTGCATGATGACGTTTTCACAAAGATTGATGACGCCCTTCGTCTTGTCAACCTCGACGCGATTCACCTCATGAGACTCTCGTCCTCTCCGACCTTGACCTCGATCATCACCAAGACGATCCTCACGCCAAGTCGTTCTTGACTTAGTCCTCAGCTCTTGGTGACACCGCTGTCTTATTTGACTTTGACTCGATTGTCATCCTTCAAACCATCTTGGTCATCATACACACAGCTTTGGGACCTAACTCTTATCAAAGCACTCAGCAAACATATTAGTCCCACAAGCTTAAAAGATATATTGAATAGATTGATAATAACAAGTGTTTCATATCAAGAAGCACAATATGAATGGAAACACTTGACAATAGAAATATTCTCTGCTAAGTGCATTATGATGAATATATGATTGATCTAACTGCACTAGAGAGATAAATGCCAATATGAAGAATCAATTAAATCATGGCAAGGACCACAGACTTTGCTTAAATGAAGCACATGATAGAATATACACGAATTACACATGTGCAAACAATATTTGGAATGCGAGTAAATAATGTAATCCAATTCTAGATTAAACTTCACTAAGAGAGGTGCATTAGAAGATACACAACTAAGACATGTATGCACCAAGTCAATATGAAGCAATGAAGTTTAACTCTAGTTAACACAAGCATATTAAAAACAAAACACATAATGAACTCAAATGAATATATATATGCACAAGCAATTATGACATGAATCAATGTGCACATATGAAATCAATAAGTTACTTAGAGTTCAATATGCATTTGCTAAAGAGGAATGCAATGACAAATATGGAAGGAATACCGAGATTGCATACCTCATTTTTTCTTAACCATCCCAATTGATTTTCCTCTAAAATAGATGAGACTAATATTCAACTAGGCAATAAACATGTTAGTCTCATAACAATATAAATATATTAGAGGTTTTTCTTTTGTTAAGCATTAAGTTAAGCATTTGTACAATTACATTGATTGACATTACATGCGTTTGTCATTAATCGTTTATCATTAATCACCAAAACAACATAAGTGCTTAGATGCACTTTCAATCTCCCTCTTTTTGGTGATTTATGACAAACGATTTAACAAATGCACTAAAGGACAATATAAAGATATTTAGCATTGAAATGAACACGGAGAATGAGTTAGAGATCATACTTACAAATATTCTCCCTCTTTTTCATTGTCCCTTTTTGTCCATCGATTATTGGGAATTTGATAAGTCCATAAGTTCTCCCCAAATGTTCTCCCTCGTTTTGTCAATCGATTAGGGGGCAATTGATAAATCCATAAATTCTCCCCCTTTGTCATTAATCCCAAAAAAGAATAACCTTTTCTCCCTCTAGATTGAACACTCAATAAAAAGATTAGGAAGAACAAAATAAAACAAAGGAGCTAGTAATAAGACAATGATATCAATGATATTAAGCTCCCCCTAAATCTAGGCAAGATATGATATCAATTATATCCAAGATTTAGGTGATTGATATTTCCAATTGAACAAGTTTAAAGCTATCATGATTTACAAGATATAAGTGAAGCTCAAACATGTCAATTAAATAAGATACCAATCGATGATAGCAATTCAAATGAAGTCATGATTCACAAGAATGTAAGAGATGCTTAAATCATGACAAAGATCATATAGCAAATATGTGTATCAGAGCATAATAACTATCAATATCATATAGCCACTGTATGGAAGTGAATTACATGCTTATGATCAATTTAAAGAGTAAGGTATACCTCTTACTAATGTATTCTTGAACTTACATTTCCTCCTCCTTAAGCATGGTGTCATCCATACCAATCATACTAATATGGCAAGAAGTTAGATGACACTTAAATAGAGAGAAAATGCAATTTACAATGAGAGGATACCAATTGATAAGCAATTGAAGTAGTATCGGAGCAATCTAATTACCAATTGAAATACATAATGATTGAAAGAATTGATATCAATTGGAAGACTTAACATTATAAACATTACACCATTTAAAATTTAAGACAATTAGCATAATGGTGTACAAAGACATTATTAAATATGGTCAGAAAGAAATACGTCCCTTCAGTCGGTTCTTGTCTATTGCATGTTCGAATCGGTCATGGTCAAGTCGCACGGCCTCGGATCCCTCGGACTTTGGAGCTACACTCCTTTCCTTCATCTCACCGTCGAAGTTGACACCTTTTCCGAAACCTTGAACATCAACAGACAAGCACACGATTTCCGGGAGCAAATATCTTTCAACTTGACCCAAGTTAGTTTGATAATGTCTAAATGCACTGTGCAAGATAAAGATGATAAGCATGATAGTACTACTTGCATGCAATTTTTCAAATTTAAGAACCCAAATGAAGATCTTGTAATATTAACTTATAAGAAGGATTGAAACACATTCAATTTTAACTCTCGAAATCCTCTTTTAGCAACTATCTTCAATACATTCAAGAGAGGAATCACTTTGAGGCTAAGATACAAGTAAATCCAGCTTCTAAAAGAACTTAGCCAAAGGATGCACTTTCAATGGAATGAAAACTTAAATAGATAAGCTCCACTTAAAAGCTTGGAGCAATGAAAAAGCTCACTTAGTTTTCATCTTTGAAAGGCTTGCCAAGATACCAAATGAAAGAACTAAAGCTCAAAACAAAGGAAGGTATCTCAAGGTTATTTGAAATTAATTCAAATAACTCACTTCATTTTATTAGGCTTTACGATAAACATCGTGATTCTCTTGCAGAATCCAAACTCTTGCCAAATAGGGTTAAGCGAGAAACCCAACGCAAATACCACTTGAGAAATTAGATACCAATTGGAAAAAACTATCTCAAGGGAGATGCTTGAAGAACTTCTTTCGAGAAAGAGCATAAAGAAATTTTCATTAACGAACAATGCTCAAATGGAATTTCTCCTCTTTATGCATTTCAATTCATAAAGAACCTCACATAGAGAGTTCTTAAGCGATTGAAAATTACAATTTAAGCTTATGGAGAATCCAACTCAAAAGACTTTGGGTATCAAAACAATGCTACAAGGAGGCAATATATACCACTTGTAGGAAACTTGAAGTTCATTGATACCAATTGGATAAATCAAATAAGATGAAACCCCTTGGAAACACGATAAATGAATAACGCTCTCTTGATACTTCTTATTGGATCAAATCACAAGGATATTGATACCAATTGAAAAATAGTCGATTGAATCGATGAGTATCAGAGCAATTAACCATTTAAGGGTATCAAAGAGCAACTTGAAAGCTTTAGAGTCAAACAAATGAGGATACCACTTGAAAACATGTAAATGCCCAAAACTTGACATAAATACGCTCCTCAAGATATTCAATAAAAGAATCTTGGAGCTATTTTGCATTTGAATTGCTCAAGTTTTGTCTAGTCAATGATACCACTTAAAAGAAAATCGATATGCTTGAAGGGTATCAGAGCAATAAACACTGACAAGTAACAGGGCAAATGCAAACACAAGAAAATCTAAATCACAAAGATTTAGAAAGGTATCAGAGCTGAAAAATTTCGAGAACAAGCAAAGGGGTACAAGGAAACCACTTGAAAAGAACAAATCCCCTTGCAACCAAATAACTCCTCAAAACTGATACCACTAGTAAACTCCTTCAAATATTTTCAAAAACATTTGATTTTGTGCAAAAAGATGCTTTGGGACTGCAAGAATCTTTTTCCAAAAAGAATTCTTGAAAAAGGAAGTACCAAATTAAAGATATCCCAAAACCAAATTCGAAAATCCGAAATTTTCAGAATTTTCAGTCTTGTCTGCCAGACCGGCACTACCGCGCACACAATGCCGGTAGTGCCAGGGGATCCGGTACTACCACCGTTCAGGTGCGGTAGTGCCGACCTCCGGTATTACCGCCTGTCAGGTGCGGTAGTGCCGACTTTGGCACGACTGAACTGAAACTTTTTGTAAATTGTCAAATTTGATTCAAATGAAGTCCAAATGATTTGAAATTTTTAGGGAACTAACTTTGGACATTTTGAAGGTTTTGAAACAAGTTTTGCTTTAAAAGAATTTTCTTTTAACTCAACTTTGGCGAAATGCGCTTTGAGGCATAAAAATGAAATCGAAACTCGAAAAGTCCTCAAAGTGCAATTTCAACTCGGATTTCATCCACAATTGAATCCTCATGGCTTGAAGGATTTGAAATACATTTTTGAAGCCATGATCACTTATAAAAACAATAGAATCCGATTTGAAATCCAAAATTCTATATTAGGTATGTTTGAGATAAAGCACAAATTGTTTTAGGCCAAAATATTTTCTAGAATAGGAAATTTTATTTTCAAAGCTTGTAAAACCTTTCAAATACAAAGTAGGATAGTTTTACAAACCTTTTTGCAAATTTAGGCCTTTTTAAACAAGATTTTGACTTTTGTCCAAATAAGGTCCTTATGAAGAACCAAATGAAAATCAACAAAGTCAAATTCAATTAACACAAAGAATCAAATCCATCTTAAGAGAATGGGATAAGAGTTAGAGATTTGAAACTTTATGTATGAGTGTAAAATACCATTTTGGACTTAGATATAGCAAAGGATCCGGTCCAAATGGCAATACTCATTAAGTGCAATATTTTGACCGATATAGGTCAAACTAAGATTTTCGGGGAATTTCGAAAGCAAATAGCTTTTGTTTGGTTGGTCTTTTGTAAAACTTTTGAACACAAAAGATATTAAGAATGACCAACTATAGGAGTTTTGCTTTAAGAATATTTTCAAAATCCTTTTACTTTTAATTCTATGAAAATTATAAGTTTAAATCCAAAACAAGATACTACTATCTAGATTTTGGGCTTGAAACTTATTTTCTTTTCAAAATAGATTTTGAGAAGCCAAAACCTTTGGAAAACATTTTAAAGACATTTGTATACCAATTTCAACTAGTTTTTCAAAATATTACTAGTAAGTACACAAGTTTTGAGTTTTGGCTAAAAGGTTGATTTTGAAAATATATATTATGCACTTATATACATATGGGCACATGTAGGGATGTGATACACATGAATATGAATTAGCACTCCCCCTAAATGTGCCACCTTAAACTTGCTCAAGATTGCAATAAGAGAATAATACTAAGAGCAAGAGCAAGTACACATAACAAGCAAATAAATTGAATTTGCATGATACTAAAGCGTCTAAACCTACACAAGGCTAGAAGCAATAATGTAATCAATTTAAATACTTGTTACCGAGATGGCATTGGCTCATGATTGTCTTGATTATCTTCATGCTTGGCTCCGATTGCAATTGATAGTTCCTTTTTCTTCTCGAGAAGCCAAGCGTCCAATCCATCTCTTAGTACCTAATAATTCTTTTAGGCACTTTTTGGTACCCAATCTTTGTTCGGTCCATTAATGTTAGTCACCATAGATTTAGGAACCCAAATGGTCCTAATATTTGCGTTATTGACTTGACTAACATAACTAGCAATAGGTTTGCGATAATTGTTCCTCCTAAGCAATTGATTGGCATTTTTATAACAAGGCTTAGGAGGACAATGATACTTTGCAAAACTATTTCTAGTTTGCTCCCTTCTAAGCATATGATGATCATCATAATAGAAAAGCTTAGAGGATCTAGCAAGTCTAGCAAATTGATTGCTATTGTTATTTCTTCTAAACAATTTGTTGGAATTGCTTTGAGTGGGCTTAGGAGTCCTAACAATTTTAGCAAATCCATTTCTAGACTTACTCTTCCTATGCAAATGAATATTATCATTTTTAGCAGGCATAGGGGACTTGGCAAGCTTGGCAATTACATTGCCATTCTTGTCCTTCCTAAGCGAATAATCATTGAATTGAATAATAGGCTTAGGAATTGTACCTTTAGGGCAATCCTTACCGATGTGCCCTTTTTCCCGACAATTGAAGCAAGTGGGCTTTGAACGTCTCTTTCTCTTGTCTTGCTTCTTGCCAGCTTGCCTTAAGGTTGGAGTTGTGGCCTTGTTATCCACTTTATTGGGGCACACGGAGGCGAAGTGGCCCTTCTTGTTGCATCCAAAGCACACAATCGTCTTCATTCTTGCATTGTGCTTCTTCTTGCTCTTCTCCCTCTTGGAGATGTAGCCAAGTCCTCTTCTATCTTGAGGTGCCCGAGGCTCGCTCAAGATCTTGTCGAGGACGGCTTTGCCCTTGTAGCACTTCTCCAAGTCATTTTCCAATCTAATGACTTGGGCCTTGAGCTCATTGTTTTCCTCTACAAGATTATCATCTAAACAACTAGAGGAACTAGAAGCAATGTTAGAGCAACAAGGCAAAGCAATGCTAGAGGTAGACATATCAATTAAATCACATTGAGTACTAATGTCTACTCTAGGCTTAATGAATTCCTTGAGAATGATACTTTCATGATTTTCCTTAAGAACATCATAATTCTTTTGAAGTGAGTCATACTCAACCTTCAAAATCTCATATCTAGTTTTCTCCTTCTCAAGAGATTCATTTTTCGCTTTTTCTTTAGCAAGAACACTCTCAAGTTCAAGATTTCTTTCTTTTTCAAAGATGAGCAAATCTTCTTGCCTCTCGAGAGTGTCCTCTTGCTTCTCTATTGTATCAAGCAAGACAAGCAATTTAGATGGTGATATTTTTCTAATATCATCATACCTACCATCATAATCGGTATCACTATCATCATCACTTTTACCTAAATCATCTACATTTTTAGATTTGGATGTGTGTGATACCTTCTTCTCCTTTACCATAAGGCAAATAGGAGTGTCGTCATTGCTTGAGGTAGAAGAGGAGGTAGATGGTGATGTCGGTTCATCATCACTTGATGTAGAGGTTGAAGAATCATCAACCGACATCCATTCCTCAATGCAATCCTCACTTGATGATGTGGACACATCATATTTGTCTTGAAGCATTGTCCACATATCATGAGCGCTCTTGAGATTGCATATCTCATCAAATATATCTTCGCTCACAACATTAAATAAAACATTAGTAGCTTGAGCGTCGAGATGTAGGCATTTCATCTCTCCGTTAGTTGGATCAACTTCATTCAATGGAGATGAAAAGCCGACATCTACGATCCACCAAATTTGGGCGCCATGGATTTAAAATGAGAAATCATGATTAATTTCCATGAAGCATAATTAGAGCCATCTAGCATGAGTGGATCATGTGAGTGCACTAAACCTCTAGTCGCCATCCCTTACTCTCTAGACGGTTAAGTCTAATAAAATGAGAGACCTTGGCTCTGATACCAATTGAAAGGACCGGGATGTCGGCCTAGAGGGGGGGTGAATAGGCGATTACAAAATTATACCCAATTTAAATTAATCTATCAGAGAAAATGCGAAGCAAAGGGTACAATTAAGTTTTGCAATTTAAACAATTTAGCCCGAGATACCAACCCGACACTCAGGATATTTGGTCCGGATACTCCGGTATATCCGGATACTCGGATCAATATACCGGATACTCCGGGTTGCCTGCTTCGGTCGAGCGAAACACGCATAATAAAATTAAGCACGACTTCGATTCTAGTGATATAAATTACTCTACTGCAACAAAGCAAGTATACAAGCAATAATAGATGCGGTAGAAGCAATCTAATCAATCTAAGCACAAGAATCGAAGACAAATTAAACAAGTGAGTAAAAGAGGAAACCGAAGGAGACACGAAGATTTGTTCCAGAAGTTCGGATCCTTGAGGGGATCCTACGTCTCCGTTGAGGCGGCTCGGTCACACTTGAGCCGGGGTCTCTTTCAACCCTTGTCCTCCCGGTGTTGCACTTGGCACTCGACGACGGCCGGTCACCCAAGACTCGGAGTCTCTTTCAACTCGCTAGCCGCTCGTCGTTGCACCTTGCATACGCCGGCTTCACTTCTTTGATACCTTTCCTCGCGGAGGCGGAATCCGGCCTTCACAAACTTCCCACGGCGCACCACACCAAGTTGGTGGCTCGTAGGCGACCTCCTAGCCGTCTAGGAGTCCTCAATCTCCAAGAGTAACAAATACTCTCGAAGAACTCACTTAGAATCAACCTCAAGTGCTCAACAACTCAAATCACACTTAACCCTAGCACTACCCACTCTCACACCCAACCCTTCACTCAAAAGGGGATCACTAAGATCTTAGGATTAGAGGGGCTTTGGGGGCTCAAGATCACCAAGAAAACACCTCAATACACCCAGCAAAACATCCCCCAACGGCTACTTTGAAGTGGGCAAGAAGGGGGCCTTAAATAGCCAACCCAAAAAACTAGCCGTTTGGGACCGAAATGGGCAACCCGGAGACTCCGGATAAAACCCCGGAGACTCTGGATCATCCGGATACTCCGGAATCATCCGGATACTCCGGATAACCCGGAGACTCCGGGTTACAACCCGGATACTCCGGATCTCCCAGGCAGCACGCAGCACCCGGACGAAAACGTGCATAACTTTTGATCCCGGACTCCGATTTCGGCAAATTCGGACTTTTCGGAAAGCTATGAACGGTGGCTATCCAACTAACAAGGTCTCACTACCCAAATCCAAAAGGATCAAATCAGATTTCACAAAGAATCCACAAGGAGACCTCAAATTCTCACTTTCCGGAACCACCAACACTTCTATCCCTCACACCAACCCACCTACACCTAGGTGAACACGGTGTGACTTGGGTTTCTCAACCTTAGACAAGGATAGACCACTTTGAGCACTTGAGACATGTCTAAGTAATTTCAACGATTGCATCCCTCTTAATAGTACGGCAATCCTTAGACTCAAATTTAAACACAAAATCTAAGTCTTACACTAAGCTTACATGCCGACTTTTTGGATGCACGGTGCATGATGACGTTTTCACAAAGATTGATGACGCCCTTCGTCTTGTCAACCTCGACGCGATTCACCTCATGAGACTCTCGTCCTCTCCGACCTTGACCTCGATCATCACCAAGACGATCCTCACGCCAAGTCGTTCTTGACTTAGTCCTCAGCTCTTGGTGACACCGCCGTCTTATTTGACTTTGACTCGATTGTCATCCTTCAAACCATCTTGGTCATCATACACACAGCTTTGGGACCTAACTCTTATCAAAGCACTCAGCAAACATATTAGTCCCACAAGCTTAAAAGATATATTGAATAGATTGATAATAACAAGTGTTTCATATCAAGAAGCACAATATGAATGGAAACACTTGACAATAGAAATATTCTCTGCTAAGTGCATTATGATGAATATATGATTGATCTAACTGCACTAGAGAGATAAATGCCAATATGAAGAATCAATTAAATCATGGCAAGGACCACAGACTTTGCTTAAATGAAGCACATGATAGAATATACACGAATTACACATGTGCAAACAATATTTGGAATGCGAGTAAATAATGTAATCCAATTCTAGATTAAACTTCACTAAGAGAGGTGCATTAGAAGATACACAACTAAGACATGTATGCACCAAGTCAATATGAAGCAATGAAGTTTAACTCTAGTTAACACAAGCATATTAAAAACAAAACACATAATGAACTCAAATGAATATATATATGCACAAGCAATTATGACATGAATCAATGTGCACATATGAAATCAACAAGTTACTTAGAGTTCAATATGCATTTGCTAAAGAGGAATGCAATGACAAATATGGAAGGAATACCGAGATTGCATACCTCATTTTTTCTTAACCATCCCAATTGATTTTCCTCTAAAATAGATGAGACTAATATTCAACTAGGCAATAAACATGTTAGTCTCATAACAATATAAATATATTAGAGGTTTTTCTTTTGTTAAGCATTAAGTTAAGCATTTGTACAATTACATTGATTGACATTACATGCGTTTGTCATTAATCGTTTATCATTAATCACCAAAACAACATAAGTGCTTAGATGCACTTTCACCACAAAACAACATCAGTTGAAGAAGAGTCGACGCCAGCTTTGGAGGAAGAGTACCAGGAGGAGCCGTCTAACTAGGGAGCGAGCCCAGTCAGTTGCCTATGGTATACTGGATGGCGCCACGAAGTTATCTTATTTTCCGCTGCTGTTATTTCTCGTTTAACAAGTTTTCGCCCTGCGTGGCGTATATTTGTAACTTGACCTTAAGGTCGAGCAACCAGCTTGGTTAACTAATTAAAGTACCTTATTATTTCGTTGAGTATGATTGTGATATTTACCAATGTTGAGACTGTGTGCACTAGCGTGTTCCTGGACTAGTGCTGAATACATAGAGGGTCCGGATTTGCAAATTCGTGTCCCGACATAGGGGGTAGTTACCTTTTGTACACATAGGATTCTGTATTTAAACCCCCCCAAAAAACACCTGGAAGGGGGGCGACGATTTTACCAATCATAAACACAATACACTGGAGTAGGGCTATTATCTCGGGAGTGAGAGGCCCAAACCAGGATAAACACTGCGTGTCTCCCCCGTTCGCATGTTGCTCGGACGCAATCTTGCTCGTACGAAGGGGCCCCTGTTGATCCCCCATTCAACAAGTAAGCTCGGCGGGAGCCTGTTCTCCAATCGTCGACAGCTGGCGCCGTTCGTGGGGAACGACAGTGTGATCTCCGTCCGAGTGGAATCCCCGAGGATGTCGAATTCGGGAGATACTCAAAGTTTCTGTGCCTATGACGATGTTGAAGATGATGACATGTACTACGTTGGCGACGGCGTGGCCGGTGTGACCGATCCGGCAAGCCACACCGAACCCGGAAGCTTTACTTCGGAGTCTGAAACGCAAGGACAAGCCCTTGGCCGCCTCCTGCGCATTCCCCTCGACGATGAAGAGGACGACTACGACGGACTCTACGATGGTCTGGATATACCAAATCATGTAGAGTTCGATCGCGAGACAGCGTCTTAAGGGGACACGATGATGTCTCCCTCACGATCATCTCACTCCCGCCACGTTAACATGGCCGGGAGCCGTGTCGAACCCGAGGTGGAATCCTCGGGGGCTGCTAAGCGTGACCGCTATGAAACGGCCAGGCATCACCTGGAGGCATCCTTGGGTAAGACCTTTGCGAGCATTCATCGCCAAGCACGAGAAAGGCGGACCTCTAGGGAGGGGAACTCCCCCAGAGAAACTCTCGTGGCTATCACACTCCTGATCGCATCCCCGACCGCCAGAGTTCTCCTCCGCCTGTCCTCCAGAACAGACAACGTCTATAGGCTCTGGCGGCGGTCGTACGCGACCTCCGAAACTTTCCCGATCAAGTGGATCTGGAAGCAGCAGGTATGGTCGTGGCCGAGGATTTGGAAAAGCTCGCGTGCAGACCTGAGGATCTCAAATCCACACCATCATCAGGATGCTCGGAGTATTTCCCAGGACCATAGAGAACACTCCCATCCGCTCGCGCAGGGACGAGTCCCGGAGCCATGCTCGGAGGATGGTCCAGGCGGCCAATCTGGTCCGCGATAACCATCGGAGTGATTCCCGAGCAACCTCGGGGCGTCGGGCTTACGTCCACCCGGACTACGAGCATTCTGGGCGAACCATGACCGAACGATCGTCAACCCGCCGCCCTCGAGAGGTCTTCTCCCAGCTTGGTCCGTGTACCGATCGATGGACAGGGGACGCTCGTGACGACCTTCGAGATCGGCTGAATCATCGCGAGACCCTGGATTTCGGGTGTAGGGCTTGCACGGATTCCCTTCGGAATGTCACATGGCCGAGTAAATTCAAGCCCGGGCATATCGAGAAGTTCAACGGGACCCAGAACCCAGACGAATTTCTCTCGATCTACACCACCGCGATCCTAGCCGCAGGGGGTGACGAAGGGGTGATGGCGAATTACCTCCCAACGGTCCTGGATGAGGCCTCTAACACATGGCTCTTCAATCAAAAGGAAAGGTCTATACGATCTTGGAGGCAACTCAGTGCGGTGCTCCGAGCAAACTTCCAGAGTTGCTACATTTGCCCCGGGAAGGAGTGCGATCTTGAGCGCCTGATTCAAACGGAGGACGAGACTCTACGTCAGTTCATCCAGAGGTTCATCCAAGTCCGAAACTCGATTCCGAACATATCGGATGAGGCTATCGTACGAGCGTTCAAATTCGGGGTAAGGGACGTTCACTTCACGCAGGACCTAGAAATTCACCCGGACTTGACGGCCAACGAGCTCTTTCGTATGGCCGACAGGTACGCCAACGCTGACAAGGCCATCCAGTGGAAGAAAATGTTGGACGAAGGAAAGTTACCACCTCAGCCCGGGTTAGAGGTCTCCACCAGCAAGAAAGGCTCCAACTTCGTGGATAAAAAAATAAAGAAAAAGAAAAAGAGGCAACCCTCGCCAGCTATGGTCGCCGCAGTGGAGCAGGAACGACCTCTAGCACCTCAGCCACAGCGCCGGAGGTTTAATGCTTGGGGCAGAGGGCAACAACCTCAGCCCCACGAAGACCGAGGCCGGGGCGATCAATCGATGCGGCAGAACGGTCTCTATTGTCTGCTCCATCAGGCGCACGAACACAACCTTCGAAACTGCAGGACATGGACCTACCGCTTAGAGCAATTCTACAGCGGCAAAGGTCCCATGCCATCGCTCCCAGAGCAAGGTGAAAACAGCAAAGGTAAGCAGCCCGTGGAGGATAAGGACGATGACATGGAGTACCAGGATCCCCAGAACCACATTGCGGTCATAATCGGGGGCTCCTCCGCCTACAAATCTCGTCGAGACTTGAAGGAAGCCGCCCGGGAGGTACATCACATCACCCAGGGCAAACCCCACGTCCAGCAACTCAAGTGGACCGAACTACCTCTCACATTCTCCAAGGATGATTGTTCCCTTGGAATGACCAAGCCGCAGAAGCTCCCAATGATTGTGAGTCCGACCATCAGCAACACCATCGTGGGCCAAGTACTCATAAACTCCGGAAGCTCCTTGGACTTAATTTCTGCCAAGGTATTGGACAAGATGCAGATCCCTCGCTCCAAAATCAAGAGCATAGCGGTCCCTTTCTTTGGGATCATCCCGGGTACCTCGATCAAACCTCTGGGCCAAGTCGTTTTGCCCGTCACCTTCGGTAACCCGAGCAACTTCCGTACGGAGATGATCACCTTTGAAGTGGTCGACTTCGAGTCGGCCTATAATGCCATTCTTGGCAGGCCAGCTCCGGCTAAGTTTATGGTCGCCACACATCATGCGTACCAATGCCTGAAGGTCCCTGGGGCTAATGGAGTCATAACCATAAGGGGCAACCATAAGTCCGCATTAAATTGCGACGAAAGGGCATTGAACATGGTCGGGCAACTGCCTGCGCGCGGTTCCGATCAAGAGCCGAAGCACTCCCGGCCTAAAGTTGCCCTCCAGCCTGGGGGAGAGACCAAGGCCGTTCCACTCAATGAGTCAGAACCTACCAAGGTCATGTATTTGGGATCTTCCTTAGATCTCAAATAGGAACTCGAGCTCGTCACTTTCCTCCGGGAGAACTCGGATGCGTTCGCCTGGGAACCATCCGACATGCCCGGTGTCCCAAGGGAAGTGATCGATCACAGGCTAGTAGTCCAGCCTAATAAAAAGCCAGTGCGGCAAAAACTCAGACAATTTTCCCCGGAAAAGCAGGCGATCGTCCGAGAAGAACTCAATAAGCTTCTCAAGGCCGGCTTCATCAGAGAAGTCGAGCACTCGGAATGGCTGGCCAACTCGGTCATTGTCAGGAAGAAGGGCGGCAAATGGCGCATGTGTGTCGACCACACAGGTTTGAATGCCGCATGCCCAAAAGACAATCACCCGCTGCCTCGCATAGACCAGTTGGTCGACGCAACAGCGGAATCTCAGTTGATGAGCTTCCTGGATGCTTATTCGGGATACCATCAGATCAGCATATCACGTGAAGATGAAGATGAGACTTACTTTATCACTCCGTTTGGAACATTCTGCTATACGACCATGTCTTTCGATCTAAGGAATGCTGGAGCAACCTTTCAGCGCCTCATGTAGAAGACTTTCTCGGATCAAATAGGTCAGAACCTAGAGGTCTACATGGATGACATAGTCGTCAAAAACAAGCTCGCTCCAAGTCATTTTACCGACCTAAAGGAAACATTTTGTAATCTCAATAAGCACCGAATAAAGTTGAACCCGGAAAAATGCGTTTTTGGCGTAAACGCAGGTAAGGTGCTCGGCTACATGGTCGGTCCAAAAGGCGTTGTAGCAAATCCGGAAAAAATCGAAGCCATTGAAAACATGAGGCCTCCCACTTGTGTAAAAGAAGTGCAGGCCTTAACTGGTCGGATGGCCGCTCTAAGCCGCTTCATTTCCCGATTAGGCGAACGTGGGTTACCCTTCTTCAAAGCCCTACGTAAGCACGATGGCTTCATCTGGACGGAGGAAGCCAATCATTCCTTCGAGGAACTAAAGCAGTACCTATCCAAGCCACCCATCCTGGTCACCCCCAAGACAGGAGAAGCGTTGCTGCTGTACTTAGCAGCAACCCCGCAAGCTGTAAGCGTGGTACTGACGGTGGAAAGGGACGGGGTCCAACGACCCATCTACTATGTTAGTTAGGTACTGCACGGACCAAAGGAGCGTTACCCTGAAATCCAGAAACTCTTATACTCACTATTGATAGCCTCCAGGAAGCTACGCCATTACTTCCAAGCCCACAAAATTGTGGTCCCGACCAGTTTTTCACTCAGGGAGATCCTGAGAAACCAAGACGCAAGTGGTCGCATAGCAAAATGGGCCATGGAGCTCGCCGAGTTCGAAATACAGTTCTCGGCCCGCACGGCGATCAAATCCCAGGTCTTGGCAGACTTTGTGGCAGAATGGACAGCTCCGGCACCATCGACACAAGAGCCAGCCAGATTCGAAAAGGATCATTGGACCATGTATTTCGATGGATCCCGAGCGTACAAACGCTCGGGGGCTGGTGTCGTGTTGGTCTCCCCAGATGGAGAGCAACTCCAGTACGTCGTCCAGTTGCATTTTGCCGCGACCAACAACGCGGCGAAATATGAAGGCCTCTTGGCCAGACTACGAGCATGCAAATCGCTCGGAGTTTAACGGCTTACTGTGATGGGCGATTCGCAGTTGGTCGTGAACCAGGTAAACAAGGAGTATCAGTGTTTCGATACCTCAATGGCGCTTTACCTGGTAGAAGTAAGGAAGATGGAGAAGTACTTCAAGAATTTCGAGGTACTCTACATCCCCAGGAAGGACAATACCCTGGCCGACAAATTATCAAAGGTCGGTTCCTCCCAAACTACCGCTTCGGCGGGGGTGTTCATCGAGCACCTGTACAAGCCCTTCATTCCCTCTATAGAGGAGGCACCAGAGAGAGGCGGTACAATCTCTCTTCTCGAGCAAAGCGCGAGTTGGATGACGCCATTCATCCAATACCTCGTGCATGGGACTTTGCCCGAGGAAGAAGCCGAGCGTTCCCGGCTTACAAGGTGGTCTTCTCAGTACCGACTGATCGAAGGCGACCTATACCGCAAGGGCGCACTAGGAGTTCTCTCCAAGTGTGTCTCCCAGGAAGAAGGCCTGTACCTTCTTCGTGACATCCATGAAGGAATGTGCGGAGCTCATTCGTCGTTCAGAACGCTTATGAGCAAAGCCTTTCGGTTGGGTTACTGTTGGCCAACGGCCTTAGCAGATGCACGGCCGGTCATGACAACTTATCAAGCATGCCAGTTTCATGCCCGCAAGGTCCATCAACCAGCATATGCGTTGCAAACCATCCCACTTTCGTGGCCATTTTTGACCTGGGGGTTCGATATCCTCGAACCTTTCCCCCGAGGTCGAAAGGGCTACAAGTACTTGCTCGTGGCCATCGATACCTTCACCAAGTGGATAGAGGCCGAGCCCGTGTCGACCATCTCGGCCCAGGCAGCCAAGAGGTTCCTCCGAAGCAATGTGGTAACACGATTTGGGATACCCAATCGTATCATCACAGACAACGGAACTCAATTCACCAGTGAATTGTTCCAAGCTTATTGCGAGGAGGTCAGGACTAAGGTTTGCTTCGCTTCTGTGGCACATCCACAGAGCAACGGGGCAGCCGAATGAGCAATTGGGCAGATAATTCAAGGTATAAAAAAGAGGGTCTTTAAGAACCTCAGCCAGTACAAGCAGGAGTGGGTGGACGAGCTCCCTTCTGTTCTTTGGTCAATTCGCACCACGGCAAGTCGGGCCACAGGTGAAACCCCGTTCCATCTTGTCTATAGTGCAGAGGCCATTTTGCCTGCAGAAATTGTGCTGGGTTCCCCAAGGGTGCAACTGGTCGATTCCGTCGACCAGGAAATCGAGCGGCTCGTCGACCTAGACCTCGCAGAGGCAACACGAGAACGGGCGTTACTTCGGTCCATGGTTTACCTACAGGCACTTCGTAGGCACGCAGCCAAGTCGGTTCAACCAAGGACCCTACAAGTTGGCGACTTGGTCCTACGACGGGTTCATGATCTGTCAAAGGCAAATAAGCTAACCCCCAGGTGGGAGGGGCCCTACACGGTCGTATCCGTAACACGCCCGGGGGCTGTTCGCCTAGCGATGGAGGATGGACGAGTCCTCGCCAGCACCTGGAACATTGACCAGTTACGTAAGTTCCACGTTTAAGTGTTTTTTCAATCCCCTATTTACATAAAAAAAATCCGATTCTTCCGTCACGTTGCCTCTCTCGTTCTTTCCAAAAGACTTGTGAGTTACAGTACCTGCCCACTGGTAAGCCGACCAAGTCTCGCACAAGCGGCACGCTTGTTCTCATAATCTCGAGGATCGAGTTGACGGGCCAAATGCTAAAAACAAATGCTTCGCTTCAATTCTAAAACCCCGGCAAAGCGAGCATAACCGACAATGCATGTGTGCCAGCCTTCCCGGAATTAAGCTCAAACAACAGCGGGCGATCTATCTAAGCCGATCACCATCCGCAGTAGTTCTTCGCTGCATGCACGATTGCACATAGACACCCTCTAGTTCTGTTCGAGCTCGGCCCCGACCAGGACACGTTGGTCCAGCACGAGCATTATCGGCACAAAGGCCCGTTTTTCTCTAAACCGCGCGCACAACGTTTTAGCTCCTATGAACAAACCAGTGCTCGCAACTTAGGTGCACAATCTTTGTCCATAGCGGGGGCTAGTAGAGACGAACGACCAATCGTACGTTTTTCAAAAAATCTGGGCTAGTAGAGACGAACAACCAATCGTACGTTTTTCAAAAAGTCTACGACATTTTATGCGCTCGCCCCTTCATCTCGAAGCATGTTCTCTCCCATTGTTGCTAGTTACTGCTCTTTTTTATAGGACAACCTTCAAAAACTACTCAAGAGCATAAAGTCGGGGAAGGTGACAAAACCGATGTTTTCATTCCAGGTTGAGGACCAGATATACATTTCTTGTTCCGGATCACCAACCGTTACAAAACAAAAGGAGAAAAAAGGAGAACATCTACGGATCGCCCCGACGCTCGGCTTGGAGAACGGCAAGCTCTTCCTTGATCGAATCAAGCTCGGCTTCGAGATCCAAGACCTTCCTCTGGGCTGCGCGACCTTCGGCGGCATTCTCTCGGAGGCGCTATGCCTATTTGAGTTGAACGTCCTCGCGTTCCCGAGCTTCTTGCACGACGCGGCGAAGGTCGAGGACCTCCTGCCGCAGCTTCCCCAACTCCTCCTCAAGGTCGGCGCACCTTAGCTCTAAGGTGGCCTTCACCGTTTCGCTTTGGGAGAGTCGGTCCCGAAGCTCGACAACGAGGCTCTTCATCGATTCCAGCTCCTTCCGGTCAGCGGCGTGCACCTCGGAAATCCGACGCTCGAGGTCGGCGATCTTGGCGTCCTGCTCACGGTGGTATCCCCAGTACTCCTCCGCAGAGACTGTGGAAGCGTCGATGTCCTCCATGGCCTTGGCAGCGAACTACAAAAGGGAAGAAGGATTGAGCCACCTCAAAAGTTTTGTCATCAGAGAAAGGACGAAGCGCGGTATAAAGCAGAAAACTCACCAAGAGAGCGCGGCTGACCAACTTATCCTGTAGCCGCTGGCGGTCGGTCGCACCAGCTCGGAAGAACGGATTGACCCAAGCAGGGTCATCTTGGCTCCGGGCATGCGCGTCACTCGGGCTGGGGTCTTGCTCCTCTTGAGCACTTGATGTGCCCAAGAGGACAAGGGCGGCTTCCTCCTCCATCACCTCCTGAGGACGTTTGCCCTCCGAGGCTTGCTCGCCCTGGGGATGATCTTTCCCCAGGGGGTGCAGCTCGTGGCACTCGTCCCCCAGCTCGGTCTCCACGCTCGGGGGCTGAACGTTGGCTACAGCCTCCCCCGCCTCGGGGCATACCTCCTGAAGGCCCGCCGAGCTAGAGTCCATTTCTCAGTCTCCGGGCGAAGACGGCTGGGCGGGAACGACCAACTCTTGGGCCTCAGAGCTCGTCTCCTGAGTTCCCCCCGTGCTCGGCGTAGCGCTTGTCCCCTCGTAAAGGATCAAGGCCAGAGCCCCTATGACACTACGGAATGGTGTGATATTATAAAATGTGAAATTAGAGAATAAAACTTTATGCTATGCTGTTTAATCGCGTTTCCGGGCCGTTTTCGAGAGTTTGGGCCTCTCCGGGGCGAATTGGACCTTAGGGGGGGACCCCACTTGGGCCGAGGGAGGGTTGCTTTGGCCCATGAGGGGGAGGAGGGCAACACAAGGCCCCCATGCGCCCCACCTCCTGCCCCTTTGTGCGCCCTCCCCATGAAACCCTAGCCGCCACCCCCATTGGCCTCCCCTCCCATCTCCTCTCCCCCATGGCACCTCCACTCCCCCTCCCTTCCCAAGCCACCCACACCTCTCCTAGCAGCCCTACGGCGTCCTCTCTCGTGGTGTTCCTCACTATCCCGCTCGGAGGATCGCTGGAATTCGGGAATCTCCGGCGAACCGTCGTGGATCGGGAGGAAGGAGCGGCCAGCGGGAAGGAAGACTTCATCGGTTTCGGATCTTCTTGGAGAGGTATAGCATGGTTGATCTATGGGTTGGGTCTAGGTGCTGTTCTAGAGGTCGTTTTCATGTTTTTAGATCAAGTGGTGGTGCTGTCCGTGGGTAGATTTGGGAGAAAACTAGAGTTGCCACGTTCTCTGTTTCGGGCAGATTGAGCAGTCGACCTAGGGCTTGGGTTTTCGCCAATTTAGAGTTGGAATTTGGTCGGCCGCCTGTTGGATAAGTTGTAGGTAATTTCAATACCTTTCAGTGCGTATAAAGAACGTCCAATTCCGCCCATCCGTTTGAAAGTTATGCTCGTTTTACCGAACGTGTTAAAAACTGTGACGTGATTGGAACAGATCACGATATTCTGTAGATTAAACCACTTTAGATTCCGAATCAGTCTTTCCGTATACTTAGAAAAAGTTAGGAAATTTCCTAAGCTACGCGAGGATGTGCTCGTTTAATCGATTCGGAGTCTTAGATCCCAAGTTATGCTCGTTGCAAGTCTGCTGTCCCGGCGGGACTCAACCTCTGTTTTTGGGTTTTGCGAGTAGTTTGCGATGTCGGGGTAGAAGAGTGTTTGCGTACTGTTTTGTGGACATGATTGTGAGTGTGTGGTACTTGTGTGCAAGTGGTGTGACTCCGGGAGTGCCTTCTACTTCTCGCCAATCCGTCGCCTGTGGTTGAGGCAAGTGTATTGGAATGGGTAGCGGGTTGTAGTTTGCTAGATTGGTTGAGATTGAAATTGAATATATGATATGTTCACATGCCATGCCTTAATGATTTCTAATGATATTATGAATATGCTTATTATGTTATGATGCCATGTGTTAATATACAAGTTATTTATGATGTTGGCATATTTGCATACATGGCATGATACATGGCCTGGGCGGTGAGAAAGTCATAACTAGTCCGGAGAAGGTCGGTGAGAAAGTTATGACTATTCCGGAGAGCCAATGAGTAAGTCCTACATCATGATTCCATCCACCGCGGTGTATGGAAGCGAGGAGTAGGCACCCTCCATCTTCGAGATGGAAGGGAGGAGAGGGTGCACACCGACGGGTGTGTACTCAACCATACCGGTATGAGTTTCCAGGAGATATGTGCATCGTATCGCATTGCATTGCATTATATGAGGATGATATATGATGATGTCAATGATATGCTTACACTATGAATATGAGTTGTGTATGATGTCGTATGTGAAAAGTGGTGATGAAGGTATTGGAATTATTTTCTTGTTCCATTGCAATATACTTACTGAGTGATGAACTCACGCTTGTGTTTATGTGTTTTTTTTAGGTACCATGAAACCTGCATGCGGGAAAGGGAGCTAGTCACACGTCATCACTTAGCATCACACATATAAACAATGACATGTTCTCTCCTTTAGTTGTGATGGTTAATTCACTGAACTAAATTGTGGTTTTGATGCTTTGTCATGAGTAAATGATTAGGCCATATTTGACATGTGACGGATAGACTAATATCTTTAGTTGTATGGTGGTTGAATTTCCGATTGGTCATGTTATTGCTATCGTTCATTATGCTATCTTGACATGTTAATATTGTTGTTGCTTCAATTCATGGAAAAACAAAGGAGATGCTGCCGAAATTTTCGGTATTAGCATTTGCTCCTTTGCTGTAATTTACTTGTAATTGTGGTATTTAGAGGTTGCTTAGTCTATGTTTGGTAGCATTCGGGCATATTAAATGCCGGGGTGTTACAGCCCCGGGCTGCTTGGTCCCCAGGGAGCCCTGCTCCTCTGTGACCGGCGCGAGCTCGGTGGTCGCCGCAGGGTCCCCGGAGGCCTCTGAAGGATCTGCTCGTGGTGGTTCCTCCGGGCCCTCGGACATCACCAAGTCGACGATGCGCTCGAGCTCGGCGCCAACTGCAGAGTCGACAATCCTCTCAGCCATTTGCTGAAGATCCAAAGACAACAGCCGAGCTATCACACCCACGCCAAGCGGAGTGGGGTTAGCTCAAGAAATCAAAAAGAAAGAACAAGGAAAAAACAGAGGGACTATGCGAGGATTACCTTCCGTCAAAAGAGCGCCCTCGTCCTCGACTTCTTCACTTTGAACCGCGGGCGCCTGTCAAGGGGCGGCCTCAGAGGCTTTGGACGGCTTCACAGCGCTCGCGGTCGCTGGCCATCGGCCCTCGCCATCATGGGGTCGACCTCTTCCATGTCGGCCCCTTCCAAGGACAAGGTCGGACGAGCCGACGACCTTCGGCTCCTCCCAGTCAGAGGGGCGATGTCTTCCTCCTCCTCCTCGGCAGGGTCCTCGACCACCTGCGCGAGCCGAGCCTGAAGGGCCCTGATCTGCTCCTCCAGCTGCTCCTTGCTCGCGGTGGACTTGGCCGCCTCCTCGGCTTTCTTCACCTCCTCGGCCAGCTGTTGCAAGCGACCCATCAACTCCGGCTTTTTCTACTTGAAATCAGCAAACTACTGACGGAGCTCCCTTACCTTCTTCCGATCGGCATACTCCAAGTGGTGCTTGGTCGGAGGTTTGGACGAGACCTGGCGCTTTGAACGCCTGGCGGGAGGAGGCGAGGAAGAAGGTCGGCGGCGGCTCGCCGCTTTCTTACGCGAACCCCTGGTCGGGGTGTCTCCTTGCTGCGGCGAACCGGCGCTCGAGACGGCGAGCTCGAGGGCGACCTTCTCCTGCGACCAGAAGCAAACTACGGCAGGATCGGGAGTAAACTTCTCGGGCAAAAACAAACGAACTTACTTACCGCATCGCTGCGGTCGAAGATGTTCCTAGGGAACTGGCGGTTGGGCTTCAGCTCCTTCTCCTTCGGGGCGCCGAACATCTCGGCGACCCTTTCCTTGACCCAGTCCATCCTCGGAGCTGCAATACGTATAAGGTGTAAAGATTCAGGCTCATGCTCGGCCAACGACGAAGAACAAGAAAGGATCCAAATGGCATACCTGCGTCATCCTCGCGGGTAAGGTCCTGCCACCCGGTCACCTTGAAGAAGGGATGCTCCCGATACCGCAGGGGAGATACCCGGTTGAAGACGAAGTCCTGGGCAATGTCCCGACCAGTGAGCCCCATCTGGGTGAGCTCACTGATGGTCTTGAGGATCCGCTCTTCCTCGGGCTGTACGGGCGGGCGCGCAGTCTCGGCGGCCGGGGCAACCTCCCCGGTATAGGTCAGCTGGCTACCCGCCGTTTTCTTCTGGTAGAACCAAAGATCGGCCCAGCTCGACACCGAGTCCTTCAGGGAGAGAAGGGGGTACTCGTATGGTCGGTTGGGGCGGAGGCAAAGGTAGATGTAGCCGGCGGGGGTATTCCCGCCGGTGCGGAAAGGAGAATAGAAGTGGAAGAAGAGGCTGGCTGTGGGCATCACGCCCACGTACGCCTCGCAAAGGTGAGAGAAGATCGCAAGGGCAAGCATGGAGTTTGGATTAAGATTAGAAATCTCGCACCCGCAAAAGGCGAGCACGGAGACAAGAAACTCACTTTCAGGCAATCGAAGCCCGTTGACGGCGAAGAACTCGCAGGAGACGATCTCTCCCTCCCGGGCGCCCGAGCGGAGCTCGGGTCGACATAGCAGTCATCCACGAGCGCCTGGAGCCTCCTCCAGGTCATTTGGCTAACACCAAAGCGTGCCATTGCTATGGGGAGGGGAGATCGCGAAGGGCGCTGAGTCTCTTGGAGAAAGTTAGAGCGGAATCGAGCAAGGCGTGAGTAACTTCGCTTTCTGCGGAGATCGGGGTTAAAAAGGTTCGCGAAAAGGCGCATTTAACACCGCCGCGACCATTCACGAAACGGCACGTATCCGTTACGGTGAAACTGCCTGGTAAATGCACATCTCCCAAGAGACTGCGTTACCGTTACAAATAAGCTTCTCGGAGAAGGAACCAAAAGTAACCGAACGTCATATTACCACGGCACAGTCTTTTAGACGACTGTAAGACCCTCACTTTTATGCTACAGTGCAAACATAAAAGCAAGGTTCTAATGTGCATACTGTACCATTCCCATGATCAGTGGCTGGCACGCACAAAACACAATTTGGAATCACAACCATACAAAAGTTTAACATTTTATTACAGCGGAAGTATTGATACAATATGACCGACAAGGTCGACTAAACATAGCCAAAAGAATCAGATGTCTTGTAGTTTGCCACATAATCCACATGCAACTGACAAGGTAAAGCCTTAGAAAGAATCGTCGTTAACAATCCCGTTTTCCTGCGTCGCAGTACCTATCGAGGATTCCTGTCTAAAAACAACAATAATAGCAAGGGTGAGTACGCTATGCACTCAAAGAAGACTTGTAGTGTTTGCAAAACCTGAAATATATGCAGGCTGAATAGAAAGTGGGTTTCTACGGTTGTTTTGCATAAAGCAAAATTTGAATTATAAATACTGAATAATAGAGTGAAAGCGAAACTTGTAAAGGAAATGAAATAACAAGTATGTAAATACATAAATAATATGTAAGAATAACATAAACAAAATAAGAGACTCACATCCCTTCATGAGTGAAATGAAACATATTACTCACGGCCCTTTGTGAATAACATGTAACAAAATACCCACAAATTTCTTCGTGAGTGATAACACATCCATTCCCATTATAATCAGAATCAATTTAATTTTGCCAAGCACAAGGCACAACAGCTGAATTCAACCTTGCCAACGAAATGTCAAGTATTGAATCATCTGTAAGGGTAAACTCACCAATTCTAAATTATCTGGTCCAGTTTTATAAAAGTATAGAAAATGTCTAGCTATGTGATGACTTTACCAAGTGCTCATGACCGAGAGCGCGGCTAATCGATTAGGTTTAGACTCTGCAGAGTTTGTACAGCTTACCCACAAGAGATGTCCTCCCTTTGTGGCAATGCATATTAGACACACTTCCTTTGGTGTGCCGCCAGAGAGTTCATAACGGAACCGTTCGATTATCTGAACCTAACTTTGCACTAGCCCAATGACATTACCCCTGGCTATGATGGAAGCAAACAAACGGTGAAGCAATAGTATTCAGGAGCCCGCGGCTCAAATGGTACAACAACAGCCCCAATTCATAGCCAGGCGTACACCGTTACAACGGCAGATGCCAACACCTCGGTGATGACACCTCCTCGAGCAAACCTATATCAGGAATGCCCGTGCTACAGCGCCTACCAATGTGCAAAGCTAGTTCCAAATAATTTTAATAGGTTAAGACTGTCCCACTCAAGATTTGTGGATGTACGGTTATCTTGGCACGAAAACAACACATCATTTCGGTTCTTATACGACCGCAGGCGATAGATCTCCCCTATCTACGTGCATCATTAATTGCACTTCGGCTATTGCCAATAATCACCCGCATCAAAATCATAGTTTTGTTTTCTAAAAGAAAGTTTCAATAATCACGATATTCCAACATGTCCATGAACAGAGTTCATCATATCTACAATTTGAGTTCCACGAGCAAAGATAACCATCTGCTCGTGTTCCCGATCTAAAGCATGGCTAAGCATATGCATATAATAATCGATTATACCCATTTTGACATCAAGTGTCTATCCACGAGCTAGGGTTATCAAGGTTCTCATATCAATATCAATTGAGGAAGTTTATCAATGATAAGGTATTTCTACCAGTACCCAAATACAATTTTATGGAACATAGCATATGCAGGCAAGTTTTAATTAACATTTTAGTTAATTATGAAAAATTTGGATCAATATGATCAAGGGGGTGCTTGCCTTGCTATTTGTTGTCTTTAGCGATGAGTCGAAGACGTAATCTTGAGATTGTCGACGACGAAGTCCGAGACGTCGGATTCTACACGTCGTATGGCGGAAAAGATAGCAAATAGCAAATAACATTTTCAATAAGGGCAAAAGGAAATCAGATGGAAAATCAAATAAGCAATCATTACATAAAACAAGCATGCGAGCGTGCTATTTCTACGCTGCAGTCTTAACTACTGATTAACAGTTGGACACCATACTCCTATTCTTTATGATTCATTCTTATTTTATTTTGCGAATTCAAGAAGCTAAGATTGTTTATATTAATATAAATTATGACATAAAACCACAGGGTGAAGGAAGGTATAACTTGCATTATTGAATTTAAGTAATAACAGACGTCACAATTAATCACTTGTGCATGCAGGGTTCAACTTAAGCAAATGTCAGGTGTCTAACAATTAATCATTAATGCTGGTAAAGCTTAACCTATGGTACTAATTATTGAGCAAAGTTATTGACTTATATATATTATGGGCTTTTTAGGGCTCATAATGTGCAGTGTTATGTTTTGAATAGGGTTCAGTTGCAAAGTAGGTTATAATAGAATTACTTCTACATAATGAAATAGTCTAGCTTTAGGAAGTACTCTAAAGCTGGTTCTACTAGTACTTATCGGTGATGCCCTATTCACTTCTTAAGTTATGGATAGTTAATCCTTAGGTTTGAGACTAAAAATGATATGCAATCATTCTTGCAGATTAATAGGGTCTTCACCTTAAGGATATTTCAATATTAGTTCTATAGCATTTGGGTCATATTAGCTCATCTATTAAATTATGTTACATCTATTATAGGGAAACATATGTTAACTAAGGGCTAAAGGTACACTATGACTAGAACCTGATGTACAAATTGAAACTATCATAGACTAGGGTTGAATCTAATCATTTTTGAAATATTAAATAGTCTTGTATTATGATTCATCCCTAATAGGTTCTATATGCACTATTGCTCACATGTGTATCTCAATTATACTAGTATTTGATTAGCATGATTATTCACTAACCTAATCCAGATCTAATCAATTATAAAATATTCTTACATGGCTAGGTATTACGATTTCATAAGGGAGTCTAGGAACTTCTTCTATGTACTATAACTACTCAAGTCTTCATGCATTGAATAATAATCTATTTATGAGTTTGGTTCAAACAAAGGTTAATTTTTGAATATGATCTAAAACAATACTTAAGGTCACTAATTATTAAAATATAAATGATGCATGGTACACCCTAAGTATTTTTGCAGAATCATGTTCTCTACAGTCTAACTACCATAACAAAACAAGTTTCATATTATTTGGACTTATTTTAAATAAGTTATGATTATTCGAATCTTTACCATATTGAGAACAAACCTAAGAAGAAAATAATTCAAACCAACTTTATATTTAAATATAATTGCATGTTTGGATAGAATATTATACAAGGGTTCAAATAAAATAAGTTCCATTCAATGTGGATTTTATTTGCATAATTTCTACACGTAGCTAGTTTTAGACCAAAAGATACTCCCTCTTTTAACTTCCCAGTTATGATCGAGTTAGCCAAAATAATTGGTAACTAATATTGAACAAGTTTATAACTTCTATAAACTTAATCATTTAGCTAGCCACTGTTTATTTTAGTTTCATCTATAACAGAACAAAAGGACTACTTGACATTATATAATGGAATATTATTTTGAGCCTGTGATATTTGCATGACGTGATATATGTATATGCTTACTTTCTGTACATGGAAGATAAAAATATATAGGAACTCGATTTAACTAAAGTTAAACACTGTATTTTTATAGGATTAAATGTTCAGGACCCATAAAACACATACTAACTAGTTTCTCGCCTATTATCAATTACTTGGGAAAGAGACACATATTGATTGTTGTGTATGGATAACAAGCTACAAGAACTTGGTTCAATCTAATCTAAACACGTATACCTTTGTCGGATTAGATGACCTATAGTGATTCAAACAAAGATCTTACAAGTACAAATGAATAATTATAACATGTATATAACACACATATCTATTTTAATCTTCACTTAAGATAAGGATCATTTGGATTTAAGTTTGCTTAAATTAAAGAATTGATATATGAGTACCTAGGTCAAGTAACATAAATGGGTTAAAACTTCTAAGTTTTGAACTATACAGCTATTTAAACAATCAACTGATCGGTCCTATTTGATTATTGAATCAATGAACTAACTGAGGCTCACATGCTACTGTACCTTGTGGTATTGATCGGTTGGAGAAGTCACAGAACAAAGCGACATGCTACAAGAGCTCAGCTACAGTGCCCCCCACCATGGGAGGCTCTGCAAGGTATGGCGGCGGTGAAGCAAGCATGTAGAGGATGAACCGAGCACAAAAATGGAAACCCGAGATCGCAACGAGTCCATAGGTGGTCTCGGTTTGGGTTGGGATGGACCATAGTGGTGGCGCCATGGTGATGAACTAAAGTGCATGGTGGCTCATGGTGGTGGCTCAATTCGGTGGAAGAATGGAGAAATTGACATGGGGGTTTTGCTCGTGGATGGATAGAGATGCTTCATGCCCATTTAATTGGAAAATGGTTAGCTAATTGAGGAGCTAGGTTGAAATGGGGAATTTCGGTCATGGAGAAAATTGGAGGAATTGAAGGTGTTTCCAAAGGAATTGATGCTTGATTTTGGAGGAGGAGATGCTAGGGAGGATGGGGAAGCTTCATAGTTGATCATGGTTGGTTGGAGATTGATCCTTGCTTTGATTTGTGTCCAAAATGAGAGAAAAACAGAGGATGCTGTTATATGGCTCGAGCTGGGCGTGGGGAGGAAGGAGAAGGCTCTTACAAGTGGGCCCCATCAATAGTAGACCATTTTAAGTCGGTTTGCAGACAGCACAGCTCAAACGCATTTAATCGGGTGGCCAGATCACGTCTAGATTTTTCGTAGATTTTTCTGGAACGTCCTGGATAAGTTATCTTGATACTTTAAAAATATGAGAAGATAATTCATTGTAATTATTTAATTAAAATTCTGACAATCAGGACTGTACAGAATTTTTATTTCGGAATTTGATTTTATTGAGGGACTAATTCAACTTATAAATTTTTGAAACTTTTACACAAGGTTTATAATGTTTTCAAGGACATTCAACAAAAATTTCAAATCTTAAAATTTAGTATTTATTTTGTAATAATTCTTTTACTCCATTTTGCTGATTTTCAGGATGGGAATAAATAAATATGAATAAATAGGAAAATCAATTATTTTTTTTTGTAAATTTTTTTGGATGAGAATAAGGTTACTGATCTCACATGGTAAAAATATTAGGTGCTGGAGAGCTCTACATTTTTCTCCAAAATTCTAACAAGGGCCTGGTCAAAGATAAGGTTCTCCAATTATTTTATCTTATCATCTTGCAAAATGATTTCACACCTACTTTTGACCAGCCAAGGTTGTTTATAGGGCATTCTAAGGTTATCTAAAATTTACTATGGTAACTTTCATCTTTTACCATTTTACCATTTCATCTTTTACTTCTTATCTTTTTATCAATTCCCTTTTCAAAGAAGGAAATCAATAAATGATTTTACAAATTTAGAAAAGATGTTTATTAAAAATTAAGATCATCTTTGAATCTCATTTTAATAATTTGTTCTATTGGAAAAGAATTTTCCAAATTGAATTTACTTTTTGTCAAGTTTTAGGGAAAAGATATGAGGATATCAAATTTCAAATTAAATTCTTGATTCCAATCTAAAATTGCTATTTGATTTTATTTTCAAATCTTAGATTTTCATTTTTCTAATTTTTGAAAATGTTGGGATGTTACAACGACGAGCTCGCTATCCGTCACAGGATAGTCGGATACTACGACCAAACACTACTACAGGGATCCAATCCCTCCTTCGAGTCTTTTTAGGCTCAAGGGGAAGCTCGAGCCCAGGAAGCTTCCCACTTAAGCCTCGGGGGCTGGCTATCGGGGATTAACTATTTGCTGAAAAGACCATTTTACCCCCAAAGGTCCAAAAGCTACCGACCATACGGCACCCTCGGAGGATGCTCGGGAAAAGCACTCGAGCATACCAACGCCCGGGCATGCTTGCCCGCCCATTCGCCCACGATCATGTCAAGGGAGTACGGGCAACCATGCTCGCGTAACCCGTGCGGAGGATGGAGTGAATGGTCGGGGGACTCGGTCAAACTGTCAGGAGGGAAAGCGGTAACCAATCCACCGAAGATCAAGGGAAGGTGCGCCGGAAATTCAAAATAAGGCGCAAATCAAGGAATCCAGATCGTAGGTACCGCGGATATGGCCGCATGGCGTAATTCTAGGGGGTAGTTACCTTTTGTACAACATGGGATTCTGTATTTAAACCCCCCCAAAAAACACCTGGAAGGGGGGCGACGATTTTACCAATCATAAACACAATACACTGGAGTAGGGCTATTATCTCAGGAGTGAGAGGCCCGAACCAGGATAAATACAGCGTGTCTCCCCCGTTCGCACGTTGCTCGAACGCAATCTCGCTCGTACGAAGGGGCCCCTGTTGATCCCCCATTCAACAAGTAAGCTCGGCGGGAACCTGTTCTCCAATCGTCGACAAGACCGTTCTACCTTGACAGCCAGCGTTAGCCGACCATGGACACCCTTGGACGATATTCCCAAGGAGAGACCTCGAGTAACCCAGTGCTCGACCAAGAGCACCGATGCTCGAACCACGAGCACTCATGCTCGCCCTTGAGCGATCATGCTCGGCGATGAGCATCTAAGCTGCCCACGAGCATCCATGCTCGTGAACGGCAAAATGGTCAAGTCAGGGCCAAGTTGGTACTCGGGGCATGGTCGAAGATCGTGTCCATCCCATGAACAAGAAAGTGGCGACAAAGGCGTTAGGATCTAAGGTAGTCACGCTCGAAATGGAAACGTGGCGGAAATCAAGGCTTCAGTTATGGACGCGGTAAATATGGTAACAGACGTAGTATCCGGAGACAGTTACCAAAATATCATGTATATAAACCCTCCCGGTGGAAAGGGAGGGTGACTCTCGAAAAACAGATTGGCCAGCCCTTACGTGCGAGCACATCAAAGCTTGCTGGATAGGGTCCCAGACAATAACAAAAACCACTGAAGTAGGGTTGTTATCTCCCCGGGAGAGGCCCGAACCAGTATAATTCCCGTGTTCCTGCTCTAAGTGTCCTCGCTATTTAGCGCATCATCCAGACGCCACCCCTTCACGGAGGAAGGGGTTTAGGTTGATCCCTCAATCAACAAGTAAGCTCGACGGGGGCTTGTTCCCCAGTCGTCGACAGGTTGCTTGAATAGAATCATCCCATCCTGGACCAATTGTTACAAATTTGAGGAATATTCTCTAGATGTTGAATCATTCCACTCACCCAAAATAATGAAACCAAATGATACAAGACCATCCCCATCCCATTCAACTTCATCCTATCAACCAAGCGCACTATAAACGTGTATATCTTACTTTTTATTAAATAATACTATCTCATCAAATATAATTATGGTTTTGGATATTGATAGGGTCTCCGAAACACACTTTGACCGTTAACTTTTATTATAATATATTTATAAAACACAATAAAATTATAATATTATGAAGGTACTTTTCAAGGCAAATTTACATATTATTTTCATTCATCCAATTTAAATATTTAAAGAGATATTGATAATTAAAATTTCATAAATTTAACTATATCTATATCCAAAATAAGTATATTTGTGATCAAAGAAAGTACCATCTTACAGTGTATTATACTGGTAGTATAAAATAAGTAGTAAAAATTAGAATCAATTGTTGATTTGTTAAGGATATTTCTACTATTCTACTATCAGATGAAGTCTACGTACACTATAGTTAACCTGATCTATTGAATCAAAAAAAATGAACGGCTCATATTTAATTTAGTTTATCGTAAAATAGCTCCTATTTTTATATTAAACTCAGAAAATAACTTCGCAACTTCATATTTAAACTTGGTGCAAATTCGGCATGTTAGTTGTGCAAACTAAGTGCAAGTGGTCGTAGCAATGTCAATACAGTGTCACCGTGAATGAACGTACTATACACGTACGCATCTCAAGTTGTTAATTAACGGCATCCTCATTAACTCAGCAGTTTGACTTCTAAGAGCATCCTTCAAAAGGGTCTTAAATATGACCCTAATTTAAATTATAGGGTTTTTGGGAAAAAATTAACTCCAACAAGGATCCTAAATTGTTAAAATTTAGTAAATTGTTTTAGGGACCCTATGAGAGTAGCTATATTTAGCAACTCTGTGATTGGGTCCTATCTTCGTTGGGTTTTAGGGCCTAATTGCTGGAGTGAATAATTCGTTGGAGCCCTAAATCTAATTAGTTGAGATCCTAAATTAAAGTTTAAGGCTAATTTTTAAGGCGTTCTCTTGGAGATGCTGTAACAAAGGCTTTTAATTTCTTTGCGCTCTCTGACGGCAAAGCTTGCACGACTTGCTAAATGTAAAGTACTAGCAAAAAAAGGGCTAGATTTAAGTAGACGCCATTTATTGTCTATAAATTGAGAGAATTGCTAAATGAAGCTCAAGTATTTTCTTGATTTGTGATCACTTAAGTTTTTTGTGAATTAAATATTGGTGTTTTTTTGGTTTATAATTAAGCACTGAATTTTTTTTGTCTATTAAATATTGCTTCGTGATCCACGTTGTGCTTTATTGTTTGGACTTTGTTGATATTTGACTTTGTGATCCACCTTTTTTTTTGTTGTGTTCCTTATACTTTATGTTGTTCCTTTTTTTTACAAATTATCACATTATTTTTCACATAATGTAATTTGCGTAAAACTAATATATAATTAATGTAAAACAAGTCCTACAGAAAGGAATAATATCTTTTTTTACAAATTGTCATATTATTTTTACATAATTTAATTTTGTGTAAAAATAATATATAATTTACGTAAAAAGGTCATGTAGAAAAGAAAAATGTTCCTCATTCAATGCCTTAAAAAATGAGTACTTGATAAAATAATACTCAAATTGGGGAGAGAAGGCAAATTTATTTCATTTATTGGATCTATATTCAAAGGAGCTTTTTCTCCGCGCTCACAGGGACAACGACTTTCCCAGCCACCGCAAATTGCCCTACTACGAGTCAAAAATATGAGCTGCAAACACGTACGTCGCTCGCACGCCGCTCCGGGCCTGCCTATAAATTGGGCAGGGGCTAATGCATCGACCTCGCAACTCATACTACAATTAGTTCCATCACGATTCACAATATGTCGAAGGCAACCAGCGTTCTCGTGCTTGCAATCGCAGGCCTCCTGCTCGCCACCTTCTCTAGCTGCGACGCTCACAGCAGCGGCGAGGAGTGCAAGGCGATCGGCTTGCTCTGGCCGAGCAAGAGCCACCCAGACCCAGCTTGCAAGGACTGCTGCAAGGTCGGGGAGTCCTACAAGACGTACAAGTGCTCGCCGCCGGCCTCCGGGCGCACCAAGGCGATCATGACGCTGAAGGACTTCGACAAGGGCGGCCCGTCGGAGTGCGACGGCAAGGACCACAAGAACAAGGAGCGCGTGGTGGCGCTGTCCACGGGGTGGTACAACCATGGCAAGCGCTGCAACAAGAACATACGGATCGACGCCAAGGGCAAGTCCGTCCTCGCCAAGGTCGTCGACGAGTGCGACTCCATGCACGGCTGCGAGAGCGAGCACGCCCACAAGCCGCCGTGCCGCCCCAACGTCGTCGAAGCGTCCAAGGCAGTGTGGGACGCGCTGGGCATCAAAGTGGACGACGAGGCCGACGAGGCCGACATCACCTGGTCGGACGAATAAGCTAGCACCGTACGTCGGTGAGTACCGGAGGTTGCTGTGCCTCAGTAATACGGATAAATAACTAGCACATCCACACCGCTTCTTTGCGGTGCATATATACATGCATTGGATGTCAGGCTCCCAATGAATTAATTAAAGGCATACGTACGCCGAATGATTGTTAATTGTGTGCAGCTGCCACATGTAGTAATACAACCGCATACACTCTTGACACAATAACCAATCGAAGTTGGTAATTTGCGAGCGTTGCATGTCACTTTTCATGCGGATGGCCGCAGGAGCGGTGCATATCCGCTATTTCGTTTCTTCCCGTTCTTCTCGACACCCCATTTCCCCTATCCTACATTTCCTCCTTTCAAAACCTAAGCAGCAATGCTCAACTACACCCGCTGACACATCGCTCCAAGGCGAAGGAAATATTTTCAAAAAGCGACGCAAACCCATTTACTTCACATTTACGTCTGTGCATCCTACCACACATACCACAGCTTGGCGAGGTTCAGGATATCACGAATTGTGAGCTCGTCAACTAAACGTGTATGTCTTACTTTTTATTAAATAATACTCTCTCCGTCACGAATAGTTATCGTTTTAGATATTAATATGTACGGTCTCTAAAACACAGCTTCAATCACTAATTTTTAATATATGAATGTACTTTTCAAGACAAATTTATACATATGATTTTTATTCATTAATTTAAATATTTAAAAAGATATTGATTGTTAATTTTTTTTAAAATTTTTTGACTATATCTATATCTAAAATGGTGTATATTTGTGATAAAAAAAATGTTCCATCTTACGAATCGAACCTGGATCAGGACTCAGGAAGGCACTGGGCCGTCCTTACCAGATTCCCGATGAATGGAAGCCTGTGGATTGCTACGAGTTCCTGCTACCCACTTTCCGTCTTGTTCTAGCCCATCCTCAATTCGGATTACTAAACCTAAACGTACTTGCAAACCTGCTTTGGTCTTCTCTACGTGGTCCATCTAGTCAGATTTGGCCTTCTTGACGATTTTTTTGGATGGGAGAGCCATGAAATTTCGGCAACCTGGCAAGCTTAACTGCTCGATGAATTCAGATGAAGTCTTGGATTGAGAACGCTCCATTTTTACAGCATTTGCAAGATAGGGCTGCGTTATACTTCCATGGCCCGAGCAGTCGCGGGCGGGAGGTGGATCCGCCGGTGGGGGTGATACAATCGGTGCCTGGTGTTGAACTAAGCTCCGTTGGTTTCAGTTTTTGAACAGCTTCCGTTTAAAAGAACAGATTATTTGTCGAACGGGAGGATTCTGAATAGCTTCTCTGATAATCAGAAGCTGACTTCTACATAAAATCAGAATCTGGCTAAAATTTGATTATCAACGATTCTTACTGATTCTCGCCGACTTGATCTGGAACCTAGAAGTTGTAACCGGCTCAACCCGATTCTCTCATAATTAGAAGTAGCTCATCCTATAATTCAAAAGCTGAAACGAATCGGACCGACCTAAATCTGCTGCTTCGCTACGTGCTTTTTGTGGCGCCCCAAAATAAGATTCAGATCTATCGTGCTCCTGCATGATAAATCACAGCATGCATCCGACAGGCCAATAGAAACGAAAGCACATCCGGCACAGGTTGCCCCATTTCGGACGGCGTTCTTCATGCTGTCTGTGCATGGCTGAACAAAAGCAACATTGCTTTCAGATTTGACGATGGCAGCGAGATATGCGAACGTTGTAGGACCACACCTAATCTAATCCTTTCTACTCTGTGCTGTGTGACAAGTCTTTTTTTTTTATCGTGTAGACGGGATACCATTTTTTGTGATAGTGATCTTGTTTAAAACCATCGATCAAATTCGAGTGCCCCCAATGTTTCATTCCTAGACCAAAAGTACGGTACTAGTTCCTCTTCTTCACGTCATTTGGAGCAGTTGACTTCAGTAGCCCTGCCAAGTGCCAAGAACGATTGGATAACGCAATCCGAGCGGCAGGCACCACGTGGCATTGCCCATTGGCACCCATAGGATCTTTTCGCCCTTATTTTTGACATCGGAGAGGGCAGGCAGAGCTTACGGAGGAGTCGGTGGATGCAGGGGCGGACCCACCAGTGGGGTGCTGCCCCACCTACAAGTTACAAGCCCATGTATGTTGTATATACTGCATATGTATAGGCCTAACAAATTTGAAAGCTAAAACGTTGCACCAGCCACCAAGCAAGAAACAATTGGCACCAAGCAAGAAACGATCGGCGGCTCAGGTATATTGTATATCAAGACTGAACTACGCAATAAGATTGCCAACTATTTGATGAATGACTTAATGGTTTGCTACACGGAGAGAGATCTTCAAATCACTTAATGATGAAGCCATCATCTGACGATTTCAGCGCCTCAAACTAGGAGAATACAATTGCCTCGTCCCTCACCAATTGTTAACTGAGTGGTATGTTGCCTATTTGCTAATTCTTCTTTGATCGTATTAGTTGAACGTTATATTTATGCTTCTTTAATAGTACTATTGTTGTTACGGTACATTGTATTCTTTTAGCGTTTTAATACTACTTAAGTTTGCCCCACCTATAATTTCTTCCTGGGTCCGCCACTGGGTGGATGGGATCGTAGGTACCTCCCCTACACTGCAATAACAACCCAGCCTGTGTCTCGTCCTCCTTCCCTCCCTCCCCCAAAGATTTGTTGACTCGTCAGTCGTCGCCGTATCACGTCCCATGCCGAAAGGCTTTTTGCTCATCTCAGGCTTGCTTTGCCTCTCCGTTCTTCCAGCCTCGGTAACCACATTGTCATCTTCTTTGAGCTCGTTGGTGTTGCATCCTTTCAAGATCTGCCCGCTCTCACTAGAGAAGTACTCCTACTCCGTAACTATAGTTTGTTCATGGTCATGGCTCATGATAAAGTATCAAACACGAGTTTAGGCACTAATCGAACTACAGAAAAACAGGATGTATTTTGGTAGGTTTGTACTTGCTGCCGAAGTTAAATGTTATCGCGCACGCGCCTAACTGACCGCCCCATCTCCAAACGAAGGGGGAAAAGGTGACTCCGTTGCACTGCACACTGCAATTTTTAGTTTCTCAATTCCTCATACTGTTTTGTAGTGTGTACAAACAGAGGTCAACTTGGGTGTTTCAGTCCCTGGGCTTGCAGACATGTCTACTCTTTCCCTGAACCCTCGCTCTTTTCACCGTTATGTCAGAAAAGAAGAACGGGAATGTAAGCCAGCTTTTGTTACCCCGACTGTTCAGATAAAGCTTCCATTTAGTAATCAAGACTTGAACGATCTCGCTGAACATATTTCTCCAATCGAGATGTAGATGCATCATCGGCACTCCACCACGAACAGAAGGCAATGTAGAGGCAAAAATGGCAAGGAAGTGTTTATCCTTGCAAATCGTAGTGTTAAAAAAGTAGTAGCAAGAAAGCATGGCACAGCTGGTGGTACACTAGAGAAATTGCCTTGCCATTCACCAAAAATAGCAGCTCCTAATGAAGCACCCAGGAGCACAGTACACCACACAAGAACCTACACCCAATCAGCTTCCATTACACAATCCTCTGGCCAAACCCACCCCCAGAACGAACACCACCGAATCAAGCGCCGCCGCGCGTTGCGTTGCTCCATACTGGGACGAAGTCGGCAGCGCGGCCGTCGTCGAAGTTGAGAGCGTAGCTGAGAGCGTCGTAGTGGAAGCTGAACCGCCCCTGCCTGCCACCGCGCCACCTGCCCCGCTCCGACTGCAGCCGACGGATCCCGGCCCGGAGGCGCCAGTACAGGCTCCGCACCAGCTTGCTTCTCCGCCCGCCCGCCACCGCCACCACCCCCGCCTCCACCGCAGCCACCACAGCCGCCATTTCTTTCGTGCAGTACAGCTCGACAGAGGGAGGAACCACTAGAGGGGCATGCAGTGCAATGGAGGCCGGCGTTGCGCGTGTGCTCCGCTCTCTTCTAGCCTCTACTCTACTAGACTACTACTTCTCCACCCCGCGCAGTGGTATGCTGGACCTTTGCGTAGGCAGAGGGGAGCATATAATAAGATACAACGATCCCCCTTTCCTTTTTGCTCGGCGCGTCGCTTCTTCAACGCCTCTGCCTGGTTCGGCTAATGGTGTGACCCGTGGGAGTACTGCTGCCCTTCACTGGTACGAGCAGGCTAAATGTAGGAATGTAAAACAGAAATTTTACAGAATATTATACTGATAGTATACAATATATAGTAAAAATTAAATCTAGTTAATAATTTGTTAAAAGTATTTTTTTATTACTATACTATTGGAGGAAGTACTAGCTAATTTAATCCATTGGATCGAAAAGTATGAATGATCCATATTGAATTTAGTGTACCGTAAAAGAGCTTAATGTAAAACATTGGCTAATACTGTATTAAACGAATCCCGAATCTAGTTCAAATAATCGAATTTTCGGTTTCCTATGCTGCTCTCTAGACAAATTCACTTATTTAGAACCTGTTTGGAAATTTTCCATGAATCTTACAAGAGTCAAAGTGTTTCATGTAGGAATTTCAAACTTCACAATAACTTCATTCGAAACAGTTCAACTCTGCTATCCCAGACAAAGGCTTTAAACTAAACAAGACACCCGACACCATTTAGCCTCTCCCAATCAGACAACCACTCACTTGATGAGCAACAACTGCAGATTGAAGCGCTCTTTATTCAGGTGATTAGATTGAACTTTAAAAACGCAATCCTGTATAACCTTTGGTTTTGAGCAACTCGTTGCAATCTTGAGGGAAAAATTCCTTCATGAAAAATTGTTTGGTGGAGTATCTAGGAAGAACTCGTGTTATGTGCAATGTTGTTAATCTTCGAGCAAGTCTAGTTGGATTTAAGTGAGCTGTCTTCGTGAGTTATTCCCGTAGGCCAGTAGTTAACAAAAGCTACGATGCACGGACAATTATACGTCGACACGACACAAAATTAACATGGAGATTCATTATTTTTCTAAAAATGCTGACACGATGGCGCGAATATATATATATATATATATATATATATATATATATATATATATATATATATATATATATATTATTACGTATTTATTAAACTAAAATAATGTAAAGTGTAAACTAAAAATATATACCTTTCTTTTTGCAGTTTTAAGTAAGTGTGCTTTGACTTTAGAGTAGTTAGTGGTTAACATATTTGCAATACTTACATTTGTATTTCATATTTTCTCTAAACGGATCACTCTTATCTAGAACATCGACATGATTCTACAATGGAGTCTTGATGTTGGTACTTTGCTCATCTCCGGTGGTTAGACTTACTAGGTGGCTGAGGTGGACGGACTATGCCACCGTATACGTCGGATACGTGTCGAAGCCTGTCCAATGTTAAAATTATTCATTCTAGCTATCTAATTGTCTAATATACGACTAATATGTGTCAAATGGTGTATAATATGGTATCCATATCAAACATATATCATATATCAGATACCGATACAATACCAAACTAATATGTCACTGCTACATAGACAAAAAATGTAATCACTTTCTGCTTTTTTAGGCACTTTGAGCTCCCCTTGGTATCCTCAGCAGTGCTTCTGTTTTATTTTGTCTTTGCTTTCAAGATAAGCCGGGCCGATTTGGTCTTTTGGTCTTAAAAAAAGAAATAGCTCTTTTACAGTACATTAAATTAAATATGAATTATTTATTTTTTCGATTCAATGGATGAAATTAACTAGAGTTGGTTTATATTTTATCTGATAGTATAGTAGTAGAATTGTAGAAACACTCTTAATAAATCAACAATTACGTCTAATTTCTACTTACATGCTATATACTATTAGTACAATAATCGTAAAAAAAAATTTAAAAAAAGAGTTCGTGAGACTTGTTGGTAAGCGTAGCCAGTAGCCTGCTTGCTTGTAGGCAGAGCTCTCGGCTGAGCGCAGGAACATGCGATGGGGCCGGGAGATGAAATAGTTGGATTGGGGACAATGGGGGATGGACTGTGGCCTGTGGGTCACATGGGCGCACTGAGAGTCTGAGTGTGGCGGGTGTGGATTGGCGAGAATTTCTTTGGGGGATTCCTCTCTCCTCTTCTCCCTCCCTCTGCGTCTTGGATTCCTGGGTGCTTGGATTTTTATGTCGCCATCAGCCTTCAAACCAGCAGCAGTGGGCTCCTGCCATGGAAATTCCAAGGAAAGAGCTTACCGTTGCTGATGGACTCACTCCGTAGCGATCACTGCAGAACCGCAGGAGCGACCGAGTGAGTAGTTTTATTTTAAATCAATAGTGAGTGAGGAGTGAGTTCGGCTGCTTCTTTCCCTTAATTGCCTGCGTTAGCGAATTGATTGATAGAGCCATAGAGCCAGAACAGTTAGCCATTGAAGAATCTGCACTTAAATCGAACTGCTTCCATCCTGCGCAGTTCTGCGGCTTCTGCCCTGCCGTGTATATTAATTGATAGAGCAGCTCGCAGCTTACTTTGATGTGATTGAGTGGGGCAGCTTAGAGTTGCACTGCCTGATTTATCTCTGTCGGAACGAAGGGTTCTAGATAAATGGCACTGACAGCTTGCTGTGAGCTGTGACAAGTTCGAACGGCAGTAGCCTGTGGTATATTTTAGTACCGAGCGCTCAAGGCTAGGGCCTGGGTGTCGAGTTAATCAGGGACTCAGAAATCGATCCCCACACTTCAAAGCAATTGTTTACGAAAGATTACGTGGAGGTTTATCTTTATATATGATGGGTAATTAACTGTGTTTTAAGTTTTTGATGTTTAGGTTTAAATTTTTTTTGGAATAAGCAATTTGAGGTGCTGCGGGTAGCCGATGACCAAAGATTGGAACCTTGACAGGTTGTAGTCTTGATGGATCGGAGCGTTGAGTGATTGGACCTTTTAAGTGGTCTAGGATTCATTGGTCGGGATATTAGCTGGTCGGAGCTTTATGTGCTCTTCGTTTTAAGAGGTTGGAGCACCCTTAAGTGATTGTAAACTAAGATGTGATCCTTAGTTATATGATTGCTAAACTGATTGCTGGTTGTATATCATTTTGAGTAATGCTATGTGATGCATTTTTTCTTGTCTGTGATTGTTGCAAGACTTTGGAGCTAGGTCATGGTGAGGCGAAGGAGATCGAGATTAGGCTGGGAGAGCCGAGGTCCAGACGATTAAGATGTCGTCGAAAGATGACTGACGCTGGGGAATAGTTACGAATCAGAACGACAAGTGGATGGATGAGATGCTAATTTCAACCATACTCAAGCGAAGGAGGATTGTTAGATCAAAGGTACGCGGGTGAAATAGTGGCTAAGTTAGTATGTGTGTGGACAAAACCCGTTAAGTTGTTGGGTTGTGGGTTAACTCATTTATGTATGAGGAAGTGAATATGAATCCTTGATGAGATTTTTTGAGGGTCAAGAAAGTCATTTGAGGGTGGAGATTGCTCCTATTGTACTGTAAATAGAGGGGTGATGGTATATCCCCATCTCAAGCTTGTAAAAGGGGATTTTTTGTTGCTTAATAAAAGCTTTGTCCACCTGGTTGTGCGGCTTTGAAATCCTCATAGTTCAAGTGTTGCAAAATTTATTTTTCATAGCGTGAAACTTATTTCAGTTATTGTATCTTTACTTTTTTTTCACTTTAAATTCGGATATCCAGATAGTGATGGGTCGGATATCCGAATATACATGTGGGCTGGGCCAAGATACTCTTTTGGCCTAAAAAGGTTTCTAAATTTTAAAATCGTTTTCTAATTTAATTAATCCATAAATCAAGTTTCAATTATTAAAATCGGCAAACTAGCTCCAAAAATTACGACATAGTCTATAATTTAAAAAAAAATTATTTTCAAGATTTTATCAGATTTTAAATTTTCTAAAAAAATTCAAAAATTGTTGTCCTTAATAGAAAAAAATTTAAATAAGTAACTAGAATTTCATAAAATATATAATTTATTATTTTTAAACATAATTTAATAAAGAATATAAATCTTGGATCATTACATGTAAGTGTTATATATGTTTTCTAGAGACATGGTAGTTAAGTATTATCAAACTTTTAGCGTGTTATATGTTTGCTTCCGTTTGTATCTCTGAGCAAGGATTACCTTTATTTTGTGTTTTGATCTATATGTATGATGAATTCATCATATGTTCGTGATGAACTAAGTCTTACATAATTTTGTTTGCAACATGGTATTTAACTATTGTCTAAGTGAATAAAAATGCTTATATTTGTTCAATTTTCAACAATATTTTGATCAAATCAACTTGTTATGTGTTTTCGTTGATTTTTTATGTACAATCTAAGGGGTTATCACGTTCTAATAAATATTTGTAACCGTATCCGATTCGATTTATATTCGATCCGTATCTGTATTCGACATTATCCGTATCCGTATCCGCATCCGGTAAAAAAATATGAAAACAAATATGATAGAGCTATTATCCATCCGTATCTGATCCGTTTTCACCCCTCAGTCCAGAACATACCTGGACGGCTAAGCAAATTCAACACAAAAACAAAGTGGGTGAGGTGAGTACTACTTTGAAGGCTCTCTTTGCACTCGAATAAAGTGAACATTGTTATATTCTGACTTCAATTTGAGGTAAGAATGTTGCTCCCTTCCCGAGCTTCTTTTCCGGAGTCCCTATTTCTATATATTGACTTTTACGCACCAATCAATTTATCAAAAGTTTAAACAATAAGAAAATATGGTCAATATATCTTAACACTGCCTCTTATGTCCGGCTACTCTAGGCTTATGATGTGGATTAGAAGTAGGTTGTAATTATCTTTATTAAATATTTGTTTCGTTAGCTAAGTCTTGAACTCGTGACCTTAAGAATGAAACATATTGATTGAACGTACCAACTAACTCACAAAAAAGTTTATGGTAACAGAGCCAAGAGGTCTTGAGTTCGAGACCGATTAACGCAATGCTTTTTTAAAAAATATCTCTATCTTCTAGTCTACCTCTTAGATATGGAGGAGTGTAGAAGTATATTGTTATCTTTTCTTATTAGATTGACCTTTTGGTGAACTAGTTGGTGCCAATGCATATAGCTCTCTCCATGTGGAGTACTAGGAAAGTGAGCACGGCACACGCCGCACACGTGACTGAGAAAAAAAATTATGTTATTTTTTCGGAGAAAAAACAGACGACGAAAATATTTTTTCGGGAAAACAAAGAAAAATGAACCATGGAAGCATTTTTTCTGGGGAAAACGGAGAAGGATTTTTCCGGAGGGAAAACGGACCACGAAAATATTTTTTTTTCTTCGAGAAAACGAGGAAAAACGGGCCACAAAAACATTCTTCGCGGATCACGAAAACATTTTTTCCATGGGAAACGCGAAAAAACGGACCACGAAAATATTTTCCTAAGAAAAACCGCGGCGCACGCCGCGCGCGTGAACAAAAAACAAATTTACATTTTTTTCGGAGAAAAAAACGGACTACGAAAACATTTTTTCGGGGAAAAACGAGGGAAAACGGACTACGGAAACAATTTTTTGCGGGGAAAACGAGGAAGAACAAGCCACGAAAACATTTTTCCTGGAAAAAACAAGAAAAAATGGATAAAAACGGAGAAATGACGAACGAAAAACAAATTTCCAATTTTTTTTTTGGGGAAACGGACCACGGAAACATTTTTTCCGTGCAAAACAGAGAAAAGAAACGATTTTCCCTTCTTTTTTTTTTGGAGAAACAGCTAACGAAAATATTTTTCGCATACTTCGGAGGAAAAACGGACCACAAAAACATTTTTTTCGGGCAAAACGGAGGAAGGACTTGAACGTAAAGTGCGGGGACCTATTTGTTATAATTTTAGACTTGTTCGCTATTTTAAAAAATTAGGAAAGAGCTCGTTCGCGATTTGTATTTAATGGGAGGCTCCTCCTGCAAAACGGCGAACGAGGGACCTAAACGCGAACCGAGAAAAAAAAATTCCTCTCACATAAAATTGCGCAGGGACCTATCCGTAATTTCGAAAAACCGGATGATTTTTTTTAAAAAAAAATGGCAGTGAACGCGTGGAGGGGCTCTCTGCGCGCGCATTCTCCCGATCTTAATGTAGGGATGATTTCCCCCCTAGTCTACCTTTTGTCATTGGGGTGTCGTTTGGAAAAAAAAAAAAGCACGGATCAATTGAGATGCTTTGAGGGAAACACACGATGATGATCCTGTCCTGGTGCGTTGGAACCTTTCGCTGGTGGAAGGATCATGTTCCCGAGTCCCGTTCTCCGTCAAAGGATAAAATGAGTGGAGAAAAGAACAAACCTGCAGAGGAAAAGCAAGGGTGAATCACACACAGTTTGCGTCAAGATCAAGGGGCACTTCACGGGGAAAAGAATCGCGAGAACAAAGGCATGCAATGCGAAGGACATGTACCGGTAAACGTCAAATCGGCGCAAGCGTTGCCGTGCCGTGCGGCAACGCCGGCCGGGGACGGAGCGGACGGGATCGGGGTTAGGTTTGGGCGTTTGGCACTTGGGCTCGTCCGCCATGCCTGGGGAACCGCGGCGACGGGAACAGAAAGATCTCGCCTTTTTAAGCGCCGGTCGTGGCCTTGGCTCCGGTGGGCGCCTGCGACGGCACCTAGACGTGTCGGAAAGCGGGCCCGGCGGAACGATCGATCGCTCCACCGCCCAAATCCAGCCCGAGATTTGGCTCGCCCTTCCATCGACCCGCTCCCCAACGCCCAAACATGCCTCTACCTCAACACGCTCGACGGCTGGAGTGCAGCCTCTGCCTATGCTGTTGGCACAAACAACTGTACGAGCATGTTGTTGTAGTACTATGTTACGGTAACTTCCTCTCTTCACGTATAATTGTGGTTTTTACGCATCTCTGAAACATATTTTTTACGACTAGTTTTTATTATAATATATTTATAAAATTACAATGTTATAGAAGTACATTTTTGAGATAAATATATATATATATATATGATTTTTTTATGTATTAAATTTAAATATTTAAAAAGATATTGATAGCGAAAGTTTTAAGATGTTAACTGCACCTGTGTCTATGTCTAAAATAATAATTATACGTATGTCTAAAATAATAACTATATGCGACTAGACGGAGTATTATGTAGCAGATCAAGATCAACGGTCCTCGTTGGTTGAGGAAAAACCAGCTCTCTTTTTTCCTTTACGAAAATACTGGCATGGGAAAAGGTTGTTTTTGGGAATGATAGGTGAGAGGTTAGCCGAGGTTGGCGTGACAGCGATGTGTCGATGCGACAAAGGTGACACTGTCGGTTCGGACCACAATACATGCAAGAGACCAATCGACCATCCTCCCGTGGTTAACTCATGCGTGTACTAACTACTAAGTGTTAGCACATTCTGCTCGTGCTTGGACCATCTCCACTCGCTCACTGTACTATGCCCATTGGCACGTTCAGAGCTCAGAGGCTACTCTAGTTAGCGCCATAAATAAGGGGAAAAAAAGCTCGGAGCTCACGAACGGTTAAAGCTTCTATGAGATTAAACGAGTAGAAACTCGATTCTGATCTTAAACTCACGAGATTCATCAAGTCGAATTCGAATAGCTCCTGAGCCTGATTGATTTATAAATCACTTATTAAATATTACTATACGTTAACTCTTACCGAGTTAGACCTTAAGTATTTTTTATTGATGATTGAATTATTTATTATTGTCGAGCTTGTTTGAATCGAGCTCGAGTCTACTCAGCTTGGATCGAAACGAACTCGAGATTGGATCTAGATTTGGACCCAACTCAAACTCATTTAAATTCGGCTCGAGCTCAAGTACGACTGTTTATAGGCCTAACTCTAGTCTAACACCCTGCGTTCTTACCCAGAACTAGAGGTGGGCGTCGTGCCGTGCCAGACCGGCTCGGCACGGGCCCATTGTGCTTCGTGCACGAACCATGCTGGGCAACGACGGCCCGTCGTGCCGTGCTGTGTCAGCCCGGCCTATTTGCACTATTGCGATGAGAGGAAATAAGCCGAAGACTCATGGAGTTGAGGCAGTGGACACAAATATTATGATAAAAAAACTAAAATTTATTTATTTTTGAATAGTTACAGAGAGCGAGGGGATGTGCTGAACATGGGCGAGAGAGAAGGTAATGGGCGAGAAAGAGAGAGAGATTGAGAGAAAAGGATGAGAGAGGGAGACAGTGAGAGAGACAGAGAGAGCAAGCATCGGGAGAGATTGAGAAAGACAGGGGTGAGAGAGAGAGCGCTGGGAGAGATAGAGAAACACGGACGACTGAGAGAGACGGGCAAGAGAGAAGAGAGAGCTGAGAGATATTCAGAGAGACATATGAGAGATAGAGAGAAAGAGCTAAAAGAGATTGAGAGAGACACGCAGGAGAGAAAGATCGTGACGGGTACCCAGGCCATGGGTACCCCTGGGTCCGAAAAGGCGCTGGTGGCCGAACTGTGCCTGGTCGGGGCCCAAAGCCACTACCGCCAAAGAGAAACCGAAACCATGACCAAGTCGTGAAATCCCTGAAGAAGCGGCAAAGATTTATTGCGTGATCGAGCGCATTAAATGTCGGCCATAATGATGACGCAGCCAAGACAAGTCCCCAACTCTCGCATTTACTACGAGCGGCAAGAAGAACTACGCCACCGAGCAGGCAAGGGAGCGGCGGCCAAGCCCCATCACCGCCACTTGCGGGCGACTAAGAGCACTGACCTTTTTTAAGCAACAATGTAACCTCCCTCTCGCCTATATAAAGGGAGGAGCGAGCATGTAAGACAACGGACAACCGGGAATCAATACAATCAAATCCACACGAATCTGGAGTAGGGACGTTCACCCGAACCAAGATACACCTTGTGCTCACCTGAGTAAGTTGCCGAGGAGAGGGAGCGTGCACCCCTCTTACCTATACAAATTCATTGGCGGTGCTCAAAACAAGCGGTTGGCGCGCTGTAGGGGCTGTGCAGCGTCGCCGCGCCATTTTCCCGCTTGGCTTCCTCGACGGTTCCCTTTCTTTCTCCGACATCGCCATGCCGATAAGCGTCGATCCGTTCGGCTCCTCGACCGTCACCACCACGGCGGGACAGATAGTGATCGCCCCCGCCATACTCCGGCGCCAAGTGTCCACCGAGGACCCCGACGCCCTCACGGCGCCAGAGACCTCGGCCGAGGTCCCCAGACGGACCCCGACGCCAAGCACGCCAGAGGCCCCATCACCCCAAGCGATGCGCGCGGAGGCATCGAGCGATGGCGCCGCACCCGCCGCGACCTCGCCAGGCGTGGCAATGGTCGGCCATGTACCGGCGACCACCACTCGGACAACTCCTCCGACCACGGCTCTAGCGGAGGAAGAGATAAGAATGCACCACGCTATCGCGACCCGACACCGCGGCAGCGCCGCTACCCTGCCACGCCAAAGGCTCTCCGCCAACACACCGAGGAGGATCACCGTGCTCGCCGCGCCGACCTTCGGGCCGGCGACGCGACGAGCCGGAGGCTCAAAAGGCCGAAGCTCGACAAGCTCCAGGCCGACTGAGCGATGCTGTCGCCACGCTCCACTGCACTGGCGGCAAGGCCACAAGACGCCAGTCCACCACCACCGGTAGCTAGGGGACGGACGATTCATCGCTTTTTCCCCACGCTGGCCAAAACATCGCCGCTGGCAAAGAATGCCGCCCCGCGGCATCCCCGAGCCGACGATCCCGCAGCCTAAGGCTACCCACCGTAACCTCCGGCCTGGTGGAGCGAGCCGCGCCAAGAAGACGCTGTATGGCCACGGATCGCAGCTGCTCGGACGCCTCTTCGATGGCCCGCGCCGCGACGCCATCCGAGGCCGTCGAGCGAAACAAGGGCAGCGTCACCTTCCGGACAACCTCAGGCATCGCGCACCGGTGCACCAACGTTTGGGGGCGAACGCGACGCCGCACCACCCTCCAAACGCCGAAGAACGAGGAACGACCCGACCCGGCCGAACGTCGCCGACAGCTCGCTGGCGTGATCGCAGCCGAGCCCCGATGGCCGGGCCACGGGCATTCTGCCAGGGGATTCGCAGCGAAGTTCCTGCCAGATTCGGCGCCGATCAACATAGCTGGCACGCAGGGGCTACAAACCCGGTGTATGGTGGAAGATTACCGGCTCGCATGTCGGGCGGGAGCGACGGACGACCTTTTTGTCATCCAATACCTCCCCATCTACTTGGCGGACTCGGCCGGGCATGGCTCGAATATCCGCCCGCCAACATCATCCGGATCGGCCGACCTCAAGCACCACTTCGTTGGCAACTTCCAGGGCACCTACAAGCGACCAGGGAATTTCGGGACTGAAAGGTCGCAGCAGCGACCAGGGGAGAACCTCCGGACTACATCCGACGCTTTTCCCAACAATGCAACGAGCTCCGGACATCCGCGACGCCGATGTCGTGGGGGCATTCATCTACGCACCACTTCCAAGACCCTGGTCCATAACCTGGGGTGTCGCGAAGCCAGTGACCACCAAAGAACTCCTGGACATTGCCACCAACCACGCCTCGGGTGAGGCCGTAGATGTCATCTTCGACAAAGGGAAGTCGGGCGAGGATCGCACCGAGCCCACTCCTCCGACCGCCCGACAAGTTTAAAGCGCCACGGCAAACAGTCCGCGAGGACCGCCTGGTTGCGACCACCGACCGGGCCGGAAAGCCGCAAGGCCGGCAGAACCCCGACCACTTCGAGAAGCCGATGGAGAGTATGTGTCCGAACCACGGATACCGTCAGGCACAAGTATCGGATCGCGAAGTCTGAAGCGCTTCTTTCCGGAACCCCACGACGTCACGGGCAAAGGAAAGAGGCAAGACTTCGGCGCCGACCACCGAGATCGAGAGAGGCGACGTCGGCTTCCCGAGACCGACGGTTGCCTCATGATCTTCGGCGGACCGGCAAGCTACGCCGACCGGAGGCGGCTCAAGCTCGTCGCCGAGAGGTGTTCGCGGCAAGCCCGGTAGTACCTAAATACCTTCGGTGGTGAGTCCCCGATCACCTTTGACCGGCCGACCACCCCGACCACGCCCCGCAACCAGGAGGTACCCGCCGTCATTGACCCCATCGTGGGAACAAAGCGCCGACTAAGGTGCTCATGGGCGGCGGCGGCGATCTCAACATCCTTTACGTTGAGACCTCGACGCCATGGGGATCCCCGCCGAGCCTTCGACCAAGCAGAGCACCCTTTCACGGCGTCGTTCCTGGCGGCCAGAGCCCACCCGCCGGGCAGGTCGACTGCCCGTCACGTTCGGGAGCCGGTTAACTTCCGCACCGAGACCCTCACCTTCGAGGTCGTGGATTTTCCCGGCCCTACCACGCCATCCTGGGAGACCATGCTACGCTGAAGTTCATGGCGATCCCCAACTACACCTACCTCGTCGAAGATGCCCGGCCGCATGGGGTGATCATCAGAATCGCGTCTTTCCAGCTCGCCACGGCTGCGAAAGACGATTGAAGTTGGCCTCGGCGTCGTCGCATCCATCGAGCTCGCCGGCCTCGAGCCAAGACACCTCGATCCGCTCCCGACTCTAGCAAGTCCGGACCGGGCTCCTTCAAGTCCGCCGAGGACACGAAGACGATCGAGGTCGACCCAGAGGACCCGACCAAAACCGCTCGGATCGGGACCACGCTCGCCAAATAGGAAAGCGCTCGTCGACTTCCTCCGCGCCAACCGACGCCTTCGCATGGAAGCCCTCCGACATGCCGGGATCCCGAGGAAGTCGCCGAGCACTCCTGAACATCCGGCTGGTCTAGACCAGCCGCCAGCGTCTGCGCCGCTTCGACGAAGGAAAGCGCGTAGCCATAGGAGAGGAAATAGCCAAGCTCTTGGCCGCAGGTTCATCAAAGAAGTTCGCCACCCCGAGTGGTTAGCAAACCCCGTGCTTGTAAGAAAGAAGGCGGGAAATGGAGAATGTGTGTCGACTACACAAGCCTCAACAAGGCATGTCCGAAAGATCCATTCCCTACGCCCGCATCGACCAAATGGTAGACTCCACCGCAGGTGCGAATCCTCGCCCTTTCGGATGCCTACTCAGGGTACCACGGATCGCGATGAAAGAAGACGACCAGCTCGCGACTTCCTTCATCACTCCGCACGGTTCGTTACGCTACGTGACAATGCCGCTTGGCCTGAAAACGCGGGGCTACATACCGTAGATGTATGCAGACCGCCTTTCCGACCAGATCGGCCGCAATGTCGAAGCATACGCCGGCGACATCGTTGTCAAGACCAGGAAGACCAGCGACATCATCGCCGATCCGAGGAGACTTTCGCGAACCTTCGACGGTTCGCATCAAGCTCAACCCCGAAATGCGTTTTGGGGTACCCAAGGAAGCTACTCGGCTTCATCATCTCCGAGCGCCAGATCGGCCACCGAGACAAGATCTCCGCGATCTTAAGGATGGGGCCGATCAAGAACCTCAAAGGGGCCCAAAGGCTAACGGGATGCCTAGCGGCCCTAAGTCGCTTCACGTCCCGCCTCGGCGAACGCGGCTTACCTCTATACCAACTCCTGAGGAAGTCCGACCACTTAAGCTGGACGAAGGAGGCTCAGACGCCGACGCGCGCTAAAGGTTTTCTGACCACCCCTCGATCTTTGGTCGCCCGGCGCCAGAAGAGCCTCTGCTACATTTACATTGCCGCCACGACCAGGTCGTCAAGACGGCACTTGTCGCGGAGCGAGCGAGAAGAAGGGCGGGTCCCTAAGATCCGGTGGCCGGTCTACTTCATTAGCGAAGTACTCTCCGAGTCCAAGGCACGGTACCGCAGATTCGTAAGATGCTCTACGCTGATTCGATCACGAAAAGAAAGCCGGTACATTACTTCAACCAAAGACCACGTTTCCGTGGTAACCTCCCTACCACTCGGCGAGGTCATCCATAACCGCTGACGCCTCGGAAGAATTGCCAAGTGGGCACTCGAGCTCAACGGGCATGACGTATCCTATGTCCCTGACCGCCATAAAATCTCAAGTTCTAGCCGACCGTCGCCGAGTGGACCAAGCCCAGGCCCCACCTCCGCTCGAAGACCCCGAGTCTTGGGCGATGTACTTCGACGGGTCCTTCACCAAAAACGGAGCCGGGCCGGGTCGTCATTCTTTCACCACTTCGGGAACAAGCTTCGATGACGTCATCCGGCTACTTTTCGACGCAACCAACAACGTCGCCGAGTATGAGGCCCTCGTTCTTGGTCTCCGCATCGCCGCCCGACCTCGGAGCTCTGCGGTTATGCGTGCATGGCGACTCAAAACGGTCGCCGATCAAGTCATGAAGGCCGCAGAACCTCGCGACGATCGGATGGCGACCCTCGTCGAGGTACGCAAACCGGAGCGAAGTTCAAAGGATTTGAGCTCCATCATAGCTACAGACGGAACAACGGAGAGGCCGATCACCTGGCTAGTCTCGCCTCGGCAGAGGGCCGATCCCGCCGGAATTTTCGTCCTCGACCTACACCAAGCATCCATCCGACCGATCGCCGGACGATCGCCAAGCGACCCGACAAAGGCCGAGCTGGGTCAAGCCGGGTTGCAACGCCCCGATGACCAAAGACCGATTGGAGGAATCCCTTCATCGATCGGCTGACTGACGGTTCCCTCCCCGACGACCCAACCGAGGCCCGCCGCCTCGCTCGTCGGGCAAAATCCTTCGTACTGATCGGCAACGACCTCTACAGAAGGAGCCCCTCCGGGATCCTCCAGAAGTGTGTCCCAGCCGACCAAGGAAGAGAGCTACTCCGCGACATCCACGGCGGGGTTTGCGGACACCACGCTGGGTCACGGAGCCTGGTCGGGAAAGCCTTCCGACAGGGTTTCTACTGGCCGACCGCCGTGGCCGACTCCGAGCAAATCATCCGGACGTGCGAAGGGTGCCAATTCTTCGCTCGGCAAACTCACCTCCCGGCGCAAGCCCTCCAAACGATCCCTATCACCTGGCCCTTCGCCGTTTGGGGACTCGATCTGGTCGGGCCCTTCAAGAAAGCGCCCGGGGGCTTCACCCACCTGTTGGTTGCGATAGACAAGTTCACCAAGTGGATAGAAGCCAAGCCGATCACAACAATCACTTCAGCAGCAGCCGGACTTCATCCGCAATATCGTCTGAGTTTGGAGTCCCGAACTCCATCATCACCGACAACTAACGCAGTTCACAGAAAGGAGTTTCGAGCTCGCGACAGCCTTCAAAGATCCGCGTGGATTGGGCGGCCGTCGCCACCCACGAGCAACGGCCAAGTCGAACGCGCGAACGGCATGATCCTCCAAGGGCTCAAGCCGCGAATCTTCGATCGATCAAGAGGTACGCGGACGTTGGGCGCCGAGGTACCTCCGCACTTTGGATCTTACGGACCACCCGACCCGGCCGACCGGTTCACGCCGTTTCTTCCTGGCATTCGAGCGAAGCCATCTTACCGACCGACTTGGACTACGGCGCCCCAAAGGTTCAGGCCTTGGCCGAGACCGGGGCTCGAGTCCCAAAGAAGACGCCGACCGGGCTCGATGAAGCGAGATGTCACCGCTGCTCGCTTCACCAAATACCACAGACAACTGCGACGCTACCACGACCGCAAGGTTAGAGGGCGGCGTTCAATACAGCGACACAGTTCTGCGCCAGGTTGATCCAACAAAGGCAAGCACAAGCTCTCCCCTCCTTGGGAGGAGCCCTTTCATCGTAGTAGAGGTCCTTCGACTGGCACTTACCGGCTCAAGGATCCCGATGGCAACATCTTGTCAAACGCCTGGAACATTGAAAAGCTAAGACGATTCTACCCTTAGCCCTTTTTCTACCTCGCTCATTACCATGTTCACCTTTTTACCGGGCCTACGCTGTAGCTTTTTTCCACCCAGGTCGACATCCCGTTCAACCGCTGTCATTCACCCGATCGTTCGGTCTTCTTTTTTCTTCCGACCCGAGTACCACGGCCTACGCCCCAGCGGCTACGGTTGCGAAGTGGTATCTCGCTAAGGAAAAAAGAGACAGAACAGGATGGTATACTGCTGATTCTGGGAACTAACGCCGCTTAAGACTGCTTTTTCCTACTTTTTCTGAAAACGCCGAACATGTCGATCACTGGTCGGTTGGTCCCCAGACCCAAGAACCATGACCCCGGCATGTCTTACCGGCAACAAACCGAAAAATAGCGAAAAATACATGTAAAACCCGAACACCTTTGTTTTCTTCCAATTCAACGGCATTTACATTCTTTAGAAACAAGAAAGTCTAAAACCAAGAAAGCTTTTTCGTTTAAGGGTCTTCCTCACGACAGTTGATCTCCGGACTTATCGTCCCTCTCCAAGCACGGCCGGCTTCCCGCTCAATTTTTGCCGCGACGACAAAAAAAATAGCCGGTCGCCAAACTCCGCAGCAGAGAGCCCGATCCGCCGGGACGCACCTTCAAGAAGCGACAGCCCTGCGCCCCTGTGTGACCTCTATGGTCCCCGGAGCTTGAAGTCCGACACAGGGGGGACCGTCGGAGAAGAGTACGGCAAAGACGATCGGGCGACGGCAAAGACGGTCGCTTGCCAAGAGCCTAGATGTCGCGATCGACTCCAGGCTCCGGAAGGAGAAGGAGCGCTGGGGAGGACGGCGCCCGCTCCCCAATTGCTCGGCGCTCGGCGGCGGTTCCTCGGCCCGACGACCGCGGCTTGTCGCGCTCGCTCGCTCCTCCTCCTCCGCCTCCGCTCCAAAGAGCTCGATCCAACCCGTCGTCCGACGGGCCGCCACTATAAGACGGCCAGCTCGTCGCCCCAACTCCTCCTCATCCTCCGCCTCTCGTTGAAGGAGTCCGATCGATCTCATCGATCGGTGGGTTCTCATCCTTGAACGGAATGAGAGAGCGAGGCGACCATAAAAGCAAGTCGACATTTCGTCTCAACGCGTCATTGAATGAAGTCAGCGCCCACCCTCCGCCTATTTATAGGCGATCCGGCCAAACGAAGCGACGCGGGATACCCGCCAAAGATTCATGACGACCGCACCTTTCGGCCGATGGCGAGAAGCCAAGCGCCAAAGCAAGCGATGCGGGAACCGGCGCCGCCAATTTCGCGTTGAACAAAAACCTCGCCAGTCATAAAGAAAGATAAGTGAATACCTTCTTCTTACACACTCGTTATTACTCCTTCAAGTGGCGCGCGGCGGTAACAAACAAACCGCCCCGCCCCACTCGGGGGCTACAAGAGTCCCGCGGGTCGGGTTGACACAACCAATCGTCGGGTCCTCCCAAGACGGCCAAACTTTCGACCAAAAAGTACTACGGCCTACGCCCCGGCGGCTACGGTTACGAAGTAGTGCTTAACGAAGAAAGGAAGTGCCCAAGCGGGTCGACCCACGATCGGTCAGGAACAGCCTCCCACGGTTAAGCGTTCTCTCGATTTCCCAACTCTCTAACTTTTGTGATACACTCACCGACCTATGCCCGACCCCTGTGGTCCCTAAGGCAAGAGACGGCGATGATGTCCACCACAGCAAAAAATGGGCAAGAGGTGAGGACAAGGCGAGCCCCCAGCGGGCCCCTAGTTGGGTCGGCGGACGACCCAATCGCCTTAACTCGCGTCCGGGATCACACCTCACGCTCTCCGCGAACCTGTCGACGGGTGGCGACCGCACCTTGGATCGTGAACGATCCAAGGTCCGATACGGGATCGAGTAAGGAAAGATTCTTTATGGATCGCCCCGGTGGGAGTCGGACGCCCGGCCGGGATTGTCCGCTAGGGGACCCCTCGCGAGGGCCTCTGTGTTCCACCGGATCACTCGCTTGTAGCCCCACGAGAGCGGCGCCGAGCCAACGAAGGCAAGCGCGCTTTCACCCTCCTGGTCCCCACCACGGACGGGCGTAAAAATGGGACGGACTCAGGCACCATGTGTTCGCCAGACGAACAGCCCCATCGCGCGCTACCAAGGCACGACCGGCGCCACGTGTCCGCCAGGGCGACCAGCCTGGCGCTACCGGGCGGCTCGACCGGGCGCCACGTGCTCGCCAGTATGACAACATCGGCGCTACTGGCGGCACGACCGGGCGCCATGTGTTCGCCAGTAAGCGACTACCACCGAGCGCCCGGCAGACGACCATGGCGCCCGACGACCACCATCATGCGCCGGCTGGCTCGATCGGCGCCACGTGTTCACCAGGGCGACGGCCGGCTACGCTAACCCGGCGCCACGTGCTCGCCAGTATGTCGACCATCGCTGAAGGCACGACCGGCGCCACGTGTCCGCCAGGGCGATCACCGGCCACGTGCTCGCCGAAGCGGTCAGCCCATCATCGCGCCCGGCGGCTCGACCGGCGCCACGTGCTCGCCAGTGGCGATAGCTCATCGGCGCGTCAAGCAAGACGACCGGGCGCCATGTGTTCGCCAGGCGACCAGCCAATGAGCGCCCGGCACGACCATGGCGCCCGACGACCACCATCGCGCTACCGGCGGCTCGACCGGCGCCACGTGTTCACCGAGCGACGGCCAGCTGCGCGCGCCAACCCGGGCGCCACGTGCTCGCCAGGCGATCAGCCAGCTGCGCTGGCGGCACGGCGGCGCCATCTGTTCGCCAGCGTCCGGCCGGCGCTGGCGGCGACCATGGCGCCGACGACCGACCATTGCGCCCGGCGGTGCGGGTCGGGGCGACCACGCCGGCGCTGATGCCACGGCCGCTTACCATCGCTCCCCGGCGACCACCCTTGACACAAAGAACGAAGGCGCCGGCACAGATATATACGGCGATCGGACCTCCCGATACCGCAAAGCAACGACCAAGCAAGGCGAAACCCCCGACCGCTTCTCCGACTTCGGGGCTCTGGGGCTACACCACGGTGCGCCACAAGACCCGATCGAAGACTCTTCCCGACCAAACCGTGAAAACCCCAACCTCGCTCTCCGACCACTCGGGGCTCTGGCTACACTCCAGCAAGGCGCCACAAGCACCTGGCCGGAGACTCGATCGACCAAACGAACCACGGCATCACTAAGACGGAAACAAGACCCCGGGCACCTCTCCGACCTGCACGGGGCCTGGGGCTACTGACGGTACCTGTGCCATGGGTACCCCACGCCCGAAAGGCGCGTGGTCGAACCAGGCGATCGGGGCCCAAAGCCACTACCGCCAAAGAGAAACCGAAACCATGACCAAGTCGGCGAAATCCTGAAGAAGCGACAAAGATTTATTGCGATCGAGTGCATTAAATGCTGGCCATAATGATGACGCAGCGCACAAGTCCCCAACTCTCGATTTACTACGAGCGGCGCAAAGAACTACGCCGACCAAAGAAGGCAAGGGGAGCCGGCGGCCAGTCCCATCAGCCCGCCACTTGCGGGCGACTAAGAGCACAGCCTTTTTTTTAAGCAACAATGTAACCTCCCTCCTCGCCTATATAAAGGGGGAGGGAGCGAGCATGTAAGACAACGGACAACCGGGGAATCAATACAATCAAATCCACACGAACTGGAGTAGGGACGTTCAGCCCGAACCAGTATACACCTTGTGCTCACCTGAGTAAGCCGTCGAGGAGAGGGAGCGTGCACCCCCCTCTTACCTATACAAATTCATTGGCCGGTGCTCGAAACACCGACAGATCGTCTCTCTCAACATCTCTTAGCTCTCTCGCTCTCGTATTCTCAGTCTCCCCGACGCACTCTCTCTTCTGTCTCCTCATCTTGACCTTTACCAACCACTTTCCCTTCTCCCTATGTAACATTGCTCATTAGCCATCACCATTAAAAATCCCAATGACTCATCACTTTTGTTGCTTCTCCACGTGTTACTACATCATAAGCTTAGCATCCGTCATTGTAGGATTCACCAGAACAACTCTACTACTCCTGTAACTACTGTTGGCATGGCCCCTTCTTCGTGCTAAGCTTATCACCCCTGTTGCAACACCCATACACGTGTCCAACCGCACATAATCAACGGTGATGAGAGAGAGAGAGAGAGAGAGAGAGAGAGAGAGTAAGCTAGAGAGAATGACATAAAGAGTCGGAGGGGATAGGGGAAGAGCAATGGTCAAGACAGATTTTCCAATTTTATTTTAGAATATTTAAGTGCCCATAGTTTTTATTTAATTACTTGAATTTTCCTAATTTTATTTTATTCTCTCTTTTTTTCTTTCTCTTTTTCCTCTTTTTCACTTATTTCCCAATTCCCCCCTTTCCCTCTTTTTTTTCTTCCGTCCCACCCCGTTTCTCCCCACCAGCACTCCCCTTTTTTTCCTCTTCCCCCAATCTTCCCCATTTTTCCCTCGAGCTGTCGACCGCCCACCTCCCTCCCCCATGGTCCGACTGGTTGGCCCTTGCCTTCCGACCGCCTCACTCTCTCCCTCATGGCTTGGCCGGCGGGCCCCTCACCTGGCTCCCCCTCTACCTATCCTCACCTCCCTCCCCCAGGGCCTACCCCACCTCCTTCCCTCATGGCCTGGTCAGCCCTCACTTGGCAAGGCGCCACGGAGAGGGAGCCGAGGTGGCGAGGCCATGGCAGGGCGACACGACCACGACGAGGCGGCATGGAGAGGGAGCCAACGTAGCGAGGCCTCGGTAGGGTGGGGCCGCCACGGTGAGGCGGCGCGGAGAGGGAGCCGAGGTGGGGAGGCCTCGGTGGGGCGGCGCGACTGCTCAAGGCCACGACACGACGGCGTGGAAGCCGAGGCGGCACGACCGCGCGAGGTGACAGCGAGGGAGCCGAGGTGGCGCGACCGCTGAGGCCATGGCAGGGGGGCTGGCGAGGGAGCCTCAGCGGTGGCCTCGGCGGGCAATGACCATGGCGAGTGTGTGGCGGCGTCGGTGGCCTCAGCAAGTAAGTCCTCGCTCCTCTCCCCCACGCTCCACCTCTCTACCTCTCCCTTGCCACAGGCCGCCGGGCCATTCTCCCACTCCCCTACCGCGGCCGACTGGCGTGCTCTGCCGCGGGTCACCGTGCCCTACCATGGGCCACGTCAGCGCTTCGGTGCTGGGCCGACCAGGCACGACCCAAACGGCTGTGCTGAGTTGTGCCGTCCACCGTGTTCGGTTCCTTGGCCCGACATGGCCTACACTCATATCGGGCCAGGCTTTGATTCGAACCATGCCATCGTGCCTTGGACCGGCCCACAAAAGCATGACTCAAGTGCCCACCTCTATCCAGAATTCCAGAAGCATGTGATGTCTCGGCCTAACACGAAAGCGGTGGGAAGAGTTTACTTCAGCTGTTGCTGTATTACGACTTAGGAGTTTGGATTCTCACTCACTTCCTTTCCTTCTTCAGGTTCCGATCACGCACGTGCTGTGAAAGAGAATATGGTTCTCATCAGCAACGTGGACAAATGCTGCGATCTCGGTTAATCGGTCCGCTTCCCGTCGGTTGATGTTGTTATGAGATAACCTCCTAACCGTATTCGGTTAGGAGTCTATCTCTTATTATGTGGGCGAATCCGAACTCCCCTTGAGGAGATTGCTATATATACCGAGTGCCTCCCATTGTAAAATAGACATCGATCAATAAAGAAGAGAGAGCTCCAGCCTATATCTTGTGTCTCTTGTTCTTGTGTTCTTGTTGATTGTCGGCGATCTACGTGGGTGAACTACTTGTTTTACAACACGTTATCAGCACGAGTCTCTACCACAACAAGCGAAGGATCGTCGACGACAACGAACGACTACTACCGGCGATTGATCGCCCGATCCGATCTGCAATCAACTCGTCACCACGCCGGCATCCACTCGGATTGCCGAAAAAAAAAGTCCTACGCGACTCTATCCTACGCGATAGCCAACACTTCCGGCATCAAGAAAGTAAGTCGAAAATCCTGCAGATTGTTTCGCTAGATGTTAGATCTAATCTACTGTTTAGATCTGTTATTGTTAATAAAAAAATCGCTTCAGTGGAGATGCCCAGAAGGCTTCTCGCCGTTCGCCGTGCCCGTTACCGTTGCCGAGTGCCTACCGGCTAGTTTCGGCGCCGAACGGCTGGGACTGGACTTGAAGTCCAGATCGGACTAGGTCTCCTCTAGCACCGAACCGGGCTGCCGCGCCACTGCCGTGCCTGCCATGCCGAACTCCTCGATCGATCTCCCGCGCCGCTCGCCACGCAACGCCGCCGCCGCGCTTTGAAGCGCTTCGCCGGATCGCCGGCTGAATCAAGGCTAAAGACTCGCGCCGCGCACTTCCAAATTTCTGTTATCGCCGCCAAGGCTGTCCGCTGGCCGCCAGATCCACTCCGACTTCGCCGCCAAGACTCGGCCGCTCGCAGTTCAGACGCACCGGCCGCTGGCCGCGCTTCATCGGAACGCCGCGCTAACGCTGCCTCGTGGTTGCGCCGCGAACGCGAGACTTGTCCGTGAGTGCAGACGTGATGATCGCCATACCGCACAAAGCCTATCCTAGACATGCATATGTACTCTGCGTGCATGCATGAAGCATGAAACATGCATGAAAGTACTCGTATATGCTAATATGCATGTAGCACTAATATATACATGCATGAAGCACGGTCAAGCACCAGTATATGCATGCATTAAGCATATAACTGGTAGTATGTGCACGAAGCAGCTTGTGTCTGCACGCATGAAATATATATAACTGGTAGATAATTAGTGCTCATACATACTTGAATATACCCGGTAGCGCATGAAATCGGCTGTGTGCATGAAGCCGCACCGCACTTTGCCATCGGCAGAACATGAAGCAAGCTGCACCATGTGTTTGCAGTTGCCGGTTCGTATTTGTTCGATAGAAAAACCCGCATATATATTGGATCTAGTTTTATTTTCCTTAGCATTATGTCATGTTTGATATTTGCTGAAATTCAATTTTTTTCTGTTGTAAAGTAATTCTGAAAATTGTTTGAAAATTAGCAGAAATTATGAAAAAATGCTAGAAAAATTCCAGAATTTCTCATACAACAGTTTATGAGAACCTGTGTGGTTGGGATTTGATTTCGGTAATGAATAAATAGATATGAGACAATTGGTGTCTAGGAAAACACACATGAGGCTTGGTTATTTAATTGGCGCCCAGAAACGGGAAGTGCTCCCTCCCTTATGTGAGCCCTAGGGGCATGTTGACCTAGCCATGAGTCGAATTGACGGATATATTTATTACCCGTTTTCGCTCCCAACCAATAAGAATTACATGAGTTGAAATTAGACTTATGCCAAGTTTAATTGATATTGGAATTTATTTTCTATTATTTAGTAATGCTGAAAATTGCTAAATACTAGAAAATTTTGGAAAAAGTGTGATAATTATCTACTGAATAGATATAGACCAAAACTTTATTGATTAAATGAAGATGCATGCAATATAGTATTTTACCTGTAGTAAAATCTCGTATTGCTTGCATATAGGATATGTCTGATATTGCAAAAAGGGTATTTACTGTGCTTGCCCTGAATGGCAGCAATTACCTCACCTGGGCAATGGATGCCAAAATCAACCTAACAGCTCGAGGAATTGGAGCTGCTATTGTTCGGCCTGAAGCCGGTGAAATCGAAGTGCCTGAACCCGCAAAATGCGCCACTTTACATTTCCTGAAACACCATCTTCATTCGGACCTGAAGGCCGAATACTTGATGGAGGAGGACCCGCTGGTATTGTGGAATTCCCTGAAGGAACGCTACAATCAGCAAAGATCCGTTTTGTTGCCAGAAGCACAACGCGAATGGACCCTCCTACGCTTTCAGGATTTCAAATATGTGGCAGCTTATAATTCTGCAATGCACAAACTTGTCGCTAAATTGACTTTTTGTAACCAGAAAGTTACTGAAGCAGAAAAATCGACAAAACGTTGTGCACTTTCCACCCCAATATGATGATACTACAACAACAGTATCGTCATGTAAAGTACAAGAAGTACTCTGAGCTTATTAGTGTTCTGCTAGAAGCAGAAAAACATGATGAACTCCTGATGAATAATCATCATACAAATACTAATAGAAGCCAAGCAGTGCCTGAAGCACATGCTACCGCTCAGAAGGCTAGTAGTAGCCATGGCCGCGGAAAGGGCCAAATGTACAAGGGGAATGAATGGAAAAATGACAGAAATCAAAAGGGAAAAGGCAAATCCCAGTGGAAAGGTAAAGGAAAGGGTACAAGAACCTTCCAGAAGCAAGGTCCAGCCAATAAAGCACCCGACTCTCAAACATGCTTTAGGTGTGGTTGCGTTGACCACTGGTCACGCAATTGTCACATCCCAAAGCATTTGGCAGAACTTTACATGAAATCCACTGGGAGATTCCAGAAGAATCAAGAAAAGAAGGTTGAGGCACACTACACCGCTCTACGGATGTTGAGCAAGACGGTGTAAAGAAAGAAGACAACGTCACTAACCCTACAACCGAAGTTCAAGGAAAGCCTTCTGATATGGTGACTCGCCCATGGATGAGGATGACCTCCTAAGATCGAGCTTGTGGAGCTCCAAAAAGATACCAATGTTTCCCAGGAGAGAGAACATGACTTATATGGAGATCTGGAATAGTCTCCTTATACCTTTTTGCTTTATGTCGCAATTCCATTAGTTGAGCCTCCTTAAGAGCCTTATCAGTTTGAATAATTATGTTCTGCGCATGAACATTTGGTCTATGCTCTGTTGAGCAATTATCGCTTATAATTAAATTGTTTTCAGAATATTTGACATTTTATGCTATGTTTTTCCTCGATGCAATAAATGTTAATTGGTATACTATGCAACCTGAAGTTGGCATTGCAATAACCTTGAGTTGAATATTATGATAAAATAATTACTAATTCTGCTGACCATAGCATAAAGACTTCCGAAGACCTGAAGATTTCTTATCATCTAACTTGTAGAAGAATCACTGAATTTCTTGAAGTAAATTCGAAGTGATATCTGTGGACCTTTTCGGCCCTGGAACCATGCTTCTACCTAAATTAATGGCCTAATTTTGTGAGCATCCTTTCCAGAAGAAAGAATCAAGTCCATTCAAATGGACAAATGCTAACGAGTTTACCTCAAAAGCATTATATGGCTTTGGGAATTAATGTAGAGTTTTTAATACCTCATGTCCACATAATAGAATGGCCCTGCAGAGTCATTATTAAGGGAATAAAATTTATTGCTTGACCACTTTGCAGAATAGTAGGCTACCCACCAGTTGTTAGCCACGCAAAGGTCGCATTAATCGCGATATTAATTCAACTCAAATCAATCAGATATAATGGAATTTCCCCGTTGCAGATAGTGCATGGAAGAGAATTAAGTATTTCCCATCTGCGAAAATTCGGTTATGTTGTATACATGCCAATCTCTCCACCACAGCATACCACCATGGGACCTCACCAGAAGTTGAGGGTATGTACATGGTTCGGTACGCTGATTGTACTAAGGACATATTTCGGCATTAGGGGAAGATAAATACCACATTAAAGAATGCCGAGTCCTTAGATCCATGCACTAAAGAGAGAGACCGAACTTGAAGTTCGGAAAGTAATAAATCTACAACAAGTAAGCTAAGAATCTGCCAAATACCTTCACTGATCATAAGATAGTGGAAAGATCTCATATACCTGCAGTATATGCACCTGAAAGAGTGGAAATATCCTAGAAGGATATTAAACCCACTCTTGACCCTCATGATAAAATGAGGGGGAGGCCTCCAGGTGCACGGGACTCAATTTCGCGGAGACGTCCGCAGAAATAGAGAACCAAATAAATGAGAACACTATCCATGATAGTGGAAGAAGCTCAACCTGATGTTGAGAAAATCCCTGAAGTGAGCCATCTAGAAGATGGTAACATCCCTGAAGTGATCCATCCTGAAGATGATAACCCCAGCCAGATATTTGTGCGCACAATCCAACGCTGAAGTCGGAACACCTGCACTTCATCGTTGTGGGAAATCACGAGAAGCTGGAAGAAATTGATAAAGAGACATCCCTGGAGTGATGCAGGAGAATTATATATAAAGAAAGACTACAATTGTCGACATATTTTGCCTCTAAAAAAAATTGCTAAAATCTGGATCCAGAACCAAAGTCCATGGCAGAGTGCCAGAAGCGCTCATCTAGGTTCACCTGAAAAAGCAATTGAGGTAGCGCTCGCTTAATGATAGGAAAGTTCTTGGTCCTGTTGACAGAACATTTCCTGAAATATTCCCTGTAGGATCAAATGGATTTTTCATCCTGAAGAGATATGAAAATATCCGGGTGGTGAGATATAAAGCGAGGCTTGTAGCACAAGGGTTTTAGCAGAGACCCATCATCGATTACGATGAAACCTGTTCTCCTGAAATGAGTGGAATGACGTTCCGAAATTTAATATTGATGGCAGCAAGCTTAAGCTTTTGGTGAATCTAGTGACCACATATTTATATGGGTCACTGAATACAGATTCAAACAGTCGATAAGGATGTGGTACAATCGACTTAGTGAATTCCTCCTGAAGAAGGAATATGGTCCCTGTAGGAATATTGTCCCTGTAGAGATAATACCTTTGAAAGAAAGCCTCACGGGAATGCGTTTGGCTAAGACGTGTAATCAACCATGTCCAGAAGTCATGTGGTATGAATACTGTCGATACCCCTATTATTATCTATGAAGATAATACTGCTTGTGTTGCACAATTGCAATTGGATTATGTAAAAAGCAATATCATGAAGCATATTGCTCCTAAGTTCTTTTATCCCCACAATCTCTAAAAGAATGGTGAGATAAAAATAATGCAAACTAAGTCGTGTGAAAATCTAGCTGATTTATTCACAAAATCCTTGCCAAAATTCACTTTCCAAAGTACATTAATGGTACTGGAATGGGACGACTTAGAGATTTGCATAGTTCAGGGGAAGTAAATCCCTGAACCATAATCCCTTTGCATGATCCTGAAGATCATAAGTTGTACTCTTTTCCCCTTTGTGAGTTTTCCTGATGTTTCTCACATAAAGGTTTTTAATGAGGCAACAAAATGCAACATAGAGAGCGAGTGCGATGTACTCTTTTCTCCATCTCTTTTTTCCCATTGGGTTTTTGAGTGGAGTTTTTAACGAGACATATGCATTACGCGGTATTCGCCCAAGGGGAAGTGTTATGAGATAACCTCCTAACCGTATTCGGTTAGGAGTCTATCTCTTATTATGTGGGCGAATCCGAACTCCCCTTGAGGGGATTGCTATATATACCGGGTGCCTCCCATTGTAAAATAGACATCGATCAATAAAGAAGAGAGAGCTCCACCCTATATCTTGTGTCTCTTGTTCTTGTGTTCTTGTTGATTGTCGGCGATCTACGTGGGTGAACTACTTGTTTTACAACAGATGTATCCTACCGTCCGAAGCTGGAGATGAGGTGTACAAGCACCGTGGTATTTCGGAAATGAGCGGTACTTGTGCGTGCGACGAAAGCGACAAAACGCATTGTACACAGGAGAAGCACGACACGGCGGATCTGCTTCTCAGCACTAGGCACGGTATTGTACATAGTGGGCTCGGTCAGATGTCGATGGGCCTCCACTTTCGATGGGCTGGTCTGCGTCATGGATTTGTTCGGCCCTAGCTTTGTCTTCTCAAGAAAGGGTCATCATATTCTCAAACAAGAGAGGTTACTCATGCTCAGAACCAGGGCTCACCTTACCGTTATGTACACGAAATTTGCTACTGCATCAGCACAAAAAATCATCCATTTTTGAGCAAAAATCGTTAGAAATCATATAAATTCAAATTTCAAAATTTTTTGAGGAAAAAAATAATAAAAAAATCGATGCTTTTTCGTGGAAAATCGACAAACTTGTCGAACTTTTTTGCGATCGATTTTTGTCGATTTTTGATGAAAATCGAACGATTTCCACTGATTTCCAACCGGTTTGCGCACGTAAATTTTTTTTCGATTTTTTTGATTTTTTTTTTGAATTGGACCAGTTTATCGACCGGTATTTAATACCGGACCATGGCGATATGGGCGAAATTGCGTGATTTTCATCGATTTTGTGAACCCTGCTCGGAACACTCATGCCTAAACCCAGCGAAGAACCTTAGCCGTCACATCATCTTTGTGCTCGGTTTGTGTTTTGTTGCTGCAATTGACGACGTCCCAATCACGGTCAGGGTTCACAAAACTGTCGAAAAACACTCGAAAATCGCGGTTTTCGACTATATCGAGCCGGTTCGAAATCCTAAACCGATCGGTAAACCGGTTTAATTCAAAAAAAATTAAAAAATTCAAAAAATTTGAAAAAATTTATGCGATGAAAACCGCTCTAAACCGATGAAAACTGAGTGATTTTTTTGAGAAAACCAACGAAAACCGCTTGACTGGTTTTTGGAGAAAACCGACTGGTTTTCGTTTTTTAAAATTTTGATTTGAATTTTTTTTGTTCAAACGCTCAGTTTTGAAACTCTTCGATTTTTGACGATTTTCGCGGTAAACCGGTACCGCCGGGATCTTGAATTTCAGTTCAAAAACGGTTTGGTGAACCCTGATGATGAGTACCCGTACCATGGGTACCCCCATCAGCCCGGAAACACGAACGGGCTGACCCACCGCGGCGAAAGCCCAGCACTGCCGAAAGGCACTTGGGCCGCGGAGATCGAACCCCGACCTATGCAGGACCGACCCTGGACGGTCGGCGGACTCCTGTCCCGGGCGGTCGGCGGGCTCCGACCGCCTAGTATTGAAGCTCACGGTCAGCAAGCTCCACCCACGCGCGAGCCAGTAGGGCCCACGCCGGTGTCAGATAGCTGCCTTGTGCGCAGCGTCCCCTGGCGTCCAGACGGGCGTGACGGCTCCTTCCCAAGACTGCCGAGGAGCCACCGAAGAAGTCAAGCCTCGCCCCATCGCCTGGCACACCGCAGAAGAATACGCCCACTCCGAGGCCAAGGCAAAGTCAAGCGCCATTAAAGCCACCAAGGCCGACAGAGCACCACGCAATACGCCATCCAGGCATAAAGACTACGCAAGACTACTCATCACAGAACCACCAACCCCGCGGGACGGGCAGGGCCTGGCCGGACAAGACAGAAACCAGACTTCAAGACGCGCAGGTCCCCTTCCTCGTGGTTTTCCCGAACTCCCATGTAACCTGCCTCCTCCGTCTATATAAGGAGAGGCAGGGCCCGAGGGGGAGGGGGCGATGAAAAAAACAGTCTTCTAGGTAGTCACAACTCCCTAGCGAAAACACCAAGGGATCGGCCGGCCGACTCCCTGCCTCGCTTGTACTCCTCTTGTTCATCGCCCTAAGATCAATACACCCACACCGAGCGAACTGGAGTAGGGACGTTCAGCCCGAACCAGTATACACCATCTGACTCCTTGAGTCGACCATTCGGGGAGAGGGAGCGCGCGACCCCATCCGACCACAAATTCGTATTGCCGGTGCACGAAACACCGACACCCGATCATGGTAAATACTTGCTAGCTACAAGAGGGGCAGAGGAGATTAAAGAAAATAGTTTTTCCTGAAAAAAAATACATTGTGAAATATTCTATTTCTTATAAGCATGGATACTAGCATAAATGGACTCTGAGATTTCCTAAAGAAACTCATAAAAGTTTTTCTAATAAAGACTAAAAATCCTAGTAAATTATTTTAGATCCATACTCAACTTTTAAGAAAAGTTTCTACCTCTCCCACTAGGTAAGTGGGGACATAGGGATATATTGTACATACAAGAAAATATCAATAAAGATTGTATAATTGTATATGTACATCTTATATCTCTGTTCTAGTCTCATGTTTATGCGATCTTGATTGGTCAACAATAATATAACATGCTATCAGCATGAGAGTGTTCCTGAGCGAAAGCTGTTCACGCTTCAAAAGTTATTGATTGACCTTTCTTGGTCAATTCAGTTGCTAGATTTATTTGGTCTCTCCCCAATTTTCTATTCTTCTAATTCGATCGGTGTCTCATCGTGGGTGGAATTACCATCGACCAAACCCTGGCCATCGTTTCGAGTCTTGGTGTGATGTGGTGACTCGCATAATTTGCCCAATGTAATACAGTAACACCGCTATTACTCTGTGATAATTACACGAATCTCGGCATACTCGCTAATATTAAGCGCAGGAGATATTTTATTGGTTAGTATACCGTGTTCAGAGTGTTACAACAAAACAATAATTAGAGACATGAATGAAAATTTATTACAAACCATCGCCACGCAAGGTCCAAGTAAAACATAAACACGAAGTACCCCGAAGATAGCCAAAAGCGGGTATATGGCCTACCCACCCATCTAGTCCTCCTAATAATAGTCCTCATGTTAGCACCTAAATTTGACCGACCGGGGTGAGTACGGTTTTGGCACGAGTCGGGGCCAAAGCGGCGCGAATAAGGTCAACAACGGATGATGAAGATCGGGAAGATGCGATCGTATGAAGATTAGAAGAAAAGGCCAGAGCCAATACGACCCGGATCCCATACGGTTATGATCAGGATGGAAAGATGAACATGAGGCCGATACAGTTATGGAGAGACCGTGACGAACACGATCGAAGTCTCCAGACTATAAAAGGAGGATGGCGTGCTACGCCAAAAGGACATCAATCTAAAACCAACCAACCAATCAATCTACCAATTACTTTTATTTCCCTGCACTAGGAGTAGTTCTCGTAGCTTTGTAATCTTTTCTCTGTAATTCACGTTGATTAATACAAGTTGCGTATCACAGGTTATTGATCTCTGTTGCGTTACACTCTACTAAGCTCTCGTTTCTTTCATGTTTGAGAAGTATGTAAAAATAAATAGGTATGAAAAAGACTTATAGATTTGAAGTCTTCAAGGGAAGATATTTAAAATTCATATATAATCATCCTTGGGGTGATAAGTTGTCCTTGTTTTCTTTTAATTAAGTTTTGTTCAACCGAATTTTCTCAATTGAAGGTTTTTAATAAGTAGCGTGTTTAATGGCATGAGACACGTGATATATGTACTTTTGGTCCTGCCCGTTTTTTCCACTGAATTTTCGGAAGGAGTTTTTAACGAGGCATGAGCATGTCATTGGAAATGTGTACAATATGGAGTGTTGTGGAATATTCCGTTATATATATGTGTACACTTTCCTAAATGAACTCATGGGAGCTTTCTAATGGAACTCTTAGTAATGACTAAGAGTCCTTGTAGATTACTTTAAATCTATACTCGGGTTGCAAGAAAAGTTCTCTCCTCTCTCACTATATAATTGGGGGTATAGGTGCATATTATACACATTAGAAATATCAATAAATAGGAGAGAGATATGAATCTACATCATGTCTCTATTTTGATATTATATTTTGATATTATGTTTATATGTTCTTGATTGGTCAATAATTACCTTGACACATAACAGAATAACAAATTCCAAATTTTCTATGCCCGGCCCATGCGATGGGAAGACCAAGCAGGCCCAGGATTGGTCGACCCAGCCGAACTAGATACAACAAAGGCCCCTTGTGCGTAAAAGAGCTCACGTAACACGATCGCACGAGCCATTTGGTACGATCGCCACGTACTTTCGCCACGCGCGACCGGCGCGCTTCACATGAACAACCGCTCCCCAAAGCGCAGCCGTCGCAAACGACAGCTTCCCCTGTCCGCACGGCGGCACGGGAAGACTTGCATTGGCCACAGCGTGCGTGACCGAACGCCCAACCGTCCGAATCGAACGTTCCAACGCGAGTTGCCAACAGCCGCCGGCCGCGGGCGCCATCAATATCGCGTGCCACCGACGGCCAATCCGCGCTTTTGTGCGCCACCGGCCCATGCGCGTGACGCGCTGCCCGTGCCAGGTGCGCTAGCTGTAGCTAGCCTGCGGCCGACGACACCACCGCGCCGGCACGAGCGTGCCGAATTGAATTTTAGACCGCCGGTGTGGTGTCATCCCGGGGCAGACAAAACATGGCCTTTCCCGTATTCCCTCGGTTCAGATCTTATTATTACTAGGAAGATCAGCGACGTGTCCGTGACCGCTTGATTGAGGCTAAAATCCGTATTTTTTAGTTTTTTAAAATAAAAGATTTAGATAGTTTTTTTTTTTAATTTCCGAGGTTTATAAAAAAATCATTTCGTGAAGTTATTCTTGGTGTAGTTTGAGAGAAAAAAAATTCTTGGGACCAGTTGGAATTTTCACAAAATTTTTTGAACCTCTATGTAATTTCTAGTATTTTGAGAGTTTTTCGGGAAAAACGGGCGCCACGCAGCAGACCGCGCAAGCCAACCATGCGTCGCACGAGCGGGGGCGATGCTACCTCTCCACACATCGGACACATAAAAAGCGCACCACGAGCGCGAGGGAGACTCGAACCCGCACCCCGGGCGTGGGACGAAGCGGCGTTGCCGCTGCAGCACACGCCCCTTGCGGGCGATTGAAGAGGGGAAGAAATCTATTTAAGGCGATAGGTGAGGATAGCTGATTTGAGCTGTTGGAAGCTGTGATCGAACGGTCGGGAAGCACACGTCGATGTGCGCTCGTTGAAATCATCGGAAACCTCCAGACTTTAATATATAGACTATATGTTCATATATTTTTATTAAGATACATCTACAAAAGACTGTATTATTTTTCTTTATTATATTTTTAGATGATGTGTCTTACACTAATCTATAATAGTAAATGATATTAAAAATAGCTAAATAGGAGATATATAAGAGGAAAAATGCTAAAAGATCACATCAAAAATGTATAACGATATGTATTTATGAATAAAATTTAAAAATCAAAATAACATGTAAATAAACGGAGGGAGTAACTTCCGACTAGGGCGCCGCGGCCCGGAAAAAAATTCTATGGCATCAAGTGCCATATAGTATTCATTATAAAAAATTAGCCACGTGACAACCACACAGATCTCAAAGTAATTAATTTTTTTTCTCTCCTCAATATACATTATGCCAGGATTGCTATAGATGATCCATGACATTTGGTGCTATAGAATTTTATTTCGCCGCTCGGTCCGGCGGAAAGCTAGACTTGGACAGGCTGGATTGGATCGCCACGTGGGGTGCGGAGACCGCTCCGGCGGTGGCTCTGGTTTGTTGCTCTCACGCTTCACACGTTGGAATTTCCTGCTCGGTTGGATCGTTCCACGACGACCCCGGTACTCCACAGCAGCTGTTCTAGGAAAAGCCACGCGGTAGTACGTACGCTGTCGCTGTTTTCAAGTGTATGTTTCGTCTTTCCTGCCTAATGTCTCACAAAACGAGGAAAATGTAGCAATCGCAGTTGCTCTTCGACTGTTTCAGCCTGTACTAATTGCGCCCGTGCGATCGTCGGTATCACTGGCGTACCGACAGCTCTCTTGGTCACGTTTCAGGTACCGTACCAGCGCTCCTGACGACTCATTCACGATCACATGTTCCCGGTCTACTGGTTATTTAGCAGCCTAAGCTTTGGCTGCAACTTGGAAGTTGATGCTGATCCATAAAGGACGACGTTGCAGCAGCTAAACATCGCGAGCTCGTAACGTGGACCTTGTCTTCCCCTTTCGGCACGAAATTGTCAAGCGAAGCAGTGCCTCGCGTTAGAATCCTACTGTTTTCCCACGTGAGGACCTCGTGAGCGTTCGGCGTGTTGGACGCTTTATGGGACCGGGAGAGCCCTTGCACCAGAAATGGTTCTGCACAAGAGATACAGGCATGCCGTGTGCTGTGCAGAAGTGCAGATGGTTCCATGAAAGATCAAGTATTGCTGCTGAAGATTGGCCCTCTGGTGGAGTGGTGGTGCTACCAGTCACTATCCCACGATGCAGAGTACAGGCAAGTACAGGAAATCAATGTGATGGTGTGAAGCAAATCCTTTCCCATGAGTAACCAATTGGTTAAAGTAGCTCCACTGGGACAGAGAGCTGGTCGCGCAGGAGCAAGGTTTCAAATTTTATTTTTCGATATATATCTCGGAGGTGGCCGAAATCCAAAATTTTGGTGAGATCTCAGAATTTCAAATAAAATCCGGATGAAATACAAAAATCAAATTTAAAATCCGGTCATTTTTCAACCGGAATTTTGTTCAAATTGAAATGACAAAAAATGATCAAAAACTTGTCAAAAAAATCCTGAATTTTTTTGTGGACGGTTTTGACCCCAATTCCAATCAAATCCGGCCATAAAAAAAAAAAATCAAAATCTGGTCAAAAAGTCCGAAATTTCAGCCGAAATTACCGAGTTCTCACCGAGATTCTGAAAGTTAATGTAGCATTTTGAATTCTTTTAATTTTTTTTATTTAGTCGAGATTTAGGATCTCGATCCTGACCGGAGAACGAAATCTCAGCCAAGATGACCGAAATCTTGGCGAGATTTGGAACCATGCGCAGGAGTACTTAATGAGAGCCAATGGCAGAAAGCAAATCTCTCGATAGTCATTGGAGGCAAGCGTCGTGCGGATTTCAACACGACCAATTCGACCGATTAGACGGGCCCAGCATGTAAAGGGCCCGTTGCTAAGAATCTGATTTTTATGTAACCAAAGTTGTAAAAATAACCCTCTTTTTTACCACGAAAGTGTCACCTGCCGTGCCGGTGTACCGCGGTAGGTGGCTGGACCAATGATAGCTCGGTCAACCGCGTCAATAGTTGGTGGGCCCACCATGGCAGATTTGCTGGTGTACACCTTCAGCTCGGTAGGTAGGTGCCTAACACCACCACAGGCATGATAGTAGCACCAACCAAGGTAGGGTGGCTCAACAGCAGATAGGAGCAGTGCTGCTGCCACGCTGGCGCTGTTATTGTCGCGGTCGGCCAGCTTTTGCGTGGCCGGCTAGCTTTTCTGGTTTATGAGCGCGATATGTGACATGTGATATATACCGTTTCTTTCGCGGTTGAAGAAGAAACTATTTTTATAAATTTATCCATCTAGGACTAGATTTGCAAGCACGATAGTCTAAACTAAAAAAAAGCCAAGAACTCGGATTATACTAGTGGTGTCATGTCGTGCCGTGGTCCAACACACGACTGAGTCATGGTGTGAGTTGCGTTAGGCCGGGGACATATGCTAAACAGCTAAAGTAATCAGGTTTCTTCTACCACAACAGCGTACACCTCACACAAGCAGAGCTGCAGAGGTCAGCACCTCTGCAGAGAGAAAAAAAAAACACCGTTGACTACTCAAGGTCAACGCAGAAATCACTTCCTGCTCCTCGAGGTTTTCGCAATTTGCACTGCATGCTAGACAGCATCACAAACGGGTCATGCTATTTTACCTGTCCAAATTGTTCCCGCAGTAGGTAGTGGCAGCATTAATCTCGCCGCATTTTAAACCGAACCCAGCTTCTCGGAGCTGCTACTGCGAAAATTAATACGGCTTATCCAAATTCCAACAATTAATTAGTCAACAGATCTAGTATTAATCAGAATTTGCCGGCCCTATTGATTATTAGCAGCACTTACCTAACCGGTGATCGATGCTCTTGTGAAAGCCATGTGCGGTGTGATTTCGGCCAGTAGATGCGGTGGTTTCCTGGACCCCTCCATGAAGTGAAAGCAAAAATTTCCAACCGGCTAGGGCATCATGTTTTTTTTTTCAGCAGGAGGCTTGCCCTTTTTTTTTCTTTCTCTTCTTCTTTTGACGGTCGAGAAAGTTTGGTCTGTGGGGGATGTGGACCGTGTCTGCTCTCATCCTTGTATCTGTTAGTTAGCACGGCACCAATACTTAAATCTAGAGTTCTTTTACGGTGCAGGAATAAATATAGACCGTTCATTGTCTTTAATTCAAAGGTAAAAAATAGATTAGATCAAGTTATATTACCATGTATAGTATGTGTAGTAGAATGTGAGGAGTGGTAGAATGGTAAAAAATTTCAATACAGCGGATGGGTAAAACGGTAAATGAATTTTTTCACTCACCCGAAGCCCATTTCTTCGTCCCCATTGGAAGCCCTCCCTCCGTCAGTGCATCACGCATTTGACATTGAGCTGACCTTTAAATAGACGCGTCACCATTTAACAACCCATCTCTCTCAGCTCATCACCTCCAAGAGGCCTTCGTTCTCTTCCAGTTCTACTACCCCAAAAAAAAAAATTCCTCTCCTAATTTTTTTTTTTCTTTCCAGAAGCATATTTTGGCTATAAGAAGCGGCATATGTGGCATCTTCCAAAGGTTAGTAGCTCTCATTTTTCTCTGAATTTTCAGCTCCTTGCCATGATTTTAAAAGAAAGATTCAATGGACCCTTCTGTTGCTTCAAGATTGAACTAGTAAAAATCGGTACAGATATCAAATGTTAGTGCTACGCATCAGACGATGCACTGTTTCCCTATTAATAGTACAAGCTCCTGCCTTCTAAAATTTCTGATAACCCCAACTTGGCATTATTCTTCACCATATGTTTGCCTTTCCCACAAAGGAACGGCCAATTTGGCTTTACATTTAGTCAAGTTGTACTCTCCTTTTGATGTTGGTTGGTCCGTGCAAACCTTAGAAGAATAAACATCACTTGTTTTTGTCCGTCCAGTATTTGCTTGCATAAATTTGACGTGGGGCGGTTGTTTGCAGAGACAAACGGAGTTAAAGGTGCATATTTTGATTGAACAAGACCCATAAGCTCACCATAAAGGAAGAATAAAGGCAAGAATATCTGCTACTTTTCTGGTTGTCTTGCAGGTTTTCTTCAATCTTTACGCCTGCTTCCTTGCCACTTTGTTTCTTTGTTGTGAATATGTTAGAATACTTGCATACTGAACTTTTGCTTCACTTCACAAGCTCTTTCACAGCATTTAAGTGCTGAATTTTCCGACTGATTCTCGCAGATAGGTAGCATCCATGGGTTGTGGGGCGTCAAAATGGCGGGATCGCGGTGTACGCCAGAGACGGCCAGGAAGTGTCGGCGAGATGGTTGTGTTCCTTCCGGGACTCCGGGTACCAAGAAGCATAGACTTCTCCCAGTCTCTTGGTGATCACTTGGACAAGAGCATAGTGGAGAGGCTATCAGCTGTAAGAGCAAGGGTTGTGGCAATGGCAATGCAGGAATCAGAGATGGCCCTGAAGCCAAGGCGAAAGGCTGCAACGAGGCACGGTGTGTAGGGGATGTTACAGCATCTGATGGTGCCCTGCTTGTTTCTGCAGCCCACATGAGGATATGAGAGGTTTAGCTTTGATGTAGTGTTTGCATTTCAGGAGGGTCTAGTACTGCTAATCTTCTCCAAGCTTTGGAAGAGTACTTGTCAGTTCTGCTTGGACTGGTGAAAGAAGGTGATGGACCTACCCTGTATTGCTGAATATGTTTGTATGTCTGTGTCTTTCCTGATTTATCATTCATAAGGTTGCAGGCAGCGAGCTGAGAAACAAAGTGCAGTTTGTTTGGGCTAACCAAGAAGACGAGGCTTTGGTAAGGACGAGTCCATCGATGTTCAGAAATGAGGCTGAGGTAAAGATGAATATTTTTGAATGCTCAAAGTTGTTTCTGATTTGATTGCAGGAGACATCCATGGCAGATGCTTGGTATGAGGTGCTGTCTGTGCTGCATTTGATGGCCATGGTGTGCTTCCTGCAGGCCAACTCCCTGCTTCTTCCTAGGTCATATGGTGACGGTTTTGGACCAAGAGTATCTGAAGGTTGGTAATTCAGAATAAACGATATACTTGAGGTATCTTAACCATAGTATATAGTGTTCTTGGATTAAGACTCGTTAATTTTTCATCATATGTTGTGCATTGTGCTAACATACAATGCACGTCGTCCCGCTCAGAGAGCAGGCAAGCCACTGTTGATGTTTTCTTGAAGGCAGCTGGATACTTGCATTGTGCGATTCAGCATGTACTTTTACAGATACCACCTGAAAAAAGGTTCGATGCTTGGTGATCTCAGTTTATGAATCTCAATGAGCCTCTGAAAGAACATCTAGTTAATTCTTCTGTTTGATGTTAATTTCAGAAGGGAACTTCCGGTAGATCTAGTTGAAGGGAATCTTAAAGCACTTAGCTTGCAAGGTCTTGGTCAGGTACTACCCTCTGAAATCATTATACGTGATAAAAAAAATTCCATATCTACAATTTGCCAAGCATAAGCTCCTCAAACATTTTTTTTAGGAAATAGATAAGCTCCTCAAACTGAACTACTCCAATTTAATTACACTAGTTATCAACCTGTGCACCGGCACAAGCTACATGATTTTTCTTAATACTTTTTTGTACATTTAGTTTGAAACTACATAATTTGGTATAACACAATTTTAATGTTGAATTTAGAATGTTGTAACTTAATTCTAATAAATTTGGAGGAAATGGATTAGTTCCAAATTTGGAATCTTTAAATATAAAAAATACATTATTTTAATTTTAAATTTGGAATACATAACATATATTTTTACTTTAAAATTTGAATACTATATATCTTTATATAACACAGCTTATTTTTGGAAATTTTAATCCTAAATTTACAATATTCATGCATCGTATTTTTGGAATTTTTTAATTCTAAACTTATATATGGGATTTTTTTAGAATTTTTAATTCTGTTTTAACTATACTGAGACTACAATTCAGGCATGTACATAACAATGGCATTTGGACTCTTAGGTTTAGATCTAATCCACGCCATTATAAGGGGCATGTACAATGCAAGTGCTTACAGAGGTGTTTAGCGAATATAGGACAAATAAGGTGCTAATTTTGTAGCATCTAAGGGGCACCGGTGCTTACGCACATAACTACCTATCATTAATAGATAATACAACCATTTAATTACCTTCAAAGAGGTTCTTGCATTAGAGGAGATAGCTCTTGTATGGGTACTTGATGATGCATGTGGTTGTATTATCTTTAAAGCATCCATGTAAAATTATCTTGCACTTTACATGCCCTAATAGGAGGATATAATGGTTTGATGGACTAATTTATTTTATTTCCTATGATAATTAATGCTGGAATTTCCATCTCTTTCCTGTATGGCTTTCCAAGACCTCCAGTTAATTACATGCTCAACCCATGCACTTCCGAACGATCTGTACGTGCTCAAGTAGCCATCAGCTTTAATGAATCGCATTTGCAAGCATGAATCATGATTGCATCCAATCGGGAGCCATGGAGGCTGTAATATTTTTTGTACGGGAATCCGGTTTGATCACAAGTGCATGTATAGGTGTTGCACTCAAACTATTGTATCATATATTAGAAAGACACGATCTATGACATATTGATACTAAATCTTGGCCGTATATTATATTGCTATGGCAAATTAGACGATCTCGATGCTTTCTTTTCTTCAAATATTGTGATAATTTCTAGACACTACTATAGAAAGGTCTATATTAAATGTCTCATCACAGACGGTTTTTCAATGTTTTTCAAAACCGTCTGTGATGAGAACCATTATTGACAGTTTTATAGTGAAACTGCCAGTGATATCATCATAGACGGTACTTTTCATAAACCGTCAATAATATATAGCAATATTACAGACGGTTTTAGTACCATCAGTGATGACTCCTGTAGATATCACAGACGGTTTTAAATTAAAATTGTCTATGATATGCATCCATCACAGACGATCCTAACTACAAATCGTCTGTGATATAAAGAGACCACTATATAAGCATACCACTAGAGGTTCATCACACATATCTTGGTCGCTCCCACCTTGTTTCACCTCCCCCAAACCCCAACCCCCCGACATCCTCCTTTTGGACGAACTCCTCCCCCCGACCTCCTTCCCGGTGACCTCCTCCTCGGCTCCCCTGAGGATGACGATGGCTCGGCACAATCGGGGGACGGCGGCTCGGCACGGGCGAGGAGGGGACGGCGGCTTTGGTTGTAGTACTGTTGTTCGGTTGCTTGTCTACCTTTTGGTCGAACTAAACATATTATGATTTACTCCTTGCGCTGTGTGCTTATACTTGATTCGAGTACAATGAGATCTAGGGTTTGGTTGACCTGGGTTCTATTGTCTCGAGCTCTTGTTCGTTTGTGAGTATATCTCAGATTACTCTTACTTAATTGCTACATTTTATTGCTCTATGATGTTAATTGGGTCATTGATGAACTAAACAATTCAAGGTGTAAATCAAGCCTTGAATTATTACTCCTACTTCCTGTTATTGATAGAGATTATTGTTTATTGTCATTAAGCTAGTTTACTACCTACAGTATGTCTTTAATCTTCTCTTGATCATTGTTGAACTTGCTGTCATGTTACTTTGATAGCTCTGGTTGGCACTGTGGTTCGGTTGCTTGCCTACCTTCAAGGCCTTATTTGTTTAGTTAATTGTTTATCTCAATTATGATAACTTGACCCAAGTGTAGAGGCGGTAAGAGACTACACTCTACCAGCCCTACACTTAGTGACGAGGAGGCTAAAAATTAATTTGTAAGCAACCCGACACCTGAGAGCAATATCAATCAATTATACTCTAATTTGCTTAAGTAGATTCTATCTTTCTTACCTAAATTGAAGTAGCAAAACACATGGATGCTAGGTGTTCACTGATTAAGTTGCTTCTTGGTGTGGATTATATAATTTTGTGCTTGTATGTTTTCTTGGTACCGGTAAAAGTGTTTTGGAAAGTTCATATTTATATGAATGAGGGAGTTCATAAGTTTGTTAGTATCACGATGTGTATCGTAGGATCTTACGACCCTAATGCTGTATCGTAGTATCTAGTAGTTGTCTCCTCTTATCCTATTCCAATTCTCTAGCACGCTACTGTTGTATACTTCCAGTGATGCCAATCCGCACCTGATTTTCAAACTAATAACAACTAGCAATTTCATATCAATCTGAAAGATCGGAATGGCGATCAGAGTGGGGGAGAATGATCCCAAAATAAAATTTCCCCCACCTACTGGACAAATATAGTAATCAGATGAAAACCTCTCTTGCAAAGGATAAAAATCTGGGGCAAAAACTCTCCTGGGGCGAAACTAAAAAGAACAAATCAATGATCTAGGTTTGCTCGTGGGATTTTAAAGATCAAGATGAACATGAATACCTTTCCACAAGTCACAGCAAGCTAAAGGTCACAAAGAAACTCATCAAAACACGATCGAACAAGGATTCATCAATGAAGGCATAAAAGATCAATTTCTCGCAAAACTCGAAACAAAGATTGCCTATAGGATTGGAATATGATCTAAGTGAAGACTCATCCAATCAATCTCTCATCCTTGGCAATAAAAACCCAGAAGCAAGTAGAAGGAGGGGAGGCAAATCCAACTTGCGGAATTTAAATTGCGAGAATGTAAAGACAGAATTTAAATTATGTAATGTAAAGACATAATGTAAATGCAGAATTTAAATTCAGAATGTAGAAAGTAATTTTGTATTTCTTTTCATTGGAAGTTTTACAAAGCCTCACTTCATGTGCGCAAAGCTCAACATAGCAACTCAAAACCTTCAGGTAAGAAGAGCACCCTTTCCCCTCTATTTATAGTGTTCTATGATCAATTCCCACCCTTGGATGTCTTACTTCAATCCTAAGCTAACTTCTAAGGGTCACGATTTGATCCCACACTTTCTCTCACATGGGTTGCACTGATTCACTCTTACACATGCTTTCTCAAAGCATCTTTAAGTGATTAGTCCAACAACCCTCTCACAGAAGCTAATTTGATCACTACTTTAGCTCTAAAGACCAACAACTCCCTGGTCTACTAGACCTAAAAAGCCTCAAGCTTAGTAGACACTTTGTCTCCTTGCCTCCTTGGACTGCACTGTTTCCATCTCCGGCCATCTTCCGGTAACCTCCGGCCATTTTGAACCTCCGGCAACCTTTGCTTAGTTTCGGCCTCCCTTCGCCTCACTATGACCACTAAATAGAGCTCTGCATCCATCACAGACAAGGAAAACATATCACATAACATTGCTCAAAAGTAATATGCATTTTTTCGTCAAAGCTCAACAGAGCAAAAAGCATCTACGGCGGACCAACATATTTGGTCCTTTGCAAATGCACTTATCTTCCTATTTTTTTATGATTTTTTATGTTGTTCAAATAAAAAACTTGTCAACATGAAAAAGATGCGTCTCAAAATCCTCTACAACTTTCACTTAGACCAAATAATTTTTCGAGCACAAGAAGACCTCTAAAAATGCAAATTACCGAACGGTCCGGTGCGAACAATGCACAATTCTTTCTTGGTCCGACGCAAATGCACTTACCTTCCCGATTTTCTGTGATTTTTTCTGTTGCTCAAATGAAAAACTTGTCAACATAAAAAAAGATGCGCCTTAAAATTCTCTACAACTTTCATGTAGACTAAATAATTTTTTGAGCAAGGGAAGACCTTCAAAAATGCAAATTACTATAATATGTCAAAGTCGGTCCGCTGTAGACGTGAAACCCTCTGTTTCTTGGTCCGTCGCGGACATGAACGCTTCCCGATTTTCTATGATTTTTTTGTTGCTCAAATGAAAAACTTGTCAATATGAAAAAGATGTGTCTTGAAATTATCTACAACTTTCATGTAGATCGAAAAATATTTTGATCACGGGAAGACCTCTAAAAACGAGAATTACTGCAAGCCGTCAAAGTTTGTCCGTCGTAAACATGAAACTCGCAAATGTGATTTCCTCTGTTTGGAACACCCCTTGGTTCGGCGCAAATGTGAAACTCTCTGTTTTCAACACATCTTGGTCTGGGGCTAAAGAAAAACACTATGTTCCAAAATTCCCTTGATCCAAACTAGGGGTAACAATGGGGACCCATTCCCCGATCCCCGGCGGGGAATTCCTCTGTTAGGGGACAGGTATGGGAAGAAATTGTCCCCCGCGGGGATGGAAACAGGAAAAATTATTCCCTCATCGGGGATGGAGAATTTTTTCCCCGTGGGGACCCGGTTGGGGATCCGAATTTAGTTTAGTCTAATTTAGTTGTTAGATTGCAAACATATTCTCTAGCCCATCATATTCACATTTTCATAAACGGGACAACATAATCTTCAATGAATGCATGCATTCTTTTTTTCCTTGCCTGTTGATACGATTTTAGAGTTAAAATGGCTATGAGAGCTCTTCTCTTGTGTGAATTTTTCGTGGGGATGGGTCCCCGATACCCGAACGGGGATGGGGACGGGAGGATTTTCTCCCTCGAGACGGGGAACGGGGATGGAACGGGGAAAATTTCGAGTCGCGGGGATGGGGATAGGGAGGCACTCCCCGGCGGGGAATGCCCCCCCCCCCCCGGTTGCCACCCCTGATCCAAACCGGTCCAGGGCAAACACAAGTCATTTCTAACTTAGTCCGGCACAAATGTGAACTTCACAAAATTTGGTCCGGCGCAAATGGGAAACTCTCTGTTACTTGGTTCCCTTGGTCCGGCGCAAACACTAAGCACTAGACCTAAGGTCCGCCGCAACCTAACAAGCTGACACAAATCAAAATGCTTCCAAATGAAACCATATCAATTCCAAACTTAAATCAAACTCAAACCTGAGCAACCCAAGCTCAAATTAAGTCAAATATTCATCACAAATACGAATGGACCTCCACATTGAATGCAATAACTTAATAGTGTCTTGCTTGTTGGAATCAAATATTTTTCCAATACCCCTCAGCGAAACTTCTATCATTTGTATCTGTTGTTCGAAATTTTCATCTGCTTAGATATTTTTGCAATGACATTTATAAGGCATAACCAGTTATAGATTTTGTAATTGAATATCTAAAAATCCTAGCTGCATTGAGGCAACAGCTTGTCTGATCATGATCATCTTAAAATATAAAGTTTTGTAGCACTTTCATCTCCTTTCTTATTAAAATATGGATGGATTGTAAGGTAAAATCCATTTCATTCCATAATTCGTGCTAAAAAGATGTTATACGCTGATTTATCGCTATCACTTTATCCTTGTCCTCGAATGAGAATACCATAAGCAGCATTGCTTCTTGAATTATAGAGTTGATTAACTCACCGTATGGAGTTGATTAATTAATGAAATAGACTCTACGCAATGACTTAATCAACTCTATAATTCAAGAAGGTAGGTTGCCTATGGTATTCTCATTCGGGGATGATGATGAAGTGGAAGCGATAAATCAGAGCACTATGAAATGAAATAAATTTTGCCTTAGAAACCATCAATATTATAATAAAAAAGGAGACGAAAGCGCTATAAATGTTTATATTTTAAGACAATCTTGATCAGACAAGATGTTGCCTCGATGCATCTATAGTGTTTAGAGATTCAATTACAAAATCTATAACTGGTTGTGCCTTGTAAATGTCGTTGCAGAAATATCTCCGCATAAGAAAATTTCGAACAACAGATACCAATGATGGAAGTTCTGTTGAGGATGTAGGGAAAAAAAGGATTACATATGGTTCTAAATAAAAACCGTTTGTTACATAAAACATTACAGACGGTTCTATTTAGTAACCGTTTGTGATGTTTTAGTATCACAGACGGTTCTATTTAGAAACCATATGTGATATTATAGTATCACAGATGATTTCTAACCAGAATCGTATGTGATATGCTGTTATATCACTGACACATGGTTACAGACGGTTCGGAAAACCATCTCTGATGTTATACTTCGTAGTAGTGAGATATTTCGTTTTCTCTAAGTAATGTTGTAATTTCTAGATTTTTTTACCTTAGGATAAATGCGGGGTTCCTAGATGAGCCTCTAGTTAGTATCGATATAGATAGATAGACGAAGACCTAAAATTTGTTGATACTTGTTGTTTGGAGTGTTTAACTATACATCTATACCTTGGTCAAACTGAATGCATTGATTCAAAAGATGCATTTTCATATAGTGTTTTTCTTTCTTTATTCTCATTTTGTTTGAGAAGTGAAATGTTTTGTTTTAGGTTCTATATTCAAAGGAATCCACTTGTTTGCTCGGATATTATAAAATATATAGAACAATAATATTTACTCTTGCATATGCTTTGATTGCAAGTAAGTCTAGAGTACTCGGTGCTTTACTATAGTGCTCTTGTTTTGGAGAGTTGGAGTGACTTATCATCTTCAAATCCGACAGGGAGTTGACATGCAACTTGGGCTGGCAATTGATAATCCAAAGGCTACTTTAGCAGTAAAACGGCGTTTAGCTTGTGAGATGATCAAATATTGGCAACAGGTGTTTCTTTTTCCCTGACCTATTTTCAGGGCCTACCAGCATATGAACCTGTTATGTAAACTTATTGAACTTGAGTCTATGCCTTATTGTTTAACAGGTTAAGGATAGCATGCCAGAGCTTCCTTTGTCAGATGGATGGGGGGAAAAGCACGCGCTATTTGTAAAGTGGAAATATGTCGAAGCAAAGGTGTGCAAACGAGCTTAACTCTATTTTCTCACAAGTTACTAAATATCTTAATTAATTTGATTTCCAAATTGCCAATGCATTATTTATGTATTTAATTGGAAAATTTAAATTGAAGCCTTGAACAGATCATACACATTCTTCTCTACACAGAAACAGATTTCTAATATGTATCTCTTATTTTTCCTTCTGTAGAAATTTAAAATAATGTTATTTGTCAAAAAAAAATTTGCCAGGCTGCTGCATACTATTTTTATGGGTTAATTCTTGATGAGGGAAATACCGAGAAATCACATGAGATAGCAATATCTGCACTACAAGCATCGGAGGAGTTTCTCAAAGAGAGCAAAAGCGCTTCTGAGGCCTTTCATTCAAGTCATCCGACATCAAGGTAATTTCACAATTTTTAGTGCTCTCCCTCTCTCGTCCAAATATGAATAAATTGGCCCAAGCAAAAAAGACTGAGAAATCTGTTATTCGAAAGCTATTGTTGCATAGTGTAATAGTCTAATGTAGAGACTACACTTGATATCTGTAACGTTGCAGGAGCTCAACTCCTTTCGGAACAACCAAATATCTCTTGGACAGGATCCCGAAAGATACACTAAGCAGAGAAAACGATCAGGACCTGCACACCCAAGAAAGGTAATAATTAGATTTTAAAAAGGGGATAAGATTGTTTTTCTAATGAAGTAAAAATTAGTTGTTAACATACATGCTAACCATATATTATTTTTGTAAATTCAGAACTTCAAACAAGGGCATCAACAGGATCATCACGACACCACCTCCATTGCCAGATTTTCCGCTGGCCCTAAATCCAGAGGATTACGAGCTTCCCCAATTAGATCTATTGTGGAAGAAGGAAGCTGACCACTGATGAAGTTTACCATCAAGCTCAGGCAAGCAAGGAGGCTTTGTTCTAGAAAAAAAAAACATGCCTCCGCTGCTGACAAAGAACAAGAATTTTACAGCATTCAAGACGAGTATAGTAAAAAAACGATGCGCATAGCATACATTTCGCCAAATGTCAGAAAGACGAATAATCTTATTACTGGCGATCAGATCAAATGAGTACCAGCAAGGCCCAAGGGTAATTTGAAGAGCATTGTACAGATGGATCTTTTCTTTTAAATAATGCAAATGCTTTTGTTAAAAGATTTCCCAGTCAGTCCATTTTTGCGCACTTCTGTGACGTTTTTGCCAAAAAGAGCTAAAAGGACAGAAATGTTATTTAATTTGAAGAAAATTATATAAACAAATCCCTAAGGCTGTAGAAGAGGAAAATTGTTATGGTGGTACATGACGGTATTTTGAATTATGGTGCTTCGACAATTAAACTATAATCCGTAATCAGTGTTTTCTAGCCCAGGATGCCCCTTTGAAGCACAGACAATATAATAAGATCCTTTATTTTCAAAGAGAATTCCTTAAGCAGGAGTAAATGGTGGGTCCTCAATCTAAATAATGTACTAACTTTCCTGATGAAAACCATATTAACAACTAGGAACAATTTAATTTCCATTTTGCTATCATTCAGTTCTACATAATTCATCCCAAACAAGGAGCTCAAATAATACAAGAACAATCTTGGCTTATACATGGAACATGAATACAACCATTACAAATCAATTTGCGACAAGATAGATTACATGAATAATTCTTGAGATAGGAAAATATGAAGATTCAAAGGGCATATCGGTGTAAGTTTGTAATCCTCTTGACAACTCAATATTTGAGCTTACAACACCAAAAGTTCCCAGGTGAAACAACAAGTGACGATGTAAGAGCGCTGATGTGCTGACGAAAACTTGATCCAGGAGTGAGATCAAATGGAAAATTACCGAAGAGCTAACCAAAAATTGTGAAAATATGATGGCATTCATGTGTAGTTATTCAATCCTGTTCCTTTGGCATGTGAATCACACATCGCAAACACCTGTTTTCTAGCATCAGTTCAAGTGCCTCGTTGATTTCACTGAATGACATATCATGTGTGACAAGGCCATCAACTTGGATTTCCTGAGGAAGTGACATGATATAATAGTCAATGCATTTTTAAGATTTATGCTTCCGAAATCATTTTTGGCAGCTGAAGGTATTCAACCTATACACTGGAATAAATTACTGTATTTCGTATGTGTCATTGTTATTAAATGTATTGTTGTGTGGACATTGGTTTATTTTGTAATGACCACTCATCCATTATGCCATCATGTACATAATCGATATTGTTTCTACTTGGCTCCACCACCTCACACTAAACTAAAGGACAACCTATTTACATCGGCAAGAAAAAATGAAGGTCCGCCACTAAATTTAATATTGTTAATTGAGAATATGAGGGGGGAAATGCTAATTTATTCAAAATGATTGCTTCTGCAACAATTTGCTACCTTGTTTGCATACTTATCCACTAACAAAGGTAAATCAGATTTGGGCCTCCATCCTCCAAACAAAGACCCCTTCAGCGTTCTTCCAGACAGAAGTAATGCATAATGAGCAGAAACTTCTGGCTTTGCTTTTGGTACACCAAGAGTTACGGTCAGTCCCCATCCCTGACAAGTCCAAAACATCAGCGGAGAAAAAACATCTGAACAGAATAGGCGACTTGTGTGGAACACGATTACTACAAATGAGAGTATGAAAATTACATCAGAACAAGATTGCAGTGCAGTCGAGACTATTCCGGTATCACCCACACATTCAAAAGAGTAATCTGCCCCTCCATCAGTTAGACGTTTTACCACCTGCGAGGATGAAAAACATCATTTTTATGTTATGATCAAGAGGTTAAAATCTATGCAGTCGATACCAGTACCACAGCATGTTTTGACCTTTTTCTTAAAAAATGGGTCATCAAGCAAGTTGTTATAAAGGCATATTAGAAAGAGCATGTATTCAAAAGCTTTGCTTGTTCAACACAATGCTCTGTCCCAATCCAATTGTTAATGCCCAGACAAAGAAACTCTATGATCTTGCTTATCTTATCTCAACTCAATTATAGTTCACAGTCTATGATTCAGCACAACAGTTTGTTCGTGTAAACAGAATGTCGATTATACACCAAAGATGCAGTTTACATAATCTTATACAGAAAGTGATGAGCAGGTCATTAGAAGCACAGTTTTCTCAGCCAGTTTAATGCAAAGTACCTGCTGAACAGGTTCATCCAATTCATCTGGGTTAATAAAATCTGTAACACCAAAAGCTTTCCCTGTGCCATGAACAACATAAGTAAGTACACAGGAAAAAGTCACGACAGATGTTGGAATTATTTGGTCTAGGCCCATTAGTTCACAAATAATTCCTAAAAAATCCCAAAGGCCCATTAGGTGAAAGAGAGATGAAAAGAGAATAGTATCACATTGTTAGTGGAGGTGAATGGAGACCAATTTATAAGGGGTGGTTTCCTCCACATTGGTAGAGCATGAGAAGAAGAGGACACACACGCACGTAGCAGCGTGCGTACGCGACATGTGCGTGAATGATGCAGCGAAATCGAGTTTGATGGCTTGCGCAGGTGCAGTCCTCTTTTGCAGCATAGGGCTAAGTGGTCAACATAGTTACGTGAATGTGATATTAACTGCGATAGTGGCTGATTTTGCATGAAATTAAATGCACGTATGAATCCGTAACCGACTCGTATCGTGCTCCACGTTTCTTTCTATTATATACGCAGAACAGAGATCAGGTCTTTCTCTCTCGAACCTTTTGCCTTCCTTCAGTACTGCGTTGCCTCCTTGCCCATCCCTTCGCCGGCGTACATCGACTATTAGGAGAGCAAGTCTCCAAAACGTCCGTCCTTGAGATCCTGCACTGGGGGAGGGCGAATCACGTTTTTGGAAGCGTCTTCCCGCGACTGCTCGTTGGTTTCTTCACTGACGATCGGCTTCGACTACATGGCTTGTTGATCTTCATCGACATCTACTACCGGTTCGGCCATGGCTTCATATCAACTTGGTAACACATGCGTACCGCATCTATTTTCTATGCATAGATTAAGAATGTTTGTTAGCCTGTTCTGTTCATCTAATAATATGCATGAGATAGACATTACAATTGGCATATTGCTAGTGTCTAGTCTATTTATTCCTACTGTTCTATCTTCAATTATCGTCATAGTTTATTTTTGGAATAAATTCATCATTAGTATGCCTAATATTCCAACAACAGATATGTATAAATTGATGTTGCAACATACCCTTTTCTTGCTTCTCGGGATTAGTATCAACTCCTATGATCTTGGAAGCTCCCCGCAGCTTAGCGCCTTGAGCTACCTAACACAGCAGATATGGGTCTAAAAATTACAGTGCTTATTTCTTAATATGTACTTTTAAACTTATTCTGTAGATACTCACAGAAAGTCCCACAGTTCCAAGACCAAATATAACTACACTTGACCCCTTCGATATATCAGCAACATTCCAAGCTGCACCAAGGCCTAAAGAACGGAACAGTGAACAAACAGGATGATCAGATATGGCCAAAATATGCAAGTATGCAAGATGACCGGCAGAACTAGAATTTTTTTGTTAGGGGTGCACCCTTCACACGTGCAACTCTATAGCTTTCTACAATTATTTCGTAACATGATAAATTCAACATATATATTTAAAATTTGTTAAAAGTACAATATAAATAGTTATAAGGTCTTAAAAATTTCAAACCACCAAAATCACAACCAATTCAATCAATAAATTTGGTCCATCGAAGATGTGATCTCATACCACTTATCAAAGTTTTGGGGTGCCAGGGCATACCCGGCATCCCCCCTAGTACCGCCCATGAGATGACCGAACACCAATTATTAGCACCAGAACAACAAATGCAGCTACAGAAGGACATGGCAAGGTTACGGTAAAATTCTCAGGTCACCTGAACCCTTAAGAATTACCTGCAGAAACACCACAGCTCAGCAGGCATATCCTGTCCATTGGCGCTGTCGGGTTCACCTTCACCGCACAGCCTGAGTGGACAACCGTGTACTCACTGAAGCTTGACACTGCGCAGTAATGGTACACAGGTTTCCCATTGATCGAGAAGCGGGTGCTCTGATCACTGTGCATGACACCCTTCCTCTCCAGACCGAGCTTCTGGCAAATGTTGCTTTTCCCCGAAACACAGTGCTTGCAGCTCATACATTCCCCGATGAAGACGGTGAGTACGTGGTCTCCCACTTGGAATTCGGCCACCCCTTCACCAACACTCTCGACTACTCTAAAGATCAAAGGTGTTCAAAAGTTAGGATTGTAATTTGTAGGCAACTCGCAAGGCTTAGCAGCAATAAGCGAGATCAGGATACGGACCCGGATGCTTCGTGCCCGAAAATTCTGGGGAACAGATCAGGTTGCGCCTGCGTATTGGAGCAGGTTACGAAAGATCGATGAAGGCAAGCTAGTTTCTTGTTCTGCAACTCAAATGAATGGGGAGAGACTGCTTTGTATACCTTGGACTGCCACTGGGTGACGTCGCTGCGGCAGATGGAGGTGGAGACGACCTTGACGCGGATCTCCATGGCCCCCGGCGGAGCCACCTCCACCTGCTCCATCACCAGTGCCTGCCCCGGCCCCCACGCCACCGCCGCTGCACGCACGCACGCACACCACCGAATACCGAGGAGTGAGGAAAAACACACATTTACGCAGCGAAACAATAAGCTCAGGCGGGTTCGGATTCGTTACCTCGGCAGGTGATGGCAGCCGGAGGGAAGGAGGATGTGGCCGCCATTCCAACAGATTTGCGTATTGGTTTCTTCCCTGTGCAGGTCCGAGAGAAACCTAACTATCCTGTTGCTGCTTGATTTCCTGTTTCCGTGGCCTTCGTTTCAACGCGTCCCTTCGCTTCGCGTTCGTAGGAGCGGCCATTTGATTTTGGGGGAAGGTTCCTAGCTACCGAGGTACGACTCCGAGTGGTCCCCACCTATCGACCACCGTTGCTTACCGACGAAATTTCGCCAGATTTCGGTCTCACCCGGCATTCATACTTCTGATAAAAAAAAAAAAAAAATCAAATTACTACGGTGCTTCTAAAAATTTCAACGAGTTTAGTATTTTAATTGAATTTAATGTTTTGTAAGCTGGGATTCAAACCCACACCCTTCGACCTGTGAGTAGGGTTCGCAAAACCGTCGAAAATCGCGGTTTTCGACCGTATCGAGTCGGTTCGAAATCATAAACCGGTTCAATTCAAAAAAAAATTCAGAAAAATTCAAAAATTTGAAAAAATTTATGCAATGAAAACCAATCGAAAACCGGTGAAAACCGAGCGGTTTTTCGAGAAAACCGACGAAAACCGCTCAAGAAACCGATCGCCCAAAAGGTTCAACTCGTCGAGCGGTTTTTCGAGAAAACCGACTGGTTTTCGAGAAAATCGATTGGTTTTTGTTTTTTTAAAATCTGATTTGAATTTTTTTTTCAAACGCTCGGTTTCAAAAACCTTCGGTTTTTGACGATTTTCGCGAAAAACCGAAGCCGAGCTGGGTTCGATTTTCCACCTCGAAACGGTTTTGTCAACCCTGCCTGTGAGCCTTAAGTTGCTCCTTGTAACCATCTGACTCAACCAACTTTCTTATCTAGCATCATGGTTAAAAGTTTTTATAGTCTCATCATCTTCCTTCCATCAATAGCTCCAGTTAGCAGAAGCTAGATCTCGGTGTTGCAGATTGAGAATTTGTCATAAGTTTTTGCTAGCTAATAGCATCGAGGGGTAGGCACATTCATTAAGCTAGCTACTAGTTGCTGCTAATAATTAATTTTCCCATAAAAAAAAGATATCTCTTCACTATCTGGAGCAGTGCATTCCTTGTTGTCGTTATTTTTATTATTATTCTAAACTAAAAAAAATGCAATATTTTCTTAGAAATACGCCCTCCTCTTTATATTAATAATCTCCAAATTGCCAAAGGTGAGATGAGGCATGACGAAATCAATATACATCTATAACTTTGAAAATTTGGAATAGTAGCACCGTAAGGTTTTTTTCAAGACAGAAACACAGTCGCAAGTTTTAAAAATTCCTCAAGCTTGAGCAATATTTGAAAATTTTATAGGAACATTAGTGATGCATTATGACCATCCACAAAAATTTTAAAATTTTTTTAATATAGTTTGAACTATTTTTCATTCAGTTTTCAATAGCATTGTCTGAATTTTTGAAAATTCCCAGGCTTAATCATCATCTGAAAATTTTATGAAAATATTATGCATGTGTCAAGACCACCCATAAAAAATTTCAAAATTTTCTAACGTGATTTACACTATTTTCTATTCGGTTGAAATTTACAGGTCAGTCTTTTATCAGGACAATAGCACTATCAGAATTTTTAAAAATTCCTCATGTTTGATCATCATTTGAAATTTTTATGGGAATATTTCACCATCTGTACATCCATAGCGATGCCACTGTACAATCATTACATGTGTAATCAAGGGTAATAAGTACATTTCACTGTAATAATGATTGCGAGGGTAATGAGGGGTGATATCTGCACAGGTTAGCTGGCTAGGTTAAACCACGGAGATAGGGGAAAATTGTGAGCTCTTAGTTGCAATGGATACAGAGCTCATAGTCATCTCTTTTTCTTGTTTTCGTTAGGCCTGATCATCTGTACAGGAGCAGCTGGAATACGGGCCCACCACTCTCTAATTCGTCTGCGGAACTTCTCAGTGTTCTGTTTCCTTAGTGGCATCTCCCTTGTGTACACCTCCAGGACTACCATCGTGAGCAGATGCCTGATAGGTACGAATACAAGAAATGCAGCTGCGGCAAGAAGTGTCACTGCGACCATTTCAGTTGCCTGTATAGGGAAAAGATAGAGATTAGCATTTGGCGGATTGATATCTCTTCGTAGTTAAAAACTATCTTATTTTACAATGCTGCGCAATGATCGATATAGATGTTGCAATGGTATAGATATATATTGGGCTGCAAGTTCTGAAATGGTTTGTATCTGATGGGTCAAATAAATGTTGGTCACCAAGTTGCGTCAAATTGTAAAACAAAATACACAAAGTGTTAGGCAGGTCAAGATACTGTTTTCTCAATAGATATATTGTGCACTATGAGCTTCTCTAGCTGTGTCCTTCGATGGACACTCTGGTTCCGATCAAGATATTGGAAACTAAATTTGTCAAACGGTGAAGACAAACCTTTGGAACAGCTGCAAACAAGACAGCTCTGAACTTGAGAAGAACAATATTTCCAGCCTGTAAAGTATCTTCCAACTTGGATATAGCATCCTGCAAGGTCAATATTTGCTCAACAGGATTTTTACTTGGAGGAGGTCTTACTTCAAGCACTTCCAATAATTTTCCTTCTCCACTATACTTATGCCAAAGCATTACGACAGCAAAAACCAAGAAAATTGAGGGCACAATGTAGCCAATAAACCCCCTACATAACAAAGAAGAAAAATGCTAAGCAATGAAATATTTGTAAGCATACTTGATAAGATCCAACAACCACAGAGAAATTACCTTTGAATGGCATACAGGATAAAAGCTAAGAACAAAAGTGATTTCAGAGGATCTTCCCACTTGGATAAAGAGTAAACAAGTTTGCCAACTTGAACGAATGGGAAAAGTAGCTCCTGAAATATAAGTACAATACATCAGAACTAGAATCACAATACAGGTGTACAATATCACAGTACCATTTGGGTGATGTATGTAACATTCAAGAAAAAGCATGCAAAATGCAGCAGTGTAACTGTCACCTGAATATAATAAAAACCTGTGAAAGACTTATGCAATTAAAATGAAGTTGCAAGTGTGAATTTTTTTTAAAAAAAAGGCATGGAAAAGAAGCATTACAGTCAGGAAAGATAATACAATTTTCTGATAGCTCACTCTATAACATGTACACCCTATAGACTGCAAGTCTGTTAATGCTTGTTGCTTAAGAATTTCTTTCCTTTTTTCATTTTGGCTGTTGATAGCAGAATACTTATCTTAACTATTATAAGAATGAGTTGGTGGTGATGATGAGTCTGTCAGGCCGTTCTTGGGCCAGAACAGTAGGGCTCAAGGCCCAGTAGGTGAGTTACTATTGCTTTGCTAACCTATAGTTGTAAATCTGCAGGACAACTCAATATAGATGATTTGATTTATGTACTAGCTTACAAAGATATGTTTTGCTTGATATGTGTGTTACAGAAAATTGATTTATTGTATGGTTTAGGATCCTGCATTATAATTATCTATTATTCTCTTTTGAAATTCCGTTGCAACGCACGGGTATCTTACTAGTAAAACAAAAGAAACTAGAAAGAAGGTATGGTCAAAGAATCTTCAAGAATGTGAATCATGGCACTATTTCATTATCAGATAAATAGGCTTGGAAAATCTGGAAAGTGTAAAGCAAAGAACTAATGCGAAGCATAAACATTTTCCAGATCCAAATCAACATGTTAGCTATTGAATATAAGGCAATGGAAAACACAATTCGTGCTGCATTTACTAAAATTCATTCAAGACTAAAACCAAGAAAGAGCAATTTAAATTGGTCAACACACCTGCATGAGGGCAAGATTTGCATCAACACCTTCCACCTTTACTTGATCTACCGTAGCACGTGCTGCCTCTATTCTTTCAGAGTAACAAAATGACTCTTCCAAAGCAGCCTCCAGAGCTTTTGTTACACCAAAGCAAACAACACAAAAGCTTATCTCTTTTTCAGTTTCATATTTTCTCGTCAGCATGATAAATCCCATTCTAGAGAGAGCGTACAATGAAAATGGTACAGAATGAGTCTGCAACATTTTGCCAACTGCTGATTCAGTTGCCAAATGGCTCAACGAAGTGTCCAACAGTTGAAAGTAGTTATTATATAGGGCTTCTAGGACCATGTCTCCTTTTGGAAGCTTTTCTGCTAAGCTAAAAGTGAGTGTTGTCTTAAAGTGAGAAGGAGCAACATGAAAAGCTTCTTTCACAGCAGAGTATCTCAAGATGCCCAGTATAGCTTTTGATAGTGCTTCCACCCTCTGAACATCTTCAAGATTGAATTTCCTAATAAATCTATTCACCTGCAATACTTCACGAATGATTGCTAACCAAAAGTCTCTTCGTGAGGGGCCTCCTAATTCAGGAAAGTCAAAATAAACTGGTTCTATTCTGCAAATAAGGCACTGTTAGTTTTGAAGGCAATCCGGAAAGTACTACAGTGCTCAGGAATATGGTTATCGGAGAATCCTTCCCCTTTCAATACTTACAAAGTGCTTGATTTGTACATGACAGCCTTATCAAATAGGCGAACACCCAATGGTCCAGTAAAATCACGCTTAATCAATTGATTTGAATCTTTTGCTAAATCATATTTAACAATCTTATCACCAAAACCCACTCTGATACTCTGAAAATAAAGAGCATGCGTTGTAAGGATCAATCTTCCTGCAAAAAAGAAGGAAAACATCAATGAATTCCCAAAATGATGCATGGCTGCAAATTGAGAAGTCAAATGTCAGTCAACTAACTCACCTGGCCATGCTGATATTCCAATATGTTGCAGTACAGGATGAATAAGCCTGTCTCCATCAATAGCTAAGATACACTCCCCAGCATCAAGATTAAAACTTGAAGGAAGTGGTGACTGCGTGATTCCTTTGACAGACCTGAATACCCTAAACAATATCATTGATGCTTCTCTTAGTATCTTTCATTGAATCTGTTGTGGTTACAGAGCCAAACAGTAGTGTTAGAGAGGCTTCGGGGACCCTAAGAAGGCTTGCCGAAGCCTAAGGGATAAGGGGAACGGATAAAGGAGGCTTGCAGACTTGATGAAAACGGTTACAAGTGAGCCAACCCCCTCAAATGGTGCCTAAGGGACCCTATTAGTAGTGCCAAGGGGGGTTGGAAGATTACAAGGGTGCCCCTCTAAAGTGGTAGAGTACAGGGGCAAAGATATCCTTTTGGCCCCATCAGCACCCACATGTCGCTCTTTGATGGCCTTGTCTAAAGGGCGAGCCGTGGGCTGGTCCACAGGTCCGGGTTAGATCCCATGGTGACGATTGTTGAAGGGGCTAGATCCAATGGTAATGATTGTTAAAGGGCAAAGAATTGCAATGCGAAGGTCAGAACCCATGCTCTCGCCAGGAGATTTGGCTCGCTCCGTCCCCTTTGGCCGAGTATCAGCGGCTGTGACACTGCTCCGTTCTTTTCTTCACCTAACCCCACTCCTGCATGGGCCACACCATGCGATCCGGCCTACTCATCTCTCTCGCACTTGGTGGACGGTGCGCGCATGAGCCACGCCGTGCTAATCGGCCCGAGTTGCTTTTGCATACAGGGGACGTGCGGTGCGCCGGTGCCTTGTGGTTGCCGCAAGTCCACGAAAGGCCGAGTCTACGCAAAGGTGCGGGAATTCGACGCGCCACAATTGCGTTCGGCAAAATCCTCCTCCGTTCTAGTAAACTCTTCCATTTTATTGAAAAGCTTCTCCACTCTTAATGGGCTTCCAAGTGTTGTATTCGGTTTAGGCCGCAGATGGCGGCGTTGATGATGGTTGTCTCATTGATATCCTTCACCTGACACCTCACTTGTGCGAAGCGTTTGAAGTACTCCCGCAGTTTCTCCTTTGGATCCAACCCGATCGAGAACAATTGGCCCGCATCTATAGGTTTGAAGTAGTTGCCCTGGAAGTTGTTGTGCATGAGGTCGTGGACCTACTCCCGAGTGTATACGAACCCGGGAGCGAGGGTGAAGAATCATGACAAGACCACCCCCTGTAACACAAGGGGAGCCCCATGGCCTTCGTCGAATCGTTGCCGCCCGCCATCTCGATAGCAATTTCGTACATGCGGAGGAATTCACGGAGGCCGGTGTCGCCTTTGTACGCCTCAAGAGTGGGCATCTTGAAGTCCTTCATCCATGGACTTTGCAATCCGGTGCTAATGGGGGACTCGAGGTCCACCCTGCGAACAAAGGTTGTGTTGCGGACCACTATGGGGCCATCTCTGCTACCAGTCCCTGGCCCGCACCTTCCCTGTTGGGTCACCTGCCAGGATCGAAGGTCTCAGCTCCTCTGCCTCACCCCCACGAGGGGCGCCAGATGTGCCAACAGTGCGGGGGCAAGCGTAGCAAGGGCCACGCAGAGGTCTCAGAGTTCCTGCATTGCAAATTATAGGTCTGCCAACCCTTGTCGAAGGGCTTCATACACTGCTACCCAACTTTCGAGTTGCGACGAGCGATGTCGCGGGGGCGTTGGTGACGGCCACCATGGTGCCGAGAGGGCGTGTGACGAGGGATGCTCACCGAGGCACCCTACCGAAGTTGTCGAGGGCGCCGTCTCCAACGAGGCTAGCCCTTAGCAATACCGTGTTAGAGCCTGTGCGCAGTACTCCTCCACCATCCGGAAGCATGCAGGAGGTTGTCGGGATGACGTTCTCGTGCTCTGGGAGTCACGCCGTAGTCCGGCCATCCCCAGTGAGGATGGCTTCCAAGGGCATGTCCCCTTCTTCATCGGGAGGAGGCGCTAGCTTACTTTTCGGGGTTGTCGTGCACTTTTCTCACGCTGCACGAGGTTTAGCTGCCACAGTGGTTTTCGCCCCAAGACTGACGTGGATCGCTAGCTCCTTTAGCTACTCCCTCGAAGCCACAACCGCCTTCCTCTTCGAAGCTGCTTGCCTTCACGCTGCTCCCCACAGACGGCTCCAATGTTGTGGTTAGAGAGCCAAACAGTAATGTTAGAGGGGTTTCGGTGATGCTAAGAAGGCTCGTCGAAGCCCAAGAGATAAGGGCAAAGGGTAAAGGACACTTGCATACCTTATGAAAATGGTTACAAGTGAACCAACCCCCTCAAATGGTACCCAAGGGACCCTATTTATAGTGCCAAGGGGGGTCAAAAGATTACAAGAGTGCCCCTAAAATGCTACAGTGCAGGGGCGAAGATGTCCTAAAGTGGAGCCCACGTGTTGCCATATGTCAACCTTGGCTAAGGGGTGCGTCGTGGGCTTCCACTGGACTGGGTTAGATCCAATCGTGATGATTGTTAACGGGGCTAAATCCAACGGCTATAGATGGGATGCCACTGGTTTGCGCCTACGCGGCCGAAACGCCAGACGGTGGGGGGCACTCCCACAACAGAATCAACCACAGATCCATAGCATAAAGCACTACCAATACTATACCAGCTCGACAACAAAACACTTACTGTTGTGCAACTCTATATGCAGAGAGTATGAACTTGGTCTGTTTAACTCAATGCTATTACAATTTCAATCGTGGTGATTAAAAGATGTTTATGCATTAATTCAATAGAGACATTGACAAAAGGCAGGGCAAATAAATATTGATAGTTTGATAATCTAGGGAATTGTTTTACTTACCTGTCTAAACTTTTGAGATACTTGTCATATACAAAAAAATGTAACCGGCCACCAGATGAACATGTAAGTGCATCAAACAGATTGTGGACAGTAACCACATCAGCTATTATTGGGCATGAAGGTGCTATTCGTGCAAAAGCACTTAACCCAACTGTCTTCTTGTCATTGACCTAAAAAACAGCACTAGGTCATCATGTGTACATGCAGTGAACAAATCAGGTTGTGACAAAAAAAAAACCAATGTACTTTGTAAACAGAACTAACTTGAACCGCCAATCTTGTGGAATTTGCATAAAAAATTGATCCCTCATCCTCATCTTCAATCTCCGCAGAATTACTCAAGGTGGAGTCCTTATAATCACAATATAAATAGAATAAATGATGACTATCGTAAAGTAAAGTGACACATTGTGAAATTTCTCTTCAGAAAATTCATATGTGGCAGCAATTTTTTGGGGGTTAAAAGTCAACCATTTTGATAAAAAGGAAGAAACAAAAATGGCATCTTACAAACGACTGCAGCATTGAAGATTTCTCACATTTTCTAGTAATTCATCCTCAGCTCCTGGAGTTTCCCATGCAAGCATCATATCAAACATTAAATGGCGAAGATTCTTATCAGCCAAATAGTCTGGACGTATAGTTACTTCATGAAGAGCTTTGTGGCAGCAGTACTCTAATAGCTCTCTTGTGTATGTATTGGATTCCTTACAGTTATCTGGGAAATCAGCCTCATAATTTTGCTGCAAGTTTTCAGTTGCAAGACCAAGAATCCTGAAATCATAGAAGTGAGGACAGTAAGCAATTCACTTCAGAACTGAGCTTTTTGAGAGGAACTGAAGCAAAAGCTTGTCAGACATAACAACAGCATTACAAATAAAATGGTATAGGAGCGGACAACTCGAGAGGAAATAGGATAATGTAATGTCTTATAAATTAGGGCTAATTACATCATTCTTTAAAGCATAGAGTTTGACTTGATGAGTAGCGCCTGCAGTTTTAGTTGATTCAACTGTGGTTAACTTACGCTGCTTACTACCTTCCTTTCACAAGAAGACTGGATCTAGTAAGAACACTATATATTTAGCAATTTCATGTGAAAGTTTGCAAACTGTTAAAGTTGAAGTGTGTAGTATACATCTTTAGAAATAAGTTTAGTGATGTAACTATGCTGCTTGCTCCATTCCCTTCACAGGAACACTGGATCTTGCCAGATGCACAATTTATCAAGTAAATGTGCAGGCTAGCAAAATGGGGAAGTTGAAATTTGAGGTATACACGTCAAGAAAGTTAATAGTTAATACACAAAAACCATGTCCATCCCTGAAACACATCGAACTCACTGGGACAATAAATAGAGAGACCCATTGGAGCACTATAAATTCGTGTCAAACTAAACGAGAGTATAAATAACTACCAGCAGGAATAAAAGCATGCTGCTCTTTCCCAGCGAATTAAGTCAATTAAATTAGCAAGCAACGACCGATCATGGGTGCCGAGCAGCCTAAGCTGATTGCAGTTATTCATTGAGCATTTCAACCTATGCCTCAAATATACCGTTCGAGAATGGGGCCTAAGTAACCTGCGACAAATTCATTGTGGTTTCAGCACGATCCTACCGGGTCATAGAAGCTACACCAACATATCTGAGGCGATGAGCTCACAGTAGATGATGACTTGGATCAAACTTCTATCCCTAACCCGTACTGCCACTGGAGTGGATTTTGCGTCTCGGGAGGCCATACCCGGAGCAGCGGGAGATGACGGAGTTGGCGATGGATGAGAGCTGCGGGATGCTTCCATCGCCGCCGCCGCCGCTGGCGCCGTTCTCGGCATCGGCGGCTGCGGAGGAGGCGATAAAGGCGGCCGCTCCGCGACGGGAGAGGCGAGCAAGAAAGGTGCGGATGGGCTTCTCCCGCACCCACGTCTCCACGATCCCCATGCCGCCGTCGCGGTTTCGCTCTTCCCCTTGGCTGCTTGCTTGGACTGGAAGCCTTGCTTTGGGGGCTTTTTTCTGCTGCTCCCGGTAAGACTGGTGTTTTCACTCGTCTTCCTTGCTTGGCAGTTGCGGAGTTGCCCTCGCCTGTTCCGCCGCGTTGTCCCGAGCGTTTCCACAGCGGCGAGTAGGGGTGAAAACGAGACGGATATGGTTGGATAGTAGGTTATTTTGTATTTTACCTTAATTATTTATTTTGAATATGAGTATAGGTATTGATAATAAAAAATCGGGTAGGATACGGATACCGGATATTTACGAATAGGTAGAAAATAGATACCAAATATTATACGAACGAGTACAATACAGATAACGGGTATTTATTCGAATAGTACGTAAACTATCTAGAATCAAAGCATGTGATAAAAATAATTTAACCAGCACACATGATTCAATTATCACACATAATTCAACGCATAGAGTTGAATAAACACACGTACTTCAACATAGAGTCTAATTAATACATAATCTAACACATATAGGGGGTGTTTAGCAAAGCTCCAGCTCCATCAAATTCGTGGAGTTGGTGGAGCTGGGTATTCTAAGTTTCACCAAATTCGTGGAGTTAGAGCTATGAGTATATTAAAAGTGTTTAGGTAGATCATTTTGTTTACATTTTACAATAAAATTATAAAATAAAATTATAAACTTAAGTCACTTTATTTCAGTCGCTTAAGTCACTTTATTTCAGTCTACAAGTTTCAGTTCTAATATGGAGTTGGGATCTGGAGCTCTGCCAAACAGAACCATAGTTCAATAAACACACATAATCTAACATAGTCATCATCCACAAATTATCTTCACCACAAGTGCTTATCGTTCCCTGACAAAAATTAAAAAAATCTCTAAAACAATTTCTACAAAATCACACATCCACTAATCCATGCGGGCAGCGTCACCCTCAATCGTCAAAAGCTTCCAAAGTCCAAACGCAACCATCTACCGGCGGCACATCACGCCCGGGCAGCTCCGACCGGCGGAGGTAGCGCTCCGCGTCGCCATGGCCCACAGCGGCTGGCTCGACCTCCAGCCGGTGAACGTACGCCCGAGCCGGGCCGATGGCATTGACGGCCCTCTCGGACATACAACCCGCCAGCAAGCCACTGCTGCTCCTCCTGTTGCAATTCACGGCCGCCTTGTTCCGCAGCGCGGCCTCCTCATAGCTGTCGTTGTAGTAGTAGAAGTAGTACCCCGACGCCGCACTGGAGAAGTTGCCGGAATCCACGCCTTCCGTGGTGACCACGCTCCACTTGAGGCTTCACCGGTACCTGATTGATTTTATCCGTCGGGTACCGTATCCGATCCGTTTTCGTCGGGTATTTTTTATCCTGTATCTAATCCGTATCCAAACAACAATTATCTGGGTAGTACCCGAACCTGGACCCAAGGATCCAAATCCCGGTGAGATCTCGGCTGGGTAATTTTTTTAAAAAAATACTACAGTAACAGTCCAAAATTCAGCGAGATCTCGGTGATTTCGGTCGAAATATCGATGATTTTGACCGGATTTTCATTTTTGTGGGGCAAATTTGATTAGATTTAGGGTCAAGAACATCTACAAAAAAATTTAAAATTTTTTGAAGCTTTTCTGACCATTTTTCGGTCGGTGCAAATGGACCGAAATCTCAGGTTTCCCAGTTGAAAAAAGACCGGTTTTCAATTTTGGTTTTTGAATTTGTCTGGATTTTATTTGAAATTTCAAGATCTCGCCGAGATTTCGGATTTCGGGCACCTCTGAGACAGGGTCCGAAAACAAAATTTGAATCATTGCCCGTGCCCGAATCAAAAGTACCCGAACCCGTACCCACCATTTTGGATAAATTTATCCCCGGATACGAATCGGGTATTACCCGACCCGTTTTCACCCCTAGTGGGTAGGGCTGTAAACGGGCCGAATTCGAGCGGGCCTGGGGCTGTCAGGCTCGAGCTCGGTAAGGCTCGAGCCGAGCTCGAGTTGGGGTCCGAGCCTAGATCCAGGCTCGAGCTCGGCTCGGTCCAAGCTCGAGTAGGTTCGAGCTCGGCTCGAGTAAGCTCGGTAAGCTGATAAGCTCGAATAAGCTCGGTAAGCTCGAGTAAATTCGGTTAATCTGGTAGGCTCGGTAACAAGCTCGAGTAAGTTTGGCTCGAGTAAGCTCGATAACAAGCTCGAGAAAGTTCGTTTCACGGAAGCTCGATCCAAACTCGAGTAGGCTCGTGAGCTATTCGAGCTCGGCTCGGTGAAGCTCGCGAGCTTGAAGGCAGGCTCGAGCTCGGTTCGTTCCAGGCTCGAGCCGAGCTCGAATCGAGCCTGGAACGAATCGAGCTCAAACAGTTTGCGAGCCTCGAGCTTTTTTTACAGCCCTACTAGTGGGGAGAGGGCACGGTGCGGCGGTGCCTTTTGGGTTTGGAAGAAGCTTTTACTCCTTCATATTTTTTTCAATTCTAATCTCTATATAAATAAATTTACAACAATAACTCTCTTTTCGACTATAAAATATCGAACATACTCATACACCATAGCACGTCCAATGAGCTACAGCAAAATAGCACGACAGGACCACTAACCTACCAGGCTTTGGATGCTTGGGAGCAACTCTCGAGCTTTGGGTTCTTGGCATGACCTCCAAGGAAAATAATCATAAAATTAACCACTTGATTAACTCAATTAAGTCATAACCACTCGTGTAATCACGGATGATTAAGAGTTGCCGAGCAATGCTAGCTCAGAAAGTGCTCTCGAGCCCCCAGTCCCAGTAGGCTAGTGGGCCTGTTGCGTCGCGCTACCGGAGTTCAGCAGGACCTAGCGACCTGCTGTGGTGTACGTGCACGACAGGTGAGGAGAATAGTTTTTTTACTATTGTACTTGTATGAAGGTTAAATTTGTAAAAAAAGTAACAACTTACAAGGACATAAAAAAGCGTTGAGTTCTTGGTTTTAGACTTTGGAGTCAGTTCGTTGTCGACAGAAGGTAGTGGTGTCTAGATGGCATTTGGCTAACATAACGTGCAACAGCCACACCGACGGGTGGGCAGTCGGAGTCTGATTTCCTGCGACGTGCACGGTGGTGCATCTGCTGGATAGCGAGTTTAGTGACGGACGAGGTTCCTCCGATTCTTCTCCTGATAGAGAAAGAGGAGGTTTGTGTTGTTACTTGATTTCATTTCATGACCGTATAATATTTTTCAGCTGGTGTGTACTACAAACTTTTAGGATTGATGTGTGTTGTCCGTAACTAAGTTATAACCATTGCCCACTTTAACAAAATATCATTACATTAGTCTAACTTGGCTTTCCATCCGAGTAACACTTAGTCGTTGAGTGTGTTTTTTGTTAGGAAACCGATTGACGTATCCTATATGGACTCTTCCTTATCTCTAGCAGAACCGCTATATATAGGAGGCAGGGGCTACCCTTTTGTACACACAAGCAATGAGAATAATAAAGCAGAGCAGTTCCTCCTCATATTGTGTCTCTCTTCCTCTCTTTCTATTCTCCAGTTTAGATCTATTAGGCAACCCCGGACTATTCGATAGCGAGGTTGTCTAACACGTTATCAGCACGAAGCTCTACCGGAGAAAGATTGAAAGGTGAGAAAAAGACAAGAAGTGAAGGATCGTCGACAACGACGAACGACTACTACCGGCGATTGATCGCCCGATCCGATCTGCAATCAACTCGCCATCAAGCCGGCATCCACTCGGATTGCCGAAAGAAAAAGTCCTACGCGACTCTATCCTACGCGATAGCCTACCGAAGAATAGATTGGAAAGGTGAGAAACAGAAGATTGAATCTAATAGCTCGTTCAATTCTTTACGCGCATCTAATCGTGGCACGAAGCTACGAGTTCGCGGTGTTTCTCTAGTACATAGTATGAATGCATCTAATCGTGGCATGAAGCTACGAGTATGCATCTAATCTACGCATCTAAGTACCGTGTTCTTCAACGTGGCACGAAGCTACAAGTTCACAACAACTTTCGCAGATCGTAGCATGAAGCTACAGATCGCTATAGTACATCGGCACGAAGCCCTATCACGAAGCAACAGTACGTGGGCACGAAGCCATCACATACCCCGGATGCCCAGAAGGCACCTCACCGGATCTGGCCAGAACCGCCCGTCGCCACGCCCGTAGGGCGCCAGCGCTGAGCCGCCGTCGCCGCGCCCGGTGCTCCTCTAGCCGGCTTACCATCGCCGGCCGGCCGCCATGGCCTCGCAGATTTCTTCTTTGTATATGCGCTATGCATGCATGTTTGCATCATCACGAACTAGTGCATACACGATCGAGATTCAAGAAGAATCAAGGGATCGATCACGACCTTGTGCATGCATGTTCTTTCCTGGATGCAACCGAATTGCCTCATGCATGCATGTGGGTGGGCGTGAGGAATTGAAGGACATGCATGTTTGTTTGCATTGCATGCACCGTAGTAGCATGCGCCATGCAACCGGAAGCGCCACGACGACGGCATGCAGCCACCGCCTCGACTGCACTGCCGCCGACCGCCTCGCGCCGCTCGAGCCGCCTGCCACGCCTCCGAGGCCTATAGCCGCTACTATGTGGTAAATTATTTTCTATTACACAAGCAATTACGAAAATTGCTTGAAATTAGCAGAAATTATGAAAAGTGCTAGGAAAATTCGAATATTTCATACAACATTTTATGAGAACTCGAGTGGTTGGGATTTGATTTTGGTAATGAATAAACAGATATGAGACAATTGGTGTCTAGGAAAACACACATGAGGCTTGGTTCTTTAATTGGCACCGGAAGCGGAAGTGCTCCCTCCTCATGTGAGCCCTAGGGGCAGGTTGACTGGCCAAGAGTCGAATTGACGGAGATATTCGTTACTGCTTTCGCTCCCAACCAACGAGTTACATAAGTTGTAATTAGCATTACACCGCATTTAATTTATGTTGGAATTTATTTTGTTATCAAGTAATGATGAAAAATTACCTTAATATAATTCATTGGAAATTCAAGCATGCCGCACGAAGCGCCACCGTCACGCCAAGAAGGCCGACGACATGAAACAGATCGCATGAAGTCGATCATGCATATGAATCTGATCGCATGTACGGCCGATCGTGCACATGAAACAGATCGCCTGAAGTCGATCATGCACATGAATCCGATGGCATACATGAAGTCGATCATACAAGATAAATATGATCGCTTGCACGAAGCCGATCACATACATGCACGAAGCTGTATTTATGAATCTTTATGAATATTTATGAATCTGTGTATATATGAATCTTGCATTTATGAATCCCGTAATTATGAATCTTGTATTTATGAATTTTTGCAACCACTATCTATTAGATTACACGAAGTAATCTAAAGAAAGAATCTTGTGAATATGCAAATACCTGGCATTGTCAAACGTGAGTTTGAAGAACTGATCCCGAATGGACAGAACTATCTCACATGGGCATCAAATTTGAATATCATGCTTGCGAGCAAGAAGCTCCAAATGTGGCTTGGGTCCTCGTAGGACGCACAACCTAATGCCGAGCAAAATGATCAAACTTTGCCCTTTCTCAGACATCACCTTTCAACCACTCTGAAGAATAAATACATGGCTGAGGTGAGTGTACTTGAGTTATAAACTGCACTTCAGAAGCGGTTCGAGAAGCTCAAGTCCACCATCTTGCTCTAAGCACAAAGAAGATTGAATTACTGAAATTTTGCAGACTACGTAATGCTGGTTGTTAATGAATTTTGAATAATGAATTGTAAGCTCTCGAAGAGCATACATTTTCTTTTCTCATGAATAGAATTGCAATTTATTCTTTATTCCAGTATTCTATATTTGCAAGTAATGTTTTTGAATTACTTTGCCACTGTATGATTAGAATTATATTTCTTTTCATTGAGAAATTGTGTAGCGCCCAAATAGAGGAGATATGCATTGTTAATAGTAGACAAAGCTAATACCATCTTAAGAGAGTCGAAATACTTCCAGACGATCACGAAGAACGCTGGAAGGATTACGAAAATCGCAGGAAGCGATACGCATATAATAGGCTCTGGAAAAGCCACAGTTATATTGCCAATGGGTACAACTTTGGTAATTGAAGAAGCCCTTTTGTACCCTGAATCAACTCGCACTCTCTTAAGTTTCAAAGATATCCGCGCCAATGGGTTTTCACGTAGAAACCAATGAAGAAAATGGCAAAGAGCATTTGTGCATTATGAAGCACGCGGAGTATGAAAAATGGTATTAGAAAAATATCCCTCGTATGAATCTGGGCTGTACTACACGAGAATCAATGCACACGCAGTGTATACTTCTTTAAGAAGCTCTGGATTATTTTCTTTATGGCATTGTATATTTAGGTCATCTTGGTCTTAGAATTATGAGAAATATAGTTAACAACTCACAAGGTCATGGCATTAATGTTAAAAAATTTCCCAAATCACGAAGATTCTGTGTGCCATGCATGTGCCACCGGGAAATTAATAACTAAGCCCTCTATTATGAAAGTGCAACACGAAATCCCTGCATTCCTGGAACGCATTCAGGGGATATTTGCGCCCGATTCAGCCATTATCGGGCCGTTTGATTACTTTATGGTGCTCATTGATGCTTCCTCGAAATGGTCGCATACATATTTCTTTGTCAACAAGGAATCATACATTCACAAAGTTGATCTCGCAGATCATCGTAATTAAGAATGCTTTTCACGATCATCGCGTGAAGTCCATTCGAATGGACAATGCCAATTTACTTCCAAGGCATTTGATGATTATTGCACAAAGCTGGAATAAGCTGTTGAGCACTGCATCGCACGTCCATACGCAAAATGGACTACTCAAGCACTAACAAAGAGGATTAAGCTCATAGCCCGACCACTCTTGCAGAGTTGTAACTTGCCCAACACTGCTGGGGACACGCGATCATGCACGCAGCAAAGACTCATCAATTATAGACCGTGCGCCTACAACATCCATTCAACTATGCAACTAGTGCAATGTGTCATCCTGAAGATTTGAATGAATGGTATATGTACCTATACCACCCCCACAGCGAACTGCAATGGGCCCCTCTCCGCAAGTCTGGGATATCGTTGGTTATGAGAATGCATCCATAATCGTGTATTTGGAACCCACGATCGAGATTTGCATACTGACCCAAATTCGGCTGATTGCATTTTTTGACGAGGATCGCTTTCCGTCATTAGGGAGGAAATGAACCATTGGATGAAAATGCCGGAAAATCATATGGCATTCCATTGGGATCAGTGCATGACCCTCGCACTAATGAAGCAAATCATGAAGTCAAGAAGACAATCGATTTGCAGAATTTAGCAAATGAACTGCCTGATCATTTTTGTGATCTGAAGAGCATGGCTAAGTCGCATATACCAGCAAGAAATGCACCAGAGAGGGTGGAAATACCAAAGAAAGCAGAAGGTATCCCTCATCCTGTTCAGAGGCCTCAAAAAAAAGAACAGGAAATCTGGCTTCTCAAACCCAAAGTACCCGAAGACGTCTGGGGAAAAATGGACAAGAGGACTTACCATAGCCAATCACAAAAATGCCCCAAAGCAAGAAGGAGAGCTAGTTGAGACCTGGCACTGGAAAGAAGCCTGTGGAAAAGGCAATTCCAGATTTGAATCTTCAATTGGAAGAAACCGCCAGAAATAATGTGTGCGCACACATTGGCGAAGAAAAACTAAAGGAACTTGCTCCTGGAATGGGAAATAGCAATGAAGAGCAAGTAGAAGTGCATGAAGCACACCATGACGAAATGGCCATAAATTTTGTAATAATAGGAGAATCTATGAAAAGAGCAACAACCATTGCAAGGCTTGTTGTTCAAGGTTTCACTCAACGTCCTAGGGTTGATTATGAAGAAACCTATTCTCCGGTCATGGGTGGAATTACCTTTAGATACTTGATCTCAATGGTAGTCAACTTGAAGTTGAGAATGAAGCTAATGGATGTTGTCACAGCATATTTGTATGGAAACTTGAATTCGGAGATATACATGAAAGTACCGGAAGGTATCCCTATCTCGAACCAAGACAGAGCAAACAGAAACCTATACAGTGTGAAATTGGAGAAATCACTGTATGGGCTGAAGCAGTCGAGAAGAATGTGGTACAATCGCTTGAGTGACTTTCTTTGCAAGAAAGGCTACACGAACAGCGAAGATTGTCCATGTGTGTTTATACAACGATCCCCGAATGGATTTTGTATAATCTCCGTCTATGTAGATGACTTGAACATCATTGGGACGGATGAAGAAATTAAAGAAGCATGCACATACTTGAAGTCTGAATTTGAAATGAAAGACTTGGGTAAAACCAAGTTCTGTTTAGGCTTGCAGCTTGAACATGTCCAAGGCGGAATCTTGGTACACCAATCTTCCTACACGCAGATAGTGTTGGAGAGATTTGGTTTTGAGAAGGCATACCCCGCAAAGACCCCAATGGTCGGAAGGTCACTCCAAGCAGACCTAGACCCGTACAGGCCTAGAGAAGAGGGGGAGGAAGTCCTGGGAGCGGAATTCCCATTTTTGAGTGCAATTGGGGCACTCATGTACCTTGCAAATAGCACTAGGCCGGACATTGCGTTCGCCGTGAATTTGCTAGCACGGTACAGTGCAGAACTCACCAAAAGGCATTGGAATGGGGTTAAGGACGTCTTCCATTACCTCTAAGGAAGCAAAGATCTCGGTTTGTTCTATAGAAGGAACAATGAATTGAATTTGGTTGGCTATGCCGATGCTGGGTACCTATCGGACCCGCATACTGAAAAGTCACAAACCGGGTATGTTTTCCTTTGCGGTGGAACAGCAATTTCGTGGAAGTCATCAAAGCAGACTCTTGTCTCGACGTCGACAATCCACTCAGAAATAATTGCCTTGTATGAAGCCTCTCGAGAATGTGCATGGCTTCGAAGAATGGTTCACCACATCCAGAAGTCATGTGGTTTGAACATGGAACAAACCCCTACCATTATCTATGAAGATAATGCAGCTTGTGTTGCTCAAGTGCAAATGGGATATGTGAAGAGTAACCTCACAAAGCATATCAACCCCAAGTTCTTTTATGCTCATGAATTGCATAAGATGAACGAGATAAAAATACTGCATACTAAGTCGTGTGAAAATCTCGCAGATTTATTCACTAAGTCACTCCCGGCATTTTCCTTTGGAAGATATGTTAGAGGAATCGGGATGATGAGACTTAGAGAAGTGCAGATTTCAGGGGGAGAATTTTCACATACTCCTACATAAATCTTGAACATGAAGTTTGAGTACCCAACGTGAATCTTGAAGATTAACATTGAAGTTTGGGTGGATTGTACTCTTTTCCTTAAGTAAGTTTTTCATTGAAGTTTTCTTACATAAGGTTTTTGATGAGGTAATCCGTGCAACACAGCAAGCGTGTGCTATGTACTCTTTCTCCAATTATTTTTCCCACTGGGTTTTTATGGAGTTTTAATGAGGCATATGCATCTCGCAGTGAAGAGTCCAAGGGGGAGTGTTAGGAAACCGATTGACGTATCCTATATGGACTCTTCCTTATCTCTAGCAGAACCGCTATATATAGGAGGCAGGGGCTACCCCTTTGTACACACAAGCAATGAGAATAATAAAGCAGAGCAGTTCCTCCTCATATTGTGTCTCTCTCCCTCTCTCTCTATTCTCCAGTTTAGATCTATTAGGCAACCCCGGACTATTCGATAGCGAGGTTGTCTAACATTTTTCTTATCTTATCTTAACTATTTTAATATTAAAAGAAGGAGTTTACCCCTCCCTTCCATAATGGATCGTCCATAGTAAGTCCAACTCCAGCCCAAACTAAACCTTCCTTCTCTCCTTGCGCCACGATGTCCCCAACTGCTCCTCCCCCTCCACCGCATGTCTCGCACCTCCTCCCCCTCGCGCATCCTCCTCCGCAACAACCAGCGGATCACCGCCCTCGGCCGCCGCATGCCGGGTGTTCGACACCATGCCACTCCGTGATGTCGTCTCCTGGAATGCGCTCCTCACCACGCTCTGGCGTGGCGGCCGCGACCTACCCGCCGCACGCCGCCTCTTCGACGCCATGCCCTCCCACAACGTCGTCTCCTGGAACTCCGTCGTCGACGGCTGCCTCGCGCACGGCAACCTCGCCGCGGCCTCCGCCTACTTTGCACGCGCCCCGCGGCACAACGTCGCCTCATGGAACGCCATGCTCGCTGGCCTTGTCCGACTCGGCTGCATGGACGACGCGCGGAGGATGTTCGACGAAATGCCCGAGAGGAACTGTTCGAAAGGGCCTTCCCCTTGAGCCTGTTGACTCAATGGAGGGATTGAAATCTTGCAGTGAACCACTACCGTAGCATCCGACCAAGAACCCTTTTCGAGGACGAGCAAGCAGCTCGACCCTGCGACCAAGGTGAGCTCGGGTAAGAGAATGTGAGCAGTTGTTGCGATTCCTTCTCGAAGAAGCCTGGTGGCGGTAGTGCGAGCCGTTTTTTGGGAACCGCTCCATAATGGGACAGTTTGGAAACTGCGCATCCACGCGTCAGTCCAGGAATGGCGAACCCTTCACCTGCGCACGTGCCCTTAGGACTTCTCGAGCGCAACGATGGGAAAACTTTTTGCTTTCCCCCCAAAATCGTGTATTTAGGCGGCCGCCAGGACTCTCTTCATTAATCTTCTTCATCTGAAATTTACGAAACTCCTCATCCTTGCTTTGTCTCGCATTCCGACCTTCTTCCTTTGTTCCAATGGCTAAGTTCGGTGTGAGCAAGGTTAACCAACAAAGACTAGAGTTACTCGAGAAGACCAAGTACCTCGACACGGGGTCATGGAGGACCGCGGGCGATGAGCAGGAGCCACAGCCGCAGGACGGAGAGATTGTTTCCTGCGAGCTGTACTCTGTTAACGGGCATCGAATGCCCGAGAGTGAGTTCCTCGAGTCGGTGTTCGCTCACTACGAATGTGAGGTCACCAATCTCAACCCTAACTCCATCCTTGTCCTTTCCATCTTCTCACACCTCTGCGAGGGGTTCGTGGGCGTCCTGCCCATAGCCAGCCTCTTCTTTAACTTTTACTCCTTGTTCTGCACCGGCGCGGTCTCTCCAGCCGGTTGCATCTATTTCCGCCTCCGGCTCAACCGACCGTACGAGTACCCGAGCTTCATGCTCAAGGACTCGGTGGCAGGGTGGGCTGATTCCTGGTTTTATCTGAAGAAGACAAAGGGGAGCTCCCTCTGCTACACCAGAGCGAGTACTCTGCATGTTGAGACGCCCCGACCTCCGGTGCAAACCGAGGAGGAACGGGTGCTCATGACGATCAGCGAGCTTACCAATATGGGGCTCACTGGTCAGGATGTTGCCCAGGATTTCATCTGGAATCGGGTGGCGCCCCTCAGATGAGGGACCACCCCTTCTTTGAGATTACCGGGTGGCAGGACTTCACCCGAGAATCCGTCTCAGGTATGACTCGAAGCCGAGCTTTTTTTTACCATACTAATTGTTTCCTGAGCTGACTGCTTTCCTTGGTCGAAACACAGCCCCGCTCGCGAGCTGGGTAGATTCGAGGGTCGCCGAGATGTTCGGCACCCCAGGGGCAGAGAGCTCGAGGCCGACCACCAAGTGCCAAGCAACATGCTCAATCGAGGTCAAGCGGCGAGTAATCACTCTATTGTGCTCGGGGTATTTGGTCTCGAGCAGGCCATGCTCAGGGGACGACATCCGGGCGTTCTTCTAACTTGCTTGTTTTTATTTGATAGGAGAAAGTTGCCCTTGCGACCGCAGTGGCAGCGATCAAGCCACTATCGGACGACCTCAGGGGCCCTACCCTTGGTCCTAGGAGGCGGGCCAGCTCGAGCAGGACTCCCCCTCGGCGACATTTGGAATACGCCAACTGGAGGGAGGTAAGTGAGCTCAAACTGTGGATGGTCGAGCACACTAGGAAAAATCTGGAGCTGATGGCTCGTTTGCACCAGCTCACTAAGAGGGCGAAGAAGGAGGCGGCTGCCGCGGCGAGGGGATCCGCGCGGAAGGTGGAGCTGGAGAGTAAGATTGCTGCTCTCCAGGCCGAGCTCGCGCGGGTAACCTCGAGCTCGGCGCCCGAGCCTGAGGAGAAGGAAGAGGAAGATCCAGCGCCACTGATCATGAGGTGCTGAAGGTCGTCGGGACCGCCCCAGGGGAGCCCGGCCGCGACCCTGATGGACGTCGACCTAGAGGAGGTCGACCCTACGGTGGCGAGGGCCAGCAAGACGGCCGAAGACATGGCCAATCTCCTGGCCCGAGCTCGAGCTGCCATCAGGGATGGCAATTGGACCCGTGGGTTAGGGTACCCGCGGGTTTTGCACCCGATCGGGTCAGGGTCGGGTTTTATTTTTTACCCGCAGGTTCTTTGGGTCGGGTACCTGAAATGGGTTCGGCTTTTAATTTTCACCCGCGGGTACCCATCGGGTACCCGAAATGCCGCACATACCCATTGGGTAACCGTTGGGTTTCGGGTATCTGCCGGGTTTCGGGTTCCCGCCGGGTTTGGTTTGGGTTTTTTGTTCAGGTTTCTTATCGGGTCGGGTTTTGCAAAACCCACGCCCGACCCAACCTATTACCACCCATACAACACAAACCCGTCGGGTACCCGCTGGGTTAGGGTTTGGGTATAGGTTTTGACCCGATAGGGTATTCGGGTTCGGGTCGGGTTTTTCAATTCGGGTTTTGGGTCGGGTTGGGTTTTGTAAAACCCGCACACGACCCGACCCGACCCATTGCCATCTCTAGCTACCGTAGCGGAGTCCGAGAAAGGTAAATGTCCATCTTCCTTCTTTTGATTTCCCCCTTAATAGCGCTGTGCTAACCCCCACGTTGTTATTGTGGGCGCAATAGCTAGTAGGGGAATTTTGGATATCAAAGCCATTGCTGATGACATACTCGATTCTATGATAGAGAAAGAGCTTGCTCGGGCCGCCGAAGCCGTGGCGTCCAAGGAAGTTGTGCCCAAGCAAGGTGTGGCTGAGGACGCCCACGAAACCGAGGCGCTGATCCCTCACATCATCATCAAAGTCGACTCGATCGATGATGTCAATGTCGGGGAGGCCAAGCCTGAGGAACTCGAGGAGGCCAAGGCCGACGACATCATCGCCGAGACGCTTCAGTCTTTGGAGGAGGATGCTCCAAAAGACCAGCCGCTCGCGGTCCTGCAACCGAGCTCGGCTGGCGAACAGGCCCAGTCCCCGAGTGAGGACATAGCTCCGGGGTCGGGGCCTGCTACCCCGGAGGAAGAATATCCCTGGGATGACACTTCGGAGGGCCAGCCACTCGTGGTCCTAGACCCGAGCCCGGCTGGCAACCAGGGCCAGTCCCTGAGCAAGGAAATAGATCCAGGGTCGGGGCCTGCTACCCCGGGGGAAGAACATCCCTGGGATGACACTTCGGAGGCCCAACCGTTCGTGGTCCTAGACCTGAGCCCGGCTGGCGACCAGGCCCAGTCCCCGAGCAAGGAAATAGCTCCGGGGTCGAGGCTTGATGCCCTGGGGGAAGAACTCCCCCAGGAGGACCTTGCTCTGGTGGAAGCTGCTCCACCAGAGTAGACTCTTACGTTGCCGGGCATCGAGGCAGCTCAGGACGAAGAGGAGGAGAAGGAGCCCCCGAGCCTAATGCCTGCTTGGGAGGAAGGCGCGCAGCCAGATCCTCGCCCGGAGGATCCAGCCGAGCTCTTCCAGGAAGGCCTACAGGAGCGCCTTCGTGGGTAAGTTTGAGAGATCACTTTGCTTTTCCTTGTGAGCTGAGCAAGAATCTGATGCACTCCTTCGTGTAGGTGCTCGAAGTAACCATGACAGACTTCAGGGCTGTGACCATCCCTCCCGACGTCTTGACCAGGCACAGCGCCGAGCAAGATGCGAAGATCGTGGAGCTCGAGCAAAGGCTGACCGAGCTGAAGACCTCGGATGCAGAGGTTCGGCGCAAAGTCGAGGAGTCTGTCCTGGTCCACAAAGAGCTTCTCGAGCAGAGCGAGCGAGCAAGGACATCCCTAGAGGAGACGGTGAAGGAGCTACGCCACTCCGTGCACGTCGCCACTGAGTCGGCCGAGCAGCATAAGGAGGAGGCGAAGCGACTTTGTCAGGCGGTGAGCGAAGGGCATGAAGCTTGGAGGAAGGTACTCGACCTCGAGTCCGAGGTCGATGCCATAAGGGAGGAGCTTACCGTACTTCAGGACGCCAAGCGCGCCGACAAATTTTGAAATTTGTATAGCTTTGCTTTTGTAAGACAGAATTTTCCCTTAATGTAGAAAGGTCTTGCCTCTTTTTTCCTCCGTGTGTTGTTCCATTTTCGCTCTGATCGTCTTATGCCTTTCTCGATGAGTGTCCCGGAAAACGAACAAAGCAACAACAAGAAGACCGAGCAAATGATAGACAAGTAGCAAAGGATGGTAAAAAAATACGAGCACTCATCGAGAAAAACATGTTAGTTAGTCATCCCTACTAAGCCCCCGCTGTCAACGAAGGTCGTGCACCTAAGTTGTGAGCACGAGCTCGTTGGCAGGAGAGTTAGAAAATTGTGTGGCCTTCGCTTAACGACCTATGACCTTCTCCGAATTGCGAGCATGGGGCAAGTCGATAAAAGAATAACACGCGCGACCTTACCCCCCTGAGCGTCATGGCCCATGCTCTTGAGTTGCGAGCATGATTCTGACGAAGGTAGGGAAGTCATGTGGTTGCTCGACGCGATGCACAATGGCCGAGCGCGAGCAGATTGGGTAAGTCCCTAGACCATCCGAGAGGGCGTCTAGATGCAATTGTGACTTGCAGCGGAGTACTGCTGCAGAAGATAATTGGCTTATGTAGACAGAAACCTCTGGAGGCGAGCTTAGTGACCTGGCGTTAGCCATTGCGCTTTGGTCGCTCGCGCATATGCTAGCCGATCCTTAGAAAAGCATGTAATTGAAGCGGATGTTCTTGCCCTTTTGCGCTCATCCTATCATCAAGACCGTGAGGAGGAAAGTATGCCCTTGAGCGAGACTGAGTCGGCTTACCAGAGGGCAGGGACTTTGAAATCATTCACAAGATCTTGGGAAGAATGGTAGCCACAGGGTGGGTGAAAGAACCGAATTTTATTGAAAGGGGATCGTTGGAATTTGCGAAAGAAAAAAACATGCAATGAAAGAAACTAGACAAAGAACTTACGTAGTTGGTCGATGTTCCAGGTGCTGACAAGCTCTCGACCATCTTCCATCGCGAGGTGCACAGCCCCCGGGCGTAATGCTGACACGACCGTGTAAGGACCATCCCACCTGGGGGTTAGCTTGTTAGCCTTTGACAAATCTTGAACTCGACGTAGGATGTGGTCGCCGACTTGCAGGGTCCTTGGTCGAATCGATTTGGCCGCGTGCCTGCGGAAAGCCTACAAGTAAACCGCGGATCGGAGCAAAGCCCGGTCGCATGTCGCTTCCGCGAGGTCGAGGTCTAAGAGGCGTTTACCTTCCTGGTCAACATCATCGACCAAGTGCACTCTTGGGGAACCCAAAATGATCTCGGCGGACAAGATGGCCTCCGCGCTGTAGACGAGCTGGAAAGGAGTTTCTTCCGTAGCTCGGCTGGTCATGGTGCGAACCAACCATAGGACGGAAGGAACCCAAAATGAACCCAGGCTTGCATGCGCTGGTCGAGGTTCTGGAAAACCCTTTTCTTAATGCCTTGTATGATTTGTCTGTTTGCTCTCTTGGCTGCTCCGTTGCTCTATGGGTGAGCCACAGACGCGAAGCATACCTTGGTCTCAATGTCTTCGCAGTAGGCCTGAAACAGTTCACTGGTGAACTGGGTGCCATTATCCGTGATGAGGCGGTTTGGGATCCCAAATCGCGTTACCACGTTATTGCGAAAAAACTTCTTGGCCGCCTGGGCCGAGATGGTCGACACGGGCTCAGCCTCGATCCACTTGGTGAAAGTGTCGATGGCTACGAGCAAGTACTTGCTACCCTTCTAGCCTCGGGGGAAATGTCTGAGTATATCGACTCCCCAGACCGAGAATGACCACGTTAAAGGAATGGTTTGGAGCGCGTATGCCGGCTGATGAACCTTGCGGGCATGGAACTGGCATGCTCGGCAGGAGATTACTATCGAGCGGGCATCGGCTAAGGCTGTTGGCCAATAATAACCCAATCGGAACGCTTTGCTTACCAACGTCCTAAAGGACGAATGAGCTCCGCAAATTCCTTCATGGATGTCTTTAAGAAGGTATTGTCCTTCTTCCTAGGAGATGCACTTGGAGAGAACTCCTAGTACCCCTTTATGGTACAAGACGCTCTCGACTAGTTTGTACGGAGAGGATCATCTTATGAGCCGGGAACGTTCGACTTCTTCCTCTGGCAGTGTCCCATGTACAAGATATTGGACGAATGGCGTAATCCAATTCGCACCATGCTCGAGGAGAGAGACGTTACCGCACGCCTTAGGTGCCTCCTTTACAGAGGGAATGTAGGGCTTGTGTAAGTGCTCGACGAGCACTCCTGCTGGAGCAGGGGATTGAGAGGAACTGACTTTTGAGAGGTGGTCGGCCAGGGAATTCTCCTTCCTGGGGATGTAAAGCACCTCAAAATTCTTGAAGTACTTTTCCATCTTCCTAACTTCGATCAGGTAAAGCGCCATTGAGTCATCGGAACACTGATACTCCTTGTTAACCTGGTTGACGACCAACTGTGAATCGCCCTTCACAGTAAGTCGTTAGACTCTGAGCGCCTTGCACACTCGTAGCCCAGCCAAAAGGCCTTCATATTCCTTCGCATTTTTTGTTGCAGCTAAATGTAACTAGAGGGCATACTGGAGTTGTTCTCCTTGCAGAGATATTAAAACAACTCCAGCCCCCAAGCGCTCGTAAGCTCGGGACCCATCGAAGTACATGGTCCAGCGGCCTTCCCCAGGTTGGTTGGGATCCGTGTTAGATGGTGCAGGATTCGTCCACTCTGCCAGGAAATCTGCCAGGACTTGGGACTTGATCGTTGTGCGAGCCGAGAACTCGATCTCGAACTCGGCGAGCTCCATGACCCATTTCGCTATTCGGCCACTTGCGTCTTGATTCCTTAGGATCTCGCTAAGCGGAAAGTTGGTCGGAACCTGAATCTTATGGGCTTGAAAATAGTGTCGCAACTTTCTGGAAGCTGCAAGTAATGAATACAAGAGTTTTTGGACCTCGGGGTAGCGCTCCTTTGGTCCGTTCAAGACCTCACTAACGTAGTAGATTGGTCATTGCACTCCATCCCTTTCCACCATGAGGACGACGCTTACTGCTTGTGGCGTTGCAGCCAAATACAGTAATAGGATTTCTCCTGTTTTCGGTGTGGTCAGGATCGGAGGCTTGGAGAGGTACTGCTTAAGTTCTTCAAAAGATTTGTTTGCCTCTTCTGTCCATATGAATCCATCGTGCTTGCAGAACGCCTTGAAGAAAGGCAATCCTCGCTCGCCAAGTCGGGAAATGAAACGGCTAAGAGCTGCCATTCTTCCAGTCAATGCTTGGACCTCCCGCATACAAGTGGGTGGTCGCATGCTTTCGATGGCTTTAATTTTTTTCGGGTTTGCCCCGATACCTTGTGGCCCGATCATGTAGCCCAGCACTTTTCCTGCCCTCACGCCAAACACACACTTCTCCGGATTGAGTTTTATTCGATGTTTATTGAGGTTACATAAGGTCTCCTCTAGGTCAGAAACATGACCCGAGGCAAGCTTGCTCTTGACTATTATGTCATCTACATAGACTTCCAGATTTCGGCCTATTTGATCCGAGAAGGTCTTCTGCATAAGACACTGGAAAGTTGCTCCAACATTCCTAAGATCGAAGGACATGGTCGTATAGCAGAAAGTACCAAACGGCATGATGAAGGAGGTTTTCTCCTCATCTTCAAGCGATATGCCAATTTGGTGGTAGCCTGAATAGGCGTCCAAAAAGCTCATCACCTGGGACTCCGCTGTCGCGTCGACTAACTGGTCTATGCGAGGTAGCGGAAAATTGTCTTTAGGGCACGCAACGTTCAAGCCCGTATGGTCGACGCACATCCCCTTTTTCCTCACGATGACTGGATTAGCTAGCCATTCTGAGTGGTCGACTTCTCGAATAAAGCCGGCATTGAGGAGCTTGTCGAGTTCTTCCCGGATAATGGCCTGCTTTTTCGGGGAAAAACGCCTGAGCTTTTGCCGCACAGGCTTTTTATCAGGTCGAACCGCTAGCCTGTGCTCAATGACCTCCCTTGGGACTTCGGGCATGTCAGATGGTTCCCAGGCGAACGCATCCGCGTTTCTCCGGAGGAAGGTCATGAGGTCGAGTTCCTATTTAGGGTCTAGAGAAGACCCTAAATGTATGACCTTGGTCGCATCCGCATCGCTCAGTGGAACCGCCTTGGTTTCTCCTCCAGGTTGTAGGGTAGTCTTTGGCCGAGAACTCTTCGGCTCTTGACCGGGCCCACGTTGAGGCAGCTGCCCGACCATGTCCAGCGCCCTTTCGTCGCAGTTCAAGGTCGCTTTCTGACTCCCTTTTACAGTGATCACTCCACCAGGACCAGGAACTTTTAAACATTGGTATCCGTGGTGAGTGGCGGCCATGAACTTCGCGAGAGCTGGCCTGCCGAGAATGGCATTGTAGGCCGATTCGAAGTCGACCACCTCGAAGGTGATCAACTTGGTCCGGAAGTTGCTCGGACCCCCGAACATCATGGGTAGAACGATCTGGCTAGGCAGCTTGGTCGAGGTACCCGGTACTACCCCATAAAAACAGACTATTATGCTCTTGATCTTGGACCTAGGAATCTGCATCTCGTCCAAGACCTTGGCAGATATGAGGTCCAAAGACTCCCACATTCGACGAGCACTCGACCTACCGCAGTATTGCTGATCGTGGGACTCACGACCATAGGGAGTCTCTGGGCTTGGTCATTCCAAGGGGACAGTCATCCTTGGAGAAGGTGAGCAACAACTCGGACCACCTGAGCTGCTGTACAGGAGGCTTGCCCTGAGTGACATGATACACTTCTTGTGCTGCCTCCTTCAACTCGCGATGAGACCTGTAAGATGAGGAGCCCCCGAATATACTGCAATGTGATTCCAGGGCTCTTGATACTCCATGTCCTCGTCTTCATCAATAGGTTGTTTGGCCTTGCTGTTTTCTCCATGCTCTGGGAGTGTAGGCATAGGAGCTTTGCCGTTGTAGAACTGTTTCAGGCGGAAAGTTCAGGTCCAGCAATTGCGAAGGTCGTGCCCATATGCCTGGTGGAGCGGGCAGAATTGGTTGTATTGACGACAGGGCACGCTTCCAGTTATACAACAACAATCCCAAGACACACCTCCTGCACCACACGGTGGAGTGCGAGCCGAAACAGAGCAGACGTCTCGGCATGTCTTCGCCAACGGCCAACGCACCAGAAGTGCAACAGGGTACCTCCTCTCGAAGAGGAAGGGACAAGGGGAAGGAGGTCCGCACTACGCAACAAATCCTTGAAGGGTTACGCAGACCATCCGGGAATCCGGGTGGTATTAACATAGGGGACGCTGTGAATCGGGATGACATGCCCATATGAGAGGGCAAAAATCCACATAAAGACTAAAAAGTTCGGTTTTATACCCCTGAGACGTATGGCATAGGCCACCTATTCGGCGATAGTTGGGAGAACTGTGCATCCCTATGGAGTTTTTTCATAAGAGGGATTGAGCGGTGTCCGAGAACAAATCGCAAAACTTACACGGGAACAATAATGTGCAGAAAATGTTGGACATCATTCACACTGTACCCAGATAGGCAGAACGACCACTTGTTCCACCATGACAAACAATGTCTTTCTTAGTTAGTTCATCTACCAATTTCTGCACTACTGTAATGCCCTTGTAATATAATCTATTGTTTATTTTATCATCTGAACTTTTGTTGTATGTGCCCTAATGTGTGTTCAACGAATAATTTAAGTGGTTCCATTGGAAATACTATAGCTAAGGGTTTCTTTGGCACAAACGTTAATTTATAAAGTTCATTTATAAAGTTTCTTTGGCACAAATGATTTACATAGGTTGGGTTTGCTTCCTAAGGTTACTGGCTGCATCTACGTGCTTTTCAGAATGATTCTTATGACTTAAACACTATAGCTAACGTTTTCCTGGGCTTAAATATTCAAAACATGAGTTGTTGTTGACTATAATACTTAGGGTTATTACACTAACAGAATTTAGATGCAAAGCAAGATGTAAATTAAATAATTTTCCAGAATATGGTAGTCCATATATCAAAGAGCATATTTGGTCCATTGTTCCTAAAAAATACATTTAAATATGATATTTTACATGCTGTCGAAAAGACTTAAACGTTTCTAGTATTGAAACTTTGACTACAGAAAAAATAATGCATACGATGGCTAAACTTAAATATTTTTGTATATTTTGGATCCTTGTGACCCCAGAAACACAACAAAACTGGTTTTACCAAATTTCTATTTATTCTATCCATATTTTAACTAGTTCATATTACATGCAAGAGATGCTTCCTATTGTCATTTGTTTATTCAACCGAGTTCATTCCTAAATGTTTTTGCAAAAATGGGACATCTAAGACCCTAGGAACAAGTGATATTTATTTCATGATTTTTTTAGCCATGATTTGTATAGTTTCTACATAATACATAAAAGGGTCTTTATGTAAACTTGATTCAAACGATTTAAATCTGATTAAATATTTCCTCGTATTTTTTCTTTCATACAAAAGTAACAATGATTTAAATTTGAATTTTTTTCACAATAATAATTGTATACAACGTTGCATGAATTATCACGGATAAATATGATTTTTTCTTAATTTATTGAATTTATATCCATTTCGAATGGCGACATGACCCTATTCCATTTCAAATGGCGACAGAGGATAAAATTAACTACAATAATTTAAATTTGAATTTTTTTCGTTGACAATAATAGTTCTATATAATAATACATGAATTATCACCGATAAATATGATTTTTTCTTAATTTACTGAACCTATATCCATTCCAATTGGCGACAGGATCCTATGTCTATTTGAAATGGCGACAAAGGGTAAAAAAAGAAATTTGCCTCCTATGTCCATTTGAATTGGAGACAGAGAGCAGAGCTGGGGCTGCCTTCTGTCGCCAGTTGAAATGGCGATATGCCCATGTCGCCAATTCAAATGACGATAGGAGGGTATATTTGCTTTTTTTAAAATAGCATATTATTTTTGTAAATTATTATTAAAATAATATTATTTAAAAAAATTTCTCATCTCCGGGGTCTTCGCTCTCCCCTGCCTTCGCTACCGCTTGTTTCCTTTCCTCGATTCCCTCCCTAATTCCACTTCGATTCCCTGGGTCTCGATCAATCGCACCAAAGATTTCTCTCCAAATCCTTGTACCCACTATGCAGGTGTTGATTCATAACAGGCTCTCGGTAGTCAGTAAGGAAAGAAAATCTGGCTTGCACTTAAAAGAAAATGGTGAGCGTCCAGATGAGTATTAGATTCGAATCTAGGTGAACTGTATGTTCAGCAATATCTAGGTGAATCCGTAACACCCCGGCATCTAGTATGCCCTCTGGATTGATGATGTGGCCAAGAAAACCCACTTCTGAAATTCAGAACTCGCACTTTTTCAGCTTAGCAAAGAACTGATTCTCCCTCAAGGTACTCAGCACAAGCCTCAAATGCCGTTCATGCTCCTCTTCTGATTTAGAGTAAACCAGAATATCATCGATGAACACTACCACAAACTCATCAAGGTACTTGTGTAGCACACTGTTCATCGCCTCCATAAAAACAGCAGGAGCATTAGTTAGTCCAAAAGACATAACTTTAAATTCATAATGCCCATACCTAGTGGAGAAAGCAGTCTTCTCAATGTTCTGCTCCCTTATGCGAATCTGATTGTACCCCGACTGAAGATCAATCTTGGAGAACACCTTTGTTCCCTTCAGTTGGTCAAACAGATCCTCAATGCGAGGCAAAGGATACTTGTTCTTGACTGTCACTTGATTAAGAGCACGATAATCAATGCACATACGCCAACTTCCATCCTTCAAGTAACTATTTGATCTTAACCGTTACTTTTCGATTCAACGGATCTTAGGCCCCGTTTGGTACGGTTCCAGATTCTAGTAGAAACGGAAACGGTTCCAAATTCTTGGTAGAAACGTTTCAGGTAGAATCAGAATCACTTTCTGCAAACCGTTTGGTACGGTTCCAGATTCTAGTAGAAACTAGTGAAACGGGGTTAAGGGTGATTCAGCCACGGTGCGGAAAAAGGAGAAACGTTCCGAGGAGAATCGTTTCAAGTTTTAACCCGTTTGGTTGGGTTTCTCCCAGATTCTAGTAGAAACAGCTCGGTTCCAAGTTGCCAAACGAGGCCTTAGTATATTAAGGCGGAATTCAGATCTACTGCAGAAGTCGCATCCGGATCCAAACGGGGCCCCAGGCCGAGCCCCAAATACACCCGCTACCGCTACGCCTCCGCCGCTTCTTTATTCTCTATCCTCGACGCAGCCAACGGAACGAGAGCACCCGCCCAGAGGCGCATCCTCTCGACACTTCTACTCGGAGCTAGGGTTAGGGTTCCGGCTCCCTCCTGGCGGCAGCCATGTCGGGGCGCGAGGTCCGCGAGTACACCAATCTCAGCGACCCCAAAGGTTCGCGATCTCGGAGCTTCCTCCTCTTACCCGAGCGATTACCCCGCCTCTTGGATATGTTTTCTACGGGTTTGTCGGTTTCTCTAATGGCGTTTTGGGGGCTATGCAGATAGGAAGTTGGGAAAGGGGAAGGACAAGATCGACGATGAGGACGTCACCTTCCAGCGCATGGTTGCAAAGGTTAGACCGGATCGTATTGCTACCTCCGATACGCCTTGCTGTGTATTTCGATGTTCGTTCTAGAAACTTTCTGGTTGAAATGCAAGCATGCCGAAGCTTACGCTTAGTCTTGTACTCTTGTTCAGGTGTGTTAGTGGCATGTTCTTGGTCTATCTTGTTGTATTTTAGAGGGAATTAGTGACAGTGACTTGACTTTATCTAATTTAAATGCTCAAATCTCACCATGAATATTTTCGATGTTTGATTATGTTGTATGTTGTGCTGTGGTGGAATTTTGCTTATTTACTCGGCGGTGTTCTTGGATTATGTATATATGTGGATTGTTGCAGAAGTAGAGAAGGCAGGACATTAGCCTTCAACTTGTTTCAATTGAGTCGAACTCTGGAGATTAAGTAGAATAGATTGTACAAAACCAGTGTTCAGGTCTGACCATTAATTATATCAGTCCAGAGTACTGAGTGCATGAACACCATGCCGGTTGGAACTAAGTACATGACTAGTTTTTTAAATTAAAGAACATTATTGTAAATTAGTAAAGCTTTCCTACAGTCGAGCTGCTTGTGACTTGTGAGTGCTTTGAAGTTTGGAGATGCTTCTCTTATGCTGAATCCTTGTTCGAGGGATTTTTGTTTTGAGAGATACATGTTTGAGGGATAGTTGACAGGCTCATGGGGTGAGAAAATAGAATTAAAGGCAGCCATAGTTTGAGGTTGCACACATTTTCTGCTGACACCAGTATTAGTGTTTTTTTGTTCGTTGATAGAATAACATTTAAACTGTTTGGTGGTTATGGACACTTCAGATGACTCACTGTTTCTGGAAAGCTTGATTCCTTGCTCGGTGCTTCCAATAGGCATCTGTGTGCAATGTTCTGATAACATGCCCTGACAGGGATTTTGGCTCTCTACTGGGCGGTTGATGCCAACAGATGCAGGAGGTTGCTGGTGAGCGGGGAGGCTACCTTCATGGGCGAGGAGGTATTTCATGCTTCATTTTTAGGAAAAAATCTATGCAGGTTCCTTGTTAACCTTTTTTTTCCATGTTACTCTGATGTTCTTCAGCGTTGGATAGTGATGATTTGCTTTACCTCAAGGAGCAAATGGAAGCTGAGGAAGATGCAGAGCGTCTTCTTCGCCATACAGAGAAGCGGGCATTTGCTGCTTTTAAGATATCCTTGCTTGAATGAGACATATTATCCTCTGTTCTCCTGTTGTAAATTTTGCAATATACTGTTGGATCAATATGATCCAAACAGTCTCGCGCTTTTGTTATGTCACCATGCAGTTTTCATCTTTAACATTCCTAGCCAGTACCAATGGGCAGTCTCTCATTTAACTCCGGATTGGTTTCAATTTTTCAATCTCTTTAGTTTCATTAACTCTGACATTACAAAGCAGCAATTTTAGCTGATTCTACACCTTCTATTCCCGTGTCTCTTCGTGTTGAGCCTAAACCTAAAAGTGATATAAGGTAAGCTGGGTGCAACAAAGATTCTGTTTCCACCTACATAACTTTTTCTCATGATTGGACCTGTACTTTCTGGGCAGGCAACAGGATCTCTTGAAGAATATTGTTGGGATAAAACCGAAGCGACCAAAAGTCAGCAGCCCTTCCCAACCAACAGAGAGCAATAAACCTAAGCAGAGCCAAGAAGATTCTGTCAGCAAAATTTCTTCGTCTCAGAATCAATCGGGATCACTTGGAGGTGAGAGCGAATCATCTCATGGGCCAGTCAATTTTGAGCAGCCTTTGTCAAAACCAGCTGAACCAACAGAGGCTAAGCCACATCATGCTACTGGAAGCCTACTTGGTTTAGCTTATGAGAGTTCGGATGAGGAATAATCATTGATGTAGGGCAATCAAAACGATATGTAGATTGTATATTAGGTTTTTTTGCACTGTTGCTAGATTATGTTTTGTATCAGGATTTGCTGAAAATCTGTTTAAGACTGTTTGGTCCCCATTGAAAGTTTGAAGGTCGTGGTTTCCTTGCATTACTTGATACTCTACTTCCTCTCGTTAAAACCCATGGTTCTCTTGCAGTACTCTGTAGCAATATTTCTCGCTACCGAAACTCAATATTACTGCTCCACCAAGTTTATAAAGCGTATTTTTTGAATAGTTGTATCTATAAATATATGATGTATTTTATATTCCAAAATAAAATTAGTATGATGTTTCCTCTATACCCTTAATAAATATCTATTTTTACTTTATATTCTCTACATGTATGTATGGAATATACTATTTAGTAATAATAATTAAGAGTAATCTGATCATTTTTAATATCTTTTTGGTTTATATGCTAAAAAGAAATATACCTTATAAATTTGAACGAGGGAGTAATTAGTGGACTGTTTTCTTCCTGAAAATACGTTTTTTTAATTCAACAAAATATCTCAAGACAGCCAGCAAGGCAAGCTACCTGCCCTGTCGTCAATAAGCATCGCAATAATGTATTACTACAAGTTTGTGGATACACTGAAACATGCTCATGTTTATCAATAACGTGACAGTGGGAATTAGACCATTGGCTTGTGAGTGCCTTAAACGAGATCTTTACAATTTGCGCCAGACTCACAAAATGCTAAACAAAGGGCACTAAGATAATTTGATCATTAAAATTCTGTAGCCTTAAGAAAACTTCACAATTTGCTCCAGGTTCACAAAATGCTAAACAAGAAGCACTTAGATCATTAATTCTGTAGCCTTTAGAAAACTTCACAATTTGCTCCCATGCTCACAAAATGATGACAAGGGGACTTCGTGTGTTGTTAGCTTCCAGCCCAAAAAAGACAAATTTACAGCCTTTTCCAGAAGTTCCTGATCCCATAAGCAAAAGATTTCAAGCTCCCTAAAAGACTTGTCTTCGTGGATTCCTCGTGCACAACCTCAGGGTTCTCTTCTCTGCACAACATAAACGTACACAAAACTATGACCATGACATCCAGCATTAACAAATTTTTTTTTTAAAAAAAAGAGTAGCTCAAATACCCAAATATGTTGTAATAAACAAATTGACCAAGGGTGCACTTCAGTAAAGCATTCCAGCATTGCAATGCATGAAAGGAAACAACTTCCATTATCTTTATGCAAACATAGTAGAAATACGGGGTATAACATGTCCTACCTGAGCTATCGAAGCAGAAGACTTGGTCCGACTATGGACTAACCGCTCAGCAGGTCCTCTAAAGGAAATAGGATTGTGTTAACTTGCCTAGAGGCTATAGCAGCTCAACATAAAAGGGCTGAAGTAATATGAGCCTTGCATTCTACCAGGGTTCTTAAACCTGTCCCAAACACAGTTCCCGGAGTGGCAATGTCAGGCTGGAAAGTGCCCCGGCACCCATCCATGACCCACCCACATGAATTTTAAGGCAGACAGAAATCAACTGGTTTCAGGTAAAAACTATCAAGTCATAAGTTTCTTGATGTTTGATAAAATGATGTATTTTCTCAAAGACCAGAATCAATGTGAATTAGCAATGACTTCGGTATAAATTGGTGGGATATCTACGCTGCTGCTGGCAAAATCCCACCGTTTGCTGGGAAGTCCAGGAACTGACCATCACCAGCTAGGTGAGAGCGGTTTTCTCCCTAGTCCAACTATCCACAAGACGTACTAAATGATGCAGGCAGTCCTCTTCCCTAGTCCAAGTCGTTGGTCATACGGAAAGCACTAAATGATGCAAGCATAGTTAGCTATACCATAATAATGTTTAGTAAATCACTTTCTGATACATTTTTTTAATAACTAATATCAAAATAAGCATATCATGTAACAGGTATTACCTGTCAAGTACATTTGCCTTGAACACCTTGTCAATTTCAGGATGATCTGATACAGTTGGTTCACTTGAATTCAGTAAATTTGCAGTATTGTTCAAATCAAACTTGTTAACTTTGGTTTCCTCTTGATGGTTCCCAGGGTCTGATGTAGTCTCTAGTCCCAAAGAAATGGAAGCTTCAGTCTGCATATGCATCATAATTTTGAGGGAAACGGCTAAACAATCTTGTCTAGATACAAAATAGCAATCTTGGGAAGGTGTTTTGAGTGCATAGCATTAGAACCTTCATGGTGTCACTTTCTGTTTGAATTGATACAGTTGAGTCATTTGCGATCTTAAGAATATCTGCAGTGTACAAATCTTGTTTGGCAGCTTCTGTTTCTCCATTGTAATGAGAAAAGTCTGGAGTCGTCTTCAAGTCTAGAGATCCCCGTGTTTCAGTCTGCAAAACTACATAATGTTAGCTATATGAAAAGTAAGGCTCTTGGTGAGCACTATTGGAATGATGTTTTCAATTGTCCCATTAAAGCGAAACAAGGAACGAACCTCTTCCAGGATTTCACTGCTGGCAGCAGCATCTTTCTGGGAAAGGTTCACATCATCTACATCCTGTTTTATATTGAAGCTTTGAGAGTTGAATAAATTGCTTCCATTGCCATCCTCAGGCCTTGAATGCTCATCAAATTCAGCTGTCTCGTAAAGTTGAGCTGCCTTAGACTTATCCAACGGTAATTTTGAATGATTATACTCCACTTCCTGAAGTATCTCCCTCACGGTATAGTGACCCCCTCCAACATGTCGACGAACAGTTTTGATAGTTGGAAATTTACCATAATTCGATGCCGTATACCTGCACTAAACAGAACCACAAAGAACCACATAGTGTAAGACTCACAGAAGCTATTCCATTTAAGGTACGTCCGTACGTGTAATTGGCATCTTTGGTGATCAAACTTATGCGCATAACGCATGAGTTTTGCTAATTTTTTCCACTAAATTATTTTTCAAATTTCAACTCGCGGAAGGGGTAAGTATCGCACTCCTTAAACGCAAGACCAGCCAAAGTCCTTTTGATGGCAAAATAAGCAAAATCAGAATCGCTAATGAGCCAAAGGCACCTACTTCTCAACAAATTCCTCGATCCTAACCCTCCTCTCCTCCTTTGTAATCCTCTTCTGACCCTTGGGTGGCTCCTGAGACGACAGCGGCGCCGAATGTGCCTTCCCCCGGAATGTTTGGTAGCACGACCGTGTGATCATGCCAGAGACGCCCACGATCACTGGAAAAGAAACAAAAATCGGGACAACCAAATCAACACCGCGGCGACCAGAGACAAAAGCTTCGATCGAACAAAATTATGCGCCGCCAAATCGGCTCATTAACCCATCGCCGGTGCATAAACCCCATTTGGAGGCTCGCTTACTCACCCCTTCTGGACGCGGCCGGGGACGAGAGGCGCGAGGACGCCTGCATTGGGGAGGACAATGGCGGATTGGGGAGGAGGAGGCCAGTATTAGGGTTTCAAATAGTGTGGCTTGACTCGACGAGGATCGAGGAGAGCGAGGTCTCATGGCTGGGGTAGGCGCAGAGGAGGGGGACGGCTGCTGGGGTTGGAGGCAGGGGGCCCACAGCTCGAAGGCTCTCCGGGCCGAGTGGACCTGGCAGTGGGCCGTGCCTTTTTGATAGGTCTCGGCTCGGCTGGTCTAAACTCTAAAGTAAAGCACGGTACGGTGATGGATCAGGATCATGCTGATTATCAGTTTAGCTCAGCACAACTGATTAGGCTATGCTTTGATAGATTGGATATTAAAATGGTATTTTACTAATTTTTTTAAATATAAAGCCTAACCTTTCATCAACTGTCTCATCCTAACAGTCTAGCTTATCATCAAATACTATCTTTCCTTCGCCTCCTCATATCCAATGCAATTGTCATATCCCCACACCTTCTCCCATCTAGCGCATTCGTCATATCCCCGTGTCTCTGTCGTCTTCTCTCCCCCCCCCTTGCCCTCCTCCACCCATATTTCTTCCTCAGTCGTCATCTCCCTTGTCGCCCACACAATCCCCTCCTGGCGCCTCAGTACTAAATCTAGTGGCCTTTGGCCACGGTGGCACCTGAGACGCCCTTCCGGCACTGTGTCATCAGCTTCACCAGCCATCTCGAAGAAGAAGACGGCGGCAATTGAAGAGGAAGAAGATGGCAGTGCCGCTGGATCTCAATGATCCTCACCCCCTCGGCACCAAATCCAACGGTCTTCATCCATGTCGCCGCCAGATCTGACCTTCCTACACCATGTTGCCACCGTCCCCGATTGCCATAAGTGCTTCTTTCCCGATGCTATCGCCTTTCTCGCCTTTAGTCGAGCTGCACTCCGTCATCACGACCATGCCGGTAGGTGCCTCGCTCGTCCCTGACTTCTTTCATCTATGCTGCAAGCCTAGACCAACATGACCAGGAGGTAACACAACATGCTAATGGGCCGTGCTTAGGTTCAGCAGAGGTGAGTCAAACCTTGACGGTATAGTACAATCTAGACCCACGACCCATCAAACTCATGTTGTATCGACCCGGCCCAGTCTAATGCCCAAATCTAGGCCCGAGCAATCGAGCCCGTCATATCTAAAAGCCATTAAAATGTTAGGTTGTGTTTACAGGTCTTAACGGTTTTTGAAATTTCTCTCGAGAAAACACAATGTTGAACATCTAGGTATTGTTTTGATTTCAGATTTGAATACGAAACATAATTCCAAAATAATCAAACACAACAAGCTAGACAGAAGATACCACATATTTCTGAAAAGTAGATCTAGAAATGATGTGTACGAGATGAACAGAGGGAAGAATTCTTACGATGGGCTTGATGACGAAATGGATGCAGCGCAGTAGCGACCGGCCGTAGAGGAAGTAGTCGACGCAGAGGAAGCTCGAGCGGTCGCGCAGTTGCGCTGCCCAGAAACCTTATTGCCGCCCCCGTGCATGTTCTCGCAGCGGCAATGGTTCGGAGATCCCGCTCTCCCTGCCTCGCGGTGCACACTGAGAGGAAGGTCGGTGAAGAACGAGCGCAGCACGAAGACGCAACACAGATCACAATGGATGAACACGAGTGCAAGAGCCAAAAAACCTCATTTCAGTCTGGATGTCTCCAGATTTTATAGCCTTTCACCAGTAACGGTCAATAATTGACCATTACAACACAATTAAACGCTAGTAAACTAGAGGTCATTCAAATGACTGTTTCTATTAGAAACTGACGCTATTATCATGGCTGTTTCTATTAGAAACTGAAAAATAAAAGGGTTTAAACGTGCCAGGATTTAATCCACTGCACGCGCGCGTGCGTGTGACTTTAGTCGTGCTCCTCACCCTCCACATGCCTCATTACAAGGCATGGTGGGAGCTCTCTCTTTTAAATTGGTATTCTCCTCTCTCAACTAGCAATATGGTACTATTCTTTGTAGCTTTGGCATTAGAGATAAATGGGCCACTTGGGCCTTATTTGTAACAATCCCCCACCAATGCCGAAGCAAACAAAGAATCAAAAGTTTGATCACTGTGCTGAATCTTCGTTTAATATATTAGTGTCTCGGTGTTAGTCCCATACGGGTTGAACTTTCACCTAGAATAACGAGATCCATCCTTCCACAGCTAATGAATGAACTCAGCCTTGAATTCACAGCTTTGTGTGGTTAGATTTCACCCGAAATCTTAACTGATACTAGGCTGCCAAAGAACTTCACATCAACGGAGCGTTAAATGGTCATGCTCCTTAATCTTCTCATGAGCTTTCTGGAGAATGCCCCTTTCTCGTGAACTGCGACCTCACAGTTAGGCTCAAGTAGGTGTATTCATTTCAGGTATCCTGTAGGTCGATACATTTTCCTCTCATTAAGACACTAGAATGCATTAAGATTTTAAATCAGCCTTCCATACAGATTAGAGTACTTAGAACATGGGTAGATTTAGTGTACTCTCTTGTTACAACCACAACTTGTTTTTCCCATTACCTAATTCACAGGATCTCCGATCAAAAGGATGGGTTACAATTGTGAAGTAACTCATATGGGCCTCATTCCCATGTCCTTCGACGCAATAGAAATCGCATTTCTTGTTAACCCTTTTGTAAAAGGGTTTGCCAGATTTTTCTCAGTGTGTATATAATTGACAGCTATAACTCCGGAGCATTTCAATTTTCTAACAGATTTAAGCCTACGTTTCACATGTCTGGAGGACTTCATATTATCCTTAGCACTCATAACCTTGATCAACACTGTTTGGTTATCGCAGTACATTAGGATCGCCGGGATTGGTTTCTCAACCAATGGCAAGTCCAACAGAAGCTCTCTTAGCCATTCAGCCTCAAGAGCGGTTGTGTCTAGTGCTACAAGTTCAGCTTCCATGGTTGACCGCATCAATATAGTCTGTTTACATGACCTCCATGAAACTGCAGCACCCGCTAGTGTAAACACATAGCCACTTGTAGCTTTGATCTCATCTGCATCAGAGATCTAATTTGAATCACTATACCCTTCTAATACCGGAGGGTATCCAGTATAGTGAATTCCATAAGAGGTAGTACCTCTCAGATAGCGCAACACTCTCTCAAGAACCTCCCAATGATCATCTTCCGGATTCGATGTAAACCAACTTAATTTGCTCACAGCAAATGAGATGTCAGGTCTCGTTGCACCAGATAAATACATAAGGGACCCTATAATTTGTGAATATCTTAATTGATCTTTCCCTAATCCGTTATTTTTGCGAAGTTTTACACTTGCATCATAGGGAGTAGGGCTACTTTGCAGTTCTCAAAGCCGAAGCATCTCAATAATTTTTCTGCATAATGGGACTGACTCAACGTAATCCCACTCTCGGTTATGATCAATTGAATATTTAGAATTACATCTGCCTCTCCCATGTCTTTCATATCAAAACAACTAGATAAGAAAGACTTGATCTCTTTAATGATAGCAGTGTTGGTCCCAAATATAAGTATGTCATCGACATATAAACACAAGATTACTCCTTGACCCCCACCATAGCGATAATAAATACATTTACCCGCCTCATTCACAGCAAAACCAGAAGATGTCAAAGTTTTATCAAACTTTTCGTGCCATTGTTTAGGTGCTTGCTTTAAGCCATACAAGGATTTTAATAATTTGCACACTTTATTTTCCTGTCCAGTAATCGCATAACCATCAGGTTGCTCCATATAGATTTCTTCCTCCAACTCTCCATTAAGGAAAGCTGTCTTTACATACATTTGATGGATGTGTATACCATATGAAGCTGCTAATGCAATGAGCACTCTAATGGTAGTTAATCTGGCAACAGGAGAATAAGTATCAAAATAATCATCTCCTTCTTTCTGGGCATAACCCTTGGCTACAAGCCTTGCCTTATATTTATCAACAGTACCATCAGGCCTCATTTTGTTTTTAAAGATCCACTTACATCCAACTGGTTTACACTCAGTAGGAAGTTCAGTGATCTCCCATGTTCCATTAGCTATGATGGAATCCATCTCGTTACGAACAACCTCTTTCCAATACTCTGCATCATGTGATGCATAAGCCTCTGAAAGAGTTTTTGGCACATCATCCACATGATATATAATAAAGTCATCACCAAAGGTTGTCTCAACCCTTTGTCTTTTGCTCCTACGAGGAGCCTCATTTGTGATAATATTGTTATCCTCCTCAGTATCACAAGCTGGTTCAACAATATTTGGTAACTCAGAAGTAGATGGAAGATTAGAAGTTTTAGAATTTTCATTAAAGACTGATGCTCTCATTGGATAAATATTCTCTAAGAAAGAAGCATCTCTTGATTCCATTATTGTGTTAGCAATAATCTCAGGGGAATCTGATTTTACTACTAAAAATCTGTAGACCGTACTGTTATGTGCATATCCCAGAAAAATGCAATCGACTGTTTTAGATCCAAGCTTTCTCTTCTTTCTGCAATGGTATATTGACTTTAGCCAAACACCCCTATGTTCGTAGAAAATTGATATTTGGTTTTCTCCCCTTTCATCCCTCGTATAGAGTAATCTCACTTTTTTTAGTAATTACTCTTTTGAGGACAAATGTTGCTGCTAAGATAACTTCCCCCCACCATGACTTAGGCATACCAGCACTCTCTAACATGGCATTCACCAAGTCTGTTAGTGTCCGGTTTTTCCTCTCAGCCACCCCATTAGATTGAGGCGAGTATGGTGGTGTCACTTCATGGATTGTACCATGCTCGGCACAATATTGGGAGAATTCCTGAGAGATATACTCTCCTCCACGGTCAGACCTTAACCTTTTAATTTTCTTTTCTAGTTGGTTCTCAACCTCGACCTTATAAATTTTGAAGTAGTTTAAAACTTCATCCTTTGTTTTCAGCAAATACGCATAACAATAACGCATTGCATCGTCTATAAAAGTTAGAAATTGAAGAAGAAGGGGGAGGGGCACCTGCCTCCGTCAGCTCGCGGTTTGCCCCCTGGCCGGACACGGGAAAAAGAGATCGAGGAGGTATAGAGAGGGAATCGAGAAGAATAGGGAATGGAGAGAAGGCAAAAACAACGGGAAGGATAAGATGTGTTCACTTTGATTCAACCCAACGGCAAACAACTATACCGTTGAAATGGTATAATATCCTCTAGTTTTTCTCTATTTATTAGGGGTATAAAATGGGAAATTACACTAATTTGCATTGCAGCATAAAATACATCTTTTGTTTATGGATAAGATCATTGAAAAAATACGCCCTATAGACTTGCACAAAGGGAATAAGAGTGAAACATTTAGTTTAGTTTTAGATGTATGCCTATGGATAAGACTTAAAAAATACGTCCTATAAACTCAGACGAAAGGAATAATAGTGAAACATTTAGTTTAGTTTCAGATGTATGCCTAATAAAAGTTCGACAAAAAAAACAAAAAAATTGTGCTTCCTTTGAGAGTCGAACTCATTAATAATCTAGCTATTAAGACCCTGTTTGTCAGAGCTTCAGATCCTAGCTCCACCTCAGAACTAAAACTTGTAGACTGAAATAAAATGACTTAAGTTTATAATTTTATTCTAAAATATAAACAAGATGATCCACCTAAACACTCCCAATATATCCACATCTCCAGCTCCATGAATCAAGTGAAGCTAGGAATACCTAGCTCCACCAACTCCACGGATTTGGTGGAGCTAGAGATCTGCCAAACACCTCCTAATTATACAAAAAATATATTAATATATCGATCTGAACCTCTCCCTTAAACTTCAAACATCAATATCTTGCCGAATGAAACGTGGTACTTATGCAAACAATAGTCTCTCTTCCAAGTTTTAACGGTCATGAATTTTACGGTAACTTTGTATGTTGGAATAATAGTAAGCTCAACCAAGAACTTTAGAAACTACTGAGAATGCCTTTTCTAACAATTTGAGAAGCTGGAGAGAAGTTGTGCTGGCTGTACATGTAGATGAGGCTATATAGTTGATCAGACGGGAGTATGAAACTGGGGTGTGCGGGTGGGATTGGGATCCTCTGCCTTTTCTACTCAAAATGCACGGTGCATTTTGACCTGCATTTTAAGTAGTAAAGGCTAAAAAAGCTTGAAAAAAAATCAAATTGCTACAGTATTTTCGAAAAATCTAGTTTAAAAATATGAATTTCAATCAAAATATCCGAAATTTCAATGAAATTAACAAAATCTTGAAAACTGTAGCAATTTGATTTTTTTCCTATATTTTTTTAGCTTTTGCAACTGCCTTTGCAGTTCAAAATGCACGGTGCGGTGCATTTTGAACTGCAAAGGCAGAGGATCCCAATTCGTGCGGGTGGTTCTGCTAGAATGGCAAGCAACAGTAAAATCGGATACATTTATGGCCAATTGAATTACAGAAAATGTGAAGCATGGGAGACTCGTGAGTGAGAGCATTCGGATTAATTAGAACTTGCCTAGAACTGATCAAATCGGCAGACTACATCTGAACAAAAGATTCCAGTTTGCAGCCGAACAAACAACGATCCAACGCTAACCGCAGATAACACAGTAATACATTGCCAAAGTCACAACTCACAACCCATGACTACATCTGAACAATGTATCACAAAACAACGAACACAAACCACATCTCTGACTGTGAAAGCAGCAATCCATCTTGCCACTAGCAACGTAAACTACCACAAGTACAACTCATACACCGCAACAAACGCTGCAACGTTGCAGCAACATGCCTAATTTCCCTTCACTACGAGCTCGCCGAGACGGTGCGAACACCCGATCGGCCGCTCGCCATGCTGCCGCTGCCACGATGAACGCTGCGTCCACGGTGGACGTTGTTACCGCCAGAGCCGGCACCACGCGACCGGCCGCTGGGGTCGGGCTGCGCCGCCCTTTGTTTGCTCTGCCGGGGCCGGTCGTTCAGCGGGCTGCGCGCGCCATGGCTGCCCTGCTCGACGACCTCGTCGCCGTTGTTGGACCGCGAGGCGCTCCACGTCCGGTCCGTGGACTCCACCGAGTTGGGCTCCCACGACGGCGTCCATGGGTGGCCGGAGACGCTGTTGCTCCCGGCGGACTCCTGCGGCTCGGTCTCCCCACGGATGTCCCGCACGGACGCGTACTTGTGCACGCTCGGCTCCGCGAGGTGGTCCCTGCTGACCGGCTCGTTGACAGACCCCTTGTCGTTAGCGGAGCGGCCGGGCTCGCAGGCGCAGTTCTCCGACGACGTGGTGTTGAGGTCGGCCACGGCCTCGAGGATGGAGCACGCCTTGGACACACAGGCCGGGAGCGAGAAGGATGGCAGCGTTGCAGCGGTGGCAGCCGCCGAGGTGTTCTGCTGGTGGTGGTCGTAGCTCTGGATGTCCTCGAGGAGCTGGGTGGCGTACGAGTTGGGGTTCTGGTCGAAGTCGCGCGACGCCCGGCGAGACCGGCAGCCTGACCTCGGGTTGAGGCTCTCGGCCACGATGCTCACCGTGCGCGTCGCGGTCGTCTTCGACGAGGGTGCTCTCGTCTCTAACGCCGCAACGGGGGCCTCCTCTGCGATCTCCGGCTTCTCCTTCCCAGAACGGCAGCTTGCAGTCGTCTGCTCCTTTGCATACTCCGTAGACTTCTGGGTCGCGGTGGCGACGGCGTTCTCCGTCGATTTCTGGAGTTATTTGAAAGAGTTTGAGCGTCTTATCGGATGATAAGATGTGGAATTGCAAGAAACGGCGTAAAAATTCGAACTTTGATCGATCCCTTACCTTCTGAGGCTTGGCATTATTGTTGCTGTTGCTATTGCGGACGGAATTCTCGTTGATCTCGGCCATGGGGCTGCGCTGGTATGGCGTCTGCTCGGCCTTCCTGGAAGAGCTCCGGCTCAGCGACGGCGTCGGCCCCGCAGTCTGCCCGTCGCCGGCATTTTCATTCCCCGCAGTCGCGGCAGCCAACCTCGCAGGCGAGCTCGATCTCGGAGACGCGCACCTCTTCGCGGCCGCGGCCGCGGGCGACGGCGCCCGCCCCTTCTCCCTAGCAGGCACGGAGACCATCTTCCCCGGCTGCTGTCTCGCCCGCTCTCCGCAGCCGCCGGAGCTCGCCGTCGCCGCCAAGGACGCGCTCTCAGCACGCCGTCCCGGCGATCGACTCGCCCTCCTGCTCCCGCTGCCGCTCCTCTCCCGGCTCCCCGACCGCTTCCGCTGCGGCGAGCTCCGGTGCGGCGACGGCCTAGACACCGGCACCCCCTGCCTCTCCCAATCGCCCTCCTCATCCGCACCACCAACCCCAGCCCTCCTCTCCTGATCAAGGTCATAGCTCCTCTTCGACCCGGAGTGCCTCCGGTGGCCAACGCCCCCCGTCTCGCTGGACGCCGCCCTCCCTGACGAGCTCCGGCTGAGGCGCCCGCACTGGATCAGGATCGCGTCCAGCTCCTCCTTGGTGCAGCTCGACGTCCGCACCGGCCTCGCCTCTTCCTTCTCCTCTCCACTCGCCGCGGACTTCGTCTTCACGACGAACACGGCCTTCTTGTCGGCCGCCGCGGGCCCCTCCGCCTTGGCCGCCGCCCTCTTGGGCTGCGGCGTCTTCTTGGCCTTCTCGTCGGCGACCACCACGGCGATCTTTCTGGGTTTCTTGGACCTGGTGCTGGTCTCGCTCACGCTGGGCGGTGAGCCCGGCGGCTTCTCTTGCTGCTTCTTGCTGAAGCAGAGGCCCATGGCGGCTTCGGGTGGTGGAGGAAGGATTCGTGAGCTGGGGATTGGACGGTGAGAGGGAAGAAAGGAGGTGGTATTTATGCAGCGCTTCGGGAGAAGTGATTAGAGCATTAATTATGTGTTTGGTTGTATCGTGCTTTGTGTTTGTACCGTGTACTGTGTCAACGTGAGCATGGGCATGGCTAATCTGACATTTCAAATCCTTCTCTTGCTGATTGCCTCGGAAATCGCGCGCACGCTAGGGATTCTGCGTGAGCCTGGTGCTGTGGGGTGCCATGACTGTTAATGGATGTTGATAGATTTTGGTGATGGTGATCTAGAAGGAACGTGCATGCTGGTGCTTCTTCCGTTGGTAGCTCGTGGGGACGATGTCGGTTTGAGGAAGGCGGGGGCCGCGGGGCCTCGTGGCTCTGATTACTCGTCATCTCGTCTTCAAAAATACTCCCGAGTGATGGACTACTACCGGTACCTGTAATGCAGAACTGGACATAAGGTCTAAAATTCCACCGAATTTTAGATCAAGATTTTAGATTTCGGCTTGGGATGAGATCAAAAATCCTACAGTGATTTCGGAAATTTCGCTAAACTTTCGGTTATTTTAAACAGATTTCAACTTTTTTTAGACTAGATTTGGGACAATACCTCTTAAAAATATCATCTACCATGAATTAAAAAAAAACAAAATTTTTAGATGTTTTATAAAAATAACAAAAGCACTATCAAATTTTTATAAAAATGTAAAACATTGATCATGCTCTGAAAAATTTATGCTGCCATCTTTAGCAGTCTAGGATTATACAGAAAAAATTTCAGAAGAATTGAACTTTATTTTTATCTTTGAAAAATAAAAAACAAAAGGAACATAAATGAGATATTAACCTTATCAGAATTTTATAAATTCGCTCGAGTACGATCATGATCCAAAAAATTTAAGAGAGCTTAAGCATTACCTTAGTACCCTTCTCTAAAAGTTTCAAAAATTCTAAACATGCGTTAGTTGCTCAATCAATTCTACGCAAGCAATACATGTATCCAGCCTCTATTAGGACAGTAACCTTGTCAAAATTTAATAAAATTTCTCGAGTGTGATTATGATCCAAAATTTTTAGGAGAGCATAAGAATTGCCTCAGAACCCTTTTATAAAAGTTTCAAAAATTCTAAACTTGTTTTGGTTGCTCAATCAAATGTATGAAAGCAATACATGTACTTAGCCTTTACCGGGGCAGTAGTACTGTCATAATTTTTGAAAAAAATTTAGGCTTAATCATCATCTGAAAATTTTAAGAGAATATTAGTGATGTGTCAAGACCATTCGATTTTTTTTTTCAAAATTTCCTAACTTGGTTTGAACCATTTTTCATTTGGTTGAACTTTGCCGAGATTTCATTCGAAATTTTTTTCAAAATTTTCTAATATGATTTGAGACACACGCTGCACTTAAGCTCTACTACTACTGCCAATTACTACTCCGCTTGCTAGTGAATTGCATGTAAAATCACTTCCCTAAAGGGTTGTCTATTGATCAGACAAGTGAAATTTTTTATGGTCATTGGATCAAGATCCAACGATCCTTGTTCATTTCTTCATTTCATATATAACCTTCTTCCCTTCAAGCCAAACCTTAACCATGGCACCTCCAACTACCACCAACCCGATCTCCACCCCTGCACCCATCTCTCTCTGCCTCACCAATGTCGCCCCTGGCATCGGTGAAACCCACCAGCGACCACCTCCCCTGTCTCTATCACCTCTCGTTGTGACGGCCTGCATCGCCCTCAGCGCCGGCGCTACCCCCGCCACCTCCTTATTGCTGGCCAACCTTCTTTTCCAATCTCTAGCAGCTCATCATCGTCGGATCCACCGTGTCAGGACCAGCAAGTGACAAATATTTTGGGAGAAGGGATTCAGTGTTTTTCAGAAGAAGAAGTCGGCAGGCAAAGCACGGAGGGAGCGAATTCACTTGACGAAGGGACGGTTTAGATGAAGCACAGTAGTTTTTCTTACCAAAAACAGCTTTTGTCGTTTTTACTGAATATTGTCTAAACTCAGTTTACTTTTACTTGCACTGTAATTCTGGGACTGATAAAAGCTCAGAGTCTTGGAGAAAGGGTATCGAATATGAGAATATCCTACTTTATCTATCAACTTCTGTTAGAGTAGTGTTCTTCCTTTCTTCTTGTTCAAGATAGAAACTCTGCTTCCATTCTCTATCCTCAGAATACTTCTCTCCACCGTAAGGATCTGACAAAGGTATCAGAGCGACGCTGGTAATCCTCGGAGTTTTGATTGGATCGGTTGGGTTTCGGCGTTGAATCAGAACGTTGTTGTAAAATCCCCAAAACCGAGTCCGATCAGAAACTGGGTAGAAGAAAGTGTGAGGTTGACACGTGAGTGTTGGTAAAACCCCTCACATAGTTGGAGATCGCAAGAATCATGGCGGGCGGAGATCCTATGTCCGAGTTCCGGAATGAAATCAACACCATCAAAGAAGATCTGGTTGATTTGAAGAGTTTGAGGACAGAGTTTGCAGAGATGAAAGAGATGCTGAAACAACTCTGCCTTTCAAATTCCAACCTACCATCAAATCCAGAGGTAAGTAACACTGGTAGATTGGGACTATCTCATACTGAAACCCAGGAGTTGGGAGGAATGACGGTAGAACTAAACCCAAACAGGGGGCAAGAGACAAACCGTGAGATGAATCTACCACTGCCCACTCTAGCAGACAGCATCGCACAAAGGAGTGGTCAAGGAGGGCCAGTAGCTATGGAGCAAACTGCAGGAGTAACGGGAATTCCACCATCATTCAGTCAAACTCAGATGAGAGGTTTTGGGGCTGGACAACCTATGTATGGCGGTGAAATATACTCTCCAAACAGAGCCTCAGTAAGCTTATGGAACAATTATGGAATGAGATCTCAAAACCCAGGAATTCAATGGTTTGATGCTCCTTTAAATCAATATGTGGGAGAAGCGAACAATCGCACTCATTATGCAGAAGCAGTGATCAAAGGACCCAGGTTAGAGATACCAATTTTTGAAGGAGAGGATGTAATTAATTGGTTGAAACAATGTGAGAAATTCTTTGAGATATCTGGAACTCCCCAGGATCAGTGGGTAAATCTTGCTACAGCTCATCTTACTGGACGAGCAACTACCTGGTTCAAAGGTATTGGAATTCCTGCTATTAATCTTACATGGCCACAATTTTGTTCAATGCTCTGTGATAGATTTTGTGAGGTGAATGCACATGATGCAGTGGAGTCATTACAGAATATCAAGCAAAGAGAGTCAGTATCACAGTATATTGATAAATTCGAGGAATGTGTTGCTTTGGTCATGAGGGATCATCCATATTTGAAGGAACATTTTCTTTTGAGCTGCTTTATTGGAGGTCTAAAGGGAGAGATTAAACATGATGTTTGTAGCCAACGACCGCAGGGACTGATGGAATGTTATTGGTATTCCAGAGTTTATGAGAAGGCTGCTATAGCAAGAAGGAATCAAAATACTGGTAATTATGGCCGAAACAGATTTAGTAGTAACACGAATAAAACTGGTGGTGGAAATGTTAACCAGAATACTCAAAAGATACTGGATAATCATGATCAGAAAAAAGGGGAAGAGAAAGGAAAGAATCAGTGTTGGTATTGTAAGGAACCTTGGAATCCTTCACATAGATGCAAAATTAAGAAAGCTTTGCATGCATTATTGATGAGAGGAGATGTTGAAGAGCTTAGTACTGATTTACAAGACTTGACAATTGAAACTGAGTCTGACTCTGCACCAAGTAGTCCAGAAAAGACAGAGATTCAAACATCACCTGAACAGCTGATGGCCATTTCTCAACAAGCTGAGAAGGGGATGATTGCACCAACTACATTTTCATTGCTGACAAAAGTTGGAGGAAAAAGGGTGGTGGCTTTAGTTGACAGTGGAAGCACACACTCATTCATGGATTATAATTTGGCAATCCAATCTGATATGAAGTTGACATATGGACCAGCTAGGAGAGTAGCGGTGGCTGGTGGAGGTGAGCTTCAAACTGATGCTCAGGTTGACCGAGTGAATTACGTGGTGCAAGGAGTGGAATTCTGTAGCTCTTTCAAATTGTTACCTCTGAAAAGTTATGATATAATATTGGGGGCAGATTGGATCTTTGAGCACAGTCCAATTGGCATGGACTTGAAACAAAGAAGATTAACTCTGTGTAAAGAAGGAAGAGTGGTTAGTCTTGAAGATTTGGTTAATTACTCACCAAAGGGTGGTGTAAATGCTACAAAATTAGAAAAAATGATTAAGAAAGGAGTGATGGGATACATTATACAAGTATATAACCTATCTGAAGAAGACAAGGGACATGAAAATGTGGTTCCAGCAGATATTGAGGCTATTTTGCAGCAGTTTGATGATGTGATGACAGAACCAAAAGGGCTGCCACCAAGAAGAATTTGTGATCATGTCATACATCTAAAAGAGGGTAGTGAACCACCAAATTTAAGACCTTACAAGATACCACATTATCAAAAGGATGCTATGGAAAATATTATCCATCTGTTACTGGAGAATGAAGAGATTCGATACAGTTGCAGTCCATATGCATCACCAGCAATCTTAGTAAGGAAAAAGGATGGATCTTGGCGAATGTGTGTGGACTATAGACAATTAAACGCACAGACTATAAAAAACAAGTTTCCAATGCCTATTATTGAAGATCTGCTAGATGAATTGCATGGAGCAGCTGTGTTTACCAAACTGGATTTGAGATCCGGATATCATCAAGTCAGAATGAATGAGAGAGATATCCACAAAACTGCATTTCGTACTCATTTGGGACATTATGAATATTTGGTTATGCCATTCGGTTTATCAAATGCCCCTGCAACTTTTCAAACATTGATGAATACAATCTTTGAACAACACTTGAGAAGATTTGTACTTGTATTTTCGATGACATTCTTATATACAGTAAGGATATACAGGAGCACAAGGAGCATATTGTGATTGTGATGTCGATATTGAGGGAGAATCAGCTAAAAATTAAACTGAGCAAGTGTGTGTTTGCAACACCAAAGGTGGAGTACTTAGGCCATGTGATTAGCGGAAAGGGAGTGGCCACCGATCCCAAGAAGGTTGAAGATATTGTGAAGTGGCCCAAACCAAATAATGTCACTCAATTAAGGAGTTTTTTGGGTTTAACCGGATACTACAGGAGGTTCATCCAAGGTTACGGACAGATTTGCAGACCACTATTCGATTTGCTTAAGAAAGATGCATGGAGATGGGAAGAGGAACAAACAATTGCTTTTGAAAGGTTAAAAAGGGTTATGACTAGCTGTCCAGTACTAGCACTGCCGGATTTCACAAAAACGTTTGTGGTTGAAACCGATGCTTGTGGGTCTGCAATTGGAGGAGTGCTCATGCAAGGAGGCCAACCAATTTCATTCTTCAGTAAGTCATTGGGAATGAGGGCTACAGCTCAATCAATTTACGACAAAGAAGCTCTAGCAATATTGGAAGCATTGAAAAGATGGCGACATTACTTTTGGGGAGGAAAATTAATTATCAGGACTGATCAAAAAAGTCTGAAATACATTACAACTCAGAGGTTAAATGATGGGATCCAACATAAGTTGTTACTGAAGTTGTTAGAGTTTGACTATTCAGTAGAATACAAAAAAGGGAAAGAAAATATTGCAGCTGATGCTCTATCCAGGAGAGATGAACAAGGGAAAAACTCAATTAATTCATGCCAGGCTATAACAACAATTATTCCAGAATGGATTGTAGAAGTGAAGGATAGTTATATTGAAGATGAGAGTAGTCAGAAGATATTAAAAGAGGTTCAAACTGATGGAGGAGTTGATGCTAAATACTCTCTGGTGTCAGGACTCTTGAGGTATAAAGGAAGGATTTTTGTGGGAGGTAAAGGTGATCTGAGACAAAAACTGCTTAAGGATTTCCATGCATCCAGCTTTGGAGGACACTCAGGAGTAAGAGCTACTTATCACAGGATTAAGAAACTGTTTTATTGGCCAGGTTTGAAGAAGAATGTGGAAGTGATGGTGGCGGAATGTCCAGTATGCCAAGTGACAAAATCTGAAAATATTCACATACCAGGGTTATTGGACCCATTGGAGGTACCTGATATGGCTTGGTCACATATTTCAATGGACTTTGTTGAAGGATTACCAAAATCTCATGGCAAAGACACTATTTTAGTGGTAGTGGACAGGTTTACAAAATATAGCCACTTCATCGGGTTGTCACATCCCTATTCAGTAGAGCAAATTGTAAAATTGTTCATAGATAGTATTGTCAAGCTTCATGGTATACCAATTGCAATTGTTACCGATCGCGATCGGATATTCACTAGTAAGTTGTTTTCGGAGATATTCAAGGCTATGAAGGTATCATTGAGATTGAGTACTGCATATCATCCACAAAGTGATGGGCAAACAGAGCGGGTAAATCAATGTTTGGAAGCATATCTGCGCAGTATGGTTTTTCAGAATCCTAGAGAGTGGTTCAACTGGTTGCCGTTAGCAGAGTGGTGGTATAATTCCAATTTCCATACTTCACTACAGATGACGCCATTTCAAGCGCTATATGGATACTCTCCACCCCAAATTGGTGAATTGTCAATCCCATGCGGAATTTCAATGGAAGCGAAAACAACATTACAGCAAAGAGAGGAAGTGACCCAAAGGATCAAACACAATTTACAGAAGGCGCAAGAACGAATCAAACATTTCGCAGATCGCCATCGATCTGAACGTGAGTTGCAAGTGGGTGATATGGTATATTTAAAATTACAACCATATAGGCAAAACGCTTTTGGACTGAAGGGTTCGCTCAAACTTAGATCAAAGTTCTATGGGCCTTTCAAGGTGATGGAAAGGATTGGTAATGCTGCTTACAAGCTACAGTTACCTGATAATGCTAATATCCATCCGGTTTTTCACGTAAGCCAGCTGAAGAAACATCTGGGTCTACGGGCAATACCAATGGATGGACTGCCTCTGGTGGGTGATAATGGATTGATTAAAACTGAACCAATTGCTGTGCTTGACCGTCGTATTATTCCCAGAAAAGGAGTTCCAATTGCACAGTGGCTAATTCAGTGGCAGAATTTGACTCCATCTAAAGCTACATGGGAAGATTTATCTTTCATCCGGAGTACGTTTCCCGAATTTGATCCTTGAGGACAAGAATCATGTTGAGCGCGGGGAGATTGTCAGGACCAGCAAGTGACAAATATTTTGGGAGAAGGGATTCAGTGTTTTTCAGAAGAAGAAGTCGGCAGGCAAAGCACGGAGGGAGCGAATTCACTTGACGAAGGGACGGTTTAGATGAAGCACAGTAGTTTTCTTACCAAAAACAGCTTTTGTCGTTTTTACTGAATATTGTCTAAACTCTGTTTACTTTTACTTGCACTGTAATTCTGGGACTGATAAAAGCTCAGAGTCTTGGAGAAAGGGTATCGAATATGAGAATATCCTACTTTATCTATCAACTTCTGTTAGAGTAGTGTTCTTCCTTTCTTCTTGTTCAAGATAGAAACTCTGCTTCCATTCTCTATCCTCAGAATACTTCTCTCCACCGTAAGGATCTGACACACCGCCCCCACAACCACTGGTCCACCGCCACCCCGTCCTCCCTCTAAGCCTATGAGGCAATAGTAAACCCTAACACTAACTCGCCGCCTCCGATAAAGAGCTGTTGCCACCGCCCAAACAAGGAGATGACGACCTCGAGCATGAATCTCCACGTGTGATCCAAATATGAGAAAAATCGATCGTGATTTGTTGAAATTTCAGTTGAGTGATCCCGCTTCTAAATCAAGAACCACACACAAAAGCAAAGCCATCAACACTTGCGAGCAGGTTTTTCCAAAAACGTCGCTGTGTTGACGGAGATTCAGCAGCGATTTTCACCCTTTCTTCACGTGAGGTCATCGGGGGTCAAATTCCCATAGGTCGCGGCTGGCGTGGATCTGTAACAACAGTGCACCGTACCGAAAAGTTGTCTCGTCGGCCGCGGCCTTTCCCCTTCCCCTTCGTTTTAACCGTCACTGGCCCAGTGGGCCCCGGTGTCAGGAGTACGCTACTGTACCCCTATGGTGACGCGGCACCGCGATTCAAAATAGGGGTGGCGTTCGAATCGAACCCGACCTCGCTCGCCCAACGGCTACGAGCCGCAGGTGCACACCACTGTGCTCCTTTTGCCGTCTTGCAAGTTGCAACACGAGCCGACCGTTTGCTCTTGCACGTTGCACCCTCCAAATACGCTACTGCTGATATCTTTGAACGCCGAGAAGAGCCGACCGTTGGAGACGGGAGCACGAGCATGTGTGGCCGTGTGCACGCCAATCCGTGGCATCATTCGACACTCCGTTTATTGCACCTGCACCAGCACAAGGAATCAGATTTTGTCCTGGTTCACGTCATCACGTGATGGGTGTGAGATATATTGGCGGCGACGTGAGCCCTCAAGCACAGAACTCGGATGGAGTAGTACAGCAGTAGATCCGGGTAAAGGCATGTATAATAAGATCATCTTAATTTGTTTTTAATATGTATATACATAAATTTTATCTTATATGAAAAAGTGAGAAAAAATGAGAGAGAGAAAAAGAGTTGGCTCTTATTTAATAGTAAGCATTACACGTGAACATATGTAGATTAGTTATATACAAAATAGAAGATATAGTTATTGCACAACATCCAGAGCCAACATGTAGAGATAGCTATTGTACTCCAAACTAACTTTAATGCTTACTTTTAATGACATGGATAAGAGATAAAGTAAGTAGTACCTTTTGTTATTATACTTGATCTAAGGAGTGACTGACGAATGATGTTTTTGTAGAAACTCTTTTAAAATAAATTGTATAAATTTTAACAAATAAAAGAGTAAATAATCATCATCTCTTTTAAATACTCCTTTCGTTCATTCTTATAAGAGTAAGTACAATAGCAAAATCCACTACAGACTAGTAAGCTAAAATCAAGTTTGTACAATAATCATCTCTAAAAGTTTTCTCTCGATGTTATGCAATTCTTGGTATTGAATAAATCATAGGTTGAGAGAAAATAAACAGGGATATAGAAAGAAAATTCTTAGTAAATCTACCTACAAACTTTATATTTATAAATAAGATTATTTCAAAAATAAATCTTATAAAATAAACGGAGGGAGTAATGATACGGAGAAGCACCTTAATCCTCTCCATTTATTCGCTGACACCTCTTCATTTATTTGCTGATGCCTGGCGGATTTTTAACTCGTGTCCACCGATCAAGCAGCATTAGCCATTGATTGAATCCCAGACCCACCTGCTGCGACGCTTACGCAATTCTTGGTAAGCAGTGGGCTCGACGGCCTAGGTGCCGTCATAATTTGCAACATGGACATCCCAGAAGAGATTTATCGACATATTTTAACTTTAGGTAAGACATAAAAAAGTGATTTACATACTCCTCTTAATTGTTTTAGAAGATAAGAGATACTCCCTCTGTTATTTTTATAAAGCTTATTTTGACTTTACGCAAGGATTAAGATTGCGTTGAAATTGACAAAGGTATAAGAGAAAATGATTTATATGCCTCCATTTAATTGTCTTAAAGATGAAAGATATACTTTACGTGGATGGTAATAAATAAATGTACTCCCTCCGTTTCTTTTTATAAGGCGTATTTGGTTTCGTTAAGACAAGACTTTGACCAACGATTACTTCATTAGCATATAATTTATGCAATACAAAATCATAATTATATATAAGTACTTTTGAATACAAATCTGCTAATATCAATTTTGTGTCATAAAAATTATATGCTAATAGAGTAATTGTTGGTCAAAGCCTTGTCCTAACGAAACCAAATACGCCTTATAAAAAGAAACGGAGGGAGTATATGGTTGAGAGAAAATAAATATGGATATAGAAGGAAAGGCTTCATTAAATCTACATGCAAGTCTTGTATTTATGAACAAGATCATTCAAAAAATAAGCATTATAAAAGTGAATGGAGGGAGTAATACTTTGTGCGGATGGTAATGAATGGAGTAAATGCATATGGTTAAACGATAATAAATAGGAATATAGTAGAAAAGCTTATCAAATCTACATGCAACACTTATATTTCTAAACAAGACTATTCAAACCATATACCTTATTTATCAATGGAGGGAGTAATAAATTTATCACTGTAGATTAACCTCGATGCCAATAAAAAATAGACGAAGAACAATTGCAAATAGCTGAGCACATGATACAAGTATATCAACTATTTTATCTCTTTATTAATTGATTCAATTATCTTGTATAATGGGGTGCTATATTTATAAACATAACCCATCAAGAGTAGTTTCGGAATTCGCTCATCAAAACAAAGAGACTAGATATATGGCCATGAGTCTTGTTATATATCAACACTCCTCCTTGGGCGAATACCGCGTAATGCATATGCCTTATGAAAAAACTCCTCCAAAAAATCCAGTGAAAAAAGGGACAGAGAAAAGAGTACATTGCACCCGCCTATTATGTTACACTTGTTACTCATTAAAAACCTTCGTGTGAGAAAATTTTAGGAAAACTAACTAAGAGAAACATAGTGCAACTTATAATTTTCTGGATTTGGGTAGTATATTTAGGATCATATTACAGGTTATGTTTCAGGGATTTACCCTCATGAACTTTGCGTAAGTCGTCTCATTCCAATGTCACAAACACATCTTTAGAAACCGTATATTGGCAAAGACTTAGTGAGTGAATTATGAGAAAATTCCCTATTTACCGCTAAAAGTTGATCGGATACCTAAAATGCCACCATCAGATCTCAACTTTTATCCGCTTTTGTCACTCCCGTTAGTGACCTGTTACTTGTCCTATTAACTTGTACGTAAAAAAAAAGGATTATGCCCAACTTTATCCCCGAGTCCACACCAACCTCAACCATGGTCGTTCTGAGAGCATCCCCGCTCATAATGTTTCCTAAATGCATGATGGCAGTCATACATTCATAATCATCTAACAACAAGCATAACCCAAGCTGGCAAGGTAAAACTTTTGCGCGCAAAGTGTTTGCATTTTACTCAGGAAGTTTTGTAAGTACGGTCTTCTGTTCTGACCATGCTTTTGGGTTATTCATGAAAGGTGTAAGTGAACAAAAACACTTTTGCTGTAGCTAAGCTGGTAACTTGCCAAAACCATGCATTATATTGGCTTGCTAGAGTACCGATTTACAGTAGCATTAGATAACCAAAAGGTTCAAATTTGCCTGTTGTGGTGAAATACATACACCAGGAATGAAACCAACCAACCTTTGTGGTGCAATATAATTTGTGGGTACTAGGCGGTAGATATTCGATGCTAGAATTTTTTTTTTTTTTTAAAAAAATTGTTCATGACCAGGAAATATGCAGACGCTTACAGTGCACAGGAAACCATATAAGAAAAAATAGATCAGAATGACAGTTGTTAACCTTATCGTATCAATTTATATAGCTCTACAGGTTATTCTTATCCATTCTATATACAACTATGACTCTAAGTAGTCCCATATAGATCATGTCCGGATCAGAACAATAACAGCATTAAAAAAAAACAGTACATAGTAGTTTACATGTAGATGCATGCTACACCCTTGTACACCACATGATCTCATCTCGTGGCACCCAACTTAGGGTATGTTGTGTGCGTGGGTATAGAGGCGAGTGCCAGGCCATAGACCAGCACGGCTGGTAGACGTCGACGCTGTAGCGGCGATCAATGGAGATACAAGCGGGCGGAGCTACCGGCCCTGTTGATCGGGAGGCATCGCCGAGAGATAAATTTGGTGGCTAAATTCTATATACTATTTTCATTAATTTTCTCGAAACATATAGAAGAGACTCCAAACTGAACCACAAGAATCTAAACTAACATTGGATAAAACTAACCACTAGATAAGAAGCTAACCTACTCGATAAAAAGCTAACAACTTATGCCCTTGCCTGCACACTGCATCTGCGCCTGGCCTTAGTTGCCTACGTGCAATGCCTGGGCCTTGCCGGGCTGGGCCTCGGTTGTTGCCGCAGGGACCCGACTCCTCTTTCTCTTCCGGTAGAAGACATTGTCGAAGCTGTCAAAGCCCACAACATTACTCCCCTTCTCTGGACCAAGCTTGTCCGCAAGCTGGAAGTCGGGATAAGCATGTCGTGGAACTATTGCTTGGACCCATGTCGCCTTGTCTTCCAGTTCACCCTTCCAATGAACCAGCAACTGACGGCGTCCCTTGATGAATCGGTGCGCCAATACGTGGTGTGGTTCCGGAGGTGTCGGCTCGGACACGGGCAAAACATCAGGAGGTAGTGGCGGTCTTGTAGACGAAAAGTCTCATTTGAATTGTTTCAAGAGCGAAACATGGAAGACATTATGAATACGAGCCTCTGGTGGTAATTGAAGTCGATAAGCAACCTGCCCAATATGCTCAACAAACGGTCCATAATACCTTGGTGATAGCTTGTGATGTGCAGTGGTCTGCAAAGATTGCTAGCAATGCTGTTGCAGACGGCGCCATACCAATCACTCGCGGCGAATGAGACATCCCGATGGTGGGTGTCATAGTACTGTTTCATCCTGTTCTAGGCATGATGAAGATGATTGCGGGCACTGTGGAGAAGCGTGTCTCGATCAGTAAGGTGACAATCGACGGTGTTGATGATGGTGGCCCCTTGATTGTACGGAAGGAGTGGCCGGGGAGGCCTCCCATAGACGTTCGAATGGTGTCATGCGGTGAGCTGTGTGGAAGGAAGAGTTGTAGTAGAATTCCGCCCAAGGAAGCCACTTAACCCATGTGGTTGGATTGTCGGCTGTCAAACAACGGAGGTACATTTTCACTGTTTTGTTGATCGCCTCTGTTTGCCCGTCTATTTGCGGGTGATATGCCATAGAAAGGAGAGCGGTGCCTCACATTTTGAAAAGATTTTGCCAGAATGCATTGGTGAAAATTGGGTCTCAGTCAAACATGATGGACTCAGGCATGCCACACAGACGGACAATATTGTCCAAGAAGAGTTGCGCCACCACGGGGGCTGCGGATGGCCTAGCCATGGGCATAAAATGCTCATACTTGGACAGCCGGTCCACCACCACTAGGATTATTGTTTTGCCCAGAGACTTAGGAAGACTAACGATGAATTCCATGGAGCTGTCAGCCCATATCCGATGAGGAACAGGAAGAGGTTGAAGGAGCTCGCTGGAGAAAGAGAACTAGCCTTGCTGCGTTGACATACCACACAAAGCGCGATGTATTCTTCCACCGCACGTCGTTGATTCGGCAGAAAATAAGTTTGCCAAAGCCGATGGAGTGTCTTCTGCATGCCTTCGTGCGTCAAGTCGTGGACGGCGGCCACCATCTCGAGAATGAGGGGAGACTGTTTAGGGACGACAAGTTGATCATTGTGGAATAAGAGGCCATCGCAAACTCGCCATACCAATTGTGTCACCTTGGTAGAAGGTTCAGCCAAAGTGGCAGCAGCTGGTTGCTGCAGCCCGGAGCTTACCGAGCTCGAAGTAGCGGAGGTGTCCTGCTGGGACGTCTCTGGCAGAGGAGTGGCTGGCTCCTAGCGGCTCGTGATGCCGGAACAGGTGAGTTCTGAGACGCCGGCAGGCTGCTATTAGAGAGTAGCGCACCTCCGTAAAATTTTTGGATCGTCCTGAAGGCTTGCCCGCCACTAATATGCAACCAAGAGACAAGGGGTCAACAATGCCGCTCAAACTTGAGCTTCCTCTTCTACACGAGACAAAGCATCGGCTGCCTAATTGGACCTCCCTGGCTTGTACTCCACCTAGTCAAATCCCATGAGCTTACTGAGCCAATGCTGTTGTGGTGGAGTGATGAGGGCCTGCTCGAGCAAAAACTACAAGCTTGCATGATCTGTACGGACCACAAAGGTGCGACCCCATAAATAAGGCCGCCAATGTCGAACAGCCTTAGAGAGTCCAATGAGCTCCTGCTCATATGCTACGAGCTTCGTGTGCTGGTCTGCCAGTTTACGACTAAAAAAATGACCGGGTGGCCCTCATGTTGAAGGACGGCCTCGATGTGTCGCATTCGATGATGAAGGGAGTCGCGAAATCTGGTAGGCTGAGCACTAGCACTACAAGGATCTTGCTCAGTGTCCTCGGCTTTTACCGACGACACATATGCCAAAACCGCCGACACAGGGCTCTGTCGTCGGCCTCCCGACGACACAAGTCCCACGACACAGAGTCGACGACACAACCAACCTATGTCCACGGCCACAATAAATCCCGACGACACAGATGCCATCCGGGCCGAATTCGACACCCGGACATTTGTCGTCGGCGAACTTAAAGCTGCCGATACAGAGGAGACACTTATGTCCTCACCTAATTAATCGCCGCGACACGAGTGGACATCTGTGTCCTCGGCCTAATTAATCGCCGCCACGCAGTGGACATCTGTGTCCTCGGCACAGGCTATAGCCGACGACACTGCACTTTCCGTGCCAGAACCTGGGGCTATCTTGTGTCGTCGGCATAGTTAAAGCCGCGGATAACGCATTATTTGTGGCGGTTCTAAAGAAAAATCGCCACTGATAACACTGATACTTTTATGTAATATTCTGACATTTTGAAACACAAAAACGAAGATATTTTCCAAGAGATCAACCCTCACCCATATCCTAGTTAGTACTACTCTCGCCTAAGCACGCTTAACTAGTGAGTTCTACCACTGATTTTAATGCAAATGAGCACTTCCCATGAGGTCACCCATCCTAATACTACTCTCACCCAAGCACGCTTAACTTCAAAATTCTTATATGATCTAGTACCAAAGTGTTGGTATGATCACATTTGAAATATAACGTGTCCCCCTCCTCTTAACCTCACAAATGACCAAAACTCTAATTTTAGTATTCTTATACTTTGAATTTACCAGAGTGTTGGTATGATCACATTTGAATTTTAGTATTCTTATACTTTCAATTTTACTATGATATGGGTGCTTCAAATTTTAACTAAGTGTCCAATTTTAATAGTTGGATCCAAGATCTAACTAGCTAGCAACAATCGAAGCTACATCTGTGTCCTCGGCCTGGGCTATAGCCGACATTACTGCACTTTCAGTGCCGTAACCTGGGGCTATCTTGTGTTGTCGGCATAGTTAAAGCCGCGGACACAGAGTGGACATCTGTGTCCTCGGCCTGGGCTGTAGCCGACGACACAGACCCCTTCTGGTGCCAGAACCTGGGGCTATCTTGTGTCGTCGGCATGGTTAGAGCCGAGGACACAGGTTGTAAAAAAAATACTGCGAATTTTTTTAAAAAAATCCAATTTTAACCTGCAAAAAAACCCCATTCCCAGCAGTTTTATATCCCCAATTTCCCAGAACAATCACAACATATAATTTCACACACATTACCACATTCGCATTCACCAATACAATGCCACAAATGATCACCATCGACACAGGTTCAACTTGTGTCGCTTGTGAATATTCTTCGATATTTTTGTCGCCTACGACGGTCGAACGAGACATTTGTACGGTCATTTAAAGGTTTTACAACACTCACGACCTATTCCAGGTCATTCCTCACTCTTTCAATTGGTGCGTTGGATCGTCACAAGGTTCTACTCAATGTACTCGACACGTGAAATGCGACGGAGACAGACACATAGCGCCGTAACATACCAATTAATTAAATAATAAAAAGTTACATGTCATATAGATGTATGTTACCTAACAAACCATTCTAAAAGCTCTATTTAATTTTTATTAATTTTAAAAACAACAAAAACATTTTCAAAAGATTTTACGAATTAATCTGGAATTACTATTGTAAATCGGCTAAAATTAAACGGTCGACAAAATTTAATCTGTCGTCGGCGACATTTATGCCGTGGACATAGACTTATTTCTATCGTCAAAGCTTTCTCCCGACGACAAACAGTCTTCGTGCCACTGGTGGGCCTGAGCATCCTGCAGGTTGGTCCCACATGGCGGAGTGCTGTGTCGGCGGGGTTTAATGAGGCCGAGGACACAGCTTGTGAGGCGGAGTGCCTGTGTGGGCGGGTTTAATGAGCCGAGGACACAGCCTGTGTTGGCGGGATCTGAAATTCAAATTTCATCGCGCGCCGATACTCCTGCTTGAGGCGAGTGCCTGTGTCGGCGGGTTTAATGTGGCCGAGGACACAGACTGTGGTCTATATCGGCGGGTTTAGGCGGCCGAGGACACAGGCCTGCTTGGTGTATATATGTCGTCGGGTTACGTTAAAACCGTCGATAGAGGCATACTTTGTGTCGTCGGTTTTTTTACCGACGATAAAAATGTTTCGGCCGAGGACACTATTCTTGTTTCTTGTAGTATAGTGCCGATGTGAGTGTTGTTTTGAGGTGTTGGAAAGCCGTCTTCGCCTCTGGTGTCCATTGGAAATTGTTGCGGCGAAGCATGGCTATCAAGGGCTCGGCAATGTCAACGTACTTGTGGATGAAGCACCGATAGTAGCCTGTTAACCCCAAGAAGCCCCGAAGAGCTGTGACCGTCGTGGGTTGCAACCAAGCCGAGATGGCGTGCAACTTGTCGGGGTCGGCCGCAACACCTTCTTCAGAGATGATGTGCCCGAGGTAGCCCACCTAGCTTGTGCGAACAGGCAGTTGGACTTCTTCAGGTACAACTTGTGGTGGCGGAGACACTCTAAGACGATGCGCACATGCTCATGGTGTTCTTCTGACGAATGGCTATAAATGAGGATGTCGTCGAAGAATACGAGGACAAACTTTCAGAGGAAGTCATGTAAGACCTCGTTCATGAGAGCTTGGAATGTTGATGGTGCGCTAGAGAGCCCAAACGGCATAATGAGGACCTCGTAATGTCTGTGTTGAGTACGAAATGCCATTTGTCGATGTCTCCATCGCACATGCGCACTTGCACGGTAACCCGATCGAAGATCGAGTTTGGTGAAGAACTTAGCACCGTGCAACTCATCGAGGAATTCTTTGACAACCGAAATTAAAAATTTGTCCTTGACCGTGCATGCATTCAGTTCGTGGTAGTCGATGCAGAACATCCATGTGCCATCCCCTTTTTGACCAGCAAGACCGGCGAGGAAAAAGGGGAACGACTGTGCCTGATGATGCCTTAGTCGAGCATGGTGGTACACTAGTGCTCAATCTCGTCCTTCTAATGGTATGGGTACTGGTATGGCTGGACAACAACCGGGTCTGTGCCTTCCTTTAGGCAGATGCAGTGGTCGTAGGCATGGCTTGGAGGGAGTCCTTGAGACTTAGCGAGACATCATGGAAGGCAGCGAGGAGGGCGTCTGTGAGCAGGTCGCACAGAAGTGATAGAAGATGTGGGTGCCTGTTATTATGGACGCCCTCCAGTAGCACTTGTGAGCCCACATAGTCAAACAACATTGTTAGGGTGAAAAAATTCCACCGGATATCACGCAACATCTAAAGCCACTGCACCCCGAGAACAACATCAAACTTGTCAACTGGAATGACAAGGAACAATGATGGACACTGGTGTAGAAATCGTCGCAGTGGTAGCATAACCCATTGGCATGCCTCTCGGGTCTCGGCGAGTTGATCGGCACTGAGCCTCAATTTGGCAAGGGGTGGCACTACAGACACTGTGCAGGACATGTAACATCCCAAAAACCAATAAAAGAGAAAATAAAATCTTAAAACATATATTTGATTTATTCTTAAATGTCCTGAATTTAATTGTCTTTTTGGTGATTTATTGGTTAAAAATTTATTAAAAATGGAATTAGTAAAAAGATAAAAATATAAAAGTAAAAATGTGATAAAAATCTTAATAAATCTCTGGAAACAAGTTTAGGCAATTAAAAATGAATATGAAACCATTTAATCAATGAAACAATTATTTTTATTAATACGATGTAACCTTGAACAGTATAAGAAAAGATTTTTATAAAATTTTAATGAACTTTACTGTAGCTCAAATTTTTATCATAAAATCTTTGGACTAGTATTCACCTATGGTACAATTTTTAAAAAATTATAATGACAATTAATACCTTTTCCAATTTATTTATTTCAAGTCTGAAATTTTGCAAATTTGAATAAAAGATTTATTAGAAAATAATCACTTAAGATTTAAACTTTAAATTTTTATAAAGTATCCTGACATCAATTAAAACCTTGTGTAAAAGTTTAAGCATGAGATCCAACCTTTAAGCATGAGATCTAACCTTTATGCCAGTGTATGTTCTGAACTACCCATAGGTATCCATTGAGTTTCGAGTACCCATCGGGTTCATGTATGGGCACAGATTTGTGCCCGTGAAGCTTATCGGGTTCGGGTGGGCAGCACTTAGTTCGAGTCCGGGTTCAGGTCTGAGGTGGTGGTACCTGGAGGTACCCACCCGATTGCTATCCCTATATTAGACGCTTTATTACTCACGTAAAACTGTGAGTCAATTGTTACATTTCTATTCATTCTTATTTATTATTTTATATACTTGTCAAATTGTTTTTATTCATTTAAGCTTTCAATCCACCATTTAGTACTTACAATTCAATTCACCTTTATGCAAAGTAACTGTAGCAACCTTTCATTTGATTCAACCTACATGTATTTTAGGTTTTGTAAAAGTCTTGCGAGTACTTTTGTACTCAACTTGCTATTAATGATTGTTTTAGGTGAAGAATCAGATATTCCTGAAGATGCTTATTTTGACACAAGAAACGGGTTTAATGACGATGATTTTTTTTAGGTTTCACCTTGTCAGTTGCCTATGAAAATACTGGGCTTAATGGCACACTACAAGATGAACAATTTTCACTAGTGGTTTACTTTTGTTTTATGTAATATTATATATAAAAGAACTTCCGCTGTAATAATTATGCAACCTTGTGTATGGCTGTGTTTTTAAATTGTGAAAGTGCGTGCTAGCTACTGATCATGAGACTAGCACAGTATGCACTTTAGAATCTTTCCTTTATGTTACACTGCAGCATAAAATGAAGGGTCTCACATGACAGCGCACTGGAAGGGGCATAGCTACTCCCGCCAATTGGTCTTGGTGCGCACTGGGTGGGTCCTCCGAGCGTTGTTGTGGTGTGCGAGGCTGGAGATGCCACGCCACGGCTGAATGCCATTCTTCCGTGACCTTGACTGGCATAGTCCTGCATGGCTTCACCCAACCAAAGGTCCTTACGCTCCTCAGCTTCGCGCGCGAAACTGACAGCTTCCGACAAGTCGTGGGGCCGCTCCCGGTGTACGTAGGCCTTGAGTGCTCTTGCCAACCCTACGGTGGATGCCTCCACCTGATCCACCCTTGTCATGCGCAGAGTGCACATGAGAAGTCGTTGGAACTCGTAGGCGTACTCATCTACTCGGCTTGTGCCTTGCTTGAGGTTGACATGATCGCCTAGCTAGGGGTCCCGCCCCAGATTGGCAGGTGAAACGCTCTAGACGAGGGGTCGAAGAAATCCTCCCATGAAATCCAATCTGCCTCCAGCATCCAGTTGTCTAGCACCTCCTGAGCTTCGCTACGTAGATGTAAGCCTATAAGGTCAACATGCTCCCATGCCGAAATTTGATGTAGGCGAAAGAAACGTTCACACTGGCGTAGCCACAAGAGTGGGTCGTCCATGCCATCATAACTCGGGAACTCAAGTCGAGGGGCTCGAGGCGCCCAACGTAGGTGGTTGAAGGCGGTGGCGTCGTCAGGTGGGTGACGTCGCTTGACCGAGGCACGAAGGTGGCCGCTGTTTTCCCACGGCTGCCATTTACGTTGCCCACGCTCGACGCTCGCGGCCATGCCACGAGTGTTGAGGCCTATGACCCATATCCGGGAGGATCGGGCGCATGCTACCGCTCGCAACGATCCGACCAAGGGTCATGGCGCTGGCCGATGTCATCGGCGCCGTGGCTGTGCTGGCCAGGGTTGTTGTTGGTTGTCTTGGACACCTTAGAGATGGCGAGCAACTCCCCAAGGGAGGTCTTCATCTCTTCCACCAAGCACTCGAGATTGCTGACGCACTCTTTGAGGGTGGGCTGCGCCATTGCCGGAGGATCAGGGAGCTCTGATACTAAATTGTTGTGTGCGTGGGTGTAAAGGCGAGTGTTAGGCCGTAGACCGGCATGGCTGGTGGAAGTCGATGTTGTGGCGGCGATCGATAGAGATACAAGCGAACGGAACTACCAACCCTGTTGATCGGAAGGCACCGCAGAGAGGTAAATTTGGTGGCTAAATTCTGCATGCCATTTTCATTGATTTCCTCAAAACATATGGAAGAGAATCCTAAGTGAACCGCAAGGATCTAAACTAACATTGGATAAAACTAACACCTAGATAAGGAGCTAACCAACTAACCAACTAGATAAAAAAACTAACAACCGGCTAAAACTAATGCCCTTGCCTGCGCACTGCATCTGCGCCTGGCCTTAGTTGCCTGCGTGCAGCGCCTGGGCCGTACCGGGCTGGACCTCGGTTGTTGCCGCAGGGACTCGACTCTTCTTTCTCTTCTGCCAGAAGACATTAATGTCGAAGCTGTCGCAGCCCACGACAGGGTATGCATAGCATAACGTCACAAACTGAGAAATATAATGCAATTCTACATGTGATTAGGTTAGCTTGCAAATCCTAGAACATCAAAGCAATATTTTTTTTGGCACAACCTGCAGCATCGATCTTGACAATGGATTGCTAAAGAAATACTTGGTATACAAGGAGTAGTTAATATTTAGGTACAATATGGCAAGCATATAGATGTATATCTGTCCTGTACTCCTATATGACTTTACATTGTTGTTCAATGTGGAAGTATGAACTAAATAAACAACTAGCTATGAGACTACTCTGGGCAGTGCACTGCAAATAACACCATAAATTGTTGAGGTGTGGAACCTACTAGAATTTAGGAGAATCCAATATCACAACCAAACTTGGAGAAAAATTTACAGATGGCAACATGTTTTGGTAAACAAACCATCAGAATCCAGACATACCTTAACTAAAAAGAACGCCTATCAGACCAAGAACCTAGCTTAGAGTCTTAACAGTTTGTTCAATCTTGCAAGCCTAGAAGATGTATTTTAGAGAACTTACATAATTAGGCTGTGTTCTTTGTAATCAGCTAATTTGGCGGTTTGAAGGATTTGACGTAGTGTAGCTATCAGAATTCAGACCAAGCATAGTCATTCCAGTATAGATTTAGGAAGTCAGGAAGGTATGCATTGACTCTTTAACAATCAAATGCATACAGCACGCTAGTTTGGTGTCAAGTGTTAAGGGCCCAAACCAAAATTCTCCTATCAAGCTTGATGCTCCAAATGCCTCTTGTAGTGCCAAAAGGAAGTTATACTTGCCTAACCAAATTCCCGCATAACAAATATCAGGCATCCTAAATATAAAACGTGTATGTCTATATCCAGTAGATGAAGGAGGCAAGGACACATAATCCTAGTAGCAGCACCAAGACTACCAATAGGACAAACAAAATTCTTGGAACGATCAGCGAAATAACGAAGTACCAAACATAGCCAGCAAGCAACAACGAAATGATCACTACTATAACTATCGATCACCATCATCATCGGAACAATTCCCCACATCTGAAAAATTAGATGTCGAATTGGTGGAGGAGGAAGAGCACAACAGCAAGCAAACAGCTGGCTTGCCATTCCTTCCCAGTTCCTAGACTCTTCAGTCTTCATCCCTCTCACCGCACACCAGAACAATATACACACGCCGGCACTGCGGCCATTATTCTATAAGAAAGGCGCTCCGCTTACTTGGTCATGTACAGGTGATGGCCTCATTCGTCCCCGATGAACTCGAACTCGTCCTCGCGGAGGTGGACGAAGAACCTGACCGGCTTGGGCTGGCCCTCCAGGGTGAGATGGAACTCCACCTTGAAGGGGAGGTTGGCTGTGATGCGTTTGCCCTTCCAGACGCCCACGTACTGCTTGATGACGCCCTCCATGCCCTGGATGTCGAGGTCGGGTGCCTTCATGACGTGGTAGACGCGGAGGGGCGCCGTGACGCGCACTCTCTTGCCGATCTTGGGCGCGGCCGCGGCCTCCTCTTCGGCCACGTCGGCCGACGACACGTCGTCGGTGAGCGCCACCTGGAGGCGCGCGCAGCGGGGCAGCAGAGGCAGCGGCCCGAGGAGGCGGGCGGCGGCCCACGCGGGAGAGGGGAGGCGGCGACGGAGGAGGACGACGGAGGAGGTGGAGGTGGAGGGGGGCGCCACGGCTGCGGTGGAGGTCGCCATTGGGGAGGTTGGTCGCGGTGCGCGGGTGGAGACTGGAGGGCTGGGGGTCGAGCAGGAGGTGGGCGCGGGAGAGGGGAAAGGATAGAAAGCGAGGCAACGAGAGGTGGAGAGCGTTAGAGAGGAAGACGGGGGCGACACGGTGAAGTTGAGTAGAGTCTCTCCCGAGGTGGATGCTTTCTTTGGTTTTGCTGCATCAGGGGCAGGGTTCACGTTATCGTTATCGCGATTTTTGGATGAACAATAAAATTTGATAACCGTAAAAATCGAGTCGAAAATCGCATAAATTTTTTTGAAAGAAACATAAAAAAACGTGGAAAATCGACGATTATCGGTGGGGAATCGACAGACATGTTGAATTTTTTTGTGCGGTCGACTTTTGTAGCGATTTTCGACGGTATTTGGCGATAATCGCTCGATATGTCTCGATAATCGCGATATTTGCGTCATATAAATTTTTTTGAATTTTTGAATTTTTGAATTGTTTTTTGAATTTTCTCGGTTTACCTATCGGTAAATGATTTTGGCCGCCATCGATAAAGCGATTATCGGCGATAATCGAGCGATTATCGTCGATAAATGGAACCCTGATCAGGGGTGATCCGGCAATTTGGAAGAATTCCTTGTTCTTTTCTCTCCTCCGATATTTGAGGACTCGGTGAAATTCTCAACGTTCCAACCAGGACGTACTGGAAGAAACTAAGCATGTAACTATCAGCAGTCTTAATTATCCTCTAAGATGCAATTCGATGCGAAATTCCACCGCCACCGCAAGGTGATGAGATGGAAGGACGCGGAGTACGTACGCCTGAAACGAGAGGCGGTCATACGTATAAAGATGATAAAGCAGCAATGCAAATGCCGAGGAGGAGGCTCGGGTTGAGAACCGGATAAGGCGGGCGGGAGCGCACGCCTGGCCGTGGTTGCTCGCCGCGGCCGAGCCACCAACAGCCAAAACCAAAGGAACAACAGGCGAGCGCGAGAGCGACGTCCCCACCCCACGCGCGCTTCCTGCGACTCCGTTTGGCCACCAGCCAGCCGCGGCGCCGGGGATCGCTTGCGTTGCCTTGCCTGCGCTCGCAAAACCCGTCCAGCCGCGCGACGCTTGTCGACGAAACAGACGGGCGCGCTCGGCTATTGCATGGTGATTGGTCTCGACGAGCATGTACGTTCCCGATGTCACGGAGATGTTAGTTTGTACTTTTGCCTTGACGTTGCCATGTAGAGGGTACACACTGTACCGCGCCGAAGCGTGAACCGAGGTCAGCAAAGCATGTGATTCGGTTCGTCTAGCTTTTGGAGGTCACACCTGCTTACGGAGAGCTTTTTCTTCCTCGCGCAAATTTTTAGCTCGGAATCTGAGTGATGCAACATGGGTTAAAATTGACAAGGTGAATTATCGCATACGTTTGAAATGGTAACGAAGGGCGTGGAAGTATATTACTTTGGACGGTAAACTCAATTCATGTTCAAGCAAACCACTTCGTCTTGGCTGGTCAAGCTAGTGTCCATAAAACAAACTAGATGTCCTTTAACTTCACTGAAACAGAAAACTTTGGACCATGGCTGGCTGGTTCTGGCGTTGCTGTGCAGAGGGCCAGAGCTGGATGAACAAGAAATAGCCATTCAGTAAACTGAGAACAGAAGTCCAACGGTCGGCAGCCAGGAACTCTGAGCAGTAGTGTGGGCATTTTTAAATCGATACCGAATTAACCGATTATCTTGGTTTACCATTTGTACATAAACTACATAGAGTTCACGTAACTCACTATGCTAAAACTTAGACAAAACCATACAGCAACGGTCAATGCAGATAAACACTTCAAGAGCACCAAAAATCCAAAAGTAGAAATTACCAACAAAATGATGAATTCATTCATCCACACCGTTCTTGCAAGATGTGAAGTGGCACAGCGAAGCATCCATATTGCCCATGATAACATGCCACAAACATGTCATGACAAATCAAACTTGCATCTCCACATAAATCACCAGGATAGGATCTTGTGCCTATTTACACCCTCAGCAAAAAAATTCATTATTGGTCCAGCAATTTTTGCTGCAGCAGACAATCTTTAACATGCAAATGCTGTGGCACGCATATCATTCCTTCGTTTCATAATGTGAGAGCATTCGCTCATGAGGATTAGGGGCCAGTTTCTGTCTTTGCATCTAAGATCTCACTTATGGAAGCAGAACGGACAAGCAAAGCTGCTGGAAGAGGAGCCAACAATTTGGCTGCTGGGATTCGCATAAGATAGATGCGATTGTTCTCATTCACTGCCCTCTCCAAATTCCGGTTCATATCTTGTTCTAGTTTGGAAGCAGAATCATAAAGGGATCCAGGGGCTCCCCTGGCAGTTTTCTTTGCATCCGCAATTGCATTAATTCCGAACTGTAGTCGAGCTATCTCCTCACCAATTTCCGTCTTTTCATGCAGTTCAATAGCGTACCTATAGCACGCTTCCGCATCGAATTGAATGGCCTTCAACTGGACGTGAGATACCCATGATCTTTCGAAGTGGTTCTGTAGTGGAGGGGTAACAAGTGCAGCATAAGCTTCCTCATAGTACAGGGCAGCCTGCATAAAGCCAGGTATGTAAGGTTTTGCAATTTTTTTAAGGTGAATGCTTTTCGAAGCATGGAGCAGAATAAGATTTGAATGCGTACAATGTACAAAAACATGTAAGTTCAGATATTCACTTTACAAATTCAGTAACATGATAAAAACATCACAGCACCTCAATATACTTTACTTGAAGCTCCATAAACTTTTGTGAACCTACCAATTTAATCCTCAAACTTCTAAAGCATTTGACGAAGAGATTTTTAAGTTTAGTGTTTTCTTAGTTCAACCAATATGCCCCAGTAATTTTTTTCCGCGGTTAGCTAACATGACACCAAGAACAAAAACTGTTGTCAGGGTATGTGATTAATAGAAGGGAGTAAAATCTCACTTGTCCAGCCAACTCTGCACCTCAGCACTCACTTGGCAGCATATTTTGCAGTGCTGGTGCAAGAATATCTGTATCCTAGCATCAGGGGCATGAGCAGCACAGGTATGACAGCAGCCAGAAGGTACAGAACCAGAGAAAGAACAGTAGAATTTGGTTTGACAAATAACTCTAATATGATTTTTTTTTTTTTTTAATAAACAAACCACATGGTCTCTAGGGCAACAGAACAGTTGAACACTACCACCAATCTACAAGTAGTGTCAGATTTCCTATAATGCCATGTAACTTCCTTGTCACTACGTTTCGATTTTATTAGTTGATTTCTTAGATTTAATAGTAAGATGGAGGATGGTAATTCAAGTGATGCGCTATGACATTGCAAAGTAACTATTCATGGCAGTTGTTCTGATTTTGCAGTACCCCTGAAGCTGCTTGTGAACTTTCTTCAGAATTGTTTTTATGTTCACCTTTTTAGACCTCTTCCTCAACAGACATGCTCGTGGAAATTTAATCATATTTCACAAAATGATCTCAAACTCCGACTATGTCAATATTTTATAATGAAGCGACCTCAGTAACTCAGCATAGCGCACTAAATTCCTAGCATGAAGCAAAATTCTGGGAAACAGTAATAAAGTATATTAATCTAAGATCTGCAAGTTATGGGGGATGAAAAAAGGTTCCAAGGTATATAGAGGTGCTAGATAAATCATTACAACTTATACTATCGTCACCATCATTTAACAAACAAGGAATAATTTCATCAATTACTGTTAGTTGGTGGAGACATCAACCCAACTTCACATCTTTTGGTGCACATTCATGATCATTGGTGGAAGTAGCTCCAATTCCACGTGGCCTTACTACTATGGGAGGGATAAAGGGGGCTAGGGAGGATATAATTTGCATACTGCAATTGGCACAAACTTCAACCATATCTCGATTTGAACAACCTCAACTTTGCACCCTGTAGCAAACCTAGAACACTTATGATTCACAGAAAATACACGCAATATGTGTATTTCCAATTGAAATCATCTTTCCATGGGGACGAATTCAATGGGAAATTGTGGCGACCCGCATAATTAACCCAGGGTAACAACAGTAGCACTGTCATTACACTGAGTTAATTACACGAATCTCGACATAGTAGCTACCAAAATATCAGACAACCTGACACTTTATCAGTTACTAATTACATGCCCGTGCGTTGCTACGAAAAACAAAATTGATAACGAAAAATAAAGATTAAAAAATAAAAAAAAATTATTTCACAAGATCAAACATCTATTTTTAACGCTTCGTTTCTTGCGAAAGCTGGCTAATTAAAGCAACGCTTCGTTTCTTGCGTAGGGCAATTAAGCGGCAATTAATGACGTGGGAAGAACGGACCACTGCCACCAAGTGCTGCTTTAGAATAGTAGAGACTATACCGTGTTCAGAGTGTTGAAACATAACAATAATTAGAGACTGAATGGAAATATATTACATTCCAAGTCACGCAGGGCTAAATGTTCAGTAACATAATTATACATAAGATTCGAGTACAACAAAAATATATGAGAGGTGCTTCTATGCTTTCCCTCCTAATACAAGTTGCACAAATCTTAAAGCAAACGAAAGGGTAAGTAATCCTCATCTACCCTTTATTCATGATTTAATATTTGTGTAACTTTAAAAAGGAAGAGCATAGAAGCACCTCTCAAAATATATTACAACTTCTAAGTTACCTCAACGACCATCTCACACCGGATGATGATCTCCCAAAGCCACTACTCCTCTTGGTAGTAATAGTAGTAGTCGTCCTTATCGTGGTCATGCGTATCACCCTCACCCGATGCCTCATAGGTGGATCCATATGACTCAACTTCTAAGCAAAAGTGGATTTAAGCAAGAGTGGGTACAGATGTACTCAGCAAGCATTAATAACAAATGAGTGACATGAATTTTTCTCTCATTTTTCCATTGAAGCTAAATTCCCCTCAAATTCTGGTTTTTATTAAAATACGTTTTCAGTTTTCTTTAAGGGTTGGATATTTTAATTTAGAAAGTGAATACTAACACTCGTATATGAGGCAGATTTAGCTTATGTAGCCTCCAATCCAGGAGACAGGCATAAATTCATGATTTTAACCCTGCGCAAGCTTGTACCACTTTACCCATAGTGACCCCCACAAGAGAGGCTCCAGAACATTTATCACTAATTCAGTATTGAGATCTCCAACCCTGTTACTCGAGTGGAGGATCCTCTCAAGGCTATCCCACCAAACTTGCAGCTAACAATTGTATTGCACCATATGGCGGCAATACCCCCCCTGGCTTCACATATAGCGCCATTATGGTCAACTTCAATCACATGGCTGAGTTCCCATTACACGCGGTCTCTCCGGGCCTTCCGGCTACCCGGATTTTGCGCACTAGTAACTACCTGACCACCATGTGGAGATCGCAATACTTCCATAGGACAACCTTTTCTAACCGATTTCACACACTATGGTTGATACTGGAAATACGGCTCATTAAACATTAGTAGTTTATCATTATATTATAGCCTATGTAGCCTACAACCTTCTCATTGCGCCCTCTACCCACCATAATAGTCATAAGCCACAACCAACTACCAAATTCCTCAATCCCATCAATTTATCAAACTCCCAACTCCATTCAATTATCAATTCTTCAATTTAATACAACTACCAATTTCTCAATTTCAATAATCAAACCATATCCATCCGCGCCCAATTTAATATTTTTACTTTAAACATAAAGCTTCCAATGCATGAATGATACATATAAATACAGAGGCGGAAGTAGTGCATGCTAGGGGGTGTCACAGGACACCGGGTAAAAAAAAAATTAGTGTATGTTAGTATATATATATATAGTATATGTAGTGTATGTTAGTATATATATATAGTATATGTGAACCCCCTTGATCTAAATCTTGTGACACCGGGAGGCAAATAACAATCAAGTGGTAAGAATAATAAGTTGTTATCATATATATGATGAAGTGGTGAATCCCGATGATTTTTTCTCTAGTTCCGCCCCTGTATAAATATATAAAGACATTTAATGAAAATTGATCAAAAGAAAGTTTGTCTGAAAAAAAAAATTGAAAGGTATGGCCTCGCTCGAATTTTGGGGTAGGTGGTCTGGCAGATTCGGTTCGGGACCTAACAATTTAAAGTATTAATTTACGGTAATTAATTTAACAGAACACTTTACGGTTTCCAACCTTCTACGGATAACTAAGGGCAATAAAAGGGGTGCCCTGTCCCCTTAGCTAAAACAGCTAATTTGACCCCAAAATCCGCTAATTTAGCAGCATTAAAATCAGCAAATTACTATTTTAGCAGCATTAAAATCAGCAAATTTAATTCATACAAGATTTGCAATTTAATACACTTACTACCTATTTAATTGTAGCTTTTAGAATTTAAACCAAAAATTTCCTACGACCAATAGATGGCAATTTAACCTACGTGGCTCGTGCTGGGAGACCTAATTTCCTAACTTTTCCCCCTTTTTCTTTCCTCCCCTCTTCTTTTTTTCTTTCTTTTTCTCTTTTCTCTTCTTCTCTTCTCTTTCTTTTCTCTCATGGTCACGCCTTCTCTGGCCTTCTCAGTTCTTCCCTTTCCTTCTTCTTCCTCCTCTCTCTACCCCTCGCTCTCCCTCTCTGCTCTACTCGACCGCTCCTTCGGCTACTCCTCCCGCCGGCAGGTGGCCCGGCTACCGTCCTCCCTCTCTCTCCGGCCTCTAGAACAGGCCTCCTCCCTCGCCAGCTCCTAATCCGGCCGCCCCCTCCTCACTCCCTCTACTGCCGGCCTCCTCTACCCCTTCTCTGGCCGACGGCTCGCCGGCCAGCCTAGCGCCGCCGCCTCTCTCCTCTACTGCCAGTTTCACTTCGGCCATCTCCCCTCCTCTAGGCTCTTCTCTCCTCTCTACTCCATTACTTGGCCGACTTCTACTCCGGCCGATCCTTTTCTCTCCCTACCCCGGCTGCTCCATCTTCTCCCCTGCTGGCCTTCGGCCAGGTCGCAACTAGCTATGGCCGTCAGTTGCCCCTAGCAACCGAGGTTCCCAGTGCCGATGTACTCTAAGGGGTGCTCTACATGGATTTGCATTCTTTTGTTTTGTCCAAACTTTTGGGTTGGCAAGGATTGGCCGATGATGATCTTGGGGGCTCTAGGTTGGAAAGCATGGCGACGACACCGTGACTCCTAGTGCGCCAGAGAGCAATAGGGGTCACTGGGATGAGCTATGCAATCCCTAAGTGCTCACCCTCACTGAGGCCAAGGGAACTACCCGATCTACTTCTTCTAAGCATCGTACAGTACTAGTAGTATTGTTGCTATTGTTTTGCACCTAAGTTTGGTTGGGGGAAGAAGATGTTGGTCAGTGCGGTGGGGAAGACGAGGTGGTCGACGTACGGGTGAAGATCCTCTTGCTTGGGGTCTCCTCCTCCTCCTCCTTGCTTGGGGTCTCCTTCTCCTCGTTGCTTGAGGGCGCCTTCTGGCTCCTTGTCATGCTCCTGCTTGAGACTTGCTCTTGATGTTTGGCCTTCGGTTTGGAGGTTGGAGTGGAGAGGGGCTGGCTGTGCTCTTGCTTTGGACTGAGGAGTGAGCTTTCGGTTTCTTGGTTGGCTATCGGTTTGCTTGCTCTGGAAAGGAGGTTCGGAGAAATTGAGGCCTTTGACCCTGCTGCCTCGGCTGTAATGGGGAGAAAAAGACTGTTGCTGCCTTGGTTGCCTTGGTTGTAGCGAAGTCATGGCCCTTGCCCTTGCCTCGATCGATGTGTGTCCGGGGGAAGTGTATTTGGGTTGGCTTTGCTGACTGACAGTGATGACTAGTTGTGTTGGTTAAATTTACCATGTCCCCTATTGCCATTTACTGGTTTAGTGGTTGGTGGCTTTGTTATTTGACTTCTAAACACTAAGGGCACCCACAATCCTTACCAGGTTTGTAAAGATTGCCGAGTGATGAACCCCGATCTAGCGAGAAGTGCTGACCTGGTCCCAACAGGTCTGGTATCTCGGTGACTAATAACCTCGCCTGCGGGTCTGACGGCAATCCTCGACTCTACTCTATTCATTCTACTCGCATTTAAATTTTTATAAAAACAAAATACGTTGATTACTATTCTAATTATTGACTAATACTCTTATTTAGCTAATTAATATTCTGTTTCAAAAATACATTTACGTCCTTGTTCACACAACACCAATAAAGTATGCATAGTTGTATAACATCTCCCAGCTTTGCTTCACCGTAACATTTACATCTTGTGATACCAAAACACCCTCCCGGCACTCCACATGGATTATGGAATAGTACGTAATCAATAAAAAGATGAAGTGTTTGCCATGCTTACAAAAGTGTGTTACCACAATACAGTCAAACCCCCAACAGGCAACAGGAACACATCGATTGCCGTATATTGAAATTGTGTGTATCCTATTGGATCCTACGCCCTTTATTTATAGAGAGGATTACAACCGTAATGAAATCAATCTCTACTTCTAACTTCCTAGTTTATCTCTAATTTAGCCGGATTCAATCCGAGCTCTATCCCAACCCTTTCCCTCAAGATGAGCTAAAAATATCAATCATAACCATCTTGTTACATATTGTAACATATTAGTACCCTCGCTAAGACCTAACCCTTTAGTGAAGCAATGAGTCAACTGTTCACAAGACTTGACATACTTCAGCTTTAGTATCATACAACTTCTCCTTGATAAAGAACCTCTTGTTTTTAACATGCTTGGTACGATCAAGCTGTACCGGATTGTTAGCAATATTGATCGCACACACTTTATTTATAGTGAGGAATACAACCGTAATGAAATCAAACTCTACCTCTAACTTCCTAATTTATCTCTAATTTAACCGGATTGGATCCGAGCTCTATCCCAACAATTGCAATGCCACTAGGAAAGATGCACACACCAATTAATGACAACCAATCTCACCTGCCTGGCCACCTTGGAGCACGCCGCCGGCGACGTCCCCGCGGCGAGAGCCCGCTCGAAGCAGCACTCTTGCGCCTGCGCGAGCATGAGCCGCTCCAGCATCGCCGCGGCCTTAGGCGTCATATCCACCGTCCCCTCCTCCCCCTCCATCATCTCCCCCATCGCCCGGAACGCCCCCGCCGCGCGCTGGAACTCCCCGCACGCCGCCTTGACCCCGCCCTCCGCCGCCCGGTCGACGGCCGCCGCGATCCTCGAGGACGCCGCGCCGACGTTGAACACGACGGCTGCCTTCTCGAAGCGGAGGGACGCGGAGGTGTGCTTGAGGTCGGACCTGAAGGCGTCGTGCCAGGTGAAGGCGAGGTTGTCGTCGAAGGCGCAGGGGTCGTCGCGCGCGGACGCGAGGAGGCGGTGGTAGTGGAGGAGGAGGGCGCGGCGGGAGGTTGGGGGTAGGGTTCGGGGGTCTGTGGCGGAGAGGGACGCGCGGGCTTCACGGAGGTCGGTGAAGAAGGCGGCATTGAAGAAGTGGCGGTCGCGGAAGAGCTCAGCGCCGGCGGTCTTCTTCTCCGGGACGGAGAGCATCGGGGAGGGTGGGCGCGACATAACAGTGCCTTAAGGCTTTGGACGGTGAAGACGGAAGAGGAGAGGACCTTCTACTTCCCCGCGTTTCAGCAGGGTGAAGCCGTGATGCGATAATGTGATTGTGTAATACGCTCTACGTTTTCTTCCGCAATGTAATCCCAACTAGGATGGTACGCGCGGCGCACGCCGCGCGCGTTAACGGGAAATAAATTTGTGTTTTTTTCGGATAAAAAACGGACCACGGAATAATTTTTTCGTAGAAAAACGAGGAAAAACAACGTAAAATATTTTTTCTCATGCTCTGGAGAAAAAACGAACAACAAAACCATTTTTTTCCAACAAAAACGGATAAATGACGGACGAAAAACGAATTCTCATTTTTTTTTAGAGAAAATCAGAACGGAATCATTTTTGCCATGCTCGGAGGAAAAGCGGATCTCGAAAACATTTTTTCCGCAAAAGCGGAGAAAGGAATCTTTTTAGAGAAAGCGGCAACGAAAATATTTTTCCCACGCTAAGACGCCGCGGTGAACGGAAACGAATTTGTGTTTTTTTGGGCAAAAACGAGGAAAACGACGTAAAACATTTATCCCATGCCCTGGAGGAAAAGCGAACAACGAAACTATTTTTTCAACAAAAGCGGATAAGCAGCGGATGAAAACGGATTTACATTTTTTTAGAGAAGCGGCAAGCGAAAACATTTTCCCCATGCTCCGGAGAAAAAACGGATCACGAAAACATTTTTTCCGATCAAAACGGAGAAAGGAAAAAAAATTTTGAGCGAAAACGGGCAACGAAAATATTTTTTCCATGCTCCGGAGGAAAAACGGACCACGAAAACATTTTTTCCGAAAAGCGGAAAAGGACCCGAACGTAAAGCACAGGGACCTATTTGTTATAATTTTGGACCTATTCGCTATTTTGAAAAATTAGAAAAGGGCTCGTTCGCTATTCGCATTTAATGGGGGGTCTCCCTGTAAAATACCGAACGAGGGACCTAAACGCGAAACGGGGAAATCTATTTTCCTCTCACAGAAAATCGCACAAGGACCTATACGTAATTTTAAAAAAACGGAGGACTTTTTCGGAAAATAGAGGAGAGAGAAAGTGGAAGTGAGGTGGATGCTTGAGGAGCCTTGAAACCTCCCATATGTAATTGAGGGATAATTTGTTGTAAGTTAGTCCATTGAGAAAATTATGGATATTTTCTTAACGATGTTTAGATTTTGTGTCGCCGTACTATGTTTTGTTAGGACTTAGGACTAATATTGTAAAACCAAGTATCTATTACGCTTGTAACAAAAAATCGCAAAAACCAATAACAGTATTTGTATCGTCATATCATACTTAGAAACAGCGCTGATGAGAAAAAAAATTCTACCAGACCACATTGTTAAATAATCATAGTAGTTCAATACGATTAATAATGAATAATAGCATAAGCTGTTGAATATCTAGGTATTATTTTAATTTCAGATTTGAATATGAACCATAATTCCAAAATCATAAAAAACAACAGGCTAGACAAAAGAAACCACATGTCTCTGAAAAGTAAATCTAGAAACGTTGTGCACGAGATGAACAGTGGGAAAATACGAGAATTCTTACAATGGGCTTGATGATGAAAAAGATGCAGTGCAGTAGCGACCGGCCGTAGAGGAAGTAATCGACGCAGAGGAAGCTCGAGCGGTCGCTAGCTTGCGCCGCCAGAAACCTTATTGCCGCCCCATGCGTTCTCTGGCAACGGTTCGGAGATCCCGCTCTCCTTGCCTCGTGGTGCACGCCGAGGAAGGTCGGTGAAGAACGAGCAAAGACCAAGACGCAAATACAGGTCACATCGGATGAACGCGAGTGCGAGCAAAAACTTTTCCTCGGCCTGGACGCTCTGCACCTTATAGCCTCAAGATCGCAAGAACGGTCAATAAATTGACCGTTACATCACCATTATGCACTAGTAACTGCTGTCATCAAATTACTGTTTCTATTGGAAACTGACGCCATTATCATGGCTGTTTCAATTCTCAGTAAATGACTCAGAGAGAAATAAAAAAAAAGGGTTTAAACGTGCCAGGATTTAATCCACTGCACGGCGACTTGCGAAGTCGCAAGTCACGCGAGAAAAATACGCGGTAATTCGCGAAATACGCGCGCGCGCGTGCGTGTGAGTTTAGCCGTGCTCCTCACCCTTCCATATTCCTCATTACAAGGCATGGTGGGAGCTCTCCCTTTTAAATTGGTACTCTCCTCTCTCAATTAGCAATATGGTACTATTCTTTATAGCTTTGGCATTAGAGATTAATGGGCCACACTTGCCTTATTTCTAACATAAGCTTTGATTAACAGCCCTAAGCTGTAACGGCGAAAAGACCATTTCTGTCCATGTAATTCCTCTCCCGTTGCACATGTAAATTTTTGGTAGTTTATGGGGATCTTATCTTCTTCTCTCTTTTTTCAGCAACGAGCTATATCTGCCTATTATTTAACTATAGAGAACTTGTGCGGTCATGCCCTCGTCTCGATTGCAAATTTGCAAAGCTGTTAGTGCAGGAACACCTTGGATTTTTCAGGTATCTCAAATTTCTGCAACTAAAATAACATAATAATACTTTGTACAAGCTTTAGTAATAAAAATATTTTATGGTATATCACGCCGACCATCAAGCCAAAAAACGTACATTCAAGAAGAACCAATGAAAACTCCAAAGCAAATCTAAGCGTAGAAGGCATGTCCTCAGTCATCGTGTTCACTGAATAATTAAGAGTAAGTAATTTCGCACTCAGCAAGACAACAATAGAGCAAAAGCTATGTTTATAGTAGATACTAAAATGTGCACGGAATTCGAATAGATCAAGGATCTAGGTTTAGTTCCTAATATATTAGTTTTCGGTAGAGCAATATAAGTAAGTTTTTATAGTTGTAAAACAGTTTTAGAAGGTTGGAATTAACTTGGTTTTGTCATCAAGACTACCGACCACCACGGTGTCAGATTATCTTACTAGAAAAAAAAAAAAGCTGCTTATGCTTTGAAGTTGAAATCACTCTAAATCATAGCTTGGTTAACCAAAAGCACGGCGTATTTTAACACTTTATTGACTCTGGAGCTAGGACAACAAGACTGCAATATTGCTCATATAATTCTACCCTTGCCCCATAAGTCAACGGCTAGTAGCCAAAAGTAGCACCTGACAGATCCGCGTAGATGGGCACCCTGTGTGTTAATCTCATCCCTACTGTAGTGAAGACCAGACCATACCTTGATACCTACATACACAGACACCCATCTCATGTAACTCACAAAAGCTAGACACCTGAAAACGGGGTCAATGCAGGAGTATATAAAAAACTTGTGTAGTTGTATTATACTCATACAAATGTAGGATAAACACCCCCCAAAAAATCTTAAATTGAATATGTGCACAGCGATTCAAAGTCATTTATTTATATGCACAAATTTAAAATTAGGGTTGAAAACGGAATGGAAAGTTTTCAACCATTTCGAAGAAAAACGGAAATGGAAGCATTTTTCATAAACAAAAAAATATTGGTTATGAAATGAAAACAAAAATTTTTTGTCGGAAACGGAAATGAAAACAGAAATGGGAGAGCCAGTTCCGACGAAAACGAAAACGGAAACAAAAAATCCGTATAAGTGAAACCGGAAAATAAAAACAGAAATGGGCCGAAAAGAGAAACGAGCTTGGCCCAAAAAGGATAAGAAGGTATAATTTATATTTATTTTTGAATTAAAATAATTCTAAAATACAAATGGCTTTATATATAATAGCAAATAGCGTTCAAAATTCTGAAAAAAAATCTCAAAAATACTTTAGAACATTTTCAACATAGGAAAAAAAAATTTAGCATATTTTTTATTTTTCATAAATAAATTAATTTTATAAATCTAAAAATAGCAAAATGGCATTTATAAACTCCAGAAAATCCAAGATAAATCTCATAAAATCATAAATGAACATTGAACAATAATATGCAAATTTTAGGGTGTTACACCTTTGTAGTTGGTGAAGAAAGAGGATGGCAATGATAATGATATGGATAAGAACGTGATGGTCTAATATGGGGGGGGGGCAAATAACGAGTTTTCACCTGACAAATCTGAGAAAAAACTTTCTAGTGATACCGGTTAACATAACATTATTCTTGTGTCCACCTTGGAAGTTGAATGAGTTACATTGTTCTTGTGGTCATGCATATTGTGATTTTGTACTATGTTCTTGTGGAATTTTTTTGATTTTGTTATGTATCCGCTCTATTCCGTTCCGCATCTGTTTTCGTCACTATCAGCTTCCGTATTCATTTCCAGGGGTTTCGATTTTGTTTCCATTACCAATAAAAAAATGTGGAAATGGAAACAGAACATCCATTTATCGACCATTTCCGTACCGTTTTCATCCCTAATTTAAATGGAGTTTATACTATGTTCGATGGTCTAAATAGTATTGATCCCTTTCCACCACTCCATATAATTTAGATCATTACTTGGAAACCATCAAAGTGAGTATGTGAAATTTGTGTAGTTAATATATACTCATAACGAATTCAATTTGATTTAAATTGTATTCATTTGTCGCTTAATCATAAGGTTATCCATCATGTGTTGATGGTGTTCTTTATTGATTAAAGGACAAACAAAAATTTCTTGAGTATATGAAGCATTAGTTGCACTAATATACTCAAGACAACAATTAACTTTCAATCAACTGATTTGGGTTGTGGTCAATCATCAAAGGAACAGATCAAAGGATCTTAGGGCATCCATTATGTGTTAATGGAGTGTATTAATGATGGGAACAACCACGTTTGTTAGACTAACAATCTTTTATGAGTTGCGAAGTAGGTTGAGTCCAACGATAATAAAGATTTGAATGGTATTATGTGTTGATAGCTATCAAGTCAAGTTTCGAGATTATGGACGTCATCATGTGTTGATAAGCATCAAGAGAGGATCCCGAAGTTAAGAGAAAAGAAGAGTTCATCATGTGTTGATGAATAAGACGAGGACCCAAACTTGGAGAGAAGATGGTGGTAAATCATAAAAGTTCCAAGTGTATTGCTAGAGGCAAAGGTATAATTAGTTAGGGCAAAGGTATATAAAGTCTTTTACTGGTCTCGGTGTTTGGATGGGAGATCGGATTGCTAGTTAGGTTGCCATACTATTAAGAGGGGGTTGAGTCATTTAGCTTAAGCTTCATCATGTGTTGATGAACTCAATCTCATTCGCTCTAGCTCACTCAACTCTTAATCGAATTGATTTTTGCATAAGATTATATTTGCATGTGTTGCAAGTAGTAGAAGCTCATGGTTGCTTCTTAATTGATTTGGTTCTTTGCATGGAACGGATTTGCATGTGTTGCAAATGGTTAAAGCTCATGCATTTGATTTGAGAATGATTCTTTGCTTGGAGCTATATTTTTGCATGTGTTGCAAAAAGGAGAAAGCTCATGCATTTGAATCAAGTGGTTTAGTTGATGTTTGCATGGAGCTAAGTATTTGCATGTGTTACAAATAGAGAAAGCTTATGCATTGGTTCTCTTAGCTTGTGACTAGCAGAGTTTGCAAATATGTTTTGTAAATTCCGAGATCATGTGTATCTCAACCCATGATCATCACAATGTTAATACTTGTTTGTTTGCAAAATGTTGGTTTTCTGAGTCTTATCTTGGAGCATGTGAGAGACATTTGCAAAAAAAATTTTTTTGCAAAGTGTCATGATCATGGGTTGATCATCACATTGCTCAAGATTTGAGTTAATCATTTGGATTTGTTATTTGCAAATGTGTTTTGCAAATAAGCTGAAAGTTTATGAGATTGGATCCTAGAGCATGTGTTAGCATTTGCAAATGTGTTTTGCAAAGTATTGTGATCATGTGTTGATCATTACATATCTAGAGGGTTGATCTCATAGATTATTAGTTTGTTTGCAAATATGTTTTGCAAATAAGTTAAAATTTAATGCGATTCTTTGGAGCATGTGAATAGGGTTTGCAAATATGTTTTGCAAATTGAATTGATAATGTGTTGATCATCACATGGCTCAAAGAAAAGAAAACCTTAGTGGTTCTTGATTTGAAAAGAAAAGATTTTTGTGTAAAATCTGGTTTTGCTAGAAAAGTCGACACTACCGTAGGTGTGAGGCCGATACTACCGGATGATCAACAGTACCACCCCTGAGGCCGGTAGTACCGCACCTCAGGGTCGGTAGCTTTATTCCAGAGCGCAATTTTCTCTGTGATTTGAAAGTCAGCACTACCAGAGTTGAAGGGGCGGACTACCAAAGGTGCGATAGTACCGGCACCTAATAGCTGGTAGTTATTTTCCAAAGAGGGTTTCTTGGAGTTTTCGCTGAGGCCGGCAGTACGCTAGTGAAGGCTGGTACTGCCGCTCGAGCAGTATTACCTGGCCCAGAATGGCGATAGTACCGGATTTCCTGCGCAACGGCTAGTTTTCTAGTTGTTAGCCTGAAAGCCGATACTACCGACCCTTGAAGTGTGGTAGTACTAGGAAAGCTAATTTTTGCCCAGATTGCCCCCCCCTCCCCACACCCACCCAACGGCTAGTTTTCATGTGAGGGGCTATAAAATGGTGCCAAGGGCTGGCATCCAGGCTTGCTGTGTTTTTTATAGGGTTTGGGAATGTTGTGCATGTGTTGCCTTCTCTCATTTGCTTCTTGAGCTAAGAGTGAGCTTTTAATTTGCATGCGATGAAATTAGAAGTGGATTGAATGCCTCTTGTGTATGTGTTGCATTTGAGAATGATCCTTGTGCATGTGTTACACTTGATGATCACCATTATACATGTGTTGCACTTGATGAGGTTCAAGTTTAGGACTTGGCTTATTATTTTTGGCGTTTGCCGACACATAGATAGCGTGTGGAGGCATCGGCTATCGAATCTCGTCGAAATTTTGGATTTCGGCCAGACCCGAGATGGAGTCCGAAAACAAAATTTGAATCCTTGAGCTGGACTCGCTCGAAAAAGATGAGGGCAGGATCTGGCAAGCTGCAGCAAGGCGGTGGAGGGACAAGCAGCTGCATGGCGTGGCCCTTGACACCATGGCGTGTGTCACGTCGGGTTGGACTGCGACTGCGTGCGGTGCGGCGCAGCATGCCGCTCGTGTGTGCAGACGAGGTTGCTGGCTGGACTGGCAGAAAATGGGCTCGCTCTTTCCCAAAATGCTTGGACTGTGACGGGCCCAAGTAACCTGGCTGACGATGTATGGTGGTCTGGTGAGTCGGGCCAGTGCCAACGGCAGTCGGCTGGCTCCACAAAGATGTTTGAGAATCCACTACTCCAGCTATCCGAATCTACTAGTCGTATTTCAGCATATAGACTAAAATAACTAAATTATCTCTAATTATTATTATTAAATATTATATTCAATGTATTTATGTGAAGAATATAACTTAAAGATATATATTTATTAAGAGTGTAGATGAAACATCACATTAATTTTACATTAAAATATGAAATATATCCTATATTTGTGAACAAAACTGTTCAAAAAATATGTCTTATAAATTTGAACGGAGAATAACTTCCAAGATAGATTGTAGGAGTTTTCAGCAACATTTCTAGTAGCGGAATAAATCGAGAAAAGAAAGTAAAAAAAAGGGTAATACCAAATAAGCTTACGAAATGCAGAAAAAATTTACAGAACGGTTTTGAAGTTTTCGGTTTTAAAAAGTCGTCAAATTTTGGGCCGTAACAGCTGGGTTAACTCGTCTCTCTCTCTTTCTTTTGTAGTGGATGTTAAGTTAGCCCCTACAACAGTACATATGAGTGTAGGCTGGTCATGGGTCGGCTGGTGAACCTGTCCCACTTGTGTCGAACTAGGTCTATCTTGCTTTATTTGTTCAGCTACACTATGATACTCCATCTGTTTAACTTTTAATAAGACGTATATTTTGAATAATCTTGTGAATAAATATATGATGTATCTCATATTCCAATACACATTTAATGTGATATCCCCTCTACAACCCTAATAAATATTAAACTTTACTCCATATTCTTACATGTATGTACTAAATATATGCTTAGAGATAATAATTAGGAGTAGCCTAGCCATTATCACAATCCTGTGTTATATGTACCAAGAGAACATACGGTCAATGAACTTGACCTGAAAGGAGTATAATTATAGGCGCAGCTCCATTCAAAATGTGGCGCGAAGGGCTTCGGAGGATCGGACCAACTACGCCTTAGCCAGAAGAGTCAGTTTTTGAGAAACGTCAGAACAGAGTATACTCCTCACTCTCTAGCTGTGACTGCACTCTTTTGAGTGTTATGGGTTTCTCCCCATTGTTGTTTACTTTTCTTTCTCATTAAAGTCTTTTCTTAGGTCCGCTTCTCGTTTCCTTGTAATTTCCTCAAAATTCTAGGCTAGTGCTTTTGTCAGATGTTTTTTTATACTTTGCCTCTCCTTCTACAATGAATTGACAGAGCTCCGGCCACTATTTTTGAAAGAAAAAAAAGAGTATAATTTTTCAAGCCCGTCGAAATATTTGGTCTTTTTTCTCTTAGGTGGGCCATGATTGTAGCCTGTCATCTTTATCCTAGACCGATATGTTGCCAGCACGGGACATGATTGTCCAGCATATTTCCGACACTCCGAACGCAACCTATCGTCACAAACAGTATGAAACCACAAAATCCCATTGGTCAGACACTCAGCTCTCCGTGTGAGCATCTCTGCTCTTATTTGTGGAAACATTGACTTGAAGACAAAACCAAAGACTTCGGCAAAACAAGTAGTAACTATCAATTCATTAATCATGACACAGATATTCCAAACAATGACACACATATATATAGTGCAGAGAACACAAACACCTAGCGAGAAAGTGAGAACAGAGGAGAGCATAAAATCCGTCTCCTCTATCCAAGCCTTTAGGAATCCCTAATGTCATACATGCTACATGCAACTACCAATTTTGCAGCAAACAGATGATGAGATGAGCATTAGCTAGCCAAATATCTAAAAGATCATGCCGGAATCATCAGGAAGAGATCGACAAGGATGGGGATTGAAATATAGGCCATCCTTATCCCAGCATAAAAAATGCAGCCGGGCTTGGTTGTGGTTTTCAGGAGAAAAGCGGTCAGAGAGCAAGGGTCGGGGTGAAAAAGGTTCATGAGATGTTCTCGCGATGTGAGCCATGTGATCACACCGAACGATGCCACAAGCTGTCTCATAAAAACCTGCAACCTGTGTGCATCTCACAGCCTAGTTGCTTCCTGTGTGTAAGGTTGGTGTGTGATGTTTAGAGATGGGGATGCATGTTTAGTCCTTCCACATGAAGGTTGGACCGTGAGGAGGAGGGGGAGGACGGGGAGGAAGAGGAGAAGACGAAGTGGCAGAGGTCATGACTGACACTGCCGCTGGTGCCGGTGCCGGTGCCGGTGCAAGGGGGACTTCCGGCGCACTGGAGACGTAGTCCATGCCGGTCTGCTCACCGGCGAAGCGAGACTGGAGGAAGAGGCCGTGGGCGCTGTCGATGTCGTAGTCCCAGACGGAGCTGCCCGGCCCCCACGCGCTGAACCACGCCTCATCGGCCGGACCCCACACGCCGGTGGAGGTCGCTGGAGGCTGGAACATGGCCGTGTTGCCGTCGCCGCCATGTTGGTCTGCCGTCTGGAGATGAGGATTTGGTTCGGGTTCCGGGATGCCTTCCTGCTCTACTGCAGGGAGCAGAGGCTTCGGCTCGGTGTTCGACGACTCTTCCCTGTGCTGCTGCTGAGCTTGCTGGTTGTGCGCCTCATCCGGCATCGGCGGAGCAGACGAGGAGGAGGAAGAGCACGACACCACGGCGCTGGCGCTGGTGCGGCCGCTCCCGCCGGCGCGGCCTTTGCCGAGAAAGCGGTCGGGGAAGTTGAGCCGCGCGTTCTCGCCGCGCAGCTTAAAGGCCTCGCGGTCGTACGCCATGGCGGCGTCCTCGGCGGTGTCGAAGGTGCCGAGCCAGAGCCGTGTGCGGTTCCGCGGCAGGCGGATCTCGGCCACCCACTTCCCCCAGTGGCGCTGCCGCACGCCGCGGTACAGCTTGGGCGGCCCCGGCGCTTGCAGCAGGTGCTGGTACAGCGACGGCGGCACGGCCCCGCCACGCACGCCTCGTGGGCTCAGGTTCAGCGCATCGCTCCAGTAACGCAGCAGCATTTGCTGGTGCGCCTCCGGCGGCATGAACTGTGGCGGGAACAGGGGAGGCGGCGCCCCGAACTGCTGCTGCTGGTTATTGCCGAAGGAAATCATTTGCTGATGATCCAAAGCTGTTTGTTGCTGATGCTGCGGCAGCAGAGGCTGTTGGTACAAGCTAGAGTACTGCAACAGCGACAGGAGCCTTGGGGCCGCCGCCGGGGACGGATCGTACGCGAACGGAAATATATGCCGCGTGGACGGATGAGGCAAGAACATAGCCGGCGGCGACATGGGGTCGGAAACAGAGGACGAGTCAGGGGAAGCAGGAGCCGACGACAGCGAAGACGCCGAGCGGTGGAGGCGATCGGGGCTACGAATCTTCTTCAGGGGCCGGATCGATGCGGCCGCCGCCGGCGCGTCTTCTAAAACTGGCGCCAGCCGCGGCCGCTGCTTCTCCGCGGAGGAGGAGGAGGAGGAGGAGGAGGAGGAGGAGGAGGAGGTGGAGGAGCTCGCGCTCACTCCTTTGCCCTTCCATCTCCGCCCTCGCCCGCGTCCTCGACCGCCTGTATCCGCCGCGTCCATTCCAACGAGCAACGCCGCGCCCTGCGCCTCCACAACTCACTCGACTGCCAATCCACCGGTAGAACCCGGCCGCCCGCCACAATCGGAGACCAAACTAAGCAAAACCCCCCACTACAAGCCGCGGGAGGGCACGAAACGGCAGGCGAAGCGGGCGACCGGCGCGTGTGCGTGTGCGTGGGTGGGGGAGGCGGGGAGCCAATGGGGCGCGTGGGTGTGATTCGGTGAGCGTCCCGGGCGAAACGCGCTTATAAAGGTCGGGATCGGGCGAGCGAAAGGCGGAGTGGGATTTTTTCTCGGGCGCGCGGGGGGAAAGCAGGTGTCGTTGTGTGGCCGGAACGGATCGAGGTCGGTGCACGGTGGTCACGCGCATTGACCCGTCGGCGCCGCTCGCCGCGTGGCACGGCGGATGTCGCGATGCGTGCGGCAGCGGATGGCGCGCCGCACGGATCGCGAGGCGTGCGCTGGGAGCCCGACGTAGCTTTCGGTTTGCTGTCGCGGCTTACATGGACGGTACCGATCGAGAAAAAAAGCCTCAGACGGATCCATCTGTTGCTTTCCTTGCACTGCAATCGCGGATCGGACCCATTATTCTTCTCCGCTGCAAAAATCGCGTTCTTATTGTCCTTACCTTAGTTTGTTTTTGTTTGGATTCTCTAAAAACTGGTTTGTATTATAGTTATTGAGAAGCTGATTCTTTGAAAAACTAAAATCTAAAATCACATGTGGAGTGAATTTTGAATTCTAATGTATATAAATAGACTGGATTGAAAGAATCGAATTCTAAAATAAAACTGTTTGTTTTTTATTCTATTTTTAGTGTCAGATTCTAAGAAAAACAAATATATCCAAGCTCGAGTTGAGAGGCGTACTATTCGACGGTATGGCTGATTCAACACTGTGCCATCAGCAATCAACTGGAGGAAAGCAGGTGTATGGTCTGTAAACCACACAATGGCAGATTATTGCATTTATTGTGGAATTTTAAATTTCAATGCATGCATGATTAGGGTTACGTAAGAGCTGCATGCCGAAAGGGGAGTGAATTAACTGTATCAGCTTGTCGTCCCAATTGTTTAAGAAAAGCTGTAGCTTCAGCGTACATAAGACAGCACTGGTTGAAGGTTTCTTTTCCCCTGTAGTTTGGACCTTGTCTTTCTTAAGATGTGTTTGATTGTTTGTACCAAGTTGTATATGTATGAAATGATTCAAGCAAAAAGATTATCCATGTGTTTGGTTGCTTGAATAGAATCATCCCATCTTAGACCAAATGATACAAATTTAAAAAATATTTCCTTTAAATGCTGAACCATTCTATATTGAGTTGCATGCACCAGCCAGTTCACCCAAAAAAAGCTTAAGCTGATGAGGAAAGACGAACAATTCACTTATACTTTAACACTTCCCCTCACGTGTAGGCTTCCTCAGGCCTAAGACGTGGAATAGAAGTGGGTTGCAATTATTATTTTTTAATTGCATCAACCGGGTCTTGAATTCGAGACCTCTTGGCTCTGATACCATATTGAGTTGCATGCACCAGCCAGTTCACCCAAAAGCTTAAGCTGATGAGGAAAGACGGGCAATTCACTTATACTTCAACATTCTATTCATCTAAAAACAGAACCAAATGGTACAGGATCATCCTATCCCATTCAACCTTATCCCATTAACTATACACACCCTTAATTGGCTCTTCGCGTGTACATGATTCGTTCTGGCAAAGTTTATGGGCTATTGGAAATGGAGTGCAATGCAATTCGGTGGGTTGATTCGGACGATTGGTGTCTGGTGCGTGTTTGACTTATCATTTGCCCTCTTGTTTGAAATTTGCTATAGCAAAATTAGTTTTTTTGGTAGCTAGTAGAGTAATTAATGCAATGTATCAAGGATAACTACGGGCTATAGTGAGGGCCGAGTTAGCTTGATTGGTCTGGAGCCTGAGGCGTGTGCCCAGTCAGAAATTTTAGTTTGGTAAATAAACAGCCCTCTCTTCTCCACGCAGCATGCAGAGCGAGAGATGAGGACAGGATGCATTCCTGCAGGAACAATCGAACAACTAGCATATAATAACGCGTTGACCACTTCATACATAGCGCCAGTTGGCTTGTATGATCTCTATTGATCTCTTCACAAAGTATATATCGCTATATTATGGAGTATGTTTCTGTGAGCGCCATCCTGCTAGTTTACTCGAGCCCTCAACTGGACGGCTCCGTATAGCGGCTTTGTACTTTGTAGTAGCGTGACGACTAACTAGACATGCTCGCGGTTTCGAAGCTAAATTTATGATAAATAACCTTAGATAAATATGAGTTATCATACTATTTATGTCAATAAAATTCAGCACCACGAGCAGTGATATAGAACTAAAAAATTTTAGAAGTCTAGACAAGTCTAACTACAGCCAAGAGCCTGTCCGAGAAGATACGGCTTCTATGGTGCATAGCAACTACCGGATTGCACTAGAATTTCATTGCTAGTCATCGATGAGCCCAGGCAGCCGCCTACCCTGCTTAGGAGGTGGTTCCATCCCTAGCCACAAGTGTGGCAAAGTTTGGCGAAAAACTGAGTATATAACGTGTGGAATATGTGGTTAAGAAAGTATTGCAAATTGTGGTAAAAACCAAATACAAGTCTAAAAGTCTGCAACATGGCTAAACTTGCCTGTGATTTAATTAACTTCAAAACAAACATACCCTCTATCATACCCTCGGAATTTTGCCTTTTGTTATGAATTCAGAACGTCACTGTTTTTTTTCTTGCCCATCAAACCGCCCGGCAGCATTGATTAATCATTTGTGACGACCCAGCTATTGATCAATTAATTAACTACTGTTGAGTTGCCTAAACATGTACGACGGCGGTTTCCCGAATAATTAAGAGATGATGAGCTAGCTAGCTAGCGGGGATGCCATGTGCAAGTGCGTACATGTGCGGCTAGAGACGCAATAAGCTTCCCGACAAATCATGCAACCTGATGCTCTTCTCGAGTTCGTTCGCGAACAACCCATTTCCATGTCTAAAAAATTCAAAATATATACTCGATGCTAAGTTTTACTACTTTCTAATTACCATGTTTCCCGAAACTACGACACAAACAGGGAGGCACTGCCCACTCTGGCATTTTTTGGCGCATTTATGCGTGCGGCCCGCGCCGTGACAAGACCTAAGGGTCTGTTTGGCAACAAAGTATTTTCATAGTTTCTAGGCAAAACTATGGTTTTAAAGAATACCATGGTATTTTTGGCAACATGGTGTTTGGAAGCAACCCAAAAAACTCTGTTTTGAAAACCATGGTATTGCCAATACCATGGTATTTTTGGAGTATTGAAAACTCCACTCAAAGTGGAGTTTTGGGCTTTTGGTGGTGGTGTAGAGAGTGAAAGGTGTCAATACTTTGAAAATACCATGCAAAATACTTTGTAGCCAAACAGTTTGTAGTTCCAAGAAAAACCATGGTTTCAATGGTGGTAGGTGAAACCATAGTATTTATGCCAACACAATTTCTAAACCATGGCTTTGTAATACCATGGTATTAAAAAACTTTGCTTCCAAACAGGACCTAAAACCCTCACGTCCGCTTCAGCATGCCCCAGCACCGCACTTTCGGCACGCACGATGTATGTCCCGCTACTAGCTTCCTTCCCCGCTGAATTCTAGAGATCCAAAGTAAACGACAAGAAGCCCCGCCGGGCCCCACCGCCACCGCCGGCCGGCGACCACCACGTGACGATGGACCGCCGCCCAGTCCCACCCACCACCGAAGTACCGAACCCCCACAGTCGAGGCGAGGCGGACGTCCCTCCTGTGCCGTCGTACGCCTGCCGCGGACGGTCGGGGCCGAGGCGAGCGTCGGTCCCGGGTGTCATCGGGTTTCCCGCCGCGGAGTGGCCGTGACGCGCGCGCGGGCTGACCTTCGTGCGCGCGTAATGGCGCGGAGACTTTTGGGCGACGTCAAGGCCTCTCGGCCACAACGGGCGCCGCGCTGGAACCGCCCGGCGCGTCAACACGTGTCGGCGACGCTCCTACGCGTTAATAATTATGTGTGGTGGCATCTGTCTCTGAACATATACTCTCTTCGTTCATTTTATACGGTGTGTATTATTTTTTATTTAATACACGATTATATATATATATATAGTTTTATACAGTGTATATTATTGTATAGACAATTTATTAGTTGTATTAGAGACTATTATAGACAACTATATACAATCCATTATATAAATTATTTTTAGCCCTATCTGTGTATTATAGATTATAGGTACCCAAAGTTGAGCGTGACATTCGTGGTTTGTAGGTGTCATCTTCCTGTAAATCTATATCATATCAGATTTTAGTGATGTAAAAGAGGTAAATATATCTATTATTTAACAAAATGTTTTATACATGGTTTTATATGGTGTGTACTATTGCATAAATAATCTATTAATTATATCATAGACAATGATATATATAATCCATTGTATGAGTTATTTTTAATTCTATTTATATATTATAGATTTTACATACCCAAAGTCGAGCGTGACATGCAAATGAATTTCAAGGAATGTCTTGTTGCTGATATTTATCAAGTACCGACGTACTATGCATGAAAAAGGCACACAAACAACCCGTCTTTTCTTTTTCAGAAAAACAATTCTACGGTATACCATTCCAACAGTATACCAATGAAACGCATGAAACTCGTGATTTTTTAAACTGAAATTCATGAAACTTAGCACTAAAAACCGATGAAACCTGAAACTCATGAAACTAAACACTGAAACACATAAAACTGATCACGATTTTCAGGAGTTTCAGGGGTATACCGTTGGAACAGTATATCGTTGCCTACTTCCTCACTTTCTTTTTGACCAACGAGTAGTAGTGCGCGAACCAATCCCAAAAACTTCCATGCCAATAACCGAAAGGGTTGCTAGTAAACAATGTAACGGACCGCCTTTTCAGGTGGCGCATTTAAATGCCACGATAGCTACCCACAAAGATTAGCTGTCGAGAACTAAGCGCACATTGCCAGACAGAAGGACAAAAGGAGGCATAGCGTGTCATGGTCCTATTTTCCTATTGAGTGCCATGGTGGGCAAATGAGTAATTTCCCACCTAGATATTTTTTTTCCCCACACTCCTCTCTCTCTCTCTCTCCCTCCCCATTTTTTTCCTCACCAGAACCCCTCCTCACCCACTCGGCGCCCTCCCCACCCGACGCCCCACGCCCCACTCCCTCACCTCTCCTCCTCCCGTGGTGGTCCTCACTGCGCCCTCCTCCACCCGGCCTCCTCCTCCACGGCCAGCCAGATCCACCGGCCGCCGCCTCCTCCATCTGCCGCGCCCCTTCCTCAGATACCAGAATGCAGAAAGACCTCCCCTTCTCTCTCTCTCTCTTCCTCTCCACCCCCATGGCCATGGCTAGGGTTTGGGATTTGGGGATTTTTGGTTGGGTTGTAGGCTAGGTGTTTGTTGAAATGCCCATGGGGAGATTGTTGCTTGGGAGTGCTCATGCAAAGGCTATGGAGTGGTTGTCGCAATGTGGATGCTAGGTGTTCGATCAAATGCCAATGAGGTGCTATTTAGTGGTTGAGTTCGTTTAGTAGATGAATGTGTTTAGCGGATGTTGGTTGATGCTAAACCACCATATGGGATGCTAGAATCCTTATCTAGATCATTTTGTACATGTTGGGATTAGTACTAATCTAGGTTGGAGTATTGTGGGTGCTCGGTTTTATGTGATTGATTATGCGGGAAAGGTCGAAATGGGTTGAGCTAACCAATAATGGATAGTCTTTGTCGCGGTGGTTAAATGAATGAGAGTTGTCGCTAGTCGTTTCCGTTTGTAAAGATTTGATGTTAAAATAGTGTTGGGTATTTCAAAAATTTATTGTTTACTGTTGGTGGGCTCTCGCATTGTGTTTCCTTTTGGTTGTCGAATGCTTGCGTGTTGTTTTTCAATTCTCATTACATGTCATCGGCATAGCATTCATCTCATTTCATACATATGTATCGTGTAGCGAACGATCCCGCTGAGGGTGACGTGGCGCGATCGAGGGTGATCACGGTGAAGCGAGGTTGTCACCGAGACTCGGCGAAGCATCGAGCAAGCACCTAAGCATATTTACCCCATTATATGATTTTATCTTAGAGAATTAAATTGCTTATTTAGTCGATTAAGTATGCATTAGGAGTTGAATGGTGGGAACAGGGTTAGAACCTAATTGCTGCACATACACTCCTTGAAATTTGTAGAACACTCCCTTCGGAACCAAAATATGGGTAATTATAACGAGTCTACGCTTAGTTTTGCTTAGATGTTGGGTTGGGCCAAGTGGGGAATGGTTCTCCCGCTTGTGATTATTAACAATTGTTTCACTTCACACATGATGGATTGGAATGGGTATGGTTATGAGTCATAATTAATAAATTGTGGACCGGGCGGGGAGTCGGTTCATTTGAGTATGGAGACTCAAATGTGTAGCCCCGTCTGAGTCGATTAAGGACCGATTCGATGGTTGCCCTTTGATCGAGCACACCCCGGTTGGTCGCATGCCCGATTATGGTACGGTAAGCCACTCTTTCTCTCATACGGAATCGATGGACCGTAACTTCATGTTGTTTGACGTGGTTGTGGGCGAGGCTTAGGCCGACTCTCTTGCGCCAAGGCGGGCTTGGGGCTGGTCGATGGGGTGCTTGGTTTTCTGGCCACAGGAGGACGCCAGCGATTGGGTATGATTGGGAGGGTTGACACTAGGCCCTTGTGGTAAGTGTCGTGCGATCAATGCTTCCTCGCAGGTTAATTAAGCGATTCGAATTGCCGCGCTCTCGGATATGAGCAAGCTCTTTCATCGCACGATCCACGTAGTAAACAACTTGAACTTGTGGTTCGCCGTTGGGCTTGAGCTTTAAATTGGTTATGTATTGCTCTACTTTAATTGTTGTTACTTTCAACTTCACACTAGAAGTAAGTGCGGTCTATAACCGCTTTAAACTTGTATTTGTGTCGGTTGTCGCAATTATATTACAAATGTAAAAGCTTTTTCGCACTTTTACATTAAGCTTACTACTTGCTACAACTAAATCCATAATCCTTTGGAGAAGGTCATATATGGACCCACGGATAAGTCTTGCAGTACCTTTCGTACTCATGCTTCGCTTTGTGGGTTTCGGTGAGGATCCGGTTGGCGAGTCACGAGTTCTGCCAGATCTTGTCTCTCGGTGACCAGGCGGGCACCGAGTAGCGGCTTGGCGATGCCGCCACGCCGGAGTGTTCAGCGAGAACACTTCCGGGGATTTGCTTTACTTTTGTTAAATGCGTTGGTTGGTTCTTTTGTTGTATAGATAGGCGTTTCGATGGGCTTTTGGAATTGGTAATGGACGCTTACGCGTATGTCGGGTTCCGTTGTGTCTTCTTGAGCCGTTGATACCGCTTTGTGGTCTTTGTGGATGTCGTTTTACCTTCCATATGTATATATATCAACTGTGTTTTCTTGTCTCACGAGTGGATGTCCGTAGGATCTAGAAAGGTCATGCCGAATTTTTTGATTTTGAGTCTTGGTCTTTTCTCTCGCTTTTGCCTAGTTTGGAGTCTCGGCGTGGTTTTTAGTCTTGGTTGGTGGTTGTCGGGTTCGTCTTTGTGCTGTTGTTATCCGCTTGCGTGTTGGTTCGAAAGTTTCGGGTTCGTTGCCCCCTTTATGCAAATTGAATTGATATCGTATTGTTTTCCGGTATGCGGTGATCCTGGGCGTGTTTCGAGTCGCATACCGGGGGAATACCGGGGTTGTTGTCGAGTCGTTTGGACGTTTGTAAGGTTGTCTCCATTGGGCTTGGGTATTAGCATCAGGATCACCTCCGGTGATTGGTTGCTAGGATCCAAAATCCGATGGGAGCAACTGTTCATCCAACAACTCGAGGACGATCTGGGCGGCTCCTCACATAGCGGCCCCGAAATATTACATTACTAAAAGAACCACACATGCATGACTTGAGCACAAGCCAAGACCTTAAAACCTAAAAGAATAGCCATCTACAACTTCTTGGAATTCCTCGGCGTCTTGAAGCTCTGGGAGTTGTGTTCAAGCAAGGGTGAGGACACAACCGTACTCAACAAGTCACACGGAAATTTCTGAATACTACATGCACGGGATTATCAAAGGATGGCGCAAGTTTAATTATTCATGTGGATGCAATTTTGTTTTCAAGTTCATTTTACATTTGAAACACAAACCATAAATAATAGTAGGGAGTATTCACAAAGTAATCTCCATTAAACCACTTCTCAAAATTCCAAAGAACTAATTTGAGCTCGGTTACGAGAGTCACCCAATTAAACTTAGCTCCATTAACTGAAAGAACGGTGTATTCGAATACCATTTTATTGACTCTGTAGAGCTGCTCAGCTTTACCCACAAGATATCTACGGCCGTTAATGCCAAGCGCTACAAACATGCAACTTCAATGCATGCGGCCGGACCGAGATCATCACAGCCTTTTGTTGTACATTCTTTGATAGCCCCTAACCGGTAGGCCTAAGGCCACTCCACTCGGGACCCACTGTCCAGAGCGAGTACCTACCGTTGTGAGAACCATCAAATGGCGCTACACAAGCCCATTCCAGTTCCACCCCATCGGCCATTCCCCAGCTGAAAATGTCGCACCCCATTCTCCTTCTGAGAATGGTATCACCATTTAAGTATTTTCTAGAATATGCACAATGTACTGAGCTATGTCGGAGGCGGTTCAACTAACCAATCCGACTTGTGGTTAAGCGGGATCTTAAGTTATTTACTTTGCTCAAGAGGGTTTAACCTTATACTGCTAAAGACCAAGTCATTTAACCATCCACGAACCAACCTGGTACCCGTTGTACCAGCCACCGAAACCAACCATGGCACTAATCATCAGCCGGGGATCTGACTCACATCCACCTCATGGCTAGTCCAATACTGTCCCCCTGACCGTAGCACATTTTAAATTACTCGGAGCCAACTGCTCGCCAACCTTTTACTTATCATTTAAAGATTTTGGGTGAACTAATATAATTAATGATAAACCATGGTATGTATGAATATTTACTAAGGTTACACAAGGTTTAACATTGTTCATCAACATCAAGGAGGCTAGTAGCTAGACTGGGTTTAGCTAGGTTGCATGTCATTCTAAACTAATGATTTCAGTATTTAAACATACAGTTCAAAGTAATGCAATAGGAAATTAAATACTCCAATATTATCATGGCAATTTGGATTCAATATGTTCAAAGGTGTGCGGCTTGCCTTGCTGCGAGGCAGGGTCGGTTAGGTCGTAGTTGACGTAGTCGTACACGTCTCCGCTCTGGTCCTGCTCTGGCTCCTGGGTCTGCTCGAGCTCCAACTGTAGTGCGAACGTCGGATCTAGCGCGGAAACGGAAAACCGAAAATGGTAAGTAAACGAAAACGAAAAACGGAAAAAGGGTCGGAGGAGGGTTTGAGGGCACTTTGGGTATTTTTGAAATTTTGGAAGCTCCAAAAGGCGAAATGGAGGCTGTATCTGGACTTAGTGGCTCGAAACGGTAAGGATAGTATATTTTGGCTATTTTTGAACTTTACGGGGATTTTTGGATTAATTAAAAGGATTTATCAGATTAAATAAATCCAAAAAAAAGAAAACGAATAACAGTGATGGGCCGCACTTGGATCTGGCCCAAGCCGGAGGCCAGGCGTGGCGAGTTGGGTTGGTGATTCTTGCAGTGACCACTGACAGTGGGGCCCAACGGCTGACCGAGGGAGTGGCGGGTAGGGGTGGCGGCGGTAGCGTGCGGGCCAAGGGAGATAAGCCCGTGGCCCAGTGGGCAAGCGAGCGATGCGGGCGAGGCTAAAGCCTGGCCGGTGGGGTTCGGGTCAGTGAGAGAGAGAGAGCGAGGGGCAGAGAGAGATTGAAGGGGGTTAGGGTTCGCGGGCGGGGGCGAGCGTGGCTGCGGCGGCTCGGATGAGGCGGGGCGGCCGGGGCTGGGGAAGAAGAGGGCCGAGAGGGGAAACGGCGGGGAGGGGTCGGGTCTAGGGTTAGGGTGGGTCGGGTGCGAGTGGAGAAGCGGCGCGGCGTGGCTTCGGCCGGAGCCGAGGGAGACGAAGGGGGCGGGGGTGGGGCGGAGCTCACAGAGGGAGAAGGGAGGGCGAGCTCGAGGGAGACGAATGGGTGCGCGTGGCATTTATACCCTCACAGCGGCGCGGGCACGGACGAGGCAGTTGAACGGCTGGCGTGGGTGCGGAGTGGCGGGGGACGGGCAATGGAGCAGCGACGGGAGCAGGAGCGGCAGGGGATGGCGCGGAGTGGGCGGCGTGGTCGGCGAGGCGGGGAGATGGCGGCTACCGGGCGTGAGAGCGGGGGCAGGCGGGCTCTGCGGTCGAGGCGGGTGTGACGCAGAGGCGACAGGACGCGCAACCGGTGGCGGGGAAGACGCGGGCGGCCAGTTCGAGCGGCAACGGACCGAAGGTCTAACGGGGGAACCCCAAGTACGCGTTCAACTACTCCCACTCCAAAACCCAAAATCCAAAACCAGATTAAGAACGAATTAATTCTCGATTAAACTCCAATTAGGGTTTTTTTATTTTCCTTTTCAAATTTTGGGGCATTTCAAACAACTCCATGTTAAAATTGTGTGCACCAACTATGTTGTTTGTCACCCATACAAAAATCTAGCTTCTAGTACTACCACTATAACATAGTATTCCTTTCTTACAAAATTTGGTGTGCTGCATTGAAGTTTAATTGTGAATTAGTGATATAGTATAGTGGTATTAAATTATTGGTGCAGTGTGTTATGCTTCAGTACAGTGTAATTGATGTGTGCTTTCAAAAACAGGCTTGCCAGGGTCTTTCTTAGACAACGAAATCGTTAGTTTTGTCTGGCCGGACAGCTTAGTTATTCGTTCACATAAGTCTTAACATTTCAAAGATGTCAACTCAGTATACGATATGAGAGATTGTAGAGAGAGACTGAACGGGTGCTAATTCAATTGCCATCAGGCAATATCTACATGTCACCGCTCCATGACAATTGCACACCCACCAATTACAAGCTCACAACTCATGTGGCGAAACTTGCAATCCTGGCTAGCTCCAGCTGCATCGAAGGCGACAGATGAAAAAAAAAAGCATTAATCCTCACCTCCCAAGTAATTTAAACTCGATCTCCAGATTACGCAATACACAATCATCCATGTAGCTGTACTTGCGATAAGGTCCGCGCATAATACAACGCAATGATTATGCCCTAAGTGTGCCACTTTACATTGTTTACCACCTTAATGCCGCATCAAGGCACATAACGACCTTATCAAGATGCCTCTCGATCGTACGCTGTTGATAGCGGCGGAATTAAAATTTTTTTATGGAGATGCATATTATATATATATATATATATATATATATATATATATAATTCTATAGTCTTTCATTCTGTAACATCAACATATATATTTGAAATTTGCTAAAAGTGTAATATAAATAATTTTAAGGCCTCAAAATACCAAGCTATCAAAATCGAAACCAATTCAATTAATAAATTTAGCATATCGAAGAGTTAATATTGCATCATTGCTTCTTCAAGTTTCTGCTGAGCTCACGGGTGGAGACATTAGCTCGTTCGAATTCTTTTGGCCTCACAAGTGCGCATCAACGAGTCGCTTCGCTTTAGCGACATGAATGGCGGGTTCCGGAGCCGGACCAAACGGATCAGCACAAGTGCGTTTGTTTAATTAGCAAAGTGCATGCTTTCAGGAAGTAATCGCCTTTCATTTGCGTGCATGGCTACGCAAGTCAACCATAGTGAGGGGGGTGGCAGAGATGGCGTCACTCCCGCTTGTACATACCTCCTGACTTGTTTCTGGCACGCATGAAACAACCAAAAGTTCTTAATTTATACAACAGCTGCACACATACCATGCGTGCTTGCTAGATAGATATTTAGTCAGCCATTTGACTGTGACATGTTTGCGAGCGCGATAGCTAGTGCACGGTACTACGCTATCTCGAGTTAATGGAGCTCCATTAACTCGACGGGGAAAAAAACTTGTCTTGCAAGAATAACTTCCTATTTGCACAGCTAGTAGTGGCATTGAAATTTGTGGGCACAATATTCTCCCAGTATATACATATACCTCCCCGAGAAATGGCAAGTTAACCTCCTCTCTCGATCAATTTAGTTATCAGAAGTACTAAACGGACATCTAATTAGAGGCAGAACTCAAGTAAAACTTTGTAACTGTTAATGATTGGGACCTAAGACCCCTATCGAACTTAAGGAAAAGTAAAAATAAGACAACACAATCAAGTAGAGATTGTATTGTCGTAGACATAAAGAATGTTACATAAACCAATTCCATATGTTTTAGGACAGGCAGGCTATCCAATTTATACATATCTAAGAGGTGGCGATTAATGCCATTAGAGGTGCTTTTTATCTTCACGCATGTGTCTTCGTTGATTCTTGAACCGCCGAGTCCTTTCTTGTTACAAAGTTTACTTGAGTTCTGCCTGATAGAACCATATGACTAGTCTTTTCTTCATCATAACTGGTCGTTGTTGGCTTTGGACAAGTTTGTTAGTAGGATACGGCTTCATTTGGATTACATTTGTAGCCATAATTGTTATGCTAAGTGGCTCCCTAGTATATTGGTCTGTTTTCCATAGGAAAATATTTACTCAATTAGGAATACTTGACAGCTAGCCTCTAAGACTTAAGAAAATAAAAAATATTTACTTAAAGCTTTCTTGCTTGAAAATGAAAGTTTTTTTTTCTACACAACCATTCCAATAATTTAATAGGAGTGTGGGAGAGAGAGTAAAAGATTATCCTTTTTGATAACCGCACCATTTTAGTGTGAACGTAGACAAAAAAAAATTGCAGCAAGTAGGGGACAATTAGGTAAAAAATGGATTACAAAAATACTTCCTTCCATTTACCATCATTTCTTACTTACTCGTGCCGCAACCTTCGTTTTTAAACCATTTGTCTTCAAGCTCTTCATCTTGTTGTCTCTTTTTATAGCTCACGAATTTAGAGTGATCCATTTGATGAAGAGTTGGTAGACGGCATCAAGTCTCATACGAAGCGTATTGTCGACCACATCTTAAAAAGATGGCCCAATCCATAAATAGCTTCAGCCCAATCAATTTCTTTAGTTGATACTACTCAAGCTTGAGATGCTTGTCAATTAGGGGCAAATTCATTATGTTACTCCTCGAGTGCAAACTTGGCTTGGTGTTGTAGCAGGGGTTGTATCGGTGCGTGTAATTGCTCATAGCCGATATCCTGCTGCCTCAATATCGGCTTAGGAAGTGGAGTAAATGGCTCTGAGTATGATACAACCCTATAAGGGGTCAGATCCCTTAGAGAAATCAGCTCAACATGCTGAGGACACACTTGGGTTTTGATCAGCTGGACAGCCGATCTAGGATAGACGCAGAGCGAAGCAGATGGAGGTAAACTAGGCTGGTTGCTCAATTTAAAGTAATCTATGTAAGCCTGGTAATGATTAATCCCGCTCGGGCCAGGATCCCATGGTAACACCACAGTCTATTATGTTGGTGCTAAAACTGGAATAGCAGCCGATGGTTTTGGATCGACTGTAGACTTCACATTTTGGACGTTTTGGGCAATAGAGTAGACTGGGTATGTTAGCAGAGATTGCAAGGGATCGAGCAGGGTCCCAGCCGACACCAGCTCCTATGCTACTGTTAGCTATCATCAGCCTAAGGGCTGTTACTAAAGCCGATGACTGGTTGACGAGAGTACAATATATAGATTAATTAATCATATCTGATAATTCTGCTTGAACGGGCATATATCGGCTTACCTGTGCTCTTTCGGCAGCATCTGAAGCCTCCTTGCCGCTGAAGCTGATCGTCGGCAACGGGAACTTTTGGATGACGCCACGTCAAGTCTTCTATTAGCAATTGAGCATCATCTACTCTAACGCAGCCTTTTGATCTTCAATCTCTTTTTGCTGCACTGGTGTTAAATCGTCCAACGTAGAGACGATTATTGCTTCAGGGTTGACATCGGATGGAGGGATTGACTTTTCAGTAGAAGACATTGTCATCCGATCGGGTCCCACCTGGTGTGCCAAGAGTGTGTTGACGCCAAAATACGTGATGAAAGGTTTATCGGCAATCAGCATATGCAAACGCCGGGTTTAAGTTTGGGGTGCGGGCGTGCAAGCCGATTTGATCTTACAATTGGCAAAAAGGATGAATATATAATTCAATCAGTCGTTAAGCAATCAGCATATGCAAACGCCGGGTTTAAGTTTGGGGTGCGGGCGTGCAAGCCGATTTGATCCTGCAATTGGCAAAAAGGATGAATATATAATTCAATCAGTCGTTAAGCCGATCTAATATTCTAACAATGATCTAGTCCAGTTGGCTGTTTGAGCCTATTTAAATGAAAAGTAACCTATAGATCTAATCTATCTGATTGAGTTGATTAGATATGGGTAAAGGCCGTTCTTTTTCTAAGAAGGCGATGCACAATAAAATCGGAGAAAAAACAAACCTGGGTTGGTGTAAGTCGACGAAATCAATAATCGACGACGCGCAACTTTATTGATCAAGTGAATTACAAAGAAAATATTACAAATCTAAAATTCTACTCCTAGTCGACGAAAAAGTAAAAACAAAAAGTAGATTAGTTGATTGATTGATTGTTACTTTCCGATGTCACCTATCATCTTCTTTTATAGTATCTGATTCGATCGTGTGTTTTTTTGGACTCTTCACGTAACTATCTGTATCGACTTAACATTAACATCGGTTAAAATCCAATAAACCTGTATCATCTTATGACTTTCCAAACCCAAAACTCTCCCGAACCAATTAACCATTCCAAACCGATCATTAGCAAATCGGCTATGCGTTCAGAATCTAATATCAACACCGCCATTTGTTTGTATTTACCAAAAGCAACATCTAATGAGCTGCCCATCAGAACCCGGAGGAAACAATCAATGAGCACTCAACATCAGAACTGGTGTGCTGATGATGCCTTTAGTTAAAGGTCACTGTCTAGGCTTGCTCAAGCCATAAGTAAACTGACAGATGCATGGCCGAAGGAAGAAATCGATTCGTAGTGACCGCTCTAGACTATTAGGGGATCTGCCCGGGCCATCTCGAAACATTGCTAGAGGCCCTTCACTTGCGAACGTCACTAGGCCCAATCAAAACGCGGCGGGGCCGAACGTCACTATTATTGTGTGTTTGGTTGGAGACTGAGGAGAATGGAATGGTTCTATTCCAGATTTCAGGGATGGAATGGCTCCATCCCAGATTTCAGGGATGGAATGGTTCTATCCCAGATTCTTAGATAGGGCCCACTGTCACTCTCACATTCCAAGTGGGATGGCTGCGTTCCAGAAAATTTGTAGAACCTGGCCGTCCCGAATCTAGAGGGAATATTCTCTTTTCTGAAACCAAATCATCCTCAGCTCTCCAACCAAACACTAGACTTGGTGAGATGGGATGGTTCCATTCCACTCCGTCCCACTAACCAAACACACAATAACTGATCACGACCCAGCCCATTTGGAGGTGATCATCACGCTGGAACCTCCATCCCTATGACCATCCAACTGCCTCGGGTTAAACTTTAGGCTCCCCGCTAGCTACTTGATCATAATTTCCTATCCCCGAGCGTAATTTTTTGTCACATCGCGTCCTTGTCCTTTGGAGAACCGTTAGGGGATACGTACCCTTCCGTAACCACTGGAGCTCGAAAAATCGTTTGATACTCAACGCACCATGCGTATTATTCCTGTTTAGAGACGACGACTAGCCAAATAGTACTCTAGCACCACATGCTATATATGCGCCTATGCTTCAAGATCAACCCCAATTAATTCCATCTTCGATTTATCTGTTGTTTGTTCTTGATCTCTCTTCAACCGAAAGGACAACGTGGACTCATGTATGCTGGTCCTGGTGATCAGCCCAAAATGGGGTTAATTTTAGATCCTTTTTCTGAGAGAAATAGAGAGTGTTCCAACAATAGGTTGGGCACTACAAGAGTTTGGAGTATCTTACATAAAGAGAAGTCTCACCGACCTTTTGGGGGAATGTAGCATGTGTAAGGGCCCCCTTTGCGCAATGCCACAATCGATAGCAAAAAAGAAAAGAAGAGAAAAAGTAGGACCGAAAGTTATAAAAAAGGGTGAGGGGGAGAGGATAAGTGTGCAATTCAACACTAGACTAGATGTTTCCTACCGAAACATTATAAAGGTGAGTGCGTACGTAGGACGCAGCAGCGCGAGGATGGCGATTGCCAGTAAATCCTAGAAGCTACTGGCGTTAGCGTACGGGCAGGGAAAGAAAACGACGCTTAATTGCATTCGTTAACGAGCCTCCACGGCGCAGCACGCAGCGGATCAGTTCGTCTAGCTAGCAAGCTAGCTAGACAAGCACACCGGAGAAGTAGTATTCAAACTTTCAAAGCGTTTACGTACGTATACGAGCAAGGCCGGCGCGCATCTGTTCGTCACTCGGTGTCCGTGCTCGGGCGGGCATTCGGAGGCTCCCCCTTCAGGGTACGTGCAGGTTGGTCGGCAGTACAACGCATGGAGGATGGGTCGATGCATGTGGACAGCCGACAGCCTGGGCCGTCGTCGTCTCGTCATTGGAGGAGTACGTACTAGCATTAATTTAGCACCCTCCTGCCCCGAAAAAAAGCTCTGATCTCACCCTTCCGTCCATATACACCAAGGTTGCATTCATTAATTCATGAGAATTGACCGGCCGCAGGCAGCAAAACGCTCCTGTAAAAACTCTGCGCAACTCTGATAGTACGCAGATCGCGGCCGGACACACAGCGACGCACAAGGAGTAAGAAACAAGCGCCCAAGGACAAAGCCCGATCCAATCTAGGTTTCAACACTTACCATTCTCCACGCACGGTACACACGAACCGGCCGGCGTGCAATGTCCCGAGCTGCACGCCGAGGCCGCGACCGAGGGCGAAAGGCCCGGCCGGCCTTTTGGCAAGAGGGACGGCGTGGGCAGGGAGACGGCAGCACGTACGGACGCGCCACTTCCCCGAGTTTCTGCAATAATGCACGCGGAGAGACAGACCGACCGGTCGATCCAGCAGCCAGACGAAGCAGACCGGCGTGCAGGTGGTGGTTGCGGTGTAGCTTTCAGGACATAAGTGCACACTGACATGCAGGTATGGATCGATCGATGGGAGAAAGAGGAACTTATCTGATACCCCAATCGAGAGCAATTCAGCTGCATCATTGAACTACAACCCCGCCCCATGAGTATGACCTGTGCTGAGCTAGCAACGTCAACGGGGCGGCATCATTAGGCCGGAGAGATCGATCGACCTCGAGGGCCAGTGGCAAATGTCCTTCCAGAAAAATCCCAGGTCTACCTGATGACAAAAAAAAAAAATCAGTGCCAAGTGCTAATTTAGAGCAAGATCAAGCAGTCTAGTTCAGCCGGACTACATCCGAGATATTCCAATGTTTGCTTAGGTCTAGCTCCATTCCCACGATTATTAGGATTGCTTTAAGATTCGGTAAAGAAGGCAGTATGAAATAGGATAGAAGGATGTCTCAGTACGTTGGTCCATCCAATAGGGAATCCCCGCGTCCGATCTCATCGTGGTTTGTACATAGTAGTACGTACGTAGAAGTATTGGAGTTGTTGGAGACAATTTTGCTGAACTTCCCCGAACCCTCTTGTTGCCAATTCAGAATTGGGCGCGGACGGCCGGCAGCTCTCCTCACGTGCTAACATCTGCAATCACACTCGCACCAACCAGCAAGAGGGAAGCAAATAATTTAGGGATCCAAAGAAATGTGGGTATTTTATTCAAAAAAAAATGTGGGTGTATCAGTGTATGCATGCATGGATGCGTCTGATATGAGCTTTAAAAATTCGAACCAAGAGAAACACCTCCTCAGTTTGATTAGTCTATAAAATGCGGCAACGATATACAAGTCCGTGCAGCTAGCGTAGATCCTCAATTCAACATTACGCGCCTCTTTCTTCAGGTTTTCTCACCGACGTCCATGCACGCACCTCTCCCCTCTAGCTAGCATGCATGCGTTCCCCGTCATGCCCGCCTGCATGTGCCGATCTGTACCCCAAATTACCCAAGTAAATATTATACAGTTGCGCACACACCCACCACACGCTCTTTGGAACTTTAGGTGCGTCACGGCAGGATTCCATTTTGCCCACGGCTGTACGGGGCTAGGTTAGTGTGTGCACATATACATATACATATACATATATATGAAATTGAAAGCATACTACCAGACGTACTTACTATATTAACTAATGTTGCGCAGGTGGAATCATATACCATAAGTGGAAGTTGTAAACTGATTCCTCATGATTAGGAAGATGTCATTAACCAAATAGAGGTAAAGAGTATATACATGGTACAGGCTCTCTCTCTCTCTCTCTCTCTCTCTACACACACACACACAGAGAGCAACATATTCAGTGCTAATGGAGCAGTAGGTGCTAACATGCTAACTCCTGTCAACAACCATCGGATAGAGAATCAGTGGCCTTAATTGATCAAAGTGGAAATCCCCTTTGCCACTTAAACCATTTTACACAAAACCCCTCAAATTTATTCCTCTCTCCCTACGCCCTTCCACTAAGTTTGTTCGTTTTCCTTCTAATCTCCCGATTGCTTTCCCGTGCAAACTCTCCACGACCGGCGCCGCCCATCGCTTTCCCGTGCATGACCGGTGCCCCGCCTCCTCCCCACGCCCCGTGGCCCGCCTCCTCTCGCCGCCGGCGCTCCCGCCTCCTCCCACGCTCGGCGCGGCGTCCGCCTCCTCCCCGCGCCCGGCGCGGCGTCCCGCCTCCTCCCCACGCCCGGCCAACGCAGGTTCGTATGCCTCGCAAAATCGAATAAGCCAAACAAGCAGGTTAGTTCCTGTAATATTAGTTTAAGCCTCACAGTAACATGGATACGCAGTTTTGAATGCTTAATTTTACGGACACCATCAGGTTTTTTTGATACTATCATGTCGTATGTGTTGTTTCTTCTATGTTGAACAGACGTCCTCAATTGTGAAGTTGTGCACGCATATGCCTTCCCCTGTTTTGACTGTGTTACAAACGCTTCAGTTCCTCTTATAACTCAAAATAAATTTCATGGAGAAACAACTCTATAACCATTAATATTCACTATAGGAGGAGGGTTTTTTTGGCGCCGATGACATATTTTCGCACAGTGGTGAAAAGAAAGTACTGCTGAAACATCCATCGAATGATGAAGGCGCTTGCAATGTTCAGTGGGAAACGGAATCCGAACGACAAACACATTTCTCGCAAGAAACACTAAGTTCACATCTATCCTTCTAATTTGTTTTCATCCATTTCATTGTAGCCTCATTGTGTAATGGTGACAATCAGTGCATATCATCCAGACTTTCTTTTTTGGTGGTTGTGGAGAATGCCTTCTAGCTAGACTCAAGCATTAAGCTTTACACACTATTGCAGCATCCATGTAAGGTTCCAATGTTATTGCTTTTATCTGTATCAACTTGAGTGAGAGTAATCGAGTTATTACAATACAAGATCTTTCAAAGCAGTAATGGGCTATAGTGATTCACATAATGCTTTCTCACAGATCTGTATCAGAAGACCAGATTATCATTCAGCAGGTCGAAGTACCCAGCTCCTGCAATTCTCGCAGCACCATGGACAGCAGCACTCTGATGATCCTGCTGCTGCTGCAATGCACCATAGCTGTTGCTCATCTGATCCCCAAATGCGTCGTGCGACGGCGTCGCGTTGCCAGAGCTGGCCATTGAGGCGGGCCAGTGGGCCGACATCGAGTAGCTCTCCGGTCCAGTCGCCGGCATTCCACTCGGAGAAGACGAAGTTCTTGGTCTGCTGCTGGACCTGGTGATCAAATGGTTTAGCAGCAGGTGTAGGGGATGAGATGGCAATACACCATATGAATTCATCAATTTGTATGAACAAATGTGTAAATCTAAATGGATATATGAATGTCAAATTACAGATTCATTTCACACGTGTCAAAATTCTCACATCTTTTGTGTATTCTGAAATTTATCTCTAATCCATTACAAAAACTAAAGCTTGACAAAACTAAAACATAACAAAACTAAATATAGTAAGATTTATCTCTAATTCATCATGGAGCTTCTAATGTGACTTCAAAGAGTTGGGAATTCTGACATGTTAAATATAGTAATGCAAAAAGCATGCAGATATGAAATCAATGATACAGAGAGAGAAATTAGACAAGTGAGGAGCACTTCTCCTTTCAACTTTTGCTGTGACCAAGCCATTTGCTAGACTAAAGGAAGAGTACAATTTTTAAACCATATTTTCTGAGACAATCTTGGTAAGTCATAAGTGTGCAACTCAGCTTTAAAGAAGTAGTAATAGTCATAAACTATAACATGAACTGCCATCCGAGGATATGCTATGCATGTGAACAAGACATTCATGCAATACTAATATGACCGAACAATTTACTAATCAAATCGGGTATAGAATCATACAATTACTCCAAAGACCTATCACTTCAGGTAAATGACTAAATACAAACTGTGGATGCCGATGTTCCATTGAAATTCTTAACAAGTTCCAACTAAAACATGACAAGAAGTAAAGCTTGACAGATATTGTTAACAAAATGTAGCTTGACAAAAGTGCCTCCTGCAAGACCCATCCTCCGTTATAACATCTCTCTGCCATTAAAAAACAATGTTATTGTCTGAACAAAGCGAGTTCACAAATTAAAATAGACAATTAAGATATGAGAGGTGCTTCTATGCTCTTCGTTTTAAAAGTTGCACAACTATTAAAGCATAGATGAAAGGTAGATGGTGATTACTTACCCCTTCGTTTGCTTTAAGATTTGTGCAATTTGTATTAGGAGGAAAAGCATAGAAGCACTACTCTTAAGATATTTATTAACCTTAATCATTTTGTTGTATTCACTCTCAAAGGGCAATTGCGGCTGTCATGGTAGGTGATCTTTTTGCATGAACTGCACATACGCGCTCCTCTTTTTTTATTATCCATGTTCTCATCCTTCTTTACCTTTTTTTTTTACCAAAATCCACCATTTATAGCATAATTTGTTTATATACTCTTTTTACATATAGAAAATGGTATATAGCAAAAAATAAAAGGCTCCAATGATTTTTTTCAACAATGTCGCATTGTAGTACCTTAGAATTATTATTGAAGTATATTGAAAGTGATAAAGGAGTATAACACATTTATTTAGGTGGTATACTGGAGGTGGAAGTACATACTCCCAAGAGCAGGCAGATGCACGTACAACACCCGTGTACATTTTTTTTTGAAAGACAGGCAGGAGCTCTGCCATTTCATTAAGGTAGAAGCAGTAAAGAAACAGAGAGTCCGAAAGAAACATCAATTATGGTGAAAAACAGAAAGCCCGTCAAGGCGAAAACGGGTGAAGAACAACTAGGTGAGTCGAAGCCCCCCCCCCACCTAGTGAAGAACAGACTAAAGGGGGTTTACAAGCTGAGCCCACCGGGGTGGTTTACAAGCGAAAAATTCACGCAACAGCAAAGTTTGCTATGTCTTCCTTTGTCTTCCGCACAACGTTCTAGATGTCGGAGCACTTGTTATTAAAAATTATGTTGTTTCTTTCCTTCCAAAGATTCCAGAATCTGTAAATTAGTACTCCGTTGAAATCCCTGCCGAGCTCCTTTGGCGTAGTTGCACGTAGCTTTTGCCACCAAGAGGAAACCGAGTCGCCGAGGTCGTCCTGAGCTGCTGCATGCATGGGCCTGGAAGTGCATCGCTGCGAACAGAGACGGCCAAAGAGCGATCGCAAAGGTGCAACCTAGCATTAAATGGGTGGCTGACTCTTCGGAGTCGCAAAGGCAACATGTTGCGTTATGGGGCCAGCCTCTGCGGGCCAGGATGTCCGTAGTTAAGATCCTATTTTGCACGAGGAACCAAGCAAAGAATTTGCATTTGTCAGTCTTCGCTCTTCAAATGGAATTGAAATTGTGCATCTGTACAGATCCGCAGAACTGTGCCATGTATGCCGACTTTGCTGTGTACCTTTCGTCATTTGTCCAGCGCCACCGGATTTCATCTGGAGTGTCAAGATGAAGGTGGACTTGCCGCAAAAGCTGCCATAGCAAGAAGAATTCGAGCAACCGTTCCCGCGTGGTGATCCTCCTGAGGGCAGTCGATTCTTATCTTGAACAGTGATACAGTGCCTGCGCCATGTAAGAACCCGTCCATACGAGCTCGTACACTAAATTGAATATGAACCGTTCATTCTTTTTAATCCAATGAATCAGACTAATTAACTAGAGCTTACTTATACTTCATGTGGTAGTAGAAGAGTAGTAGAAACACCCTTAAGAAATCAACGATTAGATATGATTTCTACTATATATTATATACTACTAGTATAATGCACCATAAAATTTCTCGCACATATACGTCCGTTGTGCTACCACTTCTCCCCTCCGTATGTATGGGCAACGCTAGCTGGTACTATTCTGTAAGGCAGGTTCCACGATCATGTCGGTATCAGCTGGTTTTAATGATCGGCTAGCGTTTGGGAAGAATTAAGAAAGGCGTCATATGATGGACGCAGTGCGATCGATGCACGACCGCGCGTACGCGCACACATGCGTGCCATGCGGCGGAGGTACACCAGCTAATTCGATCGATCGCGCGCGAGCAAGTGGACGGCCGGCCTCGATCTACCGCCGAGCCGATTTGTACTTGCCGCGCCGTGCCCTCGAGTGGCGGAGGTTACAAAATTTACATTGATATAGTATCATGGAGGTATCAAATTACCTCAATGTAATTTGGTATCTCTCGTTACCAAAAAACCTAAAGAATATTTTAGTACTATGTAAATTTTGGTATCTCTGAGAGAGAGTAAAAATTAAGTCTCATTGCTTGATCACAGGCAGGGCAGCTATGTGTCCATGTATAGAGGCATACGGTGGATTTGGGGATCACGAGTGGGGATGATTCATCGGCAAGTGCTGGATCTCCGTGTTTATTGTCGCGACCGACGGACGTCCCTCAGACGTGATGCTTGATGGTACCAAATGTAATAATGCTAGGGAGAGAGAACGCGCGTTTCGAACGGGAAAGCTAGCTTCTCTCTCTCTCTCTCTCTCTCTCTCTCTCTCTCTCTCGATCGAGCGAGTCTCGATCATGCATGCAAGCACATTGGGTGACAGGATTAATTGTCAATTATCGGTACTAGTAGGAGCTAGAGTTCGCCTACGATAATACGGGCTCCTGTCATGGCAGCACTTTTCTAAGTTGAAGTCAAGAATGCTTGCGAAAAGACCATGTCCGTCGTTTTAATCAGACATTCCCGACGTGACGCATGCCCTGTGAATCTTTCGGCTAGGTCAAAATTGCAGCCCTTTCTGCCTCGACATAGTGTGCTGAAACTTGCTGCCCAATCAGTTCGTCTCCCTCGGCTCCGCAATTCGACACGGCGAACAAAGCGAGTCTTTCTTAATTGCCATCCTGTAATTCGCTAACATTCAAGGCTGTCAGTGCGATAATTACGGGTGTGAAACTTCCGCCCAAAAACGGGGGAAGAATTAAAAAAGCTAGGAAAGGGGGTCCGCGGCTAAAGGATGGTGCATGTGATGGCCTCCTGACATCTGCCATGGAAAGATCTGTCTCTCCTCCCCCTTTTCTCTTTTCTGGAACATCCAAATGCATCCGATGATTCCTACTATTTTCCTACAACGTGCATCGATCTTTTCAGGTTCCCGATTCACCTCCGCCGCATGTGCATCAGATCTACTCCCGCGAGTCGCATGCATCAGAACAAGGATGTAAAATAATCCACTGCTGCTGCCTGGATATCTTCTGGTTGATCCAGCCATTCTTGCTGTTGCATATGCCGGTGGCGCAAGAGCTTGCAATCCTGCGCAGTGGTGATTTTGCTTGGGTCAACCGCTACTGCCGCGTGTGGCACTGTGTCTTGGTGGTGCCATGATACACTGTGTATGGCGCATCGTTTTCAGCTTACATCCTGTACACATGTTATGCTGGCTATCTGCTGTATCCGGTCTGTCGAATAAAAGAATTATTTATGCTGGTTCCCTGTCGATTATGCTCTGTAGTGTTGCCACATGCAGTTTCAGAGGTCGTTGGATCTCAACTGACAGCAGAAGCTACCCGGAATTTCTCAGTTGACAATTGCATATGGCATACATACATACTTCTTGCTCTCTAGATATTTAATTACCGCTACTTTCATGGTCAATTCTTGTATGACACGGATGGTTCTGGCCGTCAGATGTTTTTCGCTGTAAAAGGTATATATGTACATGTGGAGGAGTCCATGACTCGTGAGTGGGGAAGGTCGGCATTGATGAAACGGTGGTTTGATTTTAACCAGTATGCATGCATGGTACAATACCAGAGCTGGAGGAGATGCAGAAAAGTTACATCGACAAGGACCACAACCAGCTTGAAATGACACGATTTTATGCCCGATGAGATTGCAGTGGAGCCTCGTCTCAGTTTTTTCAAGATTGGAATGAGGAGAGTTGTGTATGGGCGGGTCATTTGATATGCATGTTGGGCAACCCATTATCGATCCTCCCCTGTCCCATGTTCTACGTCACCAGTCATCTCATCAGTATTGCAGAGAACATTCCTCTTTCGGCCGGATCAACCAACTAGCATTGGATCTAAACTCATTGTCCGTTGCATTCACCGTTCCCTTCCGTAACCGGTGGTTGCAGTGGGGTGGGAAGAACAGTAAGACATATGCACCACACTGCAGCTAGCAATTAATATTGTTCCTGACCGAGTAAAGCTTGCAAGCTTTTACTGCTGAGCCACCAGCGCAAAATCAGCGGGCACAGGGTTTTTACCCGTCACATCTCAACCGGTCGGCAGTACGATCACCTGGTACTAATTTGTCGCGTTTGATCTCGAAAGAACTTACAGCAAACAAGTGGTTGCCTCATGCCTGGTTGGTAAGAGGAGCACGTACGGTGGTTCTATGCCGTTCCATACAAAATGAGCAGCACTACTCGCAAGATTATCATGGTGTTAATCAGCTGAAACAGGACAGCCTCACACTTGATCGATCTCACTGTGGTTATCCTCGGCCAATCAATCAGGAGCAGTCAGCCAAGCTGGATCGAGGAGGGGTGTGGCCACCAACAAACTGCACATGAGACATAATAATAAAGCAGAGAGCGAAAGGTTGATGCCCTCACCATCAAACCGCGGCCACACTCGCATTCCTCCCAGATCCCTTACACTGAACCATGTCTCGCTCCCTGGTCCATCCGATCAAAGTGTATATATGCGCGCGTATCAGTACATGTACGCGTGCCCCCCCATGCTCGAATGAAATCTCGCTGCATATGGCCAGCTCGTAAGGCGCTGCTTCTTCTGTTCCTTACGTGGCCAGTGACGACTATGCATGCACTACGGGTGACTCACCGGTGCAAGTGTGCGCGTAGCTAGCTGGAGCTCGAACACTAGCTAGGTACACATCGAGATCGACGCGAGGTGAAAAGCACGGCACGTCGCGGTACGTGCAGCTTAGAGTTCGGAGGTCGCATCGCATGCATTTGTCGCCTGAGCCGTACGTGGAGAACGCAAGAGCGTGGCGTGGCGCGCGCGCTTGGTCCCTTGCATATGACCCAGTCGGATTCGAAGTCTTGTGCTATTCGAGCCTAGCTAGCTAGGACCGACCGATCTAGCTGCAACCATGCATCCACACCGTGCGTGCTAGATTGCTAGCTAGCTCCCCCTTGTCAGTTAGCCGTCAATCATTCGCTCCTCCTCGTGTGTTTGCATAGACTTTGACCTAGCTCTAGCTAGCTAGCTAGCACGTTTCACAACTTCGCAAAAAGACTCCACTGGAACTTCTAATGCGTGACAACGTTGTTGTTAGTGATGTTGACACCGATTAGAGCCTAACATTGCAAGCGATGGTCGGGAAATTTGATTGGTTGATGCAGACAGGCATGACGTACGAGCGCTATGGATCAACGGACCAACGGTGATCGCGGGGTGCAAGTTCGTGGACGTAAAGTTTTTCCAGTTTACAACCAGTGAGCCGTGGTCGATCACCTGCAGTCGCCACACGTGTTCCTCGTTTTCCTTTCCAGCCTTTATTTTTCGCCTAGTAGTACTACAATAATACTACTAGCTAGTAGCAGTGAAACTTTCGTCCCGGACGCCTATTGCCTACTGGCTCTAGCCCTTCCTCGCGCCTCCCTTTCCTTCATCGAAACCCACGAGTCCACGACTCCACGAGGCCACGAGCAGTTCAGGTTTCCGGCAGCTGTAGCTAGAATTGATTAATGGAGATCACAGTACTAATCCCCGTGTGTTCGTAGTACTGCAACCTCTTATCCATTGGCTATCCCTTGCAAATTGCAATCCCAGCAACTCTCCTCACGGGTTATGACATGAATAGGATTAGGCTGTCATGCAGTACGTACACATCCAAATCCTTTCTGTTCTTGGTCTCTCTATCAAAAACTCCTGCAGAAAAACTATATATACAAGATGCAGCAGACCCAGGCTAGCTAAAAGGCATCTTAAGCTCGTTGGACACTGCTTTAGAACTAATCTATTCGGTGTTATCCTGTCCATCTGTACAATTTGATGCATCACCAATTTTTTATCGGTAATTCACATGGCTAACGAAAGATGAAAGGGTGAGCCCGAGCCGAGCCTATTTTTCAGGCTCATAGAAATACCGAGCCAACTCGGCTCGACCACCGAGCTGGCTCATAAGCCAAATTGGCTCGGTGGCCCAGCCTATGCAGGGATTTTTTTTTTCATTCGTGGCTGGTTTGATTGGAATTAATTTGGTATGACTAATGACTTATATTTTTAGGAAAAAGATGATGAAAATGATGTTGAGACAATTCCATTTCCTACAAGTGTGATAGAGAGCAACTAAGTAACTACTATTATTTAGTAGTAACTAGTAAGTTAATATTATTTATTGCAAATACATGAATTATTGTATAATTGTTTAATTTCAAATAGCTTCTTTGACTTGTGGTTGTAGGTTCAAAACTTATGTTGGACTTGGACACTTGGACTATTGGTTTAAATAGTTAATCCATGAAGACATATAGATCGGATCAAATGTTAGTGTAGATTTTAGTACATTTTTCTTGGTTTTTTAGTTAAACTTTTTTATTATTTATATTTGGTTGCTACAGGTTGCAACTGACAAATGCATCATGGGATTGCTTTTTATGATACTTTGTGGTGTACTGGTGTGATTGCAATCATTGTTATTAAGGTGTGCTGTTTATTTCTTGTGCAAAGGTAATCTTCAATTTTTTTGCTTGTATTTGGATTTGAATAGGATTAAGCTGTGTTAGGCGCTGTGGCGAGTTGAGGAACAATGTACAACTAAAAGCCAATCCCCACTGGGGAGTGAAATCCGTTTACCATCAATGGTGGAGTCAGCTTCTGCAGATTAAACCTAGCTAATTTTCTGATAAAATGCCTTGGCTCGGCGAGCCGACCTCGAGCCGAGCCGAGCCAGTCTTGGCTCGCCACTAGACCTAGCCAAGCCGAGCCGAACCGGGCTCGGATGTTTCCAGCCCTATATTCATGAGAATAAACCATATGATCAACTACGCTAGCGAGACTCGTGGGCCAGCTATTCCTATTGAATATTTCTTTAGGTAAAGTATCCGCACAATCTGAAACCCTCCTAAACAAACCAATAGACAACAGTAACAACACTGAGGACATACTTGTCGACCACAGCCAAAGAAGACGGAAAGGGGAGAGAAGTTCAAGTGATTAGAAGTAATTAGCAAACGGTAACTAACCGGATTGCTCGGTGCATCATCCGGATGTTTTTGTCCCAAAAAACATCCAAATTTTGGACCGTACGATCAAAACACACATCCGTCCGATCAAAACATGGCAACCCATCTCAAATTCAGAGAAGACGTGCATCGATCTTAAAGCAAATCCAATGACCAAAAAAATAGATGATAGTTATTAAAGAAAACATCCGAATAAAAATTATCAAAACCCATCTTTACCGGTTCGGAGAGGGAAGGACGACCTCTTGCTGCTCGGTCTTTTCCTATCTACGTACGTGTCAGGCTTGTATGTTGTATATATATGCACGTATTAGCTAGTTAGGGACTGATTGGCTTCTCTATGATCCTCACACGTAAAATCTTCTTACTTTACAAAATGGTCAACTCATTTGTATAACCAACCTCACTTCTGATCTACTATCTTTCCTTCTTGCTTTGTGGTCCTTTTTTTTATTAGTCGAGTCATGTGATTGTTGCGTTACGAAAATATGCTAGTTAACATATTATGCAGCCCTTGCCTTACTGATTGAAACGCAGAAGGCACACGAATGTATGGCCACCTCTCTATGCCTCGCAACCCCTCATCGTGTAATTAGTGTGTTACAGTTCATTCCGATCGATCGATGGATTCCACACGTAGGTACGACAGATCCAAAGAGTCACTGATCACGATCTCTTTGCAGATCTCATCACCTAGCTAGCAGCGCCGCGCGCACGACTCCTCCATGCTTGGCGAGCGACCCGACCCACGCAGGCATCTTCCGAGATCGCTTAACTGCCCACGCGAGCTCCGACAGGGCGCATAATTGCCGGGGACCCGGTAGCCGGTGGTCCTGCTAGCTTCCTGCCGATCGATCGACGCCTCGCCTACTGGGATTTGCGGCCTTCTTACGGGCAGACTTAAAGCGCCCCCCGTGACATAAACCGGCCGATTTATGCTTTGCTTATAGCCCGAACTGTGGGCACTGGGCACCCATAGCCAGGCATTCACCATTGTGTTAGAATGCTTTGGTCCCAACGCCTCGGTAAAGAGAGCATCAACGGACACAACCGTACCCCGATTCGTCCTTACTACTTTGGTCTACTAAAATGCAAGGTTAACTTTAATTAATTTACTAAATTAATGCTATTCCATACTAGCACATGCGGTTGCACAAGTTGACTCAGTTGATAGTATCAAGTTCAGTTCGTAAGTTGACTCAGGCAAGAATCTCTCCTATCTACGCGCAAGTCCATCCCTTGCACCAACGGCTACTGCCATAACTCGCCTGCATCCAAATCATAGCTTTATTTCCATTTTTACTAACTGTCGGGGATTGGATAATTTCTGTAATTACCATAGTATCCCGGTAGTTAATTCTAACCCGACCATACGTACCCACGGAGGACTTTCCCAAGGACGGCTCACGGGCATCCAGTTCCATTGCTTGGGTCAGCCAGTTGAGATAGGCCCGATGTTCGGCTCCAACGTCCGAGCACGGGGTCCGAGCATGCTTGCTCTGTCTTAGCTCGTCTGCAAAGCGTATGGTCGAATGGTCGTGATCGGCGATTATGCCCAAGTAGCGATAATGACGCCATGATGTGGAGCCGTTACGCCCATGATGAGAACGTGGCGTGAATTAAGGTTCAGTTAAGCTCATTCACGGGCGAAGGGGCCTTGATTGATCCCTCATTCAACAAGTAAGCTCGGCAGGGGCAGTTCCCCAATCGTTGACAAGAAGTCTAATATCCTGAAAAATTGGGAGAACTATCAAATTTATCAGTAAAAATTGGATAAAAACCACATAGATAGAGATAAGGTACGGTTTAAACTACTAAGTATTCGAATCACATAAATTAATAGTGTTACAATGTTGCAACATTTGAAAAAAGTAGTAGCAACATTCAAAAATAATTATTGCAATATTTTACAATTTCACATGCAACACATTGGAATAAGTGTTTACAACAAAAATATTTAGGTGTAAACAAAAACAACATATCTGCAACAAAATGCCTTTTCTATGATTCAACGTGTAAGATCTCGTACACAACAATTCAACATCTTTTATGCAATAAAACATAAACGTTGATGCAACAAGTCAAAATATAGATTGCAACAAATGCATCTTGTGAAAACTTTGTGAGGATTACAACAAAATAAAAAACTTCATGCAACAATTAGGAAAACGTGCTGCAGCAATTTAGATAAATATCTGCAACATGTGTACCAACATGTGTACAAAGAGCATTCTATAAGCTCTTCGTCACCATCCACATGATCATCCTCGTCATCTGAAAGCTCTCCGACCACAAACACTTCCAGACGCAGTAGCACAAGGACCTGCACCCTCATCGCCCTCCTCACCTGCCTTCGGTCGCCAAGGAGGATGTCCCAACCATCAAGCATTCAAGCCTAAGGAGGAGTTCATCACCACCATCGACTACGGTGAGCCGTTGGAGCTTGAAGCCACGCTGGAGTTCTCGTCGAACTCAGGCGGCGACGAGTCCTGCATCACAACGGAGTCTGACTAGGACTCTTTCTACACCGCATCCTCCTATCTCGCCCAGGCAAGACAGAGCTTGGCGTCGACGTAGGAACACACTATTTTTGAGCGGGAGCTCTCGTCGCTGTTCCCAGTCATGGTAGACACAATTATGGACTGTAACATGGATGTAACGTGGACGACGATGATGCGTGTGTGTGAGCTTTAGGCGCGAGTGAGTGGTAGTAGATAATTTATTTGGTGAAAAAAGTGCTAAATCCGATCCCCCCTTTTTCGTTCCGGATATATTCCCTCCGTCCAGAAATGATCTTCTTATTAGCAAAAGAAAGAAATCCAGACATGATCTTCGTATTAACAAGTGGTCTCTTCGTATATCATGCACATTTAATATGCCAGCATGCAACTACGAATCATCATGTGTCAGCATGCAACTAGGAAAGCAATGCTTGGCCACTATTGGTGGCTTGCATGCATGCGGGGATCACGAAACGATGTGGAGTAAATGGACTATGTTGGTCTTTGTGTCTATAGTTTAAACATAGATTATTTCTGGACGGAGGGAGTAGTATGGTAGCAATTACGTATTAAATTTACTCGCAGAGCATCCATTCATAGTCCGTGTATGCTAGACACGTCAAAGACAAGGGAAAGGACAATTACCGCGATAATAACAACGACGGCGACGCGAGCACTACCAAGTACCCACCCTTAAGTAAGACGCGCGCGGGGCGGAAAGACGGAGGAGGAGGAGGCAACGGGTCGCGATAAAGTTGTCGGGCGCGGCAGGCAGTGGTGGACTGGTGGATCTAACGCCGCTTGCTGCTACGACTTACCCATCCCTTCCTCACCCAGACCCAGCCGCGCCTCCCTCTATCGCGAAATTCCCCGAGCATCGCGCTCGCGTGGCCCCGATCCCCGCGACGTTGGCCAATGCCGGCGGCGCGATGAGCGTGGAAGAGGAGGTGGTCGGGGAGGAGGAGGGGGAGGAGCTCTTCTACGAGTCGCTCGACCGCATCCTCTCCTCCTCGGGCTCCTCCACCTCGGCTTCGGACGACGACAGTGACCACCCGCGCCGTCGACGCGGGTGCGATGCGGCGGCCGCGGCGCTCGACCTGTGGACTTCCGAGCCGGCGCCCATCCAGGAGCGGCGGCAGCGGCTGCTCCAGTTGATGGGGCTCGGCGTGGACCCTTCCCTCGCGCGGTTGGAGATGGGCCGATCCGCCTCCTACGACGCCGTGGTCCCGCCGGCGGCCTCGCCTATCGCGCGGTCCAGATCGGACGGGGTCGCACCGGCCTCCGCCGCGAAGCCCCCGCTAGGAGGCGGGCGTTTGCGCTCGACCTCGTCCGACGCATCAGATACGACTCTGGAGGCCGTCGAGGAGGACCCCAGGTGCTTGATCAGAAACCTAGACGACGGCAGCGAGTTCGTGGTGAGGGAGGAGTCCGGGCTCCGCGAGGTCGGTACGGGCCGGCAGCTTACCGTGGAGGAGTTCGAGCTATCCATCGGCCGCTCCCCTATCGTCCAGGAGCTCATGCGCCGCCAAAGCACCGCCAACTCCAACTCCAACTCCAATTCCCAAAGTGGCGCTTCCACCCCCATGGAAAGGTCCAGCTCCGGCTCAAGCAATGGTGCGGCGCGCTCCAAGCGGCGCAGCAGCTGGCTCCGCAGCATCCGTAGTGTAGCTGGCTCCATGGTCACCTACTCCCGTGACCGCCGCAGCAGCGACGAGAAGGACACATCCTCAGAGAAGGGTGGGCGCCGCTCCAGCTCGGCCACGGATGACAGCCAGGATGGTGTTGCGCGCCATGGCCTAGACCGTGTCAAGGTGCAGCATTACGGGAAGTCATATAAGGAGCTCAGTGGCCTGTTCATGAACCAAGAGATACAGGCACACAACGGGTCCATCTGGAGCATCAAGTTTAGTACTGATGGGCGATTCCTCGCAAGTGCTGGGGAGGATTGCGTAATCCATGTTTGGGAGGTGTTGGAGTTCGGGAGGATGGGGGAGGAGAGGGAGGTGGAAGAGAATGGGGCCTGCAATCCGTCTGTTACCATGGTAAGTAAGGAGTCATCAGAGCCAACGTTGCCATCGGCTGCTACAGGGGGTAGCCACTGGGAGAAGAAGGTGCGGGCAAAGACTCTGCGCAGTTGGAGATCGGCAAGCTCAGACCGACTGATGGTGCCAGGGCATGTGTTTGCACTGTCAGAGAAGCCTGTGATAACCTTTGCAGGGCATTCGGAGGATGTGCTTGACCTCTGCTGGTCCAAATCTCAGGTAATGGTCGCATTTCTTTCTAGTCTTTCTTCAATTCTAATGTGCAAATATTAATTTTGAGTATAATCTTGGAAAGAAAACTGTGTTGGAATGTAGAATGAATGTCATCACTCATCAGACATCAGGATAATAGTCACGGTAATTAGATCCTTACTTAACTCATGCAAGTAAAAAACATAAAGCTATGGCACAATTATCAAATTAGGAACATCACCTCATCTAACATTGTCAAGTTGCCATCAGGATCTGGTATACTGCAATGCACTGGTCTGGTACTAGAAAGGATAAATTGACTGGTTCAGATTTGCGTAATTTAAGCAAAAGCCACAATGTTTGCACGCAAGTGTTCTCTGGCTTTCGGCAAGTGTGCATTCCCCCTGAAATTCTGTCAGGAGAAAGGTTGCTTGTAACACACCAGTGCAATTGTAACTAGTACCCTCCTCTATCCAAGGTTTCCCCTCTATCCAAGGCATGTTTCCCCAAGCGTGTAGCTTGCCTGATGTTTTGTGGTGATTTTAGTGTCCTGATTCTCAACACATCTAGAAAGATCAGCACCTAAAATATTAAGCTGGTGACAGGCTTTAATATTTGATGGATATTGCTGTCAAATGATATACATTTTGAATGTCAGTTTACTCAGATGATCAGTTCCATACTTACATAATCCATGTAGCTACTAAACTGTTAAGTTAAAGTGATTTTTCCCTTTATTTTTTGGGCTGCAAGGCTTCAAAATTGGCACCGTAGCTTTTCTCTCCTTTCCTTTTTCTTTTTTGCATCATCAGGCCAAAGGAGATATTAAGTTTTTCAAGAGATGCTATAGTTTAATACAACAGCAGCAACAACAACCAAGCATTTTGTCCCAAACAAGTTGTGGTAGGCTAGGAATTAAACCCAGTCAAACTCAAAAGACCCCTAAACCTTTGATCTTGGGTTATGGTTCCGGTACGTGAATCGCTAACTTCCATGCACTCCTATCCAACACCAACTCTTTGGATACATTCCAACCCTTCGAATCTCTTTTAACTGCTTCTTTCCACGTTTGTCTTGCTCGACCTCTGCCTTTTCTTATGTTTTTGAGACGGCTTAAAACTCCACTACGCACCCTGCCCCTCAGGAGGCCTCTGTTGGAGATGTCCAAAAAATTTCAAACGATATTGGACAAGTTTTTCTTTCATTAGTGCTACCCCAACCCTATTACTTATGTCATTATTGCAAATTCAATCTCGCCTTGTATGACCACAAATCCACTGCAACATTCGCATCTCTGCGACGCTCATCTTCTGTACATGTTGTCATTGTAGCCCAACATTCCATTCCATACAGTTGGTAATAATCAGAATAAATTTGCTTTTGGCATTAACTTGTATTGCTTTGTTAGTAACACAAAGCCATGAATTAACAATTTTATATGTATTAACATGAGATGAGACGAGTAAGTCTTGTTCTAAATAGATTAAATGTTGTGATTGGATATAAATGATGCTACAAATGCAATTTCGAAAAGTGAAAAAAATAAGCAGTTAAAATGTTTGTTGCATGTCAGATTATTGACGACGGCCTGCAAAGCCGGGATAAGTTAATTTTGCTGCGTTTTGCTGTTTGCATTATCAATTCATTCAATTGCACATTTATCACATTTAGGTTTACTTTAGCTTCAATCACTTGGAAAGCCCTGTTTTGTAGCTATTTATCCCATCAGTTTCCTGTATTGAAGTGTTGAGACTACTAGGATCTTAGTGCCTAGAGGAGGATCTTAGGAGTTACCTTCGGGGTTTGCACTTGAGGAAGCCATCACGATGACGGAGGTGACGGAGCGGCTGTGGAGAAGGCAAGGAACGGCAGGGCCTTCCCATTGCTCCCGTACGCACGTAGATCGGATCGTAGGATTTTGTTGGGGGGAGGTGTACTCGGAACGTTGGTCCTGTAATGTCCCTCACCCCTTCTTTTATATGGCGCACGTGCAACAGGAGGCCACAACCAAGATGGTTAGTTGCGCCCCCGATCAGGGCGCGAGATCAAACCAACATGAAGCACTTCATTTCAAGCAACTATTTCCCCCACTTATAAATCGTAGTTGAGCTATTTTAATTTTTTTAGCTGTTTTGGTTAAAAAAAAGGTGGAAAAATGCTAACTAATATAGTTGAACATCATCATCCGCAGGTTACAATATCTCATTCTACAAGTTATCGTTGTCAAACGTTCATAAGAGACAAACTCAGATGTTCAAAAACTATTGTACACTGTTTTAAGCGATGAGCACATTGCTTGCGTCATACTGGTCCCCTTATTAGTGGGAATTTATCAGGATTGGTGTTGGGTTTAATGAAATTAAAATCCATCTAGTACTGACAAATTTAAAGAGAGGTACAAATGGCCATTTTATCATACACCCGGATGAAAGAAAGAAAGCAAAACAAAGCTGGATGAAAGGGGATTTTTCTGAGACGCACTAAAGTAGCTCTAGTTAGTTACTCCAATCACTCTTCCACTTAATTTAGGTCTCTTGATCATTTATACTCCATCCACAAATATGGGTCGTTGTGAGTTCTGTGTGGTCAAGCTTCTGAAACTTTGACCATTAAGTTAAAAGTATATAGATTGATTACATGAAAATTAATGCCATTGGATCTGGCAAAGAGCAGTGCTTCTATGCTTTTCCCTGTAGTACAAGTTGCACAAATCTTGAAGCAAGCGAAGGGGTAAGTAATCACCATCTACCATTCATTCATGCTTTAATAGTTGTGCAACTTTTAAAAGGAAGAGCATAGAAGCACCTCTCGCTTGCAAAATGTGTCTTGTGTTGGAGACTAAAAAGTCAAAAAGATTTATACTTGTGGACAGAGGGGGTACTTTCTTGACATCTCTAGATTGACATTTAGAGTGCCAATTATGTATGGTGTGCCATTTAATTTCAGTTCATCTTGCCTTGTTATTGTTTGAGTATCAAACATTGAAATCTCAGACACGACAAAAGTTAAGCTGTTTGTGAAAGGTGGATAATCTACTGCACTTTCAACACTCCTGCACAATTTATTCGCAAGACCAAACTGTTTGTCCATGGTTTAAAAACCTGAACGCTCTATTATCGGGTTCATGCACTGGAAAAATCTAGGAATCTCTTCTGAGAATCCTAAAAAAAATCGAGCTTCTGCTTCTTGTTCATTTCTAAAGAGTAAATTGCACTGTAGGTCCTTTAAACATGCACCTGAATATTACTTTGGTCCCAAAACTTCAAATTAGCTTGGCAGATCCTTCAATTTGTAGCCATGAGTCAAATAGGTCCATCTAACCATTTATTGGTGGAATTGGCTTGGTGGATAGCGTACGTCACATTAGCTGATTCCATCTACAAATGGCAAGATGGTCCTTTTTGACTTAATGTTGAGGTTTAGCGCATTCCAAGCTAATTTTGAAGTTTAGGGACCTACATGAAAACTCTGATGCAAATTTAAGGACCCATAGTGTAATTCACTTATGTATCGTACAATCCAAGTAAGCCCTAAATGATAATTTTAGGAATGTTTCATCATAATTTATTAAGATTTTATTGCAGCTACCAGTTATTTGAGTCTCTTAGCTTCATTTTCGATTGCTGTGCAGTACTTGCTTTCATCTTCAATGGATAAAACAGTACGGTTGTGGCACATGTCAAGCACTTATTGTTTGAAAACCTTCTCCCACAGTGACTATGGTAAGATCATTGCTTTCAGAAGATCGCTCTCTCTGTCAGCGCGCAGTTGCACTGACAGCTCTATCCTTAATTTTCTCATATCAATTTCGTGATTCAGTGACTTGCATCCAGTTCAATCCTGTTGATGATAGATACTTCATTAGCGGTTCCTTGGATGAAAAGGTTCGAATCTGGAGTATACAAAAACGGGAAATTGTTGATTGGATTGATCTACATGAAATGATTACTGCTGCCTGCTATACCCCTGATGGACAGGTTTGACTTCCTAGTCCTATAATTGGTTAACAGGGTTATTGGATTATTGCATGTTCATCCTAACACCTTGTTTCATATTTTTTGAAGGGTGCACTCATTGGCTCCCACAAGGGCAGTTGCCATGTGTATGATACGTCTGGTATCTCTCTCTCTCTCTCTCTTTCTCTCATTTGCACTGTTGCACATGCTCCCGTAATCTCCCACATTAATGAACCCCTTTTTCCCTGAGGGCCTGCTAGTTGGCTAATGTTATCTAAAGCTTGCATTCTAGTAGTATTCTACTGGTGTTGTCCTATTTGACAAACTGAAATTAGATGCTATTTCGTGTCTTACAAGCCTAACTTAGTTTTTCATTTTCTTCTGACCAGATAATATGCTTCATTACAAGAAGCAAATTGATCTGCAAAATAAGAAAAAGAAATCTCGGCAGAAGAAAATAACAGGATTTCAGGTGCTTACTCTGAAGAAGCATTTTAAATATGATATGAATTATACTTCACCAGACTTTGATATTTTTCCTGTTTTGCACTGACACTGAATAATAGTTTCTCAAATAGTTTGTCCCAGGGAGTTCTTCAAAGGTCATTATCACATCTGCAGATTCACGAATTCGAGTTGCTGATTGTTTCGAACTAGTTCGCAAGTTTAAAGGTACATAGTATTGAGCTTATTAATGTCCACACTGGTTCGAATCATGTTGCAACCATTTGCTGTTCTATATTCACTCCCTATTACATTGATTGAATGTGACTAGTGAAGATCAATTGTATCTGTCATGTTCTTCCTTTCAATAGCAGTGCTCGAACTTGTCAGATTCCACTTTCCTATGATGATTGGTTCTATTGTTTCTATTGGTTCAATAGTTTCCCCCTGTTGATGGTTCTAGGTTCCACATAATTTGTTTCCCTGTGCATGCCACTCGCTGCCTGTAATTAAGAAAAAGAACCTGGACACAAGTTTTGTCTTCTATTCTTTTGGTTGGTTTCAATTACACAGTTTTCATGCACTTTTCTATTTCAGGATTTCGGAACACCTGCAGCCAAATCTCAGCTTGTTCAGCTGCAAACGGGAGGTATATTATCTCTGCAAGTGAGGATTCCTATGTATATATCTGGAGATACAATGATGACTCTGAACCAAGCAGAAAGAAAAGCATTGTTTCTGTGACAAATTCCCACGAATACTTCCACTGCGAGAGTGTGACAGTTGCTGTTGCTTGGCCTTGTACCAGCACCGCAATGACTTCTAGAGCTAACTCCAGGAAGCAAGAGGATCTGGATTGTGTGTCTGAGAATGACCATATACTTGGATCTGAACCTGCTAAAGAGCATGAGATGCCTGATGTTGAACGCAAGAGCAACATCAGAAGCAACAATTCAAATCACAATGGTGATAAGGCATCTGCGACTTGGCCTGAAGAGCTCATGACACCAACGAAACAGAGGCCCCGGTCTAATACCAGCCTTCCCAATGACGGAGATCAAGCTCCGAGTCGGTCGACCTGGGGCTTAGTGATTGTCACAGCAGGCCGCGAGGGTCAAATCAGAACATTTCAAAACTTCGGTTTTCCTGCTACGAGTATAGCGTCGGTCTGAATACTCGTATGATAGTCATTGCCTTGCAGGACTGTAGTTTTGTGTACAGATAGGTGGAGTCGTGGAGATAACGGGTGAGTTGCACAGCATTGAGGGATTGGATTTGGTTGCTGTTTGGTGCGCCTGCTTCAGAGTTCGGAATCTTCGACTAACATATTGTCAGGACTCAGGTACTTGTGGTATGACATTCATTTACCCTAAATTGTACATGAAAGTGAAGCCCTAGAAAGAGTGACGCCGTCCGCTGGTTGGAGTGTTGAGTTCTTTCATCCGTCAGCTCCGACCTGGTTCCACTAGGCCCCTTCGCCTTTTCCCCATTTTCCACCTTTCTATTAAATATTTTTGTAAGAAAAAATATGTGCTACAGAAAAGTGAAGCAAAAGAGGGTTACAGAGCGTGATGAAATTGGTTATGCTGGCTTTGCGGTCTTGTCGATTTAGAAGGTGAAAAATTACTTGTTCTGAAGCTTTTACATCATGCCATGCAATGATGGATTTTCTTTTGCACCTAGTTACTCAGTTGCGAGACTTACAATACTTATCTGTTCATCTTTATCCTGTCTGCGTTAGGCCTATGATATGTCCGCTTTTTGTAAGGTGGGTGAGAGGGAAGAGGGACAAAAAGGTAGGAGTATATATCAAGCTTTTTTTTTAAGGAGACTAAGGCCATGTTTGGATGGACTAAAACTAATTGTTAGCTGGCTAATGGCTAGAGCTAATTGTTAGCCAGCTAATAATTAGTCCATCTAAAATTAGTCCAGAGCTGCTTGGATACATGACTAATGGTTGGACTAATTTCTTAGAAAAGTCATTTCTGTCTCTCATAATGGGTGAGAAAATGAGGATAAGGCCAGCGCGAGGGTATTTCAGACTTTTCTCAGCGTGTTACATGCTATTAGCCCAAATTAGCTCCTCCCCATCAACTAATGGACTAATTGTTAGCTAAGGGATTGGCTAAAAATTAGCCCACCTATTAGTCTTCCTGTTTGGATAGACTAGGACTAATTTTTAGCCAGCTAACAATTAGTCCAGGGATCCAAACATGGCCTAAGTAATTAGTAGAGTCATCTGTCTTTAAATTAGCAATTCTCTCTCGATTTAAATACAAACTTTGGTATTAAGCTAGTGGAGTGGTTGTATCTAGAATCTTATCTGACCACTCTCTCTCGCCTAGTCACACGCTATAATATCAAGCTTTTGAGAACGCCCTTATGCTACTTGCCAACAAAGCATTATAAGTTGTGGTCAACGGCTGCTCTAGATATGACCGTAGGCTGCACCGCAAATTTTGCACCGGCTGGACTGAAATGGATTTACTCCGTTTCATATTTTCTGTACATAATCTCACGTACCAAGGAGTGATTAATAGAGTGCTAATTAGGGATGTAAGTGGGATGCAATATGGGTTGATTGTACATTGTCCACATTGACCATAAATATTTATGCGGGGTATTGTGGCAACCTGCGAAAGGTTTATGCGGGCAATGCGGTGCACACAAAACCCACAAAAAGAAAAAGTGATATAGAAATATATCAGGTTTCGATATTTAAAAGAAAAACCATGTTTAGCATGCAAGTTAATTGGAGTTCCGATTCACCAAAATCAAGGATACATACCATGATCACTGTACAAGATGAAGGTAATAGAAAATAAATGTTGTCCTTGGCCTTTTCTTCATTCTTGTTTTCATAAAAAAATTTACCTTGCATATTGATTATAGATACATCTCATCAGTCATCGCCATCATCCATATCCTCTGTTAGCGTGTTCTTTTGATGAGAAGAGCCTGAAACATTGAAAAGTCAAATATCAACAAATGATTATTATGAAGTAAACTAAAAAGTTAGAAGCAATTAAAAAAGAGTTTACTAGTTGCTTTATGCCAATCTTGAAGACAAATCAAAACATTTCCCTGCGTCGAGTGCGGCGTCAGAGCGGGAGGGGAGGAAGACAGGAAGGGAATAGGTAAATGAGAAGCGGCACCTCCGACAGCGTCGTGAGGAGAGGCGGGCAGCAGCGGGCGTGGGCGAGGCGGGCGACAGCAGCGTGTGGCCGGCGTGTGATGATTCTTTCGCTCTTCATGTGACCAATGACCCGGCACGGGGAAGGCGAGTGACACCCTCTTGTGGCCGTCGTAGACTCAGTTGAGGAGGAACAATGCGGGCACGATGCGGACATGATGCAGGCTACGTGTGACGGCCGCAAAACCCGCAAGCGCCACCAAAGTGGGTTGTGGGCGTCCGCTTTAGGTTTTATGCGGACTAAATTAAGTGGGTTGGCGGATATCCCGCATCCACCTTCATCCCTAGTGCTAATTTTCTAATGTGGCCATATTAAATAGTTTGGAAATGGTGTGATCTCAATTCTCAAAGTAAGGATATCCAATCGTTATGTGTGCATGCAAAACTCAAGCGTCAGCAATCAATACGCATGCTTTGAAAATTTAGTGTCATTAAATGCAGAATGGTCCAACGACAGAAAATTTCAACCAAACTACAGAACGCTTCAACGTCAGGAAATTTGAAACCGGAGGGAGTAGTTGATTTGATGTATTCTAAGTATTCCTTTTCTTTTTCTTTTTTTTAGACGAAGTATTCCTTTTCTTTTAGAAATAAATTCAATGGTTAGGAAATCATCTAGAACAATATGAAAAGACGAAATGCACTTCCATGCTATAGTTTAGTATGTTGATGATGCAAAGGTAAATATGCAGTAGTTTAGTAAATTATAATTCTAGTAAGTGTAAATATTTTCCCCAAACATGAAGATCTTCACAATTTTCTTATCAATGGTTCCATGGTATATTCTCGGGGGAAAGAGGGTTCCATCGTGCATGGATCGGGCAAGCAAGGTGGTCAATTTTAGGGGTATTAAATGATATGGTTCTTCCTAAATGGCGCAATTTTGGCCTATTTAGAATACAAACAAAATAACAAGAACTGAAAATTGCATAAATGCAACGTCAGTCCCCCCCTAAATCCTGTAGAAATAAAAATACATATATGAAAATTACAAAAAGAAATGTACGGAATACTATTGTTCGCGCTAAAAACATGAAGTAGGATTCTTAACCTCGAACACACAAGACAAACGCCGGGTTTGAGGTTCGCGCGGATGTGCCAATCTGTTTGACCTGAGTAACAGACAAGAAGAAGGTAAAAATCACTCAAAGCCGATTATATGAGTATCGGCTTAGATCGAATCGGCAAGAAGCCGATAGATCTCTGCAATTTATAAGAATTGTGAATCGGATCAAGGTCGATACCAAATCGATGGTCGGCCTGGCTCTGATCAGCTGGATAGAATCGATGAAGATCAAATCCAACTCGGCTATTTAAGTCGATTGAGACAAAAGTAACTGATAAATCTAATTAACCTGGTGGAGTTGATTGGATGGGGGTAAAGGTAGCTTTTCTCGAAAAAGGTGATGCGCAGCAAGATCGGAGAAAAGACAGACCTGAATCGGCGTAAGTCGGCGGAATCAATAATCGGCGATGCGCAACTCTTATTGATTGAGCGAATTACAAAGAAAGGATTACAAAACTAGATACTACTCCTAGTTGACAAGAAAATAAGGGAAAAGTAAAACGTGTTTGTGGGTTGGCTTTGGGCGCTTTTTCTCCTCGCCTCTGGTCCTCTTATATAGCACTCGGCCTAAACGTATCCTCATTGGTCTCTTCAATCACCCGTATCGGTCTCAATCTCTCCTTACCATGTTAAGTCCGATCGTACCCGACTCAATCTCTTATCCTACCTTATGTTATGTGCTCCTCATTTTTGTATCAACCTTATGTTATGTTTGGTTTGAGAAATCATCCTTCATGGGTTGATCCTGTTAGAAAATTGTGCACTTTTATTATTATTTTAATTCCTAAAAGAGATATAATTGTAATCATGACATATACACTAGGTATATTGGAAGCAATAAATAGTAGCATCGTCATGAACGACAAAATACCTATCTCATACATACGTCCTATCAGATTGATTACAAACTTAGGAATACTTTTAGCAAATGTAAGAGGCATCGCTACTACAAGATATTTCAGAATATTTCACCGCAACTCACAGTAGATTACTTATGCGACGGTTGATACAGAATCTAGTGAAGTCCGTAGTAGGTAGCAGATCGGTCGTAGAAGACGTGAGCGGTCACACGAATGCTTCTTAAAAACCTGATTCGCCCCAACCCGTGCAGGATCTTGAGGACGAGAGTTCCGAAGACACTGCTCTCCAATGGCAGAGTCACCTCCCGGCGACCATGGGCGACTGCCCAGGCTCGCCGGCGAGACTCTCGCGTCGTGAAGGCGATGGAGGTGTCCTACGTTGACCTGGCCGAGAGGCTGAGCGGCTCAGGCGTAAAGGTGGCCAAGTTCCACGTCGACGGCGAGCAGAAGTAGTTCGCGCAGGTGGAGCTACAGTTGCAGAGCTTCCCGACGACCCTCTTCTTCTCGAGCTGCACCTCTAGGCCCATCAAGTAACTGTCGAAGAACAGGGACGTCGATTCGCTCCTCACCTTCGTGCACACCCTTCGATGAGGGACCAGAGAGAACCATCGTTCTCTGCATGGTGCTGGCATCTCTATATTGTATTAGGAAGAAGGGTTCAGACTTCAGAGGGAAATTCAGGAGGCTAAAGGGAGAGGAGGCCCTCACCTCATACGTGTGTAGTAGTTGTTATATGTGGACTTTTATTTATGTATTGGATCATGCTTTTTGTTTAAACTATTGTGGTTTAGTGGTTCTCAATTTTGCTAGTATGGTATGTATATAATTTTATTCGTATTTATTGGCATAATTAAGCTCGCTAGGCTCTAAATTTTTTCTGGCTCCCCCACTGTTGCTCTCCATGCGTTGGTGCATGCCGACGAATGGATGGAAAAACCTGGCTGCGCAGCGTCAATGAACATGGCAAATTCTGTCTTTCTTTTATCGTTCTAAACTCATTTACTAAGGACGTCTCCTTAATCGATTTATATAAGAAGGAGATTCACATTATCTCTAGGTAACCGTCCTGGAGAAAAGAACGCAATACATTCAAACTGCATTATCTCCAGGAAACCGTCCTGGATTCTCTCAACGTGTGTCCCAGTATGTAGCGACACATGACAGTGATGACGTGTCAATATTAACACACATGGCAAAAGGAAAGTACAAATGGCACGCCACGTTGCGGTCGCGCGTCGTCGCAAGTCACGTGAATAAATGCGAAACACGTACATGTGCACGTGCGTGCGCGTGTGTGCATTGTATTTCACCTTCATATTATGCTTCAACTAGGTAAGACTATTTTTCCTTATATGTCGGTATCATTCCACCTAGACTAGCAATATGATACTAAACTTTCCATCTCTCACCATGCATGAATATGTCTTTAGGATTTATGAGAATATTTATTTAGGTCAAACCCAAATACTCCAATAGATCCATGATGGGATCATTCCATAAAATTTGGTGGAATGACATCATCCCTCACTTTGTACTAATCTTGTACTCTGTTTGGTTTTAAGGACTAGATGGTGAATGAACTATCTGATTTTAACTTCGAACCTAACTCACTTGTTTGGTTCGAGGAACGGAATGTATTGATCCATCACGATCTCATTCCTGATAAGCACAAGGTTAGGGTAAAATAAGGGATGACGTTGTCTCACCAAATTTCATGGGTTAATCCCATTATGGACTAACTCATCCTAACATGATGTGATCGCTTGAACCAAACAACTCTTAGACTATCTCCAGCAATTTCCCTTCATTCCATTCCCTTCCCTTCCCTATATTCATTCCCTTTATTTCCTACTATCTCCAACAGTATCTCTTCGAAAGGATTTCTCTCTGGGATTGGAGAGAGAATCTATTTATAAAGGGATTGGAGAGAGAATCTATTTCTAAAGAGATTCTCTCTCCGAATCCCTTCTGAAGGGAAGGCTGAAGGGAATCCGCTGGATCTGTTCGCGAAGGGATTTGGAGGCTGAAGAGATCCGTTGGAGATAGTCTTGGACTCCTCCAATCTTCCTCCATTCCAAATAAGTCTAAGGAGGTCCACTCTTGATTGTAAATTGCAATAACAAATTCATTTATATGGACTGTTTCATTGTGCCTATCATTATGGGAGGCGATTTAGTGGTACTAACACTTTAATCCAATGCATCATATAAGCTTAGTTAGGACGGAAACAGGATGATAGCAAAAACGAAAGAAAATCATGCACATCGTGAAGGATCTTGTGCTTGAACTTGAAGTATTTATCGAATCTTCCGAAAATAAGGCATGTAGCCTACCAAGCTTGCATCTACTTTCAATATAATATTTATATAAATACACACACACCTGTGTTAGAGCCCTTTTGCAGGACTCCTCGTTAGAAATTACTATTTAGAAAAGGAAATCCTCCGTTACACTCTTAGGCCCCGTTTGGTACGTGTTTGCACCAAAATTCGGCATGTATTGAAATCGGTCTAAAAATAGAAGAAATATTCGTACAGAAAGGAATCGGTAAAACGACTCGGAAAAGGAATCCGTTTCTAAAAAGGAAAGGAAATCACATTAGAGGCCGATACGGGTAAACACACCGTATCCATATGCGACTCGGATCGGCCAGGCGTGTTATAAAAGGGGTGGACGCCAAGCAAAGAGAATCAATCAATTCCAACAACACCTACTTTTTACAGCCTTTTTCTTTTACATTGCTTTAGCTTCATAGATTTCTTTGCAAGTCGACGGAATCAACATAGCTGCGCATCGCCGATTGTTGATTTTAGCCGATTTTACCCAGGTTTGATTTGCTTCGTTTTGTTGCGCATCGCCTTCCCGAAGCCGATTTTACCTTATATCCGGATCAATCAGAATCGTTGATCTAGTTATCTCCTAATCGGTTCTTGCCGACTAGCTTAAAAGCCGATAGATCTTTGTTTATCGGCTTTGATCGAATTACAAATTCTACCTTGTCGATTTCAGGTCAAATCGACTGGCACGCTCTGCAAACCCGGCGTTTGTCTTGTGTGTTCGAGGCCTAAAACCCTCCTTCACGTTTTTCGCGCGAACATATTTTGGCACGCCCAGTGGGATCCAAAAAGAATGTCGTCAACCGACAAGCCCGCAGTCACCGCCGATATCAACACCGATGCCATAATCGCGCCTCAGATGGCCGATTTAACCCCTGAGCAACGGAAAGAAATCGAAGATCGAAAGGCAGCTCTGGAGGAAATGATGCTACGATGCTTCCAGAAAACACGCCGTGGCGTTACTCAAAAGATTGCACTCCCAAGCATCAATCCTATCGGAGATTCAACATCTGAATCGGTAAGCCGATACGCACCCGCTCAAGCTGATTTATCAAGTATGATCGAGCAATCTGTCCATCACGCATTGATTAACCAATCATCGGCTCTAGTATCTACTTTAAAGCCGATGATAGAAAATAGTGTGAAAACAATTGCTCAAGAATTAGCTGCGTCTGGAAGCCTGGCTAGATCCACCACAAACCATCCCTACGCACTGATATTCCATAGCACCCAACACCAACACAAGAACGTGTCGGCTCAAGCACCTATCATGATGCTTACCAACCTACTGCTTTTGAAACCAAGCATACAGAGAGATGGGTTCACACACTACCATGGGCACACGGATGGAGCCAAGATAGGCGCATCAAATCAATCAAGTGCGCCCTCCAATAACATCGGCTTATCGGCTTATCAGCCGATCGAAATGGGACAGGTTCCACAGTCACGAGGGGCCACAACCATGAAACAAGCACCATATAGGGTGGTGCCATACGTCGAACCTTTCGCGCCCATACCCGATGCATTAGGTTTTAATCACGATTATGACGCAGCACCAAGACCTCCTGAGGTGCGAGTTGGACAAAGACCCGAGTTTGCACTCGGGGGGCAGGGCGCAAACAATGAGAATTGGCCGTGTCCGGCTGCACCACAAGCCGACAATGTTAATTGGGCAGAACAAATTGCCAATGTTTTGAGAGAACAGTTCGGTTTACAACCCAGAGGGAGAGTGATCGGCTACAGGAAGCCGTACCCCGATTACATAGACCGAATGCCATACCCCCACAACTTTAGGATACCAGACTTTGCTAAATTCTCAGGGGATGATTCTATTACCACAATTGAGCATATCGGACGATTCATGGCTCAATGTGGAGAGGCTGCACAGTCCGACGGATTAAAAATTAGATTGTTCCCTTTATCATTATCTGGCACTGCGTTCACTTGGTTCACGAATCTACCCCCAAATTCAATACATATGTGGAACGATTTAGAAAGCCGATTCCATGAATACTTCTTTTCAGGGACTATGGAGCTTAGGATTTCTGATCTTAGTTCGATCAGAAGCCAATACGGTGAATCGGTCTCGATTATATCAAAAGATTTAGAGGCGCATTTAAAGCAGATGCTTGATGTAACATTACCCGATGATCAATTGGCCGATCTAGCGTTCCAAGGGTTAATCTCGCCGTTAAAAGAGAAACTATCGGGCCAGGAGTTCCCGACTTAGGCCACCTACTCCATCGCAGATCGGCACATGAAAGCCGATATGCAGAGAGCAAAGGGTTTAAAGATAGGTTTAAGACAAACGGCAATGAAAAGGCCAAAGTAAACATGGTAGATTACGATTCGGCGACACCTCCGACGACGGGTAAGTGAACATAGCCGAGTGGGCCAAAGGTTCCAAAACCACTCGTATGCTCTCTGCTTAGGCCGACAAAGAATAAAGCGAAGTCAAGTACTCGTATGATGTGTCAAAGTGTGACAAAATATTTGATTTATTACTACAAGAAAAACTCATAAGGTTACCAGGAAGGGCACATCATACCATCGGCCGAGGAAATTAAAAGCGAAGGTATTGCAAATGGCATCATTCGTTCTCCCATAACACTAACGATTGCAATATTTTTCGACAACAGATCCAATCGGCCATCGCCGATGGCAAAGTTAAAGTTTGCGTAAGAATCGGCTATGCAGATAGATATGGGCCCTTTTCAGTCAACATGGTTCAATGTTCACGAAAAGAAAAGAGGCCTGCGGAAGAGGATAAGCCGACTAAGGGAATTGTATCACGAGACGAGACAGTGCAGATCACTATCGGTTCTATACAAATAGAAGCCGATAAAAATGGGCAAAACTCAAGAATGGTAAAACCAAGAGGGGACTTAGAGGTCGGTAAATGGTATCGAGCTGAGAGGGCTCCAAGAAGAGCCGATTTCAAACCAAAGCCGACCTTCTCACAACTCCTGGGGAAATATGAAAGGATAAGTCGAAGGTATAGCCCTCAACAACACCAGGGTTTTCATAGATCGAGGCAAAGGAGGGACGAGCGTTGGCGGCGGATGTGCCACATCGGCCGATTACTGAAGAAGAGAAACATCGGCAATGTCCTTTTGGCGCTTTCTTTGGGAAAGAGGGATGACCTTACCAACAGTTGTATCTTGTCCTATGCAACACTCGTCTATATGTCGGCCAAACCAATCTGTAAAAGACAGGTTGTCCAGACCGATACACAATCATCCAGAAGTAAGGAGCAAAAGGCCGATCTATGAAAGGTTGTCAACATCAGAACAAGGCGAATCCTCCCAAAATCAGGAATTATCGGCTAACGCAAGCAGGATGGAATCTGACAGCGAAATGGGCAATTTAGCTGGAAAAATAAGAAAGCCGATAGAACCCAAACCTAGATGGTGCCCTTCGGGTCTCAGCAAGTCGCAACGCAGGAGGCTTCAGCGATTAAAAACACAAGAAGAAAGGGAAGCCGAAAAGGAGAGTGAGAGGGATCGGACGTTTAATAAGTTAAGACTGCACCGATTTTGAAAAAGGAGTGGAGAAAGAAGGAACAGATCGATAGTGATTCAGATCAATCGGTTGAATCCAGTTCTCCGATGATCCGAGATGATACGCCACCAATGGATATAAACATGGTATTCACTTTACCTGCCGAGTTCAGAACCGAAGAATCGGCTGAAGAAGTGTTCGCCCAATTGTGCCTCGGAGCACCAGACGCTGTGTTTGAAAAACCACAAGACATGCATCGGCATTTGAAACCATTGTATCTGAAAGGATACATTAATGGCCGACCAATATCCCGTATGTTGGTCGATGGCGGGGCGACGGTCAATCTGATGCCGTGAAGTACTTTCAGAATTGTGGGAAAAGCGGATGAAGACTTACTCAAGACATTCAGGTTGCTTAATGTCTTCATCGGAGACCCAACTGAGGCTAAAGGCGTAATGGTGTCGAATCGACGATCGGTAATAAAACTTTGCCGATCGCGTTTTTGTGATTGAAGCTAAAGGCAATTACGTACTCCTTGGGCGGATCGATCCATGCTAATCGTTGCATACCATCAACTATGCACCGTAAATCGGTGCGATGGAACGATGATACAAGAGAAGTCGTATCACCGACACATCGGCTCATATCGCCATGGCTAGCCACGACACCAATTGGCCACACGAAGAGGCTGAATGCATATCAGAAAAGCCTTGGACAATTGCGATTTTATCTGTATTGAGAAATCGGGATTCAGGCCGATCGGCGTTAAACCCAATACGTTTGATCGGACCAGGCAAAGTGATAAGAAGATGGAGCGCGAGACAATAGCGAAACTGCAGGAGAAGGTAAGGAGCTATCGGCAGGAAGAATACGAAGAAGCTGTTGAAGATTTTGAAGAAGAAAGAAAGGGGTTAGGATTTACTTCTGCCGATTTGCTTGAAGAAATCGATATTGGTGAAGGGGATAGCAAAAGACCAACGTTTGTAAGTGCTAAATTAGAACCCAGTTATAAAGCAAAGTTGGTCGAAATACTCAAGGAATATAAGGATTGCTTTGCGTGGGAGTATTATGAAATGCCAGGTTTAAGCCGACAGCTAGTTGAACATCGGCTACCTATAAAACCTGGATATCGGCCGTTCAAACAGGACCCTAGGCGGTTTAACCCTACGTTGTATGACGCTATAAAGGAAGAAGTAGGACGATTGCTAGAGGCGAAATTTATCCGGCCTTGCCGATACGCTGAGTGGGTCTCAAACATCGTCCCTGTGAAGAAGAAAAACGACAAACTTAGGGTATGTGTCGATTTTAGAGATTTGAACAAAGCTACGCCAAAAGACGAGTACCCGATGCCCATAGCCGATATGCTTATCGATGCTGTGTCCGGAAATAAGATCATAAGTTTTTTGGACGGAAACGCCGGATATAATCAGATATTCATGGCCGAAACCGATATACATAAAACGGCTTTGGATGCCCAGCGCTTTAGGGCTATACGAGTGGAAGGTTATGACCTTCGGGTTGAAATGCCGGGCGCCACTTATCGGTAGCGCTATGAATCATATTTTCCATAACCTGATCGGCAATATCGTGGAAATATACATCGATGATGTGGTGGTAAAGTCCAAAGACGATCGGCAAAGATTTAGCCGATCTCGAAAAGATGTTCGAAAGCACAAGGTTGCATGGGTTAAAGATGAACCCTCTCAAATGCGCTTTGAGATGTCAATTTGGACAATTTCTTGGGTTTACAGTGCATGAAAGAGGAATTGAAGTAAACCAAGCCAAAGTAAAAGCTATAGCCGATACTAAACCACTGACAAGCAAAAAGGAGTTACAAGTATTGATAGGGAAAATCAACTACTTGCGACGTTTTATCTCGAACTTGTCAGGACGTATTCGGGCCTTCACCCCCCTGCTAAAAATTAAAGACAACCAAGAGTTCAAATGGGGAACCGATCAGCAAAGAGCCTTCGACGACATAAAAGGTTATCTGATGAGTCCACCAGTATTGACCGCGCCAAAACACGGTATACCTTTTAGACTATATATATCGGCTGAAGGTGATTCGATTGGAGCAGTTTTAACACAAGAAGCCGATAGGAAGGAACGAGCAATATTTTACTTAAGCCGACGTCTTACGGATGCGGAAACCAGGTATCCCCTAGTAGAAAAATTATGCTTATCATTGTATTTTGCTTGCACCAAGTTAAGACATTATATGCTCGCTTCCAAATGCGTTATAATATGCAAAACCGACGTAGTTAAATACATATTATCGGCGCCAATCCTGCGGGGTCGGCTTGGTAAGTGGGCATATGCCTTAACAGAGTTCGAGTTAACCTATGAGTCGGCTAAACTGTGAAAGGACAAGCTGTGGCCGATTTTATCACAGGAAGTGAAACATTAGTAGGAACAACTAGTGTAACTCCTTGGCAGCTGTATTTTGATGGGTCTGTTTGCCAAGAAGGCGAAGGTATCGGTGTGATATTAGTTTCACCTAGGAAACAGGAGTATGACTTCATGTATCGGTTAAATAGCCGATGTTCAAATAACCAAGCAGAGTACGAAGCATTACTAAGGGGCCTACAATTGTTAGAAAGCATCGGAGTGAAAGACGTCGAAGCTTTTGGAGACTCAATGTTAATCGTACAGCAAGTCAGAGGAGAATACCGATGCAACGACGATGCGTTAACTCAGTACTTACATCAATGCATCCAGATCATCGAGATGTTCACTACATTTTCCATAGAACATATCCCCAGAGAAGCTAATAATAAAGCAAACCGATTGGCGCAATGTGCATCAGGGTACAAGATTGAAAGCCGACAGGGACCAATCGAGCTAAACGTTTGGCCGATTTTATGTGTTCACCCTGTCGACTGGAGAACAGAGATAAGGGATTATTTGTCAGATCCAGCCAAGCCGACCGAGCAAAAGGTCAGGCGCAAAGCACTCAAATATGTTCTACTAGAAGACGTATTGTACTTTCGGACTATGGAAGGTGATGAGGACATCACTATACCGGATGCACCCATGACCTCAACTCCACCATCCCCTATGCGAGGTCCTATCACAAGGGCACGTGCACGGCAGCTAAATCAACAGGTGAACTCGTTTCTCGGGTTGCATAATTTTACTTTTGAGGATAGACTGCTACCTAATAATATTCTCATACTTAGGAACCATGGCAAGGATCAGCAAGGGAATCAATTTTCGTCCAACCAAGTCAACATGCAAGGTGGGAACGCAAAAGAGCTCAACTCGGCCTTCAATGACCAGTCTGAATTCAAATGGACCTAGAGAATGCAAACGGACTCCGATTGGGGCGTGTGAGTACTTGATTGAAAGATATTTTCGTGCTTTTTCCAATGGATCCAGCCCCAATACCAAACACCAAATGAAGCGTCCAGAATCGTCGAAACAAGTTGCGGCGAACTGCTTTTGAACTTTGGGTGTTGCACCACCTTGTTTTTGGGCCTTAGGCCATGTATTCTCCACCTCTTTGACTTCCTCGCATCGCTCACGACTGCCACACTACTATATTGGCTTGTCTCTTCACTTCTTTCCTTAGGTTTTGTTGAGTTTAGTTGCCCCCATGTGTGGAACTACAACCTTGTTCTCTGACTTCGGCTAGAGCAAAGAAGAACAAGTTGAGAACCTCGATTCATGTGTGTGCTTTATTCTTGTTCTTGCTAGTTCTTCGGTTGCTTGCAAGAATAGACCTTCGTGGTCAGGTCATCCGTGTCTTGGCATGGTTGATAACAACTAGGAGTGTGGTTTAGCGATTGCGGGCACTTATCCTTGCGTGGTTCGTAGCCGGATCGTCAAAGTCATCCTCCACCAAATCGAAGTTATCCCTCACCGGAAGATCGGGCACCCTGCAGCGCATCATTTGGTATCGAGCGGAGGTTGACCGGTGAGTTCTTGTATCTTCTTTAGTTGTTTGATTGTGTTCTTCCTATAGTCCAGAAAATTTGCCCCACAAAAGATTGATGTCCACTGTCCCAAACCCGTTGTGCCATCCAATCGTTTAATTTAAGTTTGCTTAATTGTGTTTGCGTTCATCCTAGCGTTGTCTTGTTGCTGTTCATCTTCTTGTTCTTTTTTTCCCCACATCAAAATCCATCCATAAGAACCAAAATCGAAACATTGCATCTCGGGCAGAATCTGTCCATTTGCGCAGCTGTCACCAAAAATGCCATAAATCCCATTTGGTTTATCCTTTTTGAGTGAAACCAAAAAGAGAAGCTTTGTGACTTATTGTTCTATCTTTCTGCCAAATTCCACACTCATACATGAAAGCAACTGAAATCTGCAAGTGTTTCTTTTGGACCTAGTTGCTGTTCTGAAATCTGCAGCTGAGCGCATTTGTGAATTTTGTGCGAATTTTTCAGTTAGTTTTCTGAAATTTCGGCCAAAATAAAAGTTGTTGGAAAATTCGTCAAGAAGAAGAGAAAAAAAGAATCTTTGCAAAAGAGGCTTCTGACAAAAAGTTACGGCCAAAATACCAATCTGCTGTCCGGTGGACAGAAAACAGCAAGTTACAAAGTTGGATCAATTTTGTGCTTTCATGTTTCCAATTGCATATCTCTGTGTTGCTATGTGTTTACCACTTGTATCCATATCCACACATTTGCTTTAGCCTATTTTCCACCCTTGTTTGATCAGCAACATAGGCTAAGTGCTAGTTTCGAACAATTACTCAATTTATGCAAATCTGAGATTAATTGATTGTTTTCCCTTGCTACTGAGTATACACAGCCTGTCCAAGCTCCACTCTCTACTAACCTCACAGGTGATAGCCTTGCAATCGCTTTGCTCATGCTTGAGATCAGTTTATCACGAACCAGCCACCGGTTGCACCGCTTGCTGCATTAGTAAGAACTGGTAAGAGCTTGGTAAGAGCTTGAGAGGAAGTGCCCTGATCAATTTCACCAATTAGTAGTGGATAGGGAACTACATATCTTTGTGTGTTTTCCTGTTTTTACTAACCATGGCAGATGAAGGAGGCAGTAATGAGGGAGATCGAGCTGAGGTTCTCACACCCCGTTCGAGAGGAATCATACAACACTTCACACGACTACTCAACGAATATGCTGAAAATCATGATAACGCATTGGCTCAGATCAACGACAACCTCGCCACCATCCGTGATCGAGTTGATCATCTTGAGGGACAACAACCACCACTTGCTGAAAACGTGGCCAATGATGCACAAGAACAAAGCGGCGCACATGGACGCCAACCGCGACAAGCTGCCGTGCTGTGCAAATGAGGTAGAGAACAATTATGTCGCCGACATCGAGGATGATGATGGATTTAACTCTAATAATGATCGAGATCATCGGCGACTTCGACACAATCGGCAAGGTATGGGTAGAAATCAACGAGGACCTCGAGAGGTACATAATGACCCCATGGGAAATGTTAGGTTTACAATACCTTCAGTTGATGGAAAATATAACCCTGATGCTTATCTTGATTGGGAGCTAAGCGGTAGAACAAAAATTTGCATGCTATGACTTTCTGAAGATAGAAAAGTTAGAGTGCCACTAGTGAGTTCATCGCTTTTGCCTCCATTTGGTGGAGTGAGGCTTGTAGAAATCATGATAACATACCTAGAACATGGAATGCACTAAAAAGAATGTTGAGAGCTAGATTTGTTCCTTCTTACTATGCTCGTGACTTGCTCAACAAATTGCAACGATTAAACCAAGGAAGCAAATCTGTAGAAGAGTATTATCAAGAAATGCAAATTGGTGAGTTACGATGTGGTCTAGAAGAAAATGAAGATGCTAAGATGGCTAGATTTCTAGGTGGGCTCAATAGAGAAATTCAGGACATACTTGATTACAAAGAATACAACTCTATCACTGCTTTGTTCCATCTTGCTTGTAAAGTGAAAGGGAAGTACAGGGACGACATGCCAAGCTAAGAGGAAATTTTGGAGGTTCCTTTCGTCACGACCAAACCAAGTGCAAGCAAAGTCTCCATCCACCACTTCTGGTCGTGTACCTCCACATTCCAACCGTGGCCCCTGCTACCTCTACTTCCACTCCAACGCATGTTTTGGAAACAAAATCAGCCTCGGCACAAGCTCCTCGCTAAGAGTGCTTCTTGATTGCATCCACCGGCCGCACTCGCGATGTGCAATGCCATCGTTGCAAAGGATTTGGACACATGATGCGTATTTGTCCAAGTCAACGTGCTCTAATTGTGAGGGACGATGGTGAGTATACCTGCGCTAGTGATATTGAGGAAGATCTTGCTTTAGTCGCAACTAACCTGCAGGTGAGAATGAAGAGAATAAAAATGAGGAGCGACAATTGGGTCGACATTTCAGACAAGTACATGAGCATCATTGTAAAGCGTGTACTTAGCGCTCAAATGGAGAGTGTTGAACAAAATCAGCGCCACAACTTGTTCCAAACTAAATTTGTCATCAAAGAGCGCCTGTGCGAGTCATCATTGATGGAGGGAGTTGTAATAATCTTGCTAGCATGGATATGGTCGAGAAGCTTGGCTTGACCACAACACAAAGCATCCACATCCTTACTACATTCAAGTGGTTCAACTCTAGTGGAAAGGTTAAGGTAACAAGAATGGTAAGATTGCACTTTTCACTCGGTTCATATCATGATCATGCTGATTGCGATGTTGTCCCTATGCAAGCATGCTCTTTCTCGTTAGGTAGACCTTGGCAATATGATAAAGATGCTTCCCATCATGGTAGAACTAATCAATACACTCTTATGCATCAAGGAAAGAAAATTGTTTTGCTTCCTATGACCCTCGCTGCAATTCTAAAAGATGACTTGGAGAGAGCTGAAAGAGAAAAGGAAAGTGCTAAAAGTGAAAATCAGAGTGTAGCCAACAAGTTAGCACAACCAAGGAAGAAAGAATATAATCCTAAGAAAACTGAAATCAAGTTGAAAGGTCTTTGTCATGCTAGCTACAAAATCGACTTGAATGACATGATAGGAAGCAATGCTGAATGCTATGCTTTGATTTGCAAGAATGCTTTGTTTTGCTTGGATGATATGCCTTCCTCTTTGCCTCTGCGGTTGCTAACCTTTTGCAGGAGTTTGAGGATGTGTTTCCGATGAGGTACCCTGTGGTCGCCACCAATTAGGGAATTGAACATCAAATTGACTTGATCGAGTGGGCATCTTTGCCCAACCGTGCGCCGTATAGGACAAATCCAGAGGAGACTAAGGAAATTCAACGTCAAGTGCAAGACTTGCTTAACAAAGGGTATGTACGCGAGAGCCTTAGTCCTTGTCTTGTTCTGTGCTTTTAGTGCCAAAGAAAGATGGATCATGGCGTATGTGCGTAGATTGCAGAGCTATCAATAATATTATTTGTCAGTATCACACCCTATTCCTAGGTTGGATGATATGTCGGACGAGTTAAGTGGCTCTATGGTGTTTTCTAAAGTTGACTTGAGAAGTGGCTACCACCAAATTCGAATGAAACTTGGAGATGAATGGAAGACTGACATTTAAAACTAAATTTGGCTTGTATGAGTGTTTAGTTATGCCTTAGGGATTGACTAATGACCCTAGTACATTTATGCTTTTGATGCATGAATTATTGCGCCCTCTCATTTGAAAATCTATGGTTGTTTACTTTGATGATATCTTGATTTATAGCAAGTCACTTTACGAACATCTTGACCATTTACGTCTTGTTTTTAATACTCTACGTGATGCACGTTTGTTTGGTAACCTTGAGAAGTGCACCTTTTGCACCGATCGAGTCTCTTTTCTTGGCTATGTTGTAAGCCCGCAGGGAATTGAGGTAGATGAAGCCAAGATTGAAGCAATCAAGAGTTGGCCGACTCTAAAATGGTCACCCAAGTGCGGAGCTTCCATGGACTTGCTGGATTTTATCGCCGCTTTGTGAAGGATTTCAGCACCATAGCCGCCCACTTAATGAATTGACGAAGAAAGGTGTTGTGTTCCATTGGGGACAAGCTCAAGAAGATGCCTTCAACCTGTTGAAAAAGAAGCTTACCAATGCACCACTACTCCAACTTCCAGATTTTGGTAAGACCTTTGAGCTTGAATGTGATGCTAAGCGGTATCGGCATTGGTGGTGTATTGATACAAGAAGGTAAGCCCGTTGCCTATTTCAAATGAGAAATTGAGTGGACTTGTTCTTAATTACTCCACGTATGATAAGGAATTATATGCTCTTGTACGTTCCTTAGAAACGTGGCAACATTATTTATGGCCCAAAGAATTTGTTATACATTCCGATCATGAATCACTTAAGCACATTCGAAGCCAAAATAAGCTGAACCGTAGACATGCTAAATGGGTGGAATTCATTGAATCTTTTCCTATGTCATTAAACACAAGAAAGGAAAGGATAATGTGATTCTTGATGCTTTGTCACGAAGATATGCAATGATGTCCCAACTTGATTGTAGGATTTTTGGATTAGAAACTATAAAGGATCTATATGCTCAAGACAATGAATTCAAGGAACCCTTGCTGAATTGTAAGGATGGAAAGAGTTGGAATAAATTTGTGAACAATGATGGCTTCTTGTTTAGAGCTAACAAGCTATGCATTCCAGCTAGCTCTGTTCGACTTTTGTTGCTACAGGAGGCTCATGGAGGAGGATTGATGGGACACTTTGGAGCCAAAGACGGAGGATGCGCTGGCAGCTCATTTCTATTGGCCTAAGATGAGACGCGATGTCGAGCGCTATGTGGCACGCTGCACCACATGCCAAAAGGCCAAGTCCCGCTTGAACCCCACGGTTTGTATATACCTCTTCCTGTCCCTAGTGTTCCATGGGAGGATATTTCAATGGACTTTGTTCTAGGATTGCCTAGGACAAAGAGGGGGAGGGATAGCATATTTGTTGTTGTTGATAGATTCTCAAAAATGGCACACTTCATTCCTTGCCACAAGAGCGATGATGCCACTCACATTGCTGATTTGTTCTTTAAAGAAATTGTACGCTTGCATGGTATGCCTTCCACTATTGTTTCAGATCGTGATGCCAAATTCTTAAGCCATTTTTGGAGGACCCTATGGAACAAATTGGGGACCAAGCTGCTATTCTCCACCACCTGTCACCCCCAAACAGATGGCCAAACTGAAGTTGTCAACCGCACTTTGTCAACAATGTTACGGGCTGTTTTGAAGAAGAACTTGAAAGAGTGGGAGGAATGTCTTCCTCATGTGGAGTTTGCCTACAATCATGCAATACATTCCACTACAAAGGTCAGCCCTTTCCAGGTAGTGTATGGCTTTAACCCTCATGCTCCCATAGACTTGTTGCCCCTTCCTTCTACCGAGAGGGTGAATTTAGATGCAAAAAAACGTGCTGATTTTATTCTCAAATTGCATGAAACTACAAAAGACAACATTGAGTGCATGAATGAGAAGTATAGAGTTCTTTGGAAGCCATGGAAGGAAACATTTAACATTTGAACCTGGTGATCTTGTCTGGCTACATTTGCGCAAAGAAAGATTCCTGAATTGAGAAAATCTAAGTTGATGCCACGTCTTTGATGGCCCTTTTAAGGTGCTAGATCGAATAAATGATAATGCATATAAGCTTGAATCGTCACAGAGTTTGGGGTTAGCCCCACCTTTAACATTGCAGATTTGAAGCCTTATTTGGGTCAAGAAGATGAGCTTGAGTCGAGGGCGACTCTCTTTCAAGAGGGGAGGATGATGAGGACATCACTATACCGGATGCACCCATGACCTCAACTCCACCATCCCCTATGCGAGGTCCTATCACAAGGGCACGTGCACGGCAGCCTAAATCAACAGGTGAACTCGTTTCTCGGGTTGCATAATTTTACTTTTGAGGATAGACTGCTACCTAATAATATTCTCATACTTAGGAACCATGGCAAGGATCAGCAAGGGAATCAATTTTCGTCCAACCAAGTCAACATGCAAGGTGGGAACGCAAAAGAGCTCAACTCGGCCTTCAATGACCAGTCTGAATTCAAATGGACCTAGAGAATGCAAACGGACTCGATTGGGGCGTGTGAGTACTTGATTGAAAGATATTTTCGTGCTTTTTCCAATGGATCCAGCCCCAATACCAAACACCAAATGAAGCGTCCAGAATCGTCGAAACAAGTTGCGGCCAGAATCTGTTTTGAACTTTGGGTGTTGCACCACCTTGTTTTTGGGCCTTAGGCCATGTATTCTCCACCTCTTTGACTTCCCTGCTACTGTTCACGACTGCCACACTACTATATTGGCTTGTCTCTTCACTTCTTTCCTTAGGTTTTGTTGAGTTTAGTTGCCCCCATGTGTGGAACTACAACCTTGTTCTCTGACTTCGGCTAGAGCAAAGAAGAAACAAGTTCAGAACCTCGATTCATGTGTGTGCTTTATTCTTGTTCTTGCTAGTTCTTCGGTTGCTTGCAAGAATAGACCTTCGTGGTCAGGTCATCCGTGTCTTGGCATGGTTGATAACAACTAGGAGTGTGGTTTAGCGATTGCGGGCACTTATCCTTGCGTGGTTCGTGGCCGGATCGTCAAAGTCATCCTCCACCAAATCGAAGTTATCCCCTCACGGAAGATCGGGCACCCTGCAGCGCATCATTTGGTATCAGAGCGGAGGTTGACCGGTGAGTTCTTGTATCTTCTTTAGTTGTTTGATTGTGTTCTTCCTATAGTCGAGAAAATTTGCCCCACAAAAGATTGATGTCCACCGTCCAAACCCCGTTGTGCCATCCAATCGTTTAATTTAAGTTTGCTTAATTGTGTTTGCGTTCATCCTAGCGTTGTCTTGTTGCTGTTCATCTTCTTGTTCTTTTTCCCCACATCAAAATCCATCCATAAGAACCAAAATCGAAACATTGCATCTCGGCAGAATCTGTCCATTTGCGCAGCTGTCACCAAAAATGCCATAAATCCCATTTGGTTTATCCTTTTGAGTGAAACCAAAAAGAGAAGCTTTGTGACTTATTGTTCTATCTTTCTGCCAAATTCCACACTCATACATGAAAGCAACTGAAATCTGCAAGTGTTTCTTTTGGACCTAGTTGCTGTTCTGAAATCTGCAGCTGAGCGCATTTGTGAATTTTGTGCGAATTTTTCAGTTAGTTTTCTGAAATTTCGGCCAAAATAAAAGTTGTTGGAAAATTCGTCAAGAAGAAGAGAAAAAAAGAATCTTTGCAAAAGAGGCTTCTGACAAAAAGTTACGGCCAAAATACCAATCTGCTGTCCGGTGGACAGAAAACAGCAAGTTACAAAGTTGGATCAATTTTGTGCTTTCATGTTTCCAATTGCATATCTCTGTGTTGCTATGTGTTTACCACTTGTATCCATATCCACACATTTGCTTTAGCCTATTTTCCACCCTTGTTTGATCAGCAACATAGGCTAAGTGCTAGTTTGAACAATTACTCAATTTATGCAAATCTGAGATTAATTGATTGTTTTCCCTTGCTCACGAGTATACACGGCTTTGTCCAAGCTCCACTCTCTACTAACCTCACAGGTGATAGCCTTGCAATCGCTTTGCTCATGCTTGAGATCAGTTTATCACGAACCAGCCACCGGTTGCACCGCTTGCTGCATTAGTAAGAACTGGTAAGAGCTTGGTAAGAGCTTGAGAGGAAGTGCCCTGATCAATTTCACCAATTAGTAGTGGATAGGGAACTACATATCTTTGTGTGTTTTCCTGTTTTTACTAACCATGGCAGATGAAGGAGGCAGTAATGAGGAGATCGGTGAGGTTCTCACACCCTGCTCGAGAGGAATCATACAACACTTCACACGACTACTCAACGAATATGCCGAAAATCATGATAACGCATTGGCTCAGATCAACGACAACCTCGCCACCATCCGTGATCGAGTTGATCATCTTGAGGACAACAACCACCACTTGCTGAAAACGTGGCCAATGATGCACAAGAACAAAGCGGCGCACATGGACGCCAACCGCGATAAGCTGCCGTGCTGTGCAAATGAGGTAGAGAACAATTATGTCTGCGACATCGAGGATGATGATGGATTTAACTCTAATAATGATCGAGATCATCGGCGACTTCGACACAATCGGCAAGGTATGGGTAGAAATCAACGAGGACCTCGAGAGGTACATAATGACCCCATGGGAAATGTTAGGTTTACAATACCTTCATTTGATGGAAAATATAACCACGATGCTTATCTTGATTGGGAGCTAAGCGGTAGAACAAAAATTTGCATGCTATGACTTTCTGAAGATAGAAAAGTTAGGGCTGCCACTAGTGAGTTCATCGCTTTTGCCTCCATTTGGTGGAGTGAGGCTTGTAGAAATCATGATAACATACCTAGAACATGGAATGCACTAAAAGAATGTTGAGAGCTAGATTTGTTCCTTCTTACTATGCTCGTGACTTGCTCAACAAATTGCAACGATTAAACCAAGGAAGCAAATCAGTAGAAGAGTATTATCAAGAAATGCAAATTGGTGAGTTACGATGTGGTCTAGAAGAAAATGAAGATGCTAAGATGGCTAGATTTCTAGGTGGGCTCAATAGAGAAATTCAGGACATACTTGATTACAAAGAATACAACTCTATCACTCGTTTGTTCCATCTTGCTTGTAAAGTGAAAGGGAAGTACAGGGACGACATGCCAAGCTAAGAGGAAATTTTGGAGGTTCCTTTTAGTCACGACCAAACCAAGTGCAAGCAAAGTCTCCATCCACCACTTCGGTCGTGGTACCTCCACATTCCAACCGTGGGCGCCCTGCTACCTCTACTTCCACTCCAACGCATGTTTTGGAAACAAAATCAGCCTCGGCACAAGCTCCTGCTAAGAGTGCTTCTTGATTGCATCCACCTGGCGCACTCGCGATGTGCAATGCCATCGTTGCAAAGGATTTGGACACATGATGCGTGGATTGTCCAAGTCAACGTGCTCTAATTGTGAGGGACGATGGTGAGTATACCTCTTCTAGTGATATTGAGGAAGATCTTTCTTTAGCTGCAACTAACCTGCAGTGAGAATGAAGAGAATAAAAATGAGGAGCGACAATTGGGTCTTGACATTTGAGACAAGTACATGAGCATCATTGTAAAGCGTGTACTTAGCGCTCAAATGGAGAGTGTTGAACAAAATCAGCGCCACAACTTGTTCCAAACTAAATTTGTCATCAAAGAGCGCTCTGTGCGAGTCATCATTGATGGAGGGAGTTGTAATAATCTTGCTAGCATGGATATGGTCGAGAAGCTTGGCTTGACCACAACACAAAGCATCCACATCCTTACTACATTCGGTGGTTCAACTCTAGTGGAAAGGTTAAGGTAACAAGAATGGTAAGATTGCACTTTTCACTCGGTTCATATCATGATCATGCTGATTGCGATGTTGTCCCTATGCAAGCATGCTCTTTCTTTGTTAGGTAGACCTTGGCAATATGATAAAGATGCTTCCCATCATGGTAGAACTAATCAATACACTCTTATGCATCAAGGAAAGAAAATTGTTTTGCTTCCTATGACCCTGCTGCAATTCTAAAAGATGACTTGGAGAGAGCTGAAAGAGAAAAGGAAAGTGCTAAAAGTGAAAATCAGAGTGTAGCCAACAAGTTAGCACAACCAAGGAAGAAAGAATATAATCCTAAGAAAACTGAAATCAAGTTGAAAGGTCTTTGTCATGCTAGCTACAAAATCTGACTTGAATGACATGATAGGAAGCAATGCTGAATGCTATGCTTTGATTTGCAAGAATGCTTTGTTTTGCTTGGATAATATGCCTTCCTCTTTGCCTCCTGCGGTTGCTAACCTTTTGCAGGAGTTTGAGGATGTGTTTCCGATGAGGTACCCTGTGGCTGCCACCAATTAGGGAATTGAACATCAAATTGACTTGATCTCAGGGGCATCTTTGCCCAACCGTGCGCCGTATAGGACAAATCCAGAGGAGACTAAGGAAATTCAACGTCAAGTGCAAGACTTGCTTAACAAAGGGTATGTACGCGAGAGCCTTAGTCCTTGTCTTTGTTCTGTGCTTTTAGTGCCAAAGAAAGATGGATCATGGCGTATGTGCGTAGATTGCAGAGCTATCAATAATATTACTGTCGGTATCGTCACCCTATTCCTAGGTTGGATGATATCTTTGGACGAGTTAAGTGGCTCTATGGTGTTTTCTAAAGTTGACTTGAGAAGTGGCTACCACCAAATTCGAATGAAACTTGGAGATGAATGGAAGACAGCATTTAAAACTAAATTTGGCTTGTATGAGTGGTTAGTTATGCCTTTCGGATTGACTAATGCCCCTAGTACATTTATGCGTTTGATGAATGAAGTTTTGCGCCCTCTCATTGGAAAATCTGTGGTGGTGTACTTTGATGATATCTTGATTTATAGCAAGTCACTTTCTGAACATCTTGACCATTTACGTGCTGTTTTTAATACTCTACGTGATGCACGTTTGTTTGGTAACCTTGAGAAGTGCACCTTTTGCACCGATCGAGTCTCTTTTCTTGGCTATGTTGTAAGCCCGCAGGGAATTGAGGTAGATGAAGCCAAGATTGAAGCAATCAAGAGTTGGCCGACTCCTAAAATGGTCACCCAAGTGCGGAGCTTCCATGGACTTGCTGGATTTTATCGCCGCTTTGTGAAGGATTTCAGCACCATAGCCGCCCCACTTAATGAATTGACGAAGAAAGGTGTTGTGTTCCATTGGGGACAAGCTCAAGAAGATGCCTTCAACCTGTTGAAAAAGAAGCTTACCAATGCACCACTACTCCAACTTCCAGATTTTGGTAAGACCTTTGAGCTTGAATGTGATGCTAGCGGTATCGGCATTGGTGGTGTATTGATACAAGAAGGTAAGCCCGTTGCCTATTTCAGCGAGAAATTGAGTGGACTTGTTCTTAATTACTCCACGTATGATAAGGAATTATATGCTCTTGTACGTTCCTTAGAAACGTGGCAACATTATTTATGGCCCAAAGAATTTGTTATACATTCTGATCATGAATCACTTAAGCACATTCGAAGCCAAAATAAGCTGAACCGTAGACATGCTAAATGGGTGGAATTCATTGAATCTTTTCCCTATGTCATTAAACACAAGAAAGGAAAGGATAATGTGATTCTTTGATGCTTTGTCACGAAGATATGCAATGATGTCCCAACTTGATTGTAGGATTTTGGATTAGAAACTATAAAGGATCTATATGCTCAAGACAATGAATTCAAGGAACCCTTGCATGAATTGTAAGGATGGAAAGAGTTGGAATAAATTTGTGAACAATGATGGCTTCTTGTTTAGAGCTAACAAGCTATGCATTCCAAATAGCTCTGCTCGACTTTTGTTGCTACAGGAGGCTCATGGAGGAGGATTGATGGGACACTTTGGAGCCAAAAGACGGAGGATGCGCTGGCAGCTCATTTCTATTGGCCTAAGATGAGACGCGATGTCGAGCGCTATGTGGCACGCTGCACCACATGCCAAAAGGCCAAGTCGCTTGAACCCCCACGGTTTGTATATACCTCTTCCTGTCCCTAGTGTTCCATGGGAGGATATTTCAATGGACTTTGTTCTAGGATTGCCTAGGACAAAGAGGGGAGGGATAGCATATTTGTTGTTGTTGATAGATTCTCAAAAATGGCACACTTCATTCCTTGCCACAAGAGCGATGATGCCACTCACATTCTTGATTTGTTCTTTAAAGAAATTGTACGCTTGCATGGTATGCCTTCCACTATTGTTTGAGATCGTGATGCCAAATTCTTAAGCCATTTTTGGAGGACCCTATGGAACAAATTGGGGACCAAGCTGCTATTCTCCACCACCTGTCACCCCCAAACAGATGGCCAAACTGAAGTTGTCAACCGCACTTTGTCAACAATGTTACGGCTGTTTTGAAGAAGAACTTGAAAGAGTGGGAGGAATGTCTTCCTCATGTGGAGTTTGCCTACAATCATGCAATACATTCCACTACAAAGGTCAGCCCTTTCCGTAGTGTATGGCTTTAACCCTCATGCTCCCATAGACTTGTTGCCCCTTCCTTCTACCGAGAGGGTGAATTTAGATGCAAAAGCGTCTTGATTTTATTCTCAAATTGCATGAAACTACAAAAGACAACATTGAGTGCATGAATGAGAAGTATAGAGTTGCTTTGGAAGCCATGGAAGGAAACATTTAACATTTGAACCTGGTGATCTTGTCTCGCTACATTTGCGCAAAGAAAGATTCCCTGAATTGAGAAAATCTAAGTTGATGCCACGTCTTTGATGGCCCTTTTAAGGTGCTAGATCGAATAAATGATAATGCATATAAGCTTGAATCGCTGCAGAGTTTGGGGTTAGCCCCACCTTTAACATTGCAGATTTGAAGCCTTATTTGGGTCAAGAAGATGAGCTTGAGTCGAGGACGACTCTCTTTCAAGAGGGGAGGATGATGAGGACATCACTATACCGGATGCACCCATGACCTCAACTCCACCATCCCCTATGCGAGGTCCTATCACAAGGGCACGTGCACGGCAGCCTAAATCAACAGGTGAACTCGTTTCTCGGGTTGCATAATTTTACTTTTGAGGATAGACTGCTACCTAATAATATTCTCATACTTAGGAACCATGGCAAGGATCAGCAAGGGAATCAATTTTCGTCCAACCAAGTCAACATGCAAGGTGGGAACGCAAAAGAGCTCAACTCGGCCTTCAATGACCAGTCTGAATTCAAATGGACCTAGAGAATGCAAACGGACTCGATTGGGGCGTGTGAGTACTTGATTGAAAGATATTTTCGTGCTTTTTCCAATGGATCCAGCCCCAATACCAAACACCAAATGAAGCGTCGAGAATCGTCAAACAAGTTGCGGCGAAGCTGTTTTGAACTTTGGGTGTTGCACCACCTTGTTTTTTGGGCCTTAGGCCATGTATTCTCCACCTCTTTGACTTCCACTCATCTGTTCACGCATTGCCACACTACTATATTGGCTTGTCTCTTCACTTCTTTCCTTAGGTTTTGTTGAGTTTAGTTGCCCCCATGTGTGGAACTACAACCTTGTTCTCTGACTTCGGCTAGAGCAAAGAAGAAACAAGTTCAGAACCTCAGTTCATGTGTGTGCTTTATTCTTGTTCTTGCTAGTTCTTCGGTTGCTTGCAAGAATAGACCTTCGTGGTCAGGTCATCCGTGTCTTGGCATGGTTGATAACAACTAGGAGTGTGGTTTAGCGATTGCGGGCACTTATCCTTGCGTGGTTCGTAGCCGGATCGTCAAAGTCATCCTCCACCAAATCGAAGTTATCCCCTCACCGGAAGATCGGGCACCCCCGTGTGCGCATCAGAAGGTTTGTTATTAAGATGTCTGGGAGCCGAGGAAGCCAAAGTGGCGATGGGTGAAGTCCATGAAGGCATTTGTGGATCGCATCAATCGGCTCATAAGATGAAATGGATACTGAGACGAACAGGGTATTTTTGGCCGACGATGTTAGAAGACTGCTTCAAATATTATAAAGGATGCTAAACGTGTCAAAAGTTTGGTAACATACAGTCAGCATCAGCATCGGCTTTACACCCGATCATCAAGCCTTGGCCGTTTAGGGGATGGGGTATAGACATAATCGGCCAAATATTTCCGCTATCCAAAGAAAGGACATAAGTTCATCCTCGCAGCCACGGATTATTTCTCAAAGTGGGTTGAGGCTATACCACTCAAGAAGGTTACTAGTAAAGAGCTGATCGACTTTGTAAATGAGCACATCGTCCATCGGTTTGGGATTCCACAAACGATCACTACTGATCAGGGTACTGTGTTCATGTCCAACGACTTCAAAGATTTTAAGGGAGTCTTGGGATAAAATTACTCAACTCTTCCCCTTACTACGCTCAGGCCAACGGACAGGCCGAGTCATCAAATAAGACATTGATAAAGCTGATAAAAAGAAAAATCGAGGAAGAACCAAGGAGATGGCATTCAACGCTGTCGGAGGCTTTATGGGCTTATCGGCTATCTCAGCACGGATCAACTAAATTGTCACCTTTTCAGTTGGTATACGGACAAGAAGCCGTTTTACCCGTTGAAATCAACATCGGCTCAATAAGGCTACACGAGCAAGATAAGATATCAGCTGATGAATACAAACAGGCGATGCTGGACAATCTAGATGATTTGGCTGAACTAAGGCTGATCACGCTAGATCGGCTTAAAAGGAACAAAGAGATGGTTGCCAGGTCGTACAATAAAAAAGTGATTTTTAAATCATTCAATCCAGCCGATTTAGTATGGAAAACCGTGTTGCCGATTGGGTCTAAGGATAACCGATTCGGCAAATGGTCTCCAACATGGGAAGGGCCTTATAAGATCAATCGGCCGGTTGACGGGAATTCGTATATACTGGAGTCCTTAGACGGATTCATACTACCTAAAGCAATCAACGGAAAATATTTAAAGGCGTATTACCCCAGCATATGGGTTGGATCTTAACCACAGAGAGCATCAAGAATCAATACCAAAGCACATGCATATAAAATCAGTGACACGGCCGATCGAAACAGATTCAGACCACGAGGTAAAACATTGTTCACAAAACTCGACCACATAAGCCAACACGATTAGTAGTTCCAGCATGCAAGATAAAAATATTATAGCCCTGATCCGGGCAAGTGGGCTCCTAGACCCGACAAAGCCGCCGCCGCCTTCCCAATGGTAGTCTGGATACTGTCAACAAGCTTGTCATCGGCCTTCGCGTCACCCGGAATCGGGATCACTTTGGCCGATTGAGTCTTCACTTGGGCAAAGACTTCGCCAATTTGTTTTTTCTTGGCTACCAAAGAAGAAGCCGATTCAATATTCTTGGATTGGCAATCGGCTAGATCCTTGGTCACTTGGGCTAGTTGCTCTTCCAACTTAGCCTTGGCCGTCTCCAACTCTTGAGCTCTGCCTTTGCCTAGCTTTAAGACGGCGGTACTTTGGTCATATTCCCTTTTCAGAAGTTTCGCGTTAGCCACCATATCATCCAAGACCTTCTGATCGGCCTTTTGTGCTTCCCTCCGGGCGATTCTGGATTTGGCCGCTTCCACCGCCTCCCTTCTACTATCCAGTGACAGACGTCCAGAGAGCATTCATTGCTTCTTGAGGAGATCGGCTTGGACGGTTGCCATTGCATTCCTAAGTGATTGGGTGTTTTCCAGGAGTCTCGCCTCGGGTTGCATGACCTCATGAAGAAGACGGTTAAGTCTTTCCTGCATACCTGGCTCGGAAGTAACAGCAGCCGACGCAGTAATGGAAGCATCAAGGATTCGCCTAATGTCGGCCGGGTAGTCATCTGTGGCTATCACCTCAGGGTCGCTCAGGTCATCCAAAGTAAACCCGAGAAGGTTGGCGGATCGAGAATCAGGAAATCGGCACAACAATTGCAGGTGATGGCACAAACAGAAGCACCGGGACGGCGAAGGAAGGGCCGAAGATGTGCCTTGAAGATCGGCTATGACCCTGCTACTTGCAATCAAGGCGATTGCTGAAAAGATAAAATGAAGTGTTTACATGAGTACTCGTCATAAGAACATTTAAGAAAAAGGGGGGAAGAGATCAAGATTACATCAGTAGCCGATTGTTCCGGAGAGTGATCGGCCGAGCGTCTCGATCTAGGAGATGGCCTATTAGACCCCCTCCTCCTTTCTAAAAATACCAAGAGTTAGCATTACGCCAGTAAAAGAAAAGGGAAATGGGAGCCGATATGGAGAAGCATTACTCGGACGACGCTGGCCTCGCTAAGTCCGACACAGGCTGACCACGGATGCCCAAGGTACCCGAAGTATATCCGGTGGTACCCACCGACTGCCCCGGTCGCCTCTGTCGACTACTTCCAGCAGGTGCAGTCGGATCGGCTACTGTTGTACCAACATCTCAGAATAAATTGCCTCGCAAAAGAACGAGATTAATAGAAGCCAATCGAAAACGAGCGAAAAAGGATAAAACTCCGGTACCTCTGGCCACCGATGATGAATTGGTATAACCCGAACTTTCACTTGAGCTGTGGTGGATGCTACCGTCGGTCTATGAAAATTAGGTAAGAATTGGGAAAGGATTGCCGATGGTGTTCTATCCATCAAAGGTCATCGGATATCGAAGACCACCGGTTAGAAAATGCGCTTGACCGACGCGGTTATTTAGGATAAAATGGGGCATGTGGACAATTTGGAATTCATCGGCAAGTTCAAGAACAACTCGCCGCTACCGAAGTTGGTCACTCACAGTGCGGGGTTCGACACGCTCAAGAAGGGAGAAGCCGGGTATGGCTTGACCAAAGCCCAACTGACGAGCATAAATAGAAGGATGGTAAAACTCATATGATGGTTGGAAAGTTCGGTTCCTGGAATTCAAGCCAACGTGGAAGATACAAGGGGAAAGAAATATTTTGTATAAATCCAGGGTTGACTGGGGCATCTGGCTACTATCAGCGGCCAAATGAAGAAAAGAAGGCCAAGGATAATCAATTTGCGTCAAGATAACTAAAGAAGTCATGTTGGCCAAAAGACGACCGATCTAAGGTCAGGAAGAAGGAGAGGTATTTATGCATGGCTGCAGGAGTAATTTTTTGATCATCAGCAGAGCACATAATGAAGTTCTCCCCGTAGGATCGGCTAGCTATATAAGTGGGGATTGTATCCTCCGGGTAATCTTCGCGAGGAAAAGCCGATTGATTCATAGGTTGGGAAAGAAAGGATCGGCCGAACATACAGTACAACCAAGTTTGGATGAACCACAAGGGGCCCCCTATGTTGCCAACAACAAAATCGGCAAAACCAGAAAACAATCGGCTTCTGATAAAATGCATCGTTTGGAATACAGCACCCAGAAATAATTTTCCTAATGCAAGGTGGCGACCCTCTACCAGTTGTTCTGCTACTAGCTGATAAGTTTGGGTCGGGCCGAGAGAGGCGCCACAAAAGAAGAACCGATCCAACCAGAGATTGAGGAAGGCTACGTGTTCTTCATCCGATATAGGCCCATTAACTTTGTTGTTATTTTGAATATATCTACGCCAGCCTTCCCCTTTCTTACGGTTAGCTTATAGTGGGGCTTGCCACTAAAAGCCGATAACCGAGCTCCGTCTGGTCTAAGACAGCATAATTGGGCGACGTCAAGGAGGGTTGGGCCGATTGGACCGGTCCTAAAAAGAAAAGCGTTGAAAGAATCGGACCAGAAATAAGAAGCCGATGCAACCAAAGGTTCATTAGCTTCAGGATTGGCCAAACTTCGAGGGAAGACACTCGGCTATACCCAACCTTTCCCACTCCGCTCGTTTTTGGGCCGAGACTCTGATATACCATGATCGCCATCCCTTGAGAGCCGTGGGCCAAGCACGGAAGCTTTTGCCCATTCTTTTATGTTATAGCCAGCGGCCGACAAGGGAAGCCTAGGGATTTCTTCGTTGATCACAGAATCGGACGTTACGGTTCCTATCGGTCCTAAGAAGAACTGATCGGAACTCTGAGGGATTGGTATAAATACCTGAGTTGGGTCCATAATAGCCGATCGGAGATGGAAGGGACTTGATGAGAAAAGGGGGGAAAAGGCCGATTGCTTGCAATACGAGAGCCCGAAGACGTGAAAATGACCATGGGGGACCCCCTATTTATACGACAGTAAAAAGGAGGCGAACAGGCGGGAACAATTGTGCATTCATAACGCACCGAGATTTTTACGGCACAGTTAATGGGGTAGTTCGAGAAAAGATTCTTAGACAGCCGATACAAGTGAAAAAGCCGATATATTCTTTTTGAAAGATAACAAATTATCTTCCAAAACAGGGGCATATGTTTGCACCAAAATTCGGCATGTATTGAAATCGGTCTAAAAATAGAAGAAATATTAAATCTGAAAGGAATCGGTAAAACGACTGAAAAAGGAATCCGTTTCTAAAAAGGAAAGGAAATCACATTAGAGGCCGATCACGTAAACACACCGTATCCATATGCGACTCGGATCGGCCAGCGTGTTATAAAAGGGGTGGACGCCAAGCAAAGAGAATCAATCAATTCCAACAACACCTACTTTTACAAATTTTTCTTTTACATTGCTTTAGCTTCATAGATTTCGTTGCAAGTCAGCCGGAATCAACATAAAGCATCGCCGATTGTTGATTTTAGCCGATTTTACCTGTGTTTGATTTGCTTGCTTTGTTGCGCATCGCCTTTCCCGGCCGATTTTACCTTATATCAGGATCAATCAGAATCGGTTGATCTAGTTATCTCCTAATCGGTTCTTGCCGACTAGCGAAAAGCCGATAGATCTTTGTTTATCGGCTTTGATCGAATTACAAATTCTACCTTGTCGATTTCAGGTCAAATCGACTGGCACGCTCTGCAAACCCGGCGTTTGTCTTGTGTGTTCGAGGCCTAAAACCCTCCTTCACGTTTTTCGCGCGAACAAGATTTATTTTATTCTTGGTAAACGCGTTTGAGATAGAATCGAATTACTTTCGCAAACCGCTTTGAGACGGCCTGCATTCTAGTAGAATCTAGTGAAACGAGGTTGAGGGTGATTCAAACAAGGTGTGGAAAAAGAAGAAACGTTTCGAGGAGAATCATTCCGAGTTTTAGCCCGTTTAGCTAGCCACTCAATGTTGTTAGTAATAAGAACGTCAAGTAGATTTTCACAGCAGGCGTTCTCTTAAAATGTGCTGTGAAAAAGGACGACGTAGACTTTTGTACGGCCGTCCAGGTGGCCAACACAACGAGACCTCAACCACCGCTGTCCGGCCTGCGCACGAAACGTGCCAGCCTAGTGCTCCCGTCGAGAAAGGAAAAGGCGAACAGAAAAAAAAAATCATGAAATAATTACGTGGTGATAACACCAACGTATCCGCGACCGCACGCCTCTCTCGCCCCCCCACCACCTACCAAAATAAATCGCTCCGCTCCTCCTCCGACCCGCCCCAACCTGATCAGACGCCTAGGGTTTCACGAGCTGCTTCCCTCTCCCCCACCTCCCCCTTCTCATCCCTCCCCCATGCGGCCGCCATTGACGCGGTAGCGCACGAAGAACTCCTCCAGATCTGACCAAACCACCCCGCGAATCCTCACCTCACGCACCGAATCTGGTCGGAAACGGTGAAGAATTCGAACACAATCTGAAGCATCGCCGTCATTAAGACCGCGCGCGCACGCACACACACATCTACGATCTATTTTCTCCCTACCTGTTTCTACTATTTTTTTTCCTCGTTTCGGACGGTTCATAAGAACAGATCTGCAAGCGGATTGCAGATCTATCTGTGTGAGAACCAGACCCTTGTTTGTGGACGCGCCGAACGAACTTTTGACCTAAGGATTCGTTCGAGATCTGTTTGTTGCTTTTGTTGGTTTGGAGAGAATGATCAAGTCGATGGTTTTTTACGGGAACACCTCGATCGGGGAGGTCGAGGTGTGGCCCAAGGGCGAGACCAACTTGGCCGCGGCGGCGTGGGCGCGAGAGATCCGCGTGGACCGCCTTTCACCGCCCAGCGAGCGGTGCCCGCCGCTCGCCGTGATGCACACCGCGGCGGTCGGCGCCCGCTGCCTCGTCATGGAGTCCAGGCAGCCCACGGCCGCCGACGTGCCACCACCGCCGCTCGTCGCCATGCACGCCGCTTGCCTCAGGGACAACAAGGTATTATAAATTATTCCTGACATAAAAAAAGAGATCCACACACTGTAAGAAAAAAAGAACAACTTGAACAGATGGAGGAATCTCTCTATAATTTTACATGGACAAGTTTAAGGAATCTCTCTAAATTTACATGGACAACTTTTAAGGAATCTTTATAATTTTACATGGACAATTTGAAGGAATCTTTTTAATCTTACATGGACAACTTTGCCAGGACATAATCTTAAGATTTACTGTATGAATAATTTTACATGAACAATCACTGTGGGAAAGGATTTTTGACAGGAAGTGGACGGATGACTAAGAATGCACTGATATTTGCTCAGTGCTGATACTGACTCGAATCACTTTTACATATCTTGTTCTGTGGACTTGAACTTGCTGTTAATGCATTTGTATTATCACATTAATTGAATTTGAACTCGACAATACTGGGACTGACTGAGAAGGCTTCAGGAGTAGAGATTAAAGTTTCAGAAACAAGACAATCGGTTATTGGATGTTTGTATGCCATAAATAGGTGCTTAGGAGTTGGAACATACAAGTCTGATGGCTTGAGGAAAAGAGCTTTTTGTTTGATACTCGTGGACTTTGCATGATTGGCTGTAGCATCACTTGCTAAGTGCTACCATCAGTTTATCATACTAATTGAATTTGAAATTTGATTCCTCATTTCTGATAACAAGTTCAAGAAACATATAAACTTAAACAGGGGCACTCGGGTTTAACACGTTAAGTTGCTGTTACTTTCTAATGCTGGTTGATTTCACTGGAATAAACTTGATGATCACCTGTATTGAGTGCCTTCACCAAGAAATAGTTTATCTTTCATTTTGCAATTCCACATAATTCTGTATTGAGTAAGCCAGTGCTATGAGTTTTGCTATTTTAGAATTCAGGATATACACTACAGCAGATTCAGATTTCATACTTTAGAACTAAAGTTCCAGCCTTCTTGCAGTTTCTTCCACTCCCTTTTTCCCTGTCTTGCTTTAATATTATCAAGAATTTAAGATGTAGCTCTCATGTGCACGGTTAGTGTTAAAACATATATTAGTTACCTAGGAACTTAATGCCTTTTGTTCAAAACATCCATCTTCATCTTACTCTTTCTTTTTTTAGGAAAAAAAATTATACTGTATATATTATATTGCACCTTTTAACTGTTTTTGCTTGCAGACTGCAGTTGTTCCACTAGGAGAGGAAGAATTGCATTTAGTGGCAATGACATCCAGGAGAAACTTGACGAATCATGCTTGTTTCTGGGGCTATAAAGTGCAATTTGGTCTGTACAATTCGTGCTTGACTATGTTAAATCTTCGCTGCCTCGGTATCGTGTTTGACCTTGATGAGACATTGATTGTCGCCAATACTACACGGTCTTTTGAGGATAGAATTGATGCTCTTCAAAGAAAGTTGAGTAATGAGACTGATCCACAACGCATCAGTGGTATGTTATCAGAGATCAAGAGGTACCAAGATGATAAGTCTATCCTAAAGCAGTATATAGAAGGTGATCAGGTCTACGACGATGGAAAATTGTATAAAGTGCAACCTGAGGTTGTTCCACCATTGTCTGATAATCATCAACCACTGACACGTCCAGTTATAAGATTACAAGATAAAAACATTATCTTGACCAGAATAAATCCTTCGGTATGTAATTCATTGGTTGATTTTGCTTTGCACCTGTTGTTAACAGCATATCTTGATCAGCACATAGATGCATTATAATTCCAGTTTATGTTATGATGTCTATTCGAATTTTCCTTGAAAATCAGGCCTCCTAAGTCTTTTATTTGTACTATCTGGAATGCAATGGACCTGTTTCTGAGTAATGTCTTTTTTTTTTTTGTTAACTAGAAAGTTTCTAGAATTTGAATGCATTATATGTTGGTTTTTTGCTAGAATTTTTTTTCCAAGTCTGTTCTGTCTATATGATGGACCTGCCTGATTTTTGTTACTAGATTGAGGAGTTGTCTTTTTGTAGATAAGGGACACCAGCGTTCTTGTACGGTTAAGGCCAGCATGGGAGGATCTTCGGAGCTACTTGATTGCAAGAGGCCGCAAGCGTTTTGAGGTCTATGTGTGTACAATGGCTGAGAGAGACTACGCTTTAGAAATGTGGAGGCTTCTTGATCCAGACTCAAGATTGATTAACTCTGTTCAACTTAATGATAGAATGGTGTGTGTAAAGTCTGGTATGTCATTAGTCTTGTTTCTGAACAACTACCAAAAGAACTTAGTATAATATGATCTTTCAAATGTTCTCATAATCAGAGGCTATTAAAATTGTAGCTTCAACGTTTTCATTCCCCTTTATGCACACTATTTGTTGGTTGGTTCTTGTTCCATCCTATTGAAGTTAATATCAAATTTGTTATTTATAGGCTTAAGAAAGTCCTTGCTAAATGTTTTCCATGATGGATCTTGCCATCCTGGGATGGCGCTAGTAATTGATGATCGCCTGAAAGTTTGGGATGAGAAAGATCAAAATAGAGTTCATGTGGTTCCTGCATTCACTCCTTATTATGCACCTCATGCAGAGGTACGGGTCATGGTAAAAAAGAATCCAAACCCTTATTGCATGGTTACTAAAGGATACCCTTCTTCAACCTGCAGGTAAATTGTTCTATCCCTGTTCTTTGTGTCGCCAGAAATGTCGCGTGCAACGTTAGGGGGGGCTTCTTCAAGTAAGATTGTTATTTTTGTTAATATGTTTTCAGAATCACTGTCATGGCAGTCCCCACCGTGACAATGACTTGTTAGTTGTTTACGTATAACTTCATGGTTCAATTGACAGAGACTTTGATGATGGCCTGTTGCCAAGGATTAGCAATGTTCTTTATGAGGATGAGATAAATGATATCCCATCTGCTCCAGATGTTGGCAATTATTTGATTTCAGAGGTAAGTTTGGTAAAACCTGATGCTTCCATGTTCACTTGTCAGTAATTAATAGTTATTTTCATCTTCATCAGGATGAGAATGTTGCAGTAGTGAATGGAAACAGAGATTCATTGGCTTTTGATGGTATGGCCGATGCTGAGGTTGAGAGGAGAATGAAGGTTTGTGCTCTTCCTGTCTCTGGATGTTTGATTATGAATTGACAAAATCACGAAAAGAATAATTCATAGCAAGCTGTTATCTTTGTTTAGTAAAACTATAACATTAGTACAGTTGCTGAAGAGAGTTTCAGTATATTAATTAACAATATAAGAAATCATTAAGAGACTTGAATCTAAACTTTTAGCTTGCTGAACATCTTCCTATACTGTAGCACCACATATCACATAAAACAATGATGTTCTAGAATTTTCCACTTTTAGTTTAACCTGGGACCTAACCTAGCTGTGTCCAAAATCAATTCATAACAAGAAATCTATTCATTCCACAACTAAGTAGTAGGAATAGCAATAATAATGATTTTTTGTATTTCTGTTTTTTTTTTGGCTAAAACAACCAAGTGGTAATAATGCATGTAGCGTGCATAACATTATAATTTCAGCATGAAGTACTTCTCTCATGAACGACTGCACATTTAGTTGAAACATTTGTACAGAATATGCACACAAAAAAACTGCCAATATCTTCACATATTTCTTTACATGTATATATGTTCTTGAGTTTTGCATCATTTCTTCTTCATACATTCAAATCTAACTGTTTTCAGGAAGCGTCTGGCAATGCTCAAGCTTTCAATCCAACATCAGCTAATTTTGTGATGCCTGTAGTCCCTGGCCAAAATTTTGTTTCATCTGCAGTAGCACCATTAGCCCCACCCCTTGGCATGATGCCTTTGACTAATAATCAGGGTCCACCACCTCCATTCAGTCAACCAGTTGCTCAACCTGGTATCTCAGATCCACTGCAAGGTTCTCCAGCTAGAGAAGAGGGTGAAGTTCCTGAGTCTGAGTTAGATCCTGACACAAGGAGAAGGCTTCTCATATTACAACACGGTCAAGACACAAGAGATCCTACACCTCCTCTCCCAGCAATACCGCCTGTGCAAGGTTCAGTTCCTCCAGCGCAACCTCATGGAAATTGGTTTCATGTAGATGATGGCATGAACCCAAATAATCTGAACAGGAGTTCAGCAGGATTCCCTCTAGAATCTGATACTCTGCACTATGATAAAAAGCTACCACCACATCCGTCATTCTTTCATGGTGGGGATAATCCTATGCCCTCTGATAGATTTAACTATCAGAACCAGAGGTTTCCCTCTCAGGTAGGTGATCCAAATGAAAATTTTGGCGTCTCCGCATTTGCTAATAAGGCATATCTATATCACTTGGTGACAAACATTTGCTTGGCTCAGCTACCACATACTGAGGATCACCTGATGCTTCAGAACCATGCACCTCCAAGATACAGGTCCTTTTCTGGTATGTTTGTGTTCTCTTTTTGGAAGAGTTTTCCCTATGCTTTCGTGTAAAATTTACTTATGCTTTTTTAGAAATTCATTCCACTAACAAACAAAACATAAGATGTTTCCTCAAAATAAAGAAAATAAACTTTAAAGCTTGCTGCAGTAACTTTCTGTTTAGGACTTTTTCTATCTTGTTTGTATTACCTGTATGGCAGTGTGAGTTTGCTGCTGTTGTGTTAGCAGTAAGTTGGCTTGGGCTTTTATGTACTGTGTATAAGGTTATTACGATCTGGACACCTTTAGTTCCCCAGGTACACACACACAATTGTGCTTTAGCTTCCATAAGTGGGCAATTGCACTCAACTGCCCTGGAATTTCGTGGTGTTATTTCAAAATCTCATTGCGGGTGTGCAAATCAGGTTATCAGTAATTATCTGATGCTGTTAATTCTGCTTTTCTTTTTGCAAACCCCCACTTGGCAGTGCCCTGTGACTACATGTTAGTATAATGTGTTTCTATCAATTAATTGAATGAACATGCACCTATTTATGCCAATAACATGCAAGGGTCAGATGATTTCATGACAAGTTAATGGTGAACCATACACCGATAAGTTATGGTTGTGGACCATAATTTGCAAGCTTATACTGTAGCATGGCATATAGTAGTCATTGCTGGAATTCCTTGTACGAGGTTGTTTCATTGTTTATTTATTTGCCTCTTGTAAACATGAACAAAATTAATATTTTTTTATCATAGGTGACATAATGACGAAAAACATGCTATTTCTTCAAAACAAGCTACAAATTTATCTTTGAATTTTGCCAAGTTTAACACAGTATAAAGATCATATTAGTTTAGGGTGTATTATGCTTAACTGTGTTTGCACCTGAAGGAGAGGAGCTAGGAACTCGGCATGTTCCCTCAAGTCAGCGAAACAACCAGATAGAATCAGGACAACCCTTTGCGCGATATGCAGGGAGCTCTGCTGGCGTACTAGAGGAGATTGCACTGAAGTGTGGATCTAAGGTAGTTTTGTGCTTTCAATATTGATGACTCAGAAGGCTTGTTCTTGTAGTTAATCTTTATGGATGTTTCAATTTGTCTTTAGGTGGAGTACAGGTCAGCATTATGTGATACTGCAGAACTACAGTTCTCTATCGAGGTACATTGGAACTTCTGTTCATGATTGGTACCTTCGTATTTTGTTTCAATTTTCATATTCAATTTAATCAAATAAGCAAGTTTGTCACTTGAATTTTATTGTAAGATTTTAAAGTACATGTGAATTTTGGAAAGTAATACTGGTAATAGAATACATGTGAATTTTTTAAGTTAATATTGGTAATAGGTGCCTACACTGGTAATATAACTCGACATAATTCTCTGAGAGATTAACAACCCTGACCAACAACCAAAATTTACTGCTGTATGCAGTTCTCACCAACTACTTGAAGGGAAATTTTTGCTGAAATGTATTTTTTCTACTTGTAATGTTCCTAAACTTGCCTTATTTATCTCATTTTCTTGTTTTTCTGACCCCTTACAGGTTTGGATTGTTGGAGAAAAAGTAGGTGAAGGAATTGGTAGGACAAGGAAAGACGCACAACGTCAAGCTGCAGAGATGTCTTTAAGAAGTTTGGCCGGTAAGTTCATGTTGCATGCTTGCGCTTCTCGACTTTCTAGTTTCCTTATCACAAATATTACAGAATATTTTATGTCATCAATGTCATGGCAACCAAAAAATTTCATTTTATTTTTTAGGTTATTCACATGTTTACTTGAGGCATAGGGTGTGCTTCTATTTGGAATTGATTTTTCTCTTTTAGAATATGGTGCGCTACTATTTGGAATTGATTTTTTCTCTTTTAGCATCATCAAATATCTTAGAACCTGTTACTTTGGGCATGTAACAAGTTTCAGCAATTGCCACCTCATGGTGCTGGTTGTTCTGTTTTCATGTTTGCCCGTCAACAGTTTGCCATTTAGTTTCTTTGATGACGACCTCTGGGTAGAGCTTTGATTCATTTAGCCTGTAAGCTGAAAGCGGTAAAATATCTCGTACTCATACTCTTGTAGTACTTTGCACATCTTCTGCGATATTTTTTATGTACACAGTATGCTGTGTTGATTTGGCATGTTAAATTTACTTGCAGATAAATACCTATCGTCTGATCCAAATAAGATGACTGATATGAAAGAAAATGGTTTTGGTAGCAATCCAAACTTTTTTGGGTATCCTGGAAATACCAGGGATGATATGTTACCAGTTGCAAGTACTTCAGAGGAATCTCGATTTATGAAAATGGGCGAGAATAATTCCAGAAAAACAGGGGGTTCTGTTGCTACTCTCAAGGAACTTGTATGTACATGCTTTGATTATTGGTCGTTTGACTCTCTGCTCTTTTAACTAGTGTATGATATGTGTGAAACCGCATTGCAGTGCACAGTTGAGGGATATAACTTAGTTTTTCAAGCTCGGCCATCACCTCCAGATGGTTTAGTAGGCGAAGAAACTTATGCTCAGGTTAGTCATCAACTTCATTTATACAGGTGTTTATCTTGATATCTGTAATATATTGACAATGTACACAGGTACACATTCTTGTATACTACTGAAAGTAAACACGCTGTCATGAAGTTATTTCCTGGGGAGAAATGTCTGGGGTTCCTGTCCTGGTTCACCCTTGAAGCATGCCATTTTCTCTTGAGAATCATTGGCATTGTCGGGCATTTTAATGTCTTGTTGCTTACTAATTATAGAACTGATCTATATGGAATATGTTCCTGTCATTCACATAATTTGAATCCACTAAATTAGCTATTTACTAGTTATGCTTGATTGGTTACAACAAGATTTGGACATACATTAACATGTGGTGTCATGTTCTTGATGAAATGAACATTTGTGGCACCGCTTGCTTGATTTATTTACAAAAGTTAGTGTTTGAACAAGCAACATGAACTTGTGCAGCATACTTAGTGTTGCTTGACTTTTGGCTTTTCAGGTAGAAGTTGGTGGGCAAATTCTGGGCAAAGGAGTTGGAATAACATGGGAAGAAGCTAAACTTCAGGTTATAAGCAGCCTCATGATGAAGCAATTGTTTTCCTTTTTTTGCTTTAGATTCGACCCTTACAAAAGTCTGGAATCACAATGTAAATTCAGAGGATATCTATTTTTTGCCTTCAACCAAGCAACAAGGAGTGTTTTTTCAGTTTGGATATATAACTGAACTTATATTACACACATAATTTCTTGTTCCAATCAAACCATTTTCAAGCATTTTGGAAGTGGAGCCAACTGTTTTGAACATTGCATTTTTGGTGGCGACCTTGCGGGCAGTGGATCTTAAAGAAGTTTTGAGTAAATGCAGTATCTCTTGTTTGGGTGTGCCTAGTGAATAAAGGTTGCATAAATGCAATTTTTAAACATATGTGGGGATTTTTCTGGATTTGGTGTAGTTGGTTTACAACTTTACATGTTATATATTTGAATCGAGTGTGACATGTTTGTCATTTTGTAGGCTGCTGATGAGGCTCTTGGAACTTTGAGATCCATGCTCGGTCAACTTGCTCAAAAACGGTCTGGTTCTCCAAGGTGATTGTTGATTGGCCTTTTGCATGCTGTATATCGGCAACTGTTTGGTTATTAATAGGGAAAGTACCTTTGTTTTTTATGAACATGCTTAATAGAACTTTATCATATATTAGATGGAATCGACTACCATATGTTAGATGGAACCGCAGGATTTTTTTTTTCAATTCAGAGATTCTGGCTTTGCTAACTAGAAGTTCTATGGTCCAAATTTCATTATATTTTGTTGCTTTTAAAGTATTACTATGTAATACATAAAGTATTTGCCCAACATTCCATTTCCTGATGTAAGCTATATGTCAATTCATTACTGTGCTCAATTAAGTCCTTTTCATAGACCCTTTGAGAAGGGAGGAAAGATGAAGTCTTCATGAGCTTGATGATAGTCTGGCAGCATTAGTGTTGGGTTATTACAGATTTTCCTAGAGGATGTTGAGGAAAGATTTATGGCGTAGCTTAGTCATGTATCTAAAAATAGCGTGACATGCTCAATCACTGTTCTGATATGGGTGATCGTTGGTAGCTTTTGCTATGGCCACGGATATTTCCCTATGTCAGACTAGATTTTGGTTACTTTTTTTTTTTGTCCTAGTCGAGCCTTATCCATTATGCCTTCTGTTTTTGTATGCTTTAAATATAAGTACTATGTCTGCAGGTCATTGGCACCAAATTTTAATAAGCGCTTCAAGCCAGATTTTTCACGGGTGGTGCAAAGGGTTCCTTATGGTAGATATTCCAGGATTGAAGGCCATGTTCCTTGAGGAGAGTTTCACTAATACGATGTGTCTGGACACTGGACTTATCAGCTAGATGAGTCTGATCAGCTTTGCAGAGCAAAACCCTGGCACCTGGTAGACTCCCAAGGCTTTCCTCGGCTGCTACTGGAAACAACACGGTTTTGCAAGCGCCAAGAAATTAGAAGGCATTCTGGTGGTCCTGCCTTCATGCAGATTTTTGGTTTGGGTTTTATCTCACACTACTGGCGTGTTCTAACTCCAGTTGGAAATTGTAATCCTTGTGGATGGAAATTAAAAGCTCGAATCGGGGGCTTGTGATGATTCAGTTCAAGTTGGTGGATTTGCCACAAGTCCGTGGATCGACGAGCAGAGCTGCAGTTATTTAACATGTCGTTCTTGCTTAGGTTGAGCTGAATGTTGGAGGAGTTTTTATCTCGGGGTTGCAGCTGTAGGCAGCCAATTTTGTAGTGGCGGCAGTAGTATTAGGTCAACATTTAAATCCAGTGTTAATTAGCTTTTTAGGCTAGTGGTACCACGAAATTCAGTAGAAGATGATATTTGTTTGTATGTTTATGCAGTCATCTTTGTAATCTGTTTGTTACTATTTGCCAAGGATGGAGATTTCTCTTTGGTGCTGCTATGTAAGATCTCGTTTCAACTTCTATAGTTCTCACTGGCAGGCAAGGCAAGCAAAGTTCCGTAAAGTAGATACTATTATTTTTAGGGGTGTTTTGTCAACTAAAACAAACGTAATGGGGTTCGAACTGACGACTTAAATTACAACACTAAGTGCTTTGTCACTACAATACATCATCTTTCCCTGTTAATGGCTACGTAAATCGTCAGTCGGCATGGAAACCAATATACTCTATATTAAATCCGGAAGGATTCCGGCATATCATTTTTCACCGTGTGTTCGTTCTGCGCGCGGTCACGTCATCCAGTTGAATATGCCATGATACGTGTTAAGTATTTTAACATCGTAGCTTTTTAACAACATACGTGTGGCGTTGCGATAAGGCTCCTCATGTTCACATCTCTGCTTGCACCTTCGAATTCCCCCCTGCGCTCAACCGTGTGCTCGTGCGATTTTTGCCCCCAAGGCCGCGTGGCATGCGTTTTTTTTTTTGCAGAAATGTCTTCAAATTTTTTAAAAATTACATATATGTTCATTTTTTAAAAGAAAGGCCCTCAAACTTCTAGAGTCGTTTTTTTTTTGTTGAAATTACCCACTGAAATTACATCTAGATACGGGTTTTTTTCGGGGAAGCCCTCCAAATTTCTAAAATCTGATTATTTTTTTTTAGCGCAAGGGCCCTTAAAAATTACATCTAGGTACATTTTTAAGCAAGGAGGATCTAAAACTTCCAAATTTTGTTTCCTTTTTGCACCACTTGTTTTTTTTGTGCGAAGCCTCTCAAAAATTACATCTAGGTATGTTTTTTTTGCAAAAGGACCCTCTAAACTTTTTGGATTTGTTTTTTCGCAGTTCTTTTCTTTAACAAGAAAATCGTCTTTGCGCGGCGCGCCGCACAGATGCATCTAGTAATTTTAAAGATAGATGGGAATGAGGGGCTGGGAGCCTGGGAGTGTGGATGGTCTCCGATTTTCAAACGGGGAAACTTCCTAGATGAAGAGTTTGGGGCTTAATAATCAGCAGGATTACAATCAAAGCGTAGGCACGAGTACAATCAGATTCTGGAGTTCTTGAATGGAGAATTAGATTCTGGAGTTATTTAATGGGGGCAAGACTAGGTTGTTCTTCCAATTTCTGTTTGCGAACCACACTTCACTTACGAGAAATTTGATTGCAAGTTGTGTTGCACCTTTCAATTGTGTACTATTGCAAAAATGCTAATTCGCCGATACTCTAGTTAAAGAAATAGCCGACAGTTGAAAGTTGAAATTATATTCAGTTGAAAGCTATTAAATATATGGTTGTTAAAAGTTATACTCTTTCTGTGAATTCAACTATAATGCTATAAAAACATTTCTCCAAAACACACATGTCATTTAAACTTCGTGGAGCTTGTTTCAAAGTGTAACTTACTACAACATTCAGTTGAATTGCGTACTAAGGGCATGTAAAGTGGTATAGACGGTAACTGTCTATAATATATCTTCATATCATCTACAGACAGCACTAAATATATCTTATACAATAGACTGTCTATATAGCTGTCTGTAATAATCTCTCATATAATTAATAGACTGTATGTACAATGGTATACATATTATAAAGCTGTCTATAAGACCGTCTGTTAAATAGTAGACATCATATTTCTCTCTTTTCCCTCTCTCTCCTCCACATCATCTAAAATCTAATATGGCATACCCTTATAGACAACTAACATGTACCATTGTACGTACCCTAACTTTCAACAGTTACCACTTTCCAAATTAGCAGATGGCCACAGATTAGCACTGTACTCTACAAAGTCCAAACTAGAGGCCGGACCTCTGCATATATTATCATTCGTCTCAACTATTGTTATTTAGGAACTGACGTAGACAATATGTTAGACTGGAATATAGAGTTAGCTCTCCTCCCTCCGTATGTTGGCTTGAAGCAAACCGTACATGTACGGTGTGGTTTACTTGCTCGTCCAAGCTTATTTAGCGAATTTTTTTTAATGATGTTGTCTATAAATACAGAAGGTATTTATATTTTCTGCATACATACATTAAATATAGTGCTTAATGATAATAATTAAGGATGATCTAATCATTTTCGATATATTCTTGATCCATGTGAAAAAAAAACAAATACGCCTTGCAACTTTTTTTTTTCGAAATTAGAGGCCGGAGCACTGCCTAATCAATTAAGAAGAGAAAGGAGACAATTCAACAAACAAACCACACGGCCGACAACCTGCCAACCACAAACAGGCAAGCAAACAAAAGAAGAAAAACAGGGGAAAAAAAACGAAAACTAAAAGAGAAAAACCGCTCGCTTAGTCTGTTCTCTCTTTAGCAATTGCAAACTCCGCTAGCTCTTGTTTCGCCTTCTGCACAACGATGTGGAAGGGTTTCTCCAAGTTTTGGAAGATGCGCGCATTGCGCTCTTTCCAAAGGTTCCAGAAGCCGAAGATGATCGCACCATCGAAACTTCGTCTTGTCTGTCGCGTATAATCCGTTCGCAGATGAAGCCACCAGTCTCGAATGGATGAGTGAGCCGCGAAGGAGTTGATGGACGGCTGAGCTAATCCTTGTGCGGGAAGGAGGAGACGCCAGGAATTTACGGCGAATCGGCAATGAAGCATAATATGCAATGCCGTCTCATCTTGAGCAATACAAAAACGGCAAACCGGGTGATGAAGAGGCCATCCTCTCCGCGCTAAAAGGTCTGCATTTTGAATACTGTTGCGAAGCAATAGCCAAACAAAGATTTTGCATTTGTTCTGCGTCCTCGCTTCCCACATTGCCTGACAAGAAATGTCGGATACCGAACCAGCGAATTGAGCTCTGTAAAGCAACCTGCTCGAGAAATTTCCATCTGCTGTCCATCTCCAAATAATCTCATCTTGAATATCTGGCTGCAAATGGACCTCTTGCACCAATTTCCAAAGAGTTAAGAATTGGGCAAGTTGTTGCTGGGTGTGAATATTCTTTAAAGAAATCATCCAGGAGTTATCTGTTAATTCATGCAGCACCGAGTTGTTTCATTTTTTTGACTAACCTGTAACACGAAGGTGCAATTTCCCTCGGCGCCCTTCCTTGCAGCCAGTTGGAAGTCCAGAACTTAGCGGTGCTACCATTCCCTAAGATGATGTGGGTGCTTGCCCTGAAGAGGTCCAAGTCCATGGAGTTGCAAGGCAGGCAGGTCCTGGCCCAAATCCTATTTTCATCACTCCATTGAAGCCACAATCACCGTTGCCTGAGGGCTCTTCCGAAGGCATTGAGTTGAAGGATTCCCATACCCCCAAAGCGCTTTGGCCGACAAACCTTTGTCCAGTTAACCAAGCAGTGTCATGAACTGCAATGCTCGCTTCCTTTCCACAGGAAATTCCTCCTCGACCTGTCAATTCTCTTGATGGTCTATGTGGGTAAAGGAAAAACTGTTAGGAAGTAAGTTGGAAGGGCCGACAGAACCGAGGTGACCAGCACTAATATGCCCGCTCTGGAGATTAAAGCCCTTTTCCAGTTTGCTAACCTTCCTTCGACCTTATCGAGTAGAGGTTGGAAATCGGCTCTTCTTAGCGCATTAGGTCTCAGCGGCAGTCCCAAGTATCTTGTGGGGAAATTTTTGAGGGTTCCCGGGAATTCTTGCAAGATGTTGCCTATCACATGTTCATCACAAGCAATTGCGAAGATCACCTTCAATCCTGAAGCATCCCCGAAAATTTGAAGGACAACACGCAAGCTGCGTACTTCCTGAGGCGATGGGTTTACAAACAGGGCAACGTCATCCGCATAGAGAGCCCAGCACAGGCCGGTAGGTCTGCGCAAAATCGGCTTGAAGAGACCTCTTAGCGAAGCAGCCGATAGCAAGAGCTGAAGAGGTTCGATCGCAAGGATGAAGAGCATCGGGGATAGCGGGTCTTCTTGCCGAAGTCCACGCCTATGTGCAAAACTCTTCCCGGGGATTCCATTCATCAACGCTCTTGAAGAGGAGGTAATATATGCAGAGGTACTTCAATAATTCCAAAAGGTACTCCCAGCTGACGGAGTCGAATGCCTTGGCTAGGTCCAACTTAATGGACAACGTGGGATGCTTTTTTTTCGGTGGAGTTCTGTTAGCAGGTTCTTTACAAGAAGGAAACTATCATGAATTGCCCTCTTCTTGATGAAAGCATTTTGGTTGGGCGACACTAGAGCATGCAATCTGGGAGCCAATCTCTTAGCCAGGACTTTGGAGATGATTTTGCTGAAACTATAAATCAAGTTGATTGGCCTAAAATATGTAACCCTTGCAACTTAACAAGATGGAATACTAGATTCGCCACTTCTTTCCTTGCTTCTCTATTCTCAACAATAACTTTTATTATAAGCTATTTCGTGTTTTCAAAGTCATTAATTATCCCGTACCCTTTTTAGGTTGGACCTCAACAAGGCCCACCATGTGGCACCGTGCCACCTCATCATGTACCAACCCAAATGGAGCTAGGCCGTCGTGGGCGGCGGGCTCCTGGACGCATATGCCCCCACGGTGACCTTTCCACCCGAAGTACGCCGGCCGTCGTACCCGGTACCCCGAAATCTCAGCAGCCAACGCGCGTGCGACGCCCAATCCATCTGCCCATGAGCGCACGCCGCAAGCAAGCAACCGGAGGAGCGCACTGCCACGGCCGCCGAGCAATGCCGTCATGCACGCGTTCCACTTCCACAGGTCGGCGCCAGCGGCAGCGCACCGCGGCGCCGGCGGGGTCATCAGCTACGTACCACTTTCACATGTATGCAAGGATCGATCTCCGAGCGCACTGATGATATAAACGGCCATTGCAACATGCATGTTTGGTCAGCGATACAAACAAGCGCGAACTATGCATATATCACAAGAATACAATCTGAAATGTAACACATCACGCGGTAGCCTGAAAGCTCATGCATGCTTCTGCACTGATCAAGCACGCTCCACTACTTGTACTAGCTGCCTACCTCGGAATAACTTCGCTGTATGTGATCGAGGCAGAATGTACAGCAGTTGTTGTTGTTGTTGCCGTCGGCCATCTCGCGTTGGGCGGACGGGCCGACGAGTTCACGACTGGACGGACGGGGGCCGTGTGGTAGTGATCGACAAAGCTCGGCGGGTGCATCTCCAGCTCGTCGAAGCAGGCGACTGGCCGCGACAGAATCTTAACCACCTGGCGCATCGTCGGCCGGCTGCTCGGCGTTGCCTGCGTGCAGGCCAGGCCTACCTTGATGTATCTGAGCACCTCCTCCTCCGGGTAGTCCTTGATGTTCGTATCCACAATGTCCAGCAGATTGTCCTGTTGGTAGAGTAGCCATGCCTGGAAGAACAACAAAAGGGTCAAGGGTGTATACAGGTATGATCGCTTAGTTACAAAACACCACCTTCAGTAGTCTCCCATCTCTTGGCTAGGTAGGGTGAAAATGGTGTGAGAGATTAAAGAGAAACGAACCGCATGAACAGCACCGTAATAGGGAGATGAAGGCAGAAGGGGAAACCTGACCTGTCGCACGAGGAACATGTCTGATCGAATTGTTTGCGAGATTCTCCTTCCACTGATGATTTCAAGAATAAGAACTCCAAAGCTGTAGACATCAGCCTTTTTGGTCAGCTGCCCCTGCACGACATATTCCGGTGCCAAGTATCCACTGCAGAGGGTAAGGTTGATGTTACAAACAGCTTAACTTGAACATTGGTACATTACTCGTTGTTGAAAGAACAGCTTAATTACGTCGTTCCGACCACACGCGTGCTGACATGAGTAACATTATCTGGAAATAGCTTAGCCAATCCGAAATCCCCAATCTTAGGGCTGTAGTATCTGTCAAGAAGAACATTGCTGGCTTTGATGTCTCTGTGCACAATGTTTGGCTCGTGCTCTTCGTGAAGATAGCTCAGTCCCTTGGCAGTGCCCACGCAGATGTTCGATCTTGTGCTCCAAGTGAGCTTTGTTACTCCACTCGCTGAACCTAAAGCTAAAATACGTATATATATATATGAGAGGGATATACGTCCCAGTAGGTGAAGTGTGGATTAAATTAGTTAATGATTAAGTTACCTTGTAATGCATGATCAAGGCTATTGTTCTCAACATATTCGTAAATCAGGATCCTATTTTGCCTCTGAACACAACAGCCCAGCAACCTGACAAGGTTTGCATGCTTAACTTCAGTAATGCTGTCGATTTCAGTCAGGAATTCCTTGATCCCTTGCTCAGATTCAGCAGATAGAACCTTTGCAGCAAATGCAGTACCATCTCCAAATATTCCCTGTGTCACAAAACAGAAAACCACAGGGATTCGTTGTGGCTAAGAATCTTCGAACGGATGTTTCTTTAGTCATACATCAAAAACTGCAAAACATTGAATCAATTTCTTTCTACCCATTTGTACACTGCAGCATGTGCGAGTGTTAGGTAATTAAACTCGTCACTTGTCCCATTTCTCACTCGAGGAAGGACAAACTCAGTTAAAATGAACAAGAGCCAAGAGGTAAAAAATACCTTGTATACAGTTCCAAAACCACCTACGCCTAGCTTGTTACCGTGGCCGAAGTTGTTTGTTGCTGTTTTGATCTCTTTGTAGGAGAATAGATGGACATCTTTTATGCTTATAAGACCTGTTCAGATGAGAAGAGCAGAAATGAAGTCAGCTTCATAAAGAAAGCCTTTTTAACTAGTTCCTTCCTCCGTCATGCTAATAGCAAGTTCGACAGGCCATTATTTGTATCTTCAAGCTATCATTACCAGATGTGCAACAGGATAACAACTTGGTGATCAATCGTCTAGATCATAGCGATATATGACTAGAGAATCTAAATACTACGAACTTGGCATGGTGAACATGCAGAAACATGAGGCAGTTACCTTTGAAGTCTTCCTCGGATCTACAAAGGCATCTCTTGATCATCGCCATCTTGTTAGCTAGAGAAGAACCTGGAACCAACCTTGTTCAACCCAGGAAGAAGCTCAGAAATATCCCAGTTGTGTAGCTTGTTGGGCACCGGCACCGAAGAAGGTCAACAAGTTCTTGCAGTGGGAGGATAGGGGCCTAGCCAGCATTAAATCTTCACTGTTCAGAGCAAGAAGAAAGAGCTAAGCAGCAAGCTGCAAGCAAGCGTACTAAGAACAAGTACAGTAGTAAAGCCCACTACAGATTAATATAGTAAGTTAAAAACCAATTTGTACAATAATTAACTCCAAAAGTTATCTCTAGATGTTGTGCAATAGCTATCTCTTCTCTCTTGTACATAAATGATTTACCTATGCATCCGTGCAAAGCTAGCTACTAAATAAGAGCCAGCTATCTTCTCTTTCCTCTTTTCTCACTCTTTCATATAGACCAAAACTGACATGTACAAACTAAAAGCCCGCTGATATGATTTTATTGTACTTGCTCTAACGCTTGGAAGATGGAAAGCGGCCCGACCGACAAACTCTTAACCGTTGAGGACCGGAGTTGATGGCAGAGCAGCCAAAGAAATGAAGATATACTGTATAACTAGGTGCAATGAACGTGGTACAATGCATGTGTCAGGCGACAGCTTGGCCACCTGTGAACAGCAAGTAGCGCTGATATTCGGCAGTCGGTATCAAGTACCAGGTGTTGCGTCTCGACGTATCATCGCCAAAATTACTGGCAAGCAAGCCGTCAGCTTCAGTTCGCATCCAATGATCCGAACTAAGAGCGGGAGTAACTGAAGGGTAGGAGGAGTAGGAGGCGCCGAACAATATTCGAAAAGTTGCAAACGCTGGCTTTCTCCTCTCATTTATACAGTTATATGGTGTTACTTATCTTTTGATTTTATGAGTCACCCTCTTTTCAGCTTCAACTAGCAGGATGTCCGCGCATTTGCGTGGCTAGATTTCTTTTAAAATTTGTAGTATCAAATGATATAACTTATATGCTTAAGAATATATTAACGTATTTTGTAGGCTATTTAGATTTTTAAGACACCATAAACATTAGAAATGACGGTAGAAGCTAGAAGAAAATTTCAACTTTAGAACGTAATTGAGGTATAAGCTTTAATGTAAGAAAATCATTGAGCATAGTAAGTTGATGGGTTCTTAGAAATGTAGCAATTCTTCACCTTGCATAGATCATGTAGCCATATATCCCTATTATTTCTCCATCAATTACTTTTTTTAAAAAAAAATATGCAGCAAGTGTACCTCTATTTAATCTCAAGCAATATGCTGATTATTTTATATGATATTAGAGTACATTACTACGTATGCACCGATGCATCATATGTGACTTACTTTAAACTTATCTTCCTCACATGCTGGCTGTCCAACCGAACCGTGTGTCTTCTAGTTCTATCTCACCTTGAAGGAGGCAAAACAAGCTGAAACAGTACTACTCCTGTGCTAGCCTGTATGGGCAGTACGAGACAACAGATCGGAGCAATACTACTCTAGCATGTATGAAACTTGAAGGAAGTTTTTCGTATATATGACTAGTCCTGGGCTATCGTGTCCGACAGTTTTACGTGATAGAACATAGAACTAACGTCCATTTTGATGGGCTCCCTGGCTGCATGGGGAGTAAAATATTGTTATCCGCATGCAATGGCATAATTTAGGCCTTTCTAATTGAAGAACAATACTACAGATTGATACAGTTAACATATGTGCTACTGCATGCCAAATATTAGCATCCCAAATCCCGTTGTAAAATTACCTCTCACCGCACACCACATCTGCTCTGCTTATAAATAGCATGTCGGTCAAGATCAGCGTCGCGGACATCCTCTGCTACGTCTGCGGCGACACGGACAACCTCAGCGACCCCGCGCCCGCGCTCGGCCGGCCCCGTCTCTGCGCTCGCGGCTGCTGTTGGTAATCGCTGCCGGCCGGCGTCGCTTTTTGATTTTTCTTTTGTTTGTAACTGTCTTTCTCAGCCGTGAAATGTTATGGGTGGTACGTACAACAAAGGATTAACCTGCTTGGTCCAACTTAATTTGTAGCCTACTGGACGCCATTGACGTGCTGCTGACCAACAACTCCCACAGCCTGCTCGTTCAAGTCCACGCGCGCGCCCGCAAGAAGCACCACCACGTCTCCTCCGCTTCCACGGACAACGCCACCGACTACTGCGTGTGTTGACGCGGGAAGACATCGTTCGCCATCTCTTCAGCTCCATCCTCCATCCTCCATCTTCTCCCCTGTCGCCGCGCTCACCGTCGCCTCCCTCGGCCTCATCCGCCGTGACGTGCACGCCATCCACGCCGATGGCGACGCGCTCGACGCCATCCCGCGCCTGCGGAGATCCATCCGGGACGGCACGGCCGTAGCCGTCGTCGCTGACGACGACGCACTGCTCGGTGAGATCTGCCCTGGCGTGCTCGACTCGTGCAACGTCGAGTCGATGTCTGGAGCGTTCGCCGCGCTCACTGCTGGCGACGTCATGACTTATATGGAGTTATGGACTGCTCTTTATCACCGCCCGAATTATTGCTTCGCTCCATCCGAGCCCAGCTAAAGGACAGAGGCCTCGACGCCATGTGCGACCTCATGGACGCCGCCGCGTACACGACCGACGCTGCTTCGCTGCCCTTTTCTCGGTGGTCGTCATCAACATCGACGCGCGAGGTGATTGTCGTCGGGAAGATTCCGGTGGCGGTAGACGGAGGACGTGGCGGCATGCCATGCTAGGGGTACCCCATGCGGCCGTGCTACGAGAGTTGTTGCTTCCGGTTTCTGTTTCGAACTGAAGAGAAGTTTGTTTCACTAGACCGAAAGCAAATTCGGCCCACAGGCTAGTTTTGTCTCTTCTTTCTAGTAGCCTATTGGGTAGAAAAATAAAGGCCATACGCCTTTGGCATTAGCCCAGCGAGTACTCCTTGGTCCAGCTGCACTTTGGCCTGTGGAACACTTTGAGGCTCCGTTTGGAAACGGGCCTGATTCAGCAGGCATGTCACCATGTCAGTACCAGGCTTTCGAAGTATATATAGGCCGGCTCATCCACACCACATTCAGACAATCCGTGCGAGCCGTCTGTTTGGTCACGTTTTTTGCTACAGAAAAACTATTAAACGGTATACTTGTAACGGTATAGTACTGAAACTTATGAAACTCGCGAAATTTTTACAGTAAAACTCATGAAACTTAGCACTAAAATTGATGAAACTCATGAAACTAAATACTAGAACTCATGAAATCAACATTGAAACTGATAAGTTTCATAAGTTTCATGGCTATACCGCCGTTCGCTAGTCGCACTCTTTTTGCTATCCAAAAGCGTATGCAGGAGCTATGAAAGTGAACACGCCGCACCTCCTTTTGACCCTAAACCGGCGTGATAACACGGGGGCGGAGCACGTAAAGCCGCTGTTCCAGTTCGTCACCGCCGCTCTTTCCCCCCTAGAAAAAGGAGCAGCACCTACCTACTCTCTGTCCCTTTGACCCTCCTCCACAGCACGCGCCAACAAAGCTCGGCTCACGCAAATAGTCCAGCTGCTGTAAAAACTTGTCAGAGTTCACACCAAACACAATTGCATTATGGTTGAACCCGAAGAACAAACGCAGAACCAGATCCCTCCACGGTCAGAAGCCTCAGTCGCAGTGTTAGGAAACAGAGCATATACTGCTCGATCGAACCACTCGTGGCAGTACATTAGTGTTTTAAATAGTTAGCTATAGTTTTTTTTATCCAAAATACGAAGCTACGAGCTAATATTTTGCTATATTATCTACAATCGTTATAGCTAACGAAAGCTCTGTTATCCTACATAGATACCCATAGACCAAAACATTGACTCTATTTTGAAATCCAACATTACTAAAATGCTTTAATGCATCTCTTATAAGTTTGAACTTGAAAAAACCTAGTAAAAGACCTTATCTCACCCTTTTTCAATAATCCAACATTCGTATTTCTCGGTGAATAAATACTTGTTGTTAAGAACATTAGGATATAGTTATCATTTATGGTCTTAGACATGTATTAATATGTTTGTTGATTCCAGATTTGACTTGCATTCTTAATATTAGCATATTTTTATGATTTGTTTTGATGTGATTTATACTATATACATATTTATCTTTTTAATTTTTTAGTAATAGAAAAGCGACGAAGGATAGCTAGCTTTCGTTCGTGATAGATGCAATAGTTTTTCTAATGATCTTATCGTGAAGCCGTAGAAGTTGCGATGTAATACTTGGTACAATATCGATTTGGTTTCGCTTGGAGGCATGGGGTCGATACGATCGAGCTAGCAGCCCGGAAAAAGAACAGAGCATCGAGTGCTGCAAAAATGAACGGATTACTCACGCGGCCGACCCTTATTTCCGTAGCGTCTGCTCTAAGAAAGCAAACTGGTTCGCGTTTAATCTAACTACGTGCACTCCACGTCGTTCTTGGCGAACTTAACCAACGGAGTACTGGAGTGGCAACGAACAACGTTGCCGCGCTGTATTTACAGCTCCCTCTTAACCATGCAACCATGAATTAGAGCTCGCTGGCATCGCAAACATGGAGAGATGTGGCACTTCGAGAAGCTCTGAGCTCTAAATGTTGTGGGCCGGGGGAGGATCGATCCTTCGCTGTGCCGGCCGGCTCCTTCTGAAAACTCTGACAGCAAGTTACTCGCATGCTCTAACCGCCATCTGCGTAATTGTGGTGAGTTAAACTAGTAGTTTAACATTTCTTCAGATCGAATGAACAGCATCCAAGCAAATTTATAGCCTGGTCCCTGAACATGTGGTGGTTGTGCTTTCGTGGAGATCACCGATCATAGTAGCGGAATCTTGTTTGTTTCTACCACAAGCTAAAGGCCGAAGGACCTCAAGGCGGCACAACGCTACCAAGTAAAAGAACCAGACTAGCCTTTCATAGTTGTCAAATGTAATCGAACTCAATGGAGTGGGAATTATAATCCTTACCTAACGCATGGATCATCATACGATAAAAAGACAGGAAAGCAACCACCTTGACCCCATGGTGATTGCACGTATCTTATCCCATAAAAGCCAAAGAAAAAGCAAATATTATAAAAAATCAGGTAGCCCCTAAGAATCATCAAGTGAAAACTTTGTGGTGCAGGGTTAACAAAATCGTTTTCGAATTGAAAATCGAGATCTCGGCGATACCGGTTTATCACAAAAATCGAATGAAAATTATTAAAAACCGAAGAGTTTCGAAACCGAGCGTTTGAAAAAAAAGATTCAAAACAAATTCAAAGAAAAAAAAGGGAAATCGCTCAGTTTTCTCGAAAAACCGATCGACGAGTTAAACCTTTTGGGTGGCCGGTTTTTGGAGCGGTTTTCGTCGATTTTTGTCGAAAACCGCTCGATTTTCACCGATTTTCGATCGGTTTACATAGCATGATTTTTTTTCAAATTTTTGAATCTTTTGTTTTTTTTAATTGAACCAGTTTACCGATCGGTTTAAAGTTTCGAACTGACTCGATACGGTTAAAAACCGCAATTTTCAAGCGGTTTTCGATGATTTTATGAACCTGGGTTGGGATGCCCAAATGATGGAAAGCATATGGTGGTGTCGTGGCAAAACTCCTAGCCACTACTTACCTCGACGACCGGTACCGGTAGTTCTGTACCATTACCATCGCAGGGAGCAATCTGCAACCGAAGTAGCTAGAGCTTCCTGGCGAGGGAAGTTACTTAATTGAAATTCCATCGATCGTAGTACACTGTTGCTTCCTCACACGGCAGAGGCAAACGTGCCTTTACCCACCTCATCACTCCACTAATCCCGCATACGGCAGCTAGCTGCACTGTTTATGGTCAGGTTCTCCGGTCGCGTGACAGCCGCTGCAAGATGCAACCCAACCAACACAAACCGCTGCTTATGATTTCGACCCAACAAGGCGCCTTTTAGGAAACCTTATTACCGAAATAGTCCAGGGTTTCCGAATAAATCTAAAGGTGAAGAACAGAGAGAGACACAATATAAAAGAATAGTCTGATCTATTATTCTTTATGATTGTTTATACAATGGGGGGACCCCACCTCCTTTTATAGCCTACAACTAGGGTTCGTGGGCTAGATGGTTTCCCAACACTCCCGTTTGAGCCCTTTGCCACGAGATACATATGCCTCATCAAAATTCAGTAGAAAAAACACTTGGAGAAAGAGTACATAACATATACTTATTGTGTTGAACGAATTGCCTCATTAAAACCTTACGTAAGAAAACTTCTATGAAAAACTTACTAAGGAAAAAGAGTACGATTCACCCAAACTTCAATGTTAATCTTCGAGATTCACTTTGGGCACTCAAACTTTATATTAAAGATTTATTTAGGAGTATGTGAAGATTCTCCTCTTGAGATCTGCAATTCTGTAAGTCTCATCATCCCAATTTCTCTAACGCATCTTTCAAAAGTAGATACTGGGAGTGACTTAATAAATAAATTGGCAATATTCTCACATGACTTAGTGTGCAGTACCTTGTTCTCGTTCATCTTATGCAATTCATAAGCATAGAAGAACTTGGGGTTGATGTGCTTCGTAGAGTTGCTTTTCACATAGCCCATTTGCACTTGACAACACAAGCTGCATTGTCTTCATAAATAATATAGAGAGTTTGCTCAATATTCAAGCCACATGACTTCTAGATGTGGTGAATCATTCTTTGAAGCTATGCACATTCTCGGAAAGCTTCATACAAAGAATGATTTTCGAGTGGTTTGTCGACTTCGAGACAAGAGTCTGCTTAGACGACTTCTAAAAGATCGTTGTTCCACCACAAAGGGAAATATATCCAATTATGACTTGCCAGTATGCGGATCCGATAGGTACCCAGCTTCGACATAGCTAACCAAATTTAATTCATGATTTCTTCTATAAAACAAGCCAAGGTCATTTACTTCCGTGGAGGTAACGGAAAATGTCTTTTATCCCTTTTCAATACCTTTTGGTAGGTTCTGCACTGTATCTAGCTAGCAAGTTCACGGGAAATGCAATATCTGACCTGGTGCTATTTTCGAGGTACATGAGTGCTCCAACTGCACTCAGATATGGGAATTTCGCTCTCAGGACTTCCACCCCCTCTTCTCTAGGCTTGTATGGGTCTAGGTCTTCTTGTAATGGCCTTCCGACCATTGGTGCATTTGCAGGATATGCCTTTTCAAAACCAAATCTCTCTAACATTTTCTGCATGTAAGACGATGGGTGTACCAAGATTCTATCTTGGACATGCTCAAGCTGCAAGCTTAAACAAAACTTGATTTTACCCAAGTCCTTCATATCAAACTCAGACTTCAAATACGAGTAAACTTCTTCTATTTCTTCATCCGTCCCGATGATGTTCAAGTCATCTATATAGACAGAGATTATACAAAATCCATTTGAGGATCGTTGTATAAAAACACATGGACAATCTTCGCTATTTGAGTAGCCTTTCTTGCAAAGAAAGTCACTAAATCGATTGTACCACATTCTTCCTAACTTATTTAGCCCTTACAGTGATTTCTCTAATTTCATATTGTATATGCTTCTGTTTGCTGTTTTGGTTCGGGACAGAGATACCTTCTAGTACTTTCATGTATATGTTCAAATCCAAGTTTCCATACAGATATGGTGTGACAACATCCATCATCTTCATTTTCAACTTCAAGTTGACTGTCATTGAGATTAGATATCTAAAGGTGATTCCTCCCATGACCGGGGAATAGGTTTCTTTATAATCAACCCCTGGATGTGGAGTGAAATCTTGTGCAACAAGTCTTACCTTTTACCTTACAACTTCATTATTTTTATTTTTCTTCCGAACAAAAACCCATTTATGACCTATGGGGTTTATATGGGGAGATGTGTGGCACACAAGCCCAAACACCCCTCTTTTGTTTAGATAGATTAACTATGCGGTGATTGCCTTCTTCTATTCTTCCCAATCTAGCTTTTTCTTGCATTCTGCTAGAGATGCAGGCTCGGGATCATGATCAATTATTGAAGCAATCTTCTTTGCAAAGCATGTATCAACATTGGCTATTGCTCTATTCAGGTATTCTCCCGTTGTTACAAAGTTTATAGCCATTTCATCATGGGGTGCTTCCTCATGCACCTCTGCTTGCTCTTCTCTGCTATTTTCCATCACAGGAGCAAGTTCCTTTAGTTTTTCATCACCTATATGTGTGCACACATTATTTTCAACGGCTTCCTACAATGGAAGATTCAGATCTAGAATTGCCTTTTCCATAGGCTTTTTTCCAGTGCTAGGTCTCAACTGGATCCCCTTCTTGGTTGTGATAAGTTCTCTTGCCCTTTTTACTCCAGACGTCTCCAAGTAATTTGCATTTGAGAATCCAGATTTTCTGTTCTTTTTTTAGGCTTCTGAACAAGATGAGGGATACCTTCTACTTTCTTTGGTATTTCAACCCTCTCTGGTGCATTTCTAGCAGGTACATGCGGCTTAACCACGCTCTTGAGATCATAAAAATGGTCAGGCAGTTGATTTGCTAGGTTCTGCAAATTAATTATCTTACGGACTTCTTGATTTGCTTCATTAGTGTGAGGGTCATGTTCGGGGACCCCAGTGGAATGGCATATGATTTCCTGGTATTTTTCATCTAAAAGTTGATTTTCTCCCCCTAATGAGGGGAAATGATCCTCTGAGGGGGCTTCTTCACCTTGTAGCTATTGGCATTAACTTATGTGCCAATGCCTCTTCCAGGTGGCTGTGAGACGAAGTTGTTGCGAACAACATCATCTTGTGACTCCGTAACTTGCATAACATCAATTAATTCGTTATACTTTTTGTATGCGTCCTGACGATAGTTACGAGCACTCTGGGTAGCACTGGGGTGAAAGGTGTAGAGAGCTTTCTCAATCTTCTTCTCATCAGTGATCTTCTTGCCGCATAGAGAGAGATTGATACAAATTATGTGTAAGGTAGAATTGTACTCGACCACTGTTCTATAGTCCGCAAACTTCATGCGAATCCAAACTTGCAGTGCCTGGGGCAAGACGGTGTACTTGAGCTTTTCGAACCGCTTCTGGAGTGCAGTCCATAACTCAAGTGCACTCTTCTCAGCCATATATTCATTTTCAAGGTGGTTGAGAGGTGAAACCTAAGGAAGTACAAAGCTTGATCGTTTTGCTCGGCAGTAGGTTGCTCGTCCTGCAAGGACCCTAAGTCGATGGCAACTCGGAGCTTCCTGTCCCCAAGCACGATATTCACATCTAATGCCTATGTGAAATAGTTCTGACCATGCGGACCAGTTCTTCAAACTCACGGTTAACAATGCCAGGCATCTGCATATTCACAAGATTTCTTCATTAGATTACTATGTGCAATCTAATAGAGAGTGGTTGCTAGATTCATATAAATAAATGCTTAAATTCTCATGATTTTCCAGTAAACTAAAGAAAGCAATAAATATAAGATTCATAAATATTCAGAAAAATAGTAAAATAAAGCTCAAAAAAAAAACTGTAGCACGCGTCTTGGCAATTTTTCTTTCCCGTGAGTCCTGCCGCAGCATGCAATTCGTGAGCACTGTATACTGTAATCGTGCCGCAACATATGCATGCGTGCTGAATCGTACCTCAGCATACATGCATATACGCACGCATGCATGCGTGAAACCGAGGCTTCACATGCATAAATTCTCATGCATGTGTGAAGCCGAGGCGAACTCGCCGACCGGCGGCTGCGTGCCGTGCCAATGGGGGCCGCTACATGCGTGAGTTTGGATGCATGCGGAACACAAGAAGTCAATCTATTTGCATTTGACTTCTGTTATGCAGTCGGTACGTGCTTGCGCTTGAGTTGTATCGTGATTGCACTTGAGTTCTGTTATGCAATCCGTTCTCACGTATGCATGCGTTGCATATGCGCGTGAATTGATCCCCATGCTGCCATGCATGTGGTGTGGATTCTTTCTCTTTGTGTCGGAACCGACTGCATGCCGCCGATTCCTTTTCCGAGGATTGCACGCATCTAGCCGACCGTTTGTCACGCACTTCTCATGCATGCATGAAGCCGAGGCGCACTCGCCGGCCGGCGGTTGCGTGCCGCACCACGGCGAGGGTCGGTCGGGCGGCTGCGTACCACTGCAGAAAACTTCACATCAGAAATTCAAAGATCACAGATCAATTACCGTTTCCTATCTTTTCAATCTGTTTCGGTATTCGTTAGAGCTTCGTGTCAATAACGTGTTAAGGAACCTTGCTCTGGAGTAGTCTAGGGTTCCCGAACATATCTAAAGGTGGAAAACAAATAGAGATACAATATTAAGGAATAGATTGATCTATTATTTTTTCTAATTGCTTACATATAATAAGAGGACACCTCTTTTTACAACCTATGACTAAAATTTCAACTAGAAACCGTACTGAAACTTCGTGGCCTGGGTCAGATGATTTCCATCAGCACCAACCAACCCCCGCGCTCCTCCACGTTCCCGAAGGCCCCACCCACGTACATTACCCAAGCGTCGCGGAAAACCAACCCGAGCGCCAGCACCGCGACCCACATGTCATCGGCGCCGTCAGAAACCAAAATCGCCCCGTGACTCGGGACGGGAGAGTGCGTGTGGTACGCGTGCCGCAAGACGGCAACGGCCGGGCGCGCTCGCGGGCTCGCACGTAAAGCTGTCGGCCTAATAAGCCAGGAAGGACGAGCTAGCCGCGCGACGGGGCGAGCGATCGAGGGGAGCTAAGCTACGGCCTCGGTGATCTCGTCCGCGCGCCCGGCCGGATCGGAGCGCGCGCACATGGGAAGCGGGACAAGTGACAGGGGCGACAGACAAGGGAGAGGATAAAAACAGTGCGGCTCTGTGGCCGTATCCACGATTCCGCTTCGCCACCATCCACACCATCTTCACACTCGGCTTTCGCTGCCGTCGTTCGTTGCCAGCATCGCGTTCCTTTCGCTCAGATTTCAGGGGTTCCTTGGCCTACCATTCTCGATCCAGACAGCTAGGATAGGAGGTAGCCCCGCCGGCATGTTGCTCTCCTCGAAGGTATATCAGGGGATTAATTCGTGTGGGTTTGAAGGTTTTAATTTGGAGTTAAAGGTGGTTCAGAGCTGCAGCCGTGTTGCGTGATATGTTCAGAATATATACATGGTGGTTGAGTTGAGCTAACTTTTAGCGTAAACAAGCTTTCTTTTGTTAAGGGTCCTCATTAAGATATACGATATAAATTCGTCTCAAAAGAGGTATTTGTGGTGGTACGTACGATTTGATGATTCGAATCTTGCTTATTAGGTAGGAAGAGTAGTAAGTACCTTTGTGCCACTATCTCGAACAAAATATACATTTCGCGTCACTATTTTTAAGCGACGATATACAACGTTTGTGCTGTTAACGCCAGAACTCTCCTTAAGCCTCTCATCCAAACACTCATGTATACTACCTTTTTGCAGCTTGAAATTCTAGCGGAGCATATACATGACAATCGACAATGAAAATAATTTGCATGCAAAAAGTAATGGTTGAGCCTAGCAGGAAGCTATCACTGATTACAACCGAACCGGTCATGACTCATGACCGTGGAATTTTACAAATAAAAAAATGCTTAAAAAGTATGTATTCGCGATACTTTTAACAGTCGAATTAAGTATCTATGCACGACAATAAGCAAGGCCACCCTCAATCATGTGGCAAAAGTGAAGCTCTCCCATTATAGCATCAACTGAAAACGGACGAACTGGGGTACCCACATCAAGCAGTCACGAACAAAAGCTTACCACTACCAATCTTTTTTTCTACCGCTGTGCACATTATAAATCCAGCCACCACCCTTGTACTCGACCCGTGCATCCCCGGTGTCTCTTTCGTGCCATTTGTGCAGAGAGCGGCTCTGAGCTCTGGTCACACTCATACATCGGGGACCGGGGCTTCTCGAAGGCTTAAAAGCGACCCAGAAAGAGAAGTACTGCTGCTCCTACACAAGGCGGCAATAGCGACAGTAGCAGCTGCGCTCTTCACTATGGCCGCCGCCGCGTCAAGCTCTTTTGCTCCCTTCTTGATCCGCTTCGTGCTCCTCACCTCTCTCCTTTCTGCTGCGTTCCTCTTCGACGCCGGGGAGGCTGGCGCGGCGCACAAGGTGGTCGACCCGCAGTGGCATCCGGCCACGGCGACCTGGTATGGCAGCCCCGACGGCGACGGCAGCGACGGTAACATCTCCTAAACCCTGCATTCCTGTAACTCTCACATCCTTCATCCTTGGTTCCTACTAATATTTAAGGGCATGTAAGTTCTACGTTTCGCAGAGCCTCGTGGTTTATAATTGTTAAGAGCATCAGAGCAAGCAATTTTGACGTTTTGCAGAAAGTAGAGTGCATTCCACCATTGATATGCATCAGGGGCTCTGTTCTTTTCTCCGTTAATGACTACATTTACGACTAGAAATTAAGCATGATAACTAACCGTTGAATCCGCTTCGCATGGCTACTGTTTTTCCCTAAAAAAAATATTTCTAGCCGTTGGCACATTTCTGGTGCCACGTCGGCGTATATGATGATCCACGCGGAATTTTGGCGGGCCCACGTGCACATCAGAGCACAAGTGTCAAGCGATCAAAGAGGCTCCCGGCAACTTTAAGATTCGTACGTACGATTGTGGCCGGCACGCGAGCGTGGAGAAAAAGCCGTAACAGTGTGTCGGGTCCTTAACTCGCAGCTTTTACTAGGAACAACAAGCAGAATCTCAGTGTATTTTCCGCTTTTAGTGCACCGACACTGCCGGTATATTTTCCGCGCCCAACAAATGGGCATACGGCCGGAGAAAAATTGAAAAGTCAAGATTTGCACCGACTGCTTTAATGGATGAACTGCAAAGTGCACATCTGAGATCTGACAACGCTGAGTTTACGTTAGGTTTGTTCTTTCACCGCGAGAGTGCTGGGTTTACAGTACTAAGGCCATGTTTGGATGGGCTAAAACTAATTGTTAGGTAATTGTCATTTGGCTAGCTAATTGTTAATACCTAATAATTAGTCAAAATTTGTTTGAATACATGGTAATGGTTGGCTTAATTCTTTGAAAAGTCATATGCGCCCCTCATAATGGGTGAGGAAATGAGGATAAGGCCAGCGAGGTATTTTGACTTTTCTCAGCGTGTTACATGCTATTAGCCCAAATTAGCTCCTCCCCACCAGCTAATGGACTAATTGTTAGCTAAGGGGTTGGCTAAAAATTAGCCCACCTATTAGTCTTCCTGTTTGGATAGACTAGAGCTAATTTTTAGTCAGCTAATAATTAGTCCAGGGATCCAAACATGGCCTAAACCGGCGTTGGAATTTGTCCATGCGCCGGTGTCGAATTTCATTGTAAATCGGAAGAAACTGAAAATAATTTAAAGTCAAAATTTTTAAACTTGGCGGTCAAACATCATGAAATAATAAGAAAGCCGGTCGTTTTACCGATTTTCGATCGGTTTACGTCGAAAATCTGTACACTCATCGGAAATTGAAAAAATTTAAGGAAAAAACTTGTCAAAAAAATTTCAAATTTCATGGTAGATGTAAAAAAGCTATTAATACTAATTTTAGGAAACTTTTGGATACATTGTCTCAATTTTTTTGATTTTTTGAATTTAAATTTAAATTGAACTCGTTTATCGATGGGTTCTATTTATCAAAACGGACCGATACGGTTGAAAATCGCAAAAAAAAAAAAAAAAAAAACTATCGATTTTCGTCGATACTGTGAACTACGGTACTACCAGCGTTCACACTCACTAGAACGATGGATTATTACAGCTGTTCCTGTCCATGATATATAAAGCCATTTGCATTTCAATGCCCCCACAGATAAATGTTCTTTTGTCGTTTTGGTCAGTGCTGTTACTAGATCTGACCACTCCTGAATTAATCCCGATCGCTTCTTTCTTTTCTGGCACCGCTGGTTAACGAACGGTTCGTTGCACGTGCGTGCATGCCATCCTGGTCTTGTCTTTGCACCTCGGGACCGCCCGGTTGCAAGTTGTAGCCGTGAAAAATGCAGTAGCAAAAGTAATCTGTACGCATGTGTCTGCTCGTACGTTTCCAGGCGGCGCGTGCGGGTACGGGACGCTGGTGGACGTGGTGCCGATGAAGGCGCGCGTGGGCGCGGTGAGCCCGGTGCTGTTCAAGGCCGGCGAGGGCTGCGGCGCGTGCTACAAGGTGAGGTGCCTCGACGCCAGCATCTGCTCGCGCCGCGCCGTGACCGTCATCGTCACCGACGAGTGCCCCGGCGGGTACTGCTCCTTGGGCCGCACGCACTTCGACCTCAGCGGCGCGGCGTTCAGCAGGCTGGCGGTGGCCAACCACGGCGGGCAGCTGCGCAACCGAGGCGAGATATCGGTCGTGTACCGCAGGTGAGCCTGCGTAACAACTCGCTACTACGTTCACCATTACTTACCACAGAGAAGTAAAGCACGGCCGGCGTTGCGGTTTATTTGTGGCCAACAGTACTAGCAGACAAACTCCCGTTACCACTACATTCCGTCTGACGTATTATTAAAGCGAATTGCTAGGGATAAGACGTCTGATTTTTTTGCAACATTTTTTTCTACGCGTGAAAGATTTCATACGTTCAAAATAGTATTGCGCAGCGTTAAAAAAAAAACAAAAATCGAACGTCTGGCTGCTAGTTTCTCCTATTATTAAAACTGCAGCCGCTTGAACTCTGTTAAAAAGTATCTGCAGTACTGTATTTTTCCCAGCGGAAAGGGTACTCCATAGAGTGGACACGGAGGTTAGAAATGTCAAGGCTTAAATGCGAACACTGTCAGATCTGAGTGTCTGACTAGGAGCTGAGGACCACGAGGTACACGTGCCCCTGCAGACTGCAGTAGTTGGAGAGTGCCATGCAAGACTTCTCATGTCACGACTCCCTGGTGGTCATGCATGCCTTCTGCATTCACTCCCCAGAGCTAGTCTGGAGTCTGGACACTGCACGCCGAGAAGAAAAGGCTACGCCACAAAGAGTTGGCGGAATTTTTTTTTACAAAAATAGTATGTTAAAACAAAAATTTGTAAAAATACACACAATTAAAGACATGTCTCTATCGTCAATTGAAATGACGATAAAAATGCTATCACCAATGGTTACATAGAAATATAGAATTGTCACCAACGGTTACAGCTCTCTGTTGCCATTTCAATTGACGACCGAGACCTGTCGTCAATTCAAATGACGACATGTGGGTATTTTTATAAATTTTTTCTTTAGTGTATGATTTCTGGAAAAAAAAAAAATTAAAAGTTCGCACATGTCATATGCATAGCGTGTGACGAAACTAAGGTCCTGTTTGGTACGGTTCCAGATTCTAGTAGAAACAGAAATGGTTCTAGATTCTTGGTAGAAACGTTTCAGGTAGAATCAGAATCACTGTTTGGAAACCGCTTGGCTAGCTATCTGGATTATGTTAATCGGCGTGGAATGGGGTTGAGGGTGATTCGGTCCCGGTGTGGAAAAAGAAGAAACGTTCCGAGATTTAGCCCGTTTGACTGAGTTTGTCCCAGATTATAATAGACTGAGTTTGTCCCAGATTATAATAGAAACGGCCTGGTTCCACAATTACAGTTTAACTAGCTAGCTGATGAGTGCATGCAATACTGCAATGTGCGTCGTTTCAGGACGCCGTGCAAGTACCGGGGAAAGAGCATCGCCTTCCACGTGAACGAGGGCTCGACGAGCTTCTGGCTTTCGCTCCTGGTGGAGTTCGAGGACGGCGACGGCGACATTGGATCCATGCAGCTAAAGCAGGTAACAAAAGCTCCCTCTCGCCGTTTCTTGCCATGCACCTTTGCATTTCCTTTGCCCTTAGGTAGCTAGGAATCATACGAGAAAACCGGCAGAATATAGTCGCGCTTTTCACCTGATGTTTAACTGCCTTAGCGGTGACACGGAAATGGTTTAGCTTTTAGGGTAGTGGTACACTAGTACACTTGGAGCCTTGGAGGGTGCAATACTGGAAGTCTGAAATGGTGCGGTGTAGTGTAAGGGCATTCCGTGGGCAGCGCGGCAGTGCATGCATGTGAGTGGATCCCTCTTTTCACATGTAGTTGGGGGACATGGATGATGGATGATGGTTTCCCCGATGGATAGGCAGCATGTGCCGCAGCTAGGCCTCTGTTCTAGCTAGCTAGCTGCCCATTTGTGTTTGGGGGCAAGCTTTCGATCTGCTTTGTCCATTACTGAGAGCATATCTAGCTAGGGTTCTAGAATCACACGTTCACAGAGGAAATAGCACCGTGGCTGGCTTCTCAAAGGCTCAACTTGGTAGCTGCGTGCAATTCTAATAGCAGTGCACAAGCCAGATGTTTGGTGTTTACCACTACGTATACGCCGTACGGAAACTCAGCAGCAGCAGCAGCTAATCCCTAGGACCGGGTGATTCCAATCGGCAACATTTCTATCTACTGTCTTTCTCTGGGCAGCTAGCATTTGAGTTGGCAGCCGAAAACACGTGCCCTGTTCATTCTTCCACAGCAGCCGTACCTTTCCTGGCCCTATATTTCGAATACGCGATGCCCTTGCTGTCTCCCCTGCTTGTCCAATGATGCTAACCCTTTTAACAGTCTTCCTCCATAAGGGGACTAAAGATAACACATGCGCAGATGCACTTGCCTTCTGGTACGTCCCACACTCACTCCATCAAGGTCCCACTCTACCTCCACAACCACCAGCGCACCGGCTAACATTCTCTGCTTGTAAGATATCATACACCAGCTCTGCATTCTGATGCGCATTTGTGATTTTGGCAGTGGACGCAAGGAAGAGAGTCCATTTCAAGTCCTCACCTTATTAATTACTGATCCGGGGAGTGCTACCTACTTTGCGTGGATGCAGGTAAACAAGGCGCAGTGGCAGGAGATGAAGCACATCTGGGGTGCCACCTGGAGCCTCACCCCGGGCCCACTCGTCGGGCCCTTCTCCGTGAGGCTGACAACCCTGACCACCAAGCAGACCCTCTCGGCCCAGGACGTCATCCCCAGGAACTGGACTCCCAAGGCCACCTACACCTCCCGCCTCAACTTCGCATAGAGGGCCGCGTCCGGGCCCACGTTTCCTCGGCCCCGGCGAGTAATGGAGGCCCGCAACCAAGACTCATCTCGTTGGATTTGCTTGTGCTTACCGTACGTACCTATAGTATGGTGGTGCTATGTGCTGCAGTACTGGTAGTGTGAGATAGTGCATGGGCTCAGGGGTTGGGCTCAGGTAGCCCTCTCCGAAGTGGAGAGAGAGCGTGATTGGTCGGCGTCTGCTAGGCCGCATGCATGCCCGCCTGCTTCCGGTGTGGGATCCAGTGTGGCTACGTGGAAATGGGACACTGAGCGGCTGCAACCGAAGGTGTGGATCCTTTTGGCCTATAGTTTGGTGTATACTTACGTGTTTTGTACGATTGTATTCCGTCCTGGTTGTATATTGTTCCTTATGCACCGTGAAGTTTGATCTTGTGTTGCTTGTTCCTAAAAAAACAATGTATCAATGCAAGAGTATACTTCAAATCTATTTCACATTGCTCTTTCAGCGCCAGTAGGTAATGGTAAATTCATCGGGTCATCATCACTAGTTCCTTGTGTATCACTTTGTGACTAAGGGTACTGATCCCAGTACAAAGTTTCTTTAATCGTATCTAAAACCATCCATATCATTATTAGATACAACCCATTTAATCCTTTGTATCTTAGCACAAATACATAGAGAACATCAAATAAATATCATGCAATATATTGATACAACCCTCATTTTTTCAATGCATGTTTTTATTGTATATTCCATTGGTTATGTGCCTAAGTTGTTTCTCATGTAAAAAATAGTTTTCATCTCTCTTTGTTTTAATTTTCTCTTAATGTAGCATTAATCATATATGGTATAGTTAGGAAACTACTGACATAGGAGCATTGGGACTTGGAAGTGCCCTAAAGAGCTTGAGCTCACGGACTAAATCGATGTGTCTTACAAAAGCAATTTTTATCCCCCAACGTTGCTCTTGCGCGGCCTCTTTTCGTGTGTATCCTTCTGTCACTAATCAGGAGCTCCGGCTCACTGAAGTTAACTATTACTCCCTGTGGTCACAAATAATTATCATTTTAGACATCTATATGGTCTTCAAAACACATATTTGATCACTAATTTTTATTTGAGAGGTACATCTATGCTCTTCCTTTTAAAAGTTGCACAACTATTAAAACATGAATGAAAGGTAGATGGTGATTACTTACCCCTTCGCTTGCTTCAAGATTTGAGCAACTTGTATTAGAAGGAAAAACATAGAAGCACCACTCTTTTTATCATGATATATTTGTAAAATCTAATAAAATTATAATATTATGGAAGTACTTTTTGAGACAAATATTCACGTATTATTTTCATGTATCAAATTTAATTATTTAAAAAGATATTGGCCGTGAACATTTCAAAAATTTAACTGCACCTATATTCAAAACGATAATTATTTATGACTAAAGGGGTATATCTTATGATGGAGACCAAGGGCCAACGTATAACTGCCAACATCACCAAATTACGTGTATAGAGTAATTTTAACTATTAGCTTAAAACCATCTTAAGTTTAAAGGCTTTTATTAAAGCTTAAGATTCTTTTTGTGGAATCTTAGAGATATCGACTTTTGGTTGAATCAGCATAATTATTAATATCACAATGGTACTGATCGGTATATACTATTTCGTCACCTAAAGCGGTACAAAATATCTCTATATACTGTATCGGCCTCAGTACCAGTAAATATTGATCATATTTGCTCGATACCAGTTAATACCAGCCATATCGACTTCGATACTGGACAATGGATTTGATAATACACCCATTGAATTATATGCTATATTTCATGGTACCACTATGTATTTAGATAATATTATAAGTGGAATTTGGTGCACATGTAATTAAACATATGTATACTTATAAATATATTATTATATTAAATTTGTAATGATACACCAGTATAAACTAGTACCGAAATGTACCATTTCAAGAGCCAAACTGATATAGTGTTCGGTATTAAATTTTGATTGAAAATTTTTACGAGAAAGGAAAATATAGACGAATTTGATACCATTCTTTTCATTTGTTTAGTTGTGTAAAGGAGAAACAATTTTTTTTTTTTTTTTTTGTAAAAGTGTGTAAATGAAAGTACACATGTATTTTCCCAACTAAATTCAATGCTAATATTTTCTGAGTGAGTTTCTCATTTGTAGATCGAGCAAATCATCGTGATATACCACTGCCATGTTGAATATATATGTAGGATCAAATAATATGAGTTCTTGTTGCCCCGCTACTTCCTCTTGACGTTGGTGGTGTTTGGCAAGCACAGTGGTGTGTGGCGGGCGAGTGTGAGGAGGCCGAGGCTGCGTACAGCAAGCACGGCGGTGTGTGGCGGGTGAGCGTGTGGAGGCGGCGTACTGTGAAGGAACGTGTGTAGGTGTTAGCGGCTTGCGGTGCATGTGGCTCGGCTAGCACAAGGCGACAGTATCCATGACTCATTGTAGGGGAGTTGTAGTGCTGGGGATTGAGGAAGACAAGGGAAAGAAGATAGTTTTTCTTAAAAATTCGTTGCAACGTACTGAAAACCTACTAGTAATATTGTAAAATATTGTGGCATGTATCAGGATATTAGTTAAATGGAGTACTATCTATCACTTTCCTGTATTTGTACTTTCCTATGTTCCAAACAGGGCTTCTACGATTAAACTAGAGCTTTCCATGAAGGAAAAAAATAATCTAGACTGTTGATTTTATCTGATGGAAGATGCAATAAACACACCATAACTGCGTGGTTCTGTAGCTGTGTTCACCATTGCAGTGGATCCCTCACCATCCAAGTGATGTGATGATGGGCTCTGGGCGAGTAGGCCCAAATAGTGTCACATGGTCTGCCTACTTTACCACCCAAAAGCCCAAAACGATTTCTATTTCTATTTGATTTTGCAACTATCGAGCCTGGCTAATGTGGCCGTCTTCTCTTTCAGAGAGAGAGAGAGAGAGAGAGAGAGAGAGAGAGAGAGAGAGAGAGATAATGTGGCCATCGTCCTGGTTTTTTTTGTTCGGCCCGACTATTGGGTCAGCTTTCAAAAAAGAAGACGATCGGACCCATTAGATAAAGACCCTGTTTAGTATGGTTGAAGTTTTTATGAAAAGTAGTGCATGACTTAAGGGTTGTATGACTGAACAGCTGGGCTGAAAAGGTTTGGTGTTCATAAGTCTGTCTTTTTAGTATAGCTTTTAGGTATGAGGGATACGGGTTGAGAATAAGGATGTGAGTGGTGCGTTTTGAAATTTTACACTTGGTGGGAAGGGGTAATTTTCTTTGAACTCTAGTGTAAAGTTATAATCCCAACCCATCGAAACCGTAGGAAGCTACCTCATACCAGCTTTTGACTTTCAGCTTTTTCTAGTACAAATGGGTTGCAGGCTTCTGGCTTCTGACTGCAAGAAAGCTAGCTATTTAGAACAGCTTCTGGCTTCTAGAGAACAGAAGCCGAAGCTGAAGCCGTTCTAAACAGGGCCAAACACTAGAACCTCTTCCAAGGGCCTGTTAGGATCCATGCAGTTAACAATTAGCTATTAAAAATTAGCTGAAGTGAATCCAAACATAGCCAGCTAATAGATCAGCTAACTATTAGCTGGACAGTCAGCTAATGGTTATCTTAGCCAAACCCACATAATAGCAGCTAATAGGTGGCATTTAACCAAAATACCATTCGCGTCTACAAGGAAGTAGGGGTATTCTAGACAATTGATCAACCTAAACATCTATTAGCCACATATTAGCTGGTGGATCCAAACATCCTCCAACTAGCTGGTTAACTATTAGCTGTTAATGGATCTAAACAGGACCTAAGTCAGAAAGAACACCCTGAAGGAAAAAAAAGGTCCGGAAGGCGGAGTCTGAGCTTAACAAAACTTGATTAACGGTGCTTGCTTAACAACGAAGTTCAATGTTTTCGTGTCCTCAAATTGTATCACTAGTACGTCCGAAAAGAAGGAGAGGAGGTCATACTTGATCACTAAAGCTTGTAGGTAGGACTGGGTATTTGGTTTAACCGGAAAATTTGGTTTCGGTTTATTTGGAAATTCGGTTATTCCAAAACTGAAACCGAATTGTGTATGAAAAATTAGGTAACCGATACTTCGGTTAACCGATAGTTCGGTTTCGGTTTTAACCGAATTAACCGAATTTGACCAAAAGTTCAAAATGATTGTTCCGTTTACAAAAAGAAAAAATAAATAGGGAAGCAAAAAAATTACCTGCATTGGGGTACCTGACAACATGATGCGTCTTGTACAAGGAAGGGCAACCAAGGCCTACCGCATTAAGTGTTTTAATGAGTTCAGGCATAACAAAAATCAGAGAGGAATCCAAGTGCAAACAACTCGTGTGTATAAAAATGTAACTAAGTTGGCAAACTGATATACCTTGTTCGATAGTGTCTGATCATTTTTCAGCATGTGAGCCTCATCACATATGAGAAGGCTCCTCGGCCTTTCAAATTTTGAAGAATGCATGCGGAAGGTCTCATAAGATAGGATAAGTACTTGAAGACAATTCACAACGAACATGTATTTTTTTTCAAAAGATATTGTCATCAACTTGCTATTCTGATTGCAATTAGTAAGCATATAAAATATTAAAACAGAAGAAAATAAATGTGGGCAAGAGAAAACATAGCTTTATGTAACAATGACTAAATATAGGGTTGAAAGGCAGAAGCATTACATATTTACATCAAAGTACAAAAACCGGTTAGTTCGGTTAACCGAAAGTTAAAACCGAATTAACCGAAAAAAGTTCGGTTCTTCCATACAGCTAACTGAATCAACAACCAAACAATTCGGTGTCAGTTTTTTTCGGCTTCGGTTCCGGTTTTAACGGTTTCGGTTTCCGGTTTATTTGCCCACCCCTACTTGTAGGAAATGTAGCAAATTTCCAAATCATGATGAATACTATGTCCATATCGTGTGCTTAGGACACGAGTCTGTGTAATCACTATAGGAACTACAACTTAAGTAGTCTCCACAGATGAAGATCGTCCGATCAAGGCATCGAATGGTCCAGATCGACTAAAAACAAAATAAACAATGTTTTGCTGTAGTACCATAAATAGTGTTTTTGCACAGTAAAAATCATCACAGTATTTTTAGCCATCTGGATCATCTATTTTCAATCAGACGATCATGCAAAGACTGCTTAAGTTGCAGTCTCCACATAACAGCATGGGATTCCAATTGGTGTGCTTAGCACTTGCGCATCCAGGAGCTGGATTCCGTTTGAATGAACGTAGTATGCTAGTAGATCCGGTGCCGTGGCACCAGCTTGCACTGGCCGTTTTGTTCGAATTTTCGATGCCATCCTGGAAACGACAAATATCTCACCAAGCCAGATCGACCTGGCTCGTGGTCCGCTCAAATGGCAAACACTTTCCTCTGGACGTTTGCATGCGGGCATGCGGCTCCACGTGCAGAAGCCAGCCGATACGGACGGATCAGACGATCTATACATGATCCAACGACTGGTATCCAATCCCCGTCCCGCCTGCTGCCGACACGCGGGCCCCATGACACCACGCCACCCCGTGTGCTCCACCCCACGCGCGCGTGCTTGTGCTCCCCCCTCCGCCTTCCTGGAATAGGAAAACCTCCAATCTTTGGAGGCGGCCCATCGTATCCGGGAAATCGGAGCCCCCCCAGCCACGGAATCAATCAAAACGACGAGCCGTTGCAACAGATCGACGCGCTATCCCCGTCCTGTCCCGGCATTGCCGCTGTCTCCGGGGTGGAGGTGGACGGCGCCGTTGCTGTTGGAGCCTGCGACCGCGGGGGGCAAGTAATGGGCGCGGCGGGGGGTGACCGGGGGGAGGAGGAGGGGGTGATGGCGACGGACTTCTTCTGGTCGTACACGGACGAGCCGCACGCGTCGCGGCGCCGGGAGATCCTGGCCAAGTACCCCCAGATCAAGGAGCTCTTCGGCCCGGACCCGCTGGCCTTCCTCAAGGTGCCGTCGCGATCTGTTTCTTGCTACGCGTCTCTTTTTATAACAACCTGTATTATCTCAGTGAGTTTTGATGCGACGTGTTTTGATACTGCTAAATGGTGTGCTCTTCTTGGTGGTTTTCGCCTTGGCGTAGATGGATTTTTCTTCGTCGCATTTTTATGTTGCTTTCGACGAGTCTGGATCTATTGTTGCTTTTGATTCGTCAAATCTGAATCTTCCGTCATCTCTTGAATGGGAGACAGTTCTTTTACCTCGCTTACGATGGATTCGTGTGTTATGTTTTGCTTGCATGCGCTTTTTCCCCCTTGCATTTTGATCAGGCGTTGCCGGGTTTCATTTCCCTGTATGCTACGCTATTGGCTCTAGACGATTTCTTCATGGGTTTTTGTGTTTCTACTTTTGCAACCTTTCCTACCTCTGATCTGTTGCTTCACATCCTTAATTCTTTCGTTCGCGCGCAGTTCAGTCTAGGGCAATCTTCCATTTTTAAAGATCGGTAGTTACATTTCCTTCTGTAGATAATGGAGTGTGACTGCAGTGCTTTAGTTATGTCACCCTCAATGATGTTTAGCTTAGGATATACAGCTGAAAATTCAATCGTCTATTGGTGATACAATTAATTAAGGGATATAGGTCTAATTGATTATTTGTCACATAGTTGGTGTGATATATGATGATTTATCACGCTATGTCTTACTGGCAATTCAGTCCTGGGCTGCGTAACAATAAAACATAGCGTGGTAAATCATCGAATACACATCACAAATAATCAAATCTCCCAATAATATACGGTCTAAGTTCTATGACTATCTCCAGGTATTCTAGGAAATTAACTAGCCACTCATTTGGTTGATCAAGCCATTCCATCGGATTGCTACAGTTGATTATGTGGAGCCTATGGTTATATGCTAATTAAGAAGTTCTATTGGCCTCAGAAATCTGCAGAATCTTTGTTGTTGGATGAAATGGCTGCCACATATTATTAGTCACTGACTCAGTTCCTTCAAAGGTATTCATAGATCTAGATCACCAAATCTTTCTAGTTACTGCCCCAACCTAAATGCAGTGTAGTTTCCAGTTGTATCGCTCCAATGCACCGTTTAATGCTTCCTTAAGCTTAGCAGTAATATGCAGATATTTCGTTGTTTCTAAAACTTGACTTCTTTGCATCTACCGGCATGTGTTGTTGGTGGTGACTTGGGAGTCCCAAGTGCTGGGCCTAGGTTGAAAGCGTGGGTCAAGCAGGAGTAAAATCCCCTATTTCAAAAAACAGGTCTAATTTTAAATCTCCAGCATGACCCCAATATAGCTCATGCAATTAATATAGACACCAAGCGCCACATCTGCAATGGTGTAGTCAACTACTAGCTATAAAAAATGTACATGTCATCTATAGATAGCTAATAGACAATCTCTCTAATGGACTAGCTATATCATTGTCTACAAAATTAAATATGGGCCCATATGTAAGAGGTGATAAATGCCTTGGAATCAGCTATAGCCTGACTATAAGTTAGTAGTCAGTCTATATCTCTCTCTTCTTTTTCTCTCATCCACCTAAGCAAAATGCTGAGTTGGCACCCTTATAGTAAGCTAAAGTGGCACCATTGCAGATGCCCTTATCATTGGCACACATAAAAGGTTCCAACATGTCAGTATTGCTCCTCACAATTTTGGTCCATAAATGAAGAGAGTACAACTCATTACATCCCTGTTTGAATCTTGTACTGAGGAGTAGGTGCACTTGGTCCAAACCCTGCATGGTGTCGAATACCATGACTTCATGGGTTTGTGGTGAGATTGATATGCCTCACGAATCCAAACTGTTGCATTAACATCTGACCCTATTTTGTATAAAGAGCAACCTGGACATTAAACTCACTGATCCAAGGTATCCTTCCATGCACTGTTGGTTTGATTTTGCAAGAAACCAGGTTGTCTTGTATTCTGCTTCATATGCAAAATAGGTGCACTGCTATCTCATATTCCCATGGTTCCATTGGCATTGGCCTTCCAATATCTCACTTTGGGTGCCATACCTCCCCTGAAATTCGAAACAACTGCGATCTTATGAAATTGATTGTAGAATATTAACTTATCCATTCAAAGTGTATCTTATGATCTTTGTTTAAAGCATTATATCATTTGGTTCCTGCTTATGTACTTTCAATTCGTCTCAACTTTGTTGCAGATCGCTGCAGTTGTCTCGCTTCAGCTATGGACTGCCACGTTCCTTCGAGATTCTGGCTGGTTGAAGATACTGACAGTTGCATATTTTTTCGGCTCCTTTCTGAACCACAATCTTTTCCTTGCGATACACGAGCTCAGCCACAACCTTGCATTCACATCCCCATCCTACAACCGCTGGTTAGGTATATTTGCTAACCTACCCATTGGTGTCCCCATGTCCATTACATTCCAGAAGTACCACTTGGAGCACCACCGTTTCCAAGGTGTTGATGGAATTGATATGGATATCCCCAGCCAGGCAGAGGCACATGCCGTAAAGAATTCCTTGAGCAAATCTATCTGGGTTGTGTTCCAGCTCTTCTTCTATGCTCTCAGACCACTGTTTCTCAAGCCAAAACCTCCTGGCTTGTGGGAATTCACTAATCTAGTAACCCAGATTGTGCTTGATGCCAGCATGGTGTACATTTTTGGTTGGAAATCACTCGCCTATCTGATACTCTCAACATTTGTTGGTGGTGGCATGCATCCTATGGCGGGCCATTTCATCTCAGAGCACTATGTCTTCAATCCAGACCAGGAGACTTATTCATATTATGGGCCTCTGAATCTGATGACATGGCATGTGGGATACCACAACGAGCACCATGATTTCCCCAGAATTCCAGGAACCAAGCTGCACAAGGTAAGGGAAATCGCACCCGAGTACTACAACAACTTGAAATCGTATAAGTCTTGGAGCCAGGTGATATACATGTACATCATGGACCAGACTGTTAGTCCATTCAGCCGGATGAAGAGGAAGGCACCGAGAAAAGATTCATAGATGTATTCTTTTAGAGTAGTTTGTTTCAGATGACATTTTCTGTGTGCATCTGGTCATTTGAGTGATAGACTCGGAGTTGTTGGGCTTGTATGCAGTGGGAAACATTACTCGATATTAGCTTATTACTAATTCATTTTGTTTCAACCAAACGAGACACCGCCTCTGTGTTGTATCATTGTTACCATGGCACTGATTGAAAATTACGCAAGTTCAGATGATACCACCGTTGTAGTTCATCAACTATGTGTTGTACTTGAAAGTGGAATAAAGAAGTTTCCAGCCACATTTAATTGCTACAAGGTGTTCTTCTGCTTTATTAAGGAGAGGTTATACTGGACTAAATGCTCTTTATTTCATTCCAATGGGGTGAGTTCCTTGTACTGTATGATGCTACTATGTTCAGCCGAATTTTTTTTAAATAATACAATGTTTAAATAATTTTACAAAAATAATACACAAAAAAAAATACAAAAATATATCTCTATCACTAATTGGAGATTCCGTCGTCAATCCAATTTGCGAAGTATATGTTGCCAATCCGCGAAAGAAGCTCTGTCGCCAATTGGATTGGCAACATTTGTTTGTTTTCTTGCAGATGTAGTCGTTAATTTATGTCAAGTTTTCTATCGTCAATTGAAACGGCGATAGAGATATATTTGTGTAATTTTTCTGGTGTATTATTTTTGTAAAATTATTTAAATAGTGTATTATTTTTTTTTAAAAAAACCATGTTCAGCCCATCCATATGTGCTCATCTAAAGTCAGATTGTTTGAAATTATTCTAACAAATGCCAATCATTTGCTGGTTGGGGCAATACTTCTATGTTTTCCTCTCAATACAAGTTGCGCACAAATCTTAAGCAAGCAAAGGGGTGTGTAATCACCATCTACCCTTTATTCATTCTTTAATATTTGTGCAACTTAAAAAAAGAAAAGCATAGAAGCACCTCTCTGTTGACTTTCATCTTAAAGATCATCAGTATATTGTCCACAGTTTTGATTACTCCAGTGAAATGATTTTTGTCAGTGGTGGAAGTAGAAAATTTTTGATGGAGATGTACAATTCACATGTACAATTATATAAACTTGTACAATAATTTTGTGCCATCTATATATATATATATATATATATATATATATACATACATAAAATAGTTCTAAGGTCTTAAAAATCCCAAACTACCAAAACCGAAGTCAATTCAATCAACAAATTTAGCCTATTGAAAAGGTGAAATTTTAGTGTTTCTTAAAATTTTGGGGGTGTCGGGTATGCCCCGTCGCCCCCTAGTTCTGCCTCTGGTTTTTGTGCTCATTGTTTGGTATCAGTATCACCTACCCAAGAATGTCATACCTGGCACCCCCTAATTCCACCTTTGATCTTTGTGTTCATTGTTTTGTATAAGTATCACCTACCCAAGAATGTCATACCTGGCACTCCTAGTTCCACCTTTGATTTTTGTGTTCATTGTTTTGTATCAGTATCACCTACCCAAGAATGTTCACAAGAAATAGGGAACAACAAATATGGTTATGTGGCGATCCGCATAATTAGCCCATAATAATAATAGTAGCGCTATCATTATACTGAGTTAATTACATGAATCTCGGCATAGTAGCTAACAAAATATAGGGCTCACCCGACACTTTATCAGATATTATCCGTGTTCAGAGTGTTGCAACATAACAATAATTAGAGACTGAAATAGAAATATATTACATTCCAAGCCACGCAAGGTTATATGATCAGTACATAATTTTATACAGAATCCAAGTACAACAAAAATATATTACAACGGTCTCATCACCCTGATAATCGTCCAAATAAAAATGCTGTCCACCCAGCCCTCTAGTCCTCCTGGTTGTAGTAGTAGTAGGCATCCTCCTTCAGGTCCTGATCTTATGTTTCACCCTCAACCCAAGCCAAGTCAGTAGATCCAAAGAGCTCACATTCTAAGCAAAGGAGGATTTAAGCAATAGTAAGTACATGCGTACTTAGCAAGCAATAATAACAAATGCATTACATGAATTTTCCTCTCATTTTCAACTGAACTCACCTTCCCTCAAAATATGTTTTTTTTGTGTGCAGAAAATAGGTTTTCTTTAAGGGTTGTTTATTTTATATTTTTTGAAAGCAGCTACTAGCACTCTATATAAAGATAGACTTAGCTTCCGTAGTCTCCAATCCAAAAGACTAGCATGAATTCATGATTTTGACCCTATGCATGTTTGCATCACTTTACCCATAGTGACCCCCATAAAACAGGCTTCAGAATGTTTATCACTAATTAGTATTAGATCTCCAACCCTGTTACTCGAGAGGGAACATCTATCCCAACCTTAAGTCAGTAGTAACTCCACCATGGCTTCAAATATATCGCCACTACTTTAGCCTACACCTCCAGGCCTACTAGCATATCTCATAAGTACGCCCTAGATTTCTTACTCAATGTGGAGGTTCTAATACCTTTATAGGATAACATTTTCTGATCAATTTCACACACTATTGTTGATACTGAATTTACGGCTCATTGCCCAGGTGTTAGTTATTTCACCTTATATTATAGCATATGTAGAGTGCTCCACCGGCATGACAATCCTTCTCATCAGTACTCTCTACCCACCATAAATAATCATACACCACAACTAATACAAATTTCCCAATTCAACCAATTTCCCACTTTCCCAAAGCCATTCCATTATCCGTTTTCAATTCAATAATCAAACCATATTCCATCCATATCCAGTTTGGTATTTTCGATTTAAACATATAATTTTTCAATGCATGAATGATAAATTTTTATACTGAAATTATTTAAAGACATTTAAAGAAATTTGATCAAAGGAAACTTGCCTGGTATAGAAATGAAAGGTATGGCCTCGCATAAACTTTGGGGTAGGTGGTCTGGCATATTCTGTTTTCTGGTCCTGACAATAAAAAGTATTACATTATGACAATTAATTTACACAACTTCTTACATTGCCCAACCTTCTACGGACGGCTAACGCAAGTAAAAAGGGCCACTGCCCTCTAAGCTAAAAATCCCTAATTTGAACCCCATAATTCATTATTTTAGCAGCAAAAATGACATCAATTTAAATACCGCAATATTTGCAAACTTATACCCTTACTACTCATTTAATCGTGGCTTTTTAGAATTTTATTAAAAATTTTCCTACGACCAAAATACGGCAATTTAACCTATGCTATTCGCACGACAGACAAAAATTTTTCTAACCTCCCCTTCTTCTTTTTTTTCCCTTTCTTTTTCTCCTCTTTTCTTTTCTCTCCCATTTCTTTTTCTCCTGGCCGACACTGCTCTGGCCTCTTTTATTGGTTGCTTCTCCCCTGACTCCTTCTCACCACCTCGGCCGCCTCCTGGCGCTGCCGCCACCTCCCCTCTTCCTCGGATCGCCGTCGCCTCCCCCCTCCCTCCCCCCTCTCTCTCCTCCGACCGATTGCTCCGCTGCCGGGCCTCAAGCCCGGTCACCTTCTAGAAACAGAAGGTGAAGAAAATGAAATACGCGAGAACGTGACACTGGAATTGTGACTCATTGCGCTTTGATGTGATTCTGACGCCTCCATTCAGAAACATGAAAGGCGTCTTTGGCGTGTAGACTTCCCAGCTCGAGCAAGACATGACCACACGGCAAATGACCTGGTTTACTTCCTTGACTTGTGTATTTCATTTTCTTCACCTTCTGTTTGGTATGACAATTTCACACTTTCGATACAGCAAGGGAAAAGTGCAGCTAGAAAGAGACTAACAACCAGAAGTACTTTAGGATATTAATTAAATGAATAATAGTATGAATTAACAATTAAAATGTAAATTGATATATTTATAAAATTTAAAGTGTGAGTAGAATGAATAGAATTAGAAGGTGGATTGCCGTCAGGCCCGCAGGCGAAGTATTAGTTACCGAGATACCAGACCCGTTGAGGCAAATTCGTCACCTCTCACTAAATCACGTTCATCATTCGGCAATCTCAACTTAACTGGTAAAGATTGCGGATATCCTTAGCAATAAAGACAGAATAGTAACTCCATCACCAAATAAAATGGTAAAAGGAGCAAAGTAACTTAACTTAGACTCACCATTAAAACCAGCCAAAGGACCAGTCAACCAGCACAACACGCATCTCCCCTGGATAACCATCGATCGAAACAAGGACAAAGGAGCCAAGCCCCCTCATTTACAACCGAGGAGAACAAACCATTTCTCAGCCACACCAAAGCACCTCCCCGGCTCCCCCAGAGAAAAGCAAACCGAGAGACAACCGTCCCTTCTCCCCTCTCCACCCCAAACCGAAGGCAACCATGAACATGAGCTCCAACTGGAGCAAGAAGGAAACGCGAGCTGGACCAGGCTAGTAGCCAAAAGAGGAGCTGGACGAGTAAGGAGCCAGGAGACCGAAGGAGGAGCACACCAACACCTCCATTCCCGAACCAACCAACAGGTGCAAGATAGCAGTAGTACTACTAGCATGGTAGTTGCTTGGTTGGGTAGATCGGGTAGGATAATTAGTGGATCAGGGGGAATCCGTAGAGGTCTCGGCAGGGAAAGAACCCTAAGGGCTGCGAGGAGCGTCCCAGCTATCATCGGTTTCGTCACCTCACCTCAAGCCTAGAATCCTACCCCCTAAAATCATCATCGACCTCAAAATCTCGTTGAAAATAAAATTGAGTAATTAAAAATCAAGTCTTGGCAGATCTGTAAAGGGACTTTAGAAGGGGGGGCTCAGCCATGGGGAGACACGGCGGGTTAGGGGAGTAGAGAAGAGGGAGAGGGGAGAGAGGCAGGCACAGTGACCGGGCTCGAGGCCGGCAGCGGTGCAGTCGGTCGGAGGAGAGAGAGAGAGGGAGGCAGGGGGGGCGACGGCGATCCGAGGAAGAGGGGACAGAGAGCTCAGAGCCAACGATAATAAAGCACACATGCGTGCAGATATTGATTTGTTGTTGGCTAAAGACAGAATCAAGGGAGATGAGTCTCTATTAGACTAACATTTAATCTTTCCTAATCCTATCGGATGGACAAACTTTTATTAGACCTACTTATATCGGGTGCAGGGACCCCTGCATGTGCCGAACTCCTATGGAACAGACTTATTATTGGAAATCATAATCTATGGAGATACTACTATCCCAAGTCCTAACAGAACGGGGATCACAATTTTAAGGATCCTTAGATCCGAAAAGAGACACTGGATGTTTCTTGGACTCCTGAAGTAAGCAACAGAACCAATGGGCACATACTAAAACTTGTTTGAGGAAATTGACAAACTAAAACTAATCCAAACGACAAAGCAAAACGAATCCAAGCGACTAGCAAAAACCAATCATTTGCGCTTATGTGTCATGCAGTCAAGCACAACTATGGATTCAAATCCTAGCAAGATTTTGAAAATCTCGGTCGAGATTTTGGATTTCAGGCCTTTCCGAAATTATAAATCTCAGCCGGGTAAAAAAATTCAACATGCTACGATAATCATCCAAATCTAAGCGAGATCTTAGTGATTTCAACCAAAATTTTGATGTTTTACTGGTTTTTTATTTTTTTAACCGGATTTGATTGGATTTAGGTTAAGACCGTCCACAAAAAAAATTTAACAAATTTTGACAGGTTTTTTACTATTTTTTCGGTCAAAACGATTTAATCGAAATCTCGAGAGATTTCTCGATTGAAAAAAAAACAAACGAATTTAAATTTTGATTTTTAGATTACGTACGGATTTTATTTAAAATTATGAGATCTCATCGAGATGTCAAATTTCGACCGTCCAGAGATTTCTACCAAAACAAAATCTTAAACCTTGAGCACAAAAAGTCTGCAAACAAACAAAATAACACCACAGCACCAACCAATGCCGTCACACTGCCACTCCTCGAGAGTTGAGACCCTAACCACACCCAATCCAAACAATTGATTGGGGAGAACAACCCGAGCACCAGGGAGCGTAGCGCTCGTGCGTAGAAGAACCAACAAACCGCATGCAGACCACAACTTCTTCACAGAGTTTTGTGCAGAAATGGTCCGGCTAGACTTCCAGAAATATTAAAAGAAACATGTGTAATTAGCAAACAAACGCATATGGATTCGAGGAAATCAACCCACCCCGCACGACGGCACGAACCGAACTAATCCGTAGTCACCGAAACATCAAATCGAACAGCCGATTAGAACAAAAAAGCTAAAAACGAGTTGAATGAAACACACGGCCCAAATCGAAGCAGAAAGCAACTGCATTACGAAACATCGGCGTGCCTCTACAGCGAAACTCTTCAGGAATCTTCTAGAAACGGAAATTTCTAGAAGATGCCTGCTCCAGTGCTTCGCATCCATCTGTTCAGAAAACCCACACCAAACCCCCACAATGGCGGAACTAATCGCAATGGATGAGCATACAAAACGAACCAAAAAAACAGAAACCAAGCACAGAATCGAGGGCAATCGGAGATCACAGAGCACAACACGCGCGATCGAATGCAAACCACCCGCTCGGTCGGAACCGAATCATCAATCCCTCCGAACTAACCACCCACCCAAGGCAAGGCAAGGCAAAGCAGCAGACCAACCGAATCCCCCCAATGGAGGATGTTCTAGAAGGTTCTGGAGGAAGGAAGGGGGCTTACGGCCGCGGGTTGGGGTCCTTGGGGAGACGGTCGGCCCGCGCCGCTGGCCACTTCCCCGCTGCTCTCGCCCTTCGGTTTCCGTTCCCTTGTACGCCTCCGGGTTTTAAGGAGGGAGAAAGGTGGGCCCACCTGGAGGCGATATACACCTCGTGGTCCAAGCCTTCGGAGTGGGGTAATCTACGCCGTCCATGCCGTGCGTCGGTGAGGATTGGGGGGCGGGATTGATGCTGCGGTCTACGGACCATGCTTACGTGCTGTTCTGACAAGTGGGGCCCCATGATTCGACGCTTCCATTGAAGCGGAGGTACATCGTGCTTGGTACTCATCCCCCACGTAGTTTACTGCACCGCTACTTTCAGGTTTGATTGGGTTGGGCTGAGCGGTCAATCTGTTCTATCATTTCTTGGAAAAGATACATTCGAATAATTGAAATTCAAAATCAACTAGTGCCAAAGCCTTAATCGGAAGTTCGGAACAACGTTATATGCAGAAATGATTCTGCTGCGTAGCCCCATTGTATTACTATGGTACAAACTTTGATCAAGGAAGGATATATGAGTCTGACGATGTACCTCCACTTCAATGGAAGCGTCAAATCATGGGGCCCCACTTGTCAGAACAGCACGTAGGCATGGTCCGTAGACCGCAGCATCAATCCCACCCCCCAATCCTCACCGACGCACGGCATGGACGGCTTAGATTACCCCACTCCGAAGGCTCGGACCACGAGGTGTATCTCGCCTCCAGGTGGGCCCACCTTACTCCCTCCTTGAAACCTGGAGGCGTACAAGGGAAGGGAAACCAAAGGGCGAGAGCGTGGTACGGAAGTAGCCCGGTACGGCCGACTGCCTCCCAAGGACCCCAACCCGCGGCCATAAGCCCCCTTCCTTCCTCCAGAACCTTCTAGAACATCCTCCATTGGGGGGATTCGGTTGGTCTGCTGCTTTGCCTTGCCTTGGGTGGGTGGTTGGTTCGGAGGGATTGATGATTCGGTTCCGATCGAGCGGGTGGTTTGCGTGCGATCGCGCGTGTTGTGCTCTGTGATCTCTGATTGCCCTTGATTCTGTGCTTGGTTTCTGTTTTTTTGGTTCGTTTTGTATGCTCATCCGCTGCGATTAGTTCCGCCATTGTGGGGGTTTGGTGTGGGTTTTACGGAATGATGGATGCGAACCTTTGGAGCGAGCATCTTCTAGAAATTTCCGTTTCTAGAATATTCCTGAAGAGTTTCGCTGTAGAGGCATGCCGATGTTTCGTAATGCAGTTGCTTTCTGCTTCGATTTGGGCCGTGTGTTTCATTCAACTCGTTTTTAGCTTTTTTGGTTCTAATCGGCTGTTCGATTTGATGTCTCGGTGACTACGGATTAGTTCGGTTCGTGCGGAGTGGGTTGATTTCCTCGAATCCATATGCGTTTGTTTGCTAATTACACAGGTTTCTTTTACTATTTCTGAAGTCTATTAGGCATTTCTGCACATAAATCTGTGAAGAAGTTGTGGTCTGCATGCGGTTTGTTGGTTCTTCTACGCACGAGCGCTACGCTCCTTGGTGCTCGGGTTGTTCTCCCCAATCAATTGTTTGGATTGGGTGTGGTTAGGGTCTCAACTCTCGAGGAGTGGCAGTGTGACGGCATTGGTTGGTGCTGTGGTGTTATTTTGTTTGTTTGCAGACTTGTTGTGCTCAAGGTTTAAGATTTTGTTTTTGTAGAAATCTCAGGGCGGTCGCAATCTGAAATCTTGATGAGATATCAGAATTTCAAATAAAATCCGTATGTAATATAAAAATTTAAATTCATTTGTTTTTTTTTTCAATCGGGAAATTTCCCGAGATTTTGATTAAATCGTTTTGACTGAAAAAATAGTAAAAAACTTGTCAAAATTTGGTAAATTTTTTTGTGGATGGTCTTAACCTAAATCCAATCAAATTCGGTTAAAAAAAATAAAAATCCGGTAAAAATATCGAGATTTTGGTTGAAATCACTAAGATCTCGCTTAGATTTGGATGATTATCGTAGCATTTTGAATTTTTTAAATTTTTTTACCCGGCTGAGATTTATAATTTCGGAAAGGCCTGAAATCTGAAATCTCGATCGAGATTTTCGAAATCTTGCCGGGATTTGGATCCATAGTTGTGCTTGACTGCATGACACATAAGCGCAAATGATTGGTTTTTGTTAGTCACTTGGATTCGTTTTGCTTTGTCGTTTGGATTAGTTTTAGTTTGTCAATTTCCTCAAACAAGTTTTAGTTTGTGCCCATTGGTTCTGTTGCTTACTTCAGGAGTCCAAGAAGCATCCAGTGTCTCTTTTCGGATCTAAGGATCCTTAAAATTGTGCTCCCCATTTTTTTAGGACTTGGGATAGTATCTCCATAGATTATGATTTCCAATAATAAGTCTGTTCCATAGGAGTTCGGCACATGCAGGGGTCCCTGCACCCGATATAAGAGACTCATCTCCCTTGATTCTGTCTTTAGCCAACAACAAATCAATATCTGCACGCATGTGTGCTTTATTATCGTTGGCTCTGAGCTGTGGTGGACTGATGGTGATGCCATGATAGCCGGCTCACGGCGACCGTTGCTTCCTGTCATTCGCGTCAGAAACACAACACTCGAGAATCAAACAAAAAACCCAAAAAATGTTTTCGCACCTCTTGAGAAACCTGATCAAGCATGCAATACAATACACACATGTCTTTTACATACTTTTGTAATTTCGTAACTTTTCGTAACTGTTCCAACTAAATAAAAATCCATATGAAAGAGCATCATTTTCTTTTTCTTTCTTCCAAGGCGGATAGGTTAGGCGTCTAGGGAAAATATTTTCTTCGTTGTTTGTTTGATTATCGTGAGTGTTTTTGTTTCCGGTAGGAATGGCAGGAAGCAACGGCCGCTGTGAGCCGGCGATCATGGCATCACCATCAATCCACCATAGCTTAGAGCCGACAACAATGGAGCACACATGCGTGTAGACGTTAATTTGTTGTTGGCTAATGACAGGATAAAGGGAGACGAACCTCCTATTAAACTAACATTTAATCTTTTCCTAATCCTATCAGTTGGACACATGGCCAATTTTTATTGGACCTGCATATATTGCGTGCAGGGACCCTTGCATGTGAGCCGAACTCGTTCCATAGTGGGCACTTTCCTAAACGGACTCGTATGAGATTAGGACTACGAGTCTCAATAGATTACACTAATATCTAGCTTTCTTCTTTTGAAAGAAGAACCCCATCCTCTCCCATGTATAAGTGGAGACATGTGATACATTATCAAAAAATATCAGTACGTAGGAGAGTTGTGACTCTAGACTCTACATCTCGTGTCTCTATTCTGATATTTTATTTATGCAATCTTGATTGGTCAACAATGACACCTGATACATAACATGTTATCATCGCAAGAGTACTCTAGAGCGAAGGGTGTTCACTCTTCATAGGTTGTTGTTTGATCTTTCTTAGTCAATTCAGTTGTCGGATTTATTTGGCTTCTCCCCAATATTTTATTCTTCTAATATGGCAATGTCTCATCTTGGGTGGGATTATGATTGACTAAACCCCGGCCATCGTTTTGCACCTTGTAGCGATAGGTGATGTTACATGCCTTGGAATGTGTTGGGTTCTTCGGTTGTCGATTCACGCCTTGGTGTGGTTGGTATTTATGTTGCGTCTTGGTGTGGTCGCTGAATAGATCTAGGCATCGGGCAGCGTCATGGGGCCGCCAAATCGATGCATTGGTAGTCGGATCATGTTGTAGTGTGGCTGACGTCGTACTGTGCCTTGTGCATGGTCGTTGGGCGGCCGATGAGACGTCGTGTGAGTGCCGCTGCCGTGTACCTCGTCGTGTCGACGCCGAAAAGCCGTTGAGACCACAGTGTGGTATGGCTTGCCGAAGGCCGTCTCTGTTGTGCCATGAGAGTAGGCGGGATGCCGCGCCGTGAGCGTGGGGCGTCATTGATGATCTTGTTGTGGATCTCGGACGTTGAGTCGCTGTCGCCGCTGTGTGCAGGACACAATTGAGCGCCGTGGTCAATGCGCCTGTGCGCATCCCGTCGGAACCGCCGTTGTCGCCATGTCATGATCAGGGGTTGGTTGGATTGCTGCTGTCGGTTTCCTCGCCGTGTGCGGGGGGGCGAGACGTCACTGCAGTGTTCCACCGAGGGAGAATGTGGCGTGTCGCCGCCATGCCGCTATGGGCATGAGGCATGAGCGTTGGTAAAGTGTCCAATGGGGAGTGTTGTGGAATATTTTATTTCATATATGTGTGGACTTTTTTCTAAATGGACTCCTATGATGTTCCTAATTAGGACTCGGAGTCCCAGTAGATTACTTTAGGATCTGGCTTTCTTCTCCTACAAGAGAAGTCCCCTCCTCTCGCGTATGTAATAATATAAGTGGAGGCACAAGGTTACGTTGTGTATACACCAAAAAATATCAATAAAGAAGAGATAGTTGTGGATCTAAATCTTGTCTCTCTATTTTGATCTCGGGTTTATGCAACCTTGATTGGTCAACAACGACCTAGATACATAACAGTTTGCAGCTAGTGGTTCAACTATACTATTTATCTTTTTGCTATTACCTGCCCAAAAGGGGGACCCCTACTGAATTGTTTATAGAGGCACCCTTGTAAGAACTAAGAAAAACAAAACAGCATTTAAGACCCCTCTGAACATTGTCTAGTTCTCTTGCATGATTGTTAAAGTAGTCCTCTCGTTTATTTGCTGTCTTAGGATGAATCATCTGAGTACCTTTGAATTGGCACTGTGTTAGGATTTTTCGAAATTTTACCTCTTTGTCAGAAGCTCTCAATGGTTTCTTGTATTGGTAACTATAAGTACTTGAATTAATATTTTCTCTTCTTTTTGTCCTTTTTATTTGATGAACACTTGTTATTCTTTTGTTGTGCAGGCTCAACAGTATTATATGAGGTTGTTCTTTTAAGAGGGTACTCACCATGGATCTTTCCAGTTTACCAACTTCATCCAGTGACAATGAGACAAGGGCACTTAATGCATTGCTTGATGCTTTCGGTTGTGCCTTTTCTCTTGAAGATATAGCTACTGCGTATTGCAGAGCAAATGGTGATGTTAACAGAGCTGGGGATTTCTTGACTGATCCTCAAATTTCGATGCCTCAGGGCAACGATGTTGACCCAAGTGCTGAGACTAATCTTCCCCATATTGAGAAGGCAGATGAAGAAAGCTATATGGAGAATTCAAGCCAAACAGGAACTCTTTCCCAGATTGAGAAGGCAGTTGAAGAAAACTTTATGGACATTTCAAGTCAAACAAGAACGCGTGAAAAGTTGCCAAGGTCCAGTGCTTCATTTGGCACTGTATCCAGCATGTTTGTAAAAAGATTTGCCAGCGCTACAGCACCTGTCTATAGAGCATCAGAAAAAGAAAAACCTCTAAAGGTCGAACTGCCAGAGTACATGCGAGACAATTTTAATGTGAAAACGCATGAATCTAATTCTGCACCAAAGAGTGAGACTTTGAATAATAGAGATGTTGAGGAGTTCCTATTTTCTATGCTTGGAGAAGGATTTAAGCTCAGTATGGAAGTGATCCGTGAGGTTGTAGGTAAACATTTGTGTGCTATGCAAAGTCATTTTCCCTATATTTCATTTCATTGTTCCAAGCGTTGTGTTATCTGATCTTAATTTTCTCTTGCAGGCAGCTGTGGGTATGACATTAAGAAGGTAGTAATAGATCATTTCATTCAAGATTATGTATTTTCTGTTGGTCCTGATTGTCATAAACCCAGCGAAAGGGTTTAGAATTAGGCCTTTGGGTACAGAGTTTCATTTATTGTATATTTTTTGTTGGTCTATTGATAGAATTGTGCTATTTTATGCAGAGCATGGAGGAATTGATGTCATTTTCTGCAAAAGATCCAGGCAAAAAGGCAGACAACAAACATAATGTGATACAGGTGAGCCTACTTTTGCTTTACCCCTACTCCACAGTTTTGAAAAGTGCCATATGACCTTATTATTCCTTTGTAACTTCTGGATTGACCTTTTTTTCTATCTATATGGCATCTTAATTCCTCTCTACTGATCAGCTGAAATCGGATTAAGCCATTAAGGACTGTTTGCTCGTTGTGTTGATGCAACATTACATCTTGTTTAGTTTTTTTTATGCTAAACTTTTGAATACAGTTTTTTTAACTGTTCCCTTTTGTAACGACCCGGGTAATTAACCTAGAGTAATTAGCCTCCACCTGGGCATTACCCTATGTTAATCACTCGAATCTCGATATAGTAGCTAGCAAAGTAAGGGTAGTCGATTACTGCATCGGGTACCATACCGTGATCAGAATATTGCAGCAGAACAAATAATTAGAGACTGAACTGAAATATATTACATTCCAGCCACGCTTGGCTTACATGTCCATTACATAATTAGACATTGGTTCCAAGTACAACAAAATTTATATTACAACGGTCTCATCCCATGACGACCGTCCCAAAAGTAATCCTTTCTACCCGATCATCTAGTTCTCTTGATTGTAGTAGTAATAAGCATCTTCCTGAAGCTCCTGATCCTGCTCATCGCCTTCAGTCCACGCCTCAACGGTGGATCCATCAAGCTCGCCTTCTAAGCAAAGGGGAGGATTATACAAGAGTGAGTACAACGTACTCAACAAGCACTAATAGCAACATAATGACATGAATCTTTCTCTCCTTTCCACAGATCTTTCCTTCCCTCAAACTCTGGTTTTTAAATAAATTAGGTTTTCTTTAAAAGTTGGCCAATTTTATTTTAAACTTGACTACTAGCACTTGTATATGAGACAGACTGATCTTAGTAGCCTCCAATCCAGAGACAGGCATGAATTCATGATTTTTATCCTGCGCGAGTTTGTACCACTTTACCCATAGTGACCCTCCTCAGAGAGGCCCCGTAACGTTTATCACTAATCCGAAATAGATCTCCAACCTGTTACCCGAGTCGTGAACTCCTTCCTAGGCGCCTCAACGACTCGCGGCTACTGATTGTACTCAAACGATACCGTCGGGTAAGAACTCTACAGTGGCTTCAAATATACCGCCATTTCCGTGGACTCAGACTGTACGGCCTCCCTAAGCATATCCTGTGGTACGCCATATAACACTTACCCAATGTGGAGATCTAAATCCTTCATAGGACAACCTTTTCTGACCGTTTCCACACACTATGGTTGATACTGCAATTACGGCTCAATGCCCAAGTGTAGTTTGTAAATCCTTATATTCTATCCTCTGTAGAGGGCCCCACCGGCATGACAATCCTTCTCATCGGCGCCCTCTACCCACCATAATAATAATACGACCACAGATTCTTCCGTGAACAAACCAAATCCATTTCCTTCCGTGTCACATGACACCAAACTCATTTCATTTTCTCAAACATAGTTTCAACCGCATCCAATTTAAGGTTTTTAATTTGAATATAACGTTTTCCATGCAAGAGTGATACACATAGTATACAGAAATCAATTTAAAAGATCTTAAACAAACATGAATCAAAGGGCTCTTGCCTGGAGTAGAACTGAAGTGTTCGACCTCGCTCGGACTGCTGGGGGGATGGTTTGACGGGTTCGACTCGAGACCTGACAATTATAAAGTATTACTACGGCATCAACTAAACCTGCTACGGAAATCTATTCTTCTACGGACAGCGTCAAACTAACTAGAACCCAATAGCTACCCACATTTCAATTTATTTACAGCAATTCAAATTAACAATTACATTAACACAATTAATACAATTTACTCAATTTTCTATCTGATTAACATGACTTTTAGAAATTAAAATAGAAGCTTTTTCCTACGATTCAAAGTATCGTGATTAATCTACGAGAATTGCACGAGATCAACCAGATTCCTAATTTTTCCCTTTTCTTCCCCCTTCTTTCTTTTTCTCTTTTCTTTTCTCTTCTTTTCTTTTTCTTCTCTTCTCTTGTTCTTTCCTTTTCTCTCTCTTTCTTGACGCTAAGCTGGGCCTTCGGCCCATCTGCTCCCCTCTCATTTTCTTTTTCCTCTCCTCTCTTTTTTTTTTTCTTTTCTTCTTTCCTCTGCCCGACGCCTTGGCTTGGCCCTTCGGTCTCTCTTGCCTCAGGCACTCCACCTCCCTCTCTGGCGACTCGACGCCGCCGCGACTCCCTGCTCATGTGCCCGCTGGACATCCCGGTGCCTTCTACTCCCCTCTCTACTCTTCTCTGCTCTCCACTCCTCTCACTCCCTCTGCCTTCTCTACTACCGAATCCTCCCTCTAATCTCTCTTCTACTCCCCTCTCTCCCTTACTTGCCCTAATGGCTAAGGATGAGAACAGGTGCTACCGATCTACTCTTTGATTTCGTTCTTTACTTGCTGATTTCGCATTTTGGGTGGATGATAAGAACAGAGGCTACTTGATCTATTCGTTTTTCGCATTCTACTCATTGGTTTCGGTTTTGATTGCTTGAACGAGTCGATGATGCACGGGGTTCTAGAGGGACGGCAGACTACAGTCTAGCAACCCTAGATCACCCTACTGAGATGATGAACGCCCTATCTACTCAGTGCACTAGAGGAGTGGTTTGCTATTGCTATTACTTAATGAGAATGGCTGTGCACCTGAGTGGTTTGGGGTTCGGGTTCTATTGAGGGAAGAAGATGACGTGCAACTGTTTCTGGGGATCACCGAGTCAGGTTCTTGTGGTTCCTCCCGGTTCTTGCTCGGTTCAGCTTGTTCTTGGGGATCCTCAGGTTTCTTGCTCGGCTTGGGGATCTCACAGTTGCAGTGCGTCTTGTGGCTCTCCTTACTCCTCGCTTGTGGACTTCTCCTGTAGCTTACGGCTCGGCTTGGGGATCTCAGGCTCCTTGCTCGGTTTGGGGACTCCACAGTCTTTGTCGATGCTTCTTGTTCCTCCTTCTTGCTCTCTTGCGCTCCCTCACTCTCTGGACTGCATGTGCTTGAGCGCTTGCTTTCTGTGGTTTGGCTGGAGACTGAGGAAAGAAATGGATGCTTGCTATAAAGGGAAAGGAAGGGATGGGCTGCAGCCATACCTCCCTCCTGGCCGCCACGAGTCTTTGCTTGGTCTTGATTGGTGAGAAGGGCGGTCTTCTTCTTTGTGGAGTTTGCTAGCGGGGATGCATTTGGGCGCCGGTTGTGGTGAGCCGCTAGTGGCTTGAAGGCATGGAATGGTCCAGGTTACCTGTTACCTCTTCCGGCTCTTTCCGAAGTTCACTGCAGGGATGGCTATTATTTGGGTTTCTAAATCTGCGGACACCCGCATGATCCAACAGTAAGTCGTGGTTGCTTGGGATGATGATACCCGATCTAGCGAGAAGTCTTGGCTCGGCCCTGCAGATGCAGTATCTCGGTGATCAATACCTCGCTTTGTGGAGTCCGGCAATCCCTTCTATCTCTATTCGTTCTACTCGCATTTTAAAACTTTTCGCAAACAAATACGCTAACTACTGCTCTAATTACTCATTACTACTGTTGTTTGCTTAGTTAATTTTCTAGGTTATTACATCCTATCCCCCTTAAAAGGGATTTCGCCCCCGAAATCCGGCTTACCTAAAGAGGTACGGGTAGGACTCGCGAAGATCGTCTTCCTTCTCCCACGTCGCTTCTTTATCGGTGTGGTGCTTCCACTGGACCTTACAAAACCTAATGGTGGCTCTTCTGAACTGCCTTTCTTCTGTGGCTAAGATTTTTAGTGGACGCTCTTCATAGGTTAGGTCAGGTTGAAGAGGGACATCAAGGTTTTGCACTAGCTGCGAAGGTTCTCTAAGGCAGGCTCTAAGTTGAGATATGTGGAAGACATTATGGATTCGGGAAAGTTGAGGAGGCAATTCTAGTTGGTAGGCTGCAACTCCTTTCCGAGATAAGATCTTGAATGGCCCCACATAGCGAGGGCTCAATTTTCCTTTGACTCCAAACCTGTGCACTCCTTTCATTGGTGACACTTTCAAATACACATAGTCCTCTGGCTGGAACCTCAATTCTCTCTTACGTTTATCAGCATAACTCTTTTGTCTACTCTGAGCAGTTTTCAACCTTTCTTGAATCAGCTTGATCTTCTCATCATTTTGGCGAATCAAGTCAGGACCTAACAGTGATTTTTCACCAACTTCATACCAACAAATCGGGGATCTACACTTTCTACCATATAAGGCTTCAAATGGTGCCATCTGTATGCTCGCCTGGTAGCTATTATTGTAAGCAAACTCAGCGAGATGCAGATATTTTCCCAACTTTCTTTAAAATTCAGCACGCATGCTCTCAACATATCTTCAAGAATTTGATTTGTTCTTTCAGTCTGTCCATCCGTTTGAGGGTGGTATGCAGTGCTGAAGTTTAGCTTGGTTCCCAACGCAGTCTGTAAACTTCCCCAGAAATTAGATGTGAACACTGTGCCTCTATCAGATGTAATTGTTTTGGGAACTCCATGAAGTGTGACTATCTTTTCAATGTATATTTCGGCTAGTCTGTGAGCAGAGTATTTCTGATTGGTAGCAATGAAGTGGGCTGACTTAGTGAGTCTGTCCACTATCACCCATATGGCATCCTTTTTGGCCACAGTCCTAGGCAAGCCTGTTATGAAATCCATACAGACATCCTCCCATTTCCACTCAGGGATTTGGAGAGGTTGAAGTAAGCCTACAGGACGTTGGTGTTCTGCTTTAACTCTTTGATAGGTGTCACACTTACTAATATATTCTGCTATCCCCTTTTTCATACCATTCCACCAAAATGTCTCTCTCAAGTCTCTATACATCTTAGTACAACCAGGATGGATGGTGTACAAAGTGTCATGGGCTTCTTCCAGGATTAATGACTTGATAGTTGAGTCATTGGGTACACATATTCTGTCATGAAGTCTAAGGGTTCCTTCCTTGTCCAACTTAAACTCTGAAGGTTGGCCTGACTTAATCCGGTTGCTCTCTTCCTGAATAAAGGGATCAATGACTTGTTTTTCCTTGATTTGTTCTAAGAGGTTGGATTGAACTGTCATGGTTGCTAGCAGGGTATTGGATGAAGACAAGTGGAAGTTAATCCTCATCTTGGCTAACTCTTGAATCAATTCAGGCTTGACATTCTGAATAGCCATTTGGTTACATTGAGCTTTCCTGCTCAATGCATCAGCGACCACATTGGCTTTCCCGGGATGGTAATTAATTGTGATATCATAATCTTTAATGAGCTCTAACCATCTCCTTTGTCTCATATTCAATTCTTTCTGAGTGAAGATATACTTTAAACTCTTGTGGTCACTATAGAGTGTACATTTTACCCCATACAGGTAATGTCTCCAGATCTTTAATGCAAACACTACAGCTCCCAACTCTAGGTCATGAGTGGGATAATTAACCTCATGCGGGCGTAATTGCCTAGAAGCATAAGCAATTACTTTCTCATTTTGCATTAGCACACATCCTAAACCTGATTTTGAGGCATCACAATATACCACATATTCAATGCCATCCTCAGGTAGGGTTAATCTTGAGCAGAGGTTAACAACTGCTTGAGTTTTTGGAAACTCTCTTCACACTTCTCGGTCCAATTGAATCATTTGTCCTTTCTTAAGAGCTTGGTAATGGGAGATGATATTTGAGAGAAGCCTTTGATGAATCTGCGGTAGTACCCAGCTAATCCAAGGAAACTTCGACTTCTTTTTGATTGGAGGGTCGCTTCCAGGACTTAATGGCTTCAATTTTATCAGGATCTACCTCTATTCCTTTTCCGGATATTATGTGTCCTAAAAGGGCACTTGATCTAGCCAAAATTCACACTTCTGAATTTGGCATACAACTGGTTTTCTCTGAGGGTTTGGAGATTTGTTCTAAGGTGAGTGCATGCTCTTCCTTGCTTTTAGAGTATACAAGTATGTCATCTATGAATACCACAATGAATTTGTCCAAGCACTTCATGTATACCTTGTTCATCGAGGTTCATGAATATGGCGAGTGCATTGGTTAATCCAAAGGGAACAACTGTGTATTCATAGTGTCCATATCTAGATACAAAAGCAGCTTTTCTCCATATCTTCCGGCCTCACTTTTATTTGATGGTAACGGACCTTAAGTCAATTTTGGAGAAAACACAAGCACCTCTTAGTTGGTCAAACAGATCATCTATTCTTGGGAGAGGGTACTTGTTCTTTATGGTGACTCGGTTAAGGTCCTCAGTAATCAAGACATAACCTTAGTCCACCATCTTTCTTATTCACAAAGAGAATCGGGGCTCCCAAGGTGATACACTTTCACTAATGAACCCTTTGCTTTCCAATTCCTCCAATTGTTTCTTCAATTCTACCAATTCTTGTGGGTTCATACGATAGGGTCTTTTCTGAGATAGGAGTGGTTCCCGAACAAGATCTATGGAAAATTCCAATTCTCTGTCGAGTGGCATGCTGGCAGTTCTTCAGAAATACATCAGGGAACTCTGAACTATAGGGATAAGGGACAACTCTTTTGAGGACAACAGTGAGTTTGGGGCTGTTTTGGGTTTGTTTGGCCCTTTCTCCACGATATATAATCGACTCCCATCAAAGGTTCTTATAGACGCAGATCTTAAGCTCATGATCTATGTTAACCCCATTGGTAGCTAGCCAATCCATTCCTGTGGATTACATCTAGCGCCTCTAGACCGATAACATGCAGATTTGCAAGGAATGGGGTGTCTAGTATCCTGATCATCCGGTTTCTTCTAATTGAGGTTCTTGTAATTAACCTGCGCAGTGTATTGACTCCCAACGGTGACATTAAAGTGCAGCATTCTAACTTATTCCTATCCACAAATCCTTTAGAAATAAAAGAATGCGTTGCACCAGGGTCAAATAGAATAGTACCAACAGGATGGGGTATGGGTATCTTACCCGGTGACCACATCTGTGGCTCCTCCGCTTGCTCTGCGAGATGTTGTTCAAACGGGCTGAACCCACATCGGATGCTCCACGAGCAGATCCTTGCGATGTCAGTAGCGATGGCACTCCTGGAACACGCCCCGCCATGGGTGGGCGACTCACGAGGTCTCCTGTCTTTGCTCTGTCCTGCTTGGGTGGCTAGGTAGGGGCAGCTGGTTCTTTTGTGTCCTTCTCTTCCACAATTGAAACAATTGAGGGGTGGTTGGGTGCAATTGGTGAGGTAGTGCGGTCCTCCACACCTGAAACACTTGAGAGGCGGTCTAGGTGGAGGGGCACCTGGGTGTGAAGCGGGTGGAGCTGCACTTGATCTTGGAGTTATGTTTTTGTTTGGTGGAGGAGGCCTGAATGATCTAGGCTGACTAGGAAAGCTTGGACGGACATCAAACCTAGCCTTCTTCCTCCTCTCTTCACTCATCTGGGAATGCTCATCTTCTAGAATTATGGCACGGTTTGCTAGTTTTTGGAACTCAGTAATCTCCTGGGTGGACAACAACATTCTGATATATGGATTCATTCCCTTCTTAAAACGGTATATCTTTTTAGCATCTGTATCCACTTCATCAGGGGCATATCGTGATAATTCATTGAATTTCTGCAAATATTCAGGTGATCTTTTGTTCCCTCGAGTTAAATCCCAAAATTCTCTCCTCTTAACATCCAATGCTCCTGTGGGGATGTGGGCACTCTGGCCAGGTGAACTCTGCCCATGTAACAGGTGGTTCTTCTACACGAGCCTCACAATAATTTTCCCACCAAAGCTGCAGCAGTCCCACTAATCGATGTCAGATTTGCACTCTCTCTCGATCGGTGCAATTTATTGTATTCAACTTCTTACGAATTTCTGAGCCAATCATTTGCTGCAAGTGGTTCGGTGGCTTGGGAGAAGGTAGGTGGGCGGGTTTGCAGGAATTCACCTAAGGTTACTCTACCCCTAGGGTGATGAGGATGACCTCCAGGGACTAGGTTGGTTAATAGAGTTTCCACCAGGTGTTTTTGGCTCTCTTGGAAGTGTCGGAGGATTCTTCCTAGTTGATCTGGGGGTTCGGGGGCCCTAGCTACATCACCTAAGCCTCCTTGGGGTGTTGGCTGTCTGGATGGTGGTGGGAATGGCTGATTTAGGTCTTGGAATTGTGCTTGGGGTGGTTCTACTTCTTCTGGTGGATCTTGGATGGCTCCTAAACGAAGGATTAGGTCCTGCTCAAACACCTCACGATCCGACATCCTGCAAAAGAGACCAACCCAACGCGCAACTTAATTAATCACTTATCTTCGACACAACAATTGGTCTTTAGAAGGTCATTCCTATATTTAACTAAGGATATAACTAAGGAAAGAAGGGATATCCTTAAGAATAGCAATTATTTTCAAAGGGAAGAAGTGTGCAAGGGTAACTTAACTTTTTACAAGCATTCAATTTTGTTGAGATAAGGGGTGTCATTGTAGTTAGTAGATATTAGGGCCAAGTTTTTAAGAAATGAGATAAGAAGTTGAGAAGCTCGCTCTCAATCGTCACTCCATTTCAGAATTACAACTACCATCTATCTACCATCTCAGAATAAGAACCATAAATCGCAATTTAAGAAAACGACAAAAACTTGGTGTCTGAGTACCAAGAACTCCTTGAGGACGCGCCTCAAGTCGCACCTATAGCTACTGAAGAACATAAACACCATCAAGATGCAAATAAGAAAACGATAAAAACCCTAGTGTCCGAGCACTAGGAACTCCTCAAGGTCTACGCGCCTTGAGTCGCACCTGTCTATTGAAGAAAAACGATAAACAACCCTCGGTGTCTGAGCGCCGAGAACTCCTCGAGGTCTACACGCCTCGAGTCGCGTTATGGACCCCGTGCCCAAAACCGCCACGGACTACGGGTCCGGGTCCGTTTCCTAGTCCTTAGCTCCTAATTCTATGCGCTGTATTCAGCTATTTAAATACTTAGATAGATATAAGCACACCACAAATGCATATCTGGTTTTCTACGGTTCAACAATGCAAGACAGATAGGTTAACATGCTTATGCCGTGCATCCTAAACATACTAGTAAGAATTAAAATGCTTACTCATGAACTGGTGCAATGAAGGTAACCTGTCATACTAGTTATCCATGCAAGCAATAAGTTAACATGATATGTCATGCTACAATGATATCAGACAGGAGGATAAGCAATGCTAAGATACAAATGCAGATGGCTGATTACACGAAAGATCTTCTACCACGACATTACTAAAACTACAACAAACACGACCCCACTACCGCAAGGAACTAACTTGCTTCCCTATCCCCCTTAAAAGAGGGTCTAGTTAATATTGGTGGTCAATTTAAGGAGATAGCTAAACCAAATTTTAACACTTAGCATTTGATAAAGGAAAGGTTACTATACTAGTGCCATATAGCTAGAGATCTCTTTTTATTCAATTTCTTAACAGTCTCTATTATTTAATGCGTGGTTCTCGTAACCATTGCTCTGATACCACCTGTAACGACCCGGGTAATTAACCTAGAGTAATTAGCCTCCACCTGGGCATTACCCTATGTTAATCACTCGAATCTCGATATAGTAGCTAGCAAAGTACCGGGTAGTCCAAAGACTCATCAGGTACCATACCGTGATCGTAATATTGCAACAGAACAATAATTAGAGATCGAATCGAAATATATTACATTCCAGCCACGCTTGGCTTACATGTCCATTACATAATTAGACATTGGTTCCAAGTACAACAAAATTTATATTACAACGGTCTCATCCCATGACGACCGTCCCAAAAGTAATCCTTTCTACCCGATCATCTAGTTCTCTTGATTGTAGTAGTAATAAGCATCTTCCTGAAGCTCCTGATCCTGCTTCATCGCCTTCACCCACGCCTCAACGGTGGATCCATCAAGCTCGCCTTCTAAGCAAAGGGGAGGATTATACAAGAGTGAGTACAACGTACTCAGCAAGCACTAATAGCAACATAATGACATGAATCTTTCTCTCCTTTCCACAGATCTTTCCTTCCCTCAAACTCTGGTTTTTAAATAAATTAGGTTTTCTTTAAAAGTTGGCCAATTTTATTTTAAACTTGACTACTAGCACTTGTATATGAGACAGACTGATCTTCCGTAGCCTCCAATCCAGGAGACAGGCATGAATTCATGATTTTTATCCCTGCGCAGGTTTGTACCACTTTACCCATAGTGACCCTCCTCAGAGAGGCCCCAGAACGTTTATCACTAATCCAGAAATAGATCTCCAACCTCATTGCCGAGTCGTGAACTCCTTCCCTAGGCGATCCTCAACGACTCGCGGCTACTGATTGTACTCACAACGATCGATGCGTCGGCGATAACTCTACAGTGGCTTCAAATATACCGCCATTTCGTGGACTCAGCACTTCACGGGCCTCCCAAGCATATCGAGTGGTACGCCATATAACACTTACCCAATGTGGAGATCTAAATCCTTCATAGGACAACCTTTTCTGACCGTTTCCACACACTATGGTTGATACTGCAATTACGGCTCAATGCCCAAGTGTAGTTTGTAAATCCTTATATTCTATCCTCTGTAGAGGGCCCCACCGGCATGACAATCCTTCTCATCGGCGCCCTCTACCCACCATAATAATAATACGACCACGGATTCTTCCGTGAACAAACCAAATCCATTTCCTTCCGTGTCACATGACCCCAAACCCATTTCATTTTCTCAAACATAGTTTCAACCGCATCCAATTTAAGGTTTTTAATTTGAATATAACGTTTTCCATGCAAGAGTGATACACATAGTATACAGAAATCAATTTAAAAGATCTTAAACAAACATGAATCAAAGGGCTCTTGCCTGGAGTAGAACTGAAGTGTTCGACCTCGCTCGGACTGCTGGGGGGATGGTTTGACGGGTTCGACTCGAGACCTGACAATTATAAAGTATTACTACGGCATCAACTAAACCTGCTACGGAAATCTATTCTTCTACGGACAGCGTCAAACTAACTAGAACCCAATAGCTACCCACATTTCAATTTATTTACAGCAATTCAAATTAACAATTACATTAGCACAATTAATACAATTTACTCAATTTTCTATCTGATTAACCGCAGCTTTTAGAAATTAAAATAGAAGCTTTTTCCTACGATTCAAAGTATCGTGATTAATCTACGAGAATTGCACGAGATCAGCCAGATTCCTAATTTTTCCCTTTTCTTCCCCCTTCTTTCTTTTTCTCTTTTCTTTTCTCTTCTTTTCTTTTTCTTCTCTTCTCTTTTTCTTTCCTTTTCTCTCTATTTCTTCGGCCAACTGGGCCTTCGGCCCATCTGCTCCCCTCTCATTTTCTTTTTCCTCTCCTCTCTTTTTTTTTTCTTTTCTTCTTTCCTCTGCCCGACGCCTTGGCTTGGCCCTTCGGTCTCTCTTGCCTCAGGCACTCCACCTCCCTCTCTGGCGACTCGACGCCGCCGCGACTCCCTGCTCCCGCCGCCGCCGCCTGGACATCCCAGTGCCTTCTACTCCCCTCTCTACTCTTCTCTGCTCTCCACTCCTCTCACTCCCTCTGCCTTCTCTACTACCGAATCCTCCCTCTAATCTCTCTTCTACTCCCCTCTCTCCCTTACTTGCCCTAATGGCTAAGGATGAGAACAGGTGCTACCGATCTACTCTTTGATTTCGTTCTTTACTTGCTGATTTCGCATTTTGGGTGGATGATAAGAACAGAGGCTACTTGATCTATTCGTTTTTCGCATTCTACTCATTGGTTTCGGTTTTGATTGCTTGAACGAGTCGATGATGCACGGGGTTCTAGAGGGACGGCAGACTACTGATCCTAGCAACCCTAGATCACCCTACTGAGATGATGAACGCCCTATCTACTCAGTGCACTAGAGGAGTGGTTTGCTATTGCTATTACTTAATGAGAATGGCTGTGCACCTGAGTGGTTTGGGGTTCGGGTTCGGTTGAGGGAAGAAGATGACGTGCAGCTCTGTTCTTGGGGATCACCGAGTCCGGTTCTTGTGGTTCCTCCTGGTTCTTGCTCGGTTCAGTTGTTCTTGGGGATCCTCCCGCTTTCTTGCTCGGCTTGGGGATCTCCTGGTTCTCGTGCGTCTTGTGGCTCTCCTTACTCCTCGCTTGTGGACTTATCCTCGTAGCTTCGGCTCGGCTTGGGGATCTCAGGCTCCTTGCTCGGTTTGGGGACTCTGGTGTCAGTTTGGCCCGCTTCTTGTTCCTCCTTCTTGCTCTCTTGCGCTCCCTCACTCTCTGGACTGCATGTGCTTGAGCGCTTGCTTTCTGTGGTTTGGCTGGAGACTGAGGAAAGAAATGGATGCTTGCTATAAAGGGAAAGGAAGGGATGGGCTGCAGCCATACCTCCCTCCCTGGCTGCCACGAGTCTTTGCCGGTGTTGATTGGCTGAGAAGGGCGGTGCTGCTGCTGTGAGCTGGCTGCTAGCGGGGGATGCATTTGGGCGCTGGTTGTGAGCTGGCTGCTAGCTGGCTTGAAGGCATGGAATGGTCCAGGTTACCCTGTTACCTCTTCTGGCTCTTTACTGAGTTACTGCAGGGGATGGCTATTATTTGGGTTTCTAAATACTGCGGACACCCGCAGTCCGAACAGGTAAGTCGTGGTTGCCGGATGATGATACCCGATCTAGCGAGAGGTGCCGACTCGGCCCCTACGGGTCTGGTATCTCGGTGATCAATACCTCGCCTGCGGGTCTGACGGCAATCCCCTTCTATCTCTATTCGTTCTACTCGCATTTTAAAACTTTTCGCAAACAAATACGCTAACTACTGCTCTAATTACTCATTACTACTGTTGTTTGCTTAGTTAATTTTCTAGGTTATTACACCTTTACCATATCGATTAATTAATTTTTGTGCTTATACATTTTTGATAAATTGTATTTGACAGAGTGAAGTTACCGCTCAACTTGATTTGTTAGGTCAGTTAAGATGTTTGTATTGGTTGTTAATTGAGTACATAGTGAACTATTGGTTAATGTTTCAAATGCTAGTGTGTGGAAGTTCCCTCTGGACATTTTCCTGACAAAGTGTTCTGTTCTTTTAGGCAAGGAAGCATTTTTCATGTGTTTGATATGTTATAAGCATTTGAATCATATTTACCGGATTCGTTGTTAACCCTAGCAGATCACGAACCTGATTCGTTGAATCTGAATCGGTTTAGGGTTCATGTTTGTAGTGGAAATTGGAAGAAAAAGTGGTGAATCGCGAACCCGAAACCCATACCGCGAATAGGACGAGCTGTGTTTCTAGTAACTACGATTTGAATCATATCTAGGTCATAATATATTAATGGTGCAGGATGTGGCAGCAGAAAGATCTTTTTCCAAGGGAAGCTGCGTAGAATCACAATCTGCCTCTAGGTTCTTCTTGTCCTCTTTTTTATTGGTTTATTCCTATCCTTCCATCATGAATGTGACATTTATTTTTCTTCCGTTGACACTTTTCCTTGGTAGGAATGGCAGTGCCTGTCCTTCACAAGAGGAGAAACATAGCTCAAGACTGCTGATTTCGCCAGGAGAGTTGATAGAATCAATCTTCACTGTACCTGAAAGATCTGAGGAGAAAGCAAAAGGAAGACGATATGAATTGGGTGCAAATCGAAGCAGAGTTCCAGATCAGAAACCAGTTTTAAAACCTCTTGAGGACATTTCATCATATTCTACAGATCTTCCGCTGAAAGTTATCCTAGTTAACAAAGGTATGCTGTTATAGAATTGTCCTTTCTTTGTCTTCAAATTTAGGTTAAATTATGCATTTTATGAGGAACATACTGAGCATAAAATTCTGTCTTTTGTCTGCTATTGTAAATTTCTGTTCCGTTTGTTTTACTGTTAACGTCGTTAGTTAATCCTGCAACATTTACTGTTGAAGCAGATCTATATAAGATCTCTAAAGCTGAGAGATCAGACCAACTGTTGTGGCTCAAAGGATGCTTTCACTCTGAATCATAAAGTAGTTATGTTCAACAAATATATATTTGTTAAAACAATATGCTGTGTGTACTCTTAATGCATAAATTAAAACCATCATCAGTACCAATCTCTCAATCATAAGCTACTTCATATCGACATCTTTGTGTTGAATGTATACGTTAGAATTTTTTAGCAAGCCCTTTCTTTTGACACATGTACAATGTAAAAGGTTACATTAACTCCTTGCTAAGTAATACTCAAGTGGGATGGGTAAAACTACAAATCTAGTTTACCTGTTGCATATTGAACCAGTACATATATGTTTGTTTGGACTTCGGAATGCCATGCACATGTATATGAAATCATATGAATCATTCTGGATGAGTTAAAACTTACAGAACGATAGTATTGTAATGATATGTCCAGTGAACCAGTCACTGATAGGTGGACTGTACAGATTTTGCAGCTTAATACCAATTTTACCAAACAGGTTTGACCTAAGTAAACAACAACCGTGGGATCTGTAATCTGGCTTGTTTTTGGCTGAATTCTGGTCAAACTTTTCCCTGATGGATATTAAAAACACTTGTATTTACTAGCAGAAAACATGAGAAAACCCAATCAGAATAAATGAAACTTGTTGATAACTTGGGTTAAAAACTGCTAAGATGAAGCCTCTAAATCATCTAGTCTATAATGCCTAGGTTCATAATATGTATCATTGTGCGATGTTTGTTGGATCACATCGTCCTACATTCTACAGAAAATTCTTATAATTTGTTTATTCTCAGTTGTTTGGGTTTATATATATGTAGAACCAGTTGTTCATAATGAGGATGATTACCAGAACTACCGTAGGGCTGCAAAGCAGCACTGGGATATGATGAAGCAATACTATGAGAAGGTAAGGGGTGCTTCACAATGATGCTTCTTTGTTTATTTTATTTTCAGCAAATAAATTGTGTTTGTTTTTCATCCACGCTGAAGATATTCTGCTGAAAATTCCAGGCTGCTGATGCTTTTAGGGAGGGCAATAAAAAAGAAGTCGAATATCTTCTTGGGGAAGTAAGTGTTACTCTTCTATTTTGGGGAAAGAAATGTTTGGAAAGATACATCAATAATCACTTTTTGGAACCAAGAATTAAGAGGACATTACATATGACTCCAGGTGCTTTGAACCTTTATCTTGGGCAATGGAGTTACTACATATGCTTATTGAGCGCCTGTCTTTGAGCTACTGCTGGATTCTAACTAAAAAAAGAATAATTTAAATTGTTGGACAATTATTTTCTGCAGAGAACATTTCTCAACTTTTACCTGCTTATCTGGCTAATTGTTAAGTTGATGTGGTGGCCACTTAGAGAGCTTAACAGAATTTGATGGAAGTGTTTTAAGTTTTAAGTACTGGCTGAATATTTTTTATTGGATATCAAGGGGAAGCACTATTACAGGATGGCTCGACTGGCTGATGAAAAATCTGCTGGGGAGATTATCAAGTCCAAGTAAGTGCACTTGTTTTTTGATGGCTGAAATTATCGCACTGGATTTGTATCTTTGAAATCTACGAATGTGAATTCACGAGATCAAGTTCATTGTTGTACTGCAGAGAAAGAGAGTCAAAAAATGAGTTGTGCCTTGACCTGCGCGCACAAGATGCAGCAAACGTAGCAAATCTTCTGAGGCTTCATCTTAAACAGTTGGCTAACATCCCATGTAAGATCAGTGCATGATTCTTTGAGTTACTTGACTTCTTTTGTTAGGAATTTTCTGATTTACTTGATCTTTGCAGCTTTTGAATACTTGAAAGTTATTATTGGTACTGATGACGGCAGTTTCAAGATGGGACAAAGAAGAAAGGTGTGGTTCCCTCACAATAGCTGCGAATTGATTATTACTTCTGAATTTCCTCTGTAGCTGCTGCTTAGCTGCATGCATGATTCAGAAGGCAATCCTTGAGCTGCACTACTCGACACTTTATCCAAAGTACCAGTATTCGCATAATTCTCTTCGGCTAATACTAGCATCTACTGTGTTTTACTCGAATATGCAATGCTTCACATCATAGCGTCATAGTTTTAATAATTGATCCCTATTATTTGAAATTTGTTCAATCAGGCTGCCCTGCCAACTCATTATTCAGGCTAACAACCATTTATTGGGCAAAAATATGGCACATAAAATTAAATGTAATGCTGATACTTTTCTTAAAAAAATACACGAATTATAATAAGGGGGCATGCTAAACTTTAAAAAGCATTTGTAGGCCAGCTAATGTACAAATGTTGTACAATAGTTATGGTTGAATAGAATATTCGTAGAACCATGCTGGTGTATGCTTGTGATTGTAGCCCTGCTTAATTCCTATCATTTTGTCCCCGCACAATTAATGGACTTGTGCCTTAACCCTCTCTGGGCCTTCATCAAGATTCAATGGGCGTGTGCCTGTAGTTTGAATATTCTCTTTGCATGCATGTGCGCATGTGATAGTTCCTGTAGGCTGGGGTCTTTCCATTGTGGTTGCATTGGAGCATTTGTTGGGCTAATGTGGTAATGCCTATGAATAAAGGATTTGTTTCGGTTATGCACGAGTTTTGTGAGGTCTTATAATTCATTTCGGTGGGTCAAGTCGAACTATTTGCAAATACTACTCCAGCTCTGGAATCTATAAATGTGGTGAGGATGTATCAAGGCGGTTTACACATATTTTATAATTGGGTAACCCCAAACTAACAAGTTGAGTTATCTTTATAGATGATAGGGATGGAATGGCGTTGACAGAAGTATCTAACAAAAATGATGAATTTGAACATTCGCAGGTGATGAAGTATCTGGAGAAGAAATCAGTCCAGTGGACTGAAGATGAAACCAACCCTGGAACCATCCTCATCCGGATTAATCAGCTGGAAGAGCAGCGAGAATCGGTCGATGCGCATAGGTGGTGCGACACACAAACTGACAGAAGATGATGCTCGTATCTGCTAGCTATATCACAAAGTCCCATTTTGATTTTGAATCTCGGTGCTCTCTGTTCTTTTTGGGATATACCTGGAAGACCATCGAGAATCGGTTGATGCGCATAGGTGGTGCGACACACAAACTGACAGAAGATGATGTTCGTATCTGCTAGCTATATCACAAAGTCCCATTTTGATTTTGAATCTCGCTGCTCGCTGTTCATTTTTGGGATATGAATCATGTCCGCACATTGCATACATTTCGAGCTCATTGCTCCTTCGCTAGTGCCAAAAGATGAAGAGATAGTTAATTAAGATGATGTTTTGGCCGAAACGTTGCAGTAACAGCATTAAACCTCGAAACGTTGCTCTAACGCTTCCGCAATTGCTTGTTCTAGTGTAGTATGGTGATCTCATCCCTTGAAGGAGTGAGTGCATTTCTGAAACAATTTCCCTCAATTCCCAGAAGCGCTTTGCATCATGTCTGTTTTGCCAGGGCTCCGTCAATTCCTGTAAGGAGCACCCGTTTTGAGTGTCGTCTCGAGTGCCCGCGTATCATAGCAAGTTTTATCACATCATTTACTACTAGTTATATACCCGTGCGTTGCTACGAAAAACAAAATTGATAATGAAAAATAAAGATTCAAAAATAAAAAAAATACTATTTCATAAAATCAAACATCTATCTTTAACGCTTCGTTTCTTACAAAAGCTGGCTAATTAAAGCAACGCTTCGTTTTTTGCATAGGGCAATTAAGCAGGGCAATTAAATAGGGCAATTAAGCAGAGCAATTAATGTGACGTGGGAAGAAACTCTCACTTTATATAGTAGAGATGTACACGCCACACGCTATATCTACATGAGTTGCGCAACATCTGCCTCAGAACAAGAGCAGGCACAGCACCACGAACACACAGAGGAAGAACCATATCTGATGCAGAGACCGCTCCACCTCCATGTGCCGCCGTCTCAGACTCGGGCTCATGTTTTGCACGGCGGCAAGGTGGTAAGGGCTCGAGTAGTACGCGCTAGGTGGCGGCACCTGGCCACGGAACACCCGTGGGAGCACCGCCACGGCCATCCCCCCGAGCACCCCTCCGGCCGTCGGGTGGATCGTATTCACGCCGCGCCCGAGCGGCGGTGGAGGGTAGAGGACGTCGAACCGCGCGTCATTGGCATGGCGGTGCGCGTGCCGGCGTGACACAGTTGGCGGGTTGGCTTCCATGCTCTCGTGTTGGCGGTCGCTGTCGTCGCTGCCTTGCGCCCTCCGTTGCTCGGCGGCCTCCCGGTGCACGGTCGGCCGCCGCGGGATGGCCGCCGCGGCATGCCGTGGCTCCTTGGAGCGGCTGCCGCCTCGGCCGTAGAGCGGCACGAGCGTGTCCGGCGTGAGCGCGGCCTTGCACACGGGGCAGGCCCGGCTCGTCGAGCTCCTGCCGTGGCTGGTGTCCGCCTCCGCGTCATGGCGCAGCCACTCGTAGATGCAAGGCCAGCAGTAGAGGTGGCCGCAGAGGGTGACCACCGGCTCCACGGCGAAGTCCAGGCAGATGTTGCAGTCGAAGCAGCCACCGCCTGCTGCCGCTGGCACGTCCCCGCTGACTGCCTTCGCCGGATCATTGCCGGCCGCCGCGGGCCTGTCACTGACGCCAGTCGTGCAAACCCGATCCATTGTGCTCTTGCACCATCAACTGCGTTTACACGGCTCTCCGGCTTGCTTGATGTCTTCTCGGCGATTGCTCGCAGCACTGCCAAACGAACCAGAGGGTCAGGCCATCACCAATTGACCAAAGAAAATGCTGGGCAAGAGATAATAGAACCCAGGGAACAAACTCTAATCAATCAAGACATATGGGCAATCAAAGTTACCGCGTGAGATGATCAGTCAGACTAGAGCTATAACTAACGAGAAGAACAGACACGGCACGTAACTGCACAAGTGGTTCATGTGCAGATGCTGTCACACAGTGATAAGGCGGGCGGTGTCACTAAAAGGGCCAGATGAAACCATGGGAATGGGATTGATGGATCCAGAATTCCAGATACTTTTAGGCTCAGATATTGCTCAGTCCTGATGAGTCTATCCAAACTTCAGAGGGTCCCGTACTAAACAAGATACTTCAGATAAGCTGGGAAAACGTAAAGTAATGCTCCATGCCTCCATATCAATACGCGACGTTGGTAACCTGACATGAATACATGTGTTCAGCATCACTACTCTTGCTGCAAACAACTCCAGTGATCCAGTCACAAAAACTGATGTCGCTGCTCTTATTCGATAGGGCGGCTAGCAAATCGTAGGCATGCCCTTCATTGCATCATGGAGTTTAAGAGGCTTAGTCATTACTCATTAGTTACACGTCGATTTCCCCAAGTTGGAGTGTGTCTAGAGTCTGGACTTGCACTCCTAATTGACAATCTGACATTGCCTTGAGAGGCAAGCAGAGAAGAAAGCAACTGGCATTTATAATCTGCTTCTTAACGGAGTAGCGTGGGGCCAGTGGCTCCTACACTTGATTTGGACAAGGCCGTCAGGTCACTGAAACAATGACTGGATTAACAATGACTAGAAACAAGAAAAGACCAATGGAATAGAATCGACCTCATAAGTCACAACGAATGCTAGGAACTAGGAAGAAGAGGACAGCTCGCACATCCCTACCATAATCTTCAACCTGATCTTACTAAATTGACAGGATAAATGTGCTGTAAATTTTTTTTTAAAAGACTGTCTTGTCAATCAATGCTTTCTACAGGTTAATAATCGAAAACAACGATGAAGCGGGGCACTGCTATGGACCACGATAATGATGATGAACTAACAAGAACCTCAAGTACTCGACGCATTTTCAACGGGACTGAACACAACATTAAACTGATTTTTAAGCATATCTAGTGATCGGCGAAGACAAGAACAGAAACAACGGTAATGGTTCCAACTTGTGGTAGGACCGGGAAGCAATGAACTAATTTGGCCAGCAACTTTTGCGTTTTTTTTTCCCTTGCATCATACAGACCGCCTATCCGTAGACACACAGACCATATGTGGTGACAAAACTAAAGTGTCCTTGTGCAGTATTTTTCCTTTTCATTTTTGCTGAGTACAAATCAAACACACATACTCAACCAGGATTCAAAAGTCGATAACAATCGCCATTATCGGGTGTATTCGGCTTTTGAAACCGGTCGATAAACCGATCCAGTTTAAATCCAAATTCAAAAATTGAGAAAAAATTTATCAAAAAGTGTTAAAGAGGTCTTGAGGCAATGATAATGATACTGTAAAATTTTTAGATCATTATCAGACCTGTGTATTTTTTAAAATTATGATAGTGCTACTGTCTTTGTATATGCTCTTCTGTTTTTGATTTTCTAGGGGCACTAAATGAAGTCTAATATTTCTAAAAAAATTTATATGAGGTTCTGAGGCAATGATAATGATGATGTGAAATTTTTAGATGATGATCAGACTTGTATATTTTTTAAAAAATTTCTGATAGTGCTACTGTCTGTGTATATACTATTTTATTTTTGATTTTCTAGGAGCAATAAATGAAATCTAATATTTCTGAAAATTTTACTACATGATCCTTAGACACTCTTTATGATACCATTAAAATGTCATAGCATGATTGGCGTAGGCCTAAGATGAGTATCCCCTCAGGCCCACGAGCGAGGACGGAACCCCACCTTTCTCGTACCTCCGCGCCTTGCTCCTGTTGTGGGCCTAAGCTAGAGGGAGGGTGAGCAGAGGGGTGTGGAGCGTCAGTGGGGTCCGGCGGGGCTTCGATTGAAGCAACGAGGGGCGCAGGCGGAGCGCGGGGCATACGCGAAGCCCGGCGAAGCTAGAACACTGCAGATAGAGGAACGGGTAGGAGCAACCGGACGGGTGACGGGGTGGGTCCCCCCGTCACCCTTTCGGCTGTTAAGACAAGTCGTACGACTGGGCCTGCTACCCCGTCAGAGCACTAGAGTAGGTGCCAGGCTGCGATAGGCTAGCGTGTAGCCGTCAGGCGTGTGTAATTCCTCATGTATCCCTGTATAGAAGCGCAAATGGAAGGGCAAAGCCGTAAAGGGCACAGTCAAAAGCCCGTGAAATGACCGCCAGGTCCTTGTCTGGGGGGCAGGCAAGGAGTAAGACATGTAAAACGGCGGAGAAATGACCCGCAGGCCTTCGGCTAGGGCTGGTCGGGGGAAAAGACCACCAGCGCATGACCTGATCTTGTACAATTCCTCTCCTATAAAAGGGAGAGTATGATATCAATAGACTTCTGGGAGCTGGAGATCCTTTTATCCACAAAGGCACATAAAGGGAGTTCTCATTGAGTTGTCCCGGGAGCGTGAGCCGTGGGGCAGAAGGGGGTTTCACACGCCGGGAGCAGCCCCGTTTCCTGTTCGTGAGATCACTCTCACGATAATGATCAAGCTTGTAAATTTCTATACAAATCTGGTAATTTCTCGGTTCCTTTTCATTAATTGTTGTTTTTTATTTTTCAGAAGCACTAAATAAATTTGAAATTTGAAATCTCTCTGAGATGTTTTATAGATTAATTGAGATTTATTATGATTTCCTGCAGTTTTTTTCCCAATTTTCCTTGAGGTGTCGAAAATCGATTGATGTTAGATGAAAATCGTCGTAAATTGGTGAGGAACTGACGTCGCTTAGTTTGCCACTTTTTGAAGGAAAAACGTCAAAAAAGCGGTGAAAATCGCTCAAAAATCGGCAAAATGGTCAATTTTTTTTAAAAAATTTATTGCCGAGTTCAAAGTTTTGACTTCGGTATTCATGCGATTTCTAGCGATTTTCAATGATTTTTGGTGTCGGGCTAGTAGTGATTTTCATATCGATTTCGGTTTTGTAAACCTTGCAACCACGCATGTATATACAAGTGTACATGTCCCCAACACACGCTATGAATCTATCATATTCATCCAAGGCGTCTCAAAGCGCAGATATATGCTTTCCCACTAAACGTGTGTACTTCTAAAATCCGAGAACATCAGCACCAAATCTAGGACTTTGAACACGGTAGGCTAGCGCACACCCGCACCGCTCCAAGCGCGTCGTTTTTCTATAGTTGTTCTATGAGAACACTGAACACCCTACTACTGATCAATACTGATGTGATCAACAAACAGTGAAACAGGCAACCTAAATTCCTAACAGAATCCCGAGGCAACAAATAAAAATATCCAAGCACACAGATTCAGTAAGTTTTGATGGTTTGCACCGTTAATTAATTAATATAAAGGTCAAATGCCAAATTGCCTAGTACTCACTCCATTCCATGTATTCTGATTTTCAAATTTTGTTTTTAATGATATGCCATTTTATAATTTTGATGTGATTTTTTACTAGTTTTTTTTTCTTCTATGCCTGCCTCCTTTAACTATTTTTAATGTTGTTTCTAAGGCCTTGTTTGGTACGGTTCTAAATTTTAATAGAAACAGAAACGATTTCAGATTTTTGGTAGAAACGTTTCAGGTAGGATTTTGTGAATCGGGTGGAACGGGGTTGAGACCGATTCGGCCATAGAGTGGAAAAAGAAGAAACAATCTGAGGAGAATCGTTTCGAGTTTTAGCTTATTTGGTTGAGTTTTTCCAGAATCTAGTAGAAACGACCCGGTTTCAAATTGCCAAACAGGACCTAAATACCATTTTTTTTTCCTTCTATACACTAGAGTAAAACATCATCTAAAGATATAGTAAAGATGAGTAATACAATCTTATATAGATTTGTCTTGATAGAAGACTAAGAGCATCTCCAAGAGAGAGCCCTAAAAATGAGTCTTAAACTTTAATTTAGGACCCCAATTAATTTAATTTAGGGTTCTAACGAAATATTCACTCCAGCAATTAGGCCCTAAAACCCAACGAAGATAGTGCTCACCCATAGAGTTGCTAAATATAGCTACTCTCCTAGGGGCCCTAAAACAATTTGCTAAATTTTAACAATTTAGGGTCGTTGTTGGAGTTGATCTTTTCTCCTAAAAGCCCTATAATTCAAGTTAAGGCCATATTTAGGACCCTTCTTGGAGATGCTCTAAGAACCTACAATGATATCTATTCAGGAAACTAAGACTATCTCCAGCAGTTTCCCTTCAGCCTCCAAATCCCTTCACGAACAGATCACATATGCTTCAGCGGATTCCCTTCGCGATTCCCTTCGAACGGGATTTAGAGAGAGAATCTAGATAGAAAGGGATTCTCTCTCCAATCCTTTCACAAATTCTCTTGAGGGGAGGCTGTTGGAGATGGTAGGAAATAAAGGGAATGAATATGGGGGAAGGGATTAGGGAAGAGAATGGAATAACAAAAAGGAGGCACTTTCAAACCTAGACATCTACAAATACAGGAAAATACACGTATGTTTCAAATGGCATGCAAATTAAGAGACGAAAAAAACCATGACCATAGAGCTACGATCTTCCTAAAGCAGAATAGTATTCGCCTGATTGAATCCACATACCCGAAAACCAAGAACAGAGAAACTACTACCATGGTTTCTTTCCTGGATTGATACAAACAGTCCATGAAAAGATCAACCTACAGAATCAACATACGAAGAAACTAGGACGATTAAAAATGTAGAGTTCCAATCTGCCAACAAGGAGGTGCAGTACTTTATCAAACGTTTGTTGTTCTTAAAGAAATGGTCGTTACACCCTGCCAACAACTGCACCAACAAGGTAGAAGAACACCGATAGAACTAAAGTGATAAACTCAAGGACAAATCCAATGCGATTCATCTACACGTGTTCTTTATTTTGAAATAATTTACAAGTATACTTGAGAGAGCTAATATTGAAAAGATAAAGGAACGATTCAAGAACAACAAGCCTACAACCTTTTCCATCCCTATATAAACATCCATTGACACCCAAGATTCCAAAAATCGTTAAAAATTATTTGATTTTCACGATATTCACCGTTATCGACGGGGATACGATATTGAAAACCATGAGATAAATAATTATAATTAAAAAAATCAAAAAATTGAAGAAGAAAAATACGACAAATCGGTCGAAAATCGGACGATTTTTTTAAGAACATAAAAAATCAACCTCTAAAAATGTTCACTAACCTATCGATTTTCCATGAAAACTGTCGATTGTTGTTTTGTCTTTTTGAAAATTTTGATTTTAAAACTCTTCAATTATTTATGATTTTCGACCGATTTTTTACTCAATATTTTCGATTTTCAAATTTCGAACGATTTTCACCGAAACGAATCCGTGAACCCTGCTCACACCCACAAGAAGTCACCTAAAATGCAAAGCATAACACCGAAGAATCCAAACCAGAGCTGCTGATATAAAACCATGAGAATAAACAGAATACTAACCACTTTTGTAGAAGAAAAAAACATAAAATCACGCACACCATCTCATCACCAACAAGCACAGAGGAATCAAGCAACGACTTAGGAATCATTGGGCTGACCTGAGCTAGCAGTGACCACCCGCGTCCGCCCCTCTGTTTCTCTCCAGGCCCCCTGCGAAGAAGACTTGGGGCCGGAAGGAAGAGCAGCGCATAAATAGGCAGAGAGAAAGAGAGATGGCGAGTCGACGGGTGCGCCGTCGACGTCAGCCGCGGATGTGGGATATAAAGAGGGAAAAAAAAGAGGCGCGGAGGCATGGAACGGCGGCGAAGTAGATTTTTTTTAAAAGTTTCGTAGCCCAGGGAAAGCGGCAAGTATTTATTTATTATGTATAATTTTTAAATAGTGATATATACAACTTGTACGACGGTGTTCTCTTTTCGTCGGTCCGCTTTCACGATCCTTTTTTTTTTTTTAAAAAAAAAGTAAATTTTATAAACCCACCACTATTTCGCCATATAGTCAACGTATCAACATTTCTATGATCATTTTTACAGATCTGGCTAATAGTTCACAAAACTAAACCCCGTTACTTCTGACGGATCCAATAGCACGAACCCACACTGGCGAGTGGCGATTAGAAAATTCAGCTCACCTTTTTGTTTGATAATTAGCAAAACTGGTTTGACTAGTGCTTGGTCTGCCCGCGCCCCCCCATCCCCCCCCCCCCCTCCCCCCCAAAAAAATCAATCAAATTCTGACTGAGTCATTTGGTTCGGCATCACGAGATAGATAAAATCACGGTGCTAGACCTAAATCATGATTAATCTATTTTTTACCATTCTATCTCTCCTCACATTCTACTAAACATACTACACATAGTAGTATATCTTGATATAATCTATTTTTAACCTTTAGATTAAAGGCAATAAATGATCCATATTCATTGTTGTGCACCGTAAAAAAGCTCTATTTTAGACCATGTTTTACCCGGCCTACATGATATCACACCGAGCATACGATAATTCTTTGGGACCACAGATGATTAGAAAGGCGCAAATTCTTGCTAGCAAAAAAAGGAAAGGAAAGGATCAAATTGAATTGTGAGCCACAGAAGTCAACAAACGGAAAGAGGCAAGTGGAAACAACAAGGCAGGCTACTCCTAGTCCTATCCTACCTACGTATAGCAAATTCTACGATAATGCTACAGTTCAGACGTCTGTTTTTTCTACGCATGCAACATTTTTTTTTCTACGCATGCAACATTTTCCTTCGATAAACAGTAAATATTTCAAAAGCAAAAAAAATGTTGTAAACATTGAAAAAAAATGTTGTAAACATTGAAAAAAAATGTTGTAAACATTGAAAAAAATGTTACAGACACTAAAAAAAATGTTGCACGGACGTCCGAAATTTTTTTAAAAATCAGACGTCCGACTCCTAGTACTGCCCCAAATTCTACTCTTGCGCACACGCAACGTCAGGACTAGGATTTTGTTGGTATTTGGAGACCTTATCTGATCAATCGTCGAAATAATTTCAATTCGCGCTTGCGGACAGAGTTGCTCGCCCACGGAGGAGCGTAGGATTGGGACGTATGAGCCGTCATCTGCTCTACGCCACCATTGGCCGTCGACGCGACCGAGCTGTTACGGTTGGGAGGGCCAATGGGATCAGCACAGCGCCGTGGTCGCGTGCCCGCGCCGCACACCACCGCATTTCCAGCTGCACTTTGCTGAACTTGTTTGCCACTTCCGACGAGCGATCCCGTTGCAATTTGGCAGTGCATCCCTCACACAGTCCAACGACGAGACGGCCGACTGTTTGTGCATTTCTTGGGTGTCTTCCACTTCTCGCGGCACTCATGTTGATCACGACACGATTGTCCTTGTCACCAAACAGTTACTCCTAGTTGGGAACTTTTTTTCTTCCTCGAGCACTGCACCACTCTGTCTCGTATACTCTAAACCTTAATCACGAGTCACAAGACTCGCGAGTCCACAGAGCTACCCAAGCAAAAAAGGCGTCTCTTGGCTTCCCGACCAACCTGAACCAAGGGACCAGCCGGTTTTCCGAGCACAGCTGCAAAAAGGACCGGTCCACGTGAGCATTTGCAGACTTCCATCGGCTTCTGTCCAGCTGCAGGAAGCTCATGTGGTCGTGTGAGGTAATGCACTGGCTGCTGACTGACAGGGAAAGCAGCAAAAAAATGCGCCATGGGCGGAGGAGGCGTGGAGGTACAGAGCAGACATGTTCATCTGAATCTGATCGTATCGAACTCCAACACAACCAAGCAGCACTCACAAGCCGCATAACGAAAGCCTGCAACGCACCAGCTGCGTGAGTGGGGTGCCAACCGAGCTAGAGTAGCTCGACAAGAAATACGCCTGGCAATCCATTAAGTATTCACTTTAATTAATTGATCCCTTGATTAACCCCTTCATTAATGACCTTGCTTAATAAAATAGCTTTGTTAAATGCAAAGGAGGCAGCATTTTTCTGCTGAGCTCTCTCGCTGCGTGGTACCTCTGCTGCTCATGCCTAGCTACGCGGCAATTCCTGCCGTGGTACGAGAGTGCGGTAGATGACACGTGCTGTTTGCTGGCGTTTCCACGATTAGAGAAGAGCCTATTTTTACAATTACATTTGAAAAGAAGTCAGAACCCACCTAGTAATTCCTTTCGTCCTGCGAGTGGGCACGGTCTTGCATGAATGAATATCAACCGATGTGGCGTTGGATGCGGAAAACCCGAGTCAACGCAAATTGTTGCTATCCCGAAGCCAAGGAGGAGTTCACAAGTGACATTCTCGGAGGAAGAAAAACAAAAGTTCAATGGCATCGATAACAACTAACTGTTAGACAACCTCGCTATCGAATAGTCCGAGGTTGCTTAATAGATTTAAACTGGAGAACAGAGAGAGACATAATATGAGGAGGAACTGTTCTGCTATTTTTTATTGCTTGTTTCTGTGTACAACGGGGTGACCCCATACCTCCTATTTATAGACTACAACTAGGGTTTCGAAAGAGTCCACATGGGCCACGATGGGCCGAGTTTCCTAACACTCCCCCTTGGACTCTTCACCGTGAGATGCATATGTCTCATCAAAACTCCAGAAAAATCTAGTGGGAAAAATACTTGAAGAAAGAGTACATAGCATACGTTTGCTGTGTTGCACGGATTGCCTCATCAAAAACCTTATGTAAGAAAATTTTAATGAAAACTTACTAAGGAAAAGAGTACAATCCACCCAAACTTCAATGTTAATCTTCTACATTCACGTTGGGTACTCAAACTTCATATTTGAGATTTATGTAGGAGTGTGTGAAAATCCCCCCCCTAAAATCTACATTTCTCTAAGTCTCATCATCCCGATTTCTCTAACGCATCTTTCAAAGGAAGATGCCGGAAGTGACTTAGTGAATAAATCTGCAAGATTTTCACACGACATAGTATGCAATATCTTGACCTCGTTCATCTTAGACATTTCATGAGCATAAAAGAACTTGGGGTTATATGCTTTGTGAGGTTACTTTTCACATATCTCTTTTGCACTTGAGCAACACAAGCTGCATTATCTTCATAGATAATAGTGGGGGTTTGTTCCATGTTCAAACCACATGACTTCTGGATGTGGTGAATCATTCTTTGAAGCCATGCACATTCTCGGGAGGCTTCATACAATGCAATAATTTCTGAGTGGTTCGTCGACGTCGAGACAAGTGTCTGCTTAGACGACTTCCAATAGATTGCTGTTCCTCCACAAAGGAAAACATACCCGGTTTGTGACTTGCCAGTATGCGGGTCCGATAGGTACCCAGCATCAGCATAGCCAACCAAATTTAATTCATTGTTTCTTCTGTAAAACAAGCCGAGATCTTTGCTTCCTTGGAGGTAACAGAAGATGTCATTCACCCCTTTTCAATGTCTTTTAGTGGGTTCTGCACTGTACCATGCTAGCAAATTCACGGCGAACGCAATGTCCGGCCTAGTGCTATTCGCTCCAATTGCACTCAAATATGGGAATCCCGCTCCCAGGACTTCCTCTCCCTCTTCTCTAGATTTGTATGTGTCTAAGATTTCTTGGAGTGACCTTCCGATCATGGGGGTCTTTGCGGGGTATGCCTTCTCAAAATCAAATCTCTCTAACACTTTCTGCGTGTAGGATGATTAGTGTACTAAGATTCCGCCTTAGACATGTTCAAGCTGCAAGCCTAAACAGAACTTGGTTTTACCTAAGTCTTTCATTTCAAACTCAGACTTTAAGTATGAGCATGCTTCTTCAATTTCTTCATCTATCCCAATGATGTTTAAGTTATCTACATAGACGGAGATTATACAAAATTCATTCGGGGATCGTTGTATAAATACACATGGACAATCTTCGCTGTTCGTGTATCCTTTCTTGCAGAGAAAGTAGCGATTGTACCACATTCTTCTTGACTGCTTTAGTCCATACAGTGATTTCTCCAACTTCACACTGTATAGGTTTCTGTTTGCTCTGTCTTGGTTCAGGATAGGTATACCTTCTGGCACTTTCCTGTATATCTCTGAATCCAAGTTTCCATACAAATATGCTGTGACAACATTCATTAGCTTCATTCACAACTTTAAGTTGACTGCCGTTGAGATTCTTTCATTAGATTACTGTGTGTAATCTAATAGAAAGTGGTTGCCAGATTCAATAAAATGCATAATTAAATTCTCATAAATTTCCAGCAAACTAAAGGAAAGTAATAATTGCAAGTTTCATAAATGCAAGATTCATAAATACGGGATTCATAAATACAAGATAAATGCAAGATTCGTAAATACAGTTTCGTGCATGTATGCGATCGGCTTCATGCATGCGATCATATTCATGCGCACGATCGACTTCGTGCGATCGATTTTATGCGCGCGATCGGCTTCGTACGATCGGATTCATGTGCGTGATCGGCTTCGTGCGATCAGATTTCGTGCGTGCCGCACGGCGTAGCTTCGTGTGCGCGTTGCAATTCATGAAACAAAACAATAATTGCACAATTCATGAATTTCATAAATGCGGAAAATAAATTCTCATGAGTTTTTAGTATTCTAAACAAAGCAATCAATGCGAATATACATGCAAAAATTCATAAATGCAGAAAATAAGGCCAACTACAAATTAAAACAGAGCCAAATAATTTCCTGAATTTTTCTGGGAATTTTTTTTCAAAATTTTCTAATCATTTTTCCAAATTATTAATCAATTTTCTGACTTTTGTAATTGATTTTCGGAAATAAAGAAAATTCTGAAAAAAGAATAAAGAACCGGGGCAAGGGGGTCTTTTCCCCTCCCCGTGCGCAACCACCGGATCCAATCTGATTTTGCAAAGCTTCGGGCCCGCTCAGACATCACGTTGGCTTGTTTCCAACCAGATTTCAAGTCCATATGATTTGGGACTTCATGTCCATACTAGTTTCTTCATGCGGCAGGTTCATGGCAGCTGGGCGGTAGGCCCATGCGGCTGATTTGGTGTGGCCAGGGCGTGCGAGCCGGACCGGCTAGGCGAGCGGCTGGCCGTCTTCGGGGTAGCGTGCTGCGTGCGCGGTCGGCCAGACGCAAGTGGAGCAGCTGCGGCCGGATGCCTGCGGGTGGCCGGCGATCGACCGACACTTCATGGCCAGGCGACGTCGGCTTTGAGCATGGACATCACGCGCGCAGAGGCGAGATGCAACGCGAGCGTCACGGGCGCGGCTGCGCTTCAGGCACAGGGAGCGGTCGGCTACTGTGCGTGCTCGCGATGGCGGCAGCAGCCAGGCGGGGCAGGCGGCGCTGCGAGGCTAGGCACGACAGCTGTGGCTGCAGCCCAACGCGGCAACCATGGGTGTGGCGGCGACGCGCAGCCATGGCAGGCGCTCGGCGGCGATGACGCTTCGGCAGTGGCGCGCGACAGCGGCGGATGGCGTCAGGCGCGGCGACTGCGAGTCGCTTGGCGTGGCAGACGGCCAGGAGTCGTGGCGGCGGCAGCTGCTCGGCGGCGACGCGGCAGCGGCGGCTTCGGCTTCATGCCGTTTGGCTTCATTGCATGACATCAGCTTCATGTCGTTCGGCAGCAGCGATGGCTTCAAGCCACTTCCTTGTGCTGTAGCTTCATGCTACATCCATAAACATTGCCGCTTATCACGTGCGCGATCTTCGAGTTCGCGACGGTGGCTTCGGGCTTCGTGCCACAGGAGGCGCTTCATGGCCAGTCGGGCGTCGCTGGCAATGTGCGCAACAGTAGATGGCATCTTCGTGCCAGTTCTGCAATCATGCCCTGTAGATGCATGTACTAGAAAACACCGCGAATTTGTAGCTTCGCGCCACGTATACGCGCGTGCTAGAAATAAAAACAAGCGATTAGATGCAATCGCCTTATTCTTACCGATTCTCACATTTCAATCTTTCTCCGGGTATAACGTCGTGCTGATAACGTGTTAGACAACCTCGCTATCGAATAGTCCGGGGTTGCCTAATAGATCTAAACTGGAGAATAGGGAGAGGGATATAGACACAATATGAGAAGGAACTGCTCTGCTATTCTTTATTGCTTGTTTACGTATGCAATGAGGGTGGCCTCCTATGTTATGTACAATTAGAGTTTCGGGAGAATCCACGTGGACCACGATGGGCCGAGTTTCTAACACTAACCGCCGTGCTACAAAAGGTGGAGAGCGAAAAAAACACAAATCGCATACTGTTTGCGCAGGTGTCAAACCGTGTCGGAACTTCTGCTTCAATACTCGGGTCGTCGCGGTCCCTCGGGGTAGGTGAAGAAAGCACAGGAAGTCCAGTCTGGTTGCAGTGGCCCAGCTTGCGTTAACTTGTTCCGTGACCTGTGAATCTGTGATCACTGTCCTCATGTCTCTTTCCTCTACAACAGCAAGATCTACCGGTGTTTCGGATCCTCACAACAGATTGTTTTCCATGTGCAGCCAGGCCTTCATACAGTGGAGGGACCTGCACTGCTGCACCTCACCCGGCTGAATGGGAAAAAAAAAAGAGATGTCGAACTGCTGCTTCTGTATAGAGAAGACACTTGCGGTTCTTGTGCTGTGTTGCACACTCGCACTTGTGAAAAATGTATCACCCTGTTTAGCAAACCAGGTTATATACGTATATCATCCAACGGTTAGTCTCTAATATAGATATGAAAAATATATAAAAAAAACAGTTCCACCGAACGATCATGGTCTACAGCAATACCAAACGGAGCACAGACTTCAGATTTTTTACCTTATGGGTATGCAAGTCCAAATACGAGTTATTTTTCTTAGACGCCGGTTTATAATTGGTACTTGCAACTTGCAAGGGCCAGCTCAAACAGATACAGATTTATGATTAACCATGCACACACGCCTGACCAACATTCATCCACAAAATCGTCACGAAAATGGCATTCAACCACAGGTTCTGATTCGTCAATTCAGCCCAACAAAATCTGATGGAGATTCTAAGCACCATTAGATTGAATATAAGCAACCTTTGTGCCTTTCATCCAGAAGACCTCTCAGCCTTGAATTGTACTTATTGGATGCTATCTCATTATTATCTACATACAACTACCAAATAGGGGTTCAATAACGACGATATATCCATGTAGGCATGAAAGTTAAAGGCTAACTGCCTAGAAAATCGTCAATTTGATATTTCAACTCTCAACATATTTCTCGATGCAGGTGACCAGGGTGCTCTCCGGCACAGCTCCAATCACTGCGTCTTTCTTCTCACCGTTCTTGAATATCAGCATGGTGGGGATGCTCCGGATGCCAAACTGGGTTGCTATGTCGGGGTTTTCATCAGTGTTGAGCTTGTAGCATTTCAGCTTCCCTTCATACTCCTTTGAAAGTTTGCCAATGACAGGATCTATCATTTTGCATGGTCCGCACCATGAAGCCCAGAACTCAACAAGAACCGGAAGCTCACTCTCCACAATAAGCGATTGCCATGTTGACTTAGTCACATCAGGAACTGCAAAAGAATTAGGTTGAGAGCATATTGGTTAGCACAGCAATCACCGTAAAATAGGAATACAATGAAGTTAAAGAGGCCTATGACCATAAGCACTCTAATAAAGTTCATGTATAAATTTTCTACAAGCATGAGTTGGGAGAAATCTATCACTGTGCCTTGAAATATATGAATGATCAAGTTCTACTGCAGGGAAAATATCCTTGTAGTCTTTCCTTGTTTCAAACTTGCACGCTTTTCTTCGAAACACATCTGTCCAATTTCACATACCATGTAAGGTATGCTGCTTTTTTTTCTCACCGTGTATGGATTCAGGCATCAAGGGATTTTACCAGCATTCTAAATGAATGAAAACGTACCGTGAGGATGTTTTCTTAAATCATGTGATCATGTTGTGTATTTTCTTAATATTAATTTGATCATGCAATGCTTCTACTGATCGATCGATACATCTCATCATCAAGCATGTGTTCTTCCGAACTACTGCTAGCCTCTGGAAAACTGTAAGGCAGCTTTGTTAAAAGTGTTATGAATAGCACTTGTATTCATCATGAGGCCAATGGGCCAATATATATACATGTACATGAGGGTATAAAGGGAAAGCCTATATTAGGCAATATCTATACAAGGAATAACAGGATACTGTCTAACACCCCCCCTCAAACTCATGGTGGATCAACAACACTGAGTTTGGAGAGGAAAAAGTTATGATAAGCTCTAGTCTGTGTCTTCGTGAAGAAATCTGCTAACTGGAGCTCTGAAGGCACATACTGAAGAGCCACAACCCGATCCTGTACCTGTGACCTCATGTAAGAAGCATCAACACCAATATGCTTGGTGAGTTCATGCTTCACTGGATCTCGAGCAATGCTGATAGCCCTGTCTTGCCGAGATAAAAGAGGAGTCGGTGTTGAAACAGAAACACCAAAATCCTCAAGTAACCATCGTAGCCAAGTAACCTCCGCTGTCAAAAGAGCCATAGCCCGCAACTTCGGCCTCAGACTTTCGAGCAGCTAGCATTGTCGCTTCTTAGTCTTCCAAGCAATGAGAGAACCACCAAGAAAAACACGAAGCGTAAAGGGACCGACGATCGAGTGATCACTAGCCCATGTAGCATCGAGTATGCCTGGAGCTGTAAGAGGCTGGAGCGTGGAAAGAAAAGATGGCGAGAGATGGTTCCACGAAGATATCGTAGAACACGAAGAAGATGACTATAGTGGAGTGAGTGGGAGCGTAAACGAACCGACTCGGGATATGAATCGGATGAGAAATGTCGGGACGAGTGACACCAAGGTAAACAAGACTCCCAACAAGATGGCGATAGCAGTAGGATCCTCAAGAGGTTCACCATCGAGGTCGAAGGTGAACATTGAGCTCCATAGGAGTCTCTACCAGACGCTCATCGGTGAGAGATGCACGAGCAAGAAGATCTCGGATATACTTTTCTTGGGAGAGAAAGAAACCCTCAGAGGTGGAAGAAACCTCTATCCCAAGAAAGTATCGGAGAGGACCAAGATCGGACATGAGAAGCGCTCGAGACGGGCCTTTACAAAGGCAATATACTGCGAATCAACGCCAGTAATGATCATGTCATCAACATACAGAAGAAGAAGAGTCCGACCACGAGAAGAGGTGTGAACAAAGAGCGCAGGATCATGAGCACTAGCAGAAAAACCCGGCGGTGATCACAGAAGAAAACGCTCAAACCAAGCACGAGGGGCTTGCTTGAGCCCATAAAGAGAGCGGCGAAGCGGCGGACCGTGCCTCGTGAGCAGAATACCCGGTGGTGGTCGTGCATATAGACCTCCTCATGTAGCTCACCATTAAGAAAGGCGAATCTTGACATCAAGCTGAGAGATAGACCACTCTCGAGCGAAGCAAAGAAGAAGAGTGCGAGCAGTGGTCATGTGAGCCACAGGGCAAATGTCTCATCATAATCACGACCATGCTCCTGCTGAAAGCCACGCGCCACAAGACGAGCCTTGTAGCGCTCAAGAGAACCATCAGAGCGAGTCGTAATCTTATAGACCCACTTGCAGGTAATGGGACGGACACGTGGAGGAAGTGGAACAAGATCCCATGTGCCAGTGCGCTCAAGGGCAGCAATCTCCTCGCCATCGCATGTCGCCATTCTTGATGAATAACAAGACATCACGGTAAGAAGTCGGCTCAGTAGTCGTACCAACAAAAGCAAAACGCTCAGGAGGTCGAATAGACTGTCGATCGCGAAGAGCATAACGAGGAGGAGACACTGAAGAAGATGGCTCATCAGAAGAAGAAGATGGCACATCAGAAGAATCCTCAGCTGGCGGATGACGAGTGTAGTGGAGAGGATATGGAGAAACAACATCTGAAGAAAGCTGTGTAGGAGAGGACGGTGGTGAAGAAACCGGCGATAAAGGAGACACCGATCGTGAAGGGAAAGTGGCAACTGGAGTGTCGGGAAAAGTCGAGAAAAGACAGGTGGCTCAACAAGGGAAGTAGGAGAGGAAGAAGGGCGAGGATAGAAGGGACGAGACTCATCAAAAGTGACATCTCGTGATATCCGTGATCCGTCGCCAACAGGATCCCAACAACGATATCCCTTATGCTCAAGACTATATCCCGAAAAACACACTCAATAGATGAAGCGATCGACTTAGTGCGTTCACGGGTGCAAGAAGAACATAGCACACACATCCAAAAAGACGAAGTCGAGAATAATCAGAGGCATGCCACAAAGACGCTCAATCGAATCCCACCCTTCAGAGCGTAAGAGGGTTGGATGTTGGTCAAGTATGCTTGATGGAAACGGCCTCACTTTAAAATGAGGTGGAGCAATGGAAGCAAGCATAAGAGCGAAGTATCTCAAGGAGATGACGATGCTTGCGCCAAAGAACACCATTACGAGCATGAGCACCAGGACACTAAAATCGAGAAAGAGTGCCCTGTGTGGCAAGAAAAGCTCGAAGCGCAGGACAGTACTCCTGCCGAGTCGGCCACGAAGAACACGAATGGGAGAATCAAGCGAGTGTGAATCATGGTGGCAAAAGTCTTATAGATGGATAAAACCTCACTACGAGAGGACATAAAATATATCCAAGTGTGGCGAGAAAAATCATCTATAAAAAGAATATAGTATCGATGACCCCTTTTGAAACAAAAGGAGCCGGACCTCACACATCGTAATGAACAAGATCAAAAGGACGCTTGTGATATAGACTCACTAGAATGTTATGGGAGTTGTAGCTGTTTGCCAAGATTACAACCCGTATAGTATAAAGAAGCATCACCAGACACAGATCCTAAAAGACCTCTACGAACTAAAGAAGACATTCGTGAACCCCAAAGGGGACCCAAACGGTGATGCCACCGAGCAAAAGTCCATTAGAAGAAGCAACGGATCTTTGAAGCGATCGTGGAAACAGAGAGAAGGCCGAGGCAAGCGTGGAAGGTAGATGAAGCGGTCGAGCTCCCAAAGACGCCGAGAGTCATGGCGCCGAGGCGATCCCAACTAGAACCCCCGTGCGGCGATCCTGAACACAACAAGAGTCAGAATCAAGAATAACGCGACAACCATGATCAGTAAGCTGGCCAGCGGCTATGAGTTGCATGGTCAGTTTGGGAACATATGAGACAGCAGGAACATGAAAAGAGGACGATAAAAGATTCCCTCGTCCTGCAACAGAAAGAGAGGTACCATCTGCGGTCTGCACAGTGATAGGAGCAAAGAAGAGGACTAATGGAATGAAGACTCGAAGGATCAAGTCATATGAAAAGAAGCACGAGTCAAGGATCCATGGTGTGATACGATGAGGATGGTGGTTTCTCATTAGAAGGCGAGTAGCGAGAACCAGCAGAACACATCGGTGTAGTGGCGACCATGCGGCGTAGTAGCATAAGAATCTCTGAGTAGAGTCTCAACGGAAGTCTGGCGAGGAGAGGTACCCAAGAGTCCAGGGCCCTTAGAAGGCGTCCTCGGCGTGCAAGATCCTTCTTCTTCCTCAGAGCGTAATTGCTCCACATGTCCGTTCTTATTGCAAAGAGTGCGGTGAAGGCCTCCACCCCGGTGGTTGTAATCGAGGCAGTGTCACTTGTCGGAGGAGTAGAGCGAGGCGCCGCCAAAATCGAGGGAGACACCGGCCAGACGGGCGCCACGAAGACGAGTCTCCTCGATCTGAATAGCCGCAAGGGCCTCCAACAGAGTGACACGAGGATGACGAGCGAGCACCGGGCACGACCTGCTCGAACTCACCAAGACGTGTCAAAAAGTCGTAGATGCGCGAAGCTCAAGTGAGAATCTCGGGCGCCGACAACACCGGCATGTTTGGCAAACCTCAGGTCCAAGTGAATCAAGCCGACGCCACACGTAAGACAAGCTGCGCATAAAACTCATCCACAGTAGAATCACCTGGCCAAGCGATCGCTCTCGCCGCTGACAACAAAGAAGGTACAGAGAGTCTCCTACCGCTCATAGCGATCGCGAAGATGTGCCCACATCAAGCTGTGCGACGACAAGGCAACAATGTCACCAAGAAGATGCACCCCATGCTAGCAAACTAATAGCAGAGGCACGAGCATCTTCGTCAATCCATGTCTTGTGGGCGACAAGCGAGTGCGAAAGGACTCCACAGCCTCAGTATAATCATCGGTGATCTTCTGGCGGGCAGCATCATCAGCCTCCTTGGGAATAACAGGCGTGACAGGGGGAGCAGGCGGGCGGACAGATAGCTCGCGGAAAGAAACTCCCATAGCGCCGACCACGCATGTGAAGGCAAGATATGAAGAACTCGCCTCGATAATTGAGACCATCAAAAATGACCTGACAATGGGAACTAAACATCCAGAAGAACCAGAAGACGACGACATTTTTTTTTTTTTTTTTTTTACGGACGTGACGAGTCAACCTTTCACGGACTTGGAAAGGCACACACAATGGTTGAACTAAACAAGAAGCTTCTGGACTTCACGTGAATTTGGACGAGTCCACACTTGAAGCAAACTAGCACTTCACGTGAACTTGGAGCACTTCACGTGAAGCCGGAGATGGCCGTGGCCGGAAGCGCCTGGCCGTGAGTCAGCGAGGGCCCCGGCAGCCAAATCCGTGCAATGAGCGGCAGCCGTGGCTGAGCGCCTGGCCGAGTCAGCGAGGCCCCCGGCAGTATGTCAAATCTGCGTGAGCGCGGCCCGTGAAAGGCGGTGAAGCGCCTGGCCGGAGATCGATCTGGAGCCGGAGATCGAGGCGTCGGCAGCGGGCTAGCACAGAGAAGAGCCACCGACAACAAGATGAATTGCCGGTGACAGGAAAAAGTCGCCGAGAGGAGGAAACGACGCAAGTGCAACGCCTAGAGAAGTAACCCTAACCCTAGTTTTAGGCTCTGATACCATGTTATGAATAGCACTTGTATTCATCATGAGGCCAATGGGCCAATATATATACATGTACATGAGGGTATAAAGGGAAAGCCTATATTAGGCAATATCTATACAAGGAATAACAGGATACTGTCTAACAAAAAGAAATCCTTATAATTTGTGTGTCCAAAACTTGTTTATTAAGAAAGCAAGTAGGGATCCTAACTTCATCGTTCTTAAGTCCTTATACCTTGATGAAGTTTATGAATGAAGTCAATGAACAAATAATAACACCGAAGAGAATTACATACAATACATTCAATTATTTTGAAGTAAAAACAAAACTTAGCCAAGAAATCATACCCAATCGAAGTATTTGCTCATCAGTACAACACACTTACAGCTAAACTAACACTTTCACCTTCTTCTTAATGAAACGGCTAGTGGCAGGTCTCTTGCAGCCACACTTCATCATCGTATATGAAAAAGCACTGGATCTAACATCATACTAATACAATTATACAAGCATGAATCCATCTAAAATAACCACTACAAAATGATGCAGCACCAACAATGTGAACCTGTAACAATCATCGAATTATAGTTATGCTACACCAGTGTTTCTTAATAGTTTCATGTGTGTACAGGAACATATACCCAAATGCTGGCACCAATACCCACATGACATACATCTAATACGTAGCCAAGTATTCTAGTTTTTGTACTATAGAAACATTTTTTCTCCTGCAACATCGCACACTATTTCAGCATGGTTCCAGTAGTTTTTATAAACCACGTTACCCTCCTGTCTTCTTTTGAGCTCTAAAATTTGGATACCCCTCCATTAATAATCATGTGAGAAGTGCTTATATGCTCTTCCTTTTAAAAGTTGCACAACTATTAAAGCATGAATGAAGGGTGGATGGGGATTACTTACCCCTTCGTTTGCTTCAAGATTTGTGCAACTTGTACTAGAAGGAAGAGCATAGAAGCACTGCTCATAATGCCCCTCCGAACAAAATTATGTTTCAATATATCTATACCTACTACTAACTTACTAAGTGTGGATAGAACTTTTAATCCCTACGTATATGCCCTGATGCCCATATTGTGCCATCATTGAAAATGATGAATTCTAATATTTTTGGCACCATACGTATGCCAGTACTCAGTATTAGCACCGCTGTCATAAATAGCTATTATGGATTCAAACTTTCCTTACAGAGTACGGCAAAACAATTTTGTGTTATCTGTTAGACAACCTCGCTATCGAATAGTCCGGGGTTGCCTAATAGATCTCAAGTGGAGAATAGACAGGGAGAAAGAGAGACACAATATGAGGAGGAACGGGCCTGCTTTATTATTCTCAGATAAGCTTGCATACAATGGGGTGACCCCTGCCTCCTATATATAGCGGTTTGCTTAGAGATAAGGAAGAGTCCATATCGGATACGAATCCGTTTCCTAACAGGATACTGAATCCGCTTCCTAACACTCCTTGGACTCTTCAACTGCGAGATGCATATGCCTCATTAAAACTCCATAAAAACCCGAGTGGGAAAAATAATTGGAGAAAGAGTACATAGCACACGCTTCGTGTTGCACGGATTGCCTCATCAAAAACCTTATGTAAGAAAACTTCAATGAAAAACTTACTTAAGGAAAAGAGTACAATCCACCCAAACTTCAATGTTAATCTTCAAGATTTACGTTGGGTACTCAAACTTCATGTTTGAGATTTATGTAGGAGTATGTGAAAAATCTCCCCCTGAAATATGCACTTCTCTAAGCCTCATCATCCCGATTCCTCTAATACATCTTTCAAAGGAAGATGCCGGGAGTAACTTAGTGAATAAATCTGCGAGATTTTCACACGACTTAGTATGCAGTATCTTTATCTCGTTCATCTTATGCATTTCATGAGCATAAAAGAACTTGGGGTTGATATGCTTTGTAAGGTTACTCTTCACATATCCCATTTGTACTTGTGCAACACAAGCTGCATTATCTTCATAGATAATAGTGGGGGTTTGTTCCATGTTCAGACCACATGACTTCTGGATGTGGTGAACCATTCTTTGAAGCCATGCACATTCCCGAGAGGCTTCATACAATGCAATAATTTCTGAGTGGTTAGTCGACGTCGAGACAAGAGTCTGCTTAGACGACTTCCAAGAAATTGCTGTTCCACCGCAAAGGAAAACATACCCAGTTGTGACTTGCCGGTATGCGGTCCGATAGGTACCCGACATCGGCGAACCAACTAAATTCAATTCATTGTTTCTTCTGTAAAACAAGCCGAGGTCTTTGCTTCCTTGAAGGTAACGGAAGATGTCCTTCACCCCTTTCCAATGCATTTTGGTGGGTTCTGCACTGTACCGCGCTAGCAAATTCACGGCGAACGCAATGTCCGGCTTAGTGCTATTCGCAAGGTACATGAGCGCTCCAATTGCACTCAAGTATGGGAATTCCGCTCCCGGGACTTCCTCCCCTCTTCTTTAGGCCTGCGGGTCTAGGTGCGCTTGGAGTGACCTTCCGACCATTGGGGTCTTTGCGGGGTATGCCTTTTCAAAGCCAAATCTCTCCAACACTTTACTGCGTGTAGGATGCTTGGTGTACCAAGATTCCGCCTTGGACATGTTCAAGCCGCAAGCCTAAATGTAACTTGGTTTTACCCAAGTCTTTCATTTCAAACTCGATTTCAAGTATGTGCATGCTTCTTCAATTTCCTCATCCGTCCCAATGATGTTCAAGTCATCTACATAGACGGAGATTATACAAAATCCATTCGTGGATCGTTGTATAAATACACATGGACAATCTTCATTGCTCGTGTAGCCTTTCTTGCAGAGAAAGTCACTCAAACGATTGTACCACATTCTTCCTCGATTGTTTTAGCCCATACGTGATTTCTCCAATTTCACCTTGTATAGGTTTACATTTGCTCTGTCTTGGTTCGGGATAGGGATACCTTAGGTACTTTCATATAAATCTCGAATCCAAGTTTCCATACAAATCTGTTGTGACAACATCCATTAGCTTCATTCTCAACTTCAAGTTGACTACCATTGAGATTAAGTATCTAAAGGTAATTCCACCCATGACCAGGAGAATAGGTTTCTTCATAATCAACCCCAGGACGTTGAGTGAAACCTTGAACAACAAGCCTTGCAATGGTTGTTGCTCTTTTCATAGATTCTCCTATTGTTACAAAATTTATGGCCATTTCGTCATGGTGTGCTTCTTGCACTTCTACTTGCTCTTCATTGCTATTTCCCATTCCAGAGCAAGTTCCTTTAGTTTTTCTCCGCCAATGTGTGCGCACATTATTTCCTGGCTTCTTCCAATGGAAGATTCAAATATGGAATTGCCTTTTCCACAGGCTTCTTTCCAAAGGCTGTGTCTCAACGGCTCCCTTCTTGCTTTGGGGCATTTTGTGATTGGCTATGGTAAGTCCTCTTGCCCATTTTTCCCAGACGTCTCGGGTTCTTTGGGTTTGAGAAGCCGATTTCTGTTCTTTTTCTTTGAGGCCTCTGAGCAGGATGAGGATACCTTCGCTTTCTTTGGTATTTCCACCCTCTCTGGTGCATTTCTTGCTTTGGTATATGCGACTTAACCACGCTCTTGAGATCACAAAAATGATCAGGCGAGTTCATTTGCTAAATTCTCGCAAATCGATTGTCTTCTTGACTTCATGATTTGCTTCATTAGTGCGAGGGTCATGCACGGGGATCCCAATGGAATGCCATATGATTTTCGCATTTTTCATCCAATGGTTCATTTCCTCCCTAATGACGGAAAGCGATCCTCGTCAAAGATGCAATCGAATCAGTGTATTCAAATTCAGTCATGGGTTCCAAATACTGGTTATGGATGCACTTTCATAACCAATGTATATCAGACTTGCGGAGAGGACCCTTTCGATTTCTTTGTGGGGGTGGTATAGGTACATATACCATACATTCAATTCTTGAGTTGACCCAATGCACTAGTTTGCATGGTTGAATGGATGTTGTAGGCCGATTGTCTATAATTGATGAGTCTTCTTGCATACAGAATGCGTGTCCCCAACAATTGTTGGACAAGTTACAACTCTGCAAGAGCGTCCGGCAATAAACTTAATCCTCTTTATTAGTGCTAGCCCATTTTGCGTATGGACGTGCGATGCAGTGCTCAATGATTATTCCCGTTCTTTGTGCAATAATCATCAAATGCCTTGAAGTAAATTACCGGCATTGTCCATTCGAATGGACTTCACGCGATGATCGTGAAAAATATTCTTAATTACGATGATCTGCGAGATCGGCTTTGCGAATGCATGATTCCTTGTTGACAAAGAAACATGTATGCGACCATTTCGAGGAAGCATCAATGAGCACCATAAAGTATCGAACGGCCACGACAAGGTGAATCGGACCGCATAAATATCCCCTTGAATGCGTTCCAGGAATGCAGGATTTCATGTTGCACTTTCATAACAGAGGGTTTAGTTATTAATTTCCGTGGCACATGCATGGCACACAAAATCTTCATGATTCGGAAATTTTTAACATTAATGCCATGACCTTGTGAGTTGTTAACTATATTTCTCATCAATCTCGCATCAGGATGACCTAATCTACAATGCCATAAAGCAAATAATTGAGCTTCTAAAGATAGTCTTCAAAGAAGTATACAACTGCGTGTGCATTGATTTTAAATGTAGTACAACCCAGATTCATAGGAGGGACATTTTTCTAGTACCATCTGTCCATATTCCGCGTGCTTCACAATGCACAAGTGTTCTTTGCCATTTTGTTCATTGGTTTCTACGTGAAACCCATTGGCGCGGATATCTTTGAAACTTAAGAGAGTGCGGGTTGATTCAGGGTACAAGAGGCTTCTTCAATTACCAAAGTTGTACCCATTGGCAATATAATTGTGGCTCTTCCCGAGCCTATTATATGCGTATCGCTTCTGCGATAGTCGTAATCCTTCCAGGCGTTCTTCGTGATCGTCTGGAAGTATTTCGACTCTCTTAAGATGGTAATTGTTGTGCTACTATCAACAATGCATATCTCCTCTATTTGGGCGCTACATAATTTCTCAATGAAAAGAAATATAATTCTAATCATATAGTGGCAAAGTGATTCAAATATTGCTTACAAATAAAGAATCTTTGGAATAAAGAATAAATTGCAATTCGATTCATGAGAAAAGAAAATGTATGCTCTTCGAGAGCTTACAATTCATTACTCAAAATTCATTAACAACCATCGTTCTATAGCACGCAAACTTCAAAGTAACCCAATCTTCTTTGTGCTTGGAGCAAGATGGTGGGCTTGAGTTTCTCGACCGCTATACAAGCGCGATCAGTAACTCAGTGTACTCACCTCACCACTGTATTCATTATTCATAGTGGTGAAAAGTGATACCTGGGAGTACAAAATTTGATCGTTTTGCTCGGCAATAGTTTGCGTGTCCTTCGAGGACCTAAGCGGTGTGGCGACTTGGAGCTTCTTGCTCGCAAGTATGATCTTCAAACCTGATGCCCATGTGAGATAGTTCGACCTTTCTGGTCGATTCTTCAAACTCACATTTAATAATGCCGGTATTTGCATATTCAAAAGATTCTTTTCATTAGATTACTTCGTGTAATCTAATAGGAGTGGTTGCAAGATTCATAATTGCATAATTAAATTCTCATGAATTTCCAAGAAACTAAAAGAAAGCAATAATTTCAAGATTCATAAATACAAGATTCATAGATCACGAGATTCATAAGTGCGAGATTCATATATACAGATTCATAAATATTCGTAAATACAACTACGTGCATGTAGGTGATCGGCCGTGCAAACGATCGATTCATATGCACGATCGGCCGTCGCGATCGATTTTAACGCGGCTTCATGCGGCGTGGTGCGTCGATTCCATGCGTGTCGGCCTTCCTGGCGCTGACGGTGGCGCTTCGTCGCGGCATGCTTGAATTTCATAATAAATTATATTAAAGCAATAAATACAATGCATGGAATGTAACAATAATTGCACAATTCATAAATTCATAAATGCGAAATAAATTCTCGAAATTTCCGAATTTTTCTTAGTATTTGGCAATTTTACATTAATTATTCTGACAATTTTCCAAAGATCACTTGATAAATGTAAAATAAATTGCAACATGAATTAAACATGGCATAAGTCTAATTACAACTTATATAATTCTTGTTGGTCGAAACGAAAGCAGGTAATGAATATCTCTGTCAATTTGACTCTTGGCCAGGTCAACTCCCCTAGGGCTCACATGAGGAGGGAGCACTTCCGCTTCCGGTGCCAATTAAAGAACCAAGCCTCATGTGTGTTTTCCTAGACACCAATTGTCTCATATCTGTTTATTCATTACCAAAATCAAATCCCAACCACTCATGTTCTCATTTTATGCCATATGAAATATTCTGAAATTTTCCTAGCACTTTTCATAATTTCTGCTAATTTCCAAGCAATTTTCAGAATTACTGTACAACAGGAAATTGAATTTCATCAAATATCAACATGACATAATTCATAAATTCAGAATAAACAATAATTGCACAATTCATAAATTCGGAAAATAAATTCTCAGGAATTTCCGATATTTCTAAACGGGGCAATTATTGCAAAAATTCATACAAAAATTCATAAATGCAGAAAATAAGGCTAAGTACAAATTCAAACAGAGCCATAAAATTTTCTGTAATTTTCTAGCTATTTTTCATATTTTCTGGCAATTTTCAGGTTTTTTCGGTTATTTTCTAATCAATTTCCGAGTTCTAATTCTTTCTGGAAATAAAAAAAAGGAAATAAAAAGGATTAAATAATCTGGGGGCAGAGGGGTAAAATCCCCTTGCCCCCGTGCGCCAAACGGGGAATTGAATCCAGTTTGTGATCTGTTCGGTCCCGATTGGTTTCAAATCCAATGAAGCTTCTGGACTTATGTCCATGCCTCTTTTTCATGCCCAACTGATCTGCTACTTGATGGTGAGATCGGTCGGGGCGATTTGGCGCCGGTGGCGGTGGTCGACGGCAGTCGGTGCGGTAGGCGACTTTGGGCCATGCAGAACTTCAGCGCGGCAGACGACCAGGCTGTCACGGCGACCAAAGATGGTAGCGAGGGTCGACCAAGGCAACGCCGTCTCAGCAGACCGCAGCGGCAGCCGTTTCGGCGACAAGTGCGGCGGCGACGCCCGGCGACGGCAAGCGTGCGGCGGTGGGCTCGGTGCTCTGGCGTCAGCCATTGTCGCGCCATCGGCCGAAAGCGATAGAGCAACGGCGTGATCATGCGAGGCCAACGACCAGCGTCCGGCGGACGGGTGGCACGCCGTCTTGTGAGTTTTGATCGGCGGCAAGAACCCAAGACGATGGCGATGCTTCAAGCGTCGGTAAATTGACGGCGTCGGCCGCAAGACAGTGTGCATCGCAAGCGGTACAAGTGGGCGCTTGGTTACGACTTCGTCGACCTTGCTTTGTTATCTTGTAGATTTTTGTCTTGTAACCGTGCCACGTTTTGCAAAACGCTTCATGTCGCGACCGTGCCGCGTAGATGCTTGCATAGGAATCAAACGGCGATTAGATTAAATCACTCGATTCTCACCTTTCTCACTTTTCAATCGCTTCCAGGTAGACTATCGCGTAGGATAGAGTCGCGTAGGACTTTTATTTCGGCAAACCGAGTGGATGCCGGCTTGATGGCGAGTTGATTGCAGATCGGATCGAGCGATCAATCGCCGGTAGTAGACGTTCGTCGTCGTCGATGATCCTTCGCTTCTTGTCTTTTCTCACCTTTCAATCTTTCTCCGGTAGAGCTTCGTGCTGATAACGTGTTAGACAACCTCGCTATCGAATAGTCCGGGGTTGCCTAATAGATCTCAAGTGGAGAATAGACAGGGAGAAAGAGAGACACAATATGAGGAGGAACGGGCTTGCTTTATTATGCAGATAAGCTACGTACAATGGGGTGACCCCCTGCCTCCTATATATAGCGGTTCTGCTTAGAGATAAGGAAGAGTCCATATCGGATACGAATCCGTTTCCTAACAGGATACGAATCCGTTTCCTAACATTATCAACAGGTCTAACGCAACTTCCACACCTTTGTGTACATGCAGATCAGACCAAAACGGCGTATATAGCCATGCTGTGAGCAAGTAATCTGCAATTTGTCCGCAAACGCACGGGCCTAGTACATATCCTCTTGAGCTCCATACACGTGCACCCACATACACACATGTGCATTGGCACACACATGCCTGAATGGTTCATGGAATGCATTGCACGCAAACATGCGGCAGGCGATGCAGCATGCCTATATGCACACATGTATGAAGGAAAAACATTTACAATGTGCCCTTGGGGGTAGGCTCAAACGTGCTGCTACCTTCATAATCACATATCGTATCATTAGCAATGTGCTGCGCCACTGGCCTATTCCTCCGGAATCCTCAACTGAACTCCACCTAGGGAACCGGTCCCAACATCCTAACCCAAAAGTCAAAACAACTCCGAATGCCCTAACTCCATCATAAGGCTCCGTCCACAGCTCCACATAGTAGATCTCCATCCCAGTTTTCCAGACGGCTAATCCCCATCGCGAGTAACCAAAGGGCGCAGCAGTACGTAGTACCAAAATCAGCAACATTTCACCCCCAGACCGATACATGAATTCAAGGCGAGCAGGAGGCTAACCCTACGCACGCACGCCCGTACCTTGGATGGCGGTGTCCTGCCCCTGGGCCTCGCACACCACGGACGCGCCGCGGGAGCGGGCGGCGGCGCGGAGGAGGGGAGCAGCGGGGACGCCGCGGCGCGGCAGGAGGGCCCGGAGGGATCCACGCGGCGGGGCGACGGCGAGGCGGGAGGATGAGGCGGGCGTGGCGACGGAGAGCGAGACGGCGACGGCGAGGGGCAAGGCCATCGGCGCGGATGGGGACGGAGGAGGGTGGGAGGAGAGGAGGCGGTTGCGGATTTGGTGTGGTGCGTGATGCAACGGAAGAGGAGTAAGCTGTTGGGAACGAGTGAGGTGGACAGATAAGCTGGGGACGCGGGACCCCAGGCTGGAGACGTGCGGCACCGACGCACTGTCGTGATGTGGACATGATGAAACTCACAAACTCCATAAAAAATCGCTTAGAAATCACACGGCAAGTAGGGCGTCCCGAGCAGGGATGGTAGTCGGACATGGCGGGCACAAACAACTAGCCGTGTGGGCACGACGCACATTGCGTGTCATCATGTATCAACGTGTGAAATATATTTTGAATGTTGGGTTTTTTACTATTTCTAATTTTTTTGGGAGCTTTTTAAAAAAACCAGCAAAACTTGGTTTTTTGGGCAGAAAAATGATTTGCGGAAGTTTCGAGGGCATTTTTGAAAAAAATCAGATATAGATGTAATATTATTTTTTGTGGGCGTGTGCATTTCGAGGGCCTTTGTGCAATTATCGAATCTAGATATAATTTTATTTTGGGGGGGGGGGGGGGGGCGTCTGCACCAAAAGAAACAAAATTTATTTTATCGGGGCCATCCTGCAAAAAAAAGGGCTAATACGTAATTTCTAAAACTTTTGAGCATTTTTCAAAAAAAAAGTTTCGGAGGCCTTCTCGCGAAAAAAAAGACTAATACATAATTTCTAAAACTTCCAGGTGCCTTTCCGCAAAAAAAAAAAACAACGCATCTTTCATTCATTTCGATTTTGGTCTTTATGCACCATATTTAGATCTTCCCTTTCTACAATCCGGAATTCCTAGCAAATCCTTCTCCTCGAATACGATGGGATATGTTGCGCGTGGGAAAATCGCGTGGAGCGCGGGCACGCGCGCCACTGTGGGATCAAACGCATGACATGCTCAGTGGAAGGAAGCGGCATTACCACTGGGCCACCACATCATTTGTGTTAACGAAGGGACACAAATTACTTAACCTAAACTAATTAGTGAGCAATTCGGGCGTCATGGCCACGCCACAAGCGGGCACATCGTTTGAAATACGTGTGGATAGCGCGAGAGGCTCGGAAACTTGCAAGACTTAATATACGGAGTATGCTGTCTATAACTGTATCTACCGGTTATAATCTTCTTTATGGATACTCGTGAAAGATGGTGAACAAAGAATTTTCTGCTTCAACCTCCAACAGCAAGCCCAATTCTTGATCGATCCCTCTCAGCTGCTACCTTTTTAATGCAATACTCTATCACATAGCTATATTATTTTTCTCTCCAAGTATTACATAATGCTAAACGCTGCGACTGACGATGATTAATCTATCTCAGGCCCATAAATGGTTATGGCTTTTTAGAAGCCAATCGCTTCCTAATAAATGCGTCCCATAAAAAGAAGAGACATTAAATGCCTCACGATTATTTAATCAAAATTACAGTTGATCACGATAAAACAATTCCCCGACCAGCAATATAGGTCGAACAAAAACTTACCTTACACTTCTGATTTGAGCCTTTACCAGGTCGGGAATGGTCCGACCTATGAATCTTTGTAGATAAGATATAATACCTTTTATCACACCTACCTAGACAAGATTGGGTAAAAGATAACCCCCGCCCCAACCTGATTCAAGTCGGCAAGGAATCTCTACACATAAATAACGTGCAGAAGACGCTTTCTCTGACAGGTACAGACGACCGTTTGGAAGTTATCCCTACGAAGAGACGCCTCTTTAATGAAAAGACACATCTTCGGTGAGAACACACATTTTGATGGGAAGACATCACTCCAAAGATAACAACTACCATCCATTCACCGCTGTAAATATTATACTTCCGCAAGGATTCAAAGGGTGAAGAAGTGTATGCGGACAATAGTGCTTGAATAGATAGAGAGTTGAATAGTCAGTATTCTGTAAAGAACACCCATGATATAATACAATTCACATTTCTTTTCTACTCTTTTCAATCTTGTTTTATAGACAAAGGTAACTAGAATTACATTCATAATCTCGATCTAGGGACCTTAGATTTTCAACATCGACAGTTTGCGCTAGAAGGAGGGTCTCCGTTATAATTCAAGATTGAAAGAGGTAATTTATTGTGGCCAGAAGCTATGGATAAAGAAAATCCATTCAATCTCGCCAGAAGCTATGGATAAAAAAATTACTCATTTAATTTTCTTTTTTTATTTCAAATTTTAGTTATTTTTGTTTGGAATTCGTATGCAAATCCAGTTGTATTTTTGGTTTAATTTTCTTCTAAATTAAATTTATTTGGGTAGTTTACATACAATTCGTATGCATATCAATTTGTATTTTATTTTATTTTTATTTGGAGTTTCAGTTATTGTTGTATTGTACATGATACGGAGTGTTTCTTTTAATCTTGACCGTTATAATTTGGAGCTACCATGATTAACAATGTAGATTTTTCTCTTTATGCTCTGATTAATGTGAAAATTTCTAGCCTTAAGATCAAACATGGTAACTTCTTCTCTTTTTTTAGTTCACATATAAATGAAGTTGTTAATTTTATTTAATTTATTCAAATTTTAGTTATTTTTGGATTTTACTTTGGAACTTGTATGGAAATCACATTGCAAATTTACTTTTATTTTTTATTCCTAATTTTCAATTATTGCTTATAATTTGTATTAATCAAATTATGGATTTTTATTTAATTTTAACTATGAATTTAACATATTTCGTGTTTTTACTTTGTAGCTCGAAAGGAAATCAAATAGCTAATTTTATTTTATTTTAATAATTATTTTTAGGTTGTAATTAATTTAAAAATCTAACTACTAATTTTCATTTAATTTATATTTGAATTTCATTTTTATTTTGGTGTTGCATGGAAATGAAATTGCTATTTTTTATTTTTATTTAGAATGTCAGTTTTAGTGTAGTTAACATTTTGTTTTTCTTTTAATAATATGAAAATCAAAGTGCTATTATTATATTTTTTATTCTGAATTTCTTTTTTTAGTTTTGTTACAAATACTAATTTTCATTTAATTTTTATTACAAATTTTACTTTTATTTAATGTTCATATGAAAATCAAATTAGTAATTTCGCAATAGATTGCTAATTATCGTTTGATTTTTATTGGAAATTTCATAATAGATTGTTAGTTATATAGTTTTAGGTTGGAATTGTATATAAATGCAATATGTATTTTTTATATTTCAATTTCATTCCTAATTTAAGCTGTTAATGTATTTAATTTTGTTGTTTATATGGAAATCAAATTGTTAAATTTGGTTTGTTCTAAATTTTAGTTTTAGGTTGCAATTCGTATACAAACTTAATTACTAATTTAATTAGTTTTTGTTTCTAATTTAATTTTTATTTTGATATTCATATCAAAATCAAATTACTAATTTTCTTTTATTTTTTACTTTGAATTTTAGTTTTCTGTTGTACTGGACCTTTTCTTTTAATTGTATGGAACTCAAATAGCTATTTTTTATTTTTTTATTATGTATTTCAATTTTTTTAGGTTAGAATTCATATACAAAACAAACTACTAATTTTTGTTTAATTTTTATTTTGAATTTAAGTTTTATTTTGATGTTCATTTGGTAATTAGATTGCTAATTATCTTTTTTATTTTTTATTGTACTTTACAAGAACTCTTTATTTTAATCATATGGAAATCAAATTTATAATTTTTTGTTTTTATTCTGAATTTTTGTTATATCTGTGTTGTAAATGGCACAAACTCTTTGCCTTAATCTAAACTGTTATAATCTGGACTCACCACGATGTAGATCCATCTTTTTTTGCTCCGATTAATGTGAGAATTTCTAGCATTAAGACCGAACATTTATATTCAAATTCATATACAAATCCAAGTATTAATTTTTATTTTGAATTATAGTTTTATTTTCATTTTCATATGGAAATCAGATTACTAATTAGCTTTTATTTTTATTCAAATTTTTTTATTGTACTTTCATGGTGTTGACACCAAAATTTGACGCTCTTAGTCGATCTGGCATATGTGGCTGATTTGGCGAATCGTAACCAATATGGAATGGTGAGGATAAATATAGTTGTGAGATCGGAGCTAATGATCGGTTTAGGTAGGAATTTAAATTTAGAAGTTGAAGCCGATATGAACTATATTTCCACAAGAAGAGGATGGCATGAGCGGCTTACGTGCTATAAAAGGTGTCGACGAGGAGGACAGAGAGGCATCCAATGATCGACAAACTTGCTCTACTTGTATTTACTTTTCGTCGATTACGAATAGATTTTAGACTTGTAATATTTCCTCTATAATTCGTTTGCTCAATAAAGTTGCGCATCTCCGATATGGTCATTATCGATTTACGCCCATTTACTCAAGTTGCGCATCACCTTCTTCAGGAAAAATCAACCTTTATCTTCTATCTAATCAGCTCAATCAGGCTATTTAGATTTATTAGTTACTTTCAATCTAATCGGCTTGAGTAGCTATTTAGATCAGATTATTATTGAAAACCTAATCAGCTTAAAGGCTAGTTAGATTACATCCCTTTATTGCTGATTGCAGGATCAAATCGGCTGGCATATTCGCACCTAAATTAAACATGGTATTTGCGTGTGCTGATTGCCGATCTATCCCTCGTCATGTTTTTTTGCATTATCACACTTTTATCAGGACAGTAGCACTGTCAGAATTTTAAAAATTTCTCATGCTTGATCATCATCTGAAATTTTGATGGAAATATTAGTGATGTGTTAGGACCATCCAAAAAAATTAAAAAAAAAAATTACATCATTTGAACCATTTTTTGTTCAGTTGAAATTTATCGAGATTTTGGCAATTTTGATCAAAATTTTGGATTTTTGGATGAAATTTTGGAAATCTCAGTCCAAAAAATTATGGATTTAAATTTTGCTTTTTTAATTTTATCCGAAATAATGAGATTTTACCGAAATTTTGGATTCCGATGTGAACCGAAAACAAAATTTCCGCGACCATCCTTCCTCGTCCGTTCAGCTTGTGCGATTTTGCCACATCGCACGGCCACGCGCGACCCCGCCGAAGCCTCAACCGACAGCCACTAGCTAGCCATGAACGAAAGCTTTGTCTTCACCGTGTCTGACCGAGCTACAGAATGGAACGAAAGCTTTGTCTTCACCGTGTCTGTCCGAGCTACATTATCCACTCATGCGGGCAAAGTAACCCTGAATGGAACGAAAGCTTTGTCTTCACCGTGTCTGACCGAGCTACAGAAATGTTGATCAAGCTTTTGGACAGTGATACAGGCACATCAGATGACTTAGGCACATCAGATGACTTAGGCACATCAGATGACTTAGGCACATCAGATGACTTCGTTGGTGAAGCGATGTACATAAAGTATGTACATCTTGTCGTTCATGTGTACAATCCTACAATTACTATTGTTATATTAAACTCTTCAAAATCTTTGCAGAGAACATCTGTCTTGAAGTTATTACTCTTACTTCTGGCCCTTTTCTACTCCCGAGAGTAATTACTCCCTATGTCGTTTCTCACAACGTAGGGAGTATTTCGCGCAACGGAGAGTATGTACGTGTAGTATATAAATATATAAGATCATCTAGGTGGTATTTACATTTTTTTAGAGGTGGTATGTACACTTTTTAGACATACTTCTTTTTATATGCGTATATGAAGATATTTGCAAAATATGCTAAAAACTATGTACTTCATTGCAATTTTTTCATGTGGATCTCATTGGAATATCTTATAATTAGTATATGAGTATATCCAAACTGATAAAGGTGTATTTCAAGTACGTTTGGGTGGTATTTCAGAGATGGGAGTAATTACTCACTCCCGGGAGTAAGGGAGTAATTACTCCCTATGCCGTATCTCACAACGTAGGGAGTATTTCGCGCAACGAATAGTATGTACGTGTAGTATATAAGTATATGAGATCATGTAGGTGGTATTTACATTTTTTCAGAGGTGGTATGTACACTTTTTAGACATACTTCTTTATATATATATATATATATATATATATATATATATATATGAAAATGGTTGTATACTCTTGGGAGTACGTACTCCCACTCTCAATATACTGCATAAATGATGTTATTATACTTCTTTATCCTTTTGAATATACTCTAATACTAATTATAAGATACTCCAAAGTGAGTTTCACGAAAAATTTCATCAAAACCCACACTTTATAGCATAATTTGTTTATATACTCTTTTTATACATGAAAAACGGTATATAGCAAGAAATAAATGGTTCCGATGAATTTTTTTCAACAATGTCGCATTTTAGTATCTTAGAATTATTATTAGAGTATCTTGAAAGTGATAAAAGAGTATAACACATTCGTTTAAGTGGTATATATATATATATATATATATATATATATATATATATATATATATATATATATATATATATATATATATATATAGAGAGAGAGAGAGAGAGAGAGAGGATAGCTAGTGTACTATCGATAGCACAGATCCTCCGTGCTATAGGGTTGTCTTTGCAAAATTCGAAGACGAAAATGTCGATCCAAACCGTGCATTCTGTTCAACTTATTGAAATCTCACTACCCACCAAATTTTATATATTTTGAACTTTTTCTCTTATTTATTTTGTATTTTTAAAAACCAGCTTCATTGGACGCCCCACAACTAATTAGATCGTGGATTTTTAAAAATACAAAATAAATAGGAGAAAAAGTTCAAAATATATAAAATTTGGTGGGTAGTGAGATTTCAATGAGATGAACAAAATGCACGGTTTGGATCAACAGTTTCGTCTTCGAATTTTGCAAACACAACCCTATAGCACGGAGGATCTATGCTATTGATAGTAGACTAGCTATCCTCTCTCTCTCTCTCTCTCTGTGTGTGTGTGTGTGTATATATATATATATATATATATATATATATATATAGGCAGGAGCTCTGCCGCATCAGTTAAGGAAGGGAAGAACGAACAATCACAGAAATAGGAAACCAGTCCAGTCCAAAAAAGGAAAGAAGAGAGAAGCCGGCGAAACGGCGTACAAAAGAACAAAACAAGCCGACTACTCCGTTGAGCCAGGCCTCGTTGCTAGATTAAAACTAGAGATATCGCTAAGGGTTTTCTGGACGACTGTCGACACCGGAGAGTAGCATTTGTTGAAGATGCGTGCATTCCTCTCTTTCCAGATGTTCCAAAAAGCAAAAAATCAGCGATCCAACCATGCTCTTGCATCGTCCCTTGGGTAAAGCACTGAGTATGGTCTGCCACCAAGAGGTTAAAGACAAGTCCGCCCCAAAGTCCGGCTGCGGCAAAGGCGGAATTTGCAACTTGTTGAACAAAGAAGACCAAGTTTGCTTTGCGAAAGGGCAGGTTAACATAAGATGAATAACTTCGTCTTCCCCTAGGCCGCAAAGACAGCAAACCGGAGTAAATGGCCAACCTCTTAGGGCCAGGTTATCCGCAGTTTGAAGCTTGTTTTGGAATAATAACCAAGCGAAGAACATGCACTTGTTCTGGGTTTTTGCCTTCCAGATTAGCGAATAGTTATGATCAGGCAATGACCCTAGGAACTGCGCCTTGTATGCCGACTTTGTTGAGTAAAGGCCATCCGCGGTCCAACGCCAGGTAATCTCGTCTTAGATTTCTGGCTGCAATTGAATTTCTTGCAGAAGACTCCAAAGGGAGAGGAATTCCTGCAGTTGCGGTCCTGTTATATTTTTTTTACAAAGCTGGATGATTCAGCTCAGAAGATTTTTTTTTTTTACAAAGCTGCAGTGATGTTATGGGACTGAAAGTTTACGGTGCGCAACTAAACTGGCTCCTGCAGAATTCCTTTGGAAGCAGGGTACACGGAAGGGAGCATTCCACCGACAGCGTATAATGTGTAAAAGGTGAACAGTAGTGTGGAGAAATCAATGTTGGTCTCACATTCACTCCTGAGGTAGTTTCTAAAAAGCTGCCTTTACATTTATATTTTTACTGAATCCTTGAATCTGGTCTTAACTCGTAACATGTTTTGGTTCTGCATACATACACAAAAATGACGCAATATGTAGGCGATTATTGTTTGCCCTTACTGCCAATGAACCATGCACATCATCCCTTCAGTAACAAGAATCCATAGAGTATAGTCAGTCCTTATGCTATGCCAAGTAGTGCGTCTACTTAGGACTTGACTTCAGTATTTCCTTTGTTTTTGCAGTCTATGCAAGCCTTCGTTTTCTTTAGGAAAGCATGCAGCAACGAAACAGGCAAATAGAAATGTTGTTTCACCATCTGGTTCCATCATGGCTTGGAGCAAGCATTGGCAGTTGAGATTATGATTGTTTGTTCCTTGGTAGATTGTAAGATTTCACAATCTGCTAGCATTTCAGAATTCGGACCGCCAACTGCTTCCACATCATCTAGACTTACCACCGGCCTGTCCTATTCGTTGAAATTTTTACCAATGTTTGTTTTTAATGATGCCAAGAACAAATTTGAATCCACTCCTTTTACTTTGTGTGGTGTGAGCAACCTTCAAACCACCAAGGTTCACCTTTCTGGCGTCAAGTCAGCGGGCGGTACGGCTCTTCAGTTGCGTGTGACTGTGTGAGGGCCTTCAACCGCACAGCTGGTTGCCAACACTTGTGCAAGCATCTCTTTCAAAGAGTAGGTGCTTACGTTCTGGCATCCATGATTCAATTGATGGAGACAATGATAAGTTCCTACTTTTTAGGCCTAGTGCATAACTTAACATAGCAGTATAGCACAAGTACCCTATGGAGTCAAGCCATGCCATTGCCGGCAAGATGCAGTGGCTTATGCAACTTTGACGATAGTTGCAGCAGTCGTCCATTTCAGATGCAATTTGTGCATCGGAGCTGGGATACATTGACAAAGGAAAGCAATCTCATTGAGAAGACACAGATGCTTTGAAGGTTTACCACAATACTATGACGAGCCATGTTCTTGAAGCCTTGAGCAACACTACTTATGCAGTGCAATATGAAATTCAGTTGATTTCGCTTCATTGATCATTTTAACAGGAGTAGCATACACGAATTTTAACTACAGAGAGACGCAATTCCTGTGTTATCATAATGGCATCCCTTCTTAAAACTGGAAATTGTAATACTGTTTGTGACTGCTAAAGACAGTTTAAAATGGATGAACTGTATTTCTAGGTGTTCACTTGGCTGGTGTCTGGTTACAATTGCAGGGAAGTTACTTCTTTACTCTGGTTTTGAGTGTTCTTTCAATGGAGTGCCTACTGATGGTAGAAGCAGTTTTTGGGGGTTTAAATGGTAAAGGATTCTCTTGCGGTAACATCTTTCCCTGTGGTCCTCAAACAACGGCATCAGAACCAAATGCTCCCCTGACATGTATCTGGTGAGAGCACTCATAACCTTGGCCTTCATCGCTTTAGTTCTTACTTGCAACGTAAAATTCGTCTGGTCGGTGAAAAATAAAAACCCCTGAAGGCTTAAACGACCAACTTACCTTCTCCTAGAGAAAATCGAAGTTGCAGAAGGATTCTTCTGCAAAGCGACCATGCGCCATCTCCCGTGACAAATCGTCGATCCAGGCAAGTCACACTCCCTTGACCATATTGCTCCCAGTTTTATAAACTTGTATGTTGTATTTACAATTATTGCATGCTTATTTACTATAAACATTAATTTCCGACCTAGTTTTAAATGATAGTTAAATCCAATTCCGATATGCGACCTTTGACATTTGAATTCCGATACCCTTGTAACCTTAGTAAAAATATGAGTAATGACTATGGTATTAGTTAGACATTGCTTAGCCATGCATAGAACTGAACTTAGGAAATTTTGGGGAACTTTATGCCAAAATTATATAATGTACAATTGGAAACTTATAGTGATCAATGTTAGTATTAATGTGGAGATTAGTATGGTTAAAATGAAAATGACTTAGACCGGGCGAGAATTGGTTGGAAAGTGGGGAGGTCATGGTTGCAGGTTTGTGGAAGGTCTCGCCTAGTCAATTAAGGACCTGGCCTGAGTTTATTTGAATGTAAAGCCTAACCGTACTACCACGAGTGCGGAATGGGACAGGACACTGGCTATCCTTATTAAATCATTTCATGGACAGTCATGCCATATGGTGGTAGTGGTGTGGTGAAAGCGAGATGCTGCCACTCTGGCGCAAGAGGGGGCTTCTGATTAGAGGGAGTCTTTCAGCGGTGAAACTTTAGCGGGCATGACTACATGTATGATTTATTAATGGGGCCTTGTCATAATCTTCTTTGTCACTCACCAAAGGAAGTGTGCTGACATAAAGGGGAAGTATTATGTCTTGTGGGTAAAGTTGTACAACCTCTGCAGAGTGTCAAACTAATCGATTAGCCGCGCATGATTATGGGCATGCCGAGCAAGCCATTTTCAGACTAGACTTTGGTAAATTAAAATTTGGTTTCCAAAATGATGTTGGATGGAGGGAGTCCATCATGGGTAAAACTTAGCCAATTCCAGGAGAGATTCCTGAGTTAAAATGTATAGATTTGATTTTGGAATAAAGTATGCATTTTAAATTATTGAAAATGTTATTAAACTGTTGCTTTATGCTTAAACAAACCATATTGCCATCCTTTGAATACCTGTACATTTTTATTGCATCTCTAGTGTGATTTGCTGAGTACGTATGTACTCACCCTTGCTTAATTTACCACTTCAGAGGAGGAGTATCACGATGGTGAGGAACAACTGGACTAGGCCGTGCCCCCAGTCGATTGCCTGTGGCATATTAATTGGGCTCTACCTATTTATCTTTATTTCCGCTGCTTTCATTTATTCGTTTAATTATTCGTTGGCCTGCGCGCCATTTCATTTGTATCCTTGAATATTTATTATTAATAAAGAACGACGGATATGCTATGGTTTCATTTCTGCTGTGTCTTAGCATTTATGACTAAGTACATGTCTGAGAGGATTTCGGAGGTGTTATTCCGGGGTCCGACAGAGATGGTAGTTGCGATCTGTATATGGTTGTCCTATATTTAATCCTACGTATTAAATTCAGTAATGCTGCCCCGACCAACTTTCTTGGGGCACTTTTCTGCTCATCTTTCAAACAGTTCACTTCTTCGAGTGCGGGGAGGGAAGCAATTGAACGCACTGCTTACCTGCTTAGAGCGGCCAGTGGAGACAACCCACTTATCTACTGAGTGTGGCTGTGTCAGATACATCTGTGCAGTCTTTCAAGAGAGACTTTGAAAACATCTGCATGACATCTGGAAGCGGTACAATCTCAGTGAGTCCAAACATTCGTATCTCAAAGAGATGCCTCTTCCTCTGTGTATCTCTTCACCTATGGAATTCTCACTGCATGCACAAGTAGTACTCCTACTGGTACAGAACTGGAACAGGTATCCTTCAACTGCCAGTTCATAACTGTTCCTGGGAACTCCACTCAATTCACTGCGCGTCTGCACCCTCGTATATTACTACAAAGGATAGTTTACTAAGCTAGATATGACACCGTTTCCAACCTTTAATTCTCATATTTAACATCATATGGCACCGGTATGACAATCTTGCGTCGCCCTGAGTTCTCTACTTTGCTAGCTAATCAACTACAGCACTGAACACCGTGTATGCTATATGTGCTTTTTAGCACAAGGAAAAGAAGAAAGGAATAATAAAGAAGAAGGTGCAGTGTTGCATGCAGTCCTCGGCACGCACCATACGCTAGTTGTGCAGCGGATTGGGGCCCTGGGGAACCATCCTCTTGGACTCACCGTACGCTGCTCCCACCTCGCCGGCACCTGGCGCCGCAGGCGGCGGCGTCCGCAGAACCGTGCCGCGGTGTTTCCACGCTGCAGCCGCCGCCGCCGCCACCGCTACGTCCGCCTTGGGAGCTCTGCAGCCGTAGGTAAATGTGGCCAGCTCGGTCGCCAGCAGAAGCACCACCAAGAGCGTGGCTGGCAATGGAGGACAAGCACCACCAGCAGCACCGTGTCGTCTCATGGTGTGGGAGACGGGGCTATCGCTAGATAGAGGAACAGAGCAGGTGGTTTGCTTGGCCGTTTAGGTGCGCGCGATGGATGCAACCTGCAATGCAAGCCTAGTGCTGAGAGATTCGAGTTGTTTGCTGCGTTGTGTGGGAAGGTAGGAGGGAGGTGGCCAGACGGGCGCCTGAGAGGAGAGGAGATGGGGTCATCCATCTCAAGTCATCAAGTGTGAATTTATGCTCTTGTCGAGTGAGACGAACAGGGAAGTGGATCGGCTGCTGGGTGCGTGCTGACCCTGTGGAAACGAAGCAAACGTGTTCCCTTTTCCTGGGGGAGATTCCATTATTTGTTTAAAATTAACTGCACTTGATGATTTATCCCGTCATATCTCATTAATACATGATTCTTAAGTCTAAATGTTAGTGAGACATAACATGACAAATCATCAAGTGCACATCAACTTTGTGACAACTAATCAATTATTCCTTTCCTAGGTTCATGGGTTCATTTATATATATTCAGTTTAGCGGGAGTAGCAGTTGTACTGCAGTGTCCATAGGGACTCTTTTCAGTAATTGTGTGCGTGTTGAATCACTAGTAATTGTTCATCCGGCAGAAGTGCGGTTGATCGTACAACTGGAGCGAAAGACGGTGTAGTTTGTGGTGGAAAAGGCTGGTTCAGTTCACTGGCTTAGGTAGCTTGGCTATATGTGTATGATCGATTTTATGGCTGATTAATGTAGACAGCATTTAGTGCAGTATTTTCCGGTGGGCTTGACTCGCATCCTAGTTACATATTAAAAGATCGGAATGGAGATCAGAGGGGGATGAATGATCTCAAAATAAAACTATCTACTGAACAAATAGCATCCAACTGAAACCTCTCTTGCAAGGAATAAAGATCCTGGAGCAAAAACTCTCTCCTGGGACGAAAGAGCAAATATGTGATCTAGGCATGCTGTGACTTGTGGGAAGGTTTCTCGCAAAACTCGAAACTCGAAATAAGGATTGCCTAGATCATATCCCAATCCTCTAGGTCGCAAAACTCGAAACAAGAATTGCCTAGAGGATTGGGATATGATCTAAGTGAAGACTCATCCAATCAATCTCTCATCCTTTGCAATAAGAACCAGAAGTAAGTAGAAGGAGGGGAGACAAATCCAACTTGCGAAATTTAAATTGCGAGAATGCAAAGACTGAATTTAAATTACGTAATGTAAAGACTGAATTTAAATTGTGTAATGTAAAGACATAATGTAAATGCGAAATTTAAATTCAGAGTGGAGAAAATATTTTTGTATTTCTTTTCTTTGGAAGTTTTTACAAAGCCTCACTTCATGTGGGCAAAGCTCAAAGGAGCACCAAAAACTTCAGAGAAGAAAGGCACCCCTCCACCTCTATTTTTAGTGTTGGAGAGACATCCCTAGCCCTTAGATGTGTTGCTTCAATCCTAAGTTACCTCTCTAAGGCCAGGATTCAATCCCCCACTTTCACACACAATAGGTTACACTGGTCCACTCTAACACATGTTTTTACGAAGCACCTTTCAGTGATCAGTCCAACAACCCACTTACATGCTAACTTGACCACTACTATAGCTCTAAAGACCAACAACCCATTGGTCTACTAGACCTAAAAACCATCAAACTTAGCAGACACTTTGTCTCCTTGCCTCCTTGGACTGCACTGGCTCCATCTCCGACCATCTTCCGGCGACCTCCGGCCATCTTGAACCTTCGGCAACCCTTGCCTAGTTCCGTCCTCCCTTCGTCTCACCATGACCACCAAACAGAGCCCTGCATCCATCACAGACAAAGAAAACATATCACATAGCATTGTTCAATATTAATATACAATTTTCGTCAAAGCTCAACAGAGCACAAAGCATCTACGACGGACCAATATTTTTGGTTCTTTGCGAATGCACTTATCTTTCTGATTTTTTATGATTTTTTTCTGTTGCTCAAATGAAAAACTTGTCAACATGAAAAAGATGCATCTCGAAATTCTCTACAACTTTCATGCATCTCGAAATTCTCTACAACTTTCATGTAGACCAAATAATTTTTCGAGCACGGAAAGACCTCCAAAATCGTGAATTACCGAACGGTCCGACGCAAACGTGATATTCATTGTCTCTTAGTCCGGCGCGAACACACTAAGCACTGGACCTAAGGTCTGCCGCAACTTAACAAGCCGACACAAAGCAAAATGCTTCTAAATGAAACTCCATTTCAAATCCAAACTTAAATTAAAGTCAAACCTGAGCAACCTAAACTCAAATTAAATCAAATACTCATCACAAACAAAGATGAACCTCCGCGTAGTCTCCGTAGACTCCTGCACAGTGCTGGGGACTATCGTAATCGCCGAGTGGTTCATCAAACATACTCACGATGCTGTCTTTCCTGCGGCTTGTAGGATAAAAGAACTCGCATGTGAGACCTCGTCACATAACACAAGCCTACGAGAGAATATTGCAAATTCTAAACAAAATATACTCCTCTTCAGGTCACTAGCTAGCACTAACATGTTTGGACTTTGGACCTTTGGGTTGTCAAACAGAAAGCAGTACCCTTTTCTTGATTAAAAATTAATGGAGCACTGTGATTTATGGAGGCGAGTGGCCCAACCGTTGGCTCTGATTGTGCAAGGGCGATGGAGTCTTGTGCTCTACTAATTCGTATAGGTTGCCGCTGCTGTCCAATTTATGTGGCTGCCGGTTGATGCCATTAGAACTCATGTAGTTGCAATGAGCTGTGTGCGCGTAACTGGAAGGGACGACGTGCTTCTTGATGGACGTCCAGTGACTACAGAGCCCACATTTCTGTTTAGGCATCATACGGCCTCTGTTACTCAAAAAATGCAAGTTAATACTAGCAGTGTCTGTCCGATGACCCCGTCCCATGCAACACAGAAAGCGAGGGCAGAAAAGCTGGAAAATGAGATAATTTCTAACGAGAAAAATCGATCGTTCCTTCTAAAAAGTAAAAAAAAAAACATAAATCATGGGAAAGCATGTTAAGAGAAGAAAAGGAAAGGACAATTGATGATTTGATGTGCGTCTTCCAACCACACCGTATTGAAATACCTTTCTTTCTTTATCTTTACTAATTGGAGGCTCCTTTCTGATGCCTCCCTGTTAATTCTAGGAAGAAAAAGACTAGAAATTATCATATCAATAAGGAAAAAACAAAATAGCTTGAAATTCTCACATTAATAGTAAAAAAGACTTGAAATTCTCACTGTTACAAAAAATACCCGACAGTCCGCCAAACTTGGACCGACATAGCACAATAGCTGCATTTGCCGATACTTGATCCAACAAATTGGGAACCGACGTCGACAATTGAGGATTGGTGGCTCAAACGAGTGTCCCCTCTCTCGGCACTCACCAAGGCTGTAAGCACAATGATCATCCTCGTAACTTGACAATGGTGGAAGGAGAGGAATAGACGTGTTTTTCAAGACAAGATACTGACACACGAACGCTTAAAAGGGCTTACTGTAAGGGCAAACTTGCTCTGTACTACTGGTAACCCCTAGGTTTTTCTCTTTTTAACAGCTTCATCCTCTTACCTGTAACATAAACTTGAAACTCTCTTTCTAATATATGCCCAGCACTTTGCTGGTTTCAAAAAAAAAAGTAAAAAAAAGAAATTCTCACATCTACCGCTTGCATTGCATAATAAAATAGTAGCACGGTAATGTTGTATCTATGCATGCATTAGGTAGGATCAAGGAGTTTGATTCGGACCCTAAAAAATATATAATTTGGTAGAAATATGCAATACAAACCACGGGCAAACGTCATGAAGCTGGCCTCAAAGTGGAGTCAGACTAGGAATCGTCAAAAGGCATGCGCTAACCATTGCACCATGAAACTAAAATAGTTTGCTTTCAAAAAAAAAACTAAAATAGCGTCAAAGGCACGGTGCATTAATCAGTAGATATATGACCCAATAGATATAGAGAAGTGTTTCCATGCTTTTCCTCGTAATATAAGTTGCACAAATCTTGAAGCAAACGAAGGGGTAAGTAATCACCATCTACCATTCATTCATGCTTTAATAGTTGTGCAACTTTTAAAAAGAAGAGCATAGAAGCACCTCTCATAGATATATAAACTATGTTTACCTTTGCGTTTTGTCATTCGATGAACAAACAAATGTGTCATTCTGCGTCGATGAGGCCTCTCTAATTTGACAATAGAAAAATAGCTAGAAATTCCCACATTAATTTAAAACTAAAAAATAACCGGAGATTCTCACATTAATCAGTATCTCACTTATATGTACGTGTATATATATTGTGCTGGATAGAATAATCATAGAGAAGAGAATAAGGATAGGAGCGTGGCACATAATCTATATAACAAACTCGGGAGGTTTTCCGGCCTCCCCCGTGCCACGTCACCACGTGTGTCTCGGCCGTCTGATCGCGGTCTTCGACGGCCCAGATTGCTTCGCCCCGCGCACGCCACGTGTCGGGCCCCCGTGGGCCGTCGCGTGGCTTTTTTTTTGCTAAAGAATCTCTGTATATTTTCTGAAATTGTATATATGTCCTGATTTTTATGAAAAGATCCTTTTTAACAGAAAAACCCTCCAAAAATTCATGAAAAAACCTCCAAAAATTTAGTAATTAACATCCACGTACGTCCATCAAAGTCCAACGGTGCGACGTCATGCAACGCGCGGCGTTCAAATCGGAGGTAACAGGGTACGTATCAAACTTGAAGTCAGACTGCAATACTGCCGGCGAACAGTACATCAGCATTGACAGCTTTAACCGTGCACTAGGGGTTGGCCTGCATGCACAAGGGCAGGTACAAAGAAGAGGATTCATCATTAACTATTGGAGTCAGGCTAGCAGTATTACAGAGGGAGTGCTGGAATCGAATCAGAATTAGTCAGGGGTGTCCAAGTTCTAGAAGCATACATAAGCTTCATTGAGCGATGTCGTGCCACAGTACACAATACATGATGATCTTTCATTCCCTTCCACAGTACACAATACGCTAAGAAATGGTAAATGTAACCCTTGCGGATGCACGAATCGACAACTAGTTTTGATATTAAGGGATGCTGGTGGGATAATAGAAACAAAGCTAATGCAGGGGAAGTGATACATACACCTGAGAAAGTGGTTCAGTTAACAAATTAAACAGCGGCACGCAGGTTACCATCAAGCTTTCGAGGTGGACACTGGACAGTAAAGGACGTGGTAATTCCAAAATAAAGAGGTAGACCGACCCCATCTGAAGATCATGTTAAAGTGAATATTGATGGTTCGTTCATTCCTGGCTCTACGACTTGTGGTTGCAATTTCATCCCTGGCTCTACGGCCCTTTGGCATAGCTTCTTGGCTAGCTTTTTTTCTAGGAAAAGTCATAAGCTGTAACAAACAACTTGCTTCTAGTTCAGGTTTTCACCTAAGTCCAAACTTATTTGTGAAGAGAAGTAGAAGCTGGTACCTATTCGTTTGAGTCGAACAAAAAAAGAATCTGCTCGTTCATCTTCTAGGTCATTGTGCCGGTCCTCAGAGGCGTACGTTGTCGAGTGCCGCGTCATCACCGTTTGACATGCAGCCCTTCGATGACGTTGCCGTCTCGCATTTCACCAGTGTCGGCACTGGCAAGGGCGGGATCAGCTGCGAAAACCCAAAGTGGGTGCCGCTCTGTGACCAACAGTGCCCTGCCCTCCGTGGCGGCAGGCTAGGCGACGGTAGGTTGGAGGTTGAAGACGGCGGGGAGGGTGGGATGGCGGGTGGCGCGATCAGATTGGCGTATGATCGCGGCTGCAGAAGCGAGTCCAGCGAGAAGAAGAGTGGGAGTGGCTACGGCAGCGAGCGCGCATGGTGGTTGCTGGTGGTGAGAGATCTGGGCGTAGGGCGAAGGGAGACACTCCTACAGCTACGCTGGGGGCTGGAGCGACAGGGAGAGGTGCCAAACCAATGCCGAGGCGGAGGCGGGGGAAAGGTCGAGAGAGGTTCGGGAGAACTGCACCGGTGGCTGTCCCCCTCTCGTCGACCTTGGCAAGAGGTGGTGGCGGGTAGGATCAAAGTTTGCTTCTAGAAGGTTCGGGAGGGGGATGCGGTGGAATGGCGACGACAAGAGGGAGCTAAGGCCTAAGCGCCGACCTCTAACTAGGATGGCCAAGTGGATGGAGAGATGAAAAAGAGAATCAAGTTGGGAACAAAATTATACCAAAATCATCTAGCAAATGAGAAAATTATGTTGGCTGTTCATTTTTGCTACCTGCTTCTCAAGACAACAAATTTTCCAAAAACTAATGTCAAATAGCATGAGTTAGGCCCAGTTTGGAGGGCTTAAAGCCAGCTTCGGTTTTCGAAAAGCCAGTAAGGCGCCCAAACGGGTCAGCTCCACATATAACTAGCGAAATCCAAAAACAGGGTGAAGCGTGTTTTGTAGCTTATTGCGGAGAAAATTTAGTTTTTGCCAGACGGCTTCTCATAAAAAAGCTATAGCTACTTTTCAATCCAGAAAACCAAAACGCAAATTTTTAGAAAAGCTACAGTTCTCCCATACATGCCCTTAGGCCTTAGCTTCTCTAAAAAACAAATTTTCGGAGAAGCCACCTAGAAGCTGAATTTTGTACAAACCCAAGTCATGCCAAAGGTTTAATGCTAGCTGCTGGAGCAAGCTCAATGATGCATATCCAAGGTGCGGAACAAGCAGAAGCAGAAGCTAGTGTGACGGCTTTGAGAGAAATAACAACTCTGAGAATGGTAAAGGTGGTGGTAGAAACGGATGCCTCGTCAACTTCAAAGAAATAGCTAATCTTCATACTTTGCTACAGACAAAAAAATATATATTACCTCTGGTACATCGAGTCAGCGTTGTCGGGATTAGCCTATCCAGCCTATGCCTTTGGCTCCGCCTCTATGCTCAATTGTGTCGCGTCTTCGTGCCGTTGGCTTCGTCACATTTCCGAAATTGCTTCGCATTTTTTTAAAGGAGGTAGAATTTGTTTGTTGATATATTATTTTTTGTGTATGTTAAAGATTTCTTAGGGAGATAGGAGAGAAAAGGTGGAAAAGAGAAAGGGAGAAATTTCACTAAAGATAAGGTCGATGATGTTGCTAAACTTCTCTAATTGTAGTATGGTGTATTGTTTTCATGTAACAATGTGGCCCATGTTTTGCCTAAGTTTGAGACTGATATGGATTTTACATCAGTCAATGTTCGATTAGATTTTTACTCGGAGAGTCTGTACTGTCAACAATGTCCGGCAATTTAACGGAGTCCTAGCTTTAATCGAATCAGCCATGCTCCTTCAGAAAAAACCGCAGCCATAAAAACCAGGGCCGCCACGCCACCATGGCATACCAAAAAAAATAACCGAACCCTAGCAATCTGCCGGAGGACGTGACGCGCCCCGCGAGTGCGTGCCTATCTAGCGAGGCGAAGATGGAGGGGGAGAGCAGCATTGTCGCCTCCTTCATGGAGATCACGTCCTGCGGCTCCCAAGCGGCCGCCATGAAGCACCTCGCCTCCTGCTCCTGGAGCCTCGAGGCCGCCGTCAACCATTACTTCACCACCGGCGCCGCCGACCGGGTGCGCGATCCCATCCCCGCCCGTGCCGAAACGTTATACGACGACCGGTACGCTGCTAGTCCCAGTACTGCCCGCGCCGCCCCACCTGTCTGGTCGACGGCGCCATCTCCAATGTCGACGGCTTCTGCGGTACCTGTACCAGAGCCATCTCTACCTGAAGTAAAAGGAACCGGGTGCGAATCCGACGGCGACAACGGCAGAGGGGAAGAGGAAGGAGGCAATGGAATCGAGGGAGAGAAAGAACACAACGACAGCGACGAAGAGAGAGAACAAAACGACGTCGACGAAGAGAAAGAAGAGAACGGCATGGAGGCGCAAGAAGAAGATGGGCACGACGGCTTGGGTGCGGAGGAGGAAGATATCTACTGCGGCACGGAGGCGGAGGGCAGCGAGAAAGCGGATGAAGACAACGGCAGTGAGGAAGACCAAGAAGACTATTATACGGAGACGGGGTCAGAGGACATCTACGAAGGCATGGAGGAGTTTGACGATGACGAGCAACCGCCACCGCCGGCGGAGAAGAAGACGCTGGCCGAGCTGTTTCGGCCTCCGTACGAGCTTATGTACACCGGAAGCCTCCACGGTGCCAAGAAACGCGCCGCGAGGCAGGACCAGTGGCTGATGGTGACCATACAGTCACGCGGCGAGTTCGCGTCGCACATGCACAACCGGGACCTATGGGCGAACGAGGTGGTCGCCCAGGTGATCAGGGACAGCTTCGTGTTCTCGCTGCTGGTGAAGAGGAATTTCGACGGCGACGAGGGCAGCAATGTGTGCTGCTTCTACAAACTCGAAGATAATCAACTGCCAGCCGTGCTCGTCCTGGACCCGATCACCGGGCAGATGCTGGCAAAGTGGTGCGGCGCCATGCAGCCCGACGAATTCCTGGTCAACATTGAGGTGTTCATGACGTCGAAGCCAAGCATGCTCTCCAAACCCAATATCTTGGAAAGAACGGCAGCGCCTGTTGAAAGCTCTGAATCAGCCGGCGCACGCGGTGAGCAAGAATCGGCGATGCCCAAGGGCGATGCACAAGAACCGGAACCGGTGCCAGAGATTGCAAAGGTCGAGGCGCCCGCCGTGACGGTCGATCATGGGCAGCCTACGGAGGGCGAGAAGATCTGCAAGCTGAGGGTACGGTTCCCTAATGGCAATGTGGTGACCAAAGAATTTGGCAGTAAACGGAGAGTCGCAGCGCTCTTCGCATACTGCAGATCAGTTGTTCATGAGCGGGCGGAGACGAAGCAGGCGTTCCGGATCATGAGGTTTGCTGGCCGCGCCTTTGAGGAGCTGCGTGAAGACGATGTGTCCTCGTTTGAGGATTTAGAGCTGAACTGTGCAACCGTTTCGGTTTTTTTGGATACTTAAGTCTTTAGAGAGACAACTTAATAGTGCTTGTTCTATATAATAATCTAGCTAGGATACAATTATCTTTCTTATGGCATTGCTATGTTTATTTTTTTTGGTAAAAAAAACTATGCTTAAGTTTTTTTCCCCCTAATGTATGCCTACTGTTAGCCTTTTATTATTGAATTGCATGCACACAATATTATTGTGCTATTCACGTCAAACTAGTAAAGATCGGCAGTATACTCTTGTCTCCTCCCGTCTAGACTCTAGCCTATGAAGTGACATCAGAATAGGTTGCAATTATTTTTCTTACAATTTCTCTAGCTAGATCTCAAACTCATTACTCTGGGCTCATATACTATAGTATTATACTAAGTTGTATCCATCGATCAGTTCACTCAAAGGATTAATCTGTTGGGGAAATGCGCGCCATGTATTCATACTTCAACACTCATTGTTGTTTCTGGTAGTAACTAACATAGATTTGCCTGCTTCAAATTAGTTGATGTGAATGTATGGCTGATGAGGGTCGCTTTTCAGTACACCGTATGAGTTGTGTTGTGGCTGCATTTGATTCTTGGGTTTTGATAAATTTCATCCGGATGTTTTCTTTAGCAACCATCATCTAAATTCCTGGCAATTGAATTTGTTTTCAGATCAATGCACACACCTAATGAATTCGAGGTGGGTTGATCCTACGGATGTATGTTTTGATCGTACGGTTCAAAGTTTGGATGTTTTTTAGGACAAAAACATCCGGATGATGACTTGATTCTTTTACAAGCAAGCAGAGAGCACACTACACGGCACTACATTCTGTATCTGAACTCCGAAGCAGGGCACGGCCAACGGATCCCTGCACTCTGAAACCGTCAAGCATTCTATGCAAGCTGCAAAGCTAGTTCAGAACCTCTTTCTTTATATCAACTAGTTCAGAACTCGTACCATTGTACGATCTCCTGTTTTTTGTTCTCTTCATGGCTGTCATGGCAAGTTATGTTAAGTAGGGATGGAGGTGGGCTGCATGGTACATCGCAAGAATAATTCGGCGGTCTAAAACCCCTGTACATCAGGAAACTGTGTGTTTGGGCCTTTGGGGCGCCTAAATGCGCCACGAGTGCTGACCGTGACACTCTACTTGCAATCTCCAATGGAGTGGCGGGAGAGCATGGCATCCACACATCAGCTCACGAGCAACAGCTCGCTCATGTCATAGCACGGTCGTTGGTTGACAAATGAACCATCAAGCATGTGGCTGCAATCCATTCCAGACCTAAACCATACCAGCCTCCTCGTCTATCTCTGTCCGGCACTGCAAGCTCGGAGCTCCCCACAATGGAGGAAAGTAACTCCGTTCCAGCAGGAAGAAGGTATGCAACCAACAATCCACTGTCGGCCTACGGTTCAATTGCCAAAATTGCTTAGCTAGTTAGCTGTGCTGACCTGTTTGTTCTGTTTCAGGGTTGCTGTGGTGACCGGAGGTAACAGGGGAATTGGGCTTGAAATATGCAAGCAGCTCTCTTCCAAAGGAGTCGCCGTCGTCTTGACGGCGAGGGACGAGAAGACGGGTACTGAAGCAGTGGACGCACTTCGTGGGCTCGGGCTATTGGATACCACGTTTCATCGGCTAGACGTCGCTGATCCTTCCAGTGTTGCTTCTTTGGCTGATTTTATCAAGGGCAAGTTTGGCAAGCTAGACATTTTGGTATGTGCTTCTTACAATCTCTGATTCTTACAATCTTATTAGCCAAGTGGCTTAACAGAGTACAATCTTACGAAAATACCTACAGAATATTATCACACACCTTTGTTCTTATAACTTGATTGAACTTATCCCTTTGTTCTCCCTAAATGATGCGCATGCTCCCCTATTTAAATATAATGAGGAGGTGGCAGTTATCATCTTCACAGATGTATCTTCCAACCAAAAAGTGCCTTTTTGCCAGAAAATGTCTTTTAATCAAGATGCTTCTCTTCATATGAAATAAATTCCGATTAGTTATATGTACCTATCTAGAAAAAAAAACTTCCACACAGTATGCTTGTACGGAAGTAACTGCATATCACGATCAGACTTGTTGGAGAAAAAGTAACTGGTCGAGGCAATCGAACCATTGGTTATCATCCGAACAGTGTAAGTATTCGTCAACATACTGGTCGGATATAGCCATGTAATTAAATATGACTTTGGTTAAAATCGTAACCAGTTTAATAGGTCGTACTCCTAGGTCTTATTCTTTATCATGAGCCCTTTTTCCCCTCTTATAGGGGTATAGGTCTAAAAATAGAGTTAAGACTCATTAGTGTCCTCACTTATATTCGCATTCTCCCCCATTCTCTCTGAACTATTAATTGTACTTGGCTCAACAAGCCTAGCATTCTTAATGCAGTTGTGTAAATGAGGTCAAATTGCATTAAATAAAACTTCCTGGAATTTTTATATGGTTTGATTTTTTTTACCACGCGTACACTAATTATTTTATGCTTTGATAGCTCAACAACGCAGGAATTTTGGGGGCGATGTTTGACTTCGGCGACTCGACGGCTCTTCGTACAATGGTGGGCGGTCTTTCTTTGTGCATTTGTATATCCGTAGTACTACCTCACGAATGAAATGAAAGACGTATAATCCTGTAAATTGCCTAATGTTCTTCAGAACAATCATTCAACTGAAAAAAAAAAATATTACTTCAGTTGTAGGTTCGAGGTATTAACTAAGACTAACTGTTAAACTGAGGGTGCGTGATTGCATCGAAACAGGTTGGAGACAAGAGTGCAAACGAGACGCTCGAATGGTTGATGCAGCACACCATTGAGACCTGTGAGAACGCAGAAGAATGCCTGAGAATAAACTACCACGGCACCAAAAATGTCATACAAGCACTCCTTCCTCTTCTTCAGTCATCCCGTGATGGAAGAATTGTGAACGTGTCCTCTGTTTTTGGACAACTGTCGGTACGTCTGCCCCCAACGAGCAGCATATGTTCAGCAGAACAATGGCTAGCTCACGGATTGTTCAACTACCACATATGTGACACATGCAAATACAGCTCTAATTGCATATTGCTCGCTTAATTAATCGCCCCCCCGAAACAGAGGATCGAACAGAGCAAATGGAGCAGTCTCTTTCCCTAAATCTTGTTCTTTTGATCCAGTTTTTCAGCGGTGAAGAACTCAAACAAGAGATCAACGACGTCGACAAGCTAAGCGAAGAGAGGCTGGACGAGCTGTCAGAGTTGTTCCTCAGGGACTTCAAGGATGGCGTGCTGGAGTCCCGCGGATGGCCGGCGAGAGGCGGGTTCTTGGCCTACAAAGCTTCCAAGGCTCTGGTGAACGGCTACACGAGGGTCCTCGCGAGGAGGCACGCTTCCTCGTTGCGCGTCAACTGCGTGCATCCTGGCTATGTCAAGACGGACATGACCTACGGCACCGGAGAGCTGACGGTGGAGGAAGGCGCAGATGGGCCGGTCGCGGTGGCCCTCTTGCCGGAGGGAGGACCGACGGGTGTGTTCTTCAACCGCACCGATGCGGCGTCCTTTGTGTGATTCCCGAAAGATAGTCGATGTTGGTGAAGCAATTGATCGGAGTGTTAGGAGTATGGTTGTTGTCTACTGCTCCCTCCGTTAAAAAATAATTATCGTCTTATACTCTATCCGTTCAAAAATACAATACAAAGATTAATGTTGTGATAAAATTAAGAAAAGCATAAGAGAAAGTGATTTAGATACCTTATTTAATTGTCTTAGAAGATGAAAGATACCCCTTAGTCCAAATTTATATGGTATATTTTTTTTAATGATCTTGTCCATAAACACATGGCGTATTTCATGTTCTAATACAAATTGGTGTGATGTTTTCTTTATACTCTTAATAAATATCTAGGTTTATTTGATATTCTCTACATACATACATTTAATATAGTACTTAAATTTAATAATTAGGGGTAGTCTAGTCATTTTCAATAATACGACCTATAAACTTGCACGGAGAAAGTAATAATTTGTATGGATGGTAATGGATAGGTGTATATGGTTGAGAGAAAATAAATAGGGATATAATAGGAAAAGTCTTATTTAAGTTACATGTAAGCCTTATATTTTTAAAGAAAATTATTCAAACTATATGGCTTATATTTCTGAACGGATAGAGTAATACATTAAGTTAAACTATTTTAATATTAACTAATAATATCTTTACAAATGCTTAGCTCGTAGATAGAAAATGATATGAATAGACTTTGCTCGATAAATATTTTTATGGTATTATTGTTTTCCTACTATCTCATTGTTTTAAGATGCATGCAAATTAGTTTTTTTTAGAGAGAGAGAGAGTGCGCGCCAGAGAGAGTTGATCAGGTCACCTCCTTGTCAATGGGACCAACACAAAATGGCAGCCTAGAAGTTGGGGCGAACTAGAAGCAGGTCCGAACTCCGAAGGAGTCGTGCAGCCCACAGCTTGGGACACGGTTCCCATATCTCTACTATTATAAAGCAACAGTTGGTGGCAGTGGTGAGTTCTACCCACGTCATTAATTGCCCTGCTTAATTGCCCTACCTAATTGCCCTACGCAAAAAACGAAGCGTTGCTTTAATTAGCCAGTTTTCGCAAGAAACGAAGCGTTAAAGATAGATGTTTGATCTTGTGAAATAATTTTTTTATTTTTTAATCTTTATTTTTCGTTATCAATTTTGTTTTTCGTAGCAATGCACGGGCATGTAACTAGTATTTCTTAAGGGACTGCAACTTAAGCAGTTGCACGTGAGCCGTTGGATCGAAAAGAGACGGTTCAGATTGATCCAAAGTATTGTACCAGTTACTATATCAAAACACTGCAAAAAAATGAATTTGGACGAATCATTCGTTTGCTCGATCGGATGATCCACGCCTATAGAGACTGCTTAAGTTAAAGTCCTCATAGGACTACATTTGATCCTTGTCCCACAGCTGACCAAGCCTCCACAGAAGCGACCGTGATCCGAAAAGAAAAGGCAGCCACTAGTCATCATTATCGAGTCCAATGTAACGGCACTTCACTATGCATGCGACCACGGCAACAACCAACAACACTTTCGCGTTTGCCTGCCACAGAACGGAGCTACGAGAGCGAAGCCTCGTCCAGAATTCTCAAGATGCGATCATGTAAGAGTTGCTTGTATTAAGTGGTACATGTATGAAATGGTTCAAAAAAAAAAGTTACCATGTGTTTGGTTGCTTGAATGGAATCATCCCATCTTGGACCAAGTGATACAAATTTAAGGAATATTCCCTCTAGATGCTGAACCATTCCATACACCCAAAATAATGATACTAAATTATTGACGATTAAGAAACGGGTCCCCGACGAGCTTACTTGTTAAATGAGGGATCAACACATGCCCCTTTTTCGATGAAGGGTTTACGTCCGAAGAATGCTCGTAAGGGAATAACAGAATACTCAGAAAGTGGACGAAGGGATTATACTAGTTCAGGCCTCTCAATTTGGAGATAATAACCCTACTCTAGTAGTGTTGGTATTACTGAATGTTTCAAAACGTGTTCACGTGTGACTCCCCCCCCCCCCAACTATCAATATGTCTAGGAGATGCTCGCCCTCCTGGTCGATGTCGTTGACCAGGTGCACTCTTGGAGAACCCAGCACGATTTCGGCAGGCGAAATGGCATCTGCATCGTAGATGAGCTAGAAGGGAGTTTCTCCCGTAGCTCGACTCATTGTAATACGAACCATCAAAGGATGTAAGGGAGCTTGTCCACCACGCATGTCACTCAGCGGGACCGCCTTGGTCTCTCCTCTGGGCTGGAGGGCAACTTTTGGTCGGTAATGCTTCGGTTCTTGGTCGGGTCCACGATGAAGCAGTTGCCCGACCATGTCTAATGCTCTCTCATCACAACTCAGGGCTGCTTTTTGGTTCCCTTTCACGCTGATTACACCGTCTGGACCAGGAATCTTCAGGCATTGGTACTCGTGGTGAGTAGCGGCCATGAACTTGGCGAGGGCCAGCCTACCTAGGATGACATTATAAGCCGACTAGAAATCGACCACCTCGAAGGTGATCATCTCCGTCCAGAAGTTACTCGGACTTCCGAATGTCACGGGCAAAACGATCTGACCAAGAGGCTTGGCTGAGGTGCCCGGAATGATCCCGTAGAAGGGGTCACTATGATCTTGATCTTAGATCGAGGGACTTGCATCTCGTCCAAGACTATGGCGGATATGAGATCTAGAGAGCTTTCGCACCCGACGAGACTTGTAGGCTGAGGAGCCCCCGAATATTACTGCGATGTGGTTACGAGGCTCCTGATAGTCCATATCTTCATCATCGTCGATGGGCTATTTACACTTGCCGCTCTCGCCTTGCTCTGGGAGCATAGGCATGGGACCCTTGCCGTTGTAGAACACGTCCAAGTCCGGCAATTACGGATGTCATGCCCGTATGCTTGATAGAGCGGACAGAAGTGGTTACTCGGTGGAGCACCTCGATCGTTGCGACCCTGGTCGTTGCGACGCTAGTGTGGTCGACCCCTGCCTCTTCTGCTGAAGTTCTTGCACTGCTACTGATGCTGCTCAACGGCCGCGACCATGTTCGGCGCATAAGACTTTTTTTTTCCTTTTTCTTGATCTTTTTCTCCATGAAGCTTGCACTCTTCTTGCTCGTGGAGCCTTCCAAGCCAGGTTGAGGCGGAGCTTGCCCTTGTCCAGCATCTTTTTTCACTGGACTGCACCATCGGCGTTGGCATATCGATCATCCATGCGAAATAGCTTGATGACCGTTAGATCAGGATGAATCTCTAGATCTTTTGTAAAGCGGATGCCTCAGACCCCGAATTTAAAAGCCCGGACAACTACTTCGTCCGAAACATTCGGGATTGGGTTACGCACCCGGATGAACCTTTGGACGAACTATCGCATGGACTCACCCTCCGTCTGGATCAAGCGCTCGAGATCGCCCTCCTTGCCTGAACGGATTTAGCAGCTCTGAAAGTTTGCCCTGAGTTCATTGCTCAGCTGCCTCCAGGAGCGAATTGACCCTTCCTTCTGATTAAAGAGCTAAGTCCGAGTAGCTCCATCGAGCACTGTAGGCAGGAAGTTTGCCATAACTCCCTCGTTACGTCCAGCCGCTAGAATTGCAGTGGTGCATATGGAGAGAAATTCATCTGGGTTCTGCGCCCCGTTGGACCTCTCGATGTGGCTGGACTTGAATTTGCTTGGCCACAAGACATTACGAAGAGGTGCCGCAAAGTCCCAACACCCGAAGACTGGGGCATCGCAGTGATCGCGATGATCATCGTCGTACTAACTTCTGACGCACGGGCCAAGTCGAGAGAAGACTTCTCGGTGTCGGCGCGGTGGGGATCAATCTGAGGTGGAATACTCAGTACGTCCTTAACCATGCCGAGCATATCATTGATCCTGTGAGGTTGCTCGGCAATCGCTCTTAGTGTCCTCACGATACCGATCATACCTCCCTCGGTCTTCTCGAGCAAGGCTCCAAGAAACGCCGTGGCAGGAGTGAACAGGAGTATGATGGCGATATTCCTAGGAAACACTCTAGGTTCCTTTGTCATAAGGTGACTCCGACATTTTCATGTCGGCAGTGAGCTTTTCAAGGTCTTCAGCTACGACTGCTCCCATCGCCTCCAGGTCCACCTGTTCGGGGAACTTCCGAACATCATGCACGACCACTGCCAGAGCCTGTAGCCGTTCCCCACTATGAGGAACGAGAGGTGGCGAGTTTGGCCGACGATCAAGCACATGCTCCGGTGTGTGACACTCGCAGTAACTCTCGCGAGCATTGGCTTCAGTACCGGCACTCAGTTTTTCGCGAGCTTGACGGCGGATGCTCACCAAGGTCCTGTTTAGGGACGCTTCCAGGTGGTTCCTGGCCGCTTCATAGCGGCGATGACGGGTAGCTTCCGGGGATTTGACCCCGAGGTTTTATCCCTCTCCCGCCATGTTGACATCACGAAAATGCGAGGATTGTGAAGGTGACATCATGGTATCCCCTCGCGACACGGTCTCATGATCGGGCTCGAAATGGTCCGGGATGTCCAGACCATCGTAGAGTCAGTCGTACTCCTCATCATCTGTGAGGGTAACACGCTGAGAGCGAAGGTACTGCTCTCACGCTGCAGCCACCGGGGAAAGACTCCTGGCTTTGGTGTGATCTTCTAGGTCGGTTACATCGGCTACGCCCTTGTCGGCGTAGTACATGTCATCATCCTCGACACCACCGAAGGCGCAGAGGTCTTGAGTATCCTGAGAATTGGGCATCTTTAGGGATTCTTCATGAAAGGACTAGTAGATCCCCACGGATGGCGCCAGCTGTCGATGATTAGGAAATGGGTCCCTACCGAGCTTACTTGTTGAATGAGGTATCAACACAGTCCCTTTTTCGATGAAGGGTTTACGTCTGAAGAATGCTCGTAAGGGAATAACAGAATACTTAGAAAGTGGATGAGGGGATTATACTGGTTCGGGCCTCCCACTTTGGAGATAATAACCCTACTCCAGTGGTATTGGTATTGCTGAATGTTTTAAAATGAGTTCGCGTGTGTCTCTTCTCGCGTGACTCTCCCCCTTATCAATATGTCTGGGAGGTATTTATAGCTTACAGAATATCTAACATAACTGCAGCCGAATAACGGGCACTTGACTGCATTAACTGTGGCTGTAAACGAAGCCTTGATTTATGCCACGTTCCCATCATGGGTATAACGGCACCAAATCATGGCGTAATTAGTGCTATTTGGACGTTACGGGCTGAACATGACCTTCCGACCATGCCACTCGCTGGCGAGCCTAGGCCAAGCGTAGTTGGTCATGGCCAAGCATGGATGCTCGTGCCACGAGCATGGGCGCTCGTGGCTGAACACTGAGCTTGGTCCGATCAGGTGGACCAGCTAGCCAGATCATGTGAGGATCTTCGTCGGGAACATCATCTGAGGGTACACATGGTCGGTTACCGGGGTATTATAGTACTTATAGAGATTATCTAACCCTCGACACAAATGGTACAGGACCATCCCATTCAACCTCATCCTATCAACCAAACACACCCTAAAACACGGCGGCTGCACCAGACCAGGGACGGTGTAGCACGCGATGATAGTGGCGACTCCCTAGTTAGTTAGATATAATACAAGGTACCCTGATCACCGAGTATCAGATTTGTGAAGAATTCTCAACAAATGGTCAGAGCTCCCGCAACAAGGACTGTTCGGTCAGATTATTCATGACTAATCGTATGATCGGGACTAAACCTAGGAGTTGGGGCAGTGCTGTGCTGGTGCAGCATGGGTCTAACGGGCTTCGATCATTGATGTGATGTGTCATACCAGTCCGACCAACTCTACTCTAGTGAGGTTCAGGTACAGTCTAGGATACGCCATGTCGGCCTAAGCTTTGCCCTATTGGATGTGTAGAGTCGTGGATGTTATCATCATTAGTTCGTCGTCATGGATAGCACCAAGGACAAGAAGCAAGCATCGACCATCGATGAGGATCTGAAACACGCAATTATTTAAGGAAAAGGTACTACATTTTATTTATCATTAGGTATAGATACAAAGTTACTATTTCGTTAAAGCCCTTAGGATTTAGAGTGGGCTCCCCTTGTAAGAAAAATGATACAGTAACAATATAGATACATACTAACTACTCTCCAATGTTCAGATCGATCATGCGTTCTAGGTTAGCGTACACCCGCATGATCTCAGCCTCCAGGATCCTCCGGTTGATGTTGTTGTTTTTTGCCAATTCTCGATCCTTAATACATGTGATTGCTTCCACCATATTGGGCGTGAGAGATGACCTTATTTCTTCAATTATTCTTCATAATACACTGAACGATGCTTTCGAAGAGATGGTGGATACCAGAACTAGTAGAACATCTCATATGAAATGGTATCGAATAGGAAATATCCGCTTGTTGTTCTTCCACTACTCGAGCAAGTTTATGTTGTCTTTGCCAGAAAGATTAGGATCGGTGTTTGCAAAATCATGCTATAGGTAGTGGTTCAGCTCTGAGACATAATTTTACTTGGAGAACGCTTGAGATTGAGAGGACGAAGAACTAAATTTGCTCTTTAGCTTCTTCCACAAGTGAATTGTCAAGCTTGTTTTGCCTTGATGTGCAAGATGTGAGGCCGTCGATCTCACACTATCGCCAAGCTTGTCATGGTACAAACTGAAAACAAGAAAAAACAACTTTCTGGCATGTTCGAAAGCTCAAAGAAATCAAGACCGAGGCACTCATCTATTCCCTTCATAGTAATTTGCAAACCTGCTAACTTTTTTGTAGGACCAAAATTGATATCAAAGCAATATATGTGTGAAATATATAAAAAATATTTAATAAACATTTCCTCATTGTTGCAACAACATGGCCTAAAAGAAGATCTCCTAGATTTAGAAAACCTGTTTGTAATTAGCCAAATAAAATATATAATTAAACAAAGAGGTAGGATAGTAAACAACGTATAGAACCTTAATTGCTTTATAAGTTCTTAAAAACTATCAAAAATGATTAACAATTTGCCCATATGAGTTAGTAACTACCAATTTATTATCCTGAACGTTAGCATGAGTAGGCTAGGCAACTATTCTCTGTCCTTTGCCTCTTTGCTCTCTAGACTCTGGTTCCATGTCTATGAAGAAGACAAGAGAAGAGCCAAAAGAAGCTGCGTTTTCTCTCTTTGCTCAATACCGAAGCACTAAATATAGCAAAGTAACCATGTTCGTCTTCACTGGTGGCTACTCCTCCCCGGCACACCCTCCATTCCCCTATTTGATTTCCCTCCTTGCCGACTCCCCCTCCACCAAACCCCCTCCTCACTGGACCTCGCAACCCCCTTCAGTCCCCCACCGATTCCCCTCTTCTTCGGCTCCCCCTTCACCAAACCTTTATCTCGCTGGACCCCGCACCTTCTCTGCTCCCCTCTGCTCCGTCTCCCCTCCACTAATTCCCCTCCTTGCTGGACCCCATACCCCCTCCGCTCTGGCTCCCCCTCCACCAATTCCCCTCCTTGTCGGACCCCGCTCCGACTCCCTCCACCGATTCCCTACCTTGCTGGACCCTGCGCCCCCTCTGTTCCCCCTCCAATTCCCCTCCTCGCCGGCATCGATGGACTGCCAGCATCACCCACTGATTGTGCATCAACTCCGCCTACGCGATGGAATGGGAGCCGACCAACCAGGGAGGTGACGGATGTGGGTCAAATGTGATAGGAACAAGAGTAGGGTCCCCACGTCCAATGAGTCGACGATAACGACGACGATGGTGAAAGTGCATCTAGGCACTTATGTTGTTTTGGTGATTAATGATAAACGATTAATGACAAACGCATGTAATGTCAATCAATGTAATTGTACAAATGCTTAACAAAAGACAAACCTCTAATATGTTTATATTGTTATGAGACTAACATGTTTATTGCCTATTTGAATATTAGTCTCATCTATTTTAGAGGAAAATCAATTGAGATGGTTAAGCAAAAATGAGGTATGCAGTCTCGGTATTCCTTCCATATTTGTCATTGCATTCCTCTTTAGCAAATGCATATTGAACACTAAGTAACTTGTTGATTTCATATGTGCACATTGATTCATGTCATAATTGCTTGTGCATATATATATTCATTTGAGTTTATTATGTGCTTTGTTTTTAATATGCTTGTGTTAACTAGAGTTAAACTTCATTGCTTCATATTGACTTGGTGCATACATGTCTTAGTTGTGTATCTTCTAATGCACCTCTCTTAGTGAAGTTTAATCTAGAATTGGATCACATTATTTACTCTCATTCCAAATATTGTTTGCACATGTGTAATTCGTGTATATTCTATCATGTGCTTCATTTAAGCAAAGTCTGTGGTCCTTGCCATAATTTAATTGATTCTTCATATTGGCAATTATCTCTCTAGTGCAGTTAGATCAATCATATATTCATCATGATGCACTTAGCAGAGAATATTTCTATTGTCAAGTGTTTCCATTCATATTGTGCTTCTTGATATGAAACACTTGTTATTATCAATTTATTCAATATATCCTTTAAGCTTGTGGGACTAATATGTTTGCTGAGTGCTTTGATAAAAGTTAGGTTCCAAAGCTGTGTGTATGATGACCAAGATGGTTTGAAGGATGACAAATGAGTCAAAGTCAAATAAGACGGCGGTGTCACCAAGAGTTGAAGACTAAGTCAAGAACGACTTGGCGTGAGGATCGTCTTGGTGATGATCGATGTCAAGGTCGGAGAGGACGAGAGTCTCATGAGGTGAATCACGTCGAGGTTGACAAGACGAAGGGCGTCATCAATCTTTGTGGAAGTGTCATCATGCACCGTGCATCCAAGAAGTCGGCATGTAAGCTTAGTGTAAGACTTAGATTTTGTGTTAAATTTGAGTCTAAGGATTGCCGTACCATTAAGAGGGATGCAATCGTTGAAATCACTTAGACAAGTCTCAAGTGCTCAAAAGTGGTCTATCCTTGTCTAAGGTTGAGAAACCCAAGTCACACTTTGTTCACCTAGGTGTAGGTGGGTTGGTGTGAGGGTTAGAAGTGTTGTTGATGTCGGAAAGTGAGAAATTGAGGTCTCCTTGAGGATTCTTTGTGCAATCTGATTTTATCCTTTGGGATTTGGGTAGTGAGACTTTGTGGGTTGGATAGCCCTTGTTCTTAGCTTTCCGAAAAGTTCGAATTCGTCGAAATCGGAGTCCGGGATCAAAAGTTATGCCCGTTTTCGTCCGGCTGCTGCGTGCTGCCTGGGAGATCCGGAGTATCCGGACATTTAGTCCGGAGACTCCGGATGATCCGGAGTATCCGGATGATCCGGAGTATCCGGATGATCCGGAGTGTCCGGGTTAAATGTCCGGAGTCTCCGGGTTGACCAGTTCGGTCCAAACGGCTAGTTTTTGGGGTTCCTCTATTTAAAGCCCCCTTCTTGCCCACTTCAAAGGAGCCGTTAGGGGATGTTTTGCTGGGTATTAGAGGTGTTCTTTGTGAGTGTTTGAGCCCCCAATACTCCTCCCTCTAACCCTAGATCTTAGTGATCCCCTTTTGTGAAGGGTTGGGTAGTGGAGAGATGTGTTTGGATTGAAGATTGATTTGAGGAGTGGAGCTGGTTCCTTGGTGCTTTGAGGTGTTCTTCTTAGTGATCTTGAGCTCCCAAAAGCCCCTCTAACCCTAGATCTTAGTGATTCCTTTTGAGTGAAGGTTTGGGTGTGAGAGTGGGTAGTGATCGGATTGAGTGTGATTAGTGTGTTGAGCACTTGAGGTGGACTCTAAGTGAGTTCTTCGGGAGCATTTGTTGCTCTTGGAGGTTGAGGTCTCCTAGACGGCTAGGAGTTGCCGGTAAGCTTCCAAGCTTTATGTGGAAGGCCACCGAAAGTTTGTGAAGGCCGATTCCGCCTCCGCAAGGAAAGGAGTCAAAGAAGTGAAGACCGGCGAGTGCATTGTGCAACACCGGGAGGAAGAGGGTTGAAAGAGACCCCGGCTCAAGTGTGACCGAGCCGCCTCAACGGAGACGTAGGATCCCCTCAAGGATCCGAACTTCGGGATAAAATCTTCGTGTCTCCTTCCTTACTTCGGTTTACTCTTTTGCTCATCCGCTTAATTTGCTTTCGATTCTTGTGATTATATCAATTAGATTGTATTTACTGCATCTATTCTTGCTTATATACTTGATTCATTGCAGTAGAGTAGTTTGGATCACTAGAATCAAAGAAGCGCTTCAATTTATTGCACTCTCTCTGTTCTGACCGAAACAGGCAACCCGGAGTATCCGGTATATTGATCCGGAGTATCCGGACATACCGGAGTATCCGGACTAAATATCCGGAGTCTCCGAGTTGACTGTCTCGGGCTGAATTGTTTAAGTTGCAAAACTTAATTATCCCAATTGCTTCCGCATTATCTTTGATCGATTAATTTAAATTGGGTATAATTTTGTAATCGCCTATTCACCCCCCTCTAGGCCGACATCCCGGTCCTTTCAGATGGCCATGACGAGATACACCCTCTCTCTCTCCCCCCGGCTACTCCTCGTTCCACCATCCCTCGCCGTTGATATGACACCAAAGGTCTAGCCGCCCTGTGCCCCGCCGACGTGACGCAACTGCGGCACTGTGCCTCTGCCTCATGGCCCGCCGTGTCACTGTCATGCCCGTCCTAACCGACGTGTCATTCCCTGCCGTTTAATGGGCCTTCTTTCTAGGCCCAGCATGGCCTGCCGTTTGGGTCATACCGTGTGTCGATTGGCCCTCGGAATGGCCTAGAAAAGCCCGGCCCAACTCCTATGTCTAATCCAAGCTTTACTCGAAGAAAAAATGGTGCTTCCTTCTAGATCATCGGTCCTTGTTTCCCACATTTCTGAATTGTCAAAGCTGAAGCTCACACGCCCAGTCACCCCGTGGACAATGTCTTGATGCGGTGTTGCTGACGTGAAGGCTTACATCCTCGCGTCACAAGCAGTATATAAACGAACTACCTGGCTGTCTGGAGATGCAAACATTTCAAGACTAATTAATCATCAGTCTCTACGATAAATGATCTCTGTCATCCTGCACCATCAATAACTTTGGAGATAATGGAAGGAAGCATGCCCAGCTCATCTGAGAAGAGGTGCACAGCTTTCTGTCCGAGCAGTAGCCGAGTGCTGCTTCTATACTCCCGTCTGCTTAATTATTAGCTGTGCTAATTGGTCTATTCCTGTGCACGATCCAAACCTCAAAGATCGTTCGGTGCTCGTGCTGAGTCTTGAATGGCGAATTTGATTCGTTTGCTCTCTTCAGGGTTGCCGTGGTTACCGGAGCGAACAAAGGGATCGGGCTGGAGATATGCAAGCAGCTGGCTGCGTCCAACGGGGTCACCGTCGTCCTGACGGCGAGGGACGAGAAAAGGGGCGCCCTGGCGGTCGGCTCGCTTCGAGGGCTTGGGCTATCGGACGTCGTGTTCCATCAGCTGGACGTCGGCGAGCCGTCGGGCGCTGCTCGTCTGGCTGATTTCGTCAGGGAGAGGTTCGGCAAGCTAGATATATTGGTACGCTTTTTTTTACCACGACCTTGTCATATTTGCGTAGTTCATGATCGGCAAGCTAGATGTATTGTAGTGTGCTAGTATGGAAATTGTATGCGGTAAACTTTGTATTGGTGATTTTATTTTTGCAGTATGCAAATGGTTTATGCTGTGAATGCTTCATGATTTGCAGGTCAACAACGCAGGAATCAATGGGGGGACAACGGAGATCGGCGACCCGGCAGATCTTCACGAAGTGGTGAGCAGAGTACCTTCTCTGTCGTCACTAATTACATCTAACCACTGTAAATTAAGTTACCAATAAGCTAACTATCCTTCTTTCATAGAAACAATCATGGTACTAGTATTAGCCAGTGTTAGTTGGACACTAACACGTGAGTTGGAATCCAACTCGGATTCGGATGTCTGATTCGATAAAAATAAATAAATTAGACACGAGAAATCTAAAGGGGGCACAAAAATCAAGCTTGGCCTGTCGTATAAACTCAGCGCATGAAAGCAAAGCATCACAGTTCTGCAACATTTACTGCATAGTTAAATCATGCCGTCAAAGGGAGAAATATTTCTGGTTTTTCTTTTTCTCTTGCCTGGAGCTCGATTGTACTCATGGTTGAAGCAGAGCAGTGTGCACGCATGGGCACGATGGAGAGGCTCGAGTGGTTGAAGCAGCGCACGACAGAGCCTTACGAGAAGGCAGAAGAATGCCTGCGAACAAACTACCACGGCACCAAGAATGTCACGGAAGCACTGCTTCCTCTGCTTCTATCCTCCTCCGATGCAAGAGTTGTTAACATCTCCTCCTATTTTGGATTGCTCAGGGTACTTCTCTCAAATCTGAAGGGGAAAAAAAAATTGCCATGTAGCATTGCAGGTGCCAAGGTCATCCCATGAATTTTAATCTTCTTTTGGACACTAGTTTTTCAGGGGCGAAGGACTCAAACAGGAGCTTGACAATATCGACGACCTGTCCAAAGGGAGACTGGATGAGCTATCAGAACTGTTCCTCCGGGACTTGAGGAATGGCCAACTGGAGCCCCATGGATGGCCAGCTGAGGGAGGGTTCTCAGCCTACAAAGCGTCCAAGGCTCTGATCAATGCTTACACGAGGGTTCTCGCGAAGGAGCACGCCTCGCTGCGCGTCAACTGCGTGCATCCTGGCTATGTCAAGACCGACGTCAACTTCCACACCGGGGACCTGACCGTCGAGGAAGGCGCAAGAGGCGCCGTGATGCTGGCCCTCATGCCGAAGGGGGGTCCGACCGGGGCGTACTTGGACGGCACAGAAACGGCACCCTTTGTGTGATTCGCCGGAACTACGCAAAACAATACTGAGTAATGGATTCCGGTGAAGTAGTTGTGCTGCTGTTCACAGTGGAGTGCTCGCAGTCCGGCGGAGCTTGCGATGCTGTGTTTCCCGCAGAACTCTGTAGACGAGTAGTAGTATGTGTCTTATCTTTTTCGTGTTGTTTGTTGCTACTTTTCAAGTAATAATCCTTCGAAGGAAAAAAAAAAATCATGCATGTGCTCCTTTTATTTTCTTTGTAACTTTGGAGCTACCGTGATCACAGCCATGGTAACTTCGATTGGGCATGATATTTTTTTATTTTGAGAGGATTTTTTTTATTTTGAAAAGGAGGCAGAAGCTCTGTCAATTCATTAAGAAGGAAAAGAAACAGACAAGCATAAAACAGAGGTTTACAAGGGGAGGAGAAGGACAAAAGAAAGAAACCCCACATAAGAAGCAGGAGCTAAACCTATCCTAAGGAAGAGGGCTGTCAACTGGGGAGACTTAAGGAAGAGGGAAACAACTTTAAAGGTTCATTCTAATCAAGTGCGAGCGCGCCAAGCTTCAAGTCATCTACCACCTTATGCACCACGCCGTTGAAGATACGGGTATTGCGCTCCTTCCAGAGGTTCCAAAACCCGTAGATCACAGTGGCGTCAAGGTTCTGAGAGTTGTCGCTATTATGAGAGGACCGAAGTAGCTGCCACCAAGAGGCAATCGAGCAGGTGGTTTCACTGTCAGCTGGGGCCGAAGGAAGAATCCGGAGTTTCGAAAAAAGAGACAACCAAAATGACTCAACGAAGGGGCACATGAGCATGAGATGAGTAGCTGTCTCAGGGACTGCATCACAGAGGCAACACGATGGTAGGTGACGCCAACCCCTAATGGCGAGATTATCAGCCGTTAGAATCCTGTCCTGTGCTAGTTGCCAGGCGAAGAGTTGAGAGGATTTATTACACATGAATGTACCATGCTTTTATCCTTTTCCTTTTGTAAACTTCAAAGTATGTTGCAAATGTCAAAGGATGGTGTCTATGGAACTCCTTTATTAATGACCCGTCTGGAACTGGAAAACACAGGATTAGGGGGGAAAAGATAAATAGGAAAACAATTTGCGCCTAGAAAAAGAATTGGAAAACCATGAAAATTCTGAAGTAGTCTCTTGGAAGCTTACCTCGATCCTATGCGAATGATAGGGAAAAAATAGGAGCCGACTAAAGAACAGTGTTCCAACTGGAACGATATAGAAATAAGTTTTTATCAAGTTTCAAAAAGTTCACTTCAAACATGTAAAAAGTTTTAGGTTTCATTAACTTTCACGCGTTCCTGTAATTTTTTAGAAGATTATGAGAAAGTTTCAATACCGAATTTCAACAATTTTCACCAAAGAGTTTTAAAAAATTTAAATAGGTTTCATTAAGTTTAAACCCAAAAGTTTTACCTAAAATTTCAAAAGTTTCATAGAAAAAACAAACAAAAAGAGTAAAAAATCCCATCGATGCTCACCTGCGACCACTGTTTCGCCCTTGCCACCGCTGCCTTCTCCATTCGCCCAAGGGGTGAAGCTAGGGCTCAAAGTCACCCATGACGCGTGTAGTGATGAAGTAGAGCCACAAAGCGGCATGCACAGGGTCAGCATTGGCTCCTCTTTAACCCAAATGAGAGGCAGGCAAAAGTCACGGGATCTGACGGATTCCATCACTGATGACAACAAGGAAGCCGACCGGTCAGCGATGACGAGGCTAACATCTCGGCAGCTTCTCCGGGAAGCCATCCGGAGCCCTCGAGCGCTCAGCCACGACGAGGACGTCCGCGGCTGTGTAAGCACCACACTTGCACGAGGGCCTGCACCCGTGTCAATATTCGGAGTATACCAAGGAAGCCTTCATGCAAGGGAAAGCAAATGCTTTTGGCTATGCAAACCAATAGTTTCATGCCAAGGTGACAAGTCAACAGGTGATACAATTCCAGCTTGACAAAAACCAAGCTTTCGGAGGCAGAGCAAACAAAAAAGGAAGCAAGGGAAGAAAAAAAAAAGTATTGCAAATTACTATCTGAAAATTGCGGAGGTTTTATATCAAATCTTTGTTCTATGTCGCGTCTTGTGGGGGCACTTGCTGCTCTTTCTCCTTGGCCTCCGTCTCTTCCTCCACCCCTGACTCGGCCGCAGCCTCCTCGGACTCTCTCTTTGTTTGCGCGGTCTTGACGAGGTGGTTGTAGCTGCCCTTCTCCTTGAACAGCTGTGAGAAATGGATCTTGCAGTAGAGGATCCCGTTCAGCGCGGCGTAGGAAGACGTCGTCAGGATGCAGCCTCCATGCGAGCACTTGAAGCAGCTCTTATGGTAGGACTCGCCTTCCAAAGTCAGCTGAACAAAGGATCGAGCTTAGCAAACTTGTAGATTCGTTAAATGTTGTATGATTTGATCAGATAAACTATTTGAGATTTATTTACAAATCTTTGACGTTTAGATATTTATTTGCTTTGTCAGAGTAACAGGACAGAATTCCTGTACCTTTTCCAATGGGTACACAGTTTTTTGGCAGGCTGCACATTTATCTTGAGTTCCAGAGAATGCAGAAGATAGCTTGCTTGGAGCTTTTGCCTGCAGGAAAATTCAAATGTATGATTCGACAATTATCTCAGTTGATGAGAACTAACCGAGAAATATTGAGAATACAAGATGTGCATTTCGGGCTTATTATTCCAGCATATTCGTGGAACTGTACCTGGTCGTTCTTGTCTGAAGATTTGCCACCTGATTAACGGAACAAAAATTCAGAACATGCTCAATTTTTTTTATTAGTATAGGACATTGTGAAAACTACTAGTGCGGTTTAGCATTACCTTGTGAAAATTTCTTTGAGAAGCTCCCCGTCTCCTTGAAGAGCTGCTCGAAGTGAGTCTTGCAGTAGAGGACGCCATCCATGGAAGAGTAGTTGCACATCTAGGGGTGATGCATAGACGAAAGACAAACCAACTCACTATGTTTTTCATTTGCCCAAAAGTGATAAAAAAAAAATGTATTCCTCCCTACGGAAATCGGCATATCATGCATCACTAGATTGCGGTTGGAACATGAAAAGTTGAGGCCATATCTATACCGAGAGGGTACCCTTGCAGTGGCTGCACTTGAAGCATGTCCTGTGGTAGGAGACGCCGTCGGCGGTCAGGAGGTCGATGAAATGGACGGTCTTGTCGCACGCCTTGCACTTGTCCTGCGTGCCGGTGAAAGACATGGCGATTTGTACCGGTGATCCAACACTGGAGACGCCTGCAGCCTGGGCCTCGATCGCACAAAACCTAACTGTCTAGCTACTTCTTATTCACACAAGTCTCCAGTTGGTTGGTGATCGATCGATGAGCAAACGTAGAGATCAAGATGGACAAGGAGTTCTTCACAAAAACGAGCGTGGCATCTCGAGAACGACGTGGAGACGGTAATGGCCGATGCTTTAAGGGGCGACGCATGAGTTTGGGAGCGAAGGTAGGAGATGCATGGGCTCCAAGCCACAGAGACCCAGCCAAGCAAACAAAGCTTGCTTAATTTGGGAGGGGTGGTGACGGCCTCTGCAGTGATCTCGCTTCCTTCCCCTATTTTCCTGGACGTGTCCGGATGAAATGCCCGTTCGTTCTAGGTCGTGCGAGCCGCGAGCACGACGTGGTGACATTGATGTTTCCGTCGAAACTGTCGTGCATGCTAGGCGCGCAGTTGTTTCTTTTGTTCAGGGTAGAGAGATCTGCTTCTATGATTGCATCTGCTTTTGATTGGGTGCTGGTCTACTTCAGGGTAGAGAGATCTGCTTCTAGGCAGTTGTTCTGACATTTAGGCAGTTGTTCTGGTGCTGGTCTCCTTCAGGGTAGAGAGATCTGCTTCTAGGCAGTTGTTCTGACATTGAACTTCAGGGTAGAGAGATCTGCTTTTGATTGGGTGCTGGTCTACTTGATCCGATCCGTTCTTTGCTTGAGTGAATTAATGGTGAGAAACATGTGTAGCCCTGCTTTCATCTGTAACCACCGCCCCCTCTTCCGCAACACGGTGCTTCTATGAATCACCCCAATATAAATGATATAAATCTTGAAACAAACGAATTTGTAATACTCATCAACTACCCTTTATTTATGCTTTAATATTTATGCAACCGTCAAAAAGTGACACATAGAAGCACCTATTAGATAACTTTTATTGTGTTTGCTTTAGACCCTTGGATCTTGATCGGACGATGGGAGCACACCCTAATGCACAATATTGTGCGTCTTTGCGGTAGCAGTTGGATCAGCGTCCGGTTTCACACCTTTTAAGCATCGTTTTTTAAAAAAGAATGATGATGATTACCGCAGATTAATTTCAATGTCAATCAAAATAGATGAAGAACAATCACAATAGATAAACACAGAATATAGAGAGATCAACTCTTTTCTTTCTTTATTAAGTGATATATTATTTTTCTTGTACAAAAGGGTGCTATATTTATACCCATAACCCTTTATGGGTAGTTTCGAAATTCGTCTATCAAAACCAAGAGTTCGATATATCTCAATAACTAGGATCAAGAGTCCAGATATATCTCAACAACTAGGACCAAGAGTCTAGTTATATCTCAATATTTTTCACTTTTTTTATTAGGAGAGATAAAATTGATTTTTTTAAAAAAAAAAGGGGAGAAAAGAAAAGGAGAGATACACTTTGCATGGGGAGGATGGAGGAAAGGACAAAGGAATGACAGGCGACCCAGTGAGGCCCAAAAGCGCACAAAGGTTTGCCTAAAAAACTATGCCTGCGTCGCACTCGAGATGCTAAGCCTAGCAGGCCTCTGTAGGCCTTGAGACGTACTCTTGCGGGCTGTGCTTTGATATGTACGGGTGCGAATAAGGAAAAACAACGTCATCTTGTTGACCACAACCCTGAAGAACAAGCCTACAAGTCATCGATTTTGTCATTCTCGTGCGATCTTTCTCCGAAGAATAAACCTGCAAGTCATTCTCTCTTTTTTCGGAAGAAGAAAGCTACAAGTCATCGAAAAAAAAGCAGTACACCAAAAGATATAGATCTCGTGTCATACAGTACATATGTTATAGAAGCCACCGACGCCGAGAAGAACAAAGTATTAGGAACGTAGCGCAAAGCATCAACCTGACCGCGCAAAGATTTTTATGTTAGCCATGGCTAAATTCCTTGTAAAACTATTATTGTGTTTGCTTCTTTGCGGTATCAGTTGGATCAGCTCCGGTTTCACACCTTTTAAATCTCTTTAAAAAACGATGATGATTAACGTATATTAATCCCAATATCAATTAAGAATAGATAAAGAATTATCACAACAAATGAATATAGGATATAGAGAAATCAATTCTTTTCTCTCTTTATTGATTGATATATTGTTTCTCTTGTACAAAGAGGTGCTACATTTATACACATAATAACCTTTTGAAGGTAGTTTCGGAATTCGTTCACCACAACCAAGAGTCCGAATATATCTCAACAACTAGGATCAAGAGTTCATATATCTCAACAATCAGGATCAAGAGTCCAGTTATTTATCAACATTTTTCACCTTTTTCACTAGGAGAGATACAAATTGAATTTAAAAAAGAGATTGAGAGAGAAAAGAAAGGGAGAGATACACTTTGCATGGGAAGGGTGGAGGAAAGGGAAAAGGAATGGCAGGCGACCCAGTGAGGCCCAGAAGCACACAAAGTTTCCACGACTGCATCGCACTCGAGATGCTAAGCCTAGTAGGCGTATATAGGCCTTGAGACGCGCTCTTGCGGGCTTTGCTTTGATATGTACTCGTGCGACCAAGGAAAAATAACGTCATCTTGTTGACCACAACTCTAAAGAACCTACAAGTCATCGATTTTGTCATTCTCTCTCTCTGAAGAATAAGTCTACAAGTCATCTTTTTTTTTAAGAAGAAGAAGAAAGCTACAAGTCATCGAAAAAAAAGTAGTACGCCAAGAGATATAAATCTCGTGTCATACAATACATGTGATGTTATAGAAGACACCGACACCGAGTAGAAGGAAGTACTAGGAACATAGCGCAAAGCATCAACCTGCCCGAGCAAAGATTTTTATGCAAGTCATTGTTAAATTCCTCGTAAAAGTGTGCACGATAAAAAACGTCCTACCATTCAGTGAGTAGCTAGTACGTAGCCAAGGCAAGAGCTACCTTCTTGTCTTTCATGACCGATCTGTCAGCTTTGGGTGCGTAAGTAGTAGCACTCAAGATAATTAAGGTTTTGTTACTTTCTCGGAACTTTTGGTGGTCAAAATGTGGAAAAATCCTTCAAAAAATTTAGGTACAGTTACAACTGAACTATCTAGTTATTAGCCACTTGGCCAGTGACTCAGCGAGAGGTACATACCACCCAGTGTTTTTGTAAGTACGTGTGAGGTTAATCGGTATATCGACGAAGGCGAAATTATTTGATTTGACGTAGAGAAAGCAAGACTGAAAAGAGAGGCATATTTCAATACATCGAATCACCGGCCTCTACCAACCACTCGAAGCAGCAGGCTATTTTACTGTTGTGCAAAACGTTGGTGAAATAACTTAAATCTATTCAGAGCTTGCCATATCAGAGATATGGTTGATGGGTCTTTCTGAGCTCTGAATAGAAGTGCCCTTGGTTCTTGAGTATGCATCCAACTCTTTCTACAGCATTTGCATTTTTTTTCCCACAGGAAACACTGTTAAAGTTTTGCTGCACAATTGCATATTTGATTGGTCCGGAAAACTTATATATGTTCAGACGGTTGCTCTGTAATGGCGCTAACCATGATAATTGTAGTAGCTAGTGCTACAGTTCTTTCAGGACGCACGTATAGACCAATCCAATCTCCAAACATTTAACCAGTACAAATGGAGCAACTTCGTTGACTTTGAGGCTAAACTGCTCCATCTTAATTGATCCGTTCCTACCCTGCATTCAATTGTTCCAGAATCCGTGGGCATTTCTAAATCAACTCCCTCATCCCTTGCTCTACACATCAAGGCATCGATGGACAGACTTTCTCCTGCTCCTCGAACTTCCAGTGACATGAATTACTACTTTCCTCTCATCATTGTCCTAGCGAATTAACTGTTATGTTCATCAATAATGCCAGTTGGGGGGCTCTGAAATGCGAAAGTCTGAGAAATATAGTAGCTGTCAGTGTCGTAGTTGTTACTTCCTCCGGCCTTTAAAAAGATGACATTTTGGATATCGACCCGGTCTTTAAAACGCAACTTTGACTGCTAATTTTTATTATAATATATTTATAAAACTCAATTAAATTATAATATTATAAAAGTACTTCTTAAGACAAATCTACACATATAATTTTCATATATCTAATTTAAATATTTAAAAACATATCGATAGTCAAAATTTCGAAAATTTGACCATCACTATGTCCAGAACGTCAATCATTTTTAAGACCGGAGGGAGTACTTAAAGAACCCCACTAGGTATCGAAAAACTACCAAACAGAAAGCGAAATGAACACGTCTGAACCCTAAAGTTATTACTACGTTGTATGAGTCCCAACTTCAAAGGAATTTTATCTATGCCCCTGCATTTGCAAATTTGGTTTATTACCTTTTTCTTCTGACTTTTGTATGGTAGTAGTACAGTAAGGACACAACTAAAGTGGTGATCTGATGGACCGAGCATTGCCGTTTCCTGGAGTTGTGCGGTGACTTCAGTTTCATACTCTCATGTGGGGCAGTGGGAGTAGTCATATTTCCTTAAGTAGATAGAGCAAGTCAGATGCGTTACAACTTACAACACCGCGGGCGCGAACACAGAGAGCAGAAGAACAGATCAAAGAAGCAAAGTGCAACCACGCGCGCATGGACAAAGAGAACTAAAGGCAAAGTACTGTACTAGTGTCTGCTGGTCAGATGGTCCAGCGCTTGTACGATTCTGAGATGGGAGTTACTGGTTTTGTTTGGCAATGCTACACTGGAGTCCGCCTGTCTAAGCCATCCCATCGCCATAGATGAATGTAGGGTCACACGCGAAGATCATCGCCAATTATTGGAGCACCAAACATAAAATTGCTCTGATCGGAACGAGTTCGTTAAGCTGCCAGGGGCATCGTCGTGTACCGGTATTGTGGAAGAGTGCATGTGCGATTTGACTTGCACTTGTTTCTTTCTCGAGGAATTTTACAGTAGATAACATGGATAGTAAATAGTGGTAGTTAAATTAGATCTAACTGTATATTTGTCAGGGGTATTTTAGACTTTTTATCCTTTGCAGGTTACTCGTTTTCCGCCGCCGCCGCCCTTTGTTGCGTTAGCGGTTTCGATGCCCTTGTTTTTCTGCCAACGCCGCCGTCGCTGGTCCGGTCTTTTTCGACACCGATGCATCGTTTGTCAAAGATTGGTTTGATCTCTTAGGTGTGATTACGTATGTGTCGTTTGGCGTGCTGCCGGGAGACACGGCGGCGGCGGCACTGATCATCGGGTAGAAGCCTTTCCTACGCAGCCACGTCTCCGAGAGGCTCCGTCCTTGGCCCCTCGTGTGGTTGAAGAGTAGGCCGGAACATCCTGTCCATGGTGCTCGCAGCGACGGTCAAGATCTAGGGCGTGACATTGGTGACCGTGTCGGAGTCCAGGCCAAAGTTGCTGGCGGAGCAGACAACAGTGACGTCGGCCTTAACGGCGTGGAGCGAATAATTACAATACTACTCCTCGTATGATGTCTACTATCACTACTACCGGTGAAAGTAAAATTAAATCTTAACTAATCTGATCCATTAGATCGAATAGAATAAACAAGTAATATTCCATATTGCGTACGTAAAAGAGCTCTTCTTCATTTAATGCACGCGGTTCGACTGTGTGCTTCCAGTAAGATAACACGTAACTCTGAACTGAAGTTTTGTCGCTCGTTTTAGTTGTGATTCCTGCTCCTTGCAAATTGAGGTCAATCATTAGAATGGGTTGCTGAGGCTTACCTGCTGCTGCAATTCGATGCAGGAGGAGTAGGCGAATTGTACGACCAATCTGCAGCTCACTAACCCTTCGTACTTGTTTTCATTTACAGGGAATTCGAAGCTTGAATCAAACACAGAACAGCTTCTTCGTTTTTCTTGTCCCAAATGGATGCATGACAAGACCATGAAGGTCGCAACTCGCAATACATGCAGCGCTCAGCTATCACTTGACTAGTAGTAAGACAAATTAAACCCTTTTTCTATTGACGATATATTAAGATTATGAAAACACTTATTTTCGTCCCAAACGTCCAAAAGAAAAATGCAGAAATTTTATAATAACTAAAGACAATTGAGAGGCTGATTTGCATTTGTTTTTTCATATCGGTGTTTTTGTTAATAACTATCTCATTTTGCAGACAATCTTCACAAAATATGGCTCCATTTCTAACCTTTTTTAAAAAATCGATTTCTAACTGATTTCGTATCTTTGACAAACACTCTCTGTTCCAAGGATTTAAATCGCGGTTTTGCAGTCATTTGCGGTGAGAGATATGAAAAGTTATCGTGGAAACTATGCTACATGTCATGGTTTACTATAATATTCATTTTTTTACTATTTCAAGTATATGATATCGATAATTTATATATAATGAACTAGATTTAAATTTGGAGTACACGTTATGACTATTATATATTTAGTCATACAATGTGTAACAGAAAATAATCTATATAATTATGTAAATTTAGGAGATGGATTTGGATTTTAACTAACATTTATTATTTCTAGGAGCCAAATTAATTCAATGTAAGTATAAAAAATATGATAAAAAAAGAAGATCATAAAAAACACAATTAATGATTAGAAATGTAAAGAAAAGTGACACATGTAGCATAGCGGAGCTATCGCAGCTACAAACCTAACGGAAATAGTGGCCAATATAATGGCTATAGCAATTGCAGCTGTGTTTGTGGAATTTTATTCAATCGCGTAGCTTTTTATATTTGAAAAAGCTATAGCAGAGCTATTACGGAGCTATTTAAATAATTGTTTTGTTTTGAAATAAAGATATCGCGCGGGTAACAGTGAAGAGGCCATTGATCAGAACCTAACAACCACCTATGTATACTAAGGCAACAGAATACCATAACTTATCGATCACAGCTAGACAAGGACGTAGGCAAGACCATACAAATGACACATGTATGGATTTTGCTAATATACTAACTTAACCATACTGAACTCAAGCATAGGCACATCCTTCTGCAGAGTCCAATACCCAATTGACGATGAACTCGTAGGTTGTATTGAAAGAAAGCCTTCTACTCTTACTCATGACAGGCATGCATAATCCGCCATGTGCAATACTAAACTCCCTGGAGAGATGTTTATTAAGCAAAGCATGCAATCAAATCCACGAGCTGATTAAGTTTAAGCAGGAGTCGGCAATTCCAACGGCTTAGCAGTTTGTCGTTTTCCCCTCCAGTTTTATTCCAAAAGGCAAAAGAGATGAGTTCGTGGGTCTCGACCGACGACAATATCCCGCATTCCCGCTGTTTTTCTTGTTGGACTTAACAAGCATGCATTCTTATAGACATATATATAAATATACATACATATACATATATATATATATATATATATATATATATATATATATATATATTCTTAAAAAAAAGCATGCTACATTGTGCAAGTATTTCTTGGCAATTTGTTTGGTAGTGATCTCACTAGAAATAACAAAATAGTAGTTATACTTGGCTCGCTGGCTGCACGCGTCCACAAACAAAAGTCCTACCCTTTTTTCTAGCCGACAAAAGCAGGCAGAAAATCTGTTCCATAAGACTGGCATTTCTGGTCAGAAGAGAATTGTTCAGATTGTGACAGTAATATATATATCTGTTATATATATATATATATATATATATATATATATATATCATGCGTGCTCGTATATGTGCCTAGCAAAGCAAATAAATTTTAAGAGGTTAGTTCAAGATGCCCGTTCAAAGACAAAAGAAAAAAAAGAAAGAATACTTCGTGCATTGTCGAAAAATAGATGCTCAGTACACAAACAAATTTCTGAATAATTGGGTTTGCCTCGGTACTTACGCATTTGTTAATTAATACCTCACGGTTATAGGTCCAGGATTTCTGTATGTTTGATTGTGCGTTTTCAAGTGACTGACAATACGACTCTGCCTCTGGTCATCATCGATCATACGCTGTACAATACCACCCTGATACGGACAGTCTACCGTTCGTCAACGTCATTGAGCCATTAGTTCTTTGCCAACGCAGGATGCATGCAATGCGGTCTGATCCCAACACAGGTGTTCGCGAGTCTTTTTCAAATTCAGTTGCACTTGATCTTTACTACTACAGATCAGACCATCAATCCCGGTTAACAACGGTCATCAGTACCGGTTTTTGAACCGGTACCGATATCCGGATCGATGCTCATTGGGCATCGATCGGTTCCACCAACCGCATCGATAGTACTAGAAATATTTCAAAATATATCGAGAATGTATGGAAGAAGTGGGACTCGAACCCGCAACCTCGTGACTCCAACCTCACCCTTCTAACCAACTCACCCACCATCGCGTACTAATATACATAGAATATGCATTCCTTTTGAACTTTCCTGAAACGAGGCATTAGTACCGGTTCGTAACACGAACCGCATCGATAGATTCATCAAGACCGCTGGTAACACGAACCGCATCGATGCCATCACATTAGTATCGGTTGGTAACACGAACCTGCATCGATGCCTGCATTTTCAGATCGTTCGTGGTCACGAACCGGTACTAATGTGAGGGCATCGATGCGGTTCGTGTTACCAACCGCAGATCGAAGCCTACTACAGCCCTGTAGCTAATGAACCGGTATTGATGTCACTATCAGTACCGGTTCAAATACAATCGGTACTGATGGGTCGGTATGGAAGGCCAGATCTGTAGTAGTGTTATAACAATCTTGTGTAAGATCGTTGAATTCAAGGAAAAAAACATACAATTTTGCACATGTGACATGAGGTGTCTTTTGTTGTTCTTTCTTGATAAACATTATTATAAACATAGTTAAATACTACGGAACGGTATACCGTTCGAAGCAATTCAACGGGACATACCATCATCATTGATGGGTGGGTCCATGATGGGTAGCATTCGGACCGCTTGGTCTGGAGTGTTGACGTCGAGGTGGAACTCCAGAAGCTGCACGCGGTCAGTGATGCTGAGGACGCGGCCCTGGAACTCAATGACGACCATTACGGAGGAGGCCCGCGAGGGAGGTGGCGTGCATCTGGGTTAGGTTTTGGGGGTGGGAAGGGGAGGGAGACGAAGGCGGTGAGGGTGGTGTATTAGCAAGGGAAGTGAGTTGAAGGGAGTGGGAAGGTGAGGAGTTCGACACTAGTGAGGGCATCGACAAGCGGGAGGAGGCCACGGGGGCCGACGAGGAGGATGGAGGAGAAGGCGACAAGTGAGCGGCAATGGTCTTGGGGATCACGAGATGAGAGAAGGCGATGATGTGGGAGGAATTGGAGTCAAGTACGGGTTGGAGGAGAAGAGGCAGGATGCGTAGGGGGAGGAGGGTGGAGATGAAGGCAAGGAGGAAGCGCTGCCCCGAGCAGCAGACGGCGGCATAGGCAGAGAGCGAGGGGAGGCAACGGGCGAAAGGTGAACTCCAACGAGAGCAGCGGCATTGCGACGGGCTCGAAACTTAAAACATTGGGATTCACAACGAAGGAAGCGCTGGATTGGATTGAACTATTGGAGACCACGAAACACCGGAAGTCTAGTGACATAAGGGCATTTTAGTGTATTGAATCAAGATAATTCTAATATTATGACACATAAGAAAGATCAACATATACAAACTTAGCAATTTTTCTCCGTTATATGGAACTGGCTTCTCAAATGTATACACACTCGCTAGCCTTTGGCAATGCCACCACTACGAAGCTGTCTTCATCGACCACATCCCACCCAAAACCTAATTTGACCTCAATGAATTCAAATTTTAGCAATCATCACCATGCCAAAGGCGGAGGATGTTTTTCCCACCGGGAACAGAAGAGCACCCAGCGCATCAATTCAACGGGACACACCATCACTTTCATGAAACTTACTGAAATTTAGTGAAACCTACTTTAATTTTGCCTTTTGAAATGTGAAACTATTATTAGAACTTGGTGAAACCAACTTGAATTTGCCTTTTGAAACACAGAGTATGTTGGAACTTGGTGAAACCTACTTTAATTTTGCTTTTGAAAGGTGAAACTTGCTAGAACGCTGTGAAACCTACTTGAAAGTTTGATTCAAGTTTCATAATTTTTTATGAAAGTTTCATTAGGTTCCATGCAACTTTCATGAAGTTTCAGCAAAGTTTCATTAGATTTCATGAAGTTTTGTTCAAGTTTCATAAAAGTTTCCTACCAATTTGTAACAATTCATCTCTTATTTCCTCTTCATTGTTTCATGTAATTTTCAAGTTTCGTTCAAGTTTCACGCCAATTTGTAACCATTCCTTTCTTGCTTACCCTTCACCATGAGACCGCTTGAAACTGCTTGGATTTGGCTATTAAAACTTTAAAGTTGTCCAATCATGCATGAATTGTGATTTAAAAATATAAAATCTTGCCGTTTGAAACTTAAAACTTGTTGAAACTTACTTTAAACATGCATGAAACTTGAAACTTTTTGACTGAAACTTTTTAAAATGTCTTGAAACCTGCATGGAGCTTTTCACGAAACACACTAAAACCTTCATGAAACTTATTTTCATGAGGCACGAAACCTTATAAAACCTGAAACCTCATGAAACCATATAAAAATAACGTTGGAATGTATTCCAATGGTATATCGCGAGCTAGTAGCACTAAAAAAATAATGGCCATGTATTTAACTATAATGATATGATAAAACAGTATTGTTAGATCACAGAAGTCCACAACCAACCCACATTTAAGTATGTGATCTGGAAGCTCAAAACTAATTGTGAAAAGCTTCTTATTCCATTGGCCACAAATATCATTCTTCTGAAGTCGTTTGTGCCGGCCACAGAATTAACGAAAGCTTCATCGTTTCCTAATGCCGGTGAGTTGAGACTGTGTAACGAACTCTTGTTTAGTTGTACTTCGCCTCATCGGAAAATATTATCCCAAGTACATCCTGAGCCATTGTAAATTAATACTAATCATGAGCTTCTGTACAATGCGATAAGCTTTTGCTGCCATGAGCTATCATGCATTTGTGTTGCGACTACTGTATGTGTCTCACTAGTTTACGTGATAGGACGGAAGTGGTACTGTGAGGTTATGTATAACCATGCATATTCAGATAGATTGACTAACCCCACGTAGGACGAAAAACTATCTGCCAAAACCACCCTTCCTTCAAATCGACTCAGGGTCTATAAGGAGACTCTACGCGTCATATGCAGCTATGCGCGCAGGTCAGATCAAAGGTTACATGCCGACAATGGTGGATCCATAAACTTTATCATGTGAGCTCACTCATCGTTATTTTATACTTTAGTAGGGTCATTTCTATAAATTTACATGGATTTATAAGTAAATTTAAAGAACTACAAGTCATATATTATAAAAAAACGTGGAGTCGGTTGACCTCTGCATGCAAATGCGGAATTATGAAGAAAGAAACATATCTAAAAGTTACCACAACGCTCCCTTTTCTTACATGTTGGGGGGGAAAAACGTTGCACTCAAACCATTTGCTCAACACACATTCATTTACCACACTCTTTCTCTAGTGGTTAACTCGTGATTTGGTATCTTAACCCACATGTCGCACCACTCGTTCGTGGATTATAAAAGTGGATTATAAAAAGGAAAGGGAAGAAAGAAAAATTAACGCAGACTAGCTCTCTTATTTATATGTTAAAAAATAAATATCATGTCATGTGTAAAGGAAATTGCATAAAACCAATTCATTCTTTATAAATCCAGCATATATTTATATAAATGACATGGGCTTCCGGAAGATTTCCATAAGAGATCAGTGAGCACCGACATCTTCCACCTCAAAACCCCAAAAAGATCCGGTTTTTCCAACCGGGGATGAACCAGGATATGGCTGGGTCGGACCATGTCCAAACTCCAAACTAGCTTGGAGGGTCTTATTGTCATCTCGTCGGTGTGGCCAAGGTTGGAAAAAAAATTAAGTGAAACTAAGATGGGTAACGGGGGTTGACGGAAGTGGTCTGAATGGGAGATTTGTGCACTCATTGTGCTATTGATTGGAAACGTGTTTCGTTTATAGTCTTTTTTATATATATTGAACTCAAACCTGTGCTACGGATGAAATTTGCTCAACATTATGAAGTTGTTACGATCTCACAGCATGCATGCATGCTGCTGGAGTCAATCATGTCAAACTTCCATGGCCATGCACGCATGGCTACATCACGGTGACGAGATGACCACCTCACGCATGTTGCAATTAACCACTGTGTCTGTGTACACAGACACGGTCTGTTGGTGCATCGCCTATTCTAAAAGACTTCGGACGGGTTACTGAATTTTCGTAAACCATTTAAAAGTGATTTCGTAACTGGTACTCTACTACATATACTGCACGCGTGACTCAGCTTGAACTTTTCTATTTGACCAGCTGGCCATCCCCCATGCCTCGGCGACGGGCGACGGCCACGTACGCCACAGTCCGATTTGCACCCAGATATGCTTGCCGCTGGAGCACCAAACAGATAACATTTTCCTTGCTCCTGACAGCCAGGCACCAACTCGCCGCTCCGGCTCCGGACAAATTGAGACGTCAGACACCCATGCATGCGCCACACGGCCACGGTCGATGACAGCACCGGGCTGGATGGCGCGATAGGCTCGGTCGATGCTACCCATCTCACGTACGTTCCCATTGACCGTTCGATCGGCCGCGTCGTCGGTGACGACGGCGCGGGAGTGCACCGCATGCATGCGCCAAGGGTGGCGAAACACGCCCAAAACCCCGTGTTTTGCTTTGCTTTTGCGTTGCGCGCGCGCGGTTCGCCGGTGCGTGCGAACACGTACCGACGTAGGTCCGCGGCCCGCCCGTCCGTGGATGCGTCGTCGGTGTTAAGCCGCACCTAAACGTGGACTCTAGCTTGCCACACCGCGGAATTCGTCCGGAGTTGCTACGAAGCACGAACACGCTCGTTAATGGAGTGGTGCTAATGACACGCTGGATTAGTGGATTGGCCAGCGAAGATGATGGATGGCTCCGAGCCTAACGGTCCGATGCTGAAACTTTCAACTGCAATGCTAGAGCGTTGATTACCGATCGCAGGGCTGCAATCTGTTCTCCTTTTGGACTTTCTGTACGTGGGTGTTGAATGGACGGAAAAGGACAAGTGTGAGTCTCCTAGTTCCTGCTCTGCTCCGTCGTTCTTCGCTTCTATCACAAGCAAGTCTCTTTCTGCTCATCTGCTGTAAAGGAAAAAAAGGGTGGGAAATAAATAATTTTGCTTTTTTTTTTACCCTGCTACGCTTTACGAGCAAACAAGGGGGATAATGCAAAAACTACAAGAACTAGTCAATGTTTTAACACTGAATTTTACCGTTGATATGCTGCAACTTATCAAGCGATGAGACGTGTTCTTCGAATTCGTTTGAAAAAAAAACTTCCAGGGGAAAGCGATGGGTTTCGAAGGGCCAACAACGCAAAAATAATCCTGTAGGGGCGCGTCTGAAGCTGCTATGTCATCGAACTTTGATAATTGGCTCCACCAGTGGGTGGTACTGCACTATACTTATTTTCCACTTCGAAGCTGCCGTCTCGCAGCTCGCTTGGATTAATTGCAAGTTACTTGCCTTGACTTTCTTTAAGGTCTCGCGCACGATGCATGCATGCTTCTTCAATGTGTGGTAAGAAAAAAGAGTTAGGATAATAACACGTCCGAGGGGGGGGGGGGGGGGAATCTGTGGCATGAGGTGTTTTGCAGCGTCTATAACATCTTTCTTGAAATAAAGACATTTGGTATATATTGTAAGAGATAGAATAATATTTAGTTACTTTGGATCTGTATCTGCCGTATATCTAGATTTTGCGAGGGATACTACAGGGCACTTTTAGTGCTATAAAATTTTCTTCCCACGTCCTCTGTTTGTTTAATTATTTTCAAACAAAAAAGAGAAGAAGAAAAGCTTTATCGCCGTTTCCGGGCCTATAAAACTCCTACCAAATGCGTCCCTGTTGAGACGCCAAAACGCTCCATCCGAAGGCTTGCAGCCGAAGCCACCCTCTCTTCTACCTCCTGTAGCCGAAGCTCTGCCTCCCTTCTGAGCTTCCGCGCCCTGACATTCTCCTGAAATGGGGTGCAAGGCGTGCGAGAAGCCCAGGCCGAACTACCGGAAGGGGCTGTGGTCGCCGGAGGAGGACCAGAAGCTCCGCGACTACATTGTCCTGCACGGCCACGGCTGCTGGAGCGCGCTCCCTGCTCTAGCCGGTAAGGCCGACGACCGCTGCTGCATTTGCATTCCCCCCCAGTGTAAAGAAGAGCATAATCCAGGCGATTTAGGTGCATTGCGTCGAAAAATAGGCACCGAAGCAGTGTCGATCGGTGGAGAAACAGAGCCTGGTGCAGCTCTCTTGGCTGAATTTCTCTGCCCGGCTCGTATTTGTTCATGTTTGTTCGTATTTAATTTCGCCACTCCGAAACTCTGCTCGTGTTTGTTCATGTTTGTCCGTATTTAATCTCGCCACTCCGAAACAAAATGCACATTGGTTTGCTGGCCTAAAGATTCTCCGGCGTTGCAGGGCTCCAGCGGAACGGCAAGAGCTGCAGGCTGCGGTGGATCAACTACCTGCGGCCGGGGCTGAAGCACGGCATGTTCTCGCCGGAGGAGGAGGAGACGGTGATGGGCCTCCACGCTGCACTCGGCAACAAGTAAGTCCCGGCGGCACGCACTCTTCCATGCGCCCCGTAGTCTTTACACGCAAATGATTGAATCGAAAGACAATTCTCCACGTTGTGGCCGTGCCGCCTTCTCTTCCTTTTTTAGTTTTCTGCTCATAGCAGCCCATCTTTTCGACGGAAAGCAAATCGTCCCTGCTCGGCAGTGCCGAGCTGGCGGCAATCCGGTTCTAGAACACGCTGATGCTGTCCACCGAGACCTTTCTTCGTAGTGGAGTTGATGCTGACGCGCACGCTCCACAAACGCTCCTGCGCATTAGAAATCCGCGATATTTTTCCCCTCACCTCTGCTGGGGCCGCCGCACCTTGTGACGATGATTAAAACCGCTTTTTTTCCCTTCGCGTTGTTTAGTTTACTGAAGGAGAGAAAAAAAAAGTGTGGGCCTCTTTAGTAGCGCAGAAAAGGACATGCTGCGATGGCCAAAATAATGTGGACTTGGGACGCTACATGCCATACAGTACAGTTGCGTCCTAGAGCAAGTTAGCTCGAAATTATTTTCTTGAAATGAAATTATTTTATCAATTTATCTCCCTCTTCATCTTCTTCCACTCCCTCGGTTCTCAGATACATATTATTCTAGCTTTCAATTTTTATTTCTAAATACATGTATTCTATAATTTCGAGATAATTTCTTATAATATTTTTTCCCTTCTATACCTTTCCATTCGGTTATTTTTAACTCATTTATTACCATGAATTAGAGTAAGAAACACAATCCAAAAATATTTTAAAACACAATCCAAAAATATTTTAAAGAGGAGTGCTACGCTCTCTTGTAGATGTCTTGGTGGAAGTATAATAATATAGAATTACACTAGTTACATGCCCGTGCGTTGCTACGAAAAACAAAATTGATAACGAAAAATAAAGATTAAAAAATAAAAAAATATTTCACAAGATCAAACATCTATATTTAACGCTTCGTTTTTTGCATAGAGCAATTAAGCAGGGCAATTAAGCAGGGCAATTAATGACGTGGGTAGAACTCACCACTGCCACCAACTGCTGCTTTATAATAGTAGAGATATATTCACGAACAAAGCGTGTAGTTATTGTACAGAAGAATAGCGACCAGAACATATCGTCGACTATTTGGACCAATCCGCGCTCACTTGCGAGTTAATGAAAACAGCTGCCTTGACAATCCGAACTGGCACGTACTAATCTCTCGAGAAGATTAGATTCTTTACTGGGCCTTGCAATTATGTCACCCAAAAAAAATCAAAGGATCAGTGGTCCACATGAATAGACTACGTATACGCTTGTCCCTTTCACCCAAGTGACACATTTTCTTTAAGCTAGCAACAGAGAAAAAGAAATAGGGAAACCAAGAAACCTCAACTTGTCAATGGAAAAGCTGGATTTTCCACTAACCCCCACCGACAGAAATCAAGTTAAGTGAATTGCAAGTCTGTGACATGCTGGCTTAATTATTGACACTAATTTTTCTACTGCAGGTGGTCTAGGATAGCAAGGCATTTACCTGGGCGAACAGACAATGAGGTCAAGAATTACTGGAACTCTTACCTGAAGAAGAGAATCGAGGGCAGCAACCAAGGGCCAAACGCACCTGCACCGGCGACGAACTCTGCTGCTGATTCAGACGACTCTCAGAGCCCCAAGTCCGGCGAAACGGCTCAAGAACCGGCCTGCCGACCGTCGAACTCCGACTCGTCGGAGCTGCCGCACGAGTCGTCGTCGGCCGACTCGAGCTGGCTGACCGCCGAGCCTCCTACCTGCAGGGCCCATGCCCCTGCGACTCCCAAGGTCATGTTTGCAGATTGGCTGAACATGGACTACATCAGTGGTCAGATCCAGGCAGCACCTGGTCTGGATGCCGCTGGGCTAGCTGGTGCAGGTGCAAGCCCAGGCGATCACCATCAGGTCATGAGCCAGGGATCCGTGCAGGTCGATGGGCCATCCAGTGTCGACGATTCCCTGCATGGATTCGGTGACTATGGCACCTGCTGGGAGTTCCAGGAGCAGTTCGACAGCATCGATCAGATGCAGGCAGGCGGGTTCTGCGACCTGCTCTCCATGAGCGAATTCTTTGGGCTGAACTAGAGCGTGCATGCTGAAGGAGAAGGGAGTTTAGAGTTTCTTAAATTTAGACATTTCGTCGAATTAATGGGTGTTTGTAATACTGCAATGTAAATTATCGCCGTGCATGTATAGAGCAATGTAGCAACACACACTTTGGAGCAGTTCAGAGGCATCAGAAATGAGAACTACTACTACTACTGTATATTATCAGTATATGTCTAATGCTGTCCACTTTGCTTTGGAGAGTGGGGGCACCGACAGAAAGATGGAAAGGAGGAAGAAAAACTATTAAGAGTCGCAATTACGTGTACAATTGTTTGTTGATTAGTTAATGTTATCTCTGTGCTGTGCTTGGAGCTGTATCATGGAACAATCTATTCGAATCTCATTTTCATATACCCACTGACCACTGTGGAGTGCCAAGTTTTTGTTCCACTTCAAGAATTGTCGGGGGTCCCTCAACCTGGCACGTAGGTTCTAGGTCTTAAAAGTTGTAATGATCATTTTATTATATAAATAATGAATCGATCCCAACCAGTATTATGAAATCCACACGTTATCTTTTCTGAAACCAAAAAATTCATACATCGTGACCGTGACTGCTAGTTGTGTCCCTAGCCCTGATTAAACAGAGAAACAATACTACTGAAGTATCTGTTAGTGCCTCTGCTTTCTTCTTCCCTACCTTAGGCCACTCCAACCGCGTTTTCTAAATTTGGATCCCTATATCTCCATATACAGAATTCTCTAAAAAGATTCCTTCTCTGTATCTCTTTCCTCTCCAACAGCATTTCTCAAATATCACTCTCTATTTTCTCACTCCTATATTATAATGATATTTCATAACTGCCATATGAGCAACATTTATTTTTTACCGGGAACAATTCGAATGGCTATTTTTAAATGCGAAAAATTGAAAATTGAAAATTATTCTAATGACCATCGTAACGGCTATATTGTCAAGGCTATATTGTAACGGATATATGGTAATAGCTATATTGTAACGGCTAATAAAAACTTTTGTGCTTCAACAGATAAGCATTTGAATATCACTGCTAATACTTCCATATGCCAGAACTCATTGTTATAGGCAAGTTTATTGTACTAATCACATTTGTCCTTAACACAACAAAGTTATGCAATAGCCGGTCGGTGGAAGTTGATGTGAGGAATTTGATATATGGATTACTGCGCAAACAAGAATCCTAGTATCCAGCCATTGCTCCTATCAATATAGTGTTATAGACTGCCAGTGCTGTCATTCCTAACCATCTGTAGTTAAACTGATTACTAGTGGAACCAAGTTGTCAGTAGAGGTTACATTATTTATAAAGAAGATGCATTTCATACTCATGAATCATGATCCTCTACTCCGGCTAGAGAAATGACCTGAAGATAAATCACCATTAGTATTAGGTAAATGGAATGGCTTAAGTTTCACACATACCAATCAATTTTCATTAAGTGATGAACACATAGAAGATGTCTTACAACATAGCTGCAGAGCACAGTAATTACTCAAGGAATACAAGAACTCCAGTTCTGATCTATTATAAGTTTCTTTCACACAAAAATGGTAAATTGGTAACTTACTGTACCTATGGTGTGCATTCGAGTAAAGGTTTATCCATGCAATCTTGACAACTCTTGGGTTTATATCCAGACCATAGACCTTCGTTGATATGAGCAGTTCACACTACTAAGGTACATGTTATTTTCCCTTTTTTTCCCTTCTCAAAGGACCACTTTCTGCAAGTGCAATGGATATCCAACCATTGCCACGTCCCAGCTCTGCAACTGTCTTATCCCTGAAAATAGAATCTAGATGCCAATTGTGGCCCTCATAGAAAGTGAAGGACCAATCCTTAGGAATGAAAATGCTAGGTATCTCCATCATTGTAAGCTTCTTTCTTTGTTGGAATCCTAGAAGCAGTTGATAAATTTTGAAGTTTGCTGGTTTAAAAAAAAAAAGATAAATTTTGAAGTTATGAAAACCAAATAATACCTGCTTGAACAAGACAAAGTTCATGCACTAGTGAATTGGCGAGCTTTTACCATCGTGACAACTGAAGACAGAAGTTTAAATTTATACACCCAAACAATAACTTAGAACTCATCTCAGGTTAAGACTTCCAGATGATGTGAGAATTGTGTAAATTACACTAGTTACATGCCCGTGCGTTGCTACGAAAAACAAAATTGATAACGAAAAATAAAGATTAAAAAATAAAAAAATTATTTCACAAGATCAAACATCTATCTTTAACGCTTCGTTTCTTGCGAAAGCTGGCTAATTAAAACAACGCTTCGTTTCTTGCGTAGGGTAATTAAGTAGGGCAATTAAGCGGCAATTAATGACGTGGGAAGAACGGACCACTGCCACCAAGTGCTGCTTTAAAATAGTAGAGATATGTTCCAATACAAAGACTAATTCTATATCCAATATTAATCGAAGATATGGTGTATGCATGTCCTTTTTTTGTTGTTGTTATGACGATAAGTTTGACAGGCTCATGTCATGTTTTTTGTTCTTACGATGATAAGTTGGGGTAGGGTTGTTTTGCCAAAGAAGGTAAGTGTTACGATACAAGAGAATCATATGCAAATACCAGAAGGTAAGTGTTAGGATGCAAGAGAATCTCAGCGATGAGCTTCTTCTCCTAAGTCTGCAGTCCCCACCTCTCCCTCTCAATCTCCCTGATAGACTTATCCAGCATCCGCTTGTTCTCACGCAGCAGCTCTGCCATCAAACAGAGAAAAACAATGAGACATGCGAAATTAGGATTTGTTATTGGACCTGAAAGGTACCACCAAGCTACTTTTACTATATTGTGCATGTACTTCATTTGATACTGATTATAATTCATTGACCATGGTAGCATATCCCAGACAAGATATCTGTACTAATAACTAAGGCATTTGAAATCCATGTCTCTTTTATCTGTATTAACATACATAAACCATCTTATTTCTTATTTCCCCTATTTTCATACAGGAACAATATTTATTCTTTTTGGTAGCTATACAAACTACCCAAACCAACATGTGTCTCTCTTGAGTTGCTTCCGCGTGGCATGGCGGGGGCGACTGCAGGCGGCACAGTGGAGCACGGTGCGATGGCGGCATAGCACCACCACATGGAGGTGCATTGCGTTGCGGTGAATGCCAACGACTACAGAAGCCCAATGGCCTTGGTTGGTGTGGCATGCGAAGTGCAATAGTGTAACATAGACTAGGGCAACTGCGGCTCAATCATTGCGATGTGCAACCACGGGCAACTGCATGTGAGTTTGACGACATACAGCTCGCCGACGAGATCCCTAGTGGCTCCGTAACTTTTTGAGATTTGATGTTTCTTTTTTGAAACTTGAATGTACTTATGAATTTTCCCATGAAACTTGTTGAAACTCCCCCAAAATTTTGAAATGTGACTTAAAAAACTCTGTTGAGATTATTTTGAAACTCGTTTGAACCAGGTTTCGTATTTGAAACGAGATGAAACTTATAGTTTCATATTTGAAACCATTGATTTTTTTAAAATGCACTAAAAACTTATGAAACCCATTTTGAAACTACATGATGAAACTTGCGAAACGTGCTTTGAAATTTTTCCATTTCAAACTTAGTTGAAATTATTGTAAAACTCATTTTTTACTGTAGTGTCATTTTTGAAATAGGATGAAACCTATAATTTCATATTTGAAACCCCTCAAATATTGTTGAAACACACTGAAACGTTGTAAACTCCATTTGAAACTTTTATGAAATTTTCTGAAATCTACAAAACGTGTTCTAAACTTGAGATTTTTTTGAAACTTGTTTTAATCAAGTTTCAGATTCGAAATCGGATGGAACTTATAGTTTCATATTTGAAACCCATTGAAAGTTTTTTGAAAGGTGCTAAAATCTTATGAAACCTGTTTTGAAACTCTTTTGAAACTTGCAAAACGTGCTCCGAAACTTTGAAGTTTGCCTTTTGAAACTTGGTTGAAATTCTTCTAAAACTTTTTTTAAATCAAGTTCAGTTTTGAAACTGGACAAAACTTATATATTCAGATGTGAAACCCATCAAAATTTATTGAAACACAATAAAACCTTGTGAAGCCCATTTGATTTTTTTTTTTGAAACCTACGAAACATGATATGTAATTTTGAAGTTTGTCTTTCGAAATTCAGTTGGGATTCTTCTAAAACTCGTTTTTAAATGAGTTTCAGTTTCAAAACTTTACGAAACATGTAGTTTTCATATTTGAAACTATTGAAATTTGTTGAAAACACCCTGAAACCTTACAGCCCATTTTTAACTTTTCTAAAAACCTGTGAAAAGTTGATAAAGGGCCTTTGTGGCTTGCTTTCAATGGTTGCCCATGCCTGCATTACCAAATTTTGGTAGCTCTGACCAAATTTGACAATCATTTAGTTTGCTACCGATCTTTGTCAAGATTCCCTTCTCCCCTAAGTTTCTAATCGACTTTATGCCAATATTTGGCAAAAATATTAGTAACTAATATGGTGACCAACTTTTGGCCACGCTAAATTTTAGTAAAGTTTAATGAGGTAAATTTGTCATCAAAATAAACAACCTCAAAAGCTGATGAAACGTGACTATATTGCTGAAAACGGTACCAACGTGTAGCGTGGGCAGGGTTAACCAAACCGAAACCGAAAAATTGATGGAAAACCAAAATTGAAAATTCGAAAATATCGAGCCAAAAATCGCTGGAAAATCGTTAGAAACCAAAGAATTTCAGAACCAGCATTTGAACAAAAAACATTCAAAACAATTTAAAAAAAAACGAAAACCATTCGGTTTTCTCGAAAAACCGATCGGCGAGATGAATGTTTTGAGCAATCGGTTTTTTGATTGGTTTTCGTCGGTTTTTTCGAAAAACCGCTTGGTTTTCACTGGTTTTCAATTGGTTTACATCGCATAATTTTTTTTCTAATTTTTCAATTTTTTTAATTGAACCGGTTTACCAACTGGTTTAGGGTTTCGAATCGGCTCGATACGATCGAAAACCGTAATATTCGAGCGGTTTTCATCGGTTTTGTGAACCCGAGCGTGTGTCACGACCACAGGTAGATGAAGAGCAAATCGGAAGAAATCAAGAACAGAGAAAGGGGAAAGTTGGTCGTGGGAAAGAAGAAAGAAGCAGAGAGCAGAGAAATCCAGAGGAATGAGTTTTTCATTTCTTTTTTTCATGTCTGATTTCCCTTGTCTGTTACATGGGTATATATACCCGAATCTTAACTAACTCAATGTAAAGTTACTTTGTATTAATTACTGTCGGTAATTGCTGTATGTAATTACTATTCGCTGTAATGCCGTTGTCAAACTCGGTCAGTCATTTATTGTAGCCAATGCCATCTTCTTATGAACTTCTTCCAGTACCTCTGCGATCCTAAGCCGTGACATTATTCCCCCCTGAAGATGTTGCTTGACCCCAAGCAACTGCATTCGGGAACATCTTGTATAGCACATTCAGATCTTCCCATGTAGCTGATTCAACTTTGGTGTTTTCATCATGACTAATTTATCCTCCTCCAGGAAAGAACTATGCCTTCTTTGCACTTACATGGAGAAATGTGAGAATGCACTAGTCTGTTAGTCATACCTTGCAAGCTTTTCACCCGAGACTTGATTGCATACACTCATGGTAAGCACTTCCAGCAAAAGTAGTACCAGGTCCATGATGTTTGCCACCCATGACCTGCTGTATATCACTGAACACATTTGTCAAGAATGCTTGGGACAAATGAAGTAACCAACTGCACAAATGCTTCTGTGCATTGGTGAATGAATCCCTTTCAGGTTCAGGTTCAAAGCTCTTTCAAAAAGAGAGCATCTGTCACATCCACTGAGGTGTAGTATACTCCCAGTAAATTTCTGGAACTTGCACACAATCCATGCTTTTTTTTTTGTTCTCAGAAAATTCTTCAGCATTAAATGTTTCCTTTGTATAGTCTATTTCCTGATATAACACAGATGCAAATTCATCATCGATAGCAACCCAGTCTCTCTTGGTGTCATCTGACTTTGGATCCACTTTCTAGAGGCATTCTGCGATTACCCTTAAATTCTTCAGATCATTGTCAAATAGATCTTTCAGTCCAGACCTTTGCACTTTGATGACAACTTCCTGGCCATTCAGGCATGTCCGATGAACCTGGCCGAGGCTAGCAGCAGCTATTGGTTGGAAGTCAAATCTCTCAAATATCTCACTCACAGATGACCCCAGTTCTTCTTTAATAATTGACACAGCTGTCTCTAAAGGAAATGGAGGAACTTGATCCTGCAATTCAGATAACTGATCCACATATTCTTGCGGCAGAATAGTGGAGAATTGCTGAACACCCGGATCCCAAGGCCTTTTAAGAGACACTATCCTTGCTATCTGAATTAGGTTAGTTGAATTCACATTATTAACTTCCTTGAATAGAATTACCTTGCTCATGGTGTCAATCACTCTGCCAACTCCATTGACTCCAACAAAAACAATGACATATGGCTTCCCGCACTCCTTGGCAGCATGTACCTCCCTCAATATGTCCATAGTTCGCCTTAGAGTTAAAATGCGAACAAGAGTAAGATACTTATGAAACCAGTGGAGTGTCTCCATGCAAGTCTCTACAGCCCCCATAACATTACCATTGAGGTTGATAGTAAACAATTCTGATAAGTCCTTCTGAACAACAATGTCATCATCAAGAAATACCACCTTACCCAACTCAGGATAGGTTTCCGGGATGTAAAACCTCCGGTGGTTGAGCATTGATAGGTACTTTGGATTCCAGAGTTTAATTGGTGTTCCGCTATTACCACTGCCAGAGAAGTGGAAGTTCTGGGTGGCAGTGTTCTGGAGCTCAATATCTAAGATCTTCATCTCCTCGTTATCAAGCCTACCCTCACACACACTGTCGACAACGTCCATGTCGGACTCTATGAACAAAGGCAGTGCCGACTTGGGTGATCACATCATCGGTGATTGGCTCGACACTTAGCTTCCTGTTTCTGCCATCCAAGTGCTCTCTGCCCTGAGCTAGCTGCTGCAATATGCCATCGTGAGAGTCGAGGTCATGTGATGTCTCATCCCACACCACATCCTTGACAGGCAATTCATCGAACACCTCCAAGGCAGCAACCATGGCTTCTTCAGATTGCCTCTGATACTCTTTCACTTATTTGGTCTGTTTAAGATCTTGGAGTTCTTCCAATGATTTCCAATGATCAAAGGCTCCAAACTGCCTTTCCACTACGGCCATGAACTGGTCCCAGCCACCCAATTCCTGTTTTCTTTTGTAGGCTTGCAACCACTTCGCTGCCTTTCCCTCCATGTGCAGAGTGGCCGAGATCACCCACAAGGCTTCTGGGATATTGAATATGCCAAAGTAATCGATACATTTATTCTTCCATATCCTTGGTCCTTCTCCATCAAAACGAGGGAACGTGATCTTGGGCATTAGATTTCTCATCATACCTCCCATCTCCTTTGATTGGCAACAATGTGAACCTGGAGCCTCAGAAGACACCCCGATCGAACTCCTGGCATGCAAGGATGCTGTAGGTTCTTCGTCTGCTCTTCTCCACAATTCCGGCGGCGCTGGTGTGAATACCGCCTTCGCCATCGCCGAACCATCTCTGCCCTTACTGGACTCCATTACCCGTTCCATCGACAACCTCGCCACCGCCTGGCCCGTAGCATCCAACTGCTTCGCCATCAACTGATAATCCTTTGTATTTTGCTCCACCGCCCTGGCTGTGATCTCAGTCCGCGCCACAAGTTGCTGTTGCTTGACATCCATCGCCTCAATCCGAGCGAATAGGAGATCAAGGGTCTCCCGAATGCCCACCAGATGTTCCTTTGATCTTTCCGCTATCGATCCCATCGCCTTCCGGACAATCTGCGTCAAAGCGGTGCGGAGCGTTCCGAACCGATTCGCCGTCGAGTCCAGTCGGCCACCAACCGAGACGTCGCGCCTCTCCTCCACGCGTCGCCGATGGATGAGACGGCGACCGAAGGCGAGGCCGGTGCAGTTGCGAATCGGCGCGCGCGGCTGTAGAGTCGCAGGGCCGAGACAGTGCAGCGCCGACGCAGATCCAGAGGATGACGTCTGACGGCTGGCGTCGAGGCGAATCGGCCGAGTTAGCCGAGCGGAGAAGCCCGGGAAGACCCACGGGATTGCAAGCGCTGAAGTCACCGAACAGATCGCCGAACAGCAGTCGCTGGAGATTGGGATTTTACGGGAACCACTTTCGGTTCGATCGATACCAGACGTTCCCAACCACCCAGACGATCGCAGCCGAGCTCTGATACCAGATTGTCACGACCACAGGTAGATGAAGAGCAAATCGGAAGAAATCAAGAACAGAGAAAGGGGAAAGTTGGTCGTGGGAAAGAAGAAAGAAGCAGAGAGCAGAGAAATCCAGAGGAATAAGTTTTTCATTTCTTTTTTTCATGTCTGATTTCCCTTGTCTGTTACATGGGTATATATACCCGAATCTTAACTAACTCAATGTAAAGTTACTTTGTATTAACTACTGTCGGTAATTGCTGTATGTAATTACTATTCGCTGTAATGCCGTTGTCAAACTCAGTCCGTCGCTGTTGTAGCCAATGCCATCTTCTTCTGAACTTCTTCCAGTACCTCTGCGATCCTAAGCCGTGACAGCGTGGGATAACATCTCCTTTAAGATTATCTTACCGGCAAAAACTAAATCAGGAACGCGCCCACGCAAATAGGAGAGCCAGGGCTATTATAGTAATTTCGGCCTCCACCAATCCCAAGTCCCAACAGGCCGTTGCCCTAGCTTTCGACGATTCGGCGAGGCTGCTCCCCGGCGTCCCCGCTCCCCTCGCCTCCCTGTTGCTCCTACCCCCAGCCCCCACACGAACACTCCGGAAAAGGGCAGAAAGGGGTTCAAATTTGCGCCTGATCCGGCCGCCAAACACCTAGATCCCGCCATCCAAATCCCCTTTGCTAACCCGATCTCCCCGTCCTCTCGCCGATTCCTGAGAAGATCTGAGCCCTCCTCCTCGCACCCATGGATCCGCGCGCCAGGTACCCTCCCGACATCGGCAACGGCCGCGGCGGGAATCCCAACTACTACGGCCGCGGCCCGCCGCCGCAGCAGTACAACAACCACCACCACCAGCAGACGTCGGCGGCGCACTACCAGCAGTACGTGCAGCGGCAGCCGCAGCAGCATCACCACAACCACCACCAACAGCAGCAGCAGTGGCTGCGGCGGAACCAGATCGCCCGTGAGGCAGCGGGCGCGGCCAGGACCAGCGAGCTGAAGGCCGTGGCGCAATCCCCGGTCGCCGACGGCATCGATTCGAGGTGAGACGATGGAAGCTTAAGAGTTTTGGCGCTGACGTTGTGATATCTGTTAGGTTGCGGTATCCGCCGGTTCAAGTACATAGTTTAAGCACCAATGCTGTAGCTTGTTTTTCCTGGCGAAATTGAACCAAATGCAGTGAGGGACACCTGCTTTCCGCAAAGCAACCCACAAAATGAACCCTGCAATTTTATATGTGCGGCAACATACATTGGTACTGGTAAAACTAGGGTTTGCTGCATTCTCAATTGCTGAATAGTACTAGTGGTTTGACAGCTGAATCAGTAGTAGCACGAGTAGTTTAGCAAACGTTAGGTAGTCTGACGAATTATCAATGTAGATACACTCATAAATAAAATAGCCACTTGTGGAGGTAGTCAGTCAAGCAATTGTTCTTATATTTGTGCAGTTCACAAGATTGGAAGTCCCAACTGAAGCTTCCACCTCCAGATACACGATACAGGACAGAGGTAATTCATGGCATTTATATTCTTTATTCTTTTGTTCTTGAGATGTCAATACTATCGACTCCTGAACTTAGAAATATACTGATTGTCATCTGTACTTAAACTAGCTAAATTGTTGTTCTGGTAAAAATTTCTACGCAGGAATTTCTTAGTTTTTGTTGGTTTTCATGCCATACATTGCATACTGAAAATATTAACTTGGATCATCGAAAAATCATGGGGAACCTAGTTGTGAACAATATTATTCTTATATCTGTGAGTTACCTTCACGCTAGAACTTGCAAATCTTGGTATTTTATATTATATAGTTGATGCAAGTTATTTCTATTTTCTACTCTGAATAAATAAGATTTCGTCATATGGAGTATCTTGTAATGATACATTGAAACTTGCATTAAGTGGTTTAGAGATTTAGGTTATGGATTTCCACTAGAATACTTGACCTTATAAATGTTGCCATGCTTTGGATGGACCGATTGAATGCCTCAAGCCCTCCTCAACCGTCCATAAGGCCACATGGTTCAATGCAGAAGTTTCCTTGTACTGTAAGAGTGTAACATTCATATTTATGTTTGCAAAAAAATGTGTTCTCTTGAGTTTTCAGCCACTAGTATTGGATTTCATCGTTCTATTATTTTGTTCCTCTTGTGTTGTTGCCTATTCTTTTAATCTTATTTTGAACTACTATTAACTATTATGTGAATATATTAAGTTGCTACTGTGCTGTGGCTGTGGGCTTTATTATCATCTTATGTTCTTTGCACAGGATGTTACTGCCACCAAAGGAAACGAGTTTGAAGACTATTTTCTCAAGCGTGAACTCCTAATGGGAATATATGAGAAAGGATTTGAAAAGCCTTCTCCTATCCAAGAAGAAAGCATTCCTATTGCGTTAACTGGCAGTGACATTCTTGCAAGAGCAAAAAATGGAACTGGCAAGACTGCTGCATTTTGTATCCCTGCACTGGAAAAGATTGATCAAGACAAAAATGCTATTCAAGGTTTGTTCCACAGTGACCCGGTCCACACACACTTGATCTGATATATACTCTTCAAAATTCAAGGTTCATACTTGTTACTTATGCCTTGTTGATAATAGTAACAGCTGGTGGGATCTTTAACATGTCTCTCTCTCTCTATTGTGTGTGTGTGTGTGTGTGTGTGTGTGTGATGGTGTGGGGTTGGGGGCTTTTACAGGCTGCCCTCCTTTGTGTTTAGATGGGATCTCGTTTTATTTTAATACTTTTCATGCTACATAGTGTGAGAAAGCTTCAATGATGCCTCTTGTGATTTGTAGTTGTTATATTGGTTCCCACAAGGGAATTGGCTCTACAGACATCACAAGTTTGCAAAGAGCTTGGCAAGCACCTGAAGATCCAAGTTATGGTCACCACCGGTGGAACCAGCCTGAAGGATGATATTATCCGTCTGTATCAACCTGTCCATTTACTTGTTGGAACGCCTGGACGTATTTTGGACCTTACGAAGAAAGGTGTTTGCATTTTGAAGGACTGTTCAATGTTAATCATGGATGAGGTAATTCATTTTAAGCTCTGTCCAAATGCAGTAATGTTACATTCTCATGTAAATGGTCTGTTTCATCTGTCAAGTAGATGCTATCATGCTATTCAGTAATCACTATCTCTCCTTTTTGGTGCCATTTGGGTGCTTGCCATACTTTGCTACACTTTTTGTACCAAAAGTGTGTCAAGACGCAGTTATTGTGGTGATTTGTGCAAATTTTGGCTAAGAAATGAGTTTATGACTGATGGGTTTGGAGCTTAGAAAGTTTGGTGTGTCACAACTGTAGTTGCGAACCAAATGGTTGCCACAAAAGTTGAACTTGCCAAACTTGATTATGTAAGCAAACCAAATAGCCCCTATATCTCACCTTTATCTCTGCAAAGGTCATTTTGGAAGTAGAGTTTTTAGCTATTGGACTATGCAATTCTATGCTTCTGATTTACAACCAAACCATTAGTGTCTGAAAAAGCTCAAGTATTGTTTTTTTTGTATAATTCTTATAGAGATTTTTCATGTTATTTATGTTTCCCAGATTTCCTTTTCTTCAAATGAGTGTTAACATTTCAAAACTCTCTTGGTTTTCCAAGCGCTTGAGCCAGTGAACCCCTAGTAATCTAGTATTGTGTTAGCAACCACTTGATGTTTCCGTTTGCCTCTATCCAGACACATAATTCGGTATTTATCAACTAGTTAGTAGTTACCCTTTCTTGTTCCTATCGAACATAGAATATATGGAAATGTGGAGTGCATTACTATTAAGCTCATTTTGTAAGATGCATAAAAATAAGAATGATAAAAAATGGCTAAAAAAAGCACGCAAGGCATGTACAGCCGTAGACAGTCAATAATCAGTCTGTAAAAGATTTGAGTTATGGTTCTTAAGGCCAAATAGCTTCTGGAAGTTAGAAGCATTGTGGTATCAAGATCATTTTGTAAGTTATGTATAAATAAGAATGGTAAAAAATGGCTAGAAAAATTGCAAAAAAGCATGCTTGAACTATGAAGGCAGTAATTGGTCCATGTAAAAATAAGTTATGGTTCTTAAGGCCCAATACTAAGGGCATGTTTGTTTTTGCTTTTGATTCTGAATTCTAACGCTAAAAGCTGAATCAAAAACAAACAACGCGATTCTAGAATCCGATTCTCACAATTCAGCTTATCCATATACACTAGAATCCACAATCCACTTAATATGTGCTTTTGGATTCCGGCTTTTAAAGAATCAGCTTCTCTATAACCACAATCCAGAATTAGCTTTTAGAGAATCCAAAGCAAAAACAATCATGCCCTAAGCTGGAAGTGAGAAACATTGTGGTACCCTGTTCTGCACCATTTAAGATACTAGTGGATTGTATATTTAGCTGTATTTGTTTTGTAGGAGTTATGCTGAATGAGTTGGCTTGATGTTGGGTTTTAGTTTGTATATATCTTCTTTCTTTCTTACAAGAGATATTCCTTCTTTTTTATAAGAGAGATCACCTTTTCTTGCAGGCAGACAAGCTTCTCTCTCCTGAGTTTCAACCTTCCATTCAACAACTGATTCGTTACCTTCCAGCAAGTCGACAGATTTTAATGTTTTCAGCAACATTCCCTGTGACCGTCAAGGAGTTCAAGGACAAATATCTGCCTAAACCTTATGTTATTAACCTCATGGATGAACTTACACTGAAGGGAATTACACAGTTTTATGCTTTTGTAGAAGAAAGGCAGAAAGTCCACTGCCTTAACACCCTCTTTTCCAAGGTTGCGCTGATGAACACCATTACTTTGTTTCTTAATGTTTATTTAACTAGGCATTTTGACCTCTCATATTAGTCATTCAATTTATGTTTATTTTGATACAGCTTCAAATAAATCAATCAATAATCTTCTGCAACTCTGTTAATCGTGTTGAGCTATTGGCAAAAAAGATCACGGAGCTTGGCTACTCTTGCTTCTACATCCATGCAAAGATGCTGCAAGATCACCGTAATAGAGTTTTCCATGATTTCCGTAATGGGGCATGCAGGAACCTTGTTTGTACAGGTATGCAATTCTATTTCTTTTGTATTACCCATTTTTGTACATGAAGGATATTGCTAGTTAGCTCTTTTTTTTTTGTGCACTGACTGGTGGAATTCTCTTTGATCTCTTATTACAATTATTATATTTGGGTCATTTTAAATCCAGCTTGTTTCTTCATCCCTGTTTTTATATACTTATTTTTTGAGGAAAGGCACCTATATCATTGTTTGAACACTTTACTTGAAATTCTAACATTGGCTAATTTGCCCCTAAATGTTTTGGCCTGGCAATTTGCCACTTGATAGCATACTCTGAACTATAAATTGATACATCTCAAAACAGTATAGTGCATGAAAAATATTTTCAACAAGCCAATAAAATTTGCCTATTTTGTTGCTTTTTTTTGCTTTGAATTGTGAATTCAATCCACAAAAAGATGCTGCTAGGTGACAAATTACTGACTGATGATTCACGCAAATTAGTTATAGCAGTGAAAGTAATAATAAAAAAGATCATGTCCATCTCAATAATTTTTTTTGGTGGCTGTTTTTAAACTTTTATCCGCTGCTTGTTACAAACAGATTAACTTTAAATGGTTAGTTTATTAAGAAATTTATGTACGACTTGCTGCTATTGAACAACATGCAAGAGGCTCTAGGCTAGTAAATCGTCTAGTGGTTTTTGTACCTGTTGCAATGGAGGAAGTGTGACATACCATTTGCTAGTAAATCGTCTAGTAGGTTTTGTACTTGTTGCTATGAAGTGTGACACACCATTTGGTTCCGGTTTCTAATATTTGTGTCCCTCTTTGCAGATCTTTTCACAAGGGGAATAGATATTCAAGCTGTTAATGTTGTTATCAATTTTGATTTCCCCAAGAACTCTGAAACATATCTCCATAGGGTATGGCATTGAAATATGTGCTTTTGACTTTAGTTTCCATACTGGACAATCTAACAATATGTGTTTCAATTCACGATTTGTTGGTTTCTAGTAAAAAAAAACTTGTATCATGTATTTGATTTATCAGTGATTAAATAGCAGGCTGTAGCACCGTTATAGCGTTTTCGGGTACCCAAATGCTAAGCTAATATGAGCAAGTAAGCAGATATTTGATCTTTTTGTGCTGTGGCTTGTGGACAAATTAGTGAATTGCAAAGTAGCATACATGCATATCCTATTATCATGCTGTATGCTAGGGAAGCAAGTAGCCAAGTAGTCACGTACTACTAAGTAGTAGGTTGTGGTAGCTTTTAGTTTGTGGTCTGTTCCTTTACTTGTGTCATTGTAGATACAAATTATGATGTTTCTTGCGGATTTTGTGGTAATTTACACAATTTGAAAAGTTATAAAAACAACATTTTATATGTGACCGCAATGTAGGATAGCTTCTGCTATTTGTGATAGCTCTTTTGCCCATGATGCCGCGATAATTGCAATTTAAATCACTGTGGTTTATACTTGTTGATATTTTGGTTCCTTTTTGTTCGTAGTATCTCCTCATGTTGCTCACTTGACCTTGTTTTTTGGCTCACTAGGTTGGTAGATCTGGGAGATTTGGCCACCTGGGTCTGGCTGTGAATTTGATCACCTATGAGGATCGGTTTAACTTGTATGCACATTTTCCTACCACAAATTTGTTGACCTCTTTTATTCATTAGTTTGGCTATCTTGACAGTTTTTTTTTTTCTGGTAACAGGTATAGGATTGAGCAAGAACTTGGGACTGAGATAAAACCAATTCCTCCTCAGATAGACCAGGCTATATATTGCCAATGATCTGATAAAGTTTCCACATGTATTCACTTTCTCTGAGAGTAATAAGAAGACATCTCTTGTAAATACCATCTCATCAGGTAACAAGTTTTTCTTCCTTGCTTATCAATTTTCTTCATGATCCATAAGCGCTGCTGTCTATTTGTTAATCATAAATTCACAATGATTGCATCACTGCAAGGAAGGTGATTGTCATCTGAACTTTTCATTGTTCCATGTCCTGGTTATATTGTGAGAACATGCAAATTTGCACTGGTTAGTACATCTCTGTGGGCTGTCACTAGTCCAAGAAGTCAACAATCATATTTGAATTTCTTAGGGGTACATATTAGGACAGCTCTTAAGTTAGTTCAGCTTACTGCTGGTAGGTGTTTTTGTACCTGGAAACTCAACTTTTCAGCGAGAAGTTTGTTTTTAGTTTTTTTGTGCGCCAAGACTCCACTGTTTACTATTCTGAGTTCTGGCCACTTAATCCCAAGGAGCTGCCATATTTTTTTTGGCATATCTTTTCTGGGGTGTTGTTCCACAACATAAGTTGGTGGGAGATTTTATTATTTGCCACAAATTTGGTGTATATTTGATGATTTGTCACGCTATGTCTCAATGGCATGTGGCCTCAGGCCCATATGTTAGTGAGACATGTCGTGGTAAATCATCAAATGCACATAAACTTTGTGCCAAATGATTAATTATACCTAAGTCGGTAGTCTCGGACTTTTCGATTTAGGCTTGACCAGTTAAAGTCATCAAAGTCACGAGGACGAAGTGGCGGAAGCTCAAAGGGGACACCTCACGGGTGTTTAAGGAGGATGATCGTGGAAAGGATATGGAACGTGGGAGAAGACGTGAAGAGTATGTGAACGGAGATGGTAACTTGCATTAGGAAGGTGGCTATGGAGGTGTGTGGAGTGACCTGAGAGGACTAGATGTGAACGTGAAGACACTTGGTGGTGAAATGAAGACATGCAGAAGTCTATTGAAAAGAAGGCATACGTAGCACATGCGACGACAAGGTACATAAGTACAAACAACCAAAAAGAATGCAAAGAGGCGGTGAGTGAGGCACTTGTCAAGGCTTATGAGAATCATTATCAGGATCTGAGTACGAAGAAGGGTGAGAAAGACATCTACAAGATGGCTAACTTTGAGAAAGGAAGACGAGGGATTCAACCAAGCTAAATGCATCAAAGACGATGCTAATAGACTTTTGGTGAAAGATAGTGAGATCAAGAATAGGTGGAGAGGCTACTTCGACAAGTTGTACAATGGAGACAACGGGGATAGTATGATTGAACTAGATGATGCTTTTGACGACACCAATAGGCGGTTCGTTGAAAGAATTCAAGAGTGAAGTAAGAGAGGTCTTAAGAAGGATGAAAATAGGTAAGACGTTGGGGCCTAATATCATCCCTATCGAGGTGTGGAAATGCCTTGGAGATGTGGTGATCGTTTTGTTAACTAAATTGTTTAATAGCATTTTTAGGTCGAACAAGATGCCTGACGATTGGCAGAGAAGCACATTAGTGCCAATTTTCAAGAATAAGGGAGACATTCAAAGTTGTACTAATTACAGAGGAATTAAGACCAGTGGCTTTCCTATTAAGATATGACTACATCAAGGGTCAACATTGAGCCCCTACATTTTTGCTGTAGTGATGGATGGATTCATTCAGGACATACAAGGAGAAACTCTTTGGTGTATGCTTTTTGCTAATGATGTGGTGCTAATTGATGAGAGTAGGGTAGGTATTGATAGGCAATTGTAGTTGTGGAGGAAGACTTTAGAATCGAAGGGCTTTTGACTTTGTATGACTTAAATTGAGTTATACGAGGTGTGTTTTCAGCAGTGCTATACAATGATGGAGATGTAAGTTTCGATGGAAAAGTAGGTGCCCATGAAGGAAACTTTTCGGTATTTGGGATTGATGCTGCAAATTGACAGTGAGATTGATGAAGATGCGAGCCATATGATACGAGCATGGTGGGTGAAATGATTGTTGGAATAGTCTCACATTGGTTGTGGGGAGGGCTTGAGCATGGTTTATAAAGGTGAGGGAGCACCCCCTCATTGAGCTAGCTTTTTGGGGGAGATGGCCCAAGAGACCTTGGCCCGCTGCTCGGGTTGGGCCTGATCTAGGATCCGGACGCGCTAGGTGTGGCGGTCCGGCTAACAAGTGGTATCAGAGCCCAGGGGGCCCAGGTGTGGCCCAGGGGGCCTAGGTGTGGCCCAGGTGTGGCCCAGAGGGGGGCCCAGGTGTGGCCCAGGGGGAGCCCAGATAGCCCAGGTGGTTCCTAGATAATCTCGGCCTAATGTGTGAGGGGGAGATTGTTGGAATAGTCTCACATTGGTTGTGGGGAGGGCTTGAGCATGGTTTATAAGGGTGAGGGAGCATCCCCTCATTGAGCTAGCTTTTTGGGGGGAGATGGCCCAAGAGACCTTGGCCCGCTACTCGGGTTGGGCTTGATTTGGGATCCGGACGCGCTAGGTGTGGCGGTCCGGCTAACAATGATGCCAAGCATCTGGTGCCTTATGTGATAGAAAAGTCTCTCAAAAGGTAAAGAGTAAGTTCTATAGGATGACGATTGGACCTGTGATATTGTATGGAGTGGAATTTTGGTTGACAAAAAGACATGTACAAAAGATGTGGGTATTGTTGTGGATCTGTGGTCATACAAGATGAGATCGAATCCACGATGATATACGAGATAGGGTTGGGATAGCGCCAATTGAAGAAAAGCTTGTTCAACATCGTTTGAGATGGCTTGGAATCCCCAACGGAGGCCTCTTGAGGCACCGGTGCGTAGTGAAATTTTAAGTCGTCTCGAAAAGATACGAGGCAAAGGCCAACTAAGACTGATGTTGGAAGAAACAGTTCAAAGCGACTTGAGGGATTGTAATGTATCCAAAGAGTTGGCATTGGATATTAGTGCCTGAAAGTTAGCGATTCATGTACCAGAACCATGGTCTAAGATCGAAGGTTTAGGGTTTTTATTGACTTTGATTTCATTCCTAGCCTATCTCAACTTGTTTGGGACAAAAAGGTTTGGTTTTTGTTATTGTATCTTTTCTGGTGGTGCATGTAGTGTTTTATGGATGAGGAAGTTCCAGTCTAATTCTAACAGTAGTTTATGAATGAGGCAGTTCCAGGCTAATTCTAACTGTGCAACATACGCATGATTTCAATTCACGGTCTGTTTTACATGCTGAAATCTGCTTGGTTAAGGTTGTGTAAACTGCAAATATTTGAGGCTTGTGGTTGACATTCTATTACATGTGCAGGTTTTATCGAGGGCCTCCTGTGGTGTATGGAAACATTCAATTTTGGGGCATGTGTGAGATTAGGCATCCTGTTCTTAGGGACCTTGTTGCTCTGACATTATTATGGCTAACTCAGGGCAATTGGGCAAACGTCCTATTACTTCCAGGCACACAATGGTGTATATTGCTAGGTGCCTGTTCCTGGTCCAGCCGTGGCCGTTTAGTTCTTCATATGATATTTCTCGTCTTTCCTACATTGTGTCGTTTGCTGTTTCTCACAGGACATTTTAACCCTGTTACTGGGTGTGGGCTTGCGCCCTGTTGGTGCACGCAAGTGGGTCTTCCCAAGTCCCAACTTGGGCTATGTGCTGTTGATGTCTCATTAGGGTGCGGAGAAGTGGGTCATCCAACTTGAGCTCTGAATTATCAATGCGTAGTAGCGACTTCAGCTATGGGTGATTTGGATGTTAGTTTGCCAATAATGTGTAGTAAGCTGCATCATGCTATGCAGTCTTGCTCTTGCATGATGCCTAGGCTGTGTGCCTGCGTGCCATGATCGTTGTTTAGATTCTGCCTTATCTTTCAGAGTTGGGAATGTAATGTTCAACAAACTGAGCTTATCTAGGGTTTCCTGTGCTGGAAAAGGGGTGTGAGGCACATGCAACTTATTCAGTTGAGTACTGAATTGCTACTTGGATGTTTCTTTGTTCATTGCGAGCTTTCCCGCCCTTTGATTCATTATTATGTGTTGCCTTAATGCATTTTTATGTTATATATTTTCGTTGATAATAGCTAAATTGAAGTTGCTCTGGTTGGGGAAATCTTGAAAAGACATTTTTTCACAAAAAGGTGGCCAGTTAATTACCCGTTTAAATGAAAAAATTTCATCTGTGTGCTCAAATAAGGAATGAAACTGCGTTGTAGCCTTGCTTTTTTAAGGTACAAGTGTGGTAATCCATTTTTACCTTTTAGAGGTGTATAATGGTGTGATATTAACGATCTATATTTTGTGATGTAAGATTTTTATTGACATAAAAGAAAGAGGAGATAGAGTATGGTTCTATATTTTGTGATGTAAGATTTTTATTGACATAAAAGAAAGAGGAGATAGAGTATGGTTCTCTATGTGATGAAAGATGGCGAGGTTCAAAATCTTGAGAAAATAAAGAAAAATAAGAAAATCTTTCATATTCTCTGCGTTTCATTTGCTTCTCTTCCATGGAAGTTTAATTTTCCCAGAACATAAAAATGGCTGCATGTGCAGCAGCACCCACTATTAGAAATCCGCCAATCCACATGTATGGTTTTCTATGTGATGAAAGATCGTATAGATAGTATAAAACATTGTTGTATGAGTTATTGTCTATAATAATTTTTTTTTGTGTCATAATTAAAAATTATAAGATCTTATAGAGAACATTAAGTTGTTATCTATGGCAAAAGTTGTTTTTAGTTTTGTTTAAAAATGGTATGGAGTATGTAGACAACAGTTGTCTTCACTATTGCACAAGTTCTTGCTGTGAAATCCTTTGTTTTGTAGATGCCTGTTTTTACCGTAGGTGTTACAAATTCTTAACTTGTTGTATGGGGTATAGGATCGTCAAAGGAGGGATTGGTCCTGCATGCCATCAGTGGTTCGGAAACCTCAAACCTTGCAGCCAAGAACAAAAAAGGGAACATAATCGTGACTCGTGAGGGGTTGAATCGCTTTGCCTTTGGGGATTGGATATCAATTCGCCTTCCCTTGCCGGCCAAGCCCTCCCCCCTCACGAGTGCAGCGCCTGGTAAGCCGAGAGTGGCAACGAGCTCTCCCTCCCCTCGTGAAACGCCTTTATTTAGTCTGAAGTCTGAACTTGAGGCAGCATGGGAGGAGTCAAAGGGTCATGTCGACGAAATATTCAAACACGCTCCTGAATCCCATGCTGTCGAGTATAATTAGTACGTATGCTTCTGCTGAGGCGCTGAGCCTTGCATGCAAATAGGAGCAGTGTTTCTGTTTTCTCCTAGTCGATTCTGCAGTGCCGTCGCGATCAGGTGATAAAGTTTTTCCTGCCTGTCATTCTTTTTTGGATAAGTTTATGTCCGTCATGCTATGATAACAACGAGACCTGCCTTTGCTCGTATATCTTAATGCACGTATTCGGAAGCCCCAGTAGTTGATTTCACAACTTGCTCAGGTTTATTTGAACCTCGACCGCCAATTGTAAATCCAAAATGTTGCGTTGGAAACGTAATGCGCTATAATAGGTGAAATCCACAAAGTCACACCAAATTACGCACTAGAGGTGAACAATGTCCAAACAACCACTGACCAGCACATCAATTAGCAAGAGAACAAGATAGGATGCAACGTTCTAACCCAAAAGTACGAGACTTCGTACTCACAAACAGAACTTTATGATTAGTTCTTATGTGATGCTACCGAGGCATCTCTAATTTCCTCGGGAAGGTAGTAGTAACCATATATCGCACGACGAAACCAGATCCTCTGCCCTGGAGAACAAAAACGTTTTACATTTTGGTTCATCTCGGCCTTCTGATGGAGAAATATACATAATTAATTACGTCGATTGCTACAAACTGTGCATGTAACAAATTAAAGAAATAGTAGTACTCTGCTACGATACAACACAACAGCAAGAGCCTGGAGGACCGGTTCAGGAACTGGCCCGAACGCCTGTCCGGTTAGGTCATCATGACGATGCCCCTAAGCCCCAGCCCCCCTACCGAGTCCTTACCCTATTTGGCCCCTTTCACATTTACTTTGCATGTTTGACATCATTGGAATGAAATTATAAATTTGATCCCTTTTTAACTATAAAAGCAGCGGTAGATTGTAAGTGCTACCTACCGTGCCCCCCATCGTAGCAAGATACCGTTATTTCTGCACCATTGTCTACCATGGCAACTCCCACAAGCGAGGAAGGTGGAGGGCCCCATATACCTGCCACGGTTTGGAATCGTATTAGTTGTTGTAGTATTTTTTAGTTTTATTTAAGTAAATCATATGTTTTTAGAGAAAATTAGAAGAGCCGAAATTAGCTAACTATTCTATTATGTGATCAATTGGAGTAATATTTAGCAAGCTTTAGTTTGAGCGACAATAGAGCTGACATAGTTATGATGTTGTTCAAAACATCGATAATCCGATTTGGACTCCAAAGTGGCATTTTTATGAATCAGTAGTTTCAAAATAATATATAACTATTAAAGAGAATTTAACGAGTTTGTTGTATGCACATAGGAAGGTTGAGTCATGATTTTTGTTTAAATAAACCATTTTAAGCCCGACAAAATAATTCATAATGAAGGTGTAGATTACATGACGCGTAGGTTTTGGTTAGGTGCATATGTTCCTATAATACAAATGGCAACATGCATGAACCATCAAACCAAACAACAACTAAGATACATATGCACATTTTGAAATAAAAAACACTAAGGGATGGAAAAGAAATCAGGCTTACGGTCATACATACTATGCATCAAAGTCCATAGGTGTCTTTCTCTTAGAGAGCCTGTTGGCATGGTCTTTGGCCTTACTTCAATTATTCTTGTAACAGATAGCCCAATACTCGTCTTTCAGGTCCAATTTAGGTTTGTCACAGTCCAAAATAAGCTTACCTTCAGCAGAGGCATCGGGGGATCATTAGCGTCTTTCCCTTGTCTTTCCCCTCTCGGTCTTTCCCTTGTCTTCTATGGTGTAAGTTTACCAACAGGTGAAGTTCTCATAAGCAAGTGTGTAGTTTAGCATGTATTTTTGCTGGATGAATAACGTGTTGTATTTATCCGGTCTGTCCATCCAATGGAAGAAGTAACGTTGCTTCGATGGCTACCAATATACACAGATGAAGTTAGTAATATGTCAAATGCAAGATGCAATGTGTAATATCAATACGTCAAATTCACAACGCGGTAATCCCCGCTCATTTAGTATGCTCGGGCAGTGATGACTAGATGTGTGGATTGAATGATCTATACTGGATTACTTCAATCGCACTATGGTGTGTGGAAACTATGGTGGTATAGGTGCATCATTGCAAGAAGAATCAGGGTAGGATCCCACCTTTTTCGAAACTCATTCCTGCTTTCGAAGCATCTCTCCATAGTCCGACACCCCTAACCTTGACGAAGTGATCTGCTCTACCTGTTCTCTCCCTCCCCTCTTTGTGTTTTCGAAATTAGCTTGAGTGGAGTGTTAGGTGTGGTGGTGGAATATGACCCATTTTTTATAGTCAGTTAGTATTTAGTGTTGCGGGGGTATTGTGGCGAATGGAAGTACACTGATGTTCACGAGAACGAATTTTTGAGCACAGAAAATCTTAGCAAGTTGTTAAATCACTTAGACAAAGGTGATGCGAGTTGTCAAATTACTGAGAAAAGCTGGTGCATGTTGTCAGTGCACTAATAAAAACTAGTGTGTGTTGTCACTTTAGTCCGAAAAGGTAGCATGGCATGGTATGGTCAATTACGTCGGAACATTGATATGTTACAGTAAATTCAGTCAAAGAAGGTGAAATATCAATGGTATACTACAGTAAATATATGTTTTAGGCTCACAGTTAGGTCACGAAGCATCACTAGCAGTAAAGCTCACGCGAATCTTCGAGATAATTCAAGGAGTAAACGTGGGGTTACATGGCATGTAGGGTTCATTCAAGTGCATATTTTGTTGATTAAGCAGTACAAGACACAGGACCAACCAACTTTACTACAAATACGGTACCTGAGCACTTTTTGGAATGCATGCACGAGTGACCGTGGACCACACAATCTTGTTGCTTTCCGGAACCGCAGTAGGAGGTACTATACTCAGATACCACGATAAGCATTGCTATGATCTCGTACCGTAATAGATACGTGGGCCACCACGTACGGTGTTTATCTAGGAGTAACCACGGACATATAAAAAAATATATACAAAGAGGCAGAGACACCCCAGCGGCTGCCACTGCAGGCGCAGCAGCAACAGTAGCAGTCGCGGCGAGGCAGGAACTCTGAACTCCGCATTTAATATATCGATCGATCGAGAGAGAGAGAGACACACACACACACCTTGCTCAAAATCCGAGCTACACTCGTAAGCCAGAGGCCTCATTTAAGGTCACTCCCTCCGCTTTACGTCTTCATCTCGTCGGCCCTGCTCGCACTATTAACTCCCACGCAGTACTAGTCCCTCCACTCATCACCGTCCCTGCCTGTGGACGTACGTGTTGGCGTTGCGTTTGAGAGGAGCGCGCGGCGTGGGGTTGTACTTGCGAGGAAGCCCTCTGCCGAGGTGAGCCCCGTGGATTCAATGCATGCCCCAAAACGCAAACCATTGAATTGAGCCGAGCCAAGCCGAGGCGAGCCCTTCCCTGTCCCGTCCGTCCCTCGCCGCGCGCCGTGCCGCGTTTTCTTTTCTCTCGCCTCCGTCGTCGTCCGTCTCGTTGTCGCGGCAGCGCAGATCAGCAGGTGGAAAATCTCGGGCATTAAAGTGCCCCCCGGGGATCCTCCTCGGCCACAAACAAAACCCTCCTCGTCCTCCGCGCCACCCCCTCTCCTTTCCGTCTCTCTCCCTCGCCTCGCCCCTCCAAATCTTTTACCCTTCCCCCCCTCACATCGCATTCATCGCTTCCACGATCCCGCGTCACCTAGCTAGGCCTAGCTTGCTAGTTGAGTGTGTTTGCGGAGCGCGGTGGTTTGGGAGCTAGATCGATCGATCGATGGGGAGGGCGCCGTGCTGCGACAAGAAGGGGCTCAAGAAGGGGCCGTGGACGCCGGAGGAGGACAAGCTCCTCGTCGACTACATCCAGGCCAACGGCCACGGCAGCTGGCGCCTGCTCCCCAAGCTCGCAGGTCTCTGCCTCTTTCTCTTGTTTTCAAATCATGTACGAGTTTGTTCCTACTAGATAACACCACTAGTCATGACCTGCATGTGGCCACCGGCTTTTTTACCGTCTGCCTGCATCCTGCTCATGCATCATGTTTACCATTTGGATTGCGTTGCATGCAGGGCTGAACCGGTGCGGCAAGAGCTGCCGGCTGCGGTGGACGAACTACCTGCGGCCGGACATCAAGCGCGGGCCCTTCACCCCCGAGGAGCAGAAGTCCATCGTCCAGCTCCACGGCATCGTCGGCAACAAGTGAGAGCTAGCTCCTTTCCCACTGGGCCTACCCAGCACATTTCTGCCTATAATGCACGTCACCTAGCTAGCTAGGAGTAGCTGACTATAGCTGGAACAGCCGATGTACTGCTCGGTGCTGCTCCGTACCACTGTATTTGCACACTGTGCATGCTATCCTGCGCATTCAATGATGCCATCTCCGTCCATCGCATCACATCCAAAACTGGTTGCCGTAAGCATTCTGGCCTGGATGTATAGCTTGTAGCCTTGTAGTAGTGTTTATGTTGGTACGTACACCTGTTTTTATTATCTTGTATCATATTCATGGTGATACTAGTGCGTCTTGATTCAAAGTGCCGGCCTGGTTCTGGTCAGGTGGTCCATGATCGCGGCGCAGCTGCCCGGGCGGACGGACAACGAGATCAAGAACTACTGGAACACGCACCTCAAGAAGCAGCTGCGCCGGATGGACCTCGACGAGCCCCCGCCCGGCCCGGCCGCTGGCTGCCCTGCCGCGCGGCACATGGCGCAGTGGGAGACCGCGCGCCTCGAGGCCGAGGCGCGCCTCTCGCTGCTCTCATGCTCCGGCGCCGCCACGACGGCCACCACCACCTCCGCCTCCGCCTCGTCTTCCTCGACAGCGGCTCCCGTCGTTGCGGCCAAGCACGCGACGCCCGCCGACGTCTTCATGCGCCTGTGGAACTCCGACATCGGGAACTCCTTCCGCAAGGTGGCCGCGGCGGCCGGGTCGTCGCTGCCGGTGGCCGTCAAGAAGGACGCGGTCAAGCAGGAGGCGATGCTGCCCGGGGACGACTCCTCGGCGGCGTCCAACGAGATGGATGCGGCCGATCAGGCGGTGGACGAGTACCAGATGTTCCTCGACTTCGCCGGCGAGGAGCTGGGCCTGTTCCACGGCCGGCACGGCGGCTTCTCACTGTTCCCGCCGATCGACGTGCTCGCCGAGGCGTCCCTGGACACGGCGTTCAAGTGAGGCCCAGCTAGCCCGCGCGCCACGTACGTACGTAGTTGCTAGCTAGCGCCAGTGCGCATGACTCTACGAGTGTGCGTATGTATGTATATATGCATGACTTTTGTGGCGTCCGGCCAGCAGTACGGCGCGCGTACGTACCCTAGTACGTGTGCCGAGATGCACGAGAAAATTTTAGGAGTTGGGACCTTAATCAGGAGGTTTTAACTGGACCCAAGGTTGGACATCATGGTGTATTATGGCTTGTGATGTCATTCTCTGGAGATGCTCTAATACATCCAATGGTGTTCGATCTCTGGAGCTGCTTTAATCTCAAGATTGATTTGATGGCAATTAAGTTGCTGACTGTGTGATCTTAATGGCACGATACGTAGCTGTTGTACACGCTAGTGCAGTATCGCCACTTCTGAACAAGTGCTCCGGTCACAAGTCAAGCACATAAAAGGCCTATCTGCTTTCTTTGAATGAATCCCGGCCACAATTGCGAGTTTTGTGACTGGTACAGAGCATGTGAGCAACAAAGGCAATATCGATCCATCAGTATGGATGAAGTGATAAAAGGATGAAAAGAGACATCGCGATTTCGACTTTAAACAACTAAATACAGATTAGTGTACCAAAAACCACCAATCAACATACATAGAGATGTCCATTCACCCATCCAATTCACATATTCTACCTCTTGCTGTGTACTATGTATCACTGTAGTAACTTTGCATGAAGCAAAATCGCAGCTGGTCCAAATTAAAAGTAGTCATCTCTGTATTGTTGCACAGTACATATGTTAGATTATTTATCTAAGGACTAAGTCTTGATCTAGCCTAAGTCATGATCACTAATGCGGAACAAGAGTCATTAGAACTAACCCGGAGATGATGAAGCCATTAGGGCTCGGTCGGTGAAGTAGAGTTGATGAGGAATAAGAGCACCAAAATAGATCGGCATAGGCGTCGGTCTTCGTCAACCTTAGCGCGAAGAACACCGGATTGGATGGGTGTATGAGGGGAGAGGATGAACTAGTTCTTAGTCAAAATTAACCGAACAAGAGCCGGCCTCACACCTTTTATTCTTGCGCTGGCTGACGGGACCAAAACCAAAGACGTTGGTGAGCTCACGATCAATGAGCGTACGTGATGTGTAGTGGCTCAGATCCGAGAATTTCGGAGCTTCTGTTAGCTCCTCCTGAGATCACCACTAACATTCCCCCACTTGATCGAAAGGCTAATAACATAAGTCCATACTCAACAGAACAGCATACCAAGATAAATTATTACAACGGTTAATAAAAGCACCGCTGAAACCACCAGTATCTATAGTGTACAATTCTATCTTAATGGAATAATCACTTATTCTTAATGGGAGTTGGTTTTATTCTTATGGTCCTCAATTCCAGAATCAGGGGCTTTCCAATAAACCCATGCCAGCAACATGCTCTCGAAAGAGACTGGGTGGTAAGCCTTTAATAAGCGGATCCGCAAGCATAGACTTAGTACCTATATGCTTGACATCAATTGTCTGATCCTGAATTCTATCTTTCACATCATGATACTTAATGTCAATGTGTTTGGCAGCACCATTTGACTTGTTGTTACTCGAATAGAAAACTGTAGCTTTGTTATCGCAGTATACTATTAGTGGTTTAGATATACTGTCAACCACTCTTAGTCTGGGAACAAAATTCTTAAGCTATACTGCCTGCCCGGTAGCCTCATAACATGCCACAAACTTAGCCTGCATCGTTGATAATGCAGTAAGGGATTGTTTGGAGCTTTTTCACGAAATGGCTTCTCCCACAAGTGTGAAGATATAATCTGATGTGGATTTCTTAGTATCTACACAACCTGCAAAGTCAGCGTCTGAATAACCCACAACATCAAGGTCATTAGACTTCTTATATGTGAGCATGTAGTGCTTAGTTCCTTGCAAATAACGCAAGACTTTCTTAACGGCTTTCCAGTGATCCAGCCGTGGATTTGATTGATATCTGCCAAGCATCCCGGTTACAAATGCTAAATCAGGGCGAGTACAAACTTGAGCATACATAATGCTTCCGACAGCTGAAGCGTAAGGAATCCCCTTCATCTGATCAGTTTCTAATTGATTCTTGCACATTGGAATGTTCCAAATTTATCACCCTTTACAACAGGAGCAGGTGTGACAGAGTAGTTATGCATATTATATCTCTTAAGCACCCTGTCAATATATGCCTTTTGGGATAGGCCTAATATCCCTTTGGACCTATCTCGGTGAATTTCAATGCCCAAAACATAAGAGGCATCACCAAGATCTTTCAAGTCAAAATTAGCGGAAAGATTTTTTTTGGTCTCATACAGCATATCCTTATCGCTGCTAGCCAACAAAATATCATCCGCATAAAGTACTAAAATAGTGAATTTTCTCCCCTTAATCGTAATGTATATGCAATTGTCCACTTCATTTTCTTTGAAACCGAAATTTCTTATGATCTCATCGAACTTTAGGTACCATTGTCTAAACGTCTGCTTTAGTCCATAGATGGATTTCTTAAGTCTGTATCCCATATGTTCCTTGCCTTCCACGACAAAACCTTCCGGTTGAGCCATGTAAACATCCTCATGCAAGTCACCATTAAGAAATGCAGTTTTAACATCCATTTGATGTAGCTCTAAATCATAATGAGCAACAAGCGCCATGACAATTCTTAGCGAATCTTTCTTTGAGACGGGAGAGAAAGTATCAATATAATCAATCCCCTCTCTTTGTGTAAACCCTTTTGCTACAAGCCTTTCCTTGAATCTTTCGACATTTCCTTTAGAGTCATGCTTAGTAAACCCATCTACAACCTACTATTTTGACTCCATCAGGAATTTCTACTAGATCCCATACGTCATTAATGCTTATAGACTTTATTTCATCCTGCATGGCCTCAAGTCACTTGGATGAATCCTTAGTCATCATAGCCTCCTTAAATGATGTATACATCTTCATTCATGTATACAACATAGTCATTAGGGATGGCTGATCTTATTTCCAGCTGTGATCTCCTTAGTGGTTCATTAGTTATCACAGAAGGCAATTGGGGCTCATCATTAGGTGATGTACTGTTGAAACCTGAATTCTCAGATGGGGGCTCAACTCTAGGATTGTCAGCTGGAGGTATAACTATATGAGGTAAAGGAACGATAGTCTCTTGGATTATCGGCAATGGTACATAAGTCTGAACCTCCTCAAGATCTATTTTCCTAGCCTCGGAGCTCCCACTGATTTCATCATTATCTAAGAATACAACATGGCGGGTTTCCACAAACTTAGGCCCTGTTTGGTACGGTTCCAGATTCGAGTAGAAACGGAAACAGTTCCAGATTCTTGGTAGAAACGTTTCAGGTTGGATTCTGTGAATCTGGTGGAACTGGGTTGAGACCGATTCAGCCACAGAGTGGAAAAAGAAGAAACGATCCGAGGAGAATCGTTCCGAGTTTTAGTCCGTTTGGTTGAGTTTCTTTCATAATCTAGTAGAAATGGCCCGGTTCCAAGTTGCCAAACGGGGCCTCAGTGATATGATTTGGACAATAAAATCGATATCCCTTAGACCTTTCAGGATATCCAATAAAATGGCAACTTATTGTCTTAGGATCCAATTTTTCAATATGTGGATTAAAGACTTTAGCTTCAGCAGGACAACCCCACACACGTAAATACTTTAAACTCAATTTCCTTCCATTCCATAACTCATAAGGGATTTTAGGGACTGACTTATCGGGAACCCGATTAAGTATGTGTGCAGCTGTCTTTAATGCTTCCATTCATAAATTAACTGGTAAACTGGAGCAACTCATCATGCTACGCACCATATCCATAAGGGTGCGATTGCGCCTTTCAGCTACTCCATTTTGCTGAGATTCACCAGGTGTGGAATATTGTGCTACTATGCCATTTTCCGAAAGAAACTTAGCGAATAGACCGGGAATTTGTCCATAAGGAGTATGTCTCCCATAATATTCTCCTCCACGATCTGATCTCACTACCTTAATTTTCAAGTTATGCTGATTTTCGACTTCAGCCTTGAATATTTTGAACTTATCGAGTGATTCAGATCGATCACGAATGGGGAAAATATAGCCATAACGGGAGAAGTCATCAGTAAATATGATAAAAGGAGTTATACCCATCAACTGAAGTTACAGGAAAAGATCCACATATGTCAGTGTGGATTAATTCTAATATTCCTGTGCTTCATGTGGCTCCTTTCTTAATCTGTTTTACATATTTCCCTTTAATGCAATCAATGCAATGATCTGAGTCAGAGAAGTCTAGAGGATGGAGTATCTCTTCCTTAATGAGACTGTCGGGGATTGGCTATCTGGCAAAAGACCACGGTACCCCCGTGAAAAGCTAAACCCGCCGACCAAGCGGCACTAAGGGAAGATGCTCGGGAGAACGAAACGAGCATCCCTCCTTCTCCTCCGAGCATACGCGTTTGCGCCTCCGTTCGCAGAAGCACCAAACACACCCCCCACGAGCAAGCATGCTCGTGGAGGCCACGACCTGCTCGGGTGTCTTGGTCGGAGGGCCCAGCGAGCGCTGCGAGGAAGGAAGGAGGCAACCAATCAGCCGGAGATCAAGGGAAATCATACCCGAAATTCAAATAACGCGGGAATCAAGGGCAGCATCACGGATATGGATGCATAGCGTGATCCGGAGGCTGATTACTTTTTCGCATCTCTAGTCATAGTATTTAAACCCCCACGAAGATCTCAGAACAGGGAGGGCACACGAAAGATAGAACACAATACACTGGAGTAGGGTCATTATCTCGGCGGTGAGAGGCCCGAACCAGGATAAAAAACACCGCGTCCCCCCTTTTTTCCGGCCTCCTTCTCCCGACCTCGCGTCGCTCGAACGCCCTCTTCGATCCGTGCGGGGGGGCGCTGTTGATCCCCATTCAACAAGTAAGCTCGACGGAGCCCGTTCTCCAATCGTCGGCGGTGGCGCCGTCCGTGGGGACGGCAGTTTGATTCCGTGCGGATCAAGATCCTCGAGGATGCCAAACTCGGGAGACACTCGGGACCTTTGTGTCTTCGACCACGTTGAGGATGACGACGCGTGTACTACGCCGCCCGACAACGTGCCCGGGGTGACCGATCCTATCGATCACACCGAGTGCAGGAGCTTTTCCTCGGACACGGGAATGCGAGGGCAGATCCTCCATTCCCCAGACATTGCCCTCGGAGACCCCGAGGATGACTGCAACGAGCTCTACGATGGCCTGGACATACCAGACGACCTAGAGCTCGACCGAGAGACCGCGTCCCAAGGGGATACAATGATGTCCCCATCGCTTCGTCTCGCTCTCGTCGAGTCAACATGGCCGGGAGCCACGCGGAGCCGGAGAGGGATCTCGGACGCCGCCAGCACGACCACTATGAGGCGGCCAGACGCCACTTGGAGGCGTCTTTGGGAAAGACGCTTGCGAGCATTCGCCGCCAGGCAAAGGGAGAGTGCGCCTCCACGGAAAGGAACTCGCGGTACCGAACTCCCGATCGCACTCGGAGCGCCGTCAAAGCTCGCCGCCTTGATTCACGTAAGCGAGAACGGCTACAGGCCTTGGCGGCGGTCGTGCGTGACTCGCTTGATTTCCCGAGCAAGTAGACTTAGAGGCCATGGGCAGGGTCGTGGCCGAAGATTTGGAGAGGCTTGCCGCCGAGCTAAAAGTCTCGGATCCTCCCATGGCCGGATGCCCGAGTGTGTCCGGGACCATCACAACGCTCCCCGTGCGTTCGCGACAGAGATGAATCTCTGAGCCATGCTCGGAGATCGCCCAGTCGCCGACCCGATCCGGAAAGGCCGGAGCGATCCACAGAGCAACCTCGGGCGATATCTCAGATAATCGCTTCAGACATTTAGCGCCCGGAAAGCACTCCGCAACCATGCGGTCATCGGCACGACCGACGCATGAGGTTTTCTCCGACTCGGCCAGCGCCGGCGTTGGGTGGAAGATCCGCGTGGAGGCCGCCGTGGCCGAGGTTTTCGTCGCGAAACCCGAAGCCGGTGCCAGGGCCTTCACGAGCTCCTCCGGGGCGTCGCATGGCCGAACAGGTTCAAGCCCGCCACGTCGAGAGATTCAACGGGACCCAGAACCGGATGAATTCCTCTCGATATACACTACCGCCATCCTCGCCACGGAGGTGATGAGGGGTAATGGCAAATTACTGGCCGACGGTCCTGGGCGAGCTGCTCGTGACGTGGCTTTTCAATCAAAAGGAAGGATCCATACGGTCCTGGGGCAGCTCGGCGACTCCGAGCGAATTTCAGAGTCGCTACATCCGCCGGGAAAAGAGCGCGACTGGAGCGCTTTGATCTGACGGACGGGAAACCTGCGACAATTCGTCCAGAGGTTCATCCAGGTCGGAACTTCGATCCGAACATATCGGACGAGGCCGTCGTCCGAGCTTTCAAGTTCGGGTACGAGACGCGGCGCTTCACACAGACCTGGAGATCCACCGGATCTAACAATAACGAGCTCTTCCGAATGGCCGATCGACACGCCAACGCAGATGAAGCCGCCCAATGGAAGAAAATCTTTGGATGAAGGGAAGTCGCCTCGGCTGGCCTAGAGACCTCGGCTAGCAAAAAGGCTTCAATGCAGAGACAAGAAGATCAAGAAGAAGAAGAAAAAGCAACCCTCGCCGGCCATGGTAGCCGCAGTGGAACAACAATGACCCGGCAACTCAGCCACGGCCAGTGGGCTAATGCTCGGGAAGAGGACAACCACCAGGCCTCGAGGACGAGGCGACCAAGCCGGACCGACGAGGCGACCAAGCGGACCGACGGGGCGACCTCTCATCCACTTCACCAGCGCACGGCACGACTCTACGGAATTGCGAACGTGGACCTACCGCTGGAGCGATTTTTACAGCGGCAGGGTCCCATGCCGACGCTTCGAGCAGTGGTGAAAGCGACAAAGGAAAACAGCCCGCCGAGGAAAGTGAGGATGAAATGGAATATCAAGAACCAAGGAATCACATAGCGGTCATCTTCGGGGCTCCTCCGCCTACAAGTCAGCCGGACTTAAAGGAGGCTGCAAGGAAGTGCACCATGTTACCCAGGTAAGCCTCCCGGCAAAGAATGAAATGGTCGGAGGTATCCCTCACATTCTCGAGACGATTGTCCCTTGGGGATGACCAAACCCAGAGGCTTCCGATGGTCGTGAACCCCACCATCGGAATCATCGTCGGTCGGGTCCTCATAGACTCCGGAGCTCTTTGGACCTTATTGCAGCCAAGGTATTGGACGAGATGCACGATTCCTCGTTCCAAAATCAAGAGTGTGGCCGTGCCCTTCTTCGGGATAGTCCCGGCACCTCGATCAAACCTGCAGGGCAGGTCGTCTTGCCGTAAGTTTCGCGGCCCAAGTAACTTCAGAACGGAGCTAATCACCTTCGAGGTGGTAGACTTGAGTCGGCCTACAACGCCATCCTCGGCAGGCGGCCTTGGCCAAGTTCATGGCCGCCTCGCATCACGCGTATCGGTGCCTAAAGATTCCGGGCCAAACGGAGTCATAACCGTCAAGGAACCACAAGTCCGCACTCAATTGCGGCGAAAAGAGCGCTGGATATGGTCGGTCGATTGCCGCTCGCGGCCACGACCAAGAGCCGAAGCATTCCCGGCCTAAACTTGCCCTCCAACCTGGAGGAGAGACCAAGGCTGTTCCGCTCAACGAGTCGGAACCGGCCAGGTCGTTCATTTGGGATCTTCCTAGATCCCAAATAGGAACTCGAGCTCGTCACTTTCCTCCGAGCAAGGTCGGATGTGTTCGCCTGGGAACCATCCGACATGCCCGGGTCCCAAGGGAGGTGGTCGAGCACAGGCTAGCGGTTCAGCGACAAAACCAGTGAGACGAAACTTAGACGCTTTTCCCGGAAAAACAAGCAATCATCCGGAGGAACTTGATAAACTCCTAAAAGTGGCTTCATCGGAGAGATTGAGCACTCCGAGTGGCTAGCCAATCCATCCTGGTCAGGAAGAAAGGAGGCAAGTGGCGCATGTGCGCCGACCACACGGGTTTGAACGCAGCGTGCCCAAAAGACAACTATCCGTTGCCTCGCATAGACCAATTGGTGGACGCGACGGCGGGTCCTGCACCATGAGCTTCCTAGACGCCTATTCAGGCTATCATCGATCGACTGTCGCGCGAAGACGAGGGAAAGACTTCCTTCATCACCCCGTTCGGTACCTTACGCTATACGACCATGTCTTTCGGTGCGAGAAATGCGGGAGCAACCTTTCAACGCCTCATGCGAAGACTTTCACAGACCAAATAGGTCGAAATTTGGAGGTATATGTCGCATTTACATAGTTGTCAAGAGCAAGAGTACTTCAGGTCACGTTCTTGACTTAGAAGAAACTTTCTGTAACCTCAATAAGCATCGAATAAAGCTAAATCCGTAAAAATGCGTATTCGGCGTGAAGGTCGCAAGGTGCTCGGCTACATGGTCGGGCCACATGGCGTTGGGGCTAACCCAGAGAAGATCGAAGCCATTGAGAACATGAGGTCGCCCACATGCGTAAAGGAAGTACAAGCTCGGCCAGGAGGATGGCCGCCTTAAGCCGGTTCGTCTCCGACCGGGAGCGAGGACTACCTTTCTTTAAAGCCCTCCGCAAACATGATGGCTTCACATGGACGGAGGAAGGCGATCGCAGCGTTCAAAGAGCTAAAACAGTACCTCTCCAAGCCGCCCGTCCTCGTCACACCCACGGCAGGGGAAGAATTGCTATTATACCTGGCAAAGCAACCCAGACGCAGCGGTGAGCTCGGTGTTGGCGAGAAAGAGATGGTACCAATGACCTATCTATTACGTCGGCGAAGTACTTCATGGACCAAAGGAGGCGTTACCGAGGTCGAAACCATCTGTACTCATTCGATGGCCTCCGGAAGTTGCGTCACTACTTTCAAGCACACAAGATCGTGGTGCCGACCGGCTTCCCACTCGAGGAAATCTGAAAAATCAGGGCGCCCGGTGGTCGCATAGCCAAGTGGGCAATGGAACTCGCCGAGTTCGAGCTGGTATTCTCAGCCGCACGGCGATAAAATCACAAGTCTGGCTGATTTCGTGGCGAGAATGGTCGGCTCGGCACCACCACCGGTAGGACCAATGATTCGAGGAAACTCCTGGACATTGTATTTGACGGATCCCGAGCATACGAGCGCTCGGGTCAAGTGGCGTCATCTTGGTCTCCCGACGGAGAGCAGCTACAAGACGCCATCCAACTACATTTCGCCGCGACTAACAACGCGGCGGAGTACGAAGGCCTTTTGGCGGACTTGAGCATGCAAATCGCTAGGAGTCCAACGGCTCCTTTGTGAAGGGCGATTCACGGTTGGTCGTGAACCAGGTCAACAAGGAGTATCGGTGTTCCGATACCTCAATGGCGCCAGACCTGGCGAAGTAAGGAAGATGGAGAAATACTTCAAGAATTTGAAGTAATCTACATCCCCAGGAAGGATAATTCCTGGCCGACCAAATGTCTAAGGTCGGTTCCTCCCAAACCGCCGCTCGGCGAGGGTGCTCGTCGAGCACCTACATAAGCCCTCCATTCCCTCGAAGAGGAGGCACCAGAGACCGGCGGTAGGGTCTCATTCCTCGAGCAAAGCGCAAATTGGATGACGCCATTCATCCAATACCTTGCGCATGGGACATTGCCCGAGGAAGAAGCCGAGCGTTCCGGCTAACAAGGCGATCTTCTCTCTGATCGATCGAAGGCGACCTATCGGAAAGGCGCATTAGGAATCCTTTCCAAATCGTCTCCCAGGAGGAAGGCCGATTACCTTCTTCGTGATATCCACGAAGGAATGGGCGGAGCTCATTCGTCTTCGTAACAGCTTGTGAGCAAAGCCTTCCGATTGGGTTACTCTTGGCCGACGGCCTTGGCCAGACGCTGGTCAATCGTAACGACTGCCGAGCATGCAGTTCCATGCTCGCAAAACCCGCCAACCGGCATATGCCCTACAAACCATACCGCTGCGTGGCCATTCTCGACTGGGGCTCGGCGTCCTTGGACCCTTTCCCGAGGTCGAAAGGCTGCAAGTATTTGCTCGTGGCCATCGACACTTTCACTAAGTGGATAGAGGCCGAGCCGTCTCGACCATCTCGGCCCAGCGGCCAAGAGGTTCCTCCGCTGACAACGTGGTAACCCGGTTCGGGATACCCAACCGTCTTATCACAGACAATGGGACCCGATTCACCGATGAACTGTTCCAAAGTTCTTGTGAGGAGAGTCGGGACCAAGGTCTGCTTTCGCTTCGTGGCACATCCACGAGTAACGGAGCTTGGCCATGAGCGAGCAAATGGGCAGCTAGTCCAGGGCATAAAAGAGAGTCTTTAAGACCCTCAACCAAAGACAAGCGGCGGTGGGTGGAGGAGCTTCCCGCCGTTCTTTGGTCTATCCGCACCACGACAAGTCGAGCCACGCAGGCGACGCCTTTCCAACTCGTCTACGGTGCGGAGGCCATTGCTGCCGAAATCGTCTTTGGGTTCCCCAAGGGTGCAATCGATCGATTCCATCGATCAAGAGGTTGAGCGCCTCGTCGACCTGGACCTCGTCGAGCGACACGCGAGCGGGCGTTGCTCTGGCCTGCAATTTACCTACAAGCTCTTCGTAGGCATGCAGCCAAGGCGGTCCGACCTAGGGCCCTACAAGTCGGCGACATGGTCTTACGAAGAGTTCAAGACACTGTCGAAGGCCAACAAAGTGACCCCAAGGTGGGAAGGACCCTACACGGTCATGTCTCTGGCGGCGCCCGGGGCTGTTAAGCCTCGCGATGCCGGATGGTCGGGAGCTCACCAAAGACTGGAACATCGATCAAGCTGCGTAAATTCTACGTTTAGACGAGTACTCCTATCTCGCGCCCCTTGCGTTCTTTCCAATAAATCATTTTCCCTCTTTCTCGAGTTTCGTCCTCGCTTTGTCGAACGAGCATCGTCGTCCACCAGCACTACAGACGAACTTATCCAACAAGTATGTGCGCGCCATCTCCCTTGGCCCCCGGCCGGATGCTCGCCCAATCGTCCACTTTCCACAAGAGCTCTTATTTGTATGCATGGTCGAGCGCGAGCATCCACTCTAAGCCCGGTTCGGTGACCACTCGGGTATGGTGGCTCTACGTATTGTTGGTTTAAAGCTCAAATGCGCTCTGTGCTCTGATTCACTCAAACACAACCGATCTATTCGAGTAATTCAAAAATCGTTACGACCAAAGCGACCCTTAAAAACTCCCATGAACAAACTCGTGCTCATAGCGGTGAGGACACGACCTTTGTCCATGGCGGGGGCTACGTATGATAAGGAACGTTCCGTCCCTCCTTACCAAGGCTCCTTTGCTCGTGTCTATGATATTTGATCTACGCTCCATGCAGGAACTTGCTTTCTTTTTCTGCCGAACCGGGATCATCCGGGCATATGCTGAAAGCGAGTTCAAGCAAAAAACAGGCAAGGACCAAACTCCTGCGAATATGCTCATTTAATCCAAAACGCGTTGTTTTTTACGTGGTTTTACACAAGATAAAAATAAAAGAAAAGAGCTAAGTCCTACGGCCGGCTGGAGGGCAGCGAGCTCGTCCTTAAGGGAGTCGACCTCCGCCTCTAGGTCCAGGACCTTCCGCCGCGCGACCTTCGGCGCGCTTTCGGAGGCTGCGCCTCCTTGAGCCGGCTTCCTCGCGCTCCCGAGCTCGTTGAAGGTCTGCCGAAGCTTCACCAGCTCTTCGTCAAGCTCGGCGCATACGCTCTGAAGTGCTCTTCGCCGTCTCGCTCTGGAAGAGCTGGTCCCAAGCTTGGCGATGAGGCTCCTCGCCGATTCCACCGCTTCAGTCGGCCTCGCGCACCTCGGAGACCCGACGCTCAAGATCGGCGATCTTGGCGTCTTGCTCATGATGGTACGACCAAGACTCTTCTTGCTTTGAGACCGAGGTGGCATCGATATCCTCCATAGCCTTCGCGGCAAACTTGGCGTAAAGAGAAAGGAGAAGGAAAGAGTGAGCGGACTCCCGGAAGATCGTTCGCAGCAGAAAAAGAAGAAACATGGAAACTTACGGAAGAGCCCTGACCCGGCTTGTCCTGAAGCGGCGGCGGTCGGTCGCGCCGGCCCGAAAGAAGGGATTGACCAAGTCATCCGGGCGGCGCGTCAAGGTCTTGCTCCTCTGAGCACCGGTGCTCCCAGAGAGCAACGGCGTCACCACCTTCGATCAACCCGGGTCGCCCGGCGATCCTCGTCCACGACAAGCGGCTCGTGGTCGCTTTCCCCATGGTCGGCCACCGCCGGGTCAGACGCCAACCACGAGCGCCGCCACTCCATGCTCCGCTACCGAGGCGGTTGGTCGTTAGCAACCACCTCCGCCTCTGTTCCTCTTCACCGGAGGCGACCAATGCTCTCCGGCCAGAAGGCATTGGATCGAGGGCGATCACCTCCGCTTCTTGTCCCTCCATAGTCGGAGGCGACCGATGCTCATGGCCGGAGGCGATTGATCAATACGATCACCTCCGCCCCTTGCACCTCCGTGGTCGGGCGCTGGTGCCGGGACCAAAGGAGTTAGGCCGGGGCGACCTCCTCCTCCTCCTCTCCTTGGCTCATGGCCAAATCATTGGTCGGAGCGACCAAGCTCCCTTCCGGGGCTCGGCGCTTGAGCCTCGCTCGCGATCATCTCTTCGCAAGGCCAAGGCCAAGGCGTCTTGGTCCTCGATCCCCTGCGGCTCCTGCTCCTCCGGTGAGGATAGGCTCCACGGCTGAAGGGAGCACGGTCCCGCCGAAGGAAGCTCGGGCTCCACCGAGTCCGGTTAGCACCGGCTCCTCCCCGCCTCGGCCATCACCGGCCGACGACGCGGTCGAGCTTCGGCGTCCATCTGCGAGTTGATAATCTCCTCGACCATCTGGCGGAAGTCCAAAACGACATCCGAGCTATCACGCCCACGCCAAACAGGGTGGGGTTAGCGAAGAAAGTCGCAAGACAAGAGCGGAATAAGAGAATGAAGAACGCATTCTTACGCGGCAGCGGCGCCATCCTCCTCGGCCTCCTCGCCGGGCCCGCAGGCGACCTGCGCGGCCTCGTAGGCCTCGGCCACGACCACGGCGGCGCTCCTCTGCGGCGTCATTGGCGCGATGCCATCGCCGGTCGACATCGTACATGTCGACCTCTTCCAGCGTCGAGGCGGTTTGAGAGGTCGACCTCCTGCTCCTTCTAACCAGATCATCGGCGGCCTAATCCTCTTCTTCCTCCGCATCTGGGGAATCAACCACCCTAGTGAGCTGGTCTGGAGGGCCTTGATCTCGCCTCTCGGCCGCTCCTTGGTCGGGAGAGACCTGGCATCCTCCTCGGCCTTCCTACTTTGCTCGGCCGAGCTGTTCCGATCGGCTCATCAGCTCGGCTTCTTCCGTTTGAAGTCATCGAACCAAATGCGGAGTTCGCCACCTCCTGGCGGTCGGCGTACTCAAGGTGCGGGTAGGGGTCTGGTCGGCTTCGGCGCCTCGACCGCTTAGCGCGGAGGCGAGGCGGATGCTCGGCGACCTCGACCGCCGCCCTCTTACGGGAACCCACTGGCGAGAGTCTTTGGCTTCTGGCGGCGCTGCGGCCTTCGACACCGCAAGCTCAAGGGCGACCTTCTCCCGCCAACGTAAATCGGGAGGAATGAGCTCGGAAAACATGCCCTCGAACGGAAGTGGGAAAATGTACTTACCGCGTCGCCGCGGTCAAAAATATTCTTGGGGACCTGACGATTGGGCGTCAGCTCCTTCTCCTTCGGGGCGCCGAACATCTCGGCGACCCTATCGTCAACCCAGTCCGTCCTCGGAGCTGCGTCACAACCGAAGACTAAGACAAAAGGCATATACGGATGCATAACGCAGTTCACCAGAAAGCAGCGATGCTCGGGAAAGAGGTCCAGGAACATACTGCGTTGTCCTCGCGGGTGAAGTCGTGCCACCGGTCACCTCGAAGAAGGGATGCTCGCGGCGCCTCGGGGGACACCGGTTGAAGAGTAAAGTCCCGGCGATATCCCGACCAGTGAGCCCCATCTGGGCAAGCTCACCGATCGCCCCGAGCACCCGCTCTTCCTCGGGTTGCAGGCGGGCGCGCCGTCTCGATGGCGGAGCGTCCTCCCGGTGTAGACCAATCGGGACCCCTCCGCCTTCTTACGGTAGAACCAGAGGTCGGCCCAACCCGACACCGAGTCCTTCAGAGCAACGAGGGGGTACTCGTATGGTCGGTTGGGCCGAAGGCGAAGATAAACGCAGCCGGCGGAACCATCCCGGCCGGTGCGGAAGGGGGAATAGAAGTGAAAGAAGAGGCTAGCCGTGGGCGTTACACCCACGTAAGCCTCGCAAAGGTGGGAGAAGATTGCGAGGGAAAGGATGGAGTTGGGGTGGAGATGAGAGATCTCGCACCCGCAGAAGGCAAGCACGGAGGCGAGGAAGTCGCTCTCGAGGCGAAGCCCGTTGATGGCGTACAACTCGCAGGAGACGATCTCCGTCTCCCGCGGTGCCGGCGCCGCATCATCCCCGGGCACTCGACCCGAGCCTGGGTCGACGTACCCCTCGTCCGTGAGCACCTGGAGCCTCCTTCGGGTCATCTGGCTAACCTTGAAACGCGCCATGGCCGAAGAAGGAAGGAGAGCGAAAAGGGTTCTTGGGCGCTAGGGCTCTTGGAAGATTTTTTCGCCGAAGACGAGCAAAGAGACGCAATGGGACTCCGACCTCTCCCGGTAGAAAGGGTTAAAAGGATAGTGAAGAGGCGGGATAAAAAATCGCCGCCTATCGCGCAGCAACACCTGGCCGGAAAAAGCGCCGCTTCGAGAAATTACCGTGCAGATTCAGGAGGCTTCTCGGAGAAGGAACATGAGAACAACCAACGACGCGCCGCGCAGAGCAAGCACGCGGCGGGTAAAGAAGCCTGCCTCCCGACGTAAAATGGTCGTGAGCCACGACCAAAGGAAATTCAATCCCCCCTCAAGTCTTCTTAGGCTCAAGGGGAAGCCCGAGGGTTCCCCACTTGAACCTCGGGGGCTAGCTGTCGGGGATTGGCTATCTGGCAAAAGACCACGGTACCCCCGTGAAAAGCTAAACCCGCCGACCAAGCGGCACTAAGGGAAGATGCTCGGGAGACCGAAACGAGCATCCTCCTTCTCCTCCGAGCATACGCGTTTGCGCCTCCGTTCGCGAAGCACCAAACACACCCCCACGAGCAAGCATGCTCGTGGAGGCCACGACCGCTCGGGTGTCTTGGTCGGAGGGCCCAGCGAGCGCTGCGAGGAAGGAAGGAGGCAACCAATCAGCCGGAGATCAAGGGAAATCATACCCGAAATTCAAATAACGCGGGAATCAAGGGCAGCATCACGGATATGGATGCATAGCGTGATCCCCGGAGGCAGTTACTTTTTTCGCATCTCTAGTCATAGTATTTAAACCCCTCAAGATCTCAGAATAGGGAGGGCACACGAAAGATAGAACACAATACACTGGAGTAGGGTCATTATCTCGGCGGTGAGAGGCCCGAACCAGGATAAAAAACACCGCGTCCCCCCTTTTTTCCGGCCTCCTTCTCCCGACCTCGCGTCGCTCGAACGCCCTCTTCGATCCGTGCGACGGGGCTCTGTTGATCCCCCATTCAACAAGTAAGCTCGACGGGAGCCCGTTCTCCAATCGTCGACAGAGACGTTCCATTCTCCCCTTCGAAATGTGGCCTAAACGATAGTGCCACAATTTCGATGAAGTCTCATCACCTAGACTTCTCTTTCGCTTATTGGTGGCATCACACACATTCATCGATACAGGAGATTCAGAGAGATGAAGCATATAGAATCTGTCTCATCGAGTTGCGAGACCAACATTATTAGAATTAAAGTTTATAATGCATTTATTGTTCCCAAAGATAGAAGTGTATCCATCATCATCTAATAGAGAAACTGAAATGAGGTTTCTCCTTACACTAGGAACATAAACGGCATTATTCAAAAAAAGGGTGAAACCACTATCTAATACTAATGATAGTGTGCCAACGGCTTCAACTCCAGCCTCCTTTCCATCAGCAACTCTAAGGCTTCGCTCCCCCTTTCTTACCGTCTTCACGGTAAGGAATCCCTGCAATGAATTAGAAATGTGCACAATGGCACCTGAGTCAATCCACCAGATATTAGGAGAATCATTAGCATAAGGGGATTCATCAATAAAAGAAATTTCATCGTTACCCTTTTTAGCAAGCCATTTCATAAAGCCCGCACAATCTTTCTGAATGTGCCCATCCTTCTTACAAAAGCGGCACTTGATGGTGTTTCCCGATGAGGAATCATCAGTGGCCTTAGGGCCCTTTTGTACTCCCTTGCCATTTTCATGCTTAGGAGAAAAGTGCAGCCTTTTCTTGGATTTGAAATCTCTTTGAAATTTCCTTTTGTTTTGGTCGACAAGGTTTACATAATCCTTTCTTTCGGCCTTAAGTCTTTCCTCCTCTTGCACACACATGACAATTAGCATATAATTTGTTGTCATTAGCATATAATTTGTTGTCAATTAGCATATAATTTGTTGCAATTAGCATATAATTTGTTGTCATTAGCATATAATCCTTTCTTTCGGCCTTAATTTGTTGTCATTAGCATATAATTAATTAACCCTACGTTGGTTTGATTAATTATATGCTAATGACAATAAATTAAGTAGTTCTAATTCGCATCACCTTTGGGCAGAAACGAAAAGAACTAAGACATCTTATGGGTGGCACATGTTCATAAACAACGTTGGTCAGAATATGATCAATGCCATAACATAATCCCAATTTTCAACATTAAATAATAATCTCTAATTAAAACTTCCTATTGGTTCAATTTTAATTAGAGAAAAAAATTAGACATAAACATTATGTAAAATAATCATTACATTAATTAATTGGCCCAGAAGAAGACAAGGAAAATTAATCTAATATTATGCCCAGGAAATTACAATATTTAAACAACATTTGCTGAATTAAAAGAGGCATGATGAACAGATATTGAAGTGAGCTAAATAATAATCATCACATTAATTTCCACATTAATTAACTTACTCAGGAAATTAATCATGAAATTATCCCCAGAAAATAAGCTTTAAACAATAATTATTGCAAAGTTAAAAGAGACATAATGCAACCACAATTTAAATGAATCAACAAAATATTAAATAGTAAAGGAGCTCCAAAACATAATAAGGCCTTTCAGCCCAACCACCATGCAGCGCAGGTGCAGCCCAGCTAGGAAATGCTCGGCCCAAAACGTGGTCGGCCTGGCGGCTCAACAAGGCAACTGGCTTGAGCGTATGCCAGCCGTCGATCCGGACGAACGGACGAGATCAATCCGAATCAGAACAAAACACGCCCTGGTGTAACCCTAACCCTAACGCCACTGTCTCCCCGAAAAAACCGTGCGGCAGGAACGACGGAAGCCGAACGATCGCTGAGGCGAACAAGCGAGCCAACAATGGAGCCGCGAGGCGATGCGGCCAACGGAGCATGCGCGGATCCGGTGAAGGCCAGCACCCGCGAGGCGTGCGCGGGCGAGCTGAAGACGACGCACTCAAAGTGGTCGATGAGCGTGACACGGCTGGACGGCGCGCAGCTCTGGCAAGCAGATGAAGCGACGGTGACAACAACGATCGGCTAAGGTAAGCCCCAAACCCCTTCTTAGATCATTAGGTTGCTTGATTGTTTTGGGATTTGGGGAATAAGGGCTCGGATTTGATGGTGACATTCGGGCTAGGGTTCAAATTGAATTGAGGATTTGGGCGATTTTGCAAGTTAGGATTCAATTCATTCTAATCCCCTCCTTAACGCTATCCGACCCATAAGAACACTAAATCAAGGCTAATCCGAAGTCAATTAACTCTAAACTGACAAGAACACGGCTAAAACCGAGACTAATTCGGGGTAAAAGGAACATGATTAGGCTAGTGCGCTCTGATACCAAATGTTAGATTATTTATCTAAGGACTAAGTCTTGATCTAGCCTAAGTCATGATCACTAATGTGGAACAAGAGTCATTAGAACTAACTCGGAGATGATGAAGCCATTAGGGCTCGGTCGGTGAAGTAGAGTTGATGAGGAATAAGAGCACTGAAATAGATCGGCACAAGCGTCGGTCTTCGTCAACCTTAGCGCAAAGAACACCGGATCGGATGGGTGTATGGGGGGAGAGGATGAACTAGTTCTTAGTCAAAATTAACCGAACAAGAGCTGGCCTCACCCCTTTTATTCTTGCGCTGGCTGACGGGACCAAAACCAAAGACGTTGGTGCGCTCCCGATCAATGCGCGTACGTGATGTGTAGTGGCTCAGATCCGAGAATTTCAGAGCTTCTGTTCGCTCCTCTTGAGATCACCACTAACAACATAGAGCACCGTTGGTCCGATGTATATGCTTATATATGTACGTGCCATTGGATGGTCGATTGATCTACTTGTAAGAAAGAGGGACATATCATATATTTTTTTTCCTTTTTCGCACCCCTGCGAAAGTTTCTTCTCATTTTTTTTCCTTTTTAGCACCCCTGCCAAAGTTTCTTCTCAAATATAGTCTCCTCTAAAATTATTTACAGACTTGGCCCCCACGAGTCACCTCCTGTACTCGGGAGCTTGGCAGGTCGGTTGCCACGCGAAGATTCATACCGAGCTCTCCTTCCTCGGCAAGAATCAAATCCACTAGTTACTCACTAATTTAATCATACTACTTAATTAAATCAAATAATTAAATCGCTAATTAATCAAAATCACTACTTGATCTCCCTCCTTCCGAGCCAACAGGGCTCGACAGCTTCCTACCAATTCTATCGAGATTCGTGCTGAGCTTCCCTGGCGTGGCAGATGACTCGTATCACTTGCTGCGCCTTCCAAGCTCACCATGGGGCTAGTTTCATAAATTCAAACGAAAAGTGACTAAATTTGTTGAAAACAAATTTTATGGGACTAGAAAAACGATAGCTTCCCTAGAACTTTTCACTCATCTAGCCCACTCCACCTTTTTTTTATGAGACCGCGGGAAGCGGGCACACACCAAGCGCGGGAGCTGACGACTTGCTGTGTCGCAGACTGCAGGTGCGGAAAGGGGGGGGGTACCGCGCTGTGGAGGCACGGAAAGAGGCGTGCCATGCGCCGAAGCCGCTGTGTTGCGTGTGGGAGGGCAGCTTCGGCGGTACTGTAGTGTGGAGGACCTTTCATGGTACTATAGCATGAAAGGTGCCTTCCACAGTGCGCATGGTTACTTTTGAAAAAAAAAATATTCAAGAAAACTGTTTTTGCAAAAAAAAAAGAAAAAGATAAAGAAAAAGAAAAAGAAAAGGGCCATACGAGTAAACGCTTCCCTACCATATGATTCAGTTTGTTGGGAACCCTTCCTGTCACCACTGTCACACCACACCTACATGTTCTTCAGGGAAATTTGATCATTGCATCGGCTTAGCGTGCAATGTTACATCGCACCAGTCTACTAGGATTGGGAAAAATTGAGCAAATAACTCACTGCTAAATAGAAATTAAGAAAATAACCTGCAGTACATGGAAATGCGTTGAATGGCAGCGGCTTCCGCCAGCCGAAGTGGCTTCCGCCGCATGGGAAGGAGGAAGCGGCGCTTCCGCCGCACGGCATGGAGGAAACCGGGTTTCCGCCACACCGTGTGGCTTCCTCCATGCCACATGGCGGAAAGGAGGGGCTTCTGCCACCCCGTGTGGCTTCCTCCATGCCACACGGTGGAAACCACCTGGCACGGAAAACAATAGGACAAGAAACTTTCGGTGCGCATTCACGGGTGAGACGGCAACCCATGTGCCTCGATTTCCGCGACCGGCCTTTCCGCCACCTCAGGTGGCCGAAACCCCCCTTTCCGCCACGCGGTGTGGCTTAAGCCATCTCACACGGCGGAAACCCTCCTTCCACCATCTCATACGGCGGAAGCCACACCAACCGGCGGAAACGAGGTCCATTCAACACATTTCTATTTACTGTGTGCTATTTTTTAAATTTCGTTTTAACTGTAGTTTATTTAATCAATTTTCCCCTAGGATTGTTGCAACCAAATGTATGTTTGATGACTAGAGCATCCTACGGTACCTACTCGGGTAAAACACCTACTCTGAAGTATCCGTACGTGTGTGATCGGTGACATCGATTTGGCGGAACTGAGTTATAATCGAATGTTAATGACGTAACAAATATAACCAAATGTTCAACATAGTAATCCGCCAGTTGCAGCGCAATATCAATATGTATGGTGGGTGGTGGCCTGGTGGGTTTACCGCGAAGTAAAAGCGTCTGTGCAGTTCACTACTTTACTGTCGTACTTGTCCAATGTAACATGGATGCATGTGTGTTGATGAGGCTTGGTGCTAGTCTGCGCCCAACGATCTAGGATCTGGGCTGGCTCAGGTGGAAGGGTACCTGACCACATATAAATTCGAGAAGCAAGGAAGGAGAAGACACCAAGGGGCTGTTCTATTGGCTGTTTCCTCCAGGTTTTCAAATGAGTACCTATCTCATGTAAGCTTCCTGAGAATTTTTCGCGCTTTAAAACAAACTCTTACCAAGAGACACCAGAATTCTAAGGCCATCCATAGTGTAGATGAAGCTAAATTTTGCCACGTCATGTTACATCAGACAAGCGCTAGTTTGCATATTTTGCTCCAGTGTTTAATTTCCCGTAATCTCTCTATGTGGGATCGATCCATAGTCCCAATAAAAAAATTTGAAAAACCAATTCATCCCTCTTTCTTTTTTTTTCTCCGTTCACTCATCGGCCACTAAACTCGCTTCCCTATCGCTGCCGCCACCGGTTGCTTCCGCTTCTTTGTCATGGAGCCGGCAATGTGACCTTGGACGACGACAACGACCAAGATATACGGCTCGACAACCTTCTTGTAGCCAGGAGACCTCGATCCAAGGTTCAAAACCTCATCGAAATTTCGGATTTCGGGCCCCTCCGAGTTTCATAATCCCGGTGAAATTAAAAAACTTAAAAAAAAATTCAAAGTGCTACACTAACTTATAATCTCGCCGAGATCTCGGTAAATTTGACTAAAATCTTGGTGCAATTGACCGAGATTTGAATAAAAGTTGACCAGATTTGACCAAGTTTAACCGGATTTGACCGGATTAGATTCTTCGCGTCGTTTCCCATCTAGGATAGTCGGTAGATCATAATTCCCATGAAATTGAAAAAATCCTAAAAAATTCAAAGTGTGACCGTGCTTAAAATCTCGCCGAGATCTCGGCATTTTGGACGGAAATCTCGTTTCAAAAATTACCGGATTCAAATTTTGCTTTTTGATTTTCGTTCGGATTTTATCCGAAATACCGAGATTTCGCCGAGATTTCGTCTTTCAGAGGGTGCCGAGATGAAATCCGAGAACAAAAATTCAAACCCTGGTTCGATCCGGCGACCCCGACCACGATTCGGTGACGATGACCTCAATCCGGTGACGGCAACCATGCGCCACAGCGCGACTTGATCCGGCGATGGCCAGCTCAATCGATTCGGTGACGATGACTTCAACCCGGTGACGGCAACTAAATGCTCCACAGCGCGACTTAATCCGGCAATGGCCAGCTCAATCTGGCTCCACGGTGACGAGGTCGAGGTTGCTACGACGAGACGAGCAACGATGTCGGCGGAAAGAAGAGGCAACAACGAGTTGGCGGTCCTGACAGCATCTCCCTTAGATCTTCCTCCATCGCGAGGCGCTGCACCACGACGGCGACGGGTTGACAAGTGGAGCTGCACAAATTATTTAGGGAGCAACTAATTTTTGTCGCTCTTTCTGCTTGTGCGTTTGGAAGCGGAGGGCGACACGTGGATAGACGTGAGGAGCCTGGCGATTAAAACAGGACACGTGATTTAAATTTCAAATTATGAAATTTTAACTTGAAAAATTTTAAATCAGAAAGTATCAACTCGAAAATATTTCAGATCACAAATTTTAAATTAAAAAGTTTCAAATAAAAAATTCACCTAAGAAAATTTAAATAAAAAAAAATTCAAATTAGGAAGTTTCAACTCAAAAAGTTTCAAACTATAAAGTTTCAACCTAAAAAGTTTTAAATAAAAAGATTTCAAAATAAAAAAGTTTCAACACAAAAAATTTCAAAATAAAAAAGTTTCAACTCATAAAACTTTCAATTCAAAAGCTTTCGTTTCGGAAAGTTTTGATTAAAAAAACTTTTGGTTCGAAAAGTTCTGATTAAAAAACTTTTCGTTCAAAAAGCATCCAAGTAAAATCCAAATCGAAAATTTTTACGGTTGAGTTGATTTTTCATATGAGTTGATTTCAAAAATTTTCAGTTCAAAAACTTTCAATTCAAATAAATTTAATTTTGAAAGTTTCAATTTGAAAAATACTCTTGGTAAAAAAAAACTTTCGGTTTGCAATGCTTTGACTATAAAATTTCAAGTTGGAAATTTGAACTCAGAAAATTTCAAATTCCAAAATTTTTAACTCAAATAGAAAAATTACCCTTTAATGCTCTTCCTTGCCCGCAGGGATTCAAATATCGACGATTATCGTGCGAAATCATGATATTTGGGCGTATCGGGGGATACAACATCTAAAATTGGTCGGTAAACAGGTTAAATTCAAAAATTCAAAATTTATTTTGCGACATAAATATTGTGGTAATCTATGAAAAGTCGAGAGAAAATTAGTGAAAATTGCTCAAAAAATTGAGAAACATTCAATTGGTCGGTCCAAAACAAGAGAAAATAAGTCAAATCGGTACATTTTTTTCTTCAAAAATTTTGATTTCAAAACTATACGATTTCTAGCAATTTTTGCCGATACTCGAAAATCGCTAGATAAATTTAATCTAATATTTGAAACCCTACTCTCCCGTGCATTGGGCACTCCTCTCCCGCAGGCGATATGTGTCACATGGAGAACGTTTGCGTCGGGAGCACACTAAGAAAACCAAATTATTTATTGGGTTGGCAACGATGTACCGGTTCCAAAAATACTGCTTCTTTTATTGGCTGAAATCATTTAGTGTCTAGCCTCATATACGTTGTTTTTTTTTTTTTTTTTCAAATCTAGCCATCTCGCACGTGTATAAATCAAGGAATGAAAAGTAACAGTGTTGTTCAGTAGTGAGTTGAAATTAAGCCGGTGAGCACTGAGCAGTTTTTGCAATGCATTAATAACTCATACTTATACCTTAGCCAGCTATGGACAAGAACTTTGCACCACAAGTTCACAAGTGCGAGCTCCCAGTACACACTACCTAGCTATAGCAGCTCTCCTTTTACTTCCTTTCCACACAGCTGAATTACCTCACAATTGAAGCAGCACAACCATAAGCACAAGCACTACCGAGATTCACAAGCACTTAGGACAAGCACTTGGCACCACAAGTTCACGACTGAAGAAGCACAACCATAAGCACAAGTACGACAAGCATATCTGGTCATCAAGCACACTAATCCGGCCATAAATCACAGCAATCCGGCACATACATGTTCCAATTTGGGGAAAACTTTGGACAAAATTACAGAGATTTCGGACACACATACCGAGACTTCTCCACTAATTGTCTTGTTTAGCTCCAGAGAAATTTCATCCAAAACCACCAAGATCTCAGTAAAGCATGTCGAGATGCACTTCTTCCTGGCAGGAGACGACCGGATCTGCGCCGAAGCTGGTCATGACCTAAATTAAGTTCTAATAGATCTGCAGGTCTAGTGTTTTGAGAATTTCATTGGCGTGCGGTTCAAAAAAATTTCCCATAAATTTTTGTGGATGGTCTTGACGTATCACTAATGTTCTCATAAAATTTTCAGATAATGATTTAAGTCTAAGGAATTTTTAAAAATTCTGATAGTGCTGCTGTCCTAATAAAAGTTTCCATGTATAATTCTGGATCATGATTTGGTTGAGCAACTAAAACAGGTTTAGAATTTTTGAAACTTTTAGAGAAGGGTTTTGAGGCAATGTTTAAGATTTCCTAAAAATTTTGGATTATGATCACGCTCCAGCAAATTTATAAAACTCTAACAATGTTACTATCTCATTTATATTCCCTCTATTTTTTTGATTTTTCAAAGATAACAATTTATTTTCAATTCTTTTGGAAATTTTTCTGTATGATCCTAGACTACCAAGGATGATAACATAAAGTATTTCTTTTATTTTTATAAAATGTCTTAAAATTTTGGTTTTTAAAAAGATTTTCATGGAAGATGACATTATCAAGAGGCATCGTCCCAAATCTGTTCCGCTGTTTTTCTCAAAGGATGTTACGTCCCAGCTGGTCGCCACTGTCATTTTTAGGCCCTGTTTGTTTCGGCTTAGGTTTTTTGGCTTTTGGCTTAAAGCTAGTTTTTTTTGGCTTAATGAGCTTTTAAAAGCCATCTGCTTTTAAGCCAAGACATGTTGTTTGGTATCGTTGCTTATTAATGGGTTATATGGTACAGCTTATAGATAAAAAGTCTAAAATACCCTAAATGAGATGGTGGATGAATTCTCAATTTATATATGATGGCATTTGATGGGTAATTTTGGAGACTTTTAGTGGCAAAAGGTTATTTCATTCAAAAAAGCTCCTCTTTTCTGACTTTTGGCTTATAGTTATACATGGGCTTTTGGCTTTTTTAAAGCCCGGCTTAAAAGCCAGTCGTTTGTTTCGGCTTAGACTTTTTGGCTTTTAAGCCGATGAAAAAGTCGAAACAAACGGGACCTTAATCACTTGATGTCCGACGGAACTATCGACGAGTGCAAAAGCAACACGCTCGTACCGTTGTTTGCCGGCGCAATTGTTTCATTACTCATAACGCCCTGCGAGTACCTTGCTAGTGTCTTTAATACGAATCATGGATACATGCACACGGAGGTCTTGTTAAAAAAGGAACAAAGGTTCCATCTATGGTGAACAATGTGACTTCTTATTAACTGCACGTAGGTATTCCTTCTCAGAGTAGCAAGAACAAAAATATGCTATGTACCACCAAACATGAAAAGGCAGACTTCAAACACAATAAACAGGGCACAGCTACACGAGCCATCTCTAGAGTCGAATAAATAGCACACGTCACACACTTTCAGAGTATAGAGTAGAAAACAACCAGTACGCAAGAACAAACCACCTCCAGCGCATAAGACTCAGATGATTCCTAGGCCCCAAAGCACCCGAGAAGTTTCTTCGGGGCCAGCCCGGTTGCACGGTACTTGGCCGCCATCTCCTCGGCCTTGAGAACTTCTTCACCACGCCGGGCCACCACCGTTGCTCTCTTCTCTTCAGCTTCCTTGTGAGCGATCGCCGCTTTGTTCTTCATTTTCTCAGCGTATTCAGCCTTCTTTTTTTCTAGCTCTTCCTGAACACTCGTAGGTTACAAAACATTGGCTCAGAAGATGTTGCGTGGACTTGCTTTTAAAAAAAGATGTCGCGTAGTCTATGTAATGAACAATAGCGTGTGAACTATTCGATGACACCAGAAGACAAAAATGAATTCTTCTATGTGTATTTTTCTCTCTCTCATATATTTTGATCTGCCTTGTTTGCATTGCAATCGGACATTATCACTAAAAACTACAGATGTGATATGCATGGCATTCGAATAGAGTACCCCCTCGCCAGAGAGAGAGAGAGAGAGAGCGAGCAAAGTACCTGAACAGAACAAAATGTTCCAACAAAGCAAAATGTAGCAACACAGAATGAAATGGCTAACTTACTTCCTTCCTTTTGAGTTGAGCTTCTATGGCTGCCTTCTTTGTGTTCTCCCATGAAAGAACAGCCGATAGCTTCTTAGCGGCCCTGTGACACAGACAGCAGTTGATTATGGTTTTGCACTTTATTTCCTCAATAAGTAAACCACGCTGTTACAATGAAATGGGGCACTTACTGTAAGACATGTATTGATCTAATATTCATTCATACATTTCGTGATCCTACTAGCAGTTGCTATGCTTCTTTCTCAATATGTTTTAAATTAAGACATACCATACCCTTGTGATCTGAAGAAGATATACTTGGTCTTTAGAGACCACCAATGAAAAGTGTTATGATAGCATTTTCCACGATTGACCAGTGATACATGTTCACATAATTGAAGAATACTAGTGAAAAAAGGATGCATCTGCTAACTGAGAACATACTTGTTTTCAGCTTTTGCCTTCTCGTTCTCCTCCCATGCTTTGATCAAAGAATTCCTCTTTTCTGTTTCCACCTTTGCAAGAGCAACGTCTAAAGGCAGGTTATTTTAGGTCGTTAGTTTATCTGGTTGTACTCAATGACACGAAAAGGGGAAAAGATGAATCATCAGTTAACCACCTCTGTCATTTGAGCTCCTCTGTGTGTTCCTCGCAGCATGAGGTTTTTCAGCAACTTCTGGTAAGAGGAAACCGGAACAGAAATGCAGAATATCAGAACTCAGTATAATGACTGGGTGAACCTTGCACTACGGCAAACATGTAATAGCATTCAAGAAATCATGCACACATATATAAACCTCATGCACCCTTTCACAGAATGTCTCAGAACGGTTAAACATCCTGACATATTACCAGTGGCAAGAGATTCCTCTGCTTCCACGGTTCCACCTAGACTTCTAAGTTCTTTCTTTCTTTCTTTTTTCTCGAGGAAAAGAGAGATTTATTAGTTACCCAAACATATTAAAATCCCGAGCAATTATTTGCTCGATACAATTAGGGGCTGCCACCCTCCACACCGCAGAATGCAGGCTGTGAGTTGTGACTAGCTAATTGAGCAAGCTCATGAGCAGCACTTTTAATCTCTCTTTTCATCTTCTGAAACTTAATTGTCGGAAACTGAGAAGTAATACTAGGTGTGAAACATAAAGCTATCTGAAACACCATTACTACCAATGACTCAGTTCTTTTGCCATCACTTGATGGCCTGCAATATGATTAGCACAGTGCATAATTACTAGTAACAGAGAAAGGGTTGAACAAGAAGTACTAGCAAAGTACTACTCACTCTCGACGGCGACAAGAGCCTTGGAGTCATCAACTGGCGGCTTCTTGCTCTCAGGCTTTGAGGCCTGTGGCGGGGGAGACGGGATGACGGCCTTCTCCTCCGCCACGTCCTTCGTTGACTTGGGCGCAGCCGGCGTCGCCTCCACCTCCGCCTTCTTCGCTCCCTCGCCAGCCATTACCCCGCTCACGCACACAGGTGACTCGGTGCGCTGCTGCTGAAATTAATATGCAGCTGTTTCCCCGTCGTTGGGCGTGCTATACCTATACGTCGCTACGCGCTGCTGCGTACTGATACTCCACTGCAGTTGGGCGTGTACGTAATATATAGAGCCGGTTAAACTGACAGCAGGAACGAGCGTGAGAGCTAGAACTTGGAAAAGTTGGCCAGCGCGGCGGCGGAGCGGACAATAATTACCCGGAACTCCGGAAGCTTCATGTCAGTGGTTCAATGGAGCTGTAGGAGTTGGACGAGCCCCCTTTGCAACTTTGGGATTTGATAATGCACTTTTTATCTGGGACTGGATGCATGGTTAAAATGAACTATATATAAAGGGTGTACGTTTAGAGAACCTTTAGTGTGTGTGGTTTTGCCGGTACGAGTGAGGAAGGAGAAGGGTTAGGTTCGGTACCCAACGTGCCGACGATATTAGCAAGTTTTGGTTGAAACCGGTGCCTCACCTGATGCCCGGTGCTACCAAGTTTTGGTTGGAACTGGTACCTCACCTGATACCGGGTACTAAGCAATAAAAAAAAAAGAAGGGGAGCTGTAATTCACGGACACCCTTAGGGAATAGGGATCCTAACTCACGGTCGGCGACGCATGTCATCTCCCCGGCACCGTGGGGGAGTGCACTAACTTGATTCAAAAAATTTCAACTCGGTTAAAAAAATTCAACTCTAAATCTTAGCACTAGGTAACGTGACATTTCTGAGCGCCGGATATTCCACGCTGATAGAGAGAGTGATAGGTGGTGTGTCTTGAGTTGCATGTGTTTGTGTCTGTGCCATAAGCAATTGAGTTGCTCGCCTGGACGAGGGAGCATGGGCACTGGGAATCCGGGAACTCAATGTGGCCGGGGCCGGGCGTGCGCGCGCGCGCGCGCTCGGTGCCACCCGAGGAACGGACCACCGGTGATTTTGAAGGCGCACGCGTGCGGTGCCGTCCTCTCGCCTTTGGCCCGTCCGTCCGATCCACCCGCTTCCTCCGATCCATCCGCGTCCAAAGCACGTAATAAGTACCAGGCCGTTGTACCCAAAGGCGGACGGATCCGCGCGCGTCTGTTGTTTCCACGCGACGTCTCGGCGCCGACGAGCATATCAGGGCGCAGGGCACGTTTCAGAGCTTGGAAGCAGAATTCCTTTTCTGACCTGCTTTTTTTTGACGCGATTGGAAGTAGAATTCCCATGAGGCCAAGTGGTCTAGTGCCTTGCTACTTGCTAGATACAGTACAGGCATAGTGAATTCCAGAGAGAAAATTGGTTGTAAAGTTTTTTTTATTTGACAAATTGAGTACCATTGTTCCGTAGCTCAAAAACAGTGGTCGGTGATACACCCGAGAGATTGATTGCAATGCTAATGATTATTCGTGACACGCCTTTATCTTCCCTTTCCCACAAACCTGCATCATCTTTTCTCCCTTTTTAGACCACCATCTTCTCTACTTAAAACCCTCCAATTTGGACTGTATTTTACGCATTAAATCCCTGTCACGATGTCACCTATTTTATCTCAGTAGTCTCATGTGTGAGTCTTTTTCTGTCGTGTGCCTTTTTTAGACCAGCCTGTCTTGGCGCCCTCCACTGATTTTTTCCCCGGAACTTTTGCATCATTGTAATATTCAGACCGCAAATACGATACTTTTCTGCTGAGATCTTGCCAATAATAATAACTAGTACATACATACATACATACATACATACATAAATATACATAAAGAGCATGGGTTTGCCGGCCAGTCTGCCCTGCCACATCATCACTCGTAGCGTTGTGGTCCTCCGAAAAAAGAAATTACAAATAGATTTTTTGTCTTTTTTTTTTGCAAAGAGAACCCTACGGTTATGCATATTTGTGAACGGGTCCTCTATCGGTTTTTTCATAATCATAGATAGGTCATTCCCCTATTTTTTTCCCAACCAATAAATCCCGTGGTTATGCAAATTCATCGATGGTTCATAGCCAGCCAATTGTTACAAAAAGCACTACTGAAAAACAGAAATTACTTTTTTTTCCAAACAAAAATTCAACCCAGTTTTTTTCGCACGTCACGACAATGACGCAAACTTTGAAAATATGAAATTATGGATAGGTCCTTCCACCAGGTTTTTTTTTTGCAAAAAGACCCGTGTAATTTAAGTTTTTTTGCAATCGCGGATAAGTCCTTTCGCTATTTTTTTTCTCGATTAATGAACCTCGTGGTTACGCAAATTCTTTGATGATTCATAGTAAGCCAATTTTTACAAAAAAAACACCATAACGAAAAACGAAATTACGTTTGTTTCAAACAAAAAATATACCCAATTTTTTTGCACATCACGACAATTACGCAAATTCATCGATGGTTCATAGGTAACTAATTTTTTTTAAAAAAAACACCATCAAGAAAATAAAAATTACGTTTTATTCAAAAAAAAAATTAGCCTAATTTTTTTCGCGCCTCACAGCAACTGAAATTATTAACAAATCCTTCCATCGTTCTTACCCCCAAAAGAACCGTGGTTATACAAAATTAGCTAGTTTTTTTTTTACAAAAAAAACACGAACAAGTCTTCCACCGGATTTTTTAACCAGAACCCTGTGGTTACGCAAATTCATCGATGGCTCATAGCCAGCCAATTTTTACAAAAAAAACACCACCAAAAAAACCAAAATTACAATCCCCCCCCCCCCCAAAAGAACCGTAGTTATACAAAATTAGCCGATTTTTAAAAAACGCGAACAAATTCTCCACCGGATCTTAACAAAAAAACCACGTAGTTACGCAAATTCACCGACAGCTTATAGCCATCCAAATTTTACAAAGAACCCTATCGACAAAATCAAAATTATGTTTTCTGTAAAAAAAACAAATTTTTTCGTGCAGTATGATATCACGCGCTACCACACCTGGTACAATATTAGTATGGTGCAATTTAAGCCATCGCACGCAGATAGTTAATCATATCTCTCCTTTACCCTTTCGATAAAGAAATACATACCCAGTGTTTTCACAACATTTATGATGTGGAAGCTATCTGGCTATGCGCTAGTAGGAGTTGTCGCCGGGCGCTTTGATTATTTTTTTCGTGCTTGCTCCTTTACGCTTCGATGGATCGTCACTTGGCCGGATAAACAAATGAATTTGGAGAGATCCTGCCAACTTGAACGCACTCCAATTATTGAAATCTTGCTGGGGAAATAATGTAGTATGAATCCTGCTATTAGTTGTCATGCTAAAACGGACCGATCTCAATTTATTTAGGGTGCGTTTGGTTCGTGAGACGAGGTTGAATAGGATGGAAGGGTCTTGTACCATTTGATTCCATTATTTTAGGTGAATAGAATGGTTCAGCTTCTAGAGGAAATATTCCTTAAATTTGTACCACTTGATCAAGAATGAGCTGGTTCTATTCAAACAATCAAACACATGGATGACTTTCTTTTTAAACCATTTCATACATATATCACTTGATATAGGTAACCAAACACACCCTTAGACCGAGATGAGTTGACCACCTAACAAGGACTAACGAGTAACATACATAGTTACATATACTGATATACTACACTACACTTCACCAGACTTTAATCACCAACACATGATAGTTTTGATGAAGTCTGTCGCGGTAGATAAACGTTTCACATTCCAACTGTGAGTACCTCTTCACTTTTGTACTTGGCGTACGGGTGTAGGACCGTGATCTAATCAACACTTGGGCGGGTCGCTGTAATACGAAGGTACACGGTGTTCTCTGCTTTGCTTTCTGGCTCCTTTTCTTCACGAGATTACTACAAGCTTTTTACCGTCGAACGCAGGTCACGTAAAGACGTTTACAGTTTGCTGTCGTGTCATCATCAAACGAGTGTCCACTGTCCACTAGTTGGTTTAAAGCAAAACTTGCCCGGTTCTCGCCGGTTTCCGTTTCTACACAGCTTCTGTTTAAAAAGGCAACGGATTGTTTGCTAAATAGAAGGATTCTAGATAGCTTCTCCCACAATTAGAAACTGTTTTCTGTATAAAATCAGAATTCGGCTGAAACCTGATTCTTGCTGATTCTCGCCGGTTTGGTCTGAAATTTTGAAGTCGCAGCTGGTCCGATCCGATTTTTCTATAATAAAAAATAGCTTCTTTTATAAGCCAGAATCTATAATTCAGAAGCTGAAATGAACTGGACATCTGTAAGGTGCGGGAGAGGATTCCCAAAAGCAAAGCAAAGCAGAAAACTTCAGCCCATCCAAGAAAGCTCACCATCTGCACTTAGCATCATGTTTTCGTGGGTATAATTCTTTTTTGCACAAGGTTTTGGAGTATAATGCATGCTATATGGTACATGTGCTTATAATTTAAAATCAACTATGACACTATCTCCTCGCAAAAAAACCCCTATGACACTAGAGAATTTCTTGCAGCCAGAACTGAACATATCTTTATAATGCATCTTATCGCGATCCAAATAACTGTCTACATCACATACACTCACAAGATAAACATGCTGCCATTATCTTATCTGATATTCTGATTGCCACCAAACAAAGCATACCTCCACTGTGCTTGCCCCATGAATTACAAGAAACCATTAAACATAGTCGCACAAATCGCTGGTAACTGAACAAACAAGTACTTCAATCTGCTAACTGCTAAGGAACTAACTAGCATCTCACTTTCTGTTTGGCAGTTTTAAGTAGCTGCTTCTGAAACACAGGCCTAACTCAGCTTGATTTGTAGTACAACATCATCTATTATATATTAAAAGCTCACGAGAGCCGCTAAGAAAAAAAGAGAAATATGCTAGAAATTCAAAAAACAAAACAAAACATCTGGCTCTTAATCTGAGTGGACCCAGATTATAACGGCTTAGATTAAAAGAACTAGTCCAAGGATCTCTACCACCAGATGTTATTATTTTTTAAAAAATATCTAATCGTCTATCTAGCAGACCCGGGTTATAATGGCTTAGATTAAAAGAAAGAGTTAAAGAATCTCTACCTCTTATTTTGGTGGGATCAGATTATAACGGTGCATATTAATCTATATAGATATTAGAGTTATATAAACAAATATACAATTATAGAAAATATAGTTATATATCAAAGATAATCGTGTCATAATATCCAGCCGCACAGTTGCACGGGTAAATTTGCTAGTTTTTTAAAAAACACAACCAACATTAAACTTTAAACGACACATTAATCAAGCAAAATATCCACTTTGTAAAGTAGCTGCATACATAGAAATTTCAATTGTCACATAATGTACACACACACACACAAGGAAGATGCAACATTTTCTTACTCCGATGATGCCATGCCAGGAACTTCTTTTTTAAGGGAAGGGATCTTAATATCTCGTCTCACTATGGTAACAGAAAATTAAATCTTGCCAATTGTATATGCAGCACACTTTCACACATATTAGTTTTCTGGGATTGGAGCATAACCCTGTGGTTCTTCATGGCGAGCTGGAGCAACAGCAGCTACCACGACAGAAGCACCAAATAGCACAACCACCAATGCTGTGAAGTTCACCAAAAATGCCTCTGCACCATATTTGTCGAGGCCTGAGCTTTGGAGGAAAGTGAGCTTCTCCAGAAAACCAAGTTCTGCAGTAGCCAGGGCTAAAATGTAGACGAAGAGCCCAGATGGTATGTGCCAAGAAAGAGCACCCCTCCTCACATTTGGTGCAGCACCGGGGAAGAAGCCGGCAACAAATCCAAATATCCACTGTGATAGTTAAGGCAAATTTAAGAACATTCATCAACACTAAAGTAAAAATATAATGTCTATTCTTGGGCAGATTTCAACTGTAATGTAACCTCCCTGTTCAATGATTTCGTTATGCAATCTTCAGCTCTGATAACCAAGCCATTTTTTCACGTCTTTTGGTGGCCACCAATATGTATTGGTAATAAGATTTAGAAAGAGCAAGTATGAAGCTTACTAGCCACTGATAGCATATTTCAGATTTGTGGCAACCACACAAGGATATCAATTCACCCAAACTATTGAGAAATAGAATGCTACAGCATACTTGATTAAAATGTTCAGAATCTTCTATATTCATACTCGATTAAAATGTTTAAAATCTTCTCTATCAGTTCTACTGTAAGTCAACTGTATCAACCATTTCATAATGATTGCACTTATCTGCAAATATATCAAATTATAGAAATAAAGGAACTGAAAGGGAATGGAATTGCAATCATATGTAAATTCTTACCTGAATACCATATAAACAAATTGTTCTGATCCCAAGCCAAGAATGCAGACTGTAAAGGTCGGCAATCCCACTTTCATTGTGAAATTTGAAAGCACAGTATATCCCAACCGCACCAAGCACAAGTGCAATAGCATGGAGAATTAGATGGATCAGCTTAGTTGTGTCGTGATTGCACGTAGGAACGTACCTTGTATACCATTATAGCTGCCAAAATTAAACAGGGATATTACTAAATTATTTTGTGAGCCAGAAAACTCACACAATATTTAACATTACCTTCAGTGCCAAGAATAATATAGCCAATTAGGCATAAGAACAGGGTTACCTTCACTTCCAAGAAGCCAATCAGCATAAGAACAAGGTGAACCTGCACTATGTTGAGAGGAATTTTGAGATGCTAATGTAAACCAATTTTATTATCCTGAATAGCTAAACTTTTAAATAGTAAAGATTACACAAATGACTAAGAAACCACATCTCTCACTGAGAGTCTTCGGAATTCCACGTCAAGGATTAAGGTGAAACAAAGGAGAAGAGGATATAGATTTAAAAGGTTCACGTGCAGTGAGATACATGCCCATCTGCAATTAACTCAGAGAGCATACAGATTTTTTAAATCCAACAAACATAAATTATGGCACACAATAACACTTAAATTAATCATTTTCAGAATGCATTAGAGAGCAAATTAGGTTGTCGCTCAAAAACCTAGGAGGTTCACTAACCGATCTTAATGTTGTTCTTAAGATGCTTAGAGCTCTACCAGACAAATATGAGACATTGGTGATGCTCTTCCTCAACTCTCCCGAGTTGACAAGAATGACGCCAACCGCACTTTTGGGCAACATCATTACGAATGAGATGTACAATAAAGACAAGGATGAGCTCTTGGGGCAAAGTTCTTCTAAGAAGAAGAATATTACTTTCAAGGCCAAGATAGGGTTAAGCGAGGAGACGCTTGATGAATCCAAAGATGACACGGAGGAGGAGATGGCTCTCCTTGTGAGGAGAATGAGAAGATTTATGAAGAGGCGTTCAAACTCTATCGCCCCTCATAAATTCAAGATAGGGCTACACTTAAGCAATAATTGTTTCACCAACATTCGATGCTTCAAGTGAGATGAGAAGGGGCACATTGCCTCTCATTCCCCAAGTAGAAGGATGCCAAGGCCAAGTCATCCAAGAAGAATGGATTTCAATGTAAGAAGAGGCTTTCCAAAAGGCTTCACAAAGATGGGAAGGGCGAGGCACACATTGGGGAGTAGGATTTCGAAGAGAATATTCGGATTCTGACTCCTCCAATGATGACACTCCTTCCAAGAAGAAGGGTCTCGCTGGAGTCGCCATTAAGGAGGCTTCATTGCCTTTCGTCACTCTATTTTGTCTTATGGAAAAAGGAGATAAGGTAAAATCTAATTATGATGATGATCCCTCCTGTGATGAGCTCCTAGACATGCTTGAGGATTTAAATGAATATCTTGGTAAGGAGAAGTCTAAACATAAGATTTTGAGAAAAGAATTCCTCTCTCTCAAAGAATCTTATGATGATCTCAAAAATACTCATGAAACTCCTTCTCAAGGACCATTCTAAGTCCAAAATTGATGGAGTTCTTTGTGATCTTATTGATGCTATGCCTAGAGTAGATGATTCTTCATGCAATATCTCAAAATCTAGCATAGCAACTTCATGTGATGATTTGATTGATATGCCTTCTAGATCTTACTCTAGCTCAAACTCTATTTATAATAGTAATTATCCAATTGTTGAGAACAATGAGATCAAGGAGTAAGTAACCAAGCTCAGTAAGAGCTTAGATCGGTGTTTTAAGGGTAAGAAAACACTTGACAAGATCTTGATTGGACAACGTTGCTTATACAATAAGGAGGGACGGGTTCATTCCCAAGAAAGGTAAGAAAGTGAGCAACAAAGCTCCAAGTTTTGTAAAATCCAATGAAAAACTTTGTATAAGTGTCACGATGTGGGATATATAGCAAATGATTACCTATTGGGTAAATCTCCTAAGAACAACATTTATGATCCACGCTATGTTCTTAGAAAGACTAGCAATAGTAGAGTAGTTGTTAAATTTGTTGGCACTCCTATACTTGATCGAAATAAAAATGCCATTTGGGTGTCTAAAGTCTTGGTTACTAACCTCCAACGACCCACACAAATTTGGGTATCTAAAAAGGTTTGATTTTTTTGTAGGTGAACTATAAGACCAGTGGACGACATTGGGTGTTGGATAGCGGATGTACTCAACACATAACAGAAGACCGAAAGATGTTCACCACTTTCGAGAGTGGAGGTGGAGACTATGATAAAATCACTTTTAACAACAATAGCAAAGGAAATGTACTAGGCTTGGGCAAAATTGCTATCTCAAATGACCATTAAATTTTCAATGTTTCATTAGTTGAAACTTTGAATTTTAATTTGATATCCATTGCTCAAATTTGTGATCTTGGCCTCACTCGCACTTTTTCTCAAAATGGAGTTGAGATTTCACAAGACAATGATAAATGTTTGGTTTTCAAAGGGTTTCCATTTGGAGATCTTTATTTAGTTGATTTCTCAAATGAATCTTATCTTCAAACTTGTTTAATTGGAAAAACCTCCTTGGGATGGTTATGGCAAAGAAGAATAGCTCATGTTGGGATAATTCAACTTAAAAAGCTTTTTAAAAATGATTTAGTTGTGGGCTTGAAAGATATGAAGTTTGAGAAAAGCAAGCTCTATATCACTTGTTAAGCCAGCAAATATGTTGCTAGCTCTCATCCTTCAAAGAGTATCATATCCACATCTAGACCATTACAGGTCTTAAATATGGATTTGTTTGGCCCAACAACCTATAAGAGCATCAGTGGAAATTCTTATTGTTTCGTGATTGTGGTGACTACTCAAGATATATTTGGGTTTTCTTTCTACATGAAAAATCTGTGACACCACGGAGTGTCGTAACCTGATTTAATGTGCATGATTTGATCAAAAACAGTATGAGATGTGGAAATAAGGTTAAAACCATAGGATTTGGAGGTTTATAACGTTTCTGGGCCGTTTCCGGGATTTTGGGCCTTCCCGGGGGATTTTGGGCCTTAAAGGGGGGGTTGTGGGCTTTGGTGGGATGGATTAGGACTCCTTGTAGGACTAGGATTCAGAGTGGGGTCTGGTAAAAGGGCTCCCTCCCTGCCCCCTTGCGCCCCATAGCCCCATTGGTGCGCCCCCACCAATCCCCCTAGCCCTAGCCTCCTCCCCCCCTCACCCCTCTAGCCGTGCGCCCCCTTGCCCTTGCCCTCTCCACCTCTCCACCTCCCCACCACCTCTCCTCCACCCCCTTGCTGCCCTAGGGTGGCCTCCCCACCCCTGCATCCTCGTGGATCCATCCAAGGAGCGAGGAGCGAGGAGCGAGGAGATCGATTGGAGAGGAGATCGATTGGAGTTTTCGTTCGTCGGGCAAAGGTTTGATCATGGGGTTCCCTGGGGTTGATCTAGGTACTGTTCTTAGGGTGATTATCAAGTTTTTAGATCAATTGGTGGTGCTGGATTGGAGTAATTTGGGTTAGATCTAGACGTTGCCACGTTTCTGTTTTGGGACAGCATGAGCAGTCGACCTAGGGTTCCTGTTTTCGCCAATTTAGAGTTCGAATCTAACTATACGGACTTTTAATAAGTTGTAGATAATTTCATTATCTTTCCGTGCATATAAAGAACGTTAAATTCCACCCAGCCGTTTGAAAGTTATGACTGTTTTACCGAGCGTATTAAAATCTGTGACGCGATTGGAATAGATCTCGGTAATCTATAGATTAAACAACTTTAGAGGCCGAATCAGTCTTTCCTTATACCTAGAGAAATTTGGGAAATTTCCTAAGCTACGCGAGGATGTACTCGTTTAATTGATTCGGAGTCCCAGAGCCCAAGTTATGCCTTTTGCAAGGCTGCTGTCCCGCCGGGACAGAACCTCTGTTTTTAGGTTTTGCGAGTCGTTGGCAATGTCGGGGTAGATGAGGGTATGCGTACTGTTCTGTGGTTATGACTGTGAGTGTGTGATACCTATGTGCAGGTGGTGCGACCCCGGGAGTGCCCTCTACTTCCCGCCAATCCGTTGCACGTGGTTGAGGCAAGTGTGTTGTGATGGATAGCGAGTTGTAGGTTGCATGTTGAGATTAGATGGAATTGTCTACATGATATATGATCACTTGCCATGTTTTAAAGATTGCTATGATATGATGAGCATGTTTAAAATGTTATGATGCCATGTGTTAATATATGAGTTTTATATGATGTTGGCATGCTTGCTTACATGACATGTTACATGGCCCGGGCGGTGAGAAAGTCATTAACTAATCCGGGAAGGTTGGTGAGAAAGTTATGACTAATCCGGAGAGCCAATAGAGTAAGTCCTACATCGTGATTCCATCTACTGTGGGTTGTGGAAGCGAGGAGTAGGCACCCTCCATCTTCGGGATGGAAGAGGGGAGAGGGTGCACACCGACGGGTGTGTACTCAACCATACCGGTATGAGTTTCCAATGAGACATGAGCATTGCATTACATCGCATACATATTGATGATGACAATGTTAAGTGTTTACGAATAAGATGATTTACATGATGGGAGATGTTATTGCCATGTTGATGTTCTTGTTGTCCATTGCAATATGCTTGATGAGTTTCGAACTCACGCTTGTGTTTTCTTGTTGTTTTAGGTACCATGAGATCGGCATGCGGGGAAGGGAAATAGTCACACGCCCACACGTAGCTTCACCATAATGATTCCACAAGTCATTCTATTAGTTTGATAATAAATTGCGTGTGATGATCATTGCTTTAATGTTTAGCTTTACTATTTGAGCGTTTATTTGTTCATTTGACACTTGTAGACATTAAGTGCTTGATGTTAGACTTATTTTGCCGTTAAGTCTTTAATAATTGCTGTTTCAGATGTCTCTCATATTGCCTTACATTGCTATAATATTGTTGATTCTTCGTAGCATGTTAAAACAAAGGAGATGCTGCCGAAATGTCGGTTTTTAGCATATGTATCCTTGCTGGAATTTATGATAGATGGTGGTATTTAGATGTTGGTTAGCTTATGTTTGGTAGCATTCAGGCATATTAAATGCCGGGGTGTTACAAAATCCAAAGCCCCTGATAGTTTTAAAAGTTTTGCAAAAAGGGCTCAAAATGAATTTAGTTTTAAAATAAAAAAATTCATACTGATAATGGTTTTGAGTTTAAGAATACAAAAATTGAGGATTTTTGTGATAAGATTAGAATAAAGCATGAATTTTCCGCTACCTACACTCTGGAGCAAAATGGAGTAGTAGAATGGAAAAATCGAACACTAATTGAAATGGCAAGGACAATGCTTGATGTGTATAATACTTCTGATAGTTTTTGGGTGGAAGCTATTAATACCGCTTGTCATACCACAAACTGTCTCTGTTTGCATAGGCTTTTGAAAAAGACTTATGATGAGCTTTTTGTTGGTCGGAGACCGAGCATGTTTTATTTTCGCGTCTTTGGCTACAAGTGTTTCATTTTGAAAAATGGTGTTCATCTCTCCAAGTTTCAAAGCCGTTGTGATGAAGATTTTCTTCTTAGTTATTCTTCTAATAGTAAGGCTTATCGTGTCTTCAACAAAACCTTTGGTTTAGTTGAAGAGACTTGTGATGTTGAGTTTGATGAAACTAACGGCTCTAAAAAAGAGCAAGAGAATTTAGATGATGTAGGTGATGAAGAATTGAGACAAGCAATGAAGAATATGACAGTTGGAAACGTCAAACCAAAAGAAGATGATCAAGATAATCAACCCTCTTCCACACAAGTCGAACCGTCTATTTCCGCTACTCCAAGCCAAGTTCAAGTAATTGAGGTGGAATACAAAGTGGATGACCAAGCTTAAGCAATACCTCCAAGAATCCACAATCAAATTTCCAAGGATCACCAAATTGATCAAATCTTGGATGATGTTATTAAGGGTATTCAAACTCGATCTCGTGTTGCTTCCTTTTGTGAATATTACTCTTTTGTTTCCTCTTTTGAACCAACTCATATAGATGAAGCTTTAAGTGATCCAATTGGGTGAACTCAATGCACAAAGAACTCAACAACTTGCCCCGAATGATGTTTGGAATTGTTGAAAGACCCAATGACCACAACGTCATTGGCACAAAATAGGTCTTCCGTAACAAACAAGATGAGAGCGGTATTGTGGTAAAAAATAATGCAAGATTAGATGCACAAGGTTTTACCCAAATTGAAGGTTTGGATTTCAGCGAAACTTTTGCAACAATGGCTAGATTAGGAGTCATTCATATTTTACTTGCATTTGCATCTTGTTTTGATATTAAGTTATTTCAAATAGATGTGAAAATATCAGAGTTGGTATTTGTAGAACAACCTTCCAATTTTGAAAATGCTAAAAATCCTAATCATGTTTACAAGCTCTCTAAGGTGTTATATGGACTCAAACAAGCCCCTAGAGCATGGTATGAGCGTCTTAGAGAATTTCTACTTTCAAAAAGATTGAAAATTGGGAAGGTTGATACAACACTCTTCACTAACATTATAGATGGAGAATTCTTTGTATGCCAAATTTATGTTGATGACATTATATTTGGTTCTACTAATGAAGATTTTTGCAAAGAATTTGGTGATATGTTGTCTAGGGAATTTGAGATGTCCATGATCAGGGAGTTGAGCTACTTACTTAGACTTCAAATCAAGCAACTCAAGAATGGGACCTTGATGAGTCAAACCAAGTATGTGAAGGACTTACTCAAAAGGTTTGGCATGGAGGATGCGAAGCACATCAAGATTCCCATGGCATCCAACAGGCATCTAGACCTAAATAAGGGAGGTAAATTGGTAGATTTAAAGCTTTATTGTTCCATGATTGGTAGCTTGCTTTATCTTACTACATCTAGGCCTGATATTATGTTTAGTGTTTGCATATGTGCATGCTTTCAAGCTTTTTCAAAAGAGTGCCATTTAGTGCCCGTTAAAAGAATTCTAAGATATTTAAAGCGTTCCTCAAATATAGGCATGTGGTATCATAAAGGTGCTAAGTTTTATTTAATTGGATATTCGGATTCAAATTATGCGGGTTGCAAAGTGGATAGAAAGAGCACATAAGGAAGTTATCAATTCCTTGGTAGATCCCTTGTTTCTTGGTTCTCTAAGAAACAAAATTCCATTGCCCTTTCCACCGTCGAAGCTTAATACATTTCCACCAGTAGTTGTTCCTCTCAATTGCTTTGGATGAGGTAAACATTGATGGATTATGATATAAATTTTAAAAGTGTGCCTCTTTTGTGTGACAATGAAAGCGCCATAAAGAATAGCCAACAACCCGGTCCAACACTCAAGAACCAAGCACATAAATATCTACCATCATTTCTTAAGGGATCATGTGACTAAAGTTGATATTGTTATTAGCCACATTAGAACAGAAGATCAATTATCGGATATTCTTACCAAGCCTTTAGATGAAGCCTAGTTTTGCGACTTGAGGAATGAATTAAATGTCATAGATTTCTCCAATGTTGCTTGAACTTGTGCATAATGATTGCATTTTATTTAATGTTTATTTGTCTTATTTGAATTTCTTGATTCTTTGAGTTGGCAACACATTAAGGGGGAGTATTATCCTTGTCCATGTATACTACATCCCAAGAATGTGAAAATATTAATTAAGTGCAAATAAATTTTCAAAAAGATAATTTTAGATCATACTAGATAAAAATTATTTGAAGATACCATATGTTGATTATTTACAAAATTCTTCGTGAAAATTTCAATTGTTAAAATCTATATATACATATATCTCTTCTAAACTCCCAAAATAAGCTAAAACTATTCCTTATCTTGAAATAAAAGCTAAAAAGCATATGAAAAATGTTTTGTTTTTCAATTAGTCTCAAAATCCAAATCATGTCTATATTGACCTAAATAATGCACTTTATGAGTCATCGCTCTGAGAACTAGAATATTGACATTTCTAGTTTTTAAAAGTATTTTTTGACTCAAACAATTAAATCAAATTACTCTCAAAGTATTTGCATTCCTTTTCTTCAAAATTTGTTTTAAAAGCACTCAAAATCTATTTTGACTAAAAACTATTTTAGTTTGTGCTCTTGAAAGTTTGATTTGGTTGAAAATTCTGAAATATGTTCATCACCGAGATTTGATTGCATATGAGCTATTTCACAACTTCATCTTAGGTTTTCTGGTCAGTCCAGTCAAGGCCAGCACTTCTGGTGACTTTGCCCGGTAGTACCGCCCTAGCCGGCTTCTGGAAGTGGTAGTGTCGCTCGTGTCGGGTGGGACCAGTTAGGGTAGTTTCTCTATAGGGTCGGTGGTTTCTCTCTCCCTTCTACCTTTTCCTGGCTGACTCCACCTTTTCCCCTCTTTTCTTTTCTTAATCTCCTCTCTTCTTCTTCTCTCTCTCACTCCAAACCCTAGAACCATTTATCCACTAATCTTCATCAAACCTCTTGTTTTTTGCTTCAATCTTTGTATTCTCGTGCTTCTCCTCCAAGAGGTGATCTTCTCCGTTCCTTTTTTCCTTCAATTTCTTTTGCCCTAGGGCACCCTTCTTATTTAGGATTTGATTTAAAATGTGGGTTGTTTATGCAATTAAAAGATCAAACTTCTTGTTAAATGGTATGGGTCATGTTCATAGAAGTCATTTTCATACGCTTATTGTGCTCGATCCATCATTTAAGAAGGTTGAATTTTTGACGATTTGCAAACTCGGCAGTACCACGTGTGTGTCGGCCATACTAGGCTGGCACTACCAGGCTCCCAGAGCGGTAGTGTTGCCCCAGCACAACTAGCACAAAGAAAGGTACTGCAGGCCTTTTTGTCTTGAATCTCCATAATTTTACTGCTAAGACCTCACTTTAAAATCAAAATCCTCTTGATCTCCATTGTTTAATCTTGCTACTCTCCTTTGAATTATAGACGACGCCAAGGACCAAAAATCCCTCGAAGGTTCCAATCCCTCATGGTGGTGGCGTTGTCAGGAAATCCACGAGAGGTTGTGGAGTCCCCACTCCCGCCGCTAACAGCAAGAGCAGGGCTAACTCCTTCATGATCACCGTGAGGAATGTGAAGGCAAGTAAAATTGTGCAAAAGGAGATCATGTGAGGCTCGAGCTCAAGAAAAGGCAAAGAACCAGTAAATGAGCTTGAACCTGAGGTTGAGGACGAAACTGAAGGTGAAGAAGAAGAAGAAGAAGGGATTGAAGATGAAGAGATGCCCGATGTTGGTGCATTTAGGAATGATCCCTCTCAGATCAAGGGGGATAAGTATTTCACTCTAAGAGGTGAAAACCAATATCTCTTGCCTCGTGATGCCACCGATTCAAGATTCCACTCCCTATTCTATCAGAAGGTATTTGATCAGATTTACAAGGATAAGGAGTTTGCAAATTAGATTTGTGTCAGTTGGGATCATGTCAAAGATCAACCAAACTTTGTGGGTGTTCTTGAACTGTTTGCAGGAGCAGGGCTGTTTCATTTCCTTGGGAGAAGTGGATGACGGGATCCCAAGTTTACACAGCTACCAAGGACGAGTTTGGGCACGCCATGGGGATTTTTCACAGTGGCTTCCTGCAAATCCATGATGATCTAATGCTGAGCATGAACCAAATTGTTGACTTCTATGACCCAGCTAAAGGAGCAAAGCCAACGAAGCTCGTAAGGCTACGACTCCAACAAGGCATAATCAACAAAATCATCAAAGTCACCATTCATCGTAAGAGTGAAAATCTTGATGAGATTAGAGGATATGCTTGGAACTTAATTGCTAAGATCTTGCAGTGGTAGAAGTTCGATGGGTTGAACTTCATTACGAGGGAGATGGGATAGTCTACACGTGAGCATGGTAAGACTATTTACTTCTCTCCTTACATTATGGCCCTGATCAGGAGGAAGACAGAGTATAATGGTCCTTTGCCCTCTCCCCATAAGCCCTACAGGCCTCGTGAGGCTCCTCCCTAGGTGCTACATCACATTGCTCAGCAGCAACACCAGGCCGAGCTTGAGAGAGAGAAAGTTCACGCTCAAGAGCAAGCTCAAGCACCAGCACCAGCTCTAAATGCCTTTCTTGCCAATCTCACTAGCTTGTGCTCAGACATGATGGGATACTTCTCCATGATGGGTCAACTCACTCAGATGAATGAATATTAGACTCAGACTCGTCAGTTGGTTGAGGTGGTTAGGCAGGGCATGGATGGGATTGGTACGGCTGTTGATCGGCTTCGCGACGAGCTCCTTCTCGTCACCTATCATCGTCGTGGTCATGGCCGTGGTACTCCTCCTCCCGCGTAGTCGTCAATTGGAGTGCCCTCTTTTGATACTTGATGCCAAAGAGGGAGAAGTCAAGGGGAGAAAAAGGATTGAAGTGTTTGTTGAGTATTAGCTTATGTCTCTATTTATGATATCTATATGTAAGCTAATTGAACCTCTTGTTATGTTGCTACACCTTCTATATTTTGGTTATAATGAATGGCTAAATGTTGGATGCTTAATGTCTTAAACCCTTTAGTTGTTAATTTGGTTCTTGGATCCTCTCTTGCATATATTGTTCATATTGCTTATTGATCTTTCATATTATATTATTCCTCGGATCCAATATATAGTCGGAACTCTGCCAAAATTTTCAAAAATCCATAGATGTGCATCAATTCCAACTCATTATTCTCATTCATATTTAGGGGGATTTTCAACTATATCTTGTGCTTAAAATGGCATTTTTACTCATATATATATATATATATATATATATATATATATCTCAAGAAAGTAAAATGCCATTTGAATCAAACATCCCTTGAGTATACAATTTGTTTGAACATATTGTGTACTCAAGATCAAATTCAAACTCTTTATTTTATGTGAAGGTTGTCATCAATTACCATAAAGGGGGGATTGCATCTAGGCCCCTAAGTTTGCTTGGTTTTGGTAATTAATGACAATCAGTACTTATGGCCTAACAATTTGCTTTAAGTGCACAAAAGGTGGTTCGTCCTTATCAAAGAAACATGAAAAAGCAATGTCAAGAGCCACAATTTTATATCAAATTCAAGATTAAGATATAACAAAACTAAGGACCTTTTATAGCATTTTGCCGATCTCAGTGTTTGGTGAAAGATCGGGTTGCTAGATTAGGTGTCGTACTATTAAGGGGGACTTGATTAGTAGTTTGAAAAAGAGTAGATCTTAATGGCTCAATTAATGTGATAGCTCATACTCTTGATTTGCATAAAATTCTTCTTCAAAGTCTTGCTCACTTGACAAAAGCAGCTACCGGCCCCTAGGAGTGGTACTGCCTGAGGTGTAGCAGTACTGCCCACTAGGTGGCGGTAGATATTTAGCAGATGACAAGAATTTGAAGTTCACTAAGGCCAGAACTACCGAGTAGTAGGAGCGGTACTACCGGGTGAGTAGCAGTACCACCTCTATTGCGGTGGTAGCTTTTTAGCAGTAGGGCATGCTAGCCCTCACCCTTTGACTGGCACTACCAAGCTCAAGGGGCGGTACTTCCGGTGGTGCGGTAGTACCGCTCATTGAACTGCGGTAGTCTTTTTCTAGAGACCCTGTATTTTTGGCCAACCTCAGAGCGGCACTACGCAGCCGATGAGCGGTACTACCAGGAAAGCGGCAGTACCACCCAAATAGCTTCGATAGTTATTTTCCAAAAGCACCTGACTTTGCCCCATTTCAAAATGCGGCATTACCAGCCCAAGAGGGCGGTAGTGCCGGACTTTGCGTGCAAGTGGGCTAATGGTCAATACCTAGTGCATTTAATACACTAGGTCTGCCATTGAAGACCCGGTCGGCACTACCAGGCCTTAAAGGGCGGTAGTACCAGACTTGGCTGATTTTTCTGGAATTTTACCTCAATGGCTAGTTTCTTGGTGGGGGGGTGTTATAAATACCCCTCCACCTGCATCAAGGGTATGGTTGGTGACATTATTGAATACATATTGAGCCCTTGTAACTCTCTCTTCACTCAAGTGCATTCATTTCTCAAAATTATGAGTTGTTGAGAGCATTGAGTGAATTGCATTAAATTGAGCCATTAGAAGCACTCAAAATCCTTCAAGCAATCGTCAAGTCTATTATCTTGGATGTTGCCACCTCCTAGACATCTTGGAGCCATGTGGTGGTGATCTCCTCAAGGAATCTTGTGAGGAGGGCCGATGGTTTGTGAAGACCGGAGCTCACCTACCTGGAGTGGGGAAGAGCTACCACTAGTGATCGGAGAAGGCTCATTTGTGTAAGGAGCTGACTTGATTGGATCAAGCTTCCTCAATGTGAATTAGGGGAGACCGGCAAGTCTCCGAGACCACGGGATAAAATTTCATGTTCATCTTCTTATGGTTTGATCACTTGTTCTTGTTTGAGCAAATTTACTTTTCTAGCTTAATTGTTCTTGCTCTTGTAACTAGAATTGTGTAATTGCTTAAGCTTAGCTTGTTGGTGCACGTTAGTGAAACCTAGAAGATTTAGGCTTTGATTGTCAAAATTCTCATTTCTAATATTACCTTTTTATTGCAATTATAGCCATGAATTTTAAAAAACCTCCTATTCACCCCCCTCTAATCGGTTACCCTTGATCCTACAATTTTTTTTTATTATTCAAATAGGTTTGTATTCCAAAAGAAAATCTAGTATTTTTCATGCAGATTAATTATGGTCAATGTTTTATATTCAAGTAGTATATTTATGTTCTTGAAGAACATAATACTTATGACTATAAAAACATGTTATATAATTATAAGCTTGAAGTTATAATAGAACAAGTCTACTGGTTTTTGGACTGTCATATGGAAATTTCGTCGCAGAATAAGAGCTAACTAGGAGTTGGAATAACACACAAAATGTTAGGGTCATGCAGTCTTTCATACCACTATATTAATAAAAGTGCAACTCATTGCATATAATGTATAACCCCAAATTGAAATAAGTGTGCGTTGAAGGAATGAAATAATTGCCACATAACATCACCACTGTAGCAAACATCTATGGGCCACCACTAAAAGTTGAGGATATATGTTGGATCAAAAATTACATTAATTTTTGCCCAAAATAGGGGAATTTTTCTATGGAATGCTATTATGAAATATCTAATCTCAGCATTATGGGGATAGAAAAGCCCAAAAATTGTTGAATGCCACCCTATTTTCATGGATGAAGAAGATCTTTAGTATTAAAATACACACACTAGACAAGCTAAACTAGAGGTTTAGTTGATACTCCTGTAAACTTGAAGCGAAAGCTTGCCAAATAATTATTAAAGAAATTATAAATAAGTAACCAAGTTGTGTTTATAGGAAGCTAACTCACTATTAAGAGTGGTATACCCCAGGTTTTGGATCGTATGTCAATCTAAGCGGAATGACTTATTTGTTAATGATCTAATTCTGTGGGGGACGACAGCGAGTTATATGTTTGAAATGACACTGGTTAAAATAATGGTTAAAACACTCCTTAAGACTCTTGAAGAGAATTTGCCTGGAAGGTAACCTCACAAAGAGGCTGAGCAGGAAGTTTAGAAAAAAGAGACTCATCATGAAGATGAGAACCCAATGACATAAGCGCACACAAACTATAATGTGGAGAATGCAGAACAACCAAGAGTAAAGACCATGAAGTTATACTCATATAGTAGGCACATGGAAAGCCACTATAAACCTCAAATCGTGAGGATATGGGAGAAAAGAATAGTTGTCGATAATATTGCCTCTACGATTGCAGATTGCTAATGTTTCTCTAATGGGAACCCAAACATGGAAATAAAGTCCATGACAGAGTCGCCTAAAGTGCTCATATTGTGTCAAATAAAAAACAATTGAGGCCGAACTATAATCACTAAATAAATGTCTTGAACAAGAAGATTAGAGTAGGTTATTATAAAAAAAAATAATGAGGTGGTGAACATCGATGGTTCGTAGGTCCTTGCAGAAGACCAGTACTAGCATATTATGAATGAAATTATGTTTTGTTACATGGTATTTTTGGCAAATAGCATGAATAAAAATATATAGGTAATGGATTCTGAAAATCTGTATGAAGAGATCCTTGAAGGACTCAAAATTCCTAATGAAAAGGAAAGAAAATAGCAATATATATAAATATCATACTTAATATTAATGTCTCATCTTGAAGAATGAGTATTTTTCTTAGAGGAATAAGTCAATAAATGACTTACCAGTCAATATGTGAAATCACACCAATGTCTATGTAATCCCATGAAGTGGACAAAAGACCAAGATAGACCTAGGACAATGAAATAAGAAACCATAAGACCATAAGTGTGTCATATATGAACTTATATAGTGCATCTCCACTATGGAGATAGTGAAAGTGGGGTATCCTCTAGTACCATGAAGGTACGGAATACATTGGTGACAATGGCAATTTTATTAATCCCATAAATCCCAAACTTAGACCGGTTATATTTTACTCTCTAGCGGTTCAAGCCAATTATTGTATATCAACATAACAAATTAATTGGTTGTAAATTTCAAAATCCGCTAAGAAAGTTGCATTGCAAAGTATTTAGCCCAAAGAAAGAGGCTTGATAAATTATACGCTAAGAAAGTTGCAAAGTATTTAGCCCAAAGAAAGAGGCTTGATAAATTATACGCTAAGAAAGTTGCAAAGTATTTAGCCCAAAGAAAGAGGCTTGATAAATTATACACGGTAGGACCGACCGAGCGGCAGTACTGCTCCCATAAGCGGTATTGTCGGCTGCAGCGGTACTACCGCCCTACTAGTGCCGCCCTACTACTACCTGAGGTAGTGCCACCCTCATGAGAGAGACAACGACTGAGAGAGAGGGAGGGAGCAGCGATTAAGAATAAATAACATTTGTATCAACTGTCTCAGCTCTGTGCGTCTCTGGTTCATTTACTCTTATCGCAATGGTGCAAATGGGCCGGACCTGGGCCGGTACGGCACGCAGCGCAAATAGGTTATGCCTGGGCCCGCCGAAGGCTAGCTGGGCCGGCATAGCACGATAGACACGACGGGCCGTCGCGGCCTAGCACAGTTTAGACACAAATCAAGATGGGTCCGTGAGGGCTTGAGGAGTTTGTGAAGCATCGCTTCGGTCATTAAGAAGTAAGCTTACGTTTATCTAAAAGTGTAGTTTCCCAAAATCACAACAGAGTATTTTGGTCTACTGGTATGATTCTCGCTTTGGGTGCGAGAATTGCTCCTTTTGTTTTGCTCTTTTTTTTTCGAGGATATTTTTTTCCCTGGGTGGTGATGCTCTCACAAGCAACGAAATCCTTCGTAACAATGGCTAAGCTGAGCACCAAGTAATCAAACCTAGAATGCAACATCTTCGTCCATTGTGTAACCATTTTTGTGCCAACTTTTAATTAGAAACGTGCATTTGAAATCAAGATCGACATCCTAACAGCAAGTTAACAATTTGCTAATTCGAGCATTTTGCCACATTTACAAATTACAGAGGTGTTACTCTCTCAAAAACAAAAAAAAAAAAATGCGGAGGCTATAATCCCTCGTGCCGCCTTGCACTTTAAATCCAGTCCAAGCGACACCATGCATGCATGCATGAGCACAAACAATTCGAAGTGGCAGCCTACTCTACAATGCCCTAAGCTTCATTCAGCGTTGGCTCCAAAGAAACCTCAGTTCTGCTGGTTCGTCGTCGGCGGACTGCGAGCCGTACCACCCGGCTGCGGCACCGGCTGCCCGTCGCTCCTCTCTCCCGCTCCCGCCGGCGCATTATAGCCTTCGCCGTGCATTTCCTCCCGGGGGCCGCCGCGCCCTGACCGGAGTACCCCGTCACAGGAGGAGCGGGGCCACGCGCGCCGGAAGGATACGGCGGACCCGCTTGGAAGGGTCAGGGGCCTCGGGGCGCGGGCGGCCGTCCTTGGAAAGGGCGCGGCGCCGGCGGGCGGGCGGGGAAACTTCGCGATCGGGCGTTTTTTGAACGGGCAGGGCACCGGCTGGAAGTGCTGCCTCGCGAGCGGACGCTCCTGGAACGGGCGCGGCGACGGCTGCTGGTGGCACTGCGGCGCGGGCCGTCGCATTTGGAACGGGAGCGGCGCCGGCGGGCGGTTCTGCAGCACTTGCGGGGGCAGCTCGCCTTTGTCCACCAGGTACTCCGCGGCGAGGCGGCCGGCTGCCATCAGGATCTCTTCCCTCTGTTGCGGCGTCATCTGCGGCGCGCCTGTCGTCTGGCCAGGGGGTGCCGGGAGGCGGTACGGCTGAGGATTGTTGCTGTTGCTCCCGTAGCGGACGCCGGCGCCGATGCCGCACGCGCCACCGGACGGGGCCGTGTTGGAACGGGGGTGGTGGCCGCTTGGCTGCATCGATCTTGGCTCGAAGAGTGCGAGCTCAGTTGAAGCAGGCGAGGACACCGACGCAACACGATCGAACTTCGAGCTAGGCGGCTGGTGATTTTAAAGGCGGTGAAGCACGAGTCGGCGTCGGATTCGAATCAGTGTCCTGCGTCACGACCGCCGCGGATCAAGGAGTGCGATTGTCCGAGTAAGAGCAGGTGTCGGACGACTCGGATTCGATCTTGAATCCTATGCGACAGCCCTTGACCCGGAAAAAAATTCTATGCAACGGTGCTGCACACCTCGACCTGTGCAGCACCGTGCGGATTGGTGCCACGTGTCTTGTCTACGCTGTCGTCTCCGGCTTGACGAAGTCCGTCGTCCGCTCGCTTCCTCAGCCTCGACCAGTGGCGAAGCCACCGGGGGTGCCGGGGTGGGCCTGGCACCCCCCAATCGAATTGGGCCAAGACCCCCCCCAAGGCCCAGCAGCCAGAACATAGAATTGGTCCAGGCTCCGGCGACGCATCGTCTTCCTGTTTCATCTGATTGCGATTGAAGGAGCCAAGGAGGAACGCAACCGCGCACGGCGCATCAGGATTCTGGATTCAGGCCCTCACGGCCTCACCTCATCGCCCCGTTCGGCGTTCCACGTTCGCCCGTCGTTTGGAGGAACACCGGCAGGCCGGCACCCAGCGTCGACGTGGACGTGTAATGCCTATTGCCGGAGCCCGGAGGCCAGACGTCATCAATCATCACGTCATGACGTCAAGTTGCTAGTTGCCGGCAATCAACAATCTAATTTGAGGTAAATAATGATTTTTTTTTTGGCATTGCCGGACCGCCCGAACGTCACTCACGTTTGTTTGGGGCATTGCCGTTATATGATTTTGCATCGTTTCAATTTCAGCCAAGACCCAAGTCCCAAGATGAAGAGAAAAATCAAGACGATTGATTGCTTCTTCCAACGTGAAAATCCTAGGGCTGACCCTGTTGAAAATCCTAACCTAACCAACGTGGAAGCATCTGATCCAGTTAATTTACATGCTGAACAAAATCAGCAAGAGATTTTAACTACGGCATTTGAGAGGGACCCAGGTAAACGCGTTCAAATTTGTATGCTACCTTTTGATCAACAAGATGAAGCTCGGAGATTTTATATATCTGAGGGCCCATATCAAATTATATTGGATGAGTACCCATTGAATGATGCATCTCATGCTCGTCGATTCCAGAGCAATTGGTTTAAACAATTTAGTTGGTTCGAGTACTCAGCTCACACAGACCGTGCTTATTGCCCGCCATGTTTACTATTTTCAAAGAAACCAATTAGAAAGTATGGATTAGATACATTCACAGTCAAGGGGTTTAACAATTAGAAAAAGGTTAATGAAGGAAGGGAATGTGCTTTTCTAAAACACATGGGAAATTCTGGATCTGCCCATAACTATTCCATTGGTTGTTTCAATAATCTGAAAAACAATATGGCTCACATTGACAAGGTGATGGTTAAACAAAATGAGAAATTGGTTGCAGAAGCAAGACTAAGGCTTACAACTACCATCGATTCCATTAGGTAACAAATGAGTTTGTTTTTTTATTCTATGGCTATATTATTATTATCCTCTTAATAATTTAATATATAACAACCTTGCATGTTGTTTATATCATTGTAGGTGGCTAACATTTCAAGGTTGTCCATTTAGAGGCCATAATGAATCTCTAAATTCATTAAATCAAGGTAATTTTCTTGAAATGGTCAAGCTTTTGGCTTCATATAACAAGGAGGTGAAAGAAGTTGTGTTAGAAAATGCTCCAAGAAATGCCAAGTACACTTCATGTGATGTCCAAAAGAAAATTCTAAGCATTATTACTCGAAAAGTGCAAAAATCAATAAGAGAAGAAATTGGCAGTAGCAAGTTTTGTATCATGGTTGATGAAGCTCGAGATGAATCTAAAAAGGAGCAAATGGCAATAGTAATTCGTTTTGTTAACAAAGAAGGGCTTATAAAGGAACGTTTTCTTGACCTAGTTCATGTGAAGGATACTACTGCATTGACTCTTAAGAACTCAATTTGTGCTGTCTTATCTGCTAATAGCTTGAGTATAGAAGACATCAGAGGTCAAGGCTATGACGGTGCAAGTAATATGAGAGGGGAGTGGAATGGATTGAAGGCTCTAATTCTAAATGAGTGTCCGTATGCATATTACATTCATTGCATGGCTCATCAGCTACAATTGGCTCTAGTGGCAGCATCAAGGGAAGTGCAAGAGGTACACAACTTCTTTCAGCATGCAAATTTCATCATAAATGTTGTTAGTGCATCTACTAAGCGCAATGATGAGTTACTAGCTACACAAGCAGAAGAAATAGCTCGTGAAATTGAATTGGGAGAGCTTGACACCGGACGAGGTGCAAATCAGATAGGCTCTCTACAAAGGCCAGGAGACACTAGATGGAGTTCCCATTACAAGTCAATTCAAAGCTTAAAGAATATGTTCAGCGCCACAGTTTTAGTTCTACGCAGTATTGCAAATGACCGTTCAGTTTCAAAGTATTCTCGTGGAGATGCTGCTGGTGCACTACGAATTATTGTCACGTTTGATTTTGTGTTTATTCTGCTCATGATGGAAAAGATTATGAAAATTACTGATGTGCTATGCCAAACACTCCAAAAGAAGTCAATTGATATTTTAAATGCAGTAGATTCAGTTTCCAATACCAAAGTGTTACTTGGTGACTTGCGAAATGATGGCTGGGAACCTCTTCTTCATGAGGTCAAATCCGTTTGTGAGAAGAATGACATTGATATTCCGGATCTGAATAACAAGTATGTTCCTTTTGGCTAAATTATTACATAATTATTGTTCGTTTCATATGAATTAATCTTATTTATCCTTTTATCACATTTTGTAGGTTTGTTGATGTGACCAAATCTCGAAATAAGAATGATAACACCACCGCATTTCACCATTATAAATTTGATGTGTTTAATGTTGCAATTGATCAACAATTGAATGAATTAGAAGATCGATTTGGTAGCCAAACGACAGACCTTTTAGCACTTTGTGTCTCCTTGAATCCAAGGCTTGACTCATTTGACATAGAAAAGGTATGCACTCTAGTGAAGAAGTACTATCCTGCAGATTTCTCAAATCAAGAAAGAATGCAATTAGAGTGCCAACTGCCGCATTTTCAACTTGATGTTTGCAACCATCCAGAACTAAAAAATTTATCATCTCTGGCTAATTTAACAAGTGGATTAGTTAAGCTGGGTAAAGATTCTTCTTATCCGATGGTGGATAGGTTGTTGAGATTACTCTTGACTCTCCCTGTGTCAACTGCGACCACCGAGAGAGCCTTTTCAGCTATGAAAATTGCAAAGACACGTCTTCGAAACAAAATGGGAGATGCCTATTTGCGGGATTATTTGGTCATTTACATTGAAAGGGACTTAGCAGCAATGATTAGTTCTGATGATATTATTAAGGCCTATGATCTAGCTAATACTCGTAGAGATAAATTTAACTTAATTGAGATGTAATTTTCTTTGGTATGGCAAAATAGATGTTATTTTATTTTGCTATTTATGTAATGGAGATTATATATATACGCATCATGGTTAGTGATGTTGTCTATTTTATCTTGTGTCTTCGCCCCTGGCCTCGACGTCCGCCCAGCCCGACATGCTGTCCCCGGCTGCTACCACCAGACTACTTCGCCTCGGTGACGCCCGATTGGATCCCAACCGGATCAAAGCCGGGTTTTTAACTGAGTTTCAGTTCCGGCTTAAAAAACGTCGTCTTCAGGCTCTTCTTCGTTGGGCACAATCTCTGCTCCTCGCTGTCCGATCATCTTTAATGGTATCAATTATCGAGATTGAATTCTTCATATGCGCCTTTACATGATGGTCAGCGCTTGTGGGAGTTTCTTATTGGCGAGCTATCATGTCTGCCTCATCCTGCTCCCCCTGCCACGCCTATTATTCCCAAGGAGATCAACGATGCTACTCGACAGAAGGCCTCTGATGACTATGCTAATGTTATGGAGTCTTTCAGACTCAGTTTACTGCATACAATATATGGATTGTTGAAGATGCTCGTACCTCCGTTATTTTGGTTGCTAGCATGGAGGTGCATCTCACTGGTGATATTGTCGCTTTGTCTTCAACACAATTAATGTGGGCGCATCTTCCCGGCCGCTATGAGCCTACTGACGACTCTTTGTACTTTGCTATTGTGCGACATAAGCAATCGTTGTAGCTGGGTGATTCTACTATAGATGAGTTCTATACGCAGTTGTCCTCGGTGTAGCGTCAGCTTGATTCTCTAAGACTGGAGGTTTGCCACACTTACCAGTGTTGTCAGCGTCAGCACTCTCATTTGGAGTTTCGCCGCATCTACGATTTCCTGACATGTCTTCGGGCTGAATTTGAGCAGATTCATGCTCAGTTGTTTGCTCGCCATCCTCGTGTGACCCTATTGGAGGTTCTTGTAGCTATTCATACTGAGGAGACTCGCCTTCGTGGTGAGGGTATGCTAGTGTCTCCTTCGGTCTTAGCGGTGCCTCGTTCTATTCATCTGTCAATGGCGCCTACTTCAGTTTCGGCTACTGGAGGTGAAGGTCTTCGCTGCACCTACTGTGACAAGAACGTACATGTGGAGTAGTTATGCCACCGGAAGAAGAAGGATCTTACTCGTCGAAGTGGACGTCCTTCTAATGGATCCTAAAACAAAATTCTTATAGATGGATAAAACCTCAATACGAGAAGATATAAAATATATCCAGGTGTGGCGAGAGAAATCATCTATAAAAAGAATATAATATTTATGACCCCTTTTGAAACAAAAGGAGCCAAGCCCCAAACATCAGAATGAACAAGATCAAATGGACGTTAGGATATAGACTCACTGGTAGGATAGAGAAGTTGTAGCTGTTTAACAAGCTTACAACCCATACAGTCTAAAGAGGTATCACCAGACACAGATCCTAAAAGACCACGATGAACTAGAGAAGACAATCGTGAACCATAAAGATGTTCTAGACGGTGATGCCACTTAGCAAATGACCCGGTAGAAGATGCAACGGAGGTGGAAGCGGTGGAGGAAACTAAGAGACTGGCAGAGGCAGCGGAAGGAAGATGAAACCAGTCAAGCTCCCGAAGACGTTGAGAGTTACGGCTGTGAGGGCCAGTCCCAACCATAAACCCCATGCGGCGATCCTGAACACAACAAGAGTCAGAATCAAGGATAACATGTCAGCCATGATCAGTGAGTTGACCAGTGAATATGAGCAGCATGGTCAGTTTGGGAACATGAGAAACAGCAGAAACATGAAAAGAGGAAGACAAAAGAGTGCCTTATCCTGATTGTACTGATTGTTCACCATCCACTTACTATGACATTGTTAATAACTTACTGTTAGCATCCACTTACTGTTATAATTGATAATAACTTACTCTCAGTATTGTTAATAACTACTAGCATTATTCATAACTTACTGTTATTAACTTATTGTCAGCATTGTTCCTTGTAATTGTTAATAGCTTATTGACACTATTGTTCACCATCCATTTACTATCAGCATTGCTAATAACTTACTGTGACATTTGCTTAATTATTTTTATTGATTATTATTGAATAGGTTTAATGCCTAATTGAGTAGGTTTGTAAGACATGCTTAATCACTGAAATCGATATTTGTTGACTTAACTTGATTAGCTTTCTATCACAGTCAGCGAGTGAGGATTTAGACTCGCATGATGGATGTTCGGAGGACATGGGCATGGCTGATATTGAAGGAGTCACATTATCTGTTGAGGATGTAGAACCATCATATGTTTCGGTGAATTCTTCAAGTTCAAATGGTGATGAAGAAGTAGCCGTGGGAGATGAGGGTACTGTATCTCAAGGAATAACAAAGAGGGGGGCAAAAAGGCAGAAGTGTTCTCCAAACAAAAGTGGCAAACCAAAACAAAGATCAAACTGTTGGCAGATTTTTAAGGTGGTGACTGTTCCATCCAAGTCAAAGAAAGGGGAGGTCGAGACAGGGGCAAAGTGTATATATTGCTACAAACTCATGTCTTACAAACAAGGAGTTGCTACTTCACATCTGATGAGGCATATACCTAAGTGTGCACCGTATTTGAATAAGGTGGCTTGGCTAAAAGCTCAAGCAAAGCTCAACCTTGGTCCTACCAAGGCAGGTGAAACTGCTTTACCTCTTACTACCACTCCTAGTGAATATGATCAGGAGGAAACTCGTTGAATAATTGATAAGATGATAATTGTCTATGAGTATCCTTTTAAGATGGTCGAGCCCACTTGGTTTAATGTTTTAATGAGATATTTAAATCCATCATATCAATTCATCGGTAGAAAGGTGATAAGGAATGAATGCATCAAGATTTATGAATCAGAGAGGGATGTCCTTAGGAAGAGCCTCAGAAGTGTGGACCACATAAGTTTAACTTGTGATTTGTAGACCTCCAACCAAAAACTTTGTTACATGAGTTTGGTAGCACATTATATAGATAAAAATTGGGTTATGCAATGTCATGTGTTAAACTTTATTGAGTTGGATCCTTCACATACCAGTGTTGTCATAGCTCAAGCTGTCTTTGACTTTATTGCTGAATGGAAGATAGAGGATAAGATTATCATAATCACTCTTGATAATACTTCCTCAAATGCTACTATTGTATGTAGTTTAATGGCCAAGTTTGATCAGCTTGTTTCATTGCTAAATATTTTTATGTCCGTTGCTATTCTCACATTGCGAATTTGGTAGTAAATGGTGGCCTAGAACCATTAGCATCTTTGATAAATAAGCTCAGGGAAACAGTGAAGTATATAAAAAAGTCTCCATCTTGTATGCACAAATTCCTAGAAATTTGTAGATCACTTGCTTTGAAAATTTGTCCTGGGTTGAGTCTTGATGTGTCCATAAGATGGAGTTCCACATACAAAATGTTGTCAGTTTTCCTTGCTTATAAGGATGCATTAGTTTGTTATGCCAACACAGATGCAAATTACCAATGGCAGCCATTAGACGAGGATTGGGCATTGTATGAAAAAGTTGCACCAATATTGAAGTTCTTGTCTGAAGTGACTACTGTATTTTCTGGATCAACATATCCTACAACAAATATTTTTTATCCTTACATAGTGAATGTCAAGATTGCATTAAGAGTTGCAATTAACTCTGGTGATCAACATTTGAAAAAAATGACAGCTGCAATGTTGGATAAGTTTGGTAAGTATTGGGAAGAGAAAAAACAATGACATGGTCCTTGCTACAATTCTTGACCCCAGGTTTAAAACGAGATTCATTAGTTGGTGCTTTAGTCAAATGTATGAACTCCCCAAAGCTGCAAAAGAGCTTGATGATGTTAAGGTTGAGTTGGAAGATATGCATTCACAGTATGAGATGGATCATCAGTATAGCAAGGCCACTAATAGAGGTGCTGAAACCTCATCGTCAACTATGGGTTCGTGCAACACATTATACTCGGTGTCATCTCAATTTCAATCTTTCTTGCGTTCAACTTCTATTGAGCCATCAAAGTCAGAATTACTCATCTATCTAGATGAAGTGAATGAGAGTTTAGATAACAAGGACTTCAAATTGCTTGAGTGGTGGAATTTGAATGCACATAGATTCCTGGTAGTGTCAAAGATAGCAAAGTTTTTTTTAACTATACCAGCTAGCACTGTATCTTCTGAATCAACTTTAAGTGCTGGAGGAAGAGTTATGGATGACTATCGGAGTTCTCTACACCCAGCTATGGTTCCGTTGACACCTAAATTTGGCCGACCGAGATAGGTCCGGTCGTGGCACGAGCCAGGAAGATGGCGCGAGTCGGAGTAGCAACGAGTGATGGGACGGAAGCCATATCGGAAAGAGCATGGTCGTATAAGGCACGGACGGGAAGAAACCGAAGCCGGTAGAACCTGGATTTGATACGGTTGCGGTCAAGATGGAAAGACAAGATCAAGGCCGATACGATTGAAGAGTCTGTGATGGTCACGATCAAGGCTACACCGGCTATAAAAGGCGACATGCTACAGAGAGGAGGACATCAACACAAACAACCAACCAATCTATCAATACTTTATCTTTCCTGCACTAAGAGTAGTTTCGTAGCATTGTAATCTTTCCTCTGTAATACACTTTGATCAATACGAGTTGCGCATCGCCGGTTGTTGATCTTTGATGCATTACGCTCTGCCAAGCTCTTGTTTCTTCCGATGTTGTTGCGTATCGCCTTTTTCGGAGAAGCCAGGCTTTTACCCCTTTTTTCCGATTGATTCGAAAAAGTCAATTGGACCCAGTTACCCAATCCAAGTTGTTTCGTCACCGAGCCAACAAGGATTACCTTACCACCAAGACTCATATCGTTCTTCTGAGCGGTCACATCTGAAGACACGTCTCTTGCCGATTGCGGGATCAAATCGGCTGGCACGCTCGCAACCCTTGAACCCGGCGTTCTCGTGTGTTGGCGGCGATCGACCCGACGCCACGTTTTTCGGCACAAACAGGTTCAATATTTGATATGTGCTTCTAGTTGGATAAGAGGTGACCGAAATGACATGAAACCTCCTGTGTTTGTGGTACGTTCTTCGTTACTGTAATATTATTTCAATTCTTATTGTTTATTATATCATGGTAAATTTTAGTGTCATTATTATATTGCTTTTCAGGAAGAAGATGATGAGGATGATGTCGAAACTATTCTATTTCTGCAAAGTGTCATAGAGAGCAATTAGTGAAGTAAGCAATTGTCTAGGTTAGGTCCATTGGTCTCTCATGGTTTGTGATATTGACTGGATGCAATTTTGAGTAAAAATCTGCCAATAGTTTGAGATACAGTACCCTCATCTCAAACTGAATAAAAAATCTGTCAACAGTTCGATCAGTTTTAATGATATGTCATTAGTTTGAATGAGCTCTATTTTATGATATTGACTGGATGCAATTTTGAGTAAAAGAGATAAAAAAACTCTATTATTGACTGTCAGCGTCTCTTATGTTTATGTACTCTACAAAGAAAGAGCCTGAATTAGATACTCTTTACATAGAATTTTAATGATATGCCATCAGTTTGAATGAGCTCTTTTTTATGATATTGACTTGATGCAATTTTGAGTATAAGACATAAAAAATGTGTTCTTTGTTAAATTTATTGAAAATTAGACCCTTCAATCCTATTGAACGAAGAAACTTTGTGGCCAAGAAAGTTTGTTGCTTTCAATCTCTTTTAAGATGGACACACCCCACAGGCCCACACTTCTGAGGATCATAATGAGATACTCTACTTTAGGAGGTTTGCTTTTGCTATTTGGCTACGATGAGATCAGGAAATGGATAACATGATAGTATTGTAATCTAATCTCAGACTTAGTCCCTCCACTACAAGTCAGCCTATGAGATATATGTAGCCACATTTTAGTTTGTAGGGCGCAAATGGAAATGAGTTCTGTCGGGGATTGGCTATCTGGCAAAAGACCACGGTACCCCCGTGAAAAGCTAAACCCGCCGACCAAGCGGCACTAAGGGAAGATGCTCGGGAGAACGAAACGAGCATCCCTCCTTCTCCTCCGAGCATACGCGTTTGCGCCTCCATTCGCAGAAGCACCAAACACACCCCCCACGAGCAAGCATGCTCGTGGAGGCCATTTGCTCGGGTGTCTTGGTCGGAGGGCTCAATGACTGCGAGGAAGGAAGGAGGCAACCAATCAGCCAGGAGATCAAGGGAAATCATACAGAAATTCAAATAACGCGGGAATCAAGGGCAGCATCACGGATATGGATGCATAGCGTGATCCGGAGGCGATTACTTTTTCGCATCTCTAGTCATAGTATTTAAACCCCCTGAAGATCTCAGAATAGGGGAGGGCACACGAAAGATAGAACACAATACCTGGAGTAGGGTCATTATCTCGGCGGTGAGAGGCCCGAACCAGGATAAAACACCGCGTCCCCCTTTTTCCGGCCTCCTTCTCCCGACCTCGCGTCGCTCGAACGCCCTCTTCGATCCGTGCGGCGGGGCTCTGTTGATCCCCATTCAACAAGTAAGCTCGACGGAGCCCGTTCTCCAATCGTCGGCGGTGGCGCCGTCAGTGGGGACGGCAGTTTGATTCCCGTGCGGATCAAGATCCTCGAGGATGCCAAACTCGGGAGACACTCGGGACCTTTGTGTCTTCGACCACGTTGAGGATGACGGCGTGTACTACGCCGCCGACAAGCGTGCCCGGGGTGACCGATCCTATCGATCACCGAGTGCAGGGAGCTTTTCCTCGGACACGGGAATGCGAGGGCAGATCCTCCATTCCCAGACATTACCCTCGGAGACCAGAGGATGGCGCAACGAGCTCTACGATGGCCTGGACATACCAGGCGACCTAGAGCTCGGCCAGAGACCGCGTCCCAAGGGGATACAATGATGTCCCCATCGCTTTCGTCTCGCTCTCGCCGAGTCAACATGGCTGGGAGCCACGCGGAGCAGGAGAGGGATCCTCGGGCGCCGCCAGGCACGACCACTATGAGGCGGCCAGGCGCCACTTGGAGGCGTCTTTGGGAAAGACGCTTGCGAGCATTCGCCGCCAGGCAAAGGAGAGTGCGCCTCCACGGAAAGGAACTCGCGGTACCGAACTCCCGATCGCACTCGGAGCGCCGTCAAAGCTCGCCGCCGCTTGATTCACGAAGCGAGAACGGCTACAGGCCTTGGCGGCGATCGTGCGTGACTCTGTGATTTCCCGAGCAAGTAGACTTAGAGGCCATGGGCGGGGTCGTGGCGAAGATTTGGAGAGGCTTGCCGCCGAGCTAAAAGTCTCGGATCCTCCCCATGGCCGGGATGCCGGAGTGTTTCCGGGACCATCACAACGCGCTCCCCGTCGCGTTCGCACGAGAGATGAATCTCGGAGCCATGCTCGGAGATCGCCCAGTCGCCGACCCGATCAGGAAAGGCCGGAGCGATCCACAGAGCAACCTCGGGCGATATCAGCCTGTCGCCCAGATTCTGGCGCTCGAGCACTCCGCAACCATGCGGTCATCGGCACGACCGGCGCATGAGGTTTTCTCCGACTCGGCCCGCGCCGCGGGCGTTGGGTGGAAGATCCGCGTGGAGGCCGCCGTGATCGAGGTTTTCGCCGCGAAACCCCGAGCCGGCCGCCAGGGCCTTCACGAGCTCCCTCCGGACGTCGCATGGCCGAACAGGTTCAAGCCCGCCACGTCGAGAGATTCAACGGGACCTAACCCGGATGAATTCCTCTCGATATACACTACCGCCATCCTCGCCACGGAGGTGATGAGGGGGTAATGGCAAATTACTCCGCCGACGGTCCCGACGAGCTGCCAGACGTGGCTTTTCAATCAAAAGGAAGGATCCATACGGTCCTGGGGCAGCTCGGCGCGACTCCGGCGAATTTCCAGAGCTGCTACATCCGCCGGGAAAAGAGCGCGACTGGAGCGCTTGATCTGAGGCGGACGGGGAAACCTGCGACAATTCGTCGAGAGGTTCATCCAGTCGGAACTCGATCTCGAACATATCGGACGAGGCCGTCGTCCGAGCTTTCAAGTTCGAGTGCGAGGCGTCGCGCTTCACACAGGACCTGGAGATCCACCGGATCTAACAAAACGAGCTCTTCCGAATGGCCGATCGATACGCCAACGCAGATGAAGCCGTCCAATGGAAGAAAATGCTTTGGATGAAGGGAAGTCGCCGCCTCGGCTGGTCTAGAGACCTCGGCTAGCAAAAGGGTTCGACTGCAGTAGACAAGAAGATCAAGAAGAAGAAGAAAAAGCAACCTCGCCCGCCATGGTAGCCGCGGTGGAACAACAACGGCCCGGGCAACTCAGCCACTGGCCAGTGGGCCTAATGCTCGGGGAAGAGGACAACCACCAGGCCTCGAGGCGAGGCGACCAAGCCGGACCGACGAGGCGACCAAGCGGACCGACGGCGACCTCTGTCCCACTTCACCAGCGCACGGCACGACTCTACGGAATTGCCGAACGTGGACCTACCGCCTGGAAGCGATTTCTGGCCAGGGTCCCATGCCGACGCTTCGAGCAGGTGAAAGCGACAAAGGAAAACAGCCCGCCGAGGAAAGTGAGGATGAAATGGAATATCAAGAACCAAGGAATCACATAGCGGTCATCTTCGGGGGCTCCTCCGCCTACAAGTCCCGCCGGGACTTAAAGGAGGCTGCAAGGGAAGTGCACCATGTTACCCAGGGTAGGCCTCCGGTGCGGCGGTGAAATGGTCGGAGGTATCCTCACATTCTCCAGAGACGATTGTCCCTTGGGGATGACCAAACCCAGAGGCTTCCGATGGTCGTGAACCCCACCATCAAGAATACTGCCGTCGGTCGGGTCCTCATAGACTCAGGAGCTCTTTGGACCTTATTGCAGCCAAGGTATTGGGCGAGATGCTGATTCCTCGTTCCAAAATCAAGAGTTTGGCCGTGCCCTTCTTCGTGTTAGTGCCGGGCTCCTCGATCAAACCTGCAGGGCAGGTCGTCTTGCCCGTAAGTTTCGGCGCCCAAGTAACTTCAGCGGAGCTAATCACCTTCGAGGTGGTAGACTTGAGTCGGCCTACAACGCCATCCTCGGCAGGCCGGCCTTGGCCAAGTTCATGGCCGCCTCGCATCACAGCGTATCGGTGCCTAAAGATTCCGGGCCAAACGGAGTCATAACCGTCAAAGGAACCACAAGTCCGCACTCAATTGCGATTTAAAGAGCGCTGGATATGGTCGGTCGATTGCCCGCCATGCCCCACGACCAAGAGCCAAGCATTCGGCCTAAACTTGCCCTCCAACCTGGAGGAGAGACCAAGGCTGTTCCGCTCAGCGAGTCGGAACGGCCAAGGTCGTTCATTTGGGATCTTCCTAGATCCCAAATAGGAACTCGAGCTCGTCACTTTCCTCCGAGCAAGGTCGGATGTGTTCGCTGGGAACCATCCGACATGCCCGAGTCCCAAGGGAGGTGGTCGAGCACAAAGAAGCGGTTCACCGACAAAAAACCAGTGAGACAGAAACTTAGACGCTTTTCCCGGAAAAACAAGCAATCATCCGGGAGGAACTTGATAAACTCCTAAAAGTGGCTTCATCAGAGAGATTGAGCACTCCGAGTGGCTAGCCAATCCAGTCTGGTCGGAAGAAAGGAGGCAAGTGGCGCATGTGCGCCGACCACACGGGTTTGAACGCGGCGTGCCCAAAAGACAACTATCCGTTGCCTCGCATAGACCAATTGGTGGGCGACGGCGGCGAGTCACTGAACCATGAGCTTCCTAGACGCCTATTCAGGCTATCATCGAGATCAGACTGTCGCGAAGACGAGGGAAAGACTTCCTTCATCACCCGTTCGGTACCTTACGCTATACGACCATGTCTTTCGATGCGAGAAATGCGGAGCAACCTTTCAACGCCTCATGCGAGAAGACTTTCACAGACCAAATAGGTCGAAATTTGGAGGTATATGTCGGCGACATAGTTGTCAAGAGCAAGAGTACTTCAGGTCACGTTGTCGACTTAGAAGAAACTTTCTGTAACCTCAATAAGCATCGAATAAAGCTAAATCCGAGAAAAATGCGTATTCGGGCGTGAAGGCCGGCAAGGTGCTCGGCTACATGGTCGGGCCACATGGCGTTGGGGCTAACCAGGAGAAGATCGAAGCCATTGAGAACATGAGGTCGCCCACATGCGTAAAGGAAGTACAAGCTCGGCCGGGAGGATGGCCGCCTTAAGCGGTTCGTCTCCGACCGGGGAAGCGAGGACTACCTTTCTTTAAAGCCCTCCGCAAACATGATGGCTTCACATGGACGGAGGAAGGCGATCGCGCGTTCAAAGAGCTAAACAGTACCTCTCCAAGCCGCCCGTCCTCGTCACACCCACGGCAGGGAAGAATTGCTATTATACTGGCGGCAACCCGCGCAGCAGTGAGCTCGGTGTTGGCAGAGAAAGAGATGGTACCAGCGACCTATCTATTACGTCGTGAAGTACTTCATGGACCAAAGGAGCGTTACCCGAGGTCGAAACTCTTGTACTCATTCGATGGCCTCCGGAAGTTGCGTCACTACTTTCAAGCACACAAGATCGTGGTGCCGACCGGCTTCCCACTCGGGAAATCTGAAAAATCAGGGCGCTTGATGGTCGCATAGCCAAGTGGGCAATGGAACTCGCCGAGTTCGAGCTGGTATTCTCAGCCGCACGGCGATAAAATCACAAGTCTGGCTGATTTCGTGGCGAATGGTCGGCTCGGCACCACCGACCACGGACCAATGATTCGAGGAAACTCACGGACCTTGTATTTTGGCGGATCCCGAGCATCTGGCGCTTCGGGGCTGGCGTCATCTTGGTCTCCCGGACGGAGAGCAGCTACGACGCCATCCAACTACATTTATTGCGACTAACAACGCGGCGGAGTACGAAGGCCTTTGGCCGGACTTGAGCATGCAAATCGCTAGGAGTCCAACGGCTCACTGTGAAGGGCGATTCACGGTTGGTCGTGAACCAGTCAACAAGGAGTATCGGTGTTCCGATACCTCAATGGCGCCAGACTGGCCGAAGTAAGGAAGATGGAGAAATACTTCAAGAATTTGAAGTAATCTACATCCCCAGGAAGGATAATTCCTGGCCGACCAAATGTCTAAGGTCGGTTCCTCCCAAACCGCCGCTTCCGGCGTGGGTGCTCGTCGAGCACCTACATAAGCCCTCCATTCCCTACGAAGAGGAGGCACCAGAGACCGTGGTAGGGTCTCATTCCTCGAGCAAAGCGCAAATTGGATGACGCCATTCATCCAATACCTTGCGCATGGGACATTGCCCGAGGAAGAAGCCGAGCGTTCCGGCTAACAAGGCGATCTTCTCGATCTGAGGCCCGATCGAAGGCGACCTATCTGGGAAAAGGCGCATTAGGAATCCTTTCCAAATGCGTCTCCCAGGAAGGAAGGCGATACCTTCTTCGTGATATCCACGAAGGAATGTGCGGAGCTCATTCGTCTTCGTAACAGCTTGTGAGCAAAGCCTTCCGATTGGGTTACTCTTGGCCGACGGCCTTGACGGACAGCGGTCAATCGTAACGACCTGCCGAGCATGCAGTTCCATGCTCGCAAAACCCGTCAGCAGGCATATGCCCTACAAACCATACCGCTGCGTGGCCATTCTCGACACAGGGGCTCGGCGTCCTTGGACCCTTTCCCGAGGTCGGAAAGGCTGCAAGTATTTGCTCGTGGCCATCGACACTTTCACTAAGTGGATAGAGGCCGAGCCCGTCTCGACCATCTCGGCCCGAGCGGCCAAGAGGTTCCTCCGCGACAGCGTGGTAACCGGTTCGGGATACCCAACCGTCTTATCACGAGACAATGGGACCCAGTTCACCGGTGAACTGTTCCAAAGTTCTTGTGAGGAGGTCGGGACCAAGGTCTGCTTTTACGTGGCACATCCACGAGTAACGGGCGGCCAGAAGCGAGCAAATGGGCAGCTAGTCCAGGGCATAAAAGAGAGTCTTTAAGACCCTCAACCGGCACAAGCGGCGTGGGTGGAGGAGCTTCCCGCCGTTCTTTGGTCTATCCGCACCACGACAAGTCGAGCCACGCAGGCGAGGCGCCTTTCCAACTTCGTCTACGGTGCGGAGGCCATTACGCTGCGAAATCGTCTTTGGGTTCCCCAAGTGCAAGCGATCGATTCCATCGATCAAGAGGTTGAGCGCCTCGTCGACTGGACCTCGTCGAGCGACACGCGAGCAGGCGTTGCTCGGTCTGCAATTTACCTACAAGCTCTTCGTAGGCATGCAGCCAAGGCGGTCAGGCCTAGGGCCCTACAAGTCGGCGACATGGTCTTACGAAGAGTTCAAGACCTGTCGAAGGCCAACAAGTGACCCCAAGGTGGGAAGGACCCTACACGGTCATGTCATAGTAGCGCCGGGGCTGTTCGCCTCGCGATGCCGGATGGTCGGGAGCTCACGGCACTGGAACATCGATCAAGCTGCGTAAATTCTACGTTTAGACGAGTACTCCTATCTCGCGCCCCTTGCGTTCTTTCCAATAAATCATTTTCCCTCTTTCTCGAAGTTTCGTCCTCGCTTTGTCGAGCGAGCATCGTCGTCTACCAGCACTCTGACGAACTTATCCAACAAGTATGTGCACGCCATCTCCCTTGGCCCCGTAGATGCTCGCCCAATCGTCCACTTTCCACAGTAGCTCTTCATTTGTATGCATGGTCGAGCGCGAGCATCCACTCTAAGCCGATTCGGTGACCACTTTCGGGTATGGTGGCTCTACGTATTGTTGGTTTAAAGCTCGTCTGCTCTGTGCTCTGATTCACTCAAACACAACCGATCTATTCGAGTAATTCAAAAATCGTTACGACCAAAGCGACCCTTAAAAACTCCCATGAACAAACTCGTGCTGCATAGCGGTGAGGACACGACCTTTGTCCATGGCGAGGGGCTACGTATGATAGGAGCGTTCCGTCCCTCCTTACCAAGGCTCCTTTGCTCGTGTCTATGATATTTGATCTACGCAGAACTTGTTTTCTTTGCTCGTATCTACGCTCCATGCAGGAACTTGCTTTCTTTTCTGCAGAACCAGGGATCATACGGGCATATCTGAAAGCGAGTTCAAGCAAAAAAAAAGCAGGCAAGGACCAAACTCCTGCGAATATGCTCATTTAATCCAAAGCGTTGTTTTTTTGAGGGTTTTACACAAGATAAAAATAAAAGAAAGAGCTAAGTCCTACGGCCAGGCCTGGAGGGCAGCGAGCTCGTCCTTAAGGGAGTCGACCTCCGCCTCTAGGTCCAGGACCTTCCGCCGGGCAGCGCGACCTTCGGCCGCGCTTTCCGAGGCGCTGCGCCTCCTTGAGCTGGGCTTCCTCGCGCTAGAGCTCATTGAAGGTCTGTGAAGCTTCACCGACTCTTCGTCAAGCTCGGCGCGCATACGCTCTGAAGTGCTCTTCGGCCGTCTCGCTCTGGAAGAGCTGGTCCCGAGCCCGGCGATGAGGCTCCTCGCCGATTCCGGTGCCAGTCGGCCTCGCGCACCTCGGAGACCCGACGCTCAAGATCGGCGATCTTGGCGTCTTGCTCATGATGGTACGACCAGGTACTCTTCTGCGAGACCGAGGTGGCATCGATATCCTCCATAGCCTTCGCGGCAAACTTGGGCGAGAAGAGAAAGGAGAAGGAAAGAGTGAGCGGACTCCCGGAAGATCGTTCGCAGCAGAAAAAGAAGAAACATGGAAACTTACGGAAGAGCCGGTGACCCGGCTTGTCCTGAAGCGGCGTGGCGGTCGGTCGCGCCCGGCCGAAGAAGGGATTGACCAAGTCATCCGGGCGCGCGTCAAGGTCTTGCTCCTCTGAGCACCCGGTGCTCCCAGGAGAGCAACGGCGTCACCACCTTCGATCAACCGGGTCGCCCGGTGATCCTCGTCCACGACAAGCGGCTCGTGGCGCCTTCCCCATGAGTCGGCCCACGCGCTCGGGGTCAGACGCCAACCACGAAGCGCCACTCCATGCTCATGGTGGAGGCGATTGGTCGTTAGCAACCACCTCCGCCTCCTGTTCCTCTTGGCCGGAGGCGACCAATGCTCTCCGACCAAGGCATTGGATCGAGGCGATCACCTCCGCTTCTTGTCCCTCCATAGTCGGAGGCGGCCGATGCTCATGGCCGAGGCGATTGATCAATACGATCACCTCCGCCCCTTGCACCTCCGTGGCCGGGGCGCTGGTGCCTCGGGACCAAAGGAGTTAGGCCGGGGCGACCTCCTCCTCCTCCTCTCCTTGGCTCATGGCCAAGGGCTGTTGGTCGGGGCGACCAAGCTCCCTTCCGGGGCTCGGCACTTGAGCCTCGCCCGCGATCATCTCTTCGCAAGGGGCCAAGGCCAAGGCGTCTTGGTCCTCGATCCCCTGCGGCTCCTGCTCCTCCGCGGTGGGATAGGCTCCACGGGCCGGAAGGGAGCGCGGGTCCCGCCGAAGGAAGCTCGGGCTCCACCGAGTCCGGTTAGCACCGGCTCCTCCCCGTCTCGGCCATCACCCGGTCGACGACGCGGTCGAGCTTCGGCGTCCACTGCGGAGTTGATAATCTCCTCGACCATCGGCGGAAGTCCAAAACGACATCAGAGCTATCACGCCCACGCCAAACAGGGTGGGGTTAGCGAAGAAAGTCGCAAGACAAGAGCGGAATAAGAGAATGAAGAACGTACCTTACGCGGCGGCGGCGCCATCCTCCTCGGCCTCCTCGCCGGGCCACGGGCGACCTGCTCGCGGCGGCCTCGTAGGCCTCGGCCACGACCACGGCGCGCTCCTCTGCGGCGTCGCTGGCGCGATGCCATCGCCGGTCGACATCGTCCATGTCGACCTCTTCAGCGTCGAGGCGGTTTGAGAGGTCGACCTCCTGCTCCTTCTAACGAGCATAGGCGGCCTCCTCCTCTTCTTCCTCCTCCTCGGGGCATCAACCACCCGAGTGAGCTGGTCTGGAGGGCCTTGATCTGCCTCTCCACCGCTCCTTGGTCGGGAGAGATCGGCATCCTCCTCGGCCTTCCTACTTTGCTCGACGAGCTGTTCGATCGGCTCATCACCCGGCTTCCTCCGTTTGAAGTCATCGAACCAAATGCGGAGTTAAACTTACCTCTGGCGGTCGGCGTACTCAAGGTGCGGGGTAGGGGTCCTGGTCGGCTTCGGCGCCTCGACCGCTTAGCGCGAGGCGAGCGGCGGATGCTCGGCGACCTCGACCCGCCGCCCTCTTCACGGGAACCCCTGGTCGGAGTCTTTGGCTTGCGGCGGCGCTTGGCCTTCGACACCGCAAGCTCAAGGGCGACCTTCTCCTGCCAGCGTAAATCGGGAGGAATGAGCTCGGAAACATGCCCTCGAGCGGAAGTGGGAAAATGTACTTACCGCGTCGCGCGGTCAAAAATATTCTTGGGGACCTGGCGATTGGGCGTCGGCTCCTTCTCCTTGGGCGCCGAACATCTCGGCGACCCTATCGTCAACTTGATCCGTCCTCGGAGCTGCGTCACAACCGAAGACTAAGACAAAAGGCATATCACGGATGCATAGCGCGATTCACGAAAGCGGCGATGCTCGGGAAAGAGGTTGAGGAACATACTGCGTTGTCCTCGCGGGTGAAGTCGTGCCACCGGTCACCTCGAAGAAGGGATGCTCGCGGCGCCTCGGGGGACACCGGTTGAAGGTAAAGTCGAGGCGATATCCCGACCAGTGAGCCCCATCTGGGCAAGCTCACCGATCGTCCTGAGCACCCGCTCTTCCTCGGGTTGCAGGCGAGCGCGCGTCTCGATGGCGGAGCGTCCTCCCGATGTAGACCAAGCTGGGACCCCTCCGCCTTCTTACGGTAGAACCAGAGGTCGGCCCAACCCGACACCGAGTCCTTGAGCAACGAAGGGGTACTCGTATGGTCGGTTGGGCGAAGGCGAAGATAAACGCAGCCGGCGGAACCATCGGCGGTGCGGAAGGGAATAGAAGTGAAAGAAGAGGCTAGCCGTGGGCGTTACACCCACGTAAGCCTCGCAAAGGTGGGAGAAGATTGCGAGGAAAGGATGGAGTTGGGGTGGAGATGAGAGATCTCGCACCCGAGAAGGCAAGCACGGAGGCGAGGAAGTCGCTCTCGAGCGAAGCCCGTTGATGGCGTACAACTCGCGGGAGGCGATCTCCGTCTCCAGCGGTGCGGCGCCGCATCATCCGGGCACTCGACCGAGCACTGGTCGGCGTACCCCTCGTCCGTGGCGCTGGAGCCTCGCCGGGTCATCGGCTAACCTTGAAGCGCGCCATGGCCGAAGAAGGAAGGAGAAGCGAAAAGGGTTCTTGGGCGCTAGGGCTCTTGGAAGATTTTTTCGCGAAGACGAGCAAAGAGACGCAATGGGACTCCGACCTCTCCGGTAGAAAGGGTTAAAGGATAGTGAAGAGGCGGGATAAAAAATCGCCGCCTATCGCGCGACAACACTGGCCGGAAAAAGCGCCGCTTCAGAAACTACCGTGCCGAATTCTGAGGAGGCTTCTCGGAGAAGGAACATGAGAACAACCAAGCAGCGCGCGCAGAGCAAGCACGCGGCGGGTAAAGAAGCTCGTCTCCCAGGCGTAAAATGGTCGTGGAGCCACGACCAAAGGAAATTCAATCCCCCTCAAGTCTTCTTAGGCTCAAGGGGAAGCCCGAGGTTCCCCACTTGAACCTCGGGGGCTAGGCTGTCGAGGATTGGCTATCTGGCAAAAGACCACGGTACCCCCGTGAAAAGCTAAACCCGCCGACCAAGCGGCACTAAGGGAAGATGCTCGGGAGAACGAAACGAGCATCCCTCCTTCTCCTCCGAGCATACGCGTTTGCGCCTCCATTCATGAAGCACCAAACACACCCCCACGAGCAAGCATGCTCGTGGAGGCCACGACCTTTCGGGTGTCTTGGTCGGAGGGCCCAGCTGAGCTGCGAGGAAGGAAGGAGGCAACCAATCATTTGGAGATCAAGGGAAATCATACAGAAATTCAAATAACGCGGGAATCAAGGGCAGCATCACGGATATGGATGCATAGCGTGATCCGGAGGCGATTACTTTTTCGCATCTCTAGTCATAGTATTTAAACCCCACGAAGATCTCAGGGGAGGGCACACGAAAGATAGAACACAATACACTGGAGTAGGGTCATTATCTCGGCGGTGAGAGGCCCGAACCAGGATAAAAAACATCGCGTCCCCCCTTTTTTCCGGCCTCCTTCTCCCGACCTCGCGTCGCTCGAACGCCCTCTTCGATCCGTGCGACGGGGCTCTGTTGATCCCCCATTCAACAAGTAAGCTCGACGGGAGCCCGTTCTCCAATCGTCGACAAGTTCCTTTTTTCAATAGAATTCAAGCCATTGTTATTCTCTGTTGTTTACAGGTCCATTTGGAGCACAGTCCATGTAGGTCATTTCCAGGATATCTTTTGGAGCATCTCTTTTGGCTATTATCATGGAATTAGGAAGTAATGGCAGCTATGTTTGCAATGTATTATGTAATGCATCCTGATGATCAAGCTTTATGTAATGCATCCTATTATTTGGCTACTATATCTAGGACATGATCAAGGACTATTTATGTAATCCACTCTCTGTAACTAGAGCTGTGTGGTGATTATTGGTTGTTTTCACTCTACCCTGTGTGATGATTATTGGCTATTTTTTATGTTAACTAGAGCTGAATACAATTGCCATTTGTCTTTGCTTGCTTCCTCTAGGCCCTCAGGACCTTTTCTTCGGATGTACTATCCCCTCATTAATTGAACTCTGGCAGTGATGGTCCATATCAAAGGTTCATACCCAACTCTTGTCAGTTATGTTTAGCATTTTAATGTCAATGCATATTGTAAACCTTAAATCTATTTTTGGGTCCTATTGTATTGACTTTTCATCGATAGAGGTTTTCAACAAACTTTACAGTATTACGTAAAATTACTGAAGAATGCATGCATATGTTCTGGTAGGTCTCAGCAAATTGTCTACTCCCTCTAGTGGGTTGGGTAATGTCTATTGGCTTCTGTGCACTTGGATTCTCTTTCTCCACATGCTTGGTGATGGACCCAGCTGGCTCGCAAGCCGATGAAATGGCTCGAGCCTTTTGTCAAGCCCAAGCCAAACCAGATTTTCAGTTTGTTCCCCTAACAAGTTGAGTCGAGCCGAGCCACAATTCCAGCCAAGCCGGTGCGAGTCTGACTCGAGCCGGCTCGGCTCGGTCGTTTCCACCCCTACTTGTATGCGTGAATCGGAATTGAATAGCAGCGTCCCTGTGCACCTGAGCCGTCAGCCGCACGCTCCGGAACCATTTTGAGAACCACGTGCAGGTTCCGACGGCACACCTTCTCCTCCTCTCCTCAGTTTCCAAGCCCGGACTACTACTGCGGCCATAACCACATGCAAACCTCGTCAGACACAGGCAGGCAATTCACTTGCATGGAAAGGTGCCTACAGACTACCCGGCAGACCGACATGGAAAGGTTCTGGACATTTCTACAACCAAAATCTATTGCGCATCGATAATATGTGAAAACACTTTCATATAACCGATATCCTACCAAAATCTATTGCGCATCAATAATATGTGAAAAACACTTTCATATAACCGATATCCTACTATAATACTCTATGAACAAGGCTATACGTGCTTAACTTCTCTTGCAAGTTGTAAATGATATATAACTTAAGATCTCGCATGAAACTCGAGAAATTTACATATAGCTATATGAAATTAACTATTTTCTATGAAATCCATGCATTCTAAATATGCTCTAAAAAGTATGAACTACATAAAAAACCATTTTATGATATTTTTCAGTTAGAAAGACATACAACTAAGCAATCATCGGTGACAGTGAAAGCCCAAAGCACCAACCTTTAACCAACATTTTTTTCATATCCTTCAACTGATAAGGAACTCTCTGTTAGCCACCAAACACAACCAACCGATCACCATAGGCATTGAAAATCCAAATTACCAATTTTGAATCAAATTTTTTCTTCATATTCTTGAACCAAGGAGTTCAAATATATAGAAGAACCACCAATCGTCAAATACTCTCTCAGCTTAATTAGTAGGTAGTAAGAAGCAAGTGAGTTGTGTCACGATAGCCATTGATTTTGTGATCGAGCATTTGTTCGTTTAGTCTATTGTGAATGCCAGATGCAAGCATTTCTAAATGACAAGTTATCGAGTTGGGCACTTGAACTGGCTTGGACAAGTTATCAGTATTGTTGCAGGTAGTCTAATTATGTGTTCTTACTAGTGACTATTTGGGAGTTGACGATATAGACACATATCCTTACGTGCTTCGGTTTGTACATATAACTATGAGTCTACACAGGTTATATATATATATATATATACTTCCATACTACCAGGAGTATGTACCCCCTACTCCTTGTACATCAACTCGTGTTACGCAAGTGGAAGCACATTCCATAAATAGAAGTTGTTAACTAGTTCCTCTTAATTAGATAGTTATTATTAACCTGGGAGTATAAAATGGGTTATATATATAAGCCTTTTATGTACTGTTGGGAGTACATACTCCCACATCCAATATACCACTTAAACGAATCTGTTATACTTTTTTATCAATTTTAGTATACTCCAATAATAATTCTAAGATACTTCAATGTGATATGGTTGAAATATTTTATTAGAGCCCTTTTTTTGCTATATACCTTTCTCCGATATGTAAAAGGAGTATATAAACAAATTATGCTATAAAGAGTGGACTTTGATGAAATTTTTCATGAAACTCACTTTAAAGTATCTTATAATCAATATTAGAATATACTTGAAAAGATAAAGATGTATAACAACAACATAAGGGGTAGAAAAATTGTTCCATACCCCTAGGAGTACGTAATCCCTACTCATTGTATATTAACTGATGTTAAGCAAGTGGAAGCACATTTCATAAATAAAAGTTATTAATTAGTTCATCCTGATTAAGAAGTTGTTATTAACCAAATAGAGGTATGGAGTGCATACACCTGGAAATACAAACGAGCCTCATTCTCGTGAAGCAAGCTGCATGCATACAAATTGTTATGCTACACGTTGTGGGAGTACACACTCCCACCTCCAGTATACAACTTAAATAAATGTGTTATACTCCTTTATTGCTTTCAATATACTTCATTAATAATTCTAAAATGCTACCATACGACATTGTTGAAAAAAATTCATCGAAGCCCTTTATTTTTTGCTATATACCCTTTTCTATAAGTAAAAAGAGTATATAAACAAATTATGCTATAAATGGTGGACTTTAGTAAAAAAATTTCGTGAAACTCACTTTGAAGTATCTTATAATCAATATTAGAATATACTCAAAATGATAAAGAAGTGTAATAACATCATTTAAGCAGTATATTGAGAGTGGGAGTATCCATACTCCTAGGAGTATGTACTCCCTACTCCCTGTGCATTAACTCATGTTACGTAGGTGGAAGCACGTTTCATAAATAGAAGTTGTTAACCGGTTCCTCTTAGTTCGGAAGTTATTATTAACTAAATAGAGGTAGAGAGTCTATACACCTAGGAGTACAAAATGGGTTTCACACACACACACACACACACACACATACACACACACACAGAGCAGACCCGTGATTCTCATGGACCTAGACGATCATCCTTACTGCTCATGCCCTTTACACTAGTACAGAAAACCTCATTACAGACGGTTCACAAACATCATCACAGACAGTTTTGTGAACCGTCAGTAAGAATGGGTCAGTGATGACTCGTAATCATCACAGACAGTTTTCCAATCGTTTGTGAAAAAGCCATCACAGACGGCTGTGAAAAAAGCCATCACAGACGGTTCTAAATTGGAACCGTCTGTAATGTGCACCTTATCACAGCATAAGAACACTTAACTTCTGAGTTATATCGCTGATTTAACACAATAAGGGCACTTCCCAAGCGGTCACCCATCCTAGTACTGCTCTTGCCCAAGCACGCTTAACTTCGGAGTTCTTACATGATCTGATACTATAATGTTGGTATGATAGCATCTGAAATATAGGGGGTGTTTGGCAGAGCTCCAGCTCCACCAAATTCGTGGAGTTGGTGGAGCTAGGTATTCCTAGCTTCACCAAATCGTGGAGCTGGAGCTGTGGGTATATTAAGAGTGTTTATGTGGGTCATCTTGTTTATATTTTAGAATAAAATTATAAACTTAAGGCACTTTATTTCAGTCTACAAGTTTTAGCTCCGCGGTGGAGCTGGGATTTGGAGCTCTGCCAAACAGGGCCATAATGTGTCCCTCTCCTCTTAACCTCACAGAGCACATGAACACCAATTTTAGTATGCTTATACTTCGAATACTGTTTGGAGATCACGAAAACGCAAAAAAAAGAAGATTGAAACGGATACAAAACTTCGGAGGCCGTTTTGAGGCCTAAATGATGTTTTTTTTTAGAATTTTGATTTTCTCGCACGCACATACTCGCCCAAAAGTTCAGGATCCGACCATCTGATTTTTCCCGCACTATCATTTTCGGGTACAACTTTTCGTTATCTTTTGAACAAGCCAAAGAACGCTCCGATCGAAGTTACGAGTCAAAAGTTATGGTCGTTTTACCAAACTTGCTCGAATTTCCTACTTACAAATCGAATCAGACTTTGTGCCAAAGGAGAAATTCAAGAGCTTATCGTGCTGATTCCAGAAAGCACAAGAACGCTCCCATCGAAATTACGAGTCAACAGTTATGATATTTTTACAAACCGTGCGGAAAGTCATCACAGACTGTTTTATACTAAAACCGCCTATGATGACTGGCATATCACAACGGTTTCCAAATAGAACTATCTGTGATGACTCCTGTAGCCACCACAGACGATTCTATTTAACAACCGTGGTTGTTAAATAGAACCGTCTGTGATGTTGTCGTTGACGGTTACAATATAAAACTATCTGTGATGTTTCTCATCATAGATGGTTTATCAAACCGTCTGTGATAAAACGTCTAATATAAAACTATTTGTAGTAGTGTTACCGGCCCTGAAGGTGCCGCGCCGCTCATGACGATTGACGAGCTTTGACGACCAGCACATCTTCCGCTTCGACGGCGGCTTCAAGGTGCTGCAGAGCTTCTACAAGATGGTGTGCCGGGACGGCAAGATCCACTGGAGCGCGCCCTGATTCTGCATGCTCATATTCCTCCCCGACGACGTGGGCGGGATCGAGCGCCTCCTGCGCATGGCGGCGACCACGCCGGACTTCGTCATGCGGCACGTCCCGCGCAGGGAGAAGGAGGTCAGCCGCTGCATGGTGCCCAAATTCAAGTTCTCCTTCGAGTTCGACGCGGTCGACGCGCTGGGCCGGCTGGGGCTCAGGGCGCCTTTCGGCCTAACGACTGATCTCTCCGGGACAGTGGCGAACGTGGCGCCGGGGACAACTCGCTCCGCGTGTGGCAGGTGCGGCACAAGGCCGAAATCGAGGTAGATGAAGAAGGCACGACCGCGGCGGCGGTGACATCCCCTGCTTACAGCCCGACCTACCCCCGCCAGGAGGAGTTTGTTGCGAACCGCACGTTCTTGTTCGCCATCGTTGAGTACGAGAAGCGGGAGGTCGTGTTCTTGGGCCTTGTGGGCGAACCATGGTGATCTAGCTAGCCAGCTGCTGGCACGGTCTGCTTAAACGAACTTTATGTTGGGATGCCTTGATTTGTTCATGAACTTCACGAGAAGAGTGTTACTCGATCTTGTCGTATAGACCAGGTGAGGTTCTGCAGTTATATGGGCTGTACTTGAAGGGCCCGAACACAAAATTGATCGGAATTGTTGTTGGGCTATCAACTGCGCGCTGGTAATAGTTAAAAAGTTCGTCTATACCTTAACGTAAATATTACTAATAAGGTCGAGCTGTAGTCCATAAGTTGAAGAGTGGCGTATCATAGATTCACTAGTTACATGCCCGTGCGTTGCTACGAAAAACAAAATTGATAACGAAAAATAAAGATTAAAAAATAAAAAAAAATATTTCACAAGATCAAACATCTACCTTTAACGCTTCGTTTCTTGCGAAAGCTGGCTAATTAAAGCAACGCTTCGTTTTTTGCGTAGGGCAATTAAGCAGGGCAATTAATGACGTGGGTAGAACTCACCACCGCCACCAACTGCTGCTTTATAATAGTAGAGATAAGGACAATGGACAACCTTAAACAAGTAATTTTTTCAACGGTATTCATGCATCGAGGGAAAGAATACCAAAGACAGCCTCCAAAAGTAGAGTAGATTAGACAGGGCTCTTTTTATTGTTTATATTACTGTACAGACTATTATAAATAACATAGATAATATAAAAAATGTATTACTGGCAATCCCCATTAGTATACATACCCTTAGCTGCCTGCCTGCCTCCCGGATGGATCTATCTTTAGAGGCCGCAGATCATGACTTGCCTCCGCCGCAGAAAGGGTTGGCTCCGTTGGTTTGACAAAGTCCTGCTGTTGCAGAGAGGGCGGAGGCAGGAGTCGCTCGTGCCGAGCCGTGTGGGATCAGAGCCCAAGCGCCTCCTTATATTCAGGCTTCTTCACGCTCTCGCGGCCCCCGTCTTGCTCCCAATCAACCAGAGCAACATAGCCGGCCGGATCGACGCGCATCTCCGGAGCATTTCAGTATCGAGAAGTGCGCGCGATTGGCCTAATCCGAGACGCTTCCAGGCCATTTCGGCGTGTGAAATGCAAAGCTAAGCCAGAGGAGTGCCGCTTGAGACGCATCCATCGAGTTCGACCGCTTTACGGTGTTGATCCCCTGGAGCCAGCGACGAACAACGGCAGGGGACCTGCCGAGTAACGTGGGCAGCCTCAAAGGTTGGGCCTTTTTCCAATTTGACCCCATTTAAATCCGTTTCCTGTTTGCGGTACTATCAGTTAGAACATTTCCACGATTTGATAACGAAATGTAGTATGCCAGAATAAGTTCGTGTTCGATAGCCCATCATGGAGAAAACTGATACGGGTCGGCGGGAAGCCAGGAATTCTGTCAGTTGGATCTTCAAGATGCGCTTACGCAGGTTTAGCGCCAAACATTAGAGCATATACAATGATATAATGTCAGTCATCTGTATACTTTGCCACATAATATTTCTGTTGACGCGGAGAAGAGAGGAAGATATAGTATAGTTGTGTATTCACGAAGAGAAGGTATAAAACACCATTGTATGATATTGTCTATAATAAACATTCTCCATGCCATAATTAAAAGGTTGTGCGATCTTATAAAGATAATTTTAAAATATCATAGGAATTATCTTTTGTTTTGTCATTAGATGACATAAAATAGTATATAAAGAGCTGTGGTTTCTACAACTGTGAATGTTGTTAACGTTATATCAGATGAAACATGGCGTTCATCTCATGTAAAACGTCATGTTTCACAATCGCACACAAATCCAGAGCCGTGATAGGTCGACGACAGCATCCCACGTCACGTGAGCCAAAACTAACTTCTTCTGACCGCATCCTTGCCTCCATATCTGCATGATATTGATCTCCTACGTAGCTCACGTAGACGCATCCTCATGAGTGATTGCCGCGAACGAGACGTTCTTAAGCAACTCCTGTGCTCTGGCAATACATGCCTATGATGCAGTTGCCCGCCCAGTTTCGTCTGTTTCAGGGGCTAGAGCCAAACCAAGGACGACATCGCCACCCCGGAGGAAATAACAAATATCTGCAGGCTCTGCAGGCAGATCGCGCAAAACAAAACGTAGAGGTCGAAGGGTGGTCGAAGCGCGCAGTTAGCGATGGCCATTGCAATCCCGAATGGTCGGCGGTGGAGCAAGGGCGGGGGCACTTCGTCTTCGCCGGTGACGACCGCCATCTTCCTCTTCTTCTTCGTCGTCGTGGTCGGCGTCCTCATGTTCGCCCGTTGGATCACCACCACTGTGAGTTGAGAGTTTTGTTCTCTTCCTTGTTTTATTTTCAATCGATGGGGGCCCCTCTTGTTTGCATAAGTTAACCTGTGTTTTTCCTAGGATTATTGCTGCATAATTAGCAATATGTCTATATGTAGTTATGTACTGCTGATAGCGCAACGATTAGTTTACTGAACCACACCATGCATGCGTCATGGTATCTGACACAGATTACTTAACCTGCATGTAGACTCATCTCTCAATCACCAATCTGGATCAGTGGAGCACAAAGCTGGTAGGTAAGCTCTATCCCTTTATATATATATATATATATATATATATATATATATATATATATATATATATATATATATATATATATATATATATATATATATATGGGATGACGGAATGGGACACCATGGTGCCTGGGCACCATGATTTTAAATGCGTTAATTCAAGCCAAATTCGGATATATTTTTCAAAACTTTCAGTTTTAGGGTATATACCCATCTATAAAAATTCAAATGAAACATATACCTTTGAAAAAATATACTCGAATTTGAAGATTTGAACGAATTTAGATTACATACTTTGCTAATTTATATGTATGATCAACACATATCTACAATCAAACTATCATCAAAAAAGAAAACTTTAGTTTGAATTTCAGTTCAAACTTGTTTGAACTAGTTAGTAAACTAGTTGAACTCAACATCCTAAAAATTTCAAATTTTTTCGCATACAAATACATATGGAAAATACCTGTTTTGGACCATGGTGCCCAGGCACCATGGTGTCCCAGGTAATTGTACTATATGTATATATATATATTTGTATATTTTTTACTCTCCCCTAGAGTGACATAGCTACATGTTATGTAACTATGTTCTTCTTTGCAACAACTCTTCCAACAAAGAGACGTCGGGATGAAAATGTCCCAAAGCTTTTTTTTACAGCATTTTCAACATGACACTTGGCCTGTTTGGTACGGTTCCATATTCTAGTAGAAACGAAAATAATTCTAGATTCTTGGTAGAAACGTTTCAGGTATGATTCTGTGAATCGGGTGGAACGGGGTTGAGACTGATTCGGCCATAGAGTGGAAAAAGAAGAAACAATTCAAGGAGAATCGTTCCGAACTTTAGCCCGTTTGGTTAAGTTTCTTCCAGAATATAATAGAAACGTCCTAGTTCCAAGTTGCCAAACGGGGTCTTCGTCAACCATTACTGGATTTTTTTTTCAAGTAAACAACGCACCTTAAAATGACACAATCATTTGTTATAATCCAATCATCTGATCTTAACCTCGTCTATAACACAGTAATTTTACAGAAATCTTATAAAGATTATACTATTTCCTTGTAGATTCCTACGTAATATCTGGTTTCTAAGGCCCCGTTTGGTAATTTGGAACCGAGCTGTTTCTACTAGAATCTGGAAGAAACCCAGTCAAACGGGCTAAAACTCGGAACAATTTTCCTCAAAACGTTTCTTTTTTTTCCACGTCGTGGCTGAATCACCCTCAACCCCGTTTCTATTAGTTTCTACAAGAATCTGGAACCGTACCAAACGGTTTGCAGAAAGTAATTCTGATTCTACCTAAAATGTTTTTACCAAGAATCTGGAACCGTTTCCGTTTCTACTAGAATCTGGGATCTTACCAAACAGGGCCGACTATCTCCAGCAATTTCCCTTTATTCTATTCCCTTCCCTATATTCATTCCCTTTATTTCCTACTATCTCCAACAGCATCCCCTCAAGGGAATTTGTGTAGAGATTAGATAGAGAATCTCTTTCTAGAGAGATTCACTGTTTGAATCCCTTCCGAAGGGAATCGTGAAAGGAATCCGCTGGAGCAGTTGAGATCTGTTCGCGAAGGGATTTGAAGAGGGAAGGGAAGCTGCTGGAGATAGTCGGCTCCGTTTGGTACGGTTCCAGATTTTAGTAGAAACAGAAACGGTTTTAGATTCTTGGTAGAAACGTTTAAGTAGAATCAGAATCACTTTCTGCAAACCGTTTGGTACGGTTCTAGATTCTAGTAGAAACGGGGTTGAGGGTGATTCAGCCACGGCGTGGAAAAAGAAGAAACGTTCCGAGTAAAATCGTTCCGAGTTTTAACCCATTTGACTGGGTTTCTCTCAGATTCCAGTAGAAACAGCTCGATTTCAAGTTGCCACACGGGCCTAAATAAGAATACTTGCAACCGTTGATCATCGTCGTCCCTCTCCCTGCAGGCAATCCTGACCGGCAGGCAGACCACCTCCATCCCCGGCTCCCCGCCATCCCTACCGCCCCGCTGCCGCCGCCGCGCCCTGCCTACTCCATCTCCTGCTCTGCGCCGCCACTCCCCCGCGATCCCGCCGTCCCCAGCAACATCTCCCAGACACTCTCCCTCGCGCTCTCCTCCCACCCCACCTGCGCCTCCGTCCCCGACCCCCAACCCCTTCCGGCCACCACCACCAACTCCTCCTGCCCACCCTACTTCCGCTTCATCCACGAGGACCTACATTCATGGCGCTCCGCGGGGGGAATCACGCGCGCGATGCTCGACCGCGCCTGCGCCACCGCCAACTTCCGCCTCGTCGTGATTCGGGGCCGCGCCTACGTCGAGCGCATCGCGCCGGCCTTCCAGACGAGTGACCTCTTCACCATCTGGGGCGTCCTCCAGATGCTCCGCCGCTACCCCGGCCGTGTCCCCGACCTCGACGTCATGTTCGACTGCGTCGATTGGCCCGTCGTCCGCGCCGACCAGTACCAGGGGGAGAACGCCACCGTCATGCCGCCGCTCTTCCGGTACTGCGGCGACGACGAGACGCTCGACGTCGTCTTTCCGGACTGGTCCTTCTGGGGCTGGTAAGTACTGGCTCCTCTTACATTTTTTTTGGTGCACTGCTAACAAAAAATCTGGGTTACTACTTACTACTGGCTAAAAATGCAACGAATCCCCAGAGTGCAATCACATGCTGTGATTCCTTTACCATTACTGTTATGCGAATCATTTTGTTGTTAGCAATAGTACAAAGATAGTGTTCATCATGTAACATTGCACATGAGATGGGAGACTTTAGTATATAAACTTTGTTAGAATGAAGGACTTCCCAAACTAGACCAATTTCTCAAATAGTCATGTCCAGTAAGCTTATCACCAGTTTGCAGAGCAGTTACATTACCGGCTTGTTTGAAATGGGAATTCACATGTTTATGTCAGTAGTCGCTGCATCCGTTGCTAACACAGTGCATGCAATGGGAACCAAAAGGGAAATGATCCATAAATTTTTCTGAAGTTTACGATATAGGGAAGTGTACATATTTAAGTTCCTAGTGAAAACTTCACCAAATTAAATTTTCTATTTTATGCTTTGATGTTCAGACAAAGCACAAACACTTAACTAAACTGTCTGTGATGATAGGCCAGAGATCAACATAAAGCCTTGGGATGCGCTGCAGAAGGATTTGGATGTTGGCCATAAGAGGGTGAAATGGGAGGATAGAGAACCTTATGCTTACTGGAAAGGGAATCCAGATGTTGCAGCTAAAAGGCAAGATCTGGTTAAATGTAATATCTCCAGTAACCAAGAATGGAATGCACGGATTTACAAACAGGTACTCATTTGTGTTTATGTTGCAATGCACTTCTTTATACCTGAAGAAAGTGGAGTGGTTCATTTTCGTCTCACAAGTAGACTCCCATCATATTGTCAAATTCCGTTGCCCATAAATTTTTTGAATCCTTTTACTTTAGTACGTAATTTATTTTTCAAGAAAATAGTTCTGATGGTGCTTATGGTTAGTTAGCTAGTTTACTTTTGTTTTTCACTTAGGATTGGATCAAAGAGAGCAAGGCAGGATACAAACAGTCAGATTTAGCTAGTCAATGCACCCACAGGTTTTTTTTTTCTTTTGTTAAAAGCACGCTAGTAGCTATTTGTTCTGTTGGCACTTGGCAGTGTTAAAATTCTTTTGTTGGGTTACAGGTACAAGATCTACATTGAAGGATCAGCATGGTCAATCAGTGAGAAGTATATTCTAGCTTGCGATTCGATGACTCTGGTGGTTACACCAAAATACTATGATTTCTTTTCAAGGGTGCTGACGCCCACTGAGCATTATTGGCCAGTTCGAGATGACAATAAGTGCAGCTCCATAAAGTACGCTGTTGACTGGGGCAATTCTCACAAGCAAAAGGTATGTTATGCAGCATTAGTTAGCATCTATGAATGACCGTAACAAACTCTTGGTTATTTGTATGAACTGAAACACATTGGTTATAAGCTGCAATATGTTTTGAACTCAGGAGACCTTTCTAATGTCAGTCATATTCACCGAACTACTGAAGTGTGTGATAGTAGGGGAGTTTTTACGAGATAAAATTTAGAGCTTTTAATGATGCAGAGAAAGCGACGCCCTCTGCATATTTTAAGTAGAAGCACATTGAGCAGTAAATAATAGCACTATTTTCCCTGGTGTATTATAACTGGAAGTTCTGTGCTATAAACCAAAGCATAAATGAAAGCAAGCAACATGCTAGCTAAAGTTCAAGAATTTTTCAGTTTTAAGTCATCAATCATAATACATGTCTAGTTGTCTAGTATTTAGTGAACTAGATTTTACTTGCCTTTTCATTAGTAATGGTCATTTTGGAGTTAGAGCACACCTTTTCTTTAATTGAGAATATCTTACCATATCCTCCTGTGATATTACGTTTCAATAAAAAAACCATGTTCCCACATTTTCCCTTGAAAAACCGTTTATAGGCACAACGAATAGGAAAGCAAGCAAGCAACTTCATTCAACAGGAGCTTAGTATGGGCTATATATACGACTACATGTTTCACCTCTTAACTGAGTATGCTAAGCTGCTAAGATTCAAGCCAACCAAACCACCAGAAGCTGTTGAGATCTGTCCTGAGTCTTTGGCCTGCCAAGCTATAGGCCTCGAGAAGAAGTTTATGGATGAGTCCATGGTTAAGTCCGCCAACGAAGCAGGCCCATGCGATCTGCCCCCTCCTTATAGCCCGGAGGAATTCAAAGAGCTACAGCAGAGGAAAGAAAAGTCGATGAAGCAGGTCGAAACATGGGAGCAAAATGCTTCAAAGCCTGAGGGTAGCAGGCATTGAGAGCTCCCTGTTTTTTCCTTTCCCAAAAGAAATGCATATGGTTAATTATCTAGGATTCATTCTGTACCAATTTGTAGTGGTAATAATTACAGGCATTTCTCATTTAATTGAATCAAATGTGTAACATCTAGTGAAGTTACAAATGGTTTTAGTTTTCTCCTAAATATCCCTTTCTTCATACTTGTTAAAGAAATGATTTCTTCTAACCTTTTTTTCTGCACGTTGGTTTAGGTGGGAAACCTATTGAGAAGTATCCTGAGAAAATTCTGGAAATAAATCCCCTGGTATACGTTATACCATTTTTTAAAAAGATTGCTAAAGTATTTTTAAAATCTGCTGATGCTTCCAACCTAATTAGTTATATGTTGACTTGTTATGATACGTTCCACTATCTCCTTCCGCCAGTTTCTCTAAGAGAAATTTTGCAAGCCCAAGAATGAACATATCAATTATCAAATATGAACTGTTTGATGTGGTCTCTCTTGCGGCCTTGCCTAAAATGACCTATTTGCAGCCTCAACAGGTCATATATGCAAAAGTTTTACTACGATACAATTTCCTTTTTAGACCAGTATGATACACTTTCAGTTGTTTAGCAATAGCTTTTAACATTCAGGTAGATTTATTAAATTTCAACAAAGTGGAAGCGAAATCTTAATAGAATATCAGGAGGGCTTAGCATACAAAGCAACCAAGGATTTGACACATGGTAAACACAGATCTCAAAGTAGTTAAAGTTAGATCTTTTTCTCTCCCTCAATATGTATCATGTCTTTATTCCTATAGGGGTGCTGTAGATGCTATATTGCACCTAGCGCTATAGAATTTTTTTTCCGCAACCAAGGCCTAGCATTTTACCCCGGCCATGCGAGATAATTGGAGTAGATACGAAAGCCAATTCATGTTGCTTTGACTCTGTAGCATAACTGCATAAGCAACTACTGATCCATGGGTTGCCTACTTGCCATGGAGTAATGCACATGGAAATGGTCCCGAACAATTGGAGCTGTTAGACATTTATTGAACTAAGCATATATCAGCAAGACAGCAACTGTATGTACTCACATTAACCAAACTGAACGCAACAAACACATATAGGGTCTCAACTCTGAAGCACTGAGTAATCAGATGGGCGATACAGGCTGAATTCCAGATCTCAGTGTTGATGTGTGTCAGCTAGAGCTCTCATATGATTCTACAGGGTCAGCAGATGGTGGCTGGGTACAAAAATGCCTTCATTTTCCAACCCGGATAAGTTAATCAATTGGACAAACAAACCCCGTATCAGTCTAAATTTCTCCTGGCACAATGACAATTGCTGAAAGCGTACTTTAACATTGTACAGATATGATGAAATGCGACAGTAACAAAAATCCCTCACAATCCACAAAGCACCCAACCTAACATATAATATCGCAAGACATAATATTGAAGGAACTATTCTGTTTACAGGTGCCAAAAGATGCAAATAATTACCCAATATATTTTCCTAATCGAATAGGCTAAAACCTGGGGCCACTAACAAGCTGAGAAATATTAACAGTTCGGGGTGACAAACAATTTATTGACTGGCGACAGTTACAAGAGGCATCAGATCCTAATATAAAAGACCATGAGTTGTACAAATGGCTAATACGACGGAGAGCGCGTATGATTTTCAGTTCATGAAAGAAAAACAAACAAGGATATGATTACACACGCTCATCTCTTCATGAGAAAACCTATTAAGATTCCCAGAATAGCGACCACCAGCATGAAAACTAACGAGAAACCACCGTTCTGCCTGCCGATTTCCTGCTTTAGGAGATCCTGTTGAATTTTATCACAGATACAATAACATTGTGTCAGTGCTGCAACTGAAATTGATGGCAGCATTGAGATCTCACTGATGCAGAAAACCATATAACAGCAAAGTAGATGAACACTTACAGATCAGGAAATAAGCATGCAGTTCTGCATTTGGTAATTAAATGCAAAAGTACTCAAAAGACACAAAAACCAAAGACATGATGTAGGCCATATAAAATTAAAGCACAAAACGGGGAGCTGTGTGGAATTATTATGTGGTGACCATTTTGAGAGATGAACAAACTATCAGCAAAGCTGGACACAAGCCTATCTAGTCTATGGAAAAAAGCCTGAATCTGATGCTTACTGATAGAGTCAAATAATATAATGAGTCAGAAAATGTTTGCATAGTGTAAAACCCACTAACCAGTTCCTCTCGAAGCTTATTGTTCTGCTGAGTAGCAGAATTCTTCTCCTCCTTCAACCTTGAAATCAAAGCAGAGGGCTGCACAGATATAAATAAAAGCGATCAACATGTTATTGCTTGGCATCAGTGGTCAACATAAGGAGGTGACATCATCTACAGGGCAATTCCTTATTTACCATCGAAAGTTTGCATCATCTCTTATATGTCACTCATTGTGTCAGTGACACGTGGGCCCGGCCCCACATGCCAGTGACACAATCGTGGATTTCGGAAATTTCCAGTGGCATATAAGGAATTAACCCTTCTACATAAGGCCTCAATTACTTAGCTCATTAAAATAACCGAAATGCTGAAAACCTCGACACACACAGAACAATTACCCATTAGAGTTTCAACATAAAACGATTAGGTAATACTAGAAGATAACACCTCTCTGAAATCAAAGTATGGTTCGCATCTAAATATTTACATGCCAATAATTAATGAAAGAAGATAACTACAGCTCAACAGGAAATAGAGACCACAATAAATTGAAAGATTACATATGTTGATTGATACAAGAAGGTTGACCAAATATTAGTAAATTTACTATATAAGGTGTAGTAGTTTATTAAAAAAAATACTACATCAGGTGGGAGTTGGATTGAGTGATAACAGAACATGGTCAAATCTAGAAATGAGAACTCTTCAACATATCTATCAAGTAAAACACACTGCAGAGTGCAAACTGATGGCATAAGCAATAAGTACGACTAGACATTGTTGAATCAACATATGTCATCCGGAATGCTAGGAAATAAGATAACAGCAGAAACAATAGATACCATGGCGACATCTTACAAAATAACACTCTTAGTGTTCTTAAAAAAAGCTCTTAGATGAATTTAGGCCAGGTGCCTCTACTTTATGGAACTTCCCTAGAAATTGTCACCCAAGTGGTCAATAGATAACGGAATTAGTTCTAATCAAATTTCCAGAGTGATAGCTATCTGGTTTGATGCAAATTGACGTACATGGTTTTCCAATGATGTTTGATCGAAATCTAAGATATTTGAAGACTGTTCTTTAAAATAAATTGTTTCATTTCCAAAATCAGAGGTAGACATAGCTTGACAAGTTTTATCTGAAGGGGGCTCACATCAGAATTTATCGTTTCTGGTTCTTTAGGTTCTCTGGTTGCCTGCAAAGAAAGAACAGCTCTCAGTTTGAGAAGGTAATAAAACAAAGAATAGCCATCGAATCAATGATAAAGGCACAAAATAATAAGTAAGGCACTAACAGAGAACAACTGTGAGTTCTCCATTAAATAATTAGAGTTGATACCAACAAAACGAAGTCATGGATGTCATTACAGCACTAACGACTATGCAAGATCAAAATCTTACCTCTTGATAACTCAAACTGCCCAGACCTTCCTGATCAGATCCCTCGTTTAGGGATGTTTGTTGAGATGGTGGGGCATAAACAACCTTCAGCTTCACCTCGTCCACCGCATTGCCGGATTCTTTGGTAAACTACACAAAATGTCTAGTTAGGGACCTTAGGGTTATGAAACGGCCAACACAAGCTACAAGCCTACAACGCAGAATGCACTAGAACATGGGCTACCATGTCTCCGGTAATATCCTTTGGTACGAGGTCCCGGCTCACTATGGCACTCTGCACAAGGAATTTGTCCCTGCATTCCATGTTCGGTGGCGCCTCCCGCTGCGCTTGCATTGTTACTGAAGCCAAAAGTTCAGAGTGTAAAAGACCTTTGGAATAGAAGCAGTTATTTCAGAATAACATAGTGATTGGCTAATGTAATTCACCAAACGGACCAACAACATGGGACGTGGACCGCGGTGCCACAATGCCATTGTTCGGCCGGACGCAGTACTTCTTTGGGCTCGTCGTCTTAACCTACAGACCCAAGGTCGCACTAATTTAGTCACTATAATACGATTTCACGGAATGATAATGTTTACTCAAATTTTGCAGGAAATAATCATCAGAAAGATTTGATTACCTTAAACGCGATGTATTCATCTGTCTTGTTTGTTAGATGCAGTGAGCACGAGATCTGCTTCTTTAACTCGACTGCACGATGGATTCAAACAAAAAGGGAGGGAAATTAGCAAAACAAGAGAACAAATATGACCATATATTAAAAAAAAGCGCAAAGAAATTCATCAAAAGAAAACCTAAAAATGAAGAGAAACATCAAAATTAGCCCCACACAAAAAAGAAAAAAAATTTCCAGGGGAATATATCATATAAATTTCTTGAATGCGAACATGATACCATAACACATCGCGTCAAAATTTACCCAGAAACATCTCCATTAGCTGAGTCGCTCGCCGACCGCTCAGCCCGCCCGCGTTCGAGCGCTGCTCGACGCGGGCGCGCGAGGTGCGTGTGTGCGTACGTACCTCGCCTGGCCAAATTTCAAAAAAAAAAAAAAAAAATTACCCAGAAACCCATTGAAACCACCGAATCAATAACCAAAAAAAAAATCAAGAAAATCAAGAACCCACAGGGGAAACAAAACGTACAGGGGAACCGGAGCTCGATGGGGTCGATCCCGAGCAGCTCCCTGGACTCAGAGCTCATCTTCGACAAAATCCAAGAGGACAAAACCAGAAATCAATCCGCACTGGTGGGAGTCGAGAGGTGGGGTTTCGAAAGTTTGGATTCTTTTTTATCTCCCCTCTTTCTTTCACCCGACTATTCTCGAACTATATTCCTGGAGCGGAGGAAGAAGCGGAGAAAAATGGGGAACCTTGGCAGTTTGGAAGGGAATAAGGCAGAGAAGAAGGCTGGCTGTTTTTTCCCTACTGTAAAGACATTACCAGGTAAGAAGCGGAGAAAAATGGGGAACCTTGGCAGTTTGGAAGGGAACTATCTTCCCCTCTTTCTTTCACCCGACTATGCTCTACCTCTCGGTGTAGGCGACGTGGCACGATGGTAAGAATATTCCACCTGTGCATCCATGTATGCACGAAGCCATCACTTTTTTTTTACGCAATTGCAACAACAACTTTTTTCCCTACTGTAAAGACATTACCGGGCAGGGGCGGAGATGGGTCTCGGGCCAGTGGGGCCAGGGCCCGAGGCCCAGCCGAAACTACAGTGGTGAAAATTACTGTTCATGCCTATGGGCCTGAGGCCTGCAATTTGCACCGCACCAGCCGCCGATCGATCGGCCCTTTTCTTTAGCGGCATGGAGAGTGAGCGCACTTGAGAGGCGAGAGGAGAGATCGAGCCTCGCTAGCGCCGCCGTTAAATCGCCCCAAGTCTCGCCCAGCCCGCCTCCTACTCCAGGCCGGCCCGCCCTCGCCCGGCTCGCCCGTGCTCTCGGCTCGCGCGCGTTCGCCTCGGCCTCGCCTCTCCGGCTCTCGAGCCGGCTCGCCTTAGCCTCGAGGCTCGGCCAGCCAGCCACCGCTGGCGCGAGCATAACGCAACGCCGCCCCTGCGACCAGCCCTCGCCTCAGCCTCCAGTGTTCCGGCGATTCGGTCCGACGGCATAGATCTGAGAGGCGGGATCTGCCCGATCCTCGCCTCCGGCCTCGTGATCGGCCGCCTCGCCTTCAGGCTCCAGCCACCCCACGACCGCCGTGGCCGCCCCAACCTTGCGGCCAGTGCACTTTGCCGGCAGAGTGACAATTCTGAGGCTTTGGCGGGCAGCGGCCACTGCTCATTCCTGGGGAGCTGCTGAACCGAGTGACAAACCTTCGTTAATTAGGTATTAACTTTTCTAGCTACTATATTGTTTTGACATATTTTATCTATTTTATTGAAAGGTTAAGCATGTAATATAAATTTATCTTTAATTCTGTATTTGTACTGTACTTTTGTTATACCTAAATGTCCGTAGTTTTTGACGACAATAACAGTCGCTTAATTTCGGCCCGAGGCTTGTATAAATCCTGGCTCCGCCACTGTTACCAGGTAACACATATCGAGTATTTGATGGATTGACCGGCACATTTCTCGCTAGGGTATGAACGTTGCCACACCATTTCAAAGTGGTGTCGTGTCTTCTACGGTTGGAAAAAAGCTGTCTTTTAATTATATTCAGAAGAATGTTACGTTTACAACTGCAATCAGAACTAGTCTACAAAAGTTAATAGACGTCGCTCTGGATTTCTTCGGAGAGGTGGTTGCGTTGTTACATCTCAACGTCTGCGTTCAATCCGGCCGCCCGTCCGTTTTTTTCGGCTCGATCCGAGCTTGGCTATGCGAGTATGCGACTAGGACGTCGACGGTGCCGCTACTGCAGTAAACATCATCGTCAGCCACTGTTGTCGTCGGTGTTATCTTTACCATTGCAGATGTAGGGTGCCAGAATACAGCGACGTCGAATGGAACTCGCCTTCACGAGCTGAGGCCGGCACTCCCGTCGCAAATCTTAAGCTTCGTGCGTCAGCAGAAAATGCCATCGAAAGCACCAACCCAGGCAGGGTTTACGGTTACCCAACCGAGTTAGAAAATCACCGCTCTATCAGTAGACACTAGTTACATGCCCGTGCGTTGCTACGAAAAACAAAATTGATAACGAAAAATAAAGATTAAAAATAAAAAAAATTATTTCACAAGATCAAACATCTATCTTTAACGTTTCGTTTCTTGCGAAAGCTGGCTAATTAAAGCAACGCTTCGTTTCTTGCGTAGAGCAATTAAGCAGGGCAATTAAGTATGGCAATTAAGAGGCAATTAATGACGTGGGAAGAACGGACCACTGCCACCAAGTGCTGCTTTAGAATAGTAGAGATTAAATGATAGGGAAAGTTAAAATTTTAAATTCGGCGGTCAAAAGTGGGGAAAAAAACAAAAACCGACTGATTTTGTTTGAATTTCGACCGGTTTGTTCAATTTTCCATCTAGATCGGCACACTCGAGAACTGGTTTTCGATTTTAGACCGATTTTGTTTTATTTTCGGTGAACTAAAAAAAAACTAGAAAAAATAAAAAAATTCGGAAAATTTACAGAACATCTGAATAAATCCCAATTAATCTATAAAATATCTCAGATAAATTTTAATAATTTTTTTAATTTATTTAGTGTTTTTTAAAAAACAAAAAACAACAATTAATGAAAAAGAGTAGAGACATTGTTAGATTTTTATAAAACCTTACAAGCTTAATCATGTTCTGAAATTTTAATGGTATCATTAATAGTGCCTAAGGATCATGTAGAAAATTTTTTCGAAATATTAGATTTCATTTAGTTCCCTAGAAAAATTAAAAATGGAAAAGTATATACAAAAAAATAGTAGCACTGTCAGAATTTTTTTAAAAAAATACACAATTATGATAATTATTTTGGGGTTATCTTGTCTATGCTCTTGTGTTTAGATGAGTCTAGAAGGTGTTGATAAGCCTAGAACGCACGCTAGGGTATTTGTCAATTTAGCTTGGGTTGGCATCATGCCTGTGAAAAATTTCGATAAATTTCATCAAACTTTTGGGATTTTGACTGGATTTTGAATTTTGAGGACCAGATTTGGGTCAATAACTCTTAAGAATGACATTTTCCATGAAAATTAGTTGAAAAACCACACTTTTGAGATGTTTTATAAAAATAGCAGAAACACTATTAGATTTTTATAAAATTTACAAGCTTTATCATGCTATAAAAAAATTTATGGTACCATCCTTAGCAATTTTAAATCATATAAAAAAAATTCAAAATAATTGAACATCATTTTTAATATTTGAAAATTCAAAAATAGAATGAACATATTTGAGACAATAACTGTGTCAGAATTTTATAAATTCGCTCGAGTGTGATCATGATCCAAAATTTTAAGGAGAGCTTAAGCACTACCTCAGCACCCTTCAATAAAAGTTTCAAAAATTTTAAACTTGTTTTAGTTGCTCAATCAAATATATGAAAGCAATACATGTAGCACCGTAAGACTTTTATCAGGATAATAGCACCGTCACAATTTTTGAAAATTTTATAGAAATATTAGTGATTCATCAAGACCATCCAAAAAACAAATTTTCTAACGTGTTTGGACTATTTTTCATTCGGTTGAAATTTGCCGGTCAACTTTCAGTAGCACTCTCCGAATTTTTGAATATTCCTCAAGCTTGATCATTATTTGAAAATTTTATAGAAATATTAGTGATTCATCAGGACCATCCACCAAAAAAAAATCTAACGTGATTTAGACTATTTTTCATTCGGTTGAAATTTGCCGATGAACCTTCAGTAGTACATAAATTTTGAAAAAGCCTGATGAATTTGTAAAAATTTCGACAATACTACTATCTTGATAAAAGGCTAACCAGCAAATTTCAACCGAAAGAAAAATAGTACAAATTATGTTATAAAATTTTGAATTTTTTGTGTATGGTCCTAACACATCAATAAATATTTTTTAACATTGTTTCGACTATTTTTCACTTGGTTGAATTTTACCAAGATTTCAATCAATCTCAATGAAATCTCGTTTTTCTCGGTTCAAAAAATTTTAAATTTGAATTTTGCTTTTTATATTTTATCTGAATTTCATCCGAAATAACGAGATTTTGTCGAAATTTTGGATTTCGGATGGTGACGAGATGTGAACCAAAAACGAATTTTGAAACTTTGGGGTAGATGCAACTCTGCACCGTTGCGCAAAGTGTCGTGTTTCAGACTACAAATTAATGCAGAGCTAGAGTTGAGTTTGGTGCTATCTGACACGGTGCTACGTCAGCATTGACAAGAACATGATACTCCCAACAATAGCTGTACACACGGTTTAGCCAGAATCTCCAGAGTCCCAAGCTTAATTTGATACTGCAAGCAAAGTATGCTATTGCATGATGAACTTACCAACATCTTCCTATGTCTGAAAAGTAAATACGGAGTAACTGAACTCCTTTCAACTGGTACTACTCCAAACAATCAAAAATAGTTCAGCCCTGCCTGTTATCTTCGGTGGGGATGGGACTGCTCATCCGGGGACAGGTTTTCTATAATGTAGACAAACAAGAATATCCACTATCACATGGTAAAGAACAAGCCAAAGGAATTTTCGGGAAAAGAAGAAAAAAACAAGCCAAAGGTAGTACTTGTTTGTAGCAAACCCAAAGGCACCTACACTTTTGGGATTGCAATAAACTAGCCTAGATGCACACCTAAAAATAGAAAGATAATGGAAGATCTTTAGGGATGGCTGTTTCTTTTTGTTATGATGTCGATCTCCAAGGGATGTTTTCCTCACAAATTGGTGCTTCAGGCCAGGGTGCAAATCATAGGGCATCGTAAACGTGTTTCATTCAGGTTGTGGTATGAGATTTGGGTTCGCAGTTTGCTATTTTTTTCTTTTAATTTTTACTGCGAACACGAACCCTATACCTAAACCAGCTCGACAAATTCAGTTCGCGATATGCGAGGATTTATAATGAATCTGGTAACTACGGTGCAAATGCTGTTGACCCTGAATTTTAGTGACCACAAAAACGCTAGACTTTTCTGTTCGACTCCAGCAGGAAGTCCTGATTGCAAGTACTGCTTGAGGATAGTAGCAACCGGGTTAGCAGAAGTAATAGCAGCTGGTCCAGTAGACCAGTACTCTAATCACTAACACGATCCATAGTTCCGTACCGAACACTAACAGATACATTTGCAATCGCTGAAATCGCCGCATATAGTACGTACAGGAAGTCAGGAAGTCCAAGTCAAGTCCTCACCACAGTGCGAGATGCAAGACGAATTCGATCCTCAAGTTGGGATTGGTCGGTACTTTGCTTAAAGTAAAAGCCGCGTACGTTGCTTACGGTCCAACAGTGCGAGGAACAGGCGCGAAAGTCGCAAAGTCCACTCCAACGCGACGACAAGGCGCTATCACAGTGGTACCCTTTCTTTGTTCGGGACTTTTTGGTTCCGTCATGGCGGCGGCTGCTACAGAATATGGACCGTCGTCCGCAGCTCGTTTGGTAGTCGAGAGTGAGACGTGCACTGGACGGAAGGGAGGTCGGATTGATTTGATCTATGGAGGTTGGAAGTTGCAACATCAAGCTCAGCAAGGACAATTACTTGTAGTGGAAGGCGCGGTTCCTTCTGTACCCGACGAGTTCTCTACTTCTTGCCTTCTTGGATACGTAGATGGCTTCTCTGGGTGCCCATCAAAGATGATCACGACGACAACACAAGCTGGAATCTGGAGCCAGCCAAGTTCTGAACTCGGCGTATCTGAACCGGTTTAAGCGGTTTCAGACGGTGCTCAGCGGGATCTTTTCCTCGCTCAGAGGAGATGCTGGCGCATGTCATGAACATGACGACGACATAGGAAGCATGGACAGCGCTGGAGCGCATGTTTGCATCTAGATCACGAACGCGCGTGGTCCAAATACGTATGCAGCTTGCAAAGCTCGAGATGAAGGATTTCCGGCGTCTAACTATTTCCGTCAGATGAAGATCCTTGCAGATATCTTATCTTCCGTCAGATGAAGACCCGACAGGTGACACATGCCATCTGCCACAGTTTAGCAGTGTGGAAGGGAGTGGTTGGCTGTGAGCACAAAAGACACAAAGTTCCCGCAACTAGGGAGCGTGGGAGCCCCTCCTGCGCACGGCAACACCGAGAGAAATGGCGAGCTGGCGAGCTTGGTGGGGTGGGGTAGCTCGGAAGGAGCCTGGCCGCGGTGGGTCGTGCCTTGCTCCTGCGCTCGTCTGCATTAAGACTTGACTTGACATGTCCGTGTCTAGGACCTTCCGCATTATCAGACCGTGGTAAGTGACATGTGACTTGTCACATGTCAAGTCTTCCATGGTAGGGAAGGGGGGTATTTTTGAAAATTTTATCGCACGAGGGCTAATTTCGAACAAAAAAAAAAGGTGGAGTGGGCTACTACATTAAACACTTCGATGTCTATGCTCATCTATTGAGCTATGAGCTCTGATGGAGAAAAACAGTACATAGCTTTAGTTTGGTGGCTCAGATTCCTCAGCAAACTTCACAGGGCACACTCAAGGAGGACAAGGGAATTTCAATAACAATCAAGGAGGAAGAGGGCGTGGCCATGGCTGTGGCAACTAGAATTGGTGTGACAATAGCAACTCCGGTCAAGGTGGCCGTGGCCCGCGTCCAACTTGCCAACTCTGCAAGAAAGTTGGACACGTAGTGATCAAGTGTTGGCATCAATTTTGTTATACTCTGATACCCCTTCTGTTAATTATGGTGACTTGTATATAGTCTTTTAGAATTTAAAAATGTGTGCTAGATGAATCTTAGTGGATTAGGATTCCTATGGTTTTTCATAATAGGATTCCTACTTGCTTTGGATGAGGATTAAGAGAGCTATATAAACCCATGATGTGGTCATAGAGAATCCAAGCAATAATGAAGCTATAAAATTAACTCATCCAAAGCAAGAGGGGCACAAGAGGATTAGATGTAAGGTTATTCTTTAATACTAGATTCTTGTATCGGGCAAGGATCCAAAGGTCCTAAAGGTTTGAGAGGTTACGAGAGAGCAACAATCCCTTGTACTATTTTATTGTTATGCTTAAAGAATTTACGGTTAGCAAGAATATTCATCACCAATTGCTCCCAAAATGGTGGAAGAGATTATACCAGTATGATGACTTTATTGGTCTCCTCAATTTTCTCATCCACACTAATAAGTTGTGTGATAAACTTGTTGAAAATATTGAGATGGACAACGAATTGTGTACATTCCTCCATGCAGTCTATACAATTGTTGCTTCAACATCCACTAGTTTGTCAACAACTTTACCATATACAATTCTTCTAAGTCCACCATAATTTCTTCAGTGAATTCTTCTTGATCACCAAGTACACAGTGTGTAGCCCAAAATTTATTAAGGACACATTTGTGTTAATCCTCTGCTTGTCACTTTGTATTGTAGGTTTTTAGGTCTTGCAATCTGTGCTTGTTGATCTCCAAGGTTTCCAATGTGAAGTGATGGTGTGGCCAAGCTCATGAAAGAACTGAGGAACTCTCTTCTAGTGATTTGTCGTCATGTTGGTTTCAAATGATATGCACTATGGTCGGATGTTGCTTGAAAACTTTCTATCTGTGAGACCCTCCCTTTTTGCAATACGATGCTATCACAAAAAGGCAGGTTCTAAATATGCATCCTGTGCTGTTCCCTGGATCAGTAGCCAGCACGCATAAACACAATTTGCCATCAAGTCCATACATTACCAAAATATTACAGAGTTTGCTAGGTAGTTCAACCACATAATATTACAAGTCCAAAAGTACTAAACATTCTTATCCCTCAGATTGCCACTACCCAAACACCACAGGCATCTGACTAGGTAAGACACTAGGTAGAAGAACGGTAGGAGACATCATAACCCGCGTCATAGTACGGTTCATCAGCATAATCTAAGTCTGCACCTAAAAACAACAACGAGGCAAGGGTGAGTACATTGTGTACTCAGCAAGACTTCAAGTGTTTGCAAACCTAAATATATGCAAGTTGATACAAAGTGGGTTTCTACGGTTGATTGCAGAAAGCAAAATTTAAAGTAGATACTAAATAGTAATTCAAAAGCATAAGTCATAAAACGTTTGGTAAATAAGTAAAGTAATGAGCATCATTATCAACATATTTCAACAGATCATAATCATATCCACTATCCATCCAAAGGCCAACACATGGCACAAACCACCAATATCGACCTAGACATAAAGACCGCTATATTTGCCCACAGAGGGCACAACAGCTGAGACCAACATTGCCAACAGATGTCAAATGTTGGCTCATCTGCGGGGTAAATTCTATTCCAAATTTTATCTTCATATTTTAGCAAAAATTATTAAAACATCTTCTAACTAGTGCAAGTTCACCAAGTGCTCATAACCGAGAGCGCGGCTAATCGATTAGTTTTTAACTCTGCATAGTGGTACAACTTTACCCACAAATAATGACTTCCCTTTTTGCAATGCATAATTACACACTTCCTTTGGTGTGTCGCCAGGGAAAAGTCATATATAACCTTTACATTACTAATTCCTGACTTTGCACTAGCCCGGTAACGATTAACCCTTACTAATGGCGGCAGAAGAACATCGTAGCACGGATCATTTCTCCCCATTAGTAAGGCGTATACCGTTGCATTGGTATGTGTCTAACCCACACCCTCGTGTGGACACCCCTACGAGCAATCCCGCAGAACGGCCGTGCTACTCCGGCCTTTCCCCGTGCAAAGCCAGTCCTTAGTAACTTAATTAGTTATAGCCGTCCCATACCAGCATCGTGGTTGTACGGTAATTCTTGGATCATATAACACTGAGTTCGGTCCTTAACCTGACCCGGGTGACAATCTCCCCCTAGCTACGTGTGAGCACACCCTCACACAACCGGCTATTGCCAATAAGTCACCCGCGTCCAAATCATAGTTTTATTTTTATTTTTATTAAACTACCAGTATCTTTTACCGTTATATTCAACCTTTTTAAGTTTTTCAAGAACTAAACGTCTCATTCTAAGCATGGCTAAGCATGAATAATTATTAAGCGTGTATACCCATTTCACATATTCATGTGTCAATCCATGTCCTAGAGCTATCAAAGGTTCACATGGCAATATTGATTAAGGATATCCACAATTGAGGGTCATAGCTACCATGAACCACAAATTAGCATTTTACTAACATAATGCATGCATGTAAAACATTGATGAAATCATTTCAAAATCTGGGATCAACATGTTCAAAGGGTGCTTGCCTTGCGGATCGTTGTCGTCGAACTGAAGTTCGGGTTCAAAGACGGAGTCGTTCACTACGTCGGATTCTACCCGTCGTCACGCGGTACATAGCAACAAATAAAGATCCAAATAAGGCAAAAGAATACAGATAACGAATCAAACAACGAATCAATCATACACATCAAACATTCGATCCTAAGGTTTATCTAGTGTTTCACATGCTATTAGGTTTCCTGGTAAAGAAGGTTACTTAAGTGAGGTCATCAACTAGTTAATGGAGCAACTAATAGTATGATCGAAACACCCTACGCGATTTCATGCTAACAGATATTACGTTGTTTTACGTCACAATTAAAGTGGTTACAACAATTTTCAATTCATTTAAACATCTAATCTGCAATTATACGAAAAACAATACCTAAAGCAAGATTTGAATTAATAAAAGGATTTAAAGCATAAGTGACCCTAAATGTTTTTACCTATTTGGAACATTCACAGCACATGGAGTCTAACAAAATTTGTTTCATGCGAATCGGAGTTCATTTGCTCAAATTCCATTTAAAGCACATATTCAACCTATAGTCTAAATTTGAATTTAAATTCAAACCAGTGCACAATAGTTCAATATTATTTCATAATCTAGTTCTACATGTCAAACCAAGAATTTACATATTTTTTTCACAATTTTTGGATCACTATTGCACAAGATATAAGCAAGTGAATCCTAGGGTTGCATATATTCCCTAAGTGGAAAATGCGTTTTCCTCGCTACTGAATACGCTTTCCAAAAACAGCAAGTCCTCCCTCACACACCCGCACTGACAAACGGGGCCCAGTGGCAGTGGCTGCGTGCGCACGAGAGGAGATGGGGAAAAGGGACTGACGAGCGGGGCCCGTTCGTCAGTCACCCGAGACAGGGGCGACGGTGGGGTGGCTCACCGGCGGCAAGGGAGGGCCGGGGAGGCTTGGGTGAGGGGACGACGAGCTCGAGGAGAGTGAGTGGAGTCCGGGGGTGGTCACCAAGGTCCCGCGACGCGGTCGGAGGGGTGTCGGCGACGGGGACTGGCGGCGTTCCGAAGAGGCGACCGGCGACGGAGAAGAAGAAGGCGTTAGAGGTTGAATGGAGGGCGGCGCGAGAATCAGTGAGGTAGGAGGAGTGTTTTCTCTTACGCGGTTTGATCGGGGGCGAGCCGAGGAGGCGTAGCGACGGTGGACCGGAGCTGGGGAAGAAGCCCTCGGTGGCGGCGGCTCCCGAAGGGTCCTCGGCTGAAATCAAGCAATGGGAAAGGGTTAGCGATGCTTGAAGAAGCTCGTGGTCAAAGGAATCGCGAGGAGAGGGCTCGGGGGTGGAGGACGGCCGCACGGGGAGGCGGCGGTGCTTCCGACCGGAAGTAAGGAGGAAGACGCGGTTCGTCTCAATGCTGCCTCGACTGAGAGTGGGGGAGGGCCTAAAGGCGAAAGGGGAGCAAGGAAGAGGGCTCGGGTGGCTTTATAGCCGGCCGAGGCTGAGGGACGCCGAAGTGGAGGCGAGTGGCGATCTGGAAACTTCGGCGGCAGAACGTGGGCGGCATTGCACGGGTCGAGTCACGGCAGGGCATGGTTGATGGCACAGGAGCAGGTGAGCGGCGACCAGCTCGGGGAGGCGTCGCGACCAATGGACAAAGGAGGGGGAGTGCTGAGGCTAAGCCTCAGTGGTTCGCGCGGGGAGAGAAAGGGAAAGGAGAGGGAGAACAGAGAAGAGAGGGAGAGGAGAGGCTGGCGACTGGGCCCGGGACCCACTCGCAGGGAGAGAAAAGGGAGAGGGGCGTTGTGCTGCCGATCTCCCTCCCGACAACAGCAACAGGGCAAGCAACTTGAGGGTCAAATCAAGAAAACAGTGCTGCAACCTTTAGACCAAGACCAGGAAAAGATCAAACAAAGATTCAGCAATCCACAAACCTTAACGTTTCAAATTTGTATCTATTTGTTTGATTATTTACTTGACTTTGGGAGGTTGTTGCAAGCTAAAGTGTTGTAGTGAAAAGTTTTATTACCTAGTTACTTCTACTATTTTACCTTCATTTTTCATTTTTTTTTTACTAACAAAACACCAATTTACTACTTTACTAAGTGGTTTACTTATTCCACTAAATTCACAAGATTAAAAAAAAGAAGCTTCAAATTCAGATTTTAAATCTTTCCCAAAAGCATGTTTCATTGACCCATTGTTTCAGGATGTTACACTATCCAATTACTATGTTATATCTTGTGCTAGGAATGATGCTTGTGGAAATATACTTATTGTGGAACCAGTAGTGATTATTATGTTGGACTTGAACTATTATGATTTAAAATATTTGTAATGAACTCTTATGGAAATATGCTTGACTAATTGCTGCCACTGATATTGTGTGAAAATCCATACTGGTTTTGCCTCATGAGATTGAGAACGATGTTGCTCCCAGCAATTTTTGGTAGATCATGCGCAGAACACTGGAAAATAGCCCTCATGCATATCATGCACATTGCACAGTTGTTGCTGCCAGCTACTCAGTTGTGGTTGCCATTGTTTTTCTTTGATAAGCACGTGGTTAATCTGGCTTTTGATTTTTAAGGGTATTTTATTTGTAGATAATACAACACTATTTTATACCTACCTCATCCTTCAAACCAAACAGCATCTTGAACGATCCAGGATCATTCTATTCAGGCAACCAAACAAAAACCTATACCATCCCATTCAGACAACCAAACACCTTTCCTGAACCATCTCATCCAGGATCATCACATCCATCCTGTACCATCCCGTTCCGTTCACCCTCGTACCTCCAACCAAAAGTGAGCTGACCGGTACATATAACTCTTGATACGTTACATGTCGTGCCGTGGCCCGTAACGTTTTTGCCTAGGTCTGACGTGCAACCTGGCAGTCGCGCAGGATGGCCACATTCTGCGTGCGCTGCGAGATCTTTGTTCGGGTGCGGAGAGATTTCGGCGGCCGGGCGCGACGCCGACGCCTCACCGGGAGCCGAAATGCCAGGGAGCGGCATGGCAGCCGAGGAGACCGGAGAGCCCACGGGCGAGGAGGTCGTGCGGAAGCAGCTGATGCCGCCGCGGCCGGCCGTGTCCCGCTTCGGCTGGGCCGGTGGACGTAGAACTGGTGGTGCCTTGACACCATCCCACTCGCCGTGTTGCCATACGCCCACGCGCGGCGCGACGGCCGGGCCACTCTACCAACGCGTCTACGCGGAAACTTGTACGTATCCTTGGGGTCTCGCGCAGTTATCCCCTTTTGGGCTAAATCCTCAATGAGGTATGAGTACGGGCTGCTTCTCCTTGGGCTTCCCTGTGTGCCCATGCATATACGGAGGACGCGACGAGGCGAGCCCACGCTCTCCGTCTTCTTCCCGCCGGCCTGAGGCCCTATTCAGCTGCACGGGAAATCGGCGCCCTCAGTAAGTTGTAATGGCCACAGACGATCACGCACCAAGCAGCGCGCCGTATGCAGTGCGGGCAGCAAAAACCAAGGCCGTGCTCGTGTTCACGGCCCGGCGCGGCATATGCACAGGGCCCACCGATAAGGACATGGCCCGCGCACGCAGTTCAGACCCGACCAGCGATCAGGCAAGCCCGGCGAATCAGTAGTCACTTCATGGCCAGGGCGCATCATGAGCATGGCCGCATGCATGACATGCACGAGCACTCCGACATGCTACTACTTCTCCACTCTCCACTGAAATAATGCATCACGCATCGCCTGATCACGGTACGTACTCCACGGCGATCACGACCAACACGTCCTGTCGGAGAGCATGCATGCGCGGCGCCTAACCTTTCCTCTCCTGGTTTGGTTTTCTTCCTATCGCCTCGCTCTCTCTCTCGCGCCTTGTTATTTGGGCCTCTGCTGGGACGCATACGTCCAGGGAGACAAAAGGCACGACAAAACAGGCTCTGCTGTACGGGTGTATGTATCGACCGGCATGGCCGGTCCGACTGCAAAAATGAACCTAGCAAGCTCCAGTACTGGCCTTGGACCGTTTCCATGCTAAAATGGGAATATTATTGGTGGTCGGATAAGATTTCAGATCGTTTGCGAGTCTTGGGTAATAATTAGCTCGCCCTGAATTGTTAGCCTGACGTAACCTCCAGAGCCTGATAGTACTTTATTGTGTAACTTTATTGTGTAACAAAGGGTACTTTTACGACATACGATAGTATTGCAAAGAGCGGCCGAGCTGTTACTCGATTGGTTGCTCCGTGCAGTGCGTGTTCAACCCGTTCGCATTCGAGTGCAGCTCAATACGGGTACGTGTGGAGTCGTGTGTAAGCCCATGTGCATGCGTGCCTGCGAGTACGTGTTTATAGTTTGACTGTTGTTATTCTTTTTTAATAAATATCAGAGTTCTTGGCTAATTTTTAAAAAATAATATTGCAAGGAAATAGTTTGCTTCTGCATGAATCAGCTGGGAAATTTTTCTCCCGCGGTTCAAACTGGGTTAGAAGTTAATTTGCTGATATGATAGTCAGACCAAGTAAATTATGGAGGCTGGTCTAGAGCTCAACGTTTAGACCGAAGCTAGGGTACATATGCCATTTTATATGGCCAGCGGGGTATTCACAATTCTTCAATATCTTACGGGTCTAAGGTCTAATTAATAACATAGATAGCTAACCAAAAGGTTACACATGTATATGATTTGAACTCCTATAAATTAAGAACAACAAAATAAACCGAAAAATGTGTATGTGGTTTGTTAGCGGACATATGAACATTGTTCAGATGAATATGGTGTTTCAAAAATCAATTATTCGGAAAGACAAGTGGTTTCCTAACACAGAAAAGTCTTTTTTTTTTCGCTTTTTATGCAATATACTAGGTTTAGTTTGAGCTGTAGATAATTTCAAACTTACTCTAAATAAATAATCCAGCACCTGTATTTTGAATTCTAATTTGTTTAACACACATTATATTATTGTCTTAGTTAATTAACGGCAGCCTCCATTTCTTAATTATTAGTGCCTTAAATACAATTTTAATACCACTTTAAGTTTCCAACTAAAGAAGTTCACTTGGCTGGTTTAATTAATTTTCATCCTTAAATCACATTTTTCAAGCGGCCGAATTGGCCGGCCAGGGAAAGCAGATAGACATGAATTACCTTTTATGTTAAATTTGCAAATCCAGTTGATTTGATTAACAACCTAAATCTAGCTACTTCATCACACAAAAAAAGAGAGGAAACACTAATTTCAATATTTTTCATAAAGATTAAATAATATATTATTCCTTCAGAATTAAAGTATAGACATATTCAAGCCGAGCTAAGCACTACTATCGAAATGCCAATAACATTTCATTAACCAAAAAAATAAAATGCATGCAAATTAAGAAAATAAAGCCAGACATTGCTAGATTTACTAGATGCTGTCTTTAAAGTAAAACACGCTGTTGGCACACAATCAGGAAGCACAAGCACAGCAACTTCTCTACAGGTGAATAAGGGTAAGAAGTCCAGGAAGTAGAAAAGAAAGAAAATGAAAAGAAATAAGATGGAAATAGAGAAGACAAGTCTCTACCGATATGATTATAAGAAACCTAGGTACTCAACTTGATCCTCCATTTCCCCCAACACACTGAAAAGTACTCTAATTAATTAAGCAACACACGCGATATTAAGAGAGATCCGAAACAAAACCCTAGCATATGCATGCGACATATGGGAGTTATAGGGCCACTGCCAAGATCGAACTTAAGGCTTGCTAATTTGCTTGCTAGAATGGAGTGCCCATGTTGGCGGCGGCGGCATAGAGTCCATCCTTGAGAAGCATGTCTTCAGCGCCCTCCTGCAAATGACAAGAAATGGAAACAGCTACAGATAGATGCTTGCAAAGACCAATAATCAAAGCAGTATAGTGTTGCTTCTTGCTCTGAACTCTCATTTGCTTAGGATCTCATGGCGCAGAGGTAGGTTAATTAGGGTTGTTACCCCATATATATATATGTTTTCTCGGGATTTTAGTTAATTACCTGTGGCTTGAAGGTCTTCTTGAGGCCCTGATCCGGCATGAGTCCGAAATGGATGTGCGGGAAATGGGCCCACTGGTTGCATCAAACACAAGGAAAGGAAGCCAAAGCAAAGGCAGGTTTGGATTAGTAAAGCAGATTGAAACAAATCCGCACAAACCCTACCTATTTACTGTGGGGCTAAAAGCTCCCGGAAACCACAGCCGCTAGCTCGGCATCTCGCCCACAAGCGGCCAGACACAAGCGATCGCTGTGCCCGTGCTGACATTGTAAAGCGACCGGTCAAATCAAGACCACACGCAAACAGCTAGAGCTGGCTAGGAGTTACTGTGTCGTTGGGAAGAAAGTTACATTCTTTGCGGCTGCGCTGAAGGCCTCCCGGTGGGTGATGTCCGGGTTGCCGGCTTTGATGCGCTGGATCTCGTCCCTGCGCGCGGCAAATCAACATATACACAGCACATTGATGAGGAGAGATATATATATACCACCAACATGTGTACTACTACGCAGCAAATATCGTTGCCAATTAAATCTTACTTGATGAAGCGGTTGTACGCCGATGGGACTCTCTGCCGCTTCTCCGGAGCTGCAAGGTTAAGTTTGCAGTGTAAATTCGAAACAGCTAGCATCCAAGGAACATGGATGAATGGGTAAGCATACACATAGGCTACTCTATGTACATGCTGACTGCTACATAAGCATGCACACTGATCGGAGAGAATCATACATGGGCACCCTGCCACAAGAAGACATGATTGTATGTCTTGTTCTCCATCTATCGATCCCAAGCTCTCGTTTTTATCTCCCCGGCCCATCTTTTTACACTACGAAATTCGCTCTCTTTGGCCTAGCTTGTTTAAACCCTGGAGTAAACAGTTCCACTATATACACTGGAAGAACTATTGAGGTGATATGTGCCTCTTGTTCAAAAATTCTTGCCTTAACCCTCCCAAAGAACTCCAAAGCAAACAAAGAATGTACAGAAAATACGAGCAGAGATCAGGGGTGATTGGGCAGCGTTGTCCCGGGAACAGTTCGGTGCACGTCTTCCCGAGGTCACCCCCAGCATGCGCTATTTGCTTTGACTAATGTGCGTACTATCACATTGAAGGAGACCAGACTAAAGAGCAAAGTCCTTACGCCTGGTCGCCGACGGGGCGCTCTTTGGCAGATCGGGCACCTGCTGCTGCGCAGGTTTCGCCGTAGGCATCGGCATGGCCGGCACGTTGCTGGCGCAGCTGCTGTTGCTGCGGCCTGTGATGCCGCTCAGAGTTGTGCTCCCCTGGTCCATCAGTAGGCTCGGTGTCTGGAACGCGCCCTCGTCCTACGCGAACAGCAAAGTACACAGCCATGAGCCATCGGCCTCGGTTGAACACTTCACCTAAACGAGAAAGCTGGCAAGCAAGCATTAGACATCAGATAGAACATACCAAGAGGCCATGGGGGGAGGTGGGGGAAAGCAGGGAGTGGCCGAAGTGGAGCTGGTTGGCCGGCGGCGCCGAGGGCGGAAGCAGGAGGCCGCGGAGGTTGACGGAGAGCAGGTTGGTGCAGTGGCCGCACCGCACCGTCACCGTCTTGAAGAGGCTGCTGCACGGCACGCCGACCTGCAGAGATCAACACTCAAAGTTACCAATCAATCAACCATCAAGTGAAAGAAAAAAATAACAAGAAACAAAAAAACGAGGAATGTTAGTATTCGAAGCGCGCGCGCGCGCTGTCGGTGGGTAGGTGGCGGCGCCACAGCACGTACGGCGAGGATGGTGTCGCAGCAGTTGCAGTGCACGTAGCAGAGCTGCTCGGTGGGGGACGGCGCGAGGTGGTCCAGCGGGAAGGCGGCCGACGAGGAGGAGGACGACGACATTATGACACCCTGAGGCTGTTGATCGACAAGAAGCAGCCGTACTGTGTATGTATGGGTGGCTTCACGCTTTGCCCGAGCTATCTAATAATGAGATTTTTTCCTACTCACTGATTCGATGGCTGTAGTAACGAACGAACGAACGGATCGCAAGGAATCAAGCTAGCTGGAGAGGAACGAAGGAAGCAGGTGCTGTGTAGAAAGGGGAATTCTATACGACTGGGAGCTCAGGCAGCCAGAGATATCCTTTTGGTCCCCTTTGATGTGATGAGGTGATTTGATGGATGGCTCTGGCTGGCTGGCTAGCTTCCGATTTGATGGACCTGCCTGATTCGAGAAAGCCTCGGATCTGTCGTTGTTCCTGATTTGAAAGCTGAAACAACAACAACAACAACAACTACTACTACCGCATGCGGAATTTGCCTCGAGCAAAGATGGAAAGGCAGAGGCGATGAGGAGCGGTATGGGCTGTGGAGGATATGGCCCTGGACAAAGCTAGCTTATTAGATGAGATGAGATGGGAAAGAAAAAAGAGAGAGAGAGAGAGAGAGTCCTATTCCTATATGGGGTGGGATGGGAACGGGGGTGAAGCGAGCAACCAGCCAAGCGCTTCCTCCGTCCGTGCCTGTCTCCGCGCGCGCACAGCAGCGGGTGGCATCTCGAGATCACTATTTATGACCGGAAAGGGGAATGAGTGGTGGGGATCGGCGGCAAGCCGGTGGGGCCGGCCGCGGCTCAGGCCCGGGCCCCCGGCGAACTGTGGCGCGATGCGGCCGGTCTCCCCGGCCGCGCGGCGGGGTTAGCTCTGCCTCTGCTACTCTACACCTTAAAGTGCTCGATGCATCGATGCATTTGGTTTGGTAGCGCGCGCGCGCGAGGGATACGCGGAGAGCAAGCAAGCAGTACGCACGTACGTACGTAGGTACGTCTAATTGATAGTTTTGGCCTACGCTGTGTTGTGTCGTGTAGGCATGGATGTATGGAGCTAGCGATGTGACCGGCCCGGTTGAGGAGTCACGTACGTGAACTTTGCAAGTTTAGAGCGTTTTCGCGAGACAAAAGCCTGACCTGGTCTGGCTCGATTTTTCCGGGCAGGGAGGAGCCGAGGTTTAAATGAAGCCGGCCGGGACAAGACAGCCTAGCCTAGCCTAGTACTGTAGCTCGTGTCGAAGATATCGCAAACCAAACTGAAGTCTTTAGGTTGGAAATTAATCACTAGATGAAGCACAAAACTGGGATATATATGTTACGGGTCTTTTGTTTTTGCAAGTTATATACGCGTATGTAAATCTTATTTACGTTTTTCTTTGAAAATCAAGTATTGTAGCATCCATTTTCTTATCTTTAAAAGCTTTTTTTTTTGTAGTTTAGCCCTCCGACACTACTACAGAATGGCACATTACTATCGGTTTTTTTCGGCCATCACCGTCGGTTTTGGTGGCGATACAAAGTCCAACGACAGTGATAAGGTAGATATATCACAGTCGGTTTTTAACCGACACTAATAATACATTATCACTGTCGGTTCTTTTTACGAACCGACTGTGATATTACACTTATCACAATCGGTTTTCTCTTAGAACCGATTGCGATAAGTATAATATCACAATCGGTTCTTATCTAGAACCGATACAAATGATTACATTATCACAATCGGTTCAGTTGTAGAACCGATGGGGATAATAATAATATCACAATCGGTTCTTTTTTAGAACCGATTCAAATTATTACATTTTCACAATCGGTTTTTATGCAAACCGACAGATATCAGATATATCCCAATCGGTTCCATGTAAGAACCGACAGATATCAGTACCTATCCCAATCGGTTCCAACAAATAACCGATTGTGATGATGTTCTTGTCCATCGTCCTAAAATGGCCTCGCATTGACAATATGACACATTCATCACAATCCACAATATCACGTAACATATACATCACAATCTACACACATTGCATTAAAATTAATATTGTTTACAACTGTAATGTATCACATTCACATTCGAGATAAATTTTGTTTACACTTTATGGACTAGTATTTGCTTGAATGGTCTCTATATCTACCATCATCCGTTATAACTTCATTCTGCACTAATCGCATAAATGGTCTCGTAATTTCTTGAGATCGGCGTTGGTTAGGCTCTTAGGTTGATATCAATGTCCTGCAAAATAGATAGTAGTGCACTAATATATTTAAGTCTTAAATTGGAACTAAAACATGCCGATAGTATTATGCTTGTAAACAAATATCACATAGACAGAGTGCAAATAATCTGCTTCTATACCTTAGGAAAAAGATGTGAGCGACCAACCAAAATCAGGATGTGATGCATCACGTAAAAGCCGCATAGATCATCGCACCCTTGTTGATGACAACGTGAACAAAGAAACTTAAATTAGGAGACAATTAAAAATAGGTGTCGAAAAAATCCTATGATAGACACTTGTACCTTGAAGCGCTTCCACTCGAGTTTGGTGCCTTGTTTATCATTGTGTCGGCCACGCTCAAAGAACGTAAGACATGAAAGCCCTATACATTGGAGAGATGCCATTGAGGTTAAAAATACGTAACGTAGTTCAATATGTAAAGTGTTAGGTTAGAGGAATGTACTTACTTACGCAAAACAGGCTCGATCGCATATTCCATCGGTCTATTTTCGAGCGAGTTCAACGTGTAGACCTTGTTTTGACTCGAACAACCACAAGTAGAACCCAATGGTTGCTTATTAAACGGTACACAATGCAAGAGAATAAGTTAATGCAAGGTTGAAGTGTGTACATGTAATTGAATTGTATAGTAGTACATACTCCTGGTGGTATGGGAAGAGAATGAAGTCCTTTTGCCTCCTCATGCAATGCACGCTTGATGTATCCCGCAAGGAACTCCGATTGATACTTAGCCATGGTCGCAGACACCATCTCTGGTCGACAAACCCGACAGGTGTCGACCCGCCACGGCTCGCTGCCTCATGATCCCGCAATTCATGTCAATTGTTAAAAATATAATACAAAATCAATAAATAGTCATCTGATTGAGTATGGTGCGAGACTCACGGCGCCAGGATCGTATGGTAGAAATATCGACGGCTTTCAAGCCGTACATAAAGTCTGAGATCCTCAAATCGATCGAAGGTCCCATCCTCGTTGCGGTGGAATTGGCGCGCTCGATACTTCACTATGAAATCGTGGCGAGGCTCGTCCTCATGTGACCTATCGATGTACCATCCATGTAGGTGGCGAGTGAACAAGCCCAAAGAATTCAATTCGTGGCTTGGGAGAAAGGGCTTTCCATGTATGTACCGCTTGTGATCATCAGGGTGTTCGTGCCCTCGACAACTTTGCCTTCTTCACGGAAGGACTCTACGAACTCGCTTTGTATCTTTCGTCATCGTGGTAGAAGTCCTTTGCGCCCACCGCACCAAAGATTTGTAGCCGCAGCGAGGGTGCAGGAGGTGCACCGCAGCGAGGGTGCAGGAGGTGCACTGCAGCGAGGTGCAGTTGTGTAGCAGGGGCAGGAGCATGTGCAGCAGAGCAGCAGAGTAGGAGGAGCAGGAGCAGAGCGGCAGAGGAGGAGGAGCAGGAGCAGCAGCAGCAGAGTAGTACCAGTGAGCGGCAGCAGAGAGTACCAGCAGAAAGAATGTGAGCGACACGAGCGCATCAGTACTAGCAAAGAGTGAGTAGTAGCAATCAGAGCAAGAGCGTGAGCAGCAGAGCAGCGCAGAGTAGCAAAGAGCAGCAGTGAGCAGCAGAGTACCGTGCAGAGCGTGAAGTAGTAGCAGAGTACCAGCAAAGAGCGGCCAGCAGGAGGTGCTTGCACTACGACACCCGTCGCGGGCCACTTGATGAACGACATCCGTGCTTGCCCAAGAGTGGTGATATCTTCGTTGGGGGAACTCGAGGGCATGAGACATGTAAACATCGTGGGACATAGTCCACCTGCACCCTCATGTAGCCCATCCCCAAAGGTATACCATGCACCGTGGTCATCCTCCTTGCTTGGAAATGCAACCCCGCGCAGCCTCAATCTGTATTCCGCCGTCGATCAGGACTAGCCGGCACTTGGCAGGACCCTCGCAAGAAGTGATCAACATCTTCATCATAACTGTGTTAAGCTTACTCATGTACCTTTGGTCTCAAAGCAGCTTATTACCTTGAGGTGTGGAATGCACAGTTCCTTATTGGAAGCGCAGCTGCTAGGGCGTAGCATAGGCGATGGTTGAGGAATCTGATTCTGGGAGAACATCGCCATCATCTCAGCCATCATCTCAGCCTTTAACTCCTCCTTCAACTCCTCCTTCATCTGCGCCCTAATCCGCGCCTCACGTGCTTCCCATGATCTTGCCCTGGCAGCTCTCCTCTACAAAGAAGGACCTCTTCGTATACCCCGCACCTGCGGCAAGCACCCGCCCCTTATGATCGGGCTTCCCGATTGCCGAACACAGGATGTCCCTTGACCCTTGGCTTTCAAATGCTCCTTGCTCTTTCTCGCAGGCTTACCTCCTCCTGCAGTCGCAAGTATAAATTATTACTAAAATACAATGGGAATATAATATGCAATGTACTATGTTAGATATCTTACGATGGTCGTGGACGATCTGTGCGGTCGCGGGGTTTGGAATGACAATCGACCGCCGAGGTTTTCTTCGTCCTCGCTAATACCCGATCGCGTGCCCGCTCCTCGCATATGTGGGAGTAAGGCATCGTTGTCCCGAAGGTTGCACACTCCTCGCTAGTCGCACCCACTCGCCTTCTTCCCTACATACCCACCGGAACCGAGGTGATGCGCGTGTGTGTTACGCCTCTGTATAGCGATATTCTTCTCTCTCAGCTCCTCCGCCTCGGGCGTATTCCTCATCCTTGCAAACTCCTCCCAAACCTCGGGTGTAACAAATGGATAACTTTGGAAGGGAGTACGGTCTTTCAACACGAACTTGGCATGCATGGTCACCCCGAAATGCCTCAAAGCCACACCCATTCTCTTCAAGGCGTACCGTCTCGCATTGATTTCATCTTCCTCTGGTATAATCCATTTTCCCTTAACTTCGTCCCACAGTCGGTTCTTCTGCTCGTCGCTTACTTCCTTCCTCCAGTCCTTAATTGTGATCGGCACTCGCTCCCTCACCAATTGGCCGAGAAAAGAGGAGTAGCGCCCCTTAAACGGGCCAGGACCCGTGCAAATCCCCCTGGCATTGAAGTGGAGCACTTGCGGCGTTCTCCCTGTGGCTCCTTTATTCGGTCCTCTGGCCTTTCTAACCTTCCTCGATGGGGTAGCAGGACCTTCTTCTCTCTCTGGCGTTGAGCCGGTGCTCTCTCTTTGCGACATTTCGAAGTAAGTACGTATATGTCAAACCTAAACTTCATGAGAGGAAGCAATTCAAATTTCAAATAATAGAAAACAATTCACATGTCTATTTGTAGACCGACTAAGTACGTGCATTACCAACGATGACTCCTAATCTCTAATTAGGTTAGGTCCTAATCCCATTCGAGGATATGTGGTTCGAGCAAGTTCCTAAGTCGTTGTACAACTCTAGAGAAAATTTGGCGACATCTCGCTGTTCTCCAAATACACGCCTCGACAACAGGTCAAGAGGGTGTGTATTCGAAGAACACCAGGAGATGTCGCCAAACTTTCTAGAGTTTGTACAACGACTTAGGAACTTGCCCGAGCCACATATCCTCGAATCCCAAAAACGTGGACAATTCGAGATCGCTTATTTATAAATATGCCATTTTAGCATACTTATAAACAAGCACCTCGAACGGGAGACGATAGGTTACGCAACTAAACTCGATAATAAAGTGCGATAATATAGCATGTGTTACAAGTTTCAAATTGCAATGATGGATTGCTCTCGATTGCTATAGAAGGGTTGCTAAATTAATTAGCCGTCCAACTTCTAGATGGCCAATATATCACCGGCTATTACATCTAAAAATTTCAGGATTACAACCCTAGAACAAAGATCGCTCTAGCACAGAAAACAACAAGTACAAAGATAGCACGTAATGAATATAGCACTAATCTAACCCTACCACAATGCATTAAGAGCAAGTGCCACCAAATTGTCACTAAGAGCATAAAGGAATAAGCACAAGATCAAGCTCGACTCCTAGAACAATGCATTAAGAGCAAGTGGCACCAAATTGTCACTAAGAGCGGTGTTGTTCTAGGTCTAGCAAGTTCCTTTAATGATCGATTAATCAAGCCTCATTCAAAAGCAATCATCATCGAGCTATTTACAACCAATTACAGCCACATCCAAATGCATCTTACAAAGTGAGCCGAACCGAGTCGGCAATGGGGAGGAGCCGATGGGGACGCGCCGATTGGGGAGGAGCCGAGGGGGAGGCGCTGGGGAGGAGCTGAGGAGGAGGCGCCGGGGAATCGCCGGAGGGGGAGGCGCTGGGGAGGAGCCGGAGGGGAGGCGCCAGGGGAATCGCCGGAGGGGAGGCGCCAGGTGAATCGCCGGAGGGGAGGCGCTGGGGAGGACCCGGAGGGGGAGGCGCCGGTGGGGGAGGTGGTCGAGCTAGGGTGTGGGATCGAGGAGCGGAGGGGGAGGCGCCACGGGTACCCGCCGATGGGGAGGCGCTGGGAGGAGCCGGAGGGGGAGGCGCCAGGGGGGAGGAGCCGGAGGGGGAGGCGCCCACGGGGTACCCGCCGATGGGGGAGGCGCCGGGGGGGAGGAGGCGGAGGGGGAGGCGCCGGTGGGGGAGGTGGTCGAGCTAGGGTTGTGGAATGAATTGAAACGAAATCAGTGCGCGCCGAAATGAACTGAGTATGCGCGCCGAAATGAAAATGCTCTGGGTTTTATCACGGTCGGTTAACCAAAGAGACCGATCGCAATATGTGGAGTATCTGTGTCGGTTCTATAGAAAAACCGATCGCAATATGTTGAGTATCCGTGTCGGTTCTATATAAAACCGATCGCAATATTTGGAGTATACGTGTCGGTTCTATAGAAGAACCGATCGCAATTATACTATCTGTGTCGGTTTCCTAAACGAACCGATTGTGATGACTATGATCCAATTTCTATTTTTTTTTTAAAACAGAGTCTTCATTCAAAAGAGTCGAATAATTCAAATCTTTATCAAATTTGCTATACTATAAGATCCATTTGACATATATATTCCACAAAATGCTACATTAATACAGGGAATTCTTACAACTTAATTTATTTAAAATACAACCCTTCTTGATGATCTACACGCATGTAATGTGTTCCATGTGTGCCGTCGTCACCGCTAAGACATGCCCCATCTCGCAAACGGAGGTGTTTCATCAAATTGGTTGTACTCTTCTTCATCTACGACATTTTGAACTCCAACAATCCTCCTCTTGCCATGAAGTACGACGTGCAACCTCGGATTGGCCGGATCACGACGAGAAAACTTGAGTTGCTTGCTTTGGCGAGGACGAATCGGTTCATCTCTCAGAGGCGATCTATTCAGATCAACAATTGTAAAACCTGCCTTGTCGACCTTAACTCCGTGAGGAAGTCTCACCCACTTACATCTAACAATGGAACTTGGTATATTCCGTAGTCGAGCTCCCATATTTCTTCGATCATCCCGTAGTAACAGATTCATTGAAGTTGACGATCCTCTAATTGAGTGATCATCTGACAAAGAATATATGATCAAACCACTGTTTTGCACTGTACTCTTTGCATCTTGACTTTCAGTATAAAATGTGTAGCCATTAATATCGTAACCTTGCCATGTCTGTATATTAAATCTTGGTCCGTCAGCCAACCATTTGACAGCCTCAGTACTAACAGAGACCTTCACCTTTTCTTTGAACCATGTGAGGAATCGATCGTTGTGTTCTCGTGTGATGGAAAGCTCATCCATAAGTGGATTCTCTTCCCGTAATATCAACTTGTGCTGTTGGATGTATGGATGAACTTCTTCGCTGTGTTGCAAGACTGTGAAATGCGCTTTACAAGACATATCAAATTGTGGGCTCATTAGATTTGACCCAATGGTTCCTTTGCCACCAAGTCTGCCCTCATGACGAGATATAGGAACACCAATCGGTTGTCTTTTACCTAGGTAGTCCACGCAGAACTCAATAACCTCTTCACCCCATAACCTTCAATAATACTACCCTCAAGCTTCGACCTATTCCTCACGTATGACTTTAATATACCCATGTACCTCTCGAACGGATACATGTAACGCAGAATGCGGGTCCACAAATCTTAATCTCTCTAACAAGGTGAACAACGAGGTGGACCATGACGTCGAAGAACGACGGGGAAATGCATCTCAAGTCGACAAAGAGTCTGCACCACCTCACCGTAAGTTGTCTAGTATATCGGGATCAATAACCTTGCATGAAATCGCATTGAAGAAATAGCATAGCTTCGTGATTGCCAACCTGACGTCATATGGTAGGATATTTCGATTGCAACAGGGAGCATTTGGGTCATCAAGACATGACAATCGTGGGACTTCATACCGATCAACTTCAAATCATCCATAGACACAAGCTTCTTAATGTTTATGCGGAGTAGCCCGATGGAACTTTAATATCGTGGAGACACTTGCAGAGGTCTTCTTTCTCTTTCTTGGATAAGGTGTAGCATGCGGCCGGGATGTACGGCCCTTTTCCATCCTCCTCCATCACCGCAAGCTTGGGCCTGATCCCCATGTAGGTCATATCACGGCGAGCATTCAAACCATCCTTGGTCTTCCTGTGTATGTTCAAGCAGGATGCCTACCAAATTATCACAAACATTTTTCTCAACGTGCATGACATCAATACATTGACGGACATCTAACTCCTTCCAATATGGTAAGTCCCAAAATATCGACCTCTTTTTCCAAATGGTCCTAGGACTAACAGATTTACTGGCTCTTACCATACCGAACATCGATATCCTCTACACGTGAATATACTTGCCTTCCGGTCATAGGTCATGCGGGGCTGCACGAACTTCCTCTTTCCATCAAATTTGTCATCCATCTTACGATATCGATGACTTCGGTAGAAACCTACGGTGACCCATGTACACCGTTTTCCTCGACCTTGACCACAAGCTATCGGTGTCCTCTTCACAAATTGGACAAGCTTTGGCTCCTTCGTGCTATAGCCCGCCAAATTACCAAAGGCCGGAAAATCATTTATGGTGCAAAATATCATAGCCCGTAGGATGAAGTTCTCTCTTTTGTATGCATCCCACACCTCAACCCCCACATTCCACAATTTTACCAAATCCTCAATTAGTGGTGATAGGTACACATCAATATCATTACCCTACTGTTTGGGACCTGAGATTAGCAACGACATCATGATATACTTCCGCTTCATGCATAACCAAGGAGGCAAATTGTAGATACACAACAAAATCGCTGGCCAAGCATCTTGGTCGATCGCTCATATTACCAAACGGATTCATACCATCCGTACTCAATCCAAATCTTATGTTCCTCATCTCGGCACCAAACTCCTCATGTTGCCAATTAATGTTTCTCCATTGAGCCGAATCGTGGGATGTCTCAACTTGCCATCTTCCTTTCGGGATTCATAATGCCAACGCAACAATTTTGCCTCTTTAGGATTTGCAAATAACCGCCTAAACGGGAATGATGGGCAAATACCATAACACCTTGGTCGGTGCCCCTTTTTCACATCTTCACCGTCGTCAATTAGGTTCTTACGCTTCTTGTCATTACGCTTCTCATTTTGTTTGTATCGGGTACACCACAAACAGGACAAATGCGCATTCCTTATGGACGCTATGCGGTATAGTATGCAATCATTTGGACATGCATGTATCCTTTCTATTTCCATTCCCATGGGACATAATAGCTTCTTCGCTTCATAAATACTTGTTGGCAACTCGCTTCCCTCTGGAAGCATATCCGATAGAAGTATTAAAAGTGCATTGAAACTTGTATCGTCCAACGGTGTTTTGCCTTCGATTCAAACAATGCAAGAACCGAACCCAACTTGGTGTATTCCCTTTGCAACTTGAAAACAATGGTTTGGCATCGTCATCCATCAAGCTTTTAAATTTTGAACTCTCTTTCCGTGTAATTTCCCTCCACATCCCGCAACATTTGATCTAAATTATCGCCATCGAACATATCACGCTCCAACTCGTGATCGGCTTCAAGATGTCTTCGCTATGCGTAGCACGAGGTACTACCTATCTCCCCATGATGGATCCAACACGTGTAATTCCTCACGGCCACGCCGAATCAAATGCCCTTCAATTTGAGCTGAGTTGTTAAATCTCCCGAGATTGGTGCAATCAATACAAGGACAATATATGAACTTTACACCCTCATAACCATATCTTCTTCTCGCAATTTTATGAACTCCTTAACTCCCTCTCAAATTCAGCACTCACACGGCTTTTGTGATACATCCATTCTTCACGGTCCATCTACAAGTAAACCGCAAACAAATAAATTAATAATGCCCTAATCAATGAAATAAAAGAAGGGTTGAACCCGAAAACAAAGTTTTTTTGTTGAATGATCTTATATAAAGAAACGTATATCTGTAGACCGACTAAGTACGTACGTACCAACGATGACTCCTAATCTCTAAGTAGGTTAGGTCCTAATCCCATTCGAGGATATGTGGTTCGAGCACGTTCCTAAGATGTTGTACAAACTTTAGAGAAAATTTCGGCAGCATCTCCCCGCTGTTCTCCAAATACACGTATCGACAACATGTCAAGAGGATGTGTATTCGGAGAACACCGCCAGGAGATCTTGCCGAAACTTTCTAGAGTTTGTACAACAAATTAATTAGGAACTTGCCCGAGCCACATATCCTCAAACTGCCCAAAAACGTGGACAATTCGAGATCGCTTATTTATAACTATGCCATTTTAGCATACTTATAAAACAAGCACCCTCAAACGGAGACGCATAGGTTACGCAGCCTAATTAACTACGTACTCTATCATTGATCATATTAATTATATTGACACAATTATGACATGTAATGTACACATTGACCAAATAAAAAAACTAATTTAAGTCCTACTGCAAATATTGAAGGGATTTATAAGAATTAATGCTGATCACCTTTCGAGGAAAGCCACAAACGAGGGGAAATCTAGCTCTGATCAAGCTAGCTAGGGTTTCAATTAACTTTAACCTTCAACGACCGATCTCCTACACCCCCTCGCTTCTCAACCATACACTCGCTAATGACACCAAATCAAAATCGAATAATGTATGTTAATACAAAATTGAAGGGATTCAAGGAATGGGGCCCACCTTTTGAATAAAGCCACAAGTAAGCTAGGCAGGAAAATAGAGAAATCGCCTAGCGAACCAACTCGACGAGAGTTAATAAGTTCATCCCGAGTCCAGATGGTACATATATAAACCTAGCGAACCTCATCACAATCGGTTCTATACAAGAACCGCTTTGTGATTATTTATTTATCACCGCCGCTTATATGTAAAACCGATCGTGATAATTTGGATCCTCAACATCGCTTCGGTTTCTTTATAGAACCGACACGTATAATGTATCTCAGATCGGTTCTAAAAAATAACCGACTGCAATAACATAGGTCATCACAATCGGTTCGGATATGAACCGACACGGATATTATCGCACCCCTCGCCTTCCCGCCAATTTGACCGCTCAAACATATAGCTCCTTTCATATAACTCCTTTCATCGATATCGGGGGTACTCTTCCAAGGTTTGATCGCGTTCCTTTCTTCTCTGCAAGGTCTAACTTCTCTGCAAGGAACGTACGGTGACTCCATATAGCTCCTTTTCGATCTCTTTCATATAGCCCCTTTCTTCTCTCGCAAGGTCTAACTTGATCCTTTCGTCGACCGCAAAGAATGGCGGCGCCTCCTTCTCCGGCAAGGTCCGAGGAATCCGTGGAGTCACCGTGACGTTCCTCCAGCGCCCTCACTGCCGGCAAGCCGCCAGCCTCCGGCGCCTCACTCGGCGTGGCCGGCGCCACTGCCTCCCATCCTCCTGGCGCCACCCCATCCGAGCGCCTCCAAAGCTGCAGAAGCGCCGCAGAGATGGCGATCAAGACGGCATTTACGACGACGAGGACGAGGAGGACGACGACGACGAGGAGGAGGAGGAGGAGGACGCATTTACGACGAGGAGGACGAGGAGGAGAAGAAGGAGGAGGAGGAGGAGGAGGAGGTGGAGTACTTCGCGCCGATCACCATAGGGACCGGCGCCTGCCTAGATCGGGTTCATCATCCGAGGATGAACCATCACTAGTCCGCGTAGTCTCCAAAGTGATACCGACTCGCGACTCGGGTGACTCGGTGACTTCGGCCGGGTAAATGTAATATATTAGCTGTAATATATGTTTAATAATTATAAACAATGGATGTGGTGATATATATTGTAATGAAAGTACAACTGTGGGAAGACTAATGTTATATATATTTTGCATCACTACATGTGTCTATATAAATTGTCCGAGAGTTGAACTGCGAGTTGGGATTCTAGCAGAGCGGTACTGTTCATCGTCCGAAAAACAAGTTGCACAAATATTAAAGCATGAATGAAGGGTAGATGAGGTCTGTGTTGGGATTCTAGCAGAGCGGTCTGTGTTGGAGTTTGTTTTTTTCTTGTTCCCTGAAGGGGAAATTCAGGAGGATCTCACAATCGGTTCCGGAAAAGAAATGATTGTGATAACCTCGTGCTCATCACAATCGGTTTCTTCCCAAAACCGATTATGATAATACCATCTCATTGCAATCGGTTCGAAAAGAACCGATTGTGATAACCCTCGTGCTCATCACAATCGGTTTCTTCCTCAAACCGATTGTGATAATACCTACTCATTACAATCGGTTCTATATAAAAACCGATTGTGATAAAACAATGATTATCACAATCGGTTCTTATCTAGAACCGATTGGGATTATTATCGTATCACAATCGGTTCCCTCTCAGAACCGATTGTGATAACCTGTTACCAAGATTTCCAAATGGAATATACTTATCACAATCGGTTTTTTACTCAAAAGTTTAGAACCGACACAGATGAAGCGATAGTAATGTGTCATTCTGTAGTAGTGCGAATATTTTTTAAATACCAATTTTCCTCATTAGTTAAAGCTTAATTGATGTTTTTCTAAATCAAAAACAATTTAATGTGATTAAATTCAACCTCAAATAATGCCAAAATTATTTTATTTGAGTTGTTTGTGCGTGGAAATATTTTTCAGATTTTACAAGTATTTTTAGTGCATTTACTATTTTATTTATGTTATTTTGCTTTTTTGTATTTTCTAAAGTAAAAAATCAAATTAAAAATATGGAAGGCCAAGTGGACTGAACACTTTTTCCCGACCCACTTCTCTATATCTCGAGCCACTCACCCTGCACGGCCCATATCCTGCCCCTCTCTCTCTCTCTCTCTCTCTCTCTCGCGCGCGCGCATGCCGGCCTAGCCAACCCAGCCCGTCCCTCCGCAGCGTGACACTCACATGCGACACGTGTTCCACACACCCTTGCCACTAACCGGTGGCCCTGCCGATTAACCGTCACTATTTGCTGTCTTCGCAGAGTCTATCTCCCGCATGACTTCGCCGCCAGCACCGCTCTGGATTCCGTCCCCCGTTAAAGATTCATGGAATATCCCCTCGGTCCTACCTGTCAAACTATATTTTATCTCCACACTGTTAATTTTTTTCAAATTAACAACCCTGAGCCACTTTGAGATCTCGTTCTTCTTCATACGAACTCTAAATGAGTCCATTCAAGTTTCTAAATTCTTCTAAAATCTAGTCCTACCTTCCAATATATTTATTTTAGTTTTAGAGTTTTGTTTTCTTTTTTTATTATTTATTTGCTTTTTGCCATTTGTTTCATACATAGACGTTGAAGCTTAGGAGCCTACAAGGGATAAGAGTTACCTCAAGTTCAAGACCATAACTTATTCCAAGATAAGTTGTGCTTTGACTATATCTCACAAAATTTTTATGAAAGTTATTTTGTTTCAAATTATTGCATGTTAATCTAAAGTATCAAATATTTTATTATTATGGGATTAGTTATGCAACACATTTGTTATATGCCTACCTTGTCATTTGCATGTCGTAATCATTGTCGCCCTAGGTTGATTATTTACTAGTTGGTCATTAATGTAGAACCAAAGTGGATTGGTTTAGACGTTACTAGTCTTAGCCTTGCAACGGGTTATTGATGTAATTTTGAAATGTAAAATTCATGCGTGCCGACCAAGCGACTATGCAATATCTTCATGAAGAGGGATATGTCATGTGTTGTCACTCGATGATGGCATCAGCTACGCTTTAACTAATAGGGTTGGGAAATGATTTATACCGGGGCAAGTGATAAGAGTTCATGTTGAGTTATGTGATGTGGACTGTATGAGGGTTTGTATGATTTTGTGTGTATGTGTAGTCCATTTGGTTGTCTTGCTCTGATCAATTATGGACTTAACTTTGTACACCATTAAACCGAGCCACATCGTACAACCATATGCATGGGTTGGAGTAGGCCTAGGTTAGTAACTTATAGAGTCTCACCGTTGGTTGTCTCAGGAGATAGGTAAGGCTCAGTGCTAGGGTGTAGGGTGTAGTCTCACTCGTTGGGTAGCATAATGGATAGATCTCGTTCTTTAATCCAATGGTGCGCTCCGAGCCAACTTCCTATGTGGGGTTAGGCTTCTGGTTCAAAGCTCACCAAGAGGGCCAATTGGTGCGAGCGATGATGTTTTGGAAAGGTTTTGTTGCGATCCTCTCTAATCAAGTTGATTGCATCTTGTAGGTAAAGTGTACAACCTCTGTAGAGTGTAAAATTATTTGAATAGCTTTGTCCCCGGTTATAGACAATGCTCGAGGATTTCACCCGAGGGTTAGATTTTATAGAATAAAAATGGGAAGGGGGCTATGTGAATAAATTGGTTTAGGCTATGTGCAACTTTGAAAAAGCTGTCAATACCTATTATTATTATTATTATTATTTTGTTTTACTTACGCTTTGAACTTACTTATTATATATATTCAAATGCAAAAGACTATTTTATGCAACATAAATCATACCAGCCATCTTTTATAATAAACCTTGCATATAGTTATTTAGACTTGCATTCTATGCATAACTTGTTGAGTACTCCATGTGCTCACCTTTGTAATAAATACCACTCAGTTAGAGAGGTGTAAGAGTCGACACCATATTTGGATGAGTATCGTGAAGATGCCGACTATTAGGATTTGAGCCTCAGTCGATTCCCTATGGAAGATCGATGGGTCACTTCAAAATTTATTTGTTTTCTTGCAATTCTATTTATAGTGATTACGGCCTGCGTGACAAAATAAGTGTAAACTTAACAGTGATGCCATAACAATTATTTATTTATCTATCAAACTTAGCTCATTTATCTATATTTCGCTCCGAATGAAACCGATACTTCATCCGTATTGACACTGTATGCACTAGCACAATCCTAGATTACTGCAATATACATAATGGATCGGAATCTAGATATTACAAGTACATACTATCCCGCGACAATCTCTGCAGTGAATCAAGAGTAGTAGGTGCCGTAGCACATCTATGCATGGCAGTAGAGCATGGTACTGGCTCGATCTATTGACCACGCATGCATGCATTTCATGCACGGCCAAACCGGCCGGGCGAACGAGCCCGACAGCAACAGCCATGCACGAACCGCTGACACCCGGCCGTGTCCCACAGGCACGGCGCGAGAGAGAAAACAAGAGACCACACTGTGTTGAGACGCAGGCCAGCACATGCACGCGGGAGCGGGAGCTAGAGTAAAGACGACCGAGGTAAAGTGCGAGCCAGGCACACAAGATGCATGGCTCGGCCGGCCACTATACGCCGCCCGGGCGCCTGCAGGTGAGTGGTGATCCTGTGACACATGTTCTGTACACGACCGGCAGTGTCCAAGACAAATTTCGTATAGCTGGACCCAGCAGGGGCAGACCAGGGAGGCTCGAGGGACAGGACCCCATGGGGGCGGCCATGCATGCACCGCGCGCGGCCCGGCCGATCAGTGAAGTGCAGCGGAGCGCACGTCGCTTTTGCCGTGCCCATCTCGATGGGATGCGCAGCCCCCTCCATCCACAGTTACAGCCAGGGCGATCTTGAGGGGAACCCGGTTTTAGCTTCGTCTCCGAGAACTGGAGATAATAACGACGTTTGCCTACCTATCTTCGGATGTCCTTCTCGCTCGTTGCTAGTTAATCGGTGCTTGTTTCGATGATATATTAGCTGGTACGGTTGCTTTCACCACATATATGCATCTGAAGGTTGAAAAACGCGTTGCACAGGATCATATATATAATTGTTGTTTTGCTTAGTGTTTCTTCTATAGGAGTAATGCAGGGATCATATATATATATATATATATATATATATATATATATATATATATATATATTAGCACAGGATCTCTGCTAAAAAGATGAACAGATCATAAAACACCGGCTAGGAGTTTTTTTTTTTTTTTTTTGAAAGAAGAAACACCGGCTAGGAGTAATGCAGGGGTTCATTGCAGGTGAGCTTTTGATCGATTAGTTCAGTCACTTGACGGACTGCCTGAATTGGTCGTGGATCGATCGATCAGCTTTTCAGCACCAAACCAGCACAATGTCAATTGTTATAGATCTAACAAGCCTTGGTACGTACGATCACTAGCCGGTAGATCAACATGACCTCGCCGTGGCATTTAAATCTATCATATCAACTATGAATCCATGACAGCCAACTCATGCATGGACTGTTGGGTCAAACGTTGCTTGCATGAGACGATGCACTTTACTATATTATTAATAAAGAGAAGTGGTGAGGCTAGCACAGGTGAAGCGTTTGGTACTGTAGCACTGTAACGACAGAACAGTGCACCATAGCAACTCCATAATAGATCAGCGATTTTTTTACGGGAAGAGCAGCAAAAATTTACGGCCCTTTCAAAGGGGAAAAGTTAATGTGACAAAGCTACCATAGAGAACGCGGTACAAGGTTAAATGCATAAATTCTTAATTTTTAACGCAAATCGACATTTCGATTTGTAACTTCACCACTGGCTATACTGCCTTCTGAGAGTTTTTGCAATTTCGTTCTTCAAAGATAGTAGATGTTCCTTTTTCTCGAATTTATATCGGTAGAAATTAGAGTACTAGGTATCTCTACTATTCTTAAGTGAGAGTTGGTGGCAGTGGTCCATTCTACAGATAGTAGTAACTGTTAAAGTGAGAGTTTAACTGAGTTAATAATCAGAGTTGAAATGCCAAGAAACGAAGCGTCGGCTCAACAAAAGTATCACGCCATTATACCATTAATGCCATTCTTGAACACACATCAGAGTATCACGCCATTCTTTATACCATTAATACCATTCTTGAACACATCACAGAAGGGTCATTGATCATTACGAAGCTATCATTTACACCATTTGAAATTTCAAATCTGCCGCTAAATCTCTACTATTCTTAAGTGAGAGTTGGTGGCAGTGGTCCATTCTACAGATAGTATCTCTACTATTATAAAGCAACAGTTGATGGCAGTGGTGAGTTCTACCCACGTCATTAATTGCCCTGCTTAATTGCCCTGCTTAATTGCCCTACGCAAAAAACGAAGCGTTGCTTTAATTAGCTAGCTTTCGCAAGAAACGAAGCGTTAAAGATAGATGTTTGATCTTGTGAAATAATTTTTTTTATTTTTTAATCTTTATTTTTCGTTATCAATTTTGTTTTTCGTAGCAATGCACGGGCATGTAACTAGTAGTATTGTAAACAAAACATAGAACGTAGCTACCGCTACAGGAACAATGTACTGGCTTTGCTAATTTGAGGTTACCCTTATCAATCCTTTAGTGACGATGGCCTCCCACTGCGACATATGTTGGCACCTCCTTCTTTCCTTTACTTCCCTTAATCCTCAAACACGCTCTCATCATGACACTTGGCGGCACTCCCCCCCCCCCCCCAATCCCTTCCCCCTCAAACTTTAACAAGTCTTATTTTCAAATTCCCCCTTAAAATTTTTAATATAAAATATTTTTAACCATTTCGAAAGTTTTTTAAACCAAAAATTTTCAACCAAAAACTTGTGGTTGAAATGAAAGTTTTCAAGTTGAAGGTTTTTGAACCGAAAGTCTTTGAATCGAAAGTTATCAAACTAAAAGTTTTTCAAAAGATTTCAAACCAAATATTTTTGAACCGAAAGTTTTGATTCATCCAATGTTCTAAATAACTATTTTTTGGGCCCCAAACACGAAGCTACAGGCCAGTGTTTCACTATATTAGTTACAAGAGCTGTAGATATCAATAACTTCGATATATGCCACAACTTGTTGCTAGTGATAGCTCCGCTACCCTATATAGATACCCACAAGCCAAAACATTGGGTTCATTTTGAAATTCAACATTACTAGAAGGTCTAAATGTATCTTTTATAAGCTTGAACTATGAGAAAATCTAGCAAAAGACCCATATCATTCTTTTTCAATAATTCAGGCTTCATATTTGTTAGTGATTAAATACTTATTGTTAACATCATTATGATATAATTATAGTTTATGGTATTTGACATGTATTAGCATATTTGTTGATTCAATGATTGACTCATATTCTTATTATAAAAAAATAATATCTTGTAAATTACCATGTTTTATGATTTGTTTGGAGGTGACTTGTATTATATACATGTCTAATTTTTTTAAAAAAATTAATACTCAAAACGAGACGAATGAAAGCTTCTGTGATAGCTACTAAAGCTTTTTTTGGAACCGTGCTGCAAAGACACAAAAATCGTGATTTAAAATATTAGATTCATCCGAAAGTTTTGAATCAAATTTTGTTGTGTTAGAGGAGAACAAAGGGGTGGGAAAGAGGAAGGAAAGGAGGACTATAGGGAGGGGTGTCATATGGCAGCACCAGAATATGTCCTTATCAAAGATTTGGTGAGATCTTTAGTGAGGGCTCTCAAATTAGCAATACCCACTACATACACTAGTTGAATGCCTGAGAGTTGGTACAGATAACAAAAAATATTACCTAAGCATGTCGAGCCTCCATCGTTTAACCTAGGATGCGCCACACCGTTGACTGCGCCAGAGCACCTTTTCAATCTTCAGCCTAGATCACATTCTTGGCTCTGCTTGGACAATCTCCACCTGTTCGACCTCTGCCTACAACACCTGAGACAATCATCTTTGGCCCAGTGTCACCACAACTCCTTGCCATAAAAAAGCTGCCCCACGCCGCCCATATTGACAGAGTGACCCTATTCATGCTCTCTACAAACCTGGCAAGGCTCTCCCCAACTGCTTCCTCTACATTACTCCGCCTCGCCTTCCTCACCTCATCTGGTGGCTCGATCCTCTAGGCAGGCAAACAAGCAAGCGAAGGTCCTGTCCACCATTGACCCATCACACAAGTGATAGGGCGGTTCCAAGGAGCCTCTACTAAGCTCCCAACACACCATTCACTCGCACGAGCATCGGAAGCACGACTTCCACTCAACCTGCGGCGCTATGGGAGTCGCTACCACTCGGCTCCACCAATCCCTCCCACAGCGGCCTCAAGGGATCCTTCCTCTCCTCCATCGCATCTTCCTCCTCAGTAAGATCGACTTGAATCACAAGCCACCCTTCCATTTGGCTCCCTGATTTCCACCTCCTCCTCTAGGGTGCACCTCAAATGTGGTAACTTGGGGATTTTTTTGCTTCAGACAAATGCGTAGTACAGGCACCACTAGAGCCATCCAACTGGAAGAGTAGTATGAGCATCTTACGCAGCTTGGCATAGTCGGTGCTAGTGCTGGAGCCGTCATCAGTGTCAACGATGCCGACCTTGGTTCTCCACCTCGGCGGGGTTGCGGGTGGAGGAGAGACGCTCTATGAGGTAAGAGGAGTAGATGCCAGTGAGGAACTAGGATGAGTGCCTACCGCACCGCTGCTGAGTGGGTTCGGCTATGGCTGCTCTCCTCCATTGCGTTGGAGCTGGAAGTTGGTTATACAGCAGACAAGCGAGCGGTTAGTGAGACGGGGACAATTAATTTGGTTGTGCCATCTCTTCACTCGACAAACATCACAATGGGATGCATTAGGCCCAACTAATTCAGTTGTGCCATCTCTTCACTCGACAAACATCACAATGGGATGCATTAGGCCCAACTAATTCAGTTGTGCCGCTCCAACTAAGGCCCTATTTGGCAGAGCTTTAGATTCCAGATCCACCTCAGATCTGAAACTTGTAGGCTAAAATAAAGTGAATTAAGTTTATATTTTTATTCTAAAATGTAAATAAGACGACACATCTAAACACTCTTAATATACTCACAGCTCCAGCTCCACGAATCTGATGAAGTTAAGAACACCAAACTCTGAAGCTCTGCCAAACAGAACCTAATTTGGTTGCGCCTTCCATTCCCGCAATAAACATAGGAAAATGGCCATGTCAGCATTGAATCTAGTGAGAAGATAAGGAGAGAGAACGAATGGTACACCAACCGCTACTTTCTTCTTTAATTACCTCCATATCATCTACAGACAGTACTAAAGACAACTTATACAATAGATTGTCTATATAGTTGTCTGTAATGATCTCTCATATGATTAATAGACTGTCTGTACAATGGTATACACACTATAAAGTTGTCTATAAGACCGTCTATTAAATAGTAGACAGAATATTTCTCTATCTTCTCTCTCTCTCCTCCACATCATCCAAAGTTTGATGTGGCATATCTTTATAGATAGTGACATGTACCATTGTACATGCCCTTAGTAAAGATATCTTACTAATAGAAATCTTAATTTGCGGTCGCCCTCAAGAAGCGTCGACTCTCGCGGACAGCCTTGCGATTGCGACGTGTTGGTGTTTCCTCCGTTCTCGTGATACAGGTGGAGCACCTCCTGTCCTTCCCGTATGCGAGGCATGGAAGCATGGAGTCCATCCTCCATGCCCCATCTCAGCATCTCCCGCATCGATCTGTCCTCCCACACCCCGGCCGGTCATCGCCGCCCCTAATCCGCAACAGCTGTCAGCTTGCCATCCACACGGGCTGCTGCGCTGCCAGGTTAATCTCCGGTGCCATCATCCACAGGCCGCCACGCCATGGCGCTTGTCCTGGCCGCGGCCGCGGCAGCAAGCCAAGGGAGACATCGTGCCCGGGCAGCTCGGCGCTGCCGCTGCGAGCGTTAAGCAAGCCGGCAGTATGGATGGGCGGCGTGCGTGACAAAAAAACTTAGAGGTGAAAGTTTCCATTTTTTCGAGTTGAAATTCCTCTAAATGGAGTTGAATTCCCTGCTAATTGAGATGAATTTTCCTAATCTGATTTTTTTTTATATTTTGTGTGTGTGTGTTAGAAAGGAATGAAGGGAGCTAGGAAAGGGAAGAGGAATGAAAGGGGAGAGCGTCCGTCGGATGTGGGGAAGGGGGCACTGGTAGCCACCACGTTTTAGTATCCAGTGCGTTCGTGGGTTTGTCTTACTGCTACGGCCTTTGGTCACTAAAAATTGTCTTCCTTTGTACTCCTCCGGTCACAAAAACATATCGCTTTGGATATTTACACGGTCTCTAAAACTTAACTTTGAACACTAATTTTTATTTAAATATTTAAATAATCTAACAAAATTATAATATTACGAAAGTACATTTCGATACGAATCTATACATATGATTTTTATACATCCAATCTAAATATTTAAAAAAGATATCGATAGCTAAGGTTTCAAAAATTTGACAACACGTATCCCAAACCGACTAGTTTTTGTGAACCGGAGGGAGTTTCTAGACATAACTTTGACCATTAATCATATGCACAAAGAAAGTAAAATGAAACCTAACAGAATATTACAGAAGTATTTGTAAAGACAAATCAACGCATTCCGTATATATCGTGTATCCAATCCAGATATCCTCGTTCAAAGTTGTAGCGTGTGGGAGATTCATGCATCAAAGCATTGTAGCGTGCGTGCATGTTGCCGGAGAGAGTGTTGTATGTTTTAACAGTTTATAAACACACGTACGTACAACTTCCCATTGCACCCTCCCGATCAAAAACACCAGGTGGGTAAACTTTGAGACAAGTTACTGCAACAAGCAGGCGTACGCTCTGTACGTTCTGCCCCGCTCGACACATGAGTTACCCGTGGTGAAACGCTGACGGTAAGATCGAAGGTGTCCTGCGCTGATGCCGCTAGGGATCGTGTAGCCGAGAGCAGTACGCGGTCGTTGTTCCCGAGAGAGGCAGGCGGCCGCGGCCGGCAGCGGAAGCAGCAGCGCAGGAGCAGTGCACAGGCGGCAGAGGTGGGGTGGGGTGGGGGGGGGGGGGAAGACGACCGTAAGATGGAGCGAGCGATCACGCAGGGACGACAGGGAACCAAGGAGAAAAAGGAAAGCGAGAGGAAAGGGACGCGTGCATGGCCACGTAGCTTTCACGCACCGATGAACAGCCCGATCTTAGTTTTCTCCTCGTCAGATGGGTAAGTGCGTAGACACGTCGACGTCGTCGTAATTAGGACTTGCAACGTATACCTCTGCAAAAATACGTCTACGTGCGTGTGCTTTGCGTCTGCATGCGAAGGCGCAGCCTTTGCAGGTTTTGGCCTTCCTTGGCTCCAATCGCCGGCCATAGATCTGCTGGGAGGGTGGCTACAGTGTCGTAGTGCCTGCAACAGTTGCCCTAGCTATGAGTAGTGGCTACGCAGCTACAACGTATTGCTCGCATCTCCGCCTCGTGGCGCCTTCTGTAGCATTGTAGATGCCATGGATAGATAGATACCTTTGCCGCGATGAAAAGCTCGCATGAGATGCATTGAATAAGGCGGTTAATGTACAGAAGAGAGTTGTTGCAGGGGAGCGAGAGAGAGAGGGTGTTGCGACGAGGGAGGAGAGGGGGGGGGGGGGGGGGCAGGGCATGCAATTATAAAGAAGGGAAGGCTTTTTCAGTACTTTTGATGATTTGACCTCACACTATCCCATCAGGCTCACCTCACCTCGCTCGGCAACAAAAGAGCCAACAGCAGTGGAGGACAGAGATCCTCTATGCGCACAACACACTGCATGCCCGTCTTCTTTTCTTCCTCTCTTCCCCCCACTCTTCCCCTCTCTCTCTCTCTCTAGTCTCTAGAGTACCAGCAGTATACTTTCAATTCCTCAAATTCCGCCCGTCCTACTTTTCCTGCCGACTGCCGAGTTGGTCTCCCGGGGCGTGTACGGACGGACATACAGGGGATTTTACCGCTCTCATCAAAGCCGTGCTGCATTGGACGTTGTTGGCAAGCTTTGCTTGGCGCTTTGTGTTGCGGATGGAATTTAGGATGGACGGCAGTGATGCGATAGCAGATACTCCTTCCATTTCGCTACTTAAGTTCAAACGCACCATTATGAAAAACTACTCAAAAAAAAAACCCTATACAGTGAAACAGATAGAGTAGTCCGATCGAATAGGTCCATAGGTCACTTAGTCTTACTTACCACCACTGCGTGTGCAATGGCTACAATTTGCATTGGTTATCTAGTTTCTTTCCAGAGGAAAGTTACTGGAGCATTATGTCCTTTCTGTGAACGCACATGATCTTATTAGGACAAACATGCGAAGGCTGTGTTCCCGTGCGAATGAAAGTAAATGACCACCAAATGCCTCTTACTAATTGCTTTTTTGCTAGCAGTGTTAATTCCTTCCGTGTCTTATGTGTATGGAGCTAAAATGACATCTAATTTAGATTGGGTGGAGCATCTCTTTGCTTGAATCATTAAGCTATATATGGTCCTGATCCATCCCCATTAAAAGCACGAGAAAGGTAGACGATTTAATCATAGTAGTTCAACAAAAGCTAGCACACCACCTTCTTGTTTGGGCGCACATTCTGGCATATGATTGATATAGCCTGTGCAACTATGAAACGCTATCACAAGGGTGCATTACCGAAAGGTTTGCCGGGGATATATACGATCATAGGCCCTCTCCCACAGCACAAATAAATTTTAATAGAGTGAGTCTAGTGGGTCTTGAACTCAAAGGACCTTCTGCTCTGATACTGTATCTAGTTTAACGAGTAGCCAATCCATGTAAAATATTAAGTAGTTTGGAGAGGGTAGATGGTCTAGCTGTATTTTTCAAGACATGCATTCATGTAAATTACAAGGGCTTCATTTTGATTTCTAATGATGCGCTTAAATACCCCACCCTAGCTAGTAGTAGGGGATGTTGCGGTTGACCACATGAACACTCCTGGATTTCGCTGAGCCACAAATCCAGAAGTACTATGTTATATCACATCATAGAGCTCACTTTAGACTGGAGCTAGTTCCTTGTTCACTTCACATTCCCAAGGTGTTGCTTTACTCGTGCTTGTGTAGCTCGCCCATCTGTACTCAAAGCAAGCTTCTAAGCAAACCAATCAAACATCAAGAAGCTGCCCAAAACCAGTGAAGCACCCACATGGAAGCCTAGCATTGCAACCCATCCCAATCTTGGGCTCGATCCATCCATGCTTTTCATCTTTACTCTCTCTCTTTTTCTCTCCCTCTCTCTCTCTCTCTCTCTCTCTCTCTCTCTCTCTCTCTCTCTCTCTCTCTCTCTCTCTCTCTAATCGGATTCCTTTCATTTCTCCATTTACACTAAAGCCTGCGGGGCACTTGCTCCACGCACACCTAGAGATATGCCCTTACTGTCCAGCTTTATTCCCTTCCCAGCTAGTGCCTACACCTGTTGTTCGTGGACAGGGAATACAAAGAAACCTTTTCAGAAGGTGGATCACTAGATATCTATAGGCTATTGCAGCATGTTTGTGTCGATCGCCTGCCTGTTTGTTGGGAGCATGCACTATCCCAATTAGCCAGGTAAAGTCTTGGATAACGATCTTATATATTTCGTATATATCTCTACTCGGTAGAACAAATCAAGGTAGCGAACTAGCGCAGGAAGCGAGGCCTCTTGATTGCAATTTTCAGAAGCCAGCTATAGCTCTGGATAGCTCTTGCAAATTACAGAAATGGCAGAACAGATTCTGCAGGCTGGCTTGCTAGCTAACACCTTGTGATTTTTCCCCAGCTTGCTTGCCTCAGTACTTAACAACGAGCTAGCCGATGCATGCCACGGAGCTAGCTAGATTCCGTGCCCTGCTTGCTCAATGCTCACCGTACGTCTGAGCTGCATGCATCAGTCCTTTGAACAGCTGGTCCCCGTAGCTACGTTCGTAGTACTAGTACTGTGTATCACTCCTCTCTTCCTTAATTTTGTTCATGGACAAAAGAAACGGACAAAAGAAAAAGGAAACAAAGCCATGCTAGAGCCAGGGACCAACTGTTCTAGGCTTCTAGCTAATGCTTGCATGTACATGTTTTGCTGCTGCAGCTAGCTGATGCGTTGCATGCACACGTACAGGAAGGCCAGGCCTGGATGATGTTTCCATGCATGGGTGGCGCGCGCGTATGCGTTAAATGAGGCATGTGTAGTTGAGCTAGTGCTAACTGATGCGTTAATCTCGAAGCAACACTTATTTCTCCCCTAATAAAATAGGAGTATATGACGCGCGCGTAGGGAGCATGCGTGCATGCAGCTGCTAGGTTCGGAGCTGCGCGAAACGTCGTAGGCTGCAAGCTTACACACAATACTGCTCAGAGCTCAGAAGCAATATTGCAGGGCTAGCTAATGGAGTAAATGAAATTGCTTAGGATCTACGAAGGCAAGATCCAAGGGGTGTGTGCCCATGCTTGCCAGTAGCCGTCAATTACTGATCAATTCTCCCAAGTCAAACTTAGCTGCATCGATCCTGCATATATGCCTGCCTGCCTTCATCCCTAGGTGGCATTTTATATGTGTATAGCTTAGGCATGCAGACGTACTACCGTAGAAGGTACAAATAAATAATAATCGAGCTTCGTTACGATCGATCTGGCTGGTCAGACTCAGGGTCTGAGCAGAATTCAGAAATGAAAGGGGATGGTTGGAGCAGATCGGATCATATTATAGATTCCAATCCAGGTCAACTCCGCGGGTATCTCTGTAATCAAAGTAAACGTTGCGCAGCGCTGCGTACGCACCTATCTACAACCGTAGATTGTGCGTACAATACATGTGCATCTGTGGTGCATACGAATAGATCGATGCCTAGCTAGCCCTGTACTGTACGTGCAGCCAGCTGAAGGTCGAGGTGAAGGCAGAAAGAACAGCTACGAGACTAGAGGCAGCCCAAAGCAGCTAGCGAGCATCTATTCCTCATTATAACGACTAAAGAGTGATCAAGAACAGCGCCCAATTTGGACGTACGTTTGCGGAACTTGCGTAGCATTGCTGCAGGTAGTTCTATCAAACCGTCAATCATGTTCGCGCAACTCATTTCAGCGATCACTAATGGGATTTTAGCTAGTAGCAAACCATGCGGTGAAAGAATCATCATTACCAAAACGGCCGTGGCGACTGGGCTTAATCTTGTCTCAGACCCGGGCCAGTAGCACAATCTGATCTATCTTATTGGGCCTAGTCCGAGGTTAAGTGGGTTTGGTTTTTTAGCAGGTCGTTGGGCTTTGGTTACTATATGGCCTGTGGTGCGTCACAATCCAACCCTGGTTCTTGGACCATGCAGAGAAGAAATTGGCCTATCTGGAAGGCGAGAGGGCCCATACGACGCCCCAAACCCTGCGACCACTGGACCTTTTCCTCGAGGCCGTGGCCCGATGGCTGATGGCTGAGCCGCCGGTTACGTGTCAGAGCGCGAGCCACCACCCGTCCGTCGTCCGCTCCCCCACCTCAAACTAGATGTATTTATTTGAATGAACGAGAATAAATAGGATGAAATGATAAATGATGGATGGTACACGCAGCGTGTTTGGTTGCCTGAATGCAATGATACAATATTTTGTTTGGTTGCTTGGATGGAATGGTACGAGATTATGTTTAGTTGGAGGTATAAAGTTAGTATGGTAAGGAATGGTTCGATCAATTTAAACAGGCTTAGAGAACGGACTGATATAGCATATTGTAACATCCTGAAAGATTTAAAAATGGGAAAACAAATATTTAAAAAAATTAAGAATAAAAGTGAATAAAATTTTTAATTGAAATCAAGATTTTAACTTAAAATATCGTCTTATTTTGAAATTTTCATTTTATCAGAAACAGTAAGCTTCTCAGACTTTTAGAAAATTGTACAAACATAATTTTTATCCAAAATTTTAGGACATGATAACTTGATAAGCATAGTCTAGAGTCCACCTCCCTGTAACCAGCCAGTACTGTTCTTACCCCTGCCTCATTTCTGTTGAAACTAGCAATGCAGATTATGTACTCCCGACATAGTATATTGTTCTTACCAGAGACAAGATTCGAGCGAAATCCAACGAAAAGTTGAACCCTGCTCCCGACAACACAAATATGAAAACAAAGGAGCAGAGTTTCCAGAGCAAAAGAGTTCAAGCTAATTATGAACTCCTGTGTGACAATACAGAACAACACATGATCAAAGCATCAATTCTGGGAGCAAAACTAAGCAGTCATAATACAGGGAAGAAAGCAAGCAAAGATTTTGCGACATGCATAAGTGCTCACATGATCACATCTTTTCTGGTTTTCCTTCACTTATATAGACTCAGGGATTACAAGAGTTTGAGTACCTACTGCTACAAACAAATTGAATTAAAAACCTGAACTTAATACAACACGGACACAGCACTTTATCCGATAACTGGACACAATGCAATAAGACGCCACAAACTTATTTAAATATGAAGACTTTAGAACGTTGAAACCAAAGTCTGAAACGAAACTAACTTATGAATCAATAATAGATCACAAGAGTAAACTAACAAATTCTGCTGCACCGAGTCAAGCCAATTCTCACCGCCTTAGCCTCATCCTCCTCTACTTCTAGTCAAACCGAGAGCATTCCAGTGCCTCGCTGCCATGTTTCCTTGCGCCAGCTCGCCCTAAGTGCATAATGCCTTGCCACGATGACGAGGACTTTGCTGCCGCGCCGCAGCTTGCATGTGCTCAATTGCCCCATGTTGGAGATAACTCAAATATCTCTAACTACTATATTTTTTGGTATTATCCAAATAGATTATTAGTTCTAGTCTTCTACAATTCGGACTCTTTGGCTATATAAGCCAACCCCTTATACATGTAATCATTGAACCAAATAGTAGATTGTTTCCCGTGGTTTTTTTTCGAGAGGGTTTTTTCACGTTAAATCATTGTCTCTATTATTTTGCCATCCTCTAAACCTAACAAGTGGTATCAGAGCCTAGGATTTTAGATTGATTAGCTGCCTCGGGAGAAGGAGACTCTCGGGGCGGCACACACTTTCCAATCTACTACAGCGCCATCTGCTCCTCTGCCGACACCGCCACCCGCGAAGCGACGCAGCCGCTGTGGCCGTCGGCCTCGGCTGCCGCCCTTCGCCGTCTCTGCGCGACCGGTCGACCACCAGCTCCGCCCCTTCACCGACGTGCTCCATTCAGCCTTCGGCTTCAACGTCGTTCGTAATCACCAGCCGCCTGATCCACGCGGGCACCAGTGCGCGCCTGACGCTGCTCCTTCGATCAATCACGAGAGAAGGAAAATTACACATCAATCACGAAGAAAAATAAGGGGAGGAGATCGGATCTTCTCCGGTCCGGATCGGTCGTCGTCTTGGAAGCCCAACACCTAAGGCCTATCGAGCCGCCGCCTGTGAAGGAGCTCTCCAAGCCACTGGATCGGACTCCAAGCAAGAGTTCGGTTCCTCTCCTGTGAAGACAAGTTGGTCTCAGTTGTTTGACGTGTGGTCAATTCACGTGTAGTGTTTTACTCGGCTTGCTCAGCTTCTTTCGGCTCCTAACAGCTTTCGGCTTTATTCAGTTTCGTTGCAATGCTTCGTTTTTGGGCTAGCTTCTATTTTTCCGTGAGGAAAACATTGCTATTCATCTTGGCGACTGTTTCAGTGCCAAATAGTAGGATTTTATTGCAATGCATATTATTGATGGGATTTTATGCGCAGTTACAGACGGGATTTATCATTGGTGGATTCTTGCAATTTATTCAACGTTTCATCGTCGGTTTATTTGACGTTTCATCGTCAACTTTGGAGAGAAAAAAATCAATTGAGGAGACAATTGAATTTGGTGTTTCATCACCGTTACTTTGGTGTTTCGTCACCGTTAATCTGGTGTTTATTCACCGTTTAGATATGTTGATCATTATGAAAGTTTTGGCAACGTTTATTTGGAATTTGTCGACGCCCTGATGGTAGCTATTTTATTAGTGAATGTTTTGCTCCAATGTCAATTTGGGATGAAGGTTTGAAGTGCAAGAAAGAGTTTTGCTTCTAAGTGGATACTACAACGTTATCTTGTTGTCTTTGCTCGATATGAGGGGTCTACTGCAATTTATACTCCATTGATAGCACGAGAGTTTTCTTCATATTGACATTCTTTGAGCAGTTTCAATCATGTTATGGATTTTCAGTAGGCAGTTTGCCGAATTTTATGTTCCACGTGGAGCATGCCAAAAGTCCATTAGATGAGTTCTTCGCTATTTATCAAGCGCCACAGGTGATGTCTTGACTTATGCCATTTGATGATTGAGCATTTATTTAGGTGGTCAATTACACAGACTCAGACTCTACTGGGTTATGAATTGAAGACCCGGATTCTTCGTCTGCTTTGTTATAGCTGTGTATTGGTTTGACTGTTCCAGTCGTTCTCTCGACCTACTGGTGATTTGCTCAAATTTTGCTTCGCAAGAAGTGTTTGGATTGATTGTTCCAGTCTTTCATACTCGCACTCTCCTTTGGACTTTCAGTGCTCAATTACCCTTTGAGGGTTTTTCGGAGATAATTTCAATATGGATTTTGAGTTAAGGGGAGATTTGTTGGAGATAACTCAAATATCTCTAACTACCATATCTTTTGGTATTATCCAAATAAATTGTTAGTCATAGTCTTCTATAACTCTGACTCTTTGGCTATACAAGCCAACCCATTGTACATGTAATCCTTGAACCAAATAGTAGATTGTTTTCCGTGGTTTTTTCCCGATAGGGTTTTTTCACGTTAAATCATTATCTCCATTATTTTTCCGTGCTCTAAACCTAACACCCCATGCTCGCTACGTTGCCCTCGCTGCCGACCTCCACAGCTGCCGCCTCCTCCCTGTGCAGCACCGCCTTAGCATTCTATAAGTCCATCGAGCGCATGCTTGAGTTCATTGGAGTCCAACACAATGAGCCTCACCCAAACTTGGGTGCCACTGGTTCCTTGCTCGGCGCCGGCCAAACCTTCCACCGCCGGCCAGATTCTCACACAAAGGTCCACCTTTCAATTCCATGCATTGAGAGCTTCACCATTCCTCAATCTTAACTATTATAAGAATGAGTTGGTGGTGATGGTGAGTCTGCCAGGCCTTGGGCCAGAACAGTATGGGCCCAAGGCCTAGTAGCTGAGTCACTATTGCCTTGCTAACCTATAGTTGTAAATCTACAGGACAACTTGATATAGATGATTTGATTTATTTACTAGCTTACAAAGATATGTTTTGCTTGGTATGTGTTTTACAGAAAATTGATTTATTGTATGGTTTAGGATCCTGCATTATAATTATTGTCGACGATTGGGGAGCAGGCCCCCGCCGAGCTTACTTGTTGGTGGAGGGACCAACTGCGACCCCTTCTCACGTGATGGGATACTCAGAGGAGTGACTCACTGGGCTTCAACAGCAGGACATCATGATTTACCCTGGTTCGGGCCTCTCAAGAAGGAGATAATAGCCCTACTCCAGCTCGTGTATCTTTTTATGCAGAAAAATGTTGTCTGTCCCCTTCATGGTGGGGATGCTTTTATAGCTTACAAAGGGGCGTGCTTGTTCAAACCCACTAACTCCACGTTCGACCAGGTCCAACGTGGTAACTAACGGATCCTATATTCCTGCCACGTTCCCGCAGAGATCGCAACGAACTAGCGGAGGTTAAGCAATGGGTGGCTTCCGACCTCGGGATCAAACCAGGTCGGCTAACGTTTAACTCCGAGCTCGGCCGCTTCCCCTGAGCACGAGCTATCGATCTACCAGGTTATGCGACCTCCTAAAGGTTCCAGCTAGGCCGCCCTTGGGAACGGCCTCCTCGTGACCAGGGCGGGAATGACTTCGTGTTGCTCGTGGCGCCTAGCTAGGTCGTCCCGGAGAACGGCCTCCTGGTGGTTCGGCCAGCATTGAGCCCGTGCCGCTAGTGGCACCCGAGGTAATTTACGGGGTCTACCCGACCCCCCGACAATTATGTATTATTCTTTTTTGAAATTCCATTGCAACGCACAAGCATCTTACTAGTAATAAAAAAAACCCTAGTTCAATTAAACTTTTGAGAGCCGTCGTCACGGAGTGCCGAGTAGGGGTGTAAACGGGTCGGGTTCGGGCGGGTAGTAGGTCATCCCATACCCTACCCTATTATTTTTTCTCCGGGTACGGGTACGGTCACGGGTAGTAAAACTCGGGTAGGGTACGGGTAACGGGTAGCATTTTCTACGGACGGGTAGAAATCGGGTTCCGGGTAGTATGCGGACGGGTATAATACAGACAACGGGTACTTCATCGGGTAGTGCATGAAATACCTAGGATCAAAACATGCGATGAAAACAATCCAACAATCACACTAGTACATCACATAATACAATAGATAATGATGTATAGTCTAACATACTAAATGAAGAGCAGTTACTTTACATGCTAAATGAACAGGAAAGCAATGTAACCTGCTAAATGAACAGGAAAGTAATGGAACCAACTTATACAATCCAGCAACCTCCACTCAATGTATCTACTATTGAAGAGCAGTTACTTTACAAATTTACTCATCTAGCAGTGATAAACAAATAAGCTGCCAACTCAAGCAAACAAGCTAGTAACTCAAGCAGCAACTAAAGCAGTTACTTCAGCACAAATGTTGTCACAACTGTGTGAGCAGCTGCGGCGGGAGAGTATATCTATAAACTAAAAAAAAAAATGGTTTTTGATGGTTTTTGATGTCTCAGAACATGAGCTTGCTGATCTTGGTGATTCTTTTCGATTGTGCACTTGAGAGTATCTATAAACTAAAATAAAAAAATGGTGGCCACGGGAGATCGACGCGCATCTGAACTTTCAAAAGGTTCTGTTCCCTTTGGAATGGGCGCGTCCTGAGCAGACAGCAGCAAATCGCCAGCTGCATGGGACATTGGGCCTTGACGTCTTGTGGTTGTGGGCTGTCCGCCTGTCCGGCTCGGCTATGTGGGCTGTAGCAATTCGGGTACCCGGATTGTGATAATTATCCGGGTACCCGAACCCGACCCGTACCCGCCGGGTATCGTCGATCCCGTACCCATACCCGACGGGTAGTGTAAAATGGTTTTCCATTAGGGTAATTTTGCATCCGGGTACAGGTACGGGTCAGGTATTACCCGACCTATTTACACCCCTAGTGCCGAGCTCTCACCTCCTACCACCACACCCGAGCCACCATCACCACCTATGAACTCCCTAAGGTGCCAGCAACCCATCTCGGGCCTCACCTTTGTCTTCCTGTGATTTCCCCACCGCCGGACCTGTTCGCCAGAGCTGCCGCCGAGAGCTCCTACGGCACGCCTCTGCTCTTCAGCCTGTCTTATATTCAGTATTCTTTAGCTGGCTGGTGGCCCTAGGTAATCAGTGCCTGAGAGAGAGTCAAGCTGCCTTGTACTCTGATTGGTGGTCCCCGGTAAAGCAATAACACTTTTAGTTACTCTCGAAACTACATGACAAGGGGGCCCAGCTACTATATGCATCATTAGAACCCAAAGAGAGTGAGAAATTTTGAATAAAATTTAAATGTCAGAAGCTAACTTGAACAACTCCAATTAGTTTAAATAAGCTCACACTACACAACACCTTTATTGCAACATACGGTCTGTTGGCAAAAGCTACATGATGTGTCACATAGTCTGTCGGTAATACATTTGGCGACAGACATCCCTCTGTAGGTTAAAGTCCTGTCGGCAAAAGTCTTTACCGACAGACTTTGTATTACCGACAGACTAGCTGACGCCATATGTAGCTTTATTGCCGACAGACATAATTTTGCCGTCCGGCATAGCTATTACCGACAGACATGTAATTACCGACAGACATATCATTACCGACAGTTTGTGTGTTGGCAATGCCGAGATTTTACCGACAGATCGTTCGATGGGATTCTTTATCCCGATTTAAAAAAAAAATTCAATAATTAGCTTGATCACTATTAGGACAATCATGGTTCTTTTATACTTCCATTCAAAAAAATATAGTAGCCTCAACCATGATGATATTATGCAACATTATAAACAGGACAACAAAATAGATTAGCCTGAACAACACATTCAACATTACATTCATTAGCAGTATATTTAGGGCCATAATAAAAACATCTAAGACATCAAAATAGAGTAGCCACATCCATAGTGATAGCTTGCAACATGACATTGGCAGCATATTTACGGCCACAATAAAAAACATCCAAACAGGTAGCCATCTTTGTCCAAAAGGTTAAATAAGTATGTGAATTGATATAACCCAAAATGTTCACTTGTAATACATCAAACTTAATTCTAAAAACAAATAACATCTTCCAAAAGATTTCTTCCAACTTGCCATGGTCTTCCAACTTGCTATGGTCTTCCAACTTTATCTGCAAAAAGGAAATATGATCTTTAATCATAAGACACCAAAGTCAAATGCATGAAAATGTAGATTGGCTTCTCAATAGCCTGGACAACGGTGATATGTAACATCAACAAAAGATCTTTAGTGCGACTGCAATTAGTGCGCTTACAGGCTGCTTGAACATCTATTGCATGCAGAATACAATTGGTCATAACATATGTATATCCATTATGTTCAAGTTCAAAATGAGGCGATTTGAACATCTATTGCAGTCAGATTTCAAAATGAACTCTATATTCCCCAGCTTTATCGAAGTAAGAACTATACTGATCATACATATCTGATAACTATAACATAATATCCTACTATCTTGATCATTTCCAAAATCTAGGAATACCAATAAGCACCATGTTCTTCCAATTCAAAGAGCAAAAATAGTGTCCCCTATTTAGTCAATGGGGCATTCAGAGAACATTCGACTACAATCGAACAAAGACGTCGAGGATTAATAATTAAATAATAAATACACCCTTTTGCTAGGGGTATGGTAGGGTATGGCTATATAACATATATGAAGTTCCAACAATTCTTTGGAAAAGCACAAAAGGATATCTGACCCTTTTGCTAAGAGTATGGACTGTATGGTAGATTATGGTTATCTAACTTATATGAAGCATCCGCCACTATAGTGATATCTTGAACCTGGCCTAAGCATCCATGCATCTTTAGGGCGACTGCAATTAGCTCACATGAGTCAATTCATGGTACCAAAAGATTAATGAGATGCACACGCATGCAAACATTCATGACCCTGCAGCACCAATAGTACACCCAGTAGATAATCCAGACTCATACCCAACGATCATGCAAAAAGGAAAATCAAAACAATGAGAGTCACATGAATTTTGAATACCTACTTATATACCTGCTGACTCAGAGGAAGATCGACTCTTGGTACACTTCATCTACAAAAAAATATCATTAATTAGTTAGTAATTATATTTAATCATTCAAAACATATGAATACAAACAATGTTCAATATAGTTTCTTACTTTATGGCATGGCCATGCAATGCAATGTTACGAGCGTGAGCCATAATTTCCATATCATCATATGGACGGGGTAAAATTGCATCCAGTTTCAAAATAGTGGGCTGTCAAATATGAACCAATCTGAATGATATATTTCAACACAAATTTGATCGTGCACAACATGGATAATTATTCTAACATACCAACATACATAACATAGCTCTCACACGATAACACACATACATGATCACATCGACGTAATCATAATTCATACATAAGTCTAATATAAGTGATTCATACATAATGCACCCCATTAGTTTCCAGCAAAGTGTAACAGAACCCTGCTACTAGTTGTCATATGACCTTCAATTAACATTAGAACGTCAGGACATGCACTAAAGTATTTCAATTTTGCTATGGATAATTCACCCATTGTATCTCTTATAGTCTTATAAAATGTTTTGCTAAGTATTGTTTGAGCCATATCCACATGTGGGCTGAAAAGAAAAACACAGACTGTCGTGATTCATTTTTAGATCTTGATTTTGTAACTTCAAGGCAAGGTTTTTGGATGGTTCATCCCTATTCTGTTCTATCCTTGTGTTTTCTTTCTCTTTTACCTTGAGTTACATTGCATATGAGTATATGGCGAAGCTACTGAACTAATACACCTATTATTCTATCGATGCTTATGTGGTTTGTGGAAATTTGCATTCATATCTATGAATCAGCCAGGCTACCTCCAAGGTTCAGATGTTGTATTCGCCCGTTTCCAAGATGTCAATCAGATCTGAGCACTAAAATGACAGGGAGCAAAGCAACTTTGACCATCATTAGTTTATTACCTCAGTGTGGACCTCAGTGATGGCAGCGTCGATCTCGACGAGGTAGTAGAAGAGGCTCCTGTCGGCCTGCTCGTCGATGTCCACGTACCCGGTGGAGGGCGTGACCTAGCGGAGGGCGCGAGGAGGCGGAGGGCGACGACGCGGCGGCGGAGGGCGCGACCAGGCAAAGGGCGACGACGCAGCGGCGGAGGGCGTGAGGAGGCTTAAGGCGTGATCTGCAGGCGGTGGACGACGGTAGCGGCGGCTAAGCCTGTGCCCTAAGGAATAGTGGGCGGAGGTAATGGCGTGGGGGTGGCGGCGGGAGGCCGCGCGTGGGGGCGGAGGCAATTCGTGGAGGTGGCGTGGAGACTGATTTTGGGGATTTTTTTTGGGAAGGAGCACATGATACCCTTAATTTAGCCCTAAATCTTTTCTTCTCCCGCGTACGCGCGTTTGTGACGCGCGCGCTCGTCTCCATATTTGCCGACACATAATCAGTCAGAACATTTTACCGACGAACAGTTTGACCCAGGACATGAGATTTACCGACACATAGTCAGTCATTAATACATATATAATTGCCGACAGACAATCTAACCTTGAAATTAAGTATTACCGACAGATAGTCTGTTGCTGCAATTTGCCGACAGATAGTTTGTTGGTCGTCACTGATTATTTCCGACAATCATCTGACGGTAATATTGTGTCATGGTGTAGTGTCATCAAAACACTAAGTTAAATCAAATTTTAATTGGTCCATTATGCAAGTAGAATTTACTTGGGTAAGTTCTTGAAACTGCAAGCTTAATTAGTAACACTAATTAGCACCTTTAATCAGAAAATTAACTAGAGTGGGACTCAAATAATTCAACCCTTAAAACCAAAACTTAGAGTCAAGTAGTGTTTAGTTAAGCTCAAATAATCCTTAAGATTCATATATGCATATATGTCCCATGGAAACTCTCATACAATAATTTGTAAATTAGAATAATGCTTAGATGACAAACATGATATATTTGTAATATACAAGATCCTGACATAAAGTATCAAACCAAAAAGTTAAAATAGACTTTAGTAGATTTAAATGAACCTTACCCATACTAAATCAAGTAAGTACAAAATGATCTATTTGTGGGATTTCCTTAATCGAATATTTCCATGAGAACCTTGTTAACCCTAGACAATGGATAGATAATGAAAGATGGGTATAATCATTTATTACATGCATATGCTTAGCCATGCTTAGACTGGGATACGAACAGATGGTTTACAGTTTGTAATGAATTTAAACATTTGACATATTGGAAATTATTGTTGGATATGATGGATATGTGATCAATGGTATTTTTCTTATGGAAATGAAACTATGATTTTGACACGGACGATTATTGGCAATAGCTAGATGTGCGAGGGTATATTTGCAAAGGACCAAACTATGCTGTTAATTTCAGGCCCAAGATAACCGTACAACCATGAGGACTGGCATGAGACGGTCTTAACTTATTAAGTTACTTGAAACTATCGTTGCATATTGGAGGGTTGAAGTAGCACGGGTTTCTGAATGGAAGTTGCTCGTAGGGGTGTCCACACAGAGGTGTGGGTCAAACACATACCAATGCAACAATATACGCTTTACTATGGGGAGAAGTGAGACGTCAGTGTGATTATTCGTTCATCGTACTGTGTGTACAAATATCTTCTGCCGCTATTAGTAAGGGTTTGTTAGTACTGGGCTAGTGCAAAGTTAGAATTAAGTACTGTAATAGTTACGTATGATCTCTCCACGACACACCAAAAGAAGTGTGTTAAAAAGCATTGCAAAAACTCCATGTGCTCAATAATCAATATGTATCAGATGTGTTTCTTCATCAGCTACAACAATGTTTTAGCCTGACCAGAGTACCAGACAATGCATTTTCCTCGTGTCAAGCATTAGTGGCAACTGGCAAATGCATGAAAAGTTGAGAAACGTTGCCTTGTTGTTTCATTAAAGGTCAAAACTAATATTGAATGCAATATTTAAAGGGTTTTGATAAGTTTCACCCGGATGTTTTCTTTAGCAACTATCATCCAAATTCTGGGCCATTGGATTTGCTTTCAGATCAATGCACACCCCCCTGAATTCGAGGTGGGTTGATCCTACGGATGTGTGTTTTGATCGTATGGTCCAAAGTTTGAATGATTTTTAGGACATAAACATCCGGATGATACCTATACACTAAATACGCTGTTTCGTATTCTCCACCGAACTATGATATACCAAAGGATCATCCTATAATACCATGTTATTTCTGGTGATCTTCAGGTCCATCTTCAATGTCTGCATGAGTTCTCTCGTATAGTTAATTATAAGCACGCAAACCAATGATGATCTATTCTGATAATCCATTTATAGGCTTTATGCAAATATGCAAGCGGAACCAACCCTGTAACAGGGGTCAGCACCCGGAAAAACCTTGGATGTGGCAACAGTCGCCGAAATGCATATGGGAGCCCTTCCTCCCCCCCTTTTAAGCGCCCCATGCACCATCAAAACTTCTAGACCGTGATGGTTTCTGTGATGAAGGTACGTACTGGTATGTGTGATGCCAAATGAAAGAGGAATGATCCAGCATACTGCAGAAATTGAACACTGAATGATGTATATAATATACATTGGAGATTGGGTGAAAGGCAATGCAGACGTAGGAAAATCCAGCAGTTCCCTTCTCTTTTCGCGAGTGTTGTAACATTGCAACGGGATCAGGTAAACTAGGGAATGTACAATGTAGATAAGGTATGGATACTGAATATTTGTTAACGTATATATCATACTATATATATATGTAATAGATCGTATTGTAAGTACCTCTCGCCTTTGTTCTCAAGTGCATTCCTACAGCTAGCGCTTGTTAACCACAGGAGTAGTCTGTCAGTAAATAAAATTTCTATTCCATAACAATGAATTGAGATACATATATGAAAGTTCATAAACATAAAACATTGCTGATGCATCAGCAGCGGACCGTCGCTGCCATTTTGAATGATGGACTGCACAAATAGACGTCCATCGACAGCTTGACTATTTTTTTACAAATTGTCAAGTCAGTTACTGAAGCCCCCTGGCTTCAGCTTTCAGCTACCTTATTAACATCGGATCCAGTGGCCTGATTTCAAATAATACATATATAACCACTTCGGTTACATATTTGTTATGTATGTATATCTTGATATATCATGACATATATATAGCCAGCTATATTTGTACACTAGATCGGATCTGGATGGTATAAATTGTATACGGTGTCCAATGGTTTTGATGCATATATGTTTGTGTAAGCGAGCTATTTCCACAGATCAGCATCATCGCCGCCGCCGGCGGAGGCAGACGTCGAAGCGTAGTCCAAGGCGTCTCCATGCTTGTTCTCAGCGTGAAACACCTGCTCCGGATTGGAGTAACTGGACTCCTTGGGAGTGTCATCGCCGTTGCTGAGCAGCTGAGAGGCAACGAACTTGTCGAGAAGCCTCCAGTCCGTGACCGACGCGTCGCCGGCGGCCATGTAAACCGCCTGGTCCATCGGCGGTTGCTGCGCGGTGGACCTGGAGGCATCGTCGTGTACGGTAAGGGTGGTCGATGACTGGAGGTTGCTGCTACTGCCGGTGCCATGGCCAATGTAGGCCGGAGGCTTGGGGCTCTCCAGTTGAGGAAGATGCTGCAGGAAGGCCTCCTGTGGCAGGAGGTGATGGTACTCCAGCTCCGGTTTGCAGTGGCTGTAGAGCTGCTGCTGGCTGTGGTACGCCGCCGCGTTTTCGTGGTGGTGGTGGTGCACTAGCTGCCTCGGCGAGTCGAGGTCCGGCATGAACGCACCGACGACATGGTCGCCGAACCAACACGGCGAGCTGTCGGCCATCCTTCGCACCGTCGCCACCCGCTTCTTGAACACCCGGCACACCACCCATCCTTCCTCCTGATCAATTAGTAATCCACAAACGAGCAGCGTTGCTAGGCTCTCGATCACATGAAAGGACATTCTAATATATCAATCAGGCTGATCAATTACGTACGTACGTACCGGAGTAGCTCCGTTCTCGTTGGTCTCGAGGCGATACTCGTGAATGATCCAGTCGGACTTCTGGCCGTTGGGCGCGCGGCCCTGGTAGAAGACGAGCGTCTTCCTCATCCCGACGAGGCAGTTCTTGGTGTATATGGGCTTGTCCCTCCCCGTGGCCTTCCAGAAGCCGGTGCTCGTCGCCCTGTTGGTGCGAGTGCCCGTCGGATACTTCTTGTCCTTGTGGCTGAAGAAGTACCACTCGTTCTGCTCCTCCATACCGATCTTGCACTTCTCTGTAGGCTCCAAAATGGGTCGATGAGTTCAATTCATAATCTCAATTGCGCGCAAGAACTGATCGAGAGGAATATATGTGTCGACTACGCTCACCTTGGAGATCCCAAGGCTCAATTTTGTACAAATCGACGTCTTTTATAACGTCAAGGTCGATCTTCTTCGATGCCACCTTCTTCCTCAGGTAGTAATCGACGAGTTCCTCGTCGGTAGGGTGAAAACGGAAACCGGGGGGAACATGGGAGAAAGTGTTCATCTTATTCCACCGATAGAGTGACTGCATGCAGGGCAAGGTCAAAATTTTTAGTACTATAAGATCGAATATATAACACATGTAATAATGTCGTTAAACTCAGAATCAAATAAAGAGTGTGCATGCTATGTACTCATTTCTCCCAAACAATAAGACAGCTCAATTAGGTCACATCGCGTATGATCTAAATAGCCCCGAATGTATGTAAACCAAAGAGAAACAAAAACTTAACGCCACGTTATGTTCGTCGGCAAGCCTGAGAGCGATTCAACTGAGGTTTTAGTTTTACTTCCTAAGTATGTACTCCCTGTAATCACAAATAGTTATCGTTTTGACATTGACATGATCTCCAAAATACAACTTTGATCACTAATTTCTATTATAATATATTTATGAAACCTAATAAAATTATAATATTATGAAAGTATTTTTCGAGACAAATCTACACGTATGATTTTCATGTATATCTAATTTAAATATTTAAGAAGATATTGATAGTCAAAGTTTCGAAAGTTTGACTGCTCCTATGTCCAAAACGACAACTAGTTGTGACTCGAGGGAGTAAATAATAAAGTTAGCTCCTTTTATCTCCATTTCTTTTGTTGTAAAATCGTTACTTTATAGCCAAGTTTGGTAGATGGGCATAATTGCTGTATATTTCGTTTACAACCGGATCAGGAGCTTTTGTTTGGTTATCAATGAGATCGGACATATTTTCAGGGAAAGCAAACAATCATGACAATAGATAAAAAGTGTGTGCATTCATCATATATACGATTATCTGATGAATTCAATGTTTTGTTAGGTTCCTTTTGTGTCAAGGAAGCTAAGCTTAGTGCACATACGGACCTTAATTTCTGGCTCATAGAAATTATGTATTGATTAAATAGGCAAAACTTCAGAAAAATATTCATGTATCGTATATATGACAGAGTTTATCTGGAATATAATTCAAAAGGTTAAATTATATGAAATAGTATCCATTTTGGTATTGAACAAAGGAAAATCTATCCAAATGTACTTAACCCTTCTGCATGTGGTGAGGACAATTTTTGATAAAATGCAGGGTATGACATAAAATAACAAGTATTGCCAGCAGCAATCATGAAACAAAACATGGGGAGAAAACCAAAAACAAAATATTAGGTGTTTACTTCATTGTGGTTAAACTCCTGGTCTATCGATTATTATTTGCTTAAGTCTATATGGATCTCAATTATCTATCCATGTATATAGTTTATCGATACAACAATGAACGAACAAGCAAAAATTATCTAGGACCTGTTTGGATAGTTTAGAAATGAGTGCATCGATCCCAGAGGAATCCAAACTAATTAAGATCAACCTGGATCCTGGTCTATCCAAACGAAGACTTGGTATGATAGCACCACCACAATATAACAGCCACAAATGAACAAGAACAGCAATTACTAGTCAGACACAAAACAGAAGAGTTGTCGCTCTTTTGTGTTGGAAATCTCCCGTTGAAATCATGGAGAGAGAGAGAGAGAGAGAGAGAGAGAGAGAGAGAGAGAGGCTAACATTGCACTAGAGGAAGAACAGAAGCCTCAACGCACGTACGCCTGCGCACCAAATCTTGTTTGGTCTGCGAGTCCACCGAGCAAATCACAAACAGGATCAACCCGTCAGAGCACAATCACCCGTTCTTCTCCTTCGATCCCTCTTCTCCTTCGCCTGGACGACCACCTTAATAAGTTGGCAACCTTGTACGTACCCTCGATCCCAAGCTAGAGCTAGCAGGCACCCCTTCACACAAGCAGTGCCAGAAACGCCATCATTTATAACCACGCCGCACGTACGGAGGGCACGAAAGAGAAGCTTAGATAGGAAGAGCATATATCATCTCACATGTACACAAGCTTACCACCCGCTTGTAGCCTTGTAGGCAGCTTAGCTAGCTTGTATCAGTTGATGCACACAAGCTATATAGAGTTATAGACACGCCCTCGATCTCTTTAGCTTCGGCTAGCTGCCTCTCGTCTCCTCTGATCCTTTCGCTTTCGCCGGGGAGGAAGGGGAGAGGGACACGGATCGATTAGGGGTGACACCGACGGCCGGTGGAGGGTGTGCGCGGAAAGGGCGGATGGATTGCGGGCAAAGTCTGGCTGAAATCCAGGGATCCCTGGATCTCCTTGTGCCCTTTTCCAATTGGCCGCCCCGCCCGCCTTTCTCCACTGTAACCGCCACCACCTCCACCCGCCACCAACAGCGACCGCCCGCGCTCTCTGCTATCGGCCTCCTCTCCTCCTCCTCCTCCTCCTCCTCGTCGTCTCCCCGAGCTCTCTGGCTCCCGGCCTGCACGTCTCTATCTAGCTATATGTGTATAGCTGTCTCTTGAGAGTGTGGCCGGAGAGAGGGGAGAGGGGAGGGGTGGAGTGAAGTGAAATGTAGCGGGGACAACGGAGCTGCGCCCATATATATATATATTCTAGAGGGCCACTGGGTGCGAACTGGAGTCAGGAACACTACTTCTCTCGATCGGCTGGCTCTGTGAAATGCCACATGCACCAAATAATAGCAGCAGCAGCTAGCTAGCCTGGGAATAGAGTTCGACTACTTGTTCCAGATCACGCTCAAAGTAACAGAAACTGTATATGCATGACAAGCTAGCCAGGCCGAGATGATTTCCAAGTGGTACCATGTTTCTGTGTGATGCACTCGATCTCCATTCTTTGTCGATCTACTGGCTTAATTACTTCTTCCTCACGGTAGTTTTCCATGCTGATGGTCGCCCTCCCGATCCAGCCGGCCGGACCCACTTCCGGACCGACCTAGGTAGTATATTTTGATGGCGACCCTTCTCCAGATGGAGATCCAGTGTCGAAGAAAACAAATATCTTATCACTTGTCCACAGCACTCTTCAAGTCTTCATTATATATAATTAGATGTATAGAGTTAATCAGTAATTAGTGTCTAGTAGCACACGAAAAAAATGCATGAATGTAGTATAGTTTCATTAGTACCGGAGCTGGTGGTGAAGCCAGGACGAAAGTTGATGAGGGTAGACTAAAAAATATAGGCCAAATTGATATAAATATAGTCTTGTACTATCGTACAATCTAAATTTCACTTGATTAATATGCCCATCTCATCTGATCTTTAGTTTTGTTAGCATAATATTATATTATTATGCAATATGCCATATAAGCGATAATTTCATTAGGATTAAATTCTAGTCGAAACCTCCTTTATTGAGTAGTGCGAAAGTATTACTTAAATTACTTGTGAAATGTTATGCAAAGTTTGTTTCTCCATTATTGCAAATCTACAAATAAATTGTAAAAGTCATATCTACACAAAATACAACTGGATAGTCTAGATTGTTAAATTGTCTATGCAATACAACATCAAGTCATCAATAAGAGAAAACAATAAAGATTAATGAAGAGTATTAGAAAAAAGTTAAATACCAAGACTCAAGTTGGTAGATCCCCTCGACCAATCCACCACTTGGTCCCCTCCTTGGCTGCTTATCCTTCGCGGCTTCGCAGAGCCGGTGCCCCACTGACCCCCTCCCCATGGCCACCTCCTCCCATCCAGCTTCGACCTCCTCCTCCCCAGTTCCAACTCATCGGTCACCGCCCCAAACTTGAGCTTCCCTACACGATTGTCAGCCTACCACCACCCGTCTCTATATATGGCGCTAGGGTTTCTTGGGCTCAACTGCTTGCCCATTTCAAGTGTGCTCTTAATCCTTGATCGATCGATCCTCTTTCCGTTCAGTTGAATCCGATGCCTAGTGGGATAGGGTGGATGTGAGAATTAATTGCTAGTTAGGCCTTGTGGCTCTGATGATTGTTGACTGATTGCGAGGACTAGCTAATCACAACTTGCATCTATAGCCATGGTTGCCCATCGCTCGGAGGGTGAAGGTGTTATGGTGCCAATGGAGGGTAGACTCGGGTCTAACAGAGCCTTACTGTTGGATTCGCATCCGGAGATAAAAATTCTAGCTGTGGCCAGAATCATTACTGTGTGACGAAGTCGATATCTGGTCATATATGCAGTGCTGATCCGAATCATTTCTGAAAAAACAACAACCTAATCACCTGGTAAAAACTCACGGTACGTATAGCAAGTCACCTACCTCTCATAAAAGAATTGCAGGACTGAAGAAGCAAGTCGTAGCTAGTACTATATACACATACTACTCCTGCATATATGTTAGTATTAAAGAAGTAAGGACATATAAGAGGCAAAGAGATTGCATCGGATGCTGATGCCGGCAGGTACAGTCAGGCCGTGGCGGCCGGTGGTCCGGCGTGGGTTCGACCTGATCATTAGCTTGCTTTCCCTCTCTTCTTTCCCTAGCTTCTCTTAACCTTCTTCAACACTGGACTCTGCCTACTGGTGCCGGCCGGCTGAACCCTGGGCTCCACATGCGCACGAGGCCCCACATCTATGCCTTTTCGGGAAGTGAAAAGGATCTGGAAGATTCCAACCCTACCAATCTCAGCAGTAGTACAGCACAAACTAGTAGGAGCTAGTACTCCCATGTAGGTAAGTTCGCCAAACTGGGGGCTCTAAAAACTACTCGATCAGATCAACTACGTACTCCATTAATTAAGTATTTACGTATACGGTGCAATTTGTGATTGAGTCTCTAGCACGTACGTCTTCGTTTTCCGGGTCGTACTCGCAGATTATCCGACCGAAATGAGAAATTGATTATATGCCATCGAATAATTCCCTTTTTCACATATTGAATAACTCATTCTTTCACAATATGCTATCGGATTCCAATTGTTTTTACAATATGTCATCGTTGTCACCTTGCCGCCGTGCATCCAAGCCTATCGGTTAACCTTAGCAGATTTTTCAAAATAACCAAAATGCCCCTACTGCCTCTTTTTCCCATCTTCTCTGTTTCTTCCTTTCTCTCTTCCCCTTCTCTCCCCTCTCATTCTCTCCCTACTTCTAACTCTCCTCTCTCCCCACCCCACCCCTGCTACTGCTCCTTCACCAGCAAGCGGTGGTCGGTGAACTATCAGTTGGCTAGCGCGCAGGGGGGGGGGGGCATAGGTTGTGCCGGAGGAGCGCAACCATCATTGCCGGAGATAGAAGGAGGACGAACCCAATAGTTGCATGGCAAGGGATGTCCAATCCGATCGCGCATGGCCGTGGACGACTAGACCATGCGGACCCGTGGGCGGAGATGGATGGATACGGTGGCGCCATGGTTGGATATGACGATGCCTTCCTCAACTCTGGGGGCATATTTCCAACTCGAACTTCGTCACCGGACCTGACCTCCTTGGCTTGTTGGTGTCACTATCCTCTTCCACATGACCTCCTCAGTTTCTTCAGCTCGTCGATGTCGCTGGCATCTTCTTCCTCACCGGCCGAGGGGCGGGGGTGGAGGGGGACAAGCGGTTGGATGATATGGTGTGGGGGAGGGAGTGGACGTCGGCGACATAGTGTCGGTTGACAGCGGCAGGGGACCCTGAGTCGCCTGTTAGTCGCAAGAGAAGGAGGAAGAAAATAGATCTGACTTGAGGGTGCCACACACAGAGATAGAGAATGATGGGGGAATGACATCGTGACTTGGTTGTTACTCACATGTTCATGAGGGTAAAATAGTCTTTGCACAGTCTTAACGGCAAGCAATTGACGACTAGTTGACGGTGTTGGCATACCGTGAAGAAAAATTGGAACCCGATATCATATTGTAAATGAGTTATTCGATGGTAAATCATGAAGAAGGGAGTTAATATTCGATGACATATAATCAATTTTATTTACCAAAATTTATGAATGATCATGCATGCATGCATTGCCTTTTTTTGAGGGATTAAACTTGTGTAATAATAATAATAATAATAATAATAATAATAATAATAATAATAATAATAATAATAATAATAATAATAATAATAATAATAATAAAAATAAAAGATCGATCGAAATGCATCGTGGGTAATGGTCCTGAGAGTTAGCTAGCTAAGATCCAAAATGTAGCACTACTTATGTGGCCAGTTCGATCTGGTAAACTCTACTTGATGCATATCTTTGTGGGCATGGATCGATGCATGCTTAGTTCAGTTTGTTGTGTGGTCCTCAACGCGACAATGCATGCGCTTTGTTCGCACGCAAATATGAAGGGATCGAAGGACATGGATGGTTGTAAAGGTCCAATTCTGCACATGCACATTTCTTCTCTTGAGAAGATCATCTACGTACGCCTATATGTCACGTGCACTACACCGCTTGCTAGCTCTAACTCCAAAATCCCAATGCTTGGATATGCAGCAAGCTGGCATATATACATCTAGTGATCTATATATGGGCCGGTAATTAAAAAGATATTAAATTGTGAATATTTAGTTTAGTGTTTGCCTAGCATGCATTCCCCAAATCCACCGTGCAAAGTAGCAGTACTTGTTGGCTAGTCCAGTTCTAGGATTTGATCAGAACTCTCCCATTCGGTATAACTTTGGGTGCATGCCCATGTCCCACATATAACCCTACAATACCCAGGTAGGTGCAAATTAAGGAACAGAACTAGCGAAACATCCCCATTAATTGCCACTTACTATCACTAATCAATCAATTCCCTCGCATGTTTCGGTAGGTCGACACGAAGGCGACGCCCGGAGTAGGCGCCGTTAATTGCGAAGAACTTTCAGCGTCAAAGCATGCATTAACGAACAAGGGATCATCGGCCGGTCGGGCGGATAATTAAATCCCAAGCTCCTGATCGCTCCGATGGTGACCGTCCGATCTCTCGGATCGATGCATATATGTGCTCGGATGCATTTGGGTGGACGCTAGCTAGCTATTGGCATGGCCGGTTGCATGCGCACCTTGTGTGTGTGTGTGTGTGTCGATTTTTGGGAGAGAAGTGAAGCAAAAGGATCGGTCTCCACGCTTACGCATGCAGCGCCCATCTAATTGCACGGCCGCTTGCATCAGTACTGTTCCGACCTCAGTATATACACGCGCTTGAGAGGCCGTATATGTCAAGTATATATACTGCAACCATATCCATGGATACTTGCCAAATGATGTACTCTTGCTTGATCTTTTTGACTTGTGATTTGGAACGTGCTTTGTGGCTAGGTTTATTGGCTCGCTAGCTTTAAACGTTTGACATATGTGCTACATGTAGCATTTGCGGCCGTATCCGCATGCGGTGCCGATCATCGACTTTGGAAACGTCCGACCAGTAGCTGCAGGTGCAAAAAGCGCATCGAAGCAAGCGTGAGGCGGCACCGGCCAAAAGCGGATAACCCCCACTTCATACTAGTTGGCTATAGCAGCCTGTATGTACCCCGGTACATAAGTGCTCCATCCCAATACAAATAGTTCTCATTTTGAATATAGATGTATGTAGTTAAATTTTTGAAACTTTAATTGCTAATATCTTTTTAAATATTTATATTAGATACATGAATATTTATCTCAAAAAGTATTTTTATAATATTATTGAATTTTATAAATATATTATACTAAAACATATTGATCAAAATTATATTTGAAGATCATATATTGACGTTTGAAATGACAACTATTGTGACAGGAGGGAGTATATAGTAGGTAACTTGCTGATCCCTCCACCACAGGTGGACCACGAACGATGGAGATGCATGCGGCGCAAGTATATACGTACGTGCGGAGGTTTTGGCATGAGACCCAAAAAATCCTTAGGTATATATAAGTTTAATTGCCTTGATTGATTACAAACTGTACAATACTGTGGACACATATTATCAATTAGGACACTCCTAATGCATGATTTCTATAGTGGTATCTAAAAGCATTTACATTATCAATAAATAATACTAGATACTACCTCTCCAACCATTTGTATCTTACACAAATACATAGAGAATATCAAATAAATTAATATCATACTAGACATAGAATGTAGTTGGATACAACCCTTCTCTCCCCAATACATGTTTTTGTTGTATCTTCTTTTGATTTGTATACCCAAGCTGTTACTCATGTATATATCTCTTCTTTAATCTTCTCTACACCTAACTATTAATCCTATATACTACATCGAAGAAACTGTTGGTATAGGAGTAGAGATGAAGACGGTACAAAAAAAGTCGGTAAATAGCTATTCCGTTTCTATTTCCATATTTTTTTACCTGTAACGGAAACAAAATTGAAAATCCCAGAAATAGATGCGGAAACGGATATTGACAAAAACAGATACAAAATGGAACAGAGCGGATACGAAAATGAAAGCGAAAAATTTCACAAGAACATAGTACAGAATCATAATATACATTACCACAAGAACAATGTAACTCATTCCACCTCTCCAAGATGAACACAATAATGATATTATGTTAACCGGTATTACTAGAAAGTTTTTTTTTTTTCAAATTTGTCAGCTAAAGACTTGTTATTTGTCCCCCCATATGAGACCATTAGGGCCTCTTCCATATTATTATCATCGATATCCTCTTGCTCCACCAACTAAAAATGTGTAATGCCCTAAAATTTGCATATTATTATTCGATGCTTATTTATGATTTTTTTTAGATTTATCCTGGATATTTTGGAGTTATAAATGCCGTTTTACTATTTTTATATTTATAAAAATAATTTATTCATAAAAAATAATTATGTTAAAAATAATTTTTCTAAGTTTAAAATATTCTAAAGTATTTTTGAGAATTTTTTTCAAAATTTTTGAACTCTATTTGATTTTTTTTTATAAAGCAATTTGTATTTCTAAAATTATTTTAGTTTAAAAATAAATGTAAATACTCCCTTCTCCATTTTGGGCTAAGCCCATTTCCCGTCCCGGCCGGTTCATTTATGTTTTTAATTTTTGGTTTTATTTATACGAAATTTCTGTTTCTGTTTTCATCGGAACTGGCTCTTCCGGTTTTGTTTTCGTTTTGGATAAACAAAAATTCTATTTTTTGTTTTCGTTTTCCAAAAAAAACTTCGATTTCTATTTTTATTCGAAACATCGAAAACTCTTGTTCGGTTTTACAGGAGCATCGGTAGTACCTTAGCATTATGAATGAAGCGAATATCAAGCTGGCCTCATCAAATAAGTTCGCACATTGCTTGATGTGTCGACATGATCCATGGCATCATGGATGGATGGATCATGGAACATGCACATTATTTCTTTCCTGTCCTGGAAACATACGTGGGGCCCGGCAAACGCAACATCTTATCAATTTGCATGCAGAATTATGGAAAGGCCATGGAGCGGGAGAGCTGTAATTACTTTTTATCCCTTTCTCTCCTCGAGTAGTGCTCGCGCGCTGTAACCTTCGTCAGGTAAGAAAAGAGAGGCCACTGCCCAGAATGTGGCACCGCCAAACGATAGCCACAACGACACAAACCGCTGCTGCACCGTAATTTAACCGCTAGCCCTGCCAACTAGCTTGGCTAATCTTTTTTACACGTACAAGATACACGAACCTAGATTACGTCTTAGTAACAAAATAAGTTCATGTAACGTACAAACATGGTGCTAGAATTTATACCTAGTGCATATATTTATTATCTATATGCAAGCCTATATATTCAACACGTTCGCTTCATATTAATTGAGGAAACAGAGAAAAATTACACCGTTGATTTTGATATATCTAATTATAACGGTGCTGATTAACCACGTACGAGAGCTGTTACAGTTGCATAAAGATTAAAAATATTTTTTCATTATAAACATTATAGTTATATAACAAGTACAACTTTATGTTTCGATATAAACACATGCAATATAGTATCTAACAGTGTAGTTACGTGAGAAATTCAACTAGTATTTTCGAAGAAAGCTGGTTGCAGGCCCTAATAGTTGGACGCTAGCCAGTTGCTGAACTTTTGCCGTGTTAGTACCATGGTAAAAAAAATCTTATTACAACTAATTTTTGGTGCTCTCTCCAACAATGTGGAGGTGGTTAAGCACAATGATGGTATCATGGTAAGCCGGCCCCAAACCGAGCAATTACCAGGCGCTAATTTGCCCCACGGTCGGGCCGCCATAAATCATTATTTCCTCCGGTCATACATAGTTATCATTCTAGATATCGATTAATATGATCTTTAAAAAACAATTTGGCAACTAATTTCTATTATAGCTAGTTACATGCCCGTGCGTTGCTACGAAAAACAAAATTGATAACGAAAAATAAAGATAAAAAAATAAAATAAAAATTATTTCACAAGATCAAACATCTATCTTTAACGCTTCGTTTCTTGCGAAAGCTGACTAATTAAAGCAACGCTTCGTTTCTTGCGTAGGGCAATTAAGCAGGGCAATTAAGTAGGGCAATTAAGCAGGGCAATTAATGATGTGAGAAGAATGGATCACTGCCACCAAGTGCTGCTTTAGAATAGTAGAGATATATCTATAAAATTTAATAAAATCGTAATATTATAAAAGTATTTTCGAGACAAATCTATATAGATAATTTTTTTGTATTTAATTTAAATATTTAAAAAGATAATAATAATTAAATTTTTAAAAATTTAACTTTACCTGTATCCAAAGCGACGACTGACATGACTAGAGGGAGTACTTCGTTAACGGAGGGAGGGGGCAAGGTTTCAAAAATCGGCGAAATTTCAGATTTTTAGGTCGAGATTTTGGATTGCCCCCCCCCCCGAGATCCTAAATCTCGACCGGATACAAAAATTTAAAAAATTCAAATTGCTACAGTGATTTCATATTTTTCAGCGACAGCTCGGCGATTTCGGCCGAAATCTCGAGGTTTGTTTTTGCCGGATTTTAATTTTTGCGCATTGGATTTGATTGGATTTCAAGATCATCCACAAAAAATTTAAAAAATTTTTGACATATTTTTGACCATTTTTTGGTCGGTTCAATTTGTCGGTTAGTCTTAAGTAGCACTGTCCGAATTTTTTTAAAATTTCTCAAGATTGGTCATCATCTGAAAATTTTATGGAAATATTATGATTGTGTTAGGACCATTCACAAAAATTTTCAAAATTTTCTAAAGTGGTTTGGACTATTTTTCATTCATCAGGTGAAATTTGTCAGTCCGTCTTTAGCAGCACTATTTGAATTTTTGAAAATTTCTAAAGATTGATCATCATCTGAAAATTTTATGAGAACATTATGAATGTGTTAGGACCATCCAATTTTTTTAAAAAAAGTTTCTAACGTGGTTTGCACCATTTTCCATTCGATTGAAATTTGTCATTCAGCCTTTTATCAGGATAGTGGCACTGTTAGATTTTTAAAAAAAAATTCTCAGGCTTGATCATTATCTAAAATTTTTATGGGAATATTAGTGATGTGTCAGGACCTTCCAAAAAAAATTTCAACATTTTTTGACGTCGTTTGAACTATTTTTTGTTCAGTTGAATTTTGTCGAGATTTCGGACAAAATTTCAGATTTTTCGGAGAAATTTCGGATTTCTCGGTTAAAGAAAAATAGATTTGAATTTTGGTTTTTGAATTTCATCCAAATTTTTTTGAATTTTCCGAATCTCACTGAAATTTCGGATTTTGATCCCTCCCGAGATAGAGTCCGAAAACGAAATTTGAAACCTTAGAAGGGAGAGCCTACATGGCATGTCAAATAAATTCCGTGGAGCTGGTATGCAAACTTTTTCTAATTTTTTTTAATATTACATTGTTTATTCAAAATTGCAAAAATATACTATGAAAAAAGAAAATTTCAAAAATATACCTCCATAGCTCGTTGGTTGGACGACAGAAAAATATAGCTCAACCAAAGAGCTACAGAAGGCTCTGTAGCTCAACCAAAGGGCTACAGAAAAATATAGCTCAACCAAAGAGCTACAGAAGTCTCTGTAGCTCAACCAAAGGGCTACAGAGAAATATAGCTCGTTTATCAAGCTACAGAGAGGGTTTTGTGAATTTATTGTTGTAACTTCTATTTTCCTTGTTCGTGGTACTCCTTTGCAATAAAGAAAGTTGTTGTGGCCTATAATACTTAGGGTTATTGCGCTAGTGCATTTTATATGCAAAGAAAGGTGTAAATAAAATATTTTTCCATTATATGCTAGTCCATATATCAAATAGCAAATCTCATCCATTCTTACAAAAAATTACCTTCAAACACGTTATCTTACGACCCGCCGAACAAGGAAAATAAAAATCACAAAACCCTCTCTGTAGCTTGATGAACGAGCTATATTTCTCTGTAGCCCTTTGGTTGAGCTACAGAGCTGTAGCTCTTTGGTTGAGTTATATTTCTCTGTAGCCCTTTGGTTGGGCTAAAGAGCCTTCTGTAGCTCTTTGGTTGAGCTATATTTCTCTGTCACCCAACCAACGAGCTATAGAGGTATATTTATCAAATTTTCTTTTTTCGTAGTATATTTTTGCAATTTTGAATTAAAAATGTATTATTAAAAAAATTCAACTTTTTCCTATACATACCTAACGCTGATTGATGCCACGTGGATAATCCTGTAATTCAACGCCACGACTTAATTCAGGTGAAAATAAATACCTCACGCTTATTTCGATGCAATTTTGGTTGCTTAATTTAGACTTAATATCGTGATGTTGGATTACAAGATTGTGTATGTGACATCAACCAGTTGCATCCAAAACCCGCTGAATTTATTTCGCATGGCATGGCCTCCATCGAGCCTTTCCTTGGTCCGACGTGGTGCTACCAGGGTTCACCAAATCGGTTGGACCGATTTTCGCATGAACAGTGATTTTCGATAATCGCAAAAATCGAGTCGAAAATCGGCCGAAAATCGTTAAAAATCGGATGAATTCAAAAACCAAATTTTTTCAAAAAAATTTCAAAAATCGTCGATTTTCGTGGAAAATCGACGATTTCGTGTGGAAAATCGACGACCTTGGTGAATTTTTTTGTGCGATCGATTTTTGTAGCGATTTTCGACGATTTTTGGCGAAAATCGACCGATTTCCACCGATTTTCGACCGGTTTTTGACACGTAAATTTTTTCGAATTTTTGAATTTTTTTGAATTATTTTTTGAATTGGATCGGTTTACCGACCGGTTTTTGATATCGGGCCGCGGCGATATGGCCGAAAATCACGAAAATCGAGCGATTTTCGTCGATTTTTTGAACCCTGGGTGCTACCCGGTTGGTGGCCGTAGGGCCCAAGCGGCCAATGGGAAGGCGACGTTGCGGCCGCGCCAATCCTCCTCGGGCCCCACCACCCCGCACCCACCTGCTCGGCGTACGCCATCATGGCAGGCTACCTCTACGCCACCAACTACTGCTACTCCTGCAATACTGTACATGTACACATGTATATACAACTGTAAGAAAAAAAGTGCAAAGGCTGCGTGAGCGCGTCTGCGCAGATGTTTACAGATCTTTCTCCGGCCCCATCGTACAGTAACTCTGTGAGCTCCACGGCCTTAGGAGCATGCTCACGTGGGCCCTGATTTCTGATGTACGTTTCTAGAACTTAGCATGTATTTGTACATCTTGCGCAGATTTGCACATACTGTGGTCCTATATACTGTAGCTGGCTCTATCATGGAACGGACTACATGCAGAGCCAGCCAGGTATTTACCAGCAGCAAGTGTTTCTGTGTGGCCACCATTGGTCACTTGGAAGAGCAGCGAACTTGCAAAAAAGAAAAGGGGAAAGACAAGGAGAAAAGTGCATGTTTGGCAAGAATGTCTATAGAGAAAACTTCCTTGAACAGTATACTACTATGCAATGTCAGTTTGGATTATTCTTTAGTTGAGCTGTTCTGCTTTTGTGGTCCTATGTGCTTCCTGACTTGGTTGTGTATTAGAAACAGAATGGTAGTAATTCACTTGAGAGTGTTAATTCGATCTGAGGTAGTGGCAGGCCAAGATAATGAATGACCCAACAGCAAGTGGTGTTTGCGCAAAGTATTATCTGAAGATTCCTCAAAAGTTGGATAGGTCGTCAACTCCAACCAAAGATATTGACACCGGGAAGGAAAAATTATATACACAAATATACAGATGGAGAGGTGTTGCCGTCTTCATTCTAAAGGTGACGTTGTTAAGGGTTAAATGTTGATGCCCACTGCAACTACGTTAGCTGTCGATCACATATCGAGCATTCTCATACACTGCAGGGATGGTGAGAAAAAAATATATTTTACATACCGGAGGAGCTATAATTGAAGATATCTACTGTTTCTGGTATAAAAGTTTATATATCAATGAAAAATGCCTTACCTTTGAGCGTAGCTGACAAGCATAATGTATGTGTGGCTGTCGTACTACTTACACTGATGCTTCTGCTACTGTATCTCAATAATCATGTATACGATTGTATCTATACAAAAAAGCTAAGTCTGCTGATTTATTTAAGACAGTCTTATCATCCGTCGTTTATTATTTTAAATGCTATTATTCATATCTTAATTAAACGAGAGAAATAAACTGCAGCTTTCCACTTTATTAGGACGAAATATTTTTTTAAAGACATGTTAGGATGAAATATAGGATCGCTTCAATTAGTGCAATGACTCAGGTGAACTCTTGTTTCAAACGAACATAGTAAAAGCAGGCTCCTTATTGACCAATTTAAATAAACAATTTGGTGTTAATCATGCAACGAATGATGTTCCTGAAATACACATCGAGCACGCAGAATGAATCTATTTATGTTAAAACTTTTAAGTAAATTGCTATGATGTCGATTGTTGGTCTCGTTGTCAAAATCACTCTATATACTTTACAATCACAAATCCAACGGTGAAAATTTACATGCTTAATTATTACTAGAAATAATTAGAGTAGCTTTTTACCTAATACCTACCTTGTACACTAATTTATAGTATCTAAGCTAATGATTAAATTAACTTTACTTGATCACCAGACATCAAATAAGGGAACCTACTGTACTACGCCAAAATCGTAATAACGTAAACGGAAAACTAACAATTCATGGGCCAGGCTGGAACCAACAATCTGAATTGTTTGGGCCCAGCCAATTATATTTCACTCTCAAATGAAGTGCACAGACGCACACCAATTCAAAGTTTAGAGCAAAAGCACAAAGCCCAGACCACTACATTGCAACTTTTCTCTTTTATTAATTCTTTCGCGATAGCCCATTGTGGTACTGTACGCTTATGCTACCGCTGTACCGCATGGATGTAATCTGAAAATATACAAAAACAAGAGGATATCCTCCTTGTCATTACAAAAACATGACGTACGCATTGTATCATGACATGAACTCTTATGGAACTGGCCAACAAGTATGAGACCAAATCATGTGTTTATCCGTATGAATAATGCATGCATGCGTCGTGCCAGCTAATTTTGCCCAAACCCAAGCAGAAACCTACAGGAATGGAATGGTGACCGAATCGTAATCCCAGTGAGAGTGGATTAACGACGCAACAGATCGAGCTCATCTTCAGATAATAATGGAGAGAAATTGGCATGATGGACGTTGGTTTACCCGTCTCCTTCAAAATAATTGGGCCGCGACGCCGACGTGGAGTGCGACGACAACCGAGGCACACTAGACTAGAGTAGAGGAGAACTAAAGAAGGGAGCTTATGTGGTATACGCCAGAACGTCGCCGTCGCCTGCAACTTGTGACCAGCAAAATTGGCGAGAGGTAGCTAGTCCAATGTTATCCGTGCAGAGAAGAATTGAAGCAGTATAAGCCTTGCAATTGAACGGGGCGAAAATAAAAGTTAAAAAAAAAAAAATTCAGGGCATCCTGCAGCATTCAGACTTCAGGGGATTCAGAGCTGCATGCTTGCATTTCCGCGTAGAACTAAAGAATTGTTTGGCTCAGAATCTCTCTTGTCAGTTCCTTTATTCTCTTCCAAATAAAGAACAACATAGTGCAGTTTAGACAGAGAGCAATGAACTAGTACTTGATGCCTTAATGGTGACTGGAGATCACAGAGAAGTTCAAATATGAAGGAATCACTACAGTTCTTGCACTGGTTGCTCGCTCCAAAGAACACACCATGGAGCGGTAGTTTGCAAGCAAGCAAGTACTGCACCTGTAAGCTCAGCCAGCAACAGCTGTTCCACACTTCCACGGTAAACATCACTAATTAAAAACGAGATCGTCCTGATCATTGGGAGGATCAGTATATACTTGAACTTGACGTAAATAATGCACTGCAGAATAATTTAGCATGGACATGATGTAATTCTTGCACCAGTGTGGGGAGTTACTTCATCCGGCTGTAATATGAGTCCTTGACAGGCTAGCCCGGTTGCTAAAAGAGTGCCAAAGGTCAGCAGAAAACCCAAAATGCTGCCCTTCCAAACTCCGTAGAGTCAGAAAGAAAGGAGGGTTCCGAACAAAAACTAGTCAGCAGTCAGCACAAAAGAACTGAAAAAACATATAATAATATTTAGCGGTTAATATTGATCGAGGAGACATTTCAGCTCATTCCACTAATTAAGCAGCATGGAGATTATCGGAAAGCAGGTGAGCAGTAGGCCCTGTTCTATAGTTCGTTTAACGTGAATCATGGGCAATGTGATCTCCCCAGATCTCTGCAGAGGTAATTAACAGCATTCTGGCATACTACTTATTAAGAACAAGATGTGAGATTTATTTCTATTCGGGAATTGGTTGGTGGTTGGCAGAACCGAATATGTGAGGATCTTGATTGATCCGGATCAGAATTTTCAGCTCTGCTCTAACGCTTTGGAGCGTCGATTGTATCCACCATGGTATCCAGGCTGAGCGGCATGAGTTTTTTTATGCTACTATTCTCTGGTCTCTGAACTTCAGTTAAAACCAGTAACCAGTCAGAATCAGAGAAAAAACAGTTGATGTACGACGATGCTTGGTTTGAGACATATATGACATGCTATTTCTGAAGAAAATCAACACTGATATGTGATATCTATAACAGTTTACCGCATTTGAGAAATTTAAGGTGATAGTTAGCGGGCACGAGGTAATCGTAAGTGTCAATTGATGAGGCTAATTAATGAGGACTACTTGATGAACAACGGTGCTTCAAGACCGGCGCCACTTCCTCTTGGAAGAGTGTAGAAGCACTGTGCAAAACTAGTTTATTTTGGGAGGCAATCGCGCGTCATTTTCGTTGGTTCAAAATCGAGTAGGAAGATTACGGCATGATCATTGAAGAAATCAAAGAACGAAGTTGACTCTCCATTCTCCCATTTTCAGACGTTCCTCCCAGTTTTGCTCAGGGGAGCTACTTTGACTTTCCATTGTGAATATGTTTAAGTTGTTCTATATCAAAATAAGGGTTAATTCGCCCCAACAATTTGCAGTTTTGCACCTGTAGCTTCGCTCGATAAGACTATAGTATATACAAAAAGTATTGATTGCCCCGTGTAAGCACGACCAGATGAGTACCAGCTCGTACTTGGGTCCTTAGGGCGACTACTTAATTCCAACAGGTACTTAACCCATAAAACCCCACACTAATTTAGCATGCACCCACATCAAATTAATCGACAATGGACTGTTCTGCTTGCACGCATGGTCGTCGATCTTCCGCGGTGGTGGCAAATTTTAATCATCCAATTTAATTATGCATCGACGGCATTGAATGGGTCCTTCAACTAATTGGTTCCTTAATTAGATCAATCCGTCCATCGATCTCAGCTAATTAAACCTTCGCCGGGTCCAACTGATGACTAGGATTGGCATAATAAAGCTTAGCCACGACGCGAGCCATTTGCCGGCTGTGTATTCCCGGGTAGGCTTGTTTAATCAACTTGCGCTTAGTTTTTGCCTTCTCACGGTTCTAATCTAAGGGATAGTAGAGCCTCCATTGATGTCATCCGGGCTCTGCAGCTATCACGTGCTTTGGGGGCTCTCTCGAGTGGTACGGTCAATGTACGGCTCTAAAAGAATCGGAGACCTCGGCGTTGTCGCGCCACCATTGCACTGCCCCCAGCTAACCTCTTTAAGAAAGGGAGAAGATCACTTCATGCTGCTGATTCAGGCATGCATGTGGACGCTTTGTGTTACTCCAATGGAAGGAGAGATCGATTATCTATTGATGAAGTGGTTGGCTATTAGGTCAGTGGCAACTGGCAACTAGTAGCTACCTAGGCAGCAGCTACTCCATGTTGTTACTAGTACTTGTGCCGTCATGAACATCGAGTTGTTTAGATTGAAATAGGTGTGGGCATCTTGTTGTGCCGTGCCATGCCGGACCCGCACAAGCACGACGGGTCACGTGCCTAAACTGTGGCGTGCTGGCACGGCACAGCATGCCTGCTATGATGTACCATACCAACCTGACTCTTGCCTCTTGACTGCTTCGTGCCGTGTCGATCCGGGTCTGGTCCATTCGCACTATGCGATTGCCGCAGCCCTTGCAGTAGGAAAGGTCTCTATGGCTGTGACCAATGAGCGCTTCGTTGCGGTGGCTGGAGATGGTGCCGTGATAGAGGAGATCGTGCCGCGGTCCAACCTACCAGCGCAAAGGCCTCCTCCAAAGGTATACGGGATCGTCACCTCTCTCTCTCTCTCTCTCTATCTCGATTCACCTTCTCGACTCTCGACCCCTTCCGCCTACCTCCAGCCCGCTCCACCTCTCCACATAACTAAAGATTTAAATGCGACATGCACAACTAAAACTATGCATGTGAAAATGCAAATGACCACGGAATATTGTCAGGAGTGTCGAGAACAAATAAATCCGCCGTGAGCAACTCTTTAACTGCATGCGACCGAAAATATGATCAATCATCGGAAATCTAGCTCTGTCCCTTTTTCACTTTTATTCCGTTCTTTCCTTTTATTTTATTCTTTTCTTTCCCTTCTTTCTTTTCCTTTCCATTTTCTTTTTTCCTTCATTCCTTTTCTTTTCCTTTTTTCGTCGGTCAAGCCTGCCTTGCCTTTCTTTTTTTTCTTCTTTCTGTCCTCTCTTCCTTCCCCCTTCTTCTTCTCAACAGAGTTGGTCTCCCCCTTCGCCTCGCGCACTCGCCCCTCCGCCTACTATCGATGTTCTCTTTCTAAAAGGTGTCATTTCGCTGAGAAGTGTCTTTTGACAAAAATGTGTCTCTTCGTAGGGAGTAAGTACTTCCAATCAGTTGTCTGTACCTATAAGAGAAAGTGTTCTCTGCATGGTAGTCTTATACGAAGATAACTGCTCGCTCCTGCCGTCGAACAAACCATGCTGCTTGTCGTGATTACTGCGTGGTTTGCTAATGGTTTCAACTTGTAAGGTTGTCTGGCTTCTCCATCACGGAGTTTGATCGAATCGTGTTTAATGAGTATAGTACTGAATGGAGTACATGTTATTCTAACTTTTAAATTTTATTTTAAAATCTATGTAATTTATTATTATTTTTTTGTCCGTATCTGTCTCTTTCAGCTATTTACAATATTATTTAGTGTTATAGACATATGACCTAGAGATATAATAAATAAGATTAATATAATCATTTTTTAAGTGTGGGTCGGCAATGTCTATGGAGCATTTTTTGTTGGTGCCGTACGGTGCGTCGTGTTTGTAATTTTCAAGGTGAAACTTTTCCAGAACATCTACCTAGTAACAGGACATAGAAAACTCGGTGTTGCGTTAGCACGCAAGCACCACTAGCAATGGTCATTCGATTTTTTTTTTCAGTTGGAGGAGAGGAAGTTACGTTCGTGAACACGCTTCCTAGCACGGGGACCAGTTTATGCAGCCCTACACCGTGCAGACTTCAGTCTCAGACCATCCGTACGTACCGTGCGTGTACAACCATCACTCGTTAGCACCTAGCTAGGTCCGCGGAGCTGGCTATTGAGCTTAAGTAATTATCGAGCTTATTTTAAAATTAATATAATTAAATATAAAATTATTTTATTTATTATTTAAATAGCTATTTTAAATTCGAGCTAGCCACTATCAATCAAGTCTTATTAATATTTTTTGTTCGAGATGAACTCAGTTTAATTTTAAATCTATTAACCAATATAATTAAAATAATTTTGGTTTGAATCTTAACCATTTTTTTTGTCAGACATACATATATAGTGCACCGAAAGTCCTGCTCTGTCTCGATCTGTTCCCTAGCGAGTATTTGCCTTTTTGGGTTCTAGAAGGGGTGCCCACCTCCCAGCACGCTAACACCTTTCACGTGAATTATTGAGTGAGATTTTGACAGCTTAGATGGTTGAGACTTGAGAGTATAGTGGTGGGCAATTTACTCAGAGCAACGTCAAACTAAATACTCGTAAATATGATTTCGAAAAGAAATAATACTCGTAAATACGTCTCTCAACAGCAAATAGAGAAATATTTAAAAATCTGATTTGGAACACATGAATTTCATACATTATAACTATCCTCCGAAATCCTTTGAAATATGGCGTTAAGTTCTGAATATTTTCGTCATTAATTTCAATCCTGTCGAATTCTGAAGTATCACCTTTAAATTCTATGTGTTATATACTAGTCCATAAAAAAGCTAGTATACACAATACAACAAAGATGATACCATACCATATCATACAAAATTTATTTAATTAATTATCAGAGTTTACAATATTTATATATGGCTTGCAGGCTAACTGAAAAGATAACAACGAAAGACAAAGACAGTAGTAGGGTACAGCAGATCTATCATATGTAATCAACTGGAATAGTGGGTTAGTTATTGAGGTCCTCACCAATGAAGAAGTACTCCTCTAAAAACAATAAATATTTTAAGTTGAGTACATCAAATACTCCGCAAGGTACACATGAAATACAATACTAATGCAATGATAATAAATAAAGACATAATATGGTCAGATTGAGCGTAAAGCAACATTTTAAATACAATAAGTTATTTCAAATGAATAATTGATACAGTAAAATCGATTTTTCAACCAATTTCAACACAGGATCTAACTTGAGTTTCATCCAAATACTTTTAAAAACCAAAGTCTAATTCATGCAAGACTTTTGCTTGGCATGTCCATGTCCGAGGGTTCGGCTAATCGATTAGTTGTACACTTTGTAAAGATTGTACACTTTTACCCATAAGATATGATCAACTCTTATTGCCTTATGATATATACACTTCCTTTCACTACTACAAAAGGAGTTATACTAGACACGTCATCACTGACAGTTTTTTTTTATAAAAACTACCAGAAATGAGAATTGGGCACATCACAAACAGTTTTGGGCTAAAATCATCTGTGATGAGGGGCACATCATAGCCGATTTTAGCCAAAAAAAAATGTCTGTGATGAGGGGAGGCACATCACAAATGTTTTTTTTTTGCTAAAACTGTTTGTGATGTCCCCTCATCACATACGGTTTTAGCCAAAAACTGTATGTGATGAACCATCTCGACCAAGCCTTAAGGCTAACCCCAACCCTAGCCTTTTTCTTTGATTTCCCCATGCACTGCCACCTCCACTTGCACCTCTGCCTCCACTCCCCGTGTGCCTCCGCCGCCTCTAACTCCACCTCCGCCTCCACTCCCGTGTGCCTTCGGCGCCTCCGCCTCCACTCCCCGTGTGCCTTCGCCTCCTTGTGCGCCTCCGCCTCCACCTCCCCATGTGCCTTCGCCTACCCAAGAACTTCCTCTTCGCCAACAAGAAGGAGAACTCCCCGCTCAATGCCATCGAATTCGGCCTCTCCAACTTATTCAAGCCCGGTGAGCTCAATCTCTCGAATCTTTGCAGTGAGTCTTGAATCTCTTGATAGTTAGCTGTTGTTGGCACCAAAAACTTGACTATAGGTTAATGACTGCCAACACACGCGAACACCAGGTTCAGATTTCTGAGTTGCGAGCGTGCCAGCTGATTTGATCTTGCAATCAGCAAGATATCAGTAATTGACCTGATCAACTAAAAGAAGACTCGATCAGGCAAGGCTCAGGGTCTTATCAGCTTTGACAAGCCAATTTTGACAAGGATAACTGAAATCCAATCTACTCGATTGAGTCAATTGGATGGAGTAAAGGCTGTTTCTCCCGAAGAAGGCGATGAGCAATAAAATCAGGAAAGAATGAGACCTGAGTTGAGCGTTAGTCGACAAGATCAACAATTGGCGATGCACAGTTTTATTGATCAATCAAATTACAAGGAAAGATTACAAGTCTATGAACTATTCCTATGCAAAGAACACTTGTTGGGGACACACAGTCCTACACGCAGTAACACTCATCAATTTTAGACCATCGGCCTACAACATCCATTCATCTATACAATTGGTGCGAGTGGTCATCCCGAAGATTTCCCATCTTAGAAAATTTGGTTGTATGGTATATGTACCTATACCACCCCCACAGCGGACTGCAATGGACCCTCTCCGCAAGTCTAGGATATACGTTGGTTATGAGAGTGCATCCATAATTAGGTATTTGGAACCCATGACTGGAGACTTGCATCCATACAGCCCGATTCGCTGATTGCATCTTTCACGAAGACCGTTTCCTGTCATTAGGAGGAGGAAATCAACCATTGGATGAAAAATACTGGAAAATCATATGGCATTCCACTAGGATCCCCGCACATGACCCTCGCACTAATGAAGCAAATCAAAAAGTACAAAAGATAATTGATTTGTAGAATTTAGTAAATGCACTGCCTGATCATTTTTGTGATCTGAAGAGCGTCGTTAAGTCGCATGTACCTGCAAGAAATGCACCAGAGAGGGTTGAAATACCAAAGAAAGCAGAAGGTATCCCTCATCTTGTTCATAGGCCTCAAAGAAAAAGAATAGAAAATCTGGCTTCTCAAACCCAAAGTACCCGGAGACGTCTGTGGAAAACTGGGCAAGAGGACTTACCACAGCCAATCACGAAAATGCCCCAAAGTAAGAAGGGGAGCCAGTTGAGATCTATCACTGGAAAGAAGCATGTGGAAAAGGCAATTAGATCTAAATCTTCTATTACAGGAAGACGCCGGAAACAATGTGTGCGCACACATGGGCGATGAAAAACTAAAGGAACTTGCTCCTGCGATGGGAAACAATAGTGAAGAGCAAGTAGAAGTGCATGAAGCACCCCACGATGAAATGGACATAAATTTTGTAACAACAGGAGAATCTATGAATAGAACAACAGCCAATATTGATGCATACTTTGCAAAGAAGATTGCCACGATCATTGATCATGATCCCGAGCGTGCATCTCTCGCAGAGTGCAAGAAAATGCTCGATTGGGAAGAATGGAAGAAGGCAATCACTACAAAATTAGTCTCTCTGAACAAAAGAGAGGTGTTTGGGCATGTGTGCTGCACGCCTCCCTTTATAAACCCCGTAGGTCACAAATGGGTTTTTGTTCGGAAGAGAAATGAAAACAATGAAGTTGTAAGGTATGAGGCAAGCTTGTCGCTCAACGTTTCACTCAACGTCCTAGGGTTGATTATGAAGAAACTTAGTCTCCGGTCATGGGAAGAATTACCTTTAGGTATTTGATCTCTATGGCAGTCAACTTGAAGTTGAGAATGAAGCTAATGGATGTTGTCACAACATATTTGCATAAAAACTTGGATTCGGAGATATACATGAAAGTACCGGAAGGTATCCCTATCCCAAACCAAGACAGAGCAAACAAAAACCTATACAGTGTGAAGTTAGATAAATCACTGTATGGACTGAAGCAGTCAGGAAGAATGTGGTACAATCGCTTGAGCGACTTTCTCTGCAAGAAAGGTTACACAAATAGTGAAGATTATCCATGTGTGTTTATACAACGATCCCTGAATGGATTTTGTATAATCTCCGTTTATGTAGATGATTTGAACATCATTAGGACGGATGAAGAAATTGAAGAAGCATGCTCATACTTGAAGTCTGAGTTTGAAATGAAAGATTTGGGTAAAACCAAGCTCTGTTTAGGCTTGCAGCTTGAACATGTCCAAGGTGGAATCTTGGTACACCAATCATTCTACACACTGAAAGTGTTAGAGAGATTTGGTTTTGAAAAGGCATATCCTGCAAAGATCCCAATGGTCGGAAGGTTACTACAAGCAGATCTAGACCCATATAGGCCTAGAGAAGAGGGAAGTCTTGGGAGCGAAATTCCCATATTTGAGTGTAGTTGGAGCACTCATGTACCTTGCGAATAGCACTAGGCCGGACATTGCGTTCGCCGTGAATTTGCTAGCCCGGTACAGTGCAGAACCCACCAAAAGGCATTGAAAATGGATCAAGAACATCTTCTGTTACCTCCAAGGAAGCAAAGATATCAGCTTGTTCTATAGAAGAAATAATAAATTGAATTTGGTTGGCTATGCCGATGCTAGGTACCTATCGGACTCGCATACTAGCAAGTCACAAACCGGGCATGTTTTCCTTTGTGGTGGAACATCAATCCCTTGGAAGTCGTCTAAGCAAACTTTTGTCTCGACGTCGACAAACCACTCGGAAATCATTGCCTTGTATGAAACCTCCCGAGAATGTGCATTGCTTTGAAAAATGGTTTACCACATCCAGAAGTCATGTGGCTTGAACATGGAACAAACTACCACTATCATCTATGAAGATAGTACAACTTGTGTTGCTCAAGTGCAAATGGGATATATGAAAAGTAACCTCACAAAGCATATCAACCCCAAGTTCTTTTATGCTCATGAATTGCATAAGATGAACAAGATCGAGATACTGCATACTAAGTCATGTGAAAATCTCACAGATTTATTCACTAAGTCACTCCCAGCATCTTCTTTTGAAAGGTGTGTTAGAGGAATTGGGATGATGAGACTTAGAGAAGTACAGATTTCAGGGGGAGAATTTTCACATACTCCTACATAAATCTTGAACATGAAGTTTGAGTACCCAACGTGAATCTCGAAGATTAGCATTGAAGTTTGGGTGAATTGTACTATTTTCCCTTAGTAAGTTTTTCATGGAAGTTTTCTTACATAATGTTTTAATGAGGCAATTCGTGCAACACAACGAAGCGTATGCTATGTACTATTTCTCCAAGTATTTTTTCCACTAGGTTTTTCTGGAGTTTTGATGAGGCATATGCATATCGCGGCTAAGGGCCCAAGGGGGAGTGTTAGGAAACCACGTGACCCACGAAGGCTCACGATGGTCCCTTAGCCGAAACCCTAGATATAGGCTATAAATAGGAGGCATGGGGTCACCCCATTGTACACAGAAACAAGCAATAAAGAATAGTACATCCGTTCCTCCTCATATTTGTGTCTCTCTCTTTCTCTCTCTGTTCTCCACTTAAGATCTGATTAGCAACCCCGGACTATTCGATAACGAGGTTGTGTAACAGATTTTAAGTGATTTGTCCAGGGGCAACCCGCGCAGACTTCCAGGAAACTTTCTTGTTTTGGCATGATCCTTCCTCCACAAAAAGAAAATGGCTGATCTGCTCCTAACACTCCCCAGGTGTACTTGTAAGTACTAGCTGTAAGATCCAAATTCCAAAGCGAATCCTCACAGATGAAAATGTCACACATGGAAACCGGATCTAGCCACTCTACCATCTACCATTAGTAGTAAGTAGCAGTAGAAATCTTTGTACAGTTGCCGTACCCTAAGCACTAGATAGACACTAGGGATGTCAATCGGGTGTGGTGGGTATGGGTAGTGCTCATCCATACCTATACCCGCCAGATAAAATCTCCCTCGCGAGTATACCCACGAAGGGTGGCGGGTAAAGAATCTTGTCCATGCCCATTGCCTGCGGGTGCTCGTTACCAGCGAGTATACACGTTTATCCGCCACCATCAATAATCCTCCTTCCAACTAAAGGGCACTAGGAGCTAATGAGCAATGGTACCGATACAATTCTTTTGATGAAATTGTGTGAATCAGCTACATTCTATGGATTGAAGAATTATTATCAATGATTCAAAATTTTAAATGCACATAGGGATAAGAATTAAAATAATACATGCAAACAAATGACGCACAGATGCTCAAGTTTAACAATTAAAAAAAAATAGTTCATTAGTAATCGCACATGTTCAAGTTCAATAATTAAAATAGAAACAATTCATCAATCATCACACATATTACAAATCGTCCATCACGGCATCACCAATCACAAATTACTAATATGATGTACCACAAATTGGGGATCAAGGGGCCAACTAGATGTCTATTATGGCCCACATGTCAGTAGAAGGTGGCGGGTAATCGGGCGGAACGGGTATGGGTAGAACTCCCCCATACTCATACCCATTTACCCGTCGGGTAAAGTTTGCCCCCCCTAAACATACCTGCGGGCAACAAAAGAGGAACATATTCATCTCTATAAGGGGTTTTACCCGCGGGTACACAGGTAATCGGGTAAGATTGCCATCCCTAGCTGACACAGTTTCCTGATTTTGTTGGGACTTCCATGTCAGTAGCAAGCGGAGATGCTCTGCCGATGACAAACGCAGCGAAAGTCACAACTCACAAGGGCATGCATGCGCTTTGTCCCGGCTAGGGTTAGAGTTAAAAATCGAAGTCTTGATGATACTTGTTTACCACAAAAATAAAGCGAAAATCATAAAAAAAAAAGTTGAAATGTTTCGAAATCAAATGTTTTAAAAAAATTCAAAAATAGGCCTCTTTTAATCGAAAATAGGCCGATTTTCATCGAAAATCGTCGGTTTTCTCGAAATCAACTGGAGAGTTGAATTTTTTTTTGCGGTCAATTTTTTGAGCGATTTTTGTCGATTTGAAAATTGCTTAATTTCCTCCGATTTTCAATTGGTTCATGTGATTTTTTTTTTTAGAATTTGACTGATTTATTGATCGGTTTAGAGTTTCGAATCAATATAATACAGTCGGTTTTCGTGATGTTCGAGTTGATTTTCACGATAAAATGAACCCTCCTACCGGCATGATACACATTCAGTACTTCAGTTCCGTGCGCCCGTTGAGCGTTTGACTCGTAGCAGTATGTCCTTTTTTGAATGTTTGTGCAAGTCCAACAGCACAGTGCCGTAGCAGTTTTTTTTCTGGCTAGAGTAAGAAATGCTCACGAATAGCCTACACCACCAAATGCGTTAATTAGTTGTTGTACTGGGTATTTGAACGGCATGTATGCCAGTAGGTTTCAGGCTATCAAATCAAAGTTTATAAAATAAATCGATCGGGAAGTTGTACGGTTGGAGCTAAAAGGCCAATGTTATACAGTGAATAATCACTGTTTAGTTAAAGAGTGAAAATTCGGATAACTATACTTTCTTCTTTCTCGGTGATGACATCTCTAACGATGGCTCACCAGAGTTAGGGTTAGAGTTACCGAGGTTAGAGTTAAGGTTCACTGGGACTCCCCACCCTAGAGGAAGGTTGCGGCGGTGGCCCGGCGGTGGTGTCTCCTGGAGCGGGATCAATGGAGGACGGTGGTGGCATCGAGCAGCATAGTAGAACGACAGAGAGAATATTAGAGTTGAAGAGGAAACGACATGCATGGCGTGGTGGCGACCGCTGGCCGTGGGCGGTGAAAGAGGGCAAGAGTGGTGGTGGAGGCATGCAGAGTAGCGCCGACATGGGAAGGAAGGGGCGGCATCAAAGCTTGTCAAAGAGGCAGGCGACAGCATGGAGAGGGAGGAGCGGTGGCGCTCACTGAATAGTAAGAGGGATCGGTAGAAAATAAGGAAGGGAGAAAGAGAGAGTGGCTGATGGAAGATACAGTGAAAAAAGGGTTAAGAAAAAGGAGGGCGGAAGGTGTTCAATACTTTAGCTAAGAGATGAATTTTCAGCCTATGAAGCCTCCCGCTTAAAACGGTCTCCCAGGGAAGTACGTGTTTCGCAAGATGTAACCAGGGTTCATAATATTGAATTTTCGATTTTTGAATATTTTTTTATTTTTGATTATCGGCGAAAATAAGTTAAAAATCGATAGAAATCGAAGAAGCTCGAAGTCAAAAATTTTGGACTCGGTGGTCAAAGAACGACAAAACAAAATTGAAAGCCGACTGATTTGACCGATTTTGTAGCAATTGTCACCGATTTTGTTCGATTTTTGATCTATTTTCAATTTTCAAGCTATTTTATTTGATTTTCGGCATAACGAGGGAAAATTTTAAAAATTGAATAAAATCTGAATAAAACACCTTAGAGAAATTTTAGCTATTTTTTAATTCATTTATTGCTTTAAAAAATCGAAACAATAATTAATGAAAAAGAACAGAGATACTTTCAATTTTTTATAAAAATTTACAAACTTAATCATGCTCTGAAATTTTAATGGTACCATAAAGAATACCCAAGAATCATGTAGTAAAATTTTAAGAAATATTAGATTTCATTTAGTGCCCCTCGAAAATCAACAATAGAAAATCAACAATAGAAAAGCATATATAAAGACAGTAACACTGTCATAATTTTTTTTAAAATACACATGTTTGGTAATCATTCAAAAATGTTTTAGCATCATTAGCATTGTCTCAGGACCTCACAAAAAAAAAAAATTAACACTTTTTGATAAATTTTTTTCTTCAAATTTCCTTAAATTTTTTGAATTTAAATTAGACCAGTTTACCAACTGGTTTCAAATGCTGAACCGGCTCGATAATCTCAGAAACCATGATTGTTTAACGATTTTCAACAATACCCCTTTTAATCTTTCCAAAAAAGTTAACTAATCTAAAGAACAAAAAAAAGGAATTCCATTGAATAGCTTTAACCAATAAATCAACTAGACTTCGCAGTTTGCAGGAGCTTGGAACTTGCAATGGAACAGATCAGTGGGACAGGATCCACATTGTGCGATTTGGATCCTCTGCCTTTGCTACTCAAAATGTATGGTACATTTTGACCTGCATTTTGAGTAGCAAAGGCTAAAAAAAGTTGAAAAAAAAAATCAAATTGCTATAGTATTTTCGAAAAATGTAGTTTTAAAATATAAATTTTAATCAAAATATCCAAAATTTCAACGGAATTTACCAAATATCGAATACTGTAGCAATTTGATTTTTTTTTCAATTTTTTTTAGCCTTTGCTACTCAAAATGTAGGTTAAAATGCACCGTGCATTTTGAGTAGCAAAGGCAGAGGATCCAATTACCGCATCGTGCGCTATCTTCATTTCTATGTGATCTAACACAATTTTTTACTTTTGAGTAGTAGTATTAAAATCTTCAAGTGTACCTAAAAGTTCCAGTTTGCAGTTTCTTTGTTTGCATGCTGAATAAATTTATCTATGGACTACTAGTATTTTGCAATTTTGCTCCCAAATGCTTTGATGACATGGATGATGGATCCATCCAACGAAGTACTAGTATTTTTCATTTTGCTCCCAAATGCTTTGATGACACGGATCCATCCAATACTTTACTGTTACCCTTTGTTTAGAGTAGCTTTTACCCATAGCACACTAATGGTGCTTTTAGAACGACATGCTTGTCGCCCACTGTTTAACAAACTTGGATTTTCTACCATCTCTATCCAATATATATACGCGCACCAGGTATTATAGAGTTTGCTGTACGTGTACACGTTAGGTCAAGATCCAAGGTGAGTCCTTTTCAGCTCGTACATGTATAGTTGTTTTAATGCACACGGACACGGGTGTACACGTTATTTTGTGAGAACCATATGTAAATATTTATTAGTAATGACAACGATATATTATAGCTAGTTCTTGAACTGTCAGTGAAATGATATTAGTTTTCACAGCTAAATATTTTTCTATTTATTGACTAGCCTCAGGAAATACTAATCATGCTCTCTGAAACAAGCAGATTACAAGGATTATACGACAAGTAGATTACACGCATCACAAGCAGATTATATCATATAGATTATATCGCAAGCAGATTACACATCACAGATTACAAAACCACTTCATAAATCAACTCAAATCTTATATCAACCAATACATCACAAATTACACAACCATCTCAGAAATCAACTCAAATATTGTATTAACCAATAGAATGCACAATTACAATTCATAAATTCAATTAACGAATAGAATGCTTAAGTTTCACAAATTACGTAGCGTGAAATGTGCCTTCTGGAGCTATGACCTCACGCATCAAGAAGTTAGACAAGTTTTCTCAAATTGCCTCCAGATGGGCCTTTTTTAATGTAGTTGCATCGCTGATCTTATTTCTACCGACGAGGTTTCGCATGTTATGGCAAACGTAGAATGCACATATGTTATTTTCCCTGTCCTTGCTGAACGCACTTCGAAAATAAAATTGGTTAGTTCGAGTGGCATTATTACGAAGTGATATAGGATTATTGTGTACTAGTGGCTACCGGAAAGTCAAAATCGTGTTTCAGCTTCGACGAGTCCTTGTGTGGCCCTCCATGAATTCTATACACATTGAACGCTCTATGATTCCAAAAAAGTTAGCTTCAGCCATTTTATGAGCTGCATGAGAGTTATATACAGAGGAAACATGATTACTTATTGAGTAGTTTTTCAATAGTCCCCGAGTCGTGGCTGCCCTTACATAAAGAATCAACGTAGCTAACCTGGTTTTTTCTTGGTTCAACTATAATTAGAACCCAGTAAAACCTACACAGGAATAATGCCATGGTTACTAAACCTAACTTTGAGTTGTGTGTAAAGTACAAATCAAAGTATACCATGTACGTAGTGCAACACTTACGATGGGTTGTAGGGTAGATGTACGTATTCTTTATCGCTTTAAGCCAGCAATGTCTATATCACGTAATCCTCAACGTAAGTAGCATTATCGTATGTGTGGGTCGAGGAAACCCACAGGTTCTTTCTTCCTTTTCGTTTCAAGGATCATTTATCTACACACACAAAAGCAAGGAGTTATATGATATTTATCGGTAAGACATGAATGTATAGATCGTGATTACACACACTTACAATGTTCAGCATCTCATGAGCCTGGCGTCGAGGTTGAAGAGATTGAATAAATCCCCAAAGTCGACCGGGAAGAAGCCTCCAGATGACTGGTTGAAAAGATGCTTATGCTTGAAGCTGATCGCGATACTCGTTACGCGTGTTGGCTCCAGCTTTTTGGCTTTTCCATGTACCAATCATATAATCTTTGGATTACAATGAAAGGTCTTTTAGGCCCTCTTTTGTTAGTAAAGGATCTACTAGTTTGAATTTTTAAGCCAACAGGGCATATTCATGTTCCAGCTCCTTCCTAATCTGCTTGGATTTCCCCTTGTCTCTGTTTCCAATTTTGGCTGTATCGACCTTCATAGATGCTATGGGCCCTAAGTGTTGTATCGGCCTTCACTGATGCTGTGGGCACAATAGCTGATTGTGTGGGCTGCTTTGGTGCAGTTGGTGGCTCCGTTGTAGGTGGTAGCTCTGCTGCATGTGGATCATGGTTTTCATGTTGCCCCGATGCTGATGAACAGTCGTTAATTAAAATATCCCACTTACGCCACTGGATGAATGTCGCGGAGGCATGCCCTAGTGTTACAATCTCATCGTTTGAGGGCATCTCCAATGGTACGAGTCTGAAAGTTTGATTGATAGAATCCATACACACCTTTGCGTAACCCAACGCTACCGGGCGATCATGAACAGTTGTGAAAGGACCGGAGATGTCGCCTAGAGGGGGGTGAATAGGCGGATTAAAAAATCGCAGTGGAATAAAAACTGGCCGAGCAGGTCAATCCGGAGTCTCCGGGTATTTTATCCAGATACTCCGGGTTAGCTGGCTCGGGAACGCAACTAAAGATACTCTATCTAGCACAAGATACTACAATAAGTAGATAGCAAGAGCAACCTATATCAAAAGCTAGTGCGGATTTGAATTAAAGCGAAGTAACAAGCTAGATCTAAGCTCAACAAGAACAAATCCACACAAGCTAAGCTAGGAAGTAAAAGTGAAAGTGGGAGACGCGATTTTTCACCGAAATTCGGATTCTTGAAGGGAATCCTACGTCTCCGTTGAGGTGGCTCGGTCGCACTTGAGCCGGGGTCTCTTTCAACCCGCTTTCCTCCCGGTATTGCACAAATGCACTCGCCGGCTTCACTCCTTGTCTCTTTCCTTTCGGAGGCGAGACTTGCCTTCACAAACAACCGGGGCGCACCACAAGCGTCGGTCGCTCCCGGTGACTCCTAGCCGTCTAGGAGACCTTCAACCTCCAAGAGTAATAACGCCACGGGAACTCGCTTGGAGGATGAACTAGTGCTCAAGGACTAGAATTGAATGCACCTAGCACTTCTCTTCTTCCCCACCACACCAAAAGAGATCAAACAACAAATCAAATGGTGGGGGGAAGTATGAGCTCTATTGAATGCTTGGAAAGGGTTAGGAATGGCTTGAATGCTGCTATGAATGAGCTCAATAGAGATTCTAGCCGTTGGAGGGGAGTGGTGGCTTTAAGTACTTCTTTTGAAAACTAGCCGTTATTCCCCTTTTTGAACTGTCCGGAGACTCCGGACAATTTAACCCGGACACTCCGGATGGTCCGGATACTCCGGACTTACTGGAATTGGAATTTTGGCCGAAGGGGTTAACCCGGAGACTCCGGACAAATTGTCCGGATACTCCGGACACTTCGGACTAAATGTCCGGATTCTCCGAGTTAGATGGCTCGGTTGGAATTACTGTTTTTGGAAAATGCAAGTATTTGAGTGCTAGTTTGTATGCAAGTTTTGACCTTGAGCACATGCACATCCTAAAAACGATTTTCCGTAGTATCCTCTTAATAGTACGGCTATCCTTAAGACTCAAAATAAAATAGAAATTACAAGTTTTCGTCTTGATGCCGTTTTCTTGAATTTTAATGTACGTAGAAGCGTCCAATCTCATTCCACGCTTGATGTGTTCTTGAGATCTGCATTATTCTTAGTTAAAACATTATATCTCTTTAATTGTGTCATCATTAATCACCAAAATAAAATGAGGGGCCTAGATGCACTTTCAAGTTGCCGCCTCACTGCTTGGATACACACGCCCCCAACCAGCCTCAAGGGCAACAGGGCTATCAGCAAGCCTCACTTGGAACTTACACAGCGTCACCTCCTACATAACGGTACACAATTAATTAGCTATGATGTCCAATATACTCTATGTACGGAGCATTCCAAACATATGTTTTATATACCTAGATGTTATTGACGGCAGATGTGCCGTCGTGTACATTTGTCTCGGGGCATACGCACAGCTGCTTCGCTGGTTAGTGGGGCTAAATTGCTTCGGTGCTTCTGGGGGTTGCACGGTCTATGCGATTTTGTTCATAGCCACCCTTAGCTCCCACTTTTCCTCAAAGGTTCTCAGCTGTTCAACGAATCGCGCTTTCAGCCCTGCCTCAATCTAGTCCTTAATAGACGCCACTAGGCGCTCCTCACGCTCGACTTTGTCTCTTTTCCTACTCCGATACGTGTTGGAGTCTTGTGGGTATCCCGTTTTCCAGGGGATGAAAACACCCAAGCCTAGCGTACGACCAGGGTGCTCCTTGCTTCCCAAGGCTGTTGACAGTACATCTTTCTCCCTATTCCGCTGAAAAGAGACTTGTGATGATTCTGAACTCAATGTAACTTGCAAGATCATACCATGTCAAGTCACTTATAACTATGAAGTAATTATAAAATACACAGTTTGATATCTTAACAGGCGTTGGAACACTTCCTCTTCTGCGGGGTTCCTGAAGGACATGATGCCCGTAGACGTGGTGGTTGATCTCGCTCTTAGCCAGTTTCGGGCACGTGGGTCTTCAATCGAGGCAAATGGCGGGGACACCCCCGTCTGAAGTGCCTCCTCATCCTCCCTCCTCCATTGCTTGCTCTTACCCGTGTACATAGTGGTGTCGAGTCTGTGGTGGTGGGTGTTCTGGACCTGGAGAACTTTGAGTGTTTCACTATGACGCATGAACTCTTTTGATGTCTTCATCTCAACAAATTATTGCCATATAACTTCGTCAATGAAACCATACTTACAAAATGTAGTCCTTTCCTTCTTAATGTAATTAGTGACAAGCGTGCTTTTGAAGTTCTTCCACGCTTTTTCCACCACTAGCAATGCATATCAGTGCACTAGTTGCACAGTGTCTTCTGGGATCTTGAAGGGTGCAAAAATTTCTGTAACTTTGTTGTTGCACTCTTCATCAGTCAGCACCTTCCAGGATGGATGAGTGATGGACACCCGTTCCTATCCAACTATCCTGCAGCTCCGGAATGCGTTCACTACCTTCGGAGGTTGTGTGGGGGCCCATCATGCGGATTGACTGCCGTAATGGTATATCGGCTCTGGGCCTTTTATTTACACCTCTTGGACTGTGCGTTGGTTTTGCTGCCTTCGGCTCATCAGATCCACTCGGCAGCGAGGATTGAGGGGACGTCATCTTCATCAGATATAACATAATCAACAAAAAAGGAATAAATTATTTATCAGATATAATGGTTAAATTAACAGGAAAAACGGGAACAAAAAAAGAATAACATTATGTATAGAGGGTCTTATAAATTGTTTATAAGGTGAGGAGTCTTATTGTGTATAGAGGATTTTATGGCTATGTTTTTAAGCAAGGGAAAAGAATCATATCAACTCGCTCCCATTCGTCACTCCGTTTCAGAAAAGACTACCTAATGATAAAAGAAGAACAAAAAAAAAACAACTCTTGGATCCACCCATCCAAGCACACCACATACCAGGTGTCTAGGACCCTTTCCTTGTCCTTAGCTCCTATTTTAATTTATGTAATCAGCTAATTATATATATAGTCATATACAACACATCTGTACCAAAAGTGATTAAAAGCATGTATATTGAAGACTTTAAACAAAAGACAACCACGTTGCACGTGGGAGGCATACAACTAGCAATAATGCTCAAGTTGATTTTACATTGTTCTCGGATGTCGGGTTGCCTTAAAAAGGCCTTCCTCGCCACTAGGGACAAGTTCACAGACTTATTTGTGACAACCTTACCTTAATTCAAAAATAATTACCAGCTTTCAGAACTTAATTATTTTAGAAACCTAAACAATTGATTATCTCCAAGAATTATGCAAATAATAATAAAACAATCTACTAGAAAGCTTACTGCAACCACAAGAGAAGCTTACTAAGCTAATACAAGACCTAGCCGAGCAACAATACAACCAGGAACAGCTAGCAGGAGTAAGGAAAACATCAAGCTACTAAATTACAACAAAGCATAAAGTAGATAATTACAATTGAACTACTCAAGCATATAAATGAAAACTAAAAATTAAGATATTTGTTGCCACAAATTGTCTCTCTAAAGCCCAATCGTCATCGAACAAATGTCTCCCACGTGCAAGGTCCCCAAGTTAAATAATTGGCCCCTTTGCAATATACACGAACCATGAGCAATATTTTAGAGGGCAAATGAGAGGGCAATATAGATAACCAAGTTGACACAAAGGACAGTACTCAACACAAAGACCACAAAATATGCAAACAAGGTGGAGTCGGGCATACACAAACCATGAACAATATTTTGGAGAGCAATATACAAACGAGGTGTAGTCGAGCATACACGAACCATGAGCAATATTTCAGAGGGGGGTGAGTGATCTCAAATAAAAATATACAACACATATGTGCCAAAAGCGATTAAAAGCAAGTAGAAGGAGGGGAGGCAAATCCAACTTGCGAAAATTAAATTGTGAGAATATAAGTGCGTAAAGTAAATATTGAATTTAAATTACGGAAAGTAAAGACATAATGTAAATACAAAAAATAAATTTAGAATAGAGAATGAAATTAAACTTTTATTTCTTTGAGGAATGGTTTACAAAGCCTCCCAACAAGGTGGGCAAAGCTCAAAGAAGCATAACCAAAATTCTTCTCCAAAGACTTGAGGGGAGAGGCGTACCCATACCCCTCTATTTATAGCAGCCTTGGAGCAATGTCCACCTTTGATACTTTCTTGGCCCTCAAGAAAACTCATCAAGGGTTGAGATTCACTCCCTCATACATGGGTTAACCCGCAACCCAATAGCATAACAGGTTTTGCACACTTCTCAAAGCAAGCTAACTTGGCCGTTACTCCATCCTCTAAACCGCAATCCAACGGATCTCCTTGATACGAGCAGCTCCAAGATAGCATCCCATCTGTTCCCTTGCCTCCATGGTTTGTAGCAACTCCATCTTTGGTCATACTATGGCAATCCCTGACCGTTTGGATCTCTAGCGCACCTCGCCTAGTCCCGGTCAGCCTCCGCCTTACCATGACCTCGCACCGACATCCTGCAACCATCAAAAATAAGGAAACACATCACGTAGCAATGTCCAAAATGATTTGCAATAATCATCCAATTTCTTAAATTCAAATCTAATTCAAATCAAGCTCAAACCCAAGTAACCCTAGCTCAAATAAAGTCACTTACTCAATACAAAATATGGATAGACCTCCACATGGTCTTTCAAAATCTAATTCAAATCAAACTCAAATCTGAGCACACATAGCTCAAGGCTGAGCAAATCAAACTCAAATCTGAGCACACATAGCACACATAGCTCAAATAAAATCAATTACTCATCACAAAATATGGATAGACCTCCACATGGTCTTTCACTTAACCATATCATAAACAACTTCCCTGCTTAAAGGCCTTGGAGCTGAATCGCCCTCGTTCCTTTCGTCTAATTATTTCTTCATCTTACGGTATGTGTTATTCCTCTGAAGAAACCTACGGTGACGCATGTACATGGTTTTGCTAGAGTGATTTAGCTACACACTCTCGATATTATCTAAGCAGTGAGTACAATCTTTTGCTCCTTTTGTACTCTTGCCCGACAGGTTAGCAAGGGCAGGATAATCATTTATGGTGCAGAACAATAGGCGGTACAAAGTGAAATTCTCTTATTTGCACGCATCCCATACCTGTACCCCAGGAACCTATAGTGTTTTTAGATCTTCTACCAATGGTGCTAGGTACACATCAATGTCATTCCTAGTCTACCTGGCCCTTCGATAAGTATGGACAGCAAAATGTACTTCCGCTTCATACCTGAGAGGTTTCTTCGAGTCGTCCATCAAGCACCGAAATTTACCATACTCTCTATCATCATGATTCCCTTTTGCATCACGTAGCATTTGATCTAGATTATCATCCTGCAACCTATCCTCATGGGGAGCACAATTGATATCATCTGGCATATCATCAACTTCGTCGAGGATGTTAGTATTGCCTACTTCCTGTATAATCTGCTCTTTACTATGATTGGTCCAACATGTATACCCCATTTCAAACCCCCAGAATCAAGTGTGCTTCAATTTAGGCTGAGTTACCATACATTCTCAGATTGTCACAGTCAATGCAAGGATAAGACATAAGTATGACCCCCCCCTTATTAAGCATATCCTTGTTTGCAACTCTTCTAAAAGCAGATGCGTCATTAATGTACTCAGCATTCACACGGTTTGCAGTGTACATCCAGCTTCGATCCATCTACGTACGCTACATATATAACAATATATGAGTGTTAAATAATGAAATACACTAGAGTGCGTGCACATGCACACATTCTTAATTACATTGGACCACAAATTAGCTAGCTAGCTAAATCAAGTACATATCTTCAATTTTCACTTTACCAAACTAGCTACCTCTTAGATCACAAATAACAAATAGATCTAGCTAGCTACATCTAAAACCACTTATGCACTAGTTAACTTAATTCAGTGCTCCAAGATTCAATTAAATTGCATATATATATATATATATATATATATATATATAGGAAAATGGTTCCATACTCTTGGTACTGAAAGTGATAAAGGAGTATAACACATTCGTTTAAGTGGTATATTGAAGGTGGGAGTATATACTCCCAAGAGTACAAAAAAGGCTTCCTATATCACTATACGACGGTTCACTTACAGCGACCTACGGTTGGTTGCTAAAAGCGGCTTCAGCGACCTACGGTTAGTCGCTAAAAACCCTTAGCGACCCATAAGGATGGTCGCTGTAAGTGCCGTCGCTAAAGGCTTTAGCGACCGACATCTTTTTAGCGACCGAGCGTAGGTCGCTGAAGTTGTATATTTAGCGACCAACTGTGGGTTGTTGTACTATAGATTTAGCGACCAACCGTGAGTCGTTATACTATACATTTAGCAACCAACAGAAAGTCGCCCTCTTTACAGTTGTTATTAATAATAATATACAGTTAATTATATATACAAAAGCACCACAAATCACAGATTTTTATACACATAATCACATAGACATACAAAGTATAATACCACAATCATAGATCCATCACATAAACACAAAAGCACCACAATTAGATATTCACAAAAGCACCACAGTTATATTACTCACAACTAGATCATTCACAGATAGCTAGCTAGATCATTCACAAAAGCTCCAGAGTCGATCAATACAAAAGCACCACAGCTACATCACTCCAGCCTTCAAGCGGTTCAAAAGCCCACAACTACATCAAGAATGCTTCACGACACTCCAGCCTACTGATTCAAAAGCCCACACTACATCACTCTAGCTCCAAAGGTCGATCACCACAAAAGCACCACATCTACATCACTAATGCTTCAAGCGATTCACAACCACTCCAACTTCTTGTATGACTTATCTACCAACTTCACCGATGCAATCAAGGTTAATCATCGGTGAATGATTGCTCATATAAATCTAAACATAAACAAGATAAGATATAGACTATTACTTTCTTGTAGGGCCATGCAATCGACATCATGTAAGCATCAGCCATAGAGTCCACATTGGCACAAGGACGAGGCAAAATCAGATCTCGCTTCAAAGACACAAGTTACAATAACTTCACAATATTGGCTTCCAAGGGTCTCGACCTCCAACTGTGGTGCTTGGTTTAGTTGAAACAATTGTCCCTTTAGCCACAGGCAAATCAGATCTCAACATAGCATATAATATGACATCTTTTCCAACCTCGATGCAAATGATTAAGAATAATTTAGTTCAATGTTTTTGAAGGTTTATGAAAATAAAGGTAGAAAATGTATGAAATGAATGAGAGCATTACAAGATCATCATGTTTAGAGTGTGAAGCTTCAAAGAAAGTGCCTTGTAGATCTTGGTGAGTTTGCACCTTGCATCCGGTCAAATATTTGATCCTCCTCATCATCCAATTCCTCATCTCCGTAAGCACAATATTCTTCATTGTCTTCCTCATCCTCATCAACAAACTTGTTCCTTATCACCTTAAGAATAACAATTTCATAGCATAGCACAAGGAATCTAGAAAATTAGGATAAAGCAAAGATGAATGAAAATATTGAATACCTTATGTTGAAATGAAGTAGAGCCGCGATGTGACATTGGCTCATCCTCATCAACAAACTTGTTCCTCATCACCTTAAGAATCACAATTTCATAGCATAGCACAAGGAATCTAGAAAATTAGGATAAAGCGGCATGAATGAAAATATTGAATACCTTATGTTGAAATGAAGTAGAGCCGCGATGTGACATTGGCTCTTCACTTGCCCGATCTGGTTGAGCCCTTTGATCAATTTGAGTTTGTAGCTCAAGTACACGCTGTTCTAAAGCAACCTTCTCACTTTGAACCTTTGTACGAGCAAGAACCTCCATTTGTAGTCTTGTTGAAGTATAAGACTTCAACTCTGGAGTGCCAATATCTTGAGGAGTAGGGCCTAAACCCAAAACACGAACATATCCTTTTGGCTCTTTCGCTCCACAAACAACAGAGAATGCATCACCCTCTTGAATTGACCGGTCCTTTAACTCTGGATATACTCCAATAACATCATTAAGTTTGTCCTATAGAGAATTAAAGATGATTAACATCATAAAAGGTTATTCGGGTAGAAATGCATATTGTACTAAAAATTAATAACAAAGTCTTACAATTATTCGCTTTGCCTGCTCAGAGGAACTCCATTTTTCTCGTATGGGTTTGGATAAAGTTTTCATCTCTTCGTGGAGGACGCCCTAGTTTCACGGCCTGCACACATACTTTGTTATTTGGGCCCCACTTTTTAGCAAATTGTTCAACCCAGAGATTCTTTATATGAGCAATAAGGACTAATAAATACCATATATAAAGAGTTCAACCTAAAAATGAATCACTCCGCTTCAAAAGGAGGAGAGCAAAACTAAGTGTACTAGTGGTCGCTTGGATAATAAAAATTATTAAGTAGTCAAATTACATATACAAAAATCAAGAGCGTAAGATATACACAAGTAGATAGGGCCATGTTACATTGTGTTTGCATTTACGGTTTTAGTATACATATCTTTTTATCTTGTAATGGCTGCAAATAAATGGTTTCACGATGTCATATGTATGCAAGAGGTAGTTTACATGAAGCCGCAAATAAAAGATGTCGCTTTCAGTGTTTGGAAGTGGAACCAAAGGGATGTATCATGAATATGAAGGACTAGATTAAGCGCCGCTACTATCAAACAACACTAGAAAAAGCTCACCAATATGGAGGAGCGCAGGATGTAATCATGAATATAATAGGGATAGTAAAATAGAAAGAACATATTACCAAATCATGTTCTAAACATGCATAGCTCACACTCCCAAATTGTATGGTGCATCTTTAGCTTTTGTCGATTTATTTTAGCTTTTTCTCGAGCGATCCTAAAAATAGAATAAAAATAAATGTGTTACAGGATTGAAGTAGCGATTGCATTTGAACTAAAGTGTAGAGCTTACGGAAATTCAAGACATCCAATTGTTGTATATAGAGTGCCAATCATCATCATTAACCCTCTTATCGTGACATTCGGAATTTCTTTTATAGACAATTCAGGATTGAAGTATCGCTTCTTTATGGATGCTTTAAATTGCTTCCACTTCTTCCGTATGGCGCATCACCCAATTTAAGGCAGCAAAGATCTACATCATAATACGCCTTTATATCCTCCCACAACTCATACTTCTTGTTTATATCAACAAGCCTCCAAATCCATGGTAGCAATAGATAATTTCTTTCTAACTTGACACCCAATAGCACTTGAAAGTTGTCTAGCACTTTTACCAACAGTGACCTCGATCATTGAGTAAAATTTTGATTTTTGGCATTTCAGTGACCTTGAGAATACTTCCTCCATCTTAGTTATGCCCCTTGCAGTCCTATTTATTGTAGATTTGATCGATCATTCTCGCACCTTCAATCGAACCAAATGAAAAGCACACATTGGTAACTGTTAAAAGAAGACATTGGTAATGTATATACATGATATATAAGTATGAGGATGCTGAATCATCACCATTGTCGGTGAGAAAATCTCCCACTGTCTGCAAATCAGCAATCACTTGTTCGTCTTGAGGTTGAGCATTTTGTCTTTGTGGCCTTGGTCGCAAGTTTGGAGGTTTAGTAGTTGGAACACTTTGTCTTTCTGGCCTTGGTCGCAAGTCTTTCACTGCTTTAGTAAACTGAACACTAAATAAGCACAAAGAAATAAGGACTAAAACAGTTAGACTGCAGGCACTTAAGAGCTACCCACCTTTGAAATTTCTGTATCAACTGGGTCAACAACATAGTAAACTTGTGTTGCCTGTGATGCTAATATGAAAGGTTCATCCAAGATCTTTTCACCAGTATTGAATAAATGTTTGAAATTCACTGTGGTAATTCCAAATTGATCCGTTCGAACCCATTTGTTATTTACACGGTTATCAACCCAATCACACTTGAAAAGCACAACATTTCCTTTGTGGTGGTAGTTCAGTTCAAGAATTTCTTTTATGATACCATAAAAGATGTTTTTCCCTATAGTATGGTTATCATCATTTCCTCTTTCGAAATGAGTTGTCTCAGCAGCTACCGCTACCCCACTACTTTGGACAGACCTATTCTCATCATATGACTGTGTACGAAAGTTGAAACCATTTATTGAGTAGCTGTTATACTGATGTGCAATCATCATTGGTCCCTTAGCTAAAATTTTGATCTCTTCGAGGCCTCCTCACATGTTTCCTCAACTTTGTGGTACCAATACTATTGTTAAAGTGAAATCCTTTATGAGATTGTAAATTCACTTCTCCTTTTATACTTACATGTAACCTGAACCACTCATGGAAGGTTTTATGTTGCATGTGGTTGATCTCACGCTGATTTGAACACCAATTGAAGAGAGGTATTGAGCATGTTTGCTGAAATGGCCAACATGAAATTTTTTGATGGTCGCTATTGAGCAAAACGAAGAGTAAATAATCACACGATACTCGTTGAGTTAGATAGCTTACTTTAAATATGTTTCTATATTGGAATAGTTGAAAAGGACATATCTATGTGTTTGAAGCCATGTCTTGTGATCTAAATTGACAACACACTTTCCAGCCAATGCTCGACCAATTTTGTGAAAGAATGGAGTTGTAACACAAACTTGTGTTGGTAGGCGATTTCTAACTCTATGGTTGAAGTGGGTCTCATCTTGTAAATACCGAGAACAAAGCGTGAGAGCCTCATCAAACAAAGAACCCTCCATAATTGATCCTTCCGGGTGACATTTTGCACGCACATAGCCCTTGCATTTTTTTAGATACCTATACATGTAAACAACAACACTCATCCCATTATTGAAAAATAATAGGATGATTTGTTTGCTATGTAATATACCAAAGAAAATTACCTCTCCACCGCCACATGCTTGAAAATGGATTGGACTCGCCACTCTTGCTTGGGCAGAAGATGTACCATCAAATGTACATTAATGGTAAAAATGATGGAGGGAAAATAATCTCTAAAAGGCTCAAGATTTCAGCTATCTCAGATTCTAGCCTTTGCATGTCACTTATTCGAATAACAGAGAGTACAATTTTCTAAAGAACGTGCTTAAACGAATCAAAGACAAAGACTAACTTCTTGAGGAGAACTCTCCTGACAGCAAGTGGCGATAAATCTTGTAAAAGAATGTGGTTGCCATGAGTATTAAGATTAACTATCTTTTTCATTGACAAGAACATTATGTCGTATATCACCGTGCATATCCATCAGAAACTTGACCCCTTTTAATACTTGACAAAACAATTTCTTCTCACAGAGCTCATTGAGTAGGGTGCAGGAGGCAAATAAAATTGAATAGCTTCTAGTTCAATAGGATGAAGGTCGCTTCTAATACCTAAAGCTTGAAGATCCAAGCGAGCATTCAGATTATCCTTAGATTTTCCAAAGAATGTCCAACAAAGTATTAATTATATTTTCACACACATTCTTCTCTATGTGCATGACATCAAAATTATATCGAATTTGCAAGTCCTTCCAATATGGAAGAGTGAACCAAATAGGTCTCCTTTTCGTAAAGACTAATGGTTTCCCATCCTTGCGTTTCGATTCCTTATTGGCTTACTCCGATGGGTTCTTGCCATAAACTGTTTGATTTTTGTACAATCCAAAATTTCATGTCTGAAAGAGGAGTAGGTCTGGCCTCAACTCACTTTCACCAAATGAATCAACATCGAGACCTAAATGGGTGGTGCGGATGTAAGAACTCACGATGTCCCATGTAGCAAGACTTGCTACCATTTCCAAGTCCGAGAGAACAAATCAATGAGTGGCAATCGGGACACGCCGCTTCACCAGAGGTGACAAATCCGGATACACCGCCTAAACCAGGGAAATCGGTGATGGTCCAAATAATTGCAAAGACGCGAATCGAAAGTATTCACCCTTTGAGGCATCATAGGTCTTCACACCATTAACAAACATATCAAGCAGATCATAGACAAGGGGCTAAAAATAAACGTCCATATCACTACCCGCAGAAGATCGACCAGGAATTAAGACAGACAAGATAAAGTTTGAATCCTTCATGCACATCGATGGTGGAAAGTTGAGTGGAATCAATATGCCAGGCCAAATCAGTAACTCAACATTCATTGTCCTATATGGATTGAAACCATCTGTAGCAAATGCTAGGCGGATATTACGACTATCCATAGCAAATTCTGGATACTTTTGATCAATATCTTTCCATAAGGGTGAATCGGCAGGATGCCTAAGCAAACCATCTTTTACTCTGTGTTCATCATGCCACCTTGTGAGACTTGCAAATGTAACACCCCGGCATTTACTATGCCTGAATGTTACCAAACATAAGCTAGACAACATCTAAATACCACATTTAACATCAAATTCCAGCAAAGGTGCATAGACTAAAAACCGAGATTTCGGCAGCACCTCCTTTGTTTTATCATGAATTTAAGAAACAGCAACAATATAGCATTATATGGCAATAAGAGAACCATCTAAAACAGCAATAAATAAAGTCTTAACGACAATAAGAGACTAACATTAAGCTCTTAAGGTTCCAAGTGTCAAACAAACAATAGAACTCTCATTAACCAAGCTAAGACTTAATTTAAAGGCCATCACACGCAATTTATTATCCAACTAAATGAATTGACTTGGGGAAACATTAAGGTGAAGCAACGTGTGAGCGTGTGACTATTCCCCTTTCCCCGCATGCCGTTCTCATGGTACCTAAAACAACAAGAAAACACAAGGGTGAGTTCGAAAACTCAAAGAAGCATACCGCAATGGACAACAAGCATAACAACAAGTCAATAACATCTTTCATCATGTATAACATCTCATTCATGAATACTTATCAATATCATCATCAATTTGTATGCGATGTAATGCATTGCTCTCGACCCTCTGGAACCTCATACCGGTATGGGAAGTACACACCCGTCGGTGTGCACCCTTTCCTCCCTTCCATCCCGAAGATGGAGGGTGCCTACTCGCTTCCAAACACCACGTGGATGGAATCACGACATAGGACTTACTCAATGGCGTTCCGGATTAGTCATAACTTTCACCGACCTTGCCGACTAGTTAAGACTTTCTCACCGCCTCGCCTCTATCTCATGACATGCATGCAACCATGCCAAATATCATATTCAATTCACATATTAACACATGGCATCATAATATGTTAAACATGCTCATCATATCATATCAATCATTAAAACATGGCAAGTGGACATATATCATGTAGGCAATTCCATCTAATTTCAACATGCAACCTACAACTTGCTATCCATCACAACACACTTGCCTCAACCACGTGCAACGGATTGGCGGGAAGAAGAGGGAACTCCCGGGGTCACACCACCTGCACATAGGCACCACACACTCACAATCATAACCTCAAAACAGTACACAAACCCTCATCTAACCCGACATTGCCAACTACTCGCAAAACCTAAAACAGAGGTTCTGTCGGCGGGACAGCAGCCTTGCAAAAGGCATAACTTGAGTTCTGGGACTCCAAATCGAATAAACGAGTACACCGTCGCGAAGCTTAGGAAATTTCCCAACTTTTTCTAGTTATAGGGAAAGACTGATTCGGACTCTAAAATTGTTTAATCTACAGATTACCACAATCTGTTCCAGTTACGTCACAGATTTTTAGGCGCTCGGTAAAACAGCCATAACTTTCAAACGGCTGATCGGAAATTAACGTGCTTTACGTCCACGGAAAGATAATTAAATTATCTACAACTTCCTAGAAGTCCGTACGGTCTGATTCGGATTCTAAATCGACGGAAACTCGAACCCTAGTTCGACTGCTCAATCTGCCCGAAAACAGAAACGTGGACAAGTTTAGATCTAACCCAAATTACTTCAAACCAGCGCCTCCAATTGATCTAAAAACTTGATAAACACCCTAATAACAGTACCTAGATCATCCCCAAGGATCCCCAAGATCATACCTTTGCCCGAAGCGCAAAACTCCAATCAATCTCCGCGAATCTCCTCGCGAATCGCTCCTCGCTCCACGTTCCTCGCTCCTCGCTCCTTGCTCCTCGCTCCTCGCTCCACGGGATGACTCCACAAGGTGCAGGGGTGGGGAGGCCACCCTAGGGCAGCAAGGGGTGGAGGGGAGGTGGTGTGGAGGTGGAGAAAAAGGAGGGGGGGTGCGCACGGTTTTGGGGGCTAGGGCTTAGGGGAGGTGAGGGAGGAGAGGGCGCAAGGGGAAGGTGGGGCGCACATGGGAGGTGGGGCGCAATATGGGGAGGTGGGGCGCAAGGGGCTGGGGAAGCCCTTTAACAGCCCTCAACCCAATCCTAGTCCGTTACGAGTCCTAATCCATCCCACCAAAGCCCACCAAGGCCCAAAACTCCTCCTGAAGGCCCAAAACCCCAAAACGGCCCTTAAACGGCCCTAAACGTTATTAACCCCGATCCTTATGATTTTAACCTTATTTCCACATCTCATACTGTATTTAACCATATCATGTTCAAAAATTAAGGATACGACACTCCGAGGTGTCACATTCTTCCCTTCAACAGGATTCGACCTCGAATCTAAACGCACCAACACGAAAACCCAAAGAAACCAAAGACAGCTAGGTTTTCACAACACATACCTGAGGTGAAAAGCTCGGGATACTTCTCGCAAGATGCGAGATTCCAGCTCCCAAGTCGCTTCTCTCTGGCCTGATGTGACCACAAGACCTTGACAAACTTAAGCGTCTGTTCTTCATCACTCGCTCACGAAGTCCCGGAATTTCCACGGGGACGGGACTCGAAGGTGAGGTCCTTGAAGCACTAATGGTTCCAATGGAACCACCAACTCCGGATCATGCAAGTATTTCCTCAACATCGAGACATGGAACACATTATGCACACCTTGCATGGATTCCTGTAGCTCTAGGCGATAGGCCAACTCGCCAACTCGGGCGAGGATAGGAAAAGGCCCAACATACCTTGGGTCGAAGCTTCCCTTTGGTGCCAAACGCACCACACCCTTGGTGGGAGATACTCGCAAGAGTACGCTATCACCCACCTCAAACTCCAAGTCTCGCCGCCACATCAAGATAGCTCTTACATGCGCTTTCTGTTGCGAGAAGGTTTTGCCGAACCTCCGACACGCGATCAACGGTCTGCTGAACCCAATCCGGTCCAAGAATAGCTCTCTCGCCCACAAAGATCCCAACAAAGTGGCGATCTGCACTTCCGACCATACTGATTACCTCATAAGGAGCGGCCGGATCTTTGGAATGGTAGCTGTTATTGTAAGCAAACTCTGCAAGGGGCAAATGGTCTTCCCAGCTACCCTTCCAAGCCATCACACAGGCCCCGAGCATGTCCTCCAAAGTTTGGATGGTACGCTCAGATCGCCCATCTGTCTGAGGGTGAAAAGCGGTACTAAGGCAAAGCCGCTGCACCCAAAGCGCTCTGCAAACTCTCCTAACTTGGAGACGAACTTCGCATCCCGATCAGAGATAATGGTCTTGGGTACACCATGCAATCTCACAATCTCCCGCACATAGATGGGAGCCAACTCGCTCATTGAATTGGTCGTATGGATGGGAATGAAATGCGCAGACTTGCCGAGACGGTCCACCACAACCCAAACAAAGATCCTTCCTCGTGGAGAACGAGGTAAACCAACCACAAAATCCATGGAGATGTCATCCCATGGCCATACAGAATCTCCAATGGTCGCAACAGGCCGTGGCGGACGCTTTATGCTCGCCTTTGATCTTCCGACAGATCCCACAAGACGCCACATACTTGGCAATATCCACTCTCATCCTTTTCCACCGTAAATTCTTCTTCAAGTCCCTGTACATCTTGGTCTCTCAGGATGGACCGTGCACGGGTGCGATGAGCTTCTCTCAGAATGTCTTCTTTCACTTGAGATTTCGGGGCACGCCTGACGGCCCCGAAACCTCAAAACTCCCAGATCATCAACGGTAAAGTCTCCGACTTGCCATCCTCAAGGCGTTCCTCACTGCTGGAGCAAACGATCATCTTCTTGTGCCTCCCACACGCCGGGAATCGCCGACTCAAGAATCAATTGAGTTTCAGCTTGCACGGTCCCGGCAAAGCAAGAGGAGACTCCCAACCGCTCAAAATCAGCAACAAGACAATCAACAACAGGGGCATTGTCTTGCGATCGAGAGCGTCGGCCACCACATTTGCCTTCCCTGATGATACCGGATAGTGAGGTCATAATCCTTTATCAATTCTAGCCACCTCCTCCGCCTCAAGTTCAAATCTTTACGAGTAAAGATGTACTTGAGGCTCTTGTGATCAAGAAAATATCACAAGATTCGCCGTACAAATAATGCCTCCATATCTTCAATGCAAACACCACGGCGGCTAGCTCAAGATCATGGGTGGGATAGTTCTCGCTCATGCTTTTTCAGCTGCCTCGAAGCATAAGCAATCACCTTGCCACTTTGCATGAGCACACAACCAAGTCCCAACCGAGAAGCATCGAATAAACAGTGAAGCGCTTCCTGGTTCGGGAAGGGTAAGAACGAGGAGCGATCACTAACTTCTCCTTCAAAGTGCGAAGCCGTGCTCACACTCTGCGATCCACTGGAACTTCATCCCCTTCGAGTCGGGCCAGAAAGTGGCTTGGCAATGATAGAGAAATCCTGCACAAAACGCCGATAGTATCCACCAACCCAAGGAAACTACGCACCTCTTTGACATTGGAAGGCCTCTTCCAATCCAAAATCACGAGACTTTGCTAGGATCTACCGATATGCCCTCCGGATTGATGATGTGGCCAAGAAAACCCACTTCGAAATCGAACTCGCACTTTTTCAGCTTAGCAAAGAATTGATTCTCCTCGTGGTACTCAAAGACAAGCCTCAAGTGTCGCTCATGCTCCTCTTCCGATTTAGAGTAAATCGAGAATGTCATCGATGAACACTACCACAAACTCATCAAGGTACTTGTGTAGCATCTTGTTCATCGCCTCCATAAAGACAAAGAGGAGCATTAGTTAGTCCAAAAGACATAACTTTAAATTCATAATGCCCATACCTAGTGGAGAAAGCGGTCTTCTCAATGTCCTCGCTCCTCACACGGATCTGATTATACCCCGATCAAGATCAATTTTGGAGAACACCTTTGCTCCTTCAGTTGGTCAAACAGATCCTCGATGCGAGGCAAAGGATACTTGTTTTTGACTGTCACTTGGTTAAGAGCACGATAATCAATGCACATACGCCAACTTCCATCCTTCTTCGAGACGAAGAGGACGGGTGCTCCCCATGGCGATACGCTACGCCGAATGAAGCCTTTGGCCAACAGATCCTCCAACTGCTTCTTCAACTCGTCTTGAAAAGGTCGAGCCAAGCGGTATGGAGAGATAGAAATAGGTCGAGTGCCCGGAGCAAGATCAATACGAAACTCCACATTCCTCACAGGAGGTAGACCAGCCAACTCGACAGGGAACACATAAACGAACTCCTACACTACAGAAATCTCCACAATGGGAATCGAGGAAGATGGTTTCTCAGACAAAGTCATGAGGAAACCCAACACCTCAAACGCCGACTAAAACAAACTAGTCAAAGCAAAGACGAATCGAGGGTATACCACCCTGAAGGTCAACTCTTCTGACGGGGCCTGCAAGGCAACTCGTCTTCCGTAAACAACAGATCTTAGCACGGCATCGATGCAGCCACCCATGCCCAAAATGACATCAAAAGGAGCCAATCGGATCACCATGAGATTGGCAAAGAAAACCTCATCATCAATGGCAATGGTGCAACCAGGGCAAACCAAAGAACTAGCAATCAAACCCCAGGGAATCGACTAACACGGACTCGTAAATCCGCTGAACTCCCAACTTAGCTCTACTAGCAAACTCCGACGACACAAAAGAATAGGATGCTCGAATCAAATAGAACAAAGGCATCAACGGAATCCACGAGCAGAGTGAAACCACCTCTGGATGCCGGTGACTCGGCGGTCGCAGCGTACACTCCTGGTGGCGCCGACGAAGGAGCCCCGACTCAGCCGATGCCCCAACAAGGCTGGGGCGGAGGAGGCAATCGAGGAGGAGCAGACGGGCGGGCACCAAGACGCCGCCGGTGGCGCCACGCAAAGGGTGGCCGAGAAACAGGGCAGCCATCATGTGCACCGATCCTCTGGAAGACGCTGCTGGAGTGGGAGGAGAAGACACCGCCTCCCACTTGATGATGCTACCGGATTCATCCGGCAGACTCGCCCGTATGGCCAGGCTTGCCACAGTGGTTGCAACTCCGGTCCAACCACACTCAAGCACGGTGCTCACCACCGCACTCGTAACGATCCGCGAAAATCCAATACAAAACACTTTTCTTTTGGTTCAGCTCAACTAAAGCCAAGAAAAACAAATAAACCGACCGCCGTAACGGCAGAGAACATCCGAAGGGAACCACCATCAACTCTTCTATTTGACTCAGTCAACTACCCGATCAAGGATAGAAAGGATAAGCATTCTTCTCCTACAGGGGTTAATAGTTCTTCGGTGATGGCGCTAACCGGCCACACCACAAACCTCACCGTTACTATGAACCAAAAAGAGGTGACCAAACCCTTCGGCACCACAACCCCACTTTTATCACCACAACAGAACAATCCAATCATTTATCTGAGGCCAGGACTCCGCAACTCTCTGGGAGCCTCGCCTGGCCTCCACGGCCACGGCGTCCCACGGCCTCTACCCTTGGCATGGCGCTTAGACAGACAACCATCCAAACACGAAAACATAAACACAAAATCACACAATCAAGATCATAGATCAAACATCATCATAAGCATATCCTTCATTAAATAATTAAGCGCAATGCAATGATGAACCAAAACCCCATCCTACTGTGCAACCAGGTGTGTCAAATTTTAGATTAGTTATACCACTTTTACAAGTTTTAACGTTGCTATCCTATAACAAGGTTTTAGTTAGAACCTAAGCCATGTTTCTAAGTTATTCCACATCATATTTTAGTTGCAACTTAAGGTATGACACTAAAAATACATATTCCAAGGACCTACAAATTACTCTGATACCAACTGTAACACCCCGGCATTTACTATGCCTGAATGTTACCAAACATAAGCTAGACAACATCTAAATACCACATTTAACATCAAATTCCAGCAAAGGTGCATAGACTAAAAAACGAGATTTCGGCAGCACCTCCTTTGTTTTATCATGAATTTAAGAAACAGCAACAATATAGCATTATATGGCAATAAGAGAACCATCTAAAACAGCAATAAATAAAGTCTTAACGACAATAAGAGACTAACATTAAGCTCTTAAGGTTCCAAGTGTCAAACAAACAATAGAACTCTCATTAACCAAGCTAAGACTTAATTTAAAGGCCATCACACGCAATTTATTATCCAACTAAATGAATTGACTTGGGGAAACATTAAGGTGAAGCAACGTGTGAGCGTGTGACTATTCCCCTTTCCCGCATGCCGTTCTCATGGTACCTAAAACAACAAGAAAACACAAGGGTGAGTTCGAAAACTCAGCAAGCATACTGCAATGGACAACAAGCATAACAACAAGTCAATAACATCTTTCATCATGTATAACATCTCATTCATGAATACTTATCAATATCATCATCAATTTGTATGCGATGTAATGCATTGCTCCTCGACCCTCCGGAACCTCATACCGGTATGGGAAGTACACACCCGTCGGTGTGCACCCTTTCCTCCCTTCCATCCCGAAGATGGAGGGTGCCTACTCGCTTCCAAACACCACGTGGATGGAATCACGACATAGGACTTACTCAATGGCGTCCGGATTAGTCATAACTTTCACCGACCTTGCCGGACTAGTTAAGACTTTCTCACCGCCTCGCCTCTATCTCATGACATGCATGCAACCATGCCAAATATCATATTCAATTCACATATTAACACATGGCATCATAATATGTTAAACATGCTCATCATATCATATCAATCATTAAAACATGGCAAGTGGACATATATCATGTAGGCAATTCCATCTAATTTCAACATGCAACCTACAACTTGCTATCCATCACAACACACTTGCCTCAACCACGTGCAACGGATTGGCGGGAAGAAGAGGGAACTCCCGGGGTCACACCACCTGCACATAGGCACCACACACTCACAATCATAACCTCAAAACAGTACACAAACCCTCATCTAACCCGACATTGCCAACTACTCGCAAAACCTAAAACAGAGGTTCTGTCCCGCGGGACAGCAGCCTTGCAAAAGGCATAACTTGAGTTCTGGGACTCCAAATCGAATAAACGAGTACACCGTCGCGAAGCTTAGGAAATTTCCCAACTTTTTCTAGTTATAGGGAAAGACTGATTCGGACTCTAAAATTGTTTAATCTACAGATTACCACAATCTGTTCCAGTTACGTCACAGATTTTTAGGCGCTCGGTAAAACAGCCATAACTTTCAAACGGCTGATCGGAAATTAACGTGCTTTACGTCCACGGAAAGATAATTAAATTATCTACAACTTCCTAGAAGTCCGTACGGTCTGATTCGGATTCTAAATCGACGGAAACTCGAACCCTAGTTCGACTGCTCAATCTGCCCGAAAACAGAAACGTGGACAAGTTTAGATCTAACCCAAATTACTTCAAACCAGCGCCTCCAATTGATCTAAAAACTTGATAAACACCCTAATAACAGTACCTAGATCATCCCCAAGGATCCCCAAGATCATACCTTTGCCCAAGCGCAAAACTCCAATCAATCTCCGCGAATCTCCTCGCGAATCGCTCCTCGCTCCACGTTCCTCGCTCCTCGCTCCTTGCTCCTCGCTCCTCGCTCCACGGGATGACTCCACAAGGTGCAGGGTGGGGAGGCCACCCTAGGGCAGCAAGGGGTGGAGGAGGTGGTGTGGAGGTGGAGAAAAAGGAGGGGGTGCGACGGTTTTGGGGGCTAGGGCTTAGGGAGGAGGGGAGGAGAGGGGCGCAAGGGAAGGTGGGGCGCACATGGGAGGTGGGGCGCAATAAGGGGAGGTGGGGGCGCAAGGGGGCTGGGGGAAGCCCCTTTTAACAGCCCTCAACCCAATCCTAGTCCGTTACGGAGTCCTAATCCATCCCACCAAAGCCCACCAAGGCCCAAAACTCCTCAGGAAGGCCCAAAACCCCGAAAACGGCCCAGAAACGGCCCGGAAACGTTATTAACCCCCGATCCTTATGATTTTAACCTTATTTCCACATCTCATACTGTATTTAACCATATCATGTTCAAAAATTAAGGATACGACACTCCGAGGTGTCACATTCTTCCCCCCTTCAACAGGATTCGACCTCGAATCTAAACGCACCAACACGAAACCCAGCAAAACCAAAGACAGCTAGGTTTTCACAACACATACCTGAGGTGAAAAGCTCGGGATACTTCTCGCAAGATGCGTAGATTCCAGCTCCCAAGTCGCTTCTCTCTGGCCTGATGTGACCACAAGACCTTGACAAACTTAAGCGCCTGTTCTTCATCACTCGCTCAAGTCCCAGAATTTCCACAGGGCGGGACTCGAAGGTGAGGTCCGCTTGAAGCACTAATGGTTCCAATGGAACCACCAACTCCGGATCATGCAAGTATTTCCTCAACATCGAGACATGGAACACATTATGCACACCTTGCATGGATTCCGGTAGCTCTAGGCGATAGGCCAACCTCGCCAACTTCGGCGAGGATAGGAAAAGGCCCAACATACCTTGGACTGAAGCTTCCCTTTGGTGCCAAACGCACCACACCCTTGGTGGGAGATACTCGCAAGAGTACGCTATCACCCACCTCAAACTCCAAGTCTCGCCGCCACATCAAGATAGCTCTTACATGCGCTTCAGGCTGCGAGAAGGTTTTGCCGAACCTCCGACACGCGATCAACGATCTGCTGAACCCAATCCGGTCCAAGAATAGCTCTCTCGCCCACAAAGATCCCAACAAAGTGGCGATCTGCACTTCCGACCATACAAGACCTCATAAGGAGCGGCCGGATCTTTGGAATGGTATTTGTTATTGTAAGCAAACTCTGCAAGGGGCAAATGGTCTTCCGGCTACCCTTCCAAGCCATCACACAGGCCCTGAGCATGTCCTCCAAAGTTTGGATGGTACGCCAGATCGCCCATCTGTCTGAGGGTGAAAAGCGGTACTAAGGCAAAGCCGCACCCAAAGCGCTCTGCAAACTCTCCCCGAGAACTTGGAGACGAACTTCGCATCCCGATCAGAGATAATGGTCTTGGGTACACCATGCAATCTCACAATCTCCCGCACATAGATGGGAGCCAACTCGCTCACGAATTGGTCGTGCGGATGGGAATGAAATGCGCAGACTTGCCGAGACGGTCCACCACAACCCAAACAAAGATCCTTCCTCGTGGAGAACGAGGTAAACCAACCACAAAATCCATGGAGATGTCATCCCATGGCCATACAGAATCTCCAATGGTCGCAACAGACCGGCGGACGCTTATGCTCAGCTTTGATCTTCTCGACAGATCCCACAAGACGCCACATACTTGGCAATATCCACTCTCATCCTTTTCCACCGTAAATTCTTCTTCAAGTCCCCTGTACATCTTGGTCTCTCCAGGATGGACCGTGCACGGTGCGATGAGCTTCTCTCGAATGTCTTCTTTCACTTGAGATTTACGGGGCACGCATGCACGGCCCTGAAACCTCAAAACTCCCGCATCATCAACGGTAAAGTCTCCGACTTGCCATCCTCAAGGCGTTCCTCACTGCTGGAGCAAACGATCATCTTCTTTGTGCCTCCCGCTGACACGCCGGGAATCGGCCCGACTCAAGAATCAATTGAGTTTCAGCTTGCACGGTCCCGCAAAGCAGAGGAGACTCCCAACCGCTCAAAATCAGCAACAAGACAATCAACAACAGGGGCATTGTCTTGCGATCGAGAGCGTCGGCCACCACATTTGCCTTCCCTGATGATCTTGGATAGTGAGGTCATAATCCTTTATCAATTCTAGCCACCTCCTCGCCTCAAGTTCAAATCTTTACGAGTAAAGATGTACTTGAGGCTCTTGTGATCGATAAAAATATCACAAGATTCGCCATACAAATAATGCCTCCATATCTTCAATGCAAACACCACGGCGGCTAGCTCAAGATCATGGGTGGGATAGTTCTCGCTCATGCTTTTTCATGCCTCGAAGCATAAGCAATCACCTTGCCACTTTGCATGAGCACACAACCAAGTCCCAACCGAGAAGCATCGTAATAAACAGTGAAGCGCTTCCCGGTTCGGGAAGGGTAAGAACAGGAGCGATCACTAACTTCTCCTTCAAAGTGCGTAAGCCGTGCTCACACTCTGCGATCCACTGGAACTTCATCCCCTTCGAGTCGGGCCAGAAAGTGGCTTGGCAATGATAGAGAAATCCTGCACAAAACGCCGATAGTATCCACCAACCCAAGGAAACTACGCACCTCTTTGACATTGGAAGGCCTCTTCCAATCCAAAACTGCGAGACTTTGCTAGGATCTACCGATATGCCCTCTGGATTGATGATGTGGCCAAGAAAACCCACTTCAAATCCGTAACTCGCACTTTTTCAGCTTAGCAAAGAATTGATTCTCCTCAGGTACTCAAAGACAAGCCTCAAGTGTCGCTCATGCTCCTCTTCCGATTTAGAGTAAATCGAGAATGTCATCGATGAACACTACCACAAACTCATCAAGGTACTTGTGTAGCATACTGTTCATCGCCTCCATAAAGACAAAGAGGAGCATTAGTTAGTCCAAAAGACATAACTTTAAATTCATAATGCCCATACCTAGTGGAGAAAGCAGTCTTCTCAATGTCCTGCTTCCTCACACGGATCCGATTATACCCGATCAAGATCAATTTTGGAGAACACCTTTGCTCCTTCGCTTGGTCAAACAGATCCTCGATGCGAGGCAAAGGATACTTGTTTTTGATCATCACTTGGTTAAGAGCACGATAATCAATGCACATACGCCAACTTCCATCCTTCTTCGAGACGAAGAGGACGGTGCTCCCCATGGCGATACGCTACGCCGAATGAAGCCTTTGGCCAACAGATCCTCCAATCGCTTCTTCAACTCGTCTTGAAAAGGTCGAGCCAAGCGGTATGGAGAGATAGAAATAGGTCGAGTGCTGAGCAAGATCAATACGAAACTCCACATTCCTCACAGGAGGTAGACCAGGCAACTCGTCAGGAACACATCAACGAACTCCTTCACTACGTAAATCTCCTCAATGGGAATCGAGGAAGATGGTTTCTCAGACAAAGTCATGAGGAAACCCAACAGCCTCAAACGCCGACCGTAAAACAAACTAGTCAAAGCAAAGACGGAATCGAGGGTATACCACCGAAAGGTCAACTCTTCACGACGGGCCTGCAAGGCAACTGTCTTCCGTAAACAACAGATCTTAGCACGGCATCGATGCAGCCACCCATGCCCAAAATGACATCAAAAGGAGCCAAGCTGGATCACCATGAGATTGGCAAAGAAAACCTCATCATCAATGGCAATGGTGCAACCAGGGCAAACCAAAGAACTAGCAATCAAACCCCGAGGGAATCGACTAACACGGACTCGTAAATCCGCTGAACTCCCAACTTAGCTCTACTAGCAAACTCCGACGACACAAAAGAATAGGATGCTCAGGAATCAAATAGAACAAAGGCATCAACGGAATCCACGAGCAGAGTACAGAAACCACCTCTCGATGCCCTACGACGGGCGGTCGCAAAGCGCACACTCCTGGTGGCGCCGACGTATGAGCCCCGACTCAGCCGATGCCCCAACAAGGTGGGGCGGAGGAGGCAAGCGAGGAGGAGCAGACGGCCGCGGGCACCAAGACGCCGCCGGGTGGCGCCACGCAAAGGGTGGCCGAGAAACAGGGGCAGCCATCATGTGCACCGATCCTCCGGAAGACGCTGGCTGAGTGGGAGGAGAAGACACCGCCTCCCACTTGATGATGCTACCGGATTCATCCGGCAGACTCGCCCCGTATGGCCAGGCTTGCCACAGTGGTTGCAACTCCGGTCCAACCACACTCAAGCACGGTGCTCACCACCGCACTCGTAACGATCCGCGAAAATCCAATACAAAACACTTTTCTTTTGGTTCAGCTCAACTAAAGCCAAGAAAAACAAATAAACCGACCGTCAGAACGGCAGAGAACATCCGAAGGGAACCACCATCAACTCTTCTATTTGACTCCAGTCAACTACCCGATCAAGGATAGAAAGGATAAGCATTCTTCTCCTACAGGGGTTAATAGTTCTTCGGTGATGGCGCTAACCGCCACACCGTCCAAACCTCACCGTTACTATGAACCAAAAAGAGGTGACCGAAACCCTTCGGCACCACAACCCCACTTTTATCACCACAACAGGAACAATCCAATCATTTATACTGACAGGACTCCGCAACTCTCTGGGAGCCTCGCCTGGCCTCCACGGCCACTGGCGTCCACGGCCTCTACCCTTGGCATGGCTGCTTAGACAGACAACCATCCAAACACGAAAACATAAACACAAAATCACACAATCAAGATCATAGATCAAACATCATCATAAGCATATCCTTCATTAAATAATTAAGCGCAATGCAATGATGAACCAAAACCCCATCCTACTGTGCAACCAGGTGTGTCAAATTTTAGATTAGTTATACCACTTTTACAAGTTTTAACGTTGCTATCCTATAACAAGGTTTTAGTTAGAACCTAAGCCATGTTTCTAAGTTATTCCACATCATATTTTAGTTGCAACTTAAGGTATGACACTAAAAATACATATTCCAAGGACCTACACCGCTCGATACTAATCAGAATAACACCCGGCATTTACTATGCCTGAATGTTACCAAACATAAGCTAGACAACATCTAAATACCACATTTAACATCAAATTCAAGCAAAGGTGCATAGACTAAAAAACGAGATTTCGGCAAAGACTCTCCTTTGTTTTATCATGAATTTAAGAAACAAAGCAACAATATAGCATTATATGGCAATAAGAGAACCATCTAAAACAGCAATAAATAAAGTCTTAACGACAATAAGAGACTAACATTAAGCTCTTAAGGTTCCAAGTGTCAAACAAACAATAGAACTCTCATTAACCAAGCTAAGACTTAATTTAAAGGCCATCACACGCAATTTATTATCCAACTAAATGAATTGACTTGGGGAAACATTAAGGTGAAGCAACGTGTGAGCGTGTGACTATTCCCCTTTCCCGCATGCCGCTCTCATGGTACCTAAAACAACAAGAAAACACAAGGGTGAGTTCGAAAACTCAGCAAGCATACTGCAATGGACAACAAGCATAACAACAAGTCAATAACATCTTTCATCATGTATAACATCTCATTCATGAATACTTATCAATATCATCATCAATTTGTATGCGATGTAATGCATTGCTCCCGACCCTCTGGAACCTCATACCGGTATGGGAAGTACACACCCGTCGGTGTGCACCCTTTCCTCCCTTCCATCCCGAAGATGGAGGGTGCCTACTCGCTTCCAAACACCACGTGGATGGAATCACGACATAGGACTTACTCAATGGCGTTCCGGATTAGTCATAACTTTCTCACCGACCTTGCCGACTAGTTAAGACTTTCTCACCGCCTCGCCCTATCTCATGACATGCATGCAACCATGCCAAATATCATATTCAATTCACATATTAACACATGGCATCATAATATGTTAAACATGCTCATCATATCATATCAATCATTAAAACATGGCAAGTGGACATATATCATGTAGGCAATTCCATCTAATTTCAACATGCAACCTACAACTTGCTATCCATCACAACACACTTGCCTCAACCACGTGCAACGGATTGGCGGGAAGAAGAGGGAACTCCCGGGGTCACACCACCTGCACATAGGCACCACACACTCACAATCATAACCTCAAAACAGTACACAAACCCTCATCTAACCCGACATTGCCAACTACTCGCAAAACCTAAAACAGAGGTTCTCTCGGCGGGACAGCAGCCTTGCAAAAGGCATAACTTGAGTTCTGGGACTCCAAATCGAATAAACGAGTACACCGTCGCGAAGCTTAGGAAATTTCCCAACTTTTTCTAGTTATAGGGAAAGACTGATTCGGACTCTAAAATTGTTTAATCTACAGATTACCACAATCTGTTCCAGTTACGTCACAGATTTTTAGGCGCTCGGTAAAACAGCCATAACTTTCAAACGGCTGATCGGAAATTAACGTGCTTTACGTCCACGGAAAGATAATTAAATTATCTACAACTTCCTAGAAGTCCGTACGGTCTGATTCGGATTCTAAATCGACGGAAACTCGAACCCTAGTTCGACTGCTCAATCTGCCCGAAAACAGAAACGTGGACAAGTTTAGATCTAACCCAAATTACTTCAAACCAGCGCCTCCAATTGATCTAAAAACTTGATAAACACCCTAATAACAGTACCTAGATCATCCCCAAGGATCCCCAAGATCATACCTTTGCCCGAAGCGCAAAACTCCAATCAATCTCCGCGAATCTCCTCGCGAATCGCTCCTCGCTCCACGTTCCTCGCTCCTCGCTCCTTGCTCCTCGCTCCTCGCTCCACGGGATGACTCCACAAGGTGCAGGGGTGGGGAGGCCACCCTAGGGCAGCAAGGGGTGGAGGGGAGGTGGTGTGGAGGTGGAGAAAAAGGAGGGGGGGTGCGCACGGTTTTGGGGGCTAGGGCTTAGGGGAGGGGGAGGGAGGAGAGGGGCGCAAGGGGGAAGGTGGGGGCGCAATATGGGGAGGTGGGGGCGCAATATGGGGAGGTGGGGGCGCAAGGGGGCTGGGGGAAGCCCCTTTTAACAGCCCTCAACCCAATCCTAGTCCGTTACGGAGTCCTAATCCATCCCACCAAAGCCCACCAAGGCCCAAAACTCCTCCGGGAAGGCCCAAAACCCCGAAAACGGCCCGGAAACGGCCCGGAAACGTTATTAACCCCCGATCCTTATGATTTTAACCTTATTTCCACATCTCATACTGTATTTAACCATATCATGTTCAAAAATTAAGGATACGACACTCCGAGGTGTCACAGCAAATTTACAAGAAACAAACAATCTTTGGAGTCTTTTTTTAATAGGGAAATAACGAAGCACCTTCCTAGGAACTTTGTACTCACGTTTCCCATCTAGACTCTTCTTTTCTGATTTCCAACGTGAGACACTACATACCGAGCATGAATCAAGTTTATGATGCTCCTTCCAAAATAGAATGCAATCATTTTCACATGCATGAATTGTAGTGTACCCAACTCCTACAGATTTGACCACTTTCTTTGCTTCATGAAAGTTTCTAGGAAGTGCCGAACCCTTAGGTAGTGCATCAACAAGTAAATCTACCAACAAATCAAAACTTCTATCTGTCCATCCTCCAAGAAGTTTGATGTGAAGCAAACGAACTAGGAAACGTAGCTTTGAGTAGTTTTGGCAACCCGGATATAATTCTTGACTATTGTCTTCTCGCTAGCTTACGAATGGCTCTGTGTCCTCATTAGGTTGCTCAAAAGACCCGTCATCCTCCATATCCCCTCCATCATCTAAACCACAAGCTAAATCCTTTAACAACTCAGATATTGCATCATCTTACGTAGGATGCTCACTAAACTCATCATCATTGTTACCATGATTCACAAAAGAGGACGAAGCTTCTCCATGTAAAGTCCACGTTGTGTACCCTTTTAGAAAACCATCACATATCAAGTGTTCTCGCACTTCACTGGCCTCTCTCCAAAATGAGTTAACACACTTCCTACAAGGGCATAGTATCTTGTTTCCTATTGCTGAATGTCTAAATGCAAAAGCTAGGAAACCATTCACCCCTTGTTTATAAACCTTTGTCTCCCTACATACAGTTCCTATGTTACATATCAATATAACTATAGAATAACATAAGAGTTCTTTGTGAAAAGTTGCTTTGTACCTAGCCTCACTTGTGATCCATGATTTATCCATACTCTTTATGTAGGATTTGAAACGACTTTCAACTCGAATCTAAGATCATATAAGCACAAAGAACACAGTTGCATACTATAGTCATGTCCATACATAAACAAACCATGAAATAAACAAAGAAGCAATATTAAAGGGAAATAAATCACCGGGACGGGGAGGGGGGCGAGGCGGGGGCCAGGCGGCGGGGCGAGGGACAGGACAGCGGCCGGGGCGAGGCGCGGCGGCAAGACGAGGATGGGGACGCGGCCGGGCGAGGGACGAGGGCGAACGGAGGCGGTGGGCGGCGGCCGGGGCGAGGGACAGCGGCGAGCGGCGACGGCGACGGCAGCGGCGAGCGGCGAGGGCGGGTGGCGGCTAGGGTTGAGGAGAGGCTGGGGGGCACGGACGGGAGGCGGCTAGGGTTGAGGAGGCGGGGGGCACGGACGAGAGCGGCGCCCTTGTGGCGCGGCGGTGGTGGGTCCACCGGTCCAGGGCTCCAAGTAGTGACCCCTTCTCTATAGCGACCCACCGTTGGTCCCTAACGACATCTATAGCGACCAACCATAAATTGTTAAATTTCTAGACTTTTAGCGACCGACTAACCGTCGCTAAAAACTCATTTAGCGACCAACCGTCGGTCCATAAGTTTTAGCGACCAACCATCGGTCCCTAATAAGGGTCGCTAAAGATCAACCGTCGTATAGTGTATATATATATATATATCTTCAAATTATCATATCTCTATTTATCAAGCTACCTAGCTTCTTACATAAAAAAGAATAAAATAGATCTTCAATTCTGTCTTTATCTAGCCAGCTCTACATCAAGCTAAATCTAAACCATATTTTCACTAATCACTAATTTAGAAGTTAGAACACAACGAACAAATGGATCTACACCAACCTAGATCTAAACCATATCTTCAAATATTCTATCTCTTTATACCAAGCTAGATCTTCAATATACTGCAATAGAATCAATCACTAACCTTATATTACCAAGAACAAAAGAATCTACAATCACTATTTCAAATCCATATCGCTTCACAATCGCTCCCACATATAAAATGGCTTAGGAAACCCTAAGTAGGTCGGAGGCCTCGCGGCTCTCTGTACTTATTTCCAGGAGATGCTCATCACATACGGTTCCAGCTAAAAACCGTCTGTGATAACACCTCTTCACATACGGTTCTAACAGAAAACTATATGTGACACATCACTGACGATTTTTAGATAGAACCGTTTGTGATAGGTGCCATTATCACAGATGGTTCTAGCTAAAAACCATTAGTGATAACAGCAACACTCATCACTGAAGATTTTTGGATAGAACCGTCTGTGATAGCATCACAGACGGTTCTATCAAAAAACCGTCAATGATGAGTATTGTTGTCATCATTGATGGTTTTATGGCTAGAACCATTTGTGATAAGTTCCTCATCACTGACCCTTCTAGCCAAAAACTGTCAGTGATGAGTCCGATTGTCATCATTGATGATTTTTGCTAGAATGGTCAGTGATGAGGGGTCTAATATAAAGCCTTTCTGGTGTAGTGGACTACTCAAGGCCGAGATAGTCAAAGTCGGCTATCGCTTCTGTGATCTCCGGATCCTCGGGTTGATGTTGTGTTCTATTATCTGCACGCTCTCAGTCTTTGAGGCATGTAATTGCCTCAACCATCTCAGGTCTGAGAGACGACCTCCTCAGTTCAAGTATCCTCCCCGTCAAACTGAAAGTGGATTCCAACGAGACAGTAGATGTCAGAATCACAAGTACATCCCGTGCAAAATTTTATTTCGTGATGGGAGAGCAAAAAAAATAGAGTAAATTTAGACTAAACAGAAAGAACAAATAAGAGGGTGAGCGAGATGTGCTAAACAAATGAGAGAACGAGGGATGTGCTGAGTGTGAACAAATGAGAGCCCTGGGCTGATTTTATAGCGAGTCTGTGTGTTTGTTGAAAATTGAAATCAGACGCAGGATGGGATCAGCTTTATTTCTTTTCACGCATCACACCACTGTCCATTTCTATCGTTCACCGAACATTGCGAAAGAGCAAAATCTAAAAATTTGATGCTCGTTGGAGGTATCATTTCCTCCCTCTTTCCCTCTTTTCCCCCACTCTCTCCCCCTCTCTTTTTGCCTCCAATCTCTCCTTTCCCCCCTGAAAACATGCCCTCGGTCGATCGGACCCCTCCTCTCTCCCTCTTTCTTCCCTCTAGCCGACAGTCCCCTCGTCCCTTCCCCCCTTCCCCACCACGCCGCCACCTAGCCTCCCTTCCCCCTCCCCACGGTGACGAGACGAGGCGTCACGGTAGCGCGCGCGACGATTCTAGGCGGCACGGCAAGGCTGCAGCGCGCGGGGGCTCAGCACGGCCATGGAGGGAGGCAAGGGGGCGTGGGTTCGGTGCATCCACTGCAGGTACCCCCCCCCAGCGCCAACTCCTCTCCCACCTCCTTGCTGCGGCCACTGTGCCTTGCCGCAACTCGCAGCATGTCACCGTGCCGGCACAAACCCAGCCGAAATGACCGTGCCGGGCCGTACCGTCTACTGTGCCCGGTTCCCAGGCCCGGCACAGCATGTCCCACTTCATACTAGGCCGGACCGTACCCGTCATGCCTCAGGCTGGCCCAAAAAAGACTGACCCGATGCCCACCTCTAATTTACTCTAGCTATCTACACCATTCAAGATTGCATCTAGATTTGTGTTGGCACAAGTACGGTGATGTATAATCTATATTATGTTTCTTGTATTTGTTATAATTAGGTGTATTTGGAGTTGAGATGACATGTGGTGGGGCCCTCTCATTTGAACTTCGAATGAACTTTGATTTGAATTTTGAACGGATTGGCCAATGCATGCGGAGTAGACATGTGTATACTCCCCACCCATTTGAAATTTGAACGCAATCATGTATTAAATACAGTTGACCACATTTCATACAGTATATTGTACAATCAAATGCTTGTACTTTAGCGCACGACAAAATCAACTAAATGATTTATACACATCCGATACATACATACATACATACATACATACATATTTGTACATAATACACGTGGAGACACAGCTAGATAGATAAATACTACAGTGCACCGCAAATTGTACTGTACTGTATATGATACACAAGCATGTCCTGTTTGCACTAGCATACAAATTTTTGCTAAAATATGAAGTTTTGTGATCCAAATTGATCTCCTCAACTTTGTAGTTTTGTGAAATAAAAATTTAAACTTGTAGTTTTCTGATAGTTTATACAAGAAATTTATAGTTTTACAAAATTTACTCTTTTTTTAGCCCCTTAGCTGAATGTTTTTTTTTTTTTTTTTTTTTTTTTTTTTTGCAAAGTTTGGCCCATTTGAACAAAATTACAAATCTGGCCCTTCTCGGTTGCGGTAGGCATGTACCATGTTCCCACACTGCAACAGACACCTACCATGGTCTCTGTTGGCGTTGAAAAACGCAGCGTCGAGTCGATCGCCGCCAACACACGCGAAAACGCTGGGTTCAAGGTTCGCGAGCGTGCCAGCCGATTTGATCCTGCAATCAGGAAGAGGTGTATTTTCAGACGATGATCGCTCCTAGAGGAAACGATCTATGCCTTGATGGTAGGGTGATCTTCGCCGGCTCGGGGATGAACCAACTTAGATCGGATAACTGGGTCCAATTGACTCTTTCGAATCAACCAGAAAAGGGTAAAAGACTGCTTCTCCGAAAAAGGCGATGCGCCACAAGATAGGAAGAAACGAGAGCTTGGTAGGGCATAATGCAGCAAAGATCAACAACCGGCGATGCGCAACTCATATTGATCAAAGTGTATTACAGGGGAAAGATTACAAAGCTACGAAGACTACTCCTAGTGCAGGAAAGGTAAAGGTATTGGTAAATTGATTGGTTGTTTGGATGTGTGTCCCTTCTCTCTATGCAGCACACCGCCTTTTATAGTCTGTGTGGCCTTGATCGTGACCATCACGAACTCTTCAACTGTATCGGCTTTGATCTTGTCTTTCTATCTTGATCACAGCCGTATCAAATCCAAGTTGTAACGGCTTCGGTTTCTTTTCGTTTGTGCCTTATACGATCATGCTCTTTTCCGATACGACTCCTGTCCCGTTACTAGCCGCTAATCCGACCCGCGCCATCTTCCTAGCTCGTGCCACGACCAGACCTGTCTCGGTCGGTCAAATTTAGGTGTCAACAATCTCACACTGTGGCAGATGACGCATATCACTTTTTAATCCTTTCGCCGTTGAGAAGTAGGCTAGATCTACAATTTCATTCGGATAGGAATCAAAGTTGAAGAAAAAAAAGTTAGACAAGGGGGGGAGCCAAAATTAGACGGAGCAAATCGAGTAGGGCGGAGGGTAGCAGTTTTTTTTTTACGGAAGTGTATTTATGGGACCCACCATGGTATATGTACAATATATTTCCCTGTTTTTCGATTAATGAGATTTGTACCGTGCACGGGATTTGATGCTGGACGAACGGTCCAGATACGCAGGGCAGGTGCCCACCCGGCCAGAAAATAGCCTACCGAAGGGTTAAAACGTCTGCGTAGCAAGTACGGTGTACGGTGTCGCACACCGTCAAAAACCCACCAACCGAAACCAAGCTCAGAAGGCCGCCACATGAAGCGAATCGTACTACCAGCCTTTGGGCGAGGGCAAGACCACAACCAAGCTAAATCTAAAACGTTCAAAGTACTGGTCCATCCCACAAGCGCGCACGCCCACACGCACGGTCGCGCCCACACGCCGAGTCAGCTCGTCTCGGCGTCTCCTATTAAAACAACCCATTGTCACATTCCTTCGCCGTTGGGACGTCTCTCCCACTCCTTACGAACACGCGAAACACAACGAGGAAGCGGAGGCCTTTGATCTCTTCTAACCAGCTAGCTGCATGCTCGCGAGGCGGCAAAGAGGCTTCCGGCTCGGCCGGAAGCTGCTCGGCCTCTGGAGCTGGGCGCTCTGCCACCGCCGGCGCCGGTGCCGCCGCGGCTACCTCCGCCTGCAGACGTGCCCGGCGGGAGGTAACTCCCCCGCGGCGGCCGGGAGCGCCAAGAAGCAGCAGCAGCAACTGGTGTCGCGGGCTGACCAGCCGCGGATGCTCAAGTGGGGCCGGTCGCTCGCGCGGCGGATGAGGCTCCTGCGTCGGCGGGGCGGTGGCTGGGACAGGCTGCTGGAGGGCGGCGCCGCCGGGGAAGCAACTACGCCGAAGGGGCAGGTGGCGGTGTACGTGGGCGGCTGCGAGCCCGGGGAGTCGATGAGGTACGTGGTGCCGGTGGTGTACTTCAACCACCCGCTGTTCGGTGAGCTGCTGCGGGAGGCCGAGGAAGAGTTCGGGTTCGAGCACCCCGGCGGGATCACCATCCCGTGCGCCGCCGCGCGGTTCGAGCAAGCCGCGGCCTTGGCCGCCTCGGGCGCTGGCGGCAGGAAGATGCCCGGCTGGTGGTAGCACGTCTGCACGTGGATATGTCCTCGATCGTACAGGCTTGGATGTTTTCTTCTTCTTCTCAGTTTGACCTTTTTTTTTGTTGCCCCTTACTTTGTGGCCTTGCATGCGATTGGCCAGGCAGGAGGCGTAGTTAGATTTAGAGATGTAGGAGGCTATTTTTGGCTCAACTTGTTCTCCCAAACTCGCAAAATCTATGTTGGAAAAATGATCAATATGAACGTCCTGTGTGATCCGGTGGTTCTCTTTGCTTTGTCGCATCGACGGATGTTTAGACTATCTTCTTCAGCAATTTCTCTTCATTTCATTTCTTTCCCTCTTCCCTTTCCCATATTCATTCTTTTTATTTTTTACTATCTCTAATAGCATCCTCTCGAAGGATTTTGTGAAGGGATCCCTTCACAGAGAGATTCTCTTTTCGAATCCCGTCCGAAGGGAATCATGAAGAGAATCATTTGGGTTCGTGAAGGGATTTGAAGGCTGAAGGTAATCCGCTGGAGATAGTTTTATTTTGCTGAAATTGAGGTGATGAAAGTCTGTCCTGTCGTGTGTGTGTTTTCTTGGTTGCCAATTGCCGGTACCCAAGCGTTCGGTGCCAATTAATTCGTACAATCAGTCGGTCGGAAGGTGTTGCAAGCAACCTCGGCTCATTTGGTGACTGCTGCGTCCGCCTGAAAGATGGCCTCCCAAAGGTGCTTAGCTGAAACAGTGCGACGCTTTGCCTGACGCGGACGCAACTCCGTATCGGATTTGTTAGTTTACGGCTGCTTGTACTGTATTGTACGTGTGCTCCCGCCGTAAATGATCTCCGTACAATACGGAAATAAATTGTAGAGCTGGTATGCAAACTTCTTCTCGTGCATATCTGACGCTGATTGATGCTACATGGACAATCCTGCAATCGAACGTCACGACATTAAGTCTGAACTAAGCAACCAAATTTGCATTGAAATAAGCGTCAGATATTTATTTCCACCTGAATTAAGTCGTGGCGTTGGATTGCAGGATTGTCCATCTGGCATCAATCAGTGTCAGGCAGAGGCGGAACCAGCCCAGACCCAAGCCTCGGGCTGGGCCAACTGATCTTAGACCAAATATCTGCTTTCAATGATTTTTCAATAGTTTTTCATAGAATTTTAGTGGGCTTTCGGTACCAGGCCCTAAGCTACAGCACAGGCAACCCGAGGCCTGTATCCGCCATTAGCGTCAGGTATGCTTCACGAAATTTATTTCCGTACAACACATATTCACACAGGGAGAGAAGAACGCTATGCACGCTGTATGCACTGCTAGTTGCCTGCGTGTGGACGTCACGCTGTATATATATGGTGATTTGAATATTTCAACTGACAAAAAAATCTCACAAGTTTAAATTTGGGTTTAAAGTTTTCAAGTGGAATTTTTGGATAATTTTTTTTAGTTGAATTTTTCGGAGTCGAAACTTTTCGATTTGAATTTTTCGAGATGAAACTTTTTAGTTTGCGATTTTTCAATTTAATTTTTTTGAGATGAAACTTTTCGAGTTGAAACTTTTTTATTTGATACTTTCCAAGTTAAAATTTTCTGATTTGAATTTTTTTTGATTTAAAACTTTTCGCGTGAAATTTTTCGAGTTGAAACTTTTCAATTTCAAACTTTTCGAGTTGAAACTTTCTAATTTGAAATTTTTATATTTTTTAGTTTAAATTTTGAGTTGAAACTTTTCGAGTTGAAACTTTCTAATTTAAAATTTTGTGATTTGAAACTTTCTAATTTGATGCTTTCCGATTTTAAGTTTTTTTTAATGATTTTTTTGTGTTCAAACTTTCTATTTTAAAATCTTTCCCGGATTGAAATTTCTTTTTTTGAAATTTTCTGTGCACTGGAGGACGACTCTGGCTATCTACTGTCCGTGCAGTGAAGGGACAGCCACCACGTGGCTCACGCAAAGGTTAGGGGTGTAATTTTAGCTCGAGGCCCGAGGCTCGGCTCGGCTCGCATGGCCAACGAGCCGAGCCCGAGCCTACCGTCTGGCTCGCTTGGCCAACGAGCCGAGCCCGAGCCAGCTCGTGAACGGCTCGTTAGGCTCGACAGTCATTGAGTCATATAAGGTATGAATTCACAATACAGTAATCAGTATACCCAATGCTAGACATCTAATGAGCAATGCTTGTCTTACCTTACTTTTTGAGTTTACTCTTCTTAGTACTTCAAATGTCTTGTATTGGGTCTACTGATTACTTTTGCACAGATAAAAGTAAGCGGAGTATTCTTTTTCCAGATTACATGTTTGCAGTTTTATAAACTGAAAGAGCAGTCTAACCATCTGTGCTTAAAAAGACGTCCCATTAATGTGAAATTGCTTCTTAACCGAACCCTAGAGGAGGCTGGAGCCTGAGAACGGTGAGAATGGATAGAGGAGCTTCGTTTTTTTTGTGAGAATGAATGGCATTTGGGCCCTTGCCAGTGCCCTTGTTGGCCGGCTCGCGAGCCACATCAAGTCGGCTCGAGGCTCGAGCGAGCCCGAACCGAGCTCAATATTGAGCTCGATGTATGCAACGAGTCGAGCTTGGCTCGGCTCGAAAACTGGCGAGCTCGGGATTCCACCCCTAGGGGTGATGCGGTCGTAATAACTTCACGGTGAGCTCGACCGTATATTAAACTCCCGTATTTGTGCTTACTGAGCTGTATCCCAACGTGTCGTGTGTGTGAGTATTGAACACGAAAGCGACTAGATAACAGTCACGATGTAGCAGTAGATTTTATACAGTTATAGTGAGTTTTATGAAGACATTTAAAAAGTTTTCGGTGAGTTTTACGTCTTTCTGTACATTTCTAAAAGATTCAAGAAAATTTTGAGCCAAGTTTTGATGAGTTTCGTATTTTCGAAGTCAAGTTTTAACAAATTTCAAGAAAAGAGTTTTAAAAAGTTTGAATAAGTTTCAATATTTCAAGGAGCTTCAGTCAACTTTGGCTGATTTCACCTTGCTACGATGATACTATCACATCATCGTAAAGCTGCCTTACACCTTTCGCCATAGATACATCGTCTTCTTCGGTTCTGGCCAGACTACTACCGTTGTCCAGGGTTCAAAATCTCGCCGAATTTCGGCGGAATTTCGGTGAAATTTTGGATTTCGGGCCCCTCCGAGTTTCATAATCCTGGCGAAATTAAAAAACCCTAATTTTTTTTTGAAGTGGTACAGTACATTAAAATCTCGCCGAAATTTCGGTTAAACGGACCGAAATTTGTATAAAATTTGACCGTAATTGACCGGATTGGGTTCTTCACATCGTTTCCCATGTGGGACAGTCGGTGGATCATAATTTCCGCGAAGTTGAAAAAACCCTAAAAAATTGAAAGTTGATAAAACCCTAAAAAATTTCGCCGAGATTTCGGTTTTTTGGACGAAATTTCGTCTTTTTTAGCGAAATTTCGGATTTCTCGGTTAAAAAAAAAACGGATTTGAATTTTGGTTTTCGAATTTCGTCCGGATTTTATCCGAAATTTCCGAATCTCGTCGAAATTTCGGATTTCGGCCAGGCCCGAGATGAAGTCCGAAAACGAAATTTGAATCCTTGCCGTCGTCAGCAAGCCAACCGACGCACCCACCGTCGGATCTCTGCTCGAGCTCCATGCCGAGGTTTTATCTCTCTCTTCCCTCACTCATCCAAGCTTCGCGCGGCACCGCCGAGCCGTGCCGCCGCTAGATCTGTGCTTCCTAAGCCGTGTCACCGCTGAACCATGCGACCTGAGCCTTGTTGCCCGTGCCCGATCTAAAGCAGGAGGAGGGAGATCAGAGGCTCAGAGCCGCACCCGAGTTGAACAAGGAAGGGAAGGGCCGTTTGACTCCGTGGGCTTGCCGGCTGCCCTACCTAGCCGGATGCGGGAGAGAAAGACCGAGGAGGGAACTGAGAAGTGCGTTGCTGGCTTGCTGCTGTTTTCTTCTTTCTTTCTGCCAATTTGGTCTGTGTACATGAAGGCATGGAGCCTAGTAGAAGCATGCCAACCACAAAAGTTGATTCCTTCTCTTGTTTTTCCAATCAAGTACCTGGAGCATGGTACTTGCGTACTTGGGTTTGTTGAAAGTGCGGTGAAATGTACTACAAAGCGAACGAGTGCGACCGTTACCAGAGGAGAACATCTGATAGGAACAGGCGTAGGAAAACAGAGTCATAATTTCCCGCATTGTAAGAAGACGACCGAGACAAAATGTGTTGTGTGCTCGTATGGCGAAGAGCGAGTGAATGGTCAGAGAAGATCTAACCGTCCATTGAGCAATCCAATACAGCTACCTTATCATGTTTGAGAACAAGGGAATTAAGTTGCTTGCCCAATGTAGGATCGATATAAACTAATATAGCAATCAGAGGGGGTGTGAATGATTACGCGAAAGCTAAAATAAATTTTTAGTGATTACCAAAACACCCCTAAACACAATATGAAAAATTATTTCGGTTTTAGGAAAAACAGATTAACAGATGTTTACTAAAACATTAATTACCGAAGATCCAACCGTCGGATTGACGTGAAATTTGAACTGTAGAAACTAGATTCAATTTTGAAACTAACCAAATAAGAATCATCTCAATCGAATCTACGGATCGAAAGTTATATGCTTCACAATTTGACTGTATCAATAATGACGAACATTGATTAAACCCTAATTTCGTGATTAAACAAAATCTACAAGGAATTAACCAGTCAAACTTTTTTAGATCACTAACTTGATGCCATAGGAAGATTTTGATTGGATCCAATCAAAATTATCATTATGAAATAATGAATCAATCTAGAATCAAAACAGACGTGCAAACGAAGAGAGAGAAAAACAGAAACTACTGTAGCAAAAGTGATGTAGCATGTACACTGTTGTGGTACTAGGGATGCAAATGGGCCGGCCCTAGGGTCATCTTTGACCCACTCTAGTTCATTTGTTTGCACTAAAACTTAAAAGGTGGAGTAAAAATTAAGTTTTTAGTGCAAACAAATGAACTAAAGTGGGCCAAAGAAGACCCTAGGGTCGGCCCATTTGCATCCCTACGTGGTACTGTAGCGACGAGGAACACTGTAGCATCAAGAAAAAATCTTCTCCGAAAGCGATCGCCCGTTCTGTCGCTCGACGTTTTTTCCTCTCTGATGCAACGCCTCCGCCTCCGCCTCTTAACTCTTTTTTTTTTCCGTGCGGCTCTCAACTCCTCTCTACAACGCCCCCCAAAAACAGGAGATACCTCCTATTTATACTAAACAAATCCTAATGAGTTGTAGCAAAAGTGATGTAGCATGTACACTGTTGTGGTACTGTAGCGACGCGGAACACTGTAGCATCGAGAAAAAATCTTCTCCGAAAGCGATCGCGCCCGTTCTGTAGCTCGACGTTTTTTCCTCTCTGATGCGACGCCTCCGCCTCTAACTCTTTTTTTTTCCGTGCGGCTCTCAACTCCTCTCTACAACGCCCCCCAAAAACAGGAGATACCTCCTATTTATACTAAACAAATCCTAATGAGTTGTACTCAAATACATGTATGCATATCAATTCGGCTCAATTACATATGGCCCAATATATGCACACAGCAGCCCAAAACTTATATATGCACGCGTATGGCCCACCTGCCGCTACCACGTGACCCACTAGCCTTCATGTGTATCGTTCTCTAGTCCGAACGTCTTGCATGACATCCTTAACCACTAGGACGTCGGTTCCTCCCTAGACCTAATTCTGAACCTCAGTTCCTCCATGAACCTAGTTACAGTCCCGTTATCAACCACGTTCGACCTCAAGCAACACCTGCACATGAACAAACACAAAATCGTGTACGAGCACAAGTCCGCGACTTAACTCAAGATCAGGTTATGCAACCACTCACACGAGCGCATTGCATCAATCAAAACAACTACCATGCTATCACAAGCATATCAATTGATTATCTGAAACAACACATGCATATGCACATGCACCACACATATCATGAGCATAACCACTTTGCATTACCAAAATCAACACTATGCCAATTTTTCAGCACATAATTTTACGTCCAATCTGTGCCATGCATGCTGATTATATAAGTCTACAAAACATGATCTCTTATTGGCTAAGTTTGGAGGTAGGACAACTGTTTTTTACACTTACCTTTTCCTTTGATCAGGATAAAGCAACTTAATAATCGAACTACTTGATGTACGGCAGGTGATACGTGCCACTTGCCGCACATTTCACGGTCAAAACAGAGTTAATGATCGAACTCAAGTTGGCATCGAAACAGACTTAATAATCGAATCGGCTTCCACGTCCCGGAGTGCCGCGCCTTCCGTGACGAGGGAGGTGACCATTTTTTAAAAAAAACATGTGCGTGGGAGGCTAGATAAGGGATGGACTCTTATCTATTGGCATAGGCTGCACTGCACATTTGTTTTTCTCTCTCTGCCTTGGAGAAACAGGGTCAACAAGAAAGAAGCACCATGGGAGCTCACCTTTTTCTGTCTTGATATTCGTTTATCGCAACAAGAAAAGGACATAAAACAACCCAGTACATTTCACTGCACGCTTGCAGAGTTCCAATCCAAATACTACTACTCTGCACTGATGTGAATGTACATGACTAGGACATCCCATGGAAATTTCAAACTAGGAAACGATCGAACCAGAATATGTTCAGATTGATCTGAAAAGGACCCCAAAAAAACCTGTTCTTGTACAGCGGCACTACAATTATGTGGGCGGAATTTCTAGTTTGCTCTCACGAGGCCATACGACAAGTATCACAAACTTGACAAGTAGAGGAGCGACTCGATGTCCTTTTTCTTTGACAGAAGGGGACAGAGCCACTGTCCATCAGGAAACCAGTGTTGCCAACCTGTTATAAGTTCAGGAAAGCACGTGCTGAGTTTCAGCTGTTAAGGGCAGCCGGTTGAGCCTGCCTTGATGCCATTCACGGAGAATACGTAGATCTTCCTGCCGCCCGTGTTGTTCGTGAGGTTCACCGTCGCCGCCACCGGCAGCCCGGCGACAACCGGAACTTGTTCCCCGCCGTCCCACATCTCCCGTGAGGCCGTGAGCCCGTGATTTGACATGGTAGCGGCGTCGGCGGCCACGGCGTTGTCTTCTTCGATCACGAATGTCTGGACGGGAGCCTCCTAGCGAAACAGAAAGTGAATTTACCGTGGCATAGGGATAAGACACCGGCTGGTTCTGTCTCATGTCCCTGATAGAATCCAAAACATTATAGATAACCTGCTAAAAAAAATCTCAAAATTCACATTACAGAACGTTGGACGACCCTGCCAACCCAGCGCCTATGATCAACAGGCCTGGTTGCCCAGACATTGATCTCCCCAACAATAGCCGCGCCCAGAACTATTAGGGGCCTTAGAGCATCTCCAACAGTGCCTCAAATTCATACCCTAAATCTGTTTTTGGGGTTGATTGATAAAATACGTGCTCCAACAGTTCCTATTTTGTGCTCCCCAAATCTTCGCACGCCCAAAACACGAACTCGGCCACCTCATTTTTCCGCACCGCCATAGCGCTCCCAATCAGCGATTCGTGCCTCTCCCGCAGCCAAATCGCGCGCGCGTCCGCGCTGCTGCCGACGCCTCCCCCTCCCACCGCCGACTCTTCGTCCACGGCCTTCCCCCGCACGCCAATGGCCCCATCCTCATGGAGGCTTTCTCCCGCTTCGGCCCCCTCGCCGACTGCCAGGTCGTCGCCGACCACGCCTCCGGGCACTGCAAAGGCTACGGCTTTGTGGCCTTCTCCTCCCGCGCCGCCGCGCGCCGCGTGCTCTGGGATCCGTGCGTCGTCGTCGCTGGACGCCCCGTCTCCGTGCAATTCGCCTCCGCTGGCCCAGACCCATCCGGTGGCGCCGAGAGGCGGGTGTACGTGACCAACGTCGTGCCCGACGCGAACGCGGAGAGGCCCAGACCCATCCGGTGGCGCCGGACGTCGCGCCGGCTGTTCGTGTACCGCGCAGCGAACGGCGCCAGGAAGGCGCTGGAGGAGCCATACTGCGTGTTCAAGGGGCGCACGCTGCATTGCCAACTCGCCAATGACCGTGCGCGGAAGAGCAATGCGGCGCCGGCTTCGGCTGCTATGGCGCCGCAGCCGAGCAGCTTCTCCTGTACTGAACCCAGCAGCTACTACTACTGCTGCACGGAGCCTGGCATCTGCACAAGCAGTAGCATCGTGGCCCGTAAAGGTTTGTGTTAGGCCACCTGGTGGTGCGGGGCTGCTTGGGCCGTACAAGCCACCATCCTCATCCACGGCGACCTCCTCGTCGGGGAGGAATGTGACAGTGCTGGGCACCTGATGGATTTACCCATGGTAGCAATCGCTTTCTGACAATAATGTAGCTGTCCTCTTCAAAAAAATGTTGCTGTTTTGGTGATTCTTCTTAGGAGTTGTGGTCCGTCGAATTGCATTTCTAATTTAACTATCTGCAGTTGCTACTGGTTAGTGGCATTTACATTGATTAGTTCAACTTAGGAGTTGTAAACTCTTCGGCCTTCGCCACTGGGTAAAGAGTGAGACATTAAGAAAGACAAAATGGTAAAACTACAAAATGACCTTAGACTGCATGTGATGTCCTGGTGGAACTAGTGAAAACTGTAATGAATTAATCAGATAGCTTCTTACAATCATGAAGATAGCATTCTTCAGGATTTATCATGAGTTATAACATATGTAGGAAAAACATTATTAAACTGTTGTCCTGAAAATTGGTTAAATTTGGCAGAAAATAATGTTTATATTTTGTGATCTCTTTAGTTTTGAGAATCATGTGCGAACCTGCATCTAGGGTGAGCTTAGCTGAAATATTTAGCTGGCTTATTTAGGCTTGTTTTGAGTATTGAGATGTTTATTTATAATCTTTATTTGGCTTACTTTGGCTAAATGTACCTGGATATGTTGTTTAATGTGTTTATTACCCCACTTATATTCTTCTTGACTGAGATTTCTTCAAGGTTGACTTATTCCTTTATTTGGATACCGGTGGTGTGCAGGGATGGACCTATGGACACTGCAAATCTTCGTTGCCGTCAAGCTCTAGGCGGCCTCTAGAGAGTGTTTGTCAATTGCTTCTGCTTTTGCGATCTGGAGCCATTGATGCAAATTAGATTAAGGAGTTGTCCATGTGATCATCTCCTCACTTCACGGGATTTTGTATAATGTTTCTTGGTGAAGCACATACCAAGGAGGTTTCTGGCTTCTTAGCTTGTAGTAGCTTTGTTCTTCAAAGTCTTACTTCTACCATCTTGTAGTAGCTTTGGTTTGCTTGCATTTTTTCGGCATGTGTTTTAAACCCTTCTTGTTGCAGTGACCTTGCCACCCGACCATCCTCCTGATTCGTGTGCTCTGTTCCGTTTGGCCGGACCTTGCTAACCGATCGCACGGCCGACGCTTCGTTGCTAGTAGGCTATGTATACATGTACAAGCATGACCAAGGAAACATGTACAACTCTACTCCGCCTGTAGAGTACTCACAGCATTGGACTCCACTCCGAAACGGCGTGCACAGCAGGGAACCAAGTCAAAATAATTTTGAGGGAAAAAATGGGAACTGTTGGAGTATGTCCTTTTTTTCCGGCCCAAAAACTATTGGAAAGCTCCCAATCCAGGATTATTAGGAGTCAAATTATTAGGAACTGTTGGAGATGCTCTTACACAGTTAAAGCCCAGAAGGGTCTTCATGTAACGAAGTGTACTCGCTTGCCTTCTTCTACCTTACGAAATTACAAGTGGGAATACCGACGGTGGAACTTGTTTTTACTTGCAAAAACAGCACCACGAAACGAACCAATTTTCACTGGATTTCGCCCGCGGCTGCCATTCGTATGTCCTCCCTCCTTTTTTTTTCTTAACGTTTTTTAACTTTACGGTCTTCATATTATCTTGACCGTTACTTTTATAATTTTACATAAGATATATTAATAAAATTACAATATTATAAAAATATTTTTAACGACAATACACTTCCACGTTCAAAAAAGCATGTGACATTTCATAATTTGAGTGGTCAAACTTCCTTAATTTCGACCGCTAATATATACAAAACTATTTAGATTGGGCATATGAAAACAGTTTCATTGAATTTGTTATGAGAAGCACTTTCAAAGTATAATATTTTTTTATACTTTTAACTAATATATTACTGTGGATATGAAAATTGATGGTCAAAGTTACTTATTGGAGATCATGTCTCGCCCAAAGCGTTATATATTCTTAAACAGAGGCAGTAATTTTCATATCGCCCAAAGCATCATATATTCTCAAGCAGAAGAGTAATTTCGATGTAGTCAATCTAGATATAAATATGCATCATATGCCCAATGCAAATTGCACGAATCTTGAAGCTAGCTAAGATGAAGTAATTAACACCCACTATTTATTTATGTTTTAATATTTACGCAACTTATAAATTGTGATGTATATAAGCACCTTCCTATAAAGTTGACGGTACGGATTTCTAATATGCCAAGTAGACAGGAATATAGGAAGTTCGTAGGACACTCCTAATAAGCATATTTGTTTGATACTATAGCTATGCTACGTCCGTTTTTTTGGTAACGTAGAAGAGAGAGAATAAAATTGACATTATTTTAAAAAAGTTTGAAACCAAGAAAATAGTTCCGATCTAATGATGTATTAGAAAGATCTGACAGTATTGATACTGCTCCCTCTAGTATTAAATATCTGACGTTTTGAATATCGATGCAGTCTTCAAAACACAACTTTGACCACTAATTTTTATTATAATATATTTATAAAACTCAATAAAATTATAATATTATAAAAGTACTTCTTGAGACAAGTCTATACATATAATTTTTCATGTATCTAATTTAAATATTTAAAAATGTATCAATAATTAAAGTTTTAAAAAATAATAATAATAATAATTATTATTATTATATTTAAAATGTTAATTTTTTAAGGCCGGAGGGAGTACTATTTTTTGTGGGCCTTCCCTCTCCCGACCAAATCCCGCACACGGATCGACTACGGGTCAAAATTGATCCAACAATGTATCTCTTGGAAATAAAATTTGTAGAGCTGATATGCAAACTCATTCTCGTGCATACTTGACGCTAATTGATACCACGTGGATAACCCTGTAATCTAACGCCACGCATTAAGTGAGGACTTTGAACTCAACTCTTGTTTATTTCGATGCAAATTTGGTTGCTTAATTTAGACTTAATGCGTGGCGTTGGATTGCAGAGTTGTTCACGTGGCATCAATCAGCATCAAGCATCAACGAAAAAGAGTTTCCATAGAATTTATTTCCCATCTCTTGCCTTTTCTCATTCGCTTCGTCTCCTCGTTGCCAAGGGCGCGGCCTCATCTACGCGCCGCACCGCCGTCGCCACCCCATATGCGCGCCGTGTTAGCCGGACCGCTACACCTAGCGCGCTCGGATCCCAGGCCGTTGGACTGCATTACACTCGCAGGTCCAACCAGAGCAGCGGGCCAAGGTCTCTTGGGCCATCACTCCCAAAAAAGCTAGCTCGATGAGAGGGTGCTCCCTCACCCTTATAAACAAAGCCCTCCCAGCTTCCGATGTGGGACTATTCCCAACAATCTCCCCCTCCCAGATCAGGCCGAGATTATCTAGGAACCACCTGGCCCACCTGGGCTCTGATACCACTTATCAGCCGGACTGCCACACCTAGCGCGTCCGGATCCCAGGCCGTTGGGCTGCAGTACACTCGCAGGCCCAACCAGAGCAGCGTGCCAAGGTCTCTTAGGCCATCTTTCCCCAAAAAATTAGCTTAATGAGGGGTCTCCCTCACTCTTATAAACCATGCTCAAGCCCTCTCCACAACCGATGTGAGACTATTCCCAACAATCTCCCCCTTACACATCGGGCCGAGATTATCTAGGAACCACCTAGGGCACCTAGGCTCTGATACCACTTGTTAGCCGGACCGCCACACCTAGCGCGCTCGGATCCCAAGCCGTTGGACTACATTACACTCGCAGGTCCAACCAGAGCAGCGGGCCAAGGTTTCTTGGGCCATCTCCCCCAAAAAGCTAGCTCGACGAGGGGGTGCTCCCTCACCCTTATAAACCATGCTCAAGCCCTCCCAACTTCCGATGTGGGACTATTCCCAACAATCCCCCCTCCCAGATCGGGTCGAGATTATTTAGGAATCACCTGGGCCACCTAGGCTCTGATACCACTTATCAGCCGAACTGCCACACCTAGCGCGTCCGAATCCCAAGCCGTTGGGCTGCAGTACACTCGCAGGCCCAACCAGAGCAACGGGCCAAGGTTTCTTAGGCCATCTCCCCAAAAAAGCTGGCTCAATAAGGGGTGCTCCCTCACCCTTATAAACTATACTCAAGCCCTCTCCATAACCGATGTGGGATTATTTCCAACACGCTGCACCAGCTGCGCACAACACGAAACGAAACGAAACTAAGCTTAGGCCCCGTTTGGTACGGTTCTAGATTCTAGTAGAAACGGAAACAGTTTCAGATTCTTGGTAGAAATGTTTCAGGTAGACTCAGAATCACTTTCTGCAAACCGTTTGGTATGGTTTCAGATTCTAGTAGAAACAGGGTTGAGGGTGATTCAGCCACGGCGTGAAAAAAGAAGAAACGTTCTGAGGAGAATCGTTCCGAGTTTTAGCCCGTTTGACTGGATTTCTCTCAGATTCTAATAGATAAAGCTCAGTTCCAAGTTGCCAAACCGAACATTATTTCATTAAACAATGTTTTCGGTCGTTACACCGCACCGCCGTCGCCACCCCATATGCGCGCCGCACCAGGCACCAGCTGCGCACACACCAACACCGCCGCCGCCGCCTCAGTCCGGATGCCTTGCCGCTTGCCTATGGAGGGCGCAGCAGCGCCGGCGCCTCATTTCGGATTCCCACTGGGCACCTTAATTCGTAGACTACGCGGGTGTTGCCACCTCCGCTGCTTGGTATGCAGCCGCGTCCAGTGGTAGCCACGCCGCGGCCAATTCCTATCGCGACGCTCGTCTCCACAGCAATGGTAAAATTTCTCTAATAATCAACATGTGAATCGAATTCTCCATCTAAGGAACCAAACCAAGCTTCGTTGTCGGTCCGATGTATAGTGAACTAGCTTGTCTTATCCCCTGTTCCTTGCTTGCCATATTCATCTCTATTTTTGTTTCTTAGCTTTTTCTTTTGTTTTGCCATTGAGCCAATTACTCATCCAGTCATTTTGAGCCGGAGTAGGTGCTTATATGCATCTCTTTTTGACCTTGCATAAATATTAAAACATAAATGAAGCGTAGATAGTCATTACTTATCCTTTTTATTTGCTTCAAAATATTATTTGCTATCATTTGCTGATGGGAAATGCACCAAAGCACCTCTCACAGAAGCAGATGACAAGTTGACAACTGCCTTTTGGAGATTCTTAGAGTTATGTCCTAAATGATAGCAAATAATATTCAATTGCTCATATATTATAAACGAGTTATAGACTGAACCGATTAATAGACTGGAGACATCATGTAACAATGCTAATGGTCATCACAAATTCACAATCAGACAGGTAGGGTATGATTGAGTTTCATAATTGTTGACTCCCAGTAGGATGATCAGGTGAGCCATGTAATCCTAAATATATTCAATCTGAGATAGTGGGTGTGAGATATTTGGTTGCTGATGCATAAGACATTTGACTGTTTTAGGGTTGCTGATGCATAGACATAGTGGGTGTGAAATATTTGGTTTCAGTGGAACCCTGGCGTAAATGTTGCACATATCTGAAAGATAGTGAGGTTCTAATATATCTGCAGTGGTAAATGTTAAATGTAGGCATTGTTAACAGAAGCTCCTTCCGTTTTCAGGGGAATGGATTATCATCCATCCGGAGGTTTCTAAAGTTACCTCCAAAGTTCGCAAGTTCTGCCATTCATGCAACGGCCGCATCCATCCAATTTCCCCTTTCCTCTGCAATTTCCTAATCAGCCACTGAGCTCAGAAAGTTTCCATTTTGTTGATGTTCTTGCGCGCTATGCTCCATTCTCACCACCGCCGCCTTCGCCGGCCAAAGGGACTCCATCGCCATCAACACTGGATTCTATCTTGCCAATGGAATATACCCGGAATGGGTTGTCTTTGTTAAGACAATACCCCTCCTGCAGACAGAAAAGGACGAGCTAGTTGCACAATATCAAGAAGCAGCAAGGGTGACGTTGAATGGGCGTTCGGTGTATTGCAAGCTTGCTTTTGTATTTTGCAACTCTCGGGAAAATCATGCTAGCTTGAGTTATTCTTCATCGCATAGTAGTTGAAGATGAGCCAGTCAGGTTTCCATTCCCCTTGACCTGAACGACACTCAAGACAAGATGGATCCAGTGCAGTTCCTCTAGGACTGCAACTTAAACAGTCCAAGAGGATGTAGACCGTCTGATCGAGCTAACAAACGTCACGGATCATCGACCCTTCAACCATCGGAAAACACTAGCGGCGAAAACCCTGCCTTGGCTGACGTACTATGGAGGAATGCCACTTTTTAGGCTCGACCTACACGTACTCTTAAAAGCTAAAAGGGACTTAGTTGAGCACATTTGGCAATTGTTTGGGTCCAACTAAAATAGTTATGGCTAATTTGAGTTATAATAATGTGTAACTTCGTTCTTTAGGAATATTGTTCATCTGAATTCAGTACTGGTTCATTTTACTACGTCAGCTTCGTTTCAATATGTGTGAGCACCAGTTACCTGTGTAACAGTGCATCCTGTAATCATTTTCGTGAGAAGTGCTTCTTAAATTAATGTATTTCAATCCTACTTCATTCTATTGATATCTGAATAACTGGGAATGGAATGTTTGCCGTACGCCTTATATATATACTTAAAGTTGCTTGAAGTTTCAAAGTTGAAATGTAGCGACGATCACAAAGTTGAAATGTAGTGACGATCATTGGACATGAGAGAGAGAGAGAGATACAACAGTAAAATCATTGTGGGACCTTACCGTTGGGGTGGTTGTTTATAAAATACCATGCATATTGTTAGACAACCTCGCTATCGAATAGTCCGGGGTTGCCTAATAGATCTAAAGTGGAGAACAGAAAGAGAGGGCGAGACACAATATGAGGAGGAACGGGACTGCTTTATTATTCTGTATGCTTCTGTGTACAAAGGGGTAGCCCCTGCCTCCTATATATAGCGGTTCTGCTTAGAGATAAGGAAGAGTCCATATAGGATACGAATCCGGTTTCCTAACACTCCCCCTTGGACTCTTCACTGCGAGATGCATATGCCTCATTAAAACTCCATAAAAACCCAGTGGGAAAAATAATTGGAGAAAGAGTACATAGCACACGCTTGCTGTGTTGCACGGATTGCCTCATCAAAAACCTTATGTAAGAAAACTTCTATGAAAAACTTACTTTAAGGAAAAGAGTACAATCCACCCAAACTTCAATGTTAATCTTCAAGATTCACGTTGGGTACTCAAACTTCATGTTTGAGATTTATGTAAGAGTATGTGAAAATTCTCCCCCTGAAATCTGCACTTCTCTAAGCCTCATCATCCCGATTCCTCTAATACATCTTTCAAAGGAAGATGCCGGGAGTGACTTAGTGAATAAATCTGCGAGATTTTCACACGACTTAGTATGCAGTATCTTTATCTCATTCATCTTATGCAATTCATGGGCATAAAAGAACTTGGGGTTGATATGCTTTGTGAGGTTACTCTTCACATATCCCATTTGGCGCTTGAGCAACACAAGTCGTATTATCTTCATAGATAATGGTGGGGGTTTGTTCCATGTTCAAACCACATGACTGGATGTGATGAACCATTCTTCAAGCCATGCACATTCTCGAGATGCTTCATACAAGGCAATTATTTACGAGTGGTTTGTCGACGTTGAGACAAGAGTCCGCTTAGATGACTTCCACGAAATTGTCGTTCCACCGCAAAGGAAAACATACCCGATTTGTGACTTGCCAAGATGCGGTCCGATAGGTACCCAAAGATCGGCATAGCCAACCAAATTCAATTCATTGTTTCTTACGTAAAACAAGCCAAGGTCTTTGCTTCCTTGAAGGTAACGGAAGATGTCCTTCACCCCTTTCCAATGCCTTTTGGTGGGTTCTGACTGCATGCGCTAGCAAATTCACGGCGAACGCAATGTCCGGCCTAGTGCTATTCGCAAGGTACATGAGCGCTCCAATTGCACTCAAGTATAGGAATTCCGCTCCCAGGACTTCCTCCCCCTCTTCTTTAGGCCTGTACGGGTCTAGGTCTGCTTGGAGTGACCTTCCGACCATTGGGGTCTTTATGGGTATGCCTTTTCAAAACCAAATTTCTCCAACACTTTCTGCGTGTAGGAAGATTGGTGTACCAAGATTCCGCCTTGGACATGTTCAAACTGCAAGCCTAAACAAAACTTGGTTTTACCCAAGTCTTTCATTTCAAATTCAGACTTCAAGTATGTGCATGCTTCTTCAATTTCTTCATCCGTCCCAATGATGTTCAAGTCATCTACATAGACGGAGATTATACAAAATCCATTCGGGGATCGTTGTATAAACACACATGGACAATCTTCGCTGTTCGTGTAGCCTTTCTTGCAAAGAAAGTCACTTAAGCGATTGTACCACATTCTTCCCGATCGCTTCAAATTTCATACAGTGATTTCTCCAATTTCACACTGTATAGGTTTCTGTTTGCTCTGTCTTGGTTCGGGATAGGGATATCTTCCGGTACTTTCATGTATATCTCCGAATCCAAGTTTTCATACAAGTATGCTGTGACAACATCCATTAGCTTCATTTTCAGCTTCAAGTTGACTGCCATTGAGATCAAGTATCTAAAGGTAACTCTACCCATGACCGGAGAATAGGTTTCTTCATAATCAACCCCAGGACGTTGAGTGAAACCTTGAGCGACAAGCCTTGCCTTGTACCTTATAACTTCATTGTTTTCATTCCTCTTCCGAACAAAAACCCATTTGTGCCCCACAGGGTTTATATGGGGAGGCGTGCGGCACACAGGCCCAAACACCTCTCTTTTGTTTAGAGAGACTAACTCTGCGGTGATTGCCTTCTTCCAATCTTCCCAATCGAGCCTTTTCTTGCACTCTGCGAGAGATGCGGGCTCGGGATCATGATTAATAATCGTGGCAATCTTCTTTGCAAAGTATGCATCGACATTGGCTGTTGCTCTATTCATCGATTCTCCCGTTATTACAAAGTTTATGGCCATTTCATCATGGGGTGCTTCGTGCACTTCTACTTGCTCTTCATTGCTATTTCCCATTCCAGGAGCAAGTTCCTTTAGTTTTTCTCCGCCAATGTGTGCGCACACATTATTTCCGGCGGCTTCTTCCAATGGAAGGTTCAGATCTGGAATTGCCTTTTCCACAGGCTTCTTTCCAGTGCCAGGTCTCAACTGGCTCCCCTTCTTGCTTTGGGGCACTTTTGTGATTGGCTGTGGTAAGTCCTCTTGCCCAGTTTTCCCCAGACGTCTCCGGGTACTTTGGGTTTGAGAAGCCAGATTTCCTGTTCTTTTTCTTTGAGGCCTCTGAACAGGATGAGGGATACCTTCTGCTTTCTTTGGTATTTCCACCCTCTCTGGTGCATTTCTTGCTGGTACATGCGACTTAACCACGCTCTTCAGATCATAAAAATGATCAGGTAGTTCATTTGCTAAATTCTGCAAATCAATTATCTTCTGGACTTCTTGATTTGCTTCATTAGTGCGAGGGTCATGCGCGGGGATCCCAGTGGAATGCCATATTATTTCCCGGCATTTTTCATCCAATGGTTGATTCTCTCCCCTAATGACGGAAACGGTCCTCGTCAAAGATTGATCAATGAATCGGCCAGTATGCAAGTCTCGATCATGGGTTCTAAATACCTGATTATGGATGCACTCTCATAACCAACGATATCCGGACTTGCGGAGAGGGCCCATTGCAAATTGTGGGGGTGGTATAGGTACATATACCATACAACCAAAATTTCTAAGATGGGAAATCTTCGGGATGACCCCTTGCACTAGTTGCATAGGTGAATGGATGTTGTAGGCCGATGGTCTATAATTGATAAGTGCTGCTGCGTGCAGGACTGCGTGTCCCCAACAAGTGTTGGGCAAGTTATAACTCTGCAAGAGCGGTCTGGCAATGAACTTAATCCTCTTTATTAGTGCTTCAGCTAGCCCATTTTGCGTATGGACGTGCGGTACAGAGTGCTCAACAGTTATTCCCGTTGCTGTGCAATAATCATCAAATGCCTTGGAAGTAAATTCGCCGGCATTGTCCATTCGAATGGACTTCACGCGATGATCAGGAAAAGCATTCTTAATTCTGATGATCTGCGAGATCAGTTTTGCGAATGCATGATTCCTTGTTGACAAAGAAACATGAATGCGACCATTTCGAGGAAGCAACACTGAGCACCATAAAGTCTCGAAACGGCCCTGACCAGGGCTGAATCGTGCCGCAAATATCCCCCTGAATGCGTTCCAGGAATGCAGGGATTTCATGTTGCACTTTCATAACAGAGGGTCTAGTTATTAATTTCCCGGTGGCACATGCATGGCACACAAAATCTTCATGATTCGGGAAATTTTTAACATTGATGCCATGACCTTGTGAGTTATTAACTATATTTCTCATCAATCTAAGACCAGGATGACCTAATCTACAATACCATAAAGAAAATAATTCAGAGCTTCTAAAGACAGTCTTCAAAGAAGTATACACTGCGTGTGCATTGATTTTCGTGTAGTACAACCCAGATTCATATGAGGGACATTTTTCTAGTACCATCTTTCCATATTCCGCGTGCTTCACAATGCACAAGTGTTCTTTGCCATTTTCTTTATTGGTTTCTACGTGAAACCCATTGGCGCGGATATCCTTGAAACTTAAGAGAGTGCGGGTTGATTCAGGGTATAAGAGGGCTTCTTCAATTACCAAAGTTGTACCCATTGGCAATATAATTGTGGCTCTTCCTAAGCCTATTATATGCGTATCGCTTCCTGCGATAGTCGTAATCCTTCCAGCGTTCTTCGTGATCGTCTGGAAGTATTTCGACTCTCTTAAGATGGTATTTGTTGTGCCACTATCAACAATGCATATTTCCTCCATTGGGCGCTACACGATTTCTAGATGAAAAGAAAAATAATTCTAATCATACAGTGGCTAAGTAATTCAAAAATTGCTTGTAAATAAAGAATACTGGAATAAAGAATAAATTGCAATTCTATTCATGAGAAAAAGTATGCTCTTCGAGAGCTTACTATTCATTATGCAATCTGATGTCTATGTGAGATAATTCTGACAATTCATGTCAGTTCTTCAAAAAGTCACGTTATATAATGCCACACCTTTGCACATTCATAAGGTTCTTCCATTAGATTACTGCGTGCAATCTAATAGGAAATGGCTGCTAGATTCAATGAAATGCATAATTGAATTCTCATGAGTTTCTAGCAAACTAAAAGAAAATAATAATTGCAAGATTCATAAATACATGATTCATAAGTACGGGATTCATAGATACAAGATAAATGCAAGATTCAGATTCATAAATACAACATTCATAAGTGCAAGATTCATATATACACAGATTCATAAATATTCAGAAATACAACTACGTGCATGTAGGTGATCGGCTTCGTGCAAACGATCAGATTCATATGCACGATCGGCCAGGCGATCGATTTTAACGCGGCTTCATGCGCGTGGTGCATTAAGTTCCATGCGCGTCGGCCTTCCTGGCGCGACGGTGGCCGCTTCGTGCGGCGTGCTTGAATTTCATAATAAATTATATTAAAGCAATAAATACAATACATGGAATGTAACAATAATTGCACAATTCATAAATTCAGAATAAACAATAATTGCACAATTCATAAATTCATAAATGCGGAAATAAATTCTCGTAAATTTTCGAATTTTTCTTAGTATTTGGCAATTTTATTAATTATACAAAGAATTTTCCAAAGATCACTTGATAACAGAAAATAAATTGCAACATGAATTAAACATGGCATAAGTCTAATTACAACTTATATAATTCTTGTTGGTCGAACGAAAGCAGTAATGAATATCTCTGTCAATTTGACTCTTGGCCAGTCAACTCGCCCTAGGGCTCACATGAGGGAGGGAACACTTCCCGTTTCCGGGTGCCAATTAAAGAACCAAGCCTCATGTGTGTTTTCCTAGACACCAATTGTCTCATATCTGTTTATTATTACCAAAATCAAATCCCAACCACTCATGTTCTCATTTTATGCCATATGAAATATTCTGGAATTTTTCTAGCACTTTTCATAATTTCTGCTAATTTCCAAGCAATTTTCAGAATTACTTTACAACAGAAAAATTTAATTTCAGCAAATACCAAACATAACATAATGCTAAGGAAGATAAAACCAGATTCAAGGCATGAACAGAGTGTCCTCATAATTTTCTAGCAAATTTCATAATTTTCTGTTAATATATAAGCAATTTTCAGAATTACTTATGTGACAGAAAAATTAATTCACCACATATTAAGCATGGCCAAAAGCTAGAAAATAAAACTCAAGGCATAGAGCTTCCAATATGTTCTAAAATAATAAATTTCAAATTTTCGGAAGTCCATGATGACTGATTACAATAAGCTCAAGCATGTATGTATTTGTGCTTCATGCATATGCGTGTGTGTTCATTCATGCACATAAGCATACATATGCATGCAATTCTCATGTACGCATTGTATGAGGGAGAGAAACACAGAACTATCGAATGTTTTCTCGTCATGCACATGCGTCTCGTCGTTGGCTACGGGCCAAGCATGCCAGCGGCGGGCCTGCATGCGGTGCTTCGGCCGAGCGTTGCGAGGCACTGGCGCGCTACTACGCGGTCCGGGCCTTCTCGGTTTCCTTGGAGCAGCGAACGGCCGATCGAGCAAGTCAATCAGGCCACAGGCGCTGGTTAACGGCGGGGCTAGCTAGAGCCGATCGGGCGGCGCCGGCCGGGGCAGGCGCGGCGGCTTCGAGCCGTCCAATGCGGTGCGGCTACTGTATGCGTGCCTTCAGTTAGCGACTTCATGCCGTGGATGCTTCGTTCAAAGACGGCTTCAGGCGTGGGCCGAGTGCAGTGGGGAGGCGGCCGACGGGGCCGCACGGCGCGGTCGTCGGCCAGGGAGGCGCAGTGGGCGATGGCCATTGGCGGCGCTTAAAGCGTGTAGCAGATTCAATCTACTAGATGCAATCCGAAAAATCTAACAGATTCAATCTAAAATTGCTAATAGATTGTTCAGCAGATTGATTTCGAGAACTGTCGCATTATTAAAAAAAATCATAGTAGATGCGACTACAGCTCATGTATTCGGTTCAATACCTTTGCTTGATTTTTGATCGCAATTCGCCGACGATCGCAGGGACTGTTTGGCTATCGCGTAGGATAGAGTCGCGTAGGACTTTTTCGGCAATCCGAGTGGGTGCCGGCGTGGTGACGAGTTGATTGCAGATCGGATCGGGCGATCAATCGCCGGTAGTAGTCGTTCGTTGTTGTCGACGATCCTTCGCTTCTTGTCTTTTTCTCACCTTTCAATCTTTCTCCGGTAGAGCTTCGTGCTGATAACGTGTTAGACAAACTCGCTATCGAATAGTCCGGGGTTGCCTAATAGATCTAAAGTGGAGAACAGAAAGAGAGGGCGAGACACAATATGAGGAGGAACGGGACTGCTTTATTATTCTGTATGCTTCTGTGTACAAAGGGGTAGCCCCTGCCTCCTATATATAGCGGTTCTGCTTAGAGATAAGGAAGAGTCCATATAGGATACGAATCCGGTTTCCTAACACATATAACTACTCTATCTCCTTTAGTATCAAGGGTTAAAATCAATTCATTGTGAGTGCAACAGTCAGACCGCACAACCGAGCTGAGCTTGAAGCGCCGGCCCGGCAACTTGTTGAGGCCACGGCAAGTCATCCCGCCCCAATCCGTCAGAACGGCAGCAATAATTGTTGGGGTCTAGAAAGCACCTAAGTGTTTTCTTATTAAATAGCACTTAAATTTTAAACCTTTAATCTAGATTTGATTAATAGAATTATTTTGCTATCTCTTGTCACATTTTGCCTACTCTATAAGCAAAAAAAAAAAAAGTGCTCACAAACAAAAAAAAAATACTAGAATGCTACTTAGCAATTCCCATAATTGTTTGCTCACACCAAAGTTGCCACACCCCGCCCCGCCTCTGCGGTGCCCCCTCCCTCACGAGCTCGCCCACCGGGAAAAAGAGTGCGCGGCTTTTGATCGCGACGGTGTACAAGAATCTCTGATGCGAGCAGCACCGCACCAACCGTTCGGCGGGATCGTTGTACATCCGAATAGCATGCATGCACGCATCGCTCGGCGGATGAGTAGCCAACATTAACATACAAGAGCTAGCCCATGCATAGACGAGACACGCTGCATGCCCGGTTACTGTCTATGCTTCCTTCACCCATGCATCTGCTCGCCAGCCGCGTCGTGATCATGCTCCTCCTCCACCTCGGCGCTACTACCGCACACGCGGCGACGGGCACGTTCGTCTACGCCGGGTGCTCGCCGTCCAAGTACGAGCCCAACACCGCGTTCAAGAGCAACCTCAACTCCCTCCTCACCTCCATCGCCTCCACCGCGTCCTCCGGCGCCACCTACAACAGCTTCACCGCCGGCGGCGGCGTCGGGGACCAGCTGGCAGCCGGCACGGCCGCCTACGGTCTGTACCAGTGCCGCGGCGACCTGAGCGCCGGCGACTGCGTGGCGTGCGTGCAGGAGACGGTGGGGCGGCTCGGCGCCGTGTGCGCCAACGCGTACGCTGCGTCGCTGCAGGTCGACGGCTGCTACGTGCGGTACGACACCAGCGACTTCATCGGCCGGGCTGACACCACCACGGCGTACCACAAGTGCAGCTCCAGCACAAGCGACGACGGCGGGTTCCTGAGGAGCCGCGACGGCGTCCTCGGGGAGCTGCTGCAGGCCGCGACCGGGTACAAGATGAGCACCTCCGGCACGGTGCAGGGTGTCGCGCAGTGCCTCGGCGACATCACGGCGGCCGACTGCGCGGCCTGCCTGGCGCAGGCGTTGGGGCAGCTCAATGGCACGTGCGGCACGTCGCTGGCCGCCGACGTGTACCTGGCGCAGTGCTACGTGAGGTACTGGGCAAATGGTTACTACTTCCGCTCCTCACAAGGTACGCAACCATGCCGTGTCACGTACTACGTACTCACCTTCATTCTGAGGATTGTGAAACAAATCACAAGATCTCTCTCTCTCTCTCTCTCTCTCTCTCTCTCGTCAGAATTTGAAATAGAATTGTTTTATTTATGTTTAACATTATTTGATTAATGAAGTTTTAGGCGCACGAATTCGAATCTTTGGGATTAAAGAACATTGGCGATCTAAATCTTAACTAAAAGAGAACGAGCGTTAGGGCCCTACCATATGCGCGAATTAGTCGTTGGTTGCAACTAGCGACTAGATCAGTGAGAGGCGATGTGGAAGTGAGAATAGATTCCAAATTGGTAAACTTCCAAAGTTGATAAAGAGGACAGGAGGAATATATCCTCCGGCATAAACTTTTCGATCCTTTTCGATCTATGTTACAGTCAATCGTATTAGCTTAGCCACTAAGAAGCAAATTAAACCGGCGCTTCCTCCCCCGTGCGTTTGTTTTCTCGTTCGATGATGACATTGTGTCCTAACCTTCAAAGAAAAAAAATTTGTGTCCTGACCTTCATCTGGGCCGGTGTAAATGGTGAAATTCTAACCCAGCCTATATAAATCTTAATCCTATTCTCTATTCTGATTGAACTAGGATCCCACAATGGAGAGCCCATCCAGACCAAGACTTAATGATCTATTATTAAGCTATGCAAATGATCCAGACACTGTCATACTGAACATATTCTTTGTAAAGCACTTCGCGAGTGCTCGACTTGATTTTTACGTTGTGCGTCATTTGGTGGTAGATTATTCGAGAGATGATGTTGGAAGGACCGTGGCAATAATAATTGGCATCTTGGCTGGGCTAGCACTCCTCGTGGTGTTCATCTCTTTTCTCAGAAAAGCATGTAAGCTCTCCGAAGTCGAACAATCTTCACTTCCTGTCATGCTCGAGTCTCAAAAGGAACAAAATGAAGCTGTTAATTAAGCCTATAGCAAACTAACACAGTAACCAACGCTTCATTCAATGCAGGCTAGCTAGCAACTGGGTTACTGGAAGCTTGTGCCCATTCAGAATCGGATATCTCCAGGTACAGTGTTAGACTAGAGGAAGAAGGGCTTGTGCTGAGCATTGCAGAGAGACGCATGCAACTGACGCCATGGAGCTTGTCATCGTCGCATGCATTTTGTGAGCAGTATATACTCACTCATCTTGTTGATGTTGTGTCTTGTTTCTGTTGATCTGCTACACATGGCCTGCTTGAAAATGTATTACATACACATTCACATAAGTTGAGGCCGAGTAGCATGTACTGCAGAAGATCGATCAAGCGCTTTACCCCCTGGATCAATGGGCTCCATCTTGCCGAGTTGTGACTACCCCAAGCACTAATACTTGCGGCGTTCATTGTGGTGTCAGGAAAACCCTTGTTGCAAATATTCTCAAATGCCCAAATGTGCTTCATACCGTACTGAGAGAGCGACCCGCATTGGGATTAAAATATTCGCACATGAAGAATCTCATTACGTAAGTCCAATGAACATAAGCAACTACAACCACTCAGAAAACAGAACTGTGAAATTATACTAACGAGTTATCTCAATAAAAGGAGTACAGGCAATAGTCTCCTACTTACCATTCTCTTCAGACAAACCAAATCGCCAACGAGTGGCCGACCAGAAAGTCACAGCTTGAAGCAAATCCAAAGAGAAGCTTTCCAATAAAATCGACCCTGCTATCAAGATGCTTCCTATGTATTACTGTCTCACTGATCTCCCTCAGAACATCCGCATTCTCTTCAGATTTTCATGTAACAGTTCATACTGAAACCAAAGCAAGAACCCTTGAGCAAACAGGGGCTCGAACCATAAGACAATACCGAGCAGATATTCATAGATTGCAGATGTGAATTCTCTATACACTACGCAGATTACATAGCGTGTTTTGCTTAAAGTATATTAGTACTATCAGTTCCGAAATGCCAGTAAATGAGTAAGTAAAACTTGGATGGAAAATTTCCTGTGAAAAAGAAATACTTCAATGAAAACATCAACTGAAAGTCAGCATATTCACCAAATCGTCAAAGGACCTATGAATTGGCAAATAGTGAGATATGGCGACCTTCCCTGACATCAGTATGCTATATAACTACCCTAATTATCTTTGTCGACTATGGCTTTAGTTTAGAAAATTTAGTAGGTCCTAATTAAGAACCACTTTAAGGTATGGACAACATATATAGTCACCTCTATTTTGTCTGTCGGAATAACTTCTTGCACAAAGAAAAAACAATGTAACAGTAAAAGATGTTGGGTCAGATTATATTAGCTGAACACACCGATCCAAACTGGATCTATTCATTTATTTATAATGGTTACATCTGAACGTTTACAGAGATAAGATCCTAAGTATTCGGATCAGTTAACTGAAGCTAACAAACTGATGACATGGTCTTGCTAGCCTGAAGAACCGGTCAGGGAAACCAACAAACATATTCGTATTTCTAACATTCCCCCTCAAGCACAACCTCGTCTTCTCAGGTTGAGATTGTAGCAAATTGCGCTGAAGGGAGCATTGGGCAGTGGCTTCGTGAAGATGTCTGCAACTTGATCACTGGATGAGATGAATCGAACCTCCATAGCCTTTCGTGCCACTTGTTCTCTGACAAAATGGAAGTCTATTTCTATGTGCTTAGTACGTGCATGAAAGATTGGATTAGCAGTGAGATAGGTTGCCCCAAGATTGTCACACCAAAGCAAAGGTGGCTTGTATTGAGAAACGCCCAACTCCTTCAATAATGACTGTATCCAAATTATCTCTGCTGTAACATTGGCAATGGCCTTGTATTCTGCCTCTGTACTTGATCTTGAGACTGATGATTGCTTGCGTGAACTCCAAGATACAAGATTTGACCCAAGGAACACAGCAGATCCATTTGTTGATCGTCGATCGTCAGGGCAACCAGCCCAATCTGCGTCTGAGAATGCGTTGATGGTTGTGGTTGCTGATTTCTGGAAGTTTAGCCCATAATCGATTGTCCCTTTGATATAGCGAAGTATCCGTTTTACAGCAGTCCAATGATCATCAGTTGGAGCTTGGATGTATTGACAAACTCGATTTACTGCAAAGGAAAGATCTGGTCGAGTGATTGTCAGATACTGTAATCCCCCAACTATGCTTCTATATTGAAACTGCTTTGCCTCTGCCAATAAATTGCCTTGATTTCGCATGAGTTTCTCACTGGATGACATTGGGGTTGATATTACCTTGCAGTTTTCCATCTTAGCCCGTTTTAACAGGTCAAGTGCATATCTTCTCTGAGATAAAAGGACACCATTCTTTTCTAGACTGACTTCAACGCCCAAGAAATATTCCAGTTTGCCAAGATCCTTGACAGCAAAATCTGTCATCAACTTCTGTATGAGTTCCTGCGTTGCTGTTGTGGATGAGCTAACTATAATAATATCATCTACATAGATGAGCATATAGATAGTTATTCCACCTTGATTGAACACAAATAGAGAGGAGTCAGCTTTAGAGGGAATAAAGCCTAGCTCTTGTAATCTCCCTGTCAACCGAGAATGCCAAGCTCTAGGGGCCTGTTTAAGGCCATATAGAGCCTTCTTAAGTCGACAAATATAATTGGAGGGCTTCCTTGGATCAGTATAACCTGGTGGCTGACGCATATACACTTCTTCTTCAAGTTCTCCATGCAGGAACGCATTCTGAATGTCAATCTGGCGCAGTGTCCAGCCTCTTGAGATTGCGAGTGAAAGGATGACACGCACGGTTGTAGGCTTGATTACTGGACAATAGGTATCCAAATAATCTATACCATATCTTTGTTTGAATCCTTTGGCTACAAGGCGTGCTTTGAACCTTTCAACTGATCCATCTGCTTTCTTTTTCACCTTGAATACCCACCGGCTGTCAATAAGATTTACTCCTTGCTTCGGTGGCACCAAGTCCCAAGTCTGATTCTTGAGAATAGCTGAGTACTCTGAATCCATAGCTTCCCTCCATTTAGGATGTTCCATGGCCTGTTGAAGATTCTCAGGTTCTAAAGCTTCGTCTGAATTAGTAGCAGATGCAGTCAGTGCCGTTGTCTGATGGGCTTCAGTAGCTGAACTTGTGAAGTTCCGAGCCTTCTCTGAGTATTGAACAGTGCCATCTGTGTAGGCTTTGGGCTTCCATGTGTTATCTTGAAGTCTAGTGCGCATAGGATGTCTTTGAGCTATAATGGGAGATCTGACTTCATTCGCAGCGTCCTGATCTGCAATTGAGACAGGCTCTGGTTCTGAACTTGAACCTGTTAGATTGTTGTTCGTGGCTCCTGCAGGAGAGGCACTCGAACTAGAAGCTTCAGAACAAGCTGGAGAATTATTTGTGCTATCACTTTCTTGAGAATTAACTATTGCTGGGCTGATTTGAGGAGAGTTTCCAGGATGATTTTCTATGAGAGATAATTCTGTGTATCGGACCGGTTTAGAAACAAAGGGCAACATAGTGGGATGATTTGAAGGTTTTATTGTTTGAGTTTCAGAAGTAACTGGATTAGCAAAAGGAAAAATATTTTCATCGAATATCACATCCCGAGATATATAGATTCTCCCTGTAGCATGATCGAAACATTTGTATCCCTTATGTGAAGAACTATATCCTATGAAAGTGCATTGTTTACTTCTGAAATTTAATTTCCTTGTGTTATAAGCACGCAGATTGGGCCAGCAAGCTGAACCGAAAACGCGAAGGAAAGAGTAGTCAGGATTAGTTCTAAATAGTTTATGAATTGGAGTATCTTGGTTGATGGTTCGACTTGGCATACGGTTTATTAGGTAACAAGCCGTATTAAAGGCTTCATCCCAAAATCTTAATGGCATATGTGATTGAGCCAAAAGAGAGAGACCTGTTTCTACGATGTGTCGATGCTTTCTTTCAATGGCACCATTTTGTTGATGAGTATGAGGACATGAAACATAATGTGTGATTCCTGTGCGAATGAAATGTTCATGTAGTCGGCGGTATTCACCACCCCAGTCTGAATGGACAATTCTAATTTTTGTGTTAAGAAGACGTTCTACATGTTTTTGATATTGAAGAAATACATTTTCAACCTCAGATTTGCATCTCAGAAAATATATCCAAACGAATTTGCTGTAATCATCAAGGAAGGATACATAGTACTTAGCATTGTTGACTGATGGTAGGGCTGGCCCCCAAACATCAGTGTGAACTATTTCTAAAGGATGTGAGGAAACATGCATAGAAGGATTGAAAGGAAGCTGATGTGATTTTGCTTGCTGACAAGCATCACAAACTATGTAATTGGAATCTTTGATTACAGCAAGTTTATTTTGTTTCAGAATTCGATCAATGACAGGACTCGCCGGGTGTCCAAGCCGTCGATGCCACAGTTCTTGAGCGACCTTGACTGACAGCATGGCTTGTCTTGGGCGTTTATTTTGTAGAACATAGAGGCCATTTTTACATCTGCCGCTGAGAATTATGGCCTTCGTGGCTTGGTCCTTAACAAAGAATGAATTCGAGTGAAATTCTACAAAAGCATTATTATCTGAGGCAAGCTTACTAACTGAGAGAAGGTGTCTATTGATGTGAGGAGCATGAAGGATACTATTTAGGTAAAGAGGACGGGAAAAACCAGCAATAGATGAATTCCCAATATGTGTAATAGACAAACCTGCCCCATTTGCGACTTGAACTTGATCCCCTCCGGTGTAGCGGTCCTTGGTCGTCAGATGCTCAAGACTGTTGGTGATGTGGTCCGTTGCGCCGGTGTCCAGATACCAATTTGGATCTACTGCATAGTTGTGATTGGTGACGGCTGCGGCAACCTTTCTGGTGTCGTCGGACTGGTAGTTGTGGTCGAAACGATGCCAGCAGCGAAGTGCATCATGGCCAACTTTGTGGCAAACCTGACAGAGTTCTCTCTGTCCTCCTTGTGCACCTTGGCTTGAAGAGCCACCTTGGGGCGGACGACTGCTACGGCTAAGAGATCGACCGCCTCCTCGTCCACGTCCGCGACCTTGAAAACGGCCACTTCCGCGGCCTTGATTCCTGCTGACATGGTTAGCAGATGATACCTGGTCATCAGTGTTGTTCTGCTCAATTCTCATTTCGAAGCTTAGCATGTGGGCGTATACGTCGCTGATGGAGATGGCATCTGTGCGAGTAGTGATGCTTGTCACCAGTGCGTCGTATTCAGGACCAAGACCCCTCAGCAAGTATGAGATCAGCTCATCTTCATCAAGTGGTTTGCCAATGACAGAGAGGGTGTCAGCGAGGCCTTTAACTCTGCGGAAGTAGTTGGTGACATTGAGATCCTTCTTCTGGATAGTCGCAAGCTGCATTCGGATCTGCATGATACGTGCCCGCGAGTTCGACGCGAACATTTTCTCCAGGGAGTGCCATACCTCCCGTGATGTTGAGAGGAAGACCACGTGCGAGAGTACCTCCTCAGTGAGAGAGGAGAGAATAGCACTCAAGACGATCTGGTCCTGTTGATACCAGAGAGTGTACTCCGGATTTGGGACGACTCGCGCACTGCCTCCTTCGCCGGTCTCAGTGATCACCGGATTGGGACGGGCGATGGTGCCATCCACATATCCAAGGAGACGTTGGCTTCTTAGGTAGGGAAGGAGCTGAGCTGTCCAGAGCAGGTAATTCTCCTGTGACAGCTTGACATTGATCATGTGGTTGAAGGTTGGTGTGGGCAGAAGGCCGGTTTGAGCAGACTGGGAATTTGAAGCAGTGGAGTTGTTTGAGAGAGAGACATTGGAAGAGAACTGGGAAGCTTCAGTGCCGGCCATGGCGAGTGCCTAGGGAAGAAGAATGGATCGTGGGAATGGATCGCTGCTCTGATACCATAAAAGATGTTGGGTCAGATTATATTAGCTGAACACACCGATCCAAACTGGATCTATTCATTTATTTATAATGGTTACATCTGAACGTTTACAGAGATAAGATCCTAAGTATTCGGATCAGTTAACTGAAGCTAACAAACTGATGACATGGTCTTGCTAGCCTGAAGAACCGGTCAGGGAAACCAACAAACATATTCGTATTTCTAACAAACAGAGAGTCACAGCTGACTAAATTCGGTCACAGAGGCAGAAGAATACTCCGTTCAGTTTGCTATTCTTTTTTGAACGGAATGTTTAGTTTACTTTTACAAAGGAACTTAGCAAACCAATTGAAAGACTGGATTAAAACTATAACTTACCCTACTCCACAAGAAAAGAAGATATGCGTCTCTTTGGTTGACTGCAGCCTTTGGGGCGTGCCAAAATAGCTTGTTTGTGATGTTGGCATTTGCATGATTGAAACCTTGATAAAGATAAAGACCAGTGCTTCTATACTTTTCCTCCTAATACAAGTTGCACAAATCTTGAAGCACGCAAAGGCGTAAGTAATCCTTATCTACCCTTCATTCATGTTTTAATATTTGTGCAACTTTAAAAAAGAAGAGGATAGCACCTCTCCAAAGATAAAGCTTCTCATCCCTGAAGGTCTTGTCCCCATACTCCATAACTAGGGATGGAACTGGTACGGATATTTTCCGACCGACCGACCGACCGAATTGATTTGGATGGTGATTTGTATAGTTTCACAGATATCCAGTTGATTTCTCGGATAAGGATATGGATATAGATAATTTGCATGGATACGGATACGGATATGGAACACTGATTATCCGATGGATACGGAATATCCGAGTTTTTGTTCGGATAATATCCGAATATGACATACGGATATTATCTGAATAACACGTTTCAGAATAACACATTAACAATTTAACATGTTTCATCGTTTGGTAGACTGGGTCCGTGACTGGATGACAAGATATAATGTGTTCATGTGTGCTAGATGCTAATTTGGAGATATTTGGGTAAAGGTGGTACAGAAATTGGCAAGTGGCGTTTCAGGAGGGCTACTTAGGATTCAAGAAGATATGCCACCGCAAATCATTTGGTTCAATTATTGCAATGGGGTACATTGTTACTCACAGAGTCACATGTATGACAAGCTAGGGATAAAAAGGCAAAAAAAAAGACATACAAATATATTTCTTTTGGAATTTTGAATTTAAATTTGGACCGATTTAGGGAAAAAAAACTGAAATTGGATTTTAAAATATCCGACTAATATTATTCGTATCCGTGTTGATTCCGATCCGTATTCGATCTGTATTCGTAACCGATATTATCCTGTATAATTCGTATTCGATTCTGTATTCGACACTATTCGTATTCGATTCTGTATTCGATAAAAAATACGGATATGGATATGAATAGGACGATATTCGACCGTATCCGATCCGATCACATCCCTATCCATAACATGAGAACCAACATTATAGCTGTTCAAGCCTGAGGTACCCTTCTTCTCCTGTCCACAAAGCTGTGACTACCTGGGAATGTACTCACCACTTCGTACTGCTCTTTCATTGTTTCCTCCTTCATATATTGACTCTCACTGCCAAGTAATATCAAGATGATTAAACACATCATTAAATGAATATTTTGGAATCTATAATGAAATTCTTCAGCAGACATATAATCAAGGAACTGTATAATGTAAACATTCATGTAATCTGGATTTGCATGTCATATGGTATGCACTTTGGAACTAAAGAAAGGGGAAAAAGACTTGTTATACATTTCTTCTTGCTGTTGCTACACCCATGCGAAAAAAGTTAATTAAATACTTATAGATTACTACGCATTGTAGTCTATTATGTTAAGCACTAGCAGTCCGTAAAAATTAGTCTTCTGCTAAGCACTAGCAGTACGTAAAATTGTTTTGCAACAATGAATTTAGGTCCTGTTTGGCAGAGCTCTAGATCCTAACTCCACCTTAGATCTAAAATTTGTAGGTTAAGATAAAGTGAATTAAGTTTATATTTTATTCTAAAATGTAAACAAGATAACCCATTTAAACATTCTTAATATATCCATAGCTCTAGCTCCACAAATTTGATAGAGCTAGGAATATCCAGCTCCATTAAATTTACAAATCTGGTGGAACTGAAGCTCTGCCAAACACCCCCTAAAGGTACCGATTACACACCTGTCTTCCATCCAAGAAACACCATAGAGATCATCTAAGTAGGTAATATACTGAGGAGGAGGTGATGGTTCCATTCCTGGGCAGTATGTACCCCAACTACTTTCTTCTACATTAGATGCTGCTGTGACATAAATATTAAGGTCTACAGGCATCAAAACCTCAAAAATACTGCAAACAAGCAACTAAGAACAATCTTACCATTTTTGCATAGGGATTAGAATCATGTTTTTCTTGTAACACCTTAATAAAGTCGGGAGCATAAAGATACGGCAGTTTGGTCATACCTGAAACTTGCAAATGTCAATATGCATGACGAACAAAATTAACTTATACAACAACGCAGCATATGCAACTTCCACACACCAAGAACTCCAAGGCCCCCATGATCTGAGTAATAGATAGATATATGGCCATTAGTTTGCTATCTATGACCTTCTTGCTCCCTCCGGTGACTGCAGTTTTATTGCTCAAGAGAACTGCGTAGAAGTTTCTAGTGGTAACTTCGTCTCCAGTGTAGTCCTAGATTCAGAAAGTATGTTATCATCATCAAACTTGGAGAAAAAGGATAATATATAAATTCTGCACTTCTGCTACCTACAGATATTGAGCCATATTAAAGTAAAAAAAGAGAGAGAAATTTTATGGTATAGCAGGTAATAGAAATCAGATCTAGCCGTTAATTTGTTAATAGTATTTCTACTACTATACTACAAGAAGTATAAATAAAGAGCTCTTTTACGGTGCACTAAATTGAATATGAACCGTTCATTCTTTTCGATCCAATGGATCAGATTAACTAGAGTTTACTTATACTTCATCTAGTAGTAGAGTAATAGAAATATTGTTAATAAATCAACGGTTAGATGCGATTTCTACTACACATTATATACTACCAGTATAATACACCGTAAAATTTCTCTAAATAAATTCTAGCTAAACTAATTCATTGGATCGAAAAGAAAGAACGGTTCATAATGAATTTAGTGTACCATAAAAGAGCTAAAAAAATACATGCCAACGGTGAAATACTTGCTTGAAGAAAAGATAACTCTGGAATCCATGGTACGGGCATAATCGGACTGCAAGTTACTAAGAATAAATCAACCCTTAAGCAAATGGCTCCATGGAACAGAACTGCCTGTGCATCTCTTTTCGTTCTAATTTTGAATCAAAACAAAATGAAATTAGCGCGTGTTTACTATATCAGCGGGCGAATGTTCAATCAAGTTCTAGTGTCTGCTACATAATCTCAGTGAACATTACTGATCAAAGTGTCAGTATCCTCCAGTGAATTTGTCAGCGCCAAATTTTGTCTCAATAATCGCTTAGGCATATTATCAAGAAACCGAATTCGCAAAATTCACATCCCTTTCCTCATCCCGGATCAGGTTACTGCTTAACACTTTTTTTCCTTCCGTGAAAACGGCTAGTATACAAGAACAAAAAGAAAAACCCGTCAAAACATCACTGCCTGGACCTTCCTGAATCCTGACAAACAAACAACTACAAATTTGATAGAGAGGTGCCAAATAGGCCCTGAAATGTCAGCACAGATATTTAGGCCATGTTTGGTACGGTTTCAGATTCTAGTAGAAACGGAAACGGTTTCAGATTCTTGGTAGAAACGTTTCAGGTAGAATCAGAATCACTGTCTGGAAACCGTTTAGCTAGCTGTCTGGATTCTGTGAATCGGCGTGGAACGGGGTTGAGGGTGATTCGGCCCCGACGTGGAAAAAGAAGAAACGTTCCGAGGAGAATCGTTCCGAGCTTTATCCCGTTTAGTTGGGTTTCTCCCAGATTCTAGTAGAAACGGCCCGGTTCCAAGTTGCCAAACGGGGCCTAAGTACCAGTAAGAACTCTCTCACATGATACTTAAACCTACGAAAAACCTTGCAACTGTGCAATTCTGCTCTCAACACCGCGCCGCTAACTCACAGCTCAATTAATTTAAGAACCCAGACAAATAGAAAATGAGCTAAAGTTTGAAACTTTCTGTTGGAAACTAATCAAGACTTGTCAAAAATTATTGATTTGCCGTGTTATGAAAGGCAAGCTATCATGATACAATAATCAATCAGATCAATCAATTAGTTTGTTTTCTTAATTAGGCTTTTCATGTTTAGAGTTTGCCTTGGTTACCAAGTTGGTTAGGTGATTCGTCCACTATATAAGGCCATGTATCCCATAAGTTTTAGCGTAAGAAATAACAAGAGAATAATAAGAGACACAAGAGAAAATTGTCCCAATACTTCTGTATTCTTCTTCGTGTTTGTGTGTTCATGATCCAGGACTAAAACCCAATAATTGATATCAGAGCCTAAGGTTTTAGAGCAAGCCACTACCCTAGGGAGGAGGAGACTCCCGGGCAGTCTCCGCGCGGCTCGGTGCAAGCACACTGATGTGGGGGAGTTCGATTAGACGCTCATCTCCCAGGCAACGCAAAGAAGTGTTCCCGTGCGGCTGGCGGCGTGACGTGAAGCAGAGGGGTGCAAGGCTCTATCACGCGGCTGCAGGAGGAGAGCCCATTGCCTACGTGCGACTAGAAGAAAAGGAAGAAAAGGCTATCTCGGTTATCGTGCTGGTGATTCGAGATGCTGTATGCATGCATGCTGCTGCCCGTTGCATGCTGCATGATGTAGTTGTATGTGCCAACCGGCATGCAGGGGAGCGGTTGCTTGAACGGAGACCATGACGCCTCATCAAAGCCTGCGCAGGACCCAGCAACGGGCTCGGATTGCAAGGAGTATGTGGCGTCGGCAAGAAGGCCGCGCAGATGCATCATGGTGGGGATGGCATGTAGGCGGAGGCCGGGCGCAGCGGACTGAGGAGGCGGAGCCGGCTGTGGAGAAGATGGGCATGTCGGTGGCAAGAGGTTGTGCCGAGGCGGCCAGCACTTGTCGTGCATCGGCTGTTAGAATCGGATCTCGATCAATCACACGGTCGAGCTTTGATCAGGGTTGCAAATGCCGACGAAATTCGATCGAATTTCGCGAATTTCGGCCTTACCGCTCGGTTTCAAAATCAGATTTCGATCGGTTTTTCATCCAAATTCAAATTCAAATTTAAATTTTTTTAAAAATTTAACAAAATTTATCCAAAAATTTTCTATAGTTAGTATTAATATTTTTATGACCTCTGGTGTGAATATTTTTTGAAAAAAATGAAATTAAAGACATTTTTGAGCCATTCAAAATATAGATAATAAAAAAAGCAAAAAAGAAGAAGAAGAAATTAGATGTATTTTTAGTAGCAATTTGCTGTAGTATGTCAAGTAACAATATTTCTTCAATTATGTTAAGTAGCAATATTTGTTAAAGTATATTTAGTAGTAATATTTGTTCAATTATATTTAGTAATAATATTTGTTGAAGTATATTTTAATGTTTTAATGTTATCTAATATTGAAAATTTTTCTTGTATTCATATGTGACAACTTTCAATTATTTAAAATATAGCAAAGGTATGGTATATTTAATATGTTAATGTTTTCCAATATTGAAAAGCTTACTTGTATTTCTATAGTATATTTAATATGTTAATGTTATCTTCCTATGGTATATTTTAATTATGGTAGCAATATTTGTTCAAGTATGTCAAGTAGCAATATTTGTTCAAGTATGTCAAGTAGTAATATTTAGTATCACTTTTGCATCATTAAACATATTCATTGTTGGACTACTTGTTAATAAGAATTAAAAATTTCGAATCTTGAAATGTATGGATGCTTTATAAAAGTCAATAGAGTAATAAATGATCATTTATGGGTGAAACCGTCAAAGTGTATTTAATATGTTAATGTTATCTTGCTATGGTATATTTTAATATTTTAATTATGTGAATACCTATTTTTGCACTTGTATTGATATGCGACAAGTTTTAATTATGTGAATTCCTATTTTTGCATTTGTATTGATATGTGCCAAGTTTTAATTATGTGAATTGAGTTTTACAAATTTTACAACATTTTATTTGCAATTTTTCTTACTTTTTTCATTTTTTTTAAATATCATCGAAATTCGACGCTTTTCGGCCGAATTTCGCTGTATTAATTGCTGTTTTTTATTTTAGAAAAGCACTTAATGAATTCAAAAATTGTTGAAATTTCTCTCAAGTGTTTTATAGATGAAATGGGATTTTATAAGTTTTTTTTACAATTTTTTAATATTTTTTGAAAAAAATCAAGTTTGAAGATATTTTTCAACTGTAACTGGTTTTTTCGAATTTCGATCATTTCGGACGAATTTTGTTCAAATTTCGCGAAATTCGCTCGACAATTTGACCAGCTTTTGAATTCGTTTGACTTTCGAACCGTTTGATTTAGAGCGAATTTCGAACGATTTTCGAGCGGTTTTTACCGATTTTCGAATTTTGATTTTCGTCCAGTTTTTCCAAAAACGAAAAGTAGAACCCTGGCTTTGATAAAGTTCCTCTTGTGAGCATATTCGGATGAAGTCGCACGGCACTATGCCCACGTGCGCTGCTTCCTTTGCTTCATGTAATTGGTAGGGCTTTTGCTGTCGTATGAAGCAAAATTCCTGGTATTGCACGTTGATGCAAGAGGCAGCTTCTTCTGTTTCTTTTCCTTTCAACTCATTGCTTGCTTCGTTTCTTACATAGCCTTATAAAAGCTGAAATTGTTGGCTCAAACACGTACTCAGACAAGTAGACAATCTGAATACTACTCCATCTCCGACTCTGTATTCTACACGTATACAAAATTGGTTCCAACATTCACCCCCTAATTTTGTAACGCCTAATTTCTAACTTGTTGAGGTAATCGGTCACAATTACGATTTGCCCAACTTTTATTTGACACTGGATGGAGAGCGCATCTCTTCGACACCACCGTACTCAACTTACGTAATTCAAGACAGCAAACATATCTCTTCTACGTCTTAGATTCATCTTCAACGGACATGAGTTTGGATGGCAAACACACCTCTTCAATGTCCCGGACTCAACTTTGATGGACTCTAATTTAGACGGCAAACGCATCTCTTCAACATCCCGAACTCAACTCTCTTACTTGATATAGCTTCAAAGCAACCTCGGTTTGTTGTCACCTCGCACTTCGGCAAGGAGCATTTTTTCCTCCTCCTTGAGCTTGCGGCACTCCGAAGCAAAATGCTCATAATCATTACAATTATAGCATCTCACTTTTGCCTTGTCGAATCTCCAATTCTTGCGGCCTCGTTGACCATCACCTTTCAAGCCACCGAATGGGCCCTCGCCGTCGCGTCTCAACGATTAAGCCTCCCACTCGGCACACGTCAGGAGTAGGTGTTCTTCTTCGCCGCTGTCGGATCCCTTAGTCCGTTCCTCATGTGCCTTTAAGTGACCAATCAATTCCTCGATCGTCATCACCTTGAGGTCGCCGAACTGCTCAATGGTGGAGACAATTTGTAGGAACCTACCAGGGACAGCACGAAGGAATTTTCTTACCACATAACTTTCCTCCATCTTGTCACCTAGCGCTTTGATTTTGTTGACGATCGTTGTCAACCGAAGGTGAAGTCATTGACTGACTCTGTCTCTGTCATGCGCAGCCCTCGAACTCAGCTTTTAGGGTCTATACCTGTCGGGGATTGACTATTCACTAAAAACGACGGTTTTGCCCCTAGGGATCCAAGAGCACAGACCACGCGGTCCCCCGCGGAAGAAGCTCGGGAAGCTTGCCCGGGAAACCAAGGCGCCCGACCTTGCATGCTCGGGAACTCACCCGCAATCATGCAAAGGATCACGCTCGTGTGTATTACACAGATGGTCGGGGCATTTGGTCGAACCGTTGAAAGGAAGGCGGCAACTAATCCGCCGGAGATCAAGGGAAGACGCGCCCAAAATTCAAATAAGGCGCAGATCAAGGGCGCCGGATCGTGGGCGCTACGATTATGAAAGCATGGCGTAAATCTAGGGGGTAGTTACCTTCTATGTATCTTCAGCTTCTGTATTTAAACCCCCCAAGAGCATCTGCGGAGGGGGACTTCTTTTTTGACCAATCATAAACACAATACACTGGAGTAGGACTGTTATCTCGGCGGTGAGAGGCCCGAACTAGGATAAACACCACGCGTCTCTCTCTCGAACTAGCGTTGCTCGGACGAACGCCCCAGCTCACGCGAAGGGGCCCTGTTGATCCCTCGTTCAACAAGTAAGCTCGGCGGGAGCCCGTTCTCCAATCGTCGACAGCTGGCGCCGTCCGTGGGGACGACAGTGTGATTCCCGTGCGAACTGGGGTCCTCGAGAATGTCAAATTCGGGAGATACTAGGAGTCTGTGTGCCTTCAACAATGTGGATGATGATGGTGCGTACTACGCCGGCGACGGAGTAGTCAGTGTGACCGACCCCGCAGTTCACACCGAGTCCGGGAGTTTTTCCCCAGAATCTGGGGCGTGAGGACGGATACCCCGTCCCTCGCGCATTACCCTCGCTGACGACGAGGACGACTATGACGGGCTCTATGATGGTTTGGACATACCGGATCATCTCGAGTTCGATCGCGAGAAGGCGTCCCAAGGAGACACGATGATGTCCCCGTCGCGCTCGTCTCGTTCTCGCCACGTCAATATGGCCGGAAGCCGTATCGAGCCCAAGGTACAATCCTCAGAGGCTGCTAAGCGGGATCGCTACGAAGCGGCCAGACACCACCTGGAGGCGTCTTTGGGAAAGACCCTGGCGAGCATACGCCGCCAAGCGAGAGAGAAGCGGATTTTCAGGGAGAGGAATTCCTCCCTGGAAAACTCTCACGATCGTCGCACCCCCGACCACGTCCCAGAAAGACGTCGGAGCTCCCCGCCGCCTGTTCGTCAAAACCGAGAATGGTTGCAGGCTCTGGCGGCGGTCGTGCGTGACCTTCGCAGCTTCCCCGATCAACTGGATTTAGAGGCCATAGGCATGGTCGTGGCCGAGGATCTGGAGAAGCTTGCTGCTGATCTAAAGGTCCCGGATCCTCCTCGCGACCTGAGTACCCGAAGTGTTTCCTGGGACCGCCGAGGGCATACACCCATCCGCTCACACAGGGATGAATCCCGAAGCTATGCTCGGAGAATGCCTCCGAATGCTAACCTGACCCGTGAGAAGCCTCGAGGAGATTCTCGAGCAACGTCGGAGCGACATGCTCACATCCACCCGGATTACGAGCATTCCGAACGTTCCACGACCGAACGGTCGTCGGCGCACCGTCCTCACGAAGTCTTCTCTCGGCTTGGCCCACGCGTAGGGCGATGGGCGGGTGACACTCGCAGAGACCATTATGGCCAAGGGTTCCACCGTGAAACCCCGAGCTTCGGTTGCCAGGCGTTCATGAGCTCTCTTCGGAGTGTAAGGTGGCCAACTAAGTTCAAGCCTGGGCACATTGAGAGGTTCAACGGGACTCAGAATCCGGACGAGTTTCTCTCAATCTATACCACCACCATTCTGGCTGCCGGAGGCGATGAGGGGGTGATGGCGAACTATCTCCCAACGGTCTTGGATGGGGTTGCTCGCACATGGCTCTTCAACCAAAAGGAGGGTTCAATACAATCTTGGGGACAGCTCATAGCCTCGAGCAAATTTCGGAGTCGCTACACCCGCCCAGGAAGGGAACGCGACCTCGAGCGCCTGATTTAGACAGAGAATGAAACTCTGCGACAGTTCATCCAGAGGTTCATCCAAGTCCAAAACTCGATCCCAAACATATCGGACGAGGCCGTCATCCGGGCTTTCAAGTTTGGAGTGCGGGACGTACGTTTCACGCAGGACCTGGAGATCCATCCCGACCTAATGGCGAACGAGCTCTTCCGCATGGCCGACAGGTACGCCAACGCCGATGAGGCCGTCCAGTGGAAGAAAATGCTAGACGAAGGGAAGCTACCACCACAGCCCGGGTTGGAAGCCTCCGCCAGCAAAAAGGGCTCGAACTCTGTGGACAAGAAGATCAAGAAGAAGAAGAAAAAGCAACCTTCGCCAGGCGTAGTCGCTGCGGTAGAGCAGCAACAGCCCCGAGCATCCCAGCTACAATGTCGGGGGTTTAATGCTCGAGGAAGGGGACAACAGAACAGGCCCCGTGATCGAGGCGACCAAGCAGACCAACGGGGCGGCCTCTACTGTCCACTACATCAAGCGTACAGGCATGATCTACGGAATTGCCGGACATGGACCTACTGCCTGGAGCAATTTTACAGCGGCAAGGGTCCCATGCCGTCGCTCCCGGAACAGGGCGAGAATAGCAAAGGCAAACAGCCCGTCGAAGACAATGAGGACGACATGGAGTATCAAGAACCCCAAAACCATATTGCGGTTATCTTCGGGGGCTCCTCTGCCTACAAATCTCGCCGGGATCTAAAGGATGCCGCGCGGGAAGTACACCATGTTACCCAAGGTAAACCTCCTGTGCAGCAGCTCAATGGTCCGAGCTGTCTCTTACTTTCTCCAAGGAGGACTGTCCCCTTGGAATGGCCAAACCACAGAGGCGTCCGATGGTAGTGAGCCCCACCATCAGCAACTCCATCGTCGGCCGGGTTCTCATAGACTCCGGAAGTTCCCTGGATCTGATTTCCGCCAAGGTCTTGGACGAGATGCAGATCCCTCGCTCCAAGATTAAGAGCATAGCGGTACCATTCTTCGGAATAGTTCCGGGCACCTCGATCAAGCCTTTGGGCCAGGTCGTTTTGCCCGTTACCTTTGGTAGCCCGAATAACTTCCGTACGGAGCTCATCACCTTCGAAGTGGTCGACTTCGAATCAGCCTACAACGCCATCCTCGGCAAACCAGCTTTGGCCAAATTCATGGCCGCCTCGCATCACGCGTACCAATGCCTGAAGGTTCCGGGGCCGAACGGAGTCATAACCGTAAAGGGGAACCACAAGTCCGCACTAAATTGCGACGAAAGGGCGTTGGACATGGTCGGTCAGCTGCCTACACGCGACGTCGACTAGGAGCCGAAGCACTCCCGGCCCAAAGTTGCCCTCCACCCTGGAGGAGAGACCAAGGCCGTTCCACTCGACGAGTCGGCACCTACCAAGGTCGTGCATTTGGGATCTTCCCTAGATCCCAAATAGGAACTCGAGCTCATCACCTTCCTCTGAGCAAACTCGGATGCGTTCGCCTGGGAACCATCCGACATGCCCAGGGTCCCAAGGGGGGTGATCGAGCATAGGCTAGCTGATTCACCGATAAAAACCAAAGGTCGACAAAAACTCAGGCGGTTCTCCCCGGAAAAACAAACGATCATCCGGGAAGAACTCGACAAGCTCCTTAAAGCCGGCTTCATCAGGGAAATCGAGCACTCGGAGTGCCTGGCCAACCCGGTCATAGTCAGAAAGAAAGGAGGCAAGTGGCGCATGTGCGTCGACCATACGGGATTAAACGCAGCATGCCCAAAGGACAACTACCCGCTGCCTCGTATAGACCAGTTGGTCGATGCGACGGCGGAGTCGCAGGTCATAAGCTTCCTGGATGCTTATTCAGGATATCATCATATCAGCATATCGCACGAAGACGAAGAGAAGACCTCTTTCATCACCCCGTTCGGTATGTTCTGCTACACGACCATGTCTTTCGGTCTGAGAAACGCTGGAGCAACTTTTCAGCGCCTCATGCAGAAAACCTTTATGGACCAAGTAGGTCGGAACTTGGAAGTTTATGTCGACGATATAGTTGTCAAAAGCAAGCTCGCCTCAAGTCACGTCGCTGACTTAGAAGAAACATTTTGTAATCTCAACAAGCATCGAATAAAACTGAATCCAGAAAAATGCGTCTTTGGTGTGAAGGCCGGCAAGGTGCTCGGCTATATGGTCGGTCCACAAGGCGTTGGAGCAAATCCAAAGAAGATCGAAGCCATCGAGAATATGAGGCCACCCACATGTGTGAAAGAAGTACAAGTCCTGACCGGACGAATGGCCGCCTTTAGCCGCTTTATTTCCCGGCTGGGTGAGCGAGGGCTACCTTTCTTCAAAGCCCTTCGAAAACACGACGGTTTCATGTGGACAGAAGAAGCCAATCGCTCCTTTGAAGAGCTAAAGCAATACCTTTCTAAATCGCCCGTCCTGGTCACACCTAAGATGGGGGAAGAATTGCTGCTATATCTAGCGGCAACCCCACAGGCCGTGAGTGCAGTACTGACGGTAGAAAGGGATGGTGTCCAACGACCTATCTATTATGTTAGTGAAGTGCTACACGGACCGAAGGAGCGTTACCCTGAGGTCCAAAAACTCTTGTATTCACTACTGATGGCTTCCAGAAAGCTGCAGCATTACTTCCAAGCACACAAGATCGTGGTACCGACCAATTTCCCGCTCAGAGAAATCTTGAAAAACCAGGACGCTAGTGGCCGTATAGCTAAGTGGGCCATGGAGCTGGCCGAATTCGAGATAATGTTCTCGGCTCGCACGACAATTAAGTCCCAGGTTCTGGCCGACTTCGTGGTAGAATGGTCGGCTCCAGCTCCACCGGCTATCGAGCCCACCAGACTGAGGGAGAACCACTGGACCATGTATTTTGACGGATCTCGAGCATACGAGCGCTCGGGGGCTGGAGTCGTGTTGGTCTCCCCAGATGGAGAGCGACTCCAGTACGCCGTGCAATTGCACTTTGCCGCAACCAACAACATGGCAGAATATGAAGGCCTCTTGGCCGGACTGAGGGCATGCAAATCGCTAGGAGTCCAACGGCTAACTGTGATGGGCGATTCACAGTTGATCGTGAACCAGGTCAACAAGGAGTATCAGTGTTCCGATACCTCAATGGCGCTTTACCTGGCCGAAGTAAGGAAGATGGAAAAGTACTTCAAAAACTTCGAAGTACTCTACATCCCCAGGAAGGATAATGCCCTGGCCGACCAACTGTCCAAGGTCGGTTCCTCTCAAACTACCGCCCCGGCGGGGGTGCTCGTCGAGCACCTATACAAGCCCTCCATTCCCTCTGAAGAGGAGGCACAAGAGCCCTTCGGTAGGGTCTCCTTCCTCGAGCAAAGCACAAGTTGGATGACGCCATTCATCCAATACCTTGCGCATGGGACATTGCCCGAGGAAGAAGCTGAGCGTTCCCGGCTAACAAGGCGATCTTCTCAGTACAAGCTGATCGAAGGCGACCTATACCGAAAAGGTGCATTAGGAATCCTCTCCAAATGCATCTCTCAGGAGGAAGGCCAGTACCTTCTTCGTGACATCCATGAAGGAATGTGCGGAGCTCACTCGTCGTTCAGAACACTTGTGAGCAAAGCCTTCCGATTGGGTTACTATTGGCCTACGGCCTTGGCGGATGCACGGACGATCGTGACGACCTGTCGAGCATGCCAGTTTCATGCCCGCAAAGTCCATTAGCCGGCATATACGCTACAAACCATACCACTCTCGTGGCCGTTCTCGACCTGGGGGCTCGATATCCTCGGACCTTTCCCTCGAGGTCGGAAAGGCTGCAAGTACCTGTTCGTGGCCATCGACACTTTCACCAAGTGGATCGAGGCTGAACCCGTATCAACCATCTTGGCCCAGGCAGCCAAGAGGTTCCTCCAAAGCAACGTAGTGACGAGGTTTGGGATACCCAATCGTCTCATCACGGACAACGGAACTCAATTCACCAGCGAATTGTTCCAGGCTTATTGCGAGGAGATCGGGATCAAGGTCTGCTTCGCTTCTGTGGCACATCCACAGAGCAACGGAGCAGTCGAGCGAGCAAACGGGCAAATAGTCCAAGGCATCAAAAGGAGGGTCTTTAGGAAGCTCAGTCAGCACAAGCAGGAGTGGGTGGACTAGCTACCCTCCGTTCTTTGGTCAGTTCGCACCACAAGTTGGGCCACGGGCGAAACCCCATTCCAACTTGTCTACGGTGCAGAGGCCATTTTGCCTGCAGAAATTGTGCTGGGTTCCCCGAGGGTGCAACTAGTCGACTCTGTCGACCAGGAAATCGAGCGGCTCGTCGACCTAGACCTCGTAGAGGCAACACGAGAACGGGCGTTGCTCCGGTCCGCGGTTCACCTACAGGCCCTTCGTAGGCACGCGGCCAAGTTGGTTCGACCAAGGACCTTGAAAGTTGGCGACATGGTCTTACGAAGAGTTCAGGACCTGTCGAAGGCCAACAAGCTAACCCCAAGATGGGAAGGCCCTTACACGGTCGTATCTGCAACACGCCCGGGGGCTGTTCGCCTATCGATGGAGGACGGTCGGGAGCTCGCCAGCACCTGGAACATTGACCAACTGCGTAAGTTCTACGTTTAGGCGTGTATCTCTATTTTGCGCCCGAAATGTTGCCATTGGCAAACCGACTCTTTTTCCCTCTATCATTTTTTCCTCGTTCTCTTCCAAGAGCTTCATGAAACGCCAATGCGGCAAACGAGCTTAGTCGACAACACGTGTGTACCATCCCCTTTGGACACCGGCTGGGCATTCGCCGGTGCCGATCACCGTCCGCAGAAGCTCTTCGCTGCATGAACGGAACGGTCGCGCGCAGACATACTCTAGCCCAGTACAAACTCGGTCCCTACTTGGGTTCGGTAAACTCTACGTGTTGTCGGACCAAGCCCGTCTGTCCTACACGCGTGACCATGCTCGCACTCGTCCCTCTCTCAACCCGAGCGGCATATCCGATCATTTACAACGCGATACGCTTGTGGATTCTTTCGGCTCTCCTATGAACAAACTCATGCCCGTAACTCTAGGGCCACGACCTTTGTCCATAGCGGGGGCTCCATACAATAGGGGCTAATCGTTCTTTTCAGTTTTACTCTTGATCGGAATCTGTGTTCGCAATACCTCGCCTTTGTACGGGGAAACAAGTTTATACCTTTGTTCTCTCCTGCAGTTGTTTTTTCTCTGCAGGTCGAGCTTCGGGCAAACATAAGTACATCTAGAGCAAGCTCGGTAAAAAGAGAACAAGGTTCTAAATTCTTATGTTCCTGTTCTTTAACCGAAAGTTTTTTACAGGTCGACACAAGTGAAAGGTAAAAGAAAAGAAAAAGACTAACTCCTACACTCGGCATGGAGGGCAGCAAGCTCCTCCTTAAGAGAATCTACCTCGGCCTCGAGGTCTAAGACCTTCCGCCGGGCCGCACGACCTTCGGCCGCGCTCTCCCGAAGGCGCTGCACCTCCTTGAGCTGGGCCTCCTCGCGCTCCTGAGCTCCTTGGGCGGCGCGGAGCAGGTCGGGGACCTCCTGCCGTAGCCTCCCCAACTCCTCCTCAAGCTCGGCACACCTTCGCTCTGAGGTGGTCTTCACCGTTTCGCTCTGGAGGAGTTGGTCCCGAAGCTCGGCGACAAGACCCTTCGCCGATTCCAGTTCAAGCCGGTCGGAGGCTTGCACCTTGGAGATCCGACGCTCAAGATCAGCGATCTTGGCATCTTGATCGCTGTGGTACCTCTAGTACTCTTCCGCAGAAACCGTGGAGGCATCAATGTCCTCCATGGCCTTGGCAGCAAACTACGAGCAAAGAAGAAGAAGGGTTAACAATGCCCTAAAAAAGTTTGTGTGCAGGAAAAAGGGGCGAAATACTCACCAGAAGAGCCCGGCTGACTAGCTTGTCCTGGAGGAGCTGGCGGTCGGTCGCGCCAGCTCGGAAAAAAGGATTGACCCACGCAGGATCATCCTGGCCCCGAGCTGGCACATCAAGGTCTTGCCCCTCCTGGGCACCCAGTGCACCCAAGAGGGCAGCAGCGGCCTCTTCCTCGGCCAACTCCTGGTCACCTCAGGGTTGACTTTCCCCGAGGGTTAGTAGCTCATGGCTGCCTTCCCCCTGCTCAGTCGCCATGCTCGGGGGCTGGGCGACAACCGCGGCCGCATCCGCTCCTTGGTCCGCAGCCGGAGGTGACTGGTCGACGACGACCAGTTCCACTGCTCCTTGGTCCCGGGCCGGAGACGGCTGGTCGAGCACGACCAACTCACGGCCTTCGGAGCCCACTGCCTGGGCTTCCCCCGTGCCTGGCACCGCGCCCGTCCCTTCACAAGGGGCCAAGACCTCGGCCCCTTGCGGGTCTTGCTCCTCCGCGACCGGAGCAGGCTCGACGTTCGCCGGGCGAAGCTCGGGTTCCTCCGGAGGCGCGACCCGTGGCGGCTCCTCCTCATCCTCGGCCATCACTTGGTCAAGGATGCGGTCGAGCTCGGCGTCAACTGCAATGTCGTGAATCCCCTCAGCCATTTGTCGGAAATCCAAGGACAGCAGCCGAGCTATCACACCCACACCAAGCGAAGTGGGGTTAGCCCGGAAAATCGCAAACAAGAACAAAGGACTCAATGAAGAAGCTACGCGAGGATTACCTTCCACCAGGCGAGCAGCATCCTCGTCCTCGGCTTCCTCGCCCTGAACCGTGGGCGCCCTGCCCGCGGCAGCCTCATAGGCCTCGGTGCGTTCCGAGGCAGCGTCACTGGCCTGTGCCATCGCCGGGTCGACCTCATCCATGTCGACCCCCTCCAGCGCCAAGGTCGTTGGAGGCGACGACCTTCTGCTCCTCCTGACCAGGGCGAAGGCGCTTTCCTCCTCCTCCTCTTCCTCGGGGTCCTCGACCACCTGAGCAAGTTGGTCTTGGAGGGCCTTAATTTGCCTCTCCAGTTGGTCCTTGCTCGCGGTAGACTTGGCCGCCTCCTCGGCCTTCTTCGCCTGCTCGGCCAGCTGTTGCAGACGACCCATCAGCTCCGGCTTCTTCCGCTTGAAGTCATCAAACCATTTTTGGAGCCCTCTTACCTCCTTCCGGTCGGCGTACTCCAGGTGCTGCGCCGTCGGGACCCTGGCCGAAGCTTGGCGCTTCGAGCGCTTGGCGCGAGGAGACGGCGTGGATGGTCGGCGGCTTCGACCCGCCGTCTTCTTGCGAGGACCCCTGGTTGGGGGATCTCCTTGCGGCGGTGGCTCCGCAACCGACACGGTGAGCTCAAGGGCGACCCTCTCCTGCAACCAGAAATCGGATTATACAAGCTCGGGATAAGTTCTTCGTGCGGAAACAAGCACGAGTACTTACCGCATCGCTACGGTCGAAAACGTTCTTCGGGAACTGACGGTCGGTCCTCAGTTCCTTCTCCTTCGGGGCGTCAAACATCTCGGCGACCCTCTCCTCGACCCAGTCCATCCTCGGAGCTACGATTTGAGCAAAAAGAGCACGGGATCAAACCCATGCCCGACCAGAGACGAAAACCAAGGAATGGACTAAAATACTGACCCGCATTGTTCTCACGGGTGATGTCTTGCCACTCGGTCACCTCGAAGAATGGATGCTCCCGACGCCGCAGCGGGGACACCCGATTGAAGACGAAGTCCCGCACGATGTCCCGACCAGTGAGCCCCATCTGAGTGAGCTCACTGATGGTCCTGAGGATGTGCTCCTCCTCGGGCTGGACGGGCAGGCGCGCGGTGTCGGCCGCCGGGGCGACCTCCCCGGTATATACCAGTTGGCTACCTTCGGTCCTCTACTGATAGAACCAAAGGTCGGCCCAACCCGACACCGAGTCCCTCAAGGAAATAAGGGGGTACTCGAATGGGCGGTTGGGCCGGAGGCGAAGGTAGATGCAACCGGCAGGGGTATTTCCGTCGGTGCGGAAAGGAGAATAGAAGTGAAAGAAGAGGCTGGCTGTGGGCGCTACGCCCACGTACGCCTCACAAAGGTGGACGAAGATCGTGATAGCAAGGATCGAATTGGGGTTGAGGTTAGAAATGTCGCACCCGCAGAAGGCGAGCACGGAGACGAGGAACTCACTTTCAGGCAAACGGAGCCCATTGACGGCGTAGAGCTCGCAGGAGATGATCTCTCCCTCCCGCAGCGCTGGCGCCTCCTCACGGCCAGGCGCTCGGGTGGTGTTAGGGTCGACGTGACCGTCGTCCACGAGCGCCTGGAGTCTCCTCCGGTTCACCTGGCTGACTCCGAAGCGCACCATTGCTACGGGGTGGCAAGGAGTAAAGGTCGCTGAGGAGCAGAAGGCGATGGGGAGGAAAGGGCGCTAAGGGCTTGGAAAAAGGTCTAAGCAAAGTGCCGAGCAAAGCGCGAAGTGACCTCATCTGAGCAGTGTCCGGGGTTAAAAAGGCTGCGAAAAGGGTGCATTAAATGCCGCCACGACCTTTCGCGAAAGCAAGACATGTCCGTTACAAGAAATCGCCAAGAAATGCACGTTTCCCAAGAAACTGCTTTACCGTTACAAAGAGGCTTCTCAGAGAAGGAATCAAAATAACCAAACGTCGCGCCACCACGGCGTGAACGTGTGACCAGCAATGAGGTCGTCTCCCGACATGAGATGGTCGTGAGACACGACCAAGAAAATCTAACCCCTCCTTCGAGTTTTTTCAGGCTCAAGGGGAAACGCGAGCTTAGATAACTCCCCACTTGAGCCTCGGGGGCTAGCTGTCGGGGATTGACTATTCACTAAAAACGACGGTTTTGCCCCTAGGGATCCAAGAGCACAGACCACGCGGTTCCCCGCGGAAGAAGCTCAGGAAGCTTGCCCGGGCAACCAAGGCGCCCGATCTTGCATGCTCGGGAACTCACCCGCGATCATGCAAAGGATCACGCTCGTGTGTACTACACAGATGGTCGGGCATTTGGTCGAACCGTTGAAAGGAAGGCGGCAACTAATCCGCTGGAGATCAAGGGAAGACGCGCCCAAAATTCAAATAAGGCGCAGATCAAGGGCGCTGGATCGTGGGCGCTACGGTTATGAAAGCATGGCGTAAATCTAGGGGGTAGTTACCTTCTATGTATCTTCAGCTTCTGTATTTAAACCCCCCAAGAGCATCTGCGGAGGGGGACTTCTTTTTTGACCAATCATAAACACAATACACTGGAGTAGGGCTGTTATCTCGACGGTGAGAGGCCCGAACCAGGATAAACACCACGCGTCTCTCTCCCGAACTAGCGTTGCTCGGACGAACACCCCAGCTCACGCGAAGGGGCCCTGTTGATCCCTCGTTCAACAAGTAAGCTCGGCGGGAGCCCGTTCTCTAATCATCGATAATACCTTTGCCTCCTTTACGTGATCAGCGCCAAGATGCATTGTTTTTAACGTCTCCCATGCAGCTTTGGCCGTCTCCTTTTCGACCAGTAGTAAGAGCGTTTCTTTTGGAATACCTCCGTAGATGGCCGTCAATACCATCTTGCACAGGAGAATCAGGTCCTGGACTCCAAGCTCCTTGATCATACTCTCATTGAGGTTTGATTTCTCCATCGTGATGAGTTGCGAAGAAGAAAGGGGATTTGAAGATGAAAACACTTCATTTTTGGTTCTTAAGACATTTCACCCCCACTCCTTCGAGAAGAAGGAAAAGATGGAAGATGAAAAGCCTCAAGAACTAAGAAAAAGCTTAAAAGCAGTAAAGGTTCAAAGGAGTATTTTCGCGCTCAAAAGCATAAGGCGTGAAACATACAAGAGAGGCCATATCCCCCTTATATATACTGTTAATTAGGATAGTTATAACGCCGATTTAGTTGCCAAGAAGAATTGTAAATATTTCTTTATTTATTGGCATTTAAATTGTTGAATAATTGATGCATAATCCCATAATGTCATGGAAGATGAAAATTTTTGAGTAAATTATATATATTTACTCAAACCTTGGGGGCTAGCTGATGACGATTAAGTAATCATATCCTATTTTTGGGCTTATACTTTTATAAAAGAAAGAAGCCCATAAGTAAAAGGATAAGGCCCACGACCCATTATCCGGTTATGACTCTATCTAGAGTCATATTTAGGTCACGTGGTAATATTCTCGATCAGTATGCTAACACTGATCGAAGATAAGCAGTATCTCACTTGCCCTGACTAGTCATACAGACTATGGTCAGAGATAACCTATATTCAATTGTCCTGACTAAGTAACTAGTTGGGGTATTAAAATTACCTTTTGCCTTGACGAGGTAACTGGTCGGAACGAGTAGTTACTCCCGCATAAGAATATAGCATGCAGAGGATTTTTTTTAACAGATACAAATAATTGATCAGAAGTTACTTTCTATAAAAAAAAACATCGCTTGACCAAACGACACACCTCATGGTGAAAAGGCACCTCTTGACAGGAAAATACCTTCCGGAAGAACAACTACCATCTCTTTGTTCTATATAAATGGGAAGGTCTACGCATCATTGAGACAGTCAGTGTGTGTAATAAATGATGTAATTAGAAGTAATATTACATTGCATTCTTGTTCTGTAGACAATTCACAAGTGTGTATTTTGATTAAGCCGCTTGGTTAATAAAGAAGCAATCCTATTTTCTATTTTTTGCAATCTCTGATTTCTTTGATAAAGGTAACCTTATATTCATAAGGTCGGTTTAGAGACCTTCTGATCTTGAACATCGGCAATTCTCTCCAAAAAAAAAAAAATCAATGATTTTTGTCTAACTTTTATTTGAGGACTCTAAGGCTCTGTTTGGCAGAGCTGGGTATTCCTAACTCCACCAGATTCGTGCAGCTGGAGCTGTGTGTATATTAATAATGTTTATGTGAGTCATCTTATTTAAATTTTAAAATAAAAAATAATTTACTTTATTTTAATTTATAAATTTTAGATCTAAGATAGGACTCGTGTCAAACGGAGTCTAACTTTTATTCCGAGGGCTTCTGAAAACAGAAAAACTAAAAAACGGTATACCGTTGCAACGGTATACCTCTGAAACTCATGAAACTTATGTTTTTGCACTGAAACTCATGAAACTTAGCAGTAAAAACTGATAAAATATGAAACTGATGAAACTAAACACTGAAACTCATGAAACCAGCACTGAAACTGATAAGTTTCATAAGTTTCATGGCTATACCGTTGCAACGGTATACCGTTCCCTAGTCACTCTCTTCTGAAAATATCAGCTTGAATCCTGAAGGTGATACCAAGCAAATCTTTACCCCGTTGAAAAGTGAAGAAACCTGTAGCATTGCCTTCAATTTTCCGTTTTATAAAACCTCGCCGGCTTTTCGCCTTAATCTCTACTATATAAAGTGAGAGTTTCTTCCCACGTCACATTAATTGCTCTGCTTAATTGCCCTACTTAATTGCCCTGCTTAATTGCTCTACGCAAGAAACGAAACGTTGCTTTAATTAGCCAGCTTTTGCAAGAAACGAAGCGTAAAAGATAGATGTTTGATCTTATGAAATAGTATTTTTTTTTATTTTTTAATCTTTATTTTTCGTTATCAATTTTGTTTTTCGTAGCAACGCACGGGCATATAACTAGTCCCCACTAACCCCAGACTTTTCCGTCCCCTCTCTCCCAGCCGCCACACCTTCTGGAAGCTTCCGCCTTAATCGGAGCAGCACCGCCTGCCATGGCCGACGAGGCGAAGGCCAAGGGTAATGCGGCCTTCTCGGCCGGCCGTTTCGACGAGGCGGCGCGGCACTTCACGGACGCCATCGCGCTCGGCCCCGGGAACCACGTCCTCTACTCCAACCGCTCCGCCGCGCTCGCCTCGCTCCACCGCTACTCCGAGGCGCTCGCCGACGCCGAGAAGACCGTCGAGCTCAAGCCCGATTGGGCCAAGGGGTACTCCCGCCTCGGCGCCGCACACCTCGGTCTCGGCGACGCCGCCAGCGCCGTCGCCGCCTACGAGAAGGGCCTCGCCCTCGACCCCAGCAACGAGGGCCTCAAAGCTGGCCTCGCCGATGCCAAGAAGGCCGCCGCCGCCCCTCCTCGCCGCTCGCGGTCCGGCGCGGACGGAATCGGCCAGATGTTCCAGGGGCCCGAGCTCTGGAGCAAGATCGCATCGGACCCCGCCACGCGCGCCTACCTCGAGCAGCCCGACTTCATGCAGATGCTGCGGGAGGTGCAGCGGAACCCCAGCAGCCTCAACATGTACCTCTCTGACCCCCGCATGATGCAGGTGCTCAGTCTCATGCTTAACATCAAGATCCAGAGACCCGAAGCCTCCGAGTCGTCGCAGTCTTCCTCGCCGCCGCAGCAGGGGCAGCCCGAGACGAAGGCGAGGGAGGTGGAGCCTGAGCCAGAGCCGGAGCCGATGGAGGTGAGCACTGAGGAGAAGGGGAGGAAGGAGAGGAAAGCGGCTGCTCAGAAGGAGAAGGAGGCGGGGAACGCAGCTTACAAGAAGAAGGACTTTGAGACGGCGATCCAGCATTACACAAAAGCCGTGGAACTTGACGACGAGGACATCTCCTACCTCACTAACCGTGCAGCTGTGTACATTGAGATGGGAAAGGTGAGGTTTATCGTGGTGATTTCATGCCTTGCTAATTAACATCTAAGTATGAGTTCACTTCGTTGTTCATATGCTTGGTTGCTGCAGTGTGCGAATTGGTAGTAGTTTTTAATATTGAGAAATTAGGTGCTGGCACCATAAACATAGTGACGGGTACCCAGGCCATGGGTACCCCCAGCGGCCCGAAAAGGCGCGTGGGCCGAACCAGGCCGGTCGGGGCCCAAAGCCACGGCTGCCGAGGAAAAAACCGAAACCATGACCAAGTCAGCGAAATCCCTGAAGAAGCGACATCATTTATTGCGTATCGAGCGCATTAAATGCTGGCCGTAATATTGATGACGCAGCGGCACAAATCCCCTACTCTCGCATTTACTACGAGCGGCGCAAGAAGAACTACGCCGACCAGCCCGAGGGCAAGGGAGCGTGGCGATCCCATCACCGCCACTTGCGAGCGGCTAAGAGCACTGATCTTTTTCTCTTTTTTAAGCAACAATGTAACCTCCTCCTCGCCTATATAAAGGTGAGGAGCGAGCATGTAAAACGACGGACAACCGGGAATCAATACAATCAAACCCACACGAATCGGAGTAGGACGTCACCGAACCAAGATACATCTTGTGCTCGCTCGAGTAAGTTGCCGAGGAGAGGAGCGTGCACCCCTCTTACCTATACAAATTCATTGGCGGTGCTCAAAACAAGCGGTTGGCGCGCAGGTAGGGCTGTGCACGACGTCACCGCCATTTTCCCGCTTGGCTTCCTCGACGGTTCCCTTTCTTTCTCCGACATCGCCATGCCGATGGCGTCGATCCGTTCGGCTCCTCGACCGTCACCACCACGGCGGAGACGAGATAGTGATCGTCCCCGTCATACTCGGCGCCAAGTGTCCACCGAGGACCCCGACGCCCTCGCGGCGCCAGAGACCTCGGCTCGAGGTCCCCAGACGGACCCCGACGCCGGCACGCCAGAGGCCCCATCACCCCAAGCGATGCGCGGAGGCGTCGGCGATGGCGGTCGCACCCGGCCGCGACCTCGCGCCGTGGCAATGGTCGGCCATGTACCCGACGACCACCACTCGGACAACTCCTCCGACCACGGCTCTAGCGGAGGAAGAGATAAGAATGACCACGCCATCGCGACCGACACCGGCGGTAGCGCCGCTACCCGGCCACGCCAAAGACTCTCCGCCAACACACCGAGGAGGATCACCGCAGCTCACGGCCGACCTTCACGGGCGACGCTGACGAGCCGAGGCTCAAAAGGCCGAAGCTCGACAAGCTCCAGGCCGACTAGGCGATGCTTTCGCCCGCCGCTCCACTGCACTGGCGGCGGCGCAAGGCCACAAGACGCCAGTCCACCACCACCAAGCTAGGGGATCGGACGATTCATCGCTTTTTCCCACGGCCAAAACATCGCCAAGAAGCGGCAATGCCGCCCGCGGCATTCCCGAGCCAGACGATCCTGCGGCCAAGGCTACCCACCGTAACCTCCGGCCTGGTGGAGCGAGCGCCACAAGAAGACGCTGTATGGCCACGGATCGCGGCGTTCGGACGCCTCTTCGGATGGCTCGCGCGCGACGCCATCCGAGGCCGTCGGAGCGAAACAAGGGCGGCGTCACCTTCCGGACAACCCCAGGCATCGCGCACCGGTGCACCAACGTTGGGGGCGAACGCGGCCTTCGCACCACCCTCCAAACGCTGAAGAACGAGGAACGACCCGACCGGCCAGACGTCGCCGGCGGGCTTCCGTAGCGTGGCCGCGGCGAGCCCCGATGGCCGGGCCACGGCATTCTGTCGAGGATCCGCGGCCAAGTTCCTGCCCGGATTCCGGCGCCGATCAACATAGCCAAATCTGGCACGCAGGGCTACAAACCCGGTGTGTGGTGGAAGATTACCGGCCAAGATGTCGGGCGGGAGCGACGGACGACCTTTTGTCATCCAATACCTCCCCATCTACTTGGCGGACTCGGCCGGGCATGGCTCGAATATCCGCGCCAACATCATCCGGATCGGGCCGACCTCAAGCACCGCCGTTGGCAACTTCCAGGGCACCTACAAGCGACCAGGAATTCCTGGGACTGAAGGTCGCAGCGGCAGCCAGGGAGAACCTCCGGACTACATCCGACGCTTTTTCCCAACAATGCAACGAGCTCTCGACATCCGCGACGCCGATGTCGTGGGGGAGCATTCATCTACGACCACTTCCAAGACCCTGGTCCATAAATCGGGGTGTCGCGAAGCCAGACCACCAAGGAACTCTGGACATTGCCACCAACCACGCCTCGGCGAGGAGGTCAGATGTCATCTTCGACAAAGGGAAGTCGAAGCGAGGATCGCACCGAGCCCACCCCTCCTCCGACCGCCCGACAAGCTTAAAGCGCCACGGCAAGCAGTCCGCGAGGACCGCCTCGGTTGCGCACCACCGCCGGAAAGCCGCAAGGCCGGCAAGAACCCCGACCACTTCGAGAAGTCGATGGAGAGTACGCGGTCCGAACCACGGATACCGTCGAGCACAAGTATCGGGGCTGCGAAGTCTGAAGCGTTTTCTTCCGGAACCCCCACGACGCCACGGGGCAAAGGAAAGAGGCAAGACTTCGGCGCCGACCACCGAGATCGAGAGAGGCAGACGTCGGCTTCCCGAGACCGACGGTTGCCTCATGATCTTCGGCGGACGGCAAGCTACGCCGACCGGAGGCGGCTCAAGCTCGCTCGCCGAGAGGTGTTCGCGGCAAGCCCAGTAGTACCTAAATACCTTCGGTGGTCGGAGTCCCCGATCACCTTTGGCCGGCCGACCACCCCGACCACGCCCCGCAACCAGGAGGTACCCGCTCGTCATTGACCCCATCGTGGGAACAAAGCGCTGACTAAGGTGCTCATGGGCGGGCGATAGCGATCTCAACATCGCTTACGTTGAGACCCTCGACGCCACGGGGATCCCCGCCGAGCCTTCGACCAAGCAGAGCACCCTTTCACGGCGTCGTTCCTGGCGGCCAGGCCCGCTTCCGGCGGTCGACTGCCGTCACGTTCGGAGCCGGTTAACTTCCGCGACCGAGACCCTCACCTTCGAGGTTGTGGATTTTCCCGGCTCCTACCACGCCATCCTGGGGAGACCATGCTACGCGAAGTTCATGGCGATCCCCAACTACACCTACCTGGCGAAGATGCCCGGCCGCATGGGGTGATCATCAGAATGCGTCTTTCCGGCTCGCCCTACTGCGAGAAAAACGATTGCGAGTTGGCCTCGGCGGTCGTCGCATCCACTGAAGCTCGCCGGCCTCGAGCGACACCTCCCGATCCGCTCCCGACTCTAGCAAGTCCGGACCAGGGCTCCTTCAAGTCCGCCGAGGACACGAAGACGATCGAGGTCGACCCAAAGGACCCGACCAAAACCGCTCGGATCGGGACCACGCTCTCGCCAAATAGGAAAGCGGCTCGTCAACTTCCTCCGCCAACCGACGCTGCATGGAAGCCCTCCGACATGCCGGGGATCCCGAGGGAAGTCGCCGAGCACTCCTAAACATCCTACTGGTCTAGAACCCGATCGCCCGGCGTCTGCCGCCGACGAAGGAAAGCGGCGTGGCCATAGGAGAGGAAATAGCCAAGCTCTTGGCCGCAGTGGTTCATCAAAGAAGTTCGCCACCCCGAGTGGTTAGCAAACCCCGTGCTTGTAAAAGAAGGCGGGAAATGGAGAATGTGTGTCGACTACACAAGCCTCAACAAGGCATGTCCGAAAGATCCATTCCCTCGCCGCATCGACCAAATGGTAGACTCCACCGCAGGTGCGAATCCTCGCCCTTTCGGATGCCTACTCAGGGTACCACCAGATCGCGATGAAAGAAGGCGACCCATTTCGCGACTTCCTTCATCACTCAGACGGTTCGTTTACGCTGCGTGACAATGCCGTTTGGCCTGAAACGCGGGGCTACATACCGTAGATGTATGCAGACCGCTTTTCCGACCAGATCGGCCGCAATGTCGAAGCATACGTCGGCGACATCGTTGTCAAGACCAGGAAGACCCGACATCATCGCCGACCGAGGAGACTTTCGCGAACCTTCGACGGTTCAAGATCAAGCTCAACCCCGAAATGCGCCGGGTACCTGGAAGCTACTCGGCTTCATCATCTCCGGCCAGCGGCATCGAAGCGGTACCGAGACAAGATCTCCGCGATCTTAAGGATGGGGCCGATCGGCAACCTCAAAGGGGCCCAAAGGTCGACGGGATGCCTAGCGGCCCTAAGTCGCTTCACGCCCCGCCTCGGCGAACGCGCTTACCTCTATACAAACTCCCGAGGAAATCCGACCACTTCACCGGACGGCTGAGGCTCAGACGCCTTCGACGCGCTAAAGGTTTTCTTGACCACCTCGGTCTTTGGTCGCCGGCGCCAGAAGAGCCTCTGCTACATTTACATTGCCGCCACGACCCAGGTCGTCAAGACGGCACTTGTCGCGAGCGAGCGTAAGAAGCGGGTCCTTAAGATCCGGCGACGATTTACTTCATTAGCGAAGTACTCTCCGAGTCCAAGGCACGGTACCGCAGATTCGTAAGATGCTCTACGCAGCTTCGATCACGAAAAGAAAGCCGGTACACTACTTCAACCAAAGACCACGCGTTCCGTGGTAACTTCCCTACCACTCGGCGAGGTCATCCATAACCGCGACGCCTCGAAGAATTGCCAAGTGGGCACTCGAGCTCAACGGGCATGACGTATCCTATGTCCCTGACCGCCATAAAATCTCAAGTTCTAGCCGACTTCGCCGCCGAAAGTGGACCGAAGCCAGGCCCCACCTCCGCTCGAAGACCCCGAGTCTTGGGCGATGTACTTCGACGGGTCCTTCACCAAAACGGAGCCGGGCCGGGTCGTCATTCTTTCACCACTCGGGAACAAGCTTGACGTCATCCGGCTACTTTTTGACGCAACCAACAACGCCGCCGAGTATGAGGCCCTCGTTACCGGTCTCGCATCGCCGCCCGACCTCGGAGCTCTGCGGTTATGCGTGCATGGCGACTCAAACCGGTCGTCGATCAAGTCATGAAGGCTGCAGAACCTCGCGACGATCGGATGGCGACCCTCTTGCCGAGAGGTACGCAAACCGGAGCGAAGTTCAAAGGATTTGAGCTCCATCATAGCTACTGACGGAACAACGGAGAGGCCGATCACTGGCTAGTCTCGCCTCCGGCAGAGGGCCGGCCCCGCCGAATTTTCGCCCTCGACCTACACCAAGCATCCATCCGAACCGTCGCCGGACGATCGGCCAAGCGACCCGACAAAGGCCGAGCCGGTCGAGCCGTTGCAACGTCCTGATGACCAAAGACCGATTGAGGAATCCCTTCATCGATCGGCCGATCGACGGTTCCTCTCCCGACGACCGGCCGAGGCCCGCCGCCTCGCTCGTCGGGCAAAATCCTTCAGATCGACGGCAACGACCTCTACAGAAGGAGCCCTCCTAATCCTCCGAAGTGTGTCCCACCGACCAAGGAAGAGAGCTACTCCGCGACATCCACGGCGGGGTTTGCGGACACCACGCTGGTCACGGAGCCTGGTCGGGAAAGCCTTCCGACAAGGTTTCTCTTGGCCGATCGCCGTGGCCGACTCGAACGGATCATCCGGACGCGCGAAGGGTGCCAATTCTTCGCTTCTAAGAACTCACCTCCCTGCCAAGAAGCCCTCCAAACGATCCCTATCACCTGGCCCTTCGCCGTTTGGGGACTCGATCTGGTCGGGCCCTTCAAGAAAGCGCCGGGGCTTCACCGCTTTGTTGGTTGCGATAGACAAGTTCACCAAGTGGATAGAAGCCAAGCCGATCACAACAATCACTTCGGTAGCAGGCCGGACTTCATCCGCAATATCGTCTACCGGTTTGGAGTCCCGAACTCCATCATCACCGACAACGGAACGCAATTCACGGAAAGGAGTTTCTCGAGCTCTGCGACGCCTTCAAAGATCCGCGTGGATTGGGCGGCCGCCGCCACCCACGAACAACGGCCAAGTCGAACGCGAACGGCATGATCCTCCAAGGGCTCAAGCCACGAATCTTCGATCGATCGAAGAGGTACGCGGGGCGTTGGGCGCCGAGGTACCTCCGTGCTTTGGAGCTTACGGACCACCCAGGCCGGTCGGCCAGGGTTCACGCCGTTCTTCTTGGCATTCGGAGCGAAGCCATCTTACCAACCGACTTGGACTACGGCGCCCCAAAGGTTCAGGCCTTCAACGAGACCGGGGCTCGAGTCTCAAAGAAGATTTGTCGGCCGGCCGATGAAGCGCGAGATGTCGCCGTCGCTCGCTCGACCAAATACCCGGCAGACATCTGCGACGCTACCACGACCGCAAGGTTAGAGGCGGCGTTCAACACGGCGACACAGTTCTGCGCCAGGTTCGATCCAACAAAGGCAAGCACAAGCTCTCCTCGCCTTGGGAGGCCCTTTCATCGTAGTAGAGGTCCTTCGACCGGCGCTTAGGCCAAGGATCCCGATGGCAACATCTTGTCAAACGCCTGGAACATTGAAAAGCTAAGACGATTCTACCCTTAGCCCTTTTTCTACCTCGTTCATTACCATGTTCACCTTTTACCTGCCTCACGTAGCATTTTTTCCACTCGGTCGACATCCCGCTCAACCGCCATTATTCACCCGATCGTTCGGTCTTCTTTTTTTTCCGACCGAGTACCACGGCCTCGCCCACGGCTACTGATTTGCGAAGTGGTATCTCGCTAAGGAAAAAGAGACGAAACAGGATGGTATCTGATTGCCGGGCGAACTAACGCTCGCGCTAAAACCTCGTTTTTCCTACTTTTTTGAAAACGCCGAACATGTCGATCATCGGTCGGTTGGTCCCCGCACTCCAAGAACCATGGCCGGCATGTCTTACGACAACAAGCGAAAAATAGCGAAAAATACGTGTAAAACCCGAACACCTTTGTTTTCTTCCAATTCGACGGCATTTACATTCTTTGGGAACAAGAAAGTCTAAAACCAAGAAAGCTTTTTACGTTTAAGGGTCTTCCTCACGTGATTGATCTCGGAATTGTCGTCCCTCTCCAAGCCTGACCTCGGCTTCGCTTCAATTTTTGCCGCGACGACAAAGAAAATAGCCGGTCGCCGAAACCCGCAGCAGAGAGCCCCGATCCGCCGACGCACCTTCAAGCGGCGGCCCTGCGCCCCTGTGTGACCTCTATGGTCCGGGGAGCTTGAAGTCCGACACGGGGGACCGCCGTCGGAGAAGAGTCTGGCAAAGACGATCGGGCGATCGGCAAAGACGATCAGCTTGCCAAGAGAGCCTAGATGTCGCGATCGACTCCAGGCTCCGGAAGGAGAAGAGCGCGAGGGAGGGCGGTGCCCGCTCCCCAATTGCTCAGCGCTCGCGGTGGCGGTTCCCTCGGCCGACGGCCGCGGCTTGTCGCGCCCGGCTCTCGCTCCTCCTCCTCCGCCTCCCGCTCCAGCGACTCGATCCAACCCGTCGTCCGACGGCCGCCACTATAAGACGGCGGCACTGCCGCCCCAACTCCTCCTCATCCTCGCCTCTCGTTGAAGGAGTCGATCGATCTCATCGATCGGTGGGTTCTCATCCTTAGGCGGGAATGAGAGAGCGAGGCGACCATAAAAGCAAGTCGACGGCTCGTCTCAACGTCCGAATGAAGTCAGCGCCACCCCGCCTATTTATAGGCGATCCGGCCAACGAAGCGACGGCGGGATACCCGCCAAAGATTCATGACGACCGCACCTTTCGGCGATGGCGAGAAGCCGGCGCCAAAGCAAGCGACGCGAGGAAAGCACCGCCAATTCCGCGTTGAACAAAAACCTCGCCACCACAAAGAAAGATAAGTGAATACCTTCTTCTTACACACTCGTTATTACTCCTTCAAGTGGCGCGGCGGTAACAAACAAACCGCCCGCCCACTCTGGGGCTACAAGAGTCCCGCGGGTCGGGTTGACACAACCAATCGTCGGGTCCTCCCAAGACGGCCAAACTTCGACCAAAAAGTACTACGGCCCTCGCCCGGCTACTGATTCTGAAGTAGTGCTTGACGAAGAAAGGAAGTGCCCAAGCAGTCGACCCACGATCGGTCGTGAAACGACCTCCCACGGTGGCGTTCTCTCGATTTCCTAACTCTCTAACTTCGTGATACACACACCGACCTATGCCCGAGCCCACGAGGTCCCTAAGGCAAGAGACGGCGATGATATCCACCACGACAAAAAATGGGCAAGAGGTGAGGACAAGGCGAGCCCAGCGAGCCCCTAGTTGGGTCGGCGGACGACCCAATCGCCTTAACTCACGTCAGGGATCACACCTCACGCTCTCACTTGAACAGTCGGCGGGTGGCGGCCAGTACACCTTGGATCGTGAACGATCCAAGGTCCGATCACGGGATCGAGTAAGGAAAGATTCTTTATGGATCGCTTAAGTCGGGCCTTGTGGCCGGGATTGTCCGCTAGGGACCCCTCGCGAGGGGCCTCGTGTTCCACCGGATCACTCGCTTGTAGCCCCACGAGAGCGGCGCCGAGCCAACGAAGGCAAGCGGCGTTTCGCCCCCTCCTGGTCCCGCGTGGACGGGCGTAAAAATGGGACTCAACACGGCGCCACGTGCTCGCCAGCGATCGACCCGCTGCGCCCCGGCGGCTCGACCGGCGCCACGTGTCCGCCCGAGCGACGGCTGGCTGCGCTAACCACGGCGCCACGTGCTCGCCGAGCGTCGGCCAGCTGCGCGCCGAAGGCCGGGCGCCATGTATTCGCCAGGCGACCCGGCCAGCGCCCGGCAGACGACCATGGCGCCCGACGACCCGGCCAGCTGCGCGCCGGCGGCTCGACGGCGCCACGTGTCCGCCAGTGGCAACGGCTCGGCTGCGTAACACGGCGCCACGTGCTCGCCAGAGCGTCGGACCACTGCGCGCCGAAGGCACGACGGCGGCGCCACGTGTCCGCCCAGCGACCGGCCGTGCGCGCCGGCGGCTCGACGGCGCCACGTGCTCGCCGAGCGATCGGCCAGCTGCGCGCGCTGGCGGCGACGACGGCGCCATGTGTTCGCCAGGGCATTCACCACTGAGCGCCCGGCACGACCATGGCGCCGACGACCCGACCATTGCGCGCCCGGCGATGCGGTCCGGCGACCAGCCGGCGCTGATGCCACGGCCAGCTTACCATCTGCTCCCCGGCGACCACCCTTGACACAAAGAACGGCGCCGGGCACAGATATATCTGCGATCGGACCTCCCGATACCGCAAAGCAACGACCAAGCAGCGAAACCCCGACCGCTCTCCGACCATTTCGGGGCTCGGGCTACACCAGCGGGTGCGCCACCCCGATCGAAGACTCTTCCCGACCAAACCGGCGAAAACCCCCGACCGCTCTCAGGCCATTTCGGGGCTCGAAGACTACACCCGGGTCGCTCAGCGCCCCGTCGGAGACTCGATCGAGGCCAAGCGAATCACGGCATCACGGCGACGGAAACAAGACCCCGGGCACCTCTCCGACTGACGGGGCTCGGGGCTCTTGACGGTACCAGGCCATGGGTACCCCAGCCGCCCGAAAAGGCGCGTGGGCGAACCAGGTCGGGGCCCAAAGCCACTACCGAGGAAAAACCGAAACCATGACCAAGTCGTGAAATCCTGAAGAAGCGGCGGCATTTATTGCGTGATCGAGCGCATTAAATGTCGGCGTAATATTGATGACGCAGCGGCACAAGTCCCCTACTCTCGCATTTACTACGGCGGCGCGGCAACTACGCCCGACCCGGCAGGCAAGGGGAGCGGCGGTGATCCCATCGGCCCGCCACTTGCGGGCGGCTAAGAGCTGATCTTTTTCTCTTTTTTAAGCAACAATGTAACCTCCCTCCTCGCCTATATAAAGGGGGAGGGAGCGAGCATGTAAAACGACGGACAACCGGGGAATCAATACAATCAAACCCACACGAACTGGAGTAGGGACGTTCAGCCCGAACCAGTATACATCTTGTGCTCGCCCGAGTAAGCCGTCGAGGAGAGGGAGCGTGCACCCCCCTCTTACCTATACAAATTCATTGGCCGGTGCTCGAAACACCGACACATAGTGACTGTCAATTGAGAGGATTAGGTGTTTGAATGCTGTGCTAAACTGTTAAACGCTAAGATACAAGAGATTAACAACCATGATATCACAATAGGACAGTTGAGGGAGATCTAAAACTGATGGCAACCAAATTAGACTCGTAAAGTTAGCCAATTAATACCAATTCAAATTTCTGTTTTTTTTTAAAAAAAAACAGTTTTGGGCTTCTTTTGCTTGGGATTTCAAATTTGATTGTTTGCGATTCGTACGGACTGGCACGTTGCTAACTACAGACTACGTGATGGCTTTATCACAACCTTAATTAGGTAGATCTCTCAGGAGGAACTGCTTTATCATGCCCTGGATAGATAGGTATTATCATATTCACAATAGATTTTTTTAGAAGAGGTTTGAATTGGGATTGATGGAAAAGCACAATTTAGAGGTTGGACAGAGTTAGAAACATTAAAATTATAGTTATGAATATACAGCTCCTTTGCAAGCTTTGATAAAATATTTAAGTTGGTGCCTTAAGCTGTAAATATGCTGATTTTTGCGTACTGATTTAAATTTAGTGATTTATGAATTTTATGGGCTTTGATTATAGTTTTATTGATATTTCTACTACATATTATATCAGCAAGTTTATGTGCATTTTTAAGTAGCAGCGACCTGTATTATATGTATGGCAATCGGCTGCATCAAGTATAGCTACTCGCAATTTTGGAGGTAGATCCTAGTGGACCAGTGGTCCACCAGCACAGCACTGCCCCTACCCGAGCGAATGTCCCTGCATCTTGCTCATGAGCACCTCCTCACTCAAATCACCTTTAAGATCAACGATACCCTTTCGATATTGAAGAGGTGCATTTGAATTTTATCTCATCTGAATTCTGAAGTTTGTCTTTGCTCAAAAAGAGTTTCATAGGCCCCACAGGGGGAAACGACATATTTATTGGTATCAATCTTTAACGGTTTTGGTTTCCACCTGATAAAAGGTTTCATGTTGATAGAGAAAAATGTGAAAAGTGCTTACAGCTGAGAAACAGCTACATGTTCTTGCATGATCGTTACCTTAACTGGCCACTTTGGTTTACTTTTAGGAGTAAGAGCACATTATTATTCCTTTTCCAAGTCTATGTATGAGCTACTGTGATGATCAGTTATGTGACCTGTGCATGAAACCGGTTACTATACTTAGTTACTAGATCATGTCTCTAGTTTTGTCTCCTCGTTTTCTTTTACAAAAGCTATCCTGGTAAACTATCTGAATTCTTGTTAATTGGAATCTAAATATCATTTTCTGTCTCCAGTAAGATGAATGCATTAAGGACTGTGATAAGGTGGTGGCGAGGGGTATGTTAATTGGAATCTAATATCATTTTCTGTCTCTAGTACGATGAATGCATTAAGGACTGTGATAAGGCGGTGGAGAGGGGAAGGGAACTTCATGCTGATTTCAAGATGATTTCAAGGGCACTGACAAGAAAAGGAACTGCTCTGGTCAAACTTGCTAAGACCTCTAAGGACTACGATACTGCCATTGAGACTTTTCAGAAGGCTTTAACTGAGCATCGGAATCCAGACACTCTAAAAAAACTAAATGAGGCTGAAAGGATGAAGAAAGAATTGGAGCAACAAGAGTACTATGATCCAAAGTTAGCAGATGAGGAGAGGGAGAAAGGTACGAGAAGCACTACATTGCCATCTCTAGTTTTCCCCCTCCTTTCTTTATCTTCTGATCTGCTTCTTGTGGTGGTTATCTATTACATATTTATTTTTTACAGGAGTTTTAATGTTTTGCTTGTGCTCATAATAGGCTATCTTATGGTTTTGTAGGTAATGAGTTTTTCAAGGAGCAAAAATATCCAGAAGCAGTAAAGCATTACACTGAGGCTCTCAGGAGAAACCCGAAGGATCCTAGGGTAGTTTCTTCTGCCCCTTTTACTTACAAGTTACAACTATATCATGCATTCTATGTTTTATCTGCATCCTTCTTGTATATATGCATAATTTAAATTATCTGGGGATGGCTTTACATCATTGCCATATTGGTAGTGTATAATGGACAAAGAACTCTGGCGGTTGCAACTCGCAACTCACAGCATATGTGATATAGATCAGTAGCAAATTAGTATTTTAAATTGCAGATTAGTAGTCGGTCTATCTGGCATGTGGCGCAAAACTGTTCATCTGCTGGTGAACAGTGCCATGGTACTGTAGCGCGCAAAGTAAGGAAGGGATTAGATTAGTTAGGATTGAGATAAGATTAGTTCCTTTAAATTAGATATTGCTTTCTTACGGCTCAAGTAAATCATCCCTATGAAAGGGATAGCATGTATCCATTATCAAGTAATCAATAAACCAGAATTTAGTTAGTTGCCGATCTAAAACCCGGTGATCGCTTCTAGCTAAGTTACAAGTTATCTGGGCCTGTAACAATATGGACATCAACACATTGTAGAGCATTGAATGATATTTTCCTTGGAGTTACTATAAGATTTACCATGTTATTTGTGTAGCAACGATGTTATGTATTGCTTGCTTTGATGTGTCCTGCTTTTAGAAATACTGGGCACTTCGAAGTCTCCTGTGTCTGTGTTTTTGCTCTGTCGATGAATTTGAATTAATCTCAATAGCTATCCTTCTTTCCTCTGATGTCGTACATTGCTCTGTGTATTGCATTTGTTGGCTGCTGTTGTGTTTTGTCTATCAGTCGACTTGTGTTCCTTACAGTCTATAACTGCCTTGGGATGTGGTTTATCTATAGGTTTACAGCAATAGGGCTGCATGCTACACCAAGTTGGGAGCTATGCCTGAAGGTCTTAAAGATGCAGAGAAGTGTATTGAGCTAGACCCGACCTTCTCCAAGGGGTATACAAGGAAAGGTGCAATTCAGTTTTTCATGAAAGAATATGACAAGGCAATGGAAACTTACCAGGCCGGCTTAAAGCATGATCCGAATAACCCGGAACTGCTTGACGGTGTAAAGAGGTAATGAAGATATGTCATACAAGGAATCATTTAGTGTACTTACACCATATGTTTACATAAACCAACTTTTAACTGTTGCTTGCATTTGCAGGTGTATTGAACAAATCAACAAGGCCAACAGAGGTGAAATAAGTCAGGAAGAATTGCAGGAGAGACAGGTAAGCCTCTTGATACATTTTCAGTGCTCTTTACGTGACCGCCGCTTCAGAAGTTCAATATTGTTAACTGGTCCTACTGTTTCTGTAGAATAAAGCCATGCAGGATCCAGAAATCCAGAACATCCTTACCGATCCTATCATGCGACAGGTATCATCAAAACTCCATTCTGTGTTGGAATCTAGATGTGGTTGGACTCATTAATTATACCTGTGTCAATAATCTAATGATGCTGGAAATGTTTTCCAGGTACTGATCGATTTCCAGGAGAACCCTAGGGCTGCTCAGGAGCATCTCAAGGACCCTGGAGTGATGCAGAAAATTCAGAAGCTCGTGAGCGCTGGAATAGTCCAGATGAGATAATCGAGCCAAGCTAGAAGCAGTCATGACCACTTGTTTATGTTCTTATGCTCGGTTGGATCTCCCCATTTACTTTCCCCCCCAGTCATTGTGAACTTTTACTATGGATCATGCGGCTAATCGCCATTTTTCAATTGGATTTGTGAGTACAGTTTGCACCTGGATTATTCATGGTTATGGTTATCGTTTTATAGTCTTACGGGCAGCGTCTCATTTTGTTGGTCATAGGGAAGTGCTGTTGCCATTTTCCCGTTCTCAGAGGACAGATGTGCGAGAACAGTTGAATGCTATTGTATTTCATTTACTGGAGTCTAGGGAAGTGCTGTCAATGGAGAAGTTCTGGTCTGAATGGTACTTTAGGTTGAACGATAACCTTTAATCGAAGCTGTTAGACTGAAGTTTCTTTATTCGGACGCTCCCCTAATCTGTTTTGTATTGAGTTTTATAAGGACTGTAGAAGGTCGACGATGCGGGAAAATACCAAGAAAGCGAAATGAACACTAATAAACGAAAGAATGGGTTGATCAGAAGATTGGGGGTTTCTCTCTTCTTTTCTCCGCCCTTGATTTTTGTCCGTAGTTTCACTGGCCGACAGAGGACGGCGTTGCCAAGGACGCAAAATTTATGAAGTGGCTCTCGTTGACGTGTTTTCCGGTCCGCCAAGCAGGCAAGCATTCACGGGGATTTCAGAGCAAATTGGCTTTGCTTCCGCCGGCTAGCCGCCTTCCTTGCCCGCTGCTTTTGCTACTGTGGCCGTGGTGCCGCCGTGCCCGCGTGACTGGCCCGGCCGTGCGGTGCTTCCGCAGTTGCAAGTCGCTCGCCACAACACACAACTCTACGCCGGAGATTCGAGGACGAGCACTGGGAGAGACGCCTAGGTCATCCTTGCACAAAGAAGAGCTCGCTGATTTTAATAACAGATCGGGTAGCCGTACGCCGCCACACATTCCTCACTCAGATTACCTTGTTTTGAAGCAGAGTGAGTGACTGACATGATCGTGGCAGTTAGAACCTTGATACGTGAAACTACAAATATTCCATGATCCAAGCTCGCCGAACTACTCTTGGTCGTGCATGGTAATGATCAAAGCCAAGAGCAGGGCTCGCGGCAGCCACGCTATCGAAAAGCATCTTTTTCGGCAGGTTAGGACAAATGTTGCATGCAAATCGGCCTTCACCGAGTCAAACGTCTGAAAAGGCCTGTAGCAATTGGCTACCACGACAGTGCCCATCGAAAAGAACTGGCAATGCTGTGATTGATGAGAAACTTACGTATACTAGCTAGGCGCGTACCAGCATCTATCGCGATATTTTTTTTTTTATAAATCTAATCCTCACGAATAAATTTATAAAAATAGTCTTTCTTCGATCGCAAAAGATACATGTTACCTACCGCGCCTAAGAAGCTCGGTAGCTTTCTGTGCTGTGGAAGACTGGCCAACCATGGTAGCAGTGCCGAACCCACATCGTTGTCACGCTCCCTTGGCTCAGAAGGAGCTCGCGAACACGGTCCGCACTTGGCAAGCCTTCTATCGAGCTCTCGATGCTCGGTAGCAACTTTATCGAGCTTCTTGTGTTCGGCAGCTATCTGAAAAGCTATCGAGCTCTCCAGACGCGACATGTAATACATTTTTTTGTAGTCTAAAAAGTAATCATTTTTATAAATCTATTTGAAAAGAGGTCTAATTTTTTTTAAAAAATAATTGTAATGAAGCTTGAAAAAGTGATGGGCTACCGGTGATGGCACGCAAAGGGTTGGAACTGCGACGTGAACATATTTGCAAGGTTTCAAATTTCGTTTTGGAATAAATCTCAGAAGAGATCAAAATCCAAAATTTCGGTCAGATTTAGAAATTTTGGACAAAATTCAAAAACTAAAATTCAAATCCGGATTTTTTAACTGGAATTTCCAAAATTTTGTTCAAAATTGCCGAAATCTCGGTAAATTTCAATTGGACGAAAAATGGTTCAAACGAAGTAAATTTTTTTAGATGGTCCTGACATATCACTAATGTTCCCATAAAATTTTCAAATGATGATAAAGCCTGAGGAATTTTTTTAAAATCTAACAGCGCTACTGTCTTGATAAAAGGTTGACCATCAAATTTCAACCGAATGGAAAATGATGCAAACCACGTTAGAAACTTTTGAATATTTTTGTGGACAGTCATAATGCATCCATAATATACCCATAAACTTTTCAGATGATGATCAATCATGAGAAATTTTCAAAAATTCGGATAGTGCTACTGAAGACGGACTGAAAAAATTTCAACTCAATGAAAAATAGTTCAAAGAATGTTAAAAATTTTGAAATTTTTTTTTGATGCTCCTAACACATCCATAATATTCCCATAAAATTTTCAGATGATGATCAATCTTGAGGAATTTTCAAAAATTCAGACAGTGCTACTGAAGACTGACTAACAAATTGAACCGATCGAAAAATAGTAAAAAACACGTCAAATTTTTTTGAAATTTTGTGTGGATGGTCTTAACCTTAAATCAAATCAAATTCAGTCCACAAAAAATGAAAATCCAGTTCAAATTACCAAGATTTCAGCTAAAATCACCGAGATCTCGCCGAGATTTGGATGGGTGCTGTAACATTTTGAATTTTTTTGAATTTTTTTTTTACCCAACTGAGATTTAGGATCTCATAGGGGTCCGAAATCGGAAATCTCGGCTGAGATTTCCGAAATCTCTTCGGGATTTGAACCTTTGCATAAAGGTAGTAGAAGTTTGCAGCAGCTAGATATGATGGTACTGATATTTGTCCTTTACGAGATGCAAATCAAGTAGATTGAATTTGTCACCTTATCAATGTACATCATTGCATTTCGATCTCATGTCAGGCAATTTGTGTGGAACAAGAATTCGTTTTGGCTGTCAATAGCTGCCTTTGATGTGTCCATGTGCCGGGTGCGGATTTCCTAGAGTTGTTAACTCTATTAAATAGATTTGTCCTTCGATGGATGAGATTACACTAATTAATAATCTAATGGATTTTGGAGGGAAAGAAAAGCAAGAACTGGGGTTAGTCGGTTAGACAAATCCAAGTAAAGTTAACTTGTAACGTACTCTAGAAGATTCGAACCCCTATTGTGATCCAGGGATTGTGCCTTGCCTTGTCGACTAATTTCTTCACATTTTTTTCGTCACAATGAAACTAGCCAAGACAATTAACAATCCCTGGTATCCTTGGAGACCAAGACCAATGCTCTTTTCCATTCGATCCAACTAGCTAGCAGATTTAGTCGTGCGATTACGCATCTATATATTATTGTCGACGATTGGAGAACGGGCTCCCGTCGAGCTTACTTGTTGAATGGGGGATCAACAGAGCCCCGTCGCACGGATCGAAGAGGGCGTTCGAGCGACGCGAGGTCGGGAGAAGGAGGCCGGGAAAAAAAAGGGGGGACGCGGTGTTTTTTATCCTGGTTCGGGCCTCTCACCGCCGAGATAATGACCCTACTCCAGTGTATTGTGTTCTATCTTTCGTGTGCCCTCTCTCATTCTGAGATCTTGAGGGGTTTAAATACTATGACTAGAGATGCGAAAAAGTAATCGCCTCGGGGATCACGCTATGTATCCATATCCGTGATGCTGCCCTTGATTCCGCGTTATTTGAATTTGGGTATGATTTCCCTTGATCTCCGGCTGATTGGTTGCCTCCTTCCTTCCTCACGGCGCTCGGCTGGCCCTCCGACCAAAACACCCGAGCGGTCGTGGCCTCCACGAGCATGCTTGCTCGTGGGGGTGTGTTTGGTGCTTCATGAACGGAGGCGCAAACGCGTATGCTCGGAGGAGAAGGAGGGATGCTCGTTTCGTTCTCCCGAGCATCTTCCCTTAGTGCCGCTTGGTCGGCGGGTTTAGCTTTTCACGGGGGTACCGTGGTCTTTTGCCAGATAGCCAATCCCCGACAGCTAGCCCCCGAGGTTCAAGTGGGGAACCCTCGGGCTTCCCCTTGAGCCTAAGAAGACTTGAGGGGGGATTGAATTTCCTTTGGTCGTGGCTCACGACCATTTTACGTCGGGAGACGAGCTTCTTTACCCGCCGCGTGCTTGCTCTGCGCGGGCGCGTCGTTTGGTTGTTCTGCGGTTCCTTCTCCGAGAAGCCTCCCTGGTACGGTAGTTTCTCGGGAAGCGGCGCTTTTTCCGGCCAGTGTTGTCGCGCGATAGGCGGCGATTTTTATCCCGCCTCTTCACTATCCTTTTAACCCTTTCTACCGGGAGAGGTCGGAGTCCCATTGCGTCTCTTTGCTCGTCTTGGCGAAAAATCTTCCAAGAGCCCTAGCGCCCAAGAACCCTTTTCGCTCTCCTTCCTTCTTCGGCCATGGCGCGTTTCAAGGTTAGCCAGATGACCCGAAGGAGGCTCCAGGTGCTCACGGACGAGGGGTACGTCGACCCAGGCTCGGGTCGAGTGCCCGGGGATGATGCGGCGCCGGCACCGCGGGAGACGGAGATCGTCTCCTGCGAGTTGTACGCCATCAACGGGCTTGCCCCGCCCGAGCGACTTCCTCGCCTCCGTGCTTGCCTTCTGCGGTGCGAGATCTCTCATCTCCACCCCAACTCCATCCTTTCCCTCGCAATCTTCTCCCACCTTTGCGAGGCTTACGTGGGTGTAATGCCCACGGCTAGCCTCTTCTTTCACTTCTATTCCCCCTTCCGCACCGGCCGGGATGGTTCCGCCGGCTGCGTTTATCTTCGCCGCCCAACCGACCATACGAGTACCCTTCGTTGCTCACGAAGGACTCGGTGTCGGGTTGGGCCGACCTCTGGTTCTACCGTAAGAAGGCGGAGGGGTCCCGCTTGGTCTACATCGGGAGGACGCCCGCCATCGAGACGGGCGCGCCCGCCTGCAACCCGAGGAAGAGCGGGTGCTCGGGACGATCGGTGAGCTTGCCCAGATGGGGCTCACCGGTCGGGATATCGCCCGACTTTACCTTCAACCGGTGTCCCCTCGAGGCGCCGCGAGCATCCCTTCTTCGAGGTGACCGGGTGGCACGACTTCACCCGCGAGGACAACGCAGTATGTTCCTGGACCTCTTTCCCGAGCATCGCTGCTTCGTGAATCGCGCTATGCATCCGTGATATGCCTTTTGTCTTAGTCTTCGGTTGTGACGCAGCCCGAGGACGGATCGGTTGACGATAGGTCGCCGAGATGTTCGGCGCCCGAAGGAGAAGGAGCCGACGCCCAATCGCCAGGTCCCCAAGAATATTTTTGACCGCGCGACGCGGTAAGTACATTTTCCCACTTCCGCTCGAGGGCATGTTTCCCGAGCTCATTCCTCCCGATTTACGTTGGCGAGGAGAAGGTCGCCCTTGAGCTTGCGGTGTCGGCGCCGCAGCGCCGCCAAGAAGCCAAAGACTCCCGCCAGGGGTTCCGTGAAGAGGGCGGCGGGTCGAGGTCGCCGAGCATCCGCCTCGCCTCCGCGCCAAGCGGTCCGAGGCGCCGAGCTCGACCAGACCCCTACCCCGCACCTTGAGTACGCCGACCGCCAGAGGTAAGCGAACTCCGCATTTGGTTCGATGACTTCAAACGGAGGAAGCCGGAGCCGATGAGCCGATCGAACAGCTCGCCGAGCAAAGCGAGGAAGGCCGAGGAGGATGCCGATCTCTCCCGACCAAGGAGCGGCCGGAGAGGCAGATCAAGGCCCTCCAGACCAGCTCACTCGGGTGGTTGATGCCCCGAGGAGGAGGAAGAAGAGGAGGAGGCCGCCTATGCTCTGGTTAGAAGGAGCAGGAGGTCGACCTCTCAAACCGCCTCGACGCTGGAAGAGGTCGACATGGACGATGTCGACCGGCGATGGCACGCACTGGCCGACGCCGCAGAGGAGCGCGCCGTGGTCGTGGCCGAGGCCTACGAGGCCGCCGCGGCAGGTCGCCCGTGGGCCCGGCGAGGAGGCCGAGGAGGATGGCGCCGCCACGCGTAAGGTACGTTCTTCATTCTCTTATTCCGCTCTTGTCTTGCGACTTTCTTGGGCTAACCCCACCCTGTTTGGCGTGGGCGTGATAGCTCGGATGTCGCTTTTGGACTTCCGCCAGATGGTCGAGGAGATTATCAACTCCGCATGATGGACGCCGAAGCTCGACCGCGTCGTCGGCCGGGTGATGGCCGAGACGGAGGAGCCGGTGCTAGCTTCGGACTGGTGGAGCCCGAGCTTCCTTCGGCGGGACTCAAGCGCTCCCTTCGGCGCCGTGGAGCCTATCCCACCGCGGAGGAGCAGGAGCCGCAGGGATCGAGGACCAAGACGCCTTGGCCTTGGCCCCTTGCGAAGAGATGATCGCAAGCGAGGCTCAAGCGCCGAGCCCCGGAAGGGAGCTTGGTCGCCCCGACCAACAGCCCTTGGCCATGAGCCAAGGAGAGGAGGAGGAGGAGGTCGGCCCCGGCCTAACTCCTTCGGTCCCGGGGCACCAGGCGCCCCCGGCCACGGAGGTGCAAGGGGCGGAGGTGATCGTGCTTGATCAATCGCCTCCGGCCATGGAGCATCGGGCGCCCCGACTATGGAGGGACAAGAAGCGGAGGTGATCGCCCTCGATCCAATGCCTTGATCGGAGAGCATTGGTCGCCTCATTGAAGAGGAACAGAGGCGGAGGTGGTTGCTAACGACCAATCGCCTCGGTAGCGGAGCATGGAGTGGCGGCGCTCGTGGTTGGCGTCTGACCCCGAGCGTGGCCGACCATGGGGAAGGCGCCACGAGCCGCTTCTGTGGGCGAGGATCGGCCGGGCGACCGGGGTTGATCGAAGGTGGTGACGCCGTTGCTCTCGGGAGCACCGGTGCTCGGGAGGAGCAAGACCTGACGCGCCGCCCGGATGACTTGGTCAATCCCTTCTTCGGCCGGCGCGACCGACCGCCAGCTTCAGGACAAGTCGGTCACCGGCTCTTCGGTAAGTTTCCATGTTTCTTCTTTTTCGCTGCGAACGATCTTCCGGGAGTCCGCTCGGCTCTTTCCTTCTCCTTTCTCTTTCGCTCAAGTTTGCCGCGAAGGCTATGGAGGATATCGATGCCACCTCGGTCTCAACAGAAGAGTAATCGGGTCGCATTCATCGCGAGCAAGACGCCAAGATCGCCGATCTTGAGCGTCGGTCTCCGAGGTGCGCGAGGCCGACTGAAGCCTGGAATCGGCGAGAGCCTCATCGCCAAGCCGGGACCAGCTCTTCCAGAGCGAGACGGCGAAGAGCACTTCAGAGCAGAAGTGCGCCGAGCTTGACGAAGAGCTGGTGAAGCTTCGGCAGGACCTTCAGCGAGCTCGGGAGCGCGAGGAAGCCCAGCTCAAGGAGGCGCAGCGCCTCCGGGAAAGCGCGGCCGAAGGTCGCGCGGCCCGGCGGAAGGTCCTGGACCTAGAGGCGGAGGTCGACTCCCTTAAGGACGAGCTCGCTGCCCTCCAGGCCGGTCGTAGGACTTAGCTCTTTCTTTTTATCTTGTGTAAAACCCTGTAAAAAAAACAACGTTTTGGATTAAATGAGCATATTCGCAGGAGTTTGGTCCTTGCCTGTTTTTTTTTTTTTTTGCTTGAACTCGCTTTCAGCATATGCCCGTATGATCCCGGTTCTGCAGAAAAAGAAAGCAAGTTCCTGCATGGAGCGTAGATACGAGCAAAGAAAACAAGTTCCTGCGTAGATCAAATATCATAGACACGAGCAAAGGATCCTTGGTAAGGAGGGACGGAACGTTCCTATCATACGTAGCCCCCCTGCCATGGACAAAGGTCGTGTCCTCACTGTTGCGAGCACGAGTTTGTTCATGGGAGTTTTTAAGGGTCGCTTTGGTCGTAACGATTTTTTGAATTACTCGAATAGATCGGTTGTGTTTGAGTGAACTGTGAGCACAGAGCAGACGAGCTTTAAACCAACAATACGTAGAGCCACCATACCCGAGTGGTCACTGAACCGGGCTTAGAGTGGATGCTCGCGCCCGACCATGCATACAAATGAAGAGCTACTGTGGAAAGTGGACGATTGGGCGAGCATCACGGGGCCAAGGGAGATGGCGTGCACATACTTGTTGGATAAGTTCGCCTCAGTAGTCTTTGGTAGACGACGATGCTCGCTCGACAAAGCGAGGACGAAACTCGAGAAAGAGGGAAAATGATTTATTGGAAAGAACGCAAGGGGCGCGAGATAGGAGTACTCGTCTAAACGTAGAATTTACGCAGATTGATCGATGTTCCAGTCTTTGGTGAGCTCCCGACCATCCGGCATCGCGAGGCGAACAGCCCCGGGCGCGCCAGTAGACATGACCGTGTAGGGTCCTTCCCACCTTGGGGTCGGCTTGTTGGCCTTCGACGTGTCTTGAACTCTTCGTAAGACCATGTCGCCGACTTGTAGGGCCCTAGGCCTGATCGCCTTGGCTGCATGCCTACGAAGAGCTTGTAGGTAAATTGCAGGCCGAGCAACGCCTGCTCGCGTGTCGCTCGACGAGGTCCAGGTCGACGAGGCGCTCAACCTCTTGATCGATGGAATCGATCGGTTGCACCTTGGGGAGCCCAAAGACGATTTCGGCAGCGAGAATGGCCTCCGCACCGTAGACGAGTTGGAAGGCGTCGCCTGTGGCTCGACTTGTCGTGGTGCGGATAGACCAAAGAACGGGCGGGAAGCTCCTCCACCCACTGCCGCTTGTCTTTGGTTGAGGGTCTTAAAGACTCTCTTTTATGCCCTGGACTAGCTGCCCATTTGCTCGCTTCTGGCCGCGTTACTCTGTGGATGTGCCACGAAGCGAAGCAGACCTTGGTCCCGACCTCCTCACGGTAACTTTGGAACAGTTCACCGGTGAACTGGGTCCCATTGTCTCGTGATAAGGCGGTTGGGTATCCCGAACCGGGTTACCACGTTCTTTGCGGAGGAACCTCTTGGCCGCTGGGCCGAGATGGTCGAGACGGGCTCGGCCTCTATCCACTTAGTGAAAGTGTCGATGGCCACGAGCAAATACTTGCAGCCTTTCCGACCTCGGGAAAGGGTCCAAGGACGTCGAGCCCCAGTGTCGAGAATGGCCACGAAAGCGGTATGGTTTGCGGTGGCATATGCCGGTTGACGGGTTTTGCGAGCATGGAAGCGGCATGCCCGGCAGGTCGTTACGATTGACCGCTGCGTCCGTCAAGGCCGTCGGCCAAGAGTAACCCAATCGGAAGGCTTTGCTCACAAGCGTTACGAAAGACGAATGAGCTCCGCACATTCCTTCGTGGATATCACGAAGAAGGCATCGCCTTCCTTCCTGGGAGACGCATTTGGAAAGGATTCCTACGCGCTTTTCCGGTATAGGTCGCCGATCGATCTGTCTTGAGAAGATCGCCTTGTTAGCCGAACGCCGGCTTCTTCCTCGGGCAATGTCCCATGCGCAAGGTATTGGATGAATGGCGTCATCCAATTTGGCGCTTTGCTCGAGGAATGAGACCCTACCGCCGGTCTCTGGTGCCTCCTCTTGAGAGGAATGGAGGGCTTATGTAGGTGCTCGACGAGCACCCACGAGCGGCGGTTTGGGAGGAACCGACCTTAGACATTTGGTCGGCCAGGAATTATCCTTCCCGGGATGTAGATTACTTCAAATTCTTGAAGTATTTCTCCATCTTCCTTACTTCGCCAGGTCTGCAGCGCCATTGAGGTATCGAACACCGATACTCCTTGTTGACTGGTTCACGACCAACCGTGAATCGCCCTTCACGGTGAGCCGTTGGACTCCTAGCGATTTGCATGCTCAAGTCCGCCAAAAGGCCTTCGTACTCCGCCGCGTTGTTAGTCGCAGTGAAATGTAGTTGGATGGCGTCGTAGCTGCTCTCCGTCCGGGAGACCAAGATGACGCCAGCCCGAGTGCTCGTATGCTCGGGATCCGTCAAAATACAAGGTCCAGGAGTTTCCCCTCGAATCATTGGTCCCGCTGGTGGTGGTGCCGGGCCGACCGATTCTCGCCACTAAATCAGCCAGGACTTGTGATTTTATCGCCGTGCGGGCTGAGAATACCAGCTCGAACTCGGCGAGTTCCATTGCCCACTTGGCTATGCGACCACCGGCGTCTGATTTTTCAGGATTTCCACTGAGTGGGAAGCCGGTCGGCACCACGATCTTGTGTGCTTGAAAGTAGTGACGCAACTTCCGGAGGCCATCAAGAATGAGTACAGAGTTTACGGACCTCGGGTAACGCTCCTTTGGTCCATGAAGTACTTACCGACGTAATAGATAGGTCATTGGGTACCATCTCTTTCTCGCCAACACCGAGCTCACCGCTGCGCGGGTTGCCGCCAGGTATAATAGCAATTCTTCCCCTGCCGTGGGTGTGACGAGGACGGGCGGCTTGGAGAGGTACTGCTTTAGCTCTTTGAACGCGCTGATCGCCTTCCTCCGTCCATGTGAAGCCATCATGTTTGCGGAGGGCTTTAAAGAAAGGTAGTCCTCGCTCCCGGTCGGAGACGAACCGGCTTAAGGCGGCCATCCTCCCGGTCGAGCTTGTACTTCCTTTACGCATGTGGGCGACCTCATGTTCTCAATGGCTTCGATCTTCTCTGGTTAGCCCCGACGCCATGTGGCCCGACCATGTAGCCGAGCACCTTGCCCGGCCTTCACGCCCGAATACGCATTTTTCTGGATTTAGCTTTATTCGATGCTTATTGAGGTTACTGAAAGTTTCTTCTAAGTCAACAGAACGTGACCTGAAGTACTCTTGCTCTTGACAACTATGTCGCCGACATATACCTCCAAATTTCGACCTATTTGGTGCGTGAAAGTCTTCGCATGAGGCGTTGAAAGGTTGCTCCCGCATTTCTCAGACCGAAAGACATGGTCGTATAGCGTAAGGTACCGAACGGGTGATGAAGGAAGTCTTTCCTCGTCTTCGCGCGACAGGCTGATTCGATGATAGCCTGAATAGGCGTCTAGGAAGCTCATGGTTCAGGACCCGCCGTCGCTGGCCCACCAATTGGTCTATGCGAGGCAACGGATAGTTGTCTTTTGGGCACGCTGCGTTCAAACCCGTGTGGTCGACGCACATGCGCCACTTGCCTCCTTTCTTCCTGACCAGGACTGGATTGGCTAGCCACTCGGAGTGCGCAATCTCTCTGATGAAGCCCGCTTTTAGGAGTGTATCAAGTTCCTCCCGGATGATTGCTTGTTTTTCCGGGAAAAGCGTCTAAGTTTCTGTCTCACCGTTGGTTTTGTCGGTGAACCGCTAGCCTGTGCTCGACCACCTCCTTGGGACTCGGGCATGTCGGATGGTTCCCAGGCGAACACATCCGACCTTGCTCGGAGGAAAGTGACGAGCCCGAGTTCCTATTTGGGATCTAGGAAGATCCCAAATGAACGATTTTGGCCGGTTCCGACTCGTTGAGCGGAACAGCCTTGGTCTCTCCTCCAGGTTGGAGGGCAAGTTTAGGCCGGAATGCTTCGGCTCTTGGTCGTGGCCGCGGCGGCAATCGACCGACCATATCAGCCGCTCTTTCGTCGCAATTGAGTGCGGACTTGTGGTTCCCTTTGACGGTTATGACTCCGTTTGGCCCGGGAATCTTTAGGCACTGATACGCGTGATGCGAGGCGGCCATGAACTTGGCCAAGGCCGGCCTGCCGAGGATGGCGTTGTAGGCCGACTTCAAGTCTACCACCTCGAAGGTGATTAGCTCCGTTCTGAAGTTACTTGGGCCCGAAACTTACGGGCAAGACGACCTGCCCCAGAGGTTTGATCGAGGTGCCCGGACTATCCCAAGAAGGGCACGGCCACACTCTTGATTTTGGAACGAGGAATCTGCATCTCGTCCAATACCTTAGCTGCAATAAGGTCCAAAGAGCTCCCGGAGTCTATGAGGACCCGACCGACGACAAGATTGCCGATGGTGGGGTTCACGACCATCGGAAGCCTCTGGGTTTGGTCATCCCCAAGGACAATCGCCTCTCGAGAATGTGAGGGATACCTCCGACCATTTCACCGGCTGACCGAGGCTTACCCTGGGTAACATGGTGCACTTCCTTGCAGCCTCCTTTAAGTCCCAAGGACTTATAGGCGAGGAGCCCCGAAGATGACCGCTATGTGATTCCTTGGTTCTTGATATTCCATTTCATCCTCACTTTCCTCGGCGGGCTGTTTTCCTTTGTCGCTTTCACCTGCTCGAAGCGTCGGCATGGGACCCCCGCCAGAAATCGCTTCCAGCGGTAGGTCCACGCTCGCAATTCCGTAGGTCGTGCCGGCGCTGGTGAAGTGGGCGATGAGAGGTCGCCCCGTCGGTCCGCTTGGTCGCCTCGTCGGTCCGCTTGGTCGCCTCGCCCTCGAGGCCTGGGTGGTTGTCCTCTTCCTCGAGCATTAGGCCCACGGCTGGCCGTGGCTGAGTTGCCCGGTCGTTGTTGTTCCACCGCGGCTACCATGGCGGGCGAGGTTGCTTTTTCTTCTTCTTCTTGATCTTCTTGTCTCTGAGTCGAACCCTTTTTGCTAGCCGAGGTCTCTAGACCAGCCGAGGCGGCGACTTCCTTTCATCCACATTTTCTTCCATTGACGGCTTCATCTGCGTTGGCGTATCGATCGGCCATTCGGAAGAGCTCGTTCGCCGTTAGATCCGGTGGATCTCCAGGTCTGTGTGAAGCGCACGCCTCGTACTCGAACTTGAAAGCTTCGGACGATACCTCGTCCGATATGTTCGATCGAGTTCGGACTGGATGAACCTCTGGACGAATTGTCGCAGGTTTCCCGTCCGTCTGTATCAAGCGCTTCCAGGTCGCGCTCTTTTCCGGGCGGATGTAGCAGCTCGGGAAATTCGCCGGAGTGCGGCGCCGAGCTGCCTCAGGACCGTATGGATCCTTCCTTTTGATTGAAAAGCCACGACGAGCAGCTCCGGCCCAGGACCGCCGGCAGGTAATTTGCCATTACCTCATCACCTCCGTGGCGAGGATGGCGGTAGTGTATATCGAGAGGAATTCATCCGGGTTCTGGGTCCCGTTGAATCTCTCGACGTGGCCGGGCTTGAACCTGTTCGGCCATGCGACGTCCCGGAGGGAGCTCGTGAAGGCCCGGCAGCCGAAGCTCGGGGTTTCGCGACGAAAACCTCGGTCACGGCGGCCTCCACGCGGATCTTCCACCCAACGCCCCGTGCGCGGGCCGAGTCGGGAGAAAACCTCATGCGTCGGTCGTGGCCGATGACCGCATGGTTGCGGAGTGCTCTAACGCTCGTAATCTGGGCGACAGGCTGATATCGCCCGAGGTTGCTCTGCGGATCGCTCGGCCTTTCCCGGATCGGGTCGGCGACCTGGGGCGATCTCCGAGCATGGCTCCGAGATTCATCTCTGTGCGAACGCACGGGGGAGCGTTTGTGATGGTCCCGGGAAACACTCCGGGCATCCCGGCCATGGGGAGGATCCGAGACTTTAGCTCGGCGGCAAGCCTCTCCAAATCTTCGCCACGACCCTGCCCATGGCCTCTAAGTCTACTTGCTCGGGAAATCGCGAGTCACGCACGCGACGCCGCCAAGGCCTGTAGCCGTTCGCTTCGTGAATCGGGCGGCGGCGAGCTTTGACGGCGCTCCGAGTGCGATCGGGAGTTCGGTACCGCGAGTTCCTTTCCGTGGAGGCGCACCTCCCCTTTGCCTGGCGGCGAATGCTCGCAAGCGTCTTTCCCAAAGACGCCTCCAAGTGGCGCCTGGCCGCCTCATAGTGGTCGTGCTCGGCGGCGCCCGAGGATCCCTCTCCTGGCTCGCGTGGCTCCCAGCCATGTTGACTCGACGAGAGCGAGACGAAAGCGATGGGGACATCATTGTATCCCCTTGGGACGCTGGTCTCTCGGCCGAGCTCTAGGTCGTCTGGTATGTCCAGGCCATCGTAGAGCTCGTTGCGCCATCCTCTGGGTCTCCGAGGGTAATGTCTCGGGAATGGAGGATCTCGCCTCGCATTCCGTGTCCGAGGAAAAGCTCCTGCACTCGGTGTGATCGATAGGATCGGTCACCCCGGGCACGTTGTCGGCGGCGTAGTACACGCCGTCATCCTCAACGTGGTCAAAGACACAAAGGTCCCGAGTGTCTCCCGAGTTTGGCATCCTCGAGGATCTTGATCCGCGACGGAATCAAACTGCCGATCCCCACGACGGCGCCACTGTCGACGATTGGAGAACGGGCTCCGCCGAGCTTACTTGTTGAATGGGGATCAACAGAGCCCCGCCGCACGGATCGAAGAGGGCGTTCGAGCGACGCGAGGTCGGAGAAGGAGGCCGGGAAAAAAAGGGGGACGCGTGTTTTTTATCCTGGTTCGGGCCTCTCACCGCCGAGATAATGACCCTACTCCTGTGTATTGTGTTCTATCTTTCGTGTGCCCTCTCTATTACAGATCTTCGTGGGGTTTAAATACTATGACTAGAGATGCGAAAAGTAATCGCCTCCGGGGATCACGCTATGTATCCATATCCGTGATGCTGCCCTTGATTCAGCGTTATTTGAATTTCGGGTATGATTTCCCTTGATCTCCTGGCTGATTGGTTGCCTCCTTCCTTCCTCACAGCGCTCATGGGCCCTCCGACCAAAACACCCGAAAGGTCGTGGCCTCCACGAGCATGCTTGCTCGTGGGGGTGTGTTTGGTGCTTCATGAACGGAGGCGCAAACGCGTATGCTCGGAGGAGAAGGAGGGATGCTCGTTTCGTTCTCCCGAGCATCTTCCCTTAGTGCCGCTTGGTCGGCGGGTTTAGCTTTTCACGGGGGTACCGTGGTCTTTTGCCAGATAGCCAATCCCCGACAATTATGATATTTATTTTTGATGTATAACTTCATTTTATATTAATAAAACATAATTGTATTTGTGATATAATTTTAATATCTAGAAATAATTTATCTACACCGTTATAATTCGGCTACACCAAAATAAGTGGCGGAGATACTTTTCTTTTTCTTTTAATTAATATGAGAAATTCTAGATTTTTTTCTTTTTAGAATTGTTACGGAATTCTATTGCACTTGAAACGAAAAACGGGGAAGTTACCCATTGTTTTTGTTTTTATATTTATATTGATACTGAGTTGACCTCTCTCAGCGTGCATGGATTCACTTGAGCTCCAATTATGTACTAGCTTTCTGCCTGCAGCGCGAGCCAAAAGAAGATACCGACGGTTTCTCGTATAGCAGGAGTAGTTTCCTCAACTCCTGTGGATCGATCCTGTTGGTTCCATCTGCGGCTGCTGGTGCTACTACAGTTTGACCATTCCTTGCGATTCCGAATATCCGAGGAGACTTCACGCCAGGTTAGATATGTGTGCTTTTCCATGATTTAGCATTGGTTACTGGAGCCTCCAAATTTCGGCATGTCAAAATAACAAGTAGGAATTACGTACACCTACGGATGTGTGTTTTGATCGTACGGTCCAAAGTTTGGATGTTTTTTGGAACAAAAACATCCGGATGATACCTATACACTCCCTTTCAATTCGTAACCAATGGATAGTATTAGCACATATATTCCCATTTCCTCGTTACTTAGTCTACTTCGCACCACCTGACCGTGCAGGCACAACCTGCCATAGCAAACTACATGATTTATTTTCGTAAAGCAAATACCCACGAGACCTAGCTATCCACCAATCGAAGGCGCCTGAAATGGCTAGCACCATTAACTAATCCCTTGGTTTAATTATTTACGCGGCGAAAATATAATTATGACGAGGACGACACCTTGAACAGCTTAAGCACCCCGTACGTGGTCGCCATGGCGAGCCGCCCACCCACGAGCACCCGAGCCACGGACCGCACCAAGTTCGCGCCGCCCAGGTACGCGCCCGCCACGCCGAAACCGGCCAGGCCGACGCTGCTCGCCACGCACACGGCCGCGACCCTGGCCGCCCCCTGCCGCGCGAACCCGCCGGCCAGCAGCGGCAGAGCGGCGCCCACTGCGAACGCCAGGGCCGACGCGCCCGCCGCCAGCGTCGGGCTCGGCAGGTTCTTCTCACTGCCAACGCGGCTGTCGTCGTTACCGTACGTTGCGGGTGCGCTCGATCTGGCTCACCTCGATGTCGTACTGCGCGTACACCGACACGAACTCGCCGATGGCCATGCTGCACGCGCCGGCCACGAGCCCCGCGAGGCCCGACACCAGCATCCCCTTCTTGGTCTTGGTGTCGGCGCCCACGCCGATCATGATGGAGGGGCCACGGAGACGAGGCCGTCGTTGGCGCCCAGGACGGCGGCTCGGAGCCACTGCGCGCGAGCCACGTAGTTGACGCGGTCACCGGGGCTGCCACCCACCGCCGCCTCGACGTCGTCGATGGCGGCCGCGGTAGGGTTGATCTCTTCTCGTTTTCGCTTGGAGGGTGACTGGGGAGCGGTGTTCGACGCTGCATGGACGTGAGAGCTAAGGTCGGGAGCCATGCATGGACGCAAGACTGCAAGTGCAATGAGATTGCTGTGCACCCGTGTGCAAATGGAGGTTGGGATTGAGCGTGCATGCCACACGCTCGGGAGGGGTATTTATAGGGAAATTAATCGTGATGGCTTTTGTTCTAGTGGAGTACTACAAAAAAGTTGGAAACCAACCATACCACTGACGGTACTGTTCTGAAGCGTCAGGTTCTGATCAAAATTGATTGTGTGAATCGCACGCCTTCAGCGAGGATTATGGGTAATGTATAAGAGGTGCTTCTATACATTTCCTTTTAAAAGTTGTATAATTATTAAAGTATGAATAAAGAGTAGATAATGATTACTTACCCATCCGCTTGCTTCAAGATTTAGTAGAAAAAACTTCGATCGAGAGCTTGTCCCGGTGATTTTTCCACGTTGGACACAAATCATACGTACAGACCACACGCACTTACGTTCCATTAACAGTACTAAACAATCTTGTTACGTTTTTTTATTAGATGATCTGTAATACTTTGAATCTTCGGTAGCATCAAGTTTCACCAATTTTACCAGTCCGGAAGCCAAACCCCGAGAGATGTTGCAGTACTCCGTAGTCCATACACAAGAAGACGGTACCAGCACGCATGCTAACTTCTACATCGTCGTACTGTGCCTCCCAGCAGATTTTGCATGAATGAATCCACCAATCTAGGAAAGAACGGCGCGATAGCCTTCGTTCTGGGTTACGTCCATCTACTGGTTGCCATCCGTGACTCCGTGTCATGCATCAATGACTTTCTTCGTGGTTCGTTAGTTGTCAGTTTGCTGGTTTTGTCCGGGGTTGAGTGCTGTTCCAAATACTCCATTCCTCTAACGTATAATTATGGCCAAAATCATCTGCACAATTGCCCACCGACTTAATAGTGGAAGTTGCAACTTGCCTCTCTCAGTTATGAACTCGAGAGAAGTCCGATATAAAACTTGCAAGAACTCACGACACAGCGTTTTCAGGAAAGAACGCTGTGTAGCCTGCGCAGAGCTTGCATGTTTTTTCGTTTTTTTGGAACGAAGTGCGTGCAAACATGAAAAAACAAAGCAAAAGCAAATCAAATGACCTATGCCGTTACTTTATTTACAGGGACGTTTCTCTGAAGAAAGGGAGACATACGTCACAAGAAAGGGGGCAAAAGGAGATCGGGATCAGAGGAATTCCAAAACCATGAGATAACATGGGATGATAACACAGGACAGGCTGAATGCAGAAATTCCAACGTTACAAGAAAGCTCATAGGGTAGCATTTCCATTCAAGTGCACTTCAACATAAGACAACACGGAAAACCTCAGCGCGTCTGCAGAATGCATACAGCGCCGTGCAAAAAAAAAATCCAGCTCAGGGCATAAAGAATCCACCAAGAGGAATAGTTTGATAAATTAAGAGCAGTACTATAAGAGTTGAAATAGAGTAAATAAACAGTTTAGTACGGTTACATAATTCCACACGCACCCACTAGTGTGCAGTGCTCATCACAGGCTTCCAGCAACAGGCATCCGGTCGGTTTTGCTTCTATGCAAAAACACTATGGACAAAGGCGGACCATGATCCTGCTCGAGTTTAAGGATGAGCGACTTGTATATTCTCACTTGATTACAAGAGCCACTTGATAGTTATATACATGGAGATGTCCTCGTTCCTCAATACGCTACCGATCTTACCATATAATCTCCTCTCTGGTTGGGATTCTTCACCTGTTAAGTTCAAGAAAAACGGAATGAAGGGTGGAATTGGTACTAGGATTTATCCAGTGAATCTTGCAGTCTAGATCTACTCCGGGCAAGCAGGTCCTCCCTTGTTTCTTTAAATGATTCAAGCTCCTCGAATGCATCAGATGTCCTACGGGACATGAAAGAACTGGTGCTGCCTGCTTCAGTAGATTCGGCCCTGGATGTATGAGACGAATAGCTAGGATCTCGCAATGGACGTGCAGACTTGAGCAGGTGGACAAGATAGCCGACAGCAGCATCTTGTGATTTATGGGATGACGAACCTGCCTGATCCCCCACATCCTTTCCACCACTGCTCCTGTAAAGTGCATGCCATGGAATAAACATCAAGCTTTGCTAATCAACAAGATCAGCTAAAGAGCGTAAAATAGGTTGCTGAGTAATAACATTATATAATGTATATATAGGGTAGCATATGCTTAACTAATATATTGGATACCCAAGTCGGGAAATTAGGTTGGCATATGCAGAAGCTCGAGTTACTGGATAGAAAATTCCAACAAGGATGAAGTAGGAGCTCAAACATACCCAGGTCGGGAATCGGGTGTATCAACATCATCCACAGCAAAAGGAAAATCAGCATCATCAGTATCATCCAGCATAGACAATCTGCTTGAACTCCTTGAAAACCCAAGTCGTGGGGAACCACCAGAGGAGAAAACACCTGAGAACCTGCCAGATTCATCCCTACCGTCCTTAATCTGCATATAGGCAAAAAAGGTATTTAGTGAGCATACAATCTACTTGCAATTTAGGCACTCAACCATACTTTATAATGTGCAATGTACTAATTGTCCAACGCAAGAAATGCAATCAGCAAAACCCAGATCCAACACAAACTAGCATCCAAGCAGGTTTGACTTTGCCACACTTAAGTTAGGTGGGCTTCACTTTACAAGGCTGGAGTTTGTTTCACTGCCACTTAATGCGTGCCACACTTTCTTAGCCTCATGCCCGCCTGTCAAAAACTTAATTTTCTAGCCAAATTTTGCTACAAGTGTGGCGCCGATTTGGCTATCACTGTTTGCAACACTTTTAGCACAAAACTGTGACAAGCATCCAAACAGCCCCTCACTTGGCACTTGGAATACAAAGGTTGTGTAGCATACAAACGAAATTAGGAATTGAAAAAATGACAGTAATATGTAAGGTTTTCACAAGATGCAGCTAAGAAAGAGAACTAATCACAAAGGGGGCAAACACATGTAAAAGAAAAGGCTATTCACAAAAGGTGTGCACACAAGTTCTCTTGATACGGCAAAGACAGAATCAACTTGCTATATAGCAAAGAACATGCAAGTGAAGCATGCAGCACAGCAGCAAAAGCAAAAGCAAAAGAACTAATAAATTGGAGTCAATTTTCACCATGACGACCAAATTCCCAAGTTAAATCATCAGCTAGTCCAATTTGAGGGTTTCAATATTTGTTTGAATCCATTGTCTCTTTGCGAACCAAACGAGGGAAATAGCATTGTAAGATGTTTTAAATCAGTACTGATTCATCAGCAAACCACCCAATACTACTAAACTTTTAGGCAATCAAAGGAATTGAGTTCATCTATCTGTTAACTTTTTGCTGTTCCTGAATCAAATATATGGATGACATCCTAATTGAATTCTCATTCCAAGTTCATTCAACACTGACATGCCATTCCTTAAATTGGTAGGTTAAAATCCCAGTGGTAACTGGCCCACTGGGAACAGGAAATACCGGTGGGAACCGGGAGCTGTTTTTCCTGGCGAGAGTAAAGCCGTTTTGAGCTGGTTTTTGCTGTTTTCAGCTCTACTTGCTATTATATGTTTGTTTGAAGTTCAAATTTGAATGGAAAATGGGGGAAAATTAACCAGGACTGGAACTTCTCCTGAACGGGTTTTCAAACCATGGGTTAGACACATTTCACTAATTTCACACCAGCATCAGCTCGAGGAAAACAAACCACAGCTGACATACATGAATGAGAAAAAAAAACAATTGGTTCTAATGTTAGTCGAACACAACTCGTATCAAATGGCCAAAGCCTAATGTTGAAGTTGAGGGCGATACGAATTTGTTTCCTACTCCATCTCAAATTTAGGTCCTGTTTGGCAACTTGGAACCGGACCGTTTCTATTAGATTATGAAAGAAATCCAACCAAACGGGCTAAAGCTCGGAACGTTTCTTCTTTTTTCACTCTGTGGCTGAATCAGTCTCAACCCCGTTCCACCCGATTCACAGAATCCTATCTGAAACGTTTCTACCAAGAATCTGGAATTGTTTCCGTTTCTATTAGAATCTGGAACCGTACTAAACAGGACCTTACTCCTATACGGAGTCTGCTATGCATCACTATAAATATGTCTCTGCAGCTTAGGGCAAGAGCAAGAGCTCATTGTAAACATCTCCTCATATAGTGAAATTGCCTTCGTGCGCCCGTGGTTTTTTCCCACAAAGGTTTTCCATGTTAAATCAGTCTCCCATTCCTTTGATCATATATTTTGCCGTGCGTTTTGTAACACCGAATAGCAACCAATTCTAACTTGGCCATGACCTTAGTGATATGGACAACCAAATGCAGATGGCAAGTTTAAATTTGTATTCTAGCAAGTTCAAGATTTGTCATCTTTTGGCATAGCGAATCCCATCATCGAATATATGTCATGCAATATCATGATCCCTCCAAAAGAAGTTTTCTTCATTCACAGGGCATTATAGAACTGGCAGCCTGATGTATTGTTCCATTGCTCATCAACACAATAAGCACATCAGTCTGCAGTCTGCACAAGTTTGATCTACATGACTAAACAATAGAGGTGGTATTACAGAAACTCGTAAACTCAAAAATAATAGCATGGTACTATTCGCCAATACCATTGAACCCTATATGCTCTATCCATGGTGATATAAGATGTCATACACAATGACAGAGCGAGCTACATGTGAATCATCAGTATGATCAGACCAAATGGAGTAAAAAGAATTTTCTGTATGCTACTACAGCATGTAAGATTATGATAACTATATTCTACCAAATGTCATGTTGGAGTAAAATAAAATGTGCTACTGTGAAAATATCGGTTAAAATCACTAGAACAATTGAATAGACTATAATATTAGCTCTGCTCTAAGGCTCTAAGAGGGTTGAAGCCATCAATCATGATGAGTGAGCAAACTAGACTAAAATGTAGGTTCCTAATTTCGAGACAGATTGGTGAAGGCATATCGACAATGTGCCTTTCTGGTTTGGTACATGTGTTTCACTAGCCTTTCAGTGAAGAATAGTTAAATTAGCAAGATTTTCTCGCTACTTGATGCATCATCATATCAACTGCACTTGTAAACAGATAGATCCAATTCAGATATACTACGTCTGTGAAAGCTTTCATCTGTGCACACAATACCATCAATCAAGTATTTGCAAAAGCCAGGAGTCACCTTAGGAGCAGCAGGCAAGTTAGCGTAGAGATCCGCCATCCGGAATCCCTCTGCCCTCTTGAATGATCGGCTGGTCTCTGCAGGCGACTCATGCATCCCTGCCTCCCCTCTCGCGCTCTTCGGTGAAGGTGGAGGCAGCATGAACCCCCTACTGGGGTCCGATATGTTCCGATAGTGAACAGGGCCCCTCCCACCTCCTGCTTGCGGAATGCTCATCGGAGCAGTCTCCCCACTCAGCCGTGACTGCAGGTAGCCACCGGCGAACGTGGGAGGAGAAGGCGTGGGAGATGCGTACAACGCCGGGGGCGGAGAGAACTTCGCCTGCTGCCCCTGCGCATGCAACCAAGGAGCAGGCGACGCCCAACTGTTGGGGCGCCGCGAAGGCTGCGGGAAGGCCGAGCCGGCGGCCTCCGTGAGCGATGCTGGGAAGGCGCGCATGGGTTCTGCTGCCGGGCTCCCGACGTAATCGGTGATGAGCATGGCGGGCGCGAGGGAGGAGATTTCGAGGATGAAGGCGGCGAGGCTGGGGAGATACTGGACGGAGACGACGAGGCGACCGAGCTGGGTCTCGACGGGGGCGAAGCGGCGGGTGCGCATGGCCGCCTCCTCGTCGCGGGAGAAGGGCGCGGCGAAGGAGTGGACACGATAGCCCATCTCGTAGTTGTACGACTGGCCGGACGCGCACAGCAGGCGGAAGACGCGATACGCCGGGAGGAAGCGGAGCGCGGTGTACACCGACCTGAGCAGCGTGATGCAGCGCTTGTACGCCCTGTTCACGGCCAGCCCCTCCCCGGCCGCGGCCGCCGCCCTCACCCCCGCCGGCCAAGGCTCGCACGCCACCGTCCACCTCTCCACCACCCCCTCCGCTCCCCCGCTGCCGCCGGATGGGGTCAGGTACACATCCACCACGAGCGGCTCCGCAGGAGACGGCTCCGGAATATGCTCGGCCGCGGCCGGCGGCGGCGGCGGCGCGTGGAGCGGCAGGTGGAACCACCTATCCCGCTTCCGGAACGCCGCCGAGGCCGCGGAGAGCGGCCGCGGCGCGCGCACGGCGAGGATGGCGTGCAGCGCCTTGAGCTGGAACTGCGTCACCATCAGCTCCACACCCGCCCGGCCACCGCCGCCCGCCGAGTCCGCCAGGGCCGCCATTGCCGAACCCGCGACCGACCGCTCCTCCGCAACTCCGCAACAGTCAAACTCCCCTCCGCGCTACTCCTCCGCTGCATGGCTGGGGCGCGCAGCAGTAAGACCGCATAAATCTGGCTTTCCTGGGTACTCGTAGGCGCGATCGGATTGGAGGATACAGATCCGCACACGCCGGGAAGGAATTTGGCTTGCTCACCAGTTCGGATGGGGCGCGGCTAGCCGTGCGTGCGGAACAGCGGAATTGGGGATTGATTTCTTCGTGGTTTTGAATCGGGCTAACGGGTCGCTGTTAGCGTCGTGACGATAGGATCAAGGATGGTGTGGTGAGGAAGTTAGCGCTGCTAGTTTGCGCTGCGACAAGCTGCTTGTCTCGTTGCCCTACACCTGACCGCTGGGTGCCATGGACAACGCAGCAGATTCGCAGGTTTAAATCTCTTTTCAAATTCGAATGCGTCTTGGGTTGAATTTGAAACCCCGGATGGAACAGACAGGTAGGATCGTTCGCGTCATTGCGCCGTGCACGCTTGTCGTATGGTACGTACGTGCATTCGGAGCTTGTTTGATGGAATGGAGAAGGAAGCTTTGAAGGGATGGACGAGTAAAATTGAATATTTCCTTCGATTCCCACGCCATGTACAGCCTACTCTACTCTACTACCAGTATATATTGCTTTGGCGTGTAAAGAATTGCAAAGACACAGGTTGGACTTTAGGACGTGGGATCATGTCTTTGAATTCGGTAAGGTACGACACGGATGTGAGTTTGCGAGCTATAATCTACGATTGTATTTTTCTTTGACGTGAAAAGAGTGGGTATAGAGTACGATAATCAACTTTATGGAATGCTTTCTATTTAGACTTTTTAGGATTCTTCCACGTTGATCTGCACTCTTCAGCATAATAATCTTCCAATATATTGTGAGGTAGCAGACTAGTCGTTTTGACTCGACTATTTTAAATTTATTTAGACTTATCTTTGAAGCACCAAATTGCCGGCTTATAATAAATAAATAAATAAATAAGCACATGGTATGCCCAAGCACAACCGTCACTTTTAAATGGCACCTACGTGCTTTTATTGCACAAAAGCTTTTTTTTTTTTTGTTGAAAATTTGGTCAGGAGCTCTGGCATTTTATTAAAGAAGAATAGAACAATAACCGAACTACAAACGCACACACCTTACACCCCCCAACACACGCGCCTGCCTCCGGCCCCTTGCGAGCACGCGCGTCGAGCGGGGCTCGAACCCGGGTGGGCGAAGCGCACAACCGCGCCCCCAACCAACTGAGCTAAGCTCAGTTCTCCACAAAAGCTTTTCTCAAGCCTTGTTTTGAAACATGACAATTTTTCCAATTTTATGTGTGAATTAAATTATTTCATGTGAAATTTCTGCACTCTAAAAGGTGACACAATTTCAACTCTTGTTGTCTGTGTAAAAAAAAATCAGTCAAAACAACCATCAACGATTTTTGTCCTACAAAACGGCTGAAATCTCCATTGTTATATAGATGCACCGAATATTATCTTCGCTCGCCAAACATTATCCTAAGCTCTCTTGCTATTCACCCAGCCATCACGTCTGATCTCAACGTACTGATAGTTAAAAATATACTTATAGTTAAAGTTTTAAAAAATTTTAACTAATCATATCCAAAACGACAACTAATTTTGGCCAAAAGTAGTACATATTAGACGCCATTAACTACTACAGATGAGAATCTTGATGTGTTTACTATAGTAGCCCATCCCACGTTTTTTTCTTTCAAAAATAGCCCTTGTGCGATAAAATTTCAAACTGATCTCATCCTCCACCGTGGAAGACTTGCAGGTGATGTGTGACACCTACCGTGGTGTGGTAGACCGGGAGGTGGCTAACTCCGCGGTAGCCCGGGGGAGAATGGCAGCGGGTACGGGTAGGCGTGGGCAGGCAGCGGGCGACGCTCGAGCGGGGGTAGACGCTGGGTCGTGGGGTCGTGGGCACGCACGAGTGTCTGGATAGCGCGGAAGGACCTTTGCCGCATCCGTGTAGTGCAGAAGGAGGTCTGCTCCCACGGTTAGCCGAGCTGATGGCCTTCCGTGCTTCTAGACGCGGTAGACGACACATGTCATCTTCCATGATAGAGATGGGTCATTTTTGTCGCACGGAGTTTAGATTCGAAAGAAACGCACACGTGGACTAGAACAGAAAAAAATCGAGTCTTTAAGTGGAGCAATTAGGAACATCATCTTGTTTTACGTGATAGAGGCTAGTGTTATGAGATAACCTCCTAACCGTATTCGGTTAGGAGTCTATCTCTTAATATGTGGGCGAATCCGAACTCTCCTTGAGGGGACTGCTATATATATACCGGGTGCCTCCCATTGTATTTACACACATTGATCAATAAAGAAGAGAGAGCTCCACCCTATATCTTGTGTCTCTTGTTCTTGTGTTCTTGTGTTCTCGTTGATTGCCGGTGTTCGACGTGGGTGAACTACTCGTTTTACAACACGTTATCAGCACGAGTCTCTACCGCAAGAAGCGAAGGATCGTCGACGACAACGAACGACTACTACCGGCGATTGATCGCCCGATCCGATCTGCAATCAACTCGTCACCACGCCGGCATCCACTCGGATTGCCGAAAAAGTCTTACGCGACTCTATCCTACGCGATAGCCAACACCTCCGGGATCAAGAGCGTAAGTCAAAAAAATCCTGTAGATTGTTTTGCCCGATGTATAGATCTAATATGTCGTTAGGAAACTAGATTGATTATTCTAACGCATAGATCTAATCCGGCTTCAAGGACGCTCTGTTGTTTGTGTGGATGTTAGATCTAATCTAATCGTTACTGTTTATCATCTTGAAAAAAAAAATTGTTGGCACCAGAAGTTGCCAGATCACGGCCTGTCGCTCGTCGGTCTCTTTGCTGCAGGTGGTGTTGCATGCGAAGCACCAAGAACGAGGGGTATTGCATACGTGCAAGATTGAAAATTATACGTGCTGCATGCTTGCAAGATTGCAAAGGTGCCAACGCACATGCATTGCTCTGTGCTTGATTAACAAAGTTAAGTGCTAAAAAGTACATAGTGCACGAGTCTCTACCGCCAAATCCCTGCCTGTCCCGTTGGCCAGAACGGCTCGCAGCCGCCGAAGCATGGCTGCCGAGCGCGTTGTCGCCAGCAGCGCTGCCGGGGCGAGCGCCGCCAGCGTCGGTGTCTTCTTTGCCAGCGTCGGTACATCCTTGCCAAGCCGCTGCCGCGTCAGGATGTCACTGCCGAGCCGCTGCGCGCCCGGATACGGCCACCCGGCATGCTGTGCGCCCGAGCCGACCGGTCCCGTGCACTCCATCCAGTGGACATGAAGTCCAAGCATCAAGGAATTAGATCCCTGGACATGAAGTCCAAATAGCTCTTTCCTTGCGTGAAGGACAAAGTCCAGATCGTAGCACATGAAGTCCAAATAGTTTTTTCCCATGCGTGAAGGACATGAAGTCCAAATAGCTTTTTCCCATGCGAGAAGGACAAAGTCCAGATCGTAGGACATGAAGTCCATATTTCTTCAAACACCAAGTTGGACTTGAAGTCCTGGAACCAATCAAAAGACATGAAACATTGGAGTCCACATAATGGACATGAAACCCATCGGCACTTGAAGAAAGAGCTGCATTCCAATTTGGTTCTGAAAACCGTCGGTCACGGGAGAGCAGGGGAAATTACCCCTTTGCCCTCCCCAAATTTATTTATTCTTTTTACTGTTTTCTTTGCTGAAAATTGGTTATAAAATCATAGAAAATTCTAGAAAATCTAGAAAATTTGCTAGACAATTATGAGGACATTTCGTTCATGTCTTGGATCTGGTTTTATTTTTCCTTCGCATTATGTCATGTTGATATTTGCTGAAATTCAATTTCCTGTTGTAAAGTAATTTTAAAAATTGCTTGGAAATTAGCAGAAATTATGAAAAATGCTAGGAAAATTTCAGAATTTCTCATACAACAGTTTATGAGAACCTGTGTGGTTGGGTTTTGATTTCGGTAATGAATAAACAGATATGAGACAATTGGTGCCTAGGAAAACACACATGAGGCTTGGTTATTTAATTGGCGCCCGGAAACGGGAAGTGCTCCCTCCCTCATGTGAGCCCTAGGGGCATGTTAACCTGGCCATGAGTCAAATTGACGGAGATATTCATTACTCATTTTGGCTCCCAACCAATAAGAATTACATAAGTTGAAATTAGACTTATGCCAAGTTTAATTGATGTTGGAGTTTATTTTCTGTTATTTAGTAATGCTGAAAATTGCTAAGTACAAAAAAAAAATCTGGAAAAGGTGTGATAATTATCTACTGAATAGATATAGACCAAAACTTTATTGATTAAATGAAGATGCATGCAATATAATATTTTACCTGTAGTAAAATCTCGTATTGCTTGCATACAGGATATGTCTGACATTGCAAATAGGGAATTTGCTGTGCTTGCCCTGGATGGCAGCAATTACCTCACTTGGGCAATGGATGCCAAAATCAACCTAACAGCTAGAGGACTTGGAGCTGCTATTGTTCGGCCTGAAGCCGGTGCAATCGAAGTGCCTGAACCCGCAAAATGCGCCGCTTTACATTTCCTGAGGCACCATCTTCATTCGGACCTGAAGGCCGAATACTTGATGGAGGAGGACCCGCTGGTATTATGGAATTCCTTGAAGGAACGCTATAACCAGCAAAGATCTGTGTTGTTGCCAGAAGCACAACGCGAATGGACCCTCCTACGCTTTCAGGATTTCAAATCTGGCGACTTATAATTCGCAATGCACAAACTGGTCGCTAAATTGACTTTTTGTAACCGTAGAAAGTTCAAGCCGAGAAGATCGACAAAACTTTGTGCACTTTCCACCCCAACATGATGATACTACAACAACAGTACCGTTATGCAAAGTACAAGAAGTACTCTGAGCTTATTAGTATCCTGCTAGAAGCAGAAAAACATGATGAACTCCTGATGAAGAACCATCATGCAAATACTAATGGAAGTCAAGCAGTGCCTGAAGCACATGCTACCGCTCAGCAGGCTAGTAGTAGCCATGGCCGCGGAAATGGCCAAATGTACAAGGGGAATGAATGGAAAAATGACAGAAAACAAAAGGGAAAATGCAAATCCCAATGGAAAGGTAAGGAAAAGGGTACAGGAACCTTCCAGAAGCAAGATCCAACCAATAAAGCACCCGACTCTCAAACATGCTTTAGGTGTGGTTGCATTGGCCACTGGTCACGCAATTGTCGCACCCCAAAGCATTTGGCAGAACTTTACATGAAATCCACTGGGAGATTCCAGAAGAATCAAGAAAAGAAGGTTGAGGCACACTACACCGCTCTACCAGATGTTGAGCAAGATGGTGTAAAGAAAGAAAACAATGTCACTAACCCTACAACCGAGTTCAAGGAAAGGCTTCTCGGATATGGTGACTCGCCCATGGATGAGGATGACCTCCTCGGCACTGAGCTTATGGAGCTCCAGAAAGATACCAATGTTTCCCAGGAGATGGAACATGACTTGTATGGAGATCTGGAATAGTCTCCCTACACCCCTTTTGCTATATGTCGCATTTCCATTAGTTGAGCCTCCTTAAGAGCCTCATCAGTTTGAATAATTATGTTCCTGCATGAACATTTGGTCTATGCTCCTGTTGAGCAATTATCAGTGATAATTAAATAAAGTGTTTTCCAGAATATTTTGTGCTATGTCTGTTTGATTGTTATACTATGCAACCTGAAGTTGGTATTGCGATAAAACCCAGAAATATTTAAAGATCTTGTAGATTGACTGGGTAATCTTGAGTTGAATATTTTGAGAAAATAATTAGTAATTCTGCTGGCCATAGCATAAAGACTTTTCCTAGACCTGAAGATTTCTTATGCCCTGCTGTGCTATAGGAAAACTTATGGTTAAGATCCTTTAACTTATATAAGAATCACTGAATTTCCTGGAGAAATTTCGAAGTGATATATACCTAATGTCCACATATTAGAATGACCTTGCAGAGTCATTATTAAGGGAATAAAATTTATTGTTTGACCACTTTGCAGAATAGTAGGCTACCCACCAGTTGTTGGGGCCACGCAGTGCTGCACACTGCGATATTAATTCAACTCAAATCAACTGTATATAATGGAATTTCCCCGTTGTAGATAGTGCATGGAAGAGAATTAAGTATTTCCCATCTGCAAAAATTTTGGCAGTGTTGTATACATGCCAATCTCTCCACCACGACGTACCACCATGGGACCTCACCAGAAGTTGAGGGTCTGTACATGGTTCGGTACGATGATTGTACTAAGGACATATTTCGGCATTAGGGGAAGATAAGTACCAAATTAAAGAATGCCGAGTCCTTAGATCCACGCACTAAAGAGACCGAACTTGAAGTTCGGAAAGAAATAAATCTGCAACAAATAAGCTAATAATCTGCCAAATGCCTTCACTTATCATAAGGTAGTGGAAAGATCTCATATACCTGCAGTATATGCACCTGAAAGAGTGAAAATATCCTAGAAGGATATTGAACCCACTCTTAACCCTCATGATAAAATGAGGGGGAGGCCTCCAGGTGCACGGGACTCAATTCCGCGGAGACGTCCGCAGAAAAGGAGAACCAAATAAATGAGAACACTACAAATGACAGTGGAAGAAGCTCAACCTGATGTTGAGAAAATCCCTGAAGTGAGCCATCTAGAAGATGGTAACATCCCTGAAGTGATCCATCCTGAAGATGATAACCCCAGCGTATATTTGTGCGCACAATCCAACGCTGGGAAGTCGGAACACCCAGACTTCATCGTTGTGGGAAATCACGAGAAGCTGGAAGAAATTGATAAAGAGACATCCCTGGAGTGATGCAGGAGAATTATATATGAAGAAAGACTACAATTGTCGACATATTTTGCCTCTAAAAATTGCTAAAATCTGGATCCAGAACCAAAGTCCATGGCAGAGTGCCAGAAGCGCTCATCTAGGTTCAACTGAAAAAGCAATTGAGGTAGCGCTCGCTTAATGAGAGGAAAGTTCTTGGTCTGTTGTGATGAACATTTCTGAAATATTCCTGTAGGATCAAATGGATTTTTCATCACGAAGAGATATGAAAATATCCAGGTGGTGAGATATAAAGCGAGGCTTGTAGCACAAGGGTTTTAGCAGAGACCCATCATCGATTACGATGAAATCTGTTCTCCTGAAATGAGTGGAATGACGTTCCGAAATTTAATATTGATGGCAGCAAGCTTAAACTTTTCAATACAGTTGATGATTGTAGTGACCGCATATGTATTTGGGTCACTGAATACGGATTAAAGACAGTCGATAAGGATGTGGTACAATCGACTAAGTAGATTCCTCCTGAAAAGGAAATATGATCCCTGAAGGAATAATGTTCCTGTGCATTCATGAGGAAATCCCAGAATGGATTTTTATTTTCCTCTGTGGTGGTACAGTCACTCAGAGATTATAAAGGAAGCCTCACGGGAATATGTTTGGCTAAGACGTGTAATCAACCATGTCCTGAAGTCATGTGGTATGAATACCGTAAATTCCCCTACTATTATCTATGAAGATAATGATGCTTGTGTTGCACAAATGCAATTGGGTTATGTAAAGAGTAATATCACGAAGCATATTGCTCCTAAGTTATTTTATCCTCACGAACTCCAGAAGAATGATGAGATAAAAATAATGCAAACTAAGTCATGTGAAAATCTAGCAGATTAATTCACAAAATCTTTGCCAAATCCACCTTCCAAAGGTATGTTAATGGCATTGGAATGAGGCGGCTTAGAGATTTGCATAGTTCAGGGGAAGTAAACCCCTGAACCATAATCCCTTTGCATGATCCTGAAGATCATAAGTTGTACTCTTTTTTCCTTTGTGAGTTTTCCTGATGTTTCTCACATAAAGGTTTTTAATGAGGCAACAAATGCAACATAGAGAGCGAGTGTGATGTACTCTTTTCTCCATCTCTTTTTTCCCACTGGGTTTTTGAGTGGAGTTTTTAATGAGACATGCATTACGCGGAATTCGCCCAAGGGGAAGTGTTATGAGATAACCTCCTAACCGTATTCGGTTAGGAGTCTATCTCTTAATATGTGGGCGAATCCGAACTCTCCTTGAGGGGACTGCTATATATATACCGGGTGCCTCCCATTGTATTTACACACATTGATCAATAAAGAAGAGAGAGCTCCACCCTATATCTTGTGTCTCTTGTTCTTGTGTTCTTGTGTTCTCGTTGATTGCCGGTGTTCGACGTGGGTGAACTACTCGTTTTACAACAGCTAGAACCTCTAGTAATTCCGAACGGAGTGGGTTGCCCACGTGTCCAACCATGTTTCTGCAAAAAAGTCTTTCGGTTCTTTGAAATTACGAATAGGTCCCTGCGCGATTTTATGTGACAGTAAGATTTTTTTACCGGTTCGCGTTTAGGCCCCTCATTTGCCGTTTTACATGGAGCCCCTCCCGTTAAATACAAATCGCGAACGAGCCCTTTTCTAATTTTTCAAAATAGCGAACAGGTTCAAAATTATAACAAATAGGTCCTCGCGTTTTACGTTCGGGTCCTTTATCCGTTTTGGCCGAAAAAAAAGTTTTCGTGGTCCGTTTTTTCTCCAGAGCATGCGAATAATATTTTCGTTAGTCGTTTTTCAAAAAAAATGGAAAATCGTTTCCTTTCTCCGTTTTGCTTGGAAAAAATGTTTTTGTGATCTGTTTTTCCTCTCAAGTATGGGAAAAATGTTTTCGTTAACCGTTTTCCCAAAAAAAATTAGAGGACCATTTCCTTGCTCCGTTTTACCCGGAAAAAAAGTTTACGTGATTCATTTTTTCTCCAAAGCATGAGAAAAATATTTTCGTTGGCCTTTTTCCTCCAAAAAAAATTGAAAATTCGTTTTTCGTCCGTCGTTTCTTCGTTTTCATCCGTCTTTCCTTGTTTTTTCCGGGAAAAATGTTTTCGTGTCCCGTTTTCCCTCGCTTTTCCCGAAAGAAAGTTTTTCCCGTTTGCGGTGTTAAGCGCGGCATCTAAAATTTCTTTTGCAGCTCAATCTCTAATATTTTTCAAAATATGTATTATTACCCGTTGAACGCATAGGGTGTTAAACTCGACGTCTATAGTTTTTTTTGCAACTCGGAACCTAATATTTTTCGGAACATGTATATTAACACCCTTATAAGGGCTGGCTTTGGAGCTAAATGGCCATGCCCACGTGTCCAACCATGTTTTTGCAAAAAAGTCTTCCGGTTCTTTGAAATTACGAATAGGTCCCTGCGCGATTTTATGTAAGAGGAAGATTTTTTTTACCATTTCGCGTTTAGGCCCCTCATTTTCCATTTTACATGGAGCCCCTCCCGTTAAATACAAATCGCGAACGAGCCCTTTTCTAATTTTTCAAAATAGCGAACATGTCCAAAATTATAACAAATAGGTCCTCGCGCTTTACGTTCGGGTCCTTTATCCGTTTTGGCCGAAAAAAAAGTTTTCGTGGTCCGTTTTTTCTCCAGAGCATGCGAATAATATTTTCGTTAGCCGTTTTTCAAAAAAAAAAATGGAAAACCGTTTCCTTTCTCCGTTTTGCCTGGAAAAAATGTTTTCGTGATCCGTTTTTCCTCTCGAGTATGGGAAAAATGTTTTCGTTAACCATTTTCCAAAAAAAAATTAGAGGACCGTTTCCTTGCTCCGTTTTACCCGGAAAAAAAGTTTACGTGATTCATTTTTTCTCCGGAGCATGGGAAAAATATTTTCGTTGGCCGTTTCCCCCCCAAAAAAATTGAAAATTCGTTTTTCGTCCGCCGTTTCTTCGTTTTCATCCGTCTTTCCTTGTTTTTCCCGGGAAAAATGTTTTCGTGTCCCGTTTTCCCTCGCTTTTCCCGAAAGAAAGTTTTTCTCGTTTGCAGTGTTAAGCACGGCATCTAAAATTTCTTTTGCAGCTCGATCTCTAATAATTTTTAAAACATGTATTATTACCCGTTGAACGCATAGGGTGTTAAACTCGACGTCTATAGTTTTTTTTGCAACTCGGAGCCTAATATTTTTCGGAACATGTATTATTCTTTTTTTCCCCAAAAAGACGCATTGTTTCGCTGATTCGTCAACGGTTCTTACCTAGCGTGTTTTTTTCCAAAAAAAACCAAGCGAACAAAAAAACGCTTAGATATTCCTGCCTTTTTCAAAGATAAAAATTTGGATCAAATTTCTCGCGGCGCGGCGGAGCGCGCAAATCTTACTAGTAAAGCTTAGAGCACATTCTGATGTTGCAATTGCATATGGGTATCCAGAGGACGTGACGACAACCGAGCGTGCGTCTTATCCAAATCCTCTGCACAGAAAAAGCATTCGAGTGAAAGAACTCGTCTAAAAGTGGATGACATTGCCAGGACACAACGTGTTTCAGCCGGACACCACACCCTTTCTTATTTTCCCTCTCGTAGTCTCGATTTCTGGCTACGTGTTGAACGATTACACAGTGTTTAGGGGCGTGTACAATAAGATTGTATCAGTTTAGTTTGTATATATATATCAGTTTATATAGAAGAGTAAGAAAAAAAAAAGAAGATAGCTTGCTCTTATTTAGTAGCCAGCTTTATATAAAAGTATAGGTAGATCATTTATGTAAAAAAAAAGATAGTTATTGCACAATATCTAGAGATAATTTTAGAGATAATTATTATATAAACTGATTTAAATTACTATTAACTTATAGTTAACTTTACTATCATACTTGCTCTAACCCAGCAAAACGCTGAACGCGCCTGAAACTCCGGTCCGCGTCGTTCAGGTAAACAAAGAAGTAGTACTAGCGTGCTGAAAAACAACAACTTTCTCGTGCTTTGCATGCCTTTATTGCGTCGCTTATCTTGGAGTGCGCTGCATGGTCAAATATTTCGGTTCTGCATGCAAAAGGCAACTGATACAACTGCAGAAAGAAACTATGCGCTATGGATCAACACACGGTAGTCTATTCGTTCACCGAATCACCGGACGATTTGAGCATATACGCTTACTGATTGGATCAATCCCTTATGCTAGACGTGGGAAGTTTCAAGCTTGTCAATGGGACACTGTATCAAACTGTCCAAGACCTGTCATGAGTTTTAGGTAACCATCCTTCTCTGGAGGCACAGTTTCGCAGGCTCGCAGCTGCAGACGTAGATACGCAGTAATAGTAGCCTAGACGATGGCTCGCTACTAGATTGTGACAACTGACAAGGCTGGGCATACATCAAACTGGACTTCGAAGCCTTGAACACTCACCAAAATACATCCATTTCGTTATTGGACCGAAACAAGGACATTTGAGCTAGATACCCATGAAAGACTTGGATTGGATGACGGTGGCTCAACTACGCCCATGCGCACGAAATCAAAAGTAGGGATGAACGTAAACGGTTGATAAATAGCTGTTTCGTTTTTGTTTCTATATTTTTATCGGTGATGAAAATGAAATTAGAAACCCCGGAAACAGATAGTGTCGGAAACAAATGCGGAACGGAATTGAGCGGATATGAAAGCGAAAGCGAAAAATTCCACAAGAATATAGTATAGAATCACAATATACATGCCACAAAAACAATGTAACTCATTTCACCTCTAAGGTGGACACAAAAATAGTATTATGTTCACTGGTATCACTAGAAAGTCTTTTTCTCAAATTTGTCACCTAAAGGCTCGTTATTTGTCCACCATATCACACCATCATGACATCCTCCATATCATTATCATCGACATCCTCTTGCTCCACCAACCATAAAGGTGTAATGCTCTAAAAATTTTATATCATTGTTCAGTGTTCATTTATGATTTTCTGAGATTTATCCTGGATTTTCTAGAGTTTATAAATACCATTTTGCTATTTTTAGATTTATAACATTAATTTATTCATGAAAAATAAAAATAAAATTATACTAAAAATAATTTTTCTAGGTTCAAAATGTTCCAAAGTATTTTGAAATTTTTAAACTCTATTTGATATTTTATATAAAGCCATTTGTATTTATGAAATTATTTTAATTCAAAAATAAATGCAAACTCTCCCTTCTCCTTTTTGGGCCAAGTCCATTTCCCTTTCCAACCCATTTTCATTTTTAATTTCCAGTTTCACTTATATAAAATTTTTGTTTCCATTTTTGTCAGAATTGGCTTTCCCGTTTCCGTTTCCATACCGGTATTTTTCGTTTTCGTTTCTAAAACAAGGCTTTCGTTTCCGTTTTTCTCCAGAACGGTCGGAAACTTTTTGTTCCGTTTTTAACCCTAATAAAAAAATGCTTAACCTCAATCCTTTTTGTCTACCGGGCTAAATATAAAAGGGCTGAGTAAAGCTATACATACGGCCATGACCAAGGTTTACAATACCGTTTTAACCTTAGAAATTGCCACACCTCAACACTGATTTTCGTCAAAAATCGATCAAAACCGAATGGTTTCAAAGTCAAATCTTTTGAATTTAGCGGTAAAAAAATCGAAACAATTCGAAAATCGACCGACCAAGTGAATTTTGTGCCAGCCGATTTTTGAGCGATTTTCACTTATTTTCGATCGGTTTACGTTGCATAAAATTTCCTGAATTTTTTAATTAAAACAATTTATTGACTGGTATAGTTTATCGAGCCGGCTTGGTACGCTCAAAAATCATGATTTTCGTCTATTTTTGTAACCCCGGCCACGACTCTCTCGCACTTGCTAGAATTTCATTAACTCACATTCGTCGGTAGAGTGTTTTCTGACGTGGTTGGGGTCGAAGAAAAATGGAGAAAAGGGAGAAGAGAACGCAAGCAGTTGCAATTTGTAGAGCACTAGATACTACCAACAACAATGTCAAAGTGATTACTTTTTTAGCTCCATTTGCCCTTTTTTTGTTGCAAATCTAGCTCCCTCTCAAGCAAAATTGCAAATCGAGCCCCCTCCCGACCGCGACAGGTGCCTCCCACACTTGTCAGCCATGATAGACCCACACCCGCTCTCGCCAGCCACCTCCTGCGCTCATCAGCCATGGCAAGACGCTGCTCCCGCAGTCCTCGCCGGCTACCGCGCTCTCCGAGTGTGGCAGCTAAAAGAACCCGCCTATTTAATACTTCACAAATGAAGAATTAGGATAAGATAATCTAGATTATAAAAAGAAAATCAGCTATTCAAGTTATTCAAAAGTAAACTCATCAAATAAATTGAAACGAACATACATTGCATATAATGAATCTTCACAAATTAATAAATCAAATCTAGTACTCGGAGAATTAAAAGTTTAATAATAAACAATTGGGAAATCACAAATAAAACAAACCAATCTATTTTATAATAAAAACATTAATTACATAAAGTTGAATCACAATACAATAAGAGTACAATTGCATCTGCACACAACCGATCAGTACTCAAATTGAATAATACAATTGTAAGTTTGGATTACAACTCAGATGAAATACTACAGAAAGAATACAACACACACACACACACCAACAACTTATTGTGATCAAGACTAATTCCAATTGGCCCATCCAAATTCTCATTAGCGTTCACCTGCACGCAGTATTTAAAATGGTAGCAATGACTTTCTGATTTAACAAAAAGAGGAGAAGTAGAATACCGTTAGACCCTTTTTCATCAATTAGTTTGGGATTCACTCATCGAGATACCTAACCGTTTGGGGCCGATTGGCACCTCTTGCTAACTAGGTTCATCATCCGGTGTTATACAAACCTAGTAGAACCAAGAGTAACCATAGCCAAAGATGAATAGTACCAAAATATCAACCACAGTGAAGAGATAAACACCATCTCGGCTAAAAAGGAGAAGAGCCAGAACCATCCCCATTCCACTCATTTCCCCCACACACCACCATCCAAAGCCAGAGCAACCAAGCAAGCCAGAGCCAACCTCTAACTTCTTCTGCCCCCACACACATAAGCCTAAGAGGAGGCCACTAGAAGGAGGCCAGGAGGAAGGGTCAACCAGGAGAGCAAGGAGATGAGTAAGGAGCCAGCCACATCCACATCTCCCTCAACACCGCTGAAACCAAGCCCCAACCGAGGGCCAGTGCAAAGCCAAGTAACTAGAGACAAGAGACCAACGGAGCACCCACAAGCCAAGAGCACGACCAAGGAACAAGGAACTAGCAACATCTACATCGACTCCAGCCACCATACATCACACCATTACAACAAAATCCATCCCCAGCTGAGTATCCTCACTACCAGGTGCATGTGAATTGATACTTTTACTAGCTTTAAAAGCACATAAATACTCAAATGCAGTAGATAAAGTAAGCAATAGAGAGGATTGGAGGCTTGGAGCACTAGTGGTCTCAGTTTGTAGTCATAGAAGGGGTGGCATTGCATATGCCCATGGACCATCTCGCACTCCCTGGCGCACGATAGACTCGTGGGTATCACCACAATACTATCAACCCTCTAACTAGCACAAATCTAAAATCATCATCGACCTAAAAGATATAAAACTCATAGCAACATCAACTAGCCATGCACATTAATCAAATTCATCCCAAAGGAATTGGAGCCAGGGGTAGAGCCATGGGATTCTAGAGAAGAGAAGGGGGGAGACTTGAACTGGAGCTAGGGAGAGTAGGGCGGCGCAAGTCAAGGTAGCAGGTGGTGGCCCACAGGGGCGAGGGAGGCACCATGAGAGGGGGGCCGGTAGGGCGATGGTGTGCCAGGGTGGGTTGGAACCGAAGGGTTGGTGCAGGGGAGGCCACAGTAGGCGCAAAGGCAACCCAGGGCAGGCTAGTGTCGGGATAAGCCAAGAGGAGGCCGACTGGGCCCGAGAGGAGTGGTAGATGGGGAGGCGGGGCCGAGCTCGGGGTGGGCGAGGCCGGTGGCCTGCAACGAGGACTGGTGGAACTGGCGGCATAGGGGAGGAGCTAGACTGGGAGCAACTGTGGAGAAGAGAGAGAGAGAGAGAGAGAGAGAGAGAGAGAGAGAGATGAAGAGGAGATAATAAGACTGGTGAGAAAGGAGAAAAAAAAGGGAGAAGAAAAGAAAATGATAAAAACAATAACAAAATAACATAGAAATAACAATTAAAGCAAATAAAAAATAATGGTAGCAATAGAAAAGTAAATAAGAGCAATAAGTGAATAAATATGAGCGGATAAATAAATGAAGAAATAGATGAAACTAGCAACTACCATATTAATTAAAGATGGAAAATAATACCAATACTAAGAAGAATTCACTGCCCAAAAAATTTATAAATAACGCAGATTAAAATATGCAAAATTAAAATACAGCAAGCTAAAATACCTTGAATTTAAAATGCGCCAGATCAAGATGCGGCAAATTAATCTATCCCAAGTTAAAATATGCAGCCTATCTATATTAGTTTAGATCAAGTCAGGAGAGGGTTGGACGCCATAAAACATACAAAAATCCATTAGCTATCTGAAATATGGTATTTTTTAAATTTGGGAATTAAATCAATTCCGATCATTGATCTTTAACAACAATCGTGCGAGGATACTATTTTTACCCAAATCCAGGCAAACTTCTCTTAATCATATTTGTGAAATTGTTTTTAAATGTTTTTAGATTCATCAATGCGTGGGACAAATATCGTTTAAAATAAAACAAAACCTCAAATCAGGTGCTATTGTAAAGATGTATATTTGTGAACTGGTGCGATAGAAATTGGTTATTGATGTGTTGAATTGATGATAAACCACTGAGACAGTATTGGAATTATTGATGTGTTGAATTGGCTCGTCCAACGAATGGAGCCAGTGATGTGTATGTGTGTGTATGGGTAGAGGGTGCCATGGAATTGTGCATTATCGGAGGGGCCCTCTACATAAGCTATGATATAAGGATAAATATCTACACTCCGATAATGTGCCGTATTTTTTGTATTAACCATAGTGTGCGGAAACGACTAGAAAATGTTGTCCTGTGACGGTGTTATGATCTCCACATTGAATAAGAGTAGATAACTAAGAGTGTAAAGATGGGATACGTTGAAGGCCCAATTAAGGACACAAAATCAGTTGTGGTTGACCTGACGGTATATTTAAATGCCATGAGATGAGTACTATTGTGGTTAGTCAGAGAATAGTACCATCGTTATTAGTCGGAGTACAATACTACCGTTGTTAGTCAACGTACAACTGTTAGCTGCGAGTCGGCGGGATGGCCTAGGGAAGGTGTCCTCAGCTCGAGTTAGGCCCTGTTTGGTAGAGCTCCAGCTACACCAGATTCGTGGATCTGTTGGAGTTGGGTATTCCTAGGCCCTAGCTCTACCAGATCCGTGGAGCTAGAGTTATGGGTATATTAAGAGTGTTTAGGTGGATCATCTTGTTTACAGTTTAGAATAAAAATATAAACTTAATTCACTTTATTCTAGCCAACAAGTTTTAGATTTGAGGTGGAGCTGGGATCTGTAGCTCTGCCAAACAGGGCCTTAGCAGGGTTGGAGATCTAATACCTGAGTAGTGATAAGTGTTATAGGTTCTCAACTACGGTTGAGTTCGCTATGGGTAAAGTGGTACAAACCTGCGCGAGGTAAAATCATGAATTCATAATTGCTTATTGGATTGAAGGCTATGGAAGCTAAGTCTGCCTTATATACGAGTGCTAGTAGCATTTTCGATAATTAAAACTAGAAACACAACTTTTCTTAATAAAACCCTATTTTTTTAAAAATAATTTGAGGAGAGGTTGAAAGGTTACATGAGATGGATATGGAGGCAAAATTCATTAGATGCATTTTGTTATAAATACTTGCTGGGTACTTCTGTGCTCACTCTTGCTAAATCCTCCTTTGTTTAGATAATTGCTCCAGTGATCAAGCATCTGGTTGGGACATGGATTCCAATGAACTCGACTTTGAGGCATGGGGTGAGGGGCAACTGCAAGATCAGAATGACCATGATGTGGGCTACCAAGAGGGTTTGATCGTTGGGTTGACCATACATCGGCTTTATCAGTCTTTAGGGTAATTAGTACTTTTGGTATTATAATTTTGTTTTACTTGGATTGTATGTATAATTAATGTATTAAACTTGTAGCCTTGCGTGGCAGTGGAATGCAATAAGTTTTCATTTTATTCTCTAATTATTTTTTCTGTTGCAACACTCGAACACGGTGTATTAAACTAATAAAACATCGGGTGCGCTTGATATTTTGATTGGTTAATATGCCGAGATCAATATATTTATCTTAGGGTAATGGTGACGTTACTGTTGTTACCCTGGGCAAATTATGTGGGTCATCATAGTAGCGACAGGTGTCGCCTGCCGTGTTAGCTATAATCTTAACTTTATTTGGTTGTTAGCACATTTGTTGTTTTGATGAGTTATCATAGGAGGATAAGATTTAGTTTGTTTGTTGAGATTTGCATGTAGATGTGCATTAGATGAGTTTGTTAGTTAGATAAGCATGAGTGTGACATTTCAGTAAGAGTTTAGGTCGTTTTGTTGTCATTTTGGAGGGTTTGGGCCGTTCCGAGAGGATTTGGGCCTAGGGGGTTGAATTCTGGGCCTTCAGTGGGGGGTTTTGGGGGGCTTGAGGGGGGAAATTCTGCATAACTGTAGGATCGATATATACAAATATAGCAATCAGAGGGGGTGAATGATTGTACGGAAGCTAAAACTAAAATTTTGATCTACTAAAAATTCACCCTAATTCGGAATCAAATAATTGCTTCGGATCAAGCAAAAACAGATTGATAGATGTTCGGTAAAACGTGAATTTCTGGAGATCCAACAGTCAGAAGGATCTGAAATTTGAACACAAGAAACTAGATTCCAATACGAATCTAACATAAAAAGAATCAGCTTGATCGAACTTACGGATCAAAAGTTATGAACCTCACAAGCTTGTTGTGACAGAATATGACGAGGATTGATCTAACATCAATTTCCTGATTAAACAAAATCTTCAAAAGATTAACCAACAAAACTTTGAGGAACTCTAAATCAAGGCCCTAGAAAGGTTTTGGATAGATCAAATCAAGACGGAACTCAAAAAATCAAAGTAGACAAAGAACCAATCTAGAACCAGAACAGATGAACACTCAAAACAGAGAATACTGTAGCAACGCGTGCACTGTAGATTCGAGATTACTGTAGCACACAGAGGATCTGGAAGGAATTGATCTTTATTTCTTTTTGTCTAAAATACTCACATCAAAAGAGTACAAACCCTAAATCCTAGCTCTGGCAAAACACGCCCTGGCTCTGCGCTCTATTTATAAACAAAGGACACCTCCCCTATTTATAATGAGCAATCCTAACAGAGTACGCATGCATGTCCACTTGGTCCAACATGGCCCAACACATGCAAGTTACCCCCAACGATTGCAACTCTACACGTGTATGGCTCAAATGCCATACCCACGTGACTAACAACTCTGCACGCGTACGGCCCACCTACCGTACTCACGTGACTGACTAGTCTTCATGTGCACCGTTCTCTAGCCCGAACGTCCCACATGACATCCTCGACCACTAAGACCTCTATTCCTCCCTGAACCTAGTCTCGAACCTCAGTTCCTCCATGAACCTAGTTTCGGTCCCGTCATCGACCATGTTCGCCCTCGAGTAACACCTACACATGAGGAAACCACAAAACAATTCTGAGCACAAGTCCGCGACTTGACTCAACATTAGTCCATGGAACTACTCACACGAGCATTGCATAAGATCAAACACGCATTATGAAATCCACACGAATTTCATAATCATCATTCAGAACCAAAAACCGAATTGATCCAACTCACAAGAGTTAAACCCTAGAAAAAGCCATTCACGCCGGACCAAAACACCTGGTCCGGCGCACATATGAAATTAACCCTAGAAAATCACATTCACGCCGGACCGAAACTTTGGTCCGGCGTACACGTGCCACGCTCAGTTTCAAAAGAAAACGATCCGGCGCAAAGCCCTCAGAATCACGTTCACGGCGGACCAAAGAAATTTTGTCCGGCATACAAGCAAAACTTACTATTTTTTGTAAAACTTAGTCCAGCGCATATACGAAAACAGACCTCAAAACGCCGTTCACGACAGACCAAATACGAAAACAACTCTTGAAAAAACCATTCACGACGGACCGAAACAAAAGTGGTCCGGCGTAAACAAGCATTCCTCTGTTACTTGCCAATTTGGTTCGGCGCAGCAAGTCTCAAATTCATATTCACGGCGGACCGAAAAAATTGGTCCGGCGCAAACATCAAACTCTCTGTTATTTGAAAATTTGGTCCGGCGCAAAGACACTCAAAATCATGTTCACGACAAACTGAAAATTTAGTTCGACGCAAATGCGAAAAAATGGTCCAGCACAAATGAAATCAAACCTCAAAACGCCGTTCACGACGAACCAAAAATTTGGTCCGATGTACATGTAAAACTTACTGTTTTTCAAGAAACTTGGTCCGACGCAAATGCCTAAAAAACACATTCACGGCGGAACGGGAATTTTGGTCCGGCGCAGATGCGAGAAATGGTCCGGCGCAAAAGGAAAGCACTCTGTTTTTTGAAACACTTAACCAAAGCATACCACAAGCATGTCAATTGATCAAATTGGACAACACATGCACAAGCACCACACATGCCATGAGCACAACCACTTTGCAATACCAAATTCATCACCAAGCCTATTGGACAACACATGCACAAGCACCACTTGTGCTTGTTGGAAGTCTGCTGTCCCGTTGGACAGATTTTTGTTTTTCAGGCTTTCGGAGTGACGTGTAGAATCGTTATTGTATTGAGTTTTGTAGTTGTTTGGTTGGCATGTTTTTGAGTGGATTGCATATATTTGCAGGTGGAGTGACCCCAGGAGTGGCATCAACCTCTCGCCACACCGGTTCAAGAGGTTAAAGGCAAGTGTAGTGCGTCAGTTTGAGTCTTTGCGTGGTTGTTTTACGTTGCAAAGAAGTCTTTTGGGGACTTTGTTTTTGTTTTGGTGTTCTTCAGATTCGAGTTCGAATCCTATTAAGGGGGAGAGAATATGACATTTCGGTAAGAGTTTAGGTCATTTTGTTATCATTTCGGAGGGTTTGAGCCGTTCCGGGAGGGTTTGGGCCTTTCCGGGAGGATTTGAGCCTAGGGGGTTGAATTCTGGGCCTTAGTGGAGGGTTTTTGGGGCCTTGAGGGGGGGAAATTCTGCATAACCCTAGCCCATGCGCCACCCGCTTCCCCCTAGCCGCCCTTCCCACTCACCCCTACCCTAGCCGCCACCCCACTCCCATGGTGCGCCCCTCCCCCTCCCCTCCCCTAACCGCACCCCTCTCCACCCCTTGCGCCTCCCCTCCCCACCTCTATCCGGCCCTAGTGCCCTCCCCTTGCAGCCCTCGCTCGGTTTGGGAACCTTCCACCCAAAGAGATCCGACGAATCCGTCGATTGGAGGGAGATCGTGCCGGGAGAAGGAGAAATTCGGCGTTCGTTTGGTTCTCCAAGAAGAGGTAACGCTTTGTGGTTTTTTTGTGGTGGTCTAGGTGCTGTTATATGGGAGAATCCATGCCTAGAACCCTTAATTAGGTGCTGTTATTAGATGGATTAAGATGATTGTTAGATTTGTCTCGCGTGGTGCTCTCAGCCAGTTTAGATAGCCGACTTCAGGCGCAGATTTGAGGACTTTAGAGTCGTTTCCTGGGGGACTAGCTGTTGTTAAAGTTGTATGTAATTGAATTACCTTTAATTGAGCACTGAAAACACTAAATTATGTTCAGCCATTTAAAAGTTATGGCTATTTTACTGAACGCTGTCCGATCTGTGTTGCGATTGGTACAGTCTGTGTTCATCTGTAGATTAGAGGAACTTAGAGGCCGAATCAGTTTTCGCGAATACTTAGAAAAAGATGGGAAATTTCCTGTAGTTCGATAAAATGTATTCGTTTACCTGATTTAGAGTTGTAGAACTCAAGTTATGCTTGTTGGAAGTTTGCTGTCCCGATGGACAGATTTCTGTTTTTCAGGCTTTCGGAGTGACGTTTAGAATCATTGTTGTATTGAGTTTTGTAGTTGTTTGGTTGGCATGTTTTTGAGTGGATTGCATATATTTGCAGGTGGAGTGACCCCAAGAGTGGCATCAACTTCTCACCACACCGGTTCAAGAGGTTAAAGGCAAGTGTAATGCGATGTGTATGTTGTGTTGATTTTTCCATGTGATTAAACTGGAAATTTAATATATTGGCATGAGTGATACCTTTAGTATTGTGAGCAATGATGCATACCATGTTTATGGTTGTGTTAATGCAAATGTTAGAAATGAATTTTACTTGCACATTGTTCATGATTATTGCATTTGTGCATTTATAATGGAAGAGGCGTCCCATGTCGATGCGGGGCTCTATGCTCACATGTAGTGAGCACAAAGTCCTACCTCGTAGTCCCATTCACCGATGTGAATGGGAGCGAGTCAGTAAGAGTAGGCACCCTCCACGGGATGGAAGGGGAAGAGAATGCACACCGACAGATGTGCATTCGGCAATACCGGTATGTGCTAACAAGGGAGCATGCCATGAGCATTGCATGGTGCATCACATGGTTGAGAATGAGAATACATGATTGAGAATGAGAATACATGATTGAGAATGTGATCAAATAATTTTGTATATTTTGTCCCTCGCATGGTTTAAGTTGCGAAGACTATTCAGATGTGTGCTATATGTCTTTACATTGTTTCCATTGCAGTACATTTGCTGAGTGTTGAACTCACGCTTGTTGTTTATGTTTTTTTTAGGTACCTTGATTGCGGCATGTGGGAAGAGGGAGCTAGATTCACGTCTTCACGTAGCAACACTTAACTAGACAATTTTCAACCCTTTTTCATAGTTGTGATGATTTGCTTTATTGAACTAAATTGTGGACTATGTCGTGTTGATTGTTTTAACTATTTGATTAACTCGTAGTGGTGCTTGTGATGTTTAAATTTATCATTGGTAAAATTTGTTGATGCAACATTGGTTATCATGCTATTAGTATCTGTTATCATGCTATTAGTATCTGTTATCATGCTATTAAGTGGTGAACTTATTATCGATGCTTGAAAACCTTGTTAAAGCGAGTACATGCTGCCGAAATTTTATTTTAATGGTTAGTGTAGGTGCTGTAATTTTATTATAATTAGGTTATTTGGATGTTAGTATGGTCTTGGTTGGTGACAACCTGGGCGCATTAGGTGCCGGGATGTTATAATGAGTCATTGGCTCCGTGAGCTATGGAGCCTGGTTGTTAAAAAGAGAGCTCTGTGCGGCGAAGAAAAAGAATAGTAGCTTCTCGTGTGTGTATTGTCGTATACGTTGTGTTGTCAACAATTTGGTGTCATAACCATGTGTGCTTCCTCGTGAAGAGGTGAATGTCAAAATCCGAGTCTCTATCACCGTTAATTTGCATCATCGGTGAAGAATTGGATCCTTGATTGAGGTTGGAGTCGTTGGCAAGTTGTGTCACCGACAACAAAAAGGTGATGGTGATGACATGATGGCCATTGTCGCAAGAAGAACTATGGTGTGTTCGCCATTCTAAGTCAAGTTCGTCAGAGTTGATTTAGGATGTTGAAGGGATGTGTTCGCCGTCTGAAGTCAAATTCATTGAAGATGAGTTTGAGATGTTGAGGAAATGTGTTCGCCATCCTATGTCAAGTATGAGTTGGGCAACTCGTAGTTGAAACCGATTGTCTCCACGAATAAAAGTTGGCGTGTCAAGATTAGGGAAAATGTTAAATATAATCTTGACTTTATATGATTGTTAGCATATTTGTTGGTTTGATGAGTTAGTTCAAGAGTAGTTTGGAATTTTATTTTAAAATAATATATATTTTTTAAAATAATTTTATAAAAATAATACGTCGAAAAGAAAAATTATAAAAATACACCTCTGTCGCCATTTCAATTGGCGATAGTCTTTGTAGCTAATTAAAATGATGATAGAGATGTAATTTTGTAATTTTTCTTTTCGACGTATTATTCTTATAAAATTATTTTAAAAATATATTATTTAAAAAAGTCCTTTAGTTTGTTTGTTGAGCTTTGCATGTAATATTCATTAGATGAGTTATTAGTTACATAAGCATGAGTAATTAGCTCCATAAGCTAACAAGCTAGGTTGTCAAAAAAGAGAGTTCTATGCGGTAAACAAAAAGAATACAAGTTACATTGTTAGCATGCCGTTCCTTTAGTAAGAGGACTAGATCTATAATTTTACTCCCTCCATCCTAAAATATAAAGCATAATTGTTTTTTTTCTAAGTTCCAGAATACAGGACGCGATACTTCTTCGGCTCCTATCCTAACCTCTCTCATCTCTTATGCCCATGCATACATGTATTAACCTTCTCTCCCATCTCTTATGTGCATGTATGCATTAATCCCTCGAGCTCCGCGCGACGTAACTATTTGTTTGATCTCTACGTAGAATGAATATTTAGAAAGAGACTAGGTTTATAAAAAAATAAAGTTACATACTGAAGTGATGCTTGCTCTGTACGGAGGACATGTCGTGCTTGGCGCCGAACAGCGCTGCTCCCGAGGCGAGCCGACTGACACCACTGCGACCCCCGCCGAACACCGATGCTTCCTGCCGCGCCAAAAGCCAACCAATCCTACACGCTGGTCGTAAAGGTGGCCCACTAATATTCTAGCAACAGCCTACGGAGCCTACAACAACACTGTACTCTATTGATCTCTGCTTGACTGCTTTGCCCTGCCCCTTTCTTTTCGTCTCAAAGCCACTGGAATCCATAGCTGCATTGTCAGTTCGTCACCGAGGAGCCTGCTCGAACGGGAAAAAATACAGGCTTACTACATCCAACGCCATCGGAATTCATGAATGGATGGATCATGGATATACAAGAATCAAACAGATACGGGCAAAGATTGACATCGAGATTGAAGAGGAATGATTACTCCATATGCACGAGCAGATGGCTAGTGTCCATTTGCATCGTCAAACGCCATCAAGGAGTAAGTACTCAACGGACATCAGGCATTACACTATCACAGAGCTCAGCTAGCTCCAACACAATGTACTTGTTGTCACTTCTTGTCTGTGCTACAGACAGCCCAGCGTGGAAGGGCGGCGAAAGCTAGGGAGGAGTATAAGCAGCGACCTGCAACGTTGGCTAGGGCTCTCCCGGCGGCGACGGACGGGACGGCGCGCGGCAGGTGGGGCAGGACGCGCGTGCCGCGAGCCACCCCTCCACGCAGGCGCCGTGGAAGCCGTGCCCGCACGCCGGGAGCACGCGGACGCGCTCGCCGTCCGCCAGCTCCGACAGGCAGATGGCGCACTCCCCCTCGGCCCACCCGCCGGCCACTGAGACGCCGGACCCGGCGCCGGCCGCATCAGAGCTGGCGGTGGCGACGTCGTCGGACGGGGGCTTGGGAGGCTGCGCCCGCGCCTGAGCGGCGCGCCGGCGGGCAAGACAGCGGAGGAGGAAGCGGGCGGCGGCGTGGAGGGAGAAGGCGACGAGGGAGACGCAGGCGAGGATGATGAGGATGGTGGCTACGTTGGAGAAGAAGGCCCGCGAGCTGGTGTAGGGGCCCCACGCGTCGGCAGGGGTGGGAGGTGGCGGCCTCGGTGGAGACGGAGACGAGGTGATCATGGTAGCCGCCGTGGCGTTCATGAAGGGCGAGGCGGTGTGGTTGGCCCGGCGGGTCATGGCTTTTCTTTGGAGTGATATGGTTGGCGCCCGCAGCGTGGGAGTCCACACAGGGACAGCAGCGAAAGAGCGCGAGTGAGAGGAGGTGTCGTTGTCTGTGTTTGGGAATGGTCTTGCCTTTCGTTGGCTGCTCGGCTTTATGTATGGTTCTTTTCTTTCTTTGGGCGTACATGATCTACATGGCGGATTGTTTGCGGTACTTAGGTCATCTCCAACAGCGTTCCCTAAATTTGAATCCCTATATCCTCATATACATAATTCCCTAAAAAGATTTCTTCCCTCTCCAACAGCATTCCCCAAATCCCACTCTCTATTTTCTCCCTCCTATATTATAATGATATTTCATAACCGCCATATAAACAACACTAGTTATATGCCCGTGCGTTGCTACGAAAAACATAATTGATAACGAAAAATAAAGATTAAAAAATAAAAAAAATACTATTTCATAAGATCAAACATCTATCTTTAACGCTTCGTTTCTTGCAAAAGCTGGCTAATTAAAGCAACGCTTCGTTTCTTGCGTAGGGCAATTAAACAGGGCAATTAAGTAAGGCAATTAAGCAGGGCAATTAATGCGACGTGGGAAGAAACTCTCACTTTATATAGTAGAGATTTATTTTTTACCGGGTAAATTCGAACGGTTATTTTTAAATGCGAAAATTTGAAATTTATTCTACGGCTATATTTTTTTAAATGCGAAAATTTGAAATGCACACGCATATGGATTTGGAAATCACAAGTTACAAATCACAACAATGATTTCTTAACAAATAATAGATAGGATGACATCCTCATGTACAAGTGGTAACAGATCTGATCATGAAAGTAATAGCAAGTAGATGGTGAAGTAGCTTGTACTAAATTTGAAGTAGCTTGTACTAACTGCAATTTAGCTAAGCCCAGGGATTAACGTTTTTCTCATTCAGTTGCTTGCTACCTACAGTTTGCTGAGCATTGATTAACAGTCAAGAAACACCACCTATAGTTAAGTACTGGTAAAAAGTAATATAGCGCAAAATTTTGGTAACAATTTCACTCCAATTACCAGCCAACAACTAGTTCAGAATCAATGTTGATGAAGAAAGTAAACAGTGTACCGTATCTCAAAGTCTTAAACAACACGGTGCAAATCCTAAACTAAGTAGCTAGTGAAGCAACTATAGCTTAAATTACTCACAGCATAAGAAATCTACCTACACTAAAAAGATTTTCATTGGTGGTTGAAAGAGCCATCTTATGGATAGGTTTAGTGATGGAATAGCTCAGAGTTACTATAGAGGATCGATAATTCAGACTCAAATGTTGAACGTGTGCGAGGCTAAAAATCAGAAAGCTAAGCACAGAAAATTGTATAGAACAAACAGGGCAAAGCTATTGACTTCTCTTTAAAATAAAATATTTATTAACAACATCACAACCATAAATTAATGGCGATGTGATTCATTCAACGATCTGTTCTCTTTTCTTGATGCCAACGACAAATTGAGGGGATAGGGAGCCATAATGTTGGTGAATTTCAAATGCATAAAAACCTTAGTTATTACATACTAAAAATGCAACATGGATATTACTGATATATGGTGCCTTAGTTTCACAATTCTGTCACCTACATGACACAAAGAACACATATGCTACTGATAAATGGTACTACAATAGCTGTTGACGATAAGCAACATCTAAATTTATATAATGACCTCCATCTGGGATATGTTAAATGCATTTTATGTTCTGCTTCATTTGGCACAAAATACACCAGAATGAACACCTATTAGAGGTGGAAAATCTTTTAAGTTTACATAGTAATAACATGAATACAAGGGATCCAATCTCGCAGCAACATTTACATACATATCCACATGCTACTGCAAGTTTTGGGGGCCATTAAGGTGAGAGCTTGCAGCAAAATTAGAATCTTCAACTTTATGGAAAAAGTGACAAACAAGCATCTCAGTACTGCATTTGCAATAGATTATCAACCAACAGATAAGTTGCATTTGCAAAGATAACGATTGCAGGTATACTCACTTCACTCGATCGAATTTTAACCCCATCCTCTTGCCACCATCCTGCCCGGCAAGCAGCAACACAACAGGGCTTGGCGTACATGCAGGGCTTGGCGGACGGCGCGAGGAGGCGAGGTGCGGGGGATCGTGTGCAGGGAAGCCGAGGCGGCTGGACTCCTGGATGGCACGAGACCGAGTGACGGAGCTCCGGCTCGCCTCCTCGACAGCGTGGGAACCAGCGACGCCTCGCCTCCTCGACGGCTCGGGATGGAGCGGTGGAAGGGCGGTTCGACTCCTCCAGAGCGCCGCTGGCCCCCTCGACGTTCCTCGCGGACGCGCGACGGATTGCCGGTGGTTGCGAGGCGATGAGGAATGGAATGGGGAAGGGAGAGAGAATCCTGAGATTTCGGGATTCTCTCTCCTATCCCCAAAAATAGGTAACGGGATGAGGAAGCTTTTGGAGCTCGCTTGTTTCTACTGTAGTGTACGGATTCCTCATTTTTTCAGATGAGTAATGGGTTTACAAACTCTGTTGGAGTTGCTCTAAGCGTAAAAACTCGCTCAAGCATGAAAATCATGGCTTATCTATGCCATTTGTAGCTCGTTTTTTTTTCCTTTTCAAATCTAGCTTATCCGTATATACATCTGCAAATTTGATTTTCTCCTCTACCACAAAAAGAGTTGTAGGCGACATCTATCCCCTGCCGCATTTAGGGAGCACAGAAGATCACCGAAACCCCAGAAACTCGACCCACCACGAGAGCATTGTATACCCACCACAGCAAGATATCTTCTGCACTTCCCAGGCGAGGCAACGCCTCATCGCTTTCCAAGCACGGCAGCGCCTCCTCACGTGTGCTATGCGCGCGCCGCAGCTTCTGCCACACTCTAGCCCCGCTCTTGTGATGCCTCCCTCTGCCAGTATAAGATCAAGGATGCCGACTAGAGGGGGTGAATATGCGGTTTTTAAAATTATCCCTTAAAAACTCTTTCGGCCAAAACTAATATTATATGCAGAATCGTAAATTAAATTGGTTTTGTCCAATTAAAACATAAATCGTCTAGTCTCAACTAAGTGCACCAACAAGCCATGTCTAGATCAAGGTTTTGCAATCTTAGGTTGACAAGCAAATAGTGTAATTCTAGAAATGTAAATTACAAGAATGTAAATAAGCAATAGGAAGCACAGCACAAAGAGACACAATCTTTTTACTGTGGTGGTCGGAGACTTGCTTGTCTCCCTAATCCACGTTGAGGTAAGTCGAAACAATTGGACCAGCTACACGAATTAAGTCAAGCACCTTGATTCCACTAGCGGTAGTTCTTTCCCCCTTCGGGTAGGTGAGCTTCAACCTTTACAACTCGTTGGACCTTCTCACAACCTTCTTGAGAAGATTAGCAGACCACGATGCCTCCACATGGTCTAGGTGTCGACAAACACCAAGAGTAATAGGTTAAGTCTCTTGATTGAGCCTTACCAAATGCAACACATGCAAAAGGATACTCAAATAATTATATAGATGCAACACATGCACCTAGAGCTCTTCTCTCCTTGCTCACAAGGTGCAACACATGCACAATTAAGAGGATAAGCTTGCACTAGCTCAAAAAAACGCAAACAAAAAACCAAAGAGATTCTACACAAGGAACTCTAGCTCATTTGCATCTCAAATCACTCAAATATGGCACTATAAGATATTGATATATTGCTCTCAAGTGTATGCCTCAAATGGGTGCTAAAGTAGCAGCAAAAACTTCCCCATTCGGCGTCTTATAGTGATGATCAACTCATGATCAAAATAATTTGTAAAACACATGTGCAAATTCTGATCACATGCTCCACGAGAAGTGCATGATCTTAAACTTATTTGCAAATAAAAATTCCATGCAAAGAAATATCATTAAGAACAAACATAAACTCCAACATTTTGCAAAATATATTTGCAAACATAAATCATGCTACAAAATACAGATGCATAATCTTTGACTATTTGCAAAATACATTTGCAAATATCAATGATATGCTAAGAAGATCAAATGCATGAGCTTTGATTATTTGTAAAACACTTCGCAAATAATAACTCCATGCAAAGAACAAGCCAATAAAATCATATGCATGAGCTTCAACTATTTGCAAAACATATTCACAAATCTCAGCTCCATGCAAAGAATATGTTAAGAAACGCAAATGCATGAGCTATGGCAAGCAGGATTGAGACATCAACACATGATAAGACTCAAGCTATAAAACTCGACCACTCTTAATGGTACGACAATCTAAACTAGCAATCCGGTCTCCCATCTAAACACCGAGACCGGTAAAAGATTAGGAACACATCCTATGTAATATTCCTGTGGCAATACGATAAGTGTTTAAGTTGTGTTTTGTCAATTCAGGATTTTTGAGCAGTTGTTGGAGAGATTGGGCCTTGAGGCACTGAGTTCTAGGCTTTCAATGGAGGGGTTTTGGCCCATGTGGGGGAAGAAAACCCAACCAAACCCTAGCCCACCCACCATACCACAGCCCCTTCCCCTTTTCCCCCCTTTGGGCCAGCGCACCCCCTCCCCATTGCTTGCGCCCCCCCTCCCTTTTGCCTTGCGCCCCCCTCCACTCCTTCCTAGCCAGCCCTAATCTAGGGTTCCTCCCCCCAAGCAGCCCCTCCCCTCCCTTCTCCAGATTTTCTGCTAGGGGAATTCATCCAACAGAGAGAATCCGGCGAATTCCTACAATTGGATGGAGATCGAGGCCGGGAGGAGGAGAGATTCGTCGTACTTTTGATCCTTCAAGGAGAGGTAAGTGATGTAGATTTTTTTTGTGGTGGTTTGGGTGCTATTTAGGTGGGGGAATTCATGCTAAAAACCTCTAATCAGGTGCTGCTACTAGATGTGTCTAAGGAGAATCTAGGTCTGCCTTGTGTTCTGTCCTCAGGCAGATTAGATCACTGACTTAGGGCATGAATTTGAGAATTGTAGATTCATTTTCTGGGGGACCGACTGTTGTGAAAGTTGTACATAATCGAATTATCTTTCAATTAAGACCGAAATCACTATGTTTCGTTTAGCTGTTTAAAAGTTATGACAGTTTTAACGAGCGCTATCCAACCAATGTCGCGAATGGTAGTGTCTGTGTTAATCTGCAGATTAGAACAACTTAGAGGCCGGATTAGATTTTCTAAATACTTACAAAAAGATGAAAAATTTACTGTAGATTGCGAAAATGTATTCATTTACTTGATTTGGAGTTGCAGAACTTAAGTTATACTCGTTGGAAGGTTGCTGTCCCCGTTGGACAAATTTCTGTTTTTAGGGTTTCGGAGCGGGTTGTAGAATCGATGACGTGTTAAGTTTTGCGGTTGTTTGGTTGGCATGTTTTTGAGCGGGTCGTAAATGTTTGCTTAGCCATGCTTTAGACTTGAGAGAACAAATGATCAGTTACACTATTTGTTTGGGAATGAAAATTTTTGATATAATAGACTAAAGGAGGTACCTCTATTACGTTGGTATAAAATCAAAATTGAAAACTAAGTTTTGAGGCGGACGAGTTATTGCAATGCCTGAGGTGCGAAGAATAGACTTGCACGTAGTATAGGAGGAGAGTCCTCACTCGGATCAAATTAAGGACCAAACATAATGTTATATAATCCAAGATATTCAGTGCAACCACTAGTGCTATTAAGGGGTAGCATTAACCTACTAAGTTGCTTGTGTCTAGCTTTACGCATTGGAAGGCCGAAGTAGTACGAGTATTCCAGGTAGTTTTGTTCGTAGGGGTGGCCACACCGAGGTGTTGGAAATAACGCTTATTAATACAATAGTGTATGCCTTGCTATAGGAGAAATGGTTATGACAGGGATAAACTGTCATTGTTATTATGAATTATATGTATAGAATTCTTGCCACCATAGCAAGGGTTAAATATCACTAGGCTAATGCAAAATTAGGTCTAAGTGATGTAACGGTTCTTGTCATGATCTTTGCCACACACCAAAGTATGAAAATAGCAGCAACAAGAGTTGGTCATGTCTTGTGGGTAAAGATATGCGCCTCTGCAGAGTGTAAACCTTTTTTAAAAGTCATGCTCGCGGTTGTGAGAGACTTGGTGCACTTATATAGTTATAATTTTTTATTTTTACAAAAAGGGTGAATTGGAAAAATTGGTGGAAAGCTTTGTTTCAGATTTTATGCCAAGTAACGCAGGGAATGGATCGATGAACACAATCATGAAGGATTGTGAGTTGTTTATATTTTATGTTACATTATTTACATACTTGCGAATTGCTCCTTACAAATTCCGTTTGCAATCTCTACTATTTGATATTCATGACTAAATCTCGCTTTATACAAAAGAATATGGTAGAATAGCCATATTCTTGACATAGCCAATCATTTATTTATAATTGTGATACATTATAAGTCTTGCCGAGTACAAATATACTCACCATTGCTTGTTGATATTCAATGGGCGAAGAAATCGAAGTCCTCGACGACTCCTACTTTGTCACAGTGATTAGATCGACGAATTTTTTCTAAGGATTATCCCTATCAATTGACTGTGGGATATTTTGGGCCAATGCATACTGATGGACTTTTGTTATTTTTGCTGCACTCTATTTAGCCTTTAAAGCCTTACTACAAGAACAATGTACCATTAACCAATGTATTTGTGATATTATGTATGGATGTGATAACTATGTAAATGCACTTACTAGTTGATCATACTTATGTATTTGTGATGTTGTGTATGGATATGATAACCATATTGTAAATATGTATACTAACCAATGATCATGGGATTATTACAGTATACACACAGTATACACAAAAATCCTCTGATATTTCACGTCAGAAGAGGGTATCTTTACACTTATGTTTGAAAACCGGTGTCAACTCTTTCACTTCTCCAACTGATTTATATTTATTAAAAAGGGTGAGCATACGGAGTAACGCGTATAGCTGGATTAACATCTTGGATTTGCACTAGTAGGACAATGTTGTCATCAATTAAGACCGGCGGCGGCAGGGCAGAAACATGCCGGAAGCCGGTTGGCACAAACGGACACCTCCATGGGAGTTCCTAGAACCCTATAGACAATAAGAACAGGCAGATACACCAAGATTAAAAATAAAAAGGAACAAAAAAGAACATCTTTTGGTCAGTCGCATCGTTGTGCCGTCTTGCCTTGTGTGATCGATCCGATCAACCGAAGGAAGGGATCCCATATCTCCAGCCGTTGGAGGATCGCCGGGTGGGCTGCTGTTGCGGCGCGAAGCTGAGCCCAAACATCTCCCTGAGGACCTGCCCTGGCTCCTGGAGCCCGATCAGCTTGGCGACCAGGGACGCGCTCTCCCTGACATGCTCCAGGTCTTTGGTCTCGGTCCAAAGGCGACGCGCAACCTGCAGTTTTCTCTTCTTGGAGTCCTGTGAAACACCCCATTTGGTGTACACGCGCGCTCTTTCTTCCACGGAGAACTGCTTCTGCATCTGCCTGGCAAGCATCTCCCTCTCGCGTTGTAGCTTCTTGGTGCTGCATACGGCAAGAACATTTGAGTTATGAGGCGTTCTAAGGGGTGTTTGTGTTTGTCCTTTGTATCAAAGGTTATGGCAAAGGGAAGCGAAAAAAATGGGTACATTACTCACCTCGCAACAGGGGAGGTACTCAGGCTGCCTACTGTCACATTGCTGGGAGTGCTTCCCCTAGAGTAAGTATCTCTAAGGAACGATAGCCTCCGAAGTTCCACTTCCATGTAAATCGAGTCAGCTGCTTCTCCTTTGAATAGCAAGAAAAAGTAAGTCCTATGGACCAAGGAAATACTGCAAGCGTGCCAAAGCTCGATGATCTCTTGCTGTTTCTTCTCGAATTCCAATGACCATCGAGAAGGTGATTGTGAAGCATCCACAATTGGGTCCAATCCAATGTTTTTTCCATTTGCATCCTAGAAGATGGATTAAAAATACCAATAATTGAATGGGTTACTTCACTTCAGTAAAGAAAATAAAATATTTCAGCAGATTATGTTCACTTTGGTTCAGTCTAGGTCAATAGTAAGTACATTTGTATACTAGTGGTCCACTAATGAAAGATCTCAAGATCAATCATCCAACGTTGGTAGTTAAAACTCTCAACAAAAGGTAGAACAGAACATGTAGTCCATTTCCTAATTGGAATCATGTATGCTGTAGAATAAAACTGTAGCACGCAACATATTTTCTTACCATAATTATGACCCACATTTTCTTTCACGTGAAATAATTAAATGAACTGCAGGGGCAAGAACATAAAAACTTTTCTTAGATAATTAAATAATGTTTGTACCTGGTCACCTAACTGCTTCTGATAATGAACCTGAGCCATCTCTTTAAGTTCAGCAACAAATTCACCTATACCGGTAAATTCTGCATCACATGCAACAGAACTATTTGCCTTGGTTGCACCCTTCGAAGTACTAATTTCAGAAAGCATGGATCCTCCTGCCATTGAAAGAGCTTCACTCTCTGCATCATAGTTTAGTGCAGATCCTCTTCTATAATACTCTTCAGGTCTTCCTGGGAAGTCCACCAAACTTCTGTTTACTGGTGTGCAATCATCCATCTCCATCTCATCAAATAAAGTAGAACATGTCAGTGATCTACAGCTCCTGCTTCTACCGATTACTCTAGAGCTTGATGAGTTACGCGTTGAAGATCCTAGATCTTTGGTTAGACTGACAAAAGGCCTTCTGATGTTATCCAAATGTTGCTCCAAGGTAGTTTCACCAAGGGGCCTTGAACGCCTTGAATTCACTAATGCATTTGAATCATTACCACGTGTGCTAGAATTCATATTTGAATTTTGCAGGCTACAACTTTCACCAGCTGACAAATCCAACCGTTCATTTCCTCCTATTCCATTGGTCCCAATACATCGCACTTCCTTGTAAAGATCTGAATCATCATGAGAGATCTGAGAACTGTCATCTCTGCTGGTGCTTGGCGGCATTCCAATAGATGGAGGGCTTCTGACTGAACGCTTTCCTGAGATCTAAACAATAGAAAACAAATGCATCCCTGTAGGCACAAGGCTAATAAGCAAGAACCAGACATCACAGAAGTAAATGTACCTGGTGCTTTGGGTCATGATCCCCAACAACTTGCAGCAAATGCTGCAACCTAGACTGAGCCAAATCACGCTGTGACTTTAGTTCTTTTATTTCTTTCTCCATCTGTAAAGGACATACCATTAAATATCCTGAATGTATGGAAAGAAAATGAGTTTTTTTAATGTAAATTGAACTGGGCTAACTGCTGAAATTGGGCATGGCAAAAGTGACAGCAAGAATATAGAACACCCAGTCAGTCATGCATAGAAACAATGGTTTTCTGTGAATTGTCATGTATGAATAGTTAACCAAGTGCAGGGAGTTAAACAAAAGGGTCAGAAGAAGGATTTACCTTTCTGATTTGGTTGTCTTTTTCCTTAACTAATGCTTCGAGGCTGGAATTGGAATTTGAAACTGGATGCCGCAACTCACTCTCCAATCTAGCAACTTCCTTTTGCAAATGCTTAACTAGTGCTTTATCAGACATGACCACATTAACCTGAGCGTTTGTAACTACTTCCTTTGCACAACTTCCAAATAAAAGAGTATTTCTCGATTGCTCAATGTGGCTTGTTGCAGGGCTCAGTGTACAAATAATCGCAGTTCTTGCATTGCCTCCCAAAGATGGCTGTAATATGCGTGTAAGCTTTGAATCTCTATATGGTATGTGTGCATTACTTCCCATGCTGCATAAATGAAAACAAATAACTTAAATGTCACTAACCAACAAAATACCCCAAAAAACAAACAAGCAATTCCTCTTAAAATGTGGATTGAACTAAATGCAAAGCAACACTATGAGTTGAGATTGCAACCTTAGTTTCCTAATGACAGTGCCAAGGGCAAGCAAACTTCTATTAATATGACAACCTTCTTTCAGCCTTGTGCCAGCTGACAACGCCTGAGATGCACGCTCACTTCCTGCCAGATCAACAAAATTCTGCATGGGGAGAATAAATGGTGCTTACACTTACTTTTCATACCAAAAAAACTCCACAGCAGAATTGTTGGATGTTCTTCTTACCGCACTAGCCACAAGCGTAGTTGACTTATCCTTTCCTAAGAACTCACGAGCAGAACTTTCAACGGTCTAAATTGATTGATGAAAAGATTAGCCAAAAAAGCACACATCCATGCAAAATGAAACACATATACACCAAAGTAGTTTGTAAATCTAATCAAGTAAATGGCAGACCAATCTAAGTATTTGATGGGATCTGGAGCTTTTTTCATTTAAAAAGGTCTCCCCCGTCCTCCTTTGAGCTATTGCAAGCACGTAAAGCACAAATGAGAACATATATTCACCAGTTAGTAATAATGTAAGCTGCTGCTAGTAATCAATATCGCACCTTCACACACAGAAATAAGTCCCTTGAGGTGGTTCCAGTCCCTTAATATAACCTCTGTAAGATTCTCCACATAGGTGCCCTTCTGTAGAATAAACAGCACCAAATCATTAGCAAGCATGATCATAGCAGAATAACAATTAACAAGGCTAACAAAAAAACCTCTTTTCACCTCTGCATCATCCCAAAGTCTGAGAGGAGTATTTTCTGCACTCAGAAGATCCCTTACAACTTCATTGTATATTTCAATTGCTGAGAATTTCAACACAAATGCTCTCTCTTCATGCTGGAAAAGAAACATCATTTGAGGACTTTGTTATAATTACGACCAAAACCTAACATGGAACATGTGGATGGATGAGGATCTGATCACCTTGTTAATATAATCATATATATCTGCTACTGTGTATTCTGTCACTCCAGTCATAGTGTATGTCTTTCCACTACTAGTCTGTCCATAGGCAAAAATACTTGCTGTAAGAGAAAACACACTTTGATTTAGTTCGAATGCTTTGATGTTTTAAAAACTGTGATATATGCTCTGGGTGTGGTTTGCACTCACAGTTAATGCCACTAACTACAGATAGAGCGACTTCCTTAACCCCTTCCTTGTAAACTTCTTTGGTACTGCAGTCAGAGTGAAATACCCTATCTGAAATTATATGAGATTTATGTTAACAAGGATACATGAGAAAAAAATAATCAAAATATATTAAGGCAACCTTGGAAAAGTAGCGCCTAGCAAATGAAGAGACGGTATAGTTGCCTACTTGCCTGGATGAACTTATCTTTAGAGAAAGGAAATACAGGATCCAGCATTTGGCTAAGACAATCAGATAGGATTATCCCAGATGAGATGATGTCCCCAAAAAGACATATTTGAATAGATCTAGGATGTTGCCATCCTATCAAATTTATTCAGTTGACGCCATTCTCAATAATATTATGCAGGGTGGGCTCACCAGGGCTACCAAACATAAGGCTAGAATCTAGACTGCATGTACTCTACCACGATCCATGCACTTTCTTTACCACATTGATATTATGCAAAACGTTGTTTATGAAGTGACAAAGTACAGAACAGTGTCACTGATTTACTATACTACCAAAATCACCCCCAAGTCATCCTAGATACCTACATAGCAATTGAGTGCATCAAAATACTCTAAACAGTAAGTCAATAATTAATAAGGGCATATCTATTATCTAGTGATTACATAAAATTGTCAAAGGACATATGATGTTTGAGGCTTTGAGCGTTGCATCCAAGACCAAGAGCCATTGCATTACATAAAGTATTGTTAGAATTTTCCAAAAACAATACAGACTAGCTAAGCATACAGAAGTATCAAAGGAATGACAAACCACAACAAATGAATTATCAAAAGAGGGGGCACACAGTGCACTGACCAAATGTGTATGCGGTTGGGGCCGTGGATCGGTCCGGGAAGGTACTCCGGAAGATGATGGTGGCGTCGTTGATGCACTCCCACTCCGCAGGCTCCCCCCTTGCAATCTCCTTGTCGCTCAGCGGCCTCAGCCTCACCAACACCTGTATCCTATCCAGCCTCACCGCACCTCCTCCGCCGCCATTGACGGCCTCGGGTCCATCCACCTTGTCCCACAGCACCAGCTCATCACCTCCAATTGCCCCCATCTGCTCTCCCACTTCCCCCTCCCCCCCCCCCCCCCCCCCCCCCCTTCTCCTACACCATCTGCCAGGACTGCACCATTACAAGACACAACCGAGAAAGAAAGGCATATAAAACCCAAGAACAGCGACCACCCAAGAAGCCAACGAGGCGAGTTGCACGAATCTGTCCTATCCCTGTGAATTTGAGTGCAGGGGAAGGCTGTTGACGAGCTTGCTGCTGCGGGTGGAGGAGAAGGCAAGCATTTGCTGTGGACCCTCACTGGTGATTACGCACATAATTAGGACAGTGGTTAGCTTGTCCGATAGACAGATGCTACTGGAGAACCACCAATTAGTCCAAATCTAGCACCACCCCACAGATGCTCATGTCACCCCTAACCATTCTTCTTCCCGAGGAATTCCTAGTTATTAACAGATCTGCACGAAACAATCGCCAAACCTAACCACCAAAACAGTGTCCCCCGGGTCTCACATCGCTAACAACCAACCAGAACAGCAACTTTCTTCTGGTAACAAGAAATGCACAGGCACTAGCAGAAGGAAAGCGGTCAATTATCGAGGTTTGGTGGAGGTCGAGGCTTGAGAGCAGCGCCTCACCTCGTGCGACTGCTCCCCACGACGATCTTGTGTTGTTAATTTTGGGGAAGAGTCAATACTTAAGAGAGTGTAAGAACGGTGGCTCTATTTTCCTTTTTATTTTTTGAGCAGTGCTCCTATGTTTTCCTTCTAATATAAATTACATAAATTTTAAAGTAATTAAAGAGGTAAGTAATTACTATCTACTCTTCGTTTATACTTTAATAATTGTGTAACTTAAAAAAGAAGAAGCATAGAAGCATTTTTTTCCAAACCGCAGGAGGAGACCGTTGCGTCTTCTCTTTCCCTGTGTTTTAGATCAAGAGGACACCACCCAAAGTGGATGCCCCAGTTTCTATTAATAGAAACCAGCCAATAGTTTTCGCACAAAGTCATGAGGAACTCCAACAGTATGCAAAACAAAATGCTCACAACCGAGCACAAATCAAAATCAAAACAGCACTAAGACATCATAATATCAGAACATAAGTAACCGGAAGCATCGGCAGCAGGGAACAAAACGCTATTTTCAATTTCTTCTATCTTCAGTTCCATTTTCGCCAACAGTCATTTCTTGTCAGTTTGAGTTCCCAGATTGAGTTCCCAGTTTGAGTTCCCAGTCAAGTCACCATATGAGTCAAAACCAATGGGGCTCGGATCTTGGCATCCAGACCTTCGCAAAATTGCTCCACCTTGATCATCATATCCTCTTTGAACATTGGACTCCACTTTCTTAAAGAAATAAGCAGTTGCCTCCACAATGTTTTCATGCTTAGCAAATTCTGAAAACGAAAAATCATATTATTTCTGCTAATCCATAAACTCCAAAGCACAAAGAAAGACAAATGGTATTTAACGCGGCATTCTTTTTATTACTAATCCACCACCGAGCAACAGATTCAAAAGAATATCCAATATGGCAATTGAAAAAAACTTCCACTAAGTTCCACACATTCTTTGCAACAATACAGTTGAAAAATAGACGCAAAACCGATTCCTCTTCGTCACAAAAGCTACAGGAAGTACCTTTATTGATCCCTCTTTTATCAAATTATCTCTAGTCATGATTTTGTTATTAGAGAGCATCCAAAGGAAAAAATGAACTTTAGGAGGGACAATTAAGCTCCAAACAGTAGGGGTAAAAACAGGGGTCACACCCCTAAAATTAATAATCGCATAAAGAGACTGAACCGAATAAACACCATTACTCTCATATTGCCAAATAAGAGCATCATCTTCTTCAGCTATCCTTATACTTTTAACAACCTCCAACAGCTCGAACCACCTAATCATCAATTTTTCAGAAAAAGTTCTTCTAAAAGTGCATCTACAATAAGTGCCATCCCAAATTTCAGCAACAGTATAACCCTTCTCATTAACAATACTATAAAGATCCCAAAACTGAGTCGCTAGGCAAGAGGAACCAAACCAAATGTCCTCCCAGAATCTAACCTTTTTTCCATTACCAACCTTCCACTTGTAACCAAATTTTGTGGCTTGCATAGCCCACATAACCCCTTTCCAGAAAATAGAGATGTGATCCTGATTACTAACAAAAATGTTAGGACTATTCACTTTATATTTAAAATCCACTAAGTCCTTCCAATACCTATTCTCCTTATTACATAATCTTTTTATCCAAGAAGCTAGAAGGCACATGTTCAAATCCTTGATATTTGGAATAACAAGCCCACCATACTTTTTTTTCCATACACACAAGGTGCCAATTGGCTAAATGGAGTTTGCTATGCCCTTCATAGTTATTCCAAAGACAATTCGCCATGTGAGAGTTAATAAGATCTAAAGCCCATTTCGGAAACTTAAAAAAGGAAAGCAGATAGATGGGGATACTAGCTAGACAAGACTTTATAAGAATCAAGCGACCACTATGAGACAAGAGTTTACTCCTCCATCCCGCAATCCTTTTTAACATCTTATCTATCAAAGGCTGAAAATCCTCCCTTTTAATTTTATCATAGTGAAGGGGAATACCCAAATACTTAATAGGGAGAGAACCTTTTTTGCAACCAAGGATGCTAGCATAATTGTCTAATTCGTTAGAATCACACCCAATTGAAATTAGTTCACTCTTATGAAAGTTAATCCTCATACCCGACATTAACTCAAAGCAAGTCAAGAACCATTTTAAATGTAAGACCACTCTCTCATCATTTTTAATAAACAAGAGAGTATCGTCCGCATATTGCAGACTAGTAATCCCTCCAGGATAGAAATCTTCGCAAAGTCCCACAATCAAACTCTTCTGAACAGCTTTAGATAAGATCCTAGTAAAGACATCTACCACCAGATTAAAAAGAATAGGCGATAAAGGATCACCTTGTCTCAAACCTTTTCCTGTTTGAAAGAATTTACCTTCAACATTATTAATCTTAACTCCCACAGAGCCATTGCTTAAGATAGCAGAAATCCAACCCCACCATTTGGCTCCAAAGCCTCTTTTATCCAGAAGATCCAATAAAAAACTCCAGTTCACCTTGTCATAAGCTTTCTCATAATCAATTTTCAAAACCAAACCTTTCTTTTTTTCCCGATGAATTTTATGAATAATCTCGTGAGCAGTGACAACACTCTCTAAGATATATCTATTTTTTATAAAAGCGGTCTGATTTTGAAGGATAATTCTATTACAGATGAGACTAATTCTGTTTGTTAAGACTTTAGTAACAATTTTGTAACTGCAGTTTAACAAGCTAATAGGTCTATACTGCTTAATATGATTAGCATTATTTTCCTTTGGAATCAAAGAGATCATAGCGAAGTTGAGTCTAAAAGATCCAAATTTCACCCTTCTCAAAAGCTTTAAACAAATCAATCAAATCATTTTTGATAACATTCCAGTATTTCTGATAGAACATAAAAGACAAGCCATCAGGGCCCGGAGCACCATCTGAATAAGAATCAAAAACAGCTTTTCTGATCTCCTCTTCAGTAAAAGGGGCTTCAAGTAACATATTCTCATTATCAGAGATCCTATCCTCTTCTTTAAAGAAATTATCTGCCAGATTGATATTAGGTTTCTCCTCAAAGCCAAACAGCTTTTTATAATAGTCCCCAGCTATACTAAGCATACTACTAGTATCGTGGACTGGCCCTTCAGGCCCTTCAAGGACAGAGATAAAAAAATTTCTTCTTCTCTGATTAGCAACCACATGGAAATATTTAGTATTTCTGTCCCCTTCTTTAATATCTCTCTCTCTAGCCCTCTGTCTGGCCTTCGTTTCTTCAATACTCCAAATCTTTTCCATCTCATTCTTAATAAACGCAAGTCTATTCTTCTCAATAGTCAAAAGAGATCTAGATTCCGCAAGAATATCTAAGTTATCGAACTCCTCTAGAAGCATTCTCTTTTTTTTTCTTAATATCCGAATCAACATTACGACTCCACCCTTTTGTGACTTTTCTAATATTTCTAACCTTTATCTGCCAATTATCCATAGCATTCAAACCTCCTTTCGGGATATCCCAAGCCTTAATAATAACATCATCAAAATCTTTGTGCTGTAACCACCACTTTTCAAACTTAAAGCCATTTTTGTTATGATTCAAACCACTTCCAGAGTCCCAAAGGATAGGAGTGTGATCACTCCCAATCCTTGGGAGAGCAGAGACTATAGCTAAAGGAAAGTTAGCTTCAAAAGAGATACTACAAAATATTCTATCTATGACCGACATAATGGGATTACTTTGGTTATTAGACCAAGTATAGTGTCTACCTGTTAAATGCATCTCTATAAGGCCCCATATTTCTATCCATTCATTAAATTTATCACACCATTTGTAATCCACTCTACTGTTACTTTTATCGAAATGAGACCTATTCAAATTGAAATCTCCTCCCAGCATAATAGGTGTATGTTCATCAATGACAAGAGTCTCATGAAGCTCGGAAATAAAATCTTGTTTTCCTTCCTCATAAGGAGAGCCATACACCGTTATCAACCTCCACAAAAAATCCTTGTCCTTATTTTTTAGGACACATTGGATAGAAAATTTTTTAATATCAACACTTACAATTTCTATGAGATCAGTATTAACACCCACCAAAATACCACCTGCAGTGTTTTTGGAAGGAAGCCAGTTCCATACCATATTTTTCGATCCACTAATCGTGTTAAGAAAAGAGGTACTAAAGTTCTCTCTTTTTGTTTCTTGGAAACCCACAAAATCTAGACTATTATCTCTAATAAGATCCCTAATACAATGAGTTTTTCCAGGTTGCCCAAGACCTCTAGCATTCCAAAATAGACCTTTCATTTCTTTTCACTTTTCATGGGGTGCTTGCCCCTTTTATATTTACCTACTGTGATCCATTCTTCTACATCTGCCATATCTCCAACCTTCTCCTTCAGAGAAATGATGGGTGGCTTTAATTGATTTTCACACACAATAGGCAAAACATCATTCTTTCTAGAGCAATCTCCAACAGAGATCCCCTCATCAGACTTACTAAGTCTTTTAGCATCTAATTCCTTACAAGCTAATATATTTGTAATTTTTTCAGACTCTGAACATCCCATCATAATATCAACACTCTCAGATAAAGAGTTCAAATCTGCAACAGAAAAAGAATCAAAGGAGCTATTGGATAACATACCTTTCTGATTGTTTACCTCCAGGTTTTTTTTTCTGTTGAAGCTCTTTTGCTTTCTGTAGAACAGATTTACCCTTATCATCAATTCTCTTACTTCTTCTTTGACAAAGAACAGGACCCCATGTACTCTGTCTTTTCAGAGAAACATCAGCATTTTTCAAGTCAGAGACCTTCTGTCCATTACTTTCATTATAGAGAATCAGATCATCAGATTTAACTGCACTCATACAATATTCCTCAGCATTACCTTCTGTTTTCCAGGGTTCATGAGAGTCAGATTCAATTAGAACATTTTTTTGATCTCCCAATTCAGACTGAACAGATTTTCCATGATATTCTGAGATAAAATCTTCAAAATGCCTATCTTCAAGATCAGAACCAGTTATTTTCACATAATTATGAGTATCAATCTCTTCCTCATGAACTCTATCAAATTCTTCATCAGATTCAATCATCTCCATTTCTCGAAGAAGTTTATAGCATTTATCATTATTAACAAACTCATCTTCAAACCTATTCTTAACATTCTCCTGGAACAATTGAACCCAAGATTTACTTTCACTGCTCCCAGAATCTATATTCAAACCTTTCTCACAATCCCAGCATTTAGTATCATTTTTCACTACAGATTTTCCTTTTATATCAGAAAGATTATCAGCAGCATTACTTATGTTGCTTCTATTAGAAGAACCCAAAACAGAGTTTCCAATCGAAGACTGATTTTGTTTAGTATCCATGTTATCCCCATTACCATCTTCTTTTTTATTTTTATCATCAAAGTCATCCAGGTCTCATCATTATCATCATTGTTATCCTCATCATCCGCTGCTACATGAGTATCAATCTTTTCTACTGTTATGTTTATCATAAACAAATTTTTTTCAGCTCCCAACATTCTCTGCTGAGGGATTTTTGTAGGGTCCCTGCACGCAATTTGAATTCTCACCACCTCATAGAAACTCCTAAACATCCCTGTCCAATCAGCATCAACTAGAATTCCAAAACAGGAAGCCACTTGTTCAAAAACTTTCCAATTGCACCACTTAGGAGGGATACCTCTAATTTGAATCCAAACCTCTTGCAGTTCATCAAAAACATCTAAGTCTCCTTTCCACGATTCAATATACACAGTCACTCCAGGTTTGTTCAAATTAAAGCTAGGAAGCAGGGCTAAATCAAAGACTTTCTTCTGAGGAGGGAATCTAACAAGGAACCGAAAACTCTCCAATTGTCTAACCTGCCAAGGCCACTGAGCATCAAATATGTCAGCTAATTTTTTCTCTAGCTCTTCTAAGGTAATTCCCCCTTGATCTATAGTGTCTCTTTCCCTGTGTTGTTTTCAATGGTTTGTTTATTGGTTATTGCTTGCTCCTTGACCTTGGTGGGTGTTTCTGCATTGCATGTAGGCCCTGAGAATTCTATGCTTTCCAACTAGAGGCCTTTCACGTTTTCAAAGTGTGTATAATCAGCTACGAACTAGACGCATAATATACATAGAGAAAAATACCTTCAACTTTTGGATGTAGTTATTTTTATATCTAAAATACCATCTAAACGAATTTGAAATACTCTTTTATCACTTTGGGTACACTAATATACTAATTATAAGATATTTCATTGTGAACCACATGAAAAAATTACAAAAAAGTATAGCTTATTTTGCAAATAATTTTATATACAAATATAAAAAGGAGTATATCTAAAATATATATATATCACCTTTGAAAAAGATATAAATAGCACGTAGCTAATCTTATATACTCGTATACTACACATACATACCCTCCATTGTGAGATACAATATAGTGAGTAATTACTCTCAGGAGTAGAAAAGAAGCTTCATATATATAGCCAATTACCCTTATTTCAGATTTATGAGAGACTTGGTGCTCTGACATTAGTTAGAATTTATATTTTAATAAAAATGGTTGAATTGGAAAAATTAATGAAAAACCTTATTTTAGATATTTATGCCAAGAGATGGCAAGGAACGAAATCGATGAACACAATTATGGAGGATTGTGAGTTTGTTTATATTTCATGCTACATCTACTTACTATCTTTATGCGAGTCAACTGCTCTTTACAAATTCCGTTTGCAATTTATTATTTGATATTCATAATGAAAGCTCGCTTTATTCAAAAGAACACAGTAGGATAACCATTTCCTTTGATATAGCTAAGCATTTATTTATAATTGTAATATACTACAATTCTTGCTGAGTACGAATGTACTCACCCTTGCTTGTTGATATTCAGCGGGCGAAAGAGCCATGATCTCTGATGATTCTTACTTTAATGTAGGCTACGAAAATTTCAATGACAAATTCTTCTAGGCTTATCTTTGTTAGTTGACTGTGGAATAATATAGGCCAAGGCATACTGTTGGTTTTTTTGTATCTTTCACCGCACTTTATTCGGCCTATAATGCCTTATTGTGTAAATGATATTTCATTAATGTATTTGTGATATTGTGTATGGATGTGATGACAATGTTGTAAATGTGCGTACTAGTTACTGATTATGAAACTAGTATAGTATGCACATGAGACCCTATGATATTTCACGCCAAAAGAGAGATCTCAACACAACTACCACAGTTAGTATCATCTGTGGGGATCGGTGCATCATCACAAAGCCATCTCAACCCTCACGGCATGGCACCGAAGAGGAAGGCAGCCATGGCCTCGAGTGAAAAGATAAAGAAGACAGTGGCCCAGGATAGCATCGGGATCATCACCACTGCAAGAAGGGCGTTAGAGCTTGGCCTCGGCAACGAGGGTGCTGGCCGCGAAGGAGAAAGTAGCCCGCCTAGCCTTGGTGAACCTTCAAGAGTCGAGGGGTCCATAGGGAACTAGTCAACGTGGGCGCGGCGCATGCCACGCCAGCTGTCACGCGTCTGATGGTAAAAATCACGCGACTCGCAAAGAAGTGGCTAATTTCGGATTTTAGTGGTCTTTTACATAATTTTAAAAATGATCAGGTGTCTTTTCACAAAAAAGGGATCCGCGTGTAATTTTAAATTTTTGGGGGGCCTTTCCTTAAAAAGTATGAATTTCGGTATTTTTGAGGGGTTTTCAGGGGGGAAAAGGACTTATGTGTAATTTATGGGAAATTTTGGGGCATCTTTTCATAAAAAGGGACCTTAGCATAATTTTAAAAATTTTGGAGGCCTTTTCTAAAAAAATTGTGAATTCTGGTATTTTTTAGGTTTTTTGGGACCTTTTCGCAAAAAAAACCCGTGCCAACGCATGCACGTGACACATGTTCAACGCCGACCGGACGCGTGCACGAGCACAGTTGTGGCCTGAACGCACGCCTTTGACTTTGCATCAAGGAACTCTACCATTGCGCTAGAGCGGTTTAGCGGGCAAATGATCTTGACAAAATACTTATGCTACACAAAAGGGTGGCGTAAAAGGGTCATGCAGAGCGACGATGAGAGACCATGTCGACTCAAAATCGATGTAGTCGTTTGAGGGAGCCCAAATTCTATGAAATATAATATACGGAGTATTATATTAAAATGCTAGTAATTGAAAATTAAAGAAACTAGAAGATACTTCCTCCGGTTTGGTAATACCTGTCGTTTTGGACATAGTGATGGTCAAACTTTCGAAACTTTGACTAACAATATATTTTTAAATATTTAAATTGGATACATAAAAATTATATGTGTAGACTTGTCTCGAGAAGTACTTTCATAATATTGTAATTTTATTGGGTTTTATAAATATATTATAATAAAAATTAACAGTTAAAGTTGTGTTTTAAAGACCGTGTCGATGTCCAAAACGACAGATATTACCAGACTCAAACTGGAGGGAGTAGTTGGATGCAGGGGCGGATCTACAGGGTATGCCGGGTGGGCCACGGCATACCCTGTAGATTCAGTCAAGTATAGTCAGCTTGAGATCAATTTTCATAATTATCTTATACAGTCAGTTTGTAAGAGCCATAACTTTAGATCCGTAGATCTGATTGAGCTAATTCTTGTTGGGTTAGTTTTGAAATTGAATCTAGTTTCTACCAGTGAAATTTCATATCAATCCAACGGTTGGATCTTCAGGAATTATTGTTTTAGTTAACATGTGTAAGTCTGTTTTTGCTGAAACCGAAGCAATTTTTTATAATTTGTTTAGGGGTGTTTTGAGAATCAATAAAAAATTGATTTAGCTTCCGCGCAATCATCGGTTTGATGCATAGAACTTGATAATCGGTTTGATGAGGTTAATGTGGAGTTGCTTTTTTGTATATCAGCCTTCAATCCTACTGACTCGTTTGCTTCTTTTGATGCATAGAAGGTGCGTAGACTTGTTGAGTTCTACCCTAATGACATCATCTCAAGTACCAATTTGATAAAATTTGAGTTGCAACTCGATAACTATATTAACGACATAAGACTAGATGATAGTTTATGGTTTGCTTTACTTGCTTCTGAAATTGGTATTGCTTCTACCGGTGGCGACGGCAAGTGTTGAGAGGGTATTTTCTACAAGACTGCAATGTGTTTAGTCAAAAGTAAGTTGAGAAATAAGATGGGTGATAATCTTTTGGAAGATTGTCTAGTCACGTTTATTGAGCGAAATATTTTCTTCCAAGTTAATGAAAATGATATAATCAAGCGTTTCATGGCTATTAGAAGGCGGAGGCTAGACAAGAAGAATAAGAAGTAATATTGTATTCTTTGAATTATTGTAGGTGCATAAGCTTCTTTTATGCATCTTTCATACCTAAAATGTTTGAACTATTTATATTGTAATTTATACTTGTATTATCATGTTTCTAGTTATTTTATGTTATACTCGTATACCGAATTTCTCAACAACACTTGTAGTTGTTTACCAAATTGTTCATTGGATTTTACCGAATTGTATATTATAGTATTAGCTCGGCATACCCTAACTTAAAATCCTAGATCCGCCACTGGTTGGATGGGAATCCGTGAAATTGCAGTGCTCTTCTTTCAGAGAACAAGTAGAGCGTCCGCACGAGAAATCTGAAATGTCCCAAAAATTTGATCCCAAAAATCAAAACCCTATTTGCGTTTAATTGGTTTTTAATCGTGTTCTTCGCGTTCTTAATCAAGTTCTTGATTCCTAACCCTAACCCTTGGATTCTGGGGGGGGATTGATGGGATGGGAGTGGGTGACCTACCTGGACTCCCGCTCGGACCGCTGGTCCTCCGCCCGTCTTGCGATCGTCGCCGCGCCGTTGCGTCGTCACTTTGCTCCGTCCCAGCGATCGTCGCTGCCGCCCCTGCTCAGCGTCGGCTCGCCTCGGCCTCGCCTCGCGCGCCGCTCGTTGCCTCCTGCTTGTGATGCGTCGCCCGTCTGGGAACCCGCGCCACCGCACTCGCCTCGCTAACCTCGCGTCACCCCTCGCCTGCTCCGTCGCCTCCATGCCCACGCCAGCCGTGTTGGAACTCGCCGCCGCCTGCTCCCGTGCGTCACGCCCCGTCGCCTCCCTCACCGACTCCGCCACCCGCCCCAGTCCCCTCCGTGCCCGTGCCGTTGCCGCCGCGGCTATAAAAGCCGCCGCGCACCGTTGCCTCGCCCCCGCTCGCCCCTTCTTCCCCGTGGTAAGCCCCCCCCTTCATCTTCTCCAGTCGAGCCCCGCCGCCCGAGTTCCCTCACCTCCCTCGTCTCCTTCAGCTCCGGCCGGATGGCCTCGCTCGCCCCGCCGCCCTTCATTTTTTCCCCTCGGCCCGAGCCACCCTCGTCTCCTCGCCTCCCCACCCTCTTCATCTCCCTCCCCGTCATCTTCTCTCCGCTGCCCTCTCATCGCCCTCCGCCCCGGCCGCTCTCCCCGCCGCCTCGCCCTCGCCGCCGCCTCCCTCGCCTAACCCTAACCCCTCCCTCCCCGTTGGATCGATCGATCGATCGATCGCTCGCGTCTTAACGCATTCCGCCAGCCCCACTCGCGGTGTCTCCCGTCTGGGCCCGCTGTCAGCCGGCCGTGCAAGCCGGGCCCGGCTCTCCTCGCGTCTTGGCGCGTATAGTGGGCCCTCGCCGAGTGGGCGTGCCCAATGACCCGTTACTGTTTTCGGGATTTCTTTTCCTTTTTGGATTTTCAATAAATCCGAAAATCTTTTAAATGCCCCAAAAATCCAAGAAAAATTTCCGAAAACCCCAAAAATGACCCAAATACACTATCCGAATCGTTTCGAGCCACCGAGTCCAAATATGATCTTCATTTCGCCGTTGAAGTCCACAAAATTCCAAAATGCCCAAAAAGCCCTCAAAACCCCTCTCCGGCCCTTTCTCTCTCGGTTCCTTCCCGTTTTTCCCTTTTCTTGTTTTTTTTTTCTTTTCTTTTCTTTGTTGTTTTATTTGTTTATTTATTGCTTGCTTCTTGTGCGCTAGATCCGACCGTGGAGCCCGTCCCGGAGCACGACGAGGAGCCGGAGCCGGACGCGACCAACACCGAGATCGACGCCTTGCCGCCCGACCTAGGAACTCCCCTCGCCTCGCAAGGCAAGTCGCACTCCTTGAACATGTTGAACCCATGTTAATAATGTACTATTAATTATTTTGCTAATGCATTATGTTAAGTATGTTAAATGCTAGAAATGTTATTTTAGAATGCCATGATGACATAGGTAGTACCTAGCTTGCTTAAAGACCCACTTTGTATTGTTATACCATATTTCCGTTGAAAACCCTAGACTTAGCTATTGAACATCGTATGCTAGTAATTATTAAATTAGTTCAACATCCAAAATGATTTGTGTAATAAAATAAAACCATCAAGCGGGAGGCTTGGTGTAGACTATATTTCAAAAATATGCTACGGTGAGAGGACTTTGGCGGGCAAACCACTAGATGGCTACGTGCCCGAACCTCGACCGTTGACGAGGCCAATGTGTGGTGTGGATTGTTGGTTTGGAGTTGGCTAAGTCTTGGGCATAATCTTAAGTAATCACAACCTTGGGCAAAGTAAATAACTTAGATCCCGCTCAACCACAAGTTGGGTCAGTCGGCCTCGTTGACTTGATCCAACCTAGCTCGGTACTTGGACATCCCCTTGGAATACTTATAGGCAAGAGGTTTCATACTGTGGGCGTTGATCAGTATGCCCGCGGAAAGGATGGGGTGGAATGGGGGTTGACCGACGGTGTCACCTGCCGCTATCCACAACGGTAGATACCCTCAGGAATCGGAATGTGCACCCCGCCGTGGCCCGCGGGACCCGAGTACTGTGTGGTTGTAAAACTACCGGGTAAGTGCTAAAGAGGGGTAGTTCAACGAAAAGCTTTGATAATCTCAACCCGGCCGCATGCATTTAAGTTGCATGTAATTCACGTGAGGCATTAACGGTTGTTGATATCTTGTGGGTAAAGCTGAGCAACTCTGCAGAGTCATATTTTAATGGTAATCGGTTACGCCGTGCTTCCGGTAAATGAAGCTAAGTTTGAATTGGGGTGAATCCCGTAACCTAACCCAAGTAGACTTGTTATCTTCAAATTGCCGTAATGATGAACTTGTGAAAACTCAAATTTACTTATTTCTATTATGTATGGTTTGTGCTTCAAATGTAAAATGACTTCGAAAATGAAATTGCATCCACAAAGTTAATAACCATATTGCCAATCCCTTGAGAATACCCTCGCATGTAATACTCAGATATTCCCGTGCGGTTTGTTGAGTACTGTTGTGTACTCAGTCTTGCTTTTCAACCTATTTTAGAACTTGAAGACGCCGGTGAATTCCAGGAGATCGTGGATGGCAAGGCAGTTTGGTTTTAGGGTCCTTTCTCTGTGCTCAGGCCCTGCCTGTGTGGTTCTTTTGGTATTGTAATATATTGAAGCCCGCAGCTTCCTTTTGTAAAACCTTGGCCGTTAGGCCCTATGTGATGTAAAAACAGTTGTTTCGTTCTTATGCTGGCGATGTATGACTTGGTTTCCTGTGGCTAATCTTCCTGGGTAGCCATTATGGAATTTAAACGCACCCCCTGAAAAGGGCGGTCCGTCACAAGTGGTATCAGAGCCCGGCTTGACCATAGATTAAGACCCTAGGATGGCTTAGGAAAAACCTTCTTACAAAAATTATCTAACCTACAAATAAAACGAGTTATAAAAATATAAGTATTACTGCTGTCTTTTCCTACCTCTTCTACCTTACCTCCTTTAGAGTTTCGCTTTCTTACTGTCTTAATTTGAGTTTCTCCTTCTCAACTAATTTCAAAAATTTTGTGCGCAGATGGTTCAGCGTTCGTACCCCGACCCCGACGCCCTCGGCGGATGGGCCCTCGTTTTCTGGAGGATGCTCCAGCACCTACAGGTTGGAGATCGGTACCGTCCCGTGTTCACCACGGACGAGGAGTTCCACGGCGCTGTCCGGTGCCAGTGGAGAGCGACAGTGACCCTTCACCCACTGCCGCTTCGCCCCGACGCGATTCACCGCTTCATCGCGGGTCGTGACCGCGAGTACGACGCCATTCAGGACGCTGCTAGAGATGCAGTGCACTACCTCAGAGGCCGCTACCTGAGGGATTTTGACCGCAGTCCTTTCCAGCTCATCCCGCATGATGCGGATGTGCCCGATGGACTGATTGTCTCTGTGCCTCGCGATGAGTCAGATCCGCGTGTTACAGAGTTAGCTGACCACATCCTTGATCTTGATCTGTTGTACAGTCGCGCCATCCGTGAGCGCGACCACCTTCACCTTCAGCTTCACCACGCTCGGGACGAGATCCGCGACCTCCAGGAGGAGCTAGAGCAGCTTGCCCCGCCAGACGTGCAGATGGAGGAGGAGTCCGTTGATGGTCCGTCTGCAGTTCTTGACCCGCCGCCGCCACCCCAGCCGATGGTGGTGGACCACGACGCTGACGACGAGCCGATGGAGGAGGATCCCGAGTACCCGCTTGTGCCGCCTGGCTTCGAGCCGCTGTAGTTAGGCTGTAGTAGTAGTGTTGTACCCCCTTTTGCCTTGTGTTAGCTCTTTTGTAATGTAAAATAGGTCGTACCGGACCTTAAAACGGTATTGTGTACGATCTATGTTTAATATAAGTTGCCTATGTTCTCTTTTAAGCTGTTATTTTGTTTTATTTAATTATCTGCTTAAAGTCTGTCTAAATCAAAGTGGTTCCTTCTTTTCGTCTTGGCCCTTACCTGTTCCTGCTCTCCCCAACCTCAGACTCTAACTCTTACTCCTCTTCTAATTTCCTCTAAAACCCGCAGCAAGTCCGACAAGAGACAGTCACGATGACAAGAGTTGGGCAAGGAACACAGTATGATGGACGCAGCGATGAGGAAGAATCAGCGGGAAATCCCACTAACTTAACACAAGTTCTAGCAATGATGGAGAGGAACCGCTACCAGGCAGAAGTGCACCAGACACAACTCATGCAGCATGTTTTGGAACAACTAGCAGCCAGACCCCAAGGTTATCCCCAGGGAAACCCCGACAGGCAAGATGGTAATAATGGAGGATCCAGATTGGCAGACTTTCAACGCACGCGGCCACCCGTCTTCTCAACTTCAACTGAGCCCTTAGCCGCAGATGACTGGATAAGAGATATCCAAAGGAAGTTAGACACAATCCAGTGCACGGAAAGAGAACGTGTACTGTACGCTTCGCACCAATTGGAAGGACCTGCAGCAGCTTGGTGGATGACCTATCAAGCCACCCGCAATGGACGAGAAACCACCTGGCTGGAATTCGAGGGTGCCTTCAGGAAGGCTCACATCCCTGCAGGACTACTAGCTGCCAAAAGAAGGGAGTTCTTGTCCCTCCATCAGGGAGGACGAACCGTAACGGAGTATCTACAGCACTTCAACCAATTGGCACGCTACGCGCCCCGAGATGTTGATACGGAAGAAAAGAAGATGGAAAGGTTCTTTGAAGGGCTGCAGAAGAATCTCAAATTCCATATATCTGCTGTAGAGTTTCCGGACTTGGCATCCATGGTTGACAAGTTGCTCATCTCGGAGGAAATGAGGGATGACCTAGAGGACACAAGGAAAAGGAAGGCCCAACAACAACGGATGCAGACCTCCGGATCATACCGAGGAAACTTCGCAGCTACTGCCAACCGTTCCCCCTTCAAAAGACAAGCCACCGGAGGACAGCGCCCTGCCCCATACAACCGTCAACCCGGAGCAGTGAGGTGTTTTACTTGCAATGGGAATCATTATGCCAATGATTGCCCTACGAAGACCGCCGGATGTTTCCACTGTGGGCAACCCGGGCACTTTAGACAGCACTGCCCAAGGAAGCACCTACCAAGTGATGTGGCCAGATCACACGGACCAGCCTCAGCCTCCAACAGCAGACAGATGGTCCCTTACCAGCCTCCACCACAGCAGCAGCAGCCGCAGCCTCAAGGTTTACTCCAGGGCCCAATGCCAATAAGGACCAGGGCACCCCAGAACAGTCAGAGCCATGGCAGTTCGCGGAACGTCCAGGGACGTATCAACCATGTCTCCGCAGAAGAAGCAGCGACCGCCACCGACGTCATCATCGGTAAGTTTGCAATCCAATCCCGACCTGCATTAGTACTGTTTGACCCTGGTGCAACACACTCTTTTATTGCCTTATCTTTCGCCTGCAAAAATGGATTTCGGTATCTTCCCTTACCCCACTCATGCACATTCCAAACCCCTGGGAGCCGATTGACGGCTCGTTTTGAAAGCAAGGACCTAGAGTTGGACATCCAGGGAGTTAAGTTCAGAGCAGACCTACTACTATTAGAAATGGGAAGTTTGGACATCATTTTGGGAATGGATTGGTTATCCAGACATAAAGCAAGGTTAGACTGTGCACGCAAAATGGTAGCACTTGAGAATGACCAAGGACAGCAAGTGACCGTACAGACTGACCCAAGACTAGTAAAGAACAACAAAAAGATCATTAGCGTCGTTACAGCAGATATGCAAGGAGTGCCAGTGGTTCAGGAGTACCCGGACGTTTTTCCGGAAGAACTACCGGGAAGGCCACCGGATAGAGACATAGAGTTGGAAATAGAATTGGTTCCGGGAACCGCACCAATAACCAAGCGTCAATATCAGATGGCACCTTCGGAATTGAAGGAACTGAAGAAGCAGTTGGACGAGTTATTGGAGAAGGAATTTATCCGTCCAAGCATCTCGCCTTGGGCCTCACCTGTTTTATTTGTAAGAAAGAAGGACGGAAGTGCAAGACTCTGCGTGGACTACCGAGCATTGAATGCCGTGACCATCAAGAACAAGTATCCATTGCCACGGATAGATGATTTGTTTGATCAGCTCAAGGGAGCCCAGATCTTCTCCAAAATAGACCTGAGGACAGGATACCACCAGTTGAAAGTAAGAAGACAAGATAGGGAAAAGACTGCATTTACAACCAGGTATGGGTTATACGAGTTTTCAGTGGTCCCGTTTGGACTCACCAACGCCCCGGCCTACTTCATGAACTTGATGAACAAGGTATGCATGGAGTTTCTGGACCAGTTCGTCGTGGTATTCATAGACGACATTCTGGTATATTCGAAGAATGAAGAAGAGCACGCCAAGCACCTACATCAACTATTACAAAAGCTTAGAGAGCATCAATTATATGCCAAGTTCTCTAAATGCGATTTTTGGAAGAGCGAGATCGCATTCCTAGGGCATATCGTTACTAAAGATGGAGTTAAAGTGGACCCAGCAAAAGTGGAAGCAGTCAAGGAATGGAAGCAGCCGACATCAGTGACCGAGGTCAGGAGTTTTCTTGGACTGGTAGGATATTACAGAAGGTTTATCGAAGGATTTTCAAAATTACCAAGCCACTGACACATCTTCTCAAAAAGGATAGCCCTTACAAATGGACTGAGAAATGTGAAGAAAGTTTTCAGGAGTTAAAGACAAGATTGACATCAGCACCAGTGCTCGTTCTACCTGACACAAGTAAGGATTTTCAGATATATTGTGATGCATCCAAGAGAGGACTAGGTTGTGTGCTTATGCAGGATAAGAGAGTAGTTGCTTATGCTTCTCGGCAGCTAAGACCCCACGAGGAGAATTATCCGACACATGACCTAGAACTAGCCGCAGTTGTTCATGCACTGAAGATTTGGAGGCACTACCTACTGGGAAATCATTGTGAGGTATTCTCCGACCACAAGAGTCTGAAGTATGTGTTCACTCAACCAAACTTGAATATCCGACAAAGACGGTGGTTGGAATTGATCAAAGATTATGACTTGAATATCCAGTACCACCCAGGAAAAGCTAACGTGGTAGCCGACGCTTTAAGCAGAAAGGCGTGTCACCACTTAGCACTGACCACAGATCGCTCCCCGCAGTTGGAGACCGAAATGCAACGATTGAATCTACAAGTGGTAACATAAGGATCAATATCAGCCCTCACCATTCAATCAGACCTCCTAGATCAGATCAAGTTAGCACAGCAGACAGATGAAGACATTCAGCGCTACAAGTCAGAAATGAGCCAAGTCAACCCATCCGAGTTTTCGGAAGATGAACAAGGCATATTACGGTTTCGTAACCGCATATGCGTTCCGAACAATAAAGATCTAAGAGGATTGATTTTGACGGAAGCTCACTCACCACAATTCTCAATGCACCCCGGAAGCACCAAGATGTATCAAGATTTGAAAAGGGAGTATTGGTGGAAAGGTATGAAGAAAGAAGTAGCCGAGCATATCGTGTGTTGCGACGTGTGTCGGAAAGTCAAAATAGATCATCAAAAGACTGCCGGATTACTACAACCGCTCCCAATACCGGAATGGAAATGGGACGAGATCGGAATGGATTTTATAACAGGACTCCCTAAGACTCAACAAGGATTCGACGCCATTTGGGTAATAATTGACAGGTTAACCAAAGTGGCTCACTTCATACCTGTTAAGCAGACCTTCGGCAAAGACAAGTTGGCAGAGTTATACCTGACACAGATTGTGAGACTGCATGGAATTCCAAAGAAGATAGTATCAGACCGAGGGGCCCAGTTCACCTCAAAATTTTGGGAAAGCTTGCATAAGGCTATGGGGACAGACTTAAATTTCAGCACAGCCTATCATCCACAAACTGATGGACAGACAGAAAGAGTCAACCAAATTTTGGAGGACATGTTGAGAGCTTGCGCCTTGTCTTATGGAGCCTCATGGGCCACCTGCCTACCATTTGCAGAATTCTCCTACAACAACAGCTATCAAGCCAGTCTGGACATGTCACCATTCGAAGCCCTCTATGGAAGGAAATGTCGCACTCCTTTGAATTGGACAGAGATCGGAGAGAAACAACTATTTGGACCACAGTTAGTTCATGATGCAGAAGCCTACGTGAAAACTATCAGGAAGAACTTGAAAACAGCTCAAGGACGGCAGAAAAACTATGCGGACGTGAGAAGGACAGATATCAATTACCAAGTCGGAGATTTTGTTTATTTAAAGGTGACACCCTTCAAACCGGTACGGAGATTTCAGATGAAAGGGAAGTTAGCACCTAGATATGTTGGCCCCTATCAGATCACTGGCAGAGTTGGAGAAGTGGCCTACAGATTGCAATTAGGCCCAGAGCTATCCAGAGTACACAATGTGTTCCATGTATCGCAGTTGAGAAAGTGCCTTAGACAACCGACAGAGCAAGTTCAGTTAGAAGGAATTGATTTGCAAAGAGATCTAACCTACACTGAGGAGCCAGTCAGGATTATTGAAACAATTGAAAGGGAGCTCAGAAACAAGAAGGTCAAAATTTGCCGAGTGCTGTGGAAGAATCATACACTCGAGGAAACGACATGGGAAAAGGAATCGGAATTGCTGCAGGAATTTCCCAACCTCTTTCCCCAGGAGAAGTGAATCTCGAGGACGAGATTTATTTTAAGTGGGGTAGGTTGAAATGTCCCAAAAATTTGATCCCCAAAATCAAAACCCTAATTGCGTTTAATTGGTTTTTAATCGTGTTCTTCGCGTTCTTAATCAAGTTCTTGATTCCTAACCCTAACCCTTGGATTCTGGGGGGGATTGGATGGGATGGGAGTGGGTGACCTACCTGGACTCCCGCTCGGACCGCTGGTCCTCCGCCCGTGCGCGCCGGTCCGTCGCCGCCGTCGCGTCGTCACTTTGCTCCGTCGCCAGCGATCGTCGCTGCCGCCTGCTCGCCAGCGTCGGCTCGCCTCGGCCCTCGCCGCGCGCGCCGCTCGTTGCCTCCCTGCGCGGTCGTCGCCCGTCTGGGGAACCCGCGCCACCCACTCCGCCTCGCTAACCTCGCGTCACCCCTCGCCTGCTCCGTCGCCTCCATGCCCACGCCAGCCGTGTTGGAACTCGCCGCCGCCTGCTCCCGTGCGTCACGCCCCGTCGCCTCCCTCACCGACTCCGCCACCCACCCCAGTCCCCTCCGTGCCCGTGCCGTTGCCGCCGCGGCTATAAAAGCCGCCACAGACTGCTGCCTCGCCCCGCCGCCTTCTTCCCCGTGGTAAGCCCCCCCCTTCATCTTCTCCAGTCGAGCCCCGCCGCCCGAGTTCCCTCGCCTCTCTCGTCTCCTTCAGCTCCGGCCGGATGGCCTCGCTCGCCCCGCCGCCCTTCATTTCCCCTCGGCCCGAGCCACCCTCGTCTCCTCGCCTCCCCACCCTCTTCATCTCCCTCCCCGTCATCTTCTCTCAGCCCTCTCTCATCGCCCTCATGCCGGCCGCTCTCCCGCCTCGCCTCGCGCCGCCTCCCTCGCCTAACCCTAACCCCTCCCTCCCCGTTGGATCGATCGATCGATCGATCGCTCGCGTCTTAACGCATTCCGCCAAATTTCACCCACTGTCTCCGTCGGCCCGCTTTGTCGGAAACCGGCCGTGCAAGCGGCCGGCCCGGCTCAGGCGTGCAGGCGTGTGCGTGGGCCTCGCTCGAGTGGGCCGTGCCCAATGACCCGTTCTTGTTTCGGGATTTCTTTTCCTTTTTGGATTTTCAATAAATCCGAAAATCTTTTAAATGCCCCAAAAATCCAAGAAAAATTTCCGAAAACCCCAAAAATGACCCAAATACACTATCCGAATCGTTTCGAGCCACCGAGTCCAAATATGATCTTCATTTCGCCGTTGAAGTCCACAAAATTCCAAAATGCCCAAAAAGCCCTCAAAACCCCTCTCCGGCCCTTTCTCTCTCGGTTCCTTCCCGTTTTTCCCTTTTCTTGTTTTTTTTTTCTTTTCTTTTCTTTGTTGTTTTATTTGTTTATTTATTGCTTGCTTCTTGTGCGCTAGATCCGACCGTGGAGCCCGTCCCGGAGCACGACGAGGAGCCGGAGCCGGACGCGACCAACACCGAGATCGACGCCGCCGCCGCCGACCTAGGAACTCCCCTCGCCTCGCAAGGCAAGTCGCACTCCTTGAACATGTTGAACCCATGTTAATAATGTACTATTAATTATTTTGCTAATGCATTATGTTAAGTATGTTAAATGCTAGAAATGTTATTTTAGAATGCCATGATGACATAGGTAGTACCTAGCTTGCTTAAAGACCCACTTTGTATTGTTATACCATATTTCCGTTGAAAACCCTAGACTTAGCTATTGAACATCGTATGCTAGTAATTATTAAATTAGTTCAACATCCAAAATGATTTGTGTAATAAAATAAAACCATCAAGCGGGAGGCTTGGTGTAGACTATATTTCAAAAATATGCTACGGTGAGAGGACTTTGGCGGGCAAACCACTAGATGGCTACGTGCCCGAACCTCGACCGTTGACGAGGCCAATGTGTGGTGTGGATTGTTGGTTTGGAGTTGGCTAAGTCTTGGGCATAATCTTAAGTAATCACAACCTTGGGCAAAGTAAATAACTTAGATCCCGCTCAACCACAAGTTGGGTCAGTCGGCCTCGTTGACTTGATCCAACCTAGCTCGGTACTTGGACATCCCCTTGGAATACTTATAGGCAAGAGGTTTCATACTGTGGGCGTTGATCAGTATGCCCGCGGAAAGGATGGGGTGGAATGGGGGTTGACCGACGGTGTCACCTGCCGCTATCCACAACGGTAGATACCCTCAGGAATCGGAATGTGCACCCTGCCGTGGCGCGGGACCCGAGTCTCGTGTGGTTGTAAAACTACCGGGTAAGTGCTAAAGAGGGGTAGTTCAACGAAAAGCTTTGATAATCTCAACCCGGCCGCATGCATTTAAGTTGCATGTAATTCACGTGAGGCATTAACGGTTGTTGATATCTTGTGGGTAAAGCTGAGCAACTCTGCAGAGTCATATTTTAATGGTAATTGGTTACGCTGTGCTTCCGGTAAATGAAGCTAAGTTTGAATTGGGGTGAATCCCGTAACCTAACCCAAGTAGACTTGTTATCTTCAAATTGCCGTAATGATGAACTTGTGAAAACTCAAATTTACTTATTTCTATTATGTATGGTTTGTGCTTCAAATGTAAAATGACTTCGAAAATGAAATTGCATCCACAAAGTTAATAACCATATTGCCAATCCCTTGAGAATACCCTCGCATGTAATACTCAGATATTCCCGTGCGGTTTGTTGAGTACTGTTGTGTACTCAGTCTTGCTTTTCAACCTATTTTAGAACTTGAAGACGCCGGTGAATTCCAGGAGATCGTGGACGGCAAGGCAGTTTGGTTTTAGGGTCCTTTCTCTGTGCTCAGGCCCGGCCTGTGTGGTTCTTTTGGTATTGTAATATATTGAAGCCCGCCGCTTCCTTTTGTAAAAACCTTGGCCGTTAGGCCCTATGTGATGTAAAAACAGTCGTTTCGTTCTTATGCTAGCAATGTATGACTTGGTTTCCTGTGGCTAATCTTCCTGGGTAGCCATTATGGAATTTAAACGCACCCCCTGAAAAGGGCGGTCCGTCACAAAATCGTGAATACCTAGCCACGGGTGAGCGAACAAGTGTTGCATTAATGATGGTGCAATTGCTGACTTCTTGGACATTTTTTCCACGTCGTTGGATATTGGTTGAGTTGCTTGCCTTCACTGCTATCTTAACTTTTAATGTTACCCAAATATTCTCTCCCGTCTAAAAAGATGACGTTTTAAATATTGATATGGTTTTTAAAACATACTTTTAACCACTAATTTTTATTATAATATATTTATAAAACTGGATAAAATTGTAATATTATGGAAGTACTTCTCAAGACAAGTCCACACATATAATTTTTATGTATCTAATTTAAATATTTTAAAATATATCGATAATCAAAGCTTCAGAAGTTTAACCATTACTATATCCAAAACATCATCTTTTTTAGGTTGGAGGGAGTACAAACTAGATGCGTGGGCGCGGCGCACGCCAGCCGCGACGCACCCACGCATCAAAAGGATATTTTTTGGGGGGTAATTTTTTATATTTTCGGGGGCCTTTTCGTAAGAAAAGGTGAATCCTAGATTTTTTGGGGGCTTTTACGCAATTTTAAAAATATTGGGGACCTTTTAACAGAGAAGGGCAAATTCTAGATAGTTGAGTCTTTCGTGAAATTTTAAGAAATTTTGGTGGTCTTTTCTCAAAAATGGGATATGCACGTAATTTGTAAAAGTTTGGGGGCCTTTTTCCAAAAAAGAAAATTCTGATTTTTAGAGGTCTTTTCAGGAAAAAAGGACATGTGCATAATTTATGGAATTTCCGGGATCTTCCCGGAAAAAAAACCCGCGCCACATGGACTTGCCAGTTGCCACGCATCGCGCGGCAAAAAACCTCCCGACCAATGTGCGCAGGCGAAGGTGAGGGTCGAACACGCACCCCATGCTTCGCAACGAGGCACTTTGCCACTGCGCTACAGCGCATTAGTTGATAATGAAGCCCAGCAAAATATTTAAACCGTATAGTTGGGCAAGCAAATGGGTGACACGGTGCGGCCACGTTGTGCCGAAATCGACGTGAATGCTGAAGAAAGCTAAAATCTTTCAAGGTTTAATATACGGAGTATATAAAATATACTATACACGTATGAAAGTTAAAACAGTATATAGATCGAGTCATCGAGACTCTTAATCCTCGGAGTCATAGGCGCGCGGCCTTGCTGCCCTACCACAGAACGGGTCCTGCATGGCACTATGGCAGGCACTGTACTCCATCATGGCCGTGTGATGCTCGGGAGAGAAGGCAACGCTTCAGGAAATACTAGTACGACTAGTCCTTCCCCAAACATAGTGTATTTGTTACTGCAGATAGTGCGGTGCAGCTAAGGTCACAGTCTCCCCGACCCGTTTCGGATGAATTTTGTGTCGATTGTAAAGAAGATCACGGGAAATGCAGAGATGGTTTTATGAGCCAAGAGAGTGTACTATTTCTTCCGTCAAAATTTATAAGACGTATTTTTTTTGACATATTGATCAATGAGATATTGATAATGACTAGATTACTTTTAATTATTGCTCTCTCTAATCACAAGTAGTTACGTTTTAGATATATGTGTAATCAAACTTTCAAAATTTTAACTGTCAATGTCTTTTTAAATATTTAAATTGTGTATATGAAAATCATATATGTAGATTTATCTCGAAATGTACTTTCATAATATTATAATTTTATTAAATTTATAAATATATTATAATAAAAATTAGTGGTCAAAGCTATATTTTGGAAACCATATCGATGTCTAAAATAACAACTATTTGTGTCTGGACTTCGAAGGGAGTATCTCTATGCACTATATTTAATACATACGTATAGAGAATATAAAGTAAAGTTTAATATTTATTAGATGTACAGAGGAAACATTACACTAATTTTATATTAAAATATAACATACGCTATATATTTATTCATATTTTGTCTTGTAAACTTGCACCAGGGAGTAAATAGACTGCCCCGGTTAACAGTGTCCTTCTGTATCTAAGCCTGGCTTTAGACAGACATTTGGGCTGGGCCCCAACCCATTGAACTTGGGCCGAACTAATAAATTGCTCTGGTCTATTTTGAAGGTGCAGCAGCAGCAAGTGCCAGCATCGTACTCAAATCTTACCGTTCAATGCTTGTGGGTTTGGAACAAAGTGTGGATTTAAATCCTGTAGAATTGAAATTCTAACCTTGCCTTATGGTCGAGCCGTTGAAATATTGAATCCAAAATTTTCTACAGAGAATTACATTTCCATTCGATAGTGGAACCAAACATCACATAAAATTTTCCGTTTGACATATCGAATACATTTGGTTTTCTAAAAAGAGAGTGACTAGGCAACGGTATACCGTTGCAACGGTATAGCTATGAAACTTATGAAACTTATCAGTTTCAGTGCTGGTTTCATGAGTTTCAGTGTTTAATTTCATCAGTTTCATGTTTTATCAGTTTTTAGTGCTAAGTTTCATGAGTTTCAGTGCAAAAAATCATAAGTTTCATGAGTTTCAGAGGTATACCGTTGCAACGGTATACCGTTTTCTAGTTTTTCTGTTCTAAAAAAAGGGTTTTGCAAGTTGTATGAAAAAGGAGAAGTGATAAATCGGGCCCGTACCATGCGTATACACAGAATTGTACATGCGTCGGATTATCACGGTCAATTTCACAGGCAAGACGCGGGCCCATTTGTACGACCGGCGCAACCTAGCTTTAAGGGCCCACTTGCGGTAATCGTCCACCGCCTCGCAGCCTACCAGCCCATTGCCAAACCCCAACTCACGTGTCACCGGAGGTGAAAACGGATCGCATACGGACGAATATTGTTCTTCTCATATTCTAACCCATATTTTTTCCGGATTCGGAACCGGATACGGGCTAGCCCGATATGGATACGAATCTGGGTTAATCGGGATATGGATACGAGACAGATATGTGACGGATTCGGATCAGAAACGGATAAATATATACGGATAATGCATGCATATATAGAGTAATATATTTTGAATTAAACCGTATGGGTACATGACCATAGTAGCAAGTTATATATATCAATCAAACCCAATATACGTCATAGAAATAATATGCTACTTTAGGATTAATAGAACCAACTCATTGCCAATATAAATGAGCTCTCCATGGAAAAAATGAGATGAAATGGGCTAAGCCTTACTGATATCTGAATAGGAAATCCGGATATCCGATCCGAATACCCGAATAGGAAAAATTCGGATATCCGAATATCCAGATCCCGTCCCGTATTTACCGGATATTAGTTGTCCCATATCCGATCCCGTATCCGAATTCAAATATCAGGATTCGGTCTCGGATCCGACCGGATAGTAAAATCCGATCCCGTATCTGGTCCCGATCAGATTCGGTCCCAGATCAAGCGGGAATTTTCCGACCCGTTTTCATCCCTACGTGTCACCATCATGATCGAGCCATTCCTTAAAAGCCATGGGATTACTCCTACCAAGGTGGAGATGAAAACCGACATAAAGTTTTCGATCATTTCGAAGAAAAACAAAAATAGAAGATTTTTTAAAAACAGAAATAAAAAATATCAGTACAGAAGCAAAAATGAAAAATACCGGTACGAAAATAAAAATAGAAATAGAAATTTTTTTTGTTGAAAGTGGAAACAGAAATGGAAGGACCAATTCCGACGAAAACAAAAACAAAAATAAAAACCCTTATAAGTAAAACCAAAAATGAGAAATGGAAATGGGCTGAAAAGAAAAATGGGCTTAGCCCAAAAATAAGGCAGAGTTTATATTTATTTTTAAATTAAAATAATTTTATAAATACAAATAGCTTTATATAAAATATCAAATAAAGTTTAAAATTTTCAAAAAAATTCTTAGAAATACTTTAAAAACATTTTGAACCTAAAAAATTTTATTTTTAATATAATTTTATTTTTATTTTTCATTAATAAATTAATTTTATAAATCTAAAAATAGCAAAATGGTATTTATAAACTTCAGAAAATACAGAATAAATTTTAGAAAATCGTAAATGAATATTGAACAATAATATACAAATTTTAGGGTGTTACACCTTTGTAGTTAGTGGAGTAAGAGGATGTCGATGATAATGATATGGAGGAGGACATGATGGTCTGATATGAAGGACAAATAACGAGCCTTCAGCTAACAAACTTGAGGAAAAAATTTCTAGTAATACCAGTGAACATAACACTATTCTTGTGTCCACCTTGGAGTTGGAATGAGTTACATTGTTTTTGTCGTCATGTATATTGTGATTCTGTACTATGTTCTTATGGAATTTTTCGCTTTCATTTCCGTATCCGCTCCATTCTGTATTCGTTTCCGTCACTATCAGTTTCCTTATCTGTTTTCGGTGTTTCCGATTTTATTTCCGTTACTGGTAAAAGAATGTGAAAACGGAAATGGAACAACCATTTACCGACCGTTTTCGTACCGTTTTTATCCCTAGCTACAGCTATGGCCTGTTTGATCTAAAGCTAATTTTATTATATTTAATCTTAATCATGATGTATATTCGGGTGTTTAGTTCATTACTGCAATTATGGCCTGCTATACTTTTGTCGGGGGGTCGGGTAATTTCCATAAATTACCTCGGATGCCACCAACGACCAAGCTCGCTCCCGCCCGAGCCACCAGGAGGTCGTTACCCTGGGATTGTCTAAATCAGAGCTTGGAAGGCTACGCATTCCGGCGATTCGAGCTCGGGCTCGGGTGGGACCGAGAATGCCACGTACTCCAGTCGATTCCGAGCTCGAGCTCGGGTAAGATGTCCAAGCTCGGTGCCGGTCATCGGCCGACCTTACGAAGTCTCGGGGTCGGTAGGAATAACCACCCGAGCGTAACTTCCGTTGGCCCGTTACGTTTCCCGTGGGAGCGTGGCGGAAAGATAGGATCCACCAGTTGCCACGTTTGGACTAGTGGGGTCATGGAGTTCGATCCTTTGTAAGCTATAAAAGGGTCCCCATCGTGAGGGGGACAGATAACAACAACAGTAGCAGCACACAGACTGTAAAACTCAGACACATTGCAAGAGTAAACGAGAGCTGGAGTAGGGCTATTATCTCTTTCTCGAGAGGCCCGAACCAGGGTAAATCACGTGTCCACATTCGTTGGAATGGTGAGCCATTCTTCGAGTAATCCCTCACGTAAGAAGGGTCACAGTTGGTCCCTCCACCAACAAGTAAGCTCGGCGGGGCCTGTTCCCCAATCGTCGATACCGTGGCGCCCGTCAGTGGGGACGACTTTCCTTTCGTGAGGAATCCTGAGAATGTCGTAATCCCGCAACCACCAGAGGCTCTACGCCCCGAGATCGGGAAGAGGACAAGCGATTCTTCAACGATGGGGCGGCGACGCCGCCGGCATTAAGAATCAAGACGGTTCCAGGAGCTTTTCCTCGAAGCCGCTGCACCGAGCAGCTTCTTTCGCTCCCAACTCGACGCCTCTCGGACGGCGAAGTACGACTGCTCTACGATGGTCTCGACATCCCCGACCTCTACGAGCTCGACCAGGGGACCGCTTCACGGGAGACACCGTGGATGTCCCTCGCGATCCGTCCAATCCGTAACGCCTTCGTTGCGGAAGAGGATGGAAACGCCGGGAGCAAATCCCGGTGAAGCGCGTCTTCACCGCTACGGCGGCCAAAGAGCACTGCAGCATCCCTGAATCGACGGCCGACCAGCTTGCGCCGACAAGTCCGAGGTGGCCTGACCGGATAAGACCAGGGCCGGGTTCGTGAGAATTTCCGCGCGTCACGGAACTCCGGAGTTCGTCTGACGATTTAACGAGCCAGCTCGTCACCCCGCGTTCCCAGCGGGAACGCCTTCAAGCCCTCGCCACGCGGTGGTGCGCAACCTCGAGAGTTTCTGAGCAAGTCGACCTAGAAGCCATGGGCGCGGCCGTGGCCGACGACCTCGAGGAAATCGCCACGCAGACATAAGGGCGGCGGAGGCCTCGGAAAGGGACGCCAGAGCAATTCACGAACGCCGCCGGCGCCCGAGCGCCGCCACCCCGATGACTCACGCAGCCGCACCCAGAGTGACTGGCGCGAGCGCGACCGGGCTCGGGAGGGCACCCGGAGCAATTCCCGGGGGCTCCCTCGGGACCAGCGGAATGTGAGCCACGGACAGAACCGGGCCGAACATTCCTCATCTGCCACTCCCATCCTACAGCGTAGGGAGACTTTCACTCGCCCGGCCCACTAACCTCGGGCTCGGTGGCGGGATCGCCCGACCGCTCGTGGCCAGGAGATCGCCTCGACAGTCCGTGTTCGGTGCGAGGCGTCGCGACGTCCGCTGCGACGAGTGACCTGGCCGACAAGGTTTAAGCCGCCACATCGAGAGATTCGACGGGACTCGTAACCCCGACGAAGTTTCTCTCGATCTACACCACGGCCATTTTAGCTGCCGGGGGTGATGAAAGGGTGATGGCCAACTTTCGCCCACGCCCCGATCTGGCCGGGCCGACGTGGCTATTCAACCGTAAGGAGAACTTCGATCCGGCCTGGGCCCACCGAGCAAAGACTTCTCCGAGCCAACTTCCAGAGTCGCTACGCACGCCCGCCGGAAGGAGCGCGACCTGAAGGCGTCGACATGCACGAGGGCGAGACCTCGCGCTGGCCGTCCAGCGCTTCATGCAAGTGCGCAATTCCATCCCGAGCATCTCGGATGAGGCGGTCGTCTGGGCTTTCAAGTTCGGGTCCGAGACGACGCTTTACTCAGGACCTCGAAATCCACCCGACATCACGGCCAACGAGCCGCTCCGCATGGTCGACCGCTATGCCAATGCGGACGAGGCCGCCCATGGAAGAAGGCGCTGGGCGAGGAAAGCTGCCCCTCGGCCGGGCTCGAAGGGCATCCAAAGGAAGAGCGTAAGCTCTATCGAGAAAAAATCAAAAGAAGAAAAAATCCTCCGCCTCTCGGCATGGTGGCAGCTATCGAAAGACAACGACCGACCTCGCAATGATAGGGGGCCCCGAAAGGAAGGGGTCGACCGGTTCAATGGAACAACGAGCGAGCCGGACGACCAAGAACGCGGCGACCAACGCGCGGCTAGTGCCTATTTCTCGCCCGCTTCCACCAGGCTCATGGGCATGACCTTCGGAATTGCAGACGTGGGCCTCCCGCCGAGCAGCTTCTACAATGGTAAGGGTCCCATGCCCACGCCCCCGAGGTGGAAGGGGACGTCAAGGGCAAGAAGCCCGCCGAAGAGCAAGACACCGACATGGAGTACCAAGAGCCGAGAAATCACATCGCCGTGATATTCGGGCCCGCCGCCGCCTATGGGTCGCGTCGGGAGTTGAAGGAGGCCGCTGGCAAGTACTCCGTGTCACTCGTGGGAAGCCTCCCGCCCAGCAGCTCAAGTGGTCCGAGCCGCCGATCACCTTCTCCAGGGGACGATCGCCTCCGGGATGACGAAACCCCAAAGGCTTCCGTTGGTCGTTAGCCCAACAATCTGCAACACCACGCAGGGTCGGGTCCTTGTGGATTGCGGAAGCTCCTAGACCTGATATACGCCAAGGTCTTGGACGAGATGCAGATCCCTCGATCCAAGATCAAACACATGGTGGTCCCGTTCTACGGGATAGTGCCCGGAACGTCGGTCAGGCCACTTGGCCAGATCGTCCTGCCAGTTACGTTCGGCAATCCGAGCAACTTCCGAACGGAGCTCATCACGCTCGAAGTGGTCGATTTTAGTCGGCTTATAACGCCATCCTGGGCCGACCGCCGCCAAATTCATGGCCGCCACTCATCACGGCTACTGCTTGAAGGTCCCCGCCCGGGCGTGATCACGATCAAGGAAGCCCGAGAGCAGCTCTAAATCGCGACGAGAGGGCGTTAGACATGATCGGTCACCGCTGGCCGCTGGCCTCGAGCAAGAGCCGAGGAGTTCCCGCCCAAGGCTAGCCTCCAAGCCGGGAGAAACCAAGGCCATCCGTTGTGCGACACAAAGCCGACAAGGTCGTGACACGTGGGGCTTCCCTAGATCCTAAATAGGAACTCAAGCTCGTGCCTTCCTCCGAGAAGCGCGGACATCGTTCGCTCGGGAACCGTCCGACATGCCCGAGTCCCAAGGGAGGTCGCCGAGCACAAAGCAGCGCTCGGCCGACAAAAGCCTCAGGCGGCAGAGCTCGACGCTTCTCCGGAGAAGCAGGCCATCATCGAGAGGAACTGGACAAGCTCCTCAAAGCCGGTTTCATTCGGGAGGTTGACCATTCCGATTGGTTGGCCAACCTACCATCGTGGATGAAGAAAGGAGGCAAGTGGCGCATGTGTGTCGATCACACGGGCTAAATGCCGCATGCCCGAAGGACAATTTCCCGCTACCTCGGATAGACCAGCTTGGTCGACGCGACGGGCCTCCGAGGCGATGAGCTTTCGACGCCTACTCAGGCTATCACCAGATCGGTATATCGCCCGATGACGAGGAGAAAACTTCCTTCATCACGCCGCTTGGCACATTCTCGCTACACGACCATGTCCTTCGGTCTAAGGAATGTCGGAGCGACCTTCCAGCGCCTTATGAAAAACCTTCTCGGGCCAAATAGGCTCGGAACACGGAAGTGTATGTAGACGACATAGTCGTCAAGAGCAAATGGCCTCCGACCATGTATCCGATCTAGTGGAGACTTTTCATAACCTCAATAAGCATCGAATAAAGTTAAACCCCGAAAAATGTGTGTTCGGGTCAAAGTCGGCAAGGTGCTCGGATACATGATCGGCCCACAAGGAATCGGGGCCAACCCAGAGAAGATAGAAGCCATCGAGAACATGCGACCACCGACTTGTACTCGGGAGGTCGATCCTCGATCGGGAGAATGGCGGCCTTAAGTCGTTTCATCTCGAGGCTCGGGAACGCGCCTACCTTTCTTCAAAGCGCCCGGAAGCACGACGGTTTCACTTGGACAGATGAAGGCATCGCTTCTTTCAAAGAGCTTAAATCAGATTTGTCAAGACCCCGGCCTTGACCACGCCCAGTAGGAGAGGTCCTCTTGCTTTACCTCGGCCGCCACACCCCATGCGGTAAGCGCCGTCATCACAAGAGAACGGACGGGCACGCCCGATCTACTACATCGGGCCGAGGTGTCGTGACGGACCAAAGGAGCGTTACCCCGAGGTCCAGAAGCTCCTTTATGCGCTCCTCGTGGCCTCGAAGAAATTAAGACACTACTTCCAGGCACACAAAATACAAGTCCCGACCAACTTCCCGCTGAGGGAAATTCTCGGGAATCAGGACGCAAGCGGGCGGATCGCGAAATGGGCCATGGAGCTCGCCGAATTCGAGATCGAATTCTCGGCTAGAACCGCGATCAAATCCCAGGTCCTAGCGGACTTCCTAGCCGAATGGACAAACCCCGCCCCGTCCGAACCCGAACCCAACCAGGCCGAGCACGGTCGCTGGGTCATGCACTTCGACGGATCCCGAGCTTACGATTGCTCGGGGGCTGGAGTGGTCCTCGAATCCCCTCAGGGGGAGCGGATCCAGTACGCCCTCCAATTGCATTTCGGCGCAACAAACAACGCAGCAGAATACGAAGGTCTGCTAGCCGCCGCATGCAAAGCGCCGGAGTCCAACGACTAATCGCGAAGGGCGACTTCGCGGTGGTCGTCAACCAGGTTAACAAGGAGTATCAGTGCTCCGATGACTCAATGGCGCTTTACCTGGCTGAAGTAAGGAAGATGGAAAAGTACTTCAGAAACTTCGAAGTACTATACATCCCCAGGAAGGACAATGCCCTGGCCGACCATCTATCGAAGGTCGGTTCAAGACAGCTTCGCTTCCGGCGGGGTGCTCATCGAGCACGCCTACAAGCCCTCCATACCCCCGAGGAGGAGGCAACCGAGACGGGTGGTACCGTCTCCTTCCTCGAGCAGGATGCGAACTGGATGACGCCATTCATCCAATACTTCGTACACGGGACACTGCCCGAGGAGGAAGCCGAGAAATCCCGGCTAGTGAGGCGCTCCTCGACCTATAAAATGATCGAGGGTCTCTTATACCGCAAAGGCGCGCTTGGCGTCCTCTCCAAGTGCATCACCCAAGAGGAAGGCAAATATCTCCTCAAGGATATCCATGACGGGATGTGTGGAGCTCACTCGTCCTTTAGGACCTTGGTGAGCAAAGCCTTCCGATTGGGTTACTATTGGCCAACGGCCCTGGCCGATGCACGCTCAATAGTAACCTCCTGCCGATCTTGCCAGTTCCATGCTCGGAAGGTCCATCACCAAGCATACGCGCTTCTGCACCATGCCGCTTAACCTGGCCGTTATCGGTTTGGGGCATCTACAAACTCCGTCCCAATCCCAGGGTAAGGAGGGGTTGTAAATACATGTTCGTCGCAATCGACACCTTCACTAAGTGGATCGAGGCCGAGCCTATATCAACCATCTCGGCACAGGCGGCTAAAAGGTTCTTCCGCAATAATGTAGTAACCCGCTTTGGCATTCCGAGTCGCCTCATTACCGACAACGGCACTCAGTTCACAAGCGAGGTGTTTCAGGCTTATTGCGAGGAGGTCGGGACCAAGATATGCTTCGCATCTGTGGCCCACCCACAGAGCAATGGGGCGGCCGAGCGTGCGAACGGGCAGATCGTCCAAGGAATCAAGAAGAGAGTCTTCAAGAGCCTCGATCGGCATGGTCAGGCCTGGGTGGACGAGCTACCCCCCGTCCTCTGGTCAGTCCGCACCACGACGAGCCGAGCCACGGGGGAGACCCCCTTTCAGCTCGTATATGGCGCGGAAGCTGTCCTACCCGCCGAGGTTGTCCTAGGATCCCCGAGGGTGAACCTGGCCGATAACATCGACGCAGAAGGCGAACGCCTTCTCGACCTCGACCTTGCGGAGGCGACTCGTGAACGGGCTCTGTTGCGATCCGCGGTTTACCTGCAAGCTCTTCGCAGGCACGCCGCCAAATCGCTACGACCAAGGACCTTACACGTCGGCGATCTCGTTCTGCGACGGGTCCAAGACCTGTCAAAAGCCAACAAGCTAACGCCAAGATGGGAAGGTCCTTACACGGTCGTCTCAACAGCACGCCCGGGGGCTGTCCGCCTTGCAATGGAAGATGGTCGAGAACTAGCTAGTACTTGGAACATCGACCAACTGCGTAAGTTCCATGTCTAACCTCACCCGCTTTTACCTTTTTAATAAACTTTGTCACCTTACCCTCCCATTCTCTCTCTCTCTCTCTCTTTCCCCATTCTACGATTAAGCTCGACCCAGACAAAGTGTCAGGGGCAGGTCGGTCGTTGGGGCAAAACACCGTACGACAAAAGCTCGACCTCGAGGGCTTCCTTCCTCGTAAGACGGCCATCTTTTTTTTCGCGGTAGACCTCCGCCGCAAGTAAAGATTCGCACAGACACCCTTACGAGCGGTTCCGAGCTCAGTCGGCGGTCTTGTGGCGCCAACGCATCGTAACCCTAAGGGCCACACGGTCCCAGCAGAATTCTACTCCGCCAACGGTCGTGCTCGCGATTTACGCCCACGACCTCCGTTGGCGGCGGCTATAGAGGTACCATGTGGCCACGACCTCGGCCTCGTGCAACTTTCGCGCAAAATGGTCACCTCGACCTCGTGCTACTTCGAGCGAGATAGTCATTTCCTCGCACGATTAACCACTAAGTCGCGTAAGACCGCGCACGAAACAAATCGTTGTCATCTCGGGAAAAACAAAACGTCCATTTAAACCAACTCATTCTATATTCAATCGATAGTTTCTCCTAAGTTTTTTTTTACGGGTAAAAGACAGAAAAAGAAAATTACAGAGCCCAAGACGCTTCTCGCCCCGCAGCGACGAGCTCGTCCCGCAGACCGAGTCAAGCTCGGACTCAAGGTCGAGCACACGCCGGCGAAGCTTCCGACCTTCGCCGCTTGTCGGTCGCCTGGACTCCTCCCGTTGCCGGGTCGATTGTCCTTTCGGCGCCGGGCGGCGTCGCGCAAGGTCGCCACTGCGGCTTCAAGGCGACCTTGCACCGCTCGCTCGGCCGAGGCGCCTCGAGCTCGCAAGACGGACTCCTCCACCTTCCGCCGGATCTCGGCCTCGGAAGATGTCGGCTCGGCAACCGGCGCTCGAGCTCGCAATCTTGGCGTCTGCTCGGCTTGGTGCTTCGCGACAACTTCGGCGACGGTCGCGGCATGGAAGTCCTTCATGGTGGACTCCAAAGACTGCGCAACAAGGCGTTTTCAGGTCGTAATCGAAACTCTCGGTAAAAGTACATAAGTCGAGTACTTACCCAAAAGTCGGGTCTGCCCCACTGATGGAACAACTTCGGCGAGGTCCTCCACCTCGCTGCAGGCGGTAAGGGATCCCCGCCTTAGTCCCTTCTCCTTGATCGGGCTCTGAGGCTTGAGCCCGAAGCTCCTGGCCCCTCGAAGGCGATGGACTTTTGCCCTGGGGACGACCTCCGCCTCGGAGAGGGACGGCCTCAAGAGCAAGGATTACCTCCCGCTCTTCTTCCTCCCGGCAGAAGTTGCGCCGGGGCTCGCCTCCTCGATCGGGGCTCCACCACTTCGGCGCCCACGGCCATGGGAGCAACCGGGGACACCGGTCCCAGATCCGGCCCTTGGGCCGCAAAGAAGCATCCCCGAGTGCGGAATCAACCGGGGCATCGGTCGACGACCGGGAGGTCGGTCTCGATCGAGCGACCTCGGTGCCGGCAGATCCCCTCCGCTCGAGCTGCCCGCCCACCTACGGTGGCCGGGCTTGTCTCCCCGACCGGGGTAGCCGGCTCTTCCTCGCCGACGAGCCCCACCAGGATTAAGGTTCCTCGACGCCGGCCGGCTGGGACCGGCGTGATGTCATGAACCCGGGAGACCTCGGCGATCTCTGAAGAGTCGCGGCGATGATGTCGGGCACCGGAAGAATCCTCGCGGGAGTCTCGGCCGCCTGCTCATCACCGTCGACTCACGACTATGATGTGGGGATGCCCTCCGCCGCGTCTGCATCGGCGGCGCGATCTTCCTCCGTGCCTCCTCTTCGAGACACGACCTCCGGTCCCGGGGCTCGCAACAGCTCCCCACCTCGACGTCGTCACCACCGGCAGTGGGCTGGCCTCATGACCTCGGCTCCCACTTCGGCCTGCCGCCACCGGCGGCAGTGAGTGGGCCTCCGCGACCTCGGCTCCCACCTCGGCTCCGTCGCCCATGACGACCTCGGCAGCCGGGCTAGCTCCTCTCTAGCACGAAGTCAAGAATATCGCCACCATCGCTCAAATCCCATAACTCCGCACCAATTGTCACACCCACTATAGACGATGTGGGGTTAGAATGGTGCCGAGGGGAAAAAGACAAACAAAAGAGAGCAGGAGATCGACCTTGCAAGGCCCGCTGCTGAGCTTCGGGCGCGGCCAGGAGGGCGGCCATGTCCGCCGCGCTTTGTCGGCCCGGGCGACCGCAGGTCGACCTCCTCCAAGCCGACCTCGAGAGGCGATCGGCGTTGGGCGCGGTGAGGCGTGGCAGACGACCTACGGGACCTCGGGACCAAGGGGGCGGGGTCCAGCTCGTCCTTCTCCTCCTCGCGGTCCCCAGGAGCCGGGCTCGAGCTCACCCGCGCAAGCTCCGCCTGAAGGGCCGCGATCCGCCCTCAGCTCAACCTTCATATTGGGCCACGTGCGCCTCCTTCTTCGCCAGCGACAATTTGGCGCAAACGAGCCATTAGCTCGGGATTGTTTCGGGTGTACTCGTCCATCCACAATCTCAGTTCACTCACCTCCTGCCGGTCCGCATACTCCAAGTGTTGGCGGGGTGAGTGGTCGTCCGGGCCAGGGCGCCTGCGTGTGCGCCTGGGCGGGGACGGCGTGGCCGACGGAGATCGAGCGCGGCGCTTGCGACCCGCCTGTCCCTTGCTCTTACGACCCCGTCCCCGCCACCGGGATCCTACCGGGACACGGCGACCTCGAGGCAACCTTCTCTGTTGAAAAAGAGAAAGACTCAAATGAGGTCGGAGGCCCTGCCAAGCCTGTCAGGACAAGGGCTTGGAAAAAGTCCGAATCGAAACTTACCGCCTCTGTCAGGTTAAGGACGTTGTTCGGGATCTGGCGGCCCTCGATGATTTCCTTGCCTTCGGGTGCCGAACATCTCGGACACCTCGCATCCACCAGTCCTCTGCCGGAGCTGCATACCACCAAGGGAGAGGTCGTGGAGAAGGGGCATCCTACGCTCGGAAAAGAAGATCGAGGGCGACGGCATACCCGAGCGTGATTCGGGCGATGTCCTGCCACCCTCGACCTTGAAGAAGGGATGCTCCCTCCTCCTAAGGGGCGATATCCGGTTCCTGGCGTAGTCCCGGTAACGCCCCGGCCGGCCACCCAGTGCACGTGAGCTCGTTGATCGTCATGAGGATCTTCTCCTCCTCGGGCTCCACGAGCGGTCGGGTGTCTCGACTGCGCGACCTCGGCACGAGAATAGGAAAGCGTGCCGCCCTCGCTTTCCTCAAGTAGAACCATGAGTCGGCCCAACCCGACACCGAGTCCTTGAGCGTGAAGCTTCGGGTACTCGTGATGGTCGGGTAGGACGCAGCGGAAGTAGAGGCACCGGCTGCGGCGTCCGGTGCGAGAAAGGGTGTAGAAGTGGAAGAAGAGGCGGGAGTGGGCTCGACGCCCACGAACCCTTCGCAGAGATGGGTAAAGATGGCCATGATGAGAACAGAGTTGGGGTGGAGGTGAGCGATCTCGCACTCGCGAGAGGCGAGCACGGCCTCGACGAACTCACTTTCGGGCGTCTGGAGCCCGTTTATGGCGTAGAGCTCGGTGGAGACGATCTCCTCCTCCTCAGTGCGGGCTCTCTTCGTCGCCAGGGCTCTCCATGTACTGCGGCCGAGGTACTTCGCCGCCGAGGGTCTCGACTGCGCCTGTCGAGCTTGCTGACGCCGAACTTCGCCATGAGGATGAGGAAGATGATCAAGGAGAATGATGAGCGCCGAAGCAGAGGAGTGTGAGACACAGCGATCGCAATACGGCCAAGTGAGTCTAAGGGTTTTCTCTTCGAGTGTTTAAAAACTCCTCCAGGAGATGAGGAAGGCCTAGAGGCACAGAGAGGCGATTGAGGCGTTCGCCATCCGGAAAACGACACGTGGGCACGCAAATCGAAACCGTCCTGCCAGAAAAGACGGTTCCCCAGGAAGGACAGTTCAGGCTTCTAGGAGAAGGAACCGCTGAAGAAGGGCCCACTTCTGTTAGCTCGAAGCGCGACGAGCTGGGGGAACAAGCTCGCTCGAAGGAGGTTAATAGCTCGTTGGTCGCGGCAGATGTCCGCCGCGGCAAAACCGACATGCTCAGAGAACGGTAGGCCCAAGGGGAAGGCCTTCCTTAGACCTTTTCCCACTTGAACCTCGGGGCTAGGCCGGAAGTCGGGTAATTTCCATAAATTACCTCGGATGCCACCAACGACCAAGCTCGCTCCGCCCGAGCCACCAGGAGGTCGTTACCTCGGGATTGTCTAAATCGAGCTTGGAAGGCTACGCATTCCGGCCGATTCGAGCTCGGGCTCGGGTGGGACCGAGAATGCCACGTACTCGATCGATTCGAGCTCGAGCTCTGGTAAGATGTCCAAGCTCGGTGCGGTCATCGGCCGACCTTAAGTCTCGGGTCGGTAGGAATAACCACCCGAGCGTAACTCCGCTGGCTCTGCTACGCTTCCCGTGGGAGCGTGGCGGAAAGATAGGATCCACCAGTTGCCACGTTTGAACGAGGTCCAAACGTGCGGGTAGTGGGGTCATGGAGTTCGATCCTTTGTAAGCTATAAAAGGGTCCCCATCGTGAGGGGGACAGAGAACAACAACAGTAGCAGCACACAGACTGTAAAAACTCAGACACATTGCAAGAGTAAACGAGAGCTGGAGTAGGGCTATTATCTCTTTCTCGAGAGGCCCGAACCAGGGTAAACTGCTGTGTCCACATTCGTTGGAATCTGGTGAGCCATTCTTCGAGTAATCCCTCACGTAAGAAGGGGTCACAGTTGGTCCCTCCACCAACAAGTAAGCTCGGCGGGGGCCTGTTCCCCAATCGTCGACAACTTTCTTAACCCCACGTCTCATGCGGTATAAACATATATTTTTTTACCAAACTTTGACACTCTTGTTGCAGTGAATTTTATTGCCATAAAAATATGACAACCTCTAATATTAGGCTCTGTTTGGCAGAGCTTTGGATCCCAGCTCCACCTAAGAACTGAAACTTGTAGGCTAAAATAAAATGAATTAATTTTATATTTTTATTCTAAAATGTAAATAAGATGACTCGCCTAAACTCTTTTAATATACCAACAGCTTTAGCTCTATGGATCTGGTGGAGTTAGGAATACTCAACTTCAGATCTGGTGAAGCTAAAACGCTGTCAAACAGGACCTTAATTATGTCAAAATTGACTTCAAACGAAACGGACTCAAGTCACTACATTCATATGACTTGCTTGCCTGATGTGAACGGAAAACAACAGTGAGATTTGATGGCACCAAACGATCTCTCTCACGGCTAACTTGATCCCAATAGGCAGGACAGGGTTAAACAATCTTTGTCCCGGTTAACTTGATCCCTGTTGACAGGATAGGGTTGAAAACAGAACGAAAAGTTTTTGATCGTTTTGGAGAAAAACAAAAATAAAAATAAAAGCTTTTTTTTTAAATAAAAACAGAAAATATCGATACAAAAACGAAAATAAATTTTTTTGTCGAAAATAGAAACGAGAAAGCCAGTTCCAACAAAAACGAAAAACGAAAACAGATATTCTACATAAGTGAAATCGAAAATTAAAAACAAAAATGGGTCGCAAAGGGGAATGGACTTAGCCCAAAAGGGAGAAAAGAGAGTTTACATTTATTTTTGAATTAAAATAATTTCATAAATACAAATGGCTTTATATCAAATATCTAATAGAGTTCCAAAATTATGAAAAAATTCTCAAAAATACTTTGGAACATTTTGAACCTAGAAACAAATTTTCAGCATGATTTTATTTTTATTTTTCATGAATAAATTGATTTTATAAATCTAAAAATAGCAAAATAGTATTTATAAACTACAGAAAATTCAGGATAAATCTCAGAAAATCATAAATATACATCGAACAATAATATCCAAATTTTAGGGTGTTACACCATTGTAGTTGGTGGAGCAAAAAGATGTCGATGATAGTGATATGGAGGAGGACATAATGGTCTGATATAGAGACAAATAATTAGCCTTTAGTTGACAAACTTGATAAAAAAAAACTTTCTAATAATACCAATGAATATAAAATTATTTTTGTATCCACCTTGAAAGTGGAATGGGTTACATTGTTCTTGTGGTCATGTATATTGTGTTTCTGTATTATGTTCTTGTGGATTTTTCGCTTTCGCTTTCGCATCCGTTTCGCATTGATTTCCATTTTTATATGTTTTCGTATCCGTTTTCAGAGTTTTCCATTTTATTTCTGTTACTAATAAAAAATATAAAAATAAAAAACAAAATAATTATTTACGAATGTTTTCATCCCTACGCAGGAGCAGGAGCAGCAGCCGATCACAACAATGCAATCGAGTACAGCCACAACTCAACAGCTGGTAGGAGTGACAGGGCGCAGCAGCTCAGAAAATGTGCCATGCAAGCGATAGAAAAGAAGAGCGGAAAACGAGCTGCAAAAAGGAAAAGTGGGCTGCCTTTTTGGTTTTCTCAAAAAGAAAAGGTAGCTTTTCTCTCTCTGTGTGTGTGTGTGTTTTGCCCCGTCGTTGGCTTGGGCCTCGCCGAAGTGCACGCCAGCGCTTCAGCAGTTCAGCGACACCGCGGATTGCATCCTTTTCTCTGAGATGGAAAATTTTGTATTTAACACAAGATTTGATCCATATTTATAAAATAATATAATACTTTTATGTATTTATAGAAAACCTATTCATACTTGAAATTTGAAATTCCATTTTTGAATACCTGGAATTTTAAATTCTGGTTTAGATTATCCCGAAATTTTAAATCTCGGTTCTTGCGTATTTTTGAATTTGAAAAACCGGTTTTGGGGTATATTAGCCAAATCCGGTTTTTGAAATATACCTGGAATTTGATAAACTGGGTATGGGTGGCAACTGGCAAATACTGACGAGCCACACGGACTTGAAATACTAACAAATACTGACGAGCCACAACAGTATGGCTCCCATCCTCGGAATTTGAAAATTCGGGTATGGCTAATATATCCCAAGACAGATATTTCAAATTCCAAATACGCAAAAACCGGGATTTGAAATTCCGGGAAAATGTAAACCGGAATTTAAAATTTCGGGTATTCAAAAATGGAATTTCAAATTCCGGATATGAGTGATTTTTTTTTATAAATAAACAAAAATATTGTATCATTTTGTAAATACGGATCAAATCTTATATCATATACAAAAAATTCCCTCTGAGATAGAACCATCAAGAAAGGTGCATGGCCAACATGTCTCTCTTCGCCAGCCAGTACTCAGTAGTCACTACTCACCAAGGATTCAAATTTCGTGTTCAGACTCCATCTCGAGCCTGGCCGAAATCTGAAATTTCGACGATATTCGGAAATTTCAGACCAAATCTGGACGAAATTCAAAAACCAAAAATTAAATCCTGTTTTTTTTAACCGAGAAATCCGGAATTTCGTCCAAAAATCCAAAATTTCGGTCCAAATCACCGAAATCTCGACGAAATTTCCCGGTACTATCACATTTCAATTTTTTAGGGTTTTTTCAACTTCGCGGAAATTATGATCTACCGACTGTCCCACATGGGAAATGACGTGAAGAATCCAATCCGGTCAATTACGGTCAAATCCAGTCAACTTTTATACAAATCTCGGGCAATTTTACCGAAATTTCGGTCCAAATCACCGAAATCTCAGCGAGATTTTAATGTACTGTAGCACTTTAAATTTTTTTAGGGTTTTTAATTTTACCGGGATTATGAAACTCGGAGGAGCCCGAAATCCAAAATTTCGTCGAATTTCGGCGAGATTTTGAACCCGCTACTCACTACCTCCGTGCTATGTATTGGCACGCCTCACTTATCTGCTAGCTCAACAGATACTGAGCATGCATATATATAGTGTCCCATTCGATCTTTAGTCTAGCCTTTTCGAGAATACTTGATGCGTGTGAAGATAAAGGCGCGCAAGTTTGAATAGCGTAAATTTTATTAAACTATAATTTTTTTATAAATTATCATAAAACTACATGTCTTAGTTTCTATATCACAAAATAACATATTAATGAGTAATTGTGTCACAAAACTACATATTTTAGTATTGATCCATTCTCGTAACATGTTAGATAGTGTGGGTCTATATGGTAACCTCACGTGCCCCTATTTTTCATTTCACTCCCACGTGAGGGTGTTATATGGGCACACACTATCAAATATGTTACAAGAAACATCTAATTCTAAACTATATAGTTTTGTGATACAAGTTATTATAAATATGTAGTTTTGTAAAATATAAACTAAAGCATAGAGTTTTCTAATAGTTTGTACAAGAAACCATAGTTCCATGAAATTTAATCTTTGAATAATAAAACCGTGTATACAAATATACTAAAGACAATACTGTTGCTCTAACAAGCTTTTTATAAAGTTAAAATGTCGGTTTGTTTAAGCTGTTGAAATGCAAGAGCTTTGTAGAAAACAACGTAATTCCATATTTTTTTTCCCTGGCATGAATTCCTGCTTCCCGAATTAAGTACGTCGAACTTAGTTGATCTGCATCATGTAGTATAATGTAATGCCAAAGACTTGAAACCCCGATACTATGCTGGCTATATCATCCCTCCATTAAGTTCCGAAGGATTGCCGTCCGGTGAGGCCCCTCACGTGTCCCACCCCCCTCTCTTCTCTTTTTGCGAAAAAGCTCCTCTAATTCTTGAAATTACGGATAGGTCCTTTGCAATTTTTTGTGAGAGAGAAATTTTTTCCCCGGTTCGCGTATAAATCCCTCTCTTCTCTTTTTGCGAAAAAGCCCCTCCGATTCTTGAAATTACGGATAGGTCCTTTGCAATTTTTTGTGAGAGAGAAATTTTTTCCCCGGTTCGCGTATAAATCCCTCATTCGCCGTTTTACATAAAAAACCTCCCGTTAAATACGAATCGTAAATGAGCCCTTTTATAGTTTTTCAAAATAGCGAACAGGTCCAAAATCATAACAAATAGGTCCATGCACTTTTCGTTTAGGTTCTTTCTCCGTTTTGCCCGAAAAAAAATTTTCGTGGTCCGTTTTTTCCTCCGGAGCATGGAAAAAATGCTTTCGTTTCTCCGTTTTGCCCGGAAAAATGTTTTTGTGGTCCGTTTTCCCTTCGGAGCATGGAAAAAATGTTTTCGTTGGCTGTTTTTCCTAAAAAAACCGAAAAAATATTTTTGTGGTCCGTTTTTCCTCCGCAGCATGGAAATAATGTTTTCGTTTCTCCGTTTTGCCCGGAAAAAATATTTTTATGATCCGTTTTTCCTCTGGAGCATGGAAAAAATGTTTTCGTTTCTCCGTTTTTCCTAAAAAAACCGAATAATGTTTGGGTGGTCCGTTTTTCCACTAGAGCATGGAAAAAATGTTTTCGTTTCTCCGTTTTGCCCGAAAAAATGTTTTGTGGTCCTTTTTCCTTCAGAGCATGGAAAAAATGTTTTAAAGTGTTCTCGTGGTCCGTTTTTTCTACGAAAACTTTTTTTCAGGTTTTTTCGTATTAAAAATATTTTTTTTCGTTCACGTGTGCGGCGTGCCGCCGCGCTCAATTTCCTAGTATTAACTATCTTACGTCGGGAAGAATTGCCGAGCAATTAGCCCTTCATGTCGATTTTGTTTCCAAAAAAACCCTCGCTCTTCTGTGGAATCGCGAAGCGGCCCCGTGAGCCAGCCCGCGTGTGTACAGGTAATGGCCTGCTGCAAGGCAATTTTACGTTTAGCCCCTCGCACTCCTATGGAGTTAGTTTCACGTCTTGCAGTATTCGGGCCGTCCGATCGCGAAGACGGGGACGATTCGGCTGTCCACGTGCACTCTCCAGCGTCGGCACCCTAGCCCCTCCTGTTCCCCTCGTAGACTCCGTTGTCTCACCGCCTGCCTTACCTCGCGCCCTCGCCTCCGTCTCCTATATTCCTCCCATCCGTTCCCCTTCACCCGCTTCCCCTCTCCCCGGTCGCATCCCCTGCCGTCCCCCACCGCTCCTCTTGCGCTTATAAGGCCATGAGATTGGGCCTTGGCCATCCAGCGAAACCCTCGAGCTTGCCGCGCATGGGCTCGAGCCCTGACGCCTAATGAAGCCCTCGAGGCCCCTACGTCCTTCGCTCCGTCCAAACCCCAACGGCACTCCTTCTTGCATCAGCCATGACAGTGTCCTTCTCGATGTCCGCCACAACAGCCGCTATGGTCTCCGAAGTGGTGTCCTCAGGAGCAATGTCAGCAGTAATTCCTCTCGGGGAACCCATAATTGAGACCGTAAGCGCACCTAGGACTGTCGCCTAAGTCCCTGACAGAGTGTCTCTTCCAATCGGCTGTGCAGCGACATAGAACTCAGAGACCATCAGAGTAGGAAGTTAAAAGCAAAATAGAAATACCTGAGGAACCGGCGAAGCAGGCGGAGAAGGGGTAAGGACCTTCGCAAGTCTCTTACGCCAGCAAGCCGCTTGTGCTGCGCTAGAACCAAATAAGGAAACCAAGACCATGAGTGATACACAATCTCACATATTGACAGAAAAAGTGTGTACTCACTAGGCTTGACAGAAGCTGCACCAGTCTGAGAAGATGCCGGCTGCATTTCACTAATCGTCCCAGTTCCTGGGGAAGATTGGTTCCTGGATGTATCGACTGTCTTCCTTTTCGGCCGAGACCGGGCCAGCGCCCATCCGCGTCCCTTTTTCTTGACATCCTTCAGAGTTGGGGAAGTAAGGTCAACATTTGTGCGACCGGCGATGTTGGCATAAAATTCAATAGCCTTGCCATTGGCCGACAACGTCGACCGCATATATGCAGCATCCTAAAAGTACGAGAACAGTAAAGGAAGATCAGCAATGGACACTCAGCAGAAGGAAGCAGTCCATCAGAGAATACCTGGGGCGAAGGGGGCAATGGATGAGATTCATTGAAACGATGGAGCATCTCGTCCAGCGAAGCGAAGAATAGTTGATGACTCCATCCGTCGCACCAATGGTTGAAAGTCGCTCGAGATCGAGACGCCATAAGGATCCCAGAAGCAGAGTCAACCAACAACTCTCCACTCTGGTCCAATGCAATGTTTATATCAAGAAGATCCTCCAGTACTTCTCGTTCCCGAAGCCTATCAAATAGTACCAGCCGAGGGGGAACCTGTCCAAACCCCAATTGCCTGGCGCAGACCGCCGGATGATAATATTCGTATGATGGCTTCTGGGTACGGCTTTAAGAACTAAGGTCGACCGAAAAGACGCCTGGAGAAATAAAATGCCGAATGCACTCGGCGTCATGACAGTCCGGTCGCCAAAGGCCAGGATGCTCGTACTCCAAAGAGTCAATTTGTCGGTACAGAAGGAAATCCACAGTGGAGAGGCGCTCCGTGGAGTAGAAGTAAGTGAAGTACGCAGCAAAGGCCGCCATATCCAGCTTGCGGTTGCCCAGAAGGGTTTGGGACAGAGCCTCTCCGTATGATCGGCAGCGCTTGAGAGGAGGTTCTGTGGTTGCCATCTCCTCCTCTGATGCATCCTCACACGGAAAACGAAGGTCTGATGAAGGGGTGAATCCAAATGGAGTTTGAAGCTGGGCCATCAGCCATAGTTGGATGAACCAAAGGGGGCCTCCCAGATGCCCGACAATGTGAGATTCAGCTGCGCTGTTCAGCTTCAAAGTGATGAGGTGCATTGTCCGAAAAACTGCGCCCAAGAGTAGTTTCCCCATGGCTATGTCCTTGCCAGCGACCAGAGCTTCTGCTAGACCTTGGAAATTGGCGATAGGTCCCACTGTGGCGCCGCAGAAGAGGAACTTCTCCAACCACATGGTCAAGAATGCAACATGCTTGCGAGGCTCCACCGGACCCGATGACTGCTTAATGCATTGAGGTAGCGGAACCAATTGGTCTTGGTGGGCAGTCGATGGGAATGGGTCGCATCAAAGGCATGAAACTGTTGGCCCGTCGGCTTGAGACTAGTCAATACCAACACATCTAAGAGAGTTGGACCAAGAAAGCCAGGCCGAAAAGAGAAAGAGTCCAACCAAAAATAAGAGGCGACAGCAATTAAGGATTCGTCTCGGCACATACCCGATAAAGAAAGAGCGATGCAATCGTCTATCTCCTAAGTCTCCCAGTCTGCCTTCTTGCGAGTAGCTACCCGGTTGTACCAATTTCTCCAGCCAGCAGTATCGGTAGGCCAAGCTCTGAAGCTGTTCATCCACCCTGAGAGTTTGTGGCCGATGGCGTTCAGCGGGATCCGCATGACCTCCTTATTAATGTAATCCGTTGGGTCCTCATCCCCCTCTGGTCCAAGAAGAAAATGGCCGGCCGAATCAGGCACTGGAATCAAGATCATGGATCGATAGTCGGCCATGGGTAAAGGGAGGAGTCAAATGAAATGCAAGAAGAAGAAGAAGAAAGCTACAAGGCGAATCGCCAAGAAAGCAATGGGGAGAAGCCGAGCCAAAACAGGGGAATTTTACTGCTCAAATGGGTCGGCTAAAGAGGTGATATGCTCAGAGGAAGAAGACGACAGCACATAAGGAGCAGGAAAAGTAAGGAAAGAGTACGTTCCGTTCAAAACAGCGCTGAGAATCGTGCCCCAAGTCACGCCCCCACTACGCAAGGAGTGGCAGTACGTGACGTAAAGGCTGCAGGGCAATTAATAAGGACAGAGAAAAATGCAGCATGTCTGCTAAGTATCGTATGATGGAAGAAACAACCCAGCCGTACCATCCGAAATCCTATCGGCCGATGAGTAAGTATGCTTGGCCGATACACTATGAAGCTAGATATGCTACGAAGATTATACATTACAGTTCGTCCCACACTAAGGCATCACAGGCTGACAAGGAAAACAAAACGGCAGATATATAATAAAGTCGATGGAGAGTAAACGTACAAAAATATGAACACATTTCATTAGAGACTGTTTACATGATCGGCTAGTGAAACAAACAAGCGGTTACATGAGTCGGCTAAGGGATGCAAAGAAGTCTCGCGGCAGATGTAGAGAACAAAGACTAAAAAGGAAAAGAAGCAAAAGGGACTGGAAGGAGAAGAAGTACCACAACACCCAAGCAAAGTGCTCAGGGATTGTGGCCACCTTATGGAGAAGAAAAGAAGGGGGAAGGGGTGCCATCCTTACAAAAGGAATGAAAAAACCATACGTCTAATGAAAAAACCTTAATTCATTGTTAGTTCACTAAAAGTTAATGTTTTCTCTCTAGTCATTTGGTCATGTTTACGGAAAGTTTAGTTGTCTCTTATTTTCTTGTCCATGGTACAGAGTGTTTTTGATGGCTGACTACAATTGGTTAGAAATAGCAAATTAGGTGTATAATTCTAGGAGTTGTTCTGGCACTATAGATAGCTTGTCTTTTGACTTCTTTCAAGATCTGCTCAAGTACTTAGGTTGAGTGTCTTTCTCATATAGTGATTTCCCATCTTTCCTATAGATAACAGATACTATTCCAGTGATTACGATGTTAATTATGCTTGTATGATGATGAAGGTTGCAGACCGACCATTACGCAATACAATTGGCTCTTCTGTATATATCTACTTTTTCCCTGCCTTGGCTATTGACGGTTGTTACATTGTGCCTGCCAAGGTTATTAAAACGTAAAACGAGAACGAAACGACCCACCCCCTTTTTAACTTTTAAACTTTTAAACGTAGTTTTAGGCACTATTGTAAAACGAATATGAGAGCAAAGATATATCACATATGTACCTTGATTTTGTAGTCTTTTTCCATATAATTTGAGGCCATATGCCATGCATCTTTCTCCCATGTATGATGTATACATTTCCTTGCACATTGCAACATATGAATTACTATAACAAGAAATTATAATTCAATTTAATAAGTAAATATGATTTGTAACTTTGTATCAATTATTCAATTCAATTCTACCATCAATAGGCTACAATTAACTTGCACTTGCACTTGAACTGCCACTTGCTCGGTTGGACTTGAAGAGAGACAGAGGGGAGCCGAACCGAACCAAACGAAGAGACAAAGAGGCGTCGGCTCGGGCTCGGCAGGGAGACCAGACAAAGAGATAGAGGGGGAGAACGACCTGGCGGTTGGCGGAGTGGCGGGTGACGGCACGGCGATGACGGTGCGAGCACGGAGACGGCGGATCCGGATCTGCGCTACGCTGCCGGGCACGGAGACGACGCGGCGCTGCCGGGCATGGAGACGATCCGGATCTGCGCTGCTGGGCACGGAGACGACGCGGATCAGCTGGCGGCAACGCGACGCTGGTGGCCGACGGCGACGGATCTGCAGGCGGCGGCTTGACGCGGCGCTAGGGTTAGTCTCCTTCGGTGCTTCACCGCTTCCTCTCCTCCGCTTTCTCCTGATCCCTTTTCCCCCTAATGTCCTGGACCCTCACTAATATCCATTCATAACACGGTCTCGAACGGGTAGAATGTCCGAATCGGACGTTCTACGCGTTTTACCGTCGGTTGAACGGCGTTCTACGCGCGTCCGACAGAACGCGCGGACGTTCTTCGGCTCGATAGCGTTCTGACGTTTAAACGACATTTAAACGTCGTTTAAACGACGTTTTAATAACCTTGGTGCCTGCATACTGAAAAATTATTGTATTTCACATTTTTATTACTCTTTGGAACTCATCATTATGAAGCTCATTATATACGAACCAATATTCCTTTGATGAAATTTGTATTTTCTCATCCAAATATTTTTGCTACCACATTTTACAAGCCTCCTCAATTAAATATGTTTGCTACTAATCTTAGCCTAGCTACTCATAGTGATTCTAATATTGAACAAGGTCTTAAGTAGAACAATCCCTTGATGCCTATTCTTGACTGAAGAGTGATGAGAGTTTAACATTATATTATATTAAGCTAGAAAGTATTATCAAGGTTTAAGGAGACCGCCCTTTTAGATCTGCATCACAACGAACCCCAAACCTGTTTTTTATCACTATCTCTAGATAATTACACATTGTTGTTATTTGTTGCAAACAGAATATGCAGTTCTGAGTATGTCGATGCATATCATGTCCTTTTATGGGAATGAAGATGCTATTGTTGGAGCCTTTAAAGTAAGCTTGGTATGTGCGTTATTTTCTCTTACTTGATGAACTTTCTAATGTCTTTTTTGAGAAAGGGTATAAAAGAGTGAGGGAAAATATTACCAAGTGTACACCTAATATACGTGGAGTGGCTGATGTAAGTTTATTACTTTTGCCTCTGCATTTTCTTGTTATGCTTTAAGTTGTTCTAAGCTAACCCATGGGAACAAACACGGTAGTGCTACATGGCTGTTGAACTTGGTAAATGTGGTGACCTTGTTAAACCAATGTAAGGATCTAATTTGTGGTATGTTTCCAACTTTCCAGCTTTGTTGTTTGACCTCAAGCTGTAGAAAATCACTTATGTTTACATTTTTTGACAAAAGAGCTCAACTCCTGCTTATTTATGTGCATTAGAACATGAAGAAAATTTTAGCATCAAGTAAGTCTATATATATATTGCTTAACTACATATTACTACTCATATGCCTGAAAGAAATTAATATCTATACAATGAACTAAAAGCAAAGATGTTGTTACAATTTCTTTAACACCAAATCATTGCCTTTCCTCTGTCAACAAATTTCTTTCTTCATTACTCAACAGATAGGCTCTTAATTATGGCAATGAAGGCATAATATTGAGCTTTATCAATTCTGAGTCCCTTTAGATTTCATCTCCAATAGAGTACGAAATGACACATACAACAAGAGATGTCTTTTGTCATTTGAGACCTATCAGCCACTCAATATTCAATGACGATAACATTCATAGTTTAACGTTCTATGCAGTGAGAAGAAACCTCTAGTATAGATCATCACAAATTCTTTTTTCCCACAATATCGTACACTAGAAATTCCTCATTCTTCGACCTTGTGTTATCATTTATCACTACACTAATGGTGGCATGGCATAGTTCTAATGCTTTGCATTGAGTATGGATACATCTGAATTATGGCATACCAAATCTAAGATCACCTCATGTACAATTTTGTATCCCCTTTGTTTAAACATTTTTTTTGTTTCATATCTATATACTCACCATTTTGTTGCTTTCCATATTGATTTTTACTGATTGGCAGGTTGCCTCTGGTGTCAATGGCGCAACGATAGTTTTAGCCACTATGTTTTTTTGCTCATAAGGTCTTTCCAAAAAGCAATGCCAAAATCATCTTACTTTCTTATTTATCTTGTTTTGATTCGATAACCATTTTCGTGTTCATATATGCTATCGGTTTGTAGTTAGTCACAACTGTTGGTCTCTATAGCAAAATAAGTTATTCTGAAATTCAAGTTGGCATACCAATTTTCGTAACTGAGGAAATTGGAGGTGTGCACAGACATGGTGAACAAAGTAAGTAGCTTCCATTTGTGTAAGAATTCCTCATTTAGCTGTACGGTATACCACTAGCGTTCGAATAGATTTTTCTGAGTTACAAATGGATGATAGTCGTAGCATTTCCATTTTGATATCAAAGCATTGATTACTACCATGGACTGAATGAGGATGAGAGCAAGTAATTTAGGCTCAACAATTCTCACATAGTAAGCAAGTAAATGATGCATAAACAACTTAAAATTTTGACAATTCAGATCATCCAGCAATAAAATTTAATTGACCTTATCCATGCATCATTGATATTGTGTTTTCCTTTTAATGTCTTGTGAGTACAATTTTTTGCTAGATTGTGCCCATTTCATCAGTATGGCTATATATGTTTGACCAAAAAATCAGTATGGATTAACAATTTCTATACAATGTGCAATAATATTCTACGATATTGCTTAAAATAATTGATGCGTCTAAAATAGATGCGCGCCTGCTGCCATGCCTGAAGGAACACTGCCACCACCACAGGTTAGTAATTCGCATCATTAGATGACCATATTTCTTATTTGTGAACCTATAAAGTAAATATTATTTCGTAGCTCATCTCCATAGCTTGCAAATGTTACCAAAACTAAAATTGACCTTGAAATGATCATTGTGCACTGATGATTCCAATCTGGCCACTCATGAAGGCAACACAGGGTTATGTTTCTATGTATAGCTAAATGTGCATTTTTGCTGTAGTCACTTGTAATATAATATTAACATGTTGTTTTCATTATGATAACTGTTTCCAACATTACCAAAGAAAAAGCTTCAGTTAAAAGAAGATTGTTTCTGGACAAGGAACCAGCTCACATTGAAAGAGGTACTCATATAGGCAGCACTATCTCTGATTAATTACATTTTGATTTGTTGTTTTCCATCACAATTCGTTGAGACATCCTCTCCTCACAGGGAACCAGGACTTAGGATGGTAACCCATGGCGCTTTGACTTCGTCGACGGCAAAGACTATGCTCAGCGTATTTTTCGTATCAGTTGTGTGAGATATAGTCATGCACGCAGCATTTGTATGGTGTATAGTCTTGCACTTAGCATATTTTGTCACGTTCCATGCTTTCAGATATCCAACTCTACTATGTCCCTTATCCTTTGGACCGCACAGAGTAATAACCATAATCCTTTTACTGTCTATTGAGTTTTGTCATTGCATAGTGCATCACCTTATGCTCTTGATGATGAGTGTTGCCTCTGATTCCTCCTATCTAAGCCTTTGCTTGGCTCCTCATATCTGCAATCCTTTTACTGCCTATTCAGTTTTGTCATTGCTCTCAATGATGGGTCTTAGCAGCGCAGCGTAGCACACTACACTGTCTAGTTGACCTTATTTTGCGAAAGATGCAACTATCAACTTGAAATACGTGAACATATATATGTATATATGAGCAGTGCTTCTATGCTTTTCCTCTCAATATAAGTTGCACAACTCTTAAAGTAAGTGATGGGGTAAGTAATCACCATCTACCCTTCATTCATGTTTTAATATTTATGCAACTTCTAAAAAGAAAAGCATAGAAGCAACTTGTTGATGCCAAAAATGTGATGAAGGGTCAATTGTAGTCAACACACGCAAACATCGGGTTTAATTCTTGGGTGTAGACATGCTAGCTGAAATTGATCCTGCATTAGATAAGAAGGCAATATGTAATTCAATTGGCTATAAAATTGATCTAATATCTCGATAGTGATTTAGTCCGATCAACTTGTTTGCACAAATATAGACAAAAGTAACCGATAGATCTAATCAACCTGATCGAGTTGATTATATATGGGTAAAGGTTGTTTTTCCCGAAGAAAGCGATGCACAGCAAGATCGGAGAAAAGGCAAACTTGAGTTGGTGTAAGTCGACAGAATCAATAATCAGCGATGCACAACTTTATTGATTGAGTGAATTACAAAGAAAAGATTACAATGCTAAAAACTATTCCTAATCGACAAAAAGTAAAGCAAAAGGTAGAACAAGTTGTTTGGTTGATAGTTGTCCCATTAAGATTGCCCATCACCTCCTTTTATAGCTTCTGGCCCGATCATGTTCACCTTGGTCTTTTCTTGGAATGTCCGTAACGGTTTCATCTTCGTCTACGATGTTCTCCTTTTAAAATCAATATCGGTTACTACCCGATAAAATCATATCAGATTATGACCCTTAAATCCGATATATTCCTTAACAAACTAATCATGCCAAACCGATTCTTATTAAAATCAGCTACATGCCAAATTCTGATGTCAACATATGCCCCCCATTTTTGAGAGATTGCGTAAATCTCATAAAAATCACTAATATTAGCTTAAACACATAATATCAACCAACTCTGTTAAGATATCACCATTCAAATCCTCAGCGATTTTCGTGCCACCGCGATAGTTTTCACGTGTAATCGTGTGAATGCACTATCCTATGCATTAACTGCAACAAAATTTCAGTGATATTTACTCACCTTTGCCATCGCATTTACCCCCTATAAGTATGAGGTTTATTCACCCGTCATTTCACGCGCTATTGCTCTCAATCTCTTCTCTATCGGCTTTCAAACTGTCTTCAGCTCCCTATCGGCTTCCAGATTTTATTTGGCCCTTCACCTAGTTGACTTAGCCAAACCAAATGGACCCCAATCAGGTATTTCTTCCTCTACCCCATTGTGACACTAAATTTTATCTAGGTCCAATAGGTAGTACCAACCCATCGACCGTAATAGAGCAAGAACTCCCTAGGCTCCTTCTTAATGCCCTAGGTTTTAACTTAACAGGGTGGAATAAGAGTTTTAGGGCTTAGCCAACTGCGCTAACTGGGTGGTGCAATTGGTACAATCGGGTAGCAGCCGAGAAACTCCTAATTTGGGAGCAGATGGGAATAGACGAGTGCCTCCCACTTTCCTTGGCCAACTTCTCTACTAACGAACCCTTAGTGGCTATGTCCTGTTATTTCTGGTCTAATACATTCCATGCTTTTATTTTTAGAACCGGACTTATCGGCCCAACCCTACTAGACATTTGCCAATTGAGCTACCTAAGACGAGATAGCGAACAACTGTCAGCTTTCAACGCAAAGCTCCAGCACAAGTTCGTATCAGCTAAGGGGGAAGGGTGGAGTAGATACATAGAAGACAGTGTAGGAGTCGGCCCAGTGCCCGATAGGGAGCACATAGCTTTCCTGAACATGTGTCTTAACTAATTCTTTTTTGTGGTGCCTCCCCAGGACCAATCCATACCAACCGAACAATAGACGAGCAACTAGTAGAGGGACATCGGCTTGCTCTCAGGAAACTATTTCTGGGGGCAGTTTTCTAGATGATGCACGAAATTCACAGTCAGCTCTATACCACTATGGGGTCATACATAGTAGCATACATTGGAGGTCCCTTATGGTTCATCCAAATGTTTCTCTATTGTGTCTTTAGTCAATCTTTCAAGATTGACTTGTCTGAAATAACACCATTCCCATGTGAGGAAACTACAGAAAGCCAACCGGTTGAATTCTGGAATAGCCAATCCTTCAACGAAAGGCTTTTTCTTTTGTCTGGCAACAAAACCCAACTAACCCCAATCGGAGCCAAGAAGTGTTTATCCTTTTTCTATCATCTTGATGAAGATTCCTTTTCCAATTCTGATTTTTTTTTTTGCTATAGAGAAGCCAATAACTATCTCCGCCCCTCCTTTTTTTCACCTTACAGCCGATAGTGAGGATATGCTTGAAGAAACCATTGATCTCTTCAAGCTCTTTCTATCTCCTTGCATTCTTTCGGTAATCCTACACACCAGAGGTCATACCTTTCAACCCTCCTATGAATTCACTCTTTTTGATCGGCTTCAACCTCGTGAAAGACTATGTCGTGCCGCTTCAGTTGAAAAAGCCTTGCATATAGCTGATGATCTTCTTCTTCAAGAACTTTCACATTTTTTCCTTCATACTAGAAGAGCATTTGGCTATATCTCTTGGTGGTCGGCTATTTCCTCCACTGTGTTTCCTATTGATCAGCCACCTGCTTCGATATTCGCCGAATTTTTCCCTAACATACCATCAGAGCTGACAACCACAACTAACTCCAGTAGTTCATGTTCGAGCATTCTAGTTCATCGGACTGGACTAACTCAAGCTTTATAGATATCACCAGCAAGGTACTAACCAGTAAATCTCTCTTTACCCTTTTACTAAATAAATCGTCATTTTATCCAAGAAGCAGCGCCCAATCGGCTTGTCAGGCCACTCTTCCAACACTCTAGGAGTTTGAGCTCCTTCACTCTCCGATTTGGAGAAGCAACACTAGCAACCCAGTAAGTCTTTGCATAGTCCTCTTATAATACCAAGTCCAAATATATTTGTTAGCACCTAAAATTGGCCGACCGAAGCAGGTCCGGTTGTGGCACGCAAAGTGGTGCAAACCGGGTGGACCTTGGGTAACAAGGCGAGCCGGAACCAGGAGGGTGAAATTGAGCGAAGGATAGAAGGAAGGAGGTCAAAACAGATACGGCAAGGATCCGACACGATTGCTATCAGGAGGAAGGACGGAGACCGGTGCTGATACGATTCAGGAGTCCATAACGGTCACGACCTAAGCCGTCCGGGCTATAAGAAGGGACGACATGCTACAGAGAGGAGGACATCAACACAAACAACCAACCAATCTACCAATACTTTATCTTTCCTGCACTAGGAGTAGTTTCGTAGCATTGTAATATTTCCTCTGTAATACACTTTGATCAATACGAGTTGCGCATCGCCGGTTGTTGATTTTTGCTGCATTACGCTCTGCCAAGCTCTTGTTTCTTCCGATCTTGTTGCACATCGCCTTTTTCGGAGAAACCAGGCTTTTACCCCTTTTTTCGATTGATTCAAAAGAATCAATTGGACCCAGTTACCCGATCCAAGTTGTTTCATCACCGAACCGACAAGGATTACCTTACCATCAAGACTCATATCGTTCTTCTGAGCGGTCACATCTGAAGACACGTCTCTTGCCAATTGCGGGATCAAATCGGCTGGCACGTTCGCAACCCTTGAACCCGGCGTTCTCGTGTGTTGGCGGTGATCGACCCGACGCCACGTTTTTCGACGCCAATAATATTCAATCGGCTTCTTCTGCATAAAAAAGGAAAAGTCGATCACTTAGGAAGACGGCTCAGCAGAAGAAAACTTTGGCCGGGAGGAATCGACTGAAATCTCACCAAAGACTTCTACGATCGTTGGGGTATGCACTTTTAACTTTGTATATTTTAAACCGAAAAACAATTTCAATCGGCTACAAATTTTCACACATTTGCAGCCCATATCTTCACTGCCTACATTTTCATGACCCCTTGTCACCTTAGTCTGGTTTAAGTAGTTGGACATTATTAAATCGCCAACATGGGTATTTAGACCGATGTAGTACAATGCTTAGCCCTGCTATGTAGTCATGACATGATTTTGGATAATTACATGTTAATATTGACTTAATGGGATATGGAACCTATTTTGGAGAAGTGTCATGTGTTATTAATGATGATGTTGATGGCACGTGGTGCATGGTAATCAATTGGGTTTGATAAATGCTTTAGACCGAGGCAAGTGGCAAGAATGATCTGGTGGGCCATGAGTGGCACCGAGAATGTCGTTTTGGTTCTCCTGCAGTCTTGCCTTGGTCACCCTAAAGACTTAACCTTGCAAGCCTTTGATCTGAGTCAAACGTGCAACCACATGTCTGTAATGGGACGGACTAGTTGAATAAGTTGCTAATAACTTGCTTGTGGAACCTCAGGGTGTCAACTACACCTTTTGTGTAGTTGTACGGGGGAGTGTACCGGCCTACCGGGGCGATGGCTAGGTACCCATCTAACGGTTGGTTGGCCTAGACTTCGCCTTTGCTAAGGGAAGGGTTAGTGCGCAACAACCGGGGAGGTCCACTTGTGTAGTTGGAGGCTTCTGAAAGACTTTGTTACGGACACTCGCCTTTGTGGTGTTTGGCTGTATCTTGTGGGTAAAGTGCATAACCTCTGCAGAGTGTACAACCTATTCGAATAGCCGAGTCCACGGTATTGGACACTGCTCGGGGATTACAGTCAAGGGTTAGACTTTCATGAAAATAACTTGGCCTCGGGAAATGAGTGGGTTGAAATGATGAATTGGACCTAGGATTGGAAAATGTGTTACTTGTGAAATCATTGTGAAAGTACTCTATTTATTATTGTTTACTGCTTTGCAATCTATTACTGTATTTACACTTGTTGTTTTATTGCAAATGAACCTGTTAGCCTATCCTTTGTAATAAGCCATGCATATAGAATATTAGCTTGCATTCTGTGCATGACTTGCTGAGTACCAAGTACTCACCCTTGCAACAATACAAACATCAGTTGAAGAAGAATCGACGCCTGCTCTGGAGGAGTTCTAGGAGGAGCCTACGAACTAGGGGCGAGCCCAGTTAGTTGCCTATGGCATATTGGTTGGCGCAACGCGTTTTCTTTACATTCCACTGCAGATTTATTCGAGTAAGACTTTAGCCCTGCGAGGCGTACTTTTGTAACTTGACCATAAAGTCGAGCAACCAGTTATATTTCCCTTTTAATAAAGTAATTTACTATTCCGTTGAGTATGATTGTGATATATACCGATGTTGAGACTGTGTGCACTAGCGTGATCCTGGACTAGTGCTGAATACACAGAGTGTCCAGATTTGCAAATTCGGGTCCCGACATAAAAGCAAATTGGCTTTGAGAGGCGATGCGCAACAAAACAAAGTAAATCAAACCTAAGGCGAAATCGGCTAGATCAACAAATTGGCGATGCGCAACTCTTTATTGATCTCGTCGACTTACAGAGGAATGCATACAAAACTGGAAAAAATAACGAAAAGAATTGTAAAAGTAAATGTGTGATTGTGTTGGGTTGTTGTGTCTGCGTCTCCTAGCTCGCCCCTCTTTTATATGCTTTGGCTGATCCGAGTCCTCCGTTGATACGGCAACTGAATTCGTGTTAGCTATGATCCAATCTCTAGTTTCCAAAATCCGTTTTGGTAACTAAATCTGTGTTGATCACGATCTATCTTTTGGTTTCCTAATTCCAACTGTCGTATGTACATCAAACGTAATATATTCCATATGTGCCGAATTTTGGTGCAAACAGATGCATACAAAAGAGAGAACTTCACCCTACGGGCTATGGTATTTTGCACTATAAATAATTTTTCAGCCCTTGGTAATTTGGCAGGCTAAAACACGAAGGAAGCCAAAACGTGTCCAATTTGTGAAGAGGAGATCGAGAGCATGTGGCTGCCGAATTCAAATAAAACTGGGTATATGGATCACCGTAGGTTTATACCTCAAAGTCGTTGATATCGTAAGATGGATGACAAATTTGATGGAAAGAGAGAAGTTCGTGCGGCCCCGCTGCCTATGAGTGGAAGGTAATTATATTCATGTGTAGAAGATATCGATGTTCCGTATGAAAAGAGCCGTAAATCTGTTCGTCCCTGGACTATTTGGAAGAAGAGGTCGATATTTTAGGACTTACCATAATGGAAAGAGTTAGATGTCCATTATTGTATTGATGTCATGCACGTTGAGAAGAATGTCGATGATAATTTGGTTGGCATCCTATTGAACATACCTGGAAAGACCAAGGATGGTGTGAATGCTCGCTAGCGACATGAGTGTGCAGGTGGACTATGTCCACGACAAATTCCAATCTCATGTGCTGGAGTTCCCCCTGAATGAAGATATGACCACTCTCGGGCAAGCACGGATGTCGTCCATCAAGTGGCCCACAATGGGTGTCATACTGCTGAAGGTATAAATCCCCACATCTTCTCCATCATTCTAATGCTGCAACATGCCATGTTACATATGCATGTGCTTTCCAGGTTATTGCGACAGCTCCTGCTCCTACTCGTGCAGCGGCACCTACAACTCCTTCTGCTCCTGCTCCTACACCTACATCTATTCATGCTCCTTCACCTGATCCTGCGTCTACTCCTCATGCTTTTGCTCCTGCAGCTGCTCCTGCTCCCAAACAGAGTGTAGAGCTGGTGCGCAAAAGGACTTCTAGCACGCTGATGAAAGTTCCATAGAAGAGCTTGGAGAATCTTTCAGTTAACAAGGCAAAGTTATCAGAGGCCACAGAACCCACAATACAAGGAAAGCCCCTTGTTTCAACCTCTGAGACTCTGTCTGTCCAGAAAGAAAAGTTAGCAGGTGCCCCAGCAACCCCATACGATTTTAAGGCATACATGCAAGGAAAGCCTCTCGTCCCTCCCCACATATTGAATGCTCTGACCAAAGCTTATCTCTTGTTGCATGGATGGTACTACGACAAGGCAAACATGACCGATCGTCATGTCGATTTCACTGTTCGGTATTGAGGGGGACATTTCCACCGCTTGGAGCATAGGACATTCCCAGTGAGTTTTGAGGATATGTTCTAGTTGTATAACCTGAGAGCCATTGATATTTCTACTATACGAACATGGACGCTATGAGTATCACACCATACAGCATGAGCTTATGACTGTTATAGGATTTTTTTTATTATGTTTGTTAACAATTGACACGAGTTGCAGGATAATGAGGCAGCGATCCATGACTAATCGACATCCAGTTGGGTTCGTGGACCGCGAGATGGTGTCTTCGACCATGGCTAGGCTTGAATCGGAGTTTGTTGCCAACTTCATCAAGCATGCATTTAATGTTGAGGCAAAAAAGGACTTCATTCTCTACTCTACCACGAGGAGTAAGTACTACTCTGATGACTTTACCCTTCAATTACTTGTATGCACGTAAACCATATATGAACTTATTTTCTTGTATTGCATATCATTTTAAAAGCAATAATTGCGTTCTACTTGTGATCGCTTTAAAGAAAAATAAAATCTACACTTTTAACTCGCTCGAGAAGAGACCAATAGCCTATGCGATCAAGCCTGTTTTGCAGAAGTAAGTATATTCCTCAAAAGTGACACTTTCTGTAATTAAGTACGTTCATTTTTGTCCTCAATGATATCTCTCCAATGTATGTCATCAACAGGGGTGCGACAACTTTTGCGGCTTGTACGTAATGCATCACATGATGATCCTAGTCGGCAGCTCATACATGTTCCCTAAGGTATATATGTGCATGCATAATAAGCTTAGCCTTTTACATACTCATTTTAAAACTTAAATTAGTGCACTGCTTTCTATTTTGTAGAAACTCATATCACCTACCAGAGCCTAGACAACAAAGATCTGAACAAACTACGAGACCACATATGCATATTATTGTTGAACAATGCTATGCAAGGTGGTTCCTTGTCTTTGTTGTTTGCAGGGCTTTGATCCGAGGTTGCGGTGAGGCGAAGGATGGCCGGGACTAGACGAGGAGCACCGGAGGTTCGAGAGACCGGTGATCGCCGGAGGATGGCCGGAGATGAAGCGGGTGCAAGTCAAAAAGTCAAGAGAACCTTGTGAATGCTAGCTTGAAGCTACCGAGTCAAGAAACCCATTGGATCATAGGTTTTAGGAGAAAGAGTAGCGGTCAAGTTAGCTAGTGGATAAAACTCAGTTGTTAGTGGGTTTTGGGTTATCCCAAAATGTAAAGTGTGTGGGATCAAATCCTGGATCTTGGAGGTTAGCTTAGCAACCCATCCAAGGGTAGAGGATGACCCATGAACACTATAAATAGAGGGGTAGGGGTAGCTTCCCTCTTTGAAGGTTTTAGTTGCTCCTTTGAGCTTTGCCCAGATGAAGTGAGGCTTTGTAAAATCTCTCAAAGAAAATATAAAGATTCAATGTAACATCCCAATTTTTGAGCTTTTACAAAGTTTCAAAGTCAAAAAGAACCATTTGGATTTTTCCTGAATTAATTCCAGCCCAATTTGAATTTTTTTTAAACACCAAAAGATTTTATTTATTTATTCTATACATCAAATCTGAGATTTTTCCTTGTGCTTCAAGGAATTTTTCTGTATTTGTTGGGATTTTTTCCGAATTTATTTGCATTTATTTGAATTTCTGGTATTTTATTAAATCGAAAAAATGTTTTAATTTCCAAATCGGCTATGGGCCGAATTCCTTCATTGTTCGGCCCGGTCCAACCCCGGCCTGCCACGCGTCGCCGCTTCGGTAGTCTTCCCGGCCCGCGCGCAACCCGCTAGCCCACACGCCGCCACAACACTGTAGCAAACCCTAGACAGCCTTCTCGGCGTCCGCACCACCTCCACGGCCTTTAAAAGCCACCGCCGCCTCTAGATCTTGTTTCGCCTCCTCGAGCCGCACTCGTAGTCGTAGCCACCATCCACTCCCGCCGAGATGCCATGTAGCTCTGGCAATTCCTCGCCGTAGCAGCGTCGCCGCGAGAGCTTCTTCCTCCGCGCTGTTCGGCCGCTGCACTGTGTCTTCGCCGCTCGGATTGCCTCCTTCGGGATCCCCGCGTTGTGCTTGCTCGAATCCGCACCAAGCCGACCCCAATTCGGTACGAAATCGCCGAGGCCCGCATGTTCTTCCTCCGCTCCGGCGAGGCACCGCCGTGGGTTCGGCTGTGGGAACCCTAGCCAAGTGGTCCGACGTGGCCATCCCGTCAGCGCCACGCCGCCGCCGCGTCAGCCGCTAGCCCAGTCAGCCCCGGCACTGTTGCGGTGCACCGGGTGCACCGTGAGCCAATCCCAAGCCATATACTCAGTCCACCCGCAGCCCTGCTGACGTTAGTGATGACGCAATAACCCCCTTTTTTCTTTAGAAAAATAAATCCCGAAAATAGCCTTTTCTTTTTTCTGATTTTTGAACTTCCTCGTTCTCCCTCATACGAACTCCGATTGAGCCCGTTCAAATTCCTAAAAATTTGTAAAATCGAGCTCTACGTTCTAGAGCCATTTATTTTATTTTTTGGTACTGTTTGCTTACTGTTTTGGTATTTATTTGTATTTATTGTATTCTTTTCCGGTAGACGTTGATCCCCAGGGAGCAAATGCAGGATTCGAAGATCAAGACTTAGCGATAGCAGTTGATCAGCAAGGCAAGTCGTAGTCCTTGACCATGTTGGACCTATGTTTGCAAAAGTATTTTTGTTTTATACAATTGCATGCTATTTGTTTACAGCCATTATTTAATGGGAGTAGTTAAACACTTGATTGCCATTATGACACCTTGAATAGTTGAAATGCCATGTGCCCATTGTCACCCAGGTTGGGTTGGTTAATAGTTGGACATATTGTAGTACGAACATTGGGTTAGCGTATATGTGCTTATCTATGCTTAGTTGTACGATGGGATTCATATCACATGATAAATTAATAATATTGACTTAATGAGTTATGGAATCGTGGCGGGTAGCCACTATTGTAAAATTTGTTGTACCATGGCGGGGTGTGCCATTGGTATTGGTTACACAAAGCTGTTTTTCACTCGGGCAAGTGATTGTGCAGTAAAGTGGGTGCTGTTAGCACAATTGGGATGTGGTTGACTTGCCTGAGTATACTTAAGGACTTAATCTTGTGCGCCATTGAACTGGTCTTAATCGTACAACCACATGTCTGGTATGGGACAGACCTGGCTAATTAATCTGCAATGTCTATACTTAAGTACTGTTGTGGTTGTGTGGGTTCCGGGATCGACGGGTAGACTCACATGGCGCAAGAGGGGGCCCTGAGGGGTGAAACCTTAGCGGGCAGTACTGGGTTTAGACAAAGCATTGTAAAGGCCTTGTCGTGATCTCTCTGCCGCACACCAAAGGAAGTTTGTTAATTGCGCAGGGCATTAAAGAGGTGATCATGTCTTGTGGGTAAAGCAGTACAACCTCTGCAGAGTGTATGTTAAACTATTCGAATAGCCGTGTCCGCGATCATGGACATGCCTGGGGATTTCACACGGGGTATAGTGTTTTCAGAAAATGTGGAAGGATGGTATCGTTGGAAGTGAACAGGGAGTTCACTATTGTTTTCGATGTTAAATTATTAATGCTATTAAGTTCAGTGGTTGATGATGATTTAGTTGGTGACGGGTGATGCCTCACCAATCTTGTGTTATTATTTACCATTGATTTACCAGTTATTATTATCTTTGTCGAATATGCTTTGAAATCTATCTATTGTATTTATGTTCAAGTTATTGCTTTCTACAAAATAACCATATGACTATCCTTTGTCAAGCCGTACATTATTTGCAACATTTCCCTGCGGCTTGCTGAGTACTTTTGTAGTCGCGGCTTTATGCCTTTGTTGATCAGTTGCTGAAGAAGAATAGGGAAATACAGAATTCTACGAGGAGGAGTTTTATGAAGACTACGTGAACTAAGATGGCGCTCCCCAGACGATTGCCTGTGGCATGTCGTATGGCCAAAGTTATTTTATTTTCCGCTGCAAGATTTTTATTTGTTCTTAAGCCCTTAAGGCACAATTATGTAACTTGACTATAAGGTCCGTTGTTACTATTTGCTATTTTCTTAGTTAAGTCGATGAATGGAATGATATGTCAATTTTGTTGCCACTGTGTGCACTAGTGTGATCCTGGACTAGTGCAGTATACACAGAGGGTTTCGGATTCGCATATCCGGGTCCCGACATTCAACCTCTCTACTTCTGAATTTACAATCTACATTTACATTATGTCTTTACTTTATGCAATTTAAATTCAGTATTTATATTCACATTTAAATTCCACAAGTTGGATTTGACTCCCCTCCTTCTTCTTGCTTCTGGTTTTTCATCCCAAGGATGAGAGATTGATTGGACGAATCTTCTCTGGTCGATAGAGATTCCACTTGAGGAGATGTTTGTGGGGGGAGCTGTTGATCTCTGCACATCAACCCCCCAAGTGTCCCGCTGTTCATCCATTATTTGTTGAATTATATCATAGGAAACATTATAACACCCAAGTCAACGATTGAAGGTCACCTGGCTGGATGGTCTTGAGGAAAGTGTCTGAGGCCGCTTGACAGGTCGCTGGATTTTTGTGGACATCAATCTCTTCTCCTGGGGAGGCTCGACTGTCGCCTGGCCTACAATTGCCCCACTTTTGCTGGGGACAGTAGGAAGAACTGGATCATCTCGAGGAGAGCCTGCGTCGACGGAGACAGAGTTCGATACTCGGTCGACACCTCTTGTCAGCTCATCATCATCTAGACCGATGACTCCCTCAGCCGATCCGCTTTTGTTATCAAACTTCACCTCCTGAGGGGATACTGGGTTAAGGTGCATGACATATGCACAGACGAGGCAGACCACAAAAACAGTACTCACCTTTGGCCGAGGATTGGCAAGTGATGCCTCAATGCCGCAATCACTAGGTTCTGAGCCTTAGAACACCTTTCTCAGCTTAGAGGAGATGTTCGAGCTCGGTAGATATGGCAAAGAGAAATTTAGTCCGCTGTTATTGGCAAACACAAAAGGAACACCAATATTCCCAAATACTTACCTTCAGGATAGTCCCTGGTAGCATCACTGGCTCCAGAGTAGTCCCAAGCCAGGTGATCGCGGCACCTTAGCGAACTTATCTGGTGTGAATTGAAGTCTATGGCCATGTGACACCTGCTCAATCTGACTTCCCTCAGTTCCTCGATCATTTGGATGTAATGCGCATTGCGGGCAGTCGAAGGAGGGACTTTCGTCCAGAAGTCGATTTGATTGATGAGCACCATGCGGTAGGCCAGAGGAAAATTGATGGTGTCTGAATAAGTGATATAAAACCACTATTTCTTCCAGTCAGATTGCCAAGAAGAGGTCATCGGAACCGGGATGTACGATCCTGTCGGGGATTGGATAATTTCCGTAATTACCATAATACCCCGGCAGTCGGTTCCGTCCAAGACCATGCGTACCCTCGGAGGATGTCCCCGAGGATGACCCGCGACCATACGGATTGATTGCTCGGTCTGTCCAGTCAGTACTGGCCCGATGCTCGGCTTCGGGATCCAAGCGCAGGACCCGAGCATACTTGCTCAACTTGCTCGGTCTTAGCTCGTCCGCAAGGTTCATGGTCAGATTATCGTGTTCGACGATTACGCCAGAGTAGCGATGATTGCGCCATGATGCGGAGCTGTTACGCCCATGATAAGAACGTGGTGTAGATTGAGGCTTCGGTTACAACATCATTAGTTGCAGTCAAACCCCTGTTGCTTAGACCGAAAATAATGGAATATCTTTGTAACCTATAAATACCTCTCATACACGGACGAGGGAGAGGATTATTATTTTTGGATTTCTTCTCTTAGAGATATTTCCTCTGGGAAGAGAATTCACAGAATACAAAATACAATCACACCGCGCAGGAGTAGGGCTATTATCTCCCGAGTGAGACGCCCGAACCAGGATACATCACCGTGTCATTTTCCCAAGTGCGCATTGTCCCGAGAAGTCGAGCATTCTCCGGAAGTAACCTTTCACGTAAGAAGGGGCCTAGGTTGATCCCCCAATCAACAAAGTAAGCTCGGTAGGAGCCCGTTCCCCAATCGTCGACAGCTGGAGCAGTCCGTGGGGATCGACAGTTTCTTTCGTGAAGAATCCCTGGAGATGCCTAACTCTCAGGATTACCGGGACCTCTGCACATTCAGTGATGCTAGAGATGAAGACCTGTATTACACCGATGGAGGTGTCCCCGGCGTCACTGACCCCGAAGGGCATACCGAGCCCAGGAGCTTTTCCCTGGTAGCTGCTGCGCGAGAGCAGTTCCTTCGCTCTCAACGCGATGCTCTCACGGATGATGATGACTATGATGGACTCTACGATGGCCTGGACATCCCAGATCATCTAGAGGCCGATCAGGAAACTGTATTGCGAGGGGACACCGTGATGTCACCCTCACGGTCCTCACACTCCCGCAATATCAACATGGCTGGAGAAGAGGGAAACCCCGAGGATGAACCCTCGAGAGATGCCCATCATCGCCGGTATGAAGCAGCCAAGAACCATCTGGAAGCATCCTTCAATAGGACCTTGGCGAGTGTACGCCGTCAAATTCATGGAAATCCTAGTGCCAGGGCTGGGACCCATGCTCATGAGAATTCCCGTGAGTGTGGCACGACCGAGCATGTGCGCGATCGTCGGCCCAACTCATCTCCTCTCATTCTCCCGAGCGGGGAGCATCTGCAAGCCTTGGCCACAGTCGTGCGCAACCTCAGGGAGTTCCCTGAGCAGGTGGATCTAGAGGCTATAGGAGCAGTCATGACAGACAATCTTGAAAAGATTGTTGCCGACATAAAAGTGGCAAAGGCGTCCTGCGACAGAAGGACCCGGAGTGCTTCCCAGGAGCCTCACCGTCACACCCATGTTCGTTGCCGTCATAGCGATTCTCGGAGCCATGCCCGAGCGGAGGGGGCACAATCGATACCGCGAGGACGGTCGGAGCAATTCCCGAGCAAGCTCATTGGACCACAGAAGTGCTCGGCACAGCCAAGGCCGCACTGAGTATTCTTCTACAGGCCGCTCCCCCCTTGCGTCGACCTTGAGAAGTTTTCTCTCGTTTAGGTCCGCGAGTTGGGGATCAGAGCAGTGATGATCGCTACGATCATCGCGATCGGAGAGACTGCCGTGACACCCCCATTTTCGGGTGTCAAGCCTTCGCGTCGCCTCTTCGACACGTGACGTGGCCGAGCAAATTCAAACTCGGCTACATTGAAAGGTTCAACGGGACACATAACCCGAATGAGTTCCTTTCCATCTACACCACTGCCATCTTAGCTGCGGGTGGCAATGAGGGAGTCATGGCTAACTTCCTACCAATGGTGCTGGATGGAGCAGCCCAAACTTGACTCTTTAACCAAAAGGAAGGGTCGATTCGGTCTTGGGGAGAACTGAGCCGCGCCCTTAGGGCGAACTTCCAGAGTTGCTACGTCCGTCCCGGAAAAGAGCGCGATCTCGAGCGCTTGATTCAGACAGAGGACGAAACTCTGCGACTATTCGTCCAACAGTTCATCCAAGTACGAAACTCAATCCCAAGCATTTTGGTTGAAGCCGTAGTCCGAGCTTTTAAGTTCAGGGTCCGAGATGTTCGTTTTACACAGGACCTGGAGATTCATCCAAATCTGACGGCCAATGACTTATTCCGCATGGCCAATCGGTATGTCAATGCCGACGAGGTAGTCCAATGGAAGAAAATGCTGGACGAGGGCAAGCTCCCACCTCAGCCCGGATTGGAAGGCTCCGCGAGCAGGAAGAGCGAAACCTCGATTGAAAAGAGAATTAAGAAAAAGAACAAGAAGCCCTCCGTGCCAAACATGGTCGCAGTTATCGAGCAGCGTCAGCAGCAAGCTCCACAAACGCAGACGCGCAAAGGTTTCAGCGTGCGGGGCAGGGGGCGACCACCTCAATGCCGTAACGACCAAGGTCGAGGTGATCAGAATCATAGCGATCAAGGTGGTCAGTCGAGGTGACCATAATATTCATCACCATTTGCTTCTATGATAATGGTAGAGATGATGACAGTGTGATGATCTTGTTGTTCTCCTCAATTTTATCATCCACACTAATCAGTTGTGTGGCAAGCTTGTTAAAGACATTGACATGGTGAATGAAATGTGTTCCTTTCTTTAAGCGTACGCTAAATAGTTGTTGCATCAACACCCACCGGTTGGTTAGTGATTTTGCTATGTAAAATTCTTTTAGGTCCTTTAATAATTTTGTTGGCTTATTATCCTTGATCACTGAGTATTTTATCTCATCGGAGAGACATACACAGATTGTACTGAAAACCTTTCACTCCATCACATTTAGTCCTCAATAGACGTCTTTTCTTGTTTATCCCCTTGAACAACAGCAATTAACTCTAGTTAAATAGGGACATCCTTCACCATACATTGCCAAACACTGAAAATTCCTTCACTGTCAAATTTCTATGCTTGATTCCACATCATCGACATCGATATTGATTTTATGCCTCCTGATGCTTTACCAGCCTTCTCACAAAATAAATTAATCTGACCTTGACTCTGTTACCACTTGGTGCACTCTGGTACCTTTTTAAGCGCAATATGCCACGGGTTGGATCAAAGATTTGTGAGATACGACACGAGCATGCAGGGTCTCAAGAGCAAAGAAGATGAATCTTTTAGAGAGAACCAAAATACCAACATTGAAGCAACCATGACAAGAGAGATATTTGACGAAGCTCACCGTAAATTCTTGAAGAACAACCTCAAAAGGGCACAAGGGGATTGTCGCTCTCTAATAACCCTCTTGAATTATTTTGGACCTTTGGATCTTTGTTCTATATAAAAATCTTGTGCTAAAGAATAATCAGCCTCTAATCCTCTTTTGCATCTCTTGCTTTAGATGTGTTGATTTGTGACTTCTCGGTTACTTGGGTTCTCCATGACCACCACATGGGGTTTATATAGCCTCCTTTGTTCTCCCCCAGAGAAAATTAGAAATCCAACACGGAAAGAAATTAAGAATCATAATACTATTAGAATTCATCTAGCACGTATTTCCAAATCCTAAGAGGTTGAGTAATCATACTTAACATGTTGTGTAAGCTTCGCTAGTTAGATACTATCTTCTTTATACATTCACATGCGAATTACAGTTATTGGTTCCAATTAATGTCATACGGTTTTGTTAGTGCAATTGCAATATGGTATGTGTATATTTTTCTTTGCAATTGAATAATACAATCGATCTATGCTATCTAACCTCGCGAAACTTTGACGGCAGTAGCTCTCTTCGCGTTTTTTTTTCTCGAAACTAGCCACCGTGCATAGGGTTTTGCAAAAAATGGGCCCCCTGTTGGAGCGCGGAAGACTCGGCAAGTAATGTGTGTCTCTTGTCGCGGTTTGGTAGCTCGGAAGCGTCTCACCAACGCGGTTGCGCGGCTGAGTGCGAAAGCCGACAGGGCCCGCCACGTCGCTGCAGCCAGGGAGCGTGGGCAAGCGGTCGGGCAGCACGTGAGCGGGTAGGCGCGGGCATGCAAGGGGTAGCGGGGCTCATGAAGCCTCCTGCCGATCCCGGGTAGCGTAGGAGGGGAGGTCTATCACGTCCGGGTAGCATAGAAGGAGTTCTATCGCAGTGGGTCATGCCCTGCTCTCGCGCTTCCAGGGGCGCAGTAGGGGGACATGTGTCTCCAGCCACGCCTTCCGTGGTGTGGAAGAAGGTTATTTTTGCAAATATGTTCGTGGATGACTATATTTGAAAAAAAAGAGTTGTCACATAAGTTCATGTTGTATGGAATGGTGCAATTCTTTGGATGTGTGGTATAGGAACAGTACGAGAGCCTTTTTTTCGACGAGGTGCGAGAGCTGGTTTGATTTCTTGTATATGGGTTGGTGTGTAGCTAGAGGTGGGCGTCGTGCCATGCCGGGCTGGCCCGATACGTGCCCATCGTGCTTCGGGCCTGAATCGTGCAGGACCGTGATGGCCCGTCGTGCCCGCAGTGCCATGCCGCCCCGGCTCACCTTCGGCGAGCCCAGGCATGGCCCATTTTGCGCTTTGTGCTGTGCCAACCGAGGCCCAGTCCATGTGCACTATTGCAACGAGACAAAAGGACCCGAAGGCGCACAGAGCTGAGGCAAATAGGCAGAAATATTGGGGGGGAAAGGAACTAAATCCTCAGCCACTCGCTTTGCCCTTCGGCCATGACGGGCGAGGCGAGGCGGCCACAACGACGCTGGTGAGGTGTCGCTGGTGACTTGGCACGGTATGCAGGCGGGCGGTCGACCACCGCAACGAGCCAACGAGCGATGATGACAGCGGCACAACAACGGCCAGGTCTGCTCGTCTGCCCCTCCACCTTCCTCTTCGTGTGCTCGGCCCCGAGCCGCATCGAGGATGGGCTCACCGTGTCGCTCTCCTCGGTGGCGTGCCGACGTGTCCAACCGTGCCGGCACAGGCACAACCCAAATAGTCATATTGGACCGTGCCGCCCACCGTGCCCGCTTTCTCGGCCCAGTACGGTCTGGTGAACAGTGTTGAGCTGGCATGGTACGGCCCATCCCGTACCGTGCTGGATTTTGAGTCGAGCTGGGCCGCCGCGCCTCGGACCGGCCCACCTTGGCACGGCCCAAATGCCCACCACTACTGTGGCTGTGTTCGACCTATTCCACTGTCGTCCGAAATTGCATGTGGATTTTGCTTTCCGCGTCCACCACCGCTGCGGCGTTGCCATGCCATCCCGAACCCAGATCAAGCCGGCCGTGGCCGGGCACGGCATCTTGCAAGACCCGCGCAGCGCCAGTACGCCACCGCGACGTTTCAAATTTTGAACGCGTCCCAAACGGACCTGCAGAGACAGAGACAGAGTGCGCTACGTCCGAGAGGACCGAGACTTCTCCCCCGCCGCGTGACATGTCACATGGGCCACGTTGGATGCGGACGCGGCACGGCGGCAGTATCCGTTTTCGTTTTCAAACATGGCTCCGATTTGAGGACTACCACTGACGCGTGGGCTCTAACCCGCGCGGTCCAACCGGTCATGAGGCAGTGGTATCCACAAACTGTCTCGCGACGTGTCCTGCAGATTATTGGGTAGCGCCAGAGCCGGCCGGCACCGCACGTTTGTCGCTCGCGTTTACCGGGCAAAGACGACGTCGCCGCGAGCACGAAGCCGCCAACTCCCCAAACTGCCCTCGGACTCTCGAAGTTGACCAGGGATCGCGGTTTTTCTCTTCCTCGGGGTGAACGTGGGACGGCAAACAATGCGCGGTTTCCTCCGTGCCGCGCTCGATTTTTCCCGATAGCGTTCTGGTAAACTCCGCCCCAAGAACCGGTCAAAACTGGCGATTGCACTGCGAGGCCACGCTGGTGAAGCGTCAACGCGCGTGGAGCAAGGTTACAAATATTATTTTCTGACCATATCTTGTAGTCTAGAATCCAGATTTTTAGCGAGATTTTAGAATTTCAATCGAAATCTGATCAAAACAGTCTAGAATCCAGATTTTTAGCGAGATTTTAGAATTTCAATCGAAATCTGGTCAAAACGAAAAAAAAAATTAAATTTCAAATTCGATATTTTGATGAGCAGCAAAACCAAAATTTCAACCAATATGACTGAAATTTTGGCCTTATTCGACCCATGTGAAATTTCAGCCAATATGACTGAAATTTGTATATGTATTTTTTTTTTCAAAATATTCACATGCATTTTTCAAAAAAGAAATTACAATTCGTCATAAAATTTTAGTGCTAAATTCGGGCATACAAATATGAAAACTGATCAAATTTGTGATCATCTCGGTTAAAAAAAAAACGAAAATCTCGCTGAAAAACCTTAAAATTGATGAAACAATTTTCAATTTTTCAATTTTTTTTAATCTCATCAAGATTCACGGTCCTAGCCAAAAACCAAGATTTTCAAAATTCCAGCAGGACTTGAACCCTGGCGTGGAGTGGTGTCGAGCGCAGGGTTCAAAATTTCGGTTTAGGGTAGAATCTTGTCACTCACCGAAAACCAATTTTTCGCCGAGATCTCGTTATTTCGGACAAAATTTGAACAAAATTCAAAAAGCAAAATTTGAATCCGGTTTTTTTAACCGAGATTTCGGTTGATTTAGACAAAATTTCGTCCAAAATTTCGAAATCTCAGCGAAATTTCCTGGTACTATCGCACTTTCAATTTTTTAGGATTTTTTCAATTTCGCGGAAATTATTATCTACCGACTGTCCCACATGGGAAATGAAGTGAAAAACCCAATCCGGTCAAAATCTGGTCAATTACGGTTAAATCCGGTCAAGTTTTATACAAATCTCGGTCAGTTTTATCGAGATTTCGATTAAATTCACCGAAATCTCGACGAGATATTAATGCACTGTAGCATTTTAAATTTTGTTTAGGGTTTTTTAATTTCACCGGGATTATAAAACTCGGAGAGACTCGAAATACGAAATTTTGCCGAAATCTCGTCGAGATTTTGAACCCTGGTCGAGTGAAGTTTTTTTTATTGTTTTCGGTAAATTTTCTGCTCTGTTTTGTCATTCCCAGGATGATTGACAGCGCGCTGTGTCCTCTCGCGCTGTAGTACTAACTTTGTTGATTAATCGCCGTCGGCAGAAGAAAAAGGTGAAAAGCTGGACGAGCGAAATGGGTCAAGATCATCTTTGCCGTCAACTTTACCATTGTTTCGTAGCTGATAATTTAGTCCCCTCGGAGTAACAACAACTACATCAATAAGCGCGGGCGCACGCCGCACGCGTGAACGAAAAATGATTTTGTGTTTTTTTCTGGAGAAAAAATAGACCTAGATGTATTTTCAAAAATTTTGGAGGCTCGAGAAATATTAGAGATCGCGTTGAAAAAAAAGTACACATATTTCAGTTGATGAAAATATTTTTTTCGACGAAAACGGAGAAAGAACCTGGATGTAAAAACCGGAGACCTGTTTGCTATATTTTTGGACCTAACCGCTGTCCTGAAAAAGTAGAAAAGGGTTCGCTTCGCGATTTGTATTTAACGGGAGGCTTTTTCTGTAAAGTAACGAGCGAGGGACCCAAACTCGATTCGGAAAAGTTTTTTTTGCCCTTACAAAAAATCACGAAGGACATTTTCGTAACTTTGCAGGGACCTATTCATAATTTAAAAGAACAGAGAGACCTTTTCGCAAAAATGGTGGGATGACAGGTGGATGGGTGGAAGAGGCTTGAAACCTCCGGGACTTAGGCCCCGTTTGGTACGGTTCCAGATTCTAATAGAAACGGAAACGGTTCCAGATTCTTAGTAGAAACGTTTCAGGTAGAATCAGAATCACTTTCTGCAAATCATTTGGTACGGTTCCAGATTCTAGTAGAAACTAGTAGAAACGGGGTTGAAGGCGATTCAATCCCGGTGTGGAAAAAGAAGAAACGTTCCGACGAAAAACGTTCCGAGTTTTAACCCGTTTGGCTGGGTTTCTTACAGATTCTAGTAGAAACACCTCGGTTCCATGTTGCCAAACGGGGCCTTAATATAGGAATAATGCTACGATGGTTCAGTAAACAAGTTTTGTGTTGGCAATCTTGGCCCAACATAGAACAAGAAAATTCCATGTTCATAGACATAAATCATTGGCAACCTACTTCTATGAAGTTATTTTGTTCGTTGGACTGAAATCCAGTGCATAAAAAAATGGAATTGAATTATGAACGGGTAGCACAATACAAATACTTCATCCGGTTACAAATAGTTATTATTTTAAACATTGATACGATTTTCAAAACACAGCTTTGACCACTAATTTCTGTTATAATATTTTATAAGGCCCAATACATTTTTATGTATCCAATTTAAATATTTAAAAAGATATTAACAATCAAAGTTTCAAATGCTTGACTATATCTAAAACGATAACTATTCGTGGCAGGATTGAGTAAGTTGAAAGAGTAGTAGAGGTACTGTGATCAAAATTCGAACCACAAATATATCTTTACAATTTTTCCTTGGGAGTGTATAGGCATCATCCGGATGTTTTTGTCCCAAAAAACATCCAAACTTTGGACCGTACGATCAAAACACACATCCGTAGGATCAACCCACCTCGAATTTAGGGGGTCCGTGTATTGATCTGAAAGCAAATCCAATGGCCAAGAATTTGGATGATGGTTGCTAAAGAAAACATCCGGATGAAACTTATCAAAACCCTTTTTCCTTAATGTCTAACATGACTGAAATGTAAACCATATATTTGTCACGGACAAGGATTGAAATTTAAAAAACAATATAGATCCTTTCCTAGTTCCAACATAAAGAAAGATCATGTATAGAATTGTGAAGATCATGTATAAACCGGAGGACAAACACATGCTTTCATACTAAATAGTAGTCACGTGTGGGGTAAACACGGCCTGAGATGGATCACTTCCACCCATTCGGCCAACAACTAGTTCCCAAATATATCATTCAAAACATGACATTGTACTCCAGAAGTTTGGTTCGTAGCCTTAATTTGCCAAATATGTTTATGCCATGTAGAAAAGTTCATTCATAGACCAATATAAAAGTCTCAACAACAACTAAAATATTCCTTTTAACTAGTTGGCCGCCAAACAATCAAACATGGAGTAAAAAGTTTGTTAACCCAGGTATGGAAAACACCAAAAAAATGCCAACTATTTATCAATATAGCACAAGCCAGCAACAAAAGCCCACGACACTGGTACACGCGATGCGTGCTGCTTGCCCTACGATGGCAAACAATAAACGCCGAACAGAAGAAGCATGGCGATTGCTTGACATGATTGCCCGCCCAAAGCAAACCGAGCTCGAACTTTCCGAATCCGGATCTTGGAGGAGCAGTATTTTCCTCCAAATGGAGCGACGGATCCGCGAGATGCCCGGGCCCACCACGTCCTCCCCGGCCCGAGTGCACGCCACTAATCACTCGCCCACCCGCTGATCTCCCAATTACTCACCGTCACCGGCGCAACAAAGATGTCCCAACTCCCAAGCAAAATAATCGTATACAAATTGTCCGTCCAATAACAAGTTTTATGGCGCAGTGGGTGAATCTGTTCCCGATTTGTCCATCTCGGGTCCATTTCTTCGCAAGGAGGAGGCTCTCGTCACTAGGGGTGAAAATAAATTGAATAGTTTTCTATCAATTCGAATAATTTTTATATACGGATTCTATCGGATCAAATATTTGTCAGTTAGTATTATATCGGATCGGATATGGGTACGATTTTTTTTTGTCGGATATGAATATAGATTCGGTAGCTCACTATCTGTCGGATGCGGATATGGATTCAGATATTGATGGGACGAATATCCGGATATGAACGCGGGCTGGGCCAAGCTACTCTTTTGGTCCAAAAAGGTTTCTAAATTTTAAAATCGTTTTCTAATTTAATTAATCCATAAATTAAGTTTTAATTATTAAAATTGGCAAATTAGCTTCAAAAATTATGATTTTTTTTGAAAAAATTCATGACATAATCTACCATTTAAAAAAATTATTTTTAAGATTTTTTAAGATTTTAATTTTTCTAAAAAATTCAAACACCTTTATCCTTAATAGGAAAATATTTTAAATAAGTAGCAAAAAATGCATAAAAACTAATAAATACATAATTTATTATTTTAAACATAATTTAACAAAGAATACAAATCTTGGTTCATTACATGTAAGTGTCATATATTTTTTCTAAAGACATGGTATCTAAGTATTATCAAACTTTTAATGTGTTCTTTGTTTGCTTCCATTTGTATCTCTAAACAAAGATCAATTTTATTTTATGTTTTTGATCTATATGTATGATGAACTAATCGTATGTGTATAATGAATTTAGTCTTACATAATTTTGTTTGCGATATGGTATCTAACTATTGTCTAAGTGAATGAAAATGCTTATATTTGTTCAATTTTCAATAATGTTTTGATCAAATCAATGTGTTTTTTGTTGATTTTTTTATGTACAATCTAAAAGGTTATCATGTTTCGATAAATATTCGTAACCATATCATATTCGATTCGTATTCAATCCGTATCTGTATTCGACATTATCCATATCCGTATCTGCATCCAAGAAAAAAATATGAAAAAAATATGGTAAAACTATTAACCGTCCGTATTCGATCCGTTTTCACCCCTAATCATCACATATGGGGTTCAAATTAGCTCTACACTTACTCTATTTAAGTAATCTAGTACTTATGCTGTTTTGAAATACTTGCGGTTAAAACATTTATAATTTTCGCTATCTTATCTAGATTGGATACATAAAAACTATATGTATGGATAGTGCTTTGATGCATCACATTTCTAATAAAAATTGTACAAACCTTCAAGCAAGATAAGAAACAAGTAATTATCATTCGTCTATATTTTATTATTTGTGCAACATTTAAGTAATCATACATACAAACGTCTCTTATGTACATATAGATTTATCTTGAAAAGTATTTATGATATTATAATTTTACTCTATGTTTGAACTATATTATAATAGAAGTTAATAATTAAAGCTGTGTTTATGGATTGTGTCAATATCTGAAATGATATTCCTCCGGTCACATATAGTTGTTATTTTAGACATAGGTACAGTCAAATATTCAAAACTTTGATTGTTAATATCTTTTTAAATATTTAAATTGGATATATGAAAATCATATGTATAGATTTGTCTCGAAAAATACTTTCTATATATAGTTTTGTCTCGAAAAGTACTTCCATAATATTATAGTTTTATTAGATTTTATAAATATATTATAATAAAAATTAGTAGGAAAATTGTGTTTTAGAGACTGTGTCGATATCTATAATTACAACTATTTGTGACAGGAGAGAGGAGGTATGTTTGACTTGAGGGAGTAATGCAGAGTTCGAATTAGCAGTACTATAAAGCGGTATTAATGATAAAAAAAAGTTTCTCTAAAGAAAATGATAGAAAAAGTTGGGAGTAAGGACTTAGGGCAATGGTCCCTGGAGGGAGGGTGAGTAAAATGAGAGAAAAGCGAGGGGCGAGGGAAAACAACAGTGCATTTGTTGCGCACACGGACTTTGGCAGCCATTCAATGACCTACCGGACGCTCATCTCTTCCACCCCTGCCTTTTCCTCTGCTTCCCACTTCCCCCACGCCTCCTCCTCCTCGCCTTCGCTTTTCCCCCGCTCTTCCTCCTCCTGTGCCACCGCCGCCTCCGTTATGTCGTCGTTCGCGTACCACCACGGTTCGCTGGTAAGCAAGGCTCTCTGGGGCTGGGACGTGTGTGACGGTTATTACTAAGAGGAAGATGTTCCTCTGGTTGGGTGGTTCTTGAAACTGATGAGAGGTTCGTTTCGTTTGCTCTGTTTTCTGTGTGCGGTTTCAGGTGGAGAGGGAGGGGAGGATGGCCGCGCTGAGGAGTAGCCAGAGGACGTACGAGGCGGCCGAGGAGATGGCCGCCGCCGCGGCCGCCGGGCCTGCTGCGTGGGGGGCGGCGGAGAGGGGGGCAGGTCTGTTGGGGGAGGGGTTCTCGGTGGAGGACCTGCTGGACCTTGAGGAGCTTTGCGAGGTGGACAAGGAAGTCGACGAGCTCTGCGAGGCGGCGCCGGCGACTGTGGAGGAGGAGAAGTCCAGTGACTCCTACGGGTCGTCGGTGGTCTCCTACGAGCTTATGCCGCTGCCGCCGCCGGTGATTGACCTGCCGGTAGGAGCGTGATGACGTTTGACCCTTTTCTTTCTCCGGCAAGGTGGCTCCTTTTTATGGCTTGGTGCCTTATTTATTGAGTTTCTGGTGTATTTTGTGTAGGCCCATGACGCGGAGGAGCTGGAGTGGGTCTCCCGTATCATGGACGACTCGCTCGCCGAGCTCCCGCCGCCGTCGCAGCTCCCTGCGGCGCCGTTAGTCGCGTGGCCGCCGAAGCACCGGCGGCCGCAAGAAGTCGCTTTGTCCGCGGCGGACCCTATGCGTACCACGGCCATATGCGCGCTGTCGACGGAGGCGCTGGTGCCGGTGAAAGCGAAGCGCAGCAAGCGCTCGCGCGGCTCCGTGTGGTCACTGTCCGGCGCGCCCCTCTCCGACTCGACGTCGTCGTCGTCCACCACTTCCTCTTGCTCCTCGTCCGGCTCCTTCTCGCCATTCCTCCAGTGGGACTCTCCCACTTTCGTCGTTTCCGAGTTACTCGACGAGCCACCACGCCCCAAGAAGTTCAAACACGGCAAGAACAGCAAGCACAAGCACAAGCCCAAGAAGCGCGGGCGCAAGCCGAAGCACCACCTCCCGCCGCAGCTCTCGGGCGGTGCATCGTCCTCGCCTGTCCCAGGCGACCGCCGCTGCAGCCACTGCGGCGTCCAGAAGACGCCCCAGTGGCGCGCCGGCCCGGAGGGCGCCAAGACGCTGTGCAACGCCTGCGGCGTCCGCTACAAGTCAGGCCGCCTCCTCCCGGAATACCGCCCTGCCTGCAGCCCCACCTTCGTCACCGCGCTGCACTCCAACTCCCACCGCAGGGTGCTCGAGATGCGCCGCAAGAAGGAACCCGTCATCGTTGGCGCCGCGCCGGCCGTCGCCTCGTTCTAGCAGCGGTTTTTCCCGGTCGTATATTAGTCTCTTGTACCGTACCTGGATTTTTTTCCCCCACCTCTATTTAGTTCTGTTGTACTACTAGAATTTAGAAACTATAAGTTGTATTCGGTCGTGTTAGGTGTAGGGATCATTAAGCTTTCCATATTTCAGCTTTAGTTTGTTAGGGTATATTGCCATAGTAGATCGTTAGTACCTCTGGTAGTAGGCAACCTGAGCTCGTCACAAGAAAGCTTTCGAAGTTGTTTGGCCTATCCGCCTATGAGGTTGAATCGTTGAGACTCGGCAAAAGTGACAATGTCTACTAGGAGTGAAACAAGAAATTGGCTGCCTTGTTTTAACCGAGTGGTCAGACGAACAAACTACGGAGATTTTAGCAGCAGTATCATGGTGTGCCATGCCTGCATCATCACATGATCACATCGCCTTGTTGGTGCCAACTCTATCTGTCCATTGCTCCATATCGAGAGCGTAGCTGCTGTGCCTTTACATACTTCTACGTACGGTACCTGTTAAATGGGGACAGCAAATCATGCGTACAAACAGTGGCTGATAGCCACACCCTTCCCGGCCGGCCATATACGACGTCCAAGTATTACTCCATTAATAGCAGAAGCAGCGGACGAATGGAGGTGGAAAATCTTTGCTAGATTCCTGCGAGCGAGAAGAATGCAAATGGATTTGGATTTGGATTTGGAAAGCCTTGTGGAGTAGTACCTGCTGCTCAGAGCTGGCCGTCTTGTGTACTAGCGCACGAGTTACTTCGAACGAACATTTTTACGAGTCCTTGCAGCTCTAGCCAGGTGCATTGGAATTCGCGTACGCCATCCATAGCCATACATATGCATTTGTTGCAGCGGCAGCACTGAGATGCCGCTTCTCGTGATGTGCCAGGTGCCGATGGTCTGTGCGCGCGTACGATGTGGGCTTGGAAATTCGCAAAATTTTATCATTTCCCGGTTTCAATGATTTTGGACTAATTTTTATGTAAGTGATATTTTGCCTAGCGCGCCACTTCTATTTTTGTTTTGCCAATTTTTTGCATTTTAAAATGGTTTTACATCTTCTGGCCAAGACCCATGCGAAAAGACTAAGTGCCTGTTTGGCAACAAAGTATTTTCATAGTTTCTAGGTAAAACCATGGTTTTGAAGAATACCATGGCATTTTTGGCCATAAGGTGTTTAAAAGCAACAAAAATAAACTCTGTTTTGAAAACCATGGTATTGCTAATACCATGGTATTTTTGGAGTAAGTGGAGTTTTGAGCTTTTGGCATCACTTCATCATGCAAAAGACTTTGCTTCCAAACAGTTTCCATGCCATGGTTTTGTAATATCATGGTATTTATGCCAAAACAATTTCTATACCATAGTTTTGTAATACCATGGTATTGAAAAACTTTGCTTCCAAACAGGGTCTAAAGGCCTATTTGGCAACAAGGTTTTTTCATAGTTTCGAGACAAAACCATAGTTTTGGAGAAAAACTCTGTTTTAGAAACCAATATGTGTTTGGTAGCCTTTCAAAAAACTCTATTTTAAAAACTATGATTTTCATAAAACCATGGTTTTTTCTCTGTTTTGGAAACTTTGGTCTTGGGCAAATTTTTCTGAGCAATGGCGCCAAAACAACTCAAAAATTTTGAAAATGTCAACCAAAAACTTTGTAGCCAAACAGTTGGGAGTTCCAAGAAAAACCATGATTTCAATGGGGTTTGGTAAAACTATGTTTTTTTATGCCAAAACAATTCCCAAACCATGGTTTTGCAAAACCTTGTTGCCAAACATGCCTTAAAATGCCCTTGGGACCGTTTGGCACAATAGATATGACCTGGCCGCGTGCAGATGCAACGACCAACTACTGAACGACAGCCTTCTTTTTCGGCATATCCTTCGCCGCAAAGAATAGACATGAGAGATGGGCCCGGCTTTTCGCGGGAGGCCCAAGACCTGGCCGGCCCGGCCCGGCCCAAGCACAGCATGACCCGAATGGATTCGGGCCGGGTCTAAGAATGGAACCCATCGAGGGGTCTGGCCCGGCCCGACAACATGGGTCGGGTTCGAGCCGGCCCGGTTCAGCCCGACGACATGTTTGTTATGCTTGCTTGAATATTTTATATGGTAAAGAGCCAACATCAACGGATACAATGCCAGTTCAACTAATATCGTCAATTCGGTGAGCTAAATGTTGTGTTATGAAGTTACTGTACTCTTTTTTACTTTGCTTATTTACTATAAAAAGTCAAGTCTGGGCGCTTGCTGGTTGTCTTACGAAGTTGCTGTACTCTTTTACTTCGCTTATTTACTATAAAAAGCCGAGTCCGGGGGCTTGCTGGTTGTGGGGTCGGGTCCGAGCCGACTCGTCGTGCTTCCGGGCGGGGGCAAGCCCTGTAAAATCTCTCCCGTGCCGGGCCGGCCCGACTCTCCATGGCTCGGAGCCCGCCATGCCCGGGCTGTGCCAGCCCAGCTTGGCCCAACGCCCAGCTCTAGAAAAGAAGCAGGACTGGGCGTCGCTAACTGCGGTGGCGGAGGAGGTGGGGTCGACGTCGTCGAAGCCCTTGACGGGAGCAACAGCGTTGATGGCTAGAGAGGAGGTGGGGTCAGCGTTGATGGCTAGAGAGGAGGTGGTCGAGGGTGGCACGGAGGGCGGCGGCGATGACCTCGTTGCTTCAGTCGGCGCCGCACCACGCTTGGCTCTAGGCGGCAGCCTGCCAGTGGCGCTCCTCACATATTTTGCATATTTATCGTGTGACTTATGACCGAGACATGCTAAGAGTACTTAACCTATTTACGTCGTGTACCAACTATGACACATCACCTTACGCATTGACAGCTGATGTGGTGTCATAGACTCGGTGATACGCATGTGAAAGTTCTTGAAATCATGGTAGTTCAAATTTTGTAACGCTGAGCTTTCTTGGGGTTTTTTTGGTTTAACGCGTCTTTATAAGGGAGGCGTCTGTGTACGTGAAAGAATGCAATGAAAAACCGATCTCATTTTCCTTCGGCACTCTCTACTTCCTCTTTGTGCCTGCTGCCACTTGAGTCCCTTCATCCGTTGTGCAACAGGATTGAGTGAGAGCAATGTCTCCGATCGACACCAGCCATTGATGATTTGCACGTGAGACCGCCGATCAGATTTCTGGGAAATGTTGTACCGCTCAACTGCTTGTCTTCATCTTCAATCATCGCATCACTCCTATAAAGCTTCCGGGTCTTCACTAAGTCCGCTGTAAGTTTCTCGTACCAACTAGTTGTTGGTACAAACAATTTTTCCTTTTGTGATTAGATTTGATAAGAATGCATGCTCTTATAATAGCATTGTTTACATCTACATATCAGTTCGGCTACCTAACATGTGTATGCATGCCTTATTTAGTAGCATGTTATGTATTCATCAAATATTTGCTGACCACTAATAATCTTGTCGTATACACAATATTTAACTTCATGTTATTATTGCGTAACTATGGAATTAAATTAACGTTAGGCTATGTTATTTCTCCAACATATCTTTGCAGAATCCACCAATCAGCTCACCGCGGGCACCGCTGGCGGAACCACCGTTGCCATCCCCGGATCCATCCCCGGATCGGCAGTAGTGTTGTCGCCGCTGACACGTAACGCTAACGGTGGGCTCCTTGGTCGGCGAGAGGAGGGAACGAGAGGGGTAGGACTCGGTTTGAGTGGGGCGGTGGGTATTTTAGTCTTTTCTCGTGGGGTTATGTCCAAAAGTAATACAAAACCATTTAAAAACGCAAAAGTGAAAAAAAAAATAAGGAAAGTACGGAAGATGGAGCAAAAAAAAGTTACATGAAAATTAGTTCCAAATCATCGAAACCACCAATAAATAAGATAGGACAAATGATCAATTTTCCTGGAGCTACGGTAATGTCATGCACTCATGTCACGTTTTTTTCGCGGTGTTTGATTTGTTTTGACTGTATAAAAATTTTCAGATTTCGTTCCTACGCATGAACATAGTATTTTCACAGAAATTCTAGAGAAACCTCACATCTAATGGGATTATGGCAATGGTGGGCCACCGAGGTGAGACCGCGAGTGAGAGGTCGGCCCCTTACTTTCACTGCTTTTGCACTGCACTACTCCCGCGTGCTTGCTCCACTTGACTCGGCCACCCCTAAATCCTAACACACGCATGCTGCTAAGTGCTAACTTCGCGATGGTCCTAATCAAAGTACATAGTTGTTCCTTCCTTGCTCTGTCTTCCATCCCCTTGGATTCTTTTCGTTCTGCTCGGTATCCTGAGTTGTTTTCTCTCCCCTTCCCCACTGACCGCTGCTTAAGCCTGATATCGTCTAGTACTATTCTGAATAAGAGAAAGGGGATAGTTGTTTATAATATATGTTTGTATCGTCTACGGACAACATTAAAAACAACTTATACAATATGTCATCTGTATAATTATCTTTAATGATCTTTCATCCAATTAAAAGACTTATAATGGTACACACAATATAAAATCATCTATAATACTGACTATCAAATAGTAGACAACAGCTTTCTCTTCTCTCATTCCCCCTGCTCTACATCACCTAAAATCCTAGGTACCATAGTATTACTGACATATGCTATTGTGCACGTCCTTATGCTGCCAAACCGGACCGCACGGTCTGTTACTCGGCAACTGCATGACAGCTCATACACATGTTTCTTCTTCTTCTTCTTCTTCTAAAAGACATACACATGCATCTTGATATCACAACAATAGACGACGGAGTTGCGTATGGGCAAAGGGGGATGTGTGCCGGTTTGTTTTAAAATTTGGTGCCCGGGAACCAAGGAGATACGGTGGAGTCGGGCTTGTTTCTGGGCGCCTGGGCGGACCAATGCGAACGAGTCGCCCTCGCGGGCCACGGCGATAAGGGAAGGAGACGGGAATACGGGGGTGACACCTGCGCACCGGCGTACCTCGTCATGTGAGCCACAAGCCCCACCGTCGGCGGAATAAAGGTGTTGGCAATTTAAGCCCGTGTACGCGCAGGTTGTTAGCCGTTAATTGCTATGCCCGTAACTAGTGATCGTGCAAACAAATCCAGCACCAAACCACTTGGCTGGTAGCAGCACTGCTCCTATATGACGGGCTTATCGCATTGCAATCGTTTCAGGCATGATGCGTGGAGGGGACAGGGGCGATTTCTCGTCGTGAACAAACAAACTCGTGGCAGTGGAATATACCGCCGTGCAGAGGCAGAGCCATTTAAGGGCAAGCGTTTCCTCGATTTGAGGGTGTGCTGCTCTTCTTTGAGGCTTGGCTTTAGCTTTGTTCAAAGTTCTTACGTTCAGGTTAGGAAAGCCACCCATCAGAAGGCATCTTTGGCTGCTGCTGCTGCAAGTTTTCCTATCACAACGTGAAAAATGAAAAGGGGGAAGGAAATTATGAAGCGGCCTACTACTCATTCAACTTTTGTTGTTTAACTTTAGAGTCCTAAGTAGTAAGTACTGCGGTGGGCTATGATAGAACAACGGGCACTCTTGTTCTTGCACAAGCACAACAGCACATGCCTAGTGTAACCCTTTGATTACAAAACTAAGCTTGTTTCAATTGAAACCGAATTGATTATGGTTGCGTACTTGCGTGCAATGAGCTTTTGACCTAAAGGTGACCTAACTAAAACAATTCGTACGTAGCACTCCTACTCAGTAGAAAATTGTACTACTCCTCCATACAGTATTGAGTCCAATTCTACGGATTAGCTACAACGAAAAGTGCCTAAGATTCTCTGGTCATCGAGGTGATAGGAACCTGCCCCCGTCTTGGAAGTTTGGGACATGAGAGATGAGACCGAGGCGTCCAGGTCTCGGTTTCTAGCGTGAAAGCTACTACTACTTGTTTCAGTTGAATTGGAGTCGGGAAGCTTGAGCACAGCGTCGTTGTAGAAGCAAGGCCCCTTCGTTCTTGAGACGACCCACCAGGAGTCCACGGCTAGTGTTAGTCAGCATACTCGCAGAGTTTAGCAGGCAGTGATGTGCTGTTTTCTTTATGAGAAAGCACACATCGCAGATACCAAACTAAATACACCTTACACCTTTATTCCGCTATCAATTATGGTACCAAGTATTATGAAACTGGGTAGTTACTCAGAAACATGTCCAAGTGGAGCAAACTGGAACGAAGCTGACCGACCTTGTATTAGTTAGTAGTACTCTTGTTTACAAGTCAACTGGGCTGCAGTTTCATCGTTCTTAAATGTACTAACGTCGCATCACGTTCGTTGCGTGGTGCCTGTGTTCTGAATTTAGCGTGCAAGCCTTACAAAGAAGCCCCGGCCCCAGTTGGAATAGTTGCTAACTAAGTGACCATTCATCCCAGCCATTCAGGTCTTATCGACGACGAGCGAGTTTAAGCAGCGTAAAGACTGTCCTTAAAATTGTCCACTCTAATTTCCCTTTCGTTAACCGATGCATCGAAAATTTGCGGAGTTGGAGCAAACACGCCCAGCAGCAGCACGACTGCACGAGCCATCATAAGTTTTCTCCCGCAACACCAATAGGACGCTAGGCTGTTCATAGAATTGCACCACCATGTGCAGAGAGCGCAACGCTGGGACTCCAATGATGGATGTCATCCGAAAGGCTCGCACTTGCACCTGCCTCCGGCGTAATCATTTGAGTAGGAGTATCTGTTAACACAAGAAGAGGTATTCTACCATTTTCTGCTTTGAGCAGTGTGCTCTTTCCTTCTCCCTTAAACTGCGGCCATTGAAAGATCGTATATCATGGCGGAAAGACGGGTCGCTGTGGAGTACTGGAGTGTGGAGTCTGTGGACCACGGAGCGGCCGGCTCTGCCACCCCTCCCTCCAGCTCTGGAATTTTTGGTTTTTTGACGTGTTGGTCTGATTTTGCAACTTTGGTCTTGTTGAAATGAAATCGTAAATCTTGTCTTCTTCTTGATCGCGGAACGATCGAGAGGCGACACGATAGGTGTCTGCTGCTACGGTACAGAAACACTGTGGATGCGAGAAGAGATTAAATTTATAATTTTGTTCGAACCAAAACCAGACTCGCAAAAAAAAAAACAACTAAACCAAAGAGAGCAGATTTTTGCCCCCCGTGTCTGCAGATTTCTACTCCAGACTGCGCCTGCCCCTCTTTACTTGCCTGCTCTTCGTTTGTCGCGCACACACTAGTACACTACACGCATCTGCCTGTTCCGTTCCTCTTCGAATGTGCTTTTGACTCCTTTGCTACGAGCAGAGAGACAGTCACAGTAGTGCTTTTTGACTCGAGTCCTTTCACTTCTTACCATATATGCTTTTTTTTTTGTTTTGTGAGAGGATATCATGCTTCTTTGACTTAGAAATACTTGTTGTTTAGCTAATTTTCATTACCGTGTTTCGCTACAGGACCACACTAGTAAAATCTCCGAATCAAGTCGCAGGATGCCTGCACATTGTGATCTTCTGGGTGTCGTACTGCCCTTCAACTTCAAGAAAAACTAGTTACATGCCCGTGCGTTGCTACGAAAAATAAAATTGATAACGAAAAATAAAGATTAAAAAATAAAAAAAATATTTCACAAGATCAAACATCTATCTTTAACGCTTCGTTTTTTGCGAAAGCTAGCTAATTAAAGCAACGCTTCGTTTTTTGCGTAGGGCAATTAAGCAGGGCAATTAAGTAGGGCAATTAAGCAGGGCAATTAATGACGTGAGTAGAACTCACCACTGCCACCAACTGCTGCTTTATAGTAGAGATATAGTATGTACTATTAACTATTATTAAGTTTTGTATACGATGAATTAGAGATATACTGAACGACAATATATATATATATATATATATATATATATATATATATATATATATATATACTGTATGTGCGCGATACTGAGCTTTCCGGCGAGTATATAATATCGGCGACAGTCATACGTGGCGTCCATCAATTCTGACAAGTTTAATAGAAGCTTTTGGAAAAGGCTTTAATCATATTCCACCACGAAAAAGAGGTTGATATTCTGAAACGGTCGACGTGTGGCTCTAATTCCTTGTTAAGACGTTATAATACGGATAGAATCTGTATCTCTGTATGGAAGGATTCTATTCAATGGTGGACGAATCTGAATTGATCTTCAGAGATTTTTCTCTTATATATTAGCATTGTCTTGTACAGAAAAATCAATCTAATAAAGAGAGAGCTTTTCCTGCATGCTTCTACTTGTGCTCTTATTCTTGTTCGTGTGTTACTATGGGCATGCTATTGATTGGCACAGGAGAACGAGAATGTTTTACAACACGTTATTAGCACGAGGCTCTATAAGGCTAAAGCTAGCCTTTGTCATTCTATATTCTTTGCAAGTAGATCAATCTTGATTTTCGTGATACTAATCACAGATTGATTTATTATTGTTCACATGTTATTTGTACGGGAGATCATCTCGTCAACACGATTGTTCTACGAGTGGCCAGTCGCTGATCGTCTGCCTGCGTTAATCTACACGGCATCGAGCTCATCCTGCATCACGCGACCAGCCCTACATAAGTGTGTTTGATGCTACTTTTGATCCTGCAGATTATCGATTACAGATCAATTGTTTAATTGGATCATCGATCTGCTGTTCATCAATTAAAAAAAGGGGACATTGCTTCGGCTACCTCAGCCTGGCGGCCGCTTCCTGCATCCTATGCTGCCCGACCCCGTTGGCCATGCCACCTGGCCCGCGGGCAGTGCCGCCTCGCTCGTTAGCTGCGCAGCTCAGTCCCTCCAGCTGTGTCTCTCTCGTCGCCACCACAGCTGCTCGACCTGCCGCCGCCGCCGCCACAGCTACCTGGCCTGAGGCCGCCGGCCTCGACTTCCCGCGGGAAAACGGCTCGCCGGCCATACGCCTTGCCTCGCCCCCACCGGCTATCGCGCCTCGATAGCTCGCGACGCCGCAGTGATGACGCCCGATCAACACCTCGACGTGATCGCAAAGACGACGCTTCAGATTGGCTCGCCGCTTTGCGGTGGCGCTTCGGCGTCTCGGCCTTAGCCGCCATCGCCGGATCGCCTCCGTCGCCTCGGTTGGCCACACGGTGCCTCGGCTTGACCTCTCCGCGATCTCGCCGCGCTCTCGGCGTCGTCGCGCTCGCGATCGCCCGCAGCGCCGCCGCCTCGCCGGCCCTACTCCGCACATTGCCCAGTAGGCCGCTGCTGCTCCCGGGCCGTGCACTCGGCTACACCGCGCCTGTCCGCACCTACAGCGCCTCCTTCGGCCACCGAGCGCCACCTCGGCTCCACGCTAGCCGCACACCAATTTGGCAACCGCGCCCACAGCGCACCTTCGGGCTCGCTCGATCCCGCTACTGTGCCTACCGCGCGCGCCCGCTCACCTCCAACGGCGGTGTCCGTGTGCCGAGCGAGCTCCAGCACGTGTAGGAGGAGGTGGCGGCTAGGGTGCCACTGGTTTAATAACGGGCTTAATGGGCCAGAGGGCCGAGTGGGCCAATTGGGCCGGTCCACTTGTTTTTTTTATAAAAAAAGGATAATTACATTTTTGCCACTCTATTTTTCAGTAATTTCAAAAATTAGTAAATAAATTCAGAAATTTAGTATCTTGAAAATTAGATTTTTAGAATTATGGACTTAAAAAATTTGGCAAAATTGATAGTTAGCACACATTGAAAGTTCCATAGCCTGGGTTTATTTTATAGCTTTTTCCATGTTTAATATGAGCTAAAATTAATTTTTCTGTTGTTAAAGTAATTCTGAAAATTGCTTAACTTTTAACAAAAAATTTGTGGAAATTGCTAGAAAATTCAAGAAAATCATGATGACACATTGATTATGCCATGGCTCTGGTTTTATTTTCCTTAGCATTTATTTTCATGTTCATATGTGTTGAAATTTAATTTTTCTACTGTTGAGTAATTCTGGAAATTGCTTGATAATCGACAGAAAATCTTGAAAATACTAGAAAAATTCTAGAAAATTTCAGATATAATTTTATGAGCCTTGTGTATTTGAATTTATTATCCTAGCATATTTTCACATTGAAATTTATTTTTTACTATTCAGTAATTATGAAAATTGCTTAAACAATTATCAGAAAACTATAGAAATTGCTAGAAAAATTCTGAAAATTTTTAGATAATTATCTACTGAATAGATATAGACCAAGCTTTACTGATTTAAGAGTGAGCATGCAACATAATAATTTTACTAGTAGTAAAAGTTAGTTTGCATAAATAGAAATAAGAAAATGTTGAACATCGCATAGAGGGAATTTGTTAAGCTTCTCCTGAATGGCAACAATCAGCTTACCCAGGCAATTAATATTAAGATTAATTTGACAGCTTGACTTTTTATAGCTATTTCTTTAAGCCGCCATGTGTACAGCCTGAACTTCCTGAGACTCTATTTTCATATGGACCTGAATGTCGTATATTTTGATGGAAAAGGAACGAATAGTATTTTTGAATTCCCTGAAGGAAAATATGTAACTAGTAAAGATCCATCTTATTGTCAGAAGTACAACACGAATGGACCCTCCCACGCTCTTAGAAATTTAAAGGCTATGGCAGGTTATAACTTTTCTATGCACAAGCTTGTCACTGAACTAATATTATGTAACTAGAAGGTTACTAATGCTAAAATGACAGACAAGATATTATGCACCTTTCACCCCAAATATGAGGATACTGCTATAATCATCATACCGAGTACTAGAAGTACTCTGAGCTTATATGTATTTTGCTAGAAGAAGAAAAATATAATGAACTCCTGGTGAAGAATCATCACGTACTTCCAATGGGAGTTATGCAATGCTCAAAGCACATGCAAAAGCTTAGTAGGCTAGAAATAACTATGGCCGCAAAAAAGGGCCAAAGGAATAAAGGGGTAAATAGAAGTATAGCAAATCAGATAGGGAAAGAGGCAATTTATAGTGGATAAGTAAATTTAAAGGGCCAGGGGGTTTCCAGAAGCAATATTTAGCTAAATAAGGTAGCAAACCCTAAGTAACCATGCTTTAGGTATGGATGCACTGATTATTGGTCGTGCAACTATCGCACCCCGAAGCATGCGGTAGACATTTACACAAAATCCACTGGAAAAGTCAATAAAACCCGGGTAAATAATGTTATGTCATACTTCACCGTGCGACCTGTTGTTGACACGAATGTTGAAAAGTGTGATGATATGGTTCTTAAAATCATTGAGTTTGGGAAGTCCCAGAAGGACATATATGACTTTGATGGAGACCTGGTTTAGTCTCCTAAGTATTCCTTTACTTTGCTAATCGATGTCACATATTCCTTATAAGTCTCCTCATCAGTTTAGCCTTAGTTCATGAATTAACATTTGGTCTATGCTCATGTTAAGCGATTATCATTTAAAATTGAATAAATGCCTATTTCCCAGATACTTGATTAATTGTGCTATATTTGTTCTATATTCTATAATTTGTTTCTGATGCAATAATTGTTTGATTATTAAGTTATACTTTTAATATAGAACAAAGTATAATCCAATGACGATGAAAGAAGTCTGTCTAGAAGACAGTTATACCAGACTAAGTGATTTGAAAATATTATGTCTATCGCCAGAAGCGATGCTCTTATAGTTGGCACTGGAAGAATGCCATATTATACCCTGAGTCCAGTTGTACTCACTTAAGTTTTAAAAACATTAGTCTGAATGGTTTCTATATACAGACAGAGAAAGAGGATGGTACAGAATACCCACTCATGACTAAGGTTAATGGGTGTAATAAACGTGTGGTTGAAAATTCCATCTGGGTTATACTATGCACATATAAAACATGAAGTTTATGTTGCGATAACAACCCAGAAAAATTTAAGATTGAACAGATCAACTGGGTTATCCTAAGTTGAATATTATGAGAAAATATTTAATAATTCTACTGGCCATAGCATAAAGACTTTCCTAGACCTGAAGATTTCTTATGTCCTATTTGTGCTATAGGAAAGTTTATATTTAGATGTTCTCACCTAAAAGTTAGAGAAGAACTGACTTTTTCGAAGAAAATTCAAGGTGATATATGTGTACCTTTTCAGCCCCTACGGGCCATTTCAGATACTTTAGGGTACTGATAGATGTTCCTACTAGATGGCCCTATGTATGTCCCTCATCTACTAGGAACCATGCATTTGTAAAATTAATTAACCAAATAATTAAGTTAAGAGCATCCTTTCCAAAAGAAAGGATCAAGTCTATTCAGACGAATAATGCTAGTGAGTATATTTCAAAAGCATTTAATGGTTATGGAATGGCTCTGGGCATTAATATAGAGCATTCTGTACCCCATGTCCACACCCAAAATGACCTTGCAGAGTCATTAATTAAGGGAATAAAACTTATTGCTTGGCCACTCTCGCAGAATAGAAGGCTACCCACCAGCTGTTGGGGTCACATAGTGCTGCACGCTACGGTATTAATTTAACTCAGACCAACTGCATATCATGAAATTTCCCCATTGTAGATAGTGCATGGAAGAGAATTAAATATTTTCCATCTGTGAAAATTTGGTTGTATTGTATACATGCTAATCTCCCCACCACAGTGTACCACCATAGGACCTCACCAGAAGTTGGGGATCTATGTAGGTTATGAATCTCCATCAATGATTTAATACCCAAGAGCCTATGATAGGGGATCTATACACGCTCGGTACGCTGATTATACTAAGGATAGTTTTGGCATTAGGTGGAGATAAGTACTACATTAAAGAATGCATAGTCCTTAGTTCCACGCAATAAAGCGACTGAACTTGAAGATTCAGAGGATAATAAATCTGCAACATATAAGCTAATAATCTGCCAAATACCTTCACTCATCATAAGGGAGTGGAAAGATCACAACTACTTGAAGTATATGTACATGAAGGAGTGGAAATATCCTATAAGGATATTCAACCCACTCTTGACCCTCATGATAAAATGAGGAGGAGGCCTCCAGTGCACGGGACTCAATTCCGTGGAGACGTTCGCAGAAGTAGAGAACTGAAGAAATGAGAACACTACCTATGACAATGGAAGAAGCTCAATTTGATGCTGAGAAAATCCCTGAAGTGAGCCATCCAGGAGATGGTAATATCCCTGAAGTGATCCATCTTGAAGATGAAAACTCCAGCGTATATCTGCGTGCATAATCCAACAGGAAGTTGGAACACCCAGACTCCAACGTTGTGGGAAATCATGGGGAGCTGGAAGAAATTAATGAAGAGATATCTCTGAAGTGATGCAGGAGAAGTATATAAATGAAAGACTACAATTGTCGACATATTTCGCCTCTAACATTGCTAAAATCTGGATCTAGAACCAAAGTCCATAGCAGAGTGCCAGAAACGCTCATATTGGGTCAAAAGGAAAAGAAGCAATTGGGGTAGCGCTCGCTTAATAAGAGGAAAGTTCTTGGTCATGTTGACCGAACATCTCCTAAAAGTGTTCCCTGTAGGATTAAATGGATTTTTCATCCAGAAGAGAAATGAAAATATCCAGGTGGTGAGATATAAAATGAGGCTTGTAGTACAAGGATTCACGCAGAGATCGATCATCGATTACGATGAATCCTGTTCTCTAGTAATGAGTGGAATAACATCCTGAAATTTAATATTAATGGAAGCAAGCTTAAACTTATCAATGTAGTTGATAAATGTAGTGACCACATATTTATATGAGTAACTGGATACGGATATTTATATGAATCCCTGAAGAAGTTATAATTTTGAAACCTAAAATCGCAACATGTATAGTGTCAAACTGAAAAAATCGCTATACGGATTAAACAGTCAGAGAGAATGCGGTACAACCGACTTAGTAAGTTCCTGATGAAGGAATATAATCCCTATAGGAATATTGTCCCTGTGTGTTCATAAAGAAATCTCAGAATAGATTCTATATCATCTCAGTATAAAATCAATGAACTGAATGTCATCAGAACCACCGAGGAATAAAGGAAGCAAGTGCTTACCTTGCGACGGAGTTTTAAGATGAAAGATTTGGGTGAAACCAAATATTGCTTAGGCATGCAGCTAGAGCATTTCCTAGAAGGAATGTTTGTACACCAGTTTATCTATACCAAGAAGGTATTGAAAATATTAAATATAGATAAATCCCATCCTTTAAAGACCCCATGGTTCTGAGATCCCTTGAAGTGGATAAAGACATTTTTCTACCAAGGACGAAAAATAAGAAAGTTTTAGGACCTGAAGTCCCACAATTTTATATCTTACGAATTACATAAGGCATGATATTGCATTCGTAGTAAATTTGCTAGCATGAAATAGTACAGACCCAACTAGAAGATATTGGGCTAATGTAAAGACTTACTTATATACCTCTAAGGTATTATCTTGGATTGTTTTTCTAGAAGAACCAAGACTTAACTATGGTGGGATATATAGATGTTGGCTATCTGTCTGATTTGATCCCTACAATGCCAAATTTAAGACTAGTTTTTGTGTTTTTCTAAGGTGGTTTAGCCATTTCTTGGCGATCTTTTAAGAAAACGTTGGTAGCTACAACTATCAACCACTTAGAGATTATAGCCTTGCGTGAGTGTGTTAGGCTGAGACGTGTGATTAACCATATCCAGAAGTCATGTGGTCTTAATACCGTCGATACCCCTAGGATTATCTATGAGGATAATGTTGCTTGTGTTGCACAAATACAAATGTGTTATATAAAGAGTAATATCATGAAGCATATGGCCCCTAAATTTTTCTATCCTCATAAACTCCAAAAGAATGGTGAGGTGAAATAATGCAAACGAAGTCATGTGAAAATCTAGCAGATTTATTCACAAAATCTTTGCCAAAGTCTACTTTCCAAAGGTGCATTAATGGCATTGGGATGAGGTGACTTAGAGATTTACAGAGTTCGTGGGAGTAAATCACTGAACCATAACCCCTTTTGTATGATTCTTAAGATCATACTTTATATCCTGAATATTATAAGTTATACTCTTTTCTCGTTAGTGAGTTTTCCTGAAGTTTCTCACATGACGGTCTTTAATGAGGCAACAACTGCAACAAAAAGTACGAGTGCAATATACTCTTTTCTCCATCCCATATGATATCCAGGATAATGCAAAAAGGGTCATGGTTTAGGAACTTGCCCCACTGAACATTGCAAATTTCTAAGTCGTCTCATTCCAATGCCATTAACAATTTTTTGAAAAATAGATTTTGGCAAGGACTTAGTAAACAAATCTGTTATATTTTCACATGACTTAGTTTGTAATATCTTTAACTCACCACTCTTCTAGAGTTCGTGGGTATAGAAAAATTTACGAGCAATATGCTTCGTGATATTGATCTTTACATAACCTATTTGCATTTGTGTAACACAAGTAATATTATCTTCATAGATAATCGTACAGTTTTTTATAGTATTAAACCCACATGACTTCTGGATATGGTCAATCACACGTCTTAACCAAACACTCTCACGTGAGGCTTCATTAAAGTTATAATCTCTGAGTATTTGGTAAAAGTAGCTACCAAGGTCTGCTTAAAAGACAACCAAGAAATGGCTGAACCACCTCAAAAAAACACAAAACCAGATTTGGCATTGTGGGGATCAGACAGATAGCCAACATCAATATATCCCAATGTCTTCTGGTTGGGACTATACTGTTCACGCTAGCAAATTTACTGCGAATATCATGGCTTGTGCAATGCGCAAGATACATACGTATGGGACTTCAAGTATTAAGACTTTCTCATTTTCCATCCTCGGTGGGAAAAGGTCTTTATCCGCTTCAAGGGATCTCGCAACCATGTGGGTTTTTAAAGGATGAAATTTATCCATATTAAATCTTTCCAATACCTTCTTGGTATATGTAGACAGGTGTACAAAAATTTCTTCTTGGAAATGCTCAAATTGCAGGCCAAAACAAAATTTGGTTTTACCCAAATCTTTTATCTCAAAACTCCATCGTAAAGTAAGCACTTGCTTCCTTTGTTTCCGTTGTGGTTCCGATGACATTCAGATCAGTGACATATATTGAAATGACATAGAATCCATTCTATGATTTTTTTTTAATGAACGCGTAGGGACAATATCCCTTCTTTAGGAGGAAATCATTAAGTTGGTTGTACCATATTTTTCCTGACTATTTAATCCATATATTGATGTCTTCAGTTTGACGCTATACATGTTGCGATTATTACGATACGAAATTTTAACTCCTTCAGGGATTCTCATATAAATATCCCTATCCAGTGACCCATATGAGTATGCAGCCACTTCATCCATCAATTGCATTAATAAGTTGAAGCTTGCTACCATTAATTCCCAGAGCCAAATAATAATCATTAAATACTTTCGAGGTAAACTCGCTAACATTGTCCATTTGAATAGACTTGATCATTTCTTCTGGAAAGGAGGCTCTTAATAATTTCGGTAATTAATTTAGCAAAAGTATGGTTCCTAATAGATAAGAGACAATTTGTGACCATCTAGTAGAAGCATCTATCAGTATCATAATGTATCTGAAAGGGCCCAACAGGGCTGAATATGTCCACATATATCACCTTGAATTCTCTTTAGGAAATTCAGTGATTATTCGCTAACTTTTTAGGTACAAATATCTAACTATAAGGCTTCCCATAGCACAAACAAGACATAATAATCTTGAGGTCTAAGAAAGTCTTTATGCTATGGCCAGTAGAATTTATTCTTCTTATCAACCAAGGATAACATAGTCGGTCTGCAAAATCTTAAATATTTCTGGGTTTTCATCGCAACACAAACTTTAGGTTTTATATGTGCATAGTATAACCTGGAGGAGAAGGAAGAAATTTTTTCAACCACACGTCATTAAAATTAGTTATGAGTAGGTATTCTCATCCTCATTCTCTATCTCCATATGAAAATAATTCAGGCCAACGTCTCTAAAACTTAAGAGAGTACAACTGGACTCAGGGTATAATAGGGCATTCTTCCAGTGCCAAATGTGAGAGCATCACTTCTAGCGATAGTCATAATATTTTCAGTTCACTTGGTGTGGTAAAACTATCTTCTAGACAGATTTCCTCCTCCACCATTGGATTATACTTTGTTCTATATTAGAAGTATGATTTAACAATCAAATAATTGTTGCATTAGGAATAAATTGTAGAATATAGAACAAACATAGCACGATAAATCAAATATCTGGAAAATACCAATTTATTCAATTTTGAATGATAATCACTCAACAGGAGTGTAGACCAAATGTTCATTCAAAAACTATAGCTAAACTGATAATGAGACTTATAAGGAATATGTGACATCGACTAGCAAAGTGAAGGAATACTTATGAGACTAATACAGGTCTTCATATGAGTCATAGATGTCCTCCTGGGACTCCTCGAACTTAATAATTTCAAGAATCATATCATCACACTTCTCAGTGTCCGAATGAAGTACAGGTTGATCAGGGAAGTGTGACTCAACATTGTTTTCTTGGGTCTTATTATTTTTTTAGTGGATTTCATGTAAAGATCTACCATATACTTTGGAATGCGATAGTTGCACAACCAAGGGCCAGTGAATCAATACCTAAAGCAGGGTTATCCAGGGTTTACAACCTTGCTTTTGGAAGCCCCCTAGCCCTTTACCTTTACTTTTCTACTATGAATTGAGTCTTCCCCTATTTGATATACCATTCTTCCACTTTATTCCCTTTATTGCTTTGGCCCTTTCTACAGTCATGACTATTACTACCCTGTTGAGTATTAGCATGTGCTTCAGGTATTGCATGACTCCCATTAGGAAGTATATGATGATTCTTCACTAGGAGTTCATACCACTTTTTCGCTTCTAGCAAAATTCATATAAGCTCAGAGTACTTCTAGTACTTGGAGGTGGAAGGTGTATAATGTCTTGTCGATCATTTTAGTATCAGTAACTTTCTGATTACAGAATATTAGTTCGGTGACAGGCTTGTGTATATAGAGTTATATGTTGTCATAGCCTTTAAAATCCTAAAAACGCGGGAGGGTCCATTCGTACTGTGCTTCTAACAACAGGACGGATCTTTGCTAGTTATATTTTTTCTTCTAAAGAAGTGGGCATGCGAGCCAGTTGAGGTGATAATAAGAGGGAGGAAGTTAGTGGGCATGGGAAGGGGGCTCAGTGGCCTTGGCGGGCGATGCAGCGGATAGCAGGCTCCAAGTATCGGAGTGGCTTCAACTAGTTCCGAGGACCGGCGAGGTTGTGCAATTGCAGAGGGTGTGCGGGAGAAGAGGCTGTCGTGTCAGACTTCAGTTGCAATGTGGTGCGAGTGACCTAGCACAAAGGTGAGACAACATGTGGGGAGCTACCACAACAGAGAAAATGAGTGCTGGGAGTTGCCATGGCGGGGGCGCAACACGGAGAAGGAAGGGGAGAGGGAGAGAGCTGGCATGTGGGGCCGAGGGGAAGGCTGGGTCCACATGGCAGGGAGAAGGAGAGAAGAGGTGGTTGCCAGGTGGGGCTAGAGATGACAGCGGCATAGGAGAATGACAGGTGGGCCCAGTTGCCAGAGATCGGAGGAGAGAGAAAGAGGGAAACAATTTTTTATTTCGGCTGCCATTTATTCCCAAATTTAATTAAGCTATCAAATTGGCTTAAAAGATTTTTAAAAAATTTTCTTGGATGATTTTGAGATAATTATTAAGCTCCCATAAAAATTTTAGATCATGTTCAAGCTTGTGGATTTTTCAAACTTCTGACAGTGCCACTGTCCTATTTGAATTCTGCTGATTTTGATTTTCCAGAGGTATTAAATGAACTCACAAATTCCTAAAACTTTTTAGAAGTGATTTGAATATTATTTAGCATTTAAATAGATTTTATACAGATTGTAAGTTTGTTTGAATTCAAATTTTAAAATTTGGAAACCACAATTTAACCATTCTGAAGCTTTTTCTTAAGTGCCGAAAGTTCTAAAATTTCATAAAATAATGGAAATTAAAATTGAAGTCAAAGTTCATATTTCATTTTTGAAATTTAATTCATGTGATTTTGGGGCTATTACAATATTCAAAAGAAAAAAATAGTTCAAAATTGTATAATGATATGTATTTTGAAACAAAATTTAAAATCTAGAATGACATGTATTCATAGACGGAGGGAGTACATACTTTCAATGACTTCAAGCAAGAGGATTGTAACTGAATTTAGGAGGTCTTAAGTGTTAACACCTACTCCCTCTAGTCAAGAAAGAATGTCTTTTTAGGTTGCGTGTAGTCAACTTTTTTAAAATTTGACTTGTGATATCTTTTAATATTTAGATTAAACACGTGAAATGGTATGTATAAATTTATCTTGAAAAGAACTTTCTTAGAAGTACAATTTTAGAGGAGTGCTTCTATGATTTCTCTTTCAATACAAGTTGTACAAATCTTAAAGTAAATAAAGGGGGTAAGTACTCGCCATCTATCCTTCATTCATGATTTAATATTTGTGTAACTTTCAAAAAGAAAGGTATAAAAGCACCTCTCATAATTTTTTTATTTTTTATAAATCTGTTACAATATAAATTAGTGATACAAGTTGTATTTTAGAAACCAAGTCGATGTCAAAAACACATTCTTTTGTGACATCGACTGGATTGTTTTTTTTTTTTTTTTTTTTTTTTTTTTTTTTTTTTTTTGGGTTTGATCTAATCAAGCTTGCCCCCTTGAAGGAATCAGGAAGCATGTTTGGGAAGGCACGAAAAGGGGCAGTGAACACTAAGCTAAAAAAACACTTAGCTCAGCCCTTGCTTGCATGAGTCACGAAGCAAGCTCGGAAAGCCCAGTGCATAACACAACTCAAGGGTGCAAATTAAGCATAGCCTTGAGGCCCTTGATGCAAACATATGTTCAGCAGAGAGCAGAGTAGTAGGTCCTAGTTTCATAAAGGTAATGGCGGCGACGGACGGACTAAATCTTAGAAGGCACGGGATCGCAAGCAAACCAAGAGTAATAATTGATTAATTGCACTCACGCCACGGCTAATCAAGACACATCTCTATCGCTGGTTGGCTGGCCGACGCCGACGCCGATCGACGGCAGCTAAGCTCCAAGCCTGTGAGTGAATGAGAGGGTCAATTGCCAGTTAACTAATTCTAGTTGAGGTCGATCGATCGGGTGGTAGCTCACTTGCAGTGAGGTCACTGTCCCCGGAGGCAAGCTACCTTCGGACATAGTGGTTGCTGTGGTGATGCAAGGTAGAGCAGAGAATTATCTTCTCCACAGAACTACAAAAAAGTACATTTTAGAGGGCGCTGCAGGAGAAGGCACAGTGACTATACGATTTGCTATTTGTACATAGCTTGATATTTTGTTTACTCTAAGTTGATTTATCTTGATCATTGGATTAACTTTGAGATGTGTGTGTCCGATTTCGATTTTCATCCGACGGTTGAGAAATGTTACTGAAAAATCGAGATGGCGGTCAGAGGGGGTTGAATGATTCCAAATGAAATTCCCTCCTCATACTGGATAAGAAAAGACCAACAAAAAATCTCACTATGAGCAATGAAGCATAACCAAACCAAAACAGCATAAATCTGCTCGGGCCGATACTACCGCAACACAGGAAGTGGTAGTACCGGCCTCCGGTAGGTCGGTACTACCGCTTGATTTGGGTTGTAGTGTTGGCTTCAAGAACAGGGAACAAAAAACAGTACGATCTCAAAACCAAAATCAATGTAACTTTAGATCGGCTAGTCCAAAATCTACGAAACTAGAAGTGCACCTTCTTATGGGGGTCAGGAACTTATTTCACCCTTCAATCCATGGGATTGACATCAAAGTTTCGACTACTTTTGATTTGAATGAAGAGTGCACCAAGTTTGATCAAATACCAAAAACTTGATTCTGAATTTGCTCGTTGGGTTTTAATGATCAAGATGATCTTGGGTTACCTCCCACACGTCAAAGCAAGCAAGAACTCAAGGGAAGATCTTCAAAAACACAATCTACAATGATTTCTCAAAGAGGGTAAAAGATCGGTTTCTTACAAAGTTTAAGATAAAGATTGTTTAGATGATGAGGATATGATCTAAAGAAAATTTATCCATCAATCATACATCCTCGCCTCAAGAACCACATGCAAGTAGAAGGAGGGGAGGAAAATCCAACTTGTATAAAGTCTCACAACAAGTAGGCAAAACTCAAAGGAGCATACAAACCTTTGAGGGAGAGACACCCCTCTCCCCCTCTATTTATAACCTTCATGAATCATTCTATATCTTTGGATGAGTTACTTCAATCGTAAGTAACCCCTCCAAAGGTTAGGATTGACTCAACCACTAAGAACAATCTTGTCACAGTCCAATCCAACCAAGCATGCATTGAGATTGAGGGCAAATAGGTAAATGCACTAGATCAATTTTTTCCCCACCCTCATTTTTCTTTTCCTCTCTCTTTCTCCACCTAGCCTCTTTCCCCACGCCTCCTCCTCCCTTCTTCTGTTTCCCCCGCCCGACGCCATCACCTGGGGCGACGCCGGCGTCTCCCCTGCTCCCGCGCCCGGCTCGGCCACCGGTCCTGCACCTCGGCGCCACCTCCTCCCCTTGGATCACCGTCCCCAGTGCCCCCTCCCAGTTCGGCCGCCACCCCCCCTCGTCCTCCACGCCTCCTGCCGGCGGCCGCTGCCCCGCCTCCTCGCTGTCGCCGCTTCGCCCCCCCCATCCCCCCACTGCTCGGTGACCCCTTTCACTCCTCCTCTCTCTCTCTCTGAACGAATGTGGGTTTGGGATTTTGCCATGGCTAGGGTTTGAGGTGTAGTTGGGGATTTTGCCCCAAATTGGTGCTGGTGTTCTTGAATGTGCATGAATATGGGTATGGGAGTATGATTCGCTGTGTCAGTATGTAGTTTTGAGGGCAAGTGAGATGGTAACTTGAGGTTGTACCTGATGTTGGTGTTGTGGGGTTGTGCTATGTGGATCTGCACTGAGGTTGTGCTTTAGATCAGTGTATGCTTAAGGTTTCGTTTAGAACTCCTTTGCGCTGAATGGTTGATATGGATGGACATGGGTGCTACCACATGGTTTGCTACTAGACTTCGTGAATAACCTGTAAAGGCTTGAGTTGAGCATGATGACAGTGGGCTATCAAGGTGCAGTACACGGTAGATGATTTTGGTTGATGGTTCGGAATACTTGTGCGTTAGTATACTTCGGTGTATGCATTAAGGTCATTATGTTACTTGCACTTGCCTGACGGTTCTCATGTTTACGCTTATAATACAGGGTGCTTTAAGTACGTTATGCCTCTGGTAATTGCTCGATGGTTTGCAATTAAATATTTTCCATTGCACTGTCAATTGGCTATCTGCTAGTCTCGAATGATGCTTGGGTATTTCTTTTGCATGGAGCTGCCCTGGTTGTTGAACTTGAGGTATATGCCTGTTTAGGTGTTAGGCATTCTACTGTTGAGCTCTTGACCAGTAGTTCTAGGTATGCAGAATCACGTTGATCGTATTTGAGTGTGTTGGTATTGGGCTCTTCTGTGTCATGGTCAACAGGAGCATGCATGTGAGTAAAATGCAGAATGCGCATGATTCTAAATGGTATCCTTATAATAAATGATTTGAAGGCCATTTGCCGCCACAATGAGTATATGGGTAAACTATACATGTATATGTGTGTTAGGTTAGGTTGGTGTAGCAAACTCAAGGTTTTCTTGAGTACCATTTAATGCTTAAATCATTATTCCAATCTTTTAAATATTGATTAAATCAGCATTAAACTTAAACTCTGCTAAAACTCTGTATCATTACCATCCTTTGCTTGTGCATGCTAAGAAGGAGAAAAGATAATTAGATCTAAATGGTGTTGAGCCAATCCTAGCGTGGTTTAGCTCTTATTGTGGAGTTTCGCAATTGTCTTTCATTTTTGGTTTGATGGATGCTTGCGTGGTTGTTTTCAATTCTCATTACATGTCATCAGCATAGCATGCATCTCATTTTCGCATACATTGTGCTCGTGTAGAGAACGATCCCACGGAGGGTGAAGCGGCTGTGGTCGAGGGTGATCACGGTGAACAAGTTGTTGTTGAGGATCCGGCAGAAGCATCAGGCAAGCACCTAAGCATGTTCAACCCTCTATATATGTTTATTTTGGTGAATAAAATGCTTTTTGAATGATTAGGTTTTGCATTAGGAGTCAAATGGTGGTAAGGGTAGTAGAACCTAATTGCTGCACACTCACTTCTTGACACTTGTTGAACTTTTCCTTTGGAGCTAGCTTATGGGTAAATACAATGTGTCCATGCTTAGTTTGCTTAGAGGTCGGGTTTGGGCCAAGTGGTGGACGGTTCCATCACTTGAGAGTACTAAATACTACACATGTGAACTATGTTGGAAATGGGTTCGGTCATGTTACTTGGATGGATATTAATAATTGGCGACCGGCGGGAGAGTAGGATCAATTGGGTATGGAGACTCAATTGGCGTAGTCACTTTGTGTCAATTAAGGACCGATCCGTTTGTGTGCCATGTTGATCGAGCACCATTAGGTTGATCGCATGCCGATTATGGTTGGGTAAGCCACTCTTTCATCACATGCCGTTCGATGGATCATGCCTCATGCGGTTGGACGTGGTTGAGGGCGAGGCTTAGGTCGACCCTCGAGGGCCAAGTCGGGCTTGGGCCGCCGAGGGGTGCTAGGTGCTCGGACCGCATGAAGATGGTTCAACGAATGGGTATGGATGGGAGGGGTTGACATGAGGTACTTTGTGGCACATGTCGTGCGATCAATGCTTCCTGCAGGTTAATTAAGCGATTCGAATTGCCGCTCTCGGATATGAGCACGCTCGCGTCATCCGACACTCAGCGTAGTAATAACTTAAACTCTTGGCTCGTCGTTGTACTTGAGCTTTAAAATGGTTGTAATTGCTTTACTTTAGTGTTGTTACCTTTCAACTTCATGTTAGAAGTAGGTGCGGTCAATAACTGCTTTAAATTTGTAATTTGGTTTATTGTCATACTCATACTACAAATGTTAATGCTTTTCCGCACTATTACCTTCACTTTATTCCTTTACGTACCCAAATGCATAACCCTTTGGAGTCGGTCATATATGGACCACGGGTAAGTCTTGCGAGTACATTCGTACTCATGCTTCTGCTTTGTGGTTTTCAGGTGAGGATCAGGAGGGCTGCGAGTTCTGTCCCTACTGCCTCTCGGTGCCCGGGCGGGACACCGAGTAGAGGTTACTTGCGATGTCACACACGCCCGGAAGTGTTCAGGGGCAGAACACTTCCGGAGATGCCGTATTTTGCTAGTGTGTCGATTAAATTCACTTTTGTTGTATAGCTAGCTTTTTATTTCCCTGTTCTGTGAGGTTTGAAGACTTGGTATTCCTCTTGTTGATCGTGGTTGTGTTGTGGTGTCCTTACCATGCTTGTATGTTGCTTTTATCCATGCTATATTATCATGCTATATCAACTGCTTTTCTTGTCTGCTGAGTGGATGTCCTAGAATCTAGGAAGGTCATGCCGAAATTTCGAATTTTTGTGCTATCTTGGTTTAGGTTGCATCATCTTAATTACCTAGTATGTTAGTTGAGTTGTTTTAGTTGTGTGGTTGTCAGGTTTGTCTTTGTGCTTTGGTTTAGTCGTCTTGTTGTGCTTCCGCGTTGCGTGTTCGGTTGTGGGGTTTTGAGTTCGTTGTCCCCTTTATGCAAACTGAATTGATGTGGCAGTGGAAACCGGTATGCGGGGCGATCCTGGGCGAGTTCAGGTCGCATACCGGGGCTGTAGTCGAGTTATTTGAATGGTTCCACTGTTATCTCATTTGGGCTTGGATGCTAACATCGCGAGCGCCATCGCGAATCGTGCTAGCCTCCAAATCCAATGAGGTTAACGGGGCGTTCCAATAGCTCGAGGACAGTCTGGACGGCTCCTCACAAATCTCCACCCTAGGACGATTTTCTTGGCCCTCAAGAAACCTCATCAAAGGTTGAGATCACTCACTCATACATGGCTAACCTGAAACCCACTAACAAACGGGTTTTATCCACTAAGCTAACTTGACAGCTACTCCATCCTCTAAACCGCGATCCAATGGCTCTTCTTGATCCAAGTAGCTCTAAGTTAACATCTCAACCGTTCCCTTGTCTTCTCACCACGCAGCGACTCCGTCTTCGATCATCCTCCGGTGATCCCCGACTGTTTGGATCTCCGGCGCACTTTGCCTAGTCCTGGTCATCATTCGCCTCACCATGATCTAGCACCATTGTCCTACAACCATCAAAAATAAGAAAACACATCACATAGCAATATCAAAAATGATATGCAAACTTAATATTCAAATCAAACTCAAATCTGAGCACCACATGCTCAAACATAATCAATTACTCATCACCAACAAAAATAAACCCCTGCATGGTCTTTCAGTTACATTCTGATACCTCTTCTTATGCGCGACAGCTCTTGTATCGGATTAAAGTTTTATGATATACGATAGGAGCGTGCACAGTCTCAAGAATGAATAAGATGAATTTCGTGAAGTGAACCAAAATAACGATGTTGAAACAAACACAATGAAAGAGAAAAGATTTGGCAAAGCTGAATGCAAATTTCTTTAAGCACAATTTCAAAAGTGTTCAAGATATTGTTGCTCCCTCGCAACCTCTTGTATTTTTTAGGACAATTCGATCCTTGCACTATACAAGAATCTAGTGCTAAAAAATAACCTAAGCACTAATCCTCTCGTGCACCTGTTACTTTGCATGAGTTGATTTGTGGCTCCTTGTTGCTTGTGTTCTTTATGACCACCATATGAGTTTGTATATCCCCTTAGTTCTTCTCCAAAGAGAAGTATGAATCCTATTCGAAAAGAAAGTATGAATCATAATAGCATTATGATTCATCCTTATAGCATACATATCCAAATCCTAAAAGACTAGATATGAGCCACTATATTCAACAAGAAATGTGGTTTATACTTAAGAAAGCATAAACCACTTTATAAATAGATGCATCTTTAAAAAAATGGGGTGAAAATGTACAGTCACATTTACAGAGAACTGTTCTCCATTTGTCGACTGGTCTCTGTCCTGGCCGTTTCGGATAGGAGCAGCCGAGCAGGGAAGCTTGGTTCGCAACAATCGAACAAGTGAAGGAAGAATCATTTCCCTTTACAGGCTGTACTCATTTTGAGAGAAGGGAACTGTGAGGTTATCTGGAAGCCAAGGTTGTGTGTTTTAGAGGAAGAAAGGTTTTGCGTCCTGCTCCTCCTTGACAAAAGGCAGCTAGATAACTAGATGCTTTGACAATTGGACACTTTCTGGAGAATTTACACTGTCAAGATTCACAGAGACGCAACATATTAGCTATGTGAGGCTATCTGACGGCCGCACAGTCACACTGCTGACTGCTAACCCTGCAGCCGTTTCGTGCTGAAGTTTTCGTCATGTTGCCATGTTGGTTACTTCTACAAACGGGCAAGAGCCTAGCAGGCTAGCAGTACCCCAAGGCAGCATGGCCCAGGCATTCCCCGTACAAGCCCACACAAGAGAGAATGCGGCCCATTTGGCACCCCAGCCATCACTTTCTCTTTTTTTTCTCCGGTTTATTCCCGCATTTTTGCACCTATTCGGCTGTCCCTGATCTGCTGGTCAACATATCTCGCAGTACGGAAAGTCAAACATGCAAGTCGCCATGTATTGAAACACATAGATCTCAGGATCCTGTGGCCTGGTTGTTGATTGCAGAGCTCTGTATTGCATTAATAGAAGGAATTACAGTACGACATGATAATGTAAAGAGAAACTAAAAAGACCACAGGGACAACAAAAACAATGTCAACAGGGACAACTGCGATTGACACCCTGGAGTCCTGTCAACCCCTGTCCCAGTTCTAGGCTTGTGGACATGTCTCGCAGGTGTTAGGTTTCGGAGCCCTCTGGGTCCTCTCAATGGGTTGCTAGAACTGTTTCCTGAGTTAGAACCTGAACCTCCTAAGAGATGACGCTATAGACATTTTTTACTGCCTGATAGGAACTACTATAGACATTTTTTACTGCCTGATAGGAACTACTGAAAATCCTGTTGTTCCTATCTTTTCAAAGATTCCAAAATGTATAGATTAGGATGCCGTTGATTTCCTTTCTCCTTTGTTTTGGGGGTGTTCTCCGTGATGGCCTGTCACCACAGGCAGGGTGTGGACGGGAATGTTAAATGTGTATCCAGCTGAAGACTTTCGTCCACACCTGTTTTGCAAATGGAAGAATGAAAAAATGGATGGCTGTTTCCGGTTCCGATCAACATAGCGGATAGAAGAAAAAAAAACTATATGGCCCTCCTCTAATTACCAACCAGTCTTGCAAAAATTGCCCAACACAAAACTGTATTTGTAAAGTAACTGTCTCTCTGCGGCAAAACTGTTCCAGACAAGTCTTGCAAAAATTGCCCAACGCTGCCATGCACACGAAAATTTTTGAACAAAGCTAGTACGAAGAAGGGTATCACGCGACTGTGTGAGAAAACCATTTTTTCTCTCTCTGACGTGGAAAAAGGGACCCACCACCACCAGGACGATGCCAAATCCTCGCCATCGTTGTAGGCTCGTAGCGCCGTTGATGAAGCCACCGCGTCTAGGGCTGGGAGGAAGCCCGTGGCTCGCGGCTTGGCTCGAGCTCGGCGGCTCGGCTCACCCCGGTTCATGGCTTGGACCGAGCCTGAACCGAGCTTATTTTTCAGGCTCGTTAATGGACTGAGTCGGCTTTGGGCTAGTACCTAGGCTATTTGCAATGGCCCGGTCTGAAGTCTCACAACAGTGCTTGGCCCATGCCGGATGGCTACCTGAACCTGAACCTGAACCGCAGCAAACTAGGCAACCAGCGTTGTGCCCTAGCCGCCGGCTCTTCTTCTTCCCATCCCCTCGCGATGTGCGGCGACGATTGGTGTGGTCCGTGTGGAGTGGAGTCGTGGAGATCCATTCGGAGTTGGACTGGTTTCTTCTCTCACTGGTAGGGATTAAGGAAGCCTTTCTTGCTTGGGTTGCTGTTCTGACATTTTTGGGGATTTTTTCTTAGCTGTGAGCGATCCCATTCGAAGATTTTCGTTCAGGGATGAATGCTCCAATTCATGCAGCACTGCCCGCAGGATGCGCTATTGTTGAAGAGCGCCGTGCTCAACGCTGTTGTCCTCAACTCCGCATGCCGTAGCCTTGCGCGTACAGGTTCCCGTACCCGCAAGCAGTGCATACCAGCAAAACATCGCAATGATGGCTTGGTTGATCATGGTCATGGATTGATGAAATAGATATTATTTGCTGATCTTGGAGGCCTAAAAATCTCAAATGTTGGCTGCTAAAGTGCTGGTGGCCTGGTGCTAGAGACCTAAGTGCTATCATGGCCTGACTCGGCAAGCCAACGAGTCGGCTCGCGAGCCAGTACCGAGCCGCTCTTTCGAGCTCGTCGCTTCATCGAGTTGAGCCTGACTCAGCTCGCTCCTGACCGAGCCCTGATGAGCCGAGCCGGCTCGGCTCGTTTCCAGCCTTATCCGCGTCGTCGTGGGCCACGTTAGCTAAATCTGCATTTGGCGTCACGCGCGAGCCGTGGCGGACCACGTTAGCCAACGGTGAGGATTCGAAGTGAGGAGCGGTGGATTCTCCGAGGACTTGCCTTCGCAGAGAGAGAGAGAGAGAGAGAGAGAGAGAGAGAGAGCGCCTCAGCAAGGAAAAACGATGGGAGGAAATGAATCACGTGCAGTCGAGAGCTCGCAGAGGTTTCGTGCAAAAAAGTTGAGTGCAGTGCATTGTTACTCTTTTAAAATAACCAAGTGGTGATAAATGATATCTCTTTTACCTTCTCAATTTTCATTCATCTCTCCTTAAATCTCTCCTTTACTCCTACAAGCTCTTTAATAAAAAAATTACTAACAAACAATTAATTATTAACAATATATATAATACATATCCCAACAATATCCCTTCCATTCCTTTATGATGTACGATGGAGATACAACACAGACAATGGTGATGATCGAAAGTCGTGGCCGTAAGCCAAAGTCGACAGCAGGGACAAAATGTAAGCTGAGATGGAGCTCATGAAGCCGAAAGCATAGGTCAAACTAAGTCCAATAATAACAGCTAATGTATTACTCCCTCCGTTTCTTTTTATAAGGCGTATTTGGTTTCGTTAGGACAAGACTTTGACCAACAATTACTCTATTAGCATATAATTTTTATGACACAAAATTGATATTAGCAGATTTGTATTCAAAAGTACTTATGTATAATTATAATTTTGTATTACATAAATGATATATTAATGAAGTAATCGTTGGTCAAAGTCTTGTCCTAACGAAACTAAATACGCCTTATAAAAAGAAACGGAGGGAGTAGATAATATAGACAAACAAATCGAAACCCTAAATAGGGATAAGTATCCCGAAGAAAAGAGACTCAGCGATCTTTTACTATTTCGTTCTTTCCGTTGTCGCTCAGGAGAACTCTTTGTGGAGCGGATTTTCTCTTCATTTAGGGGGTGTTTGGCAGAACTCCAGCTCCATCAGATTCGTGAATCTAGTGGAGCTGGATATTCTTAACTCCACCAAATCTGTGGAGCTAGAGTTGTGGGTATATTAAGAATGTTTAGATGTGTCATCTTGCTTACATTTTAGAATAAAATATAAACTTAATTCACTTTATTTTAACCTACAAATTTCAGATCTAAGGTGAAGCTAGGATCTATAGCTCTGCCAAACAGGACCTTAGTTTCCCAAAGATCACCTTAGCCTACGGCCCACACGAAAGGAATTGGCCTTTTGAATCACTGCAGTTATAGGTTGGGCTGGGCTCTCCACTAAACAGGCCTAGCTAATTGGAGCACCCTCTCTTAAAAAGAGCAGGCTTGACAAATATCTCTCTCTCTCTATCTCTTTTAAGAAGTCATAAGAGCTGTACTTATATGATAGTATTTAACTAATCTCATTTGGTATGCCATCTTAGGGCTATTTGTTTTTGCTTTGGAATCTCTTAAAACTGATTTTGGATTGTGGCTGTAGAGAAGTTGATTCTCCAAAAGCTAGAATCCAAAAGCACATAGGCTCCCTTCGGGACAGCTTCTGGATTATGGGAGAAGCTGCTTCTGATTATAGGAGAATCAGGTCGAGCCGGCTACAACTTCTAGGTTTCACACTACTACAGAATGATACATCACTATCGCTTCATTTGTGTCGGTTCCAATCTTTTGACTAAAAAACCGATTGTGATACGTGTATCTCATTTGTAAATTTTAGAAACATGTTATCACAATCGGTTCTTAGAAGTAACCGATTGTGATAAGGTTCCTTATCCCAATCGGTTCTTTAAAAGAACCGATTGTGATAAGGAAATGAGTTATCACAATCGGTTCTTAGAAAGAACCGATTGTGATAAGTGGTAATCATTACAATCGGTTCTTCACAAAAACCGATTGTGATAAGGAAATTGGTCATCACAATCGGTTCTTAGAAAGAACCGATTGTGATTATGGCCCGCTTATCACAATCAGTTCTTATAAAGAACCGATTGTGATGAGGGACATGACTATCACAATCGGTTCTTTGCTAGAACCGATTGTGATAATCCCCCTCATCACAATCGGTTCTTTGCTAGAACCGATTGTGATGACCCAATTTCACTATTTTTTGATTGTTTTACGGTATGAATATCGTTTCTAGCTCTATATTTTTTGATGACCCAATTTCGCTATTTTTGATTGTTTTACGGTATGAATATCGTTTCTAGCTCTATATTCCATAAACACGTGCACAATATTTTGTCAAGTGTATCACCGTCTTTTAATTGGATGAACGGGTAGATGATGCATGCATATTGACTGTTAAGTATGTTTATGCTCTATATTCATGTAAACGAATGTGATATGTGTATTGTAAAATGTTTGTGTTCAATATATATTATAAACGATATTCATACCTTAAAACAATCAAAAATAGTGAAATTGGCTCATCACAATCGGTTCTTTGCTAGAACCGATTGTGATGACCTAATTTCACTATTTTTTGATTGTTTTACGGTATGAATATCGTTTCTAGCTCTATATTTTTTGATGACCCAATTTCGCTATTTTTGATTGTTTTACGGTATGAATATCGTTTCTAGCTCTATATTCCATAAACACGTGCACAATATTTTGTCAAGTGTATCACCGTCTTTTAATTGGATGAACGGGTAGATGATGCATGCATATTGGTATTAAGTATGTTTATGCTCTATATTCATGTAAACGAATGTGATATGTGTATTGTAAAATGTTTGTGTTCAATATATATTATAAACGATATTCATACCTTAAAACAATCAAAAATAGTGAAATTGGCTCATCACAATCGGTTCTTTGCTAGATGGTAATGGCAAATGGTCATAGCTACAAAGATGAGGAGGTGGTGTAGACTAAGTACAATACGAACATGGAGTATCGCTAGCTCTATAAACTGTTGTCATGTATATTCCATAAACACGTGCACAATATTTTGTCAAGTGTATCACCGTCTAGACGCGTTATATTTTGTTAAGGGGAGGGAGACGTGTTATATTTTCAAATGCTATCGTACCAACACTACGGTACTAAATTGGACACTTAGTTAAATTTTATAGCACCCAAGTCAGAGTAAATTCGAAGTATAAGAATACTAACATTAGTGTTTGGGTGCTTTGTGGGGTTAAGGGGAGGGAGACACGTTATATTTTCAAATGCTATCATACCAACACTACGGTACTAAATTGGACACTTGGTTAAATTTTGGAGCACCCAAGTCAGAGTAAATTCGAAGTATAAGAATACTAACATTAGTGTTCGGGTGCTTTGTGGGGTTAAGGGGGAGGGAGACGCGTTATATTTTTCAAATGCTATCATAACAACACTACGATACTAGATCATATAAGAACTCTGAAGTTAAGCGTGCTTGGGTGAGAGTAGTACTAGGATGGGTGACCTCTCGTGAAGTGCTCGCATTTGCATTAAAATTGGCGGCAAAACTCATTAGTTAAGCGTGCTTAGGCGAGGGTAGTACTAACTAGGATGGGTGAGGGTGACCTCCTGGGGAAATCTCTTCGTTTTGTGTTAAAACCGTCAGAACAATGTTTAATAGTGAAAATGTGTGATGAGGGGGTCTCATCACAATCGGTTCTATGCTAGAACCGATTGTGATGACCCCCTCATCACAATCGGTTCTTGGGCTTATCACAATCGGTTCTTCGCAAGAACCGATTGTGATGATTGTTTATCACAATCGGGGAGAAAACCGACTGTGATAGCTATTCCTCATTACAATCGTTGGACTTTCTATCGCCACCAAAACCGATTGTGATGACGAAAAAGAACCGATTCTAATGTGTATTCTTGTAGTAGTGTCAGACCGAGCCGGCGAGAATCAGCAAGAATCAGTGAGAATCAGGTTTCAGCCAGATTCTGATTCTATACAGAAATCAGCTTCTGATTCTCAGAGAAGCTATCCAGAATCTTCCCGTTCGGCAAATAATCAGCTTTTTTCTAAAGCAGAAGCTGTCTAGAAGCTGAAACGAACGGGGCCATAATAGAGTGGATTTTGGATTCTAGTATATATGGGTGGGCTGGATTGTGAGAATCGACTTCTAGAATCGAGATGTTTGTTTTATTCAAATTCTGAGGCTAGAATCCAGAATCAAAAGCAAAAACAAAAACAAAAGGACCCTTGGCCTCGCTTGCTTCAGCTTTTATACAGCTTATGCTTAAAAAAAGCGGATTATTTGCTGAACGGGAGGATTCTAAATGGTTTCTCTAAGAATAAAAAACTGCTTTTACACGTAAAATCAGAATCAGTCTTTTCCCTGCTTCTCCCACGGAATTGCTTCTCCATGAGGCCAGGTGCACGAGGCCAGGGCGTACGACGCGCACGAGGCCGTCACCTCCTGTTCGCCTCCCTTCCAACCGTCGCCCCTCCCGCCCGAGCTCCGCCCCACCGTCTTGAGCTCCCTTCGTCGCCCATCCGCCTCGAGCCCTGTCCGTCGCCCCTCGGCCCGACCTCTGCCCCTTCGGCCGCCGCCCCTCCTGCCCGAGCTACGCCCCACCGCTCTGAGCTCCCTCCGCCGCCCCTCTGCCTTGACCTCTGCCCGTCGGCGCCCCTCCGCCCAAGCTCTGCCCCTCTAGCCACCGCCCCTTCGGACGAGCTCCACCCACCACCCCGAGCTCCCTTGCCACCCCTCTGCCTTAACCTCTGCCCATCGCCCCTCCGCCCCGAGCTTCACCCCTCCAGTCGTCGCCCCTCTGGCTCAAGCTCCGCCTGTCGCCCCTCCGCCCCAATCTTTAGCAATCACCCTCTTACGCCGTTGGATGGATGGATTGGGGGAGGAGAATCCCATCAACAATCAGGATCATTGAACGACTAGATTCTCTAACCAATAGATTCTCTAGGTAGTAGCTTCTCCAGACAGCTGGCTATAATTCAAAATTTGTATAATAAAAAACTGAAACGAACTGAAACTTAATCTGAGTCTAAAATCTGAGATGGCAACACATAGAGTAGAATAATATCACCCTCGACAAGATAGACATCAGGAGATATCTTATAAGAAAATTGTGCTGATCCGAGCAACAGGACAAAAGTTAACTTTTCCGCCCGATTAGGGGAAATGAAGCACATGCCATGATTAGGAGGCAAGATTCTGCTGCACCGATAATTATTGACCTTAGAAAAAGCGCTATGTGCACGCTCACTAGCGCCATTTTGATACTCTCAGGCACTATTTATTAAGTTTGAGTCAAGGTTGCTTCCTTAGCTAGAAAAAGCTCTCTTTGAATCTAGGTTTAGGACTCTGCAAGGCGTGCTATGTTAAGGTTCATTTGGAAACTATAAATTTTATATAAATTTTATAATAAGCAGTTTAGAAATAAACAAATTTCCTTGTCGTTCCAAAAGGGGCCTTAAGCTGCAGTTGTAGTTGGCTCTAATTTGATTTAGTTGTGTTATATTTGTTACATATGAGATAAAGTGGTCTGTGCAGTTGCGCAGAGTCGAGCCAGTATAAACACAGTTTGGATATTCACCGGACTAAACCTAACTTAGCCTTCTATGATACTTCATCCGATCAAGTTTATAAGGCGTATTTTTTCTTAGTATATAGGCCACGAAGATATTAAAAATGACAAGATTACCTCTTATTATTATCACTAAACATTATATTCAATGCATGTATATAGAGAATGTGAGTGAAATAGATATTTATTAGGGATATAGAGGAAACACCACATTAATTTTGTATTAGAATACGAAATACATTCTATATTTATAGATAAGACCATTTAAAAAAAATAAGCCTTATAAACTTGGACGAAAAAGGTATTATGTATGTTTGGAGACTCGATAGATGACGCTTTATGATTTTACACTTCAATCAAGTCACGTATAGATATGACTAAATCGTCATTCTTCATGAACTCACTTATTGTTTTTGGATTGTGTGTGTTACTTTATTCTATAGTAATAAATAATATTATGAATAATGAATGGTAAGGTGTGCAAAAAAAAACACAGTTAAAAATTATCTTAAATTATAGAATGGCATGTATTTAAAAATAAAATTTAAAAACTACAATGAGATATATTCAAAAATGGAGAGAGTACATAGCAACAAGTATATATAGTAAACTACGCTACTTGGGTTCATAAAAGAGAATTTGAATTCGAGGGTAATAGTGATGGCAAATCCCAATGAGGTATATTCAGAAACGGAAGGAAATTTTTGTATTTGATACAACATTCGACTCGTATTTATAAAATGATACAACACTTTTGCGTGTTTACAGAAAACCTACTCATACCTAGAATTTGAAATTTTATTTTTGAATAACCGGAATTTCAGAACCCGTTTTTCACGTATTTTGAAACAAGAAAACCGAGTATGCCATACCCGAAATCTCAAAAACCAGATATGACACCCATATCTGGTTCCTCAAAAACCGATTATGGAGGGCACGAGCTGCGGATGAGTTCATGTTTTGTGATCATCTTGGGTGTCCGCATGGCTTCTCTCTCTCTCTAAGCAGTTATCACATCTCCAGTGCATTGCATGAGCTCTAAATTGTTCTCTGAAATACATGAAAAACGGGTGCCCACCATAACTGGTTTTTGAGGAACCGGATATGGGTGCCTTATCCATTTTTTGAGGTTCCGGTATGGCATACTCGGTATTTCAAAAACCGGGTATGGCATACTCGGTTTTCCAGTTTTCAAATATGTGAAAAACAGGTTTTGAAATTCCGGTTATTCAAAAACGAAATTTCAAATTTCGGATATGAGTAAGTTTTCTGTAAATACATAAAAATATTGTACCGTTTTACAAATATGAGTCAAATGTTGTATCAAATATAAAAATTTCCGAAACGGAAAGAGTACATAGCAAAAAGCATATATAGTAAACTACGCTACTTGGGCTCGTAAAAGAAGATTTGAATTCGAGGGTAATAGTGATGGCAAATCCCAATGTGTGTTGAGTGCGTATGAAACAATTATTTATGGGTAGTAATCGTTCGAGGCTCTATGTGTCCATTCCTCTATAGAGCACAAAGCAAAGAGGACGATAAGATCGTCGTCCTTGCGCGCTGCAGCATTATTTTATGCTTTTAGTTGATGACGCTTCGCTGCAATCCCGACAGTTTGAGACTAAATAAAACATAACGCTTCGTCCCAGTTCCATTTTTTTTAACGAAATTCGTTTTAATTTCATAAATTTTGAACTTACCGTTCGATTTGAAAAAGGAAACCGGTTGGTTTACTGCTCAAATTTAAATTTAAATTCCAAAAATAGAAATTTTAATAAAATTTATACAAAATTTTCCTCTAATTAGTACTAATAACCTTACGAACTTTGTTGTGAATATTACTCCATCCGTTCCTAAATACGTATCATTCTAGCCTTCAAAATTTGTTTTTAAATACATATTTTTCTACAATTTTGATACAACTTTTAACTATTTTTTCTTTGCATACCCATAATATTCATGATTCCCTATGAAATTTATTACTGTAGAATAGATTAACACACACACATACACACACACCATCCAAGAGCAATAAGTGAGCTAATAAAGAAGGACGATTTGATCATTCTACATGTAACTTGGTTAAAATGTAAAATCCTAAAACATCATCTATTCAGGAACAGAGGGAGTATTCGAAAAAAAATGAAGATTAGAGATGTTTTTGAGCCATTAAATTATATTTAGTAGCAATATTTGTTCAATTATATTTAGTAGCAATATTTGTTCAAGTATATTTAGTGCCAATGTTTGTTGAAATATATTTAGTGCCAATATTTATTTAATTATATTTAGTAGCAATATTTGCTAAGTAATTCTTCAAACATCATTTTTGGTCTTTAATGGCTTTTTACAAATTCTACAGCAATTCTTTTTACAATTTTTTTTTCTATTTTTTTTACATTTCCCCCCAATTTTTTAACTGTTAGCGGTTTTCGAGACTTTTTGAGCGGTTTTCGTTCAAAACCTATGAATTTCGCTTGGCTATTTGGCTAAATTTCAAATTCATTTGACTTTCAAACCGAGCAGATTTTCATGAATTTCAAATAATTTTTTGTGAATTTATACCATTAGGACGTTAAAATCTAGCTTCGAAACGAAAAGTAAAATCTGCTGCCAACACTTACATCCCAGGAACATTCATAGTGTTTATGGAGCCAAGAGGGTTGGTTGTGGAAAAATTTTGTATTTAATACAACTTTTGACTCGCATTTACAAAACGATACAACAGTTTCGCGTATTTACAAAAAAACAGTGATGTCTGGTTTCTGGAAAACTGAAAATGCATGTCCGGTTCTCCAAAAACTGGAGATGGCTTGTCCGGTTCTCCAAAAACCGGTGCTGGGCTTGAATTACCAGAAACCGGCCATGGTTTTTTTTTTGTTTGCTTTTTTCTGTTTTTTCAACTCGAGGTAATTCAAATGCAAATAACTTTCGCTATACAACTCCAAATTCAATGAGACAACTTTCTAAATTTGTGTAAAATCATTTAGATTATGAATATGCAAAAATATTTTAGTTTTGATTATTGTGCAGAAAACGATGTCCAAGTCACGGTAAATTCGGATTTTCAAAACCGGTTATTGCGTATTTGGATTTTCAAAAACCGGTTGTTGCGTATTTCCGAAATTAAAATTTCATACCACATTTGGTTATTTTGGTTATATTCTCTCGCTAAAATAGCATATGATGTTTGTCTGCAAGGAATACGCAATAACCGGTTATATTCTTTTAAGAGAATTTCACTTTTGCCCTTCTCACAAAGAAAGTAAAATGAAAACTCATACTCTCACATTTTAGCGAGAGAATATAACCAAAATAACCAAACGAAGTATGATATTTTAATTTCGAAAATACGCAATAACCGATTTTTGAAAATCCGAATATGCAATAACCGGCTTTGAAAATCTAAATTTACCGTGACTTGGACATCGTTTTTTGCACAATAATCAAAATTAAAATATTTTTGCATATTCATAATCTAAATAAATTAAAATATTTTTGCATATTCATAATCTAAATAATTTTACACAAATTTAGAAAATTGTCTCATTAAATTTAGAGTTGTATAGTGAAAGTTATTTGCATTTGAAATACCTTGAGTTGAAAAAATAGAAAAAAAAAAAAAAAAAAGCCATGGCTGCATGTCCGGTTTACCAAGAACCGGACAACCCATCACCGGTTTTTGGAGAATCGGACAAGCCACTCTGGTTTCTAGAGAACCGAACATGCATTTTCGGTTTTCCAGAAACCGGACATCACTGATTTTTTTTTTTTTTTGTAAATACGCAAAACTATTGTATCGTTTTGTAAATGCGAGTTAAAAGTTGTATTAAATACGAAATTTTCTGTTGGTTGCGTTGTGTGTGCCGCATTGCTCTGCCTTATCGGCAATAAAGCGCAATGCATGCCCATGCCTTGGCAGAAAAGTGCACAAGAAAGCAATGCGTTTTAAAACGTCCGTCTCCTTTTGACTAACTTGAGCTATGGCTTTCCTCTTTTAATGGTGTTCTTATTTGTTACATATCTGTGGCAGTGTTTGTTCTTCCAGTACCTTTCTTCAAAACCAATTCTATGAATAGTTCCAGAGAAGTTTGACATGACATCTGAAGGGCCTGCTCTGTCCTGCTCAAGTTGTTTATGGATACATGCTAGCATCCATGAAATGCTTCATGTAGGGCTGGGCAGAAAGCTCGCGGCTCGTGGCTCGGACTCGATCTAGCCTGGCTCGGCTCGCCCTGGCTCATGGCTCGGACTGAGCCCGAGCTGAGCCTATTTCTCAGGCTTGTTAATGGACCGAGCCGGCTCGGCTCGAGCCACGAGCGGCTCGGTGAGCCAGGGCAGCTCGGTGGATTCCCTCACCTGGGACCTGGCTAACTGAGTAAATGACTTCACCGCTTCAAGCTTCCCTCCCAGAGGACCCAGATCCAGCCCAGACCCAGTCCCCAATCTCCCGATCTACTCCCTCCCATCCCCAGACCTCCGGCGGGCGCCGGCCGCCGGCGCCTGACGCTGGCGACGCCAATGGGCCGCTTCTTCCGCCCGACGCCGCTTCTTCCATTCTCCCCGGCGCCGCCCCTTCCGCTAACGGCGCCACCGCGCCTTCCGCCCAACGCCGCGCCCCTTCCGTCCGTTCTCCCCCCGGCGCCGCCGCTTTCGCCGACGCCACCTCCTGCTCCCGTCCCCACTCCCCGGCGCCGCCCCGCCCGCCAGAACTCCACCAGTCCACCCAGCGGCCAGCGTCCATCATCAGGTGATGCAGATTTAATTAGTAATGGATTCCTTTGGATGGCAGTATGGAGTAATGGAGATTTGCTTGTGTTTTGGAAGCTCGATTCCTTTGGATGGCAGTATGCTGTGTGTTGTAAACTTGTAATGCATCGTTTCAACTGAACTGTATGATCTCACAACAGATTTAATTAGTAATTGTTGTGATGCATTTGATAGGTGTACATTCTGTGTTCAATGCAGTTGTTTGATGCTAGAATGATGCTATGTTAGTATGTTACTAGAATGATGATATGGTTGCTTTATTTTGCTTTGGGAGTTGGGTTAATGTTGCTTTATTTTGCTAAAATATTGATCATGGGTCAATGCAATGATAGCTTGGTTGATCATGTTTATGAGCTGATGAAATATATATTATTTGCTAATCTTATAAATCTCAAAATCTCATTCGTTTGGCTCCTGGAGTGATAGTCTGCTAGAGATCACACTGTGTTGTACTACTGTGGTGGCCTGGCTCGGCGAGCCAACGAGCCGGCTCGCGAGCCAGGACCGAGCCGAGCCGCTCCTTCAAGCTGGTCGCTTCACCGAGCCGAGTCTGGCTCGGCTCGCTAACTCACCGAGCCCAGCCCAGCCGAGCCGAGCCTGGCTCGTTTTGAGCCCTAGCTTCATGCTTGTGATGTCAAGTACTATTGTTTCATATTAAAACGCATCCGCCTCTTGTACAACATGCACAAATTAACAAGGGTAAATCAACATTTGCTTTTCCCAAACATACCCCCCCCCCCCAAGTAGGTTTAACACGGCAATTCTTCCATGACTATAAAAAACTTTTCCGGAATACACCACATAACTCAATATATATAGATACTACACATAACAAATTACTTCTTGTTGTCTAGAATAGGATTATAGCAAAGGTTAGATAATCTTATGTTGACCTGATTATCCAATTGTAACTATAGCAATAGTGCTATGGACTAGTCAAAACCATAACAAAATAATGCCACACATATAAATTAGACCTTTTCAACTAGATAGGACTAGGAGAGCAACCTCCAAGTTTGTAGGATTCGTTTTCTGTCCTTTTCCTTTTATCCGAAGAAAAAAGAAAACGGTGGAGTTGCATCAATTCCCTGTACGCTTGAAGAGAAAAGCAGAAGGCCTGAAGAAGTCATTTCTGGATATACGCAAAACTAGATGAGTATAAAACATGGCAACACAAATAAATTGGGAAAAATATACGTGAAGGCAGCTCTCAAAGAATACGAGGAATCTATCTATACAAGAGCTTTTCCCAAGGTATTTGGTGTCTTGTGCCAAAAGCGTTGTCTAGTACTCCCCGTTCAGTTTGTAGGACGTATTTATTTAATAATCCTATTTATAAATATATAACGTATTTTATATTTCAATATAAATTAATATGATGTTTCTTTTATATCCTAATAAATATCTAGATTTACTTGATATTATATTATATATATATATATATATATGCGTTGAATATAATGCTAGAGATAATAATTAAGGTAGTCTAATTATTTTTAATATCTTTTGTCTATGTGTAAAAAAACATTCTATAAATTTGGATAGAGAGCGTAGCTAATTCTTCGTGTGCACAATAAATCTCCACCGAGTGAATAAGGGTTAGCACACTAACCGATGCTGTGTCCCTCAGAAACTTAAAGCGTTTTTAAATGATGAATACATTTTTTTTTGTTTTTGCTTATTATTTGCCTCCCAAAACCTAAGGTAGATATGATTGGGTAAAACAACCAGGTAAGAACATTCATTTGGACCGTGCCAAAGTAAAACAACGTACCCTCGCCGTTCATTTTTATAAAGCGTATTTTAATTTTGTATAAGGATTAAGCTTGCGTTGAAATTAAGAAATATATAAAAGAAAATGATTTAGATATCCACACTTAATTGTTTTGGAAGATGAAAGATATACTTTGTGTCGGTGGTAATGAATAAATGTATATGGTTGAAGAGAATAAATAGAGGTATAGAAAAAAAAAAAGGCCTCGTTAAATCCACATATAAACCTCATATTTGTGAATAAGAACATTTAAAAAATAAGTCTTATAAAAATGAACAGAAAGAATATATCCCAGTAAGTCAAGTTGAGTAAAATTTTGATTGGAATAATAAGGAATTAAATCGTGTGCTAATTCTTAAGTCGGCACCATTAGTGCTCCAGTGACTTATCACCAGCTCATTAAAAGGACATAACAATAATTATTGCCCGAAAAGCTTCTCAAGGCAAGCTCTTCTTTTTTGATATCACTCTTTCAAAAGGACAAGCTGAAGTACCTCTCGTACACACACCAATTTTTTATTTAATATATATTAATTTTTTTTTCAAAACTAATCAACGAAAACAAAAAATTGTAATAATATGCTCATGTCACCCATACATGGGGCGATCGCCCCATATTGGAGCGATATGTACCTAGATACAAAAAATATTGATAAATTATCTTCTTCATGTGTCTATTTTCATAAATGCGTTTTTTACATCTAGGTCCTATCGCCCCAATATAGGGGTGATTGCCCCTTGTATGAGCGACAGGAGCATATTCTTGCAATTTTTTGTTTCCGTCGATTAGTTTTGAATTTTTTAAAAAATATATATTAAATAATAAAAAAGCAAAAAAAACTTATGCTAGGAGTACCATTTATGTTCTTTTTTGAAAGACGGCATAGCACCGCTGATTCATTAACTATAGAAGCAAAATAAATGTGGCGACATGCATAATTAATCCTAGATAATGACTATAGTTTAATCATTAATCTCGAGTTAATTACACTGATCTAAACATATTAACTAATAAATCATCGAGTAAGCCCGACGTTTTATCAGGTAATACACCATTTTAGAGTGTTACAACAGAAACAATAATTAGATACTGGAATGAAAACTTTATTAACTTCTATTGCTACGCAGACTACATGTTCAATACTTTAATTATACATACGATCCAATTACAACAAAAAATATATTATGTGGATACTAATTACCCAAAAGCTGTCAACAGCTATGCACTCTACTAGAGTCTATATCCCGATCAGATGCTTGCCCATCATATCCAATATCTAGCAAAAGAGAGAGTTATAAAGGGTGAGTACAAAGATGTACTCAGCAAGCGTTAATGTCAAATATGTATTTATAAATTTTATCATCCGAAATCCTCACTGGTTCCATATCCATACCTCAAATCCATTTATCCAAAATAGGTTTTATTAGGAAAATCTTGAGTCTATATGAGGTAGATTTAACTTCTGTAGCCTCCAGTCTAGGAGACATGCATGAATTCATGATTTTTATGCCCTGCGCAGGTTTTGTTTCACTATCCATAGCAAACTCAAGCACAGTTGAGAACCTAGAATGCTTATCACTACTTTGGCATTTAAATCTCCAACCCTCGCCCCTTCCAGCTATACTCTATAATGATTCGAAGGCACTAAAACCTGAGTTAGCCAGTTGTACCTTGTCACAAAATTAGAGGTACTCATATCCCCTGACCACTTACCAGTTGTGTTACAACACAAATCAGTGATACTAAGACATTAGGTAGCTAGTTGATTTCCGTCACAAAAATCGAAGATACTCATCCAATGACTTTAAAATATAGCGCCAAATAACCAACACTGGTTATCAAACGTGTACTTCACTGGGCATCCAGCAATCCCAGTTTAACATATCTTACTTACCCAATATTGAGATTAAACACCATCATAGCATAAACTTTTCTAGTTGTTTTCCGCACACTATGATTGATACGATTTAATACGGTTCATTGCCCGAGTGTAGTGGTTTTAACCTTGTATTATATTCCTTGTAGAGGACCCCACTAGCAACATCAAACATGGCACCCTCCACCCACCATTTAACAACTCACCCCGACTTCACCTGTCGATTGAGTCAAAATACCAATTCCAATTGAACTAGCGGTTTATCCAACAATCGATTTAAATTTTAATTAAATAAGATTTACCATGCACCAGACAAACCTTTGTAAAACTATTCCATAAATATGGACAAGAGAGCTTGTCTGGATTTTGGTGGAAATATACGTCCTCACACGGTTAGAGAAGATGATCTTATGCTAGATTTAAATTAATCTATGAAATTATGAAATACTATAATTCAGATAGCTATTATATTTTCACATGTTTTAGGTGTCTAACCCTTTCTTTAACTTCTATTAATTTATTGTATACTTACTGCGTATTTCATATTGAGGTATTTTAAAGTGATGTTTTTTAATTGGGCCTATTTTAGTCTAGAAATATTTGACTCATTACATTTTTGTTTAATGCCATTTTGATTTGGATTACACTTTGGTGTAGGTAAAACTTGACTGTTTTAATCAATATGATAATTGCTAAAATTAGTTAGTCCTTAATTTCTTTATCTGATTGAGTTCATTTCTTCTTACATGGTTTATTTTATTTCCTTGAATAATTAGAATAATACAAATTCAATTTATGGTTTTTTTGTTAAGAAATCCATAAAATCTAACTTTTCTCTTAATTATAGCAATTTATACTTGTCTACTTAGCTTTATTTTCACGATTATTAATATTTGACCACAAGCTTACTCGATCCATCGTGTTGTTTGTCTATTTAATTGAAGAGAGATTGTTAATATTACTTACTTGTGTGCGTACACCACGTTACCCTATTTAAACTTTTAATCACAATATTATGGTTATGATCTGATTGTCTTGATTTACCTCAGTTTAATAAGTTATGGACCCTGTTATTATCATCATTCCTATTAGTGCTATTTTTTTATTTGTTATTATTATTATTATTTTATTATCTTCTTTTCTTTCTTTTCCTCAATCGGTCGATCCTTATCTTTTCTACTTTTAATCAGTATAAAAGTTAATGGCATTATTTAACTTTCCAATTAATGAGCTACTTATATTAGTCTTGGCTCTGATTTGCATACCTACATATGTCATGAAATAATCTGCGTTTGTATATTAAATTTGATCAAAATACCTATCTTTACCCGATTGAAGATTAGTAGTCCTAGAATTTAATCCCGAAATTACATAAATGCCATATCTTACTGGCTAATAAGTTTTGTCTATTTTAAAGTGTCCAACTCTTTTCTCTTATTAGTTTAAGGTTTATAAATTTTACGTTGCACTTTTTAGGACTTTTTACCATTTTATGTCTTCGCACTTTAGTTGAACATTCGACTGACTGAATTTAATTGATTCAACATATTTTTAATTGATTCAACTTCAAGGTGAATTAAGACATGAACACAAAATTTTATTAATTTAAGTAAAAAATATATATTTTTCTTAGTTTGCTCTTTTCTTTTCTCTTCTTTTAGATTCTTTTAAATTTTTTTAGTTACAATCATTTTTACACGATGATTAACATTAGGATTAAGGTAATATTAATTCTCGTGATTGATTAGACAGTTTTATGCATTACCAAAATTATCCCTTTTCTTTTCTTTTTTCCCTTCTTTTCTCTTCTTTATTTCTTTTATTTCTTCTTTTTCTTTTCTTTTCTTTCCTCACTCATCGGTGGAACCTTATCCATTCTGGCTTATTTTTTTTTATTTTTCCCCACTTCTTCATTTCTTGGCTCCCATGCCCGATTGGGCTCCTCCCAAATCGAAGCCTACCCCATGGCTCGCTAGCCACTGACTTCTCCTGCCGCGCCCATTGATCGGCCGCTCTCTCGCCGATTCTAGTCGTCGACGCCTCTCCAGCCGGCATCATGCACCATCGGACCCATCACGTTGCGCATGAATTGTCATACCCAGCTGCCCGAGGGCCCCACTCTCCTGTCTCCGACTGCCGATGCCGCCACCTGTCGCCAGCCTTGGCCCTTGGCCGACTGGCTCCACACCGCCTCCTCCTTGGTCTGATGAATAACATGCTAATGACAAAAAAATAACAGTTTTACTTCGCATCACCGTTGGGCAGAAATGAAAAAGAACTAAATATCTAATGGGTGACACATGTTCATAAACAACGTTGGTCAGAATATGATCATGGCCATGACATAATCCCATATTTCAACATTAAATAATAATCTCTAATTAAAACTTCCCGTTGGTTCCATTTTAATCAGAGATAATGCTTAGAAATGATCATCGCATAAAATTAATAGCCATATTAATTTGCCCAGAAAATAATTATATTTGAGCAACATTTGCTGAAATAAATGAAACATAATACAATAAATACTGAAATGAGCTAAATAATAATCATCATATAAAAATAACTGTCACATTAATTAATTTTCTTAGAAAATCAATCATGAAATTATGCCCAGGAAATAAACATTAAACAATAATTGTTGCAAAGTTAGATGAGACATAATGTAACAAAATTGAAATAAGTTAAATAATAACTTGACATTAAGCAGTAAATTTGCCTCGCGTCAGATCATGGCCAATGACATTTATTCATTGCCCAGCGTGTGGCATTTAATTACAACGACCAGCCAAAACACGCATTGATTCTCAGCCGTTGATCAAAATGGACGGCCGAGATTGACTTGGATCCGAAACAAAAAATCGCCCGAACCAGAAAACCCTAACCCTAATTGCTTCTCCCCCGATCCAAAAATCCCGTCTGGCCGGCAGCGGCAAAGCGGCGATGGGACAGGCCAGCCTTGACTCAGCGGCGGGACCTCACCCCGTCGTGCTCGTGTGCAGCCGTCCCGCGGGCGGAACTAAGGCCCGGAGGGATATAACGATGGCGCGCTCGCGACGGGAAACGGGATGCGCTCGGGTTGGCCGGCGGTGATCTCCGGTGGAGGTAAGCCCCAAATACCCTTAAACATTAGGGCTCTTGATTGAATTTTTTTTTGGGATTTTTGAAAATAGGGTTTCGGATTTGGGATTTTGGGGAAAAAACCCGAATGGAATTAGGGGATTAGGGTTCGGATTTGATGGGGATTTAGGGGCTAGGGTTCGGCTTTTGGCTCTTATCCTCTCCTTCTACATGCTAAACTGAGGATGATCAACCCTAAACCGAACTTAAATCAAGAGCTAAACCGAGACATCACCGTGATAATCCGAACCGATCAAAAAGCTAATCCGAAAAGAGCTAAACCGGGACTAATAGGATCAAGCTAAGGCTAGTACTGCTCTGATACCAAATGTTAGACATTATCTAAGGACTAAGTCTTGATCTAGCCTAGGTCATGATCACTAATCAATGCGGAAACTGAGAGCCATTAGGACTAACCCGGAGATGATGATGCCATTAGGGTTCTTTGGTTGAAGTAGATCATCGGTGAAGCGATTCCCGTGAGGAAGACGAGGGCACCGTGACTTCCACGGTGAAGGCACCGGTCTTCGTCAGCCTCTACACTGTTACCCGGATCGGATGGGATTGTTAGGAGTAGAAGAACTTGAGTCTATTAGAGCGCACAAGTTCCGGCCTCTCCTCTTTTCTATATAGCGATGGCTGACGGGACTGATACCAAAGGTGTTAGTGCGTTCCCGATCAAAACGCAATTAGTGGTTATTAGATACGAAATTTTCAGATGGTAGTTACTGCCCTGAGATCACCACTAACAGGAGGGAGGGAGGGAGGCACAGAAAGTAGTAAACAAAGGTTGGTAATGGCGTCGATCCATCGGCCGCACTCGCCGGCGAAGAATCAGCACCTCCAACGCCACCACCAGGCACCGACCCTTCGTCTCCTCCTTCCTGCTCCGCCACTCCTCCTCCTCGCCAAGAACTCACCACCACAACCTCAACTACCGGCACCCCTTCCTCTTCTTCACTCGCTCCCGTGCTTCGCTGCCTTCCTCCTCCTCAACCTCCTCCACTTCCTCTCCCACCTCCCCCTCCGACCGCACCTACCCATACCAAACGCATCCCAATTCGACCACCCCATCAAACACCCGATTCACTTGCAGCAACAGCAAGCCGACGACCATGGTGACTATAAGATACTCATTGTCGTCATGCCCACACAGGCCCGGGCGTCACAGGCCTACTACCTCAACAGGATGGGCCAAACGCTGCGCCTCATCCACCCTCCTATCCTTTGGGTGGTCGTCGAGGCCAGCAAGCCCACCCCCAAGGCCGCCGCAGCACTCGCCTCACTGCTGTCATGCACTGTTGTGTCGGCTGTTGTGATAAGCTCGCCGCCACCAACGCCCTCCTTGACAGTCCTCGCGGGCGCGGGAGGAAGCAGTCATTGCCTCCGAGCCGATGCGAAGCTAGGGGGAAGGGAGAGAGAATCATGAATTTTGAAATTCTCTCTTCTTTCTAGAGATAGGACGAAAAGCTGTTGGAGATGATTTTTTGTTTATTGTGCATGCGTTTCCTCATCTTCCTAGTTACGGAATGGCTATACTGACAAAGGTTTCAAATTTCATTTTAGGGTTTTATTTTGGCACCCTTCAAAATCTGAAATTTTGACGAAATCTCATTTTTTCGGATGAAATCCAAACGAAATACAAAAAGAAAAATTTGAATCCAGTAATTTTTTAACTTAAATTTTTGACATTTCGGTTCAAAATACTGAAATTTCGGTCCAAAATACCGAGATCTCAGCGAAATTTTAGGTGTTGTCGCCCTTTGAATTTTTTTAGAGTTTTTTAAATTTCGCTAGAATTATGATCTACCGACTGTCTCACACGGAAAAACGATGTGAAGAATTCAATCCGGCCAAAATCCAGTCAAATTTTGTTCAAATCTCGATCAAATTTACCGAAATCTCACCAAGATTTTAGGTTATTGTAGCACTTTGAATTTTTCTAGGGTTTTCTTAATTTTGCCAGGATTATGAAATTCGGAGGGGTCCGAGATCCAAAATTTCGTCGAGATTTCATTCCCTGGAACAGACTCTCTTGAAGATGGCCTCAAAAGTCCAAACTCTGAACCGCTCCTAAGGAACGAGTTGACCCTGCGCTAACAGCCCAACCGAGAGCCAAATCGAGCAATTAAGCGTTGCGTCTGTCCGCCTGATTGCCAATGTGAGGATGCCAAAGGTGGGCATTGGGCCGTGCTTTTTTGGGCTAGCCTGAGGCACGGCGGGCACAGCCTAGCCTCTTTGATGATAGTTAGTTTTTTTTTGTCTTAACATTTAATATATGGAGTTTTTTTGTCTTAACATTAAGTATTATTGGGCATTACTTAGACGATAACTATGTACTAAACAAAAGGATCATAGAATTTAGACCAATCTCTGAGTCACACACAGGAGAGGCTATCGCTAACTTTATACTTAAGGTTATTACTAACTTTAAAATAGAAAGTAAAATTACTTTGATCACTCTTGACAATGCATCACCTAACACGACGGCTATGATCTCTCACCGAATCTGGATTCTTATGTTGGAGGTTTTGTACTCCACCAGAGATGTGTACACCACATTATTAATTTAATTGTGTAAGCAGGTTTGACTGTAATGACATCTAATTTGGATAACATACGTAAAGCTATCGAGTTTGTTACAGTTTCGCCTTTAAAGTTAATTTACATAGTTTTCAAAGTACTGCATGGCCAATAATAAAAAACTAAGAAGATTCAACCTTGATATGAAAGGTTAGATGGAACTCGATGTATACTATGCTCGAGTGGTGCAAGGATTACGATCATATTATCACTATCTTCATCAACTGCAATAATGATAAGCCATTGGTTACTGAAATATATTAGCAAATTGCTGGTTATTTTCGTAAAAAAATTTTAAAATACAACTAAAGATTTATCCGATGTGTACTACCCAACTCCTTCCTTAGTCATAGAGTAATTTTGGACTATTGCTAATGCTTTTAAAAAAATAGAGATGATCATATTTTACATTCCATTATAGAAATAATGGAACAAATTTTTTTTAAATATTTTTAAGCTATTCCACATCTTTACTGTTTTGCTACTATTTTGGATCATCGGAGAAAATTATCTGACTTATAGAGCACCTTTCACGAAATAGGTGAGGCATTCGATCTTGATTTCTCTGATACCTATACTTATATTTATAACGAGTTTTTCAGAGTTTTTGACAAATATTATGAGAAGTTTGGCATCATAAGTGAAGCAAGAAGATCTATCTCAACAACGCAACAAGTGCGAGGTAGTTTGTCGGGACCCCGAATTTGCAAATCCGGACCCTCTGTGTATTCAGCACTAGTCCAGGAACGCGCTAGTGCACACAGTCTTAACATCGGTATATATCACAATCATACCAAACGATACTATCAAAGTACTTTATTTAAATAATCAAAGGGTTACTCGACCTTATGGCCGAGTTACAAATATATGCCTTGCAAGGCGAAACTTTAAAAAGAGAAATAACAATAAATGAAAATCAAATAAACTTAGTGGCGCCATCCAAGATACCACAGTAACCGATCGGGCTCGCATCCCTAAGTAGACGGGTCCTCTTGGAACTCATCCTCCGAAACTGGCGTAGTCTCCTCTTCAACTGGTATTGTGTTGAGGCAAGGGTGAGTACTTGGTACCCAGCAAGTCATGCACAGAATGCAAGCTAATATACTATATGCATGGCTTGGTACAAAGGAATAGCTCAAGGTATATTTGCGGTAAACAGCTTTTTGACAAGTAATAAAAGTAGATTCGAAAGCAGTAGAAATAAGTAAAGCATGAATAACTTTTCAAGAAGTTTAACAAACATTTTCCCCATCCTAAACCATATTTCCATCATCTTCTTTGTTAAACCAACCCAACTTTTCAAATCCAAGTTATTTTCAGAAAGTCTAACCCTTGTTGTAATTCCCGAGCATTGTCGATCACAGTGGACTCGGCTATTCAAATAGATTCTACACTCTGCAGAGGTTATGCACTTTACCCACAAGATACAGTCAAACACCACAAAGGCGAGTTCAGTAACAAAGCCTTTGGAAGCCTCAAACAACACAGGTGGTCCTCTCAGGTTCGTGCTCTACACCATCCCTTCCCTTAGCCAAGGCGAAGTATGGGACCAACACACCGTTAGATGGGTACTGGCCACGACCCACGATACGCTCCCCGTACAATCACACAAACGGTGTAATCGACACCACTGAGGCTCCACAAGTGAGTCCTTAGCGACTTAGTCAACTAGGGCCGTCCCATTCGACCATGTGGTTGCAAGTATGACCCAGTTCAAAGGCTTGCAAGGTTAAGTCCTTAGAGTGACCAGGGCAAGACTACCCGAAAAACCAAATCAACACTCCCAATGCCACAACCGGCCCACTGATTACTCTTGCCACATGCCCTGGCCGAAATCGTTTATCAAACCCCGCTTGATTACCATGCACCACGTGCGTCAACATCACATGATACTTTTCCAAAACAGGTTCAATATATCATTAAGTCCATATTAGCATTTGATTGTCCAAAATCATGTCATGAGCACGAAAGTGTGCCTAAGCAAAGATACTACAACGATCTAAACCCATGTTGGCAATTTAATAATGTCCAACTAGTAAACCACAACTAGGGTGACAAAGGGTCATGGCACATACTTAAGTAATCAAGGTGTCATATAGCAAATTGGTATTTATCTAACCCCATGTTTAATCAAAGTATCTTTCTACTTGAACTAGCATGCAATAGTTTAAATCAAAATAGATTTGAAATAGGATCAATATGGTCAAAGCACAACTTGCCTTCAAAAAGTACTTGCTCTTGGTCTTGAGTTGGATCTGAGTCAACACTTCTCCTTCGAATCCTTCAAGACTTCAACGTCTACTCGTAAAGCGTGCAAATAGCAAATACACAAATAAACACTAGGCAAAAAGATCCCAAAACTCCAAATAAAATCCATAAACAGAGAGAACATAATTTTCTGGATTTTTAGAAACTGGAATCGTCAAATTCGGAGTTAAAACGCAAAAATTATGATTATTTAAAGTTTAAATAATCAATTAAATAATATTACAGAGAAAAACTTTAGTCCAAAAATTAAATAAAATTCATATTTAGGTAGATCTCAATTTTATACAAATTTAGAAATTTGAATCGCTCAAATCGGAGTTGAAACGCAAAAGTTACAAGCGTTTGAAGTTTTGAAATTCAAATCAATTATTAAACTGATTTATTAAATCATTTTCTTTTTTCGGAAATTAATTATTGCGCCAAGATGGACACGTGTCGGCTCCTGATTGGCTGGTCGACGCCACCGGTCCATGGACTTGGTCCACGCTTGGCTCGGGTCTCACGGTGGACTCGGTCCCACGGCTCCACGTGAGGCCCGACATGTGGGTCCACTCGGGTAGCGTCATCGGCGACGTCGGCGCCGACAGTGGGACGACCGACATGCGGGCCCGCCATGGCGTCATCGTGGCGTCATGGTGCGGTTTAGGCTGGGCCGACATGCGGGCCCGGCGTGTCGAGACACGTTCTCTGCTTGGCTACCGCGGCCATGGCGGTTGGCCTTACGGCCCACGTGGCTAGATCTAGGCCGTTGATTTGAAAATCAACGGCCCATTGAATCTGGTGTTACTGGCGTTTGGGGTGAACGCAGTTAATCTGAACCGTTGGATTTAGATCCAATGGTTGAGATTGAATCTAGAGATAAATATGAAACCTCACCGTGCGATGGCGTGGCAAGATCTGGATCGTGCGATCTTGATCGGACGGTGAGATAGCTTCGAGCGACGGCAATGGCGCGGCGGCGGCTTGGCGGCCGGAGCGATGATTGATGACACGCCCGACGGCGCTGCAGGCCCTCCGGCGAAAGTGGATGGTAAACGCAGTGCGCCTTGGCGCAAGGGATGCGGATGCAGGGTCAGCGTCGGCGGAGGATGGCCAGGCGGTGGCGAAGCGGCGCGAGCTGGCGGAGTGCTTTACCAACTCCGGCGAGCAATAGCGGCGAGACGGTGGGGATCCTAGCGGCGTGAGCTAGGGTTTCGGGACCGGCGTGGGATGGCGATCCTCGGTGCGATCCGGGCATTAAATAGCCGGAGGCGTGCTCGGCGGAACCCTAGTCGGTCACGGCGGCTCTCACCGGCGAGTCCGGCTCGGACTTCGGCGGAGGCAACGCATGTCGCGGCCGATCCGCGTGGCGCGATCAACGGCCCCGATCGCCGCGGCGCGGCCGGTCCGGTCGGACACGGCTCGGGTCGGTCGGCGGATCTCGGCCGTTGGATCTTGATCCAACGGTTGGGATTGATTAGGGTTAGGAGTGGGTTCGGTCGAGTCACGTGGCTCGGTCGGACTCGAACACGAAGTCGACTCGGGCTCGATCGGATGAAACGATACTTGACCCGAGTTTGATTTTCCAGCGATTTAATATTTAAAATAATTCCTAGTAATTCATTTAATTCATTAAAAATAGCAAATGACTCGAAAAATTCCAGAAAAATTCTGGAAAATACTTTGGATCATTTTGGACTCAAATAAAATATTTCCAACAAAAATTTATTTGCAAAATTAAATTCTTCAATTATTTCAAAATGGAATAAATTCAAATAAATTCCAAATAAATCCAAATAAATTCCAGAAAATTCCAAAAATTCACCAAAGTGCCAAATCACACATGAATTTAGGAAAAGTAAAATTTTGGGGTGTTACAAACCTCCCCCCCTTAATAGAATCTCGTCCCCGAGATTCAGGGCTTACTAAAGGAATAGGTTTGGAAATTCTTCCTTCAAATCCTCTTCGCGCTCCCAAGTCGCTTCGCTCTCTGCATGGTTGCTCCACTAAACTCTACAGAAACGGGTTGACTTGTTTCTAGTTTCTCGATCCATTGTGTCTAGAATCCTCACGGGATACTCCTTATAGGTCAAATCCTCCTGCAACTCAATTGACTCTAGCGGTGTCTGTTCCTCAGGAACTCGGAGACACTTCTTCAACTGGGACACATGGAATACATCATGTACTCCCGCTAACGACTGTGGCAACTCCAGCTGATAAGCAACTTAGGCTCTGCGGCTCAATATCTTAAATGGTCCAACATAGCAGGGTGCAAGTTTCCCTTTGGCATGGAACCTCTTAACTCCCCGAGAGGCGTAACTCGAGGTATACAAAGTCTTACGGTTCAAAACTCAAATCTCGGCGACGATTGTCAAGATAACTCTTTTGTCGAGATTGGGCTATCTTCAACCTTTCCTAATCATGGCGTCTGTTCTTGACCTCTTGAAGAATATCAGGCCCAAAGACACGGCGCTCGGTCTCATTCCAATTCAATGGCGTCAAGCGAGGTCGACCATTTGATGCCTCAAAAGGTGACATCGTAAGCGGCACGATAACTATTGTTGTAATCGAACTCGGCATACGGCAAACTCTTATCCCAAGAGGTAGCATAAGCCAATGTACAAGCTCTCAACATATCCTCCGAATCTGGTTGACCCTTTCGGTCTGTCCATCCGTCTGTGGATGATAAGTCATCTTGAAGTTTAAGCGGGTTCCCATGGCTTCATGCAACTTATTCCGAACCTTGAGGTAAATTGGGTACCTCATCGATACAATCCTCTTTGGCACTCCGTGCAAACAAACAATCTCGATCATGAACAACTCGCTAATTTATCTCCGAGTAAGTGGTCTTCACGGGGATAAAATGGGCTACTTTAGTCAAGCGATCCACTATAACCCATATGGAGTCACAACCTCCTTGAGTCTTGACAAGCCGGTAATGAAATCCATTCGATTTCCTCCCACTTCCACTCGAGGTATCTTCGGTAATTTGTAGCAATCCTGCTGGTCTTTGATGCATTGCCTTGACTCTCTGGCATACGTCGCACAATGCAACATGCTCGGCAACTTCACGTTTCATACTCGGCCACCAGAATCTCTCCTTCAGATCCTGATACATCTTGGCGCTTCCAGGATGAATCGAGTACTTGGAGTCATGGCTTCTTCCAGAATCAGTTGCTTTAACTCCTTTTTGTTAGGCACACAAATGCGATCCTTCATCCACAACGTGCCTTGCTCATCCAACTTGAAGTCCTCTGCCTTGCCTTCCTCCTTTTTGGACTTAATCCTACGGATCCTGTCATCATCCTTCTGTCCTTCTCGGATCTGGTCCTCTAAAGTAGGCTTTACTTCCAATGCGGCCAAGAATCCGCTAGGTACCACCTCAATCCTCATTTTCTGAAAATCCTTACATAACTCATCCTGACTTGTGGCTAGCAACGCACTCACGGTATGGCTTTTCCGACTCAGAGCATCGGCTACTACGTTGGCCTTCAGGATGGTAATGGATTCCAACATTATAGTCCTTGATCAACTCTAACCATCTCCTTTGCCTCATATTCAGATCCAGTGGGTGAATATGTACTTAAGGCTCTTATGATCCGTATATACTTCACATCTGTTTCCAATCGATAGTGACGCCATATCTTCAAAGCATGCACTACGGCGCTAACTCTAGGTCATGTGTCGGATAATTTTCCTCATGCGGCCTCAAGCGCCTTGATGCATAAGCGGCGACCTTTCCATTCTGCATCGGCACACATCCAAGTCCTTGGCGCGTCGTCACAATAAATATCGAAGCTTTGAGCAACATCAGGTAGAACTAACACCGGTCTTGATGTCAATTGCTTCTTGACTCTGAAATCCTTTCTCACATTCCGGCGTCCATGCAAACTTCTTTTCCTTCTTCAGCAATTGCGTAAGAGGTTTCGCGATTGTCGAAAAGCCTTTGATGAAACGGCGGTAGTATCCCGCCATTCCAAGGAAACTCCGAATCTGGGTCACAGTCTTCGGCTGCTCCCAATGTAACACAGCTTCTACTTTGCTTGGATCTACGGCGACTCCCTCTGCGGTCATTACATGTCCAAGAAACTCCACCTTGTCCTTCCAAAAATCACACTTGCTGAACTTGGCGAAAAGTTCTTTGTTCCTCGGCTTTTCCAAAACTCGCCTTAAGTGTTCGGCATGTTCATCCTTTGTCTTGGAGTAGATTAGGATATCGTCTATGAACACGACGACAAACTTGTCCAAATATTCCATGAACACCTTATTCATCATATTCATGAAATAGGCTGGCGCATTAAATCGATCCAAAGGACATAGCGTAAACTCGTAATGTCCATATCTTGGCGAGAATGCGATCTTGAATATCTTACGATCGGATCTTCAGCGATGGTATCCCGATCTCGAGATCAATCTTGGAGAAAACTCCGGCTCCTCTTAAGCGATCAAACAAATCATCAATCCTGGGTAGCGGATACTTATTCTTCACGGTGACTTCATTGAGTGCACGGTAGTCAATGCACATCCTGAAACTCCGTCCTTCTTCTTGACAAACAAAGCGGTGCTCCCCACGGTGTGAACTTGGTACGATAAATCCTTTCTCCATTAACTCTTCTATTTGTTTCTTCATCTCTACCAACTCCTCGGTAGACATCCGATAGGGTCTCTTTGCTATCGGTCTTTGTGCAGTACAAGCTCCATCACAAACTCTATGTCCTGTCGCGGCATACCGGGTAGATCTTCGGGAAAAACATCGGGTACTCATTCACTCTTTGGGACATCCTCTATGCCGATTGCCTTGGTGCTGTTAACCATCAACTGTCCATCTCTAGCTGCGGTGGCTTGAAATTCCACTTTCTTCCCACACGGGCTCTCAATCGAGATAGTCCTTCGTCCACAATCCAATACGGCCTTGTGCTTGGATAACCAATCCATTCCCAATATGACGTCTAAGGTGCAGGTCTCCAAAATTATAAGGTTTGCTAGGAACTCTATTCCATCTATTAGTATTCTCACCGGAACATCCTACTTCCGTTCGGAGTTCGGAACCAGGGGTTTGAACTAAAAGCATGCACTTAAGTCTTGCAATTCTCAAGTCATTTCTAGTAGCAAAGCCTTGCGAAACAAGCGAATCTGAAGCTCGAGTCAAACAAAGCTGCTGCAGTCTTGAGTTAACAAGTAACTTACCCAAAGATTTACGCCCGTAGCATTCTCGCAGTTGCATCTCGCGGTGACATGGTTGACTCGGCCTCTCACCACGATGCAGGGTGTGGCTCTGGTCTTTGGCGTCCTAGCTGGGGTGGTTCCTAGATTGAAGCGGCTGGGGTCACTCCTGCTGTCTTCTTTGGGCAGCTGTTGGCAAAGTGTCTGGCTCGTTGCGGTTGTAGCAGCGTCTCACTGTTCCTTTGCCGATTTGCTCGAGTAAGCGTTTCTAGCGAAGTGGGTGCGATAGTTACGATTGGCGGGTCTTGGTCTTTGGGGAGGGTGTCCTTGTTGCATTACGTGGTTGGAATCGAAGAATTGATTTGGTGCAACTCTCAAGCGTTGTTGCGTCCCTCGACGTGATCCTTCTTTGTTGCATCCTGCGCTTCTGTTCTCATCCAGTTCCTTGCGCTTGTCCTCAAGAATAAGCGCCTTATTCACCAACTCTTGGAAATCTGGAAAGGTGTGGGTGATCAACCCTACTTGCAATCTGAGTTAAGTCCCTTCATAAACGAGGCTGCGGATTTATCTCGTCGCTACATCCTCAGTGCGTAGCGTGCTAGGCTGTGTGAACTTGTTCGGGTAGTCGACCAGCTGGTGATTACCTTGCTTGATGCTCTGAACTCCTCCTTCTTAAGGTCCATGATTCCTTCAGGCACGTGATCTTTGTCGGAATGCGGTGTGAACTCTTCCCAAGTGATATCTTGGGGTTCTCTGCGTGTACGAAGTTCTCCCACCATTCAATTTGTTCCTTCCAAGCGATGAGAAGCGTAAAGTACCTTCTCATTCCCTATGCATTGAGCTATGTGTAGCTTCCTCTCAATTGATCTTAACCAATCATCGGCCTCCAATGGATTGGCATTCCCGAAGAAAGTGGGTGGGTGAGTTCTCATGAACTCGGCGGCCTTGTATTCTGGCGTGGCCTGATTAACTTGATTAGCGGTGGCACGGCGATGACGTGCTGCATTTGTTGCATCATAGCATGCATCAACTGAGTGCAGGGCAGCAAGAAAGGCTCCAAAACTCTGCATATCAACTGGTGGTGCTTTGGTGCTCCATCATTAGGGTTCTATTTGGCGAGATCCACTCCCATTGCTTCCAAAGTTTCCACGGGTGTTCACCATCTGTCGATTTGCTCTAGGTTTAGAGATGAGAGGGAAACAAGAATAGACAAGTAATATGGAACTTATGCGGGCGAAAGGTGTAGCCTTAAGGTCCAACTTTATTATTAATAACTTGGTATGGCTGCTTACAATGCCTAAGGGCCTTGCAACACATACTGCACACTCAGCAAACAAAGCAAATCCAAATCGAACTAACTCTGGAGTCTAACGCCTAAAGGTGACTCTTTATTCTATGACTCGACTCGGCGAAGGAGTCTCACTATAGAACCTATGCTCACTCATCGAGAAAACCTCCATCTGTCACAAGAGTGCTTTACGTAAGAACTCGGAATCTTTAAATTGTGACAAGGTAAGGGAAAATTTCAGCAAGAGACAAGAAAAGAGAGAAGGGGATAAGTCGAGATGTCATTTCTTGTCTTCACAAATTTTTAGCTTTAGAAAATAGGTTTTATCCTTACTACGACCATTCTAGCTTAGGGTTGAGCCTACAGTCAAGTATGGCTCTGATACCACCTCTGTCGGGACCCCGAATTTGCAAATCCGGACCCTCTGTGTATTCAGCACTAGTCCAGGAGCAGCGCTTAGTGCACACAGTCTTAACATCGGTATATATCACAATCATACCAAACGATACTATCAAAGTACTTTATTTAAATAATCAAGGGTTACTCGACCTTATGGCCGAGTTACAAATATATGCCTTGCAAGGCGAAACTTTAAAAGAGAAATAATAAATGAAAATCAAATAAACTTCGTGGGCGCCATCCAGATACCACAGTAACCGATCGGGCTCGCATCCCTAAGTAGACGGGTCCTCTTGGAACTCATCCTCAGCTGGCGTAGTCTCCTCTTCAAGCGGTATTGTGTTGAGGCAAGGGTGAGTACTTGGTACCAACAAGTCATGCAGAATGCAAGCTAATATACTATATGCATGGCTTGGTACAAAGGAATAGCTCAAGGTATATTTGCGATGCTTGACTTTTTGACAAGTAATAAAAGTAGATTCAAAGCGGTAGAAATAAGTAAAGCATGAATAACTTTTCAAGAAGTTTAACAAACATTTTCCCCATCCTAAACCATATTTCCATCATCTTCTTTGTTAAACCAACCCAACTTTTCAAATCCAAGTTATTTTAGAAAGTCTAACCCTTATTTGTAATTCCCGAGCATTGTCGATGCAGTGGACTCGGCTATTCAAATAGATTCTACACTCTGCAGAGGTTATGCACTTTACCCACAAGATCTGAGTCAAACACCACAAAGGCGAGTTCAGTAACAAAGCCTTTCGGAAGCCTCAAACAACACAGGTGGTCCTCTCAGGTTCGTGCTCTACACCATCCCTTCCCTTAGCCAAGGCGAAGTATGGGACCAACACACCGTTAGATGGGTACCTGGCCACGACCACGATACGCTCCCGCATACAATCACACAAGCGGTGTAATCGACACCCTGAGGCTCCACAAGTGAGTCCTTAGCGACTTAGTCAACTAGGGCCGTCCCATTCCGACCATGTGGTTGCAAGTATGACCAGTTCAAAGGCTTGCAAGGTTAAGTCCTTAGAGTGACCAGGGCAAGACTACCGAAAAACCAAATCAACACTCCCAATGCCACAAGCTGGCCCACTGATTACTCTTGCCACATGCCCGGCCGAAATTTTATCAAACCCCGCTTGATTACCATGCACCACGTGCCGTCAACATCACATGATACTTTTCCAAAACAGGTTCAATATATCATTAAGTCCATATTAGCATTTGATTGTCCAAAATCATGTCATGAGCACGTAGTGTGCCTAAGCGACATACTACAACGATCTAAACCCATGTTGGCAATTTAATAATGTCCAACTAGTAAACCACAACTAGGGTGACAAAGGGTCATGGCACATACTTAAGTAATCAAGGTGTCATATAGCAAATTGGTATTTATCTAACCCCCATGTTTAATCAAAGTATCTTTCTACTTGAACTAGCATGCAATAGTTTAAATCAAAATAGATTTCGAAATAGGATCAATATGGTCAAAGCACAACTTGCCTTCAAAAAGTACTTGCTCTTGGTCTTGAGTTGGATCCTGAGTCAACACTTCTCCTTCGAATCCTTCCGGCACTTCAACGTCTACTCGTAAAGCGTGCAAATAGCAAATACACAAATAAACACTAGGCAAAAAGATCCCAAAACTCCAAATAAAATCCATAAACAGAGAGAACATAATTTTCTGGATTTTTAGAAACTGGAATCGTCAAATTCGGAGTTAAAACACAAAAATTATGATTATTTAAAGTTTAAATAATCAATTAAATAATATTACAGAGAAAAACTTTAGTCCAAAAATTAAATAAAATTCATATTTAGGTAGATCTCAATTTTATACAAATTTAGAAATTTGAATCGCTCAAATCGGAGTTGAAGCATAAAAGTTACAAGCGTTTGAAGTTTTGAAATTCAAATCAATTATTAAACCGATTTATTAAATCATTTTCTTTTTCGGAAATTAATTATTGCGTCGGCATGGACACGTGTCGGCTCTGATTGGCTGGTGGCGTCGGTAGGTCCATGGACTTGGTCCACGCTTGGCTCGGGTCTCACGGTGGACTCGGTCCACGGCTCCACGTGAGGCCCGACATGTGGGTCCACTCGGGTAGCGTCATCGGCGACGTCGGCGCCATACCGGGACAGCCACTGACATGCGGGCCCGCCATGACGTCATCGTGACGTCATGGTGCAGTTTGGCGGCGGCCCGACATGCGGGCCCGGCGTGTCGAGACACGTTCTCTGCTTGGCGGCCGGCGGCCGCGGCGGTTGGTCTTACGGCCACGTGGCTAGATCTAGGCCGTTGATTTGAAAATCAACGGCCCATTGAATCTGGTGTTACGCGTTTGGGGTGAACGCGGTTAATCTGGGCCGTTGGATTTAGATCCAATGGTTGAGATTGGATCTAGAGATAAATAACGAAACCTCACCGTCGCGATGGCGTGGCAAGATCTGGATCGTGCGATCTTGATCGGACGGCCGAGATAGCTCAGGCGACGGCAATGGCGGCGGCGCGGCTTGGCGGCCGGAGTCGATAGCGATGACACGCCCGACGGCGCTGCAGGCCCCTCCGGCGAAAGTGGATGGTAAACGCAGTGCGCCTTAGCGCAAGGGATCTGGATCTGGGAGTCAACGTCGGCGGAGGATGGCGACGGTGGCGAAGCGGCGCGAAACCGCGGCGGAGTGCTTTACCAACTCCGGCGAGCAATAGCAGCGAGACGGTGGGGATCCTAGCGGCGTGAGCTAGGGTTTTGGGACCGGCGTGGGATGGCGATCCTCGGGGTGCGATCCGGGCATTAAATAGCCGGGGCGTGCTCGGCGGAACCCTAGTCGGCCACGGCGGCTCTCACCGTGAGTCCGGCTCGGACTCGGCGGAGACGACGCCAATCGCAGCCGCCCACGTGGCGCGATCAACGGCCCGATCGCCGCGGCGCGACCGGTCCGGTCGGACACGGCTGGCTCGGGTGAAGTCGGCGGATCTCAGCCGTTGGATCTTGATCCAACGGTTGGGATTGATTAGGGTGAGGAGTGGGTTCGGTCGAGTCACGTGGCTCGGGTCGGACTCGAACACGAGTCTGACTCGGGCTCGGTCGGATGAAACGATACTTGACCCGAGTTTGATTTTCAATGATTTAATATTTAAAATAATTCCTAGTAATTCATTTAATTCATTAAAAATAGCAAATGACTCAGAAAAATTCCAGAAAAATTCTGGAAAATACTTTGGATCATTTTGGACTCAAATAAAATATTTCCAACAAAAATTTATTTGCAAAATTAAATTCTTCAATTATTTCAAAATGGAATAAATTCAAATAAATTCCAAATAAATCCAAATAAATTCCAGAAAATTCCAAAAATTCACCAAAGTGCCAAATCACACATGAATTTAGGAAAAGTAAAATTTTGGGGTGTTACATAGTTCGACCATTTCAAACATATGAAAGAAACTGAAAAACAAGGCGTTTGACTCGTCTTCCCAATTGCCGAGCATGTCGATATGGATTCCACGAGTACAGGTCGACCACTACCTCCACACCTTTCGTGGAGACCAATCTTGACATGGACGAGGAAAATAAACTCAACTTGCTCCTGTCGTGGAAGAATAACTAACGTATTTACCCTATGCTATCCTATTTTGCACGGGACGTACTTATAGTTCCGGTGTCCACTATCTCGTAGAAAGCCATTTTCAGTTTGGTGGAGAGTGTATTTGAGCCGAGGAGGTCGTCTTCTCATATCTGAAATGGTTGAGGCAATTACATACCTCAAAGACTAGTAGTGTGCAGAAGACAGGACACAACATCAACCCGATGATCCGAAAATCACGGAAGCGATAGCCGACTTTAACAATCTCGGTCTCGGGTAGTCTATGTGTTAATGTATATATACGTAGTTACTGTACTCTTTTCCTTACCGGGGTGTAAGATTTTTAACGAGGTAGTAACTCTGTACATGTTCAAGATTGAATAAAATTTACTTCTTTTTCCACCAATATTTGTGTCCATTGCATCAGCTTCATGCGTCTCTGGGTTCTTTCCTTTCGTCGCAATAGTGTAAATGGGTCAGGCCTGAACCGGTACGGTACGAAGTAGGCACGAAGAGCAAATGGGCCGCACCTGAGCTGGCCAAAGGCGAGTTGGACCGGCACGGTGGGCACAATGGGCCGTCGTGGCTTGGTACAGTTCAGACCCGAAACACGATAAACTTGTGCCAGAGTAATCCAGCACGACACAACGCCTACCTCTATGGGCATCTAGACTAGAGATCAAAATCTCATAGAAATCCCACAAAATCTCGGATTTCGGACCCCCTCGAGTTACATAATCCGGTGAAATTTAAAAAAATTTGAAAAAAAATCAAAATGCTACGGTACGTATAATCTCGACCAAGTTTCGGTATATTTGGTCAAAATCTTGATTTTTTGACCAAAAGTTGACCAGATTTGATCAAATTTTGATCTGATTGAATTCTTCACGTCGTTTTCCATGTGGGACGGTTGGTAGATTATTAATTTTCGCGGTCATTAATTAAGTATCTCGGTTGTTAGAATTTTTAAAAATTTTCTCAAGCTTGATCATCATCTGAAAATTTTATGAGAATATTAGTGATGCATCAAGATCGTCCAAAAAAAACTTCAAAACTTTCTAACATGATTTGAATTATTTTTCATTCAGTTGAAATTTGTCAGTCAGTCTTCAGTAGCACTGTTCGAATTTGTGAAAAATTCTGTAAGATTGATCATTAACTGAAAATTTTATAGTAATACTATGGATATGTTAGGATCATCCATAAAAATTTCTAACATGGTTTGCATCATTTCCCGTTCGGTAGAAATTTGCCGGTGAGCCTTTTATCAGGACAATAACACTGTTAATTTTTTTTTAAAATTCCTCAGGCTTGATCATCATCATAAATTTTTATGAGAACATTAGTTATGTGTCCGGACCGTCCAAATTAATTTTAATTTTTTTACGTCGTTTGAACTATTTTCCATTCAGACGAAATTTATCGAGATTTCGGTAATTTTGGATGAAATTTCGTTTTCTAGGACGCTTGTACGCGACGCATGTGGGCGACGCGCGAGAGGCCGCCCGCCCGGTGGCTGGGGGAGAGCCGAGACGTGGTGCAGCGCCCGCTTGCTTCGCGCACGAGTGCCGTGCCGTCTCCCTTCTCCCCTCGCGCGGTGCTGACTTTGCAGCTTCCCATGCTGCCAGCCGGGCGGGCAAAAGCGAAGCGAGTGCGGCCAAAACCGGCCTTTTTGGTCCGCTTTTTCGGGCGAGCGGCTCCCTTGATTTCGCGGCGCACGCAAATCGCCAGCGGCGATTCGGGTGGATCCCCCCTGCCCCGCGGCTTCCACTGGCTCGCATGACTGGAAAGCGCGCATGATTTAGAGCTTTTCTCTATAGGCCAACCCAGCCAGCTGCGCACGTTAAATGGGCATCCCTCGAAGTGGACCAAGATGCCGCCCTAGCTAGCCCTCTACTCGTTTTGCCTCTGCACTACCAACTCCGTCATTTCGGACTCGTTACTAGTGCGGTAATATAGATGCGATGTGCAAACGAGTGGGGAAAAAAGACCTTTTCTGGAGATGAAAGAAACGCATAATATCGCTTATGAAACAGATTTTCTGTTTACTCATCATGTAAATAAATACCCAGCTGTAATATGTCACTGATTGTACAGACCGATCGCATAAGTGATAAGTTTTTGTATCCTTTCTTTTCATGGCACAATTCTCAGGCCAGCAGGGCATCCCATCCCTACAGTCCCTGCACGTTAGCCAACGTACGTTGTTTGTAGGTCTTGTCTGCTATGTATCTTCATACAGGATATAGCTAACCACTATAAAGAAGCGGTCGTGTGTCGTGTAGTATGGAACAAGAGATAGCATCAAATCTCATTTTCCCTATTTGATAATGCTACTTTTGCGGCAGTAACTACCCACAGACTGTGTACGTTTGTCGCTGGTTTTGGCTGCTATCTTCGATCTGTTGCTCGAGGAGTGAATAACATTTCGAACGGTGGTTAATGGCCGCTGCAAGAATGCAAGTGGAAGAGAGAGAGAGAGAGGATGCATCAAGTTGGAGTCTGTCTTTGAAACAACCTCAAAAATTCAAAAACGAATTTATTCGGTTTTGTTTGAATTTGCGTTTGAAGTTGAGTTTGGAAATTTGAAACCGAGTTTGAAGTTCAAACCTCGTTGGGCCAAATCCTTGCTTCGTGGGCCTTTGGCTGTTCCGTTCGGCCCGGTGGCCTGCTCTGCCGGCCGCTCCGTCGGCGGCTGCTCCTGCTCCGTTAAACTGCGGCGGCCGTGGCCTGCCGCCGCCGCGCCGCCTCGGCGTCGCCCTCGCGCCCGGCCGCGGCAATGCGCGCCGCCTCGCGCCTCCGCGCGTAGCGCGCCTGCGCCGCCTGCCCGCCAAGCGTGGTCGCGCCGCCGCCGCCCTCCTTGGCGCCCGATCGCCAAACCACCGCCGCCTCGCGCCGCCGCGCCGCCAGCGTCGCCGGCGAGCCAGCGCCTGCTCCTCGCTCCGCCCTATAAAGGCTCCTCCCCTCGATTGTTCCTCGCCCGCTCCCTCCTCTCCCGGTGAGCCCCTTCCCTCTCCCCTTGCCTCGCCACTTGACTCGGCCGCCGCCATGTGCTCGCCGCGCCGCTAAGCCTGTCGCCCTCCCGGTTTCCGTGCCTAGCCCTCCTGTGCCTCGCCCGTTACGACGAGTGGGCCCCGCCCCACCCGTCGCCCCTCCTCTCTCGTCCCTCGCCGGTGGCCCCGCCTGACCCCTTCCTCCGTGTGGGCGGCCAAGCCGTGCCCCACGCCGCTCGCCCTTGACCGCCAAGCCAATTGGGCGTGGCCCAATTCAGCGTAAAAGCGGCGCGCCGTTTGAAACGATAAACCGATTTTCGGTTTTATTTTTAATAATTAATTAGAAAATCCGTTTTAACTCCAAAAATAGCCCGAGAAAATCGAGAAAAATCCGGAAAATCGAGCTACACCAAATACTTTTCCGAACCGTTTGATCCCCGAGTCGAAATGCTGTCCGTTCCCAAATCAGAAGTCGAACATTCCCAAATCCAGTTTGCCCTCGTCACTTCAGGCTCGATTTAGGTTTCCGTTTGATTCCGTTTTATTTTTCGGTTTTTGTTTTGCCGTTTTTTTATGTTGGTTGTCTTTTAGCGTTATATTCGACCGTTGAGACGCCACTGGAGCCGGGCTTGATCCACGGAGTCGGAGCGATTCGAGCGAGACGTTGGACCAGGCGGGGCCTTGATGCGACTACTTCCCCGACGACTCGTCCGATCCAGCTGCCGCGCAAGGCAAGCCGTACACCCTTTGATCATATTGATCCTATCATGCCATGCTATAGTAGTAATTATTTTATATCGCATTATTTTACTGTATGTTGAATTATTGAAATCCAGTATTTTAGAATGACATGATAAATAGGTAATACCGAATTGCTCATGGAACCTCCTTGAAATAATTGAAACCCTATTAATCCTTTGGAACCCTAGTTAATTGCTTATTGCCATGAATAGGTTAGATAATACTATTAGGTTAGTTCAAAACCTGGATTTTAAAGAAAATGCTGCCGAATCTCCGATTCGGATCGTTTGTAAAAGTCTTTGCGATCGGGGGCGATGTCGGATTAATCCGGAGTGGATGAGATTCGATCCTCGATCGTGATTAATGCCTTGGTTGATGCAGTGGCGATGCTGCGAGTCTGGAATGGGTTTGTGGATGAAGGCTTGGTCTTTGGCAAAAGTGTAAGGTTAATAATCCCCTTGAGCAAAGTAAATAACTTAGTTTCCGCTCAACCACAGGTCGGACTGGTCAGTGACCCGTATCCGACACGGCTCATTAAGTTAATCATTCCTGAGATAATAATTGGGTTTGTCTTGGTGGCTACCATTCTCTGGAGAGAATGGGGACCGGACTTCCGGCGAGGGAAATGGACCAGGAGGGTGGAGGCAGGAATGGTCCAGAGTGACATTCTTGGTTCTCACAGCGGTGAAGCGCTAATGGGGCCCCGAGTCCAAGGTAGCGGTACTATCGGTAAACAACTAAAGGACGGGAGTGATTAAGCGAAATCTTTGTGATAATCTAAACTGGGCCACATGCATTTAAGTTGCATGAAACTCGCGATTGGCATAAAGGTTATAGATATCTTGTGGGTAAAGCTGAGCCGCTCTGCAGAGTTAATCTTAATTGTAATCGGTTACGCCGTACTTCCGGTTAACGAAGTTAAGTTGGAATCGGGGTTGATACCCGTAACTAAGCTCAAGTTACTGTTCGGTATTTTTGAATGAATTGGTTAAGTGTTGTTGAACCTTGTGAAACTCAAATTACTTATTTTATTAGTTTGTGCTTCAAATGTAAAATGAATTGTGAAATAAAACTGCATCCAGATACTAAACCCTATTGCCATCCCTTGATTACCCCTACATATAGTATTCAGTAGTTAAAATGCGACTTGTTGAGTACTCCCGTACTCACCCTTGCAAACCCCGCCCCTTTCAGAGTTCGAAGATGCTGGAGCCTACCAGGAGGTCGTAGATGGCGATTTAGTCTGGTTCTAGGTCTTTGTCTTCGCTCAGGCCCTGCCTGTGGTTTCTCTCTTTTGTTAGTGTAAGTCTAGAAGCTTGGATGCTTCTCTTGTAAAACCGGTCGTTAGACCATCTATATTGAATAAAAAGTGTTGAAAGTTGCTTTTGTCAGGCAATTGTACTCTTGTCTTCCAACAGTTAGTCTTCCTGGGTAACTGTTGTGAGTTTCGCACTGCCCCTAAAAAGGCGGTCCGTCACAAGTGGTATCAGAGCCTAGGCTTGACCGTAGACTGAGACCTAAGTTGGCTTAAGGAGTCTTTTTTTCGAAAGATTATTTCAAACTACAAAATGAGTTTCGAAAACTGTAAGTATTATCCTTATAATCCTGTTTCTCTCCTCTCTCTGTTCCCACCTTTTCCTTAAAAATTCTTTTCTCTCCTTTAAAACTCACTTAAAACCTTACCGCTCATCTGACTTAAAAAGATTCTCGTTTTGGCAGATGGTGCACCACGTCTACCCACTTCCCGAGGTTCCCGAAGGATGGGCTGGGCTAGCGTGGAGAATGCTCTGACATGTTGGAGCTGATCAGATTGAGATCCCGTTTTCACACGGAGGAGCTTTTCCAGGGTGTCGTCGCGTTGAGTGGAGAGCCTGGTTCAATCTGGATCCCCGCCAAATAATCCAGACATTCGCGCCATTTCCAAGGGCACCGCGTCCACGAGTCGACGCTATCCAGGACTACGCGTCAGGCGTGGAAGCACTGCGTCGTCTCTTCGCGGCCCGAGCTCGACCACGATCGATTTGATTGATCCCCATGAAGAGGATGCCCCAAGATGATGATCGTCTGTTCCGGAAGGGCGAGGCGATCCGCGTGTCGATGAAGCTGCGGAGCTCCTTGTCAACAAGGATTTCTTGTACACTACCCTTCTCCTCGAGCGAGATGATCTTCAGCGACAGTTGAGCAATGCCTGGATGGAGATCGACGAGCTTCGTGAGGAGATAGACCAGCTGCAGCCCCAGTACGAGCCCGGAGAAGAGATGTCCGTGGATGGTCCGTCGGTTGTGACTGACCTGTCCATGGCAGAAGATGTGGAGGAAGATCCAGAGGAGCGCATCATCTACATCTCCGACGACGATTGAAGATTCCAGTCTTAGATTAGGGCGTTAGTCCTAGAAGTTGGCTTTACCCCTTTTGGAGTAGTCTTTTGTAATGTAAAATAGGTTGTTTCTTACCTTAGTATGATGGTATTGTAAACAATCTATGTATCAGTAAAATTAAGTTTCCTATCTCTGTATGTTGTTTGCTCTAATATCCTTATACCTTCGGCCTAATTCCACTAATTCTTTCCCATTTCGTCTCGCCTCTCACCTATTCTATCTCTCTCTGCCCCGTGTCTAAATCTTACTTATCTTCTGCTTTGCCCAAAACCCTGTGACAAGACCTAAAAGATAGTCGGTATGGATCAAGGTGAAGGATCCCAACACCAAGGTTACGGGAATGAGGCAGACCCAGCCAGAAATCCGGTCAACATAGCTCAAGTACTGGCAGATATAGAAAGGAACAGATACGATCGAGCAGGCGAATCGGATGATTGAAATGATGATGGCACGATTTGCCGCAAGACCCAGATGAATCCCCAAGGAAACAACTTTGGACATGATGGGTTATTAGGTGGGTCACACTGGTCTGACTTCCAAAAGACCCGGCCCCCTATTTTCTCCATGTCAACTGAGCCGTTATCAGCAGATGATTGGCTCACGGTTATCCAAATGAAGCTGGATACCGTGCGATTAATCGAGAAGGAAAAAGTGCTCTATGCCTCTCACCGGTGCAAGGACAAGCGGCGACATGGTGGGTCAACTTCAGACTACGAAGACAGGGACAAGAGATTTCGTGGCGGATGTTGAAGAAGCTTTAGGAAGACTCACATTGTGAGGCTTGATGGCCTCCAAGCGGAGGGAATTTCTGTCTCTCCATCAAGGAGGAAGGACTGTGATGGAATACCTGCACCACTTCAACAACCTTTCTCGCTATGCACCCAGAGAAGTAGACACAGAGGAAAAGAAGATAGAAAGATTCTATGAAGGACTGCAGAAGAACCTCAAGTTCCATATCTCATCAGTGGAGTTCAAGGATTTCTCAGCCATGGTAGATAGGCTGATTGTGTCAGAAGAGACAAGGAATGACCTGGAGGATACCAGAAAGAGAAAGGCACAGCAGCAGAGGATGTCAGCAGCAAGTCAGTTCAAGGGAAGGACTTATACCTTCAACCCCAATGTTCCAAACAAGAGACAAGCAGTGGGAGGATCCCGACCTGTTCCGCCCAATGCTCAGCCCGGGAATGTTCGATGCTTTACCTGCAACGGGAACCATTACTCTAATATGTGTCCCAAGAAAGGTTCAGCCTGCTTCCATTGCGGACAACCCGGACATTTCAGGCAGCAGTGCCCAAAGAAGGATTTGCCGAGTGATGTGGCGAAAGCTCAGGCGTCAGCTTCCGCCAACAGACAGTCAGCACCTCGTCAACCTCAACCGCCCCATCAAGGTTATCTGAAGGCACCAGTTAAGACAGAAGGATATTCGAACAACCGCGGACCCAATCCGCCAAGGAACCCCCAAGGAAGAATCAACCATGTGTCAGCAGCAGAGGCAGCTGAAGCCACTGATGTTATCATTGGTAAGTTTCCCGTCCAGACCAAGTTGGCATTAACCCTCTTTGATCCCGGTGCAACCCATTCATTCATTTCTTTGGCTTTTGCTTGCAAAAGTGGGTTGCCCTATTCTCCCTTGCCCTCTCCCTGTGTTTTCCACACCCCTGGAAGTCGGTTGATGGCAAGATTCAGTGCGATGTCTGAGGATAGAAATCCAAGGAGTTGAGTTGAGCCAACTTTGTTGTTATTAGAGATGGATGGTCTAGATGTCATATTGGGAATGAACTGGTTATCTAGACACCATGCTCAGTTGGATTGTTCTCAGAAGACAGTGACACTCAGGAATGGTTATGGTCGAAAGTAGCGATTCGAGAATGATCCGAGATTGATCAAGAGAAGTCGAGCATCATCAATGCGGTTGCGTGGATTAGACAAAGATACCGTAGTTCGGGAGTACCCGAGGTATTTCGGAAGAGTTACCAGGAAAACCTCGAACAGAGGCATAGAAGCGGCAATAGAGTTAGTTCTGGAGCAGCTCCTATCCATAAGCGATCCGTCCAATGTCGCCTTTGGAGTTGAAGGAACGAAGAAGCAATTGGATGAATTGCTTTGGACAAAGGATTTATGCGGCCAAGCATCTCCCCTTGGTCCGCGCAAGTAGTGTTTGCCGTAAAGAAAGGCGGAAGTAAGAGACTCTGTATAGACTACTGAGCCACTGAATGATGCAACCATCAAGAACAAGTACACATTACCGGATAGATGACACATTCGATCGGTTGAAAGGAGCCAAGATCTTTTTCAAGATAGACACGAGACGAGGATATCATCGATTGAAGGTCGAGAACAAGGCAGAGAGAAGACAGCATTTGCTACTCAAGACGGATTATATGAGTTCACCGTGGTGCCATTTGGTCTCACAAATGCCGGCCTACTTTATGAACTTTGATGAACCAAGTGTGCATGGAGTTCTTGGACAAGTTCATCGTAGTGTTCATAGACGACATACTCATTTACTCCTGCATCAAGAAGATCACAAGAAGCATCTACATCTAGTGCAGGAAGGCTTAGAGAACATCGGCTATATGCAAAATTCTCTAAGTGTGATTTCTGGTTGGATGAAATCGCTTTCCTAGGACACATCATCACCAAGGATGGCGTGAAGATGGATCCCGAGAAGATCAGGACAGTGTTGGAATGGAAACGGCTGTGTCGGTGCGGAAGTCGAGAAGTTTTCTCGGTTTAGCGAGGATACTCTGAAGATTCATCGAAGGATTCTCCAAGATAGCCAAACCAATGACTCGGCTTCTCAAAAGGACAGCCCCTACGTTTGGGTGAGAAGTGTGAGAAAAGTTTCCAAGAATTGAAGACCAAATTAACCTCGGACCAGTTCTCACTCTCCGGATCAGGATAAAGATTTCCCGGATCTTGTGATGCTTGAAGGAGGATTGGGATGTGTGTTAATGCAAGAAGGAAAAGTGGTTGCGTATGCGTCCACGACAACTCAGGCCGCATGAAGAGAATTACCCGACCCATGACCTGGAGCTAGCCTCGATGAGTGCATGCATTGAAGATTTGGAGACATTACTGTTGGGGAACCATTGTGAAGTGTTTTGAGACCACAAGAGCTGAAATGCGTGTTCACCCGGCCCAATTTGAACATGAGACAGAGAAGATGGTTGGAGTTGATTAAGGATTATGACTTAGAGATCCTTTATCATCCAGGAAAAGCTAATGTGGTAGCAGACGCTTTGAGCCGAAAAGCATGCCATCACTTAGCTCTAGTCGAGACTATCTCTCCCAGTGAAGTCAAAGTACAGGAGTTGAACTGCAGATAGTGATGAAGGATCGGTATGTTTCCTAGAGATCTGATCGGATCTTCAAGGCGATCAAAGCGGCTCGTGACGAGGCGAAGAAATCTTGGAATCTGAGGAAGTTGATGAAGGAAGTTAGTCCTCGGAGTTCTCGGAAGACAAGCAAGGCGTATTGCGATTCAGCGATCGCATATGCATCGAAGGACAAGGATATAAGAGGATTGATTTTGTGAGGCTCACTCGTCACAATTCTCAATACATCTGGCGATTTAAAATGTACCAAGACTTGAAGAAGGAGTACTGGTGGAATGGAATGAAGAAAGAAGTAGCCGAGCACGTGGTATGTTGTGACGTGTGTCGGAAAATCAAGATAGACCACCAAAAGACGGCAGGATTGCTGCAACCCCTTCCAGTGCCAGAATGGAAGTGGGAAGAGATTGGAATGGACTTTATCACTGGTTTTCCCAAGACTCAGCAAGGACATGATGCTATCTGGGTAATCATTGATAGACTGACCAAAGTAGCCCATTTCATCCCTATAAAACAGACTGTTGGAAGAGACAAGTTGGCAGAGTTGTACCTGACCCAGATCGTCAGATTGCATGGAATACCTAAGAAGATCGTGTCAGATCGTGGAGCCCAGTTTACTTCAAAGTTCTGGAAAAGTCTGCATGAAGCGATGGGTACAGACCTGAATTTTAGTACGGCCTATCACCCTCAGACAGATGGTCAGACAGAAAGAGTTAACCAGATACTAGAGGATATGTTGAGAGCCTGCGCTCTAGCATATGGAGCCTCGTGGGCCAAGTGTTTGCCGTTTGCGGAGTTACAGTACAATAACTTGATTACCAAGCGATCTGGACATGTCACCGTTTGAAGCCCTGTATGGAAGGAAGTGCGAACCGTTGAATTGGGTGAGACCAGGGAAGAAGCTGACTTTTGGGCCTCGGTTGGTACATGATGCCGAAGCTCATGTGAGGATAATAAGGAAGAATCGAGAACGGCTCAAGTCAAGCCAGAAAAGTTATGCGAGATACAAGAAGAAAGGATATAAGTTATCGATTGGAGACTTCGTTTATCTGAAAGTGACACCCTTCAAGTTGATTCGCCGTTTTAGGATAAAAGGGAAGTTAGCTCAGAGGTATGTTGGACCATACCCGTGGATCGAGAATCGGAGAAGTAGCCTACAAGTTGCGATTAAGTCCAGAGTTATCGAGGGTACACAATGTCTTCCATGTGTCCCGATTGAGGAAATGCCTCCGTCGGTAGTCGAGCAAATCTGATTGAAGGGGATAGACTTGAAAGAGGATTTGACTTACCGTGAGGAACCAGTCAGGATTGTGGAGACTATGGAAAGGGAACTCAAGTTCAAGAATGTCAGGATCTGCCGAGTGCTATGGAAGAATCATACACTCGAGGAAACTACTTGGGAGAAGGAATCGGAATTGCAGCAGAACTTTCCCAACCTATTTTCCCAGGCGAAATGAATCTCGGGGACGAGATTCCATTTTAAGTGGGGTAGGTTGAAACAACCTCAAAAATTCAAAAACGAATTTATTCGGTTTTGTTTGAATTTGCGTTTGAAGTTGAGTTTGGAAATTTGAAACCGAGTTTGAAGTTCAAACCTCGTTGGGCCAAATCCTTGCTTCGTGGGCCTTTGGCCTGTTCCGTTCCGGCCCGGTGGCTGCTGCCGGCCGGCCCGCTCAGGCTGCTCCTGCTCCCGTTCGACTGCGGCGGCCGTGGCCTGCCCGCCCGCCGCCCTCGGCGTCGCCCTCGCGCCCGGCCGCGGCAATGCGCCGCCCTCGCGCCTCCAGCGCCTGCGCCCTGCTGCCCGCCATGGCGTGGTCGCGCCGCCGCCCTCGCCTTGGCGCCCGTCGCCAAACCACCCGCCGCGCCTCGCGCGCCGCCGCGCCGCCGCGTCGCCGGCGAGCCAGCGCCTGCTCCTCCGCTCCGCCCTATAAAGGGCTCCTCCCACCTCGATTGTTCCTCGCCCGCTCCTCCTCTCCCCGGTGAGCCCCCTTCCCTCTCCCCTTGCCTCGCCACTTGACTCCGGCGCCGCCTCGTTCCGCGCCGCCGCCGCTAAGCCGTCGCCCTCCCGGTTTCCGTGCCTAGCCCTCCACTGTGCCTCGCCCGTTCGACGAGTGGGCCCGCCCCACCGTCAGCCCTCCCTCTCCGTCCCGCCGGTGGCCCGCCGACCCTCCTCCTCCGTGTGGGCCGGCCCAAGCCGGGCCCCTCGCTCGCCCGCCTAGCCAAGCCAATTGGGCGTGGCCCAATTCAGCGCCAAAAGCGGCGGCGCCGTTTGAAACGATAAACCGATTTTCGGTTTTATTTTTAATAATTAATTAGAAAACTGCTTTTAACTCCAAAAATAGCCCGAGAAAATCCAGAAAAATCCCGGAAAATCCCAGAGCTACACCAAATACTTTTCCCGAACCGTTTCGATCCCCTGAGTCCAGAAATGCTGTCCGTTCCCAAATCCGAAGTCCAGAACATTCCCAAATCCCAGTTTTGCCCTCCGTCCCTTTCCGACTCGATTTCCGGTTTCCGTTTCAGTTCCCGTTTTCTTTTTCGGTTTTTGTTTTGCCGTTTATTTATGTTGGTTGTCTTTTCGCGTTAGATTCGACCGTTGAGACGCCATCGAGCCGAGCTTGATCCCCTGGAGTCGAGCGATTCGGAGCGAGCGTTGGACCAGACGGGGCGCGATGCGACTACTTCCCGACGACTTCGTCCGATCCATTGCCGCAAGGCAAGCCGTACACCCTTTGATCATATTGATCCTATCATGCCATGCTATAGTAGTAATTATTTTATATCGCATTATTTTACTGTATGTTGAATTATTGAAATCCAGTATTTTAGAATGACATGATAAATAGGTAATACCGAATTGCTCATGGAACCTCCTTGAAATAATTGAAACCCTATTAATCCTTTGGAACCCTAGTTAATTGCTTATTGCCATGAATAGGTTAGATAATACTATTAGGTTAGTTCAAAACCTGGATTTTAAAGAAAATCTGCCGAATCTCCGATTCGGATCGTTTGTAAAAGTCTTTGCGATCAGGGGACGATGTCGGATTAATCCGGAGTGGATGAGATTCCGATCCTCGATCGGTGATTAATGCCTTGGTTGAGTGCGGTGGCCGTGCTGCGAATCTGGAATGGGTTTGTGGATGAAGGCTTGGTCTTTGGCAAAAGTGTAAGGTTAATAATCCCCTTGAGCAAAGTAAATAACTTAGTTTCCGCTCAACCACAGGTCGGACTGGTCAGTGACCCGTATCCGACACGGCTCATTAAGTTAATCATTCCTGAGATAATAATTGGACTGTCTTGGTGGCTACCATTCTCTGGAGAGAATGGGGACCGGACTTCCCGGCAGGGAAATGGACCGGAGGGGTGGAACGGGAATGGTCGAGTGACATTCTTGGTTCTCACAGCAGTGAAGCGCTAATGGGGGCCCTGAGTCCAAGGTAGCGGTACTATCGGTAAACAACTAAAGGACAGGAGTGATTAAACGAAATGCTGTGATAATCTAAACTGGGCCACATGCATTTAAGTTGCATGAAACTCGCGATTGGCATAAAGGTTATAGATATCTTGTGGGTAAAGCTGAGCCGCTCTGCAGAGTTAATCTTAATTGTAATCGGTTACGCCGTACTTCCGGTTAACGAAGTTAAGTTGGAATCGGGGTTGATACCCGTAACTAAGCTCAAGTTACTGTTCGGTATTTTTGAATGAATTGGTTAAGTGTTGTTGAACCTTGTGAAACTCAAATTACTTATTTTATTAGTTTGTGCTTCAAATGTAAAATGAATTGTGAAATAAAACTGCATCCAGATACTAAACCCTATTGCCATCCCTTGATTACCCCTACATATAGTATTCAGTAGTTCCGTACGACTTGTTGAGTACTCTGTACTCACCCTTGCAAACCAGCCCCTTCGAGTTCGAAGATGCTGGAGCCTACCAGGAGGTCGTAGATGGCGATTTAGTCTGGTTCTAGGTCTTTGTCTTCGCTCAGGCCCTGCCTGTGGTTTCTCTCTTTTGTTAGTGTAAGTCTAGAAGCTTGGATGCTTCTCTTGTAAAACCGGTCGTTAGACCATCTATATTGAATAAAAAGTGTTGAAAGTTGCTTTTGTCAGGCAATTGTACTCTTGTCTTCCAACAGTTAGTCTTCCTGGGTAACTGTTGTGAGTTTCGCACTGCCCCTAAAAAGGCGGTCCGTCACAAGTATTATCTGGGCTGACGGCACCTATGCTGCCATATCTGGCCTCTGAATCCTTCACCTGCCTAGTTCATGCCCAATCCAACAAGAGTTTCCCCATAGGAATGTTGGAAAAGATCTTAACTATTATAAGAGTGAGTTGGTGGTGATGGTGAGTCTGCCAGGCTGGGCCAGAACAGTAGAGGCCTAAAGCCCAATAGGTGAGTCACTATTGCTTTGCTAACCTATAGTTGTAAATCTGAAGGACAACTCAATATAGATGATTTGATTTATTTACTAGCTTACAAAGATATGTTTTGTTTGATATGTGTGTTACAAAATTGATTTATTGTATGGTTTAAGATCCTGCATTATAATTATGTATTATTCTCTTTTGAAATTCCGTTGCATGCAATGCACGGGCATCTTACTAGTAAACATAAATATGAAAGAAAAAAAAATATTTTTGTAATAATGAGGAAACTATTTAACACCTTTTTTGACTACCAGTTTGTTCGTTTTGCATTGCGTGCTATACTAGCGGCTTGTAATCTTTCACCCCTAGTAGCATGATCAATATGTTTGGGAACTGGTTATTGGAGTTGGGAAAAGAATTAAGAGCTCACTTTTTGGTTGGGGCTGCCGTTTTGTGTTTGTCAATTTGGCTATGTCGAAATAATATGGTCTTGGATAGGAAAAAAAATGTAATCTATTGCAGGTTATCTATATTTGCATCAACTGGTTGCGATCATAGTATGTGCTTCAGCGTCAGGACGCTCGAGAGTTGGTGTTATCGGCTTGCAAATCGTTAAAAAATCGTGGTCAAGGATCTCTTTATCACGCATGAATGACGATTCAAAAACAGACTATTTCATGTTTCTAATGGCTTGTTGCAACTTTATTTTCGTATTTGAACCTCTTTTGTGAAAACTTTTTTGCTGCAACTTTGTAATAAATGGTTGATCGTATACATCTCATGATGCAGAGATAGAGAGATTTAATCTTCCATAATTTTAAAAAAGCATAAATCAGAAAAGTTACGGATTTGTTCGCGGTTGTAACATTTCAATTTGCAACCAAAGGGTTAGAAGGGTAATACGGTGCGAAAAGGCGAGATTCTAATGCCACTTTACAAGGTAAAATCTTGCATGAAGATGAAATAGATGTACGGTGGTGGTGATTACAAATGAGCATCACTGTTCTTATTCAAAGAACATGCAGTAGTAAGCGGATACTCAACTACTGCATTCCATTGACCTGCCCTGACACTGTTGAGGTTGAGTATATCAGATTATCAGGTTCCATGGTACCTGCGAAGATACTAGCTAGTGCCTAGGAGCTAGGCCCATAGACGATTAGACATCATAAAATTGTAGAAACAGTAATCTTCGTCCTCTGGTCAACACCGGAACAATCCCCAAAATAGGAGTTGCATTCCCGCGCAGAACGAAGAAGTTCTTCTCCTTTTCAGTCAACGCAGCACTTTACAAAGGGTTTGACAGTACGGAGTTTGTAAAGGCAGGGCAGATACAACGAAGTTCCATATGAAATCCCCCACATGTCAGTATGTCACACACGACACGACACGCCTCGCCTCGCCCGAGCGAGACGCAGCGCCTAACACGTCAGGTCGGCACAGTCACCGACCGGCAGACCCCCCCTCCCCATCGTCACCTCCAGTCCTGTCGACTCCGCGCCATGCTTTCGACGCAAATCACCATCGCACTTAAACAACACGATCTCCCGACTTAATCGCCATTGCTCAGCGGACAATCGCCTTGCGCTATCTCGGCCGGGTATATAAACGCATAGCCCCCACAAATATCTTCCACGCTATACCCGTCCCTGCGCTGTAGCCTGTTACTGCCGCGGTTGCAATAGCTTCTTTTGAAAGGAAAGCGGTTGCAACAGTTGATTTTCGAGCCGAGACCATTGACCCGAGCTAGTTGCTTGCGTGAGAAAGATCAGGGCGATCGTTGCAGGGAAGGAACAGAAGAACAAGTCATGAAGGTGCAGTGCGACGTGTGCGCGGCCTCGGCGGCCTCGGTGTTCTGCTGCGCCGACGAGGCCGTGCTGTGCGACGCGTGCGACCGCCGCGTGCACCGCGCCAACAAGCTCGCCGGGAAGCACCGCCGGTTTTCGCTGCTCAGCCCGTCGCCGTCCTCGTCGGCGTCGACGCAGCCGCCGCCGCTCTGCGACATATGCCAGGTCAGATAGAAAAGGATCGCTTCTGGCTTCTCCTTCTGTATGAGTCTAAAATTGCGACGAGCAGGACAGGAGCTTAAGTGTGCTTGATGTCGGGTTGCAGGAGAAGAGGGGCTTCTTGTTCTGCAAGGAGGACAGGGCGATCCTGTGCCGGGAGTGCGACGTGCCGGTGCACATGGCGAGCGAGCTCACCATGCGCCACAGCCGCTTCCTGCTCACCGGCGTGCGGCTCTCCTCGGAGCCGGCCGCGTCCCCGGCGTCACCATCGGGGGAGGAGTACAGCAGCAGCTTATGCTGCAACGGCGACGACGCGGCCCCGCCGGCGCCTGCCACGAGCCACGGCGGCAGCAGCGGCAGTCTCAGCAGCAGCATCTCCGAGTACCTGACAAAGACGCTCCCCGGGTGGCACGTCGAGGACTTCCTGGTCGACGATCACAGTGCTGCGGCCGCCGCCGCCGCTACTACTACCGGCATCTCTGCAGACGGATCGTATCAGGTTGGTGGCCACTGACCATTGCCATGTACGACGAGTATTTGTTCAGCGATTCATAGAAGTAACCATTCTAGGCACGTTCCTGCGAGCACACTAGAAACGCGGCATATTCCGGTCATGTCTGCATCGGCATTAGTACATCCCGTACAACCATTCCATTATGGGGGGTGGTTTGTAGGTATGCTCACACTGGTCCAGGGTGTAACGATAATATCTTGGGGAGCCACTTAGATTCATCAATTTGGACAGAAGCAAAATTTTCTGAAGTTAGAACTAGTCAGAAAATGCAATTATCATTTGGGACTACCGTGACCTTTTACTAACTAGGATTTTGGCAACGCCCGTTTGAGCAGGGAGTAGCTCGGATCGGTGGGCTGCAAGAAGCCGGCTACCCTGCGTGGATGGCGCAGGAGCAGCTCTTCTGCGACAGCGCCGTAGCCGGAGACGCGCTGGCCAGCCGGGAGCTAACGGTGCCGCGAATGATGTACGCGGAGCTGGCCGGCAGCAAGAGGTCCAGGACGTCCGCTTCCTACTCGTACCGGTGAAATTAAAACATGGCCGTGTGTGTCACCGTGCCGTCCGAGTTATGCATCCGACGGAGCTACCTGACTGCAGTAGATGTTGTTTCGGGCTTACTGCATTTTGCGCTTCTCTGCATCCTCGTTCCTTTGGATGTCCAGGAGTGTTTGTGCTTTTTGAGATGCTGGAGAAAATCTCCGCACCTTTGTACCCCTTTTTGCTCGTTGCAAGTGTATCTCTCTCTCTCTCTCTCTCTCTCTCTCTTCAATAAGGAGACCTTTTTTTTCTTCCCCTTTTTCTCAATTCAATAAGCTGAATTTCTGCGCTTGTTTAGATTTAGGGTGTGTGTGAATACCGGTGGGTCTAATTGGTCGTAGTTTGATGCGGAGAGGTCAGGTCAACCTGAAGTTGAGTTTAGGGCGTGCAATTAATATGTTGCAAAGCAGAAAACGATCACTTCATTTGGTTTTGATTGATGCCGTGCGGCCGATAATCGTCAATGCAAATGCAAGAGCCACTTAGCGGACATGAGATCTGGCGAGGATACTTCACTATTTAATATTTTCAGTTGGGAGAGGTAAAAATATAATTTAATATTGCCCATCTAGTACCTTAACAGAGCCCATTAAATCGTTGCGCATTCAACCAGAGAAATGGCTTATTTAGCATAATTAGTCGTCGATCGGTTACACTCATCGACGGCAGCGAGGGGTAATATTCAACTTTCTCGACTAGTTACTACTCCCTCCGGTTTGGTAATACCTGTCGTTTTGGACATAGTGATGGTCAAACTTTCGAAACTTTAACTAACAATATATTTTTAAATATTTAAATTGGATACATAAAAATTATATGTGTAGACTTGTCTCGAGAAGTACTTTCATAATATTATAATTTTATTGGGTTTTATAAATATATTATAATAAAAATTAGCGGTCAAAATTGCGTTTTGAAAACCGTGTCGATGTCCAAAACGACAGATATTACCAGACCGGAGGGAGTATATGTATAACTAATTGGAGTCACGACGATTAATCATGTGAAAGTTTAATTGAACACATGACAGTAATTAACCGTCGCCGAGCAGACCTGACGGTTGATAAAAGACGCAACGGTTCAATATAGGAAGAAGACACGTGTGAAGCCATGATATGCCTTTTACATCATTAACAACTACCTCTTAGATATAAATTATGAGGCCTCTGTGCCTCCAATGGTAGTAAGATTCTGTTTGGCAGAGCTCCAGATCTCAACTCCACCTCAGAGCTGAAACTTGCAGAGTGAAATAAAGTGACTTGAATTTATAATTTTATTCTAAAATGTAAACAAGATGATCCACCTAAACACTTAGGCCCTGTTTGGCAGAGCTCCAGATCCCAGCTCCACCTCAGAGTTGAAACTTGTAGACTGAAATAAAGTGATTTAAGTTTATATTTTTTTCGAAAATGCAAACAAGATGACTCACCTAAACACTCTTAATATACCCACAGCTTCAGCTCTACGAATCTGGTGGAGCTAGGAATACCTAGCTCCACCAACTCCATGAATTTGGTGGAGCTGGAGCTCTGCCAAACACCCCCTTAATATACCCACAGCTTCAGCTCCATGAATCTGATGAAGCTAGAAATATCTAGCTCCATCAACTCCACGAATTTCGCACTTGTTGTAACTCTATTATTCACATCAATAATCTATGGGTGTGTTATTGTCCTCTTTATTATTTTCATAAGTTCGATAAAAGACCCAGAGTCTTGTGCATCGATGAGATCATACTAGACTTAGCTGTGTATTACAAATATATTTGAAAAAGACCATTTATATCGTTTTTTTAAGGAATATGATTCAAATGTCACTCCAAGTATTGTTGTTTTCGAAAGAAAATACTCACGAGCCCTCAAAATACTTGCATCCTACAGATATTACTCCCAGTATTTCGAAATGTAAAGCCTTGGTGTGTTTTTCCTACTCCCTTGTGATCCTGCGCATTACTCTGCTCCCAAATAACCTAAATCCGTCGATTGCTCCAACTCTCCACCACATCGTCTCGCCACTGGAGGCTAGTAGGCCGTAGCCTCCCTCCAACGATTAGACTCCACTCACATCTATTGTTAGGTTCAGAGCACGGTAAAATAATGGAGACACAGATTTAACGTGGAAAAACCCTCTCAGAAAAAAACCACGAGAAATAATTTACTAAACTGTTCAAGGATTACATGTACAGGGGTTGGCTATATATAGCCAGAGAGTCCGAGTTGTAGAAGATTATGACTAACAATCTATTTGAATAATACCAAAAGATATGGTAGTTAGAGATATTTGAGTTATCTCCAACAAACCTCCCCTTAACTCAAAATCTATACTGAAATTGTCTCTGAAAAACCCTAAAGGGTAATTGAGCACTGAAAGTCCAAAGGACAGTGCGAATATGAAAAACTGGAACAGTCAATCCAAACACTTCTTGCGAAGCAAAATTTGAGCAAACCACCAGTAGGTCGAGAGAACGACTAGAACAGTCAAACTAACACAGATATAATAAAGCAAACGAAGAATCTGGGTCTTCAATTCATAACCCCAGTATAGTCTGAGACTGTGCAACTGGCATCCTGAATAAATGCTCAAAACGGCATAAGCCAAGACATCGCCTGTGGCGCTTGATAAATAGCGAAGAACACATCTCATGGACTTTTGGCATGCTCCACCTGGAACATAAAATTCGGCAAACTGCCTGCTAAAAATCCATAACATGGTTGAAACTGCTCTTGAAAAACTGTCTAAGATGAAGAGAACTCTCGTGCTGCTAATGGAGTATAAATTGCAGTAGACCCTTCATATTGAGCAAAGACAACTAGACAACGTTGTAGTATCCACTAAGAAGCAAAACTCCTTCTTGAACTTCAAATCTTCATCTCAAACTGACATTGGAGCAAAACCTTCACTAGTAAAACTCCGAAGAGTATAATGCTACCATCAAAGTGTCATCAAATTCCAAATGAACATTGCCAAAACCTTTATAATGGTCAACGTATTCAAATGATGAATAAACACCAAATTAACGGTGACGAAACACCAAGAAACGGTGATAAAACACCAAATCAATTGTCTCCTCAGTTGATTTTTTTTTTTTTTCAAATTGATGATGAAACGTCAAAACTGACGATGAAACGTCATCAAATAAACTAACGATAAAATGTCAAATAAATCTCCAAAGGTTAATCCGCCAAGTTAAATTGAGTTTTGGGATTCCGTTGATGTCCATAACTCCATATTGAATTGCATGACTTGGGTGCTTTAAAAGCTTCTGAACACAAGCTTGCTTGATTGATAAGTTCATAGCTCCACATGTTTACGGACTTGACGCCCACAAGGACATGGAACCGAAGAGGCCCTTCATGGTCTTGCGGCCATAGACGGCGAGCCGGTGGCTGGAGCGCGCGCCGAGATGGCCGATGATGCGGGCCGGCCGGAGCATGGCCGGCGCGGTGGTTCGGGTGCGTGGAGACAGCAGAGGCCCGGTGGTGCAGATCCGAAGGACGGTGGCGCGCGGATGGTGGCCGCGCGGAAGCTGAGGGCGTCGATGGCGGACGACTAGTGTCGACGTCCTGCAAAGAAGACGGCGTCACAGATGACCACGATCATGGGCCAGCGTGGAACTGACGAAGAGGATGGCACATGGACGATGATGGCACAACGGTTCGGGCCGTAGCCGGTAGTCCTGTAGACTGTGAGATTGCCGTGCGGGTGTCGTCCGGGCAGCGGATTAGATCTAAAACCCTTGCTCTGATATCACTTGTTATGTTTAGAGCACGGTAAAATAATAGAGACACAGATTTAACTTGGAAAAACCCTCTCGAGAAAAAACCACGGGAAACAATTTACTAAACTGTTCAAGGATTACATGTATAGGGGTTGGTTATATATAGCCAGAGAGTCCAAGTTGTATAAGACTAGGACTAACAATCTATTTAGATAATACCAAAAGATATGGTAGTTAGAGATATTTGAGTTATCTCCAACATTCTATTGAGCACTTTTGTTCAACAAAGTTACTGCGGTAGAACTATGGTGAGATCACATGTTGGCATGTGGCGCTGCTTCAATTTGGATAGCTATTGAAGATCCAGCGTCTTGTTTGTAGTTTTCCATCTTTCAATATCCTTTCTGTAATCGCGGGAATGAATCCTAACTTTACTCTCCTTTAGGACCCAAATGCTTTCGAAAAGATGTGATGAATCTAGACTTTAGACTCCTTTAGGACTCAAATACTTTCAAAAAGATGTAATGGTCCCTTTGATTTACAGGATTCTAAAAACACATGAATAGAAAAAACACAAGATTAGAATATGAATGCATGGGCAAAATAGAGGATTGAAAAATACAGTAATTTTTTTAGGATTGGATGTTTAGAACACATGAATTTGCCTCTATCCTACTGGTAGCGATAAAAGAAGAGGTTTTGGTGGATGCTATTTTTCATGGGAAAAAAAGCTCAAATATACATCAAACAAATTAAAATAGCAAATATATACAACAAAAAAAAAAATTATCAAAATTACCCACCGCTCCCGCCGCGCCACGTGGCGGCCGCCACGCCGCACGGCGCCGCCACCCCACGGCGGCAGCCAGGTGGCTCGCCTCGCGCCGCCACGTGTCCCCAATTTTTTGTTTTTATTTGATTATTTCGCGTTGAATTTTTTAGTTTTCAGTAGTTATTCGTAGGACATTGAAATGCAAATAACTTTCGCTAGACAACTCCAAATTTGATAAGAAAACTTTATAAGTTTTCGCCAAATCCTCTGGATTAAGAATATGCTTTGAATTGTATTTTTAAATATTATTTGTGTACCTTTATCGATAATTTTGTAATACCTTTTAATTTCGTATTCTTGTTTGAGTCTATTTTACCTTTGCGGAATAGTAGTATCTTTGTTGTATTTTAATGCTAATACAACACCCGGTGAATAGATTATCTATAATACCGTCTCATTCTCTTTTTCCTTCTTTAGTTTATTCCGTATCACTTAAAATTTAGTGGAATGTTAGACTTGACCCTTTGTATAGGACATTACCGGTGTCATTCGCGTCCATATTCGAGCGGTTGGCTCTGTTAGTCGGTGGGGAAAGCGGTTTTATATACAACATGTAAATAAAAAGCGTAGAAATATACAACAAGAAATAAAAATATCAAAAATAGCGGCGGTTCCCGCCACGACCTTTATTTATTTTTGTCTCATTATTTAGCGAATTTTTTAGTTTTCTCTGGTTATTCGGCCAGGATCCGATTGAAATGCAAATACCGATAATTGTGTAATATTTTATTTGTACCTTTATCGATAGTTGTGTAATAATTTTTTTGAGACTTCCTGTAGTTTTGGTCAAAGATGGGCGGATAAATTACGTGCGACTTACGAATGGTAAACAACGTTGGCATATCTGGACTAAACCTAACATGCCTTAGGGAAAGGGAACAACAAGAAGGGCCCCTTGTCGTACATTTCTTGAGAGCGGCGAGGATATTTTCCCTTACGCAATCCTTCGGCTCCTGCCGCCTGGCCCTAGCTGCCCTCTCACGCTTTCTCTACTTTCGCACTCGGCCTCCTCTCGCGGCATGGCGGCTGCCGTTCGGCCTCCTCTGTGCAAGCATCTGTTCCAGGCCGCTGCTTGCGCTTCTCCTCTGATCCTGCTCACACCACTGCTTTGCTCCACCATAGCCCTCCGATGCGAGTACTCCCGATTCGCATCCTTTCCATCTCGAGAGTTTGTTCGCGTCGTAGAATCGGATGAACTTCGCCTGATGGAGGCTGCAATTGGTCACATCACATGGTGTTAGACACATGCAGGTTCGATGCAACACAAAATGCGAGTATGAACATCACAGGGCTTCTCACTTGACCGCATCGGCTTTGGCTCGAGTCGTGGTTGCGGCAACTCCGATACCTCATACCGTGCGTGTATGAGTTGTCTATTATTTGCCGGAAGCGGCAAGGATCCCGCATAGGCACATGGGGACCTCCGTGCCGTCGGGGATGGTTTGGACAACGTGCCTTGGGGCGAGGAAACTCCATTGGTGCTTTGCTCGTTTGGTTTTGCGGGGATGGTTCTCTTTGTTGTATTGGAGCGGTTGTTCGGTTGATGCAATCTTTGGGAAGCCAGGAAGGGGTTAAATAGCCTGAATTGATAAAGCAGCGGACTTGAAGCAAGAACGAATCCGCCCGACATCGGATTCGCTTTGCGGCTCTGCTGTGCTTAGGCGACAAATGCATGCGGCTTTGTAGGCTGCTAGGGAGAGTGCCGGTCGGGCTTTGGCAGCTATGCTTTGACATGACGACTAAGGCATTCTCGCGCCACGCATGCATTTGATGACATGATATATCCTGCCAGGCTTTGCGGCGGTGCTTTGACAGGGCGTCTCGAGGCCAATGCAACGAAAGTTTGGATGATGACAACTTAATGGATAATTATAATAGTCGCGGAAAAATATGACAACTTAAGCATATTCGGCGGTAGTGAAATATCACGTGTGAGTCCATTTTTTGGAAGAATGCAGCCCATTTGGTCTTGTGTATATTGACTACGATATTATGGAAAAATATTATAATTACGACTTCCTTTGTATGTACTTTCGTATAGTTCAAAAGGGCTAAATATAATAGTCGCGGAAAAATATGACGACTTAAGCATATTCAGCCCGCTGTGAAATATCACGTGTGAGTCTATTTTTTAGGAATAATGCAGCTGATTTGCTCTTACGTATGCGACTACGATATCATGGAAAAATATTGTAATTACACTGCCGTTGTATGTACTTTCGTATAGTTCAAAAGGGCTAAATATAACGATCGCGGAAAATTGCATCTACTACGTCTTTACGAGTATTAAAATGGAATGAAGTTGTTAAGTTGGTGTATCCGGTGTTGTGCCGTTTCGTATGGCTTGTAACGACAAAAGATATTAAAGGCGGAAAATACAACGTTGAAATATATAAGTTACGACATAACATCACAACACGGGAGAAACAACGTTGGAATACCGTACATCGCCAACGTACATGACGGGTACATGACTACTACATATTATTTGAACAACTCACGCAGTGCGGATTAGAACTTTCCGAATCATCACTATCTGCATCAATACCCTCCTCTTCTAAAAGCGCCGTGATCGGCGTTTGCCCTCGTCATCGATCTCGTAGTCACATGGAAGACAACGATGCAGGTCTACACCTTCGGTGTCCTCCTCTTTGGCAACGAGCTTAGTGTCCTCCTGTCTTTGGTGTGGGGGTTTATTGCAGCAATTCGTTAGATTGTATGGCGACATGTTCGAGGCTACTAGCAATAGCCGATGTCGATAACAAAATTGTTGAATTCGTTGGCACTTGAAATTGCCAGGGTGAAGTTGTCTTTAGCAATTTTATTCAGTCATTGCGATGCCATCTATTTCTTTGATTGTCCAGGCCCAGCCTTTACTGAGCCGCTCCGGATCCTTGTCCATCTACACATTGGAAACAATTATATTTCAGCCTAGAAGAGTAGGATTCAAGCATAACTGAAATGTACTTCGATAAAAAACATAAAAAAGGAACAGATGGCCTGAAAGCCCCCAAGAAGCCATCAATATCCATCGTACTTCACTGACCCAACAACACAACAATGTCACTGACCGTCGAAAATAAATTTCATAAATAATACCTTTGAAACACTCGCGTTGTGGGTTGAACTCAGTCGCAACTTACTGAACTCACTCGCGATTGCCCGATAGAAATGCATGCGGCGTTGTAATTTATAGGGAGGGCACAAGGGACAAACAAGACGGTGGCGGCACATCGGTAGCCGGAGCGAGGGTCCAATCTGAGGCTAGCGGCACGTGGGAGCGTTTGCAATGCGCGGTGGGGCCTGGTGTAACCGGTGCATCTGATGCTGCGTCACGTGGAAGCGTTTGCGGCGCAATGGGAGGGTATGGCGAAGCAAAGCTGCAGCTCGAAGTGTCTGGTAGTGCCCATCCCCTCCGTTTGCGGCACATCGACTTGCAGGCGACGGCCAGGGCGAGGAAGCGCATATTCGGCCGTAGTGAAATATCACGTGTGAGTCCATTTTGAAAGAACGCGGCTGATTTGCTCTTCTCTATACCGACTACGATGTTATGGAAAAACATTGTAATTACACATTCCGTTGTATGTATTTTCGTATAGTTGAAAAGGGCTAATTATAGCAGTCGCGCAAAAATATGACAACTTAAGCACATTCGGCGTAGTGAAATATCACGTGTGAGTCTTTTTCGGAAGAATGCAGCTGATTTGGTCTTCTCTATCTTGACTACGATATTATGGAAAAATATTGTAATTACATATTCCGTTGTATGTATTTTCGTATAGTTGAAAATGGCTAATTATAACGGTCGGCGCAAAAATATGACAACTTAAGCATATTCGGTGGCCGTGAAATATCACGTATGAGTCCATTTTTTCGGAAGAATGCAGCTGATTTGCTCTTCTCTATACTGACTACGATGTTATGGAAAAACATTGTAATTACACATTCCGTTGTATGTATTTTCGTATAGTTGAAAAGGGCTAATTATAGCAGTCGGCGCAAAAATATGACAACTTAAGCATATTCGGCGTAGTGAAATATCACGTGTGAGTCCATTTTTTCGGAAGAACGCAGCTGATTTGCTCTTCTCTATACTGACTACGATGTTATGGAAAAACATTGTAATTACACATTCCGTTGTATGTATTTTCGTATAGTTGAAAAGGGCTAATTATAGCAGTCGGCGCAAAAATATGACAACTTAAGCATATTCGGCCGTAGTGAAATATCACGTGTGAGTCCATTTTTGGAAGAACGCAGCTGATTTGCTCTTCTCTATACTGACTACGATGTTATGGAAAAACATTGTAATTACACATTCCGTTGTATGTATTTTCGTATAGTTGAAAAGGGCTAATTATAGCGGTCGGCGCAAAAATATGACAACTTAAGCATATTCGGCCGGCCGTGAAATATCACGTGTGAGTCCATTTTTTCGGAAGAACGCAGCTGATTTGCTCTTCTCTATACTGACTACGATGTTATGGAAAAACATTGTAATTACACATTCCGTTGTATGTATTTTCGTATAGTTGAAAAGGGCTAATTATAGCGGTCGGCGCCAAAAAATATGACAACTTAAGCACATTCGGCCGGCCGTGAAATATCACGTGTGAGTCTTTTTTTTCGGAAGAATGCAGCTGATTTGGTCTTCTCTATACTGACTACGATATTATGGAAAAATATTGTAATTACATATTCCGTTGTATGTATTTTCGTATAGTTGAAAATGGCTAATTATAGCGATCGCGCAAAAATATGACAACTTAAGCATATTAATTGGCCGTGAAATATCACGTATGAGTCCATTTTTCGGAAGAATGCAGCTGATTTGCTCTTCTCTATACTGACTACGATGTTATGGAAAAACATTGTAATTACACATTCCGTTGTATGTATTTTCGTATAGTTGAAAAGGGCTAATTATAGCGGTCGGCGAAAAAATATGACAACTTAAGCATATTCGGCCGGCTGTGAAATATCACGTTTGAGTCCATTTTTCGGAAGAATGTAGCTGATTTGCTCTTCTCTGTACTGACTACGATATTATGGAAAAATATTGTAATTACATATTCCGTTGTATGTATTTTCGTATAGTTGAAAAGGGCTAATTATAACGATTCGCGCAAAAATATGACAACTTAAGCATATTCGGTGGCCGTGAAATATCACGTATGAGTCCATTTTTCGGAAGAATGCAGCTGATTTGCTCTTCTCTATACTGACTACGATGTTATGGAAAAACATTGTAATTACACATTCCGTTGTATGTATTTTCGTATAGTTGAAAAGGGCTAATTATAGCAGTCGGCGCAAAAATATGACAACTTAAGCATATTCGGCCGGCCGTGAAATATCACGTGTGAGTCCATTTTTTCGGAAGAATGCAGCTGATTTGCTCTTCTCTATACTGACTACGATGTTATGAAAAAACATTGTAATTACACATTCCGTTGTATGTATTTTCGTATAGTTGAAAAGGGCTAATTATAACGGTCGCGCAAAAATATGACAACTTAAGCATATTCGGCGGGCCGTGAAATATCACGTCTGAGTCTATTTTTTCGGAAGAATGCAGCTGATTTGCTCTTTAGTCCGTTACGCACATACGTTTGACGAAATTAAAACCTATACATTTCATGTTTACCACGGACCAAATATCAACTCTGTCACGTATGTCACGGACCAAATTGAATGGTCTGCAGTAACTCGCATTTTGGAGGTCTTCATATGCTGCAATCATTTTTTGGTCTACATGAAAGTTGTAGAGAATTCCAAGACGCAACTTTTTCATGTCGACAAGTTTTTCATTTGAGCAACAGAAAAAATCAAAGAAAATCGGAAAGGTAAATGCATTTGCGTCGGACCAAAAATTGTTCGCGACGGACCCTTCTGTAATTCTCGATTTTGGAGATTTTCCCGTGCTCTAATCATTTTTGGTGTACATGAAAGTTGTAGATAATTCCAAGATTCAACTTTTTCATGTTGACAAGTTTTTCATTTGAGCAATATAAAAATCATAGATAATCGGAAAGGTAAGTGCATTTCTTGTGGGACACCAAAAACTGTTCGCGACGGACCCTTCTGTAATTCACGATTTTGGAGGTCTTCCTGTGCTCGATTAATTCTTTGATCTACATGAACGTTGTAGAGAATTCCAAGACGCAACTTTTTCATGTTGACAAGTTTTTCATTTGAGCAACATAAAAATCAAAAGAAATTTGACAAGTTTGAATGACATAGATTAAAGAAGTTAACATAAGTCTCATACAACACGATCTAGTTCCCCCTTCCTCTTCCCCTGCGTCCCCCTACCACGGCGTTCTTGGTTATCGTAGTCCGGCGGTGTGAAATTTACGGCGCTTGGGGACACGTGAATCGGCCGCTGCTGTTGGACCTAACCGTGCATCTCGCGTTCGGCGTCGAATCGCCGCAATTTGGACCCCGCGTCTGACGGCGTATGGATGCCCCATGCAGCCATCGGTGATGCATGGTACCACGATGCGCGTAAATGCGTCGAAAGGCTTTCTGCTCTGCCGATTCGATCCACCGGCCTCCTCGGGTTCTTGGGGACGCGATTCCAACCCTAGGGATTGCAAACACGTCGTCGCGAGCAAATCGGTGAATGTAGCCCGGATCCCATAAGGTCATCGTGCGCCCTCGACACGTCCTCCCATGTTTGTTGATCTTTGGGCGGGGTACTAAAAGACTCTGCGGCAATGATGGGGGCGGTGACATGTTGATGTGTACTCCTCCTTGAGCGTTTGCCCCAGCACCTATTTCAACGCGTACCCGCCTCCATGGCCCGGCGCTCTCATGGCTCGGGACCGGGAGGAAGTCGATGCTCTGGGTGGGTCTTCTTTGCCGCCGAGGAGCCACAGGCGTTGCACGCGTCTATCCATGGACATGCTCCTCATCGGGGCTCGGTGCGGCGGCGCCTCGTGCGGTACATCCTCGTAATCACGTTGGGTAGGCGGTCTATGGCCACCAACATCTCGACCGCATTTCTTATGCGGTGGCCCGTCTTGGCGAAGAAGGTTCCGTAAAGGATTGCTTGATTGGCGTTCTTGCTCCTGTGGATTGCGTGAGGATCTCGTCACTTTGGTCATGCATGTACTCCGCCTCACACCTCTGCAAATTAATACGTATCGAATGTTTAATTGGGTATATCCCCCGTTTTTAATATGTGATAGGTGCGATTCGTACCAGTGTGTGCATGCGCTCTGCGTACTCCTCAGCATAGCCATGTTGCACTGGCATCGCCACACCCCTGTCTAGGAGCACCGCCCGTGTGCGAGGTCTGTACCAGTCGAGGTACCCAAGTGTGTCCGTCTCGTGGGATGCGCCTGATGGGTTCCAGACGTCCTCAGTGGCCATCGAGTTCCACCTCTCAATATGCCGGCTATTCCGTGCGACCCAGTTGTAGTTGTGCCCCGATGTACTCCTCCTGCGGATCAATCCAACACGTTATTAATGGTTTCCACGATGGCGTGAAAGTAATGTGACATGTAGAGACATACCCATGGGAGCTTTCGGAGTCTGTCGGAGGCGGTGGAGGGAAGGACTGCCGGTACCCAAATTGGCGCTGAACGCGCTCCGGAGAGTATGGCTCAACGGCACTCATGCCTGAGGAGGAAGCATTTCGTCATCCAATACCGAGGCTCCCCGTGCACAGATTGGAGATACGGCCTCGGCGCAACCTCCGTCGCGGCCTGGGTGGAAAAGGGATCCCACGTGACTGCGCCGATGTCGAAGTCTAGGTCCCCACGAGGCGAGGGTAGGAGCCGCGGTGCGATTCTGGGCCCATCGGAGTCTGCCATGCATCCATTTGTAACCCAAGGTTGGCCTTGCGAGTGGATGCACGCGTTAGCTTCATCGGCCAGACCTTTGGGTAGTACCGCGTTGACACTCTTGGTCGCGCTATGGGTAGGTACGACCAGGACCACAAGCTGTAAGCGAGGGGCACCCTCCCATTATTGAAGTTGGCTGTGGCCGTGGCGGGCGCACACATCTCGCGATATGTGTCTGCGAGAAGCCGAGCCCGACTATAGAAGTCGGTCTTGCATCTTCGCACTTTGCTCGGCTAATTCGGCGACCCAAGCGAGGTGGGGGCAGCGGAATCACCATTTCCGTTTGTAAATAAAATTCTGCAAGGAGGAAATAGAGGTACACCTCGAAATGCCTATTTATCGACCAGGGTCGGCGTTTTGAGACATGGTCGACCTCAGGAGGCTGTCGAGCCATGTGAAAGAGACTCACGATCACGGTTCAGGTAATACGTTGTGCCAAACCTGCATCGAAGAAAATCACATGTTAGGAAATCACGTTAGCTCCCGGATAAGTGCGGTCGGTGTGCTTTCACATTTATTACCTTTCCTCTACATAGTTCTTCCATGCCTCTTTGGAGGGCTTGCGCACTACGAGGGGTTTCTGGAAAGTGGAAGGCCAAATAACATGGCGACATCTTTGAGGGTCACCGTCATCTCGCCGAAGGAGGTGGAAAGTATGCGTCTCCGGGCGCCATCTGTCGACCAGCGGTGATAAGGGCCCCGTCGATCTAGGCATCGGGGTCCACTGGTCCCCTTCAGCCGTAGGTTCCTTCGTAGGCTCCACGCACCATAAATGCGAAGCTAACAGGCCGTCCGTCCCAGGCCGTATATGAACCGAGGGTCCAATCTCTTGATGTTACGGGAGCCACGCATGCGGAGAGTGTTAAGCTGCAAGGACAAAGCAAGTAAGCGTCTTGAGCATAACGAAAGGTGCGTGCGGCTTGCGATACGTTACGACGATGTAGTAATGGCGTTACCGTGCGGCGGAGGCCCACTTCCGCCCTGTGGTGCGTCATCATGCCGATCGCCTTGACTCACGGCAACTCCATCACAAGCTTTGCATAATCTCCAGGGAATGATACAATGAAATACGAAAAAATAACATCAGAAGAAATTTCAAAACCACTGTACATACCCAAAGAAATTTAGGTTCATAAATTACATTACTGAAATTTCACGAAGAGAATGCAAAAGGAAGGTAGTAGGAAGATGTTGCATTTCTAAGCGTATAGTTGAAATATTACATTGGACAACATCACCCTCTGTTTGGGCAGCTTCTACGGTCATGCCGCATGCACTGCAGATGCGGCGCCGAAGGCCATCGTCTCGGCCGAGACGCATCCATGTCACCCTCAAACCGCGCGGAACGCGGTCTACCCGGCGTATCGCGCCTTAGTGTGGGATACGGGAGCCACGTAGGGGGTTCGGAGGTCTTGTAGCTTGTGCCGATGTTGAACGGTTCGAAATGCCCCGTCCATGTTGCTCTAACGGCATCCATACGGTAGTACGGTGTGACATATTGTGTGCCGTCGTTGTCCCCATCTCACGGCACGCTGCTAGCACGCGTCGCGGCGGATGTGCTCTAGGCGAGGCTTGTTGCATGAGCAGGTCGCCTCATCTGAGCGGTGGCATCTACGGTTTGTGTCCCCGCGGAGTATCGAGCGGTGCTTGCGCTTGCACTCGGCGAGAAAAATGTTCTGCGCGCGGGGTCCATCATGCGCGTCGCGGTGGAATTGAGCTTTACGCCTGACGGCTGCAACAAAGCCTCGGCGGGGAAGCGAATGTTGAGCCGCAGTTGTACGCCGCCCTTTGGCGATCAACAAAGTATTTCGCGGTCCTAAAAAATGTGAGCTCAATGATTGAGCAAATGGGTAGGCAACGAGCCCCCCGCAGCACATTGTTGTACGACTCGGCGAAGTTAAATGCGTCATGATGGAGTATCTGCAGAAGAGAAGCATACCGCTTAGGTGGAAAAGAGTCTTTGTCAAATGATGTGCTACCGTACTAGAGAGGGCATTATCTTACCGAGCACCATTTGTATCGTGCGCCCAGGCCCATCTCTCAGCGGGTTTACGATCTATCCATTGAGCGAATGTCATCTTTCGCCTTACTGAGACCTCCGAGCCACCAATTACTGTGTGCCCTCCGTGGTCTCTTCCGCCACCGATTCCTTTGAGCGCTCGTTAATTTGGTTAAATATCGTATCGAACTTGTGATTGGTTTTGCATGCATAGGGTTTTGAATAGCTTCACCATGTTCTTGTTCACGCACATGGTGTACGAGTTCGCCCCAAGGTGGCGCATGCACCATCTACGCTGAACGTCTCTCCACCGGCAATGGCAATCTTCATCCTCCGCCATTCTATCGAGGGCGTTCAGCAGCCACGCATTACGGTCCGACACGACGACACACCGGGCCTATCCCGCACCACACGGGTCTTCACCAGGGCGAGGAACGAGAACCGGTATCGTTGCTTTCGCCCTCAACCACGGCGAAAGCGGCGGTAGTAGCTGGTTGTTTGCATCGGCAGCTAGGGCGGTGAGTAGGGTGCCATTATCTTGGCCGGACGAAATGTCCCATCCACGCATATAACGGGGCGATTCTTTGAATGCCGTGATGCACGGACCGAACGCCCGAACACCCTGAGGAGGTAGTAGTGTTACGAGCGATCGTTCCATCGGGAAAAGCTGCACGGGTTCGACAAAGCAATAGCATATTCGAGCCGGGTTTGTTGCGACTATCCGCCTTAGTAGTCGTGGAGCCCAATTGAATGACTCCATAAAACTACCAAACAGCATTTTCAAAGCCATCCGCTTTGCTCGCCAAGCTTGCAAGTAGTTTATGGACATCCTGTCTGCTCGCATCTCACAATTATGGTTGCGGGCACGAGGCTAATGTCGGCCTTGACGCGTCTAACAGGATTTGGCGCGATGAATCTTGATTTCACCACACCGCTTGTGTTCCGAACAAGCGCCTCTGTGCATGTGTGCGGTGTGTACCGAGTTATAACGAAATGGTGCTGATGTTTAGGGCGGTTCGCACGAACATAGTATTCGCACTGCTGCCCTTTCTTACATCTAAGCTCGAAGCAGGTCTGGTCCGAGCGAGTCACACGGTGGTCACGCCGGGTCAGCACCGCGTAATTAGTGCAGAAGTGCATCGCTTCCTCCTTTGTGGCAAACTCCTGCTCGAGTTCTATATCGCTATAGTCTTGCCCACGCCTAGAAATATCCTCCAAGCGGGCCAGAACACAGTCGGCCGGGTTCAGCAAGTGCAAAAATGCGATTGCTGGCCCCGGGTCCTCATCTTCGTCAGGACCGTCACCATAAGTAGGGTGAGGGTCATCCGCTAGGGCATCCGCATCAACCTCAGGGACGGGCGCATCCATCTCGCTTGATCCTGCCAAGCCCCTTGAGCGGGGACTTGCTGCGAGCTCATCGCAATTTCCTCTTCGAGTCGGGTTGTTCGTGCGCATTGACCCCCACGTCCTCCTCTGGGCTCGGCTCGTCCTGCCTCCCGGTAGTGCGAGGACCAGCTTCACGTGAACACCTAGTGCGAACCCTTCTGTGCGGCCTTCTCCATGTAGAATCGCCAGGCACTCGTTCTCTGAGCTCGAATAGGCTTGTACACGTAAAGCAAGCTATTTGGCACTACATGGGGCCTAACCCCATCTACCACGAGCTTGTACAACGTCACGGTCAACACTAAGAGCGCGTGCAACCGCTCTTGCTCTTATCTTGCAACTCTATCGGTGGATTCTGATTGTCTCTATGTGTGCACAATTATGCATCTTGACAAATGGGCCTGCAATTTTTCGGGCTCCCCCCCATGCCATATATGAAGCGGGATCGCCATCGAGGACTGTAGAAATACATAATTGTAGTCAACAATAAATGCACACACGCACCGCTAACATCTTTAAACGTATTGGCATTACTCAAATTGTAATTACGAAAGCATTAATGTAATGGTTACGTACAGTTGAAATGTATGCCAACATATAATTATGTATATGTTATATAACATACTAGCACAAGACATATGCAGATTTATTAAATCCTAAAACCACATTCTCCACACTCATAATATCATGTAAAATACTACTAGCGAGCATGCATGCATACATTTCATCATAACAACATAAGTTTGGTAAAAGCGTGCTAGCCGCAGGATATAAGTGGAGATGCTTGCCATGCTCTGAGTTTTTAGGCAGCGTCGAGGTCAGCGTGTGCGGTCTCTGCAGTGTCGGTACCTACACGAAGCAAAAAGAACAATAAGAAGTGCAATAAGTAATAAAGGAAAACTTCCGCCCACTAATATTTAAGTCGGATTAAGTGGATACTTTGGTTCGAGTTGTAACGTTCAGAAAGGAGGTCAACTCCTTTCGGGTCCAAGTAGATATTACGTCCAAAAAAACAGTCCTTCGCTGGAGCGAATATTCATGCGAAATAAATACAGTGCAACGTTCGAGCAGAAGCTCGGCAGAGGGTCCTGACCTCTGCAGAGACTCCTTTCGGGTCAAAAAAATTAAGTCAGATTAAGCAGCTACTTTTGTTCGAGTTATTAGGTTCAGAAAGGAGGTCAACTCCTTTCGGGTCCAAGTAATGATTACGTCTAAAAATAAGTACAACAATACGAAATCGAATAAGTAATAAGGCAAAATGAATTAACACGATCCACAACCGTGCCACCAATATTTAAGTCGGATTAAGCGGCAACTTTGGTTCGAGTAATTAGGTTGAAAGGAGGTCAACTCCTTTCAGGTCCAAGTTGTGATTACGTCCAAAAAACACGATCCTATGCTTAAGGTGAAGATCGTGTGAAATATAGACAGGCCCATGGTCATCGGAGGGTCCAGCCCCCAGACGGACAAGGTTACCTCGCAGAGTGTCCCAAAATAAGGTTGTTAATTCATGTAATATTCTTACTTACGTAAACATTTTTAGGTGTCACGGTTAATTCATGTTCTCCGCACATAATATCACATAGATTACTGCTACACACATAATATCATAATAGCATTGTACTTATGTTTCCTAATACCGTCGTAACATTTCACTATAGCTTTCCAATTACATTCCAATATTTATTTTTACCAAATTTACGAGAGCTAGACACGGTGTTATGTAAGAAGGCAAAATAACTATGCGAAATAAATACAATGCAATGGTCCATCGGAGGCTCCAACGCCCCGACATATTTCAACGTTCGAGTGCAAGCTCGCTTGAGGTCCTTACCTGCGGATAGACTCAGTCCAAATAAATGGCTCTTATTTTATGTGGGAAGAACTAATTGAGCTGTTTATTCCATTCGAATTTCATACTTACGTACACATTTTTAGGTGTTACGGTTAATTCATAAATCTTATGGGATGCGGTCATATCATTTAATTTAACTACTAGTTTGTAATATTTTATGCCAAAATATTAGCAAATTTTAGTGGAATGCTAGGATATATCTACAAGGTTCACAATAAAGGGTGTTTACCTAGAAGAACGCATGCATACATACATTTCAGCATAACAACATTAGCTTGGTAAAAGCATGGCATGAACATGACAAAAGGGGATGTGCTTGCCTTGCTCAGGAGTCTCTTGGAGCAGGGTTGAGGTCGTCGTGTGCGATCTGCAATGACGGTACCTACACGAAGCAATAACAACGACATGAGGTCACATAAGTAATAAGGGAAAGTAGCTTACCACGGTGCTGAACTTGGGCCACCAATATTTAAGTCGATTAACTGGCTACTTTGGTTCGAGTTGTTAAGTTCGAGAAAGGAGGACAACTCCTTTCGGGTCCAAGTAGTGATTACGTCCAAAAATAAAAGCGATCCTTGGCAAAGCGAAATAAGCGTCTTGAAAATAAATACGGTCCAATGGTCATCGGAGGGTCGGCCCGAGGCAGTTCAACGCTCGAGTACAAGCTCGCTAGAGGGTCCTGAACTCTAGAGAGCCTCATCGTTTCAAAAAATATTGTTATTTTATGCAACAATATTTAGGTGCTACGATTCATTCGTAATTTTTATGGACGGCGAGGATATTCTTTTATTTAACTCTGCATGTTATTTTATGCACGTAATATTACACTAAGATTATCATATCGTCTTGTACTCATTTACCATGTTTTTACGCATTTGTCACTAATACTACCTTGTAAAAAACATACTATTCTTCATGAGGATTTGTAACTAACCTTTTGAAGTTTCTGAGATGATCACTCAAGCTCGAGCAATAAATAAATGTTCCTCAAATACCTGCAATATAAAATACATGAATGAAATAATTCAAAATAAATAAACTTTATGAAAATTTCAACAAACTATAACCACCGACTAATTAGTCTCCTGTCTTCGCTCTCAATATGATGTCCTCGCCTCACGCTCTCTCGCTATCAAGCTCTCCACTCTACTCTCACTCGGCTCCCAAGCTCCTGCTCTCACACTAGCTCCCGGGCTCTCTGCTCTCTGCGGCTCCCAGGGTCTCTTCTCTCTTGCTCTACAACAATGCGAAGAAACGCGCAAGTCCTCGGTGCCCCTGGCGACCTGTCTTTATAGGAGCCAACGTCATCACTGTGACGTTTACGTTAATCGTGATTTTCTTACGTATAACTATCTTGTTTTTTTATAATCGCGTTCATTACCACCGTTATAACCTGAAATCGCAGCTATAATGCGCTTCGGATTCCGACAAGAATTGATTTGACGCGACGTTTCTTGCTGTGCCAACCACTGCCTTCAATTCACCCAGGTGCATGCATCCATTTGCTCCTATATCAACCAGGCATGGAGCAAAATCTCCATTATTTCAGCTTGGCCGGCCCCCCCTAAGCCCCCCTTGCGACGCCACCTGGCTTCAAAAAAAAAAAAACATGAAAAAAAAATTCAAATTTCCAAAAAGTGGACACGTGGCAGCGGGGGACGGTGCCACCTGGCTGCCGCCGTGGGGGGTGGCGGCAGCCAGGGCTACCGCCATAGGGCGTGGCGGCCGCCGTGCGGCGTGGCGGCCGCCACGTGGCGCGGCGGGTCCAGCTGGTACTTTTGCTATTTTAAATTTTTTATGTATATTTCTGAAATTTTGATTTATATATTGTATATTTCAGCTTTTTTTCCATTTTTCATGTGGGTTTCCTCTGCTCCATTCCTGTGAACCGAAGAGATGAATAGTTGCTGTTCCTATGGAATTCCTATTCCTCCATTTTCCCTCCGTTTTTCCTATTAATCAAAGAGGGCCAAAAAAAAAAATGTTCTGCGGATTACCCCCACTAACAAACTTTTGCAACGGATGATTTTGCCATCCTCTAACCAGTGGCCTCCCCCAGTCATGTGTTGTTGGCCTTATGACCTCACCAAAATCACTATCGACTTCCATGTTTTCCCTTGTAGGGAAAATAATGGAATTAAATCGAAAGAAAAAAAATTCTATGACGGGTGTTTGGATTGTAGGATTGCGTCAAAGCAAATTCATAGGATAGGAAAATTTCCTACATAATTGTAAGGAATTGCAACATGAGGTCTACTATCATGCTACGAATTCCTTTAAGAGATCCAATGCATCCCCCCCTCTTTCGTGCGAACAAACATCTAATTCCAACATTTATGTATTTTTCCTGTGAAGCATACAAACATCTTGTATGAATAATTCTTGCGTTCTCGTTTCCTGCAGGATTTTACTGTACATGATCAGTGGCGGAGCTAGAAAAAATTCAGAGCCTGGGCAAATTTAATTACGGTTTGGACTGAGCTTGAGTGTCTGTTGCCAATTGCCATGTAACATAGACTTGAACCCTGTTAGATAAGAAGTCACTAGAGGACCCATTTGCTAGCCCTAGTATATGGTCATTAAGCTTTGAGCCCGGGCAACAGCCCTGGCTCCGCCGGTGTACATGATGTTGAATTGCTGTATTTATCCTATTTCCGTTTTTTTCTTCTTATGTTCCAAAGAGGCCCAAGATTTTTTATGGTAAAGGAAGGGAGGCAACGGTTCAGAAGGAGTACGTAGGAGGAGACCGTAATGGTGGCTGCCTGGGTGGTGAAGGCGCCATGTTTTAGGAGTTGCCAAAAGGTAAGTGGACTTTTCCTTAAGAAAGGGGTAAGTGGACCATTGGCCGCAATGAGCGAGGTGTTATTGAAAGACTATGAAAACTATGTAAAAGTCTATACATATTTGTGATAAGTATTTGACTTTATTTAAGTAAGGTGTGCTTAAGTTTGAGTGATTCGAATTTATTCTCAAAATGAAGCAATTTGAGTTATGTTTGCCTCAGATGGCATTATCGGCCCTGGGGGCGGTAGTACCGACCTACGGTACTACTGGATCCAAGCGGTGGTAGTGCTGGTCTGCGGTTGTACCGAGTTTTCCTATGAGTTGAGCTGAGCGGTACTATCGGACATTGGAGTGGTAGCATTGGGGTACTACCGACCCTTAGATGGAGGTAGTTATTTCTAGAGAAGGTATCTCGGGGTTTCCTGGGCAACTGGCACTATCGACGGTCCAAGCGCAGTAGTACCAAACTTGAGGTATTATCGGCCTACAGCTCGTGGTAGTGCCAACTTTATGAACGAGATACGATTTATTTTTAGCAATTTGGTGATTATTATATATCATCTTAGACATTGCTATGTGATGGGTTCCTTGTCTTTGATGGTTGTAGGACGACATCGCTATGTCATGGTGAGGCGGAGGATGATCGAGACTAGGCAAGGTGCGCTGAGGTCCAGACAGTCAAAAATTGCTGGAGGATGACCGGAGATGGAGTCGCTGTGAGCCTAGAAACAAGAGAATGGCTGAGATGCTAGCTTGAAGCTACTCAGATAAAAGAGAGCCATTAGATCGCGGTTTAGAAGATAGAGTAGCGGTCAAGTTAGCTAATTTTGAGAAGTGTGCAAAATCTATTATGTTAGTGGGTTGCTGGTTAGCCCATGTATGAATGGTTGAGTCAATCCTAGCCTTTAATAAGGTTCCTTATGGATGAATGAACTCATCCAAGAGCGAAGGATGACTCAAGCGTAGTATAAAAAGAGGGGTAGGGGTAACATTCCCCTCTTAAATGTTTTGGTGCTCCTTTGAGCTATGTCCACTTTGTTGTGAGGTTTTGTAAATCTTCCATCCAAGAAATAGAATTTTATTTCCTTACGATTTTGAATTTACCTTTTGCATTTACATTATGTCTTAAATTCAGCAAATTTAATTATTGTAATTTCCATTATCGCAATTTAAATTCCGCATATTTAGATTTGCCTCCCCTCCTTCTAAATGCTTATGGATTTTATACCGAGGATGAATGATTGATGGATGACTCTTTTTCAGATTATATCCCAACCATCTAGGCAAACCATGTCTTGATTTTGCAAGAAACCGATCTTTTTGTGCATGAGAAGAACGATTCTTGTATATCATGTTCTTGAGTTTTCTTTTCTTGTGTTCTTGCTTGCTGTGACAAGTAGAAGGTTATTCAAGATCACTTTGATCACGAAAACGCCATGAGCAAGTCCAAGACCAAGATTTTAGTTTTTTGTCCAAACTTGGTGCACTCTTCCTTCGATAGGAAAAATGTCAGAACTTTGGTGTCAATCATTTGGATTAAAGGATGCAATAGGTTCCTAACCTCCACAAAAAGATGCATACAAAGTTTCATGGGTGTTTAAATAGCCGATTTAAAGTTTTATCAATTTTGGTTTTGAGATCGTATTGTTTTGCCCTCTATTCTTGAAGCCGACACTACCGCCCAGAACAAGCGGTAGTACCGGCCGGTACTACCGCCCCTTGTGTTACGATTGTATCGGCCAGAGCAGGTTTATTTGATTTTGCTCTTTTGCGCTTAATTGTTTTAAGTGTGGTTTTGGTTGGATTCCATTCTGGGGGGGATTTGTTGTGATCATTCACCACCACCCCTGATGGAAGGTGTTGCGAGTGCATCGATTAGCGTCAGAAATCGTCATTTTTTATTCTTTGTGAATGAATGGCAGTAGATGATATCACATTAGCATGTGGTTAGGGTTCTTTGTGAATGATATCATAGTAGATGATGTCTTATTGCAGCCTTGGATAGCACATTACCATGTGGTTAGGGTTGATGTGATTGACGGTTAGGGTTAGGGTTAGCAGTACAAAATTGAGCAGTAGATAGGGTTAGGGTTACGGTAAAAACACATATAGTTGTTAGCAAGAACTGATGTAATGCCTTTTATTGCTATCACGTACATATAGTTCTTAGCATTCATTGATGTAATATCTTTCATTGCTACCACATACATATAGTTGTTAGCAACAACTCACATTGTTTTGTATTAACTGACTACTTGTTGTTTTGTATTAGCATATGGCAGACTAGGGCGGCGTTGTATGGGGAGTAAGGTGATAAGATGGGGACCGGATTTCGATGCAAATACTGTCACCAAAAGAATAAAGAAGGCGATGCAACCCAAATGAAGCACCACTTGGCAGAGCGCGGTACGAATGTCGTCCATGCAGTCAAGTTCCTAGGAAGGTTCGAGAGTACTTTTAGCGTGACTTAGACAGGATGAATGATAAGAAGAAAGGAATGAGGGGAGGGAGGCTCGGAAAGGAAGCATCAGCTAGTGATTCCCCGCCGAGAAGAAGTGTATATTCAGAATACACATGCGGTGATGATGAAGAGGACCAACTCCATCATGCCATGGCTACCTCCAGGGTGGAGGCTGAATTTACTGGTTGGGCAAGTGGCAGGTATAGCACAATGGTGGTGGCACCTTTAGGGGGGCTAGAAGAGGGGGCATCAGTGTGTTGCTGAGGATGTTTCGAAGTTCCTCGCAACATGAAAGATCAGTCGCGGGGGATTACAACCTTAGTACGGTCTGTGGCATTGTGCAAACAAAGATTGACATTGTAGCTGGACATAAAAAGGGAGGAATGCGAAGCAGTTGATTGGTTTGCTTGGACCAAATTTTTTCACACGACTGAAATCGCAGGGAGAAAAACAAACAATCCCTACTTTGTTAGTGCTGTCAGGGAAACTCAAAAATGTGATAAGTGAGCTTTCAAATATAACAAAGTCATATCGAAATTTTTCATATTTTCTATAGTTGTGATATTATTGCAAAATGTATACTTTACAACTTGACATTATCTTAAAATATAGGAAGGTTATACCAGAATTTTATCGTATTTTTTTTCATATTCCTTTGCGCATTTCTAATATTTTTCTGATTTTTATTGGTTGTTTTACTAATTTTCCACCATTTTTTGTATTTTACTAATTTTTCCTTTCTTTTTTTTTGCATTTTCCATTGAGTTGTCCATTTTTCGTTCCATAATCGACCATTTTCAAGATTGTCCCCAGTTTGATTACAGATTTTAAATTACTTTAATTTTGTAAACGTTCGAATTTTAACGATTTTCGACCGATTTCGGATCAAACATATTTGCAAACCCTGCCCAGGCTCTCCATCTGAAGGCTCACCGAGCCAACGGCTCGGAACGCCAGGCGCGCGCACGGTCGCAGGATCTCGGCGCTGCCTCGAAGTCGAAGGGAGATGGCTCAGATCAGACTAGCGGTTTCTGCCTTCATCCTCTTCGTTGGCGGAGTCCGCGGCGGCGACGCGCTCGCCGTCGGCCTACGTGCGGAACGCCGTCTACTCCGATCGCATCACCATCTTCTCCAAAACCTACCACCCGTGAGCCCTCGCAAACACCAGCTATTATGAAACTCCTTTTGCTTGTTTTTGATTCGCGATTGTGGGGAATTTTCGGGGTGTTTGATGCCGCATCGTTGAGATCCCATGAATTTCATGAGCTGTTATGGCTGCTTAGGCACATGTTTACTAGGAAAAGGGGTTCGGATGCCACGAATTGGGTGTATTTCTTGTCGAGTAGATGGTGGGGTGCGATAGGCACACCTGCCATGCAATTGAACCGCCGGTATATGCGAAAATTAGCTTAATTAGGTTATTAGCACTTGCGAACTGTGGTGCCATAGATTTATTCGATGGAAACGATCTGTTTATTTGCTAGAACTGAAAATAGAAGGCAGAAACATTGTCATGTTTGGTGGAATAAGAGTTCAATTTGGCGAACCGGTACTGTGACCATGGTTTACTGCTATGCTAAATGTGCTATATGAGTTACTGTGTGCAGATCCTGTTACTGTAATTTGTGGTCTAAGATGCCTGTCTATAAGTAAAATATGCTATAGGTTCAGATCTTGCTGCTAGGAATGGCAATTGACAACTCATAAATTATATCAGTGTACTACTGTACCATGTGACCGAACTGTTATGTTTGTATATTTGCCAGATTAACTGGCTTAGTTGGCTTGCTACTTAGATAATAATGAGTTGAGAGGAAAAGAGTTATTGTTGTATGCTTGCATTCAGACATATGCACGCTAGAATACTACCAGCATATTTGCCTCCTAGAATGTAGTACAGTTGGGATATAATCACATAACAGGAAAATGTGGAATTTATGTTTTCTTTTTCCTTTTGGATAACATTGCTACAGGCTGTTGTACTGTTGAAAAGGAAGCTACCTATCTAATGCCAACCAAGTGATTTCAGTGTTGCCTGTTTTTATCTCGGTTACCATGACAAATGATGCAATGTGGATGTATTTCTTTTGATAAACTTGGGTGTAAGTTTGGACCACGGTTCTCGAAAATAGAGCGTTTGGTAGCCATATATTTCAAAGCTCAACGTTTGGTAGCATATTCATGTTTATTTCAATATATCAAAACTAAAAGTTAAAAACTTATTCAGTTGTTAGATCACAGAAGGCGAATGCAGAGTGTGCAAGTTTTATCTTGAGATGTGCATGCTTGCATTTCTATATCAAATTCTTGAGGAGTTCTGAATTTCAAGAAATAGAGATTGAGTAGTATTGAGTTTAACAACTAACAAGATCTTGTTTCCTCCTTTAAATTGTTACAATTATAAACACTTCTTATATGGTCTGATTACTTATGAATTCCCTGGTACCAATAACATCCCTGACATCTTGCAAATGCCTCTTTACTACCTTTCTTGTAGGTACTCTATGCGTGCTAAGCGCATATTTAGAGATCTCAAGGAAGCTCTGTATGTTGTTGAACTTGATCTCCGAGGTAATCTATCATCCAGATCAGAGAACTTCAATCCAATTGCATTTGCCAAACATTTTGTTAGCTAGAAGTTAAATACTACTACATACATGCCATGCATAGGATGGAAGAGAAATTCAAGTGTTCTTCTAGACCTAGTTGGGCGTCATACTGTGCCACAGGTGTTTGTGCATGGCCAGCACGTTGGTGGCTCAGATTGTTAGTGTTCAAATTTTCCAGTTGCGCTGTTGCTTCCATGCAAGTATGTAACTACCCTTTCGTCGATATCAACAATCTTCATGTTGCATATTGCAGATACAGCAAATGCGCTTTCAAATGGACAGCTTCAGAAACTTCTTGGTAGGAGTCAATCACAGTGATGATATCTGGCAACGGTTGCTACTGTCAAAAACTCGTGAATGGCTAACATGCGGTGTACCTTATGGGAGGAATTGAATTTTTTTTCTCTGTTTATAAATACGAACAGAATGTTGCAACTCGTGCCAGATGTTGTTTTTTGCATGGAAGTGTTGTGGCAACAATCTGTATGTGTTGGATTTGTATGATTTGCTCAGGACCTCAGGTGCATATTCTAGTAACTGTTGTGCCAGTGTAGTACTGTTTGGTTGTTAATACTCGTCTTCCCCTTTTTATTTTGTATTAATGGCATGTTCTTGGTTTCACCCCGGATCATATGGAAATCTAATGAGAATATATTGTCAATCAACTTGTGACATGTCAGGAATCCGAATATCCTTTCGACATCCCTGGACTTCAACAGATAAAATCTGCAGACAACATCCATAGTTCCAAAAATTCCTCATGCTGACTTGTTGGTTTACTTCTTGTTACAGGTATGATTCCTTTAACAAAAAGAAGGAACGAGACAATCATCCAGGGGCAGAATAAGAAAAGCACATGAATAAGAATATATTAGATGGTGGAAACTGTTGATGTAATACGCTGATAAGCACGTACGGAAGTCTAAATGATTAGATGTATGCAGGGCACATTCACACATTCATCAGCCAGTATAAACAACATTCATCTGCTCAGTCATTCACCACCGGTGCCTTGCTCTGGCTGGCTCGTTTCACCTCCTCAGGCCGAGCAGCGCGAGGACGAGCGAGACTGTCTTAACAGAATGGTGGGCTCAATGCTCCTGCATAATTTGGGATCATGGCATGAAACACCAAATTCAGTGTACAGGAAATGTCCACAAGAAGCAAACATAGGAGGGAACTGTTTGAGAATTTACAAGGTCTTGGGGTCCGCGTATCCGCCGTGCACCACGGAAGACGCCACCTTATGATCCTCCCAGAAAGTTACTTAACCTATGGAAATGTTTCTCGTTCAGAATGCGCGCCATGTACTCTGGTTTGGCGAAGGATCTCTTCAGTGTTGATTTAAGCAGTTCAATCTTCAGAGAAGAAGCATACACAAGGATGATATTTGTCAGGTACGTATCACAGTAGCCAGTTAGTCAAATGACACAAGATTTCAGAATGAACCAGACCAGAGTCGGTGCAAACTGTTCCTCGAGAAGTATGTAATCGATGGCTATGCAAGCTTGACCGGCACAAGTAGACCATTTCGCTGCAATTATGCGATTTACAGCAACTTGTGTAGTCGATAATTCTGTCTCACAAACTGGCTGCTGTAGCAAAACAGAAGAGCCGAGGATTACCTGACTGTAGATTTTTTTTAAAATAATACACACAAAAAACAAAAATTGCATAAATAATATACCAAAAAGAAAAATTACAGGATATAGTTCTGTAGCCAGAAAAACCGGTGATTTTAATTCTGTCGCCACTAAGAATGGCGACAGTAAGTCAGTCGTAATTATAATGCTGCTAGTTAGGATCCACGTCATTAGTCACCGTTTCAATTGGCGATTCTAATTTCTGTCACCGACTGAAATGGTGACTGCCTGTTCAGTATTTCAATCGCCATTTCCATTAGCGACAAAAAAATCAGACTTAAGGCTGCACGCGCCAGCTGGCCAGATCTAGTCGCCATTTCACCAAGCGCTCGAGAGAAGGAGAAAAGAGAAGGAAAGGAGAGAAAGAAGAAAAGAAAGGAGAGAAGAGGGGAGTGCTCATACTGGGAGTTAGTGGAACTGAAGGGGCCGAAGTCATTGAGCTCTAGTGTTGTTGGCATAAGCGTTTCACAAAGTTGCTTCGGACAATGTGATGCTAGAGGAGGCTGTTGATACTATTGCTTCGAGCATGGAGGATCGACGCTCGGTGGATTTTGAGGTTAGTGAAGTCATTTAAGTATTGCCATTGGATTGTATTATGAATGCATGTCAACGTACTATCGTTATTTTCCACACAGGTTGTAGGCTGCTGGATTGCTACCACTAGCCCAGATGGTGGAGGGCACACGTGCAGACGACGATGACAGGGGCGGTGCCTCCCGGAGGTTGCCCTACGATAGGGCTCTACTGACGGCTCTCGTCGACCAGTAGCGATTGGAGATGCACACCTTTCATCTCCCTTGCGGGAAATGGTGTCGACATTGGGGGACGTTGTTACCTAACGGGTCTCCCGTGCATTGGGCAAGAAGTTGTGCTTGACGACGTCGGCCCACACTGGCGCGTTGAGATTCTTGCGAGATTCCAGGGCGTGCTACCAACTGAGGTCGGGTACAAGACGTTCAGTGGAGGACACAGACCGACACATAAGTGGCTCACGTAGTTCTACGTAAGTTGTGTTTTGTTGTAATTTATTCGTTTGTACGATGCCATATAATTCGGATGTACTAACCAGGGGCGGACCCAATGGGGTGGGCAAGGTGGGCTCTAGCCCCCTATATTTGGTCACCTGCACTAATGTTGTATCATTGTTTTCTTGTTTTATGATGAATTTATACGATTTTTATCTTCCTGATTGATATTGCTTTGTTGTAATTTAATATTAAAGTATGCTAGTTTTCTTTCTTTGTTAGCTATACTAAAATTCTTAAGTATCACGTTGTAAGTTATTTGATGAACTGCTTATGAATATAATTAACATCTATAGTACATTTGTAAGGCTTGATCATAGAGAAAATCATGACCCAAACTCAAGAGAGGAGGTGTACATGTGAGACCTAAATATGCACAAGATTGCAAGGCCTTGCCATCGATTGCTTGTCGGTCTTTGTATTTATTGCAGCATAATTCATAAGATTTTAGCTGGATCAGCTTATCTAAAGTTAATACTAGTTCTTCACGGACTATTGGCTTAACCCATGAGCACGCTCTATATTTTCGTTCTAGGTCCACCATTGGTACTAACGTATTGTTTTTACAGCCCGAGAGGATGGCTACTAGTGCTGACGACTATGTATTGCAGCGCCACTTCAAGGCGTACCTACTGTGATTCTTCGGCTGGGTCATGTTATATATGCTCATCCCATGGGGATAGCGTGGACAGGCATATGATCCAGTATGCGAGGATCATAGCGGATGCAGAGTTGGACGATATCCCATAGCTGGCTTAGGGTCCGACTGTATTGTGCACCACGTATAGGGTCCTTTGCGAGGGCTATCAGCGCATCGGTAATAGCTCAATTCTCATAGGCTACCTGCTTCTTCTCCAGCTGTGGTCCCTCAAGCGCTTCCAGGTGGGAAGACCACAGTCGAGTTGGGACCTTACGGGGATGTCTTCTACAGGCCAGAGGGGAACGACGTCAACCGTCCTACGATGGGGACACTGTGGTATCACCGACGGGTTAGTATCTAACCTTTGTCGTAAGTTACAGTACATTTCAGCATGTTCTTTACTAGTCTATGCTTCATTACTACTTGTGCAACCCACGTTCATGTCAGTTACGTTGCACACGTCATACCTCGAGTACATCGTGATGTTTGACCAACTGACGGACGATTGTGTGATCTAGAGGCCATACCTCCGCTCGAGCACCCTTTGGCCTCTCTGTGCAATGTACTCAAGGCACCGCCTTCTAGCTCACTCGTTGCCACCTGGTGTTCGAAGTTTTCGTGGAGATGTACGCTATTCACCGGGTGATGCACCAGTTTGGACTACGCCAGGTGTTCTTGGTCCCCACATGTGACATCGTCCCACCCCCTGTCCACTCGTGAGTTCTCTGGTCCACGTTTCTACGATACAGTAATATTTGTTTTACGAACTAATGATGGCAACATGTTATTTATTTTTGCAGGCACAAAAAGAAGGGTCTCTCAGGGCGTGCAGGTTGGACACAACACATGCAGACTCACGTTCAACAATGTCCCATGCGTTGGAGGATGTCCACCAGGAGGCTGCCTCTTAGGACCATGGCACGTACATCGATGCCATCCACACCGTCCTTATGATTAGGGATGGCAATCAAGTGGGTACTCCGAGTACCACTGTCTCAAATCTGAACCCGAACCTGAACTAAGTGCTACCCACCTGAACCCAATAAGCTACACGGGCACAAATCTGTGCCCATACCTGAACCCGATGGGTACCTAAGACCCAATGGATACCCATGGGTAGTTCAAAACATACACTGGCATAAAGGTTGCATCTCATGCTAAATTTTGTAATCATGAATGCAATTGCTATGAAGGCCATGTAGGCCTAGTTAACTAAGAATTCATAAAACATCAACTATCCCCATTAGTTCATACGGCTAGAACACAAGATTTCGGTAAAAAGGAACAAAACATCACTAAGCACAAAGTATCAACTATCCCCATTAGTTCATTCGGCTAGAACACAAGATTTTGACCTCTTCCACCATTACTAAGCAGAAAGCATTAACTATCCCCAAATCTTCTAAAAAAATTCATTTTCTACGCCGGATGCGTCGTTACCCATGTCATAGGATACCCATTGGGTACCCATGGGTACAATTTGGCACCCATGCCCATCCTATGACCTTATCGGGTACCCAAACCCAAAAGCCTGTGGGTTTGAAGTGCTACTCATACCCACTCTTATCGGGTCGGGTACCCGCAGATACCCTAACCCATAGGTAAAATTGTCATCCCTACTGACGATCAACATTCCCTATGGTGTCGTACGGTTACCCATTTGCGTCTTAACGTCCTCCGCCCATAAAGCATAGTTTATCCTGCCTTTTTACAATTCCTAAAGGCACACTTCTATCGTACTTTTCACTATGTTCGTGGTTCCTCTGTGCCACCATTTGTGCCGTCCAAAGTACCAACACGAACATGGGTACCGAACCAAACTATATGTGCCATGTAATCCCCACATTTATTATCAAATGGTATTTGTTGTTCATTCTGTTCATATCGAAGATTGAAAGGATCGGTATGGCCTAGAGGGGGGGTGAATAGGCAATTTTAACAATTTTAACAAGAATCACTAAGAGATTAAAAACTGGATCTGGACAGATAAAAAGATTAAGCTCCAACAGACAAAGAACAAGTGCTAAAGAATGGAGATACAAGCAAAGACAGATAAAACACAGAGACAAACGAAATTTATCACCGAGGTTCAGAGATAAATCTCCTACGTCCCCGTTAGAGCACTTCCTCGGAAGTATTGCTCCACCAGTAACTCACAACAGCAGTACTGGATTTATCACTAGTGTGACTCTTTTACCACTCCGGTGAGGTGAGTCCAAACCTCTCACAAAGACAGTGGCCTTCCACAATCACGGTTGGACAGGTCGCACTACAACCACCAATAAACCGTCTAGAAATAGCTAGTTCCAAGAGTAATAGACCATCCACAAGCCCTGTCTCTTGGTTCACTAGTAACTACTGAAACTAGACTTTACTTGGAGCTGTAAGAGTGTAGGTTTTTGTTTTCAGAGTTGAGCTTGATCTCTTTGAGGGCTATTTAGCTTTTGGGATGCTAGATGTCAAAGAGATGTAAGGGTTCTATTTTGGAAGAGCCTCTGAACTGTTTAAATAGGCTACAGGAAGCAACTAGCCGTTATTGGCAAAGAGTAGCCATTTGCCAATGTCAGACTGAAAAGACAACTCAAAATGATTGTATCTGACAAGGTTTGACAAAGTATACAAGAGGCTCAATGTACTCCGGACCCAAATCAGCGAAAAATGCATTTACGTCGGACCAAGAAGAGTTGGTCCGTCGTACATATGCTCTGAGCAAAAACTGGTCCGTTGTGAGATAATGAAGTGCACATTTGCGACAGACCTAAAAACTTGGTCTGTCGTAGAAGGCAAACTTACTGATCATGACCCAAGAAAGGAATTGGATACAAGCAGCAAAACCAGTAAGTTTTAAGTTTACTATGGACCAAGAAAAGTAGTCTGATGCAAAAGAGGATTTTTAGTCCGTTGTAGCCTTAATGCACTCAAGTTGGTTTCAAAGGGAAAGCCTATCTACACCGGACCCAAAAACTTGGTCTGGCGTAAATGGGATACTCTCGGTTTGAGTTCAGTTAGGTTTTGACTTGAAAGGGATATGAACTCAAGACAATATTTTTTTTTGGAGGAATCTGAAAAGATTTAACCTAAGCTCCAAGTAGTCTTAATAAAATGTCCTAGGAACCAAGATTTTGAACTTATGCAAAATCCCTCTTTATAGTACGGTTGAAAACTAGAACAACACAACTAAAAGACCTGAATCAACTCCCAAGTCAAAGAACTAGGAAAAAGAGAACCTTAATCTTGATCAACTTTTCTAAAGAAATCTACTATAACTATTTTAGTTGATCATCAAGCACCAAAATCCAACAAATAATTTACATAAGCCATTAGGGGGCCTAGATGCTTTCAAAGATTAACAATCGAATCACATTATTCTGTAAAGGGAGACAGACTCTCGCTGGGCGATTTGACAATACGCAAGAACCACCTTTGTCAGGGCGATATCATAGCACGCACCCCCTTTGTCATTCTGATTTGACAACATGTTGCCTCCACTTTCTCAGGGCAAAGTGACAACACACTATCTATTTCTTCGTCAGCCTGATTTGACAACACGTTGCCCCTATTTTCTCAGAGCGAAGTGACAACGTTGGAAGCCTAAGCCTCAGACTGCAGAAGACAAACCAAAGCCACCACAACCCCATCTTGAATCAGTGCACTTCTAGAAGGCACATGAGGAGTTTCATGCACATCACAAGAAGATGAAGGAGATAGCCAATGAGCAATATGCACATGCGTGGGAGGAGCCTAAGATCGCACCTGAATACTATTATTGGGTCGATGTGTACAGGCCAAATTGGAAGAAGGCCAAGGTCGCAAGCCTCGCAAAATCAAAGGGGAATGCACTGATGGATCCTTCCATATAGGGTCTACGAAAACAAGCATGACTTTTCCATTTCCAAAAGGCGCACATGTACCTTAACTGTAATTTTCGTTCATGGTTCATCCGTGTCGTTGCGCCATGTCTCTTTCATTATTTTATATGTCATGTTATGTCAACGATGTCATGCTATGTACTCTATTATTTCTATGTCATGCTATGCACCCTAATATTTTTATGTATGTTTTCTCTCATTGTTTTCTACATCATGCTATGCCATTTTGTTATGTACGAACCATGTACTCTCTGCCTTCATTCCATTTCTACCAATTTTTCTTATTAATTTCTCTCCGCCTTTGTCAGGCTGATTGGACAATACGCTGCCATCAGCTTTGTTAAGCTAGTTAGTCAACTCGTGGGCAGCAGCTTTCTCAGGTCGATTGGACAACAAGCTGCCACTAATGTTAGCTACATTGGAACGTCCACCGTATAGAGGCGATTACTATTTAAGATAATAAATCCAAAGGAAAGGTCAAAAAAAATTATTAAATATGACTTAAAAAATTGCAATGAAAGATTCGAGAATATCTACATGACTACTCTGCGTACTTCTACAATTTCTCTTTTTAGCATACTATTTTTTGTAATTTTTTATTCTTCCTGTATTATTTAAAAAAAATCGCCCTTCATAATGGTAATAGAGTTCTGTCGCGAGTCATAATGGAGACTAAAATCTTATGCGGCATTCACATCACCAAGTTGCCATTTTTTCTAACGACAGAACTGTGTCACCATTCAGAATAGAGATAGAGGTACACTTTTGTATTTTTTTTCAGTATATTATTTATGTAATTTTTGTTTTTTCATGTATTATTTAAAAAAGTTCCCTGGTTGTCCCTCTTACTATCCAGCAAATCTACAATGCATGGGCATTTTGAGCCGAGTGCAAGTGCGATTGGGGTCAAGTGTTCTGCAGCTTTTGTCATGATAATGCGCCCCACACGTGTACTCCTTAAACGCAAATAAGACATGAGTACATGACCATCAGGGATATATATGCAAGAATGGTCAGTCCAAGTTTTGTCAGCGACTAGTACTTTGTACATTTGAGGTGAGTTCACAGGCTTTGTAGTTACTAGTGAAAAGGACCTTGTCACCTCCAAGGGTCAAAGTTTCGGCCATTCATAATCCCGGTGAATCTTGGATTTCGGTCGCCGAGATTTATAATACCGGCACAATAAAAAAATCAAATTGCTATAGTGATTTTGGAAATTTCGACTAATTTCGGCAAAATTTTGGATATTTTGACTAGATTGTGTTGTGTTTGGACCAGATCTGGTGAAAATTTGTTGGTAGAGCATTGTAATACCATTTGAAAGCAAGACATAAAAAATATGCACTAGACTCACAAGACTAATGAAATTTTGGATATTTTGACCGATTGTATTGTGTTTGGACTAGATCTGGTGCAAATTTGCTGGTAGAGCATTGTAATACCATTTGAAAGCAATAGATAAAAAAATTTGCACTAGACTCACAAGAATACACTTGCTCAGTTGGTTTCGATGGAGCAAAAGCACAGAACCTTACCGCTGCGACCAGGGTTCGATACTTGGCGAATGCACCAATTTTTTTCGCTACACAAGAGGGCCTATGTGCAGCACTCAGTAGTGAAAAAAGTATATAAAAATGGTGTTGAACAGGGTCTCAAACCCACGCTCTTCCAGTGACAACTAGCGCTTCTTACCAACGCGCTATTCCTCATTTCTTGACCGGAACCATTCTTGCAAATTTTTGTAGCATGCAGGAACCATTTAGTAGTGTTGAAAAAATGCCAAATTTTTGGTGATCTCACCAATTTTTGGTGATTTTGATCGAAATCTCAGAAATTCCGGTTGAAAAAAATTGAATTTGAAATTTGGTTTTTAGATTTCATCTAAGTTTTGTCCAAAATTCCGAGATCTCACCAAATTTCAGATTTCAGCCACCTTTGAGATATAAACCGAAAACAAAATTTGAAACCTTGGTCCAAAATGTGGTCCATGAGATTCTCTCCTACTTTTGGTCCACCATGGATGACCTTCATAGTCTTAGTGTTGATTCTATTTATGATATGTGTGTGTGTGTAATAATTAATTTTACAACAATATATGTGGCAGAAAACAAAATTTATGATAGAAAATAATATTTGTGATGGAATATAATATTTATATTGGAATAATTTATTTGTGGAAGATCAAACTACTGTGTTGAGTTTGTTTTTTATTTGTAACAGGAGATGTAGCACAGGTGTAAAGATGCAGAATAGTCATATGCGGCGCACAATGCAGTTCAGAGAGAATCCGCGCAGGATGTGCAAAGCCCAAGAGCAGCACACGAGGGTCGTGAGTGCAGCGAGATGGGACGCAAAGAGGTCTACACGGACAGACGACACATTTGTCGATGTTCAACACCAGGGGTGTCCCTAAATCAAACTTACGAATATAATTTGGATTGTCTTTGTCTAACAAATCAAAGATTAAAAAGTGTAGAAAATGGGATTGTATGTGTTATTAAGTCAAGTGTGTTTAACAAAGTACATACTTTTGAATGGAGAACTAAAAAGCTAACACTTATCTCTTGTACTTAATCTTGACCATGATGCCTTGAATCCTTGCGGAAGCCTCCTATTTATAGCAAATAAAGGGATGGCAGTTGTCATCGTCTAAGAGGTGTCTTCCCGTCAAAAGATGTCTTCTCGCCAAAAGGCGTTTTCTCATCAAAAGGTATCTTTTGATAAAGAGGTGTCTCTTCATAGGGAGTAACTTTCAATCGGTTGTATGTACCTGTTAGAGAAAGCGTCTTCCACACCCTAGTCTTATGCGGAGGCAACTTCCTTCCAGACCTTGACCAAATCGAGGCGAAGGCTATCCTATATCCGATCTGTATGTTGGTTGGGATAATTGAATAAATCATTCTCAACCAGCGTGTGTATAACTGGTCAGGGTAACTAGGCCATAATATATCTTCAATTAGTGCTTTGCACACTTGTCATGAATATTTTCACGTGGCTGGATTTAACTCTGGTTGAAATTGTAACCAGGTAATGTGCATTGGGCCATATTTTTTCACTTTATGGGCCTTCTTTATTTATGAGTGCATGGCCCAGAATTAATTAAGGACATATTAATCATCATCAGCTAGCCTCAAGGCTCGAGTAAATACATGTATTTACTCTAGACTTTTCAAGAGATTATGGGGCCTTGCGCTAATTATGTCACCGTTTCAGTTCTCAATAGAGAGATCTTTTATGATTTCCTTGGTAACCAAACCGATAGGATAACTATCCTAAAGAGAAATATAAATAAAGGAGGTGAGGCCTCCCTTGAACACTTCACGCCTTTAGACTTTTGAGCAGGAAAACTTCTTCCAAGTTTTTCTTTCTTTCTTCTTAGTTTTTCTTTCTTTCTTCTTGGTTCTTCAGGCTTTTCATCTTCTATTTTTCTTTTTCGTATTTGAGGGGTTTGATCAAGAAACAGAGGTAAAAATTCTGAAAAACTAGAAGAAAGTTTGAAGCTTTTTACCTTTCTGGTTCTTTTCTCATATGCGATGGAGAAATCTATTTTCATCGATGGTAAGATCCAAGAACTTGAGGATCATGGCTTGATCCCACAGTGCGAGATGGTGCGCTAGGATCCTAGTGGAGAAGATGCGAAGCATGTCCATCAGGAGGGGTGCATTGTGCTCTTCGTCGCATTCCCTAAGTTAGGTTTTCGTCTCTGAGAGCGAATTCTTAGCTGATGTGTTTAATCATTATGAGATCGAGCTCCATCATGTTTCCCCAAATTCTATTTTGATTTTGAGTGTTTTCTCGCATCTTTGCGAATCTTTTCTTGGTATTCCTTCTTTTATTCGTCTTTTTCGCTCTTTCTTTCAATACACCAGAAACAACAAAACCCAAGATGTTTTTAAAAGTATTTACTTTAAGCTCTTAGTCGGTATCCAGTATCCTTCACTTCTGACTAAGGATATATGGAAGGACTATCGACGGGAGTGGTTTTACTCAACGATTCTGGGGCGCAGTTGCCTTCGGTTCACTAAGAAAGTCGCCCTGACCTGGACGAGGTCGGAGGCAATAGAGGAAAAAGATTCACTGGAGCTGACTTGCGAGGAGGAGAAGATCATAAAAGTCATCTCCAAGCTGGTCTCAGGGGCTTATCAGGGCAAAAAAATTATCTATGATTTTCTGTACCACAAGGTGAGTCCTTTGAAGAGGTGATTCATATATGCTTAGAAGATTGAGGGCGACCAAGATCCTACCAAGGATGAACCTGAGGTAAGAAGTTATGAATTTCTGACCTCCTTTATGCATATGTGTGTGTGTGTTAAAACTTGCTAATATGTTTATGTGTTTAGTTCTGATTGCCAATGAAACATGTGTGAAGGTTGCGCAAATTTTGCACGTTCCTTTGGACGTATCTAATCAGGCTGCCTTGGACAAGCAGCTAGCTAGTCTGATCGGTTAGAGCAATGAGTTCATTAATGAACACATCGAGGTAAGTACCAAGTAGTTCATTTGGTTATAGAATCAAATCATTGTTTGTTCTAATATATACACACACATATATAAATGGTCGAAAGCGTGCTACCAACCAATATGAGGTTTTTTCCCAAGCTCCTCTAATGAAGAAGAAGAGGACTACGGGCAGAGCTGCCTCGAAGGTGGTGGTTCCGACTTCCATCGCAAAGACTAGTGCTGAGCCGACTAGCGCTAGTTCGGTCCAAGGAACACGCTCTAAGCGTGTTACCGACTAGCCGCAAGCTCAGGAGCAAAGGGCTAGCACTTCTGTGGAGACACAGAGAAAGACTTCCTAAAGGTACGTAACCGTACTTAGGATACTCCATATAAGAATTATCCCTTGTTTCCATATATTCATGGTGAGGAAGATGAGAGTGAGGAGGACAATGTTCCCCTCATTTTTAAGAGGAGAAAAGCCGCTATTCCAGACGTCGAGACAACTAATACTACTTGGTTGTCCTGGAGCATGGACTTATGAGTATCCTTCAAGTAAGTCCGTCTTTCTCCTTTTTTATCTTAGTCATAAATACTTTTATTCTTCATAACTAGTATAATTTCTTTTTCCTGTTTTTCTCTCTTTTTAGTCCCCCAACTACATCGCAGATTCTAAGGTGGATCCTTTGGTCGGTTTTGCATCGACCAATGCAGATCCATCATCGATATCTGTCGAAGAGGTTGCCGAAGAGGTCCCTGCAAGTTCATAAGGCACGGGGGAAGAGCCGACCAACGCAGAGCCTGAGGATCTCCCTATTACTGGAGATGAGCCTTTGGTCGGCGAGGCATCTACTACTGCTAAGGAGGTTCATACATCTCCAAGGGCAATAGAGGAAGAGATCAGGGCAGACAAGGAAATGCTGCTGCTCCGACCTACGAAGAGAGGCCAGTGGACATGGTCACAACGATGACCACGACCACCGAGGTCAGTCTGATCACATCTTCTTCTCGCATTGTTAACCAGGAGAAGGATTTCAAGCAAGTTTTTAATAATTTGCTTTCTAAGGTATTATTCTTACCTTTTTCTTTTTTAAATCTTAAGAGAAAGAAAGTGTATATCTGATTCATTTTCTCTTCTTGCTTTGTAGTTTTCGCAAGAGGCATCCGACCTATAAGGTCGGCAATTCCATACTTTAGTACGGTCTGAAGTACAAAAAACCACAAAAGTACGTTGATTAAAACTTCTTTCTTATGCAACCAAATACATGTTGCCACATTGGGTTTGGATGTTTGGCCTTAGAAACAAAAAAAATGAACATTGATATTTTTTTCAAAATGGGATGAGTTTTGACATTCCTCCAATCAATACTTTCCACCATTACAGTAATTGTTCGGTCATTGGATTGGCTCCCAGTACGGTAGTAGCAAGTGTAGCCTATCTGATGCAGGGTTTATTTTGAACTATTTTTTATTTTCGATTATCAACAAAATCGAGTCAAAAATTGGTTTATTTAGAAGTCAAATTTTTTGAAATTGTTGGTCAAACTTCATGGGGAAAATAAAAAATCGACCGGTTTCACTGATTTTTGAATGATTTTTTTATTTTCAACACACTTAAGAAAAAATTAGAAAAAAAAATTGCAAAAAAATTGAAAAAATCTTAATAAATTCCAATTAATCTATAAAACACCTCAGAGAAATTAAAAAAATAAATCATTTAATTCTTCAAAAATAACAATTAATAAAAAGGAACAGAGGAGCTGTCAGATTTGTATAAAACTTTACAGGCTTAATCATAATCTAAAATTTTAATGGTATCATAAAGAGTGCCAAAGGATCGTGTAATAAAATTTATAGAAATATTAGACTTAATTTAGTGCCCCTAGAAAATCAAAAATAGAAGAGTATATAGAAAGACAGTAACACTGTCAAAATTTTAAAAAATTATGCAGGTCTGATAATCATCTAAAAATTTTACATAATCATTATAATTGCCTCCGTACCTCACACAAAAAATTCAGAAATACTAGATTTCATTTAGTGCCTGTAGAAAATTAAAAATAGAAGAGTATATATATATTTAAAGACTGTAGTATTGTCAGAATTTTTAAAAAATACATAGATCTAATAATGATATGAAAATTTTACAGCATCATTAGTATTTCCTCAATACTTTTTGATAAATTTCCCTAAAGTTTTTAATTTTGAATTTAAGCTTAACCGATTTACCGAGCGATTTTAATTGCTGAGCCACCTTGATACATGTAAAAATCACTATTTTCACTCAAAAATCGTCGTTTTCTTGACCCTGATCTGATGCAATATCATAAAGTATATGTCGGTTTCCAGGGTTGTTTAGGCTCAAATTTCTCATGTTTTACTGTGGCATATTGGATTTGGTACGTATATCACTTGAAAACTACCTAGATATTTCTTGCCAACGATAATTACGTCTCACAATAACATGATCGATGTTTGATACAGCAGTAGTATCACTCGTAGTATCTACTCGATGCACGATTGGCAGCCGCGTCAACAGGGAGACAGGAGCTACACTGTACTGTACAAAAAAAAATTGACAACGGTGATAGAATTTTTTTGGTCTACGATATGGTATTTGTTTCTTACACTTAACAATGCTCGTATTAATGGTGCTAGGATGTCTTAAATTAATTAGTTCAACTGTTTGATGTGTACGGCTTACTAGCAGATGGTAACTACAGGTGATGGCTCTCCTTAACGCTGTTTGAAGCTGCCTGATTGAACGCTGAGGTACACATGCTGTGCGGCCTAATATAATGCATGAAAGTGGCGTCAAAATTGACCGGACAAGCATGTTTTCCAGTCAGACCTCCCATAGGTCATTGTCTGGCAGATGGAAGAGGGTGCACCATAGACGGTCTTAATAATTTTTTGCGGATGGGATATTAATCCTCTGTCCATATCGTCAATCAGATAATATAACGCCAGTTAGGTGTTGTGCCCTCACAATCACATGTTCTCTGAATGCTGATTGTTTTTTTTTTTTTTTGTGGGTATATCTGTTCCTGCTTTGAGATTATTTTTCACGCACCTGGATTGTCATCCGCGTGTTAAAAATGATTAGGAAATACTCATTCCCTTTCGCTATATTTGTCCAGAACTTACTATGCACATAGACCAAAGAAACACTAAATCTAAAAAATACTTAATAAGAAATAACTAGCCCCTATCAAATGGCATACCACAACCAATTAATTTCTGTAAAGCATTTAAGTAGGGGTCAAGAGATGAAAGAGTTACAGAAAGTAAACTCTAGATTCCCTCGATGAATAAATATATTGAAATAGAAACTTCCGACCATGAAAAAATAGAATAGCTTTACTATTCTATATATAGATACCATGAGCTAAAACATTGAGCCTATTTTGAAATCCAACGTTACAAAAAGGCTCAAATGCATCTCTTATAACCTTGAACTATAAGAAAATCTAGTAAAATACATCATCTTGCCATTTTTTTTAATAATCTAACTTTCATATTTCTCAGTAATTAAGTATTTATTGTTAAGAATATTATGATGTAGTTATCGTTTATGGTTATTTGGGTATGTATTATTATGTTTGTTGATTACAGACTTGATTCATATTTTTATTATAGAAATATTAGTACATTCTAAAGTACAATGTTTTTATGATTTGTTTGGGTGTAATTTATATTATATATATTTAATTTCTTTTTATTTTTTAATACTAAAAAGCAATAAATGGTAGCTTCCACGATAGCTAGCGATAGCTGTTGAAGATTTTTTAGGACCTTGCAGTGAAACCGCGAAAATCATGATTTAAAACTTTGCCTGATCTATTAATTGACCAATGCATTCATGTTCTAGTCCATTCTGAGTTTTCTTTTCCCTATAATAGTTCGTTCTGATTAGTTAAGATGACTGAGGTCATGGCTTAATTGGCTCCATTGCACATATATTTTTTGCAAATTTAATCCTCTTAAAACAAAATTTCAAAAAGTAGCCCCTTCCCAACCACGGAAGTTCCGGCAGATGACATATGTCAACTACCGAGCACGTACACCGTGGCAACATGTCATAGCAGGTTTGCTTCCACTCACCCCCGACTCGGTAGGAAGATACCGAGCCCCACGGGCGTGGCAATGCACCAACCGAGGACTAAGCACTCGATAGCAGGCGGTAGAGGCGCACGTCAATAGACCTATTGTGGTGTCCTATCACAGCCGGTCCTCCCGCGCTGCCCTAGTTCGGTAGCTACTACCACAGATCTGTTGTACATGGGCGTGACAGGTGACACGTGTCATCTATCGTGTCTTCTGCGATTGAAGAGGGGTTTATTTTTACAAATTTATTCAAATGGAGCCAGATTTACAACAAAAGAAAATTGAGCTAAGGGGAAAGGAAAAAATTTGTTCAAGATGACGGTTGGAAAGTTACATTCCTTCTGTTTCATTCATGTAAAGCAGAGGATTACGTTCTTCACTGTAGTATTGAAATACACGATCAGGATTCCTCAATTTATCATCACTGGTTCATGGTTAGCTACCGGTTAGGACGACAGGCAAATTACTTGCAATCACGCCTGACTTTGATACGCTCCAGTTTCCACGCGCCGACGTGGCGATGAACCTGATCCGTCAAAAATTTTCTACAAGACAACGCAATTCCTGAACAAGAGATATGGTGAACTAAGTGCATCTCGCGCACAGAAGCACTTGCAGCTCGTTACTCTCTTCATCACCAAATGTAAGTCGGTTTTTATATTTTACAGATTTCAGTGCGATAAGGCTTTGACAATGGCCTTTTATGATAGCATACTCTTAGAAAATAATAAAAATTATCTTACACCCTCCGATCACATTAGACTCCCTCCGATCACATTAGAGTGATGCACTAGAATGTATGCAGTCAAACCCTATTACTTCTGATCAAAGATATTATTTAAAAGGTATGATTTGTCAATTTACCATAAAAAGCACCACATAATATTACACTTTTAGAACTTTTTTTAATATATAATAAAAGAATTTAGTGGTGAAAGGAGTACCTTATTGATTTGGAAAAGTAGGAAACATTACTCTTTATCACCAGAGGGAGTATGAAAGTATTTCCCAAGATAACTTTAATACAATTATTTTGATGTGGTCAATCTAAGTTTAGATAATGACCACGTGACGAGCAAGGGACTAGTATCGGTTGTTTTGCTGCTCAGCTTTGCAAGCAGAACGAGGCCGAAACTGAAGATCATGGTTCCGAATGAAAGCAGAGCAGGTTTCAAAATTCGTTTTGGTACAAATCTGGGAGGTAGCTGAAATACGAGGTTTTAGAATTTTAAATAAAATCTGGTTGAAATCCAAAATTTAGGTCCTATTTGGCAACTTGAAACCGAGCTGTTTCTACTAAAATCTGGGAGAAACCCAACCAAACAGACTAAAACTCGGAATGATTCTCCTCGGAATGTTTCTTCTTTTTTCACGCCGTAGCCGAATCACCCTCAACCCCGTTTCTACTAGAATCTGGAACCGTACCAAACGATTTGCAGAAAGTGATTCTGATTCTACCTGAAATGTTTCTACCAAGAATCTGGAACCGTACCAAACGGTTTGCAGAAAGTGATTCTGATTCTACCTGAAATGTTTCTACCAAAAATCTGGAACCGTACCAAACGGGGCCTTAAATTTCAAATCCGGTCTTTTTTAACCGAGAAAACCAAAATTCCGGCCGAAATTTCGGTACACTTTGAACCGATTGAAAAATAATCAAAACACATCAAAAAATGAATTTTTTGTGAGAGATTCAAATCTAGCCAAGAAAATTCAAAATCAGGTAAAAAAAACACCGAGATTTCGATCGAAATCGCCGAGATCTCGTCAAAATTTTGAATTTTTTTATCCGACCGGAATCTAAAATCTTGAAGGGGTCCGAAATCCAAAATCTCGACCGAGATTTCGAAAATCTCACGGAAATTTGAATCCATGAAGCAGAGTCGCAGTGTACGTGCCTTGTCCAGGCGTCCACCCATAGATGGGCCGAACCGTGTGGTATGTATGCAGAAGATGCCTCCCCACAATTTGAGGCCTAGAAACTTAGGCGAAGCGGTTTTCTCGGCTTCTTGCGGCAGCCGGCGGCGGGCAGGAGCCAGGCGGTGTCAACTGTCAAAAGCCAAACCGCCAGGCTCCATGTACGCTACGCACCTTTTTCTCGTGTGCCCGTGGGGGCATGCGTGAACTGTAGCGGTACAAGACTACCAGTTTTACCAGTGTACAGGTGCTCGAATTCGAACGGCGAATATGGATTCTAGTCGACTGGCTGACACGCCACCGCGCTGTCTAAAATAATAAAGCCATGCGCCTTCTGATCTGTGAGTGAACGGCACTCTACCGCCTCCCTCTACTCTACTATGATCGCAAGGACGAATCGTGAGACGCACCCAACCCAAGGGGCAATAGGCTGTCATCACGACGCCCACCGAACGCAAAAGGAGGTCTAAAACAAAACAAAGCGGAAAAGAAACAGCACCGTCTTGTTTGCCCCTTTTCTGCCCGGTTTTCCCGGAGGGACACGGCGGACACGCCGCAAGATTAGTGCCAGTAGCACTCTGCGTCACTGACCGACCGACCGGCATTGCTATTTGCTCGCACTCTCCTCGCTGATCCCACTCACTCGAAGGACAAAGCATACCAACCTCCACAGCCTTAGCGCCGGCCTCAAAGCCGACACACTCCACCACCGCGGCTCGTCTGCCTCTCCCATCCTCTCCGTTCTCCTCCGTCGATGCGACAATGGCCTCTGGTGCTCGCGTCCAACTAGCAATGCCCCTCCTCTTCTTGCTCGTGCTCCAGCACGCGGCCGCCTTGTCTGCGCCCACGGCCACCTTCCCGGGGGACAGGGCCGCGCTGGCGTCGCTCAAATCGGCCGTGGACGCGGCCACCATCCCGGCCTTCTCCTGCCTCGCGTCGTGGGACTTCGCGCGCGACCCCTGCGCCGCCTTCCCCTGCGGCCTCCGCTGCTACGCGCCCCACAACTCCTCCCACCTTCGCGTCACCAGCGTCTCCCTCGACCCTGCGGGATACTCCGGCGCGCTTCCTGCGCCCGTCTTCGCCTCGCTCCCTTTCCTCGTGTTCCTCTCCCTCGCCAGCAACCGCTTCCACGGCGCGCTCCCGACGGGGGCGCCGCTGCAACCAAGCCTCCGCGTGCTTGACCTCTCTGGCAATGCCTTTTCCGGCGAGATTCCAGCGTCCATCTTCACCCCCGCTTCTTCGCTGCAGGAGCTCTATCTCTCCAGCAACGCCTTCTCCGGCCGGATACCGCCGCAGGTCGCGTCCTTGAGCGCCCTGACACTGATGGAGCTGCGGTACAACAGGCTCACAGGGAGCCTGCCGAGGATGGACAAGATGCGCTCGCTCGCCTACCTCGACGTGAGCGGCAACGCGCTGTCCGGCTCGCTCTTCGACGCGCCCGGACGGCTGCCGAGTTCGGTCGTGTCCGTGGTGGCACGTAACAACAGTTTCTCCGGGCCGTTGCAAGCCGCGGCTTTAGCTGCTCTCCCAGCGATGCGCGTGCTGGACCTCACCAGCAATGCGGTGACCGGCGTGGTTCCTGGCGCCGCGTTCGCGCACCCGGCGCTGCAGCAGCTGCGGCTGGGGTCCAACAAGCTCGGAACGGTCGAGGAGGCGCCCGACGGCGGCGCGTCGAGCCAACTCGTCGAACTAGACCTCAGCGGCAACAGGCTCACGGGGCGGTTGCCCGGGTGCCTAGGGGCGATGCCGCGGCTCGCGGCTGTCGGGCTTGACCGGAACCGGTTCACCGGAGGCATACCAAGCCGATACGCCGTTCGTGTCGCGGCGGAGGAAGCGACGGACAAGTGGGTGCCATTTGCCAGGCTGATGCTGCAAGGGAACTACCTCTGCGGAGCCCTGCCGAGTCAGATGAGGCGGCTGAAGGAGGGCAGCGCGGTGATGAGCTTGGCGGACAACTGCTTGCTCAGGTGTCCACATAAGTTCTTCTACTGCCAAGGGGCCCCGCAGAAGAACCATGCCACGTGTCCCAAGTGCGATCCATGAGAGCAGTCTACTCGAGGGAGATGCCTTGACTGTAGATAATGCATTCGTGTTTCTACCATTACCGTTTTAGACTTTCGAGATTATCGAAAGGAAATTGTATGATCAAACCGGTAACTCGCTTGAATGGTTTTACGCAAAAAAAAATAATAATCATATAATCGTTTATAAACTCAGGCCGTCTGCGGTTTTGCTCTGGCGCAGGTTTAGGACTTTGGAACTGGGCATGCCATGTTTATCTAAAAGCAAAATTGAGTACCAAATCAAAATATTAGATATGGATTTTGGATTAAAGGAGAGCATGTTTCTAATTGTTGGAGAATTGGGCTGAACCAACTGCGACTTCTAGGTTTCGAGTCGGGCTGAACCTGAATCAACGAGAATCAGGTTTCAACCAATTTTGATTCTATATAAAGGGTAGCTTCTGATTGTAGAAGAAACTATCCAGAATCCTCCTGATTGGTAAACAATCCGCTTTTTTTAAGCAGAAGCTGAAACGAACGGGGTTTAACCCTATTCAATCTACCCCGCCAAGGTCCGGATACCATCCTTACTCTCTCGGTCTCTCTTATGAAGGATGAATCATAAAGACGAAACAAATCAAGTTCTCAAGTAATGCTCCGACGACTTGCTGCTAGGGTTAACAATACCGATTTTGAAAAAACCACTTGAAAATCGAAAATATTGAGTCAAAAATCACTCAAAAATCGTCAGAAACCGAAGGGTTAAGAATTCAAAAATTTTGAGAAAAAATTCAATAAAATAAAAAATCGACAGTTTTGACCGAAAATCGACCAGCCAATTAGTGGGTGCTGACCTGATTTTGATCGAAAATCGACCGACCAATTGATGGGTGCTGATCACCGTGGCACAACCACACGATTTTAACCTAAAACCGATGATTGGTTTATATCGCATAAATTTTTTTGAATTAGACCGAATTTTAGATGTTGAACCGGTTTGATACGATCGAAAATCGCAAATTTCAAAGCTATTTTTGATGGCTTTATAAACCCTACTTGTTGCTATGGGCGCATAGATGCCGCGTGACTGCTCACAACAACTTTTTTTAAGAAAAATACACATCGATCTTTTAATTTTTTTTGGAACCGAGTACTTCACATCCCCTTGTATAGTTTTTTAAAGATACAACCAACAGCCGCCCATTTTTATTTAAAAGCTCTCTTTTGGTTCAATATACTGTTCATTTTTTCGATCCATTATATCATATTTACTAGTATTTAGTTATACTTTTCAGGTCGAAGAGTAGTATAAATACACTTAACAAATCAACGACTAGATCTGATTTCTACTACTTACTATATATTACCAGTATAATGTATCATAAAAATTTTAAAAGCTAGAATAGGACTATTTACATGAAACAACACGAGACAAAGCTACCGACTAAACTCAACTTGAGATAGGTACAGAACCAACTGTAAACTCTGAGAATACCCCCAAAAAAAAAAAAACGAGTCCAATCGTTTTGATTTTTGCTTCCGAGTATAAAATCTGGTTTAGAGCAAAGAAGTTTAAAAACGCATGTTCACCCCAAGGATGCAAGGCTGTCTTGTACTGACCCTTTTGAGAATATCTTCTATATCATCTTAAAAATTAGATGATACATAATCTTCTTGTTAATAGAAAGTGCCTATCTACAATTGTATCTCTTAAAAATTGAACTGGTCGTTTTTGCTTCTAGATTGTTAATGGATTGATTAAGCCAATCCATGATCTGGATGCCACTCGGCGTCGTCCTCGAAATAGGCCAAACACAGTGACCAGCTCCATCAAAGGCATCAAGATCCACCCCGAAATAGGCTAATAAAGTAACAATCAACAGCACAAGCTTCTTCCAGCCATCTCTTGTAGTCTTATCTGATTCCAACCTCTCACCCTCTGAAATGCAGTGCTATTACTTCAGTTGCCAAGAAACCCAGCCCCCGCTCTCCCGCCTTTACTATCTCTCATGGCATTCTGTTCTGCATCACCATAGTGTTAAGTCTGTAGGTGCACCTAGTAAATGACCAGCGCAGGGGCGGTTCAACGCCTGTTGGACCAGCGCCCGTCCAACGCCCTCTGTTGGCCATCGGATAAGGATCCGACAGCTACCTGCGTATAAATTCGGAAAAAAAACTTCACAAAAATTTGAATATTATCTAATATACACCAGATTGAACATATATTATTTTCAAAAATTTTATAAAAGTTTTTGGTTCAGTTTATACTTTAGAACACTTTTTAAATAAAAAATATTAAGCTAAAAAAATTGAAAATAATATATGTTCAATCTGGTGTATATTAGATAATATTCATATTTTTGTGAAGTTTTTTTCCTAATTTATACACAGGTATACAAAAATAACAAAATTTTAGACCAGATCCATTCCTAACCGTCAGCAGAGGGCGTTGGACGGGCGCTGGTCCAACGGGCGTTGGACCGCCCCTGCTCGGGTAAATGACAGCGTTTGGATCGGTTGGCAATTTGGCATCACATGATCAAATCAAACCGGAGTATGTTCCTTAGCATTCATATCAATGCGAAACAAACTCCACTTCGCAACCAACATGTTGAGCACAACACATGCTGCATACTGTATTTTGGAACACTGGAGAACCCAAAAGCAGCTCATGCAACTTGCCACGTATACCTAGCTAGCCAGTAGACAGTGAGCAAGGGAAGAATGAATTCTCAGCTTTCTCATATTGGAAAAAAATTCCAAGCAGAAATCATCTTTCCAATTTCTCTTTTGAATGTTATCTTTAGTGTGACCTATTTGAGACATAGGAATTTGCAAGGAGTCCAATGAGAATTGTACTAATTTCTAGAAGGATCCTGTTTAATACTAGGTTCCAAATAGACCTTAAATATGGCCTTTCTAGTTTCTAAGGGAACTAAGCAACTAGGCATTAAGAAAAAACTTCACACTCCTGCCTCCTGGTTATTAAGGGAACATTGAATATCCCTTGGTTATTGAATCAATCTCCAAGTTACCATGTCCCCCTCCTCACTTGGACGATTCGGTGCAGTTCATGTGGACCGCAACTTAAGCAGATTCTACAGGTATGGATCGTCTAAATTCATATGTTGCGGTGTTGCTACAGTAATAACTACAGTAAAAACCATTATAATGTTTTGCTACAGTATTTTCGACAACCATCACTTTTCAATCAACAGCTCGCGCACGGCTATTCAAATTGCAGTCCTAAACCGGGTCCTCCTCACTTTTACATCTAGCACATAACTATCGCAGTACATTCCACTGATTTATAGCATCACCAAACAAAATTCTCTCGAAAAATGTAGTAGACATAAAATAAAATAAAATCTTGTACTGGTGGTGAAAGATCCAGTTATACTCCGCCAGCTCTGGCGACTGGTGGTGGTCGTGGACTAGGGTGCCTTTTCCATCGTGCAAAAGGCAACACTGTCCCTTCCCTTTTCTACATTTGTCAAGTGTAATCAGGGTGGATCCAGGCCCCGGGCAGAGTAGGCTGTAGCCCGGGGCCTGGTACTGAAAGCCCACTAAAATTCTACGAAAAATTATTGAAAAATCATTAAAAACAGATATTTAATCTAAAATCAGCTGGCCCAGCTCGGGGCTTGAGCCTAGGCTAGCTCCGCCCCTGAGTGTAATGGCCTCCAATCAATAGTTTCAAGAGTGGAGATTGCACAAACTTAAGAATGTAGGGAACATTTTGACCACAAAAAAAAAAAAAAACTTGCATAGGCGGGCATTATATCAAAATCAAAGTAGATGGGGGAATATCTATTGTTAAAAGTGCATGCGAGTACTGTCCATTTTTCTATATGCTATCCGATGTTCATCTAACGAAATGAAACTTATAATTAAACAGTTACAGTAGTATTTGGAAATATTGATATGATGTCAAAGTTCATTCTAGGGCCGTGAGACCCACCTTTTTATGCTACAATACAACATAAAATAAAAGTTCTAAAGTGCATAATGTGCTAGTCCCATAATCAGTAGCTAGCACGCACAAACACAATTTAAAATCACAACCATACACTATGTTTTATTTCATATAACGGCGGAAGTATTGATACAATACGACCGGTGAGGTCGATTAGAATACAAGGGAAGAATGAAATGTCTTGTAGTATGCCACATAACCCTCGGGCAACTGACAAGGTAAAACCTGTGAGACCCTGCCTTTTAAAGCACGGAGTACCGTAAAAGACAGGTTCTAAATATGCATCCTGTGCTAGTCCCTGGATCAGTAGCCAGCACGCATATACACAATTGCGATCACAACCATACATTGCATAATATTACAATTGTAGCGGAAGCAGTTCATACATAATAATATTACAAATCCAAAAGTTAAAACACCCTTATCCTGCAGTGTGCCAACTACCCCATTTTTTCACAGACAACTGACAAGGTAAGCCCTAGATAGAAGCATGACCGTTTTCCTCGTAACCTGTATCAACGTAGGTTTCATCGAAGTAATCTAATCATGTACCTAAAAGCAACGATGGGGCAAGGGTGAATACATTTTGTACTCCGCAAGACTTCAAGTGTTTGCAAAACCTAGATACATGCAAGCTGATAAAAGTGGGTCTCTACGGTTGATTGCATAAAGCTGAATTGAATGTAAATACTGAGCAGTAATTTGAAGGCATAGTTTGTAAAAGCAATTGATGAGTAAGTAAAGTAATGTCAAGCTGAGTTCAACCTTGCCAACAAATGTCAAGAGTTGAATCATCTGCAGGGTAAATGTCTCTATTCCAAATTTTATCTTCTCATTTTTAAGAAAATTATTAAAACATCTAACTAGTGCAAGTTCACAAAGTGCTCATAACCGAGAGCGCGACTAATCAATTAGTTTTGATTCTGCAGAGTTGTACAGCTTTACCCACAAAGAATGATTATCCCTTTTTGCAATGCATAATTAACACACTTCCTTTGGTGTGCCGCGGAGATAATCATATATAACCTTTACATCACTTAATCCTGACTTTGCACCAGCCCAGTACCGACAAGCCCTTCCTAATGGCGGCAAAAGAATAAAGTATACGTAACATGACGAAAACATCGTCGCAGACGAACTAATTGTCTCTTTTCTCCCCATTAGTAAGGCGTATACTGTGCATTGGTATGTGTTTGACCCACACCTTTGTATGGACACCCCTACAAGCAATCCCGCAGGAACAGCCCGTGCTACTACAGCCTTCCAATGTGCAAAGTCAGTTTTAAGTAACTTAATTGGTTATAGCCGTCCCATACCAGCATTGTGGTTGTACGGTTGATCTTGGATCATACAACACTACGTTCGGTCCTTAATCCAACCCGGGCGATAAAAACTCCCCTTAACTACGTACAAGCATACTCTTGCACATCCGGCTATTGCCAATAATTGCCCGCGTCCAAATCATAGTTTTATTTTCGTTTTTAATAACATATTGGTATCCTTTAATGTCATATCCAACCTTTTTAAATTTTGCAAGAGCTAAACTTTCCATTCTAAGCAAGACTAAGCATGTGTAATTATTAATCACATATACCCAAATCACATTTTCATGTGTCATTCCATGTCCTACGGTTATCAAAGGTTCACATGGCAACAATAATTAAGGATATCCACAATGAAGGTCATAACTACCACATTACCGCAAAATGGTTTGTAAGAGTGTATTGCATGCATGTAAAGCAGTATGAAAACATTTCTAAATCTGGGTTCAACATGTTCAAGGGGGTGCTTGCCTTGCGAATCATGGTCGTCGAGGAAGAGTTCGGGTTCGAGAACTAAGTCATCGACTACGTCGGATTCTACCCATCACGTTGCGATACATGGCAAATAGCAAAACCACAATAAGGCAAAAAGAATACAAATAGCAAACCAAACAATATATACATATATACATATAAATATTTCACAGTTATCAAGCATGGCTCTTAGGGTTGGGTTCCGAGGTTTTCCTATGTTATTTATCTTTCAAGTACACTAGGAATATCTACGCACATGTTATTAACTATTGAATGAAGCAAGAAACAAAACAACCATACTACCCTAAGTATTTCCATTCTAGCAGTTAGCCTACTACTTCTGGGTTATTCCACAAGTGGTTTCATTAATTTTCCAAGCATTCAATTATCTAATTCATGTGTACATGGATATTAATGCCTAGAGTAAGATTTCATTTAATAAAAAGATCTGGGGCATGAACAACCCTAAATATTTTTGTTTATTTGAGTTATTTACAGTACATGAAGTCTAACAAAATTGGTTTCATGCCAATCGGAGTTCGTTTGCTCAAATTCCATTCATAGCACATTTGCAACCTATAATTCAAATTTGAATTTAAGTTTTAAATAGTGGGCAATAATTCAATATTTTTGCATATTCTGGATCTACAGCTCAAACCATGAATTTACATATTTATTTCACAATTTTTGGAATTGTATTGCAAAAGATATGGGTATTTGGAACTCTAGGTTTGGATTCAGTCCAAAAATGGAAAAGGCGTTTTTCAACAGTGAAGGCTCCTTTCCCTTTTCAGCAAATTTCCAAAAACGGTGCCTGACAGCCTGGGCATGCGTAGGCACGGGGGGGGGGGCTGACAGCGGGGCCCAGGTGGCAGGGAGTGTGTGTGTGTGAGAGAGAGAGGATGGTGCGGGTGCTGACAGGCCAGGCACGCGCGAGAGAGAAAGGGAGACTGACGAGCGGAGCCCACTCGTCAGTGACCCGAGGCAGGGGAGGCGGTGGTGGTGCTCACCGGTAGCAAGGGGAGGCCAGAGAGGATCGGGGAGGTTGCCGGTGAGCTCGAGGGCGTTGCGAGGAACTCGGAGGTGGTCTTCAATGTCCTTCGACAGCATCGGGAGAGGGCTGGTGCAGCTCAGATCGGCTGCCAGTGAGGGAGAAGAGGATGGTTAGGGGCTGATTGGAGGGCGGAAATAGCAACAGCGAGGCACATGGGTCATTTTTCCTCACCTGGTTTGACCGGAGGTGGGCCAAGGAGGCGTGGCGGCGTGTGACCGGAGCGGAGGAAGATGGTCCGCGGCACGGCGGTCCTCGAGACGGTATTCCCTAAAATCGATGGAGGGGAAAGGATCAGTGACACATGGGGGTGCTCTCGGCCGAAGAAATTGGGGAAAGGAGGAGCGGAGAAAGAGATTGGCCGTGCGAGCTCACGGCGGCATTTGCGGCCGGGGAGGAAGAAGAACAGCGATTTCCTTGGGGAAATGCTTCGGTGGAGTCTGGTAGGTTGCCGAGAGGAGAAAAGGGGCCAAAGGAATGCTTCACCCGGGCTTTATAGCTTGTGCGGAAGGGGAGAAACAAGTGGCTCTGCGCAATCAGCGGCGAGGCGGCGTGGCTCCTGGTCAAGTCGCGGCAGTGCATGCCCATGTCCCAGAGCAGGTGAGCAGCGGTAGACCATCCCCGAGGAAGATCTGTGACCACCAGGCAAAAGGGGGGCGGCAAGGAACTCCACTGGTTCGCACGGGGAGAGAAAGAGAGAAAGAGGGGAAGGAAGAGAAGAGGGGAAGAGGCTGACCCGTGGGGCCAGGCCTGCTCGGCAGAGGGAGAGAGGAGTGGTTAGGGGCTGTAGTGCTGGGCAAGCATGAGGGGCAGTTAGACCCACTGTCAGCGAGAGAAGGGAAAGAGAATAGCTCCCCCCCTTTTGAACCTCTCTCAGACAACAGCACAAAGGGAAATAAATGGTGGGTCAAATCGAGTTGGAAATTTTTGAAACTTTTAAATCAAGGTCATGGTAAAGTCATCTTACTGCTGTAAAATTTCTAGGTAAAAATTCCTTGCAGATTAATCAATAAAAATCTGACAAGAGAGGGTTTCAAATTTTTCTTTTTCTGAAAAACTTTTGATTGAGGGCTTAAAAGGCATTATAAAATTTTGATAAATCTACATACGGTTTGGAATAGCATTAAGGGTCTTCAGTAAAAATTTCAAATCAGTTTGATGGATAAATATTTTAAAACAATTCTTTTATTGAATTTCTCAGATTTATGCCTTTATTGTTTTTGAACTTCTAAAAATAGTTATAAATTCGTGAAAGTTTTACCAGAGGTATATAGTACTTGGAGGAATTTTTGGTAAAGTTTTCAACTTTACTTAAGTTGGGAATATTCTAAATTAATCAAGGATTGCTTGTCAAGTCAAAGAACACTACACTATTTCAACCCAAATAAAAGCTCCAATTTCCCTTTTTACTTTGGCAAAAGGTTTTTGACAAGCCAAAACACTTTGGTAAAAGTTTATTACCATTTTACCTTTTACTTTGTTACTTCTCACCATTTTGCCAAATCGTTTCCTTACTTTTCCTTTTGAAATTAAATCCCAATAAAGAACAGAAATTGAGAATCAAGATTTTTGAGACTTCCAAAAAGGTTTATTTATTTAACAACATTTCAGGATGTTACAAAACCTTAGAAATAACCATTGTTAATAAATCCGTAATCTGCGTAAGAGTAAATGTCGGAAAGAATATTTGACTCTTCACCTAAAAACAACCATAATAGCAAGGGTGAGTACATTTCGTACTCAGCAAAACTTTGAGTTGAGTATTTGAAATGCAGGCTGATCCTAGTGTAAGGCTTCTACAGTTAAGTTTTGCCTACAGCCAAATTAAATTGTAATACTGAATAGTAGAGTAAAAGCGAAATGAAATAAAAATAATTTAACAAGTATATAAATAACAACTATGCAAATATAAAAGTAATAAGTAAGAATAACATAAATGTAAATAAAGACTCACAGTCCATGAGTGAATCACAGTCCTTCGCGAGTATCAAAACATCAAATTCCTAACATATGAAATAATATCTAAAAATAAACTTTTGACAACACATGGCACAACAACTGAATTCCATCTTGCCAACACATGTCAAGCATTGAATTATCTGTACGAGTAAACTCACCAATAAAGATATCAAAACATCTAACTATGTGATGACCGTGAGCACGGCTAATCGATTAGTTTTTAACTCTGCAGAAGTGTGCAGTTTTACCCAAAAGGAATGATCATCTCTTTGTGCATGACCATTTTGCACACTTTCTTTGGTGTGCCACAGAGAGATCATACATAACCGTTACATTATCCAAACCTAGCTTTGCACCAGCCCGGTGACGTTAAGTCCTTACTATGGTAGAAACAAACAATCACATAAATCATAAATCTTTTGAGCTCAATAAATAACAACTGTTTCTCCCTATAGCCAGGCATACACCATTATATCAGTAAACGTTTGTTCCAAATCACCTCGGCGTGGCCCACCTATCGGTTGCTGAGCAAAAAATATTTATCGGCTGGAACGATTATGAGATGGGACCCATGTGGAAGTGAGGAGAGAGAGAAACTGACACGCGGGGCCGACAAATGGGGGGCCACTCAGCAGCGTAAGGGTCAAAAGGCCTAGTCGGTTGGCAATTAAAGGAGTGGGTCCCACATGTGATTGAGACAGAAATCTAATTCCAGCTCACTCCTTTAGATAGCCGATAAGAAAGAATTGTTTTTGGGTCTACATACTTCACAAATTTTTGAAAATTTTTGTAAAGCTTCCCAGTTAGGTATTATACCTACTGTAAAAATATAGAAAAAAAATTTCATAGCAAATTAAATCCTATAATTCTGACAATCAGCACTGTACAAAATTCTCAATTTGGGAAAATATTAAATTAAAGGTCTAAATAAATTTATTAGTTTATTATATTTTTATACAAGGTCTCAAGTAGTGTAAGGTAACTTCCATAAAAATTTCAAGTCCAAAACTTTAATATTTATTTTCTAATAATTATTTTTCTTTGTTTTTTCTGATTTTTATATTTGGATTAATTAATAGTGATAAATAGTAAAGCTAACGTTTAATTTTTAGAAATTTTACCAGATAAGTAAAATTTTCTAAATATCTTATGTTAAAAATTTTAGCTTCATTAAAGGTCAATAAAAATTTAAAAAAATTACTTCTTTCCACTATTTGCAGTTAAATAATAATATTAAAACTAATCCTTTCTTTGTTTAAATGTGTTCACATTAATTTTGACTAGCCAAAGTAGCTTACAACATAAGCTAGAGTTTTTGCAGTATTTTAGATATTTTGCTCATATTTTACTTTTTACCTTTTTACCATTTTACTTTTTATCTTTTTACTAAATGATTTTTTAATGAGGAGAAATTAATAAAAGATTTAGAAATTAAAAAATGATGCATATTCATACTTAAGATCATCTTTGTAATTCATTTTAATACTTTGTTCATTTTGAAAAAGGATTTCCATACTAGTGTTATTCTTTATCAAGATTCAAGAAAATGCGGTGAAGATAATAAATTTCAAATCAAGTTCTTGATTCCAATTACAAATTTTATTTGATCCAATTTTTAATTTTTAATTTTTAGATTTTTATTTTTCCTATTTTTGAAAAGTTCGGGATGTTACAAAGGCCAAGCATCCAAATCTGATCTGACAATGATATCTATACATACATATAAATTAGATGTGCAATGGATCAGTACGTTACTTCGGGCAGAAATAATTATCGAGATAGGCAGATATTTAAACAGAGAGATAAAATATTTTTTTTGAAATAACCCCAAAAAAGAAACAAATATCTAAAAACACTGTAGCAATCACTGATAGAGAGTTATACAGATCATGAGACAAAATCTAATATCCAATAGGACCGATGGGACTGTATATCCCATGTATGAATCACGTTCCAGTCATCTGTACGTGCAAATTAAGGTATGCAACATCATAACGGTTGGTTTAATGCATGGGACGGACAAGGAAGAAACGATCCTGGTAATACTCGAGCAACCGGCCCTATGGATTTATGGATACGTGTCGAGAACTTTGTTGTCGTTTTCTTCTGCAAGCTTTTTTTTGTGTTGGTCTTCATTTTTTTAGGTTTTTTTTTCCGGTAATGCTATTGATCGGACGTCTGTTTTTCTTCGAAACATTTTTTTCTACGCATGAAACATTTTTTTCTACGTAATGAAACATTTTTCTTCGACAAACAGTAAAAAAAATGTTTCATACGTTACAAAAAAATGTTTCATTATGTTCAAAAAAATGTTGCTACGACGTTCGAAAAAATAAAAAAATCGGACGTCCGGCTGCAAGTTCTTCCCTTTTTTTTGTCTTGAATTATTGATACCGTGTACCAGGCCAACCCGAAGGAGGAAAACCACGCTTTTCCGTCCGCGGTGCGTTGGACAAGGCTGCAAGATTGTGGCGCTCCTCTGCCACTCTCTCTCATGGCGGACGGGGAACCGAGCAACCCCGCGAACAAATGAGATCCTCTGTAGTCACTGCCTCTGCAGTTGGGTCACTGCACATATCACGTGCAGTGACCCAACTGCAGAGGCAGTGACTGCCCGACGAAGGCGCGCTAGAGGCAAGCCCGACGAAGGCGCGTTGGAAGAGAAAAGGAAACACGTCATATCTAACATGGGACTTCTTAAGATTATTGTGAGGTATCAAAATTTATATTTAGTTAGTACCAGAAGATATTAAAAAAAAATGGTAATTTTTTATATTAGTTTAATATAAATTTTAATACCTCTTAATAAAAATAAAAAGCCTAATCTGATATGGGTTTTCGCCTTTTTGATGGCATTCGGTCCCATCAGACCACCAGTAGCAGTAAGGAGTATTTCATCGTCAGTCACCACGAGAGCAATCAATACGTGATTATTTTGGACAAGAAAGCTAACCACAATCCGCTCCGAAGGAGAGAAGGACCCAACAGTATCCCAACCGTATGCATGCTCCAGTGACCAAGAACCACTCGAGTCTATTCCCGCCCCAACTCCATCGATGAATCATGCACAGCTCCAATTGGCCCGGCCGGTGCGCTATTTAACAGACGTGTGCCGTGCGCATCCACCCGCAAGCTAAGATAACCCAGAGGCAATCAACTTTGTGAGCCAGATCCTCTGTCTCCATGGGAACCATGGAAGAAGAGAAAGCCCTTGGGTCCGGCAGCTTGGTGAGCGGCCTGAGAGAGGTGTACGAGAGCGGCAGGACCAAGGACTTGGCGTGGAGGCAGTCGCAGCTCAAGGGGCTCATCAGGCTCCTGACGGAGAAGGAGGAGGAGATCTTCGACGCGCTCCGCGAGGACCTCGGCAAGCACCGCGTTGAATCCTTCAGGGACGAGGTTGGTTCTCGTGAATCTGTTAGAGACGACACGCTTAGTTCAGTAATTAAGTTGGTCTATAGTACGTCTGTGCTGTAATGCTGTATCCATTTGGTAAAGTTGTTTGTTTAATTTGCTCGTCTTCAGGTTGGGATTCTTGTCAAGTCCTTCAAGGACACGCTGCGAAACCTCAAGAAATGGGCGGCTCCCGAAAAGGCAAGCTCTCGCAAGTCGCAACCAGCTGCATGCATGCAATCCGTTTCTGTAACTGCTTAGGCCCGGCGCTTTTGCAATGACTTCTTGTTTTGACGAGTGTAGGCTAATGTGCCGTTGGTTGCTTTTCCGGCGACCGCGCTAGTGGTGCCGGAGCCGCTCGGAGTTGTGCTCGTATTCTCCTGCTGGAACTTCCCATTAGGTGACTTCACTTCTTTGCTCTGGCGTTCTTCAGAAAACGTGCTTTCGCCAGTTCATCAAGTGTTACTCTGTTGTTTTATTTATCCTTGCGATGAAGGTATAATGAATGTTAAACCAAAAAAAGTTTTCCTCACAATACAAGCTGAATAAATCTTGATGCAAGCAAAAATATAAATAATCATTATCTATCATTTATTCGTACTTTAATATTTACGTAACTTTTAAAAAAAGGGAATTGCTAGGGATCGGACGTTTGTTTTTTTTTTGCAACATTTTTTTCTACGTAGTGAAACCTTTTTCTTCAACAAACAGTAAAAAAATGTTTCATACGTTCAAAAAAATGTTGCGGGGCGTTCGAAAAAAAAACAAAAATCGGACATCCGGATGGAAGTTTCACCCTTAAAAAAGAGCAATGCTTCAATGCTTTTCCTTCTAATCCAAGTTACACTAATCTAAAAGCAAACGAAGAGGTAAGTAATAAATCATCTAAACTTCATTCATGTTTTAATATGTATACAACTTTAAAAAACTAAAGTATAGAAACACCTTTTTTATTAAAAAAATATACATAGAAGCACCATGTAAGTAATGCTTATCACTTCGAATAGAGGTCGCATCATGATATAAATTCTCTTGTAGATTGACAATTAGTCCCATCAGTGACCCGCTTGAAATAGGTACCAACTACCAAGACACTGACAAGGTGACAGGAGCATATGTGGTGGAATTCCTCACGATCGCCTAAACATAGTCCAATACTTTGCTACAAGAACACTAGACAGATCGAATTGGATCCCAAGGCTAGACATAGATGGCCACAGCTCCTTCACCGTCGTTAAGCGTGTGTAGGATACACAATTTAATATCCAACCGAATTCATGATGTGCACACCCTTGGATGTGGACAGACACCAAAAAGGTTAACGGCTGGATATTAAACTACGGATGCATGCCTCCACTGAACGGAAGATACACAACCATACTCAATAGCATACAATCCCGGCGATAGCATAGCGCACACAACATATTACGTAGCAAAAGGTTCAGAAGCTCGCTACTGTTGTCAGTGAAATGGAGTGGCTGTTTTCCTGAATAATTACATGCTTTAGTGCAAGAGGGAGACTAGGGAACGGTATACCGTTCCAATAATATAGCCGTGAAACTTATAAAACTTATCAGTCTCAGTGCTGGTTTCATGAGTTTCAGTGTTTAGTTTCATAAGTTTCATGTTTCATCAGGTTTTAGTGCTAAGTTTCATTAGTTTCAGTGTAAAAATTCACAAGTTTCATGAGTTTCAGAAGTATACTGTTTGTACGGTATACTGTAGGTTAGTTTTTCTCTTAGTGCAAAAGCGCTAGTGCAGGAGTCACGAGTGCTGATAGTTATAGCTCAACTGGTGAGTAACCTGGATACCCAATTAGCGTACAGAATCCCGACAAATACTACTGTCTATGCTGCAATATGGTTGCTGCAGGAAGACATATACTAAATTTCCTGTCAAAATATTCAGCTGAAAATAAACACCATCTTAATCTAAAAAGAAAAAACAAGAATACAAGGAGGAACTCGATACCTAGCTTAGGTTTTAAGGTAAGTGGGGATTTGAACACGTATCCTCAACAACCACAGCATTGTGTTTTACTACTAGGGCACGTGGGTGTCCCCTCATCAACAATCTAATCATGTTCACACCATGTTTATGATCTGCCGTGTATGGCTCATATACGCACAGCTGAATGGACGGTACAGGGTACATAAATTATAACCAGGGTATTTATATATTGTCCTGAGTTGTAACTCTAACATTAATAATAAATGAATGAGCAGTGCTTCTATGTTTTCTCTCCTAATACAAGTTGCACAAATCTTAAAGCAAACGAAGGGATAAATAATCGATCATCATCTTCCCTTCATTCATACTTTAACATTTATGCGATTTAAAAAAAAAACATAGAAACACCTCTCCTAATAAGAAACTTATATAGACGGAGCCGTACGTCTTTATTCAGCTCCAGGGACGTAGGCACCTTACCAAACCTCATGAATATATCGTTGTGCGTTCCTCATGTTGGTTGTGAACTTGTGATTGATCTTCCCCGTGTTCACTTCATGGCGTCTGCGTCTCAACATGATCATAATAAAAGATTTACAGCGTTTGCTGTCGCACTCCTGTTTACACTTTGATCGATCAGTTCTTACCGTGTCTCGGTATGGCGGTATGCTCTATGCAGGCTTGTCTTTAGAGCCCGTCTCCGGTGCCTTAGCGGCTGGCAACGCCGTGGTTCTGAAGCCCTCCGAGCTCGCGCCATCCACCTCCGCGTTCCTCGCTGCCAACATACCGCGATACCTGGATGCCAGTGGTGTGAAGGTCGTCCTGGGTGGCCCGGAAGTAGGAGAGGAACTCATGGAGCACAGATGGGACAAGGTTCTTTTCACTGGTAACTAGAAGAGCCTGCAAAATCACCTCAATTCTGAACAAAGTAGCCATTGACAAGTAACAAGCGACCAAACGTAGTACTTGCCGTTCTTGCATGCATTTGTCTGATGGCCGTTTCTTGGTGTTGCGCAGGAAGTACCAATGTAGGGCGCATCATCATGACGAAAGCAGCGAAGCACTTGACCCCAGTCGCGCTTGAACTGGGCTCGAAATGCCCGTGCATCGTTGACTGGCTGGATGGTAAGAGGGACAGGCAGGTAAGCCTCAGCTCTTCGCCTGATTTCACTCTTGCAACAGTGCTCTCTACTCGGACTGTAGGCAGACTTACTGTGTCCCTTGCATCGATTACATTACGCAGGTAGCAGTGAATCGCATAGTTGCAGGGAAATGGTCAACCTGTGCCGGTCAAGCCTGCATCGCCATCGATTACATACTGGTCGAGGAGAAATTTGCGCCGATTCTGGTATGGTTCATTCTGAGATGTACATTGTGAAATCGCACGACATACACACATCTTAGAGTTCTGCCTCTTGCGGATGTTTTTTGTTGTCTGAAGATTGAGCTACTGAAATCAACAATCAAGAGCTTAATCCCCACTCCAGAGAGCATGGCCCGGGTCCTGAACGAAAAACATTTCCATAGGTTAAGCAAGTATCTGGAGGATGGTAAGGTGGCGGCTTCTGTGGTGCACGGTGGTAACATGGACCCCAAGACCTTGTAATTTTTGAAACTGTTCACTTCAATTTCTGCTTCTAGTGTCTGTAGTACACTGAATTAATTGGTGCCTCATGCCATGATACCAACGGTGCAGGAGCATTGAACCCACCATACTGCTAAATCCTCCGATCGATTCTGCCATCATGACCGAGGAGATATTTGGCCCGCTACTCCCGATCATCACGGTACGCATAGGCAAAAGCTGCGCCATTTCTTGGCGGATTCAAAGTTCAAACCATCTACGTCTGAACTGACGTTGTATGTGTTTGCAGGTAAAAAAGATCGAAGATAGCGTGACGTTCTTAAGGTCGAAGCCGAAACCGCTCGCGATCTACGCCTTCACCACGAACGAGAAGCTGAAACGCCGGATTACGGAGGAAACGTCGTCCGGGAGTATCACATTCAACGACGCGGTTGTGCAGGTATGCACGCGCGCGCGCGCGCCCTCGGCGAATGACCTGCGCGTTTTTCTGCGGCTACTGCGGTGCGGTTTTCTCATCTCTTCTACTACTGCCGTGTTGTAGTACGGGTTGGAAAGCATCCCGTTTGGCGGCGTCGGGGCTTGCGGATTCGGACAGTACCACGGCAAGTACTCGTTCGAGCTGTTCAGCCACAAGAAGGCGGTGTTCAAGAGGAGCTTGCTTATTGAGTTCGCGTTCAGATACCCGCCGTGGGACGACAGCAAGATCAGGATGCTGAGACATGTCTTCAGCTACGACCACATCTCGCTGTTCCTCGGCATTCTCGGCCTGAGGAGATGAAGAAGCCAGCCGGGGAAAGTGGCCGGTGGCGAATAAGCCGTGCGCACCAAAGCATATGGGCTGCATACGCGTGCTTGTCTGTGTAACACAAATAAATTCCACCGTCCCCGTGGCTATCTATCTTGTATCTTCTATCTACTAATCGGACACCCTCCTAGAAGCCCCTATGTTAATCCTAGGAAAGGAAAGGCTAGAAATTTCTATATTAATCGGAGAAAAAAAAACTAGAAATTCCCATATTAATCGGAGAAAAAAAAAATCAAAAGCGTTGGTTCTTGTCATCCATGTATACATATAAATGAGTCCATGGCAAATAAAAAAGGTGAGTCCGTGTATGACTTTTATATGCGTGACTACATGTATCCGATTAAGAAAAAAGGGGGAAAAAAAACTTACGTGCCTTCTATGAGCTAGGCACAGCGCACACGTTGAAGGTAAAGCTGAAAAAAAAAAACAACAAACTGAACCATGATCTATGGCTATGGTTAAAAATTTGTTGTCCATGCTAATTGAAATAGAGTAGAAGCAACAAACTGAACCATGATCTATGGCTATGATTAAAAATTGCCGTCCAGGCTGTTTGAAATAGATTTTAACTCTCGACAATTAATGTCCGTTTCAGCCAAAGGAAATTCCTCTTGGAAATTAGCATGTCTATGCATACCGGACTCTTCCTCAAATTAGATTGGCACTTGTACTGCTTCATTAACAATTAATGTTACGGTGTGTAGGATAAAATCAACTAGCTATTAATGCTCTTTTACTGCCCGTGCCAGCAAAGAAACTCACGAAAATTAGCATGGCAATCTCTGTCTCTGTCTCTGTCTCTCTCTCTCACACACACACACCCAGTGTATCTTCAAAGTTTCCCAAAATAATCAGAAAAAACATAATACACCAATCAGTCTATGATTCAATTTCATATATGTAGGACATAGGTAAAATAAACATACATAGTCGATTGCAAATACAACTTATGCATGCATGCGTAGCTGCATGTATCGTATTGTTTAATGTGCATACAAAATTTTAAAACTTTAACCATTAATATACATAAATATATTTAGATTTGGTAGGTAGAAAAGGTAATAGTATACTTCTTCCAATTCACAATATTTGTCTGGCGCGTATACTATGAAGGTACAAAATTTAAGTGATATTGAATTAAATTAGACCATGCTTGCCACAATTAGATAGATATAGTACTAATCTATCTAATAGGGGCAAGAATAGTCCGATTCTGTCTCCTTAGTATGTGTGCTGGATAAATATTGTGAAATAGAGGTAGTAATTGAGAATTTTTTTATAAATAATTATTTTTTATTCGGCTATTACAAAAATATACCTACATTTTTTTTTTGCAAAAATGACCGCTTGTCGCGACATGTCAACGCGAAATAGGGTTTTTCGTGCCACGTCAGCATGAAATAGTGCGCTTTGTGGCGCGAAATGGAGCAGGGCCCACGGACGGGTTGCGCTTCGCGCCACGCTGGAGCGAAAAATGGGGCAGGGCTTCGTCATCTGTTCTTCGTTCGTTCGTCGTTCGTTCGTTCTTCGTTCATCGGTTAGTAATTTCTGTAATTATGTTTTTGTGGATAAATTTATATGTAAGTAGGAGAAATATAGGTACATTTAGAAAACTGATAGAGTAGCAAGAAAAAAAATGTAGTACCTAATTAATTAGATTTAATGTATATATCATGAAAGTATGTGTGGATAATTTAGTTAGAATATTGTAAATGCGCAAATAATGTTGGTACATTATTTATTATTGGCCTTAATCATATATGAGTTGTGATATTAACGGGATTAAAATAAACATAGCAGCAAGTAATTAATTGCGCGATGTAAAAATTGCTTAGCACTGAAAAGATAAATAGTAATAAATTTTGAACCATAAATTCAAATTGAATGAAATAATTTTCTAAATTCATGTATGCCAGTCCATATATCAAATAGCAAATCTCATCCATTGTTACAAAAAATTACCCTCAAACACGATATCTTACGGCCTGCCTAAAAGGCTTAAGCGCTATAGTTTCTTCATAATTCATAAATGGGTCTCTAGCGAAACTTGATTTAAACAATTTAGATATAGATGGAACGTAGTTGTTTTTATCATATAATCTTAATCCTTACATCTTAATACAAATTTATGAAATTATTTCATTATTTATGTGATTAATCTATTTATTTCCGCAATTTTTGAGAGAGAAAACTCCAAACCAAAAAATTTTCAAATAAATTTTCAAATATTGTTTACTTTATTTCATTATTTTTTTCCTTTTTTTTCTCTTTCTTTCCCTTTTCTTCTTCACTCTCTTTTTCTTTCTGCCGTGCCTTGTGGATACCGGCACTGCCCGCGATGTCCCCTGCCTTCTTGCGCCATGGCGCTGCCCAGCGCCCTCCGGCCACGTGGCAACGCCCCGCCCATTTCGCGCCAGCGTGGCGCGAAGCGCACTATTTCGCGTTGACGTGGCGCGAAAAACCCTATTTCGCGTTGATGTGTCGCGACAAGCTGTCATTTTTGCAAAAAAAAAATTGTAGGTATATTTTTGTAATAGCCGAATAAAAAATGATTATTTATAAAAAAAATTCTAGTAATTGATAACCAAAGTACTTCCACATCATTATAATATATATAATTTTCATTAACATGTATTTAGAAGAAAAAAACAAGGGTCATAGGTCTGTATTAAAGTTCGTGTCAACTTTCAAGACGATATATATTTAAGAGCAAAGTGATTAATATGTTGTTATGAGTAAAAAAAAGCCTCAAAAATAGATATATTATAAAGGTTTATTTCATTGTGACTCTAGAAATAATACTATATTGATGTAGCATATCAATGCTATAATCTAATCATGTTTGACCGCATTTATTATATAGTAATGAATATTTAAAAACATAAGAAGTGGAGTTAATAAATCCAAAAGTACATCATTTTAAATGCGCTTGCCGCACGGGTTGACGAGTGACGACTAGTGCTCTTTAATTTGTTTGTGCAATTGCATTGTCATATTATCCGATACATCTTATTTATTTATAATCTCGTTTCTGAAAACTCATTCGTAATTCCTCTCATGATTTTTGGTCTCTTTTTCTGTTTCCTCGCGTCAGCTCTGCACTAGGAGGTAGAAGACAGAGACTGCTAAAATCATCCCTTATCTAGCTCTTTGTATCTCTTTTTTTTTTGTAAGTTTAGCTTTCCTGCATATGAATCTGCAAATCTGACCCCCTCCCACATCGTAGAAGGCTATACCTATTCCCTGCCGCATTCGGGGAGTGAAAAAGGTCACCAGAGCCCCGGGAGCTCGGTTGATGTCGGGAGCAACGCATGGCCCACCGTAGCAGGATCCCTTCAACACTACCAGGGCGCGGAAGTGCCTCCTCCTGCGCTTCGGTGACTGCTCTCGCGGTCCCTCATCCTGCTACGGCATCGGTGACCTTCCACACTCGCAGGGCACAGCAGAGGACAGGTGTCACCAACAACACCTTCTCGGTGGAAGAGGGAGCTAAATTTACAAATGCACACATGAAGAGGCTAGATTAAAAAAAAACGAGATACACGGGACTACATAAGCAATGATTTCCTGAACAAAGCCATAATGTGGTTGTTAGTTCTCTTGCTTCCATCTCTGGACCTAATTCTTGTGTTTTCCCATTGGGCTTTGAGTTCCAGTTGTGTGTTTTAACTTTGGAAGAAAATTTACTATTTTTCGGCCCAATCTGCCCACCACATTCGTTCACAAAGGCTAAAAATTCTCAAATTAATTGGAGTAAAAAGAGAAAAATCTACACCATTAGTTTTGGTAGGTACAAATTATAATAGTGCAAATTAATCATATATATATATATATATATATATATATATGAGAGCTATTTACAGTTGCATAAGAAATACAACTATATTTTTATCATAAGTATTAGATCTGTATAATAAATATAACTTATGTTTTGATGTAAACAATACAATGTAGTATATGTAAGGCCCCCATTTTTTGGTATAGTATACCAACAATGGGTTCCATGTGCATACGGCGTTAGTCTCATGATCAGTAGCTAGCACGTACATTTACAAAGTTGAAATCATATCCATACACAATATCTTACATATAATAGTGGAAGCATTTGTACAAAAAGTAAGGTATAATCCTTAGAAATCTCATCATGACGTTCCCCGTACCTGCGATATAAAATGTATCGACAAGTTTCCTGTTCCTTCACCTAAAAATAACAATAATAGCAAGGCTGTGTATATTTTGTACTTAGCAAGACTTGAGTGTTTGAATATACATGTTGTTTCTAGAATAAGGTTTCTACGGTTATTTTGCATAAAGCCAAATTAAAATGTAAATACTGAATAGTAGATTGAAAGTGAAATTTAGTAAAAAGCAATTTGACAGATATATAAAATAACAAGTAAGTATAAATGTGTCGGTGTTTCGGGCACCGGCTAGTGAATTTGTATAGGTTGACGGGGGTGTACGCTCCCTCTCCTCGAACGGCTTTACTCGGGTGAGCACAAGATGTATACTGGTTCGGGCAGAACGTCCCTACTCCAGTTCGTGTGAGTTGGATCGTATTGATCTTCTTTTCTCGTCTTGCTGGTTCGTCCCTTTACATGCTCGCCCCTCCCCCCTTTATATAGGCGAGGGGGAAGGTTACACTGTTGGTTAAAGAAAAAGAGGAAAAGACTGTGCTCTCGGTCGTCCGAAAGTGGCGGGTTGATGGGACTGGCCGCCGACTCCCCCTGCCCTGCTGCTGGTCGCCGTAGTTGCTGCGTCGTTCGCAGTAAATGCGAGGGTCGGGAACTTGTGCCGCTACGTCATCGTTATTATGGCTGGCATTTAATGCGCTCGATACGCAATAAATGCCGTCGCTTCTCTGGGATATCGGAGACCTGGTCGTGATTTCGGATCTTGCCCGTGATCGTGACTTGGGCCTCGATCGCCTGGAGTCGGCTGGCGTCCTTTTGGGCCGCCGAGGGTACCCATGGTACGGGTACTCGTCAGTAGCCCCCGAGCCCCCGGGCAGGTCGGAGAGATGCCTGGGGGTTTTGCTTCCGCGCCGTGGTACGCCTGGCTTGATCAGAGTCTTCGACCGGGTGCGCGCGAGCGCACCCGGTGGGTGTAGCCCCCGAGCCCCCGAGCTGGTCGGAGAGCAGGTCGGGGGGTTACGCCTTGTCCGGTTGCTGCTTCGCTCTGCCGGGACACCTGTCTGGGTTTGGTCGGGGAGAGTCTTCGACCGGGTGCGCGCGAGCGCACCCGGTGGGTGTAGCCCCCGAGCTGGTTGGAGAGCAGGTCGGGGGGTTACGCCTTGTCCGGTTGCTGCTTCGCTGTGTCGGAGAGGTCCAATCGCAGTATATTTCTGCACCCGGGCGCCCACGCAGGCCGCGGCATCAGGCGCTCAGTGCGATGGTCGCCTCGGTGGACACGTGGCGCCTGGGACGTGGCGCCGGGCGCGCAGTCGTCTGGTCGTCCTGGCGGACACGTGGCGTCCGGGCCATACCACCGGGCGCCCAGTGGGCTGGTCACCTTGGCGGGCACGTGGTGTCCGGTCGCATCGCCGGCGCAGCTGGGTCGCCCGGCGGCACGTGGCGCCGGTCGTACCGCCGGGCGCGCGATGGTCGGTCGCCGGCGGGCACGTGGCGCCGGTCGCATCACGGGCGCCGTTGATGAGCCGTCGCCTGGCGGCACGTGGAGCCCACGCTTCGCATGCTTGCGCTTGAGCCGGGGCGGGGCTCGTTGTGGCTTGTTTCTCGCTGGAGCTGGGCGAGTTTGCTGTCGGGTGGAGGGGTTGACCGTCGATCCGCGTTCGCCCGTCCGCAGTGTGGGACCTGGAGGGGTGAGAGACGCGCGCTTGCCTTCGGCTGGCTCAAGCGCCGCTCTCGTGGAGCTTCAAGCGAGTGAGCCGGGTGGAACTCGAGGCCCTCGCGAGGGGGTCCCTAGCTGACGATCTCATGGTGTCCGACTCCCACTTGGGGGCGATCCATGAAGAACCTTTCCTTACTCGATCCCGTATCGGACCTTGGATCGCTCACGATCCAGTGCGGTACTGATCGCCGCCGTCGGCGGGCTCTGCAGAGAGCGTGAGGTATGGTCCCGACGTGAGTTAAGGCGATTGGGTCGTCCGCCGACCCAATCGGGGCCATTGAGGCTCGCCTCGGCCTCACCTCTTGCTCGTTTTTCGCCATGGTGGAGCCGGATTCGTTTTTGCGGCTGGTTTCTCGCACCCCTCAGCGCTGGGCCGGGCCTTAGGCGCGGTCCGTCGAACTCTTGGACGGCCCTGGGGCTTTGGTGTTGTCGATCGTGTCCCCGGTCCGGCCTGGAAGTGGAGACTGAGAGGGCGCTGGGAGCGCCTTTCGAGGTGGCGCCTGTTCTTCCTGCGGTTTTCTGACAGCATTTAACGTTTTGCGGGGGTTTGGTAACTGGCGTACTTACCGCGACGTGGATAGGTGGTCAGGACGTGCCGCTTTTCATGGTTGGCTTGACCCGCGTCCACTCGACTCCCATCGGCCCGCTTCTCATACAAAAGGAAGGGTGGGAAGAGTTGCGATTCCCCCTGCCTTTGCCTGCAACGGGAGATAGATAGAGAGAGAGGGAAAGAAGAGAAGAGAAGAGGTGTTTTACTAGCTTCCCACTGCCGCCGTCGCCTCAGCGTTTCGAAGATGTGGCAGGAGTGCTCCACTCGCTCTTCTCGTGCGGCCGGCCTGGAGAAGAAAGGCTTTCTTGCGCCGCGGGATGTCTCCGGGTGGCGGGTTCCGGCGGTGGGGTCGGTTCCCGAGCCTCACGCCGATGAGATCGTGGCGCACGCCTGGTTTTTTGAGCGCGGGCTCGGGTTTCCTCTTCACGCGTTCGTCCGGGGGCTCCTTTTCTACTACGGGGTGGAAGTGCACCAACTCAACTCGAACGGTGTGCTTCACATCGCGGTGTTCATGACGTTGTGCGAGGCGTTTCTTGGCATCGAGCCGCACTGGGCGTTGTGGAAGTACTTCTTCTCCTGCCGGCTGGTGAAGGACAGGGGGACGAGTTGGGGGGCACCTTTCGGAGGCGCCGCGTTGTACCTGCGCTCCAACCGGGCGTTGGAGTATATTGACCTGGAGCTCCCTAAGTCCAATCGGGGCTGGCATTCCGAGTGGCTCTATGTCCGAAACGTGGGGAACGGCGCTCCGCGTTTCTCCGGCCTGCTTCCTGAGAGCAGGGAATGCTGGGCTTGGGGGCCTGATCGGAGGGAGCGGCGGAAGGTGGAGCTGATCGTCGGCCAGATCCGGGTTCTGAAGGCGCGCGGCTTGAACGGGCGGCCGTTCTATGCGCTGCTCATGGAAAGGCGTCTGACCCTTGCGGAGAGGGCGCGCCCCATGTTTGAGTACACGGGGGCGTCCGACCCTACGAGGATGCTGGGTCCCGAGCTTCCTTCGACAGAGGTCGATGCCCGGGTCCTCTCTGTCCTGGGTGGCGGTGCGTTGGTGGCGGTGTCTCGAGCTCCTGCTCCTTTAATGGTGGGTCGTGGCTCCGACTTGGTATGCAAATGGGCTCCTCTGCCTGTTTCTCCTTTCTCCGGCCGGTGTGACCGGCTCTCTGGTTTCTTTGCAGGGGCTGGGACGGATGATTTCCCGGCCGGACTTGCCGGGGGAAAAAGAGGCGAGGGCCCAGGCTCGGGAGGCCGAGGAGGCGCGAGGTGCTGCCCGCAAGGAAGAGAGAGAGAGGGCTGCGAAACAGAAAAAAGAGCAGCGGGACGCGAGGCGGTCCCGCGGTGAGGACGTCTCCGATACGACCGATGCGGAATCGGGCGACCCGGCGTCGTCCCCAAGCTCTGGGGGCGGAGATGGCGACGGTGGGCCCCTTGTGTCTGACACGGACGCCGAAGGTGGAGAGGTTGGGGATGACGGTGTCGCGACCGCTGCCGAGCCCGCCGTGGGGGTGGCACCGGACGTTCGGGGGAAACGGAGGGCCGACGCATCCCCACCGGGGGGGCGACGCGAAGGGCGAAAGTACCGCGCAGGCGCTTGACACAGTGAGTGCCTCCCCCCTCCTGCCGGTTAGCCTGCGGGTTTTAAGACTGTCTTTGCCGTCTCTCGACTTGTCGTCGTGTGCAGGGTCTATACAGGGGCGGTCGCGGTGGTCGGTGGGCATACGGCCGCTCCCGCGCAGAGGTCGGAACTGCCGCCGCCGCCGTCGGCGGGCGCCTCGTCGGTCGAGGCAAACCAGCCGGAGGTCGTGGTGGTCCCCACTGGGTCGGGGGGTACCGAGCTGCTGGCGGCGGAGGCGGCGGTAGCCGCGGTGTCGGGGTTGGCGACCGAGCAACCGTCGGGGCCGCCGATCGTTCCAGCGACCGAGACGGAAGTGGGGCCGCTGGTCACGCCGAGGTCCGAGGAGGACCCCTGCGCTCCAGTCGAGCCGGGTCCGCTTCCGGAGGGTGAAGCGGGCGGGGAAGAGCTCCCACTGCCCCCGGACCTCCGTTAAGCGCAGATTCGCGCCAGGTTCTTGCGCTGCCGCTCGGGGCCCTCCCTTCCGGTTGAAGCTGCGGAGGAGACGACGATGGAGACGGTCGCCGGGGCGGCGCAGGAGGAGGTGGCTATCGAGCCCTCACGGGTAGCCGGGGCGCCTGCTCGCATTCCTGTCCCCCCGCTAGTCTTACCAGGCTCGTCGCCGGTGGTCCTGGACGACGAGGCAGAGGGGGACGAGTGGACCGCGGTCGGAGAGATCTGCCAGCAGGTTGCGGCTGAAGCAGACCGGGTCCGCGAGGCGCTGTCAGCTTCGCTCCAGTCCTTTAACGCAAGGCTGGGGGTTGTTTCTGGGGAGGCGCTTCGGAGAGTTGAGGTAATCTGCTTGTTCCGTTGCGTGTCCTCCCTTTTGGTCGGTCGGGTTGAGGGCTGATGGGTGTCTTTTGTCCTTAGACTCTGAAGACCCGGTCGGCGTTCAAGTCTGGGTACATCCGGTTCGTAATGGCCGAGGGTCGTCGCCGAGCCTGAGCGCGACGGCCAAGGCCCCGAACTATCGGAGGCTCGGGGTGCCTTGGACCGCGAGCGATTTGAAACCGCGAGGGCCCGCCAAGAGAGTGTGGACGCAAAAGACGCTTTGCTCGGGGAGCGTCAGGCGAAGCGGGCTTCGGACGAGAAGGTGTCTGATCTTGAGTCCCTCTTGGCGGGGGCAAACCGAGCGAAGGGGATCTTGAGTCGAACGCCGCTTCGTCTCCAGGAGCTTGAAGCGGCTGGGAAGCTTGCCCAGGACGCGGCTATCGAGCGCGACGCTGCTTTGGCGCAAGTCGAGCGCGATCGGGCGATTCGGGTACAGGCCGAGGAGGATCTTCGTAGTTTGGCTGACTCTGTGTCGGGTAAGTGCCTTAGCTTTGACGTCCACGTCCTTAATTTTTCGGGTTGCTTTGCCGTGGCCTCCTGATTCCACTGGTCTTGTTGCAGAGTTGCAGAAGAACCTCGGGAGCGCCACGGAGGCGCGAAAGGTGGCGGAGGAGGCGTTCGTGGCGCGCGACGAAGCTGTTGCGTCACGCGACGTGGCCCTATCCGCGCGCCAGCTGTCGGAGGAGGATCAGGCCGAGCTGACGTCTTTGCGAGCGGTGGGCCGAGAGATCCGTGATCGGGTGCTGGGGCCGGTGGACTCTCAACCAGGCTCGAGCTTGCTGGGGAGTGCCCTGGCCCGCGTGCCCGACCACGTGGAGGCTTCAGTGGCGACCGGTGCTGTTCTCGGGGCTGCCTCGGCACTGGTTTGTACGCTCTCCTACTACGACGGCATCGACCTTGATACTGTCAGTAGTGGGGTTGCTGCGAACCGGTCCGAGGAGGAAATCGGCGCCTTGGAGCTTCGGGTCGAACCGCACGCCAGGGCGATTGCCGACCAGGTTTCCCCGACCGACGTCCTTCATAGATGAATGAAAAAGGGAAATTAAACGGTTTTTTCTTTGCTCTTTCTAGATTTGTAAGGAACTGGTACGTGTTTTGCCCCGTGCTTGTTTTTCGCACCCTTTGTTTGTGATGGTCACTATTACCGTCCATAGCCTTGGGGACCACAGGGGTCGGGCGTAGGTTGGTGTGTGCATTACAAAGTAAGGGAGCGGGGAAAACACGAGAGCGTTCAGGAATGCGCCGATCGGTAAGTGCGACCGTGGGAGGGGTGCTCCCGACCAATCGTGGGTCGCTCCGCTTGGGCGCTTCCTTCTTCCGTTAAGTACTATTTCACAACCGTAGCCGCCGGGGCGTGGGCCGTAGTACTTTTGGTCGAAAGTTTGGCGATTTCGGGAGGACCCGGTAATTGGTCGTGTCACCAACCCACGGGACTCTTATAGCCCCCGAGTGGTGCGAGGCGGTTTGGCTGTTACCGCCGCGCGCCACTTTGAAGGAGTAACAACGAGTGCAGGGAAAGAAGATATTCACTTATCTTTCTTTGCAGCTGGCGAGGTTCTCGAGGCGTTTTTTGTTCAACGCGGAGAATCGGCGGCCGTTTTCGTGACCGCCGCTTTTGACGCCGGCTTCCACGCCATCGCCTTGGGAAAGCGCGGTCGTAATTAATCTTTGGGCGGGTGCCCCCTCGGCCGCGTCGCCGTGGTCTGCGGATCGCCTATAAATATGCGAGCGGTGGGCGCTGGGACTTCATCCAGCGACGTTGAGGCCTGCTACTAACTTGTTTTCATGGCTGCCTCGCCCTCTCAACCTCGCTCCAAGGTCGAGAGCCCACCCATCGACGAGATCGACTGGGACGCCTTTGAACAAGAGACGGAGGACGAGGAGTTGGAGCGACGAGCCTGGCCGCTTTCGATGGCGGCCGTCGGACGACGGGGTTGATTGGGAGCTGCTGGAGCGGGAGGCGGAGGAGGAGGAGCGGGAACGGGAGCGGCAGGCTGCGGTCGTCGAGCTGAGGGAAGCGTCGCCGCGAGCGCCCGAGCGATTGGGGGAACAGGACGCCGTTCCCCCCCGTGCCCCTTCTCCCTCAGGGAGCCTGGAGTCCACCACGACATCCAGGCCCGTGCTAATGAATGCGCTACTGGTCGCCCCAATCACGCTGTCGTACACCTCTCCGTCGGTGGACCCCTCTGCGGCGAGCCCCGAGTTCCCCCGGGAACCATAGAGGTCACACAGGGGGGGCGCGGGGGGCTTCCGGCTCTTGGCGTCGCACTCGGGCAGATCGGGGCTCTCCTGTCGCGGATTTCGGCGACCCGGTTCGCTGCGTTTTGCGGCAAAAATTGTGCGGGAAGCCGAAGCCGCGCTTAGAGAGGGACGATAAGTCCGGAGATCGCCGAGGCGAGGAGGACCCTAGAATAAGATAAACTTTTCTGGTTTTAGTTTTCACATTTCTTAAAGAATGTAAATGCCGTCGAATCGGAAGAAATAAAGGTGTTTGGATTCTTCGGAGGTTTCGTGTGTGCTTTTTTGCTATCTTTTCGGGTGTGCTTTTCTGGTGAAGTGCGCCGGGATCACTGTTCTCGGGTCCGAGGGGATCATCCGAGCAGTGACCGACGTGTTCAAGTGTTTTTCCGAAAAGTGGGCGAAGAACTTTAACACGAGCGTTCGCACCCCGACCTCGCTCGTCGGGTCGGGTAGAAACGCTACGCGCAGGCCCGACCGAGGGTCGGGCTGCTCACGGTAGTAGACGAAGTAAAAGAGAAATGGACTTAAGGGTAGAATCGTCTTAGCTTTTCGATATTCCAGGCGTTGGACAAGATGTTGCCATCGGGATCCTTGAGCCGGTAAGTGCCGGGCCGAAGGACTTCTACTCTGATAAAGGGCCTTCCCAAGGAGAGGAGAGCTTGTGCTTGTCTTTGTTGGGTGAACCTGGCGCAGTAACTGTGTCGCCCTCGTTGAACGCCGACCTCTAACCTTGCGGTCGTGGTAGCGCCGCATTACTCTTGGTACTTGGCCGAGCGGATGATGGCGACATCCCGCGCTTCGTCGAGCCGGTCGACAGCGTCTTGTTGAGACTCGAGCCCCCGGGTTTCGTCGAAGGCTCGAACCCTTGGGGCGCGGTAGTTTAAGTCGATTGGCAAGACGGCCTCGGCCCCGAACGCCAAGAAAAATGGCGTGAATCCGGTCGACCGGGTTGGGGTGGTCCGCAGGCTCCAAAGTACGGGAGGCACCTCAGCCGCCCAACGCCCCGCGTATCTCTTCAGTCGGTCGAAGATCCGTGGTTTTAGCCCCTGGAGGATCATGCCGTTTGCGCGTTCGACTTGGCCGTTGCTTCGTGGGTGGGCAACGGCTGCCCAATCCACGCGAATCTTTGAAGCTGTCGCAGAGCTCGAGAAACTCCTTTCCCGTGAACTGTGTTCCGTTGTCGATGATGATGGAGTTCGGGACTCCGAACCGGTAGACGATGTTGCGGATGAAGTCCGCCGCCCACGCCGAAGTGATGGTCGTGATCGGCTTAGCCTCTATCCACTTGGTAAACTTGTCCATCGCAACCAGTAGGTGGGTGAAGCCCCCGGGCGCTTTTTTGAAAGGCCCGACCAGGTCGAGTCCCCAAACGGCGAAGGGCCAGGTAATAGGGATCGTCTGGAGGGCTTGCGCTGGGAGATGAGTTCTTGAGGCGAAGAATTGGCACCCTTCGCATGTCAGGACGATTTGTTGAGTCACCACGGCAGCTTGGCCAGTAGAAGCCTTGTCGGAAGGCTTTCCCGACCAAGCTCCGCGACCCGGCGTGGTGTCCGCAAATTCCCCCGTGGATGTCGTGGAGCAGCTCTCTTCCTTGGCTGGCCGGAATACACCTCTGGAGGATCCCAGAGGGGCTCCTTCTGTAGAGGTCGTTACCGACCAGTACAAAGGATTTTGCCCGTCGAGCGAGGCGGCGGGCCTCGGTTGGGTCGTTAGGAAGGGAGCCGTCGGTCAGCCGATCGATGAAGGGTTTCCTCCAATCGGTGCTGGTTATCAGGACGTCGCAGCTTGGCTCGGTCATCTCAGCCTCCGGTCGCTGGTCGTCCGGCGGAGGTGCTTTCGGCGAGTCGCCCATCCGGTCGTCTGGACGATCGGGTCGGATGGATGCTTGGTGTAGGTCGAGGACGAAAACTCCAGGCGGGACCGGCCCCCTGCCAGAGGCAAGATTGGCTAGACGGTCGGCCTCGCCGTTGTTCCGTTTGTAGCTATGGTGAAGCTCAAATCCCTTGAACTTCTGCTCCAGTTTGCGTACCTCTTGACAATAGGTCGCCATCCGACTGTCGCGAGGTTCCGCGGCCTTCATGACTTGGTCGATGACCAGTTTTGAGTCGCCATGCACGTATAGCCGCTGCGCTCTGAGGTCGGCGGCGATGCGGAGACCGGTAACGAGGGCCTCGTACTCGGCGACGTTGTTGGTCGCGTCGAAAAGCAGTCGGATGGCATACTGGAGCCTGTTTCCGAGTGGGGAAACGATGACGACCCCAGCCCCGGCTCCGTTTTTGGTGAAGGATCCGTCAAAGTACATCGTCCAGTACTCAGGGTCTTCGAGCGGAGGTGGGGCCTGAGCTTCAGTCCATTCGGCGACGAAGTCGGCTAGAACTTGAGATTTTACGGCGGTCCGAGGGATGTATGCTATGTCGTGCCCGTTGAGCTCGAGTGCCCATTTGGCAATCCTCCCGGAGGCGTCGCGGTTATGGATGACCTCGCCGAGTGGTAGAGAAGTTACCACGGAGACGCGGTGCCGGTTGAAGTAGTGTACCAGCTTTCTTTTCGTGATTAGAACCGCGTAGATCATCTTCTGCATCTGTGGGTACCGTGTCTTGGACTCGGAGAGTACTTCGCTGACGAAGTAGACCGGCCGTTGGACCTTGAGAACCCGTCCTTCCTCTGCTCGCTCTACGACGAGTGCCGCGCTAACGACCTGGGTCGTGGCGGAAATGTAGAGCAGCAGAGGCTCTTCTGGCGCCGGGGCGACCAGCACTGGAGGAGAGGTCAGAAGAACCTTTAGCGCATCGAAGGCGTCCTGAGCTTCCTTCGTCCAGCTGAACTGGTCGGATTTCTTCAGGAGTTTGTAAAGAGGTAAACTGCGCTCGCCGAGGCGGGACGTGAAGCGACTCAAGGCCGCGAGGCATCCCGTCAGCCTCTGGGCCCCTTTGAGGTTGCTGATCGGCCCCATCCTTAAGATTGCGGAGATCTTGTCTTGGCTGGCTTCGATGCCGCGCTCGGAGACGATGAAGCCGAGCAGCTTCCCTTTGGGTACCCCGAAGACGCATTTTTCGGGGTTGAGCTTAATGCGGAACCGCCGAAGGTTCACAAAAGTCTCTTCCAGGTCGGTGATGATGTCGTGGGCCTTCCTGGTCTTGACAACGATGTCGTCGACGTACGCCTCGACGTTACGGCCGATTTGGTCGGAAAAGCACGTTTGCATACATCGTTGGTATGTAGCTCCCGCGTTTTTCAGTCCAAACGGCATCGTTACGTAACAGAACGAGGCGTACGGGGTGATGAACGAGGTCACAGGTTGGTCGTCTTCCTTCATCGCGATCTGGTGATAGCCTGAGTAGGCGTCGGGAAGAAGGAGACACTCGCACCCCGCGGTGGAGTCTACCACCTGATCAATGCAGGGCAAGGGGAATGGATCTTTTGGACATGCCTTATTGAGGCTTGTGTAGTCAACACACATTCTCCATTGCCCAGTCTTCTTTTTCACAAGTACAGGGTTGGCTAACCACTCGGGGTGGCGAACTTCTTTGATGAACCCTGCGGCCAAGAGCTTGGCGATCTCTTCTCCTATGGCCGTGCGCTTTTCCTCGTCGAAGCGACGCAGACGCTGGGCGACTGGTCTAGACCCAGACCGGACGTTCAGAGAGTGCTCGGCGACTTCCCTCGGGATTCCTTGCATGTCGGAGGGCCTCCATGCGAAGATATCTCGGTTGGCGCGGAGTAAATCGACGAGCGCGCTTTCCTATTTGGCAGGAAGCGTGGTCCCGACCTGAACGGTCTTGATCGGATCTTCGGAGTCGACCTGGATAGCCTTCGTGTCCTCGGCGGATTTGAAGGAGCCTGACCCAGATTTGCTGGAGTCGGGAGCAGACTGTTGGGTCGTGGCCCGGAGGCCGGCGAGTTCAGCGGACGCGACGACCGCCGAAGCCAACTCGCAGCTGTCCTTCTCGCAGTTGTAAGCGAGCTGAAAAGACGCGGTCACGGTGATCACCCCACGCGGCCCGGGCATCTTCAGCTTCAGGTAGGTGTAGTTGGGGATCGCCATGAACTTCGCGTAGCATGGTCTTCCCAAAATGGCGTGGTAGGAGCCGGTGAAATCCACGACCTCAAAGGTGAGGGTTTCGGTGCGGAAGTTGGCCGGGCTTCCGAATGTGACGGGCAGGTCGATCTGCCCGAGCGGGTGGGCCTCCTGGCCAGGGACGACGCCGTGAAAAGGCGCCCTACATGGTCGGAGGCTTGGGCGGGGAATCCCCATGGCGTCGAGGGTCTCGACATAAAGAATGTTGAGACTGCTACCGCCGTCCATGAGCACCTTGGTCAGGCGCTTCGTCCCCACAATGGGGTCGACGACAAGCGGATACCTCCCTGGTTGCGGGATGTGGTCGGGATGGTCGGTTCGATCAAAGGTGATCGGGGACTCCGACCATCGAAGGTATTTGGGTATGGCAGGGTTTGCCACGAGCACCTCTCGGTAGGCAAGCTTGAGCTGCCTTCGGTCGGCGTAGCTTGCCGGTCCACCAAAGATCATGAGGCATCCGTCGGTTTCGGGGAAGCCGGCATCTGCCCCTTTGTCCCCGTCGGTCGGCGCTGGGCCTTGCTTCTTACCTTTGCCCCGCGGCGTCGTGGGGGCTCCGGAAAGGAAACGCTTTAGGACTTCGCAGTCTCGGTACTTGTGCCTGACGGGGTATCTGTGGTTCGGACACGGACTCTCCATCAGCTTCTCGAAATGGTCAGGGGGTTGCCGGTTCTGCGGCTTCCCCGGCTGGTCGGCGACCGCGACTATGCGGTCCTCGCGGACCTGTTTGCCGTGGCGCTTCCGTTTGTCGGGGCGGTCGGAGGAGAAGTGGGCTCGGCGCGATTCCTCTTCGACTTCCCTTTGTCGAAGATGACATCTACGGCCTCCTCGCCCGAGGCGTGGTTGGTGGCGATGTCCAAGAGCTCTTTGGTGGTTCTGGGCTTTGCGCATCCCAGCTTGTGGACTAGGGTCTTGGAAGTAGTGCCGTAGATGAACGCCCCCACGACATCGGCGTCACGGATGTCAGGGAGCTCGTTGCACTGTTGGGAGAAACGCCGGATGTAGTCCCGGAGGTTCTCCCCTGGCTGCTGCTTGCAGCTCTTTAGGTCCCAGGAGTTTCCTGGTTGCTTGTAGGTGCCCTGGAAGTTGCCAACGAAGTGGTGTTTGAGGTCGGCCCAGTCCCTGATGATGTTGGCGGGCAGGTACTCGAGCCATGCTCGAGCCGAGTCCGCCAAGTAGATGGGGAGGTACTGGATGACGAAAAGATCGTCCGTGGCTCCCCCTGCTTGGCATGCTAACCGGTAATCCTCCAGCCACACGCTGGGGTTCGTAGCCCCCGCGTATTTGGCTATGTTGACCGGCGCTCGGAACCTGGCAGGGAACCTGTAGGACCGAGTAGGCAACTAGAGGGGGGGGTGAATAGATGCCGAATAAAATTCAACTATTTCTTTCTGAAAATAAAAGACCCCTAAATAGCGGAAGAATATCTAATAATGAAGAGATCAAAACCCTAGATTAATTAGCGAGACAAGTCGAACAAAAATAAAAACTAGTTCTATCAAAAAATCGAACAAACCTTCTAATCAAGAATCAAAGCAAAAAAAAAAAGAGAATATTGCATAAACTTATTTTTTTTATTCCAAAGCCATCTTCAACAAGATGACACCAAAAAAAAATCTTCTAATCTTCAATGATTAGAAAACCCTAAACAAAATCTCTAATCTCACAAGATTAGAAAACCCTAAACAAACTAAAGAAAGCACAAAAGCTTTTCTTTGTTGTAGGCACCTTTTGCTTCTTGCCCTTTGCATTGGATGAGTTCTAAGCCCCTAGAACCCTCTATTTAAAGGACAAGAGAACAGGAATCCTTTTTCTATTCTTCATCTTCACGTTGACTCGACCACGGCTTGCACCGGCCCTTCTCCATGTGCTAGCCGACTTGCACTCGAAAGAAAACAAAGAACTCGGATTGTACTCACGGCACTGCTATTTTCCACCCTCCACTCGGATTATCACTGCCGACCAAACCTCCTTGCCGGCTCAACTTCATGCAGACTTCGGACACGGCAACGGTGGCTTCGATACTCACGCACACATGCAAGTAGTACTCACACACACCACGCATGCAGCAAGCACACACACATGCTCCATGCACACACACTATGCACATGCACACACACACATGCATGCACTCACGCACACACACTATGCACATGCACACACACTATGCACATGCACACACACACATGCATGCACTCACGCACACATGCACACACACATGCATGTATATTTATACACACACAAAAAAAAAATTCGTATACACGCGTATGGCCCCACCTGCCACTAAGCTGCAACGATCTCGACCTCACGTACACTGTCCTCTAGTCCAAACATCTCGTATGACATCCTCGACCTTCACGACCTTAGTTCTTCCCTGAACCTAGTCTCGGTCCCGTCATCGACCATGTTTGACCTCAAGCAACACCTGCACGTGAACAAAAACACAAAAACAATTTCCGAGCCCAAGTTCGCGACTTGACTCACATTAATCCATACAACCACTAAATAATCAAACCACTTTCAAATCTTATCAAATAATCAAATCAATTTCAACTCCTTTCAAATACTCATCATCAAAAACAATTGGATCAAAAACAATGATCCTTCAATCTCCCCCTTGATGAGTAATTTGACAAAACACAATAAGATTTGACAAGAGTAGAGAAAAAAAATGAGAGTTTGAGACCCAAAAGATTCCAAGACCAAGTAAAGACCGAGAGTTTGAGACCCAAAAGATTCCAAGACCAAGTAAAGACCAAGTAAATCCAAATTCTCAAACAGTTTGAAATTCACCTCTTTTTATTTTTCTTCTTCTTGACTTTTGCTCTCCCCCTTTTGACAAAATAGTCATCAAGATCTCAAAACTCCCCCTTAATGAATGCAGTATCTCAAGCTTTGAAGTATATTCAAGGTATATAATCAAAGTAAAGCATTTGGAGAGTTTTCACATTTTGTATCAATTTATCAAATGAGAAAGCAAATTGTGAGAATATGGAGGCTCTAACACATAGAATAGTTGTTGCATAAGCAAATTAGAGCAAACAAGTAAAATGTCATAAACTGATTTTGCCAAAGCTAAAAAGAAATCTATCATGAGCAAAGAGAGACTTTCAAATTCACTAATGTTTGTCTCAAGCCTTTTCAAAAATTTGAATTTCCTTTTTCTCTTTTAGTAAGTTTGACAATTTTGCTTTGTGATCAACAGGGATGACAAGTAACTGCACACTAGCCCATACTTGTGTATGAGTAGGTAGTTCTTTCTTGTATCTTTCTTAGTTTAAATTGGCAAGTGGCTTCACATTGTTCTGAACTTTTGTTTAGACAAGTAGCCTTTTCTTGCATCTTTTGAATTTAAATCCCTGGCAAGGAAGCTGCACATTGTACTAAACTTGTGTTTAGCCAAGTAGCTTTTGCTTGCATCTTTTTCAACTTGCTTTTATCATTTAAAACACTGATTTTGCTTGAGACTCATAATGATCATTTGAAGTCCAACAAAAAGCTCACACATAGTTTCTAATCAGCTCTAGCCTTACAACAGATGACAAGAAACTTTTAAGCTTATTTCACAAATGCAATACCATAATGAACAAGAGCCAAAATATTCTCGAAAAGCATCTCAAATTGAATTATTTTAGTCTTTTAGTCTTTTAGTGAGAAGTGAAGCAATGTAGCATTAATTTGACTATATACACAAGAATAATCAACAAAGCTTTGTACTACATGATGCAATGAAAACAGGGGAGTTTTCTTTAAGTGTAACGCCAAAATAACTCCTTGTAGTAACCAAAGTCAAGTAACACAAATGAAAGAGTTAAAATCAAGACTCCTCAAATCAACCCATGGGGATGAATGATCCCAAGTTCGCCGCGTAAGAAAGCAAAGCGAGAAGAATCAAGCGGCTTAGTGAAAATATCAGCAATTTGAGCATCCGAATCAACAAATTTCAGTTCAATAGCTCCTTTTTCAACATGATCTCTAAGAAAATGATATCGAACATCAATGTGTTTAGTCCTTGAATGTTGAACAGGATTTTTAGCGATATGAATTGCACTAGTATTATCACAAAGAAGTGGAACACTACTAAAGTTAATGCCGTAATCTTTAAGAGTTGAAGTGATCCAAAGAATTTGTGAACAACAACTAGCGGCCGCAACGTATTCACTTTCAGCAGTAGATTGAGCAATCGAGGACTGCTTTCTTAGAAGACCAAGAAACAAGTGAAGTGCCAAGAAAATGACATATGCCGAAGTACTCTTTCTATCTAATCTACACCCCGCAAAATCAGCATCGAATATCCTAGGAGTGTAAGCGAAGAAGAACAAGAATACCAAATGCCAAATTCAGAAGTGGAGAGAAGATACCTGAAAATTCTTTTAATTGATTGTCGATGTGATTCTCGAGGAGAGACTTGAAATCGAGCGAAAAAACATACTGCAAAATGTATGTCAGTCCTCGAAGCAGTCAAGTAAAGAATTGATCCAATCATGATTCTGTATTCTTTTTGGTAAATCTCGACACAATTCTCGTCAAGATCCAAAATTGTTGTTGTGCTCATTGGAGTAGATCTTGACTTTCCTTCTCCCATGTCGAATTTCTTTAGTAGCTCCTTTGTATACTTGGATTGGTGCAAGAAGATCCCTTCTTTTGCTTGCTTGATTTGAAATCCAAGGAAGTATGTCAACTCTCCCATCATACTCATCTCGAATTCCCTGGACATCACTTCGGAAAAGCGCAACACAAGAGAGTGGGAGGATCCTCCAAAGATAATATCATCCACATAAATTTGCACCACAAGGAATTGATCATTTGAATTTTGAGTAAACAGAGTTTTATCAACTTTTCCCATCTCAAAATTATGTTGAAGCAAGAAGCCTTTTAATCTATCATACCATGCACGAGGAGCTTGTTTTAATCCATAAAGAGCTTTTGATAAACGATACACATGATTAGGAAATTTTTCATTTTCAAAACCAGGGGGTTGTTTCACAAAAACTTCTTCTTCTATAAAACCGTTTTAGAAAAGCACTTTTCACATCCATTTGAAATAACTTAAAACCTTTTGAAGCTGCAAAAGCCAAGAGGATGCGAATAGCTTCTAAACGAGCAACAGGAGCAAATGTTTCATCAAAATCAATTCCTTCAAGTTGAGAATAACCTTGAGCTACAAGTCTAGCTTTGTTTCTAACAATTATTCCATCTTCATTTAACTTGTTCTTAAAAACCCATTTTGTTCCAATAATATTTTGATTTTTAGGAGGTTCCACTAAAGACCAAACTTTATTCCTTTCAAAGTTTTCTAACTCTTCATGCATCGCATCTACCCAAGAACTATCAGTTAAAGCATGAGTAATGTTCTTAGGTTCAAAATTTGCAACAAAAGCAGAATGCATGCATAAAAGAGTTTGAGATGAATTAGAACGTGTCACCCTTTCATGAAGACTTCCAATAATTTGTTCAGGAGGATGGTTCTTCAAAACAGTAAGGGGAGGTCCAGTTGTTTCACTCGTCGTGGGAGGTGTAGAAGAATCTGAAGTAGTAGTCACATCAATTTGTTCAGGAACATCTTCCCGTTCTGTAGGTATGAGCTCATCATCATCATTATCTTCATCATTTTCTTCGAATCTTTTATCCAAAAAGATTGGCTCTAAATCTTCGTGAACCTGAAATATCGGGTCTAGCTCCAGGCTAGCCTCATCAAAAGTAACATCGCATGTCTCCAACAATTTGTTAGTCGATAAATCAAGTACACGATATCCACGAGAGTGCAACGAATAGCCAAGGAAAATACCATCTGTACTACGAGCTTGAATTTATCAAGATTTCCATGTTTAAGAATAAAGCATTTGCAACCAAACACTCGTAAGTGAGAAACAGATGGTTTACGATCAAATCTCAGTTCATAAGATGTTTTACCAAGTAAAGCTCGAGATAGACCCTATTTGATATATAGCAAGCGTAAGAAATTGCCTCGGCCCAAAATTTTCTTGAAGTGTTGTATTCATCTAGCATAGTTCTAGCCATTTGAATCAAAGTTCTATTTTTCCTTTCTACAACACCATTACGTGAGGGAGAATATGGCGAAGAAAATTGATGTTCAATCCCATTAGTTTCACAAAAAGATTTAAACAAGGCATTTTTGAATTCTGTACCATTATCTGTTCTTATGGCTTTCAATGAGTTAGGCAATTCATTTATCAATCTCTTAATGAAGACATGAAAGAGTCCAAAAATCTCATCTTTTGAAGACAGAAAATGCACCCAAGAGTATCTCGAATAATCATCAACTATTACTAGAAAGTACCACTTACCTCCGGCCGATTGTACTCGAGATGGTCCTACTGTATCCATGTGAAGAAGTTGACCGGGGCCAGTGGTCATTACAGTAGAGACAGGAGCATGAGGGGCTCCAACCATCTTACCATGTCGACAGGAAGCACAAACAATGTCTTTGCAAGATTTTAATTTTGGCAAGCCACGAATTAAGTCTAGACCACTCAATCTAGATAACAGATCAAAGCCCATGTGACCTAACCGACGATGCCAAAAATTGAGATTTCTAGATTAAAGCAACAAAACAATGTGAACTTGAAGCATTGCTAAAATTTGCTATGAAAATTTTTCCAAGTCTAGATATCTCAAGAGTCAAGTTTCGGAAGCATCGAGTACTCTACATGCATTTGGTTTAAAACTCACTTCAAAGTTTTCATCCAACAATTGAGATCTGAGATAGAAGGTTGAATTTCAGTTTAGACACCAAAGAGACATTCTTTAAAGTAAAGTGATCATTCACCTTCACAAGGTACCTTTTTGCAATGACACGCCCAGAGTAGCATCTCCAAAAGTGATCGTTTCGTTCCCGGATGCTTTTGTTAGGAGGAGAACCAACTTGGGTTGCTGTCATGTGTTGACAAAGATCCTGAATCAACAACCCGGATGTTCTCCTTCCCTTCTCGTACCACCTACATGTTATGAACAGAAGATGTTGAGGATTCATTGGGGTTAGAGAAATATGATTTAGGTATCCAAAGATCGAATCACTCGACGAGGAGGTGATCGTACAAAAGCTTGTGAATGCAAAGTAAATGAATTTCCAGTGTATTTTGTTTGCTTTCACTAGCGGAACATGTGGAGAAATGATACGTGTTTGTCTAAAGTTAGACTTAGCCTTTGAATTTTCCTTTCTCTGTTGTTTGGCTAGTCTAAAACAAAAATTCATCAAATGACCATCTTTTCCACAATGAGTGCAATTGTACTTAACAAATGGTTTGTCTTTAGAAGCGAAGCAACATTTGCATTCATCATAGTAGAAGATAAAATTCAGCAGATTTGAAGACAGCTTTTCTCGTGTTCTTTGACAATTTCAAACTTTCCACTTTCAAGAGTTTTAACAATAGTAGGAGCATATGATTTGTGATGAGCATAAGGATCAAAACCTAAACCTTTGTGATGAGTGCTGACTCTTGATTGATCCAAAATCATATTTAGATTTTTCTTTCCTTTAGTAAAACGTTCTAAAGACTTTTCCAAGTAATCAATTTTTCGAGAGAGTGTTAAACAATTATTACAGAAACATCTACTTTTCTTTTTGCTTGCGACAAGTTGAGCATGAAAGAACTTCATGTGTAAGCAAATCATTAAACAATTGAGTAATCTTAGCATCTGCATCATGCAACTTCAATTCTAGTATGGGACATTTAGAACAAGAAGTTTGACCATGTAAACCATCAAGAGAGCAACCAACATTTTTCACAAGTTTTTCATTTTTCAATTGTTTGGCATAAACTTGTTCTAGTTTAATCATATGTTCCTCTTTTAGAGATTTAATTTCAAATTTGAGATCTAAGCAAGAATCACATGTCTTTTAGAATTTGAATTTCTAAGATCAAAGTTTTCGATTTTCAAAGATGGATAGATCTTTCTCTAAGTTTTTATTTTTGAGTGAAGATTTTCTTAAAGATTTTCTCAATATGACTAAAACTTCACAAAGCTCATCATACGAAGGTATTACCTCATCACCGTCATTTGGAGGTGTCGTTGTCACTAGAATCACTAGTGTTCCCTTTCGCCATGAAGCACTGATCCGGTGAAATCTTTCTCGCTCAACCGTTTGCTTCGCTTCCTTCTCATCGTCAGTTGAATCATCAATGTCGCTTAAGTCTAAGCGACCAATTGCCATGAAGACTTTGTTGAGCATCTTCTTTGTCCGTTGCTTATTTTTGTCCTTGCTCTCTTTTGGCGGAAGGACTTGGAGGAGTTGCTTTGCTCCTTCTCCTCTTTATCTTTGTTCTTGAAGCTTGATTAGCACGGATGTGCCCGGCCTTGCCGCAGCTTGTAGCTTGATGGATGGAGGCTCCTCTTCTCTCCCTTGATCTCATGTAAGCTGCATTGACACGCTTGGAAAGAAGAGCAAGTGTATCTTCTGGTATTTGATCTAGCTGTTCATCACTAAGAGCACTCAAAGCAGTAATGGAATATGATGATGAAGAACTAGTAGCATTATCATATGAAGAATTAGCATTAAGAGCCATAGAGTTATCATTGGAAGTTCTTGAAACAATGTCTATCTCAAAAGTTTTGAGATTAGAATATAGTTTATCCAAAGTCATTTCACTCATCTTGTGAGCTTCCCTAAAAGCAGTCACTTTCATTTGCCAGATTTTAAGATCAAGAGATGATAGGAAATGTCTAGCATTTTCAGAGTCACTGTACTTTACATCTACAGCTCTAAGATTGTTTAAGATTCTGTTAAAGCGAGCAAAACAATCATCTAGAGATTCTCCAGAGTTCATTTCAAATCTAGTGTATTCATTTTTAAATTGATCTTGCCTAGCTTCTTTTACAGAGTCAGTGCCCTCATGATAATCTTGAAGAGATTTCCAAATTTCATGAGCAGTGAGTAAATGACAGACTCTATCGAATTCTTTTCTAGCAAGTCCTTGAAGTAATATGTTTCTAGCTCTATTATTGTTTTCAACATCTTTTTCAAACTCGATTTTATCAATATCATCATTAGAAGGAAGCTCAGATTTAAATTTTTACCTTGCGCCAAATCGCGTTACCTTGAGCTTGAAGATATGCGATCATCCAGATCCGCTTGATGGGAAATGCATGCCATTGAAGATTGGCGGCTTGTTTGAGTATTTCTCTGTTGCCATAACTTACCGTTTACTAATCACCTGTTAAGATGGATTAGTAGAGCCTTGCTCTGATACCACTTGTAGGACCGAGTAGGCAACTAGAGGGGGGGTGAATAGATGCCGAATAAAATTCAACTATTTCTTTCTGAAAATAAAAGACCCCTAAATAGCGGAAGAATATCTAATAATGAAGAGATCAAAACCCTAGATTAATTAGCGAGACAAGTCGAACAAAAATAAAAACTAGTTCTATCAAAAAATCGAACAAACCTTCTAATCAAGAATCAAAGCAAAAAAAAAAGAGAATATTGCATAAACTTATTTTTTTTATTCCAAAGCCATCTTCAACAAGATGACACCAAAAAAAAATCTTCTAATCTTCAATGATTAGAAAACCCTAAACAAAATCTCTAATCTCACAAGATTAGAAAACCCTAAACAAACTAAAGAAAGCACAAAAGCTTTTCTTTGTTGTAGGCACCTTTTGCTTCTTGCCCTTTGCATTGGATGAGTTCTAAGCCCCTAGAACCCTCTATTTAAAGGACAAGAGAACAGGAATCCTTTTTCTATTCTTCATCTTCACGTTGACTCGAACACAGCTTGCACCGGCCCTTCTCCATGTGCTAGCCGACTTGCACTCGAAAGAAAACAAAGAACTCGGATTGTACTCACGGCAGCCTGCTATTTTCCACCCTCCACTCGGATTATCACCTGCCGACCAAACCTCCTTGCCGGCTCAACTTCATGCAGACTCGGACACGGCAACGACTGGCTTCTGATACTCACGCACACATGCAAGTAGTACTCACACACACCACGCATGCAGCAAGCACACACACATGCTCCATGCACACACACTATGCACATGCACACACACACATGCATGCACTCACGCACACACACTATGCACATGCACACACACTATGCACATGCACACACACACATGCATGCACTCACGCACACATGCACACACACATGCATGTATATTTATACACACACAAAAAAAAAATTCGTATACACGCGTATGGCCCCACCTGCCACTAAGCTGCAACGATCTCGACCTCACGTACACTGTCCTCTAGTCCAAACATCTCGTATGACATCCTCGACCTTCACGACCTCAGTTCTTCCCTGAACCTAGTCTCGGTCCCGTCATCGACCATGTTTGACCTCAAGCAACACCTGCACGTGAACAAAAACACAAAAACAATTTCCGAGCCCAAGTTCGCGACTTGACTCACATTAATCCATACAACCACTAAATAATCAAACCACTTTCAAATCTTATCAAATAATCAAATCAATTTCAACTCCTTTCAAATACTCATCATCAAAAACAATTGGATCAAAAACAATGATCCTTCAGAACCTCGCGCTGCGGATTCCTTGACAGAATGCCCGCGGCCCGGGGCCATCGGGGCTCGGGCTGCGGTCCCATCGTGGGGCGCTGTCAGCGACGTACGTCCAGGCCGGGTCGTTCCCTGCCCTTTTTCGTGCCTGGAGGGTGGCGTGAACGTCGCGTTCGTCACCCAAGCGTTAGCACACCGGGGTGCGTGATGCCTGGGGTTGTTCGGGGGGCGATGCTGCCCTTGTTTTGCTCCGGTGGCCCCGGGAAGCGTCGCGGTGCGGGCCGTCTGAAGAGGCGCCCGAACGCTGTGACCCGGAGCCATGCGCGTGTTGCGCGGCTGCTCGTTCCACCAGCGCTCGGAGATTCTGGTGGGTTGCCTTGGCCGCGGGATCGTCTGGCTCAGGGATGCCGCGGAGCAACATTGCCGCCGCGGCGATGTTTTGGCCGGCGTGTGGAAAGAACGACGAATCGTCGGTCCCTTTGGCCAGCAGGTGGTGAACCTGGCGTGCGCGAGCACGTGCGCCGCTAGGTGCAGGTAGAACTGCGGGTGGATGCTGATCCAGATCGGCTTGGAGCTTGTCGAGCTCGGCTTTTTGAACCTCCAGCTCTTCGCGCCGTCGCTGAAGGTCGGCGCGGCGAGTCTGGTGGTCCTCCTCGGTGCGTTGGAGGAGAGTCTTCGGCGTGACCGGGGTAGCGGAGGGGTTGTTCGCGCCTGCCGCGGTGTCGGGCTCGCGGTAGCGCGGTCTGTTCTTATCTCTCCCTCCGCTAGAGCCGTGGCCGGAGGAGTTGTCTGAATGGTCGTCGTCAGGCGCGTGGCCGACCGTCGCTACGAAGCATGAAGGCGCAGCGGGCGCAACCGCCGCTGCTTGACGCCCCTGCGCGTCGTCAGGGGCGAAGGAGCTTTTGGCGTGCTTTGGCGTTGGGGTCCGTGTGGGGGGCTCGAGCCGAAGGTCACTGAGGACGCTGGAGACGGCGCCAAGGTCCACGGGGGGCGTTTGGCGCCGGAGCACAGTGGGGACGATCACCATCTGTCCCGCCGCGGTGGTGATGAAGTCGAGGGAACCGAAGCGGATCGATGCTATCGGCATGGCGGTGTCGAAGAAAAGGACCGTCGAGGAAGCTGAGCGGGAAAGCAACGGCGACGGCGTGCGCAGCCCCTACCTGGTGCGCCAACTGTCGGTGTTTCGGGCACCGGCTAGTGAATTTGTATAGGTCGACGGGGGTGCACGCTCCCTCTCCTCGAACGGCTTTACTCGGGTGAGCACAAGATGTATACTGGTTCGGGCAGAACATCCCTACTCCAGTTCGTGTGAGTTGGATCGTATTGATCTTCTTTTCTCGTCTTGCTGGTTCGTCCCTTTACATGCTCGCCCCTCCCCCCTTTATATAGGCGAGGGGGGAGGTTACACTGTTGGTTAAAGAAAAAGAGGAAAAGATCAGGTTTGCTGGTCGTCCGAAAGTGGCGGGTTGATGGGATCGCCGCCGACTCCCCTGCCTGCTGTCGCCGTAGTTCTTTGCGTCGTTCGCGAAGAAATGCGAGGGTCGGGAACTTGTGCCGCCACGTCATCGTTATTATGGCTGGCATTTAATGCGCCGATACGCAATAAATGCCGCCGCTTCTGGGATATCGGAGACCTGGTCGTGATTTCGGATCTTGCCGTGATGCGTGACTTCGGGCCTCGATCGTTCGGTCGGCCCGTGCGTCCTTTTGGGCCGCCGGGGGTACCCATGGTACGGGTACTCGTCAAAATGTAACAACTCACAGTCCGTCATGAGCTGCAATTCATCCATTCTTTACCAACACATGGCATAAAACCAACATTTGCCAACACATGGCTCAACAGCTGAAAACCAATCTTATCAACACATGGTAAAGTATTAATCATCTGTGGGGTAAACTCTCAATACCAAATTTACCATTTCATTCCATTTTTATGAAAACATCAAAATATCTAACTATGTGATGACAGTACCAAATGCCCTTGACCGTGAGCATGGTTAATCGATTAGTTTTAACTCTGCAAAAATGTACAACTTTACCCACAAGGAATGATCATCTCTTTTTGCAATCGATATTAACACACTTCCTTTGGTGTGCCGTAAAGAGATCATACATAACCGTTACATTACATAGCCCTAACTTTGCACCAACCCGGTGATGACAAACTCTTACTAATGGCAGCAGAGGATATTCATACACTTAGTACTTCCCACACAGTTCACTCCTATTAGGCCCCACCTCTCCCCATAATAGGCGTACACCATTACATCGGCAAGTGTTATTCCCAACACCTCGGTGAGGGTACCCCTTCGAGCAACCTTCATCCAAATGCCCGTGCTACTACAGCCTTCCAATCTGCAAATCTACTTCTAAGTAACTAAGTTAAGACCATCTCATACTAACCCTCGTGGTTGTACATTATCTTGACTTGAAAACAACACATTAGTTCGGTCCTTAATGCGACTCATCCGCCTATCTATATGCAAGTATGCCCTCGCACAACTAGCTATTGCTAATAGCTTACCCGCATTAAAATCATAGTTTTATTTACATTTTTAATCAAAATACCATTGATCACATTATCCATCAATATGCCCAAAATTTCATTTCCATCACGAATGGTATAACCAGCCATTCATGTCCCAATTCTAAAGCATACTAAGTAGATGCATGTATAAATGAACATACCCATTTTGATATCATTGAGTGTCCATCAATAATCTAAGATTATCACCTATCACTATTGATTAATGACAGCCATCAATGAAGGTTATATCTACAAATACCTACAATATAGCAATTTTATGAAACATAGCGCATGCATAAAAAGTTGACAAAACATTTTTGAAAAGCTGTGATTTACATGAGGTGCTTGCCTTGCTTTTGTTATCATCAATGAAGTTGAGGTCGTGATTTGACGTTGTCAACGATGGAGTTTGGGACGTCAGATTCTACATGTCGTTTAGCGAGAAACATATCAAATAACAATTCTTCAATAAGGGCAAAAAGAAATCTGATAGAAAATCAAATAGAAATTTACTACACAAAACAAGTGTGGTTTTGGGTTAGGGTTTTGTGACTTTATTTATAGTTTCACTCTTACTTATTATTAATAGTCTTAGATTTTGCAGTAACAGGGTTACCTGTTTTCTATGAATTGTTTATTCTTATTTTACGAATTTAAGAGACTAAGATTATTTAGATTAATATTAATAGAACATAAGTCACCATGAAGTGAATCATGTACATCTAATATTTAACTATAAATGTTCATGTACCTACTTAACTTAAGTGAATACAAGGTACTAACAATTAATAACTAATGTGTACAAAGTTTAAGTTTAGATTACTAGTTATTGGGCATAAGTGTATGACTTTAAAAAGGTTCTACCGATAAGATATTGATTTCTCATCATTTGAGTTCAATAGTTTATATTATGTGGGGCTACGCTTTTAATAGGATTCAGATGCAAAACACATTATAATAGAATTCTTTCTATAAAATAAGATAGTCTTGTCTTAGAGAGCATTCTAAGGCTAGTCCTATATGCATTAGTGTTTATCTGTGATGTTCTAACCATTTCATGTCTTGTGTATTTCGAAAGTTTACGCTATAGATGGTCAGATTTCGTTTTAGGTTTGCGCCTACAATTGACATAGGTATGCAATCATTTTTGTAGCATTAGTAGGTATTGATCCTAAAAGTGTCTTAAAACTGGTTTTACACATTTTAGTGTTCACTTGTAAAAGTTATTAACATTTTAGTTTGTCTATATCTTGAATCCTTGTATATCTTACGTAAAATCATATTTTTCAATTAAGGGTTTGAGTGCAAACTTAGGGTTATTCATAACTATTTTTACCACCTGAAATGGTTAGGTTCTATAGGGCATACATTTTCTGGTTTTAAACTTACTATTATTTATTTTTGCAAATGACTTGCATATAATAATCTTTTGTACATAGAAGACAAAACTATTTAGAAACTAAACTCATACTTAAGCTACATATAATAACTCAATGGTACACTCTAAGTATTTTTGCATAATGAGGTTGTTTATTATCCAATTAACACAAAAAAATTGGTTACACCTAATTTGGACATTATTTGAGCAAGTTATGCATTTTAAATATCTAGTATATTGAAATCAACTCTAATTAGAAAAAGATACAACTAAGTTGAAATTAAATTTTTGTTTTTGCATACTTGGGTTCTAATGACATAAGGATTCTAATAAAATTAATTTCACTTAATTTGGATTTCATTTGCACAAAATTTACATTGAGCATACTTCAAACTTTCTCTTTCAAATTTGAATTTCAATTATGCCCAGAGGTTCAATTTAAAATGTTTTTGCATAATTAGAATCTACATGATTTAATATGAATTTAGATATTTACCTCATTGTATTTGGAGCTGAAACTCGGACGATATTAAAGTTTGAATGCTCTCAGTTTTGAAAAAACTTGGAAAATGGAGAAATATGATTCCTTAGCATGAAAGCATATTTCAGGATTTGGGTGGATGGCGCTTATGCCCCAACTGACAGGGCTGGCCCGCAGTCAGTGGCTATGTGAGGGCACGGCCGACTTGTTGGGCCCTTGTGTCATGGAGCCAAGATAGGGGACTCGGACAAGGGGTCACCGGTGGTGAGGCAGGGGTGGAGGAGATGGTCGGAGAGGATATCGCTAGCGAGGAGACACACGGCTTGGTCGGTGGGCGGGCGGAGGAGCAACATGAGGTCTCAGGGAACTAGGAGGAGTGCTTGGCGGCGGTAGAATGGTGGCGAGGCGGCTTGTCACTAGTGAGGGGCGGTAGCGGTTGGAGACGCCGGCTGAGGAGTGGTAAGGCCATCTCCAACAGCTTACTCATCCCCTTCCTCATCCGTAGAAATGAGGATTCTAGCACTGTAGCTCGCTACTGTGGTTGCTCCAACAGGTTACCGATCTTCTTCCCCATATTTACAGAACGGAGAGAGAATCTCGAAATTTCGGGATTCTCTCTCCGTTCCCCATCGCCTTCCCGATCCCATCAGCAGCTCAACGATGCACGCTCCCGCGCCAGTGAGGAACCCGTGAGCGGCGATAGATCTAGGCCTCCGTCGTCGCCACCGCTCCGTCGTCGACCAGTCCTCGCCACCGCTTCGTCGTCGTCGCCGCGCCATCGTCGTCCCGGTCCTCGTCGCCACTCCGTCCTCGACCCGGCCCTCATCGCCGCTCCGTCCTCGCCACCGCTTCGTCCTCCTCTCGCGCCGTCGTCGCCGCGCCCTCCTCGACGCGGTCCTCGTCGCCGCTCCGTCCTCGCCACCGCTTCGTCCTCGTTGCCGGTAAATCCCTCTCTTGCCTCTCCTCCGCTTCGTCCTCGTCGACTAGCGTGATGAGGAATGCTGTAGCTTGTGTGCCCTGCCATTTCCTTGTAAATCCCATTAATCTTTTTCCTCCATCGCCACACATGACCCAATTTGGGGCACCAGCACTTCTAACCCGACTACGGCCAGTTCCTCACCGCCGGACACCACGGTTCATTGTCCCCAAATCTTGCTCCATTCTCAAATTAACTTTGCCTGGAGCATCTCCATCCTCCACGGATCAAAACCTACAAAACAATTTGATGTTTCTTCCACCGAGATGCTGCCGTGGAGCCGCCGCCTCGCTGCCGTGGAAGCCCGGTCGAGCGCTCCTTCGGGTTCATCTCAGCCCCCTCCAGCTCCTTGAACTGCCGGCAGGCCAGCTCCTGCTCCCCTCTGCCTGCGCTCTTGATTGCTAAGCTGTAATGTGGTGCTGGCACTGCTATAAAGGTTCTGTTTTGTGATGATCGGGTTGTGTTTATACTTGCATGTTTGATTCTTACCTCCTAGTTTAGTAGTAGCAAAGTGTTCATATGTTAGATATGTTCTTGCCGAAGTAGAAATGCACAGTCCGTGAATTGAATTGCCTTCAATGTATCCTTTTCTGCATATGGCATGGAAGCAAGAACAGCTCTACTATCACCAAGATTCAATGTATACCATTTTGTTGCTTAATCCGATATTCTAATAAGTATAGGTAATATACTGCCAGAAAATTAGCTGCATCTTGTCCATTAAATCCATCATACATTCCACAAATCAACCATCCATTTTTGATGGACATCACAGCTTGCACTCTATCCTCTCCAGCAGCTCCACCAACCATTTTTACCTCTGTACTGGTAACAAAATTGGGAGAGATTTTGATATCTGGATACATCATACATTCTGCAAGCGCTATGTTTTATTGTAACATAACTACATGTGAGTGATGCAACACTATGTTTTATTGTAACATAACTACATCGGAGAGAAAATGCTGAACTAAGTTCTGACGACTCATTGAGATATACTAGATAATGAACATTCAGATATGGGGCAAGGATTGGAAGTGTAAATGGCTGTGTATATATAGCCTAAAAATATAGCCGTTACAAACTAGCCGTTACAAACTAGCCGTTACAATATAGCCGTTACGATGACCCAGGGAATGAAATTTTTTAAATTCCTGCAATTAAAAATAGCCGGTCAAATTTTTTCCGCTAAAAATTACACGTGGCCCATATGGCGGTTATGAAATATCATTATAATATAGGAGTGACAAAATAGAGAATGAGATTTGAGGAATGTTGTTGGAGAGGAAAGAGATATAGGGAAGGAATCTTTATAGGGAATTCTGTATATAAGGATATAGGGGATGAAATTTGAGGAATACTGTTGGAGATGGCCTAACAAACAAGACTCAAGCTTGGGTGGACTTGTCTTAAGCTTCAGGGAGTCATCGCGGTCCTATTTCACCTCTTTACTTGATCGGAAATGCTGCGAAGAAGTCCGACGCCGTGTCGCCGGATCCAAAAAAGATGGTCACCGTGGTCCGTGGCGGCGGTAGTATAGCAGTGGCACGGCAAAATCGAACAGGGGAAAAGGTTTGGAAATCCATGGTGATGCTCCACGTGAATGAGCTTGGAGTTGGCCAGCGGTGGAGCTCACGGCTGAAGTTGGGAATGGAGGCAAAGGTGCGCTGAATTGGAAGCTGAGTTTCCATTATTTTTTTAAAAAAATTCAGATTTGTGTTGCAACTTTAATTTTATCTTTTTACCTTTTTACTAATACAATACAAATGATTTTCTTAAAAACCAGAATTCAAGAAAATAAAAATAATAGACAACAGTGGTGGATTAAAAGTACCTTTAAAAATAAAAATATTTTTATGGTACTTACGTCGAGGAGTTATCTTGACAAAAGATAATCTTAGTAACAAAAACTGGACTGGTAATAAAAATTACTGTTTCTGTCACAATGAGGAAACTATTTAACATCTCTTTTTGGAGTGTCAGTTTACTCGTTTCTTATGGCGTATTGTACAAGTGGCTTTTAATCTTAAACCTCCTAATAGCATAACCAATATATTTGGGAATTGGCTAGTGGGATTAGAAAAGGAGATAAATGATCAATGTCTAATTGGTGCTGCCGCTTTATGTTGGTCTCTTTGGCTATGCCGAAATGATGTTGTCTTTGATAAAAAAACAGATATCTAACTCATTGCAGGTTATTTATATGTGCATCAATTGGTTGCGCTCATGATCAGTATTGCAACGTCAGGAGGCTCGGGAGATGATGTCAACAGCATGCGGTTGTCTACATGCTGTGGCTAGGGACGTCTTCATTAGGCACGGATGGCGACTTCAAAAAATACTTAGTGCATTTTGAGAGTTTTTATTCATCCGTTAAATGCTTGTTGCAAACTTTCTTTTTTCTTAAATTACTAAGTTTTACTTGGCAGCTTTCTAGCTGAAATTATGCACTCTGTAATAATTGTTAGGCTGTGTGCATCTCAGTATATGCAGAGGCCGGAAGTTTAATTTATTCTTCCATTATCTAAAGAAAATTCAGAAAATGTGGAATTTTTAATTCAACGTATGATCGTGTTAAATTTTATTTTCTTAGTTTGCTCAATTTAAAATAAAAAACATTAATATTGCGATTGTTTTTTTTTTCTTAAGGCTAGAATTCAAGAAATGGATAAAAGATGATATCTTGAATTAAAATTTTGATTCCCATTAAAATTTTAGTTGCTGTCCCGGGAAACCCATCAGGCTGAAGTGCATCGGGTTTCTAGGTGCATAGAATGCTGAAAGTTCAAAAGCTGTTTGCGACTTGAGCTCAGCTAGTTTTGGGGCAAGCTTTGCTTCCGTAACAAATTCAGACGAGCTTCGAGCATGGCAATTTCAACATTCCACAGCATTTCCACAATTCTCTTTTAAGAATAAAGAATGAGCAATAATGCAACGTACAGTCTATCCGTAGATCACTATTCATTATTAGACTAACCAATACGATACTAAGAGCACAACCGAGATCTATCAATTCCCATGTGGCATGAACAGAGGCCAAGCGTAAACAAATGGGGATTTCAGACTGCACCAGCCTGGTTTAAGCAAGCAAGCACAGCCTAAGCGCTACTGCCAAGCATGCATAATCCCCCACTGACGAGCAGAGAAAAGGAAGACTTTTGCGCGCAAAGAGATCTGGTTTGCATGTGATTGCGAGGGAGAAAATGCTAAAATTCACCAGCTTTGCCGTTCAGAGAACCCCGCTGTCGTTGAGTAGTTTATTCGAGTGCTTGTCCAGCCAGCCTCTCAGAGAAGGCAGTGGAGGCAGTACCATACAGTACATATCCCGTGTCGCATTATGCCCAACTGCTGCGCTGTGCTGCTCCTGCAGGACTCTTACCCTCAGTTTAGACAGAGCGAAAGGAAAACGGTACCCAGATTTCGCCTTAATATTAATGCGTCTTTTTAGCTGCAAGAGATTTCCCCCCATGCATATATAGAAGATATAAAAATGCTGCTCTAATTTTGTTCTGCCTACTTTATGGCCATTGATACGAGTTTCATAAACCATTTTCAAACTGTCAGTGCAAACTGCATGAGTAATACATACTCCCTTGCATTAGAAGCACGGACCCCCTACATCCTTACTCCACGATGCAGCGCATGCAATTCGTTGCTACCACAGCACTACGATCAGGGGCGGAAGTAGTGTATATTACCCGGTGTCACAGGACACCGGGTAAAAAAAAAATAGTGTATACAACATAAGGTCAAAAAAAAAAATAGTGTATGTTAGTCTATATATATATATTATATGTGAACCTTCTTAATCTAAATCTTGTGACACCGGAAGGCAAATAACAAGCAAATGGTAAGAATAATACGTTGTTATCACATATATGATGAAGTGGTGAACACTGATGATTTTTTATCTAATTCCGCCCCTGGCTACCAGCAAACCAATACGCATGCGACCTAACTAACTTCTCAAGTGGGTGACTGGATAATGCTATCGGAGATGGTTTGTTAACGGAGGCTTCTTCAAGGATAAGTGAGCACGCACAGCGTTCTCGAAGGCTTCTTCAAGGATAAGTTGTTAACTAGAGCTTCAGGTCCAGGTCGTCCCTAGGCTAGCTGTTAGTTAGGGTGTCAACAGCAGCAGCAACCGATCCCGCGTCATTTTCGTGCGTTTTCTTTCCATGACTTGGTCATTTCCGTGCCCCTCACATCACACGTCCCCCTTTTCAAAACGGCGGGGCCGGGAATCGAGAGCTAGCCGCGCGCTCGCGCTCCACATGTGGCCGCTAGCGCACGGCCTGCCGCAGGCATGATTTTACTTTCTCGTGTGTTGAAAACATGCGTGTTTAAGAGGTGCGTAGAAAATACCCATCTTAATTTGACGAAACAAATTGGCAGGGAAGTAGGAAACTATGGTCTATGGGGAAGCAGATAACTTGGTGATGTAGCAACGACAGAGGAAGGACTGGACGCGCGAAAAATGGCTCTGCCGTTATGACAGATGAAACAAATACTTTACAATTAAGTACATTTATATTCTTTTTTTTTTATGATTACAAAGAAGACGTGTGCACACACACTACCACACACGTACGGATGCGTTGTCTTAGCACATGTTTAGATACATGAAGGTCGAGGATAAATACAAAATTCCTATTGAAATACATTCGCATGTGCATAAATATGGGTTCCAAGATTTGGACCCTAATAGGTAAAGAGGTACAACTACGACTCCACGACTACACCAAGAGGTGGATCCCAAGTACACTTATATTCTGACATTGCAGGTTAAACTCTTTAGCGTTTATTCTCTGATGTTTTGAAATATATAACAATGTTTGACGAGGGGAGCCAAAGAGTTTCGTTGTGGCCTTTAAGTATCCAATGGGCATTGCATTTGCTCTAGCTGAACAATCTTCTGAAAATCTTTTTTTAGAGAAAGGAGCTATATATTTCACCTCGAAATCAGAATTACAATCTGCACATACACAGGAAACCACAAAAACTCAACTTTTGCATATAGGCCATGTTTGGATCACTGGACTAATTGTTAGCTGGCTAAAAATTAGTCCTAATTTATTCAAACAGGAAGACTAATAGGTGAGCTAATTTTTAGCCAACCCCTTAGCTAACAATTAGTCCATTAGCTGGTGGAGGAGAGATAATTTGGGCTAATAGTAGGTACACGCTGAAAAAAGTCTGAAATACCCTCGCGCTAGCCTTATCCTCACTTCCTCACCCGTGCGCCCACTCCCAGTCCGTTATGAGGGGCAAACATGTCTTTTCTAAGAAATTAGTCTAACCATTAGCCATGTATCCAAACAGCCCTAAGCTAATTTTAGATGAGCTAATTATTAGCTGGCTAACAATTAGCTCTAGCCATTAGCTGGCTAACAATTAGCTTTAGCCCATCCAAACATGGCCATAGTTGATTCGTGGAAACCTACGTGTTCACGTGTAAGTTAGATAATATAAACGAATGTTGCGAGATCTATTCAATCTCTCATTGTTGAAACTTGAAGATCAAATTGACTTTCTAATCAATAAACCGGCCCGTCTCAAAGTACTCACAGGACCACATGTTTAGATTACCTATCTTCAACCAGCTGTACAGGATCTACAAGCCGATTTGATTAATGAGCCACTACATGCCTACAACCCCTTTCATGACATCACAAAAATTTTCTACCCAACATGTCCCAAAAGTTGTTCTTGTAATGTAATAGGCGGAGGTCTATAGGAGCTGGCTGCTTGAAAAAATTGTTCTTTTATTGTAATTGGTGATGTTGATTTTAGTACTTACCGAATTCAGCTTATGGGTAGCAACTGTTAATCATTAAGTTTACTTTTTGTTTTTTTGTCCTCTTGTTCTTTGTTGTCTGTCTCGTTATTCATTTTTTTCTCTTAATACAAAGAGACACATATCTTCTATGGGTTCTGGAAAAAAAAATATGGCCCAAAAGTTTAACTAATCCACTGCAAATGAGAAGATAAAAATCTTTTCTACCTCCCTAACCATGCTATTTACAGTCTACCACGTATAACTTAGGAAACCATCTTGCCGCCCGGTTTAGATCCAACGGCCGAGATCAACGCCGCCGTCTTCTCCTGGAGCACGCGCACCACCTCCGCCATCGATGGCCGGAGTCCAGGGCTGTCACTGACACACCGCAGTGCAAGCGCCGCCACGGTTACGGCGTCCTCGCTGTCATACTCGTCTCCAAGCCTCCAGTCCACCATGTCGGCCACCTTGCCCTCACTGACCATGGGCCCCACGGCGGCCGTGAGCCGGCACCCCGTGTCGGCGCAGATGGCCTCCCGCCCAGTGACGAGCTCGAGGAGAAGCACGCCGAAGCTGTACACGTCGCTCTTCTTGGTGGCCACGCCGGAGCGGAGGAAGTGCGGGTCAACGTAGCCCGGGGAGCCCATGACGGGGCGCGCCGACGCCCTGGTCGTGGCCGGGCGGACTGCGGCCGAGAAGCCGACGTGGGAGCAGCCGAAGTCGCAGAGTTTGGCATCGATGTTGGCGTCGAGCAGCACGTTTGATGCCTTGATGTCGCCGTGGATGACCGCCGGGTCGCTGCTCTCGTGGAGGTACTCCAGCGCCATTGCCACTTGGAACGCGATGGCCGTGCGCCGCGCCCACGGGAGCACCGTCCGATTATCGCCGTTGCCGTGGAGCCTCTCGTGCAGATCGCCGTTCGGGGCGTACTCGAACACCAAGACTCCTTCGTCTGCGCGAAGAAAGAAACAAGATCAGCCACCGACGCTCTAGAACTTAGCTAGAAGAATCCATTCATAATTTAGCCGAGTTCACGCGCGATATCGTACTGATTGCTATTTACCTCGTTCATCGCAGTAACCGAGCAGGCGGACGACGTGGGGATGGCTGAGCGATAGGAGCACGTCGAGCTCCTGGCGGAACGCGCGGTGGAGGCGCTCGCTGCTGCGCTGCACCTTCACGGCGCCGAGGCGGGAGGAGGTGAGGGACGCGAGGTACACCGTGCTGAACCCGCCCTGGCCGATTACGCGGGACGAGAAGCCGCTCGTGATCGACTCGATCTCGGCCCACTCGAACTGCCTCGCCAGCCTGCTCTTGCCTGCCGACGCGCCGCCCGGCTCGTCCGAGACCCGGGAGTCAGTTCGGCCGGCCTCGCGCTTGTCGCGCTCGCCGCGGCGGACGCACGCGAAGAGACCGCACCCGTGCAACATTTTCGCACACGCCGCAGAAACTCAACACACCCCGTGCTCGGTGCTCGGCCAAAGATTACAAGCGCGCCGGGGAGTATAGTAGGAGGAGCGGAGGGAGATAAGGTTACGAGGTGGTGGTGCAAATGCGCAATAGGGGCGGATCAAAGAATGGCCAGTGGCACTGGCACCCGTTGTTGTATACGCAAGGAGTGGGTTGCATCTTTGAGTGGGCCTCAACTAATTATTGTGCATAAAGAAAAACCACCTTAGCTTTGAGATGTGTGATGCTTCTGGGCGCCATCGTCATACTCCTCTTCCTCTCCCATCGGCTTGCTTTTTTCGGCGGCAATAAACAATTAGCAAACCATTCTGAAACTGTCCTGCCTATTGGAATGTTGGGAGATGCAGCAAGGGTGCTTATTTTCGAGATTTTCGAGAGGTGGAGTGGACAGCGACGCGGACGGAGGAAAGCGGCAAACGCCCATGCGGATCTTGGACGCGCGCGGTACGGCCCCGTGGTGTCGAGTGTCGACTGCCCAGGACGCAGGCAGGGCAGGAGGGGCGCGCGGCCCGCGGTGGAAGAGCGTGGTGCCGCTCGGCCGAAGCGATCGAAACGGCCACGGTGGTGAGGATCGCACGCACGTATGTGCTTGTGCGCGCGCGGACATACGTTCGTGTGGAGGGGTCCGACCGCGCGGTGGGCGCTTCAACGGTACGGTGGGAACGCACTAGTGGATCGGATGCATGGATTGTGACGTCCCACCGGTCCCAAGTTGCGAGGCCTTTTTCGTTTCTGTCAGAGCGCCTTTTTCTTCAAGCCATGGCCTGGTTCATTACTAAAACATTTCTAGTGGATGGAATCCGAGGGCAAGTACTAACCCAATACTTTTACGCCGGCAGTTCCTTTTAACATATTATAATGTAAGATTAATATTTACATAGAAAGAAAGTTAAAGAAAAGAAGATAAAGAAGAGAGAGAGAAACTATATTTCTTATATGAGAAATAGTTTGAGCACACAAATCAAAGATACAATAAAAACATGTATTAAGAAGAAGATGATTGTATCTATATCTTGTATGATATTTATTTCATGCTCTATATATATTTATGCTAAGATACAAAGAGTTGGATAGGTAGTATCTAGTACTATTTATTAATGATATGAATATTTTTAGATATAATTATAGATTTCATACATTAACACTACAACAGAATGGTACAACACCATCGTTTCATCTGTGTCGGTTCCTAACTTTTGAGGAAAAAACCTATTATGATATGTGTATGCAATTTGTAATTTTTAGAAACGGGCTCATCTCAGAACCGATTGTGGTGAGGGTTTCTAGGTGCCTCATTAGGTTTTATATATCGTCGACATGAGCTCTTCTCTGTTTTGAGGGTAAATTTGAGATTCAATTTTACATTAAGAAATTCCTTCAATTTTGCATTAAGAAATTTGATTTTGATTTGGTGAATGTGTTACATGTCATTAATGCTACGGTTGAAACAAATATGGGTGAGAAATTATTAAATCATCAAGGAGATGGTGGTTTGAGGGTAAAATTGAAACCCTAGATTGAGGAGATTTTCCTTCATTTGTGGTTTTCTTTAAAAGGTGAGCATTCCTTCAACTCCCTTCAATTTTGCACTAGGAGTTAAATTCAGTTTTGATTTGGAGAATGTGTTACAAGCTATTATTGTTGCTATAATTAATACGAGCAACGCTAGAGTTTAGATTGCGCAACCTATGCGTCTCCCATTTGAGGGTGTTTGTTTATAAATATTCGAAGTAAAAATCCCTATGTTAAAAACAAAATTGCAAATTTGGTCTCAAATGGATTTTATATGATCTTATATGCCATACAAATTCCTTTTGAGGATATTATTTTTGGGAAATCTTATAACTAGTCCAAAGTTCATTTATGTAAATTTTCAAATAATTTGGACTTTATTTCAAAAAGTTTTTGACTTTTCTAAAAAACATGCCTAAAAATTAAAATTTATCATATCTTTTGAATGGGGACTCTTTTTTGAAAAAACTTTGTAGTACCCCAAAGTATGTTTTTGCAAAATTTTAAATAATTTCAACTATATTTGAAAAAGTTATGGCCTTTTTTTCTCTTTGATCAAATTCAGACAAGTATATGGTTTTCTTATTGGACTGTGCAGGCTAGGCATCTCAATCGGTTCCTTGTAGGAACCCATTGTGACGCTCAATTATCACAATCGGTTCTCACTTGGAACCGATGGTGATGTTTAGTTGTATCGGTTCATAAGTAGAACCGATTCTAATGACATATTTTCATTTGTATCGGTGTATAAGTAGAACCGATTCTAATGACATTATTTTTTCCATTTATATCGGTTTATAAGTAGAACCAATTCTAATGATGATTTTATTAGTATTAGTTTTTAAATAAAACCAATTTTGATGTTGTACTCACTCCATTACTTATACCTCCCGCACTAGTCACTCCTCCTCAAGCCGCACTAGGTCCACTCCTCAAGGCGCACTAGGTCACTCCTCTTCCGCGCTGCCTCCGTCCGCCGCACGCCGTGCCGACTTCCAACAACCGCCGTCGCCACCTTCTCCCACCGTCGCCGCCTCCTCCCACCGTTTTCCAATTAATTTTGCTAATTAGGGTTCTTGGTTGGTTGTTTGCGTGTTGACTCCGTGTATCGTATTTTGATTTCCGACTGCTTGGATGTGATTTGATGACTCACATCAACCACATGACAATGTTGCTTCCGAGTAAAAATATTCATACCTTCAGAACACTGGTACATACACTCGATAGATTTTCTGCTAGCTTGCTTCTATCGTGGTCGTTTTCCTATTGATAGGTAAACAAACAGAATATCAATTGCCTTTGTACCTGCTATAACTCTTCACAGATAGAACGGAAGTAGGCTCACTCACCTCTCATCTCTTCCTCAAAAATTCTTCCTCTTCTAGCTGTTCAAATGGATCTTTTCTATCCGAGACCCTGTAGCGGGCAAGTTCTTCCTTTGTACGGGTAGCAATAGCTCCTAGCTACTGAAGTTTTGCACTTAGCTCTTTGTTCTGCTTTTTCAGCAGGATATTCTCTTCCTATTGATTTGTGGAAAATGCATAAAAGATGACTAGACCAGAAAACAGTAATGTTTAGAAACACCTAGGAAGTTTGAGAAGCAACCAATATCTTTTGTTTTAACGTGGTGATTAATTCGCAGCTGAAGATTATGTCGCCTTGTAAGCTTGCTTACATTATCTTCAAGATTAAGGATGATTGTTTTGTAGTTTACATTTTCAGCCTATGTATCAACCAATTATAAGAAAAACTAAAATTTAACATTGAAAGTGGGGAAGAAACATGTCATTTCTTTATCCAATAGAAGTTATCTACCTTTGCCTCTCTTCAATTAATTCATCAAGTTGCTTCTTCAACTTCATCAGTTGCAGAACAAAAATCTCACCCCCTTTGCAATGTTCAAAAAAGCGCTAGGCGGTAGGCAGGTGGAGGCCCACTGCCTAGTACCTAGGCGGAAATTGCAAAATGGCAGGCTATAGCGGAAGACACATAACGTTCTTTTGATGGACTAATTTGGTGTGACTGACATTCATGCAACAAGTTAAGAATTCAACCTTCATCTGATGTACTCCCTCTGTCCCATAAAGAGTGCATTTCTAGTTTTTTTTAAGACAGATTAGTGTGCAAGGTAAATGACTAATGTGACCCTCATTACTCCATGCATAAGCGTGCTGGTGCTTTAGTTTTCACCGGCACTTAAATGCACATGCATACATTTACAGCTCTGCATGCAGAAGATTAGTGGGATATTACTTCACGCCAAGTCACTAAGCATGCAAAGGAGCAAAAAAATTTCAAATCTTGGAGTGGAGTTATGAGAATTAATGGGCTTTGGGTGGGCCCTAAGGACTAAAGATGCACTCTTTGTGGGACAAACTTTGAACACTAGAAATGCATTCTTTGTGGGACAGAGGGAGTATACATGTATTATGAATTTTGATTGCATATTCTTCATCATTTGCTGAAAGAAACACTGTTGTGTACAGTCTCATAAATTTAGCTATTTAGCATACATATATGCTGAATGAAATTTGTTTTTGTTATCTGTTTGTCCTATGAATGCATATATGCTATTTGTTTGGAAGTGAAATGGGTGCGTTGGTTCTTTATAGCACTTTGAATTTGAGGAGTCAAAGCACCTTACTGGTTTCAACCGGAAAAGGAGGCTAAAGATGGTAGTTTCATAACCTATTCCAATCTAGAATCTCTGTTCTATATAGGTAACTATCATTGTTCTTGGTGATGCTTTATAATTCTATTCATTTACAGATTGATGTTAATTAAGACATTGAAAATTGAGATTAGGGGATACTAGCAAATAGCAATCCAGTGTACCGTTCATCCCTCTAATTTGTTGTTTTTATTCCATATAAGCTATAGCTATGTACGCATGGGCTATTGTGTCATTTTGGGTTTTTGCAGGTTTTGCAAAACTGTGTGAAGAGAAGGATGCAATGGAATAGACGGATGAAATAGGTGGGCATGACATTCCATGCTTTGTTTTTCCATTTTTTGAATTATGAGCATTTTTTCGTAAAATTGGATACAAAGTGTACATAAGAACATCGCTTCTGCAATTAATAAAATAATATTAAAATATTACAATTGTTAGTTCGAGCGGCTTCCTGATGATGTATGTTAATAAATAAGGTGATATTGAGCTCTAAATATTCGCCTACAGTAGTTGAGCATGTCTATGTTCTATATTGTGAACGAATGTGATATGCGTGTTGTAATAAAGTGTATGTTCTGTGAATGTGATACGTGCATACTATTTGTAATCTGTGCTGTGTGAATGTGATATGTGTGCATATTGTGTTTAATATATGCTGTTTTTGGGAGGGTGGACAAATGAGAAACAACACACCCCCTCATCACTATCGGTTTTGAGCAAGAACCAATTGTGATGAGGGATTTATCACAATCGATTCTCACCTAGAACCGATTGTGATGACTGTATTATTACAATTGCGCGAAAACCGACTATGATAGGGTCTTTTCATCACTGTTAGATTTTCTATCACCATCAAAATTGATTGTGATGACGAAAAAGAACCAATTCTGATATGTATTCCTGTATTAGTGTGAGAGTGCCCTAACATCTCAAATGGAAATTAATGTGCGAGTTGTAGAGCGGCCAAGTCCAACAGCTATTCGCATCTCAGCAGACGTGCCTACTACCTACTTACTGCACTGCAAGAGTACATACAGTTGTCTTTTCAAAAAAAAAAGAGCACACACCGTTTTGCACCCCACATGCTACTGAGATCCCAGTTCCACTAGCCAGATCCTGCATATTGTCCATTAATTTACGAACGCTCACTTACTACCCATTGTAGCACACTAGCATTTCATAGTTCATATGGGTTATTCAAAGGTTTACTGCTCATTAGCCCTTCCCGTATTTCAGATTCTGATAGTGTCCCGTATTCCATTCGCTTTAGGATTGCATGGGTTTTTAGAATGGAGCACAAAAGCAAAAACATCGTATATATCTTACAATACAAGTGTGGAAAAAAAATACAAGTTCAGAAACAAAATAGGCATACGTGGGGACGAACACGGCACACCAAGCACATGTGCGCCTGTGCGCGCACTTGAGACCTTGACTAGCTAGCGAGGGCAGGCAGCTTCTCAAAACCGTAGAGACTTCAGGCCCGTGCTTGGTTCGCGCCGCCCTAGGGCAGTCTGGCCTGGCAAGGCTGTTGCAAGTACGGTTGAAAATGAAACGGAAAGTTTTCGATTGTTTCAGAAAAAAAATGAAAACGGAAACTGTTTTCGAAAACAGAAATGAAAAATATCGGTACGGAAACGAAAACGAATTTTTTTTTTTGTCGGAAACGGAAACAGAAATAAAAATTCCGTATAAGTGAAACCCGAAATTAAAAACGAAAACAACTCGGAAAGGGAAATGGGCTTGGCCAAAAAGGAGAAGACAGTGTTTACATTTATTTTTAAATTAAAATAATTTCATAAATACAAATAGCTTTATATAAAATACCAAATAGAGTTCAAAATTTTCAAAAACATTCTCAAAAATATTTTGAACCTAGAAAAATTATTTTCAACATAATTTTTATATTTTTATGAATAAATTAATTTATAAATCTAAAATTAGCAAAAATGATATTTATAAACTCCAAAAAATCCAGGATAAATCTCAGAAAATCATAAATGAACATCGAACAATAATATAAAAATTTTAGGGTGTTACATCTTTGTAGTTGGTGAAGTAAGAGAATGTCGATGATAATGATATGGTGAAGGATATGATATTCTGATATGGGGACAAATAACGAGTCTTCAGTTGACAAACTTGAAAAAAAAACTTCCTAGTGATACCGGTGAACATAATACTATTCTTGTGTACACTTTAGAGGTGGAATAAGTTACATTGTTCTTGTGGCAATGTATATTGTGGTTCTGTACTATGTTCTTGTGGAATTTTCCACTATCGTTTCCGTATCCGCTCCGTTCCGTTTCGCTTTCGTTTCTATCACTATCCGTTTCCGTATCCGTTTTCGTGGATTCTGATTTCATTTCTGTTACCGTAAAAAATGTGGAAACAGAAACGGAATAGCCATTTACCGATTGTTTTCGTACTGTTTTCATCTCTAGTTGCGAGTGTGCTGAAGGTATGTTTGGTTCACGTCTTGGTTAGCTCCCTAGCCCAGGCATCCCCACCAGGCTCAGGCTCAGGCTCACGTGATCGAATGCCTAGGCACCTGGCGTCGCGTTTCTATGCTAATCAAAGTAGCCTGAGAATATCCTAGCCACCGTCACCACCATGCACGACTCCCGCCGCCACCACACATGCCTCGCTCGGCCCCGCCGCCTTCTCCTCGCTCTCTGCCGCTGCCAACTCGCCCGGCTCTCGCTGCCCCCATATCGACGTGGATCAGTGATGGAACTAGAAATTTTTTATTGGTGGTATTATTTCATTTTTTTAGTCGGAACCTTAGGTGGTTCTCGGAAGAAGATAGCGAAAAAAATTATCCCTAAAGTCGAAACTAAAAGGAACGTATAAACCAATGCTTCCATAGATTCGATCGTGGTTTATTTACAATTATAACTTCCACACCTATTCATTTGTCATTTGGGATCATTTCCCATATAAAGAAAGAAAAAGAGTCAAAGAAAGGATGGGAGATGTTTCCCATGTCAAATCAAAAAAGAGATGAAAGATACCATAGCAATGTGGTATCAGACTGCCTGTCTCCTTGTAGTTGGATCTCCAACTTTTTGGAATGTTCCAAATTCCACTTGAGCATCCAAGTCTGGATCAATACCAGCAAAAACATCTCGGAACAAGGTTCTAGCGCCATGCCAAATGTGTCCGAAAAAGAAGAGCAAAGCAAAGGTAGCATGACCAAAAGTGAACCAACCCCTTGGACTACTACGAAAAACACCATCTGATTTTAAGGTAGCACGATCTAATTCAAAAATTTCCCTAATTGGGAACGCCTCGCATATTTTTTTACAGTAGCAGGATCAGAATAACTTACTCCATTAAGTTCGCCACCATAGAACTCCACCGTTACGCCTACTTGTTCAACACTATATTTTGATTCTGCTCTTCTAAAAGGAACGTCCGCTCTCACAATTCCCTCTTCATCTACCAAAACAACCGGAAATGTTTCAAAAAAAGTAGGCATACGGCGTACAAAAAGCTCGCGCCCTTCTTTATCTCTAAAGACAGGATGTCCTAACCATCCAACAGCTATTCCATCCCCATTGTCCATTGAGCCTGCTCTGAATAATCCCCATATAACTCTATAACTTTTTATAATTTTTTTGCAACATGATAAATTTAACATATATATTTGAAATTTGCTAAAAGCACAATATAAATAGTTTTAACGTCTTAAAAATTTTAAACTACCAAAATCAAAACCAATTCAGTCAATAAATTTGATCCGTTAAAGATGTGATCTCATACCACTTATCAAAGTTTTGGGGGTGCCGGGGTATACTCAACACCGCACCTAGTACCGCCTGTGACATGGATCTGAGGAAGAATTGGGTTGAGGAGGAAGGATTTGGGAGGAATGGTTAGGGGGAGGGGGGACTAAAATGGTGTTGGAGAAGTGTTTTTTTTTTAAAAAAAAAAATGTTTTACGCTTTATCATTCTCAAAACGTGATTTTTTTGAATTTTATGTTTTCTTCAGGTCACCAACCAAACAACAACCCCAGTCCTGCCTGACTAGGCAAAAAAACATCAAAATTCCAAGCTACCTACATGCACCACTTTTTCCAGGCGCTCGCGGTGCCAACCAAACAAATCATTCGATAAACAGAAACAGCTGCTGTCAACCCTAGACTTGCCTAGCTTGGCCAAAAACATCAATATTCTAAGCTACAAAAAACATCAAAATTCTAAGGTACCTACAAGCAAACCCTTCGCTAAACTGAACAACTGCTGTAGTACCCAACAAGCCGTGTACTTGTGTTCTGAATCAGATATATGACTATAAGAGAGACTGAGTGAGTACCCATGCATTAACCAACCAGGGTTCAAATTCCCGGCGAAATCCCGCGAAATTTCGCCGAAATTTCGGATTTCGGACCCCCCCGAGTTCTATAATCCCGGCGAAATTAAAAAACCCTAAAAAAATTTAAACGTGCTACAGTACCCTATAATTTCGCCGAAATTTCGGTTAAACGGACCGAAATCTCGGTTTTTTGAACGAAATTTGTCTAAAACTTGGCCGGATTTGACCGGATTTGACCGGATTGGATTCCTCAAGTCATTTCCCAGGTCTGACCAAAATTTCAAAATTTTTTGACATCGTTTGAACCATTTTCCGTTCAGTTGAATTTTACCGAAATCTCGGATATTTCGGACGAAATTTCGGTTTTTTGACCGAAATCCCAGAAATTTCGGTTAAAAAAAAACCGGATTTAAATTTTGGTTTTTGAATTCCGTCCGGATTTCGTCCGAAATAACGAGATCTCGCCGAAAAATCGGATTTCGGTCGACGACGAGATTTGACCTAAAACGAAAATTTGAACCCTGTAACCAACTAACCATGCATGATAGTATGGTACTTGACTTGAGCATGCTGTACTTCAGAAACGCGTGCGGCCATTGAAGCCTACCGAGTACAGAGACTAGCATTGCTTTTCGAATGACATAAAAAAAAAAAAACGTTGTTGGTGTGCTACACGAGCTCAAGATGGAGCTGCAAACCGTAACTACTTTGATTGGGACGTGAATTGCATATATGTTCGGTAGATTTGATCAGAATCTCTTCGTGTCCGTGGTTAGGGCGGATTGCTTTTGTGAACTAGCGAATCCAACCTTCCTGCCGTACTACGAGGAGCTTTTTGTACGGACGGTGTAAATTTGGCTGGTGCTTTATCAGCTTCTGTAGCTAAATGCTGCTCTTGAACCATTACCTGAACAAACAGAATAGAAATTTCGGTCACTCCCCTTAATTTTTTTAATTACAAATTTCCATTTGAGAGAACTTCAATTATATTCAGCTTAGGGCCTTTTTGGGAGGTTGCGACTGGGCTGAAAAACTACTTTTGGATTGTTGGACTGTAAAACAGCTGTAGCTGGCGGCTGTATCTTTTTTTGATATGTCATTTGGTAAACTGGCTACTGCAACTATAGCTTTTGGGGGCAAACGAGTCGGCCCGAGTGAGGAGGGAGTCGGAGAGGTGGCGTCCAAGCCGGAGGGAGTTGAGGAGGAGACCGAGCGGGGAGACGACAGGACGAGAAGGGAGACAGAGCGAGCAGGGCGGCGGTCGAGCAAAGCCACAGATGAAAAGCACCTTCTTAACAGCTATGGCTTTTATGGATGCTTTAGCTATGGCTTAACTATGCAGATAGGCTATTTGAGGTAGTTTTAGGGCCAAAACTTAAACATAGATGAAGCACAAGTCCCCAAAGAGGTCAAATTATATTCAGCTGACTGAACTGGTTGGTTAGCACCTCCGGTTTGGGCTTTAACTACATGGGCCCGGGCACATGAACTTAGAATGCCCTTAAATGACGTTACGTCAGGCTGGATAAGCGTTGGGCGTTACAACTCTACCACCTGGCCCAACTGAAACACAAACATAAGCCTGACAAATTTGGGTCTATTTTACCCGTGCCCTTTCCTGTAACATCTGGGCTGCCTTCGGCTTGAGGATTACTTCCAGGCTGGTCGTATCTGATTTTAATTTTGGGCTCCCAGAACTCACAGTTTAATATCCCTAGACGGATTTTGAGCATTTTTTTTTATACGGTGGTATCTAGGGCACAACCAACTGTTTTTATCCCAAAAATCAGCCGCATGGACCGTCTGATCAAATCAATCCCCTCTGAGTTGTCTCACCGCCACCCACCCTCCTCCTGCTGCGTCGGTGGTGGCACCACATACTCCAAAACCCTAAGTCGCCTCTCTAAAGGACAGCGGCGGATCAAGCGAGAGCAACGAACAAAAGGACAGCGGCGGATCGAACAGGAGGGATATAGAAGGGCCCAGGATACTGATGGGCTGAAGCACATGGTGGGCCGAAGCCCACGACGGAGGACGGGTCATCAAGAAGAGCGTCGAACGGGCCGCCGAAGGCCGGGGCCACCATAGGATGTGGAGGGTTTCGATTGGCGAGGAGACGGGTCCATCCGGAGTCGTGGCGTGGCTAGATAGGTAATTTTCATGTGAGCCCTTTTAGACCGTATTCGTAGGAGTGGGTCCTATACAAGAGTTTTTACTCTAATCATATATACCCGTTGGTGGCTAATCTAACCGTATGTTGTCTATATCTTATGGCTAATGACCATAGTTTGAGTCTTACCAACTACGCGTTAGGTGGGTTTCATTGTGAATTTTCTGGGATTTGATTTAATACATGGTCTCTTGGTTTTGAGCCTTAAGGATCGAACTGCACCCTTAAAAAATCGAAACCTACTTATTAAAATTCCTTTGAGAAAGTCAAGGCATCGTCATTCTTCCTCTCCCCCTATCGTCGTCAGTCGACCCTATAGACTTATTTCTCAAAACAATTTCTGTGTTTTTAATAGGAAATTTTCTCGTTTCTCTATTTAATTTTATATAGACGCTTTGACAACCTTAGAACAAGGGAAATGTTTTACTTTTTCTGAAACTGGGATAGAGAACGTTGCACTGCTAAGTTACGGATCAAATACAGTGAATATGAGTCACCAAAGGATTAGCTTCGGTTCCATAAGTCCCTGATAATAGGCCTTAACAAAATTTTGGAACTGTAGTGTAATTTTAAGCCTTTGGGCGTAAATATGGGCCGAAGCTACAAAAGCCTTTCGGACATTTTTTTCTTAACTGAAAGCCTTCTGATGTTGGATATTAGTATTATTATTTTACTTTTAATACCACATTGGTTACGTACATAGGAATATGTGTGCTGATTAGCTGCTCTCGGAACATCTCGAAAGACGTCAATCTCTTGATAAATTGCGTCTGTTTGTTTTTCAATTTTACTTTTGAGACGTTATGCGTTTATTTGCTTGCTTAAGCACCCCTCTTATCCTTATTTTTTAAAATAAAAAACAATTCTTTTCGTACACAGACCCTTCATGATTATAGTGCGCATGTTCTCATGATTCAAAAGAGAAGCACTTCACGATTACTTGTACAATATTTTATGGTCATATGATTGGAAGCTCGATCACGGTTAAGCAGGAAATCATAAGGTTCGCATTGGTTTGCAATTCAAATAGTGCGCTCATGTAGTTCTAAGCACATAGTTAGATTTTTTATTTTTAAACCACCTAGTGGAGAATACCTCTTCTCCCACTTAAAAATTTGGTCATAAAGAATGTTAATGAAAAGAAGATATGAATCAAAGATATGCCAATACGGAATATGCCACCGTATTCTTTTCAGAGGCGACTAGAGAACGGTATACCGTTGCGACGGTGTACCAATAAATTCATCAAATTTTGTGAAGTTCTGTTAGAACAAATAAAAAAATTTAGGTTTCAATGAGTTTGACACTTTTTAGAAGTTTCTAGAAGATTCTGAAAAAGTTTCGATACTAAGTTTCACCAAAGAGTTTTAAAAAAGTTTTAGCAAAATTCAACATGTTTTATTAAGTTTCAACCCAAAATTTTCAAAAAATTTCAGCAGATTTCATCAAATTTCACCTAAAGTTTCAACAAGTATCATTAGAAAAAAACAAACAAAGAGCAAAATATCTATGACATAGTCACTTGCGACTGTCGCCCCACCCTTATCACTTTAGAGCTCAAAGTCGCCTGTGACACAAGCGGCGATGAAGTGGAGCCACGAGGCGATGTGGGCAGAGTCAGCGTTGGACAGCTCTGTGACCTAAATGAGGAGGCAAGCGAGGGTCACGAGATCTGAAGGATCTCGTCACCGGCGATGAGGAAGACAACCGGGTTCGTTGGATCCTATCACCGACAACAGGGGAGATGACCTAATCCAGTAGATCTCGTCGTCGACGTCCTCTGCCCTCCATGCTACCTCTGCCATGCCGGTAGACACCCTTCTCTGCATTGGCGGATCCAGATGGTGGGCCGGGTGGGCCCCGGCCCACCCAAAAATATCCCAGCAAATATACGTGAGTACCAGAGTACGTGATGGCTCCTAGTTCTAGTTGCATTGTCGAAGTTCCGATCTGAATTCTGATCCCGTATTCCCGTGGTTCGGCTCTCGCCATCTCGCATTGCGACTTGCGAGTTGCGAACTCATGGATCGCGGCTCGGGCGGCAAGGCGGCACTGGCGCCGAAGCGGTTGCCGACGCCGCACCGCTACCGAGCCGAGTGCCCGACGGCGGCTGCGTCTGTGACGCTGCATTGCGGTGGCCTTCTGAGTTTTGATCTATCACGTACGTATGAATCGCATATTCGTATGATCCGCACGCTTGTATGTATACACAACTTGTTTATTTAATTTATTCGTTTCCGATAGTAGTACTCATCGCATGATCGTGCTCGGCTGCTCCTGCAAGGACGATCTCTCCTGCGCCCACAAGCATTGTGCCGATCGAGTCGCCGAGACCTGGTTCAAGTTGAGAAATAGAATGGTTAATAGCCTTTTGGACGATTGTCTAGTCACATTCATTAAGCGAGATTTTTTTTTATAAAGTGAATGAAGAAGATATAATGGACACTTTCATGGCCATTAGAAAGCGTAGACCCAACAAGAAGTAGTATTGTAATCTTCTTCAAACTATTGTAGCCGTGTAAGCTTCTTTAAGTCAAATTTCATACTTAGTTGTTGATTTTAAGATGTTCGTAAGGCACCTTATTAATATATCATGATGCACTTTCGGTAAATTCTATACTTGTATTGTATATTGGCATGTTATATTTGTGGTATTTAAAAAATTTATGTCAAGTTGGACCACCCATACCCAAAATCCTGGATACGCCACTGCTTCTCTGCCACCACGCTGTCTCTATACTGTCGGCCACTACTTCATCCTACGCCTCTTCAGCCATGTCCCTGGCCGATTGCCACTTGACCTCGTCCTTCCTGGCTAAGGAGGATGCTAGATCCAACGTGATCCAGCCGCATCCTTGTGTTCCTACTCGTCGCATGCTCCTCTCCGGCAGCATCCCTCTTCGGTCACGACACCGGATCCAATGTGATTTAGCCGCGCCGTCGTGTTCCCCCTCGACGCCCGCCCCTCTCAAACGCGCTCGCAGCTTCGCAAGCGCTAGACCACTGCCGTGCTTGCAACCACTCGCCGCTTGGAGGACCTGCCATCATCACTCATAGGCCAACCCACCACTACCACTCACCTTTCATTATTTTGCTTTGTGGGGATGCGTAAAGAAAATAAATACACGTCGAGGAAAGAGGAAGAGATGGGATAATAAAAGGAGGGGTGGGCATGTCTGATGCCGTCCATTTGATGGCAAAATTCGTATTTGATACAAGTTGCAACCCATAATTTCAAAATAATACAATATTTCGACGTATTTGCCAAAAAACCAGTCATGGCCGGTTCCCCGTGTACCATACAAGCCATGGCCGGTTCCCCGTGTCCCATACAAGCCTTGGCCGGTTCCCCGTGTACCATACAAGCCCATGGCTGGTTCCCCGCTTCCCATACATGCCATGGCCGGTTCCCCGTTTCCCATACATGCAATAAAAAAAGGAAAAATAATGTTGTATCGTTTTTTTTCTGAAATTTGAAACCGAGGGAATTGGAAAAAAATCGTATTTCATACAAGTTTGAACCCCTAATTTCAAAACGATACAACTTTTACGCGTATTTATGAAAAGGGAATTTTTTTTAATTGCCGCTGAAGCGAAGCTATAATTGGCGGCGACTGTGATGAGAGTACCGCGAACAAAGAAGACAACCTGAAACTTTTCGGCAGGCCGTGGAGTATCACGTTTGAGTTCAATTTTTTCGAATGACGAAACTGATGTGGTCTCCGGTACACAGACTACCATATTCTGAAAAAATATTGTCACTGCACCCTACGTTCCATGTTAATTATGGCAGTGCAAAAGCGCAAAGTATTATAGTCGCGAACAAAGATGATAACTTAAGCCTATTCGGCAGGCAGTAGAGTATCACGTTTGAGTCCAATTTTTTCGAAAGATGAAGCTGATGTGGTCTCCGGTACACGGGCTACCATATTCTGGGAAAATATTGCAATTACACCCGGCGTCACATGTAAATTATGGCAGTGCAAAAGCGCTAAGTATTGTAGCAGAGAAAGGTGTAAATAAAATATTTTCCCAGAATATGGTACTCCATATATGAAAGAGCAAATCTGCAGTTTTCTTGCAAAAAATTACATTTAAATGTGATATTTTACGGGCTGCAGAAAAGGCTTAAAAGTTAACGTTGAAAATAAAACTTAGGGTTATTGCGCCAGCATATTTTTGTAGCAGAGAAAGGTGTAAATAAAATATTTTCCCAGAATATGGTACTCCATATATCAAAGAGCAAATCTGCAGTCTTCTTGCAAAAAATTACATTTAAGCGTGATATTTTACTGTTTAAAAGGCTTAAAAATTAACGTTGACAATAAAACTTAGGGTTATTGCGCCAGCATATTTTTGTAGCAAAGAAAGGTGTAAATAAAATATTTTCCTAGAATATGGTACTACATATATCAAAGAGCAAATCTGCAGTCTTCTTGCAAAAAATTACATTTAAACGTGATATTTTACGGGCTGCCGAAAAGGCTTAAAAGTTAACGTTGAAAATAAAACTTAGGGTTATTGCGCCAGCATATTTTTGTAGCAGAGAAAGGTGTAAATAAAATATTTTCCCAGAATATGGAACTCCATATATCAAAGAGCAAATCTGCAGTCTTCTTGCAAAAAATTACATTTAAGCGTGATATTTTACTGGTCGAAAAGGCTTAAAAGTTAACGTTGACAATAAAACTTAGGGTTATTGCGCCAGCATATTTTCGTAGCAAAGAAAGGTGTAAATAAAATATTTTCCCAGAATATGGTACTCCATATATGAAAGAGCAAATCTGCAGTCTTCTTGCAAAAAATTACATTTAAACGTGATATTTTACAGGCTGCCGAAAAGGCTTAAAAGTTAACGTTGAAAATAAAACTTAGGGTTATTGCGCCATCATATTTTTGTAGCAGAGAAAGGTGTAAATAAAATATTTTCCCATTATATGGTACTCCATATATGAAAGAGCAAATCTGTAGTATTCGTGCAAAAGAATACATTTAAACGTGATATTTCACGGGCTACCGAAAAGGCTTAAAAGTTAACGTTGACAATAAAACTTAGGGCTATTGCGACAGTCTATTTGTGTAGCAAAGAAAGGTGTAAACGAAATATTTTTCTAGAATATGTTACTCCATATATCAAATAGCAGATCTGTGATTCATTGCAAAAATTACATTTAAACGTGATATTTTACAGGCTGCAGAAAAGAGTTAAAAGTGTTTGCAATAATATGTTTTTAAAACAAAAAATATAAATTCAAAATGGTATATTTTTTTAATTCATAAATTCCAAAAAAACAAAAATTAAAATTGCCGAAAATTGTTCAAGCGGTTTTTAAAAGAAACCAAAAAACATAAAAAAATAATGAAAATATAGCGGTCCCAGACCGCAGGATATTTAAAAAAAAATAAATTTTTTTCAATTAAATGTCCCAGCGGCAATTAAAAAAAAAATTTCCTTTTCGTAAATACGCGCAAAAGTTGTATCGTTTTGAAATTAGGGGTTCAAACTTGTATGAAATACGTTTTTTTCCCAATTCCCTCGGTTTCAAATTTCAGAAAAAAACGATACAACATTATTTTTCCTTTTTTATTGCATGTATGGGAAACGGGGAATCGGCTATGGCATGTATGGGAAGTGGGGAACCGGCCATGGGCATGTATGGTACACGGGGAACCGGCCAAGGCTTGTATGGGACACGGGGAACCGGCCATGGCTTGTTTTTTGGCAAATACGCCGAAATGTTGTATCATTTTGAAATTATGGGTTGTAACTTGTATCAAATACGAATTTTTCCTCCATTTGATAGAATGGCTCGGATCTATCATGTTTTTTTTTCGATGGTACAACGTTCTTTAATTTTTCTTATTCTTTTGTAGTCTGGAAAAACAAAAAGGAGAAGGCCACCATCCATAGCTCCATGCCTCCATACACCAAAAGCACAAAGGCACGAACTCATCTAGAAAGTCAAGCCAGCCGGCCCAGCCCACAGAAGTTGGAAGTTTGGAACACAAGCACGACACACAGAAAACGCTTGAAATAGACGGCAAAACCAGAGGAAAAAAAAGGACGGCTGGGTCTCTCGAGCCTTGACTCTTCCTCGCTACAGCTGACACCGCATTCCCGCAGCAGCCGGGACGCCGGTTCATGTCCGACACGCCATTCCCTCCCTTCCCTCGTTAAAACCACCAAATCTCCCGTTCCTCTCCACCTCCTTCCCCTACGGCCACCTCTCCAGTCGCAAACCCAACGAGGCCGCAACCCCGCGAACGAGAATCGTCCAGGACTCCAGGAGGTGGGACCGGCCGGGCTGCGGAGAGAGAGTGCCCGCCCCGCCTCCAAATCTGGGGGTGTTTCGCCGTTCGATCTGCGTCGCGGCGGCTCCGCCCCAGCATCGCCCCGTGCGGCCGCGCCCGGGCGAGTTGAGTCCCGCGCGGCGCGTCGGTGATCTCCAATCCGATCCACCTCCCGGCGCTGCCGTGTTTGGTGAGGTAGGTATCGTTTAGTGTTGCTTTTGGTTTTGCGCGGTTTGCTTATTTTGCTCTCAGGGATTGGCTCGGTGGGGATTAGCGCGATGTTAGTGCGTGATTTTGGGCGTTTTGGGCTTAAGCAATCATCGCCAACGATGTAATTTGGCGAGACGATTACTTCGTACTTCATAATAGTTTGTATAATTGTATTACTGTACAGTGTCATTTCTGATTCGATATGTTTGAAGCATATAAAGTTATAGACTGTATGAGACGCGCCGGCTTGATGTTTGATTGCTCCTTCTTAGTGCATGGTATTTCTGCTTTGGAATAATAAGCGTTGTAGAACAGAGCTGTTATCTCGGTGCAATCTAGAGCATACGTGCTGCAAATATTTGGATAAGAAGCAAATCAGCACACTGTGAGTGTCGGGTGGCGGTGCTATAGGGCCTTCTCAGCCCAAAAGCAAATCAGTTTGTGGTGCAAATCTTCCTAGACTTAACCGATCATGTCCAACTATGTAATTGGCCAGTCAATTATGCATTTTCATTTCTGATTTGATATATTTTAAGCATCAGACTGTATGATATTTGATATGTGTTGGGTGCTATGGGGGCTTCCTAACACTCAAATGCTAGCTTGTGTTCCACACTTATAAACTGACGCCCAGTCCTTCATAGCCAATGTGGTTCTCCTTTATTTGCATTTGCTCATAGCTTACCAAGACAAACATTGGTGCCATAACTAGATGATAGGGTATCACTATTGTAGATCAGGGGTATCCTAGTAGCGGTCAAATTTTGATTGCTGGAGGCTTTCGATACCGCAACATCATGAGGAGCTATCCATTATGTGCTTTTTTTTCGTCTTGATCATCTATGCGGACTAAGCCAATAGGAGCCAGTTATGTATCCGGTATAATGGCTTATTATGGCAACTATAGTTCTGACCATCAGTTCATATGACCAGTGATATGCAGATCGTAATTGTCCTACTTTTATTTTGCTGCAGATCATTTACTTATCCTTTCCATAGGGCATTGATGTTGTGATGTTCCTTCCACCCTCTGAGCTGTATAGAATGCATTGCTCATACCAATGTTCTGAAGCCCGATTTAAATAGATGGATGGAACTGATCTAGAAAATCCAACTTCTAGAGGTTCGCCTCAGAAATTTAGCCGTCGTTCAAGTAGTCGGCGTTCTCAGAAGTCGGCAGGACAACATTCATCTCCTAATGCATTACCAGATAAACGAAGAATATCAAAATCTTTGAGGCAGGAGCATGCTGATGCTGACAATAAAGATCCCTATAAGGCAAAAAGCCATGAGCAGAATATTGATGCAGTGAATGAAAAGTCCAATTTTCTAGGATATGAGATTTATTCTGGAATGCTGATTTTTGACAAGAAAAATAAAAGTCCGTCACATGATCATGGGCCTGTGAATGAGAAAGCCAATACCGTTGATGCAAGAATCACAAGCAAAGCCTTGATATGGGGTTCTTCCATACTTCAACTTGATGAAGTTGTATCTGTAAGTATCAGATAATATGTCACATCTCTGTTGTTATGTTGCTCATTTTACCATGCATGTGCACCCTTCCCCAATTGTATGTCCTTTATTTATATTGGCAGGTATCCTATAACCCCCGCGTCCCACATTTTACTGTACACGCATACCCTACCAAGAAGTCTTTCTTTGGAAAGACTCAGAGAGTTCAGAAGGACTTCCAGTTCACAGCCTCTAAATTAGAGGAGGCCATTTTGTGGATAACATGCTTTGCTGATCAGCACATCTACATTAATATGCTGTCTAACCCTGCAACATTGAGTGTTAACCAGAACCTGGATGTGCCTTTTAGTGAGGATTTATTTGATCAGCCAGCTATCAAATGTAAATCTCCACCAAGAATACTTGTTATATTGAATCCTCGATCTGGACATGGCCGATCAAGTAAAGTTTTCCATGAGAAAGCAGAACCAATATTTAAGGTATTTTTCTATGTTTTTATCATATAAACTACCAAACTTCTAATTTATTTTAAAATTGCCCTAAATTGCAATTGATTTAAATATTTCTTTCTATCGATTTTTTACGTTACTTGAAGTTCCTTTGTGGCCTTTCTCTGTTCAATCTTGTGGCTTTTGGAGTAGATAATTATATTTCAGTTCCTTTTGATTTAATGCGCTTGAATCCAACCTTGAATTTTTAGTCCAACCGAAATAACTGTGACTTAATATTGTTAAATAATGCACCAAGGGGCTGCTTTACTTTTCCCTGTGAATTTGCATACCCTTGTTTGTGCTTTGCAAGGCTTCTAGATGCATTTGATTGCCATCCTCCACCCGCATTGCCTCCTCACCTTAAATGATCTCATGCAGAGAACACAATTTAGATGACTTGACGGAGGGTATTGCCTCCATGATGCAAGGTTAAGATCCTGTATGTCAAATAATTTATTGCCCCAAAATGGGACATCTATTGAGGCTAATAGCACTGACATTTGGCTTCGTCACTTCTGAAACATAGTTGTACTGTCATGGTAGTGACATAATGTAATTGTTATTACCTAGATTTCAACTAGTGACAATTCCCTAAAGCTAACTAATTTGAAGATGCTCTAAATTCTAAATCTTAAAACATAGCCGAATTTGTTTGTTTGGTGTGATGCTGGCCTTCAGGCAAGCACACTTAAATTATCGGATTGCTACAGGGAGTAGCTACTTGTTATGCTTGTAGTTTGCGCGGCAACAGATTTGCATCTATGATAGTATCGAATCACATAGGCTCTCATGGTTGGTCCAACAAAGTGGTTGAGGAAGATAATGATTTCTGTCCATGCCGAATTTCTGGTGTTCATAATTGTTTCCTTATTGTGGCTTCTTCGGACAAAAGCTACTCCAGTGGAGTACTTAAATCAGGAGAGGTCGCCAAATGCTTGTTCAATGCTTCAATTAGAGCCAACTCGGTACCTCCAAAAATTCAACGAAATTCAGCCACACCACAACCTATCAGGTTATCCGCCGTGTTCCAACAAAAAAATGCATGCCTTGTTGCACCCGTCCTAATTCTTGTCATATGGTGGTGATGTCTCTTCTAAATGCGCAAGAGTACAAGAAAGTCTAGGAGGGGAGCTCCGATCCCCAAACCGTGGCGTGTTAACGGAGAAACCCTACCACGAGTTGACGGATCCATCGCCAATTAGGGGATTATATCAGTGTTAAGTAAACTACTGCTGTCTGTTTATAGGGATGAAAACGGGTCAGATATTTTCCGTCCAATTTGGAGCCGGATCCGGTCGGGACCGGATTCGGAAACACATGTTAGTATCTGATCGGATTCGGGACCGGATTCGGGACCGGATCCGGATCCGGATAGGTCAATCTGGATCGGGACCGGATATCGGGCCAGCCTTTCAGAGATGCCAAGTTTGTTCCTTGTTTTTTTTTATCAGTTTACTATGAGAAGTCGGATTATTTTGGCATTATTGTATGTTTATTCTTTGATAATGATTTCATTTATCCTGATTACTGTTTTTTCATTTTAACACGTTGCTATCTGGTACAGCTTGCGGGTTTTCAGATGGAAGTAGTTAAAACTACTCACGCAGGCCATGCAAAATCTCTTGCGTCTTCTGTTGATTTCAGCACATGCCCAGATGGTACGATACACAACCAAGTAATTTATTCACATTCAAGACAAAAGTATTGCATCTTGTCTTACTGATTTAAAGTGTTTTGTAGGGATTGTATGTGTTGGTGGTGATGGAATTGTAAACGAGGTTTGTCTTTTTCTTAACGTTCATCTTTGGTTGATCTGCTGTCCCTCCATCCCTAATTATAAGAGCTTTCTGGACTTCTATTCTTGATCCTAAATATAAGTCTTTCTACTTTTTCAATGACACTTGCTCACAGTCTTCCCCTTATACTCTTCCTTTTGTTACTCATATCAATAATTTGTATACCCTTAATAAATAGGGATTTCAAGTCATGCCTTGATCCTTGTGCCCAAGCCTAGAATGACTTGTATTTGGGAACTCTATTACTGCAGGTGCTCAATGGTCTTCTTAGTAAAAGTGATCAAAAGGAAGCTGTATCAGTTCCTATTGGGATAATCCCTGCAGGATCTGATAATTCACTTGTCTGGACTGTTCTTGGTGTTAGGGATCCCATATCTGCATCATTATCTATTGTCAAGGTATTCACTTGTGAAATGCATATTTCCCAGGTTTTTCTGGATAGTCTTATCACTATTATTCAATAAAAAAGTTCGATCATAGCTATGTATGAAAATAAAAGTTTGGCATAATTCATGTATTGGTTATCAAATCTATTGATATGCTCCATTGTCTTTTCCTATTTGTCCCTTAAGTCATCTCCAAGCAGTGCAACATATGTGCTTACGAACAAGGTTTAAAAATTCATTTTAGATCTGGTCTATTGGAGAGCATCTGGTCTGAGAGCTGGTTCCTATCCAATTCGAGCTGTTTTGTTTTTTGAAACCAACACCCACACTGAAGTTTAACTTGGCTGGAACTTGTCCTGAAATCCGCTGGATTCGGGGAAAACCATCCAAACCTTTTGGTACTCTGTATCAGTGTCCGACATGAATACGACACCGACACACCACTCGACACATATCGGTCACATATTGGATAATTAGATAGCAAAAATAAATAATTTTACTATTCGACACTTCATCGATACATATGATGACACAGTCCGGCCCAGCTCAACAACCTAAAGAGTAACCCTAGCTACCTAAGAGGAGCAAAACACCAGTATCAAAACTCCATTGTGGAACCATGTTGATATTCTAGATAATGGTGATCCGTCTAGAGGAAATGTGAAATGGAGATACACAAGTATTGCAAATATGTTTATACTAGTAGCTACTATAGAGTCAAAGTGCACTTGCTGCAAATTACTAATGGTGATTGAAAGATATATCCTATAGTGATGGTACCTCTTCTTGATCAGCTTAGAAGTGAAATTGCAAAGGCTGAGATACATATTCCTAGTTTACGTTTTACATTATTTCAATTTGATAAGCACGTAGAAACATGGAGAATAATACATATGTATATTATTATTTAAATATATATAGCAGTGTCGCCGTGTCGGTATTTTTTGGAAAAAAGGCTAATTCCTTGTCGGTGTCATGTCGACATATTTGTATCCGTGCATCATAGTGTAGAATTAAAACTGCTTTTTTCTGACCAGTATATGCTGAGAAATTCAGCACGTTATCTAAAATAAACACTTCTAATTCACATTAATTTAATATGCCAAACTTACGTCTTCAGAGCATGACATTTGTAATATTGATGTTTTGTTGAGTTAGAAGTTGGTATAGCAAGAATCCTGGGGTAGACATAGTGGACAATTTGTAAATTAATGCAGAGAAGGCAAAAAGGGAAGGATGATTAAATAAAAACTTAAAATACTGTACATATACAGTTCCCGTAGGCATACTTTTCCTTCAGAGACATTCCTGGTTGGAGACTACTTAAGGCAAGAAAAGCAAGGTCAATTTTGGAGCAATTGGCACACCTTATTTGGGGAGACTTGTTTCCGTAGCTTTGCCAAACATTGGTTGTTAGCAACATACCAATATGTGTCTCTTTGATATGTATACAAAGTTTAAGTAATTACGGAATTGGACCATAGTTGCTCCTATTAGATAGACATAGTACTACTCTTTCTATTAGAGACAAATATGATCTAATTTCATTAAATGTTACTTAAATAATGTACCTCCTAGGTCTGCGTGTCGGACTTATATTGCGGGACGGAAGGAGTAACTGTTTTTCACACAACACTGCTTTCGATTTACTCTCGTGTGATGTTGTATAGAAAATTGTTATTCTGAGCTTTTCCCTATGAGGATTGTCTGTTGGTCGCAGGGTGGCTCTACTGCTCTAGACGTATTTGCTGTGGAGTGGATCCAGTCTCGGCTAATACATTTTGGCACTACTGTTTCATACTATGGTTTTCTCAGTGATGGTAAGATGGTAGCTTGATGTAAGAATCAATGATGCAATATAGTTGTCTCACTCAACTTTTGTTGACTATGATCATTCTGAAGCATGCATGAATATATATTAGTGATATATGCTAGATCAAGAAAAACTAGTATAAATTTGTGCTAATATAATTGTGATTCATCAATTTAGTTGGTCATTATACGATGAATGTACTAAATATTTGAAGTAATACACTTAATTCATCATTCGGATTGGAGTAAATACCTGTTATCTGATATATATTTAGCAATATATGACAACTGATGAAATGTTTCATATCTAGTCCAAGGCCACCTTCGCAACAAACAATTAATCTGCATGCCATGTCCACTTGCTTCAGAGTTCAGACCTTAGGACTGAAATGGTTTTTTACCAGTATACTTTTCAGCCAGATCACAATTTTTTTATTCTGAACTGCTTCATTTAATTACCCGTGTGCCCTATACCTAGAATCCCATCCTTCTGATTCTAAAAAAATTCAGAATGGCAGTAGTAAATGAACTGCATTGTCCACATACATTTTCAGTGTGTTGTTATATAGTCATTGTACCATATGTATTTGCATATGCAATTTCATGTAACATTGGAACCCTTATCTTATTTCTATGCTGCAACAAAATGTTGTTGCTTTATTGCAGTTCTGGAACTTTCTGATAAATATCAGAAGAGATTTGGTCCTCTTCGGTACTTTGTGGCTGGATTTTTGAAATTTTTGTGTTTACCCAGCTATTTCTATGAGTTGGAGTATCTTCCTATGTCAGAAGAGAAGGTTGGGCAGAAAAAGAACAAAGAGCAGGACAAGATTGATTTGACAGGCCTCTATACTGACATAATGCACAGATCAAAAAGAGAAGGAATTCCCAGAGCTTCCAGTTTATCAAGCATGGACTCTATTATGACTCCTAATAGGATGTCAATGGGAGACTTTGACACATCAGGCAGCATGGTGGCAAGCACCGAGCCATCAGAGTATGTTCGCGGTCTTGACCAGAAAGCCAAACGTCTGTCCCTGGGCAGAAGCAACATAGTTTCAGAACCAGAGGAAGTATTGCACCCTAAACCCCATCATTCAGCAAATACAAACACACCAAGGACCAGGTCTAAAACAAGAGAGGAGAGGAGTTCAATTGGTTTGACTGCTACTAATGACACTCGCTTGTCTTGGGCAGCCCCATCAATGCATGATAAGGAAGATATTTCTTCGACGATATCAGATCCAGGGCCTGTTTGGGACTCTGAACCAAGGTGGAACGCTGGCCCAAAATGGGACACTGAACCAACCTGGGATCCTGAACATCCCTTTGAACTTCCTGTGTCACCAGAACACAGAGAAAGTGGAGTGTCAAAGGAACTTGTTCCAAATTTAGATGAGAAGTGGGTTGTAAGAAAAGGGCACTTTCTTGGTGTCCTAGTATGCAACCACCCATGCAAGACAGTGCAGAGTCTGAGCTCTCAGGTTGTTGCACCCAAAGCTGAGCATGACGATAACAGTTTAGACTTGCTTTTAGTTGGTGGAAAAGGAAGATGGAGGTTGTTAAGATTTTTTGTACTCCTACAATTTGGTCGTCATCTTTCCCTACCATATGTGGAATATGTGAAGGTAAGATGTGGTTTCCTTTGCTGGAGTTATTTCATTTCCTGTTCTTAGTCCTTTTTGAAGAGTTTTTTATTGGAGTCGTGGCAACAAATCTATGTTCTTAGTCCTTTGTGTATGTTCTTTTGTTGCTGCATCTACTTCCTTTACTGTCATATGCCTTTTGTGCTTCATTAAGGACATTCGACTGTATTCATGGCAAATCTACTATTCATGTGTGCTTGCGTACATATGTCTCCAGTTAAATTTCTGTGTCAAGAAATCATAGCAAATTTTATTTGATAATTCCTAATTTTGTATATAATCTTGTTCATATTTTGTTTCTGATTCGAGACATTTAGTTCTTTTGAGTGACTGAGGTGCATGCATTTTGTTATCCCCATTGTCAGGCATTAGTTGCGAGCACGGCAGCTCCTATAGCACACAGCAATTTAGGTCTGGCTTCTGTGCGGTTGTATAATAGTGTAGCAAGGCTTGCTTTACACCTTATTCCATAAAGCATGAAAAAAAATAACAAATCTGCAATAGCTAGGTCTTAAATTTTAACCAATGTTCTGCCATTACACAGGTTAAATCAGTAAAGCTCAGGCCTGGCACAAACACTCACAACGGTTGTGGTATAGATGGCGAGCTTCGTCGTGTCAAGGGGCAGGTACTATGCTCTTTGCTACCAGAACAATGCAGACTTATTGGCCGACAGTGCACACAACCTTTGTAAGAGCTGTAAGCCTTTCAGACTTAACAAGTTTTGAAGGGGTATATCTCTGTTTACACTTCTGTTTGACTTATGCTTATGCATATCTCTGCTTGCAAGGGTGAATGTGAAGTATTGGTTGTGGGTTCAGAACATGCATTTAGTTTGGACTGGACCACCAGCAATGTTGTGAGGTTTCCTGTATATTTGATCCTTTAGAAAAGTATATTTGAATACTTTTTGTTAGTATAGTCCTTGTTTTTTCTGTTCTGTATTGGTTATGTAATTACAAATTTATGACAAACTTAGTGCAATAACTTGCAATCCATAGAGCAGCTGACATGGTCGTCTACCAAAATCAAAACTGGCAGTTTTGAGGGGTTCAATAACCCACCGTGCATGCAACTCCTGGAGCGAAGTCCCTTCGGTTTTCTTTGCATTTTTGTGATTTGATCTGGTTTAGTTACCTTAACAGAGGGCGTCCGTTTCTTGTATTGCGTAATTTTGTGTACTCTTGCCACAGATTTATGTGACTATGCGTATTTATGTATGTTGTACTTTGTAAATGTCATTATGGTGAATTCCATTTTTTGTTCCAGCATTGTTGGAAATCAGCAGATGTCATGTAAGAATGAAGTTACCAGCTGTTTTTATTTTGGATATGATATCTATTTGGTCCTTGACGGTGATTCAAAAATAGCATCATTGAAGATAAAACAAAAAACATGGGTTGGGTAATTCAAACTGAGCTCGTAGTTTCGGATCTTTATAGATGTTGCAGTTCGATGTATGTGCATGTGTTCTCGAAGGTGGATCACCATCCTTGTCGGTGATGGACAAAGGTAGCAAAGGTAACCAGAGCTTACTGTTCGTCTGTTCCAGCTTCTGGATGTCATTGGGGTGTGTCTGCCAAACAGTGATGTTGTGACTTGTGGGAATGCTTTTGAATTAACCTGTGTTATTTCGATGTCATTTCTTTAAAAAAAAATGTTCTACATAGCAAGGTGAAAGGCTTGCTTCGCCAATTGAAATCCCAAATTAGTGTTTTTTTTTTCTCTCTGATTCATCATCTTGTGTTGCCGGCATCCCGGTTAATTTACTACCGAGGTGTTTATGTGAGATGCATATCATTTTGGCACCTCCTTCCTGATAAGCATATCGCTAGTACGGAAATTACCCTGTGCATTACGCTTGCTTGTAGAAAGCAGTTATATGCTTAGCACGTAACTGTTTTCCTAGCGGGCATTGTAACTGTTGAAAAGATGTACTCTTTTGTAGGAACTGTTGAAGAACACCAGTAGGCTGTAGCCTGTCGGTGCAGAAGCCAACTGGGTAACTTGCACGGTGGGCAAAAGAAAGTACAGCAGGTAAAAAAAAAAGGTTCAAGTCTCATTCTCTCGTGCAGTCAGTCAGCATTTGCCCCCCTCCGTCATAGTATTTTTTGGCATTGGCTATGTTCAAAATCTGCCAGCGTTGACAGCTGCTGCGTGCTACACACTTCCACTGCCCCCTGTCCCTACAGCCTTTTAAACTGCTTCCAACAAGTCCAACCCTTTTTGCAAGTGGCACAGGCTAAAGATTTATGGTTTTTGTTTATTCCTTGCATGCAACAGCAAGAGAAAAGATAGGCTCTGTGGTTAGTGGATAGGCATAAGGTGTCCTGGTAGTGGTTAGTTTGGCTAATTGGCTTCCTGGAAGTAGGGCTGCCAAGCCAATGGGAGCTGTGAAGTGGTTGTACGGATTAACTGTTCTTTAATTTGATGGCGTCGATTATGCACGTCATTTTCAGTAGTCGGTCATGGTCATGCCCATATGTACATCAGGATATAGTTGCTGCTAGTGCTGGATGAGCTAAACGCCATTGCCACTTTTGTCAGTATTAAATGGAAGATTGCAGTGCTTCATTCATGTTAAATTTAGGTTGTTAGGACATAGTCCTAGATTAATCAGTGCACAATGGAGCTAGTAGAACCCATGTAATCTTACCAAAGTGCACGATCAATTCGCAGTATTTGACTCCAGGGTGTCGTCGACCTATGGGAGGAACAACCAACTTACTAAAGAGAAACGTACACAGCGCATATTAGCCTCATAAGTCATAACTTGAATAGTTTTGGACCCTAGCTCCTAGAGATGACCGTATAGTTCTGCTGCACTGGTTGTACAGAAACAGGGGAGAGAGGCTTTGGCGACCAGAATTCACTTTCTACCACAGGGAGGACATGAAATGTGTTTCGAAGACGGAGACCCCAGCTACTCATTTTAAACTTGTTACCCTAGCGTCCTCGAGGGGGGAAGATAAAGAGTAATTCGGCTCCGTTCAGCTCAGCCGCTGGACTAGGGGTGAAAATGGGACAGGAAATATCCGTCCGATCCGATACCGAATCCGTTTAAAATCCGTATCGATGTTATCCGTATCCGTATCCGGAAAATCCGGTGTAATATGGGTTAAGATATGGGAAGAGCAATATCCGATCCGTATCCGAAAAATCTCATGTAATATGGGTTAGGATATGGGAAGAGCAATATCCGACCCGATATCCGGTAAATATCCGACCCGAATATCCAGATAAAATTAGTTATTCTTCCATTAATTTGGTTCATTATTGGATAGATAGAGTAGTTATTTGATATTGGCACTAAAAAACACTACTTTGTTATTAAGAGTGAACTTCAACAAATCTATCAACAAACAAATAGAGTGATGACATAATGCTTTTACCTAAATTGATTTGTTCAACTTATTTGATAAACTTCTTTTCTATTCAAATTACTGGAATTAGTTGAGTCGCTAAATTGAAGCATAGCAAACAAATCCGAGTAGGCCTCATTATGAGATAAGTCTATCTTCAGTTTGTCAGAATGTGACAATTCAACACTATTTAATATCTTCAGGAATTTATTCTGTAAGGTTAAGTTTGATGGAAAAGCTCCCCTTGTTCTCTGTTTTCTTTATGTCTCGATCTCTCTCCTTGTATCCGACCCATTTGCACCTCTAACTATACTACTATCCTACGATGAAATAATTATGACTTGAAGCTAATGTTGTAAGGTTAATGCTTCATTCTTTCTTTTACGTACACAATTATGTATTATACTACTATCCGATTATGATATCCGATCCCGATCCGAATCCGTCAGGTATCCGCTCCGTATCCGAATCCTGAATAATTCGAATTCGTATCCGTATCCGGAACATCAGTATCCGACTCCGAATCCGGAAAAAAAAATATGGGTTAGGATACGGGACGAGCAATATCCGCCCGTATCCGACCCGATTTCACCCCTACGCTGGACCCTGGGGCCTAGGTGAACGGATCGGGCGTGCGTCCATTGTTTTAAGGCACGCACAACCATAGAAACAGTGGGGTGACGGAGACGTTTACGTGCTGCCGCCCTGTCCGTCCACCCCCCGTTGACGGAGGAAGACGGTGGAGCCCACCGCCTCGATGGCGACCCGCGCCTCCGCTGCGCCACCGTAGCCGGCCCCTCCCTGTGGCCTCCCTCCGGGAAACTTTTAATGTAGTAACCTGCTCAAGTAACATGGGACTGGGAGGTCACTTTCGCGTTCATTGGTGTGCGAAGGTAGTTTCTACGCTTCGAACGTGATAAGGATGAGATATAGACTTAAATTTACAAGTAAGTATAGATAGAGACTAGCTAGATTTATATATAAAAAAATTCCTAAGAGGCTACATAAGCGATGTGTTCTCCCTCCAGTACCGTGCCCGTGCCGTGCGTACGCTTGATTCGCGCGCGTTTGCCCGTAAAACGCGCAGAAGCTGGTGGGAGAGGGCACACCGCGGCAGGCGCGGGCGCAGAAGAAGTGCGTGTGGGTGGGGACGGGGTGGCGGAGCTGAGGCCCGTGCTGGCGCTGCGCGGGACAAACCTGACCTCGTCACGTCCTCTCCTTGTGTTCGTCTCCAAAACAGAGCCCCATGCCAGCACAGCGCGCCGGCGAGGTCAGGACACGGGGATTGACAAGACCCGTGCGGTTCGCCTCTGCGACCAATGGTGAACCACCGCATCCGCGCATCTCCGGCCGCCTGATATATACATTGAAAAGCTTCGCGCGCGCATTAGCTTGTATTGAGTTGCATGCACCAGTTAATTCATCTAAAAACTTAAGCTAATGAGGAAAGACAAACAATTCACTTATATTTCGACAGCTTGATCCGTTGGCGCGATGGCCTTGCATGAATGATTGTGTCACTAGCAAGTTCACGTTGCCGTTCTTAAATATTTCGTACCTTCGCGCTACTGGCAGCGTACGAGCCACTTGATCGATCCCAGCGCGTGCCATCTTGCCCACTTATTACAAGCAGGCCAGGACAAGGTACCTAATGCGTACTCGATCGATCTCAATGCAGAGATGCAAGAAGAAATTAAGGCTACTCGTAAAGTCGATCGTTAGTTGTACCATTCGTGATAGCAAGTGTATGTGCAGGTACCAAACTTGTTCATACCGAACGGATGATCATATCGGTTTGATTCTTAGAATGGTATGCTTCGATACCGATTTATACCAGTATACCGTTTTGAGTTTAGTGTAGTAGTATATATTTATAAGTATACACATATTTAGTTATGCTTACACCAAAGTTCACTTATAATACTACTCCAAATATATAGCAGTACTATCAAATATAATATATAGTTCGATAGACCATATTACCAATTCCACCATCTTGATCAGTATTGGATCGGTATTGACTGGCATCGGACCGATATGGCCGGTATTAATTGGTATCGGAGTAGTATTGATCGGTATTGAAACCGGTATGGTATATAAGACTACTTCGTATTAGTTTAAGTGCTGAAATGGTATATATCGACTATACCGATCGGTACGTACTGGTATTAATAACTATGACAGGTACACTACTGAGTGCTGCTGACTCTTGGTCGGCAAATGTTGTAGTAGTGATCAAAGTTTTGAAGGGGCGTCATCCTTACCTTGGCGTGAAGACTATGCCGTCATTGAAGAGCGACAAAGGGTAACAGACTATGGGGTTGCCGCAACAAAGGTATATTTATTTTTTTAGATAATGAAAGACTATATATTATGATCTTTGCTTTATAAGATGTACACAGTCAATCATTTATTATAATGTTACAACAGTAAAGCTGTAGCAAAGATACATGCTGTTTGTGTGTTTTTTATAAAAAAAAAATAGAAGGTACATGCGGTCCCATTTTCTTCTTCTTTAGCATTCTTTCATTGGTACTACATCGGAGGCAGCACAATTATACTCCTGAATTGCATTAATGCACCATTGAGCTAGCTAAGCACATTTTATTGATACTAATCGAGTCGTATTTGTATGGCCGCCCAATACTGTCGCTTTCCAGCCGGCCGGTTTGCTGACGAAAGAGGTAACGAGTTTGATGATGCCTACTGGGGCAGGTTAAGTTCAGAGATTTTATACATGGACATTGCGTGCATGCTGCTCGCTTCGCTTTAGTTACTTACATCTCTGAGTGTGCAGTCGTTGTCGCTTTGGATATTAGCTGAAGTAATGTTCTACGTCACATGTTTCCATTGCGCTTCCCTTTTTCAACATTTCGATGCCGTCGATTCGAAATCTTGAAATGTTGTTTTTTTTTTTCAACATGAAAAAAATAAAATGCCTTTCTTATTATTCATCATATGAAGATACCGATATCAAATTGATATGGTACTGAATGGATTAATTTGCCAACCTAAAGTTTGCTAATTCAACTGAAAATATATACAACACAAATAAAAGAACCATCTCAAATTAAGTGGGATAGCTATGACAATAGCACTTTTTATATATAACATTTTTCTAACACACTCCACTTGTTCGTCCACCTCACTCTTGTTTGGAGAGTGGAGGTGGTAAAAAGAGTGTAGAGTACACAAATGGTAAGTTGCATGCTATAATCATAAGAAACTAATTTTATGTTTGAGAGGTGCTTTTATGTTTTTTTTTAAGTTGCATAAATATTAAAGCATGAATGAATGGTGGATGATGATTACTTACCATTTCTCTTGCTTCAAGATTTGTGCAATTTATATTGAGGGGAAAAGTATAGAAGCACTTTTATGTTTTATGTGTAATCAAATGAATAATGCAAACTCAATTAATCAATAAGTTGCAAGTACGAACTATTTTCTCATATAATTCCACTTCAAAAAAACTATTTTATTATATATAGTGAACTCTCACTAAACAATATATATAATTTATCATCTAATTCTTTACATAGTTAGGAGTATTTTACAACTACTCCTTAATTTATAGCCAAATGTTTCCAGCATAATACACACTATGGCGGGTGCGTTTGGTTCGTGAGATGAGGTTGAATGATATGGGATGGTCCTGTACCATTTGGTTCCATTATTTTAGATGAATGAGATGGTTCAGCATCTAGAGGGAATATTCCTTAAATTTGTACCACTTGATCGAGGATGGGATGGTTCCATTCAAGCAACCAAACGTATGGATATCTTTTTTCTTCCATCTTATACATGTACCACTTGATACAGTCAACCAAATGCATCAGCATGCAAAGAGGGCCACTAATACTAACTAGAGACAAGACAAATTGGCTTTACAAATAAGGACATTTTTCTATTAAATAGTGATGCCTCGAATGTAGGCCCGCGCTTGACTGGTCCCTCTACCATACTCCATTAAGTCATTTTTTCCCTTCTCCCATTCTGCTTTACACACCTCTCATCGATCTTTTGGTAAAGCAACAAGCATATATGCAACATTTACGCTAGAGTAGTACTATAATACATGATGAACTATTTGTAAAACATATATTAAAACTATTTCAAAAGGGATTTTTATGAAATAGGAGACACTTAGGTTGCGGTTGGTTTGTAGTTAAAAGCAACTAGGTTATGTTTAAAAACAACAACTAGGCTAGCTAATTCTTTTTTTAAAAAAAAAAAAAACTAAAGGCATGAGTTTTGCCATTCATTTCAGAAGAAAGATAATAACATTATCCTCCGAAGAGGAGATTACAACAATTACAACAACTAAGCCACCTAGACCAAACACCTAAACACTGTTGTGCCGCCCACGGAGGCACCACTGTCACAAACACCACCACCCCTAACCGCTACTGAGGGGTTTGACGCCGATCAACCACCGACGCGTGACTCTTGCAACAAACGCACCTCCACCGTGCTGAAACGCCATGGCCCGGGGCTCTTGCACAACCTTGTGCACCAATGTGAACGCGGCAGCCTGTCGTCTCCCCTAGCTTATCGCCTTCCCCTAGGCCGTGTGCGCCTTCTCGATCCCGCCAGACTCCATCATCCCACAGCTCTCGCCGGACCTCTTAGCCACCCGCGACGATGCCTCCTTCCTCCTCCCGCTAGTCCTGACCGGGCACATCCCTCTTTCTCTTCCTCCCGCAGTCCGGAGCCAGAAAGGAAACACTCCTCGAGCTCATCGATCCATCCATCGTGACCTCCTCAGCAGTGGCTGGGTCGATGCACATCCTCCGACCACCTCACTGTTAACATCAACCCCCACGCCACTCTTGAAGCAGGCATATCGCTTGGCCGAAAACTCCCTCCTCCCTCTTCCCCCGCGTCGGACCACCGCTCCCAATGAAAGATGAGCTAACAACCTAGAGGGGGTGAATAGGTGTTTAAAACTATTTTACATTAATTGCAGTGAAAAACAAATCGGAATGTTCGATGCAATGGTCGGACGTTCCGATCCTCAATCGGATCTTCCGATAATGAATCAGAATGTCTAATTTAATCAGAGTAAAGAGAATATCAATTCGAATTACGGCTAAATGCGAATCGATTCCTACTCAAAGCTGGCAATCAAGGTATGAAACATCTAAGGAGTTTGATTCAAGGATAGATGTATAAATAAAGCGAAATGCACAATGAAATAGAAATGACCAAATGGGAGACGCGGAGTTTGTTCCCGAAGTTTGGATTCTTGAGGGGATCCTACGCCTCCGTTGAGGAAGCTCGGTCACACTTGAGACTTGGCTTCACTTCTTGATTTCTTCTCTTTCGGAGGTGAAATCGGACCTTCACAAACTCTCTCACGTCACACAACAATCTTCGGGTGCTCGTGAGCAACTCCTAGCCGTCTAGGAGTCCTTAACCTCCAAGAGTAATAAATGCAACGCAAACTCGATCTTGGATATGAACTCTAGTGCTCAAGATGAATGTCTCAATCTATTTCTCTTAGCACTCATTCTCACTTCTCAAACCTTTTTCAAGAAATGGATCACAGAGATCAAGAGTAGGAAGTGAGAAAAGACCTCAAAGATGTGAATAAAATAGTTCTCAAGGCCAGCACTAACAAAGAGGAGAGTGGAGGCTATTTATAGGAGGAACCAAAAACTAGACGTTATGCTTATGCCTCCCACAAGCCACATATCGGAACATCTGATCTGAGGATCGAAACATCCGATATGGCTAAAACTCAAGAAAACTTTAAACCCTAACTCAGCGTAAGTTTGAAATTTACACATATCAGACTATCCGATACCACAATCGGAATATCCTATTTGTCTAGAGAAGCACTATTTCAAACCTAAGTCTATTCGGAATATCCGATTTAAAAAATCGGAACATCTGATTCATCCAGAGAAGCACCTTTTTAGTTCTAAACCTAATCGGAATATCTGATCCCTGAGATCAGAATATCCGATCCGTCCAGAGAAGGACTTTTTGTGCCCTATGCCTAATCGGACTATCCGATCCCAAATATCGGAACTTTCGATTTGCACAGAGAGGCATCTGAGACTTAGATCGCTGAGCATCGGAATTTCCGAACGATCGGAATGTCCAAACGATCGGAATGTCCGATAACATGATCAAAACATCCGATCCAAACTTTGAAAATCTAAAACTAATCCTGGTGAATGTGCTGTGACTCGTGTCTCTCAACATTTCTAGCTGATATTCATCTGAGCATAGAGTCATGTCTTCAACCATCTACATTACATCCTTCCTTCTTAATAGTACGGCATACCTATTGACTCAACAAAATACAAGTCAAAATTGAAACAATGCCATTTTTCTTTTCTTCTCGGTTTTTGGGGTTGCCAACGCCTGTAGAAGATCTTACTTTGGGACTACCACCTGTTCATCAACTCATTGAACGCATTAGTCCCTTAATCATTTGTCATTAATCATCCAAAACACACTTAGGGGCCTAAATGCACTTTCACCCAACGCTAGAAAGGGGCAAAACTCGAGTGGATCTGGATATATCTGATCAGGATGATGCACCGCCGATGCCTTCTCATCGGCTCACACCCGCATCGACGCTCCATGCCGTGACAATCACCTCATCGACGCTGCTCACAGATGTGCTTCAGCCGTCGACGCCCAAATCGTACGGATCTTGAGGGGAACACCCCAGATCTGCATTTACATCACCTTGATTTTTTTTGCCCTAGCTAGCACACACGTGAAAATCACCTTTTGCTCGACTTGTGATGGCAGAGGCTGACAACAGGGGGCCGCATGTCATCGGCATAGAGCAGGGCGCAGCGATTGCAGCCTCGCTGGCGGCGAGCGGGAGTCGGAGAGGGGTGGGCGTGTGTGCGGTGAGCAGGAGCAGGTTATGGTGAGTCTAGGGCACGGTTCACCCATGACAGAGGGACAGGTGTTGGGCCGGTGACGGGGCTATGCGACGGCAGTGGATGCGGTAAGACACGATGACATTTGCGGGTTGCTTAATCTCGGGAAGGCACGGATTAAGCTTTAGTGTGGCCAAAGCAGTCTCCCTTACCAATCAATGGCGACAGAAACTGGCCAGTTTGCCCTGTCGTTGTGTGGCTGGTCTCGGAAAAGACGAAGCTCGGTGCGACAGTGATTCGAGCTTCGGGGGTTGAAAACGTAAGGGGTGTTGCAGTTAAGACATGGCAACGATGTTTTGAGCAAGAGGAATTGCGGCAATGCTTACCGGAGTAGGCAAATTGCTCTAGCCCGCACCGCTCTATGTTTTGGCCGGTGAAGCTCGGTAAGGCGCCAAAGGAGAGCTCTCAACCTGGAGGGTATGGCAATGCGAGGGTGTAACATCCCAAAATTTACTGAACAGTAAATTTAAAATATTAAAATATAAATTTGATTTATTATTGTTTTTTCTGAAATTTAGAAGCTTTTAATAGATATCTTGTTAAAAGGATAATTAAATTATAGATTTTAGGGAAAGGAGATTGATAGGAGATAATGGTAAGAAGATAAAATTCCCTAACATAAATCTTGAGAATACTAGATTGATCATTCAGATTCCTTGATTAGTTAAAGAAATTAGTGTGAACACCTTTGAGTCATGAAATGATTGACTATGAATAGTACATTAATAGATAATGTGAACCATTATCATTCATAATCAGAAAATATTCATTACATGAGAATAAATTACAACACTCAGTTATATGATACATCGTAGTTTACATTTTCAATAAATAGGAAATACAAGAATCTGTACAATGTCATATAACAGTCATAAGAATTACAACTATTTGACTACATGTCCAATTACAAATACATAAATAGCTACATCCCAAAAGGTAAATTACAAAACTATAGGCTACAACTCCTGTGCTGACTTGATCTGCATTTGTGAGCATGCATATTCAATTGTACACATATAAGAATAAGAATGGAGTAAATGCATTAAATTAGATACAATAAATAAATAGGGAAAGATTGCCGTCAGCTAAGAATGATCGCTCAGTGAGGTACCCTAGATTGTCCGGGGGCCAATCTGGCTCCTCTCGCGATTAGGTTTTGCATCATTCGACAACATACAAACCTGTGAATTTATTCCGTAGACACGCTTATATTAAAAATATTGCACGGGATAGAAAGTAAACCTCCAGGGTAAAAAGATAAAAATCTTTCACATAAATAAAAGATAAGCATGGAGATAAGGAGGATGCCCAACTGAAAGCTCCAAAACCGGCCACGACATCAAGTCCAACCGAAACTAGAATGTGCATTCATTCCAGTCGTAAAGACCAAGCCTTTAGGCTCCACTTTCACACCCTATTGCAATCCCATTGCCATGGAGATTTAAACTAACCAAACCCCAGCCGAACCCTCTAGGACCTTGAAACCAAAGGCTAAGACCAAGCCACGTGAACGAGTCACCAAGCCGTCCCTCCGGCCAAAACTGCCAGAGCAAGTCCTCAGCCGAAACCTCTAGGACAAGCCAACCGGCCGACCACACAAGTCATAGGCCCAAACCAATGCACTGATAAGGAGTAATTAAGAAATCCATCCAACCGCAAAGACTAGCCTCCTTTCAAACACTATTGAACCTCTTTGCCATGGCTATATAAATTAGCCAAATTCCATTCAAAGAGTCCCAAAGCAAACTGCCCTTATTAGCTAACCCAAAATCAAGAAGATAAGAGAGCATATCCATTCAAGTGCCACAAGCTAGCACTAGGAACAACTAGCAGGGAGCTAGGAGAACTAAATCCCAGAAACGAGAAGGGGAAACCCAGCCGAACAGACATCCATTCATCCCTTTTTTGCACAAGTAAGTTTTCCAAATTCGATTCCATTAGAATCATTATATCATACACAGTAGGATCAAAAATGAACTATAAATGAAAGTGGATAGTAAAAGATTTAAAGAAGGGGGAATAGAATTAGTGGCCTCAGTTTACATGCATATCAAAGCTAGAGGGTTACGTCATATGTCCCCTTTGAATTGCAAGTATTTCCCCGGTGTATTGCAAATCTAGGTCATCGGTATGACGCCATCCAACCCATAAAATTGGAAGTGCATGAATCATCACAAACCAAAGAGAAATAGCCCGCTCACAAAATATGGTATCAACTTCATCATTTACCATATAAATAAGTTATTAGAAAGCCTCTGTCATTATGCTTTACTTAAGCATTCAAAGACCTTCAAACACAGCCTAGTATCAATTCCTTTATCATTTACTAAGCTTCTTATTTCTGCATTAATCAAGTGCAATCAAACCTTAATTGGTCTCAACTAGTGGTTGCAAATAGCAGTGTCGTGCGTTCCAGCAGTATTGTCTTACTCCCTAGCGGGTGACAATAACCGTAGGCATCGCTATGACAACACTATTTGACGTTTGACTAAGGTAGACATCACCGATCCTAGTGCTCAGTCACCTATATTCAATTCACAGTTCTTCGATGTAGAACAATCATTCTTTAATTACTCGTTAACATCATAGCACCAGCACCTAACTAAAGAAAATGAGAAATTCCAATCCCACTGCACAGCATCAATCTATTCGTCACCTACTACGCAAAACTAACCATGAATACAGTGCTGCACAACCTCCCACAAACATTCATAGATTATGACTTACGATCTTCCAGAGCAAGTATTTATATCATGATTTATCAATTCATAGCCATAGCTATTAAGCAATCCATGGCATCAGGTGTGAGCGCAACAGCTCGATGTCCAAGTTCCAAAGCGAGGTGGCTGTGAGGAGTCAAGGTTGCAGCTTCAAGTTCCTGGGGCGGCGACGTCGGAGCTGCATCGCGGCAGAGAAAAGGGGAGGTGGTCGACCGCCATGGCAGGGCTGGGCAAGGCTAGATGTTTTCCACGGTCGGAATCGATGGAGACGTGGCGCCGGTCATCTTCACGGAAGAGCATGGGTTGGCGCAGGGCGCTGTCGCGGTAAGGAATCGGGCAGAAATCGCCGCTATGACAGTGAAAAGGAGAAGAACCAGTCACTGCGGCAAAGGGTTGGTGAGACGTGGTAGAGAACTCCTGAGTGCACAGGCACGAGAGAGGACTAGTGACGGGTACCCATGCCATGGGTACCCCCATCAGCCCGGAAGCACGAACGGGCTGACCTATCACGGCGAAGGCCTAGCACCACCGAAAGGTACTTGGGCCGCGGGGAACGAGCCCCGACCTGTACGGGGCCGACCCCGGACGGTCGGCGGACTCCGGTTCCGGACGGTCGGCATACGCCGGCCGCCTAATATTGAAGCTCAAGCTCCACCTACACACGGGCTAGCAGGGCCCACGCCAGTGTCAGGCGGCTGCCTTGTGCGCAGCGTCCCCTGGCATCCGTACCGGGGTAGGCGGCTCCTTCCCGAGACTGTCAGAAGGGCCACCGAAGAAGTCAAGCCCCCCGTCCCGTCGCCTGGCACGCCGCAGAAGATTACGCCCGCTCCCGAGGCCAAGGCAATGTCAAGCGCCATTAAAGCCACCGAGGCTGACAGGAGCACCACGCAACACGCCACCTGCATAAAGACTACGCAAGACTGCTATCACAGAACCACCAACCCTGCCTCGGGATGGGCAGGGGTCGGACGGACAAGACAGGAACCAGACATCAAGACGTGCAGGCCCCTTTTCTCGTAGTTTTCCCAACTCCCGTGTAACCTGCCCCCTCCGTCTATATAAGGAGGGGCAGGGCCCGAGAAGGGGGGCGAGGAGAGAAAAACAGTCTTCTAGGTAGCCTCGACTCCCTAGCAAAAAACGTCAAGGGGATCGGACAGCCGACCGCCCGCCTCGCTTGTACACCCCTTGTCCATCTCCCAAAGATCAATACATTCACACCGCACGAACTGGAGTAGGGACATTCGGCCCGAACCAGTATACATCTTCTGACTCCTTGAGTCGACCATTCGGGGAGAGGGAGCGCGCGACCCCATCCGACCATAAATTCGTATTGCCGGTGCACGAAGCACCGACAACTAGCTACTATGGCAGCGAAAAAAGAGGCAAATCGCTGCCGCGGTGGCGGTGGATAGAGCGCGCGTGAGAGAGAAGAGGGGAAGGGAAGAAGAGAGGGGTGCTAACGGGTGGGACCCAGGACCACCTGGCAGGGGCAGGAGCTGAGGCTGACCACTGCAGTGGGGTCCGGCCTTGGGGTGGGCCCACATGGTAGAGAAACAAAAGAAGAAAAGTAAATTTTCATTTTTCTGATTTTTCTAGATAGCAGCGCCCTCAGATTTAATTGTGGTAACAAAATGCTTTCAAATTTTTTGTAAATTTTTTGGGACAGTCTTGAGTACAATTTTGAACTACCATAAAAATTTCAAGTAAAAAAGATACATAATTATTTTTATAAAATTCTGACATTGCTCTAGGTTCAAATAACAATATGCTATTTTTGATTTCCTAAGGCTATTAAATCAATTCAAAAATTTCTAAAATTTTGTATAAATGATGTACAAGTAATTTTGGATTTACTCATATTTTTCTCACATTTTTTTTACTCAATTTGAATATTTAAATCAAGCTCTTCCTTCTAGGTCAAATAAGAGCAAAATTTCTGAGAATGAAACCAAGAAAATTTCACAAAACAAAAGATTTCAAATTAAGATCATAATTTAGATTTAAATTTTCAATCTCATTTCTCCTAAGATGAGGATGTTACACCTCCCCGCCTCCCTCCCCGCTCTACGCTGGCCTCCCCGCCTCCCTCCTGCTCTACGCCGGCCTCCCCGTCTCGCTCCCCGCTTTACGTGGGCCTCTCCTCCTCCCTTCCTCTCGGTCGTCGGCTCCCTAACTCCCCCCCTCAACGCTGGCCTCCCTGATTCCCCACGTTAGGCGCCAGCCTCCCCGCCTCCCTCCCCACTCGGCGTCGGACTCCCCACCTCCTCCTCGTCTCGCTCCCCACTCGGCGTCTGCCTCTCTGCTTCCTCCCCACTCGATGTCGGCCTCTCCGCCTCCTCCCTGCTCAGTGCTGGTCTCCTCGACTCCTCTCGCATGGCCGCAGCTCAGCCATCACATCTCCATCTGCTCCCTGCGTGGCCACCGCCTCCCCACAGCTACATATACAAAAGCCAACAAAAAGCTAATTTGCCAAACGGCGAGTCAATAAAAGCCACAGCCACCAGCAACACCTGCTTTTCAGCTCAACAAGCCAAAAGCAGCTTTTCAGCCCAGCCGTAGCCCCCCAAACAGGCGCTATATATCATGCATTTTTGTTTCCTACCAAATATTGGGAATTTTCAAGATACAATCGATCACGTCCCAAGATTCATGCTCTGGTTAGGTCTTCAAGTTTTATGCAGTACAATCCTTAAGAGTTCATCGTGTCGTAGAGGGAGGAGGGCATCATCAGGAGCAGGATCAACGCAGGGCAACATCGATATAGTAGTGGTTGGTAGGGGTGAGGGCGGTGAGGACGCTGTCAGCTAGGGTGTGTGGTGGTAATGGAGATATGGGCTGTTACTACAACCACAAATTAAGACTACGGTGGGAGGCAGAATGGTTAGGTGACAGAAAAATTACTTGATTGTAGGAAGAAATTAAATAGATAACCATATATCTAACTCAGCCCTACATGCTTAATTAGTTAGGCGGGTTAGGGAGCCAAACATGATTTTCACCAACTTACCAGGACCCTTTTTTGGGTTAAGTTTGATATTGCCAACCTTAATCACATACCTGGGCGTCTGGGCGGGTCCAATAGAATAGACCAACCAGGGCAGCAATCTGGGGTAGGTTGGGCCTGGTATTCTTTAGACCTAGCCAAATTCAATTTCTCAGTATACTGTTGGCATAGCCACATCAGCTTAAGATACCGTTCCCTAAACATATGTTTTTCCAGTTTTGATATTTTGCCCATCCCAATTTTGGCCCCCAAAATGTAATGATTTCAACTATGATAACCCCATCTCTGTCCACTCCACCTCTTTATAGATTACCAACAGAGACCGTCATCTTGTCTAGCTATGGAGTCTCCTCCTTGAAACAAGCCAAGTCTTGTGGGGGGGGTGAGGAACAGAATATATAAGAAGGAAAGAATCGCAGCGAAGGGAGAAAGAAATAAGGGGGGGGGGCACTACTACAGAACACCTAATAGGTGCTGGTCTAGTCGGTTTTTTTGGAACCGACACAGTTAAAGTTTTTATGTCGGTTCTAAAACTCAAAATGGCGGGAAGACTATTTGTGTCAGTTTTTAATTGCAACCGACACAAATAGTTACATATTAGTGTCAGTTTGTAATTGAAACCGACACAAATAGTATTTGTGTCGGTTTGTAAATGGAACTAGCACATATATAAACTTATTAGTGTCGGTTGTAATTAAAAACGACACAAAATATTTTTCCAATTATTTGTACTGGTTTGTAAATGGAACCGACACAAATAATTGAATTATTTGTGTCAGTTGTAACTACAACCAACACAAATAGTAATATTTGTGCGGGTTCTAATTAAAAATCGACACTAATAATGCAACCTATAAAATACTACTGTACCTCGCAGCTACAGCTCCATACCCGATCTACTTCCACCCGAGAGCAAATCGAGAGTCCAAAATTTCATATTCCATTTGTAAAGTTTCATGTGTTTGTACTTCCTCTAGGTGTTCTAAGGTGAGTAATTTGTTCTCCTCTCTTGATTTGTGGTGATCTAGTTGCAATTTAGTGTTTAGACCTAGTTTAATTGAGTTAATTTATATGTAGTTCAAATTATGGTTTAGATTTAGTTTGTTTTTATTGATCTACCATTTTGTAGATGATGAATTTATTATGTAGCTTCATTAGATAAAGTTTTGCCTAGCTTTATACAATGTAGATTAAAATTATGTCTATATACTATTGTTAGCTAATTAATTATTATCAAGCATATATTAAATTTAATATATTAAATTTTAATAAGCATTGATTTGTAGTGATCTAGTTGAAATTTAATGTTTACACCTAGTTCAACTAAGGTTAATTTATATGTAGTTCAAATTATAGGTTTAGTTTTAGTTTGTTTTTATTGATCTAGCTTTATATTATATAGATTAAAATTATGTCCATCTACTATTGTTAGCTAATTAATTATGATTAAGCATATATTGAATTTAATTAGTTAAGATGTTATATTTTAATAAGCATTGATTTGTGGATTCAAGCTGCAATTTAATGTTTAGACCTAGTACAATTAAGGTTAATTTATATATAGTTTAAATTAAAGTTTAGATTTAGTTTGTTTTATTGATAATCGTTTATGTCAATTAATTGTAGATGGATTGGAGATGAATGTACAGTGCATACCGTTACAGCCGAGAATACATTGACATCGTCTCTGCCTTTCTAAGAGTCGCAAAGGACATGTTGCAAGAGAAGAAGGAATACATATATTATCCATGTATTGATTGCAAGAATGAGAAGATGTTTTCAGACAAAGAGTAAATCCACTTGCACTTGATTCGAATGGGTTTTTTGCCTGGCTATACATGTTGGACGAGGCACAGTAAAGAGGAGATCAATCATGAATGTGATAACGTCATCAACGACGGAGCTAGCAATATGGTAGCTGACATCGGTTATGGATCTGATGAGGATAGGTTGCTCGTCGATAACGGCAATAATCTGGCTCAGATGTTGCGCCAGATTCAAGGGTTTGATGGAAGACTCAGACAAACCTTTGTTCCCGAGTTGCAAGGAAGAATACACAAAGTTGCACACCGTGCTTTCACTACTAAAATTGAAGGCAAGCAATGGTTGGTCCGATAAGAGTTTCACGACATTGTTACATCTCTTAGCAAACATGCTTCCAGAGGGAAACATGTTGCCTGAAACCACATATTCTTGCAAAGAAGGTTGTATGTCCCTTGGGATTGGAAGTAGAAAGAATACATGCATGTCTAAATGACTGTATACTCTATCGCAAAGAGTATTCAGACATGCATGTATGTCCGGTGTGCAAAACATCGAGATACAAGAGTAAGAGTGATGACAGCAGAGTCACCGAGGTGAAGAACCCCTACCACTACAAAAACTAAGGAAAACATGTGAGCTAACAAGAACCCCTACCACTACAAAAACTAGGGATAATGAATGCTCAGCACTAGTTCTAAGGATGGCACTATTTGATGTTCAACATTGAATAACTGTAACATATAAAAATATGATATTTGGAATGCAATGGGGTGTGTGTGTGTGTGTGTGTAATATGATATTTTGACAAATCATGTTGTTCCAGAGGGCATGGCTAGCTGTATTCCTGAGGCTAGCCAAAATGATGATTTTTTTTATTTTTTTTGGTATGGCATTATTTGTGTCGGTTTTTGGTAGAAACCGGCACTGATATGTAGTCTATCTGTGTCGGTTATTGGTGTGAACCGACACTGATATGGTGTATATTTGTGTCGGTTATTGGTATGAACCGATACTGATATGTTGACTATTTGTGTCGGTTCTTGGTCTGAACCAACAGTGATAGTCCAACTATTGATGTCGATTCTGTTTAGAACCGACACTGATAATCTCCGATTATTATTGTCGGTGCATCTGTGTCGGTTGAAAAACCGACACTAATGTCGGTTTCGAACCGGCACAGATGGGCATGTCCTTAGTAGCGGGTGGGGGCGAGAGAGAGGAAGCTTTTTTACTTTGAGGGGAATGTTGTTTGGCTCAAGGTGTAGAAACCTTGAGATTTGATCTGTAGATTGATCTTGGACCAGACTTCATTCCCCTCAAGTAAAGCTCCCACGACGCGTCTCCTTGGTTCTTGGATCACATATTCACAGGGGCAAGATTTGGCGAGTTCTCATGGACATCCAACAATTCTCACATTCTCTCTCTCTCCGTCGATTTCTTGGTTTGGTTGTGATGGCTCGGTTAAGGTTGCTGTGTGCAAGAATCATTAGGATATGATTATCTCGCTGTATTTTTTCTCCCCTTGTGTTGGTTTTCGTGTGGTCTAGCATGCAGATTGGTGTAATCATAAGCTTTTTGACTCAGATGCTTGCATGATTTCACCTTCTCTTTCTTTAAAGTATGGGCAATTGGGCATCTCTCTTGAAGTTGTGGTCTTTTTCATGTTTGCCTTTTTCTGATCTCTAAATCTGATAGGGGAAAAGAAGGAGAAAAACTTTATATATCATCGTTGCCTTTTTACATGGAAGGATCTTCCTTTCTTCTCTCTCTCTCTCTTTCCATCTTAATATTTCATCGGTCAAATTACCCATCCACAATTAATCATGTTCCATTCATTTGGATAGCAATATCCTTGCCCCCTTGGTATCAAAAGTTCCTCAACTTTTCATAACTTAATGTAACAAGTGTTTCTTGTTCCCTGAGTTCACATCTACGAAGCGCAAGGGATAACATGTAAGGTATTAACTCCTGATTTCAGTGTAGATTCCGATGTACGTGTTTTCAGGTGTAGAAGAAATTCATATAGAACATGTACAGCTTTTGTCCCTTACGTACGTTTTCTTGATGTACATAAATAATGTCTATTATCTCTAGCAGATTTGTTCTTTCAGAAGGCCACAAATTAGAAACATATAGCGGGTAATATCATAAATTAATTATTGTTCATTCTTTGAGTAGCTAGCTGCCTTCTTCCTTTTGTTTCTTCGTTCATTAATAGATGACACATGCAACTGATCATCCTGTCTAGGGACTAGACAGCTGTAACTTTGCAGTTGTATCTCCATGCATGTGCTGTTCCAACTAAGTTCTGAAACATTATGTGAATGTATACCAGTACCCAGAAGCTAAAAGTGGCCAAACGTTAATGCTGCTTTCCGAGTATAGCTAGAGATACATGTAACACCACCGCCTGAAGTAATATTCTTTGGCTAGTAGGAGTACCCTAGGATTTTGCACTGAAATCATATGCATTAGGATGAGATCTTCATGCATAATCATTTGCTGAGATGTGCATTATTTCCGGTTTAGCGATAAATTACCTTTCGCCACGGCTTCTTCAACTCGTCCCCCCTGCTTTAAGATCATCCAGACCCCTCATCCGCACATACGCCTGAGCACATAACAGGAACTATATATATCCTTTTTAAGTGTATCTGTGTATGCATCAAGTACCATTGCCTTGTGGGAGGTGACTTGGGGCAAGAGATAATTTGGTGTACCAAAACCTAATGAGCTAAGCATAGCAAAGGTTTAGGTTGTCCTTGGTACATATATATCCCCAGTCACAAATAGTTTTTGTTTTGGATATAGGTATAGTCAAACTTTTAAATTTTTAACTGTTAATATCTTTTTAAATATTTAAATTGGATACATAAAAATCATATATATATATATATATATATATATATATATATATATATATATATAATGTCTTGAAAAGTACTTTCATAGTATTATAGTGGTCAAAGTTATATTGTAGAGACTGTATCAATGTTCAAAACGATAAATATTTATGACCGGAGCGAGTATAAAATACTTGATGGAAAGAAAGTTGCAGGCCTCATTCAATTCATTGTCTCCCCACATTTATTCCAATTTATGGCCACACACTGGTTTGGAAGGACCCAAAGAACATGAAAGTATAAGAACAACACTCCTGCTCTGCAAGTAGCTAGATTCAGAACTCTATTTGAGCTGAGAAACTACAGTAGCTTAAGCTTAATTACAGTACTAGTATTAGGAGTACGTCTTAAGCATAGTTATCAATATCGATTTCGGCACTTAAACCAGCACGAAGTAGCCCTATGTATCGTATCGACATCAGTACCGGTCATACCGGTCCGATACCAGTCAATACAAGCCCGATACCGGTCAATACGAGTAATGCCGGTGGAATTGATAATATGGTCTGTTAAACTATATGTTATATTTGATAGTATTACTATGTTTTGGAGTAATATATTATAAGTAAATTTTGGTGCATATATAGTTAAACATGTGTATAATTATAAATATATAATATTATACTAAATCCGAAATGGCATGCTGGTATAGACTGATACCGGAGCTTATCATTCCAAGAGCCAAACCGGTATAACCTTCGATACGGTACTAACAAGTTTGGTCATAAAGCACATCTATTATATATTAAAATCTCATGAGAGTCACTAACAAAAAAGAGAAATAGGCTAGAAATTCTCCCAAAAAAAAGCAAAATATCTGGCCTTTAATCTAGGTGGACCCGGATTATAATGGCTTATATTAAAAGAAAGAGTCCAATGATCTCCACCATCGGATATTATTATTTAAAAAAAAAATATCCAACCGTCTATCAAGAGTACCCGGGTTATAACGGCTTAGATTAAAAGAAAGAATCCAAGGATCTTCACCACTTATTTTGGTGGGACCAGATTATAAAGGTGCATATTAATCTATATAGATATTAGAGTTATATAAAAAATATATACAATTATAGAAAATATAGCTATATATCAAAGATAATTGTCTCATAATATCTAGCCGTGCAGTTGTACAGATAAATTTGCTAGTTTAGATAAATAACACACTCTCTATGGTTCGGAGGTGGGACAGCGATGGTATCAACATGATGTGATGACTACTCTGAAAGAAAAATAAAGAGCGTGATGTGATGACATGACAATGCCATCTCACAGAATATACAATGTACAATCTTATCTGCGATAAAGGAGTTGGATTTCCATTTTGTGCATACCAATACGAGTGTTGTGGACTTGTGGTGTACTATAATATGAAGCAAACTTGTTTTTTTACGACGCTGCGATATCTGCTGACAAGCAGCTGGAATTGGTTTCCTACGCATAGCTGTTCTAGTTGTCGTACTCCAGTATTTCTGCAATGTCTCAGTTTTGAAGAATAGCTCATGCCTCAGTTGAAAAAAAAAACATTTTACAGAACAGCTCGTGCCTGATAATTAGCATCTAGCTAGTTACCACTTACCACTCCTCACCTCCCATTTCAAAGATGGATGCATCTAAAACTAAAAGCATATCAGATATTCAGATCACACCAAAATTCTAAGGAATGACCAAAACTCCCTCCTGCTACAAGCCTTCAAAATTTCATCAGTGTCCCTTTCTGGCTTTCACCTCACTAGTACAACTACTCCTAGTAGCTTCTCTCCATCTGCTCCTGTGCTTTGGGAAGGGGCCAGGAATGGCGAATATAAGGTGCTTTTTTTGCAGCTCTACGCAGGCATGCTTGGCTTGTGCTTATCTGCTGGTCTTGCGCCGGTGGGAGATTCAGGTCCTCTCTAGCTCTGGAGTCTCCCCCTTGAAACAAGCCGAGTCTTGGGGGGGGGGGGGGGGGTGCTTTTTACTTTGAGGGGAATGTTGTCTGGCTCGAGGTGCAGAAACCTTGAGATTTGATCTGTAGATTGATCTCGGACCAGGCTTCATTCCCCTCAAGTAAAGCTCCCACGACGCGTCTCCTTGGTTCTTGGATCACATATTCACAGGGGCAAGATTTGGTGAGTTCTCATGGACATCTAACAATTCTCACTCACTCTCTCTCTCTCTCTCTCTCTTTCTCCGTCGATTTCTTGGTTTGGTTGTGATAGTTCGGTTAAGGGTGCTGTGTGCAAGAATCATTAGGATATGATTATCTCGCTGTATTTTTTCTCCCCTTGTGTTGATTTTCGTGTGGTCTAGCATGCAGATTGGTGTAATCATGAGCTTTTTGACTCAGATGCTTGCATGCTTTCACCTTCTCTTTCTTTAAAGTATGGGCATCTCTCTTGAAGTTGTGGTCTTTTTCCCTGTTCACCTTTTCTGATCCCTAAATCTGATAGGGGAAAGGAAGGAGAAAAAATTTATGTATCATCGTTGCCTTTTTACATGGAAGGACCTTCTTTTCTTCTTTCGATCCGTACTCTTCCATCATCCTCTTTCTCTCTCGTTTCATCTTAAGATTTCATTGGCCAAATTACCCATCCACAATAAATCATGTTCCATTCATTTGGATAGCCGTATCCTTGCCCCCTTGGTATCAAAAGTTCCTCAACTTTTCATAACTTAATCTAACAAGTGTTTCTTGTTCCCTGAGTTCACATCTACGAAGCGCAAGGGATGACATGTAAGGTATTAACTCCTGATTTCAGTGTAGATTCCGATGTACGTGTTTTCAGGTGTAGAAGAAATTCATATAGAACATGTACAGCTTTTGTCCCTTACGTACGTTTTCTTGATGTACATAAATAATGTCTATTATCTCTAGCAGATTTGTTCTTTCAGAAGGCCACAAATTATAAACATATAGCAGGTAATATCATAAATTAATTGTTCATTCTTTGAGTAGCTAGCTGCCTTCTTCCTTTTGTTCTTCGTCCATTCGAGAGGTGCTTCTATGCTCTTCCTTCTAATACAAGTTGCACAAATCTTAAAGCAAAGGAAGGAGTAAGTAATCCTCATCTACTCTTCATTCATGTTTTAATATTTATGCAATTTTAAAAAAGAAGAGCATAGAGCACCTCTCCGTTCATTAATAGATGACACATGCAACTGATCATCCTGTCTAGGGACTAGACAGCTGTAACTTTGCAGTTGTATCTCCATGCATGTGCTATTCCAACTAAGTTCTGAAACATTATGTGAATGTATACCAGTACCTAGAAGCTAAAAGTGGCCAAACGTTAATGCTGCTTTCCGAGTATAGCTAGAGATACATGTAACACCACCGCCTGAAGTAATATTCTTTGGCTAGTAGTTAGGAGCTACCCTAGGATTTTGCACTGAAATCATATGCATTATAGGATGAGATCTTCATGCATAATCATTTGCTGAGATGTGCATTTGTTAATTGATAAAGATGAGCATGCAGTTGATACACAACCCGTGCAGTGTTACTACATCTCCACAAGCAATTCTTGGTGAATATTAATGATCGTCATTGTGCAGCTGTGCTCAACAATGTTGAGATATAGCTGGTGTAGCTTAATACACCAAGGTGGAATTATAGAATACTAGTTAATAATCTCGTATAAAAGTCGTGAAAAAAAACTCTCGTAAAAATCTTTCTTGTACGTGTAGCAGGGCCAGGCACAGCTATCTGGGAGATGAGAATTTTTCTTTAACAGGTCATGAGTTTTTTTGGGAGGTCGGAGTGAACCAATTCATGTGCAATATGACACGTAATAGCGTTTTGTTTTTTGAAGAAGAGACATAATGGTGTAATCCTATATGCATCTCAAATGTCGCAAGTTTACTGTTCAATATTATGTCTGTACATGTTAAGAAGTACAAGAACAGTGCATGTAAGATTTGTCTCCTCATGACTGATTTTTAGATGTCTTTAACTTCAGGACGAAGAAGGCACACATGTATGCATGTACCAATACTGCCTATTGTTAATCAGCTTATTGTCAGGTTTAGCGCAGTTGGTCCATTACACTTGTATCGTCGAATAAAAATCAAGAAATCAAACACCAACTTCGCATAATCATGGTATAATAATATGTTATACATACAGTTCTTATCCTATGTAGCCTCTTTGTAGCCTGACTAAACAATTAAACATCATCTGAACCCCTGTGATATTGTTCTTGTCTGTCTGGAATATTAAACTTGCAACCTTCTCTTGAAAAGGCAAATACATACACTATTTCTGGTGCATGCATTATATAATTCAGGCAACAGCTAAAAGGCAGGTTTGGAAAAGCTGAAAACTCCTTGGGGTAGGGGCCAGAACCAAGAGCAATTGGAGAGGCAATTTAGCCCGACAAACAAGTGCATGCGATGGGAGCTGATATGGTTCGGCAACAGCAGCAACGGCACTGGGGCCGTGTGTTAACAGCAGCAAAGTGGGCGCAAGTTACACGGCCAGGGCAGCGCCCAAATCAGCTGGACCAGCTAGCAATGTTATCTAAAAAATAGATTAGGAGATTAAGGCCATGTTTGGATGGACTAAAACTAATTGTTAGTTGGCTAATGGCTAGAACTAATTGTTAGCCAGCTAATAATTAGTCCATCTAAAATTAGTCCAGAGCTGTTTGGATACATGACTAATGGTTGGACTAATTTCTTAGAAAAGTCATTTCTGCTCCTCATAATGGGTGAGAAAATGAGGATAAGGCCAGCACGAGGGTATTTCAGGCTTTTTCCAGCGTGTTACATGCTATTAGCCCAAATTAGCTCCTCCCCACCAACTAATGGACTAATTGTTAGCTAAGGGGTTGGCTAAAAATTAGCCCACCTATTAGTCTTCCTGTTTGGATAGACTAGGACTAATTTTTAGCCAGCTAACAATTAGTCTAGGGATCCAAACATGGCCTAAGAAGTTTCAGTTTTTTCTCTTAAGTTGTTAAAAGATAAGTTAGTAATATATCTCTTAGGACTCTTATCTCTAATAAATTCAAGCCGATTGGGTCTCTAATTCCTACCTGGCTGGGTTAGTCAGTTCAAACCGACTGGGACTCTGATTCCCAGCCTTTCCAACCGGTTAGGAAGTAGCTGCTGTCCTCTTTAAAAGAGGGGACAAATTGTAAAGGAAGGCCGTCAATAAAATTTAAGAGTTCAGTTAAAAGACGGAATGTCTCCCGATCTCAGATTCGGTAATCGTTTCTGGCTAAATGATAAATTACCTTTCACCACGGCCTCTTTTTTTTTTTTTTGAAAGGCAGATTTGCTGCGATTATATTAGAAGGGAAGCAAAATTACAATGTTCGATTTTAGTAGTACAGGAGTCTGCACTAAAGTAGGGAGGGTACAGAAGAGTGCAGAGTCACCACGGCCTCTTCAACTCGTCTCCCTGCTTCAAAATCATCGAGACCCCTCATCCGCTCGTACGCGCGAGCACATAACAGGAACTGCCCTTTTTAAGTGTATGCATCAATGACCATTGCCTTGTGGGAGGTGACTTGGGGCAAGAGATAGTTAGGTGTACCAAAACCTAATGAGCTAAGTATAGCAAAGGTTTAGGTTGTCCTTCGTACATACTCTCCTAGTCATAAATAGTTATCGTTTTGGATATAGATGTAGTCAAATTTTTAAAATTTTAACCGTTAATATCTTTTTAAATATTTAAATTGGATACATAAAAATCATATATATATATATATATATATATATTGTAAAGTACGTTTAGAGTATTATAGTAGTCAAAGTTATGTTTTAGAGACCGTATCGATGTTTAAAACGATAAGTATTTGTGACCGGAACGAGTATAAAATACTTGATGGAAAGAAAGTTGCAGGTCTCATTCAATTCATTGTCTTCCCACATTTATTCCAATTTATGGCCACACACTGGTTTGGAAGGATCCAAAGAACATGAAAGTATAAGAACAACACTCCTGCTCTGCAAGTAGCTAGAGTCAGAACTCTATTTGAGTCGAGAAACTACGGTAACTTTAGCTTACAGTACTAGTATTAGGAGTATGCCTTAAGCATAGTTATCGATACCGATTTCGGCATTTAAATCGGTGCAAAGTAGCTATATGTATCGTATCGGTCTCGATACCAGTCGTACCGGTCACTACTAACCTAATACCGGTCAATACCAGTCATACTGGTGGAATTGATAATATAGTCTATTAAACTATATGTTATATTTGATAGTAATACATGTATTTAGAGTAATATTATAAGTGAATTTTGATGTACATATAATTAAATATGTGTATACTTATAAATATATATTATTATACTAAATTCGAAATGGTACGCCGATATAGACCGTTGCCAAAACGTATCGTTCCAAAGGCCAAACCAATATGACCTCCAATACAGTACTAACAAATTTGATCTTAAGCACATTTAGATAAATAACACTAGATGTGTGGTTTGGATGTGGGGCAGTCGATGATGTGATGACCACTCTGAAAGAAAAATAAAAAGCGTGATGTGATGACATGAAGTTACAATGTCCAATCTTATCTGCGATAAAGGAGTTGGATTTTCATTTTGTGCATACCAATACGAGTGTTGTGGACTTGTGGTGTACTATAATATGAAGCAAACTTGTATTTTTTGACGACGCTGCGATATCTGCTGACAAGCAGCTGGAATCGGTTTCCTAGGCATAGCTGTTCTAGTTGTGGTACTCCAGTATTTCTCCAACGTTTCAGTTTTGAAGAATAGCTCCTGCCTCAGTTAAAAAAAACAAGAGAGGTGCTTCTATGCTCTTCCTTTTAAAAGTTGCATAACTATTAAAGCATGAATAAAGGGTAGATGGTGATTACTTACCCCTTCATTTGCTTCAAGATTTGTACAACTTATACTAGAAGGAAGAGCATAGAAGCACTACTCAAGAAACAAACGTTTTGCATAACAGCTCGTGCTTGATTAGCATCTAGCTAGTTACCTAATCTCCTTGACTTCAACCAAACTAAAGGAAGTTATGCCTTGGGCGTTGCCACCACTACCAGTCTACCACCCCTCTATTGGAATAGGACACCCAGAAATCTTAGGATAATCTTCTCTTCTTTATTTCTCGCCTGTTGGGTTGCTTCTTGCTTTTGCTTGTCTTACAGAACTCAAGACTTACACCTATTTATACTCAAAACTACAGCTTTAAAGAATAGAATAGGATTCCAGTTCCTTGTCCTACTTGGACCCCTCATCCTAAACTTTCTTAATATAAACTTTCCAAACTAAAACTTTTCTATTACAAGATTAGTTCCAACATTCACCCCCCTAATCTTGTAACGCCTAATTTCTAACTTCTTGAGGCAATCGGTCACAACTACGATTTGCCCAACTTTTATTCGACACACGACGATGAACGCTTCTCCAATGAGTTTCGCCTTCCTCTTACTAGCCATACCACCGGTGAAGCACCTCGCCGGCAATCATGACCTTTCGACGTAGCTCCAATTGTAATTGTCTTTTCACCGTTGACGGCAACGCAGACTCGCATTAGAACTTACCTGCAAGAGAAAACTTGGACACACCTACAAGAACGCTCATCCACTACACATGCATCATGCACAGACTCTTCTTTGACGGACTCGACTTTGGACGACGAACACATCTTCTCAACGTCCTGGAGTCAACATCATGTTGCAAGCGAACTCAACTTCGACTTGCCCTGCACACACAGATGATCACCATTGCCATCTTGTCACATCGGTTATCGACGACGCTCGTCAATAGCGCGTATTAGGGAGACACATCTCCTCCACCCTTTCGCCGCCATATCTTCTTGTCGCCTCTTCCCGGTTGTGACGCAACTTTGATGACACGAAGACTCGGATTGGCCGTCCGGTTGGCCGCTTGCTTCCTTAGGTGCCACCCCTCGGGAGCCTCCTCCTCCCGGGAGGCAACGGGTTAATCCAAAACCTTAAGCTCTGGTACCAATTATTGCAACAGGACACCCATAAATCTTAGGATAATCTTCTCTTCTTTATTTCTTGCCTGTTGGCTTGCTTCTTGCTTTTGCTTGTCTTACAAGACTCAGGACTTACCCCCTATTTATACTCTAAACTACAGCTTTAAAGAACGAAATAAGATTCCAATTCCTTGTCCTACTTGAACTCCTCATCCTAAACTTTCTTAATACAAATTTTTCCAAACTAAAACTTTCCTATTACAAGATTAGTTCCAACACCCTCACCTCCCATTTCAAAGATGGACGCATCTAAAACTAAAAGCGTATCAGATATTCAGACCACACCAAAATTCTAAGGAACGACCAAAACTCCCTCCTGCTACAAGCCTTCAAAATTTCATCAGTGTCCCTTTGTGGCTTTCACCTCACTAGTACAACTACTCCTAGTAGCCTCTCTCCATCTGTTCCTGTGCTTTGGGAAGGGGCCAGGAATGGCGAATATGAGGAGCCTTTTGTGCAGCTCTACGCAGGCATGCATGGCTCATTGGCTTGTGCTTATCTGCTGGTCTGCTTTGGTTCCCTTGCGCCGGTGGGAGATTCAGGTCCACTACTTCGCGGTGTGACGGTGGCTACTGGGAAAAGCTAAGCTGATGAGTGATGACACTTCGGTGAACTTGACATCGGCTCCATGTTGACGTTAACCGCACCCTGACGATCAGTAGTATCTCGGTCGATTAGAAGCCTGCAGAAACCACGGTCACGTCTGCTCGGAAAGAGCCATTTGCAATTGCTTTCATGCTGCAGTTGTGAGCAGGGTTTCGCCTACCGCTTTATGAAAAATCGTGTGAAAGTCGATTTTTCAAAAATAAAAAAAAAAATCGTGCCAAAAATCGTATAGTTTTAAAAATCAGTATTTTTTAAAAAATTTTAAGAATCAACCGATTTTCATGAAAAATCAACAGACTAGCTGTACTTTTTTGGCGATCGATTTTTGGACTGATTCTCATCGATTTTTGATGAAAATTAAGTGATTTCCACCGATTTTCTACCGGTTTATGTCACGCAATTTTTTTCCGATTTTTTTTTTTAATTGAACTGGTTTATCGAATGGTTTTAGAAGTGGGATCGCGTCGATAAGGTCAATTTTTTGAACCTGTTTGTGAGCTGTCTCTTCGATTTATAGCTGTAATGTATTCAGTTGTGTCTAATTGGTGAAGTTCTTGTTCACTTCGCTGATTATGAAGGTATACGTAGTGCGTGCGGAATCGCTGTGTTGAATCAAACCTGGGTACATAACACTAACAAACTAAGAACCCCAGAATTGTCCTCTAAAATTTATGATCGTAGCTAGTTAGCTAGCGATCCTTCAAAGAAGAAGAAGAAACGACAGGGTAGCTCGGCCTCCAAATGAAGCCCAAGTATACTAGTGGATGCTCGCTGCTCTCTAAGCCCTAAATGGACAAAAAAAGCCCATCTAAAAAACAAAAGGTCCGGAATTAAGGGAACAATTACATAACAGTGAGCCCAGTAAAACAATGTAAGGACGTTTTCCCCCCTCCTTTCCTTCGTAGCCTCGTAGGACAGGTAGCCGTAGCTTGCTGTATATTTTCCACTGGTTCTTTCAATACTCACTCCGTTCATTTAGAAAGTTTTTAAGGGTACGACTATTTCGAGATTAACCTCAAACTAATAAATTTAAAATCATCTCTCTAAGATGTTATGTGTCATCTTTTCCATCCATCCCCCTTCCCTTTTCCCCATCACTTCCCCCCTCTCTAACATAAATATTTAAAATTAGAACATTTAAACTACTTTGTAAGAAATATCTGTTCATTATAAAGTACTTTCTAAGAAATATTTCAGTTTGATGTTGTAAAAAATGCCTTCCATCGTTTCCACACACACTCTCTCCTTCTGCTCTATCAGGCTACCAGCCATCCGGGCAAGGGTGCCAAAACGTGCATGGCAATAAACCATGCATTGTAAGATTTGCATAATTGCAACATGAGATATGCTTGTTGCCAACCTGGCCCTATGAGAGAGCAAATAAAAATCCTTCCCCTACTCGCACCGATAGAATGAATGCTAGTGTGCAAACCCAATACTACTACTCCTACATGATTCGTAAAAGCATGGTGCGGATTGGGAACACAGTTTTGTCCGCGCGCGGCCACGCGCCGGGGCTCCTGGCCGCCGTCCCCACGCCGTCGACGACCGCACCACCCTCCCACCCCACGAGGAGCGCGCGCTCGACGCTGACCCGCCTCTCCGCCACTCGCGCTCCGCCACGTACGTGCCCACGCCAGCCAGCCGTCGACGTCTCCACGGGCCCCGCGGCGGGAGCAGAGGCCCAATCGAACTAACCGGCTAATCATCGCCATTAACTACTGGTTTATCCGCGACAGATCATCCTTAGTCCTGCGATTAGAGCGGTTCATGACCTTGGAGTATGGAGTTGCATCCACCGGTCAGTTCATCCAAAAGCTTCTTATGTGTAGGCTCCCTCAGATTTAAGACGTGAAATAGAAGTGGACTGTAATTATTTTTTTTAATTACACCAACCGGGTTTTAAACTCAAGATATCTTGGCTCTCATACCATATTGAGTTGCATGCACCAATTAGTTCACCTAAAAACTTAAGCTGATGAGGAAAGACGGACAATTCACTTATATTTCAACACGAAGAGCCACTGACGTGTCAGCGTCGAGGTCCGTGGTGCCGCGGGCTCCCTCGCACAAGTTACCGTACAAGGAATATTTAGGGCCTATTTGTTTTTACTTTGGATTCTCTAAAAGCTGATTCTGTATTATGGTTATAGAGAAGCTAATTCTCCCGAAGCTAGAATCCAAAAGCACATATAAAGTGGATTTTGGATTCTAGTGTATACGGATGGGCTAGATTGTGATAATCGGATTCTAGAATCGGGTTGTTTGTTTTTTATTTAGCTTTTGAGGTCAGAATCTAGGATCAAAAGCAAAAACAAATAGGCCCTTATACACGAGGGTTATGTTTGCCTGCTTTTTATAGTCCAAGAGATGCTTATAGTATGGACTATGGAGTTCAGTAGTAACTAGTAAGATTTGTGCGCTCCGCCGCGCCGTGCGAAATTTGATCCAAGTTTTTTTCCTGGAAAAAGGCAGGAAGATCTAAGCTTTTTTTTTTGTTCGCTTGGGTTTTTTTTTTGGGGAAAAAAATACGTTAGATAGGAACCATCGACGAACTTGTGTAACAACGGGCCTTCTTGCAAAAAAATGAATAATACATGTTTCGAAAAATATTAGATTTCGAGTTGCCAAAAAAATTATAGACGCCGAGCTTAACACCCTATGCGTTCATCGGGTAATAATGCATGTTTTGAAAAATATTAGAGATCGAGTTGCAAAAAAAAATTTGATACCGAGTTTAACACCCTATGCGTTCACCGGGTAATAATACATATTTTGGAAAATATTAGAGATCGTTCCGGGAAATATTAGATTTCGAGTTGCCAAAAAAATTATAGACACCGAGTGTAACACCATATGCGTTCATGGGGTAATAATATATGTTTTGGAAAATATAAGAGATCGAGTTGCAAAAAAAATTATAGATACCGAATTTAACACACTATGCGTTAACCGGGTAATACATGCTCCAAAAAATATCAGAGATGCCAACCTTCTTTTATCGGGTTTAACACTCTACGCGTTTGCCGAGTAATAACACATGTTTCGAAAAATATTAGAGATCGAGCTAGAGAAAAAAGTCTAGAGATCAGAGATCGAGCCGGGGAAAAAGTCTAGAGATAGAGCTGCACACAAATTTGTGCTGACGAAAATATTTCTTCCGCGAAAAACGGAGAAAGGACCTAGACGTAAGGGACGGGGACCTGTTTGTTACATTTTTGGACCTGTTCGTTACATTTTTGGACCTGTTCGCTATGCCGAATAATTAGAAAAGGGTTCGTTCGAGATTGGTATTTAGCGGGGGGATTTTTCGTAAAGTAACGAACCAGGGACCCGAACGCAATTTAGAAACACATTTATTCCCCTCACAAAAAATCACGTAGATCCTATCTGTAATTTACAGGAACCTATACGTAATTTGAAGAAAGAGAAGAGCCTTTTCGCAATTTAGCATGGGGTGACACTTGAAGGCTTTGGTTGGCCTCCAGTGTTAGGCCTCATAAGGGTGTTAATATTTAACACTGTAAATTGAGAGCAGTGCTATACATCACCTCTTAATACAAGTTAATTATACAAATCTTAAAGTAAGCAAATGGATAAGTAATTATCATGTACTCTTTATTTCTACTTTTAATGATTTTAATGATTGTGCAACTTTTAAAGTGATAATGCACCTCCCGTAAATGGGACTGATTTGGTTTGGGATTGTGGCTGCAATTGCACCTCCTGGACTCTCTGTGGCTAGCTCCAGAAGGGCAAAGGGAGCCTTCAGTAACTTTCGTGAGGGATGACTAAAACATGGTGCTGATCTCAGCCGAGCCGAACCGCTGCACGAATCACGTTCGACGACTTGCCGATCGAAGCTTAACAGCAGACCAAACTTCCGGGAAATTTATACGTCAGTGTTCGAATACCTGACATGTGTAACGGCACGGCAGTTGCGTGATAAGAAACTCATTCGCCTTGTTCCTTTATTTTTTCCTTTGCGAGGGGCCTTGCAGTTCTTACTCGGTAGAATCATCAACGGATTAATAATCCAACAGCTCATCGTCATTAGGAATGGCCAACAATATTGCAAGCAAGACCGGTTTAGGCTGAGCACAAGCACCGGCGATCCGACCATCTGTGCGACGTCGCGGAGCAGCTGGAGGGACACGTAACGCCGGACTGGAGATAAGCTCATCTGACTTCACCGATCGACCTAGGACCCATGAAGAGGTAGAATAGGCGAAGAAGCTCAACAACGACGTGCGTGTTTATTCTTCCATCTAGTCGATCGAGATCGAACGCGCGTACGTACAGCGACCTCTCCCCCGGCCAGATGCCGGGAGCCTAGCCGGAAGCCTTCCACGCAAGCCGCGAGCCCCCACGCAACCTGACAAGCGCCCCCGCCACCTCGGCATCTCTTCTGGGAGAAGCCGGTCGCGCCATGGACCTACTGACATGGACGCTGTACCCTTGCAGAGCAGAGCCCTCTCTCTGCCTCCGCCGCTTCCCTCGGCTGGCCTCTCAAGACACCGAACCTTTCCCTTCAGCTCCGTGCGCGCGCACCACGTGTCCGGCGCCGGCGCCGGCGCCGGCTCAGATCAATCTCGAGACGGATAACCATTCCGTGCGCCGTGAGCGACGCGGTGCGCGACACCTGGCGCGCGCGAGAAGCGATCGAGGGCCCCACATGTTCTGATTGGAAAGCGCGGCGTGCCACGTGCGGGCATCGCGCAGGCTCGACCCGTACGCCGCGCGCCGGTATAAAGCTAGGCGCGCACCGTGTCCCGAGTCCCGACCCGAACGCTACTGCGGCAACGAACACACTAGCCGCTTGAGTGCAACTGCTTCGAGTCTTGGCCGATTCGACACCGCATCGAGGTCGAGATGGAGAGCGACTGCCAGTTCTTGGTGGTGCCGCCGCAGCTGCAGCGGTCGTACGCGGCGGCGGTGGACGACGGCCAGTTCTCGCAGCAGCTGAGCGGCGGGGATGGGACGGCTGCGGGGAGGGGCGGGGAGAGGAAGCGCCGGTTCACGGAGGAGCAGGTGCGGTCGCTGGAGACCACGTTCCACGCGCGGTGCGCCAAGCTGGAGCCGCGGGAGAAGGCGGAGCTGGCGCGGGAGCTGGGGCTGCAGCCGCGGCAGGTGGCCATCTGGTTCCAGAACAAGCGCGCCCGGTGGCGCTCCAAGCAGCTCGAGCAGGACTACGCCGCGCTCCGCGCCCAGTTCGACGCCCTCCACGCCCGCGTCGAGTCGCTCAAGCAGGAGAAGCTCATCCTCGCCGCGCAGGTACGTACTTACATGCATGCCGTGGTCGATCGATCAGTAACAGTTGGGAGATTGTATATGTTACGCAATTAGTCGCATGCTTGCTTTGCAGGTGGAAGATATGAGGGTGAAGCTGAACGAGCGGCAAGACCAGAGCGGCAGCTGCGACGGCGCCGAGGGGGACGACAAGAGGAATAACGTCAGCAGCTGCCTCGTGGAGGGCGATGAGGGCGCGGCGCCGGTGGTGGACGTCTCGGCGGACTCGGCGGCTGGCGGGTACGAGCACCACCACCTCGCGTACGGGGGTGGCCTGCCGGAGCCGTTCTGCGCCACTCCGGAGCTGTGGGAGACATGGCCGCTGGTGGAGTGGAACGCCGTAGGATGAGTCAGTCAACGTAGCATACATACATGCGTCCCCATGGCTCATGGCTGTGTTTGTACGTACATCGATCGATGTTGCTAGCTCGTCTAGCTAGATAGTTGATCCGCGGAGATCGACAGGAGCGACAAGCAATCGATGAGGTTGGGTAGAACATAGTAGCTAGGGATCGAGTAGGGATCGATGCAGCCGGGGCAAGCAGCGATCGATGAAATCTACACGCATTGTAAAAGAGAAACCCATCGGATCGGTCCGCTTCGTCGACCTTCACCGCCTTAGGATATCCATGTTCGTGAAATGGCTCCAGGGCCCGTTCGTACAGATCAGTGTCTCGGTCTGCAAGTTTGTGTTGCGCAAGGCCATCGATGCCGCACGTACGATGACGGCGCCGCGGACGAGAGAAATATCGATCGCTGTCGGTCGCTGTCGCAGCACAGGAGATGGTTCGATCTTCTCTCGCTCGCTTGGACGGTAGCGGACGATCCGCTCTCGTCGTGTCGATCGTTTGTTCGTCTCGGGCGCAGCGCAAAAGACGAGGAGAAAAGAAAGATACGGGAGGTGTCCGTCACTGGGAGATGGTGCGGCGATAACTAAGAAAGTTCTGGATGCGTGCGTGCCCCGGGCCGGCGGCCAAATGGGTGGTGGTGGTGGGAGCGGCGCACTGGACGAGAAAGCGACGCGAAACCAAACGAGAAGTACGCAAAATATTCTGAAACTCTCCTGTTGGAACTAAAATTCGCGTAGATAAACGTACCTTCCTTAGCCCTGGAAATACGCCTGTACGCACATACTACAATTTTTTTTTTTTTTGGTTGAGAAGATCTAAACATGACAGATATATGGCACTTGTGTTGGAATTTCCTAATTGTTCTAAGTATCATATGAAACTCCCGTGCAACCAATCCAGAAACGACACATAACACTTGTTGATGTGATATTATTAGGACGGAGGGATGGGGATTGGGGACAACTTTTGTCATCTCATCATCTACTCAAGTTCATCTGAAGTTCTTTTGCACTTTTTTTGAGACATCTTTCAGCAGGTGACTCAGGTTACTGCACAAAACCTTGACTTTGGGCCGAAGAGGCCTTTTAATTGTTGGCCTATTTCAAAGGGATTAGTTTAAGAAAAATAAGAAGATATATAAGAGAGCGAGAGCGCTGGTACATACTACCTCCGTCCAATATATAAAACCTATTTGTTTAAATAGGATTGCCTACATATCATTTGACTGATTTTTTTTATTTGTAAATCGAATGAATTTTTTGCACTGTACACTTTTCTGCAACCTACTACTAAATCGCATTGGAAAGCAGTTAATGGGTTCATGAAATACTTAACGGGTCCCAAAAAAACAACCTGTTTCATTTTCGCCATTTCCACTCGGCCCGTTTCATTTTCGTCATTTCTGCTTAGCCTGTTTCCATTTCAGTCGTACTAGGCCTGCTGGGCTTGATTTATTATTTTCGAGTCTTTCGAACAGCCGAATGGGCCCATCTACTAGGCTTTTACACAACCAGAAATTAGGCAGCAAGTAAGAAAAAGGGGGCTTGGTCACCAAGTAAATAAAGGACGGAACAACCAGAAACAATCAATCAGAAACAGTGAGGAAGAACATGGAACTAGGAGAAGAAGAAAGAATGCAAAAGAACACAAATAAAGAGCCAAAAGGTACTGTTTGAAATCTGAAAGTTTTGCTTTTACTCCTGTGATCTACAGGATCTTCTCCTAGTGTGGTTCTCTCCTCGTGATTCCCGATTTATGCGTTAACATTGATCTTGACTGCAAATCTGTAGAACATGGTTCTCTTGGATTTATTCGTGCATATGTATCTTCATGATTTAGTTAGCAACTTTGATCAACCTTAAAACAAAAAATAATGAAAAAGATAACATGATTAGTACTTCAATTATTACTTTTATCGCAATGCTGCATATGCATCTTCATGATTAAAATTTCTGTTGCATATCAGGATTTAAAACAATGGTGAAGAATGAGATCTACTATGCAAACAATAACAATAAGGTAGGTATAATTAGAGCTTCACAAGAGCATAATTTCATTTGTATGCAATGAATATTGAGAAAATATTGTAATACAGGTCAAAGATAGAGCAAAATTAACCAATGATAAAAACACTTCTATATGACAAATGGACAATGATGAATAATGATGGAAATGTATTGAACTAGTCAAGTCAATTTCTTGAGACATCTTGCAATCTGCAGAACAGATGGGAAAACCATAAGGTATGTTTTAAACTGAATGACACTATGCAAACAAAATAATATTCCACTTACAACACCAGAATTAACATTCAAAAGAATAAAATATTTATCATTGAATTACAGGGAGAAACCACTGGTTATGGATCTCTTATGCATGACATGATAAACTCCAAATATGTAAACTTATCAGAATACCAGGTAAGAATAGCAAAAGATTTTGTCATCTACAGTCTTCATGTTACATTAATGATTAAACTGTATTTTCCATTGGCAGGGGGAAATGAGCACGTACACATCACTTTTAAATGCTTCTCCAAGTTTTGAAGTAAGAAAAGGGACATATTTTGAACAGCAATTAACATTTTAAGAAATAATAACTGATATGTTTTATCAAGCAGCACTCAATAATTCTGACAACAAGCAGGACTACCGAACACACGATACAAAAGACAGATTATCAAAATTCAAGCTTGGAGGATGAGGTAAGGATATTAGTTATCATATTATAATGTCAAACAATTATAGAAACTTGACATCCAAATTAAAAAAAATTCGAGCATAAAAAATTAATAATTGGAATGTAAGTTCAAATTCATTATATTAAAACAGGTTAGATGATATTTTATTTATACAAATTTCTCACTACTACTTTTTGTTACACATGGTAACACTTTACCAAGCAGAATAAACCAGTGTTGCAAAGAATGGTATGCGCTCGACGGATGGATGTGGTACCACTAAGCAATTAATTGATGGATGGATGTGGTACCTCGATGCGGTTGATTGTTTAAAAACTTTCTAATGTAAGGTGTTGGTAGGAAAATTTAATTGTGGTGATAGATGACCCTAATGTGAATGTTAGATATAGTTAATATGTATGTTGTTGCAAATTATTGAAATAATTTAAAGAATGAAATCATGATCCTTTAATGCTAGAACATTTCTCGATTGAATATAATTTGTTGTTTGATGATGTTTTAAGAACAATGTGATGGTCTTATTTACTAATATTTGTTTTAAGTAGTTAGAGTATGTTGAGTAGTGATAATTTAATATAGTATATGAATAGAATGAATAAAAACAATGTTTTAATCAAAGAATGAAGAAAAAGGAATGATTGTCATGGTGTATGGTTTTATCCTTAGCAAATGACTGTCTTAGAGCCATATTTATGAAATAAGTCTCGTGGAGATGATATTTAGTTGTTGAAGTTATTTATTGGTTGAGTGACCTTTGGATACTAAAATGTTGACTTATGGGTTGTACGAAAGTTTTATGTTGAACATACTAAAAGTGTCATTGAAAAAAATGTCTTAAAATTTAGAATATGGAGTTGTACGATTGAAGGTTCATTATGGGTTGCAGACTTAGAATAATATTGATATAGCCTCTTATGATTTGATGGTGCGTGTTGATCATGATGAGGTAGACTTGGTTTGATGTTTTATGATAAACATCGTAAATTTTCGTTATAACTATCGGAGAAGATAATTAAAGGAAGAATTGATTATGTAAATTATGTTACATCCTGATGAGGTTTCTTAAGGTGCAAATTGTGAATATTGAAACCTATAATGTCATTTATAGCCTATCTCTTTCTATATATGGAAAGTTAAGAAATTCTTATCGAAACATCGAGAAATTGTGCATATAGAAAACTCTAAAGAAAGAAAGAAAAGGATACCCATGTCATGATTTTCAAATCTTTTCTACTTAGCAGTCTAAGTTTTTCGATGAGGATAATTAATTCGACCGTTGTGGTCGAACTCTATTATAGATTTCTAACCACATTCTCCATAGGTCCCTCTTAGATCTTCTTTCTCCAATCTTGGATTAGGGAATGAGATAAGCACATTTGAATAATAGAGATGGTGGGATTTAAGGTGGATGTATGTTTAACTTTATATGGATTGGTTTGTTAGTATGGACTCTCGAGTGAATGTCTTTTGGTTAAGGCATTCTGTATTATGTGAACTAGAGCTTCCCTAAATTAGTGTGATGGTTGTCAAATTTAGGGTTAGCTTTGAGGTTTGAAAATGAGGATGAAACAATGATTAATCACGAAGTAATATATTGGTGGATTTTGAATGCTTTATTTCATTGAATAACGCCATTCATTTGTCTTTGCTAAGATATTTTACCTAAGTTATGATTGTAGAATCTATTCTCAAGGGTGTATGAATGGATTACGCCCTTTAGCATACAAAAATGAGTTATTGGTTGCATTATCGGTTAAAGGGAATAAACAAATCTAATGTAATGTTTTGGAAGTTCTTGATTTGGAGTTATGTGTATCTCTAGTTCGACTAGAGTTTGATTCAATTAAAATATGTGTGGTATTTGTGAATGTTTGTAAAAGATGATTATTATGATTGTTGCATAAGTGAATTTTATTGGTGAAGCGATTTTCTGCGAGGAAATGAATTTTCCCTTTCTTTTGAGGAAGATGATGGTTGTTGTGTGGAAGAAGTTCGATTCCAGGATTAGTTTTCTCTTTTTGAAATGATTGGCTATGGGAAAAGTGAAATGATTTGCTTTAGTAAAAGTAAGATAATTTGTTTTAGTTAAAGTGAAATGCATATATAAAATATTTATGCGGTGTCTCTTTTAAAGTGAGTTCTCCTTTATGTGAAGTTTAGAGCTTTGGTTTTATAGTGATAAAAGTGATTTATTTTGTTAAAGAGAATCGAGATTTCCTCTGCGTTCTAGCACGGCAAAAGAAAATGAATGATCATTGATTTTTGTTAAGTAAATTAAGGGATTGTACTCTGACTTTGCTTTTTGAGTGAAAGAATGTGTGGTGAGACCTTCTTAGAAAGAGAAACTAAGTGTGGGTTGGTAATGATTTCAGGTCCTAGCCTTTGCTAGGTGTTGATTGTAAATGGTTAAAGAGTGGGGAGTAATGAAGGTTTTTGTATGCCTCAGCCCAAATCTTCTTAGGAGGATAATTTAGATGTTATGTTCCTTGGTGGTGCTTGATTAAGTTTTAACAGTGGATTATTTGGAAGTGGTTGGTAATTACATTATCATTTCTACAGTATGACTGAGTATTTTGGTTACAGGGGATGTTGTTAACGTTATGACAATATGAAGTGACATGTTCTGTTGTGGACATTTATCCTGGGAGTGGTCCCTTGGTGTGAGGTAGGTTGGAAAAAAGTTAAAAAAAAAATTATATTGTCGAATTGTTGTGGAAAAAGAAATTTTTGCCATAGTGGGCTATTCCTTTCAATGGTAATGGTCGATAATAGTCCTATTGTTAAAAGGTCGACCAGTTGTAAGAGATGGTAATTTGTGTTTTGGTCTCTAGGGGTAAAAGTTTGGAACCCCAGAGTTCAAACGAATGGTATTGTTGATTGGTGAGAAATGGTTTAGAACCTTATCAAAGTGAAGTGTCTCGCGTTGTTGTGTTGTCTTGAGTACGACGAACCGTGGTAGAGAAATTGAGTGTGGAAAGTAGAGTTATGTGAATGAGTTGAAGTGGGAAGTTGGAGTTGAGGTAAGAGGTCAGTACCATGTTCTTCTGAGAAAAATAATTGATTAAAAATGGATTGTATGCTTTAATGCCAAAGGAAAGCTTGGACTAAGGTACGTTAGTCCATTTGCAATAGTGGCACAAGCTGGGAAGTTGGCTTATCTCCTAGATCTCCTGGAATATTTGCAAGAGCCGCTTTGTGTCTCATGAATCCTTGTTTAGGAAGTCCCTGCGGGATCTAGAACTCGAGGTATTAATTTAGACATTGGTTGTTGAGCAAGGCCTCGCCTTTGAGTCTTATTCTATTCAAATTAGGGAGAAGTTAGAGGGAATGTTTTGTCATGACATGATGAAATGCATTAAGGTGCTTGTTCGATTCAATCCGAGCGGGAAGCAACTTGGGAATTGGAGTCTCACATGCGTGAGAAGTATCCAGAGTTGTTCATATCAGGTATGTGATATGATTTAATTTCCTTGTTGATTTTGCTTTCCTGTGTAGAGGAGTGTTGTGAATTCAGGGTCGAATTCTGTTAAAGGGGGGAGAATGTAATATCTTAGAGCAACTTCTAGGTTGAAGAAAAATCCCATCATAGGTTGGGCTGGCCTGTCATGCTTTGTGGGCCTTGAGGGTTTTTTTTTTGGGCCTTTTGAGGTGGGTTTTGGCCCATATGGGAGGGGATTTTATTTCCCAAACCCTAGCCCACCCCTTCCCCTCCCACTCCTGCCGCACCACTCCCCCCAGTCCCCTCAATTCCTCCAGCCACCCCTTGCACCTCCCTGTCTTCCCCCTCCATGCGCAGCCTTGGTGGCTCCTCCTAGTGCCCCTCCTCCTTGTGTAGCCATAGTGGCTTCTCTCCTACGTCCCTACCCCTAGCACCATTTGCCCTCCTTGCGGAGCTCTTGCCCCGGTGCTGCTCTTGGTGAAGTCTGGTTGCATGGAGAGGCGCAGATCGCGATCCGAAGGGAGAGAGCTGCAATCATCGTTAGACCTTTGTTTCTCTGAGTGAAGGTATAATTTTAGGTTGTTTGGGTATTGTATTTGGGTGATGCCATGTTAGTTTTCCCTGTTTTAGTGCTGTGAATGGGTTTGATTGGGGGAAATCTGTATGGGGTCGTTTCTGAACTCGAGCAGATCTAACTATGATCTTAGAGTACAAGAACGTGAAATTTGGCTAAGAGTTTAAGAGTTATAACCAATTGAAGGTGGCCATGCAGAATCCGTTTGCTGCTGGATGCAGTCTCAGTAATTTGTAGATTAGGGTTGGTTAGTGGCAGAACTAAATTATTTCAATAACTACAGAAAGCTAGATGATTTTCTGTAGATTTTAGAAATGCCATTGTTTGCAGTTATGAGGATATTAAGTCTGCCATCCAGCGTGTTGACATAACGAACTTCGGAGATGAATTTGAGAGGTTAGATGATTTAATGGAAAAAAATGGATAACTAGGAAATTGTAGATAATTTCCTGTAAATTTCATAAAGTCTATGATTTTCTATGTTTGGGCTTATGAGCTTAGTGTTATGGTCTTTTGACTGCCAGGACAGCGAAGGGGTAATCTATCTGGCGAGTTGAAAGATTAAAATCAAGGTTGGGTGTAGTTGCGATATTGATTTAATTTGACGTATGTATTGCTATGGCATACTTTTGAGGAGGTGTGACTTCGGGTGTGGCCTCAAGTTCACTTTACACCGCTTCGCATGGTAAAGAGGCAAGTATATCGTGCAATTGTGGATGGTTTGTGATGAGATGTGGTGTTTATTGTTATGTTTGCTACCATGATGATTTATATGAGTTATTGCAATCATTGGTACTATTTGTGCTCCAATCTTGTGATGATGAGAATGAATTCATATTGTGAATAGTCATTTGGTAATGTTGATAATGATAAATGAATAATGGAAAGAAAATGTGCATCATTTGCATACATATCATAAAAGGAGTTGACAAGTTAGGTTGGTGAGAAAGTCATATGAGATCATATGACTAATCCGGAGTGCCCTTGAGTAAGATCTACCTTGTAATCCCATCCACGAGATGGATGGGAGCGAGACCAACTAGTAGGCCCCTCCATAGGGATGGAAGGGAATGAAAGGGTTTGACGCCGACGAGTGTGTACTCAAGCTATACTGGAATAAGCTATGAAAGGTGCATTTGAACATGAAAGCGTATTGCATTGCATTGCTAATGGTGAATGATGACTAATATGATGAAGGGTTAAGACATTGAGTCGTGGACTCATGCGAGGATTGTCAATGAGTTGACTTTGATAAATGGATATGTTATTACTGTTTTATATAATCGCTAATTTTAAATAAGAAAAATGATTATATTATTGTTTTAAATGTGTTAAATAGTTATGATATTGTTCTATGATATACTTTGATGATTTTTGGACTCATGCTTGTTTATTTAATGTTTTAGGTACAATGAGGCCGGCATGCATGGAAGGGGTAGTAGCACATTCACGACAAATGTTGCCACACTATCCTTATAATGATGTTTAGCTTTTGATCATGCTTAACTTATTTGACTAATTAGACTGATTCAATCATGGAACAATTTTAGTGTAACCAATCTTATGAGAAGTTAATTGGTTATGTTGTGGTTAAATAATGTGGTAGTGTTTGGCTTTGTCATGTTAATTAAAACTTGTGGTTTATGTTTTTGTCTTGAGACAAACAAGTTTAGAATTATTGTTATTATCTTTCACTGTCTTTCCTTGTGACTGGCCTTTAGTTGATGTTTAGCGATTAATTAGAAAGTTTATGTTGTTGCTGAAATTATTATTGTAATTGCCTTCTTAGCTATTACAAATGCATATGGTAGTAATATTCAAAGCACATGGAGTGCTGGGTATTACAGTTGTTATTAGAGCGGGCTTTAGGTCCGTGGTGCATGAAATTAGAAAATTACTCTAGAGTGAACTAAAATTTTGATTTAGGGAAATTAGAAACATGGTTTAGGTATAAACTCTTTAAAATTTTGCCATAGGTTAATAACCATAAAATTTGATATAGGCTAGTTAATTAACTTAAAACTTGACACACTCTGATGCACAGTAGAAAGGATATAGATAATCATAGCATATAAAACAAAACAAAGAAGAAAAATACTTACAGCAAGAAAGTACATACAACTGCCAAGAATCTTTGATTCTTTTCTAGTGCTTTTTCGAGCCTTATTGAATTTTGATAGGCTAACCATCAACCAATCATATACATGCTTTGGTCAATCATAATTTCTGACCGAATTAACATCTTCCAATGCAATTAGATACTTGGAACTTGGATGTAAATTAGAACTCAGGCATAGGAAGCAAGATAATGCTACAATCATGAAGCACAAGAAAACCATTTCATCATTGAGATCTGATTTGCTCTTCAACATATTGCCAAAATAAGAAATATAGCATTGAAATATTTGACAAAGAACCGAGTAAAACGTACCAATGCTTTCAGAAATTTCAACTTTTATTTTTTTGGCCTATAATAATAACAAAAAATAAATCCATTAATAGTCTCCATATGTACTATATTCAAAAAAGGATAGGCAACTTATGCAGAGAAGACTTTTCCTTTCGAGTACTTATTAGTTCCCTCTTCAATAATTGGATTTTATACACAAACAAGAAAATAAACAACAAGAAAAAAATTACCAAAAAGAAGGTATACAGGTATAACATGAATGTACATAATAAGAGAAGAAAATTTAACTTTAGCTTTGGAAAATTGAAAAATTGCCTCTCCAAATGCAGAACCATCGAAAAATCCTGAGACCTGCAAGAAACAAACAAACAAATATGTATGATCATCAATAACTAGATAGATCAACAATTCCATTACGATGTATATTTGACTCCTGCAAATTCAATAACAATTTGAATGTATTTAATTTAAGATAACACATCTGGTTAGTTTCCATAGAAACTAAGAAATGCCAATAGTTATAAAAATTATTGTTTTTTTACTGACAAATACAATAACGTTAAGAATGTAAACTACAAGTAAACTACTATAAACCAAATAAAATGTATATTAGACCAAATGATTCAAACTAATGTGGTAAAAGGTAATAAAATAAATTAAGACTACAACATACAAACAACCTATATAATGTTCAACATAAAAAACAATCACTCAAATTTAGGTAACAACCTACGACAACACAAAAAGAAAATACTAAACTTATCATTGTTCTACTGCCAAAATAACACATAATAATTTAAACAAATTAAGTTAGCAAATTAACATAAAGAAATATATTACTATATCATCGTCTATTTCCATGGTTCCATTGCTCAAATTATGTACGCCTTTAGATTGAGAATTGATATCATCATCTTCATCGCAAGTATTTTGGCCGGAGTCAGAATTAGTAGCAGCGTTCCTGAAATTTGAACTTCTAGTTCTAGCCATCTAATGAAAGACAAATTGAAAAGAAAAGTAAGATAAAATAACTCCATAATTAAAGACATGAGCACAAATTTAAAGTAACTTAAAGCATAAGCAACACTGATACAAAACATCACTTACACAAAAAATTCTGTCAATAGATAAATAGCAAATCCATTTTTAAATAGTCTTGTCCACAAATATAACCCGTATTTCATATTTTAGTGCAAAATTAATGTCGTGTTTCTTCTATGTCCCTAATAAATATCCATCTGTACTTTATATTTTTTACATGCATGCATTGAATATAATGTTTAGTGATAATAATTAGCGGTGATCTAGTCTTTTGAAATATCTTCTTCGTCTATGTGCTAATAAGAAATACTACCTTCGTACAAGTTTATAAAGCGTATTTTTTAATGATTTTATCCACAAATATAAGATGTTTTTCATATTTCAATGCAAAATTAATGTGATGTTCCATAAATATCCATCTTTAATTTATATTATCGACATACATGTATCAAGTACAGTTAATGTTGGCCAAACGGGCCGCCTGGCACAGCACGGCTAGCCAGCGGGCCGTGCCGTGCCTGTCCACGTGCCAAGCCTAGGGGTGGGCATTCGGTTTTTTTGGTTTTAAAATAATTCAATTTATAGAAACTGGCAACCGAATTTCTCGGACCATAATGAAAAACCGAACCGAATTAACCGAAATATTTCGGTTCGGTTAATTCGGTTTTTCGATTAACCGAAATATGAATAAACACTAGGTGCATTAGATTTGATTCTTTCGTATTGCAACACAGAGCAGAGATAAACCTACACAATATTCATAGGTTATTACAGTATAAGCATAGTAGAACATATGAACATACCACACATATGCGTAAAGATGTTAGAACATAAGAATTGTTTGGTAGCTTTAGAAAGAATATTAAAAGTGGTATTGTACATGGTCTATTCGGTTATTTCAGTTTTTGAAAGCAAAAAACCGAACCGAATACCAAAAACCGAATTATTCCAAAATAAAAAACAAATCGAAAACGTAAACCGAAAAAATCAAAATAATCAGTTAATTTCGGTTCAGTTTGGTAATTCGATTTCAGTTTAAAAATGCCCACCCCTAGCCAAGCCCACGGACCAAGCACGGTCCAATGGCAGCTATGCCGTGCCGGCATGGGCCCTCATCGGGCGATGGGCCATGCCGAGGCTAACCCGTTTGGCGCCAAAAAATTCAAAAAATTCGTGGAAAAAATTAGAAAAATTAAAAAATCATAAAGTTTGAAAAAATACATAAAATTCGTGGAAAAAATTAGAAAAATTGAAAAATCATAAAAGTTAGAAAAACTCAAAGGAATGAAGAAAAAACTTTTTAAAAATATATGTAAATTAGGAAAAGATAAAAATCTGAAATAAAATTCTAAAAGGAGACAAATAATTATAATGAAATATGAGCTCTATTAATGTTTGGATGCCTCGTTAAAAACTTTGCCAAGCAAAAACTCAACATGAGAAACCTTAACAAATAAAAAAAGTACATCCTATAGCTCAGTGATACTGAAAAAAAAGTGAAGATTACATTCATTCTTCCTAACTATCTAGATAAAAATTTTCAAACGCTACCACCAACTCAACATTTTCTGTAGTGTGTTGAGCTAATTGATCAGCTTGTTCCCAATATTTCAGTATGAGAAGTATCTCCATCATCTCACTTGTCAGATTTGTTCCTCTCTCCTCAATTATTCTTCTAGATAGACTGAAAGCGAACTCTGAAAAACCGTGGAGAAAGGAACAGTTAACACATCCAGTGCTAATATGGAAAGCACCGGATATGTTATCCTTTGCTCATGTCACCACTGCAAAAAATGCTGAAATCCTACTCTTGCTGCTCTCGGTAATTGACAGTGTCATTGTTAAGATAGGCAGCTAGCTCCCCACCACTTGTTGTTGTGTCCGCACTTGACGTTGTTGTACTCGAACTCCTTAAGGTAGAGCCACCTGCACCCCATATCTTCCCACTACGCAGTTTTCTTCTTACCTATTGTGGGTGCTGGTGGAGGTCACTGCAGGCGAACTCCTACAAACTTCTGATCGTACTTAGCATAGACTTGAGATAAATTAACACAAATATCTGAACAAATAACTAAAATAATCAGTTCCTGATGCATCACTTAGAAGTAGGAGAATATTACCAAATCCACAAACTTTCAGTCTAGGATCTAAAATAAATGCAAATACATATAACATAGGAATTTCTTTCCAATATTTCAAAATTTTAGTTTTCATGGCACAAACAGATCCACGAAAACCCCCATCATTTTCGTGGTTTCTTAAGTGAGTAGCAATTTATAGAATATGATGCACAATTAAAGGAGAGGTTGAGGAATAAACTCAAGAAAAAGCAACAGTGAAATCATAAAAAAAGTTTCAAAAATGGCAGCAAGTATTGAACAACATACCAATGTTGCTTTGTGAGTAGCGGTTGACCATCCTGGCTATGATCGTGCATATTAATAAAAACAAAAAATGTGCTCTTATAGGGTAGGAGTGACTTAAACATCAAGTAAGTAGAGTTCCATCTAATTGGCATATCCAAACCAAACTTACGTGGACGTACCTCCATTGCAATACAATAGTTCTTATATGCTGCTACTCGTTGATTGGAATAATTTAAGAAACATATTGTAGTGTGAAAAGCTTCAATGTATGGGTCTAACCTCTTCAAACTAGATTTAACTATAGTATTAATAATATGACGAGCATAATGCTGATGTAACAAAAAAGATTCGATGTACGTATTAAAAAGCAGAGTTAGAATGTTCATTGCAGAAGTGTTTGATATAGTATTATCTAATATTATTACAAAAATTTTATCTATAAGGCCAAAATCTTCCACAACTTTTATAATACATTCAGCAAAATTCTCACTAGTGTGTGCTACGTCAATTAATTTGAATCATATAATTCTCCTCTAGTTGCCAGTCGTTGTTCACGTAATGAGCAACTACACTAAGGTAATCCTCTTTAGGCCTACCGCTCCATATGTCTGATGTTAAAGGCACCGAAAAAGTACAGGTATTAAAGAACTCTTTTAGCTTACCATGATAATTATTATAGTATATAATCAGATCTCTAACTGTTCCGTCTAGAAACTGCAAATAACCTATGATTATGAGTGGTCATAATACAGTTTCAAATGCTAGTGACTCACCAAAGTTTAAAGGTATATCTTGAGAAGCAATTAAATGATAAAGAGATTCACGAGCTACCTCAGGACTGTAGTCCCAGTGACGTACCATACCATCGGGGTTGTACTGCAGCTGTGTCTGTCTCATAACCACTCCCGCTTTTTTTCTACAGCTCTCAGCATGTCTCTTCAAATGCCCTATTCCATATGAAGACTTCGCAATTAATTTATGATTGCAATATTTACAAATAGCATACCTACTCTGAACGTCATTTTATGTCTCGAAAATCTGATTGAAATCTTCCCGAACTTCCAATGTACTGTGCCTTGATCTTTTTGCCCCAATGCTTACCGACACAGTAGCACTTGTAGAGCCTGAGGATGGTATTGGGTCTGCAGCTTCTTCAGCTTGGTAGGATGCAAGAAGATCCTCAGGTGAAATCCTGAAATCAAAAGCTGGGAAGGACACACAATCCTGGTTCTCCATGAAGAAAACTGCAAGAAATAATTACTCTATTATTAATTTCATCTCATTGAAAATAATAACATTAAAAAATTAAATCACTATTCTTACCTTGATTTCTTGACCAAGTTGAATTTCGAATTTTTGGATTTTTGACAAAACTATTTTGAATTTTGCCAAATTATCACTAAGAGCAAGAGAATGCACAGAAGAGATTGCAAGTTTGTTGATAGAGAAATGAGGGAGGGTGCTACCCTATTTATAGAAAAAAGATTGGGATTTTTCAAATTTTTAAGCCTCCAACGGCTAGAAACAACTAAAAATTTGAAATTCGAATAAAAACGTTGAACTGGGCTAGGCCATAAAATGGGCCAAAACAGGCCATACCATGCAAGCTAGTATTATGCATGTTGTGCCATGCTGGCCCGTCGGGCCGAGTTACAGCCCAAGCATGGTCCGCCCCCTTAGGCCATGCCAACACTGCCCATTTACTGCTGGGCCATGACGTGCCCACAGTGCTGGATCACAAGCCGACCCATTTGGCACGGTCCATCTGGCCATCAATAAGTATAGTGCTTAGTAATAATAATTAAAGGTAATTTAGTTATTTTCAATTCTTCTTAATCTATATGTCAAGAAAAAATACGCTTTATAAAATTGAACAGTGGATGTACATCACAGAGGGAGTAGATAAACACGGTCGAAATCTCGAAATACTACACACAAACAGCATGATACGGTTTTCATACGGCACGTCTTGCCAATGGCCAACAAATGCTTAAGACCGAATCGCGAGTGAAATGGGGAGCCGGCAATGGTACAACCAACGCCCAAAAAATTTAAGGTGTTCAGAACCGCAGCAATCTTGTCACGTAGTAGAACCTGCGTTAGGCAAAAGCAGGCAGAGCTAAGAAAATTACAAAGTATCAATGGAAGAAAAGAAAACATATGCTCAGGGAAAATTTTAAAAGTATATACACAGTAGTACGATCATGTACCTTTGTCTTCGTGGAGCAATGTAGCACATTCCAGCTGCAGAACAGCGGCTGAAGAAGACCTAACTATGTGCATAAAACATGGGGCAGTACTAGCAGCCGGACGTCTGATTTTTAAAAAAATTTCGGACGCCCGCGCAACATTTTTTTTACTGTTTGCAACATTTTTTTTCAACGTTCGCAACATTTTTTTCACTTTTGAAACATTTACTGTTTGTCGAATGAAAATGTTGCATGCGTAGGAGAAAAATGTTGCATGTGTAGAAAAAAATGTTGCATGCGTAGAAAAAAATGTTGCGGTGGAAATCAGACGTCCGAACTGTAGCATTACCGTAAAACATGCCTAGCGAATGGAAACATTCTTCGAAGGGATATGTTACTATCTCTGTACATGCACCGACAAATTGGGTACTGATGTCTGTCGAATACTCTGCTGCTCATTGATGCTATTCTTGGTACTTGAGCTCTTTCCGTTTTGAACATATTCTAGGAACTCCATTACAATTGGGTCAGTCCAAGGACATCCTAATGGAGCTTCATCACCTGCTACCCATCCAAGATGACCTCCTTGCGGTGTTACTATCAGTAGGCAGTTTGGATTTGCCTGAAACAATAAAAGAACAAGACACTCTTTAGTCGTTTGAGTACTAGTGCAGCACCCCAAAAAAAAGCATTACAGCCATTCAATCTAATTATCTAAAGTAGTTGCAACACGTATTATCCAATTTTGATACATATCTCTGGAAATGAATCAAACTTTGGCCATTCTATTCCATTCCGGCTCAAATAATCGCACGAACTTATTCTAGCTTTTCAACGCATGAACATTTGCCCCCATAACAAAAGTTCAACGTTAAAAATGGTGTATTGAAACACCCTAAAATAATAAATAAATAAGAGTATTAGATAGTAATTAGAATAGTAATCAGCGTATTTTGCTTATTTAAAAATTTAAATTGCGAGTAAAACAAATAGAGTAGAGTTGAGGATTGCCGTCAGACCCGCATGCGAGGGTATCAGTCACCGAGATACCAGACCCGTTAGGGCCAGGTTGGCACCTCTCGCTAGAATCGGGGTTCATCACGCAGCAATCGTTACAAACCTGTTTAGGATCGCGGGTATCCTTAGCAATTAGGAGACAAATAGCAGTGCCACACGTGGTAAATCAGTAAATGGCAATAGGGGCATGGTAATTTTGACCAACACAGCCAGCAACCAGCCAAGCAATACAAAGTGCGTCCCCTTTAGACACACTGCGATCGAGACAGGGCAGAAGCCATGCCTATCTCTACAACCAAGGCAACCAAGGCAGCAAGCCACTTCATTTTTCCTCCAAGTCCAGCCGAGGCAGCAAGGCAAAGTACCCATTTCCTCAGCCACACCGAGAGCTCTTCTTCCAGAGCCAAGCAACCAAGAGCTCATCCAACTTTTCCCCAATCCAGCCTCAAAACCGAAGAAAACCTAGAGCAAGAACTCGAGCCAGAGCAAGATCAAGGAGGAGAAACACCCAAGTAAGGAGCCAGAAGGAGCTTCAACTGAAGGCAAGACCAGGAGCCAGGAGGCTGAAACAGCAGCAAGGAGGAGAAGTTCCCCCAAGCAAGAAGATCCTCACCAGCACACTGGCCACGTCATCTTCCCCATTACCGACTAGCTTCATCATTCCCGAACCACAACCACCAGGTGCACAATAGCCATAGTAGTGCTACTTGTAGAGTTCTTAGATGGTAGATCGGGTAGTAGAGGGGAGCCTAAGGGTTGCAGGGGCGTGCCGGCGTCGCCGGTGTCGTCACCCCGCCTCCTAACCTAGGACTTCACCCTTTAAATCATCCTAGACCATCTCTTTATCAAATAAAAAATCTTGAGCTAAAAAGAAAAGTTGCAAACCATTATTGAACACCTCTCGTGGAGGTAGATCGGCGTTTTGGGAATTCGGTACTAAGAAGCCGAATCGGGCAGCGCCGCTAGAGAGTCGGCGCAGCAGCCATTAGAGGCCGGAGTAGAGCCGGCCCGTAGAGGGAGAGGGGAGGGATTACAGAAGAGAGGTAGGGGGAAGAGAGGGAAAACCGAGAGAGAAAGGGAGAAGGCCGGTGAGCCGTCGGCCAAAGTAGTGAGGTAGGGGGGAGAGAGAGAAGAGCTAGCGGCCGAGAGGAGATGGGCGGCGGCCGGGCTAGAGTCCAATCGGCCATAGAGGGAGAATAGAGAGTGGAGGGCAAAGGGGGGGAGAGAGAGAGAGAGAGAGATCTGCCAGGGTAGAGGCCGCCAGAGTAGAAGAGGCGGCGAGGGCCGGCGAGTCAGGGCTTTGGGTAGAGGGAGAGGGAGAGCTAGGCAGAGGAGGAAGGAGGAGGAAGGGAGAAGAAACCGAGAGAAGCGAGCCAGAGAGGCGTCGGCCAGGAAAAGAAAGAAGGGGGAGAAAAGAAGAGAAGGAAAGAAAAGAAGAAAAGAAAAGAGGGAAAAAGAAAAAGAGATTAGAAATTTGGTTCCCCGTTGCGAAATGCGCTAGATTAAATTGGCTGTCTCATAATTATAGGAAAATTTGAAAATAACTCAAATAGCTACAAGTAATTAGGTAATTAGTCCCTAAAGTTGCAAATCTTGTAATAATTAAATTTATCGATTTTAATGCTGCAAAAAAATGAATGTTGAGGTCAAATTAGTGGATTTTAGCTAAGAGGGCAGCACCCCTTTATTTGCCTCTAGCAACCCGTAGAAGGTTGGACACCCTGAAATCTTATTGTAAATTAATTGCCGTAGTTCAATACTTTAAATTGTCAGGTCCCGAACCGAACCTGTCAGACCACCCACCCCAAAATTTGAGCGAGGCCGTACATTTCAGTTCTGCACTAGGCAAGCTTCCCTTTGATCAATTTTTATTAAATGTCTTTAATTGATTTCAGTATATTTATGGGTATCATTCATGTATTGGAAGCTCTATATTTAAATTGAAAATCTTAAATTGGACGTGGATGGATTATGGATTGAATATTGAAATTGAGAAATTGATAGTTGTATTAAATTGACGGGTTGATAATTGAATTGAATTGATAAATTGATAGAATTGAGGAATTGGTAGTTGGATGTGGCGTATAATTATTATGGTGAGTAGAGGGCGCCGATGAGAAGGTTGTGGGGCAACGGGGTCCTCTACATATGCTAGAATATAAGGTTAAATAACTAATACTTGGGCAATGAGCTATATTTCTAGTATCAGCCATAGTGTGTGAAATCAGTCAGAAAAAGTATTATGATCTCCACATGGTGGTTAGGTAGTTACTAGTGCACAAAATCCGGGGATACCAGTAGTCCAGGAGAGACAGCGTGAAATAGGAACTCAGCCATGTGACTGAAGTTGCCCATAATGTTGCTATATGTGAAGCCAAGGGTAGTACTGCCGCCATATGGTGGAGTACAACTGTTAGCTGCGAGTTTGGTGGGATGGCCTTGGAAAGATCCCCCACTAGAGTAACAGGGTTGGAGATCTCATTACTGGATTAGTGATAAACGTTCTGAAGCCTCACTTGTTGGGGTCACTATAGGTAAAGTGATACAAACCTACACACGTCTAAAATCATAAATTCATGCTTGTCTCCTGGATTAGAAGCTACAGAAGCTAAGTGCCTCATATACAGGTGTTAGTAGTCATTTTCTAAATTAAAATATCCAACTCTTAAAGAAAACCAAAAACCGACTTTTAATAAAAACCAAAATTTGAGGGAATTGAGCTTTAGTGGAAAAATAAGAGGAAAATTCATGTCATGCATTTGTTATTAATGCTTGCGGAGTACACCCGTACTCACTCTTCCTTAAATCCCCCTTTGCTTCGAAGGTGAGTTCTATGGATCTACCTACGAGGCATCGGGTGAGGGTAATACGTAGGACCAAGACATATCAGAGGACGACTACTACTACCACCACCACCAGCAGGAGGAGGAGGAGTAGGGGCCTTGGGAGACCGTCTACCAGTTTTGGACAGTCGTTGGGGTAAACTAGGAAGTTGTATTATATTTTTTTTGTACTTGGATCCAATGTATAATTATTGTACTAGACATGTAACCCTGCATGGCTTTGGAATGTAATATATTTCCAATTCAGTCTCTAATTATTGTTCTGTTGCAATACTCTGAACACGGTATAGTAATTAATAAAATGTCGGGTTACCCGATATTTTGTTAGCTACTATGCCAAGACTCGTATAATTAACTCGGTGTAATAACAGTGTCATTGTTATTACACTGGGCTAATTATGCGGGTCGCCACATGTATGAAGTGGATAATTAGAAATCAACCCCAAGTAGTGGGGTCAAAGATGAACTTTTCCTAAGCCCGATGCTGATTGCACAGAAAGTTTGACTCTCTTGGTAAAAGAAGAAAAAATTCGATTCGAATGTTTAGAACATGACACCATAGCCCATCCTCAAATTTGCAGTCCTTGAATGTATTAATTAATGAAACAAAAAAATCCGCATTAGAACACCTGGATCCCAGTCTGGTATGATTCTCACTTCAGCTAAAAAGACCTTGGACTTGCAAAGTTAACCAAAAAGAAGTTACAATAGATAGAAATAACAAAGATCCACTTTTTGAGGTTCAGACCTATGTGTGCCTGTAATTTGTTGCCTCATGGATTAGAGTAGGTATGTTGCTCCTATGTGGTTATGGAAGATATCAACACTGAGTAACGAATGAAGATAGGGTATGTACTGCAATAGGAAAATACCTTGATATCTTCTCTGGGAATTCCCCTAGATGGTGCAATTGGATCATTATCTGCCTACACATAATTAAGTAAGCATTAAAGTTATTACAGAAAAGAGATAAGCCAACCTTTCCAATATATCCATGTATGACCCTCATTGTTTTCTAGGCGAATTAACTTGAATCAGTAATGGTAATTCAAAACAAACTAATGAACTTGTCTTGCAGCATGTCTATGAAAGTACAAAACAGACAGACAGATGTAATTTTTAAATTACAGTGTAGGTCCATGAATGTGAAGTGGACCATCCTCTTTTCCTAATTGGCCTATTGCATGATTACTCTATGCATTTAAAAGTATCGACTTGAAGTAATATGTGCAATTGCAAAAGTGAAATATCATGCCTGGTGCCATCTAGAATTATTTAAGCTATTTTCCCACACAGCTACAGTAACAACTTTGATCAATTTAGGCTTCTAAATTTGGAAGACCTAGGTAAGCAATCAAATGTTTCTCCAGCTTTCATTTTGATTGTAAGACCAATAGGCCATGAATTAGCTGGCATTGCAACATTGCTACTTCACCATTTTAACAACTTCAACTAAACATTCAGTCATAGTCCTACGTATGACATAGTGGCGTAATCTTAAACCAAGTAATTAGATAACTGTTGCTCCTAATGCGTTAGCTAGCATAGAAAACTGGTAACCTCACCTGTATGCACAATAGGGGTATGGTAACATTCTTGATGGAATCTGAGCTGCTTGAGTTGGAGTAATAATCATCCACTGACTTGAAACCAAATGAAACTGCATACAATTGAGATGTCCTTTAAGTGTGGCCCATAGAGAAAAAATAGAAATTATGTCTGGTATCAGTTCAGCTTGAGCTCACTGCAAACCTCGGGTTAGCCCTTCATCAAAATCTCTGACAGTTCTAGCATTGGCTGCCTTTGGTATATCATATTCGCCTTCCAGCCCTTCAAAAAGGAGTGCATGCCTAAAATTTGATGAAGGCCCTAAAAATCAGCTGTTAGAATTCATAGGAGTGTGAATATCATTGAGATTTGCGGAAAGGTTAACAAAAAGTTTACTTCTTAAATATAGTCCTCAGAGCCCTAGCAAGTGCTCTATCATAGACGTTGTTGAACCCTTTGTGGAAATCTTCATCTGCAATTACCAAATCAAACGGATTGCACAAGGACACTGCTCCAGAAAGAGGGCATTTGTCAGTTTCCTGGAAAGAAAAATATAGAGGCAAGTTATAGACCGAGAGAGGAAATAGAGCTTTGGGATCAATTTTATATAGGGATAAAAGGAAGCTGGTGCACATGTTAACCACTTCGATTAACAAATCACTTGTTTGACTAAAAAAATAGCACATATCCGCATATGTAGGTTAACTAATCATCATTTGCCACAAAAGAACATAAGTGAAGCATAGAACTTAATGTTGAACTGGATCCTAATGAATATAACACAAGAAAAAAATTATTGTCATTGTGTAGAACTGTAAGAGTCCTTCATCACTGGGTACAGAACTCACCTCGCCAAGGTAGCGCACAAGAATATTTGCTCCAAGAGACCAGCCGGCAGCATAGACATTAGACTGAGGGTAACGGCCTAAAACATGATCGACTACTTGGCGGAGATCTCCAGTGAATGAAGCAGAGTAGAACTGTGCATGGCAGAAGATAAGAGTCAATATGTTTAGAAAAATAGATATTCCTGTAGAGTTTCTGCTTTATTAATTGTTATATTTTTCTCCTTAGTTATACAGTATACTATACATTATGTTGCTCCCTAGGTCTCCTCCACACAATTCATCTACTGAGTACCAACTACCAAGGCCTATGATCATGATGAATGGTGTCAATGGACAACACGCCAATATGTGTCCAAACTACAGATTAGGCCAGATGCTGATAAGTTTAAGGCAATAAGATAACCTATTTTTCCATGGTAATAAGGGGAAGGAAAATTTTCACTATGCAATGCAAACCTACAAAATCAATTTTGTCGAGCCAATGTCTGAGTACCAAGCACTACATCGTGAAAGTATGAGCCTCATGGACTAGCCAATACTTCTCCATGAGATCCACACCAATTAACAGGTGTTATAGGTCTTATGGTACTGAAGTAGGTGGGGCATGCCATACTCCTAGGAAAAGCTCAGGCAACCTTCAGCTAAGGAGTACCCGGTATGTACGGAACAGCAAGCTACATTTACCACACCGGATGCAACCTGAATAACATAGGATTTCTTTTCATATGGACTTTGTGTGCTACAAAAAGGGAACAAGTAATGGATGATGGATCTACAAAGTTGTTGTCTTGTTGATAATCAAACAGTCGTATTGACTGAAAAAATCATTTGCCTTTTATTTGCAATTGTTAATTGATGATTTTTCAGGATCTATAACTAAGTTTGCCACATAAATAGTCATTATATTTCAAGTACCTTGGCTGTAGTCACAGGACTGTCTGCACATCCACGGCTGTTAAATACCACAACACGCCATCCTTTGCTTGTAGCTCTCAAAAGCATATGCCTTACATATGTATCATCACTTCCCCCTGTTAGACCGGGCTGCCAATATCGAACTTCCACCATCAAGCATTAACCATAAGCTAGTTAAAAACTACGTGTGCATGCAACTACAGGTAAACACCATGCATGCAAGAGGTAAAGGAAAATGAAATGCTGATGCCAAATGGTACACATCTCTGCTGGCAACAGGGGCTGAATTTAATAGTATAGATCCAAAACATGAAGTTAGCATAAGAAAGTTCTCCACTCGGTGCTCTATTGAAAATTGCATAGCAAACCGCCTCTGCTCTGGCAGCAGCATTTAGTAGTAAAATACTTGGTTCTTGAGATCTTTTGCTGAACACTTGGCTAATTGATTAATAAAATGTAAACTTTTAATGTTCACACTATCCTTTTGCTTTGCTTGAGGTGAAACTTATCCTGGAATCCTTTTCTTCCCGGTTTTAGGGGTGAGCCCACATTCAAATATGATTTTTGAAATTCCACTACAGTTCATCTATATTGCAATTAGTGTTACTTGGACACCCGTGTCCAAAAAAATTTGCCGAATTAGACACCTCGAATCTGAGTCGGATGCCAACACCCGTGTCCGATTCCGAGTAGCATTTCCTATGTCCAAATTTTTTTGCCGAATCGGACACCCCGAATCTGAGTCAAATTCATACTTCCGTGTCCGTGTCCACGTAACATTGATTGCAATATGTAGTTCACCTCCATTGTTTCCATATATTTTCCACAAAACTCGAAATTTTGTAACAAAATTCAATTCGAACTCGATTTTTTTGGCATGAGATTTTCAGGTGATTAGATCATGGTGAAGGACAAGGGTTAAACATTTCCAACCATGATATCCATACGCATTGTATGGTTCATCAGGTATTCGTTGCTTGATCTGTTTCTCCTTAAGTATGTGTGCCCATTGTCAATGTGCAGTCATGGTGCCACTCCACATTGAAAAATTGTATGCAATTGAAACCAACCTCTTGTTATATCATAATTATATTTCATTTGCAGATCCAGATTCATCCATGTGCTCCCATAATACTATACCCCCTATTTCACCTAACAACATAAATCTAGGTACAAATCAACCTTCCCCACTTAAAATCTCAGGAATGCACTACTCGGCAGCAAAACTAAACCCTATACAGAGATCATCTCAGAAGTACTCAAAACTTGCAGCAGCTCCTATCATTTCTACATCGGCAACACCATCAGGTAAGCAAATTACACACAGTCCATGACCACAAGCTCACGGACAATGAAACAACACCTCAACCAATAGGACCGCAAAATCATAGCTGCATTGCACTTAGCTACTCTTGATCACTGAAACACGTATATCGTACCACCACTAAATCTACACAAATTCCTAAGTTTAATTCCAAAGCGAACCAAATCGCACCGGCAGATATCATTGACGCAAACATAAGCACACACACTCGATGTATCCAGTGCGCAACGCCACGAGAGGGAAAGCAACACCATACCAAGAGAATTAGCACCGGCGCGTCTCGCGGCAGCGCGCGGTCGTCGCCGGAGACCCAGTCGAGGGCGACGGCGCCGTCGTCGGGGGTGCGGAGGCACTCGCGCCGGAGCGCGACGGCGGGGAGCGACCGCGCGAAGGCGGCGAAGATTGTCTCGACGTGTCCGTTCGACGCGACCACGGGGAAGGCGCGGTACGGTCGGCGGAGGCTATCGAAGCCGGCGAGGAGGCCGCGACGCGCACCCGCGATCTCGAGGCTCTCGTGAGGGAGGGGAGGCTGCTCCCCGGCGCCGCAGCTGGGGTTGGGGTTTTGGGAGGGAATGGCGGAGGCGGGGAGCGACATGGTGGTGACGGCGGCGGGGAGGAGGGAGCGGAGGCGAGGGGCGAAGTGGCGGGTGGAGCCGGCGAATGGGAAGGGCGTGGGTGGTGTGGCCATCGGGTTTGTCCTCGGAGCTTGGACTCTCTGCTTTTCTTTTTCTTTTTTTAGTTTTGTTTTGGGACAAGGAGGAGCCAGTGAGAAATGTGGTTGGGTTGGCGTTTACGTGGCCATCGTCTGGAGGACTTGCGGGCTTGCGGCAATGTCTCCGAGTGAAAAGAAGGGTAAAAGATGAGATGACTGCAACAAACTAGACCGTTCAAATCTTGGGCTGGGTTCAGGCCGCGTTGGGCCCGACCACAAAGGTCTTCCTTCGTATATTTTGTAGTGTGTGACGTGTTGATTTATAGTGTGTTTTTATTTCTTTGATGTGCTTCATATTCCTCTACCAAAATGTACTTCATATATTTAGCATTTGAAACAAATTATCCGCAACAAGTCCAAAGAAACCTCTATTTTTTTAATAGAAAAATAAACATATAATTAGTGTAACACTAGATCTGATGCTGCGGTACAACACTAAAAAAAGTAGTGTGCACGTTACTGTCGTAGGCCCGGATAACCCATCCCCTTTGTCGGGCGGAGCAAGGCCCACGGCTTCCCCCTCCCCAAGGCAGAAAAATAGGAGGAAGGAGCAAAGCAACAAAAGAAGTTGCGGAGGTAGATACTCTCACCACCTAAATGGACGTGGACAACAGGAAATACGGCCAAGCCTGTCGCCCCGACGGCCACCTGCCGAAGAGTACCAGGCATTGTCAAATCGATCTAGAACCAACCAGCACGAGAAATTCCGTTAGAACCCTTAAGCATAGAACCGGACAAAAGGGCAAAAGCGTAAAAGAAGCATAAAGACACCATATAATGACCATCTAGCCCACGCTCTGAGGACAGGTGGCGGACAATATCTGGAGAACAACTGCAAAAGGGTCTTTACTCCTTTGTCCCGGTCAGAAAAAGAACCTACCTTAGCAGGCGGCTGTAGAGATTTTTTCTCAAACCTCCCTATAAAGGGAGAGGAAGATCGTCCACAAAGAAGCTCCTTTCTCTCGGATCTTCGAAGGCCACTCTTCTGGGAGATTGAGCGTAAGAGCTGAGAACTGGACTCTGCCCGCGTGTTTCAATCCCGCGACAGCTACCATGTTTTTGCCACAAAGATGGATCGATACGTAATTTCAAATTTTGAGTTGGGTATATGTCCCACTAGTCCCAACTCCCAAGGTAGATACACCACCTAAGATCATCTTCAACATGTTCCATAAATTTAGATTCCTATATATAGATTTTTTTCCATAAATATTTCTTCCCTATATCTCTTCTCTCTCCAATAGCATTCTCTAAATCTCACTCTCTATTTTCTCTCTCCTATATTATAATGATATTTCATAACTGCCATATAAGCAACATTTATTTTTTACTGAGAAAGATTCGAACGGCTATTTTGAAATGCGGAATTTAAAATTTAAAATTTATTCTAACGGCTATATTGTAACTAAATCTTTAAAAAATTTTATGTGCAACAAGGTCATCTCATATAAAACAAACATACAAAACCTTTAGAAAACAACATCAGCATCTTCAATGCATTGTTTTGCAACATTGTAGGCTTAAGAGGCCAGTCAAGAACCACTAATGGCTACAATGCACACTCTGGTTGCCACAACAGCAACAATGCCAACTATCCAAATCATTGCCAGTAAGGTCCAACTCTTCCAAATGACAGCAGTGCTTTCCAATCAGTTGGAGACCTTCACTAGAAATATGGCTAAAAGACTCCATTCTCATAGAGATGAGTGAAGTGCATGGCATCTAATGAAACATCAGTGATATCGCGACTGCAAAAAAGGAATAACAAAACTACTCTCATTTCTTCTTGTATTTGAGGTGTAAACATTAAAACAATTCAATTTCCATTACAGCAACATTGTGAATTTGTGATAACTAAATCATAGATCCACTCAAAGGCAATTATTTGATAGAGAATATTACCAGTGATCAAAAGATTAGAACCCGATCCTACACGGAGAGTTAAACCATCAACCAAGACATTTCCTGAGAGTGTCACCACCTGTAACCAATTAGTTATTAGAATCTTGTTATCGAACAGACAAATCAATCAGCATAATACTCACCATCATGATTACCTTAACACCTGAAAAGTTTATATAGTTTGCCTCACTGATATAATTTCCAGCAAAAGAATTTTGACTCATCGATTTATCACGAACCCCAAATAGCTCATGTGAAACATCCAATAACCCACGAATACGGTCTGCATATAACTCATGAATACGGTCTGCGTAGCCACTGTCCATCGGAATGGAAAATTGTTTAGCATAATTTTCAACGGTATAAAGAAACAAAAACATGAATTAACAATATAATTCCTATAAACTAAAAGTTAATACTTTTAGCTTATATTCTAGTAAACTACTTAAAAAGAGTCTAAAGATCATTTCTGGGCAGCAAAGAACCCGAGAGATTCTTTTTTGATGAAGCATGATGGACAAAATCTTTGAGATAGTTCCATTAAATAAAAAGAACACGCTCTTAGGTTGAATAAAGGTTAAAACCAGGAAATTTGTGTCAAATGACATCATAAGAACTATCAAGTAATGTGATAATCAAATCTTCAATGGATGTAATGAAAAACATTTACATGCTAGTAGGATACCATTATCAGCTATGGAAATTTTTTTAGAGAAATTTACAGCTATCACACTTGTGTGATATCGAAGAGACTGAAATAATGATATTATCACACTTGTGTGATATCGAAGATTGCTCAATATCTCTGCTCATCATAAAGTAGATGATTCAGGTCTAAGATTTCCCTCAAAGAAAGGTTCAATAATCAAGATAACCAATAGAAGGGCATTTCACAATTAACTAGTAGTGAGTATCTAGCTAGGTCTACATTATGGCATGCATAAGACACCACATTACTATAAGGCCTCAAAAGTTCCTTTCGTTATCCCTACCAAAAGGGACAGCTTGATTGCTACAAATCAACTAAAAACATCAAATTTATATCCGAATTATACATGTCACAGCTGCCAAGCACCAAGCCACCAATTGGTGTAAAACATTGATGATTTCACAACAAAAACCTAACAATTGCATGAGCTCCAAAACGTTGCTGCAGAACTCGCCCGCAGAGTCGAACCAGAGCCCCCCCCCATTTCTCACCACACGAGCGCCACTGACATAATTTCACCACACACCGTCAATGGAAATCTAAAAATCGCGGAAAATAATGCAAATCATAGCCTCACTGTAGTACCAAAAAAACACGAACAGAGCCAAATCAAGCACAAATGTATCGTCGGCAGCATCGGTGGCTGCGTACGCGAGCCGCGGGCCACCAATGCGGCGGCCACGACTAGCACCAGTAGCAGGACCCCACCCCCGCCACACACCGGAAGTTGCCACATCACTCCTGATCACACCATGCGACGACGCGCGTGGGCAGCCTCATCACGAGCCCCCAACCTCCCCCCGCACTGGACGCCCTCGACGGTCCTCGCTAGTGTGGGAGCGAGCGCCCATTGCCTTCAAGGCGATGGGGAGCGGGATGGGGAACAGAGAGAGGTTCCTGAGAAATCGAGAATCTCTCTCCAATACCTAAAAATAGGGAATGCAATCGGGAAGCTATTGGAACAAGGTTTCGCTCTTCTATTGTACGGATTCTTGATTTTTTTTTGATAGGGATTGGGAGAAGGGAAGCTGTTGGAGTTGCTCTAACTACCCAACTAAACGCTACCTTTAGAAACTAAACAAACTACAAGGTTTTTCTACAAAAGTACAATGGGCTAATACATAAATTCAAAAATTGAGTGCAGGTGTGTGCCTCAATAATCCCATGGCTAAGTAAAAGATGTTCCTACTTAGTTTGGTCAGTGGGATGAGGTTGAATGAAATGGGATAGTGTTGACACCAGAATTTGGCAAGTATGGCCGATTTAGAAAAGTGGAGTTCAATATGGATAAAGTCTTAGCCAATATTAACTCAAGAGGAATTTATCTCCCGGAAGTTGAGACCAATACACATCGTGGATCTTGAAAGGTCGGAGAAGGATACATTCAGCTTAAGTGCTATTGTTGACACCAAGATTTGGCAGGTATAGCCGATTTAGGAAGATAAGTCTAATATGGATAGAGCATTAGCCGATATCGGCTCAGAGTGAAGTTTACCTTTTGGAAGTTGAGGCTGATACGAATCATGTGTTTGCAAAAATCGAAGGAGGATATGATCTGCATAAGTGCTATTTAAGAGGTTCGGAGGCGATAAGAAAAAGTGCCCAGAGTCAATCAATCAACTCGTATATACTTTATTTACTTTTCGTCGACTAGGAGTAGTTTTAGACTTGTAATCTTTCCTCTGTAATTCGTTTTGATCAATAAAGTTGCACATCGTCGATTTTGATCATTGCCGATTTACACAAATTTATTCAGGTTTGTTTTTTCTCCAATCTTGTTGCTCATCATCTTTTTCAGGAAAAATCAACCTTTATCGATTATCTAATTGGCTGTAATAAGCCGTTTAGATCATCAAAACTTTATCAACCATCCAATCGGCTGTAATAGCTATTTGGATTTATCAATCACCCAATCAGTTGTAATAGCTGTTTGGATTTATCAATCAGTCGACTGAAATAGTTGTTTAGATCATACTTGTTTTGCCGATTGCAGAATCAAATCGACCGGCACATCTGCACCCAAATTAAACTCGGTGTTTTCTGTGTGCTTGAAGCCGACCAATCCGTCATCATATTTTTTGGCGTCAACAAACTTTTGGCAAGCCCGGTGGGACCGATAATGTCTTCTTAAGGAAAATCAACTCCCCCGCCCGATGTCAACTCCGATGTTATAATCGTCCCTACAATAGATGATTTGACGCCCAAACAACACAAGGATATTGAAGATCAAAAAGCCACCTTGAGAAGATGATGCTAAATTGTTAAAAAAAAAACGGCGTGGAGTTACTCAAAAGATAGCATTGCCGACGGTCAATTTCTCTAACGATAAGAGTGATTCGGTGCCATTAGACAACAAGCCGATAAGTCGATACATACCTGCACAGGCTGAGTTGTCTGAGATGATTAACCAATCTGTGCATCATGCTTTGATCAATCAGTCATCGACTCTGGTAACAACACTTAAGCTGATGATAGCTAATAGTGTTAAGTCTTTGGCACAAGAATTGGTGTCGGCAGGAATGTTGTTAGATCTGATGCAAACATTGCTGACATATCTAGTTTATTCCATGGTGCAAAATACTCAGAGCTTAAAACCACCAACCGATCTTAGGCCATCAGCTCCAATACCTACTTTTCTGCCGACACCAGTAATATTCCCCATTACCAGGCACACACCAATGGTGCCAGGTTGGATCCCAGGCCAACTTACCACAATCGGCTTCATTTTACATCTACCCAAAATTGGTCACTCAGTCAATTGAACCTCCAGTATGTCCGCAGTACGTTGAATCGATTCCTTAAAAGGATCCGGCCCTATACAAAGTGGTAACATACTCAACCATTTGTGCCATAGCCAAAACCAACGTTTGGAAGACAAAACATCGGCTATGACTGCAATTGTCAAACACACCTGACCCGGGTGCCAAACCAAGCCGATTCTGCACTCAAGAGCAACATACCAACAATGATCATAGTTGGCAAACACCAAAACTACCACTGCTATTGTCGGTTGCTGCAACCGTTGAACCGATCAGATAACCGCAGAGTTGTGGGATCAATTTGGCATACAACCAAAGGGGACGGTTCTTGGCTATCAGAAGCCTTATCCTAATTACATTGGTAGGATTCCATACCCCCAATAACTTTAGGGTCCCTAATTTTACAAAGTTTTTAGGGGATGATTCCATTATTACCTTAGAGCATATTGGGCGTTTCATCGCACAATGCGGTGAGGCGGCTCAATCCGACGGTTTAAGAGTGACATTGTTCCCATTGTCTTTATCAGGAGCATCTTTCATTTGGTTCACAACCTTACCTCCAAATTCGATTAATATTTGGGCCAATTTGGAAAGCCGATTACACGAATACTTTTTATGTGGGAGTCTGAAACTTAGAATTTCAAATTTGAGTTCCGCCCAACAAAAGTTTGAAGAATTAGTAACTGAGTACATTAAAAGATTAGGGATGTTAGGAATTAGTGTTTCAATGTGACTCTGCTCGATAATCAGTTAGCCGATTTGGCTTTCCAAGGGTTAATTCCCCCAATAAAAGAAAAATTCGGCGAGTAGGAATTTACTGATTTAAGTCACCTCCTGCACTGAGTATTAGCTCAAGAAAGCCATTTCTCTGATAATAATGGCTTCAAAGATGAATTCAGGAATAACAAAGACAATATACAATCGGCTATAGAGGATGGCCGATTACAATTTGTAGAGGAGCCGACGATGCAGTTGGACGACAATTCTTCTCCTGTGAACATGGTTCACTATTCTGCAAAAGGGAAAGAGCTGATACAAGATGATGAATATAGCTGACAAGTGCAGTTATCATCATCGACAAAAGTGGCAAGACAAATCGACCTAAAGGCCGATACTAATGGCAACGAGACCCTCATGATCACAATCGGCTCTATCCAGGTAGGAACTGACTGTGAAGGAAAATATTTAAGAATGGTCAAACCAAAGGGAGAATTGGAGGTCGGCAAGTGGTATAAGTCCAAGAGATCATTGCCTCCATGCAAGCCAATACAAAAGCCAAAACCCACCTTTTCCATTTATTGGCAAAGTATGAAAGGAGGCATAACAAATTATAGCAAAGTCCTCCACGACAGACAGCCGATACATATCGGTTAGATGGCCCTGAAAGAGCTCACCACCTGTGCCCTTTCTGGCAATTCTACTGGGAGAGGGGGTTAGCGTTACCTTCAGTTTTCACATGTCCAATACAACATTACCCACATGGGTACCAAGACAACAAGCAACGTATATCAGCTAAAGTTAGTCTAAGTGATCTGGGTGAAGAAACAAGCGGATCAGAGCGAGGGGTTCAATTCTTCGGCTAAAACAGTCAAAGAAGAGATTTCTAAGCCAATCTTGGAGATAAAACATGCCAAATATGGTGATGGGTCCAACTCTTCGTCTGTAGGATCAAGGATAACCGACTAGAGGGGGTGAATAGGAGGTTATAAAATTTTCAACTCTAATTGCAATAAATGAACTATTGAAACTAGGAATAATGAAATTTGCAACCAAGGCCTAAATCTTCTATGTCTCACTAATGTGCACCAACAACGCTAAGTCTAAGAGTTTCAATTGATTCAAGTTAGAGATCAATCTAAGAAAGCTAACAAATCAATTCAAGCTAAGGACACAAGAATGATCAAACCACAATTTGAAGACAAACGATTTATCCTATGGTGATCGGAGACTTGCCGGTCTCCCCTAATCCATGTTGAGGTAGCTTGACTCACTTCAAGACGGCTCCTTTGCGCAATTGAGCCTTCCTCGTATAATCGGGTAGCTCTTCCCCACTCCGGGTAGGCGAGCTCCGAGCCTTTACACCGAATTGGGTCTTCTCACACTCTTCTTTGAGAAGATCACCAATTTCCCGCCACCAAGCCGTCTAGGAGGCGGCAACCTCCAAGAGAATAGTAGGCGGATCCTCACTTGAGTGTGAAAAAAACGTTTTTGAAGTTTGGCTCAAGAACACTCAGTGCAATTCAATGCCTTTTCTCCTCTCAAAGGATGAAATGAATGCAAATGAGAGATGGAGAGGTTGCTAGAGCTCAAGAGTAATCAGTGAATGTCTAAAAGTCTCTAGAAATGCAGTTGGGGGTATTTATAGCCCCCACCAACTAAACTAGCCATTACAAATAACAAAATAAACATAAATCTCATAAAATCATAAATAAACATCGAACAATAATATACAAATTTAGGGTGTTAAACCTTTGTAGTTGGTGGAGCAAGAGGATATCAATGATAATTATATGGATGAGGACATGATGGTCTGATATGGGAGAGAAATAATGTGCATTCAGCTGACAAACCTGAGAAAAAAATTTTAGTAATACTAGTGAACATAATACTATTCTTGTGTCCACCTTGGAGGTGGAATGGGCTACATTGTTCTTGTGGTCATGTATATTGTGATTCTCTATTATGTTCTTGTGAAATTTTTCAATTTCGTTTCCGTATCCGCTCCATTCCGTTCTGCATTCATTTTCATCACTATCCGTTTTTGGGGTTTCCTATTTCGTTTCTGTTACCGGTAAAAAATGTGGAAACGAAAATGGAACAGTCATTTACCGACTGTTTCCGTATCGTTTTCATCCCTAAGGAGGAGGCATAGGGGCGCACTAGGGAAGAAGGAGCAGGGGGCTTCGGCAGGGGGAGGAAGACTGCGGAGGAGCCAAGAGGGGTGTTTCGGCAGTGGGAGGAGGAGTGACTCACTAGGGGAGGTGGGGAGGGAAAAATAAAAGAAAGTTAGGGAAAGGAACCCCCCCTCCCTGACAAGCTCAAAGAAATACGGCTCGAGGGTCCATCCCTAAAAACCTCCCCCAGACACAGGCTTTTCCCCTGAGTAATCCTGTAATATTACAATTGTGTTGTTCTAACTTTGTAAAATTTGTGATATGTAGATTTGTCAACAATGAAGGAGAGGTCATGGAAAGGTTTCTTGCCATTAAGCATATCACAAATTGTACATCTTCATCATTGAAGGAAGCTTTGGTTAGTTTGCTTGGTCTACATAGTTTACCTATTTTCAAACTATATGGACAGGGCTATAATGGAGCTTCTAATATGAGAGGTGAATTTAATGGCTTGCAAAAACTTATTTGGGATGAGAATCCATCAGCTTTCTATGTCCACTGCTTTGCCCATCAGTTACAGTTGGTGGTTGTCACTATCTCAAGTTGTAGTCGAGCTATTGCGGATTTCTTCAACTATGTTCCTCTAATAGTGATTGATGTGACTGCTTCTTGCAAGAGTAAAGAAGCTTTGATTGAAAGGCATCATGATATCATGTTGGAGAAGTTGAAAAATGGTTTAGTTTCAACTGAGATAGGGTTGCATCAATAAATTGGTCTAGCTAGTGTTAGGACCCACATGTAAGTTCAAGTTACATTGGTTTTGGTGATTGGTTTTAGAATAATCCTTAATCTTTGTTTAATGGTAAATCTAATCTTTATGAGACTAACATATTTATTGAGCTTATTGTTAGTAGTCTCAAATTTGGATGGAAAATGAAAAACCTAAGGTATGCACTTGTAGTAATGTTCATTATCTTATTGCATACTTAGGATTCAAGTTGAAGTATGAATTCCTCCATTACATTAACCTCAAAATGTGCATTATGTCTCCCAATCCATATATTACATGTATACACATATTTAGGGGGAGTTCAAGCTTTTATTTGATGTTTCATAGTATTGATCCATGTCTTCTTGCCACATATTAAAGGACCAATACTTTGAAACAAAATCCTTGAGTATATATTTAACATGCCCAATTCTAGTATACTCATGGTAATTTAGGATAAACTCCAATGCAATCATAATTGAATGTGTGCATAATGATTCAAATAAATTATATGTATGCATATATCCTTGTGGAGTTTATTCTACATGTGATGTTTAGAGTAATGACCATTTCTATATATTCCACATATTATGGATCATTACTTTTCATCAATATGAGTATATGAAAACCTGTGTAGTTAAATATACTCACATAAATTTAAATAAAAATTTAAATTGAGTTCATTTGTCTTATTAATCATTAAAGAACACTTCATCATGTATTGATGGTGTTCCTTGATTAATTAAGGATAAATAGATAGTTCTTAAGTATAAGGAAGCATGTATTGCATTGTTGTACTTAAGACACAATCATTTCATTAAATTGATTAGGGTTGTGCTCAATTGATCTTAGAGGTATCCATTATGTGTTAATAGAGTGCATAGATGATTGAGGTAACCATGTTTGTTGGACTAACACTTTCCATGAGTTGTGAATGCATGAGCTAGTCCAAGTGGTTGAAATGAAGAGGAAACAGGGTAAGGACGCCATCAAGAATGGATGGGTGTCAAGAGGAGATCCTGAAGAGAAGAGAGGTTCATCAAGAGTTGATGAACAAGAAGGAGTCAGGTGATGATCCCGGGGAGAAGAAAGACTGAAGATCTTTAGAGCCCCAAAGGGGATCACTCACGTGCGGCAAGGTATAACTAGATAGAGTCTAGTTATAGATAGATGCCATATATTAAGAGGGGTCGAGTATTTTGCTTGAGCTTCATCATGAGTTGATGTACTCAATCCCATTGTTCACTCAAGCTCAACCTTCTTATTTGGTTTTGCATGGAACTAACCAATTGGCATGTGTTGCGAATGGGTGAAGCTCGTGCATTGGTTTTTGCATAATGCTTTGATTTGCATGTATTACAAATAGGAGAAGCTTATGTACTGGTTTTTTGCATAGAGTTTTGATTTGCATGTGTTGCACGAGCTCATGCGTTGGCTTTTGCATGAATTTCATATTTTGCATGTGTTGCAAAGGTTGCAATGTGTTGCATGAGCTCATGCGTTGGCTTTTGCATGAATTTCATATTTTGCATGTGTTGCAAATATTAAAGTTCATGATTTGGTCCTTCAAATCAAATCTTATTTAAAGTGGTATTGCTTAGAGCTAAGTTTTACATATGTTGCAAAAGGAGAGAGATCAAACAATTTTGTGTTTAAGTGGTTATGCATGGAGCTAGAGATCTGCATGTGTTGCAAATAGAGAGTTCATGCATTTGAGGTTATTTTGCATTGCTTGGAGCTAGGTTTTGCATGTGTTGCATAACAAGGATGTCAAGCAAATTGGTTTTATTGTGGTTGCATGGAGCTAGAGATTTGCATGTGTTACAAATAGAGAGCTCATGCACTTGTTAATTTAGAGTTTGCTTGGAGCTAGACTTTTGTGTGTGTTACAAAAATAGAATGCTCAAGCATGACAAGGTTTAATTATTATTTGCAAATTCGTTGTGCAAATAAACGGGAGGTTTATGAGTCCGGGATGCTAGAACATATGAATAGGGCTTGCAATGTGGGTTTGCAAGTTGACTTTATCTCGTGTTGACAATCACATGGCTAAGAGGATTAATCTCATAAACTCATGGGTTATTTGCTTAATACGTTTTTGCAAATATATCTTGAGTTGTTTGCGAAATGTGTTTTCTCAAATTTATTGGAGTTTGAATGGAATTCTTTGGACTATGTGATGAACATTTGCAAATATATTTTGCAAAGTGTTGTGATCATTTGTTGATCCTACATAGCTAAAGGAATTAATTGTTGATATTTTAAAGAAAAAATTTTGTTGAAAATCCTATTTTTCTCTAGAAATCGCCACTACCGTAGTGCAAATTATCGGTACTGCCAGAGGAGCAGCAATACCGTTGTCTGAGGCTGGTACTGCCGGATGGTTGGCAGTACCGCCAGGTTGGAGCAGTAGTTGTTTTTCCAGAAGTGCCGGTTCCTCTGAAGTGTTGAAGTCTGGCACTACCGTGGGTTGAAGCTGGTAATGCTAAGGATCGACAGTACCGCGTTTTGAATGCCAGTACTTATTTTGCAGAGAAGGGTGTGGTTGTGTTTTTGCTGGTCGGCACTACCGCTCGGGAAAATCGGTACTACCGATGGTCAACAGTACCGTGAGTTGCACATCAGTACTGCTAGTTAACTAGCCATTATTTGACCATTGGGTTGAAATCGGCATTACCGGGCGCAGAGGGCGGTAGTGCCGATTTTCCTGATTTTTCCAAGATTGCCCCCAACAGCTAGATTTTGTGTGGGGGCTATAAATGGACCCCTTGGGGGGCATTCGCTGGATGATGAGCTTACTTGCTATGGTTTTGATGGGTTCTTGGCTCTTGTATGAGTTTGTGGGGTGTTTTGCATGTGTTGCATCCTCTTAAGTTGATTCTTGAGCTAAGAGTGAGACTAATTGCATGTGTTGCAATTAAGAGTGGGATTGAGAGCCTCATTATGCATGTGTTGCATTTGAGGAGGATCCTAGTGCATATGTTGCACTTAGAAGGTCACCGGAGCATATGTGTTGCGCTAGGTGAAGCTCAAGTGAGAGACTTGGCTTATTACTCTTGGAGGTTGTCACCTCCTAGACGGCGTAGAAGTGTCGTGTGCGGAGCTCTCAATGAAGGTTGTGAGAATCCCGCCGAAGTTTGTGAAGGTTGGAGTTTAGCCTACTCGGAGGGGTGAAAAACTACCACTAGTGGATTCAAGGCGTGTGTTAAGTTAGAGCTAGTCCACCATGTTTGGACTAGCCTCAACGTGGATTAGGGGAGACCGGTAAGAGACCACGGGAAAAAGTTGGTGTGTCTCTTTTACTTTTACATTCTTGCAATTCTTATTTGTATTGATTACTTATCTTTAGGATTGCAATATCCTGTGTAGAAACCTTAATTAGTTAGTGCACTAGTGAGCCTAGTTGATTTAGTATTTAATTATCAAAACCTTAGTTTTTTGCTTCTGCAATTTATTTAGGTTTTGACTTAGGGGTAATTACAGCGTATCTGGTTAGAGAGAAGTTCCTTTAAATGCTTATTCACCCTCTTCTAGTCGTATCCTTGACCCTACACCACACCATACATGTAGTTATATGTTTAGCCCAGTTTAAATGCTTGCAAGGGTCAGGGTGAGTCCTTAATTGAGCAAGGCAAGACTTACCCAAAGACACAATATCCAATTTACCAAAAGAACTTGGTGATAGCGACGATGCTACGTGGCATGCTCCGGAGCCTACCACCTGGCACCATCGGGACCGCACAAAGTTGATCGGATGTTTAGACGGGATAGATCCAACGGCGGTGAGTGTGATCGGGATTGTCGCATGTGGCTCAATCATGGCCTTTGATCTCAGATCGAATGGCTACAATTGATGGTGAAGCACAACGATGAGGAGCAGCGACACATGCTACCGGAGACGGTGATGACAAATCGGCTTCGGGCTTGCGCGTGTTGACAGATCTCAAAGCAAGGAACTCACCGGTGGGCTTGTTCATAGCAGAGCATCGTTGGACGGTGAGGAATCCGCAGAGAACGGCGGCGGCAGCTTTGCAATGATGGTAAGAAATCTCGGTGGTGTTAGGGTGTCTTGGCTTGTGCGACTTATGGCAAAATGCGCGGCTCAAGGAGCTCTATCCATTGCGCGCATTAAATAGCCCTCGACGTTCGTGGATAATGCAAAGACCGAGGCGAATAAGGCCATGGTGGTGAATTCCGTTGAGGATGCGGTGGCGACGCGGTGAGCAATCCTATGTGTACACATGTCGGCCATCGGGCAGTCCACAATACGCACATACGCGGTGAGATCTCCACTGCTGGATCAAGATCCAACGGTGCGAATCCTAGGGTTAGGGTTCTTAGCGCAGTTGGGTTGCGGCACGGGTTTTGGGCCGGATTGGGGCAGGCCTTAATGGGTTTCAGCCCACTTGGGGATTTCCAGGATTTTCCAAATACAATAATTCTAGCAATTCAAAAAATCCGAAATAAATAGCAAAAATACACGAAAAATTCCAAAAAAATTCTAAAAAGTATTTCAAGGTATTTGGAACTCAAATAAAACATTTTCAATAAAATTTTGTTTAAACTTTTCAAACTTTTAAATATTTTAACATAAGGCTCAATTTAAATAAATCCAAATAAATTCCAGCAAATTCTCAAAAATAGCAAATGCATAGTAAATCCAAGAAAATCAAAATTTGGGATGTTACAGCTAGACATGGATATACTCGGTGGGGCTCACACCTTAAAACCTTGTTTCGTATATACCAAATGTGGGAGGCAGTGGTGGATATGCTAGATCTTATAAATGAAGGTACTTATCAAAACTCAAGTCATGGTGGAGCAGTAGATTTGCTAAAAGAATGGAATGCTTTGAATTTGTATTCATCATGCATTTCTTAATAACCTTGTTGAGTATTACAAATGAACTATCACTTGTTTTACAAAGAAAGCATTAAGATATTGTTGAAACCATGAGCATGATACAAGATGTGAAAACACGTTTACAAAATATGAGTGACAATGGATGTGAGCCATTGTTCAACCAAATCAAAAACTTTTGTGAGATCTATGGGATTGTTGTGCCAAATATGGATGATACTATTGGAGTTATGGATAAATCTATATGTCGGAAGCATACAGTGACTCAACATCATCATTACAAAGTTGACATTTCCAACGCTGGTTTTGATGCAACTATGAATGAGATGAATCAATGCTTCAATGAAGTTTCCTCAGAGTTATTGGTATGCATGTCTTGTCTTGATCCAAGTGGCTCATTCTCTAAGTTTGATGTTGATAAACTTGTTCGACTTGCTGAGATTTATTCTAATAACTTCATGGTAGCTGACCGGTTCTTATTAAGAAGTCAGCTTCAAACTTTAATTCTCAATGTTAGGAGAACCGAGGATTTCATGGATATCGTGATATTTCAAAGATTGCTCAAATGATGGTTGAAACAAAAAATAGAACTTTTCCATTGGTATATCTCCTTATTGAGTTGACATTGATCCTTCTGGTTGCAACGACATTTGTTGAGAGAATATTTTCGGCAATAAAGATTATCAAAATATATTTGCACAACAAGGTAGTGGATGACTGGCTCAACAACTTGATGGTATGTTAGAATAAGCGGGAAATATTTACAAGCATTGATGATGCTAGAATCATAAAATGCTTCCAAGGCATGAAAACTCATAGAATGAATTTGCCACATGATTCAAACTAATGCCTTAGTGGTATGTTTCTTTCATTTTAATTGTCCATAATCATTTATAAGTTACTATTGTATCACTAATTTTGCAAATTTTGATATACAGATCGCTTTGGATTGGATGCATATTCATGTGTTTTTGGGATGCCTTTCCATTAGTGAGGTACTTTCATTGTTTTTTCTTTTTTCTATGCTTTTTTCAATCATGTATGAATTTTATTTGTACAACACTATATTTGATACGCTTGTCTCAATTTAGTTTGGTCCTCGGAGACTTTGAGCTTACCCTCTATTTTCATCCTGGCTTCGCCACTGACTGTTGATCAAAATTGAGGAGGCATACCTGACTTGGAATATGGCTATATGAACCTACTATATCATCAAAGATATAATAGTATGTCCAATGCTCCTTATACGTTTAATTGATATTCTTAGAACCTCAAAGCTATAATGGCAAAATATGTTATCTTCAAGACAGTTGTAACAACCAACGAAGGAAATGTCACGCTACTAAGTGAGATACACTATTAATTAAGATAGGATAAGCCATATATTGCTTTCGATACTTTCGCCTTTTTGGTCTTCTCATTTTCAAAAGTTCATATAATATCACTTAGCAATGGCCTTGTTCAGTTTGAAATATTTCTATTGCACGCATGTCATCTTTGTAAATTTGGTACGATGAAATGTTTCCTCTTTAGCTTTTTAGTGTTCTCTTAAGACAACTAGATAGGCCTAAGTGTTTTTTTCTGTAACAGCTAAAAGTCTATTGAATAATTTTTTAAAATTAGTCGAATTTATCATCTTCCGATCAGCTTAAAGATTGTGCTTTGGTTGGCGTTTTGTCGTCTTCTTTAGCTTCGGTGGCGATGAGTTAGGGTGAGGGCTCACCGGGTTAGGGTTTGAGGTTCTTGGGGGCCAGATTTAGAGGGAGATTGGAATGGCAGAGGTCCAGTGGTGGATGGTAGCGATGGCGCCGCCAGCCGCAGGCTTGGGGGAGGGCGGTGGGTAGTGGAGGTCAACAGGGATGACAAGACCGAAAGAATATTAGGAGAACGTGGGTGGTGTCGGCGGTAGTCACCGAAGAAGAGGAAGAAGGCGAGGCAAAGGGATGGAGGCATTGGTGATCGACAAGAAGAGGCTTTGTTGTAGGAGGAAAAGGATGAGGAGGCCTGTAGGAGCTCGATGTGGCCTCGCCAGCATCATCAAGATACTGCATGGGCAACAGCACGGGTGGGGATCAATCGGCAACAACCATGTATGTCTACATTGGTTGGGAAGAAAGGATAAGTTTGGAGAGGAGAGATGGATAGGCATAGATCTAGATGAGTGGATCTAGACCATTGGATTTAAATTGGATAGCTTGAAATTTGACTGAATGTTTTCAAAAAATAGTTAAATAATGCATAGAAACTCTTTTTTTGTTGCAAGGAGAAAAAACCCTGGTTGAAGCTATTACCATCAAACAATAAGCCCAAAACAACCTTCACATTTGTAATGACATATGGTTACATGTTTACAAGGTACTCACAAGTTGAATAACCTAAGAATACTTAGGATTTATCACAGTAATATAGATCGACCTAGTGGCAAGAAGAGCTGAGGTGGCAATGGCAAGATAGGTGAGGCTAGGTCAACGAGTCTAAACAAACTACAACCAAATTAAAGGGTACAACTAATTCGAGAGTGTCTTTACAAATTCTTTGGTGAGAAAACATCCAAATGGTATCATAGGTGCCCCTTCTTTCACTCCCCTTCTATTCCCCTTCCCCACCATTTCATTATTCTCTAACGAAAACAGTAATAATTCGAAACTTTTAGATAAATCAAAAGTTTTTTGTTTAAAAACTTTTACTTAAAAAACTTTTTGTTTGAAAATTTTTTATTCAAAAATTTTCGGATCGAAAATTTTCAATTCAAAAAATTTTGGTTCAAAAACCTTTCGATTTAAAAACTTTTGAAATAGTTTAAAATAATTCCTATTCGAAAACTTAGGGGAGATTTGAAAATAATAACTTTTTTAGTTTGAGAAGAAGGAAGTGGGAGAGGAAATAAGGATGAAGGTACAGTGAGTCAGTGACGAGAGAGTATTTGAAAGAAAGAAAAGTGAGAAAAAAAAAAGAGAAACAAGATATCATCACATATTACAACAAAATGTTATTCTCACTAAAGAAGAGGTGAAGATTATCAAAATAGCAAAACGGTAAACTAAATCCATGCTTTTTGTTTGTCGCGGAAGATATGTTCCCGAATTCCATAGTCGTTTATGTTTTTGTGGACATGAGCAGCTCGATGTGCTGCACCATCTGAGGCGCCAAATATCTCGACTGCTCCACCTTCTGACAAGCAAATCAGTCTCACCAACAACGAAGAACTCACCCTCAGCAATCCCATTACCCACCCTCACCGCGGCTCTGTGCGATATCTCTGGAACGGATCGCCACACTAACACACTGGCTGTTGGCCCCACAGTGCGGTCATTTACGTGGGTCCCACGTATCACTGAAGGGGTAGCGGAACCAATCAGTGATTATAGCGTACTATATGAATTTGCCTTTAGGGGTGGGTATTCTGTTTTTTCGGTCTATTTGGTTTTGAAATATTTCGGTTTTCTGGACAACGCCAATTGAATTTGTCCGCACAAAAAGAAAAACTGAACCGAATTAACCAAAATATTTTGGTTCAGTTTTCGGTTAACCGAATTTAGGCATACATGTATTACTTAATACATTGAAGCCAAAATATAACGGGGATTATCTCTATTTGGAAATGTATTGACGAGTACACATACCATGGGTATCCCCAGCGGCCCAGGACGCTAGGTGGGCCAGTCCAGGCCCAACAAATGGTCGAACGCCAAGTGGGCCACCAAGTGCGATTTGGCCCCAATCGAAAGCAATGGGGGGGATCCCTCTTGCAGGTCGGACGCCCCGCAACGTCCGACCCGATCAAGGCGCCCGCTGGCGCACAAGATCGGGTCATTACCGGCTTGGCCGCTCTACACTGACGCGACGACTCAGGCCGACCGTGCGAGGGTAGGTGGCCCCTTCCCCAGGCAGCGAGAGGGTCGCAAAAGTCAAGACACTAGTCTCGTCACCTAGAGGTGCGCAACAGAAGAGTGCGCTCCCTCCCGAGGCAACGCCAGAGTCAAAGTGCTATGTCAGCGCCTGGCAGATGCACAGAGGGTAGGTGCGTCACTTCCCGTCGCAGCGGAGAGCCTTGTCGTTCGGCATGTCTACCAACCCGACGCAGTGCAAGCAGGCATCGGTCAATCACCGAAGACTAGGACTCACAGGCGCAGGACATCCCACTCTTTTTTTCTCTTTTCGGATTCCCATGTAACCTGCCCCCTCCGATGGTATAAAGGGAGGCAGGACCCCAAGGGGGGCGGGCGATCAACCTCACTTTCACTCTCTCCTTTTTCTCTTCACTCCTCTCCACCTCCACCGAGGTGCTCAAGGCTAGCCCTTAGCCCTCGCCTGTAATACTGTGCCCGAAAGCAACACGAATCCATCGCACGAACTGGAGTATGGACGTTCAGCCCGAACCAGTATACTTCTTGGACCCCCTGAGTCTAACCATTTGAGGAGAGGGAGCGCGCGACCCCTAGACTAAAAAATCGTATTGCCGGTGCACGAAACACCGACATGTATCATCTTTCTTTTCCTTGGACGCACACTCTGGACCAAGAATTTGCGGCGCAAGGAATTACAGTACAAACACTAAACTGCATCTATAGTAACAATTGGATCGATCCAACAAGAGAGAGAGAGAGAGAGAGAGAGAGAGAGAGATTTATAGGGGAATGAATTCTTTCTCGCGCACACACCTTGCTCTGCATCTGCTTCAGGTTGTAAGATTGCAAGGGCTCAAGGCGAGCACACAGATCTCGCAATCCGCTTACCTCTTCGTGAGGCATCCTCGCCTTCTTGGCCGCTGCCACCGTCTCCTCCCCGCTCTCCTCGGGCTCAAGGAACGTGACCTATATGTCAGGGCTGGCAGCTCCTTCCCCCCTATCTGCTACGGCGGCAGGCTTCACCACCGGCAAGAGATTGATGCGTCGAGGCGGCGCCGAGGGAGTGCATGGGGACGACGTGGCCGGAAGTGCTTGGGGACGGACGGGGTTAGCCAGAAAGATCGAGGCGACGGAGGCACTGAGGCGGTGCCGAGGGAGGTGGGAGTTGTGACTGGGAGGAGGGCGAGGTGAGGGACTGCGTGACTTGGCTGACTGCGTTAGGTTAGTAGTGGGTCGTCGACTGAACAGGCAATCAAGCATACGACTAAGGGTATTTAGTTTCTCGGTAATTTCAATTAATACGAGTCTAAAACCAAACCAAAATCTAAAAACTGAATAGCAGTAAAATAAAAATCGAACAAAAAACAAAAACAAAAAATCGAAATGATCGGTTATTCAGTTCATTCGGTTTGGTTTTTTGTTTCGGCCACCCCTATTCGCCTTATTCAGTTCATGACGGCGAGACGCGTGACTGCCTGCCTGCCTGGCCTTCTCGTTTCAGCCTCTGCCTTCCTTTGTTCCTCATCTCTCCGCCTCCTTCTCACCCCGACGGACCCGACCCATCCCACCGATTCTTCCACACGCGCAGGAGCTCGAATCGAGCTCTCTCTGGTGCTCCTCTCGGTCGCAAGACTAGGGTCTGGGGCTCGCCTCCCCGGTCTCTGGCATGGCCTCCGCGGCCGCCGAGACCCTCGCCTCGCTTCCCATCACGTCCCCCTCCCGGTCACTCCTACGCCCCCTCCCCAGGCGAGCCGCGGCCAGAGGCGGGGCCGCATCCATCCGCCTCTCCGCTGTGCTGCCACGGGGCCTGGGGCTCGCTCTCATCCACCGCCGCATCCGCTGCCCGCCGGTGGCGCGCGCCAACGTCGAGCGCGACGGCGATGGCGCGGACGCCTCCGTGCCCGGCGAGGCCTCCTCCGCTGGAGAGTGCGACCGCGACGCGGCAGCGGAGCCAGGGGGTGATAGCACCAGCACGAGCGCGGCCGCGCCGCCGCCGCCGCCGCCGTCTTCGTCGAAGAGGGGGGAGAATAAGTGGCGGCGGCGGCTGCTTAAGGGTGACGGCCTTGGGCGGTGGCTTTGGGAGCCCATAGTGCAGGGGCGGGAGATGGGGTTCCTCCTACTCCAGCTCGGCTTCTCCATATTCGCGCTCCGCATGCTGCGGCCGGAGATCGCGCTGCCTGGCTCAGAGCCCCGGCCGCAGACGACGTACATTAGCGTCCCGTACAGCGATTTCCTGGCGAGCATAGATAAGGACCAGGTGAAGAAGGTCGAGGTGGATGGGGTGCACATCATGTTCCGGCTCCGCCCGGAAGTTGAGGTGCGTGTGGTGGAGCAGCCACAAACGCGGCGTGGAACGGATGCTGTCGCTGATAATGCTGGAATTTCGAGAAGAATCGTGTTCACGACGACACGACCAGTGGACATAAAGACACCATATGAGAAGATGGTGGAGAATAGTGTTGAGTTTGGGTCACCAGACAAGAGGTCCGGCGGCATGCTCAATTCGGCCTTGGTAAGACACTTTAGCTGAAAAATATGTGTTACACATGTGATTTTTGTGGCTTGGAAATCAGTATAGGAGTTGCATTAATCACATTCACATGGGGAGTAGGGGATAAGGAAGTGTGGTTTAATATGTAGAATGATAGAGATTGTAGAACTGGAGATGGTGTAGAGTTTTGAAATGGATAGATGAACTGATGAATTATCGATGGTGATTTCTGAGAAGTGACTCCCAGCTTAGTCTGGTTTGTTTCGGTGATTTAGATTAGATGTGATAAACTAGTTGTCTTGTGAGTTGGAACATTTCATATGACATACCGGCAATGAAGGAGGTTGAATGTTTGCTATATATGTCAAGACTCAAGAAATATTTGCAAGAGACTACAGAATCCAAGTGATTTTTAGCTGTACGAAACATCAGCATATCGTTTGCTCAATTTAGTTGTGTTATTATATAACTCTGACATCACATATTTAGTTGATCCTATGATTGTTATGGATGCTTTGGTTATAGCTAAACTGATTATTTATAACAACATAAAGTCGCTGCCTGGTGCATCTCATAAATCATTGCATTAATATGTGAAAGAAATGGTTCTACTATCACCGAACGTAATGTAGAATGAATGACTATTCTTTTTATTCTGTTTTGTGTAGCAAACTGTACTTCATTAATTCTTTTCTCCCCTCTATCCTATAGTGTGATTTCTACATTGTTTTTGCGAGCGATTGTTATGCAGAAAATTGATTTCTCACGTGGTGTCAAATACAAATTAAAAATACAACTTTAAGCATTAAGGCTTAGAATCGCAAGATGTTTTCCTTTTGTTATCCTTTTCTCCTTGTGCCATCCTAATTGTGAACTCATCATTACCGTTGCTGAGCCACCACACAAACATGCAAGGATGTGTTCAGTAATTGTGTGCCAGACTGTAGCATAGCAAAAGTCTAAATAATGGAAAGAGGAGTAACTTCCTTGTTGAAGTACATAAAAGATTGTGTATATTTACACATGGATGGTTGTTTTAGTACCCCTTGAATGAAAAAGCAGGACAAAACTGGTGATGGATTAGTTCACATGAAAAAGCGATAAATTGAACTCCAGTTTGGTATTGGAACCTGCAAGTCAAAAAATGCATGAGGTTTTCTTTGACCTAATATGGGAATATGCAATCATAAATGGGAGCCACAAATAGGTAATAAGTAGGTAACTTCCGTTATATGTCTTAACTATTATAAGAATGAGTTGGTGGTGATGGTGAGTCTGCCAGGCCGTTCTTGGACCAGAACAGTAGGGGCTCAAGACCCAGTAGGGGATAAGACTGTTCTTGTTCAGAGATTCTTTAGTAATAGATCTCAAATAAGTGATAGCTCAAGCTTTAAATTCTCGTTTTTTTGTTTTTAAGAGTTTAAAATTTATGGTGTCATCATCTATTTGAGATCTGTTGCAACGCACGGGCACTTTACTAGTATATGTATATGTTTGATATAATAGAAAGTAGGTAACGAAGCGTGTCATCTTTACTGAGACATAGCTTATTCTTGTTGTGCCCATAGGTGCACAGCGTAACTTCCGTTATATGTATATGTATATGTATGTTTGTACTGACCATGTGTGCATGTGTAACTCTCTCTTCAAGCTTTGCTTTTGGCCCTAACTGCACCCTTATTTTTTGCAGGTGGCTCTTATTTATGTTGTATTAATTGCTGTAGTTCTGCAGCAACTGCCAATAAGCTTTTTTCAGGTATTGATGCATGCACTTCTTTACTTCAATCAATTGGTGTACGACTGAACGTACACTGCGTTAAGTTGGATTTTGTTTATAGACATAGTTTGTTGTGTATAATCAGCATTCAGCAGGCCAGCTGAGGAATCGGAAAAATTCAAACTCTGATGGAGCAAAAGTTTCAGAAAGTACTGATGTAGTTACATTTGCCGATGTGGCTGGCGTTGATGAGGCCAAAGAAGAGTTGGAAGAAATTGTGGTGTGGGTTTTATGATGAATGTTACTGGTATATGCAATGATGTTCTGGTTTATCTATTGATCTGAGGGAAATAAGCTGGTTCTACCTTATCTTTATGTTCAGGAGTTCCTAAGGAACCCAGAAAGATATATTCGTCTTGGTGCTCGTCCTCCTCGAGGTGTCTTGTTGGTTAGTTCTGCAGTCATTTAAGTTGTGAATGCTGCTTGACTATTGTTGTTGTTACAATAATGTAATTCTTTATGTACAGGTGGGCCTTCCAGGAACTGGAAAGACACTTCTTGCAAAAGCCGTAGCAGGGGAAGCTGAAGTCCCATTCATAAGTTGTTCTGCAAGTGAATTTGTGGAGCTATATGTTGGTATGGGAGCAGCTCGAGTGCGTGACCTATTTGCTAGGGCCAAAAAGGATTCACCGTCAATTATTTTTATTGATGAGGTAACCTACCGTTTGAGGATATAATCTGGCTTTCGGTACTTAGATGTATTCTAACCCTTTCTATTCGGCTACTCTTTGTAGATTGATGCCGTGGCAAAAAGCCGTGATGGCCGATACCGCATCGTCAGTAACGATGAGCGTGAGCAGACACTAAATCAATTGCTCACGGTAGGACAATGGTGATAGTTTCTTACAATTGTTTCTTTACTATCCTTTAGTCGCATCCCAAGTTGGGGTCCAATTGAAGCATCTTCATATACCTTTCTTGGTTTAGCTATTGTTAATTTTCTGTGAGTTTTCCTAGGAAATGGATGGGTTTGACACCAACTCAGCTGTCATTGTACTTGGAGCAACAAACCGAGCAGATGTTTTGGATCCTGCACTTCGCCGCCCTGGGAGATTTGACCGTGTAGTTATGGTTAGCTTCCCTTCTCAACACAAGTAATACTGGCATAATGGTATCTCTGTTGTCAGAGATCACAAAAGTCTATGTGACAGGTTGAAGCTCCAGATAGGTTTGGAAGAGAATCTATTCTCAAAGTTCATGTTAGTAGAAAAGAGCTTCCACTTAGTAAAGATGTAGATCTCAGCAATATTGCTGCAATGACAACTGGTTTTACAGGGTAAGAATTTCCCTTCAATTCATTTTTATTAACCATTTAGCACTTTCAATCTGATTCATTATTTTTTTATTACCAATACAGGGCAGACCTTGCAAATTTAGTAAATGAAGCTGCTTTGTTGGCTGGGAGATCAAATAAAGAAATAGTGGAAAAGATCGACTTTATCCGTGCGGTTGAGCGCTCTATAGCTGTATGTTGTTCTGTTATCTCAAAATTTGTTCGATTGTTCTGTCTTTATTTAAAGTGATTGTGTATTTGGAAATTTACAGTCCCAACTATATACTTCATGAGTTCATGTAGCTTCTAATTGTTTCCTTATTTCTAAATTAGTCTTCTTAATTACGCAATGAACAGAGGGTTGACAAGACAAAGTGCGATTGTCCAACTTATACAGGATAAATAGATTTCTAGAGACTGCCATCTGTAAAACCGTCCTTTACTGTCTCTTTGCGTTCTTTTTTGCTGCAAAGGGTACTTAACAACATGAAAAAAAAAACAAAATCGTGATTGGAAATGTTTGTTTATATATGCTGCACTCTTTATTGTATGGGCAATCAACCTGGCAGTGCATTTTATCTGTTAAATGCTTAACTTCCATGTGGTAAATATATATCTATTCTCACCCATGCCGGTAATGTGATAAAAATTTAAAGGTTTTTGGAGCATGACTTTACTTGTGAGTTTTCTGGTGATAGATTCTAGTGATATCCTTTATTTGGTAATGGGTTAAATAGCATTTCAGTGCACCAGTGCTACGGGGTCTTAGTAGGGTGTGACGCTTTTGTTCATCCTTGCCCTATTTTAATATTTCTGTGAATCATTATAGTTCTCCATGCTGTTCTCCTGGATGCTAACTGTGAAGTTTATTTTCTTAGGGCATAGAGAAAAAACATGCAAAGCTGAAGGGTAGTGAAAAGGCTGTTGTTGCACGGCATGAAGTTGGTCATGCAGTTGTTGGAACTGCTGTAGCAAACCTGTTGCCAGGGCAGCCACGCGTTGAGGTTTGAACTGAAGTAACTATTGATAGAACAGTTAAGAAAATTTTAAATCGGACTTTCTTTTTATTACCGTATTTTTTTTTTCAGAAATTGAGTATATTGCCGAGGTCAGGAGGTGCATTAGGCTTTACATACACTCCTCCCACAACAGAAGATAGATATTTGCTCTTTGTTGATGAGCTGCGTGGACGTCTAGTAACACTTCTGGGTGGGCGGGCTGCAGAGGAAGTAGTTCTAGAAGGACGGGTTTCTACTGGGGCACTTGATGACATAAGGCGTGCAACTGACATGGCTTACAAAGCTGTAGCAGAGTACGGTCTTAATCAGCGCATCGGGCCTATCTCACTAGCTACATTGTCAAATGGTGGGCTGGATGACTCTGGAGGCTCTCCATGGGGAAGGGATCAGGTCTGTCAAAATTTTCATACACCTGCTGATCAAATTAGTAAGCTACCATCTGCATGTGGTGAGCTCAAACTGAAAAACTAATGACAGGGTCCTCTAGTTGATCTTGTCCAGCGGGAGGTAAAAACACTTCTACAATCAGCGCTTGAGGTAGCTCTTTCAGTTGTTCGTGCTAATCCTGCAGTTTTGGAAGGCCTTGGAGCATATTTAGAAGGTAATTTGCCAGATTATAGGTTGCCTCTGTTATTATGGTTCTCGTTTTCATCGTGGGCTTCGCTTAATAAGGTAAACTTGGAAATTGTTTGATGTCTCGTGTGTATAACTGCTGATTTTCATGCCCACGATCAGAGAATGAAAAGGTTGAGGGCGAGGAGCTTCAAGAGTGGCTAAAGTCGGTTGTTGCCCCGAAAGAATTGACCTCTTTTATTACAGGAAAGCAAGAGCGTGCTCTTCAGCTGGAAGCAGGCTCCTAGCATCAGGAGTGTACGCTGGACTCATAGAATTAATTTGTTAAAACAAACCTAGCTTCGACCGCTAAAACTCTGTAAATCCTGACGGATGCAAGGAAAAATCTACACGCCTAAGTGATGCATATATGTACGGTCGCGGGTCCGGACCCCTGATTACAATTAGTCCAGAAATGATTAATATTGAGTTGTAACCTCCGGAATATTGTAAGCTCTTCAGTTTATTCTTTGCTCTGCAGTGTTGTTTATACATTAGGTGGGTGGTGCACATGTAAAAGAATATTCTTTTTGGGACGTTCTTTCTCTTTCTGCGCACACCCTATTGAAGAATTTTTTTTGCATCATCTTAGCAAATATTAATAGGAAGAATTAATATACAGACGATGGTTCTTGCCTTGAGGCTCCTTTTATACTGCAGTTTCCGTCTGCACTACTTGACTGAATTGCCTGTTGTAGTGTTGTGGATGTTCTTCGCAGAGCATACTCTTCACTCTTGAGCATTTGCAGAATGCAGCATTGTGAAATGATCTTGGCGCTCTGAAGTGCTTTGGTTCTGAAGCAAGAGGGAATTTATGAGGGTTTTGGCAGGGAATTCCCCTGTATCGTTTATGTACTATATTGTATAAGCACAAAATTGACATTTCATGCTGAATTGCTGAAGGAACAAACAGAAATGCGGACCTACCAAATTATCATGCAAAAACGATTAAGTCGCTTTACTTCCACACGGTACAAGCCACTCCATCATACCCTACATAACGCTGAAAATTATTATAATGAAAACCACCAAGACTTAATTAGCCGTATACACCCTCTTCCGTATAGGAAAGGGATCCTTAATCGCCGCGGCTGAGGTGAAGCACTCGTCACATCGACAACTACTACAATGTTTCAGATACTTCCAAAAGGCTGCAGGCTTGCAGGACGACGGGAATCCTCGACGGCATCTGGTTTCTACTCTGTTTTGGCTCTGGCGAAGTTCTGAAGCGCGAAGGCCAGGGCAAGCAGCAGCACAGGCACGGCGAGCTGCAGCACCGTGAGCCAGACGCCCGGGCCCTTGCCTCGCGTGAGGTCCCGTTCCCTGGGGATGGCGTGTGCGAGCTTGGACGGGATGGTGGAGGCGTCCACCTCGCCGATGCAGTACCGGGGCATCAGCTCCTTGGCGGAGTCCGTGTGGCCGATGTCGTCGAAATCGACCGTCGCGTCCTTGCCTTCGTTGTATGACGCAGCGGCAGTAACACGTCCATTACTCCCACGCTGAAGAAACCGGTTTGCGAAAGCACGTGGAAGATGAAAGATCGAAGGAGGGCTCACCGGTGCATGCCAGCAGGACCTCGTCGCCACCGGGGTGCTCCTCCATGAACGGCGTGACGTCGTACACCTGAAGTAACAGGGGTAAGTTTGGGAGAAAACATGGTCAAATTAGAGCCTTTTTAAGATACAATGAATTTAACATGGACTTTTCTGTTGCTATATAACCTTTCATAGATTACTCTTCGCAAATTCTATTTTAAGCGAAGGTTTGCATCGAAACGATAAGGAGGAGGTGCCAGGATATATATATATAACCTTGCCGGAGATGATGAGCCAGCAATCCTTCCGATCGCTGTGCTTCCGCGCCTCCTCAAACGAGTACACCTTTCCTCCTGCCATCGCAGCGAGCTTCTCCTCTTTCTCAAGATCGGTCGAACAACTGAAGAAATTGAAATTTCCGGATCAAACCTAACCGAACCAAGAAAACAGAGTAATATCTTTTTTTGGAAATTCTGAGAGATAAGAGTTAGGACAATTACAGTATATATGTCGCTCGCGTGAGTCTTGGACTGAAGGGGTTGATAGCTTTCTGCTTGAGCTATCCCACCGTTTTGCTCATCCCGTGTGCCGCCCTCGTCTGCAGCTGCTGACTTAATATAGACTAGCGATGCGCTGCGGTCTTGTCACGTGTAGTGTAGGGCGTTCTGCGATTTGGTGTTGACCTGACACCACGACAAGTCTCACTTTCTAATGCGCGACTCACGTGTTACGATCGACGTTTGGCTAGGACGCAGCAACACACGAGGCCGGTGATTGAACCAACGAAAAGTCATTAGAATTTGGTTGCAAAATCACCCAGCGCAAATTCCTGGTTGATCACCCCGGCCAAAAAAAAAAAATACTGGTTCATCACCATTTGCTTTACTGCATGGTCAATAAGACAACTCGTATCATACTGTTATTTTTTAATCCGTTGGGTAGTTGTTCCGATAACTAGACAAGAAATTGCCAATGGTCTTCGCTGCAAGAAAGATGGACCTCGGCTTGAGAAGGAAGAAAAGAAGACCAAACTGATCAATCCCCAGTCTTCCTAGCAGTCCTGATCTGGGCGCAAGGTGTTTTCACGGGCAACCAAACGGTTGATGACAAAAGGCAGCGAATGAGCTATCATCAAACTACCTTCCAACACGCGACGTGAGCAAGGGCAATGTTTAGTCGTTAAACGTGCCACGAGGATCAGCTCCTTCCCTTTCCGGAATTAAGTAAAGAGTGGTAGGTGCTAGGGAAATACTTAGGTAAAAAGCCAAGAGTGCCTAGGAAATGCACAAGAAATGTAGTCCTTGTTGTTAAGGTGTGCAAAAAGATGAAACCAATTCTTTTTAGAGAATATAAGGTCTAACGGCCAAGCTTTTACAAAAGAGCGCGATGACGCCGAACAGAGTTTACATTATAGAAAAAACACATAGGCAAGGCCTAAGCAAAGACTAAGACCTAAAACCAAACTAAGTCACCATCTACGAACTTCTGGTAAGCTCCGATTTTTTTGGAACCCTGCTGGGTTTCAAAAGCAAGAATGAGTACACAACAGTAATCAACAAGTCACACGGGAATACTGAATACTATATGCAGGGAAATCTCAAAGATTGGCACAAGGTTATAAATATTGTGGATGCAGTTTTATTTACAAGCTTAGTTACATTTGAAACACAAACCAATAAGTAATAGTAACCGGGGGGTTCACAAAGTTATTACAACACGCCAGATTCTCCATTCCAAAGGCTACTTGAGCGAGGTTTTAGGAGTCACCCCAATTCAAACTTATCTTCATTAACCAGAAACATGAGGTATTTGAATACCATTTAAATATCACTCTGCAGAGTTGCTCAGCTTTACCCACAAGATATCTACGACCGTTAATGCCACGCGGTTACATGCAACTTAAATGCGGGTGGGCGGGCCGAGATGATCATAGCCTTTTGTTGTGCTCCCCCAAGATAGCCCCTACCCGATAGGTTCGAGGACCCACAGCTCTCAGGACCCACTGGCCAAGGCGGAAGACGCGATCTGATACTGTGGGTACCTACCGTTCTGAGAACTGGCAAATAGCAACACCTTGCCCATTTCCATTCCACCCCGATCGCTACGCGATCCATTCTAACTATGGGAATGGTAGCTACATCCTGTAGGTATTCCAAGGGGACGCACAATGTACTGAGCTATATTGGAAAGAGTCAACCGCATTGACTGGCCCAACTTGTGAATGAGCGAAAACTAAGTTATTTACTTTGCTCAAGGGGGTTATCCTTAATTGCCAAAGACCAAACCATTACAACCACAAACCTGATATCAACTGTACCAGCCACCAAACTAGCCATGGCTTTCATCATCGGCCAGGGGTCGGACTAGCATCCACCTCGTGGGTAGCCTAACACGGTCCCCTTTTCAGTCTTTTATGATGTCAACGTCAGATGACCTATCTTGAAGCCGTGCATAAGATCCGGGGAATGAAATCTCAGCGAAATTTCAGATCTCGAACCCTTCCTAATTTCATAATCCCGATGAAATTAAGAAAACCCTAGAAAATTCAAGGTGCTAGAGTAACCTAAAATCTCGGCGAGATCTCGGTATATTTGACCAAAATCTCGGTAAATTTGACCGAGATTTGAACAAAACTTGACCGCATTTGATCGGATTTTGGTCGGATTTGATTCTTCACGTCGTTTTACGTGTGGGACAGTCGGTAGATCATAATTCCGGCGAAATTAAAAAACCTTAAAAAAATTCAAAGGGTGACAACACCTAAAATTTCGCCGAGAACTCAGTATTTTGAACCGAAATCTCAGAAATTTCGGTTCAAAAATTACTGGATTCAAATTTTCCTTTTTGTATTTCGTTCGAAAAAAAAAGAGATTTCATCGAAATTTCATATTTTGGAAAGCGCTGAGATGAAACCCTAAAACAAAATTTGAAACCTTGATAAAAATCAGCAGACTTGTACTAGCTGCTTCTATCCCACAGCCAACAAGGCCAGCAATGACACCGTTGTCCTTCCCACCCCAGGCTGCAAAGATGAATAGAGCAATATTGCCATAATTGTAGCTCATGTTTATGTCAGTAAGCCCAATTCCATAGGCATTGGAAAACCCCAGCACGGGAGCAAGCACATAGGCTACAATGACATAGTAGCACTTCACCTGTGGGAACATTATTGGTATGACAATTATCGCAATGATGCTTAATAAGGCATATCCAGTGTACGCTAGCCAGTTTGGAACGTAGTCCTTATTGAAGACCTCATTACGCTGCATATAATCAATTGTAACCGTATCCTCATTTTTCACTGCAATTCACTCAGCATCAGCTAAGCTTTGGTAGTAAAATTTGGAGGAAACGTGGAATGAGTAGAGATTTTGCGGTGCACATTTACCTCTCTTTAACATGGTGGCGTTTGGATTGTTCATGCAGACTCTTAGCAGTGATACGTGCGACTTTGACGAAGTGGTAAAGAGACCACAGAGCTACAAAGGACTGCACAAGAAGCACACTAAAGCTACCGTGTAAATAATGGATGTTGCGTACACTAATTTGAAAGAAAAGGGAGAATTATCAAGCAGACCTTGTAACCAAAGAAGCTTGTCATGCTGCTCTCTGGTATACTTGCAGGGTACATACCAATTACCCTTTTGCTTGCTGATGAGTGGCCACATTTTTCCTCAAGAAAGTATTGCACTAAAGAGGGTGGAGAGGTTTACAAGGTGTGAGCAGATCATCCCCGCACCAACATATGTGAGGCTAAAATCGAAGAAGAACCTGACAGCCGAAGAACTCAAGAATTAGCATGAAGTAGTACTACAAGCAATGGGCAAGCCATAGGGGATACGTTTGTTTCCAAGCCTTTAGATCAAGTGTAGGGAATTGAAGAAACCCGCAACTCACGCCACCTGTGTAGAACCACTGGAAGAAGCTCCGTAGGAGGCTGATCCCAAACCATTCCAGAAATCCGCGGACTTGCTTCCTGACATGAAAGGTGAAATTAAGAATTCAGCATTTATCAGGTGCATTACAATGATTTAGCTAGTATAACTGCATAAGTGAGGCGAAGTCTATACTTTCCATTGTTTTCTCCTTGAGGGGTATGGAATCCATTTATAAGAACAGCAGTTGCAGTTCCGCCTGGATAAGTCAAAATTTATAACCTATGACCAAAGCCTGAAAATGTCATGCAAACCATCAAGTGTGGGATCAGGGTTCTGATTATCGGCCGATTTTCAGCCGAAAATCGGAAATATCGACCGTATCGGACCCCCTAGTAAAATTTCAAAGCAGCCCCAAAAACTTTGTTTTGCATGAATTTTATCAAATATAGAAGTTTTTTTGCCGAAATTTGTTTTCAAAATTTTTGGGTGATATTTTTAACCAATTTCGACCGATTTTTTATTCAAATTTTGTGTTTGAAATTTTCGGTCGAAATCAACTGAAAATTTCCGAAAGCGGCAATATCGCACCTATCGGCGACCCCCGGTAAAAAAATAAAAGCCGATAATCAGAACCCTGGGTGAGATACAGAAATGAAAGAAAATGGTGTTTTATATGTATATCTTCAAACTGTAATAACATATTTTGTGTTGGTAGAAGAAGAGTAACTTGCAAAAAGGGTATTCGTGTGTAACACTGTCTCATTTAGCCTATAAGATTTTATTTTTTATTTATCCAAATTTACTTTATTTTCCCACTTAAGTCGATTTGTTGGTTAAGGATAGCAGAAATGTGACATGGCATAGTATATTAGTATGTAGAACCCCCAATTGACATCGCAATGTACCAGTCCAGTTAGGGTGACATGCCATAGTGCCATACATAATTAGTGTGACACGCTAGTTTAGACACTTCCTCATTACTTCTACCTTTCTAGTACTTTTGGCTAAAATTTGCAACGTAAAGCAAGTCCGTAAACCTACCAAAATAAAACAGAAGGTGGAGAACTACAGTACAACAGAATACAAATACAGGGATCTTCAGCAAGCAGTTTACCCTTGAATAAACATATACAGCCTAATAAGCTTGACAAGCACTTAAATTAAAAATAACTTGTCTAGTGCAGTCATGAAGCCTCGCATTGTCGTTTCTGATAGCATTTTATGATGTTGTGATACTATTGGTAGGGATGAAAACGGATCGGATAGTTTTTGACCGATCCGGATAATTTTCGGATATTAATTATTTCGGATCGGATATTTGTCGGATAGTATCGGATCGGATACGGATTTGGTGGCACATTATCCGTCAGATACGGATTCGGATAATCCGGATATTGATGGGTCGGATATCCGGATATGTATGTGGGCTGGGCTAAGGCTAATCTTTTGGCCCAAAAAAGTTTCTAAATTTTAAAATTATTTTCTAATTTAATTAATCCATAAATCAAGTTTCAATTATTAAAATTGGCAAACTAGCTTCAAAAATTACAAAAAAATTTGGGAAAGTTTCTGACATAATCTATCATTTAAAAATTATTTTCAAGATTTTATCAGATTTTAAATTTTCTCAAAAAATCAAACACTGTTGTCCTTAATAGGAAACTATTTTAAATAAGTAGCTAAAAATGCATACAAACTCATAAATACATAATTTATTATTTTAAATATAATTTAACAAAGAATACAAATCTTGGGTCATTACATGTAAGTGATATATACTTTTTCTAAATTATAGTATCTATCGAGCTTTTAGTGTGTTTTGTGTTTGCTTCTATTTGTATCTCTGAGCAATGATCACCTTCATTTTGTGTTTTGATCTACATGTATGATGAATTAATCATTTGTATGTGATTAACTAAGTCTCACGTAATTTTGTTTATGAAATGGTATTTAACTATTGTCTAAGTGAATGAAATTTTTTATATTTGTTCAATTTTCAATAATGTTTTGATCAAATCAACTAGTTATATGTTTTTGTTGATTTTTTATGTACAATCTAAGGGGTTATCATGTTCCGATAATATTCGTGACCGTATCCGATTCAATTCGATTCGTATTCGATCCGTATTTGTATTCGATATTATCCATATTCGTATCCGAGCTATCTGTATCTATATCCTTATATGAGAAAAAATATGAAAATAAATATAGTAGAGCTATTATCCGTCCGTATTCGATCTATTTTGACCCCTAACTATAGGCCTTATATATCAAGTACAGAGGTACTTCATTCTGTATTCTAATCTTGCTAGTTATGCCTATCGGCCTATCCATTTCCAGATACCAACAAATTAGCAAGTGGAACACCTTCCAATGAAAATGGGACAATATCCACAAATTCACAATGTTTGATATCAGCACAAAAGTAGCCACCCAAAATCAGAAACGAAACTGAGAATATACTACCAGCTTCGCAGCCAACAACTGAACTTTCTTAAAAAAAATCAGAAATAATTTAAACTACAACTCAATCTTGAAAGCGCAGGGACTGAGCTAATCCGTAGAACGTACTGTGACGCAACAACAAATTTATGGGCGAAGAAGGCACCTTTCTGAGCGGAAGCAAGTTGAGGAGCCCCACGAAGCTAATCGTGAGGAGGAATCCGGTCATCCACCCGACGCCGGGCCACTTGTAGCTCCCCGGCGCATTGCCCGGCGTGGTCACCCCGGCCAGCTCGTACGTCCTCTTGTTCAGAGCCAGCAACGACGACCCGAACCCACCTGGGCACAGTATCCCGTTTTTATATGCCGGAAGCAACCCATGAACTAATTAAGAAAAACTCAGCCAGAGGGGAGAAGTGGGTGCGCACCGCCGAGTCCCATGGTATAGCAGGCGACGGCGCAGGTCTGGACAACGGTGCTCTTGGCGGGTGAAGGGGCGGGGCGGGGGAGGCGGCGCCGAGGCGGCCGAGCGCGCTCGCCCAGCCCCGGAGCGCGAGGAAGGCGAGCAGCGCGGCGGAGACGTTGGGGATGATGCCCGTGCTGAGTGCCAGCTTCAGGATGATGACGGCGTAGACGAAGCCGATGAGCAGCGCCGCCACCAGGCCCCGCGCCGTCACCTGGTCACGCACAGCCGCGGCCGGCTCCGACGTCGTCTCCAAGTCGCCGGCGTCGCACTTCTCTATCTCGGGCGCTGCGCCCCGCGCGGGAGCGACTTCCATGGAGGTGGCGGAGCCAAGGCCGGGGGTAGGTGGGCCTGGGCCCGGTAGGGTCGTTGGCCCAGTTGGACCAGCAGCTAGAGAACTGGTGTCTGGTGAGAACTGGTGAGTCGTGAAAACGTGAACTCGTGGAGAGGCAGTCACATGGGAGACTAACAACACGTTCTAGTTGGTTTCGTGACTTCTTACGTTCGATTGCCGGCGTTACGGTCTTGCGTGCTCCCTCGGTCCCTTTATGACTCGCCTCGCGTGCGGCGTGCTTCCTTCATGACTCCGTCCGTCGCTCTCGCCTCTCACCGGTTGCGATCAGTGCCACTACGCCAGGAGTCCAGCTGTCCAGGACGGACGGTATGTATGTGCAGTCCTAGCCCTAGTAGTTTATATAGTATAACTATATAATCATTAGTAAAGATTCACGTCATTCTTAACCCCTTCTTTAAATTTTTTTAGCTCGCCACCGGGTCGCCAGCCCCCTAGCTATAGCTTCTCCTTTTTCTACGGTGAGAAAAAGAAAAGTAGGGACTGCGCAAACCAAGAACGCTCATCGTCAATTCAGGAGCCAGGCGACTGACGCAACCACAGCAGCGTGCCATACTGCCATTACCAGCAACATGCCATGTCACCTCTGCAGTCTACCATTTCTCTAGAGAGAACCATTGGAGTGTACTCCAAATAAAGCGTTCATGGAAGATTTTGCCCCTGGACTAGTCTTGCAGGCTCGTGCAGTGAGCCCGTGACGCATCATCTAATCAGAGATGATACGAGATGGGCGGTACGGTCAACTTGGTAGGAATAATGTGCCTTGTGCACATAGCTTGCATACATTAGCAGTGGTTATCCTCTGCATGATGGAACACGCCAAAAGAAAATAGAAAGCACCTCCCAAATACGAAACGAATGAGAAAATTGGGAGGGATCAAAGTATTGAGATGAATGGCAACAGAGCCAAGCACGTGAAGTGTGAGCAACAAAAGATGAGATTTTTTACGCCTTTACGGTGACTGAAAAAGAAGTCGGGAAAAGAATGCAAGTGCTGCCGTAAATGAAAGAGATGCGGCACAATAAAATTTGCTGGCGCCATTTCGTTTTGCTCCCGTATAAATCAGGAGTAGCAATTCTGACAAGCAGTTCAACTGGCGGAGCACCGCAAAAATGATCTTTCTTGTCTAAGGGGCGTAGACAGTGTTGGGACTTGGGAGTAGTATCGAATGTTACAGTAAGTATCCAAGCAGTAATAGTAATAGAGCTTCAGAACCCCAACAGAGGTTCAACCGAAGCCAAAGAAATAGGGAACAAGTAACCAACCCCCTCAAACATGGAGGTGGGCGTCGTGCCGTGCCGGAGCGGTTCGGCACGGATTCATCGTGCTTCGTGTCCGAACCGTGCCGCACCGTGATGGCCCGTTGTGCCCGCCATGCCATGCCATACTGGCCCGACTGGCCTTCGACAAGCCCAGGCACGATCCATTTGCGTTTCGTACCGTGCCGATTCAGGCCCAGCCCATTTGCACTATTGAGCGAGAGGAAATGAGCTGGAGATGTATGGAGTTGAGTAGTAAACATAAATATTATGAAAAAAAAAGGAATTAAAATTTATTTATCCTTAAACAATTATAGAGAGCTATGGGATGTACTGAATGTGGATGAGAGAGGGACAATAGATGAGAAAGAGAATGAGGGAGACAAATCAATCTATCACTTACAGTTACAGCTGACCTTAGGTTACAGCTGGCGCTCTTGGATGACAGCATCATACTGTACCGATTCTTCGTCTAATCGTCAATAATATGGAAGTCCAAAGAACCGTCCATTTCTCTACCTTTCCGGTGTGAATTAGTGTTACTCAAGCAACCATGTCATTTTTGTTAGACAACCTCGCTATCGAATAGTCCGGGGTTGCCTAATAGATCTAAACTGGAGAACAGAAAGAGAGGGCGAGAGACACAATATGAGGAGGAACGGGCCTGCTTTATTATTCTGTATGCTTGTGTACAATGGGGTGACCCCCTGCCTCCTATATATAGCGGTTCTGCTTAGAGATAAGGAAGAGTCCATATCGGATACGAATCCGGTTTCCTAACACTCCCCCTTGGACTCTTCACTGCGAGATGCATATGCCTCATTAAAACTCCATAAAAACCCAGTGGAAAAAATAATTGGAGAAAGAGTACATAGCACACGCTTGCTGTGTTGCACGGATTGCCTCATCAAAAACCTTATGTAAGAAAACTTCAATGAAAAACTTACTTAAGGAAAAGAGTACAATCCACCCAAACTTCAATGTTAATCTTCAAGATTTACGTTGGGTACTCAAACTTCATGTTTGAGATTTATGTAGGAGTATGTGAAAAATCTCCCCCTGAAATCTGCACTTCTCTAAGCCTCATCATCCTGATTCCTCTAATACATCTTTCAAAGGAAGATGTCGGGAGTGACTTAGTGAATAAATCTGCGAGATTTTCACACGACTTAGTATGCAGTATCTTTATCTCATTCATCTTATGCAATTCATGAGCATAAAAGAACTTGGGGTTGATATGCTTTGTGAGGTTACTCTTCACATATCCCATTTGCACTTGAGCAACACAAGCTGCATTATCTTCATAGATAATGGTGGGGGTTTGTTCCATGTTCAAACCACATGACTTCTGGATGTGATGAACCATTCTTCGAAGCCATGCACATTCTCGAGAGGCTTCATACAAGGCAATTATTTCTGAGTGGTTTGTCGACGTTGAGACAAGAGTCTGCTTAGATGATTTCCACGAAAATGTTGTTCCACCGCAAAGGAAAACATACCCAGTTTGTGACTTGCCAGTATGCGGGTCCGATAGGTACCCAGCATCGGCGTAGCCAACTAAATTCAATTCATTGTTTCTTCTGTAAAACAAGCCGAGGTCTTTGCTTCCTTGAAGGTAACGGAAGATGTCCTTCACCCCTTTCCAATGCCTTTTGGTGGGTTCTGCACTGTACCGCGCTAGCAAATTCACGGCGAACGCAATGTCCGGCCTAGTGCTATTCGCAAGGTACATGAGCGCTCCAATTGCACTCAAGTATGGGAATTCCGCTCCCAGGACTTCCTCCCCCTCTTCTTTAGGCCTGTAAGGGTCTATGTCTGCTTGGAGTGACCTTCCGACCATTGGGGTCTTTGCGGGGTATGCCTTTTCAAAACCAAATTTCTCCAACACTTTCTGCGTGTAGGAAGATTGGTGTACCAAGATTCCGCCTTGGACATGTTCAAGCTGCAAGCCTAAACAAAACTTGGTTTTACCCAAGTCTTTCATTTCAAATTCAGACTTCAAGTATGTGCATGCTTCTTCAATTTCTTCATCCGTCCCAATGATGTTCAAGTCATCTACATAGACGGAGATTATACAAAATCCATTCGGGGATCGTTGTATAAACACACATGGACAATTTTCATTTGTTCGTGTAGCCTTTCTTGCAAAGAAAGTCACTTAAGCGATTGTACCACATTCTTCCTCGATCGCTTGCCCATACAGTGATTTCTCCAATTTCACACTGTATAGGTTTCTGTTTGCTCTGTCTTGGTTCGGGATAGGGATACCTTCCGGTACTTTCATGTATATCTCCGAATCCAAATTTCCATACAAGTATGCTGTGACAACATCCATTAGCTTCATTTTCAACTTCAAGTTGACTGCCATTGAGATCAAGTATCTAAAGGTAATTCCACCCATGACCGGAGAATAGGTTTCTTCATAATCAACCCCAGGACGTTGAGTGAAACCTTGAGCGACAAGCCTTGCCTTGTACCTTATAACTTCATTGTTTTCATTCCTCTTCCGAACAAAAACCCATTTGTGCCCCACGCCATGTGGATGCAAAAAAACGAACGAGCGATTAGATTCAATCGTCGTATTCTTACCGATTCTCAATCTATTCTTCGGTAGGCTATCGCGTAGGATAGAGTCGCGTAGGACTTTTCTTTCGGCAATCCGAGTGGATGCCGGCTTGATGGCGAGTTGATTGCAGATCGGATCGGGCGATCAATCGCCGGTAGTAGACGTTAAAGTCGCCGATGATCCTTCGCTTCTTGTCTTTTCTCACCTTTCAATCTTTCTCCGGTAGAGCTTCGTGCTGATAACGTGTTAGACAACCTCGCTATCGAATAGTCCGGGGTTGCCTAATAGATCTAAACTGGAGAACAGAAAGAGAGGGCGAGAGACACAATATGAGGAGGAACGGGCCTGCTTTATTATTCTGTATGCTTGTGTACAATGGGGTGACCCCCTGCCTCCTATATATAGCGGTTCTGCTTAGAGATAAGGAAGAGTCCATATCGGATACGAATCCGGTTTCCTAACAATTTTTTCGGTTAAATTAGACATCTCGAATCTGAATGAGATTCCGACATTTATGTCCAACTTCGAGTAGCACCGAATCATTGGCATCCGAATCCGACTTAAATTCCGACTCTCCTGTCAATGTCAAGTAACACCGGTGTGATCTAGTTTATAAACCAATGTATTTATCAACACGTCACCAAAAAAGCTGTATAACTGTATTCCCTATACCACACCGAACAATTTTCAATTTCTCCGAAAAATGTAAAAGTACAGACTACATGTTCACCCAACTCAATAGATACACATGATTGAAAATAAAGACAACCAAAATCAATGATAAGAATGAAGTTTCTGCTTTAGCTGTAATGTGGCCATCTCTCCTTCAAAACACAAACATGACTTTCCATCACACACACCGGCAAATCAGATCCAGTAAGGTCAAGTTCTGGAGCACTTCGAAAGCAGCGGCACAAGGATACTTCAACAAAACGTGATTAGAGCAAATTTATTGTATCTTCAATCACCATCAATTTCCCTGCTGTATTTCCAATTCCCCATTCATAAACAGCAAGATTCTCTAGCCTCGAGGCGTAAACTTCATGCAGATTGGCGGCTTAATCTTGGCAAGAGCAAGTAGGGAAGAAGGAAATGTCCATATGCCATCCCCACAAATCAAACCGGATGCAACCGCCGGCACCAGGAGGGCAGCCTCCGTCTTGTTTACCTTGTTCCAAACAAAGACCACCAAACTCCCGACACACATATCAATAGCAAAGCTCGCGCCCACGAGGAATGGCACCGCCATTGCCATCGGCAGGGGCACATACTTGCTGTACTTGCGTGGCAGGACGTCCCTTGCTACATTGGAGAGCACTGCAAATGCAAAAAATCCAGCAGAGAGTGAAAGGCAATGCTTTGGCAGCGCTGAGAAGCCCTCCACGCCAAGGATCGCCATATTACGGTATATCAACGCATATGGCGCCTTCCAATAACCATTCGGGTTACCAATATCAAATGCCTTGTAGAAGAGCAAGAACGTGAGAGGCGAGATGATGCAACCCATGGCTGTCCCAATAGCCTGTCCCACAAGCATGGATCTTGGTGATGTCAAAGTGAGATGGCCCGTCTTGAAGTCATGCATCAGATCAGCGGAGATGAGTACCAGCTGCTTCACCAGCGTAGCACCAACAAGGCCAGCAATGACACCGTTGTCCTTGCCAGCCCAAGCTGAAAAGATGAAGAGAGCGATCTTGCCGTAGTTGTAGCCCATGTTGATGTCAGTGAGCCCTGTTCCGTAGGAGTTCGAGAACCCAAGCACAGGAGCAAGGGCATAGGCTATAATTACATAGTACCACTTCACCTGTCGGAACATTATTGGTATGGTGATCACTGCAATGATGCTTAACAAGGCGTATCCAGTGTATGATACCCAAGCAGGGATATATCCCCCCTTGAAGATGTCGTCGCGCTGCAGATCATCTAGTGCGATAATAGGATCCTCGTCTGCCACTGCAGTACATCCACTCAGCGTCAGAAAAATATACTAGTTAAGTAACGAATGGTCGAAAAGGCACGACTTCACAGTGTTACTTTCCTGGAAAAAATGCTCAACTATACTATAGTAAAATACAAAATCTCAAAAATATACAATAAAGAAAAAATATTAGGAATGACGTGGCGGCCGTCACCTCCAACGGCGGCAGCTTTGGCTGCTGCCACACCACGACGGCAGCCAGGTGTCGACCTGGCTGCCTCCACGCCGCACGGCGGCAACCAGGCGGCAGGACGGAGCGGGGCACGGGGGACCGGACGAGCTCTGCCGCGCGCATGAGGAGGTGCCACCTGGCTGCCGACGTCATTCTTGCTATTTTTTTTATGTTGTATATTTTTGTAATTTTGTATTTTAATGTTGTATATTTGAGCATTTTTTCCTTACTTTCCTCACCTCCGTTGTTAACACGTCTGCGGTTTAATCGTTCATGTAAGCTCTTAGCAGTGACACCAATGACTTTCATGAAGTGGTAGAGACCATCCCCCATGATCAGAGCTATACAGATGAAGGACTGCAGAATGAACAATTGACATTTACTGATGTAAACTCTGCAATTACTGCCTGTTATGTAAGTAATTACCAGCGAGAAAAAGAAGGGTGGGCTCCAAGAGATACCTTGTAACCGTACAAGCTTGTCATGCTGCTTTCTGGTATATTTGCAGGGTACCAATCGCCCTTGTGTTTGCTGATGAGTGGCCACATTATCCCCCATGAAATAATTGCACCAAGGAGGGTGGAGAGGTTCACAAGGTGTGAGCAAATCATTCCGGCGCCAACGTATGTGGGGCTAAAGTCAAAGAAGAATCTGACAAAGAAATTGAGAGCTTGAGAATATGTTACACGCTACAAATTATGGAGATCTACGATGAACAATTAACAAACCAATAGGATTACGTTTGTTTCCAAGCCTTCAGACCGAAAGTAGGGAACTGAACAAATCCACAAACATCGCCTCCGGTGTAGAACCACTGGAAGAAGCTCCACACAAAGCTGATCCCAAAGTATCTTAGAAACCCACGGACTTGCATCCTGCCATGGAAGGTAAAATTAATTCATGCAGATCAAGTACTCATCAAGCATACTTTGGTTTAACGACTGAATGAAATCACAATGTAACGAGCACGACTGAGGTGGCAATGTCCATACTTTGCATTCTTGTCTCCCTGCGTGGTGTGAAAGCCATTTATAAGAACAGCGGTTGCCGTCCCACTTGGGTAAGTTAATTTGTAGTCGATGACTAAAGCCTGCAAATATTATGTCAATCATTTAGTGGCAAAGACACAAGAAACCAGACATGGCTTTCAAATGCACAGTGCATATATTCTTCCTCGAATTTGTATCAACCTAATCTGTTGAGACCTTATTACTGAACCATATAGTTATACCACGATCCATTTGGAACTTACTATACTCTATATCCCATGTAAGCAAAGTATCAAACAGAATCCATTATCCATCCCATCTATTGCTTGAAAAGCATAAAAAGGGACCAATGCCGCATTAAAACCTAGTGGCGGGCGCTCACCGGCGGCGGGGCTAACACGAGGCAGACGTACTGGACGCCCCGGAGGTTGTGCTCTTCTTAACGACCTGAGACGTAATCATCAGTGGAGCTCGCTTCGGCGCGGTTTCTAGGGCCAGCGACAGCGATGCCGCTGCCATAAACCGTGGAGGCCAGAGGGAACTCTAGAGCCCGTGCCGCCTCCGGGGGCCATGGAGATTAGGGGGAATGCTGTGTACGAGGAGGCCAGGTTGTCGAGGACGGCGGCAAGGTAGGCTTCGCCTTCGTGGGAGACTGGGAGGGCATGGGGACGTGGGCATCGCCGCAGTCGGGGAAGACTTGGAACTCGTTGCAAATTGCAAGAGAAGACTATATTTTTGGTGGGAAATTGCAAATTGCAAGAGAAGGTCTCTTCTCGGAAAATAACCGTCTCTTGTACTGTGCCTCGCCGCTCATCACTGGGCGTTTTTCTTTTTCCTTTTTCCGCCTTTAATTTTGACGCTTCGGCTTATTTAGGGGGGCTCAAAATTAAGTGATACTTTTACGAGAGGTGCTTCTATGCTCTTCCTTCTAAAAGTTGCACAACTATTAAAGCATAAATGAAGGGTAGTTGTTGATTACTTACTCTTTCGTTTGCTTTAAGATTTGTACAACTTGTACTAGAAGGAAGAGCATAGAAGCACCTCTCTTACTTTTACATGTCACCTCTTCTATCGTGGAAGGTGGATCTACCATGTAGATATGCTATGTACGTACCTCTTCTTTTATAATAAAAAAGACTAAATTTGCACTTTTGTTTGAACCAAGACTAAAGGAAAAAAAATGAAGGGTTCGTTGCCGTCCACATGAGTTTGATGCCTAGATAGAAGATATGTTGGGCATTATTTAACCGGTTCCCGTTCACACAAGCTCATGTTGTAAGCTGCCAATTGCATGGATATGACACAGGCAGTCAGACCGATACGGTCGTTTTGTCTGATCATATTCCATACTTTTCACTGTCTGTTACTGACGGCGATTCTGCCTTGCACCAAGGTTAATTGGAATCACAGTGTTCCATCTAAAAAAAAAAGAAATTGCTCAACTTCGTGTGATTCAGAAACATCCGCAAAATTCCAAACGAGGAGCTAAAATAGTGACACGTTACACATCTGGTTAGAAAGCAAATTAGGAAGAAAGAAGGCACCTTTCTGAGCGGAATCAAAGTGAGGAGTCCCCCGAAGCTAATCGCCAGTAGAAACCCGGTCATCCAGCCAATCCCTGGCTCCTTGTAGCTCCCCGGCACGTTGCCCGGCGAGTTCCCTGCCAGCTCGTACGTCTTCTTGTTCAGGCCCAGCAATGTCGACCCGAACCCACCTGCATGCAGCGCCACCACTCACAAAAATCAATCAAGAACTTCTGCCAAGCCAGCAACGTGCAACATGGCACTGACCGCCGAATGCGATGGTGTAGCAGGCGACAGCACAGGTCTGGACGACGGTGTTCTCCTGGCGGGTGAAGGGCCGGGACGCGACGCCGAGGCGGTGGAGCGCGCGCGTCCAGCCGCGGAGCGCCAGGAAGGCGAGCAGCGCGGCGGAGACGTTGAGCGTGGGGACCAGACCCGTGGTGAGGGCGATCTTCATGACGATGACGGTGTAGACGAACCCGATCAGCAGCGCGGCCACCATGCCACGCGCAGTCACCTGCTCGCGCCACGGCTGCACGCGCTCCAGCTCCTGCTCCAGCGCCGCGGCGACCACGGGGTCCGACTCCATGTCGCCACCGGCGGCCTCCTGCTTCTCGATCTCCGGCGCGCCCCGTGTGCCGTCCGCGGCGACGTCCATGGTGGCGTGGCGCTGCTCTCTGCCTCCTCGGCTGCTATAGCAGCAGGAATCCAAAGGAAGCAAAGCAAGAAGTACAAATTTCTTCACCAAGATCAAATTTTGACTAGTAGTTGAGGCAGAATTGACACGGCAAGGAACGCCCTACCCAACGACGAAAAATCACGCTGCACGATAGATCACTGGACCGCAAAATACTCTGCAGCGAATGCTGCGTACACTCGCCGATCCAGGTACACACAAGTATATTCTCGAAGAAAAAAACGAGTGCTCACCAGCTGCTGGTCGGTGCGCTTTGCAGTTTGCAGCCAAGTCGCGCCCCGTTTTTGCTCTTCTGAACTTTCGGATGGTAGGAGTGTGTAAGTGCAAGGATAAGGCGAGCTGCAAGCCTGCAACGGTGTTTGGGTGAGATCGTGATGTTAATGATGGCCGATGGCATGGATTTATATAGAGAATCATTGGGAAAAGTCTACTCTCTTTCTTTCTTTCTTTTTCTGTGTCTATGAAGAATTCCCCGGAATTATTTTTCTCGTGTGTGTTGAAGTATTTTTTTTTTTGAATATAAGGCAGGAGCTCTGCCGCTCAATTAAGAAGAGAAGTTAGCGGATTACAAAGAAAGAAAAACCAGAGACAGGAAAAACATACAGGACTCCGAACAGTGGAGATCCTGTCGACAAGACAACCAGAAAGAAAAACCTAACAGCCCCCAGGCTCAAAGACCCGAAGGCCCAAAGAAAACTAAGGTACTACTCTGGGGCCAAATCTCCCCTCGCCACAAGATAATTTGAACAGTCTTGTAAAGCCACCTGAACTACTGTCATCGTTGTCGAGTACTTGTTGTTAAAAATCCGAGCGTTGCGCTCTTTCCAAATATTCCAACAAGCAACAAATAGTAACCCATCCAGACGCCTACGGCTTTCCTTGGGGGCGATCATGTGGATTGCTTGCCACCAGGACGTAAAGCTTTGCCCCGAGAAAGCCTCCGCTTGCAAGAGTTGGTGGGACTGCAATCTGCCTAGGAAAAGGGACCACACTTGCTTAGCGAACGAACAGGAAAGCATGAGATGGTTTACCGTGTCCTCCCCTGAGCCACAAAGGCAGCACACCGGGCTATTTGGCCAACCCCTCAGCGCTAGATTGTCGGCGGTCTGTAACCTGTTTTGGATTAAGAGCCAAGCGAAGAACTTATATTTATTCTCTGTTTTTGCTTTCCAAATTCGCGAGAAGTTGTGTTCTGGGAAAGCCCCAACGAACTGCACATTGTAAGCTGACTTTGCTGAATACTGACCATCCTGATTCCAACGCCAGGTTATTTCATCTGCCATCTCAGGTTGCAAATGTATATCCTGTAAGAGACTCCATAGGGTCAGGAATTCCTGCAACTGCTCCTCTGTAGAAATGTTCCTTAGGGGGACCATCCAATTGTTATTTGAGAGACTGTGTTTGACTGTGGCATTTCTCCTCCGAACAAGGCTGAAGCAATGCGGTGCAATTTTGCACGGGGACGAGCCATGGAGCCACTTGGACGTCCAGAACCTGGCCACTTCTCCATTCCCTAATTGTATGGAAGTGCTAGCCTCAAAGAGGGCCAAGTCCGAATGTAAACATGGAATCTTCAAGTCTTTCCACAACCTCTTTGAGTCCTTCCAGGCGTACCAAAGCCACCTCAGTCGCAGAGCCCTGCCAAAGGCTTCCAAATTTTTGACTCCCAGGCCCCCTAGGGATTTAGGCCTGCAAACTTTCTTCCAATTTATAAGACAGTGCCCTCCCGTGCAATTCAGGTCTCCTCTCCAAAGGAAATTCCTTCGCAACCTGTCTATTTTTTTGAGAACCCACGCCGAACCTGGGAAAATGGTTAGGTGATAGATCGGGATCGCCGTCAGAACTGCATCCACCAGGATGAGCCTGCCCGCTTTGGAAAGCAAAGCACCTTTCCAGCCTGCTAATCTGCTTGCAACTTTGTCTAAAAGGGGTTGCCAATCTGCTTTTTTGAGACCACTTGGCCGAAGCGGCAGTCCTAGATATCTGGCCGGGAAGGACTTAAGGATAGCCTGGAATTCCTGCAACACCGGCTCCAAATCTATTTCCCCACAACGGATGGGGTAGATTTCTGATTTGTGAAAATTAACTTTAAGTCCTGTCGCCTGACCGAAGGCTTGAAGCAATCTATGCAAGCTCTTCGCTTCTTGCGGGTCTGGGTTGAGGAATAGAGCTACGTCATCCGCGTACATGGAGGTACAGAGATGTGCCGGTCGTCTCCCTACCTGTTTAAAGATCTGTACCTGCGAAGCAGCGTCGAGAAGTCTTTGTAGGGGTTCTAGAGCCAAAATGAAGAGCATTGGCGAAAGGGGATCTCCCTGTCTGAGACCTCTCCTGTGCAAAACCTTTTTCCCCGGGATCCCATTTAACAAGAATCTAGAGGAAGAGGCTGCTAGAAGCATGGCAATCCAATTTCTCCATCTCTGTCCAAATCCAAACTGGGCTAGCATCTCCAGAAGATATTCCCAACTCACCGAGTCAAAAGCTTTTGCGAAGTCCAACTTGATGAAGAGCGACGACACTTTTTTGGAGTGCAGTTCGGAAATGAGACTTTTAGTGAGCAAAAAACTATCATGGATAGATCTGCTTCTGATGAAAGCGTTTTGGTTGGCGGAGACCAGTGATTGAAGAAAGGGCGCCAATCTGTTCGCTAGCAGTTTGGAAATTATTTTTCCCACGCTGTGGATGAGGCTAATCGACCTAAAGTCCGAGACGGTGTTGCAAACCTGCTTTTTTGGAATTAGCACCACGCTTGCTCCATTTAGTAGATGCATCCCCCCTCCCTTTAGACGGTGTTGAAGTATTTTATTCTCTTTATAAATGGTATAAGCGCATGCTCCTGACCAAGTGTAGTCGATCGAACACACAATCTTTAATTGGCTGCATCCCAATCTTATCATCCTTCGTTACTACCAGTATATATCCCATCAGAAGCTAATCGGCAGTGTTGATACACTATTCGCGGGTCCATTTGACTCGGAATCACTGATCGAAATTAGGAGCCTTTTTATGAGTGCGTATCTAAGCTGTCGAGAAGTTATCAAAACCCAAAAGAAAGAAGGCAACTAGAGGGTGGCGGCACTTTTTTCGCCGTCATGTCTAAGTGTGATTCATTTAGACAAAGTAATAGAATCATGACTTCTTTGAACATGGAGCTAATGAATTATGATATTTATTGGCGAAGAGCTACTACTGATCATACTGCGAAATCAGACCAGTCGGTGTCTCAAATCCCATTTTCGTTAATCCTGTGTTTTCCCCTCAAAGTGCTTATGTACTGTAAAAATGATCGTAATGATTCTGATATCTGAAGAACCTAATTAGTCAGCCAGCCTTTTATGGTAGGCCTAAGAAGTAGACATAACCAGTTTCAGTTTATGTGAGGCTTATAGTGGTGGAAACAGAGCTTGTAAACCTGAAAAATGTGTTGCATATTTGGCTTGGCTTATAGTGGTGGAGACAGAGTTTTTTTTTTTTTGGGTAGTTTCAATTGATTTTCTCACGTTGGGGTGTGCTTGGAGATTTGTACGCGTCAACCGCTCCTCGGGCTCTGGCAAGTGCAAACGGAAGATGGAAGACGGAATAATTTGATCCACAAAATAACCATATATTTTAGGAAGTCAAAGGAAAGCGAAATGTTTCATATCTTGCAACGCCGAATGGTACTTAACAGCGACTATGCACAGCTTGCCAGTTGGTATACTATTTAATTTGCCGGGACAAAATAGAGCACAACAACAGGCCTACTTCATGCCGCTTTGCCCTACTTCTGGAACGATGATTTTGGCAATTAGAACTGCAATGCTGATTGACTTTGGCCGAAAGAAACGCAATATTCCATCTATTATGTTGGAAAGAATTGGAGTCCTCTCAAGCCATCCACCTCACCCCCTATGCCATTTTGCAAAAAAAAACCTCTATGTTATTTAAATTACGGATAGGTCCCTGTAAATTACAAATAGATCCTTTACGATTTTTTGTGAGTATAAATTTTTTTTTCAAATTACGTTTAGGTCCCTGGTTCGTTACTTTACAGCAAAGCCCCCCGCTAAATGCGAATCTCGAACGAGCCCTTTTCTAATTTTTCATAATAGCGATTAGGTCCGAAAAAATAACAAACAGGTCCTCGGCCCTTACGTCCAGGTCCTTTCTCCGTTTTCCCCGAAAAAATATTTTTGTCAATAGAAATATGTGTACATTTTCCCAACTCGATCTCTAATATTTTTTGAAACATGTATTATTACTCGGTGAACGCATAGAGTGTTAAACTCGATAAAAAAATGTTGACATCTCTAATATTTTTCGGAACATGCATTATCACCTTGTTAACACATAGAGTATTAAACTCGACAGAAGGAGGTTAGTTGGGTAATGATAAAGTGTTAACCAAATTTGTCAAAAGAAATATATGTGTAGGTTCTTTCTTCATTTTTCCCGGAAAAAATATTTTCATCAACAGATATATGTGTACGGCTCTATCTCTATATTTTTTTTTCCCAACTCGATCTTTAATCTCTAGACTTTTTTCCAAACTCGATTTCTAATATTTTTTGAAATATGTATTATTACTCGGTGAACGCATGGATTGTTAAAATCGACAAAAGAATGTTGGCATCTCTAATATTTTTCGGAACATGTATTATTACCCGGTTAACGCATAGTGTTAAACTCGACAAAAGAAGGTTGACGGGTAATAATAAAGTGTTAACTAAATTCGTCAAAAGAAATATGTGTGCAACTCAATCTCTCTATTTTTTTGTAAATCGATTTCTGATATTTTTCGGAATAAGAAATATATGTATACAACTGTATCTCTGTAGTTTTTTTTGCAACTCGATCTATAATATTTTTCGAAAAATGTCTTATTCACCGGTAAACATATAGAGTGTTAAAATCATTCCGAAAAAAAATATTTAGTTCCTCCTACAGTTTTTTTAGAAAAAAAAAAGATTAAATTTTACACGGTGCGGCGTGCGCCGCACATTCTGGCTAGTGTATTTTAAGCTTAAGCAATAAGCAGGATCGGCAAATTAAGGAGTGAAGAGGAGTCGAGGTAATGTACGATCAAGTCTGCATCACCATTTGATGAAAGGGAACCAGATATTTGATCACCCAAAACAAATGCCTGGTCAACTGTCCATATTGGATTGAGAACCATCTCTTGCTGTGTGGTGGAGTGGTTCAAATCCTGGTGTTCATCTTTACGGAATACACTTTAGCAAGAATTTTATTATGGGTTTTGATAATTTTCACCCGGATGTTTTCTTTAGCAACCATCGTTCAAATTCCTGGCTATTGGATTTGCTTTCGAATCGATGCACGTCCCCCTGAATTCGAGGTGGGTTGCTATGTTTTGATCGAATGGATGTGTGCTTTGATCGTACGGTCCAAAATGTGTGCTATACACTCCTTTTTATTATTGTTTGTGATTTATCTCCGGCCTCCCTCTATTTAAATGTGTGCTAAAGACATGTAATGCATGTGTGTGCGTGTGCATCTTTTTTTAATAAAAAAAACCGTCCATATTGGCTAATCATTCGTTGACTTTGCTTTTTTGGAGAGAGGATGGTTATTTCAACGGAAGAGGCTTAAAAGGAGAAGCGGAGCCCAATAAAAAGGGGGGGGGGGGGGGGGGGTAAAAAGGGAAATTAAAGGGCCAAGAGGACAGCCCAAGATAGAATCCGCACAACAGCTTCAGCCCAAAGTTTTTTAAAAAGGGAATTGCTAGTGATCGGACCTCGTTAAAAAATGTTTCATAATGTTAAAAAAATGTTGCGCGGCGTTCGAAAAAAAATGAGAATCGGATGTCGGGTGTAAGTTTAAAAAATAACGAGGTGCGTGCCCACAGCAGCGGTTAATTAACGGACACATCCATGCGCGCACCCTCTGGACTACGTTCGTTCCTTCCCCTTGCTTCCCGAGTGAATCTACCCCCACCGATCAAACGCAATTGTCAACTCCAAACTCGAATCATCCAATGGATCCACTGCCACTCATCGACCTCCCGTAGCAGATCCCGAAGGCCAATCAGATCCTCCATTTCCATCGTTTTTTTAAGTCCATACGCGAAAGAGGGAGGGAAGCGAGAGATCGGGAGCCATGGACGGGCTCGTCAAGGGATTGGACAACCTCGAGCTCGACGGGGCGGAGGGCAGTGAGCCGAGGGCGACCCATCGTTTCGCGGAGGGGGCTGCCGGGCCGGGAGGATAGGCCCCGGTCGATATGGGCCGAGGTGCTCGCGAGTTGTTCGATACAATGCCGCCGTAGGGAAGGAGTGTTCGGTTTAGGGGGTGGGTCATGGGTAGGTCTGAGGGGTTTTGGTTTTGCAGGTGGTCTCCGAGGAGAGGCGGGAGAGGGCGGAGGATGATAGGAAGCAGCACCAGCACCATCGCCCGCGTCCGCTCAACCGCACAACCAGGTTGAGGGGGATTTGCACGCATGAGCGAAAGAACACGTGACCAGGGTTTCACTTTTTGTTTCGAACTCAAATTTCGACGTCCGACGGTATCAAAATTCGTAAAATTTTGCTCGAAATTCGCTCAAAACCGCTTGGTTTGAAAGTCAAATAAGTTTGAAAACTAGTAAAAAAGTATCGAAACCTCCCAACGAAATTCGCTCGAAAAAACTCGAAATTCGCTCAAAAAAGCTCGAAAAAACTCGAAATCCGCTTGAGAGGCTCGAAAAACCGATGGTAGTTGAAAAAATTGTGGTGGGGGGTGGGGGGGATGTAGAACAATTAGGGAAATTATAAAAAAATTATTGTAAAATATAGAAAAAACCATTAAAGGCCAAAAATAATATTTGAAGAATTACTTCAACAAATATTGCTACTAAATATAAATGAATAAATATTGAAACATACAGTGTATTGTGGAGGTGTAGTCTAAAATTCTAATTCAAATGTTGCACTTATTTGATCAACTATAATTTTTGTAGGCTATAGCAGATCCTGTAACAATGTATTTCTATTTATTTTTTATGCACTACAGTTGATTGTTTAATACTTGTATTCGTGTTGAATATTTAGTTATGATATAGCTCTCTCTCAAAATAAGAGAAAAAAATGATAGACGGTTTATCACTAGAGGTCTCATATAATTCTATATTGATTGTTGACAAGTTAAACCGGGGATTTTGATTTAGTCTAATGATTTCATAGCAGTTTACATGTGATTTTAAGAAAAACTCAAATGTACTTTCTGAATACAGGTTATAATTTTATGGATAGTGCCATTCTTGCCTCATGCTGCTGGTTTTTACAAGGAAATATTGGTACTAAATATACTTTAATAAATATGACTACTAAATATACTTCAACAAATATTTATACTAAATATACTTCAACAAATATTACTACTAAATAAATTGAATGGCTCAAAAATGTCTTCAAACTCCGTTTTTTTAAATAATATTCACATCAGAGGTCATAAGTCTATTAATACTAATTATGGAGAAATTTTGGATAATTTTTGTTCAAATTTTTTGAATTTAAATTTGAATTTGAGCGAAATTCAAAACGGTTTTCTTTTTTGCATGCGAGCGATACGAACAAAATTCGCGAAATTTCGTGATTTTCGTTCGAAAAGTCGAACCCTGCACGTGACTCAATGCATTGAAATGATCCAAATCGAGTACATTTTCTGTGAGTTAAATTATTTTTATTTGAGATTAAATTTTTTGAGTTGAATTTTTGGACGAATGTGAAAATTTTAGAGTTAAACATTTCTGATTTGAAATTTTATAGTCGAAACTTTTCGAGCCGAAAGTTTTTTCAAGCAGAAACTTTTCAAAAAAAAAATTATTTGAACTAAAAGTTTTCGAACTGAAAATTTTTTGAACATAAAGTTTTTGAATTTTCTCGTTCTAAAATTTCCTCACTTCAAAATTTTCTGATTTGAAAATTTTCTAGTTAAAATTTCTCGATTTGAATTTTTCCCGAGTTGAAATTTTTCCAGTTAAATTTTTTTTGAAAATTTCAAATTTCAAATTTTTCATGAGTTGAATTTCGCCATTTGAAAGTTCCTTTTTTTGTTACATCCGCACGTGTCATTCCAGGAGAAATCGTGTGAGCCGTCCGTATCATGATGATGTTTAAGGTTGATCTTCTTCCAAGTGAAGTTTTGTCTATTTAAATTTTTTCATGTTGAAACTTTTAGATTTGAAATTTTCTATGTTGAAAGCTCCTTTTTTTAGAGTTGGAATGTTTGAAAAATCGAGTGGAGGAATTGAGAATTGAAAGGGATCACTCGTTCACAGCTAGGAATAGAATGAGGAGGAACATCGGTTGTATAGATTGGGTGAGGTTAACCTCACATTAGGCATACCCGGCGTGGACGGTGACGCTTGATGGTGCCGTCGCTTTAGGCCTCGTGGCGCCTGACTGGGCCGTCGTATCTCGTATGGGTGCTTCCTGAGCGGCCGACTGCGAGGAGTAGCGGCGCGTGCCCGGTGCCGAACTAGATCATGAAGCGTTGCGCACGAGCTGAGCTGCAGCCACCTGCCGGGCCATAGGGTACAATCTAAGGTGGCGGTGTTGGCTAGGAGTGCAATCGATTCGGATTGATCAGATATTGCTCTTTTCGTATCTTAAATCATTTTTTTTTATCGAATTTAGAATCGAATACGGATAGTGCCAGATACGAATACGGTACGGATAATATCGGTCACGGATTCGAAGTGAATACGGAGCAGAATCGATATGGTACCGAATATTTTTTTATCAGATATCGCATGAGAATATATACATTACATAGGAAGTGTTTTATATGTGAGACAAGACCACTTGTGGAGACAGTAACCTTGCGAAGACTAAAATGAAGGCCCTGCTCATCAACCAGTATAGCTGAGGCCTTTTATTACATTGTCAACATTGTGCAATTGTTCGCCCATGCCATTTACAAATTATTGATTAATTGAAGATTGTGCAAAAATGTGATACAGCATGGCTCACACATGCCCTATACAACTAGTGAATACTGGGATCCATGACATTGCTATCACTAGTCTTCAACGTTGTACACGAATACTATGATAAGGAAGACATACATCATGTCTAACAATTCAACAAGAAATGGAATCCAACAATGCTGAATACTGATGCCACTGAATATGGAATGCAGATAGAAGTAGGAAAATGCTGTCAAAAAAGAGTGCTAAGTGAACAAAAAATAAATATGTATTATGTAACTTGCCGGTTGTAGTTTAAGATATCACATAAAGGATAATTTTGGCAGCAATTCAAGAAGAATGGCATGCAAATACAAGATATATGGATTCAGGGTATAAAACTGCAAGTTAAAAACAGTATGTTGCTAGTTAACTACATTGTCAGTTGCTCAGTTAATCACCATAATATAGCTAGTCTCACTAGTTACCATGAGGAGAATGCTTACCATAAATACCACATTTGCAATAGATCCAAATTCATCTAAAAATAATCTACGAGCAAACGCAACTTGCTCAACAACCTCAGCTGTAGACAAATGCTTTCTCAAACCCATCCAACAAAAGACACAAAATATAGAAGACAAACATAAAAAATAAGTACCACAGCCTAGAAAGTGACCAACGAAACTAGACAAGCCATGAGAGAACAAGGCAATATACCCAACTATAAATTCACCAATGCTATAAATTAACCAATGTAACAAAAAATGGAAAAGTTCGGTATCGCCATGTCGGGGAAGTTTCGAATGTATGTAAAATTTTAAAATGTTATTTGCCCAAAATTCAGTGATATATGATGATTATACATTACTGTTTGTTCTTATTGAGAAAAATTCATAAACATTGTAGCATGATACAAACGATAATTCTAGCAAGGTGATCTATAGTTGACATCCTTAGTGACACAAGTCTGTAGCTAAACATTACTAACGTAAATTGAAAGATGAGGAATCCTTTCATGGAACCAAACATGCCTTAGAAGTCACAGTCAGAACGGCAGAAATTAAGCAAATTGATAATCACAAATACTAACGCTAACCGGTGACACCACAGTGGCATACAAAGCAGCCACTAAAACACCACAAACCTACTATAAACCCAAAAGAAATTAATCACTAATTATTAAAAAAAAAACTATTCTTCTTCCCATTCCTAAACCAAGCCATGGACTGCATCAGACTGCCAGGATACGGTCGTATCCGCATATCCAGTAAGCAAAGAATAATGGCAGATCAAACATAGAACCATTCGCACAACCAACCTAAATAACTGATTGATCAACCACCGAGACACACATCGATCAAACCACACAATGCGAACTAAAAGAATTCTAAAATCGGCGATCCACGACTCATACGGGAGGGGAGGGGAGAGCCAAGGGGACTCACCTAAGTAGAGGGTGCGGCTCGGGTTCCTCGCCTGCGAACCGGATCTCGGGGACGAGCACAGCACGCTGGCGGTTGTGTCACAATCAGGAGGAGGCAGCTGAAGGGAGGAAGGAGTCCACGCAGCCTCACCGGCAAATCAGGCGCATAAAAGAGGAGTCGCACTGATTAGGACTTGGGTGGATACAATCTCACGGTGGTACGGCGGAGGGCAGCAAGGGCGAAGGGCGGCATGGGAGGGGCGGAGCACCAGAGGTAGGGCGGACGGAGGTGGGGGCAGAGCGGCGGCGGCTTGAGTCGTGTGACACCAGCACCAAATAGGAGAGTCGGGAGTGCTGCTAGAGGGGCGATGGAGAGAGAGCAGGAGACGGCGGAAAGGGCAAAGGCCGGAGGGAGCGGTCCGAGCAGAGGGCAGCGGCGGCGCCCTGGTGGAACTAGGGACGGGAGTGGACATGGGAGGACCGAATGGGCTGCGGGACAGGAGAAGCCAAGTCGCCAAGATGGAATAAGGACCGGCTAGGGTTAAACGCCATGCCTTATGGCTTGATTGGATATTTGATTAAAATCAACCGGATATATCGAGTAAAGGTTCAAAATATCTCGATCCGACGGATAATATTCTCCTGAATCCAAATCCAAAAAAAGTATCCGAAACCGATATCGAATCCGAAAAATATCCGGAAAAAATATGCGAATCCGATCCGAACACATCCGATCGTTCAGTCGATTGGAAATTATCCCATCTGATTACACCCCTAGTGTTGGCGTGTGGCCTAGGGTTCAAAATCCCATTTCGTTAATCTCTGTGATCCTCTGAGATCCTAATCTCTGTTGTGCTACAGTAATATCGGATTTCAGCGAGATCTCAGTGATTTCAGCCGAAATATCGAACATTTTGATCGGATTTCAATTTTTATAGGCCAAGTTTATTGGAGAGGTCAAGATCATCCACAAAAAGATTTAAATTTTTTGACATATTTTTGACCATTTTTAGATCAGTTCAAGTTGATTGAGGTCTCGGTAATTTCGGTCAAAATCTCAGAAAATACGGTTGAAAAATAACCGGATTTAAAATTTTATTTTTTGACTTCGTTCTAATTTTATCTAAAATCCAGAGAGCTCTTTTCTATTACACTAAATTGAATATAAAACGCAATGGATCAGATTAACTAGAGTTTACTTATACTTCATCTGGTAGTAGAGCAGTAGAAACATCCCTCACAAATCAACGGTTAGATATGATTTCTACTACATATTATATACTACTAGTATAATGCACCTTCAAATTTCCCAATTTTGAGATCTTGCTCACAGAAAATTCAAATTTTAGTCATTAAAGTATATATCGAAAACGAAATTTGAGACTTTGTTGCGGCGTGCGCGCACAGGCCGTCTCGACTGACTCGTTGTTGTTTTCGCTTTCTTGGGACGGTTCCAGCAGGCGGAAGGTCAACTTAGCCGTGCCGCACGTGCACGGTATCGTGCATGTGCATCCGCCGGCGCATGCGTACGTAGATGTTAATTTGTTGCCTGTGAACGTGATAAGAGACCGGCCGGTCAGGCAATACGGGCTCGAGACGGTATCACGAGGAACGCCGGGCGATCGAAGACGGCATGCGCAGTCTGGTTCGTTCATCGTACTATACTCGTATTGTATCCTCGGGACTGTACCGTACTAGGGCTGGTGTCAGGTGGATACGGGGACGGGTCGTAGCTCCAAAGTCCAAACCAAGATTGCGTTATCTAGCACGAGTACGAGCTACGGGGTTCATTGAGTAGTCTGTACCAACTACCAAGTGCTGGACCTGGTAATGGACCGTGTCCTTTTGGATTGGTCCTCGATACGGTCAACTCAGTATAATTTAAAATAGATACATATATTTTTAAGTCGAGTCGGTATGGAGATCGTGTTATTCATTTTGCGTTTCGTCGCCTCCTCTTGTCCTCCTCCACCCCTGCCTCTCTATTGACTTGAAACGTATGAACATTCGAGCATTAAGAAATAGTTAGTATGTATGCATATTGTTACTATACTCTTTTCCTTACCAGGAGAATCCTATTCTATACCTAATAAATAAATAAATACAATTTAATTATGTGTACCGAATCCTCATCGGCGATCGATACTCACTTCTCATTCTTGATGCCGTCTACAACGACAGACTGGCGACGAAGACGTCTATGACTCTCTATACGTCTAACAGACAAGTCCTGAACTGAATGTGAAAGCAAACGGGGAAATGAATCCATTGACCCATGGTGTTTTATAGGGAAATCTCATGGCATGTCTAAATCAACCAACCGCGCACGTTGAAGCATCATATTTAGCATGCGCTTGCATAGTTGCATCTAATGTATAAAATTCTGAAAATTCGATATTTCGAGGGTACGGCCACGGTTCGGAATGCGTCGGGCGTGTGAGAGCTGAGCAATCGACCATTCAACGAAGCTTTCGAACAGTTTCCCTGCTCGCAGTCTTCACAGAGATGCCGGCTTAGACCAGGTGACCGATGCCGTACCCTGTTACCAGCAGTCCAGCACTTTCGACCTCCCTGAACGGAGCAAAACAAATTGGCTACTCAAAACGTGTAAAATAGTTCATCTTTATGCATAGAGGACGGCGTCGTGCCATACTGGGCTAGTCCGGTATAGGCTTATCGTGTTTTGAATTTAAACTATGCCGGACCACGGCGGCCCTTCGTGCCGTGCCGTGCTGACTCAGGTCCGATCCATTTACACTATTGCGACGAGAAGAAAAAACCTGAAGATGAATGAAGCTGAGACAATACACAAAAATATTAGGGGAAAAAAAGTAAATTTTATTCAATCTTAAATATGTACAGAGTTACTGCCTCGTTAAAAACCTTATACCCCTGTGTGGAGTACCCCGGTAAGGAAAAGAGTTCAGTAACTACGTATATATACATTAATATATATACAACCCGAGGTTGAGATTGTCAAAGTCGGTTACCGTGTCCGTAATCTCTGGATCCACGAGTTGATGTTATGTTCTGTCTTCTGCATGCTCCCAGTCCTTTGGACATGTAATTGTCTCAACCATCTCAGGTCTGAGAGACGACGTCTTCGGCCCAAGTACCCTCCTCATCAAACTGAAAGTGGCTTCCAACGAGACAGTGGAAACCAGAATCATAAGTATATCCCATGCAAAATGGGAATTTTTTTCTGTTCTAACCCCTCTGAACATCTTTTTTACAGATCTAGCCCCTTATACTACAAAATTTCAGAAATAGCCCCTCAACAGTGTAATGCAGCTTGTCCCGTGCGCGGAAAATTTTTTTTGAATTTTTTATTACGATTCCCGCGATGCCAGTGCGCGACATTTTTTTTTAAAAAAAATTTATTCAAAACCAGCGCTCGGGGAGCGCTGGAAATTTTTCAAAAAAAATTTTTTTGTTTTTTTTTGAATCCCGCGGTCCCCCACCGCGATTATTTTTTAAAAAAAAAAATTTCTTTTTTTGTTTTTTTTTAATCTCGAGCTCGGGGAGTTTTAAAAAAGACAAAATTTGTAAAAAATGTAAAAGATTTTTTAAAAAAAAAATTTCGAGGTCCCCGAGCGCGGTTTTAATTGGGAAAAAAATTTGTATAGGAAATACATGCTTTAATTTTTTTTTATTATTATGGGCCGCCAAAAAAAAATTCCCGAGATTTGTCGACAACAATTTGTTCATACTAATTTGTTCAATAACCTGCCTAATTTTTAAAATTGCAGCGCTCGGGATTTTAAATTGCAGTGAAATTTTTCGAATTTTTTAAGTTTTAAAAATTTTCACATTTTGAATTGTTTAGTTATTTTCGCAGGTGTTTTTTTTTTCTTTTTGTTCCCAGGTTGAATATTATTTATTTAATGGTTGTTTGTTAGCTGATTTGTTCACTGCACTTCGCATGCATGCATCTGCCACCGATGTGATGGGAAATAATGGATAGCAACCAAAGCCTCCTGTGGATGCATGGTGCCCCTTTGGATGCTTTCGTGCTTTGATTCCCTTAGCCTGCATACCTAGCCTATATAGGATGCTTTGATTCTTTTAGCCTGCATGCATAAAGCCGGAGAGCTCAACCTGCATGCGAGTGCTGATTCCTGGAGAGCAGAGAGGAGTGTGAGTTCACGAAAGGAGACAACATTGCAGTGTTAATTTACTTTTCTTTAATTCTTCTCTGCTCTCTGGAGTAACATATTCTGCGTAAATTTGGATAATTTTATTTAAAAAAATTCCACAGTGCTGGTTTGTATTTAAAACCCTTTTCGTTTTTTACATATATTATTTTCGTTTTTATTTTCCGGCCAATCGCAGAAATAAATTTCAAAATTTGTTTATTATTATTGTGTACGATAACTTTTAACCCTTTTCGACAGCCCGTAAAATATCACATTTAAATATAATTTTTTGCAACAGAACTGCAGATATGCTGTTTGACATATGGAGTAGCATATTCTGGAAAAATATTTCTATTTGTGTAGCAAAGAAAGGTGTAAATGAAATATTTTTCCTTAATCTTTATATATAAGCCATCCCTAAATCTTTACCAAATTTGACAGAAGTATCTGGCTGTAATTCAAATTGAGGTGATCTGTTTGGTCGAAATTCAACGGAAAGTAAGGGGCGTATTACACTATTGCTCTCGTTCTAGTAGGTTTTGTAAATTAACTTAATCAACGAAGATTCTGTGTCCCATTTCTGCAGATTGCGACGCGGATCGTTTTGAATTAGCTCGTCGCTGTGGAAAAAGTAGTTGCATATTTGAATTTCCCCAAATCCCCATCGAATCGCTGGAAAAATTGAGTAAATAAGTCACAGGAATGGGTAGAAATAAGAATCTACTGAATTGCATATGGCTTACAATTGCTAAACAACAATGGCATGTACGGCACACTCTACCGAGTATACCGGACTAAACCTAACATGCTTTAGGGAAAGGGAAGAACAACAAGGGCCCTTCTCGTACACTCTACTGAGTGCACCGAGGATATTTCCCCTTGCGCAACCCATCGATGGTTGCCGCCGCCCTGGTCCTAGCCGCCCTCTCGCGCTTCCTGTCACGCTCGGCCTCCCGCTCGGCCGCCAGGCGCTGCCGTTCGGCCTCCCTCTCTGCACGCATTTGTTTGGCAAACTTCATGCGCTTCTCCTCTTCCTGCTGCTCACGGCATTGCAGCTCTACCATAGCTCTGCGATGCGAGTACTCCCAATTCCGCATCCTCTCCATCTCAGGAGTCTGCTCCGCGTCGTAGAATTTGATGAACTCGCATAATGGAGGCTACAGTTGGTGACAAAAGATGGTATAACAGTGTTAAGGTTTGGACGGTTTGATGCAACAGCAAATGCGAGTACGAACATACCGGGCTCCTCCGCCGCATCCGCATCCCCAGCATTGGCTCGGAGTCGTGGTTGCAGCAGCTCCAATACCTCATACCGTAAGTGTATGAATTGTCTCTGATTGCCGAAAGCGGCAAGGATCCCCGCATAGGCACATGGGGACCTCCGTCTTGTCGGGGACGGATTGGACAACGCTGTGCCTTGGGGCGAGGAACTCCATTGGCACCGGTTGGTTGGCCGGCAAACTTGTGCTTAAGTGGTTTGGATTGCTCGCCGTGTCGATGTCGGAGGCGAGCATCGGGTTTAAATAGCCCGCCACCAGCCAAACGAGAGAATCGGAGCAAAGAGACAAGGTCAGCTAGAATGCTTTGTACAGTTTTATCGATGACAAAAGCTGAAAAAGTTAACAGGCGTGCTTTTGATATGACATGGCCGGCATACTGTTACATCTTTGACAGCAATGCTTTTACAGCTTTGACAGCAATGCTTTTACAGCTTACAGATGGCATCGACGGGTCATGGCAGTGGAGTACACAGCTTTGCAGATGCAATCTAGGCTGGCTTTCATGGCTCAACAGGAAAGAAAAGGACTACATGTTTTGTGCGCGACTATAATACTTAGGGTTATTGGGTGTTTTCAGCGTGTTGTCATATCGACCTTCATTTGGACTATTTGCCATTGTTGTTTTCAGCGTGTTGTCATATCGGCCTTCTCAGCCTTTTGGCATATCACCATTGTCAGCCATTTGTCATATCATCATTTGGACTATTTGCCATTGTTGTTTATTTTTAATACGTTCATTTGTCATATCGCTTTTTTCATCCTTCTGTCATATCATCATATTCAACTTTGTCGCATATCAGCTAAAATACGAAAGAACACAAGGTTGAATGACTATTGTCGGTGAATATGATATTACATATATGTAATAAAAAATATGCTCCATTCAACCGAAAAAATAACTTCGAGTAACTTGGTGAACATAATAGAAAGCTTCATAATAGTACAAACTGCATTACGATACAACAGAAACACATAATAGCATTAGAACAAAGTACAATAGGGAGAACAACTACAACAGCATTTCTTGTGAACAAGAACTGACATACAAATGGATGCAGGGTAGAGCGGCTTTAGAACTTTCCAGAATCATCACTATCATAGAATTCCACACCCTCTTCTTCGAAAAACTCCCAACGGTCGCGTTTGTAGTCTTCAGCGCTATGGCCGTCAAGAGGAACAACCAAATCAGGGCTTACAGCTTCGTGGTTATCTTCTACGGCGCGCTCAAGGAAGCGATCATACGCTTCACGGTTTTCTTCTTGTTTAGGCCGAACTCCCTCTCTTTGCGGTAATTCTCGTACCGTTACCCTATTAAGTTCTTGCGCTAGATCCTTCCTCTGGTGTGCCATTGGAAGCGTCCTGTTTAAAGCTGTCGGTGTATTTATATCGTCTGCCCACTGTTGATATTGGCATCCGGTAGACTACACGACAGTGTGAGCATGGATATTTAAAACTGGAGCAATTGAATAATCATCGAAATATGAAGATATCGAAATACATTTAGACGTACAGAGAAATTTGGGCATCTATAGAACGCTCGTCCGTTATTTGGCGCAGTGGTGGAGTAGCAGGTTTGAGCATCCACATGGCAGTTAGGGCAAATTACCCGCCCTGCATTGGCAACCACTGAGCTCGACGCCTTCGACATGGCTTGGACAGAACTGACAAACACTTAAGTCGGTATCTACACGAAGGAAAAATATCAATAAGAAGCATAATAAGTACAAAATAATGTGGACTGACCCAACAACACAACAATGTGACTCACCGTACAAAATAACTTTTGTAAATAATACCTGTGGAACAAGAAGCTGAAACGAAATATTGGATAAAAGGAAAGCAAAACTACCAGTTCTCCTCTATGCGCTCTGAGTTTTCTCAACTCAATCCAAACTTTATGAACTCGGAACAATGTATCGCGTTTGCCTGATAGAAGTGCAGGCGGCCTTGCAATTTATAGGCAGGGAGCGAGGGAGAAACGAGACAGCTGGCGGCACCTCACCGTGCGGGTGGTGGGCCAAGACAGAAAATCGGCACGTGGCAGCGTTTGTAGTGCTTCGGTGGGGAAGTGCGGCTGCGGTGGCGATGGCAGGAGTAGCCACCAATTGTCGAACATTAGCGCGAGCGAGTGGGGCCTGGTGAATGATAACATTGCAAAACCGCGGCTACCCGTGGCGGTATTTAGGCGGGAAACTGGCACGCTCGGCCCAGTCCAACCTAAGTCGCAGCCTTAGGGTTGAAAAAGTTAACACGCTCTGGTGAGTACACCTCCACAGCATTCATGCACACTATGTGGCTATTTGCGTGCAGTTGGAGGGAATCGGCTGGCAGAGGCATCGTTTGCCGCGCGCGGTGTGGGACCTGGCTATAGCTTAGCTGCAGCTGGCAGTGGGCAACAGATGGCGGCACATTAGCGTGCGAGGCGAGGGGCCTGGACAGGAAAGCTACACGTGGCAGCATCGGATTCCTTTGCATCTGTGCCTATGCTTGATACCGACATATGCATACAGCTTTCTAGCGGTAGAGAGGTGCGGTCCAGGCTTTGCCGGCTATGCTTCGACGAGACGACTTCGGCGATCTGTACCACACATGCATTTGAAATGACATTTGGACAGGTTCTCGACTGACCATGCTTACGACATGATATGTCACGCACATCACGGTCCCGAATTCGAATTCGATTATAGCGGCTAAGTTTCGCATCAATTAAGTTTTAGCCGCTCTTAAGGTCAATTCCCGGCTTCAGTTAATATCCTAAACTGGCACTTAGGAGTATCCCAAGATTAACCAAAAGTTTAGAGCCAAAAATTTCAGTCCGCACTTGTGACTTTCAACCAACTTAGGAGCCTATTAACTGGCAATCTATAATGACCTAGAGTGCGCGGGTTACATGGTTGCGAAGTAAAAACATTTCTCTATATAGTGGTGGAGTGATATCGCCAATCCGGTGTCAAACACTGATTTTAAACTTGGCTAAAAAATTGAATCTAGCGCTGTTTTCTGTTGGAGGACTTAGCCAATTTGGTTGGTTTGCTTGGGGGGTATTTTGGGGAGATGAAAGTGTGGGTTATGTGGTGTGGGTGGCAGCCACTTAATTCCCAAACCGTGAGGTGCTCCCTCTTCTTCCTCCCTCCACCACACAACCGCGAGATGAAAGTTTGCTTGGTCGGGCAGATTTTTGGCTCTCAGTTTTCTGCGAATTCGAGCTACTTACAGGCCGAATTGGAGTTTACATTTGCTTAGGAAGTTGTAGAGGGTGAAATTATCTAGCATCTCCAACTAGAAGCAATCCATTTGGACGTTCCATTAGAAAGTTATGCCATTTTTAGTTTGGACTGTCCGAAATGGACGAAATTGGTGAATTGGATATTGAGCTGCGAATTTGAATTAATTGGAGGCCGAATTTGGAAAAAAATTTGCCTGAGAACTTGTAGGGAATTTCGAGTAGATTTCAAAAATGTATTTGTTTGCTTATTTTGGATTAATTTGGAGTAATTTATGCCGGTTTCAAGTAGTGCCCAGATTTCAAAAAAAAAAGAGAATCATCATAATATTGAACTACGTACGACATTGCACATAACAGATTCATTACAGCAATACAATCGCTCGCGTCTTTGGCTCTAACCCGGTCACCTCTTCCGTTGATGGCGGACTTGTCCTCGTGAATACGTCCACCGATCAGGTGAGCGCCTGCCACGGCGTCCGTCAACCTGGGTGTCCTGTGCAGCGCTCGGGCCCTCATCATGTTGGGAAGTTGCTACGTTTTGATTGCGGAACATTTCATCCACCCACGCAGTCTGCATTTCAAATTAATGTTCGTACATTGGACATAGGAGATCGCAATTAGTTAACAAAATTACAAGTAATTACCGATGAAGGTTGCAGTGATGTGGACTGTTGTGCCCACTCGCTGAATTGGCCCCTAGAAACCTGCAGCAGAAAAGTGTTAGCTCATTCTAGCCCTGCGAAACACTTAATCTCCAAACAACATACCTGCCATGATGATCCCGTCGGTAAAGCTGGCGGCGCAAAGGCCCCCCCACGGTGACCTCTTGCTTGCAAGTCGTGATCGCCTGAGTCAATGTCGTCGTATGGGTCGACCGGGGGAGTATGTTCGCGCCTAGACGATGACGGCGGAAGGGTGGAGTAGGTCTGCCCGAAACCGAACTCCTGCGGTAAGCGTGTAGGCCCGAAGCCCCGAACGGGCGAGTCCATCTCCGAATCTGAGTCGGCGTCGGGATTTGGACGTGCTGGCGGGGGAGCTGGTGCTTCATGCTGCCGTCTAGACGATGATGGAAGGAGAGAGCGATCCCTGCGTGCGTGCTATAATACGACATGGCGTTGCTAAAGAAGTCACAATGAGTAAGCACTACGAAGTATGAAAACTAAATATATGCTTTGTACCTGCATGTCCTGAATGCCCGCATGGGATGAAGACGCTCGTGCAAAGCTCGATTGTCTTTCGAACATGCTTGGCCGTGAAGACCTGGGAGATGGAGGACGAGCGCCTCCCTCAGCAGCACGCACGACAACGTCACTGTGACGTCCGCATGTCAATGCCTGCACGATTCCCTTCGCTTGGTCCACCATAGAGCTTACAGCCGCTTTGAAGTCGGAAATAGTGGTCCTCTTCCCAGGCTGTAGTATGCTCGAACCCTCTTCGATGATGCGGGATGCGCGATCGAACTGCACGACAATATTATTAGTAAATGAAATGTTAATTGAAAAATAATGTACGTTAAATGCGCATCATCTGCCCGTCTTTGCGCGGTGCGAGAGGTGGCGAGAGCCAATCGCTCGGCGTGGGTGACCTCCTCGGCCCTCGACGGAGGTGTCGTAGTAAGTCGTGCATGTGTACGTGGGACAAACCACTCCAAGTACGCGACGTACGACTCAAGGTCGTACGGTCGACCCTCCACTATGACATCCTCCGTGGCGCCCTCCTCCCATGCCCTTATCCATCGCATTTGTGTGTCACGCCATTCGTCGCTCTTTTGGCCCCTTCGAGATTGCCTGTGGAAAAGAAAGTTGTAACTTACACATTGTAATTACGAAATACGTAGCATATTTACAAAATGAACGTACATATGCACTCTTCGTGGCAAAGGTCGGCCAACTTGAGGGGGAATTTGCTGATGAAGTCCGAATTGGCGCATAACTCTGGGGAGTACGCCTCCACCATGTGACAAAACATGAGGTGGCACCTCGTGAACCAGTATGCCTGATCCTGCCCGCACTGGTGTGACAATCCGTCTTGGCGCGTAGTAAATCAACGCATTAGAAGTCCAGGGTTGCCATATTATTTCATTTTCATGGAGGGTCTCAAAATAGTTATGAAACTCAGGATAGACCCTCCGAGGCCTATCCCTTGCCCATCGCAAAGACGGAGTGGGTCCAAATGAGAACCCATAGTGGGACCATCATTCGGGTGCTCACCATAGAACTGAGGCAACAACTTGTATGGGTGAACGGGCTCCTGGAAGTATGGGCGACCTACCGGAAAGTGCTCCCATGACCAGATCTGTAGCAGTGGATAGCAAACCGCAAGAATGGGCTCCTCCCCCGTTGTCTTCATGCTGGCCGTGCACAATCCCCTGTATGTCGAGCAGAGCACCGCCGATCCGAAACTAAACTGAGGGACATCGTCGAGGTGGGCATCGGCCAAAGCCTCCGCGATGTGGATGTAGCTCGGATACACAGAATCTCCCTGTGAGGTAGGGAACAACACCCATCCAAATAGGAAGAGCAGGTATGCAACGAGATGAGTCCTCACCGTGTGCTGCGGCACATCATCGGGGCATTCCATGTAGCGACGAAGCCATGATAGCGGAACCCCCGAACTATGCTCAGGGACAACATGGCCAAACCTGTCAAACAACCTGATTTTCGGTCAGGCCTCCTCGGTGGCGGAACTATCGGCTTGCCCCTTATAGGTAAGCCGGTAATATGAAACAGCGTCCTGGAGGGTGACGGTCATCTCCCCCCAACGGAAGTGAAAAATGTGGGTCTCTGGCCTCCAACGATCAACCAATGCAGACAAGAGAGCCCCATCCAACGGGAAGGACTGCCCGATGTCCAACATCCGGGCTAGCGGCAGAAGCCCTGACTCCCGTAGAGTGGGCACGTACCGCTCGTCCAACGGCCAGTGCTCCCTCGCGGGCCTGAGAGCGAAAGACGGTGGGGTGCCACCTGCAAGCCAGACCCTGGCACGATGCTTGGCATCGTACTGTGAGTCAAGCAAAGACTGCGGGTCTCCAGCCATGTCCTGCGAGAATAAACAAAATTTAATACAGGTACGAAAATAAATAACATTTCATACCGTAACAACAAATAAAATGTGATGACATGACATTACATAACGTAACATAGTAATGCAATTCCAGGAAAGTACCATCCACACACTTCAAATTACATTAGCTAACTTGACATAGGCAGCACGGTCCATGATATTACATAACACCAAATGAAAGTACTACTCCCACATGAACATAAAGAAATTACATCGAGGTACATTGTCATGGTTGCTAGGGATGGGTCGACGAGCCGGCCCTATTAGGGCAGTTCTTCATTGTATGCCCGACTGTCCTGCATATACGGCACTTTCGTGCGGCTGGTCTGTCCCCCCTTTGACTTGCATCCATATCGTTGCGGATTCGCCTTGACTGCCACCGTCCACGGCCGCTCCGCTTTAAGGCATCGTTCTGATACCAAGTCACTTGGCCCGGCCATAGCTCCCTGTGATGCATGTCCAAGCCATAAGAGTTGAACTCCGAACTCCATGTCCCGAACAGATGGCCGGTGCTGAAGTACTCAGAGATGTACGCCACAGAGGACTGACGTAAAGCCGCGCATGCTGCATATACATGCGAGCATGGCTTGTGCAACAGTTGTGGCTTGTTGCATGTGCATTTCGCGACATCACCTATTGTGCACACCTGTTTACGGTACCCTCTGCAATGCCCACCGACGAACTTCTCCCGCAGATGCACTTCAAACTTTAGCCTGATTCCATCCATGGTGCGGGCGTCGTCGCAGCGAGCCTTTTCTATTTTCTTCTCCATGTATGCATGCATACGTTCGAGAACTGCTTTTACGAATCTATATGATTCTTTGCATTCCTCCCCTGTTCACGAAGTATCCATGATCTGTTCGAGTTTCCTCCACGACGGCACTAACTGGGAGGGACCGAACACCCTTCAAAACACCGTTGTAAACCTCCGACATGTTAGTTGTCATTATGCTATATCTAGCGCCGTCTGTGTCATGCAACAAGGACCATTTATCCAGATCCGGAGCATGCAACTGCACCCACTGAGAGAAGTTGCTGACCTCGGAGTTTGACTGCGTCGTTGAAGGGAATATGCCCGAGAGGCAATAATAAATTGTTTATTATCATATTCCATGTTTATAATAGATGTTTATTTCTCATGCTAAAATTGTATTAATCAGAAACGTTAATACATGTGTGTTTAATAAACAAAAAGGTTCCTAGTAAAGCCTCTTTTTAAACTAGCTCGTTGATTAACTGATGATCAAGGTTTCCTGATCATGAACATTGGATGTTATTAATAACGGGGTCATGTCATTAGAAGAATGATGTGATGAACACACACCCAAGTTGGTATAGCAAATACGATCAAGTCATTTAGTTTGTTGCTGTATCAAACACATTCGAAATAGCTCTTTTCCTTAGACCATGAGATGATGTCAATCACTAATTCCGGAAGAGTACTTTGATGACATCAATCGTCACTCCGTAACACGGTGACTATAAAGATGGATTTGGGTACTATGAAAGTATTAGTTGAGGCTCATGCATCAAGAGTGGGATTTGTCCATCCAGATGACGGAGAGATATACTCTGGGCCCTCTCGGTGATATCACATTGACATCGCTTGCAAGCATGTGACTAGGTCACAAGAATGTTATATCACGGAACGAGTAAAGAGTACTTGTCGGTAACGGGATCGAACTAGGTATAGTTGATACTGATGATCGGATCGGACAAGTAAAATATCGTGAGACAAAAGGAATTGGTTATGTCGTTTTACGGTTTACGCGATCACTAGTTCATCGTTGAGTGAATGGGAGTCATTATGGATCTCGAGATCCCGTGATGATTATTGATCCGAGAGGAGTCTCAATCATGTCCATTTTATTCACGAACCGTAGGGTGACACACTTAAGGTTCATCGATGCATTTGAGTGGATACGAAACAGGAGAAAAATATGGAAAGATCTGAGGATCGTTTGAGTATCGCGGAATAGTTTCGGGATATCGGAATAGTTAAAGGGTATATGTTAATGTTTGTTAATTAAAAGAATTAACAAATATTAAATCTGAAATAAAAATGTTTATGGGAGAAAACCTTTCATTTTCTTGAGTGGGGTTTTAATGGAAATCAAAGTGGTTAATTTGTGAGTGGAGAGATCACTCACATGAAGAGAGGGAGGGCAAGGGGCAGCCCCCATGCGCCGGCCACCCCACCCCTTGGCATGCCTCCTCCTCCTCCTATAAAAGGGAGGAGGAGCTCCTCTCTTTGGTGTTCATCCATGACCCTTTGGTTGGTCCATTCTCCCTCCTCCTGCTGATCCGTTTTATTTGTGGCTTAAGCGGCCTTGCTGAAATTATTTCTTCACCACCACCACCACTAAGCTGTAGTGTTGTTGGAGTTTTCAGGATCCACTACTTCCGCTGCCCCGCTGAACGAGGGATTGGAGGTCATCGTTGATCCGCACGTGTGACCAAATGCGGGCGCTGCCGTTTGTGGCGCTCATCTTAGCGACTTTGAAGTCGGGAGTGTACCTCTACATCAACCACGTTTGTTTGCGGGAACGTTATTCCCGCTTTCGGTCTACGAGGGTGAGTCCTTCTGAAACCGTTTACTTGCATCTCCTAGATATGATCTTGGTGTTTGGTTGCAATCGTAGGAAAAATTTTTGTTTTCCATGCTACGAAACCTTCAGTGGTATCAGAGCCAGGTTTATGCGTAGATGTTTTGTACGGTTTAAAACACATGTGGATGTGGGCGTTGATGATCATGTTATTGCATACTTTCGTGTATTTTGGATCATGGTGGCATAGTGGGATTTGAAGCGGCCCGGACTAACCTTACATGTCCTCGCACATGAGACTTGTTCCACGCTCGACATGCAACTAGTATTGCATAAGTGGCTTTGCGGGTGTCAGTTTCTCCCACTATAGTCATGATCTAATTTACAACGGTTTGCTAATAATGATTTTATCACCGTTGTGGTTCTTGTTCGTAGGTAAGAATAGTTTTTCCTAGAAAGCCCAAAACCACGTAAAATATGCAAAAATAAATTAGAGGCGTCTAACTTGTTTTTGCAGGGCTTGTGATGTGATATGGTCATTGATACAAAGATTGTTGTATGAAATGAAATTTATTGTAAATTTAAACAACCGTCAGGAGCCATTTGGTTGTTTTTCTTTTATGGCCTGCGTGCTAAATATATGTCCATGTGATATATTGTAATGGAGGAAGACAATCAAGATGTCAGCATCATGGACCTTGGTGCCATGCAGGTGGAATGATGGAGATCATACCATGTCGCACAAGATGGAGATCAAGTCTTTGAAAGGACCATATCATATCACTTTATTCATGCATGTGATGTTAATCCTTTTATGCATCTTATTTTGCTTGATTATGATCACGTCGATAGCACTATAAGATGATCCCTCCAAATTAATATCAAGATAATAATGTGTTCTTCCATAGTATGCACCGTTAAGAAAGTTCGTCGTTTCGAAGCACCACGTGATGATCGGGTGTGATAGACTCTACGTTCGCATACAACGGGTGTAAGCGGATTTACACATGCAAATACTTTGGTTCTACTTGGCGAGCCTAGCATGTCTGAGACATGGCCTCGGAACCACGAACCGAAAGGTAAAGCATGAGTCATATGGATGATATGATGAACATATTGATGTTCGCCTTTGAAACTATGCCGTCTCACGTGATGATCGGTTTCGGTATAGTGAATTTGGTTCATGTAATCACTAAAAATGACTAGAGGATGTTGTTTTTGAGTGGGAGTTCTCGTATTAATTTTGAATTAACATTGAACTTAATCTATTATGAACTTAGTCTAAATAACTTTGCAAATATGTTGTAGATGGCACCCCCTATTTTCAATTTCAATCTGTTCATGGAGAAAGAGAAACTAGCCACCAATGGTAGCAACTTTACCAACTGGGCCCTTAACCTCGAGGATTCTCCTCGCTGCTCAAAGGAGCTATGTGCTAGAAGCACCGCTAGGTGACCCGCCCGTGATGATGCCCCGAGGAGGAGAAAAATGTTTTCTTGACTCGCAAGGAGGACCTGATTTAGTTCAATGCGGCATTTTGTATGGCCTTGAGCACGAGCTGCGAAAACGTTTGAGCACAAAGCAATGCTTTTGATACAATGAGGAGTTGAAAATGATCTTCGACACCCATGCCGCATGATGAGAGTTATGAAGCTTGAGAAAAGTTCTTTAGGTGCATGATGGAGGAAAACAGCTCCGTTAGTGAGCACGTACTCAAAATGTGCAGATGCGCCGATAAACTCATAGCTTTGGGAATAACGATCCCCATTGAGCTAGGAATTCATCGTGTTCTCGATCTACGCCACCAAGCTACAAGAGCTTTGTGATGAACTACAACATGCGAGGGCATGAAGAAGTCTCTCCCGAACTTGTCAATGCTAAAAACTGCTGAAGTGGAGATCAAGAAGGAACATCAAGTGTTGATGGTCCAAAAGACTATCGATTTCAAGAAGAAAGGTAAGTCTAAGGGAAACTTCAAGAAGAAGGGCAAGTCTGTTGCTACATCGAGAAGAAGACCAAGGTGGCCCTAAGTCGAGATCTTGAATGTTTTTATTGCAAGAACCTTTGAGCCTTTGGAAGCGCAAGCGCCCAAAATATCTGGTGATAAGAAGGACGGGAAAGTTAGCAAAGGTATATATGATATACATGTTATTGATGTGTACCTTACTAGTACTCGCATGAGTGCACTGGTATTTGATACGGTTCGATTTGCTAACATATGTAACTTTCGAAACAGGAGCTAAGGAATAGCGACAACTAGCAAGGGATGAGGTAATGATGCGGCGTCGGCAATGGATCAAAAGTTGATGTGATCGCCGTCGACGCTACCTATCCAATTACCATCGAGGATTAGTTATAAACCTAAATAATTGTTATTTAGTTACTGCGTTGAGCATGAACATCATATCCGGATCTTGTTTAATGCGAGGCGGTTATTCATTCAAGTCTGAGAACAATGGTTGTTCAATTTATATGAATAATATCTTTTATGGTCATGCACACGAAAAGAATGGTTTGTTTATTTTGAATCTTGATAATAGTACACATGTTCATAATGTGAATGCCAAAAGAATTAAGTTGAATGATGATATTGCTGCATATATGTGGCATTGCCGCTTATGTCATATTGGTGTTAAGCATGAAGAAGCTCCATTCGATGGACTACTAGAATCACTTGATTATGAATCATTTGAGACATGTGAACCATGCCTCATGGGCAAGATGACTAGAACCCGTTTTCGGTACAATGGAGCGGGCAACCGACTTATTGGAAATCATACATACCGATGTGTGTGGTCCAATGAGTGTGTCGGTAGCGTGGTGGATATCGTTACTTCGTTACTTTCACGGATGATTTGAGTAGATATGGATATATTTACTTAATGAAACACAAGTCTGAAACATTTGAAAAGTTCAAAGAATTTCAGAGTGAAGTAGAAAATCATCGTAACAAAAGATCAAATTTCTACGATCGATCGTGGAGGAGAGTATCTTAGTTACGAGTTTGGCACACACATGAAACAATGTGGAATAGTTTCACAACTCACTCCTCTTTGGAACACCACAGCGTAATGGTGTATCCGAGCGTCGTAATCGTACTTTATTGGATATGGTTCGATCTATGATGTCCCTTACAGATTTGCCACTTTCATTTTGGGGTCATTCACTATAAACATCTGCATTCACTTTAAATAGGGCACTATATAAATCCGTTGAAATGACACCGTATGAATTATGGTTTGGCAACAAACCTAAGTCATCATTTCTAAAAGTTTGGGGATGCGATGTTTATGTGAAGAAACTTCAACTCGATAAACTCGAACCCAAAGCGGAAAAATGCGTCTTCATAGGATACCCTAAAGAAACAATTGGGTACACCTTCTATCACAGATCCGAGGGCAAGGTTTCGTTGCCAAGAATGGATCCTTTTGGAAAAAGAGTTTCTCTCGAAAGGTGTGAGTAGTAGGAAGGTAGAACTCGACGAGGTTGTTGAACCTTCTCTTCATGGAATGGCAAGTGCAGTGGCGCGGAAGTTGTTTCGGAGTTGACTTCACCAAATGAAGAGGGAACTAATGATAAGGATCATGAAACTCGAAAGAGAACACTACCGCACCTCGCAGGTCAACAAGAGCGATATCGCTTGCTCGACTTTTATGTTCCTACTATGAATGTCATGGTAGTTGAGAATAATGACCCTGCGACGTATGATGAAGCGATGATGAGCCCAGATTCGACAAATGGCTAGAAGCCATGAAATCGAAATGGGATCCATGTATGAAAACCAAGTATGGACTTTGGTGGACCTACCCAATGACCGTAAGGCCGTTGAGAACAAATGGATTTTCAAAAGAAAATAGACGCTGATGGTAATGTGACCGTCTATAAAGCTCGACTTGTCGCAAAGGGTTTTCGACAAATTCAAGGAGTTGACTACGATGAGACTTTCTCACCCGTAGCGATGCTAAAGTCTGTTAGGATTATGTTAGCAATTGCTGCATTTTTCGATTATGAAATCTGGCGGATGGATGTCAAAGCTGCGTTCCTTAATGGAAACATTGAGGAAGAGTTGTATATGATACAACCCAAAGGTTTTGTTGATCCTAAGGATGCTAATAAGGTATGCAAACTTCAGCGATCCATTTATGGTGAAGCAAGCATCACGAAGTTGGAATCTCCGTTTTGATGAGGTAATCAAAGGTTTTGGATTTGTCCAAACTTACGGAGAATCTTGTGTTTACAAGAAAGTGAGTGGGAGCTCTATAGCATTTACGATATTATATGTGGATGACATATTGTTGATAGGAAATGATATAGAACTTTTGAAAAGTGTAAAGATTACTTAAGCAGTAAGTTTTCAATGAAGGACCTTGGTGAAGCGGCATATATTTTAGGCATCAAAATCTATAGAGATAGATCGAGGCAGCTTAATTGGGCTATCACAAAGTACATATCTTGACAAGATTCTAAAGAAGTTTAGAATGGACGAAAGTAAGAAAGGGTTCTTACCTATGATGCAAGGCAAGGCGTTGAGTAAGACTCAGAGTCCAGCTACAGCAGAAGATAGAGAAGTAATGAATAAGATTCCCTATGCTTGACCATAGGCTCTATCATGTATGCTATGTTGTGTACAAGACCGGATGTGGCACATGCTATTAGTTTGACTAGCGGTACCGATCTGATCCAGGTTTTGAACAACTGGGCGTGATCAAGAATATCTTTAAGTACTTAAGAAGAACTAAGGATATGTTTCTCATATATGGTGGTGAAGAAGAGCTCGTCGCAAAGTGTTACGCCGACGCTAGCTTTGATAATCGATCCGGATGACTCTAAGTCTCAATCCGGGTACATTTTGAAATGAATGGAGGAAGCGGTGAGTGGAGAAGTTCCAAGCAACTGTGGTGGCGGGATCTTCAACGAGGCGGAATATATTGCCGCTTGAAGCGGTAGAAGCGGTTTGGATGAAGATGTTCATATCCGAACTAGGTGTGGTTCGAGTGCGTTGGACCCGATGGTTATCTATTGTGACAACAATGGTGCCATAGCCAATGCTAAAGAACCAAGGTCACACAAGAATTCCAAACATATTAAGCGTCGGTTTCACTCCATCCGTGAACATGTCAAGGATGGCGATATAAAGATTTGCAAAGTGCACACGGATCTGAATGTGGCGGACTCGTTGACTAAAGCTCTCCCAAGGGCAAAACATGATCAACACGAGAACTCAATGGGTGTTAGAATCATCACAATGTAATCTAGATTATTGACTCTAGTGCAAGTGGGAGGCGAAGGGAATATGCGAGAGGCAATAATAAATTGTTTATTATCATATTCCATGTTTATAATAGATGTTTATTTCTCATGCTAAAATTGTATTAATCGAAGCGTTAATACATGTGTGTTTAATAAACAAAAGGTTCCTAGTAAAGCCTCTTTTTAAACTAGCTCGTTGATTAAGCGATGATCAAGGTTTCACGATCATGAACATTGGATGTTATTAATAACGGGGTCATGTCATTAGAAGAATGATGTGATGAACACACACCCAAGTTGGTATAGCAAATACGATCAAGTCATTTAGTTTGTTCTTTGTATCAAACACATTCGAAATAGCTCTTTTCCTTAGACCATGAGATGATGTCAATCACTAATTAGGAAGAGTACTTTGATGACATCAAGCGTCACTCCGTAACACGGTGACTATAAAGATGGATTTGGGTACTATGAAAGTATTAGTTGAGGCTCATGCATCAAGAGTGGGATTTGTCCATCCGGATGACGGAGAGATATACTCAGGCCCTCTCGGTGATATCACATTGACATCGCTTGCAAGCATGTGACTAGGTCACAAGAATGTTATATCACGGAACGAGTAAAGAGTACTTGTCGGTAACGGATCGAACTAGGTATAGTTGATACTGATGATCGGATCAGGACAAGTAAAATATCGTGAGACAAAAGGAATTGGTTATGTCGTTTTACGGTTTACGCGATCACTAGTTCATCGTTGAGTGAATGGGAGTCATTATGGATCTCGAGATCCCGGTGATGATTATTGATGCGAGAGGAGTCTCAATCATGTCCATTTTATTCACGAACCGTAGGGTGACACACTTAAGGTTCATCGATGCATTTGAGTGGATACGAAACAGGAGAAAAATATGGACAAGATGAGGAATTTGTTTGAGTATCGCCAGGAATAGTTTCGGGATATCGGAATAGTTAAAGGGGGTATATGTTAATGTTTGTTAATTAAAAGAATTAACAAATATTAAATCTGAAATAAAAATGTTTATGGGAGAAAACCTTTCATTTTCTTGAGTGGGGTTTTAATGGAAATCAAAGTGGTTAATTTGTGAGTGGAGAGATCACTCACATGAAGAGAGGAGGGCAAGGGGCAGCCCCCATGCGCCGCCACCCCACCCCTTGGCATGCCTCCTCCTCCTCCTATAAAAGGGAGGAGGAGCTCCTCTCTTTGGTGTTCATCCATGACCCTTTGGTTGGTCCATTCTCCCTCCTCCTGGCGATCCGTTTTATTTGTGGCTTAAGCGGCCGCTGAAAGTATTTCTTCACCACCACCACCACTAAGTTGTAGTGTTGTTGGAGTTTTCCGGGATCCACTACTTCGCTGCCCGCTGGAACGAGGATTGGAGGTCATCGTTGATCCGTGCGTGTGACCAAATGCGGAGGCGCGCCGTTTGTGGCGCTCATCTTCGCGACTTTGAAGTCGGGAGTGTACCTCTACATCAACCACGTTTGTTTGCGGGAACGTTATTCCCGCTTTCGGTCTACGAGGGTGAGTCCTTCTGAAACCGTTTACTTGCATCTCCTAGATATGATCTTGGTGTTTGGTTGCAATCGTAGGAAAAATTTTTGTTTTCCATGCTACGAAACCTTCAGTCGTAAGTTTTG